>CM063290.1:7527500-13377500 GCA_032173965.1 Sitta carolinensis | reverse complement strand
TGCTATTTTTACATTTCTCCTAAAAGGAAAACCTAATCAAAGAGCATATATACATACCACACGGGTAATATCTTATCTCCTTTTTATTTCTGCAGATCAACTATTTATTACACATGTATTTTTAGCAACTACAACCTGGTTTGCAATGTGTTTCAGATGGAGTGATTACAAAAAATTTGCAGGAATTGGTGGATGATATTTTAGCTATGAAGTATTTGTGGGGGAGGCAGACCACTCTGTTCAACCCTGAAACAGATGTTCAGATACAGGGGTATGAGCTTGTACCCGGAACTCCATTGGATGTCTGCCACTGCAGTTATTAAAACTGATTTTGAAAAACATGGAGCCATTAAAAAACGTAACCAATAATCCCAAAATAAACAGCACAGGAAGGGATGAATGGAAGTGTTCTTGCAGTTCTGGTTCATTTTGCTGAAGATGGGTGCACTTAGGTCACATGGGGAGAGGTGGAGGGTTTATTAGTAGAAAAAGCATTGCAACTATTGAAGCACTACTGCTACATCTAGATGCTTCTAAATAGTCACATTTTAGCTTCAAATTTGATTGTTTCTTTTTCAGATTAGTGAGTCATTTTCCAGAGCATTTTATAGACTTCATAGATGAGAATTTTATCTTGTAGTTTAGTGATCACACCATTTTATATATATATATAGTTCTGCATGTTGATTATTCATTGTTTATTTTCCACCACCGAGTTTTATTTTGTATCCAGCACTTAAGTTGCAGATATTGCCTTTTTTTCTTATTTTCAGAAAGGTCGAATATGTTTTGTATCCAAATAGTACCTTAGCAGAAACAAATGTTTTGTTCTAAGATTAGGAACTTTATCATACAAGAAAATTAATCCGGTTGTCTACCTTTGCCAGTAAAAGAACAAATATGAGTCCCCTATACAGCCAGGATTACCTGCTTTGATATTCGCATGGCTCATCCACCAAACTGGGAAACAGACCAAATATCTAAATGCTGATGTCAGTAGAATCCCCGGGTTAAATATTGTAAATTTATTTCTATTATGTATTACAAAAGACACCCTTCCTCATTAATTTTACTGAAGTCTCCAGATGGGAAACAAAATATTAATTTTGTTCAGCCTTAGGCATTGTTGACTGTTAAGGTACTCACTAAATCACTGATCTTATACACATTAATATTAGATTTCTGCTATAAAAATTTAAGACCCATGGGTATAAGGTTCAGTTTGTCATAAGTATAATTAATTGTTTTCAGAAATGATTAATTTGTCAAAATGGCAAACATATATATTGGGCAGGCAAGACTCCTGAGCAAGCTAACCTACCTTAAAGACATGGTAATACTCATGGAATTATGCAAATTAATTGAGTCTTTCAATGTTGCATAAAATGCTACTACTAGTACAATGCATGGAACATTAGGCTGTTCATCCAACAAAAAAGTTGCATTTTAAAGGCAGGCATCTTTACAAGAAAGTCCTTATGGCAGAAGGCCCTTAGAAGTACATTTTTTTTTTTCTGCAAAGCGATAAACTTTCAACCGTGATACAGAAGTTGTATTTTTTATTACAATTTTTAAAGCAACCCTCAAGAGAAGAAAAAACAGTAAAATTCTGGTGACCTGAGACAAAGGAACCTATGAGATTTGCACTCTGTGCTGGTGCTAGGGGGAAATGGTATATGTCCTAGTAATAAGAGTTTCACTAGTAAAACCTCATTTACAAGCCTGGGAACTCGTGATACACTACATTAAAATCTAAAAAGATTAACTTAATTATGCAAATTAAATTTACTGTTTATCTTCTAAATAGTGAAAGTCATTGTCAACATTGGAATAGCCATATTACTCTAAATGCATTTCTTTCCCTCCAAAGTAAACCACACATATATTTGAAACTCCAGTGTAGTTAATTATTATCTATAAAGTCCATTCAAACATAGACTTATGCTCCTCACTAGCCAAAACATTTATTTTTATTCCCACTAGTGGTGTCTAGTTATCAATGAACTCAATATGTTAGCACAGCAAATAAAAATGTCCATCTATATACTATTATTTTTAATATCCGTAGGTATTAAAGACTAAGTATTCCTAATGAAATATTCCCTACAAAATCACTTGGAATTTCCTGGAGATTCACCCTGTTAACTCTTCTTCATTCCCAAAATCAGTATTGCTGATATAAGAGATGTTAAATATATTCAAAGAGGTATTTCGGGGGTGAAGAAAAGCTTCTCTCATGGCTAAAAGTCTCTCTTCTAAATCCCATGGAGTCCCACAGAGCTGATTCTGATTTTCACCCATTTTATTCAAATGCCACCAACTGACTTTGTGGTTGTTCCTATTTTACATGGCTGCAAATACAATCAGGATTACAATGTACACCCAAACACAGGTAGGCTGTGAGTGCTCCATCCATTCTGGCACACTACAGAATAATGCAGGGTCATTAGACAAATGCACTACTGAATCAATTATTCTGGTTTGAGGCAACAACTTCTGGCCTTGGACTAATAGAAAAGTACCAATTTCAATCTCTCCAGCGTCAACAGTCTTGCTATTAACATATATATCAAAGACACTGTTATTATGACAAATGTAATAGCATTCCTTTTCCACATCTAATCACATTTTAATTTTTTTCAACTTCGAACTGGACTTTGTATTTGATAATTTATTATATTAAATGCTGCCTTTTTACTCATAGCCTGTAGAACAATTATAAATACCTGACACTCAAAGGAGTTATACAGCCTTACCCTAATAATTTCAATTTTTGTCATATTCAGTTAAGAACTAATAGTCAGGAAAATTATGTTCGGTTCCATAAATTCATATAAAGTATTTTTCTTTTTTTTCCTCAAAAAACCAAACAAACTAAAAACTCAAACCATAAAAAAGCTCTTTTAGATTAAAAAAATCTAACTCTGTTAGATTACCTTTATAAATACTCTTAAAGCATGTAAAATTTAGAAATTTCAATCCAGAAAGAAATCCAGCTCTTAAACCCACTGCATACACAGCTGTCATGTCAGGCTATAATAATGGGATCAGCTGTGCCTGGGTGCTTCCATGACACACTCAGTATCTCCAGCAGCAGTTGCTGTACATGGTGAAAACAAAGAATATTTCAACTCCCAACCCAGGTTTCAGCATGGATGGTGTGGGAGCTCGGGGAACCATGATGCCAGAGATGTTGTATGGGCATCAATGGAGATGTGGAACTGGAACTCCCAGTGGAGGCAAAAATGGAGCAGAAGAGTTGAGGCTGTACGAGAAGAACCTGCAGCAGAAATACAAAGAGAAATGGGACCAGCCCTGACATAAAGGCAGTGATACCCTTTTGGAGACTTCTCCATTCAGACTACGCTCGGGTGTTAGAGTCTACCAGCACACACCAAACATGCAGCAGGAGCACATGGCAGCAGCCAGCTACCCCCACACCTTGATTTAAAAATTAGCTATGGCAGAGCTGAGACTGTGTAACCCAGAGTCAACATATGCTCAGCTGATGATGATCACAGCCCAACACTGAAAAATCAGGGCAACCTTGTAGCTGGGGCATAGCCAAAGGAACACACGAATCCCTCTATCCACTGAGCACTATTGACACCATGCTGAGCTGTCCAGGCACACATAGTATTAGACCCCTCAGCTGCATTTCCCACCACACCAGGTGCAGAAGACCAGTAAGTCTCCATGACAGCCCAGTGCCCCCCTATTTCCAAAGTCTGTCCACGAACAACCCCATAGTTCCACAAAAGCTATGATTTCCATGGGAATTTCTGTGCTATGCCCTAACCATCTCCTTGGAGAAGAGCCGTGCTTGGCCCTGCTGAGGGGAGGATGGAGTCCCTGTTCGTTTGAGGTGCCCATCCAGGAAGGAGTGACGTGATAGCCAAACTAATGTGGTACTTGCTGTACCCTCTGATGCCATGTTAATTGAATGGCTGACTTGGGAAATAGCTAGTTACCAATGACCTTGGCACAACATCTCTCTGAGTAATTTTCCATGTTATTATTGCAGTGAGTTTGCTGGGAAAGGCCTTCAGCTGTGATCCCAGAGCTACAGAACAGCCACAGTTAGATAGCAATCCTGCCCTGTTTCCATGCAAGGACCTGAAGCAAGGGCTGTGGTGTTCTGCTGCACAAGGGCAGTGATGGGATGTGAACAGGGTCACACATGGAGGGCAGGCCCAGAGTGATTTGAAAGCTTTCCTCTGTTTGCATCCTGAACAGCAACAAATGAGAGACACTGGGAAAGGGCAAGAGGATGGACATTCTACTAATGCCAACTCATCTTGTTGTAGGATGTCAACATCTTTTTTCCACTTAATATGGCTATTCTCTCCCTTTAAGGGTCTCCTATCTTCCGTGTAATTGGACTGGGTCCTAGGCCAGCATCTTAAGGTCTGAGACTTGCTCTCATTTACATGAACAGAAGAAGGAACTGGGTTTCTAGGCAGCATGTGTTTCTAATAAAATGTATATTATTATTTCCTTAATCGACCACAGTGTCTTAGAAGAGGTCCCATATCTGTATACGAATTAAGTATTTAGATACTCTGTTTGAAATCTATTTTTTCAGTGACCCATCATGTAACTATTGTGTGCATTTTGGCAGGCTACCATGTTGCACATGTGCAGCAAATATGGCTAGTAACAAATCATTGTGATGCCCCAAAAAGCATATGTTAAACTCACCCCATAGTCAGCGCTCAAAATACAACATTTTGCTCATTTTACATGTCTCTTTGGTCTGAATACAAAAAGCAATCAGATCTCATTGGGGAGTTAATCACTTGTGAACACAGAGCAATGAAATTATCTAACACAAAGGGCCCTTTTTTTCAACCTTAAAATCACTGGTGAACCTTTACACATTTATTCACTGTTGAAAATGATTTTGTAATTATTTTGAAAGAGTCATTTTGGGAGGTATGTGAAATGACTTCAACAGAAATACTCGTATGAGAAAGCACTCAACGTAAAGATGAGGTAATTGGACTCTCAGCGTTTTTCATATTCATTTTTGTGAAGCCACTCACTATCAATGACTTAGTTGCTGTTACTTACAGGTTATATCCTGAATTTCATAGCAGACATTTTTCACAGCTAAGTCTATAGGATGAGCTATTGCAAACAACAAAAATACTCACTCTATGGTCAGGAGCATTTTCAGTAACAAAGATATGCTGTGGTCAGAGTTTATGTCTTCACTTGTCCAAAATTAATTCACAACACAAAATCCAAGTCTTCATCCCAGTAAGGGCTTGTGCCAATCAATTATTCCCGTTTATATCTGCAATTCATTTTTATAGGCTCCAAGAAATACAGACACATATATTTCAGGCACATATTTTTCTTACATCCAAAAAAGGGGATGGGCCCATGTAAAACTAGCTTTTATAAAAATATATCCATAAACATGTACTCCAGAGATGACATTTTTTTGTTACTGCAGGGCTAAAAATCATTGCTTCTTCCTATGTGATATGAGTGTAAAATATTTATTCATATTAGTATACATATATATATAGTGGGTTCACTGCAACCTGGAATTCAAGGGATACTAAAGACTTTATAGGACATCCTAATATTAGTATAATTTATCAATATTTGAAAACTTCGGTGTTTCATCTCTTCAGTTTGTGAATGATCAGCATGGGCAAGCATCAGAAAACAAAGATAATAAAGACAATGCAGGATTAGTGACATGCAGAAAGAGAACCTTTCTGGTGCCATATGCTGAGATGATGCTAACATTGTGGTAAGAAAGCATTCTCTTTGATTGCTCTAACTCCACTCTATTTCTGAAATGGTTGCTTTTGTTACCATCAACATCAGAAGGGGTAACTTAGGAATTTGCTTGTTTTGTAACCTACAATAAGGTCTTCTCAACTTCATAAATATTGCAAGTTTTTTATTATTATTTTACTGTGAACCTGACACAAATTTTCTGCGTTCTCAGAGTTCCAGTTTGCATTGGCTTAATGTGCTGATGTAGGTAATTTTTATACCACCAAATTAAAAAACTAAATTAAATCATACATACGTTAACACTTTTATGCCCTTTTGAAAGTTTGTTGCTTTTTTGGGTGTGATTTTTACATAAAATTGCAACTGACATCAAATTAAAATGTTTGCTTTGATTTAGGTAGTTTAAATGTAAACTATTAAGTATGTTACAAATGAAAATTTATGTTAAAAAGTGTTTTATCTTAAATGTATATACCCTAAGGATCATTGCCCAAAGTTATCTCAACCCCTCAATGAAGCACTCAATGTTTTACCTTTAAAATGTCTCATGTATTGTTTAAAAAAAAAATTTTTAGTAAATTTTTTGAGGGGAAAAAAATAATTGCACAAAACCAATTCTTACTATATAGAGAACAAGACCAAACCCTCAGATGATCTGGCTAACAGAGACATTACTCTCATTTAAAACACTAACATGCTTAAATTCAAAATTAAATTAAAAAAAAAATAAAGATGCAGAAACAGACATTTTTCTGTATGAATAAATCTGTTGGAAAGTGGAGTGTAAATTCCATTCTGCAAGGGTTGTCATTTCTTTTGTTTGGCCAAAATTTGTGTCTGCCATAAGAATGTGTCAGATACCAAGGAAAACACTTCTTTCTCTCTTTTCAAGTAGCCATCAGCAATCTTCAAACACATATAAAATTAACAAAATATGATTTGGCTTCACATTATTGAGTTTCACTGGACTTGTTAGGGAAAGAAAGGGTTTGTGATATTTTCCCTTCACCATCAGCAACAGCGTCATTATGGCTATTTTAAAAAGTTGCTGCACTGCAGTTACTGTGGCACATGGGACTGAAATTTCCATTACAATGCTCCAAGCCTGCCTCAGGTCCTAAAGACTGTGGGTATTATTTTTTTAAATGTTAATTTTTATTTTATTTTTACTTTACATGTAGAAATCTGACAGCACTTAAATTTTAATCATTCAGGAGCTTAATCCAGGATTTCTTTCAAAGCTTAAAATTCCCTGTAAAGCCAAATTCCTTGATGTGCAAGAAATGCAGAATCGAACCCTGGGTAGCTGGATCCAAGCTTTGTTTTATCAGCCAAGAAACAAAGTTCTCCTGATTTAAAGTAGTGCACATAACATTGCTAAGATAAGGATTTAGTTTCCTAAGCCAGGCCCTGATCCTTTAATGAGCTGTGGGGAGGCTCACACACAGCCACACTGCTGGAGCCACACTGACTCCACTTGCAGGAAATTCCAGTTCTGGCCAGGTTTCCCTATTTCCCCTTGACTTCAACTGGAGAGAAAACCATCCTTTATGCTGTCAATTCATTAGATTTTAAGACCCCCTAAAAATCATTTATTCCACACCCTCTGAATTCAGCAGGAACAGGACATTTCCAGAAGTGGGCTACTTTTGTTTGATATTATTAATTTAACAGTAAGAAAAACTGAAAAGCACAAAATAAGAGATTTTTTAATTTGTTTTTCTTTTCAAACAGAGACATCAACATAGCTCCAAAATGGCTCAACATCATCAAATGATGCAATATTATTCTACTGATCAACACAGATGCAGCATTAAAAAATTCCTCTAAATACTAAGATATTTGGGATTATATTTTCTCTACCATTTTTGCAACATTTATTTGTCTTTGCTGCAAATTCTTTTTACCAAAACATTTTCATTGAAATCAGTACTCTTTAAAAAAGGATTTATTTCAAGAAAACATAGTTTAGATGGAAAAATGTATCAACGAAAGCCTGTAATGTTATTTCAAAGATTGCCCTGTTTACCTTAGCAATTCAAAAATAATTTCATCATATTTTAAACAAAATTATTTCCAGTACTGTAGTATAAGAAATCAAAAATCACTGAATTATGTATTTCTATTTTTACACGTCTTTTTTGTGGTATCAAAAATGCACCTCAAAAATAACATACGTCACAGTGAGATTTTCCCTGTAAAATATTTGCATGAAATATTACACATTTTAAAGTGTGTGCAATCATTCTGCATTCATCATAATGTAAACCAATCAAAAAATACAAAAAAGCTATTGATGTACCAGGATATTAATATGAAAATAAATAAATACCTTGGTATTTTACATAAACATGATAAAATGGTACTAAAGAAATGTCAAGAAATAAAATTATATTATAAAGCCTTCTGTAATTTAATATTTTGACAGTCCTACTCTCTACTTTTTTCTCTAAAAGAAAGCAGCGTTTATTATAGAAAATAAGACTCGGTAATGTTGTACATAGCAGATATCAGAAATTATTTACGAGCAGATCATTTTATGGATCTCCCATTGTTCTGGCAATACAATGAGATGATCCTCAATACTTCATTTCATGAATCCATCACTTTATGGAAACCCATTTTGCTGCAAACAAAACATCTACCCACTGTGGAGCGCTTAATTTTGACAACTTTCCCTATCTAATATATGGAAACATTGGCAAAAAAATATCCTTCACCTTTAAAATTGCTCATAAAGGCATAGAAATTAAATTGGTGCTTACTTTCAGTTTGTGGAGCAACAAATCCCAGGCTGAGCCTGTTTGCATGTGGCCAATAGCCAACATCATCCTTCCAGAGCTCTGAGCTCTCCACATGCAGTTATGTGTCAGCCAGGGTACAGGAGGACTCCTGGCACCAGCTCCAACACCAGCCAGAGGACACCAAGACACAGAACTGGGGCGGGGAACAAAACAATGGAAGATCCCTCACGAGCCAGCCTTTGAAATTTCAGCAAGAGCTGCCTGGGGAATGGCCCTCTCTTACAGAGCACAGGGATGTGTTTGGCTTCCAAACAGTGAGATAACCCTTTGTTAGTGGGATAGGCTCCTGAACCCAAAGGATCCCACTTCTGCCCCAATACCAGACACATCCAGACAGAATCAAATTGTGTCTGATAGCCTACAACAGCACCTGAGTTCACCACGTTCATGTCACTTTGGGGAATGAAGGGGATAGCTGTGTTACACATGTAGTAATAACTGGCACTCAGCCTTTGGAATTACCTTGGCAGCACTCATTGTTTTTGTTCACAGCCAGTTTGCATCACCAGCCTATTTTCAAGGTATTTCATTACCTCTGCTAGCTCTGAGTCTAGTGAATTTAGGTACGTGCCATTAGTCTGAGTGCTACCTAAATCTACTACACAGAAATCTGAGCAGATAAATACCAGGGATTAATTTAGGAGGTCACATTGTGGAAGGAGGCAGCCTTATGCACTTTTCTTAGTCCCACTGCATTTGCCCTGGTGACACATGGCTTATTAACACTCTAGTTAATAAAGCACATTTATACCTTTGAATAGATCAAAACAAGACTTGTTTGGGGAGATTTGGGTAGAAGTTCTCACACACTTTATAAATGCAGGCCATTACACTGTAAGCAGGTCACACCATGTCACCACATGAAACACCTCATCAACACTTCCAGTTAAAATCAAACTTACCCCAACAGCAGCAGAACAGTGTTCTGTCATCCTGAGGCATGGGAATGACACACAGTCACTGCACAGGGGATGAACAGCAAAGCCTCAGGTAGCTGGATTCTGAGCCACTCACAGGGACTTTTTTCCCTGACTGATGCTGGAAAATTGCACGCCAATTTTGAAGGACAAGAGGAGCCCAGCAAGGCTGGACACCTGCACTGCGGCATTTGGGCACGTGCCCACAGCCCCCAGCAGGGTGCCAGGCTGCAGCAGGGGCTGGGGAGAGCAGGGGGCAGCTGACCCTCCCAGCTTCCCTCAGCCCAGCCATGAATGCACGGTGAGGAAGGGAGGATGATCTGTCCGTGCTCCTTCCATCACGCCAGAGGGTGTGCCAGGCTAGGTACCCACAGCTGCCATGTCTGAAGATACAAGGAAAGAGCTCCTCTCTTTTGTTTTGGCTTTACAGGGAAAAAAAGTAAGGGGTAGCTCTAAAACAATGTGGCAAAAGAACAGCATCCAGCACGATCATCTGCACAGCACTGGGCACACTTAGCAACTTGTGCAAATAAAACACGACTTCATTAATCGCTCCCAAGTCACCCAGATGTGGGGACAGACAGCACGCAGCTCTCCATGAATGCATGTGGTATGAACCAGCGTCTGCCTTTTCCCTCAGTTAGGGCCTTATTGCACTGTTTTGGCAATCTGAGGGGTCCCTCCAAGATTCTTTGGAGCCTTTGTGCAGGCGCTGTGCTCCTGCATGCGGCAGCGGCAGCCAGCTGGCTGGCCAGGCGGCTGGACACCTGCCAGGGTGGCTCGCCTCCAGCACTCCAGCCCCTGGAAGCTTTGTAGCAGGAAGTAGCTGACAGACCATCAGGGAGAATGCATTTTGTCTATTAGGTAACTGAAGCATAATCTGATGGAAGTTAACACACCAAAAAATCCCAAAAGAAATAAATTAAAGGACAACCCTCACTAAAGTTCACAAGACAATCACATGGAAACTAGTTCTGGGGTTTTAAGTGAGAACTGTAGCACTGTGAGATATATGACATACTGGTGACAGTGTCCCTACATCACATACCAGTTTTGCTGTGTGCAGCCTGCCATTTCATTTCCAGAGCTAACGTGCTTTGCAATTTTCCCACATCCTACATCACATACAAGAATATTTTCAATATCCCAAAACATTTCTAGTTGCAATAGTATATCAATTCAACAGGTTTTCTCCTTTCCTTTTGACTTTGAGAGATTTCTAATTCAGAGACCGAACTGTTACCAGCAGCAAAAGAGCAGTATGTTTTAACAGGTGTGTCTAGGGGAGGAAGATGATCTGTTGATTTGGTACTAGAAAAACAAGAGATGCAAATGAGACCTTTGTCTTTCAGCAATCAACCCTTCAAAGATCTCTTAATCTGACCTCCAAAGTTTTGGAATAAATTTTCATTCAGTAATTACTACACAAAGGCTGCATCACTGAAGGTAAAAAAACTACTCTTTGGAAATTCTTCCAGACTCAATGTAGAAATACCAAGTAGAAAAGCATCCATTGTAACTCTAAATACTCTGTTTAAGTGGTGAATAATTTCACTGTCAAACAGAAGCACCTGATTTCTAATCTTAAACTGTCAGATTTCAGCATCCAACCACTCCATCTCACAGAACACACTGTGCTTCTTTGCCCTACTTGCTGCTCAGTTTCAGTGTTGTTTGTAAACTCCTCATGGCTCTTTACGATGTATCTGGCATAAAGAGATCAACTTGCTACTACTACTACCTCCATCTACTAGCACATTAATCTTTCTAACCAGCACAGCCCTCCAGAGCTCACATTCAGGTATTTATCCACCCACAACCCTTAAATTCTCTTCACGGTAATTGTTCACAGTTAAATTTTTTTATTCCAGTAACTGTGGCTTTTTATATGTTTAGAGATGCCACAGCTGAGAAAAAAAAACCTCTTACCACAAATCTATTAGAGACTAATTTGTTAGATTGTCACAGAGCTCAAACAACACCTTTCTGCTCAAGTGTTGCAGAGATTGGGGTACTCTCCACGCTTCTGCATATATGTCTGACTTATTGTTCAGTTCTGCCTTAATCTAGACTCACATCTTGATGGCTTAAAAGTGAACATGTATATGTCTGACAAGATGTGAGATTAGCTTCTCACATTTTCTTAAGCAGTAATGGAAAAATCCATTTGTTTCTGCTATAAAGGCCTCTCATTCCCGTTCTTCACTGACCATGGATGTACAGGATTATGTTCCCTAAAATGCCATGAAGAAAAGTAGAGAGTTTATCTCAGTATTGCAATGGCCAGGCATTGAGATTAGTTTTCCCTGTGCTTCGTACTCATGAGGGTATTGAACAGAGAGCTAACAAAGGGTAGATTGGAGGGAAGAAAAATCTTTGATCCAACTCTCTACCTATATCTATCTCTACCAGTCGATTTAGTGGCTTATGCACCACTCATTTGGCAATTCAGAGAAAAAAAGTTCACATGAGGTTAGAACATCACTGTGCTCACCAGCAGCACTGGCTGTGAACAAAGAGAGGACTCCATAGACGGCACTGGTTTGAGTGTTTGCATCAGCTGTCCCCTGTCTTGTGCTGGTATTGCTTCTCACAACCAAGATAGGAGCAGCTGAAGTAGACCTTCCCATGCTCAGTTCTGGGTGGAAGTAAGGCCCAAAGTGCTCCAGGTGTTTTTTGTCATCACAAACACCCTACCGCTGATATATAAAAGAAGGAAAAATGCATATAATCAAAAAATCCAGGAAAAACCCTTCACACTTGCTGCAAAATATAATGCACCAAAAATCCATAGGTATTACTATGGTTACTAATCCAGAAATAACTAACATTTCCTTTCTTTTCTTACTTTGCGGGTTTCTCTGTTGTGCTTTATTCACAAGAAGAGTTCAATGACAAATTATGTTTAATTTACTGCTACTAACAATGTAGGCAATTTTTGATCCCAATTCGGCTGCCTTAACATAGGAAACACACTCAGTGAGGCAGACAGAATCCTTGCCTGAGTTAAGAAGGCAGGATTAGGCCCACCTTATTATACAGTTATTTATTACATGATGATAATTAACACGAGGCAGACAAGTTCATTTATTTGGCAACAGCAACTCTGGCTGAAACACTGTTAAAAAATGCTGAGCATAAATAATACAAAGAAATGCTTATGCAACAATAAGAAAACGTATGATTGTGTATTCTATCACATAGCTTAAAAACTGCAGGTTAAGCAAATTACCACTGGCGCTGCGTATCCATAATTCTGCCGATCACCTAAATGAATGATCAGGTATGATCCTTTCAATTCTAGCAGCGTTTCTTTCTAAATACCTCACTATTTAGCAGCCTAAAGGGAGCCAACACATCAGTAGTGCCTTCTATGCACTGTCGAGTCCCAGCTTGAGCACACCAAACTCTGAGGCCTTTTGAAATCTTTAAAGACAATCACACATAAGACAGTTTCTATATTGCAGGGCTGGGTAGCGCTGCTGCAGCACAAAACAATATTTCAAGCTTTCTGATATACATGTGTCACCTCTATGTGACAAATAGCTTGTATTAATTAGGCACTAGACTTGGTGAGATTGCTGTTATTAACTGAGAGAAGATGGGTTGAATTTAATTGTGTGTGACATCAAAGCCAAGTGACTGATATTTCAAGCATCATTTAAAATGTTTGATATTGGAGTCATTGTATTCACATAAAGACTGTCTAAAAATATAAAGGAGAATGATGAGAGAGGAACTGAAATGCATTCATACAATCCATCTTATGAAGTGAATTTGATGTAATTTTGCTTGTATTTTTGACCCAGTGTTGACAATATTTATTTATTTAGTTATATAAAATTATTACTTTGAAGAACAGTTTATTTTTCTCAGTACTAATTTTGGAGACAGCTGGGATGGTTTGTATTGGTTCCAGCATCAATGTTCTCAGAAATGTGGACATAAGGGAGGGGAAACATAAAAGATCAGCTTGCACTGGGATTTGCTTTATAGCCATTAATGAACACTATTTGGAAAATGTTTACTTAAGAAAAGCAGACTGCACATTATTTAGGCAAACTTCCATAACAGCTTGAAAAAAAAAGAAAGGAGAAGAGAAAACTATGCTTAAAATGGCACATGAAAGAATATATTTAAGGAGTAAGAGCTCCCTATTTTACTATGCACTGTACAAATGGCAACTATCTCAGACTCAACAGGATGTGAGGAATGCTGTTTCAGGGTCGAATGTTTCTCTCATTTAAGATGCTGGCAAAAATCCTCTTCAGTTTTACAGGGTAGATTCATACTTGTGGTGTAGCAGGATAATGTATATGGTGCTCTGCTAAAAAGTGGGTCAATAAACAATTGCCCCAGAGGATACTTGTCTATAATGCTTCTGTATTGTACCATTTCCTTTTAGTTCTTTCTTTAAAAATAAATAAAATAATCCATTTGCTTATTCCATGCTTGCCATAAAGTACACAAAACAATCCAACTGAAATCAGCTTAATTAAACCACAATGCATTGCAAGCAAACATGTATCCCCTAGGTATTCCCAAGCAGACTGAATCTGAATCTGAAGTGCACAACAGCCAAAAGTAAATATTAACAATTTCACAAGTCAGAAAGACAATGTTCCAGTCAGAAGAACCCCCTCATTGCTGCAGTGGTGCCCGAGACCCACACACTATGGGAAATGAGGGACAGTCAGGCTCACTGGAGGTGCCTTCTCCTTCCTCTGCAGCCCAAGAAGGCCAAAATATAAAACTCAATATGTATAATATGTACAAATCGAATACAGATGTATGCATGTACATGTGTGGATTTTCACATATGTAAATATGTATATGTTATTTTATATCAGAATTAGTACTGCCATAGTCACTAATACAACCAAGTATACACAAATGATATAACCTCATCCCAGTGGGATTCAGTTCTCAGAGGGACTTGGTCCTCCCAGGAATGTATTCTAGACTGGTCAGACAAAATGCTTAACCATGTGAATAATTGTAAGAACAGATTTTGATGGGGAAAGTGATGTGCATAAAGCCAAAAGACGCATAAATACCTCAGCAGTTGTATAGGTAGAAAACCCAACAACTGATAGATAATTCATAGATAAACTCCAGTTTATGTGAGAGCAATTCTCCCATTTTTTCACAGCAGTGGATCAAAATCTTTTTTGAAATTATCCAAATTCTCCTGCCCTCAGTGATAATACAAAGATGCACATTTTCCTCAGTCTGTACAGGATTGACATTAGCCTCAGGTTTTAACCACCCTTCTTCTAAGAAACGATTTAAATTATTTCATTGAAAAGCAAGGAAAAAAACTTAGCATGTCAGGCAGGATTCTTTGGCAGTTGCAATAACTTAGGCAGGATTCTTTGGCAGTTGCAATATCAGTTTTAGCGTAATTGATAAAGTATTTTATGTAAAAAAGCAGATTTTTTTCTATATATGAATAGTTCACAGAAGTAGCTCTAGATTCCCTGCAATTCATTTGTTATTAGGACCTATTTAGGGAATAATTACAACAACCTCTCACTGCTCTGTCCTTCATCTGACAGGCAATCGCTGAATTTTTTTTGAAAAATCTATCATGTATGTTCCTACTTTTTCATAAAATTTGCAAAGCTCTCTGAACCAGGTTGTAGTACCATATTTGCAAATTAAAAACTATTTCTTATATATATATGTTCAAAGGTGTTTAAAATGCCCTGTTTCCATAACCATCCCCACCAGAAAGCTCATTTGCCTAAAAGAATATTCAGGGGAAGCAAATATTTAAGAGTGTGAATACAATCAAAGAAAAAAATGCAAACAGCTATCTGAGGGGATTGTCTTGTTCCTTCTATCCAGCTTGCATTGAAAGCTTTATATTTTAAAATTAAATCATTTAAAAAGAAAGAGCTCTTCCTTTGATTTGCAGCAGAATGTGCTTTAAACTAAACTCACATTTAAATCCTATCACCCCGAAATCAGTCATTCTTCCTGACTAATGCTTTCTGATTGGTTGGTTACGGGATAAAAATGTATAAGGGAGAAGTTAACAATTGTAAGCCACGTATGTAAATACATACATGTATTTAAATGTAGCTCAGAGATGTTATTTGCCTTTGTAATCAAGAATTTTCATAACACCCACAAAAAATGTAGGCATCAATCTATTAATAGCCTTCATTTTTCTTCAGAAAAATGGTGAAAACCTTAAGGCAAGGTTTTGAAAGGAGTGGTGCTTCTCATTTGAAGTATAAAAACTGTTTAACTATCAAATATGCCTGTGACAAAAGTTTCTTTCATTGAACATAAGCCAAATTTATTTGGTCTTTAAACTTAGCTAGTAGGTTGTTGTCTGGAACATGACCTTTTTGGAACTGCTTTTTCAGCATCATTCCAGAGACTGAAATACCAGTAAGTGTGTTTTGAATGGCTTCCAGTCAGCTCATCTACCTGTCTGTTGAGAGAGCCTGAGCCTGCTGCACTGCTGCTACCCAACAGTGCCCTGGGCAATCTTCTTCTCTCCTCACAAACACACGTGACTTTCAATTTTTGCAACCATTTGTAGTTCACTGGCAGATTTATTGACCAGGAAAGTTCATGCCTCCTCTGTGCTCCCCAAATAGGCTGTGCTTTGTTTAGTTTTTAGCTGGACTTCTCCCTGACTCCAATGTTGTACGAATCATTTTACACCAGCAATTAAATGCTGGAGTAGTTATTTGTAGCTTGCAATTGTGCCCATTTAGAAGACTAACTTCCCAGTTGCAAGGCTTCTAAATGGGTGCAATTGCAAGTTCAAACAGGTGGGCCCATGTGTAATTATGGTCACAAAATTTGGCTCACTTATGTCGGACGTTGCTGCAGAAGACACAGGCCACCAACTAAAAGGAATGGTTCTCTGCCCAGTTGCTGCTATCTGTTGTTCATTACAGCAGGAGGAATGAAGGGAAAAGCCTCTTGGTGGGAATACAGAAAACATAAATACATTAAGACAATTTGAGACTATAAAGTGATCAACGTGGTGCCTAGGACAAATGATCATAACTGTCTCAGGCTTAATCATCCATTTCAGACGCAGCTTCATGAACAAGTTTTGTTCTCTTTCATGGTTTTTCTCTTATTAAGGCAGAACAGTGTCAGTGGTCAAAGGACTCAATTCAAGGTACCAGAGGCACAGGCTGTGCAATGCCACTGGCCATTTTAAACCATCTGCTGAACCTACAGCTTTTTGCCTTCTCTCCACTTGAAAGAAGTTGATCAAGAAAACACCTGCTGGAGGCTTTTTCTCCACCCACATACTCAAACAGTAGGTACAGTGTTATTGCTGTCAGGAAAATTGTGTCTAACTCATCTTAATCATAATTAGGAGAATTTTCCCACCTTTTTCTCCCCAGTTCAAAAGTATTTTCAGTAATTGAAGGGCACACCTCCACAGGTAAAGGCTCCTTTTCGTGACAGCGTGATGTCCTGCATGTATATGGGGTTCTTCCCAGAGCATATTCCAGCCTTGACAATGGGAGTGCAGCCCTACAGACCCAGGCACTCCCCAAAGCATCCTGTTTACCAGCCCTTCATTACCACTGCTTAACACCACAGCACAAGTAAGAAACAGCTCTGCTGCAGCCCCAAGAATTCCTTTATCACAGCCTCCTCCGACCGGTGTGCCTAATCAGCCGCCGAGCATGTCAAACCACTGCTGTTCAGCTCATCTGCTGATGACACGAGACACATCTGGGCAATGGAACAAAGGGAATATTCTAAAATGATTATGCTAAGATAAGAATTAATATTCATCCCCAAAAGGTGCAACTGCCAGCCCAGAACAGTAAATAAAATCGACAACCCTACAGTGCCAAAGTCTTGGGGACCAGGTTCTCCCAAATCCATTGAGATTAAATTTCATTTAGTGAGGATGAGGCCATTGAGACAGGTACTCAGGTAAAACAGAAATATATTTAAATATAATTGCATTTTTTCAGTATCCACGTGTACTGCAGAGTGGATACATTTTGTGGGGATCCAACAAATGATATTTTAATGTACATACATAATTTATTGAGCAAGCAGTAGACTTGGCTGAATGAATGTCAGCCACTGAAGATCCAACATGGTGTATTTTCATGCTTATTACTTGGTACAATAGCAAAGAAGGAAGCATTTAACATATTTATGAACTTGAAACATCTCTCAAGATCCACAGTACAGGACTATCACAAATGTTATCACATTCTTCTTCTACAGTCACAATAAGAAGTAAGTTAAGCACTTGCTATGTATTTTTCAACCTAAAAATGGTTGAAATAGTTACCGATTACCACCTATATTATTATTTTACAATTCTTGCAGTACTGTGAAATACAGCTAGAGAACATAATCTACCTTTATATCTTGCCCATAATTACTATTTATCTTACATAAAGTGAATGAGATTCAGTATCTAACTAATTTCTGCAGATTTCACTTAAAATTATAACAATTAGATTTTGAAAAATCTAGTGGTTCCTGCTCCCAAAAAAAAGACAGTTTTAATAACATGTCTATCACAGAGCAAAATTACTAGCTGTTTAAAAGCAGACATTTTTTAGGTATCTTCAGTCTCAACTTTACATTACATGTGCCTGATGACTGTAAGGTAATGGGAGTTCAGATTCCATGACCCTGTCCTTGGCTCTGCCATTCTGATGAGATATTTCACTGGATACATTAATTAGCTTCAAAAGTTTCCCATTACTGTGGTTGCTCCCCATAAGAAAGACCTTGATTTTAGACAGCAGGAGCAGAATTCATTTCATATCAGCTTAATTGCCTCCAATTACAGCCACCTAGAATTACCTGGTGACCAGAATGAGTTGATCTTATTTCTTTCCATCAACCCTAAATGCAGCTAAGACATAGTGATTCAAGTTCAGAAGTAGAATCTCTGTGACCACCCTGTAAAGTTAGATTTCAGAGATGAATCACGTTCCTGCTTCCAGTGCTCAGAGGCCTTTGCCTCCCATTGATTTCAGGAGGAATTGCATGTGCTTATCACCCAAAGTGTGGTAGCCGCATTTGGAGGCCAGCTCTGCACTCAGTGATTCCATCACTCACGCCAGGCGCCTGGAACCTGACCCAGACATGGAGCAGCCACTGCCTCCCGAGGCACTGCCTCCACCCTGCGCACATAAAGCTCCTGCTTGGACCTCTTTGGCTCTGAAGATTCACTGGAGAGGAGAGCACAAGTGTGTCTGGAGAGTGAGGAAGAAGAAAATTAGTCTTTCAACAGGCTATCATTGCATAAGTAGGCTAATATAATTTTTTTTTCTTTGACAGCTGATTTGTGAAAGGTAGAGTCAGCACAGTCTACAGCAGCTTAATATGTCCAAAGTCCCCGCAGGTCTGCTCAAGGCAGAAGAGAAAGACAGGAGAAGCGCTGCCAGAAGACACCTGGGGAAATGATGTCCACTTCCTCCTCTGGAATTGTGTGGAAAGCCCTTAGAAAATTTCCAAACTAATTTGTTTTGTGCTTTCCTAATTGTTCAGTGATAATAAAAAAAAGAATGGCAAAGATGAAAAGCCTTTAAAGGAAAGAGGCTTGGAGCTTTATTTCCATTTCCTGGGCTAGTGAAACCTCCCACTAGCTTATAAAGCCCTTAGGCACTCTCTTCCCTGAATTCATCCTCACAGGACACCATTGCTTACAGTTTTTCTATTCTATATAGGTTCTTATACTGCCCTCGTCACTGTAGTAGCTGAGTGCCTTCAGGTAGTGCATTATGTGATGTGACTAACATCTGTGACAACCAAAGCAGGAGGCAAAAACAGTTAAGGTCCCAGTAGCTTTTCCCCTACACAGCATTTCACTTTCCAACACTAATAACTTTCTCTCTGTGAATACACAGCTAGATTGTTGTGGTCACATTTGCAGCAGATCAGCAACGTTTCCTTTCCTCTGATGCTGAATTTCTCACTTTAGTACGGCAGTGTGGAGATCATTCTCCTTTACTTCATTCACTGTAATGCCAAGGGCTGGTTATTATTCTTCAGCTATACTTTTTTAAGAGTATCAGCAGCGACCACGAAAACATGGTAGGCAAGGTAGCCTGGACTGGAGATGCAAGCCACAGGATTCAGGAAAGATCTGTGTAAGACACAACATTTGGCACTACCTGCAGTGTGAGGGAAAATTTTCAGCACCAGACTCAGCCTTACAAGCCGTGGGGTGGAGGTTAAAGGGGCACCATGTTCCCCGGGAGTGACAACTGAATATCTCATTGCAGGAGAACTCGCATATGGGAACAATATGCCTGCAAATCTTTTAAACGCATGCAATTGCTTTGCCAGAGCAATTGATATGTTGTGGAAGAAACATTGCAGGGCAGGTGGTTGCTGTGAGATGACCCCACACTTGGGACCAAGAGTGAGACGTGAGGGCAAAGGTCAAGTGTGACTTTGTTAGAAGCAAAAAATGCAGTCACCTCTGCACTGCTGCCCACCCTGCAGCACACAGTGCTGCTGAGTGCCACACAGGTTGCAGGACCATTGTTCACTGGCACAAAACAAAGCAATTACATTTACTATTATTTTTCTGATTGCGTGAAATGCAATGTTAAGATGTATTAAGTTCTACATGCAAATATGAAATAATATTCTTCTTTGCTGTCTTAGGTGTGCTAGTTCAGTAGAGCAATGAGAAGAGTAAAATGAAAATAAGTAGAAAATTATGTTAAATAAATAACTACAAAATTAAAAATCTTTTGGCTCATTCTAGGCAGATATTGCCCAAGAGGTTATTCACCTACCGCTTCAGAGTTCTCCTTGACTTTGAGAAACCCTAGTGGACAGTTAGGAATCCGTGGGTGAAGGGAGAGAGCAGAGGATGGTTTTTTTGGATTTTGTGGATTCCCTCCCAGGTGCCAGACACCATGCATTTAGAAACTGCCTAGATAATAATTGACCTGAAATAATACATAATATAGGAAATGCTGTAGAGAAAACTGAAAAGGTATTTTACTGATTTTAAAATCCCTTTCCTTTCTAGTATCTTTTTTCTGCTATCATTCCAGAGGATCTGAGAATATTTCACAAATTTTATATGCACATTCCAGGAAGGATTGCAAAAGCCGATTAAGAGCATATGCAGCAACAACACAATACCACAATTAGGATGGGAAATGCACAACGCTAGACTTGATCTTGCCTCAAGCAGAATGTCCAATAGCAGTGAACACTATACAGAAAGAGGGACAGAGCACAGATGTTCAGACCAGAAGACAAGCCAAGAAAGGCTTAAAAGATCACTGGCTACAAGACATTTCATAGAAAGCACGCTGCCTTATTGCTCTGTGAGCATTATCACACAAGACAATGCAGACTCTAATTTAAATAGTCAGAGAAAGATCCTCAAGCTGGATGCCAGTTGGCTACAACAATAAATATGTATTGCTGTTCTGACAACATTCACCGCGGTAAACTGTGCTGTGAAGTAATTATCCCAGAGACTCTGGCACCCCAGCACAAAGAGCAACTCAAAGAATCCATCAATATTCTTCTGGGGTGACAAAGCCAGAAGGGAGGGTAAGAAAACCATAAGAGCCTGGCCAAGGGGACATGAGGGCAAACAGTGCCTTCCTGTGGAGATTGCCCTGCCGTGGCTGTGCTCCAAGGGCAATGCTACAGCACCTGACTGTGTCTGCAGAGCACTACATGTCACTGCTGCCATGCCAGGGAGTGCCAGCCTACAAATACCAACTGCATGGCCTTGAGGAAGCCACTGAAGATGTACATTCATGTGCAGGACCAAAATAGTTGTATTGGTGTAGTATTTGCAAAGTGTCGAATTTGTAATTTCTAAAATGAAAAAGTATTTACACTAGGCTTGCCTGATGCAGTTCAGGGAAGACTTTCTGTGGGCCTCTGGACCCCAGGCTACAGGGAGGAATGAGGCGGGAAATTAATCTGGTTGCTATCACTTTTACTTCTAGTGTAACACAAAAAGAGAGGGTCAGATGTGCTGTCACACATGCAGATTATTTCTTTAACTGCTATCTCCATTACAGAGATAAAGTAGGATAGGATTAATCCTCCATTACATAGGATAAAGTAATTGAGCAAGAATGTACCTATGACCTGAAGCTGAGAGAAGACACTGACTATGTGAGCCGTACTTTAATGGTGTGATACAAAGGTCAGGAGAATCGGTGGAAAATCTCCCATGATTTTAATGGCTGATGCAGTAATGTAAACTCAGTATAATCAAGTGGCTAGAGCAATGGGCATGGACCTAGGAAGACCAGCTACTTCTCTTCTACACATATGTTCACTCTCATGTTTAATTGCACAGTAATACTCATGATTACAAGATTTCTATTTGCCCAACAAACACTGATGTTGCTGCTCTTAACAGTGTTTTAATGGTCTTGTTGAAACTCAGCTTTGTGGCACTTCTTTCTACAGTGCAGTCCTGGAGGATATATGATGTCTTTCTTAAACTTTGTGTGTGCAGCCCTACAGTGAACATGTAGGGAATGGTGCCAGATGCAAGTGAATCTGCCAATTAAGTGTCTTGATGGTTTTGCTTGATGGTTGTTCCAGAAATTGAACTTTCTCTGGATGGCTCAGAGGTGGCAGGACCTAATGCTTCACTCCAGCTGCCTAATCCCTACCTATACAATAGAAAGCTGATCCAGTGAATGAACATCACACTCATTCCCTGAAAACTTTTTCCAAGTACGTACTTTGGTCATGAGTGCTATTTAAGAGAGATTCTCCAGCTGGTTTCTACATCCATCTGTCAGTGTTAACAATGGCATGTAATGTCCAGGGCTGTTTAGACAAACAAGTGGGAGATGCAGCCACGTTTCGCAATTATGGTCTTGATGAAAAAAGAATTTTTTATTATTTTTGTTATTTTTCTTTGCCTTGTGCCTTGTGCCGTGATATTCATTTCTAAGAGAAGATGTCCTGACACCAGGTGGATTGTAAATGTTGGTGCAAATACAATTTTGTGCCATATTGTGTCATTCTCCTGATTTAGTCTTTCTGTACATGAGTCACTGTAATGTACTGTGCAGAAGCTGCGATGCATGTCAGGTATCAAGGCTGGCATATCAGCCTAAATGTGCCAGATGATGGTGTACTTCTCCCAGCTATGCTTTTTTTCCAGGATTTCTGGGTTAAGAAATCAGGCAGGGTAAACACTAAGCAGTCAGTCAGCATACATTCAAAGGCATGCAGGACAAGCCCCAGAATTTATTTTATATGCTTCTGATGCCATTTTAAACTGGCTTCTTTCCCTTCTCAGTGTCTCTGTAGCATGTAGATAATTCTCCCCTCCAGACCCTTACACCTTTTTGGTTAGCTCAGAGAGCAGTGTTGATCTTTCCCACCTGGACTGCAGCTATCACGCAGTGCCTGTCATTCTCATACAGATCAAAAAGGGTTTTGCAAGCTGTTGCCCTTGATCTGTGCCTTATATGTCAGTGTTAAATGCTTCAACTGAGAGATGCCTGCTTAAAATACATCCTCACCATCAAACCAAAAGGTCCTGAGGCATGTGGAGCACTGCTTAGTAATGCCTCTGAGAGGAAGTACTGGCCACGATGGCACCAGCAAGGCTTCCTGCAGCACCTGGCATTTTTGATGGAGATTGTCTATCCAAATAGTGACCTAATGCAACCCTGTATAACTTCTGAGCCCACGAGATAGCAATGTATGTGCAAATGTTAGGGTTTCCTTTTCGAAGGGAATTCGACATGGTTAACAAATTCTGCACTCCAGGTACTCTCCATCCTACAGCTGCAACTGCTAGCACTTTTATAAAGCTGTCTTAATTACCAGTGACCCTGTGCTCTTCAAATGCATCAGCAGTACCAGGGATGATTCAGGATGACAGGGTCACAAGCAATGGGAAAGAGTGTCTGATCCATGCCCCACTTACATACATCTCTAGCTTATAGACTATCTGCCCTAGCTTAAAACAAATCTTTATGCCAAGAACTCTGATTCAGAGTTTAAAAGGACTTGGGTTCCAGCCCTCTTTTACTGTAGCATTGGTAGGATCAAATCTGTGTAAGACACAAGCACTAGGAGAAAACATGTCAAATAAATGATTTGTGGATGTGAAAGCTGATAAATTTGAGTCTTCTGGAGAAAAAGGATTTTCACCCTCAGCCTAAAGTTAACTATTACCTCTAAATTAACTTTTAACATTTGCTATGAATTGTAAAAGTTTTGATTATATGTCAAAAGATGATACAGAGAAGAATTGCAAGTTGACATGATAAGAACCCAATGCCCAAATTTGCTGTTGTTAGCAGTCTCCCTGAGGAAGTCAACAAGTTCTAGAAAATTCTTCTCATCACTGAGGATTTGTCCACAATAGCAATGTTTTGGGGGAGTCAAAGGTACAGGTGCCTAGGAAAATGTTTGTCATTCCTCATTCCGTGCACCAGCAGCACTGCCCTGATCAGCAAACACAAGGAGGAGTTATTGCATGCTACTTTTATTGCAGTGAAATAATTTGAATTATTTAAATCATTTAGAAATGAGAAATCACAAAGTAGCCTCAAGTGCATGCTTACATGCTTTGATGAATAAAAGCTCTCATATGACATGCAAAACAATCAAAATACTCCACTCCAAAACCAAGATGTTTATAAAAAACACATCTATCATGTTGCTCCAAGAGCTAATATCATATCCTCCTCTGTCCTAACAACAGAGTCCTAATATTATGCTATGGCAAAATATTATTTTTAAATAAATTATAGGAAAATTATTCAATTTTGAGTGTTCTGTTATTTGTAAATCAAAATGCTTATGTCTTTTGCTTAAAAACCCAAATAATCTTTGGCATGCATCTGTTTAGTGGGGCATAATATCAAGTCAAAAAGAGACAGGTCTCCTCTAATTCAGGGAAAGTCATACTGGAAGACCTTACTGGTGTGATTGTTGTGATCACACTAATGTGATTCTGCAGCTGATCATACAAAGTTCATTGAAAAGGAAAAACCAAAGACCTCAGTTCTGCCAAAACTTTGGGAAATGTCTGTTCAGCCAGGCTGTCATAAGCAGTAATCTAAATCAGTTCAAATGAACACATACAGAAAAACTTAGAAAATTTTTGAAACTCTGTTCTTTGTCAAGATTTATTTTCCCCTAGTTTCTGTGGATTGCTCAAAACTAAGGGAAAGGAATAATTAAAAACTAGTTGTAAAACCACCAAAACATAAAAATAGAGGGGAACACCAGGTAGGTACAGTACCTTATGTAATTAGTTACTTTTATAACTCTTGCTCAGAAGTACTTATGTTTCAAATAGTTTGTTCCTATAGTTTCTTATACCTCGATCGCTGCTTATATTTAAAATTATTTAGTGTCTCTCCAAGCACTGAGGGTTTCTGATGACATCATCAAGTACATCAGAACCAATTATTTGTTGTGATAAGAACATGCTCTTCTCCAAGGTTTTCTGCCAATCTCTTTTCTTCACTCAGTGTGACAATCTGATGCTATTTTACTTGTAGTTCCTTATTTGTAATTAGGTATTATTTTGCCCTTGATAACTATGTCTCTCCTCTCTATTTTCCCACATTGCTCCTAGGTCAGCCAGACCTGTGTATTAAAAATGCAGATAGATAAAATATAAGTGTTCATAAAGGAAAAAACCTGTTTTGCTGATAATATTCTTTTTATGTAAATAATCCTCTAAACAATGGAAAGATAGGCTAGACAAAGCACTAGAGAAGTGTTTCTGGTGGTAATACTAAACTAGTAACTCTCTTTAGTTCCAATTTAAAATAGCAGTGCATGATCAACACATTTTTTTCTCTTGAGAAAGTCTGGATGCATACCAATGGAAGAGACATGATGGCCAAAGTCCGAGACGTCAAAGGATGCTCCCAAGAGCCCTGCCCCCTTTGCCATATTCCCAAAGCACCCACAAACAAGACAAGGAAAAAATAACAGAAGCAGGCAAACTTTGTGTGTGTTCATCTACAGAGCATCAAATCCCATCTGCCTCCTGCAACACTATCAGAACAGTGAAAACGGAGGACCATCTAGAATGATGACGGCTAGAAAAGCCCTGAAATATGCTTATCAGACTCAACGTCCCACCCGTTGTTCATTTCAATGTATTTTGCAAAATACTACGAGCATGGGGACTTTATAAACTTATATTCTGTTCTAGAAACAGGACCAGAAAGCTTTCCAAAAAAAGCAATTATTTCCTGCCAGTTGAAAAACCCATGGGGGTTTCACAACTTTCACGCACGCACCTCACCCACCTCTAGGGGAGGCCAGCGAAAGAGCGAGGGGCGCCGAGCTGAGCCCCCAGCCGGGAGCGGGACGGGCGGGCACTCTGTGCTCGGCTCTGCCCCGGCTCCCTGAGCCATGGGGCCGGCTCCCCGCAGCGCCGGCAGCCCTCCCGATAAACCCTGCTCCTCCACCAGGAGCTGTGAGCCGCAGCCCGGCCGCTCCGACGCGCTGCCAGCGCCACCGCCGGGGCCGCCCGGGCTCTCACAGCATCCGGAGGTGCATCCATCCTCTCTGTTTAATAACCTTAATGTTTCTGCTCATTCCCGAACCGCATCTTCCACGCAAACGCGCGCACACGCAGCAGAGGGGTCCCCAGGGGAGAGGCGCGTCACTCTCGGATGCTCAGCCTTAGCGTCTCGATCAAAAACGCGGTTTGGGTCCTTCTGCTTCATTCCTCCCCCCCTCCGAAATCTGGTTTGATTTTGCTCTCCTCTCGTCTAGCTTCTCATCAATTAAAAAAAAAAAAAATACGAAATCATTACTTTTTCAGATCTGCTTTCTCCAGACAGATTTGGCTTGCTCCAAAGCCTATGTGATTAAACACACAGTAAATAGTAGTCAGACCAAAATTCTCTACGCCTGTGACTTTTTTTTGGTGCCAATAAATCCCACTGCACCTTCACTTCAGCTGCCCTCAATTTCCTTGACTCTCTTAAGGCTGCCATGTACATCTGGACCTGGCTCCCACTTCCACTGTAATATTTTCATTCTCTTTCAGATTCCTCTCCAAAATCTGCAGACCATTAAATCTACATGTTTTCTGAAATCTTTAGAGCAATTAAAGGATTTGATCACTTCCCCCCCCCCCTTTGGAAATTTACAGCCTGAAAAAATCACCTTCAAAATGTCGAAAATATTAATGTTTAAGTTTTAATTTCTTGTCAAAGGGAAAAACTAAAAAAATAAGAATATTGCAATATAGTTTTAATATGGGGGATCGGGGGGAATCATTTTTCTTGAGACCTATAAGCCAATGTGACCCTAAAACACTGAATGCTGTCATTACTATTCTGCAATGCAGAGGGGAAAAACCTTATCTGATGATATGGAAACAGCAAGTATCCAGCCTGTGAAATGTATTTGAGGTTTTGGTATCTTTTTGTTCCAGCAGAAGATCTCTGCCACAATGAGTCCAGTACATCTGTGTTTTCTCTCATTTTATCCAGAAGCACCATGGGGCACAGTCTTTCTTGACATATTTTTCTAAACAAGTATTTGGGTTTTGGATTTTTTTCTCTAGTTCAGAATACAAAGAGTAACATGGCAGATTCTGGTGATTTATCACACAGGAATTTAGAGGTAGCAAATAATAAAAATTTATTAAATGGAGATGGCCACGGGGAGCATACGTGTGTGGTTAGAAGTCACTCTGTTTTCCTGCTCACCAGATCATCACTCTACACAGCCGCCGGGAAAATGAAAGCTTTAGAAATAAACAAAGTGCTGCTGTCAAAAGCAGAATAGTCTAAAGCGCAGAAATTATAAGAGTAAATGGATCTGGGATTAGCACGGGGATAGGAAGGAGACCAAACGCGTATCTGGCAGCGTTTGGGCCGTAGCCAGACGCGTGCTTGGCAGCAGCTCTGCCCGGGACAGGGATCGCTGTCCTCTGTTCTGAGCTGCCCCCACCGACCCGCGGGCAGAGCCGTCCCCGAGCACTCCCCGGCTTAGGCCACTCCCGAGGAGGCCAGGTTAGCTGAGATAAACAGTAAGTCTTTGCTAATCTAGTGCATTTTGAAGAAAGAGTTAGAGGAAGCTGGTATGAGCAGCACTACTAGCAGAGCCGAGGGGATTTGGGATTCCTGATAACCACCCAGAGACAGGCTGCGGTCACTAATATCTTCCACCAGCACAGCTGAAGCTGGAAGAACACATCTGTTCACCTCCTGAAGAGGACTAGATTTCTGGTCTGCTAATCTCATTTTCCACTACATATTCAGTCAAAATAGCCCCTCAATGGCTGGAGATTCCTCTGTGCTTGGTTCCTTCAGCAGTATTAATTTGGCAAAAGTAAATGAAAAGTGAACGTTAGTGTTTGGAGCCTGGTCCAAATAGGGTATATAAACAGCATAAAAGTACATAGCCCTGCTGTATCTCATCCTTTGCTGCTCTTAATACTCTGAGTTCTTAAATCAGGCAGCTCCATGTAGCTTTAATTTAGTGAAGGGCCAAGCAGCTATGAATTAAGGAGCCATAGGGCTGAGCTTCCAGCAATCTGTTCTCTCCCAAATGTCCAATTAGAAGAGATAACACATTCAGAGATAAATTCCTGGCAAGAGCTGAGGATGAGATTTTGCTTGTATCAACAATGCGGTCAACACTTTGAGAATGATATATGAAAATAATGTAAGATGAAGATCTGAAATGTTTAAACAAGAGATCAGTTATGGGCCTCTCAGAGGTGGTAAAGGTAAATTATTAAAGAATTTATAATTACATTCATGCCTAATTATTAATAAACAAGGATAGCTAACAGATGCTGCAACAGATTTACATTTCCTAAGGAAACAAAAAGAATTATGGAAGAAAATCAGGATCAGCAAAACGATTAGGTCAAGAAGCCAAAATGCCTGTACATGACAAAAAAGCTTCTGTCAAAACTGTTCAGGAGGAAAGAGGAAGCAGAAAGGAAAAAAAAAAAAAAAAAAAAAAAAAAAAAAAAAAAAAAAAAAAGAAAAGAAAAAAGAGAGAGATTCCTTTTCAAACTTTGGAGGCACTAATAGATTGAAGAAAGCTGACACAACACCTATGGTGAGACTGTTTCAACAAATTGAAAATGGGGATCAGATCCAAACCAGAATGTTTAATTCTAACTTAATTCAAGTGACTTCACCACATGTTGAACATGAAAACTGATATCTGTTTTCTTAAACATACAAATACTCCAGATCAGTATAGTGAAAACTTCATCAGAGAAATATAAAATGTATTGCTTAGAAAAATTAATGCTAAAGCACAGAATAGAAAACAGGATGAGTAAACTGGATAGAAATCTTGGAAGAAGTAACACTGGGTCAGCAGGACAAATTCAACCCCAGTCAATTTAAGATCTGAGGAGATACCAGGACAATACTCAGAACTAGACTGTATGATTTGCAAATAGTGTGTCAGAAACTACTGAAGAAATAAAGAATTGGCTTTGATTGTTAAGACAAGAGGTATTTGAAAATGGAGGAAATAGTCATGAAAATCTATTTTTAAAGACTTTTTCTTGGTTATTTCTTGTTTGTTTATTTATGACCTGGAAAAATATCCCTGAAGAAATTACTGAAGTTTTCACAGAAACAGCTAATGAGTTTGACAGATAAAGATGTAAAGTAATAAAAGAAACTTATATTTTTATTTGCCATGAAATGGCAAATAAAACATAGCAATTAATTGCTGGGAAACAGAATATTGTGACAACATTAAAGATGAACATTTTTTTAACATGAAACTATCAAACATAACAAGAAAAGAAATGGAATATAACTGAACTTCAAGTTCAGGATTTTTTTTCCAATGGAGCAAAACATAAAACTTTCAAATACTCTTAAGTGGAGCCAGGGTACCCTGACAAAAATGGCACGTTAATGTTACTGCACAGTGTTCAGGAGGAAAAGCTCAGCAGCTGTTCCTGCCCTTACTTAAACAAATGTGTTACAAGGCTACATTTACATGAAGACAATTTGGCATTGGAATTTCATCAATAAGATTACTGAAGTCACTTTTTTGTTCCTTGGCACAGACTGGCCAGGGTAGAAACAACAAAAGGCAGGTTTTAATTAATTGACAGGTTTTAATCATGGTTATACCACACTCAGATGGTATCAGATCCTTCATATTCTCTGAGTACAATGTAATGACTTTTCACAAGACCACATTTAAAACTTATCCCAAAAGTCTTTGATGACAATTTCTATTAAGTTTTCATCTGATTTAAATACCTGCATTTGCCAGATACTGTTTGCTACTCAAAAGTTCAAAAAAATTCCTACTAAGTTATTTTTTCCTTTAAGTAAGGGAGAAATTACAATAGGCTTACAGTCAGTGAAAAGCAGTATTTTCATTCCTTATGCATTAAATACCTGAAAAGCTTTTCATCTCAGTGTAGAAACAAGTCTGTACATTTAACATTGATGTTAAACCTCAAATAGGAACAGCTTGATTTAGGACACAGAACACTTTCCATCCCCTAAAATCCATTCAGACCACTTCTTCTGCCAATTGCATGACAATAACCTATGTTCAACCACAAGATAAAAATCATCCAGTCTCCCATTTGCAAATCTTAAGTCCCACTTCTTCATTTACACACAAAAATATCCTGCCTACTGTTTCCTCCCCATCCTTTTGGCAATCACCATGATTACATGCATGGAAAAGCATTATTAGGAAAGTCTAACGGATTTTAATTGTTTGTATTGCAAATGTTTCTCCCTGGTGGAAAAAAAAGCTCTAATCATATTGTCTCATTGCTCATTCTTTACTCTTCTTCCTGTTGTCTCTATTGCTCTCTCTCCTTCTGTTCATTCCTCTCTCCAACCTGCTTCCCCAAATACACTGCCATGACATTCTCTTTACTCTTCCTTGCCCTGCAGGGAAGCTCATTGCTCTCCCCTTTCTATCTCTTGATGATGTCACTTCTTCTCTAACAGAATCTGCAGCAAACCCCATCTTCTCTTCCTTGATTCCTACAAGCCATATGCAAAAGCAGTAGCAGAAATCTCTGATTTCTGATCTGCAAATGACCCCTGCAGAGATCAGATCTCTGCACGTGGTAGGCAAGCACTCTGATAAAAGAACATAGGCTGAAAGCCATTTTGTATTGAAAGATCCTGTTTCTAGCAATAAAGCAGAAACTTCAGTAGATTGAAATATTGGTTGCTGCATCAACAGCCTGGCGGTGCCTTGAGGCTTTGCAGAAAACAGATCTTGCAACTGTTGGGTGCTCCACAAACACAGTAAAACCAGTTCTCTCTTCAGACACCCCACAGTTTAAACAGATCAAATATGCAAAGACAACAGGAGTATTGAAAGGTCCAAAGATTTGCCCAAGGAAACAGAGTAGATCTTGTCTGTGAATACTTATTGATGGCTCGTGTATTTATTTTCATTACTTATCCCATAACCATGTAGTAATGGGGGAAAAAATCCTTTTTACATGCTTTCAGACCATTATCTGTAAATCTTTGCGTCTAAATGCACGAAATGTGTTTTGCACATTTAATTGGTTAATATTGATAATCTCATTAAACTAGAAAAATTCATTCTATTTTGACTTTGGAAGATACCACACTCTTCCTCTGAATCTCTCCATCTTTCTCAGTGCTTACAAACTTACAGCAAAAGGGATAAGCTGTAAGTTTTTACAGTTTTTTCCCTTAAAGGAAATCACCTAAGCAAGTTTTGTGGTTTTGGTGTGGATTCTCACTTTTGACACACTGTTAAGAGTGCTCTCTCCCTGCATGTATGATTCAGGTGTGGGTTAGTACAGGGGGGAGAAAAGGTGAATTTTCTTTCCCAGAAAGCCTCCCAGGTAATGCGAGCGTCAGAGATAATTATTTAACATTTCTCAGGAGCAGAGAATGTTTACATGTGATTTAAGAACATTTTAATGGTTTAAAATACACATGAGAAGAAAATGTCTTTAGAATGTCTTAAGGATTTTCATTAAAAAATAAATCAGATCTTTAGAAACATCTGGTAACAGCAAAGAAACCTGTTTGATAACTAGTTCCCAATGTAGTTGTAAATCAGAGATGTCAGCAACTATGAAAATGTCTTTTATTCCACTATACATTTAGATTCTAAAAAAACTATAGGCTTGTTTAGAATTGCGGCCTGGTGTACCATTTTAAACAATAGGCAGTACCAGTAAATAATGATGTAATTCAGCCTAAAGATGGGCTCACTTTGTTTTCAGAGTATGAGCTGGAAATCCTGAAACAAACTGGTCTCTGCTCAGCTATAAAGTTTTGAGAGATATTAACAATTCTATTGTTCTAAAAGCAGAGGACATTTTGAGGGAAAACAACTCAAAAACAAGTTGTCTGTCAAGAACTGAGGGCTTTCCACACATTTCTTTTGTTACGACAAAAAGCTTACGATACTTGGGTGCAAACAGCAAATACGTTCAAGCAGCTGAAGGAATTTAACCTGTAATTTGGTAATCTGTAAGGGGAAAGATATAACACCAGCACTTTCTTTCCAAAAACCACAAATTCATTTCCTAGGCACAGAGACACATACTGAAAGTCAGCTGCTATGTGATCATAGCCCTGAGACAGATTTCCAAAGGAATTTTCAGGTACTTGGATACTTGGAGAAACTCACCAAAATGCCAAAATATTCACTGTCACGGGCTGAAATAGGAACTGTGTCTTGTCTGCTTGGACACTTTTGTAAACCTCACCAGTCATCTTTCTGTAGTTCTGAATATCTAAGTGTCTCCAGCCATCCAACCTTATCCAACTAAATCTGCTTTTGTAACCATGTGAAGTGCCTGACATTTGTGTCTGACCACAACTATTCCAACTACTCAGCTTCCCTTGGCTCCTGCATTTCAGATAAAACACACAAACTCCACCAAAGCCCATTCTGCCACCACCATTTGGCAGAATTTTTTGGGGAATCCATTTCTTATCTATTATCATTGAGACATTTATTAACACAAGCATAAATTTCTTGACACCTGGAAACAAATATAACCAATATTGAATAGATTATTGTGCTTAATTAAATTAATCTTATCTTTACTAATAAAATAGAGGGGAAGTATGCATGGCTAATATTGCAATTTTTAAGTTTTAAGAAGAAAAGATTATTTTCCTCTGACTAGCTGTAAGATACCAGGGAAAATTTATCTTGTGTATTATCTAATAGGCCTTCCAGAACTAAAGACCACAGGAGGTAAGGCTAACAAAATTAATATGCAAAGAAGTTCAGCACTAGGGACCCATAATTTTCTTGCAAATGGTTTCACTTTAAGGATGAAGCAACACAAGACAATACCAATTTCTTTCCTTTTTTTGCAAATAGACGATGCTTTAAAAAAATTAACACACGACAGCAGGTGGGAAGAAACTAAAAAAGTGGATATTCAAAGTGGAGAGTGACTACAAATTTGATTTGCTTAATATTTTGCTAACTGATTTGAATTCACTGATATGTTAAAACAATGTCAGGAGGTATATTTAATTAAAAAAAGATTGGTTGTCATTCCAACATGAAGTAAACATTTAGTATATCTAGTGAATTATTAAAGAGAAGGAAAAATAATCTGACCTTCAGGAAGCAGAATCATAAATAACAAGGATCGAGGAGATTCTACTTGGCCACATTTGAAAATTATGTTCAGTTTTTGCTTGCATTAAATAGTAACTGTAATAGTAATCATTACCAAACTCATTATTAATTAGAGATTTTTAATAGCAAAGGAGTGCTTTTTATTGCAGTAATAGATTTATATCACATCTGTATAGGCTAGACTGCCTCAAAATATGATAAGAGAGTTAAAACATTCTCTCTTTTATGTATGAAATTAACTTGGGCATTTAATGTTCTGTCCTTTCTGTCTGCTTTGTAAGATGTCAGCAATATCCAGGTATTGTTTCTTGTAGTAAAAAGCTCATTGTGATTAGATTTCAAAAATATATGGCTGCACCCCAGGAAATGGTTCAATCTAATAGTACTCCCATCAATTCAAAATAGGTGAGTGTCAGACAAGCTTTGAAGGTAACAAATCAGCACAGCATAATTCAGAATTTTAAAATCGAGACTTTGAAAAAGGAGAAAGGTTACATATTTTGGCCTCAGCCTATCAAAATCTGATGTTTATGTATGTCAAATGTAATATATTATGGCAATAAAACATACTGACAAAAACGCTGTCTTTGAAATGAATCCTCATTTTGAACTGAGTGATATTCCATCAAGGAATATCTTGTTTTAACAAGAACATTGTAAGACATACTGCAAGACATTAGTTTAAAATATTTTTCTATATTTTATCATCCTTTCACATAAGAAAAGCTTAGCCTTTAAAAGTTCAATTCACTTTTGAAAGATATGAAGAAGTAACTTCTGATAAGGGTTGAAGAATTTTTTTGCCTTTAGCCTTTGTAAGTCAAAAATTTATTCTAACATACCACAGAAAAAAATCCATAAGTGTCCATATTCTGAATAACAATTCAACCTGTATTAAAGAGTTGTAATTTTATGGGTAATTCCTGTCTGTTGTGATTCTTCATATTTGTGAGGGATCAAAGATTACTATAAGTATGGCCTAGAATAAAATTTAACCAATAAATAAAAAGCAGTGAGGAAGACAGAAAATCACCAAGATCAAAATCTAAAACAATCCTATACAAAGCTCTAGTTTGCACAAGCAATTTTTTGCATTTGTGCAAAAATCTCCAAGACTTAAGAAGTTCCTAACATATTTTTGCTAAAACCAGTGGGAAAGCGATGAAGATACAATTCAGTACAAGGGTATGAAAGACACACTATTTTATTTTACTGAGAACAAGCCATTTAGTAAGAAACCCGATCAGTTTTGCACCATTTTATTTATAGGACCATTATTATACCAACTTTATATATAGCAATTTCCTGAAATCAATGTGGCTAACATTCCTTGAACAAGGATCCCCACTCAAGGGAAGAGAATCACACAGTGAAGAGGATATCGTGTGCATAGGGGGTTCCAGGACTGTCCTGTGCTTTGATGTGTCCCATCCCTAAACTTTTTTCTTGATTTTAAATATTTTTTTTTAAATTAATTCAGTTATTTAAATCTGAAAAGTTATATAAATAGGATTTGGTGTGGTGATTATCAGTTCTTAGGGTGGTTATATTTAATTCAGATACCTAATTTAAGGCTTTGATCCTCAGGCCATAATAACAATAGCAACAAAAGTAAAATGCATTATTTATAAATTTATACTATTGTAATTTCAGATACTTCTAAAAGACTAAAAATCAAGCTCCATTTGTTCAATATAAAAAGGCTTTGAAATGTAATCTCCATGGGTTGATTGATGCATTACACAATGTCTTTTTTTTGCTTTCTCTGTACAAACATGTTAAACATGCTTGATAGTTTTCTGAGTACACATAATTTCTTCCATTTCCCTTTGCACTCAATCTATTATCTTTTACAGTGTTTAATAAATTAATGTAGGCAATCTAAAATTGAATTACTTTATCCATAATCAAATTAATTAAATGTCAACATTTTCCAAGGCCATAAAATATGAATATCTAACAATAGCAATGTTTGCATTTTGCTCTAATAGTTATAAAATCCTTTTCTTTAAGGGACAGTAAGAAGATAATAGAGACTGTCAAAATTAAATACAATATCAGAGCTATTACTTTTTTATTAAGCTTCTTTAATCTCTATAAATCATATCTTTATAGTCAGCAACAGGAATAAAGTTGGATGGTTAGAGGAGATATTGTTAACCAAATAAAATCACATTTCTTCTCAAATTGATCCTGTAACATGAAAAAAAAAAAAAAAACAAAAAGGAATTCCTAAAGCTTACACTCATAGTTAATTTCATTTAAAGGGTTACTGGTCCTTCACATAAATAAAATCAGACATCTTCAGGTGTTTCTGTGACCCCTCAGCGCAGACTGGCAAATGCTCTAGGTCACGACAGCTGTACACAACATTCCTGCATGGAATTCCCTCTGTCCCAACACAACAGGAACAGTCAAAATTTCTTTTGCTCAGTATCACAGAAGCATTTATTGACTCGATTATACAGTGTGGCAGTCACCTTTGACACCTAATCCATACTTTTCCCACAGAGGCTGACTGCTGAGCACCCAAGGAAAGGATGTCTGTCTTTCAGCACTCCCACAGCATCCCCTGAAAGCTGGGTGCCCATGGCTGGGCAGCACATTTACACGAGCTCCTCCTTCCCAGGCAGCTCCTGAACCACAAGCTTTCCACAAAGGGTAGTAGCAAGAACAATTTTGCCATTTTACCCAGAATCTGGAATAGGTTTTTAATTAATATCCCAGCTTCCCACTGAACTTTCAGCAGCAGCCTGAGCATCCTTGCTCTCTCCTAGCCTGGTTAAAATCTAGCACCTCATGGATCAGCCCTTCAAAAAGTCTGGGGAGTGTTTTCTCAGACTCCTCTGCAAGAACTGATGGTCCAAATAAATCACTGACCTAAACCTCAGAATAGCTAAACCCCAAAAGCCCTAGTCCTCTAAATGTTCTGCCAAATGCTAGCTAGAACCCAGACCTGGAACCCAAGGGAGGAATGCACTTCCTTGTCCTCTGACTCCATCAGCAATGTGAGTTTTTCTGTAAAATTAGAGTGAAAGTAGATGGAAAAAACCCTCTGAGTCCCAGCAGCGAGACCTTCCCAACAAGACTCCTGCAGCCACAGAGCAGCAAGGGACTGGGTTGTGATGCTGCTGCAGCAAATGCTCCATCCTTCCAGCTCTTCCCAACACTCCCACTGCACCAGCCAGTCCTGGTAGCAGCTTTCTTGACAAAACATTTCTACTACTGCAGTGGGTTTCCCAAAGAGAGGAAAAAGAAATCTTTTCCCCTTCTGTTTGAACACAGTTGTCCCATCTTGATATAACACCCAGGGTGCTCCAACGTGGAATATATAAATATATGACATTAAAGGACCAACTGCATGCTCATGGGGTTCTGCCTCAGTATTGCCATCTTGGGCAAATATTTGATATTCCACCCTGTTTCTTGGTGGTCTCTGTTCTTTAAGCGTCCTTGAAATTAAAAGACATAAATCATGTTCCAAAGTTTTTTACATCACTGTTCAGAAATAAAAGCATTAAGCCACGTGTTATGTTATCTACAGTCCAAGCAAAACAAGCAATTATATTGCCTCTAAATTCTGGAAACATACATAGAAGTCAAAAATCAACTGTGGCTCCACATTTAAGATGCAAAATAGACTTGTGCCAAATTGAATTTCATTGAATATAAGGTATCTGGGTTTTTTATGAGAAAGCAAACTCAGAGTTCTGTGTGTTCTCCAATATTTGTGGAACAGAGAGTTTCAAACTGATTTTAACATTTATCAAATGTGGGATGCATCACCTAAATTAACAACAATTTGAAGCTAAATCTGCTTTACAGTTATTATAGTGTAATTTTCCCTATCAAGAAATGCTGTGGACTTACTGTTTACCTTTCAGTTGATTTTATTTGCCAGATTATATACAAAATGATCCCATGGGTTTGCTGAATATATGGGTGCTAACAATGAAAAATGTGCATAGTTTTAATACCAACTTTGTAAATTGCCTTAATAATAGCTTGTATAATGTAATAGTATTTTCAAACAGTACTTTTAATTTCTAGCTCATAAAGTCTTTTCATTGAACCCCAAGGGTGTAGCTATAAAAGTAAGATTTAATTTTGTATATAATGTGGCCTAAATTAGTTTTAAAGCAATAGGAGAAACATGCAGCTCAAAGAGATAAGACTGAAATTATTATAACTCGGTGAAATTTCCTATAGCAAAATTAATCATTACTTCCATTTTTACATAATTTGACATTAAAAATATAAGACTAATGTTGATCTAATCAAGGTATCTATTTTAAATCACTTTACAATAAATTACAGAGGCCATAAAAAGTGTTGCAAGCCACATGACAGCAAATGATTTGAAGACACTTGCAAAGTTGACTGTTTCTTTGGTGAAGTGAGTTAGTAAATAAATGCTACTCCAGAGTAACAAATGGTATATTTATGTTCATAACTTTGGCTGAAACTGGAAGTTCACACCCAGAAACTGACAGCACCCTCTCATGGCTTGTCATGCTTGTCAACTGTCTGTGACATTTGGTCATTTTCCCTAAAAGTGCATTTCCTGGAATCATATGATTATGCAAAACCTCAGTTTTTCATTTTCTAACCCTCCCAACTGCAGAGAAAATCTAGCAAGCATGAATGATAAACCAGATGAAAGGAGACAGCACATAACAGACACAACATTATTTTCTCAGACTTCATTTATTTATTTATTTATTTATTTATTTTGCTCATCTTTGTTTGGGAGCTTGACACACTCATGACTGCTTGGACTTGGCAAATACACTCTTTTGACCATTTTAAACACATGAAAAAAAGTCTTAAAGGCCATCAGACTTGTACAAAATAATTTATTCTATAAGAAAATAATTGTGTTTAACCAGGATTTATTTTAAGTACATTACATAAAGTATGGACCAGAATTTTTCCTGACATCTTGGCTGTGACTGCTTTTCAATAGGAATGTATCTTCCAGTACTAGAGGCTTTGTACTGTGAATAGTTCCTTTGGCCTTAGAAATATGGATTACATCTGTCTTTGCAGTTAAGTCTGATATGGTATCATATCAGACAGAGCATAGGAGAAAATGAGAAAGAATATTTATGATAGTATCAGAAGATTTATGTTATTCCCACTATCTGAAATACTATTTAGAATGATTTCTATATATATTAAAATTTATACCACAATGTGTCACACAAAGTTCTCTCAGGTCTGTGTTATTAATATCTGCACAGCTTGATTTTATTTGCAAGACCAGCAAGGTTATCTGGGGTTTTAATGCTCTGAAAGGTTCTGAAAAAGAAAACAGACAAAAACCAAAATTGGTGCGTGCATCACCAAAACCATCAGTGAAGTGCAGGAAGGGGCAATGGTCAGACACTGCCTCAGTGTGCTCCAGAACTTCAGCACCCAGGCACATTTTGAATCCTTTGGGAAGCTGGACTTGGGAAAATTTTGCCCAAAGTTTTGATGTTGGCTGAAGGCTCTTAGAGTAAAGAGTAAATCTTCTCCAGGTTTCAGTATGAACAGGCTCAGCCTTATCAAGAGTGGCTTTGTGGAATATTCTCTGTCAATGTTTCTTCTTTTAAGTTTATTTCATCCTTGTAAGCCTTATTGATTTTTACAGCTGCTGGTGGTCTGACCCCAGGAATTGAATAATAGGCTACAGCTCCTGCAACACCTCCTACTCCCAAAGTTTCAGATCCTGTATCTTTTGAATAGCTAAATAGGCTCATCAACTGTGTTTCTGAAACCTTCCAACATATTTACTACAAACAAAAATAAGTATCTGTATCAATCAATCTAAGTAATTATGTGCATTAATTACCCACGCACGCATATATATATTTATACACACAAGCAGGGAAAATGGTGCATTAGCTGTGTGTTCCAGTGGGGCTCCTGCAGCCCAGCCCAGCACTCCCCCAGTGCGTGGGGAGCAGACAAAGCTGGTGGCAGTGCCTGCCAGGACATCACAGCACTGTCCCCACACATGGGAACCCCCCCATCACTGCAGAGGATCCAAATATCCATGAGGATATTTTGGGCACAGAGGACGTTAAATATCAGAGAGACAGGTAAAGAACAAACAAAATGCGGATAATAAACATTTAAAATCAGAAGAATCATAGACTGGAAATGCCCTCTAAGATCAAGTGCAGACACTAAATAACACTGCCAGGCCCACGCCTGGGACGTGTCCCCAAACACCACATCTACACAGTGCTTTGAACACTTTTGGGGATGATAGTTCCACTGCTTCTCTGGGCAGATTGTTCCAATGCTAGACCATCCATTCAGTGAATAAATTTTCCCTAATATCCAATCTTGTTTTAAAAAAGTGTCATCTAACTGAGTGTTGAATTTATCCATGCCTTAATTAATTATTTCAATGGGATTGTATGACTGGCTGAGGACAAAAAATATTACAGACCTTAAAAATTACTGTGCTTTTTTAACATTAGCATGAAAAATGTACTATATTAAAACATTACCCAGCTTTCATCCTGATTTCTTTCTCTCACGTATTTTTAATAAAATAGCTCCAAAACCAAGCTAAGGTATGTTCAGGTGGAAATCCAGGGAATGATTTGCTACCAAGGGATTGGTGTCCGTGACACAGGTTCTGTTCTGAGTGCAATGTCCCAGGAGTGAAAAATTGCTGTCCTCCCATCAGCCATGTCCCCACAGCAGCACTGCAAAAGACTGACTGGGAGCTACCAACAAAAAGCCTCTACATCAATTTGCATCTCAATAAGCATTTTTGTGGTACATTTGAACTTTTTACAGGAAAGGTACTTTGCACAGTCATTGGACTGATTGTTTTGTTTTTTCTGAATGTGGTTGCAGAAATAATGGTTATGGCTGAACCACCAGTAGAAGATAACTCAGGAGGACAACGACAAATTGAAAGACTGAGGATTTCTCACTTGTGTGTGGTGGCATTTCTGACAGTAATAAAATACCCAGGAAAGGAACATACACTGTGCTGCCCTGTTAGAGAGGTGGGTTATCCCAGGCATTTACAAGTGGCAGAGATGAGCTGGCACTCAAATAAAGAATTTATAAACATTCCCAAACAGGTTTTGAAATGCTACAGATTTGCTTTGAAGTTGGTAAGAGCTTTTTGTTATTTGTTTTCTACTTCAGTAAAGATACTATTTCGTCATATTCAACAGAAAACAATATTCTTGTGGAAGTCCTTGGAAAGTTTTCAGTTTTCCCTTTCTCATCTATAAAACTTTCAGTTGTATAATCTGGAGATGGAGAGAGTATCTTACTATGAAGGGTGATCAATTACAAATGATAAACAGCAAGTAGCAAAGTGCTGAAAACACAGGCACTATGATCAGCTTGCAAACATCCTTTGTGCTCAGCGTTTCACTAAAGTGTTCATTGAGCAACCATGAATAATGAACACAATAGTAAAGAAAAAAAAAAAAAAAAGAACAACACAACTCTGTTCAGTTAAAAATTGGAAAGAAAAAAGTCAAATAAATTATTCCATATGATTAGCTTTCCCCTCCACTTACTGCTTTATCCTCCTCTACACAGCAAGAACTGCCAGGACCTGCCTGCATTTTTCCTGAAGTTTTTTTTACAGTCTATTACAGGAGTCTCTCCCTCTCTGGCTGCACTCTCAGTCTGTCTCATGGAAAATATTTGGTGGACTGCAACCAAGCCCCTCTTTACATGCGAGTGCTCTAATCCTACCAAACAAGACTGCCTGTTTTTCAAAATAGAGAATGAGTGCCCCTATTTCATCCAAACTAGATTTATATCAATGCCCAGACTTAAGGCAGAGATTCCTAGCTGTTCCCTCATGAATAAGATGAAAGAGTTAAAAATGCAGTGCTTTGGACGAAATACATGCATTTGTTCAAGGAAAAAAGTTATAACAAGAAGATATGCACGCCTGATGATGAATGAAAGCCTGTTTGTACCTAATGTATCGAAGAAATTGTTCAAGAGCAGTTAATTTTGCCATTTCAATGTCTTTATGAGTTATCTGCCACAGAAGTACTTGTTTTAAAAGATGAGTTGCCTGGCAACCACTTTAACATAGACCAGCTGACTTTTCTGAACTTTGGGAAATGTTTTATTCATCAGCTGGTATTCTTTGCTCACTTCCCTTCATTTTCAAATTCCCTTTTCTGATTGTTTACATGCTTTTTACATTCTGCAGAGCAGCTTCATGGTCTATCCACTACCATGCAATAATAGACACAAATTTTCTGCATAATTTACACCAGTTTTTGCAGAAAATCACTTCTAAAAAGCAACAGGCATTTTATTATTGCACACATATTCAACTCCTCATGCAACTTGACCCAAGCAAACAATATAGTGACAGAATGTTTGAATGAATTATATTAATTTTCTCTATTCATTAGTTAAAAAATCAATACCAGAGACATTACTTTCCTTGATGAATTGCCCACATGATATTGATATCAGTTTGTGGATAGGGAATTAAGATGCTGATAGATAAAAAGATAGAAAGACATGAACAGTTTTGAATTACACCACTTGGAAAAATCACAAGAAATTGGGGGGGAGGGAGGGGGGGAAAGGAAACATATAGAAGTTCTTGCCAATAATGAAATAGTTCCCAAGGGAAATAACAGACATCTCTCATTCTGAGAGTTTTCTTCTATAATTTGTATGGCAATACAGAACCTGAACAGACCAAAAGAAAGACACTGACATTTTGACCCACCTAGTTTTTTGAAGCCTTCATTATCAAACACAGTTTGATAAAGGCACCCTCATGTGTTGGTTTAATTCTCTGTGTGGAGAAAATGTTGTTTGATCTCCAGCTAAGGGACTGCAGCTCTTGAAGTGCTCACACGGAATGGCATACCTTAAGGCCCTGACCCGAGGAGCCAGTGTAGGGGATGTTGTTTTGGATAACAGTTCAGAATATGCTAATGACGCTCTGAAAGAGGTTTGAAGTACTCAGTCCCTCCAAACCTGAGGTAGGATAGTTTTCCTATTTTGAAGCAGCAGTAGATTCACACATGATTCACATTTAATGAGCTCTCTTGTTTAGGAAGTTGGTCTTGTTTACACATCCATGTGCTGTGTGTTAAAGGTGCAACAAAAAAAGCAGTTCCAAAAATTTAAGCAAATGAAAAACAGACAAATAAAAGCATTATGCCTGGCCTTTGGCATTGCACATGTGTTCTGGTTTCACTTCGTATTCTTCCTCTGGTTCCGACTGATTGCTTTCAAAGTAAGTTAAGAGAAATTGTTTACTGTTTAAGAAAACAATTATAATTTGGCCAGTAGAACTGCCCAAAGGTTTTCCTTGTCAGTCCATTAAGCAAGGAGCAGCTGCCTCTGGGGCGGGCTGGAGTGGGGCACGGTGTGCACATGCCCTGAGCAGCACCAGCCCTGGCTCTGGGGGAGGCAGCAGTCCTGCTTCATGAAAATTGCTCAGGAGCGTCTCGATCGTGTCACCACTCACCGAATGCCAATGCCCAGACAAACATAATGCCATTACCTCCTGAATTGAGATGCCTGCCTGTGCTGACCCAGTGTGGTTTTTCCCTCTCCCAGTCTTAGCATACAAGGTGGCTACAAAAGCATGCAGTCTTCTAAAAGAGACCTTTAAACAGAAGGGTTTTTGGAACTTTTCTTCAATTGCACCCTGCTTAGAGTGGCTGCACTGAGAGAGGATCTCACCTTGTTTGTTCTCTCTTTTAGGAGACAACATCTTTTCAAAAAAAAAAAAAAAAAAAAAAAAAAAAAAAAAAAAAAGAGTGAAAATATTATCCTAAAGAAGTATGACTGATTTATTCAGGTCATTAGCAAAATTCTCATTGAATATAATAGAGCCTGCACTTCTCTCTAGGACTTCACCAGAAAGAGGTTGTTTGGCTCAGAAATAAAAGGCCCAAATTTGTTTTTTAGCTCCTTTACAGATGTGCTGTTCAAAGAAGAACCTCATATTTAGATCTACTAAGTCTTGAAGAATTTCACAATTATACTAGCACATGTAAAGTGTTGAACTACAGGCCCAGACTGGAGGGTTACCGAAACACCAGAGAGATTTGTGTTCATATATTTCATAAACTCAAAACATTACACCCTCATTGTGGCCTTGCAAAAGGAGTCTGGGTTTCAGTCCTCTGGTACAGGCTCAGGGAAACATTGATCTCATTCACTGAAGTGTTTTCCTAAGTAAGAAGCCATTCCCAGGCAAGGTCATAATTCACATCTCATGTAGCTTTGGCTGGAGTCACTGGATTAAGTCAAAGCATGCCCAAAGGCGACCATGGAAGTGTAATTATAGGCAGAGGCCACAAACGAGGAAAATTGTTCAGGTACATTGGCATTAAATTCTTTCTCCAACTATCAATTCCAGTTAATGCACACATGTAATTACAAATATATTCATAATAATTTGTATTAACTTTAAATTAAAAGTGTTAACTAAGTCGTAGATCACTTATCACTCCAGGTTTGGATGCTGCTCTCTTTTCAGTGAATATCTCAGCTTCTCTGTATGTCTTCCTTAATCATACTAGGAAATACGTGTATTTCAGTGAATCCTTATGTCCTTTTCCTGTCCATACATTGACACATACACACCCCACCACATTTGTATTAAATTACCTTCAATCTCTGTCTAGGATGACTGGAAATCACCTCCCACCTGCCTAGGAAATGGTAAGAGACACTGTTAATATCCAGCCTTTCTTTCAAGCAGAAGAAACGTTTTCCTAAAGGAAATCCTTGTTGTTTAATGGTCTTCCTATGCCACAGTTTGGTCTTTACCCCCTTGCCCAGAGCCAAGCACTGAGGTTTGAGGCTCAGGTGAAGCATGTTTTGAGCAAGCCTAAATACTGCATTTCTCAGCAGCTTTCCATTACCACCTGGACAGTGTAATTTGTGACACAGGGCTCCATAAAGAAAAAAACCTTCCTATTTCTATCTCAGTATTCTGATTATTTATTAAATAGCCTGTGAGGTTTGATCTCTTGCCCTCTAGAGAATGAGTCAAATTTGCCCCATATATTAGCTACATAATGTTGCCCAAAAATAAGCTGCACTCAGCTGTCAAAAATTCAAGGGAAGTTTTTGCTTCCCTTCAAATATTTTTAATTTTCTTAAGAAAAACACAAGAACTAAAAATTAAGAAGGCTTTGTTTTGGAGTCAATACAATATAACCAGGAAAAAGTAAAACTTCTTCCCAAATCTTCAGTAACTTCTAAAGTTTTCAAACACACCCAAGGTACTACCAAGGTCTCGGGCTCCAGGGGATCTCAAAACCTAAGTGTTTTGAAAGAACAGTGTTTATAAGGAAAGAAAGCAAGAATTAAGTTATGAAAGCATTCTTTCCTCTAGCATTGTGGCTTTTCTATGGAGAAATGTAGGATGGCGACTAAGAGGATGATTTCAAGGTCTTTATAAATGCCCTATAGGCCTTTTGCAAGGGTTCTGCTGCAGTTGTGGTTAGGCAGACACAAAAATTTCCCTTTCCCTTCTCACAAATGCCCAATCCCCTGTCCTCCTCCCCCTGCCCCATATGACCTCCTGGCTACAGGGCCAGGCTGGAAATATCAGGCAAGCAGAGACACACATTGCTTAAAGGAAACCATGATCAACAAGTAAAAAGAAAAGGAACATTTTTCTTGGATATGGTTAAAATACATCTTTTCTTTAAAATGTTTTTGTTGGTCAACAAGTTGCACAATACTTTCCTGGCATGCACTATTGATGTATCTATTATTTCATTATTATTATTATTATTATTATACAATTACTGCCTATTGTCTGTTATTAATATAGCTGTTATATATCTGTTGTATATCTACCACATGTCCTTACATCTTTCTATTCTAAAACGGTCTCTCTGTCCACAGGGGAAGAAGCTGCCACAAGACCATCTGATCCCAAGTGATTGGATTAGAGGTAACTAACACAGACGGTACCAGTTGGTGGACTCCTTACCCCGCCTGTGCTGCCTGCTCTCCAGCCCCAAATACATTTTTAGAAGCCTTAAGGAGACAACAATTAGGTGAGGTAATGGTTATTCTTAGCCTATTATCTCTCACGCAAATGGTGTTCCATAAATAAAACCTGAAGGATCTGTCAACACATGGAACTTACTCTAACGTATCCTGGTGGCTCGAAAATGAAAGGGGATCTTTGGATTTGTTTTCAGCTGAGTAAACATGGTGATTTTTAGGGCAGACCTTCTGAGATATCCTGGGTCAGTAAATACATGCAGATGGTAAAACAAATTGACATAATATTAATTGAGGCACTCACTATCCCCTAAGAGTTATTGTTTTGAACTAAAACTGAACTAGTTTTCTAAGGGAAAAGAATTTGTTGCACTGTAACTTGATATTATTACTACAAATGAATTTTTTTTTTCACCATAAAGGCTCCTGGTTTTCTTAAATCTAATAGTAATTGATTCCACATTTTCCAAGCTATGTAACAAACAGCTTTTTTATGCATAACTTGTATTCATCTTGGAACATGATATATTTTCAAAGGCATTATGAAACGAAGTGCATAAGCAGTCAGATTTGAATAGAACATATTATACTGTTCAATCAGCTTACTACAGGCCATAGCCTTAAAAATAAAATTATACTAGTATTGCTGGCATTTGTGCTCCAGAGGGAGATGGTTAATTCTTCAATAAAAAGTAGAAGGATTTGCATCTGCCCTGGCTGACAACATAAAAGATCAACGTTTTTCTTATACTTAGGGCAAAATGCTCTCTCTAAAAACCAAGTTAATGCAATATTAAAGCTGCAGAGTTAACCATATAAAAATGAGGATAGACACCATTAGTGGTGAGAATTCAACCTTAATTCTATCCTTCGGTGTGTTTGCATTAAAGCCTGGTTTGCCGTTGTATGATTACTTCATGAGCAATATAATTAACAATATTAAGCAGCAGAAACTGTGGGACGTCATACTAAATCTGATGTTTGAAAATAAAATTTAAATCGTTCTATGGTGTGCGTGGTATAATCCAAGCTTTTACCTTATTGTGACTTGAGTGGGATTTTGCCTATAATAAGAAAGGCAACATTTTTTATTCTTTACTTACAAAGTTAGTCCTAGGCTCTTCTTATACAATAAACAGAATATAATCAGGGAACAGAAGCATAAAAGGAGAAAGATGTACTATATTCTACAGATATGACACAAGTTCTCAATCTTCAGGAAGCAAATAAGTTAGTTCAAATATTAGCATTTTATATAAAACAATTTATTTTTAGGAGACCTAGTTTCCAAAAGCTGGAAAGCTATTTTACTTCCAACATAAACCTTTGAATAAATACAATAAGATAATTCTCAATGAGCTACTTGGAAAAGCCATCCTGTAATTTTTCACAGTGAAAAGATTTTCATGTATTTTCATACCACAGATTTGAAGTGTAAAAATATTACTAAACCCAAAACATCACTTAAGGTTACCAATTAAAAAAAAAAAAAAAATTCTCATCCCAACAGGCAAATATCTCCCTTGTTAAGATTCTTTCAGAATCGATCCAGCATGACAGCCAAGATACATCCTCCTACACCTTTTTTGTTCACGTCAGATCCTCCCCCACTCCAGGCCTTGCCTCAATACAGTTTCTACACTAAAGTAATTAAATCGATTGGAAAAAATATTTTGGCTAAAATCCATGCCATCTCCTATCACAAACAGAATATTTTTGGTACAGAGTTTATTTATACCACTGCTGTTTGCTTTCGTTAAAGCTGTACTGTAATAAATATCTTTATAGCTAACACACTTGTGTCCACACCAGGCTGTTACATTGATTTAAACACTGTCTGTTTTCCCAGCAATTTAAGCTAAATTATTAAAACAATGACATAAAAAGCAGAGCATAGAGAGCTAGATTATAGAAAACAAAAAACACTTTCACCTCTCGTTTTCATCATCTTTTGTTTGAATTTAATTCTTGCAGATCATGTCTAAGCCTATAATCACAAAAAACAGCCACATGAAAAAAAGAAGGGGATTTGGAGGGCTCTGCAACATTCCCGTCTTTCCTGAAAGAGCTGCAAACACTAGAAACATATAGTAAAATTATCATTAGTTCCATAGAGTATGGAAATGTCCTTTTTCAAGAAAATGTTCCACTTTTAGTTTCTTCTCTGTTTGTAAAATAGCCTTTGTGAAACTTTTTCTCATTATCTGTGATTTATTTCCTTATTCCTGGACCTGGAGTGTAATAATGGCCCAAATGTAATAGCCTTGACCTTTGCAGCTCTTCTCAGGGAGGTCACAGAGAATTTTGTTTAAGCAAGGATTTCAACCAGAAATAACATGATGCACTTAGATTATATAGGGCTTTATCTACTGGAATGTACATTTCAGCTGTCCCCTGTGCCCACCCACACAATCAGCACTGCTTTACGAGCAGGGAAACTGAGGCACACTGAGTGAATTGCTGCTGACTGGAACTGCCAAAGGTGGAATTAGAGGTCAAGTTTTCTGCATCCAATACTCACTTTAACCACAGTCACATCCTTCCTCCCAGCACTGTCCATGTCCTTCCATAACAAGACACAGTTATTATTTTAAAATTGAAGCGTGGGAAGGTTTGTGCAGAGGAACACTGGTATTACTGCTCTTCTCTGGTGCTTATTTGAAAATCCCAAGGAATTTTCATCTCATTAGGCAATGCCCAGTAATAAATTCCTTGTCTCCACTCTCCTGCCTGCTTCTTCCCATTGTCTCCTCTCCTAATGCACTGCAGATCAGGACTGCCATTTTTGGTACAGCTCTAAATTCAGTTCTCTCTCTCTAATTACAGAAGTCTCAGGCTGTTAAAAGGAAAATAAATACAACACAGAAATGGAGTAAACAAACTGGCACAAAGGGAGTATTAAGAGCATCCTTATCGTCAAGAAATCCCTGATGTCTTTCCTCCTACCATCTCATCAAAATCATTTAAAAAAAAGAAACTAAATGGCAAACACTAATATTCAGATTAATAAAGACCGATATTATTCCCAGCTGTTGACTATAAGTGGCAGTCCGTGTGCAGTCTTTGTACCCAATGTGGTTTTCACAATACCCATATTTGTTTCTGCTTCTCAGTCAAGCTCCAAATAGTGACTGGTATGTAGTAGGATCTGTGCAAATAATTTATTGTCTGTCTCACATTTAAGGAACTGCAAAAAGAAAAAACAAGAAAGGAGGTTTTTGTCCACTAATCAGGAACTTAGAGAGAAAAAGAATAGGGTTTTACATGTTAATAGTGTACAGAGGTTCATGCTTTTAGATTACATGGCTTTCCACAAGGCACAGGCATTTATATGGTTCTCACATTTTCTGCAAAGCGAAGCCCGAGTTAAGTTTCAGCATTTACCAAAAGCTGTGAGAAATATCATTTTCCTTGAAAACATCTGCATTTTCCTCCCTGCGCCATCTCTTTTAAAACCCATTCTACATTTACATAGCCAAAAGTGTATTAAATATTAATATAACACTTTTATTTTGGTTCCTGCTTATTTTCTAGGGGAGCATAACAATAAGCACTGCACATTTGACAGCGCTGGCTACATTATCTCCAACTTCTTTTAAATTCCGTCTTTCAGCTCCGTAGCCATCCGGCTAATCGGGAACCCAAAAGGAGCAGCGGGCGCCGCTCTCCTCCCGTGCGCTCCGGGGCAGCCCCGGGGGTTCCCGCAGCGGGACGGGACGCGGGGCCTCCCCGCGGCCCCTCTCCCTGTCCCCACGGCACGGACAGCGGGAAGGCTCCGCAGGCTGGAGCGGGCCGGCGGAGCGGCGGGCAGCGCCTTCCTGCGCCCCGGGAAGCGCCGGACTCGGGCGGGGAGCGGCGGGCACGGCCCTGCAGCTGGGCACAGCCCGCACCGGCACAGCCCCGCAACCGCACCGGCACAGCCCCGCACCGGCACGGCCCCGCACCGGGCACAGCCCCGCACCGGCACGGCCCCGCACCGGCACGGCCCGCAACCGCACCGGGCACAGCCCGCACCGGGCACAGCCCCGCAACCGCACCGGGCACAGCCCCGCACCGGGCACAGCCCGCACGGCACGGCCCCGCAACCGCACCGGCACAGCCCCGCACCGGGCACAGCCCGCAACCGCACCGGGCACAGCCCCGCACCGGGCACGCCCCGCACGCACCCGCACCGGCACAGCCCCGCAACCGCACGGGCACAGCCCCGCACCGGGCACAGCCCCGCACCGGGCACGGCCCGCACCGGGCACAGCCCGCACCGGGCACAGCCCGCACCGGGCACAGCTCCGCACCGGGCACAGCCCGCACCGGGCACAGCCCCACCGGGCACAGCCGCACCGGGCACAGCCCGCACCGGCACAGCTCCGCACGGGCACAGCCCGCACCGGGCACAGCCCGCACAGCCCGCGGCCAGCGCACCCCCGGCCGGGGAGCGGGCGGAGGCGCAGCGCAGCTCAGGGAGAGCCGCGGGCCGCTGCTCCGGAAAGGAGCAAAGTGGTTTGCGTGTAGGAAAGACAGCTGACTAACAGTGTTTTGCGAGAGAAGGAAAGGTAAGGCATCTCGGGGAACAGCTTACAGGAATGGAAAAAAATCTTATTTCCTACAAATCAGGAAAACGTGTTTACGAGTCCTAAAAATGGTCCGGTGTTTTAATTCTTTGAAGTCACAACATTATCATCTATGGTAAAGAAAAAGGCCAGCGATGATGATTCATATTTATCGCACATTTTCTACACAAAAGAGACAGATAATAAAAATTATTGCAGAATACAGATACATTGTTAAAGTGGTGTGGTTTCACAATATTCTTCTTCTGCAAACTATTCTTCCATTGCATAATTTTACAAATTATCTGAAAATGTTCCTATTGAAAGCCAATATGATTTATACTAATCTCTCAGAGGCAGCTGTAATATGAAGAAAAGCTAAAGCATTTACAGTTTGAAAAACAGCCCTATATTTAGGGACACAAACAGAAATCAAGACAGCAGCTCTTGAGAAAAGAGATGCAAAAATTTTCAATCAGGGATCACATTCTCTTCTTCACTAACTACATCATTAAAACTGCAATATGAGACAAAGCATGGCTTGTTGTTTGTTTGCTTATTTGGTTTTATTTAAGTACATTCAGCTGCAGTCACTGATACTCAAAATCTTATGATACACTATTACTTTTGTGTTCAAACACTAGAGCATGTTACCAACAACAGCGGTCCATTCCACATGCATTTTTTTAAATTATATACTCTGATTCAATCAAAAACTTAAAGGCAAAACTGTGGGAGAAACTTATGGCCTGTATTATCAAGAAACTCCTGTCTAATTGTAGACTCACTGAATACTATATGAGCAAGCAGACATTTGTGTCTCTAATGTAATTTATGCATGTGTATCGTGGTATAGTGCTAGCAGCCGTATTCCAAAGTAAATTGCTTTAGTAGGTTCTATAAATAAGCCAACATTTATAAAATGGCAATAAATGCAGTTCAATTTAACTTCTTCCTTACGTATATTGCTGCACCTACACTGGATTAATGCATCAGACACTCGTTACAGGGTCTCTGAGCCATATAACTCATGGTCCCAACCTGCAAGCCCTCCCAGGACATGCTCTGTACTCCTTAGCAGGCTGGCAGATGCCAGTCAGACACGTGCCCATGCTGCAGCTGCTGCAAACTCCAGGAGTTTCTGCCATGCAAACCCAGTCTTAAAAGATACAAGTGCATTAGTCCTAAATGTACCAGATTTCCCCCCAGCACAGCTGGTTCCAAGATAATAAATACCCAGCCTGATCCAGCCTCCTCTCTTTACTCTGGGTATACAGACTCATGGGGATGTGAAAGCTCCTGGGTTAGCCCTAATACCCTTGGATCAGTCCCCACAGGTCAGACCCAATCCCCACAAGCTGGTCTCAGACCCCACAGGTCAGCCCTGTGCTCTGCTGCACACATGGACAGGAGACGACCTACATGACCCTCCAGTTCCCACTTTTCTATCTCTAGCAGCTAAAGACAATTTGAATATCCAGGCTGTCTAATTGCCAAGTCTAACTGTGACTCACAAGCAATCTGCTGGGTTGTGGTTTTATATTTGGGAATTGTGCCATTTCAGTGAACTTGTGCCATTCCCACAGCTCCCTGCCCATCTCTGGTTTTGTCAGCCAGTCCACAAGCACAGTGGTGCCAGCACAGTGTGGGGGCCTTTTCTGTTGGAATTTCAGTGCTCAGGAGGATTGTTCTTGAGCATCCCTGCCCCATTTTAATCTCTAAAATTCAATAACCAGATACTGAAAAGCAAGCAGCACTCAGCATCTCTTCTGCAAATACAGAACACCAAGGACCATAAACCCACAGGGCCGTGTTAAGCACCTTGGAAACTGAATAGCTGAGAATGCTGAATAAAGCTCAGCCAAGAGGCACTCCTAAGGTGTTGGAGTTTACAGTGTTACTCACACCTGTACAGTGTTGCTCATGCCCATTGAGGTGGGCAAGACACTTTAGAGCTGACAAGAATAAAACAGGTTTTTTCCTCAGAAAGGTCTGGATCTTTCATTAATATAAAATGGGAGAGTTCTAGAAACAAGTGACAGATAAAAACTTATCTTTGGGGCAATTTCTTTGTTAAATCTTTAACCAAAGTAACATTCAAGACAAATGTTTCCCAAAACAGTAAAGAGAAGAACTAAAGCTTAGGGCCACCATTGTTTTTCCCTGGAAAGCATCCTGATACAGTTCCAGCTTAACCAGCTCATGTCTAAACAACTATTTGCCATGGACTAAAAAAAAAAAAGTCAAGTCAGAATGTTGGTTTAATTATATCACCCTATTATGGTGGCATGAAACCTTCTTTGAATACACGGAACAATGCATGAGTGGGGAGTGTGCCCTTTGTAAGTACTGAAATTAAAATGTTTCTGTTGGCTCCCAGTTCTGGAGAGCTGGTGACTTTTAACTCCAAGCACAAGCTGGTTTGTGTTGGAGGGAGGGGGTTACCCATCCACTGAATGTTAATTTTGGATAATGAAGTACAGCACATACAAAAGTGGAAGTGATAATTATGGCTGTGGAGGCTTCACCATGACAACCACGCTGGCCAGCACTTGGGGTTCTGCAAAGGCAGGTGAATGTTCACTAAACATGGTCATAACCTATGCATATGGCTCTAAATATTGAAAATCAGTCATCTCCTCCCACTGATTTAACTGATGTTTACTTTGGTACTGGCCCATAAACACCCATAGCCTGGAATTTCACAGACATGGAAGTTCTAGGCTCAGTTAAAATATAGACGTCCTAAGACAATAAATACCTGGATAAGCATTTGGTACTCTATTGAAGAGGCATACTCACAACATGAGCTACATAAACTCATTCTCTAAATGGGAATATTTTAAGAGATATCAAGTACAGATGTTTCAAAGTAGAATTTAAGGTCTCCATGGGTGTCCCCAACTGGTGATCACTCTATTATAAGCTTAACTCTTCACAGACAGAGTTCAGATTCCAAATTACTTACCCAACTTTGCATCAAAGAAAAATAACAGTTTCATTTCAACAGTTCTTTGCACCCACTACCTAAAACAAACCATGAACATCTGCAATTTCACTGCCCAATCCTTTTTATACCCTTACAACATTTGTTCTGTTAATGTAGGTTAATTCTGCAAATAACACTTCTGTAAATTGTTCTTGCAAACTGCTACATCATTTATGTAAGGACTTCTGTGAACTTTGAAAAATTAATGCCTTTAATTTTGGTTGATGGCAACATCAGCAGAGCTCTGTAAATTGCACTTTAATGAGATTTTGCTACAGGGGATAATCTGCTACTGACAGAGTAACATCTTGAAAACATCTGTAGACCTATAATTTTTCTATGACGATTAGATCCCACCACAAGAGTCCAAATACAGTGCAGAAATAAAGGAAAAAATGTAAAGTCCTAAATGAATATCCAACCTGTTCTTTAAAAAGAAGAGAGACACAATGAAAAGTTTCATGCACTGAAAAATAAATCAATTTTTCTGACTAATTAACATTTAGCTTTATTTAATTAAGAAAGACTATTACTGTCTTCACTGCTGTGCATCTGTATATAATGAAGCAAACAGCAGTAGGTATAAGATACCACAGAGGGATATGCCCAAGTAACCAGGCACTATAGGTGCAAAGGAACGTCTATTATTGTTAAGTAACTGACATCAGAGCCTCTCTTTAATGTTGTCATAAATAAAAGAAAGATTTTCACAGATGCTTTCACATATGGTTTCTTATTTGTCTCTGATGGAGACTGGGAGTTAGATTAGATGCCAAAATTAAATGATTTAAATAGACAGCTGCACAATGCAAACTACTAAATAACACCTTTTGAACACTTTCTATTTATTGAGAGTTCTAACTCACAGAATGATGACAAATCTCATTTTGTTTATATCAGTGGAAGTTGTTGCTATAAAACCATTGCTTTTACAACCCTGAAACGTCATGGTTACATTGTTGTCAATTTGGAAGTGTGGAGAGCATGGGATTATCATGGCAAACAGGAGAGGAAAGCTCAGAATCCAAGATTAACAGATTAAATTGATTGTTGAAATATGCAGTTAGTGATTATCTGTAACAGAGCTGTGCAGGATGAACTGAAAAGGCAGGTAGAGAGAGGCCTTCAATGCAAACTGCTGGAGAATACCAAGTTTGTCATCATTCAAGTTCAAGTGAAGTGATGGACATCAGAGCAGGCACTTAGTACCTAAACAATAATCTACCATTTACCAGCACCAAGGTATTATATCCTGGGGATAAAACTTTGTATTAAAAGCACAGCATTTGGTGCAAGGAAAAATGTAGCAGCTTTTCAGGAGACATATTCTTTGTTAATATAGCCATTCCTTGAATTGTTTTTCTGTGTCCTAGACAACCATAAAACCATTCACAAGTATGGAGTCTGCATGTAGTTGTTCTGGAAAGGAATTCAAACTGTCAAATGTTACTGGGATCTAAAATCTATACCTAAAAGCAGTTAACACTGGTTGCTTGCAGCAGTATGAAAGGCACTAGTCCATGGATAACTCTGAAATGCTCTACCAAATCAGAGGACTTTTCCTACCACCTCTATTTTCAGTAGAGGCATTATGGGCAGAAACACGAAAATGAAGAGGCATCACTTGAAAGACATGAATAGGTTTCTACACAGTCTATTTTTCCACTGTGACAGTCAGAAAAGCAGTATTTAATGCCTGTGGAAGGAGCTGAGAGTCACACACTCAGGGATGTTCCCATCTCTGTCCACCACCACCACCACTGGCACAACAGCCTCCAGCACAGCCACCACAGTGCAGCTCCTCACATCCTCTGCACTGCCCAGATTCTGTCACTGCACACGTTTTCCTTTGGTACTGAAATGTCAATATATTGATTTTATCTCATATAGCCCATTCCTTGGAATTCTTGAATCAGAGGCTAGATCATTTTTCCACTGAGGTCAGCTCTCTGAGTTTTGAGAGCAGCTACTGGGGCACACGCCACCCTCACTCCTTCCTTCACACAGGCACAGCCCCATATTCCCATCCCTCTTTGTGCCTGGGATAAGCAGCTCTTGAAGGCTGGGCATGCTATCATCCCTTCTCCACCACTTTAGTCTTGCTATGGCTCCACACCTGTGTCACCCAACACTGGGGGGACAACTAAGCAATCAGGCAGTTCCCAAACACACCTACCTTCTTCTCAGCCTGGTAAAGTGAGTAGGACGTGAAAAACAAACTTCAGCCGATTTTGCAACCAGAGAAAATGAACCAGGATATTTTGTTACAGAGAGTAAGGATGCTACCACTCCCAGCCTTAAAAATGATTATGTGGATTGTGCAGCCTCTTTATAATTTGGTCTCAATCTGCACACTATATTTGTCAATATCATATGGTATTCATCCACTTTGCTTTTCCTAAGTTATCCTTTTACTAGCCAGCATCATGCAGTTGATGCCATTAAAAACAAGCATCCAGCTTTTGTCCATACCATGGTACTGTATAAATAGAGGCAATGAGAACTTTATTGCAATGTTTATAGACCCTTTAGATTCCAAAGTGTGTTTCATATAGTCAAATAAGTATGTCAATACAATGTAATCCCTATTCTTCAGACAAGACACAGGGCTGAGTTTCCATTTTGACTTTCCCTTTGCTTCATTTCCAACAGTTAAATTTGCTATAAGTAGCTGCAGTGAAAACTTCCAAGTGGTATGTGCTTTATAAACTGAATTTTGTAGTAATTAATACAATTAAATAGGTATTTTATATAAATGACAGCTGAATCATAAATATATAATTGGCAAAGTTTTGAGCCTAAGGAAAATTTGTTTCTGGCAATCAGTTCTTCTATAGTCTCAGTTTAACTAAAGCACTGAAAGGGATTCAAGATGTGCATAGCTGAGATGCTGATGTGCTTACTACTATTAAGTTTATTAATTTAAGTTTGAAATATGGAGCACTGGGATGTGACAATTGTCTTCAAAGAAGCCACTCAGGGGTTTTCCTTACTTGCATTTCCCTTGGCTGAGAGAAGCCTCCTTGTGCCTCTCCACTGAAATGCTAGCCCAATGGCAGCACCAGTTTTCAGCAAATCCTACTGTGCTGTACTATAAAGATTAAGCTGCAGAGGGAAGTAAAGCTTTGGCTGACACCCTTGATCACAGAGCCATCCAACCATACATGCCTCTTTAGCCAACAAAAATCTGAGGAAGTTCCCAACCAGCAGTCATGTAAATTTGAGGGATCTGGGGGCAGTGTTATTTACGTGCCAAACGTGAGGAGCACAGTCAGAAGCAAGCTGTGGAAAGCCAGCAAGCTGAAATGCAGAGTCAGACAGGACTGAGCAGGTGTGGGGCTCCAGCAAGGCTTTCTGTGCTGTGGTTCTTGTGGCACCAAGCCCTGTGGAGGGGAAGAGCTCTGCAGGGCCCTGCCCTAAGGGGCCAAGTCCTTCACTGACACTGACACTGCTGCTGCACTCACCCAGCTTCACCGGCCTCAATGCAGCTCTTACACCAAAAGTCCTCAAAGAATTTGTTTGGGTTTGTGCTATTCAAGGACTGATCTACTCTAGGCAAAGAGCAGCTCTTTGTGTAAAACATCTTTGGATTTTCTTTGCATCAACCTGTGCAAAGCAAGAGAAGTTTCTCAGTAGTGTGCGGTTCACTTTATTTTGCTTCATGTCTCATTAACCTTAAGCAGAATAATGAATGACAGTGATAGTCAATTGACACCGAGATGCTACAGAGAGACGCAACAGACACCATGAAGTCGGAGTGAGAGAGGAAGAAGAAGAAAGGAAGTTCCTTGTTTATTGTTGAGCTCATATATATAAGTTTCTGGACATTGAGCAGAGATTGGACAGAGAAGTTACCACCTCTCCATCTTCACTGGTCACTTGAGAAGTCCATCAGGTGATATCTTTTACAAAGGAATACAAACATGATTCTTGTTTATCTTACAATTCATGAGAACTGACTCTACTATACTAAAACAAATCAGAAGGCTGATTTTCAGGGACAACAGTCAATGGCTCTCATTTTTGTGCAAAAAATATTTTTGTGAATGTATGCATATTTTACCATCAAAAGCACTCTTCATTAAGCCTCTGTCACGTCTGATATCAGCATTATATTCTGTGAGTGCTTTGTTATTATGTGCTACAGTTCAGTAGGTTTCAAACCTATCAAGTTCAAAGTCAGTAGAACAGGAACTATACAGCAAAGACAGCAAAAGCCAGGTTTTGACCCATGAGTGTTTACCTGACTTCTGAAGTGATTTTCAGATTAAAAATTGCTGGTGAGAATAGCTATCATGAATAACAAAACCTTCTTTTTGTAGGGAACGAGTTCTTACTAAAACGTAGTAAGTAAATATAGTATGAGGCACAACTAAAATTTTTGAATAGTCGGAAATAAACCACCTTAGGCAGGCTGAGCAGAAATAATAATTAATAATGGTTCTAACTACATTTTTCAGCATATCAAGTAACTAAAGAATTTAATAAACCCTAAAATACAGTAAGAATGCAGCATTACAGCAAGAAAATGTAAACAAGTTCATATTAGCAAGAAACAAATAGAATGTGTCTACCGAAAGGGAGCAGAGGGGATTCTATTTGAAATACTTTAGTGCCTAAATACCTAAATCTTAAAAGCATTGCATTTTTAAGAATATTCACATAGAAGAAATGATTGAAAATAAATTGCTTTGGAACTGGGAAAAAGATTCCCAATAATAGTCAATAAGATATATCTATATATATTATATATGAAGGTAAAAAATGACATCTAACTCTCCTAAGCCAGAGATTGTGAAGTTCAACCACTGAACAAGCTTGTTTTCAAGGACAAAGATGAGTGTAAAATTGATTTCCATATTATCCACAACTGAGAGAATTTGGTTGCCTTTACTAACAATAAGCCAGGAAGAAACTGCTTATACTTCACTTAAGGTAAAAAAACCCTAGAAATAATGACCTTCTATCTGATCTTGAAGAAACTGCTTAATTAGGCAAGGTAAAATAATTCTCACATTGAAATTGAGTTGAAAATTCTCAAACCAAACAAAAAGGTCCCTTTGTATTTCTGACAACTAGACCATATGCTAATGAAAATCAAATACTTTTTCCTACCCTATGAATGCCTGTCAAGTGGCTGGGTAAAATCTAGGTTGCTCAGCCTTACCAGGAAAACAGATGTTGCCTCATCTGGTTTGATGTTCATATGGATGTTGAAGTCTCTAAGGCTAATAGTACAGTTCCAACAGTAGCTCTGACAGAGTTTCAATGAATACATTTGTGATATATTTCATACACTCTGATAGTCTATGCACTCTTGTAACTACAAACTTTGATCCTTCCCTGGAAGTACAGGAAACACCTGGATAGTCTAATAAACTCCACTGCACAGTTGGCCACTTTTTGCATTGAAACTAAATTGTAACCAGGTCCCAGAAATATGAGCTGTGGATCTCCACTTCCTCTGTATCAGAGCCCTCAATGCAATACTTTCCGTGCAAAAGTGAGTCCTTGGGGACGATAGCAGTGGGAGAAGAGGCTCAAAACAGATGAAAGAGAGCCAGTAAACCCAAATGCATTTCTCTATAATGTGTTTCTCTTCAAGAGAGAGGATGTTGTCCTTTCTGCCGTATGCCTCCTCTGCTAAGTGCAGATGTAACACCCGAGCTCTTTCTGCTCTCTCTGCTCTTTTACTCCTCTCTTATTCCCAGGCATAAATATCACACTTTCCACATTTTTTTCAGCTTGCCAATCTCAGTCCAGAAATTGTGAGCACAAGATATTATAACCAGTGGTGACTGTGACCAATAGAGAACAGCTGGCCTGCTTTGCCTCTGCCACATAATTCTTTTTTCAGAGACTTTGGTTATTGGTGAAAAACAGCACTTTAATACTGACAGTGTAGATCAGAGAGAAGAACAACTTAAGGTTTAGGAAGATAATTTCTTGACATCAGTCCTTGATCCCCAGTAAGACACAATTTTATTATGCTGTTTATCATGAAAGATTTATGTTGAGTTAATAATTTTATACCAATAGAATGACTGGTATGTCAGCTTCCTGAAACACCAACTTGCTGTGTTTATGATTATTGGTTATTGCAGCCTTGGCATCTCTGCATTCATTCCTCTTTATCTCTTTGCTTTTCCTCTGTTTACTGAGTTTAACACAGTGTTGCAAACTTCTCCCTCAGTTCCTGCTGATATTCCTCGATCCTAAACGAGGATAGACAACCCAAGTAAGGAAGTCTCACCTCTATCCTTTCTCTTGGTTTTGCATTTTAAAGAATACATTGTGTAGTTGAAACTCTATGAGTTAGAATATGACCCTGTACTGACATTTCCTATTAGTGGTTTTCCACCCTGTCAGAGAAAACTAAACAGGGAGAGTTAGGAGAGCACACACCACTAATGCTGTGGAAAAACATGGGCAACCAAGTTTTATCCTTTACACTCCTGCCATCCCACTTTCCTTCCTTGTAGAAAGTTTCCACTCTGACAGACAGTTACACTAACCTTATTTCAAGAGCATGCTTTGGGTTTTTCTCCTGTCATCCTGACTTGCCTGCATTCCTTCTCATCCTCGTGTGCCCTGACATGTCAGCTGTTTGCTAAGTGCCACACACGAGTGACATGCTGCAGATGTAATAGCAGATAATGGTCCCTAATACGGTAAGCTAAGCTTAACCACACCTAAGCTGCTCGTCACAGCACTACATCTGTCAGAGGCTTTGCAGCACCTTGCTTGAAAGTGATGTTAGTGCTAATGGATGCTCGTTGTATGATTATTCCTCCTTCATTTAAGAATGAGCCCTACATTTGCTTTTATCCAGACTCTCAGCATCGCCCAAGGTCCTTTTGACTTTTCTGCTGAATGGTGGCCGTGTGGGAGGTTGTTAGATAGGTCTCAATCTTGGAAATGCACCAAGGCACATTTCCATTCTTCCCTCCTCAAGAACAGATTTGCTTTGTTCAATCAGCACATCTCCTGTGTATCTTACAGCGTGCATAAATTGGATTGGCAGATGGGTATAGATTAAAATTTGAAAGAGAATTTCACTACATATTCTTTACTTTCAGGTATTTTGATTAGCTTTCCTTTCCCTTGCTTGCACAGACTTAAATCCTTTTTGTTGGTGTGTTCATTTAAAGCATTTTTTATTAAGTTTTGTATCTCTCCCTTACCCAGATTGTTATCTTTCTCCTCCTCACTCATTATTTGTATACTCCATAGGGCAGACCAAATAAATTAATAAAACAAGTACTTATTTCCAATAAAAAGCTTTAGTATCTACAAAAAGATGCAATTACAGTAGAGTAGCTCTTGACTTCCCATAAATATCACTAAAAAATATTTTAAAAACCCTAAATAACAAAATGCTTTTTCAAGAAGTTTTCCAGCAAATTAAAAAGATTTTATGTACCTAAAAATTGTAATCAAATTAGCAATTAAAATTCCATTTTTTAAAACTCAATCAAAAATCCAGCTTTGTTCTCAAGTAAGTAGGCATAAGTTTGCTTGACAAGAAGTTGTGGATTGTTTTTTATTTTAAATGCAAAATAAGCATGAATGTTCTTTATGGTTAAATCATTATTTTCACATCAGTAAAATTTTACACTGAAGTCAGATCTGGTCCACAAAACTTATTTTTAGTATTTTTAGTTTGGAACTACTTTGCACAATTCTATATGAAATGTAATTTCCTTGACATTTTTATAGAAATAAAAATACCAAGGTTCAAGATATGTGTAATAGAAATAGATAACTTCACTACTCCATAACAAGTGGAAAAACATTAATTAAAGCTCATAAATAGAAATCATTTCATAAAGAACTGTTCCTGTATTCCTTTTAACTGAGACTAAGAGAAGATATTCAAGTGAACAATGAAGTCCTCACAGTTAAATCTCACAAAACTTCTGCTTTAAAAATTATGTCATTTGATTTAAGGCAGTTTATCAGAACTGGCTGCAAGTTGTAACTGAACTTGCCATTTCAATGCAAGAGTTTGCATCTTCTAGTTTATTTGCAGCATGCTTTCAATACTCATGCAAAAAGGAGAGCTAAGATTACTTTATTATTAATGAAAAAATGTTTCTAAATGCACGACATCCTCTCTCACCTGATAACAAGCGACAAATTAAAGGCTTTGGTTTGTGTGTTTCTACTCAGTGCTGATTGAATTATGTTTGAAACATATTTTTTAAAATATATTTAGAAACATGGTATTATTTCTGATCAAAGTAAGGTGTCTCTTCTCTATTCTTACTACTGCCAAGCGTTTGATTTACACACAGTTTAATTATTCAGATGTTTATTATGTTCTACATAATGAAATTTGGACCCTCATATTTTCTTCCTACATGCTCAGTGCAGGCTGCAATTATAGCCACAGATATCTGTTTATTTGATGAATTTTGCTTCTTCTGCATAGTTTGATAAATATGGAAATAAGTCAAAACCTACTTTATATACAGTAATTAAAGTGAAAAATCTAGTCATGATGCAAATCCTTAATTGGACTCCAGGAGAGATATGCAGAATTTCTCTTTAATAATATGGGATGACTGGGGACAGAAAAACAAAGCACACTAAAATATGGTTTAGAAGCACAATTAATCACAAAATAGAAAACAACCAATTTAGCATAGCTCATTCAGTGACTCTCAAGGCTCAGGTAATGTTCTTTTAATCATCTGGCTCTAATATTAAGGTTGTGTCATGTGCAGCTGAAATAAAACACAATATATGTGCTGATCTTCACTGTGAAACATGTCCTCTGGACTAATTTGTAAACACAGCCTTTTCACACTAAAATGCTTAGTCTACTTAATGACATGTAAGTGAATGATCAAAGCAATGTAAAATGGTTTTTAACTATTATTGTTTAATGTATTAATTCATTAGCAGAAAGAAACCCTCTTGCAGTTGGTTGCAGGGAATATGTTCTCATTGGCTACATATAATTCATTTTGTTTTTTCATTTTATTAAGACAAAGTCATTATTTTGCCTGATGATGTTCCAAAGAAGAATATACTTGTTAAGCGGTATTAAATTGACAAATTATAGCACAGAGCAAGTGGGGCTGAGATACAAGTCTCCAGGAAAGAGATGTCTGTACAAGCTAAAGAAATGAATGTTTTCTTTCCCAGCTCTGAACAGATATTACTCTAATAAGCTAAAATTAACCATCACTGTCACTTAATTTGATTGTAAAAATATTATTCTCCATATAGCTTCCTGTAATATCCCATTAGGGGAATATGATCACGTTCTAATCAGAAGGTGTTGGATTTATTGTGCTAGTTTGTTTAAACTACAAATATAATTAATCTCCTTTTGTACTTCTCCCAAATAAGTAACACCAGAATGACATTTTTGTCTCCAAATGGTTCACAGACATTGAGCAGGAGCCAGAGGTCACCGCCCTGCACTGCCATAATTATCGAGGCAAATATCTGCTTGCAAGCCCTGAGTGTTCTGGGGAGCCCAGCCCGCCCTGCCCAGCGCCGGGGCTGTGTGCCTGCCACAGGCCAGGAGGACACTCTTCTGCTACCCAGATGTGCCCACTGGGAGAGACCATGACTGCGAGCCTCCATGCTGAGAGCAGCTGAAATTAGAGAGGCTTGATGTCCAGTATTCAAAATCACTGTTAAAACTCTTTCCAAGTCAGGGTCCCAACTGTCTTTGACAGATAAAAGGGGTCCTATGCAATCTAGTTTCAATGTAGTCTTCTTTTGACCACCCTGAGATGACCTGGCACCTCTTCATGCACCTGCCGTAAAACTCAAAGGCTTCAGAAATTCTTTTCTTTGAAGTGTCCTAATAATAACAGTCTAACCTTTGATGTTTCTTCCTGTACCACATGCTTGAACTTCTTATAATCTAAAGTGTATAACCTTCAATTGCTACACACAAACGGGTTGCACATCTTGAGAACACAACACTATAAACCTAATGCAAGCTGTAGTAATGATGGGTTTATTTCATTTGTATTTAGCGCTTTACTTATATAGCATCATAAACCTAAACACTTAACACACCAATCGAGCATTAACCATCCAGGCTGATTAGCATGGAGCAGAATTCACCCTCTGCAGCCTGGAGACAGAAGAAATAAACAAACTCATGTAAAATAAACTTTGTGTGCAAATATGATATTTTAGAAGATCCTTTTCACACTAAAAATCGAAGAGAAAATCTGCTTCGGATGGCCTGAGATCCCATTCAGGGAATATTTTTTCAGTACATAAAATTTAACAGACCCCGAAAAAGCTGGGAAAAGTTATTTTTAAAAAAACATTCCCAGCCTGATCATTACCTCAGGTTCCTGTAAGTTTTTACAGAGCTCTCTGAGATTGTCTGTCCAGCTCTGTTTTATGTTACTTCACAGATTTTTAATATTCAATAGTCCTTATCCCGTGCAAATGTTTAGATCTAAAAAGAATTGTTTCTAGTCTCTATTTTTAACTTGTACATCGGGGATGAATTTCATCCAAGATGTATCATTTATATAGCTCTGGGGAGAGAGAAAACATATCCTCCATGTAGCCCCAGTCCTGCATAAGCTCATGAGCATGTTAAACTTCCCTTGCTTTAAGCCATTCTACTGGAAATTTTGAGCATCCGCAGGGTGCTCTTTCAGCATTGTTTAAATTTCTGCATTTCCTGTTAATCACTCCTTTGGGTGGCTATTTTCAGCTGATTGCTTTTCATCTTGTGGTTTTCCAAAACTTCAGGACATCAGATCTAATCTTTCCCTCTGGAATTTTTTTTTAAGATTGTTTTTGACAGAAGTTAACTTTGTGGGGGAAGTTATTTAATTAAAAATTATTATTCACATTTTAGGATAATGTCCTTTGTCCAATTACTCAGAAGGACAGAAAGGGGTGTTGTCCTCATAACTAACATTTACAAAGAAAGTGCTCTTCACCACTGAAGAGCAAAGTCCTCTTGAGCAAAGCAGAGAAAACCAGGGTTCAGTCCACGCTGCTCACAGGCCCCAGGAAGGAGAGCACCTGTGGTTCTGGTCCCCTCTAGAGTTCCAGTTTCCTCATCAGATGTTTGCAGGGGATCCAAACTGAGCTCAGCTGACCAAGAGTCAACCCCTTTGGCTCTCACTGCAAGATTAGAAGCCAAATTTGTAAATTATCAAAAGGAGAGCAGTTCCAGTTATGCTGATGTAGCTGCTCAAGTAACTACAACAGAATGGAGAAAGAGTCAGAGAGGGTGACAAGTATGAACAACACTCAGCTACAGCCCCCAGGCATGGACAGGTTAAATACCCTGAGCCTCTTGGAACTGGAAAAAAATGCTGAAATGACTAACAGAGACATAGTAAAGCTCCATAAGATCAAGAATGATGTGGACAGTATGTACGAGGAAGGAGCAGTCACTCTCCAGGAGAGTTGAGTGGCCATCAGATGAAACTTGCAAATGTCAAGCTCAGAAGGAAAATAGGGCATTCTTGATATACAGTGCATAGTTAAGGTAAAGATGTCTCTTCACTGGGAGACACCTAGACTGCCAAAAAATCTATATGGATTTGAAAAGCATCTGGAGATATTAACAGAAAAGGAACTTAACAGGACTAGTAAACAGAAAGATGGCATCTGTACAGAAGAAAAACCCATAAGAAGCTTGAAGTGCACTTCTAAGAAGTATCACTGCACTGCTGCTCTTGCCTTCTTCCCTAGGCATCTATTATGGCAATAGTAAAGAGCAGGATATTGGTCTAGATTGACCTTTAACCTGGCCCAGTGCAGGCACTTCTGCAGTTTGAAGAAAAAACTGTAGAGGTGTCCAGCTCATCTCAATGCCTTCAACAACAAGGCAAGAGATGCAAACCACTCTGAGAATGAGACAAATTCAATAAATGGCATACTGATATACACAGAGATATATGGCCCTGGATTTCTCAAAGGCAATATTAATACATAGTGATGGAATCAGACATTCAACCTAAAGATCAAGTTTAAAGTTTTCGACCTGAAGGCAAATAAAAGGTGGTAAACATTGGTTATTCATATTGTTTTGTAACATTTGCCTGACATTTAAGTCACTAAGGAGACTCTTAAATTAGCAATTCTAAAGCAGAGTGAAAGGATCAGCATTTGGCTCTACAGTACTTACTTCCGCCCCAGCCTCCACAGCATGTTTCAGGTTTGCTGCAGTTTTCACTGGTGATGTTTTTCTGCTGTCCGAGGCTCACGGATCTCAGTGCAGTGTTGCAGGCACCGTTTCACATAGTAAAGGCGTTAGTACCTCCTTTGTTTCTAAAAAGATACCTCTCCAGCCTAAAATTACTTTTGTCACTGTATCACTTTACATGCTCTTTTCTAATTTGCCACCCCTTAAAATTCTAGGTATTTTTCAGTCTGACTGCTTTGTAAGTATCTCCTTCCATTATGTAAAGTGGTTTCTTTTCAGATTCTAGATTGTAGAGCTACTCAAAATGAACAAAATTTTTTCACTCTCATTTTTCATTATCATGTTGCACTTAAACCATTTCTTATGGGAACTTAATAATGTTCTGTAGTTGATTAGACTTAAAAAGGTCTACATTCTTCTTTCAAATATGTACAAAGAGCTCCTATTGACTGACTTCAATTAACTGAATTTATTTCAATTCAACAGTCTAAATTAATTCTTCATCTAACTACTGAAGTCTAGTGAGCCAAATGTTGTACGACAGCTGAATTTCACATCCAGACCCAAAGCAATATTTCAGTGTTGTCTATTACATGAATGAACAGAAGAAGAATATTCAACACTGAAAACTGAGTGAAACACATACCATGACCTATACAGAAGTTTAGATTTGATTAGGTTGTTCCTGATATTTAACTATAAAAATTCTACTCCTACACCCAGAGATTATCACTGTGAAGTCCTGAAGTGGAGTCATATCAACAGTAGGTCTCCCTTAGGCTTCAGCAGAGGTCAGGATTTCCCTACACATCTGCAGAATAACAGCATTGTGTTTATTTAAAGGAACTCAAAAATCAAAATAGAACAATTAGGAAGCTTTCATAGAGCAAACAAGCAGAGCAGAAAAAGAAAAAAAAATCAAAGAAAACAGGAAGCAAGGCCAAACTGAGAGCATTTACATCTTCTACATATGGAGTTTGGAAATCCAGGTGGTTTCTGTTTTGCTCCTATTTGCTTCAGATATTGAAATATCCAGATGTCAGTACAAAAATATACTCGAGAACTCTAAGGTTTTAAAAGAATTTGAAAGTTGTGGTCTGTCCATTAAACTCTTCAACCAACACTTTGTCTAAAACATAATCAGCTAATACAGTATAATAATTTTCTGGTTTTACACTTCTACTATTACAATTTCCATTTTTCAAACTAACTCATAATGGAAGTCAGCTTGTTGAGTTAATGACTTCAGAGGGTTTTGGGTTAGCTCCAAGTTAGGATACGTTTTTAAAAAAACAAAAGAAAAAGCAAGTATATCTACATAAACAAATATGTATTTTATCTCTCAGCTGATTGCCTAATTAACCAACTCTGGGACAAGAATAGCTGTTGTAAATAAAACAAAGATTTATCTGTTGGAGTATCCTGTTCTAACAGTGGCTGAATGTGGGTGCCTGTAGAGGGAGGCCAACACTCAGGGAGACAAATGGCAATGGTCTCAATTCCAGCCGTTTGTTGCACAGAGACTTCCTGAACCGTTTCCTGAACACTGAAACCAGTGTTTCTAGCTCCCAGTAGTGTTTTCTTCTATTAAGTTGTCCAGTCAACTCTTCAACTCTTATGACATCCTAATATGCTGTGGCAAAATTTTAAGAACTCAACAACATATTGTGTAGAAAAGAATTTACTTTGGCTGTTTTTGTGAAGTGACATCACTTGAGCTCTTCCATTCTTGGATATTATTTAAGATAGGGAATAACTGTTAAGGTATTTTGATATGTGATGCTTGGTGATTTCAAATGCATTTGTCTTCTATAAAAATGCTATTGCATGAAAATTAGTTTTTAAAAGAACCTTCCAGACATAGAGATAATATGCAGCTGATAACACTGTGCTGGTTAAATAAGCTGAATAAGACTATGAAAAAAGTATCAGCCAACCAAAAAGTTGAAATGATCTAACACAGCTGTTTAAAAAAAAACCTAGATTATTCCAAAGACATTGAGTATTACTCTCAACAGAACACTGCAATATCTTTTCCAGCACAGGTGCCTGATGAACACAGAGACTCCTCATCTGCTCATAGCAGCCAATCCTGCTCAGAAAATGAATAACCTGCCTGCCTGCCTCAATGGCTTGAAGTTGCTGCACCAGGTCATGGTGAACCAGTCTAACGCCATAATGGCAAAATATTAAATGCATAAATGTAAGTAGGCAAAGAGTTGTTATGGCTGTAAAAGCCAAAATAAATTGACATCTGTCCTCTGCCAAGAAGAAATGAAAAAAACAGTCTCAGATACTACAGCACTAATTTTTTATTTGGGGCGGAGTGTATTACCTAACAAGTGCCTAAACCAGCTATGTTCATATCTGCAAAGAATTTTTTCATTGAGAAGGTTTTTTTCTGCAATTCTGATGAGTTCTACACATTTATATTTATGTTATAGACTACTCCTGATTCAGAGGAGATGCAAATTGAAGTCACAATATTTGGGGGATACAAGGGGACACACTGCACTAACTGATAGGTTTGCCTGAGATTTTGTCTCCTACACTATCTAATTTGCCCTTCCCTGGTCTCATCATTCCAATCTTTTTCAGGAATGTAGGTGCCAAGCCAAATGAATTAAAAAGACCTTTTCATCATTATTATAAATTAAGACATGGGAGAACAACGTCATTGGTTTACTTTTATATGCCAGAATTATCTAAAATACAGACTTCAGAATGCAATGATTTTGACTAAAGCTTTGTTGAGTTACTCAGCAAAGATGGGAAACTCAGACCATGAATATCTTGTACAAAAACTCTGGACAAAACAGTTTGTATCAAGTTCTCAGTGTCTTTGACTCAAATAATAAAAACAGAGTTGAAATAGAAAAATTTCCAGTTCACTAAGACATTCCAAGAAGAGCACATCTGGATGTCCTGCATACCTGGAGTTCTTCAGAACTCTATTATCTGGAATTTATGGGAAAACAGCTCTTTTTAGAAATAAAAATATTTTTTCTATTGATGAGGAAAACCACCAATACTTCTTTAAAGAAAATGAAGTAATGTTATTAGGCAGAAACTGGCATTCTTGCAAGAACAGTCTTGATTACTTTCCTGAATAACAGCAACTCTCTTCTGAGACTTTTAGTTCCCCCTTGTTCCCTTTGAATACTTTTCCAGCTCTGTACCATGAAAACCACTCACACAGTGACACCAAAATCATTTGCAAAAGAAAACAAAAGCCCTTGTTCTGCATACAAGTCTTAAATGAAGACTTTTCTTGGTCTACCTTCACATCCTTTAGAACCTGTTCTCCCTCTCCTTGAGAATGGGATCCCATCCATGTCTGCCTAAGGAATGGGTACAGATTCATCTTCATCCCACTTTCCACACACAGAGTTCATGAAGCTCTGCTCCTGCAGCACTTCACATCTGAGAGGAGAAGCCAGTCATTGTCTAACAGCTCATCATCCAAGGTGACTTCAAACATATTCTACCAGCTGAGTTGCAAATGGGATTGAAGGTCCTGATCAAGATTCAACCAGCAATGACTAAAATTATTTAAATTTGAAGCTATGGCAAAATGGTCCTAGAATGAAGCAGAGCCAAAAGAACACTATGTGAAATCAGGTGTTTTGTCATCACAGTGTTTCTGTCATCAGCACTGTTGAGCAGAAACCACAACAACATGAGAAGAGTGTTCTTCGAAACTCAGATGGGTGAAGTAGCAGGAACAGCAGTGCTCTTAGCGGTTTCATTTACAACTGGTATTGTGCTGACGCTCCTGAGAGCATGCTTACTTAGGCACAGAAATATGTATTAGTGTCATTTTAAGACACAGCTTTCATATCCCAATCACTGTCCCTTCCTGGATCCTAGGAAATCAATTGATGCTATTTATTTTCCAACTTCTTTTCCCATTCCCAAGTCGTCTCCTATATGCATTCCAACACCAACACTAAAACATGGGTTTAGCTATAGTTGGGAAAGGAGGATTGACTGGCTCACCTCTTGAGGTCTTCTCCAGTCCTATAACTTTATGATCCAGTGTTTCTAGTTTTCTGTCATAGCTAATGTTCTAGTAGAAATCTAAGTCTCCAGAGAGCTGTGAGTCACTGCAAAATGATAAGCTTCTTACTGATACCTTGGTCCCAGACCCAAACAGAACATAAATCACCTAAAATAAGTCTTAAACAGAATGTAAAAATCCACAACTCAAGAGTCTAAAAACTCTCTGCAGAGCTACTATAAAATATTCCAGCTTGCACAGGTTTTTTTTTTTTTCTTACCTTTAAAAAAACAATAATAAATTACTTGGAAAATTTCTGCCTGAAGATGCACATATTGCCTTGTGTTTTCATCTAAGGACAAGCAGCTTGGCACCACTCCCATTCTTAAGTCCAGTGGAGATACTGAAGCCAGTCATTCCTTTCCCTGTGAGGAGTACTGGCCATTGCAGAGCACAGGTTAACCAGACTTGAGCCCTCCTCAGCATCCAGTGACTGCAGCACACAGCTAAAGAAAGGATCTCTTGGGGTTCCTAGGAGGCAGCATCCTAGAAGACACTCAGACTGAAAGCCAAAAAGAGCAGGTTCAAATCCAACCCACCAAGGGATGTTGAGTTGGAAGCCCAGTAAACAAAGCACACACACACAACCTCCCTACAGACCCTTCAGAACTGTGTTCTCCATCCTTTTCACAAATACATGGCCACATTTAAAAAACAACACAAACAGCTGCTAGAAAGTAAAAAAGAGCCCCACAGGGAGCCCAAGTCAGGCAGCAGTTAGCGAGTGTGGCAGATAGGACACCTCCTTAGGAAGGGAATGTTGAGAACACTTTGATGTTAAGAGCGCCTACTGAGCAAAATGAAGGAACAAGCCTATTTGCAGGAAAGACAGGGCAGAACTGACCACCTGCAGCATGGGCCAAATTGGCTTCTGTTGTTTCATAAAGACAATCCTGCACTGGATCCAGCTAGATTTATATCACTGAAATACGAATGCTATTAAGTCTATTACTGATGACAAGCTAATATTATTAAAGGCTGATTTTCCCTTCTTTGTGTTCTCCTTGCAGTGCAAGTGCATATATCCCATTTTATTTTTATGAAACAAAGGTGAGTTTGAAAAAAGAATGTATTGGTGCCTGAGGTTAGGTTTCTAATTGAAATTTAGACACTTCAGGAGAGGCTTAAGGCTAAAGGGCATGTTGTACATGAAAATATCTTTGTCCTTTGGCCAGCTAGTCAAAGGGGTGAGCTTGTGTGATGAACTGGCAGTGCACTCCCCTCAGAATACAAACAGCCTCAGGTTGAAGAGTGCCCAGCTCTCTGTCTTGCCCTGCCAAAGAGCAAGCAGATATCCAGAATCCACTGCTGAGACATGATATTTTCCTTTTAGAATAATTCAACAGGAATTAATGGGGATCTTTAATCGTCACCCGCACAGAATTCATAATCAGTCCTTATCTTCCACAATGTTCTTTAAGTCACCAGCACACGACAGCAGAGTAAGTCATAATGTATTTCATAAGGAAATGATATTTCTGCAGTGGAAATTTCCTTTCTTTTTTGATAGCCTTTTCTCAAGCTTCCATTCAAATGTACACAAAAAAAAGTTCCCTGTGAATCTACAGGTATATCAGAACATGGATTTTAACAGACACAGGAATGTTTCTATATTTCATACTTTTTTTTTTTTTTTTTAATTTAAGTAACTTGTATTTCAATGGAAATCAAAATAATGAGACCAAGAAAAGGCAATGCCATACTCTCTAGAAACTTTAATTCCCTTTCAAATTTTCTTTTCCATTTCTACTTTTTGCACTATGGCACTGCCAGAATAAAGAAGAGGGAGTTTCTGGCTGCAGAGCTCTGTAAGGGATGCACTGATCACACAAAGGGTAGTGATGTGAGGCACTGAACTACAAGCACTCTGAGGCACTACAGTGGTATTTTAGGTTAAAACATTTCGGATTGAGGAAGATGGTGCCAAAGCCATGCTAGATTTTTTGTTTATTTTAACAAAAGTAAGATAAACATGGCAGTGTAAATTTATAATACAAAATTCTGTTAAAAGTAGCTTCAACAGAAAATTTATTAGCTCTGTAGAGCAGGGCAGACAGACATCAGTGTCTTAACTCCCAGCCAGAAACGCATCTTGTATACTGAGGATTTCACACAAGTCTCTCTGCTGTGTCACCTGACCTTGCCCTAGGACAGAGCCACACAAGCAGAGTGCTGAGCAGCAGAGCTGGAGCTGGATGGACCTGTCTCCAACACCTCCAAACAGCAGAGGCCTCATTTGGTTTTCCAAATTTCCATCAAGGAGATTTCTACGCATACTCAGACAATCTGCTTCACATTTCACAATCCCAGCAGCTAGGAATTGTTCCCTAACATCCAGCCTCATCTTACCTCCCTGTAAATATCAGCCAGTTGTGAATAACAGCTACAGAGAATTAAAAAATGGATGGTCTTTTCTCCATCCCAAAACAAAAATGAGGCCACATATTCTCCTCCCTTTAATACTAAAGAAAGTAAATTATTGCATCCTTTTATTGAAGGAGACATTTGCTGTTTTCCTCTGGATTCCCACCAGCTTGCTCCCCTCACTCTCAGCACGGCCAGGAGGGCTGGATGTCACAGAGCAGCAACCTCCCCCTGCTCATGGACACGTTGCCTGCTCTGTCCACCATCTCTGCAGAGTTTTATCTTGTCACCAAGACACCCTGAACTGTGTAGACCCTTTTCTACCACCCAGGCAATGAGACATTTCAACTGTGTGCATGCCTTGGCTTCTTCTGAAGGGCAGCATTCTGTGCTCACAAATAAACACATGTAAATAAACACAAATATAAATTGTGGATGGCAAGTTTTTCATTATCCTTCTAGAATTTCTGCTTTCTTCTATGTCATGTCATGAATAAAAGGAGCAAATATAAAATTGCACATATTCAACAATACTCAATAACAAGGCCCTGAGTATTGTACAAATGAGCATATTTGATTTAATCAAAATAAGTGTTGTAGGAAAATCACGTAGGTTTAATTTTTGAAAAGCTATTAAGTTTCAAATTAAATGGAAGATTAAAATAAAAATGAGCTTTAGCTGTAAGTGGAGGCTAAATTTGGTCAATTTTTGTTGTTTATCTGTGCATAAAGTCCTTGCATTTACCATTTGACAAATCCTCTAATAAAATACTTGCTGCAATCAGGTGAAGTAGGTTATTAATGGTTCTAAAAAAGATATACAGGATTGCCTCATCCTGAGGCAATTAAGTCTGTGAAGTAAGTGTGTTTAATATCTCTGGGGGCCTGACTGAAATGAAACAGGTGATCTTTCTACAATTCCCATTGTTTCATTTAGAATGCCTTTAATTTTGTTTGTTTTTAACTGAAGAATGACTCCCTGCTTTAATATCTCTTTTGTTAAGACTCTAGTTTGGGAACTTTCAAGGGCTGCACGTGCCACATGAGAAGTAGAGTGGAAAATTTCAAGCACCACTAAAAAGCAGCAGCAATGATCCATGTGGAGCCCTACCCATCCCCACGGGAGAGGACAATGCACAGTTACTCTCTTGGCTCAGCTTTGCAGAGGTGCTGCCCTCTCCCCGGCCGGGTAGGAGCAGCCCAGAGCTCACCTGAGCCAAGCCCTCCCCGGCTGGGGGTACCTGGAAGCTCCTCTCTCCAGGGCTCAGGGCCAGGGGCAGGGCAGGGAGCTGAGCCACCGCAGCCTCCCTGCTCAGCCCCCAGCAACTCCAAGGAGGAGCTCCAGATCCCCAGCTTTGGGCACCTCCGCTCGGAAAACAAGCACTTTACCCCCACACATTTTCTGAGGGATGCATTGTGTATCCATTTGGGTGCTGTTTGGCCCTTTGCTATAAAACCTTGTATTTTTCACTTCTCCTTTTTTCCTCTGCTGTGTTCTTTTTTTCCTGGATTTATTAGCAGGGTTGGTTTGTGGAGGTATGGTTAATTACTAGAGCTTATGGCCTGCTGTGATTGAAAGCTGATCTCACCAGTTTGGGGTCTACGTTATATTTATTCTGTATGTAATTAAATCAGAATACCATAACTATGCATAATGTTGGAAAATTAGATTTTTTTTTTCCCTATGAAAGGTATTTTCTTCCTGCAGTACTGAATTTCTACAAAACTCTGCACTTTGCACACATGCACAAACAAGAAAACAGCCAAAAGGGGCATTGAGGTTTATGATCTAGGTGAAAACAAACATTAGATTATCAGATCTGTGTGACCCATTAAAAATAAAGAAGGAATTCAAGCAAACTGTGGTAAAGGCTATCCATACATCTCGGGGTACTCATAGCACCACAGACATACTGAAGGCATGCAGAGAAGTGCCAGCACAGCAGGGTGAACACAAACAGCACATCCTGGAAGCAGCAGCATCCAATTGAACACAGGAGATTTGGCTGAGGAGGCCCTCAAATAAAACAAGTTGTGGGAGGCCAGGCCACTGACTACAGGGATCAAAACTTCTCCTGGCTTCCTTACTTAAGAAGGGGGGACCCGACCAATCTGGGAGAGGAGATCAAACACTGTTTACACTGAGGTAAATCAGGCAGAACACTGCACAGCGCACTGAACCATACCAGAATTAGGCCAGCCATATCATATCTAGAGGCTCAATTTTTTTTTCTCTCTGCTACACATAAAACTGAAGTCTGCCAAGATCCTTGTTTTTCACCAGTCTGACAATGATCTGAAATTAGAGGCCTCTAGAATATCAGAAACCTTTGGTCCGGAAATTTATTTCCTTGACGCTATATATAGTTGATGTTCAGAAAAAGAAGTTTGCCATCTGATGTAATGGGATGAATGATACAATTTATAACACTCAAAAAGCCTGTGCAAGCCAAAACAAAAATAATTAAACCAAACCCCCAGTCTTTCACCATAGGAAAGCAATCCTATCTTAGGGCACACCAAGTAAGACAAGGGTGACATAACCAGGAAATTACTCTTAAGGTTTAAGGAAAGCAAAAGTGCAGGGGAGGAGATTTAAATTAAAAAAAGGAAAAAAAATTCTTTGAACAGCCAATGTGAACAAAGGGAATTCCTAATGGAATACTTTTAGGACCTTGCTGTCTAGAAAAGACCTTTAGCTTTGTCACTGCCCCAGAGAGAAAAGAACAGATCTGCCAGTCTGGGCTGTAGAGAACACCACAAAACTGCCAAATGCCCGAGCATTACATTACTAACAAATTTACTTCTTTGAAATTAAGCCATTGTACCCAGAGCCACAGCTGCTGGAGGAAAGCATTTCTAGGAAGCAATCAGCAAAGTCATGTTTCTACAACACAGCTGCCAGCCATTTTCCCTCCTCACCCAGCAGCATCCCCATCTGCCTCAAGATGTGTTTCAAAGAGCCAGGACAGCAGCCCCTGGAGACCAGGCTGGCCGTGCAGGTGTCACGAGGCTCTTTGCACAGCCATCACCAGGTCTCTATGCAACCACATGCAGCACCTACCACGGCTTTCCAGCCACCTCAACTCCACGTGGCACAGAGGGCAAGGCAGCTCAGAAAATTTCAGCATCCCTGCAAAGGCACCTCACCACAAGATCCTGCAGGAACTGTGGGATTTGCAAGGGTTACTTTTGGTTACATTTGTGGTGTATGTAGACATGAGACAATGATTATAAAAATAAAATGTTCTTTGCAGAATTCCTACATCTCAACACTCTTTTAAATTGGCTAAAAGTGGATGATCCGAGAACTCTGCTGGGGTTTTTTGGTTGTTTCTTTTTAATTTCAGCAGTGAACAGATTCAGATAATGTCATTAAATAACTTATGATAGATGGTAGTAAAGGTGTTAAGAAATCCTACTCCCAGCTATATGAGGTACCATCCTATACCACATTTTAATCAGCCATTTTTTTCACAAGTGACTGCATACCAAATTGTCCTCTTTATTGTCATATAAGGCTATTTATCCACCAAACCAAATTTAAAAAAAAAAAAAAAAAAAGAGCCCTCCACTATGGGTATCTGTGCAGACAAAATCCAAATTGCAAGTCTGTTTCCTACACAGAAAGCTGTAAGATTTCATAAGATCAACAACAGAACAAGGTTTTGGTATATGAAAGCAAAAATGTCACTATTGAGCATCCATAATAATATTAATTTCATAAATTGAAAGGTTTATATATAATCTATACATACAATTAATATATTTCTGAAAAATTTTAGTCAACAGAAATAAAAGAATTCAGATAAAATCATAAATATGCTGAAAGTCCCTCAACACCACCACTACCTTGCATGCAATAATTATGTTGTCATTTGTGCTCAGGGAGAACAAACAAGAAAAAGACACAGATCCCTGACTCCTCAAAAGAAAATGTTTGTTCAAGAAACACCAAGTAGAAAACACTTTCACAAATCTTATTGTGCCCAAGAGGAGCTGTAAGCAGCATGGCAGACATTTACACTTGCCAGAACTCCATTCTAAATGACCTATTCAATACAAACGACTGCTTGGCATCATAATTGCTGCACTGCTCTTCTGCTTGCATTTGTTCTGTTTAAGCAGATGCACAGCAAACTTCGCAAAATGAAATTATCACACAAAGTTTGTTCTTCCTGTCATGTAGCTGGTGTCCTGCATACTCTAATGAAGCAATTGGGACTGAAGTCCCTAAATTTTACTGCCTTTGGTTAAAAATAAAAGGGTGTTTCTTTCCATCTTAAGGTAACAATAGACCATGAAACCTAGGTATAATTAAATATAAAAATGAACAACATGCTGATGAGTCATGCATATGGTATTTATTTAATACAGCATTCTTCCGAATTTCTTTTTGCTTCTGAATTAGCAATCTGTTAAAATAGATGGGGTTGTTCATGCCAACAGTTTATTTCAGCTTCCCTCAGATAATTCATTAGTTTAGATCTGGAAGTTATTTTTTTATATTCTCTGTGACTAAGGCTGCTGAACTCAAATTTTTGCTATTTCTTTTAAATGAAAAGTGAACAGTTAATGCACAATTGTTCAAAAAGCAGGAGGTGAAATGCTGTAGCACAGTCCCTACCCACCAACCCATGAAATACATGAAGCTTTCTTCACATCCACTGTTTAAGCAGGACCCCCACAATGCCTTCACATAGGAGTCTGCATAAGAACAAATGGCATAATATCTCAAACTTAAGAGATACAATATGTTTGAAAATTATTTCCATAAGTATGTTAGTAAATGAAAAGAGAAATTTTATATCAAAGCAGAGGAAAGAGTGGGAGTTCATCACCAAACAGCTTGTCTCCCAGTAGAAAGTATGTTTTCAGGTTCATATACGCTTTAAAAAAATTTAAAACGCTAAAGCTGTGCCCATTGCTACCAGGTGGATGTATCTGGAATGTTATTGTTCATGAAAAACACTTGGATGACAACTAAATTCCAGGGAAGAGCACTATAAAATTGTGTTCTGTTTTCCATTATAAATTGCTCGTTCCATATTTTCCACCACTCTTTGCACACTTCCTTCAATACACTGAGAACTCAGATTTCAGGATAACATATTTTTTCTTCAGCTGCCAGTTAAAAAACAGTTGTTTATTTGATTTCAGAGGCATGCAGGTATAAAATCAGCCATATTTCCAGCATTTGGACACATGCTGAATGTTATTTCAAGTGATCTGGTAGGTGAAAGAATTAGAGGCCTGAAAATTCAAGTTAAATACTTACATTGACATTCAGGGCTGTTACCGTTCTTGCTGATTTTAAAAGTCATATACTTACTTCTTTTGGAAAAGTAGTCACCTGCACAGTAAAATCTTTTCTTAAGAATGTCCCTGCAACCTCAACACATGGTGCAAAACAGCCGTAGTGATGCACATACTAGCTGGGCACCTCACAAGTCCAGCTCCTAGATGGAACTGCAGTACCCAGTCCTCCCATTTTGCAAAGTTCACGTTTTCACTTGGCTTGCCCTCTGTCTCTTAATATGGTAATTACATAATGAAGTACCTAAAATACCGTACTATAACTACCATTCTATAAAAAAAACTAATTCTTTACTACCAAAGCCTTCCTTAGTATCCTCAAAGTTTGTCCTACTTGGTGGGAGCAACATCAGAGGATCTTTATACAGCCTAATCCTCTTCTCCCTTTAGCACAGTAATGCTACAAGACTGAGTTTATATTGCTTTTTCAGTGCCAAATCTGTCATTTATCAAAGTAATTTATCTTATCTAAAACATATCAGATAAAGCTAGAGATTGAAGAATTAGTCTCCTGACTCAAAGGCAGGATCTTCACACTTGTATCATCCCTAGCAGAGGCTTGTCTGGCTTCTCCACGATGGATGAATATCCCAGAAACTCCTTAGGTCCGTTCCAACACTCAGCTCATCTTACAGCTGAAGACCTCAGTCCACCTCTACTTCAAACCCCTTTTGCTACAATTTAAATCCACTCTCTTCTGCTGCCTACTGTGGGGAAAGCAAGCATTCAGTTCTTGCTCAGACCTATTGCTCACCAACAACATTTTCTTTACTCGGTTTTTCTAAGCCTTATCCTCTCTCCACTAAATATTCTGTCTGCCATGTCTTCTCACAAATCACGTCTAGACCTACAATTTCTTAATTTTCTTCTACATACAAAACCGAGGTATAAACCAGTAACCTAGTAGGTGTCCTTTGCTCCCCTTAGCAGGAGGATTGAGGAGAGGAAAAAAAGAAGAAGAAAAGGAGAAGAAGATGGGAAGAAGCAAGAAGAGAAAAAGCAAAAGCAAGAAGAGGAGAAGCAAGAAGAGGAGAAGAAGAAGAAAAAAATAAAACAAGGGGTAGTGCTCTCTCATATATATAGCCATGGGTCAGATCCACAGGTGATATAAATTGACACATCTGCACCTAGTTAAAGGGCTATGTAAATTCAGAGCTGAGGGAGGGTAGTTTTGCTGGTGCTTTAGGAAAGAGGTGGGAGAGAGAAAGATTGTATCTTCCTTTTATATTTGCGGCTGTATGAGAAATGTAGAGGATTGTGGGGAATACTTTAAGCTCTATTTTGGAGTTTTTCATGTTTCTGAGCTAAAGCATCCCTCAGATGAGCCCATGGGTGTGTAGAGACCAATTTAATTTTACCTTCCTGCTCCGAGTTTGTTACAGTAAAAGAGCAGCTTGTTACATCCCCTAGCGAAGAGCTGCTTTCCCACGTGGAGAACGACTTCTTTACTGGAAGTCCGAGGCAGGGAGGCTGTCCATGGTCGCCCACTGCCCTGCGACGCCGAGGAGGCAGAGAGTCACTACTGGGGAAAGAGTAATTGTACCCAGAGCTGTCCAGCGCGCTCCAAACGCCGCACAGTCACAAATCCAACACCACGCAGCGTGGTCCGACTGATGCTGCTCAGTCCCACAGAATGGGGGGGGGGGGAGCCCACGGGGTGGGGGCACGCCGAAGGACCGCCGTGGGCTCGGGCCATCTTCCGAGGAAGAGCGCGTCTCTCCTCGCTTGCAAAAAGTTGACATCAACTCGCTTGAAAAGTAGGTTAATTAGTAGTGTCTGACACAGCTCCCCAGCAGTGACTTACTTCAGGTGCCGCACATTACTGCTATTCTGCTGCAAAAGGCTTTGTTTGCACCTCGCTTTGTAGCCTCGAGTGTCTGAATATTGAATAACTCTGGGTATTTGATTTCTTTGAAATGCACTCGCATTATTCCAATAAACTGTATCCTTTAATCGAGTTACTTTTTTAGTGTAATGAAAATATTTACAGCACTTTGAGGCTATATATGTGACTCTTGGCAATGAAGTAATTTTTCCTTTGTCATCGGAGCTCAGCGATGTCCTGAGTGAGGTGATGTAGTGGCGGGGAGGGACTGGATGGGGTCAGCAAACTCCGCAGGGACTTATCCCGGCCAGGGTTGCTTTGGAGGTTTGATTTTGGGTCTTTTTCACAAGAATAAAATATTTACACTTCTGAGAAGGTCTTGGTGAGCTCGGCCGAGCCCAAGCCCCTGCTCTGGCCATGTGAAGTCAGAAAACCTTTCCAAAACTTTCGAGGATGTCGGAGGAACTGCTCTGGACCGGAGCCGTCCCCTGTCCCTGGATCCGCAGGCGGGTGCGGAGCTGGCGGGGCCAGTTTGTGTCGCCACAGACATCATGTCGGGGTGGCGCGCAAGGCCGGCCCCTGGCGAGCAGCGGGAAGCTGAGCCTGGCACCAGACCCGGGATGCGCTCAGATTTCCAAAGGCCTCTGGCAAAGTTATCTTCTCTTTTTCTTTTTTTCTTTTATTAACTGAATGAGAACGCGCGAGGGAAGACACGCGGGTTAGTCGTGGGATTAAACACGGAAGAAATACAGACTAAATTGCTGCACGTTCATTCCTGCTGCTCAAACGAAGCTGCATGAAGCTATTCAGTACTGAGGAGTCCTACACAGCAAGCTTCTCCCTGCTGCCGTGGTTTCCCTGGAAGTTTGCTGAAAAGGGCCCCCCGCTCCTTGCGACCCCCCGTAGCCAGAGAAACCCCTCCCGTGCCTCTCGCCTGTCTATTGACCTGTCGCTGTGTCCCCTACAGGGCTCTGGCAGTTCACTGGTTTGTTCTCCCCTGGCAGTGCCACTGTGCAGGAGGAGGAAATCTCCCGTCCAGATGCCCTGTGCCAGGTGGGGTGGCTGTGTCAGGGTGAGCCAGTGGCCAGAGCTGGAGGAGCCCGCGCAGGAGGACAGTCAGTGTCTGAAGCCGAGCGGCAGGCGGGTCGGGACACGGGCTCCACTCGCGGCTCCGGGAGCCGGGGGTGGTGAGTGCGCCTCTTAGCAGAGAGATCCGCAGCCCGTTCAGAGACCTCCTCCTCCGGTGTTGCCATGTGCTGCAACACCCCGGAGCAGGCTCAGCTGTACCTGCCCTCTCTGCTTAGCCTAAGGCACCGCCCCGGCATGGAGAGAAGAGCAGATCAGCTGCTCTCTTCTGAAACCCTGGGCCCCACTTTGGTGCGGTTTTCTCTTTCCCGTGTTCCCTGTAAAGCCAAGCAAAATCAAACCCAGTTATCTTGATCTGATCCAAAAGATGTACCAGACCAAGTCCGTTCTTAGCAGAAATGTCCTTGTTTCAATTTCCGCTGAAGTCTATTGCTTTTTCTTCTCAGGCAGGGAGCCGTGCAGATGCTGTTTTAATGTGCAGGGTGAAATGTGAGGTCATCGGGGTTTTCGGTTTTTCCCGTGTTCTAGAAAAGTTTTTAATCTTTGTTTACAAGGGGATGAACGAGAGAGGTCCCAGTCAATCCCTCTCCCATTAAAACATTTGTAATTTAGATCTTGCCTCTTGACTTTACCTAGCTGTGATGGGGCGGGGTTGTGGGAAAGAGCCTCTAAAAATAAAATCCAAACCCTCCTTCAAATGGCCAGATTGGGAGGGCTAGGGTCTGCCCTGCTGCAAATGCAGTCTAGTCCGCGCTATTTATACTCTCCAAAGCTTGCAGGCTTCACGGATGAGAAGCGAAGTGCTCCTGGAATCGGTTCAGAACCTGTTCTGATGTACAGATAAACTTCTGGAAAGTATCTGATCATTGTGCCCGAGTGAGCTGACCCGCCTCCCATCGATGGAAATAAAGCGAAAGCATTCGACTTAAAGAAAGCCGCAGAACTTAATTAATTCGATGCTTTAATGGTTATAGAATCTGCAAAACACTAATATTAATTTAGACCCTGGCATCTGGTTTCACTGAAGTTCATGTCGATGTGCGCACTACCCATCCCAGCGCTGCGGCTACCGCGAGCGAGCAGGGGGAGCGGGAAGGTGCCTGGGCCCGGGCCGGGCGCGCTCTGGAGGGCGGTGGGCGCGGAGCCGGGTGGGAGCAGAGCCCTCCGGGCTCGGGTGGGCGGGGATCCCCTCGGGCACGGTGGGAGCGGAGCCCGGCCCACGGGCACCCATAGCCCGCCGAGAGCCGGCCGACGGCGCGGCCGCGCAGAGCCCGCGGAGCAGCGCGCCCCCGGCTCGCCCCTGGTCCTGCGCCCATCCCGCAGCCGCAGCCGGCCGGACCGGTGGGTCTGGGCACCGCGTGTCCCTTCAAAGGGCTTTTAGCGCGATACACACGCCCGCAGGGCTATTTGTCCACGCTTCCGAAATCACGCAGCGGTGTGAGTCGAGTCGGCTTTTTCCGATTGTGAAATCTTTAAGACAAAGAGTCTCCTTAAATCATGAGACTGACGGACTTGAAAGAAAAAATTGATAATGTTAATAAGTGGAGTTTGCTGGGAAGATGACATTTAGAAAAGGGTGAGATGCCGCAGATTGAATTTTCGCTGGTGAAACAAGGCGATTCTAAAAGGCCACAGATGAGATGATTTTTATTAAACATTTGCACCATTTTAGAAGCTGAACCATAATTCATCTGCACTAAAATTTAACGACTTCGATTCATCAGAAGAGTTTACTCTTGGACTCTGCTTCAAAGACAGAACAACGACCCAAATGACAAGCTATAATGATTTTGCCTCTCTGATTTGCAGTGGGTTGTTGTGTTCTTGTGCCCAGACCGAAGATTCATATTCAAATCCCAAAGTCATAAAATTTAGACTTTCGCATTTGTCTTATTCTAACCAAAACTTGACTAAACCAGAGACCAGGATCAAAAGAACACAAGAGCTATCACTTTCTCAGGGGACTGCAAAAGACGCTCTCCGCAGATACGCTGGCTGTATTTCGGACAATTTGGGAAACATTGGGCAACACGTGTTGTCCTTGGGAACCAAGCTGCAGTGCTTCTCCTGAGGTTTCCCTGTCAGCTCTGGTTTAACAAAAGCTGTCTCCGAGAAGGTTTCTCGGGAAAGGAGTGCAAGGCTCCATATTAGACATAGAGGATGAGCGGAGTCAGGGAGGTGTGTGGGCTCTTGGGACTTCATTGCCGATCCCGGCTTGGCATCGTTTCCGCCGCAACGCCGGATCCTTTTTAACTAATTTTTTCCTCCGACGACATTAAATCAAGAAAGACAAGTGCAGAACTAAAGATGGGTTCAAGGTGGTGATGCTGAGGCTTTGGCTAAGAAGTGAGACATCATACCCTAAAAGTGCATCCTTTCCTGGGGAAGCCGTGGCAGGAGAAAGTGATATCTGATCACCCAAGGGAGAAAATTACCTGGACAACAGCCCGAGACACAGCCCGACTCCCACGGCCGGGACAGCTCAGCCCTGGCTCCTCAGCTGCCCTGCCAGGAAAAGTGTGTTCCGTTACTGAACGAGGTGTTCCCAACACCATCCTGACGCGTTCACCTCAGTCCCTGTGAGAGCAGGGCACAGCAGAAAACAACCTGGCCTGTGTTTATTTTCCAGACTTTGAATAAAAAGAAACCGGCTCGTTGCTTCTTGATCTTTTCATTTCCTTTCTCTGGCCTGGGCGGAATCCCCTGCCCGCCCCGCACATTTAAAGCCGTGTCTGCGGGACTCCAACTAACCCCAGACCTGTTTTTTCAAACGTATTTAAGCTGCAGAATTTGCTGACACATAAATAAGCCATCAAGGCTCTCGGAAGCTCATGAATCTTTGACTGAAGTATGTGTGAGGACTTACACACTTGTTCCACGTCGTGATACTTAAAAACTTTCACAAAGACGACTCTGAAAAAAAAAAAAAAAAAATCCCACCTCTGTTTAACAAGATAATTCTTGCTTTCAGTTTTATTTCTATTTTCAACTTCCTACTCTTTTGTCCCGTGACATGGCGCTTTTTTTTCCCCCTCGGGGACTCCTTTCTCTTCTTTCTCTCCTCCTATTCTGAACTGTTTTACAGCCCCTCTTTGTTACTGTCAGGAAAAAATGTCTGGAGAGCCCTGTCTCCTAAAGAAGGAACAGAAAAGGGAGGACTGGAGCTGCAATGTTGCCTATGCATGCAGAACATCCCAATCTGTTTTTGTGCATTGAGTTGGGGAGAGGGCAGCAGGGAGCGTGCACCCAGCCTCCTCCCGGACAAAGGGAGGCCGGACAGCTGCGCACCGCCACAAAAGATTCACTCTTCTGTCAACTCTGTTTACTTAGTGTTGTTTCTGACCTCTGTGCTACACTTGTTGCTAATACATATGCTTATCAAACCATTTTAATTGGCTTTCTTCATAACAGTAGTCCCAGCGGTTTTTTTTTCCTGCGTGTGTTTCCAAACAACTTAATTGACTTCGCTAATATTCATCTTCTTGGGCTCTAAACGCGTTTCTCCCGCCACGCTTCCCAGCCTCCGGGAAAAAGGGCCAGGGGTGTTTGCGTGGAGAAACTTCACCTTTCCGAAGGCATGGCTGTGCAGGGAGATGAGTACCCGCACCCCAAGGGCACAGCCGTGTCGCCGGCGTCGCTCCGGCTGGCACAGAGGATCGGGCCGCCTGTCATGAAGTGTCTGCTGGTAAAGAGGCGAGCTGACTGTCCCCGTCACGTTTTAAATGTGTCTTTGCTTTCTTCGCGGCACTCGGCGGACTGGTGCCAACCTGAGAAGCCCCGGAGCCACCCTGGGATCTGCCCACGGATCCCGAGCGCACCCCGCCCGAGGCAGAGCTCCCGGCCGCGCAGGAAAAGGCGCGGGGGTCGGGGCCGGCCCGCTGCGGCCAGGACAGCCGGCCGGGAGGGGCCGAGAGCCGGGATCCGCCGGCCTGGGATGCTGGAATGCAGGGAGTGGCGGAGAGCAGCCAACCTGCCCCCCAAACCACAGAGCCCCGAACACCACTCCCCGCAGCCTTTGCCATCTATATTAATCACTTCGATTGAGCCTCGCCTTCCTTCTTTTTTCTTTCTTTTTTTTTTTTTTTTTTTTTTCTCAATTTCGTAATTAATTGTTGCACTCGGGTTTGTAATGGAAACAATCCTGCCAGGCCGGATGGTTGTTATGATTTGCTTTCTTTAGCGCTTCTCCCCCTTCGCGAGCATTGTTTGCGATGACTGTCTGGGCTCAGATATGATGTTGGGACAGCGCCTCCCTTGAAATGGAAACAGAGGCCTGAATAAAGAAGGGTGGAAAAAAAGTACTTTGTAGTCTGCATCGTCCATCTTTAATTCAGAGACGCATCTATACTCCTGGGAGCGCCGCCTTTGATCTCTTTGATTTTTACACCAGATCTGTTATGGACTAAAATTCCTAGGTTTTCCATAGAAACATCTCCATTCCTTCGGGATATTGATGTTTTCTTCTTCCTAGGGGTTATGATATGGTAAATCAGATTCAGAAAAGCATGGACAATGCCAGCATTCATGGGTCGGGGGGCGGGGGTGGGGGGGCGGGAGCCTCTCTCTCTTCTCCCAATGAATCAAAATATTGTTTATTCTGTTGCTCTTTAAGCCCAGTCACTTCAGCTGCCTTTCAGTGCCTTCAACTCTGGAAGAGGGGCAGCAGCAGCAGCAGCAGCAGGTTGCGTTGCCATGGGGACCCTACTGTATGGCAGCAGCGCCAGCCCCAAAGACAATGCCTCGCAAAGGGGCTTGAAAAGTGAGGTTTCTCCCTTTGCCACGCAGCCACTTCCGATGGAGCAAGCATTCTCCTTTCGGGACCCTCATCTTGTCACTAGAACAATGTCTATCTTTGCCTGCCAATTTTTTTTCTCTATCCTGCCTTTGATCTATAAAAAATCAAAAGAACAAAGTCAGGAGAGAATAGGGGGCTTTTTTTTGTTGTTGTTGTTGCTGATGCACTGAACAGGCTTTTATAATTTGGGTCTACTTTTGTGCCTGAGAATTTCAGGGGCAAGGAAGGAGGGTAGTTTATTCATGTGTTGGGCTCTCTCCAGTCCTGATGACCCTGGGCATGGCGTGTGCCAAAGGCCCCCTCCCTGCCCCCTCCTCCTCCCCAAAGCAGCCAGGAATAAATACGAGTGCTGCCCAGCCTGGGTATCCCCCACTCCTCAGCCTTGGCCCTGAGACTCTCCTACAGGTTAGGGCCTTCCCTCCTGCTGGGCCAGGACACCACTGGGGTGACAATGACCATTGCTTAGGGCCCAGAGAAGATTACCCAAGCCTACTAATTATTGATGATGTTAAAAACAGATGTGTACAATGAAAAGCATGCCCATCACACTACATTTCAACAAATGATGCAAAATTATACTGTTTCCCAAGTCATGGTCTTGTGTAAATGTTAGAGCCATGAATGTGAGACTAACACCCTTTTCTTAAAAGTCAGATCAATTCTGGACCGTGTGAGACCATGAGATACTGAAATGTTGAAAAAAGAACTGGAGTCTCCATGCAAATATGCCAGTGTGCATTTGACTTCTTTGTTTGTAAGTGGCAACAGTCATCGTCACACGTGTGTAGGACAGGCTATAAATAATCCTAGATGAACTAGACCTAGTTTTGGTTCTTTCCAGGAGGACAAGTGGCTGGCTTGTTAAGTTCACATGTGACTCCATGCATGTAACCCTCCTGGAATTAACCCTCATGGTCTGAACCCAGCTCAGCTCCTTGCCTTGCTTCGAACAGCAGGAAGTGTTGATTTCTCCAAAAGGATTGCATTACAGCTATTTCCTTTTCATTAAAATGCCAGCAGAGGAAATAACAGAAATGACTGCTCTGTGCTGTGTTGGTTTCACAGGCTTTGGTGCCCTGGCTAAAACGTGTTCCTGCAAGATTCACTGATAAACTCCATCACAGGCTGGTTTCCTACTCTGAAGGAATCAGTTTCTGGGCAAGAGAATATAGTAGGTTGGGAAGAGAGTAGAAGTTAGAAGGAGGTTTATCACAAAACTATTAAATCCTTGGTGAGAGTTTATTCTCTCTCTCGCTACTTTTTCTTACTTATTTTTGAAAATAAATCACCAGCTTCAAAATACCTAGTTGAAGTCAATTCATTTAGACAAGGGCATCAGATCACTTGTATGGGTTTATGCTGCTGAGAAACATTTGCTGTGGACTGCAAAAGAAGGCAGATACATCCCTCACTGGAGGGCTGTAAGCAGACACTGGGACTTGGATGGCTTCCTGGGGCTCAGGGACCTCACTTCAGCAATTATGTCAGACAGACATGACACAGGGTGATACCTCCTTTTTCAGGCAGGGCAGAGTCATGGGTGAGCACATGGGTGTTAGAGCATTGTATGTCCCAGCAATGTGCTGTGGCAATTTCAAGTCTGGCTGTAGATCACAACTGGGATGTTCTGAGTGCACCATCCAATACAAGGAGAGAGCCAAATCTTCACTGCTGCATCACCTTGGCATCACCTAACCTTTACTGGTGTCTCCTAGCTATTGCCTACAACCTGCATTGGGCATTTGATCCCAGATCCCATGCCATGCCGACAAAAGTCCTCCCCTCAGTGCCCAAGGGTTGACCCTTAACCATCTGGAGCATACCCATTCCTCACAGTCAGTGCCCAGAAACCCCAGAAGTGTCTCTCATAACTGAGGTGGTGGGTTTGTGTGGTGCTGGGAGGACCTGGGGACACCTCCACACCATCCACGCCATCCCCTTGCAGGCAATACCTGTGCCTTACAGAGAAGGGATGGGACAGGGCTGTGTTTCACTTCCCTGAAAGATAACCCCTAGAAGATGTGGCAGGCCTGGGGCTCAAGATTTCCCCTTCCCTCCTCCTGTCCCGCACATCCACTCCAGGGAATCGACTTCCCACCCTGTCTGGTCACATTCTCTTCCCAATATTAATTGCTGGGTCAGGGCAGATTCACCATTGTGTCAGCCTGCAAGTGCCTTTCTCCTATCTCTGTCTCCCTTTTTTTGTTGTTGTTTTATTTTTTTTAGGAACGCTTCAATCAAACTTCAGGTCCCTCGCTTTTCCCTCCTCCCCCATCTTTTAGGGCAGGGGGCTGCTACCCTCATCCGACCTTCTGACCTTCTGAGCTGAGATGCATCAGCCATGCCTTTTAACTGTACAATTATGCACACTCCCTAAATGTTGCTTTAATAACAGAGTTTGAAAAAAAGCCACAGTGGGTCGGTGTTCAGGAAAGCAGCACGATGCCTGGAGCAGCTCGCTTTCCCCCCCAAAACACGGACAGGCTTGGGACGGCTTTGCGGGGGACGGTGAAAGTGTACCCACCCCGAGATGGGTGACAGCGTCTCCGCGGGAAGCCCCGGGCCCCTCCGGGCTGCAGCGGCCCTGGAAGGCGGGGGCGGGGGGGAAACGGGGAGGTGGCTTGGGGAAGCAGCAGCCTGACCATGGAGTGGGGATCCACGGAGGGGCACGCACGGCACCGAGGACAGTCGAGGGCGCGGGGAGGCGGTGTCTCCGCGCTGACTTGAGCGCAGTGGATGGGACCGGGCGATTCGGCTGGGGCCGAAGGCATTGACCTCGGCGGCCGGCGCAGCCCGGCGAGGAGCGGAGCAGCGCTGCCGTGCGCGGCCCCAGCCTCCCGCCGCCCCCCGCACCTGCCCCTTCGCCCCGGCACCGGCACACGCGCGGGGACCCCGGCAGCCGCGCCCGCCGACTCCGAGCCCGGAGAGCCCCGCGGAGCGCCCCGAGCCCCCCGCCCGCCGGGCTCGCCCCAGCCCCGCCGCTCCCGCGGGGAATTCCCACCCAGTTCTCGCTACCGTATGAAACTACAGTCTGTCACTCATTTTCCTTCCAAAGCCGCCCTGTAAGGGGTGCTGGGAAGGAGACCCAGACACCTTCATATCTCAATTTTTCTTCTTTGGACAGGAAATGTGCGTGGAGGGGGGGGGGGCGGGGGGGGGGGGGGAGTCGAGATCGTAAATTTCATTGATTACTTGCAGACTGTACAGAATATATTCAAGCTTTCATGACAGCTTCTGGAGACATAACGACTGGACAATATTGCCCGAGCACTAGAAACTCTCTTTAACAACTACAAAGAAATCAGCAGGTAATTAGAGGCTCGATTGTATACATAATAGGCATCGGAAATCGGAGAATAACTGTAGGCAGCGATTCTGAACCAGAAGAAGAACTGTCGTGCTTCAAACTCTCATACAATAGCTGTTCATTGTGCTGGGTGTCTTATTCTAATTACAGATACCTGCACAGCATAGCAAATATTGAAGAGACACTTCCTTGATCTTCCTGCCAGCAAAACTCATCCTTTGGAAATTAAAGATATAAAGGCAAAGCAAGTCATGTGGGTATTCCCGAAACAGGCGATGATTCTGAGCGGTGCCCTCTGGTCTGGAAGAGCGCTTTACTGCGCAAAAGGAGAATTTCTCACCCGAATTGGACTGCTGGCAGGAAAAAAATAACAAAAAAATAATAATAAAAAAAAAAATCCCACAAACTTTTCACCATGTGCTTAAAGAATTACCTTTCCCACAGAAAAAGCTAATAAGCATAAAAGAGCGCCGGACCAAACTTAGCCGAAAACAACAATCTCTTCGGGAACACATCAAGCCCTTATTTAAAATAGAGGTTATAACATGCGAAATTATTTTTTCTTGACACTAGGAAAAAAAAATAGACACCCTTGCTTTTCTATATCTAAGGGACTATTAATATTTAATTCTGATAAAGAGATTGTTCGCTTTTTAAAATATGGTTTTGTTTTGAAATCATTATTGTCAGTGCCTGCGCAGAATAATCTGTCTCTCCTTTAACCGATGATTTCTTTTTCCAAAGGACTCTAAATCCCATCAAAACCAAGGAGAACACTCCTAAACACTCTAAAAACTCTCCCGGTGTCCATGCCCATTTCACTCGAGTGCTTCCTCAATTCCCGTTTCTTTCAGGCGAAGTTTCCCAACGAGTTCCCTGGCCGCAAGCCGAGGCGGTGCCTGGCATGTGCGGTCGTGCGTGGGTGCAGCCCCGCACCGCCCGTGCCAGCGGCTCTGGTCCCTATCCTCCCTGCAGGAACGAGCCCCGGCGGTCTCCGCACAGCTCCGCTTTGGACATCATCTGGCCTGAAAGTTCACTTCGGTTGTTTTGCCTCTAGGGGTACGCGCCATGTTATTCTAGGTCACTCGTGACTTACAAGCTTAAGTAAACATGTGTCCGCATCAAAACCCAGCCACACAGGCAAATAACCCAAGGTACCATTTTAGCCTGTGGGGAAGGCTGCTTGCACCGGGTCAGGTTTGGCGCTGTCAGGAGGCAGAGCGGAGCCAGCCGAGGAGTGCCGAGCCGGGGCTGCGCACCCCCGGGAGCGGCGGGGGCGCGGCGGGCGCTGACCTTTGCCGTCAGCTCGGCTCCGGCGCCAGCCGGGGGGTGCAGGGCCGGGCACGCCCCCCACGCGTGTCCGTGGGGTGAGAAACACACTCATCGGGGAGCAACCAGCCTCCAAAGAAATTAGATTGGGATTCCTTTCAATTGCAAATATCTTATTTGTGACGTCCGATTGCTATTTTTCTAAACATCATTTTCCGCATAGTTGTAAACGAGATAATATAATTGTCGATTTAAAAATTTCCAAAGATTTATAGAAATAAATTCTCTGCCTAACTGGCAACGAGTAATAGCTAAATATCTCACTCAGTGCCATTCAATCCCGCTTCTGCAACAACTGTTTTGGCTAAGCTAGGTTGCTTGTTTCTGCCTATCTGTTTGGGTTTAATGCCAAGTTAACGTTAGATCTGAACAAAGATGTTCGTATAAACATGAACCAATTTTTTTCAAAATGCTCCGGACTAAATCGTGGCGTGAAAATAAAATGCAGAGAGAGAAGGAGGGGAAGTGCTGTTTCCCAAAATTGAAAGACAGTAAAAAATTGATCATCAAAAAAAAAAAAAAAAAAAAAAAAAAAAAAAGTCTCCAGATGAAGGCAGTAAAGGTAAATCAAAGCAGAGCAACTGTTTGCAATATCACTTGTACTTTTCCTGTTAGGCTGCGAGGTATTTTATCGACTGGAAGTACTAGCAAGATGTGCAGGTATCCGCTTACATCAGAAACTATATTTGTTATAAATATTCTGTTCCAAAGAACCGCTTTATCACGTTTCCAAATAATAAAGCACCCTTTGAAACAAAAGCCGCGCACAGGTGTCATTATATTAATGAATGATGCTCTGCCTCATAAATATGAAGGGTGATTGTATTTATGAAAGGTGTCTGTTTTCTGCTCCATGCCCCTCTCCGCCGCCCGTCCCATCCTGTCCGTGGCCGCCTCGGACGCGGAGCGCGCAGTCCCTGCCCGCCCGGAGCCACCCAGAGCCGCCCGGCTGCAGCCCGGCAACCGGCTCCACCGTGCCTTCCGAGCAGGCTTCAGGGTGACGCCTTGGACTCCAGCTTCAGAGATCAAATTCACGCACAAAACACTCCCGCCAAATGGCAACTTTTGTTTGTTCCCCTAAAGTTTTTGATGTTTGCCCGATTTCAAAGAGAGATGCTTGTGAGAAGGAGGGTAGGTCAGATTTACATCAGGATAACCTGCCTGCCTCCAGCTTTTCGCCTGTGTCACCTATGAATTTCTCAGGTGCGCGGTTGCACCTCTGCCCTCACATCTCTGCCATCAGCGGTGTCGGGACAGTGCCTGGGCTGGGAGGATGTGTGCCATGATGCGTTTGCCAGAGCCAGTCCCAAACCTCAGCTGCTAGTGTTGCTCGACAAAGCCACGCTGTGAATTGGGCAGATTAAGAATCTGTTGATCACCCTGGCCACAAGTTCGCATTTCTGACCTTATATCCCTGTACAGCCGATCCTTTGGTCGGGTCTGGTTTGGGGTTTTTTAAGCCGATCTTATTTTACGTGTTAAATAGTCGGCTCTTTAACCAGCAACTAGCAATCATCAGACATTAATTTATACGGCTTTTACAAATACCTAAGCTATTTAAAATGCTGAACTGGGTTGTGTGTGGCAGGGAACATCTATCTATTGAATAGGCAGTGTCACACGGTAGCATGCTCTCTTGTCAAGGGTGATTGTGTTTTAGGCAAACATTTGAGCAAACATAAAGGCAAAGGTCAAGTACTGTTCAGTTGCAGTGTGTGCTAATTCACCTAGCTAACCAATGGGGCAAAAGTTGCATTTTCTGCGAGCACTGCAGACCAAACCTCTGCGAAGGACATTATTAGCTGTGAGCCGGCTGTGATCGTTTCCAGACAGCTCCCGGGTGGAAGGTCTGGAAGCTCGGAGGGTGCCCGGGGTGTAGCTACTGCACCACTGCACCATCACCTCCTGTTGCTAACAAGTGCCTTACAATAAGCTGGTGGCTTTTGTACTCTTCTGACTCATCTTTTTTTTTTTTTTTTTTTTTTTTTTTTTTTTTTTTTTTTTTTTTTTTCCTCCCTTTCCTCCTTTCCTTGCTATTTATTTCTTTCCTGGTATTTGCTTCCTCTCCGTTCCCATCTCCCGGACAAACGAAGATGGGCTGTCCTTCGCCAGCCGGCTCGGTGCACTGAGCCACTCCGGAGAAATTGGGCGAGCAGAGACTGGTGGCAGGGAAGTGCACTTTGGTTCCTCATTGAAAGTTCGTGGGGAGGAGGGGAGGAGGAACCGAGTTACTTTATTATCCTCATTCCTCCCCACGTCGTCTCAATTAAAATAAAAAAAAACATATTTTGAATAGGAAAGGCTGGAATTTATTTCTGAGGGTGATCTACCTGCCGATTTTTCCAAGCAAATCTTATTATTTCTCATAGGATTTTTTTTTCCTGTTATCTATTAGGAAAAAAAAAAAAAAAAAACAAAGGACAGGGTGGTGGTTGTCACACTCACAGCTTAGAAGTGTCTCTCTCTCGCTCTCTCTCTCTCTCTCTTTTAAGGAAAAAAAAAAAAAAAAAAAAAAAAAGAAAAAAAAGATGACCCATTCCTTCCTTCTCGGTTCAGCCTGGAGGGCTCGCACTTTGAATCAATAGTCATTTTATTTGAACCAATGGCTGTGCTTCCACCCAGGCTGTAGGTACAGTACTTTTCATAACAAACAGGGAGTTCACAGTTATGGTCTCAAAGCACTCAGGTCTGGGGGACTCACGTGCAAAATAAATAAATAAATAAATAAATAAATAAATAAATATAGCTAACTAAATTAAAAAAAAAAAAAATAACATGACAGTCGGATGAAAAAGAAATCAACTAAAAAAGAAAACCTTAACAAATCGCCAAATAAAAATTATTATTTTGAACCCAGGCGAAAGCTCATGAAATTCTTACTTGTTGCCTTGTGGCATAGAGGCACTCGCCTCCTAGTCCCACACCGTGAGGTCTGGCTCTGCCTGGCTCTGCTGCTGGGAGAAACGGAAGGATTTTTTCTTTTTTGACAAAACTCCAGGAAGAACATAACAACATTAGAGATGTGATTCTGAGCGCAAAACTGATTTAAAGCTAAAATGACATTAAAATCACGAGGGCATACTTTCTTTGCAACGCAAACTTTAAATACAAGCATACACTAATAAGAAAACAAGTTAAAAATAATAACAAACTTACCCCCGCCTGCCAAACCATCACAATTTGTGGGATTCTTCTTTAGTGCTGCAGACAACTTGACCCTTCAAGCCCTGCATTAAACACGGTGGATACAGTGAAACAGGAATAAAATTAGGGGGGGGGGAAATTGTTTTGTCATTATTTCTAGATAGTTTAATCTTCAACTGTCTCGGATTTCTTTTCAACTCACTGGCTACGGTCCTATAAACACCACCTGGGCAGTTTCACAAGCTTTAAAGTTTTGTGCGAGTGTGTGTGTGGGTGTGGGTGCGCGTGTGTGTGTGTGTGTGTGTGCGTGTGTGCAGTAAGTTGTTTAAAAGGCATCGTTACCATTCAGAGGTATAAAAGTATTGCCCTGATCTTTGGCGTGATGGGATTTGGGTTTTGGATTTGGAAGGGGGTTTTTTTTACATGCACCTCTCATTTTACTTAACTTTTTAAAGATGGGAAAAGATGGAAGCTTTACTTTTCGAGAGACTTTTCTCGTTATTCATCTGTTTGGTCGCCTTAGCTGCACAAAAGCGTATCAGCTGCGTTATGAAAAATGGCCTAAGCCCAGAGAATGTCACAGTGGTCGACTTATTATTTTAGCCCTTCTTAAAAAAAAAAAAAAAAAAAAAAAAAAAAAAAAAAAAAAAAAACCTCAGGGAAAGTTTGCTTTTGATGAATTCAATAAAAGCGGCACTGCAACGGAAGAGATTTTAAGCTAAAATCATACAGCATGGGGGCAAAAGCTTAAATCAGCCAGATGGCCAAAGGTAGACAGAGTCTGCCCGCTTTAAACCAATTCGCCGAAGTTACAGTCCTCCAGACTTTTAGCTCCTTATTATGTTTATCGTGCTTTGTCCCACTTCCCTCCCCTTAAAAGTGTCTCAACATATAAATAAACAAAAGTGAACTCTTGCAATTCATATGGCAAGAAACAGTTTTTCTTTCCTCCTCAACTCAGGATTTTTTTTTTTAACTTTTAAAATTTTTATTAGTTTAAAAAAAGACACGGCATTCATAGCCCCTAGGCAAGGTGTTACTTTTTAATTTACCAACACCTCATGTCTCGTCTCCAGGGAGGGCTCGCCGGCCATAACCATAAAGGACAAGTCTAAGGGACTGCAGGGGATGCAGCTGAAGGCTGTGTTGTGAATCAGTTCCCTCCCTTCTTCTGAGTAATAAATAGATCTAAATAATAATTGCGATTAATGATTATAACAAAAATAAATACCACAGGCTAGCGACTATGTGAGGCAGGGGATTGAATTCGGTGTGGGCTTTGTTTTTTGTTAGGAAACACTCATAAATAGCCCTAAAACCACTAGTAAACTCTAATCTCCTCTGTCGTAAGAACCTTTGCAATTCTTGTGATCTCAGTGGCACTCGGAGGCTGCCATTGGCTTCCAGAAAGTTGTCCTGGCTGTAAGCGAGGGCAGAGATGTGGCCCCTTATCCTTAGTGTGAGGCTGTGCCCACCTGCTTTAGTAACAGGACAGAGTTTCTGGTGCCGCTGGACCGAAGGAGGTAGTTCTGGCTGTACAGGGGTGACAATAATCTGAGGGGCAGTTCGGACTGAGATCTCCCTGCCAGCCCTGCCCGTCCTGCCCGCGCTCCTCTCGCCCTTTGCCCCTTCTTCCATAATTCTCCCATCCTGCAGAACAAGTGTCCTCTCCTCCCGGTGGGAGGGGGGCTGCAGCCACCCGCCGGTGCCGGACTCCGAGCCTCCCCTCTCTGTCCCTGCGCCCCGCAGCCCGCCGGGCCCGCAGGCGGCGGGCGGAGCGGCCGGGGCCATCGCCTCCCGGTGCCCGCAGCCCCCGTGCCCCGCTGGCCGGGCAGCCCCCGCCGCTCGCAGGGGCAGCGCGGGCCCCCGAGGGGCGGCTGCCTCGGCCGCGGGGAGCCACCGAGCCCGGGCGTGGAGCGGCAGGTGCTGCCAGCCACCCGGGGGCCGAGGGTCCTGCCCGCGGGCCAGTCCGCGGGCGGGGAATGCTGCGGGAAGTGCCTGGGAGCCCAGCGCTGTCCCCGAGAGCCGGCTGTTTCCTCAGGACAGTGGGGATTTGAACTCTGGATGTGGCTTAATTTGTAAACAATTAAACGAAATAGAAAGAGAATAACTCTCCACTCTGCTGAAAATCAGCTACGGAGTGGCGGAAAGAGCGTGGGTTTGAGTGTCTGAGTGGGCGAGTCGCGCACTGGACACTGTCCCCTTTCAAAGAGTAAACCTACTGCAGAGTTTTCTAACCCCTAACGACCTCCAGGAATGGCTCCCTGACATGCGCTGCCGGGACAGCACCAAGTCACGACAGCGGTCAGGAGCAGAAACCAGTTTGCAGCCGTTTCCCCACTGGCGCAGTAGCTTACGAGAAGCGCTGAAATAAGAGTGAAAAGATGCTGGCAGGAAAAACTTTGAGAAAAGCATCTCCCCTACGTGTATCCGTGGGGAGCTGAGGAGCCCTGGGCACCGGGCTGTGGGCGGACACCTGTGCCCCACTTTTAGCATCCCTGACCTTCGGCAGCCCCCTCCGCTGCCTGGCGCATGGGTCTAACTCGTGTTCCTGCCTCCACCTGTGGCCGCGCTTAACGGGTCACTTCGACGTGGGCAAGAGAAACGTCTGAGTGAATCCTGACGACCTTGCGAAAGCCTTTTTCCCAAAACGCTTGAGAAATCCGTTAAATCAAAGACCTCGAGAAGCATGAAATCCCTCTTGCATACCCAAAGAACGCAGTCTGGGGAAATTTGAAGATGTTTCATCGCACTGGGAATGACAGCAGACCATCGAGGGGCGTTTAGGAAATTTGGAAGAAGCAGTTAAATCGGTGGACCAAAAAAGTTTTGGTTTTGATTTTGTTTTGGTTTTGATATTTTGTTGCCCATAAAATAATATCGATTCTGAACGGTTTTAGGGAAACGGGGTAAATCAGAGGATAAAGGGGTACGACCCAGTCGCATGCTGCCAGAAACCTACCTGCCCCTGCTTACACAAACGGTCCGGGCAAAGAACCCCGCTGCCCCTCGGAGCTGCCCCCTTGGTCCTTCCTCCCCAGCGTTTCCCTCCAGGTGGGACAGGTCCCACCGCCCCCCCAGCGCCGCTCAGTCCCGGCTGTGAAGCCTGTGCAGAGCGCTTGGAGAACCCCCGGGGATACGGGATGCTGTGAGCGCCACTGGCGTTGCCTTCACCCCCCGTGTCCCTCCAGGGACGAGGACGCGGGGAAGCCCCGCAGTTTGGAGCGGGTGGGGGGGCAGGCTGTCCCGGGGCGGGGGCCTGAGCACTGCCGGCTGGGCTGGCCGTCCCCACCTTGGTCACCAGCTGAGCTTCCCCATTCTGGCCACTGACTGAGCGGCTGACGCCGACACGTCGTGACCCGACTCCATCGCGATCCGGGCCCACCGGACAGGCTCTGCCGCGCTCTGGGCACGGTGTACCGGGGGCCAGCCCAGGGTCGCATACCATGAGGCAGCCTCGCCACTTCTCTGTAGGAAATACGAACATGTGGTCATGTTTACGGTGTGCAAGGTATTAGACGTGCTGGTGTGCTCTCACAGCTGTAGGCTGCCCGTGAAATGCTGGTGTTCAGTCCCCGCCCCGCTATGTTACCCCTCTGCGAGGAAACTCGCTCTGGCTCTGAGGCCCCTTGCTCTTCACACCTTCTGAGAACCGATCCTGGAGCTCCCAACCAACCCAAACTTCCCTGAAGTAAAGGAGAATAAAGTTTTTTCGGTTTTAATTCTCCGAGCGTTTTCACAAGTCGGGAGTAAGCCAAGGAAGGGAGAAACGTGAAGGTAGTTCCCTCCGGCTCCACACTGGCTGCTAAGGATTGGCTTGAGGGCAGAGGAGTCCCCGGCAGTCCTGGCAGTTCTCGAAGGCTGTGCCTTGTTTCAGTGTTTACTTCCCGTACTGCAAATGTCACCAGAATGCAACTTTAGTGCTTTGTGGTTAATATTTCTCGCCCGAGGTCTATCACTGGCATTAATTGTCCCAATAAATTGAGATATAGTGTGCATAATGCAATGTAACAATATGGTTATATTCCACGTGTATGACTTAATTAAGCTATTTGCAGCCTGATGCTGCAAGTCAACGGGTGTGCAAGTGGATTAACAATGTACTGTTCTCGTATCCTCAGGATGGTGCATAATTACTTTACTGGTGGTACATATCAATTTTTGATGATTGCAGAACACATGCTCACTTTACCAACAAGCGCTTTAATAACTCTCCGTTGTGTTTTTAAAAAGCGTTGTTTGGAAATATTTGGAAGCCTCTGCAAATAGTGTTCGAGGTTCGTGGCGCGAGGTTTAGACCCGACCTCTGATGGAGCGCAGAGGTTGAGAGGCCGCGCCCAGCCTCGCCGTCCGCTCCCGGGGCCGGGAGGAGCGCGGGGCCCGCCCGGCCGTCGAGGCACTCGGCAGGTCCCTGGGGACGGGGGCGTGCGGAGAGGCGGGGGTAGAGTGCCCCAACACATGCTCCTGACATTTGCCAGCGGAGTAATGAAATTAGGAAACTCGATTACAGGGCGGCGGCGAGGCTGGGGAGCCCCGGGGCTTTGTTCCCGGGAAGATGGCGCCAGGGTCTGGCCGGTGGGATTTAGCGTGTGCCTCTCTCCAGGCAAAGGTGGAGGAGGACGCGTGCCGATCTTTCTGGGGACGGCCTTATTTCTGGAGCCTAATGGCGCTGGGGAGGCAGGTACCACCCATGAGGGCGAGCTCCCTGCGCGGCCCCGGCCGGGCAGCGCCGCCGGCCCGGCGCTCCGCGGCAGCGGCGCATCCCGTCACGGACACGGGAGACGAGCAGACGAGGGGCAGAGAGCCGGCCCATGACACCGGCACGCTCAGGCGTCGCTCGGGAGCCCGACAGGGGTGGCCTCGAGGGGCCGGGCTGGGTGCGCCTGTCTGCGGGCTGGGCTCGGTCTCCGGCGTAACCGAAGGCAGATGAGTTCCTTGGCCTGGGAAGGCGTTTAGCAGCTCCCGGCAGCCAGGGCTGACCGGAGAGTGGGCCGCCAGCCCGGTCGGGTGGCGAGCAGCCCGTGAGGCCGGGCGAGGACAGCAGAGCGTGGCCTGTGCCCGCCACGGGCCCCCGCGACCAGGAGTGGTGTCACTGCTGCTCCAGAGGAAGAAGACGATTTGTTCTTGTACCTGAAGCAGGTGATGTTTATGCAGAGACATCTGAATGACAGCAGGAGTGAAGGACAAATCTAATAAAGCCTAATAAACCGTGAGAGTCTAAATGTCATTAAACTTACAAAGATGAGAATCCAAATCACCAAAAAGGTAAATGTCTTCATTAGCCTGATCTCTGAAGACTGTCGAACATTTCATTAATTTATAATTTATGATTGTTTGACAAATATTGAAAAGTATGTAAATATGAGGGGGATAATGTCTTTTCTGCGGGAGATAAGGAAATGACCCAAACTGTACGTGCCTGCTAGATTACACACGAGGTTCCATCTATCTGTTATCAAACTGTGCTTTCCCTTTATACAACATATTGTGCAACTGACAAGTGAAATAGTGCAGATAAACCAATGGTTTAAAACGTAATAAAGACAACAGCCATTTGCATTTTTTACATTTTATTACAAAGGTAATTTACTATGACACATTTCTGAATGTAATTTATGAAAACATTTTAAGGCAATTATATAATGTATACAGCACTCGGAGACACAGAAAGTCAGATAAATAATAATCTTATGGATCTTCAGAGACTTTCTATAACGCTGAAAATATAGACTTTTGCAGGAACAGCAGTAAAACATAAAATCATAGAAATAAAATGCAGAATGATGTAATAAAGAGGAAATGGGTGTACTTCGAACTGGAATTGCAACATTAGATATTCAAGGAAACAATTTCATTTATTCCACAGAACTAGATCATCTCAGACTATTATTATTTTTACCTTCCTTTGCATTGTGAGACAGGTTTCTAAAAGAAAAGAGGATTTCTGAGCAAAAAGTCTAGCGCCTCAGTCCTCTTTGGTGGACCAAGAAGTGACCGGTCCAGTGGCGACCCCGGGGAGGCAGGGAACTCCCTCTGCTCTCCTGTGACAAATGCGAATTGCGCATTTATTATCACTCCTCGGAGAGAGAGCGGGCAGCAGGCGCTGTTCGGCGTGGGCAGGGGAGGCTGCCCAGGGCCGGGGCTGCGGGCAGGCCCGGCCAGCGCCGGCTGCTGCCCACCCTCTCCGCATCCCACCGATTGCACTGGGCAAGGTTTGCACAGTTCCCCCGCTTCTCTGCACAGCGCACACTTGCCCATGTCCCAGTGAAGTCCGCGGCGAGGGCGCCACTGTTCTAGTGGGCGAGGGGCACAGGGTGGCCGCATGGATGGGGTCCTGCGCCACCTCCACCCGCGCCCCCGGCCCTCCGAGCTGGCACAGGAGCGCTTCGGGGCTTACCGTGGACAGCAGAGAGGTACTCAGAAAATGAGAGGGGACAGCATCCCCCGAAAAATGTCTCCATGTGCCTCCAAGGTATTTGCACTTGGAGTGTCAGCAACCCATCGCGTGCAACTGCCTTAGTTTGGGGTTTGTGCTTGAGATTTTTTTTTTCCCAAAGCCACCCAGTAGACAATAAGCCACGGAGCAGAGTTTTCCAAAAGCCCCGCATTTCCCAGAATGGGCTCTGTGTCTTTGTCTTTACATAAAACAGTGCCCGTTGGCCAAATGTGCCTGTAACGAGCTTGTAAAACGAACCAGAAATCTCAGCTCGTCCTCTAGACTAAAACCAAGTCGCTTTATTCCCAAATCTTGCAAATATGTTAGGAGTGTTAGAAGTGGGACTAAAAAGCCTCCTAGCAGAGCTGCTTACCTGCTGTGAGCCTCACAGCCACAGACCCTTTCACCAGATATATTAAATCTCTTACTCTAAGAAAATAGGCACATGGCACAACAGAAACCCGACGTATTGGGGCAGTGGGATGTAAGAGTTTAGGGAACTCTGTATTTTCCCCGGAGGCCTTCTCGAGCTGAGGTCCGAACGCACCTCTGCAAGAGGCCTGCAGGGTCTGTCCAATGTTTCTGAGGGCCACGTCCAGGGAGTTTTCCAGAGAGGTGGCCCTCGACGTTCTCCCTGTGCACAGCCAGCGCCTCGCACCTGGACTGGTGCTTAGTTGTCTATGGAGTGAAAAAGGTTTCGAGGAGATGGCTGGTGACATTCCCCCAGAACCCCATTTGTTACGCTCCCCCTCTCCATCGCGGGTCCCGACTGTAACCCCCGACGGCAGATTGGTGCCGGCCCCAAGCTCGGGACTGTAGGGCACGGCCGGCGCCCGCGCTGCCCGGCCTTGGGAATCGCCATCCCGGCCCCCAGCAGCCAGGGCGGGGGGCAGCCAGCTCTCCTCTCCCGCCCTTCGTCAGCACGCTGTCATTCTTTCCCATCTCTGAAGTATCTGTTTTATTACAAATTATTTCATTTGATAAACAACATTCCCACTGCCCTGAGCAGAGTCTAAGTGGAAAAAGGTTTACTTGGCATTGCGAAACAGTTTCAATGATAATAGTTTAAAAAATAGTGGAACTATACAAACTACGCACACACGAGAATATCTAGATATCGCCAAACGGGCTGAGCTGAGCTGGATTCCACGGTTCCACGGACCTGGGCTACAAGGTTTTTCCATCTCTTTTTTTTTTTTTTTTTTTTTTTTTTTTTTTTTTTTTTTTTGAACAAGAGGTCCCTTGTCTCACCATCTCACGTCTAGGACAGGTCATCCCCTTCCAGTCCTCATACGGCTGTATATGACCATCTTGGGTAAAGACTGGCAATTGTTCAAAACTGGCAAATGTCTCCTGTAGTTTAAGTTCAATATGTGCCAGGCGACGGAAGGACGCTGGCAACCATTTTTTAAGTTGGGTTGTTTTTTTTTTTTTTTTAGGGCGTTAATGATTTCTTACAGCAGTCGTGGGTTTGTAACTTACAACGAAAGGGGGGAAAAAAAGGCAGAGACGGCCGGAGGGTGGAAAGGGAGAAGCCCACCGATCCCTGAGTCATAAAAGCGTACAATGAAAGGGCTTTATTGTCTCTCGTTAAGCAGTTCATAAGTGACCCCGTTTATTTCTGAATAGCCATGTTTTGATGACTTATAGTATATGCAAAAACAAACTTTCCCGCGGTGTTTTTTTCTCCGTCATGCTTTTCTTTTCAAACAGCCAGATGATTTTAAAAAGAAAAACACCCAGAAATGATAAATCGCGTCGCATAGCTAATGGCTGGAGGGCGCGTTTACCAATTCATAATCATTTATTCTTGGTGATGTATGACCCTTACTCTTAAATCTCAAAAGCTTCTATTTGAAGGTGTAAATAGCTTTTTCCCCCCTTGCAGTAAACCTTACTGCATTAGCAGTGATTGATCTCCTGTACAATTCGTCCCAGAGTGCTATTTTAGAGGGGGAACACTGGCTTTTGGAGATTAACTGGGGAGTCTGTTACATATTAATGAACCTAGGAGATATACTAACGTTTTGGTAATTTAGTTATTTGTGTCTATAGCTTTCGCCGTTATTTTCTCTTAGACCCCGCGGTTGTTATACATCGAATTAAAAGTGGTCCTTCAGCATCATTTTTTCAGTGGCAACTAAATGCCATTTAATGTGAAAAACAAATGTTGACTTGTCTCTTGAAGGAAGTGTGTTTCTTGGCAAGACATCAAAGTGTTTTAAACTGTATTAGAAGGGTTTGTTAGTTTTCTTATCCGGAGCCTACGGTAATGTAAGGAAACAGCCTCTCGGTGGAAGCACCCGTCGGCGGGGGGAGCGGGCACTGCGCAGCGCTGCACATAGGTGCACGCTCGAGAGGCGCCTTTAGCTGCAGCAGGAATGCACAGGCACCTCTTCGCTGGGATTACAGCCTTGATTAACGTGCTAATGAATAGGGATGTTAAGGAGTCATCCGGAAACCCGTCTGTGAGAAGGAGGAGTGAGGAACTCCTAGGTTGGGCTTAGCCTGCAGAGAGAGCAACTTCACTAAAATGCCATTAACCTACTGCTCCTTCGCAGACACTCGGGCAAAGCACCTCGGAGATGTCTGAGAAAGGGCTAAGGTGGAAGCAGGGGGTGGAATCCCTGCTGGGCTCTCGCCTCTGCCCCCGCAGCTGATGCGGGGCTGCGGAGCGGGCAGGGCAGCCTGGAGCCACCGGGCCGGGCACCGCGCACTCGGCGCCGGGGCAGCCGCTGCCCCATTTCTCGGCGGAAAAATAGTGTCGGGGAGATGGCGGGGTGCGGGAGAAAGGAGCCCAACGGTTTTTTTCAGCGGTTCCACTGCCTATTAACTTTGACATCTTTCTCGGATTTATAAATTAGAGTTCATTATCCTCGAAGGTCGTTAAAGTAGGCAGCTCAGCTAAAGAATTAATGCGTGCAAACCCACTCGCTACAGCTGGCTTCGCCCTGAGCTGTCTGGTGGGCTCAGGAAGTTGGCGGAGGCTTCAGTCACCCCAGTGGTCAAAGAGAGATACCGGTCCCTTCTGCTCTCCTCCTCGCCATTTATCGCCGGTAGAAGATTGAAACTTCTCCAGCTGCCCACCAGCCTGGAGAGTGCAGCGAGCAGATCCCCAAGGCAAATGGACCTGCCCGTATTTTTGAAGGAAACAAACATATTTCTCCCCCCGCGTCCTGTCCCAAAGTTAAACATTTGTTTAGGACAAACTCGAGAAGCAAAAGTCTTTGCGAGAACTTTGTTTTCCCTTCTTCTTGTGAATAACAAAGTGGTCATAGGCTACTCGGCCAGTTGGCGAGGAGAGAACTTTTGTTTTCTGGGGCGATTTATGTTCTTTATAAATATGTGGTTTGGAAAATAAAAGAGACTTGAAAACGTTGTTACAATGAAAAAGGACAAATTAGAAGACATTTTCTGTGATCAAAGGAGGAAGAGAAAGCGAGTAGGGGTATTCAAAAAGCTTGACTTATTCACACAACTCCTTTGGAGCCCAGGGGCAACAAGCGTGTCTTACATTGAAAAGGCGGCTCTATTCAGAGTGCAGGTGCGAAGTGGTGTGGCACATTCTGCCACATTATGTAAAGGTTGTTGGAGATTAGTGTTCAGACTTAATAACTAAAGCGCTTGATTTACATTGGAAAAAAGCCCCCTCATCCGTGAAAGCAAAATAATTTAACGCGTGATCATTTCGAGTGCTGCTGATATCCTAATACTTGCATTGTTCTCGGCCAAGTACTAGAGGAGCGCGGATTGATGCTTTTGGGAACCTATCATTTACAGCCACTGAACTCTGCTCAGAACTGGAGGTCTGGAGGGGAGATAAAAGAGGGGCACAAGAGAAAAGTTTCGCATTAGGGAAAAAAAAAAAAAAAAAAAAAAAGAAAGAAAAAAAAAAAAAAAAAAAAAAAAAGAGAGAACAATATAAATGTGACAGTTCTCCTCCTTCCCGCAGAGGACTCTATGCCTCCTGTCCAGTGCCAAGGCGAAGCGGCGTCCAGGTCTATGGAGACGAAAATTTGGTTCAGGTCTCAGACTCTTCCCTACTCCGCCTAACCCCGTCGGAGCAGAATTACTTACCTTACTAATTATTCATATTTATGTAAATGTCATTAGTTAATGTAACTTTCTATAAAAAGATAATCAGGCGAGAACGGAGCATAGGTATTACCTTAAGTGCATTGGCTCTGGTTGTTTCATTCATATGTTAATACACGTGATGCAGTCGTGCCAGGCGTGGGGAGGGTGGAGAGGAGGGGAAAGGAGGAAGGCAAGGGAAAGAAATTAAATAATAATAACAAAGCCCCACAAAGGCTTTAAGTTTGCATCGCGGGACCAAGGAACACGATGCCTTCTTATGCGCTGAACAAAGGGGGACCCTGCGCCGCTCCGGCCGCGGCGGCTGTCCGGGCATTCCGGCAACTTTGGGTGGCTTTTTTGTTTGTTTGTGTCCCCTCCTTTCCCGAAGGAGAATTTTATGCATCAAACCGTTTCGATCAACCCAAATCGTCGTGCCGAGCCGAGTGCCTCAACACCCGAACGACCCGAATTAAAGTATCTTTGTATGGGACACGTACCAATTAAAATTGCAATACCTTTTTGCATCTCCCTCTTTAGTGTAAGCATTTTAGAGCCATTTCCATAAATTCTCTGCGAGAATAAAGGCTATAATGGGAACAAGGTGAGAAAGCTGTTAACCATTGTTTCAGCAAGAAAAGGTCGTAAGTCAGGCAATTGGTGTCTGACCTGTCAGGAGAAGGTATAAAGGCTTTATTCATGCAGTCGCTCACGATTTTCTCAGCTCTCACAAAAGTGTTTTTATGATTCTGTTTTCTTACCTCGTTCCTTAATTAAAAAGCTGAATGATTAGAATAGCACCTGCATAATGTCTGAACGACGCCTGCATACTAATTCGCGAGTCTTTACATCTAGTAATTATAACATAAAATCAGAGATTGAATAAAACAGAAGGATTTTGCCCCTAAAGCCCTGCTAATCCTCTTTTGAAAGAGTCTGCTGAAATAATTCAGAACAGTTTCCGGAAGTTGGATTACCGACTCTTTTTTGACTATTTACAATGAAATGATATTTCACACTTAAAGAACTCTCTGTATTTCTACAACAGGTTTTTTAAGGTGGCCTGTTTTCTAGACAATAACAATCCAGTGATTCCTTTATTTTCCTACCCGTTTTTTCCCTCTTCCTCCCAGCAAGACCTTCATCTTTATCAAGTATATGTGAGGATTAATCTGTCCTCAGGTAGGGAGGTAACAAAACCTCCCCCCTTGAAGCCTCCCTTTGGCTCCCCACTTCGGGACTCCCCGTGACGAGGGAAGAGGGAGGGCTGCAATTGTGCCCAAGTTCAGATGCGCCCTGTTTCCCGGCCGCTCGCGGGAGCAGGCGTTGGAGCAGGGAGCTCACATTGCTTCACTATTGCCCCCACCCAGGGCAGAGGATAATTTAAACCAGAAGACACTAGTCAAAAGTTGAAGACTATTTTTTTTGTGTGTCTTCCCGAAACATCTGGGAGGATGATGGGGAGTGGTGATGTCCGCGCTTTTGTCTGATTTTCAGGGCGTACTGTAGCAGGTATCCTCAGGGGAAGCAGCGAGGCAGAGGAGGCAAGGGGAGCATGAGGGAGCTGCTGGCCGCGGGCAGCTCCGTCCCGAGGGCGTCCCTCAGCCCCGGGCGCAGCCCCGCAGGGCTCAGCTCGGCTCCCGCTGCCGAGGGCTCAGCCCCCCCCCCCCCCCCCCCCCCCCCCCCCGCGGGGTGGCTTCCCCGGTCCTGGCAACCCGCAGTGTCCCGGAGACGGATTTTGCGGCAGGATAGAGCAGATCCTCTTGGTAACACTGATTTGGCGGAAAGAAAAAATCTGCCGATCTCTTAGAGCGTCCTATTTATTTTAGGGAAAAGGTTTCCTTGTGGACCGGCCAGCTCCAGCCCGGCCATGAGGTTGCCCGCCCCATGAAGAAGAAAACGAAGTTGATGCATGGATTTTGAAACGCAGGAGCTGCTGCCCGCACCCTTTGCAGCTCCGTGGGGTCTCGGCGCCTGATCCAAAGGAGCCCACCAGCGCGGTCCTGACCTCCGAGTTGGGTGGATCCAAATGGAGAAGAAGTTGAGAATAAAGTCAGTCTCACGGGAAGTTGCAGAGTTTTCTCTGAGATGTTACCATCATTAAGAACAACTTAGTCTGTTGTGCCATTTTTTTAACTGTTAAAACGTTGCTTTTGCGGTGACTTTTGTCCTTCCCCCTCCTTCTCCTCCTATAGTGTAATCCTGCAAAAAACTCTAAATCATCTATGAGAAAATGGAGTCAACGTGTCATTCAGCATTAAAAATCTAGGGGCTTTAACTAAAAGCTTTAATTGCTATCCTGGCCCCATTATAACCATGGGAACGACATACTCTGTTGGAAACTCAGAAATGTTACATATCTCTTTAGCAGGAGCTGCCCTTGTTTGTTTACTGTAACTTATTTTCATTTATATCCCAGGAATATTATTTCACTAGGCGACACACGAAAAGACAAAGGGTGTAAATAAACTAACATATGGCCCAGAGGTTTTAGAGGAGCTGGAGCCGCTTAGCAAGTCATGTGGGTGATACTGGGAATCCGTCTTCTGTCCTTCCCCCGCTCCCTCATAACCTCCTTCTTCCTACGTATTCCTTCTACCTTCTCACGACAAGTCACGTTTATATCGCCACCGGCTTTGGAGCACCAGATGGTTTTTCCTTCGGACTGCAAAAATTCTGGGCAGCGGAAGGGCTGGGGAGTGATCCGGGTCCGTGTGCCTGTGCCTCTACGTGCAGCTGGAGAAAACCCGTTGACATGACAAATGTGTGCGGGGATGTGTGTGCACACGCACACCAGCCCCGGACACGGTCGCTCCCGGGCTGGGGGGCCCGGGCCCGGGAAGGGGCGCCGGCCCGAGCCGGGCCGTTCCGGGCCGGGCGGGCCCTTGGAGCGGGCTGCTGGCGAAGCGCCGAGCAGGGGCGGCCAATCTGGCGCCCACAGAGACACTTGACAACCTTTTTTTGTTGTTGTTTTCAATTGTAATCAGTTTCAGGATTTCTTCTCCCAAAATAAGCCCAACAGGAGTTGAGCCCCGCTCCGTCCGGGAGGTGCAGAGTGTTTAACGGCACGCTGCACCTCCTTCCCCTCCGCTTCTCCCGGTAAGGTGGCGGAAACGGGTCTCGGTTACTGATTCATATTTCTAATCTTCCTTTCCTGAGCATACAATGTGCTTTTGTTAAATGAATGGTCTTTAATTAATGCACTTGCACAATGCAGGGCCTTGCATGGGGATCGATGATAGGAAGCAACAGGGGATGGTTCTCTCCAAAATGGTTTGTCAGCATTGAGAAAGAAAAGGCAATGTCTATAAAAGGGCCACTAATAATGCCCACACGTCTCTCACCATGTTGTCTGAGGGGGCATTCCTTCCCTTGTTGACAGTCAAGTGTAATAAGTACATGTCTTCGCTCAATCATTATAGACCATAGAATTGTATTCTTTAATTAGCATGTACTGTTAGCCCTCCTTTCCTTTATGGGCCAGTTTTTGTCTTTTACAGACCAGCAAAAAATATTTTCCTTAATTTCGTTTTCTTGAATTCTATTATTTCTTAAATTATTTTCTTTCTTTCTCTCTCTCCCTTCATGTAGTCAAATGTATTCTCTATTGACAATATTCCTGGCAGCTACAGCCAACTTTTTGTCATCTCTCTGTATCAGGCAACTTCTTTCAAGGTTTCCTTTTCTAATAGGAATCGAGGCAACGCATGCGCAAGGCGCCCGCCGGGTTCGGGTCGCGGAGTGCCCGGTTGCTGCGTCCATCCACCACCACCCACCCATCCATCCATCAACATCCATCCATCCCTGCAAACAGCGGACACCGCGTTCGCCGTGTGAAGGGAGTTCTGAGCAGGTTCGGGAGCTGCGAAACCCTGGAACATATTAACAACCACCAGGAGAACGCGCAAGGCGAAGAAGGCTTAATTTCAGATTACTTTAGCTGGCGAAAGAATTCCCTGTCTTAGAAAATAAATAAAATTCCCTAAATCCTCCTAGGAACCTTATAGAAAGGTTTTATTTCGTGTGACGGGGACCTATTCTGGAAGGGGTGGAAATTCTTCAAAAGAACACTTGCATCCTGCGAAACAACAACCCCTGGGGCGGAGGGGAGCCGCAGCCTCACGGGGTGGCCCCGCTGAAAACTCACGCCAGCCCCCCGAGTGTCAGCGCCCAACATGCTGGTGTTAGTGTCCCCAGGGCCGCACAGTGCCCGAGAGGAACCAGGGTACCACTGCGGAGGTAACCGGGACACGCACCCACCCTCCAGAGGGACAGGGCTCCACCTGGGCGACAGCGGGCTCTGTTTCCACACCCTGCACCTTGGGCAATGGTTAAGGTACAATTGGTTTGAAGTCTCCGATCTGAAAAATGTTGTCCCAGAAATGAAGCCAAAGAAGGGTTGGGGTTTTTTTTGTATGGTTCTTTTAATGGAAATGCCAACCTAAAACGATTAACATTAAAAAAGGTTAAAGACCAACCAAAAAACCCCACTCATTAATACTTGATTGTACACCACATTAATAGTACACAGGTTTGGGCAAATTTTTGTTCAACTAATATAAAAAACAACAGAAAGAGAAGGTCGATTACACAGTGTTTTAGGTATGGCTCGATATCATCAGTAAAAACACATTTTAAAAGTGCACATTTGTAAAAATAACCATAGAAATGAAATGCTTATAAATATTTATTGTAAAAAAACCCAAACCAAATATTAAAAATAAATAGTATATTCCACCGCACAACAGAACATTTCTTCATTGCCAAACATGTGATAAAGAAAAATACGGAATACAAGAAGTCTGGAAAGAGATACAGCATACCAACACTGTAAATGCTTTTCTGCCAGCTACTTTTTTCAGAGGCTTCTTCTCTGTACAGTTCCCAAATAATGTGCTAGATTTTCCCATAAATATGACAAGACAAAAAATAATAACAATAATAAAGTAATACCCACTCCACTCTAATTTGACCCTGTCTTTACTCAGAAAAGGTCCCATTTAATTAATGATTTGGCTTAGAATGGCAGGAATGGGCTCAGATAATTCTTTAACAACTAAAACAGAAGTACACTGATGAGTTACAACTTCAAGGAATTCATATTCTGAACAGGGCATTGCATGATATCCAATGAGAAACTACTAAATAAAACTTGATCAGAGAGTCATTTCAGTACAACACAGTTATGTTTATAAAATGAAGATACAAAAGGGATGCAGTTCGACTATCCTTACATGTACAGACAATAAAACGTGAGCATATGGAAGCCATCACTTTGAATGCGTTAACAACTTTGAGACATCGCAGTATATACATGCTTGATAGGTATTCGGACTCCTAAATGATCAAAGAATTTACTCTATGTCTACCCTTTTGCTTTCACTCTACTGGAAAGAAAACATTTGTTGGTCACAAAGTGGTGTTAATGAAACCCAACGTTTCTGCCTTAGCCCGAGAGTCTCATTCTGTGCAGGGTGTGCATAGGAATAATTTATTAGACGAAAAAGTTTGGAGGATGAAATGCAAAAACAATGGACATAATTTCAACTTTCAAACTGTAAAGTCATACAGACATCTATGGACATCTATACACAGTCAGAGTTTCACGCAGGCACAGCCACATATATCCAGATGTATGCCTATACACAGGATTCGATAGTTTGGTATTTTCTGCACCCTCTGGGCCCCTAAAGTTATCTTTAAAAGTTTGATTTTATCTCTTTAGAAACGGTTTAAAGCTAACGGGCAGGGTGAGTTTGACAGAGAGGAGAACAAATCGCTGACAAAGAACCTTTTACGTTTCATCAGCGTTGTTAGGACGACGAGCAGGAATTTCTCAGATAATAACTCCCACTTCAAAGATTTCTCAGCTCAATAGAAATTGGACCATCCTTTTTATTCAACCACAAGGGCTGGCACTAAAGACGACTCAACTGTTTGAATTTTTTTCCCCCGTGTTTATTTTTCCCCTATTCACTAGGGTACTTGGATAAAATAAACAACAAGACAATTACTGGAACATGGACTTCTAACTTTCCCGGGCCCATAGCGCAGCGTCCATGGCCCCGGCCATGCGGGTGCCAAGTTCCCCCGCCCCGCGGAGCCTCCGCTCGCTGCCGCGCAGCGAGACCGGCCGGAGTGGGAAAGGGGTACGGCCATCTCCCCCCGGACCTCACCCTGCTTTCCAGGCCCTGGGGGACTTCCATCGGGACTCCTACTCCCTGAGACAGAGGCAGCCCCAGGAGGGGGATCTTCCAGTCCCCCTCCTATCTTCCCCTCCCACGTTTGGTGAGGAAAGGCAAGCAATTCTCAGGCTTTGTGGCCAGTTTTACTGTTAGAAGCTGGTCAGAAAGGCTGGGGACAGCGGGCGGGAGCTCCCTCCAAGTTTGGGGAGCTGGCGCTGGTACTTTGGGGAGAAAGAGACCGGGGCTACAGCGTCGGAACGGAGCCCGCCTCGGGGGGAGGGCGAAGCCCAGCAAAACCCAGCTCCGCCGAAGTGCATTAGGTGGAGGAAGTCTATCTCTAGCGGGGAGCAGATTGAGTGTATTAAGCTAGCATGAAACCAAAGGTCAGTGCAAATGTATCTTAATAGACTGTCTCAAATGGAGTGTGCCTCCTTTGAAGGCCGCTTGCTATTGCTCTCCTCATTACCATAGCGATCCTAACGTGGCATGCTGATGCACCATAAAACTCACACTTTCAACCCCAAAATCAGGCCCTTTGAACAACCCGAGCTTGATTAGACCTTTCTCCTTTTCTTTCCCCCCTTAAAAACCATTTCCTTGCCTTTAGAAACTCGCCCTCAAATCCCAAATGCATTCTCTGATCCTGGCAGAAAGCAGAAACAAAAGTGAGCTGAGGCGACGGTTCAAGCGGGCCTTTTCTTCCTGACAGTCTTATCCATTTTTATTATGGTCTGGAACAAGTGCCCTGTTCGCGTGGGTTTTGTTTACCGGAAATTAAATGAAAATGATTTAGTTCGTGTCAAACAAAAATATATACTTGTATACACAAGAAAAAGGGCCTGTTAGACGTAAATATTATGTCCTTAATGAAAAGACTGGATGGGCTCCAGACTTCGCCTTTCACTATTTAAGTATGACTTGCCTATTGCCATAGAAATCCTAACTTACCATGAAGATTCACCGTTGTGAAGAAATACTTCTTTGTGCGAGCTTGCTTTGATGTCTAAGGCATAAGATTCAGGCTTTCAGCTGCGTCTGTCTAGATTACCTTGAGAGCAACGGGGTAGACATCTGTAACAAGCAAATGAAAAATTAAAGGTGATTAGCCTGCACATCCAAATATTTCTGTAAATAGAGAAATAAAAAGTAAACAGATCTCGGGACATGATGGAAACATCCTCCCTATCCGCATCTGGCTTCTGCATTTCCCGATTTCCATGACACAAATTTCGGGAGCACAAATCTCCCTTGTTTAGGTTCCTCTTTCACGCACGGCTCTCACCTAGCTGATTCCCTAAGGGTATTCCCGTTAGTGACATGCTGTTGTCACTATCCGTGGTGTTTAAATAAAAAAGTTGTTGAGTTTGGGCAAATGAATAAAGGAACGCCGGCTTGGTGCCTTGGGAGAAAAATACGGGTGTATAAGCAAGGAAAGAACTGGGCATTGGGGTGTTTTTAGTCACTGACCAGGTATTTATTTTCCTGTGGTTTTTATATTGCTCGGTTTCAACATACACGCACGTGTGCATGTGAGTGCCATCACGGTTGTACACACAGAGTAACCCCAGTCACCTGGGTGTGGAGGTGATCTGTCAGACACGAAAGGATGCGGTTACATTAGCCTTCTGTCTGCTCCTGCAAGCCTTAGAAACTCTTCCCAGCAGCCTACGCTATTTATTTGCCCATACTATCTGGTATTCTTAAGCATCATTAAAGTAATTAAACCGGCACCATTCGGTAGTTTCAAGCTACCCCAGTGAGAGGTTTGTTTATTTTTGGGGGGGTTTGTTTATTTTTTTACCCGCCTCCCCTCTTTCTCTATGTCAGCGCAGTGAACCCTGTAGGTTTGACTCTCTGGGGCAGGATGGAGGTGCTAAAGGCGCGTCGTGGGAGCGGTTTTTTCTCCTCGGGGCTGTCGGCAGGGCAGAGCCGTGGAGCAGCGGCCCCAGGTCCCCGCGCTGCCGGGGACTGCCCGGCCCCCGCCCTGGCAGTGACGTCAGAGCATGGTCTCCCCCCGCCCCGCCAGAACCGCCCCCCCGGGAGCTCCGGCGCCCACGGTTCAACAGGAGCCGCACTCTGGGTGGGGACAGGCATGTTTAGGTATTAGAAGTCATTACCAGTGGGAGCTAAAATGGACAATCAATCATCGCAACCCCCTGGGCCTTTCTTTATTAGCGACTACTGGGTGGGGGGAGGAAATATATATATATGTATTTGTACACAGAAAGAGGGAAAAGTAAGGAGATTCTTTACAGAAACGTCCATCGAACGGGTTAATTAATCAAAAAATTTAATGGATCCATTTTGTACAAATTGGTAACAAATAATAGTTTATATATATATATATATATTTCTTTAAAAAAACACACTCTCACAGAAAATCGTGGACGAACAGAACAGTGCGGCACACAGTACTGATGACAAGAGAAAATCTGTACAGAGAAAATCTGTATGAAACCACTGAAGGGAAGGGGAAAGGAAAATGGGAAGAGGAAGGGAAAGGAAGGGAAGGAAAAAGGACAGGGATAAGGAAAGGGAATGCAAATCAGTTGGCATGTAAACAGACCGGAGCAAGGCGGTCAGGGTGGGGGTGTGTGGCGCGGCGGGAGGAGGCGGCAGCGCCCTGGCCGAGGCGAGCGCAGCCCTCCCGTGCGCGGTGCCGGGGGCGCAGGCAGGGCCCACCCGCGCGCTCCGCAGTCTCGCTCCCTCCGCAAGCGCCTCTCGCTGCCGCTCCCGCTCCGCTTCCCCGTGCCCGGCGCCGCGCTCCCTGGGCCGGGCCGCCCGCAGCCCTCGGCGGGCCCTAGCAGCGGGGCCGGGGCTCGGCGGGGAGGCGCGGCGGCGGGGAGGTGCCGGGGGGCCCGGGGGGGCCGCGGGGCCCCGCGCCTTGACACACGTACCATTCGCTCAGGTTGGCGGCGGGCTGCGCGGGCGCGGAGGGCTCAGCGTGGGAGCAGGAGGCGGGGGGCTCCCGGCCGGAGTCCGAGGAGGGGGACACCAAGGAGGGCGTGGAGGACTCGTAGCCGGAGCTGGGAGGAGGGGATTTGCAGTGCACTTTCATGTGTTTTCTCAGGGAGCTGGGGTGGGTGTAGGACTTGTCGCAGCCTCTCACTTTGCAGTTGTAGGGCTTGTCGCTGGTGTGGACATGCGAATGCTTCTTCCTGTCGCTGCTGTTGGCGAAGCGCCTGTCACAGCCCTCGAATTCACATTTGAACGGCTTCTCCCCTGCAGGAGGCAATGGGCGAGCACAGCCATTAGCGGCGGCGGCGGGGCAGGGAGCAGGGCATCCCTCACTCCCACAGCCCACAGCCTTCCCGGACCCCTCTCTCCGGCCCTGCCATGGCTCCTCTCCCCACGGAATCTCCTCTCACTGCCCTTCCCCGCGGGCCCCGCCGAGCATCCCCCGGAGCCGACGCTCCGTGCCCACCCGGATGCGCGGCCGGCTCCGCACGCGGAGCGCCCTGCCCGGCCAGCTTCTCCTTCTCTTTCCCCTGTCCTCTGTGTGTGTCATCGTAGGGGGTTGTGCAAAAGACAAAGCTCCGAAACAAGGAAAACTTAGAGGAGAACTGCTCGTTCCGAGCAAACTTTCGCTGTCCCCACAGACTCCGAAGTCCTGCAGAAAGAGCGGTCAGTGATTTTTCCCTTCGAAGGCTTTTACGTTAAATAAATTTCTCACAGTCCCTCAAGCACGTGGGAATATTTTTCATAACCTGGCTAATCATATTTCATCCGCTTCATACTTGCACTGATTACAATGCCATGGAATATCCACATCCCCTTCCTTTCCCTGTTCCCCAGCTTGCTGATACTGTGTGCTAAAGTACGAAATATTTCAGAAAGACATTGATTGTGGGGGAAAAATGATAACGATTCAGCAAAAGGATAACTAGGCCAGTGCACGGCACTGTCGCGAGGGTAGGATTCCCTTTTCATTTAAACCTACATAGTCACTGAAGGAATTGCAATCGGGATTAAACTGTTTGATCATATAAGTGATGTTACGCATAGTAGAAATACAATCATGTTCTGGAGCCGTGTGAAAGTTTAACCTCGAATCGTGTGGACCTGGCATGGTAGACAATATACAGGAGGTTTTCAAGGAAGCACACCACAGCCAGATGCAGGTTGAAATGCTGACGGCATTATTGTCGTTGACAATAGCAAACTGCAAAATCCTGCTTGCCAAGGGGTACCCAGGTCCTGTACCAACCAGCTATGAAAATATCCTCCTCATCTGTCAAAAGTCAAAAAGTATCCGGGCGGAGAGGGCTCCGCAAAAATACATGGCCTAACATTAATGTGAAGTGCAAACAAAGCGACTGTGTTCACCGTCATGGCGTATGTAGCCGAAAGGACTTCCCGTATCTGTGTGTTTGTTTTGGGTTTTTTAATTTCTTGTGTTGTGCATTTGTGGTTGTCGTTTTTATTTTTTTCCCTCTCAATTCGTCATGATTAAATTTAGGAAAGACTCAGCATACATCGGGCTCGGCTGCGAGCAGAGGCAAATAAAGGAAGGCATTCCAAATATTTCACATGAATGCACTTTATGCAAGGTGGGTGGGAAAGGCTCATGGCTCCGCGTTAAAGTATGCCCTTTCCGCACTGTAATATTCAATGACGAGCACTGACATCCTGCACCGCTAACATTTGCAGAGAGGATGGATTAATATCTGGCGTTAGAGGGAAGGGAGGGAAGAGGTTAAAAATAAGGTCTCTCACAAAACGATGCGGATTCTGTAACCAAATACTGTCGACATACAGCGGTGTATATGCATAGACACACGCCCGCCTATAATCTAATTAGAGTTCCACGTAAGGAAATAATTTGACCTTCAGCATCTAAGTTGAGACAACAAATCAAGGATATTAGTGTAGTACAAGCAAGCAGTAAGTTAGGAGACCCCAGGGAAAGACATCTTCATAAGCACTCTGCTTGTGCAAAGTGAGTTCCATTCAGGTAAAAGCGGGCTGCGCCGCACTGCGCTTTGCCCAGTTGAAAAATGTTCAACTTCTCTTAACCCCCTGAAAGAGCCACTGTAAGGTCCGTCCGTGCAGCCGGGTTTCAAGTGGAAAGAGGGCAGCATTTTCTCAGCTGCCCGGGTTGCATTCCCTGAATGCCTCAATAAAGAGGAGCCATCCGAGCCATTTGCAAGTATTCCTTTCGCGAGAGCAGGTTTTTTTACGCGGACATCCCTGCCCGGCAGGGAGAGGACACCGCACAGGTCCCGGCTGCCGCAGCCCGGGCACGGAGCCGCAGCCACGCACAAAGTTTCGTGGGCGATGGAGACTCAACCGCCATTTTACCCCCACACTTGTAGCTGGGCAAAAGTGTTCAGTGAAATTCAGCTTGGAATTTGTGGCATAATCCCCCGTCTCCGGGAGTGGATTAAGGTATTTACCAACTTCTCCGGGTGAGTGGTTGTGGGGGAAGCCGGAGCTGGCGGCTGCTGGGCTGCGGGCGGGGCGCGGGGGCGGCGGGGGCCGCCGGGAGGGAGCGGGGCTCCGTCCCACGCCTCGCACCATTGTTCCTGGCCCTCAGGGAAGGTGGTGAAGTGATCCCAGCCCGTCCTGCTCGTCCCGTTGTCGCCGTCTTAACGGCCTTATCCTCCAACCTGGAAAACTCGTACATCGCCAGATATCCCTCTGCCTGCTCCCCAGCCTCGGAGAAATCAGAAGTCATTAATATTTAAGGAGGCAATAATTTTCCTGTTGAATCTAGAAGTGTCTTCATGAATAATTCGTAGTGAGTTCTATTAGGATTTCAGAAACATTGCGTTTTTGACAACTTCTGGGTGTTTAATAGAAACGGTGGAACCATAAAGGCCCTGCAGGAGTTAGCACAATACAGCAATTAATCACCGAGAAAGTTAAAGCCAAAAGTACAGACGCACCGAATGGTGTTTAATAAACGCAAATCTCCGCTCTCGGGTTTGCCCTGAACCTGCATCTCCGATGTAGGTCAGTTTTCCCAAGAATTTAACCATTTTCTGCTTCAGAGACTTCAAACAGTGAGGCCGTTAAAGAGCAGTAAAAGTTTGTTTACTTAAGAAAAACACTGTCATTAAGAGATGAGCTCTCCCGGTTAATGGCTGTACCTGTGCTGATCCAACAAGGAACTGGCTGAGATACAAGTTACGTGACCCGGAGATACCCCTTTTTCGAGGAAAAAGGGGGCCAAGAAGGCAGCCGAGGAACACAACTATGCTGTCGTCCACCTCCTCCCCCCCACCCCCCATCCCCGCACACAGACTTACTCCTCATAGAGCGATGGAAAAATAATGAGGTGACGAGTGACGGTCGCTGTAAAATCTCAGCGCTATGTTTAGATGATAGCGATACGAAATTAGTGTATGTTCTGCATATTATATCACGTCGCGGTCTATCATAAAAAATGCAACTCCTGGAAGGTCAAGCCCTGTACCGAGCATGGGGGAAGGGGAGTTTTATGAATTGGAAAGCGAAAAAAATCGTTTGGCTGTAAGCAGATCTTACAATAGGATTATGTAGTTTCCCTCGCAGTGCATAAGGCTGTACAGAAGGGGGTGGGAGGTGGAAAACCCTACACTGGAACAGATTAAATTTTCCAAAAAGGGCTTATTTCTTATCTTCTTCTTTAGAGAGAGGGGAAAAAAAAAAAAAAAAAAAAAAAAAAAAAAAAAAAAAAAAAAAAAAAGACAAGCCAGCATTATAGACTACAAACACCGGCTGCTAAACTAATTAATACAACTTCACAAGCTGCTCCTAGAAGTGTGAAAACTTTCTACGTGCAATTTCATTAATTATAAATGCTTTCCTGGCCGGAAGAGTTCAAACGTAGTTTTGCAAGATCTTCCATCGTGTTACTTTATTTTCTGTTAACTAGAACTAACAGATGTTTCTGACACATGTCCCAATTTCACTTAACAGATCTGCAAATGACATTTCAGAATGTACAGGCCGAAACAATACAAGGGTTTCTTTCTTTCTTTTTTTTTTTCTTTTTTCCCCCTCACAAGAATCAGAAATTGCAGCTCCCCATATTTGAAAATGCAGAAAGTCGTTGGACGGCAATGCTCATTAAAAATGTCAGTGTTATTCAGATCAAACATTTGAAACTCCCTCTGCCCAAATCAGAACTGTTGAACGAAAAGGTCGCAGCTGTGTTATTCTCACAATGTTCGAGCAGCAGCATCTCAGCGACATCAGTCAAAACTGACTAGACAAGTTGTAACTTCCATTGTTCACTTTTAATTTGTGAGCTTGCACAATGATTTCATTTTTCCCCCCGACTACTTTAAATCGAAAAAAAAAAAAAATCCTCGCCTGTGTGAATTAGCAGAAATAGTAGCTATATCATTCGATATTTACACAGATCTACCCGTATAAACATTACAGCAGCCTCTCCGCACAACCAGAAAAAAATATGGGCGAGAATTCTGAGATTTGCTCTCTCTCTCCCCTTCCCCCCATTTCCTCCCCCTTCTCCAAACGGTAAAGAAGCAAACAAATCTGAGAATTTATTTTCCAGAAGTACTTGGCGTGCATTCAATAACAACGCAAAGGATACATTAAAAAAACCCACCCCCCCAAAAAAAAAAAACAAAACCAAAAACAAAACAAAACAGTACGCTAAATAACGGAGAGAAAGACAGTAAAGAGAGCTTTACATACTGACCTGTATGAGTTCTTTTGTGTATTTTGAGATTCTCTGATCTGGCAAACACTTTGCCACAGCCTGGGAAAGGGCAGGGGAAAGGTTTTTCACCTGTGTGGACTCTGATGTGATTTACAAGTTTATATTTGGCCTTGAAAGGTTTCCCTTCTCTTGGACACTCTTCCCAGAAACATATGTGATTGGACTGCTCGGGTCCTCCAACGTGCTCCACCGTGACATGAGTCACCAGCTCGTGCATCGTGCTGAAAGTTTTCGAGCATAATTTTTTGGGAGTCTGGTCCAACTCAATCCACTTACAGATGAGTTCCTGTTTGATGGGCTGCCTCATGTAACGAAAGAAGGCACCCGGGCCGTGGTGTGGAGCCAGGTTCACGTTCAGATTCATACCACCGTAGTTATGAAGCGAAGAAGCAGCAAAATGATCTGTCCTGGAGGCTGGTACTTGAGTGAAATGTTCAGACCTGGCGTACATTTCTCCAGGTAACCCCAGTCTGAGCTGTCCGTTTAAATGGCCACCTGGAGCTGCATGGGGAGGCTGCTCATGGAGTCCAGTGAACAGAGAGGGATTCCCAGCTTCTGAGTGGTGGTGGTGGTGACCATGGTGTCCAGGGTAGCTACCTGTTGTTGAGACAAACAGTCCGTGGTGAGAACTTGCAGCGGGGTGCTGCTCGGTCAGCCCTGGCATGAGTGGGGCCGGCAGGTCTCTGCGTATGAAGAAGTCCCTACCTGCTGCCAGAGCCTGGGCTGGGTGGGAGACGGGGTAAGGGGCTGCTGGTGACTGCGCCGGGCCAAACGCTGCCGTTTGACTAGAGACCACCTCGGCTTGGCCTGCCATATGATGATGATGATGATGATGATGATGGTGGTGGTGGAGCTGGTGGTGGGGATGAGGGGCAGGGCTGATCGTAAGGGCCGCGGGGTGATGCTGAGGAGGAGGATGGTGGCGGTGCCCCATGTGTTCTGGCCGGAGCTGCTGCTGCGGCCCGAGGCGGGACTCGGCGGCGTGTTCCCCCGGCTGCGTGGGCGCCGTGGTGTGGGGGTGCCCGGCGACGCCCGGGAAGCCTGTCATGCTCTGAGGGGGGCGGTGATGGTGGCGAGGAGCCCCCGCCAAGTCTACTAATCTCAGCGCCGTGTTCCGCCTGGAGAGAGCAGCAGGGTCCATCACCGGGATCCCCAGAGCATCCACGGTCATTAGCCTCTAACGCTAAAAAGTCACCTGACAGCGGGAGGAGAGATACACAGGGCAGCGGGGGGGGGGGGGGGGGAGGAGGGGGAAGCGGGGAAAACAATTTTCTTTTTTTTTTCTTTTCTTTCTTTTTTTTTTTTTTTTTTTTCTTCTTTCTCCCAAAATAAAAAAGTTTCCCGGTCCCGCTGTCCTGGCGGCGGGACGTGCGGGCGGCTGTGCCAGCGGGCGGGCTCGGGGGGCCGGCGGGAGGCTCTGGCGGCGGCCGGGGAGGTCCCGCGGCGCGGCCCGTCCTGCCCGGGGCCGGGCGGCCCTCAGGGCGCGGCGGGACCCGCCGGGCCGCGCTCCGGCCGCGCCGCTGCCCGCCGGCCGCACCACCGCCGCGCCCGCCCATTGGCTGCGCCGCGGTGACGTCACCGTGACAGGTCCCGCCGCCGCCTGACAGGGAGCGCGCCGGCGCCGCGGGGGACACACGCGGGGCGGGACGCGCATGCGCCGCAGCGTCAGCCCTGCCCCCGGCGCCCGCGCCGCCCGGCCCGGCCCGGCCCGGCCCGGCCCGCGGACTGTGCCCGAGGGATCCGCCCGGGGCCGGGCGCTGCCGCCGGGGGAACAGAGCCTCGGCGGAAACAGAGGGTAGCGCCCCGGCCTCCCCGTCTCCTCTGTACGTTCCCGCTGCCCTGCCACGGGGCAGCCTCGGGTTTCGCCCCGGGAGAGCACTGGCAGAGCCGCCGGTCCCCGCCGCCGGCCACAGCGGCGGCAGTCGGAGCGGGGCCGGGGCCGGGCCGGGCCAGGCGGGTCCTCGGCACTTGTTGCCAGCGCGGGGAGAGGGTCCTTGCCCGGCAGGAGCCGCGGCCGAAGCCGCTCCGGCCGCTCTCTGGCCGGGCGTGCTCGGGACTCGGGCTGCCTGAGCCCGGACAAAGGATCCCCGAGAGATCCCCATCCCCTTCCCCCTCCTCTGACAAGTTTCAGCAGTTGTCTGATTACTGGCCGCCGGAGCAGTACGAGAAATCGTGATGTTCAGGCTGAATCTGAATGTTTAACCCAGAAGAGGGAGTCTCTCCATTTCCCTTTCTCACTTTCTCTCACGCACACTTACAGGGTAGTTCCACATAAAATCCCCGTCCTTGGCTTGAAGGAAAAGTATTTCCAAACATTCATAACGGACTCGGTTCTGAAGATTCTCACCTGAAGGAAATAACATGGTCTGCAGGGTTTGCGTGCTAGTAGTGGAAGTGTAGGTTTGGCTTTCAGCTGGATACACTGCGGCCTTACAGGTTTAGAAAAGCTTAGGACTTCTGCACAGGAGGAAGTATCTGCTTAAGTTTTTAAGAAGGGGATTGTGAACTTAAAAAAAGTAAATGAAACATAAGAAAAGATTCTTCTGCTCCAAGAAAGAAAAACACATCTTTAAATATCAACCCCTTTGTATTACCACAGTAACCTGGATCCTGACACAAAAACAGCTCCACCAATAACTTCACAGTCTTATGAAATACAGCAATGATTAATTCTCTAGCCATCCTGTCAAACTCTCTCGTTTTAATACACTGACTCGCTGTTAACTTTCCAGTGAATTCTTTGCCTGACACATGTCAGGTAAAGCTCCCAGCATAGAATTTTGCATTTCCATAAGAATTTAACAGTGTTGGCAATCAACAGGCTTTATGAGATGTAGTAAAACAGGAAACTATTTGGCAATGTCAACCCAGCTACTTTCATAACAGAAGCTACAAGCCAATGAATGGAAACCATAAGATTAAAGTTTAGGACATGCATAACCACGTAGGGGCCATCTTTGTCACAGTTTTGCATGTTCTGGGTTGGCTGCAATTATGTATTTTGTTTCTGTTTGCATTTACCACACTTGTGCTGTAAAACCAGACTGATATTCAGGTAGCTAGCTATAGATACATCCTTGCACACATCTTTCTGAGTGGAGATGATGAAAAGTGACAAATGATGCAATTAGCTCTCCAACCTTACATAACATGTTTACGCAGGCATTTTAAACCACACACTATCCTCACAATATCTCAACTTTCAAGTCTACTTGCTCTACGAAATGGATTTGACAGTCCTATTCATGACCATCTCAATAGGAGTGCACAGAAGAGACAAACGTTAGCAAGTATGAATCTGTTACTTACAAATGTACTGAGACTGTGAATCCCAAATAAAGCTGCTTTCCTCATACTTCCTTAAAACACTGCATCTCTACATACTTGTTATCCATCAACTTTGACACTTCTCAGTTAAGGGAGAAAACAACTGGAAGAGTTTGCCAATTAAAAAAAAAAAAAAAAAAAAAAAAAAAAAAAAAAAAAGTCATAATCATTTTGCCCTAGGTTCATTTCAAATGTTGTGATGATTTCTTGCCAGACACTTATGGCTCTCAGCTTGCCCCTCAGTCAGGGCTGTCTCTCACACCCTTTTCCAGGCAGCGTAGGAGAACCTGACCCTCGGTGTCCCTCACTGTTAGGTGAGGCTGATGTGAGCCCCGCTTGCGTGCACAGGGGGAGCGGGCGGGGGCGGGCGGGGGCCGCCACATGACTGCAGGGAGGCGGAGAAACTGGAAAAGGAGGGAAGCGGGCCCACACCCGCACGGGCTCCGTTCATCTCCCACAACAATTTGAAACTTGAACGCCTGTCTGTGCTGCCCTTTGGCAGCTCGAGCTCACACTGCTGCCGCTCGAGAGATGACCGAGGTCCCCTGCTTCTCGGCAGCGGCCTGAGCCCTGATTGACCAGGCACGCCGGGCCATCGGCAAACTCTCAAATGCGTCAACGCCTGCTTCTGCAGGGCCAACAGACTGGCAGCTTGATCCTGAGTACGAATTTTCCTGTGGCTGCTGTGTGTCCTCGACCCCGTCCTCAGCCCCTGGCCCCGAAGCTAGCCCGAGCCGGAGGGTTGTTCTCAAGAGGTGACATGTTGTAAAGACGAGTCACAAGCACTCCTCTGGCCCCCGACCCGGCTGTAGTGGAATAAGGTCGGGGCTGTGCCCCCTGCTTTCCGCTCGGCCACGGGGACTCAGAGCTCCGCCTGCCGCAGCTCGGCTCGGCCGCGGGGCAGCCCCAACCCTCCGGCCCCTGCCCGCACGCACCCCCGCCCGCCGGGCTGCGAGGCCTGCGGCGCGAAACCGGCCGCACGTCCCTTCGCGGGTTGGGAACCGCCCCAGCTGCTCCTCGGCTTTACCTTCGCCTTGTTTTTTCGGTAGAGGTCTACCTAAACATCAAGATGCTTGTCGCTATTTCTAACATTGCTCCGAAGACAGAGCCTCTTTTACAACCGTGCTCAGCTCAAGGCACAGCTCCTGCCCTCGGGAAGAACTGAGGAGAGACAAATTTGACCTTCATCCACCCGTGTTCTTCCACTTCCACCTCTGAGGAAACTTCCGACCGGCCAGCTACAAAATATCCAGCCGGTGCCCGAGGACTGGGCCAGGCCAGGCCGCTCTGAACACTTCAGACAGGCTTCGGGGGTTACTTTTTTAGGATTCAAATCCCAAACAAGAGGAGGAGAACAGATCAGTCTGAAACCCCCTTATCTTTACTGCGAGAAAGAGAAAAAACGCGAGGAGTAGAAACGGAGCGAACTAAGTCACCCTCCGCAATTCTTTACCCCTTAAACTCGCTTTGGCAGGGAGGGATGAGGGAAGAAGACGCAGGACCCGAGTCCCTGCCTGCCCCGCCAGAAGGCACTGCTGGTTAGGAAGAGGTAGTTCAAGAAAGCCTTTCAGCAACTCCAGCTTCACCTCAGGGAGAGAGGGTACCGACTAGCCCGAGAGCACACTCTGCCTTTGTTTTTATTCCCTCGCCCCATATCCACTTATGGGGAATTCTTTATTTCAGGGTTCCCGAACAATGGGAAGTCAGCTACCAGACAAGCAATGGTTTGTGCCTAGGTTTGCCTCTCACATTTTGTGACCTAGAGCTACCCTAGGACAAGCAAATCATATGCTTATTTTAAATAGAATATTTCATTCAAGACCTCAAGATTAAGGTATTCCTGTCAGATAAGCTGTCAGTCACTAACTACTTAGACACCACATTGTGGAAGCCTGGTATCCCTGGTAAAGATGATACATATCATGTAAACCCCATCAACAAGATCAAAGTCTTCTTCTTTAATAGGATCCAATACATGTCAAACCTCATTCCAATCAAATCGTCCGTAAATGAATTCAAGATGAATATGTCATAGAATAATGTGACAGTGCAATCACATGGGGTCAGGGGTTGTTGTTTCAATGAGAGAGTCGTCAAATATTAATTCTAGAACCTCCAAATGAATAGGCATTGAGCAGGATTAGGCAGCTGCTGGTGGGGAGATCTGTCGCTGATTTGTGTTTATGCAAGTACGTTAAACACTAAGCTGAAAAAAATACAGTCTCCTTTGAACTGTAAAAAGGACATATTTTAACTTACTTGACTTTTCCAGGATGTTTCTGTAAAGTCGTTTTCTTTTCCTCATTACAAGGGGAGTCTTGTGCCTCATTTCCTGACTTTGTTCCTGTTTGGGGAGAGAGGTAGAAAGTTAAGAGCAAAACCATTTGTGTGTGATATGAAATGAGTAAGGCACCCTATATATTGGGCATCATGGATTCAAAAAGAAAAGGGGAAAAAAAAGTCCAAAAACCAACCCATAAAACCAAACCAAGACACAAGTTAGGCAATAAGAGGGGAAGAGAATCTTTCTCCGAGGGGAAACTGGAGGCTGTCTCCCCAGCAATGCAGCACATGTTTTATGGAGTCATGAAGTTTCCATGGCTGATTTAGGGAAAAAAAAAATATGAAAGGACATCTTTTCAGTTCTCCTTTGATCTGACATTCACCTTCTGGCAGTCTATTGTAAGGCAAGTTTTTACCCACTCGGCTATATTGTTTACAGATCCTTCCGTCCCGAAATTAAATTCCAGACTCTGCGAGCCTCCAACACAAGTTGTTGTCTCAGCAAGGATTAGTATAGTACCACCCTGGCACTTCTCCCTGCCTATAATTTTCAGCTTGCTCTTTGCTCTCTGTAAGGCAGAGCACTGCCACTGCTACAGGCAGAACTTTGCACAGCTTGCTTTGAACGGCAGCAATAGCTCTGAGAGCAGATCTGGGGCTGGATGCATTATATGAGTTGGAATTTTTGCAAATATCTTTGAAATACTCAGGATTTTGTTTGTTTGTTTTTTGATACAGAAAATCACACTAGAATTTTGAATCAGTTACTTTAAATGACGTTATTGTTATTGTTATTGTTATTGTTGTTGTTATATTATTATTATTATTAATTATTATTATTATTATTATTATTATTATTATTATTATTATTTTTAAACTATTATTTGTTATTGTTATTGTTATTGTTATTGTTACTATTATTACTCTTGTTACTATTATTATAGGGACTCCGGAGCTAGTAAACAAAAATCTGTACTAAGACAAACACTTGATGATATTAATTACGAAACTTCATCATCGTTTCACAGTCATAATCTTTCATAAATAATTTAATGTCCTCAATATTTTCACTGCTGTGGTAAAAACTACTGCCAAAACTTTAGCAGTCCCTTAGGAATTAAAATTCCTAGTCAACTTCCATTCATCCTCGCACATTTCTCAAGTCAGAGTTAGTGAGAGGTTTGCAGGAGTTGTGCTTTATTGGTTAGGGTGGGAGGCTGGAGAAGTGCTCGGTTCCCAAGTGCTCGCCAAAACTTGTTGAAACTGGACAAAAAAAAAAAAAAAAAAAAAAAAAAAATCGCTGCATTAAATATTTCAAATGGTTACCAGATGACAAAAAGGAAGGCAAAACATTTCTGCATTTCAGAGTAAATATTGGCTAAAACGCTGGCTCGACCTCGCAGGTTTTTCTCATCTGCACTGTGCCGTCGGCGGAGCAGGAGGGTGAGGATGTCCCCTTGCCCAAACTGTTGGGACGTCGGGCACTAGAGCGGGTACCAGCCCCCCGTGTCGCGCTGGGGCTGCGATGGGACCCGGCCGCCCCCTGCCCTAAACGCCAGCTCCCGCGCCGGGTCGAAGATGCGCGGGCTGAGCGGGGCCGGGGCAGCCGCCGCCCGCGGGTCCCGGCAGCGCCGGGCGGGGCTGCGAGCCACACCGAGAGGGCGGCAGCAGCGGCGGCGTGTGCTCCGCCGCCACCGGCTTGTCACGCAACCTGTACTTTCCGTGTCCGCGCAGGGCGGAGAGAGCGTTCCCCGGGAAGGGCTCGGTGAAGAAATAAAGTTCCTCGTCTCCGGATGGAGAGAGCCCCGAGGCAAGCCCGATCAATGGGCTGGACTCCCCGGGGCCGAGGGATCGTGCGTGACAAAGGAGTGACGGGAGAGGGGTCGGCGAGAAGCCCACGCCGGTCCCTATCTGCCGGCGCTGTGCCGATGCCCCGGGTTGGCACACTGAGTTGGGTACGGGTCAGAGGTCACCTTCGGATGTCTCTCCCTGGGCAGGGATTTGGAAGCTTTCCCCCTTCCCTAGCCGGCTTCAGACACGGAACGGCCCCTCGGAGCCAGGACCAAGGTGGCAGCCCCTCCCCGCGAAGCAGGCGGCAGCACCCAGCGTCCCGAGCAGCTCCCCCGCCTCTGCCTGCGGGGGGCGGGGAGAGGCCGGAGGGGGCCGGCCGAGCTCCCGGGCTCCGTCCCCCCCGCACCCGCCTATAAAGAAGGGCTTGCGGAGCCTGAGCGCCGGGTCCCCCGGAGCGCCCCCGTGGCACCGGGCGCGGCGGTGGGCGAGGTTCTGGGCGGGGAGCGCGTCCCCCGGGACGCCTCCCCACGGGGCTCGCCATTGTCAGCGCTCGTCTGCCTCTGCACGCCGCCCCGGGTTCCTGGCCCTGCCTGGGCGGCCGCAGGACCCTTCCGGTCCCAATGCTTGCCCGTCCGAAGTGAGCCTGGCCGCTGTTGGGAGCGGGAGCGCCTCAGCCCCGCTCTGCACACTCCGCTACCCTGCTCCGCGCACCTCCGCCGCTCTACGTTGCGCGGACCTCCAGGCCGAGCCTCCCTTTGCACTTGGGGGAGCGGGTGCGGCTCCCGGGATCCGACAGAAGGTGTCGGACACCCCCTTCGGTGTTTCCCGGGCTCTTGGCACTCCGCCCGCCCCTGTCCGCCGAGGTGCCGCCGGGACCCTGCCCCACGTGGGCGAGGGGCAGCCGAGGCGCTGCCGCCCCGCGCCGCAAGGCTGCAGCCCTTCTTCTCGGGGTGGCCAAGCCTCCTCCCGACGACCTCCCCCCTCACCCCCGACGACAGGGAGCTCTCGTCCAGCCCTTGAGGCAGGCGGTGGGGGCCAGCCATCTGCCCGGACTGAGCAGACACCCCTTACACCCAGGCACTTACCCCTGCGACCTGTTGAAGGTTTCCCCTCATTTCTGAACTGGCAAAAATAAAAGTGGGGGTGGAGGGGAAGGGAAAAGAAAGAAAGAATGAAAGAAGAAAACAATAACCCCCTCTAAGAACCCACCACCTCTTTGGCGCTTCCATCGAGGCGGTCATCCTTCATTTCTTCTTTTCTTGCTTTCTGGAAGCAGTTAGGGAACGTATGATGAAGCAGAAATGAGCCGTCAGGATGATATTTTAATGGCTTATATGTCACGTTGGTGCATGTGGCTTTGAACTGGAGCAGCTTTCGTTTCCTGCAGAGAGCGCACCGCAAATCCCACTTGATAACTTCTACAACCCACAACATTTTTTTTTTTTTTACATTCACTCTTACACTGTATATTTAGATACGCTTCCTAAAAATACTTTCTCGTCTGCTTTCTCGTATATTTTGCACCGACCTGGAATGATCACTGGTTTCCCCTTGCACTGGGAGGCAGGCTAGCACTAAATTACCTAACTTTCTAGCCCTCCGAATGCCATCGTTCAGCACACTTCACAATAACGCTGACAACTCTGTCCTTCGCTTAATTTTAGCATCAAATATAGAAAGTAGTGCAACATCCGCCTTAAGACTATGTCCACACCCAGGCGCTCCCTAGAGCGGGTATACCTGTTGCTACAAGCTATTGCAATTCCACTGAATAGATTTCGTAGAATAAATGCAAACGTGTAAATTCAGCTCACCAATGCTCTAAAAAAAAAAACAAACCAAAAACCAAAAAAAACCCCCAACAACAACAACAACCCCCCCCCCCCAAAAACTAAACAAAAAACAACATCCACCAAACCCTGTAAAACCTTCAAGATCTCAAGGAAAATTATATAATAGGTCTGCTTTGAAAGCTGTCTCCACGCGCCGAGCACAGGCACACTGCGTCTGCAGATAAACTGCGGTGAAACATTCCATCTGGGCGTATCAAAGTTTATTTATCGTCGTTGATGTTTGTCTGTTTGTTTTCTAGCCGCAATGGCCATTTTATACCTCTCAAAATGAGGCAGTTTTCACCCAAGAAAGGTTCTCGCAGCAGCGCTGCTGGTTCGACTCCCCAGTACCTGCGCTGCGGATTGCTTACCAGCGGCTTTAACGAGAGAGGATGAGTTTAAAGTTTCTTTGTTTGGTACTAGGAATTGGAGAGGCTCGGATTGAGCTGCGAAGGAGGCAAGTGAAGAGCTGAACAAAGGCGAAATGTATGGAGTCTGACTCTTAGCGAGCTTTTGGTGTTTTCGTTACTAAAAAATAATTAGAGCTAATGAATATGCAGGCGACTGAGTAAATAAATAATTTGTCAGTTTTATATATGTACGCACATGGCACATTCGTAAACCTATCTATACATATACACACAAAGACGAGTATATTTTAAAGTTTCTTGAGTTGTTTTTTTTTTTTTTTTTTTTTTAAGGAGCTGAAGCATCGTTAAAAATATTGTACAAATGTTGCTTAGCTTAATTGATTAAGCCACAAAGGTTTTCTGCTTTTAAATACCATACTTATACCTTTCAACAATCATTTTAATATATAGTCAATGGCACTTTGTAGCGGGAACAAAAAAGAACTATCCACAGTTTTTCAATAGACTTTGAGCTGGGGAAAGACAGGTTAATCGAGGGTTGCATCTAGAAAACAACCAAGTGTTGTATGTTTGCACTGAATCCAAATGTCTGCATTTTTCTAACTAAATCAAAGGGAGTGTTATTTCTTTTTCTGCTCACTCATCTGAAGGTAAGTAAATTTTCTCTGGCGATCAAAAGCCTGGTCAGCAACAAAGACACCGCCTGCTTTTTCCACCGTCCTGGTGTGGCAAGTTGAGGAATTTCAATAACTGTGACAAGGGTGACTGATTTGTGAACTAGAAAAGGTTTGAATGTCAGAAAATTTACATTGCTCCTATCGAGGATTTAAAATAAAGTTTTCTAAAAAAAAAAAAAAGAAAAAAAAAAAAAGGGAAAGAGAGAATAGTAACCGTGAGTTACATGCAATAGGAGGAGAAATAATGTAGGTTTGGAAAATTTACAGTTTTACCTGAATGAGAAAGATTCCGTAAAAGAGAGAGCGAGTGACAGCGAGAGAGAAAATGAGAGCGAGAAAGAAAAGAGGAAGAAAATAAAAAAAATAAAGGAGGCGAAACAACAACAACAAAATTAGAAAGTTAAGAGTGCTCACCCACCTGCGTTTTGATGGGTGCAGAAAACAAGATTTATTTCAGAAACCTGATGGAGGGATAGAGTCAGCTACACAGAGAAATCACGCCTGGTGTTTAAAAAATAAAAGCAAGTGCACCCAGCACCTACTCTCGGAAAGCTTCAGTTTTAAATAAGAAGAAAACACCTTCAAAAGACGCGAATCCCTATAGGGCTTCTCTTTCCAAAGCCTAAAAAGTTGCTCAGTGATCTTAAAAATTCAGGATCACCACGAAATCATCATAACCATCATTATCAGAACGCTGGAGACAGAGGGACAGAGAGAGGGAAAGCGGGGGACAAAATAACCCTAATAATAGTAGAAGATTTTTTTTTTTTCCTTAGCATATACATGCATACAAAAAGATGAACTGGAAATATTTTGGTGAGGGCGAAAAAAAAAAAAAAAAAAGCAAAAGCAAAAAAAAAAAAAAAAAAAGAGCCTTATATATATATTAAAAAAAAAAAAAAAAAAAAAAAAAAAAGTTGGGGCTGCCGCAGCCCCGTTTGTCAGAGCGGTGTCAGGGCGCCACAATACCTGCGATGGATGAGGCGGCGCGGCCAATCAGCGCCCGCAGCCAGCGGGGCCGGGGGCAGCGACGCGGGGAAGGGGGAGCCGGCGCCGGCCAATGCGCGCCCACGTCCGCCCGCACGGCGCTCCGCCCCCGGCTCCCATTCATCAAGGGGGGGGACGGTGTCGTCTTTTCAATTCATTTATCTGCAGGAATGATTGCCGCTATCAGTCTCGCGTTCACCGCCCGGCTGAGGAGGTGAAAGTTTCTCCCCAGGAAGATAAACCGCAAAAGACAATATTGTGTATGATTTGCGCCTTTTTTTTTTGCGGAGCGAAAAAAAAAAAAAAGGCCCCCCGAAAAAAAAAATAGGGTGAGTGTGGGGAAGCTCGAAGAGGAGAGAGAAACAATCTCTCGGCCACTTTGCAACATTCCTATAGCCAAAAAAAATCACTGAAGGAAGTTTCTTTTTTGTTTCGGGTTTTTTTTAATTTTTTTTTTTTTTTTTTTTTTTTTTTTTTTGCTGCCTGTGTTGAACTCTCGCCGTTATTGTTATTTGCAGCCAGTTTATTTTTGAGCTTACCCAACCCCCCCTCCCCACTTAAACCTCCCCGAAAAGTCAAAGCAGAGAGACAGTGAATATTTTTGGGGCTCATTTTTATTATTATTATTATTATTTGCAACTGCGAAGATCTCTTCCCCCCTTCCGCACCAGCCTTTTTTTTTTTTTTTTTTTTTTTTTTTCCTTTTTTTTTTCCTTCCCCCTGCGCTGATGCCGAAGGGGGTGTTTTTGATGTGGTTGCTTTGGTGGTGATCGTCGCTGACTTTCCAAAGAGGGTGTTTTCGCTGCCGCTGCTGCTGCTGCTGCTTCTCTCCGCGTTGTGTGTGTGCGCGCGTGCTTTTTTTTTGGTTGCTGCATCGACGCTGGGAAGATGCTTCTGGATGCTGGACCGCAGTATCCCGCCATAGGAGTCACTACCTTCGGATCCTCTCGCCACCACTCCACGGCCGATGTCACGGACAGAGAAGTGGGGCTGGGGATCAACCCCTTCGCCGACGGCATGGGCGCCTTCAAAATCAACCCCAGCACCCACGAGCTGGCCTCGGCCGGCCAGACCGCCTTCACCTCGCAGGCGCCCGGCTACGCGGCGGCGGCCCTGGGGCACCACCACCACCCGACCCATGTCAGCTCCTATTCCAGCGCCGCCTTCAACTCCACCCGGGACTTTCTGTTCCGCAACCGCGGCTTCGGGGAGGCGGCGGCCGCCAGCGCCCAGCACAGCCTCTTCGCCTCCGCTGCCGGCAGCTTCGCCGGACCCCACGGACACACAGATGCCGCGGGACATATACTTTTCCCGGGGCTGCACGAACAAGCCACCAGCCACGCTTCGCCTAACGTGGTGAACGGGCAGATGCGCCTGGGCTTCTCTGGAGACATGTACGGCAGACCCGACCAGTACGGCCAGGTCACCAGCCCCCGCTCCGAGCACTACGCCTCGACCCAGCTGCACGGCTACGGCCACATGAACATGAACATGGCAGCCCACCACGGGGCAGGGGCCTTCTTTCGTTACATGAGGCAGCCCATCAAACAGGAACTCATCTGTAAGTGGATTGAGCCCGAGCAATTGTCAAACCCCAAAAAGTCCTGCAACAAAACTTTCAGCACGATGCACGAGCTGGTGACTCATGTCACGGTGGAGCACGTTGGAGGACCCGAGCAGTCCAATCACATATGTTTCTGGGAAGAGTGTCCAAGAGAAGGGAAACCTTTCAAGGCCAAATATAAACTTGTAAATCACATCAGAGTCCACACAGGTGAAAAACCTTTCCCCTGCCCTTTCCCAGGCTGTGGCAAAGTGTTTGCCAGATCAGAGAATCTCAAAATACACAAAAGAACTCATACAGGTACGGTAACCTTCTCTGTCGCTTTTCTCTCTGCGAGTGGAAGCGCCGAGCGCCGGGGCCAGAGCGGGACGCGGGGCCGTGCCGGAGGGGTCGGGGGGTCGGCTTGACTGAGGCTCGCACGGGGAGGAGGAAGTTTGGTCCAGGGACCACTGCTTTTTTCCGGGAGAGGCCGGCTGGGAGCTCCGCTGCAAAACGAGCTCGGTCACAGCCACGCCAGCAGCAGCAACAAAAAGAAAATGATCCCTGCCGAGGCAGAGGGGGAGGACAGCAGGGTTTGCTGCTGGGATTGTTAGGGCGGAGGGGGTGGGGTGGGGTATCGAAGCAACCTGTCCTGTTTAAATTTATAGGTTTTAATTAATTATTGTTCGGCAGTTTTGGCTGTGGCACGATGAGAAATTGTGCTAAATGTTGCAGGCAGCTCATTCGTCTCCTCTCTGCAATTCAGGGCTTGGTAAATATTTAATTCCGTTGAGCGATATTAAACAAACCGAGCCCGGCGCGTTACTGTGTTATTGTTGTGCGGAGGGGAGGCGCCGGTATTCTTGAGAACTTTTTCCTTCGTGGGAGGTGGGAATGCAGCAGACTTAGGCCGGGAGAGAGAGCTCCCCTTGCTCCCACCCTCGAAAACTGAAAGCCAGAGCCGCTTTCCCTAGCGCTGTTGCCGCGGGTTTGTGGAGCTGCCCTCTCGTTGATTTCCCGGGCCGGATAATTTTCAATATTGCAAGAAAATATGGGGGGGGGGCTTGGGTGGGTGAAAGAGTAAAATATTATGAGAACGAGCTATAAAATCGGAAACCAGACGCTGAGGATCGTGTGTAATATCCCACTACGGTTGCTCTCTCGCTCGGAGCGTTGTGAAGAGGGAGAGGTGCCCGGGACTCGGGTTGAAAGGACACTCTTCCCCTCCAAAGGGAAGGGGGGAAAAAAAAGTTATTTAGCTCCCCCGCTCTCCGAAAGGGGCACTTGGCGTGAGTCGGAGGTCCGGAAAGGATTGAGACTAGAAGCAATGTTTTGGGATTTGAGCCTCGCTGAAGTTAGAAAGTTGCAAGTGTTTGAAATGGAGCCCTGAGCTCCGTCCGGCGGTGCGGTGACAATGAGCGATCCAGCCGGCCCTGCTTAATCAGATCCCTTTCCCCCCCCCCTCCCCCTTCCCTCTGCAATAGGTGAAAAACCATTTAAGTGTGAGTTCGAGGGCTGTGACAGGCGCTTTGCAAACAGCAGCGACCGCAAAAAGCACATGCATGTGCACACTTCCGACAAGCCCTATCTCTGCAAAATGTGCGACAAGTCCTACACGCACCCCAGCTCCCTCCGAAAGCACATGAAGGTAAATGGAGGGCGTCTGGTGTGCGGGCCTGCCCGGGCGGAGGGCGGCGGGGCCGGCCGGCGGCGGGGCCACGGCTCCGGGCCCGCGCGGCCACGCTCAGCCCCGGCCCGGCCCCGCCGCGGGGCCTTCGGGCGGTGCGGTTCAGCCGGGAGGGGCACGGAGGCAGTGCCGGGGCGCAGCCGGGGGGCGCAGCCCGGCCTTGCCCGGCTGGCAGGGCCCGGGGCTGGAGCTGGGACCGCCAGGGAGCCCCGCATCAGAGCCCGGGCCCGGGGCTGGAGCTGGGACCGCCAGGGAGCCCCGCAGCAGAGCCCGGGCCCGGGGCTGGAGCTGGGAGCGCCAGGGAGCCCCGCAGCAGAGCCCGGGGCTGGGGCTGGAGCTGGGAGCGCCAGGGAGCCCCGCAGCAGAGCCCGGGGCTGGGGCCGGGGTTGGAGCTGGGAGCGCCAGGGAGCCCCGCAGCAGAGCCCGGGCTCGGGTCTGGAGCTGGGACCGCCAGGGAGTCCCGCAGCAGAGCCCGGGCTCGGGTCTGGAGCCGCCGGGGAGCCCCGCAGCAGAGCCCGGGCTCGGGTCTGGGGCCGCCGGGGAGCCCCGCAGCAGAGCCCGGGCTCGGGTCTGGGGCCGCCGGGGAGCCCCGCAGCAGAGCCCGGGCTCGGGTCTGGGGCCGCCGGGGAGCCCCGCAGCAGAGCCCGGGCCCGGCGCTGGAGCTGGGTCCCGTTGTCTGGCGCGTCCCCAGGCCAAGGCCTTCGTCCGCCGCCGCTCTCTATCTCTGCCCGGGTTTTCTCTTGCAGGTCCATGAATCATCCTCGCAGGGGTCCCAGCCTTCTCCCGCCGCCAGCTCAGGCTACGAGTCCTCCACCCCTCCAACCATCGTGTCTCCATCCACAGAAAACCAGACTGCCAGCTCCTTATCCCCTTCCTCCTCCGCAGTCCATCACACGTCCAGCCACAGCACGCTTACATCAAATTTTAACGAATGGTACGTCTAAAATGCTAAAACAAAACAACAACAACAACAACAAAACACAAATCGAAACAAAACAAAAAAAGCCCCAAGCGAGCAAACAAATACCCTATTTAAAGACTCCAAAATAATGGACACTATGAAATAAAAATTTAAATGAGCAAACAAAAGTAAAATGCTGCCAGTAGACCCAGGACTGAGTAAAACGAAGACATAATTTTTTAAAATATTTTTTCTTTTTCTTTTTGTCCTCTATTATTTCTCTCTTTTAATTTTTTTTTTTTTTAATTTTTTTCCCCCGACTGTTCTGCTCTGTTCCAAGGCTTGGTAGGCGAAGGGGTTAGTAGAATGCATAAGACAAGGTTACCAGGGCAAATGCCAACTGTGTAGGGCTTTTCTGGAAACCACTGATTAGAGATCGCCAACTGCATGTCTGCTCGGGCAGCAGCCTTCCCTCCCATCCCCTCTTGTAAATACAGAATTATTAGCTTCAAAAACAAAACAACAAAAAAAGTGTACTGTTTGATTTTGTAAATAGTTATATCGCAAGTTGAATAAGGGGATATGTGGATTTGTGGTCTTTGCATATATGTGGGGGGAGGGGCGGGCGGGCGGGCGCGGCGGCGGGGGGCGGAGGTGGTGGGGGGGCAGAGGGAAGAGGTAGAAATTCAACTATTTGTACTGAATGGCAAGAATGTTCTAGTAAATGTGTATCAAAATGTGAATTACTTTGTATTATTACAGTCTAAACGTCAATCTAACAGAATATTATTGGTATTAATGTGCTTTTTTGTATAAAGTGCAACATTTCGTCCCAAAGTCCAGTCTAAGTAGTGCAGTAAAATGTTGTTACACGTCCTGTCAAGAAATTCGTATAGTGAAAGCCTGGATCTGCGTGTCAAACTGTTACATTTGTTTATGTAAAGTGATATTAAAAAAAAAAAAAAAAAAAAAAAGATATAAACTATATCTGTCCGTTGCTTTTGGCAAATACAAGAACATAATGTATATAAATCCTAATTTCCATATTTATCCGCATGTAAAGGTCCGGTTATACCTGTTACAAGATATTCAATATTTATGGCTAGAAGAATTGGTATGTAAAATTTAGTTTACAGAACTGTTTGGTAACATTTCGTACCTTATTAAAGATTCTTAAATCCCAAGAATTGTGGTAGGAATTCTTATTCACTAAGTCAACCTGCTGCAACTCCTACTAGCTTTAGGATATTAGAATAAAACTGTCCCAGTTTTTCACTGCTTTCCATTATGTCATCACTAAAGCAGCGAAGGTGATATAAATGTGATAAATGAAAGGATCCCTGCTGGCATTACTATAGTGTGTAATTAGTATTTATATCAAAATTTATGAAACAAATTTTCGGCCGCAGTATAATTTAAATGACCTTTGCAGACATAGAATAACAACCATAAAAATAACAGAAATAGATTGCATATGCTACATAAATATTAATGTGGGGAATTGTTACACGAGAAGTGCTGCATTCCACTCCAACACTGTCCATGAATCTGCATAGACTGGGTCCCTAAATTAAATTAATTCGGATAACATATATTAGGAGATTTAAAACAGAGGAGATTTCGGTTGCTGTTTTAATTTAAGGCATTTATGACCATAACTAATTCTTAGGCAGTGGATTCATGACTTTCCTTGGGCCTTTTACTCCAAGAAGTACAGCACTGTTTCACGAAGGCCGTTGTTGTTGTTGCATGTATTTTTTACTTGGCTTTTTTCTTGTATTTTTTTTTCTTCTTTGCTGATATTCCTTAAAACGTGATGTTAATTTAAATCAATTACTTCTTATGCTATGTTATTATTATTACTATAATTTTGCTAGTGTTAATAGCTTTCTAAAAAATAAATCTAGGGCATAAGAATTATTTTATGTAATTTGATTATCTTTCTATCTCTTTTATTTATTTCTCATTTACTTAAGAAATTCGTTCCATTGGCTGGCGTTGATACAGTAAATTTGTAAATGAGAAGACAATATAAAAAATCTAAATTACTTGTGCTTAATGACTGTAGCAGAACGCCTTTTCTCTAAATCAGATTGTCTTCTTTGCAGTTTAGTTTGATAGATTTGCAAGCTGTACTGCTTCCACTAACTTAGCTACGGTTGTTGGAACTGTTGGGCTTTGTTCCTGGTTGTAGCTTGCATGATCGCCCCATTAAGCAGACAACATATCAACAGACAACACAAATCATGAGGTTGGCTAAAGCTGCGAGGGCTTGTGATATGTCATAGAGTGAATTGCACAAACTGACCTTCCAGTAGACCAAGATGACACTTTAACAGCTTCTTTAAAGAAATATTATGTGTACAGCGAGTCAATAGCCATATTAACCGCTCGGGGGGCGGGGGTGCGGGGGAAGCCGCTCTCTCCTCACATTCGTGCGGGCACTCCGCAGCCCCGGCGGTAACCCGCCCAGAGCACAGCCCGCTGGCTCTCAGCAGCCCACCGCAAGGATTTTTCTTTGTCCGTAACGTTTGGGGATCTCCCTCGGAGACTTTTCACTGGCCGAAAGCACACGCCTCACCCCCATCCTCAAAAAAAAAAAAAAAAAAAAAAAAAAAAAAAAAAAAAAAAAAAAAAAAAAGAGAGAGAGAGGAGAGTTTGTCTTGCTCATCTGAAGCCCCACTCCTGCCAGTTCGGCATCTCCGCCTGCTCCCTGCAGCACCCGTGGGAAGGCTTCGCTTTAACTTTACTTTCTACAAAATGTTGTTATTATAAGGCTAATACCAGCTTTCAATGAAAAGAGCGCCACCTTGCAGGGTTTGGCGAGATAGGAAAAGTTGGAGTCCGGTGGGACCGGGGCAGAAAGTGTTGGGACTTGAGGAAATGTAGCCCACCGGGCAAAGGAGCCGGGGAAAGAAGTGTTTCATGCGCCGAAAGTGTTGCTTGCTGCGAATCTTTCAGGGTAATTGTCTCGGCGACTTTACCGGGCATCGGTTATAAAAAATGTAACCTGAGCGTACCTAAGAGAAAAAGAATCGTTGAGCTCGTCTGAGCTACCCATCTGTAAAGTAAACCTGGAGAAATGTGGTGAGGGTGAGATATTTTAAAGATGCGTACTGCAACTTTCTTTGAACTTGTGTGAAGTCCCTAGTGGTCGCTTAACACAGATCTGTTACTTGTGTGTATTGGAACACTTGGTTAATGAGTATTCTTTTAAACTTTCAGTCTGAGGTTTGTTTGAGCGTCCTACAGCAGAAAGGATGATTCTAGTGTTGTTGCTGCTGCTGTTGGTTTTTTATCGGGGTTGACGGGGAACTGTGCGGTACTGGTTGATCTCCATCCCATGTATGTTCTGAATTAGCGACGATCACTGGAGCTGGAATTGTTAATGCTGAATTCAAGTCCACGCCGTGCTGGTGCTTGTGCTGTTCGCTTGGCTCTGAAGAGGGGAGCAGTGCTTTGAAATCCCCGGCAGAGAGAGGGGTGTTTTTCAGGCAGAGAGGTTGTGAGGTTTCTCTCGGCGGTTTCTGCACTGTTTTAGTCTCTAAAGTCAACTTTTCTCTAGCAAGGCTCCCTTTGCGGATTTACTCACAAAGGCTTGCTAGCAGAAACACCGACCCCAGCTCTCCAGCCTCAACGGGGGCCATCATTTTCTTTCTGATGTCTGGCTCTGGAGATGCTGTCGTGGTACTTTTCCTATGTGGGAAAAGTAGATTTCGCAGCCCGCGGCAGGCCGCGCCGACAGCCCCGCGGCTCTCCGCGCTGTCTGGACCGGGGTAGAAAAAACACTTAGGTCCGATGTCTGCTTTCCGCAGTCTCCCGCGCCCGCGGAGGCTCCCGCCTGCGTGGGGGAGTGTTTGAGGATACCCAAAGCAGGACTGCAGTGCCGGCGGGGAGAGTGCAGGAGGCTGTTCGGGTGGGTGTGTGGAGGGCTGTGTGTGGTGGCCCCTCTCGGGTGGCAACCCCCGGCCGTGCTTGTGCCGTTTGCACGCAGAAAGTTAAATGCAAAACAATAATCAGGCGCTTCCACTTCCCCCGCGAAAGACTTGCCTTTCAGGTCGCTTTAATGGTTTGTGAGTGATGGCTTGAATTTATTAAAAGGCAAGTCCAGCATTCATACGGCAAAGTCAGCTTCTTTAGTCCAGACACTGTTTGAAATGGGGACACCCGCTCCGCGCTGGCCTCATCTGGTTATCGCCGTCCTTTGAGCCGTGAGGAAGCGGCAGTCCCTGGACTGATGCACGGAGCATCAACACTTTTATTTGCTGCCTTTCTGGCCACTCTGGTAGACGGCTCTGACCTCGTAAGTTTTTCTGTGTCCGGAAGCCTTGCTCATCTCGCAGCAGCTTCTGGCGGGAGCGAGCAGCGAGCCGGGCCGCGGACCGGGCTGGGGCGGCGGGCGCGCAGGAGCCTCGCTGCACGCCCGGGGCCGCAGGAGCTCCGGCGCGGCCGGCGCGGAGCCAGAGCCTCGCTGCAAAGCCCGCTTCCAGCAGGCAGGACGAGAAAGGAGATCCCCTCTGGAAAGGGCATAGTATTTCAAGTGACCTGACGCTAAAAGAACCAGTGTGCGTTTTGCCGCTGGAGTTCAGAGGGAGAGGAATTCGTGAGCGATGCGCCCACGAAGGAGGCCGTGCAGGTACCAGGCGCACCGTGCATCACCATTACAAAGTTTACATCTGCATTTGCACACACACCGGGCCCCGTTCGCACCCGCAGCACGCCTGCGAAGCCGCACACGGCTGTGCCCGCCCGCGGCCGGGACGCGCCCGCCGTCCCACGCACACGTGTGCGCCGGGCACCTCGAGATGAGGGCTCGATCCCCGCGGCTAGCGCAGCGTTCCCGCGGGAATCAACTCATTTTCCTCAAAAGGTGGTTGGCGATTTCCTGCTGAGTGGGGCTTTGCTGCCGGGGAGAGGCCGCCGAACGCTGAGAGGCCCGGCCGGGGCCCGACGCGGCCGCGGAGCCCGGCCCGCGGAGCAGCCCCGCCGCCCCGTCCCGCGCGGCTCCGCGGGCGCGGGCGGTCCCGTGGTGGGCACGGGCATTGCCTGCGCTGTGGCTGCAGCTCACGGGACACATGGTCACTGCCGCAGATGCACGCAAGCTCACCGAGATCACCGTTCGCGTTGCTGACTGTATTACAAATATGTCCGCATCTGTACATTACCTCTCTTTCTATCTACATTTGTAAGTAAATAAAGAGCGGTGTTTCTAGAAAGACACACATTCATGTGTTTACACGGAAGCATATTTTCGAAGGATCACACAACCTCTATTATTCAATGCAAATGTTTCTGTACAATGGGTGGCATTTGTAACAGAATGGGTGAAATTTCCAAATTCACCCAGAAAGATTAATAATTGAGATTTCTATTTTGAATGAGGGGCAGACCTGATTTCCTGAACCTGCTGAACGTATGAAAGTGGGTCCTATTTCACCGAGAAGCTATCGCGTTTTAGGGAGCATTGTTTATTAAAAATGGACAAGGTTTTTATTTTGTATCATTTTTTTTTCCCCTGCTGCGAACGTCTATGGGTCAGATATGGTTCATCTTCGATAACATGAAACACGATCCTGTGAAGTGAAGGGGCTATTTTTATCATGCAGCTGGAAGCTGTCATCAATTCGTAACATTTATTTCGGCTTTAGAACGATAGTATAAAATAGCATGAAGTTTCCAGATGACGCCGTACTGCAGACAGGATTTTTCAAGTATAATAAATCAAATTAATTACCTTTTAGATATATATGATCATACTACCTCTCTACGAAACTACTATTTAAAAATGCTCGATCTGTGCATCTATGATTGTGCATGTGTTTACATTTGGGGACTCAAACACAGAATTAGCGGTCTGGGGTAGCACAGTGAGGCAGGGTGCAGGATCAATGGGGCACACTCAAATCCAAGTCCTCACATGCCGCTTGTCCAGACGTGGGCACGACTTAGCTTAGCAAAAAAATGGAAGTTGTGTTTTGGCATGGGGCAGAACTGTAAGATCCTTTAGGACCCTTTTCACTTCCAAAAATCCCTTGAGGAAATATGACCAAGGAGTGAAGAAAAAATACGCCCATATCAGCAAGCTTCCCCCGCCGAACCATGTGCTTTGTGCTTGATGTTGCCTCTTACGGGGTCCGGAGGGCAGCGGGGAGGTTCGGGACTGGTCACCTGGGGACGGTTCCTGGAAACCGCGGCTGTGCGTGAGTGTCAGTGGGGTGTGTGTGTACTCCGTGTGTGTGAGCTGTGTTTGTGAGTGCTGTGTGAGTGTGTGTGAGTGCTCTGTGCGTGTGTGTGAGTGCTCTGTGCGTGTCAGCGGGGTGTGTGTGTATTTGTGGGAGCACTCCGTTTGTGTGTGAGCGCTCTGAGTTGTGAGTGCTCTGTGTGTCAGCGAGGTGTGTGTATATTTGTGCGAGCACTCCGTGTGTGAGTGCTCTGTGTGTGTCAGAGGGGCGTGTGCGTATTCGTGCGAGCACTCCGTGTGTGAGTGCTGTGTGCGTGATGTGGATGCGCTTGTGCATCTGCATGTGTGTGGTGTGCGTGAGTGCTGCGTGAGCGTGTGAGTGCTCTGTAGGAGTTCCGTGTGCGTGCTCTGTGTGTCTGTGTGTGTCTGTCTGTGCGTCTGTCTGTCTGTGTGTGTGTGAGCGCCCGCCGGGCGCCCCGGTGGCGCATGCGCACCCGCGGCGCGGCTGCACGTGCTGTTGAATATTTATGACGCGGCCCCGCCGCCCGCGGAAGGTGCTCGCGCCCGCCCCGCGCCCGCCCCGCGCCCGCCCCGCGCCCGCCCCGCGCCCGCCCCGCGCCCGCCCCGCGCCCGCCCCGCGCCCGCCCCGCGCCCGCGCGCGGCAGCGCCGCCGCCGCACGTGCTGCCCGCCCGGCCCGGCCCTGCCCGGCCCGGCCGGGGCCGCCCCCGCCCCGCCCCTGCCGCGCAGCGATGCGCCCGGACCTGCGCTTCCAGCCTCTCCCTGCACGCTGGGCAAACGCGACCTCCCTCGTTTGACGGGGTCTTCAGTGAACCCCCGGACCCCTCCTCACAGCCGTTCTCAGCGCCGGGGATCGACGTCCGAGTGGCTTTTCGTGGGCTTATGTGTCAAAAAGCGGCGGGTACAGTCACCAGAAAACTGTCTCTGGAGAAGGGAGAAAGGTTCTTGTAATAAATTCCTTTCTGTCTCGCTCCTCTTAAGAAAACCTCACGATAACTGTGTGGCACATAATATTTTATTGCTGATTTATCAACATCGCATGGTAGATCTGAGGAAGGAACGCAGGCTGTTGGCATTTATTTATTTGTAGGTTGTAGGTTTTTTTTTTTTTAAAAAAAAACCCAAACAAACAAAAACCGAACAGTAGTAATTCCCAGTACTCATTGTTCAGCAGCACAAAGTGATTTTAGAGCCTTTTGTACGGTAGCAAGATAACATCCCATGGTATCAGCAATGTGTTTCTGTATCTTGGTAATGACGTGGATTTTTGTTTCTTCTGAGCCCGGTGGGAGCAGGCAGGATGGAGGCAGGAGCCCTCTGAAGCCGCGCGGGCTCCCGGCTCACCTGGGCACTTGTCCCGGCCCGGTCATGGCCGCGTCCGCACGGCCCGGCCCAGCACTCCCGAAGTTCCCAGGAAGGCCCTTCCGGGTGGAGCCAGGCTGACTGGAAATCGCCCAGAGCAATTCCGTCTCCGCAGCGTCTCTACTCCCTCCGCCATAGCCCACCTCTCTCCATCACCCCCTCTCCTCTCCCCTCCTCGCCCGGCGCTGCAGACGAACGCGCGCCCATAGGTGTGGGCGCCTGGGCTGGGCTGGGGAAGCCACTCCGGTCAACACCTGGAGTGCCTGTGTTCCCCCCGCCGCATGGCTGCGGCTCCCTGCACGCCCCAGCCGACTACAAGGGGCGACAATAAAGCCGATGTCCATCATGTCGCCCTTTCATTTCAGAAAGGGCAAATCCTGACCTCGGTTCCCCAACTGGAAGCTTGTCTTGGGCACGCACTGTTGTCACCATTTGCTCCAACATTTAAACAGATGTGTATTCATACATATTTCCCCCCTGCTTTCCATCCAGCCTTTTTTCGTTCTTCCATTTTGCCCCTCAGTCGGAGGGGAAGCTCCCAGTAATTGCAGGGCACGTGAACGGCGTTCAGGGGGACAGTGGCACCCGATCACACACCTGAGTCACATGTCCACGCCTTCGCATAGGAATCTTCTCCCATAATTTAGCTCCCAAAAAAACTGTTGATCTCTAAGTGTGAGCCGGAACCTTTGCATTTAGTGCTCATGGCTTCTTCGTTTCCTCCTACCCTCCAGCCCTTTTCCCTCCGGGTTCGCCCCTCCGTTGTGCCTCCAGAGATAACCAGGTCCCCCCGGTGGGCTGGGGCAGGCGCGGGGCGCGGGCTTCTGCGCCAGGACCGCGCAGCGCTCGCTGCGGGGGCAGAGGAGGGGGACGTGCCCTCGCTTCTCAGCCAACTGGACAAGAATGGGCTCTATTATTATTGTTGGTGTTGCTGTTGCCGTTAGTAATATTATCGTTATTGTTATTGTTGTTGCTACTATTATATTAATTTAAAAATTATCCCTTTGCAACTTGCAAAGCGACTGCAGATTTACCTTAAACCTGCTTTTTCCCCTAGCCAATGGTGTCAGGGGCCGGCTAGCCTGTCCCTCTGGAGCATTAACCCTTGTCGCTAGCTGGAGTGAGTGAGAAGCTGAGGTTTGGCCCTGAGGAGCCGTGTGTGTAGATCTGGCACAGCTTTGCTCCCTTAACTCCTGGATCTTTGTTTTGGTGGCGACCAGGGAGAGCAGGGAGCGCTGTGCTCGCATTTCCCTCTGGCTTTTACACACGCACACACACACACGCACACACACATGCACGCACACGCACACGCACACACACACACACACAAATCCCCCTTTCCAACTTTCTGCTTTTCCGCTTCCCTTCCAGTTTTTTTTTCACTTCTCAGACCTACTGGCAGCATTTGCCGAGATCTAGATCCCCGTCGTGGTAAGTGATGCTTTTCTCCATTGCAAAACTCGCTCAGCTCTCGGCTAGCTGTCCCAGGGATGGGTGTAGAAGTTGTATTTGTTTGGAACAGAATTGCCCAACCCCAGTGGTTTCACGTCAAGCAGCACAGAGTAAAACTATTGTCGTGTATTAACTCTGAATGGGAGCAAACAGACCAAATAATCACTGCTGGCTCCGACAGTAGCACTAATGTCATTCTTTTTAAGTTTGCAAAGCAACTTTTTTCTTTTTTTTTTTTTTTTTTTTTTTTTTTTTTTTTTTTTTTTTTTTGGTTGTTAGGGGAAAAGCGAGCCTGTGTTTTCGGTCAGAACTTATATATTTACATTACACACCAGATCATAACAAACTATACAAAGAATGCAGCTGCCATATGTGCTTTGTGAACACACAATTATGATTGGGGGGTTCACGCATTCAACTTAAGTGTTGCAGACGCACTGATACTCCGCAAGGTTCGTGCAGAACCTGAAAACTCACTCCATCCTTGGGAGAAGGGCTAGACAGACGTTGTATTTTTAAAACCTGTAGGTTTTTTTTTTTTTTTTTTTTTTTTAATAAATCAACTTCAGTAAATGCCTCCTGGACGTTTATTTTTAATGTACAGTCTGCAGCTCTGACTGGATCAAATTCACGATTATTCAGATGAGGTCGAATTTGAATAACTTGCTGGTTTCTCTCCCCCGCCCTCCCCCATCAAACTCCCACCCCCCCCCTTTTTTTTTTTTTTTTTTTTTTTGTTTTGTTTTGTTTGTTTGTTTGTTTTGAAAATTAAGAAAATGAAGAGAACCGCTGAGTCCGGCTGACCTTTGGCTGACATAATCTAGCAGGAGACCGGTCGCAAATGAGGACTGGATAAATCAGACGCTCACGGTACTCAGCGCCCGGCTCCCAGCGCAAGGAGCCGGGCCAGGGGCTGCCGCGCCGCTCGGGAGCCCCAGGGCGGCGGCAGGAGCCCGGTCCCGGCGGAGAGCGCGGGGAGCCGCGGGTACCGCCAAGTTCAGGGCTCGTCCCCGGCGCGCCGCTGCGAGCGAGCCCGGTAAGGGCCCGCTGATGGCTCCTCCCGCGGGTCCCGGCCCGCGCAGGGGCCGCGGGGGCGCCCGGGGGGCGGCGGGCCCGCGGGCCCAGCGCTGCCGGCCCCGCTCCGCCGGCTCTGCCCGGCCCGCCGCTGCCCTCGGGGCCGGCGGGCGAGGGGCCGGGGCGCGGGCGGCGATCCGCGGCGGGCAGGGCTCGCCGGCGGCGGCGGCGGGGGCGCGGAGCGGCCGCCGGCCCCAGGACGCGGTGCCAGCCCCCGCCCGGCCTGATTAGATTGTCAGGCTTTATCTCGTTAAGTTGTGCAGGACGTTACTGACATGACAAGGCACGGGCAAACTCTGGAGAGGGATTAATCTCTAGAAGTTGCTGTCACAAAAAGAAAGAAAAAAAAAAAAAGAAAGAAAGAAGGAATCAGGGTTTCGTATTTTAGGCGATGGTTTGTTGAGCATGTGCGGATCCTGCTGCTGTGCTCGGGCTGGCTGGCTGGGGATCTGTGCTTTCGGGAGAGCGGAGCGTGCTCGTGGCGCAGGCTGATGTCCTCTCCCGCGGGAAGAGGTGCGCTCCGCTTCCGCGCTGCAGCGGGCGGCAGCGGCAGGGGCACGGCAAGGGGCCGAGCATGAGCTCCTCGGGAAAAACTTCCAGCTCACGCGGCACCGAGTTCCCAGCCGACAGCAATTTCCCCCTCTCTAATGAGTCGCCTCTGCTAATAAATGTTGCCTCTACTCAGGTTCCTCAGCGGGCTGCAGCTGAGTCTGTGAGAATTTGATCCTTTATTCCGAGATGTGTTTTAATAAAACTGATATAACGCTGGCATTTTATTAGAAGCCTATTGTTTCCAAATTAATCCTTAATCTGTGAAAACATCTATCCTACCAAACTGGGACTTACAAACCTCTGTGCACCCTTTTCTTCATCTACATGCATTTTACTACTAAGAACCTAGCTCTACATTTCCCTGAATCATTAGAGCATTAATTTCCTAGGGAGTTAGTTGTTTCACCCAGATGGATATAATTCGGAATAAACTCAGAAGAAATTCAAAAACATGTACTTTTCTGTCACATTACTCCTCCTCCCCCGCTTTTTGTTTTCCTTTCCTCTTTAGTTGGTTTGTGTTGAGCAACGCCTTCAGAAACTTCATTATCTAAAAGGCAGACCTAGAGGGCAGGGACTTTGGGAATAGTTCCCTTTTATTCTGAAACTGTCTAAACTTAGAGCAGGGTTGAACATGTCCTCAAATCTGCACCTTCCAGGAAGAAATGAATGATGTGCCAGACTTCACTTCTAGTCAAAAAAATATGAACCAAATGCCGTGAGGTTCAGAATTCTTTCTTAGGCCTATTTTCTGTGTGCATTTTACAGTTTGAATGTAAAATGGTCCCCTCAGAAGTTGATAAAAAACTCATGTAGATGTTATCGCATGTCTTTTGCTCCATTTTATTTCAAGCAGATTTTAACAATTCATCTGAAAAGAAAATGGACAGCCAACCTGAGAGGATACCTTTGCAGACTGCAGGCCAAGCAAGCTCAAACATCTCACATTAGACATAAAGTTGGACTCAGTGTAATATTTCTGAAAAAAATCCCCCTTTTCCCTTCTTCCCCCCTTTCATCACTCCCTCCCCCCCCCTCCCCCCCCCCCCCCCCCCCCCCCCCCCCCCCCAGAAAATAGATATATTTTTGCACTTAAAATTTCACCCTCTTTTGACTTTCTTGAATGGTGAAAGTTTACACCCAGGTCAGCATGAAGCATTGTAACACAGTGGTTTGCAGTGGAATTTTAGGTTTCAGGATACTGCATATAAAAAATAAAAGTCCTAACAGAGCAAGTGTAGTTTCTGCTCGACATCTAAAAGAACTATCATCTAGGAAACACCCTGAAAGTGCTCTTATGCTAGATAACACCAGTGCTGAATAGAAATGTATTTCCACTAGCTCTGTGATACAAATCAAGAAACGTTAATATGTATGATTGAAAAATCAAGAATTTGTAAATACAATGCCAGCCTACAGCACTCATGGTACTTCTTTCCTATTTATAAAAAATAAATGTTTAATTATTCAGGTTTAGGTTTTTCCTTGTTATATCTTTAGGCTTTACTGGCATGCTAGGTTTAGGAAGTGGGGTTATAATACAGGCAGTTACATATCTAATGCGAGTATCTATGTTTGAATCAAAATCATTATCTTTCACATAGGTGAGTGAAGCAGGTTTTATATGCTTACAGCAGTTTTTGTGTCAGTCATATTTTTTGATCCATATATATTTTGTTATTTATTTTTATTTACCATTTCTGCTTGCTGCAGGACTTCCATTGAGATGAATATCCCTATATGAGTATTTATAATTATCTTGTTAGTTTGTTTGAAATACTCAGGATGTTTTTTAAAAACTATAATGAAAATATACTTTTAATGCTCTAATAGTATTCTGTTGTGAAATTTGTTGGAGCTGTCTAGCCTCTATGTATGTCTGGTCAATATACAATGCGGTTGATACTTCCACAGACATTTTTAATCACACAGCAAATTGTTGAATGTCCCTATAAGGAGCAGTGGACAAAGGCTACCAGAAAGGGTGACTACATTAAACTAGCAAAACACATGAGGGCTGAAATAAGGGACTGAACCAAACCGCACTGAAATCAGTGGGCGACTCCTATTGAGTTGGAACAAGCTTCAGGCACAGTGTAAATCACTGTACAGGTACGACACTTTTTGTCTCTTCCCAGTTTTTGTTTGGTTTATAGAGTGTTGTTTACAGATAACACTCTAGATTAAAATTACTTACAGGTGACATTCTGGATTAAAATTTGTTGATTCATGTTTGTCATAGAAAGGTCTGTTTCTGGATGAAGTGCAGATAAGAAACATGGACTGGTATTGCAGAGCTGATGGAAATGACATGCAAATCACCTTACCCAAGCAATGGTTGCTTTCAGGATATTTCTTAAAATGTTGTTATTTTAGACAAATTTCTGTTTTTGTAGGAATGCAGCAACTATACAAAAGATTTGGTCAGGTCCTTTCCAGTAAATATTTTTTTTCAGCTACATGACTAAAAGTTGAAAATTGCCCAGCTTACCATATCTATATTCTTTGCCAAGGAGTAACAGCAATGAGGGACCTCCCCCCTCTCCCACTGCTCTCTCAGCCTTAGCATGGTCCTACAAATATAACATAATAATTAATTCACTGCTAATATTGGAACTTGACTGTGAAAAAGCTGTTTTCTGCTTGGAGAATTCAGATGCAGTAAACACTGCTACAGCAAATGGAGTGTTTCTGTTGGGATATGCTATAAATGGTGTTTAGTCGGTTCCCACTGGAGCCATAAGTTTAGGATCAGATCCTGCTTAATATCATATTTCTCCTTCTCATGATGTTTATTGACTGCAGCAAAAAACACAGCTATTTAAAAAACGCTTTCCCTTAAAAAATATATGGACTTGCTTATCTAGAAAATCTCGGTATTGATGGAATTCTTAATTTTCTGCGCACATTTGCAAAAGACTTAGAGACTCCTTTACAAACTTAGCCTCATACTTAGATACTCTCTCCTTTTTAGTTCTATTGTGAACTGAAGAATAGCTCATTTAATTAAAAAATCCTAACAGCATGAAATTGTGGAGTGTTGTCAGTAGTTGCAGAGAAAGGGCCAAATTCTTGTTTTCTTATACTGGCAAAATTTCCAATCGGTACTGTGTTCTTTATGAAGCTTGGACGTATACTTTAAGACCCCACCAGTAATAAAGAAAACTGCTTAAGTATTTTCCTTCTGGCTGATGGTAGCAATCAGAAAACTGCATGCTTCTAGTTTTTCTTGTCATAAACTAGGAAGTGTTAAGATGAAATCCTGAATGTTTCAACATCTCATTTCTGATATGAATCTGTGCAGGAACAATCTATCTATCCTCTTCTAAGAAGGACTTTGAGTAAAACTATAGGATAAGTTCTGCAGCCTTTTAACTTTTCCCCAGCCAAAGCTGTCATTAGTTAAAATATCATTTTTACCTGGAAATGTAGAATGAAAAGGTTTTAGAATCCAGATCTGTTTATATTCTGTAGGTCTAGTAAAAACCCAAAGTTTCCCCTCTGCCATGCCCAAGTAAACAATGACCCTATTTTCAAGTTCCGCTCAATAAGTGTGTTAAATGCAGAAAGTATTTTGAGTAAATGTCATGCAGCTGTTTGGTCACTTGCAATTCCTGTGGTATCGTGTCTGCCTGTGTGCTGTGTACTGCTATGGATACTGCTAGTGGACACTGCTATTTCTGACACATCTTGTCAGATTTTTCTATAAGTCACAAGTTTTGTTCCAAGTAGATGAAAATAATGAAACATTATAAATATTAGATGGTCTCGCTCCAGTGTGTGGTGCTGTAAATCTCTGGAGATTTACAAAGAGACAGTGACAACACAAATGCAATTACACATGACACTACTTTATGAGCTAATTCTATAAAGCAGCATCTCAGCTGTGCACTGACAATAATTTTTCACGGCGACTTTTGGAATGTCCCATGGAACCTTTTAATAGATTAATTATTTGCTCATCCCAAAATAAATTTGCATGTGGCTAGAATTGAACAAAAGGCCCATCACTGCTTCAGGAGTTTTGCCTGAGAAGGAGCTCAGGACAGAACCAGTTGTTTCAGGCTCAAATTCAAAAGCTGAAATACTGTGATAATCTGCAAGGACGCTCTGCTCCGGCTGTGCACCACAACCCTGTGTGCCCTTGTGAAGCCTTTGCACTGTCCACTGGTCTCTAAGGATTCTAGGCTGGTGAAGGAGAAATATTTCTTCTCTGTTGGTTCAACAGGTGACTTTGAAATGACCTATGAATTCTTCCACTTTTGTCAAGCTGAGATCAATAGCTAGCATCATTCTAGGAAAATACATGTAGGTATTTTCTCAAGGCATGCTAATTTAAAAAATAAGATCTGGAAAAACACTTGTAGTGTTAGAGGATTCAAAGACTAGTCAGAAAAAAAAACAACTTTGGAATTGTTATAGCAGCTGCTATAATCTATTATGTAAATCATCTGGGAATTAAACCAAAATATTTTGTGAGATAGTTTTTGTCAAATAATAAATATGCTATCATTTGGACTTCATGTTTTTCCAGAGGTGTTATTGTTATGTGATGAAAGTGAAACCTCAGAGTACTCCTTATTTTGACTGACGAGGATTTAATATTTATTTATAGCTGTGCCAATGATAACACCCATATATCTGTTCAAAAGAACATATGTTTCTCAAAATTGAGTGTTGGAATTAATGCTGCTGATCCATACCAAGTTATATTTGTCTTCTAGGTGTCACCTACATATTCTCACCAAATTTAATCAGAAATATTAAAAGATAAAATATGTGAAAATAAACCCCAGAAGGCATAAGTGCCTTTGGTCACACTATTACTTACTTTAATGTTCATTTATATCACCATAAGCCTCTCTGTAGAAACTCGATGGCTACTTTTCATTGCCTGAGTGTTGTAAACTGGCTTTTATAAAAACAAGAATCAGGGCTTTTAATTAATTTTACCTTTCTGTACAGGGCTGCTATTGGGACATGTCAGATCATCAGCCTGTTGACTAAAGTACAGTATGATTTCGCTAATGACTTGGATGCATACTGCAGATTACCACATTTTGCAAATTAGTGAGTAATCAAACACTATAAAAATCAAGGATACTGCATAATGAAATATACTTTATTCATTTATTTTTACAACCATACATTAGTTTTAATTATTTGCGTTAGCAATTCGCTGGATGCTGGAACATGGAGCTATAGAATTTGTTTCTCCTAAAAACTATGTCTGAATATCCAAAGCTCCTGTTTAGCACTCTGATATACAATCCTTTGTGAGAAGTTGGTGTGAGCACCTGTTCCTTGGGTGGGGAACCTTGTTTTGGGGATAATCCTTAAGAGGGCCCCGAGTTCTCAGGGCCAGCCTGATCCATCCTGGGGAAGATACTGGGGAGAACTGGCTGTCACCTTGGGAAGGTCACTGTAGCTGGGCTTGTTGCTTTCCTCTTTTGGCTTTCAAAGAGATGAGGAAGAGAGAGAAACTCAAGTGGGCAGGGTAGAGTAGAAGCCTGGCTTGAGTGTCCTTGGCCACTCACTGGAAGAAATCTCTATCTTCTGCTCCTTTATTCCACTCCTTCCTCTTCCTTTCCTGCTCCATATATCAAGCCCAGACCATGAAGAACCTCAAATTGTATGTTTTACCCATTGTTTCTGGTGTAATATCTAGTGGTGATCAGGGAGTGGAAGCTTCTCTATCAGGTGTCTGTAGCCTTCAAGGAAGATTTATAGATTTATTCCTGGGCTCCCCTCTGGGATGTTCACCTCCAGCACCAGTAGTTGCCTGCTGCCCATCTGGGCAGAAATCATTCCTTTCATGTCTGCAGGATGAACTTCCATTTCTCCTGAGCTAGTCTGGGCCTCTGGCATGGAGAAGAACATCCCCTCAGGGTCTTAATTTCTTGCCATTCCTTTAAGAAAAGTACTGATTTTTAAAAGTGTCCAGGTAAATATTTTGTGCATGTATAAAACCTATCTGCAATGTGCATGGTCTATTTTGGTTTTTTCTTCTGGACATTTAATATTTTCTTCCATATACTAGCTTGTCATCTGGCAGTTCCATAAACTCTGAATTGTTAAAACCATTTCTCTTTTTTCCTTATATTTTAAGTTTGATCCATGAATGGCCTGTCAAGAGTTTTGTATTATTGTAAGCTGAAGTTTGGATGGTAGCAGCGACAGGCCACTAACCATAATTGTGTTGCTGTTACCACTGTAACAAATTTGTGTCATTTAGCTATTTTGAAGCTTGGGAAGTACATAAAGGCAAATGTAGTACTGATGAATATTTATTATACTGCTGTGGGATCTTAGGTTTAACCATATTTGCCTCAATTCAAATTTAGCAGAGTGGATTATATCAGAAAATGGATAGGAAGTGTGAAAAACCTTGCTGCAAAGATTATTTATGACTGTGGAAAATACTTAATTATGTAATTTTAGTAAGAACAGTGTTAGGGATGGTCTTCTTGCAAAGACTGGGGTAGGAGACACATTTGGCCTGACCTGGTCAGTACACTAGTGTTGGACAAGACGCTAAGCATTGTGTGAGGTACACAGATTTTTCTTATTTGACAGTATTCAACTGAATACAAGTTTATGCCCCAAAAATCTGTGTTTCTTGGTGACCTTATTAGAGAAAGGAAAGTTTCATCCCCCTCATAGTCTCAGCAGGAGCAAGCATTTTCCTGTATCACAGTCAGGGCAAAGGAAGGTTGTGTTCTCCACTGCTTCTGAGGCTGGTAGGGTATTATTAACCTACTTGAAACATGATTTTAATGTGTATAAAACATGCTAACAATTTCAACTTATTGGCAGGACATTGAATTTTTTTTCTTTTTCCGTTTTGTTTCAGATAAAAATGAATATAGGCAATAGAAAATTGATAGGCATGAGTCATAATGTTTCCTGTCTTTACTTCAAAGAATAATCTTTTAGAAATAGTCATGATCTAGAAATAACTTTTTTCGCTCCTGTTGATAATATAGTGTGCATTGGAGACTTGACATAATGAATTATATTTTAGATAATTATAGTCTTCTTAGAAGCATAGCAGGCAGTATTTATCACATATGGAGGACCTCTGTGAGAATGAATCTCGATTTTTTTATTTTCAGTTTAGTAAGAACTGCAGTTATCTAACAACCAGTGAGTCACTGCTAATGGTTGAATAAGAACCTTAAAGAAATTGTAAAGCGTTGCAACAAAAAGAGCACTCTTTTCATGTGCTGAGTCTGGCCCTCCATCAGCATAACTGGGACAAACTGGACTGGTCACCATCAATGCCTTTAAGTCAAGAGCAAGTCAAAGCTGAGCAATTCTGGAGGTTTAAGTAGACAATAAACAGGCCCTAGATGATCTTACAAGTCCTGCAAACAAACCACTGAATTTCATCCATTCAGACCTAACTAATGGTTATTCTCTTTCCCTTGGCCAGTGAGTGTGTGCAAAATATGACCATCTCTGAATAAGAAAACCTCAGACATTTGCATGAGAACATCTCTCAAGGTCATAAAGTATGTGTACTAAAGACAAAAGGATATTTATTTGACCATAATTTGTGTGAGGGTTTTCAACAAGGCAGCGGAATGCATATTTGTAAGACTTTTTTCCTCTAGTAATTTAATTTCTCGGGAAATGCTGCCATTAATATTTTATTTTGAGCACTGGGGTGCTAATGGTATTATCCATGTTTCTCTTTACTCCTGACAGTACACTCAACACCAAAAACTTGTTCCAGTAACATATTTATCCCCTGGTACACATAAAGTCTTCTTTTTCTTTCTATCTCTTTTTTTTTTTCTCTCCAATGTCCCTCACTTATAAAAAGCACCAATGTTTAGAAAAGGCTGGAAAAATAACAAGATGGGGTTCATATGAAAAACTGTGATTTTTCCAATTGAAATTAGAAACAGGGTCTCTTTAACATGGAAATTTGATTTCTGTACAATTTGAGGACTCATTTCTGCAACTGTCACATATGTAAAATTTCCAGTGAAGTCAAAGAGGCCTTTGAATACAAAGAAACAGCACAATCAAGCTCTGAATATATATATATATATATTCCATATGCTTTTCTCTCTCTCCCGGTGATGTACATGCTATAATAATTCCATCCAGATAAAACTGTCATAATTTTAATTTTTACAGTCCTTAAGCCGTTTAAAAAATAAATTTAATAAAAACAATTTCTGAGAAGAAGGACTCCTCTTTGTGAGAGCATTTAATTAGAATCTCTTTTTATTTTAATCTGAAAGGGGAAATATTGGATTGTCAGGACATCCTTGAATGATATCCTAGATATTTTGTTTGTTTGGAATGACTTGAAATCACACAACTTTAGTGAATTATAACCAGATAAATATATCTAAGCCTGAGGGCAGGAAGTTCTGGCAGCTGAGATGTGGGGAACATGCAGTTTGTCCATACCAGATTCTTCTGTTCCCTTTTACCAATAAATCTAGTAGAAAGCTTTGTTTTCACTCTCTGCATGATAAATAAAGTCCCTGTCTATGGTGCCACATTAGTCCTTGGTACTTATGCTTGTGATTTCACCTATTCTCATGGAGAGATGAGACCTCTGTGAACCAAACCTCATCAGGTCAGGTTTTGTTTGGGTTACTGCCTATTCCGAAGCAGAAAAAATATCACATATTGCAAGTCTTCTGGGATTGATGAATCACACCTTGGCTGCCTAAGGTCATCTGCAACAGTTATTCGAGCTGCCAGACCACCCACCTCAATTTCTGATTTTCCACAGTGTCCAGTTCCATCTTCTATTTACCCATTTTCAAATTCCCCTCCCTCTCTCCATGATCTCACTTGTAAAAATCAGATGAGACTGTAAAAAGTCCTTTGCATGTTCATACAACTCTGTTTGGTTGAACCCTTTTGTAAACATTTTTCTTGCATGACAGAGCATGTGCTGTGTGGCAGACATTTTTATGAGGTAGCCTAGGACAGGGCTAATCACATCACCCTGTCTCAGGTTTTGACCTTATCACTGTTGTGCACTGAGCCTAAAAATTGGACACTGGCAACCACATTGGGGGAAAATAAATGGGAAATGACATTTTAGCTAAAAAGAATAAGAAGATTTTATTTTATTGAAACAAAAGGTCATAGGACTTTTATTTATTGTTCTTGCATGAGTGTAATTAAATAGCTGCCATGTTGCCACGTCAAATGATAAAAAAAAAAAAAAAGAGACGATTTCACTTGCCAGGGCCCAATTCATGATTCTGCAGCTGTTTTACATTCAGGCCTTTAATGAAGCCAATGGAAACTCTACCTGGAAAGTAATAAGAGAATAATATTCTTACGTGAAATATCATTTATAACATCTGCAATAAAGCAGGCTAAATCATACTTCTGCCATTTGAAATCATAAATAGTATGTTAGCTTTTAAAAGTCGCCTTTGTCCTTTTGAAATCTTTTGATGTCAGGCTGCTTTAAGAAAAGTCTAAGTGGATCACTTCTGTACAGTGGTTTGATTAAGAAAAAAAAATCATAACAGAGTCTTCAGTGCATCTCTAATGAAAAGTAGTATATAAATGTGAGCTTGGTAATTCATTACCAGAATCAGAAACAAAAGAAATTGTTGATACAACCATTATTGCTTCCACAAGAAATAATAAAATAAGGTATTCTAAACTGATTACTGGCATATTTTTTTTAATATATGGATATGCATGTGCAGGCATGCATATTGGTGACATAATCTTTAAAACCTGTGTTTAAGAATGTAATTTTTCACTGATGTACTAAACTTCTTATTCATAGATATATTGGCACCTTTTACAGTGATAGCCTGACTGTAAAAAAATCAGAGACAAACTCTGGCAGTACTATCAAGGATCTTTCTCAAAACGAAGTAGAAATAGGTCCTGCAAATTCAGAAATAAACCAGCTTGTATTTCTGCAAATTGGAAAATAACAGTTACTTGCTGTAACGCCAGGCTGCAGAGAGGGATGCAGTATAAATAATTTCCAATACAGACCATCCAACCCTAGCGTAATGCCAGAGAGCCAGGTCAGCCCACGAGTGCGTGACCCGCCGTGCCCCGGAAGCCTGCACACCATGGCCAGCGCACGGGCCGGCCCTCGGGGGCTTGTGCTGGGGGGCTGAGGCAGGACCTGCGAGAGAAACCCGAGTTCAGAAGAAATGGCTGCTTTAGGGTGTTTGCTGAGTAAACTGACTGCAGTGAAAAATTCTCAGCCCTTGCAGCGTTGCGTTCTGCCCGTGGCTGTCCTCCCGGGCACAGCGCTCCGGGACGGGCTCCCCGCAGCCCCTGCCCTGCCCGGGGCCGGCGGCATGCCGGCGGTCCCCTGCTCCAGCCTGGAGACCCTGCTGGGAAGGGGCTGGGACCGGGAGCTCCGGTGAAAGGCGGAGGCTGGGAGGAATGAGCAGACAAAGCTTGTCCCAGCACCTGCCAATCAATCAACTTGAGCACAGGCCAGTGGCCAGCCCTGGAAACCCTCGGCCGTCACTGACACTAACAGAGTTATCTCTCCCTGATGTCGCCTCAGCGAAGCAGGTCCCAGATGTTACCTGCTTAGTAATATTTTTATTTCCCAAGGACAAAGCTCCCTGCAGCTCCAGTACCGAGGGCTGGGCAGATACCTGTGGTGGGCCCTCAGAGCTTCACTTGCCCAGACAGCTGACCCAGCACATTGTCCTCCAAGAAGGACAATTGCATTAGAGCATGATCTTATTTTTTTTTTTTTTTTTTCAATTTTTTATTAGGTGAAATAAAATAGAAGCACAGTGCTCTAAACCAACTATAAATGTAATTTTGCTGCCCCTCTTTTTGTTGTGTGGATGCCACTTGCCAAAAGGCAGAGATAAATTATTTGGTCGGAATTTGCATCCCATGAGACATGAAGGTTTTAGAAGTTTGAGACAGAGTCTGCTGTGTCATGTATGATGCATGGGGTAGGGTGATTAGTTGCAGTGATACCAGGATGCATGTCCCCCATAACTTTGGGCCTCTGTTAATGTTCCCTCTTTGCTTTTGGTTTATTGTGCCCAAGGGATTGACAACCTCTAGAGCCTAATTTTCATATCACACTTTTGGCATGGATATTATACACACTGTAATTGACCTGTTCTGATTTATAACAGAGTAAGTGGACTCAGATTCATTCTGAAGGGGACAAGTTTATCCACAACTTCCAGATGTTGATAATGCAATTAGTCCCTATGTGAAAAGAGAAGTGTTTCTTCAAGCCCGTATTCAATTTCCATGCTCCAATCCCTCCTTGCTTTAACTTGGCCCACATGCTAGTATGTAGTAGTGATCGTTGGATGTTTTGGTTTTTGAGTCATATGGAGAATCTACACCCAACTTACTGATAAATAGATGGATAAGGTGCTGAAATAAGAGGGCAAATACCTCTGTTACAAGCATTGTAAATAATTGGTCTTAAACAAGAATATATGGAGAAAATAAAAATACTGCTATTAAATACAGCTTTGCTGTCTGCAGAAGACAAGGCAGATTTGCAACATTATTTATTTCTACCAGCTTTGAGACTGAAATACAAATACATCAGGTTTCTAAATACTAATTTACTTTAAAAAAATCTCTAATTTATTAAAACATCATTATGCATATTGGAAAGTTAAGAGTCAAAGCTACATAGCTGCTGAGAAAAAATTCACATTTATTGTCCACTGAATGTGATGGAAATTAAATTTGTCAGGAAGCTGATTGATATCTAGAAGTGTTTTGTTTTCAGTGACTGGCACTGCAGAGTTACAACCATCTATCATCTAACAGGTAATTAGTCAGATTTCTCATCATGAGCCTTCAATCCTGCTGTTTTATTATTGAAATACCACAAACCAGTAGGCATCTGAATGCAGATAAAGTTCTCTGTCATGGTCTTAAGGACAAAGCCAACATTTTGCAACTCAGCTGTAGTAAGTTTGAATAAAAGTCACTGAAATGTGAGGCATGATATTAATATATATGGGAAAATGAGATCCTGGAAATCATCATCAGTGTTGACTTTTTTTCTGCAAAAGAATATTTAATATTAAAATCTTCAGTGTTGTAATGTAGAAAAATATGTCCCTGTACAGAAGGAGGTTGGCTGAGGCAGAAAACCTCCAGGAGCTTGGGAGGATGAGGTAGAAATCAGCATCCGTGTCTCCAAAGAACCATGTGCCCGTCCCTCCTCCCAATGGCAGACATCAGCTCCTCCCGGGCTGGACCCCCAGGTCCTTCCTGGGGGTTTCCAGAGAAGGAATCACTCCTCTCCCTGCATGTATCCATGGTAGCTCTCATCTGTCTCAGAGAAAGCAAAGCACAACTCACCGAGCTTGGCCCCATTCAAAAATGGGAAAGAATGGAGTTTGGGTCTCAGGCCGCAGCTGACCCCAAAAGTTTATATTCATACAAAACCAGCTTTGTTGGGAGGTGGTTATAAACAGTTCACTTATGGCTGAGTGCATGTTTGAACCATTTTCAAGCTCCAATAAAAAAGGATAAAATAAAAAATTTGATAACAGTTGTTACCTACATGACTGTGATATAACTGCTTTTGTCTCTGCACCCTTTTTCTTCTCCCCTCATCTTTTTGAAGTGTTCACTGTAGATGATGTAACAGCAGTTGAAAAACATTATTAGATAAAGATATACAAAAGTAAAACCAAACTGTTACTAGAGCTTAAGGAAAATAAGAACAATGAACTGATTACACTACTAAATGTGTTGCATTCTGGGTTCTGACTGTATTCAGTGTCTACAAGGAAATTGCAAATGTGTTGCTGTTCGTGCTTAAAATACTGCTTTTGTAACAGAATGCAATTTTATGAACTAATATTAGTAAAAGCTAAATTAATGTTCAGTTTTGGGACTAATTGATGCAATCCAGCTGCACAATTCACTCATAGCACTAGCTTGTTGGCAACCTTGGTGGCTTCAGTCAAATCTAAATATTTTTAAGTTGAATTCTAATGCAAATTTTTTTTTGAGGAAGTCTATTTTCATAATATCTCAGCCCTTCATAATGTCAAGACACAACACCCTTTAGTTCTTAATGAGTCATAAATGTTGTTATTTTCTAGAGAATTTCCATTGTTGAATATGCAAATTTGATATACTTCTGTAATTCTAAGTTAGAAAGGATAATTCTCCATAACCGATAAAGTGTTCTTAGTTTATGCTGCACACAAGAAAACAATTGATAAGAACGTTTGCTAATCATACTAAAAATGTTTTGATCCAAAATGTCAAAACATGTCTAGAATGAATAAAATGTCCAATGGGTATCACTTGTTTAAGGATTCAAAGAATTTGATGGTAGCAGAATTTAAACCACAGTGTACATTATCAGATAACATATACGTGAATATTGTATTACAGTATTTATTTGCAGTTTTCTTAAGATTTTCTTGTATTGCAGAGCCAAGTAATTTTAAATTATGAGTTCATTGCGCCTGCTTGAGCTGAGATTGTCACATGTGAGCAAGAGACTGAGACATGATTAACAGTGAAAGAGAAGAGTTTATATTAAAGAGACAGCTGAAATGTGAAGGAAGGTAGCTCTTGTTCCACTAAGTTTGGCACAGAGGACCAAAATTTGGATGTTCTGAATAACACCAAACTTTTGGTGAGAGTGAAATGGAATTTATACTTTGTGGCTGAAACCCATCTTTCAAGTAAATGCTCCCTGCAGAGGGGATCAAATAACCCCTTGATGGAAAATGCAAATATAAACCTGACCATGACCCACAGTTTTTCTATACTCCCCTTCAGTACAAGAGGTCTCTTTTACATGGAATTTGGATAGCTTGTGTGTTTGGGTAAACTAACCCTGTCAAGCTGTTTGTAAACAAATCCCTTATTTCTTGTGCAGTTATTCCACAGTCCAACCCTTAAAATGCATCTGGAAAACAAGTACAAGTTCCTGTCTTGAGAGGATGTAGTGAGAAGAATTTGTAGATAAAGATCAGAGGCATACATGAAGTCAGGGTAATTGACAAAAATCTCCAAACTGGCAGAACATAAGGTGACTGTCAAAGCGTGGTGGAACTTATTAGCAGTAATAAATAACCCAGAAATCTCACTTCATGGAAGCAAACCAATGCAAACACTGAAGACAGCCAATGCTAAACACTAATTAGATACAACTGCATTTTCAAAATGATTTAATGGGTCAGAGAGCCATTCCCTGGCACTGCCCTAGTGGACACCTGGGCAGAGGCAGTCAGCTCCCCCTTCAAGGTCCCCAGGCTTTGCAAAATGCCAGTGGGGAACCAGGGGCCAGATCAGGGGAACAAGAAGAAACAAAACGTCTTATGCATGGCAGGCTTTGGAGAATCTGGGCCATGGAGCAATACAGAAGTCAGGATTTCTCTACGTTATTACAGATTAACAATGTTTTTGCAGGAACACTTCTAAGCAATAGATCACAGGCTATGTTAGGTTTGCTGAATATTTGGAAATATGAGTTATAGTCCTTGTCAATGCACTGAACTAGTCATGTGGGATGGGAGTCTTGTGCTTCAAGCTGTACTTTGAAGCAGCTTGTATGAGTGGCTGATTTGATTGCTGACTCTGGCATTGAACATTATAATTTAAAAGACTTTATAGTGGTTCTGGCTCTGCCTTTTCCTTTCATAAGCTTAAATTTTAAGAGCTCCAGTGTACCAGAATTTTGTTTCTTGCTTTACTTTTCTGCCTCCCATCAAGCAAGTACCAAGCTTAGGGCAGGAGGCCAGGGATGGCCTCTAGTGAAATGTCAAGATGTCTTATTCTTAGGCAATCACCTTTGGTCAGTTGTCACATGAACACATGGTCTCTCCTAAATGGCTGTTCACCATCATTTGCTTCAATAGCAGCTCCACTGGTCTCTAAATGGAGGAGCCTTGGGCAGTCCAAATCCTCTGCCCTCCTCCCATCCCCTCTGTGCCTGTCTCCAGGCACTGTAGCGTCCATGACTCCACGGAGAGCTTGACCACCGCGGGCCCGTGAGCTCACAGGACTTTGGCCAGTCACTGCCCTGTGTCTCACAGGGGTAGCCTGCTGTCAGGGGCACAGCACAGGCCGCAGGGAAATGTAAAAAGGGGCTACCCGGGCTTCCTGCCCTCTCTGTCGTTCACTGCCAGGTGCTGCCACCACAGTGGCCTCAGGACCCACCCCGTGCAGCCATGGTGGACAGAGCAGACCTGCTGCACCCTTCAGCACCCTCAGCGTTGGTGCTCTGTGGCTTGTCTCTCCGTATGAGGAGTAACATCCTCAGAGCCTTATTTAGACAAAATAAATAGCTGTGATCAAATGGGCAGCTTGCAGAGGTTTGGTGGAACAGAAGTGACAGTGGTGGAGGGTCACAGGAAAGGGTTCTTCTCGTCTCTGAGTTTTACATTCATTTTGATAAAGGCGAGATCGATTTTGAAATGAAGTTTCAAAGCACCAAGTCTTCAGAAGGACTGCTCGTAACAGATTATTTTCCTTTTGATGTTAGTAGATTAATTAAGCCGCTGAAATCTAAAGTGAAGGGTAAAGTCAAGCCTACCCTCAGCAGTAAGCATGAGCCGGCAAGTATGTAATGGGTATTTTTCTCTTACCTTTCAATCACAATTTGGGCTTCCTGTTTAGAGTGGCCATGAGCAGGCCCTTTGTTCAGGAGGTCCAGCAGGCAGGTGCTGGGGCCAGAGCAGGGCACATCTCCCAGTGTTTTGGCAGGTGAAAGCCCACGTGTTCCTCCTGCCCCACTGGAGGGGTGTGGGAATGGCATCACCTGCTGGCACAGCTCGTATTCCCCTCACGTGGAGAAAAGTGGAGGGACAGCCCATTGGGGAGGGATGTAAGGGGATGAGAAGTGCTGGTTTTCTCTCCTGTGGGTGCAAAAAGCCCTGACTTTCACCCGCACATCCTCCCACCTCCAGGCACCTGAAGCAAATCCCGTAAGAATGGCAAGGTTGCAAGGGGCTGAATATGTGGGGCTTAGCTAATACCCTCAGGGATAATGATAACTGACGCATCCACAGAAAGAAATTCTTTAAAGTTCTGTGGTTGTAAAATGGATAATATATTCATGTTTCGGTATGTTTATTAAATACTTAACAATGTAATTTTTTGAAGGCTATCCTAGCATTGCTATCTTTTTGCATGTGCTTAGTTACCATTTTAAACAACTACAAAACAGTGACATGTGGAAGTGAAGATTTCTTAAGCATCCCAAAGCAATATATGTGTGTGATATATGACATCCTTCCATAAATCCTAAATTTACACAGTATGCTAATGCTTGATTCCATAATTTCTTTTAAAAATGATTATACCCTGCTGCTAAGAGCAAAGGCATACTAAAATCAGTTTTCTATGCTTTTCCAACAATGAAATGCAAGCCAGCACACCACATAACCAATACTTACCATATGTTAGAAGATAATCCAGTAGGCTTCAGACACTGACATGATTTGCTTAAATAAAAATCCCATTTTTTAAGGCAGTAACAACAGCCTACTATTTTTATTATTCCTTTAGTGACCTACTACAGAAACACTAATATTAAATATAAATATTTTTTTGTAAATCATCCTACTCTATTTTCATTACCGTTAATGTGGGATGGCATTGGCTTAGTTGCTAGGCTAGAGGAAAAAGAGCTGCCATTAAATCATTGGGTTGTTCGAAGAAATTCTCCAAACCAGAAACTATTCATCAGATCAAAAGAAGTCTAAAGAGCAGCTTCAAGATTTTTCTGGTATATTGGAGATGAGATGAAACAGTTCAATTTGGTATTAAAATAATTAAATATAGTCTAAAAAAACAGCTATAAAATATTTTTGTGGAGCACTGGTGTCTCTTAAGTGCAGTTCGTTGCTTTCCCATTCTGTACCAAATGAGACTTAATATTAAGCACATGCTTAAGTGTTTGCAAATTTGGGGTCTAAGGAAAGAAAATGTGAAATGCAATTTTACAGTGAAAGGAATGAATGCATCTGACAGGTTAAGATTAAGGCTCTGTGCACTAATGTGGCATCTTTCATTGTTACAGAATGATAAGAAAATAGAAAAATTGCATGTAGAAAGTAGAAGGTAGCAAATACATGAATTCCCTTTCTTTCAGACTCACCGGGGAAAACTTACTTGATCTTTGTACTGTAAGTACTGCTTAAAGGTGGAAAATACAATTTTTAAAAGCTGAGATACTTCCAATTTTCCCCAAATCATTAGGACATCAGAGCTGAACTCTTGGCTCCACTGAAGTCAGTGATAGATGAAAATACAGATCTAAAAGAAATTTATAGCTATTATCACTAGACCATTTCTCTCACATCATACTTTTAAATACTGTTATAATTTCAAGTTATGTAATGACATGATACTTAGTAAAATGTATTTGCACCTGTGAGGAAGTGCTTTACATTTCCTTTTAATGCAAAAATTGTGTCATAAATCACAGCTTGCTGGATCTATTAACAGCTCTGTTTCTCCAGCTAGATGCGTTTGAATTTCTGGTGCCCTTTTTCTCAGACCAGACTATTCCAGCTGGAGTAGTGGCTAGTTTTATTGAGTAATGGACTGAGCAAAACCAGTAGTTATGGGGATAGAAGGCATATTCCCAATGGGATCATTTGGCAGTATGTAGAAATATTTGTAATAGGAGGATCTGGCTTATTTCCAGCATCTGCAAAAAATGTAGACTCCTCCTTTACTCCCAAAATATGCAAAGGGTTTACAGCTGAGAACAGAGAAATGTGGGAACTCCACAACTTGACACATTGATCCGCTCCCAAATTGCCCACAACTGCGAACGTGCTTTGGAACACCCTCTGCAAACCCCAGCGTTTGGATTAAGTGTTCGTTAGTTCTTTTTCTAATTAATAGCAGAGTGAATTATTTTGCTCATTATGTAGTTAGCTATTTATTGGGCCAGATCCTCAGCTGGGATTAATCAGCATAACTATTGATCTTGACAGAACTTCCCCAATTATATCAGTTATAGTTCTGGATATTTGACTTTATGTCATTTTTCAATAATACACTAGAAATTAAAAATGGAAGTATATGTTTGAATATTTATAGGTAAATTAAATTCAGAATTTTGATAAGTACAATAAATTATGCACAGAAAATAATTTTGGACTAGGTTTTGTAGGAACAAAACAGGATTCATTCCTTAGGCTGTTGGGATCATTTTGTGAAAAAACATATTCAAAATTACTGAGAGGATTATCTTGTGGCATAATCCCATTGAAATTAATAGCTACACTATACAACACTTACTAGCCAACAAATTATTTTTTGGCATTTGGAAAATATCACAGGTTATCTCAACCTTCTGTTCAGTCAAAGCTCACATGTTCATTTTGCTGTAACCTACTTTAGAGACAAATCAAGCATATCCTTTTCCTTAGTATTGAAAATTGGATTGTACTAATTGTTTATAACCTTGGGTTATAAATGTACACCCTGGGAAAAATAGCTAACAGAGGACACAGAAAATGATATTACTGTCCAATGGTAGGAATATTACTTTTGAGAAAATATAAAGGTACAGTAAACAAAACTTATGACATGAAAACCTGGATGCCACTCTGAGAACATTCAAACATGTAATCCCTGTTGCAGTAAATCCCAAATCCTGCCCTGTAGAAATGCAGGCTCTGAGCACATTTCAAATTAATGAATGAACACACATGGTGATGTACTAGAACTTAGGGAGGATTTTAAAGCATACTTAGATTTCTAACTCACTTATTAAATCAAATCATCTAAATACCTTTAAAAATTGTCCATTTGCATTATTTACTGAAGGACTCATATAATTGCAGGCTAAACCTTCATTTAGTTATGCAAAGATATATGTTCTTGTGAAAGTGTTAGGGAATTTAGGCTTGAACAGTATTTTACAATAATTGTCATTTTTTTTTTCCAGTTTATTCTCTGAGTGTAGGAAGAGCCTTGAGATGGTCAGAGTTTTCTATGAGGAGAGGGAGTTACTTCCACATACACTGTGCAAAATAGTATGGCTGCTTGGAGGCATCTGAAGTTGCACTATTTCATGGCAATGTGATAGAGTCACTTTCCAAAAAGGCGACTGATTTACACCTTAATGAAAGTGTATCCCCCATAATTACCTGTATTGTGCTGTCCCAAATGAGACTGATTAGTCACGAAGCCTGAGAGGCACATTGCTAACAAACTCCTATCCCTGAGTTTTAGTCACATGAGGACTTACTGTCCCAGCTGTTTTTAATGAGAGTTGCATGGCTAAAACTTAGTCTGCTCTTGAAGATCTTTGTGTAGAACCAAGAATTATTCTAGCAACAGGAAAATTGGCTCAGAAAGTTGTAAATTAGAGTCAATTAGATAAATATTGTGTCTTTCTCAACCCATAAGCAAGATGTAGTACTGTGTTCTAATATAGAAACTATAAAATTGATTTTAAAGTATGGTGTAGAGCCAGTGGTCAAGAATGTATAACTATAAGAATAAGATAAACTCAAATTGTGTGGGGTTTGAATAATCTTGCAACATGATGTATATCATATGTATCATATAACACTTGCCTCTTTCCTGCCTGTACCATGATATTTATATTGTTTCACAAACAGGTTAACTGAATTACCTAGCAGTGGCTCTAAAACACATTGTATAAATACAGTTTTCTCCTGGTATTTGTGGGCTATGGTCCTGCAGATCATTGCATGGTCAATTGCTGGAACAGTTGTTCCTGGAAAATTTCAGTGGGCCTTTCTCTGTAAAAAAATGGCAACTTCTGAGGTTTACCAAACACATGGAATAGACTGTGCCTGATACAGGGGCAGCACCTAACCCAGGTATATGGTACTTTATTATCAATATGCAAGCACCTATGTATATAAGGCTTCTTTTCTGCTTCTTGAGTCCTGACTGTTCTACAGAAAAGTTGAAATACATTCACTCAAAAGATCTTTAGTCATCAGCCCAACTGCAGAGTTCAGTTATACTCACTTTAATATCTGGAGAGAAGTTGTACCTACAGCAACTCCTGAAGAGCAACAGAAGTATCTACAAGCAGAAGAAACTTTTCTTCGCAAAAACAGAAATTTTTTTTGAGAGTTAGCTCAAGGATTTGTCTACTTGTACAGTGCTTTGTTAACAGACCTTCCTCAAACAGACTAGCTGTATATTGGCAAAAGTGTATTTTGTCAGCACATCTTCTGCTTGTTCCCCAAGTACGAAAACTATGCTGACAAAAGGACATTAATTGATAGAAGGAATGTTTGACCTTGTAATCTCACCAAAATGACAACTCCTGTCTGACAGAGTTACAGCAACTAAAAAGTCAATGTTGAGCTTCTACTGGAAATAGGAAACATATCAAAACTTATCTTCCCTCCCAAGAACAAAGTGCATCTCTTGCGCAGTCTTTGTTGGTGTATACACTTAGCACTGCATATTTGCCATTGCAAAACCAGAGAAAAAAAAAAAGCCTGCATCCCCAAAGCCCACCCTTCAGAGAGCTCTTTCCTTGTGAAGGAAATTCATGGGGCTGCCATGAATCATCTTCCAGTCTGCACCATACAAAGCTCCATGAATGGTGCAAGATGGGTACCAGCAAGACTTATACAGAGGATGTAAGATAACACCACGGACACCCAGAAAAATAACAGCTTTTCTCTTTGAGGCATCTGTGGTGAAACTGATACAGATGTGTGCACATCTTAAGCCCAAATTCATTTAATTTCTTCAACTTATATGGTGTTAATACATCCATGAAAAGGTGTCTGACCCTTCTAGCCTGGGGCTGATGCACAGCAACTCTGGATCAGTTTAGTTTAACCAGTCCTTGTTCAATAACAAACTTTCTCATAGAAGCAAACAGCTTGCTCTCTCCCCTCCAGAAAAACTTGTCCTCTCATGTTTCTTTGCTTACCTGTCACTACATAAAAGATCCACCCTCGCTGTACGTTCTGACACAGCTTTCTCATTAAGCACCATAGATGACTGTGCAGCCGCAGAAAGGCTCTGTGCTGTATTTCATACTTCTGTCACATGAGAAACTAAACTGCTAAGTATGGTAGCCACACTTCAGTTGGCATGCTTTGAACATGTGATTGCCATCATTTCGCGTAAAGCCAGGCAATCAGCAGGAGTTCTAATCATTACTAGATAGTTTATTTTCACACTATTTTTCATATAGTACATTATTTTGGAATTCATATTGCTGAATGGGTTAGTAAAGATTAAATTAGACAATGTAATGATAATCAGGACATTGTGCTGACTGTAGAAGAAGTAATTTGATTCTCTGAGAATTTGACAACGGGGAGGGAACAAGAACTGGAATCTCTGAGTATCTCCGAGATTTGAGGAAGATGGCATTAAACTACCTGTGATGTAATTAATTGAAAAATAAAAGAAAGGTTTGAAAATTAAAATTGAAAACAGTGATTTTATTTTTTTTTATTAAACAAGTAAATGTTACATTGGACACTTTTAATTACATATGAAAACAGAAACAGTCTAGGTTGATTTAAAAGTCTGTGTAGAAGGTAAAACTGAAAGTAGCAAAAAGTAAAAATACCCAAACCAAAACAAATAGAATTAATAAAATAGAAGGGGAAAAAGCCCTAGAGAAGGAATTAATACACCTCTGTTTTGGCATTAGTGCTTTCAAGGGAGCTCTAGCTGCCTGTCAGAGACCCACTGGAATCAATGGGTTACTGTATGGGTGTGGATATCAACCAGTTCTGTGCAGTTTGCAGGCTCTTGGCTAAGATGTGAAGCTATCATCACCTCAACCACTGTGCTTGTATGCTATATCACATTTCCCCATCTGGATTCTGTTTTTTTGTCTCTTAAACCAGCAGCCTCCTTGGAGCAGGGACTGTCTCTTCTGAATATTCAGCACTTAGCACAATGGGACCTTGATCCCAACTGCAATTTAGAAGAGTTAACAATTATTTTTAATGATATAGAGTGTAAAGATTTTCAAAACAAAGCAGAATTTGGTCACCAAAAATGTTGGACTGGCCTAATACAATTTGGGAGTTATTTTAATAATTCTGTCTCGATATTTTCAGGTTGAGTAAATGTTCATAAGACTTATGTCAAATACAAATGTTTAAAAAGTGGTTTTGGTGGTCTTTGAAAATACATATGAAAATTTTAATATGATTACTCACCATGTATAGATCGACTGATCTCTCCTTCAAAAAGATTTTAGCCAGTCAGTTGTGTGGTCAAGATGCTGCAGTTTGAATTAGATTTCTTCTTACAGAAAGCTGATGGTGCAGATGACCGCTGTAAACCCTCTATGTGGGCTCAACATCCCACATGCCCCACATCTTTTCCCTGGAGCTTATGATGCCATGGGTGAATGTTTCAAAAAGCTGGAGATGACTTGCAATCATACCACTTTCCCCAAAACAGCAAAGAGGGGTTAGTTTTGGGATCCTGAAGATCTGAGGTGACCAAGTTATTATAGATTTAAAGAATTTAGGAACAGGCATCTTTTGAGCCCTCTCTGTTGGTGCAAAACCATTCATAAGCATTAGTCGTTTTTAAAAATTTTGGTCTAAGCTTAACCACTGATGGTGACAGAATGGGACATACAAACAGTTCATTGTATGAATTTAGATACTTCTGTAGAAATATTGTGTTTACAATAGTGATATTTACAGCACCTTTATGCTCTGGACAATGCCATTGTTCTTTGACATTGAACATTCCCCATCAATGTACATCAGAGAACTGAGGTCCTTTTGGAAATATGGAAATATTTAGTTAAGAGCCATAATGGGTAAAAGAGAGAGCACCCCTGTGACTTTTAAATATGGAGCAGTGAGCTTACATGAGTCCTGAAATTCATGTTAATTTCACATTTATGACTACATATTTTTCATTTGGAAGTCAACATGAAAAGGTCAACTGAATTATCAGAAAAAAAAAAATTCTTATCACTGAACTATCTCTGCTGCTTTTATGGCTTTACTGAATCCATAAATTTAAGTTTAAGAACCAGCAGTTCCTAAGAAAACAGGCACAGAAAGTCCATTCTGAGTGATAACAGACCTGATGTTCTCAGAGGCAAGCAGAGTGACCAGGCAGTAGCTGTGTCTAGGAAGTACAATTGTGACTTTCTCTGCCCAGCAGCCTTGCTGTTTTGACATACAGCTGTACTAATACTGCCATCACCCCTCAGGATCCCTGCAGCTGGAGAAAGGCACAAGCTAGATCTGGTTTGATTTAATACATAAATATCAGTTTTTAAGGTGCTTCATTCACATGGCACAATACATAATGACTCAACAATGTAAAAGTTATGAGATTATGATTTGTGTCATTCAAGACACAGTACACAGGTAATCCTAGAAAGCTGGAGACTGACAAAAAACATATGGGAAACTCTGAAAACTGTTCACTATTAACAAGAGAAACATGGTAAGCCACTGGGAAAAGTTGACTGAATTTACATTTTTGTAGAGTTGTTGAAAATATGTATCTGGACATATTGAAGCAAAATCTTACACATAGAGCTAGTATACTCATATATGCTGGCTAAAATTTTCAGATACTTAGGATTAAAGTTTAGTCCTAAACTGATATTAAGTTTCCAAATTATGCATGGCTGTGGACCCTGTACTCATAATTCTCTGCTGAAGTCAGAGCTTCCAGTTGGGCACTGCCTGTGAATAACCAAGAAATTTTATTTAGAAGCTTAAATTTGGATGGAATATTTTAATACTGTAGATACCTATAATGATTGTTTTATTTGCACATGTTTCTATGTTTGAAGTGTTAGGTATTCAAATTTATTATGTTGTGATAATATGGCTTTTACTTTTAAGAACTTGTTTTATTTGGAGAGCTCAGTAGAAGAAATAGGTGTAAAAAAGGTGATTTAAAAGCTCTGACCAAGTTGGGGTTTGCTTACAGGGAGCTGTATTTTGTTTCCTGACTCTAGTCATATGTGAAATAGTACAAGTAGTGATCTACAGTACACCCTGTGCTGCAATTAAAGACTGATTTGTCTAAAGGTATAATAACAGGGGCAAAATCTTAATGAGTCTGCCTACAACTTTGCACATTGACTTCACGAGGGATTTTCATGATTAAGGCTCAGGAGCCATGGGCCACACAGGTCAAACCATATCTTGCCCCATATGGGAAACCAAAGCTTCTCTCTTTTTGTTTTGTTGGAGTTGATTCAAATTCACTGTGGTCCACATATGAAGAGCAGAACTTGATAAGAGCTGAGTTGTGACAGGAAACACAATCAGCTCTGTGAGTGCTGGTAGGCACGAGGCAGTGGGGCAGGCCAGAGCATCCCTGCCATTGGCTATGTGGGAGCAGGCTGGCCCCTGGTGAGAGTCCCCAGCCACTCGCTGCCTGCACAGCCACCAAACCACTGTCATCATTGCTGAGGGATCTTTGTGTGGGGGTGATGCTGGAAAATGAAGTTTTTATATGTTGAAAAAATAAAGCGTTGAGACCAGGTTTATAGAAGGATGTATTATTGCTCTATGAGACCAAACAAGAGAGTCAGGGAAAACGTGGATGGTTCAGTCCTTCTGCAGCAGCTGTAGAAGCCTTGTGTGCCTGGGGCTGGACTGTCTTAATCAACTGCTGTGTTGGGATGACAGAAAGGTAATTTTTGCCCCAATTCTTCTTTGTTAATGTTCTTTTGACAGCATTCAAACCCAGAGTGCTGCTCTTTGGGCATTGCTCTTTTGCTCTTTTAGGCATTGTGGAGCAGAAAGGGTGGGTCACAGCCATGTGGGTGGCAGGGAGTGGGGCACAGACAGCTCCCATGGCCATTTGCGTTTCTGGAGTCAGGGATCCAGTCTCTTCCCAGAACAAGCTCTGTTTTCTCTGAGGTTTACAGAGGTGTACAGGGATTTAGAAGGTTGCAAATCAGGCATGACGGTGGCTCCAAGTTGACACTCTGAATAGCAGACCTGACCTGTGCATCACACAGGCATGAGCCAAGGTTTGTCCAAATTCTTTTGAGAAGCCCTATGTTTCCAGCAGCCCATCATCCTCCCTCCTCTGAGGTGTTTCTGCCAGGGTGAATATCTTTTAGGGTACCGAGGATGCTAACGTGAATATTTTTTGTGTGAGAAAGCTGACAGGACTGCCTTATTTCTGAAATTTCTGAATCCATGATGAGAAACTAAAATCCTCCATTTCTTGAAAAACCAAATCAAGCCCATATACTGTTTCACGTTGGCAACTGGTGAAATTTTGCAAAATTGAGCTCTCCCTATAATTGTCTAATTCTCCTTATTAAGATATCTTTTTGCCTATTATGCAAACATTCAGGTAGATTTATATTAGGTGCATTATAAAAAGTGGGGATAGGTAGTAAAGATTATATTGATGTACATAAGACAGAAGACAACAACACATGGAGAAAAAAGATATATGACTGGCTGGAAGCATTGCAAGCTAACACTTTGCTAACTTGCCACATGTGTACATCACATAAGCAGCTGAAAATATTTAATAGTAGAGGCTCACACATTTACAGTGCATTCGGTTTGGGGGAAGCATATGCAGCTGTTACAGATTTAAGTAGTATTTTCTTTTCCTGTTGGTGACACTGAAGCAAAAAAGTACCTATAACTGAAAGATTATATGTTAAAGACAGGCTATAACAAGGCATGATGCAGAAGTAAAAATAAGTATTAGGAAGAGGAAAACTACTGCATTCTCTGAAAGCACAGACATGGACTTTAAATACAGATAAGCCTCTCCTTTCTCTCTTGGGACTTCCTTTGTTTAAGGACTTGCTTTGAATGGCTTTCCAAATTGGACTACTAGCACAAAATTTAATTTACACTATTATGAGGACGTACAAATGATATTTTGTGTACCAAAACTTTCAAGTGTGCTATGTCTGTGTTATTTATTTTTAAAATAATGATGGTTAAAGAACAAATGTTGTTACTTATAATGCTTCCAGTATCCTCAGAGCCTGCTTATTATAGTCTTTTCATTTCCCATACAATCAGAATATAGTTTAATTATATAAAAGCATCCTCCATAAAAAGTAGTGGAAAATGCTTTGCAGAGAGAGATAAAGAAAAGAAGGGATGTTTTATGGAGATTGTCGCAGTGACTCTCAAGGAGACGAAAAACAATCTCTGAGGATAGACTACCATGAAGATAAGAAAATCAGAAATAAAGAAAAAATAGTAGCAGAATTATTTTTTGAAACAAGGATCAAGTTTAGGAGCCACAGAAGAAGGAAAAAAAGGAAAGCAAAAGAATGGAAAGGAAATGAGTTGTGTAACAACAAAAAAAGTAAAGGAAATTGGAAAGTTTTCAGATGAGATTTAAGAACAAAGACATTTCCGGGAGAGGGGGATAAGGCAGCAGCACAAAAAAGGGAAAGAACGTCCATGCAGTGTAGGAAATCACAAAAGAAGAGTGGCTTAACTTATAGTGAACCAACCAAGGATTTGGAAGACCTGGATACTGCTGTCTGGGTGCCTTTTGTTTCTCCAGACTTCCCTACCTAAAAAATGGGAAACATGTTAGGTGAGGAGGCATGAGGGTCTCAAGAGACTTCTGAGAGAAAAGTCTTGAAGGGGCTATGGAGCAGTTGCATAAAAGTAAGATATGGACTATTGATCTTCCCTGGTGAGATACAAATGTTCAAGTGATCTTTACAGTTGATAGGGAAATTATTTTGTAGCAAATTACAAGTAGTAGAAAGGAGCTGTAACTAAGCCAACATACAGGGGAGAACAAGCAGAGCTGTCATATTTAGAGTAGACATAGTGATAAAAAAGATAAAATTAAGAATAAGGCCTAGGGGGAGAATGGAGAACAATGAATTTTAATGAAGATGAAAACTTCCTTCAAGGGAGCTGCATAGATAGATAACTTTTGTTGTAACTGGAGGAAAAGCATACTAGAAACATTGAGCCAAATGTGTTATGCCAGCTTTTACCATCTTTCTCCACAAGATGTATTCAAAAAAGAAATAAAATCCTCCCACAGAGAAGCTTTGGGAGGGAGGTGCCCTGCAGGTTGGCCAGCATTGGCTGAACCCAGAAGGGTGAAGATGGGAAGGGACCTATCTGAGACAGGCAGAAGTTTTGTTCCTCCTGTCATGAGGAGCAAATGATGAGGAGCAAATGTGGAGCAATGATTTGCTCTTTTGCAATTTCCCCTAGAGTTTACTTTTTCCTCTTCTCTGGAGTGCTCAGAGAAGGCTTTCCTGCCCCACCTGCCAGTGCCTGCCTTGGCCATATTGACGTGTGATTTATGTTTGTGGTGTACTAAACAGCAATGCAATCTGTGCCATGTATTTAGTAAGATGAACCAAAGGAAATGGCTTTCTGCAGCAAGATCTTGGAATGTGCTGAGGAGATACTGAAACTTCCAAGGAGAGCAGCTAGAGCAGAAGAGCTAAAGCAGGTCAGTTTGACTCAAGAAATAAACATCACCAAACATTTGCAGAGGTGAAGAGTCTCCTAAAGTCACTCTTTAACCTATACTTTTACTGTTCCCATTTGGAATAAATTTCAGTTTGTTGCCCAAAAGCTACAAAGTACCATAAAGCCTGTTGTACTGAGATAACATAATTCACAAGCATGGTGGATCTTTCTGACGACTTTCCAAATTAGCTACTCTATACTTTGTGAACTTTTACACACACCTTACTACTCTTAAAATGTTTCTTTTATCTTCTACTTTACATCTTACTATACCTAAAAACTTGAAGGGGATCACGCTTAATAGTGGAGTCCATCAAATGTGGAGATGAGAGAAGGAGAAATGGGGCAGTTATCTCTGTGCCACTGCTCCATCCACACCCTTTGAATAAGTCTCACAATGACACTTGAATGAAAGCCTAAGTAAATTCTGGTTGATAACTGCATGGAACAAATGTGGAACAAAGAAGCTATGTTCTACTCTTTATATGTTGGAAGAATGAACTTGTTGCTGCTTGATCAGTTCCTTGTCCTTCACTAGTACTTGAGTTCCTCTTTTTGCTGAGAGAGCATGCAACTTTGCAGTGCAGGGTTGTGTTATATTTCCTGACCTTTGACACTTCCCCCCCTCCCAGAGATTTAAAGGAGTTAATATGGGAAGCAGTTTTTGTGTCACTTTGGCTTTTAAATAGCAGGGTCTATTTATTTGTCATTTAACAAGCCTCAATTATTTGTTTGTAAAAAATCATTTGGTAACGGGTTTAATTCATCCTTCATGTAACTACGCTGGAAAACAATAACGTTACACAAGAGATGAATTTAACAAATATATGACTCTTGTCGGGACAAAAGGAATTCTTTCTAGAGCTGTGTGAAAGGTTTATTATACATGCCTGATTTAGTATATTTATACAAATCTGAATGCTAGAGCCCATTTGCCCTTCTTCAAAAGTACTTCATCTGAAACCAGGCCCAAATGTTGAATCATAACTTTTGTTTTTTTAGAAAAAGTGATTTGATTATGCTTGTGCTGAGGCTGTATAATGCTTGCTTGCTCCTGGCAAGCATTCCATTCGATATTTGCGGTGTAACACAGAGCTGAGCAAATCCTCACAGCAAGAGGAGAACTCATGTCAAGCTGCCCAGCTCCAGGTTCTCAAGGGATGGTGCTGGTGGGGAGATGGAGACCAGGCAGGGCTGTGTGGCCTCTGTGCCTGTTCTGATACTATGCTCTTTACCACAGTGTCTGTCAAGACAATCCATTCACATTTAAACAATGTCAATCACATCCCTATCATGCTGTTCTTTCTCTCCTCTTCCTCAGGGGTGGAGCACACAGAGGCAAACATCTTATTTTGGATAAGTTTTTGATTTTTTTCAACTGTATGCACCCACACACCTATGATACTATGTACAGTGTAGTGTCCCCCTAAATTCATGTCATGTCTGTAACCAAGCTTTTCAGTGAATGTGGTGTGTCTGATTCGTGTTCTGGGGAGGTAGTGCCATGCCCTGGAGAGAGCAATAACCCATGACTCAGGACCCAGGATTCCTAATCCTGGCTGTGCTGCCAACCTGCTGCATGGACCTAGGCAAATCACTTGACCCAGATTCCCAAAGACAGATAAGCACCTAAGATCTTTAAATAGTGACATCCAGGACAGATTTATCTGGAGTGCTGGATGCAACTTATAAGCAGTCCTAAAATGGGGCTGCAACTGGGTGACTGGGCTGCTTTCTCTCTTACCTTTAAAGCTGTACTTGTTCTTCATCTACATTCACTATTTCAGCTCTACCCAAATGCTTAGATAATGCGTTTTGCAAGGAGCACCAACATTCTACTGTGTATATGGAAAACCATGGAAAAACTCATCTATGGTTGGTAGCCTGTAAACCCTGAAGTGAGAGTTTTAAATTAGGCGCCCCACTGCCATGAGAACCTAGGGTTTAAAGGTGTGCCTGTATTCAGAGGATGTGTAAGACAGAGATTTAGGGAACATGGAGGCAGAGAAGTAGGTGTTACCTGGCTCATTTGGTAGTTAGAAAACCAGCTTGGGGTGGTGAAAATGCAAGTTGAAGTCTCTAATCCAAGCCAGGTATGTTAGGGATGATTTGGCCACAAATCCCAAAAAGTGTCTGAAGCAGTAAACTACCAGAAAATCTGTGAAATACCTTTTTATTTTTACTTGCAGGATAGAAGGGAAATCAAGCATGGTAACTGAGTCATAGATGAGTATTTTTTGCCTAGAGTCCAAGGAGGCACCAGGACAGAGTGAACATACCCAAACCCCATCCTTTAGCCTGGACATTCCAGGCTGGTGTTCCAGCAGGAACAAAAAAAAATGTTAGTAAGGGGAAGAAGGGCAGCAGACATTTAAAAGCTGTGATATTTTATGTGTCTCTAAAGAACTACCTGTGTGTCTTTCTATTTTTTTTTTTTTTTTTGTCTTATAAAGGAAAGGGATATCTCCAGGACATTATTTGCATGTCTGGAGGTGACCCTGCACACACGAGAGCATGACCTTGGACCTTGCTGCCACAACAGCGGGCAACACTTCTAACATTTGTATGGGAAGCTTCAAGAGAGGCAGGGGCATGAGAATGCCAGGCTTCTTGCAAAGTCACAGTAAAAATGTATAGGTGGGGCACAAAATGAGCATTCATGACATTCAGCTCTGGCTGTGTACTGAGTAATGTGACAGAATTCGGGATTCACAGATGTTTTCTGATTTAGGTTTGGCATATTAGATTAAAATACATCACTTATCCTACACGTTCTTCTTGACCTCTCCTTGACCTTGTCCTTGGCAGGACCAGCTCATGAACTATCTGGTTTGCCCCCAACAAGACAATACCTGTAATAAGCAAATACAGTTATCTAGATGCAAATAGGTAGACTGGTGCATGAGGGGTCTCTGCTTCTCGTGATCAAAGTGATGAAAGTATTCAGAACTCCTCGATGGCCTGGAGAATCCTGGTACTGCGCAAAATGGAGTCCAGGTTAAAAAATCCATTGTATTTTATGACTAGGTCTGGAAGCAAAACAGCTGACTGCCTCTTTCAGCCAGGCTTTTATATGTGGTCGTAGGGTATCTGGGAATCCATGAATCCACGCTGACATCTGCACACTCAGAATCATGATGCTGCAGGCCCTAAGTGTATATTTAGACTGCATCTACAAACCTTGCAGAAAAACATTAAATCAGCAAAATGAAAAAAAAAAGAACCAAACAAAAATGAGACATAAAAATGAGCTGGCTACTCTAAAACACAGATACAGTAATTATTTCAGTCTTTTGCTTAGGGGTGTACCAACTGTTTACAATTTACTGTTTGGCAAGCTGGGTGTTCTCATTTCCCTCATGGTTCAGGAGTCAAAAACATATGCTACCTTTAGTAATGAACTCTTCCAAGATTTGAAACTATCCATATTCATGTCACAAGAAATGTTTACACAAGAGCAAAATGCTCCAACATCAAAATAAATCAGTAACATCTCAGAGTTTATATTTCCATATGCTTCTTTGGCATAATAAAGCAGACGAAGGGCTGCTGTTGTAAAATGGAGTTTAATTAAAAACAAAAGAAAAAAAAAACTTTATCAGAAATCATGGGCATCCAAAAATCATGCAGAATAATGCATAGATTCAACATATTCTAAAGATTTATCATCTATCAATAGAAACAAGAAAATGCAATATAATCATATCCTCTACACACCTTGCATATTTTCCACATTATGTGCATAAATTATACATTCATTTTCATAATTATGGTAACATTCTAGTTTTCATATAAACTGCTATTATTCCTGGGTACCAGTAAGTTTGCATCTACCAAGGCTACACACTAATTACATTTTCTTTTTATAATGTTATCTATTTATCAAGTTTAGTTTCTTAATGGAAATTAATAGACTAGGTCTCTGCAGTAAAAAAAAAATAATCAGAGGTAGCATAGCGTTTTGGGTATTTTTCAGCTTTCAGAGGGCTTTGAGTGTTTGATTGGTGATTATGGTGTATGAAATAAATTATAAAACCGATGTCCGGGACATGGTTGGGAAGGAGTTAATGATTTCCCTTCTGCTAGAGGAGGTCCACAGCTGCTTGAACTGAGTGCAGGGATTTTCAGGGTAGCCAGCTGTGGGGATTTAATTGATTCACCCACCAGTCTATAAAGAGGGGTACCACAGGGTGACTAAATCCTGCTGTGATTAAGGGAGGAGGAGGTAATTTAGGGTGGGTATTGTAGCCGTGAGAAGACCTATGCAGGAATGACTTGATGAGTAAATACTTAATGTTATTTTCTTCTAAATGCCAAAGGAAGAAATGAGGATTTTTTTTGTTTGTTTGTTTAGTTTTTTTTTTTTTTTAACCTGTGCTTGAGAAAAAGAATACTCTTTCTATTTTTCTAATACTTTATTTTCCTAACTTTTAATGGATCTCTTCCTTGACTCTAAAGATAGGGCAGCAAGAATGCTTGAACTGAAGTGGCATCAGAGGATGGAAGAGGTGCCTCAGCCAATTGCAGCAGATGAGGATGAGTGGATGGGTGTGGGCAGGAGTGAGGAATAATCCCACAGTGTGTGGGATGCTGGAGGAAATCTTCTTGTCTATGTATACAGGCGGGTGAGATCTAAGGTAGTCTTGGCTTTCAGCTCTGCAGTGTACCTGTTTTCTGTTCAGTTGAGTGCAGTAGAAAGATTGTTTACTCTCCCTGGACACTTGCCTGCTTTTAACAGCAGGGTTTATCAAGGCCTGGCTTATCCTCTGGGTGGCTTTCCCTTCTTTTTCTCTGAATCAGAGAATTGTCAGAAATCTGCAACTTGTTCTACAGGGACAGCAGTGGTATTGTAACATGTTCTGTAAGAGCCAGCTTTGACTCTATTTTGAGTTGATCCTCAGCATGATTTTTCCTTCCTCAGCTGTAGTGAGAGAAGTTTCTTCCTCACCTTCATCTGCCTTGAGGTTTGTGAGGTCTAAGCACAGTAATTTACCTGAGGAAACAGGCTTTATTCAGGGTAAGAAATTTTACAAAAATATAAGACACTAATACCTGGCAGCACCTTATTTTGAATATTACAATATGTTTAGTTGTAACATATTCTATTTCTAACCTACGCTAGAAATAGTTTATATATTTAAAGCACTATTTACATCCACTTGCTCCTCCTCTGGCACTAACTGCTGTAGTTGAAATGTGAATCCAGAGAGGATAACACAGGCTTCTTTCAGCAATGTCTATCTAAATAGCATGTTGTATCTGAAGAATAAAAGTTTACATTTATGTCTAGCCCCTCATTTTAGCAATTATACACTGCTTATATAGATAATAAGGGCCTCTGGGATGCTTTGCACAAGTCTAGAAAAGAGCCACGAGCCTCACCTGCATGTTCTGCAGGGCAATCAGAGGTTGCTGTGTTGTGCCACACTTCCATGGCCTCCAGTTAGCACATCCTTTAACATGGCAGGCGTGCTCCCAAATCTTATTGGAGTGAAGGCCTGGACGTGTGTGCATCTTCTCTGGGCAGCACACACACACTCCAAGACAAGTATAAAACTTGGCTTTCACTGGTAGTTTGAAACCTTTCAGAAGGGATTTTTGTAGAATCCTGCTTCTATAGACACAATGTGTTGACTCAGGATATTGTCATGGTTGAAGTGTTCTCAGACCATTTTCCCCCTAAGATTTGAAAGGCTCACTTATCTTTTGCCCTCATTAAGGTCAGCTACTGCCTATGAAATACCTTATGTATTCAGAATGCTCAGCGAAGTGTTAATCATTGACACAGGAGATGTTCCAAGTGTTGTGAGTGCCGTATGTTAGTCAAAGTCTCATCAGCCCATGAAATCTGTTCCAGATCCTCTGGCTATAATTTATTGCTGGATTATTCTTTATTAATCCCTGATAGGTTGCTCTGCTGCTGTATGCAACAAGAAAGGAGATGGTACTTGTTCACTTAAGTGTCAAACAGAACACTGAGAAGTGATGTGGCTGTTGATGGCAGCCTGTGTTTTTTTATTGGCCAAGATTTTCAAGAGGTCACTGACAGCACCTTACTCCACTGCAGTCTCCCAGGAATGTTTGAGGACACAGGGTAAGCAGAGACTCAGAACCTCCCTCTCAGCTCTTCAGCTCTCCCTTAAACCAAGGGATTGTTCACCTACATTCAGTGTGTTTCTGAATGATCCCAGGAATAACCTATTATAAAATTGAGAGAGCACCAGTCAGCTTTATACTGTGTAAAACCTAAATTGGATCTAACATACAGGAATGGTTTAGATAAGCAGTCTTGTACATGTGAGATTATCTCTAAACCGACTTATATTCAGTTTGCCTCCTGCTATTAAAATCTCAGTCACTCTTGGCTCATAGCAGAGCCCAGTGTAACATCACCCTCTTTCTCCCTTTGTGCTAATGCTGTTTCAAGACATTGCATTGCTCAGAAACATGAAGTGTCTTGAGTATTTTTTATAATGCTCAGAAATAATTTCATAAGAGCAACTGCAGTAGTGCAGATGAGGGCTTGTCTAACATTACTGTTTTTGTAACTGTGGCCAAAATTGGTTGTCAAGGGAAGACTATATAGCACACTCAAGGCAAATCTGTAAAATCTGTCCACTGAGTATTTTTCTGGCTTTCAACTATTCTGGCTCAGGGACTTTAAGACCACTGTGGCTTGTCTGTTTACTAACTCTCTCTAGTTCTCTTTTTAAGTACTCATTAAGCCTGCCCTTGAACCCAGAAAAGTTTTGTTTCTGCCACATCATTTGGCAAGGATTTACATAATTTTGCTACATATGAATGAAGGACTGCTTGTTTGTTTTGAATTGGGATCAGCTGGCTTCTTTTGGCCACCATGTCCTGTACTGAAAAAAGGAAAGAGCAATTCATCTCTATCTCATGGTTGTTGTGGTCCTTCATAATTTTTCTCCTAAGCTATCTCTTTTCCAGGATAAAAAGTCTTAACTGACTGAGTCACTCCTTGTAAAGAAACCATTCACCTTTATTGCTCTTCTCTGCCTATTTTCCAGTTCTAAGACATTTTTCCAGGTGGAGATCTTATGATTAACCGCAGTTTACAAAATGTAGGAGAAGCATGGATTTGTACAATGAAAGAATACATGATTATATTTTTATTTTCTGTTCCTTATGTGTGAATGACCTTAATGTTAACAAATACCTGACTGATATTTTCATGGTACTATCATAACCAAAGACTTCCTCTCCAAGTGACGTTGACTGCCTCAAAACCAATGCTTGTTTAGACATAGAGCAAACACAGTTTTCCCCAACAAATATTTTACTATAATCTGCATGTTAGTAATGCAGCACCCTCAGTTATTTGGTTCTTTTTCCTAAAGTATTATGTTGATATTCTCTTTCATTTTCAGCATATTTTGTGAGTTCTGTAGTTTCCATGATAGTCTTAAACTGTATATCAAATCCAGTTTTCACCAAGACAAACCCCCAAATATCTTTCTGTAGTATACATTTAAAACTTTTAAAGTTTTGAAAAGAGGTATTGTATAGAAATAGTGCAGTGGAAAAGAGTAGTTGGTGCTCAGGAGCTGGAAGGGATTTCTGTGTAAAAGTGGCAGCATTTAAGAAAAATCATGAGGGAAGGTTATGAAGAAGCATTAGGAAGAGAGGTGTGAGAAGAGCACAGCCAGCAGGAGGTTTACTATGAGGAAAGGAGAGCTGACACACAGGAAGGACTGGTAGAGTGTGATGCCTTGAAGTAAAGATGAAATACTAGAATATGATACAAAAGGTGAAGGGGAAGCCATTGAAGGAACTTGAAAGGAATTTATATGCTAAGAAATGGGGAAAGATGATGTAATACCTCTTGATTTCACCAGGAAGGAAACAGAGTCAAGATAATTTTTCAGGTATTTTCCCAGTGTTCCAAAGCACAGACAAGAGTATAAAAATGCAGCACACTAAAGTAGTGCCTCATTGTGCCTCATCACAGCTACTGTGATGATAACTGCTGCTGAGAAGTTTGATGCTTGGCTTTGGCTGTGGAAATCTGAAGAGAACTGCAAAATGTAATCTGCTAGAAAACAGAGACTTTAGAACATCCTTCCAATAAGCTGGACACTATTGGAGAGGGCAGAAAACATCTGACTCTTTTTGAGGGAGTAGTAGCAAGCTGTCATCTGTGTTCCTCATGCTGAGGGTAGATCAGAACCAGGACTCATCTTCATCACTCATAAAAAGAGCCCCATGGAAGATGCTCTCTCTTCCTGTCTTTGCATTCCCCAGGACAGGCTTCCCTGACTTCAATCATATTCTTCGTGATACTTGGCTCAAATCCTGTATACGTGGACATTGTCTTAGCACTCATTCTCATTTGATGATTCCTACTTATGCTTTTAGTTAGGAAATTTAAAGAGTATTTGAGATTCTCAGCTAGTGTACATTGATGTAGACCTGTAAGCTTGTCATCTTTATCATATCCGCATCTTGGTTCCTCTATTAGAGGAAGTGGGAATGATGAAACCACCTGTAAAATGCTTTGATGAAAAATGCTTGCAAGAAGTGAGTATTTTATTATTTTGACAACTTTTTCCAGCTGAAAATATCCACAAGCATTTTAGTATGTTCTACTTCACCTATTTAAAATGGGGAGAGATCTGGGGTATAAGGAAGGAAGAAGCAATTTATTGCTAAATCTGGTCATTCCTCCTTAATAATCATATAAAAAGGACTGGACTTTTTGACAAAGTATAACTGGAGAAAAGACATGTTTTCACCAGATGCATAGAACATGAATCAAGGTATTGTTGACATATTTGTTAAGAGATAATTTGGGATATTAAGCATGTATTTAAGGCGCTTGCTTTTTGTTTGAAGATTTTTTTTTCTCCCTAGAGGAGAAAAATACCTTTAGGGCCACCTCACTATTTTTAAAAGGATTTCAGACTATTAAGACTGTATTTGAATTATTAAGTTCATACTACTCCAGGCCTAAATGTTATACCAGGTGGTGAGGCAGGAATATATAGGAATATAACATTTTCTAGTCACATTTTGATTAAACTTTGGAAGAAAACGTTTTTGTTAGGGAATTGTTTTTTTTTTTTATTTGGAAAAGTACAAAACAGTTTTTTTTTTTTTACAGTGTTGTGTTAGAGCTCTCACTGAAATAGATTGATTTTATTGGCTATTCAGTACTCTAAAAATCAAAATACTTTATTCTGATCTGTAAGCTTACTTCTAGAAAATGAACAGATAAATTACTAGAACTTTACATTTAAAGTAAAGCATCAACAGATAAAGTGCATGAATAACTGTGAATGTGGTGAAAAGCAAATCAAGCTGAGGATTGAGAATATTTCATAAAATATTGAAAGCCTGCAACTCATGCACGCTACATAACAGTGTATGTAGTTATGTTTCTGTACTGGCTGGCACCTCAGACCAAAATGTTTATATATTTGGCTCTATATGAGGAATTAGGTTCTAACCTTATCATGGTTATTTTAATGATGATGTTTTTATGTTTAATTTGACTGTAAATCATGTTAGTGGAATTTTGACTGCTATGTCAGAGAGCTTAAAGACTGAGCTCAAGTTATTTCAAAAGCTAAGAATTTGTCTAGCCTGTGATGTTTAGTCAATATGATCCACTCAAGTGTGGAGCTGTCAGAGAGGACACCAGCGGATGGGGCTTAATCTGCTCAGTTCTGAAGGGAAGTTGGACTCTGAGTATGAAGTTAAATTTTTGATCTATCTCAGTTACTGTTAAATAGCCAATTTAGGGATTTGTTAAGGGCGTTTAGGGAGTCACAATGGCCTACAAAACCACTCTGCCATGCCACAGTACGTTTTCTAGTCAGATATCCATGGAGTGTTTACTTTTGCTGTATGGGAAATAATTGTTTCAGTTCAGTTTATTCACTCTGCTGTCTCATACAGTGCTGGGTAAATACTTCAAAAACCACACTGGCAAATGTTGGTTCAGATGAATCCTGCACACCCATGTAAGCAATCATGAGGCTTTCTGTTTGCTTTCTTTTCCACAGGCATTCACACATTCAGTTTCTTCGTGGTCCAAGAAATATAAATTTAGAATGACTCTGTAGTTTTTGCTGGAGCATTCTTGTAGATCCAAAGTCACCTTCTGCCTTCCTGTCTCTGCTGATGTGCTCTCGATCGTGTGTAAAAGATCACCTCCCTGTCCGATTCTCCACACAAATTAAAAATAAAAATCTTCCTGGGGAACCCTGGAGAGTTTATGGTCAAGGCGATGACCAGACTGAGGTGAACCTCTGGCAATGTTGTTTTTTCTCAGGACTTTCTCACCATGCAAATCACACACTTTCTTCAGGCAGATTTTTTTTTTTTCCTCATAGATCATGAATATGCAAGTCTGTGCACCAGGCTATGAAAAACGTTCATGTGCAGGACATTGGTGGCATTGCTTATGCAGGAAAAGACTCTTTAGATGATTGTTTGGGAATATGTTTTACCAGGGAAAGGTTCAGATTTAAATCAGTTTCCATACATTCTATTCATACAATGTTCCAGGAGAAACTGAAGCAAAACCACCATGGTATCTTAAAGGAAAACAAGAAAAATATGTTCCCTATCTTTTAATGAAAATTGTCTAAAAGGTCTTGCATTTAAGAATAAATGAGTCAAGAAAAGTAATGAGCCTAGGTTTGGGTTTTTTTGCTTGAGTGGTTTGTTTCCTTCACCCAGTTTGCTCTGAGCCTTTTGAAAACTGCCAGCTCTGAACTCCAAGCTGTGGGACAGCAAAACTTCACATAGCAGATTCAAGTGGTGTTTTCATCAAATCTTAGTGCTTGCTGAAAATTTGGTCTGGAAAATATATTGACTGACTTTGGGCAAGCAGTATTTTCACCAGTGAAAGCCACTGGTTTATGGAACCCACGAGGACTTCTGCCAACAGCAAAGCTTTTGCAAAGGCCTGTAAGGTTTATTAACTATCCAACCCACTATCAGTAGTTAATGTTACATGTGGGTGCATTCAGTGGTGGTGGACTGTGTGTAAATACAGAGTCAGAAAAACTCTTCGTTCTACCACGCTTTGACATAAAATAGTTTTTACTTGAAGGTAAACAAAATATTTGTTTTCATTTTGATTCATGAAAGTAGTCGGAAGATTTTAAAATGAAATTTGAAATTGCTGGAAGTCATCCTCTTTCCTGGCCCTGTAACAGTCTTTTTTTTCATTCTTATAAGTTACATGATATTGTCTAGGAAAAAATTACACATGATCTTAATCTCCAGGCGTATTTTTTCCAGGGAGAAACCAGTAGAACATTTACAGTAATTAACATATTTTGTCTTCTCATTTTGTTAATGATATCTCTTTGAAGGCTATGCAGTAATTACTGCCCACAGAGGTATGTACTCTGAAATAAATTAATAACCAGTGACCAATAATGATTATAGATATAATCATCCATTGTGGAATATAGGCTAAAATAGATACTAAGAACAGTGTTGGAAGCAAAATAAACTGCACTGTTAAGAATAGCTAAAATTATTTTAGAAACTGATAAAAAAAAATATGGAGTAACCTATTTTCTAATCTTGTTTGCTAGTTTTAATAATTTTTCAATTTTTATTTCCAAAACCATTCCTCAACAGGCTGATACAGTAATAAGTAAAAAGTGAATCCTACACCAGCAATGTATATTTTGAGAAACCTATTTTAGAGAAATGAGTTTATTGTTAAGTGTTCTTATTTGACAGATAAATTTGCAAACCAGAATTAAAACTTAAATTTAATTTCATATAAGAATGAGTTTAAAAATCTCAATCCCTAACTTCTTTTTCGTCAATTTCACTTGTTAAAGAATACTGCAGGTGAAAAAATTTCCTGCCTGTGCCTGTTCAATTTTGAACTGATATTTGCATACAGAATTAAAAGGTTTAAAGGTGGAGAGACTCCCATAGACTAACATGCTCTTACCATTCAAAGAAAGCATAAAACATACACCAAACATTTCTTAAAAATTAATATTTAATAAAGCAAGACTTTTTCTTTTGTTCAAGGCAGCAATTTATTTTTAAAATAGAGCTTAAAAAACTCTGATTAAAAAAACTGATTGAGAACATGATTCTTTTTTAAAGAGCACAGTTTAGAAGCCTTGTTGAAATCCAATAATTTGGTTGTTCACCAGTAGGAAATAGACATCTTAAGCATCTTAAATATTCAACCCTTTGGCCTTGCAAAACACATTTTCACTTTAGCAAACTTTAATATGCCCAGAGTGGTTTGGATTAACATCTGTAGTGTCCTTACCTGTCTTTAGGCATCCTGGGTTAAAGAAATACAGCTTTCGAAAATACGCTCACCTGGAGGAGTTCTGTACTTTGCACCCTACGGCAATAGGCAGTGTAAAAGTGTCCCTTTTCTTAAATCATCAGAGTTCTCATCTTTGAAACCACAAATTCTGGAGGTATGTGTGAAAGAAGAGATGAATACCCATTGAATTTTGACCCGAGACCTTTATGTTCTTAAATTTACCCAAATTGATGGATTTAGCTGCATTTGAGCACTAGTTAAGATACACTGTCTCACAGTGGGTTAGATTCTGATTTTTCTTTCCACGTTAATGTCAGCATAAATAGAAAACATGCACTGCAAGTGAACAATATGGGAGAAGGGGATTCTATAAAATCCAAATGTGCGTATAAGCAGCCACAAGTCCATTATCTGAAGTGGTTATGTCATCTTACACCAGCAGAAAACTCAGCCCCTCTACGTTTGATTCCTAAATCTCACCTTACATCAGATGTTCAAAGGTTCAGATGAATAAGATATGTCTCTGTACAGTGTGTTTTAAATTAAAAGCTAGTGAAAAGCATGTCTCTCGATTTCTGGATGATAGTCTTGGAAAATGTGTTTCAACTGGCAGCTGCCCTCTTCCTATTTGCCTCCACCCTCACCTAGAAACCCAGCACCCAGCAATGTCAGAGCTGATTCACTCCACAGCACCAGTAACCTCTCTGCTGCACCTTCCCAGCTCTGCTCGGGGTGCTGAGAGGTGGCTTTGAAAGGGCAGCATGTACAGGGCAGAAATGTTTCTTGAGGGTATGGGAGGTTGTTCTTTCGTTTGAAGGAAACCAAGACTTCCAACTGATTTTAATTTTATTTTTAATGTTCATGGGAACCAGTTTTACATGCCTGACTGAATTCAGAGTTTGGATTTTTGGCAGGTTTTTATTTGAGCCCAGCTTGGCTGTTTTTCAAAATGTCCAGATTGCTCACATTAAATCTGAATAAGCACTGCCCACTAGTTTAATCAGAGTCATCTGGTATACCTCTAATTAGTGTTAGTTAAAGTTGAAATTCTTAATAACACAAAATTCAGCATTTTTGGGATCTATTTTGTAAACTCCTAATTGTAAAAATTGTAGGAGAGAAAACATCTTTTGCAATATTATTCAAAAATTGGAATACACGAATTATGATGACAATAACAAAATGGTAACAAAATAAGGCTAAGTTTTGGAAAATACCATCTTTATCCATTTAGGCATTCATACACATCTGCAGTATTTTTGATAAAAATGCATTTATGAACTTTAGCTGTTGTTCCTGCTAATACAATAATTGACTGTAACTGTATATTGTGCACAAATCATTAAAACATGTACACATCTGGGAGTATTTCAGCAATTAAATAAGCATATGACATTGTGGGTTTAGATGTAAATTGTTTCCTGGTCTTAACCTGTTGCAATAAACGATATGTAAACGAAGTATTATAAAAGTATCTTTCTGTTTGAATTCAATCTATATTTTGCCTCAGCCAGGAACAGACCATTACTGTGTTACTGTAGGTTGTCAAAAATAAAGCTTGAAAATTATTATACTCGCGCAGTTATTGGCTCCTAAAGGATCAAGACCCCCTACAAATCTAATTTTTTTGTATTATGATCAATACCTATGTGGTGCTTGTTTATGTGGAATTCTTGCCTTTGGTGATGTTTTAACTTTTATTATGTCAAGACATAGAACAATTAAAACAGCAAGTCCTACAGTTTGATTGTTTTGTTAAAGTGTTCGCCAAATCAGTAATGCTAGGTTTGACTTTGATTTTTCAGGTGTCTCTTCTAAATCCTAGAGAACTGGTGAACCACACTCTTATATTTCGTAGATGAGCTATTGTTTTTACATTTGTAATGTAACAATAGTACAAAAAGCATCTGTTTTCTCAGATTTATATCTTCAGATGTTCTTGTTTCTCAATCATGCTTCAATTGATACTCTGGACATAAAAATATAATTTATATTTTTTTGGACACATTTCAGCTTCGCTGTTCAAAGATTCAATGGATCGTGATTACAGAGCTGTATTTCTTTTTTTTTTCCAAGGGCATCTGTTCTTAGCCACAGCTGAGGATGGGGCCCACTGAGCTGACTGGAAGGATCCACCTAGAATTTGTTGAATTAAGTCCTTGCACCTGGATATAATTGTCATGCTGCTGTGCTGGGGTTTTCTTAAGCTACTGGTAAAACAAATTAGCTCAATTTAAAGTGGCATCCAGTAGGGAAGCAACAACTCACCTCATATAATGTTTTTCAAATAATTATTTTTCTATTGCCAGTTTTGCTTCATGAATATTTTCCTAAAGGCAAGATGAATTGTTAGATATTTTTAAAAACAAGTTAAACAGGAGAAGCAAAAAAAGCATCCTATTCTGTGTGTCTGCTGAGTTACATATATTAGAGTGCTATGTGATTATTGATTTTGTGTGACTGTCTCTTAAATAATAAATATATTATATTTTTTATATTTAGATAAATATATATGTATAAATAACATATTAATATACATTAAAAGAAAAGCAACAGCAGATAAAATGCATTTGAAAATGCAGTATCACAACACCACCTTTACCCTTCCAAAACCTCCAAAGCAGTCTCTGCACACACTTCATGTACTTTTTGCCAGATTTAGCACTATAATGATGTAGCCGTGTCTACATTTGGGAAAGATTCATGCAAGTTTGTTTTCTTGTTGAACAGTAGACAAAGGTAGCCGTTTATGTCTGACATGGGAATTTGTATAAATACCATGGGATCTCATTTCCTCATGTATTTTAGAGCTGTTTGAACTTGGCAACAAAATTCACAAGCTTCCTGGAAGGTCCACAAAGGTTCATCGCCTCAGTTGGACTTGCAGTGGCAGGACTTCACATGAATCCCTGGAATGTGTGCATCTGTGTTAGCTTCAGCTTTTCCTAATATTCCCAAATGTAGGCTCTGGGGGAAAACAATGAAAAATCGCCTCTGCAGCTGAACGTTTCAGGATGACTTCTGTAATAAAAGAAATAATGCATTTACTGGTGCTCTAAATATTGCTGCTATTTTATAGGTAGGTGACATGATAATTTGGAGAAGAGAGGGGTATGTTCACTGAGCATGGAGGGTGCTTTTGGATGCTCCTCTGGAGTAACCCCAGCTTCAGCTGTGACCAAAGATGCAGCTCTTTTGACCTGGTCACGTCACTGTGGATACCAACTTAAATTGCTAAGATGCTTCTCAGTTAGCTAGAAAATAACACGGACTGAAGCTACTTCATGTTTTTTAAATTTTAAACTAAATTTAAGAATATAAAAGGGGTCTTGGTCATTCTCTTGGGTACTGTGGCAGAACTAAAGATGTACATAATATTATAAACTATCCTCTTAGCTACACTTTCTTTTAATACTGGGTAGACTCAAATGCACCAGGAATGTGAATTAGGAAAGCAGTTCTTTTCTAAAGGATGGCAAAATGTCCAGAGATCAAAAGTTAAATGTAGAAGCTGCTGCCAGTCCTTCAGCTGTGCTGTGGATCTCGAATTTTGGGGAGTGTAAGCATCGAGTGACAGGGGCAGGCAGGGACATTTCTGTGGCTCTCGAGAGCAGTTTAACTCATGCTGCTCGGCTGAAGGTGATGTGTGTGTCACTGCTGCCGACACCTGCAGAGCAGCTCTGTGGCCCCGAGGCCAGTGGGGAAGTACTAAATGCACACTGTCCTGCAGAAGGCAACTTGCAAACAGCAGCTGATTCCGAACTCAAGACAATTTAAGGGTGTAACACAGTTGGTCGTTTTTTAATTGCCTCTTTTATTAAAAAATAATTTGTTTTTTTCACTGCCAAGTCCAGTTCTTGCTTGCAGTGCAGCCTGTTTTGTCCCACCCAGCAGTGCAACAGGTACTCTTCCTGGGTATGGATGTGCCATCAGTGCTCCAGCTGAAGGATCTGCACAGGCCTGAGGAGCAGAAAATTCACAGAGCAAAAAGGGCCAACACATAAAATAACACCAAATTATTACTCCTCTTCTTTGGAAGAGCAGGTCATGGGAGAGAGCTATCATACCCATACCCACTGTGTTGGTGCACACCCAGAGCAAGGTTTTTCTTCCAGCTGACAAAGCCCTGAATCGCATACGAGTGGGCAAGCAAGCTGCTTTCATATAATATTCCTTTTTATAAGTTCATTTTTCATGAGCTTCAGGGGAAAGAAAAAACCTTCAGTCTTCCCTCAGATGAGGTTGTAACAGCTGTGGCTGGTGTAAAGGTTGCCTTGAATCCTTTCTGTGCTCCCTCTCCAGCCTGACTTCCAGGGAGGAGAAAGTAGGAAAAATCAGTAACAAACTGAGTTTGGTATTTTTTTTCCTTATGTGATGATAATCCTAGGACTACACTTAGAGAGAAACTTGCAGTGGGAAATTAAGCTAAACTGAAAAGCATAACAAAACCCCAATGATCTAGACTGCAAGAATTCCTCCAGTGTTTTGTTCTTTAATGCTGATTAATAGAGAAAATACCAAACCCTTTTTGTTATAGCATGGATTTTTGTTTAGCAAACTCCATGTCACATTTTCTAATTTAATTATTGAACTCACAATGTGGATAAATGTACAGACATGACTAATAGCATTCTCTTATAATTTCATTACAGAGTAATAAATGTGGTTTTTTAAAACTGATTTTTTTCGTCTGTTACAGAATGTTTGTAATATAAATGAACTCTCAAATCCTGCCTTCTTTTTCTCTTTACCCTCTTTCAATTTCTTTTCAGATTTGACTCAGAAAAATGCGAGTGATGGGTGCTATTGATTTGGGTCATCTGCATGCAATTCAAAAGAAAAAGGTGATTTTTTTTTTTTAAATGCCTGTCAAATAATTGTGAGAGCTGTAGAAAAAAGTGGATTTATGCATGAAACAGAAAACTTCAGGTGAAAGAACAGACCTCTTTTATCATTGTAGAAAGACTCCATCTTCAATAATTAACAGTCAGACTATCCCCACACTGTTTCCTCATGACATCTGAGAACTGCTGCACTTCTTGAACCAATAGCTGCTATACAGCAACCAGCATCAATCCTGAATGAAAAAATTGTCCCAACTGCTGGTGAATGGCACTCAGTGGGTTTCCCATTGAACTATGCTGCGAAACAATGATGCACATTGGTAAATCACTGTGTGTGCCTTTCAGCTCTAATGCATATCCCATACTGGACAGCTTCCATTCACTCTGGCACCCACTGCAAACAAATGTAAGTATGCATCAGAGATGAAAGTGAAAATGCATATGTTAAATCCCAAATGGAAGCAGAAGAGTGTAATATATACATAGTTGCTTAGCAACAAACATGTTTTGGCCACAGGAATGGTGACATCAGTCAGAGGAGCGAGAGGGAAGCTGCTCTGCCCTCCTTGTCTCTCTCCCTAGCAGCTTCAGGAAGGTCTTTTCTTATTTCTTTCAGAGTAGAAGAGCGAGGGCTATTGTAGACATTTGTTCATGCTATTAATGCCCCAGCCTGTAGGACCAGGAGCAGGGAAGTGTGTTTTCCCTCTGGATGCTGCTGCAATGGCACAGCCCTCCTGTGCAGGCAGGGGCTGCCATCCCCACCGCATGGCTCGTGCAGAGCCCCTCTCCACCAGAACACTACAAGAGGAGAAACGAGTCCTGAAAATACAAACTGCAGCTAATAAAAAACATTTTTGGCATCACTCACTCTGTCTTTGACCCTATCATATCTTTTACACTCCTATCATGGGTCTCTTCTGTGACCCTTTCAAGCTCCTAGAAGCTTTTATTTCACTGATATTTCACATTCATTGGGCTGTTTTTTCAGGAAAGCTAGAAATGTTGATTTCAGTAAATAACACACTGTCTGTGGCTAGTAGACAGGTATTTATTAATTCCTCTCATTTCAGATGGTTTGAATATCTCTTGTCTCTTTTCCCCCTTCCTGCACTGTCCTGCCCTCTGCGATGGGAGGCAAAGGAGGCAGCTGGTGAATCCTGGTTCCAGTAATGTGCACCCCTCCATGCAAGTGGCTCCTACAGTCACAAGTAGAGCTCAAGCACCCTGTACCTCATGTGTTCAGCAGCCTGGCCCACACTGGCCAACAGCACCTTGCTGTATAAAGAAATTGCATCTCAGGGTTCAAAACCATCTGCCACTTTGAATTGCTGCAGACACATCCCTGTATACACTATTGCTGAGCGTTGCCTTTTAATTCAAGGTAATTAATATGTTTGTTGGATCCCCAGTGGGGGAAAGAACATATCAGGCACTCACTTCTCTTTGCAAAGAAGGCTTTTTCTCTACACGTGAGAGATTTGTAGGAATGCAAGATATACTGAAGAACTCAAATGAAATTAAGATAATGGATGAAAGTAGGCTTAAAGGGCAATTGTGGTAAAACAACATATTTATTTCCATTAATGGAGCTTCCATGTAGATTTGTTTGCTCTCATTTTCAGTGGATTCATAGAACCCCCTTTTTCACACACTAGCACATACCAAACTGACAAGGTATTACTAATAATATACCACTTACTATCAGATAGGTTTTGGGAAAAAAGTGTGTAATTCTGAAAATATGGCAGAACTTGAGACAAGGTGGGGTGGTGCCTCTGACCAGAAAGGCAAATGAGGTAATTCTGGCAGGGTGGATCAAAACAGAAGGGAAAGACAAAAGACTGTAAAGCAGGAAAAACTGTGTCATTGATTCTTTCTGAAGAGCTAGAATATTTTCTTCTCTTGAAATGCCAAGAAAAGGCACCTGGAAGTATATAGTTGATGTCCTCAGCAAACAGGTGAGATGAATTCTTTTCTTCATTTTCAATCTGTGACTTTAAGCAGTTCTCCCAGCATGGTTTTCAGCCTCAGTGGCACTCCTGAGTGATCCTACAGTAATTAAGCTGACATATGGATCAGAAGTTCATGGCTGGCTCCTCAGTTGCACCATAGGTGAAACTGGGCTCCCATATCTGGATTTTGTGAAGTTGGCAGCTTGAGAAATGAGCTAAAATTGGTGGCCTGGAGCTCCCCCTGAGAAATTCTCCTGCCATGCTACTGTGCTCGCCCCCAAATGTAAACCCTTCTTTTTTAATTTGTGAAATGTATGACTATATAGCTGAAAGATAATTAAACTGGAAACAAAAATAGATGTTTTCAAGGCCTGTTAGATTGCTGGTATTTTAAATGTGACTAATAAAAATTTTTAATGGTAATTGTCATTGAGTAACACGAGATTTTACAATTCACATTAATTACTGAACTCTAATTTATTTCCCAATGTATACATTTTAGTTTATGTCTCTGTGGCTCTGCTCATTAAACGTAGGCATAATCAGTTGACAGTTGGCTTTCTAAGAACTATAATTCATAATTTTCCTAATGGGATTAATTTCTTATATTAACCACATAGGTGGGCAGGTAGTTTCCTTTTAAGAAGGAAACTTCTCCTTGTTAAGGAAAGATTATGTCTCTATCCATGTTTTTAGTAGTTGTGTTGTGAAGCTCTAATCAAGTGTCTGTAAAACATACTGAAAGTTATTAACAAGTTCACATCTCTAAGAGTAAAGTTCGAGTTTGAAGAGTAATAGTAAGAGAAAAGATGAGATAGAACCATGCAAGTTCAGAGTATGAGTCAATTTTCATGAGTCAGTGACACTTTCGTGTCGCTAGGAGTCTTGGGGATATTCTTAGAAGGTCTACCGGTCCATTGACATGATTGGGGACCTTGGCTTTAAGCAAGACTTCTGAGACTTTTTCACTGTGCACACAGGCCTCAACAAGAATTATTAAAAGTCTTACAGGAAAAATTGCAAATACCTCAAACCCTGTTTAACCTCCCCCTCTCCTGATAACTCTTGATAAATTCATAAAAAAAGGTAAGAAAACATAGCTTTCATGAAACCTTCCAAAAGATGGGTATTTTCCTAGTTGGAAAAATAAATTTGGAGATCAGTTATCAACGAGACACTGTTCAAATGGAAATCTGTACCAAGCAGGACCCTGTGCTGTGATCTGTGCTCACTGACTAATGTCAGTAGTGTCCTGGGAATACCAGGAACCAATTGTACTCATTACAACCACGAAGGACGTGAGCCTGGCAAAATGGCAGGTATATTGGAGAGTGCAACTGGAAATCAGATTGGAGAAGTAATCACAAAAAATTTTATTCCTCATGGAAAGAAAATAAAAGGTACTTACTGTATATACAGAGGAAAAGTTGGCTGCAGAATGGAGGGTAAAATATTTGATTATAAGGAAAATAAAAGAGAAGTTATGGCGGGTTCAACCTGCATTTAAGTCTTCAATGATACAATGTTGTGAAAAAGAAAAATGTACTACTGAGAATTTTTTTAATGAATGTAACCTGAAAGACAGGCATATACATCCTTCTACTTTCCTCAGCACAGGCAAGCTTTGGGCACTAATTTCCAAAAAGAATATGAAGGAAATGAGAGAATCCTGAACCAAGGGATCAGAATCAGAGAAACTGGAATGATGTGGGCTGTTTACAGCATACAGAATGTAGCTTAAAAATCTTCAAATACCTACAAAAGATGCTGAAGAGAGGAAAGAAATTAATGTTATTTCCCCTGAATTGAAAAGAAAATATAAATTTAGATTACTCGAAGAAAAGTTTAGATTTAGGTGTTAGGAAAGTCATAACTAAAGAACAGGTCAGATGGCTTTGGGAAAATGTGTGCATTTCCACAGCTGAAGGACTTTACAAAGTGGTTAAATGAACAGCTGTCAAAAATAGCACAGGTACAGTTGATTTTCGACCTCTTAAAATCCACTTCAGCTCTGCTTTCCATTATTTTCTCCAAGTGGATTCTGTCTCTTGGATGTTTGTTGGTAAAGCCAGCAATCAAAATAATAATGCAGAAGCAGAGGCCTGTAAACAGAGGATCTGGTACAGTTTCCAGTCATGTCATTCAGCCTCTGGTGGAAAGTGCCAAGATATGTGCTTTGGAAGGCTCGTAGGGCACATAGCTGCATGTCAGCCTATTTCAATTAGCGTGTTGAAATGGCGGATTACACATCTCTATAAAAATTAAATTGGTCTCATCCCTGAAATTATGAAAAGCCTGAGGATCCAGTGGAAGAATGGAATCTTGAGCACCTCGATTTCAGGGGCCACTGAATGCCTGGTGCCACTGTTTCCGTGGCTCCCCTCTGCCGTTGCTTGTCCCCTCTGAATGTCCCCTCTCCCGCAGGGTGGGGTCACAGACACAGGGAAGCACGGAAGGAGAGCAGCCCCTAGCAGATGGCTTCCTGCTTGGAGCGTGTTAGCTGCTAGACATCAGGGAGCCCTGGGAGCCTTAGTTCTGTAGTTTTCTGAAGACATGCTTGCTCTCTTAAGAGCCTGTATTCAGATTATTTAAATGTGCAGTTTAGATGGATTTTGAGTCTTTAATTGTATGTCTGTCCTCTCTGCAATATTGAGCTTGTAATACACCTCTCTGCACACTGTAATACAACATCCATTCACTATCATCCAGTGCCTCAGCTAGGAGCTCACCTGAGATCCTGCTTTCCCTTGTGTGCTCGGTCTCTGCCCTCTTTTGAGTCTCTTTCCAACCCACCTGTGACTCATGCCACCAGCCAACACATTTGCCTCCCCCAAGCTCTCAGGGGATCTGTAATGAGATCTATATGAGACTGAAAAATTTCTCAGCTTTTCTTATTTCTTCATGCCACTTAAGGGGGCTGTCAGCATCCCTGAAACATTTGGTCACCACCTTGGTCCCTTCTACCTGTGCTGTAGGTAGGTAGCAGCCCTGGGCAGAGGCAGAGATTCAGTCCTTTGTGTATCCATTCCCAGAGGCACCCAGGTCTTTCCCGGTGGCCCCTCTGTCCCCACTGAGGCTGCAGTGGTGGGGGAGTGGGTCATGGACAGGCTCTGAGAGCCACAGAACTCCACACTGCTGTCCAGAGGGAGAATGACCTCTGATCTTCCCACCCCAAGTTGGGTGGTGACTAATCCTGAGGGGAAAACAAATACAGGGAAAAGATTGGGCAAAGTTCATACAGCTTCCCTGGGGAGGGAGCTTAGCCTTCCCTGTGTATCCATGCTCTGTACATGAATACAGTGACATTTCTATCTCTCTAACATCTCCTCCTGAAACTGCTCCAGGATGTCTTGCTTGTCGGATGTGGGTGGATCTGGCATTGCATTTCTTGTGGACCAAGGCAGAGTTCTTGGGAAATGGTCTCAGGAGTCGTTATTTCCATAACTCTCATTCTCCAGGGACTGGGGGAAGTGGGGACAGGAAGAATTGTGAGACTAGCTATTATAAAAAGAAAAAAAAACAAACCAAAAAACTGCTGTCTTTGATGCTGTGTGCTTCAGCTCTAAAAGTACTGTCTTCTAGACGTCTATAAAAGTCACTGACAGCACCATGTCACTGAATTTGTTGGTTCAGCTTTTAGTTCTTTTTGTGGTGAGAAAGACACTGAAAGGTGGGGGACAACTCCAACAACTTCTACCAGCAGTCCTCAAGCCTGGCACACTGGGCCATAGTCCCTGGCTGTCCCTCAGCCCCAGTGCCACAGCAGCCACCACGGGGAGTGCACAGTGCTTCCACACCATGCCAAAGCAGCTGCAGTGCCCTGGGGGCTGCCACACCACAGAGATTTTCAGATACAGCCTTAGGTGACAGGTGGGAATCACAAAAGCTGGATGTGCAGGTTAGATTCTCTCTGCTTACCCTTGTGCTGGGTTCTGATTGACAGACAAGAAATAAAAAGCAAACATATTTTAGGAGGTGCAAAGGCAGTAGTGGCAGCAGACCTAAGGTTCAGGGGCTCTTCTGGACTATAGTTCAGTTTTCAAGAGAGGAACTCTGGTGGGATGGCAACAGATTGAATTGCCCCCTGCCTGGTATTTTTCTTTGTTTTTCTTTGCTTGTCTTTGCTTCTTTTTTTTTACCAGGGGAAAGCATTTGATGTGGAAGCTTCTGAAAGGAAAGGCTTGGAGGCCCATCTTCTGGCCTCCAACAAAATAATTTGTATTTTCAAAAATTTCCTGATAAATAAAACTCCTGCATTAAAGACAACATCAATGTGCATGAAACAAATTTAATTTTAAATTGAACTGTTTTGAAATGAAAATGTTCTTTTAAGATAAGGCCAGATTAAAATGCTTTGAAACTTTTCTGTTTGGTTTGGGACGTGAAGTACAGCTGAAATGGACCTATTCTTTGAGGAGTTTTTAATTTTGAAAAAGCAACTTTTTCTACCTGAAAAGCACTGCCCCCTTCCAGTTAGAAGCCTAACAGCCCTGGTGGTTTGTGCTGGGATTTTTCTGAGGGCATAAATAACATAGTTATGAACATTTTACCCAGAACCAGATTTATCATATTTAATATCTTAAATATTGGTGGAACAACTCGTATTAAATCCTATGTACTATAATTTTTTCCTGATCAATTCCATATTTATAGCATTAATCATTTCTCTGCAGTTAATTAGGAGAATTGGTGGCTCTCAGGCTTCCTTAAGCTGAATCTTTAAATAAATATATCAAGCAAGATCCCCATTACCCAAATCAGACTCTGTGACAATAGCTGTACAGGGGCCAAAGAGACAGGAGCAGAGATCCAGAGAGCATCCACAGGGACTTGACAAACAAAAAAGTGATATTTCAAGCTTGTGTCTCAGCGGAATGGGGAAATAATAGCAATATAATCAAGGGAGTGTTTGTGTAGCCCTCATGGTTTAAAAACCTTTTGCCTCAGCCACGCTAATACTCTGAAACAAGGATGCTGATTATATGACCAGTTGTTTGGCATGTGTTCCTAAACTGGTTTATAATTACCAAATTAATCTCTCTGAGGTATTAAAAGCCTATTTGCACAATCTTTGTAAAACTGAAAGGGAAGCGAAGCACTTTACCTGTGTTGATACAGAGCCCTGCAAATAGCAACTATTTGTTTTTGTAGCTGTTGTGGCTCTGGGAACAAGTAAATATAGACAGCAGGAAACACAAATACAGAGGCAGTGCAATTGGAGGCTGTCAGGAAGCAGTATGGTGGCTTCAGGAGCTGAATTCGGCTTGAAATAAGCTTTGTCTCAGTATGCGTAAGAGGCTTTGGCACTGTATCAGACCTCTGGGGAAGCCACTCAGCAGGGTGGGGATTACTATAGTTTGTGCTTCCCAATTCACAGCAAACTTGCTTCTCTGCCGTAGCCGCGCATTAACTCTCTGTGTCCCGCCCGGCGGCCCCGCAGCGCCGGGGCAGCGGCGCGGAGCGGAGCGGAGCGGCTCGGGGCGGGCGCGGGGCGCGCAGCATCGCTCCGCCCGGCTCCGCGGGGCCCGCGGCCCTCTGACAGCACCGTCGAAAATGCAAAGGAATCGTGCCTGCGCCGCAGAGCTGGCAGCGAGGGTTGTGTAGACCTGCTGCAGGCATAAACTTCTTCCTACTGGGGATTTTTTCTCTCTCTGTGTAAACACATGGGCTGCACTCGCTCTTTTGAGGTTTCACAAGGGTTAATTCTCTCTTAGCTGTGGGAATATTTTTCGTTAGGAGCAACTCGATGGTTATTCCTAACACATGACTATCAAAGAGTCAGATTAGCTGAGGGGGAGGGGAAAGACTCCTGAGTTTGCACTTCCTGTCTCTTAATAAAGCTGAGATTCCAGAAGTATTTAATATCATTGTGGTTTACATAGGAAATTGTCTGAACACTCTTAGTAAGTAACTGAATATATGGCTGCTATATTGAATACCATTTGTCCATGGTCGTTTTTCTTTCAGTTATGTTAGATATCTAGAAAATGTAAAAGCAGGATCTTGTTACGGTGCACAGCTAAATGAGGAACTATAAAATACAGTTTTAAAAATTTAAATATCTAAAATGTATTGAGAAATGTGAGGTGCACCAGTACTAAAGAAACAACAGCAATTGTTTTATATGCACTGCTAAGGCAATAAAATGTGGATTCCTTATGTAGGTCCAAATGTAGCAGCTGGATTTGGCTTTATGAACCATGAAAAATAGTTCCCATCTGGAAGTTGATGTTGAATAAAGATGCAACAGTAAGGCTGCATCTTACATGTAACATTTATACGTTTCCAACTCAATACAGCACTAGTATTGGAGAGGAAAGAGTGAGGGAGAGGAAGATGAGAATATATAAACCAGAAGCCTCTGGCCGACATTTTAATGTGTATTCTCTAATTTAGGAGACTCAGGTTTTGGCTGGTGTTTGGGGTTTTTGATTTTTTTTTTTTCTTCTGAATAATTCCACCAATAATCAACAGTGTACAAGTAAAAAAGGCTTCTGAATGTCTTCCACTACATTCACCACTTCAAAGATCATTGTCTTCATCTCCCTGTCAGATAAGTAAGAAAGTGATAATGTTACTATTCTCTGATATTCGTCCCCCCAAGCCTCCCTACAGCCTTCCCACCTATCAAATTGGCATTTAAAAGTGCATTCATGGGGCCTGCAAATCAGGAATTCTGTTTCAAAGTGTCTGGCCCCTTGCTCTTTACCTGTACCCTGCCTTGAGCAATGTTTGCAAATCCCTTATTTTCATATCCCAAACCCCCAGTCATAAGATGCCCAGGAGATCCTACTTCCTCTCACACAAAAATATAAAGGTTGAGTTTAGAGACCTTTTTACAAAATCTGGCCCCAGACAAAACTCTATTAATTCTTAGAAGATTTTGTCAGATTCTTGATACCCCAAAGCTTTTTTAAAATTCAAACTGCATACAAGCGTAGTCCATGCTAAAACCTTACACTGTAAATTAGGTTGTAAATTCTTATTAATAACATGAGGCAACAAAAAGTCAATAAAGGAATGAAGTTGGAACATTTTATTGGCTCTTTTTTGCTTCCTCGAGCAAGAATTATTTCTAATGCAAGATGAAGTGTTAGGAGACGTGATGATCCCCTTTTTGCCTAGAAGATGTTGTGAGGTTTCTTTAACTGCAAGACTTTCATGGTGGCCCCAGTGCTGCAGTGCATCTGGCTGAAAAGATTTCCTGTATTTTTCTAAAAGGGCTCTGTTATTGTTCCTGCTGCTCTGGTTGTTTCCATGAGCCTTTAAAATGAAACCAGGTCCCACACCAATTTGTGAGGCAGACATTTTAAATGTTGGGAAAACTTTAAAATCAAAGTTGGATTTTGCAGGTATTCACTGTCATCAGACCACGGGTATCTTGAAATACCCTTAATCCACATTTACCTTTCATTTGAGATAACAACAGACCCCCAATGCTTGCAAACTGTAGTCCTTTAACATAGGAAATAAGAACCACATATGTTTAATATACTGACATGTGCAACACTCTGGTGGTACATGTGGCCCACTGATGTGATCATAGGCTTTCCTCAAGTTAGCTCTTCAAATCAGAAGGCAGTGTCACCCTTTCACCTCTTGATATCTTGAGATCCAACACCTACACTGCACCCTCCTGCCTATTCCAATCCCCTTCTCAGTGCAGCACTTGAGCGCTGGTATTGGAGAGGAGGGAGAGAAAGAGGGAGGGGGTGATGGGAATATATCAGAAGACCCATAGGAACATTTTTATGTGTATTCTCTAAGTTGGGAGTCTCAGGATTTGATTGCTTGTTTTGTTTTTGTTTTTGTTTTTTCTTTTTGTCAGATAACCCTACTACCAACAGTCAGCGCTCTACGAGTAAAAGGCCTTTGACTGTCTCCCACCACATGCCTTCCTCCAAAGCCCATTGTTTTCATCTCCCTGCCAGTTAAATAAGAAGGTCATGTCCCTATTTTATGATATTAAACCTCTCAAGCATTCCTCGAGTCCCTTGCTGGGGCAGCTCTGGAGGTTTGTCCCAGGAAGGGGACTTGGCTGTGCAGGGACAAGGGAGGCCACAACCCCTTTGACAGAAATTGTGCCACAGCCTGAATGTCTTCCCTAGTTCTTCTCAGAGAAGTTTCTGAAGCTGATCTCAATGTGTTTGACTCTAGCAGTCTATTTTCCACACAGGGATCTTGGAGTTTCTGGCAGATACTACTCAGGCTGGAATCCAGACAGCTTGTCTGAGCGCAGAGAAAACACCCTCCTTCCCTCCTCAAAATTTTAGGAAAAGGCACTGTATTTGCTGCTCTTTGGATAAAAATCATCCCTAATGGTGAGTGTGGTCTGAAAATATCGCGATTGACCTGCTTCAAAGGAGAATCACACTTGTAGGTTTAATGTATCAATGTATCTCCTGGGCTGTGTCTGCCACCCCAAGCAAGAGCATGAGGGTGGCACTGGGCTGGGGCAGGTGGGCAGCAGGGGCAAAGGGCACAGGGAAGGCAGATTTGGGACTGCAGAGTGGGAACAGGGAGGTCAGAGGAGCCAGCGAGGCTTGAGGAGAGAGGAGAGACCTAAGAGCCTAAGCAACAACTTCCCTCACTCCATCCCCTCCATGGCAGGGCTGTCCCAGCTCGGCACTGCAGCCCCTGTGTGTGCTCTGTGTGCCTTGGGCTGGGAGGATGAGGGCAACCAGACTGTGGGATGGAAGGGACACTTTGCTCTAGATCTCTGCCAGTCAGTGGCCTGCAAATCTTCAGCTTCCCTTGGCCTGGCAGGAAGAGCACAGGGCTACATCCACAGGAATGGGCTTTTCAGGGTCAAGGATCCAGTTCCTTTCTCCTCTGCACAAAGCAGAGCAGAGGATAGCCATTACTTTGTCTATGCCTTGAGCATGCTCTGGATTCAGTACAAAGACTATAAACATGTACAGCCTCCCTGAAAAAATCCCCAACACCTGGAATAAGCCTATAATGTTGGCTATGGCATACGGGGAGGTGGCTGCCTCTCTCCACTGTATATATATGTTTATTGTTCAAGTTAGTTTTGTAATTAAAATGGCATTAAAGAAATTAAAGTCCTTTAATTTTAATAAGCCTTTAAAATTCTAGGCTTTCAAGTCCCAGACCCATTTTTATCCTTCAACTTGCAGGGAAAAAAAAAAAAAGATTTTTGCATGGAGGAGATTTTTTTTCCCATTTACAGAATCTCCAGCCTTTTCATTGTTTAATTCACATGCATGCAAATGTAGGGATTGTGCAAGCCTTGGCAGGGCATGCTCTGGAACTTGTATCCACTGCTTGAACAATTTAAGCAGCTAGGTTTCATGGAGCTTGGCAATCCCTTCCAAAAATGCTGAATCTAGGCCAGGGTTTAGGCTAGACTTGCCTGGTGCTATTAGAAAGCATAGGTTGTGTGCAGCTAGCCTGGGAGCTGGAGAGCAGAGCTACAGTCCTGCTTCTGTCCAGTGGCTTTAATAAAGAATCCCATTTATATTCATTACCGCAACCAAGTCCTGTCTCTAATCTATCGCAAGGGACACTACAGATATATTATTTCTTTGTAGTCTCAAAATGCTCAGATGGTTTTTAACCTTATTAAATCTAAACCCCTTAAATGTGCTTCTGAAGCAAAAGTTTTAGCAATAAGCCTTCCAAAAAGTGCAAGATTTACAAAGCAGATTTGTGGCTGGGTGGTGAGTTGAGTAACGTTTCTCTCAGCATATCATTTGCCAGAATTAGAGGAAATTCCCTGCTTCAACCAAACAGGGAGCATTAGGAATGTGTATTGTGCTGGTACATCAGGTTGTTAACACTCTAAGAAGCAAGACAACAAAGTGTTAATCTACCTAGATGATGTTCTGATGGTTGTTGCATTTCAGGAAATAATAAAACTTTGTTTGAATTATGGAATGCTGCAAAGTCCTCAGGATTTCACATTTACTGAGAATAAAATTGGTCATAACCTCCCAGAGTCTCTATCTCTGTTTTTTAATAGAACCAAGAAACAAATTCTTTTAAAAGGTTAAACCACAATCACATAGACTGTGGCTCCACTCAACTATGTGATTGTTTCTAAGTGTACAGCTACTATCTTGGTGTTTACAAGTAAAGGATCAGGCTGGGTGTTTCAGAGCCACTGTGGTACTTGGTGCAGCATCATGACAGTTTATGTCACACAAAAAAAGGCACACAGGTGCAGAAGCTGTAGGTATTGATGAGTCGGAAACTAAAAGACAGATCCTCCTAGGCAGCTTAGGATTTTTTTTTTTCTGGTCAGAAATGATGTAAATAACCATTAGCTGAATGAGAACATTCAGTGTTACTAAAATAACATTCTTTCAGGTTTTGTGCTAAATTGTGTAATAACCGAGCAGACTTTTTGACTACAGAAAGAGGAAATAGTGCATAGACTGGACTTTGATTTCAGCATTTGGTAAACAGTATGATAATGCAGATGTTTGTTCATTTTTCATCTACATTTTGGTCCACATGTTTTCAGTCAAGATTTGGAGACTTATTTTCTGAGTTAACTGTATTATTTAAATTATGATTTTAGAGAGAGCCAGGAGGAAACTAAGGGAAAACTGCCTAAGACCACCTCTACACTCACAGTAGTTAATTTTATTGTATCAGTAGAAGCAAAATTCTATGAGAGTATAGAATTAAAATCCAATAAATGGAGGAAAAATAACAGCCTTAGAAACACCAGTGGCAGCATCTCAGAGACAGGAATTCCCCTTTCTGTATTCTAGGTAAAAAGAGTTCTAGAGTGGAGCCTTCTCCCAGCACCTGGCCTGGGACAGGATGTGTATTCTGGCAATTTGGCCAAATATGCAAGCTGAAAAATGAGCAAGTGTACACTGTAAAATCCTGTAGCCAGATGCAATAGGAAAACAAATTTGTCTTCAGGCAGAGTGGTACAAAATGCACTTGAGGGATATCTTTTCCCTAGACAGAGAAAGCAAAAGTTGGATGAGCATTTACTCCATCTGCCTGTTTTGGACAATGGTATTCAAGGTGACTAGGAAACACTTCAAAACAACATATAAGTGTTCCTCTGAAAGAATTTCTGTATGTTTTAAGTGCATCAAGTTCCTAAATGCAGTGGGTACTGGTTTTATATCAAGGAATGTGTCCCCTAACAATGTGATGCTACTGACAAGTTGGTCTCATCTGTATCTTCCATACAACAGTCATCGACAGTTCCAGGGAGAAGGGATTTTCATGAGTAACAGTGATTTATAATACAAATCCATTCAAAGTATATTATTTTTGTATCTTTTATATTAAGTGGAAATGTGTTAAATGCAGTATGAACCAGTTGTTCAAATAGATTTATAATATGAATTTCTATAAATGTGAAGTGTTCCCAAAAATTAATTTATAGAAAGTTTGAGGTTAGGTTTGTATTTATTTGAGAATCTTTTATGTATTTTTGAAAATACACTAAAAATATCCACTTTTGAAACTGTATTCTGGGCTAGAAGCTTTTAACTTGGAAGTAAGTCCATCTGGAGTAAAGTCTGTATCACTTGAGAGAGAATCTTGTTCTAAATATGTCTTGCCTTCAAAACAATAGGTACCATCCTTGGAGTTTGGTTTGTTGATAGCTTCTCACATACTTTGAAGAAGTCTCTGGGTGCATTTGTAAACTTGGCACTTGGCAGAAAAAGAATTGTGAAGGCACAAAAATATTGTAGTGTCTGGTTCTGTGTCTTGTTTCAGGTGATATCCGAAATGCACAAAGGGTAAAACTGCAGACTGCCAGAGTGATTAATCAGTGGAAACTAAGGACACACATTCATGTGTGACTTGCAGAAAATCCATGGATGTATCCAGCTGCCTTCAAGCAGAATTATCCCGGGCAGGATGCATGTCTCTACTGGTCACCCCCAGGGACAGCTTTAAGCTCCCCTCTGTTGGGGTCTGTGCCTCCCAGGAGAAAGATGGTTGCACCTCAGGCAAGAAACCCCAAAGGCACAGGCTTTGCTGTGGGGATTCCCTGCTGTGGGAGCCCTTCAGACTCCTTCTTTCCTATATGGAAACTTAGGAAATGGTTGAAATATATCTGAGGGAATTCTGCCAAATATTCATGTATCTACATTTTCTACTCACTCAAGGGGAGCACTGGTAACCAATGTACTAAAAGTCTTCAAATGCTGACAAATACAATTTAGCTTTGAAGGCTGCCAGCAATTCTATGGTAGTAAATCCCATTTGCAATCAAAGGGTGAGTCATTAGCCTTGACATTTGAGAAATGGAGATTACTATGAATTTATGAAAAAGGTTCCCTAAAATGTTTCCTTAGCAACTGCTGCTGAGGAGCCTGGGGCATCTCTCAGGTCCCCAGGCTCAGGAAAGCCAGCAGCAGTGGAGCAGATGGTTTCCTATCCACTTGCTGTATGTAGTGCTAAGGATTCACTATCTCTTTCCGCTCAAGTCTTGTCTAAGTGAGGAAAAAATGGTGTTTTCTTATGTTCAGTTATGTTTACTGAGCTGACTTAATGCTGCTGAAACTATTGCAATGGGCACAGCTTATTATACAACCCTGTATCCTACACAGGCTACGAGCAGCTTGGCCAGTTCCAAACATGACTTCAAGTGAAGTGATATGACAGCTTGTTACCACCATGAAAAGCATATAATTTTATTTTAAAAGGGTTTTGTTAAAAAAAAAAAAAATAATGAAAGCTATTAGTTTTCCATTTGTCCTCTGTTTCTGAAATGCTCTTAATTCCTCTACTCAATCTTTTTTCTTACAGGCATGAGCTTTTCTTCTAGGTGAAGAAGACAGAGTAATGAAGACCTTTCATCTACAGGGGAACATCAGAATGTTTCTTGACCTGCTGTAAAATCACAACCATCAACAATATTTTGTATTTTGTAACTCAGCTGGTTAATTTAATCTCAACCCTTTTTTTTTTTTTTTGTTAAGCCAGAGAAAAGTACTTTTCTTTTAGTTAAGGGGATCCTTGGCTGGCTGCCACATCCACAGAAAAGGTGAGAGACCTCAAGGTGAGCAATGGGAAGGTGGGGATGGGGGAGAAGGGAACGAGGGCAAGTGGAGAGACCTGTGTGCTCCTTGGAAAGGCAAAGGGGATATTGGCTGGATGTAGAAGGTACTGGAGTTATACAGAAGGAGGAATCTCTTGAGTGTGCTACAGCAACATCCATGCCTTGCCTCAGACAGGTAGGTTGTGAAACCAGAGATAAATCCCAAGAGAAGCTGGATGATTGCAAAGCCATGGAGGAATACCCTTATGGCACCTGCATAGATCAGTGCAGAAAGTTTCTTCTGCAGCTAGGGAACAGAACTTAGTGAAGAAGTGTGCAGCACCTGACTAGCACATACTGTATTTTTTTTTAAATTAAATTAATTCCTTTAGTAAACTAAATTCTAATTTTATGTTTCCAGTAGTCAATATTCTATTTGCATGACTTCCTATGGTGGTAACATCTCATGAGTTTCATGTAGATGTGATGTTTTTTTTTCTTCAGGGTTTTTCAGATCTAAGCGAGACCAATAAAAAAAGCCTAACAGCTTCTGAGAAAAGATATTGCTGCTGGTGTAACCCTCGGTGCAAATATGAGCACAGTTCTTAGCAATTCTACTACAGAATATTTTCAGAGGAGTGGCTGCACTTCATGACATTCTTACAAAAACATGAAGAATATTAGTTTTTTCCAGTGGAAATAAATCCTTTCTTTTCTCCTCTGTGTAACAAGTCACCCCCCATATTTCTATTGCTCCTTTGCCACACATCCACGGAGGATGGCCTGTCATTCTGTGAACTCTCATGTATTTTACAGAGTCAACATTGCTATTCATCTCAGGCAACTACGGCCAGTCTCGGCTGCCAGGTGAAACGCGATGTTGAAACAGAGAAACCGCCTCAAAGAAGGACAGGCTCTCGAACTGCGAGCGGCTCCGTGGGTCAGCCCCGGCGCTGAGATTACACCTGGGCGTGCGGCAGCGAGCGGCGCGGCCCGGAGCGGCGGCGGGGCCGCCCGCGCTGCGGAGGCTCTCGCAGGTCGGCTCTGAGCACATCGCGCAGGATGGGCAGCAGCTGCAAGCCGAGCCCAGTGCAGCGCGCCCAATGCATTCCAGATGATGAATATGATGCAGACTTACTGGAAGAAAAATATATTTCTGGAGAGGAAAACAATTACTTCTCAAAGCAGGACAATGAAGCTGAACCGACGCTACATGGGCATAAAATAGAACAGAACTTTTGGGCAACGGCTTTAGCTTCCAATAAATCACCCACCTGGAGATCCTTTTGAAGAGTGAGTTTGGATGTATCAGACCCCAAATATTTTCAGAGGTATATAAGGTTGAAAAATTATGCGTTTAAACCTTGATTTCTCCCCAAAGGGACAGATACTTTGTTGTGTCATAGCCTCCGATTTTCACGTTAGCAAAAAGGTGCCGTTGACACTCCAAAAAACACGTGGGCTGTCTCACGGAAGTTTTGTAAAAAAAGGCTTGGAAACACCACTTGATACAGTGGGCTTCACTGGCTGAGTCTTCAGAGGCGACTTGAACGAAATTTGCAAAAACATGTCAAAAGTTAAGTGGTGAAAATCAGCTTAAATGCCTAATTTTAATTTTGTTCATGCTCTTTGTTGTTTCATTGTGGAGGGAGGGAAGAAGCTGTCTTTTTTCTCCCTGTCCTTTCATTTTGTTTGGGAGAAAATGGATGTTGGTGAAAAGAAGAGAGCTCTGGCAGGGACTGGAAAGAGGTTGTTTATTCTGTTTTGTTTTCTTTAGAAAGGGGCAACTCTTCTGAAACTGGTGATGATCCAGTTAAAGGGGGACTCCGGGTGAGGAAGAGAAAAGAAAACTAATAATCAGCCTCTAAATGACAAGTTTTCTCTTGAACAAAAGAGCAACAGGAGGCAGTGCAGGCAGGGGGTCAGTGCCCAGGGGTAACGTGACCAAAACAATGGCTGGAGAATGTGTGTAGCTTTTGCCACTCCAGAAGCTGCTGCCCCAGTGCCTTCACTGAGGGACTGCAAGGATCCAACCTGATCCAATGCTGGGCAAGTGTGGTGCCGCTTCTGGAGTCCTCCAAAGAGGAGCAATGTCTGACTGTGGGTAATGCAAGCAAGAATTGAAGAATTGTGAGAGAATCCCCCCAGTTCTGAATGACAGGTGTGCTTGAGCAGCCCCGGCCAATAAGGCAGAGCCCCTGCCAGCAACGGGGCTAAAGGTGGGGTTTAAAGTGACTTCCATCAGAGATGGAAGCTGCTTGGCAGTGTCTGTGCTCCTCTTGCACTTGGTTAATCGCCTGTTGGGGAAAGCCAGTGGTGCTGCATAAACTGAAGCGAGATGATTTTAAACTATTATGAGCATTCACGCAGAAGTTCATTCTGGTTTAGACTAAATTGGTTTTAATTTCAATTCATGTAACTTCTGTGTAGACGAGGCCTATGGCTTGCCATTTTGCAGCAATGGTGAATTTATAGCATATGTGCTCCAAATGGACTATCATGCAAATTCTCCTGGTATTTGCTCCAAGTCCAGTTCCAGCTGTCAGTGGAGATGGAGAAGCAGAATAGACCACTCACATGGCCTCCCATGTAATGCAGATTGGATCTATTGTCAGTCAGATGGACTGGTGGTGTGGGAGCAGTGTGAAGCCAGTTCTTTCACTACATAGTGTGTAAAGCAATGAGGCAGACAAAAGCTGGATTTAAATTAGGGAATATTTCTGCCAAATTTCATTCTCTGAAGCAGAAAAATAAAACACTTAATGTGTCTGGCAATGTTTCTTCTGTGCACAGTGTTTTAGCTGATCATAAAAGAAAAGCTACGTGTGAACATTATCTAGCAACTTCATCATATTCTGAGGAGATGAGAGAGTATGATTCCACCATGGTCTGAAAAAGTATTAGGCTGAGAAAGCAGAGATAATTTGGCAAGAAAACAAGATGACAAGAGAAAAAGAAAAAAAAATGTTCTTTTTGATTAGGTAGGAGTTACCAGTTATAATCACAGCAAAATCGTATCTGCCACAAAGGCTCCATTTTGAAAGTCCTTGATGTCCTCAGTGTCCTGCTCAATGGCCAGAGGCTTCCCACTTTGCCCTCTTGCTGCTTATTCAGAGAAAAGCAAGATCTGAATGGTTGGAAAATATATGTGCTGCTCATGCAGTAACTGCATGTGCATGAAAATAGAAGAATTCCTTGTCTGTGCGCCATGGGTATCTGTGCTGGTAAGGAGGCAGTAACTGTCATTACATGCATATTGGCCCTTTGAAGATTTGGCCCTGAATTCTACTGGTGAAGTATTTTCCATGATTTTTCCACTGTATCTTAGTTTTGAGCTTCAATCATCCAATACCTTAACAGAAAAAGAAGACTGTGTTAAAAATAGTCCAAAGAAATAATACCAGACCATTTTTAATTGTAAATGATTGAAAGAGCAAGTATCTGCTAATGTGAATGAAAACATAGTTGTGTAATCCAAGTAAGAAGAATGTCAAGAATAACAACTTTGTAACTGGATTTGGAAAAATAAACAATTCTTTCTTTTTTTTTTGCATAATAAATATGGTGTGGGTAGCTAAAAATAACAATTTATGAATGCAGTAATGTGTTTTTATTTCTACTGGTTCAAAACAGCATTTGCTTCTTGAAATTACATAGAATCTGATTGAAGTTTGTCCTTTCAGAGCCTTGTCTGGTACAAGGTAATGCATTGACTACCCTATTGATATTGTAATTTTTCTATTATATATAGAAATTCTCATATTGCAAGATGCTGTGGCCCTTGATATTTCACAAACTTGGGACCATTAAGAATGTTTTCCATGTCAGAGCTATACTAATTGTGACTGTGTTGATGACATCCACCATTCTACTTAAATTGAAAATTGCTGCTTACTAAAGAAGTTGGACTCTCAGCTTAAGTCCTTGGTGACTGATTTGATTAGTCCATTTGAGTGAGAATAGGGCAACACAGGGGCTATGTTAATGGAACTTAAACAATAGGCCATCACTAATCAGAGACCTCAAGGTTGAAGTGAGGTTAATTGTTATGCGGGTGGTATTTGAAAAGAAGTGTTGACTGGTGTAATGCACTATGGGACTGTAACATTTGAACATGCAGCCCTAAGGCCAGAGGTTTTGTTTAGTTTCCCAATGAAATTTAAAGCTACATTATGTACATCTTTAAACAACAGCCTATATGCTACTGCCTTTTGGTATGTTACAAGAGCAACAGCTAATTGATAACAGAAATGAGTTCCCCAGGCACAAAATCCAGATCCAGATCTGGTATTGGATTTTAATCCCTTTCTAAACTTGGTGAGGTGGGAATTGATTGAGTCTTGATTAAGCCCTTCATGGAAAGCACATAGAAGATTCAAATGGCTGCCCCACCCCCAAAAGTTTAGAATACTCTGAATCCAGTTTCACTTTAGTCCTAGAGTGCACATTTGGTGGAAACATATGAGCTGACAACTACAATGTCAATGCAAAAACATTTTGGCATAATTGGGAAGCACTCTTATTGGTATTGCTGTGCAGACAGGGATTTATATCTCAACATGAGTGGCACGAGTTCTAGCTAGATTTCTGAAGAAATGCTGCTTGTATGAAAATATTGGTGTTTCATCCTTCCAGAAACTGTGAACCTGTAGAGATGAAGTCTCAAATTTCATGAAAATAACCTAAAATAAAATAAAGGCTCAGAGATTCTTAGTGAGTCTGAAAGCCTCCCACTGAAAGGGAGGCTGCAGACTTGGCAGATATTACATATACTATAGACATTAAATTAGCTTGCAATTCACTGCAATAGAAACAGATCTTGTAAACCGGATTGATACGTGCTCAGGCTCCTTACAGCTCCATTTCATGTGGTTCACAGGACTTATTTTTAATTAAATAGAGTTTGGACCTCTGGCTTGAATGTCTCCACTGCACATGTGATGTAAAATTTTCTGTAAGGAATGTATTAGCTGTGCACTGGAAGACTGGCTGATGGTGCAGCCCTTCTGGCTGTGACTCAAGTACCACTTTGGTGCTGGTATATGGCTTTAGGCTTAGTTTTCTCCAAAAGAATCTACTTTGCAACCACAGACTAGTGGATGAACCTGCTCTGGTGTGAATGCTTTCAAAGAAATGAAGGAGATGAGAAAGAAAATCAGCCAGACTGGGGCAGGGTGCAGTGAATGAAGTGGAACAACTCCAAAATAATTCAGAAATAAATATGACTTTTGTTTCTTACAAAATGTGGACAATAATGACAAAGACAAGGGGAGAAGAGGTGATATAGGTGGGAACAAGAGACTTCTTCCTGCTTTTGCTGTAAATAAACCAATAATTTTTTTCAGAAAGGAATTTTTTTTAGGAAAATGAATTTTCCATTTTTGTGCATATAAAGTCGCACCAGAGGAGGGGCAGGGAGACTGTGCCAGCACACATAAAAAATCTAGTATGAGCATGGGAAATGTAAGGACATTTTAACACAATCATATAAGGAATTTACAAGGTCCTAAGTCATGAATAAGTGCCTTATTCACAGGAAGCCAATATTTTGATGTATTCCCATGGCAGAAACAAAATGATGGGCAAGAAATGGACAGACACATAATACACACTCCAGTTGTCCTTTGCAGTCAGTGCCTTTTCCTAAAAAGATTCCTTTCTCTATTTTCATTTCTTCTATCTAAATAATCACTCCTCCCAAGCATACCCAACATTAGCAAAGTCTTTCCAATGTGATCAGAAGAGTTACTGGGTGCTGTAGACAGAGCAGCTGGGGGCCTTACAAAAACCACCGATTCAAAGAATTTTAGCATAGTATCCCACACACCAAATAACTACTTAAATGAAAGTTTAATTGCAGCCCCTAGGGAAGGATGGAGGAAGGGTCAAACTGTTAGACACATGTGCTTTGTTCTTTGTAACAAAAGCCTTTGTGCGTAAGTAAATGAACTCTGAAAAATAAAATGAAATTGTGTTTTGATGTTTTGGATATCGACTATATGGGAGGAGAGCACACAAAAGGAAACGAGCAATTTAAAAAAAAAAAAAAGCAGTTTGTTATCTACTGCATCATTTACATTTGCTTTAAAAATCCCAGTAGTGTTCAAACTACCTGCTTATATTGTACTCTGGGCAAATTCAGGGCTCAGGGTTAATCTGGCAGGGATTTGTTTTCTTGCTTGTGTATTACTGCATTTATTGCAATGTTTAAAAAAATCATGTGTTTTGGGTAGTGTCTGAAGCTCCACACTTCCACAAGCTCAGAGCTGTACAGAAATAGGGTCCTATTCTCAAAGAGCTGAATGTTCACAAAAGGACCCAGCAGCCGACAGGTGGTTGCAGACTGGTTTTCTCAACAAGCATCCAGCCCAGCCAAGCGTGCCCTACTGAAGATTTGTCCCATTGAAGTCAGATGAGAGTATTTTCAAGTTCAAATGAGCTTGAAAATTGCAAAGGACATTTCTCACTGTGTGGAGGCACTTTTTTTTCTGAAAAAAAAAGAGAGTAGAACTGTGCCTCCTGAAGACATAAAATCCTTCTCCCCTGCATAAGGCAGGTGGTATGAAGAATGGGGAGGAAATGCATTTAGCAGAACAGGTGGCTTGTTCTCATTGGGATTAAATCTTTCAGGTCTGCCTTTTGCTTTGGAAACTACCCTTGCTTTCCATTCACATGGCCTCAGGGTGAGTCTGTCTTCTGTTTCTCTGTGGTTCTGTGAATTATCATTCTAAATATCACTAGTGTTCGAGTTTCTTCCACACCTTTTCACTCTGCCCACAAGCTACTGAGCTGACTTTCACAGGGACATTCAAGAGAACTTAGGCAGCTTTGGTTATCTGAACAAGGGCCACTAATTGAACAACTATGGAGATACCAATTATTTATCCTTGGAATGTTTTCTGAATTCTGCTCCCTCTATTAATGCAATTCCACTCCTTTGGCTTTAAAGATGTGTACAAACAAGAGTTATCCATGGCAACTGATGGAATAAATAGACTTTATTTGGAACTTGGAACTTTCTCAACTTTATAACATGTAACAGCCCCAATGCCAGAGCCTGAGTTCAGACAGCTCCCCGTACATAAGACATTTTTATGGCTGCCCTCTGTAGGGCTCCCTTATTTTAAGTGGCAAAATTTGGGTTCTAAGTTTGTGTTCCAGCAGTTTTACCACCGTTCCCCTGGCAAAGAGTGAGGAACAAGCCACCTGCCATTGTTATGCACTGTGGGTGTTCTCACTACAGCCCTGTCACTCCAGCCTTTGGCCTCGCCCAGCTTGCAGATGTGGGGATACTCACCTCTTTGCCAGGAAAGCTTCTTGAAGCTGTCAGTTCCCTATCCTGATCCATCTCATTACACTGGGGACTCCAGCCCCAGTCAGACCTCCCGTGGGATTCAGGGGGAGATCTGATAGTGCTGAAAAACTGCATGACTTGGCCCACGTGTTCACACCAAAAGGGTGACAAGGGAGGCATCACATCTAACATCCTTACATGAGAGAAGAATGCTATAGTGTATATGAGCCATGCTGAAAGTTGTGGTCCCCTTTCTACCTGACTTTCTTTTGCAAAAAGTTTCAAAATAGAATAATTTAAATGTAACAGACAGCAGAAGTTTATTTAAGGATTTAGTTTTATTTGGGGATAATCAAAACATTCAGGATTTTTTTTTTAATTTTCAGTGTTATATCTTTAAAAAAACCAACAGTAACTTCAGAAAGATCCTTCTGATTCACAGCTGAGCTCTCAGTTTCCTCAGTGCACACTCACCAGAACTTTGATTCATTGTCCAATGTCAGTAAAAGCTTTCAGATGTTTTAACTAACTAAATATAAAAATTATTCTCTCAGATCTAGATACCTTTTTTTGAGGCTGGTTTTGGCTGAATCACCTTATTTTTATACCATAATCAACACAAACCTAGTAATGAAATAATTTTTAGCTGCTGAACTGTATTTGTTGTTACTTTCTTCTGTCTCATATGTCTGCATTTCCAGGTAGTACAAAAACCCTCACTAAGCAAGCCAAGTTTAAAAATCCCCTAAGGTTTTCAAATCAGCCTTCAAAGATACCATTTTTATCCCCAAATTGCAATCTGAAAATTAAACAAACTTTTCCCTGAGGTGGAGTAAATTCACACTGGACAGCAGACATTGCTAAACACGCCAGTGTGCCTGCTATATGGCCAAAGTGTTTATTCAACAGAAGCTTGGACGACAGCCACCACATCAATGTCACAGCCTCTCAGCACATGCGAAGAAAATACATGTGATACATAGCAAATTAGGTGTCCTGCTCTGGAAGGAGTGGAATGGGATTGATTTGCCACTTTTAGCAATGCTCTTTTACTGTCAGCTTGGCTTTGAAAAAAGCATTAAAGATTCTTGTCACAGATGTTTCTTTCATAAACTGTTGTGGGAGAATGACATTCTGCAAAAATGGTTTACTACTCTGCTTTCTTCTCCTGGGAAAACAAAGTGCGCTAGTCAGCCCAGCCAAATGGGCTCAAGGAACGCTCTTCAGTTATACCACAATAGCATTAAGGATCATGACATTTACAGAGCTGATCTTAGAAGCTCTCTTGGCAAATGTACAGTGTAGAGGTATTTATCCAAAGTGTGTGCCATTGAGGTTTTTTTTTTTTTTTTTTTTTTTTTTTTGTCTTGCATTAGTACAGTGGGGTAAAACTGGCCGGTTGGGTGTTCAAAACAGGGAAGATAAAAAGGACTGAGCTTGCACACCATGTATTAAGTGAATTGTTCACACTGCATTTGAGTAATTAATCACCTTTAAACAAAGCAAAAAAACCCCAAACCAAACCAAACCAACGAAAAGAAACAGCAACAAAAAAAAACCCAAACCAAAAACAAAACAAAACAAAAAACAAAACAAAACAAAACAACCAAAAAACCCCCAAAAAACAAACCAAACAAAGGGAAAGGGAAAAAAGAGGGAAATCTACTACACTAGTTAACATATGAAGCCTCACTAGAATTTACTCAAAGTTACCATATTGCATAAAATATAGCTGTGAGATGAAATCCCTTTTTATATCACAGAATAAGTCTTTGACCAAGGAAGTGTAATTCTGATTGCTTATATCTAGCTGAGAGAGAAGGCAGAAGGGAAAGACAATGAATCTATTATTTTTAGGTCATAAAGTTTACTTGAAAACATTTTGAGAATGCAAATTTTCTTACTTAAAGTCAAAAGGTTTTGTATGAGTATTTGTTATGCTGTAAAAAGAGTTACTATAGCAACAGCAATATCATATAGAATCTATGACTTGTAAAACACCTTCTGGAGGGAACAAGTTATCCATGTCACATTAATTTTCATACTTTATATAAAGTTAAATAAGCAAAAAAAAAATCCTATAATGTCCAGGTTTGTCTCCTTTTGTAATGTTTACTTAAAGCTATGTTTTTTTTTTCTCTGTGCAAGCCAACATTTGCATAATAATTCAAATTCTAAGGTTTTGGTATTTCAAATGCACCCCTTGTTCTTCATGCAGCTCTCTGAGTTACTGAACTAATTCCTACTAGAATAAAACACCACTAGGGGAACATGAAAGAAATTCCAAGTTTACTGTGATTATGTGCTGGATAGCTGCTTTTCAGAAAGGAGCATCCCTTTGTGTCTGAACAGCCTCAGCACAAACCTCACCATGAGATCCTGGGCTGCCCAGAATTGTGGCTGCTGGGCAGGGGCTCTTAGTGGAGTGAGTGTGCAGAGGGAGAGGGAGCAGAAGTTTGCAGCTTCTCTCTTTCTCTTCCTGGGGCAGTGCTTAAATAACATCATCATTAATGCTGACAAACTGTGCAAAGCTTGATATATAAAGAAGTGCTTGCTAAAATAGGATACTGCTTTGGGGAACAGCCAAAGAAGGCTATAGTAACTGCAGGCCTAGCATCAAGGTGAGTACTAGAGGTGGGGTGTTAATTAGGAAGGCGTTGTACAGGTTTTGTGCAGTGTTGTACAGGTATGTGATAAGTTGATAAGACATAGTTTTGCCAGTAAGACAGTCTAGCACACATCCATTAAAAAAAAAATTGGTCCAAAAAAGGTCATTCAAAGTTTTCAGAAGAGAAAAATTATTGGAAGTCATTCTATCCCTGCCCCACCAAGTGGAAATCCCAAAGGGACCTCACTGTACTCCAGCTTCCAGCACTTTACAGGTCTCTATGACCAGCTCTCTAAAACAGTATCTTTCTTTCTACAAGCAGATGGGGTTTGCCTTGTTTTTAAATGTACTGCCTGGTGTCCTAGAAAAAGGACAGTAATAGACAGATTTTATTTAATTTGAAGCTGTGACCATGTGGTCCTGTCATTATGAACACAGTTATACTGAAAATATATGTTTTAGTTTCTTAGCTGGCTTGATTCCCAGATTGCAATGTGGTAAGACTTTTGATTTGAGATATTAATCAAATGACAAGAATTTCATGCAAGATTTGCTTCTATAGAGGGCCCATGTAATCTATATCTTTCTTTTCTACACCATTAATGTATTCAGGGGAGCCACTTTTTTTTCTCCATCTAAATGTCAACAAGTCTGATTAAGTGTAAGCAAGAAATCAGTGCTCCTTCTTCAGTAGTATCTCAGTGCAAAGAGGACTTTCCAGAGGAGACAGTGTCATCACTTTTAGACAGACTCTTCCCCAAAACCAGCCCTTCTGGAATTCTGTGACAGCTCAAGACCGACTTCCAGACTGGGGTAAGGATAACTCCCTGGCTGCAGCCCACAAAACGCAGCCTTGGTGAAAATTCCCCAGCCTGGAGGCGAGTCCATCAAGGCCTATGACACAGTTGCAGTGCCCGGGGGCACAGCTCCTGGGGGCAGAGCAGACAGCATCTCACGTCAGGAGGGGGGCAGCGAGCACTCGTGTGTGCAACTCTGCCCCTGCACGCCTGGGATGTCAGCTGGCAGCTCCTGAGGAGCTGCAGTCCCAGACACCCCCAGCACATCCACGGGGCCCTGGGGGACTGCCGCGGGAGGACAGACAGACAGGGCTGTGTGTCTGAGCGCGGTGTCCCTCGGGGCAGGAGCTGCCCTGGCCGCTGTGCCCCAGCGCCCCGGCGCAGCGCACGGGCCGCAGAGAGACCTGCCGAGGGAGTGCTGGGTGCTTAAAAGATGTTACAGTGTTCGCGTGGGGACAAAAATTAAAAAAGAGAGAGAAAAAAGGATAAGACAAGAGGCTTGGTTACTGGTGACGTGAAAACTGTTAAAGTTAGATTTCTCCATGAATGTCAGGGACAACAGCAGGCTCTAAAAACCAAGGAAACAAAATGCTAGCATACTGCTCTTGACAAACCTGGAAGGAACTGGATCACTATTCAGAAGTTCTTTTTCCTGCCCCGTATTTTGATTTTTCATATAGTCTTCCTTTGTCTATATAGTGACATTTTCTAAAAAAAATTTGAGTGGGACTGTCTGTCTTGAAACGTGCTTGAAATGATTTTGTTAAATTAGTGATACAAAGCAGACGCTGCTTGTCTGAAATTTCTTTCCTGGTGCTGCTATTTTGTCAGGTAACAGAAAGGGGAGAAAATAGCTCTTTGAAGGCTCTTGAATGATGTCACCACTGAAAAGAGTGTGGGAGCATCTAAAATAATCTCAGCAATAATATCTCTCTTGTAGCTTTTCTTTTATTAGTTTATTCCATATCACCATTTTGTCTTCAGATTTATATTTGGTTAGCACTTAACATAACACACGATGTTGACAGAAAATTTTGATCCTTCATTTAGAAAAATGGTGCCTATTTTTAAATAAAGTAAAATGAATTCTGTAGAAACACTGAAAATATCCACAGATGTTGTAAATTGTCTTTAATGAAGTTCATAAACTTGAATTAAAGTCCCAAGTGGCTGTGTAGTTTGTCTACAGTCATCTCTCTTTTTGCCTGTGAATGTTTATTCAGGAGGGATTTTCCTGAAGGCAACATTAAAGAACAAATACTCTTTAGCTGAAGGCTGAGATTCTCACATACTGGCCTGAAGATCATTTCTTGTAACAAATTACTCATTATTAGACATTAATTATTTATTAATTTTTACAAGTTCCCCTCTTGCAGTCTGTCTATGCAAACAGCTGAATGTGAATTAAAAAAACCCCACGATGAAACAGATACAAATACCCAGCGGTTGAACTTTGAAAGCTTTGCACTTGTTTACAGATTTACTGCTGACTCAGAGAAGAATAGACTGGGGGAAAAATTGCCTGTGCATAAATTTTCTTTCGAAACAGAAAGAATAAGGATAAATGCAGCTGATCAATTGATCCCAATGAATGATGTAAATATACATCTACCTCAACTGTATTATCTTCTTTGTTAAGGAGACCATATTTCAGGGGGTTGTGTCACTATGTGTGCCTTTTGCTTTCCATGAAGCACTCACTGCATAGCTGTTGAGTCTAATGCTAGCTGGAAAACCAGCATAAACTCATAAATGATAAACATCTATATTGTAATGAAAAGGTCCAACCAATTGATGAGTGGGCACACTGCCATTCAAGCAGATGGGTCTGAACAGCAGCAGCCAAAACATCAAGTAAGTCCATCAAATGGAGATGTTGAGGCTGAGTACATTTCACAGCCAGCAACACTGAATGTTAAGACTGTGTAATTAGCAGAATATGACACTATGAAACCATCTCTGGGCTGGATTAATTTGGAAAAATCTAATAAATACCTTCCACATTACAGAAGGGAGGGCCTGAAGAGATGCTTGCCTTTACTAGGGTATGACAGATGGAAGTCAGGATTTCCAAGCTGGTAGTTTGAGGTTTCACTTTCAAGCAGATTCATAGCACAGTGTTGTATTTAGGTATTTCCAAGGCTGTATAAAGGCAAACCCTTGCTTGGCTAAAATGCATGGCATGCTACTGTTATGGAAGAGGCTTCTTCCCACAGGAAGGTCACACCTAGCAAGAACAAAGCTCTTGCTCCTAGCTAACATTTGCAGAGTAGCAAAGTGTCTGAATACAGCTTTTAGTGATTAAAGGTTAATTTAATGTACATTATAATTTAGTCATCCAATAAGAGAGTTAAAAGAAGAAAATGTGACTTTAGCTAAATGAATTGTGAAAATTATATCTGTTAACCCTACAGGAATTCAAATTATATTTCAATTTCATAAATTTGCTGCCCCTGAAACTGTGAATTACTCTGCTTTTCTAACACAACACATATTTTCTATGAGATTAATAGGAAATGTGTATTGTTTATAATAACTCAGATTTCATAAATTAGAAGTGATCATATTCTGGTTTCCATTTGCATCCTTAGTTTTTTATGGCTCCCAGGGACACAGAGAAAACTACATCTCAAATATCAGCCAAAAAGGCAAAGATTTACTTTGCCTTTTTACTTTTACTTTACTTTATGTAGATTTTTTTTTCTACATTTACAAAATGCGTGGTTACTTCGAAATTGCCACCCTGCCAGGGTTCTTTCTTGGAATGGGAGCTTTGGACTTTGCTCGTGGCTCTCCTGGAGAGTCAGTAGGAAGAACAATCTCAATGATCCCCACCCCTGCTGCACTGTCCAGCAACGAATTCCAAGGCCCTTATGAGTGACAGTGAAACACTATGGAAAAATCACCAGTGTTCCACTGAAGAGTGCTTTTAGGAAGAAATGGAGTGCCTAGAGTGTATTGGTCGAACGGGAGGCTCCAGAGGCTTGTGTGCAGTCACAGACCCTCACTGTGCATCGCTGAACAGCCGCGGCGTGCGGGGCGGGTTTAGCAGGTGGGCTGATGTGGTGGATTCACACAAACGCTCCAGGAGGAGCGGCAGGCCAGGGGCTGAATGACGAGGAGCAATGTGTCAGCTGAGTGGATAACCCCTGTGGGCTGGGCAGCACTCTGGGTGAGAGCTGGGACTCAGGGAGAAGGGAGGCTGGTGATGGTGTCATCGTGATGGCAGCACACTGCAGACCGGCCAGGCTGAAAAGGGGAGAAGATCAGAATCCAGCATTTTCCACTAACCCAGGAGATCTCTGTGGTGTTGCATGGAGAGGAAAGAGATCTCAGGCACTCTGAGGCATAAAGCATACCTCTGTTTCCCTCTATGACCAGTTCCTGGCAGAACTTGGTCCTCTGGCCAAAGAGTGTAGTCAGACCAACAGACAAGGTTTGCTGGATTGGATGCTTGCTCTGGCTGCCCTGAGAAGGGGCTGAAGAGTGAGGGACATGAGCTACACTGAGAGGCAAATAGACATCATTACCAAGAACAACAGCAAAACACAAAAAGCAAAGAAGTTTATTCCTCTTTGTGTTTTAATGCCTTTCTCCTCCACCCCCAACATTTATGTATATTCTTAGTCATTTAATAGGCTTATAATGTCACCATAGGAAAGCAAGATGATATAGCCACAGTGCACGTTAATAGACCACTAATCACAAAGCAGCAAGAGTTTGGTTGACCTGAGGATATTCCAGCAAATGGTGAATATTTACATTTTTCATTATTTGTATGGCATTATGTTCACATGTAATTTTTAGAAGCAGAAGCCAAATCCTGATTTTGCCCTAAAATGACCTGTTGAAAATGAATTAGCAAGGCTGCTCTCAAAAGTGGTTTACAATTTAAGGTGGGATGTGACAAAAACAAACCTAGCACAGCATTGTGCAGTCTTTATGGATGATGGTATGCTAATATTAGTTTTTGGTAGAAACTGGAAGGTTGAGAAACCAGAGAAAAAATGATATTTTTAAATTTATGCTACGTTGCTTAATTTGCACTACATTGTAGGTGAAGATGACATGGGGAGGGTAAATCACTCTTAATTTTTTCATCCATTCAACCAATCTAAAACATCCTGAGAAAAGCATATCATTACTGTAACCATACTGAAGGACATTTAACCTTTGACTTTCTATTTTCCAGTCTACCTTATGTATAGTTATATTTTCTTTGTTCATTAACCAAATTTATCTTCCTAATAGCTGTAAAGCTTCATTCCATCCTTTGTAGATTATGCTAATCATGTGGTTTTTTCAAAAAACATATTTCACTTGAGTTATATGAAGGAGACAGAATAAGTCAGAAGGCTAATTTAGAGAAATTCAGAGAAAAGGGGAAACTAATACTTTTTGTTAGGATCAAAATTAAAATAAAGTAACATATTCAAGATTGCTTTAACAAACTTATTTGGAATGACTTTGGGTTTTGGAAGGATGATATGCGTTTTATACTAAAATGTTGATAAAGTCAGCTTTTATTTTGAATAATCCAGATGCAAGAGTAAAACCCACAATTTCTATCTTCTCAAGACCCAAACCACACTTTGCAAAAGGTGGCCTAAGGTCTTCTCTGCTTTACTGCCACATTTCTCTTGAAATAATTAGTGGAGCTTCTACACAGATTGTTTAATATCTGGCTTGTGAAAAAGCAGTACTGCCCTTCATTTTTTCATTAAGAAAATACCCAGCTGCAGTATGTGAGCCCTGTGGTTTGTTGATCTTTGTGGGTTTGGGAGAATTACCTTGCCAGCTGTAATCCTGGCACCTGGCTGCATTCCTGGGAGCCATCCAGGGTCAAAGCCTCTCTTCTGCTCCGGTTTGCTCAGCCCTGCCTTTGCCTCCCTAAGGCTCACCTGCCTGGCCCGAATGTACACTTCAGGATGCAGCTCCTTTTAATGGCACAGTAAAATTTCATCAGAGACTGTTTTGAAAATGTTTAGCCACAAGCACACATAGCTTCTCCCTCCCTTCAACCTTTAACACAAAAAGTGCCTGGTTTGTATTAATGGACCTATAACAAGTATTGTATAACCATAGAAACAGTTTTCTGTGTCTCTGCCTTATTATTTCATTTGTGCTAAATAAATGGGGCTAGCAGATGAGTTATTCGTATGAAGGTTGTAAGAAATATCACTTCTAGTTCCAGAACCCCTGCAGATATTCACGAATTTTACCAAAATATTTTTGTAGATTCCTATTGTTTTTTACTTAAAAATATGGCAGAACTGAATGAAATGGACATATTCTTTCAAGAATAAAAAAAATTCAATTTCATTGCCCAGCATGTAACATTTTTCTCTGTGTTTCAAATATGCTGTAAAACTGGATCTCCATGTCTTTCTAATAGAGAAACTTAGCACTTTGAAAAATCACAATAAAATATGAGAACACTGTTGATGATTCAGCTTTCCATAGTTACACTATTATGATATTTTCCGACTTTGTTTGCATTGTTTTGTTTTCAGCAAGTTTTTCTCTAACTGCAGAGAAAATACAGGCTCTCCAGAATTAACTTGTGCTTTAACTCAAATATGGAATAAAAGCCACATACACAAGCACGTAGGTATATGTGGCTGTTAAGCAGATAAATCCCTTCTGCCTTATGTGGTCCAGAGCTGGAGGCAGGATGACTTTACATTTCCTGTAAAGGTTATTTAGGCTTACTAGCACTTTTATCTTAGCTCTGATATATCTCCTAACAGGAAACAGCAACAAGCAGGGAGAAAAACTCCTGAAATTACTGATTTCCTTTGTTGGATAATCCACTATAGGAACACTATAGGATAAGACCTTGTCTATTAGAATCTGCTGAGAATTCTCCAGTGATCCATGTTAGGACTTGCAGTTGGGCTTTTTCCTAGGCCAGCTTGTTATGGCCTTTCTGTCTAAAGCATAAACTTTGTATAGTACATTAGTCTGAGGAGTGGGAATACATGCTGCTCATATCAAGAAGCAGCAGCTGTTAAGTGTGAATATACCTATAATTAGCAATACCTTTAGGTCCATAATCTAGTATCTAGGAAAAATTGAGAGTAATCACTTCTCTTTTAAAAATTTAAGCATTTTAGAAAGTAAACTAAGTTCCTCTATAAACACTCTGTTTTTACGACCAAACTTAAAATTGTTTTCCTGAATCTATGACCTGTTTTATTTAATGGGAGACACTTATCTGCTGTATTTTGATCTAAAAGTTAGTAAGCAACCTTAAAAAAAAACCCCAAAACATCTACCTTTACACTTCTCATGAAGTTTCTTTGAATATGAACTCTGTGCTTACAAGGGATAAAGATGACATTCACTGAATTTTTTATGCAAAGCATAAAGACTCCCTTCAAAACATATTTAGTGCTTCATGCAGCCGTGTCCTGTTTAAAAATAAAATGAAATGCAAAATCTGGCTTTGGTTTGTGCTTTTAAAGGGGAAGCTAAAGCAACTGCCTGCATGTTGTAGCCCTGCCTTAACTGAGGCTGTAAATACAAACCCCACTTCATTATTCCTGCAGTGTCCTCTGAGCTAACAAAATATTATCCAGCAAAATGTGGGCAACCTCCAGACCCACTCTGTCCTTGACTTGGCTGTGGCTGCCAAGAAGAAAGACAGCTCTTGCCAGCAGTGGCATGAGAGGCCCTTTGGGAAATGATCTGAGACTGCTGAACTTGTTTTCTTTCAGCTGTTCCAACCTGTACAACCATACCAAAGCAAAAATTCTTAACTCATCCGGGCTCTTGGTCCAATACGGATTAAAGGACAAATAAGATGCTCCATTGCTTGTTTTTTGGAATCTTGTAGTGGGTGCTTAGTTAAGAGTTTGTTTTGCCTGAACAGCTGTGGATACTTAGCTGACTTTCTAGTTGTTTTTTAGCAGTCTGCCCGAGGGTTTGCTGTGGGCTGAGTGTTTTCTTTTTGATGGGCTTTGGGATACCTGTCTGTCCCGGCACTGGATGGTGCCAGTCTCTCCAGCCCTGGATGCCTGAGCTGGCCCTCCTCTGTGAGCTGCCTGCTTGGCTTTGTGCTGCTTTTCATAGGACTGCCTGGGCTTAGGTTACTCTGACTGACCATCTGCTCCATCTTGTTCCATCAGCAGCTAATTTATCCAAATCTCAAGTAAGCCTTGTTTTGCTTGTATTTTCTCTTCCATTGTTTCCATCTCCTCTCATTCCTGCACTGATTATTACTAAGCATTGCACTAGCAATTGAGAAGACTGGAAGATGCTGCTCTCTCAGTGCCCAGTGAGAAGCAGAGATTGGGTCCCACTACTTTAAAGAAGAAACACACAAGACAGTTCCTGGATATCAGACAGACATTGTCTACTGCCCAGAATCTCTGTTTGTTAGGGTGTAGTAGCTCCCAAAGGTACAGAGCATGGATTAGACTCCTATACCAGAAGCCAATGCCAATAAGACAAGGTCAATGGGACAAAAGAAAAAAAACAGGAGTCAAACTCCATGTGGTCATTTTGTGGAATTTAAAAATCTATTGTTAGTTTGTAAGATAAAATACTCCATGATGTATCTAACTGATTACCCTGCTGGTTTTACAGAGAAAACCACACCACTGTGAAAACCTGGGAAACGATGAATCTGCTCTGATTCAAACCTCCCATCTGAACAGAGAGGCGGTGACTCAGGGAGTGTATGTACATCTCAGTCCTCGACTTGTTCTGGAGAAAATGACAGCTCAACAGCACGAAGTTTAAAGTGACTGGATGCCAGTTCTCCTATCTAGGACCAGAGATTTCCAGGGTGGCAAAATGTGCCTTGGAAGGCAGTGACAGTGACAAGTGACAGAGACCTGAGGCCCAGATAAGCGTGTCCCCATGACATTCAGTGCCATGTACCTCAGCCATGGCCTGAGCTATATAGGTCAAACTAAATGAATGCAACTCTCCTCTTTGTCTCAGGTTCTGTAACTTGCTACTTGGAATATGAATCTGTTATTGAAATCAGAGGACATTGCAGGTTAGTAGAAATGGATAGAGAAAGGGGCCAGAACTGTGAAGTTTTTGTGGGAAAATAAAATAGAACTTTTTCCAAATTTTAGTTGAGATGTCTCTATAACAAAGGACCATATATCTTTTAATGTACAGATCAACCTCCTTCTCTTCTTCCAATAAATTTCCAACATCTTATTCTTAGGTTTTTAAAATATAAACATATATATTTTCTTGCTTTCCTGCTGTTGTGTTTTCTCTGGGCCTTTCCTGGGGTTTCTGAGGTTTCTGTGAGCTTGGCTTCCACCTGACTTAACTTGTCTCTGTCTCTGTCCCTGTGAAGGCCTTTTGTTTTCCCCCAGCCCTGCGTCTGAAGAAGAGGTCGAGTCGTCTGTTTTCTCCTGTTCAGGAATTTGTTTATTCTTTGCTTATCTGATATTTGTTCCCTGGCCTGCCACAGCTTCTCTGCAGTCCAGGCTGTGCTGAACTCTTTCTGCCCTTGGGATGGTGTTATCTTTTATACTGAAAATTACGTATGCTTTATTTATAACAATTCTCCAAGATCTATCCACTATGTTGTACAGTGTACTTTTGTTTTAGACCAACCAAAATGTGCCACACCACCACAAAAGATGGGGGACAAGAGGATGAAGAAGCAGCTCAGGGACACACCCCATTTCCTCCATCTTTGTCCCCTGATCTCACATTCTAAAATCCCAAAACTCTACTTTTTCACCCTGTGACATACTAATTATCATTCTATCTAAATTCTTGTGACTTATAAATCTTCCCAGGACAGTCAGAAGGATGTCCTCGTTCCCACATCTTACAGATACAGAAAAGTCACAATGTATATGTTTAAGGATTGTCTCCCTGGGTACAATGTTTCATTTTATTTACCATTGATCAGGTGGCTAAGATTACATGAAGCTCCACAATGGTAACATGGAGATATGAATGTTACATCCTAAACCTGAAATAGACTAAAATCGGTTTTTTTCTTATTCTCTGTTTTCCTGTATTTTTATTTCCCCACAGGAAGTGGTTTCACTTGAAGCAGAATATTTCTTATCAGGCCTTATTTGAAAATTTGATGACAACAGTAAATCAGGAGACAAAAAGGAAGTTTCGAACAAAGGTGCTCAGCATTTTTGTTGATAGTTTGAACTATGCATGCGTGCACAGACCTTCCCCTCATTTAAAATCAGATAATATTCTTATACTGGGTGCAGCAACCACTTCCATTGCCCTGCAACACTGTGTAAGGAAGGATCTGGATATATGTTTATTTCCAGCTCCTAAATGCCATGCAGTCTAAAGAAACAACCATGACAAGGAAGTCTTTTTGTAGACAGACAGTGGCCCCAGACTGCAAACAGAGGAAGCTTTTACAGTATGCATTTAGTTTTGTGTGTAAACTTTTCAAGCCCATTTCAGCCTAATAGTCTGAGCTGCATTACCTCGGAGGGTATTGTCATTAAGACTTAACGTGCTCAGCTAATAAATTACAGTGATGTAGCAGCTTTTTCTCAAAGGATCCTGAAGTGCTTTACAAACTTTACAGTCCACAGATGCATGAATCACTTCACCCACTATTGAAGTATGGCCAGGCCAGGGATGAATTGTGGCAGCTGTTTAACAGCACACAGCAGTTTGACACAATGGGTTTAGGAGAGCAGAGACAACATGCTCTCCCAGTGCCAGTCCAAGTAATTCAGAGGGACAGTGGAGAACACCTTGGGGGAGAAAGAGAGAGATTTCTCCCTCGTGGACTAGTGCAAGGCATTGTTACTTGACTTTAGTGTCTGGGGTTGTGTCTCTCATCTTGTATCAAACCTGTTGTGAGAAAATGCTCCATTTGAGTAATAAAGTCTGTAAACACACATGTGAGCACGTAGGGTCTTGAAACCATCAAAGGAAATTTGTGTAGGTAGAGTTTTCCCAGCCAAACTGGAGCTAATCAGGATTTAGTGCTGCCTCAGTATGGAAAATACTAAAAATATGCAGTCTTGTTATAGGCTATTTTTGCAACTGGGAAACTGAAGGGAAAGCTCTCTGTATGTATCTGTACATCTACTCGAACAGAACCCAGATCTTTAAAGAGTTAGATAGGAAATTAATTTAATTCCCACTCCCTTTCTGGTTACCAGCTGTATTCCTACATAAAGTGATGGTCCCCATAAAGGCCTTCTGAAGAAACAAGCAATTTCCTGAATAAATCAAGTTATCCTTTCCTCCTTCCCTTTTTTCTCCCTTTCAGTGAAGAGTATCTTTAGTGATGATCCTGAGCAGTCTTGTTACCAGCTGCTCTAATCTAGGGGATTATGTCATTTCACCTTGATATTTCTTTCCCCATTGTTTTGCCTAAGTGCACAAAACAAATCCTATGAGTGCTGCGCGCAGGGCTCAGAGCAGAGGGAGAATTGTTTGCAGTGACACACATCAAACTAAGGCTGGCTTCCTCCCCCAGAATAGATTTGTTTTTCCTTGGAAAAAATACCTTCAGTTTTTAACTTCTACAAAAGAGTGCTATTTGAAGAATTTATTGTTTAATTTTCCCTTTTCTATATAGATCCATGGACACCAGAGAAAGTCAATGTGAATGTGTGGGGTAAAATATAGTGGTTACTGACTTATACAGAGTTGTTTGCAATTTGGTACATAAAAGGTTACTAATTCCTTCTGCTTAATAATGTAATATTTGCATGATTTGAGACCCTAAATGCATAGCATTGTGAATTTCTATCCAACAGTTCACTGCAGATATAATAATTAAGAGGCCTCTACCTTCATTCCTAGTGCCTAATTGTAAACCTTCCTCTTCTCCCATGGAGGTTTCTAGTGTGACTGCTCAGATGAGTGTATGCTGCTCACAACCACAGGGCTGGACCATTGCAGCCCTGAAACAGACCATTATAAGCAGGAAGAAAGTATTTGAGAGAAGGAAGTCCACTGATTTCTTTAAACTGTGAATCCCACCCACAAAGAGTTAAAAATAAATAAGAATCATAGAACATTATCCTACTTATTTTTTAAAGATTAGCAGAACTAATTCTAAAACAGAATATCTAACCAGGATTTTACATATAAAATACTCTAGGTATTGAACCTAGTTTTTGTACATCATCTCTGTGCTGAATAGACTCTTTTGCTTATAAATGCACTGAGCCTTAAAAGCAATTTCTGTCATATCGCCCTTCATATTCCTATCTCTTTCATCACCGTCCAAAAGGAAACACTTTCACTTCAGGCAATAAAAAGCTTTTAATTCAGATTTAAGTTTACATGGGCTATCTTCATTACAGTGTACAATGTAAAAAATGAGAAAATTTTAAATCATATTTAAAAATATAATTAGATAATTTCTGCTGTTTTGCCTGTTTAAAAATGTATATAATAAAACTTCAATAAATTATACTCTGGGTCATATCAGCTTCTTCTCAAGAAAATGAAGTTAAATCTTTGTAGTAACCAGCAGCTTAATTTTCATTAGGCTAGCTATTTGATAATTAGTCATGCACCATAAATCAAGTCCCCAAGTCTTCTCCAGGTTTCTTAATTGAAAATTATTGTTTCTTGGCTCTGTGGCTAAATGTGCAGCAAGTCTGAGGAGTGATAGATGCTGAATCTAGCACAAACAGTTTGAAACAGTCAGAACTTGATAGATCATTGCCCTGAAGGGGCTTGTAATGGTGGAGAGACTGTGAATTTCAAAATGAAAGGTTTGTTCTTAAAAATCACAAGTGTAAAAGCTAGCTGTAGTTTACCAAATAGCTTCTAACCTTCAGCCACTTTTCCTTTCATTGCTAGCTGGATTTCAGTTGCTTTTCTAGTGACAATTGACATGGGTTTGTGTGGCTATATTTGAAAAGTTGAAATGTTGGCTTGGAAAGATAAAGGTCGAGAGTATTTGTGTTCTCTTTTGTTGGTGGTGTTCTTTTTCTGGTAAATCTCATTAACCAATATGGAAGTTGTTTAATTTTTGGCATTTTTAAACACTGAATGAAATGGTGGCAGTCCTCTCAGAGCCACTATGAGAGAACAGATGGGCCTGCTACGCACGCCTCAGGTCATAAAATAATTTCAGATATGATGCAATTGTGGCTAAGTAAAATACTTTTGCTAAGTCAGAAATATACTACTCCACTGAAAGAAGTGAACCCTTTGTAATTTTTCTTTGACAGCCCAGCAGACTTTGCACAGAGCTCAGCTTGAGTTTGCCATTCTGTAGATAAGGACAGCCACAGGGTGTTCTGCCATTCATGCCTTCCTTCCTCAGAATCCGGTGGCCAGGACCTGATGACGACCACAGCAGGAAACAGTGTGAAATGCTTCATAAATTTAAAAGCGGGAGTCAATTGATGCTAAAAAAAAAAACCCCAAAAAACAGGCCCAAGATTTTTAGGTGAAAATTTCCAAACTGCATTGGTAAACCCATGCTGAAAACCTTCTCACTATTTAACTTGGTTAACAAACACAGGCTTGGAGCTGATGAGGGCATTTATTTGTTGTCAGGTACACCAAGACTTGCACTGCAGTTGTTTTATCCCCATGACAAAACAAAGCACCACATTGGCTTCATGGGCAAAGGCTGCAGCCTGAACTGAGAGCACCTGTCCTGCCCAGGGCCCTTCTCCTGGCACACACAGGGCTGCCAGAACCAGGAGCTGGGCTGAGGGGACAGCACTCAGCAGGTGCTCCCCACGCACGTCCTGCACTGTGCACTGTGCTGCATTACAGATGTATTTCTGCTGTTCTAGGTTCATCTCCTTCCAAGGTTGGCTTTGTACTGCCAGTTCCAGGAATTTGGTGTGTGCATAATAGCTTTCTCAATGTGCTACTCACAGCAAAGTCAGGGGTGAATGATGAGTAATTAAACTCTGAGGTGGGAGGGATTTAAAAGGACACATTGTCAATTGGAAGAGAGTTTATTAAAATATATAATCAAATAATTATTTTTTTGTGGACCATGCTCTTTTTGGGGCCCTGAAATGGCTGTGCATAAACTTATTTTTGTAGACATTTATTCTTGGAAGGGAAAGTCATTTGCCTAAAGGATGTCATCAGCTGTCACCAACCCTTTATAAGATGTTAAAGACAGAAAGCCTAATTCAGGCCCAACTTTGTTTTATTTTTGCATTATACCAAATCTAAATATGGTGCTGCTCTTACAAATGAGAATTGTTTTCCCATCGATCCAGTTTCACACTGCCCTAGATTGCATCACCAGCTGGGTGAGGAGCAGGAGGGGATGGAGCAGGGGAGTGAGTGGTGTCAGAGGGCGTTTTGTAGCCTGTCTTCAGGGAGGAGCTCCGGGCTGGAGGGCAGCACTGGAGAGGGGCCTCAGACAGCCCGCGTGGGAGGAATGGAGCAGCACCAGGCAGCGTGGATGAGCTTTCCCCCAGCAGCGCCCTGAGCTGCAGGCTTTGGGCTGTGCTCTGAAACAGAGCACGAGCTGCAGCGCCCGACAGCGCGGCGGGGACTGTGGTGTCGTGGAGCAAGGAACCAGGAGACAGTATCCAGCAGGAGAGAACATCCAGTGCAACTGTGGTGTAACACAGGAACCTGCCTCACTAATTCACGAGAGCCAAAGCATCGGTGCTGCCATGCCTCTCCATCTCCACCAGCTCTGGGGTGTGGATGTGCACTGGAGCTGTGTGCTCAGGCCTGGCCGTGGCTGCCCCTCAATCAAGACCTCTTGGTTTGGCTGTTCACAACCTTTTAGGGCTGGAGGTCCTTTGTGCCCCTCTAGTCTGGCAGAAGCAACTAAATATTTTATCTGAGGGGTGGGCAGACCAGAATTTACTCTGTTGACACCTGGGCTGAGCTGAAAGTGTGAAGATCAACGTGAGGATCATCCTGATTCCACTGAGATTTAAGAGACATCAACAGATTTTTTTTTTTTTCTTTTTTTTTTTTTTAACACAGAATTGTGGGAAGAGTTTGTGGTTGGATTCCTTGTGAAATAAAATCAGGCAAACTGTTTTTATTAGATTCTGATGCAAAATCGTAGCTGTATCAAACTATCAGTTCTTGGCATATTTTGCATTTGCGTTTATGGAAACAGTATTTCTAGCTAGTGTGATTTTCACCTGTTAAAACATTAAGATACTAATATTATAAATTTTGTCCATCTTTTAGACAGGTACAAAGAGATCCAAATTCAGAGTTATAATGCCTCCACTCTCCCATTTTTATTACAAACATACACACACAAATAAAATGGAATGACTTTAAAATGGAATGTGTTTAAGATTACATTTTAGTTAGTTCTCAATTGCTATGAACTTCATCTCCATGACACTAAAACTTCAGGACTACCAGTAATATTTTCTAAAGGCACAAAGAACGAACACACCATGTAATTTTTTATTGTGGGGTTTGTTTTCATGATGCAGAGTGTGTATATTCTGTTTCATTAGTATTTTACAGAATTATATATAGACAAGAATAAGATAAAATCTTGTTGTCCCTATTACTTCAGTCAAAATTAGAGCTTGCGTACACAGACCAGAAAGGTGTGTGGCTGAAATGGTAGCCATACACCATTAAAATGAAAAGCATCATAAAAAAAAAGTCCTGTAGCTGTTGTTTCTCACAAGATGCTAGCTCATTGTCAATCTGTACATCTAGGTAGAATTAGTGTAATATATATGATGCAACAGCAACTAGTGGATAGATAAATTTGAGTGAGGCTGTGTTCTCCATGTAAGGAAGAGGCTGTGCTTGCTCGAATGCTGTTAAAACTCCCTCATTTACAGCTCCTGGAGATGAAACATACAGCAGATTGCCTGTAACCATAGCAATTGGCGCCGACATGAAAGATCTCCAGCATAGAGGTAGTGGTAATGGCAGAAGCACTGTGGAAGATAAAGGTGTACAGATAGAGACAGTACCAGGTGGAAGCAAGCTACAAAATAAGTGAAGACAAGGTGCCCTGGATGGATTTGGGTAGATGTGTGTTTGATGGGAAGGTTTGGCCTGGCAAGGTGTTGGGGGAGGGCAGGGATAGCTGAAGAGAAAGGTGAGGTTTTGGAGCTAGTCTGGTGTAGAGGACAAAATCAGAGTAGGGCTGGCGCAGAATATGGGGAAGATTATGCTGCTGGAGGCTGCTGCCTCTCAGGTTGGTGCCTTTCAGCAAGGGTAGATGGATTTCAGAGATCCCAGTCAGCTCATGGAAGGACACAAGTTGTTAGCTTTTGATGATGGGGTGTGGAGTGATTCCTGGTGTCGAGGTGCAGCACTCATAAAGATGCAGATATTCCATATCCCAAAGCAGTGCCAGAGTTGTAGACCTGCACGTTGGAGATGTGGAAGGAAAATGTCCAGAAAAAAAGGCTATACTAAGAGGGGGAGTTCAATTGCTTTGAATTATGAGCACTGGTATAAATAAAATATCTGAGATATTTACTTTGATATTTTGCTTGGTGTCCATTTTTGGAGCTTTTGTTTTGGGAAATATATTAAAGTTGTTTCCTCTTATTATTTCTGACAAACTTAAAGGGAACCACATCTAAGAACAAAGGCCCTTGTACAGTAATCCATAGAATCATGGACATGAATATATTTTATATAATATTAATATTAATATTAATAATAAATAGAATTGGCCTATGAATTCCAGAGAAGAATCCATTTGCAAGGAGCAAACCACATCAACGAACTAAGGACTGCAAGTCACGACTCTTTAGCTTCATATATACAATTTACATCTATCCAAAATGAATTTATGGAATCATTACAAAGACTGTGACCAAACATCTCGAAATCCATCCAGGTTCTTTGTCACAAAGACTTTTTCAGTTTTTACTGGAGAAAAAGGTCTCAGTAAAAAGTCTCGAGTGTGATTATGGTTTTAATCTGTCTGATTAGGGATAACATCACTTGAGCAACTGAAATGACATTTGGGTAAGAGCACAGATCCAGCTGTGAGAGTCCTGGGTTGCAGGACTGTTCTCCAGGACCGAGCTGGCTTCCTGAGGAAGAGACTCAGCTCCCACACCACAGCCTGTAAATCTACCACATTGTGCAGAACACATAACCCCCTTGTCTCCCTCACCCTGCCTTTCCACTACATTTTCTTGGCTTATAAAAGTTATTTTTGGTCAGCCAGGCACATCTTTACAAAAGGAATAGTAAATATAAGATTTATACATCTAGGTGTCATCTTAAATCCACTCAACTCCCCAGGTAAAAAACAAGACCACAGCAGTGAACATTTTAATAAACAAGCAAAGGCATTGTACAAAAAAAAGAGAACAGATAGAAAAAAAGACGTTACAGTTCAACGCCTCCTATCTAGGCTGGAGAAATGAGGCTGAGGCTTGTATTCACGTTGCCATTCAGGAATATTTACTGCCAGTGTTTGGTCCTGAATTAGAGCTGTAGGTGATCAGCTCTAATTCATTGTTTCACTCTGATTTTGAAGCAATCAGAAGCTCGTGGAACCAGCTGACTTTGCAGGATTTGAAGGCTAAAATCTGATTAAACAAGGTTGCTGGATATTACCCACTATCAAATCACTGGTTCATCTTTTCAGTGTATCTTTAGGAACGTATGATTGCCCTGAGATATCTGCTGAGAAAGAGAGATTCTTTTATGTGTAAGAATTAGCTGGCACTGTTATTGCTAGTATCTGGCAGAGTTTCACTTTCTGCTATGATTTGTGTTTCTAAATTAAATTTGTTGTGGTGCTAGCAGCTTGGGATAAGCACCAATTATAAGTTTTGATAAAAAAACCCCAAAAAACGAAACTATAAATCTAAGTCTGTCTGGACAACTAGCTAAAGATTTATTCCAAAGTTTATCTACACCCACAATGTACCTCAGCCCTAGAAAATTCCTTTTTATATCATCATTTTGCAAATCTAGATAGTCTTCACATGCTTAAATTTTAACATCTGCTAAATAGGGTTAGCATCACTGTCAAACTGGAATGAGTCTTCAATGGCTGGGTCCAAGTCTGCAATCATCAACTGTCTAATTTAGTAATGGCAAAATTCAGCAGAAGCAGAATCAAGATGGATAATTTCTTCCCTATCAAATTTATGTATGTTGTAATGTAATGAAACATTCCCTAAGGGGATTTCCTTTGCTGTGCATAGCACATGATACCAGTTGAACACTTTTCTTACCCCTTTTTGTATCTTATCCACTGATATTAAAGTATCCTTGAAAAATACCCTCGCTTATATAGGTCCAAGGTGCCTTAAAGGTCTTTCACTACCTTGTAAAATGTAAATATATATTTAGTCTTAATTATTGGAAATACTATAGCAATCTTTCCTCCTCCACCAGGAAATTTGCAATAAAAATGCATTCTACCTGGAAAACAATAAAGCTAAACTAAAAATTTTCATTTAGATACTGTGAGTCCAGATATAGCTGAAATATATTCCAATTCCTTTAAGGTGTTTAGGAAGTCAGTATTTAGAGATTAGGCATCTGCTGGAAACTGCAGCTCTCTGGTAGAAGAGGTAAATTCCAATAGGGAAAAAACCCCTAAGCTTTTCTGCAAGATGGGGTTGCTTCTAAAACCTGTGGGGGCATCAATTTTCCACTCTCAGGTCAAACTGTAGTCAACACTGATGTCAGCCCACGCAAGCACATATCAATAATGACAGCGTGGCTCAGCCAGCAGTGCTCTTACCTCTTGGCTAGAAGGTCACAAGTTTAAGTCTCCCACCAGGCCTTGGGCTGGTTCTTAAAGCTGACATGGCAGCGCAGCGCCGGGGAGGTGCTGAACTGTTTGAGGTGCCGTCCTTCATGAGATGAGATGTTAATCCAAAATCCCTTCTCCTGTCCCTGCTGCCTGTCTAGGCAAGCTCGCCGTGGCACTTTTGTGAAAAAAGGTTGGCTAAGCCTCCTTCCCAGCCCAGACTGGCTGTCACACGCCAGGCTGGCCGGCAAGGCAGAGCACAGCCATTGTGTTGCTGCACCACCATTACTGTATTTAGTTAAGTACAATGGAAACATTGTTAAGCCTTTTAGGATACACAGGATATGAAGGGCCTAATGCAAAAGCCAAAATCTAACGCAGTTTTATAAATTCTATTGTTTATCATGTCTCTGTACACATGCACACAAACACATTATATGTATATTTAGAAAGTGGGGCTCTGTTAAAAATTACATTCAGCTTGCACCCATTCCATTTATATTATGTTGAGCAATTATATTCCTTCCCTCAAACTGATTTTTTACCATTTTGAAATAAGAACTCTGCATTTAATATCTCACGTTCTTTATTAAAGAACCATATTGTTTAGCTTGTCATGATATAGAGTTGCTTTTCCATAAGTAAATTAAGCATGGGCACTCTGAGGATATTTTCTTCAAAGCAAGTGGAAATTCTGGGAAGAAACGTGTTATAACAACTGCCTATGGTTAAGAATGAGAAATAGTAGAAAGCTTGGATGCTCCCTGAGGAATAGGGTGCTAGATGTAGCATTGTGGAAATGACATCTGAGGATGATTATGAAGTAAAAGACTGCATGCTCCAATTTATTTAATTTCATTTTATCTTATTTTACTTTATTTCCCCTGGCACATTGACTAGAACTAGAGCATTAAATGTTCATTTTATTTACAGTACAATGTTACTGATGAATACATGTGTACGTGACCTGAACCTTGGGAACTACATATAAAGAATTAATATGGAAAAGATTATTAGGTAGGTACACGTTTAGGAGCATATAATAGCAATGTGAGAATTTTACTCCCCCTCGAATTAGAAGTTCTTTGATCATTTGAAATGAAAGTACCTATTTTGGAAAAAAAAAAAAAAAAAAAAAAAAAAAAAAAAAAAAAAAAAAAAGACTTCAAAATAATGGAATCTTCCTTTTTTTTTTTAACCTCCTTTGCATAATATAAAGTCCTTAAACTCTTTTTGCAGCAGTCCTGCTGGCTTTCTATTGCTTGATATTCTGACCATTTTTGAACCCTTGAACTCTGGCAGAGAGGAGGGACTTGGAGAGGTTGTCATCTGATCTATGTAAGAAGGCAAAAGGAATAGCTTTCTCTTTAATAGCACTCTTTTCTGCTTAACAGTTGGTGGGAGATTAAAATGATCTAGGTGGATAAGGCAGGTTAAAGGTCAAGGGACACCACAACTCCCCCTCTTCCCCACAGGTCAAAATATAGACAGGTCATCAGAAGTTACAATTTTGTGCCCCTTTCCAAAATATTTCAGTTTTTATATTATCATTTATATTATTTATGCGCTCATTTTTGTTGTAAATTCCAATTCTTGAGGGGGACTGGACCCCTACTAGGCTACTGTCCAGCCTGTGTAGTCGTCAGGTGCTGACATTCTGAGTTTCAGCCATATTAATTGCTGGATAAAGGCTATAATCCCCTCTCTTTGAAGCCCAAGACTGATTTTTAGGCAGTACTTCAAAAGCAGCACACAACTGAAGAGGCATATTTCCTACTAGCACTGAATCAACATGATTGACTCTGTTTGCATTCGTCTACATGCGCCGTGCATATTTGGCTGTACAACAAAAAGGTGTGAGTTGGCTGTAATATAGTCTAAGGAGAGGTTTTTACTCTCCTGAAGTTGATGCATGACCTCGTCTGAGACATAATGTTCCAGATCTTTGCTTTAAGGATCATTAGGAAAGTATAAACTCCTATATCATGCTTTTGTTACCAATGAAAAATTTTGCCTTGTGTTGCTAGAGCTTTTTCCCCCCACAACATCATATTAAAACTATAATTTAGAGTGAGGCTGTTTCTTAAGCTGTGAATAAATAAAGCCTGTGTTTTGTAAAAGCAAACCTTTTTTCAAAACATGGATTTTAATATCTTAAATGCTGCAGCTTCTTAATTAAATGAAGCTGTGATACAGAAGCAAATATCCATTATTAAGAATAAATAAACATATTGTTTAGCTTGTTTTTGGGAAAAGGAAATGGGTGAAGAGGCCTTTGAATTGTAAACAAATTTGTAGCAATTGCAGGGCTCGGGGCTGAGTGTGTTCCCCTCTCGTGACTGTGCCTCTTTTTGTGTCGGGGTGTGCTTGGCTCCTGGCTGGCTGTCCACAGAGCTGCACTGTGGGGACTTTCTCATCCAGGATTTGCCAAGTATACTTAGTGTTATGTTTGAGAAAGATTAACAATATTTCAGATCAAAGGAGAATCCTGCTGCACGGTCTTACGAGATTGTCATTCACTTCCATTATGGCTCATTTGCACAAGATTTTCCTGTAATATGCGCCATTGTTTTGATGGCAGTGATTTGACACAAAGACAGGGCCAAAATGCATCTCGGAGCCCCACTCCACCAGGCTGGGGGGCAGCCGAGGCCCAAAGAACTTGCCAATCATAAAATGCAACTTTGTCTCGGTTATATTAAAGCCTTTATCAGGTGGGAAACTTTTGAATGAGTGTTGATGCAAGGAGAAAATCTATCAATTGGCTGTTTTTTATTAGAATGCAGTTGCTGTTTAAACCAGGTAAAGTTTTGGTTGATGGGAAATACAAACCTCATGCAAAGAGCAATTTTGGTCAGCCACATATTCTGATTTTTTTTGTTTCTTTGAAATGTGGAATATGTTTTGCAGGAGTGACACATGAGAAATTTATTTCTCCCGAAATTTATTGTTTAACCTAGTAGCTTCATTTTAAAAATCAGATTTCCAGGTGGATGCTTTGTAGACATTTTAAAATGCAGATGCATTAGACTGTAGTGCAATACAGGAATCAATAAAATTTATTAGATAGAAAAAGTAAAGTATATCACATAATCTTCTTCAGGTTTTTTTTTTTTTTTTTTTTTTTTTTTTTTTTTTTTGGTTAGTAATAACTTTTTAGGTTAGGTCAGATTTTATGGGTAAATGTTGAACTTATTAAAGTTCCTTGAGCGGTTTAGTTTGATTTAAAGTCACAACTTGGAACTGGACAAAGCCTGTTGCTTTGGCTTTAATACACCCTGTCGGGCTTAGGTAGCACAGGAAACTCAGTACAGGAGCTGATCCAGGATGCCTGAATCTGTAATTCCCACTGAGGTCGAACTTCCAGTGACTCCGGAAAAGGACTGCAGGATGACTATCCTTTCCTGTCCAGCCAAATGCCTTAGGTGTAATTATTCTAGTTTAAACTAAAATTTCAGCTGAAACTGTAAGTTTCCTGGCTTTCTGTGGGTCTAAATTGTCATTAAGATTTTTTACCTTTTTTTTTTTTTCACCTTTTTTTTTTTTTTTTTTTTTTTTTTTTTTTTTAGGCATGGTAGTTTTTTCCATCAGTGGGGGGAAAACAGAAAATGTGAATGAATGAGAAGACGTATTACATTGTACGGGGCTTTAGAAAATTATTTTCTTCAAAGAACTAATGCTGTCTTTAAAGCTGTTAGTTATGTGTGTGGAGGTATAATGCTAAGAAAATGCATCCATGAAACTCAAAAGAAAAGTTACTGTGCATCGGATTATTTCAAGATGTAAATGATATATTCTACTGGCTTTTGTGGGTATAAGTAGTTAATAATTTGTTATGGGCAAAACACCTGAAACAACTAGGTATGAACTGCAAAGAATATTTCAGAAAGATAGAAATGTTGAAGAATGCCACTGAAGTGAAGTGTTTCAAATTGTTTTCACACTTTGTATTGCAAGTTACACTTAAACACATCTGGTGTGCTTTTAAAATGAAAATAACTGAAATATCCTTATATGAAAATGTGATGGAAGGAACCTTGTGGCTGGGTTATGAAATCTTGGTAAATGGACTGTAAAGTGGAAACAGTGAAAAACATTTCGCTTTGGTGACGATAGTGGCATCTCCCTTCTAGACTGCCGCGAAAGGGATTTATTTCAGGAAACTCATCACATACTGTGGAAGGTAGCATCTATATGTCAGAAATTCCACTGGCATTTTAAGGAAAGCTTAAAAATATGAACATTAAAGCGGTGTATCCCTGTTTTCCTCCCTGGTCAGGAAATGCTTGCGGAATACACGAACAACAGCGCCCTCTGCACCTGAAACTCCTCCGGTTATTAAACCCAGACGTTCCTACGTGCTAGAGGAGCCTTTAATTTCAATTACTGCTTTTTTCAGCTGCTGGTAGGTATAGCTGGGCAGCGGGGGAGGGGTGAGAATGTTCAGATATATTTTTAAGTGCTATGTAACTTTACAGTATTACCTGAAAGCTTCAGCATCCTTAGGGTACAAAGTTTAAAGTTACGAAGGAAAATCCCAAGCGCAAAATAGTAGCAGAGAAGTTGCACTTTTGCATTCCCTACAACATAATTTAGTTCCCCAGTGTGTCATTAACAGTGAAGTACATCACAGTCAGGAGTTTTATTTTAGAACAGGTTGGCTGTATTTTTTTTAATAATTTTTGAGTCTTCAAATATTAGATACAGAATGAGAATTATCTGTTTCTTGTAGTGCTAAAAGATTTGTTCTGGGGAGCTTCCAGAAACCAGTAGCGAAGCCAGAGACTGATATGACACTATTTCAGGATTCGTTTGACATAATGATGCATTTAAAATTGGAGGACTAGCTATTTTTTCAAGGCACAACATAGAATTATATAAGGAAATAATTGTTAGAAAAATGTATTAGTTTGAAATAAGTATTTTATGTTTCTATAATAATACATGTAAGAAAAAGATCCTGTATGAAAAGTTCTTGCATAATGTTTCTTGATGATCAAAAAGAACAAAAATGAATTTCCATGTGCTATTAATATAAGAAATTAGTACAGCTGAGCTGGTAATAAGCCCTTAACATACTTTGCTTATTTCTATAAAAGGCATTAAATGAGCTGTCCAAAAAACTTACCGCCAAAACATTTTATTTATCTTAAGTTAAAGCAGCAGTTTTTAGATACTTTCCACCACAATTTATTTCTTCAAACCAGAGGCAGTGAAATATAAGAATTACATATATGTATTATATATATCTGTGGAGTATAGAAAGTATCAGGATACTTCAAATGTTTTAAAAATAGATAACCTTTTTCTAGTTTTTCACTGGGGATAATTTAATTTTTTTGCTTTTTCTCATCACTCCCTTAGTCAATAATTCCTTATCTTTAATACGAAAGTAGCTCCTAATTGCAAGTTTTGTATCTGAAATATGAGATTTAGAAATGTTCAGGGTTATTTCTACACGGATAACAGTTTATGGATTTGAAGAAAAAAAATGAGTGGATTGTATGGAAACTATTATTAAGGACTTTTTATAAAATTAAAGTAATAAAGTTAACATCAAAGAGTGGTACTCTCTTGCTTTAATAGAATGAAAATAGATCTACATCTGCAACGTAATATTAGTGTGACACAATTTGTTTTTAAAATTTTCTCATTTAAGAAAGGCAAACTGTCTTTTTCACAGCAATTAAGAAGCAGGAAAATAGAAAGCCTAAAATCATATCACATCTGCATATGAACAAAATACTTTCTAAGAAAATTCAAAGACATATCTGAATGCTAATGTAAGCTTAGATTATTGATGTGAAAGGGATTTAACAATCAGAAAACAATAGTTCTTTGTTACATTGCTACTTTTAAGCAATTTAAGATGCTGCTTGGAAAGATACGAAGTCTCACGAAATTTTCAAAGACAAAGCACTAATGGCTCTTAATATCACTGTGTTCATTTTAAGAGCAAATTAAAAGAGTGAAAGAATGGTGCAAATAATTGTTTCATATGTTCTTTGCTTGTGACTGCTGTAATCATCCAGGCTGATTTACAAATGTAGACTTGAAGGTTTCTCAGCTTCCTGCAGTGTAGAAGACTGTTACTTTGGCACTCACACTCATGCCCTTGTAATCACCACTCAAAACTGTGCCCTGGTACTTCCAATTCCCAGTGTCTTGATTGAACACCTCATTCTGTGCTAACAAGGTGTCCAAGGTATTTGAACAGGGGCTGCAGTCAGAAAATTGTTAATGGTTTCACTCATTAAGAGTTGCTGCACTAGTTTTGGTAATTTGGTAACTGTCTAAATTGCAAGTTGATTTTTTTCCTTCATTTTAAATAATGATGTTAAAATTTGAGACCAGGAACACTAACAGCTAAAAAACCCCAGAAGGGTGCTTAAATCACTGTATTTGTATTAAAGCAGAGGGTTTTCGTAGCAGAAACGGTATGATTTTATTTTTGAGGTTATGTTTTAAAATTATTGAGAAATGCATAAACAAGTATTAAATAGAAATATAAGGACAGAAAATGCTTAAAAAGGGAATAGTAAAGTATAAAACAGCCTGAAGATTTTAAAGAAATTATTTAGTAAGCAAAGCTAATATTAAAATTACAAACAAAAAGTAGGAAAGAATTTGCCTTGGGCTTGGATGTACATTTTTGGTAATTGGGATGAAATTCTTTAAACTGAAAGGATTTATAGCTGCAGGAAACTGTAGTATATGTACCTGAAAAAAGCCTTAGGAGCCTTTAATATTTTTTGTTGTATTGCAAGCTAAGCAGAAAGTAAGCCATGATCAATGGGCCTGATCCTGCAACCTATAATCAAATAAGAAAATTTTTCTTTTTCAGTTTTCTATCTTGCCAAGAGCAGAATTTAGAAAGAAATGTATTTTCTAGAAAAAAAAAACCCCAGTAAAATGTTATTGAAATTCATTAAACAAATGATGTGAAAGAGATTTTACTGTTTGTATCCTCGCTGTCATCTGAGATCAGTAAGTTACTTTCTAGAAGAAGGAATATTAAAGCAGGGAGTGGGTCCTGCTTTCAGACAGCATTTTACACCTGAAGAAAATTTTCCCCATGGAGACTTAATATTTGAAGTGGAAAGTAAACTTTTCTGAAAAAAAAAGGAAAGTCACAGTTTGCAGGTTTTTATGTACTCAAAGTTTAAGCCACCCCTAAAAACTTGCAATCTACTCCTTTCAAAACAGGATTAAAATTCAGTGAGTTGGCTTCCACTGCATCTTTTGGCCAGGTTTTGTGGTTTTTCAATTACAAATATATATATCTCTACAAATAATCTCTCTGTGGCCGTGAAAGTTGCACGCATAAAGGAAGGGAAACTAAAGGGAACGCTAACACTGGCCACACAGAAAGCACTGTCAAAAGCACACTATAAACAAACCAAGGGGATATTTTTCTCCCTCTGTTGTTTTTCTTCCATTAATTTTAAATATTCTTTGTAACTTTAGAAAGCAAACTACTTTCCAGAACAAGTGTGGATAATATCTTTGTGGTAGGTGGTTTGAGCTTGTTCTTTACCGAACAAGTATACGCGTTAATAAAAATCACACCGGAAAACGTAAAAATAATATTGTAAATATTTTGCCAGGTTTTAAGTATGATACGATTTGGCCTTCACAGAAATATTCTAACCATTCTAATTCTATTATTATTCTAATAATTTTGTTTGAGCAGAGCAGAATCTCTCATGCAGCTCCTTTAACCACTGCACTTTCATAAAGTTATGCTGCCCACATCATTTGTCTCTCAGCTGGCTGGGATATCTCTCCAAGGTACACAGCTCTTGCTCATGATGGAAAAAAAGATTGCAAGTGAAGGAGCAAACTGAAAGCGGTGTTTACAATGCTGCTACAGTTTGCTGAGAGATGTGCTGTGAGCAAACAAGTAAATGGGAGCTGTTGAACAGAACATGCTGCCCGAGCATTAGAGAAGTGCAACACGTCTCTGTGCTTTACTTTAATTCCTATCTTTATTTAGATTCATCCTTTAAAAAACTTTTTGTCATTTATATTTATTCAAAAATGGGAATTATACTGATGACTAAAAAGCAAATGACCTATTAATATATCAACGTATCGGTTTTCTTCTGTGTGCCTATTTTAATCTTTGCAGCTGCAGTGGGTGTGGATAAATAAATTGTAGAAGAAAATGTTTTTGAGTTGTGTTGTGTGATCAGTGTATTTCTGAGCTAGGCAGTGGAGGGGTTTTTCCTTTTAGTAGTTAGGTCATTCCTCTGGAGCTGATTGTGAAGATAAAATCCTATCTGTATAAATTGAAAACTTTTCTTTTTGAACTGCAAGTTGAATACAGACCATGACTTTTCCATGGAAAAATTACAGAAATAATGGCCCCTGGCTGTGGAGGCATTTTTTTGTTTTTCATGAATCAGGCACAAAGTTATTTAAATTAATTCTGGTCTCATCACCCTAATAGAATATCATTACTGATCTTTAGAAAAAATATTAGAAATCAGCAGTGTGTGGATGCAATAGCAATAGCTGTTTGACCAATTTCCCCAAACAATTTTTTCTTTATTGAAAAGCAAGGCTTCTGATGACAATACTCACTCATGATGCTGGTTCTTCATGCATTTCACACATTATCTTTTTATGTTAATATCATGGAACAAAAGTAGTAACTACCCAATTGCTTCATGATCAATAGAGGCTAATTTATTTACTGCCTTTTGAAAGCAGTCATTAAAGAAAAAGTCAGAAGAGGAAACTCTGTTAATATTTCCATGTAATTTAAAAAATATATGACAAAATAAAAATTTTACTGACCAGGCTTAGTCTACAGCTATGCACCACCTAAAGTGTTCTGCTCTTCTGAGTGGATCCACTATGTAACTTATATTCAAGTATAATAACATGGACTGCAAGAGAATAGATTTAAATTCTCCATGACTGCTGCTTAACAGAATGGAGGATGTCTGGTATCACAGCTACAGCCATTTAAGTGCTAATAATTCCTTAAATGTGAATATTTTGTTAATTTTTCCCTTCCCCCTTCTGGCACTGCCCCTGAGTGTTCTAGACTGGTCCCTTTGCCAAGGGATGAGGAAGCTGAGGTGGTGTGAAGCAGTGGGTCCATCCCAGATCTGGCACACTCTGCAGTGGCCCGTTTCTGCCTACTGGTTACTGTACATGGGCTTCCTACATGGCTCCTCTGCTCCTTGGTTAGATGGGAGACAGACTTTGGTGGTCCCAGGTGTATCCTGCCCTGAGAAAAGGCTTGGATTTAAAGGAGAGGCAGACACTTTTAATACACTCCTAAATAGTGTGAAACCACACATTAGCCTATTTAGAAATAGGCTGGTGCCTTACCTTAGCAATGAATGCAGCAGCTGAAAGATAGCCAGTGTGCTATCTAGCACTAAAGACAGGGCATTCTTTCTGACAACCATCAATTCTACAGAAATTTGTCACTAACCAGGGCAGAAAGAGGACTGAGGTCTTCTTCAGAGGCTCCACTCATCTGCTCATCCTACAGCTCAGCACTGTGCTCCTCCCATCCAGCTCTGCCAGCGATGAGAGTGCTGAGAAGTGCTGAGTTTCCCAGACACAGGCACAATGAAGGAGCAGGGACAATGGGTAATGATGAGAAAGCTTCTTGACACTAAGAGGAAGCACCTTTCAAAACTTCCCATGCCTCCTCTGCAGCACAAGACAAAAAGGGCTAAGGAGAATAGTGAGAGGGAGGTTTTCAGTGGTGAGTAGGTGGCTCTAATGTGGCTAAGCCCAGTCCTTAATAAGGAAGTACAGTAAGCGCTTAGATTCAATATTATCCTCACTGGTAGCCTCAGCTCTCCCTTTATTCCAGTATCAGATTTCTCTGCACTTCCTCTCTTACTTACCACTTTGTTGGTTCATACACAGCACTCAGCATGTGCTTTGTAATAATGGATCACACAAGACGACATGGATTTAAATAGGTGCAGTGACTTTTTCAATTGTTGATGGATTTTTCTCAACTGGGTTCAAAACCTCCATTTTCCAGCTGGAGTTAAAGGTGGCAATGGAATTCATGACTGGGAAAATTGTTACTGGTGTCAGGATTCAAAGCTACCTGTTGTTTTCCATGTTGATCGTTTATTTACGATAGGGTTTATTTTCCTCCTCCATGAAATATCAAAGATGTGGGCATGATATTTTAGCACAGGAACATCTAGTCCATCGAAAGTATCCATAAAAACCTTTGCAGCAACTTGTTGAGCCATGGCAATTTCTTTGATCCGTACCACAGTGATTAACATGTTCAATACAATAAGTAAACAATGGGTAATCCATCCTGGAAAAGCACCATTTGGATAGATAGGAAATAGCTCAGCACTGTCATGGTCCATTGCTTTTTTTCCCCCATGCAATTCTTAAATTATATTCATTTTACACAAGCAAAGTCTTTCCCAGTCCCTGATGAGTCCATCTTCCACTTAGGAAAAAAGGAGTTGTGGGAACAACTTTTTGAAGTTTTTTGGGAGTCAGAACCACTTCAGCTTTACTGGTGGGTTTCATGGGCTCTCAGGGGAATGAGTATCACTATAATGATTTGCTATAATCAGAGGAAATGAGGTTCTGGGTGATGTGGGCAGTGGTGCTGTTCATGAGGTCTCTGAAGTAGCTAAGGAATGTGGATCTGCCCCAAATCCCTGCTCAGGTCAGAGGTGCATCGTTGTCTGCCTGAAGAATATCTACCAGAAGGCCTTAGTGCTAATGTTCTGAAGGAGCAGGGAGGGGCTAAGGGTGTCTGATACTGATGAATGTGCTCACTGAAAATATTAGAAAGTTTACAGACTTTCTTGGATACTTGTAAAGGCACTTTTATGGTTTCCTCAGGTTTTGTCTCTATGTTTTTAAAATCACTCTGTCCTAATTTTAATCCATATCTAGTTTGGGTTAAAAATATTCCTCATTTTCCTCTGAGTTAGTAAACCAGAGCTTGAATATTGAGCTGCCTGTTTGCTCTTGGTTTTCCCAAGCTGCACCCAAAGAAGACAAGATCAGTGTTTGCACCTTGGTGGTGCTGTGTGCATGCCAGGGGTCTGTGGACTTGCCCAGCTTAGGACTGGTTCTGGGCAGAGAAGCAGTTTTGGGTACTGCTGTGGGGGAGAGAGGAAGGGCTGTGATGCTGGGGCATGCAGTGCCAATGGTGTGGAGAGCCAGCTCTGACAAAGAGAGAGGGTATTTTCTGTTTCTGTCTTAGCTGGCCTGGCATCAGCAGTTACAAGAAGTCCTTGCCTTCCCTCACTGCTCTCTGCTTTTGCTCATTGCCCTTCCTTGGATCAAGCCCTGTTTTTGTTGCTAAACTGCCTTGAACTAAACTCGTTATTGAGTGTGGACTAAAAATCTTCAGTAACCATGAAACATTATTGCTAGTATGATGTATAATTTGCTTTGAATACAGGTCTGGTTTGCCACTCCACAGGTAGCACTGGGGTCAAAGAAGTGTACAGCACTGGGCACCATTCCCACATTTTAGCTTGCAGGAGCACAGTTTGAGGACAAGCACTGCCATGCCTCCAGTGAAAGCTGTGTCTTCAAGGTCTGGAAGAGCCCCAAGTGCTTGGAGTTCATTGCTGATGCATGGCATGAAGGCTGCAGGGTCGAAGGTCTTTAACCAAGCTTCAGTTGCTTCAAACAGTGTTACAGTGCTCCATGTGTATAGCACAGAGAATCATCACTACTTTTACCCTTGCAGTTTAAAAAATCTCAGCATTAAAATTTTTCCTATTGATACTCAGTGCATATTTTTGTTTGTGCATATTTTTGTTTACTAGGTTTTCCACCAACATTGCTAATTATATCTTGCTTCTTACCACCTTGTGCTCTGCCTCTCCTTGATGAATATGCCCTTCAAGTTCATTCCACTACTTGGCCAACATGTACCTAAGATTTTTTTTTTAAATAAATTTTCTCACTATTGTGAAATTGATTATCAGAAAACATCCATGAAATTATTTCTTTCTATCTGAAATCAATAACGGAGCTCCCAGTTGTAGTTAAGATCTATTGTTGATTTCCTCTTCTGGTAATATAAGTGATGTGTTTTGTCATCAGCAGATTCTTTTTTTTCATGTGGATGGTATTGTACATCTGAAAGGAATAAAAAGGAAAGACAATATCATTTAGAAAAAATACAACTATGAGGGTACAGAAAATATTTGAATTTTTTCAATCTTGATAATAAACCTGGAATATATTTATTCATGCATTCCAGATAAGCAATTTCTATTGTGATATGTTCTCTCAGAGAACTGTACAATGGAAAATTGAGAATAATGGGCCGTATCATGCCTTCAGTCCATGTGCAGAACTCACACTGATGTCAATAGGAGCTCCCTTCACAAACCAAGGCCTATATATGACCCATAGAGTCACTATTAGAAGTTTCCCATACAGAACTGCAAAATTAATGGAGCATTGTAATCCATTTTGAGATCTAATGAAATACACCATGATTTAAATTGCAATTAAACAGAGAGATGTCAATAGGCATTGATGAGTTTCCACATGAAGACAGCAACATTCCTGCTACAAACCTATAGCTTTTGATGGGTAATGGCTCATAGACTCTAAAAACACATTTTCTCAGAGCATTATTGATTAAGCATCTCAGGAGCCTTAAACATGTGAATTACATCTTTAGCTGTAAGACATAATTTGTAAATCTAAGACTTGATCCATTCTGGAAAGATCACAGAATCCCATGTGATGGGATTCAGCATTTCTTAATTGCTTTACATTTAGAAATTGAAAATCGTAAAATTAAGTTATGCTTTTGTAGCAGGGGGAGGTTGGAAGGTTGTAGAGTTCAGGTGATTCACAAAGATGTTTAAAGTTCATATACTTGATGGCGTTTCATCTGTCCATGACTTTTTAAATTATTTAATGTAATAAAATATTCTGCGTTTGTGTTTGTGTGAGAAATGTCATGAAATAATTAGGGAGTGTGTATTTCACAGCACAGAGAGACCAAGTTTCATTACAACAGTGTTTAAACTCTACACCAGAACTTTTGAATCCCGCAGTAATATGAATCTTGTAGTGCTCTGAAATATTTCATTCCCTGCCTCCTACCCTCATAAAAATACGCAGAGAGCTGTGGCTTATCTTTGAAATTACCTATTGACATAAAATATGAGGACTATTATTTTCAACTGTGTTTCAAGGAAGTGTTTCTCAGGATGCTTACTAGGCAGAGCAGTTCTGGTCTTCAGGCAGGAGCGCCCATGATCCTTCCCAGAAATCAGCTTCCCTGCTTGCCCTTGCCCCACAGACTGGTGCTTTCTGACAGCACCTGGCTGCTGGGAACTGACTTTCTTAATTCTTCAAACAATAGTTCACCTCCTGTTTTGCATAATTCTGCAAAATAGGGAGGAAGCCATTATCTGTTGTAAGGTAATTATCTCCCACTTGAACGAGAGAGGTCCTGGCCAGAATGCTGGAGACTCAAGGCTTCAGCAAATCCACAGTGTCCTGAAAACCTGCAATTTTCCAGTGAATAAGAGAAGAGTTTGCTGGACTCTGAATGAACTAAGTGAGGAATCCATTCACCTAAGACTATCTGCAAACCCTGTCAAAATTTCATTTGGTTTTCAAAACTTTTTTTTGAGTAATTATATGGACTAGACATTACATATGTTCCTTTTATAAATAAAATAGAGTATGTTAGAGTGATATTATGAAGTATGAAGCATGAAATACATTTCTTATTACAGAACTACAACAGTTATTTTAAAAAGTACCAAACCACATAGGAAGTCCCAAGAGAATTTACAGTAGAATTTTGGAGAAATTTTGAGATTGACCAAATGATTTTGCTTTGGGGATTTTTTAACATCTGCTGGTTGTTTTGTTTATTTTTGTTGGTTGGGTTTTTTTCTCTGGCTTCTTTACCAGTTATCTTGCCAGAAGGTTTATCTATGAGAAGGCTGGGAAGTTATTTTGTGATGCTTTCACAGAGAAGTAGGTCTCATTTACTCCATGACCTCACCTCCATTTAATATCCCACCTTAGCAGGGAGATGAATAATTTGCAACTGCATCACTCTGGGTTGAAGTTTTTCTCTAGACAACATAAAAATGCCCCCTGGAAACTATTTAAACCAGGAGTACATATAAAAGCTGTTTTTTCTTATTGTTTCCTGACTTTCTGGACACTAACCAAGACCAGCAAATTCTTAAATCCTACAAATGATTTCAGCCATCTGTAACTTATAAAAGAACTCTGTTCAGCCTCAAATACCTGAGCTGATTTCTGTTCTATTGCAGGTTGCTCCACTGTTGAGCCTGCTTTGGTCTGAAATAGGCTTTGGGGGTTTTTTCCTTCTTCCTTTGTCTGCTTTTTCAGCTTACACCTTCCCTTTGAGAATGGTATGAGATGACAAGAAAAGGTTTCTGACCACACCATCCTCTATTTCCCCCACTATGCATTTGGAAGGGCAATTTATAAATCTTCACTGGTGTAGCCTGAACACTGCTGTCCCAGTGAGGACTACAGGGAGGAAGAACCAGGATCTTGGGTTTGCTGCTGATGTTTTCTTTTTTTAACCCTTTCCCCCTGCTGCCCTAAGAGACAGGTGATCTTTCATCTTATCCTTTTCCTTTGAACAAAATGTAGTCATCTGCGTAATAGAACAAAATTTTGGTTTGGTAAAATGTGAAGCTTGACTTTGAAAGAACTACTGATTTCTATTAAATAAAGCAACTCTTCTTCATCATCACAATAAGATGATTTTTTTTCCATAGTAAAGCTTGCTAAGATAATAAATGATATTTTTCTGGACTGAAACTCTCAGTTCCCAGACTCTTCTCCCTTTTATCCTGTGAGCATAGTGCTATGCTGTATGTCAATTTGGTCTTGTTTGTGGGTTCATTTTCCCCTCCATTAGAACAGCATTTCTCTCTGTTTTTTTTTCCTTCTTGTGATATTGTTCAAAGGCTTCTTGTGATGCCTTGAAAAAAGTTATTGATTGTTAGATCATTTCTCTCATTCATTCAGATGTTTTCTGGTCCCCAGATGGAAACATCACAGCTGCTGCTCTGGAATTCACTATCGACTTTTGTCTCTGGATTACCAGAGCCCCCAGCTAAAAGGCCTGATTCCAAGCACCCTCCTTCTCTCTGTTGAGACTTAAAGCTGTTATCCTTCCAGCTCAAAGGAAGTCCCAGAGCCTGTACATGGCCAGTCTGGAGCAGTAAGGTCCTATGATTACTTTCTTGGAGCTATTTTTCTAGTGCACATTTTTTGTTTTGGTTTCTATATAATTTTTCAGCTCTTCAGTAGGAACACCAGATCTCAGAGACCAGTCTGATTTCCTGCCTCCCTCTGTTGTTATTTCTGTGCTGGTCATTTGTTATATCTTTGAGGGCCAGAATCAACCTTGACAAATTACTATTTTTTCAAATTCAGCCTTTTCTGACCAGCAGCCATCTGCTCAGACAAAGAAGAAAATGGGAAGGATTGCTATGTTTTAAATGCTTTTCACCCAATCCCTCAAGGAAAGCCTCTTTTTTAAATTCAAAGAGTTGTTATGATTCAAAAAAAATGCTTATTCTACAGACTGTTTCCTTTCCATTAAAGTTTATTTATACCGCCCTCCTTGTCTGAGGGTATAATTACGAATGATCTAAGCCTGTACTGAAAATCCTAAATTAAAAAATACATCTGTCGCAAGGATTCTCTCACCAGAAACCTTGAAAATGTTATCCTGTCTGTGCATCCATATATCTGTCTGTCTCTCTGTAGGTTATGGCTATCCTTTATATGTTCCAGAAGTAAGTGGGATTAGATCACTTGCTTCATACTTTAACTGCTGTAGACATTCATGAAAGGAATAAAACAATGTGGAAAACTGAATACATTTTCTATTTATTTATAGTCACCTTTCAATCACATTTTCACTTGTTAACAGCTAGATTAGATTGTATTGTCCGTTCCCTTCCAGATTTAGAAAGAATTATAAGTGTAAGAAAACATTATTTAAATAGAAGAAAATTATACCATGATTGACATGAACTGCAGCAGTGTTCATCCACAGCAAGGTGTTTTCCTGACAACAAAGGGCAATTGCTTCAGCCCAACTTTTCAGCATACCTCAGGAAGCATCAGTGAAACACATTTATTTTTAATTAAGGCAAATTCTGTCCCAACATTTGCTTTAAATATGAGGACCAAAGAGCATCAGAAAAGGACATTATTTCTGCAGTCCTTTGAAGCTGCTGCCTCCTGATATGTAGCTCCAAGAAGGGCAACACCACACGGAGAGTGGATTCATAGCAAAATCTCCACTTGGCAGAAGATATCCAGACAGCACTTTTCTCAGTTGGATTTCACCTGACTAATAATCTTATTTTTCATTTTTTAAACATTACAATGAAATGAGTCCATTAAGATGCCATAATGTTAATTAACTTTGCCATAAGTTCTTCTTTCATTTCACTTGCATGCATTTTTCAAAGGTACATTGTGGAAATGATTCTTTTACCCTGCCATTTGCCTATATATCATCTCGTGCTAGTACTGAAAGGTTAAATGTTATAATTTATGCTAATTTTAATTTTCCCTAGTGCCATAGGCAGTACAAATCAAGCAGCAGCAATTGATTATACATCACTGACAGTATAAAACAGAACAAACATACAGTTCTGTCAATGAAAGGCCTGTGCCAGGTTAGTCATAGTTAGGTTGTTATGGCCTCCTGAGAACAGCAGTCAAAGCTGAGTGATAATGATGATATGAATATTTATTTTGTGCATAATTTTGGATCCAAGCCATATCAATAAATAATTTTCCAAGGTACTTTTGTGCCTTAAGAAGTTCGATGGAAAGGCTGCTTGTCTCTTGAAGAATTTTGTGCAATAAATACCAGATATACTTTTGGGTTTTGGCTTTTCAGAGAAGGGCCTGATGTTGGAGATGTCAAGCAGAGTTTCACTGAAGCATGTTCCTGTACAAGAATATGTAGGTTATAGATACAAGAGAAGGAAGAAACCAAGGTCTGGCTTAGGCTGAAATGTATCTGTAGCTTGATATCATCTGGCAGCTAATTTGTTCCCCTGTCACTATCATAAAGAGTATCTTTGGAGCTGATGAACAATAGTCAGGTTCTCAGAGCTTTTCAAAGAGCCATGATAAACCCCTAAGTTGTTAATTTACTCGGGCACAATGAAAGCAGCAAATCGCCCTGGCTTAGACTCCTTCAGTGCTCATGTTTGCTGGTACTCTGCTGCTCCAAAAGCAGCATTTTCTCCACAAAGGTAGCTTCTCCCTAGATAGCAGGCACTTCATGGATCAGTAGTTCATTCCTTGCTCCGCAACCTACCTTGTAAGACAATGAAACAGAAGAGAGAAATGATGTCACAGAAGTAAGAACTGGTGGCTAGCAACTGGTACTTCAACATCTTGGGACAGAGACTCAGTTCCCATGAAAGACAGGCTGAGATGACTTGAAACTTTTGGAGACAGAAGAAAATGTCATTTGGAGGAAAACAGAAGTGACACCTGTGGCTGTTGACAGTACAGGGAGACAAAGACTGGGCTGGGAAATGTGGTTAAGTGTCTCAAGAGCTTTTCTGCTCCTGAGCACTCCCCAGCCTGGGTAAAAGGCACTGTGGGCACCCTGCTGGAAAGATCCTGATGAGCTGCAGAGAGCGTTGCAGTCTTGCTGGTACATGCAAGAGGACAGTCAATGCCACATTGCTTATGGTAGAAAGAAATGGAGCATTGACAATGGGATTAGGGAATTATTGCCTGACGTGAGGCCAAGTGGGTAACCCTATGAGACAAAGACAATTACACACCTACACAGATCACAGAAGATGGAAGGAGATTCTTACAACAAGGCAACCACAACTGAAAGGCAAATGTGGCAATAATTTTTTTCAAAAATACTTGGTAAATTTCAGCATAAAAATCCTGTTGACTTTTAATTGGAAGTCAGTATGAGTGGTTTCAGCACTGAAACTACAATAGTCATTCTTGCTGATTTTTATGTGTCCAAAACTTATTCAATGTTTGTGTCACAAAATTTAAAATAGAAATAGGGATTTAGCTTGTCCACACATCAGCTTTGCATTACAACATGATTTTTGTTAGAGATGTATTTGTGAATAAAGCTCTTGTATCAAAAGATTAGAATGCAGCTTTTCAAATTCAGTGCTTTAATTTAAAGAAGACACTATTATTTTTTTTCATGTAGCTACTGCTTTTTGATTTAGAATTAGTGAAACATTGGTTACTTTAATCCAGATGGTTTCTTCCCCACCCATAAGGATTGGTTACTCTAGCACAGATGTCTCTTTTTCTTCCATAAGGCACATTAGAAGGAAAACAAAGATTCATATTTAAGCAATACATAATAACAAATACCACCCCTATTGGCTTAGATATGTCCAAAACCACAGCTTAAAGTCACTTTAAAGTGTGGTGGGCCACAGCTTACAGTTCTTTCATTTTGCTTTCTTTTTAAAAGATTTGACTTTGTTGACATTTTTTGCACAGTTTCAATTGATCTTTATTGAAAAAGAATAAGGATGGAGCAGACTGACAATTTTATTTGACAGATGATTAATAACTTTGCTTAGATCTGGCCTGAAGTGTAACCACAAAGTGTTTGATAAGGGATGGATAAAATATGGTTTGCAGGCAGTAGAGAGTTTAAGGGACATAAAATGGCTGAATGGCAATCTTAAAAAATTCAAGGTAGAGAGCCGTGAGGTCATGTTAGCAGTGTTCCAGTGCCCTTTCATCCCAGGGTTACTCCAGCTTTTCTTCCGATTGCTCTTGGCTCGTGGTGGAGGAGTCTCCCTTGGTGCACGTGTGGAAATGTCTGCTCATGGACAGATATCTCCTTTGTCCTGGGCAGGGTGGCTCAGCCTCCTCTCCCAAAGTCTCCAGGTTGGGCTCAGTGCACCAGGGCTGGGTCTGAGATCAGCACAGGCTCTGTGGGGCTTGCTTAGAGCCCTTTGGGCCAGCCTGCTCTCCTGTGCCTCTCCTCCCCTTCCCTGTCGAGCACCACACCAAAACGTGTTCCTTCAAACTAAAGTTTCAGCTCCTTGCTTTTCTCCAAAAGGAGGGTGATCTGGCCCAAAGTAAGCTTGAGTGCAATTGAAACCAAAATTTGTTTATGATAATAATTTTTCTCAGTCTTTGTAGCCCAGTCCAGATTTTGTTACTGCAGGGAAAAGTTGGTTATAAGGATTTATATTATGTTTATTTAATTAGTAATTTCTGTAAAAGAGAAATTAATTCTGTTACTTGTGGTGATGTGTCATGCCAGGAATAACATTTTGCATGTATGGCTTAACACAATATGCCATTTTAAGGGACCTTTTCCTAAAATTTAATTTTAGATTTGGGACTATGGAGCATTTAACTTACCTTCAGGAGGATATTTTGAATAAAAATAACAAGAAACTGCTTTACTAGAATATCATCCATGCTTGACTGATATTAACCATATAAAAAAATGTATGAGACATATAAAATTCACATAAGAACTACAGTTAAGCCTACTCATATTTTTCTTTTGAAATGGATGTCCAAACTTTAAAAGTCTGTATGTTATTCTTCTTAAGATCCAAATATATTTTTGGAGACTGAGTCCCTACTGTTTGCAATAATGAACACCTCATGGATGGCAGGGGAAAAAAAATCAACTTTCCTTAATGCTACTGTTGGCCAAAGGGAGAGTGAAAAATGTTTATAAGATATCCCGTATAGCAGAACTACACTTTTTTTCCCCATCTCTGGATAGAGAATGGAGAGTTTCAGGGAAGCCTACTCATCCTGTTTTCTTGCTTGTGCCCTGGAGGTTTGCCCCTGAGCAAACCCTGAGGGATCCAGTGGGGTGTTAGGGCTGAGGAAGCAGAAGTAGCTGCTTTCTCCCTGAGTGCCAGGGGCAAGGACTCCCAGGGGATCCATCGTGGCTTCACTGAGAGTTGGGTGCTGCCCAAGCAGCCAGTCCAGGGCATTCTGCCCGCTGGAGCCTGTGAAAACTGGGGACAGCACACGGAACTGGTCTGATACTGGTCTGGCATCCCCTCACAGCACAGTGTACTGGCCCCAGGATACACTGCCTTGTTAGCTGTCCTGTATTGTCTTCTGTAAATATGCTGGGTAATGCAAAAAGCATTTACTAATGAGGCTTAAGATTTTGCTTCAAAAGTCTTGCATATTTACGTGCTTGTGGTTTGCTGCCATTATATGCACCATTTTTTTGCCTTTCCCCTTCATTCATGCTCTCTGGGAAACATGCTCCTTTGAGAGAGTCGTGGATAATTTTGCTCTCCCCATTTTAGCAGGATGCCTCACTAGTTGTGTGCCAGTTGTCTTAGAAATGATGGTTTAACTGGATGAACAGTCAGAGAGATTTTTGGAGCTGGGGCCTGCAGCACTGGCACATGCATCTTGCGTGCCTCTGAGGGTGAACCTGACGCCCAAAGACAGCCTGTTTCAGGCCTCGGTGAGCGGCACCATATCCCCAAAAGTCAGAGGTTACATTTCAAGGACCAGCTCCACTCCTTGGGTTGCCGACCCCTGGTGATAAGAAGTCTGCTTGGAGCAAGGTCACAGCAGCACAAACCACCTGCCCATCACCCGGTGCCAAAGGCTGGGAGCCAGGCGAGCCTGTGCCAAAGGCGCAGAGCCAGGAGGGGAGCGGGCGGGGAGCGGCCCGGGCAGAGGCTGCTGCAGCCCTGCCCCTGGCCAGCCTCCACTGGCAGCCGTCCTGGGCAGCCAGGAGGAGTTTTCAGAGCTGCCTTTCCCCTTCACTGGACTCCCTGCGAGAGGCTGAGTTCATCAGGTGCAGTTGCTTTCATGGGTGAACTTGCTGTTTCCAGAAGTCTGGCTGCAGCAAGGTATCCAACATGTCATAAGCAGAGGGTTAAATTCTTAAGGATTAAAGCAGAAGTTAGATAATCTGAATCTCCAAACAGCAGAGGAGGATGGAGCTAACAGCTGTCTGGAGCTGCTGTGGCATGGCACAACTGGCTGGGAGGTGCTAAAGATGGAGCTGGAGGGGCTGACTTGCAGCATGCTTAGAGGTGACCATCAATAAACCAAAGGGTACCACATCCTCCCCTCCCCCTCAGCATTTTGAGGACCAAGCTGTGACCTAACACAGGAGCTGTTTCTACAAAGTTCACAACTGCTGCTTCTCCTTGTTTTGTTCCTGCTTTGTTCTTGTCCCTCAAGAAAGGACAAGGACTTTACACTCTATGAAAAATAATACAGATGGAGTGTAAATATTGAAAGGATCAGCTTTAACTGTAATAAATATAGCTAAGGGTTAAATATTTAGCTTAGCTCCACAGATAATTTTTATTGATATATAGTTGCAAAATCTAAATTATTTGATCTGAGATGGACATTCAGAATGACACAACTAGGCAAATATCATATAAAGTCATGTTCCAGATGAAATTGCCAGAGGAGTCACTCTTTAGAAATCCTAGCTGTAAAATACTGCCTCCCAGTTCACGAGACAACTGCAAGAGACATTCATGACTTTAATTTAAGAATAAGTTTCCTCAAAGAACTTTAGTCTTTATTTAAGATCTGGAAATCTGTGTGTCCAAGAAGCTATATGTAAAATGTGTTTACTCTTTGAAGTAGAAGGCTTTAAGGGATTTAATTAATTCTGGTTTTAACATGGATGATGATATCCCTACATTAGTTTCATGTACTCCAGGTGACACACTGATTTTATTTAGGAGCCTCTCAGTTTATGTGAGCCAAGACAGTGCCATAGATGTGCTGCTATAACTCTGCTGAGATACCACATGCAGATCGTGTTTTTTATTTATGACTTTGATTATTTATTTGAAGTTTTCATTTCAAGAGATTTAGGTGGAGTCATTCTGCCTGGTGAATATAGCTGTGGATTTTTTTTTCATGATGTAAAAGGGTTTGCTTCCCCATCTGGTCATGTATCCATTGTGTCGATTTCTGCAGCGCTGTTGCTCCAAAAAAAGCACATAGACTCGTGGTTGAAGTAATGTGACTCCCAGCCATCTATTGACATAGTTTTAGTCACCCAAATACAAACCTACCTCAGACTCTTTCATATTCAGTCCCCAAAACCAGTTTTTGCTGCCTGTCCTTTCCCAGAGCCATTCCCAGTTTAGACCTCTCTTTCCCACGTTGTTCCCCCTACGCACAGTCTTCTCCATGACCCCATGGTTCTCTTGCCTGCCCAGTGTGGAAGTATCTCCCATAGCTCTTCCTAAATCCGGGGAAAGCCACAAAGCACATCTGAGCATCAGTCCTGCCTTCAGCACCTTCTTTCATGTGTAGCCTTTGTACCTAGATAACCTTTAAACAAAGATTATTGGAAGGACTATAAAAGACGAAAGCAACAAAATAAATATATTTAGAGTTTATATCTCCAGGAGAAACATCTGTTTGTTCCTTTGAGCAACCAAAGGCAAATACACGTGTTCAGAACATGCTACAGAATAATGCCTACAGCTGACAAAATGAACTTTCTGTTCAGTGTCATTAATAACGGATTCAAAGCAATTTTTTGTAGTGCTAATACAGTGCTTTTAGTTTTGTTAAATAAGTAATTGCACTTTTTTTTTAGGTGCATATTGTAGCATTTAGACTGCCTGTATATTCAAATTTTAGATGCTTCAGTAGACAACTCTTTGCTCAAAAATACTTTTCTCACAGGGAGTTCACTTGTAGGACTTCACTTAATTGGAGCAGATTTCTAATTAGTAACAAAATTAATATTTAAAAAAGAAGCAGAAAAAATATACACAGTGGAGTGCACAAGAGTAATAAATGCAAGCAGCAGAAGACAGCACTTATCAAAACGTTACTGGAGTGCCACTTGGGTTACTCCAGGTGCTGCAGGCTTGGGAACATGGCCAGGCTGCACCCAGAGAAGAAAGTCCTAAACACTACCCTCATGCTCAGGGCCAGCAGGGAGCTGCTGGCTCTCCAGTGCAGTGCTTGGTTTGGGCTCCCAGAGGAGCCATGAAGGGTGGCTGAAATTCCCAAGTCCTCCCAGAAAGCCTTACAGCTCCCGTGAGGACAATTCCTTCTCACCTTGCTGGATGCATATAAGAAACCTGGCCCCAGGGCTCAAACTGAATCTGTGGGGATTGGGAAACTGTGAGACTGCTCAGAACACTTAAAAGGAATATTCTGTTCCTGCAATCAGCTTTTGCTTCTTGGACTATGTGTGTGGCCACACATATACAAGCATCTCACCTAAAAGAGACATGTTTGTGCACTTTGTGACTGTAAACATTTTTTTCACAGTGAAACACTTGTGCTCCTCATATACTGCCCTTCTGTATGCTTCAGGAATTTTTCACTCATCTAGACAGCAGTGTAATTTTGAACTTTCCCAGGCTAGCAGTAACCCCAGTCTTCACTTTTTGTAATGTGTTCCATATGTTTCTTGATGATCACACACATGAAAAACCATAGAGTATGTGTCAGAATATAAATGTATGGATTCAGCATCCATCCCTTCTGCATGTGAGCTCTCCTTGGAGGGGGGAGGTAAATTCAGAACATTAGGCACTCAGGGAATGCAAACATTCATTTAATAGGTGTCACAGAAAAGCACAGTGTAGGTGAAATCATCCCACACTTCCCATTGTTAAAGACAACATGAAGGGGAAAGGAACTGCTTCCACAGGTTCAGTTTTCTGAGGTGTGGGTGAAGCTCTTAACAAGATCTCCCACATCCACAGGCAATGCTCCAACATGCAGATTAAGTGAGATCTGACATTCCTAAAGCAGTAGTTAATGATTTGTTGATTAAATACCACATTAGAATTTATTTATACAATAGAAAACATATTTTACAGTTTTTTTCTCTGATTTAAATTTCTAACCTTTCCTTCTGGCAACAACTCTAGTTTAGATCCACTGAAGTTATCTTTCTGTGATGATACAAATAGAGGCAAGGAATATTGATTTCAGTGGGATGTTGAGATATAGCCCATCTGTTTGCCAAGCATAATTACTTTCATTTAATTTCCAATAAAGCCCAGAAAAGCCACCAAAAATAGTCACTTTTGGATGTCACAGACAGCTTAGACTACTGGAGACATTTTAAAAGAACACAGTTTCATGTTGTTCACCACTTGATTTCTGAACAGTTGGCCCCGTGTCATTTGGCCAACCAAAAAAATGAGCATAATTTTGAATGGCCTCTTTGCACCATCTACAGGACTTGGTAAGACCTTTTGGAGGTCATGATTTTAAAAACAGAAGTCCTTACTTCAGAAGTAGTGCCAACAGAGGCAGCAAGCAGAGAAGAAAGGTCCATGTCCTAGTTGAGAAGCTGAGTGCAGCAAAAGGAAATTTAGGTATACGAAACAGTAACAAGTCACAAGTGCCCATTTCCTATAGTGTGTTGCAAAAGGGATGAATAGGACTCGACTCTACAACCTGGAGAGTGGGCAGTTACTAAGGAAAGACATCAAAGATAGCAGAAATTACTCCTATACACCTTAGAAAATGAACTGCATGGCAGCCAGGCAGCTTCTGCAACTTAAATCACTGTGAGTAATCTGGCACTGTGATTTGAAAATAAAAATTTGACCAATTGCAGAGACATTTAAGAAAAAATCCTTTGCACTTTCATTTTACAAATTCATATTGCTTTTCATATTTTAAAAAAGTTATTTAAATTCCCCCCCCCCCCCCCCCCCCACCCCCAGAAGTGTTGTCAACTTTTATTTTATAATACTCCTACAGTGAGGGAGGTGCATCTTTTCAGTGTACAGCAAAGGAAAACGGCCTATGGAAGATGTTGGGTAATATAAAACTTTACAGCATGCGCTGCTTCACCAGGGAAAGGAAGATTGTCACTCTGCTCAATAAAAGACATAGAAATACCATGGGATTTTTCTCCCCTCCAATTGGGCCCCAAATGTTCCCATGCTATACTCGTAATGTCCATTACTAGCTGATTAGAAGTGACATCAATTAGTCACATGTCTGTGTTTCTGATGGAAATAAAAATGAGCTTCTGTACACAAAATCTCAAATTCATCTCTACATTGCCTAGGGATTTTTTCCTTCTGCAATATCAGTTATCGGTTTAATATAATATTGTTGACTTAACAATGATATATTTCAGGCTGAAGGCAGAAATGCATTTTGCATTAATAAATTGTTTTGAGATGGGCTTAAAGAATATTTCATTATATAAGAGAGGCAGCTATAAAACCTATTTGGTGGTCTTTCAATCACTGCTACCTGTGGCCTATTTATGTGGATGGCATTCATCAGTATGGCAGGAAATATTAAACAAGTGCTAGACAGTTATTAGCTCTCCTCAAGCAGAAGTTCTCATACCCTCTATTCATATACCATGGGAAAAATTCACTTGGTATTTTCTTTCTTGCAACTGTTCTGCTGTTCATAATTTGATGGAAAATTGATTAATCACACTTTAACTCAATGCAAGATCTTCTGCACTGTAATAAATTATGGCCATTAATCAATAAGTACAAAGTAATTCCAGGAGTCTGGAGACATGCTGATTTCTAATAGAAAAACTTGTGCTTAGGCCTTCTTGCCAGTGACCACTTCATCTGAGGTATTTTGCACCTGCCTCAATCCAATTAGATGACATAATTAATGAATCTCGGTGCAGTTGATAATTTGTTATACAAAAGAAAGAATGTTTTGGCACATCTATTAAGTCCTGATGTACAAATCTTTGCAAAGGGGGGAATTCTAGGAAGCCAAGAGGGGAACCTACAGCCTCTGCTACGGCAGAAGAAAGTCTGTTTATTCCAGGGCACTGAGTATGCAAATTTTACTGAACATTAAAATCTGCACGTTTCCCTCTCCCATGTTTAAAGGGAGATTGTGCAGAAGCCTTCCACTCCATCTTGCTTCTTTCGTGACAAATTGAATGGTATGATTAGAACAAGCATTCAGGAAGTTTTGTTTCCCAGGCAATCTAATCAATGTGTCCCTGGCTGCGTATCGGTTACAGTTTTACATATCGCAATCCATTTGCACCTGTTATGTACAGCTAACATACAGACACTCAATAGACTTTGGTGAGAGAAAGAGTGTGAAGATAAAAAGAACCAGTCTGCTGCTAATTCTGTCACTAGGAGACGCCATGAGCAGATTTTATTTAGAGACTTTGAAAAACAATTAGCTGAGGATTATAGGACTAAAAGGCCTTTACTAGCTGTACCTGGAAAATACTTTGCCCATTTAATGCCTTCTAAGCTGTCATTGTGCTTGAACTTCAGTCCCAGTGATTAATGAAAAGCTGCAGGGCGCAGCTAGAAGCTAAAGTCTCAATTATGGAAAAGCAGTAACTAGTTTAATGTGCTGATGCTTTTATACTTAAACTGACAGCTGTGAAAAATGGCAATATTTCCAATCATGCTTTAATAATTTATCATTAATTTATTGGCATGTCCAACACACTTTAGTCCTACTGTTCTTTTTCTCCTTTTAGGCTCATGGCATTTCAATACTGGAGAGCAAAATCTGTTGCAAATCTCTAAGGACAAACCTCCTTGTGGAGCCTGAGTGGTTCCTGTTTGCAGTCCACAGTTTATCGGCAGAAGTACAGCACGAACATATTTGTGGGCTATGATATGTGAGCGTGTTTCATTAGCTGCTGCTAAATTGCTCCAACTCCATCCACTTCAGTGGAGTTAGAGCAACTGAAGAACATAGATGGCTTTGTGGGACTGGGGGCAGTCAGCCTCATGCAGGCAGTTTTCTTTGTCAGCCCAGCAAGCTCCCTGGATGGAGAACTGGAGCTGTCTAACTGCTCTAAATCAAAAAATTAAATTTGGAAAGTGTCCTTTTTGAAGAGCACAGGCAGAGTCTCACCTGCTAAGAAATCTGTAGAATCATTATTATGTTTAATACTTAACAATTGAATCAGTGCAGCTAAGTTAATTTAAACCAGCTGAAGATCTACAGTCCATATATTTTTGAATATTTTTGAACATGTTTTGGTTCTTCCTGCTTATTCAGTTTCTCCTGACAAGGTGTGTGAACAAAGGGAAGGAATAAAGTAAAATAATAAAACCTTGTTTCAGTACAATTTCCATGCTGAATTTAGTTTGTCATGGCTCATGGCTGTTCCCAAGTCTGCTGTGGACTGGACAAACACTCATGAAAATTGACAAATAATTTTTTCAGAGTTCATTACTGTTTGGTTTTTGTTTGTTTTTTTTTTTTACAGCAGAAGTTGACACTATTTTATTTTTCATCTGATACTCCTGTCATTTATAAAGCCTTAGTCATCTAAGCAGGAGTGCTTCTGAATACTTTATTTTTTATACAAAACCTCAGCCTTATTCGTACGTTTGCATACATTTCTCTTTGTGTAATGGTTGACACAGTCTGGGTGAAACTCACTGCAATTTTGGGGGGGGCACTTAAGAACTCCTGAGCTTTTTTGTAAAGCTCACGCAGCCCTAAATGGCAGCTGAGCTCTTCCTGACAGCCTGGTTGTGCTGATGGTTGTCAGTTCCTGGACTGAAAAGCAGGCTGACCAAACAGTGGGGAAAGTTATTCTGAACTGTTTGATGTAAACTTCTACAAAATTGCTATCTGGCTGTCATTCATGAACTGGTTGAATAGGAGAGACATGGCTATGAGAGAATATTAACACCAATTGATGTAATGGTCTAACAAGTATAACATATTATATTGCTGGACTGTTCACAAAAAGCTGCAGTGTGTCCAATTTGAACTGACGTGATGGAAAAGACCTGTCAAGTGAGTTGTTCCATAGGTTGAGAATTTGCTGTTTCTTATTAAAAAATAAAAGAAAGATTTTTCCTTTGTTTGTATTTGCTTTTGAGATTTTTTTGTTTGATATTTTGATCATTTTGATCATTCTTTTCCATGCAGACAGAGTTTATACCAATTAGTTAACAGTTCAATTATTATCAAAGGGAGTTTTGAATGAAAAGGAACCAAGTTCCCAGCCCTGCTCTCAATACATGTTTGAGCACTGAGTGTAGCCCTTCATTAGGAACCCTGGCAATGGGCAAAGGAACGTGAGTCATTAGTAATACTTATGTCTACTACTGTTTCTTAAAGGAATTGAGTACCTCTTTGTGGAATTTATGCCTGGAAAAAGGCTGATTATTCTAATCCATATTATCTGTCATGCTGTAGACCTGATACTGTCTTTTAGCAACACGTAAAAGAGTGGAGAAATACAACAAAACGTATACAGGTGGCTGGGATGCCAAAGGTGTGTCTGGGTTTGTGAGGTTCACGTCTGGCTGTTGCTGGGTGTGCAGTCAGTCACCAGCAGTCCCTCTGTTTCCACTCTGCCACCCTTTACTTTTCAGGCTCCTACTTTGAGGCTTGATTACAGCAATTTGGAGAATGTATGCAAACCAATTCCAGCTACTAATTGAAGGAACTCTACTAATTAGAAAAGGCTATGGAACAAATAACAATTGGCAAGTATGGGGTCTTTTTCTGTATAGCACACCCTTCATACAGTGACTTCTGTCTTAAATAAATTTATCATTAGATTTTCTGGATAGAAGACAGACTTTGAAAATCATGTTGATACTATTACACATCTAAAAATATTTGGTATTTTCCTTAAAGCCCCAATTGCTGAAGCTATGTGATTGTCTAAGAGTCTTAGTTTCTATTAAGAAAACTACAAATTAAATTTCAGTGCATCTTGGTTGAGAAAAAGTCTTGAAAGTACGTATCCCAAAAGCCCAACTTGAAGAGGCAAATAAAAAAAGTTGGGTTTTTTTTTTTTTTTTTAATTTTAATATAATCTTTCTCAAAAGTCTCAATGTCTACTAGGAATGGCATCAATTTTTGGCTTTCTGAAGTTAGCACAGATATGACTGCTACCATAGGTTTCTTTTTAGTGCGACTAAATGCAAAATTCACAAGATCTAGCTCCTATAGCTACCTCTATTGCAATTTTTAGTTGAGATATGTTCCCTAAAGATTGTTTCACATCTTTGCTGAGACAAACATTTAAAACATGTAGAAATCAGTTTTGCATGACATTTCTTTATGGTACCTTGTCAGAAACAGTCAATGCTTTCTTACATTGATTTATAAATAAATGTGTCATTGGGTAAACAATGGTTATCTAGTCACTGGCTGAACATCTCTTTTCTCTCTCTGAAAGGAAGGCTGGTAGCTGGCTGCTGGAGGACCACATCTCAGGATCTTATCTGGGAGATGTATGGCTGTAATGGAATTTTATCCCATGCTACTTCCAGATAAGGCTGTACCATTTCTGCTAGAGCAATCTTCTGTTTGTGCTAACGTGGGCAGGTTTACAAGAATGCATGTGTGCATTTTTGCAGGAACACATCTCACTTATATATGATATTCCATGTATTTGCATTAGTCTTCAAGTAATAAAATAAAAAGACATTAATTTCATGTTTGTCATCTTAAATGCACTCTCTTAATAAGCTTAAACCTCTTACACTTATACCTGTGCTTTATCTCTTCACAAGCGGCCCCATGCTTCCTAAAAATAGTTCCTTTCCACTATGAGAGAATATGTCTTCCTCTGCTGCTGAATTGGATAAGAATATTGTCCATTCTGCAATAGAGGGATTTGTCTCACTTTCCCACTGCCTTAGTGAGGTATTTTTAGCTGCTATTAATGTTAGCTTAATCCAAATATTATTTACAGTAGAAGCACCAGATATTTTAGTAATGTCATTTAATACATATAAGTCTAGAAAACGCTGAAAATTCAGTCCTATTGACACTTTGATAAGGTCAAGTATTTTCTATCAAAATTCTGTGGCTCTGGAATTCAGTATCAGGTGATGAGTGTCTCAGGTGCAGTGCAGGTATTTAATTGGTGTGATCCTTCACAAAGTACATGTGACAAAAATAAGAAAAAATTAACACACAGTCAAGGCTCCTCAGCATCTTCACTGACACAGACTGCTTTAGGACCTGGTTTGACCATGATCTTTGTCTATCACAGCAAACACTCAGTGTTTTTCTGGGCATTGCTGCCTGAGTGCAATATTCCCATGAGGAAGCTTTCATGCTACTGAAAGTGTTGTCTTGCTGGACTTTATAGATTGCCCTAACCAATCATGACAAAGTTCCAGTTAGCCACTAACTTCTGAATTTGCCTAAGTATCTTAAAACACAAATAATACACTCTGTGTCTCCTGCCAAATACTGCCAGATTTCCTAGTGATCTATTGTCACTGAAAGTCAAAACCATCCAGACACTTTCTCAGACTATTACATCACAGTGGGGTTAGACAGACACCTGTAATTGTGCTAGGGGATCATGCTTTGCCATGAAAGCCAGAAAAAATGTAAAAGAACAGAGTTATTCCAATTGTTTTTAACAGGTCAAGGTCAGCTGCACTACAAGAGATGAGACAGATTCAACAAGCAATAGAAAACAATGGGCCCTGTGTCACCTTGGTAGTGAGTAAAGGGTGCTGCAGGTAGGAGTCAACATGTTGAAAAGCTCCAGCCCGTAAATGCATGTTACAGTTTAGCCTTGTGTCACACACAGCTTGGTTTGGGACGGCGCTCACACAGTGGCAAAGCCAAAATACCACTTATAGGGAAAGCCAGGTCTTCTATTTTCCCCCAGCTGTGTTGCTCCTTATTCATTACACTGTTTGCCCAAACCATCACTAGAGGTCAGGTAGAAGGTGGACTTTCCTGCCCAGATAGAAAATGACACCTAATGTTTCCTAGCTCCAGGAGACTTTGACTGGTTTGGACTGTGGTGGTAAGAATACCTGGGAACCCATCTGGCTGCCAGTCCTGGACTTCCCAGCTTCTTTGTAGCTCAAGAGCTTGTCCCTCCTGTAGTGATTGCAATACCTGTACATTGCCTTGGTGTAACCATAACACAACCTTTTCCCAGTGGGAAATAGTGAAGACTGCTTTCTCCTGAGCCCTGGCACACATATCTTACACAAATACTGTTTTGTGGCAAGAAGTGAAGGAGCAGACGATTATTCTTCACCTTTTCTTGCCCCCTTGCCCTTCCCTTAAAAGTGAATCTAGCCTGGAATAGTACGCTAAAAGACACATTTCATACAACAGTTTTTCAGAGAACCTTTTCTTTTTCTTTTGTGCAAGCTGAAGTCATGCTTGGCCACGTTGTGACACTGAAGCCCAACCTGGATGAATAGAAATGATTGTGTCCCTGGCCCAAATTAAGGTGTTACGTGCTGACTCTACAAGGAAGGGTCTTGCATGGCTTACATTACCAGGAAATATTTGCTACATGATAGAAAAAAGAATTCTTTTTTGTTTTAAAATTAAAAGACAGCATAAAATCTGCACAGTAAGTAGGGGGGCTCACTGGTAGACCCTGCAGTGTGGGGATGCACTATTAATTGAAATATCAGTGCTGGGAAGTGAGAAATCATCTTCAATGCAGACTACCTAAATACTCAGAAGTCTGGAGATAATACGAGCTCTGATTGATGTATTGTGAGTGAAGGCACACTCACAGTAGCAGGGTAGTGCAATGGGAAAGTTCAATTTCAGATGTCTAAGGCAGGAGCAGATCGTTTGATAGATCCTCTTTAGGTGTATAACAACTTGGAAAGTTATCTCTAAGTTTTGATAATCACTTTGCCTTCTGAGACTGCCTATCTATTTCTTAACTGTTCTTTTTAGCGTGAAAAAGTCTCCCATTTCTATTCTCTGTCCTACATACTTGGGTCAGGAAGCGAACATCCTATTTTTATAGCTTTGAAGCAAAATGGATATATAAGCAGCTGATTTCTTCACAGAATCCTCTCAGACATTCTTTTATTAATTTTTTTATAAGAGGAGTCCTCACTATTTCACCAGTCTTTGCCTTAAAAGAAATAGGGCAACACAACTAAAGAAGATTCACAATTTTACCTGCTGAAGGGCACAGTAGTATTCAGCCCCTCAAGGACCTGTTAATATTATTTGAACTGTGGCCCAATTAGAAAAAAAGGTTCTTTAAAAAATTTTTTTAATAGTGAACAACAAAATAAAAAGATATTTTAAAGAAATATTCTGAATTTTCCACTAACTGAATGCAGCACTTTCCATATGAAAGCCACATTTTTGTTTGACAGATGAATAAGGCTTTGTTTGTCTTCTTGCTTCAAGAACTCATGGAAAGCACATTTGGATCTGTCTTACTACAATTTCAGGCTCGGTTTTGGCTTGGGAAGATTTCTGGAGAAACAAGATTACAGGGACTAATTCCTATCTGGGACAAAGGCAGCTGACTTTAGATGCATATTTTGTTCTCACAAGACCTTATTAGCAGGGATTCTGTTTCTTTGGTAAAATGAATTACTTATTCAGCTTCAAGATACCTTTTTATAAATATCAAAACAGATGATTTCTTACAAGCAGTTATTCTGGGGAAAGAATAGTGAGGGATCATTTTGGGAAGGAAATTAGGGGAGACACTTTAATGTACGCAAACACAACATATGACAGTAGCATTGCATTGCTGTGTAAAACAAGTCATTCAGATTTATATATTGAAGTCTCTGTTAGTAGTTAATCTGCTGCTGGCCACCTGCAGAGGAGGAATGGAAAAGGCTCCTTTTGATCTCTTTTGTGAAATGACCTTTAAGGGTGAAAAAAATATATAAGAAAATAAATGTGAATGAACCTTAAAAGGTTTGGTAGAAATATTCTGTTGGGAACTGTTTGGTCCTTTAAAAAGATGTCCACATAGGTTATAAAATGTATGAAAGAGAGTAACATCTGTGCTTTAGGTCAGGAAGGCTCATCACCCATTAATGTAACTTAGCTAACTTACAGGTCACTGAGACACAGTGCTAGTTGGGTGGGTTACTCTGTGAGAAGAACAGCTTTGAATATGGAAATAAAGGAGGTAAGGACAGCAGTTTAAACTCTGCTATGTGATATATCTCTTCTTCACAAGGGCTCCATTCAAGTGTGGAGTTTTGCTGACCCCCATGTCCTTTATGCATCCCTGTGCCTAAAATCCTGGTCTCTTTTTCCTGTACCTGACTGTGGGTTTGGATTCAATTTCACTGGTAGGAATACAGATTTAATCATGATTTATACCTGTTTCAGTGGAAGGGGCCAAAGAAAAGCTCCTTCAATCTTGCTTACATCATCAAGCACTAAAGATTCACTCATGCATAGAAATAAAACTGAGTGCTCGCACCTCACATTATCTTTGTGTCTAAATGAGGCCAAATGTCTGAAAATCATGCTTATGACCTCTGAGTGGGCAAAGATAATTCTGCCTATTATACCTCTCCACTTTCCTATGATCCTGGATTTCTCAAACTGTCTGTAAAAGCCCAGGTTCTCCTCTGACCCTTGCACATACCCAGACACCAGGAAGACATATGTCTTAACAGATAATAGCTCAATTGTGTGAATTCTGTCAGTATCATATCAATGTGACATAAATACAGCAAATTAACCGTATGTTACTTACATCAGAACTGCTCCAGCTCTTTGTGTGGAATGGAAAAGATGCAAGTGAATGCTCTCTGAAGCAGCATGAGTCTTTTCCTTTTTTAATAGTGCTTCTGTGAAAACTGCACCAAGTTTTAGATTTGGTACTAATTCAGGGTTATTTTTCCCCCATAAGAAAGAACTAAGGTTCAAAATTCACTTAAGCATTGCAAAATTGGTACTTTGGCAAAATTTTCTTTAAGGAATATTATTGTCAGTCTTGACCATAAACATGTGAAAATGACACATTTCTTGTTCAATTCACTGTGGGCTTCTCTCCCTGTCACTATCATAAAACAACTTCTTTCGTGACTAAAGAACAGATTATTTAAGAGAGCTCTTTGCAAATACCTTTAGTTTTGGAGACTCAAATTCATCAAATTCCTTTCTACTGTGTCTTTACAGATTTCGAAAAATAGATCTATTTAGTATCCTGAAAAATAAAATTTGAGTTGTGACTGTTTTTCTCTTCTAAGCATTGGCATGGTGGCACAGCCATTGATAAGTCACAATACTTCTTTTCTCACTCAAGAAATATTGCAAAATGATATTCTGAGAAGTGATAGAAAAAAATCAAATGAAGTATTTTTTTTGACCACATGCATTTCTCAGGTCTAGACATGGTTTTATTAATATACAAACATATGAATACTAAAAAGATATAAAATAACTTCTGGAACTAAATATGCATTTGAGTTTGTATATTTTTACTGGAGTGTGACAAAACAAGTTTTATGAAAAATGTTTGCAAGATTTTTTGAACTTACATCCCTTCCTTAAAGAATAATTAATGGAAACAAGGAGTGTGCCCATATTTGGTTGTGTGTAATCAAAACTGACACATTACTGGAAATTAAATGTAGACAATATTTTTTTCAGAAAATATCAAATAATGAATGCATGTACTCTGCTTTTTTGCAAACACTTTCAATGTTCATTTCATAGACTTGTGTTCATTCTCTCCCTGCCCTCCTGTCATGGAAACATCTTTAAGCAATGGTTTTCAACAAGACACTTTTTTCAATATTTTAGCTGTAGGGTATCAAATTGCACCAGTTTGATTGCATGTGTTTTTGTATAACAAGTCAACACTGAATGCATGAACAAATTACTAGGGTGAGTTTTAAAATCTAAAGAATAGAAATAAAACTTTGCACTAAAAATTTCTCCAGTAGTTTTCAGTAGACTTTGTTCTCTAAAATTGTAAATACACTTCTGTTTTCAGAGCGGGCAGCTCTGTTATGATGATGTAATTCATGTGAATTTTGCCAGAGGAGAACAAATATGTTGTGGATTAATCCAATGACTTTTTCTATGTGTAAGATTATACATGGAAGTTTTTTCTGGGAAAGGGCAGGACTTCACAGAGAAATTCTTCCCTTCCAAAATATTAGAGATGTTATCTAAACATTACACTGACAAAAGGCTTTATTCTTACTCTTGTCCTATTATACCCTAACTCCTCAGTCAGCTCTGACTCAGAGCAGTGATTACACTGAACTTGGTGGGATGTTGATGTTAATGAATTAAAAGCATATTTGGTGCACATTGGAGTTCTGCATTTCTGTGATATCTTGACTTCAAATTTACAGGAACAGCATGGCACTATGAAGAAATATAAATCTGGTTAGACAAACGTAATTTTCTAACCTCAAAAATTACAGAAAACAAAATTTGCATCTTTGTTTAAGACTAACATTCCTAGTAATGGGACCACAAAACTCCTGTATATTCCTTGGTTTTCTACCAGCTTCTCCACAGAACTCAGCAAGAGCCTTCATATCTATTTGTAAATTCATGCACTGCTAGAGCACCAATCTGCTCAGAAAAAGACAGATGCAGATTTCCATCCCACTTTGTCATCACTTACCCTGACTCCTTCAATAACGGGTATGCCCTACAGTCAGTGGGTGGCTCCTGGCTTGAGCTCCCTGGTGCTGTGGGGCACTGGGAGTGGTGCAGCCATAATGAAGGAATTGTTTCTCCATCTTGTCTGAAAGAGCATCACCTTAGTCACATCTTTTTCTAAGTATAATTGTATATGGTTTAATTGTTAGGTGTCTCCTAATGACTGGAATTGTGCCAGTATAAAACACCTGCACTTGCAGGTTATCCTACAGTGTCAGATGTGCAACATAGCATGTGCTCTACCTAACCCTCTATCTTGTAACAATTCTGATGATATTTGAGATGATAGTTGAGATGATATTTGAAGTTACACCAGTGTCTCAGGAGCCTCTGTTGGAACACCAAAATAGATCAGATAATGTTAAAAAAGAAGAAAGAAGTATGGATAAACTGACTCTTACACTTTGCAGAACACAGTATTGAATTTAATATGATTCTTAAGTACTCTGTGGATTGACTGGTTGCTCAACAATTGCACAGCTTCTGACCCCAGGGCTTCCTGAGGCCATAACAAGAGATGGCCACACTTCAAATGATAATAAAAATGCTAACAATAATCAGGACAATAATAAATTGTCTCTCAGAGCAGAGATTATTTATTGGAATTTTAAGAGTTCTCTTATTTTATAGCTGAGAAAAAGCAAAGGTTAATTTATAGCCCATTTGTATTTTTCCTTTCCAAGCCCATACTCAACCAGTTGAAGAACTTCACTGTGGCTCAAGGGAAATTTGGCCACTGCTTTATTGGAAACAGAATTGGTGACCTAGAACCTGTTCTGCTCTGTCAAGACTGACAGCATCCGTTCTAAATCAGAGGTGTGGATACTGGTGTAAAACTGCAGCAACACCCTAGTGGAGCAGGTCTTTAATCTGCCACAGCCATGCAAATTGTGCAGACCTCAGAGAACTGAATATTCAGACTTGGTATTTATGCTCAGAGAGGGGAAAACACGCCCATAGTTCATTCGCATAAAAAATGTGATGGGAAAATAATTCTGTGGGGACAAACATTGTTTGGTTTGTGATGAGACATACTTGACAGTTACTGCTTTGTCCCTTTTGTGCCATTGCAATGCAGTGGGATGATTGTGCCATAAATCTGAAAGACTGTTTTGCAAAGTTCGTATCTGTGCTTGCTACCTTTAATATTAATAGAAGAATATCTTTAAAGTGAGTAAATTGAGAAAGTAGCTGAAACTATAGTTTATAAAAGAAGATTAGTGGGTTTAATATGCACTGGAGAGTAAAAGAAAAATCTTATTACTGTATGGAGAAATTACCTCATAAAGAAGCTAATACAGCAGGCTAGGGAGTAATTTTTAACAAGGTTTTTATGATGCACAAGTGTAGGCAAGTTAATGAACTTATCTTTCTGGTTATTTTCAGTTTGTAACAATGCATTTCTTTTCAGTTCCTGTGCTTTAAAAAGTAAAACACATTTAATCACTTACAATAAAACTAACTCATTAGTTTGATAAATCAAGTAAGATCCTATACTGCTCCTGTTGTGGCAGTGCTGCTAAGAAACTAGATCAGGTGAAAACATTAAATATGGAACAGAGCAAACGACCAGGTTTATTCATTATTGGAATTAAAAGGTGACACACTGACAGGGAATGTTCATTTCTGGAAAGACCTGCTCTGGTCTCAGAAGCAGAACTTAGGAAATAAAAACTAAAATAGGGACTAAGGCCAAGAATTTGCTTAAACAATTCCACTCTTTGCAAAATAGCCATGTGGTCTTTGACATTCATAAAACAGACATCTGAAGTATGTCACATCCAACAGCAAAGAAACCACAGGGGGGAGTTGGTAAATACAGAATGTCCATCTGTCAGCACCCCAGCATGGCATGCGTAGGTATTGTTTAGGAGGAGCATGTCCACATTTTTCTGCCCAAATGCAGAAGACAGACTGCTGAGTAAAACAGTTCAATCTTTACATTGATTAAAGAGATGTGCTTTCCTACCATACAACAATCACTGTACTTGAAATTAATTCAGCAGCACTCTGAGGAAAAGACAGAAGACTGTCAGGCAGTCAGTGCAAGTTTTAATACAGATGTCCTAGAACAGAAATAGTGTGGACACACCACAACTACTTGACACAACAGCAGGGCATTTCATCGAGAGTTTATCAGAACCTCATCTAGACCACAGTTATGTAAGCCACAGTCTCGTTGAATGCTAGTGTTATTCACAGCCTCCTTCACGTCACGGCATGGATCAACCCTCCTAGAAGAACACTGAAGGGGCGAGAAGAGTGTGCTGGGAAGATGAGTTACTGCTGATTGACTCATTGACATAAACAGATGGGAAGGATGGATTTCTCTACTGATGAGAACATTCTCCCACATGGATGTGGAAGAACTGTCTGCAAAGAGTGGCAGCAGGAAGATTTCTGCTGTTACAATAGCATCTGAGTGATGGGGAAGTTGCATAGTGCTCAAGGCATTCGAGTGTCTCCACACCCTTGTTAAAGGCCACAGTCAGCAATCTTTACTGCACTGAAACAATTAATCTAAAAAAGCTTATGGTTGGTGGAAAACTGGAGCTGTAATTACCACAGTGTATTCACCTTGGGGTGAAGAAGTATTAGTTTTACCAAGTCATATTTCATAGTTTGTACACTGCCGATGAGCCAGTAAATACAGCTGAAATGACTAATTTGCTATCTAGGGTTCACTGCTGGGGTTGTTTTGTTCAAAGTAAATAACCTGAAACAGTTCTTCTGAGTTAAGGTGCATCTGCATACTATAACAAACACTGATCTGAATCTGACTAGAGCGAAATATATAGAGGTCTATTCACCCATCTGTCTAAAAAACCTTTGAAGGGCCCTTTGAAAGGATGTCTGACAGTCATTTTCCTGCTTCCCTGCTTTATGGTAGACTTTGCTTCTCTTTTTTAGGGGCGAAGGATAAGACAAGTTTTACTGAGTTCTCCTTTGATTCATATCTCTATACAAGTAATTTAGGCTTTGAGGGAAAAAAGTTCTCTTCCTTTACTTTTTCCTCAAGAAAGTTTTCTAGGAGAAAATGCAGTGAACTGCTAAAATTTGGTGCCTAAAAATATTTGCAAGGTGGGGAATACTATTTCCATCTTTCTGATTCCAAGACCCATATTTTCTCTGTGCCTATGCAGCCTTAAACATTTTCAATCTACATATTTAATCCTCAGAGCTGGTGATGGGTGTCTAATAGAGAGGACCCTGAGCTTAAATTAAAAGTCAGGTTTCTCCTGAGTTCTGCCAAATTCAAGGCACCTCCAGTCACTGTGGTGGTGTGAGGTGTGACCTTGACTCTGGTGTTGGGAGCTGACCTTCCCAGGTGTTGATACCACAGCTGCTGGATGCATCTAAAGTGTAGGCTTGTATCAAAAGGATGTAATTCAGTCTAAACACTTCTTGAGAAAAAAATTAAAGCAGAATTGGCTGGAAACTGAAATAAGCAGCTGAAGGAGAAGAATGGGAAGAAGATTGATTTTTTGTTCACTGGGGTTTTGACTGTTACCTGATCATAACAACCCATGTTTCTCTCCCTCTCAGTGACCTGGACTTCAAAACAATTTCTGCTGAGTTAAAAAAGGAAATAAATTGAAAGTGATATTTTTCCCCCAAACTGAAAAAAAAAACCCAAAAAACCAAACAATGTGGATGCTGTGAGTCAGAGGCTGCTGATAAACTAAAAACAAACTTAGAGCTACACAGTCTTGATCTCAACCAGCTCCTACACGACTCCTTGTTCTTTGGGTTTGTTTCCAAAACTAAAGTATTGTAAATAAAACTTTCTCATTTTTCACGACCAAGTCACCTGTATAGATGCATTATTTATTATATTTATTGTTATATATATTTAATTTGCTCTCAATACATGAAGATTATTTTTGCTGTGAAATGTAAGTATCTGCAGTGCAAAGGCAGCAGATGTTGATCATTGTGATGAGAGAAACACTCTCAGGCAGGTCATGAATGACACGTTTGTAAAGCTGAAACTTTAATGGAAGATTTTAGCTGTTTTCTGTATATGTTTGGAAACCAATAAAATGATAACACTGAAGTGACAGGATAGAAAAAGCCTGTGAAGAGAATAGGCCAACTTTTGCTCTCAGCAACCTTATGTAAATATAATTGCAGTGCAGGCCAAGAAGATCCTCTAGATTTATGTCACTCCTTCCTCTTTAAATCAGTTCTACTTTTGGGGAAGGTGCTATAGTTCTAGGACAGCATTTGTCCAAGAGCAAATATTTTGAAGACAAAAACCTTGCTGTGCCATTTCCCCACACACTAATTATTAAAGCAATGTATCCTTCTTTGGACTGTACAAGTTGATGAGTGAATACACAACTGTGAGAAAACTTTTAACACCCAGTACCAAGACCAGCCATCCCTTCCACAAGGAAAAGTTGCATAATAAGATCAAGTAAAAATGGTGCTTGAACTATCATAGGAACATGTTCTTTCTTTCAAGTTTAATGGGCTGAACTTGGACAGAAATATTGAAAGCCAGCGTTTTTTGTTTTGTTTATTTCTGCTGCAGAAAACAGTGATGTGCAAATAACTTCCCAAGAAAACAAACATATCATCCAGGTAAACAAGCATAACATCTTTGCCTTGCTTTTTTGAACATGCAAAAAAAAAAAAAAAAAAAAAAAAAAAAAAAAAAAAAAAAAAAGTTCTGTTTGAGAGGTGGGGAAAGACTCTTCCAGTCATTATTTTGACCTGAACTTTGGTTGTCCATGCTCAGAAGCAGATACTTGTTTCTTGGGCACAAATCTTCAATTATCATGGGGAAAATAACAAACATTTTCCACCAAAGTTTGTTCATGTTCTGAGAAGTGATTTCATCTGCTGGGCTTGCAGATTTCGTTTTTGCATATGTTTTGCAATAATAGCAGGGCTTCACTGGCTGAAACCTTATCAGGAAATTAAATTCAAAGAGCTGTGTTAAAAGCTGTCATCAAAAACGTCAGGTCTCAGTTTGTAACAGGGGTGTATTTACTTGCCTGTGTTCCCAGAGCACATGCTGGGGCTGGGGGAGGTGGTCTGTGCATGAATGGGTGGTACAAGGCTGTACCTGGCACAGGGAGGGGACGATACCAGACAGCTTTGCTGACCACAGCTCTGAACAATGCTTAGTCTGAAACTTTGGTGACTGAGAAAGGCAAAGAAAACCATGAAATGTTGTGATGTGATATATTGTGTGCCCCCTCTAAATCTGCACTCGCTCCCACCTTGGGGATCCAAGCTTTCTTGGTGTTGGAGGGGGTTTCTAACTTGACTCTTCCGGGGAACAGTTGGGGGCACCACTTGTACTTACCAATTAGACATCTGTCACTCTGACTGATCACTTTGCAATAATGATATAGTAGTGATTAATTTAGTGATATTTCTGGTAGGGGTACTTGCTTGGGCTTTACATTATAAGCCAATGAGAAAACCAACAGCACATCTTGGGAGAATGCCATGGAAATTGTGTTTTGTATTGCACAATGTCCTGCTGGAGTGCACTGTGTAGCAGGAAGGGCTGAGCTCACAGTCAGATGGCAAGGTCTACTGTTATCAGGAATATGACTGCCAGAGGAAAGAATTTGTTGTGTCAACATAGTGCCCACAATAAAGCTGTCAGAAACCAAATGTGGAGCAATGATAAGAAAACTTTTAATATTGAATGCTACAAAAGAGTGGACATAAACCAAGGAATAAAAGTATGTACTCAGAAGAGCTGAACAGAGCAAATTTGAACTCTACCAATGTTAAAATATAAGAGAACTTTCAGTATAGAATAAATCTAACATGAGAGTCAGAGAAAGAAAAGAGCAAATTGCAGAAAGTCAGCAATGAAATTATTACAGACAGCTCTGAAATATCACTTCGAGAAAAGCAAAGGGAGACCTGCAAGGACAGGTGGCTGTGAAAAAATGAAACCCTTTCATGGAAACTGTGCGTCCATAGCAATGCAACATAAGGCAAGAACCATATTGTTCGGAGCGGGAGCGAGCGCGGCACGGCCCAGCACACCCTCTCCCTCGGAGTCTGGAGCCTCCCAGGGTGGTGGAGCTTTAGCCAGCAGGCCCTGACAGATGCTGCAGGGGGATGGGGGAGCAGCTTTAGTGAAATCTGATTCTTTATCTTGTTCTCCAGCTTTTCCTGATAAAACCAGTTCTGATGCAAGGGACAGCTGAGTGTTCTTGCCCCTGCCAGTAGGACCATGGCCAGGGCTCATCTCACTGCAGGGCGACCATCTGCTGCCACTTAACAGCACAGGAAACCACCACTGAACAAAAGCATCCACTCATAGAGCATCCCACCTCCTGCAACAAAATGGAGGCATAAAGGCTACTTTAGAATATACAATTTACAGCGCAGAGAGGACAGCAAACATCGTGAGTAAGCCTACCTGGGAGCTTTTCCCCTAAATGTCACTAACAGGTACAAGGACATTGTTATGAGGCTTGATACCGCCCAGGCAGACGAAGGGGAGCAAGCAGCAACCACAGTGGTGGAAGGATGGAGGGAGGGAGCGTGGCCTCCCCCATCTGCAGAGAAGCCCCTCTGCTGTGATTAGGTTTGATGCTGAAGAGGCTAAGCCTGGTGTAGGAGCAGACAGGGCGATGCTTTTCAAGAGCATCACTCCTCAACAGTGCAGAATTTCCTGGTGATCCTCGGCATGGTGTTTTGGTGTTTCTGTCAGTCCATGTACATGTTCACATGCCATACTGGGCTGCTGTCTGAACAGGGGAGAGTGAACACATACTGTGAAAGTCACTCACCCAGAGATTTTCCTGATTATATACTTACCCTCTATGAATTTGTTTTCCGCAGATTTTCTTGCTTTTTTTTTCACAAGGAAATTTAAAATTTTTATTTTGCCATTGGAAAAATGTCCTTTCTTTTCATAGAAGAATTGAAGTGAATAAAAAGGCCTGACAATGGTTTATTAAAACCTCCCTACTTTAACATGAGTTTTCTTTTTTAAAATAAATGGTAAAAGGTTTTGATCTGGTCAAAACTGATCTAGGATGTATGCCAGCAAAGAAATACATAGATATGAAGTTGCCAGCCGTACAAACATACCCATTTATTGCATTTTGACTAGACAATCAATCAGAGAGAAAAACAATAGCTTTATTATGGAAAAATATCAAAGCATATAGAATTTCTAAAGAAAGGGGTAAAAGGATGCAGATGCACATCCCAAATCCAGAGGAACACTCAGTCACTCTTCTTACCTATAGTGTTCCTCAAGAAAAACAGATCCTTCTCACAGAACCTGAAACTTCTGGGATGCAGACTGGCCCACCAGGGCAGAGGCAGTATCCTTGTGTAGGCCTTTCTAGAAATGAATTCTGAGAGGCAAAACTTAACCAGGTGATCAGGGCAAGGAGAGGCTTTACAGAAGCATCTTTTGTGTGTTCTGGACTACATTTAGGTCAGCTTTGGATTTATGGCTTTCTTCTGATATCATATTCTGTCTAACCTTTAAGATGATCCCAAGGCATGATGTACTCCCAAATGTAGCTGTTCCACTGGGTGTACAGAACAGCTCTTTTGGACAGGGACCTGAAAGGATTGTGCAGAAAAGAGGACACTTAAAGTGACTGGCTTACTTTTGGTTTTCCTGCAGAAAGGGCATAGTAGAAAGCCAAGGTCTTTGATTACCAGGTGTTTATTATCTGTGAAGCCATAGAGTCAGTTCTGCTTTTTGATTGTGACTTAATTTTATCAAATAGTAAGAGCAGAAGCACCTCAGTCAAAAGAAGAAAAAAATGTTCTGGGATAACAATGTTGACAGTAAAACTCTAGGAGCATTAAAGTTCTCGACCTGGAGTTTATATTTAGATTTTATCATTATATTTAGCTGTTAGTTTTCAACTGCTGCTGAAGACTCTCCTCCCCACCCCATTCACCCCTTTGGAAAAGGATATGAGTTTGAAGTACAAGCTGTGCATTTGCCATTCAGACCAGGGTGAGAACTCCACCTGCTCACAGCCTTGCTCTGTTAAAAGCTACTAATCCTCATAAAACCAGCCTTTCTGCTTTCCCCCCCACCCCCCATCTCTAATTTCCTGCATTCCTCACACTCTATTCTCTCTTTGTGTAGAAACTCATCTTGCTCTCTTTTGAACATACTGATTCATAAACATATGTTCTAAGTTACCTCTCTTGTCTTTGGTAACATATTCCACATGTTTACATGCCATTTTATGAAATAGTTTTCTTTAACCTTTTTATTTGCCTCAATTTCCTAATGTTCAAAATATATTCTTTTCTTTCATGTTTTTTTCTTCATAAATATATTGTACAGCTAAACAATGATGATTTTAATCAAAACCAAAACCATGGAAGGCCTAATCCTTCTTTGACATGAGGCTAAATTCTGTCCTTAGTTACTTTTGCGCAACACTAGAGCGGAAAAAGCCCTCCATTTTCACAGGATTTTAATGGTGGCAAATCACCTTTATGGGTAAATTTTGACTTATAAAGTATCTGGGGGAAGCTGAGAGACATATTAAATTAAATTTGGAAATTTATTACTAAAATGGCAAATTTAAAAATTATGTTCTTGTATAGTCCAGTGGGTATTGTGTATTTGTGTGCAAGTGTGCACGTGGATGTGAACATGTGTTGTTAAATCTAAGGATAACCATGCAAGTTGAATATCCCAAACACAAAGTACCCTGCAGCCGAATTCTTGGTTTTTTTTCATTAGTAAGTTATTCAACTTTAATAATAAATGCACTTGGAATTGCAATAGGCAGAAAAATGTACAATATAGAATTTCATAAAAGCTTCATTAAAAAATAAATAAAAAGCAGCAGCAAATAACCCAAATGAAATAGATGCAGTCTTTAAAATCCCTGCACAGATATGCTGCAGAGAAAGGGACATGCAAAGGGAAAACAGACAAAGGCCACTGTCCACCCCAAGTACTAAAAGCAGACAGTAGAGTTCTACGAATGTAATTGAAGCTGGCTTCCGGTGTTTTTATTTTCTGCTAAAACAGGACTTAAATTATCTTGTAAAGAGACACCATCTATAACTCCAAGGGCTAAACATCTTTGACTTAGAAGATTCAAGGACCACCAGGTTAAGTAAGATTATTAAGGTTCAGTTGGCCTGTTTCCTTAGCATTGTTGAGGATGGTAGTCCAGTGCCTTTATAGCCTACTGTCTGCATACTCACAGGGACACTGATACACTAAACTGGTCCTGTTGTCAAAATCAACACTCAAGCAGATAAATTACACGGCAGTAATTGTGTATTAAATGTCAATTGAAGTAACTTACAAGAATTTCTGCTAAGGGACACATAGGTTGCAACCTATGCTTCCATTTATCCAAATCCTATGTGAAACCTATGTGAAACTGAAATCCAATTAAATGAATTTTTGATAAGAGAATGAAGTTATTAGATGCATAAAAATCTGCCAATGTGCAGTGATTGCCTTACCAGTGAAATAAAATGCACTGAAAGGATAAACTTGTGGTAAACCAATTCATGACATGTACTGAACATGTTGTGGAACCCCCACAAATGAATATGTGACAAAGGAATAAACATGAAAGAAATACACTGATTGTACACTAAGGCTGTGCATTTCAGAGAGATTCATGTATTATCTTCCTTATTCATGTGGATAACAGGCTTACTTATGTCTTCAAAAATAATTCTTTCTATCACACTGCAACAATTCTAAGCATAGTGATAAATAGGAAGTATGAAAATGCTAATGTATAAGAGCTAGTGGAATTTTAAAGGATCAGGACTGAGCCAAATTTTTAGATGAGATTTCTTGACATGGAAAAACCTCACTGAAGAAAAAAAATGAACACAATAATATGTGTATTGTATATTTATTGTTCAATAATTTGACTCTGAGATTTACAAAATCCATTTTTATGGTTATATTCCTGTTGTACAGCTTACATGGTTTTGGCATAATTTGCAACTTATGAGCAACAATATCCAACAGATTTATATTTTGCAGGGCTTTTTTTAAACTTTAATGTAACTTAAAAATTAAAGCAGAAACTTCAGCTGGAACAACCTGTGTTTTGTCAGTCAAGTGCAAAATAGTACTCTAAATTTTTATTTATAAAAGGAACAATGTTTTGCTTAAAATTAAGTGAAGAGGATCAACTGACTAATAATTTCTGGGTAGCACAAAAGGAGACTATGCAAAAATTGCCTGCAGAAATATCTGTATAGCGACTTCCTCCTTCTGGCAGGAGGAATGCCTCACTTTCCCATGATGAACATGAACTCCATGGGACTCCACAAGGCTCAAGGGCTGGACCTGCTGGTTGTGACTGTACAAAATAGCCAGGAAATCTTGCCTGCTCTCTACATCTCTGCAAAGTTCACATAGAGAGAAGCAATTCCTTTCTTGCACCTTTGGCATCCCCACAACCTAATGAATATCTGAGTATAAATGATCTTATATGCGCAGCCTGAATACAGGGATGAATTTACAGGGATGCCCAGCAGCTGTGTCCACTGCCTGGCCACCAAAGGCCAAGGCTGGAGGCTGGAGAAGGCTCTTGGAAGTGAGAAGAGCCATCAACACTTGGAGGTGCCTGAGGCTGTGGGGCATTTTCATCTGTTTGGCGGTGCAGGACCAAGGGAATGTGAGGATCACTGCAGTGCTTGCCCTGCCCATACCATGTGCAGTCAGGAGAATCAGCCATAAGGAAGAGGACATGCAGATGTTGCCAGGTTCCAGTGCTTTGGAACACCCACTGGTGTCCTGGCAGGCACGGAAAGAACCTCCCTCTTGGCTTCCCCTGCTCAGGAAGCTGTAGAGAGCAATGAGGTCATCTCTCAGCTTCCCCCATACTAGACCAACCCAATGGCCTCGACCGCTCCCTATAGCACCTGCCTTCGAGCCCCTGCACCAGCTCTGGTGCCTCTTTCTGCACCTTGCTCTCCTTTGGAGATTGTGGGGCCCAATTTACAGGATTGCATTCCTGTACTCTGTCCCCTTCCAGTATGGGAATTAGTAGCAATTTGTACAGCTACAGCATATTATTTCAGGGTGTGCTAATCAGCATGCATTTGTCTTGTGGGGGCTTTTGCAAAGAGGGCTTAAAATACACTGGCGACCAGTTTGTTTGCAAGCAAAACTCAAAACATAGACTAGCTTATAAACTCTTTTGAAATCCTTGCTCCTTAAAATCTCTCCAACTTTAGGCCTGAGAGAATTCTGAAGTTCTGAAAAATCATCAAAAGCTGAAATTATCCTTATTCATATTCTTACTGTGTGCATTTTATAGCCTAGTCACGCACACATAATAAACAATTTTTATTCTTGCCTGTGTTGATGAAAAAAACCCACCAAATAATCCTTTTTTTAAGTATTTCTGATTACTCCTTTAAATCACAAAGCCATCATTCAATTCCTTCTGGCTAGCACAGGCTGCTGAAAAGAGGCACAAAAATGGAGAAAAGCGTGGTAACCCAGAGCTGCTCTGTGAAGGATTGGCAAGGCTGTATGGAATGGCTTGCAAAGCATCTGCTCTCACACTATGCTTGGCTTCAGTTAATATTCCCACTATTAATCCTTTAGCTTCATGAGAATAAAAAATAAATTACACTCTAAATAGAAAACAAACAAACAAATAATAAGGTCCCTGGGTTTCTTCCTCCTGTCTGACCAGATCAGAAAATCTGGCTTGATTTTTATATTCTAACAGCCTGTTCTGCACCCTCTCAGACCTAACAAATCTGTCATCTTTAGGCTTAGGTAAGAACCATCTCTTCCTGTTCCATCTCTTCAATGGAAGTGAAAAGCTTTTAAAATGTGAAAGCTGCAGGCCCTGCTCCTGAAGAGAGTAGAAATTCTTCATGATGCTGACCAGGAAAAAAGGGAAAGGAAAGGATTCAGGCTGAAGAGCAGGAAAATGGTGACTCTTGAATCTACATGGTTTTTAATTTTGAACTTGTTATAGTTACAGAAAGGCAAATCCTGCCTAATGCCAGTGCTGTGTTACTGGGATAACTTTATTACTCAGGCTTGTCACCATATGACTGGTATGACTGGGTGAAATCTGCCCAGTTTTGAGCTCAGGGTCTGCTAAAGCTGCTGTTTCACTGCCGAGGCAGAGCTCACCCAGGCTACAACAATGCTAGAATGAGCTCACCCAAAAAAGTGTTGACTCTGAGGGTCCCAAAGGAATCGAGGAGTCACTGCCTAGGCAGAATAATTCAAAGTAAATGGCATACCAAAAAGGATTTGTATTTTAACAGAAATCACTAGGTGTTTACATTGCTGTGTGTGAAGTGAGGCTTCCCAAGCAAAAAAATTAGCTAGAAGGGTTTATTTATATTTATTTATATTTGATAGTTCAGGAATGGCATTGACTAGTATTTAAATTGGTTTGAATTGTAGCTAGTCCCACAGATTGACATCTCATACTGATGTTCACCATGACCTGAGCGAAATATGATATAAAAATTTGGTTTTGTGCAGATGCAGAAATGATTGGCTCTTAAATCAAGATCCCCTTCTTGACACAGAAACTGGATGCATTTTGAAAACAAACATAGCACACGAGAGACTTGGGATTGCTAAATTATTCTCCTGTTTCTCCTATCCTCTTCCATCCTGTGACTCAGCTCTACAGCACTGACTTTCATCTTAGAGCTGAAACCTGTGCTAAGCTCTACTCAGTCTGGCTGAGCTGTCAGGCAAGATGAGGGGGAGCAGCCTCTGTATCAGACTGGCTCAGACAAACTTGTGCTCATCACCATTGCTGCCTCTCTCCACTAAAACCACAGCTACAAACCCCTGGGCTGGTCAAAACCCATGGCTTTTCCTTGCTGGGGTGGACACCAGGATGGGCTCCCTCTGTCCAGCATCTGCTTAAATTTAGGACTGCAGACTACTGTGTAGCCTGGGGTAACTGTCACTGGCCCTGCTAAATCCAGGGAATGGGAGACCCTCCTTCACCACTTGCCTGTTAGCTGTCAGATTTGGCTGGAGGTAGACAACATGATCCAGTGGAGCACCATGGCAGGTCATCAGGATAGGAACTGTGCAGATAGCACAAATTAATGGTGATAGTTGTTTTCTCACTGCTGACCCTGACACATACAAATATTTGGCAACAGCTATGGATTACTTCTCAAAATACACTAAAGATAAACCTCTACAGGATAAACTACCCAAAAGTGTTGAGGTCTTTGATTGAATTCATCAGACATTCATGTGGATCCGCACAAATCAATGGCCAGGGCAGGGAATTTGTCAATCAGGTAAGTGAGGAAATACATTAACAGGTGACAGACAACAATTTGCCAGGACACATAACCCTAGAGCCAGCAAGCTTGTGAAATGGCAGAATTGAACTGTGAAAGACAAATCACTGAAGGTGGAGAGAGTGTCTTCATTATGTCTTGCTCTCACCTGCAACTGCAGAACAAAGTCCAGAGAATTATTTTTCTCTCATCCCCTGCTGCATTAAAAATGTGAACAACCTGTTAATATACATTACAAATTCTGTTACTGTCTCACTTTAATAGCGAGATAACAATCGTGTACCATTTACATATTTTGCATTTTATTGCTCTTGCATAATTCATCATAAGTAACATAACATTCTTGTCAGGAGTAGTTCTGCAAAATTTAAGAAAATGGAAGGAGAGCTGTATTGCAATCAGAAATAGCAATTAGTATTGAAGTGTTTAGGTAAAATAAAAGGAAATTAAGTAAGAAGTAAGAAGCATGAATGGAAGAGAAAAAAAAATGAGCTGATTACAGTTAGGCACAAAATGAAAGTGTGGACTAGAAAGTGACATCCTGTAAAGAATGGGGATGCTTGGCTCACACATTGTAGGAAAGATGGGTTTAATGAAGACTAAAATGGATATACTGCAAAAGAGTAATTGTTATGGAAGAACACATGTATCAGGGAACAATAGCAGTGCTGAATCAGTAAAGTCTGTAGAAAACTGGAGCTATGACTGAGCAGACTGTAAGTTTTTGAAAGAGCTGTAATTTTTGAGAGCTCTAAAATTGTTCCATCTCACATTAGTATAGCTGCAAACAATAGTCTGCAGTAGGATAAAAGAGTAGGATTTATCAAATTTTCTACATTACAATCACATTCATTTGTATTAATTTTGGCATGAAAACACTCAGACAATGACATTTAAATGTTCTTTGGAACAAAATTTGATCTCATTTCACATCTGGGCAAACTAAACTAAAAGCACACACATATATATATAATATATATATAACATCTTTTATTATCTAATAACTAAAACTGTTAGGGAACAGAATGTAGTTAGCTGATTCCAATTCCCTTCTGCTTTAAGCATGAAGCAGCTTTAAGGAGATTGTGGTCCTGCTAAGGGGGCCCTGAATGTCCCATAAAGCAAAACACCAGTTCAGACTGGCTGTGATCCATCTCTGTAGAGTCCAGAGGGGTTTAGGGTGGTAGCTGAAACAAGTTAAGTCTCAGTAATTTTGGCTCTGAGGAGGATGACATAAATAAGTTTGTCCTTCCTTTGATTTCAACTCCTATATAATAGTAAACATCACACTGAACCACGGGAGGGACCCGGTCATGAGCAAATCACAAACAAACTGGACTGGCAGAAAATCAAGCACCACACATGTTTCACCAGTGCAGGAACTCTTCTCTCCAGGGATTCGTGACTTGTGGGTCACATATGTCCCCCTGGCAACTGAGTGAACGACAGAGCATGTAGCAGTATTAAGGAAGGATTGGTTATAGCTTTCCTCTCACGTCATTTAATGGCTAAAGGTGAAGAACTGCATACTGGCACAAATGCGTGGATCACAGTCTGGAAACTCTATTTTGATTGGAAGGGGAAAATACAGAGATGTTGGATACCTTTGAATGATGATAACTAATGGCAAATCTGACATCTAAGAGCCATTCACAATACATTGATACGTAACCCCTTGTTTAGAGACACCCTTCCTCCCGCCCCCACCCCCAAAACAATCTGAATAATGAATCAAATGGTCTCAGGAGTAATTGGATCTTTTTCTGTGTAATTAGCAATTTTTCTCCTTGCATTATAATTTAAAGTACTGTGGTTGAATTGAGCAACTCATGTAATGAGTCATTAGACTGAGGCTTTTAAGGAAGTTATTTCTGAAGGTCTGTGGAGGCTAAAATATGTCTAAATTAAAAGAATGACAGGCTGCAATCATGGCTGTAAAATAAAGGTGCTCAGTAAGCAGTCCTATTACAATCAGAAAGAAAAAGAAGCAGATCTCTGTCTTGTGCATGGAAGCAGAGGAAATGATGAATACCTTAGATAACTCATTCTGTGCAAAATCAATCTTTCACTGTCAATTTTAAATGAACTAATTTGTTCACAAATCTGCTCAGTCAGTTTGGAAGCATACTCAGTTCATCCATATTAGCAAATCCTTTAATCTTGACTAGTCCACTGAGTAAGAAATCTAGAAATGTGTTAATATGACTGGACATATGTAGTAGGATAAGAATTGATTCTTTTAATTAGTGTCTATTCAAGTTATAGTTCCTTCTTTTACTGAACTATTGACCCACTGATATATAAAGAGATTACTGTTATGACTAAAATACCTTCTAAAGTTATATTTAACTCTTTCTTTATTGGTGAATGTGAGATAGAAAAATAATCTTTGTGTTATCCAAAAATAAACAATGTAATCTAATTTAAGGTTTCTTTCCAACATGGTCCCATTAGTTCTGGAAATTCAAATTGATATTTGAAATTTAAAAAGCATAAGCCCCAAGTTATTGCTAAAGGAATTTTATAATCCTTTCTTCCAATTTAGATAAAACTAAAACATGCTATTTGTAATTCTAGTTTGATATCAAGACAGTCAGAATTTCACCCACCACAATTCAAACACTGAGCTTGGTGGCAAATCCCCACTGAAATTCATTGATGGCAGAAGTACATTCTTAACAAAAGAAGTTAAATAAAAAAGACAGAAAGAGATGGATCCAGTTCTCCTCATTCCTACTCTGTCCACACAGAATAAGTTAAACTCTGGAAAAGACCTGTGTATAATAAACTCACTGTACTTTGTAAACAAAACAGATTATGCTTCATCTTGCTCACCCATGGAGATGGGACAAACACGATAAATAATCCCAAATAACATGGACAATGGAAAACATCATTGTAATGATCCCAGAATGGTCTTTGGTACGGGAAAAAAAAAAAAAAAAAAAAAAAAAATCTGGCATTTACTTGTTGCTCTTCACCTTACATTCTGAAAAAGCCTCTGCAGCAGGGTGGTCCTAGGCAGGGACCTATATTGGGACATATTGTCCCAATGCTGAACATCTACACCTTGCTTGGGGAACAAATGCTTTATTAGCATTAACAGTATGGCTGAGAACATGCATTTACCTGATCTTTATTAATCTTATTAATATTTTGAGCTACAGCAATAGAAAAATGCCCTAACACCCTGCCTGAGTGGACAATCACTTTTAGCAGCTTTGAGATCTTTGTGCAGGACTACACTTTAAGATTTTCAGGGAGTTAAGTGGAACTTGAATATGGAAGCAAAAGTGAGCAGGTTTCTGGCTGAATATGGAAAAAATGTCGTTTACTGAGGCCTTCTTACTGCAAAATAGCAAAGCAGATCCCTCTGTTTTGTTCTGAGCCTGGATAATCTGTTGCTTTGTCAGACCTATTTGTCCACTAAGGTATGGTCTTGGGGTTTTACACATACCTGTCTCTTGAAACAGCACTTTTTGCTAGCTACAGTCTTTAATTAAGTAAATATAAGTAAACTCAAAGAGATGAAAATTTCTCTTAAACCTTCTATTGTTTCTCTTTTTCATCAAATTTTCACTTGAAGGACATTCCCAGGCAATACATGACATGACAGAGATAGCTGTTGGATTTCAAATTCAGAATGTGTGGAGTATTCTGAGCATCCATCTGCTTCATTCTGGGCTTTCTCTCCTCAGTTTTCAATGTGAGGGGTGTTTTGCTCACCTACTTTTTCAGTAGGCTGAGCTGCTGGGGTCTGGCTGGTGGGAACCAGCAGATTCCTGTCACTGAATGCAGCAAATTAACTGTGGCTTTTCCCAGTCTGCTTTCCTACTACATTAAGGCTGGCCTTTGCCATCTGAGATGTTGATTTGTATGAGCTCAGACTTTCTTAGCTGGGTCTGTAACCAGTCAGAGAGGGATTAGGACAACACAACCCCATAACCAGCCATCTCACGTGCTCTTGTTCTCTCATGTTGGTGTAACAGTGGGTGTTATGGTCTCCCCAGTTATTGTTTAAATTTTCGGCCAAAAGTGTCTCTATAAACATTCAGCATTCATTTACCTCTTTATGGTTTGACGTTTTTCCTCTTAATTTGTCTCAGCAGTACCCATTTTCTAGACTTTGGCTCACTAATTTGTTTCTGTCTCTAACAGCTGTCCTTGCAGTGCTCCCCTGTGCCCACCCACTTCCTATTCTTAAGGTCTTTGAAAAAAAGGATTAGAAAAACATACATATCAACAGACAACCCTTGATCTAGCAGACTGCCAAAAACACATGTAAGGTGAAAATGTTTTCTTTGCCCTGTGCTCCTTACTCAGCTATCCAATTTCAGTTATGTTCATAATGGGGGCCTGAGATGTGTGGGAGGTGTAGCAAGAGCAGGACAGGGTGTGCCCAGCACCCTCCTGGTGGTGGCTGGTTCCTCCTGAGAGACCCACTGGGTCCAATGGGAGCTGCTGTGGACTACTGAATTTCTGTTCCCTGATGAAACAGCTGTGGAATATCCTTCATTTACTTTAATGATTATTAGGACTTCACAGAGAAGTAGCTGATTCTGCAAATAGTTCTATGAAATGATTAGCTTTTGCAAATGCCAGGATACTTATAGACAACTATGTTGATGTCATATATCTCTATCTCCCTATATATAATTCTCTGCATATGTTTATGTACGTGCTATTTGCATGTTCTTGGTGGAGGACAGGACAGTAACTTGGTTTGGCTCATTTAAAATACTAATAATGATGGCCTTAAATGTGAAAATAAAAACCCAAACTAATGACAATTTTAATGTCTAAATTAGTGCAGAACCTGAAAACACCCCTCTGACTACCAAGGCACATGTAAGATTGAACAGAAGATGAATGGCACATCTCTACCAGCCAGTGCATTTTGATAATTGATCAAATTTCCATATTAATTAGAAAACATGCACCCAAAGTGGGTGGGATCACAAGATTTTATCAGCTCAGTTTTTCTTAATCCTCTTGTGTGAATGATAAAATGAGGCACCTGGCCTTTTGCTACTCTGAATTCAAGAGATTGCCTTGACCACTCCTTGCTTCAATTTATCTGGGAATATCCTTTGTGTGGCATGCTCTCTTATTGTCTGAAAATGCCTTTTAATTTCCTGAATACATATATGTATACAATGAATATTAATCAAGAGCTGATTAGTATCTCTTCTGCCATCACACAAAAATATTTTATCAGAGACAGATTGTATCTGCAACTGCATATTTAAAGTCTACACTGGAATGGTTCATGAGTTTGACTGAGTATGGACTGAAGTCCTTCACTGAAGTTTTGGATTTTCTCATATACAAATAAATTTTGCTAACCAGGAAAATGGAATTAAAAAACCCTCAAAACACTCATGTATTTTTCTTCAGTAAAACTGTTATTTGCTTACTTTCAGATATTCTAGCCAGCAGAGTCATGGGTATTGCTGGTGTTATATTTAGCTAAAATTTCACCACCAATCTCAGCTTCTGGCATAGAAGGAAAGAAATCCTTTCCCAAGGGGCACAGAAAGGATACAGAGCTACAAACCCAAAGGCAACACCCAACCCTTGCAACCTTTGCTTGAGGTAGAGAAAACAAAGGAAGTGAATAAACTGCCCACCTGCTAAAATTGATGCTGCAAACTGCCCCCAGGAGAACTGCCAAGGAATCCAGCCTCCTATTGCCTGGGGAATGCAAGACCTCCACTGTGGGTCTTCAAACTCTGCTCCCATCCTTGCACCTCTGCCCAGGAAAGGCCATTTAATGCACGTGCCCAGTTAGTGCAGCAACTTGGATAAAAGGGAGAGTAAGGTTTGCATTTTAGTTTATTCATAATAATTCACAAATTTTAGCCTGCTTAACTCAAAATACTTTCTGTTTTGTATCCTCTGGTGACTGTGGCTCTGCCTTGCATGCAGGATGACAGATTGAGTGCTAATTCTACCACCTGTAGACCTTGTTTATTTCAAAATGTCACTTGTTTTTTATATCTGAAGTGCCAAGAAAGATCTTCTCCCAGGACACCAAAAATCAGTCATTATTATAACACAGCTATTAAGCCACCCATGTCTTAAACACATCAGTCAAAGACGTCTGTCCTGCAACTCTACAGCAGAAAGGGCAGCATGTTATTAGAGAGAAAGAGAGAGAGAGAGACACCAGGGGAGCCCAAATCATTATCTGAATATATCACTGAGGCTATCTGAATGCTGTAGGACCCATGGTAGAGCCCACCTATTGTAAAGGAAGTTGCAGTCCTCTGTGGTCATGTAATTGCTCCACAGTAATTCCTTCTAGAAACTTCTAGGGCTCTTAATCTGGGCCCTGAAACCTCCCACGCTTGTGGTTGAGTCATTGCAAAAAATTCTGCTTTTCCTGAAAGGTGAGGAAATAAGCCAAATTCCTTATGTCCAGGCTTTTTGCAAGTTCTAGAAAATGCACCTAGCACATCCTAACATTTAGTTCAGAGTCCGACGGTGAACAGCGTAGGAGCAGGAATGGCAAGAACAGAAAACTTTCTGAGGGCATCTGCTAGGCCCATGTTGGCTGTCTTGGCAAGACATGTCAGGAAGCATTGGTAGTGCGCAGTGAGGCTGAAGATTCCCTACTGGCTGGAACCGAGTCATTTGCCAGGCTTTCCTTGTCAGGGAGAGTTAAACCAGTCACTGATCCTAATTCTAACACTGTTGTTGCAGCATTCCAATTTTTAATCGCTACATGACTTGTCAGGTTGAATATGAGCCACAAGAATAAAATTTAAAAACCTCCTAATAATGAGGGTGTCAAAGATGACTAGCACTTGGTGTTTCTTCTATTACCTTTCCATTTGTTAAAAGTGGAACTAAGGTGTAAGTGCCCTCATTTCCAAATGCCCTCTATCGTTTTACTTCACCCCAACAGATCTTTTCCTGAAACTCTCCAAGATAGTCAGTGCAAGTAGCACATTCCTGCACCCTTTGTACAGTGTTGGGGGAGTTTACTTCAGACTTAAGAGCATAATTCAAGAAGGAGTTCCCCTTCTTCCACAGTTATGGGACAATATGGTGGAAAATTAGATAAAAATATAAATGTGCCGTATGCCTTCATCCTAGGGTGGTGGCCTTTTTTCCTAGCTGCTTTTCTCCCCAAGCATTGAATCCTAAGAAAAGTGAATTTCCTGCCTTCAATGAGCAAGAATGAGCTATCTTTGGTATGTCAAAATTTTGCATATCACCAATTTGTCTTTAAATGTTTGAAATTTGAAGTAATTTTAGACAATTGGTGCAAGGAAAGTGGAAGACACCCAGAAGTGAAGGGCATTTTGACACACTGGCAAATTGACACACACATTCCAGTATTCCTTTCCCCATGACAGAAGATGGCTGGGAGAGATGTGATTCATGCTGTAAGTTCCTGGATGGTGACAAACAAATCAGCTTCCTGTAGGCTCTGAGTTCTCATCTGCAATTGAACTAATTTACCATCTTGATCTGCTGTAGGAATGAAATACAGTAGCTGATTTCAAGACACCAGCATGCTAACAAATATGGGCTGCTGAATGCCAATCTTTTTCAAAAATTAGCTAACCCTTAGCAGTGTTTCAGTTCACTGATTTTTTTCTTGTTTGATTCTTTTTTTATAGAATGCTTAAATTCACAGTATTTTCCAGGAAAGAAACTCTGCACTAAAATCCCTTAACACTGCAAAAAATGCAGGATCAGTTTACTTCATCTTGGATTGACATTAGAAGTAAACTTACAGCACACAATAAAGCTACATGCAGGAAGAATTAAACGCAGTTATGATTTTAATATTGATACCAACAACTGGAACAACTCAATATTTAAAAGTTTAATAATGTGTGGAAATTTAGTTCAGCATCAGAGCTGAGTCAAACAAATGGAATAATCCAATTAAAAATTGGTGATGTGGTGAATTTGCCAGTGTTTCAGATGCTGTGGTTTATTTAAAAGGCTGCATATTTTGGATTGAGCTCATTGACTGTTGCAAATGTCATGTTTTCGTGAAAAAAAAAAAAAAAAAAAAAAAAAAAAAAAAAAAAAAAGTTTATCTGGAACTACAAAGGCAAGATGTAGCAAGAGACATTGTGGTGTGTGCTTCACTTCCAGACAAGGCAGCTGCTGTGGTAGGGCAGTAAATCCATCAGTGCAACTTCTGCAGCCAACACAACTTCTGAAATCCATCCCCATCTTTGCAGTGAGACAGGAACAGAGGCTCTAACTTCCAGGTGCATTTGGTATTTGGGGGAATATCCATGGAGGCCATCCAGCCCTATCAGTCTTTTACCTAGAAGCACAATGCTGCTCCAAAGAGCTCTTCATGGCTCCAAAAAAAAGCTGTGGTGGAAGCTGTCCTTTTACTAGTAGAACAGAGAAATTTGCACTGAGTAATGCTCCTTGGCGCCTCTTTGGCACCTCTGTTTTATTCAGCTGTGATTAAAATATCTATTCACCTCAGAAGTTAATTGGTGCCACAAAGTCTATGCTATCCCTTCCTTTGGGAAGCTGAAAGGTGCATTGTTGAAAAGATAACACAATGAAAGTGTGCCTTTATAAAGAAATAAAATTCATGGGCACTAACATGTATTGCTACTTAACTGATGAATTATCCAGTGCAGTGGCTTTTGTGCCGTTCACCATCCCTGTTGCTGTCTCTCCTTCCTGTAAACATGGACTGTTCTGGCAGAGTGAATAAGACTTTTTAAGTGCAAATAAAATCTTTCACCAAAGATTCTTGGTTCTATGTCCCAATTTCAGAAATACACAAAACTAGGATTCAGTAAAACTTTCCTAACCCAAAAAAATACCAGTGAGGGGCAGAAAAGCCACATTTTCTTTTTTAAATCTCAGAATATGGGTAGTTTGAGTCTTTGTTCGCTTTTATTCTGATCATCAGAGGTCGAGGAAAATCACACTTTTTCTTGAGTTCAGAAATAGGTTTTATTTTTGTCATTTCTATTATGAGAAAACTGGGATGATGTGATTTTGAGTTGGGCTTGGAAATAGCTTATAAGTTAAGTTTTGGTTTTGCAGAACAAAATCTGGTGTTGTTGTGCATAAAACATGCTTCTTACTATCGAGATCATGAACTTGTATAGACTTGTATAAAAATAAGATTTGGCCTTTTTAATCTTTCCTGACAACCCAGGGTACCGGAACTGTTTGCCTTCTCTCTGAACTACAACTTGGTTAAGATTTTCAAAAGAGGGAAACAGGATTAAATTTGATTAAGGGTTGCAGTGCTTCATTGTAGGGTAAATTATTTTTATCCATCCTGATTTGACTTTGTATGAGAAACTAAGCTGAGCTTGTACTTCAGCTACCCGTGTTTTACAACAGTGACTCTCTATAGAAAATTTGTACAGATGACATGAAACTTTCCTTTAACAACTATTCAGTAAATTATCATAAAATGTTTCAGGTGTTTATCTTTGACCTCAATTTCTGATTAATATATTGGAATAAAGTATAAATCAAAATTAACCCTACACTTTTCTGTCATTATACAGCCTAAACTTGCTCAACAGACCCTCCGTGCATCTCTTAGTTTCCTTCAATTTAGATTGATTATGTCTTCATACTGGGGAGAGGGCTTTCCTGATAAAAGAATGGCTTAATCTTTATTTGCCTAGAGCAGTTAGAAAAATAAGTGAGGCAAGCAGCCTCCTGTGACTGATTTCTGCTCACTTAAGGCAATTCACCCTTGAAACAGAGAATAATTGTTCTCCATCCTTTTCCAGATATTGTCTTCCCTTTCATGTGTTATATCCAAGGAATCTCTAAGATTTTGAACATTAGAGGAATACAGGGTGAATCAGAACCATGCATCAGGCTAAATTTTGCCTACAGAGGCCTATCCAGAGATTTCACAAAAGACAATGGAAGCCATGCACACATCTAGGAGCAAAATTTGGTCCATAACCTCCCTAAATTCTAAATTAAAAAAAGAAAAAAAAGAAAAAAAAGAAAAAAAAAAAAAAAAAAAAGAAAGAAAGAAAAAGGAAAAAAGAAAGAGATGACTTCTGTTTTAAGCAACAAGATAATAATGTGTGGACTTTGATCAAACTACTGGGTGTCAACAATATGATAATATTTAGAATTGTACATTATATAGGAATTTACTTCCTAGATGGTACTCTTCCAGACAAGAAACATGGGTGTGCCTGAGGAAATTCCCTACTTGAGGTATCTGTAGCTTCTGCACCTCAGTTTTGTGTGGATAAGGTAACAAATATTTTCCTTTCAGCACCCACAGACAAGGTGGGACCATTCCATCTCCTCTTTTATTTAGAACTATTTTGAAAAACAACATTTCTTTCTTTCCTGGAGCTGGTCAAGTGTCTGGCAATAATCAACAAGTTATATGCTTTGTCTTATCCAGAAGGAACCTAGGAAATCTTTTTTAGCTAGGCTGGATCTAGCTATAATATGCTTATCTTGTCAGACTGCACCTGAAACTGAAACAACTCCTAGAAACCCCAAGTTCAGTAATCCCTATTGTAAATATTTCTCTATATTGGATTTAAATTAAATTATTGTTACTCCAGTGACAAAACTATGAAGGGTGGGTACAGTAGTTCAGCCTAAAATTTCTTTTTTAGTGACTTCTTCCTTAGAGCTGCATCTTACAAATTCTTTTCTATCAGTGGAACTGAGGACACAGTATAATACTGCAAACTTAATCTTAAGAACTACTTTTGAACTGCAAAAGTCCATCAAGTTTATCAAGCAATTATTCGTAATTTTAGGACTGAAGAATGATACAAAGCAAAAGTAAACGTTCCTGTAAGAACATTAAAAAAAAAAATTGGTTACAGTTTGGAGAGTAATGCTTTTATAGAACTATCCTTAGCAAATGAAAGCTGAATGCCTGGAAATATATTTGCTGGAAATGCATAATTAAAACTACAAATAACTGTTCAGAAATGTTTGGTTGTGGTCCTAAAAAAAATGTAATTATATATTCTGCAATATATATATTAATAGTTTAGTTCTTTGCACTCTATCTGAAAATGCAACACTTGTGCTTTTCACAGGAAGCATCTTCCAGTGCCTCCACTGGCAGGGAGACCAGGAAGAGATCTGCTTTCATAGGCCACCTAGCTGGGGACTGATCCAAAGCTGTAAACTGTAAATACCAAAATGGAGCACAGATAAACTGCTGACTTCATAAAAATCATGGAGGTTTTAATAGGATAAAGACTTCAATTGTGCTCTTCCTTTATTTAATCATACTCACTGTGTTGAACAAATTTGTGCTGGACAAATTGGTGTCAGCTAATACAGTTCTCTGCATTTGTGATTTGCAATCACAGGTGATTTGCAAAGTGTGTGTTTACTATAAATTTTCACTGAAAACTTCTTACATCTGAATGTTGCTTCATCCTGCAGGGTTCTTTCAAATGCTCACTAACAGTGAGTTAGGATGGACCAGTTCGTTACCAGCTGACCCTGAGGAGGAGTTTGTAAAAGAAATCACTGTTTCATGCACCTAGGTATAATATCAAGGAGACTCTGAGTTGTTGTATGATAACGAGAGAAAATATGAAGTTAAATAGTCACTAATGAGGCTAGACCTGTAAAACTCACTAATAGACTAATGAGTCTAGACCTGTAAAAGGTCATAAAACTCTGAGCAGATTAGAAATAGGTGTTATGAATCTTAGATTATAATATAAATCCGATGTCTGGTTTTTTAAAGGTCCTGAATCAACTGCTTCTGACTTCTCAGTCCCTCTGCAATAAAACCTATGACATTTCTATAAGGAACAGTTGGTTGAGGGCATCACCTTCTAAACTCCCAAGTTCTACCAGTTCTTGCAACTGTGCTATTTGTGGTTCTTCCTTTTGCCAGTATTTCCTTGACACAGACTCTCTAAAACGCTTTGTCCTGTTTTAAAAGTAGTGATTTAATAAGTAGACATGAATGGGTGTGTAGTTCAAAAATGCAGCTTGCCAGCACCCCATCCTTTCTTAGCCTCTGCAGTTAGAACCGAGATGTAGTTCTACTGTGACACACTGTGAGAATCTGTATCTCATTGTTGCTTAGATCATGGATGGGCAACAATGGCTTATTTCAAAGTTTCACAGACTAGCAAACTTAAAGTAGCTCCTTTTAATTGAAACCCAGACATACTTTTAGGTAAAAATAAAACTGAGCTGGCTTGAGTTTTTCCCAAGCCAAACAAAAGAGATTGGAACTTTCCATTGTTTTTGTCTGCCAACCATGCATTGTTAAAGGAATCGAAATAAAGAGGGAAAGGGGTCAAGGGTTATAGAGCTCATATTTCCACTCTACATGACCCCATCTCAGCAATAGTGGGACCCTCGTGATCAGTTCCTGTTGGTCTAACGGAACAGCCATTTCTTAAGAAAAGGAATTACTGTGTACAGTACCTTTGTGACTAACAGAAGAATACCCCAGCTCTTCAAAGGTCCTTTCATTACAGCTCTGAAGAGGACTCTGACATTACTTTCTTGAGATTATAATGAAAACAGCTGTTCTTGTACCAATTCCCCATTTTATTATTTTTTGTAACAAAACAAGATTGATGTTATGCCACTTTCTGTTGTGTCATGAGGAAAAGGTATCACAAATGCTAATAACTACCACAGTAGCAATATGCACTACTTTGATCTTTTCACTATTCTTTAATTTGGGCAGCTGGCCACTGAATTCCTTCCTCAAAATCTGTGCTGCCTAAAAACAAAGGGAAAAATGGCCAACAAAATCAAATGTGCACATTTAAAACCATTCATCTGACTAGTCCAATTCAAAGCCTACATGAGTAATGCAAATACCATACTTTGATTTTGTGATTCTAGGCACTGAAATCTTAATACACATTCTTCTTAGGATAGATTGTGGCAGAACAAGAAACACCACAAACAACCAATTCTCATTAAAACCTAAAGTTTGTAATCCCTTCATTCTTATTGGTTGCTTTGCCAAAGACTTCTTAAGAGATTATTGAGCTTATTAATGAAAATCCAAAAGTAATTTAAAGTGATTTTTTTTCTCCTTATAAGACAGTAAAATTAAACATGCTGTGGTTGTTATGTTTTTCCAGCATCAAAGGCAATGCAAGAATGCAGGATCTGTCAATAGCAGTTGCTGAGATTCCAAACCCAAGAGATGCAAACACCTACTGTCCAAATTATTGTGCTGGTAGAAACAGGATAGTAGCTTTTGGTGTTTCTGCTATTAAGGCAGAACAGAACTGTGTATTGCCAATTGAATTTCTTTTTCACTAACTCAACTTTTCACAGTGAATCAGAAGTACAATTTTTCTATTCTCTGCCTTTCAGTTTGGTCCCAGCCCTATCTTCATGACAAGTACAGTTAGCCTCTTGTTTACATGAATACCACAATGAAAATGAAAAGTGACTGGTGGTGCTCAGAATTTGCAAGTAAAGCTCTCTAAATGAGAATTTTGAATCCTCACTTCCAATGAACAGCGAAGATTTGGATACTTAAGTTCTTTCCTGGAAGCCACAGTACAACGTTTCCAAAAGCTGAAAGAAGTGCCTCATGGAAAATTCAAATCAGCTGAAGACATAATTTTATTGCATAAATGATTTTGAAAATATGACTGCTCTGTTCCTTAGTAAATGAAACATAATAATTTTAGAAAATTTAAAATTTAGCAACATTTGTATGAGATGAGGTGAGAGGAATAAAGTTTAACAAATACAGTCCCCAAAGCAAAAGTGTTATGAGACAACATCTACATGTCCAAGTTAATTCACTGTTTGGAGTGTTTTTTTCCTTGGTTTCATTTCAAAGAGAAACATGAACATGATAAGTAAGGAAGCAACAGGGAAATCTGAATTGTTATGTTTGTGAGTTACTGGGAGACAAGATACTGCTTAGAGAAAAAGGAGCCTCCTGACATGTTCAAAAAGGCAAGAACATTGTACATGCTATAAAACGAGATTATAAAATAGAAAAAAAAAAAAAGTTTAGGAAATGGGGAGATATCTCTCTCTCTATATATATGATATTTATGGAGAGAAAACCAGTCAGGACAGGGGATGTATTGCAATACATTGCAACTGATTTGATTGCATACATGCTTATGGCTATGTTTATGTTCAGACACACATAACCAAGTGCATCTTGCATGTTTGTGAACAGGCTGGGGCAGTTTTGTTCACCCTGATGTAGTAGCAACTGTTATTCTGCATAGGTATTCTGAATGCAGCTTCAGTTTGGAAAGGGAAGGAGGGAATGCAGCAGGCTGAATGGAGCTTTGCAAACAAGCTATTACAGGAATTGATTTGTGTTGTATTACAGGGCTATCTATTACTCCTTTGCAATTTCTCTGCACATGACGTTGTCTTCATCTACTAATATAGCTTTGAGTATGTGTACTTACTTTTGTCTATTTTGTGCTTTAGGCCTGGTTTTGCTTCATAAACAATTCCTGACAGTGGTTTGGTTGTGCAGCAGAGTAGCTGCTTGGCTAGGTATGTTTGACATACAGAGCAGATGGTTATGACTGTGAAAGCCTTCCAGAGGCCACACACCACTGGGCAGCTATATGGAATTGTGCAGCTGTTTTTCAGGGTTTGAAGTGCAAGAAAAACAGCAAAATGAGGAGGGAACATGATTGTACAGACTGGAAATCACCACAATAATTCTAAAAATTCAACCTAAAGATTCAGGTGTGGTGGTCCTTGTCATCCCAGTGTCAGTAAATTCAATTCATGGAGCTATTCTCACTAAGAAATTTATTGAAATTTGCATCTGGAGATCTCCAACCTCACATTTTACATCAGTGATTTAAGCTCAGAAACTTGTCTATGAACTTCAGAGATTAGTACATCAGTACAGATTTAGTACAGTTAACTCTTCGGAGTCAGCGACCTCTTTTTAGGAGAGAATAAAAATGTGTAAGGTGTGTCCCAAAATACATAAAACTGCATCAGGCTATTCATTATATTCTGTAGCTATGCCTTTATCAATTGCACTGGAGCAATGGCAGCTGGAAAAAACTAAGTAGAGAAAAAGACAAAGCAAGGGCAGCAATTGAAGCAGAGAAATATATTGCATTACTAAAGAATATTGTACAGAACAGGGATAGATATGGGGCAATAATTCAAAAGCTTAACAGGATAAGAGCTTTCCTGTACAGAGTGATAGCTGCATAGTGTGCCCATGACTAGAAGAAAGCCATGGGAAGACAGCTTCAAATTTGAACTCATAGGATGCTGTAAGATAGTAGCCAGTAGGAAAAAGGATGTAATATAGAAGAAGGGCATTAGTGGGTCCACTCTCAAAGCCAATGATTGACTGAAAGGGACAGATATAATGACAGCAGAGCATTAAAGACAAGAATGGTAGAGTATCAGAAAATTCTTAGTTACCTTAGACTGTAAAGTAAAAAGACACATGCAGGACCTGTCTGATCATTCCAGATTTGAGAACACATTTTATACTAACCCTCTTTTTTCTTTTTCCCTCTATACTAATGGCTTTTTCTTACAACAGTTTATTTGTTCCTGCTGAGATATGTACACATGTACATGTACACACTGCCTCATGCTCCTCTACAGCTAAGCGTGACCCTGGGTACATTATCTTCTGCATTTGTTCAGATTCCTGGAAAAATACTCAAGGGAGGCAGTGCAGATCTGATATATGGATGCCAATTTGTCCCTCTGTCTTAACAACACAGCTAAGGTCTGACCTTCCCCAGATTCCAGGGGTTTCTGAGTAGAGGAAGGTAAAAAATAATCACCAGATTTTTACAGACAAAAAGCAATGGAAAAATGTTAATTAATACATCATATATCTGTAACCCATTTAGATTTTTGCTTACCTTTGCCAGCTTAAGGTATTTGGATGAGGCACTGGGACTATACATGCTTTAAAGAAAGGTGTATACATAGCTGTAAAGGAAGATGCAGTATCTTTTTCCTAACAAGAGATTCAAATTATTTTTTAATATCTTTTGTGAATCACTACTAAAGAAAGTGGCAACTCCTCAAGCTTTTAGAAAAAAAAGGAAACAAAAGAAAAGCTTTTGGATGCCCACAGTAGGTGGCATCAGCTACTGACCTACCTACTAATAAGGCAAATGAAAGGAAAACAGCCTGAGAGGAACTAAATAGCAGAGAGCCAAAGTCTTGAGGGGAGAACAGGAAAAAGAAGCATACAGTGCTTAATTCACCCTGACTAAAAAGCTCTGTCAAACCATGAGTTGAAGATGCTACCATTACAACAGGAAAAAATAGTTAATTACATTATTCTCCTTTGACTGGAATACTGCTGCTTCTGAATTGCTGAAAATAGCTGAAAACAGAGACTAATAAGAGTCTTTAAGAAATTAACATATAGCCTGGGAGGAAGCACTAAGGCTGGTCAGGTTTCTGCTTGATGTTACAGAAGGTCTGTCCTAGTGGATGATCTATGGGAAATGGCTCTGAAATCAAATTAACTGAACTGCTCCGGCTTCAAAACCAGCAATTGTGCAGTAAATAGAAACACGGGACAGAATAATTTAAACAGAAAACTCAGAATCATAAATGCCTTCCTCGGCTGCTTTGGAGATGTGCAATGCTTATTAGAGTTTTGAAACCTGTTCCTGTCGCTTAAAGCCTCCCTGGAATATGTAGAAAACAGATTTTCTTAGAGCCTGAGTACTTTTTCTGCACTCCCTTCTATGCAAATAGAGGCTTTTAACGTGTCTTTAATAATAATAAACTTTGCAGTTAATTGTTAATCTTAAGCAGTTCATTGTTCCATTTTTTACATTTACTGAATATCAACATTAGGGTTTGATTAATTAATTTATTTATGTATTTAATACTTGGGTTGACATATTTTTGATAATTCCATATTATTAGATTTATATACATATTTTTAAGGTATACATAATGTTGGTGAAAACAGTGTCCTTAAATGCCTTTTTAGGAACTTTCTTTGGCATGGGACTGTCATGTAGTAGTTCTGCTACTACAGGTATAACTCCATATTATTTTTGGTCATTTATTTTTCAGTGTTACTTTGGCATTTGACTCATTTTACATTTATAATATGCATAATTTGCTTTGCTGCTTAACTCTGAAATAATACAGAAAACACAATGAAAATATTTTCTTAAATGTATGAATTTTGTGTGTTTTATTGGCTTAGGGGGCAAGAGGATTGAAGCATTGATGTCTTCTTGTAAGTTTCCCAGTTTAAAAAAAAAAACAAAAAAACACCCATCTATATAGAATTCTTGGGTTTTTTTTTGTTTGGGCAGATTCTTGTAATTTTTTCCCATGACTTTAGTGTCTCGTAGAAATTTCTCATATAGTCCGTCCCATCAGCAGGATTCTTTCCCAGATTTCTCACCCTTTTTAATTTGTATCCCCTAGTTACCTGCTCCATCCTTTCCTTCCCCCTCCCTTCTCCAACACTAATAGGCCTGCTGGAATCCACCTTCCAAATGAAATCAGTCAAGTCACCTCTGCTTTGATTGCCTTATTCCCATGCTGTAGAATGAAAGCACTTTGTTGAATCAAAAATGTTCTACATTCAATTGTCATAAATAACAATGCACAGCAAAGAACTTAAGCTATCAACATAAAAAATACAATATGAAAGTGTGCTTCAAACCAGATGCTTCTTTATTTCTGCCCAGTTTGAAGAGCCTGTTAAAATGCTTCAAGTTGCTGTTTACAAAAGGTCAAACGAACATTTTTCAATGAAATGTGTCCCTTCTGGTTCCTTAATGATTAAACACAGTGAGACAATATCCATTTAAAATAGTGAAAGAATATCTGATGATTTTTTGTTAAGATTGTTAAAATAGGAGGAGTTGAAAAGCTTTGTGTGAGGTGAGAGCAAAATGCTCTGACAGCATCTGAGCCACTTCAAAGATTTTGACAATTTGTCAAAAATCATTGCACTTTTCAAATAGCCTTTTTGCAGGACACTTGGAAAAACAAGCAGCATCTTTCCTTTGCTAGGATTGGAAAACACTTTTTCCCACAATACCGCGAAAAAGTTGTGTCATGCGTCTGCTCTGCCTCCCTTCACCTCCTCCCCCCAGATGAGCATTTCAAACACAGGTTTTCCTTCCTGGAGGACACAACCAATCCTATTCAAATCCGTGTGCTTGTGCTGTTGACAAAGGGTTCTCTGTAACCCCAAGACTCCAGATTTGCCTCCTGGATCCTGCTCCTGCTGTCCTGCTCACCCCTGCCAGGATTCAGCCTAGTGTAGGTATTTCACTGGGCTGCATACCATTACATTGCTGTTCTGAGTTTTGTTGGTAGAGCTTCAACCTTTAGAACCCACTTTCATCTGTTAAATTGAGCTGAGCTTCACTGAAAAATACTCTCTGTTTATGCGAAGACACTCATGCAATTGGAATGTCAAATGGTGACTTAACTAAGATTGTAGCTGATCTTGTTTGATAAGAAACCCACCATTTAAAGAAAAAACGGAGAGGGGGGTAAACAATGTATTGATTCTGCATGGGCTGGAATATAATTGTATTTCTTTTCACACTTTATCAAAGCCTTGTCAGGATTTAGAAAAACAGAACTACCAAGCCACTGTATTTCTGCTGCAACTCCATGGAGTTTTGGTATTTGTGACTTCATTCTTACCAACTATCCGTACTTCAACCTTGCAGGGCAGTATTTTGCTGTACAATAAAAATGAAGTCAGCAACATTTCTGTTAAATTCACATTATCATGTTGGAGAGTCTGACTTTTGTGTAAACATACACAGCATGCAAACATCAAAATAGTCAAGGAATAGCAGTAACAGGTAATAAATTTTTGCTGTGTGAACTTCCTTACCAAGTTACTTGGCTTCCTCATGTACTAGGAGCTTTATAAGGCATATAAATAATAAATGAGATTCTTATTAAACTGGATCAATTTAGATCAGGTAAATAAGTGTTTTCCTTAAGAAATTGCAAGTTTTTGTTGATTAATATGACAGGTTTCACAGTACTTCTTTCTAAGCTGAATGCTTGTTTCAAGTGATAAATTCTTAAAACCTCTTGCCTTTAATAGAGTTAAGTTTATACTCCTGCCTGTGTATATGGGGCAAGAAAATACAGGGAACCTTCTTTCCTACTATGAAGCCTTTTCAGATTGGACAGAGGCCTGGGAGTCCCTAATTCTGGTGAGAACAAGATCTTCTTTCCTCTGCTTGGTGTTCTAAAAGGGCCATGAAATTACTGGTAGATCAACTAAAAACCAGTCTGCAAAACTGGCAGGACTTAGAGTGGTTGATGGTGCACTGGAGGGGTAATTTTCATTTGGATTTGACTGCAGGAGCTTTTCAGTACCTGTAGGCTGCTGTGATACAGGTAGAGTGGGAAAGGGTTTTCAGTCTATGTGCTGTAAGAGAGCATGCAAAGGTCTCTCCTAGCCTGTTAAAAGATTTGCAGCCATTTCTGATTATTTGGGAGAGAAATAAGTGTATGCTACCTGTGCATATGCTTACATTGATGTATAAAAGCTATATAAAAAGATCATAAAAATGTGGGTGCTGACCAGGTGCACGGGTATTGCAGCAGCCCCCTTCTGTCCCCAGCCCCAGATTTATTTTGCAGACTCCCCCTCTTCTCCCTCCTTCTTCTCACTAAGCCCTTGCCAATGGGCTCAGACTGCAAAATTAGGGGTTGGAATGACCAGTCAGAAGATGGCTTTTTTGGATGAAAATTAGGCAAAATAAGTAAGAAAAGGTCATGAGCATGTGGAAAATCCCACTGGCCATCACAGACAGGTACAGTAGCCAGGCTGCCTCTCACAGACTCCATTTCCACAGATAACAACTGCTGCCCATTAGGCCCAGCTCAGCTGCAGACATTAAGCTCTTTGCACTGCATGAACCCATGCTAAGTGAAGTGCATCACCGTAACTGACTTTCTACATCTCTACCTTAGCTTCCCCCAAGAACTGTGGTAAAAATAATGGCATTTGTTCGTTATTGTTCCTGCTTTAGCTCCCTTTAATTACGTATTTGTCCATCCCAGCCTTTCTGCCTTCAAGAACAAATTCTGAAAGTACACAGGAGAGAAGAGTATGTAGGTTTTACATCACAGCAAAAGAGTTTCCTGTCCTCAGGCACTGTACTCCATCTCTGTTGGAAATGTGGAGTAAAATACTGGCTTTCCAAGGGTTTATGCCAAGTTTACCCTGTAAAAGTGAACAGAGATTTTGGCCAGGAACCTTTGATATATAGGGTACAAGGCATTTAAGTTTAGCTAGCCTTCTTTCCAAGCTCCAGAAAGGATCTAGTGAAAGAATGAAGCATATTAAGACTGTGGCAGACCCCTAGTATTCGGCCTATATTAATTTTAACATGATGATATCATTCAGGTTGCAGAAGGAGTAGCTGAGCACTGAAGGGTTTTGCTTTGAGAATAGTAACAGGTACGACTAATATTAAAAATAATTTAATAATTAAATAAATAGAAAGACAGGAGACTATCAGAATTTACTTAAATCAATCCTGCCTTCAGGCAAAATGATGGGCTAGATGATCCCTCTTTCTGATCATTATAGTGTGATTAATTCTATGATTTTCTGATCCACCTTCCTCAATTTCTTTTGGGAAATCATGTGTTTAACTGTGATTATGTGCAGGGCACTAAAGAAGTTTTCTCACAGCTTTCTGAACTTCCAGGAAGACAACAGAAGTTTCAGACCATGTCCTCCTTGCACAGAGGATGTACAGGTAAGGAACAGAGAAAATGCAATATTAGCTTCTTTCATCCATCCTCCTTTTGACCTTTTGCCACCCTGTCCAGACTTGCCAACCAGCACTAGCTCAAAGGGGAGTCTTGGTGGAAGAGAAGGGGATGTTGTGTTTTGCTTCCTTTCAGGAAGGTTACAGCACAGTCCTTGCATGCACACTCACCTTTCTCCACTTAAGTTGAAAGTCAGACCTTTATGAGTTCACATCCAGGAACATTTCATAAGACCATTTTTCTCCTTGATGTTATTTGGGCTTATGAACATTTTTTAAAAGATGTCTTTAGTACAGAACTGGTAATTCCCTCTCTGTGGGTAGCTTACCAGAAGGTTGTTACTTTTCTGTGCCGTGTATGTCTCTGTAAATTACTTTATTTTTCCCTGTGTTTCATAGAACAGCTAGTAAGAGCATAAGTGGTGGCTTTTTGCCTCACAGGTTTGAAAACACTATCATCAGTTGAGTTTTGGACTGCATTAGCTAAGTTTGAGAGTCATGAGTTTCTGCTGCCAGCAGACAGTTATTGTCTTCAAGATGTTCACTTAAGAGCATCCTAAAGATAGATGAAAATTCAAGTCCCCAACTGCTGGTATTAAGTAATAATTTCATAGCTGACCTTCTGATATATTTGTGTAAGAATGGTTAGCCCAGCCCACACATTGTACAGAAAAAAACGCACCCATACACTGCCTGAATTGGCACGGCTCCTGAATGAGCTACAGAGATACGTACTCAGAGGATCTTCGGTACATGTAAACTAGTGTTTTTGGCAGCTCCAGCAAAGGCTGGAATATAGGCCTGAACTGAAAAACTGGCATATACAAGGGGAAATCCAGTTCTACTTTTGCTAGCGCAGATGTGAATCAGGAATATGCCTTTGACAGCTGGTGGTGCTACACTGCATGGGTAGGGAATCAGGGCCAGAACAGAGACCTGGAATGCTGCCAAGCTGAAGCAATATTAGGTTGATACCTGTTCTGAAATCCTATAGAAACCATCATCTCCCAGTTTATCAAACCACAACTACAGATGCTTAAATAAGAATGAAAAAACCCCTGTGCGTTTGTGAAATCTGGCCTTTATTTTATATCACTCTCATGACAAAATGTGTTAGAAAAATGTCTTAAACCACTACTTGGGGATTTCCTCCAAGCACTATGCCAGCTGCTCTCAGCCTCCATTGTGAAATGATGGGCTGCTGGCATAGCCAAAGTACTTTACACTCCAGCAACCACTGGATGCATAGCAGCCCTTTGGGAGCCATTACCAACTGGTGTAATTTAGGGCAGCCCTGAGGCAGCTCTAAGTCACAGTCTCCAGGAACTGGAGGCTATAAAGGTGGCATAACACCTCTCCTCTAGGTCCATAATCTGCAATAACATTTACAATACAGACTGTATCATATTATTTCCATGCTTAATTAGAGTACAGAATATCAAACATTTTGCTTTAACACTACCCCGTGTGCTGTTACTAGCTCTGTATGTGATTTAATGGGTGATCAATCATTCACATATCAGTGGTGATGTAAACCTGATGTTCATTTGCTCTTTTTCACTTCATGCATGGATCTCATGTAACAAGAAAAGAAATATCTATGAGGAATGTGGTAGTTCTGCATTGCTGTTAAATCTCAGCAAGCCCTCTTAGAATTCAAGAAATAAGGTAGCATCGGTTTACAGACCAGCTTTTCAGTGGCATCATTCCAAGTCTGTGCTATTGGCCAGCATGTCTTATGCTTTGCTTTCATAGCCAAATATGTGATGCTTGACATGTCAAGTCAGCTGCTGGGATTTTTTTAAGAGTGGCTATTGTTGATACAGCTGTGAAAGAGTCCTTTCTCCTTTCCAAAGAATTATCACTAAATTGCATTAACCAGAGAGAGACCCTCTTCACTGGATCAGCACTTAAGAAAAAGTGCCCTGTCATCATTTTCCTTTCACTCTCTTCTCACTACCCTTCTGATCTGATGCTGCTGTCTACTTATATTTCCAATGAGTATTATCCTGCCATTCGTGAGGAAAATCAACTTCAAGGAATCGGAAGGGTTAGACCTCGTAAATGAAAAATTGTGAGATTTAAGCCACTGTTTCAGGCCAGGGACCTGAGTCCAGCTGAGCTCAGGAAGAGAGGTAGGGCCAAGGACAATCAGGGTTGGTGGTGTCTCCATGGAAGGAGAGGCATAGGAGGTGGGTGCCTGGCAGGGTTGTGCTGGGGAAGCAGAGCTCCAGGAGCTGGGGCAGTTGGAGTCTTGATGTGCTCAGGGGACAAGGAAGGGGCTGGGATTTTCCAGGTATGCCAGGCACACAGGACATATGGATGTCACTCCTCTGTGCTGCTCTGTGAGTGCATCCATGCAGCTCTAAAGGACTGCTCCAAATGCTCCTTTCCAGGAGCAAAAGAAGGAAAGTAACCTGAAACCTGACAGGGAAAAGGGAGCAATTATTTTGCCAAGTGATAGCAACACAACTTTGTTGTAATCATAGTAATAAAACAGAGCTGATAAATGATGACTTCTCTGAGGTGCTTTTAACCTTAATAAGAGCTCCATTAATTTTTCATATTATTGATAAAGCAAATTAATACACATCTCCAAATGAGCAAAGCATAAAAAGGCATCAAAACCAAACTGAAATAATTGAATATTATTTGTAGAGAATGCCATTAAAATAATGTAAATTTTCTTTTGTAGATTAACTTCATGCATAACTAGAAATTATTAGCATGCATACATACCAACCTCTGTGCTTGTAATTTTGGCACACATCCTAATAGATTTGGGTGTTTTATTCACTTCCACTCTGAAAATATTATTCTGTATGAATGCACAGTTACTCTGAGAGAGAACTAGAGGGAAGACATGAAGCTGGTGGAAGTGCTGCCACTGAGCCTCCCAGACCATAAAGGAGGATCTCCCTCCCATGGCAAGGACAAGTGGGAAAACACTGGCCAAATATTAACTCTTCCACATAACTGGGAGCATCTGGACACTCCTGAAATCATTAGCAGTGCATACTTTTGTACAAGCACAAGTAGTGCTTTTAGACATCTACAGCATGGGAGTTCATATCCCTTGACAGTGGGGAATTTTCCTAAGTTCAGAGAAGGAGTAAGGAAACTTTTGAATGAATATTTTGGCAGATGTACAGTCCCCATGACAAAACCATGATCTTTAGCTTCTCTTTGCAAGGGACAGTGTGGAGGAATCATTGCAAGCAAACATCACTAAACAAACATATAGTTTCTTGGGCCGATTTTCAAGATTATTCATGCAGTTATCTAAAGTCTGTGTTTGGATGATTGGTGGTAGGTTGATAAGGAAGTGATTATAATCTAGTTAAATTTTTCAGAATTTTGCAGTAGATTCTCAAGGAAGTGAAATAAAAATATCCCCAGTTTGTGTAACAGTTCCTACCTCAATCCACAAATATGCATTACCTGCTTCCTGGAACAAAGCCAAACAAAAGTCTGATGTTTTGTTTCAACATATCAGTCCCAACATCCCCCCAAAAAATTAAACTTAAACTTAAACAAAATATTTTATATTAATTACTTAATTAAAACAATTTATTTGGTGTTTTATACTTAAAACATTAGAAGTTCATAAATGAGTATCTGAATGGTGAGTGGCTAGGGAATACTAGAAAAGACACAGGAGAAGTCAAGATCTCTTTCATCTATATTTTCTACTGCTGTGCAGACTTCAGGTAGTCAGAGCAGATATGAACCCAGTCTAAGCATGGGCCTGGCATGTGCTGGGAATTTGGAAAACTCTCTGTATGTACTTGTTTCAAAATTGGGACTAAAAGGCATTGCTGAAAACCTCTGCCAAGCTCTTGGTGTCTTGAAAGCCTGAAAGAATTAAATCCTCCCTCATGCTTGTGACAGACTTTGTTTTAGTTCTTGTTCTTGTACCCTACGTAAACAATAATGTTTGTGAGCTAGCAGTGGGCATTTGGGAATAAAAGGATAAAAGAACAGAATTATTAAATACTGTAGTGTTTTTTTTTTTTTTTTAATTTTCTGAGATACAGATATAAAGCCTTGTTTTAATTAAGCATTTTCTACCTCTGCCTGCATCAGTATTAAAGTTGCAAATTTATCCAAGGCAATTTAGTTTTGAGCACAGAGATAATAATCCACATTTAGTGAAATTAGCCAGGAGGGTAGGTTCCTGCCTGAAATTATTTACATTCTTTGACCCTTTAGGCTCAAATCTTTATCCAATCAAATTTATCTAGCAGAACTTGTAGCCTGACTTGTTTGTGTCATACACATTTGGCATTAAGGCTGCAGCAGAATTTTGCAAGTATCTGGCATATTCTTGATAGCACATCTGGTGAGTATGGACACTGTTCATTAGAATAGCTTTGCAAACTGATAACACGCCAAAGCTTTGACAAAAGTACTTATGGTAGATGTCAATCATCTTTCTTTGCCAGTTTAAACATGTGCCCTTCTGGGAATAATTTTTATCAATTCTGGCACATAAAACATAATGAACAATATCTTCAGGCTTTGCAAATGAATGCAGGTCCCTGTATTATGTATACTGCATGTGGATCACTAAACAAATGTAACAGAAGGATGGATGGTGCTTACACATGTTATCAATAAAAATCTGTGAGAAACACCAGGGAGAGTGAGTAAATCTGTGGCAAGTAAGGACTGCATGAAGGACAAGAGGACTGTGGATGTACAGTACAGCTACAGCACACTGGCACACTCCTGGTGCGAGTGACAGAGCCGAAACGGGCCCTCCAAGAGGGGTCAGACACCATTCTGATCTGAACTTCTGTTGTATGGAGGGGATTACACTTAATATATATTCTCCTGCCTTCATTGCTGTTTTTTGCACACAGATTTTAATTTGTTGACCTCCTAAAATGCATTTCAATAGTGAAATCATGTTAATAATGAAGTTGGAAAAGCCCAAAAATGTAAAAAAAGCTATAAATTTTCAGGACGACACACAAAAAAAGTATAGACTATTGTTGTCTTTCACATGAACACATTGGCTATCTTTTAAATATGTACTGGTAGAATATTTCAGATTTGCTGAATACAGTAGGTATTTATGCTTTTATTTTAAATGGGGATTACAAATTATTCGCCTTTTGTCATGCACAATATGCATATTACGGTGTGGATATTGTGTTACCAATTCACTGTAACTAAGTACTTTGGCACTTAAAAAAAAGCCATTTTTGACCCAAAAGACCATAATGGAGCCTTTCAAACTTGTTTAGGGCAGCTGCCACGAACTGAAAAAGTCATACAAAACAAGCTGTATGTAGAGCGATTTAATATGTAGAAACGTGCATTTTCAGTAAAATACAATGGCTGGCTCAGATTATTTTCAATTAAAAAAGTACTGGACCTCATTATCTTCTGATGGTGAGGAAGACCTCAGATTAATCCTGTCAATAGCTACTAACTAGCAGGTGAATTTACCAAATTACGTCACCTCCTTACTGATGAGGGTGGTACCATATATGCACAAAGTGAGCTTTCATGAGTGTATGAAAGTAGCCTCAAAGCACTGAGAAACACTGAGAGAATCAGACAATTCAACCAAAAATGTATTTTAAAGTATTTTTAGTGGTTTAAATAAAAACACATTCTTGTTTTTTTTAATGTGGTTTTCAGTATGTTCCATCTTTTTAAATTTAGCCTATTGCGTCAATATTTTATATGTCATCATGAATGCTGTCCTCTTGTTAATGAAATAATGATTGAAGCCACAAAATTAAAACCAGCTGGTTTGTCAAATTCTGAGCTTAGAAACAATTCTGTAAGATAGTTATGGAGAAAATATAGGGAACCTTGATAATCCATTTTTGGTAATTAACTGCTGAGGCTAAGGGCTGCCTTCAGTTGCTTCAAAACAGGACCCTGATGCCATCTGGCAAGGCCTGGGGATGTCACCAGCCTCCTAGTGCCACTCCAGAAGAAAATAGAACTTTACAGACTCTCTGATGCATTTGCCAATGGGTGTTGCAGATACCCTGGATATCACTGGATTCTCCTGTGTATCAGTACCTAGAGGTTTATATCTTGAATTCTCAGTGCGATTTATATGAATCCCCATAAATGTCCACAAATGTGTATGTGTTGATGATTATACGTGTTAAATAGCTAACTTAAATTTGCTATACAAATTATATTTTCCCCCCTAAAAGATTATTTCCTTATAATTTTATTTTTAGCAAGAGTACTGCAGCACCCAAAGCTCACAGTATTGCCTCTTCCACTAAATAATCATTAGATGTTCTAAACAAAGAATCAAGTGATGGAGCCAAAGCACACTGAAATCAATAGGAGTCTTTTCACTGACTTCAATGGGCTTTGAGTCAGCATCCAAATCCTAACTGATGCTGAACATATTTACAGCCACATTTTGTGTGGCACTCTGCGGGCACAATGGTGCAATTTACTTGGGAAAACACATGGAAACATATTCTTAGATGGTGTGATGAGTACTACTATACACTCAAAAACTAGGTCTTGTGAATCTCAGTTATATCACTAAAAAATAATTGATTCAGCTGTGCATGTGAGGACATATAGCTAGACAGAGTCTGTCCAGGCCAGAAAAGGACTCACGCTGATGCTTCTGAAACCACTGCCAAAGAAGAAGAGATGTTGATAGAATCAGTGTATTCACATACCAAAATTAGAATCAGTATTATTTTAAGAATGTTCTCATAAATCATAGCTGCTGCAAAATTTCTAAACAGAGTGAATTGGTGTTTGTTGTTTCCAACACTGATTAATCAGTGGTAGTCACATTAGATTTACACAAAGCATGCTTGTATCAGCATGTCTGATTTCAATTTTAGAAACTACCGTGAACTTATTAAGTAATTTGCTATTTCATAATATAACATATCTAAGTAATATACAGAGTGTTTCCAGTATCTGAAGCCTGCTGTAGGTAAGCTGAGGAGGTCTTTCCTTGTTCCCTACCTCAGATATGTAATACAATAACAGACATTGCACATTACAATGACATTCCATTATGCTGCACAGCATCATATATTCTTAGCTCCTGAGGGAAAAAATGACCAGTGCAAATTGAAACTAGCTTGTGGACTTAGCCAGTAATTCACTGGATCTCAGCCAGATATATTCACACTTACATACACCTACATATTCATGACTTTAAGTGATGCTTAGTAGATTAACATCCAATTAAAAACACGTTTTGATCCTGTTGCAATAGTGTAACAAAAATATTTATGCAGCATACATCGCAAAGCAGATTAATTTCGGTGTGCCCTCTTGAAACCTTTGAAGACATTAGCAGCTCTCCAAGCATGTTGACTATCTGGACAATGAATTATTTTATCCTTGTCAAATTTTTAAATATCCTGCTGTTAAAAATATTAGTCACAGGAACTGCTTGACAACAGCGTTGCAGTAAATTTTTTAGTCTGTATGAACATGGATAACCTGATACATAAAATCGTGTCTCGGTGTGCATTCAGTGGCAAAAGCTGAGCACGGAAAGTTTCCTTGGAGCATGGGCAATATCCTGCCAATAGATACACTGTACATGCCATTTAAACCAGCTGAGTACTGCTTTTCCTCTCCCTCCCTCCAGTTTTTCCATTCCCCAAGGGGCAATCCTTTGGTGCACAACCCATTTAAGTCAAACAGCTATCATGTAAAAGTGAAGATGAGCGACAAAGCACATCCAAGGGAAGCAAGTTAAGATCTAGGCCCTGAGGTTTGAAGGGGGGGCTAAAGAAATTGAGCCAAAGAAATTCTAAAAAGGCACTTTTTTAGCTTAAAAAATAAGATTAGAAACCAGCTTGTATGAGCCCAACTGTGATTAAAAAAATAAACCTTTTATAGTTAAGACAGATTTTTTTTTCTTTTTGTTCTTTGACTTTTCCTTGCAGAGAAAGAGGCTATCTTCACTTAATCAGAGCAAAGAAAGAGTGGCTGAGGCAGAAGCAGCATCATGTGGGTGAAGGTCAGGCCAATTTTCACCCATGTGATGCTGCTTTATCACTCATGGAACAAAGATTAAGGCCTTTCTTTCTTTATCCTTTTGTGCTTTCCCCCATTACTTTAACAGATCTGAACAAATCCCAGGCAGTTCATCCAAAAGTTCCTTTTAGCTACATTTAGTTCAGATCCTCTAAATTCCACATAAGACTTCATGCTATACCAACATGAAGAGGATATAAAATCCACATGTGTAGGGAGAAAAATGTTATAGAAAAACACAGAAATCACTGCAGAATATGATGACATCAAAGGCCTTTTCAGTTACAAGAAACTAGGCACATCCAGGAATCAGAATTATCACTATTTCTATTCCCTTATTTTTAAAAGAATATGTTTTACTGCTACACCAAGAGGCTGTATAAACACTGATGTTTAAGATGAATTTAATATTGTAAAAATCTAGTTTATCTCCAAGCTTCTGAAAAAAACCCACACTAGAAATGCCAGTTTGTTGCTGCCTGTGACTGTAAAAATGTTATATCACAAAAATTAGCTAGCATTGCATATGTTTACACTTCTTGTCAGTAGCCACCTTAATCAAACATACTAGAATTGCATCGACTGCAGAAATAGGTCAGGATGTAATTTTTACACAGACTACCAGGGGACTGATTGAAAGGGCAGTTGTTGGATGTGACTGTGCTTTTCAGCCCTTTGCTTTTATTCAGGCAGGGAGAGCAGCCCTTCCTAGCTTGCTGCTTGTCTCTGTTTCAAACAAGCTTCAGGAATGCCTGTTACAGTTATTCAATTTATGAATTTCTTGATATCTTAAAGCAATCAGAACAGTACACTGAATCAAATACTAGCAATCAGTTATGTAATCATAATGACCAGAAGGTATATTTATGTCACTTGTCTCAGCTACCCATAACACCATTTTACATACGCTGACTCCACAACATTTAACAGATTAAAAGGTATGGCAGATAAAGCAGTTAAGCATTAAATAAGTGAGACAGGTATCTTAATGTGATTCCTAGCATTATGCCAGTGGTGTTTGTACCCCCACAGTAATCAGAGTGTGTTTCCAGATTTCAGACTCCCTGTTTCTATGCAATCAGGGTAAATGCTACACTCCCCCTAATGTGATTTTAGGAGAGTGGGGAGAGCCCTGCACAAAGCATCAACTGAAGCATGGAACCACTGCAGCTTTTCATATAAGGAACTAAAAAAATTGGCTTATCTCCTGTACCATAAGTTATCATGACAAAAAGTGTCTCCCAAATTTTTTCAAGTTTTATACTTTTCACATTTACAGAACTAAAATCTTGGCCTTATACTGAAGTCAACAGAAATGTTATCTTTGACTCCAATGAGTCCTCATTTTATCAGTGAGTCCAAGAGAAATATTTCAGTGATGGGTCCCTTTTACTTTGAGTAATATACAAATGTGCTCTTACTGAGGCTGATGGGAGGCTAATAAATATTGTTATGCATACATTTCTTAAGAGCATTGTATTCATATTGCTTATACCTGAAAATATCTTCCTATACATAGTCCAGATTTCTGATGCAACTCAAAGCATTTTCATTGTCTTTTCAAAACAAATGATAAACAGCAGGTTTTTGCACTCTCTTAAACAGAAAATGCCAGGAAATTTCTGTCATGAGTACTAATAAACAATGTGGGTTAAAAAAAGCTGCAAAGACTTCTCCTGTACCAACCTAAATCCCACCTCCTTTCTTCAGAAAAGACCTTTGAAATGTGTTTCCTCTGGCTGTTTTGGTAGGCTTTCATCAGGTGACAATTTAACACTCTTGCTGAGATTACTTGGCTGGATATTTGTAACAAAGTATAAGTATCTTTCAAAGTAATTAAATCCAGATGGGAAATACTAGATATTTCTTAATCTCTACAATCGCTGATTTTCAGGCAATGTATTTTGTCTCAATGCAAGTGAAGGGCTGAGAGCAGTGGCTACAACCAGTAAGACATGACAAACTCTGGGACAGAGCCTTTGCTCTCTGAAGGTGTTTCTGCACCCAGTTCACCCTGTGGATTGATTGTACTGTGTGCTTTTCATCCACTATTGGAGGAATATGAATTTGAGTAAATGCCATGTGACAGTGCGGCTGCTGTGGAATTTATTCATTTTTCTTGAGTAGGAGATCAATTAGTAATTACTTAAGGGCAGTCCTTATAGGCCATCTAGGTTGGCCCTTAATTAACCAACAAGACATGACAGGCAATGTATTTCTGGGCAATTTAGCACATCTCCGAGGGAGTTTTTAAGGCATGAGGCCAAAGGTCAAGTGACTTTAACCACCTGAGAAGTGCAGAAATCCCTTAGAAATACACTGTCTAGAGTGACTTATTGCTGTTATTAAATGGAATTTGTGAATAAAAATAAGAAAAACTGTCAGCCCCAGGCATGAATAGGGCATTATTAACATAGATATGACATTGTTGACAGCTAATCTAAAGCTCCATTTGTGTCCTGAGCTCTAGACCTATTTCTTTATACTGTATATTAATACAAGGAGGATATGTTGCCTTCTTCATACATTTTTACCATAGCTGTCCGATAAGACCAAGGGACATAGGTTTGGAGGTGTTTTTTTTTTTTTTTTTTGTGTTTTTTTTTTTTTTTTTTTTTTTTTTTTTTTTTTAATTTGCATTGCACATTTATTTAATTGAAGGCTGAAATGCAGCTGTTAAATCTTGTATACTTTACATCCCATTTTTGGACTATATCATAGAAGTCTCTTGAAAGAACAAAATAGCCTTCCTAGGATGTAAAATCGCTATTCCTGACATACTCCTGCCATCCTGAGATCTGCCCTGAATTTGTCTCCTCCCTGGCTCAGCTGCTTCCCCTGTCCCCTGCTGCTGGGCTCAATGTGCCTGATTGTCTGTACATGTCAGTGTGTTCAGGTTGAGGAAGTGCATCACAGCAACATTCACATGTAGAGATGAATAAACAGAGTCAATTCTAGCACCTTCATCTTACCTATGTTTTTCTCTTTATCTTCTTTTTTTCTTTCTCTTTTAAATTTTCTAACAATATGAATGTAAACTTTTGAGGTGCATACCTGCTCTCTCAATACCTTGAATTAAATATGTGTGGTAACGTTGCCAAAGCAGTGCTTGTCTCCTGAAATTTGGAGATGCAGAAAATGGACAAGAAACTGAACATCTGTTGTAAATATTATCTTTGCCAGACTGCTTGTGTGTAGATGTAGATATTTTGGTTTTGCTTGTTTCCATTGGCTTAAACTGTTCTTGGGTTTCTTGATGTGCCCATTATTATCCTTATGCTGATTCGTGTCCTGCCCTTTGCTGATTCTGTTTATTGATCTACAGCAACAGCCAGTTCCAAAAACCAATGTCTTTTCTTGAGAGAAAACATGGCAGAGTCACATCCTAACCTTGCCCTGACCAGCACAGCTCCATCGTTTTCTGTGGAGTTTCTGGAAGGCTGCACACTTGTACTCTTGCATTGACAGGGGCTCCAGCTGCCCAGGGGTTTTCCTGCTCTTCAGCCGTGCAGTGCAGTGCAGGGGGGTGGAGGAGACATTCTCTTTCCTGAGCATGTGGCAGCGTAGGAGTGCTGGGGAGAGCAGGTTCACCGACCTCTGCGACAGTGCTGCTCTCTTAATTAAGTCTGATGACTCCAGAAAGTGCTGGATTGTGCTGCCAGGAGGTTCTGACATGCACAGTGTATCTCTATTTTCCAGGAGGCATAACAGCTACTTAGCATGTGGTGCCCAGTTCTTCTGCACATTCACAAGTACATCTGACTTTATGAAAGTAATGGATTTATTGTGCATACCTCAAATATTTTAAGCTTTTGTGAATGCATATTTTTGTCTGGGAAATCCTGGGCAGAAATATGGAAGTGCTGATGTGGGTTCTTTGTTTAGGCTGACAGGAACTAAAGTAGTGCTCTCCATGCATGCAGACAATTTGGGGGAATTTTTGTAGGGTTAAAATGCAGAAATATTGTGTATATTTCCTGAATCAATTCTAACCACATGGTTTAGTTTGTCTTGGCATTCTTAGTGCATGGAAAGGTAAAACAGGTTTAAGAAATTAGAGGGTTTTAAAGGCATACTTTGAAAATCATTGTTTTTAACAGCAGTGATCCATAAAGCTGGATTAGAACAGCATTTTTAACAGGCTGAGTGCACTGTAGTTTGTGAAAAGTTCCATGTACTGCAGCTTGAATCACATAACCTGAAATCTAAAAGTACTCTGTACTAGCCTAGGACCAGTGCACTCAGATAATTTCTTTTTTATAATTATTAATAATAAAAAGTGGTGAGATCATCTAGGCATAAGGCTACCCTATTAAGTTTGGGCTGAAAAAAATTTTTTGAAGCAACTTTGAAAACAAATTTTCCTGAAATTCTGGCAGTCCTGAAACTGGTGATTTACTGTAAAACAGCCAAAAAAGATACATTATGGCTTAATAATAAAGCAGATAATTCTGTGTTATTGAAAACCTAAAATGGCAAGTAACAAAAAATAAAAATGTGAACATGTTCTTGTACCAATAAAGAAAAAATTGTGCTTTTTGTGCACTTGATAAGTAATGAAACAATTTAAAAAGCAAATAAAAAGGCTTGATTCTAAAGAAAGAAAGGAAACCCCCCACATTTGTGGTTTGGATCATGCTGAAGGTGATATTGAGCCACAAGGAATGACTAATGAATTGTGGTTCACAATCCAAGATTTCCTGGGAAAAAAGGTAAAAAATTAGCCCTGATGGCAGCAAAACTACCCCACAAATATCTGTACCTAGAGCAACCCTTATCATCCCACATGTTCTAAGACTGGCAGGAACTGCTGTCATTTATCTAGATTCAGCATTAACTGGCAGTTCTGAACTATTTTGAAAATGATCAAAAGCATGCAAAAAAAAAAAAAAAAAAGGGGGGGGGAGTGAAGAGAAGAACACACACTTCAGAGCTCCTCACATTTTACTATGCATTGCTTCCCCACTGGGTGATTTCTCTGTTTTAGCTTCAGTACTGCTGTGGCTGCTATCTGTCTTAATGGAGAGCTTCATAGGTTTGACTGATCCTGTATCCATCCTGTATCTGCTTCTGCCCACATTTGATCAACCACACCTGAGGCTGAGATGTGTAAGAGCCCTGGGCAGGTGTAATGGCTGCTTAATCAGGCAGATGTATCCAAATAATTTTTATATCCAAGTGGTTCCTTTTACATCTAAATGTTTGCTTTAGTGGGGCTTGAAGTTTCTGCTGAGCACTTGCCCTGCAATCTCAGCTCTTGGCTCCTCCTCTTGTGTCTGTTGACACCTGGTGCAATCGGCACCCAGGTTCAGGTCTGGCAGCTTGGGGACTGCCAGCATGGGCAAGACAGATGACTTTCTGCTCTCTTTCACACCACAAAGGAGTGTTAACATAATACAGATGTCCTCATTATAGGGCATTACTCATAGGTGCTTATTTTAAAAAGTGTGTGATTGAAGGATTTTAGATCATTTGTAGTTAAGCTTAGTTCTTGTTTTTAGTATGAAATCTAATGTAAATTGCCTCCCTTCATTTGTACAATCCTCCACTCTTTAAAAAAGTATATTATGGAATTATGGTGGGCTGACCTAATGAAGAAGAAAAGAAAGGAAAAAAAAATAGAGAAATCCTTCACAATGAGGAAAGATATGGTCATGGGTTGAAAGAAATAAATTAATTAAAAAAGGCTATGGAAAACAAAATCAATAAAAATGTATCAGAAAAACAGTGAGAGAAAGGGAATTACAGAGCAATGAAGAGCACATTAAAAAAATCGTAATTCGGACATATTTGAATAAATGAAAATATAGTGATTTTTTTTACTGCATGACAAAAGGAAACCTTTCAATTTGGTCTTGCAAAATTAGACTATCAATGAAGATATTCAGCATGAATTAGCTGCTATGTGTTTCTGTATTTACACATCTTCTACATCTTTGCAGTGCATCCAGAATCCAAATAGAAGAAGAGGCTTAACACACTTTCTTAATCCTGGTTTATGTTAATTTCCTTGAGAAAAGCTTATTCTTGTCCTTTTCTGAGAACAAAAACAGAACTACTTGCAATCTTAAATGTAGGACCAGGTAAAACGTGAACTAAACAGCAGCACCCTATGGAGTTAAGGGCACAAACTCTTGTTGGTAGCTTAATATGAAACTTAAACCACTCACACACACTTACCCCTTATATAGTTGATATATATTACCCAAGATAGTACTGGCATATCTACCATAGCACTGGAAATTTTTCTGTGAAAATAATTCCATTTAAGTAACATTGCATATGTTGGCATCTGTAGAAGTTACTTCTATACTTTCATTACATGCCATAGCCAGTTCACTGGATACTGGGTATACTTGCAGGAAGGCAAGTGTATGTGACAGGAGTATGCATGTGAGCAGTGCCATGAAGGTCAGGGAGGTTGCACAACTGAAATTAAAGATGACTTAGTCTATTAATTTCCTTATCCATTACTTATTTGAATTAATTTATGGCCACATGGCTAAGTTTGTTTCTTTTCACTTGATTAAGGTGTTAGAGAAAAATCTGTTCTTTACTGTGGGAAGAAAGAAACAAAACCCCACACCCAACAATCAAAGACAGTTGTTGCAATGATTTTTTGCTAAATGATGGGAAAGCCATAACTCTTTGAACTTGTATTTAGCTACAGAGGGTTTACACAGCTTTTAAATATGTTTTTTTTTTAATAAAACAGCCCATGCTTGCCCAGCCTCAACACACACCAATTATTTGTACTAACTCTACTTCTCCTTTAAACAGGAGCTGTGCTCAGAGATTTCCTGTGTCTAAAAATGGCTTGTTAAAAAACAATAGAAATTCACCGAAATTAATTATTTGACACTTTTCCCTGATATCTTGCAGAGTATAATACATATATGTGCTTTTAACACATTTCTGAAACAATTTTTCGCGAAATGATGTAGTGTTGTATATTAATAACTATGTATTTTGAGGAAACAATTGTTATCAGTAAGGGTGTACATTTTTTAGAGAGCATTTGGGTATCTTGGCCTTTATTTCATTTTGATTTTCCGAAGACTTTCCATTGAAGTAACGTTTACTTTTGAGGTGTGTAATTGGGACTCAGCATGCTCTGTGCTGTACTCTTTGATGTTCACCAGTGCTGTTAAAAAAATAAGTTAGAACTGGGAGTCTGGTATCTGCTAGGGCAATTCTTAAACCCACAGGATGACTGCCTATTCATTGCTTCTTTCTGTATGTATTTATAGCCCTTTTCTTTAGGCTTCCTGAACTGTCATGATACAAGAGTCCCAATTAGCCAAGTAAGCAAGTCAGGTTTCTCCGGGGTATTAAAAAAGACATAAGCCAGGCAACTAGTTGGTTAAATTCATACTCAGAAAAACCGTGGTGGTTTTGGTTTGGGGGTTTTTGGTTGTTTTTTGTTTCTCTCCCCCCCCAGCTCCTTTTTGTCTTGTTGCTTAACTAAAAAAAATGTGTCTGATGAGATATTGATACCTCGGGAATAATGCCACATTATTTTTTCTGCCTCTGGTATAATCATTTGTCTCTTTAAATTGACATCAGCTGAGGCCACTAAGACAGTCACACCAAAAAACACTTGTGACCCCCTGCACTGCCTGCAAAGCTTATTTTCTACTTCCTGGTCTGTTGGTTTTTGATCTGAAGCATAATTTGGGGGCAATTTCACATATTATAGCAAGCTAGTAATCTCTATTCCTTCTACTGGCCTCATTTGAGGTTCTAGAACAAGCCCTTTTTGGACAATAAATTTTGCTTAGACTAAATCTTTCATTAGCATAAGAGAAGAAAGTGATGCAATCCAGAAGCAGTAGTTGACAATGCTTTGCATTCAGGCTTCTTAGCTGCTGTTTTCAGTCTGGAAGAGGTTTCTTAGACTGCTTTTCTGTATAGAGTTCTTCTGTTTTATGTCATCCCTAGACTCTCCACCATATAGCTTGAACCATTTTTCATCAAGGGAATTATCTGGTTTTGTCTCACTTAGCTTCTACTAAGGACTACTGTGCTTCATAGTTATCCCACAAGATCTACATTCTTCCTCCTGTAAAACATGTGCTTTTGCTCCTGCATCAAAATCACAGGTCTGGGGTCCCTGAGAGGTACATCTTTTCAGAATACTCAGAAAACAATAGGGGTAACTGCAGATGAAGATCCCCTTATCCATCTGTTTTACACAGATGTTCTCACAAGGGATGGAGGCCCAATACAACCCAATACAACAGGAACACAGTGGTGGACTTGGCAAGAAGTGTCCACAGGAGATTCTTCTGGAGGCAACTCATCTAAAAGTGCTATTTCCCAGAATAGTGCTGCAATCACACATCAGGTGGGAGACGGCCATCATTGAGGTGGGTTGTCATGCCTATGCTTGAGCAGAAAAAGGAAACACAGCTTGTCTAATCTTTTTCTCCCATGATAACTCAGCTAATCTAAGATTAATCTAAACTTAAGATAGTCTCTCCATCACCATAAACAGTTATTTCAGTTCGAGGAGCAAAGATCCTTGATACCTTTATCCTTTGAAATGGTGATATACTTAAGTCCTGGGAGATGTGAATCTAAACAGTTAAATATGGCAGTTTTTGTGTCCTGGAAACAATATAGAAATTTTGGCATTCAGCAAAAGGACAGAAAGTGTCCTAGGTAATATTCACAGCCCAGCAGTCAGTGATGTTGCCAAGCAAAGCTTTGTGGGAGACCTGCATACACAAGGGAATAGATTCAAATCTGTGTACTCTGCTTGGCCTTTCCTGCACATTGACATGGTGTCTCTGAAAATGTCTTTGCACCCTTGTTCTATCCAAGAAGTGAGCACACACCCACCACTCTCACAGTCTTCAATAAAGGGGGAGGACTTCGCCCTTCTCTTGGTCATCAGAAGGATTGTTTTCATGGACAAAATTATCCAAGAATCTCCCTATGACACTCAGGAAATTGTTAGACAGAACTGTATCCTGACAGGTAGATCTTCTCTCCCTGGTCTACTATACTTTGTAATTTATTTTGAATTTTGGAGACATTTATAAATAAATGTATATAGTATGTATCATAATGTTCTGGATAACTGTTAGTGTTGTATCAGTTCTGTTATACAGGTTATAAATTTGCCACGGGGCCGTACATTTTAGACAAAATATTCTAGTGGAGTGTACTGGCTGCGGTGTGTAGGGACAGTCCTTCTGCGAGGAGTGTCCATTTAAAAAAACGGGGGTTTAAATGGCCATAGCTCTAAAATGTTTGGCGTTTCTGGTCTGGTCTGCCCAGCTGGGGATATTTTTGAAATTTTAACAAAAACAGCTTAGATGCTAGTAGATAAAATATAAGTAAAAATATACTTCCTGCTTCTTTAAAAAAATGAAGCTTTTGGTAAAAATCGAAATTCAGCTGATGTGATTTGGGTATGAAAGCTGTGTTTGGAAAGAAAATAGTCTTCACCAAGGGTGTGAACAGTCTCATTCCAAAGGAAATGGTTTTGATTTCTTTGAGGTTTTTAAAAAATTGCTCAGGACCTGATCTGAAGCCCATTGACGTCAAAGGAAAGATTCACAGTGCCTTCAATGGGCTTAGGATCAAGTGTGAACTGAGCATGGGCAGCTGTTCAAGGCCTTGACATCGCCACCATTAACTTAGCATCTGATTCTCAGAACGTTTTTTGATGGCCTCTGGCTTTGGGATAGTGGGTATAATTCTATCTCCAAAAGTAACTGCAGGTATAAATCAGCGATGAATTCTTTTTGCACCTAGATCAAAAGTTTGATCTGAAAAATGAAGCCTTGGTGATGAATTCTGTTTGCAGACAGCAGAGAATGGGACTTAGTGGTTGTTTCAGGTTCGTTTTGGTGCCCTGGGAGATTCCACATTCTTAATTTTCATAACAACCGCTGGTCCACGAACCGCCTCACATCTCATTTGGGCAAAAACTTTGACAAGACAAGGGATGCTGAACTGGACTTTAAGTTGCTGCATTCTGTAGTTGAAGAGTTTGTTTCGATGAACTGAAGAGAGATCATTGTTAACAGGATGAGTGAAGGATGTGTGAAGCACTTCAGATGACTATGAATGACATAGTAGCTGGGATAAATAGAGATGCTTTCTTCTGGTAAGGACAGGCAGATATAAACACATACTTTTACTGCCTATTAATCTGCAGTCTAAAGTTGTGTCAGTGTAAATTAAAATTACAGAGGTGCTCTGCTGGCCAAATGTGAGTAGAAGGGACTGCAGAAATATCTGTAAATGTTTTTCAGGTGGACAGTGTAAAAACACTGGAATCTCCACCTGGAATAAAGCTGTATCTTCAGCTGCAGGAATTTTCTGAAGAAAAGAGACTATGTTAACAGGCTGAGAGAGGGCAGACAGGTAGGGAATAGACTTTTCACTGAGATCCAGGATTAATTTTTCCATGGTATAATGTAGTCTGAGGGTGATAGCCAGCTGCCCTAAATTTGATCAGCCAGTTAGCTGCTCTACTTGACCTGTGAGGTTGGGAGCTGGAATGAAAGTGAGGCAAGTCAAGAAACCAAGATTTTTCTCCATAACAGAAAAATGTATAACATAAGAAAGAGATAGGAAAAAAAAAAGTTCCCAACATCCCATTGTGATTGCTACTTTTTTTTTTTTTTTTTTTCCAATGGACAGTCTAAACTATTTAGCTTTCTTTAAAATCTCTACAGTATATTGGCACAAACAATTGACCACACTTAACTGACTGCTGGAAAAAATGTGCTAAATTTCTCTTAAACAAAATAAATATTATTCAACTGACCAGAAACGCAAATAGAAAAATTTCACTTATTTCCAATCAAGCTTTGATGTGTTAAAAGAGCAGTTAAAGTTATGAATATATTACTGGTGATGTTGAAGCATAAAATTTATATAATTAAATAGTACCTCATTCTGAGACTATTAATGATTTAAATTGTTTGTATTTCTAGTACTGAAATATTGGGCTGAATTGAAGATAAAAAATGTATCTGCTGAGTACTACAAATCTAAGCTATGAAAAGTTGCTAAGCGTGTATTTCTTACATTGTTAGACTTGCCAATCTCGTTGTTCAAATAAATACTTCTTGAAAAGCTTACTTTTATAACATTTTCTTAATCCTGCCTGCTTATTTTGTTTTACTTTATACAAATAAATGTAAAATCTCTACAAAGGATGCTGGTTCTGCACTTTTTCCAGATCAAATATACGTAACTAAATGTTGTTTCTTCTAAAGTAACAGTGAACAGCTTATGAAACAAACACCTGATGGTAAAGAAAGAACCTTCAAAAGATAAATTTTAAAGAAAATTCATTCAAGTCTTTATTTTCACCAGCTCTTAACAATTGATCTGCTTTCTCTTGGGACCAATAATGACAATGACTTACCAAAAATTTTCTGCATGATTTAAAAATTTTACTTTTAGACATTCTTTGGTAATTGACATCCACTGACATTCTCAGTGGATGTGATCTACAGATCTGTGTTGAATTGTGGGCTCAGAGTGATACTATTTTCACGTTGCATATCAAGATAGTCTAAAGCACTATGTGTAGTCATATTTTGCTGTAAAGCTATGCAGATTTAGGTCACAAGTCCTGCTTAAACTACATCATAAAATGTACAGTTGTTCCAGATTCAATAACCAATTTAAAATTGAAAGTTAATACATTACATTAATAATATCATACTGCCTATAGGATCGTTTGTCAGTGTTACCATAAAAGACTGATGATTTGATAACTGAAGAGTATTTATTATAGGGGCAATTTGTACTATTATACTATAAATAAGAATGTCTTGGCATTTCTATAATAAATCCTATTTTCAGTGGTCTATTACTTGGTTATAAAAAAATTGCCCTGGGCTGAACTAGATCTATTGGATGTACAATAGCAATAATATATTACCAAAATGTACATTTAATCCAGTGAGTAATATGACCTTGAAAAATGCTTAAATGTGTATTAAATTGATCACAGATATTATTTATGTAGAGATTGGGATAAATCTTTTGGATACTGTCAATATTCTAAACAAAAGGTCTATAGGTATGATGCTGATCTTATTTGCATAGTAGTAAATCATATCTAAAACTACCCTGGTGTCAAAAGAGCTGCCCCAGGGAAAAATGATCCCAGATGAAAAATATGAAGGAGAACAAAATCAGATATGGATATAGAATTATTCAAAATTAGCTATATAGGATGGGCTTAGACAAAATGTAAGAAGCTGTCAAACATCATACATGCTGTCAGACTTTTAAAAGACCTGACACTGAGTAAAAAGAGAAACTATATCTTGGGAATGACACTTGGTAATTTCTGTTTATCCTTGGCTAGGTTGTATCCTGCCTGAGTAGTTATCAGCAGCGTCAAGGATGTCAGCACCACCTTTCCCTTGGCATGCAGCAATTGGACACAGGTGCCAGGATTGCCCCTTCCCAGTTTCCCGTGGGTGCGAAACCCAGCTAGGTGGATGAGGGGTGGGGGAAGGAGACGTGCCCACAGAGGTGCTGAGCAACAACGCGGGTGGTGCACAGCATGTGCGTTCTACTGGCATGCTGTGCTGCACTGGAGGCATTGTGCCTCTCCAAGGTATAATCCCTTCCAGAGCTCTCCTCAGAGTTGTAGGAATCCACATCACCCTTTAATTAACACTGTGCCTAGGAGGCACAACTGAGCCTTTAGTATAGCCACAGGCTTTACATACACCTTAACTTGCAAATTGCAGATAAAAGTACTTAATTTAAGTATAAACTGCCTCTTTCTTTTTTTTAAAGAAAGACATTGATTTACATATAGAAGAGAAAGTAATTATATTTAACAGATGTCACAGCTCTTAAAGAATATTCAATAATAATTAATCACTAAGAAAAAAACAGAAAGAAGAAAATTCAGTTCATTCTAGAGCTTCAGTCAAAACCCCAGCCTCTGAAAGGAAATTCTACTCTGTTCTGTTTTAGTCAATTATATCTTATTCTATTCTTTCCCAGATTTTACATTACACATATAATTTTAACACTGAAGCATCCTGATCTGAAGCATCCTTCCAGAATACTACCTTCAACAATATAAATGCATTCCATCATCTGTTCCATCAACTATATTCCATGAAGTCAATCAGAGCTGTGACATCTCAGTCTCAGTGTCGTGCAGGACTGTCAGGGATCTTTCACACATCTCTAGCCACTGGATATCTATTTTTAATGTAGACTTCATCAGAGATTATTCTCATCATATCGTTGAGAAAGTGAATGCTAAGTGAATCTAATCCTGATCTGCCTCTACCCCTCCCTCCACCATCACCATGTCAGAGCATTAGACTTCTGTGTTTATAAATGACATTTACTCTCCTATCTGTCCATTTTGCTTAATTACTCTCAGCAGAGTGCAAAGAAGGAGAATCAGGATGCTCACAAGGCCTTTGCTTGAATATCCAGCTCATGATTGTAGACAGACACTAGGGCATAAGTGATATTTTTATGCTATGTCAGTATTATATCATGTGTGCCTACACCAAAAAGTATGGTATTTCCATGAGTTTGAAGAGATTTGCCCAGCATTTTTATCCTGTTTTCTTCTCTTTTAACTAACAGCTATTAGCAGCTTCTAGTTTAAATGGGATTGTGGCCTGAAACACAAAATATTTTACTCTGCTATTCAGTGTTTTGCATATTTTTCAACACATATATCCAAAGAAGAAAATGGTTTATTTTGGAGTCCACATCAAAAGAATGTTAGAAGTCATCAAAGAGAGTGAAGGGTAGAGCATATGCTGTTCTAAGGATCGCTTCAATCCTCTAAAAATTTATAAGCCACATTCTGCTCTCACTGGTATCAGTGGGAACACTTCCACTGACTCCAGAATAGGAACAATCAGACCCTGTAATATTAAAACACAGACAGATTTTGCTAAGGGGAAGTGTACAGGATATTTTTACTTAATATTAATATATAAATGCATACAACATAAGCCTAAAGGACAAGTTTTACTGGTTTTACTGAAAAGAGAATAATGAATGGAACAGAATTTGCAAGGATCATACCATTAGCTCTTTAACCTTTCTGAGGATCAGGGTGTATTTTGCTTGTTTGCTTTTCTCACAGAAAGATTTTTATTGTAAAGTTATTGTTATAGATGGTCAAGTTACCTGGAATTTCTGAACTCCATTCATTTATGGAGTTTTGCCAAGTGCCAGCTGGTTTTACTGTTGATTATAGCTTGTTTGTTATAAACTACTGTATAATAGAAGAGGCACTTTGGTCAAAGGTAGTGGAGAGGTATTGGGGATGCTAACTCAGAGCTTTCTCATTCAAATCATGATGTTGGCAAAGCAAATGAGCAGCCATTTCTCTCCCTCAGAAGGACCAGGCAATGAGCCTTGTCCCTCTCTCTGAAGTTAACACAAGTTCATTGTCATGCTTCAGTGGGCAAGAAACCCTCTGTAAACACAGCTTGGGTGGCTACAGACATCCCAAGCTGGGACAGAGGTGGCAGTGATGGAGTCAGACTGTTGATTTGTTTTTCTGTACAGCACACAGTTCTTGATTATTTTTTTCCCACGGCAACAACACACAAACCCGTAAGTTCAGAAAATAGTTCCAGTCTTCCTTCCACATAATTTACTTTAATTTGGTTTCTAATGCAAAAAGTAATCTAGCTTTAAAGAAGTTCCTTGGAGCAGGTAATGCTAGCATTGGATAGTCAAACCAGGTTTTCCTTCCTATGCCAGCCTACCCAGAAGGCCAGTCATAGTATCAGTCCCAACAGTCATCAGCATCCAGGAAAAGCTTGCCTTCTGCCTCTCAGGAGATATCCTCTCTCGGGATATATCAGAAACAGCAGTCATGTTCTTCCTGCAAATACCTGTAATGGTCTAAAGTAGAGGTTGTCCTGCCAAAATGAAAGGGAAGCTCAAGTTGAATGTGTCTCTAATAGGGCTGCAAGTTAATGCCCCATTGCCTGAGGGTAGTCCATGGAGTTGAATCGGTCTTTAATAGCTTAGAAACCATAACCAAGCAAACAAGGACTAAATGAGCATAAGAACAAAGAACAGAAAAATGAACTATAGAAAGCAGGAATTTCTGAAGTTCATGGGCCACTGATGTGACACATTTTCCATCTCTGGTTCCAAATGACTGGGTAAGATTGCTCAGAACCATGAGGGTCAGACATTCATTCAAATTTGGGTAGAAAAAATGAAATCGGATTATTTCACTGATACCTCTGACTAGGGAGACTCCATGTATTTGTGAGGGGAATGTTTTAATCTTCCATCCAAAAAAGAAATGACATCTTGTGACATTCCTGATAATTTAGGGGTCTTAGGTTTTTGAATTGTGCTACTGTATGTAGCTGAAAATTGTTTGATAAACATCAGTAAGTGGCCTGGCTTTAAACCAAGCCTGTCATCTAGTGGAGTGCTATGCTATTCCAACTTTAATCTTGATAACTGGCACACATAAAATAAGGAAATACAAACATGACACAGCTGCAGTTAGTCTGCTGGAGCTAAAATGCTTATCAGTGTTTTATGCCTGTAATATGAGACTACTTACTGATTGGAGAATCCTATGTGCAAAAGAGTGACAATCAGATTGCTTTGATATAATTGGTTCTAAAAATGTTGGAGATTTGGAAGTTATGGTGCCTTCAGTTTACAGTAAAATTCTTCTTGTGTTATGACTTCTGTAGACATTAAAAAGGCTGCAGAACTATGGCCAAACTTCACAAGTTACTGCCCGACGTGCAGCAAGCAAGGTTCTCAGTAAAGAATAGGTTAATGATCAACAGCCTAAAGCAAGGCCCCTGACATCACTTAGAGTGGTTTTCTAAGCAATCCATGTGCCCTTTCTGAATAATGTATCTGAATGTGCCAGGAAAACACAATGTATGAATTAAATTTACTAAATTAGAGTCGGCATAGTAAATTAGATAAATAGTGTGTGATCCAAATGCTTTTGTGAAAAGTGCATTGATTATAATGCCACATACTGTACTAAAAAACTAATAAATACAGAAAGTCAGCTGGAAAACTAGAGCATAAGTATGCCAAGTTCTGGCACTTGAGGCAGATATAAGAAACCTTATTTCTGGTCTAGAAGTAAAGAAAAAAAAACCACTATCACTTTCCCTACATTCCAAAACAGGAAACAGGTGCTCAGAAAAGAAATAGATCTGCTCCTTTAATTTTGGCCCTAGAGACAGTATGGGGGAAAATCAATTCTGGTAGTAGAAGAGACAGAGGAACAGAAATGTAAACCAAAAATTCTTTGCTCCACCAAGCTGTATTATACAGCTGTACTAAACCTCTTATTAGGTTCATACTACATCCTTCGTTTCTCAAGGAGTATGTCTGCAAAAGTGTAACATGCCATTGTGATTACAATATTTCTTGAAAAAATCTGAAATAGCTGCCAGATTTACCAGCATGTCACTGGGATGCTAAAAAACAACGGCTTTGGCTCCTTGCCTTGCACCAAACTAAAGACTATTGTACAGAGCTGAGTAAATACCTATGCACAGGCTTGCTCTCCTGGGGCAACAGCATCCTGTCATCCATGAAATGCTTGTAGAGGTTTTCTGAGACTAATGGTCCAGCCTGGAGGCTAATATAAACTCTACAACTCACACCAGACTGAAGAGAACTGCTCAGACTGGGCAGACCTGGTACCACCAGCAGATGAAGAATTTTCTCTGCCTATGCAAATCAAAGCTGCATAATTTACTCAAAGTACTAATGGCTGTCACAAAGCTGTGAGCTAGTGAAGACAAAACAAGGCAAAAATATTGAGGGTGGCTTCTGGCAATGACAGCAGATCCCAGAGCTGGAAGTCATCTAACTGGCTTTTTTTGAAAAGATTGTAATTTTCATAGCAATTCTTCCTGATTCCTCTTGGCTGTTAGGCACTGTCACCAGATATATTCAAAGCTGCCATGTTTGGGGTTTTTTATTGGGTCTCCAAGACAAACTTTATAAAAACTTGTATGTTTTCAAACTATATGAGGATTTCAGGGCTCAGTTGATAAGCGTTTGTGACTAATCTGATTTAGGGGAGGATGACACGCAATTAGGCTGATGATAAGCTTGCAGTTTGTGACTGCTAAGTCCCTATATAGATGACATTCTCATTTTTATGACCGGATCACACCCCTCCCTAAAAAATAGTCCAGGGAGCTCCAGGCCCAATTCACAAGGGTCTGATCCAGAAGAGTACACATTTGAGAAAGTGTGAAATTTTAAGCATTTGGGTAGTTCTACCAGCTTCAACCTACTCATGTTATGCTGGATCAGTCTCAGACTAGAGAAAGATATCTGTGAGAGTGTAACTACCCAGTATTCTGCATATACCACTCCAGTTGCATTTGCAATGGTTTCTCTTGCACCGGAATGTAGTAGGTTGAGCATTTGTTTGGAAGCTTGGATGTTAGTGTAGAAGAGTGGCATTTTCCCTCAATTAGATATGTGTAGTAAATGGATGTTAGATGTTTCTAAAGGAAAAGCATTATTCCTCTACAGTATGTATGTTTACCCAGAAAAGATGAACTCCCTCTCTCTGTAATGAGAGGCAGGGCACAGAGTTTAGTGAATGTGTCTGTTTGCACACACAGACATGAATGTATTTTATGTTTAAACTAAGTACATGTCGTAAAGCACAGACCAAAACCTGATTACTTGCAAAGATGGGTAACAAACAATATGTGGCTAAAGTTTAGGCAAGTACGTAATTGTGTAATGAAATCACTTAAATGCATTGGAAAATTAATTTTTGTTTCACCCTTGGAAAAACTGATCCACATGGGAAGAACTGGAATTTTATGCTGAGGTTTTAACTTCTGTTCCCTCAGCCTTCTTGCATACCCTCTCGCCCTTTCTGCTGGGCCCACAGCTTTTACATGTCTCTCCATGACTCTCTTCCTTTTGTCTGCCTCCTCAATGTCTCCAGAGTCCTAAAGAAATGTTCAGCTTTGAAGATTGGCCTAAAAAAATGGTAATTTTCCAGACAAAGGCCAGGTGTTACCTCCAATTCATTCAGTATGCATCCCTATTATCCTGCGGGTCAGCTCCTGCGGAGCGCGCTCCATGGGTGTTCCGACTGCGTCAGGCCTGTGAGATTTGCCCCATGTGACTGAGCCGCAGATGGAACTTTCATATCTCTTATTTTAGCAGCAGTCAATTTGCTAAACTTTCCTAATAGCAAGCTAGAAGGTGATCTCTGTGTCACAGCCTCACGGCTTTCCCACCCCCAGCAGAGGAGGAGATGTGTCCATGGTCAGCAGAGGTGGGGCAGGAGCGCTGCGGCCTGCAGGCAGGCGCCATCAGCCAGCGCCCGCTGCGGCTGGGCCGGAACCGGGCCGCAGGTTCGGGATCACCGGATTTTGGCCCATCGGATTGAGTTAGGCTCACCGTGCCTATTCCTGCCCCCTCGGACTGGGATACCAGCTCCCCTGGCAGCAGTTCGGCAGCAGGAGGTGTGGAGCAGCCTTCCCCGGGCGCACCAGGCTGCACATCTCCTGAGCCAGGGTGAGCGGAGCCTTGGCCGCACTCGCACAGGCGCTGAGTCCCTCGCAGGGTTCCATCACCCCTTCTGGAGGCACCATCAGCCCTGCAGATACATCTGCGGAGCAAGGTCAGCCATTGCAAGCAAACAAAGAGTTTGGATCATTGTTTACTCTCAGGACAGATTATTTTTTCTCTATCTCTGCAACCAGGGTTAGATAAAAAAAAGAAACAACCCACCCTTTGTCAATATACTGTATCCAAGTCAAACTAACACATTTGTTTTCTGCTAGAAAACAAAGTCAAGTTTCAGTTTCTAAATAAACCATTTATGAAGTCATCACTCTGGAATTTTGCCTTTCTTTCCTGTGACTCCTTTCAGATGGAGAGAAGAATCATCTTAGATGAGTAAGATAAGTAATGTTACCTGCAGCTGCTTATCGCCAGTTAAATCCAAATTTCTTTTAAAGAAATGCTAAATGCTGCTGAAAATCTCAGAAGTTAGAAGCTGAGATGTCATTCAAAACCTTCCTTTTGAATTCTCATTGCCTCAGATTCAGCCATTCATGGTGATTCCTCTTACATTTTACCACTGGAAAACCTTGCATCATGTTCAGTGACAGCTAGATCAGGCTCAGGATATTTTACTGCATTTTCTTAGTCAAATCAAATGTCTTGTTACACAGTAAATTAAATTAAACCACCATGTCACGATGGGCAACTAGAATACTTGACTTTACTAGTTTCATACTTAACAGAAATTTCTAGAATAATGTTTAAATTGTGCATTAATAATTTCTTATTTTTGAATGAGTTATCACCTTCCTTTAATATTTTTATTATGCACTTTCATTGCTCAGACAGAGTGAGACACATATCGTACCATCTGAATGCTCAGTACAAAAAGAAGGAAAAAGAGAAAAAAATATTTAAACAAGAATGGAACATCATAAATAAATGGCTCATTGCATTAGACAGGAAAAAAAGAGAAAATAACTTTTTCTGCAAGGTACCCTAAACCAGCCATGTTATGAGGAGGATCTAGGCAAGGCAACAAAGATGATGGAGAAGTATAATGAGCGGCAGTGAGGACTCTGTGCTTACACAGACTGTGAGAGCAACTGTGAGTGGGCTCAGCAATTAAACAGAAGCAAAGGGTCATGATTAAACACAAACCCAACAAACCCATTTTTTGACTTGTAGGCAGATGACTTGAATGGAGCTACTTTTGCTGAAGAGGGTGAGAGGAGATGATTGGCCAAGCCCAGGATTACAAACCACAACTTTACCTTAGTGTGGTGAAAGACACATTGGAATGTGGATTTTTAAGTGTGTGTTCAGATTTCACTACAACCATGGAAGCTGGAAGGTGCCTCTGTGTGAAAGTGTTTAGCAGCAGAGAAATGGACTTAATGATGGGCTTGGATGCTCTTCTGTGTTTCAAGTAGACAGTGCCAAAAATCAAAATGATGTGAGGCCTTTGGTTTTTGAATATCTAAACACTATTTCATAACTTCTTTTTTTCCCTGTCCAGGGTGAGTTTTTATAGTTTAGCCTTTAATCTTGTGAAGCAGAAATTTAACATGTCAGTGTTGACAGACTGTTAACTATAGAAGCCGTGATGAAGCTTCTATAATATTAACCTTTCAAAAAATAAAACTGCAATAATGATGTTGTTTCCATTAGACCTTTCAGATCACTTACAAATTATCTGGAACTCCTACTGTTTATTTGTTTTTACTTCAGATTGTTGCCCCAAGCACTTAAATAATTGTAATAAAATAATAATAGAATTAAGATTAGATAAATTAAGTGGAAATGAAACTGAATACATTTTCCATGACAGCTGGCAAGTCCCATTCTGTGACTGCTCAGAAACAGAACTGGAATTTTTATGACAGTAGACAATAAGGCGATCGTGTACAGGATGTAACCCAATGCTCAAGAGGAGCAGTGTGCAAGTGACACATCAACAAAAACAAACTTGTTTCATTTATGTACTATTAATTACCATAACTTACATAATCATGGACATCTGTTCTCCCTTTCTCATGCATGTACCTATGCACAGATAATTGCCCTTATCTACTGGTCAGAAGAGCAAGTAGCACAATATAAAGATAAACAGATTAAAGCATATAATTGTATAATAGTATACATAGATTTTTATATATATATACACACACAAAGAAGACCATCTCTGTCTTATTTATTCATGCATCGCTTTACAAGTGATTTTTTTTTATTTCTTAAACTTCACATTGAAACTGTAATAACTTGTTCCAACTTGCATACTTGGAAGAGCTTTGTAGAAGAAAAAAAGAGCAAATTATTTTTAACTAATCAAAAATTAAGTATGACAATATCAGTTTAGTATCTTTCGTCATGATTGTTTCAAAAGATCAAAATATTTTGTTTTCCAACTAGACTGTAAAAGTTCATCAGCTTTAATATAGTTGTATTCCAAAAGAAATAACCGCTGTTTTATTGCATTATTCAGATAAAAGAGAAAAGCAATTGGTGCACAAATTACAATCTTTAGGAAATAATTTTTTTCCCTATGTTGAGTCTTGAGTAATTAAGGGTGATATTTGTTCCATGAAATATCTTATGACTGTCCCTTTCCAATAACTGTACTTTTGAAGCCCAGAAAGCTGTTTTCCTTGAATGTCACATCATAGAATCATAGAATGGTTTACATTGGGAGGCACCTTAACGTTCACCTAGTTCCAATCCCCTGCTGTGGAGCGGGACCATTTGGTTTTGTGCCTAGAGTTTTACAGCCACATATCTTCTATAAACAAATTAAGGGTTAGTCAAGAGCACAGCTCTGTTTAAAGTGACATTTTATAACAAAGTGGAAAACCCCACATACATAAGGTTAATAAATGTATTTTATATTGATAAATATATACTACTGCGAGATAGGTAAAAGCAAAACCCTGCTTTAAGATACACTTTTAAAAATGTATGAAATCTTCAAAAGCTGCTAATATTTGATGGGGTTTATTAACTTTAATAAATTTGAAATTTATATACAATTGTATGTATCAATTTAAGTTTAAATTGATTTTATTTAAATTTCATCTTACCTAGTCAATGGGCCTGACTTTGTTTGCATTTCTGTAAACTGCTGTTGGATGACAAGTGAAAAAATGGTTATGGCATTTTTCTACAAGTGTCCTGGAAAACACATCCTGAGTTAAATAACACTAAACAGCAGGTACTGAATTACTGCTCCCACTTTTGAGAAGGATAACTAATCAAATCAATCTAGATGCACCCTTGGTTAGAGGAATTCCTGCATGTGACAGAAAATTGCTCCAAGTTTAGTTATTTCTGAAAACACTTGTAACTATAGATTTGGATATTTAACTTATTTACTGTCTTTTTTCAGCCTCCACACTTTTGGTCAGTGCACAGGGATTGTCCCACCAGCTGGAAGGAACCAGGGAGACCAAGATGGTGAGCAAATCTTGCCTTACTGAAAGTAAAAGAAACTGCCAAATACGCATTGGGAAAAAGAGCAAGACACAGACCATAAAATTCTTGCATCTGTTGAGCATTAAATCTTCCATTCTGTAAACAACATCATGTAGCACTGTATATTACAGAAAAAAAAAGAAATAAATTTCTACCACAAAGCTGTATGAGAACCCACTGGACATTTCTTCCCTATTAGCCAGTAGAGCAGATTAGTCTGTATTTGAGTCCTGAGGATTCAGATAACTTCCATTCTTTTGTTTTTCCTTTCTTTTTTCCTTCCCAGTATATATCTGTTATCAGTTTCTAGTGTAGTAATTCAATTATGTATTCATTTCAATCCTGTGAAATTATTTACATACTGTGCTTGTTATATTTCTTTGGAAAGAAGAAAACTCAAAAGACCACCAGGAGAAAGTCAAGTCATCAGTCCATGGTCCAAATGGGCTTGTGGAATTAAGGGATGAAATCTCTGCTGTTGTACAATGGTCCAGGAGGAGGTTGATGACAACAGGGAAAGAGAGAAAGACTGGGAAATAATTATTTATTTTATCAGTTTATGACTTCTGAGGAACTGCTCCACTGTTTTAAACCATTAAATTTTCCTCTTCCTTCACACCTCCACATCAAGAGTCTGATATACATTTGAAACAGATGGAAGACAATATTTAAGGTGATCCTGTGGTTTCTAAAAGCTAATGGGGATGAACAGAGATTGATATATAGATATAGCTATAGATATGGATAAGTCAAGCAAAGGAAAATGAACTTGGTTTGTGCTAATCCATGTCCCCATGTTAGGGGGTGGGGGTGGAGCAGAGGGTTTTATTTTTCTGTCTGAATTGTCTTGCCCACTACTGCAAAGAAAAAAAATCTGGAGTTAATTTACTGAGCCATGAAGCTTCCCTCCTCCTCCACCTCCTAACTGTGAGTGTGCTAAAATAAGGTCTGGTAGAACAAGGAAGAAGCTGTGACTGAATATGACTGGCCTCTCTGACCTGGTTAAAACTAATGTTCTGATATATCCTGTATACTGCCCACTTTACACCCATTAAAATCCAGATTAACTCCAGGGAAATCAATGTCATTTTAGGGTGACCGAAAAAGATTTTATTTTTTTTCCCTAATAAAACTTGTGCCAAGTAACATTAGTTCTAATGGTGTAATCTTATTCCTTTAAAAATTGTAGTGCCTCCTATGAACATTTTTTTCTGAATAAAAATGTTTTATCTTTTCCTTAGAAAATGCTGTATTTTAAAGAACATTTTTTTTTTCCCAGCACCTGCTTAATCTTTTGTTCCACAGATAATTTCTCATTACCCAGGTGTCCTCTTATGGACCCACAGAAAGATTGGGCCTAGTTTAAAGTGTGAAATAATCCTGTTGCTTCTATCTTAGAATGAATGAACCCAGGATTAGATCAGATAAAACACACTTGAGATAAAGTGCACAAGGTGGATTATATGAGAAAAGAGGATTTAGTGAAGAACATATCCACAACTTTTTGTTAACATAGAGAATGGTAGCTTTTGTAAGCAACATTTATGGAAACTCAACTGGAGGTTTAAAAGCAATGTCTTTTGTTGTACATTTCTCTGCATACATTTGCTTTGTAGCTGGTAGCTTTAACTTTGGAAGCCATGCTGGGCCTTGACTCATGCTCATTTTGCTTAATGAAAAGCTAAAGATGTACTTTTACTCATAGATTCTTGTTTTGTTTTCTTTGAAGTTTATTAAGCTATCCAGTAAGATGGGAGGTTCATTAGGTTGTTATTATCATGGTCGCAAATTAAGCGTCTGTTCCCTGGGGAGTTATAACCTTCAAGTGGATGTCAGAGCCATACTTATTACAATATTTACTTAATTACCAAGTTAGTGCTCTTGTCATATAAAACACAAACATGGATTCTGCTGTCCATCTTAGCCATATACTCTCCACCTGCTAAATTTTTAAGAAAAGTTATTTAATTGAAGAACTCTTTTAAAATATGTACCAAATATTTTGATAAACAATTTTTGAAAAAGGTAAACTGGGAATGATGAAGCACCATTATGATTTTAAGGTATAATCAAGAATATTCAAAAATGATAAAGTATCTGACATTACAAATGACTTTGGTTCCACATCTGGAAACAAATGTAGTTTCCAGTACCAACAAATGTATCCAAACATTAGCAAATCATGATTTGCCAAAGCACGTCAAAAGTCAGCATCAAGATATGTTTTGTCAAGTAGCTGGTTGGACATCATCAGACTTGATAGTACCACTTAGGCAAGTACAAGGCTAGAGCATATATCTTTTATGATAACTCTAGGAACTTCACCCAAGAGGCAAATTACCACCACAAATATCTGAAAGTCATTCTTCATCACTATTTTGTGCCCTTTTTTCCCCCCTTTTCAGTGATTTAATTAACTAATGCCGTAAATTACAAAACTACTCGATCTTCCCTCTCTAGTCTTCTGAAAATGTCAAGCCATATAAGCTCAAAAATATTATTCCCTCTTCTCAGACATGATTGTGTGAACAGATATGACTCTTGGGAGGATGTCAACACCACAAGACAATGTCTCTATGTTTGGAAAATTCATGTCCATTTTTACTTCAGAAATTGCATTTGGACTTTGTAGGGTTGCTTTGGTTTTACTCTGACTAACTTATCATTGTCTTGCCATCTACTACATACTACAAAATCTTCATATTATTCATATTTTACACCATTAACTATTGGTCTTTTAGTAATGCATTGCTTGACATGGTGCATTCCTGCATCCCTTTTCACTCTAAAGAAACCCTGCAATTAATTAACTTTGATGAATCTTTTCCTGGAGATTTTTGTGTCTACCCCAGCTATAGAGGGAATATAGGCTTCTAAATCCATGTTCCTTCAAATCATGGCATCAAAAAGACTTCCACTCTTTCTATAAACTCTAGTTAATATAGGTGTACTCCTTAAATGAAGGTTTGTAAAATCCACAGTTTTAAAGAAATAATGGTTACATCCAAGTCTGGAGTCTTTCCTGGTTCTCCCATAAGAAAGAAAGGCCAGCCTAACTGAATAGTCACCTACCAATGAACATGAATTCTGAAATACAAAATATTCCTGGATTGTTTTTAAATTTTCAACAAACATGTTGAACATTTCAGCTCAATAAAAAAAGTGATTTTCCAACCTAAGTGCTTCAAGAAAACTCTCAATTGTTTTTTAGTAGATCCATATAAAACCATGTTGAAGTGAAATACTGAGATTCTGTGGTCTGGTATAAATGATAAAAAATTTGTACTGTCTCTCTTTAGTAGAAAATATCATAGAAGTAAATATTTTCCTAGGAAACTCTGTATATTAAATACAAACTCAAATGCTAAAGTGCTTGCTGTGCATTTTTGCTAAGTTTATACTAATTAGCAAAGAATTTTGAAAGCTTATCCTCAAAAAAATAAAAAGCAATATCAGTGCCTGAAAATATGATGACATTAACATTTTGGTGACCACTGAATCTCTACTACTATAGATGAGTGTAAAATTCAAGCTATCATCCAACAAAATCCTAACCCAGCCGCTACATATTTTGGTCTTTTTTTGGGACTTGACTTCTTAAAAATTCATAGCTCATACCCTTTGTGAAGATGGATTTAATTTTTCATTCAGTACTGTTAAAAAAATATCACAAAACATTAAAGAAATAACATTGCAAAGCATTAAAAATTTGTTAATAATTTTATTCTTTTTTGCAAGGATGAAATAATTTGAAAAGTTTAAATAAACTTATTAGTTTCCATCTTGTCATCTAACAATAATTAAAATAAGAAAACCCAACAATATCCATTATAACTTCAGCCATCAGGGACCCCTTTACAATTTTGCAGAGGGCAGACATCACTAAAGTTATTTATAGTTATATAAATGTCAGCAGAATATGACTCTTACTCTGAAGTGTCTGGAGTTTCTCAAATTTACTCAAATATTAGAAAAATAGAACAACATTTTACATAATCTGTAATAGTTATGGTGAAATAATAATGAGAATGTTCTCTGGCAAATTTTGTTCCACATTTTCTTAAAAATAGATTTGTGATTAAAAATAATCCTGTGTAGTTATATCCACAGAGCTGTTTAAGCTTTTATATCACTGTTAATGAAAATATGGTTATACCTTCTATGAAAAGTATATTTCTCAATATGATGTGCTGTAAACAACATGTCTTTAGGCTATTATTGACCTTTAACCAATGGGATAGGTCTGTCTAGTTGATCTCATCTAACTACACAGCAGGTACAAGGAATTAAAGCAATTTAGGTTGATTCCTGGTACAATATCAAGTATCAGACAACATTTTCCAAAAGGAAATACTTAACAAGTTTGTAATTCACTATTATATTTATCTAATTAAAGAGGTAAAAGAGAAAAAAAAATCTGAGCTTGTTCAACAGTGTGGAATCCCAAGTAAAAATCTATGATATCATTGTCGTTTGTAAAACTTGGCAAAGAATATTGTTATGAGCAAATTAAAAGTAAACAATCTACTCTGGATTTACACTGTGTTGGACTGCTTGTAAGGTCATACAAAAAAAGCGAAACATTAAATATGGGGCTCCAATGACCCTGAGATATTTGCCAGACTTTCAAACTGAACTGTGTTTTACAGTGGGAGAGTGACTACAAAAGGGCTTAACAGTAAAGATTTTTTTTAATGTGATTTTTTTACACTAATTAAGTCCTTAACAGCACATGCATAATCCAAGGAGAGATGTTTGCTTTTGGTAACTTTACACACCCCAAATTCAAAATTCTGGCTCTACTTCTTTGCTGAGACGGAGCCTGACCCCTCTCCAAGGACTGGGAATTTGGGATAAACACATTACATTGTTAGCAAGCTCAAAAAACAACAAAATTATTCAGGAAGATATGGTGCTATGATGTGAGCGATGGGTGTTCCAGAGGTTTTGTGAGAATAAGACAGTTATTTGACCTGATTTCTTGCAAAGCCTGTTCAAGAGATTGTCAGAAACAAGGGGACAGTCCAGTGGGGATGTGAGCCAAAGGGATCATCAAACTCCAGTGACAAACTTAATCTACGTATATATTCAGCTGCTATTCATTAAAAAGGTACAAGGCCAAATTCTTTAAATATGCAATTAGGAGGAAAGTTTTCAGATACCTTAGGTCCTCCTTCTGGTGCTATGTGGGAGAACCATGGTCCCTGTACATACCCAGGTTTCATCTAATGACCTGAACTAAAATAGAGCTTAAAATTTGCACAGTTTTGAACAATTTTGGTCATAAAAAATAACTCCTGAAATTTTTCCCTGTTACCTTGAACCAGTTTCTTATTCTGATGTTTTTCTTGGATAAAAATCACCTTAGGCTGCCTAAACGTTTGTTTTAAACTTATTTTTTTAAAGGAGATACCTTATAGTGTCATTATTTATCAGTGTATATCCTTAGAGAATATTCAAATGTTTAAAACTGGAAATAGAGCATAATGCAAGGCACTATAGAGCCGATGCTAAGCTTGAAGTGCTTTTAGGAATACATATACCACATTTTAATTTCAACTCCTACTATTATACTAACTAGTCACAAAATGGCTTCCTATTTATGCAATATGTTATCTGTAATGTCACTTAAATTGAATAGATGAGTGCCTTCTAATAATGTATGTTTACTTCATGAACTTGTGGGCAATTACATTGTAATTATGTCTTTTGTTGGTCCTTTTTTGCTGACACATAGTGCACCAGTGCATTTTAAGTGTAATTGCAGTTCTCCCTATCATTTAGGAAAGCTGAACATTGTTAAAGGTTTGTAAATTACCTACACTTAGACCATAGCAAGTAGGCAAATTAAATGGCAGTGTCAGTAATATTACAATGTAAATTGGTGCCAAGCATAATCCAAGGTGGAAGCATTTTTACAGAATAATGTTTACGTAGCACCTCAAATTCAACAGAAAACACAGATACTCCCAAACTTGTAAAAGTACCTAATTTTTACACCTGATGAAAGACATAAAGCATACAATTTACATAGCTATAAACTATCCAAAGAATCAAATACGTATTTACACACACATATTTTGTTCTTCTGGGATACACAGTCATTTTACAGAAGAGAAAGATATGCCCAAATACCGATATGTCAGAATGCCATTCTTCCTTCCCTTGGGCATAGTGCTTCACCAGAGAAGCAAGCAAATATATTCCCAGCAGCCTGAAAAGCTCTGGAGAGAAGCAGGGAAGGAGGGAAGAAGAGAGGGAGACTCTCCTTGCAGTGAAAAGTGGATCTTTCCTACTCCATTCTCACTAGACCTCACCAGAAGGAATCCACCAACCTTATTGACTATGCTTGTTCCTCCTTTTTTCCTTAGGGTAAAGGTATATGCAGGAACGTGGGGCAGTGTGTCCTCATCATGCTTTTAGCTCCTCAACAAAGCCATGGAGTAGATCCCCAGGTGAACTCAAGTTTGGAACAGAGAGTTGATCATGATCCTTGCAGAAGAAGGAAACGTTAAAGCCAAGCAAAGAGAGGAATCCTTTATCCCTGTCCTTTTCCCTGCTGAGCAGTGAGCTGAATCTCCCAGGCAACTAGAAGAGCAAAGGTAGGATCTCTTGATGGCATGAGGCCTTATCTTCCACAGCTGGGACTCCAGGACTGTTTGATTGGTGCTTAGAATTACAAAACCAGATTAATACATTTTTCAGCCTGATGCTTTAAACCTGTTGTCTGTGTGCTGTATTATTATTCACCTCAAAATCTGGATCACAGGATTGCATTTCACTTTCATTTTTAAGCACTTTGAGGGTAAACCAGAAATTTCAAAGCAGAGAATATTTTTATTTCAATGCTCATGAGGCACAGTTAAAAAAGTACAACTCTTTCTACTACAGACTTGATATATTGGTGTTTTTTTTCAAGAACTGAAACTTGGAAGGTTGATGGTGCTTTTACTATAGGAATTTGAACTATCGTTTGCATGGACATGTCACTACAAAATTTTTTTCAGTAGATTTATGTCGCCCTATGGGGCTTAAGGGGATAGTGATTATTATACACTGAGAAATGTGCATTTAGCTTACAAAACCAATGTCCCACAGAGGTGACCACTCTAGAAAGACCAGCAACATCACTTAAGTAAATTAAATTTGAAGTACTGCCCTGTCACTTCATGCCTTTAGGCCAGTCACTCACTGGTGGAGACATCCTAGTTTTGGATTAAACCAGCTCAACCATGCAAACTGTAGCCACTGCATGGGAATGAGCATCTGGGATTGACAGATCACAGATCATGGCAATAGAGGCCACAAGTCCAATGACATAATTTTTATTTAGAGCAAAATCCTAGTGGCATTTTGGTAGAATTCAATCTTCAGTAAATATTTATCAGAATAAACCCAGGGGGATGTATGCTGATCTCATTTGCTTCCTTGCAACTTGGAAGTAGCAATGGAATTCTATTGGCAAAAATCAGAATCATTTCCTATGGCTGAATGAAAAAATTGGTATGATAAAATGAAAACAATCACATTTCCAGGCCCAGCACACATAAGCATAGTAAGTTCTCAAATTTTGTGTTCTTGGAGTTCCTGGGGATTTAGAATTCCTCTTTCTAGTGGTGTTTCTAACTAACTAAAGTGAGGAGGGCAAAGAACACAATATGAAACAAACCCATTAAGTGGCTGGTGGTCGTTTCTCCATGGCTGGTGAGGAGAGAGGGTTGCAGAACACTGGCGCAACATGGACACACAGATGTTAATTGTGCCTGGCCTTCTAAGGGTCAGCATGGAAAAGACACAACACCCAGTCACTTGGGGTGACTATATGGCTGTTCTCTTCTTGGTTTTCTAAAAGCATGAAAATTAGCAGGACACAGTGCTAAATTGAAGGCTTCTTACTACAGCCTTACTAGGAGTTTTTTGTGACCAGTTGACATGGTTCAACCAACTCAAGCACCATCTCTAGTAACTTCTGTTTGTTTGGAATTTACCAATATGTGTTATAATTTAAAGAAGTCAATTAGTAATAGTTTGAAGTCTGACAGTTTGCACAGCCACAATAATAGTCTCATTTGTTTTCACCTTTTTACAGTAAATGCTAAAAGATTTTCAGTAAACATTGGTGCTAAATGCTATTCGATTTAAATGGACATAAATTATTCAACTACCACAATTATTGCAAAAATGTAACTTTTAATTTGGGGAGAAAAAACCCTTAATTGCTATATTCAGTAACTATTCTTCCATACTCACAATGGACTTAGAAGAGAACAGCAAAGAACTGAAGAATCCTGTTGCCAAACACAGCCCTTAAATTACCAGCTTGTCTATGGAGCTTTTTACTTTAATGCACTTAGGGAGAATAGCTCATCACTAATGATTTGGAAACACAGATCACATAAATCCTCAACTCAAAGTTGAACAGTAACCTGACTCTTAATACACAAGTTATGTCTCCTTCATCTAATATATATACAGATTTAAAAAAAAATATTAATAACACCAAAATACCATGTCAAGTGCAATGGTTTCCCTACAAACTCTATCACCTGTTTATCTCTTACCCTCAGTACAAACACTAAATTGGGCCTCATGAATTATTCATGAGGGGCCCTTTAATGGGATCATTTTTCCTGGCTAGCACTGACACTAATGCTAAGAAAAATCTCTTGACATTAATCTTGGGTTGGAGAAAGCCCCAAATACCTAGTTTTCTTCTGAATGTTCCCTTTCCTCCTATTTAACACATTGCAGAAACCAGTCATCTCTGTTATGAGTGTGGGCATGGGAGGGTAGAAGGGACGATACAAGGTCGGGGAGGGAATTTGTAGCATTGTGATTTTCACATTGAGAACTCTGGGGTCTGGTCCAGCTCACATTAAATGTAAATGAAAGTTTCCTTTCATTTTTTTTTTTTTTTTTGGTTGATGCATATTCTCTCTGAAGGAAATGGGAATATCTCTTGAAAAAGGCAAAGAAACTGGATCTCTAACTCTCTAACTACATTATTTATCTAAACTGTCTAGAATTGATTAAAGCCCCTTTTTTCTGCATTACTATATAGCTATTCTGATGATGAAGTGATTTAGGGTGTTTCTCAGGGCTGATTACAAGAGCATATGGGCTCTGGTCTTGCAATTGCAAATATGACTGTTTTCAGAGCCATAAAAAGTCAGAAGCATGTTTTGGCCCATCCTAAAGATGGAGTTGTTTTTAATTTATGCTCTAAGAAGACTCCTGCAAAATATTATCCAAATTACAATCCCTCGCCTGAAGAAAAATCTCCTTAAATGTCCTAGAGAATAGTGAATTACAGTCTAAAATGTAGCGTGTTGGCAAGTGCTGTATAATAGAAATCCCTCCACACATACTCTTTGGTCATATTACAAAACTACTGAATTCCCTCATTTCTCTAAACTGAAATACCTAAAAAGCAATACATTTTTTTTTTTTCAGTTGTAGCTATCTGACATCTATAATGGTTTTGTGTCTAAATCTGACAACATTTGTAACAAACTGAAGTGACTGTTACTGCTGGAATGTCCTGAAGGCTTTTTCTGTCGGAGGAGATGACAGTAACTTTTCCCATGCAGATTAAGCTGGTGTTTACAGATTTGCCCTGGGTGTGCATTTTCATCCAGCTGTGATCAAGTAACACTGCCTGATGAGTGCCAGACAGATCTCCTGATACGAAGGGCTTACCCATCACTTCTGTGCAGAACATGGTTCTAATCTGGACACCACAGCAAAGTTCAGTTATTTGATTTTATTTTTCTTTCGTTTGTACACTAAGGCAGAATACTCAAACGAGAATGCAAAAAACTTTTCCACTTGAAAATCTTGCCATTTGACAGAAACTAGCATCATGTGGATTTAAAGTTATTTTTGTTCAGCCTTTCAGTTCCCTTCGCTGAGTTCTAATGGGATTTAAAAACAATTAGAGGTAGAGTAGATGGTTTAAAAAATAGAAATATAGGATTTTATTAATTCTTCCTTCTTTCTTTTTCCCCTCAATGACTATATTTATTTTCATGTTGTAGTAACCTGAAATATGGCAAAATATAGGCACAGTAACTTTTTCCCATTAATGAAAGTGTGAGGTCAAGAGGCTGTTTGCCTTTGTGGGACCAGAAGCTATACACACATTATAATGTGGTACTTTGAAAGTAGTAGTGGTTGCATATTGCCTTCTCAGAACTCCTTGCTATTGAAGCTGGAAGAAGTTCTGTTTCCCAATATCTGATTCCCGGTTTGGAACCTCTAATACATGAAAAGATAAGAGAAAAGCCTATGCCATCCTTTGAATTTGAACTTAAAACCTATTTATAAACATTAGCAATATTAACATCGCCTAAAGTACTAGCAACTTATTTCACATCTGTTGTGTGGTTTAAAGCTGTAAAAAACAGTATTTAAACTTGTGGGGCAAATTCAGCTTTTTTATCAGAATCCCCACTGCTTTCCAAGACCAATTGATCCATATTCATACCGGTGTATGTGAAAACAACATTTGCCATTCGGTTTCCTGTTTACTTCAAAATGCCACATAATTTGCAGATATTTCCTGCTCCAATATTAATTTCAGTACAGGAAAAGTATTAAGATCACTCATCCCGTCCATAGCTAGCTCTGTATAAATGTATAATCCTCACAAATTGCAAAGCATTTTTTTTTTTTACAGAAGGCAGAATGAAGAGGTACACATTGAAAAAAAAAGTAAAAAAAAAAAAAAAAAAAAAAAAACCAAAAACCCCAAATCATTGGTTTCTACCAAGAGCTGGCATAGAACATCTTTATAATTTTTTATACAACTTATATTTGTTCTGTTTCTCCATCAAAGGTGCTGCAAACACAATTGAAAAAGTGGTTCCAGAATATGGTGCATAAAATCAGTACTGTCTGAGGAGTGTTACTCTTTTCTGATTGTGAAAGGGTCAGATGTTGGTGAGCCCAGGGGAAATTGAGTTAGGAAACCTTTCACCTCTGGGTTACAAATTCAAATCTGGAGAGGCCCTTGGTGACTGGAAGTGATGGTTTTCTTGTGACTTTCATGGAACATATTGGTGGGCTGCTCCAGACCCAGTGGGCAGATGTCCACATCACTTCAGTTTGTTTTCTCAGCAGCTGTAGCAGAGGAACCGAGGAAAAAATGGGCATTACCCTCCTCCCTCCCAGCCCTTTCTTTCATTAAACTGGCAGGCTGTTAGTGAGGAACCTGCACTTAGAAACTGCAAAAATAGAGAATATGCAACAATTTTACTCACCATTGAATTCAGAAATTACAATATAAGCAGTTTGCCATGCCAGTTTCAAGTTGCTCTTTTGAAGGCACAGTTTGAAGCCAGACCATCCCGGGGGGCTGAGAAGAGGAGCCTCCCAGATTACCTTACAGCAGTCCTGCAGTAAGGGCAAGCAGCCAGCTCAGAAGGCCACCAGCGAAGGATTAAGCCCATGGCTCTTCTACCATCACTAACTCATCCCTGGGGTCCCTCCTCTGCTTTGCAGAGTCCAGAGCAAGCAGGGCACAGGAATGGAGAGGTTCACTGCAGTGCATCTGCATCCATGTAATAGGATGGGATAACAGGTACAGCCCCAGAAACCTCTTGGAGCCTTTCTCCATAACCAGCTAAACTCAGCCTGTGTTACACGTGTTATCTGTGCAAGGTATGCATTGCATACCTTCATATGCATAGGTCTATATGCAGATATGTGGTACCTCATTGGCTGACAACAATTTGGCTATTTTATAAAACATGAAACAAAGTTCTCATATTTTTAAAAGAGTTTATTAATTTTAATGTGTCAGCCAACCATTAGCTCATGGAAAGCCTATAGATTTTTGATACTCAGCTTTCACTTGCCAAGTTCTAATAATCTGTAAACTTTAAGGAAAAAATAAAAATTGCAACCAGTTTTTGAAAAACACTAAGCTGTTCTTGGCTACAGTTAGAGAATACAGAAAGCTGGAAGACCTGCTTTCCTGGGGCTTGTTTTTCTGGGTGTACTGAAATTCAGTATCGTGCAACCACAATTGGAATTCTTTAAACAGACAATAACACTTACAGGCCAAATTTTAAATTGCCTGTAGCTAGATACATAAATACATTAAAATCTGGCTTTAAATCGCATCAGTATCAAATTTTATTCTACCCGAGAGTAACAAATTCAAGAAAGTTTCTCAAACAGCCTTAAATTTATTACACGACTTTTTTTTTGCTACTGCAATGTTACCAATTCAGATCCCCAAATTCATGTTAAAATGTAGATGAACATTTTTGAGCCACTTTCTCAGCTGATGTACTATACAAAGCTCAAATAACAGCAGATTTAGCTCTGAAAAATAGTTATATAGTTATATAGTCATATATTGCTGTTTGATTTACACAAAATCCAGCTATTGCAGCTAATCAGATGTACCATTCAGCTAAGGATCTGCTTCAGAATCGTCATTTTTAAAAAAAAATGTCAGGAACATGACAGAAGAGCATATATTTAATTCATTTATTTCTTCATCCATTTCAATGAACATTGGATTTTATCCTTTTTGTGCACAAAAATAAATCTCCACAGAGATTTTTATAGCACTTATTGATTTAGAAGGATTTGCTATACAATTTAATTTTGATTTTCCAGGGAAAATGTGTTTTTTAGCAGTTACCTGTCTATTATTCACTTAGCTAGGTGCCTGTATGAGCTTTGCACCTTTAAAAATCCCTTTCAGGAGACTTAATTTTCACCTGCACATGCACTAGTTGACAGCTCCCTGTTCTTTTTCACTGTCCTGACAATAAACCAAGAATCCCGGTACTCATTTCATTATAAACATTTTGTAAGCATCCCATAAAGATTACTTCTGAACACAACAGTCAGGGCTGGGTATGAGCTGCTCTTCCCTGTGATGAAAGGCCAGTGTCTGATCAAATGAGCCATCCAGGCCCTAAAAATGCTTTAAAAAAAAATAGTTTTAATCTCTTCATTGTCTGACTTCACGGCATGGTAGTGCTGCCCTTAAATAAAACTTACATAAAAATGGTTAGTACAGCTGGTCAGAAAATGTGCTTGAAGTTTAGAATCACATATCATTGTTTATACAGATGACTATTTGGGATAGACTTCAATAGAATCTGACTTTACTAGCAAAGGAGAAGGCTTTGGCAATAGCATAGGGTGATCAGCAACAGCAACTCATATTTTCCAACTGAGATCAATGTGGACTTTAATCCATTAATGCAGACCTAAATATCACCAGACAGATATGAATAGATGACAGTAAAAATGTGAGAAATAAAAGTCTGGAGTAGTCAGATTTAAGAGAGTTGTTTCATATTTGAATTCATTTTAGTACTCTACAGGAAAGCAGCCTCCTTCTAGATTTTCAATTAACATACCCTAGATATGAACTGAAAACACTTCTACTAACATAGATGCTTTTTTGTTCACCCATTTTGAGCCCGTGTTCACAGAATCGGATTTTTACAAAATCCTTGGAAATATGTTAGCAATACATTTTTTTGAAATGTCAAGGAACAGATTTGTTTGGAATGGAAAGCTGCCGACAAACACACCAAGTCACTCAGATGCCAATTTAGATATTAAATACTCATGGAAGGCTGGGGAGAGAAGAGAGGAAACCCCCAAAACAAGAAAAACACCACCCAAATTGAAAAAGCTTGCAGCTCTGTGCTATTAAATTGAACTAAAAATAAAGATGATGGCAGTATCTGCAAGCAATTTGGGTGGTCACAAAACAATGGTGCCCTCTGGTTTGAAAACAGTGTTTAGTGTTTGCACTGTTCTTACTTGTCACAATAAATTTGGACAGGGTTCCTATTTCCTGAATTGACTGAAGCTTTTCATTCTTTAAATTTCTAATGTGCTATGTCACATCTTATTGTATTTCATGGTGTCACTTTGCATTATTTTACATCGTCTCTGAAGTTGATGAAACAGAACACAACAGCACATAACAAAAAGAAATAAGCTGTTGGTTACACAGACTAAGTGTTATAATTCAATATTTGTCAGATGTAGCAGTCATTACAAATAATCTCAAGCTTTCAATATCTGTAACTCCTTAGTCAGTGAGAAACCTGTTTAATTTACTAGTTTAGCATAAAGGAAGGATCCTTTCTGGGAATCACAGGATTGTCAGTATTTACTCAGTATCAGAGTGTGCTGCTCCTCAAGCCCTGCATTGCTAATTTATAACACTAGAATGAGATTTGAGACATTCTTGGGAGTGAATTTCTCAGGATGAAATAAGAGTATCCATTTGAGATGGCATTAATGGTGCAATATGACTATTTTGATTTTATAGCACAAGTACAGTACAGAACCTTGGGACAATTTCCACTTGTTATGACTAAGTCACATCACTCAACAGAGAGAGAACTGACGGCTCCCTCCTCCCCCAAGTTATTCTTGTTGATAGCAATGATGTAAAACTGAGGAATTATAACCTCACAATTGTGGTCTGGTTAAGATAAGAAAATATGTATATTCTGAGAAATGAACTAACTTGTTATAAAATATTAGAGTCTGTATTACTCACAAGATCCCTATCAATACTGCAAGTATATTTCTTCCCTGAGAAGGAACTACATGAATATAAGAACTCAGTAACAATAATATTAGGTCATGCTAAAAATGGTTTGGTCAATGTATTTAGCTTTAAATTTAAAATGTATTTGAGGAACTTACAAAAATGCATGCAAATATATTGAATGGAAACAAAAGGACAAAAATTGGAGACTGCCTTTAAGTGAAGTTCTTACTTCTAAATGTCTTTTTCTGAGTGGGTGGGACTCAAGTGCTTACTTTCTGTACTACTACATTCTTATTTTAGATTTTCTGCTTCAATACAACAAATTTTTTTTGTAAAGAAACAGTAATTTTATTTCTGCTTTGTTCCATTGTTCTCTTCATTGCAAGACATGGGCTGTTATTGCTGTTTGCCTCTCAAGAAAGAAGAGAATGAATAACTAAAGATATCATCTAATATTTGTGTTAAATCAAGGAGGCTATGCTATAAAATATATATCACAAGTACAACCAAGAATGTCCCAGAAAATATAGCCAGCCAAGGAAAGGACTGTAAGCAAGGCTGCCTGAAAAATGGGGCACAGGTCTGACCAGGAGTCATCAGGTTCAAGCATGTGCCAGGACATGAATCACATCACATAAGCCCAGCAAATAAATCTGCCTCTGTGTTTACTCCCACACTGCTTTCCTCCATTTCTTGTCCAAATGTATTCATAGCCACTTTAAGTCCATTTGTTCTCATGTCAAAATTATTGTGTAAATTCAAGAGCTTTCTCTTCTCCCTGGTGTACCTCTTTTTACACGTAGAGAGAGCAATTTTTATCTCTCCAACCTCTGTTTTGCTGGGCACAGCTTCTTTTCAGACAGGCCATCCTTTCCTCTGATCATCATACTAGTCAGCACACCTCCACAGCTGTTAAAAAGCCCAGAACATTTGCACCTTAACCATAGGGATTTGGAATTTAAGGTGATGTCTAACAAGCACCTTGGTCACTGACATAAATACTCTCCTTGCTTCATTAAAAATATTTTACTCAATATATCTCCAAACTGTTTTCCTTTTCATTGCACTGGTAGTTAGTTCATAGCCATTCTGTGATTGACTGTAACAACTAGGTGGTTTTTCTTTCTGTCACTTCCCACTGATGAGCCTACAGTTCAGAGCTGGTTCTTTTCATTAGTCCTTAAGTGCATGACCTTGCAGCACACGACCTTAAGTTTCATCCCATTTCTACTACCCCAGTCTTCAAGGTCATTTAATTCTTCCTGTATAATATTCCAATCCTCCTCTGTATTCATGACATCTTCTAGTTTTGTATCATCAGCAAATTAATTAGTACACTCCTACTTTTTCTGCCTAGGCCATTAAGGAAAATATTAAATAAAATTAATCCCCAGACCAATCCTAAAGGAACTCTACAAGCAACTTTCCTCCAGGGAGAGAGAGAAATCCTTTCAACATAACTCACTCTTGTCTCTTGTTCAGTGACTTCTTTACTTATCTTACAGACCTGATACTTGCTCTTATCTTTTTCAATTTAACTAATAATTCCCCATGTAATAATGTATCAAATGCTTTACTGAAGAGCAGAAAGGTTGACTCTATTGCATTTGCTTTATCTCAGCAATCAAGTTGTCATTAAAGTAAAAGGTGTGAGATAACAAGTTTATCTGAATGACTTGTAAAAAAAATAAATTCATGTTTTACTTAATCTTATTTTCCTATTTTGATCTTTTTTTATTATTGAAATCTTAATTTAGATTTTGGGTCACACCTAGATTAAGTTAAATTTCTATTCAGTCCTCAGTGCACAGTGATTCTCTCATATTATTTTCTCCTCATATGACTGAGAAAGCTTTTGCCATATGTTTAATTTTGTTTGCAAGGTCTAATTCTGCTAAGAAGCACCTTTCTTTGCTAAACTAGTTCTTACTCTGCCTTCATTTCTTGTCAGGATTCTATTATTTCTCATACACTGTCTGAAGTTGTAATTTTTCTGCTAAGTTATACGGTCAGTTTCATGTGTTAGTCCTCCTGGTTTGAGACACATTCCTCTTTTCTTATCCAGATTCCAGAAATGAATGTCCTAGGACACTGCCATATCAAATATTAGGAGCCTGCTTTATCCTATTACTTGTTTGTGGCTCATTTTAGGATTTTGGCCATAACCACTTATTTTACCTTAAGCTGTAACAATTTCTAAATTGAACACTGCTCCTGTGTATTCTGTGAATAAAGCAGAGCTTCCTCTAAAGGCCGTCAGTTGATGTCACTTGTCCTTGCAAAGAGAAACACATCTACCTGGACAGGCAAAAGCTCAGAACAATCCCAGATGGCAGGAAACATCTAGCAGGTGTGTCAGAGAAAGATGACTTCTCATAAACTCTTCCTAGTGGCATTTGATTTGACACAAATCCTGCACAGTTCATTCAGTGAGCCTCATTGCAAAGATGCTTCCTTCAGCACCCCTTCTGGAATGTACCAGAATGAGCATAACTGCTTTATACAAGTGTGAATAAGCTCTAGGTGCCTTTGTTTGGGTGGAAAAGGCTGTGAAGAATCCATAATAGGTGCAAGCCAAGTATTTCAGGGCAGCATGGAAGGGTGTTTGCATGGGGGTTGCCGACCAGAAATAGGGGTTCTAGAATCAACCACTAGTATCTCTGGACATTAAAATCCATTAAGATTTTGACCCTTGGAATTGTATTTCCTGTGTTTCTGTTTCTCCCCATACTAGTATCACCTTTGCTCTCTTAACTAACTCATACATGTCTGAATTCAGCATGTCCACCTACCGTTCTCCAGAATTCCCCTTACACAGCTGCTGTCCTGACTGGTTATGCAAAGTTTCTGCAACTGCTCAAAGGCTGTTCTCTTCCAGCAGTTTCTCTACCTCAGGGAAGATTTCAGGCTGTTTCTGCAGTCAGAACTGTTAGCATAAGGAGTATTATGAATGTTCTATGATTCAGAGTTAATAGAGCCAAATACAAATGATTTTTTTTTTTTTAAGGAACCTCCTGAAGGGTTCTTTTGTTTCTCTTAGCGTATTATGATTTTAAAAAAAATTATTCTTGGCTTTCAATGGTATAAACATTAAAGAAGTGACCCTGCCTATTTACTCCACTTTTGTGATAGAAAACCGGTCAAGGGGAGGGATCTCATAAAAAAAATGCAGAATCAGTCTGGTTATGCTGGTTAGACCAAATTTTCCATAGTTGCTCCTTGTCTCCAGCATTGGTCATTGGCTAGAAAGGTACAGAGACAGTGGCATGCATAAAGCCATTTTTCATCCCGCATTCTAGAAAAGAAGGACTTAAAAAGTTACTCAGCTTAGTGTTGCCTCCAGGTCATCTTGTTTAAGAATCACTGATGGATCAAAACTACATTACTTTCCCTTATTGTTTTTTCAGTCCACTTGTACTTTTAACTTCCAGAGTTTTTATAGGAATGAAGTCCACAACTGGCATAATTTTCTCAATTTTAAGCCTTAAAAGCTCATTTGCTGTGGGAGCCTTGCATCTCATACTGTGAGAAATAGTGAATGATGATTCCCTGTTCACATTCTGACATAATTCATGTTTTTTCATGATTTTCTGTCATATCTTTTTTCTGACATGGCTTTTGCAAGATGAAAACTCCTAATGTACTTCAACTTATATGAAAGCAGTTACATTCTGCCCATCTCCCTTGTAATCCTTTCCCAGCTCTCTTATATCTTTTTAGAGATTCAAAGATCAGTAGTGAACACAGAGTTCAGTACTATGCAGGAGCATATCCCTCTTTCTTTTTTTTTCTAATAATGCTTAACAATCAATTTTCAATCTTGACTGTTACTGATATTTTCAGAGAACCATACACATTGATTTCAAAACCTCTTACCTGAATATTTTGCAAGCCACTTTTACATATGCTTAAGGCTATTTTCCTCAATAAGTTTGAATATTTCAGTTTCCCAAATATAGTCATGTAATGTCACTTCCAAGGACTGGCTGTGTGTGTGCCTTCTGTCATCATCATACAGATATGTCTCCCCTCAGATGACTCTAGGTGCTTATTTTCTAGCAACTGGAACACATGCTGAATGTCCTATACTATTTTGTTCCTCATTTGGCTAGAAAATACTATTCCAAATCTTCACAGTCACCTCTAGATCCATCAACCTTAAATAATTTTGTGTCATCTGTAAACGGTGGAAGCTTCTGAATCACACCCCTCCCTCAATAAATGTTATTTATTAACATAAAGAGTACCCAAATCCTCTGTGCTTTATGAGCAACCACTCATTGTGAAAAAAGTTATTTTATTTCTACCTGCTGACTCCTATTTTTTTATTTGGTTATTAATACAAGCTGTTTTTTCTTATTTCTAAAAAATTTAGATCTTTTGGGTTAGGGATAATTTGTAAGGCCTTTAGAAAACCCAGATGTAGTATCTTGATCACACAATCTCATCTCACATTGTTCATTGAGCTCCTACAAAATTATATATTGTTCTCACAGAAACTGTGTTCATACTTAACTAACTTACCTGGTATCAAAGTTAAAATTCAGCAATTTCCTGCTGACTTCCTTCTGGAGGCATGTAATCTGATACTTATAATTAGTTCCTGTTTATTTTCTCTTATTTGTTGCAGAATCTCTTCCATTGACTCTTCAATCCAAAATAGCATCTTATATTCATGTCCTGTGAGGGTAAACCTGGAGGAGGTTTCTGATAGCTTAGTGCTGAAGGCTGCTTCTAAAGTTTAATTTTTCTTTCCAGCTGTGACCTTACATTACTTAAGTGCTCCATTTATACTTTCAACATTGAGCTCCAGGAACACCTTTCAGGACTTTCAGCAGACTCTGCTGCATCCATTGTATTGATTCTGAAGATGGACAGATAATAAATCAGATTTAATGCATCTAATCAAAAACACTCAGGTCACAACCTGTCAGACAGATCTTTCTTTGAAAACCACTCCCAGCACACACATACCATTAATACTAAATTTGTTTCAAGAAAAATTAAATAAAAACAGATCAGTGGATAACAAGGGAACATATTTTAATGGATAGATTAGCCTACTCAGTCTTAATATGAGACATAGTCTTGAGTATATCTCCAACCTTATTGTCTTTAATCCTATTTCTGTAAAAGAACTTTGTTCTTACATGTGTAGCTCTATCATTTTGATAGATATTCAGTGCTAGTGATCCACTGCCTGTACCACAAATTAAAAAAAAAAAAAAAACAAAGACTTCTCTACATATTTCTACTCTTCAGAAGGATGCAAAATGCCCATTAATTATATATCAATCATGCGTATGAAACCACAGACATAGAGTTAGAAAGGAGTTTCATGATAGACATACCACTTACTGAAGTGAATGGATATTTAAATCCCACTTGTCTGAAGAAGGGGGAATTGAATGTCTAGTCTCTGGCTGTAATATCTTATTGAAATGAACAATAACATGCACTTACAGAAGGAAAAAGAAAATTACTTGGACAGGTAAAATGAATTGCAGACATGTCAGTGATTGCTTTGCTTAGCCATTTCTGAAGTGTCAAGTTTTCAAATCAGTATTATTCACCTCTAATTAATATCAATACCCAGAACCCAAATCTTTCTGTAATTGCTTTTTCATGTGTATTTTCCATATGTTCTCACCCTAAGATAGTATGTAGGCTTGAGAGACATAAACCGTTTATAGTTCAGCAAAGACCTTAAGCTGTGCTTTTCAAGTTTTATTAACAACAAGTTCCAGTTCCATACTGATTTTCCTGCTGTGCATACAAAAATGCCATGAGCATTTTTGGCGGATATTAAAAAATGTCAACAGTACAAAACCAATACTACATTTTGCAGATAATTAGACCATCTGAAATAATTTTGAAAAGGTGGTTTCATTTGTGATCTGTGAGTAATTCACTTTCATGAACACATATTCTTTCTTATAACTGGCTGGGGTAATTTACACATTACAAGGCTTCTAGACATAGTTGGCCATTTATCCAGTACTAATAAATTGAAAATAGGTGTGCATGATTTAACAGAAAAAGGAAGATGTGAATGTAATGCAGGTAATTGCTGAACTACAGTTCTACTTCTGACATATAAAGAATACATGAATAGACCTATCTGGAGAGCACGGCTGCTTTGCTTCAAAATGTTGATTTTTCTTCTAAATATTTGAAAACAATTATATGATTATTTTTGAGAAAATGCTTAGTGTCAAAACACTGTATTCCAGGCAAAGTGATTCTAGAGGTTAAAGTGTGAGTTTGCATGTGGGGAGGGATTGCAGGACCACATTTGTCCTTCAGCATCCAAATTGAGTATTAGAGGAAAAGCCAGCTTCCTGTTTAAAAACAAACAAACAAACAAACAAACAGACAGACAAATCCCAAAATATTTCTCTGTCAACAAAATACTGATTTATTTTTAAAATAATTTCTGCTATAGCTCATTTCTGCCAGACTTTTCATGTCACCTGCCACTGCCTAAATTGGTGTATCCCTTCCAATGTCTGACTTTCCTGAATTAGCCTTCCATATTTGGGTTCTGGTTACTGGGAATGGACCTCTGCAGATTCATAAAGATCTTCAGCTTTGAAGAGTTCTCTACTTCCAAGGATAAATCTTTTCTTTATCAAGGTCTTTTTCCTGCCTCTGCCAGCACCAGGCATTTTACAAGGTTTGTTACAGAGTCTATGGGGAATACAAGAAGCTTGAGAGCTCTTAAAAGAGGCGGAATTATGTGAGGCAAAAAAAGTGGTTGAATACAGGAGTGCTGTGTGCCCTGGCCTATTGGTGGTGCAGCAAAGTTTGCTCTTCTTTTCATCAGTATTTTACTTTGCTCTTAAAATTCCTCTGTTTGTTTTTTGGTTTTGTATTTTTGTTAGGTTGGGTTTGGGGTTTTCAACTTTTGGATGTTGGGTTTCTCCCATCCCAATGACATTTTAAACAGACATGTATGAAAAATAAAAACCTAGACTTAAAACTTTCAAGCAGGAAAACAGAAAGCTATGGAGGGCAATCGTGACAATTAAAGTAGTAGAATCTATAGCAGTGAAATATGCTTGAAATTGTGTCATAGCACAGAAATTAAGTTGTTATTACTATAAGGCTCAGCAAATACAAAGCATTGCAGTTCTTATTAAAACAAGCAATGTTAGCCAAAGAGAAATAGGTAAAATAAAAAAAAAAAAAAATAGCCACAGTGCATAGACATTCTTCTCTCTACAGGTTTTTTTTAGATAAGATATGTCTTTTAATACAAGCCCACGATTCAGTGTCTTCTCAAAGTATGGATATCAGGAGAAACATCCATGAGGCTGGGTCATGTTACCAAGGCATGAAACAGGTGTAAAGAGAGTTAACTCAGTAGATTATATAGTCCTATTGAAAGGAAAATTCTCATCAGAAGGAACACTTTTCATGGTTTTGTTTGCTGGTTAAACCCACTCTCAATAAGACTTGTAAAACTAAAATTTTGTTTTAGTAGTTCATTCTCACTTTTGAGGCACTAGTAGCTGAAACTATCCACAATTACTTGTAACTGAGCTAACAAAGTATTTCAAACACAGCTCAGCCTTTCCTGCCTTCCTTCTTAATTCCAACATTCTGGAAATGGTGTCACTCTTACCACTCCTCCTATTATTTCTGCTCCACATCTCTGGTGGCTTCAGATCTTCCTGCCGCCCATCCAACATGATCTTTTAATATCCCTCAACGACTCACACCAGCCACTGGCATAAGAATCAGCCCTCAGCAGCCCAGCACTACCTTGCAAAGTGAATGTCATTATTGCCATTGATCGCCAATGGAGCAGGGGATCTGTGTCAGCTGAAAAAGCGCTTAACTCTTCAGTATCGCCTCACTTCACGGCGGTTCCTTTTCTGTCTCCTGATATTTTATTACAGCAGAATCATTTTAATTGGCACATGCTGGTGGAAACAAAACTGCATCTGTTGAGGGCCAGATTCTAGCACTCCTGCTCAGGTGGTACAAGTCCCTTGTTCTGGAGTGTGTCCATTGAAATCAAGAAACCTGCCCAATTGTTAGAGGTTCAGAGGAACACATTGTTCTGACAGGTATTCACTTTTATTCCATAATATGCTTTAAAAATACACACTGTACAAACCATTAAAAAAAAACTCCTATTAAAGTAAGTTTTGCCATAATAGAGCAGGGAAGCAGCAGGAGGGGAACAAAGGGCTACCCAGCACGATACTTATGCTAGCAAACACCAATTCACACCTGTTAACTACTGTGAATAAAATCTTTGGAATAAGTTCCTCAAAAAAGTCAAAGAAAGAAAGAAAAACTGTTCACCATGAAAGAAAATGGGAACCTCAGGTGTGCTGCTGAAAGCTTACAGAGTCAGATCAGCATTTATAATCAGTGACTTCTGAGACTACCTGAAGGAATAGAAGGCAAGGACTTGGCAGGTACACAAAGTATACGCAAGCACAGAAGAATCTGTCCTCATAATTTTGAAGTGAAATGGAGGATAACCCCACGAGGTCCCAGGAAAGACACAATGTTCTGAACTAAAAGTTCAGCCAGAGCTTTGGTCCTGGGAGATAATTATAAGGCTGCCTGACCTAACTGACCCAACTTAATAAAACAAGTATGTCTGAACTGGGGAGAAAAGAAAAATATACAGTGAGCATCAAAATGGGGTTCCTGATCTGTCACTGCTATTCAGATTCTTGCAAAAAGAGATGTGTTATTGTCAAAGGCTTTTGCATTAATAGATGTCAGCCGTGGCAGCTACACACAACCAAACAGTACAGAAATTCTGATCTCATTCCTATCTCCACAAATTTGGAGACAGTTGCCTGAAAACTGTTGCTAAAGACTGAAGTGATTGAATTCAGGACATTTGCTTAAGACAGGTATTTAATCATTAGTGTTACTTGTCAATCTAAAATCCAAATATACATCCCTACCTTTGTGAGGACTTGGGCAGTATTGCATCAACATGAAGAAGCAGGAAAAATGTGTCCTCTCATTATTAATAATAATATCTCTTTATATGGAATAGAATGCTCTTGCAGAGACACCTAAGATTACTGAAGAACCTATGGACTTACATCTTACATATTTTATACTAGCTTTACCCTGGTTCCAAAGTAAGCTCAAACTAGAAAAATCCAGCTGTGGAAGTCTGGCTTGGTGAATTTTCTATTGGTATGGCTGTCTTCCACTGCATACCACTGAGAATAGATGATATGGCTTGTGTACTCACAACCCAGCAATTCTTGGCTTGACATGCAATCCAGACATCCTCTTCATAGATGACACAGCACAAATCCTGAGGATGTATCCCATTTTCCTTTATTTACATACCCACACATGTAGTCTTAAGGGATGCTTCAGCAGGAAAGAGCAAGGTACAGTACTTAATGTGCAAGTTCAGTTCAGCAGAACTCCAACTAAAGCATGTCAGCCTCAAGGGCTTTTCTCTCAAACAGTGATCCTAAGTTCTCCACAGAAGGAAACTTGCTGAACTATATTTTTCTGAACTTTAAAGAAAAAAAGTCCTGATTCTAAACTGAATGAGGGAGTAAATGAGTGAGCAACTTCACTGAAAGCAGGAGTGGCCCTGGTCTATTCTAGGAGCCTTATAGAGAATCCAGACAACGAAGCCATGACAAGAAAATGTTCCCACTTTTTTTAACTCTTTTGCTGTAAGAACATTATCAATCTCAGTAGCTTTATTCTCAGCAGTAAACCTTAGACTGGTCTTTGACAACTCTTAAATAACCTCCAGTATGGATGTAAAAAGGAAGCAAACCAGAACAATCAAACCTAAGGTTTATTTTTTACCATATTTCTATGCTACCTTTTTGATTCTCAGGCTCCTGCCTGCAGCCTTTCCCAAGTCAGTTCCATTCCCATCTTTTTCTCCCTGGATGATTCCCTCACAGCAGGCAGAGAGGCACCACTTCCAGGCAACTCCTGCTGTGCATCAGTTGTTCCACTGTAGTCTTTTTCTTGAGGCTCCTTTACACGGATCAGTCTCCCCAGCAACTTTGGCCTCAATTTCCACTCTTCTTTGTCATTTAGTGGTCGGATACAGTGAAATCTCATTGGGTTGGAAGCTGACCTACTGCCTATTCTGAATAATTTTAGATTTAGTCCTGGGATCTGACTGGGACTTGCGTTTTAAGACTCATTCCTTCATTCCTGGGGATTAATGAACCTTTTCAAATAATTTTATTTGGTATAATATCACAAAGTGCCTTTGTTTTGCCAAAAATATAAAAAAAAATTAGTATTTAGCTCTTAAATATCTCCTGTTTTCCTTGTTCTTCAAAACCATGACCACCTTGAAAATTTTGATGTTCCCATTGTGGCATAACAGAAGCCTGATAGACAGAGTCATGTAAACTCACAGACTTGGGTCCAGCCTTACCTTCAAATTGGAAATTGTCATAGCTCCAACAGATAAAGTGCTGTGGAAAACTTCTCATCTTTTTAGAACTTCTCTGTCACTACACATATCTGTAGATGACTTGGAGAACTGCAAATGAGTAAAGAAATGAAGTTCAAAGGAGACTTCCTGGGCTCATGGTTGTTTTTTACTGGATATTCTAGACTAGAAGATAAGTCATGGATTCATTCCAAATCAGTTCTTTTAAAGCTACATAACTTTAATCTCTGCCTCATCCAGATCTTCATGCCCCCTGGCTGCATCCACATACTTTTCTCTTGTTCAGACTTTTGCTGGGGGAGAAATAAAGTTACTTTGAAAGGTTCATGGAAGAAAATCTTGGGAAATGTGAGTCAGTAGGGGACTAGAGGTCTCAATCTGAACGGGGCCAAAAAGATTATTAGTCACTCATTTGTGACTTGACCATGCAGAGAAGTGTATCCAGTATTGATGGTGGAAACTGGATGGAGTTTTCCTAGGTTCTACTTGGATGCAATGCACATATTTTTTTCCTAAGACAAGGGCCCATCCATGGCTCAACACGTCCCTGGTGTTGCTGCAAGACAGAATTGCACTGTCTTTGACCTTGAGGTAATCAGGATTTTGTCTTTGAAGTAAGATCGATCAACATCACCTTCTTTCATTTTCCAGGTCCACGTTCCTCCTAATATCCATGGAGAACATTTCTGTCTTGTCCAACTCCCTTTATGTGAGTGTGCTTAAACATCTAAGGGCAGAATCATACAATGTTTCTGGGCAGGCTGCTTTTCTTTGGTTTTTTCAACGCTTCTTTTGTGGGTGTTAAAATTTTTTTTTGGCCAGGAAATGTAAAAAGGAAAACCCCAGTTACTAAATTGTATAAAATAAATTAATTGGAAAAACTAAGATAAAGTGATTTAAGAACAAATAAAAAGCTATCTTCAAGAACATTTTCAAAAGTATTTCTTTCCTGAAAACATCAGGAGAAAGAAAACCAGAAACAATCGTATTTCCTTTTTGTACTGGAAGGTTCAAAAGGCAAATATAACCATAGTAAACTTTGATAGTATACACAATGAAGCTGAATATCTTGCTTCATTTTCTCTATTAATGATATATAGTGATATTAGTTTAAAAAAGAAAGAAAATCAACATTACATATTTACTAGCAGATTATTCAAATTATTTATAATCTCAGAGGTCCCTGTAAGTACTGAAAATTTTGCCATTCATTTCACTGGGCACAACAACATAAAATGACACAAAGTGCTTCTCTTGTTTACTTATACTTCTCACCAGGTTATGTAATCTCTTCATTCTGCCACCAGATAGATCTTTCATTTTGCCCTCAGGATTCTTCTACACTATTTTAATATGCTTGACCGAGGGAGAAAAAGGGAAAAAATATATACATTCAGTTCAAATTTTGAAAATATCGTACACTTACAACTCACATTAAAAAATATTCTGGCTTTTGTTTGTTTGTTTGTTTGGGTTTTTTTTTGTAAGTTCTCAAAAAGAATATCTTCCAGGCTCAAGGACAAGACACCCTCACAGTGCAAAGATTCAGCTGAAAATTTTAATCAGGACTGGAAGTGGAGTTGGCAGATTGATTTAAATTAGGCAGGCCTGGCTCTATATTGGGAAGTCTATGCTTGCATATCCATTTTTTTCACGCCAGTTCTTCTTTTGGTTTCTCAGATAAAAGAGAATAAAGTGGGCATTCTCCACTTGATGCAATTTCACTATACAGTGATTCCCATCAATGTATAATTAAAAGTGGATTTCCTTTTCCCTGAGATGGGGGAGGGTCTGCATAAACCTGGTTGATGTGAAGTGAACAAAGAGAACTTTCATGAGTTCTCCTGCAAACAGTCTATCAGTTACAATTCCTAGTGTTCACACTGCTGCACTGTTCAAAAGGAGCTCTAAAAAAAAAGTCAAGCAGGGGGTCCAAGAAAAATTCAACCCGCATGCCAACTAAGGGAAAGAAAGAGAAGGCAGGAAAAAAAACCTAGCTTTTGTTGTAAAAAGAACTAATGAAGCTGCTCTTAGAACTGTCCACGGTGACACAACAAGCCTGTGCACCCACACACATTGTGAGAGTGCCAGTCACCCACGGTAATGAGAAAAGGAAACACTGTAGGCAAAGGAAATATATGAATACATTGCTTTTATGGTTTAACTGTAGGAAATCACAACGCTGGCCCACAATATCTTGTGCCAACTGCCAAAAGTGGTAAAATAATACATAAGGTTGTCTACTTATATTTTTCTTACAGACAAGATGGACTGGTGGGGGGTAAAATCCCATTATCATTATAAATTGCTAATTAAATAATTATCAATTAGATGGGCAGACAGAACTCATTCCAATGAATTCCTTAGAGGGCTTTCAGTAAAGAAAAACAGTAATTTTGATTATTTTTTTTATCCATACTTCCTGCCTAGGGGCTCTAAATAGAGATGATATATGGTATATCCCATGTTAGACTTTCACACAGTATATCTTGTGTTAGAGCTCAGGGACAAACACTGAACTTTGGTGCATATATAGATCTTTTTTCAGTTTTTCAGATAAATGGCCTTAATTTCATGATATTAATTAGATACCCAGGGTTATTTCCTAAGGAATAAAAAGAATACTTTCTAGACTTTTACATGGCTCTGAGAGATCACTTTTTCCCAAGTAACTGATAATATTTTCTAATATGTCATTGCATTTTCTTTTCCCTTTTTTGCATAATCCAGAATTTACTTTGAAATAAAATATTAAAATATGTAATACAGATATGTATACAGACAATAGGCAGGTTTGAACACAGTGCAAGCAGTATTTTTAATGAACTTTGTTCTATCCATTAACACCAAAACCAATGCAAAATTATACCCTTTGCTTTCAGGTTTTGCTGTCAAGTTTTCAGATCAAACCCTTGGGCAAAGTTGTAACACTACTGAGCAACAGAAATGATCCTGTCCCGCCCAGTACCCCTTACTCATGCAAATAATTTTGAGGAGAAGGGTGCCTCTGGCCCTGTAAAAAACTTACTCAGCTACAATCAGTCGTCACTCACGTGTGCAGAGTGCTTGCACCCACATTTGCTTGTCCTAAATCAGTTTTGCAAGACAATTATAATCTATAATGATTTGCAAGTGCTGTTTAAGAAATCTTCAGTTGTCTGTGCCAAGGAATATTTTCTAAGAACAGAAGTTCTGCAGACTGAACTGAAGAGTCACATTAATGTTTGGGACAGAGTTTTCATTGCCAGCAAACACCAACAAAAAGTGAGGAACGGAAATGTTAACGTGAAAGATGGACTTTTAATTCCAAAGCCAGGATCATTTAAATATGAATGGGGCTTGCTGCCATCCTCTATCTTTTGTCAGGAAATATGAAGCTCTGGAAGTCCTTTTGTTGCCTTCTTTGTTAACTGTATGAGGCTGAAAGGAGTTGGCTTGTTTCATTTTCAAACCGCGTCACAATGAGGGTTTCAAAAATGAATGCTTATCAATACATGAAAATGCTGAAAGGTTCATAAAGAACAGAAAACTTTCTTTTCCATAATCATCTGTCATTGGATGACTTACCATGGACAATCATAATGAAAAACAAACAGCAAGGAAATTTTTTTAAGATTTAGAAAGGGGAACAGAGTTGTAGAATAAAATTAAAATATCATGACATAAAGATAGATGTTTGAGAACAGAAAAAGAGATATAAAGTATACTTAGCAATATGCAATCTTTCGCCTTCCTATTTTGCTCTTTTCCCTGTTGGTTTCTAGGAGATCACAGAATCCCAGGGTAAGTTCCTCACAGTGATGTTCTCTAATGTGATTTACTTTGAGGAATACTTAATGGAGAAAGGTGCCTACTACATTTAGTTATTGAGTTTTTGTTCATGGTTCAGGATTGATCCACTTGAGTCTTTCAGCAGGGAGTAGTTTTCCAGTGTGGCACAGCATGACTCCAAATCAATAAGGTTAATAGATGTGGTGGCCACACAGTCAGAGGTGATGTGCCTGGCATTTTCCATGCCAATGAAGAAAATTTCTGATGACGAGATGTCATTTTTGTGCCGGCAGTAATGTCACCCTGATTACCTAGAGCACATAGCCAGTTAGTAAGTTAGCAAGACTGTAAATGGCCCATTAATCTGAATTATCTTTACAGGAACTGTTTCAAAAAATTTTACTTGCACCCAAATTACTGGTGCCTCTGTGATTCTTGAAATGCCAACAGCATACTTGCTATATAAAAACAATATTGCTGTGTAAAATCACTCTACATTTTTAAACTCTCAACAGCACACTATAAAACATGAAATTCCAGCCTAAAAAAAAAAGAAAAAAAGTTGCATGTATAAAAAATAAACACACGAGCAAAGAGGAAAAAAATATAATGCAAGATATCACTGGAAAATAGTAATAATATAGATGACAAATCTACTTATGTAATGAGAATGTGATACGTTGGTGTTCCTGCAGTTCCAATTTTCTCTGACTTTTTAAAATATGCGAACTCTTAACAGTGTCTCCCAGATCATTAATGGGTACACATTCCCAGATGGCCTGCATTGTGAACAAAGTGTTGGACAGGACTGGAAAGAGAAATCTGTTTAATATTCCAGTATCTAAATGTCAGCAAGGTGTAATTCAGAGTGCCACTGAAAGATGAGCTGAACAGAATACAATTTATGGTGACTTTAGTTAACAAATGGCATTAAGGGAAGAATTTCCATAATTAAATCATTAACTAATATGAAATATTGATTTCCTCTCTGATGTTACTGTATTATCACTTGTCAGACTTGCAGATAAGCAAAGAGCACTCAGTGCAGTCCCTACCAGGAACAACAATAATTTGCATTATGATAACACCGTCGAGCACTATCAAGCACAGAAAACAGAGCAAGGTGCCATGTGTGCCATGCCATCCTTGCCCCTAAGAGCTCATGGATAACATTTTGATGAAAAATAATAGGATGGTTGCAAGGCATGTCTGTGCAAACAGACTGGATGAAATGATGATCTGTACTGGGAGCCTGCTCCCACACTGTCTTCCTCACACTCTCTCTTCCGTGGTAACTTAGAGCTTCTGCTGGCCATCTCTACAAGACTTCTAGGCAGCTGCTTATCTGAAGAGATAAATTCTGTTGCAGTTAATATCAAGAACATCTATTTTCTAACTGAATTTCTGGGGTTTTTTTTGGCTGTTCTTTATATATTCCTGTTGCCCAAGGGAAGTTGAGTATGTATGGTGGAAGCAATGCAGCACATTAAATAATGATTTTACTTATATTCCAGTATGCTCATTATGCATGTTAAATACTGGAACATATTAGGTTAACGTGAAAATGCAGAAGGACTAGAAGAGGCAAGATTAAAAAAAATTTACACTGAAAAGATCCCCCTTAATTGAGTTGTAATCAGTTAGTATTGATCATTAGTCCTTTTATCAGCATGATGAAGATAATGATGATAATGATGACAGTGATGCAATGTGCAGCGCTTGGATCATAAAGAGAGGATGGGAAATTGTTTAAATATTTGATAATAATTCTTTCTCGAAGGTGATACAGACTGCACAACATTGTATATTACTCTCAAATTCATGACAAAGCTTGAAAAGAAGTTGAATAAGCGTTTTCTAATAAACTTGCCTTGACCTGCTTTTAAAGAAATAGTCCACTCTTTGCTAAAATGGAAAGAGGCTATATTTTTGAGAAATGCTTTAAAAAAAAATGTTATTTTCTACCAGAGTCTTTCAGCAGGAAAGCAGTTCTTTTGCCAGTCAAACATTCAAAAATCATGTCTCATTTGAATAAATTAACATATTTTGTGGCAAAAATTAATTCCAAGGAAGGAACAATAAATACGAAAGCAATTTAAATTGTGTATTTTACAGGGGAGGGGGGAAGAAAAAGAAAACCCAACATTGTCATGTGTATGACAGCTCAGCTAATTTGATGGGCTTTGATGTTAATTTAGGGTTTACTTTAATTTCAAAACATATTTTTTCACTTAATAAGGGAAACAAAAGAAACTTTCAACCAGTTTGTTATCTGGGAATGTTTTGGCTTCTCAAATGTGAGAACATGATTGTTTTTATTTCCAGGAGGAGATAATAACACTGAAGCAATAAAAAGAGTCAAGGCAGCTTGCACAGCACAGGAAGTTCACAGCCAGAGACTTAATTTCCCACACAATGTACTGTGCAATGGGCCCATTAACATAGATGAATAGGCTCTTTAAAGGTTTTTTTTTCCAGATATGCAGCTGCCGCTGAATGGTGCTATGTTAATAAGGTACTCACTTGCCTATTCTTCAGGTACTCTGGCATTCTCTACCTAGGTAATCTCCATATAGGAAAAGCCATTAGAGGTTGTATCTCCTACCACACCTTCAATTATTTTAACACCTGCACTGATAATCCTGGTAAGGTAAACTGGTAGGGGGCCAAGGGTCTGAGTCCATCCTCTTCTTCCCCCAGAAGTCACATTTCAGGGGGAGGGGCTGAAGGAGAGTGGGGAAGGAAAAAAAGTAAAGTCACTTTTATTACACATCAGTGGGAACATTCTGAAAAAGCTTTCATGCCTAGGAAATTGTTATTTCTTCAAACAACTGACAGCCTGCAGAGGAAACTCTAATGGAAATCCAGCTCATGCATTGTTATGCATGGCCCTCATGTAGATACATGGGGGTGGATTAAGTTAGCTTCCAAAGGGTCTATTGTGTGCAGCATTAATTTGCAGTGCTCTTGATATTTGAGTTTGAAGGTTTTACAACCTTTGTGTTTACTTAGATGCACTATATCCTACATTTGTTTATTTCCTTCCACAATCTCTTATTACATGGTAAATGTAACATTTATCTTTATTAACTTTCAATATGTTGCTGTAACTTAGAGAGAAGGAAATAATTACAACCTTCTTCAGACATAGCAGTTTTAGAGAAGAGTTTTTGGCTTTTTTTTAGTTCCTTCCTGGTCAGTTCTGACTTCTCCATCTGTTAAAACAGTGGCCTTCTTTATGAAGACAGTGGAGTAATAGCATAAAATGGTGTCTTTTATTATTATTACATGAATATTAGCCTATAACAAAATATATTTTCCTTGTCATATATGACAAAAAAATAAACAAATCAACCAATAGACTTCTAAGAGAATCTGGTGTGATTGCCTCTTACTACATAGAGATGTAAGAAGAAAAAAATGCACATACCACACTCCATCATCACAACCTTTCCACTGTTTTCTCAGAGTCCATTACAAATTTATTGCTATTTTCTACAGGTCCTCTTCTCCCAATATTAAGATACAAAATACAAACATGACTTCTCCCCTGCTACCCTAGCTTATTTCCTTATTTTCCTGTAAAGATACATATACATTGCAGACAGGCAGTTTTATAAGTTCGACTATTCAGTGAGGTTTATATTCAGAAGTTCCTAATGGATTTTTATTTGAACTTGCCAGGGATGTCTAGAAGTGTTAGTTTTTCAACACTGAACTAAGAACTCAAAGTAACTTGTACATTCAAAGGACGCTATGATCCTAATCTGAACTAAAGGGCTCAATTGAATAAAAATACCTTATGCTCGAGTAACTCAAGCTATGTGTGGCTCCTTCCCCTCCCCCTTTATATGGAAGTCAGTCAGTTAGGCATTTTTGTATTTTAATAACACAAAAGGGTTTCTCATAAGAAATAAATACTTAGTAGTATCAGGTGCACAGTTTACTCAGGCAAACCTCCTGACACTTAGGGAAGACCTCTTAAAACTGCAGAAAGTTTTGAGTTCAGATTTTGATGCTACATAATGGATAAGAGAAAAGAAATTTCCTTCTTTAGGGCTCAGCCATTCACTCATTAGGGCACAACAGCAAAAAGGTGCATCTGGCCCTGCCTGCTTGCTTGAATGATGGAGACTGTTTGTTACCTCTCCCAGACTGACCAAGAACTGCAAACCCAATGACGGAAGATGGAGAACTCAGCTGTTGGAGAACTGGAGATCTTAATCTAATTTTTTGGACTTAGGATCTTTTCTAATATCCTAGAAAATTATAACAGCAGGGATAGAAGGAACTGCATTTCACAGACCTGTTTAAAGAGTCATGCTACTACTGGCATTGTATAAAACAACAGCACAGCTTCTTCTAGAACGTGATAAAAGGTGTGTGAAACCCTGGCTGGTCCAGAGAATATACATCCACTGCTTTTATTCTCCTTTTTATAACAAAAGGAACAGGAGTGCTATTATAGAGATTCAAATTCAAAACTAATAAATAAGAAACTCTTTTTTTTTTTCCCTCCTTTTGGATATTTAGGTTGTCAATATACAATATCACATTATTTCACCAAAGTCAGATTCAGTCCAACAGAGTAAACAGAAATCTGATGCTACAAGGGTCTCCAGCATTGCAGTACTTAATTTGATCTACTTAAAAATAAGACACCTGGGTCTAAAGAAGTATTATCCTCATTTGCTATCACAAAACTCTGTGTTCTTCAACTGAATATTTAGACTCTGGCTCCTGTCAGAGATATGGTGCTGCAATAAATATATTAAATACACAGCAGCTCTGCTAGAGAATTCCCATTCTGGAAATTAGCATGTACCATGAATCCTCAGGGCAGGCTACCTTCCAGAAACTCTGAACATGGACAGTTGACCTGAGGAAACCAGGAAGAGTGATTAAAGGAACTGTACTGTACGGTGGAAGAAGGAGATGAAGATAAATTAAGATACACAATTTGTACATCTGAGATTGTAAAAGATACTCTTGAAAGCTGAGGAGTGGTCAATCAGAAATTTGTCATTAGCCCAGGAAAATTACAGGCACTATCTAGAGAGTAAAAACAATTGGAAAGGAGAAAAACAGTCAGTCAGGTGGAAGAAAAAGTTTAATGAGAAGCATTGCAGGGAAATGCAAACATAAAGAGTAGGAAACAGATAAAATCAAATCTCAAAATAGTGGAAACAATTTGAGAATAGTAAATACCTGTGCAAAGTAAAATACAAATTGTGGGAACAGGGTGCGTGGGTGACAATGAAAAGTGAAAAGAGGGCAATAAAAGGATGCCTGCCTCATTTGGATAATGATATTAGTCTGTCAAAACAACAACAAAAAAAGAAAAACCTAATTTCTTCAGACTTATATGAACTACAAAACCCATTGAATTTTCCGTGCTATGCTTATGTATCCATTGCACAGGGTCCTGAGCACCTTGTTAACCAAGAGCCATCACCAGTGAAGGCTGTCAGACACACACCTGCCGAGCACGCCTGCATATGCTGCACTCACACTATCCTGCAGGCTGGGACTCCTTGAGATTCTGCCAACAAAACCTGACGAAAGTAGCAGCAATAGCAGTCAAGCAAGGGGAATGCTAGAAAGGACGGACTGCAAGGACTCCCAGGCTGTCTCAGTTCTGCTTTGCAGTCTGCATTTTTCAACACTCTCACAGAAAGGACCAGGCTCTTTTCCCCTCTCTTTTCCCTGTGTGCCCGGCGTGTGCACTTCTAGGCTTAACTCTGGCCCTGCCTACTCCAGTCTTTAGAACAGCATGTTCTGAAGCACAACTTGTTAATTGTCAGATGGGAAAGAGATGGGACCAGATTCCCTAATTATTTTTAATGGCCTTTCCTGGTACACTGCAGAGCCCTGCACCCCTCAGTGAGGGGTGGGCTGTTGTGCAGCTCATACTGTATAACATGGGACTGATAAACCACCCTTATTTTAGAGTATTTATTGTTTATTTAGTGGAAAGATGTCAAGCTGTCTTTTTAGATAATGTTGAAGCTATTTGATTATCAAACTCTATGTGTTTTTTTAAAAAAATTAATAGAAAGTATTTTCTGGTGTTTTACAGGGAAAAAATGCATCTCAGATTTGGAGCACTTTTTTTGGAGCAGTTTTTTGAATGTATTCTGATAGGAAAACTCAAGAAGTCACTGCTAATTTTGCACCCCAAAAATTTGGTGTCTGTAAGTGCAGAATGAGGGTCTGTCTCTTTCCAGTCAGGACTGCCTCCATACACAGGCCAGGACCAGTTACCTTCAAATGAAAGCTCATTTTTTTTTATTATTTTGCTTCATATAATGGAATATTGACCCCAATTAGCCTCAGTTTCTAATTGTACCTGACACAGCAAAGGCCTCTGGTGAGGGACAGTCCCAGAACCGTGCACTCTAAAATGCAATATGGGCAAAACTCATACAAAATCCTTGCACAGGAAGAAGAAACTAGATAGCTAATTTTACTCCCTTCCAACTTGGGACTAATGAAAATTACAGGACCATGGGTGTGTTTTTTTTTTAAACTTTGTTCCTCTGTAAATATAGACTGAGTCATTAACAGGAGAAGGAAGAGAGTGATCCCCACAGTCTGCCTCTTTAACACTGGAGTCTGTCTCTTTCTCTCTGCTGCTCCTGGAGGCAGCTCTTAGCAGCCACCTCCAGGATGATGCGGCTCAGAGACAACCAGCCTCGTTGCTGAGAACTGTGATTTTTTTCAGCAACCAAGCAGCTTGTTTAAACCACCACAGAGCAGGGGCAGAGCCTGCAAGAAGCTGAGGTAATCATTTTTACATTAACTATCTGGCAAAGATGTGGGCTGCAGACAGAGAGAAGGGATACAGAGGGAGGGAGGAGCTGCAGAAAATGACAGTGAAAAATGAAGAAACGGGCTTTAAAAGAAATCCAGTGTTCCTTGGAAAGGTATGACATTGCAGGAATTCTGAAGGCAGAGAAGGGGAGGCAGAAAGGCTGCACATCTGCATTCTGCACATTTAGTTCTAATGTACTCTTTTGCCTTTATCTTTGTTGTTGTTTTTCATGACAGCTGCAAAAGTTTTGCAAAAGACTCCCTCTTCCAATGCAAACCAAAAAGTCAGGGTACAGTGGTGGTGTGTCTTATCTATGGATATTTTTTTTCTATTTTGTTTTTCTGAGATCAGCTGCTGAGGAAATAAAATGCCATGCAATTTCCAGCAATGAAAAGTGAATCAGTTCTTTTGCTAAAAAAAAAAAAATAAAGCCAACCTCATTTTCATATTTCCATATTTAATTTTTGCACTTGCATGTACATTTCTGTTATCTTCCAGCCACATGTTGCTATTTGTCTCTGTAGTGAAGGATTTTTTTTTTAAAGACTGTGGGCTATGTGAAGCCTGACTTGAATGTAAAAATCCACAGAGTAAAAATTTTCCAATCCTCACTGAATTAAAGAGAGCTGGCATGCCACAGGTTTTGTGGCCCAACTCCACACTCAGCACCACCTTGGGTGGCACATGGAGCAGGCAAGGAGCACCAAGCACCTACAGACCAATATCTCATGGCCATTGCAGTCTCACAGCAGATCTGCAGGCATGGGTAATAGGAGGCTGAAAAAAAATTAGCAGCCACTCACTCTTCCACAAACTAGCCAGCTTTGGCCAGCTAAACACTGTTTAACACTTAGTTGGTAACTGCAGCTTCCACAGAGAACAACTACCTAAACTCGGAGAAGGAGAGCTCTGAGATTTGTCAGACCATTCCAGGCAATTGGCTGCATTTAGGCTGTTGTTTAAGTTAGTCATCCCTCAGCTATCTGCCTTTCAATAAGATTCAGACTTGTAAGATACTTGGATGTTTTGTAAAGGTTATGTGCAGTCAAAAGCAGGCAGCCAAGGCTCCTGCACTCTGCCAGAGTTAGCGAGGCAGCTCAGCCTTACAATGCATCTTAACCCAGCAGCAGCAGTGCTTGGACAGATATCATTTCTGTTGTGCTTGTTGGCAGACAAGATTTCAGACAGACTCTGGTTATGATTTACTTTTGGTCTACATGTTCAGTGCTCAGTCAAGATTCTTGTGCAGCCAACACAGCAACGGCCTTCAATAAGAGAAGGAATAAACACAATGTTTTCAGTTTGAACAATATTTCAGTTGTTGTTTTGTCAGTGGACCAGACACTCATGAACTGCTCCAATTTGGTCCCAGACTGCAGACAGCTCTGGTTTGTCCACATAAAGTGTATTCAATGAACTAACATTGCATGTTGGCAGAAGGGCCATACCTCCAACTCCTGTGTGTTTCTGTGCTTCTGGTGCCATCATGGGACTGCCAATCCCACCAGTGTCCCTGCTCTCTGACAGGCAAGCTCTGCATCTGCAGCAGGAAAAAATGTTTAACACACAGGATCTTCCAGCCCTTTCCTAAAGCTGGAACTCAAAAAACACAACGGTGCATATTGTGTCTCACCTGGTATTGATCTCCCTCTCTTCTCATCCTTAGCTTTCTGTATCTCCACATTCACAAGTCTCGCCTCCATGTCACTCAGGTGCCAACTACAGTTCCCAGTTTGGGAAGTGACTATTGCTAATGTATGAAGGCAGTGATATCTTGCATGGGAATTGACAGTTTTTGAACTTAGAGGTTACAAGTAAAATCAGTGTGTAAGACTCTGGAAAGCATTTGAAAATTACAGACAATGTAATGGGCTTTTATGCAGTTTCTTCCACTTCCAAGTGTATCTGCAACTAATATTGAGTTATCACTATAAGTATTAAACTTTATAAAGACACTAGATTACTGTTTCTAATGTAAGGGGGGGAAAAAAGCATGGGTTTCTTTTTTCTTCGGGGGGAAAAGTGTTTGTGTGTCATTTGGCAGTTTAAAGGTTTAACTAGCCTATTCCTATGAAAATCTCAAAATTCAGCCAAAGACATCCTGGTCTTACACACTTTTCTTCTGAATCTCATGTTCTGTGGTAAATGTAGCATTTTCCTTCTGAAGCAGTTAACATAAAATGTCTTGGTTAAGAGAAACTTTCCTCTTGGAAAAGATAATCTGCCTTCAAAGTTATGTTAAACAACTGAGTGGTCTAATTGATTGAACATTTACAAATTATAATTGAATTTGTGCCAAACTATGTGAAAAAGATTTATGTTCTGCTTCCCATACTGTTTATCCCTCATTTTTTTGCGTGTGTGTGCATGTGTGAACTGAATCTTTGGGAACTCCTTTCACTTGATGCATCATTGAGGTGGCTAACACATTGCATTATGGCAGTCTGTCACATCAGTGTTTCAAACTGAAATACTGGACTTGACACATCCCTGGAAAAGCATGTCAGACCATCCAAAATCCAGAGTTATGTTTCTTTTGAAACTTGAGATTCTGAAGACAGAATTTTCACTTACTTAACTCTAACTGCAGGGAAAAAAAAAAAAAAAAGAAGAAAGAAAGAAAGGAAAAAAAAGTTTACGTAATTATAATGCAGCCTTTTTTAAGCATTAAAAAGATTTTTCATGAAAATAGTAGTGTCTTGATTGTCCTGCTTGTGAGTGGAAACAGCCAACTCTCTGTAAATACCCATATTTATTTTGGTGAACCTCTGTGAATTATGTGAGAACAATAAAGGGGAAAGAATCTGAGTGCCCAGCAAACAAAATGCAACACCTTGTCATATTTTTATGTAATAATTTCTTGAATATGAGGAGTCAAAAAGTGTGTGAACTCTTACCTGAGCCCTTGATGATGGTGAAAATTTAGCCAATGAACATTTTTGAGAGAATGTTTCTTTCAACAGGAAGTGATCTAATACACAGATGAAGAGCTGTAGTAGTTTTGGGGCTGTATCTTCTATTTCTGAAGGAAGAATTGCAAGTCCATGGAAATGTAAAGATGAACTTCTGGAGCTGTACAGAATAACACCCAAAATATGGCATTATCAACTAAGGTAGGATTTTATTTTTTAATCCAGTTTTCCTATGTATAAACCCCAAAATAATTAAAAAATCTTTTACCACATTCTTCAGCTCAGCCCATGCCCACGATCTAACCTGCCACATTGCCCAGTCAAGTTCTCTGATCATATACAGGACTGGATGTGATCACCTTCTACTCTAACCAGAGAGTATCACAATTTCTTTTTGGTGATTTCGTTTAAAAAAATCCTCATGACTACGAGCAGCCATGTTTCATTATTGTAAAGCAAAAGGGTAGAAATAGGACCAGGAAATTCTAGTTTTCTAACTTTAATCAGCATACAATAATGTGCATGAGTAATTAGTATGGAAACAAGAGTGAAGATGGATTGCCAGATTTGAAGGAAAATTACTGCCTTCTGGACAATATTGCCAATTTAAGATTATATGTAAGTCTCAGTTATTTAGTCTTTTTCTGTTACAATGGAGGATATACAATATATTAAGTCTAACAATAAAAAGACAAGGTATATAACCCTTAATATCAGAGACTGCTTGAAAATGTTGTTCCACATTATCACAAACAGGCATTGCATGTATTGCTTATATTATTTTAAATTTCTCAAGCTTTATTTGAAATCGAATTAATGAGTTTTAAGCACTAAAATAACATTTGTTGAAATTCTCAAATATTCTGCTGTTTGGCATTCAGTGGATTATAAAGAATGTCTATTACTTGAATAGCCCATGGCATCTAGGATGCAAATTACATGATATTCTCCCCTTCCTTCCATCTCAGAATCATGGGTAAATGATTCTCCCTCTCTATGAACAGTTTTCTTGTGATGAAGTCCTGCCTCTTACAACGTCCAACTCAGAACTCCTGAGTCTATAATATGCGTTCAAGGCCTCATGGGATTCTCTAATATTTACACAGCTGTGGCAAACACTTCAAAATTAACCACCTGACCTTCCCCAAAATGCTCAAAGAGCTCAAATTCCTTATTGCACACAAAAGAATCAAACACATTTGGAGGCCTGAGGGCCATGATGTTTTTTTATCTATCAGGGATAAAAACCCCTCCATCCACTTTTTCTGAGGACTCTGTTCCACCAGTGCCTTTTTTATCTGCTCTCCACATTGCACCCTATCTTCTGTGTCCACAAAAAAGCCATCTCTACCACAGGGGCAATAAATTACCATTGAAGAAAGAATGGTCACTTTGATCCAGAAGTGAAAAAGGTGTTAAATCAATATCAAATTCACAGCTGAGACCTAGTCTTAGATTTTGCAGAGTACAGACTACAGTCTTTGCTGAGATCACATGAAGGGGCTCTTACCTCTTGTGTTCTTCTAATTTCAGTCTGATTTCATACCCACTGCAGGATAAGGCCTAAACTTTTACAATATTTTTTTTCTATTTTGATTTATAATTAATTATTACCTTCTTTTCCAGGTATTCCAGTGAATACCTTCCTTTACTTTCTACCTCATCACAGGATTCATTTAGCATGAATAAAGCTCCTGAGAAAAAATCAGTTTTTCCACAGAAATTTTCTCCCAAGATGGTTGTTGAGCTGAAGAGCAGGACAAACACTGTCGATGCTCATTGAGGAGCAGCTCTAGGGCTGTTCTGGGTACACTCCTCTCCCGAGAAGACGAGAGGCTGGTGGGCACTCAGGTTAGATCCTCGTCACCTTAGACACGATTCATGTAGATTAAAATACAGCAAATTGATACAACAGGGCTTTGTCCATTGGCAGGGTGCAGTCATTGTCCAGCTCACATCGTCTCAGTAGAACAGCACTGGTTTCTTTGCCAAATTGCCTGATAAGGCCACAGCAGGCTCTGGATTTACCCATTACCACAGGCTTTAATGGCCTTAAGCACAACTCTGAATTACACCTCCAATTGCTATTTCCATCTGATTAACACTGAAAAATGCAGAAGGCTGGGTGCATGCATACAGCACTTGTATATGAACTAACACACTGAGCCATAACATGCAGCATTTAATCCTCATTCAACACTTATGGTTATTTACTGACTCTTTCAGAAAGGGACGTGATACTGCAAAACACAGAACAGAAAAGTTGGTCTGCTTAAAAAAAATTAATAAATGTTTGAAGCACTTGGCAATAAACTTTCAGGAAATCTGTCACTGAAGGGACCTCATGTAGCCACTGCTCCCAATACCCACACAAAAGGTTCACCAAAGTCATGATTTTGCAAATAACTGCTTAGGAATAGGACAAATTAGTTCAAAGCTTTTCTCTTGGCCATAATCTAAAGCAAAATTAATGTAAAATTCACAGAGATAATTTTGCAAAATAATTGTCAGTTTTACCATTGTCACATAACTGCCTGCAATTCATCCAAATGCTCATCACCAGTCTAGAAATTTATCTAAACTGAGCATCTCAGTCATTAAGAAACTCGGTGAAAGGTAGGTTATGGATGTAGAACAATACTACCATTTTTAAATTACTAAAATAGAGCTTTGAGTTATAATAAGAACCAGAGCTAAAAGTTGAATGCCAGCTTTTTTTTTTTTTGTTTTGTTTTAGGCTTTCATGTTGACCTCTGCTCTACACAAACTTAAATCTGTTTTACATCAGAAGCTGCAGGGACAGAAGAGTACATGGGAAAGGAACATATCTGGGAGTTTAGAGAGGACCAGCTAAATTTTTTTTCCTCCACTGGGATTGGTGACATAACTAAAAAGCAACAAACAGCAGGTGAGAGAGAGGATTTAAATATAAATAAGGACACTTTGAACCATAAGTTTTTATTGATCACATTCACATTTACAAATCAAAGTGTCAGCTCTTAGAAAAATATTTAACTAAGAAAGAATCCAAAAGTCATAAAATACCAAGCAGGGGAAGAAAAAAAAATAGAGAAAAGTAAGGGCATGGAATCATGTTGATAAATATTCCCCAGACTAAAAAAAAATCAACTAAATACCCTATTTTCTTTAATTAAAAATCACTGAATTATTTAAGGATATCTGTATGGATCAATTATTGAAGACACATCCAGATCTGCCTAGCACTGTGATTACTGGTTTATATGGTTATTAAGATCTGCCCATTTGGACCTGAATTCAACCTCCAATTAAAAAAGTTATTAGAAATTCAATCCCACAAACAACTTAGCACATCCACACTCCATGCTTTAAAATGGTTAAACATTTTAATTCACATAACTAATCCATTAATAAAAAAACAGAGCTTATTTTCTTTTTTCACTGGTCAATGTATACAAAGAAACAACACCCATTTTATGGCCATGATTTAGCAGATGGCATCTTACTAAAGGCACTGCTCTCACTCTATCTCTGGGATCAGAGTTCAAATAGCAGCACATTCAATCTGGAAAAAAGTGCTGGTTACAATAGCATAGTAATAACAGTTGCAGATAACAATCTGAAAAGCTGAGACCACTGAAACACGATGGTTTGCAGTTAGAAAATATTTGTGTGTTTTACCAGATTGCAGCCCAGTACACTGCTGACCGGGAGAAATAAAAACCTGGTGGGAAGACACAAAATTAGATCAGAGCTCCCTCAAATGAAAAGAAATCCAGTCTTGCTGAGCAGAAATGTGATCATCCAGATAGCATTTCTATCAGCTCATCCATTTCAAACTGAATTTAATGCTGTATTAGAAACTTAATTTTAAAGGATGCTATTGCATAGGTGCAACTTGGCTACTAGAGCAGGCCCATGAGCAGGTCTGATCAGCCCTTCCTCCACAGACACCCCATAACCACACTTTGTGAACAGAGACACAGATTCCCTCCACCAAGAGAAGGCAGCCAGCTGAGGTACTGAATATCATAAAAGAGATCTTACCAGCTTCTGCAAGATGCGTTCAGCCCTGCCAGCCTTAACAGTGATCACAGGGATGCTGGGAATTTATACAACCAAGGAACATTTAGTGATAATTAGCCAGAAAACTTTGCCAGCCTCCAAAAATTTGCAGCTTAGAGGCTTCCACAAGCAGACCTTGCTAGATTTCTCTTTCATGAACTTCTCCAGTTGCCTCCTGACCTGCCCCATAAAGGATCAATAATCACAGCACACAGGCTCACACTGTGCGGAACCATTGTGGTCCCTTCTGGGGCTGTGCATGTTGCCTTCATTTAATCCCCACACTTCTGGTACCAGAAAAACTTGCTCCTCTCCATGGCAGTTGTGATCTTCAGACCCTTTTTCTTATCTTCTCTGCATTACCTTTTCAGCAGGCTGAAGAACATGTGGATGTTCCTTCTGCAAAGGATGTGAAGTCAGGACTCCAGGGGTCTGTGGCTGCTCCTCTTGCTCCATGGAGAGTGTTCACATGCCTTCGCTTTGTATTTAATGATTCACCTTGTATGGGCTGAATTATTGTCCAAATATTTCTGGTTGTCCCTGGAGGAAAGAGTCTTGATAACAGTTCTAATCTAAGACCTACTTTAGATACCAGGCTGGTGTTTTGAAGGAGACAGAGTTAGATCAAATTGCACTGAATTTATCAGATGAAGATCCAAGTGTTTCTGTTTAGTGAGATGCAGAAATCTGTGCCATTAATGTTTGCTATTTGACAATGGTTTCTTTTCATTACATGAAATGAGAAAACAGAGCCAGTTCATTATGAAGATAGTGAAAGTTTTAATAAGGCCAGTACAGGCTGAATCCTACAAGTGCATATGGGGAAAGTAATGTATAAAAATGCAACATCAAAGAAAGATGAGCAGGGAATGAAGAGCAGAGAAACATGTAATGAGCCAAGTCAGACTGAAGTCTTAGATAATTGCTTAAAGATTGCAGCACTTGGGAAATGCTATCCTATAGCAGGAGTAGAAAATGGCTTGAAATGAATGGGACCCAGTCAATCTTTAACCATGTAAGGGCCAAGGTAATTTCCCCATTTTTCAGGTGTAGAAGCTGAGGCTCTGGATAGAGCTAGCAGTGAGTGTCTCGCCTGGAATAGATCAGCTCAGTCTGGGATCAGACGTGACCCAACTTGTTCTTTGCCCAAAAACCTCTTCTAAACATTTTTTCTATTAACTGTGGGGCTAGAGAGAACTTAATAACCTGTCAATGTGAAATCATTAACTTTCCTAATTGCAAAGAGTGGGGCTTGTGGCTCAGTGTTAAGTTCTTGCTGTTTGTACAGTGTTAAATAAGCCAGTTGATCAATGGGGCTCTGATGATTTATTAACATCATGCTGCCAATGAGAACACATGCTGAAACTTAGGATGGCTAAAACTTAAATTTAAAATACTGAAGGAAAACTCAAATCTTTGAAGGACTTACAGAACTGGTTGTATATTTGTCTTATTTTAACACAGAGAGCAAAATATATCTGAATAATAAGGAATGCATCTTACACCAGCTCAAAGTACTGCCAAGAGTAATAGCAAACTGTGTTTTATCATGTTTTCTTGCAATTCTACAGAAATGGCTTGATATCCCAGTGTATTAAGCAATTCCTATGTTGTGTACTAAGTACCTCTGTTTTTTCAAAAAGAGGAAAAAAACAACCTAAATCTATTTTCATTTGGATAGAAGTGCTTTATCTTTTAATTTCAATGAAAACAATCCAACTGACATGAAATTCCCATTGAAAAAAATTGAGCATTATTAAAACAGCTGAAACAAAACAGTACATATTTTAGTTTTTTGGTTCGTTTTCTCACTAATCATTCACAGCACCACAATGCACTAGTTAAGATCATTATTTCTAAAATCTGATTCATTATTTATGCCTCATTTAGGGTGGCAGTGCGCCTACCTAGTTGAGATTTTTTTAGCAACTGACTGCTACCCAAGAGAGGCTGCTGTTCATCTTTCTAAGTACACACATAAGCAGCATTTCAGTGGAAACTGATCTATAAACAATAAAAATCATATGGGAAACTAAGCAGAGCTTATATTAAGAGGATTTGATTATGTACACTGCCATCAACTTGGGTGTATTTTTACAGTTCAGATTAGCAACTTTAAAATATATTTATACAGGACAGAGAATTGTAGGAGGATCCTGGAGATCTAGTAACAGTAAAAATATTACTACACTTCAAAGTTTCTTGGGCTTTCATCCGTGATGTGTACTGTTTGATAAAGATGGATAAGTATTATCTTCTCCATTTCACACTTTAAGAACATGAACCACAGATAGACTGAACAATTTCTGAAACCATCAGAAAAATCTTTCTACATTGGAAAAAGCTCAGCTGAGCCTTGAGGCTACATCCACACTGGCAAACAGTGCAGACCAGAGGAAGATTTTTAGAGCAAAACAGTTGACAGTGAAAGACTACAATAGAAGAAATTTTCATTTTAATTAATTTATTTATTTTTACTTTGGACTGTATTTTGCTTAACTCCACAGACCAAGTACCTATTTCTCTCTGGAGTGCATGAGATGTAGTCGGTTTACTCTTATTCAAAATTAATTCCAGTTCATGCACTTGTGACAGTTCCTCAACATAAGAAAAAGCATAAATGATGGAACTGATCACAAGACCTACTTTAGAAGTTCCCATCTGATCCAAGCTAAAATTCAAAGGTAGACTCAGCCTTTGCGATGCCAGCTGGATAAAGCTTGATTCAAAGCAGTGTGGAGGCAGCAGTGAAGTGAGGATAAGGGGCATTTGAAGAAGTTCCAGTGGAGTCAGGTTTTGGGGCACCAGGAGGCAATGTTTTGTTACCCCTTAGCTATTTCTGCACAGATATGCTCTGCAGCTCCCGGGTTTGCATTCTTGCTGAAAGCACAGAGAACTTGCTTCATACCACACATTATATTGTGCATGAAAGCTATCCACATGACAGGCAGTCTTCCAGAGATAACAGTAATCTTCAGGTGATGCCAACAATTTTTACTGACTGACTGTGTGCAGTGCTCTGCTGAGCCCAGCCACTCAACACAGTCTGCCGAGCAACAAGAAAAAGTCTCCAGCTTTGCTATGCTCTGTCAGCTTTCCTTACTGCTTCCAAGAGTTAGTTCTGGGCACTTTGCTGCTACATTTACATGAAAAGACAATGTACTCTTCAGCTCCCTGACACACATATTAGATTATAGTCACATATTGTGTTCTGTGCAAGTCCATGCACATCTCAAGTGCCAGGGAGTTTTCCATGCTTCCAGAATACAGAATTTTATGAAGGCAGCAATGTGTAGACTTCCCAAGTTAGCTTCAGTGGATTTTCTTGCTGAGATATTGTTTGTCATCAGAGACTTGCTGTATCTGTGATGCAAATAATAATAATTGTTGGATAATTGTTCCTTTGTTAGTTTTGCTTTGAATAGACAAACAATGAGAAAAGCTATTTAAAGGTAGAGAAAGAGAGGTTGAGACATACGAGAAAAATTCAAGAAAAATTTCTGGAAGAATCTAGCTTTTATATAAAAGATTTGAGGGAGCAGAGTAGTTTGTTTACACTCACTTAGCTTGAGGAATTGTCCATCATACTCCTGTGTAGGGGCAATCTTCTTCTACAATCCGCTGAGGATTTTGGACACAGCTAATCTTCAAATGTAATGTAGACCATGAGAACTCTGGCCCTGAGCACTGTCCCTATATACTAAAATTCCTGAGGTCTGGAAAAATTCTGAGTGGTCTACAGAGGTTTGCTTGTGGACACAAGGCTTTTTATATGGAGATCCATTCCAAAGCAGGTTAAGGTACATACTTACTATGTAGACACAGCTGTTAAAGCTTTTTAAAAAATCAAAGAATAAAGAAGTATAATTTAAAAGTTGAAGAGGATTTAGTACCAAATCTTTAGTCCCTTATGCAACCAATTGCTACCTTGTACTTCATAAAATATAGTAGAGCCGTTGAACTGCGAGCACCATAACTTGTACTTTGAATCTACGTAAATGTAAAAAGTAATAAATTACAGTGAGTGATCCTAGCTTTTTAACTGACATTCCAAGTCCATTTGCCTTTCTAATGCATTTTGAAAAAGATAAATGTCTAACACTTAAACTGCACGTAAGCTTCTTGCTCTTTTATATTATTTCCTATAAATAAAAATATAAATGCTTGCGGTCATGCAATTTGATCTTTGAGCACATGGTACTATAAATCTAGTCATGATACATTTCCCCTGAAAATAAATATGATCTTTTCTTTTCATATGCAGGAGAAAAAGGTTCTTTCTTAAGGACATAAACACCAATAGTCCAAATAGTCACTTAGCCCAGAAAGTAGAGACATTACTCTTGGACATGGGTACTCATTGGATACATGGTTTCCATGCCAGGCAAAAAGCAAGCTCTTAGTCAGGAATTTTTTTGTGACAGAACTGTGCTATTGTTAGCCCTTTTCTCTCATATGAGAAAAAAAATTTTATGAACAGGATTAAATAGATGTTATATAAAGGAATGTCTGTATTCTGTGTCAGGTACTTACTCTACTTTGAACTTATGTTCTCTGCTTCACAATTGAAACTATTCTTTCCCTTTAACTGAAGTTGCCAAAATACAGTCTTCATCAACATTGATTCAACACATCATCATCTAAAACAAGGTGATAAAGCTGGTATTTATATCTGTCAGGGGACTGATTACAGATGATGGCAACAACCATCTCAAAAGGTGTAATTCTCTGCCACAGTGTATATCAGTATTTTTCTTAATTATTTTTGACATTTTACCTATTACTCCAAGGACTTTTTTCAGAGGGCGGAAATAAAGGGGAAAAATGGGTTTTGTGCCACAGATGAAGAAATACATCTTCTGTAAGTAATTCCCAGAAGAAATCTTGGAAATCTTATGGGGTCAGGAAAGAGGCAAGAAAGTAGCATTTGTCACCCTTGCTGAATTGGTCAACTAAACTTACAGTAACACTAAAGCTGAGTGACTTATCTGCCACCCCTTAGGGAGGAAGAAAAGTGAGGCTAAAGAAGTACAGGGAGGGGGGGAAAGTACACTGTGAGAGCATAATCTAAAATACTGCCTAAAGATTCTGGTCTTTCAGCCACTTAGCTCCTATTTCCCCATAGCAGATATGGATGTAACTTCTATTTTTTGAGGTCACACATAGCAAAAGTGAAGGACTGTACAGCTGAGGTTATGGCAAGAATGAAAGTTCACCAAGTTTAGGACAAGCAAATAATGTCCGAGAGTGGCTCAGAGAAAAACATCCAGCTGAAGAGCAGTACAAATGCAAGAGAAATAGACAATGATCATAATCTACAGGGAATATTAAGGTAGGATGAGTGACGGGCAACCCACAAAACCAAAAGAAACCTTGAAAAAAGCCTGTGAAAAAGCTTGTTACAAGTCACTGCTTTTGACATGAGTTTGATGCAGGATGGACAACAGTGCTACAAAAAGCAATTTGTCATATATTTCTAGAAAATTTTAAAGCACAGTTGGCTGCTCAATTTAATGACACCATTATTAAACTCAAGATAAGTAAAACAGGCTATAATAGACACGAACTTTCTGCTTTTATCTTAATAACCTAGGAACACTGCAGCCATTCCAGAGTAATACACAACTCATAGCTTGGTTTCCAGCCTTGGAGCTAGTTTCTGTACAGAGTCTCCTCTCATCTAAATCTTCCAACAACCCATGTTGACAACACACCGGCACGAGCAAGGTTAGCAAAACATGAGTTTTACATAGCTATTGGGCCTATTTTATCTTGCATTACACAAATACAAATAAAATAGCACTCCATGGAAGCTCTTTTGTGTGGAAATGGATTGTTAGGTATAACAGGCTTTGTAACGTGGACCACTAAAGATATGCCAGGACCATGTGAATAATTCTGGATGTAACAGAATGAAACATCTATCTTTCAGATATTCACCAGTTATGTCAAGGTGGTCTGTCCTTAATTTACACTCCAGCAGAAATGAAAGCGCCTTGTATCTTCTACATCTTGTGTTGGCTGCATGGTGGCCAGCCTTTAAGAAGGCATTTGCTGCCTACCTCTTAGAGATAGTGTAGAGGAAGGCTGAGTGATTTTCATGCTCTGGCACTCATTGTAGGCTGTTTAATTTGTCAGGACTACTAGGCCATGGTTTTGTGCTTTGACAGGTTTTTGTTATTCCTGCTAATCCCATTTCTGTTGTGTAATGTGCGTGGCAGCATCTGGTGACAACAGAATAGAACACCTAATTGTGAATGAATACAGAGAGTCCTGTTCTGCCACATTGCCTGTTGCACTATTTTTGCATTTTTATGGCTGAGGGTGGGCTTCCAGGAGCTGCAAAGCAGACAGCCCAACGTTGTAATCAAATTTACCATTTGCATGTGTGTGTTCTCAGCAGCCTTCCTGTTTCTACAGCCCCTAGGATTCCCTGAGTTTGGTTTTCTGGCTCCCTCTTCTGAATGGAGAGGATGATCTTAAGTATTTATTAAACAAGTTCTCTTTAACTATTAAGTGACAATGTGAAACTGATGGTTTTAAGAGAATTTGGGTGTCACTAAAAGGAGCAGTATGTGAGAAGAGCCAATGCAGTACCTGCACAGCTGTCACTGCCTTCAGCCATTGTATGACTTAATTCCCTTGCTGGATATGAGGACCCAGCCTGTCCTGGTGCCTGGGGTTGATATTCTCCAGGTGCAGGATCCTGCATTTGCCTTTGTTGAGTTTCAGAGGCTTCCTCTCTGCCCATCTCTCCAGCCTCTCAAGCTCCCTCTGAAGGGCTACACAGCCCTCTGGGGTATTGGCCACTTCTCCAGGCTTTGTGTCATCAGCAAATTTGCTGACGAGGCAGCTGGACCTTCATCCAAGTCATTGATGGATAAGCTAAACAGTACTGGGGCCCAGTATTGAACCTTGGGAAACACCACTATAGACAGGCATTCAACCAGACCCCGTGGCAGCAATCAAAGTCCTCTGGGATCTGCCACTCAGCCAGGTCTCAATTCACTCACTGTCCAGTCACCCAGTCCACACTTCCAGTGACTTTGCCTACAGTGACATTGTGACAGACAGCCCTGCTGAATTCAAGGTAGGCAACATCTTATACTCTCCCCTCATCCACCCTGGAAGTTGTTCTATTGTAGAAGGCAATCAGGTTGAACAAGCAGGATTTACCTTCAGTGAATCCATGCTGACTGCTCCTGATCACCTTCTTGTCATCCATGTGGATAGAGAGGGCCTCCAGCATGAGACTCCATAAACTTTCCAGGGATTGATGTGAAGGTGACTGGTCAGTAGTCCCCTGAGTCCTCCTTTTCACCCTTTTTGGGCTCCAGGGTGACATTTGCTTTCTTCCAGTCCTCAGGCACCTCTCCTGATGGCCATGACCTTTCAAAGACGATCATGAGTGGCCTCACTATGCATGGGTACAGCCTGCCAGAGCCAGGGGCTTTTGGATCTCAAGTACATCTAGATATTCTCTAACCCAATCCTCCTAGACCAAAGACCTTCACATATTTTCAGCTTAGATTCTTCTCAGCCACAAGCATTAGTATTGCAAAACAAGACTGACAAAATTCACTGCCCACATCAATCTTACAAGAACTTCTAAAAGATTAATTAAAACAAAGCTCTAAAACCCAAGAGATCTGAAGTATATGAATCATAATATCAAAAAGAAAAGCTTTAAGGAGAGTGTTCAGAATTTTAAATTAAAGTACAAGCTTCAGTTTTCTCCTGGTACCACTTGGTACAATTTTTCTCCCAGTAAGCAACACAGCTCTTCTGTATTTACAACAACAATACAGAATCAAAACACAAAATGTATGTATGTATGTATGGACGTAGAAATCAAGAAAAGGTCTAAAGCTGATATAAAATGTTACTCATAAATTTTTCTAACTCCTCTGTATTATAGGATGTCGAATTTACTAAGTTTTAAAGAGGTGGTCAAGCAATACAGTAAATACAAAAGCTCTTTCAGGACTGAAGCATGAGGGAGCATACAATCCACACATAAAAATAAGATCTCGTCTTATGCTTCCTCTTATCAGCTACAGTTCAATTCTAAACTGAGTTCTAAGAAATGTAAGATAGTGTGAAAGCAAAAATATTTATGGACGTTATGCATACAGAATAGACAACCAAGGGAGAAATGCTCCTCCTTATCAAAGACTTGTATTAGATGTATCCTTCTTCTAAGCATCTGTGGACAAGTTCCCCAGAAAAGATGCCTTTCATCAACTATGGGAGCTGTTATTCGTTATCATCATCTGTTTATAATCAATGAGAACAGTTGGATGCTCAGCAGTCTTGAAAATTGAACCAATTATTTAGGTCAGTAGTTTTTAACCTTTTTCTATTTATGGACTCTTAAGCATTTTCCAGTGGATGTGAGGCACTGTTAGAAATTTTGCTCATGTAGATAGCTGTCACTTTCTTTGACACTTATAACAAAATGTCTAGAATTTATCCCTTCCCTTTCATCTCCTTATGAATATATCCTCAGACTCTGAGCTGAAAAACCCCAAGCCACATTAGCTAAGTATATACATTTTTTGTTAATAAAAAAAAAAGCGACCTGAATCCATGTGTTTTTAAGCACATTGACAAATTCTGCAAACAAAACTTTCTCAGTTTGAAGCTGTTATTTTGATTACAACCCAGGGAAGGTGCAGTTCTGCAGACATTATTCTCCACTGGCAGAAGCAGTTGCTGGTGAGCTTCAGCCCTGTGAAATGCTCCCTTTCCCTGGCTGCCAGGAACTGGTCTCCATCATGTGCCAGCACGTGTTTCTTTTCTGATCAATGAGCTGTGCTGTGAGACCAAGAGTGATGAGGTAGGGACTAGCATCTTTTAACTCAGAATTGCTACCAAAAGTACTTAAGTGACACAGTAAACCTTTACTTTTGTGTTACAACCCTCAAAAAACTTGTGAATGTTGTTTTTAACAGAGTGAGGAAGAGCAGACACAAGCAAGGAATGGCACGAGCACCTTAATTCGACCATAGCAGCACAAATCAAAATGTCCCAGATTTAACTTCACATTCCCAAGCATGCATTATAGCCAAGCAGAAAGGCCTGGGGCTGCCTTGGGAAGGAGCTCTGACTGAGGTCTAACCACAGGTAGCTTCTGGAGCCCCACCTGAAGGTGCTTCCACCATGTCTGGTGAGCAGTCACAGCAGAAACTGCTTCTGGCACTCACACCACTTGTGAATATTGTTCTGCCCACACCTACCACTGTGTCAAAGGAGAGTCACTACAGCAAACCCAACCAAATCCAACAATCACACACTGAGCAGAGATTTCTTTGTAAAATATTTCTGATGTAATTTTGTTATTTATTCTAATTATTATAGTTATGGGGATACACAGCAATTACACATATTTGATCTGATCTCCAGTAGATTACTGCTCTGCAGATAAATGTGTACAGCCAGTGAGGAGAACATAGAAAGAATGTTATTAAACAGAACAGGCTCTTAAGGCTCCAAAGCTCCTCAAGTCTACCCTCAGTTTAGGCAATGAAAGTGTACCCAGGTCAGCCCTGTGGAGGCTTTGGTAATGGCTGATGCAAATGCTTTGGGAAATGCTCTGAACTAGCAACTGACAAAATACTTAAAATAAGTAACTGCTGAAAAGTTGCCTAAAATAAAGGTTTGGGAGGAGGTGAGACTCTCCCTGGTTTTAATGAAAAAACCTGTAGTCCTCCTACTGTATTTAAATTAAATCTATTTGCCTTTTGTACAGTTCAAATAGATGCTTTTTAATTATTGCTAGTTGTTTAAGATATTGTTGTATGCCCCTGAAGATTTAAACTGAATAAATTTAATTCCTTTAAAATATCCTTCAGCTGCAGGCAATAAAGCGAGAAGCCCCATAGGTATGGCAGTAAAAATAACCATAAAGGCATAAGCATTTAAATGAGGAGAGCATGGAATACTTCCCACTAGACCAAAAAAAAAAAAAAAAAAAAAAAAAAAAAAAAAAAAAAAAAAAAAAGTGAGAGAGAGTAAAAAGAAAGAAAAGAAAAGAAAGGGGGTTGTGGAAGCTATGTGTTTTGGAGACACAAGAACCAAACCATGAAACACACAGTTGAAACATTTAGGATGACTATGAAAAAGGTCTATGTTCACTTGTTAAGGAATGCGCTAAGGCAGACTAAAGCATATGAATGGCCCTTTCACAGGTCACAGATTCTATTCAGTTCTTGGACATTGTTATTATCCGACAGAAATAGATGGGCCTAATTAATATTCTGGACATACCTGAGAGAACATTCTTAAGGAAATCATCCTATGGTGGTATGGATTTGTTGTGTTTTGGGGGTTTTGCTTTTTGTTGGGTTTTCTTGGGTGCTCTGTGCTTTTTGGTTTTGTTTTTAAAAAACAGGAAATGTTACAAGTAGCATCTGGTTAAAAAACTGTGAGCATAATTTTGGTGTTAAAAGTTTAATAAAGAGTCTACTTCTGAATATACTTGTTTATGCAAAGACTTGGAAGTTTTTTTTTTTATTTTAGTAAACAATTTTGCCATGTAGATTAAAGCTGAACTGCACAATCATTTTGCAAGCAATTATATTCTTGGCGCTTTTCTGAACATAATATAACAATTACCACAGCAACTGCATTTTATCAGAGCATTCCAAGCATGCAGCAGGTTAATATCAGTTTTCAGCAATTTCAGATAATATTTCTAAGATGCTAATGTTGGGCAGTTTCAAATGAGCTAACAGCTTCTGATATGAACTGAGTTCTGGTCTTTTAAGATAATGTAGTTATATAGGCCCGATCTTATATGTAGTGGGACTACTGTCCCCCTTATAAAATACTGTTAAACTTTATGGGAGCCTGTGCAAACAAACCCAAATCAGGGCAAATTTCATGGCAAGAAAGACAGAAGGATTGAAAGGTCAACTTTCCAAAGAACGTAACGTGCTGCACAGCTGGTTTGGGATCTCCCACTGCCCGATGTGGGACAAGCTGCCCTGTTGTACAGCTTCTCCATTTACCTCACAACCTTTGCAAGAATCAGCTACTCACTGAGTGTCCTGATACTATCCCCTGCCCTAAAATGATTTTGTTATTAGTTCAATCTACACCAAATTTTAAAGATATACGGTTTGGTTTCAGTTGTTTGACTCCTGCTGAAAAATCCCCAAAAGAAAAAACTACTTTTTTGTGTCCTGGTTCCCCTCACTGCTAACCCTTGTGACAGTTTTGCTGTTGACTTCACAGAGAGCAGAAGTAGGCCCCAAAAATGTCTAATCCTCCATCGTCATCCAAGCTGTATCACTGCATTTTGAATTCAGGACACCACTTCAATACAGTGACTTGTTGTTCTCATGTTAAATGTCTGGATGGCATACAAATATAGATAAAAGTAGATACTAATTATCACATCTATTCTCAAGACATGCATGGAGGGAGGCAATAAAGAGGAGGGGAAGTTTGTGGGTTACTCCCACACATAAATCCTCTATGTGTCAATGGGTGAATAGACACTACTTTAGTCTATTGTGCAAAGCTGCTTTATAACAACAATAAGCTGAAACAGGGAAGAAACTATATTAGAAAGGCAAGTATCAAAATACATCACTACTAAAATGCTCGCAGGTAATCAAGTGATTCAGTTCTGTAGTACATCCAGAAACAGGAGTCAAGTTTTTTGTACTCAAACCTTAGTATGGCATATGTGGAAAAAAAATCCCATTGATATAAATAGACCTATTCATTTCAGAGACAGTGAAAAAGAGACAAACTTTCTTTGTCTCGCCTCTTTAGAGCCCCTTGATAGCATTTTCCTTTTTTATTGTCTTTTAGATATAGATGCCCCTCTGTTTAAGTATCACCAAAGCTACTAGTAACAAATACCTAAATATATAACAGATGCATAAGTGCATCTTGGGATAAATACATTATGGACAATTAACTGTCATCATACCCCTCAATTACATTTTCACCCGCTCCTGTAGTGTACACCTGTGGCTTGTTAGTACTGCAATAAGTGCTGGAAAGCAACTCTAAGGTTCAAAGGTAGCACTGCTAAAATCTGTTTTCCTCTTTTTTTCTTAAATATGTATTATATAAATGTGAAAACAGAGAAACAAACACACAAAAAAAGCTCAGTACCTTTTTGTTTACTGGCTGACGCTGTTGATCTAGTGAAAATTTTTCACTTTCCTGTTACATCACACAGGAAAGACCATTTGCATGGAATATTTGGCCTGATTCTGAATTCAGAGTAATGTAGAAATCTAGAAATTTCTGTAGTAATCGTTGAATAATGTAGAAATTAACCCAGAGAAACAGCAATCAAAATTCACTTTAGCACCATTTGCAACATTATTTTAAATGTCACCTTTTCATCTGTGACAGAATAACGTAAGGACAACAAACACAATTTGAGAATATTTTGTAATGTACATTGTTTTTAGTAAAATGCAAAAGAACTTGTTAGAAGCATAACTAAAACTGATACATAGCTAGGTTACATTGTAATCAAGTCTGCATGTTTGCAAAATGGATATTTGTATAAGTAAAAGTAGATATTGGATATCCTTATTACAACCATACTTAGATCCATAATAGCTTCTGGAAAGATTATTTATTATTAAACACGTAAGTGGCATAATTCAGTAAGCTTTGTATATGTCATTGATAGATTGCCTGTAAAGAAAAATATTACACAAAAATATACTGTACAAACGGTCTTATAATTGTAGCTGAAGGCAAATCCAGCACAGAAACACCTCTCTCAGTTCATATCCCAATGTCATTAACACATTTCTGTAGCTCCTATATTTGTGTATGTGTTAGTCTTAAATAGTCAACATCAGAAACTTTTATTCTGCTCCTGTACTTTTCCAGCCCTACTCACTATGTTCCTCTGTTAACATCTTTGGACTACTGCACTACTTGTTTAGGGATGGAGCATGGAAAATCAGAGGCTTTCCTGAGCTCAGATCATTTGAATATGTAAAAGTCAGTAACTTTTTTTCTGTATAATGAACAGTGGTGCCAGAGGACACCCATACAGCTTTTTGGCAACTTCCTTTAATTGTATTGTTTCTTCTTTGATAGTCTTTTAAAAATTCTGTGAAAGTGAGCTGAAGGACATGACACCCACATATTCACAGATAGCATTCCAGAGCTGCATTTTGTTCTACATCCCCTGTGACTTAACTGAGAGACACTGAGATGCTGGAAGTTGGCCTGAAGAATTAATGAAGAATATTGCAGGTGCTTATTTATAGGCAAGAGTCAAATATGCCTGGTTTGACCAACGGTGACTCAGGGATTATCAAACAGCAACATTTCAATGTTCAAGCAGCCCTTTGAAGAATTGGGTTAGCTCACTAAGTGATAACAGTGACTGACCAGTTAGCATAAGCTGTGATGAGTTATATCATCTTACTTTGCTAAATCCATGGTCTCAAAAGAGTTTAATCACAGTTGCATGACACAAAGCCAATGTTTTGCAATGGCTGTCAGCTAACTTGCCTTTTTGCAACCACGTATGAGCAAAATATCATTAAGTGGACCCTAGAAAGAGCAAGAGAAGAAGAGACATAAACACAAATATCTGAAAACTATTAGCATTAGCTATGGGGAAAATACTTAGCAGAAACAGGAGAGGAAATACTTGTTAAATTGAGAAAAACCTTTCTGATACATGCTGTGTGCAAATCCTCTGATGTTTGGGTGCTTCATTGCACGTTTGAAAAATCTAGAGACGATCAAACAGCAGAAAAATGCATTACAAAGAATAAGCCTGCATGATTCAGGAACTGGACAGGATGATTTAATAGGACACTCATTTCTAGCAATTTTTTCCTTGGAAGGATTACTGCTTTTGGTAGAAGGTTGGCACCATGAAAAACAATAATAAAAAAAGCTGTCTTTCCTGTGTTATGGGGTTTATTTTTTATTTTTATAATTAGGAACTTAATAAAAAAGCATCCTTAGGATTTTAACTTCTAAAATGATGATAGGAAACACCCTAATTTCTATTGTCTAAGCATTTTCATTGACTAACCAGGAAAAAATAGTATCAATAGCATTTACATTGTTCTATAAATGGCTTGAGCAAAATCTCATAACAAATCCTCAGTGTAGTCGGAACTCATCTGTTCTTTGCACTTCCTACTTTGCAGATGAGACAGTCTCAAAAGACTGGGTTGGCTGAAGACTGGTTGGACAACTCTATAAGTGAAGTCTCAAGACTCTTGTCATTCTAGCTGTCTAAATTACTTAAACAAGACTCAGAGGGATTTAAAGGGGAGAAACGACATGACAAACAATTATATTCTAACACACTATTTATAACAATGCCCTTTCAGATTATTGTTCCACTCAGACTGGCACATTACTGTAATCCCAGGGATGAATCAAGGGACTTAGAGTTAGATCGTGCACAGCTTGTAGGCATAAAAAAAATACGAATAAAGAACTGACATTCAGGAAATATAGAGCGACTCAAGGATAAATTCTGCTGGGATGAGCTTAATTTATCAATGTCAATAACAACGGTGAACACATCGCAAGAATACATGCATATTAATTGAAAATAACTCAGATTAAATCACTGCAGTTTGACATTTTGAGATAGGCACTTTATCTTTTCAAGAAAGAGAGCACTATAAAATCTTTAATCTGAAAACACATCTTAATTGCGTGTTATCACCTCCTAATTGCTTCTATATTATATTAAACATTTTGCTAATTACTAGCCTGATCATGGTGTAAATAGCTTGAGGCTAGAGCTCATAACCAGCTGAAGACAACTGGGCACAATGAGGGCCACAAAGAAGTTTATCACTTTGGTGTATTATCGTGGACTTCCATCATTATCGGTGTCTATCACTCTTTATCTCTGCTTCCCCTGTGAGATAAAGAAGAGAGACAATAATGTAGATCAGAGGTTGGGTTGCATTTCAGTTAATCCATCTATTTCTAGCTCTCGATTTCTAATATTCCCTGGGGACAAAAGTTGTCTGCCTACTGCTGTCACTAATCTACTGCTGAAGGACTGAGGCCAGAATGCTATTTGCTCTGCCACGAGCCTGGGTAATGGAGGTGCTCCCAGACAGCTGGAAGTGCATGCTGCACCCGAAACCAGAGGACAGGGATGAAATATGTTGCTGTGAGCAATCTACCCACTTGGCTTCACACACCGGGTAATACACAGATGATACATAGGGAGACTCTGAGGCAGCAGCTTGTGAATTCATCAGGAAAGAAAATTATTTATGTATAGGCGATGAAAATGCTCATACAAAACTGCCAGGTGACCCAGCAATCCAGGCAGTCACTGGGGCAGCAACTAATCATTTTAGTACAGCACTTTTAAAAACAATTACTGTTATATGAAATGACCTGACTGAAACATAATTGTTAGAAGAGTTTTATTGAAAGAAAAAACTGTCCAACATCAAATTCAAAAATTAAGAGGCTTTTGGGGTTCCAAACTGCAAGTTAAAACACATCTTTTAAAAAAAATTACTTGCACTTCCCAAAGAAACCTACCTTAAGTAGGAATAAATCACCACAATGGTAAACAGTTTTCTCACTGTCCCCTTGGCACAACGTGATTCTAGACAGTGCAAAGAGCATGCGACCATGTGCAGCCTATGAATTTTGCTCTCTGTGTTTAAAATTAGATTTTGACTACATCTACTTTGTCAAGGCCTGCTGTAAGATGTCAGAGGCCCAAGTTCATCTCTGTTAATAAACGCTTACTTTTGTGTCTGTGGCCACAATAAAGACCTTACGCCTTGAGCTTCATTTGCTAGATGGATAAACCTCACAACTCTCACTGAGTAGAAAGTTTACAAGTCAGGCAGGAAGAAAGCAGACCGTAAACAAGGGAATACAAAATATGGATGAATTTAGGCCTGAGTTATGAGATGAAAAAGCAAAACATTCTCAGCTCCAAACTGGGTTTTATCGGAAGACCGTATTTAATGAAATTGTACATAATTAGTTAATCAGAAAGTAATGCTCAAATCTGAAGAAATCTTCTACCCTCCCCTTATCATTGATGGGGTAAGTGACACTTTCTCCAGCAAGACAAGAGGTGCTGTCACTGCTTCACCCTTTACCTTCCAGATTCCTCTGCTCACATCTCCTGGACTCAGCTGTGGGTTTGGGTTTTTTTTTCCCACTCCAAGGATGATATCACTCTCTCTTTACTTAGGATTCAATTTTTCAGAAGCAACATAAAATAAGTTAGAGAACTGGATAGTGTCCCTGTCCCTGGCTAAGGGGTTGGAACTAGATGATCTTTAAGATTCTTTCTAACCCAAACTATTTTGTGATTCTATGAAACAGGAAGTGCTAACAGCAGCCCTTTGCACTAGCTGTGCCCGCCTTGTACTTGCTGCTGCAGGTGCTGCCCACCTTCCAGGTGCTATCCCCCTCCTCTCCCGTGCCTCCTGCATCCCCCTGGCTCTCCCATCTCTGCACCACTTCTGCAGCAGTACGATGGATTGCTCCTGTGACTTGAGCTTCAGCATGACATTGACAGGGATCCAGGGCTCTGAAACACTTTACATCAAAGCTTGAGAAACTGGGCTCCTTGTTAAAAAAAAGAAGAATGAAATACAGCACAGTTGTCCTGAAGGAAGCAATGATGCACAGCTGTTTTATTGCCTGGTACAGGTAAGACATTTTAGGGAATATATTCTGTCTTTTAATGAGCCTACAGCAAAAGGTCCTGGATTTATCTTAGCTGCCAGGATCCTCTCACTCTTTCAGGTTCCCATTATCTTTCTCTATTTCCATCTTTCTTTGTTTCTAGGCTGTGTCTATTTAGAGTGCCTCACCCTTTCTCTTCAGGTCCTAAGTAGTTTTTGTAGGTGCCTGTGTTCTCCCCAAGAATTCCTTAATTTGCCATCTCCGCATTGTTTGATGGCTATGGGAAAGCCATGCTGGATTCTTGTCTTCCTTTGCATCCCAAGTGAGGAGGGGAAGACATTTCCCAGTAGGATAAATATTCTGCCATGACAGCTTGGTGCAAGGCTGGGCCCCCTATGTGGTGGGAAGTGATTCAAAGAGTACCTTGTACACACAGGGATGCACACAGCCCAAAGGAAAGGAACCACGCAACACACAACTCTTCCAAGGGCTCATTTCTGCAGTGGTATTTTAAGCCCATGCTACAGATGAATTTTATTATATTTGCTTGTTTGTGTTTTCCCCTCTGTGTTAGCGTATATTATCTCTACAGACACTAATTCTTGATATAAATGATGCTAAGCAGTAAAGTATGGTCCATTAACTTGATTTTTAAAAGTATCTAAAATTTACGCAGTGATTTAAATAATAATATAAATTATATTAAGTATGTGCAGCAGCAGAGGGTACGGCCTCCTAAACAGAATGAATTTCTCCTTGGAGAGCACTGATTAGTTCATTTTTCCTAATGAATCTTTCGTTATAGTCAGAAGTTCCTTTTTCCCCCCTCACTGTCTCACTTACGAAGCATGCATATGTATATATGTATGTTCCATTTATATATTTGATAGCTGGATTAAGTAGTATCATACTTCACCTCCAGAAAGGGCACAGCACTTCTCAAGGAGGCAGCTGCATTTCTTAGGTGGGGGAAACTGAGGCAAAGGCATGTCACCCACTGGTTCTCGACATCTTTAATCTATGGGCCAGACACTTCAAAGCATGAAATTCATGGCTAAAATCCACCCTGAAGAAAAGTGGATGAATACTGCTGCTTCTCTCAGCAAAATTTATTGTTGAGGCCAATTAGAAAGTGTTACCTGTTAAGACTGATGGAGTTATTATTGCTTCTGGCTTGTCAAAAAAGTGCAGCAGATGGTTTTGCACTGCCTCCTCGAGTGCCTAGCAATGCCCCCCTGCTTCAGCTCTCCCCTCACTCTGCGTATTCACACAGCTCCTCCCCAGGGCAGGGTGAAGGAGAGAGAAGTCCCCCCATTCCCTGAGAAGTGCTTTACGTGCTCCTGGAAGACAGGCTGCCATCTGGCCTAATGAGCTTTGGAACCAACTGCTTTTAAGACAACTTTCCTTTACCTGCAGTGGCGCTCCTTTGGTGGTTGTTTACCAGCACCCCGGTCATTTAGGCTGTAGTTTAAGATTCATCACAGTTGTTGGTTTTTTCCCCTAGAAATATAAGGGTAGGTAGTGCTTTCCAATAAGTGGACATTAATTCATGCTGAATTACAGTGGGATTCCCAAGAAACTACATATGAATACTGAAAGAAATCATTATGATTAATGATATAATTTATATGTGCATGTTGATGAAAGAATCATAATCTAGAGTAAATTAGTAGAGATTTATGTACTAATAATTTTGTTGTGCTCTAAGGTCCAGATGAAAACCAACTAAGTGATGTTGTATTGACAGCAGTTCATATTAGCATATCTTAAAGGGACAGCATAATAGTATCAAATGAACAATTTCTAATGCATATTAACTCCATTTCACTTCCCCTTCCACCTCAATCTATATTTATGGTGTTGGTAGGAATAAGGTTTCATCCCTTTCATCTTCACCTATGTACCAAAGAGTCAATGTGGATGAGATGACTGAAAATATTTAAACGGAATTAATGGACTTTTAAGAGAGAAAAGAAAATGAACTGACCTGATCCATCCACATGCTCCTGAGTGCATGCAGGCCATGTGGCTGCATGCAGGGAAGAGGAATTCCTTGCCTTCCAGGACAGCTGGTGCATCTCTCCCCAGGGCTCCTGGTGCCCCAGGTCAGCAGCACCCACACACCCCCGGGCACCCCACGTGCTGCAGACTTGGCACCTCCCCATGCCCAGCACAACCTTCATTTTCCCAAATGCAGCCTTTATTGCTCACACACACACAATGCAGCCGTGGCACAGGGGAGAACAGAGGCCATGGAGTGAATTCATATTTGGTTTCACCTCAGCAAAACACCAGGAGAAGCATCTGCTTTACTGGCAATATTTTTTCAAGTGCTTATTGCATAAGCTGGAGCACACCTGAAGCTCAGGATAGTGTGGGCCTTTTCAAAACTCTGTGGGGCAGAGGCCATGCACCAATGTCACAGAGTCACCTTGTGGGGTTTGAAATGACAGCTGATGGTAAACATGTAAAATAAAGTGCATTACCCAATAATCTAAAGAGATGGTTGTGAATTTTTGTATATTAATCACTTCAGCAAATTTTTATAAAATGCATCTCTGAATAATTACTAACTGATCTTGCATCTGAAATTCTTATGGAAAATAAGAAGCAGAATGTGGATATTGAATATTTGAATTTATTTTAACTAACAAGGATAAATCGCTGATCTAGCAAAATCAGCAATTTTTTTTCTGGGGTGCTCTTAGTATATAATATTGATTTTCAAATTTTTTAAAGAACTCGTGCAATCTAGTAAAAAATGTCATATGTTTTTCTAATAAGCTATTTTAGCAATCTATAGCAACTCAGATAGAACTCCTCCCCAAGCAGTTTAGAGCTTAAACTGTTTGCAATTTCCAAGAAGAAAGCATCCCCTAGGCTACGTGTTTGAGACTGTAGTGATGTGATCTAACAGCAGCACTACTACTGTACAATAGTGATTTAAACAAGATCCAGAATATTTCCTCCTGTATATTCCCTTTTAAGGTAGGTATTTTAACTTTTTGCTGCCAAGGACATACTTTTTTCTGGTAGCACAAAACTGAACACCATGTTGAAATTTTATACAAACTTGGACATATTTGTTTATAACAAAGCCTTTTGGAGGAATTAATTCTCTTCTCCAGGGAACCAATGTCAATTTACAAAGGAGAAACCCCTAACAACAATATTTCCAATGAAAACCAGACTGTGTCTTTGAATTTTACCTATATATGGAACCTGTAGCCACCACTAGACACGATGTAGAATATCTAACTAATTTTCAAAATCCTCACTTAAACCTTAATTCAAGGAAAAGACCTCTTGATCTTACAAAAGGCATTATTGCCGGAGATTAAACTGCTTGATGCTATGTATTGTTCTAGCTGTAGTCAAGAGGGATATTAATTGAGATGTTCCATGGATTACAGTGTGTATTCCACAGTGGTTCACATGTTTCCTGGTGGTCTTTCCAACAGGAATAGCACAAATGAGGAGAATAAGACAGACCATTTTGAACCTTAGTTGTTAAGCCATTGTTCTGTTGTGCACAAAAGGTAATGCTTGGTTGATTTGCTTTATTTCTGAGCTGTTCTGATTTTTTCCCTATGCACCTAATCTCTGCCACTTCCTCTGTGAGTCATCAGCAGCTGGACCCAGTGAAACCACAGGAACTAGCTCCTGGTAAAGAGCTCTAATGGTGCTATTACTCAAGTTCAATTCTCTTTAAGCCTGGTAAAGAAGCATCATGAGTCATATGGTGCAGACAAGAGTTCTTTTGCATTTGCTTCTTTAGGAAAATCAAAACCCATGCCTTGCTTTTTGAGCGTGATTACAATGGGTGTCTCTTATACCTATGTCACTCTGCCTGTCCCTTGCAGGAAGGATGAAGTGTCATTTTCTTTTCAAGTCCTCATTATTTTTTCTTGCACTTACCAGTTGCACTGCCTATAATTTAAAACCCAGATCTTAAAAATAAAACAAAACAAAAATTCCCCACCGTTTAGCTCTGTCCTTTCTGCTCATTTTCACTGCACAGAAGTGCAATGTGGTTCACACCTCCAATTCAGCTGATTTGATTAGTTGTTGCTGCCATACACCTGCTGCTGTCACTGCAGTAGTCTGTATTTGTGGCAAACATTCCTGCTGGCTGACAGAACAGGTGGATATTGTATAGGAGATTGAAAAGAATGGATGAATGGTAATTGTTCTGCATCCCTGCTTACACAAACTCAGCAAAAGTTGGGTCTATAAAATGAATTTCATGATTTGCCTTCAGTAAAAAAGTGGTCAGGTATCTCATTTTAAACTAACATTAAATTTTTAACAGTAGAAGAGAATAACCTCCTCCGATGGACTTTACAGTGAGATGGCTGGAAAGATAATTTAAACTTTGTTCATTTCTGATACTCAGGCATTTCTATACAAGACAATTTGAAGATTTCAGAGAGCTCTGGGGGATCTCTTTGACTCTTGGTAGGAGTTCCTTTCCTCTCCTTCAATTAAAACAAGTCATTCTTAACATTTAAAAATGGTCCTTATTAAAAAAATGTCTCAGTTATTATCCTCTCAGACTAGAGTTTTGCCTTCTGATGAAGGCTTGCATGCTGGTTGAAGGAGGTTTGCTTGAATTGTAATGTAATGCTGCTCAGGGATGGATGGTCTGTGACTGTCTGTAACTCTGGACGGCAGGAGAAGAAAGGCAGTTTATTGTTCCACTTACTGAACAGACTGAACTGTATGGCAGACAACAAAGATCCTCTTGCAAAGTGGACAGGCACCTCTGTGCATACAGGTCTTTGAATTATTCTTTAAACACGAAACAGTGAAGACCCTAAAATCCCACATGCTTTCCAAGTTAAAAGTATTTCAGTGAAAACCCAGAGACAGTGCAAGTAGCATTTATTTGGTTGGGAGAAATGAAGAAAACAAATACGGAAAATATGAAACCTCCCAAAGAGAGGTAAAATGACACTGTAGTCTCTAAATCAGATAGTTTGTTTATTAGCACAATTGCATTTTAATGGATTAAGAGCTTCAATACAGCACTCCCAAGTTGCACTCCACATACCACAAGTGATATGCAAGGTCTGCCCCCTGATATGTGAGCCTGTGCAGAGCTGCAGGTTGACACTGCTGTCACCACGGCTCTGGTGGCAGCACTTGGCCAGAAAAAGCTTGAAAATCGTAGTCCTGGGAACGGAACAGTTTTCCTTTCCATTCAAGATAACTTTTAGGCAAGTAGTGTGCCTCATCTAAAGCACACACATTATTCCTTCAGTTTGAACTAAACCAAATATTTTGATGTTTTCATACAATTAAAGTCATCTAAATACGAATTTGGCAGCAGTGCCAAGATTTAAAATAGCTTACTTCTGCCTATTTCTCCAGTTAGCTATTATATTTGTAGCAGATTTTAAATCATGGTTCTGTAGAAAAAAATCTAACATATATTTGAAGACAATATTGTGTACATTTTTAATGTTCACTTTTTTCAAATATGCATACCTGAACTGCTGTGTGATGGAAGAATGTATTTTTCTAAAGGCAGGAAAGAAACATAACGAGATAAAATTTTAGACAGACTCTGATTCAACATTTTGAAAGTTTCCACAAAGTTTTATGACATCTATTTCAGATTAATATTTTATTAAACTACTTTCATGTGCTATCTTTAGAATGATTAATTTCATACTTTTCTTCAGGTTTTGCCTTTTATCTATACAGCTCACATTAGTGTTTTGGAATCATGCTACTGATGATTTTTCAGCTCTCAGGTACATAAGAGGATAGGATGGAACCAAAGAGCTTCCAGTTTTCATCCAGTTCTAGCAGATGTACTTGACTTATAGTAGAAGCTGGTTTCATATTCTTAAAAATGTTGTAAACAATTTGCAGCTGCTTGATTTTTTGATGCCATCATAAATATTCATGATCATTTTCCAAGATCTACAAAGATAAGGTGACCTTAGACAAAAAATTCAGACTTGGGTGGCACAGTGTTAAGTCATTGCTTTTTCACCTTCTAAGAATTACAGAGACAGCTGCAAAGCCTGTACTAGACATCACATGCATGGCTTCTGGAAAATGTTTTTCAAAGTATTTTAAGCAGAACTGATGAAAAGCCACTGCACTAAAGCTATGCAAGCAGAGAGTCTGATAACACAGTTTGGCATAAATACAGCTTGGCCTGGCAAGAAGTCACTGGGTGTGTAATCAATAACTTTAAACATGACTTTTCAAAGGTGATTACCTTAGTAAACATTTTTCAGCATGTCATACCACAGTTCTCTGGCTATAAGAATGGAAGGGAAAGGGAATGACTGCTGGAAAATGGGTGGAAGTATGAAAAAAAAAAAAAAAAAGCAAAACTGGCAAAGCTGTTGGAAAATCTATTCTGTTTGAAAACCTATTAATTGTTCAGCAAATAAAAATGGCATTAAAGCATAGAAAAATATTTTATTGTGTGATATATTACATGATAGGATACTGTATTATCATAACTATTGTAACTAACATTTTGCTTACCCCTCAGTAAAGTTCTCTCTGTTTTGCCCCTTGAGATTTTCTTCTTCAGCATTTTCACACACTACCTCAAACAGGTATGTTTGCGTTTCAGGTAAAATTTTTACATTTTTTAAGACTAATAGTAGAGAGTATATGGAGACATTAATTGCATCAGTGTCACAAGCCAGTCAGATAAGCCAGGGATGGGAAGGTAGGGGGTCCTGACTAAAATGAGATGTAAGAAAAGTTTTGAGAAGGTGAAATAATTCCACTCAGGAAGATGCAGGACTTTGAGGGGTTGATCTTCAGTGGTGTAAATTGCTTAAAGTGATGCTGAATTACACCAGCTTGCCTCAAACACTTGGGTCATCTGATATGTAATTTAAACATGGCCTATGTGACTCAGGTTTCTAATGATACGGCTCAGCAAGTAATGACTAAAAATGACACGTCAGTGGCAAAACTCAAAGATTCATCCCAAAAGTCATAGCACATATTGCCTACTAACACACTGCATCCAAAACACACCTTTTTCCTGGAGTATTCACAAGGTTTAAATAAATTGCAGGTAATATTTTCTTAAGTTCACATATAATTTAGAAATCCATGTCCCTTTTCTTAAATTGAAAGAAAATGTTTAAAGTGATTTCAAAGGGATTGAGGTGATGAAACACTATAAAAAGAATCCTACCAGGCTCCTCTTACATTCAGTATCTGACCACAAATGCTTAGATGTCCCTTTGAAGGTCAGTGAGATCTAATGTACTAAGCATCCAAGCTGCTTTCAGAACTGTGAATTAGACCCCTAACTAACATAAGTAATTTTGAAAATGAGATCTAGCAAAATCCTGTGGACATTGTGAGTTTAGTTAAGGGTATCTGAAAGACTCACATATATGCCTTAACAGCTTTAGGAATCCTTGAAAAAATCCCGTATTCGTCATTTATCAGATGTAAACTGAGTACAGTCTTATAAACAGAAAGAACAATGTAAGGTATCTGGGCTTTTAATGTTTATTCCCAAATTAGCATGCAGTCTGAAAGGAAAGGTAAGAAAAATAAAAAAAAAAAAACAGGCTAATTCCCACATATTCAGAGATGTCAATATCATATGGCTGGTTCAGAACTGAGCAGCACAATGAAAACTGCACCACAACCAACTCCATAAACCTCATCAGTGCTGCTTTCAGGTTTCAGAAAACTTGTATTGAGACTAATTCCAAAACTTTCACTCCGTAAAAAGAGATGAAGGATAATCTACTATGAAGAATTAAAACATGTTTATATTTTGATGAATTTCTGTATTTTTTTCTGATAAGAAGACTTTTAAGACAAGACAATATATGTTAGCACATCCAACTTATTAATCATCTTTATAGGAGGCAATACCCCAATGTGAAAAGTCTAAATTTTTTTTCTCTCTGTGACTAATACAATTTTTGATATGCTTATAAGGCCTGGAGAACTGCTGCTGGGTTTAAATTAAAGAAACATATTTTCCAAGTCAATTTTTTCACTGTGTATATGGGAATTTTTTCATGATAGTGAACAATATCTAGACAACAGAATGATCCAAAGAAAGTATTCATTATTGGCAGAAAATTAAGGGAGTATCTCTGCATGATTTTCTATGCAAATATTAGTCAGGTCAGCCTTATCCATCAGAGGATGCTCTGGATGGATGGGTATATTATTTGTTAATGCTTCCTTTACCAGGCAGCATGAGGCACTTGAGTAGGTATGTGGTCACTATGAAACCATGCCCAGGTACCTTCATGATTTTTTCCCCTTAAGAACCTAAACCATACTTCTATGAAAGCTACTTTTGGAGCACAGAGAGGGATTTTATTTTAAAATTAAAAAAAAAAAAAAAAGAAAAAAATCAAGTCTGATTCACAGCAAGTCGCATCCTTTCTACATTTCACAGACATGACATGTCATTAGGAAGTGGTGCTACTCTTGGTTACATTGGCATGTCATGTTACAGTACATTAGAAAACATGATGTGCTGACATAACCATGCAAGACCCTTATCCAAATGACAAATTAAATCCTGGCAGTTAAGAAAGAGGTACATTTAGATCTCAGTACACAAAGTCTGCATATATCATAATCTGCGCAAGCAAAGTGTGAAAGACTGGAAAAAACCACAAAGGAAATAGTGCAATAATGAAGTTAAATCATGCTTTATTCAGCATTCATCCAAATTCACATCTCAGTCTGTTTTTATGTACACACAAAATAGTGAGCACAGTCCTTAATTGATCATGTATGCAAAACAAACCTTAAACATAAATAAATAAATATTTTTAAATACTAGAAAAAAACCAGAATCGTTTTTTATTACCTCCATAGCTGTTAAAGCTGATCTTTATATTTCTTTCTCAACTTTTGGTGTGCATTAACATCTGGGACTCATCACACTGTCCGACATTTCAACAAACATGATGTCACTGGTGCCAAATTCTTTGACAAACATGGCTACTGCATAAATCTGAAGAACAGAAAAACCAGACAAATTTTGTTTATGATTAGAGACAAAATGAGTTGTTTGTACCATGAGTTCAAGCATGTTAAACACAGACTTGCTTCCCAGAAGGAAGGCATTGACTGAAAACTGTAAAAGCAAGCAATTCTTTCTTCCTCTCTCTTTGAGAGTCTGGAGGAGCTTTTGATCTTCCCGTGTCCGTTACAACCTTGGGGAAGGTTAAGTTAACCCTTTGAACAAACATTCCTACCAGCATCCAATTCACACAAAACAACTTAATTACCAGCTAATTTGAATTCAAACTGCTCTAGAGAACACGGACTGACAGAACTCAGCTCTGATGACAAGGAAATGAAAAGGGCTGACTTTGCTGCTGAGATGCACTGAGGGGCCTAAACCCTTGGATCCAGCTTTGGAGCCATCAGGCACTGTGATTTCATTGCACAGAGATGTTGATGCAGAGCTGGCCGAGGTGGAAGATGTGTGCTGTGGGGCAGAGACCTACGACTGAGACCTTCCCCTGCAGTGCTGCTTGGAGGGCAGCACAGGACAGGGGGCAAATCTGTCCTTGCTCACCCTGCCAAAAAAGCAGAGGTGACAACCACAGAAAGTGCTTCAAGAGCACTCCCTTCTCCCTCAGGAGGATGAATTTCTTTCTCACACTTTTCTTCCCGTGAACCCATCTGAAACTCAGAAGAGCTTTTCAAGAATTCTTTTGTTAAAAATATAATTCAAAAGGGAATTATTCAATTCAGTATTGACCATTCCCACCAAGAATTCATAAAAGCAGCATGACTTTACCAGTCTGACAGGGCAGGGATGCAGGAGACTTCAAGGACACAGGCTTATGAAGCAGAATAGCACGACAAGCCCTGCATTCCTCTGCTGCCAGCATGTACCCACTGTTACAGGAGTTGTCATCAGTGGCTTCTGCAAAAAGAGTGTAAACAAAAGAGGATGATTAAAGGAGGCACAGAAGTACCAGTTCTTGTTATCAGGCCTAAAACGGGCACTGCAGCATTTCCAAGGGGTGATAATTGCATGGGGAATTTCTGTGACATAGACACTAATTCACATTACGGCCAGCTTAATCATGTAACCTCTAAATAACTGCAAGCAATATGAGATACATAGCAAGGTATGTTTGCTACCCAAACAGACAGACAATGATCTTGGCTGAGACTTACCTTACTCTTACTGAGACTTTCTAAATAGAAAGTAAGAAATTCAGCAGAAATCAGCTTCATACAAAAGGGAAGATGAGACTCTGGATTATATGGCAAATATGGCAAATAACCAAAACAATGCAGTGAAGGTGTCAGATAAGGATTTGAGTCTTTTAACCATACTGCTAATAGAATTAGAATAAAATTAAGTCACCCATCATTTATTATGCCAGGCAGAGTGCAAGTTCAAACATTAAGCTGAAGAATTATTAGCTCAGCTTTCAGCTGGCTCCAAAAGCTTTCATCTGCACTTGATATTGGTGAATACTTTCACACCAGCTACTATTACTTTCAGCCCTCGGGTATAACATCTTGCACACAGAAGTAGTAGGAACACAGGGATATTTTTTCCCACACACAGGAATATTAACCCTGATACAAGTACAATATCTCTTTATGCTTTACTGTGCCAGTATTTCCCTTTTGCTTTCTACCACATGCCTTTGTGTAAAATCTCTGTGATAAAACTAAAAGGACGAGGAGCTTTATAAAATAGAATAATCCTACTGGACATGCTATCAATTAAGTGAAACATGGAGATGGATATTTTCTGAAAGCTCCTTACAGGGTCTAGACAAACACAGTGAGATAACAATGGAAAATTGTTTGGCTTACTAATTGTAACCAAATGTATGCCATTTTATCAAAACATTCTCAGGAGGATGTCAGAGACTTTTTAAAGTAAACATCTTGTGTCATCCTTTTACTGAAGTGGAACAAGGGTCTCCAATAAAAATCCTACAGATCAAGGACCCTCAAAGAGGTTTTAAAATATAATATATAAAATATACATATACATATACATATACATAATTAACTAATATATATAATAATATTATATATATATATATATATATATATATATATATATATTACTGATCTTTGAAAATGCAGCTTGAGAGGTACATTAATAATTTCACCCAGCTGGGCAATAAACATTCCTGCCAAAAGAATTATGTAAAATTACATAAACCCTTTTTAAAGAGAATAAAGTTGCAAGAAGCCATAAAGTATAGACTTACTGCACATTTTTTTTTTTTTTTATACAGCTGTGTTTTACAGAAAGCATTTTAGCATGTAAAATCTCTGTCCTTGTAAAATACTCCAAAGAGAAGTCAAAACTCAGCTTGTATGTAATGTGTAATGCAGAATTTTAAAATGCTGGAAAAGTTTAGCATTAAGAAACAAACAGACATCAACCAAATAAAAAAGGTTTTCACAGCTGAAGCAATAGACAAAGTAGCAATGAACAGCCAAAGGCAAACACTTTCATCAAGGCTTACTTTACCCTTTAAATGCAACACATTTCCAAGGGGAATGACCATAGAGTTAAAGCATTCGATCATTCTTAAGTGTGGATTACAGTGTTGGACGCCTATGCTGAAAAATTAAGACCAATTAAAATCTCACATTTTTCAAAAGAATCCAGAAATTGTAGGAATGGATGCAAGCCTGGAACTTACATTAGCAAAACATTCAAGCATATTCCTATCCAAGCTCCACAGGAGGACACAGTACTTAACTGAGCAAACAAAAATTAAGAAAATCAAGGGTAAACAAAAATATTTTGATAGATAATAAATAAATCAGTTTTTCAAGTTTGACCAAGATGACTAAAGACAGTTAAATTCATTTCAGTCACAGAGAGTAAATATGCGACTAGAAAAGCATATGCTGCCATGGGGTCTTAGCAAGTGCTACATAGAGCTACAGGGAATTTCAGCCTTGTACAATGCTACAATAATTCTTGGCTGGGGTTTCTGAGAATTCCCAGTACAAATACAACTTAAAAAAAGACTGCTCCTTTACAGCTTCATTTTCAGAATCAGGAAGATCCCTCAAACAGAATTTTAATGGAAATTCTTCTAATGAACTTGTGAAATATTTTCCATGTAACGTGCTCTAGAGAAACTTTCTTTTATGGGAAAATCACACAAAAGTTTAAAGATCCTGGAATAAATTATGAGAAATCTCTCATAGTTACCAATTAATCTCCCACGGTCCTCTGTCAGCTCTGACGTTAGAGACCCAAGACTGCAGGAAATATTCCTAAAGCTACTGGGAAAACTGAGCTAAAAGGAGATGAGACTGCAACAGGCTGGATTACCAGCCCCTGGAAATCAAGGATGCCATATTTGCTCTCCTCTTCATTTTCTTTCTACCTTCTAGGCAGTGAAGAGACTGTAAACTGAGAAGTAGACAAGTGTGAATAAAAAGGGAACTTTCTTCTGGTCCTTTTATGCTTCAGTAATCTAACTATCTGCAAAACCGAGAGAAGAAAAATCAAAGCATAAAATTTAAGCATAAGAACAACTGGATGAGAGCAAAGGTCTCTTTGGCAGAGTTCTATTTCCTGCAGCAGCCAGTGGCAAAGGAGTGTGGAAGAGGTGAGGAACCAGGCTTGTATGTCGAGATTCCTGTGCTTGGCTGTACTTTTCCAACCACCAGTTGCCAAAGCACTGTAATGCAGTTCAAATCATAAAAATCTGAGTTGTGATTATTTAAAATAAATTTCACTATTTTGTTAACATAACTTTGAATCCAGACGCCTAGTGAGTTACTGGTCTTGAGGAAGCGTAGGAAGATGCAATTTCCATAGAAAACTGAGTAAAATGTAAAATGGGTAGCTCAGAAATAGTCACTAAAGCATAGTAATGAGAAATTAAACTTTATTTAAGAGTATGATATTGCTAGAAAAAAGATAACAAACAGCATTTTTTATCATTTCTTTATCATTTCATAAAAGAAAAATGGCAACAAATATAAGTCAGCACTAGAGCTTTTTGAGTTTCCCTGGAGCTGTGGTATTAGTGATACAATCTAAAGAATGGAACAATATGAAATGGATAGCTGAAATATCAGAGGGAAGAGAATTTGGTTGGTTTTTTTTAAAATTGCTGCTAGCACTATCCAGTAATAAATTTAATAACAGACTGCCTTTGGTTCCTCACAGACATTTTTTCAATATCTGCTGTTCACTATTACTTCTTACAGCCCTGGTGTTTCCTTTCACACTTTCCATCCACATCAGAGCTCCATAAGACCCACTGGTTCAAAGGGACTATGCAAACCCTGATCTAAGTTCCAGCCTAAGTGATTTTACAAACTGAAGTTTCTGAGTGCATTTCAGGCTTTCAACCAACAGCAAAACTCTAGAGAAAATGTCATCAGAACACATAAAGTTATTGATGTTTCTGAAACAAAAAACCTGCCCTCCAATATTGTGAAATGACAGGTTATGTCTGGTATATTTAAAGAATGAATTTGAAGCACTTTTCCATTTTTTAAAATTATTTATTATTTACATGTCAAAACCATTTACAAATGTAGAATGCATGTAGTTTGGCAGAAAATTAAAGTCCTTTGCTATAGTATACATAACTAGGTAGATTCACTTGAATTGTCTGCAGAAAACAAGTGTTTATGGGCACACAGATGCGTAGATGAATGCACACACTCATACGTTTCTATTTCCTACTGGCTCCTAACCTTAGCCTGCCACAGTGGAATCACTGCAGCAATTCTGCTATCAGACACAACTTGATTACCAAGCAAAGGCAGCATTTACAGCCCCTTGATTTTAAATTCCTGCAGTTTGACACGTATGTTAACTTTAGCTTGAAAAAAAAGTTACTGGCTACTAGCACATTGTTGTGTCTGTTAGCTAAACTTCGCAAGACATGTAGTAGTTATATTAAAAAAAATTGCATTTCAGTTAGAAAGGGGGATCCTCATAATGAACAACATGTATATTTGTATAAAAATCTATCTATTCTATAGATTTAAAAGGAATCCAGAATGTGCAAACAAAAATCCCCCACATATGTATACACAGAGATAGTGAGACATAACCATGCTAAAATTAATTCTCACAGATGCTGACAACCAATGCCTAATTTGATAAACTTTCAAGAGAGAGTTAAGATCACTTCCAACAAAATCAGAAATAAATACATTTTGTGACTTTGTTCTGGGTTGCTCCATGACAAAGAGAATTCATGCCCAAAATATTACTAAAAGCAGAAAGCAATATTATCTGAGTGGCATGGGAAGTGACTTCAGAATCATCTTTTACCATTACTTGCTACACAAAACTGTTTAAGTCATTGTTTGGATGTTCAAGCCTTTCGTGCTATACTCAAGCTACTCTTTGGACAAGCTAAAACTTCACAACTGCCACACGATAAAATTAAATATTTTGGCAAGGGGAACTAATAAGTTGAGAAGAAACAGTATTTGCATGACACACCAATTGAAATCCCCATCAGAAAACCCATTTTTTCCCTAGGTGGGATTCTTCCATGCTTCCATGTGACAACCCTGACCATTTTAGAATTTCTCAGTAGATATCAAGCAATAGGAAACTATTCATTAAGAAAAATTACTACAATCTTCTGCTTAAATTCATGCAAATTCAACTCCTTACTATTTAAATTATTCCACTATTTTCACTGCAATTGATTAGAGTCAGTTATCAGCCAATGTGAGTGACAATGACAGGAGAGCGCCCTAAACATACTTTTGTCTTCTCTACCAAAGTTTGGCAACAACCTTTCAGTGTATTTCATTGAGATATTTTACATGAATGATATATGGAATTTTCTGGCTCACAGTCTGCAATCTCCTCCACTAGATTTTGGAAGGAATAATTGATGAAAGTTCTCCAGTTGTAGTTTATGCCCTTAAAACACCCTGCTATAATGAAACAATCTAGGGGCTCATTTTTTGTTTTATCTGGATGACAAAATACATTCTAACTTCAGCAGTTCAGGCTAAGCTTTCAAAATTTAAAGCTTAAGATTCAGATATCATAATTTTCTCTTTTCTGTCCTCTCTCCTCCACTTCATCCACTGTGTTTTGTTGTCCTTCTCAAAAGAGATTTTCTTTTTATATTTGTTACATTTCCTTTATGTGCAGCTCTCCATTCAGCCTGAAGTTCAGAATAAAGTCCTCTCTTCATATTGAAATTAAAATGCAATTGAATAAATTAAGTAAAATGAAATGGCCCTAACAATGTTTTCAGATGTTTCTTTCTTTGTTAAGGAGAAAAGATAATGATAAGAATTCTACCCAGAAATTGCAGTCTGCTGCTGTTGTGATCATCTCCATCCTCTCTCTGATTTGTCAGGCTGTGTGTGTGAGCAGCTACTCCAACAGCCTTTTGCTGTTTCAGCTCCACTGTATGACCAGACTGGAGTCACCTGCCAAGACAAGAAGGCACGCCATAGCTCAGGGGTGGCTTTCTCCAGGAATGTCATGGGGTACCCAGCACAGTTCTAAGTGAACACCCTCTCTTAATAAACCAGCGGCATGTTACATATGGGATATTCTGGATCTATCTTGCAGAGACTTCAGAAGTGGCAAAGAGAAATGGTTTCAGGAGGATAATAGGCTTTATGACTTTTCCCAAATTATTCCCTTTTTAGTAGCCATCATCTTGTCGGGTGACATCTGGAATGATTAGAAGACAATATTTTAGAGTGACAACTGGGCTGTCATTCACACTGTAAGTCAGCAAACACCCAGGTTGCCCAGGGTTCCAAAGCTGGTTTATGCCTTTGTCCTGCAGTATTTAGTGCTGCTGACTCTTTACCTTGATTCCAGCTGAAGCGGGTCTGACAGGCTGCACCAGAGGCAGGCAGAGCTCATGTCAAGGGTGGGAGTCCTGTGGTGCCTTTGTGTGCAAGGGTTTTAGAGCTTTGGTGGTAGCCCATCAGGAAGAAGACAACCCCAGTGCATTAGGCTGGGTCTAGCAAGTTCATCTGGTTTCAAAAAATAGAAGGGAAATGTTTATATCTGCCCTAAGAACACATCTCATTATTTTAGCCTTGTGTACATGAATGGGAGCTTTCTTACACAACACAGCTGTCTGCAGAAGTATTACCCTAAAACAGACCTGCAAACAAACCAGCCCAAAGCAGCCTTGTCCTCCAAGGATGAGCAGCACCTCTGCCTTCCTCAGCAGGCAGAGAGAATCCTCATCAAACTGACAACAAGAATAAATGTGCTCCACAGCAACAACTTCACATTGCTCAGTGATTCCTTGATACACAGTCCAAATGTCATTTCACTCACTCACTATCTGTGCACATCTCTGATGAAAACAAAGACCTGAGACTTTAAATGTTTCAGTCTGGGAACCCAACTTTGGGTGCCAAAATCCTGGTTTTCAAAGGGAAAAATCACCTGCAGTTGTAAGAATACTCAAAGCAGTGTTGTGAGCACCTACCTGCTCTGATATTGAAGACCTAAGACAGACTGATAGGGAAGCCAAGAAGCAGAGCACCAAAGACAGCCTGCCTGCAGCTTCCCCCCATTTCCCTTCTCCTCATGCATTCTTTGAATATAAAACTGACATTTCTTACAGACATAAAGAGCAAATGGACTACTCACAAAACCTGATAAGTTTAAACAAATAAACTAGCTGACAAATTGAGATAAGGAATGCCTAATATCCAGGGTGTTTTCAGTGAGCAGGTAAGTAGCTCACTATTATTGTGGTTTCAGATGTGTAATAGTAAAAGCCGTGTTCACAGACCAGTTTAAAACTCGTAACATGTGTCTGTGACATTTGCCTTCTGCAAACAAGCTTGCAGCCTTGTCAGAAAACACAGGATGAAAGACTGTGCTCAAAGCAAATTTGCTTAAAAAATCAATAAAAATGCCTTAAAACATGGGCAAGTTGCATAGCCTGAAGGCAAGGAACTCCTTCAGTAATGTTTCTAGGTAATGCTTCTGAAGCATGCAAAAAACCAATAAAATTTCATTTAAAAGTTGGAAAAAAAAAAATACTATTTTTGTCTATTGGATGCATATGAGACTGTAACACCTCTAATCAGGGCTGTATTCTTCCTCTTGTGTACCTCATTCCTGGTGCTCTACTAGAAGATGCTTGCCAATTACAGCAACAGAGAAGCTGAAACTAGAATTCAAGAAGCATGTAGAGATGTGTGGACATGGTGTTAAAACAAAAGGAGAAAAAAAGCTGTTTGAAGCGTACTTAGGTAGCATTGCCCTGGAGCTCAAGCCAACAGCTTTCTATAGAGCAACAGGAAAGCAAATAAATCACTATAATTTATTTATACTAACTTTTTAAATAGTTCACTCTGATTCTTTTTGAGTACCATCTCACAAACCTGGTTGTTAAATATAAATTAAAAGTATTCAAGAGGTAATATTTGCAAAGCACTTTTGCATCCACAGATGAATACTGCTGTATAATATGAACATTGACATATTTGACAAGGCAACAGAGTTAAGTGTGATACAGAGTCAGACAAAAGATTTTTTTTCTTGTCTGAAAAGCCCTTGTTTTGTTACTAATATTAGAGCTACAGAGGCCTATTTGACAAAAAGCACCTCCTAATTTGAGAGCTGAAGCTCTTAAGCTCCATAGTAGCAGCTATTTACCTGGTTGGCTCACTCTTCACAAAATGTGCCCATTAAGCGCAGGGATAAAGCAAAAAAAAATAAAAAAGCCAACCGCTCTACTGAGCATGACTGAACAAACGACTGTGCTGGTATGTGTTTGATAAGAGATGCAGAGGAAAAGGAGATAAACCTTGGGGTGTAAGACAGGAGTTACACACTCCATTTAGAACAAAAGGGAAGGCTATTATTGACTTTACTGGGAATAACTCATGGTAGCACAAATTCTGGTTGCAGGTGTTTGGAGGATTTTCCCTGAGGGAAGGTTCATGATATATATCCATATACACGTATACAACACCAGTTTATGTCAAGGGAATTTATGCATGCACTCTCAACCGAGAGTAAATTTTAGCCCTTTTCTTCTTCACTGATGTTGTACAGGCATTTTCCCAGCTTGGCAGGGCTAAATTAAATTGGGCAACGTTCTGTATGTGTTTGACGTCTGCTAAATGAAGTGAGCGTCCAATTCGTCATATTTACTCAAGCTCACCCAACTCTAGTAAAAATTAAAATGTTCCAGTTAATTTAACGAGATAATTCAGCTCTCTGAAATATTTCTTGCTCAACATTTGTTGCCATTTAGAAGCTGAGGGTATGTGCTGCCATGTAATTCTTTGGACAGATCTGAGGACTCAGTAGCAAACAGTAGATTTTTAAGACACTGGTCTGACACTGTATTTAATCTCAAGCAAGTTCCTGAGCTGCCACTGGAGAGGGAAGTCTAGGATCAGACCCTTTGGGTTCATTATATAGAGAAAAGGGATCACACACATAAAGCCATGGAATGGTTTAGGCAAAAAAATCAGGCTGACTTAGTTAGCAGTTGGAAGATGAAAATTAAAAAACTGCCATGTTGAGTAACTTGGTTGAAAAATATAAAGTAGGCAAGGGCTCCAAGAATCAAAATAATCAAGTATCCACTCCTGCTTGGTACTTTGACACAACGGCTCTGTTTTGAGGTGTATACAAGGCCTTGAGCTTGCAACTCTATTTCATGGCATTACAGACAAGGAAGCCAAAACACCATGCAATATTTGTGGTACATATATGATAAAGTCCACTGAAATGATGACTCAGTGAAACAAACCAAGACTGAGAATTTCCAATTGCCCACACCCGTAGCACTGAGATTTATCCACAGGAACTTGCAATATTGTCTCTCTGCAAACTGTGAGCACTTGAGCAATCCTTAAGGAGGAGGGAAACCTTGGAGAGATCAGCCTGCTGACAGCCCGGGTGTCAAATGCTAAGCAAAGAGGTTCTGAGCCTCCCATTCAGATGGCTTCAAACACCCTGCTTTCAGTCCTTGAGCCTTCTGAGACTGTGGAAGAGACAGAGGCATTTAGGAAAGAATCCATTAAGCATCTCAGCAGCTTGGCAATGTTCAGCACACTTTGAAGAACATGAAGGTAGGTAGGTGAAATGTAAAAAGCTAGTAAACAAATGCAGAGCAATTTAAGCATATTGGTGCTGCAGACTTGAGCAAAATTACAGCGATGTGCTACTCTTGCTGCAGAATCAAAAGCAATGCAGAGCATACCTGGTTTCACTGGACAAACTAGGAGCAGCCAAAGATGACTATCATTCACCCTTGAAGAGATGTAAGTCAGACAGGTGAAGAGCTACCATGATAATAAATATGGTTTTTTCCAGGTTTTTTTTTTCTTCTAGTGATTCTTAAAATGTTTTCGTTTTCCATTCAGAAAGACAAATGATATAAACATTATTAGTGATAGTATTGAATTGCAGAGAAAAAACAGCAAAAATTAAATTTGCAAAATTTAAAACATCATTAAATTACTTTAGCAATAAAAAGCTCTTTCAGAAATACATCATTATTTCTCATCACCTTTGAGCCAAAGGTGTAATGCAGAGGTAAATGGGAACCTAATTAAAAAAATAGATAATTAAGAACAGTCAAGAATCTAAAAAAAACCCCCAAACCAACCCTCACCTGAAGAACAGTTAAAAACACAGGGTTATTTACATTAGAAAGGAGACATATAAGAAGGACATGATCCAAGCATGAAAACGGAATACTTGGAAAAGGTTAGGAATTTCACCTTAGAACAAGGGATTTACTGAAATGACAAGATGGCAAATGCAGTAATGATGTAAAGAAACTTACTATCTTCGTTCCATAATTGAACTATGGTAGAGAGCTGAATAAAATATTTTTCAGTTTTCTGTTCTATGGTGCACTGTAGTAAAAATAGAATCATTTAAAATAAAGTCTCTATAACAATATTTACAAATGTTATATATCTAACAAGCATTTTCGGAGAATGTAAAATATTGCATTTAAACTCATTATTAATGTGTTGACTTAGCATCTTTCATTTCATCCTATATGAGGTAAACGTTAGAAAGAAACAACCAAATGCTATTGAAGCAAATTATCTCAGTGATTGGCAATTAATATTTTGCACCAATAATGGGAACAGGGAATTCTTGAGAATTTTTTCTTTCAGTTTTTGTACTTTATATTTTGCAAAATGGAAATTCTGATTTCCAACTACTTTGGAGCTCACCAACACTGGATTTCTTTGAGAGAAAGAATTTACCACGGTTGAACTTTAAAAAAGGAAATAACATCCACAGTGATTGGAGAGAATGGGAAATAATATTTTGTTCAGAGTATTAAATCTCTGAGACTTCCCTTTACTTTTAGGCACTCTGACTTGGTTCCTGGAGTGGTTTACTACGTTTGCCCACTAAAACTGCTCTGTAGCACCTGCAGGAGGAAGGACATGAGGCTGGAAGGAGCACTGCCTCTAATGGACTCATGGCCCAGCTAGACCTGCTCCCCAGACAGGCAGTGCTGATGGGAACCCAGGAGTTCAGGATTTCATCCTGTCTTTTCTGTCAACAACAGGGAAACAGCTCCCTGGAATGATGCCGGAGCCTTGCAACTCTCCTGGGAATGGAGGAGAGAGCTGACTTCAAAGGAGTTTGGCCAAACACTGTCCTTTAGTACCCAAGAAATCAAATCTAGTAACAAAAAATGAGAGAATGAAGCTGGAGCCAGAAGTAGAGATGGCAGAATAAAATACATTTCCAGTTCTTCAGAGACTGAAAAAACCTATTGTCTGCCCCTATGCTGAAGAAGGAAAAAGCACGCCCATGTGCTGAGTTCATAGGCTGAGTATTACTTGCAGCTCTTTCAGAAGATGAAAAATGTAGATGAGACTGATAAGGCAACTCAGGGGTTTCTGCTGGGTGCTGCAGCATGAAGAGGTTGCCTTTCACACAGGACAGAAACCCAAATTAGGTCCATGTAACTGTTCAAAATTCATTAGAATGACCTTAGTTAAGCTTTGCTTCCATGCACACTATGGTATATGATAACATAGCCTGGAGCAACAGCAGTAGTGGTGTAGTAGCAGTATTTCTGAAATATTTCCACTACTTGAAAGCTGTTGGATTTGTTAACATTTCTAAAAGGATTATAACAGGATGAACTGGGTTTTTCCCTTTTACTTTCTCAAAGCTAGCATAATAATATTACACAGAGCTTTTCATCTTCAAAGATCTTTACAAATCTTAGCAATTCACAGTAACTGAGCAGTTATAAAACTATAGTAAAACTCATTTTTTGCTGTCTTGCTAATTTTTTCATATTATTTTTAAGAATTAACTACATAGCAATAACTCCTATCATTGGACTTGTTCTGCAAATGCAACATGAAACTCATTACTAAGGGAATTTGAACAGTCACATCCCCCATATAATCATTAGTCATAATACATAATAAAAATAAAATATATTCTGACTCCCTGCTATTCCAACAGGAGACACACTTTCAGTGTTGACATTTAATTCATTGCTCTTTCACTCTTTAAACCATAAGCAGGAATAACATTGAAACAAGTATTACCCAAAAAATCATCTTACCAAGTATGACCATATATAATATCTGTGTCAGGTAAGAACACAAAGTAATTTTATTATTCCCCTTTTAATTTCTAAGCAGTTGCTCTAATAGCGTTTAAAATATTCCCACAACATTCAAGTCATTGGTGTACAAACAGGTAATTTTGCTACTTAACACTAAAGGTCTGAGCTTGCCCACTGTGGGCAAACACCCTCTGCTCCTGTGCACACCAGTGGATGCTGAAGGCACCAAGAGACAGCCGTCTGGGCTTTATTTCACATAAAAAACCCACAGTACACAACATGAGGTGCTCCTCAGTGCAGGGAAGGGACTCTGCATCCAGGCCTCCATGGAGCAGTTTTGTGCTCCTGAGGACTCGCAGGCACCTTTGCCCACTTACTCCCAACAGCACGAGGGAAGCTCAAAGGCTGCCAGCTCACTCCTGGACACCTCTGATGCCAAACAGCGACTGAAGCTGGAGCACTTTCTGCTCCTGGCTCTATTACAAGTGCCCCAGTTTGAACACTCTAATAATACTTAGCAATAACTCATTTGAAGCCAGAGAAGGGGTCAGGCTTTTGATGGCCCTAAAACATTTCCTAAGTGAGGCCCAATTCTAGAGCCCTTTTTCACACTGAGTCCCAGTGATGCCAAGGTGACAGCCTGCATGGAATTGTCACTGCAGAGGCAGAAAATGTAAAAACTAAATTTAATCAGAGAATAACTGGGCGAGGATCAAATACCTGAGTCTTAAGCGTCACTCGTTCCTTTGCCTTAGTTTGCTCCACAGTAAGAAGGCATTTCACGTCATCAAACTGCCCTTTGCACAAGGGTCCAAGGCCTCATGAACATTTCATAAACCTTAGAACTGCCCTAGAGAGAAAGAAACTGAGACATGTCCTTCAAAGCAAATAGAGTAGGGAGGAGAGAGACAGGATCTCCTGACTACTGGACCAAGTCTGGTCTTGTAGCTCAGTGCAAAATGTGGAGAGGAGCTGAATGAATAGCAGACTACATACCTAAAATAATAGAAAACAGAAGAGTGTCAGTCATGATCATAAAAAAGTCTGCAAAGGGAAAAAACCCTCTTTTTTTTTTCCTCACAACATCCTTGCAGTATGATTTTTTTTCCTGCCAACTGATTCCAATACTGAATACTAAAGCCTGGTTTCTGGCCTCCTGGTAATAAGTAATTTGCAAGACCCTGGTCACAGAGACGTCAGAAAACCATGTAAATTGCTTGGAGGGGAAAGCCTCTTTCACAGGAGGGAGCTGTAGGTGGTAGAGAGGCTCCCTGCCACAATTTTACATTCCCTGGTCATAGTGATATAGAAAGAGACAACAGAGCAATGCTGATCTTCTGCCACCAGGCACCCTCTGCCTGCCCTCTGCAGCAGGGATGGGTGTCAGGCCTTGGTAAATAGTGAGGGTGGTTCCTGTCCTTTATAATAACAACCTCAAGACACCCTTTAGAGGTTGGACTGTTTTAAACAGTGTCCAATGGCTGAAAATGTTATAGTGAGTTTTACTATATACCTAGTTGCACATATTTAATTTCTACTGTCACCCAGAGCTGGGGATTTATTTCCCATATTTGACAAGGTTTACTCCTAGGGGATTTACTGTGGTCTTTGCATTTAATTTCACTATGAATGCAGCCTTGTGATATGGGGAAAACAGAAGTAACAGAGCATGCTCTGGGAGCTCTTACTTCAGCCAAAGTTATTCTCATCCACATGCAGAACCAAGCTGATGGCTCGATCTGGGGTAACTGTTAGAGGGAAAGACCTAATTCATGTAAAAGCAACATTCTGTCATGCTCTTTCCTTCTGGCCTACCTGAGAGGACCAGGACCCCTTTCCACGGGTTGTATATCCTCTCTCATACCACGCTGTTTGCCTCCTCCATTCACTCTGCAGACCCTCAAGTGAACATGGCTGGGTCAAGAATGGGAAACACTGGAGTAAGGAGTGGATACTGCCATGATGCACAAGCCCCACTACCAGGTTATGCAGCTTCCTTCCAGGTCAAACAAGCGTTTCACATTGAGCATATGGCAAAATGAGTACTCAGCTCTGCCAACTCCATTGTTCAGCTGCATCTCAAATCCTACAGCAACCTTACAGAATGAGACTAAAATATTTTTACCTGTCAAGATACATGTCCTGAATATTGTCTTCTAGAGCTCACTAAATACACAACAAGCCCACAAAATATATCAATCAGCATTATACACTGTATTACTACCAAAACACAAAAGTCAGAATTAAATGCAGTTGCAGTGCAATAAACACCACCACATCTCCACATCTCCTTTCTAGGGATATTTTTCAACCAACCTTTCTGCTAAAATCAGCATGGCTAGTCTGTGTTATTTAATTATTGTCTAGGCTCAAAGATCACCCTTTTCTTTAATTTGAAAAAAGAAAAGCTTTTTTTTTTTTTTTTTTTTTGGATTAACGAAAATATTAAACAGCAAGACTGTGGAACATAAAGGCCATCGATTGCATTTTGCACAGGATAGGTTCTGGTTGAATGAGATCTGGGATGTGTGCCAAATGGAAAAAATCCTGTTCTTCCTCTCCAATAGCCACAATGTTCATTATTAAGAAAAGCATATGAACCACAGGATTTGATTTTAATAACACCAATGTCTTCATTAATCTGTACTTTCCATTTAGCCCCATTATTAAGTAAATGCTGAGTTAATGCAGCACCTATTATTGTTGGATTTTCCATGAAAAACCTCCTTTCCCTCTTCTTTTTTTATTCATTCAAGGACTATCAGGTGTGTGTGTCATGTTTTTAAACAGGCCATCCTCTGTCAATGGCTGTTTTCTTCCCTCAGGTCTATGCAGCTACTCCAGTAATGTGAGGTCTACAAAGCTGATAAGTAGCAAAAAAAAAAAAAAAAAAAAAAAAAAAAAGCCCAAGAGAACAAAACCCTGATAAACCCACTCCTAACTCAAAACCATATTTGTTTTGGTGGTGTTTTAAATGCTGTCACGTCAAGGAGCCTCTTACTATCACCTGCAACTGAGCTGATCTTCCCCGGATGCTCCATGCAGCCTCCTTCTAAATCACGGCTCCTGATGGCCAACACCGCTTTGTATCTGCCGAACAAATAGTGGCCTTTTGTCCAGCACAAGTTCCTAAACAAACTTAATCTCTCTAACACTGTGACAGATGACATTTAGATGTCCTTGTTACCCTTAAAATGAGTTTTATTGACAATCAGAGAACAAAAAGACGGCCCAGATAAAGCCCAATGTTTTATAGGCCTGCTAACAACATCTTAGTTCTTAGTGCAGAGGGTGTAGAGAAAGCCAGGAGTTGCCCCCATTTTCCCCTGCTTTGCTATATCACCATGACAACAGATATAGAAATCACTTAGTGACTCCTAGAAAGAAAACACAGTGACACAGTACCCCTTGTATGGCGAATCAAACTAAAGCTTGCATTCAAATGGCTATTCAGCTTGGGCATTCATGTAGAGGATGGGGTGGATTTTACACAGGTAACAACAACAGAAAGGCCAGCAAGCACTCCAGCCACAGCATATGGTAAAGTCTCTGTTTAATTAATGCATCCTCAATAGAATTTATCCATTTTAAATTTGTTTTCTTTTACTTGAAACATCATTAATGTAAAGGGCAACATTAATCAACATCTTACAACTTAAAAGGGCATTAAAAAGTGATCTTTCCCCCTCCACACCACAGAATCTTTTCAAGTACTTTCCCTCACTGAGACTTATCCCAGGCAGAGTTCTTAATCATAAGGCAAATCTAGAGAGGCCTCTACTGGCCAGCCTCTCCAGCTGCAATTTTTCCATTTTAAAGTGACTTGGAAAAGCGAGCAGTGGAGTAGCTGCAAGCTTTTATCTTAAAGTTGCACACAGAACGGATTACTGATAAATATATGGTGCAAAACATAGGATAATTGTGCTTTTTTGAAGCATCATGTAAGGTATAACTTTGCTGTTTTAAAAAAGTAAGAAGACTAGAAAGATTTATCCTGGCTGTGATGTGTTTGCCTCCATGACATTTTGAGACATTTTAAGATTATAAGTCTAAAAATTAATGTAATCATTTTTCTTTGTGGACAGGGCTCTCCTTAAAGTTGGGGCTTAACTCCATTTACACTTGAAATTCTCATATGCATGTGGCATTTTATATATGCATTTCTCACAACTGGAGTAAAACATACATCAAAGCTCAGATAAATGAAATCAAGAGCACAAGAAGAGGAACTTACTGAATGATAGAGGATCCCTGCTTCTGTGGGCTTTCCACGGTGACAGCACAAAGACAAAGAACTTTAAAAAACCTCTTTTAGGTAAAATTTAATGTTTCAGGCAATGGTCGGTGTGCCTTGTGCTAATATCAGCAATTTTGTTTGGAAAATAAAAGAGTTTCTGTTGTATCCTTTAAAAAAAATATTCAGTGTGAGTTTGAAGACACTTAAAACTAAATTTACACTTTTTCTTCTTTTAATTTTTTTAATTCTACTTATCTACCACAAACCATGGGAATAAAAAGTACCTACTAGGCAGAGAATGCAACTCACTAGGTTTTAAGTTATTGCTGTGAAGATAGGAAACTTCTAAACACCAAAAGGCATGGAGAATGGTCAAACTGACAGATCTGGCGAAATAAATCCCAAAGTTGAAGGCTGAAAGGCGGTGCTGATTCTAACAACAAAGTGTAAAATTTTGATGGAAAATACAATTACAAGGGAACCTACTTACCTTCGATTGTGGTAGGCTGCTCCAAAATCATAGGCTAACTTACTAAGATTTTTTATTCTGTGTAGAATAGACACCATGGTAACTCCTAATATTACTATTTTTAAAAACTACAGTCTCTAGTAAATCCTTAGGAATCTTTAGGAAGTCATGCAGGTTATTTGTTATACTTATGGATAAAAAATATTCAACCCATGGGTAATCTGTAAATATAACTTTTTTTTTTTCGTAATAGAAGAGGATTTAATAAATATCAAGTATATTAAGAGCATTATCTAGCAAAATTTTAACATTTATAAAATAAATCTCACATCACATAAATTCATCCGCCCTTCAACTTGAAAAGTATTAAAATAAATAAAAAAAAAAGTTTTATCAGGATAATTTTCTCCTGACCCAATACAAATTTTACAAAAAACTAAAGAACAGGAAAAAACCCCTGTTATAACAAGCCTGGATTAGTTTGTATATCTTACAGCACGCAGCACTGGATATCCTTTTGTAACATTTTTGTTTGTCCATAACGCCGGATAAGCCAGTGGCTAATTTTACCGGCGGGCACCTTTCCCCCGGAAGGGCTGGGGCAGGGAGGGAGGTGAAGCAAAGGTCGGCTCCTGCCTCCTGCTCAGAGCAGATCCGACAGCCGGTGCCGGCAGTGACACCTCCCGGTACCGGCACTGAGCTCTCATAGTACCGGCTGTGACACCCCCGTGCCGGCAGTGACCCTCCCGGTACCGGCAGTGAGCGCTCCGGTACCGGCAGTGACCCTCCCGGTACCGGCAGTGACCGCTCCGGTCCGGCAGTGAGCGCTCCCGGTACCGGCAATGACCCCTCCCGGTACCGGCAGTGAGCGCTCCGGTACCGGCAGTGACGCCCCGACCGCATGACCCCGGTACCGGCAGTGAGCGCTCCGGTACCGGCAGTGAGCGCTCCGGTACCGGCAATGACCCTCCCGGTACCGGCAGTGAGCGCTCCGGTACCGGCAGTGAGCCTCTCCCGGTACCGGCAATGACCCCTCCCGGTACCGGCAGTGAGCGCTCCGGTACCGGCAGTGAGCCTCCCGGTACCGGCAGTGACCCCTCCGGTACCGGCAGTGAGCGCTCCGGTACCGGCATGACCCTCCTGTACCGGCATGACCCCTCCCGGTACCGGCAGTGAGCGCTCCCGGTACCCCTCCCGTACCGCATGACCTCCGGTACCGGCAGTGAGCGCTCCCGGTACCCCTCCCCGGTACCGCAGGAGCGCTCCCGGTACCTCCCGGTACCGGCAGTGAGCGCTCCCGGTACCCCTCCCGGTACCCCTCCCGGTACCGGCAGTGAGCGCTCCCGGTACCCACTCCCTCCCGGTACGCCCTCCCGGTACCGGCAGTGAGCGCTCCCGGTACCCCTCCCGGTACGCCTCCCGGTACCGGCAGTGAGCGCTCCCGGTACCCTCCCGGTACGCCTCCCGGTACCGGCAGTGAGCCCTCCCGCGCCGGGGCGCCGGGCCCCGCACGCCCTGCCTGCCGGAGCGGCGGCCCCGGGCCCGGCAGGAACCTTCCGGGAGTGAAGCCCTGCAGGGAGGGAAGGGAACAATCCCTTTCAGTTCCATCGTTTAGTGAGGAAACCACAGGAGCCAGCGGCCATGTGGACGGACAATATGAAACACTAATGTTATCCTTCAGGTATTTCATTAAAAAAGGGGGATTCAGTTCGGAAATAGTCCAGAAATAGTTCAGGGGTATGCCCAACAAGTGTACCCACAGCGCAGGGCTAGCATCAGGCTTTCTTGCTTTTAGCGGGTTTTGTTTATTTGTTTGGCTTGGTGGGTTGTTGCTTTGGGGTGTTTGTTTGTTTGTTTGTTTGTTTGTTGTGGTTTGTTTTTTGTTTTGGTTTGGTTTTCTGTAGTATAAGCTCACCTATGCAGAAAGCTGAAAACATTTAAAATTACAGTTTCCTCGGGTCTCACAGCACTTCATGCTTAACTTTTAAAAACTAATGGACAAAATAGCTTACAGTCTACAAGTCCAGTTCTGCAAATTCTAGGTAACAGGCAAAAATCTTCAAATGGCAGGAACCCAGTAAGGACTGGTCATCACAAAGAGATTTTGTCACAAGGCAGTGTCCTGAAAAAAAATTGACAGAACTGGATTGGAGGAAAAACGTTCTCAATATGCCTAGATTTAGAATATCCTTTATTTGCATTTGAATTAAAACAGAGAAAAATTTGAAAATTTAACCCAAGACCACCCCTTTGCAAGAGGAGCAATTTTTCCTTTAGATTCTCATGGAACTAATAGTGGATAAAATTATAACCAATCAGTTCACAATGGTCAAGATACCCACAGTGGTCTTTGATGTCAGCCTAATAAAAACAAATTTTAAGTATCATATATTTTAGGAATATGGACTGTCAGCATTTCATCGAGGAATCTTTGGCATGTGGTAATTTCCTGACAGAGGTAGAATTACACAGATTTGGTGACATCAAAGTGTAAAAGGGCTCCCACAAATTGCTTAAGAGAGTTTTTGTGTTCTTATTTCTACTGAGTTCATTAGTACTGTTTAAAAATCCAAACAAACAGCATATGAAACACCAATCAAGAAACATTTTCAGTACATGGATTTCCAGGAAATTCTGTGAACAAAAGTGATCTCAAAATGTTACACAATTCCAGTCTAGTCTAACAAGTGATCTGACAGCTTTTTGGGAGCTAGCACACTAGAAAGTGCATAGAAACAGCCAGGGGGAAAAAATCCCCTCTACAGATCTGCTCTTGAAGGTAAAGTTGCAGTAGAATGAAATCGAATTTTCTTAATTTTTATTATAATAATTCACAAATATGCAATTTACTAATTATAACAAAAAATCCAGAATTAATAAACTGGAAGTTGGAAATCCACAAAAGAGAAGTTAATCACTACTCAAGAAATATATTTTTTTTTCAACTTAGCTAAGCAAAAAAAGGGAAGCAATGCAAAAAACATATCCTATTATTAACTGATTTAATAAAAAGCCCAAGCAAGAGTTTTACTTATGAATATCTTTTATAAATATAATTCTTCTAATTTTGTTCAATAATACATTTGTAAAAGAAATATTTCATCTTGGCTGCATAGCAACATATTTGTCTAATGGAAAAAATAATGTTTCAAAAGATTTTAAGACAGTTGTATTACACATACAGAATATGCAGAATGACTTAAAACTGTATTTTATACACCTTTATATTTTAAAGCATGATTAAATTACAGGTAAACTGTGAGGAAAAAAATCTGCCATTTCTGCATGAAGTACAGAACATCCTTTTTTTTTCATCTTATAGTTTTATTTGAGATATTGTGTTTACTTTCTGATGGTGTGGTGTTGTTAATGTACAATTAAATAGTTTGCAAAAACCACACAAAGACTAGCAGAGATAAAAGAGATTCAAAAAAAGAAAGCTGGGTGAGGGGAGAGGACTAAGATTAACACCTGGGGCTGTACCTGGCTCTGCTTTTGTGACAAATATTGCAGCTTAGGGAAGTCAAAAATTGCGAACAGGCCAAAGTTTCCCCAAGTAACCTGAAGCAGTAATTCACCTAATGACTACAGCAGCCAGGAAACAGATTCCCTCTCTGCCCTAGAAGTGCCCATTTATCTATTTCACAGGGATTTGCGCAGTGCAAAGCTTCCGAAAGCCCATGGGCTGATAGAGGGAAATGGCATCCAGCAGCACAGGGCAGCCCAGGCAGCCCATCAAGAGCAAAGCCACAAAACGGAGCCAGAGGCAGCTCCAAGGCTGCCAACACAACTGCCTACAAAAGCTGCCAATGAGCCAGAAACTGCTTGTGGGAAAATATCACTTACCCTTAGCATCTGGGTCCCGTGATTACTGTCCAAAGAAACACAGACTGGTAAGATAATGGCAGGATAAATAGCACTTCATTGCTCCTTTTTCTCCCCCTTTACTCCCGAAAATTTTTGATACATCACCCCCCAGTCTAGGAACAATTTTTTAAAAATCAGTTGTTTTAATCTTTGTGTTACTCATGAAGTAAAATGAGTCTTCCTGCCTCATCTCTAAAAATAGCTTTCGCACGCGCTTCCCCTGGCTCTCGGTGTACGACACATAGAGGAGCCATTTGTTACCATTATTGACATGTTTGTGGTGAACTACAAGCGTGTTTACAGTAGAAATGAAGTCCCTGCTCTCTTGGAGGTAATCCTGGGGTGTCTAAAAGACTCATGGGAGTCCTTGGTGTGGATTCTCTGAAATGAATTTCTGTTCTCATTTAAATAAATTATCTTGGGGCCAAATATTTATATTTTCTTTCTATTTCAGGAAGGCAGCAGATGCAAAAGTTCCTGATGGTTCTAGCAATAGTGCCCTGTACAAGCTGTCTGCTATTGGATGTAAGGATGAATGGGAGCAAAAGAGGAAGAGGAGGGATTTGTGCTTACCCCTTGTACTGTAACAGAATGAGAAATGGGGCTTTTGCGGCCAGTAAATAGGGCAAAGTGAGAACTGGCTCCCTGGAGTGGTGGGTGTCAAAAATGCTAGTGGACCCAAAGGCCAGAGAGGCCTCATGGCAAGTGAATTGGCTTTAACTTCCTGAAATTATGCCAAAGGTTGTCCAGAAAATTTTACAGTCATTAACTTTTGATTGGAATGGATAATTTCCATTTCTGTTTACTGCAGTTTCTATTAAAAATATACAGCCTTATCATCTTACCAGCATAGGCGGGATATTTTTTTCCTGCAGGAATTCACTAAAAGAAGTAAACTTTAACCAGAATTGCAGTTTGTACATTTGTACCACACTGAAACACACCCAGGCAATGGCTCATTAAAGCTGTCCAGTTATGTGTAACATATATGGGACTGTGAAACATGCCAGGTGTTAAACAAAACACGAGGTGACATCATTCTGTAGAAAATACAATCTCCTGGTGACCTATAGGGAACAACCTCACTGCTTTTTGGTGAACTTAATAGAAAACGGCAGAAGAGTACATGTTGCTATTGTCTTTATATTTTGAAATTGGGATCTGTCTCTGCATTCACAAATTTATGTTTTAAGCAGCAAGCCTACACTAAAGCTGTCATTAAAAATATTCTTTCTAGTAAGGAATAATGAGCTTAGAGTAAAAAAATAAAATTTATAGGAATATCTGTAAGCTGCAGTTAGATTTAAGAGTATAGCCAGCAAGAAATATACAAGGAAGGCTAAACCAACAACCTAAGAGGAAACTGTGAAGTGGAGTTCCTGTATAATAAACAATATGGATTCAATGCTACAATCTGTTTTCCTATGGTTTTTAATCCTCAAAGACAGAAAGATGTTTGACTACAGCTATAGACTCCTTTGATCGATAGATTATTTGATCAAATGTTGCTGAGAGATGATTATTTCTATTCCTGTGTAAACCAATGAATTCCAAAACCTGCTCAGATCTGTAGTGTTATTAGTATCTTCATTAAAACAGCAAACATCATTGCTAAACAGTTCAGCTCCTCCTGATCCATTGGACAAGGACTATATTCAAAACTAAATGTATCCCAGTGTGAGGCTGAGCTCTGAGAGGAAGTTTCTGTACACATCATTACTATTAGCCAGTCTTGTCCTTGGAAACAGGGGGAAAAAATAGATGTGAAAATGCAAAGAAGAGAAAACTCACCAAGGTACCCATGATATGCTACGTGACTTGCTCTCAATGCTGTGGGAAGATGAGTACAGAAGATGTTTGATAGCTCTGAGTATGGTCAGAGGAAACGTATCTTGGACAACATCAATGTATGACAAGAGATAGATGACAGGCTAACTCTGTTTTACATTAAGCAGAAAAGTTGACAGTGGTATAAAAACACTAAAAGGTAGCTAAAGTCAGGCTTTACATGCAGGCTTTCTACGCAATATCATAGTGCTGGTTTTAGAACAAATCCAGAAAGCAAAGGAGGTTATTTGTCCCTTTTAATAGGAAGCCACTACACAGAGCATTTAGTTTGCTTTTTCTGTTCATACACACTTTGTTTACTGCTTTTTTTTTAATCTTAGTGTCTTGAATATTTAGTGGTGTACAGATCTTACTCACATTCAGTATTTTCATATTTCATTGTATTTTAATTACTATAAAACCTTATACATAAGCTGCATCATAATATTATTTGTTTCCACTCCACTGAAAATCATGTTCAATTTATTGATCATGGAAATATTTTTAATTTTTAATATAGAATTGTCTGAGAAGACACAGTTTCATCAGTGAGGCCCAATGTTCCAAATGAAACGCATACCTGTTTCAGGACAAAACAAAGGCATTGTATCGTATGTATTTGAAAAGAATGCCAGTGCCACTTAATCCTTCACAATCTTATTGTTCCTACATGACCAACAGAAAAATGTTGAAACTGTCACTAATATTCATCAACTAAAAAAGAATGTTTTGTTCTAAAATATGTTTAGGATTTTTTTCCTACAGAAAGCCACTTTTGTTTTTATAAAAGCAGACAATTCTTTTCTCTTAAGACATTGGCTGAAACTGCAGAGAACTAGTTAGCTGCACACACGCACTCCATGTTCACCCTGTGTTCTTTTGAATAACTGTCCAAATTTTATTAGGATTTCTTATAATGATGTTATATGATGTCCTTGTGATACCCGTATATGTGGAGATCTTAATATTGATTTACTGTGTCTTTTGCCCATCCTTGAGCAGTGTAGATAGCAATTACAGCTGTTGGTGGTATCTATTTCTCTTTTCATAATTGTCAATTTTGGTTCTACTTAGGATTAAAATATGAAAATTGCATCACGTGCACATGAGCAGAGCTTTAGCCAAGTTAGCAATTTCATGGCAGCATCATCATTTTAAGCAGCATCCTCTTCATCTTGTTTATGAAAACCACATACTGTAACATAAACTTTTAGAAGGAATGTGTCATCATAAGAGCTGCCCTGACAAGAAGCCCTCATTCAGATCATTAATATCTTCCCCCAAAGAATCATCAGGGACAGAGAAACACCTGTACAGCTGTACCAGATGTTTCTGAATAGTTCTGCTTGGGTTGCTGTCTGAGATTGATCAGTTCAACACTATTCCTTAGCTGGATCTAAAATCACTTACAAACTCCTTATTGTCAGCACTTTGCTCAGCTAAAGTTGCAAAGGTGCAATGGCACATGCATTTTCTTAACTGCACAATGGATTTTTAAAAAGCAGTAAAAGCAAACATTCTGATGAATAGTAAATGTCCATTCTTCCCAGTAATCAAAATAAAACATATTCCAAGCATGTAGCTGGAAATGAGTTAGGTATTCTATGCAAACAAACAGTAGAAAATATTTTTAACTGCCCAAGTTTCTGTTTTAAGAGCACTGATTTTCTTTAGCACTAGAGAAAGAAACCCTTGTGCAGGGTTGACTTGGTGCTGGTTTCTGTATAATCTGTTCATGTACAAACCACAGATGAAATAATGGAGAACAAACATTACATGCAACATCCCCACAAGCATCAACTTTATGTACCAGTCCTCCCAAGCAGGGTATCTCCTCACTTGGCAATGAACTGAATCTTCTATCAAAAATTAAGCTGAACAAAGAGAAAAGAGCCTGAGAAGGTGTTTGGTTGTGTTTTTTGGTTCTGTGCCTTTTTGTTTTTTTAAACACACTCTGACTGGTATTTTAAAAGAACTTTTGCACACATTTGGATACAGATGAGAACAATTAAATGCCCTCTAATAATTAATGTATATGCAATCTATAGCATGCATTCTCTTCTTATTAGAGTCTGTGGGTTTTTTGTTGCAATCTAGCTAATAAAGGCTTTCTTTTCCACAAGAGAATTTTGACAGGGTTGACTCCAGACGGCTTTCCAGCTGAGGTCTGGGGCCTTGCTGAACCTTCAAAATTTTCCCATTTGAGCTGCATCAAAGTGAAGGAAATTCAAGGATCACTAACGTCTCAGATGGTAGCACTTGCCCTAACAACCAAGGTTCAGGAATTCTTTGGAGCAGGCTGAGGTCATTTTTCTCCCCTTTTCTCCTAATGCTTTTCTCTATTAATCAGAGCTCACAGCTCAGATTGGTCTTCAACTTCCTCCCAATCCTTGCTAAGCCTGTCATTTCTAGCTATTATTTACTTTAATGGACTTTGGCTGATCCCTTATGAAGCTTTGGATCTGAGAATAATAAGGCTGGAGAGTAACGGGCACAGACATGGGTGTGGGTTTGCCTGCAGATTAACCGTGGCAGATGGGCTTTATTGCGGTTTCCTGTGTGCCGAGTGTTGATTGAGAGGGTATAATGAGAGAGGTGGTGTCTGCACAATGGCTGCAGCCACTTCATTGCACCTCGCGTCTAAACAACCCCATTTTTCTAAATCTTTGGGTTGTGAAATTTTAGGAAGTCAGAGCACAAGAACAAGTACAAAAACAACTGTAAATAACCATGAATGTTAATCCAACCCTAATTGGTCCCTTCTTTCATTATGGGTGCATTTTGCTGAGCTTCCCCCCCTCCCCCCGCCTTTTTCTTTTAACAAATGAATGATATGGACAGCTATGCATACATTTGACTCTTATAACAGTTTAACACAAATATCACTTCATATCACCTTATATTTTTATTAATCTTAATGTCCCATTAGCTTTTGCATTACTAACATCAGCAGCAAAAACTTATCTTGCGATCATCCTGTTATGCTTTAGGTTTTTGCCATCTTGGGAAAATTTGTTTGAATTAAATTACCTATTATCTAGAGAGTATAAAAAATAACAGCAGGAAAATTGTTTTGTGTTTGGCAGAATGAGTCTAAAATATGCTTTTCTAAGTCCGAATGCCATTAACTTTCAACAGCAATCAGATGATAAATTATTTTCAGCTATAGGTACTATCAAAAGATCTTTTACAAATTCCCCATTTTAAGGATTTTACTTAATTCCTCCCTTTCACTGATGGATTAAATCACAACTATTGATTCTTTTCTTCCTTTGGGGCTTTACCCATCTGTCCTAATGCTTTCATCCCAGCACCCTTGGGCTGAGAGAAGTGTTCTACAAATGAACCAGTGAAAACCTGGAGAAGATTCCAGGTCAAGTTTGTGTACAAGAGTTTAAATTTTTAGTGACAGTCTTCCCTTAGCACAGACGAAAGTTTCCACACAGAGCCGCACAAGCTAGCCCCACCAATTATCCTCCTCCTTTGAAAACCATTATCAAGTTTTTCAAAACTTCTTTCATTTCACTGTTGTCACTGGATGAAAAGGAAACTAACCACCATGTCAAGACAACTCGGCTGCCTGGCAACCAAAGGCCACATTTTAATTCTGACTTGCTTCTGGTCTTGACTAATGGAAAGTGACTATGTTAAGCCAGTCAGAAGAGTTGTTTGTCACTTCTGAAATGCAAACAAAACTATATTGTTTCGAAAGTCCTGGGCGTGATTGATGTAAAGATTTACAGTAACGTCATTCATTTGCCCTTGTGTTTTAGTGGGATTGATGTCATATCTTTTCATGCTTTATTAAATGCTTTCGGAGAACTCAAATACATGATGCTTTTTTGTCTTAAAGAATCTAAAGAGATTTTTCTTATGCAAGAAAACTGCGCTCCAACTTGAGGGATTAAATGATTCAACACAACATGTGTCTGTAATTTAATAAGGTACATCAGCTAAGAAATGTGAATATATAACCAGATAAAAAGAAAAAGAAAACAAGACAGGGAAACAAATAAAATCAGCAGTTTGGGGGAGGGGAAGGAAAGATGCGCTGCTGACTTGCCCACAGTAAAGGTTCTATGGACAAACTTTCCCACAGCTGAATTAATTTTTGTCACTTCTTATACCAAAAGAGAAGTTCAAATTCTGCTCCCCCACCTCTTTAACTATAAATATATGCAGTCGCAATTATAAAACATGTCCATTTTTCTGTAAAACATTACTGAAAATATTACTAATAATATCAACATCAATTATCCTGACTGACTGTGACAGATTCAAAGAGGTTTAAACAGCTTGTTTCCAAAGTCATCTAAAAAATCCCCTCTAAAAACAATTATATTGCAAATTATTTTTTTAAAGGCCAGGCTAACTTTTCTATTAAATTAAGAATCAGGAAAGGATGAATGAACCTAGAGACAGTTTTCTCGTCTGCAGCAGGGAGACAGATTCATGCATTCTCCATGTATAGATACAATTTTTTGTCATTACACACGCAAAATATATATAAATAAATATATATATATATGTGTGTGTGTACGTGTGAGACAGAAAGGAAAAAATAGCTGATACGGCAGTTTCTGTTCTATTTAAAGTATATAAATTACTCATATACTCTAAGTAGATAAATTACTCTTCAAATGCCTATTATGCATTAAGGCAATAATTTAATGACTATTTAGGGTAGTAGGCTTAGGCTTTTTAAAGTATACTTATATCAGCATCAATGTTATGCTAGAGCTGTTTTCCAAAATAAGTACAATAGCTTTGTGCTGTTCTGACAATACCTGTTAATAAGCAGACCCTTGCCATTACCTTTTTTTTTTAACCGATATTAAAATTTAAGCACAGTAATAACATACACAGTAATTACTGTTGCCATCTGGGATTCTTAGGGGTAGTCCAAGAGGACTCCAGCATGTCAGTTCTCTGGGCAGAGATTTAGAAGTTTAGATGAATGGAAGGTATGTGTGAAGAAAGGAGAAGCAATTTAGACTTCTTGGGCCATGGTGGATGGTGTCCTATTCCAAGCCCTCCTACAAATCAGGCTGTCCTACACTCAGCCCATGCAATACCAAACCCCTGCCTAAAACCCTGAGCTTATGAGATGTGGGACTTTATCTCCAATGTTACCCAATCTTGACAACCAAAGCGTCCAAAATATGCATGAGTGGTTAGCTCAGCACCAGCACGGTGTCCTACAAGGGGAGAGGATAATGGATATTGGTTACAGGTGGCTACCAGGAGCTACCACATGGCTTCAGTGCCCAGAATATGACAGAGCTGCCTTCAGTGGGGTGAGCAGCTGCCAGAGCCATGTGAGCAGGCCTCAGCTGAGGGCCATGGGGTAAGAGGGCAGAGCACCCAGCAGAGGACAAGCAGAGGGAGCCAGCACCAACAGCACCACTGCTGTGGCTGAGCTGCGGAGAGAGGCACTGGCACCAAACCTGTTGGTTTGTTGGTGCACATCAATGTGGATGTGTGCCTCTCTGCTTTCCAGAAAATAATTAAGATCTCTGCATGGCCTGCTACTTCAGGGTCGCTCAATTAGTTACTCAAGGAAGCATTAGTTACTCAAGGAAGGAGAAGGAGGAGGAGAAGAAGGAAGGGAAGCAGCTGCCCAGTCTTTCCATTGAGGGATAGTCAGGACTGGCTCAGGCACAATAACTCCATTGACTCAGGAAAATAAATATGCATTCATTCAGAAGATTATCTAATCAGTCTAGGTCTAGATATTAGGTCAGTGGGTTACCTCAGTCCACCACCAGTCTCAGCAAGCTCTGCATCTCCAAGAAGAAACAATTTAAGAACACACACATTCCAGGATCACAGCATTTTTGCAGTCCTCATTATAGCCAAAACGCAAAAGCTGGATGTAAAACTGTCTCTCTACAGCCAAATTACACACAAAGCGTGTTGTAAATCAGCATCACCCCAGGGAAGGCGAGCTGTAAACTACCTATCATTTTACACAGCTATGTCAAACCATCATGGTGGAGGAAGCCTGAAAAGGTCAAGAGATTTTTCTAAACTACCTACATCTCCGGAGTAGCTCAAGAAGCCACATAATCTAAAGTCCTCAGATAGTTTCTCTCTGATGGTTTTTTTTTTTTCCCTTATGGAAACGAGTGTGTAACATTCTAACTGCCTTCAGCTTCTGCTGAATTAAACACATTCCAGCGTCTCTAGAGCAGCACTCAGGCAGTTGCACTCCCCCTTGCACTCTCCTGGGTAATCCTTCTGGGAGAAAGAATATATAACGAAGCCCTCAGCTGACAGTTTGGGAGGCCTGCCACTGCTTACTGCCATCAGTTATTTTTCAACTGATTCAAAGATAATGCAAGGGCGGAAAACTTGTAGCTACTTCTTTTGAGAAAATGGAGTCTAAAGAATCTCCTCTTAATCTGGGGGATTACTCAAGAGATTCCAGTACTCTACTTTAGACCAATTCAAGATTAAAAAAAAAAAAAAAAAGGAAAAGAAATTCTTCTTTGCAGTATTTGAAGGCCCCTGTTCCTTTCCAAAAACAAATATGCAAATAAAATTGCAGTGCAACTGACTGAAACTTTATACAATTGTTCCAGGTTCATAAACATTTCATGAACTCAGATTAAATTTCAATTACAATACAAGTACTTCCACGAGCAGCAGAATGAAAGATGCCTGTTCTCCCCTGGCTTTGTGCTCATAGTTAGATTCCCTGGGACCTCAGGGGGTGCAAGTCTCCAATGGAAAGTGTTGCTCCAGGTGGAACATTCCTATTCTGCAAGGACTCATCAGAAATTATGTACATCTTCCCTTGCTTCCAGTTTCCACAAAACCTATAGCAACTGGTCAGCAGATAAATTTCCCATAGGGCACCGACTGACACAGATACGCAGAGATATGCGATGGTATAAAGCATATTTACAAACAGGATAAAAACTAGATTATCTTGGGTCTAGGCAAATCAACAATAAGAAAAGGCCAAGGCAACATACGCAAAGACTGGCACGAGCAGTCGTGTCTCTGTCTCTGTCACAGAAAACACCTTTTTCTCTGGCTTCTGGCTCAGCTGCCCTCCATCGGACCTCTCTGCCTTTCTATCTGGTGTAGCCGAAGCTCTTTCATCTTTTACCTCACACGCTGCTGCTTTCTCTCTTTGAGCCCTGCCTTTCAGCTGCCGCTGAGTTCACCTTCCCCCGGCACTGCAGCGCAGCGCCCGCTCCATGTCCGGGCTGATTCATTCCCGGCCCCGGCCGATCATTCCCGGCCGATCATTCCCGGCCCGCTGCCTGCCGGCTGCGGCGGGCGGAGCGGCGCCGCTGTCCCGGCGCTGGGCTCGCACTGCCCCCTGGCCCGAGACAGGCCCTCCAGATCCCCATCTCCAGGACGGGGATCGCTACCTCCTGGAACTCCAGATGCTGCACCTGTGCCTCGCATTGTGCACGTTTGTCAGCTTTTCATTGTATGTTCCTTTCAGCAATGAATGCAGCTTATTTGTGTTGCACGTAGTGCCATGCAAATTTAGGGCACTATTTTAATGCATGATAAATAATTACTATAATTAACAGGAAAAAAAAAAAAAAAAAAAAAAAAAAAAGCCTCCTGGCAATTTGTCAGGACCAGACACCTCTTTTCATGCCAGATATTTTCATATGTATGACATGTACATATAAGATCCCTCTTGCCTCTGTGTGGGGACATGCATCTCCCATTAGCAGTAATGGGAATTATGTGTGTGCACTGAGGGGAAACTGTAGTCTACCCTGGCTGGTGTGCTATGTTAGTTGTGCTTTATTGGATCATATGGAGCATGCCATATAAGAAAAGAAAAAACACCTTTCCATCTTCATTGTTGAGAGAGAAATACATAGAAAGCCCCTGTACACAATAATGCTTTTAATTAAGAGCTATTTGCAGGTGCTGTTTGTCTCCAATTTCTTACAGCCATTTCTGAAAGAGCAATAACACAAATAATCTGCAAAATAAAGCGATTAGGGATAAAAATTATCTAGGGTTACTAGACTGATGAGAATTTTTTCTAAAAATAAGGATTTTTAATAAACCGCATTTTGAAACTATAAACGTCCTTGTATTGGTAGACGCTGCACTGCAAAATACTAAACTTCATTTCACTATCAATTTTCTGATTCATCTGAAGAAGTTCATTATCTGTTAAATTGAAGGCAAGCCTCCCACAGAGGAATGCTATCTAAAGATGGATGTGTTTGTGTGTGAAAGGATAGCCTTTCTTAGCTGTTTATCAAAAAGGACATTCACAGAGTAGGTACCCTACCTCACTACTTTGTAAATATAAATTGCAATACAAACATACATACAATCATGACACTGGTTCATTTTTGTTGTCTAGTTGTAACACATTAACACAAATTTAGTCCAAACATCCAAAGTTATGCTGCTAGGAATCTTACCATCTGGTTTTAATGAATATCTGGGGTCCATTTTTCAGTTAAGCTTTTCATAGTGTGTTTGTATGTTGCTTTTTCCAAGCTATCTGCATAATTGCTTAAAGATTTTACTGCAAAATTAATATCCTCACTGTGAATGAGGGAGAAGGGCAAAAACCAGGATGACAAAGGCTGAAATGAGGTGAAAGGCAAATTCAATTTTTCCTTGCACCATAGAAACCTCGCCAGGACTAGCTTTATCTGGTAATCCACATTTAAACTTTAACCTGTAGGGGGGCTCTTTGTGTTAGTTAATGTAAGCATAAAAAGAGTCTGAACCACTAATCAGATTAATCATATTTTGTGAGACTCAAAAGCTTCATTAAAAGGACCTCGTTTCCAAGCTACACATTTCAGAAAGAGAAAAAAAGTTGGCTATGAAAAGGAAAAAGTAACACTGAAATTCAAAAAGACACAGACTGTGTGTCTTCTGGAATTAAACCAAAGACAGTTAAGACCTGGAACAATATCCACCTTCATAAAACACACCTTGAGGATGCCAAAATAATTAGGACATTTTGCTATTGAAATCATACATTCCCTACTTTTACAAAGCTTTATCTTACGCACAACAGAGAACCATTTAATAGGTAAATACAATAAATGCCTTCCCTTTCCTCACATTTACAGAAGTCTCCCTCTGCTGAAGCAGTCATGTTTCCTAAGTACTTCAGGTGACCCCTCAGAGACATGTGAACATCAGAAGAGTAAGAATGTGTCATCTCCAGTCAGGTTATTACGCTCACACAAGAAACACCCCACTTCTCTAATGAGCATGAAAGTGAGAGAGCAAGCTGCTGTCCCAAGTTGGTGCAGCATTGTGCTCTCTTTGAAAACAACAGCATATTTCCATTTTCAATAAACAAATGTTTGCTACAAATGAAGCTTCAGTGAGCTTTTGTTCATGCCGGTGGAAAAAAAACATGGTTTACTTAAGGTTTTCATGATGTTTAACAGGAACCATCTGCATTTAGGACAAACATTTTTGCACTTAGTGTGAAACTCATTCCTATCTCAGCCTACCCTGCACTGCTCTAGATATAGTGGGCCTCCAAAATCAGGAGAAACATGTTATGTTTTGAGGAAACATAACAAAGTTGAAAGTCTTTGAAGATTATCCAATACTGGGAAAATGAAACACATCAGAGCAGTTATATTCTCCCAATGATATATTTAAGTGGTGAGGAGAGAAATCAAGACATGACATCATGGGGAATATCATGTGAAATACAGACTCATCCATTTTCCAGCCTTGGGACTGCAGAAGTGGAGTTAGCCTCACTTTTGTTTTCCAAGTCAAAAGGAGCAGTCTCCTGCTGTATCACAGCCAAACTCTGCTAGCTTTTCACCATTACGTTTTCATTTTTCGTTCCCCATAACTTGCCAAGGTAATCTTGTTCCCACCAGCTGCACAACCCTCTGCATGATCTCAATTCAACTGATCTTTTACTTCTGGACAAGTCAGGCAACCTAAAATACATTGTTTCACACACATCTACAATTCTACACTCTGCATAAGGTTATGCATTTAATTAGTAGCTTTCTAAATGTCTGTTTACAAGTTTTTCCTGTAATTGCACTGAGCCTGCACTGCTTGGCATGGTCAGTTATACCTAAAGGCACTACTTGTTCCCTGGCTAAGGCGACAGCATGTGAGGAATCTTCTGTACGAAATTACCAGTCACCAAGGAATTATTGCCACATGCAAAGCTCAGAAAGGAAGGTCAGAGCTTGGGTGGGCCAGCTCTCTCTCCCACCTTCACTCTTTTACAGAGCTGATGTTTTCCTCTTGCTGCATGTGCTACAGAGGCTTTAAAAGAAACACAATGGTCAAGCTGTCCTCACCTTCATAGGCCAGATACTTCACACATTTTTACCACAAGCTGTCATTGTATGGCAACATTTCTGAGTGTGTGCCATTGTGTGCCATCCTGTGCCCTGAGGTCTTCAGTGTTTCTTCATCTAACCAAGCAGCTGTCGAAATGTGCCCCAGCTCCATCCAGCACACATTGTCCAACTTTCCTGTCCAAGGAAAAGGAGGGAGAAAGGACAGCAAGTACCAAGGTCTTGCTCCAGTGAGGAGCTGGGATGTGGCCAAGGACTGGCTCCCAGGTTCCTAGTGTAGATGTAGACTATTATACCAATGAATTCTTCAGAGAATATCTCACAAATCTAAGTTGTTTATAAGCTGACTTCAGCACATGCTTGCACCAGTGTAAAACTGGAGCAACTGCACTATCTTCGACCGAGTCCTTCTAAGTCTAAACCAATGCAATTTAAAGCAGAATCTGTCTCTTTAGTTTGGTTAATGACCTAGAAATGCTGCCCTGAAAATACAGAAACAAAAGAATTTTCCTGAACATAAAGAGAATTGTTCATAGGTCTGACCCAAAACTATGAATTTAAATGATCCAAATGTAATTCAAAGAGACCTGATCTTTGTATTAGGAAAAATTTAGTAAAGCACTGGGATGCATTAGGGCCACTAGTTTGTATTATGTCAGGTTTTCTCAGCCTTCCTGATACTGTTTCACCTTGTTTTATACAAGTTCCAGTGACATGCATATAAATACTCCCAGAGTATATTTCTATGCAGTGCTAACAGTTTCGGGGTAAAATATCCCCTATCAGTTTGTCATCTGAGCTGTGGCACTTCCTAGACCATAGCAGGGCAGAGCCAGAGGAATTAACCTGCAGCACTACTGTCAGTAGTGCTAAAAATGCTGGAAATGGTTTGAGGCTGTCTGCTTGCCTCTTGCCCTGAACTGCACTGGGGCTGTTCCTAAGTCAGATTCTAGCTGATCTTAAGGACTATTGCAGCTGTTCTGAATATGCTCTGCATATTTCTTATTGTATAGGTTGGGAAAATGAGTCTCAGAAAAATCACATGCTTGTGACCATGGAATTTTGTCCTGGTGACCCTGGCAGAGGCAGAGTCTTTGACCTCCAGGTGTGCAGCCCTTCCTCCTGCCTGTGTTCTCTTTGTGTCCTGGGCATGGTGGCACAGGGTGCCCAAGGCAGGACAAGGGAACTCAACAGGGCATGTTCATTGCACCAGGGATCGACCTACAGTGGCACAGCAGCTGAGAGCATTCAAATTATACTCACCATCTCACACTAAATATATTCAATAATTTTTTTTTTCTCCCTCATTTTGATACTACTAAGTTCAGGTAATGGGATGTTTAGTGAAACCAAATTAAGAACTGGCCAGGTCTGTACAAGCTTTCAGCCAGAATGATGTGTCTAGTTAATGGGATAAATTTTTCACAAAGATCTTGAGAATCTCTGTGAAAATAAGAAAATAATTTATGAAAGTCTGATCATGCTTTGCTTTAAGTCTCTGGGTCTGTCAAAACCAAGTGTAGATAAGGTCCACATTCCCCGAGTTGCATAACATGACTTGTCTCTGCTCATTCCAAAATAGATTTCTCCCTTTCCATTTCTTTTCTTCCTAAGCACACACAACCCACCCAAACAAACAAAAAAAGCCCTCCAAACAGAAAAACAGCTTCCCCATTGCTTTATTTCCATAACTGATAGAGTAGTTATCTTAAAAGGTAGTACAAACCTTATAAATTCAAAGAAAGGCAACACTGGAATGCCCACTAGTGCTGCCCACAGTAAAGAAAACACATTCAGAGTTTTTATCACTTCAAATAAAAATTTCTGTTCTGCAAGGAGAAAATCCCCTCTCTTCTGTTGTTCCAGACTCTACAGATCATTAGGTATGTGAAGCAAACTTCTGATCTTTTGATCATTCACAGCTCTTTGGAAAGAAGTTTCCCACAAGGCTCATGATGCTCTCACTTCTTTTTCTGCTCTGCCAGCCTCCCTCTCTCCAAGTTAAAACTCATGCAGAACAAAACAGCACTGCTGAGCTCAGCAGCATCATGAAGGAGGAATCTGTGGCACCCTAAGGCCTGACTGTATAAAAATGTGTAACGTTACCAGAAAGGGGAGTGGGAAAACATTCCTATGACTGCTTGGTAGGGCTTCACGCCTATGAGGCATGTGTGAAGAGAGCTTCACACCTATGAATATTGTGGAGTCCAACCCTCATCTCTCCTCTGAGATCTTAAATAATGTTCCAGCTGGGGACCCAACTATAAACATTTTTTGCACTTAGAGAGCAATAAAAGAGAACACATGGGATAGGAAACACTTGGTTAAATTTGCAGCTTTTCTCTTCATTATAAATAATGAGAATGCATCTTTTCCTTCCTCCTCCTGTCAGCCACCTTCTGTTCCGTTGTTTCTGCAGTACTGCCATCTAAACACTCCTATCTTTAATCTTTTAAGTACCTGGATTAACTTACAGCATCTAGAATACTTTGGGACATAAAATTGCAAACGGCAAACACCTACAGCAGAAGAGTAAAATTAACTCCCTCTTCTGTTAGAGCTGTCCCCAACAGAGAGGATCCCAACCTTATATATCTGATATATCTGACTCCCCCAACCTTATATATCTGATCTATCTGACTCTGCAAAGGGAACTGCAAAACTTTTCCATCTCACTCAGTGAGATTCTACAGAGAAAATCTAAACCTACGCACATGCCTAGATTTGGTTCGGGTGCATGTAATGACAAAAATACAGAAAGATACTGTTTCTTGACAATCATAAAAGATTTGGTTGGAAATACAGCACAAAAGATCAGACCAGGTCCTTAAATTGTGGGTGCAATACAAACAAATCTTCAATGGAATTTTTGTTTGCCTTTTCAAATCAGAGGAGGCATTTCATCAGATAATCTGTTGGTTTGCTCTATTTCAGAGTGTTACTTCAGCTGGACAAACTATAAGGATTTTTGCAGCTGCATACACATCAAGTACCTTGAGATTTTAGTGACAAAGTGGCATTATAAGACAATATATTCCTATAGTACAGTATATATTTATGTAGTTTTATTCAGATCATCAGAGTAATAAAAGATTAGTTTTTTCTTGCCTGAATTGCTGTTGAACCAAACAGCTCATTCCTCTACTTCTCAACGAAGAGAAATAAGGTACTTTTTCCTGTGCTTGGCACTGGAATTTTAGAGTATTTTTAGAATGTTTCCAGTTATGGACCCATCTGCATCCTATTCCAATGTTACTGCACATAGGAAAGACAAGCAGAACTGCATAATAACAGAGGGACAAAGAAATTTCTCATTGTCTGCCCCCCTCTTTTAATAGGAAAACAGATTTCTAAATATTATCACCTACCATCTCATTTGAGAGGCTGCACTTCACCAGTAATGAATTTCCTCTATTGAAATCATAGTATGGGCACGTTGCTAAACTCATGTTTGTGAGCTAGCATCACCTAAATTACAGTTTTATGACTCAGTATTGGAAAAAAAGGTTATGAACAGTGAACCTGATTTTAACCAGGAATGTAGTACTCGATTTGGTAGGGAAATTTAGTCATTGAGGGAAGTGTTTTTAAAGGCCATAATGTCTGGAGGAACAGATACATCCCTATCTATCAAACTATCTTCTCATGGGTCTTAAAAACAGTACTTTTCAAGCAGCTTTTTGTAATGAAACAACCATTAACCCACATGCATATGTTGCACGCAGTCTCAGTTGTTACAACACAGTCTCACTCTGCTTCTCACTCATCTCATATTGCAACTTTCCTGCTTTTAAAGGGCTAGACTTCCCCATAACAGATTTGTTTAATTAAATCTATTAAACCCTTTATAATGCAATGCTTCAGCTGTGGGTTGTATCTTTAGCCCACTGCACATATGCAGAACTGAGGCCCCAAAAGGCTGAACGAGCTGCCCAAGTTTATACAGTAAGTTAGCGTGAGAATGGAAAGATGAAGTTTATTTTCCTTTCAGTTCTACACTCAGGCTACAGCTTCTACAATAACACAGACAGAACCTATGCAGAGCTTAGGCAAAGTCTGCTGCATTTGCCTGGTGATTTCTTTTTAAATGGACAGAGATTTGTCTCTTCTTTCCTACAGCTAGAGTTTGAAATCATCTTAAGGCTCAAACTAGGTGCTTAAATAGGTGATATTTTTGAAAACTTTCCCTAGAACTATCTTTATTTTCAGTTTGAAAGTAAATACTGACTTCTCTGTGTGCCTGATGAGTCCCTGATGTCAGTAGGTGAATCCCCTCTCTTCCCTGTCCCACCAGGGCATTTCTCTACCCTTTGATGAGAGAACAGGTGAGAGCTGTGCCTTGAATGTCACATGCCAGTGGAGGAACAACTCTTTCTTCCAGGAAAATGTGCACTTCCAAACCTAACGGGCTCATGCAGAGTAAGCCAAAGACACTAATATTGATACTGATGGTTATGTGACCTGTGTGAAAATATGCTTAGTTCAGAAATTAAGATAATGAAATGTTGTGTGAGTGTTAAGTGTTGTTTTATTTTAGGGAGAAATATAGTTTGGAATCTAAAGGACATTTCTTTTACCCTTCTCCCTCAACTCTCCACACAGATGGATCTTCTGTCTCTTTGAAACAGTAATCACAAAGGTGAATTTTCCAATGGCTTTTCAAATGATTGCAAAACTGTTTTGCAAAGAAATCCTGGGGAAAAATGCATAAATGGTCTTTAATGCAGCACAATCTTTGACACCTACCAGAAAAAAAAAAAAATTCGTGAAAATAAGCAATTTTAAGGTCAGATAGGAGTATGGATTTGTTCAGCTGGTCGGTGGTGGATCACCCACAAAAGAGTTTGAAGGGTCTCTGTTAAGAACCAAGAAGTTAGGATTAGAAATGTGTCTGACTTAAGAGGGAGTTTTAAGCAATTAACTCTGCAAACACACAAGAGTTAAGCACAAAGAAACACTAATGGGAAGAGATCATTAATGCAATCCATCCACATTCTCCATCTATATGCTCATTACCTGCTGACAACACCAATAGGATTTGCCTATATGAGGAAATGGGCCAAAGTAGCTATTGCAGAATAAGCCATTCTTCAATAGCTTTCTGTTTGTCCCTGTGTAGACACTGTAGGAATAATTAGTGCACTCATTCTGTTCTAGAATAATTGCTGCACTAATTATTCCAGACTAAAGTATCTTTTATTCCAAAACAATTTGTCCACAAGGGGAGCTATTGTGAAATTGCTTGTGCTCCTCTGCTCAATTTCCATGTGTAAAAAGGCCGTAATCTGTGAGCTTGGAATAGCTGTACCCCAGACCCCAGGAGCAAATCAAACTGTAGACAAGTTCCAATTCTCACATTGCTCAGGATGGTTTTCTTAAAGTGATTGAACACATAGAGTTGTTGTGTAAACAGGACTCAGCTGTATGGCAATGAGTAAGTTCTTCTTTTAGGAACTTTTCCTTTATAAAATTATTTTAGTCACATTTTCATCCAAGTTTATTGAATTGGATTTAAGGATTGTAGTGAGTAGAGGCTGACATGGTAAATGAGACTTTGCCCACTCTTTTGCAAAGTGTGAAATGCTGAAATTGGATGAGCACATAGCATAATTAGCTAATTTGATTGGGTAGCTTTATCCAGTCTGTGTGTTTAGAAACACCACTGATCTCACAGTACTTTGGGATGAATTGCAATTAAACTAAAGACTGATATGCCTAGACTGTGACCCTACAACACTGTTAAAAACCTTTTAAAATGAAGGATGGAAATGGTGGTGTCAGATCTCACTAAACTGGAGGGAGAGTACAAATTCTGTAGTCTACTACTGCCCTCCTTTCAGACAGAATCAAATCTCTATTTCTCTCTGTTTCTAGAGTATTTTGTTTGGTTGTTTTTAAAAAAAAATTCTATTTTCTCAAGGGAAGTATAACCTTAACAGAAAAACCTGCATTTTTGCTCAGGAGATGGCAGAATAAAACAGTGAAATAGGTTCCCCCCAATCCCACATGTGATTTGGCCCAATATTTGTAACGGTCAGATAGCAAGGCTGTGTAATAAGCTACTTTTTATGAAACTGCATACATGATATTTATATGCAATAAATATACATTTTCCACTTCTATATTTCATATGGATGGCACTGTCCCACCATTCAATCTCTGCCTTTTTTGCTCAAAAAATAAATCAATTCAGGATATGTTTCAAAATAAGTGGCATTATTGCTTAGCATGTATTTTCAATGACATTTGCAGAGGTCATGGGATACGATCTGTGTAGCATTTACCAATCTCTCCTGGGTCTGGCTGGGGTCTAGAAAATAATTTTTTATTTCCCAAAAAATGTTCATTGTCTTGAAGCATCCAGCCCCTGCTCACAGTATTATTTTGCCATAAAGCCCTAAGCCTTTGATCTTGAAGTTTATTTAACCCAAGATATATTGTTAACCAATAATTGTTTAATATTTCTATAATATTCTAAGAATGGACTGATGTAGATTGATTTCTATCAAAAACAGAATTAACATAGGAAAATTGTCATTTAAAGGCTTCTTAACAGAAGAAAATGCTGACATGTTCGACATCTGTAGCTACAGATAGCTCTGCTGATGGATTTATTTTCGCTTTACCAATCTAATAGTATGAATCTGATTTATTCCAATAACATTTGTCTACTTAAGGCTCATAAGACAGCTTTTTGTGATTCTTGTAATAAGTTTTTTGTCAATTAAAGTTTCTGTTCATTTACGAGATGGATGCAATTAGAAATACAAGATGTTCAGTATTCTCAGCTCAAACTCTTTTATTATCTTGTATTTCACATGTGCTACTGTAGCTGTTCTACCCTGAATTGAACTAGATTATGATTACTAGTTAAGAACTGAAAACACTACCACTTTTTACTTCTGTTACTTTGTAAATAAATACTTTCAATTACAAAATTGTTCCCAAAGAATTGGGAATTATGTTGAAAGTACCCCACTGCTGCTGTAACAGCTTCAGATTTATTGAATCCTTCTCACTGCATTACAATAGCTCCTGCTGTTTTACCTGGACTGCAGCAATACCAGATTCCAGCCTTGTATTTTGTAACATTTCAAACCATTTGGGACAAAAAAACCCTTTCAACAAAATTCTTCTATCTTTTTCTTTTTTTTTTTTTTATAATCAGAATGGAAATGCTATGAAGAAATATCAAAGAAGTTTTACAGTTATCTCAGATTTTTCAGGCAAGGAGCTAATTTTATCTGTATTTATTAGGGGCAATTCTACCATAGCAACATAGGCAATACAGCCAAGTGAGGTTGGTGAGAGAAGCAACATGTTTAGTATTAAAATGATACTGAACTTGGAGAGACATCCTTCCTCATCTGCAGCTATCCTACACCTAGTGCTGTGCTTTTAAAGTCATTCTTGTGAGGAAGTTTCATATCAGGTTTCTTGGTCTGATTATCATAATGACTAAAGAATGAATACAGGCCCTGGACATGGCCTCTTATCCCTGTATGAAGGTATGGCAAAAATTCAAATTTGGACAATTTCACCATCCTGTTGCTTTAGTACTAGATCATTCTCGTTTATTTTCCAACACACCAATAATTTCCAAATGAAAGCTGTGTGATGATACTCTCTTTCTTACAGCCCTACTGACCTTTGTATTCAAATTTTGCATCAGTGTTTTAAATTGCTTCTTTAATTTAGGTCATGGAAACTGCAAGTTTTAGCGTTTACTGACCACTGCATCCCAAACAACAAAGACAAAAATCCAAAGTTGAAAAGGTTCCAGATTGAAGAAGTACTGACTTGGTTTATTACACTATAAATAACTCTATTGGACCCTTCTGGTGCACCAAGAGGAAGCTATTTTTTTTTTTTTCCTCCTATTTAATCTTTGTAGTCCTTGTTGTATATATGTATGGAAGAGAGGGAAAACCTGCTCCTACCTGATACTCCTTAGTTCTTACTCAATTGAGCACCCAGTAATCTAAAGCCAAATATTATTCACCTATTTTAATTGTATCACTGAGTTTAAAGGGATTATTTATTTGTCTAAATTGGTCTAAGTAAGAGAACTAAATGATACTTAGAGATTGTTCCAAAACAATATAAACAAAACCAGATCAGCTGTCTCGACAGTTGCTCACATAGAGATTCCAGAAAAGCTGTCCATAACACATCAAATTCTTTCTTTTTATTTTCATTTTTGACAAACTATTCTTTCATGAACACAAGGGCAGGAAAAAATCAAGTGCCAGATGGTGAGCTAGGGTATCAGCTATTGGATCCAACAGCACATTGAAAGCAGCCAACATTCTCAAGGAAAGACATTTAATGGTATCTGAAAGAAAAAGCACCCAATTTCAGGGAAAAAAAGGAAAATAGAATCAATGAAATAGACAACTGCAAAGAAAATCCACAAAGAAATCACTGTGTAAGCCGAGATCAGAAGAAACTGAAATAGATTCAAGAGAGCTGTTTAGACAGTGACTTTTATTATAAATTACATACACAGAGAAAGTCCTGCAAATAACCAGTTTTCCATGCCAGGACAACAGGGAGTCTGTATAGGAAATTATGCTGAATTTTTCAGAAGTACATGACATCTTTGGCTTTTGTGACATTCCTGTCCCTGTTTTTCACTGGTATTCTCTTCACTCCCCAAAGCATTACAGAACGCTTCCTCTGTTCCATCCCCTGCCACCTCTGCAGATGCATTCACATTACTGAAACTAGCCCTCCATGAGATCCTGGCAGTTCAGAACAGCCTCAAGCAGAGAAAGAGATAAACACATATTTGTATAACTATGAAATGCCTCAGTTGAAGGTAAGCAAAGAAATTAGACTTGGAGAGTTCATAAGGGGAATGCAGATCGTAAAATCCACACACTCCCTGAGAAAAAAATAATGACCAAGCATTTAAGCCTTTAACACACAGAAGATCATACAAAATGAGCTTGGCAAAGCACAATGCACAGAACAGTCATTTGCAAACACCATACCATGCTCGAATCAGGGAATCATTCCATATAACCTCACTGATTTGGGGATTTGTTATATGATGGGCTATACAGTGAATTTCCAAATGCACTGTCAAATTAGACCCTAATCTCTATTTACAAGCTGGACTCCTTTCCTTTTTGAGTTTCTTACCAAATCCCAGCTCTCTGCCTGAGATTTAGAAGGGCTTTAGATTTCCCTTTTTGCAATTACGGGCTTTTAAATTTTTTTCTCACCACTCAAGTGTAAGCATTTCTTCTAACATAGTAACTCAAGCAACTACAATGGGGTGACTCCAGACATCCACTAGTTTAACCAAGACAAACATTTGGCCTGTAGAAAATTAGTGACCCTCTCACAATCTATTTTGAATTGTTTGTTGAACGTAACAGACTCAACATGAAGACACCTCTAGACTGTGACAATAGGAAGTCTGAGAAAGAAACCAGCTTCATACAAGAATCTCAGTTCTTTCTCCTGAATGTCAGAGAAAAAAATTCTCTGAGGTCAATTTATTCTCAAACTATTGATGATAGAGTAATTTTACTTTCCTCTGAAACACATTCCTCTGGTTTCTTCCAGTCATTGGACTAAGTGGTCTACACGTGAAATAAAAAGGAAATACATGGATATTTACACTCTTCCATTTTCATTTATGGACCTAGCAAGAACATGACCTCATAAAATTACATTCTTCTAATTGATGTCTAATACTTTTCACTATTCTTTGCACAGTCCAAATTGAAGACCAGCTGACATCCAGATGTCCCACAGATTTATATTCATACCATCAAAGAGGAAGGGAACAGGATCCATTGTTATGTCCTCCTATTGTGGTACATAAATGCAGGACAGAAGAAGGGTGGAAAAGCAGGACCATGACTGAAATTCACCCGATGTTTTGGCTACCAGAACTGTCTGACAATATAAACAGAAAGACTTTTCATCCCCTGAAGTGGAGCAGCAGAGTGACAACTACTTTGGGCTGCCAGGACACCTAGTAGGGCTTCTGCATTTTGAGACATGAGTCCTTGAGGCAATATGACTGAAGGGATGCGGCTCCCTCCAGTGCAGGTTTCTGCTTAAATGCAACACTGAGCCCTGGAAAAAGATATTAACTCATTCCTCATTTGAGCTGCCAAACGTACCAGGAATACCTGGCAGCAGCTCCCTGATCATGCTGCCAACCATTCTAGGTACACAGCTGGCTCTTTCAGTGATTTCAGAAGAACCCAGAGGATTTTCAGCACAGCAGCAGCAGCAGCAGAGGAGGAACAAAACCAGCGTTTGATTTCTCTGCACAGAGAAATCCCAGACAACTTAAACCCACCCAGGCACAAACCTCCAGAATTAAGTAATGTCCTGCATGTCCCAAGCCCAGGTTCTACTCCCTCACTATAAATCAGATAATTAAACAGCTGACACCAACTGCCTCTTCCATTTCAGAATGTTTCATGTTCACGTCACAAGGAATCCTGCAAAGCCTTGATAGTATATTCATTATTTATGGTCTGCCATAACTATATTTGGTACTTTTCAGGGGTTTTAAAAACTATGATTTCTCTTAAAACCAAGAAATTCAAAATGGCAAGAAATTTAGTAAGAACATCTGGTCTAGGGCAAAACTGGGACTGGTTTAACTTCAGTTTAAAACATGAGGGTTTACCCTCGAAATATTTTCCCCTCCAAATAAAACTGCAACCTTTCGTTTAGTTTCTACTTTTATGGTGTCCATGTTCTCAGTTCTTTGCATAAATTCGCACAGACTGCTCCAGAGTTTCTTAATAGGAAAATATTTAAATAGAAGCCAGTGCTCACCTTCAGGCTGGAGGCATATAATCTGCCTGCTTTTGAATATTAAAACAAAATAAGGTGATAAATCCAGATGGAGATATCACTCTGTATTTTTCCAAATGCAGTTTCAGTGAGTAAAAATCAAGAAAGTGGCTGGCAGTCATACAAACAGCACTGTTCCTCTTGGTGTATATAGGTCCCAGTGACATCTCTAGGATTATAAAAAGTTGGAAAACGTTAAGGTCAGCAGTGTAAAGAAGGAGGAGGGCTTCAGACTACATGGTACCCTATGGCTATGGCAGAAACTGTTCAAATCAAGAAACTGGCGAGACAGGTTAGGTTTCAAATACAAATGCTCAGCTTTGAACTGAACCAGTGAAGAAAGAGATGATAAAACAGACACTCAGCAAAGGCTCTTCACAGAATGCCAGACAAAGTTTCAGATTTTTTTTTTAAGTCTTCTAATTTGTGTTTATCATCACAATGAAAGATTGGGCATGGAAAGATATTCAGAACTTAAAAGCTAAAACCGGACTGTCTACATTTCATGATTATTAACCATCAGCAAGTGTTCTGCACAAAAACAGCCCATGGAAGTAATAATAGAGGGAAATTAATTAGATGACTATATTTCAATCATGGGGCTTTCTTGACATTTTATACCAAAGGAATGCAGCTCAAGCAGTTTGTAACTGACAGCAATGCCATGAAATTGCACTACAGCCTTGATAATTATCCTCTTCATTATTTTTATAATATATAAAGATATAAAGTACAACATCCCCCTTTCATTTTATAATAGTATGCAGTGTAATGGAAGCAGCTGAAGGGGGATGTTTGTCTTACAATGCTACAGTTTAAATCTAGTGACAAGAAGTATCACATTAATGATGCACAGAAAAGAGCACTACAAGCAGCCATCCTTTATATAATTACTGTATGAAAGCTGTAAACATATGAGATAGGTAATATATCACAAACTTATTTTCTTTGTATTTCCTTAATATTCAAGAAATATCAATGGCACTCATTAGAAGGAAAAATATATTATTTTATTTATATAAATTTCCTTCCTTGTTAAATGTTAGTGTAATCAAAGCTTATAAAAAACATTGATGACAGAAAAGTTGATCATTTCTTCTGTACAGCAGTACCAAGCACTTGTGCACTGCACACGCCCAGATAATTAATTGAAAGGGGAAGAGGCCTTTTGGATCCCGATGGAGACACTAAAGGAGTAGAGGTCTTATCAAGTATTATGGATAACTGTAACTAGGAAGAGTACTAGTAAAGCAGTAACAATTCCATAAATTGACAAACTCTTTTGGATAAAACTCAGAAAATGTAGTTGACAAATACATACAAGAAGATGAGAAATTACTCTTTCCCTGTCTGTCAGCTCAACTGGGTTTATGAACAGCAGAAGTCAGCTCCAGATGGCTACAAAAGAAGTCAGTTATTTTAGTAAGGCAGAGCTGGAAATCAGGATAACTTTATGAACAGCAACTTTACAGGTAGTTTCTCTAGAGGCTTCTGAATTAATCCTGTAGAGATACGAAGCACTTAAAGCAGTTGTGGTGAACAGTAACCTCCTGTGTCTGAGCAAGAAGTTGGGATATTCTCTTGGTGTGACCAAAATAAAAATTTATTTAGTCTAGGCAACATCAGGTTCTTAGTTTGAATTAATTTATCCTAATAACACGATGACACATGGTTCCTGTTGTAGATTGCCTGTTTCCAGGACAGGAGCGATATTTTTATTCTACTGACTAGAGTACCTTTAGAATGTCTTTCTTCAATTGTTTTAAAGGAGCGCGGCTTTCACATAACTGAAAATCCATTGGTAAGTTTATAATTTTTTCATATCACAAAAGAAATGGGAGACTGTGCTATCATGACTCCAGATAGGAGCGTTGCAGCGACAGAATACAGACTAGGACCATACTTGCTGCAGGATAAGGACATTCACTTGAAAGTTTCTGACTGAAACTTGTTTTTATTATCCCTATACATACATGCTTGTATGTGGGTGCTCTGCCACTTATCACATCAGTCAGTTTTCCTGATGTTTTTTTTCCATATTCAAGCTTTAAATGGATCTTTTAAAACTGTGGAAAAAAACCCCAGAAATATTTGGCTTTTGCCCAGGTATTGCACATATTATAAAACACATCTTTCTGCATTTTCAAAGCAGTGTGCTCTTTTAAACATACCTGGCAGCTCTAAGTGTTTTGGAAACACATATGAGTTTTGGGTAAATCTACAACTTCAGTCGTTCACTCATCAGTTTCTGTGTCACACAGCCCAGCTAAGCGTGTAGTTCTCTGGAAACATGGATACAAGTTCATGGGCAAGGGCAATGTCTGCTCTGCACTGCTTGCCTCTACAGCACAGAAATACAGAACATGGGGTAGGCAGGATGCTAAACACAAATCACATATGTAACCCACACATCCATAGCTCTGCCAGTGTGTTCTCTGCACAGGCATGGCAGAGCTTCACCACAGAAGGCTCACAGTGCGTGTGATGCAGGGCCAGCCCACAAGTGTGTGGTGAGTACAGAACTGTCAGATCTCTCGTGCACACAGAGATCAGCTCAGTGAGAACAGCACATCTCTGAGACAAAATGAACCACTGCAATCTTGCCCAGTGACACAGTGGAAGACAGCCTTCATACTTAGAGCCAACTTTATCACCAGGGGAAAGCAGTTTCCTGTTCTAAAACACACTATGGCACTTCAAGAATGCTCTATTCAGTTGGGTATATACCCCAGGCATTTATTTTCATCATTTTTCTGTGGATCAGAACAGACAATGGTATTTTAGGGCCTACAAGGAATAAGGCAATACTAACTTTTGATCCTAAAGAACAAAAGGCCAGCATTAACCTATGTGCAAAGACAGAAGAGCTGACAAAATGGGGGGGGGGGTGGGAATGGGAGAGAGAGAGAGAATCTGGCAGATCTTTGAAGTAATCCAAGGTCAAAAGTTTCCCTTAAGAATATATGAGCAATGTGAACTTACCATACCCAGGAAGCCACCTCACAAGGTAAACACTTTCAGAAGACAAGTCCTTGAAACTCTTCATAGCGTCAAAGGCTGAAATGAGCAAAGTGGCAGCTGGTTTAAGGCATTTCTCCTTTGAAATTTCCAAACTTCCTTAATTTTCTTAGACATTTGGCAGATAATTACAACAGTTCCCTAGGTATATTAAAAAAAAAAAAAAAAAAAAAAAAAAAAGAGAAGAACCTACACCCTTGAAAGAAATAAAGGGATTCAAGATAAACCAAAAGGAAAAGAAAAATCAGAAAAACCCTCTGCACTACTCCCACGCACACAAAAAAAGAAAAAGCCCCAAAGGTCAGATACTTCTAAAAAATTAACGTGCCTTCTGCATCCAAAAATGCGAGCTATCAAAATTGCCCATTAAAACAGAATCAGAGACAGCTTTAGAAATAGCTGAAGCATTGAAGACCTTCCCATCCATCAGGTGTTCATTATTTGTCTCAGCTGAGTTTCCAGAGCCACTTCCATGAACTTGCCAGTGCCCAGCCTACTCACATCACTCTCCAAGCAGTTTGTACTGAGCTGGCAGTGGGTGTGCACGCAAATCCTTTTAGCAATTTAGCAAAGAATTAATGAAGGCTACCTGAAAGGAACTGAAACATCCTCCTGTCTTAAATTGTAGAATTTTGTACTTTTATGTATAAATATAACAAAATTCAGACTTATGTGGACAGTGTAGCAACACTTCCAAACAGCTGTTGCTTAAATAGACATGCATTTTTTCATTTATTAAAACTAAAGTTAATATTTCCACTTTTTCCATTGCTAAATCAATACGATATTAAGCACATGAAAAGTCTTTAGCACATGGATAGGACTATTAGATTAGGCCTGTTCACATAGGTACTACAATTTCCCACTGAATTAAGTACTTAAAAGCGATCTACAATTAGAAGAGAAACAAAGAGAGGAAGTTTCCTAAAATGAAAGCTTGAAGGGACATAAAGTATACAGCAGATACACTATCAGATTTCTTCATGTGGAGGCACTGCTGCAACAGTGTTGTTTCTTCAAAGTGATAACCCCTCAACAACATAAAAATATACAGATTTTCAAACACAGTGAAATATTTTCTAATATGAACATCCTAAAAAGGGGAAATCAATAAATGGCATGAAAAACTTCAAAGACGGACCTCCTGTCAATGACAGAGGTTCTTCAGCAATGTAAAGTCTTTGAAGAAGGACTCCCAGTGCTGGGAAACCTTTGAAGTGACAGAAAGCAGACATTTATAATTACAGAAAGGTGCGGTGTCCAGCAGAGATAGTAAAAAGATATAACTGGGGTATGTGTGGGGGAGGCTGAGCGGTGGCTTGGGCCCGGAGTGACCCTGCTCACTTGAAGCCTAAAAGCCTGCAAGGTCAAGCCTATATCCATATGAAAGAGACAATTTGTGAACTGAAAATGTGGGTAGGGCTTAGAAACCAAATTACTGCAGCTTTCACACTTCTGGCATATGTTTATTAAACAAGGCATCTCTGTTTTCTCACTACCTCAGATTCCAGCACACGCTTACCCACACAGCCCCTTCTCACTTTGCAGCCCACAGTTCCCCTGAGGAGAGAGCGAGGCTTCGTTATGTCCACTGGCTCAGAAGCTGACTTAAAGTAAGGCAGTCCAGCTTTACTTATATTTATTTATATGGTTTTCATTACTACATCACTCCTGCAATTTTTGCTTCTGTCTCCTCCCTGCTTCCTGGTTATTTCTTGATAAAGTGATATAAAAATCCACAGAAGTGAAAAATATTCTGGAAGAAAACTGAACTGTATGGATTCTGGAGTTCTTTGAATACTTGTGTGCTTGCAATGGAAAATGTGAAATTTTAATTTACCTTAATAGATTTTTGTCTTCCCCGCAGACTACAAGGCAAGTCTCTGCTGTGTCTTTGGAGCAGAGCAGGGTCTGCCCACACTCTGAGAGCAAAGTCATTTCAGCATGATATTGAGCTCACAGTCATGCCCAGCTGAGAGACAGAGGAAATGGCTCACACTTGTCCCTGTCATTCATATATTCACACATCCAGGTTCTCCTAAAGCACAGGGTCAGGTCTCTTGCTTATACCCCAAAGATCACATAGGTACATCCCAAATTTTAATTTTTAGTTATTTTCCTACCTGTGACATGCTAAAAACAGCATTTAAAGAAGAAAAAAAAAATCAATATCTGATGCCAGCCAAGATTTCCTGGGAAGATGAAATGAAAGACAAGAAAATGAATCAGCAGGTGTTGTCACCTTTTAAAACTCATTTGTTCTTTCTTGTATAAGACCAGGATCTGGAAGCAGGACTTCTCACAGTGGGCTGAAATGGGACCACAGTCAAGAGGTCTGTGTTCCTCTGCCCTGGTGAAAGAAGGACACCAGAGAATCCTCTTCTCGGTGACCTGGAGCTCCACCTGCGAGCCTCGAATCCATGCAGTCCCTTGGCTAGAAGGAAGTGAGCTATCAAAAAAGCAAACATCAGTCTTGCACAGCTAAGAACTTCCAAGCAAAGGCTGGTAGAAGATAGCACCCTTTAAACCTGAAATAAACACATGAACAATGATGCTTTATTCTTTTTACACAAACATGACATCCACAGATTTCAAATCAGTGAATAACCCAGCTTATGAATGGGAAAACTGAGGCACTGGAATGAAATTCAGGATGGCTATGCAGAAAATGAAGTCTTAGCACAAACATACCAACATTTATTAATGCAGGAAATTTGAAGTATTCAGCATTGAGTCTATTTTTGTTTTCTCATGACTTCCAGTCCCAGGTTAAGGTCAGAACTGGAGAAAATAGTACCAAAGTCCGACGGAGTCTTCAGAGAATTGCTGAAGATTATTTTGTTGAACTCTTCTTTTGCTGGCCAGACAGCAACCATGTAATTAGGATAACTATGCAAGATTGTTTTTAAGGGAGTGCTATAGAGAAAAACTCAAACTACAGTACATATAAAAGCACTGTATTTGTTTTCTCATGCGTCAACGATTTAGTTTTTCTTCTGTTCAGGAGGTTGGCCCGAAGGGAATGGAAATCACAGAGATTATTACCTTTTTATAACTATCTTTCTAAAAGTTACGGCATCGGCTACATGAGGTGTGTAGTAAAAAGGAAAAAAAATCCTAAATGCCAACGGAGAGACCGTATGGAAACTCAGAAGCAATTATCATGCAGACAAAATTTTTAAGAGTAGTGATGAAATTAAGCATTATTGCCAGAAGATGTTTACTAAAAATATCTTTCAGGTCTTTCAAAATTTTGCTTGGAGGATTTGGCATGACAAAGAAAGCAGATGTCAGATAACACACAACACATCAAGAAAACAATAATATATTCTGAGCTTAAGAGTCCTGCTGGTGATATGGGACAAAAATATGCCTGGGCAATCTGAAATAGCTTTTAAATAAAACAAAACCAAAACAAACTGAGATGTTTCAGAGCGCCTACATAACATGTAAATTTTGTGCTACAAAAAGTTAGGCAACAGACAGGATAAACTCAGCAGAAACTGGTATTACCCAAATGCAACAGATAAGTGGAAATTGTTTTCTGATACGTAGTATTTGCATTCTTTGTAATATGCATTGTAAGATTCAGGGCATTCTGAAGCATGGTACACAGTGCTGTTTATTCCACAGCTGTTAAATGCCAACGCTTTCATATAATAAGCCTCCTAAATCCACAGCTGGACATCATTAAAAGAGGAGGGTGCAAACATCAAGAGCTTTTCCAGCTGAGAAGTGAGGCTGTGTTCCTCACGGCTGCTGAACGAGGAGCTGTTAGCCTGCGCGGCCGTGGCGTGTCCTGCGTGCTCTGGCACACGGCACAGCACGGGGACATCCACACCCTCTGAGACACTCCTGTCTGTCTCCTTCTGGCCCTGTCACTGAGCTCCTTCAGAAGTCACACACGAGATGTTCCTCTCTCTCACTTCCTGGATTCTGGGATATTTCTGTGGTCAGTGTAGCAGAGCACAGGTTACTAAGAGCAGCAGCTTTCCCCCAGGGCAGAATGAGGACCCTGTGTGCTGATGATTTCAGTGGCAGCAGCAGTGCCCCTTGGACAGCAGCACAGTACCAGAGGTCATCGTACCACCAGAGCCATCAGGGTAATGGCTTGTTTGCAAATAAGGCCAGAGAAAACCAAAATTGAGTGCACTAATTACACACAGGGACATCCTGTATTGTAAGAAAGGGATCTGAGTGACCATCCACTGAGGAGCCAGTGGTGAGGGCTTAAAAATAGAAACAAAACCAACCTGAATGTAATGACATAAAACAAAGAGCAGAGAGTACTATGATTCAGAAGAGGGAGGTTGCAATACCACCAGTAGCATTATTTCTGTCAAATAGAAAAACCTCCAGGCTTATTTTGAGGGCAGACAGCTGCTATCATTTGTGTTTCAGGTAACAGGAACTTAACAGGCTCAGTGGGAACATAGGAGGGACTGCATTATTCATGCATTTAAAAGGAAAAAATTGTCAAATTTGGCCACAGTCTAAAAATCATGAGAAAAAAATAGCATAGAATGACCTAAAGTTACATGCCTGGTTGATATTCCAGGTTTTTATTGTAGATGATAATAAGTTTGGTGAGTTTGCCAAGATGTCATCTTTGTCATACTCCTTTTTGCTGTTCTTTCCTTATATTTTCCCTGAGAACACAAGAATCAGATTTATGAAAAATGTATGCTGTTGTCAAGTACATACGAGTAATTTCTGTGAAGTGTTAACTAAGAAGGACTTATCTGCCAAAATTTAAGTATATGTTTGTTCTTAAGCACTTTTTATTTTCATTCTACTGTGGGACTCATCAAAATATGATAATATATTGTTTAAATTCTAAACTTCAAATATAATAAACTAACCTGAGACAGGACTAATGCTGAGAACTCAGTAATTCTTCTTATATCCATTGCATTTCAGGCACCTCTCAAGCTCCAAAATGTTCTTCAGATTCTAGAGATAACAAACAATCAAAACCAAAACACAGACTTCTCATTTTTTTCAAATATCAGTCAGAATACATTGCTTACTTCATAAGATAGCTTCTTCCAAACACACAGGAGCTGCACACAATGAAATATTGAAATGCTTTATTAGCAGCTGACAGTGCAAATCTATAACAAGTAGACATCATAAAACTTCTCTAATACAGAGTCACTGAATGCATGTAATTCTATCAGGTAACACCTATATACAGGTCCCATAACAAGTTCTTTAAAAAAAATATTGCTAAGAAAGAAGGACATGGGTGAGACATCTAGTATTCTTTATGCAGCAAATCACAAACAGGAGAGATTCCCTTGCTCTGACAAATGCATCGTGTTATGGTCTTATCCTGCAAAAGGTGATGTACATGTAAAATCCAAAATCAGTAATTGTGAAATGAATTTTATCAATATTAATTAAATCTACTTTTGAATATTAACTGCTTGGCAGGATTGACTTAATGCATGAAATAGAACAGAAAGGAGAGGATAAAAGGCATCATGGAACAGAAAATGTTAATTAGTTTAATTGCAGCTTTCTCAGGACTTTTGCTGTATCTGGCTCTAATCTGTTTGTCCCTCGTGCAAGTCAAGTGTTTGAAATGAAAAGGAGTGGACAAGAATAAGACTTCAAAGACCACAGCATCACAATTTCTATGGCTTTTCAGACATTAAGTATTAAATGTATATTCAACTATTTAGCAGAGAAAAGGAAGCAAAAGATGTCAGATATTATATGGGACTGACAGATACCAGAATTTTCTGGAATAGCAGCCAATTCAGCAGAACACGGCTTCTTTAATGGAACTAAACTGCTGTGTGGAGGCAACTGAACTCAGCTGCAGCTCATGGCACGTGGGGACCCTGCTCTGAAGTGAAACCTGGAAAATCCCTCCAAGTCCCTGTAAGCAGTGATGTGTTTGGTCTGCAAGTTTCCTATGAACACCTTAAAAATTGTCCTTTCACTCTGGACAGGTGAGTGCATTGATTTAGGATCCACAGATTACAGGATATCTTGTGGAACAAGTTCAACATGCCAATCTCACTAAACATAGCAGCTGCTAGAAGTTCCCTCAAAGACTTGAACAATAAAGCTCACTGTCACTTTAAGTCTCACTGTGTTTATTCAGGATTTGGAGGATAGTAACATTGCTTTCTGCACTTAAGTGATGCCCTGTGAAGCCCCCTAGCTACTTGGATTATTTAGGAATTAAGTGATTATCCACTTTCTTTTGTCTAACTCTATTTACATGCTTTTATGGTAAGGGGCCAGGGACAACAGTCTCCAGGTCACTTAACAGTTGTGCTGCTCCCTGAGTGTCTGGTCCACTGCTCAGTCAGACATTTCTCTCCAGCTGAAGGCTCTCCCTTCCCTCAAAACCAGGATTCAGCCACTGCCTGACAAAAGCCTGAATCCTACATGCTGAATGAGGCAGATGCCAGCCGGGGTGAGCACTTACATCCCACAGCTCAGGTGAAGGCATTAGGGTCACACTGTGTCTCGGCAGTGGTGACCCTGCCCTTCCTCGGCCATGTCAGGGTGGGAACAGGCCCAAACAATTAGGAGCTGTAGCTGCAGGGATGAGAAGGGTTGTCTATGACACCAGGCAAAATGGATTCAATTCCCACAGCTGCTAAATGACAAAGACTTCAGAGACACCACTCCTTCACTTTGAAGGATAGCAGGATACAGAACAGGAGGGGAAGAGGTGAGCCTCGTCCTAGAGGAAGGATGGCTACTTAGACTCTCCTCTCTGCTTTGTTTTTGTTTTTTTTTTTCTAAAAAATATCCACAAGGACCAAAAAGCCAAAGGTGAAAAAGAAAGCCATAAGGGGCAGAAGATTGTTTTTCTGTATGCTCTAGATTCCTTGAGAATAACAGAGTTTGTTGCATTACGGGAAAACTGGGCATCTAGCTGGAGTACTCTGGCAGGAGTCAGAACCTGAAGTGTGTAGATCTTTGACCTTAACTGATTTTCAAGGTCATTTTTGTCAGCTCTTCTGCAAACTTATCTCAATTTCTGTGCCAGTATCAGCCTAAATTCCCAAGCACAACATTTAGATATGTCCTAGACTGTTTGCTTTTTTTGTGTTTTTACTGTCAATATTATAATACAATATATTCAGAGTCTAACTTTTAGAGGGTTTAGAATTAACCTGTTCAAATTGTTATTGTTTGAAGAACATGCATTTTCCCAAGAATCACCTGGCTCTCATATCCATAAACTATGCATACATAGTATGGTGAACTGGATAACATCAAAGGAAGCAGATCTTTTTCAGTAATATATCTTATTCCGTAAATCAGCTTGAAAGGTATTTTTCAGCTCATTTTGATTTTTATGCTTTCTTTTTCCTGCTGCTTGATGTAAAACTGACAAAGTAAAACTGACAATAAGCTGCAGAGAGATGCAAGCTTCCTGGTACAGAGGAGTAAACATTTCTCCTAACAGATGGAGTAATTTTCACTTCTATTATCATTAACAAACTTCAAAACTCTGTGCAAGTGGAGAAGCCAGCAAGCTAGCAGTGTACCCCTGGATTCTCCTTTACTGCTATATTTTTAGAGATCTTTAGAAGATCACATAAGTTAAGACATTATCAGCTACATATTGGGCATTCTCTTGGCCTGCAGTCCAATACTTTAAGCAGCCTCACAGCAACTGGACTGTGAAGGACAAGACTCTTTGTGTAATTAAACTCTCATCATTCAAAGGCCAGTATTTTCCACCCCACAGCAACACTGGACTGCAGTTATTGCCTGCTCTCTGTCACAGAGCAGCTGCGTTTTCATGTGGAACTGGGGTGACAATAAAAATGTGAATACATATGTGGCCAATGGGCAACCACACAAACAAAGCCACTGCTTGAGTGGAGTGGGTAAATACTTGGGGGAGCAAATCTCAGGGGAGATCTGGTGCCTGAGCTAGCAAAGCTGTGCAACTAAACTGTATTTGCCCCAGAATGTCCACAGGATCAATTTTTCTTTGACCCAGCCTTTATGAGTCTTCCATGTAAAGCCATCCCTTTCAGCTGCAAAAGAAGGTTCTTATCCTCAGCCCACAGTCCATTGCTTGTAATGTGTGTGTTAATGAAAGCAGCATCATACAGTGATGGAATTGTTCTTTCAATTAGTAAAATTACTATAAATTACTAGAAACATTTTTTTTTTTTTTTTGCTGACAAGCCTTTTTCTGTCTAAAATACACATATTTTTTTCTAATGTATAAAGACATCTAGCATCTGGACCTGTTTTACATAAATTATTTTTGAAAGGAATACACATTACGAATCACAGGGGCTTAAAACTTTAACTGCATTTACAGACTTATTGAAACTGCCCCAAATTTAAATATAAAAGCTCCTTATACAATGTTTCCTTTAAAATTTCTATTATTTTATACATTCCAGCTGGTAGTAAACTTGTAAACATGGACAAAACCTGTAAAGATCTTTTCATAAAGAGTTTAAAAATCCATTAAGATTTTAGACATCTAAGACATTATTAATTTCTTTCAGCATTTGTGAGATGTAAAACTGCAGCTATAACAATTTGTTTTCATGTGTAGTTGTAGACTTTACTCATCACAAAAAGGATTTTTTTCTTGTTTTCACAACAATTTTCCCTCCACATTTCTTTTAGCTACAGACTAATCTGTAAAAGCATTTTGTTTGACTAAAATGGGCAGCAATTTAATTTTCTTTTTGCTTCTTTAATGTATCAGCAGAATCAGTTAGATGCTGCAAATTACTAAGGAACAATAATATCCAGAGAAAATTACTGAAATAAAGAGTAAATAACTCAGTGCTAAAGAATTAATATAATGGGATCACTCAGAAACTATCAGGTTCATTAATGAAATTAAAGTATAACCCGTACTAATTTAAAAATTCAGTTAAAGGCTACATTTAAAATTACTAAGTGTCAGGGGAAAATATTTAAATTATGAAAATTATTATAAAGCTCTGACTGGAAAGTAGCCATTTACACAAGTCTTGAGTCACTCATTGAGTTTATATGCATTGAAAATCACACTGTATTATTGAGCAGAAGGGCTTAGTTCCATTTACTTTTAAATATAGTTACAATACAAATAAAGATACATATACAATTCTGCTGTATTTCTTGTATTGGCTACATCTGACTTTTATGAAAAATACTTTAAAACTAATTTTATTTTCTGAATTATATACACTTGTTCATGTACTTAGGGGGTAAATTTTGCTAACAAAACATTGGGTAGTGAGGGGGTCATAGCATTAAATGGGGCTGAGGCTGAATTGCTGCTGTTTCTTCAAATTCCTCTCCCTCATCCACCACACACACCCACCCCCAAAACCCCTTTAAGCCACATGCAAGCACAACCATCTGTGATGCACTGACCAAGGTTTCTGAGAAAATACCAGCAAAATACATGATGTTTAAAAACTCACAAGATTTTTTTGGTTGTACTCTACAAGGAGCTTGGCAAATTGTTAAACTATGAGAAAGGGGTCTGGAACTCCTGCTATGGTGAGAGACTAAAGCAACTGAAGAAATTATTAATATCTGTCAGGTTCCCAAGGTGACATCTTAAACCCTTGGATGTCTTGATTGATGTTAATGGAGAAAACCCTGGATTTTCCCCACAGTTTATGGAAGTTTAGGAAGAAAAGCTTATAGACAGAAATAGCACCAGTTATTTGATAAGAGTCACTGAATGGTTGAAGCTACAAAATCTTTCTTTTCTTTACACAACCACTGGATGATTTTAAGGCACTTGAAGCCTATCAATCAAGTCTGTGTGTCTTCACTCAGCTCCTACAGTCTGACCCAAGCCAGTGTCAATAATGGAGAGCACAGGCCAAATTTTAGGCTGTGCTTGTGCAGAAAGTCTGAGCAATTCTTGTTCAATCCTTTCTGTTAGATGTAGAATCTAATTCTGAAACTTAACTCATATTTTGCTTCTCAGACATGGCACTGACACATTTTACATCATGGAAATGCTACCAGTAGACCTACCTCCTTCCCTAATGGCCCATGCCTTCCCTAATTCAGTTTATGTTATTGCCCAGTGTATTTCCTATTTGTCCCAAGCACAGGATAAGTGTGGGAGAACTGAAGGTGGCAGCAAAGGAGTTGAAAAGACCATCACCTTCAGGGGTTTTTATAAAATCAGTCCAATGATAACAATAGGGTAAATAATGCCTTTGTGTACTGTACACCATACACAGTATGTGCTGTCAGTGACAACCTTCTGTTGTCATTCCAGTCATTCCACAGTTACAACAAATTGCTAAGACACCAAAAATCAGATGATAAAGTCAATAAACATGTAAAATTTGAATTAGCTTGCTGACCTCAATGGGGGTATTCCAATGTTAGAACAGCAAAACTAGAGCTAGACTCCAGATATACATAACAAATTTTTTAAAATATGTTTCAGAGTTCTGGATGTACTCTCTACTACCTCTTCAAACCTAATCAAATGAGTACTCCTGGTCAATTGCAGCACTATTAAAATATACAATCAGAATGATCATGGTCTCTCAAATATAATTGATTTTGTCCAGTTTTTGAAAAACATTTTAGGAGATAAATTGAGAGGGGGTTTGTGTTGGATTTTTCTGTTGTTGCTTCGGGTGACCTCATGATTTATTTCCAGATCTGGAACAGTCTGTTCTTTTCCTTTGAAAACAAACTGAAAAAAATGTAGCTTTAAAAACAAAAATAAATCTACAGAAAGCCTTTTCTGAGTGTATTTCTGCTTCATTCCATTTGAGATGATCAAACACCAGTTTTTCTTTGAAAGTGTTCATTTGCTCTATATACTATATTTGATTATATTTAATGTACGTTAAAGATACCTTAAAAATGTGGGACAGAAGAAAGAATGGAAGGGAAAGGTCATTCCCTCCTTGCAGATGGGCCAAAATTATTTTGCTGTCCAGTGAAGTATACAACTTGAAGTCTTTGATGGTACTTTAAGGAAAATAAAAGTAGTTATTAACACAAGCACGCATGTACTCACACACAGAGAGACATTTTTATATTTTTGAGATGAATCGTGTGTATGGATATCATATATATGTATGAGATGGAATTTAGTGATATCAATAAATAAATACATTCTTGATATCCATTATTTTGCTTGCCTTGTTGTCAGGATGTGACTCTACCCCAGTTCCTATAAAGTTTTTACAGATGCAACTTCCATTAAAAACAGTGGAGGCAGAAAGGAAAAGAGAGAGAAGAGGAAACAATAACATATTTTCTTTGCAATATGCAAACTTAGCTAAAAAAACCCCAACACAACACCTCACTTGAAGCCAGGTTTTTTTAAATGAAACTGCAAAATACCAAATGCAAAGTCCAGACTGTTCAGTAAATCACCTCCAGCCCCTGACAATCAGAGAGCAAGCAGAGCAGGAAGCAAACAGCAAGAGGCTTCTTTGTTCACAGAACCAAATGCTTCCTCGGCAGTGCTTGTCTCACACCACTCTGCTTTCTCCTTCACTCTCTTTGCTCTCTCCCAGAGCAGCACCAGCAGTGATTCTGCAGAAAACAATATGGGTTTTCATCCTTGTCTCTTGCTGCCTGTTGCCCAGCTACTCACAGGCATGGTCCTGTCAAACTGCCCTGCAAAAGCCTTCCATACATATAACTAAGCTTATCTCTGACCTGCTGTGTGGCTTTGCTTTTGCATTCCCAATAAATTCAGGGTTTTTTACTCTAAATATGACTATTCTTATATCTTCTATTCACTCTTCATTGTCAGGTAGCTGTCAGAGGCTGCTTTCTTTAAAATCACTGTTCAAACAATGGTACATGAGAAGAATAAAACTCTTTGCAGGTGTGTTTAGTAACAGACTGCAAGCAGATCTTAGAACAGAAAAATATGTAAAGGGACAGAGTTTATGAAATCTAATTAAAAAAAAAAACCCTGCATTTTAAAGTGTTTCAAGTCATGTGGCCCTCAGAAAGAATCAAGTGTTATCATTTTCAAAAGCTCCAGGTTAATTTTTAAAATACTATCAGAAATATAGTATTTTGACCTTTTAACTGGAAAGGTACAAAATATGCCTTAACTTGTTTAAAAGGCAGTTTAAAATTGTTAAAAGGCACCAGTGGTAGCATTTCACTGAACTGCTCTGCAGTTGAGAGCCAAGAAGATGTGCCTTAATTCCTGACTTTCTCTTGAGCTTTCTGGTTACTTCACTAATTCCTGAGTTTACTGGTAGACCAGTAAAAGGAGAGAACCATGTGGATTTTTGCTGGACCTCACATAATTCATGACTTCAGAGAGCTTCCACTGGATCTGAGTTCAGGGGCTTGCAAGGGTCAAGGGAGAATTTTGCCCAAAAGAGTTGGCCTGTAAGTAGTTGAAAAACAGAAATACCTGATGAGAAGTTATATTATTTCAGAGTGGGTAGGGAATAAAATAAGTCAGAATAACTGGACTAACTAATGAAAAACAGAATTTGATCAAAAGACCTCAGGTGAACAAGAGTAACTGTTAAGTGGGGGTTCACTTGTAACCAAACAAAACAAGTCATCTCAAGCAGAAACTGTCTGTATGTAAAGAAACAAAGTGTAAAATAGCAGCTGCAAAAATCACTACAATGTGGGCTCCTTCATGAAAACGATCTACCATGATGCTAATATGTACATAACACACAGGAACAATTCATGTATTTGCAGTAGAGCAAAACGGATAGGAACTTTCCTTACCCTGCTTTAGCAACATTAAAATAATTACTTATAATAATCATGTTTACCAACCTTAATGCATGCACAGTATATCAAATATTGCTCTGCCTCACTGTGTCTACTCTTCTTCCTTCTTCCTGCGTCTCATCCAGCCCAGACTTTCTTCTCTGCCCCAGCCCACAACTACTGCTGCTTTACTACCAGCAAGGCTCCAGCACATCCTGACCCCAGGATTTTACTATGGAAATTTTTCTCATTCCTATCTGTCTGGCATTTCCTTGTCTCTTTGAGCTCATCTTTATCATAGTCCCACTGTGACAGTCCCCTATCTACAGGAAGTCCAATTTCTACAACTACACCAACTTGTTAGTGATTACTGACCTGAACTCAGACTAGATCTGCCATTTGTGAAGTTTCCCCCAATGTTTTGTTCTGTCAGCAGCCATTTCCTCCACTGATTTCACTGTTCATTTGACTTTCTGTGCCACTGCCTTCATGCACAGAACTCCTTGACAGCTTACAAAGAGAGGCCTTTTTTCCACACCACCATAACTTGCAGACTCTCCTACTACCTCATTCCTCTAGGGACTTCCAAACATAGCAGGCATCTGACTTCCCTAATTGCCCTGTCACAGAAAAAGCAAAAGCAAATGCTTTTCAAACTGCTCGTAACATTACCATCGGAGGGAAGTAGTCAAGGTCCTATTGTCTGAATTGTTTAAACCAGACAGTACAAAGCACCACATCACACACATGGGGAAAACCCAATATTCACAAGGGACTAAACTTGGCAACCTGAAAGGTGTTTTCTGTCTCTGCTTTTTCTGATATCCTGAAGTGCTTTCCTGCACTAAGGTAGAAATTGGCACTTGGAGGTGAACCTTTCTTCCAGTATAAATAATGGCTTTAGGTTACTTCGTGCAAGTTTTCTTCCTTGCCTAAAGTCTGCATCTGCAAATGCCAGTTCAATTATCCTTAGCAATTTTATTAGTTATTCCTCTAGCACCTGTGAAAGATCTTTTGTTTCCTGCTCAGAGGAGTGATTTAACAGAGTAAAATTCCATCTTTGAGGCTACCTTTAACTGGTCTCTCCAAACCATGCACTGAATGTCACAGTGCTGGTCACCTCTCAGACTGTGTTCTGCCTTCTTTGCCAAAGAACTGGCATGCTTCCATGAGTGGAGCCAGGACAGCACTGTGGGGAAGGCACGGGGAGCATGCACATTTGTGTGCCACATGGGAATGTAGATGCCTAAGGAAACAAAGAGGAGGAGAGGAGAGAAGTCAGGATCCGTAACCAAGTACCTTTTTTCCCCACGGAGACGGAGTGCAGGAAGAATGCCTCCAGGGTCTCTTGGCTCCACAGCCCCTCTTTGACCAGATGGGTGCTTTCTTCACACATGCAGACCTTCAGGGTTTAGCTGAAGTACTCACCCTGTGATCAGAAATGGGTTAGACTCGAACCACAACTCCTACAATTAGCCCTCACAGCCTTCATTTTATTGTATTCAACCCTAATAGTACATTTGTATTTGGCTCACCCACTTTTCAGGCTCTTCTGTTAATTTGTCCACCATTTTAGATTTTTCTCTCAGGTAGTTAAGGAGTTTCAGCTGCTGGTGGAAAGAAGCAAACCAAAAAGCCAGTGAACATGCCAAGGGGAAAGCAGGGCTAATATCCTGTAGCCTTTATGCATCTACTGAGGCTCTGTGTAAATTGTAAGGCCTCTTGTTTTACTGCACACTGTTGGCATAGCTGGAGCAGGAGACTTGTAATGTCAGCCAAGAGGACCCACACGCAGTCACCGAAGCCCCAGGAAGAAAAGAATTAACAGCCTTCAAAAGTGGAAAAGTTTTAAAAAGAGATATTTAAAAGGTCTGACTTGCAGCCAAGTGTTAAACAGTAAATACAAGTTTTAAGTGTCTTAACGATTGAGATGAAGTATCATAATTCAGCAGCATGGAATGGGACCTCTTACTGGGAGAAGCTAAAGAAGAAAAATGAACCAGCACAAAAGGAACCCCCTCTAGGGAAGATCTCACACATTTGGGTCTGCAGTCTAGTTAGAGTAGGCCAAAACCCGATACTTTTATCTCCAACCTTTGACCCTGACATCTGGAAACTTAGTTTGAGTCAAACAGAAGGAAGTTTTCTTTTCTATTTCAAATACTTTATAGAAGGAAAACTTCAAGTATCTACAGTCAAGTCTGTTAGTACAAACTACATCTATTTGTGCACTTGTAGTGAACTCTAAAATATGGAACATTTGTTCAGGAAATGCATGCATCAGAACTTTTGGGAAAAGCGAGTAACTTGGTGAGACTGGCACATTGTTCGATGCTTGTATGGGATCCAGATAACAGCCCAGATAAACATCTCCAAGGGGGTGCTGAAGAGTATAAAAGGTCCAGTTCCTTTGATGTTTTTAGATATTCTCATTTAATAGCTATCAGCCCTGGTGCCAGAAATAACAACATGTTTAAACATTCTGTGTCTAAACACAAATTAAATTCATTTAGCGTAACCTGTTTCCAAAGTTAATTTTCATCTTTAGCTGGAACACTAAGTGTGATGTAACTCATGTTCTTCCTGGCAGTTATTTTCATTATTATGTTTATTTCTCATTTAAGAGATTTTTTTTTTTTTTTTTTTAACAGAGGGATTAATGAATTTAGACTGCACATTATAACATCAAAAGCTTTGGTTTCAAATAAGCCCATCTGAGCTACAGGAGATTTTCTCCCCTTATACGAAGCTAAACAGCAACTTCAAAAACATATCTCAGTTATAGTATTATTTTCTAGTTGAGTGAAGTCATGGGGTTTTTGTCAACCTGTTATATTTGCATATAATAAATGACTACTTATTTGTATTGTCCAAGTGACTCCTTTGACTTCTTTAACCCACAATCTGTTCAGAAGTCAGATGCTTTCCACAGATACCAGCTCTCTCCTCAAGAGGATTTCTCAACATGTGAAAGAACAAAATTAATAATAAAGGGACGTTTCTTTCACGATTCAAACAATTGTTTGAGATGAGATGATCAGAAGGGGGGAAGACACATGCCAGCATTTTAACATCATGTTGTTCAGGCCAATAAAAATAAAATAGGAAATAAAGAGCACAATACATAACAGTTAACAAAAGTATTTCTTCCCTAACATGCTACTTTTAATCACTAAGCCTTCTGTTTATGAGCAAAATTTTTTTCCCCCAGTATTGTTTAACATCAAACTCTCATAGAATGTGCACACAGAGGTCTCAGAAATCAGCCTGACTTTATAAACGAAGGCAGAAATCTGAAGAATTTTCTGTTTAATAGTTCTCTCTAGGATATCTGGAGTCCCTCATCAGTTATTTTACTAGAAATAATAGAATATTGCTTAACATGCTGGCTGAATTACATTATTTTTACTAATTAATATTAAGTTACTCCATGCAAGATATTTTCCTGATTATTTTCAGTAATTATAGGGAGGTTTGCAGCACTGCTTTTTAAGGAGAGTAATATTTGAGTTAAAAGGTCCTGCCTCTGCTCTTCCCCATATGGACAAAATACGCCTCACATCAGTGGAAGATACAGGCCTCAGCTAAGGAAATGGTTTCTAAAGCATCACTTTTTATTGTGATGAGATTTTCACTATGTTTGGAGGGATTCAGGCAGTAGGAAGCAGCAGTGCACATCTGCAGTCAAAACCAAGGTACTGTCTCTGAGACTGTTTGAAATTCACTGATATATTTTGAAGTTACTGTGGATAAACACTACAAAATACCAAATTTTTTAGAAAAGACCAGCAAAGTCCTCCTTGGAAGGAGTACATGCATAACAATTTCTGGTCTAGAAAAGGCACCCTTGCAGGGAACATAAGCAAGGGGAAAATCCCTCTGTCATTTTAAACTACAAAATCAGAGGAATTCTGATCCATGTTGTTTTACTCAAGATTGCATAAGACATATTTGCAGTGGCTGAGACTTCCATTGTGCTCCCAAAATCTCCTCCCACATTAGAACATCCAATAGCACTGTATGAAATGCCCTCATGATTTCTTCTTGATCTTAACCTGTCCCCCATGAGATGTCTCTTCATGTGCACTTGTCCACTGGCCTCCTACAGCTCCGTTTTCCATAAAGGTGGCCAAACAGAAGGAAGCACACAGTCACTAATAAATGCACTTTGGCAACACAACCAGACCACCCCAGTGAATATTTATATTTTGGAAGAGTAAAAAAGTCACATCTTTGGGCACATCATCTCAGGCAGCAGACTGCTTCTCTCCACATATCTTCTGGTCCCCAGAAATGGCCATCCCGTGGAGACTGCCCCCCACGTGACTTGTGTGCTCTCCAGCCAGCAGCCTGTTTCCAGAGCTCTGGCTGACATGGCATTTGGCTCATCATTTGTAGGTGACTCAGGCTCCAGGAGGAAGGCCATGCTATTCAGATTAAAATTTTGATTTAGTAAAGCATCACTCATGTTTTCCTTCTTGAAACACAGAGCTGTGGCAGATGGTAATTTCCAGGTTTACAGATAGGGCCGTAGCTATTGATGCACCTATTCATATTACCTAGACCTCTCTCTTCCCAATCTTAACAATGAATTCTTTTCAAGTCTTACATTAACATGCTCCAATCACACAGTGCACTAGAAGATTTAAAGTCAGGTGGCCTATTGGTCAGTGATCCATCCCTCAATCCTGTCACACAAGCAGTATGAGCAGATCAGTTGGCAAAGTTTTATTTTATATGTAAGTGTTGGAGGGAAAAGAAAAAGTTAATACAGAGATCAAGGCAACCAAGGAGAAAAGCACAGAAATAATTCAATGTTTTAGTATGATATTTGATAAATTGATAAACTGATATTAACAAACTGATAATTTAGTATGCAGGAAAACTAGAAAATACATAGAGAGATTTAATGATCTTATTTATTTGTAGTCCAAAACCAAATAAATAGCAGGAGTGCCAAGGCAGACGGGTTTTTCAGTTTTCTAAATTTTCTTACATCTTAACTCCACAGTACAGCAAGGGACATATTCTCCTTTTGAAGCCCAGACCTAGCATTAACATTTATGGGAGATACACACATCAAAAGAAAAATCTACATTAAGCAATTTATAATCTGAATCTTTTTTCCTCTGACCAGTGCAATTGCAAGATTTATCTAAAGGAAACTGCAAAAATTTCTTATGTTATTTCTGCTGCTGAGTACCTACATGGTGGGGGAAAGAGAGGCGCTAGAGAGCCAGAATAAGAGAGGGAGAGGAGGAGGGACAGAAAGAGGGTGAGAAGGGGAAGAGGGAAAGAGAAATACACCCCTGAGATTTGAAAACCATTTAGAACAGTTTCTATTCTTCTGGGTATGTTTTCCTTAGCCTTTGAGGGACCCAAAACATATTTGCATATATTTAGAACTGTATGTAGAAGTGTATCCCTTCCCAACAAGACCTTTTCATTTTTCCCCATTTAAGAAATGTGTACATGGCACAAGTTCACAATGTTTAAACCTTTTGTACACAATGCCATGAAGTACTTGTACTCCCCTCTATTTTTTCAGTGTCTTCGGGTCCAAAAAATTAATGTATGTTCCCATCCCTATTTTGTGATTAAACTCCCTTGATCTTCACAAGCACAAAAGGATTCCTTGGTCATACTTTCCTATTCAAGAGGGCTGATTAAAGGAGTCCCTTATTCTGCTCCATTCTATGCCTTTCCAGTTTAATATCTTAGAGAAATAACAACTTCCTTTTCCTTCTTCCTTGGTTATTTTTAACAGATTTTGCCCATATATATTATCTTTTATCTGATATGTAAATTTAAGTTCAGCAAAAAAAGTAAACTTCAGCTCTTCCTTCCATTTAACAACTTTTACAATAAGTTCATATTAAATTTATGCTTGGCCACAGGGCCAAAAATCCCTGGTGAGAAGCTTTTCAATCCTAACTTTGCATTAATAGGGTCAGTGAATCAGAGATGCTTCAAGAAAATATTCTGGGATTCACAAATAAACACTTTTCAATGATACCATGTTTCTTTGGCAAAAACGCTTGCTGCTATTCGAGACAAGACTTGCAAATCTGAGACCATGATTATTTGTGAGTTTTCAGTATTGCATGGGACCTTGGTTGTCTTCTCTGTCTGTAAGCCACATCTCACCAACCCACACTCAGATCACCAGCTGGTATTAGGTTTTTATGGATTTGCAGTGCTAAACCCCACAATTCTCCATTCCATTTCTCACTACATTGTTTAGTTCCTCAAGACAGGCTTTATTTCATGAGCTGTAGAGCAAATTAACCCCAGCAAAGCTTTGGAACGCTGTGGCTGGGGTGATGTGGTTCCTGATTTACAGCTGTCCAGGGTACCTCTACATTCTCCTGGAATCTGCAACATGGGCCTTACTTTAAGACATAGTCTCAGGCAAGAGATCTTCCCTATAAAGGATCTTACCTGTTACCACCTATTTTTAGAAAAACAAGACCTCATGGATGGTTATTTGAATATTTTGGTACTGGAGATGTTTTGTATACCTGTTTCTGGCTGCAAAATATAATTTTTCCATCAAGCTGAAAGAGACAGCTGGCCAAAGTACAGTAAATGAGGTGTTTCCTCAAAATATGACTGATGTTCACATGAGGTTTGCTGCTGTCTTAAGAAATAGTGACAAAATATCAACCAGCCTGTCAAAGAGATATGCAGGGATATGTTTGCTTTACAAAATCACTACACAAAAATATAAAGATTTCCTTGTCAAAACTTTACAAAGCCAAGAAGTTAACATATACAAGCCAATTAATACAACAAAATTGCAAAAGTAGTAGTTAGCATACTAGTTGTTATTTGGGTGCTAGTGATCAGATTCTATGAAATAAAAAAGAATTTTACATGTAAGTTAAAACATTTATTACAGGTGCTTAATCATGAAATCCGCTTAATCGGGACATTTCCCAGGGAACCAAATTAAGCCTAATGATACTTAATGGCAAGGACTGCTGCTTAATTGGGGTGGTAATTCCAGTTAATTGGGATTCCTGCAGGTGAGTAAATGGTACTCAAATAGAGATACTGTATCTGGCCTTCATGATGTTCCAGTATTGGTGGTGCTTTGTCTTCCCTCAAACAGCCTCTCCTGCCACTGGATGAGCATAGCAAAATTACTTCTGGGCTTCCATTTTGGTCGCTTCAAACATTGCTTAAAGTTACAATCACTGTCTCTGGGCTGGAAATACGAGAGGACTGCTTTGAAGTCTAGCTAATCTGAATTCGTGTATTTATTTGGTTTCACCAGGATTTTGGAAAGATCACATTCAACCTCTTGCTTGACCAAGTAAAGGTTTTTTAATAAATCTTCAGACATCATGGAGATGCCACAAAGGTATTTGAAAACTGTTGGTTGCAACTTCTGCTGCAGAACAGCATGTTCTAATTAGAAAGGTTTCTGCACTGGCTTATGAGAATAATTATTGTACTACCAAAATCCCCCTAATCTACATCCTTTCTTCAATACTAAGAAAGAGAATGACATGCACTGTCATGGCACACTGCTCCAAGTTTTATTTTAGTCCTTTACATGCACACACAAAGCCACATGCTAAAACACTTGTTTTTTTTTTTTAATTCATTATAAAAATGTGTTTAAATATTATTCAGGCTTTTACACAGCACCAGAGACCCTGAAAATGAAACTGCTAATGGCATTCAGCTTATTAGAAAGATCTGTTTTCATCATTAGTTTTTGAGGTGCTCATGCTCTCTGGAGGACGAGTACCCAGCAGTCTGTGTGCTGCACCGGCACTAGCCGAGCTGGAAGACAGGCAAGTTGCCAGCTCTTGGGAGAGAGAGCTGTAGCTGCAGTGCCTGAAGCTACCTGGGGAGAGCCACTATTCTCTGTAGGTCTTTAAAAGCACAGCAGAGTGGCCTGACTCCAGAGCTACTGCCTCTCACAAATCCACAATAGGCTCCACAATTCCTAGGCTGTCTTGGGAATTTTGGGGAGAGAGAAAATCTTGCTTGCTCTAGTCCCTGCAAAACTCAGGCTGCAACTGAGCCTGTATTTCCCTGCGTGCAGGCAGGGCTGCCCAGCCCTGCCCAGGCCAGGGCTGCTGGCTGTATGGAGATCTCTCTCAGCTGAGAGAGGTGGTTGCAAAATCCAGGCTGCTAGAAAACAGCATCCCCAGGTGAGTTCGGGCTTAATTGGAGCCAGGAGATCCCAGACAACAGGCTTTGGCTTTTCAGAGCCTTACATCCCCCTTTGTGAGCTTGAGGGGGACTGCTGCAGCTTCAGCAGTGCTGACATGCAAGAACAAGCTATTACCATGAGCTGGGACCCCCACAGCCCCCATTTCATACAAAAATCAGGATTGCACCTCTGTCAGAATCAGCAGATCCTGACTCCTGGCTCCTGCTGAGATCAAAACCATACCTGATTTTTCCCTGTCCACTTCAAGCAGTGGTTCATTTTCTCAAAACCTTTCACAACTGAGGTGCTCTGAACAGGAAAGGAAACATTCCAAAAATACTTTGCAGGGCTGATTTTTCTATTAGCACAGTGTACCCAGCCCTAAGGATTAGTGCACTCCACTGCTCCCATGGGTGAATGCCAGCAGGAGCTCCAGTTTGTACAGCTAGGGAGAGTAGTACCTCTGCACATATTACCCTGTGCCTCTGTGAACCTCCTTAGACCCAAACCAACACACAATACCTGATTTTGATTCCCCTTTACAATGGAGAGCTTTCAGAATGAGAAATCAGACTCAGAGAGAAGTACTATCCAATAAAAGCACCAAAGTCAGATTTTAGGTGTGCTGTGTTTTGTGTTCTCAGACATCTATAAGCTGCAGATATATTTGAAGTTCTAACAATCAGCACTTGCAAAAGGAAAACAAGAATGATAACTTCAGAACAGAAACAATTTGATCTTTGTTGTGGAGCTGTTTAAATGCCGTAGTTAAAACACAGTGAAATTCTCAGGTGAGGTATGACAAAAGGTTTCACTTCAGTTTTTCTACCTTACATCACTTTCATGTCTTTACAGATAAACTGAAATAAAGGACAATTAAATGATTGGGCCAAAATTAGGAAGAATGTTGATCTACTGCTAAAAAGTCTTTCTTCAATATGACACATAAAATCTGTACTGTAACAATTAACCTAGTTCTTATACCTAGTCATGTGTACTGCATCAAATGAGCAAGAGCACAGTTACAAAATAGTGAATGCACTCAGGGAAATCTAAATGGAAGCCATTTTTCATGCTGATCTCACGCTTGAATTTACAGATTCTTCACAAAGCTTATCATAAAATATTCACAGAACTAGAAGAATATCAGTGTTAGTAAATTATTCACAGTCAAACATTAACTTGAAATAGCAGCTTTTTCTCTTCTTCAGAGCATCCAGGCACAGAAAATGAATCGCTGTGTAAAGCAAAGATCCATCTTACACAAGGGACTACCTTTGATGCAGGATTTGACCAACAATAGTGTCCTACATTTCCTCTGCACTGGCAGAAATCAGAGGTTTGCTGCCAAGGTTCCCATCAGAGGCTGAATAGCAGCGGTAGAGATAACATCAATAAACATCTAAAACAGTGGAAACAGAATGCTTTTTATATTTGGAATTCCTGCTCAAATTTTTAAACTGTTTTCTACTGGCTCCTGTATGCTGCCAGTTCCAAGCCAAAGAAAGGTAATCAGAATTACTTATCCTCAAAAATGTTATTCCAGCCACAAGAACTTGCATAGATTGCCAGAATCCACCAGGAATTAGCTGAGGGATTTTAATGGACTCTACAGCAATTTTCACTGTTTAAGGGAAGAAATGATATGAGTTTAAATAAGTAAAATGTAAATTATTAATCATCATCATTATGAAAAAAGTTGAAGTGCCAGAAAAAAATCTGTAACAGAAGATTAATGAGGACAACAAAAGAAAAAGGAGAAAAAAGAAAATAAACAATTATTAGAAAAGTCAAGATTGTTAGTATTAGAAATTAAGTTATTGCAATGAAATACAAGGGCTCAAAAATGATTGAGTCAGCAGGTGATCAAAAACATAAATGAATATTAAAATAATGAAGGACAATAAGTCAAGGTGAACTAACTGAAAATCAAGCCAGAATGATTTTAAGACATTAGTAATGAAGAAAAGGGGACAGCTCCTCAGCATTTAGAAATCCACTAGAGCTATGCTGATTTAGACCAGCTAAAGAGGTGTCTATGTGCTGTCAGTAAACAGGAAAAACCTCACCTGTCACTCCTGGACCCAAACAGGGAGAAAGAAAAGGTGGCAATCACCCAGATGAATTTCTGCCAGGAGTACAACATTCTAAAACTTTTTAGACAAATAATTTATTCACTCAGAAAAGCAGTCAAGTCTGCCATACCTATCTGCCAGCTTGGACCTAATTCACCAGGCAGCACTGGTCAAAAAAAATGAAATCCAGAACACATGCAATTCTGAAACATTTTATTTCAATGTTTCTGAAAACATTATTGAGTTTTTCATACAAAGTATTTTAAATTGACAAAAATTAATATTGGAAAGATGTTAAAAATCCATTACAGGTTGGAAAAATATTTCACTTGAGCTAAAATAATTTGGGGGAGTTCATTTTGTTTAGAAAATTGAAAATCCATTCTTTTCACAGCTCTGTAGCTTAGACCATTTATGGAGACTCATATTTGCTCTAATCTCAGAAGCATCTAAAATACAATCAAAAACTATATATTTCCAGTATATACAAATGATTACCCTTTAAACAATGCAATATGCATAAATGGAAAACCCTACTCCAACAAAGACATTTGTATTTATTTTAGGAACATGAGTTCTTAAATAAATGAAAGATTTTGTGATATGAACCATGAATAAACTTAGCATAAGATACCTCTACATATGGAAATACTTAGCAATGTAGACAAAATTATTACTGAAAAGTATTTTGCAAATTATAAAGCACAAAATTTATATGATATCACTTATGAATTTATTTGAATTTTTGAATTTATTACTTACATCATACCATACAGTAATTCAGTTAAGGAATGTCTTCTAATTGGCAACACTACCAGAAGTGGCACACTTAATTTCATTTAAATGTTTCGAACAAGAAGGGAATTAAAGTTGGCCATGGCTTTCCATAGGTGTTTACCTAAAGATTTTGACAAGCTTCTCCAAAGCACAGTAATAAAATAATTACCTAGTATAGGGTGAGCATTAAGATTCTAAACCATTGTTCCCTTAGAGCCCCAAGTACAAAGCTGAGCAAGAGACTCATCTGACCAGACAAAGGAGTTTTAGACAGTAAAGAAATGATGTGAGAAAAAAATATGGACACTAGCTGTCCTGAGTGGAAGAGGGCCAGCAGCACAGAATGAGACAAGTGTAATCTACACTGTATTTCTTTCTCTTCTCAAGCCCCCTGGCAATATCCTCAGCAATACCATTGACACCCAGAGCTGTAGATCCATGTGAAACTTGGTGTGACTCACTGGAAAACTTGCTTCCAGTCCCTGACAGCCAGAATCAAGCTCTTCTATCACTAACATGACCCAAGTCCTCACCTACCACCTGACATATTCACGATCAATTTTTTCCTTGGTAAAAGTGTGCCAGGTTGTTCTACCAGACACTGCAATATCTTAGATCAAACTTTGCCTTGACTCTGTCACAGCCCAATGGAAAAGTGTCCCAACAGAGAGGCTAAAGCAGGGAATCAACAAACCAAGACTCTCTTCTTACTAAGTATTTTACTGTGTGTTTCTGTACTTTCAACACTGATGCATTTTGTTTTTCAAAAGCAAATTCATTAAATGCTTATAAAGAATTCTGGGATTCTCTGAGGGAAATCTGTTACCAACATTCAATATTATTAGAAATAGCATGTAGAATAAGCTAAAGCAATCTATCTCAATTTAAGTCAATATACACATTTTTGTATCATCTCAGCATAATCTCCCTGCTAACTGCTGGTAAATGACTGCTTTCTAAGACTGGTTTAAAAAATTGTTCACACAATCAGAACTGCATCGTGCATTTTAAACAAGACTAGAGCCAGAAGCAAACTCCAATTCCACCCTCCCTTGCCTCACCCAGTGAAGTCCACAGTAATGTACATTTTCAATTACTCTCCATTCAAAATTCAACAATTCAACAAACTGTCATATTAGAAACAATTGTAGCTCGTTGGCAAAACCTAACACTATTATTACACAGAAACTGTCAGCACAAAAATAGTGCCATTTCACATTGAAAGAAATGTTCTTGTAGAGGTCCATCCAGCAGCAATGGATGGTACAATTTAGGCTATATAGTTTCTAAGCAGAGTAGGGTCATTTAAATATCATTTTCAAGCAATCACTATCTCTGCCTCAGAAAATATAGTAGTATTCAATATCTAATTATTATTCTGAAACATTCTACACACTGTATCTTTGAACAACATGAAAACTAACTTCTTTTCTATTCAAAATTAAATAGTTTAATGTTATGATAAATCAGACTGAACGGGAATTAATAACTACCAGGTGAATTATATGAATTTATGAATTATACTAATTCATAAAGCACAATTCACATTTTCCAGTATGATGAATTATCTTGCTAATGAGGGCTGCAATATAATGGTGCAGCTAATAGACAGATTTTTTAAAGTCAAGCAATATAAGTTACTTCCCACTCAGTTACTCAGTTTAATCAGGTAAAGTATTATTGTATTACATTTCCAAGTTCCTAGGAGAGATACTGTCTCTTTTGATGGAAAACGAGGTTACTTTGCAATAACAGATCATCTTCATCAACTGAGGACATCACCTAAATTGTCTCATGATTTCTATGAGTTTGGGAACACAACAAGCAATTACTAACAGCCAGCTGATGGGTGGTAACTTGCAGAATCATTCCTGCACAGTTACTTCTTCTAACTCCACAGTAAACAGCATATAATTTGAGATTATTTCTTCAAAAGAAGGGTAAATTATCTTTGGTATACTCTGTCCATAACCACAGAAGGGCTGATCCCCCATTTCTTGTTTACATGGATGTGCTGGGCATTCATTTTATTCAAAATGGGAACAAGACAGAGAGAAGATAGGCCAGAATCTCAGAAAGATGCATTCCCTGTCTGAGCCTTTGGGAGAGGCCAAATCACCATGCCGGGTGTGGGACAAAATACCATAGATTTAGCATAGTATCGTATATGAGCAAAACCAATTTCTGCCTCAGGACTGTGTGCAAAGTTTGCAACCGGATGTAATGGCACTCTTCAATATGTAATTGACATCATGTGATGTTATAAATTTGCACATGGAAAGACTACTAGACTTAATGAAACCCAATTGGATAATGGCCATGGTGCACTGCTGTACACATCACAGCACAGTTCTGTTCCTAAATTGGAGAGACTTGATTGTATTTTTCCATTTCCTTGAACTCCAAGCTGCAAGCTACACTGCTGTCCCCTGAAAGACACTTAGAGAAATGTTTCCAAGAGCCCTAACAAATGAAAACCACAATACTCTGCACAGCTCTTTTCTGCTAATGCAGTCTCAGTCACATCTGGTGCTCCTTTTATCCTAAAACAAAGATAAATTCATATGGGAGAACAAAGAGATATCCATGTCATTTGGTGTTATTTTACAAAAGAGAAAAAAAAAAAAAAGAAAAAACAACAAAACATTTCTGGTTTTCCCATGTCAGCAATCAGAGCTTTAAATCCATGAAAGGAGATTTGCATTCATTATTTAACCACAAGGCAAGACAATATTTTTTTAAAGCATCCAAGATTGACTAAACTTCCCCTTGGGTCTCCTTTCAGACATATTTTCTGCAACCTCTCACACTACAAAATCCCCCTAGAAATATGCATCTACCAGGTTTAAGGCCTCTGCAATGCACCTTATTAGCATATTATTTTCCTAGCCCACCCCCAATCAATAATACTTACCTTTCTCTTACAGCATTTCATAGTATTTAATCCATCCTACAGTATCTCACTCAGCCTGCAGCCCTGGATGTGCACTGATTTCAGAGCTTGTCATCCTTGAACATACCTCAGATAATGGTTTGATTCTTCCTAAATCCACCTGCAATTTTGGATCCTTGCATTACAAAAAAAAAAAAAAAAAAATATTAAAAATTAAGAATTTATTTAGCTCCCAGACTTCTGCTATTAATTATTACCATGGAAAATGTTATTTAGTGACTTAGGGCCCAATCCTGTTCCCACTGAAGTCAATGGCAGGACTCCCATCACCCCCAGAGAAAGTAGGATCAGGTTTTAACTTCCAAGGGCTTAAATACATCATTATCAGAGTTTGAATGGACTTTACAGCATATTTTTGTTTAACTCAGGAATCTTATAAGAGATCAGAACATTCAAACACTGAACTCTGATGCTGGGACGCTTGACATTGGGAGAAAGCTGGAGGTTATTTTAATTCTGCACTCTGATGTGTGTCAGTGCAATGACTGCAGAGAGTGCTGAAAATAAAACTGCTGCAGGTAACTCCTGATGCACAGCTTGGCACTGGGCAGAATTTCTCATAAACATTGCAAGACAACCTGAGTAATCTAACAATGAAGGAGGAAATGGGGTGGTGGGGTAAAAATTTTTTGCATTACATGAGTCTGGAAAAAGACTCTAAATCCCTTCTTAAACTTTTGCTTGTTTTGTAGAAACCATCACAAGCAAGACAATACAACAAAAATGGCATTACTCCACCACCAAATGAAGAGTGTAATGCTTCATATACAAACATTCAGGACATACTATAATTGACCTCTGCACCATGAAGATTAAGCAGTGCTCTGTTCCGGAAAATCATTATTCACATGCTTTGCATGTTCAACTGTGTGCACTTCTGTGCCCCACTGAATTCAAATGTGAAGTTAGGTATATGTATAATTATGTTTAAGATTATCACTTTGACTTTAAGCTCACTGGGGCAGGCTGTGTGTACATCATTATCCATTACAGTTTGCAGTAGCAAGTAATGCTGTGATAGTTGTGTTCTGAACTATACAGCTCATGATAAAGAAAATCACAGAATCACAAATTCTGAGTTGGAAGAGACCCACAAGGATCATCAAGTCCAACTCCTGGCCCTGCACAGCACCATCCCCAAGAGTCACACCCTGTACCTGAGAGCATTGTCCAAACACTCCCTGAGCTCTGCCAGGCTGGTGCTGCAACCACTTCCCTGGGGAGCCTGTTCAGTGCCCAACCACCCTCTGGGGACAGAACCTTTTCCTAATATCCAACCTAAACCTCCCCTGACACAAGGCCAGGCCACTCCCTCAGGTCCTGTCCCTGGTCAGCCCAGAGCAGAGATCAGTGCTGCCCCTGCTCTTTCCCTCGGGAGGGAGCTGTGACTGCACTGAGCTCTCCCCTCAGTCTCCTCCAGGCTGAGCAGACCAAGTGCCCTCAGCCTCTCCTCACACTGTTTCCCCTCAAGGCCCTTCACCATTCACAGCCCTCCTTTGGATGCTCTCTAACAGTTTGGAGTCTTTCTTACATTGTGGTGCCCAGAACTCCCCCAGCACTCGAGGTGAGGCTGGCACAGGTCAGAGCAGAACAGGACAATTCATGGCCCAGCTGGCCATGCTGTGCCTCATACATCCCAATAAAGAAAATGGATTCTCTTTACATAATGTCATTGTTGTTGTGTTTATTTTTAAACTATAAGGAATTTCCACACTAAGTTACTCAACTTCTTAAATTTGTCTCTGGGTGAAACATGTGAGACTTGATTTACTTTACAGCTCTATTTCATATGGTTTGAGTTATATCTGGCGGCTGCACATTTAGATTCCAATTTGGCAATCAGAGTCACATGTTCTGACGTAAATTTACACAGGCTTAAGCCAGAATGTCCTTTTTTGGCAAAGCCCAACATCTGATCCCCTTTCTCACAAACACCAATACAAGTAAAACCCCTCTGAGTTCAGAGGAAACTACTTAAGCCTTCTATGACTTAGAGATAGCTACCAGCATTACAGAATGTCAGAGGGTATATCTACATCAGCATTCTATTTCAAATCCAGAATTCATTTTTCTACCTTGTCATCCCCATTCACCATATTTTGCCTCATATTGCAGGGCATGCAATCCCCTGGACGAAACCCAAGGCATCTCCTGTGCAGCTGCTGCTAAAGGGCATTCAGCTCATGGGACATGGAGAGAGAGGCAGCCTAACTGAAACCCCCAGCACTTGTGATGAACACTGGGGCCTTACCTCATCACTCTACAGATCAGATTCTACTTTCAGAGCTCACCAAAACATATTTATTTCCCTATCACATCTGTACTCCTCTATGCCAGGACTTGTACTGATGTTTCCTCTAAATATGAGAACTGATCAGAGGGTACACAAGGATGAGCCTAAACATTCAGTTGTATAGGTATTATTTCTTTCATACTTCAATTTCAATTCTCAATTCATGCTTCAATTTTTCTGCAAAGACATAACTGGTGGGAAAAGTTCATGAGTACTACATTAGTTTGTGCTAAACTGAACGCAGCTTCACCCTAAATTTCTGGGGTTTCTTATTGTTTAGTACCAATTGTTAATACAAGTACCATTGTAGCCTTTCTACCAGCAGTGTAAATGTTTGGTTGATGTCCTTTAAACCAGCAGTTCTCATACCATGATACCTATGAGGAAATCAGTGATATCTGAATCAGAACATCCTTTTTACTCACTACTCTCAATCTTTGTGACAATTTGCGAAGCCCAATTTGTCTTTTTGCTCATTTTAACTAATTCAAGATGAAGATCTTAAAATCTCCCAAGAGACCTTTAATTAATGACTGACACAAACACACTCAGACTGACACTGTAAGTTAATAAATATATCTGCAGTCCCTCAGGATTTATTGACAGACTTTTCTTAAGCAGGTTGCTGAGCTGCTGCTTATTTGCACTCTAAACATTTTGGCTCAAATGTGGCCAGAATGCCTCTTTCTTCCTCAAACATTGACATAACTCCAAGAAGGAAAACAATTAGGTTTTAGTTCACTTGTTTTCTGTTCTACTTGATAAAGAAGCACATCAGGTACATCCACAGTAAGGATGTGCAATCTCCACTATGTTTAGAACTCAAGCTTCAGCTTTTAAAATGCTTCCTCAGGAAAACCCTTCTTTCTATCCCTTTTTCAGGATATATCATCCCAGATGTGGGAAGACAGGCCAATGACTCATACAAAAATGTAAAGATAATATGTATATTTCCCACTGCATCATAGATGTGAATTCAGTGTGTACAGCCACTCTGCCACATCATTACACATGCACGTGTTGACTTTCTTGACATCGACATTAGTTGCCTTAACAGAGATGTCAGAGAAATGCATTCTTGTGAGAGCTGTTGACAGGATCAGAATGTCATTGTTAATGCTTCTCCTTCCTTCCCACATTTCAGCAAAGCTGTTTGTGTTTAGAACAAAAAAATAATCGATTTATAAGAGATCTCTAATCCCTCTTTCTTTACAGAAGCTCACACCAGTAAGCAAGATAATGAATATTTTAATAGGCTGTAGTTGGTGTTTGGAACATGATAGTTATTTACAGGGATCCCACTCAGGAGCACAGTGGGAGCATCACTGCAAATGACGGCCCTCTGCCCTGGTAGGCTCACCCCAGAACTGCTCTGTGGGCTATGGGGAACAGGTCTCTGCTGTGATGCCCAAGAAAGGGACCAAGCCACGTAATACTCACTTCACTGCTGTCACAATTTAGCACACATAAAATACAAAAGTGGGTTTATAAAACAGCAGCAAGATCCTACAGAATAAATATCACCTTATTCAGCATGACATGAGGAAGCAAAGGGCATTAAGTAAAGGTGGACTATCTGAAGTGGTGTGGGACCTGCCATGAAATATAAGAAATATAAATAATATAAAATAATATACAAACACTGTTACAATAAGTAACACTAAGTGACTAAGCTGGGCAAGTGAGGTAAAGAAAAGCTCCAAGATACTGAAAACAGGTTCGTCCTGTGCTTCCCATTCAGTGGGATAGGTAACCCACAACTTTTCCATTAGTGTCTGTCATAGGTACCACATCAGCCTGGGCTTCTTCATCTTATAAGCAAGGAATTGAATTTCACAGAAAGAATGTTTCATTGCTCAGAAACTGCTCATGGGGAAAAGATTATTTGCAAGCTTCCCTGAAAGCAAAAAAAAAAAAAAAAAAAAAAAAAAAAAAAAAAAAAAAAATTTTGGGTGTTTTAAAATAAAAAAACAAAAAATCAAACCAAAACAACCCCAACAACAAAACACACACACACACACACACACACACACACACATACACAAAACCCCACTGAAAAACCTGTAATTACTTCATAGCAGCTAGTATAAGTAACAATACTGAACAAATTGCAGTGATTACAAAATCCTCTATAAATATGGGTAGCACTATTCTTGACAATAATTAGTGTACAGCATCTTCTCAATAGTATCATGATTAATATTTATTCTGATGCCGTTTTTGTTCTGGGAGATAGGAGGGGAGAAAGGGAAGGGAGACAGCATTCTAAGAGAGCTGAGTATGTTTGAGAAGCAGAACCAAAAGGAAAAAAATCTGCTTTATTTTTCTGCTTACTGTCATTTCCCCTCCCCTCAAAAAGGCAATGCAAATGGTGCTTTACTGGTTTTAAAAGTAAAGACAGAAATTATGTGGAGTTGGGACTGCTGAATTATTCATGAGTTCTGATTGAATGGGATCATTATCTCTGGCCTTACAAGCTAATAAATACTGTCTAATGCCTGGGTACTGTTTTGATCTAACAGTGTCAGAGAAAAAAGAAAAAAAGACAAAAAAAAGGACTTCTTTTTTTGCAAGCTAGAGCCTAAATTAGGGAGGAGCTCCCTGATGAGCTCATTGCAGGAAAGCCATGGGGTTTTTTTCCCTTCCATTGACTACAAGGTTCACTTTGCAGTTCTCAGTCTCATTTGCTGCAAAGACATTTTAGCTTGGGCATGAGGTTAGGATGTTGCTCCATGGTATCTACACAATTACTTATAAATTCTTATTTCTTATCCTCAACGGTCTTATCCTTCCCCCCTCCCCACCCCAAGGTTTTCCAATCTCTTGCACCTTGCAGTAGAAAATATCCAAAACCAGAGTACTTTCAGAGGCAGACAGAGCACAGGAAATGATTATGCTATCTAATCATCTGCCTGTCAGCAGTCAAATAATCTTAAATTGCATTGTTCTGTGATTTATTTCAGGAATGATTGTCCTGAGTCTATACTCACTTGATTTAATATCATAAACCAAACATTTCGTATAGAACCTGAATTAAGGTTCTGCTCAGAGAGCTAGCAAAAAAGAAGAGGAATTTGTTAGAGCACAATACAAAACCATATTTGTTGATAATATTTGAAACAACAAAAAATAATGGTTCTAAACCCACATATATTAAAATTAAAGCAAAGGTATTTCATTGGATAATTTTCCATATGCTTTCTTGAGGATTACTTTTAGAACAAGACTTGTTTCAATAAGAGGAAATAATTAGGATATTATTACAAGTTAAAAAAACCCTCATAATTAGATAGGGATTAGTAACTTCGTTTTCATATGATTAACACAATAAAACCCCATTTTTCCCCAAAGTAATCTGAAGCCTATTAAGCAACATGAGATCATATATCAAGGGGCCTTTTAGTAATTCAGCAGTTTGTAACGTTTACGCAGACTGAGAGTCTTCCACAAAACAGCTGGCTTCTTTTTATCAAAAAACCCAGGGTTTTGGGCACATTTATTTCAAGGTCTAACACAGTCCTTGGAATCATAATATTTAATTAATGACTTTTTTTAACACCAGTTAGAACCATGTGAACAGCTAGGGAGAAAGTGTGAACGTTTTCTCAAACGGTGTATGAGTAATGGAGCTCTCTGCTCTTAGTCTAGCATGGAAGGACCCACCTGGTACATCTGGATTTTAAGGAGTATCTCCTAATAACTGGCACATTTAAGCTTAAAAGTGCCCAGTTCTATGGTATTTTTTTAGTATAATAATGTTAAATGCTTAGCTCCACTATGTTAACTAGGGTAAATATGAAGCAAACTATTGACACATTTGCCATTTACACACACAGCTCATAAACAGTAAGTAATAAAGGACAGAAGTGACATAAATTTAGGTTTGTGGCTCTATTCAGTGGATTAATTCTCCAAACATTACCTTTTGAGTCAGCCTTTTTAGTACTGTTATCTGCAGCAAAAATACAAAACTGTTCCTTTTGTTGTTATTAAGTAGGAACGTGTTCACCTGTCCTGGCTTTTCCACATTTTCTGCATATGATGCCAGTCCCTGCAGCCAACGAGACTTTCAGACAGTGGCCATTATCTGTCACACTCCTGGACCAAAATAACAAATAATATGCCTGGAGGTGCAGCATTTTGTGACTGTTAGTTTCCCCGCATGTCATATGCCTAGATATACTCAGATGAGAGGTGATTGCACAAAACTGTGATTGTGAGATGACTTTGCAGAACCCGTGATGATGTCCTAATGGCCTCCTGCAGAGGGGAACAGGGGTAATTGTTTGTCAGGGGAAGGAACACATCTGTAAGGAGGCATCCTCTGCAAACCAGGCAGCCATATGGAAAAAAGAGAGGAAGAATCACAATGCAGCAAGGCTGCATTCAAGTCTAATAAAACGAATAACAAAGAGGTGAAAAATGAAATAAAATTACCAGGTTAAAAAACCTGTTAATGGTGGGCTCTGGGTTAAAAAATAAACAAGTCATCTCCAGACAACATGGTTCTTTTAAACTTGTTAAGTTAAATTCTGTGACTACCATCAAGGAAAATTTAGTGCAAAAACCCCAGGGAATGCAAACACATTCTCCAACGTAAAAAATGGGCACAGAGAGACCCATCCTTCCTTATGTTCTCACCTGTAAACAAGTGGCTTGATAGGCACCAACAATGTGCTGCATCATTTTCTTCCAGCTCTTTAATCTTCCATTTAAAATATTGTTTTTCATGTGATCACTGCTTAGAAAACTGACATCATCCCAATGTCCTGTCTAGATTAAAGCTATTGGCATTGAGAAATGAGAAACCAACAATGTCAACCCAGGCAATTAGGGCATCAGCCACAATCAGTGGGAATTCACCTTTAATGTCAGCTGGGGCAGGAACAAGCCCTTAGAGTATATTAAGGACCTTGTTTTATACTCTTTGAGCATCTCTGATGAAAAATAAACCAGGGCAAATAAGCTAATTAATTGCACACAGAACAAATTCCCATGTCTTTCCACCCTACATCTTAATTATTTATTTTCTAACTACAGAGTAACAAACATACAAATCTCAACAGAAATAATATGAGCTACAAATCAATCAACTGATTATAGCTTCACTCTCCTTTAGGTAAGAGCCATAATTTTTAAAATTTCATGCAATCTCATGAGCTCATTATACCTTACCAATGGGCATCTGGTAAAGAGCCACTCAAACCATGAGTTAGGTGGGGTAATCCTTGACTGTCCTATGTTCATTCAGCTACACCAATGTCAAAAAGCTTGCTTTTTTTGTTTGCTGAAAACAATACCTTCTGAAGTCTCTGTAAAAGAAGCAGAGCGTTGAAAAGTACCTTCAAATCAGATCTACCAGCAATTGAAAAAGCATCCACTGAAAGTAATTAAATGAAATTTGCAAAAATAATTGAACAAATAATACCTCTTTTTTGCTTTGATGGGTAACAATTAAATCTATAAAAAAGAGTTTAAGAAATAAATATTACATAAATCAAGATAACATTTTATTCTGCATCAACCTAGAGTTAATTGCTTCATTTAATTTTCAAATAATCTATTTTTAAACCTTTTTCCTCAATTGGAGGTTGATTTTTTAAACAGGAGAGGAGTCTCACAAAAATTTGTTTTGTTTAAAAATGTTCAAATTAAACATTTTATCATATTCTAAAAAAATCAATATTCTTATCTTTTCCTTTCACTTTCTTTCCCTACCAAAATTATCCACTGCAATTCATCAAAACTTTCAATTAACTCTAATCTCTTAAAAAATGCTACTTTTTGTAAGCTTATTTCCCTAGAACAAATGTTATTTAATTCCATTCACAAGCATTTTGGAGAAAGTTTTGAGTTTAAGAATCTTTCTTCAAACATATGACAAAAGTATGCTAAGTACAAAGTATATCCAAGTACAAAGTCCAAGACAGGCAAGAACATGGGAGCATCAGCTGAGCTACAACTGCCAAGTACTGACATGTTTGTCCAGCAGCTGAAATGTGTAAAGAAATGCTTTGGACCGTTTCTCCTCAGAGGAGAAAAAAAAAGGAGAACAAAGAATCCAGACAACAAAAAACACTGTTTTGGTAACCATAATTATTCAACAGTCTTGACAGAGGAAAATAAAGAGGTCGTTAACATGGCAATATGAGGGCTGGTCACAAACTGATCACAAAACTGTTTTAACGGGAAATTGAGTTTTCAACAAAACTGAGTTATCTTCTTGGGTTAATGATTTATTTACCACAAAAAACAAAAAAAACCCAACCGGAAATTGAATTGGAAAAGAAAAATTGGGGGTTTTTTTCCCTGAAAAATGCCAGGGGGTTGGGGAAGGAGTGTTTGCTCTGCCTTTGATACTCGCAAAAGTGAGTTTCCTATGTGCAAACTGGTCTTGGACACACTGCTGAAGAAAGAGGGAATTGCTAGTCAGTGACCCGCCCATACTTCACCAGAACTGCTGAGATGAGCCTTCAGTCTCAAAGCAGACCATGAAGTAGCATAATTGAAAATAAAGATATGTTGCCTGAACAAACAGAACCCAAATCTGATTATGAACTTATTAATAAAAACCTGAAAAACCAGGTCTACATACATACCAAGATGTAATAAATATAATAAACATGAAAATACAGACAGTGTGATATGAGGAGAGACACATGCTGGGTTTTGGATTTTACTTGGTTCTGTTCTCTCATTCAGTGTTCAAGTTCTGAGCAATTATCTTTCTGCCAAATTCAAAATCCATGAAGAGCTTTAAATTTTCTATTCTATGTACAATGTGCTACAAAATCTTACACTTATATTCAAATTTTAAACAGCTGGGTAAAGTAGGTCCCTGCCAACTGAAATATTCTATTTTATACACCTCCTTGAGCTAGTAGAAGTCTTTTCTAGTTCTATTATATTGTGTGCTCAATTGAATCTTGAATCTTTTTATGATACTGGAACATCATATGAGATTTATTAAAAAATATTAAAGTGACAGAAAATATAAAAATCACCATTTCTTTCCTAAAGCTTTTACCACAAGTTTTACAAATATGATTTTAAAATATCTTATTACACTACTTAGTTAGTTTTAAAAAATGATTGAAACTGTAGTTCTGAGTGAGTTTCCTTCTGTTGTAACTCTGAACTTACAGGTAAATGCCAGAATACTAGTATATGCTTTAAAACAGAAGAACATTCAAATACATTAAGCTCTGCTTTTATCCTATTAGTTTTGGAAATTATAAAGGTCAACCAAAAAAGTAAGCTGGCAACAAAACAATGCTTTTGCAGTGATTCCCAGGCAGCACATGCTGTCTTCCTGTCCCCATGCAGAAAGCATTTAAATACTCCTACAGCTACCCTCATCCTGAAGGTAGAGCCCAGAGAATGCATTTGAGCCTTCATGTACACTGCCATCTGGGGAGCTTTTCTCCTCAAAATCACATGAGAAGCAATTGCTTGAGCCTCCTCCACCATCTTCAGAACAGCATTTTCAACTGTGTTGAACATTTTCTACTAACTCATTGAAATTTGGTTGGAATAAAATAAAATATGCCATAGCCTAATAATAAGGACAAGAGTCACGTAAACTTCTGAAAGGGACAAAATGCCCCACTATCTTTGCAACTGAACACTAAATATTTTATATTTAATAAAGAAAGGAAAAACTATCGAAAACAATACAGGAAATTGCTAGATAATTAAATACTGTGAATTCTTATGTATGATAAATCCAGGCTGAATTGCTGTCATGATTTCTTTTCTGTATAAAATAGAAAAAGCAGTAAGACATAATTAGTCCTGAAAAGCAAAATCTTACAGCTGGTTTACAGTGTCTTGAAAAAAACCCACAACATTATAAAACATGATGGGAGAGAAAATGACCCTGTAAAATGTGGTGGAGGTACCAGACAGACTGGATGATCATTCATGAAGAAACCTCAACCTACAGAGAGGTAGGAAGACTTTTGAGAGGAATCACAGCTCTAGGAATTTAATGCAAGTTTTGTTTTGTGACATCAGGCAGGATTTCACTGGTGCTTCAAAATATAATTTTTCAACAGGAAATCAAAACAAGACTAATTTGAAAGAGAAATGCTGTGCTAAATGTAGTATAATTTCTCTCCTGTGTGCTTTACTTCAGTGAGTATATTAAAATATTCTGTAGTAAGTGTGTAATAATTTGCTGAATTGTGGCCAAGCTGGTTACTTACCTGAACTAAGTCAGAAAAGACGTAGGATGCTCAAACTCAAGAACAGCTATTTTTTTCATTTTCTTTCCTTAATTTCAGACATCACACCTTGTTCAGTTTACACCCCTGGCAGTCTGCTAAATCATTCTTCTTCAGAAGAAAAATAGCCTAACAGCATAAATTCCACTTTACACAGAAGTGAGAACAGAAAGTATTCAGTTTAGCAGGCACTTCAAGTGAAATATTTCCCCTCCTACCAGGCATTACCACTCTGTTCCAGCTGTATTTTTCTATCTTGCTATATACTCCTCTGGTAGAATCTTGTTGCTTTGCTAGGAAAACTTAAAGTGAAATTAGCAACTGGCCAACGGTGAATCACAGCTGGTAGTGACTGCAGGCAGCTCTAAAGATGACACCATTACCTGTCCATGCAAGAGCTAGGACAAGAGTAAATGGAGGTAATGGCCTTAAGCCAGGGGAAGGTCAGATCGGATATTAAGAAAAATTTCTTTGCAGAAAGGTGAAGGTTTGTTCAAGCACTGGAGTCTGTCCAGGGAAGCTGTTGAGCCACCATCCCTGGAGGTGTGCAAAGAACAGGTAAACAGGGCATGTAGAGTCATGGTTTAGAGGTGGATTTGATAGTGTTGGGTTAATTATTGGACTTGATGATGTTAATAGTTCTTTCCAACCTAAAAGATTCTGATTCTATGAAAAATCAATTGTTTTTTGTGCTGTGCATCTATTTTTATAAGCTTTCCTAATTTAGTCTTGACCTCAAATAGAATTAATAGAATTTTGGCATTGTAATATACACTGTATCTTGCTGCTATATTGAAACTAGAATTATCTTTTTTTTTCTTTTTTTTTTTTTTTTTTTTTTTTTTCCCTGTTCAAACAGCTACTAACAAAATATCGGAGAGGCTTTTTTCATGGCAAATTAGAGTAAAAATATCAGGATCTGTCTTCTCTAATAGATTACTCCTATGCCAGAACTTGTCCATAAAAGTTTCAATTAAAGCTACTCTTTTTCACTCCACACACCAGGTCAAGAGCACTAAATAATCCCTGATGTCATCAAGAGTGAAAGAGATCGGGGACTTTCTCAAACAGGATGTGACAACAGCACCCTGTGGGCATCCGTCACCCTGTGGACAATTAGCCAGGACTGGCCCTGCTGACTGTTGAGCTGTGAGACCCTTCAGGCTCATTCCTGCTCCTGTTCCTGAGGCCAGCACAGCTCCAGAAGAGAGCATGGCACAGCTGTAGCCCAGGAACCATGTTTAAACTGTTCAGGAGGCAGATGTTGGCTGTGAGCCTGTCTCTCTGAGCCAACGGAAAAGTCATAGCTATACAGAATGGAATTTCACATTGAGAAATCTCTGCAAGACAGTCAAGCCAACAACCTGAAAGTCCACACTTTGACCAAGGAAGGGCACAAATTTAAGGTCTCCAGGAAAACATTTTGAATCAGGTGTTTCATAATGTGCTGTTTCACTCTCAGTTTGATGAAGTATCAACAAAACTGGTATTGAAAAAACTTCCATAAAAGATTTTTCTGGGGAAAAAAAACATTAAGCATTTTCCAGTTAATTTTGCTGTGACCTAAAAAAGAGAAGTCTTACTTTCTCTCTGGAAGATATTCCTGAGAAATGGCATACAAAACAGAAAAATGTTGATTAGCCATGTTCTACCTCAGTCTGATTTAGCATAACACTGCAGTATTTTCCTGTGTCTTTTATATTCCCAATCACTTGATTACGGAGTTGCATCATTGCTGAACCCTGGGCCATAAAAAATAAAGGAACACAATGACAGTCAGCCAAAACAACACAAACAGCTGCTTGTCTAGACATATTAGTAGTGTCCTGAAACCTTGGCAGCCTGGTGATATAATCTAAAAAATTTTGCGCCACTATTCTTGAAATGTCTTATTGTGATTATGTAAATCTGCTCATTTATTTTCACTGGAAAACATAAAAATACAGGCAAAGGAAATCATGAATCATTTCACCCTTGGTTCCTAACAAACAGTATGACTCAAAGGGAGATATCTGCAAGCTTTCTTTAATGAAAGTCTCCTGTGACCTGCATATTCTCTAACATTAAGGAACAAATTAATAACAGTGTTACAATATAATTATTTTCTTTCTGTTATGTGTGCTTATTTTCCTGTGGCAATTATTTGTTTATAAGCCATTAAATTATTTGTAAAACCTATTTGATGTTCCACCTCTGATTTAATTAGTAGAAGACAGTCCCTTTGCAATTAACAATAAAGGTTAAACTTTTTATAAAATTCCCAGTGGAATTTAACATTTCATTTCTTAGTTTTTTTACATCCTCTTCTAATTATAAATAGATGGCTTTGTTCAATTAAAACCTGCACATAAACTCCACGAAATATCATCACCAATAACAGAAAGGTATCAATAGTTCCCACATAATCACTGTGTAGTCTAAGTTCCTGATACCTCAAATTCTGAAGGAATCACAAAACCAGGAAAACAGTTAATGGGTTCTGGCTTGTCCTATCCATAAAAGACATTAATATCTACAGTTTAAACAAGGAAGTTCTTGAGAAACAGGCCAGAACTTCGGGTGCTTCCCTTGCCTTCAACTTGCTTTTGTGACTTTCAAAGTTACAGTGTGGTCACTGCAAAAATGGAGTAATCAGTGATCCAACCTGCAATTTTTCTGGATCTCAGCTGCACTGCGTATTTGAAAAAACTGAGCACCTTGGAAAAAAAAAGGGCAACCTTTAAAGACAAAGCCTTACACCAAATGTCTGAAGTTTCAAGAGCATTTAATGGTTAGAGATATTTCTACTTTTTTGACTTCTCAGGAGGGGCTAAGAGGTAGGCAAGATGAAGAGAGAGATCAGAATTTGACCCTCTGTTTCTGTCACTTTAATATTTGGCATTTCTGTGGTCTAAAAAGACTGGGGAAATCATTTAAGAACTAATGAAGAGCTATTTACCTCCTAAATCTTCTTCCCTTGAGTAATGAAATAATTACCCTCCCATAATCATGGAAATATTCAACTTGAATCTTAAATTGAGCTGTTGTGAAAAGTGGTGGTGATGTTACATAGGTGATCACCATGGTAACGTTTGGAAACTGCACTGTCGTCAGCCAAGAATATCATTCTGCTTTTCCCACAACAGAATAAGGGACTGGAAATTAACTCTTCCACGATCCCATATTGAGAAGGGAAAGTGAACATTTGTCTGTCTTACCTGCTAGGACAAAGACTTAAAAACAGACACACAAACCCATCAAAAGCACAAAACAGCCAACCCCCTCAAAAGTCCACTCACCAGCACATTGTCCATGCACTGAATTACTTTGTAGTGTGATATTACTGTTTTCTAGTTTGGTTTTGTTTACTCTCTGTACACTAAGTCAAGACAGATCGCAAAGGAACAATGTGGTAGGACTACAAGGAAAAATCAAAATATTTTATTTGCATAACTTTGATAATTAGACATTCTACAAACTATTAGAGCAGTTACCTTTTAACTTGACTCTTTTACAAATGAGCCCTCTACTTCTGCTTGAATCTTTGATTTCTTATACAATATGATTTTCTATGCTGGCAATAGTAGTAGTCATTGCATCTTGAAGGCTGTTCACTTCGGGCTACCCAGTCCAAGTACCCCAGGAATAAATCTTGCTCCCTACTCAAGGGCAGCTCAAGGGAACATCCGTACTAGGAACATCGTTTTTATCAACAGCAAAAGTGATACAATGAAGGACCATACTTTGAATATTCACCCCTTACAAAAATGGTCTGAGGTTAAAACCTTTCAGAGTATGTAAAATATTCAGGACAGAACAGTTAGCAATTTTTGCTACACTTTTGCAAACCGAGGAATGAATTACTGTGAATCAAATAGGGACTGGAGGCTCTGTATCAAAAATGAAGGAGCTACACATCTCCCAGCTCTAAGATACAATGATTTTTCACTTTGATAGGTTTTTTTTCTGCTTTAATGCTGAGCGGTATGAAAGCATAACCATTCAAAGAGGAGATTAAGTATCTGGGTTACTGATTTTCCATTATGCAGGATAGGGAAACTGAAGTCTCAATGATGCTTGAGTACACACTGCTGTGGAGATGGTAGATAAGTTTCCCAAACTGCATTGGAAGTTTACAGCTAAGAATGATTCCACAGGTTTTTACTAAAATTTTAAGTTAATTAAAAATCCAAATCATAAACAACAACATTTTCAGAAAGAACTTATACACCTAGCAAATTACAAGGAAGCAGAGGATTACATTCTTCTGTAAGAATGTTCTCTCTACTGAAGAATTAATATACCTGAGGAACATTCACACTCATTCTTCAGTCAGTATAAGGAAAGCTGCTTTCCAGGCTGCTGCAATAAAACAGCAAACAGCAGGTAAGGTGAGAACAATAATAAAGGCAACGTACCCAGGCTCTGAAAAGAGTCTCAATTCCACTTAAAATCACAAGTGATCTATGGAGTTCATTGTGGATTTCTAAAGGCCTAACTTTTATCTAGTGGTTACTGAACTAAATTATTCTCTGTTAATGCTGGGATTCATCTCTCCTTACTTTAGCTACCTAAAACCCAGGTATCTAGTGTAAACTGGCTTTCTTTGTAGGCAGTGACAAATGATGCTTGAACATCAGATACAAAACATAAGATACCTTTTCTTAAACATCTTCAGCATTCAGAAGGCAGTTGTCATATCTTCCCACTTCTTTTCCATGGAACAGAGGAGTTTTATAATCTAAACTGGCATCACATCTTCTAAATTCTTAATCAGCTAAACAGTTGTTACAGCACATGAACCCCAGTCCTAACCAAAGAGAGCCTGTTCACACCTGCTCACCAATGATATCAAGCCTGGGATGGGACAAACTGGAATGCTGCAAAAGGCAGCCCAACTTCTGCCCCATTGAAATGGGAGCAAAGGCCACAATGGTTTATTCTGTCTGCTTAGCACAGGAGAAGATGCAGATACTGCAGAAGGAAGTAGAGCTCAAGATCACTTTGACAGATGTAAAGAGGTGCTGAGGCAGAAACAGCATGTGGTATCAAGTAAAAAAAAATAAAACCCACCTGCTTTAGCCAACTACAGATAAGGACAACTCACAGACTTTTAGACTGCTCCAAAGGCATAGATCAGTGCAGTGTTAGACTTTGAGCAGCACTTCTTTCTTGCGGTCAGAGGGCCATCTGACTAATACAAGAACACCTACAGTTCACTCTTGGATACTTTAGAAGCTGTAAGAGGCCTGTTATTCCCAGAGAGCCTGGGATAACCATTTCAACAGATGACATGCTCATCATGGACTATGGTCGTGTGAAAGAAGCAGCAGATGTCTTCCCTGGAAGAAGTTCTGAGTCAAATGTCCCTTTCACTGACTCCACTATCTAAGCCATTTTAAATGTGCTTGCCAGGTCAGCCATCCTTCTCAGTTTTCCCACTTTCCTAAACATAGCACTTTCAAGTCCCAGCCCTGTTTGTCTTCCTGCCACTGGGATTATCCCCTCATGACCCCTTCCCAGAACTGTCTGTAACAGCCCTGGTTCTGGTCAGGGGACCAGCACCCCAAACGGTTTGACCTCCTCAGAGCCTGTGAGTAAAACTGTGGAGACAAAAACAGATCTTTCAAAAGAAGAGTTTCAGCTCTTTGCCAAAGAATACACAACTTAGGGAAATGGATCCAAAGCACAGAAGAGCATTATCTAAATCTAAATCATTACCTCAGCACAACCACTTTATTCCTAATGAAGAAGGATCCAACTCATTCCTGCTTTCCCTGGAAGACACAGCTTCTTGCTGTATATAGTGCCCTCCATCTCTGCCTGTGTTTGACTGCTCAACTAGCTCACAAAGTCTATTCCTTTTAATGTAAAGTTAGAATTGAGGAGAAATAAGCCTTGTTCGGGTCAAAACTTTTTACTTTTAGGCCAGGTGGATGGATGCCACAAGTATTCACCAACTGATATCTTCCCCCCTGGGTACTCCAGAAGCATTAATGTTATCTAGGATGGATACTTATCTCTGGCATTTCTTCAGCCCCTTTGTTTCTCTCAGAATCTTTTTGTTTAACTCTGAGCTGGATAATAGAAAATTAAATTCTTTTTATTTATCTAAAGTAGGGTTTATGCACTCCCTAGAGCCTTGTTAGAGTTTAGGGGATATTTAATGAATAATTTATAAATTGAACATTTTATAGGCTACAGTTCTCATATAAGTAGACAAATGTCGTACACCCATCCTTCAAAGGTACACTCCAATTAAGAACAGGTTTCTGCCTCAATTTTAGAGCAGTAAACTCATCATTCATTTTCTATTTGCTCTACTTGGTCACTGAGTTGTATAAGCAAGGAAATTCCATGCAATGAAACCTTTTGCACTGACTATTCTGACACCAGCTCACAAGAGGCCCTAGAGATCTCAAAGGAAAAGAGAGTTCTGGATTATCACTGTAGGTGGCAAGTAGGACTGCATAGTCTCTGGCCCTACAAGTAGTAGAATATGGCTTTATGCCATACACATAACCAAATTATTCAGGTGTCATACTCAGGGGTTATATGCACAACAGGAGTTGTACTTGGAGAGTAAGAGAAGAAATACTCCCATCCCAGAAAATACTCCCATCACTCTCATCACTCCCACTTTCAAGAAGTAGTGCTCAGAGTAAGAGCTCAGCAGGCAAAAAAGGGAACTATTTGCAGCTCCCTCATGCCCAGGTTTGCACATGGTGGTTCAAATTAGAATATGGCACTCATTTTACATTCATAGAGGAGATAAAGTCGAATCAAACAGCTGAAAAATGTACAAAATTTCATCTTCCCTAAGTCCTACCTGGAGTAACTGTGCTTAAAACACCTGTATTAGATAAGTTGTTCCTAAAGACCTTTAAAAATGGGTATTCCATTGACTCATCTGACAGCTTATTATGGTGATTTTCACAGAACAATAACATCCTACATTATTAGGAAGCTTTTCAAATAATTAACCTGCATCATGTTAGGCCTGCCTTGCTTATTCTTCAGAGACATGGAGAACAAATAATTTCTTTTCTTTTTCTAGCAGATATTTCTTTTTGCACTACCTATTATTATATGCTTACACACACACACACACACACACACACATATATACACATATTCTTCAGTATCAGTTTATTTCATCATATTTCTTCCAGGTCCTAATCTCTAAAATCTCTTGCTGCTCTCCTTTGGACCACCTCTGTTTGGTTCACAATTTATTTGAAGTAGCGTGTCCAAAACTGGAATAAATAATCCTGCTCAGACCCTCCTGGAGCTTACCAGTAGCATTATTCCACATGCTTATATCCCAATCCATCACTTGAAAACTTTGTAAAAACTCACCAGCTTTTCCTTGCTTCTGACCAGTCGTCCATCAGGACCATGACATCATTTTCTACAAAACTTTTATTTCTCCTGTGCTCTCCTATGCATTTTGTAAACATAGTGTGTCACATCCTTCTAGTTTGGTAGCACCTGCAAATGTAATAAACTACCCTCAGACCCGGTGGTTAGGTTATTAATGAAAACAAGAATAATACCTGGTCCAGAACAGAAACCTTTGGATGCTCACCCAGCATAGATTTTTGTAGTGAACAACTGTTACATATTTGCTCTGTACATGTCTCTATATATTTTAGTGTCTGTCCAGGAACTGGGTATTCTATAAATTCTTCACTTTCACACTTTTTCTACGTAATCACTAAATTTACATTTTTTAGTGTTAGGTAGCTTGTCTGCCCCTCAGAACTTCCTGCAGATAACTGTTAGAGGCTCTGAGAGTTCACCAACTGGCCCCTTAAACACCAAGAACAAAGTTCACCTGCCCAGCTGGCATGAAAACATCTAAATTTTATACACACTATCAAACCTGGTTTTTTCCTTATTCTCCTGTTGGTGCTGGTGTTAGACCACCTTATTGCAGTTGACCTTTATCCTGAAACCCAGCAGAAAAGGCTTGACATTTGAGCCCTTCCGCAGTCCCCTCTGGAGAGCCTTCCCCCTCGCAGGGGCAGCTCCTCTGATCTCTATGCGTGCGGTTTGCCGGAGGGAGCTGACCTCGGCTGCACTTCGTGCAATCCTCCTTCTCCCGTTTGAAGCACGGCAAGTGCTCCTGATTTAGCCAGCTCTGGCTCCTACTGCATTCCTGTCCTTCCCCCTTGATGGGATAATTTGCACTGTACCCTTAGTAGCAGTTCCCTGCTTGCCTCCTCGCTTAGACCAGACTCCTAACAATCTTGCCGCTGCTGTGAATACACTAATGGATTTACACTAAAGTTATTCCAAATAAGGACATCAAGGATCACAAAAATCAGATCTGTGCTAATATTTTTCATTTCAGACACTTACTGTACTATTGGTTTACCAGATTTTTCAGTTCACCCAGGAGTGGCTGAATTTATCTACATTCTTTCACATCTTCTAAACAGAATATTTTCTTGCAAAAATTTTAAACTGATTGCAATGGAATTAATTAAAAATTAAAATAGTCACTAGTCATGACCTCCAGTAAAAACATGCAGATACTTACATGTGGAAGTTGTGTATCTTATTTTTCTTGAACTGCTAGTCTAATGATTCCAGTCTCACTTTTCTTGGGTATTTTTGCTTCCAACTCATTCGATCTTTTTCCTTGACATCATTCTGGTCAATATTGTAAGCTTTGATAATTGTTGTTTTGATACATTGTTCCCAAGTATTCTAGGCAGCTGTAGCATTTTTGGCATTGGTACACAAACAAAATATAAAGAGCAAGAAATGTGACATGCTACGAAACTGGAGTATAAGTCAGCCTTTTAGACCTGCATCCACTGAGTTCTGGGGTTTGTGGGGTTATTTTTGCTTTTGACAATTTTATTCAACTGCTTTTGACGGCCTTACTAAAGTTTGGATTCCCTTGACTTTGAAGTGATCCCAAGCTCTTAACTTGAAGAAAAAACAATTTTTTTACTAATTATGAAATTGCATGAATTTTCAGTACATAATTCAATTTAAGAAAAAAAGTCACAAAATGAGAAAGAGGCATCAAGATATTATTATAAACTATAAAGATTATAGTGAAGGAATAAGAAGAGAATTAAACCATGTTGACTTTCTAAAACAATCTAAGTAATTTAAGGAGATCTGTGCCATTGGCCCGTGTTCTCTAACCACCTTAGAAAATAAGTAATTTTCTCTGTAATTAGTGCTCTCTGTCTCTAACACTACTGAAATAGTTTATTACAGGCATAGCTTGCCTGAAATTTGGCTGCTGTTTGTAATGTAAATCAGTAAGCTTTCCCCCCAAATAAAAAAGTTCTTAATTTACAATGTTTAGCAAGTTTACATTCTGGACCAGACAAGATAAATCATTCACACAAAATTATACAGAAATCCAGTCAACATATCTTTAGTAAATACGCTTTGAAGTGTTGGAAATAAGAGAGCTGGCAATTTTTAATTTTTTCCCCTTTCAAACTCTCAAGAGAATGATACCTCTATGTACCAAGTTTTCCTAAAATACCATTTTCAAAGAATACATGGAGTAAAAATAATGTAGAATACCTTGATCACAAGTGATTGTTGAAAATGAGCTTTATACCAACAAAAATAATCAGTACTTCGACTATTCAGGGTTTAAGCCCTGAAATTAATTCACCCAATGAAATTCTAACATCAAGACAGAGCTAGACAGGAGAAAAACCTACAGTTATGAATGGCCATTTCTTTCTATATAGGGATTCAAAATGTGGATTAACCTCATAAACCAAGCTTTTTCCTGGTCCATAATAGATGACCTAATAACAATGCAAATTTTCCATAAAACTATAATTATAAAACACCCTGTTATTCTAATTATCTGTGGTCATATACATATATTCAACTTATCACCATCTTCAAATGTACCTAATGTCCTCAGCATGCTGTGCCATTTTGCAAATAGGTGGTACATGGGTTTGATGGGCCAATTTGTCCCAAATCTCACTTTCTGTCCTGAAAGAACAGCAGACATAACTGCACCTACTCAGACAGCACCCAGGATTCAACTGTACTTCAAAGTAGCATCTTAGGTACCATTTTCTCATTCTTCTGAAGAGATAAGGGAGTGGGAAAATTTAACTCTAACACCAAGACAGCCTGGTGAGCAGAGAGAATAGCACCATCTCTGTCCTGGTCGTCTTTTGTCCTCACAGAGAAAAAGAGCAGTCAGTCCCATATGTTCTCCTTATAATTTAACTGAAAATTCAAGAAGGGCAGAATGAAAAAAAAAGACAGGGCTCATTTACAACTACTGCTAAATGAGGCAGATGAAGGTGCATATTACATTGCACAGTATATAGTCAAATACACTGAAGGGATACACAAGCAGCACCTAAAATTCCAAGTTATGTACCTATTAAGTCTAGTTTGATAATTAGCTTCATGTTAAAGATATAAACTATCAAAGGCAATCAATAACCAGAGACACCAAATATTATACATAATGAGATTTGTCCATATCATAATCCGTGTTCTTTGCTAACAGCATAGGCAACGTGACTTTTCCTAGATTTCCTGCTGTGACCAGGACACGAGGCTGGGAGTTGCTCTTGCTCACTCATCTGACCTGCACTGGTCCAAGGGCTCAGCAGTGACCTTGTGGGAAATGGCACTAAGGGTGGAAGGTACAACAGCAGCAGTGTCACATTTCCACATTGTAAATCTGGTAGTCCAGCCTTGGCAACTCCTCTGTCCTAAATGTATTCTGTGTTTCTGCCAAGTGAATACTACCAAGCTATGCAATGCACTGCAGAGAGGAGGAATAGGGCTTCAGGTGAAGGTGTGCTCCTCACAGAAACCAGGAGCTGTTCCTGTCACCAGGAAACCCAGAGCAGTCCCTTCTAGTCTTATTTCCAGGTTTTGTGCAGCATTGGGATAAACTGTTCTAGCTTAGAGGTTTTAGCCTTAGTTGTCAAAGGAACCTTTTTGGAAGGCCACCTGGAGATTAGAGAGCAAAATTTGTTTACACAATTCATGGCTTTAAACTAGGATTTTTCTTTCTGATAATTTCATTGATACAAGAATCTTGTATTAGTCCCTCATGAAAGTTAATAAAGAACAACATGTGGTACTTGAATTTGTGCCATTGGCAGCGCCACAAAACGTTAACTGGAACAGCTACAACCCACTAGCTTATAGAATTGACTGGCAGACATGCTGGACTCACTAAATTTGGTGAAATAATGTGCCTGGGAATGAAAAGCACAGTAAAAAAGAATAAGGCCTGAAGCAGGGTAGTTCAAACTGCAGTGGGAGAGTTAATCTCTTGCATCATCCTTGTGCAGAAAATAATTGACAATGGGATGTATTCTTATTATGCATGCATTACACTATCCTTGGATGGCTCAGCTGTATAGACCAGAAGAGGCAAAAGCTTAAAACAAATTCTTGCCAATTTCTTGCCTCTACCCACTCATTTATTATGGGAAAAACATCCACAGATGTTTTTTAAAAGATTGGTGGTTATTCAGATCCATGAGTCCCTCTTCATAAGCAAATCCTCATGTAAGTTTGAAGAGATGGACTCTGAAAACTTCATCTAACATCATTTACTCAGGGAACAACCTTTGAAATGAACAGGAGAAATTCCTAAAGCATTCTACTTCTTGGTATCAGTGAAATCCAGCCCTTGATTATTAGAGGCAATGCCTCACGTTACACCACTTCATATGGTTTAACCACCCGCCTTGCAGGGGTCAGGCATCACTATTCCTATCCAGACGTAATTAAATATTTACTGAAAAAGGTAATGCATCATGATTTTGTATGCAAATTCTGAGGAAAAAATTTATAAACTATAAATTAGCCTTTTAAGGTCTAATTACATGGTTTTTTAATAAAAATATTCTAAATTAAACATAGTAAAAAGAAAAAAAAGCCATCAGGAGAATTTCCTTGCATGTCCTGTTCTGAGGAAAATAATATTTAGAAATGAAATTCTTGTCTACAAAACAGTTTCATTAAGAGATGATTTTGTAAAAATAAGCTTGTAGAGCCTGAATATCATCCTTGTTAATGCCATGCCCTTTTTGTAAGCAGAAAAGTCCTTCTTGAGTTTACTTGTCAGTTGAAGCCTGCATGGACTGCTGGCTTGTATAAAACTAGATGAAGATGACAGATTCTTTAAAGAAAGAACATCTTTTCAGAATTTTCTAGGTACTGTTTCTGATCTTCTTTTTTGATTTAGATTATAAATTTTGATTGACTGCTTGACTGAGAACTGTCCTGGGTAAGACCTATTTGATATTCTCAATCTTTTCTTCCTGAGGTCCCCAGAAAATAAACTGGTGTCTTCTGCTGTTTTTTTACCAAGCCTCACAACTCTGTGTCTCTCTATGGCATGAAAGACTCCGGATCTGAAGATAATCAAGGGCACATGACTGCAGAGGGAGCCAATTGTGTGCGGCTCCAGGATCCAGTGCTGTAAGGTTAATGCCTCCTTGTTGAAAACATATAATCATTTTGAAGTATCTTCTTTGTTTTGTTTTGTGGTTTTGTTGTGGTTTTGTGTTTTAGTTTTTTTGGGGTTTTTGTTTTGTTTTATTTTGTTGTTTTTTTTTTTTTAAAGAATGACAAAACCCAGAGCCTAATTTTATGTGCCTGGGAGTAGCTATCTGAGCTTCAGGCAATACAAACGCTGCTATTACTGGGGAGTAAAAGCTCTGCATAATTAACAAACATCATCAGCCTTACAGTTCCTGTAGAATGTAGTAAGTTCCTTGCCTGAAGGCTGCTCTCAGCCTAGTAAGTCTGTTTACCCTGTCCAAGATTAGATTAGTTTAATTATTATGAAAAAGACTGCTAAGATCTTACAGCCTAATTATGCAAATGTTTCTAAATGTTCACAAAAGTAATTTATTTATTTGGAGATAAATGAATCTGTTTTGTCATAAACCAGATTGCAGTCCTGGCAATGTACAAGCAGGGTTATGTGCCCTTAGGCATATCCTTCACCACAAATATCACTGGGACCCCTGGATTACAACATTTATAAATACATACATTTTTTTAGCAGTTTTTTATTGTTTTTATAAATTATAGTAATCCCAGAAAGAACTATCACAGGTTTAATACTCACCAACCTTGTTATGAAAACAGGGTTTCTCAGCAGAAGCATTTAAAAGATGCTAACAGCTAAAACATTCCTGGTAGACCTATTAAGATGCACCTGTTTTATTATGCTTTGGAACTGATATCTTCAAAAGAGTTCTCCCCTCCTAGCACAGACTCTTGCTGCTAACATAACCTGCATCAATAGAGTAGTATTATTCTAAGTAAGGTGGTAGTGTTCTTCTCAAGGCATATAGTGCAAACCTTAACTGTAAACAGCCCCTTTTACATTAGGAATTCTCTAAGTTTTCCTCATAAACCTCGTTACAGGTTAGAGATTTAATTCTTCATCTACTTATAATTATATGACAACACATGAAAAGATGCAGAAAAACTGTTCTATATTTAGCTACTGCTCCAGTTTCATTGCTATTATCATGGAGATAACACCTAGGCAGCACACTGCTGCTTTCTCTGAAGCCCTGTGCGTTCAAGGTAGACTAAATTTTCAGCCGTTAGACACTTAAAATCTGATCTTGAGCACAAATACAAGTGAAAAGCTCAATGTGTTGCACAGCTGTGTGAAATGAAGGGGGATGTAAGCCCAGAAGAAGACTGGCCTTTACAGAGGTCAAATCTTGTCTTAATGCAACAACACATCTGTATACAGGGGCTATTTTGTGCATGTCAGAGCACACATCCCTGACTCCCACAGGCATCAGCCTCAGAGGGAACTTAACTACAAGCACCTCTAAAATAACAAACATGAAAGGTTTAGCTGGATATTAGTAGCAAAGCAGGTGAAGTGCAATTCATATATTTATTAAACTCAGATATTTTGAGTTAAGTTCCTGTACACTGTAGCATCAAATTGATGCAGTAACGCCTTTCTGCCATCGATGTTTATTTTCTACTGGAGACAATAGCAGGACATTTTACTGGAAACATACTGAATTAAAATCAATGCAGAGCAACTTCTTGATTTGTTTATAAATTAACCATTCCTTAAATAAGCAAGGCAATAGCTCTATATGGGAATTATACCCACAGTTCTCCTGTGTATTAAATGGAGGATGTGAGCGATTATTTTAACTGGCTGCTATGACATCACCATTATCATGGATATTCAAGACATTAGAAGCTGTGTGCTGTCAGTTAAATGATCACATCTCAAGTGCACCTGTGTTATAATTATTCATTTGGAGCAGGATCATTAACATATTCCTTAAGTCATTTACAGGCAATTTGACTCTACAGTAATGATTTTTCCCTCTTTGTAACAAATTAATGAGATATATATAAATACGCAAGTACAAATGAAATTCACACAATTCATACCATAATTAGCGTGTACCAAAGGTCTGAAGATTGCCTAACCTGTTTTTGGTTTATTGTTTTTTTTCTGTGGTAGGCAGCTATTCAGCACTAATATGATTCTTTCAAAAGATCCCTGTCAATATATTTCAACAGTCACTACAAGGTTAGAAGTCATGTTAGTTGTTGCACTTATAAGCAATACTTGTAGTCCAGGCTCAAGAGTTTAAATTATGAAAGTAGAAGAGGTGAGAAGCTGAAGATTTATTAAATCTATCTACTGAACTACATAAATAAGTCACTTGTTCAGTATCACCAATGTAATAAACTTGCCCCAGTTTCAAAAACATACAGTTGTTTCTGTCTAGACAACTTTGAGAATCCTGGAGCTAATTGATAAGTGTGTACAAATACAATGAAACGCATCCACACACCTGCCAAACAGCTTAAATATTGATAACACATTTTAGGATTTTTTCCCATGTCCATATTGACAAAGCTTCCTCAAAACTGTAAAATCTCTGTCATTAGTGCAAGATAATGCTGATCTCAGCTTGCATACAAAGTGCTTTGGAGAGGACATTGCTGGGGTGAAAGCTGCTGTAAGAATGTCAGGAGACTGCAGTGCACACTCACTTGGGCCCCAAAAAACCTCAATCAATCCCTTAACTCCCAAGATGCAATAATTGCCTACGCCAGGCAACACCTTTTCCTCACTCATAAGACATGGTGGACTGAAAAACTTCACAGCAGCATTTACACAGATCAGTCCTACACACTGTTTGCCATGAGCCAGTATCACTGGATTTAAATCAATTGTTTTATTTGATTGCAAAACAATTCCCTCAATCACATGTAGGGGAGAGGCAGCACGGCTCAGTGAACTACTCGGTTGAAATCTAGGTACTGGGCAGGGGTACCCTGTCTCTAGAGCTCCATTTGTTACACTGGCAATGTGGCAGTGAGCACAAGCTTCTCCACTGGGAGAAGAGACCCTGTGAGGTGGCAGTTTTTCTTCTATCTTATTCCCCTGAAAAAGTGGGTAAAACTTCTGCTCTTTGGAAATGTCTCCTCTTATACAAGTGTGCTCTTTAGAAGTGACTTGGGAGCATCTGGAGAGACAGAGTGGGGGGAAAGTGTTTTCAGCTTCTCTTCAGTTTGACAAGAGTGGATCCTGGGAGCACTAAAAAATCCCCAAATACATCCACAGCAATGACAACACCTCTGCCTTGGCTCAGCAACCTTTCTTGGACAAATCTGTAAGAGGAAATAGACACTTCATAAGAAAGAGCAGCAGCATGTGTGCATAGGGAAATCTGAAGCAGTAATCTATAACTCAAAGCATGAGACATTCTGGATGGCAACAGACGCAGAAAGGATGCTAGATTTATCTGCAATCAATTTTGTGCTAGACTCCAATTTGGAAATCTTGACCTTAGGAAGCCAATTGGAATTTTCTATTCACTTATTCCACAGTCAGGATATCAGAGAGAAGTGGTGAACCAATAGCACACAAGAAACTTAGTAACATGAGCAATCTCTGAGATTTTGTGGTCCATTTCCCTAATTATCCTGGGAAAATTACAGCACCCTTTATGGAATAAGAGCATTATAAAAATAATAGTTTGCTCTGTGGTTATCAAGTCTCTGGTTACAATGAGGCGATTTGACAGGTGAATAAAATGTATCAACTGATACTAATGCTGTTGGTAGATGACGGCACCACCATTACTGCAAATATTACAGAAAAAGGAAGAATTTTAATTATCAAATGCCACACTAGTTGTAAAATAAAAGCACAGAGATACCGTAATGAAAGCAAAGAGCAGAGGAATCCTCAGTATTTTTTTAGGATATAGGGAACTCAGATAATCTTACAATAAAACAATACCCACTGTGTCAGATGTATCATTCCCATGTATCAGTTAGAAACAGAGATTCAAAAAGAACACTTAGACCCTTGAACATCACACTCTATCAGGCTAATTTACTGTCTTTAATATACAACTGAAATACTACACAAATGAAATGTTGGATTATAATATAATTTGCATTACTGAAAGGCACTTCCTCCAACGTGTTCCACACTATTGAAAACTCGGCTTTTGAGCTGCTCATTCTCTTGGTACAGCTCATGTCCCCATCACTTGGCCAGGTGGCTCTGCCCCACAGCCCTTTGTGGCCCAAGGTTTTACCTCTCATGGAATAAAATCTGACAACTCACCCCCTCCCATATCAGTACCTAGGGATCCACAAACCACAGTTAGTGTTTCGTTACCTAAGCAAGTTCAGATGGGCTTTTCACAGGATTTATCCTGCACTGTGCCACAACAGCAGACTGCACCATTTAAAGCAGTTCACAAAAGAAAGAATTTGCTATTCTTTCACCCAATGATGGAAAGCATCAATATCATGGTAAAAAGCCAAAAGAGAGTTCCATATATATACCCTCCTACATACATATATCCTATTTCTCCTGTGCTTGAGACAACCTGGCTACCTTTCCAGCTTGGGACAGCAAGCACTGCCCCTGAAATTTCTTGATGCCCTGATTCTTCCCAAGGTCAGTATCACACTTCCCCTCCCTACCACATCTCTCTAAAACCCTTCTCTCTCTCTTCAGGATAGAAGAATAGAAATTCTCTCTGACCATCAAGGGAGCCCAGAAAAAGTAAGCCATCCTGCTCTAGACTGTTACTGTGACAATTTAAAGCTGTGCATCTGACGTTATCTTACCTGCACCAGCACTTTCCTTTTCCCTCTTCCAGCTTTAAAGACCTTTTTAAAGGCTTACTTGACATAAAGCTGCATTCACTCAGGCAGCAATGTACAAGTTTGAAGAAACCCACAATACACATCAGAATAATGCAGAGCACTCATCATGACTCATTCTTACTTCCTCTGTATTCACTGAAAGCAGTTTTATATTTGTGAACTGCATGATACCACTGAACAGTACCTGAGTGCCTTCTCTGGGTGATAAAACTTGCCACTGCCAATTTGTTGGACTTTATTCAGAGCAGAGCAGGATCCATCCAGTTCCTTTCCCTTGGCCCACCCAGCACCAGTCCCCCACCCTGAGCCTCTAGGCAGTGAGCACCCTCCCGAGTGCTCCTTCCAGCCTCCCTGGGCTCCCTTAGTCACAGCCACTGGCCCAACACAGCATCATGGATCTGCAGACTCTTTTAAGATGGCAAAAGGGATGGAGTTGGACCCTATTTGCTCTGAATTGCTCTATTGTTCACATGCAGGTGAGACAAAGACTGCTATTCAAACCCATCTTTGCTACAGTTCTGCTTGGATCACATACTAGTGCATCAACTGAAAATATATGACACAGTAAACCAGTTATCTTTAAGGCATTAACATTTACCAGCTGTTCAGGTACCTTGACATCTGACAAAAAGTAAAGAAATATTATGGCATCTGTATATCACACAAGCAAATAACCAAACTTAAATCAAATGTTACATCATTTTTCACCTCTGACTATTCCAGTAAAAAAACAAAATAAGGCAAAAGCAGGCTACACAGTACTTCACACTCAGAATAGATTTATTTCACCTTACTGAGGCTGCCTGTATCACTCATTACTCATCTATCCAGAAACAACATGTTTAGCTTATGAGAACAATAGCCTGTAAATTTTGGAATCTGAAATATTCATGAGAAATAGGTAATGACATTTACAGCTTAACATACACACACACGCACACTCTGAGTTTCTAATGAAAGATCATAAAAAGACAGAGTGCAATGTAGCATTATCCTTTGTTTGCAACTCTTTTGAAAGACAGACTACATGGGAAAACAGCTGTGAGGGTTGGTGAATTTTCAGTTACAGCAGTCATTGTCTGGGAGAGGATCTGTGGCTAAAGGACAGGGGGTCCTTTAGCATTGCTGAGCAACTGCTACAGACCAGTAGCCTGTCAAGTTAAAGGCAATGCTGCTTCCTGGACCAGTGTTACTGATGGAGCAGGTCTACTCAGGGCTGTCTCATAGATTACCATAAATGTCTTGGACCCAGGACGCAAAGGGATACTAAATAAATTTGTCAATGGTACTAAACTGGGAGGAGCTGTTGACTTCTTTAACGGCAGAGAGGCCCTGAAGGGGACCTTGAAAATTTATAGAGGTCTGGACAATCACCTGTTGTATGAAGCTTAACAAAGACAAGCACCGAATTCTGCACCTGGGATGGGGCAACCCTGGGTGTATGGACAGATTGGGGAATGAGGGGCTGGAGAGCAGTGCCATGGAGAGGGACCTGGTTGATGGAAAGCTGCATGTGAGTCAGCAGTGCCCTGGCAGCCAGGAGGCCAGCTGTGTCCTGGGGGCATCAGGCACAGCATCACCAGCCAGGCAAGGCAGGGGATTGTCCTGTTCTGCTCTGACCTGTGCCAGCCTCACCTCGAGTGCTGGGGAGTTCTGGGCACCACAATGTAAGAAAGACTCCAAACTGTTAGAGAGCATCCAAAGGAGGGCTGTGAATGGTGAAGGGCCTTGAGGGGAAACAGTGTGAGGAGAGGCTGAGGGCACTTGGTCTGCTCAGCCTGGAGGAGACTGAGGGGAGAGCTCAGTGCAGTCACAGCTCCCTCCCGAGGGAAAGAGCAGGGGCAGCACTGATCTCTGCTCTGGGCTGACCAGGGACAGGACCTGAGGGAGTGGCCTGGCCTTGTGTCAGGGGAGGTTTAGGTTGGATATTAGGAAAAGGTTCTGTCCCCAGAGGGTGGTTGGGCACTGAACAGGCTCCCCAGGGAAGTGGTTGCAGCACCAGCCTGGCAGAGCTCAGGGAGTGTTTGGGCAATGCTCTCAGGCACAGGGTGTGACTCTTGGGGATGGTGCTGTGCAGGGCAAGGAGTTGGACTTGATGATCCTTGTGGGTCTCTTCCAACTCAGAATATGCCATAATTCTATGATTCTATCATATATTGGTAATTTAAACCTCTTTTCCATTGGATAGGGTCTTGTTTTCAGTTTGGCTTTTTTAAGAGAGGGAAATGTTATATCATTTGGTAAATAAAGTTTCTTTCAATTAGAAAGCTAATCTATGTTTTGAGAGAGAAAAATAGTAGTCTACCAATGTTATGGCTGATTTAATTTTTAAAGTCAACATTATCACATGGTTACAGATTTTCCAGCTTTATGCAATAAATATTTAGTTACTTCAGATCCCACACTTCACAAATATATATTATTATTATTATTATTATTATTATAATAATAACAATAGTAATAATAATTTCCTTCAATTCATTCCAGTTTCCTAAACCTTAAGTGGTACACATCATAGAGGTACATCCTTCATATATAATTGACTTTGAATAAAGTATTACAAATACTGAAATTCAATAAATAGTGTTGATGGGGAAAACCAAAATATATGAAAATCCTATTCACTGTGCTCATTTCCTCAACAAAATAAAGGCATGTTGTGATTCTGGATGTAAAAAAAATAAAATCTCTATATATGAATTTATTATCGATCAATGAAAAGATCACATTAGACTGATTAAATTTGATCTCCCCTATTTCCTATCTCACAAATCCTTTGCAAATTAAGGCAGGAGAAAAAAGTGACATCTTTAAAGAATTTAAATCAAGGCTAAGTTTCCCATTGATAAAGAAATCAAGCATGTTTAAAATTATCGACACCTTTGATTAACTGGAAATTTGATACCCTCAGAGCACCTGTTAACTACAGCATTTAAGGTACCAGATAGTCTTGTGCTAATTGCTGACCCTTACCTCATATGGAGGTTGAAAAGTGTAGCTCATCCCCTTGACTCAGGAGGGGAAGCTGGAACATCAGGCAGCACTTTCATTTTCACTCTGTGAAGAGCTCAGACCTTCCTAGACCCACACCATCCGCTCTTATCAGAAAGATGCCCTCTGCACTCTTTCTTCTGCTTGAAGCGGGAGCCCCTCTCTGCTACACAAAGGATCTTGTCACTGCTTTCACATGGTTTGCAGCTTCATTACAAGCATTTTGCACATCTCAGGCTGGAACCTGGAGATGAGAACAGCTTTTAATGTTTTCTGTAGTCTGTAAGAATTGTGCAATTATTCAACTGAAAGCAGTAAGCATGAAGGCAAAAATATTATTTTCAACTCTACTTTCACTGCACATTTCCATGATGATGCAGTGAAGCTTCATTTGCAGTCTGTTACAAAGCAAATCAAGATATATATTTAATATCTAAATTGTGCATAGAAGCAATATGGAAAGAAGAGAAGAAACTGCTGATTATGTAGTTCAAGATGGGGTGAAAAACATGCTGTTCACGAATATCAAGTGCCAGCAGGCAAATGTTGGAATAGTATCATTTCCTGCTTACCTAACTTGCTTTGTGCAGAAACTGACACATCTGTATAAATATTACAGGACACACACTTTGTAATTGAGGTCTCTCATTGCAAAAATTCCAGAATTAGCTTCTGAAGTGCCTGGCACCTAAAACTGCACGATAGTAAAGTGATCTTCCACAAGATGGCTCTCTCTCTCTCTGTTCCTATTACTGACTCAGACCTATGGAGAGGGAACATAAATAATATTCAGGACAAAATGAGATTACAACTTGGAGGAGTAAGAGTGCCTCCACATGGGAACAGAGATGCGTCATTGAATTAGGGCAACCTATGTGACAGTGGAGAAAACACATCATCCATTTTCTGCAGACTGTAAAGGGGCTTCACACAGTGTTTCAAAGTTATGGTTTTTGAAAGGCAGTTGCTTCTCCACCTGCAAGCCAAGCTGATGGTCTCCAACGAAGTTTCATATTATCAGCCACATTCCTAAGAGGAAGTGCAAACAAACACTACTTTTCAGGGCTAACAGGGATGTTCAGCTTCTGGACTTGATTTCCTGCTCTGCTATAAACATGGGCAGTGAACCATCTCTGCAAACGTAAATTCATAGTTGCACTCCAGACTTCAGGGAAAGTGAAGCAATAATAATAGTAATAATAATAGAAAATATTTGCACCAATATTTTTTTAATTTTTTTTTAGACAGAAATTCTATTCATCTCTTATATGACAGCTATGGAAAAGTATCTTTGTGACATCTGAAAATACGTGATTTTGAGTAGCTTTAAAACCTATTGGACATACACAACCCACTAACCCATATTTATCCTGGACCATTTTGTATCTTTACCTTATTTCCTCTGAAGTACACTTTCCTTTACATTGTTCTGTTTAATGTGCTTACTGGAGCCTTGAGAATGTGTGTAACAGATTTGTTTATGGAGTGTTCATCTACACCTACAGAAAATTCTGTCAGAAATTAAGTATCTCAACAAACTAAAATACATTTGACTGAAACAGAGATGCTAAGATCTTTCCTTATGCCACCAATAGCACTTGATGATGATATAGGTATTTGTCACTGCATTCCTCCTATGCCAAGTATTTAAAGTAGTTCACCTTTAAGCATTCCCATTAGGTGAATTCAGGACAGTTTTGTTATCAAGTAACTGCCCTACTGAGCAAGAGAGAAACAAACATCAAAATCGGAGAATGGGAATATTTTTCACCCTGTTGCTTCTTTCATCTCCAAACAGTATTCTGGGACTGGGATAAAAGCAGCAAAAAACTCCCTAGCCCCCATCCTTTTTGCTATAGAAAGTGGAAAGAGCTGTGAAGGAAACCTCCAGTTCTGTGGGATTCCTGGCACAGTTTGGAGCTGGTAAGGTGTGAGCTTCCTAGAGTACATTGTGGGAAAAAGCTGGGACACCAGCTTCCCACATGGTTTATCTAAGGCAGCTCACAGCTTCAGGCTACCTCCCTCCTGCCACAGCACAAAAGCACATCACTGGCAGCTGCACTAGGGCAGCTGGGACACTGAAATTACCATGTAATTTACTCTCACATGCCCATGCTCATTGCTTCTGGAATATACCATCCTCAGTTGGCCCCATTTTGACAGATGATAAGTGCAGTGTGGTAGGCAGGGACCTTCTTTCTTCTCACATCACTGTTATGTGGTCTCTGCAGAGCTATAAGAAGGTACCAGAAGTGTAGACCCACTTTTGGCTTGACAATAGCCAGCAGAGAGTTCTCTTACCACACTAGGACTCCTCAGTGAGCATTTGCAGCTAGATTACATTTCTTCTTCATAGTATGAGCACAGGAAACTGCCTACAGGGTCCCCTAAGAATATGGTCTATTAAATTAGCAAAACCAGGATTAGGTTTAAAGCCTAAAAAAAATGAGAAAACTGCTTCCTACACATTGCAAATTGATATTATTTTTATGTACCTCAAATTGACTATTGACCACCTGCTCCTTATCATACACATTGCTCCCCATCTCATCATTCATCTTTCTTGCATGCACACAACACCCTTTTCCAGCACTGTGGTTGCTATCGGACCATTTTCCTAGCAAGGTAAAGGAGCTCTGCTCTCTCCATTTTATCTCACCCACACTAAGGAAATCACATTTTGGTCCATATCACAAGATGATGGAGAAACCTGAGCTCTAAGTGCAGCTGTCTTTCTGTCCTAGGTGCTGCCAATCATAAGTAGGGCATGCAGCTGAGAGAGACAAAAATTGAGAGAAATGCCCAAATTTCATGCTCACGTGCACACAACAACAGCAGCACATGACTGGATCACATCACCCTGTTCTGACTCCATCACCCATCAAAAATGGTGACTCAGATATTGGGGCGTGTAGCAAGCTTCTGGCACTCGTTTCATAAACAGCTTGGAAATTAAGCAAAGAAGAAAGAGAACATTTTTTCTTCAGTTTTCTTTAGTCCTTGCAAGATAAGCCAGTCATTAGTCTCACTTGCTTCTTTGCAACTACCTAATTTCTCCAGCACATTAGACAAAGTCTGCTCCCAAAAGCTGCTATCTCACAGCTCAGGTACTGACCATCTCCTTTGAAACACTGACCTCCTCAAAACATGTTCCTGTTTTCTACTTGTGCACACAGGGAGCAGCACTGGTGAATAGAGTTCAGTTAGGACTTGGCAAGTTCTACACCGTAAAGTAACTTCTCCTGTTAGGACAAGAGAAAAGGAGCTGGAAATTTATAATAAACGCAAGGGCTGCAATGGCAGCAATGTAGCTTAGCTCCATTATGTCAAAAGGAAGATTTTTTTGGAAAGAAACACAGGGATAGATCTTTAACATGCTTTCAATCTGTGTTAATTAAAAGTTATTTAATTTTACTGTCAGTGAAGCTTAGGCATGTTACTGAGAGCTCCAAGATCCAATTCTGATGCCATGTTGATTCAGATAAGTGCAAGGCAATAATCTTATTTTATATAACCAAAACAAGGTATTCTGAAAAGAAAAGGAAAAATAAACTAACATTTTTGCTTGCAGCCTTGTAATTTCCCTGAACCATGCTGTGCTGTTGACTTTTAAACAAAAATCTTTATTGAAATTCACTAGAAGTTCTACTTAAGAACTGGTGGAAAGATATGGGCCATTGACTTCAGTACAATTACTCCAAGTTGTACTGCAGAAGTCTGAGACTTAAGGCCCGAGTATTTCATAAGCTTGGGCAGGCTTAAGATCCATTTTACAAATGAGACATTGAATTGAGGGAAAACATACTCAGAGGTCCTGTGGAACCTGACTGGACCTCTTTTCTTTTTGCTTTTGTTTCTGTGGGTTTAATTTAAACTCCAAGACAAACTCAATCTACAGGCAGTTAATTTCCCTTGCATATAAAAGTTGACATGAAAATGTCATTGTATTACAGATTACTTTATGCACTTGAACCTCATTTTTTTTTTCTGACATTTTAGAAGAATCCTGCCTCTTTATTATTGCCAGAATTCTTTCAGAAAACACATTAAAATCAAAACAAAGGTCACAGAAATGCAAATAGAAATGGCTAATATTCCTCTGCTGGGATGTTTCAGCATTTTGGAAATATCTTATGTCCCCAGAGACCCAAAAGGCAAGTCATTTGAAAAGCAGTGTGTATGCAGAAAATCACCAGAATGCCCTGTGGGACCAATCTGAGCCCTTCAAAATCCACTAGAGTCTGTCTGCTGACTTCAGAGAGTTTCAGCGATAGTCCCCCATGCACATTTTCTAAATCTAAAGAATCATTAGGCTTTCCAAAGCTCCCTGTTACTGCCTGCACTTCAACAGATTCAGGAACCACACACCACTAAAGATTGATGCTGTACTACCCCACAGACTGTCCGATCCCATTTTCTTTCCACGCTGCTGACCATGGGAGCTGCCATACATATGCACTGCAGCAACTGGAATAAATTGCAGGGAGGCAGAAATGTTGAGTGCTGACAAGTCAAAGAGCTGAGAGCAGCCAGTACTCTTAAAGGAGATTCTGTAGAGTGAAATAATACCAAATCAGGATCAAGCCAACGATCAGAAGAATTTAGTATATATTAACTGGAGTTTGACACGGGGAAGGCAGACCAGCAATATTTTGGGAATTTTCACAAATTATCAAAAAGTCTCAGAATACTAAAAGAAAGGCAACCAAGGCCCCCAGGTTTGGGACCCAGCACCTGAGATCTAGTGGCCACAGCTGAATTTCATACAAGTAATAATTGCAGAATTACTTTCACTGAAATGAAAAATAAAATTATTACTAAAATGAATTAAAAAATCCAGGGCGAAAGTATTTTGTTTCCCTGGAGTCTGAACCTCTATCTTCAGAGCAAAGGAACAAACCCCACTTTTGTATCAAGCAGTGTCAGCACTGTCAGAAGTGTAAATGGCTTGTTATGGAAACTGTAATGGCATCTGATGCACATTTCCTTTATACTGGGAAAATCTGTTGCATGTTTTCACATCATTTAAATTATGCTTGTTCATACAGGCAGTGTCATAAACACCTCAAAAATAAAAAAGCAGAAGGCATTAAGTAGCAGTACCATGTGGTCTGAAAACTGATCTACTATTTGGCTGCTAGTTAACTCTGTTTTACACTTAAATGAGTTTTGGGTGCAGATGAATGCTGAAGAAACTCGGTCTGGGAATTGAAAAAAAACCCATAAATTGCTTAATATGTTAGTGACTTCTACAAACAGTCAGAATATACAATTTTGTTAACAATGTTTTCTAAAGGAAGGGTGGATTTTGGAAACCTGTACAAGTATTCATGAATATTACAACTGAACACGAGTGGTTGACCAAGCTATATTTAGAGTGGACAAACATCTTTCTCAGTTAAAACCAGGGAGTCTGACCGTGGGGAGCAGGAGGACACACAGTGCCCTTGGGCACAGCCCCAGAGGTAGGGGTAGGTCTGAGAGTGGAGCACAAGCTCTCTGCTGGAAGCTGCTGCACACATGGCTGAGGTGTTCTGAGCAAACTGGGCTTGAGAACTCCTTTCCTGGCTGTTGTCTATAGCAAACAACTCACCCAAGCAGCACAGCCTGAGCTGCTGCCTTACAATAAAATCAATTTATGTAGTTTGAAGACTGAACCTAGGTGTTCTAATCTCAGTATTCAATATTTGGAAAACTTTTACCTGTGGTGTACCCTTTTAAAGGGCAGAACTTTTCTCATTTGAAATAAAAATTCAGCTTAGATCTCAGTGAAACTATTTATATTTTCTCACCTAGTTCTAGGTCTTAGTTCCCCATTCCTTATCTAATCCTTTCCATTTTGTATCTATTTAGGAATTTGGCCACTCACCCAAGCTCACTTCTTCATATGCATAAACTGTAATATTTGTAAGAAGCATGAAAACCTTTCCATGTAATGAGAACCTTTCCAAAATGCTTGGAATTCCTGTAAATTATTTCTTCCCAGAACATGGATGCAGAAGCTGGCTTCAACTCTTCACACAAAAGTCTGATGATCTTCTTTACAGATATTTCCAAGCAATAGTAGCTAACACATTTATGTGTAAGATGGCTCAGAATAATCAATTCGGTTTGCTAAGGTTCCAGTAAAGAAACTACAGCTACAATCTCTTTTTTTCCCTTCCCTTACTGTTTTCTTGCATAATATTTTTTTTCCTTATCATTGTTTATTTTCATGCAGAGCATATTTGCTTATTTGCTATGGTCAGTAGACATTTTATTTTAATTACTTCAAAGGTAAATGTATTTGAAGACACTTGGTTCTCATGCCAGGTAAGAAAAACAATTAATGTAATGGCTTTAGAACTGCACAGGAAAAAAATATCAAAAACATGAGCTGCCAACACTTAAACCTTCCATATATATTAATGTACATTTTATAAAATGTTTGTTTTGACTTTTTCTTCACCTTTTTCCAACAAATACAGCAGTGATACAAGTTAACTTATTAGCTACCTAAACTTATCAGAGGTTAAGATGCAGTTATTTATCAACTGTGAACCTACAACTTCATTACTATAATTATGTAGTATCCAGCCAACTGACGTATGGGGTAAATGCATATTGCTCTTGCACTTCCCACTCCAATACACATTTAGTGTTAAATTTCTGTTGTTACTATTTGTGAGATTCTGCAGCACCTCTGAGGCTGTTTAGAGATCAGAATGCCACCATTACTGACATTGGGTAATCAAATAATGTAAGAGTGCACACATACCTTTAAGAAAGTGCTGTTGATATGTGAGAGATATATTTGTTGTAAAACGAAGTGGCAGAGAACTCTCATGTAATGTATAACAGTTCATTCCAAGATGGACAGGAGGAACTAAATCATAAGCTAACATCAATCACTCTAATTTCAATCAAATCCATGAACTAATACCTACCCAGAGAACACTGCCTCTCCTTCCAAAACATATGATGTACATTACATAATATATATACAAATTAGAAACTCAGTAATAGGATAATGATACAGTCTATCCCTACATATCCATACTAGAGGTATTGATACAACTCTATTTTGATGGTTGCGAAATTCACTAATAGTCCAAAACATCTGCTACAGATATTTCCTATGAAACTGAATCAATATCTAGTGCATTGAGGCACTAAGTAGCTGAATCATTTCTGAGTGTTTCCATGTCTGAGGAGACACCAGTACTGAGCCAGACTGACACCAGTCTTCTCCACAGTCCACTGGTGCTCCCCAGGGCACTGCTGCTGCCCAACCCAGGCTCTCTGCAGGCAAAGCCCATGTTCCAAAGGCAACTCAAGCATGGCAACTTTGCTATTCAGCCTTCCAAGGGGAGCTTAATAAATTTTTATTATGCAAATGTACTCAAATGACATTAAAAATTCCTCTCCAGACATAAGTGAAAGAAGAATTTTAGAGAATTATAAGACAGATATAACAGGGTGTTTCCTGATGATTTACAGTTAATGGGACTGTCCTGAAATCCAGCATGGACACGTCTATTCCTTCCCTTAAAACCACTTCTGGGAATACATTTACTGCCCCCATCCTCTCTCAGATTCCCCAATCTCTTCAAGAGCTTGTAAAAAGAATTTCTTGGCAAATAGAATTTAATTGCATCAAATAACAAATTAATCTTTTCCCTCTAGATATTCTACATTGTCTCTCCACACCAGAAAACAACACAAAATACAGCCACGCACTGGAGATGCATTGTAAAAAGTTATTCCAGGATATTGGCTTCTGTCCAAAAGGTAAGAGTAACGGGGGTAATTTAAATATGCTTGAACACAGAAACAAATCCCTAAGCTCCGTTGCTCTCTTTGTCAAAACCCATTCTTTCAGAAAATCATTTTCTTTACTCATTGGACAACAAAATGCATTGTCAAGAAATTTTATAGCAATAATTATAAAAGATGTCCATTTGAACCCATTGAGGTCTTACTGATTTTATAATACCCACCAGACCTCCCTGCAGGAGAACGCTATATTTATGTTAGCAATATATGCGAGAATTGAGATCATAAAATTAAATGACCACATAGAACTGTCATTTATATGATGAGCACCTACAAATGTGAAGGCTGGTTTATCTTGCAAGATAGGGTAGAACTAAATGGTCCACTCTCTGTGAATGCTTTTAATCACGCATTTCTTCACTGTTTCTGCAATATTACACTTGAAGGACTGGTGAGCAGTTTGCTATGAAATGTTAAATGGCTACTGGCAGTACAAGCCCGATGGAAGTGCTCACTAAAATAGAAGTACAGTACATATTGTATGCAATTGTTTTACGAGAGACATTATGGTTACTAGAATAACATTTCACCATTACCAACCGCTGAGAGAAAAGTCATTAAGATATTTGGCAAGCCAGTGTAATTTTTCAGCAGAACTACAGTACTAGACCTCAGAATAGCTTCTGTACAAAAAGGCTAGCTGTCTCAAGAAAACAACTTAAGTCTTTGATGTCATTTTATTCATAGGGTTTATTTTCAGATTCCAAAGAGAAAGTTATTGCTACTAGAGAGTGAACAATTGAGCCTTAACCCTTATTATAACAGTGCAATTTCAGAACCAGTGCAATAAATCTTGTGGCAGTGTTTCCATTAAAAATCTCTTTTCTAAAGAGATTTTATGGTGTGTAGTTTCATTCAGACACTTTTATGAGAGATTTCTTTAAACTATGATTTTAAAACTAGAGAGAGATTAAGCACGTGTTTAAGCACTGTTAAATAATGAGGCGGAAATAAACAAAACTCAAGTCACTCCTGTCATCTCAGCCTCTTACATGGTTTTGCAAATACTGCAGGAACAGAAAATTCATGCTCTCCCTAAAAATAGTGAGGTCCATGATGGACAGGGTTCCCCTCAACACCATCAGTGGAGCAGCAACTACCCATTTTTCATATTGCCATTAACATATTAAAGACTGACTCACAGACACACATATGCCATTCCACCCTGATTGTTTCCAGTAAATACGCTCTCCCTCTTCCTACAACTGTACTCTAATGATGTGACGAGGCATTGCAGCTTCAAGGTGCAAACATTTGGAACTGAAACAGCCACTATGCATCACCTAACTAAATCCTTTTCTCTATAACAAGAACGGTAATGACCTATTACAGTATTATCACAAGGTAACAAGACATAAGTAACAAGGCCCACTGCAACCAAACACTTGCAGTTGTCAGTGTTTCCAGTGGAAACAATGACTTCTGGTTAACGTGAGCTGACAGATCTCCAGAGTGCCCCATAAATGACACAGGCCAGCATTAAATAAGCTGCTGTTTTAATCTTGCTTCCTTCTACAAATCTGATCATGACAATCCCAAAATAATGTTGTTTCAATAGGATTTCCTATTTATCTGATTTGGAAGAAGGTAATTTTGTTATTTGCTTTCTTTTAATCTGATATTGTGTGATTTCCATCCACATATTTAAAAACATATATTAAAGCAAATCAACTAGATTCAAGCTCGAGGAAACATTTACTAACTGATCCATTTCCTAAGAGAAGAATAAATCAATAGCACCTCTATCAAATACAAGGAAATTATTTGACACCATATGGGAAAGGATTATGCTGGGGAATATTTTGTCTACAAAACTTTGCAAAAACATCCATGTCCCACTGTGTCTATGAAAGAATGCAGTTTCCATGAACTGAGGTTTTCCAGTCCTTTGTTGCTATCATGCAAGTTCAGAAAGTTCTATTCCAAAAAACACATTCTAATCTGAGAGGTCCCAAATTCTGAATGATAATTACAGTATGGCTGGTCCTATGTCTGTAACTCCCAAATAAAACAAAACACACAACTGCAAAATTGAAGTTGTATAGAAATTTTGTTACTTACTTGCCTGCATCTCTCAGATGATTCTGCCTCCAATTCATAGCCCTTCACTCCTCTGTAAGGTTTCATGCACATGTACAGGTATCCAGAATATTCTCCAGGGCAGCAGCTTCCTGAGGTTCTCTGGAAGTAGCAGTTTGAAAGACTAAAACAGGGTAGGATAAAAATCCTGGTTTACTTGATAATTGTCAGGAGTAACCCCAAAAGGGAAACATGCAGCACAGAAAGCCATGGTGAAAATTAACTCATTCTTGAGCAAAGACACATCCAGCTGGATTGAAGCTTCTGGCCAAAGCCATCCTATTCAGAGAGACTCAGGATCCTTTGCTACCATAACATTCTAGGCTTGCATCATTATAATTTTGCAAACATTTAAATATACTCTTGATTTGGCCATTGTGAGTAATTCTTATGGGTCTTCCTCTAGTACAGAAGTAACTCCCAAAGGTGTCCATTCACTTGAAGAGGTGCTTAAGTCTCTGTCAGTTTTCATACATCCATCAACCCCTTCTGCACTGCTCCTCACAATTACCAAGCCATTTCTGAACAACTGTAGTTCATTCATGCATTGTGAACTGATAGCAGTTATTGATACCAGAGCAAAAATTTTAGAACAGACCTAGATGTTTAAAACCACAACAGAAAATAAGAGAAATATAGACTGGAAAGATTAAAACATTTTCTAGAACTTAACAGTTGAACTCCACAACTCTAATATTGCGGAGTAAGGGTTTTTTAAACAAAGCATTAAAAAGTGAATTTCTTTTTCTTACACAAACAATAGCAAATAACTCAAAGTAACTACCATTATATCACAAAATTACTCCTTGTTCAACAGAAAGCTAATTTTAAGACCTTTATTCTCAATTAGCTGTAACTGTACATAAGGAGGTATGTATCTGTATTTAATTCTCATACTCATTTCAATTCCACAAAATTAATAAGTACATTTATTAAAGGTATATTTTTACTTCCCTGTCTCTTAACTTAATGAATTTTCTTGAGTTAGAACCAGACAACCAGATCAGATATATATCCATGCACTAAAAAGGATTTTTCCTTTGGTCTTAACAATGAATAAATTTTGCTTTTATTTAAAATTCAGTTATAAACATTTTTCCTCAGGAAAACATTAATTCTCTTTCTTAGGACTTTTCAGAATAATTGTGAACACAGATCAACATAAACAAATGTTTTGTCTATAAAGCTCATCTGTTGTGCCAGAAGGGTGTGCTCTTTCTCATTTTTGATTTAGAATGTTGATTTTACAGAATGTGAGAATTCAGAGATAGCTCTTCACAGGCTCTATCCCCAGTAGAGTTGTCTCTGAAAAGTTAATAACTTTACCAGTTTTCCTATTAATTTCATTTGGATTTTTCCTGAGTTTTTAGGGTTTCGCAATATAAAAAATCCTTAAACTTGCAAGTAAAAAAAAAAAAAAAAAATTGCTAAAATTTCCCTCAATAAACTAAAAATATAGAGAAGCTAAGTGCCTTACCAGGATTTCTAAAATTTCACCATCAATATCGCTTAGCAAAAAATTTCCAAAATTATTCCTATATCACAAAGCATTAAATGACATAAATTAAATTTAAAACACTAGCTGCATTAGCTCTTACACTGCTTGGATGTAGAACTACATACTTTATGCAACTTACAGTATGAGTGACCCAGGCCATGTTCTAAAAACTTAAACATTTTCAAGCAAAGCATGGAAGAGACAGTGTAGGCTCCTATGCCACTTACAAAGTTTCCCCTGAAAATATACTCTTTTCATAGCTATAAAACCTTAAATTTAGTTCTTCAAATTGGCCATGCAAAGCTGCTGCCTCATTTTGACAAAAGCAGTTCTTAGTATATCATTATAATGCTGAACAGCAATAGTTCCAACAGAATTTAAGAAAATATATGCTTCAGCCCAAAAGTGGGGCTGGGATAATGTGATGAGTAAACAGGATTACTTGTTTAGGTAGTCAAAGTTTGCCAAAGGCATTCAAACCCTAAGGAAAACTTAATTAAAGTCAATAAAGAGGAAGAGAAAGCACATAAAAATTAAGTAATAAAATTTGTGCAAAGCAAAATAGGAGTTGATCAGTTATCTGTGCCTGTGGGATAGTTTTGCAGACATCAACCTACAGCATGCTGTGATGGATTCTGAGTTTTCTGTGTTTGTCATGCACAGATCCACTTAAATCAATAAAGTTATGCCAGAATTTTGCCCATGTGAACAGACCAGTGATTGCTGCCATGCCCTTTTAAAGACTGAAAAAAAAAATTTTCCTTCCTAGATTAATTTCACTTTTTTAGCAGACTATTTGACTATGCCATTTACGACAAATTTAAAAATGGTAAAGATCTGGAATCAGATTCTCTTCTTTCTTGCAGAAATTTAATGCTGATAAAACTGCCTATAAATCCACTAATAAGCAGTGAATAATTATTGATCCATAACATTTAGTAATCCCATTCTTAATTTTTCAACTCATTATCTTGTTGCATTTCTTCTCTGTATTATGCATGTTGAAGCATTACTCAGTCTACATTCAAAAGCTTTCAGGTACTGTCAGCTATTTTCAACCACCTAGCAAAGACTATAAGCATTTTTCTGACATGAACTTGCTGAATTCTTAGATTTCTCTAGAAATTGAGTTAAATTCACTTAAATATGTGGGGAAAGAAAGGCACAGGTACTTAAAATTTTGTATTAAACCTGCAGCAGCAGCCTCCTCTCCCTCTCAGTCTGTGTCTTGAGCCACCAAGTCAGCATCCTTTGGAAACTATAGGGCATCCAAAGGGCTGTGGAAGTTTCATATTTTTTACCACCTTGAACAGCTATCTCTTTTGTAGAGGAAAAATAAAATTCTACATCTTTTTTAAAAGTTTATTACTGTAGCATCCCAAAAGGGGAGAGGTTTCTGTTCCCATTGCCCAGCAACATCACTCAGCATTTTACCTAGACTGGTTTATTGTCAATCCTCAGGCCACAGACAAGATCGAAAAGTGCTGTTCAGGTTAACAAAGTATCTGGATTTTAGTGGTCTTGTTTAACAGCATTTGCAGCAGTAGTCGGGATACAACAGTTTAGTGTTTGTGTCAGATTTGATGTAATAATAAGTCACTGAGTTTGAAGCACTTAAATTCAGTTTAAACTACAGCAAACTACTGAAAATCCCAGAGAAACAAATCACTCATGGCAAAACAAACAATGGCTGGAATCTCAACGAGGTTTCAAACCCAACTCCCTCTTCAAAGGAATCATTTGGGTTGAGGAAGGAATTTCTTTTCTCACACAACTGACATGGCAATAGTCATGTGGTCGCCAGCATCAGCATCCAGCTCTTTCGGCAGAATTAGGATGGGAATTTATACACTCTGAAATTATAAAAATTAATCAAATGGTTTTGCATATAGGTGGCTAAAAGATTTCAGCTTTTCCAACCAAAGGAATGACTTGATATTATTGGTAGGAGACAGGGAAGCCATTAGAGTTTTGCAGAGCAAGATACTTCACAGAGGTGTCACCATTCCATCTGGCAGATGACTTGAAGGAAAATATGTACAAGAATTAGGCTAAAAAGAGTAAAGCTAAGATAAGTTTCCATCAGGTATGCCAGGAGATACCCATTAGACCTGTTTAATAATACTCACAATTTAAAGTGTACACTTAGCTCCACCCACTGCTCTCTACCCTTGAAACTGATCAAATTTATGTCAGTTTCTGATCAGTCACAATATGTTGGTGCTCCATTCACACACACAATCAAGAAAAATTAATTTTTTTCCCAATCATAGATTATATTATTCTAGTTTTACAATATGGTGAGGTGTGGTATTCTTGATCAGAAAGGAATGTAGCAAAACAAAAGAAAATATTAAAATTGTAAAAGTGACCTTTGTAGCTATTTGAGATAATAACAGTTGACTTCACTGTTTTATGTGATAATTAATTTTTTTTAATCATATTCAAAACAAAGGCATCAGAAAAAATGTGTTAAATTAATTCCTTTGGAACCACCATGCTTAACTGGGCAAAGTGTTAGACTTAAATTATTTGCCTCCAGTGACCCCTGAAAAAGGCTTATTTTTGCAGTTTGAATATAAAAAGCTTAGAAATGCTAATCATTCCATCTGGAAATCAAAATCATAAACTGTTAGATTAATGAACATTACAAGTAGCTCTCACATGCAGAATAGTAAAGACATTGTTAGTAATTTGTTTTGACAAAAGTGATTAGAATATTTATTTTTGCTAACACTTCTCCTGCATGCGGACCTGGAAAACGAAACTTGTTTGTATAATACAGTAATAAAAATCTTTATTAAAACTCAGAATGTTGCTAAGTTAATTATATGATATTACCAAGAAAAGGGATAATCAAGAAATACTTCATGAGTTCATAATGCGTAAGGCAAACAATTCTTTATGGTCTGATCTGTAGTGCCACTTAAAGCTATTTTAAATGGAATTGCTAGTTTTCACTATTTATTATTACAATAGAAGAAAAAGCAGAATTGTTGATTATAGTTTCTTCTGATCATAAGGAATATAATGCAACAGCACCTAAACCATTACGGTTTTTTTAGATTATTCTGCCTGCAAATAATGCTTCATGAATGGGAGAGAGGGAATGTTGTAGAGGGTATTTTTGTCACTGGTTTGTACCTCTCCATTATGTGTAACACAGGCTCAGAATTCTAGAAAGTGTTTTCTTGGAGAAAAAAAATCTCATTTTTTAACAGACTAAAATCTCATCTCTGATGCCAAACTCAGCTGCAGGTTTTGACTCCCATTTTGCTTTCAAAATAACCAGTAGTGAAGGAAAAAAAGGCAAAAATTAAGAGCAGTTATTCATAGATTCCTTGTTCAGTAAGAACCATGTTGTTCAGGGCTTCTAGCATAGCACAAATTAAAGATGTAAGACAATGAGTTCTATCTCAAGCTTCTTTCTTGTGGCTGAGGTATTGGAAGATATTCCACCCTGATTACAAGCAATAGAGGATATTTAACCTCCTTGAGTTCCAGTGATTAATTACTCTCACTGTATAAAACAATTATGCCTGCCTTCAGTTTCTAGCAACATAGTTTTATTTTGACTTTCTCTGCTAGACTGAAGAGAATCTACTACCACAGAGTCCTTTTCTTCTACAGGAATAATGATAGGTTATATATATCACAGTTTAGGTAAACCATTACTCTTATGGTGGATCCCAAATCCAAGTTCCAGCTCTGCTCTAGGTTTCTCCTGTAGGCTTCTTACTGGACAGATCAGACTAGCAAGCATCCACAGGCCCTAAAGACTTTTTCCAGTCTTTAAAGCCTCCACAACCAAGGGGCCAAGTTTTCCTGTGATGAATGGCAGCTTGACCTGAGCGTGACTGAGTCCCTAAGTCTGAATATAAAAAGAATAGAGTACTGGTATCAGAGTAAAATCAACTTTTGACTTGGATGGAGTTTTAGAAACTTCTGAGAAAGTCTGTGGTGGTAGGGAGGGGAAGAGGTGAGGAAAGGCTGCAGCAGCACTGGAGAAGTTAAAGGACTATGATTTTGAATGTTTTCATGTCTCCAGGGATATGTAGACACTGTTGGTACACACGAATATTTTATTGTGCATAGTAGGGCTTGCTCAGCAACATGCATTCCCACAGTCACAGCTTCTCTGATTACTTGCAGAATAGCCACTGATTGAGGTGAAGGGCAGGCTCTAGACAACTGTGTGTTTTGCTATTAGGAGGAAACTGCAGTTGTGCCCAGTCACATCCAGACTCAACAAGAGGAATCCAACCTTACAAACCTATAACCTTAGTCCAATGCTGGTGGTCCATATAAACAGAAAAGAGGAAAATGGCAAAGTACAGGTCACATCGGCTACAAAACTTGGAATTAAGACAGTCCCCATCTCTTCATTCATTTGGCATGGTTCTGTTTTTGTTAGCAGCTTTGGTTGGTATCTGCAAAGCAATGTCAGCACCTTCTCCAGGCAAACAGCTGCCTCTGAAACATTTGGGGCTATCTCTTGGCAGTGCCTTTCTAGTGGTACATCAGTGAAGCACTGCCTCTCTAAAAAGCAGCAGCTGCTAATTCTGGTGTGGTACATAACGGCTCACTGCCACATCAGGTTGGGTGCTGCAAGAAAATGAATTTCTCTGGCCCAGATCATTTGACAATTGCTACTGGATGAATAATTCAGTCCACAAAACCCAGCAAATGCAAGCAAGCGAATAAAACAGCAAGCTGTGTACTGCCCTGGATAGCCAGCAGCAGCCCCAGCTCAGCCAAAGGGTGTGACAGCTGCTTGCTGATGGAGATGGCTGGCCACTGCACACCGGCTAATCGACCAGCCAGCAGGAGGCTTCCCGGGAAGACATTTCTGTGTTTCAGACTGGATGGCTTTCCATCCCAGGCCCTTTGATTTGAGTTGGCAAAATTAGGGTTCAAACCTATGTTCAGCACAATTCTTCCTCTGGATTAACTGACCTGATTGAAAAGGACACATTTAACTGAAGCCATGCAATTTTCTCACAACTGAAAAAAATTTTAGCTTCATCTTACTTGCCTTTGGCTTCTGGGCCTACAATTCTGTATGAGAGTGAGCTTCACAGCTTTGTTCAAAACTGTTTCTTCAGCTTTAATTTTGGTAATACATAAAGGAAAGATACAGTAATTGAAAGGGGTAATGACTCCTTCTCTTCCCTTCAGTATGTTTTCCTGCCCTTTTTTCATCCACTTTTAAAGCAGGAAAGAAGAATGTATTCAAAGAGAATTTTTCTGTTCCTGAGATGAATTTATTCTGCTCATCAATTCAGAAATACTCTCCAAAAGAGGAGGTGACTGCAGCTCCATTCCAGGCTGCCTGGTGGGCTGTCTCACACCTTTGGCTGCCCACCTGCCCTGGCTCGCAGGCAGCAGCCTGGAAATCCGGGAGCCCCAGACCCAGGGTAGCCCACCTGGCAGAACAGCCAAACAACCTCCACATCCTGTGCATCTCACTTTGTACTGGCATGCTTCCAGGAGCTGCGTGGGTGAGCCAGCAGGAAACCAGGCTGAAACTTTACATGTTTCCAGAAAGAAATTTGTCAAATTGGACTATTTGCATGGACTACTCGGATGAATTAGCAGCCCCACTATTAGAAGTTTCTGACTGAACCTGCTCTGTGTCATGCTTAGTTAACACAGTAGCCAGTAAGTGTGGGTAAGTGATTCACACAGAAAGAGGGAAAAAAAATAATAAGACATTTCTGTAAAACTGCAGTTGTTTGGGATATGATCCAGGCTAGAAGCATTTATAATGCTTTAAGGCTTTCCACACTTAGGTTCTCATTGCTTCTTCTATGTTCTGCTCACCCACAAGCACTTCATATACACTGTGTCCTTATTTTCCTAGTGTAAGTAGTACCTCTAGTCACGGATAGTATTCACCTTTGGGCAGTTTGCTCTTCACCTCAGTTATCCACAGGAAAAAAATAAAAATCAGGCTATCAACTGAGACAGTTGACTGTATTCTTTACACAGGTATTCTACTTGCAGTGACAGTTTTGTATCATTTTATTTGCTTGGATAAATTAACATAATACATTTATTATGATTGAATTTGCCTTGTAATTACCGACATTGGCAGGACTTGACTTACCTGTGTGTAGAAGTAAATTGGATAATTTTTTTCCTAGTTTACACAGTCAGTGTGGGGTTTCTTGAATAATCAATATCTGGGTGTAGACCTGACCAACAAAGACTAAGAAGCAGCCCTGTTTTACTCAGCACATTCATTTTCTTCCTTATGAACAGATTGATTCCAAAACACTTAGACAACCTCTCTTCCAGTGAATTAAGAGGCTTATCTTGATCTCAAAGAGTTAACTAAAAATCTCTCATAGTCTGACTGCCCACTTCTCTTGCAGAGGTTATTTCATCTCATGGCTAGGATCAGCTGACAACAGGAAAAAATGAGGGACTCTCTGTTGCACAAAGAGAGAAGTGAAAAGCATTTACAAACCAGAGACCTAATTATTGAAATGAAAATAAAAGAGAGTAGAAGAGATCAGCAAGGTAAGTAGAGTCCAGCTTTGATGAAAAGTTCTTGTAAGAAGAGATAACCTGCCACCATAGCAAACAGAAAGAAAAAAATACATTGAACCTTTAAAGCAAATGAGAAATCAGTTTTGTTCTCAAGAGGAAAGGAGGGTGGGTGAGAAGGCTGGCAGGCATCTATAAAAACAGGAAAGAAAATTAATGCAGAAAGAAAAATTAATGAGTGTAATGAAGGACAGGAGATAAGCAGATGTATCTTTCAAAAATTTATTAAGATATAATGATCTTATTCTAAAATGCATACAGATTTATTACATTTAGGACTACTAACTGTCATTTGACAGACCTGCATCACACAGGACACTTATCCAATCTCCTATCAAAATTTGAGATTTTTTTTTTCTCCAAAGTTCAAATGGGAGGGAGTTGGCCCGCTTTTCAATCTGCCTTTTGCTTCTTGGCCACACCAAGCATGTTTTGCCAAGTCTTCCTCATCTCAGCCTATCCAGAGCTGGTTTCCCAGGATCTCATGGTCTCTGCTGAGCAGGGTCCTCAAGGTGCTGAATAGGACCCGCTACCAAGCCTATATTTTGTGTATGTTCTGCTAAGCCAAGTCATCAGCACACACACTGTGCAGCTCCCCCTGCACAAGGCAGCTGTGTGCACATGCTTCCCCAGCCAGTCCTAGCAGTGCTTCCATACCCTCCTTCCTCCACATGTGACAGGCTCACTTCGCACACAGCTCCCCCTCGAATGCATATTCACAGCCTGTGCCAATGCTAAAAGCACTGCAGAGCACAGGCACATTTCAAGGGAGACTTCCACAGCCCTCTGAAATCACCATCCTTCTAGGTAAATAAGCCTCTGATGACCCATACTGTATGTATGGCATTATGCTGCATTTGTGATTCAGATGCCTGCTCCAAATCCAAAGCACACACACAAAGTACTAAGAGAACTTTCAACATAAAGGAGGCATAAAAGTGGAGCTGATTCACACTCTTAGCTGCAATCAAACTACCAGAGGATGCTGAATGATTCCCTCTGCTCTGGTTTTGGATGTCATTATCTGACCTCATTTCTTGCTTGTGGCATTTTCTTGGGCAGCTTGGTGCTCACATATTATCATCAAGCCAGCCACACTCTAAGTCATACAAATGTGAGTGTGTGTATGTCGCTGAAGGGGCATAAGGGGTGGGGTAAATTAAAGGCTTTTAAGTATTACTGATTGAGAAGGAGAGAAAACAACATTTAAAAGCCTTTTAAATTGCTATTCCTTCCTTTTAATCCTAAATTTCTCTTTGTTTTGTTTTATGCAGCTGGCTGAATGATGGCAGAGTGGCTTGCAATTATCTGGATGACATTGAATGCCAGCTGAAATGGACACTAAAGGAAGAATCCAACATCCTGCCTATATAATTCCTACTCCATTTGGCATTAAACCAAGTCAACAACATTCCTTCCCCCACCGTCCCCAGTAAATCCCATGGCCATTGAATGCTGCTATGGAAACAAAAGCCCAGGATGTAGGAAGAGTTTGGATATACAGAGTTTCCGAAATGTTGGAGTTGAGTTTTAGATTGAGAACTACATGCACCTGTAGGTAACTCCCACAAGCTCTGCACACTGAACACTTAAGTGTACACCACAGACCTGGGCTTGCAATGCCTGCAGAATTCTGAAGGGCCCTAATTAATCTGATGGCTTTCATTTTCAGTCATTGTATGGCTTATTCAAATCACAGGTACTTCTCCACCTGTTTGTGAAGCTTACTAAGATAGACTTTAGAAACTGAGCACAGCTGTCAAAATAATGTTGCTGTATTCCTGAATCTGTTCCAAAGATAGATATTCCATAGAAATTTAAAAGTTATATTCCTGTGTTAGCACACTAGGTAGTTCATAGCAGTTTAGGAAATCAAATATTCCATACTGCTAGCTTAATAAGATGGGGAGTCATGCACGAAATGACTGCCAGGTTAATAACACAGGGAGCCATGCATGGCATGTATTTGCATATAATAGCATAGAATGTTCCCCTAAATCCTTTAAATTGCTCATCAGTTCTTAAATAGGCATTTAACTAAGGCTTCATCCAGAAACAAAAAGAAAGAGGAAGCCACCTACAACTGAAAGGAATGATAGATAAGAACTAAGTTAAACCTTAAATACCATCTTGTAAAAAAAGCTGGAAATCTGCACTTACAAACAAACCTAAACAAACCAAACCGTAATTCCTACAGCTTAAAGTAAATGGATAGATTTGTTCCTTTAGAACTCTTAAAATGAAAACTTGATGTATTGTCGTATGAAGAGATAACAGAGGGAGAACAAAAACCTTGAAACCAAACTTGGAGCAACATGCACAGATGAGGGTGAGTGGAATAGAATTTGTGCCTGTTATTTTCCTGATGACACACAGTCAGTCAGAGATTGAAGTCCAAGCTGAAGATTTTTGTTTGGTTTCCTTTTCCAGAGCCCTTCCAGACTGCCATATGTATACTCCTTCATGCCACATTTTTTGGGCTTAGTTTTAGGAGCAGCTGAAGAAACAGGACACTAAAATCTGAGCTACAGATGGGAAGCCAAGGTGAAGAGAGAGAGTCTAGACCCTTCTTAAACAATAGTTCAGGGAAGGTATGTTACTATGCCAATCCATGCTTAGAGTCAAGAAAGTTGGTTCAATTTTGCTTTTTTTTTTTTTTTTTTTTTTTTTTTTTTTTTTTTTTTTTTTTTTTTTCCTGTTGCCTGTTATAACTGCTCAGATGGCCAGCTCTTCAGGGCAAGGACATGCTCCCAAAATGTTCCCAAATGGGCCCTCAGGCATACTCAGGACTTTTCATACCATTGCAATGTAACAGTCCAATCTGCATGTTTAAACAGCTTCAGGACCAAATACCTGGAACATGCAAACACACACTGAGGACAAAAATCTGGCTGAGTAAGTTTCTGTATCACTTCAGCAAGTGGTATCTCATGTAAACACTGTCATCATACATGCTGTGCTGTGCAGAACAGGTATTTTCTTCTGGATGCTGAATCATTCTTCCCTCCACTTTCACAGGAGGAATTCCTCAAGAGGATTATTTTATAAATAGCTGGATTTAAATGTCCATTACTACAAACTACAGATAGCTTGCAAGTATGAGTCACAAATTTATATAACCAAAGTCTCTAAATCTAACCAAAACACATATTACCATTCCAACATGCAGAATGATAATACCCTTATTATACTGTATGTTTGGAGGTGAAGAGCAATTTAAAAACCTAATTTAAATTTACCAAGTAAGGGATAGAGAACGTTGAACTTTCACATTGTCAGTGCAGAAGGACAAATAATGTTCACCAGTTGCTTTTCCTATGACTCACTCAAGTAGTACTAAGGAATAAGGACAAACAATTTGATTTCTGTAAGCAAAAGCATTAAGATATATCCATTGCCTCATAAGTTAAGACCATTTCAATTAGGGAAAGTGGCCTTGCCTAGACTGCAGCAGAGAAAAATATGAACTCACTTCTTTCCCCAGCTCCCATCCACTTCACTGAAGTATCAGTTTCAAAGCTTAAGCCACAGAAATACTACTCAGTTCTTTATTCCTTTTCCTCTTCATAGAATAAAACCACAGATGTCCTGTTACTGGCACTTTATGTATACCACCTTGTATTTAAGAAAAGAAACATATACAGAAAACAATTTGGCTCTACAAACATACTGAATCATCCTTTTTATAAATCACAAAATATCTCTATTTTTCTCATCAGAGACCAGGTACTGCTATAAGACAAAAGGCTGACTGTGGTTTACTTGTGATTAATTTCCCATGGAAGAAAGTCAAAATCATATCCAGAAATATACTTGAAAGACTTTGGAGAATCCTACTGTCCCAAATGAAACTGCTTTACACTGTAAGAAATACGAGAAATAGTACTCATCTCTTGAAGCAGGTGTAGCATAATGGCACACAATATGGCCATTCTTTCATGCAAATGAATAATAAAGATATTTGAAGGACTTTGCCCTCTACCATTACCCTTATTAATAACTAGATTAATATGTTGCTTCGAGTATGTGAAATGTTATAAAGGAACGTATAAACAGATACTCTTCAATACCAACAAAAAGACTGACACTGTCTACACCTGATGTCAAATGCACTGAGTAAATAAGAAAGAAAATACTACCTCTTTCAACTAAAGGAGTTGCAGACACAGTACCTAGATGCTTGCTGTGAAAGCATTACAATAATGAAATGCCTTTACAATAATGAAATTTTAATCCTTTTGACAGGAGATTTACCATTTATTTTTAGTAACTGGGTATCAGAAATTCCTTCTATAGTATCAAGGATTAACAGTTGTAAGCAACCACAGTAACAGCCTATATTTTATTTGCTAAGAAATACTTCTATTTCCTCAGAATATACCATGCTCTAAATTCTTATTTCTCTTCAACTAATGCTCTAGCTATTACATGTACTGTAGGAAAGGCTTTTATTTGTAAGTATGGTCTTTTGTGTTAAGAAAGATAAATGTCAGACTCATTAATTATGTATCTATAATTAGATACTGCTGAAAACGAGCTGAAACTTGTTTTGACATCTTCTTTGAAGAATGTATTTGTACATTGCATGTAACATTGCATATATGCATTTGCAAAACCTGAAATAGCTGAATGGCAGCTATGTACAAAAGCCAGTAAGCTTTGACAGGGTAAACAAAATCAAAGCACAGCTGAAGCACAGACTAACGGGAGGGAAATTCATGTGAGATAGCTCGCCCAGGAAAAAAAAAAAAAAAAAAAAAAAAAAAAAAAAAAAAGCTAAATGGCCATCAAGAGGAAAGGAAGTCTCTGACCAGGAACACATGATGAAAGCTGTACTTTGTTGATTGCAGAAAGTTTGCTTTTAAATACACCCCTCTAAGTGTTTAACTAATTTCCAAGGGGCTTGATTGTCCTTCCCTCAACTTCAGGGATTTTTTTCCTACTAATTTGGAGATGGATTGCACCTTAAGGCAGAGCCAGGAACGTGGGGTGTGTGCTTAAGCGGCAGGAACCCAAGAGCAAGCGGGGGAGGTATTGTGCCTCAGCGACAAAACATCTCCCTTCCCCCACAGAGGCAAAGGAGACAATCAGCCCTACAGTTAACTGTGAATGTAAGTATGAAAACCAGCAGTGTGCAGAACATACTGCAGGATGGAAGCAAACTCTCTGCTGCTTTTCATGCAATCTAGGAATTTAAAGAAGTAATGCCAGCAACCTTTCTGTGTGAGTGGTCCCATGTATGAGGAAACCACATGTGAGTTAATAATGGTAATAATAGTAGGAGTATTGATGAGGACTCAAAGAACTGTCCAGGGTTTTACAGAATAATTATAAACGGTCTGACAATGCTGTTTCTGAGGCTGAATAAACAATTCAGCCTTATCACAGCTGCTGAACTTCAACCAGCATTTAGGTGCTGCTATGATCAGAAAAGCAAGACCATAAAAATACCTTCCTACTCAGAAGACCTGCTTCTTCTATATTCTCTGAGTCATTCCTGGTACCTTTACTGACAAAACAATTCATTAGAACTGATAGCATGGCAGTGCTAATCCAGCTCCAGGAGGGAAGGCTGGATCCCAGTTTGTCTCAGCATGCTGGAGGGATGTCTGGCACGTAGCCCAGATCTCTGCTAGAGGTGCAGTGTAGGGGCACACAGGAAACCATTCCCAAATACCTGTGCACAGTCATTGCATTTCTCTAAAGGACAAACACAAAAACCTTCCACAATCAACCAAGACCCTTGCTGAAACAGGAAGAAGCAGAGGCATTTTCCCTGAAGGCACTCTCCATACCACAGTATGTCTCCTGCAAGTCCATGGCACTGCAACGGTCACTGCAACCAACATTATCCCCATCCCACTCTTTCCAGACAATGAGTTAAGATGAAAACAATTTTTAAAGCAGAGGGGACTACTACAAGAGCCTTATTTTTGCACATTTCAGAAACAATTCATTTGGAATAAATCTGCACAGCCACACCAATTGCTTTGACTGATGCCAGTAACTTTACTGATTACTTCACACTTGGTGAAGTGTGCCAAAAAGGAGCGATTCTCTTGTTGATGACCACTAAGTCAGGAACAGCTTGGCAGCTCCTTGCAAGCACAGTACTGCCAGGGCTTGCCAGTTTATCCCTATGCTGCCTCACATTCTCCATAGGTACAAGGCAAATACATCATCAGCGTGCAAAACACCACATGGCTTGCAAATATAAAATGGCAGTGGGACTTCTCCCATAGCAGGTGTACACCAAAGTGAAAAGTTTCCATATAACTGAGAAAAATAAACACCTGGGGGTTTGGTGTTCATTTTTAGAGTAACCTTCAAAATTGAAAAGGAGCAGGAAAAATACAGCCCTTATTTCTAAGGCACTTGCAAATAAGAAGTTTGAGTGAATATAAGGAAATATGAAATGAAAATATTTCTAACCTTAGAAAATGTCACTATTTCCACATTTGTAAGCAACCGCAGTCTAGCAGTTCTCTTTCATGCCAAGAGCATCCACCTTGTCGGACATAACCACCAGAAAGACAAGTTTTTCTTCTATTCTAAAGTTGTCCCCAAATGCCATTTGCACACTGAATGCAAAGCAACTCAAACCAGCGTTGTGGACACTGTGCTCTATCATGTGCAAATCAGAGAAGAGAAGAAGCTTATTTCCTGATTAGCAATTCCTCAGTGGTAGTGGCAGGGAGGAAGAACCTGCCTACAAAAATCATAGCTGTTAGGAAATATCAGCCTGTCTATAAACAGATGGCTACTCCTCATGGGATACTGTCCTCTCCAGGAATGCTGCACTAAGTTCTGAACCTCTTCCAATGCAGCCCTGAGCAGGCTGTGTTCCTAGCAAAGGTGAGGAAAGTTAGAAATGGAATGAAGCCAATCTGTTCATATAAAAGCTCTAAATTCATTACTCTCAATTAAAATGAATGAGGATAAGGATCGCTTCCAAGTACATCAATCAAAGAAAGTACTTGCTGCAGGAAAACAGAAGACACTGGTGTATACATGAAGGAATTTTTTCCCCATCTTAACAAAATATGTGCAGGCAAATGTACACAAAATGGGCAGTTTATTTTTCACTTGAGAAGTTGCAACTATCTAGGAATGATGGGCTAAATATCTAGTTACATTTTTTTATTATTTTTAAAAAGCCTATTTCTTAGAGAAATATTTATATGTCTGCACACCTGATCTTACAAAAAAATAAGAAAGTAACTCAAACCAGAGTGTTTCATGCCATGTAAATAGGTATACGATGCTTAGTAGACAGGTATACATTTGCCTGCAAATTAATTTATTCTGTTAACTATTCTATTAACTTTGGGGAACCATAAGCGCCCTTAACTCTTTCTGAAATCAACAGCCTGAGAAACTGCTGAGCCCTGCAGAATAAACTCTTGAGAGGGAAAAAAATCTACAAACAAAAACTAATGCTTCTTATTGTTGACAAAAATATAGCCCTTTACAGTACTGGTGCATTTTTCACTGTGGTTTTGCTGTGGGTTTTGGTGTTCAGGGTTTTTTTCCATTGGTTGCAGTATGAACAAAGCTGAGGTTCGCAGCTATAGAAATTGCTGTAAATTGACAAAGAGCAGGATAATTTTTTTGTAGCTGCTTTTATTATTGACAACACACCATCAACCTGAACGTTCCTCAACTATCCTTAAGGATCTGTTCAGCCCAAATCACTTGCAGGTTTTGCAAGTTTATCTCTGCTAGAGGCTGAGAATGTTGACAGAGCCCAGTACCTACCATACTCTTAGAAATATTTCAACATTATCACAGCTATGGAAATTCAGAAACTAGGATATCAAGAAGAGTTGCACAGGGAATGCTAAAGCACTTGAGCAGGATGTCTGAGCAGGACGTGCTTGAGTAGGAATTTGGAAGAGATGGAACAAGGCACTTTGTTTCTGCCTCAGTTTAGCTTATGGCCTACCTCAAAAGAGGTATTGGAAATCCATGTCAATTATTTGTAAGGGAGCAACTGGTGTTTCTTTTTGCAGGAAGACTATAGAGTCAAGCCTTCCATTAATGAAGATGCATTAAGAGCTTGTCATTTTTAAGACTATAGTTTCACCAACCCATACCACAAAGCCCAAGAAATGTGCTTATTTCATTAGATGTGGCAAAAAGGGGACTTATTTTTACTATATGCCTATGGCTTATAGAAAAAAAGAACCCAAAGAAGTTGCTATGATGCGTCAAAATTAGACAAGAGCCTTTTTCCTTCCCAAACAATGCATGTAATCCTGCTCTGGGTGAACACCCCTCAGTGTTACTGAGGGATGATTATTGGCCTCAGAAAAGTCAAAGCGTAACTTTCAGCACAGGACAAGGATTTTAGAATTTTGTAGGATGACTGCCAGTCCAGGTCCTATTGTTAGGGTCACATAAACAGGCTCCTTTGGCAGGTCATAATGCTGTCAGAAACTACGAATACATGCTATTTTCTCACACTGACATCATCACAGACCAGTTCTTGCTGGAGAGGGCTGGCACAAGGCTTGAGGGAAAGAATGAACAAAGCTGAAAACAGCCTATGGCCATGGTGGTGAAGGGCTCAGAAGGAAGGATGGGTGATGATAACACTGAACCTAAGCTGATCAGGCCAGGGAAGCTGGGGGCTGAAGCTGATGTATCTGCCACCTTCCCATGTCCACTGCTTGCTTCAGGGAAACTGTGCTGTGCCTCCAGCTGCTGGCATCCACACTGTGCAAGCATAGCCCATTTGCAGGCTGCAAGCCCCAGGTGCCCTTGTGTTCATACCTCCAGGCTTCCTTCACAAGGCAAAGAACACTTACAGATATACTGTGCAGGTCTCATTTTTCTGTCTGGCACTCCACTGGATCTGTGATGGGAAAATTTATCAATGAGAGCTGTAAACAGACACACAGACACAATTTAAACAAGCAGCTGGACAGCGCACTGAGCTTCAGAGCAGGAAGAGCTGCTTCTTCAAACTGTGCTATAAGCCTTTCTTATCTATAGGAACTGACAGTCTGAAAATCAACAAACTATGGCCAAAAATATCACAAAAGCAGAGCTAACTCTTAGGGGTACTCCTACTAGGATGGATACCAGTCTACAAGGAGAAACTGAATCTTGCAGAGGATAAAAAACAAAAATTAAAGATGAGGAAAACAAAGGAAAAGAGAAGGTACAAAAGTATAAGAAATGGCCATCACAGACAGACTGGCAGTAGACTTTCTACCATGTGGTAGAAAACAATATTCCTTAAAAAACCCTCAGGATTTCCAACAAAATAAGTTCTAATTTTATTATCTACATACCAACCAAGCTCTTCTGAAAAATTTAGTTCTATAATCAAGGACAATAAAAACCTAGGCAGAAATGATAAACAGATTTACAAGAAAAAGAGAGGCACATAAGACCTTTAATGTAGCCAAGAAGTTATCTCCCCTATGGCCATTTTTAGCATAAATGTTGCCATATATACATCTAGTACTACCACAGGTCTCATTAACAGCTGTTCAGGTAGAGCTGCGAATTGAGCCATATGGAGACTATACCAGAGGGCAGACTTTAAAGATAAAGACTTCAAGAACTGTAAATAATTTTAGACATAATGCTATACACAGGACTCCCCAAATTCAATTTGTCAGTGGACATGCAACTCACTGAAACATCTTTGAGGCAGTACTGAAATTTGCATGATAGTTTGGGTCTGACACAGTAATTAAAACTAAGAAGGGTCTGCAGTAACTTTTGCATTTGGTTTGAGACTTGGATGCACGAATTTAGTTTGGGTTCCTCAACAAAAGCTTCTTTTGTCATAGAAAAAAACCACTGCATTGCTTTCTACCCCAGTCTACATCAGTAACAGGAAACAATGTTCACGTTCTTCCCTCTCCTGCTCGAGAAGCAAGTGGTGACAGCTCAAACAACAACTGAGATTCATTAGCAGCACCCTCGGCCTCCTGACTCCTACTTCACACCCTGTGCTCCAGAGCTCAAGTCTTCACTGGGACTGCTAAGTGCTACTGAGATATAAATAGCATCTTACAATAACACCGTAATTAAAGCATATATGCTTATGCATAAGCATACTTCCTGAAACTGGGGACTGAAAAAGTCCTTCATTAACTCATTTACAGTTCTTTCCTATACACCAAAAAATTCACCACTTAGTCCCACTGGACTTCTCAAAGTTGATTTAATGGCAGAGACCTCCTGGGAACTCTTAAAAGAATTCACTCATGGAATATTTACTTTGATAAGCATTAGTACTTCTTACATATATTTTCCATAATATATTTCCAGATAAAGTTCTCACACATGTAAGTTGTTCATATAGATGAACATCCTTGCCCACACTATCTTGAATTAGGATATACTTATATGAATTGCTTATATCTGTCTGAAATTATTGTTTCACCAAGAGTCTCTCGCTCATTGAAAAAAATGAAATTATGTTCAGTTTAAATGAATTTTTCTATTTCAAATAAATATAAGCATCCTATCAGTGTTGCTTGAGCAAAATGAAAAGTGGATGGAAGCTGCAAGTTCCCATAATGTGACTGTATTTGATGCCATAAAGGTATGGGAACACTAGATGGCAATAACTACTGCACATGTATCTTTAAATACAAATCTACTTTTACTCCTGCTACAATACTGCCTATAGTGAAGCTTCTAATATTATTTAGAAGGTACCATGTTGCATCCCCCCAAAAAAAAACAAACAGAGAAAAAACCCCACCATCACAACCTACCCCAAAAATTTACAAGCTATGGGTTAGGGGAGCTTTTAAGTTTTTTTAAACCAAGCCAGATTTCTTCAAAGGATTAGCCTTCAGTTCAGGTTTCCACAATATTTCACAGTAACCTCTACTTGAGTATGAATCAAGTTGGTATCTTTGTTATGAGATTCAAAAATTACTGCTGCAGAAAAGGCATAAAGGTCAGAAATGGAAAACACTGCTGAAGTGTTGTCATTCCTAATTGAATATTTATTTAAGCTTCTGGCACATAAAGTGAATGCATAGAACACACAAGCATCACAAAATAATGATAATTTTTCATTAAGGTAATACTCTGTAAGGACATTAATAACAATAATAAGTTAAAAACCCCCACTTTACAAGTTTGTTATTCATCATCAGGATATCCAAGAGACTTCGTAAGTATAAGGTAATGGAGTTCATTTAGGAATCTGTACTAAAAGTTTGAGTAACTCAAAATCCCACGGTAAACTAATTGAACTAAGATCAGACTACAAGTGTCATGAGAAACCAGAAGCTCTGCTTGTTTATAATGTAGAAAACGGTTAGTAATGCAGAAACATTAAAATGCAGAAACTCACATCAGTGTGGTGAGAAACAGATCCCCAGGTCCGTTACCTGCTGTTTGCACCCTGCCAGTATTTGGGAAGCCTGGCTGTGAACAGAGCAGCCCCCAATGCAGGAGCCCCTGCCCACAGACCTTAGACCCTGGTCCCCAAGTTTGACTTCAACTGTGTGATGTTCTCAATTAGAGCTGTCCAATTGTTCACTCCAAGTTGTTCCAGCTCCTTCTGAAGAGGACTAAGGCATTTCCAGAGTGATTTAACCCAATACCTGGGTTTCCTGAAGAGCCAGATTCGAGGTAGCTACCTTCCCCACAGAGAAAATGTGTATTATGTTAAGCCTTTAAAGACTGCATACCTAGGAATGCATCTCGCCCTAGTTTTCCTTGGAATATCCTCGAGGACCCAATTGATCGGGAAGCAGGGCTGGGAGGGCCAGTGCAAGGCGCTGCCCTGGCTCTCCTCAGCCCCGGCCAATGCACAGCAGAGCCCTCGCAGGCGCTCCACCCTCGGCACGGCCGCTCCGGGGCCGGGAGGAGCGGGGCCCGCGGAGGGCAGGGCTGAGCCGGGACACCTCGAACGAGGGACCGCGACCGGGACCTGCACCGGACCGGGACCGGGACCGGGACCTGGATCTGATCCGTACCTGGGTCGCACCGGGATCGGGACCTGGATCTGATCCGTACCTGGGTCGGATCTGGACCGAGATCGGGACCTGGATCTGATCCGTACCTGGGTCGGATCTGGACCGGGACCGGGACCTGGATCTGATCCGTACCTGGGTCGGATCTGGACCGGGATCGGGACTGGATCTGATCCGTACCTGGGTCGGATCTGGACCGGGATCGGGAGCGCTGCGCTCCCAACTGCGGCCTTGCAGCGCCACCTGCCGGCCCTGCCGGGCAGCGCACACGGGCCGGGGGCGTGGGCAAGAGCGTTTGGGTTTTGAAAGAAACTGGATTCGTTTGAAACATGCAGAATTTCCTGAGAAAATACAATTACTCTGCTTTCTACACTGATCTGCCTCGAATCAGGTGGTTTTCTTGCCTGCCTCAGAAATGTGGAAAGTGTTTGAATGTGCCTGTTTAATTGGAAGATGATAACTAAAAATAAAATGGATCTGCATCAACTTTTATTTTCCTAAAAAAAAAAAAAAGGTCTCATAAACCAATTAATCTTTGCAGATTGCAGGCATTCTATATGAAGAAAAGGCTAGAATAATCATTCAACTTATGATTCAGCTTAAGGAATACTGTTAGTCAGACGCGGTGATTAAATGTGTGTCTAACATACCTACTGAAAAAATGATCAGTTTAAATATATACCTATGTGTTTTCCACCCACCTACAGCTGTGTGCATTAATGTTTATAGCAAGCCACATCAATATTTACTAAATCCAGGGGCTCAGTAAGGCCTGGTGAATTTCCTTGGCTCAGCACCTGTGAGCAGACAACTCCACTGTCACCTGGTTTGTGCAGAAACTGTCTTGCCTCCCCGCTGCACCATAACTCTCATGTACAAACCCAAGCACATGCACAAAGCTTCCCGTGGGATGTGGCAGGGAAGGAGGAGGAGTTTAGATTGAACTTTAATAAACACATTAAACTCATAAGGTATGGTTTTGCTTTTCTAAATCGTTGTTTATGAGAACCCAATAAAACTCATCCCTTTCAGTTGACTGCTCTTCTAAGAAAACCAGAAAAAAACAAACATGGAAGAAAACAGAAAAGCAAAACGAAGAAGAAAAAGAAACTTCACCAGTATATTTGTCAAACATTTTTCTTTAAATAATGGAAAAAAGATTACTTTCTATTCTGGTCCTTCCTTCACACCAAAAAACCCAAACAGGTCTATATTAGACAAAGAATCGACATTTATGTTGTAGTATGTAAAGCAAAGTTTCACAATCAGTCAATAACTGAAAGTGAGATCAGCAAAGAAACATTTAGATGACTGTTTTTAATTTTTGTCTCATTGTCTGTAATACAGTTCTGAAAAAAAGATTACAAAAGAATAAATAAGCACTACAGAAATAGATATCCTAAACACAGGCAAAAATGTATTACACAATTTTCTATGTGTATCAGTTACATACGTTGTTGTCTGGAGACGTTAAACCCAAATAAGTCTGGGAGAAGTCTGCTGCAGTCCCACACAGCTGAATTAAACTCGCACTCAGGACATAAAACTCCTCACCATCCATGATGGGATGAGACTGTGGGGCTTTCCCAGCTCCCAGGTGCCTCCGTGCCTGGCTGCCAGAGAAAAACAGCTCAGGCCAATCCAGGATACTGGCAATGGCACATCCTTTCCATGTCTGTGTATTATCCAGATCCAAACCTTCATTTTACAAAGAAAAGAATATTTTCTGCTAATTCTCTCTAGGTTTGAAAGTCATCAGGGATTTCCATCACCATAGTGAAAGCAAAGTTAACAATCCTTATATTTTCAGTAAGGGAAACAAACTCTCCTTCCAGTGCCTGTAGGCTTTGCAGTCTGAAAGGAATTATAAAGCAATACATGGATAGAAGAAAATAGGTGGTTCTCAGAACACAAGTGTGGAACAGTTTCAATGAAGAAAAAAGAACTTTCTTGCCCTAAGCTAACTATCACACAAGGATTTCATAAACAAACAACAGGGGAAGTGTTTTTTGTTTCCATCGTTCCTGACATGTGACATCAGTAAGTCACCTGTTAAACAGATTGTACCAAACAGATAAAATCAGAAAAGTGACAGCATGAACAACTGTGATTTCCAGAGTTCCCTTACTGTTCACATCTGCAGCAGGAATTCTAATGCAGCATTTTCTATCATCTCTGCTTACAAAAGAACTTTACAATTCTAATTTCCAAAATTTTCTCTCCAAAGATGATGCTGCTCAGAGAAAGCAAACAATTTTTCTTATGTCCAGAGACAGAAATTTTGCTGCTAAATCAGCATGAAATGTCTTCTCTCCTTTTCTCAGAACATTGTTTTGTAAGTTGCCAAATCAGGTGAGACAAGATGGTGGGGGAAAGGTATGAAAGAAATCCAGAAATGCAGAATATTTCTGCCATTCACAGAAAACCAAATTATTTTTAGGTGGGAGAAAAAATCTTAGAAAAAAAATAGACTCCAGAGGTTGGTTTTATATCTTTCTCATTGATTTTCACTATGCTGCAAAGATCCCTCTGGGAAAAACTGCTTGGATAGATCTTGACAACTTAATCTTTTCCCTGTATTTTCAATTTCCTGGTTTACCTATAGCATGTCTGTACTTACAGTAGTAGCACCACCTTCGAGGCACTGGTTTAGAAAGCATCTATCAGCATTTCCTCACCACAGAAAATGGCTCCAAATTAAAGGCTCCCTCAATCAGGAAGCAGTTAAAGCCCGCTGAAAGCAAAGCCTCGCTGAGCAGCAGGCAGTGCTGGGAGCACAATGGAACTGAGACCAGAGCATGCACCTCACTATCTGTCAGCCACCCTTTCCAGCATCAGACTAAAGAGACCCACTGAAGTCAATGAAAAGGTTTCCATGGAAATCAATGAGGTCTCAGTAAGGCTGTAAAGATGCATCATTAATTTTTTCAGCCTCGCTTTCAGACACATCCATTCCCTCTCTAATATCAGTTCTTATACTATTTATATAACTCAGGATCTAATCAAGACGTGTACTCCTACTTGCTGGGAGCTGAAAAGATCATGCTGATTTGTTACTTATTTTTTAATATTTAGGAGGTACCCAGTTACACTGTAGATATGGGCTCCATGAGAGCCTGTACTGAGAAGCAGCTTGGATATCTGCACACAAGAACTTTTACATCTAAAGACCTATCACATACTTGCCAGAGCAAAACTGCTTAAACCCTAGATGAGTAGAATTTAAATATTGCAATCACTGTATTATTAATACCCAGAAAAAGGCCTAATTTTTGGTTGGCTAATATGAATCTCATGTACGAAACCAAAAAGACAGCATCTTCCCTCTAAGCATTATATAGTTAAAAAACTATTTAAAATATCCTCTCTTTTCTGCATATACAACAATGCTTTGCTAAAACAAAGCTTCTTCAGGAAAATGTCCATAAAGTTGTTGGTTTATTGCTTCTGCTCCTTTTTAAATTCACAGTTGCTAGTATATATAAAAGATTTGAGAAGCATAGAAATTAATAACTGCAGAAGCTGTGAGATGCTAATGGCATTGTATTTCACAAGACCAAAATGTGGGCAGCATAGACTGTATTAGTATTGCAAAGTACAGCGCAAACTATAAGAAAAGATTTTAAATTATTTACCTTTCTACTTCAGCACAAATGTCCTATAACCAATTATCATGAGATATTGCCTAGAAATTAACCAGTCATCTTGTGTTTCTATCTCCAGATTTACAATTAGTAATGCTATTAATGTGGATCCTGTACTTAGCATCACTAATTACATTGCTATGAACTAATGGTGTTAAAAATAGCAATAGCCATCAACTACCAATTAATGCTTAATGAGAGCGTATAAACCCTGGCATTGTAATGAATTTCCAAATTATTGTTTCTCATGTGTCTCTTGAAATCATACAAAAATGTGTGTAACTATGAAGGCAAGCAGTGAATAAAAACATATTTATCACAAAATTTTGGACATGAACAATAGGAAAATATTTAAGGATTAATCTACACCTTTCAAGCAAGTAAACAGCCAAATAGAGATACACTTTTACAGGTAAACACTCAAATTTTTACAAAGGTAAAAAATACAGTGGTCATTGAGTTTTACTGTTTGCAGCCTTAAGCAGAACAGGGCAAGAGCCTAAAACACAGGAAGGCTGTGAAGACCATAACTAGCATTAATAAACTGCTTTTGTGTTGAACTTTTGGAGTACAGAGTAACACTCACTTTTTCCACACCAATCAGGTTTTGTTCTTTGAAATACTATGGTAGGCAAGACAGAAAAAAATCCCCATCACCTGCATCATAAAATACAGCAGTTTTGTTTACTCCGGCAACTTTCAGAAGTTAGAATACACTTTAAGTCATAAAACTTGGATCTGTTGTGCCTTGGTGGAAAAAAATAAAGATCTACTACAGGTCTGATCTCTGGGGCACAGTATGAGGCCAGGATAGATCCAGGGCTGGAAGTTAAAGGCAGAGAACACCAAGAAAAATAACAGGAACAAGAAAAAAGAATACTGAAAGCAAGTAGGAAATTCTGATTAGCTGGGATATTCAAAAGAGATCCTTGTTTAGCAGGACAAACTAAACTAGATAGCACTGAAATATCTATGCAGTGTTTGTTTGACATAACCTCAAAATTGTGGATTTACTGCTATTCCCTAACAGGTGGACACTCACTGTGAGCCCTGGCACACCAACTGCAGTTAAAATGAAGCATCTACATTGTGAGGCAACAACAGGTAAGGAAACAAAAACTGCTAAAATGGGAAAGGTCATCTTTCTGGGAAGGAGTCTGTTGGATAAAACCTGTGGAATGACTGACCCTTGGAACTGAACCCTGTCATGAGGGATCACCCTTAATGTAACTTTGAGAGTTGAGTGCCAGAGCAGTGGCTGCAGTAAAGGCAGAAGGAGCACAAAATTAAACTGCTTTATTCAAAAATGTAAGCATGGGCATGGGATAAAGGATGCATGCATGGATGCAAACATGTTGTTGTCACAGCCAACCTGAGCAGCCTTGAAGGAGCCACCGAGGGGCACAGCAACTCCCTCCCTGCTGGTGTGTGTGGGCAAAAGGACCTGGGGAGAGCACGGAGGAGTTCTCCCGTGCTCTGCAGGGCAAATGCAGCCTGGGGACACCAGGAGCAGCTCTTTCTTGCATGGAGCAGGGTAGTGGGGGGATCCAGCCTCACGACTCCATGTGACAAGCTGGGGGAGCAGCCCAGGCGAGGAGCCCTGTCAGCACGAGCTTTCCTGGGGGATACTCTTCCAAGCGGTCTATTTTTCACCAGACAACGGAATTTTTCTCATCTTTGCTCACTAAGCTCTGTGCACAGCTTTGATTAGAAATAAATCCCAGAAATTCCAGATATCATCCTAACTGTGCTATATCATGAACACATGCTGGGACAACTGTAAAAAGGCAGCAGCTACCACTGGGAAGCAGCTCCCTGTTTCCTGTTTTGTTTTGCATGTCTCTACAAGGAAGAGCAGATACACAATTCTACACAAGGAAGGCCTTACCCATCATTTACTTTCTTACCCTGATTTACTTATGACAAAACGGAGTACTGGAAGACATTCTATGCAGAGGTGTGTTAGAAGAATTTTCTCCCCTTAAATTTCACTTTTTTTTCTCAACACATTTTTTGTCTCTGTTCTGGGTCTTCACAGTGCTTTTTGCTGAAGAAACAGATGTTCCACCACAGCAAAGCAGGGTGGGAGGCAAGAAGATGTAAAGACAGAGGAGGTAATCCCCAGGGAGGCTGCAGGGCAGCACACTCAATGTTCCTTCCTCCTGAGAACAGAGAATGACCCTCTGTATCCTCCATGACACAGAAATACCATAGCCACCTTTGCTACCTGCTCATTCAGACCCTGATCATCCTAGACCTGAGAAGCCTTTTACAAAGGAAGTTTGAGACAGGTTTATCTAATGAAACACATTTTTTTGCCCTTCAACAAATATCCAAATGCTCTAATTGGAAGAGTTTATTTTCCCTATACGTTATTTACATTTCTCATACTGGAAAGAACAGCTGATTACGAAATCCATTTTCTCATCTTTCTTCATAAGCAATATCAAACTCTATGGCACTAAAGGTACACTAGTATTAAAGCAAACAAGCAAAAATTAGATCTCTTTTTATGGAAATCAACTAATTTTGATCTAAAATTATTCTAAAATAATAGAATTGAAATGTTTTCTTACACCTTGGCTCTTCAAAAGTTTTTGACCTTGACCAGTGTTACTAATTCAATTCTACCTGCTTCAATTGCTTCTCTGAAAATAGGCATCCATAACACCTTTGCATAGGAAATTGAAATGCACTTGACTGAGATGATGTTTAGTAAAAGGCACTTAAAGTTCCTGCACTTTTAAAGATGCAGCCACCGTAGATTTGAGTTCTGGTAGCATCAGAACTAAGAATTGTCATTCAAACCTGCAGCAATCTCCATCTTTTTTCATGAAAAGCATCAATCTACCATTGCCTCCACGGTGGGAAAACAGGCTTTATCTGATGCATTACAAAGGATTCAGAGCAGAACTGATAGAATACAGCTGGGATGTTCTGGGAACACATGTTGGGAACACATGCTGGGATTCTGGGAGCAGCAGGGAACACACATGTAGACTGGCTACCACTGCGGTTAGTTTGTGTGGTTCAGGGCAAACCCTCCAAGCGAGAGCTGGGTGACCACGCACGGCTCCGGACTGCCCGTGCGGGCGGCACCCACTGCTGGGCACCGCGGCAGAGACCAAGCCTCTGCTTCTCACTGCACACAACTGATCCTTAGGCTTAGCTGCTCTTTTAAAGTATTCGAAAAATATGTTAGAGCTTAAATATCTATAGCTCTAGCATAGTTCTTGGAAGTAGATTTGTGTTTTTCATTTGCGCTACATATATTTGTTTTGTTGATAATGGGATATTTTAAATACAAATAGATTAAAATCTTCCTTGTTTTTTTCAGTTCTTCAAAGTCCTATTTTTCTGTGTTTTTCTGGTTTTCTGCTTAAAAGCCAATTTCAGTTTAGTGTCAAGCATTTGCATTCAAACTTAGAAATGTAGAGAGATTTTTTAATTACTTTTTCTGTTTTCCACTGACTCCATCATATGGTGATCTTTTTCTTCAGGCTCAGTTCCCTAATGGAAGAGCTAAATTCCTTTGAAAAGAGCTCTTAATCAAAACACAGGTCCATCTGTAAAAGGGCTTCAAAATAGTGAAGATTATTGTACAAAATGAGAATGTTATGGATTAAGGCCATATAGTAAATTGTGAATGAAGTTGCTGAAATATTCATCATCACACAGACACGCCAAAAAAACCCCAAAAACCAACTGGCCTTGACAGTATGGCTGTGAGAATAATCTGCTTCACAAAGAAAAATTAAACACAATTTATCTTTGTATAGAAGAAAGTAAATGAGATCTTGAAGCCTTTGTTGTCTTCTTCACAAATATAAAGGAAGTGAAGTCTAAATAACAATGCAAACCCCTCACCTTTATTCAAACTGACTAACTGAAGATTGATAAGATGAAATGCATCCACAGTCAAGCAAACAGAATGTTCTTCTAAGTTTACGTTCTCACGTATGTCACCTTTTTTCAGTGCCTTAACAAAATATTTCTGAGAACACTTCCCTAGTCTGCTCACTAAGGTTGAGATAATATGCGATATATCTGTATTATTCCTGTGTCAGCAGAGATTCATTTTGGGTTTGTTGTCTATTTTTTGGTAAGAAAGAATAAATTAGAATTATTAATGCCAGGTTGAATGCTTACAGAGTTTATTATGCCATCAATCAAGTTAATACATCCAACTCCTCCATTTTTAAAGACTATTTAAAGAAACTGAAATGTGTCTCCCAACTGCTGAGCTTTTGACACAAAATTTCCTTTTACTTATTCTTCTTAATACAGAACTCAGTATAGAACCCATTTTTACTGATACATTTGAACTTTTCTTTGGTACAAAACAAGTTTCTATACTATATTATAATTGTAAGTTACACAACCTGAAAGTTATTTATACATTAAGGAACACCTCAAATTTATCTCGCCCTTATGAGAATACATATAATCCAATATCTTGAAGTTTTTCTTGTCATAGCCTCACATCATAATATATATTAACTGCAAAAAGCCAATCTATGAAAGAGATTCTCCCAGCATATACTACCTGAAAGAGAAATCAAAGGGAAAAAAAATAAAGCTTCAGTAGACATTTATGGTAAAATAATCTCAAATAAATATTTGCATTTCTGAAGAGAGGAACATCCTAATTACTATGAATGGATTTGATATAAATTCATATGCCTGAGTCGGTTCAGACATGGTAAAGCACTTAAACCCTAGGAGATAGTATTCTGTCTGGGTAGAGTCTCATAACACAGTCCTGGTCATTAGTGCTTATGAGACATGTACACTCAGTTTGTTAACTCTCAAAACCAGGTAATGCATACACTCTAATTTTATTCAATGAAAAAGTTTTTCTGAGGAGCTTCAGATCCCACAAAAGCAAATTCCATATAAAAGTCTGAATTCTGTATAAGAATGCCCTCTCAGTACAAGCCCAGAGTCCTGTCATGGGCTGAGTGTACACTCTGACCCTCACACCACATATCCAGCTCTTAATCACCACACTTCCAACGTTTTCTTTCTTGTTTTTCTACAGCACAAGCACAAGACCACTACACGAGTAAAAATGTGCATATTTATTTTTCATCTGTACATGATAACGGCCACATCTGGTGTTACAAGGTGTAGTGACTAACACAAGGTGGTGCTCTCTTCTCAGTAAACAGCTCTAAACCTGGTTTACAGCTTGTGTGACTGTTTTCAAGAACTCCAACCAGTTTTCAGAGGCATTTTCCCCCCAAAACCAGAATTTTTTATATCAGAAATTTAAATAATTACTTAAGCACTTTCTTTTTTTTCCCCCCTAAAGGTGTTTTGCTGAATGAAATGAAACTTCTCACTGCATTTATTAATTCTCCTATCATTGGTCTGCCTGCAGATCTCCATTGCACCTTCCAGTCTTTCCAGCTGGTCTCTCTCATCCAGCCCACCAGATGGATGTCACCAGGACTAAAGGCTTTCAAAGGCAATGCATGAGCTCTTTTCTCAGAGGCTGCTAAAAGCCCCAACGAAATCTATTTCTTAGTTCTTTATCAAGTGGCAAAAGATAAACTCTCCAAGACACTTCATGAACAAGATTTCCTCAGCACACTCAGTTTCTATTATGAGAATCTAAACACTAGATTAACCCCAAAACATACACCATTTTAAAGATCCAACCATGTTTTTTTTCCTATTTGTGTTACTAAAAATATGTATCAGTGTTACAGTTTTTCCATTTCCCTCCTAGGAAAACACTGGTAGGATTTCATTGCCAGAACTTCCAAATCAGCTCCAAAAATATCAGTCATACTTCTGGGCATCAAAACAAGTGCATGTGCAGCACTTCCAGATGAAAAACAAGAGCAAAACAAAACAATCCCACTTGCTCTTTACAGAAGGCTTTCTTTCAGATGAAAATTAATATTCAGAGCAGGTTCGACCATGTTTTGTCCAGGTTTTGAATTTTAGGATTATATATTTGTTTAGCAGCAACAAAATTGACACACCAGTAATGGAGGTCAGTCCCATACAGGACTCTGATAACCCAGTGTAGCTCAGATCCATAGAAACATTTCCACCACCTTGGAGCAGACACAGCCTTTTTCTCAGTACACACAAAATCACAGGTAACAAACTAATTCCCAGTCTCTTACAGATCATCCTGACCTTGGGAACACTGGCTATCTGTGGGAACTCTCAGAACTGCAGGATACACCTTGTTAACAGCATGAAAATCAGTGCATCTAATCCCCCAAGCAGACACCAGTGGTGGAAATTTCCTACTAGAAATCCTTGCCTTGTGCAAAAAGTGTATGCTACAGAGTGGCTGACTACCTTTTCCATCACCTCCATAAATTTCGTAACAAACTAGAGACAGTGGAAATCCCAAAGCATAAAACGAGCAAGATAAACATTTTCTCATCTCTTCCTCACAAGTGCACCACAAGAATAGTAAGCATATGGGAAATTAGTTAACTTATAAAGACCTGTGTTACATAAACATCTCTTTAATCAGATTACTCTGGTGCCACGGGATTGTGCCATGTTTTATTTCCTCAAAGGACACACTGTTCGGTTACTATAGCATTTCTATATCTGGATTAATTAGAAACGGAAATGTGGATACAATTAAGTTTGAAATTAAACATTCTGTGTAGGAGGGAACATAATCACTGCTTTAAAATGATCTGGCTGCTCCAACCTGTGAAGTATTAAGCTATTCTCTCAATTAATTGGAACAGTACTGCATGTTCTGAGAGCCAGCTAACCCTGGCACTCTGTTCAGAGTGTCTGTGGACGTATTGCTTCTCTGACCTATTATTTCACCTGTATTATTTGATGATGATAATAATAATAATTAATATCCCTACACAACCCTTGATGTGCAGCATAATACTTAAACTTTTAAATTACTCTGGTCTGTTGCACCTCTTCTTCTGGCTGCCCTGGATTCACACCTCCTGCTGTGTTCATGGGCACATCGTGAACAAGGAAACTAAGTGTTGATGAATTCAGGCAGTTTTCCTCTGATTCACAGCAGAATTTATTATCAATTCTGATTTCCATGAAGAAGGGTCTTCATAAACAGGATGTTCTTTAGAAACGGGAATAGACAAGTCCTTTTCCCCAGTCCTGCCTCATGTTGAAAAAGAATGTATGAAAAGTGACCAAGGTTCAAGACCTTAGGGAGTGGGTTAGTATTGATGCAATTCTGTGCACACTAATACCAATATTTCTCTCAACAGAAAGCAGAATAAACTTTATGCTTTATCTTAACAGGAAGATGTGCAACATTCTTGGGGCTGCAGCAATAAGAACTTAATGCATCTCAGGAGGACCATCAGCAATACACACAGATCTCATGATGCAGTAAGCAGGCCAGGAAGACAGAACTTGTGACACGGTGGAAGTTCTTAAAGTTCATTATCTAAATGCTTGCTTCCCTTTTACCTTCTGACCAGCTGTGACAATAGGGAGCTAATATTCTCCCCACCCCCAAGTATAGAGGAAAAGAACAGATCCATAGGGTTGAGAGAGCACACCAAGACAGGGAGGACTCACAGGCTGCGCAGTCTTCAGATTCAAGCAGTTAGACAAAGTCTTTCCTTCCTGATAATACTGGTGGGGATATTCATACTAAAATGCACAAGGAAAGCAAGGTTCTCCAAATGAACTGTGTAATTAACAGGTCATTGGGAAATTCTGAACCATCAGAGCAAAGAACATTTCTTCCTGTGCATAGGCAGAGATCAGCTCTGTTCAACAGGCTGAGAACAGAAGTCTCTGCTGTGTGCGTTATAATTGAAATACCAGAGTAAGTGAGGGATAAAAAACCCCAAAATGGGATAAAGAAAAATACAAACAAAATGTACAGAACTTCTCCATAGAAAGGTTTCATGTGGAATTATAGCTCAAAGTTTAAATCTGATTTTCACATTTTAAAGCATCCACTGCGTACATGCAAGTAAAACAAATAATAAAAGACAATGGAAAATTATCCAAACGTAATTAGAACACCATGATCTTCTTATTGACAAGCCCTTGGCTTTCACTACTAGACCACATGTCTCACACCTTAATTAATGCATATATTCAATGTTATAAAAATTTCCAAATCTTCTTTCCTTATTTTTTTTTTTTTAATAAAGCTGAGATGGAGATTTCCAGTGTCAAGCAATTAGAAGTGTCTTAATCCACTCAAATACCTTCTACAAGGCTTAGCATACGGCAAGTACATTTTCCAGTCTTCTTGTTTGCTTATTGCTTTTATTTTCATTTATGTCTTACTTTTTATATTAAATTTTTCACAGTTTGTAACCTTAGTCACAAGTCAGCTTCACTGAGGATGGGGAAAGACTTGATGGTCTCCTACAAAGTTACAGTGTTAATGAAGCAGAGATTCTATTACAGGCCTATGCCATCTACATTTCAGTGGGGGTTTTATGCATCAAGTATGTAAACAATCCTGGGAACCTGCAGAAGGAGAAATTCTGTGCCAGAAGACTGCAGCATATTGCCCTCAAAGTGTTTAGTGGTTATTTGTAAACATAAGAATGACAGGAATAATAACTATAGAGAGAATTTAAATATCACCATGGGAATACTTACAAAAATATCACAGAAGTTGGAAAAAACAGCTTCTGTGCATGTTTGTCATGAAACTGAAAACTGGTACTCTCATATGCAAATGTTTTTAGAATACAAAATAGGAACAAAGAACAAGCTCCTGAAAGTGTAAAGTGTATTATTGAATCAGTGGAACTGTGAACAGTCTAAGTTACAGAATAGTTTCCTTTTATAACTCTGGCACCAGTTTGCAAGGCATGAGCCTTGTTGCAAAAATTTCCAGAAGACTCCCACATGAGGCCATTAATCCATGCAGAGCATTTTTCTTTTAAAGTTTGAGGATGATTAGGTAACCTGCATTTCTTTAATTGGAAAACCCCCAACCCTATAGTGCCTTAATTTTGCCAACTCAAAACAAGTACAGGCTTTAAGACTAACTAAAAGTCTCTTAAACAAGGCTTCTTATTCCCCCAAAAATGCGAAGGCATATTATTTCCATGTATGTGATGAGTTTCAGGAGAAACTTGGTGAAGATTGTCAATGAAATGTGACTGGATCTTGCAAAAAACCTCCTGAAAGAGACATGAGTGGTGACAAGACCAGAGGCGTTTACAGCTCCATATTTTTCATCCAACAACATTTTTGCTATAAAGTTAAAAAACCATAGTTTTCCCAGAGTCACACTATAATACTTGAGGAAAAGCATTTTTCCAAATGGAAAAATTCAGATTTCTCAAAAGAAAAATTCAGCAAGTCCAAGGAGTTATAATCCTTACTTCCTATGATATTTTAGACATCCCTGCTGTCAATGCTGTTTTCATGCCTCTAAAGCACAGTAAACACAGGAATACTGGCTGAAGCTGGTTATAAGCTCTTCCAGAAAACTCTTGCTTACCATTTCCTGGAGTTGCCAAGGAATTACAGCAGATGCTATCAGAACAGCTCCTGCTTAGGAGCCCATGTCTCTGCAAACATCAGTTCTCTAGACAACAATGAGAAAAAAAATCTTTAGGAATCGCCACCCCAAAGATCTTTTAACCTGGAGTTCTATTTGAAGTAAAGCAGCCGCCCTTCTGAATGTGGCACCACCTGTTTTGTAGTCACTTTGATGTCTAAGCTCACCATTACCAGCATGATACAGAATCCACGTCATTGAGTTCTGAAGATGGGGGACTTGGCTCTGCTGTTTGCTACTCACTTATTATTATATTGGGTTTGGATAAAGCCAGAAAGATTGTTCTATAACACTTAAGAAACAATTCTCACTATCAAAAGGCAGCAGACACAAATAGATCTACTTACATAGGGCTGAGAAATGAAGGAACATATCAGATCTAAAGCACAGCAGGCACCATTTTCCTGGTGACCTTTTCCTTGCAGCAAAGCAATGGCCCTGGTGAATAAATGACCAATTTGGGTCCTTTTCGTTTAACTGATTTTTGCCATGTGGGGGCTCCAGACCTGTTCCTTTCTCCCTGGGAAGGTCTGTCCCTGCTGTGAGTGGCACTCTTGGTCAGCAGCAGGAGGTAAGGCTGGTGGCAGCTGCCTGAAGAGAGAATACAACAACCCATTACTGCTTCATTCAGGAGTGGCCGCCACCTCCGATGGTGTGAAGAAAGAGAAGGAACACTTGTTTCACCCTCAGCAATCTTCCCTATTTCATCCCTACCTACAAAAGGTATTCATGCAACTCCTACTGAGCTGTGCAATCTCCAGTGTCCTTACAACACTTCTGCATTACAGCAAAGCATCTCTTATCTTTGTGCACATCAAAACTTGAGACGTTGAAAAATAAAATTGCTCAAGGTAACAAAAAAGTTCATAGCCCAGGAGACACTCCGTATTTGGAGAAAAAAAAAAAACACTTAAAAAAAAAAAAAAAGCTTACTTTTACAGGCTCCCCAGAAAATTTTCAGTTCCAAAAAACTGATCGATCCACAAAACAACCCAGTTGTTACACTTTCTCTATGTCTTCATCCTGAAATAGAAGCCAAGCAGAGGATTCAGTCAGCCATCTGATCAGTCAGCAATATCAGTCAGCAATAGATCAGACAGATTGCAAGGCTAGACTTTATTACTGAGCTTCCTATACAAAAATTCCTGGAAAAAACTCTTCCACAACTTCAGCTTGCTCCACAGTGGTAAAGGCCCAGCCTGCAAAGCTCTTTCTGGATACTCAAGTCTTTGAGTACACCAGTATCTCTATCTGAAGTGGGGAAGACAGAAGATGGAGACGGGTTTCCTACAAATAAAACCCTATCTGAAAAAAAAAAAGTATAGTCACTAAAGGCTTAAGAGAACAGTTGGACACGACCCCAGCTTGACCTAAATCATCAGGGCAGATGTCACGTTACTTTGGTGCAACTGTGCAATGAAAGATGGGTTTTAGTGTTCTATCTTAGCCTCTACCTAAGATATATGGGTAGGAAATACCGACTCTATTTGATCTGCACAATTAGTTTCAACTCATCTGCCATGAGAAGACTCATTTTACCTTGATACTGCTGTCATTTCATATGATCCTAGCACCCCTGACTTTCAGATTCATATCAGAGCCTTTGCCAACCATACATTTTCAATTATACAGTAAGTGGTTTCACGGCATGACAGCTGCTTTTTACATTGATTAGTAGGTATTTTTTACTTACATTAAATTGTTCAAGGGCAGAATACATGAGAATTGGATTTCAGAAAATTTACTTCACCACATTTTGAAAATCATATATAATACAGTTAACATTATTCTTTTTTGGTTTATTTCCTTTCATGTCTCTAAATTTTGACAAGGAATTCAAATGAATGCAAAAAAGCTGAACTGTTTCCTATTACATATTTGTGATAACCATTTACGTCTCTAGAGCACATATCTACTTTCTACTGAAAGTAATTTTGGCAGAAGTGGCAAGCTTGTGGATTGGCCCAGTGAAAATGTGAATTCCCATTATGTTTATGGGGCTCTGATGAATACAAAGCTAGAGCTACTTAAAACAAGACTCCGCAAACACAGTCCTTTGAAGGGAAGGAACATTTTGGAACTTTTTACTCAACAGAGTACTATTGCTAGAGGACCACGAATAATTATTGTTAGACAGCAAGAATAATGCCACATAAAACACGGAAAACCTTTTTACAAAAATGCACACATTAATTTATTACAAGTAAAGAGCTAACTGTAAAAGCAAATAAAGAATATTAACATTCCTATTAATGGAGAATTTGACTTTGAAATAATTTCATTATTTAGCTTAAGATTTTCTCTTACTTATAGAGGTGTTCCTTATATAGAAAACTACATCTCTGATTTTTTTAGAAGAGGACACAGTCCCTTACAGTAAAATGCTGAACCCACACACTTAACTATTTCACAATGCTGTGTTTGAGTCTTTCTCTAAGGAACTGTCTTTCAAAACATGGTTATGTGCCAAGATTAAAAGCATTCACAGCCTGTCAACATTGTAACCTGAAGTTAAAAAAGCATTTGTGAACACTCAAAAAAACCCAAACAAGTGAAAAAACCCACCCCAAAACACCCCCTCCCCCACCAACACAGTACGATGTTACTGGAGTGATAACTAAATGCAAAATGATCCTAACATCAGTGTAAAGATATTGAGATAAAGAGTCTACACTGAGAATTACAATTGAATATGTTGTATTTACAGAAATTATGTGTTTGCTTGCAATTCTAATAAAAGCATGACAGCTGAGACTGCTCAGAACACTCCTGACACTATTTATTTTTAAAATCCACAGTGTGAGCTTTAAATTTTTTTCTCCTCTTGTTGTTCAAGCCATTTTATATTTTTAGGTGGCTGAAATAGGTGAAATGAGAGAAAGTCAAGCAGCAGGAACTCCTAACCACTTGTCTCTGGGGAAATACACCTTTTTCAGCTTTTCAAATCAAGGGCTTAAAGTAGGTTGCAAAGTAGTTATCATATAATTCAATAATTATATGAATAATTCAGATTCAGTTTGATATTCTGAATCTTTAGCCATCATCATCGTCAAAATAACCCCACACCAAGAAATATAACACTGGAAAAACAACATAGGGATTAATCTTATCAAAACCTGTTTCATTCTGTGAGAGTAAGGAACCCTGTGATGGCCCCTCCTCTTCCCCTGTTTGTCCTTATACGAGGTAAAAGCACCTTGGAGGTGTTAATCTCCTACAATACTTGATTTTGCTGTGGGAATTATTAGTTTTGCCCTCATTAACACAAAACTTGTGTTAATTAGACATTAGAGTTGGCAACTTTTGTTGAAAAGTTTTGTTTCTACCCTGGCAATTCACAGCAAACATGATGTTGTGCCTTGCTGCCACAGGTTCCAGTACTAATTATATCTGCCTCCCCTTGCCTGACCCCAAATTTGGCTTCTTTTCAACCAGAAGTCTGAGCTCCTTAGTATTTCTTAACTACAGAAGGATTTTAGCCACTGCTATATTCTTATAGATTAAATGAAATAATTGAAAGAGGTAGGAAATAGTCAACATTCTCTTTACAAATCATACTTATGTTTATATAAAGTCAAAGACCAATTCTCTAGGGTTCTAAGTACTTCCAAAGTTTGCTCTTTTTTTTCCCCCCTTATCTCACCAATATAATTCATCTTTAAAAATTAATTATTCTCCTCCTCCCAGTGTTTTGTTAGTAACCTTCAACAAGAACAGACTCATTACATTTCCACACACGATCACCAAGGATTGGAGTCTCTAATTAAAAAGGTGTGAAATAGCATCTCCCTGCTTCTACCTCAGTGATGTAACCTGACAGAAAAAAACACGCCCAGATTCACATCTGTGAAAGCAAAAGTAAATTGCATCATATGGGACCAACAAAAGAGCACTGCCAATGCAAACTTGTGCAAAAAACTCTCAGAAATGCCTGTCTGAAAGTCCTCTTGGATTTGGAGAAATCATACGGATGAAGGTTTTCCACCTAAGACTGAAAACACAATGTTCCCTACCAAAGAGCCTGCTTTCTTCTGCCTAATTGCCAAGGTAAATATGTGCCTCTTACAAGCACATCAACTCGAACTAGATGCAGAGGCAAAAGCTGTGATCCACAGGCGATGGAACTTGTCTGCTCCTCAGGGCAGTACCTCCTATGAGTCACTGACTGCTTATTCCCAGTACCATGCACTCACACATTCCCACCAATCTTCTCAGGCAATGAGGCCCCCCAAGGATCTCTGTGACATTGTGCATCTTAGTCTATTGTCCTGCTCCCATTGCTTGTGTTTTCTGCTGGTACATCTCTCAAAGCAATACATACTGTCTGAAGACAAAGCAGGGGCACACCATTCTCAATGCCTGCTGGTTTCTATGATCACTTCACTGTTCCCTTGCTTGTTTTAGAAAAGACCCTCTTCCTTTATTCTCCACTGAATTTTTCAGGGTCCAGCTTCCAAGCACTGCTCTATATTTCACCATATGATTTAGAAAGTATTTTGATGTTGATTTTATCTTTCCATTAAAAATTCACCTCTTTGTATTGTTGTGCTGTAAAAAAATTTGGATTGACACTGATAGCCCTCAATACAACAGCATTTCACCAGCCCAAAAATCCTTCCAGCTCTTCTGCAGACATTGTCCAGTTCTTCATCTTTTGAAGACCTGGACCCCAGAATTAGATACAGTATCCAAGTATTTTTTAGCTATTTGAATCCCACTTCTCAAAAGTAATTTTCTATTTGCACCAAAATAAGAGTAAAGGCAACACGACCATTTGTAACCCACCAATCTTTTTCTATGAAGTTTACTTCAATACTCATAAGGCTTAATTGCTTATTCTTTCAGCCAAACCTTTTGTAGAAAACTAGCAATTCATAATACACTCTGCCTTCTAACTCAATTTAAACACAGGATGTTTATTCTTCCCTTTTGTCACATGAAAACTTCAGTTAAGCTGGATATAATTGTCTATGGCACTACAGGATCCAATTCTGTTGTACAGAGCTACAAGCTATAGCAACCATCTATTATCACAGTGCAATTAAATAAACACTTCATCTACATCCATAACACAGCACGTTCCGTTTTTCTAGCACAGCAGAGTCCAGTAATCCCTTACTTGTCTGAGTGTACTTTATAATAACAAAAAGAAACAGAAACCTAAGTAACATTAATAATTACAAGTATTTCCTTCATTCCATTTGCTCACAGAGGCAAAACATTACATTTGAAGAGCTAAATAAAGAAAAATATTGAAATATGCTTCCACATGTCAAGCACTAAAAGCTTCAATCTTGTTAGCATTAAGCACAGAATTTTATGGAAACACTGTTCTTGAAATGCATAATGAAATATGATCCTTATTTTTTCCTGAATTACTCTTTTCATTTGCCTTGCATAATTCATATAAAATTTGGAGAAGTCTGAATTACAGTCTTGGCACAAAGATGCTGTCTTCCCAGAACATGAGTGATGACCATATAAATTTTGAAACAAGGATTATTTAATGTCAATAAGACCAAAAAGGGCTATTTAAATACAAAACATGAGAAACTTATGCAGTCAGTCCTGCCCTAACTTCCACCTGACATTTTTAATAACAATGATAACGAATAAAAATGCAGATTGTTTGTTCATGTTTATATCTGGCTGCATACAGTTATTATTTATTCAGGCCTTTTGTTTATATTTAAATGATGGAAATTATTTTCAATTATACCCATTATTGATGGGAACTTCTTAAGTGATACCCTGTCCGAGCTGCATATTGTGAGGCAAAAGTTTCATTGCTTGGTTTGATAGTGAGGCAAACAAACCAGCAAGAAGCTGCAGTCACTGTGCACTCACCATGTTCACACCTGCCTGCTCTGGCACTAGGCAGGCAGTGGGATGGTCCTACATGGCCACTCTCGTGCCCTTACAGAATTAGATGCACCAAATAATGTCATAAAGGCTCACATTTTACACTGATAACCTGATTCTAATACTGGACCACTATGCTGACACTTAGAAATGTGAAAGATGAGCGTACAGAATTTATTATTTTGTTTTTCAAGTCATAGATATTAATTTCAAAAGAAAGCAAGTTATGAGATTAATGACAGGCAATCACAGTGACTTGTTTAAGAGCACAATACTGAAAGACATGTCTCCTTTGCATTCGGGGTGGAGTAGGTGTATGTAAATCACATAACTCATGGATATCCTTATTTCAAGAAGACAAGATAAATAGAAATACAAAATCACAATACAATCTATCTTACTACTTCCCCTGTATCAAGTACCTATTTGAAAAATACTCAGTTATGTCTGCTACGCAGCAAACTTTAGGAGGAACAAATCAGTGCTATGTATCACTTCCAGGAAAAGGATAAGTTTAGACTCTATGAAATCTGCATTCATGTTCATCCAAGAAGGTGCTGCCTGCAGTATAGTGCTAAGAAACTACAATTTGTTAGCATTAAATGGAAGAGTGTTACCTAACAGGAACCACAGCTATAGTGCAGAGAGAAAACAATTACCCCACCAGATGTGATCACTTTCAGTGTCTGATAATATGTAGGTTTTTCATACAAAGTTATTAAAAATAAATTACTGTATCAGCCAGTTACATAAAATTATTACTGTGTGATATGAACTCAGCTCTAGACTTCAAGGCAGTAATGAAAACAGAATGATAACGGAATTAGTTGATCTGAATTATAACAATGCTGTAAGATATATGACATGCTTTTAACAAGAAAGGACTTGTTCAAGACCAAAGTTCTTCTTTGTATTATAAATTACTTTTTAGAAGGCTATGGGAACATCATGCAACAGAATAAAAATCTAATATGTGCAGACATGCAATCTCAAAATGGTCCTCAAGACCAGAACAGGACATTCACACAAAGAAATAAAATCCCATAAATTTACCAGCCCTTGCCTGGTTCCCTAGAGGCATAGCAGATTCCACAACTCAAAGGAAAAACAGCAGAAAACTGTGGGCAACATTCAATATGTAATGATCAGAGGCTAAGAATAACAAAGAACATTGCATCTCTCAACAGTAATAAAATCTGCCCATCCAGGTGTCTGGCTTTATAAACCCTCATTTGTGGCGGGGACCTGCACTGTCCCCAAGTCAGCTTATCTTTTCATTTATATGGTCAGTCAAAGCAAGGAAGGGATAGACAGAATAAAAATATATAAATATATAAATAAAATAAATAAATAAATAAATAAATAAATATTAAAAAAAATATATATAAAAATATTTAAGAAAAGCAAACTGCTTTACTAACAACCAATTTCAGACAGATGAAAAATGTATCAAGAAATGTTTTGAGAAGAACTCATTTCAACAATCTAATGTCGTGAAGTTACCAGAATTAGCGGTTTTGTTGAAATAACATAACTTAGTGTTCAGACCACAACCTAAATTTTATTCACACACGCACAAAAAAAAAAAAAAAAAAAAAATTAAAAATTGGAAAGAAAAGATTTTTTTAAAAATGGCCTTTCCTTCAAGGCCTGTTCTTCCCACTATTCCTGTGAAGTTTTGGGTAGGCTGCACTCTCCAGTTGTGCAGAGCCCTGGGTGTCTGATGTGCCCCATCATTAAGCCTTCCCACCAGCAAATCTAATAAAGATGCAATTTTGCTTCTTTTCACAGCTGATTGACATTTTAATTAATCTACAGTTAGCAGTGTTAATCGAGCTATGAAGTAAAGCAGTAATTCACAGCTAGCAAAATTCCCCACAAAGGTTTTACAAGCACCAGTACACAGTTTACCTCATTAGTTGTTCTTGGGATATTTTTAATAAAAAAATAAATGCACCCACAGAGTATAACCCTTTTTCAAAGAAAATCAGCTTCCAGGAACCCATTCCTAACAGAGGATTTTTTTTTTCCTTCTGTAAAATAATCTAAATCCCTAATGAGTAATGACAAAGGATTCAAATATAACAACTTTATCTACTACTTTCATTCTGATACATTCATAAAGACATGGCCATAATATCCCTTCTTCACGAAGCTTCATGCCACTGATAATATTATAGAAACAAGTTCTGTCCTATTTTTTATGTTTTCTACAAATTCAAAGACTCACTCCAAAGACTTTCAGAAACAAAATCTGTGCTTGCTCTTAAACACAGAGCAAAAACATGTTGTTGTATGTGCATCAATACTCCTTTTCAAGAATGTGATCCTGAACAACAAATATTTTTAAAATAATTAATTTGTTTATTTATTTGGTGCACTCATTTTTGAAATATTATTTAGCCTCTACAAAGCTCAAACATCTGGCTATGGTGAAAGCCTAAAAAAAAAAAAAATAAGGAAACAAATGGCTAATAAAATCCCTTGCTTTTCTAAGAAATATTACGGGTGTGGTGGGGCTGTTTTGGCAGTGTGTATGTGCATGGATCCAGCAAAGGATGGCTATAACATAGCATCATGCTCCTGATAGACAAAGCTTTTCACTTCAGTTACTGGATACAATTATCCTAAAATACACACTCAACACCTACCTCCAATGTTTTCAGAGAACAGGAGGAGAAAAAGAATTTTAGAAATTAAAAGTGCTCCTGTGCACAGATGCATCTCCAGTTCTGAAAAGAACATTGAATAGAAAGTCACCTATGAGAGGAAGACATTAAGATGAACTTCATCCTGTCACCCTAGGAAGCGTACAAAAAGCTCCCTAAGTTACATTACACTTACCAAACTCTAGAAACCTTCACATAGTGTTTCTTTGCAAAAAAACTTTGATTTACAAATCTAAAGGAAGGAGTGCCAGCATTTTTTTCCTTTCCTTTTACTTCTTTAAAGGGCTCAACAAGTTCCTATATCAGTCAGCAGTAGCTGTGAATCAGCTCAGTGCAAGGGTAACACACCACCCTCTGCAGCTCTGCGGAATTTTCCAATTTCAAGCTTAATTCCCGACTCTGCAGATGAACTGAGCCACAATACAAAGACATCTTTACCCATTCACTAGTGTGGGTTGAGAGAGAAATTAGCCAAATAATTTAAAGAAAACACATATATATCTACAAAGATATAGAAAATTTCTTGCATTTTTTTCCTATTGATTGCTGCCTCTCAAGCCAGGATCCTTTGTCAGCAATTTGCAAATAAAATGATCTGTTAACATCTTATGACAGTCCTTGCAATTCTTATAAATCTTTTATCTTTCACTGAGTATACATTTCACTAAACATCTTTGAATGAAACAATCACAAATAAATTCATGGTGAAACATCCTCTTAATAAAGTTAACACATAATCAGATATGGGACGAGGAGGAAATCAGTTTTAAAAAGATCATTTTCACAGACACCATTAAAACCTATGATTAAGAACTGGGCCAAGGGTAGCTACAGTTCAGTTCCATATGAGAATTTGTTTTCCATGTGAAGTATGTAACTTGGCTCCATAAGGATGCCCTAGAGCCAGAACAGAGGGAGGAAGAAAAGGTGATTATTTGCAGGCCAGACTGATCATGGCTATATGACCAAACAGAACCTCCCCTTCTTGCCCCTTTTATACAAATTTCATTTATTCAAATACAGCCGCAACAAAAAATCCTGCAAACAAAACCAACAACCAATAAATACTACCCCAAACCTCTAAAAACCCCAAGAAACCAACCTGGAAAAAACCCAACCATGACCTCACATTTATAGCCCAAGGACTACTAAACTAATATATTATTTCCTCCTCAATGAAACATGAAAATTCCAAGCACAAACCTTTAATTTACAGATAGCAAAAATCTGAGTGATGGAATACACATACAATTCATAACATTTTACTGCATTTCACACACGGATTACTAGAAATCTCATAAGAAAGTCTTTTCAGAAAAATATAGCCATTTTTTTCCACAGGGAGGTTCATAGATTACCTTTAAAAGATCCACAAAGTCATCTGAGCAAAATTTTGTCCTGCATTACTAGTGTAGTTTTCTTTTATTGAGACATCGTCTCATAACTTTTACAACAGGACTAGTCAGTCAAGTATCAAAATAAAAAGTGACAAGCATTTATTGGTGCCAGTCAGACCTGGATTTTAGTTTCCTTGTTCACAGAAAATTATGGGGTTTAACACTAACTGTATATTCAAACCCAAGCCCATGAAAATGTGAAACTCATGTCATCTCTTACACCATCACTAAAAAAGCCCAAACCCTCTCACTGGGAAAACAAAAAAGAATACAGTGAACTTGGCTACCTTTTCCACAGGTTTATTAAGAGATGGTGTAAAAAGCATTTTTAAGTAAGAAATCCAACTCAACTTTGCCCACAAATTTGCATTAATTATGTGGAAGGTCATGACATGAGCAGGTAAGTGTTCTTCAAAAGGTGAGCTTATGATTTCTGTGCTTGTTTATATAATTCCCACAATTCTGTTAAAAGCAGGCAATACACTGTCACTGCCATTATGTGTTGGTTTTTTTCAAATGTTCTTGTACATAGAACATTGTGTTGCAGCAGAGAAATCATTATTTCTCAACCTTTCCTCGACAGAACAAATAATGCGACTATTTTTCCCCACATGCTCTCAAATCCATAGTCCACTGAAAGAGTCCATCACCACCCGCAGTGCCAACAGAGATTATTTTGGCCAGTCACTGAGGCATGCTCCTCTGCTTGCACACTGGCCAGCAATTCCTCCTGAAAGGTGGCCATTCACAGGGAACTGCAGAGCAGCCGAAAACGCTGTTCACCTCCTGACACCCACCTGCACAACCTGGCAGCACAGAATTGCAGCAGCTCCCCACTTCCCAGCACCACTTGTCTGGGACTGTTCTGCAGGAGAGGCAGCAGCCAAACTGCAAAACCTCTGCATCTCCCAGCGGGGCCTCACCCTCAGAAAGGTCTCACGCAGGAATTTACTCATTTCCTCTCTTCTTATCTCACATTATCACCTGATTTAACGCATACACAGAGTGTTGTCTTGTTATATAAAATATCTCACACTTCAGTTTAAAAGCAGCCAAGGCAACCACAAATGTACTAGAAAGTTTGTAGGAGGTTTTTAGTCTTTCAGATACAGAAAATTGAAACTGGAGAACATCTTGCTTTAGCTAGACAACACAGATACATGTTTTTTCACCCAGTTTTCCCTTGAAGTGATAGTCATCTTCACTCCAAACTTGAGAAAACACTGAACATAAATTTTGTTATATATGTTTATGTATTTTTGTCCTTATATTTTTTTATCATAAAATATGATTTTAATATTTGTCAATTGATAGAGGATAAAACCTTGGTTGGTGTGCCTTAGTCTTCTCAAAATCTGCCATTACCTTTTATTGATCTTCTCTTAATGAAGAAAGACATAGATGTATTTTGGCAAAGGTTCTTCAGTTCAAATTCTCTCAGAATTAATTATCCACACATTATAGCAATGGACCCAGGGTGAGCACAGATCCAGCCTTTGGCACTGTAATAGCAGAGGCTGTAGGTCTACTGTAAGTACTATAAGATTTGTAAGTATTATAGAGATTACAACCAAACATGAAATACAGAAAGTTATAGCATTCTGAAAAAAAATCTCAGTTAATTTATTCTGTTTTATTTGAAGAAGAACATTAATATCCATAGTAAAAGAAGTTGGTTTTAGCAAAAGTATTCATTATGGAAATGAATCCACATCAGAGAATCAGTCTTTCAAAACCAGTGAGGGTTGGTTTTCCCATCAAGGAAAAATTTTCAAGTGAATTATATATTTCACATATATTTTTACATTCTGGTTTTATAATAAAGACTAGTTGCAGATGCAGCAGAATGAAACCACCTCTATACACAAATAATCCTTTTTTAGTTAAATACCAGGTTCTCAAAACTCGTACCTTCATCTTCATTTACAAAAGAATATAGTTGTCCATTTTGTCACTTTCTAAACATCATGATTTCTATTAGTGATTCAAGATACCATGTTCAGGGTTTATATTGGATCATATTTCCCTTCCATACCCAAGGGTTACTGAACTTTTCACAGTTGGCTGAGATTTACAAGCCAAGTGAGAAAGCTGCTTGCACGGAAAGGCTTTGTAACTAAGCAAGAAGAAGGCAGTTCTAACCATGGAAAAAAAAATACATTATTCCAATAACTCCAGTAAATAAGGCATGATGTGGCAGCAACAGTAGAAGGGAAAAATACCAGGGAAAAAACAAGTCGTAGGATCTAGAGATTGATAAACTAACAAATAATGCATCTGCTTCTGAAGCAACTTAGATTGTCTTTAATATTATTTTTAATTTTAAAATAACAGACATTAATATAACACATAGTATATGTTACTCCATAGCCAGTGTTTATTTAATTCACCAAAATAATGAGACAAAAAAGCATTGCATTTATTCTTTGTAAGGTGACTCTGTAGGAAGATATTATTACTGTAAGTAATCTAAATGGATACTTCACAGTTGTTTTCCCTAGATGCATTTTCTTTTATTCAAAACAGTCCATAAACATTAGCAGAATTCTAATAGCTAAGTGGAAAAATTCAAACAATAACATACTTTTGTAATAATTCTAATAACTCATTTCATATATATATATATGTATCTATATCTATATATATGTATACACATATATAAACTGGAGCATGCATTACTTTCTCTAATTGGAAAATTCAATACGTCTACCTTCTCCAATTGAATGACTTCTGTAAGTACTACAAGGAAAATCCTGTATCCTGATTTTTACATAAAGTATATACAAGCAGGAAAACTCTTTCTGCTAATGAAATAATTTATAGATAGAAAATTCAAAAACCTTTAAATTAATAAAAAGTACAAGCTGAGAAAACCAACAGAGCTGCCACAGCCCTGACAAGCTTTTAATATTTCTTTCACATTTTCCTCGGAATTAAATTTTCTTTCTGGATCAGAGAGAATCAGTTCTCTGATCAACTTTGCCCTTACCAGTGAGGGCTGACTGAACTAACAAGCATCTCCACACTCTATCTCACACAGATCAATCTCAGGCAACAGGCAGGCACTGCAGAGCAGGAAGAGAACACAGACTGTGTGGGAACAACGCCCTCCCAATATTGCAAAGGCAATTACCTCCCTCCTAGCAAAGAAAAGAACGGGGAGCATGTTGTTAACAGGATCACTCTAAAGCCAAGCAAGCCAGTGACTACAAGAAAGAAAGATGCATGTAACTGCATGAAGTAAAGGAAGCTGCAAGCACCATGGGACCCATCCTGTGCTCTAGCCTGCTTTTCCCAAGAGAAATTGCAAGACCTAGATTTTATCTCAGCATAAGTGTCTACACACTGATTACCCCTGTCTTCTTTCACATGTGTTACAGTCCTCAAAATCTGTGTTAACTTCTACTACATGCAATTCCCAAAAATGCTATTCAAGAGCACAAAGGTTGAGTTTTCTTTAAATACCAACCACTCAGAAAGCTGAAACTTAACCTCCAACCCAAGAGCAATTACACCTCTTTCAAAAACTGGGCAAATCAGTCAGTGCTTATATCCAAAATAACAGCACCAATAGAGTTTACATTTCTGCAACCAACAGTGGAGTCCTTCAGGCAAGCAGACAAGGACTGAGTTCAGTGCTGTAAAGTTAGAGAGCTCACACTGTGCTGTTCTCAGCAAAGGATGAAAGAGATGGATAGAGTTGATTTTTCTTGCTCTCCTGCCACAAGCAGAAAAAGCAACACTTCCCCAGATCCCACTCCATGGAACAGATCTTCAACAGCACAGAATACACAACTTAGTTACAAATTATCCCAATTTTAAATCAGTTGAAAATCTTGACTACCCTGGAAATAAGATCTAAAAAAAAAAAAAAAAAAAAAAAAAAAAAAAAAAAAAAAAAAAAAAAAAAAATATATATATATATATATATTTGGTTATTCAAATGTTCCATGACAGTACTTATGAATTTATTATAGGATGTACTTTAAAAAAAAAAGGCAGAAAGCCATGTCTAATAGCACAGATCTTTTTATTCACAGAATCTCAATATTATGTGTGCTATGAAGAATATTTTCCCTCTAAGTCAAAAAACAAGTTTGCCTTTTTACCCAAATGTCAGCACTTGTTCCATTTGGGAAAGCTTGCAACTCAAACAGCTTTTCACTGAAGAAGAGGCTTACAAAAGAGGTCTTGAACTATGTTTTGAAAAAATTATCCCATTTTTCCATTAATTTTCCCCTTGTGTATAACTACATGAACAGCTTTTGTTTGCATTTATATGGGGTTTGTTCCCTTCAGTTGTCTTTTCTCTATGGAATGTTTAAAACAGACTTCCCTTTGCCCTCCAGCTTTTATTTAAGAGTCCTATAGAACTGTGCTGAGCAGTGCACAGAAGGCAATGGAACATTTCTCAACACATGGTGTTCCATATGCAGGACTTTACACGTGTCCACATATTGGATGTACTAAAAGTCCTCTGACTGCAACAAATTGAATTGCTGCCAGTCACCACAGCATGGCTAAAAGTCTCTACCTTCTTCCAACAACCAGTTTAAAGACTATTTGATGTTCCTGAAGTACTGCAAGTAAAGAAGTACAAGAAGAAAAAAACTGCTCAGAAAAGTAATTATACTTTTAAATATGAAAAAAAAATAGCTGAAAGATCTAGATGTACTTTAAAGTTTTTTTTGTCCACAGAGCCTGGTTAATTCACAGTTACTGCTATGAAAAATAATGTCTCAAGAGGGAAAAGAAAGAAAAAGAGAACCATATGAAAACTCTAAGTACAGAGCTGGTGGCACATACAGTAACCAGAGGTAACTACCTGCCCTTCTGATGGGATTTCTGCTCCAGATTTGCTCATTAAATTGTGAAGAGTTAGCTGTTCATAGTCTTCTGCCAGGTGCTATCTGATGATAGGAAGATCATCCCAGCATATTACAGAAACCAAGTGTCTTGACAAACATCTTGCAAAACTGGGGTATTGTATTTCAGCAGTATGTAATGGAGTTTTGCCAAATGTCTAACAGCCCTATTATTTCTCCCTGACAGGATGTTTTACAGAGGCTATTATTTTCTGATTACACCAAATTAAAAATGGGTTGCTGGACAGAACAGAAGGATATTTACATTGGATCTCTGGCATCATTATAATGAGATAAAGGCAAATAAAAGCCAGAAATGTTTCACTTACAGCGACATTGCAACTTGTCATTTAACCCTTATTTTCAATACACTCTTAGCAGAACAAGTCTATTATACTCAGAGTGATTAACCCTCAAGAGGCAATAACGTACAGACCCCTTAATTGCAAAACAAATGTGTCTTAACAAGTACAGAAAGTACATTGATAATAAGACCCTCCTTGATTTTAAATAAAATTCAAGCTGAATTTTTCCTCCAAGTGTTTTACATGGAGAACAATTATCTCCTATTGTTGTCATTTATCTCACTTGGTAGGCACATAGCACTAATTTGGCAGTATTGAAGTCCTATGAAAAACAGCACCCATTGACATACAAGCTATAAAATTTTGTCTAACAATTCCCTTTCCTTTTGACTGTGCGTGAAAAATGGAATGGAGTGGGCAGAGTCAGCCCTGCAGCCCCACAAGTGTATCATCCAACAAAGATGAGAATGCATCTAAGAGTAATAGTTCATAAAATGGAATTATTTCTTTTCCACAATGAAATAGCAGGAGATTAATTCCCAAATGCCCAGACCGAGGGTTTGTATTACTGATTCTCTATTATTTTGATGTCCAAGCCTGTACAGTTCTTTCTTTTATAATGTAAAATAACCATCATTATGGTCCTTCCTAAATTTTTGTCATAAATAGATTTCATCAACATGATCCCATTGTTTATGCCAAAGTAATAAATTAAAAAAAAAAAAAGGAAAAGTAATCTTCTCTGAGTTAATCCTTAAGGAAATAAGAAGTATCCTCCAATGTTTTTCATGTTTCACTCTTGATATATTTAAATGGTTCCTTATGTGCTGTATACATTTTTTAGCACTTATCATAACTAATAACCTGCCATTATTTCTTCCAGCCCCTAAGTTTCCCAGTGTTAGAGTTAAATTGCAAAGACTCAGGAGAAAAACATAAAGTATTTAAAATTTCTCTGCAAATTCCTGTATTGAAATTATTGTCTTGTTCAACTCACGGGACATGAATTTCCTCTTTTCTCTCTGCAAAGACAGATGTAGATCCCAATTGCAGTGAGACTCTGAAGGTAAAGAGCAGACAAAACCATAGAAGTAGAACTTTTAAAAATATTCAAAATATCCAACAAGTTAAACAGAAATCCAAAGAGCTCCTACAACAAGGAGCTAAAGGTTTTTCAAGGACTGCCTTATATAAAAAAAAGCCAAGTTGTACCTCAGATTTCTTAAACTGATTTTTATTTTACTTTTTATAAAGGAGATTCATATTGCCTTTATATGTGAGTGTGTCTGAAACAGGTTCTTAATGAATCTTTACTATGACCAGTTCTATTTAGAAATTCTCAATTTATTTTTGAAATTTTATCAGCATAAAACCCAGACAGAAATTTTATATTTTTATGTTTCATTAAGGAATTCTCTTTGAAAAAAATTCCTAAACAAACATTTAACTCCAGGTAGCACCCTGCATGAAGCTGGGTGAAACTCTTTTCAAAGATTTTCATCCCCACCTCAGCCCCAAGAAAATAAGAAAAAAACAAGCCTTCTACACAGCTTTTCCTTGGGAATCCATTTCTGTTCAGGAATGACTGGGGTTCACTGTTCCCTTTCTCAAACCTTTCCTATGAAAAAAAGAGCTACCTTAACTCTCCCATCACTAGGAAGCATGTTCCCATTCCAAAGCTTATGCCCGCTAACTTCTCTTTCAAAGATCTACTAAAATTCCATTTTATAAGTTCTCTTGCTATTAATTAAACTTCTCACAGCTCCAAATCTCACTGTCTCACTATTTTAAAAAATACTGTGAGGCTGTCGCCCTCATCCAGCTTTCTAGAATACTGTACACCACAGTGGACTTTCACTATAAATGAAATCTCTTTAAAATTTAACACACACATTAAACAGGAAAATCCTATCAACCCATGATGAAAATACATTACCATTTTTAGATAATTTGTGCTTTCTTATACTCAGGACTTATTCTATGTTTCATTTCCTCATCTATAATACTGGAGCCAGACTTTGTCACTCCTGTTCTCTGTAGGCCTATCTCCTGCAATTGGTGTATTTCCGAGGAGTTCCACAGTGGATTTTTCCAGCTACATGTTTACAGTATCTTGCAGAAAAGGATTTCAATGTTGGATATAGTATTTCAATACTATTTTAGTATAAATACTGGTGCAAAAATGTAACCAAATAAACACTGTAAGCACTTAATAAAGTACTGTGAGTGAAATGACTTCTTGTGTATCTCCTGGGATCCCAGCCACAAATACCAGGAAAACAGTTTGAGAAGCAACCACAGAAATAGAAAGTTGGGTATCGGACTAAAAATAACCCAGAACAAATGAATAGCAATCTTATTTAAACTGAGATTTAAGAATAGGATTGTTTTATTCTGTAGTGTTAACCACATAAGTCAGATCTCACCATGGAAAGAAAACTAGCATCAGTAGCACACAAAAGCCATTAGAAGAAATACCAGTGTTAAGATTTCCACAAAAATTGAAAAAAAAAAAGGCACAAAAGCACAGACTTCAGTAGAGAAAGAAATTCATGGCAGTGTATTAAAATGGATGGTACCTGTGAATATTGGTCATTGTAATATTGTGGGATTTTGTAACCACAAGGTTTCTGTAAACCAAGGAGCAGGTGCTTAGCAGGGCCACTAGATATACTGAAAGTTGGAACTTGAATGAAAACAAAAATATGTGAAGGTGAATAGCAGAAAAAGGAATCAAAGTAAATTTTAGCAACAAAAATACTGTAAAGTAACTCTAATCATAGACTGGCAAGGATGAGATCTAGCTGCCATAAAAGTAACATTATTACATAAAACTGGACCTGGCATATTGGGCTGCAGCTGTAATTCAACAACACAAATGTTCTGCCTCTGACAGTGATTTTAAACAGCTCTCCAGAGGCAGCCATAATCTCCAAAATTTAAAAGTACAGATTACTCTGCCCATACATATTTTTATTTAGATACAAATGGCTGTATTTTCACCACAAATTAAGATGTGCCCCAAGGATATTTTCATCACTGGACACATTCTCCATCCATGTGGTCGATACAAAAGGTAAGAGAACCATGAGAGGAGGCTTTGGCTCCTATTTCATGCAGGGGACTGCTTGTTCCAACCACATCATTTGTGTATGGTGGGTTCAGCAATGAAAACAGTCCTGAAGCAGGTACCTCAGAAGACCCACAGAGCAGAAGGACACAGCCTTAAGAAGGAGCTCAAAGACACCTTCATACTCATATCTGGACCACTCAAGCACCTAAACCATTTGTCCAGTCCCCAGTCCATCCTTTAGCACAATGACAAAGATTTAAGTATATCATATGCAACACGAGTGTTATCTTCACCTCTCAACAATCCCCAAGTGATGCTGTTGGGAGAGTGCCCCAGGTAAATAATATCAGCCATCCAACTGCACTGACAGGCTCAGATTCAACTTTTTATTTCTTTTTCTTAAATGCAAAGAGCTTCTGAGAAGGTGGAAATTGGCCTGATTAAGACCAATCCCAGTAAAGCTGGTCCCCAGAATACTCCTATCCATTCTGCAAAAGCCTGTACACACTTCAAAACTCCTTCCTTAAAACCAGAAATGTGTATGTCTTGGGGAAAAGGGCTTAATCTCATTCTAAACAAACATGGCAGCATAGCAGGCAATCTACAGCAAAGTGAGAGAGCTAAAGGCACATCCAAAGTCAACAAGCAATCAGCCAGACCTTCAGCTAATACAAACCAGCACTATCTTCATTAGCTTCTTTGGCTCAGAATCATCTTCCGGGCTTACAGCACGCAGACCACATGTGACTTCCTCCGTCAAACTTTTCACAAGCCAAATCTCAGCCTCACCCACCTCCTTCTCCCACAACCCCTCGGTTGCATCCTGTTCCAGCACAGCTGGGCTTCATTACTGTGCCCTCCTCAGCCCTGTGAAAGCACGTCCTGCACAAGCTCAGCCCTCCTTTGCTTCTTTCTTCATGCTAGAGAAGCTTGAAAGCACCACCTAATGGCACAAGTAACATTCTGAATATTAACTTTTTACATTGTTTCTAGAGTTTTCTATTGTGGGGAGATAATTTCATATCAGTAATTTTAGTGGCCACTTCCCAAAGAACGCAAGGTACAAAAATGGGAAATGTTTTATCCCACGTCAAGGAAAAGGCATTGCACTTTACCAAGACATATTTACGCAAAGGCATATCTTTCTATATTGTATGTCAGCGTTCACAGATACCCTCAATTTGGCTTAAATATGGAGTTCATTAGTGCAGTGACCACAATTCCACATCTGGATTTAGAAGCAACTGAGTGAACTGTACTGCAGGGAAGTTAACAAGAACAATTCTACTGTCAACCACACATGAAAGAAAAAAAATGTGCTGAACAAAACATTTTAGGAGTGCAACTGTGGGCTGCCTTATATCAATAGTACTTACTAAACAGAAACTGGAACAGGAAGCTGTGTGATTGCTCACTTTACCCAGAGTTTACCACTTGGCTACTGTAATGTTCTCAGCTACTAAAGAGAACAAACTAAATGAAAAATGGTGATTTCATTCACAAGTTTGGAGTGGATTTTGGCAGGACGCTACAGATTGCTGTGGTCAACTTCTGACTCTGAAGTAATCTGCCTGTTACTTTATTCAATCCAAAGTAGATGATATAAACGCCCTTCCTGCATCCATTCACTTCATAAACAGCCAGAATAGGAGTCAGTAGTCTATGTTTGCCTATTTACATCCTTTATATTTTAGTATCCAAACATGCCCACATGTGGCACATCAGAATTAATAGAACTGATATTGCTCCAGCACCATCCAATATTTTTCTTTGTAAAAAGAAATTACGCAAGAGGAATAGATTATATTCTACTGCTAGCTAGTAAGAATTGTATCTTCCCATCTAGAGTGTTTCTTTTACACAAAAATCATCATAATATTATAATACTTCTGCAGGTAGAGAAATCAAGAAAAGAAGAAATTAAGATGCATAATCACATTCCAAGTAAGTAGCAGATCTAGAAACACAACTCAGTGCCCCAGTGCTGTTCCAAAACTCTATTCACTCAGCTGTACACAAAGCATACGGCAGGTCACAACTCTAAGCAAAGCAATAGCATAGCTGGACTTCATCTTCCCAGTTCCAAATCCCTCTCAGATGAAAACTTAGAGATATTGGCAATGTCATTCCTATAATTCCAAATGCTTAATCTGACTTTATTAAAAACACCCCAAACCAAACCAAACAATCAATTTCCTTTCTGAAAGTGAACACACTTAATGCTTCCAGCACTGTTCAGGAATATCAGTTGCCTACATGCACTAGAGGTTGGAAATACCATGTCTAAATAAAAATGGTGAGAGAATAAGAGCCTTAAGGAAGAATGTCTCTTTCTTCAAAAGCATCTATATTAAAAGTGAGGGTGTTGGAACAAGTTTACCATATACAGAAACTTTCTTCCATATAGGATTCAGAGCACCCAGCAGGATATAAACTTTAAATACCAGATGCATGACAACCAAGTGTTCATGTATCATATGGCCTCCACAGACACAAAGGAAGAACAATGATTATTACCCCCAAAAAATAATCAAACATGAATCAAAACATGAGGGTACCTGTACAATCTTCAATGTCCTTTTTTTTTCCTAGCTATTGAGATATTAATGTCTCCAGCTAGGATTTTTTTTTTTAATTTAAATCTTAGAAATCTCTTATTCGGGTTTCCATTTGATTCTCTTATAGAATTTGTCTTTGACAAGTGGTTACTAAATAAAGCTTTATTTACCTATTTATTTACTTCAAAATAAGCTGGTACTGAAACTTTCCACAGAAACTAGCAAAGAACTACACACGTAAATCCTTATTGCTTAATACCTACACTGGAGTTTCTCTAAGCAGCTTTATTGTCATGCTTTTCCCACATCAAGATCTGCTGTGGGCAAGTTTCACTCCTCTTTGGAGCCCAAGGTTTTCATTAAGACAAAATCCAATGCAGTTTAAAGTTTAACAAGGGCTTTGGAGTTTACAATGAAATCTATTTCTGTTTGACTCCTCCATACTAATTGATATCTTAGCTTCATGTTTGCTTTGTTTGAAATTTTTATCCTGGTTGCACAGAAGAAAAAATAACTAAATGAATAGAAAAGCAATTTGAGCCAGGTATCATTCATGATCAATCAACAATGAAGGAAGAGTTCAATCCCTATGTTAGAGACTGTAACATTTTTAAACCATGTTTAGACTTTTCTATAGAATTTTCTGTTTATATGCACTGACTCACAACAATATTTAGCATACTGAGAACTGTTTATATATCTTGTATTTAAAAGAAGTTCTTGCTGTGTTTATGTTTAAATTAGATAACAGATGGCTTCCCCCTCCACAACTCTATAATAAATCTAAGTTGTTACCAACTCCCCATTTATTTTTTACTGTCTTGACAAGAATCCTTTGAAATGATAATGTATTTTATTTAAAGGATCTTTTCAGTTTTCCCATGTTAAAAGAAATCATATGTGAGGGAAAAAAGGCACTTTCAAAACAAAGAAGTTCCATTAATAGAAAAATATTTCAAAATTATAAAAAGGGAGTAGATTCAGAAGTTACTATTTTTTGCCTACAGATTAAGCATAAAGATTTGTTCTTTTTTTCTACATTTTTATTCTTTTAACTAATATAAATTGGGCTAGTAGGAACCAATTTTTTGCTTAGGTTTTATAGAATGCATTTTAACTGAAGAATGAGGTCCATTAAAGCCTGTTTTTGTTTCAGCTTAACCAGTTCCACTGATGGTATGATTATCCGTGACTTAGCAGGCAGAGGACTGGAAAATCCATACTCTACTTTTCTGTCGCTATCTGTTGCTTCATGTCAGTTTCTCTAAAATTCACTGGCATTACAGAAAGAACAGATTAGTTTTTGTCTGTCCAAATTTCATGATGAAACACAAATACACAAGTCATACAAACAAGTAAGACAAAATCCTCAGCTCCATCATGGTGTACATCATATCTCCATACAAGACAATTCCCACCCTATGGGCCCCTAAAGCCACCCATGTCATGTGCAGCAGCCAAGAGCTGCCAGGGCTTCCCAAGCCTTTGCAAGCTGTCAAAAGAAGCAGCAAGCCTGGGAGAAAGCAGCAGGTCAGATGGACACATGCACACATGGTCACATTCACATGGACAGCTCTGGTGTCCAGTCCAGAGGCAGAAATGCAGCACCATTATGAGGAGGGAGGCCAAGCTTCATCAGTTTTATTGCTCAGAAAGTGCTTGGATGCAGAAGAGGATCCACAAAAGAGATATCACACACATTGCAGACTTTTTATTGTACATATTGATGCAGGGCAGGATGGCTGGTGGTAAACAATTTCTTTTCCTTTAAAGTATTTACTCAGTTTTTACAGCAATGAAAATGGGCATTACACTAGAAAGTGACCCAAGAACAGAAAATTGAGAAATCATGTAGAGAGTATATAGATCTCAATGTCTACACAGGCATACATGCCAACCACCGTTCATATTTCCATGTTGCCAGGAGGCAGCAAGACTGCTGGCAGTGCTAATTTTTTTTTTCCACATTACATTTTCCCCTTGTGAATCAATGTTTATGATTTCATTTTAGCCAGCCTTGAGGGGGGCTAGAAGCAGCAACTGGTCTAAAAAGTCTCCATTATTCTAAACATAAAAAGGAACTAAATATCAATTTTTGTCTTTCATGGTCTAAAGGAGTTTTTTATTTAATAGCAGTGTACCTGAGAGTCCAGCCATCCTTTCATATCACTCCATCTGATGAAATACATCCTGATTTTCATTATTTAAATCAATATGAGTGTTGAATCAGATTAAGAATGGCAAAACATACTTAAAGTTCCATGGAGCTGAACAAGAGGTTCCATATGGTCTGTAAGAAGCAAAAATTAAGACATCACAACTAAATAAAGACAGAACTCCCCAGTTTTAGCTTAGTTGAAATCTGCGTGCTGCTAAATGACCAGAGTTAAGAGCATCAGCACAGACATTACAGTCCCCCAATGTTTTTACTTCTAAACTAACCAGAATGTATTTGCCTCAACTAGTGACAATAGTGAAGTTTTCCCGTTTGAGAAACAAAGTTTATTTCACTTTGCTAAAGATATCTAAACAAAATACTGTACTGGAACATTAAAGCATTCTGAATTCAAGAAAGGAGCTAAATTATCAATTCTTCAGGTTCCTCCAGTTTTTGAAGCAAGGAGGAAGACTTTCTCTTGCTTCAAAGGAAGGCAGATATAACTCTCACAGAGTTTGGGTGAAGGCTGGGCACTAAAACCTCCAAATCCACATAGAAGAGAACAATCTTTTGTGCTCAGACCAAATGCACTCCATAGAAACCACTCAGTGATGGCAAATTATAACACTAGACACTTCACACAAATATACAAAAAAACACCCAAACTTCATGGGAACTGAAACTAATGATGCACATGATGGCTTAGAAGTAAACAATGCCTTCACAAGTGATATCAGCTGTAACCAGGCAAGGATTTGTACCTCACTCTGGGAGCTCCAGCTTCAGCTTGAGCCTCTCATCCCATGGTTCAATATTGTCCTAATTACTGCCCTGCAATATTCTTGGACGGACACAACTTCTTCCATGAAAACAGATCATCTAAATGGCATAAAATCTTTAGAAAATGCCTACAGAGAAAAAAGAAATTACCTGAAAAAAATATCAGTGGTCACAGAAGGCCACCATTAATTCATCATAAAAATACTGGCTATAGTTATTCAGAGAATGTAGCTCACCAAGAATACCTTTTCTAAATAACTAAGAGATCTCTGGTGAAAAAAAGGAAAACACACTATTTTAAAGTTGGCCAGGTCAAAGGAATGCACATTTGGAAAACATCAGCTGTGTAGAAATAATGAAATCTTTCCATCTTCTTTACATATTTCATTATGTTTAATTCAGATAAGTTTTGCAATGGAAAAACACTTGTCAGGTATTTTCTGGGTCATTTCTATTGGTTGCCTCCTTTTTTTCTCTTAAATGTTTATGTCTCTCCCTTTCTCCAAGTGTTACAACTTCACTATAAAAATCAGGTATTGCTTAACAGTTAAAGGATCCTGTTCCAAATAATTTGACAAACTTCTGGAAGAAGCCCAAGCAATTCAGTGCCAAACCCTCTCCTACTTCAATCTGCAAAGCAGGCTGCTCTTAAATGAAAGATTGGGGTGGCAGTCCCAGTCTCCTTATGAACATCATAAAGTATTTATGACTCTTCCACAGATACCACCTAGGTTATTTTATAGTTCTGCCACTAAAAGCAAGACTTGCACAAATAGATTTAGGTTGGTAATACAAGACTGTAAAGCATGAAGACAACCAGATGCAATTTCATCTTTAAAACGTTTCAGTTGACTTTATGGATTTTAAAATTTACTATTTGATTTTATTGCACAGCAACAAGAACTACATGTGAAGCAAGAGCCCTTTCATAAAAGGCCAGATACACTCTTTTATACCATTCATACGCCGTCTTTAATTTAGAACAGTTTAGTAAAAAAGGCAGATCACTACACGAAGATATGCATCATGGCAAGAAGCTCTAACAATTCAGCACTGATAAAGTCAGACATGTATGTTCAAAGGCCCCTCCACAGTTAAGCTCTGTTTAAAGCTTTGTAGTAGCTATTTTAGCACATGAAAACGCCTCTTAAAAGGCCTCTTAGCCAGGAAATTACATTAGCTCTTCACTCTTGAGTGCAGATCACAAGACCACAGGACTGCAGAACAGAGAGCACCTTCTTATACACTGAGTAGGGTCTCATGTTTCCAGGGCTGGAATACACTTCTCATATGTAAACCACTTTGCCTGCCAAATAGGAGTACAGCTAGGGCTCTCCTTTAGTTACGTGGATCTTGGCCAATGGAATGCTTACAGAACCAAGCATTTGAGAAGTTTTATTTCTGGGTACATTCCCAGAAAGAGGAGAAACTTTAAACCATGCCTTATGCTAGTTGAAGTGAAGGTAAAACACCTAACTGCCTCTCTTCTTCCAGACGTTTACTAGGTTGACTTCACAAAACCAGGAAAAATAACAGATAAAACTGGTGGGACCCATTTTTTAAACATTTGTTAGCAACGGCTTTCCACAACAATTTTTTCCCAGAAAATCCATCAATTAAAAACTTTTTTTATCATCACCACCAACCTGCAGATGCAAGCATAAGTGGGAGAAAAATCAGTTCCTGCATCACAGAAGAGAGAGCACAAAATTCACAGAGACAAGACTTGGAATTGGCAGATCTCCACTGAAATCCCCCCCACTCACACTGCTGGCTGATGATACCTGTGACCTCCCTGCTCTCCTCACAAGGCAACAGAGCACACACTCCCTGCCTTCAGGCCTAACACGGAAAGGCCAGGTGTCAGGCATAAGGAGTTAGGAAAGCAGAAGTGGCTTTTTCTTTTTTCCACAAAACAGCACGTGCAAAAATGTACTTAGACCATGTTTCACACAGGAAGCACCTTCTCCAAAGCATAGGCCTATAACATAAAAATTCCCTGAAATACATCTTCCTTTCTTAAAAAAATATCATGAAGACAGACTCAGAACTCAAGACAAAGTTCTAATTAAAATCTTCCATGATTTTTTTGTTTCAGACAGACAAACACCATGGAAAGCAGCAGCAGCAGTAGAGCACACCAAAATATGGTAATGTTGCAACAATCCAAAAAGAGTCACAGAAAACAAACATCCAGCTCCTGGTCTGTCTCCAGAACACTCGAGAGCAGCCCACAGCTCTAACTCTGGAATAATTCCTGTGGTACTTACAGTTAACTGGACCAAAACCCTGATCCTGATCCAGTCACTAGGGTAAGTCCCCAGACGCTGCTCTTCTGTGGCTCTCTGGCACCAGTTTAGCTTGGGGATATTCCACTAAATGGTTTGTATGTTTCAAATGTGCCTGTTACTATCCATCAGTAGAACAAATTTATATTTCTCCTAAATGCCTGGTATTAATCACAAGAAATAAGAATAATTTACCCCATATAGCCGTTCAGGAGCTAAGTGATTTTCCCTGGAAACACCAGCTTTATTGTGTTGTGGGGTAGAGAAGAAAGCCTTAAAACATCAGCTTCTGAATTGAATTTGGACACTTTCTGAAATAAAATCTCATCTCCCTTACTGAATTTAATAATTGATCCAAATACTTTTCTTGAGAGCTATTTTCCTTCTGCCCCAGACAGAGATACCAAGAGTCCTGAATCATCCATTCATTTCTTCATTTTTCACACATTTAAACTTAAATCTCATAACAGTTTAGGTCTGACGCCAAGGGGAAATGACCACACAAGTCTGATGGATTGTCAAAGAAAAAAGCATCACTTTAACTTCATGGCGCTTTCTGAGACCAAAGTCTTCCCTTTAAAGGCTTTAATAAAGGTTTCACTTAGAAATATCTTTTTTCTTATTTTTTTTTTAATTTAAATTCTTAATTAAATGCTGACAGTGTTTCCACTAATAATGCAAGAAAAAAAATCCTATCAGGCTGTGTTCAGTGTACAAATTAACATCTCTCCCTCAATGAATCAAAGTTCCCTGATATCAACCAAGAAAAAAATCAGAAAACACACTATTTTTTGGGTTGCCAATGCATAAAAAAGCATTTTACTATACAAGCACAAAAATAAATGAGTTCTTTATCTAAATTAAAACATCCACCCACACTGTAGCTTAAGTAAGTAATACTTGTAAAAACAAGAGTGTGGAATATGAGGAAGGTTAACAATTCTGTGATTCTATTAACATATTATGTGTGTAAGGCAGTGCACAGACACCAGCTGCAGGGTCTTGCCAGGCACAGCACAGATCCCACCCATCACTGTGGGACACTCAAAAGGACTTTAAATGGACTAAACTTCTGTGGCTTTCAAATAACAGAAAAATTGTTAAAGGTTTTCTTTCCTCCTTAACATCTTGTGTCTGGCATGTCAGTGTTCTGCTCAGTTACACGGCACAGAGTTCCACTAACACATTCCCATACATGGGTAGAAGCTCTGCCATGCTTAGAGTACTGTAGGTACAACAAGAAATTCAAAGAATTTTAATTTGTTGCCCTGTTCCTAATAATAAACATGTTTTGCACCTCTTTTAACAGCAGAAAATTTACATTACTCTTTTAATGCCAGTGGCCCCATGACTCTAAATCTTTATCTTGATCAGCACTCTCAAACATTTTACTGACCTTTAATACTTATGGGAGAGGGAAAAGCCTTGACCTCTTCCGTAAGGAAGTTGTTCATCACTGGGTTTTATCCAAGGGGAATGTTAATGATGATAGAGAAAAGTGGTTAACCATTTTTCTTAAATATAAAAGGCTTCTTCTCTTATAGATATGCTTCCGTCTTACTGTGGGAAATACACTAAGAGGCAACATATTAACCTTGGTTTGTTTGTAGGAACTCTTATCTTCGAATGTGGACATACAACTCCAAAATTATTTTACCTGACAGCTGAGAGATTGCTCCAGTATGTCCACTCAAGAAAAAAAGATTTAAACTGATTATGTGAGGAATGGAACCCTGTACATGCACTGTAAACACACTCCACATGGCAGCACTGAGGGAAACTCTTGGGAAGAGCACATAAGCACACTCTGTAGAGCCCCTCTGCTTTGTCCAGTATCTATGATTTACCTCCATTAGGAATGTCAGAGGACACACTTCTGCCTAGTCCCTTTAATGTCCTAGCAGACACAGGCAGTAGCCTCTGCCTCCCTCTCAATAACATTCCAGAGGCTGCCCAATACTTTGTTGGCTCTTTGACCACCACACACTGACATGGAAATTTTAGGGAAGTGTAGATAATGGCTTAATTACTTCTTTCATGAGTTTTAACTGCCAGCCCCAAGTCCAAGATCATGCAGGCACTACCTGTGCTGCTCTCTCTGAAGCTTTATCTCCTGCCTTTTTGTCCACTCACTCAGTCATGTAGAGTTCCCACCCCATGTGCTCTAAGAGTCAGTCAAGACTGTGGTCACAACACAGACGGGTTAAGAAATATCTGGTAACTGAGTGGAAAAAATGCATAAAGGAAAGTCCTTTCCACAAGGATACAAGAACATAGGGTTGTTCTTGTTATAACTGAAAATTTTGTTCAGAGTGATAATAGGCAATTATTATTTTTTTATAAGACTGGTAAATTTGGAATTTAATAAAACAGTCATTCTTTTCATGCAGTAAGTAACTAAGACTCACAGTCAAAGGAACAAATCAGGTTTGCTATGTGTAGAAGACTTAGAAAACATAAAAATCACTTACTTCTTTCTGTCTATGAAATCTCTGGAATGAGATGGTGGCATTAGTCTAGAGAGGGTAACACAAGCCACCTGCTACTATTATCATACTCTTTATCTGGCTAGTATTGGGGAAAGTACAGGTGACTTGTGCAAACCTCATGGGGTTCTGTTACAAAAAAAAAAAAAAAAAAAAAAGAACTTTAGAACTGTCTCTACAGTTGCTCACACAGTGAGTACCTACCACAGGCAGGTCAGTTGCTATATTCTGACTGTGGCCACACTTGTACCATCTAAATACTCACACATAGCACAAGAGGGTCAACTACAGGTCCCATGATATTGCTCCAGAGAAACAATAAATAAAGCAGGAAAAACGTGACCCACAGTGTGAGATTTGGGAGCCTTTTATAGCTCCATTCCTGCAGCAGCTGTGCCCTTGGACAGGCAGAGCCACACTGCCAGTGGGAGCTGCCAGCAGACCTGTAGGGGGTCACTCAGGAAGGAAGGATTCCTCTGCTCTGCTGCTCTCTCAGGACAGTCACCCTCTCACACCCACCGTGCTGGAAAACAGAGCAGAGCCACAGGAGACTCTCACTAGAATCTTTAAAGAAAGTTCGTTTAGTCCATTTTGGATCTCTTGGTCTCTCTCCATTATTTTCCTTTTGCTATCCAACTCTGATTAAGAGGAAGGTGCTCTTTGAGTCCTTTGTAATAAGAAAAAAGAACCAAAAAACAATCTCCTCTTTTTCCATACTGGAAAGGAATTAATTTGCTCAGCTTTGAAGCAATAAGTAGTTTTATGGGTGTTAAATGAAGTTAAGTCTTCATTTACCGTTAAAGATGTTTATACAAGGGAAGGCAGATTACACAATAAAAATGTCCAGTTATACCCCTAAATAATGTCCAATTACAAGATTTTGCTCTTTGGGACATATTTTGCAATATGTTTAATACAATATATTTAATTTTTTTTTGCTTTCTGAAGAATTATTGGTACAATGTCTCCCATATTTTAGAATTGAATTATTCAGTAATTCATTAAATATATCAGACAAATCAGAGTCTATCACAGCACGTAGTAGAATAGACTCCAGTCACTGGTATTTATGATGTTTTGCAATTGAAAGTAAACAGGGTTTTCCCAGTTATATTTATGACCTTTTATTATTTTTAATCTCATTTATATACATAACAACTGTTTATACAAACAGTAGCTGTCAGGTCACATTAGAAGTCAATGTGTCAAAGGTATATAAAAAAGTTTTTATATAGGTCTGTATAAAATTAAATATACACACAACTCAGACATTTGCATTAGCAGTTGGTTTTTCAACAGATTGTCAAGAGGTATGAATCTATAAATTCAGGATTAAGTCTGCTGGTATAGCATGAATCCACTTTATCAACCTCCTCAAATATAGCCAATTATTTTACTGTTAATGTAAACCATTCACACTGAGATGTTCTGCAAATCTCCTTTGCCTGCAAATGAAAATATGATTAGACACAGCACCATGTAATACTTTGGAGGCGAGAACAAATGTGTGAAGTGTGAAATAAATGTAGCAGAACATGAATCTCCCATTCCTAACAGCTGTTTGGCAGTACAGCATGTGTATGTGACAGCAATGACAACAGAGTGTCCTCAGAGGTAATGAGACTCATTTCCCGACGAGCACAGAAATGCGTCAGCGCTCCCACGAGCCCCAGGACAGACACCGTGTGCACAAGATGCATCACTGTGGGCTGCAGGAAACCAGGGAGCAGGAATGCCAACCAGCAACAGCAATTTCCACACCCAGGTGGAGAAGCAGTATTGATCAATATCACTACCAGGATAGCATGATTAATCATTAGAGCTGATGTAGTAATATATTATCCCTTGCTGTTTCTAGGTACTGAAATGGCGGTTTGAAGACCTTTCTTGTCTCCTTTAGAGTAACAGTATAATTTACTATATTTTAGCAAATAAATAAAAAAATATAAAATATAACTTTTTTTTTTTTTTATCAGCTAGAAGCTGCTGTCATTGCTGACAAGGGAACAGAGCAACACAACAAAGCTGGGATGACTACAGCAGAGAATTCACCAAGAGCTCCTAAGGGAGCCTGAGACAACAAGACATACATATAAAAATTACTGCCAGAAAGCCCAAAAGACATATCCAGCATAGAAGGGCACAAATGTCAGAAAAGCTTATTCAAAGTTTCTATTACCCCTTCTCTCTGATGAGCTTCTTCTGAAAACAGTCCGAGAGACACTGTCAAGTACTAATCCACAAAAGTAATGATGCTCTCTTAGGAGGAACCATGCTTTCCTCTGGACAGGCTTTGCACTTATGTCTGCTCTGTGGAAACAAACCCCTGCCAGGACAGGACAGGCAGCAGGACAGTTCATCACACCAGGACACAGCCTGGTGCACAGCAGGGGATGTGCTGCCGTGCTCAGTTTGGGTGTGAGTGTGGATGGACCTTCTGTCAGCGTGTGGCACCACCGGGACTGCTCAGTGGAGGGGCTGTGTCTCCCTCTCAAGGACTCCTTACTCAGTGAGTCCCTGCTCCTGTGAGAGGGGAAATGATGCACAAGGTGCTAGAGGTGGAACACACAGTGCACCAAAATACATGTGATTCACATTGCCTAGAAAAATCACTGGGGAGTTACCTGACTCATCAAGTAGAGAGGAGTTGGTTACAGCTCTGTGTCATCAGCTATTCTTTAATGTACAGCAGTGCATAACTTGAAAGAAAACATCAATAATAACAGGGTTTGTGTTTGAAACAGAAAAGGGTGTTTGTTCTGCATAACTTAATGGAGGGTATTTGTTAGCTCACAAGGTTTTACTTTCTGTTGGAAGCACAGGAAACAAAAAATAAAAACAGAATTATGCATACTTTTCAGCAGATAAACAACATGGAAGTTTTTGAAGGGTCAGCATTACCAAGATATTTCTCTTATTAGCCATACACGCATTCTGAATTTCATACAAAGTCACTATTTCACTACACATAGACCAGTCCCATATTCCTTACTTATAAAAACAATTAATTAAAACCCAGATATATTCTAATAGAAAAAATGTCATACACTTTTCAAAAGTAACATTAATAAAAGATGAAGAAAAACAACTGTGCATTTAACCAGGCTGTGGTTAAATGGCAGACAAAAGTAATTTATATATATTTTTAAAGCACTATTTCAACTTTCCAAGAACAGTTTTCATGAGGCAACATGATGATTTTTGACATTTTGGGATACCATATGCCTATATGGTAGTCATACATTTCAACTATTCTTACAGTCATGAAAATACATTCTTCTGTATGTATCTTCTTTACCTATTATAAATAATAAAGTTTTTTTCTTTTGCTTTCTAAATTAGAAACTGTTTTCCTCTGTTTTTGGTCACATCTCACAACAGATACCGGAGACAGTATATCATCATAAAAGCACTGGCCTTGTACCAACGTCAAACCTTTAACAAGATAAGAATCATTCTTTGAAAATTTGGATTTCCTATTCTTTAGCTAGGAAATGTCAGCTTTATTCTTCACTAATTCTCCAACAGCAGGGAAAAAAATAATAAACTGTCAGTCAGCCACAGTATTTCAGAGGGACTGAATGTATTCTTAAGGAAGGAACATGTATTAGAGAGAACAGATGCAAGTTCTCTGCAGTACACACCCTTGAGGGTGTGCATTGGAAGAAGGAAAAGGATATGGAGAGTTCTGAAAGGCTAATTGTTTTATGATGGGTGTTTTTAAAAAAAATTTTGAAAGAGATGTAAACAATTTTCCCACAATCAGCCTATTTCACTTTGAAGCCAAGTGCCATATTTTAATTTTTTCTTAAATAAGATCCAGTAAAACTGGTATTTACCAACAGTACTTATACATGCATTGTGTTGTATTTGCCACATTTATTCTTCAGGACCACCATCCCTCATTCAATGCAGAAAAATGTGTATAGGCTAACAAAAACAAACAAAATATTATACAACACACAGGATGTGGCAAGATTCAGTCAGGAAGGCACTTTCTATTTTTCTAGAAACTCACACAACACACTGATTTTCTGAAAGCTAATTCCTAACAGCAAGCACAGCCAAAGAAAATCAAATGTCTTTTCAGGTCAGGATCTTCTCCATGTAGAACAGTAAACACTGCACAGTTCTAGCCTAGAGATACAACAGTATTTAATGATGGAAATACAAGCAATAAGAAATAGATAGAAAAACAAGACAAAAGTATCACAAGAGAAAGAATGAAATGTAGATAGACTCTCTTATATCCAGGAATCATTGAAATATACATTAAATAGAATTTAACTCCTTGAGTAAAACTGGTTAAAAGGCCAAAGTCAAAGAGATCTGCAGTGGGAACATCTGTGTTATGCAGTTCTTTCAGAAACCAAGCTTATACACTTTCTTGCAGTCACCTTAATGCTGAACTTAAAGGCAAATTCTGCCCTGACTCCAACGATTGTAAGGATGCCTGGACCATGTCAGCTCAGGCAAAGCCAGGGCTCACAATGATCAGATTGTGCTTTGTGTGTCTGTCTGTGAATCATACAAGTTGAAGGTCCACTGGCATAGGGATGAGATTGCATTGGAAGGAGGAAGCCCATGGTTAAATGTAAAGTTACAGTGAGGACAGACAGACAATTAACTCAGGGAGTCACATCACATAGGCTGCAGCTGGAGTGCAGGAGTTCAGAGAGAGGGAGGGACCATCAACAGAACACTGAAAGCAACTGCAAGGCTCAGAGGAACTCAGGTCACCTGGAGTGAAGTTTTCACTGTTTAGAAGGCAACAAACACATGGCTGTTTGCTAACACAATGTACTCAGCCCTATATTTAAAAAACATTTTATCTTTTATTTGCAGAAAACTTATTATCAAAACCAATAAATCATCAGATAAGAATGAGTCATCACAGCAGCGACAAAAGGGACAGGATTAAAAAAATATGTATATATGCATCCAAAGTTAACACCCATGCTTGGTAACCAACACAAAACATTCATAAATTGCAAGATGTTGTCTGTGCAAGGGGCTGCAAAATAATTAAATATTGAGAAATTTCATATGGAACAGATTTTCAAGAGAATATTGTGAAAGGTGTATCTTCCAAAAATTTGTTCCATAAATGAGAAGTATTTTTTGCTTAAAACTGATTTCACCATTCCATTAGGTCTCATTAGCGAAAGATTTAGCAATAGCCTGTGACATGCCCCCTTACACAGAAGTGATTCTGTTTCACATCCAAACCCACATTCTGCACAGGAGACAGATTCACTGTCAAGAATCACATTCATCCAGTTACTGAGGTCAGGTACTAATTTTCTGAGGCTAAAGAACAGAATACAGCAACCACTGTCTGTGCATTTCTAATCTTGAGTCAAACTCTCACTTATCATACTCCCTCTGAATTTGGTACTATTTGTAGAAGTGGATCCCTTACTTTGCCCTTAACTCTTTGTGGTGCTGGTGGGGACCACCTTGGCAAAAACATCTGATTCTGAGGCTGTGACCACTGCACTACATTTACACAATAAGAGAACAATGCAATATATGTCATGACAGAACACTTGTGAATAAGAGGAATCTGCTATGAATTATCCAACAAACACTACAATTAAAACCAGATATCTGTGTGCCCTTTACTCATTTTAATTGGCAAACTGACAAATATGTAGGAGGTCAAAACCAAGAAAGATACTGACAAGGAATTTTATCACTTGCTGTAAAATACACAAGTGTTCACTTTGCCATATTTCAGAATTTTTTCACATACAAGAGCAAGACCATACCCCAATCTGCCTCAAATCTCTTCAAAGTGTTAAGTAAAGAAGATAAGCATTTTCTTGATACTGAGCTAGGATATGACATTTACTTTGACTGATCACAGGGCAACTGAGGATGAGATTTTCATTAAACATCCCCCATTTGTAATACTTCAGAATTTACCAAAAGGATGAACTTGTTATTTGGTTTGTGCTTTCACCACTGCAGTAAATCCTGTCTCCCCCTCTCCTGCACAATACCGTATCTTGCTCAATTTCACAGTTATAACCAAAAGTGACAGAAAGTACCAGACCTTGTGCTTTATTCTGTTCAGAGGCCATTTATGCAGATGCTTTGGAAGAGATGGCCATATGGGCATCTGCAGTTCTGTTTTCAATTTTACAGCCCTCACTTATGAGCAGCATTAGATAAAAAGCTGCTCACCCAAAGTCCAGTGTGTGTGCCAGCAACAGAGAAACAACTTGGAGGTGTCAGATAAGTGACATTTCTATTAGAAATATCACCTTCTATTAATGGAAGGTGTCTTTTTGCATTGTCTAATCTGAAACTTTAATTTTGGGAGGAACAGTCAAAGCCAGTAACTTCAGTACCCAGCTGTTCAAATAAAGTCATTGATACAATATAGATTTTACACTAAAAAGGACAAAAACCCACACCTTTAATTAATATTTCAATAGTATTTCTCTATTAACATTTTGTGGTGTTGGGGGAAAAGGCATTGTTTCTCTTTTAGCCACATGAAGGCTCCAAAGGGTTGGTGGTCTTCCAGATAACTGACTCATCTGGCACTGCTAACTACTTTGGAATTTTAGAACAAAAACTTTCACATTTTGTTTTAGAATACAAGAAAAAGCAATTTCACTTGATATCTTTTCACAGATGCAAATAAGTGTGCAACAATAAGAAATTAATTCCTTCACTTCAGATCAAAGCTAGCTACCGCCTCTCTAGAATCAACACTGCCTACTCCAGGAGGCACCTGTGAGGTGAGGACCTCAAGCAGGACATCAGAAATCCTTCAGCTCGCCAGCACGCGGCTCTTCACCCCCAAGCATACAAAAGAGAAAAGGCTCCCCAAAGAGCCAGAAGACTTACTCATGTCTGATATTCAAGTTACAAACAAACCCTTTTCCTTTAAACTCTCATTTAGCTTTTGTAGCTTTTTCTCCTGAGAAATAATCTGATTTTATACACATCATTAATTTCACATAGATTTAAAGTTCAGCTGGCCTAGGTAAAGGAGAATAGGATTTTCCCGTAACATTGCACTCTCTAAGAATGAAAAAGAAGAAATGAAAAGGACAATAAATTAAAACAAGGATAAAATATCTGTGATCTCAGATACATACCCCTGCTCTTATTTAGTCCAAGTGTCATAAAATGTAAAGGTGTAAGACAAAGTACATATTCTGTACTGAAGAAATCCCAATTTCTCTATCCGCTCTTGGATGAAGAATAATTTAGAATGGATCTCATCTTTACAGATGAGCCAAATCAAATTATAAAAATATATTTTAAAAGTCACAATGCCTATTTTCTTACTAAAAAGCAGACAAGCAGTACACAGGTCTCTGACAGAAACTGCTTTTAACGAGAATATCTATGTACCCAACATTATCTCCTTCAAGTCCATGTCTATGAATGGTTAAAACATTCTCTCTCATTTTATTTCTGCTCCCTTGTTTTGCTGCTCTTCCTGCCAGTGTTAGACAATGTTTTTTCACCTACTTGCCAGCACTGAGCTAAGTGTGAGCTCCCTAAGGCAAAGTTAATCACAGTGGGCCATGTTGCCTTACTAAGGAAGGGCAGAGTCTCTTTTCTTCTGTTTAAAGGTCTTGGACAGCAGGTGGTCAGTCAGAGATTTCTGTCTGGAGGTACCAAGAGCTGTGCAACTGTCTCAACAAAGTAGTTGGTCAATAGCAATATTTCTGCAACCTGCTTTAATTTTATTATTCTCAGCCATCAGCAGGCTGAAAGGGGCTCAGTACTATTGAGCCTGTGGCCATCCATAACCTCCCATGTCACTGGGATCCAAATGACACTAAAACCAAATAAACCACCACACCAGGAAAAAGAAGCCTACCTAACTGGGCTGTCCCACCTCTTTCCACTGAAACTTCCACCGTCAGTGCTTGGCATTTTCCACAAAGGCAGGGCAGGCTGAAGCTACCAGCATTCATAACACCTCACTAACCCCCAGTGGGCTGTCATTATTTAAAAGCTGTTTCCAATATTCAGGTAGTTTTAATCATCTGTTATCCCCATCAATCACAATCCCTGGGAGTGCCTTGAAGTCCTTTTCAGACTGATAATGCTTTTCCAAAATCGACTTCTAAACTGTGTTGGAGCAAACATGAGAAATCAGCCAAAGGTAGCACCAAAAACCCCCAGCTTGGGGAAAGAAAATAGCCATGCACTTGAAAATGCAAACATGTGCCAGCCACTTGATGCAAAATTCGTCCAATTCCGTATTCCTATATGCTTTAGGGAACTCTTATGTTTCTTTTTACCTGGGAACATATTAACCTTGAATAACGCTGTATGCTCTGGTCCCCCTAAGGCAGATAAGGCTTTTAAATCTATGAATATACTGATTAGAATAACAAAATATACTTAAGTATCAGTTTTCACCCTTGTGGGCTCTACAATAAGACAACTGGCAGAAGCAACCTACACATGTTAAGCTGCAGGCATCAAAATTAATTATTTTACACCAAAGCTTGCCTCAAAAGGGACCACTGTAATTAGGATATTAAGCATTAGTGCAGATCATGAAATTTATGTGGGTTGTGCTTTCTTTCAAGTTTATAAATCCCCTTTGTATGCAATTGTTATGCTATTGCTATTTGAAATAAAAACACAAATTAGACATTTAAAATCTTATTAAAATGTATGCAGTTAAACACTGAATAAGTGCATATAACCCTCGCACCATTTCAGACTTTATGGACAATATCTATCATTCTAAGTCCATAAGTATATTAATTGCATGGATTTTAAGTACCATTTATATTCAACCAATAGCGCTCTTCCAGAAAGCTTCCAGCAAGGATTAGCACCTTTTGGAAATAAAATTTAATTTGCAGGGAAGGTAATAACAACATTTTAATCTATCTCAATGTATTAAAAATGAAAGGAAAAGAATCAGCTAATATTGGTTTTGAGCACTGGAGACCCGTCCCGTGGCTCCCAGAAGCAAGTCCCTCGGTGGCGGGGTGTGGGACGGGCTGGGGGTGCCCTGGAGCCCATCTGGGGGATGTGCCCTGCACGGCAGCCCCGGTGCTGCACGGCAGGGGTGAGCGCCTGCCCCCTCCAACCCTCACCAACTCAGTGTGGCCCCAGAGAGAGGAAACATGCTGAGGTGAAAGCAGACGGCGCGCTGATTGCTTCTTTTAGGATTAGCATTAAAGTGTGCGATGTATAACATTGAACCCGCAGCTCCTGCGCCGCCCAATCAGCTGCCAGCACACTGCACAACGGCAGAAAAGAGGATTTTGCCTTAAGCCAACAGAACATTTGACTTTGTAGGAACAGCATAGATTAATCTTGCTCCTGTTTTTTTTGAATGCAGCAGTTGTTTGCTTTCTAAAGTGCTACAAGGCAACATTAAGTTGCTGTTTCTGGATACTGTATATATAATTACATCTCAGACTCAATTTATAAAACAATTTTTTAGCATATCAAAATTGTTATTGGTACAAGGAAAATTTTTGAAGAGTAGTTCTGCATATAATCATTATAAAATTTGTGGTACTTTCTCTGAAATTTAGATTTGTTAGCTCCAGGCTCCCAGCAATTTTTTTCAATTAATTACTGCTTTCCTTCCTAATTTTCTCAAACATTTTGACTGTCACTATATGTGTGATTTCTTCCCTCAGATTATTTCATAGCATCACAATTACTATTAAAAGAGATACCATTTTTCCACTCAGAACCTAATGTTTTTGAAGTGAACCTAACAATTTTTCCTACATTCTGACTGTTGTGAAGCCTAAATAACATCTGTGAAGTGCTCCAATATCTTAGATACAGACAAAGTAAGAGTAGGAAAGGAGTTTTTAACCACTGGTTGTAGATTTCTTTAGGAAGAATGGAAACAGGATTCTTGTACCAATTTCTTTCCACATTCCCTTCTAATAGGAACATTACATAGCATAAAATTTGGCAAAAAATCACCATTTTGTTGCCAAGAAACTGTGACATATTCATTGACATAAACCCTTTAAAAAGGGGACAAATATGCTGCAAGTGCTGCCTGAAAGAAGAAAGGAAAATTCCACTGAGAATTTAATCTGCCACTTACCATTGCTGAAATAATGGCTGATAACAGAGATCCCAGTAGCTAATCACACTGTTAACATCCCTGTCACATTAGTTTACATGATTTCTGTGAGCCATTGCTGTATCCATTGCAACTGTTTATGTTTCCTTTCAGGACATAAGGATTTATGTGATCCAAAGCTAAAGGAAACATTTTTGCTAATGTCAGTGGATAAGACCTCACACAAAATATGCACCTTGGCTGTCTTGAGCTAGCAGTTACCAAGCTCTCATGCACAAATTTAAAAAGGGGAACTCACAAAGGCTTCAGGACCAATACCATAACTACGTTATCTAGGGATGCAAAACCAAGCTCAAGTTTATATGCAGATGAACTAGAGAATTTTAATTAAACAAATGTTAAGGTTTTGGGGTTTTTTGGGGGGGGGGTTGTTTGTTTGTTTCTATGTTTTTTTTATAAAGTGAAAAAAAAAGACAACAGCTTGAACACCAGAAGACACATTTCATTCCATGTGTGTAAGAGGGGAAACAGGGCGGCAAGCAAGCAAAGCATGGGAGATTACATAACTCTTATCAATGTGAGAGAATACAAAGAAGATAAACCTGACTGTGTAAATGTTAGTCTGCAAACAAGAGTGTTTAAAATGAAATGAGGGCACTGGTTCCAGGAGTTTCTGGCATATAGCAAGCCTCACACCATAAATGCTTTGGAAAAATTTCTCTTGACCAGACCCTGACTTGTTCAGGGCTTTCCAGTAATCACTAGAGAGCAGACTTGCTTAGAAAGAAAGTGTAATGTATCAGCTCTGCCTTACTTTAGGATCTGTTTTTAGCACATAAGGAATCCTGACATACCAGAGGCCAGCTGAACATTGTGATCCATGCTCGTACCAACCTGAATGTGGATGACTGCCATTATCACATAGGGAAAAGCAGGCTCTAAAACAGGTGAGAAGCTTAAAAACAGGAGGAGGCAACTCCTGGACCTGCCCAAATTGTTGATAAGTTTTAGGAAGAAGAATAGGACAGCAATTGAAGGAATAGTGACACTGCTAGAGCAGCAATGCTTATGTTTTGTTCCAAGCAGGCAGCAACCACAGAGCACAGCTGTGAGTATAACTTTACCCAGCTCCTAAATCCAAACAGAGAGTGTAAACCTAAAAATGCTGACCGAGACCTCTCTTCTAAACTCTAAACACAAACCACTAGCTGGTATTTCTGTAGGGAAGAGTGCTGCTGTACAAAGCATAGAACAAGTTGCCCAGAGAAGCTGTGGATGCCCCATCCCTGGAAATACTTGAAGCCAAGTTTCATGAGAGCTCTGAGCAGCCTGGATCACCACCAGTGTTTTCTCAAAGTGCTTGTGCACCATCTGAAACTTCTCTTGTATTGACTATATTTAAGGAAAGAGTTTCACTGCATTTCTGCAGGTCAGCCACAAAACTTAATAACTGTATGCCTTGCTGAGGGAATGGTTTTTCACACATCCTACAAGCAGTATCAAAACTCTTCGAAATGAGATACCTGTTTATATTTCCATCAGCCACCTACCTTTTTAACTTAGCTATTCCCCCACTCTTGAACAGGCATTTCATCCTCACTTCTTTTAAAGCATGTTTCTTTTCAACTGCTTGACCTCAAAGTCATTGCTTCTCTCCATACCCAAGTTCTGCAGCTGTAGCTCCTAATCATCCAGCTGGAATTTCACTCATTCAAGCCTCTCATGAGACAATTTAACCCTGTAGTGGTCCTTCCATTTTTCTGCAGCTGACAACTGTTACTCTCTTTAATGAATCCTAGTTATGACTAATTTCTACTTCTTCATATTCTCACTATCAGAATAGGTCTCCCCCAAGTTCCTCTCTTGTTTTCCTTTCTGCCTTTCCCCTGAATCAAGGCCTGTGGATGCTCCTTGGTGAGCTCATTGCAGCTTAGCTCCCTCTCCACCTTTCCACAGCTACATCGGGTACTTCACTGGGTCTTATCATTTCCATTCCTTATTCAACAAAACATGAACCAATTTGCTCTGTTACATTTTAAGTTTCCAGAACACTCTTTTATTACTTGCAAAAGAAAATCATCCATCCAGACATTCCACCAGCTGGGACTCTTCATGCAGCATGACAGGGCTCACTGGACCTCAAAAATCCCCAGTCCAAGCTAATTAGTGACAGAACTTTCACATTCATCTCCCCAGGTGAGAGTTTCAGTAATCAGGTTCAAGAACCAGACAAGTCCTGCCTGTAGCTCTTGGAAACTGTTTGGTTTTGTCTACTCATAGTCATGGGGTTGGAAGACTGAGGCTGCCCTCTGCAGTGGCAGGATGTTGACTCCCTCTAGGTAACATCTTCCAAACCCTTCCTGTAACCTTTTATACATTTCAAATACTCATGTTCCTCAGTTGCCATCTCTATGTCCTCTCATTGTATTTGAGCAGAACTTTGGCTCTGCAAGCATTTGTTCACCTATCAGACAAAAGCTACCTACCATATGAATTGCCTCTTGGTTGTGCTAACTGAGCCATCTCAGTTCTTTGTTCACTCTTACTCCATTGGGCTAAATGTGCGTTTCTAGCATAATGTATCTTTAATCCAAATGGTTACCTGCAAACTGGTAAGATGAACGCATTAAAAAAAAGTATTTCAGGAACATCACACACTCTACATAAAACAGCATTTAAAATGAACAAAAGCAAATTTAAAAATCCTTGCGCTCTAGGCAGTAATTCTGGCACTCCAGAGACAAAACATGAAATACATCAGATAGTGGTTCACACCTTTTTTCCATGGGATCATGTCATAAGAAAAAGGAACATGGAACATTAGTGTTCATATAACCTTAGCACATGAGAATTATGTGTTGACAGAATTCAGGTGTCTGAACACTCAGTTATTCTTTCTAGAAATGTTCTGGGTTTATGATAAATTCTTTTTCCATTTATATTTTATTCTTGACCAGTTCCACCACTTTTTTAATAAAATAATGCTTTAAATGAAATCCTGTTGCTATTTTTTTCTGCCAATTTTGTTCTACTGAATTTGGTTTTGCCTGCAGCGGCACTTCAATTTTGATTTATAACTTTCACTAGTAAGGCCAATTAACTCTCATCATACCACTTTCCCTTAACCTAAACAGAATTAAGGGCTTCCCTCAAAGATGATTTTCTTCTAAGCCATACTTTAGATGATAAAGGAATGTAATTAAAAAAACACAAAACAACACAACTCCAGCAAAATAAAGCCAAACAAAACAAAATCAAACAAACAAAAAAAACATTTGCAAGAAAGACTCAATGAATCTTGGATATAATGGGGCTAGAATATTGTAAGCATTGAGATTTGAGCAAGGATAAAAGAAAAAATGGAGATGGAGAGTATAAAAACAATAATTTCTGATTTGCCCAACCTCAGGATCAGAACTTTCTATTCTGACTCAATGAGCAAAAAGATGTCCTAAACTCTTAACTATGAGTTCCTATTATAACATCCTACCCTGATTTGATGAACTCTTGCTTTTACTGAGATCCCTACCTCAAACAAGCTATAGACACCTATAACTAAAACCAGGAAGAAAAATGCTCAATAACTCTTTTGTCACTTTATTTTACAGATGTTACCTCTGTGACCTCTTTATAGTAGGGAGACTGTATCTCCAAGAAAAGATATTGCCACCAAGCTAAAGCACTCCAAGCCATTTTCTTTTCATTTGTCTTAATTTAATACATCTGAAGACAAACACCTGACACTAGTATTTGCTACCAAATTTCAACCTGAACCACCCTATATTAGGCTTTGGGATTCAGCTACACTCTTTTTTCAGCAGTCATACAGAAGAAAATGATAAGCACTTAAAAAAAGTAATTTAAGAGTTGCAGACCTTAATGCTGCTGTAGGATACTGGAGCACTGTAATAATAAAATAAAGTAAGAAAAGAGGCTTTTTAAATTGAGAATGTAAAGAATCAGGCAAAATACCTGCTTGTAAATTGCTGTTCTTCCTTCTCCTTCATTTCCTGATTATTGTAGGTTTTCTGCAATGCTAATGATCTTTCCAAATAGGTCTTAAAAATAAACAAATAAACAAACTCTATGCTTTTTACTTTATCCAGAGCACGCAAGCAGGAGATAGCAAAAAACACAAACCCTGTAAAATCTCCCTCAGTGAAGAAAGGGTCACACTTTCAAAGAGAGCAACATCATGAGGAACAAAAATCAAACAGAGACAACAGGAGAGAAAATGCAACAAAAGAGAAGGGGTGTGATCGCTGCTAAAAGGTAGAACAGCCTTTCAAGAAGACAAAGTGGTAAGCTGGTTGCAGAAGTACTTGTCTTCAAGCTGCCTAGGGATGAAATTTTAAGGGATGTACAACCAGGTCCTGCTTTGCCCTGGAGCACCCTGCCCAGGAGCAATGCTTTCCTAATATCCAGAGGCTGACCACTACAGGACTCCAGCTCCTGGAGCACTACAGCAAGCACTGCCATTCCTGCTTCATCCCTGCCTCAGACACAGCATAATGAGCACAGGAGAATGTGGCAAGATTCTTTCCCCAGCTATGAAAATGTCTCTTTGGGTGCTACTGGTAGTCTGGTGTAGAGAACAGACTCGACCCTGGAATTCAGGACATCATTTCATAATTTGAAACCCATTGTACACAATCTACCCTGTAAGGCAACAAATGTTCCCCCTCCCATCTCTGTGACTTTTGTATTCTGGATCTTGTGAACCAGCCAAGCTTGCAGTGAAAGTGAGACCTGCCAGATGTATCAGCTAACTCTTGTCCTGCCAGATTCTCCAAATGCAGTTCTGGAGAGCTCACTACAGTTGTAACATCCAGGTAAGGAAAAGCCTAGCTTTTCCTCCTAGTACCACTTCACTCCAAATTAGAACTAGCTATTTTTTTTTTCCCTTAAGAGGCCTACAGAAATAAATAGGAAAACTAGAAAAAAATGGGGTTTTTTTCTGTGAGAAAAAGGATGCTGTGTTTTTGCTCTTAAAAAAAAATCAGAACTAAGTATAGTCTGCCATTTCACGTTGCTCAGATACAAGGAAAATTACCAAGAATGTTGCTGATTCTGTAAATTGATAAAGAGTTATTATATCACATAGCTACACGTTCCTGTATGGATTCTCTTGTTTTGGCATAATGTAATTAAACCAGAACAGACATGGTTTCCAGTCGACTTGCCCTAATGGTGAAGTAAATCTCTCATGGTTATAGCCCTGTGCACAAAGACTCGAACACTGCAAAAAAATAACAGTTCTTGAAAAGCATGCAGAATCTCCATGCCTATAAACAGTTTGTTGAAATATGAACAAAGACATGTACCTGGCACTTCCAAAGAGATTTATAAGGCAGTGTCTACTCCCTAAGATGCATATGTGTTTATGTTTTAGAGTTAACATGCCACAACAGGGAGGTAATAAGTACGTTCTTCACCAATTATTCAAAGCACTCTACATTCCTTCAGGGCTACAGCACAGTTCCAGCTGGGCTGTGTCAGCTCTTCCTTCAGAAAATACATCCAAATACTTGCAGATAGGTCAGAAGAACGTACTGGGGAATGAATATAAACTGGGAATGGCAGCAACATACTCTGTTTCCCAGACTCTTCCAAAAATTAAGTTTACTGATTAAATGTGTTCATAAATAGAGCCTCACTCCCTGGTTACCTGTAGGAAGTTCGTATATTTAATTCAGTACTTTCCTAGAAGGATTTCTATGTCTCTGCTATTATTTTGGTTTTAGTAATGTTTCAACACATTGACATCATGCATCAGATGACTTCAATATCTAATGGCTGCTCCCAGCACCACCTGACAGAGTGATCCTGACCCCTCCAGAGGAGAAAATTAAGAACATCAGTCATTATGACCAGCATTTCCCTCATAAGCCTAGTAGTCCAAGCTCCTGTTAATAAAGGATCACCACAAAAATGCTGAACTGTACTTCAGAGAAAAAAAAAAAAAAATTTTGAACGGCACTTATAATACACAACATACTTTTTTACAAATGTTTATATAAGTGTATAGAGTATACAGGTAAGTTTATATGGATATGTTTACATATCTATACATTTTTCTGTTTCTTTGTAGATGCACTAAGGATGGCTTTAGGAAACTGTGATTCACCTTAACGTAATTCATGTTTTCTAGAGCAAAGCACTCTAAATGTTATTTTTTGGTAATGCTTCACAGTATAAACCTATTCAATAAAAAACTTTAAATTATAAAAAAGATATCCTAATAGCCATTCTGTGATCCTCTGGTGGTTTACTGTTCTCATATTTACATAGTTCACTGCCAACAAGCTAAGCCAGCCCCTTGCAGTAAACTAAACATCACAGTAAACAAGTCAAGTCATTCAATTATGAACAAACTAACATGTTCTTACCGTTCATTAAGGTTGCCTAGGAACTACTTTTACTTTTTTGAAAAACAGCCAACGTCTGGATAAACAAATCAGCCCCAAAAATGTGCAGCAAAAACAGATAACATCTGAAAGCCATGAAACCAGAGTGCCAAAGGCACACCCTGGCCTGGCCAGGCTGCCTGAGAGCACTGAGATAATGGCTTACGAGTAGGGATGACAGCATGGACTGGCCAAGATTTGAACAAAAAAAGCAGCCACAGAAATTGGACTGCTAAATCATATGCCATCATGGAGAGGTGTCCTCAGCACCATTAAAAACCAAAATTAACACAAATGACTAGGTCTTCAAGACATTAATCGTGAAAGACAACAACTCCAACCAGGCAGTTAGCAACACTAATAAGTGTCATCCCTCCCTGCCATGCCCCAGCAGCTTTCCCCGTGTTTCTTATGCAGTCCCAACATTTCTCTCAGCCCTCCACCCTCTGCGGCATACGGAGGGACAGCCAGCAGTGTCATTTTGCCCAGTCACAGGAACCCAGAGCTCTGGCAGGTGAGTGGGGAGCTCCTGTGTGGGCAGTGCAGGGCTGGCAGCTCCTGCCACAGCCCAGGAGCTCCGCCAGCTCCACAGCGGGGCACTTCCAGAGGCTTCCATGTGTGAAACTGAACCTCTGGGGGATTTTATGCTATGAAACTTGGATCAAAACCAAAGTTCTGGTTCCGATGCCAACACTCCAAACTGGTGGAGTGTCTGAAAATTGCAAACTGATCTAGATTCACAGGTTTGGAGAAAATTGTAAACACCAGTCTTACATACTGGGAATTTGGGTTTTGTATTTCACATGGTGATTAGAGCATAGATACTTGTTAAGCTATTCAGAGGAGTCAGGAAAGCAAAAGAAACCCTTCAAAAACAGTGTTATAGATCCAAAATGATTATTAAAAGTTCATATTTTTTTGCCAGTCATTTTCTTTTTAAACAAATATTTCACATGCATGGAAACACTGAAAGATAAATTCTCATTAATTTTGTTCATACAATGATAGAATGATTCTGATCAGTTAAGTTGCTTCAGTTATGAAATGATGTCTTTATGACATATTCTTTAGTTTTCATGGTGTCCTAATAGCATAGCATGCATAAACATAATTATATATTACAATTTACCACAACGTGTATAAGATATATATTATCACCTTTCAAATCAACCGTAGGCCTGTCTTTTTCTAACTTTTCCCTTCACCAGAGAGGTCAACTATTTGCTCCAGTTCAGAGCAAAACACATATGTTGAACTATGAGGAATTCCTGAAAAATGGTACTTCCCATCTTCTAGCTATTTATAGTGTGTTTGCATTAGGTATTAATTGCCTCCAATTTTTTCTCTACCATGATATTGTACTTTGTCCATCCAGAGGTGTGAGTAGTGACATAAGGAAATGAAAAGTCAAGCTCTTTGGTTCTGCAGCTCACACACACCTTTTCAGCAGCACACTGGGCATTTTGATTAGCTTTTGATTGAAGTGACAGATTTCCAAGGAAGAGTTACATCTCCTGTAGATCAGATACTAATCCATATTGGAAGCTTGCACCTGTTTTTAACATTATCAGCCTGGTGGGTCCTGGAACTTAGCTTTTTATCTTATTATATAAAACGCTTGCTCTATTTATAATAATTTTATTAGAAAGTGCTAATTCTCAGACCACAATGCTCTGCAGATAGCACTGCTCTGGGGCTGAGAGAGTAAGGGGACTGAAATATCACTCTGCCATGAGCATTCTGAGGATCTCCATCAAGTTACTGTGTGATTAAAGAGCCTAATTCCCCTGTAAGGTGATGATAATCCTCCTGCACTGTCTGTTCATCCCACAGGAATTGGGCAGGGCTAGTTGATGAGCATATGTACCTGGAACCACTGAGTGTTCAGCCATAGCTCCAATAATTATCATCCCCATTCTGAACTGCTCTGATGAGAAGGGGTAGAAATCATGGGTTTGTGTAGAGAACCAAAAGATGCTGCTCAGTAACTCTGTGTTAAAAACACCACCTTTTACTCTGATCTTGGTTACATTTCTTTTTTAGACATAGTAAAACTCCCTGCTAACTAGAAAACAGTGTTTTCTCCAAACAACCTGCAGAGACAGAAAAACCATTTATTTGTGCCTCTGTTTAGCTCAAACAACACAGAAAATATGTGTCAGGAGGGTCTTTAAGCTGTAATTCTTGCTAAATTTACAGAATTTTAGAAGTTAAAACTGACCTCTAAATCTTTCCATGGTTAGGCTGGAGAAGAGAGTTTTTCACATCGTATTATCACTGATAACACTATGCACTCTCCATCAAATATTAATCACAATTATTAGGATCAACAAGAAGTAGAGGCCAGCTCAAACACCAATTTATTTTTCTCTTCTTGTTCCAAAGTATAAATGTGGGTTTATGAATACATCCTGTATTTAAGTTTACCACAATGGGAAGTCTTGTTTGTTGTTTTGAGAAAAGACATTTCAAAAATTACACATTAGTCCCCACCCATTTTTAGAGGTGACTAATGCAAACATCTTGCTTTATCATAACTGCAGCCTTTCCCAGAAACTGATAATTTTATGATCAATTAAAAATTAAATGGGATAGTTCTTTTGACCTACAAGAGCTTTATATCATTAACATGTCCAGAGGAAGTGCCTAAACTTAATTTCTCTATTTCAGTATTTAATATGTTCCTTTCAAATTTTAACTCCATTCTACCCTGAACATAGTTTTTACATAAAAAATTGCTTCAGCTGAACTGGATTTACTCAAGGGAAGGGTAAATGAAGGGCTACGATGTGTTCCCCTCTAACAGCACTCTGTTCACAAGCAGCATCACATATTGAGAACAAATCACATGGCCTCTCCAAACATACTTCATTGCCATCATCACTGCTTCCAGCTCCAACGAATTTAAACATGATTCCTTTCACGGGAATGATTTGTTGGTTCAAATTCTGCTTTCATAAAATCTAAAACATAAATAATTATATTTATTTGGCATCGTGTGGAGATCAAAGCTGAATCTCAAACAGACATGACTGTCAGCACTAGAAATAGGAGACGAACTTCACAGACTTTGGATCATGACCACGTTCAGTGTTCACTGTCCTGTGCTGAATTTCATAAAAGTAATCTTTTGAATGGCACAATCTGTGTAACACTATATTTACTGGCATGTGTAATTTTAGAAAACACATTTTAAATATAACATTTTGTTGCCAGTTCCCAGAAAGATCATGGCCATGATCATCCATCAGGGGTGAAGGCTCACAGGCCAGATTTAAGTGGCATACCCAAGCTCATTGGTATCTGTGTCTGAGATAAAACAAAACTATTAAAAAGTAAAGCATATCAGTTTGAGGGAAGAGGGCTGGTTTTCAAAAGCACAGCAACATGTCTGATGAATAAAGGACCTCAAATTCCTGCCTGCTTACAAGTAGTAGTCCTTTGCTCCATCCTGACATTTCTTGGAGGTATTCAAAAGGTGGCTCTTCTTGGCTCTCCCTGCTCCAGTCAGGTGAAAGGCATCATGAGCAGGGTAAAAGGTTCTTTATCAAGAAGGCCCTTCATTCATTTAAAAAACAGCAGGTCTTTGACAGAAGTACAACAGAGAAATGAGGAAGGTAAAGAAAAGGAAGGATAGGTGAGAAGGAAACACATCATGTAGTTAAAAGAAACCTTATTGCTGCCTGCTTTAATATTAAACTGAACAATGAGTCCAGCAAATCAGGGTCTATTTTTCATCCAGTTTGGACGCAGATTTCACCTACACAGGAAGAGACAAGTTTGCTTCTTGGACCTGCCAGTCCAGAAGCAGCTCCTGTTACTATGCAGATGAGTAGCACATGTGCAGTAAATACAGCCTCTTCATTTAAATACTTTTTTAAGAGTTTATGACATTAAGTTCATTTGTTTGTAAAGTCCTAGAAAGTCCTTCAAAGAAGAGGAAATATCTCCCAAAGTATAGTTCTTCCCAGTAATTTTTGGTAGAGCTGACTATCATTCCCTGACCCTGAGGACTGCAGAACAGTGGGAGCACAGTTTAGGTAGTCCAGCCCAGCCCCTGGGTGCTCCCTTGCCAGTGCCTGGGCTGGGCTGGCTCTGCTCTTGCTTCCCAGCAGTGCAACACCCAGCACTTGCTACTGTGGAGATCCCTGCCTCAAAACCAGGCTGGTGTCTGTCACAGAAAGAGCTCTGGGAGAGGGGCCAGGGGTTTGCATTTAACTGGTGACAGGGTAGTTTCACCAAGCAGGGTGAAACTCTACAGATAAAAGAGTCTAAGTCTCCATCCCTCCCCTGCCTGCAGAACCACCCAATTCTACTTTCCCCTTAGCAAAGGCAGCTGCCCACACAGGGCTGGGAGCAGCAGGGCTGGGAGCAGGGCTGGATGCAGGGCACACATTGTGCACCCACTGGCCAGACCAGGCTCTCTGCAGTGGTGTCCTAGCCCAGCCTGTCTGGCAGCTGCAGCTCCTACACTCCAAGCCCATGACATGTGTTATATATGCCACTGAATCCAACAGTCCAAGCCCTCACACCCAACTCACTTGTTAATGATCAAGCACAACCAAGCCTACATATAAAAATAGGTACATAATTGCCCTATTTTATAAACTTCAGAAAATGATATCACACACTTCTCATTTAGTTCACCTTCTTATGCAGTAGAAACCAAACAAAAAACTACTATTTATCTATCAAAATCAAACCAGTTAAACTTTAAAGTGTTATGGAAATGCTGAGACTTGAAGCATTTGTTTCCTTAGAATCTTCATATTCTCTAGACTCCCCGTTTGCTGTGTGCTGTGATGATTATAAGGGATATAATTAAAGCATACCAGCTGAGGAAGACTAGAAGTTAAAGAATATAGCTTCCCGGAAAGAGATTAAATATCTTAATTGTTCACAGATCTCACCAGAAAAATATAATAATGTAAATTTCCATCACACTGGAGAGGCAGACTTTGTGGATATTAACACCACTGCTGCTCAGAAGTCTGGAAATTACCTCCCTCACTTGTCCCAAACAACATTTCACCCTCTCCTGCTCTCTTCTCTCACACACAAACACAGATTACTTTGCTGGCCCAACCAGAATGTTCTGTTCTCAGATAGCTAGTGGATTGAAACAGTAATATACATTCTTATTCCTACAGCAGAAGTTAATGTTTTTCCTGCAGCTGAAAAGGTTTGGGATCTAGAGAGAGACAGTGAGAATTACAATGCATCTTTTTTCAAAATTTTCTTTCCTTAATATTTCCCAGTAACTTTCATTTTCAGTAGACCTGACAGAAAGGAAGACACTCTGAAAACACAATTCATCATAGACAAAAGTGGATAAAAAATTCTAAATCACAGATGTATTGGCCTGGGATCAATTCTAGGTCCCTTTCCTCAGAAAAAGTTCAGGGATATATAAACAACACAGAGCTGAAATACTCTTTATGGCAGCCTTCGTATTTTGACAAGAAATGTTCTTAAAAAATAACTTCTGTAAGTTGTCTTATCTTCGGAAAAATCATCAGCTTTACTCAGATTAGATTGCTACCATATCACAGACATATCCAGCTCTCCAGTAATTCTACATGTGTATTACTCATTTGCTTCTAAGTAAATGCACAGATACATTCTATGTGCAACAGTCCAGTCTATTTCCTGAAAGAATCAACAGTGGGAAAATGGATCAGAAATGAACACAAAAGGATACAATGAAGAGAACCAGAATGCCACAAATCTCACAACCTGTGGTACTTTCCTCAAGCCTGGCTCTTGACATGCAGAAGCATGGGGATCTATGTAAGAGCCATCAACTTTCAAGAAAGAAAATAACTTTGTGCTTCTTGTTTCAGCAAAAAGAATAAAATATCTTGAAAATGTAAAACCATTACAGCCAAAATGTTCAAATGTGAATCATTCCAAACATATTACTAAAAAATAAAAGCGTTTAAAGGTAATGTAATTTTGAGTTCCAATAACGAATTTGTTTTAAACTATTCTCACTAGACCACTAGTGATTTTAATAAATATTGCAACTAGAAGAGCTATTTATTTGATTTCAAAGCAATCGAATTGCCCAGTCCAGTCACCTTCTTAATGACAACTCTTTGATCTGACAAACAATAGAATGAAACCTGCTCCCTGAAACCCTTTCCACATTACAGACACCTCAATCAATTCTGGTGGGAAGAAACCTCTTTATTTACAGCAGTTCAATGAAAACAGAATTCTGGTCATCAATTCTATTATTCACTGGATGTTCCTGTAAATCACGCTTCTACAGCAAGTGCACGTTGCAGTCCTCATCATGTTACAATTCTGTTATTGGGGTTCCAGACACAAAACTTCTGGAAGTAAAGAGATTTTCCCAAAATTACATTAAATTACATCTCACTCTTACATCTCTCTGCCTCTCTCCCAGAGATGACTGAACTCAGCAGAGAGATGCAGACCCAAATTCAATTTTATATGCATCTTTTAAGAAAGAATCCAATTGAAAAAGCTGTTGTGCTTTTTTTCATTTTATTCTGGTTTAAAATACAGTTATCATCTTCTTTCTTCATCCTTTCCTGAAAAGAAAAGATGATGGAATGCAATAAAGGGCACAACTGATCCTAGGCAGTGATTCACACATACAGAGGCATTGTAAGGAGCCAGCGTTTGATGCTGGCACTGGGATTTGGTTCCTGCTCCTCCAGCTCTGTGAGAACCGAAAGCCCTGCAGATGTCACCTTATCTTCTGCCCACCAGCTCCACCCAACAGGCTCTACCACAGAACACACAGAGGCAGAAGAGGGCAATAGCTGCCAAATACAGTGTTACTCAATAGAGTTTGGGAATCAATCACACCAGTACAAAGAATGGTTTGGAAAGAAAAAATATGTCCCATATGTCAAGAGCTCCATGTAACAAAACCAGCATAAACGGGGATAACACAGCCCATTGCTGTAGCCAGCTTTAGTTGTTGTACAGGCCTGAATAGCACACATAGCAAGTGGTTTCTAGTCCCTGCCATGATAAATCTGTGAACATGCACATGGTTCACCATGTGAAGATTCTCAGCACAATCTCTTTAGCTTCCTCAGCCAACTACAGACTCCCCAAGTGGTAGGAGGGCAGCATGCTGCACTGCTTCAGTCCTGGCTGCTGCTCTCATGAAAATGCAGATGATTCTTTCTTGTCATGACATAAATAAGATCAGAGCAAATTATGTCACAGGTGAATTAGTGTTTCCACGTAACATACTCATGGCCCATCAGACACAGCTTGGAACAATTGAATTTATGCAACGTGCTGCAGTTCTGCATTTCTATCTGAACCTCTGATTTAGCTAACAGATTTTCAAAAACAAATTATAGCCAGACAAGACCTTACTGATTGTTCACATGAACATACTGAAAAACTAGATGTTATCACCGCAGAATCCAAATGTTTCCTCTTGATTTGCCTCTCCTACAACTATGACTAAATAGACTGCAATTATTCTTAGCCACAATAATGTTATGCTGCCAACCTAGATCATGTCTTTCTTAAGAGGGTCTTCTAGGTGTATAAAAAGATTAGGAAGCAATCTACAGTTGTATAGCTCCCATTGGAAGCTTTAGCTCTGTCTGTAGCTATGGTGTGATGGCCCTAAAATGAAACATAACTTCTGAAATCCTGTTCTTGATGAGCATGACAGTTTCACAACTTCTGCCTGAAAAGTTGTTCCTTGTCCTGTTTAGCAGATTGAGAAAGACACAAATAAGCACATACCCTCATATACAAAATAGTTTCTTTAAATTAGTTATTTGTGAAAACTCCTCCTAGAACACGAATTCCAAGGGTGTTTCCTCTATTTCTACTACCCTCCACTCCCAGAGAATAAAGTTTGCCAAAGTTGTTACAGCAGTTATACATTTAATTTCATTAGTGACGGTCAGAACATTTCAGTTGTGCTCACTGTCGGTCCGGGGGAGTCTTAGAGAAACTGGAAATGTTTGTACGACCTCTTCCTCTGAAAGTTGGAGGCAAAGGCAATGAAGGGACCCCTCATGAGCATCCCTCGCCCCATCCCCGCGGGCTGCGCAGCGCTGGCGGCCGCGCTTCCCGCAGCGCTCCCGACCCCCGGCGCTGGCTCTGCCAGGCCCCCCTGCCCTACCCTGCCCTGCCCGATCCCGGCGCCGGCTCTGCCCGGCCCCCCTGCCCTACCCTGCCCTGCCCGATCCCGGCGCCGGCTCTGCCCGGCCCCCCTGCCCTACCCTGCCCTGCCCGATCCCGGCGCTGGCTCTGCCCGGCCCCCCTGCCCGACCCACGGCGCTGCCGGCCGGCCCCGCGGCCGCGGCGGGCGGGGGTGTTGGGGAAGGAGGGGCAGTGGGAGGGAGCCGGGTCAGTGGGGTCCGTCCGGGAGATGGGTGGGGAGAGGCGGCGGGCGCGCTGGGCTGAGCCGCAACGCCCCTCGCTATAAACGGAGGGGCCGCGCACGGAGCGGGAGGAGCGGCGCGGCCGGCGAGGAGCGCGCCCGGAGCCCAGCCCGGAGCCCAGCCCGGAGCCCAGCCCGCAGCCCAGCCCGTTTCCGCTCCGCTCCAAGCGCTGCCGGGGCGCAGCCACCCCCGCCCGGACCCAGGTAAGCGCGTCCCGGCCGGGCACCTTCGGCCGGGGCAGCCAGAGCTTTTGCGAGCGCGGCACAGCCTCACACGGGAATTTGTACTCGGCTTAGACGGGGCTGGCACAGGAAGGCTCAGTCCCGGACGAAGCGCAGCCGCTTAATGTCCCGTGCTCTGGCTCGCCCTGCGAGGCCCGTTGGCTAAGCCCGCCCCACATAGTTATTTTAGAGAGGATTCAGTGCCCCACAGACTCCCAGCCCTGCCGCGTGTGAGCTCCCGAGTCGATCCACAGTTTGAAAAGAATGCAAGGGCGCCCTTTGGCAGGAGACCGCGCTCGGAGCAGGAACTCCACGACACCACCAAGGCTCATCCCAGCATCCTGCAAGATGCAGCCCTGCCACCTCTGCTCGGGATCAGATGAACAATTAAATTTTTATCGCTGTGCTAAGCTCACGATGGAAATTAATCAAACATCAAAACTGATGCTCATGATTTGCTGGGAGTTGTTCAAACACTTCAGTTTCTCAGTCTGGCAGGCAATGCAACTTCCACCAGTTAGCAACAAAGTGTTGGTTTAACCAGAATTTTGTAGCACACACTCTCATAACCAGACCTATCTTTTTTCTACAGAGCAAGAATTGGAGTGATCTACAACCAGAAATTAATTTTAGTTGGTAATGTTAAAATGCCTCCCCACTTTTTTTTTTTTTTTTTTTTTTTTTTTTTTTTTTTTTTTTTTTTTTTTAACCCAGCCAGTTTCTAAACTTCTCTTGGACTCACACTGGACTAGAGTTCTTCAACAAGTTCGGATGAAGTCCTGTAGTATATTTACTGTTCTTCCCCTTTCCATGCGTCAAACCACTTAATGTTACCAGTTAATTACAAGTACAAGCCCTGTATTCTTCTAAGTCAGTGGTGTAACAGTAACTAAGTCAGCCAGTTCATGATGTGTCCAAGCAGTAAAGTTGCAGTATTCAGTTACACTTCTTTCTATATTTCTGCAAAAGCCCTAGAATTAATGAGATGTATGGCAATAAGGGACAGCAGGATTCTGCCCAGAGCATGCTACAGTTCACTGTAAATTTCCATAATTTCCAAAAGTAGCAGAATTAATTTGGATTGTGTTGTGCTGCATAGCATGGGACAAGGTAGTAAATTAGCTCAGTAAAATCACAGGATGAGGGTATAAAGAAGGATTTTTTGTATAGGAAAGCCTCTTCTCTTGTCACTTGCATGAACCCACAGCACTAACATGATTAGATTTTTGTCTGAATAGGAGGATTAAGTATGGCCTGAAGCAGGTAATTACCGTGATGATGTAGAAAGGCTTTTTTAGATCTGTTTTAGTGTTAGACAAATGTTTTATACTCCTGACTATGGCAAGTCCATTTTGTTGTTGCCTCCATAATCTTTTAAATTACAGCATCTTTCAAAAATAATAAGTGCCTACAAATTCAGCTTTTGCTCATGTATTAAAAGTTTAAAATATATGCCTTTCCAGTGGGAACGTGGTATTTCTGCACACTTTTCCTCTGTACAACTTGAACTACATAGCAGAGAAAAATCAGTTGTGATTATTATGTGCTTCCTAGTTTATATTCTTGAACTGAGAAAGCAAATTGGTCCTGTAAAATTAAGAGAAGTCATGCTTATATTCAATTTGAATATAGCTGGTTTCATTCTCCCCTTACTTTTGTCATAGTAATAGATGGAAACGGGGATAGTTTCTACACTGGGGGAGAGTAGCAGTGTGCTCATTTTCTTTGGTGAAAGGGGTCCTCCCTTCCTACTTCAAAAGAGTATCTTGGGCTGGACAGCATGTGCCAACTGCAGCTAGAAGTTACTGGTTTAAAAGGCAGCAAATACCTTTTAAAAGGCAGCAAATACCAAAGACTGAAGGGTCAGTACCCACAGCACTGCAGACATGAGGAGCATGCTGCCTTTAACTTTCAAATATCACAACTCAACAACCTGCCTTTTACTTGAAGATGAACCTGCTTTTGAACATGAAGATGAATGATGGTATTTGTGTTTCCTGAAAAATATTATTTTTATTTGTATTAAATATTGGAAAATAAATATATTTTCACTCTTTGTCATACTATAAAAACAGAAGCAGATGCAGAATGTAAACTTGGTGATTTATTTACACTTTCTAGAAATGTATGGACTGACATGGAAATAAGTGTCAGCGTTAATGCCCATTTAAAAAAAAATCTATTTTGGATAATGGGCACTGACTGCATTTTTCTACTCCTAAGTTTTCTTCTCTGTGGTAATTTTCTCCTCCATGTTTGTGAAAGGAGCATATTTAGGTAGTTCTTTTCTCTGACACTGCCTATTGTTGAACACAGTAATTAATATGGTAATTTAAAGTTACATAAATTACAAACTCTCATTACACTGTTCTAGTTAAAACCTTGTTTATGCAAAGGCATAGTATTAGATTAAACCATTTTAAGCAGTCACAAATTATTCCTATTTGCTCACTACCTCTCTTTTTTCTCTGGAACTTCTTGTGTTCCACAAGTTATTAGTGTCACCTGTAGTATTCATAAACTCACCAGTGGCTATTGCTGTCCAAAGGTTAGGGGTCTTAACCACACTCTAAAAAGCATGGAATTGTTTGAGTGATTGGATGTTCTCTGCAGCTCAAGTATTCTAATCTACCTTGGTGACTTCATAAAAGGTAATATTTGTCTTGATGTGGATACAAAACATGGATATTTATGCATTACTCTAATCAAATACTACATCTGACTTACATTACAGGGTTCATCTTGTGCATTTTTTAAACTGAATTTAATGGTTATCTTCTAGGAGTCTACCTCAATGAAAGGAAAGATCAACTAAAATTGAATTTGGATATGTTGTATATAAAGCTGAGCTGGGGAGATGGGTTATCAAGATTCATTGGCATACAAATAGATCTGCTTGGGCTTTATGTTGGATACATGATAAAAAAAGGACAAATGGCTAAGTTGGGAAGGGTGGTGGACAGCAAAGCAAAATATTCCCCTCACCTATTTCTGATAGTAATGCTGGCTGCACAGCAACCATCATCACTCTCCAGAAGGAGAAGCATAAACTTGGAATCTTTTCAGAGTTGTGAGCATGGTGATACTGGAGCTCACAGCTAGCAGAAAGGGTGAAGGTACAGCCTGGCCACTACAGGCCCACAGCAGCCTGCCTCTCTTGTAGGCTCTATTGCATGTTTAGTTAAATCTCTAGCCTTTGGGTAATCTTGGCTCAGTTTTCAAGCCTTATCTAGTATACTGCTGCTGTTTGTTCCTCCTGCTCTCAGCTGTACAACAGTTCCATCAGAAATGCAGTGACACAGATGTTGTGTTTTACCATGTGCTCCTCTAAAAAATTAATTAATAATTTTTCAGTATTCTTGGATGGCAGTTCACATTTTTGGACAATTAATCCTAAAGGTGACTATGGTGTTTTTAAGAAGTCATCCTTTGCATTTTACGATCAGGTTTGAGAAGGTAAAATGGCAGAATGTTATGAAGAAACATTTTTAGAAATCTCATGGTATTACGAAAACAATAAAAAATGTGGATCACTTTTAAAGAGAGAGGGAAATGGAGGGAAAAATTACATCATTCTTTTCACTAATATAGGGTTATTTTCCACAACACCAACAGATAAAGAGGTTGCTCTTGCTGAGCATTGAACCTCACCTACTTACAAAGAATTAACTTTGCATAAAAGTTAAATATTTTGCATGTAAGTACAAGGTGAGTTCAAATGCATTGGAGACCTGGAGTTGGTGTTGAGCTACTCTATGCTTTAAGTTTCAAGATGCACAGAGCTCATTCTTGAAGCTGAAACACTGCAGCCTGAAGAACAGAAAGGCTCCAGTAGAGCTATTTCAGTGCAATTGTGGCTGTATGTAAGAAGTTACTAATCACAGTATCATTTTCTCTCTTCCTTCTTATCCTGAACACCCTTGTAGTGAAGCCAGTAATCTTTTGCTAATGACAGTATTCCTTTCCATTCCCTTTCCATCAACAAATTTGTCTCTTTGTCTCATCACTTTCACCAATCGACAGTCATTCTCCTCAGAGCACTCATTCCATGTTCTGTACCATTTTCTAAAATGTATCCTTTGCCAACAAAAGAAAACAAAAAACCCCTAAAATTGCCAGATGTACTCTAGAAGAATCTTTGTCACTTTGGAACATTTTGGGGAATTTAACAAATTTGAGAAGCAAGGGGAGTTATGATACTCATACTTAACATTTTTTTTTACCTCAGCTGTAACAAACAAATGACGAGAGGTTATCTTGACTGTAAGTCCTGACAGCTGTGATTGAGACAAAGCACATATGAAATAAAATTGCTGGTATAATAATTTTTGATCTTATCTTCAGATAAATGGTGGATTACACTAAAAGTACTCTGAGCTTTCAAGTGAATTGCAACAAAGGACAGAAAAATATCATGTTCCAAATGACATGCTGTTAGCATTATCTGCTGCACCATCATGTGAAAGAACTACAGATTTTGGCCTTTGGCCAGGTGTCTTTTACAATTTTCATTCCATTTGTGTTTTGTTTGCTAGAAAAACTGTCCAGGTATTCACTGCATAACAAGGCTAGCTAGAGTGCTTGGTTATTATTTGTGGTGTTTATGTCCTTTTATTGTAGCTGAGTAGCATTTCTCTTGTAGGCACAGAAGACGGGTAATAACCGAACGCGGCCTCACAGCAGGAACGCGAGATCACATTGGCAATGCAGCAGTGAGCAGAATGATTGAAGACAAGACAAAAAGCAGGCTACAGCAAAAGGTAACTGGCAATATCTATAGAAACTAGTACTGAATTTGGGCGAGGTCAATATTTAGACAGTATTTCACTGCTTGAGGTGAAAGCTATAATTAGGGTTGCAGCCAGAACAAAGAATGGTTTAACTACATTCCAGACTTCAGCTAATTCACCTATTCCTTTCTTTACTTCTAGGTCATTCAGCTTTGTGAGTCACTGGTAGATCCTTGGCTAGTGGAATTTAATAATCAGTAGAGGAAATATATGAACAGAAACAGAAATTAAAATTCAGTGGATTCTTGAATCCACTGAGTTTTCTGAAAACAGAGAGGAGACACTGAAGAAGACTGCTGTGCCTCAGCATTTCTAGCTCAGAGGGACACATGCAAATAAGTAAAACATTCCAGAAAACCATAGAACAGCTGTGATTTCATGATGGGAGCTTACACAAGGAAAAAATGCATGAGTTGACTTCTCTGAAAAATGTTCTGTTGGCAGCTGGCCTCTATTTAACTCTGCTTTAGCATCAGCACAGCCTGGCCAAAGCCTTTCCTTGAAGCAGGCAGCACTTGATATACAAAGTTGTAGCCTGAGCTTGTTTATTGAAAAACCACATGCCCTTCCCAGTCTAAGTTTATAGGATGTGTGTTGCCTTTTCATCTTTTTCTTTATAAACTCCTATTGGTTTTCATCTTTTCTCCTTTCTCCACTCATTCTTGTTGTCTAAGCCTAGAAGTTTACACAATTTTACTTTCTCCCCTCACCAAGAGGAGCTAACCCACTACCACTGGAGTTTCAGGGTTTGGTTTTCTCCGTTCTCAGGCTCTCTACTTGATGTACAACAGTCAGAAATGGAAGGGATGGAGCAAGAATCAACATATGCAGTCAAACTGGGACTCTAGCTGTGCTGTCTTTATTGTTTTCCTCTTGGTTTTGTTATTAGAAGCTCACCATGATTAGACAACTACAGTTTTTCTCAAATCAGATAAAAATATTTCTTTTCACATGGACTTCCTAAAAAGCACTTCAAAGAAAAAGGGTTCAAAATTTTTTACCATCAAATACATTTTATGATGTTGTTCCTGTTGTCAAACATACCATTAAAAAAAAAAAAAAAAAAAAAAAAAAAAAAATAAATATAAGCCATGCCAGTAAAGGACAGCCACACACCCAAGGATTTGCATGGAAATTTTCTTAGCACTAAAGTGAAGCTCATTTAGCATTTCTGGGAAGGCACAGAATTACCCCTTCTGGGCTTCTATGCACTTTTGTTTGCTTGAGAACCAAGACTGCACCTGCTTGAGGATGCACTGATTCACAGTATCATAGATTAGCTCACTCCAGCTGTAACAGCTGCCTTTGTTTTGCTACCTCTGGCTGGTCCTCAGTACCCACAAGGAACATCTCAGGACAGCAAAGAGAGTTCACCAATTAATTTTATTTTCAAAATAGAGCAATAAAATTTCCTTTGGGGAAAAAAAAAAACAGGAAACAAGCTGTACAAATTTGGCAGAACATCTATTTTGGGATCATTCTATTAAGTGTGCCTCCTTCCAGACAAAGCACTAAGGATCATAGTAACTTGTTTTTCCATGGGTGATAATACCTTTCACACTGACATGGATTAAGGTGTCTGTGTTTGACCTTTCCTTCTCTTTGATTAACCCCTTAGAAACTCAGTAGTTCAATTGATTCATATATTCTCAAATTTTCTTCTAGTCCTCATAATGATCTGCCCTTAACAGTTTTGTGCAACTGAAAGCACAATTGGGCCTCTATGCTTTCAGTGTTATACCTACCAACAGTTACAATGATACTAACTTCTCTTGGGCTTAGCTGCATTACCATTTTAAAAGATTTTTTTTGTCTGAATAAACTCTTGTACTTTGCCAGTTACTCATACTGTTTTCTTTCCTTTCTGCCTTTGCTTCCCTTTTTCTGACCCTAATAAGCGATTCATTAAGAAGCCTCCATGCTGATCTTTTGCTTTTAATCTTTTAACTTTTCCCTCCAGGCTGTTCCTAACATTCTCATTTAGGGAAGAAAAGTCGTTTCTGAGGGGTATAGCCGTTGTGTGATATTTTCCCACTGTAAGGATGTCTAAATTAATTATATAATAAGAAAAGTAATCAAGTGTCTCAGTCAGACACAGTGAACCAAATCCTATTACAGATTGCTGAATTACAAGACAAAGCTTCCTCTGAACTAAGGTGTTGAAATCTAACATCCATTTCCTTGCCCAGAAATCCACAATATATTGCCTTTTCTTCTTCAGTAAGACAAACACTATTTTTCAGCACAAAGTTGAAAGAAAAAAGGTGTTCAATGCAAGGTTTGCTTTCCTCAGAGTTGGAGCACTGGCTGGTGGGGAGTTGCAGGGAAACCACTAGCCATGACACTAGAAATGTAGTGATAAAGCTTTCACATTCCTGGTTTAGTTACCATGACACTTTAGTGATACTGGTTTGTCTGTGTTCACATAGAAATGCTGCATCTGCACACGTTTGTGTTTTAGTTCATGTCTTTGTTACTCAGAGCAAAAGATTTTGTTACTACTTGAACCACATCAGTGAAAGGTAACAAGAATGAGATTCATTAGAGAGTTTTAGAGAGGGAAAGTCTTTTTAGTTAACAATATGCAACATGAGCTACTCGTAGTCAACTCATCTAATTTCCATTAGATTAAAAAATGGAACACCTCTGTATGAAGAAGGTCTCTCCATTTCTGGAGTAGAAGCAGAGAATTTTCAGTTTCTTTTCTCTCCTGCTTTCTGATTAGCCATCATTGCAGATGGAGGTAATTGCTCTGCACAATGCATTTCTAAAGCTTGTTCTTCATTAATTTACATTTGCATTCTATATCTGGGGAGGAAGCAGGGGGTTGGGTGGGGAGTGGGATATAAAAATAAAAAAGCCCACCCTGCAGAGGGGCCTGCATATTGAGTCTGTAAAACTCAGAGGTGCATCATGGCCCCAGCCTGGTGATTTAGCTCAATGGCAGGAGAATGTTCTCTTGAGGATTAACATCCCAGGTAGGGCTTCAACACACATCAGAAGATTACTGACTTGCTTTGCAACCTGAAGCAAATCTATGTAAGCTCTCCAGTGGCACCTTTCTTGCTTTCACAGGAAGGTACAGAAAGGCAGTTCCTTGTACCAGAAAAATAGAAGTAAAGTTATTTTTCAGAGTTTGTTGACAATCACTTTAGTATTTCAACTTTATTTAAAGAAAGTTGTTCAGGAGTATACATAATGTTCATTTTTGCCTCTGTGTCTTCTGGCCCAGCAGAAGAGTTACACGGCTTTGGGAGAGGGACAAATGACACTGTGGTCTCTGAATAAATAAACTACTGGACAAAAGAAGGAAGCCTCTCTTTGGACTAACTGGAAATTCCACAAAGTGCTATCACCTCCCATCTTTGTCTACAAAATTATTAGCTGTATCCCCTACCCTTCTTCCTAGAAACATCCTTGCCTAGAGGGAGCAACAGAAACCTAATTAAAATGTTACTTTTGGTACATTTATACTAGTAACACCACTGATTGAGTTGTGTCTTTCACAGTAAAGCTGTCAGACAGAAAAAGAGCAAAGACTGAGAAAAGTCCTTTTCTCCCAAAAGTAGGGGATTTGGTTCTTCAGGAATTAGTTGAAGTTTTGGCCTTTCCATTCCATTTTCTGTTGTAATCTCTGCCACCAACAGAAAAGGTTCTGACAGTGACTGCATGTTGCTGTGGCATGTCATCATGCAGTAACCATTTTATGAAATTACCATTTCTAATTTAGATGCATGAAATACCTTTTTCTACTAAATTATTAACAACCATTAATATAAAACAAGACTTTTAAGCTTACATAAATGTCACCTGTTTTTACCTAGAGGCTGGGAAGCAAGCTCTGTCTTGCAATTTTTAGCAGTTTATGGAAGTAGCCTTTTTCTCCCCGAAAAGGCCACTCTCCACATGAGAGCTACCTTCTGCTGGACAAGTGCAACCACTGACTAATACAAAGATCTGGACAATGAAACTTAAAAACTCTTTCAGTGTTGGATGCATTCCAGCTAACGTTCCTTCCAGCACAGATAGGAGTGATCAGAGACCAGTGATACTCAAAACAGCACATAAAATTTATTGTAACCCCTTATTGAGCTCTCCTTGCTTGAAATCACAGTAATGTAATAGCATTTCTCTGGCAAGTTGGGCAGGAAGAACAGTTGTTGCTGCTGTTCTTCTGCATATTGAAGAAGGAACCGTTGAGCTTCAGTGAAGAGGACCGTGTATCTTAGGACAGATTCACGGGTGCATGGCATGTCCAGTGAGCCAATTGTGATTTATGTATGATCTGGAAGGAGGGGAGATACCTCACTCCTTGTACCTGATCTCTGCTGTTAGAACTGGCCATGATAAGGTGTGCTCACAGCAGTGCTTTTTATTTCAGCATGGCTTTTTCTTTCTTGCCTCTCCACAGCATTTTTAATATAAGATTGAAATGTAAATCTGGATCAAGGCCAGAATTAATGTAAATTTCCTTAATTCTCAGATTGGAGGTATTCACAATAGAATCTTATGGTGCATTATATATGGAACCAATGGAGAAATTTCAGGTATGGGGTTAGGTATCCAGAAGCTACATTTGTGGGGGATGTGCCATGCAATGTAATATAAAAAAACCCCGAACAACCAAAACAAAACAAACAAAAACTTTCAACGTTCTTATTCCATGGAACTAAGCTATCAGAAAAGAAACTTAAAATTCATAAAATGATTTCACTTGCACTTAACAAACCTGAATTCGATTTCTGTCTTTTATTAAAAACAATCACATGGGGCACACTATATTTTATATAGGCAATTCCAACTGCAATAAAGGAAATGTCTTAATTCATTCATTTACTAGCACTCAGAGAAAGTAACCATGCAGCATGTAACCTTTCACAGCTCAAACTAATCTCATTTTATTCATTCTGGGATTGATGGCTTAATTCTAGTTAATTATTGATTCTTTCAAGTACTTCCAAATACCCTAAAGATACTTCATAACCCAGCATCAAATTTGAAGTTATAAACCTGCAGTAAAATGTGTACTCATACTAAAATATTACATTGTGCTGCAATTCAAAAAACTTTTCATGTCAGTGCTGAAAACCCTAGAAATTCCAGTCCAGTTCTGAAATCGCTTTATTTTGTCTTTCATTTACTTTCATCTAATGTGCAGTACATGACATTGTTAGCACTATGAGGAGATGCTGTGATCCTGAGAAGCAGACATTAAGTTAGCCAGATGATTATTGATTATTTTTATCTCTCAGAAGGGCACCAGTGTTCCTTTTTGGTCAAGCTAATGGCCAGAGCAGAGGTGCAAAAACCCATGCTGGATTGATGATGGTAGTTAATGCACTCATTTCAAAGACTTGAGAGACCAAAGTGTCTTCAACCTCTTCTAGAGAGACAAGTCTTTACCTTCCGTTATAAACAAGAGCAGTGACTGCTTCCTGCTATAACAATTAATTTTCATATTTAAAAAATAATTTGGCTATAGGTTTAATAACTTAGATAAGGAAAAGATTATATTCATTTCTGTCAAGACAGAACAACCAAGGTGACAGGACACCATGAGATTCCCCTTTCAAACATCATCTTTTCTGAAGCTTAGCATTGTGATGTTTAGTTTCAGAAGTACTGAAGTACTGATTTATTAATCTAGAAATATATTTTACTTTGTTTATGTAATTATCTTTTCAGTTTTAAGTTACTGCTCTGGGGATAATTTTATATTTGTATCCCTTTATGTCATATAGTACCTAAGACATATTAAACTCCAGACAGTTTGCAACACATTCATGCAGCCTTGGTCAAAGAAAGAAAACAGAGATTGCTCTGGTAGATAAATGTGAAGAAAGAGACCAGAAAATTAGGTGGAAAAGTCTAAAATATCTGCCATACACTGTCAAGGCAGGGCCAGCAGTGTCTACAACCACCACCCCAATGATCCTGCACAAGAGATTAAACATGCTGTGCGTTGACAGGGGTTAATCTTTCAATGTTTTGGAGTCCAGTTCTACATGGATTGAACACAAGAATGTTTTCCTTACTCTTAACAGCATAAAAAAATGAAATTATGTGTGTATAAGAGGAAAGCAATGTTTACTTTGAAACTTAAGCTTAGAGAATCTTAAAAATGAAACCTATATACTAAAAGAATTACACTTACTCTCAACGCAAAGACTTTTGGCTAGCTTTTATGAGTGCCCTGTTGATCTGTCAGTCAACAAATGTACAAAATATCCCCATAATCATTGCTATGGTAGCATTCAGTAAGCCACTGAATTCTGGTGAGATTTAGAAACTAGTGAAATTGAGCAATGCTTTCTTGGCATTAACTTCTAAAATTTTATAGAAGTATGTACATCAGGGTTTCCCAGATTCTGGGAAAAAAGCCATACATACACGAGTTGGGGATTGATAAAATTAGCTTTGTCCAAAGAGCAAAGTAGTAGGAAGACATATTTCCAATATTTCTGGACTCTGTACATACTGTGAGAGTATATGCAAACAATAGTCCAGACTTCCCCTGCTACTGCAGCTGCTGTCATTATAACTGCAACATCATCACACTGTAGACTGCTAAAAAGAGCTGAAAAATTGTCACATCTTACATTATGGTATATTAGCATTTAATGTCCAAAAATATACTTGAAATCCATCACTCCACAGCCCCATAAATTAGTGTTTAGAAATGACTTTTCAGTTAGGCCACATCGATTTCTAACACAAAGTGTAAGTGTGCAAATAATAGATGAGATTTCTTTATTCTTCATTTTAAATCTAGCCAACTGCCTGCTGGTTTTCCATCTATATATATATATATATATATATCTCACTTCTATTCTCTCTAAATGCTCCTATTTTTAGCAGCTTAAAGATAAAACTTGCTTGTACCCAAACATCCCTTAAGTGCACAGAGATACACTGACACTGTATAACCCATTGCACATAAATACAGGACAAGATACTGATTAGTTCAACTTGTCTGGCACAGGACAGTATAGTTTATGCCATTTTTTTTTTTTTTCTAGTTTGCTCATCTACTATTTTCAATAAAATAAATCTCATTGCGACACTAACAACCCTACTGCTCCACCTGAATTAAAGGCTGTTTGCCCTTACCAGCAGTAGGGAACTGTTTAGGTAAACATGTAATTTGTAATGGAATGACATCATAATTCACTGACACTGTCCAAACAGGTAAAGACAAATTCAAGTATATTAGTAAAAGTGGGTGTTGGTGTAAAAAGCGTTAAATATTCTTCTATTTTCAAATTGTTAAATTGCTTTAAATTCATAAAACATACACACCATTTGAATAACACTGTGTAAGCTTGAATTACCTTTCAATTTCTAAAGTCCCTTAAGTTGCTTTAAACAAACAAAAAAAGTTGTAGTTCTGAAGTGTCATTTTCAACCATAAAAATATCTTCCTTCAAAATTGGCTGATATTTGGATTAACAACATGCCTAGTTAGATCTAAAATAATCTTAGTTGAATGAGTAGGTGTCACTATTTTTACATATGCATTGCTAAGGTGAAGTTTCTTTAAAATATCCTTCTTAATTAGGGTCAGAGAGGTTAAGCTGAATATATCTTTGAAAAAATAAAATATCTGAATCTTATTCTAAGTCTTAAAAGTGCAAGAACTGGATTGAAGGCTAGCAAAACCAGGAATGTGCCAGAATACAGGAAATTAGATAGAAGCTGGTAGATGCTAAAATAAAGTAAAAATAGTTACTTCTGATACATGAGATTTAAATAAGTACAAGTACAATTATATATATTTTGCCTTATGTTTTTATCTTAAATAATCTTGAATGAAGGGGATTGCAAAGTTATAGTACTTGAGTATAAAACATAGAAATCCTTATACTAAAATAGGAAATACAGACCTCTAGTGGTCAAAATCTATATTATATTAGTTAAACTTCAAAGCAATTTAAATGTCACTATGTTTAACAGTGTTACTTTCTTTTGCATTTTTCTCCCCCATAATCATTCAAAATCATATACACCCCCAATTCCCCTGTTCAGACATTCCACAAGCATTGATTTTTCCCAGAGGAAAAAGCCCCTTCATCTGTCCTTTTTCACATAAATTTTATTACTGAAACTGAGTAGTTGAAAGATACTTGGGAAGTGAAGAGAAAATTAATGAGAGTACTCCATGAGAACAAACAGAAGATAGTTGTTAATTCTTCTCAGAATAAGCTATAAAGCCATCCTACAGAAGGCCAGACTCTTTTGAAGTGTGGCAGAGGAAATAAATACAGAGAAGTTCTTACAGAGAAGGTCAGAGTACATAAACAGTTCACATTTGCAAGGCAACAGGAACTGTTCTGCTAGCACAAAAAAAAAAAAAAGTAATAACCAATTCAGGTTTTGCGTTATAGAGAACCAGATCCTGAAAGGATCACGGGCAGTTTATTTTCCAGCTATACAGAGTCAGCACAAGTGAAACAGACCAGCAGACCAGCTTGATCTCTGGCAAGGGGAAGGCACAAAGAATGCACATATAGGTTAGAGCATTAAAAAGATACATACTTTTAAATAAACAAAGCAAACATCACAAAACTAACAGCAATTTCAGACTTGCAGTTACCTCAGTTGTACAGTTGTTAAAAGAAAATGCAAAGACCAATACAAGGTTCTGCAAGTTCTGTTTGTTCTGATGTCAAACCACCTCCTGATCCAAAACTGCAGAGCAACAGCCAGCTTGACAGCTGCTAACACAGCTCTGCTGAGGTTTGCTTTGTGTTCTTGCTGTTTGTGAGATGATGTGCAGACAGGTCTGGTGCTGTACAACCTGTCACAGTTCCTTTTCAGTAGTATTTTGATTTATTGTCATTTACCACAAAGTCAGATGCTGACATGTGTGGAAGGTACTGGCCATGGTGACAAGAGCCCACTGTAATGGCACCACAGTTTGAATTATGGACTCTTTTTTGTATTTCTCTTTCCCTTCACAATTCATCTATCAACACTGGATTAGAGATATTCAGGAAAGCCATCAGTGGGAAATACAGACTGTTAGAACTAGCTGAAGAAACAAGAGCTAGGAGAAAGGTAAATCTATGGCTTCACAATGGTACTGCTCAGGAACTCCAGGGAAGCAGAGGAAGTATTGAAGTTGAAATAAAAGTAGCTCTATTCACTAAGGTCATGAGGATAGAAAGGGTTGCTCTGTTGGATAGAAAAAACCCTAAAAGCCTTTGCAATAAACCATGCTTAGGTATTTAGAAAAATTAGGAAAGGGGGGAACTAAACCTCTAAAGATAAAGGAAATTTTATGCCACCAGAAAGAAGTAAATATAGTTAACATACTGAACATATTGTTCCAAATGTTTTTCATTCTCTTTTCTCCCTGTGCAAAAAATTGTACACAAAAATGGAATGCAGTATCCTCTTAAACATGGAACTATCTTCTCATTTGTAAGAAAAGCAAATAACCCACCCACTGTCAGAAGGAAAGTGCACATTACCTGGTGATAAGGTGGCTGAGCTGTGGCAGGATTGGTCAACCTGAGTTTATTTAGTCTTTGTCAAAGCAAATATTAAGTACATTTTTTTGTTCAAAATCTGACTTGTGACAGCTGCTTACCTATTTTTAGCTGACAAAGTTCTCACAAAAAACCACAGCCACTGCAGTCTTATCTTTCAGTAGGCAAAGTGCTGTTTACCTTATGTGAGCCCAGTATTCCTCATTTCCACAGGCAGCTTAATTAGGATGCATGTTCACCCAACAGAAGCAATGAATGGAGTTGGTTGAGCAGTCTGAAGCATTTCATTATCAGTGATTTATTTTAATCATTGTAATTAAAAAAGATAAAGGTCAAACAGTACCTCAGAACCATTCACCAGAAAACTTGTTTGAGATTGATGCCACCATACCATTCACAGTCACAATTCAATCCTGTTAGAAAAAGCTCCTTGTGTATCAGCCTTAAAATGATCCAATTATCATTATGTTAACGCAGGTCATTTGAGATGTTTTACATGGAATTATCAATGTGTGCAACTTCAGTAGATGCATTTAACTGGCCAGTGGTTTAACCTGCTTTGTTGAATTCCGGCAGCATAAAGCTGTATCAGCCATCTATTTTTGTAGTATTTTAAAAGAATCTGCAGTTCCTCCTGTGTAGAAGTATCTGTTTTGCATGAATGTGTACAGGCATGATCGTGGGACAAGCAGGTGAACTGTAGCAAGTGAGAATAACAGGAAAAATTAAGGGTGGTATGGGAAAGAAATCCTTGTCTGTAAGGAATTCACATTGCCGAAGTGGCCCTCCCTCACTACTCAGCACAGCTGTGGGCCCATGCCTTCCAAAAGAAAAATAACCTTTGCCAATTTTGAAGCTTTTCCTAATGCTCTGAAGCTACAGTTGTGCTCAAGGAAGCAGATCCACCTGAGGCTAGCTCTGAAATTTTAGAACTTCCAGGAAATCTAAAAATTCCATTTGGGATTAGCAGTGCCTTCCTTAGTGTGCTTCATGTGCATGGCTCCTGTGAGGTTCATTCTCACAGCAACATTCAGACTGTTTCTAGATACCCAGATAGCAATCCATGTGTGTTTACCCAAAAAACCCCCACATTAAGTATTTCTGCTTCCTATTTACCAAAAGTATTAATGGATTTATTTATTAATTGATTGTAATTCCTTTGTATAATTTAAAACTGATAGTATACCAGACACATCATTTGTACAATTCCACTGACTTCAGTGTTACACCAAAACCTTTTAACTCGAGAAGGATTATACAGTCTTACAGAGGTAGATTGAGGTATCATGCTATTTCTTGACAAAATTCCTGATTCTTCATGGGCATTGTTCTGCCTTTTTTTATTTCTCAAGCACTCCAGAATATGCTCAGGGAATTCAATACCTCAGCATGCCAGACAGTTATTCCCAACTGAATTATTTTTTGTTTATTTTAACACGTTTCTGAAAATGTAATAGAATCACTGTTACTCTTTCTTGAAAGAACACATGCTATTAATTAGCATCAGCTAAAGTTACTACTGACATGAAACAGTACAGGTCACCATGTGGGTAGAAAAGGGAAATTGGAAGCAAAACAACACAACACAGTACACTGAAGGGGTGTGTGAGGAGAGCATGGGAAAATTGCCTTGATATCTACCATTGCACAGAATCAACCCCACCAAAAGGGAATATTCGCCCTCAGCTGCATTTGCCGTAGAAGCCGAATATGTCACTCAGTACACACAGAGAAATTGTACCAGAGTTTGGTTAATCTTGTCACTGAGAAAGGTCTTACCCAGCCTTAACCTAATAGCCACATTATTGCCAGTCAAACTTGCACAGGTGATCTCCTGAGCAGAAACTTCACTACAGATTCTTACTGCAAAGTTCTGGGCTGTAATTTTAGTAGATATATAAGGAGCAAAGACTTTAAGTGACCATGCAACATGAGCCTGTAGCTAGGACAGAGCAAATGTTACCAGACCTTGATGTTGCAGAACATATCAGTTACTGTCAGAGTTACTTTCATAACCAAGGGATGAGATAAAAGGATTTATCGTGAAATCTTTTCATTGTGGTCTCCCTGTCCCAGGGATAGGCTGACCTTCCACATGGTCAAACACCTTGTATTTGAGATTTGGGTCATTTCAAAAGCCAGGTTTTTCTCAGGATGTACTAGAGTGCCTCATGCAATCAGAATGGCAAACCTTTCTTTGTGTTATCTCTATTTGCTTGACTTTTTAATTTCTTAAACATGGTAAAAATAGCTGATGTCATTTTGAGACATCTATACCAACTGAAGCAACAAGACTAATACACAGAATGAAAAGAGACTGGGAAACGTTGCATGGCACATCTTGACAAAGTATCTTTTAGTTGCATTTCACTAGATACTCTAATCTTGATAGAATTTTCAAGAACCTAAATCTTGACATTACCCTGCTAGTTTTGTAGAAATTAATCAGGTTATTAATGCAAACATGTGCTACAACATGTGCTAAGATAGAAATAAGAAGTCTTAAAAACACTAAGAGCCAAAGGGTGACCTTGCTCACAAGATGCTGCCTGCAACCCATATTCTGGGTTCAGTTCCTGGCTCCTTCAGACTCCCTCTATGGGCTTTGTTGAAACAAACCTGTGCCTCACTTCCCCATTAAAAACACAGTCATTTGTAAAAAGATATGTCTTCCAACAAGAGCAAGTCAAACACTAACCTCAGAGGCATTCTGCACTTAAAAAGAAGATCAGTGCTGAACCACTCAAATAAGGAGCATTTGTAACAGCATAGCTGGTGTGTCTGCAAGGATGGGCGTCTCTGCTCTCAGAAGGCATCTGTACTGCCCAGGGTCTAAGGGTGCTTTATAAAGGGTTTCTTTGCTCTTTGGGGTTTGCTTTGGTTTGGTTTTGAAGCCAAAGTGTTTCAGTTAATCTTTGTTTTGAGCAGCACGAGTTGGGTTTGGCTTATAGCTGTCAGGATCCTGCAAACAGCAATAAACACTACTCTGCCATAATAACTATCAATTTTTTAGGTTTTTTTTTTTTTAAACATACGTTATTTTTCAGGGAAGACTATCTGTTTTTAGACTCTGGAAAGTAACTAGTATCAGAGTCACTGAGACTGTATTACCTGCTTTCTAAAGTAATCAGTCATTAATAAGGAAATGATTCTTGCAGAACACACAGGCCCTGGCAAACCAAACAGGTGTCCTGTAAAGAAGATTTCATACCCTTGATGAACACTTAATATGATCCAAAAATACTACTTCAGCTCTTGGATACATAAATTTTGTCAGCAACTGAAAAAATAGTACATACCCCTTTGCACCCTTCTTAAGCTCTGAACGGTTATTAATGTGCAACAGATCAGGACATGTCCGAATTTTCACGGATTCTTTTTCCCTCACTAGTAGTTAAATACTATAGTTCCAGGCCAGATGGGGAGCTAAGTAACCTCTGAATATTTAAGGTATTTTTGGTACAATAGAATACCAGGTCGTGTGTTTTCATCTTTCTCTGTGATGTAAAAATTTTCTCAAAGAATTAAGTTCAATGTATAGAAAAATATTTCTAGTGATTAATCTCAGAGATACAAATGAATACCTAATCTAAAGTCAGTTATTTTTTTAATTCATTACAGTTTGTATTTACATACTTAATTAGTATTCAGAGTGCTCAATTTTAGTTTCTGAGATATCTGAATTACTTACCTCATTAAATATGTCACCTATTTATGGAAAGAAAATAATCTAAAGACTCCACTGTATTTACAGTTATCTGCTATTTTCAGTCTCTCTTATTATTTTTGACATATGTTCACTAACCAGTATTATTTTAAATTGGAACTTCGTTAATTAAAAGAGATTTTTTTAATTTCATTTATGTTAAAAAGAATCTAAAAATGTTCAGCCAACTCCTAGCATTTTTACCTCTGTTTTACTCTGCAAAGACTGTGTTAAAATAGGAATTGGTTGATAAAACACTTGAAGATGGCTCTTTTTAAAATTCAAAGACATAGATGCATTGTGTTAGACTTGACAAAAAACCTGATATTTAGTTGAGAATTGTTGACAATTAAATCCCTATCACAAATATTGTTTTCTTCCTTTTTCCCCTCCTAGGTGTGAGCTTCATATTTACTCCCTGAAACTAGATTACAGCTGAAGAGTTCAAGATGATTCCCAATTACTCTTCTGAAGAAACTGTTAAAAGAATCCACGTGGACTGTCCTGTTTCAGGAAGGCACAGCTACATCTACATTATGGTTCCAACCGTTTACAGCATCATCTTTATCGTAGGCATATTTGGGAACAGCCTGGTCGTTATTGTCATTTACTGCTACATGAAGTTAAAAACAGTAGCCAGCATCTTTCTTCTCAACCTGGCACTGGCTGACTTGTGTTTTCTGATAACTCTGCCCCTCTGGGCAGCCTACACGGCCATGGAGTACCAGTGGCCGTTCGGCAACTGTTTGTGCAAGCTGGCCTCAGCGGGGATCAGCTTCAACCTGTACGCCAGCGTGTTCCTGCTCACGTGCCTGAGCATCGACCGCTACCTGGCCATCGTGCACCCGGTGCAGTCGCGCATCCGCCGCACCATGTTCGTGGCCCGGGCCACCTGCGTCGCCATCTGGCTCCTGGCCGGCGTGGCCAGCCTGCCCGTCATCATCCACCGCAACATCTTCTTCGCCGAGAACTTGAACATGACCGTCTGCGGCTTTCGCTATGAAAGCAATAACACCACGCTCCGGGTCGGGCTGGGTTTATCCAAAAACCTGCTGGGCTTTTTCATTCCTTTTCTGGTCATATTAACAAGCTATACCTTAATTTGGAAGACTCTGAAGAAGGCGTATCAAATTCAAAAAAATAAGACTAGAAATGATGATATTTTTAAGATGATTGTGGCAATTGTATTTTTCTTTTTCTTTTCCTGGATTCCTCATCAAGTGTTCACTTTTCTGGATGTGTTGATTCAATTACATGTAATAACAGATTGCAAAATCACAGATATTGTGGATACAGCTATGCCCTTCACCATTTGTATCGCTTACTTTAACAACTGTCTGAACCCTTTTTTTTATGTTTTTTTTGGAAAAAACTTTAAAAAATACTTCCTTCAGCTAATAAAATACATCCCACCGAATGTCAGCACACATCCAAGCCTAGCAACCAAAATGAGCTCCCTCTCCTATCGGCCACCAGAAAATATCCGCTTGCACACTAAAAAGACCGCCGGGCCTTTTGACACCGATTGAGGCGTTTCGCAAGGTCCCACTTTTGAACAGCCTTGTGTGTGAAGCAGCAAGAACAACGAGATTCATCTGCGATCCTGAACATCACAGCTCATTGCAGCAACACTGGATCACCTCAGAGAAATCATACTGTAAAGAGTCAGCAGTGGCCTTTCATCTTACATTGTAAAGAGGACTACTTTGTTTTCATTTTGTTTTTCTTTGCTGAAGCAGCATAAGTGTTGGACAGGCGTGCCAGAGTTCCTGCCAGCATCCCACTGCTTGCTTGGAACTACGAAAGCAGGGGAGGGCAAACTCCTAATTTAAGTTCATAGGTGATTCAAAAGGAAAAGCTTGTATAAATAACATGAAATACAAAGAACCTGACTTGCTCACATTTAACTAACCTAATACCTGTATGTGAGCTATTCTGTTGAAGGAGTGGAGCTTTGTTTCTTGTTTTGTTGGTGTTTTATTTTAATTACATAAATGTCCTATAATCATATTTATATTTTCAAATATATGCTATATATATAGAGGCCAAATTTTAAACTCAAATGGAAATTTAAAGTCCTTGAAATTGGTCTTATTCTGATTTATGCTACTATTTTTTTTAATGGCAATTTTTTCATAATAATATATGCAATAAAATGCAGATTTATTTATTAAATATAGAATAAATATATTTTTAGATTTATATTCCTACTCATACATTTCAAACATTGCTTCAGAAATGTACATTTATATCCCAGTGGGTATTTTTATAGTAGTTAAAAAAAATAATTATATATGTGCACAGAGAAATGGGGTTCACTCAGCCTTTCCTCACAATAAGCCACCCTGACTTGAAGAACTTTACATACAGAGGGAGTTGACTCCATACTCTGTATGACTAAAAATATAATTCTATATTTGAAAACATGAGTTCTGGGAAAAAAGTAATCGGAAAACTTCAAACTATTTTTCTGTTATAATCAAGGCACTCAGTGAGATAAGTTACCAACTAATCAAATCCACTTAGTTTTTCAAATTCCTGCACACTTAGTAAACTCATATACTGATAAGAAAAATGTGACAATGCTTATGTATCAGTTTAACTAATAATACTTTTAGTCCCATCACAAAACATCCAAGATCAAACTTTACTCTTTTATGGAATTTCTCTCCATTTGTATAAAATTATGCCCAGGGTATTTGCTCCCTGTGGAACATTTTTCTATTTATATGGAACAAATTCAGATTTATATTAGCATAAATCAGAACTAAAGTCTGGCTCAAACTCTCAATACAAATCAAGAAGAAAGGTTATAAGCACTGTAGGACATTCCCACCAATGATATCATCATGTGTCCTTTTTACCTCAAATAATGAGCTCCAGATAATATTTATGCTTGATTCACACCCATTTATTGTCCTTAAAGATGAGTTCATAAGTACTTTTTGACATTACAAAACTTAAGAAAAAAACTTAAAAAAAAACCCAAAATTTTACATATGTTATGTAGAAAATTACATGCTCCTTGAGAATTTGCAGTATTTATAATCATCAAAATCATACATCTAATGTGGCTTCGTCTCAAGTAGTGAGTGTCTACTGCATGGATATGAGATTATCCATATTTTATGATGATCAAAATCAAAACCCAACAAAACACTTATTTCTGTAGTTTAATATTTTTCAAGGAAAAAATGGGACTACAACCAGGACTAGAAATATTCCTACTCTTTCATTCACTTATACTAAGGAAAGTTTTTTCAGTTTTGCCTTTGTTCTTCCAGCTGCAAAACTGGAAACAATGTGTCTACTCATATACATTGCAAGGCACTGTAAGAAGTCACAGCTTCTAAAGCTGTATGTTAAAAAAAAAAAGCTCCTTCATTAAAACTTTAAGTTAATTTAATTGCAAGCTAGTATCTCAACATTTGAAGCCTGAACATCATTTAACTATGTAATTTAAAGACATATTTAAATTTTTATACTGAATACTTTCTATTTAGTTTATCCTTACATGTGAGACAGCCATTTGCTTAAATTGATTATGGCAATAACCCCTTGCATTAACAATAGCACCCAGAACAGGAGCAGTGTCCCAACACTCTCTAAGCTGACAAAGGACTGGTAGAGATTGTCATTTAGCTGTATATTTTGTTCATGCACACACATGCACATGCTAAGCAGCATCGGGAGCTTCCCCTGTCAGAAGCATCTCTATCCAGCCATAATTCTGCGTGCTGTGCTTGCCACCTGCTGGATGCAGCCACAAATTTGCTTTACATCTCAAAAGCTGTTACAGGAAGAAACAGCAACACTTTCCTGCCACCTGAAGGATCTGAAGATCCTCACCTGTGGCAAAACTCCTGTATAAATAAAACTTGTCCATCTGGGAGGCCAGTAACTTCCTTGACAGGGTCTAAGCAACAATTTCCTCATCACCTGCTCATCCCTTTGGTCACTGAAACCCAGCATCTCCAATGACCACAACAGGGAGTTCAATCTGCACAATGTTGATTGCATTACTTCAGGAGCCATCTCAAAGAGAAGACATAAAAATCAAAGCCATTGGTTACTGGTCTTGATCATTTCATGCCAGATCCTGCAGTGTTAAGAGGCTGTGTATCCTATGATGCTAGTGTCATCTGCATCTGCCTGTGCCCTGTGGAAAAGCAGGAGCACATACATTCAGCTGTGTTACTGGGGGAAAGGAGGGGAGGGATTGCACCTGGTGTGCTCTGAGGGCAGCACTGACCTTGAATCAATAGGCAAAGAAAGTGGAGGGGAAAGCTTTCCTAAATAACGCAGGGAAATCTTTGTTCTCCTAAGGATAAGAAAACAATCCTCAGATGCCAAATATACTAGCTCTTTATAAGGGAAAAAACCCATAACAGCAAATCAGCAGATACTGAAAATAATCTAGAGAAAAAACTGTCCAGCAACTTTAACTGGGTAGCTGCAGAAAGTAAACTTTTTGGAGCACAGAGTTACTATATACAGCCAGATGTTGCAGTTTCACAACACCCCAAACTGACAGCTAAGGGAAGAGCGCCCAGGACAGACATCCACACCTCTTCCATCATGTATCTGCAACCAGGGCAGGTGCTGAGAAACACGGCATTGCTGAGCCTTACACACCCTGCCACCTACAGCTGGAGACCTGTGCATGGGGCAGGCAGAGCAAGGGCAGGGCGACTGTCTGGCCTTTACTGGGGACTCTTGGCCGTGTGGTCCCTATTGAGGGGAAGGTAGGAGGTGGCCAGAATATTCTTTGGTGCAAAGACCTACCCAGGACCAACAAAGGAGGGAGTAACATTTAGATCTGTATGACTTTGCCATCTTTGGGGAACTTTGGGCTGAGCCCTCTAAATATCAAAACAAAACTGGCTGTAGATGTTTAAGAACAAACTCTCACTACCTTAAAGAACACTAAGTTAATTAATATGCAATAGTATGCAGTTATTTTAAAAGGAGTATCCATGGTGCTTTTTATTCCTGTGATGACCAAAATAAAATACTACAAACTCTTAGTCTGTCCTTGTACTCTCCTGTTGTGAGGAACCCAAGTCAGTAGTAATGGAAACAGCATATAATCCTAAATACAGGCATTACAACCCCTGTTCCAGCACAATTTTATTTATTTGAATGAACACCTTCTTTCCTGCTGAAAAACTACTAAATTACATATTTGACATGTACATGCATAATATTTATTCCTATTTATTGTGCAGTAGCACTTTATATGACTCCTGTTTTGTGCTCTACTCCCTACTTGCTTGCCCATTGTATGCCTGTCCTAAATCATACTGTGTAACCTACACTGGTTAGCCCAAATTCCAATGAAACCATTGCAGAGACAGTGGGGATTAATCTGGCTTCTTGGCCTAACAATTTCATTGTGTTTACATTGTAATCAAGAGGTTGCAGAGTAAGCACAAGACCAAAAGTCCTTTACTTTACCAGCGTTACTATTTAGGTGATGGTTTCCATTATGTACTTGAAATTCAGAAGAGAATACAGTAAGGTTTCTAGATTTGGTTTAGTTTTGCTTGAATAGCTTCAGCAAAGGTTTGTTTTGATATACCTGACCTCCTTTTTAAGTATACTAAAGTGCTGGTCTTCCCAGGGAAATATTTGGCACTGAAAAGAAAAAAACAAAAAACAAAAAAACAAAAAAACCAAAAAAAAACCTTGGGAGAAGGTGGTTGAAGGCCTAAAACAGGGACTTTCTGAATTTGGAAATATTAAGTGTTAAATATAAATATTTATTTTTAGTTTTGCAACAAACTGGGGGAAAAACACGAGAAACACACACACAAGGAATAAATCTTTCAGCTTAGTAAAATCTTCCAGAAAGTTTTGAGAGACTCTAAATTTCTTAATAACATCTTGCTCAGTTTGGAACGTGTCAAACCACTCCTGCGCTGCTCACAAGGTCAGGGCCCCAGCCCTGCTCTTCTGCGTTGCTTTATAGGCTCGGGCAGCCCTCCTCCCCCCGGCATTGCTCCATCAATCACAGAGTGCACCTCAACAGCGACCTCCGAGCCAAGGCTGAACTAACAAACCCCCAGTGGTTCCACCCAGCCGTCAAGCTCATTGTCACCAGCGAGCTCTGCAGAGGTGACAGCACACTCAAGGGACAGGGGCACATCAGATCATGTCTGAGAGCTGCATTGTGTGATCTTTTTAGTGGACTAGTGCCATGGGCTCCAGCTTTCTAGTTGGCAAGTTAGGTAACAAAAACTAGGTATTATTTTCTTTTTGCTATTTTTGTGCAGTTGCAATTTGTGACTTATGGACATTAAATGTTTTTTATTTCAATAGCAATAGTTTTATATTGTAGAAGTTTACCTCGATTATATAACAACTTTCATTGTCTGAAGTATTACTAAAAACATACAGGTCATCAATAAATGTCTTGTGAAATCATTGTGAAAGTCATCTCCACTTTTGTGTTAAGCACCCAAAGCAAAGAGATCTGTTTCTGTGTTGTTGTAAGTACCATCCTGTTATCTGTATAACTACAGATACGTAGTTCTGTGTAATGCTGTAAAATTTTGTACCACTATTCCTCATTACTTTTAACCCCTGTCTTAACCCAGCTCTCCCTTAAATCTTCGAGATGAACAGGTTGTGTCTGCAATTCATATTGGAGAGGATACCCAGTTAGCTCTAGAATCATGTGTAGAACAGCAGTTCAGTAATTAATTTCTGTATCCCAGAGGAGACTAAGCTAATAAAGTTTACTTGGAGTGGAGACTTAGCAAATTGCTAATTTTCCTACATACAGGTTGGAATTTGAAGCCAATTTAGGCTTAACCTTTTAGAAACTAAATTTAATTTTAGGGACAGAATTATTTAGAATACTGTGTTAAATACAGGATCACATTACATAATGAATAATGGCCTTGAACAGCCAGACTCAGGCAGCCTGTAGCTGAATATTTGATGTAAATATATCCATTAGAATATAAGCAGTGCCACATTTTACTATGGCTGCAGTGGAAACAGCATCAGGTTCCAGCAGAATAAGAAAGGACTGGGGAGGGGAGGAGGGTTGACAGTGAAAAGAATGGTAGATTGGATTTTGCCATTTCCAATCTGTATGAAAATAAAATAGAATTTAGTCTTGCATATCCCTGGTAAACCCCACTTCTGTTTTACAGTGTCACATACTGGAATAAAGTGAAAAAACAGTTAAAGGTTGGGCCTGTGAAATTTTTATAGCTTATCTACTGCATAATTTATTTTCCATATATATTAGTTATTCCTCAGCTTTGTGTATTGGCAGCTTTATGTTAAACTACAATTAAGCAAAGGCCCTGGGGCAGGAGGACAGACAGAGACATACCTTGGAGCTTTATCATGAGGTGATCAGAGGTGAAGAATTGTTAGAATAGGGTAGAAGGCAAAGACAGTTTCTGAACAAATACAAAATTGTAAAGTTAATCCACAATTAAATAATTTTAAAATTTTTTTAAAGCCAAAGTCAACCAAATAATTGAAAATAATAAAGCAAAAATAATAGAAAATGCTGAAAAATAATTTCACTTCCACTCAGAATTACAGAGAATTTCAAGCATCTCCAACTCATATTCTCAAGCTAATGCAAACCTGGCCATTTTGGTGAAACTGAATGAATAAGCAAAAAGAAAAGTTGCAGTTAACAGATGTAAGATACTGGCAGCCACTTTGCTAGCATTGACTTTTCTTTCAGAAAAGAAGATGAATTACACACTTGAAATCCATCATATAATTATATGCCCAGGAAAAGGAAACGACATATTGCCTATGGGCTTAGATGAACTTTGCACACGTAGCCTGAATCCCCCTCCTGCTTATCTTAGCCTGAATCCTGCTCCTGCTTACTTTATCACATGGTACACAACTACGCCAAAAAAAACCCCAAAATGACTAAACCAGAAAACAAAACAGAAGTAAATTAATTTTGTGAAAATATGTATTACAGTAATGTCATGCATATTGAATTTTTAATTCACCTATGAAACACTAAAGGATCTAAAATAACTTTGCTTTAACAAACTTATATTCATTTAAGTAATGTTTAAGCTTTTATAAGGATTACGTTTTGCACCATAAAAAGATCTCCAAGAATGAGAAGCAAGATTCCAGACCCAAGGCTCTCTTTCTCTGCACCTATAAAGTGAGGCCAGGAGTGTGATTTGCAGGATGCCTTTCAAATAAGTGCACCCAAAGTGTAATGTCCACTGACAGGGCATTGTTAATGTTGAACCTGATTTTTGTGATTATTCTAGATACAAATGGAAAAAAGAAGTAGAAAGGCATACTCTGTATACTATACAATTTTTACATGTTAAATTCTGAAGAATTGTATTTCTGGTATTTTTTGTTCTCTCTGCTTATCTATGATGGCTCTCTATACCGTCATCTGTAATTTTTACATGAGAATACACAGCAGATATGCACTGTTCTGTTAAAAAAAAAAAAAAATCACATTTTCAACAGCTTTCTGTCTACCACGACTGCAAAACCAGTAACCTTTTTCACAGAGCCATCTACATCGGACTGGTTGCATTTTGAAATACTGAAATTATTAAAATAATACAAAATAACTTTAAATAAGTGTCAGTTTAACTTATTCTTCACACTGTATGTTTGGACTGTTTCTCTCAAGTTTTGTTTCTCATTAACCCTACAAATAACTGTGTTTTTATCTTTAACTCAGCAATATGGAGGAGAACTATGTACAGAGTCTGACATAAACACTCAGTTCTAGCAAATGTACATTATCTGTGCAGTTTATACCCCGGAAATTCTTAAGTTGCTTATAATTTTTTTTTTTTATCAGCAACGTTTGTGATTCAATATCCTGTTAACTAAAGAAGACTTAAAATGTTTATTGGAAAAATACACTGTACTTACTGTTTAAGCTTAGATAACATTCTACCAAGAGATATGCTCCTACAATTCTTTTCATGAGGGTTTCACCACTAATGTGCACATCAAATGTTTTAAGAGCTTGACAGATCAGTACCAAAATGTACTGAGACACAGAAATATGCATTTGATTTAAACATGGAACTGAATCACAATACTGTCAAGACACTAGAAAAGTACACAATACATTAAATAAAAAAGCTAAAGGCATATTCCAATTTTTATCTCAATTCCAGCCCAAAAGTCAACTGCAAACTTTTCATGCAAGATAAAATTTTCTTTACACTACACCGTTTATTTTGGAGCTGTTTAAAGGCTAAATTTTCTGCCAAGTTAGTTCAATTATTTTGACAAGGTTATTCCATAACAGAACATGCCTTTATCTCTCCTGACATACCGTTTGATTGATGATGTGGTTATGTCACTGGAGAAGTGGATTGACACTGCAAAGCTCCAGAACTTCCAGCTACAAAGAGATCATCACCCTGGCATTCAAACTTGCACAGAAGGTCGGTGTGCACAGAGCACAAGCAGTGGAACCCAGTTTCACTTATTGCAAAATAAAATCTACTCCCCTGGCCCTGTGGAGGCAACGACATCCTGAACAAAAATTATCGTGGGTAGAGATATCCCTGAATTCCACCTACTCTGCAATACCTGCAATATGCCACTTACTGATAACTGACTGCCAGCCAGCACATACCATACACACACCACTGCTGCACTGGAAGCCTGAACTAGAACTAAAACTAGGGTTTGTTTTTGTTTGGCAAAGCCTTGCATTTAATTTATCATGTCTACACTTAAATTTTGGTCTTTCCACTCTGTGTTTTTCTCTTAACAGCTATGCATGAAATACTCTCTGGGGGTTAAGTTCACTGTAATAGCAGAGAAAAACATGTGGGCAATACTAACAATTTGCCCCAACACACACTGTGTTAATCCAACATTGTTTTTAAACATGTGTATTCACAGAAAACAAAGGAATCTAAGACTTTCCCTATATGTTTATAATTTGGGAAATGCTTGATTTCCCAAAAGCACAGAGCAACTCTCAGGAGGTCTCTGACAAATTTGAAAACAAACAAACACTCTTTGGCACAAGCTTTGAATAACAATTTAGACAATATTTTAGGTGTAAACTGCTGACTGTGCATTTGATAGAATTTTGTTGGCAGTCATTCCAGTATTTCTTTCTCCTTCAGAGGGCCTCTGAGTAACAGGACATAGAATATTCTTTAAGCAGAGGCTAAAAATGAAAATATACACTGAACAATAAATAATGGAAGACAGGTCAATGCAGCTGTGGTACCTAGATCTGCATTATCCACCCACTATTAATTTCATTACATTGAAAATGGAATGATTTCAAACTAAGAGCCTCTCTAAAAGGCAGAAGTGTCTGAAGGCTCAATATTATTTCAGGCTCTTGTAAAGATATAAATCTTCAGGAATCGTAGGAATTGAAGTTGCAAGCATGCATTTATGTACTTTAAACCCCTTGATAATCTACATTTCAGCTTTCAAATTGCACCTGGTAATAGCATTGACATTGATGTAGAGAAGTCAAAGCAGGTCTGTGTACATTGGCCATAAACCTGTCACAGCTGTTCCTGTGTGCAGTCTAAACATTCCTAGTAAGGATTCTGTTGGGCAGTGCCAAAATCTGTTTTGTTCCCATTTAAAATGATATTGCTCTATGGACAAGATTATAACTTAGTCTGGTAAACGAGGCTTTGCATTTTTAAGATTATGGAAAAAAAGGAGAAAACTATGCCATCACCTATAGGGCACAATATTGAAGAGTTTTAAGAATATGCAGAGTGGCACCAGCGTGGAAAAGGATTTGTTAAATAAGCACAAAACACACACTGAATCCTGTTAAAAATAACATCAGCTGGAAGTTAGTTACTGGCGTCAATAAAGAGACATTAGATTCTAAAACATATCACATGCTACTGTTCACTTTAGAAATGGAGAAAAAATAGCATCTGAAAAATCATTTTATCCCCTGTAAGACAGATATGAAAACATAACATGCATTGTGTGTCATCATATGGATGAATACAGAACAGATCAAGGCAAAATGATGGAGCCAAGCTTTTGATCCATCTGCTTGTAAGGGTTGCTTTAAACAGCCAAGCCAATCCAGAAAACACTAAAAAATTAAACACTCTATTCCCTTATGTTGTGAAGCAGCTTCCTAGCCATCTTTCATTTCTGCAGTACCCAGCACTTCTTTGTAGCATATACTAATCAGGATATTAACCCGATGTGATTCTGCATCACTAACGGAGTGTTTGAAGTAATTTGCACTAAAACCACATGAAGTGCAACTTAATAACAGAGGCACTGGAATAAAGTCATAAATTGAGAGGAGGAAGGCAGGAGGAAACCCTAACAGCATAAAAACTTTTATTGGCACTTAAGAGTATTTTTCACTGATTGAAGTAGAATTCATGGAACAACTACAACCATGACAAAGAACTGTTGTTAGCCCTTAAGAACTACTGTTATGCTCTGACAGTTCAGATGATGTTTATGTTTATTTCAGGAAATGAAACATCAAATCTACTTTACACTATCCAAAACTGAATACATAGGTTAACGTCAGCTAATCGCTCAGTGCCAGCATTTTGCTGAAGCTTCCACTGTCAAATAGGAGACTTGTGCACTAATCTATAATTGTAATTAATTCTTGTCACCCAGAGTTTTTAAGGTAGCACTTCAGTACCTGGTACTTAGATCATGCTGTGCAATAATAGAAAATATACAATCAAATATAGTGAAGGAATTATTGGAGTCAAATTACTGTTAAACAATTTTAATAGATTTAGTCAGAATTATTGTTAGCAAGGTGTCAATAATATTTGTATCATGATACACTTTTATCTTAGTAGCTAAAAATTACTTCAATGCTTTCATGAAACGTAAAATATTTTTCATTATCAAATTAATACAACAAGGCTTGTATGGAATAGAGAATTTCTACAATTCTTCATAGCAGGGACCACATTCATACCAATCATCACATTCTTTTCCAGTCACCTATTCAAAAGTCGGAAAATATCCCTGCAGCAACTACATTGCAATACTGCCTTAACTGTTTAATGCAGAACAGCCATACTGAGAAATTTTTAGTGAAATGGTAGGAGAAGAATGTGTGTGTCTGGGTGTTCTGTTGATTTTTGCATGCCTGTTTAGTTTGGGGGCTTAAGGGCAGGGGTTGTGCATGTAGGGGGTGCATTTACTGCAACTGTTTTCTTATTTAGAAAAAGCACAGACCTTGGGGTCTGTTTCTCTTCTTCATTTCATATCACAGTGCAGTACTGCAGTCGTGGGTCCAGACTGGCTGGGGCAAGCGTGGCAAAATATATATAGGGAGAGGTAGGTTGGAGTGCCCAAAACCAGAACTCTAATGATGGTAAAGTAACCAACACAGGGACCACATGGCCCAAAGGACAGCATCCAAAGACATAGAGGTGTGTCTAACTTTACAACATATAGGGTTACCTGATAGCAAGGGTCCAATCTCGAACCCAGGACAGGGACATGACCTCACGTCAAAGGTCCTGAACCAACAGAAAACTAGAACCAGAGCCATGGCCTATTTTGGAATGATCCCATTAGCCCTCTTCCAGTATACATCGCCCATAGTCTCAGGTTTATGATTTCTACGCATGCTACCTGGGCTAAGGTATTGTCCACTTTAGCTGATTTGGTTGCAACAATTTCTCATACTCTTCTCTTTATTTAAGTATGGCCCTTCCTATTTTGTTTTCTTTTGTTTCCCAAACAAGGTTCTCTGTCCTGGTATTCTCTAACATTATTTGAATCTTGTCTTTGACCTAATCACATTATTTCAATAAACTTGGAAAGGTCCAATCCTAACCCTATAACTCAAAAATAAGGCTCAAAATTTTAGACACACAACAGCTCATTCCAAGCACCACTGCAGAGCTCACCATCAGCTCATAATCATAAAGCAAGGTAAAAATAAAACAGTTCCCATCCCACTCAACAAGCAGATGCATCTATCAAACAGATAACTGTTACAGACCACTTCCTCTCTCCAGAAGAGGCAAACACCTTCCTGTGCTTGTGCCACCAGCTTCTAGAAGTGGGGTTTTCCTATTCAGCTTTTCCAAACGAGAGCACAGAATTGACAGAGAGGAGCACCTCCCTAGCAGAGCGCTCAGACTTCACTCTTCTATTTCACAGGTGTATGCTGTTTCCCCTGCTTTGTTGTTGACCTCCTTATTAAGACTAATCTTAAAATTAAATGTTATGCAGACAAGAAAGAAAACACAGCATTAGAGAAATACTAAAACTAGATTTTAGGCTAGTCCTGCTTCTGTTCATACACATAGTCTGCCATTTGCTATAAATATATTTCCTCTCAGAAAGCTGTTTAAGAATGAAAAAATTGTAATACAACCTTTTGAATACATCCCTTTAAAATATATACTTAGTTTACCACACCACACTCATCATGTGTACCCACAAAGTTGCAACAAACTTCATTTAAAGTTTCATTGACAAATTATCTAATACTCCCCAGTTTGCCAGATTTTCCAAGGAATACAAATCTTCATGTAAAAATGCTGCTGTGAAAGACAATTCTGTGCAAACTTAGACATACAAATAAAAATAAATCACACTAAGACATCGCCCCATGTGATTTCCTGAGGGAGAAAACCCCACAGAATTTACTGAGTTAGGAACAACATAATAAGAGACAATCTGTGAATTAATACTCAAATCAAAGCATAAGCATTTTATACACTAGAAGATTTACCCCCACTAATTTTTTTTTAAATGTAAGCACTGTTATTTATCAACTCCCTAGTGAAAAATATTTGTGGTTTTCTTTTAAAAAATGATGAAGCAAAACAGATGCTGCAGAGCAGAGCACAGCTACACAGGGAACAGTTGTTTGCTCGCTCTCCAGTGTGCCACGCACATTATTTGCAATCATGCAAGCCCTCATTAGGCCAAGTGTTAAGCCATGATGAAGCCTTGCTGCCTTGGGAGCTGTGCACGTGCAATTGAGATCAGGATTTGGCCATGTCCCTGCTTTCCTAGCCCAACAAGCTAAATCCTTGCTATATAAATTCTTACAGATGCACAGACAAACCCAACCCCAGCATAACTTCCCTGCTGGCAGCGCTCACGTTCCCTGCTGGCGTGCAGCTCACCGAGCTTGTGTTTGCCTTTCACCAGGACACTGACCAGCAGGACACGAAGGGAGAGTGTCTGCTCACTGCATGTATCAGCTGCCACAAGCACAGCAGCTCGTTGCGATTCTGTCCCATCCCGTCTCACCCCAGCTTACTGCAGAGAACAGTGCTGCGCTCCCGCCGTGAGGTGCCTGTGGCTGCTCAGGCTGTGGCCTTGCTCCTGCTGAAGGGGAAGCATTTTTCTTGGTCTCTCACAGCAGAAAGGCTTCATTCCCCATCCAGCACAGGGCTCACAGAGACCCCGGTCCGAACAGGGCTGCTCTGGCACTCAAGAGAGGGTTCCTGGGTGCTGCTCCTCTTCCTGCCTGGCCCCTGGCAGGGCTCACAGCAGGGCACACACGTTCTGCTGCCACACTCCTCCAGCGCCCAGCACCGGCCTCTGAGGACACCTTTGTGCCTCAAGGAGCCTGACGAGCAGCACCTGAGGGCTTCCCACCCTGCCCCAGCCAGCAGCCCAGCCTGGGCTGTCCCAGCCCCGGGGATGCTGATGGTCTGGTCCTGCTCCAGCCCAGTCTGTCCCAGCCCAGCTCTATCTCCATGGCTCTGCTCGGCCATCCCGTGCTGTGTCCACCCAGGTGTCCCTCACCAAGCCCAAAAGAAGAGCATTGAGAGGTTTAAGGATACTCTGGCAGTGGTCTCTGGGGCCAAGGGTGGGGAGGGGGGCGTGTAGCAGAGATCAGGATGTAAGAGTTTTCCACTCAAGCTAGCATTGCATCCTCCACAAATCTCATGTCAGATTTCATAATGACTGGTTAGGATTGTCAAAATAATTTCAGTCTCATTTTTGCATCTCTCTACTTTTTAAGACTTAGTCTCACTGTGGGACAAGTTTGAGTTTTGTTGGGAAGAAATGTGCACTGCAGAGAGGTTTGGCCTAGTGATAAAACCCCTTAGAGGACGAACGTCAAATGGGCAGCCTGAACTTGCAGCTACACTCCTTCACCATTTTCTTCTTGACTCATTAGACGAGAAACCAGACTTGGGTTCCACATTCCAAAGTTCAACCACTTTAATCCATTCATAAACAGATTTTTCCAAATATAACCACTTTTATTTGCAACACAGATAAGTAGAAATTTTGGCACCTTAGAACTGGAAAATTTTAAGAACAGATAGTTTGGACACCTATCAGAAATGACACAGATTATCTGGCACTGGGACAAAGCCATGGGCTACCTAATTGGTCAGAACTTTCTATGGGTTTACAGACACCTCTGAGGAAGAATATGAGCTGGTGGAATAATTCAGCTGTTAAGCATCAGCTTCCTCAGTTCTTGCTGCAGTTCAAACCAGCAGGCAAAACTCCTGCCTCTCACTACAAACAGTGCTGGCCTTGTGCTAAGGCTGCAGTTCATGATACTGACTTTAATTTATAGCAGACAAATACAGCCTGTGATAAGCTTGGAAGAATTAGAAAAGGCCTTGGCAGAGCTTCAGCACAATTTCAGCACAACGTTTTTTGGTTTCTTGTCCCTTAGGTTGGTTATTCCTCTACCATAGATGTTGTTCCACAGGAAACTATTTAAAATCAATGTTCTTGAACTGTTTTTGACTCTTTCAGAACTTGCAGTCTCTCCCACCAAGCAGCCTTCAAACATATCAGGATATGAAGTTCAGAGATGGCAGGAGAGCCTCTGCTTTATGCTGTTATTTGTAAATTCTGAAAGAGCCACAGGTGACTTATATTTATGATGAACCATTTGTACTGTGAACATATGTGTTTCACAAGGTTCATCATTTTCCCCTTGGAAGTATTGATACTAGAGACCTAAAAAAAAGTTTAAAAATTCTTCAAACCTTGCAATGTAATATGGGTTTAGATTATAAGATCCATGAGATATTTGATTCTAAATGTAAAATATAACTCTCTTCTCTCCTCCAGCCTTAAAAAAATTGATCTAGCTGGCAAACAAGTAAGAAATTACTCAATTCAGGATCTACACAAGAGTTAAAAACAACAGTCCAAGAGAGTTTACTTCTAATGATGTTGCAACAAAACTTCAGAAGAGCTAAGGAAAAAAAAGAATAAAAGTTATCAAGGTTTCACTTCTGTGATTTAGCGAACTTCAATTTTTATTTTTAAACAAAACCAAAATTCCTTTTCATTCAGCACTGGGCTACTTCATAACAAAATTATTACATTTTTCCTAAAAGATCATAATCCTTAAACAGCTATTGAATGAATATGCAAATTTTTTTTTACAAATGGAAAAAAATAGTAAGTACCTGAAATAATATCAATGCAACTTAAAAACAAAACCAACTTGTAACATTACACAACTCCCTGTAACGATCTGCAAAGAGCTCCATATATTTGAATCCCTGTGGCTGTATTGGAATGTGGCTTCACTTTGAGCACTTCTCAAAAAGGGGTCACCAGGAAGCAGACACTTTCCTGGCATTAACAGAAATATAACCTACATTTAAACCTTTTGTCCATGAAACTGGAAAACTATGCCTTCTGTAATGCTAGAAAATTATGAAAGGAATGAAGGTCAGCACAATTTCTGAGTGGACTGACACAGATGACACAAGGCAGTCCTTCTCTGACCATGTGGCCTTAGCCACAAGCTTAAGGACTCGAGGTGCAAGTTTGTTTGAAATGCAGATTTTCATGCAGATTTTTATGCAGATTTTTAATACTTTGTCCTTGTCAGGTTGTTTATATTTGTTTCCATATATATATTTCAATTCTTGCAGTCCCTTAGCCTTCTGCCTGTCTGCTGTTCCTCAGGGCAGAGTGAATTAAAAAAGAAAAATTTTATAAACTCAATTTTTTTTTCTGGATTACATTGTGGGGGAAAAATAGAGAGAAACACAATGCTCTTGCTGCCTACCTCTCAATTATAGAAAAATAACATCAGTGAGAAAATTACTATTTTCATAATTACTCTTTTCAATAATAGTTTTTCAAAATTCCATGAAAAGCTCAGAGTGCATTTCAAACTTTGAAGCAGTGAAGTAGATCAAAGTACATGTATGTTTGTTCTCCCTTGCTAAGGAAGATGTACAGTATTTGACAGCTACAAGAAATGTTTTTTGGAACTTGTAGGATCAAAATGGCAATAAACTTAAAGCAGTATGTATCTTGATTGATTTAAATAAAAATATGCACGTTATGTTGCCAGTTAAATGGATTGTGGTGGTTTTTTCTCCTTCTCAGGAATGGAATGTTTTAGACAAGAATCAAAAGAAAGGAAAAATATATTTCTTTTAGTTATTAAAAGTGTAGCTTTCCTATATTTTAACTAAACTGTGTCTGAAGGGGGAAAAAAAGGTTGGTAAAAAAAGCTCTGAATCAAAGTGGTAGGAGATAAGACACAGTTAAATGGATTAGATTGCCTCTGGAACAGAGGTATGTGTAATGCCACATGCACCATTGCCAGACTTCAATACAAAATACTTCTAGGGGTAGGAATAAATCAGAGCCAGGATTAACAAATGACACTATTTTCTTTAACAGAGAGAACAGTTCCAGAGAGATTAAGAATAGGTTTTCTCTGTCATTCAGTTCCTTGACCAAAGGGTCCACCAGGATCTCTGTTTCTTCTTTCTTTGCTACATTTCCTAGATCTATATCTGGGAAGAAAGAGGCCTCTTAGTGTCACTGGCCAAGCCTTCAAAATGAAAAACTCATAGAGGAGCAGAATATGGAGGAAGATGTTCTGCCTGGAAGTACAAGTTCATCCTCCCAAGCAACATCTACCCTTGGCTTTGTCCATTTTCCAGCAACAGCTGCTGGTTATCTTTCATATGAATATGCTTTCAATATACTGGGCTTGAAGCAGCTGGACTAACTTGAAACCAATTTGAAAAATATGTTTGTAGAGAAAGGCAAAGGAAATGACCTGTAACATTGTAGACACAATATGTTCCACATGAGAGCTCCATCAGTTGAGTTTTTACCAACCCAGTTATTTTATTACCATTCAAGGTCTTCAGTTTTCATTATGCTGGTTTTTGTCAGTGGGTCTCGAATACCTCTGACTTCCAATCTATGTTCCCACTATTTTCTGTGGTTCTTTGGTCCCAAAGGAAAAGTAGAAGTAAAACAGCCATTTAAGTGGCAGGTTCCACTACATGTTCCTGTGCAACTACAAAAGAGTGACTAAAGTGGCATGGATGACTAAAGCAGGATTTGTTTTCCTAAGTGGATATGTGAGGAGAAGGTACATGCAGGTGCTTCCTTTCTTTGGTGGCTATGAAGAGATAAGAATGAGTTTCAAAGGAGAAGTGACACAAAATGGTGTAAAATGAATGGTTTTTCTTCCAAGCAATTCCCATGCGAAATGTGACAAATCTGCCTTGAACAAAGTGATCCACCTTCCACCCACCCACCACTCAAGCCATCAGAATTTAGTGAAATGTAGGTAAGATAGACCATAAATCCAACTATTGTAGATGTTAGGGTCACATCTTAGAGCATAATGAAGGAGAAAGTTGATGAAGAGAGCATTCTCTCACCTTTTTTCTGCATAAATCCTTAACTTGATCCAGAATTATTTCCTGTAAGCCAGTCATTTTTGTTTCATAACAAAATCTCTTAATTCAATTTCCAGAAGCTTGTTATTCAATGACAGGGAGGTATGGAACATCATGACCTGTTCTCATTTTCCTCATTGGATAACAATTACCATTTTCTTCAAATATGAGAGAAGTTTCAGCAATTTACCTAATTCATAAAATACATTGGGACAAAAGCAGCAGTAAGGAAGCAATATATTTAATTAAATACTGTATGAATCAAAACCAAGCAAAATCCCAAACTTCACATTTCTGTTCTAAGCTTTCAATGAGGAAAAAAATGTCAAATGTGAGCAACATACTGAACAAACCAAGAGGCAGCTTTGCTTAGGTAGGAAAATCTTTGGCAGCAAACCAAGAGGAAAAGAATCCCCAACCCCTCTATAATCTGCACAGGAGTAAAAACCAGCTAACTACAATGGGGAAAGAACATCACCTTTCACTATGAAACTTCTCAAGGTAGGGTAGGAGTATTATGGATTTTTATGGGGAGAAAATAGTATTTTTATATCTATATCTAAAAATTCTATATTCCATATTTTAATTATTATTTTATCTGGCCAGGCTCTTGGACCAGATTTCCTGATGACATCTGCACACAAGCAGCAGCTGAGCTGCTCCATGGCTGGAGTCCTTAGCCACAGAACATCATGGGTGTGACATCTGGCTGCAAAATACAGCACTGGGCCTTAGGATGCCTTTTCTGCCTTTTCTATGAAGCACTACTACAGCAACATTTCCACATCTATTTTTTTTTTTTTCTTTTTTTTTTTTTTTTTTTTTCAGAAAACAGTTTAAATAATTCACAGAAAATGTAAGGATTTCAGGTAGCTGTGATATTTCAGAAAGCAGTGGATCAAAGCCTGGTCTCTCTCTTTACTCCTCCTTCACCCCTTCCTAGTAAATCTGACTTTAGGATTGGAAGCTGAGAAGTGCACCAAAATATAACTTAGAAGCAGAGATAAATTAGTAACAAAAAGCCTGCGTCTAAAACTTGACCTGCTCAGTCCCAGTATTTGTTGTACTACAGCCTAGTTTTACAAACAGCTTTCAGTCAAGCTGGTATAAGGAATATTTTCTCTTGATCATGCTTTGTCAAGGAAACAATTTAAACATCTGGAGTTACCTGGGCGTAATACAGAAGAATATGGATACTGAATTTAAAGCAGCTATCTTATCTGTGATGCTTAATATTTCAGTGTGGGCAGGCAAAAGTATCTCCCAAGAATGGTGAACTTTATGTTCTGAAGCTTGCTTCTCTTTTGCTTCATTGAGACTCTTTTCATACTAGTTTAACAGACATTGATCCAACTGAATTTATTTTCAGAAAAGTTCATGGAATGAGATTTGACTATGATGACAGGATTAAATTGTTTGCACTCTGTGTTTTCCTTTGTTCCATGAAGCCTACTGTTTACTAAAATAGCAAATTATAAATTTTTTTAAAAGTCCACTTTAATCTTTTGTAGTTGAACTCCTTCTTTAAAAAAAGGAACCTAGGAAAAAATCCATACCTCAGTCAGATTTGGTTCCACACCCCTCAGTAGCATGCATTTAATTTGTTGTTCATTTTTGCCCCATGATATCTCTAAAAAAACTAATAAACTTGTTTAAGTCAGACCGGTTCTCTTTGAGTTCTGTTCACTCTTTGAGTTTTGTTTACTCTTTGAGTCAGACCGGCTCAGTTTGAGTTTTGTTTATTTGTATGTTCACAGAGGAACAAAGAGTACCAAGATTAATTCATTCACCTTAATCTGCTACCCCATACTCTTGTAAGTGTGAGCTCTCACTAGTTTTTGCAATTAGTATATTATAAGGCTGTCCAAGTAGAGATTATTAGTCCAATTAATTACTTTCAGAATATTTTTATGAATACTCATGATCAATTAATAACTTTCAGTCAGTTTAAGGAGGAATATATTTTTACATTAACAAATTGATATGAAGAATCTATTTGAACTTTTTTGTTTAGTATTTTTTACATGCTTCTTTAGGTGTGGGTTTGGGGATTTTTTTTTTTTTTTTTTTTTTTTTTTTTTTTTTTTTTTTTTTTTTTTTTTTTTTGCAGAATGTTTTTTGAAGTCTAACTCCAAACTCCTCTAAAAAGTAAGAAGGGAACTAATTTTATTGATCTTTTCATGTATGTTTTGTTGGGAAGGAAGCCAGAGAATTAGCCAAAGTTTTATTTGATTATAGTAGAGTTCTACTTTCATCTGTAGCTTGTGAATTTGGGTTATTTCAGTAGATGTGCACAGAAAACTTTATTAATTTCTAAATAGTCTTGTTTTTCTGAAATGGTAGAACTCCCTGACCTTTGCCCAGGTATAGCACCAGTTGATACAACCTGTCTCTCAGCAAAGGGCACCACATTTTAAAATCATCCAGATATGAAGGTAACTATCCAAGCACTAGGGTTTAGATTAATCAAGCCTGCAGATGAAAAACAAGCTATGCAGGATGTTCATGATTTACATCACTCATGAGAGGCATCACATACAAAAAGCAAAACAGAACAGTAAATTACCCAGCAATCTGCAAAAGAAATTTCAGTTTGGCCTATGGGTGGAATCAAGCTGCTCAGTCCACTCTCTTCCTTAAACCTTTCCTATTGATGTTTTTCATGCATCCTGGACACTCCTGTTAACTGTCATCTGCCTTTGCTCCCACTCGTGGTGATCCTGCTGTGCTCTGTTAACACCAATAGAGCATCACTATCTGGATCATATTTAGTGGGAGGAAATGGAGATCCATCTGTCTAAATCCGTCTGTTAAAACTGGAGGTGGATGAGTGCACACTGACAGTCTGATTTACCTTCAGCCCTGCAGAGCCCAGGATAGGAATTAGGGGAATACTGAGGAAGACAACATGCTAACAATCTGAATTACATACCCTGGAGAGACCTCAGCAGTGGGCAGACACTCCTGTGTCTTGTTACAGAATAATTCCAGCACCACCTCAGCAGCACCTGGTTCAGCAGCATTATTGGAGATGCTTATAGTGTAAATGATGTGCTGATCCACCCTGGAAGAGAAACTCCTAGAGCCATCAGATAGAGCCTGCACAAAGATGGGAGCTGAAACTGGCTTCTATTAGTAAGAGCACTGACTGCCTACTTACTCCTGGACTTTTCTGGAGGAGGAACTTTTTGGTGCAGTTATGATCTCACTTCACACCACATGCTGATCTCAGGGCCTTGAATCTGTAAGGGGAAGACCCTTATGCCTTGTCTGAGCTTTGTGTGTCTGAGCTGTCACTGAGTCCTGCCATGACCCTGCCAGCTCCACAGATCATGGCTCAGGCTCTAGTGTGAGAACTGGCCACAGTCTTGTACGTGACAGAGAGCTCAGCCCAAGGACCAGCGAACTGAGCAGATGTCCATAACCAATGGGTGTGAGGTCGGTCCTTCTCGTTGCTTCATTAAACATCTTTTTTCTGTTTGGCACTAAACAGATTCTCACTGCTCGGTTTCTGGGAATTCTGGTACTGCAAATACCTTCATTTACGGCTTTTATTTTAGTATGTTTCACCCCCTTTTTCAAACAAATATGAATTCCAATGCATATTACATATTCAACTTCTAGCTAGGGTAATAAACTAGTTTCTAAATCCAAAGCAAGCTGTGCATGGATCACACAATGAAGCTGCAATGCTACAGTCAATCCTGATTCCTAGAGATCAATAGTAAAAACATGATACTTATTTCACATAAGATACATTGGCAAGAATCCACTGACTCTACAAAAGAGCAAGTTACAAATTCTGCTGTTTCTCACCTGATAAGTCAATAACAAAAGTACAAACACATCCCAAAGTCATGAGAGCTCCCTCTTTTTTTTTTCTCCATACCCTTGATCTCATCACTTCCATTCTTTTATCTTCTTATCCAGTACCTGTTCACCTATTAAATAGCATCTGCAAATGTAAAAAAACCCCAACCAAACAAAAAAAAACACATTTAAAATAGAAGATATCTACCTACACAGAGCTACCAAAGCAGTAGGATATGAGCATATCCCAGGACCCTAAAGTTGAAAAAGCCTTTGATGAATTAGAAGATGCAATATTAATAATATATAAATAAAGTACCAAGAAAGCTTGGATCATATGCTGGATAGCAGATTCTGCTGATCCTGGCCTCTTCAAAGTACTCTCAAAGGTCTTGAGAATATATTCAATAGTATTATTCTTCAAAACTAAGGTCAGAATATATTACTTTAACAAATAAATGATCATAAGAGGGTGCCCATACATCAAATACATGTGCCAGGTCTGGGGCACATGCTAGGACTTTGCTACATAAGCAGTGTTAAGATTTGATGATCTTTTTGGAACTTAATTAATATCAAACAATACTAAGAAGATGAATTTGTCAATCAGGGATTGTAAGAACTGACAATATTTTGTGACAAAAAGATGGTGGACTTTTAAAAAGTGTAGATAAACAAACTACAGATTCAGGAAACCTCTACCTACTGAAACTCCTATAAAAGTAGACCTTTTTTATACTCAGACTTTCAGACTTAGTTTGATAACAAACAGCATGAAAGACTTCATAGGATAAAGGTTGCTTCTGAAATGCTAATATTGATGTGTATTTTTCCTTTGGTCAGTTTGTGGTTAGAATTCATATGCTTTTCAAAGTGGAGTACTAGAGTAAATCTATTCCAAAAACTGAAATAAGAAATTACTGCAAAGATGAATTTCAGCTGGAATGTAGCCAGCTATTTGCAGAGAATATTATTTGTGAGTGACATCATAGGAGGCTGTACATTTAATCATCTAAAAAGCAAATAGCTACAACGAAATTGCAATTGCTGACACTATTTTTAGCTTCAGCTACATTAACTATAAGACAAAATGCATGTCCTGAAGGAAATTACCACACATTTTCTGCTTTTGGATTTGGTTACTTCCTTGATTACAAAAAAAAAATTAACGTTTCCTTCTGAATCTATTCAGAGATATAGGTAATGCTCTGCTCTCTGTGATAGGCCAAGGTTTATTCAGCCATGGCCAACTGATGATGTCAGCTTGTAATCAGATGCTAAAAAGAACAGATGGCTTAACCAAATCTGATTTGTTATTTTATTTATCCTTATGCTGCCCCTTTATCATACAAGTATTAAACATTTTTGCCATACAGTTAGAAGTACAAGACAATGTTTAGAGCTAGTTCATGAGCTAACCTGACAAATATTCATCCTGAGATGCAAAATAAATCACTTAAGAAGGATTCCAGGTCAGTGTTTGTTTCTCATGTATTCTTGGATGAAAACTGCAAAAAACTGCCATTACAAATTCTAGTATTCAGTGATGCTTGCCAGCTCAGTAGTTGATGCTGCACTGCTGATTGTTTGGAGAAAAAAATCCAAACATATGACCAAAAATAACCCCATCATCTCCAGCTACATGAATAAGGAAGCGATTTATTAAAAGAAAACTCAGACTTTGAAATCTGGCAATTTCCAAAATGCTTCTCAACAGGGAATGATGACATCTGCAAATTGTTTGACTACTTCTTATGATTCATTGCAAGATCTGTGCTTGATCATCTCCACATTACTGTCTTTGCAATTGTCTTTATGGGATCACACCTTTTTATCTGATACCTATATCTTTAGTGATGATCTCATCATCATAAAATTAAAACTTCTGAAGACTTTGCAGCATTGTTTTGACACTGTCAGAACAGCTCCTGATGTCATCTCTCTTCAGAGGGTTATCTCTCAGTAAGATAATTACTGGGCAAGAGCTTGCAGTGCTACAAATTAGGCCGTTAATTTCAACCTAAATTTAATTCCTATGGTTTGGCAAAAACAGTTTTCTATAAGTAGACTTTTTGACTCTCTTTTAGGAAAGTATTAATTATGGGTCATATTGATAAGCATCAACTTCACATTGATTTAAAAATAGATTTCTAGCTATTTTGTATCTAAGGCTGCTTTAGTGAGCTGACTCCAGAGAACCTCATAAAAAACTAGGTGTCAAGTCTGATACCACATCCATTCTTAAAATGGTCAATGAAAATTAAAATTTCTGTTCCTCAAAACTGTAACTACATCTTTTAATCTGAGATGAATTATATTATTTTTCTAGTAGATTTTCACATATTACATAATACACATATACGTAGAGATTATCTGTGTCTGAACTGCTTTAATTTGTCTGGTCACTTAGGCATAACAGGAGACAGAACTGAGTTTGTAAATTCCATTTTTTATTTATTTATACACTGACTCATTTAGAGGCTCCCTGATGAAAACATCAGTCACATCAGGACACAACATCAACAGACAATTAATGTTGCATTCAATGCCAAGTACACAATGAAAACTAAACAGATCCAAGTGCACTGATGCAAACACACCACTGTTCTTTGGAGTAGGCACAACATGAAAGTTACGGATAAAAATGCATTTGTATGACTACATTTCATTTGATCTTCTTAGTAAATTCCACAGTATTGCTTAACCTGTAAGACTTTTACCTCCAATCCACACCTGATGAAATTAGAGAATGTACAAGAAGTAGCAGCTGTATTACATGGAGTATATGCACACCCCTACAGCTACTAGAAATTTCTGCTCTTTCAGGTGCCCAACTTAAATTTCAGTGAAGTGAGCAAAGAACCAGTTCAGTACTTTACTCCTCTGTTGGTAAAAAAAAAAAAAAAAAAAGCTAATTGGTATATCCCAACTGGTAGGTTCCTCTTTAACAGTAATATGTCAAAGTCAAACCTGTATTATTCAGGGAGAGGAACATTGTGATTAACACCAGGCATGCTGCAACATCTGATGGACATCTACCATTAATAAAGTAACAACAAAATATTATGAAGTTTGTAATTCAGCAGCCAGCTTATTTTAAAAATCTAAATTCACATAAAACAGAAAATAACAAAGTACATTAGATTCACTTTCTCACGTGAGTTAATTAACCTCAAATAGCAAGATTGTTTAGCCAGGCCCCTGTGAGACTTTCAGCTGTTTTCACAGGTGTAGAGAAAAACACACACTGTAAATAGTATGCAAATAAAACAAGGCCAAGGGAATAAGCTATCAGTTGATTAGTGGGTTGTTCTGGTGTACAATTGATAAAAAGCAGGACAAAACAAGTTATAAAAGCAGCACAAAAAGAAGAGAAGGCTCACTTAAAAATGTGGGCACTCTGGGTTCTCATAGGTGCTGCATCTGTTTCTGCTCACCTGCAGGATCTTTCCTTTGATGGGTAAGAACAGACACCAAGTTTTATATTTGTGATTTCGTCTGCATGATCAAAAGGCTTTCAATGTTTCAAATCAAATCTTTTTCTCCCCTTACAGACAGAAGGTGTTTCGTGTGATTCCACAGAATGACAAGCAGGTGGAAATCCTCAATTTCCTTGCCAGCATCATGGAGGTAAAGGACTTGGGAAAGTGGTTATATTGTAGTTGAAAGAAATATTTCTCCTTTTTTCAAATACTGGATTTTTTTTTTTTTTTAATTGTGCTACTAAATTAAAGACTTAATCTTGAATTCATTCAAGTCTGTATTGTTTCTTCAGAAGGAATAGAACATGTTGATAAAACTAGAGCTGTACAAAACATTCAAATACCTTCCAAGAAAATCTGGTTTACCCAGTCTGAATGTCAAAGTGCCCATCAGAATTTACTAATAAAATAATTAAATCTTAAATGCTGTATTCAGTGTGGGGTGCTTTCAAGAATGTATTAGATAAATCACGGAAATTCCAACTACCAGAACTTTTACCATTACAGGCAAAACATTTTCCTCATGTAAATAATCTAAAAATTTGTACTTCCAGCAAAATTAATTTTCCTTTGGCCTCTGGTCTCTCATGTCATCTTTTCTTCTCTGACTTTCCTTTAAAGCTTCCTTTCCCACTAAGCTGCATGTTTCTCACTGACCTTGATGTAGATATATGATGACAAAATGACACGATGAAAAACAATAAAGACAGCAAATGTGTTTTCAATATTTCTGTTCAGCTTTGATGTTGTGAAATAGCTGTTGGTGAAAAAGACACCATTAGCTGTAGGATGAAAGGATGGTATTTTTAATGAAGTACAGATGTGGAGACCTACCATCAACAGGCTACTACAGCATGCTGGAACAGTTTTCTGTAGAACATATTATTGGAATGGTGCTGCCAATATTAAGGAAATTAATATATATCATGCTTGCTTTTAAGTGGGAAGTATCAAAGGATTGTTTTCTTTTTCTTTTAAGAGAAGATCCCTGAAATACCATTGTTATACAAAGCAGTCAGTCAGGACTGATGTAATTGTGTATTCTGGAACAATCGCTTCACTTGATAACACATAATTCATGAATAACAAGTCCAAATTTCTTTTACTTTCATGAGATGAAAGGGTGAAAAGGCATCAGGCTGGCAAATCAGCTTTGTTTCCACTGGCCTTCAATGGGGCACTAAATCCAGAGTCTGGGATGCTTACTTCAGCAAAAATAAGTGAAGTAGTAATAACACTGTTGTTTGTCCACTTGGAATGAAGCATCTTCAAAGGCACAGGTTCCTCATATAAACTTTAGTGATCTCATTTAAAAACACTCATACAGGCAACAGTCTTTTTCAGCTGATTTACATAAAATAATCATACAGTTCACCCCTGATATTGAGTTAATTTCTCTCTAACATTTGTAGGCAAAAACCTGAGCAAAAAAAATTAAAAAAGCTGTAAAAATGAAAGAAGTTGGAAATACAGTTATAATATTTACAATTCTGTATGAATGCAGATACTGGAGAATTCCTGACATTTGTGAAATTGTTACTATCATCTCAGAATTCATGAAACGCAGGGCCTAAAAAAATCTTAATTAATTTCCAGTTAAAATTTAAGGCTGATACCTGTAGGAAGCAATGCTTAATCAGTGTAATATGATAGGCATGAAATTTAGTATTTAATCACAACCTCACTAGCACACATACACCAATCTAAAAATCACAGCCACATGTATATATTTATTTGTTTATGCATTCATTTTGTGTTTCAGGTTGACTTTTGGCAGCCAGACTCTGTTACAATGGTAAGGCAAAAAATTCAAGTTGATTTCCGAGTTGAAGCTGAGAAGTCTTTTGAGGTTGAAGATCTTTTGAAAGAAAATGGAATGGAGTATGAGTAAGTTTGTTCTCACTACTGTACTTTGAATAGAAGGGGACTAAATACCATGGAGGACGTGTTTCACTTTTTCATATTGGTGAACTGATTTTCCTGTCACTTCATCCCGCCTGTGGGTGACTCTACCAGGTTCAGCTTTTTTATGACAGTTCAAATGGACTGTAACTACTCTGCATTGAAGGGGTGAGATGAAATGTTGATAGAGGCAAGAGACAGGAAGCAGAGATGCAGTGTCAGAAACTTCCCTGAGGTGAAATCTCACTGCAATACACAAGGCTGGAGGACAGAGTGGGATAGAAATATTTCCTACTACAGAAAAAATGCAGCAAAGATCTAGAAAGAGACAGAAAATACACTAGATGAGGGAAATGAATGGGGAGCTGAAGCCAGAAAATAAGATGGTGAGCCTCAGGGGCTACCATGAGCATGTCCCCACTGAATTGCAGAACAGTAGCTGGAGGGCCAAAAAACCCCAACAGTGACAGACAGAAGACAGCTGCCAGGTGGAGGGCCAAGGAAGCATGGAAAACAGATTCCCAGGACAGCCTTGGGCTGACTGAAGTCACATAGCAGATCCATGGCAAGGATGTCTCCAAAGAGAGAGCTGACCAAATATGACTGCAGCACAAGGGGAGCAAACAGAGCACACTGCCACATTACACATCACTGGGAACAGCAGCACTAATGGAAGAACAAGGAGAACAAGGAGCTGCCTGATCCTTTTCTTTACTTCATATCTTCCAATCACTGTGTAAGCATTAACTGAGGATGAGTAATTGACTTTGAGCTGGAATGGAGTGGGATTTTCTGTCTTCATTTCCCCTTTCACTCCACTTAAGCATTGCAAAATGGCTCTACCCAGTTTCATTATCAGGTTTCTTTGATGTGTAAAATATAGTCTGTAAAATCATGTACTCATACACTGAAAGTCAGTAGTATTTGATCAAGTTTTTATTATTTCATTTGGCTGAGTGTAGAGTTTTTATCTCTCAGCCCCACTGATGCTACTAGACCAAACTCCTTCATTGGAGTTCTCAGGATAACTTTCACGGTCTGCTAAAGCCAGAGTTAATCCATTCCTAAATTTGCTGGTCTCATGTCAATCATGTCTGATTTGAATGCCTCTTCAGGAACAGAATCTAAAACACTCTAGAATGTTTAAACAGCTTTCAATAATCTCACAGTGCCCATATAGAACAAGAATCCCATTTCATTGGAATTTCCTCTTTAGCAAAGGAATAACTCTAGATGTGTTAGTTGTCCTATAATATTCATGAACTGCCTTAGGTCCATGAACAAATCTTTTGATTGCAACAAAAGGCCAGAATGTCTGGAAGCTGTCCCTGACAAACTTGAGTGGATCGTCCTTGTGACAACTCAAGCTGTTACAATTCTTTTGAAGTGCAGCTGCAGTGTCATGACATCATGTCACTTGCAATGTTTGTTCTGAAGGCTGCTGGTGCCTCACAAACTGGCCTCTGTTCCTCTATCCAAATCAGAAATGATCAAGGGCATATCCTGGATTAATAAGATTTGTAAGAGTTTTAAGACAGATGCTGGAAAAACAAGAGGACTTCATTTTTTGATAGCCAAGGTTGAAAATAAGCAAAAGGTCCTCAAGAGCATGCTCAGTGATAAACTGTGCCTTTGTGTCAGCCCGAGGGAAACATGAACAGGAGAAATCCAACCAATCCAGACAGGATGTTGAGGTCTTTTTGCAATATGTGTTCTATTTAATAGCTCACCTCACATGCAACAAAGTAGCTTGGAGGATGGAAAATAGCACCTGCAATAGAGCTGTCACACCACATCTAACTTTTGGAAGCTTGGCTTGACAGGGAATTTCATCAGGCAAACATCTCTGGGTTGCTGCCTGGTTTTGAAACATTGCTGCAGTCTAACTCTCCTCCAATGGCAAAAGTTCAAGAAGGCCCTTTTCCTGTTGAGGCAGAAGCACTGGCAACATAAGATCAGCCTAGAGCTCATTTTTAGACACGCTCTGTCTCAGCATTGCCATTTTTCTGAAACCAAACTGTTGCCACCCTGCAGGTTTGTCAGTATGGGAGTGAGAAGGTGCTAATTGGCAGGAGCCCCCTGGTCCTCCTGGTGGCAAGGCTGAGGCAGGATGTAGGTTGAAACCTGAAACTAATACATCTTATTTTCAACCTGCCCACCTTTCACAATCTCTGCAGGCCAAATGCTGGGCAGACTTTGAAATGTCTTACATTCCTGCTGGATGTTTCCCTTCATACTTTTTATGGTGCTTTCTTGCAGAGTTCTGATTGACAACCTGCAGGCTGCACTGGATGCCCAGTTTGACAGCAAAGCTCGTACTGCCAGCCACAGCTATGAGAAGTACAACAACTGGGACACGGTAAAGTCTACAATTTACCACATTTTCAGCTTGGTACCTTAGCTTCTGTAGTCAAAGTGCTTCCAGCCTTCTTCCCTTTTCCTCTTCTGCTCCACCCATTGATATAATGCCTCCAAACTCTCCCTCTTCTTTGTTACTGAGATAGTTTGTGCAACCTACACTTATTTCCTCTATTTCTGCTCCCAGTGCTGCAAAGAACCTCAGGCAGAAATCCAATGACCAGGCTGAGATACTTCACTATTAATTTCCTCTTTCCACTACTTCTCTCATCTCCTCTGCTATAGAACTCGATTCCATTCCCTGCCTCAGTTCCAGCTCTTCATGTCCTACCATAAGATCTCGTCCTCCTTCCTTCACAGCCACGCTCATTTTTCCTGAAATGTAATCATGGCCATGTTACTCTTCACATCTTTGCAGTGGTTTCTTGGGAATCTACAAATTGTATTAAATATTAGGCCACATTAGATGATCAAAAAGACTGTTCTGGCTTGAAGTCTGCAAATTAATCAGTCTGGACCTGAAGAACACAGACCTCAATAGATTTAACCTCTTTATTAAACAGATTGCTGCTTGGACTGCTGATATTGCTGCTCAGAACCCAGACCTGGTCTCTCGTAGTGTAATTGGGGAAACATATGAAGGACGGCCAATGTACCTTCTCAAAGTAAGTGCCTTGATTTCTTCATGCAAGACCCTTCCCTTATTAACCTCTGCAAGATTATGATGTCTAGTAAAACACTAATTATGGTAACAAAATGTCTAAAGTAATAGACATTTTTCAGAAAATCTAATATTTTGTTTACTAGTACTATGATTTTTTAAAAAATTTATTTTTTTAAAGGGGCATAATGAATTATTAGCAGTTCAGACATAAATTCAATCACACTACTGAAAGCTATTTGAATAATCATCTACCTTTATGTTCTCTCCATCTGTTGTTTTTAAACCCATTTGCTCTAAAAGCATCTAGAAATGTCAGTCTCTGTCAACAGGAAACAAATTTCTATCTTCACCATATATAATTTTGAGCTGGTTTTGACTGGGGTAGAGTTAATTTTATTTTCAGTAGTTTGTATGGGGCTGCTTCAGATTCATGCTGATCTGGAAAGAGTGTTGATAATTCCAGGATGTTTCAGTTGCTGCTGGGCAGTGATTACACAGAGCCAAGGCCTTTTCTGCTTCTCACACCACCAGCCAAGGCAACGGCACCTGGGAGGGGACACAGCTGGGACAGCTGACCCCAGCTGACCCAGGGGACATCCCAAACCACAGGGCTCATGCTTAGTGATAAACTAGGGGGAAGGGGGTCAGGGCCACTGCATAGGGACTGGATGGGTAATTGCTTTCATTTGCATCACTTGTCTTTCTTGGGGTGCATTTCTTTGGTTTTGTTATTTTCCTTTTCATCATTATCATTATTATTATTATTATTATTATTATAATTAAACTATGCTTATCTCAGCCCTCAAGTTTGCTCTGAGTGAGCTACTGCATTATGCTTAGTTGTCAGCTGGGTTTAAACCACAGAATTTTTTTTTTCATAACTCTTATCAATTAATAAGACAATAATTTAAATAAAGGAGAAAGAATAGGAGTACTTAGTCCGAAATGCACAAGTATTTACAATAATATATCATTCAAACATGCAAGATAAACTTTTAGAGACTCTACAGGAAATAAATCAACAGTGCAGAGTAACCAAATAATTGGGGGAAGCTTACCCACATTAATAAAAATGAAATTATTAAGAGTATTTTTTAGCTTGAATATCATGGTCAGCTACAGTTGGGAGCACTCCATAGATTTCCATTTAAACAAGGCATGCTATATTTTTATAGAAGTTTGAGTTATTAGGTCAGCAAGCTGACTGACTTGTTCTGTATGCAATTCATTTTGTTCAAGCCCTGGGGTGTTGTTTTTGTTGTTTTGTTTTTTTTCCTAGATGGGAAAAAGTGGTCCGAATAAGAAGGCCATCTTTATGGATTGTGGTTTCCATGCAAGAGAGTGGATCAGCCCTGCTTTCTGCCAGTGGTTTGTGAAAGAGGCCAGTAAGCCTAATGCTGAAAAACTTATTTTACAAAATGCAACTATGTTTAAGAAAATCTTAAATGAGCAGCAAGAACTCAGGCCACCACCTTTTTCCCTCTAAATACTTGTGTGCTCATGCCTTCTCACCTCAGAAGGCTAAGGTATAACTAATTAAACCAGATCTTTGTGCTTGGACCTGTAATCTTTCAGCAGCTTAAGGCAACCTGAAACATGTCTAAGGGGTACTGACAACTACAACAGTTGCTCAGTTTGTAAATTCTTTTTTTGCACCTGTAGTCAGAGAAAGGTGAGAGAAAAAGCAAATAGCTCTAGTTACACTATAAACAGAGACATGTTCTGTACACGGACATAAGTAATAAGAAAATTCAAGGGCACATCAGAAGGCACCTGAATGCACTTCAGAACAGCTGACTTGCTGCAGTGTAAGGTGGTGGATTCCTTACAACCAGCAGGGATACTGAACTTATTCAGTAAGGCAGCAGAGAGGATGGAAACCTACCCTCAGCTCAGCACTGAGAAAATGTACCCAAGAAAGGAGGAAGACTATAAAGGAAATCCTCCTCTCTAAGCTCCACTCAGGAAGTGGGAAATGCATATCCATCCCTTTGAGCTGCCACCTCAGGCTGTACAGAAAGGTATGAAACCATATTCAAGGAAGAGCTGCACAGGTGAAATTAGTTTCACTTCAGTCTGGGATATTTTAGATCTTAAATTAAACAGTTTTATGTTCTTTATATTTTCTTATCATCAATATAAGGTGAGGGTTATCAAATGCTGCACAGTCATCTTCACAGAGACAGGTATATACCCCTCAGATGGGGAAGATCAATCAACTCAGTGAGCAATTTACTGACTGAATCTCAAATTTTGTAATAACTTCTGTTGGAAGATTTTAAAAAACCACCAACAAAACCAACCAACCAAATAATAAAACCATGCCAGAAGCAGCAGCTGAAATTTAAAACCCAAGAAAAGGAAAGCAAATCTATGTGAGCCAGCCATGCAGGCAGAGGCCTTGGTGGCAAGTATAATCTCAGTCTTATCAGGCAGGCATGCGGTTTTGTGTAGGGAGCAGTGGAAATTGGAATTGACATTTCAGTGGAGTCAATGGGAATATGATTTCATTAGTGCCCTAATAAGGCTGCAGACAGTATGTGGTACCATTTTTCTCTCAGCAATTCACGTCACTGCGGCTGTCATTTTCACTGTCTGGTCACTTAATTCATGGGTGTCTCTGACACCAACAGTGCCTCTGCTCAGTGTGTCCATAGGCAGAAGTGCTTTCAAAGTGCAGACCTCTCAGAAACATCAGAATTTCACTTGGGATTACTTCTAGACATAAAATTAAAAAAAAAAAAAAAAAATAAAAAAAGAGAAAAACAAGAGCGAGGTGGATTGTCATAGGTATCTCAAAAGAGAAACCCATCCAGACAACAACAAACAAAAAAAAACAAACAAAAAAAAAGCATAAAATAAAACCCAGGAAAAATAATCTCAAGTGATCTGAAACTGCTTTTCTAGATTTTATATCTCACTCTCCTACTTGTTAGTTACAGGAGGAAAAAAACACTTTTTCCATTGCATTGCATCCTGTGTTGCCCTTTATGGCTGTGTAAACAAAACATGGGTGCAACACAGAGCAAATTTCCATGATCATTGTAGGGTCTCTCAACCCTGGTATGAATCTGTGAACAAGCATAGCAAGTGCCAGACCATGAACAACCAGGATATACAGGACATTGCAGGAGTTCCTGACTGTTATTCAATATCTGTGTCTGGAAGAGTGCAGGGAAAAATCTGTCTCCCTATGAATAAATGCATCCACAGAATTATGATTGGAAATGTGATAGGGTGCCACTTAGAAATATTCTCTATAATTCTGGTTGTTGATGAAATTTCTGCACAACAGATACCAAACATGGAAATAATGATTTCTCATTCTCACATAAATTAAACTCAAACTTTTAAGGTGTTAGGATGTAGGAATATATATGGACAGCAATATTGTTCTGCCTGTAATCAAGAAGCTTGTAGACGGAAATCTCTTTCCAGTGATTTATTATCCTGTTCAAAATCAGCATTCCTTCATATTATAGTTTATCTAGCGGTATAAAATGGTTTTCTAACAGCAGTGTGTTTTGGGTGAGTGTAAATCTAAGCACATGTAATAACACAGGGGTTATCTCGTGCTGGAGTGACCTGGATGATTTTTTTCTACCACATTCATTAATTCCTGACCCAGACCCAGGTCTTTACATGCACAGGAGATACACATCTGTGAAGGCATTATCAGCTTTTTCTACTTTTCTCCAAGTAGGCTGTGGAGACCTACGGAAAAGATACTGTCATGACCACACTTCTTGACAAGCTGGACTTCTATGTTCTGCCTGTTGTTAACATTGATGGTTACATTTACACCTGGACAACTGTAAGTACATTCTTCTTTCTTATTGTTGGAAAAGTCAACTGTCAGATCTTACTCTTAGTTTTCATCTATGATTCTGTTACAGGACCGCATGTGGAGAAAGACACGCTCTAAAAATGCTGGGACCACTTGCATTGGGACAGATCCCAACAGGAATTTTGATGCTGGCTGGTGCAGTAAGTGTCTCCTAACAATAATTACAAACAAATGCAATAGCCAATATACTTAATTATGGATTTCTCCTACCTGAAGATCCAGCTTCAGCCTGAGTGAAGTATTGTGGAGTAGCTTGCATTTAATTTTTAGAGCAGTTTTGGGAAAAAAAGCCAAACTTTGGCTACTAGCATCATCAGTATGGCTACTTCTATGAACATATCTGCACACACATTTGCATATATATACATATATACTTGCATACATGTATACACAAACATACATACAGACACAGCTATTAGTTCAGAACAGAAAGCAAAGGAGCTTGCTTTCATGAAGAGGTCTCTTTTGAGTGTTTTCTACTTCTCTGTCCCATTGAAGTGCCTTAGAAATTGAGAAGATATGCAAAGAAAAGACTGCTGGTACGGAAGCAAATCAATATCCCAAAACATTCCCATAATATGGGGCTTTACATTCATACTCATGTTCTTCCAACTGTGCACACCATAAAAAGGCCATATCTATTCATTGCTATGGGATATTTGCCAGTGTCTTAACTATACCATAAAATATTCCTGATATGGCATGTGTATTAGCAGGATTTCCAAGGCTTACCTACAAAAGTGGTACAACATGACTCTCCTAATAATCTACTTCTTTATTAAGTACTCATTAAATTCACCTTTCTTCTCAGCTATTGGGGCCTCAGACTACCCCTGTTCTTCCACTTACTGCGGCTCTGCACCCGAGTCTGAAAAGGAGACCAAAGCGTTGGCTGATTTTATTCGTGAACACCTTTCTACAATCAAGGCATACTTGACAATTCACTCCTATTCCCAGCTGCTACTGTTTCCTTATTCATACACTTACAATTTGCCACAGAATTACCAGGAACTGGTAAGTCTCTTTGTCATTTTGACTTAATGACAATAATAAGCAAAAATCATCACTTACTACTTAGGTCCCTTTAACTTCAAGCAGTTTCTTTAACATCTGGAAAGAATCCATACCACCAGTTTTTGAAAATATTTTAGTCTTAGCAAGAACAAGGGAAACCATGATGGTTTCAAGATAGCTCAAGCACAGGATGGACTTCAGAGCCTTATTTAATTTCTACATGCACAATGAATTTGACAGAATGTCAGTTGTCTTCCAGTCATGTCATCCAGAGATCCACTCTGCTGTGCAGCACTGCCTCTTGCTGACTCCAGAGGCTGCTGTATGTGCACCCTTAATATTTCACATAAAAACACTATGGCCTGTAAGCCAAGCTAGCAGCTTGACAGACTCTATGAAATAACTCAGCTGGTATCAACAGCAGGCAAGGATCTCTGTCTACCATTTTGTACTGAACCTTAGTTCTCGCTGAAGTAAAATGGTGAACCTCCTATTGGTACAGGGTCAAGACAATGAGGCAGTTCTTGACAAAAGTATAATTGAAAACAGATACAAAAGATGTAAAAAGTTTCAGTTTTGAGGCCTTTTCCAACTGAAACTTTTCCAAGTTTCAGTTTTGAGGCCTGGATTTAAACATACATTTTATTTAGAAGAGAGGATGAATGTGGTATTTTAGAGGACGAATCCTCTTTTATCAGTTCTAGAGAAAAGCCACACTCTAATGCTATTTAAGAAGGATTTTTTTTTTGTTTTGATCCTTCAAAACAGATAGAGAGTTTAGAACTATTAAATGTGTACAAAAGCTGTAAACATTTCATAGGCTAAGAATCAACAATCATGAATAATGAAATGACTTCAGTTCTCTGGCATATTAGCAATTAGAATTTGTTGGCAGGGAAAACAACACAGCAAGACAAAACAAACACATTTTGATTCCCCCTCTTTCCTCGATGCTGCCAAAAGTCCAAGGCAACAACAATATGTGTTGCTCTGCTGCGCAGGCTTGACAGATTTATGACTGCTCCCAAATACCTCTTGGTTCTGAACACAAATACGAACTGGAGCCAAGAGTGAAGTTTCTTGCTAGATTTTTTTTACAGCCTAAAAGAGAAGATTACATTAAAATGAAGATTTTTTTTTTTTTTTAATTTATATCTCAGGAATTTTGTAATTGAAATTATTCCAAGGACTGGGAGTAATGTCTTGCCTTCATTTTTTACAAAAGCTTCATAATTCACACATTACAGTTTAATCTAACATAATAAACAACACTAAACATTTGAAGCTGCTTTGTTGTCAAGATCAAAAAGTTATTTGTCAAAAAGCTGCATGAAATTCTGGCCCCATATTTTGAATGAAGAGCAAATGTGATGAAATGTAACCAAAAGTACAGTATGTTTCTCACAGTATTAAATGGAAAAAGTACATTGACAACTCATTACTAAAACAACCCTTAGCAGTAAGAGAGAACGTATGTGCTTTATGTTTTAAAATTCTTAAATTAAAATTTTACATTGTCACTGTTCTATTTTAATACACAATAAAATTTAAACTCCCCTTTCCTGACATAGAAGACAATTCTGCTGTTACAACAGAGCATAAAAAATAAATTGCTCAGGAATACAGGACAAATATTCCTCTTCAGCCATTTGATTTCACTTTGTACATTAATCTTTCCAATATCACTTTGTCCTATATTTTAAATAAGTCACACTGATACCAGATGGAGTTCAATTATGTTCTTCTACAGAGCAACCACAAATCTCACCACCAGGACAAGGTGACCTTATGAGCACTTTTCACATCTTAATTGAGAGAAATTATTTCCTCTGTTGGTGATCCCAACAGAGACACCAGGATCACCAATACAGGTGACCTAGCAGGATCCTAGAGGTGTTCAACCTGTGCAGTATCTGATTTTCACATGGGAAGACTTGTTGCCAAAAGTCCTTTTGGACAAGGAGACCAGAGTGTCACCCAATCAACATTACCTGTAGTTGAGATAATTAAACAGAATGGACCTTATGCACTCCAATGTCAGTGAATTAAGTAGAAAAATTTACTTACACAGGCTGTGGGTCAGGTTTTTGGGTTAGTTCAAATAACTAAGATACATTCATTTAAGCTGTGACTAAAGAAAATTTAACATTTTCAGTCAACAACCATACTTGCTTGAGACAAGATAGCTACAAAAAGAGGAATTACTTTATATACCAATTGCTGTGTTTAATGTCTAAAAGTACTGTCTAATTTTAGAATTTGGAGAAATGCTGAAGAATGAGAATCTTAACTTTTAATAGATATTGTTTGGGCAAATAAAATAATCATAAATCATTTTTAAATGAAGAAGAAAAATTTATAGTGCCATTATCTTATCTTAGATGTTATTTTTACCCTGACAGATCTAATAAATTAAAGGAAATATAGCTGCAATTTCTTATCTTTTTCAGTGAGCAACTGGACATGTGTTTAAACAAAACCTCGCATGTCTGCTTCTCATTAATAACATTTTGTTCCATTGTATTTAATTAAATGTAACATAATACCATGGGACTTATGTTGCATTCCAGTGTCCAAGATACAGAAGGGTGCAAAAATTGAGTAATCTCAGATTAAGGACACTAAGTCTTGCAGAAGAGAAAGGTCGAGAGAATGCCTGTACCTTCCTTCCTATAACATGTAGTGAACAGTGTGTCCTTGAGGCTCAAAAGACTTTTTCTGTTTACAGCCTCAAGAAATCACCAGAAAGCCTAAAACTGTTTTGGTTTGTCATATAGAACAGGGCACTCTGACAAACCCTTTATGTTCTGCTGCATTGCTCAGAAAATCAGAACTCAAAATTATTGTAACTTACTTAGAGCCAGGGATTAGAACTATCCATCAACCATGTCTGGTCTTGGGGTGAAAAATGTGATGAAAGTCAAGTATGTCCCTCCTTCCCACAACTTCCCACCCTTCCCCAGAGATGCAAGAGGATCTGTGAGGTTATAAATCCCACAGCTCACAGGGATTTCCCCCAAATTCATCTCCCTTTATTCAGGTTTGTTGTTTTGTCCCCTCAACCTAGGAGCACAAAACTTTCACTGTTATCCAAACAACAAAAATAAAAACACCCAAGATAGGAAAATCTAGGTCAGGAATTTCTCAAGTTACACAATATTCTTGTGATGACACCCTTAAAGAAATACATCCTCCTTTTGGAGAATCATATTTTGTCTACTTCACAATCCCCTTGGCTCACTCTTTAGTATACCCTGGTATATTGCCCTGAACACAGAATACACACTTGAACCGCTCTTCTACAGGGAGCAGAAGCATTATCTTTTCACAGTAACAAAATATACTTGGCAAGACCAGTATCTCTCCATACCCCAAAAAGACTATTTTAATCTTTATTTTACTATTCACATTTTTGTCCTTTTGCAATAAAGAACTATGTATTTAATCAGACTTTTTGTAAACAGTTCAGCCCATATGTCTTAATCACTTCATATATTTGCCTTAGCTTCACATTAGGTACTCTATGTTTTCCTCATTTTCAGAGACAAATCTAGCTTTACCAATTCTGTTTGTATTTAAATTGGCTCTGAAGTGTAGTTTGAGAGAGCAGAGGAATGTGCATCGTGTCCTTCCTTCCTTTCCAGTTCAACTCCATCTCTCAGTTAAACTCAGCACCAAATACTTACATGCAGCCAGCTCATACTCACTTATCAGATTAATGCATTATTACAGTTTCACAGGCTGCAGAATATTACATTCATTTCCAAACCAAGATAATTCCAGTCTGTTATACTTGAATGCATACTGGCTGCATGGGTTATTGTTTCAACTCACCAAAATTAACCTTCCATATTGGGTTGGTCGAGCATGTCACTTCTTCTTGAGTGCTTAAAATAGGACATATTAGAAAGTGGAGATATGCCCAGAGTCTGTGCAGCCTGCAAGAGTGAATTTCAAATATATAGCATGACTGTGAGTATCAGTCTGATTGTCTAACTTAGTGCCTGGTTGTGAAGTCCTGAATATGCTTAAGACATAGAAGACCTGCGGGTAAGAATTGTTGGGCAGCAAAAATCCTACATTCAAGAGACTCAAACAAGCCAATGAGGAGTTGCAATCTGCTGCTGTTGTATCTGTGCTATTGCACAGATTGTATTACTGTGATTGTACTACTTGTTACAGTAAATATTGTTAAATTCATCTGGGAAGCACAACAAACAGGAAAGTGGGCAGCAAAGCAGTATTTGAAATTGGCTTCACAGCTCCTCTCCTGAGTTTACCACAACAGAACTGTTCTGTACTGGCAGTCTCAAAATAGTGAAAAGGATGTGTTTAGTAGCAGCACCTTCTAGATGAAGTTCATGTGTGAATCTGGCTGAGAGACAAGAGTCTCCAACAGGTGTAGGGCCCAACTGAGCTGCTGTGGAAACCTCTCACCAGGGACTGATTTCTTAAGCACTATAGAAACTGTCAGAAAAACAGGCTTGTAAAGAAAAAGAATCATTCCAGTGAAGTCCTCACTGGCTGGCTTCCCTGAGCTCTTGGAGCTCATGAGCAATAACAGAACAGTGAACTAAATTACGCATCATCACGGACCCTTTAGCGGGGAGTCTGTTTTTACTGGCAAAACAAGAAGGCTCAGAAGTTTCAATTGACTTGGCTAAAGCTAACAGTAAATCCACATTTTCAGACTTTTCATTACAAAGGAAGTTGAGCATGCAAGACCAATGTGAAGGGAACATATTTTTCAGCCTTGGGTTGAAATCAGTTTGCAGTCCAATGAGGGAAAAGTGAGCAAGGGGTCCAGTCAAGCACTGAAAAGGCTTCGCCAGACTACTCTCAGATTGAGAAGGCAAAGGGAGTTATCCACAAACAGCAGCTGCATATCAGTGTCTGTGGAGTGTTTCTAAATGGTCCGTTTGCTGGCAAAACCACCCTGATGATACAAAAGTAAAACAAGGGAGATGCTCTCATAAAAATTACCTATTAACACAGAAAATATACTTAGCCTGATAATTTATCTTGTTACTTCAAACTTTAATGTGGTGAGAAAGAGATGCCAGTACCACATTTTTCATTAAAAACTAATAACTGAAAAAACCTAGGTTTGAAAGTTGTTAATTATGTAAAATAATGACAACTGAGAACACAACTCTGCTGTCTCCCTGGCTCATGCACTCTGTACACAAGATTAAGCAAAATATTGGTAATTGCAGTGTAAACACAGATGGGTGATGAGCGCAGGAAATTCCGCCTTCTGCCAAAATGACCAGCTCTGAGAGCTCAGCTGGGAGTCAGAAGCTGAAAAGCCATTTCTGCTCCCAGTTACAAGGTATTACTCTGGAGTTATTTCTTCGACTGCAGGGTGCCACTTGTTTCTCTGCTACTATAAATCTCAGTAAAATTTTCCTTGCAAAAGAGGGATTCTTAACATTATAAAACCCCAATGAAACAAACTCCAAACAAACCACAACAATTCAGTTAAGCCTATTATGTCAAGAGATGTAGAAAATCATTGAACAACAAAGAGTATTCTCAAGGGTCGAAAGGAAAACAATGTTTTTCCATGCAGGCGTATTCCAAATAATGAACAGGCTTGAAAACCCAAACTACTTTTCACCCTTTTGGAAAACTTTGGGCCTTATTTATATACCTCTGCATAGACCTCCCTATTATTTCCTTCTTATGGATTGTTATGAGTTATTGAGAATTTTCCTCAAATTTTGTATTTGCACTCACAAGTATTTACTTAATACATATTATTCCTGCTGGTTTATATTATATTATTAAGAAATTCCATTAGTTCTTATAAAATTGAAATTTATTTTTCTACCTTTAGGTTTTGGACTGTAAATCTATTAGGAAAGTAAATGTTAAGAGAGTCACTAGAAAGGAAAACAAAAAGATATCAAAACTTCTGATTAAGCTTCATTTCATGATGAAGTCATAAATGCTTAGGAATGTTTTTCACTTAGAGAGGGTGATTTGAAACACCACCTTTATCGCCAGCCTGGAGAGCTTGAGGAAGCTGTTTATTTGGATTCTAGACTCTAAGCAGCTGGAAATCTCAATTGCTTTTTCTATAAATCTCTGTTTTTTACAACTTCCTGGCCAACAATAAAAAAATCCCTCAGGTAAAAAGATTTCCTGAGATACTTTTTCCGGTATCTGTTCTGGTATGATTTAAAGCCATCATTTGTCCGCTGTGTGGAACAAATGCCTTGGGTCAAGCAGCCCCACAGAGCAGCTCTGCTCTTCTATTGTTCCTACTTTAGTTAAAGAGAGCAAATACCAGTTACCAACAGGTCTGCATATTGTACCAGACAATCTTTCCAAATTTTATTTCCACTTTGCATAGATTTGAAGAGAGGAACAATCAGTTTACATTTAAAAATTCATTTGCTATTGAGAGATTTGACTCAATCTCAGCTGCTGATTAAACATGTATATTATAAACAACAGATGGTGGAAGAAAACATGGCTTCACTAGCAGATAGCAGACTCCAACCTCTACAATTCCCTCAACATGTGTTAAAAATTATTATGGATTTTAGAAAAATCAAATTACTGAGGGATTAAAAAAGGGAGGAAAAGAACAACCCAAACCAAACAAAAAGATCACAGGAGAGAGCTCAGCTACTCCTATTGCTCTGGATCCCAGACTGTGAAATGCAGAGCAACACCATTCATCCTTGCAATTGCTTGTCTTTGTGTGATAAAGAGGCCACAAACCAAACCCCACGTTCAGGCACAGTCAGTGTTATAGGTGGAAAGACAAGCTTCCAGTATGCTTTGGTCTGGATGTTTAAATATCCTTCATGTGACAAAGAGCCACAAATTCCTAGAGCAAACTCCCATAATTCTAAAATGTTCAAAACCAAATATTTGGGAATGGGGAAACACTGCAATTCTGCTAGAGAGTAGGCTGTCAGTGATAATGCAAACATGTTAAGATGTTGTATTTTAGAAGATGAGAAAGTTCTCTCAGTTATTTAAAATTTTCTAAATATATTGTATAATATGCCTTTTTTAGTAATTCAGAAGAACACTTGAAGCATAAGGATGAATAGAGAATATTTTACAATATATCTTCCACTGGGAAGTAAGCCAGAGTGTAACCTACAGAGAAGGAAAGGGCTTGAGGAAATTCCTGGAATAGTAAGCCATTCAGCTGCAAGCTATAAAGAAATATATGGCAACCCATTGCTTATTCTTATACTGAACATATGCTTTCAAAAATCATTCATACTTATCATCTGTTAGTAATAGTTTTCATGTTTTATTATCAACATATTGTATAATGAAGAATTATAAAAGCCACACGTTCCAAAGAAAAGTCTCTAATTTTCCTTAATGCAAACATAGAAAGTTTCATAGTACTATTGATGAGCCTGATCCAACCCTCACTGAAACAGTGGGAGTTGAATGAGCCCCTCTGTGCACAGGAAATGAATTGAAATTAATGAGACTACATATGGTTTCAGTATAATTTATGCCTTTTTTGGCTGTTAATATTTATAAGGCCTTAACCTGCTCCCACTTGTATCAATGTTCAACTCCCCTGCCTGAGCCAACTCTATTCTGAATTTATAGTGTCATGAACAGAAGGAAAAGAAAGGTGATTGTATGTTTGCTATTTACTGTACCGAGTTATTACCATTCTCTTAGATTCTCTTATCTTCCTTATTTAGTTTTAACCTTGTACAAGCTTCTTCTGAGCCCAGTAAATACCATGACCTCTTGTCCCCTTATCTGTCCAAACCCCTGGACTGTTCTCCAGGCATCGACAGACCATACACAGACTGGAGCACACTCCATTAAACCTTTGAGAACAAGTTCTTTGCTGACGAGCTCTTTTCACAACACCAGGACAAGCTGGGCTTTGTCAGCTACTGACACCTAGTCACACTGAGAGGTCAACAACAGTTTTCAATAAAAGCTTCTCCAGCATGGCTTTTCAGTTTATACAACAGTGTAATTGCTTAGATTCACTCAGAAAGCTTCTGGAAATCTGCATTTATCATTCTTCTTTTCTTACAGGAATCCATAGCTAGTGCTGCTTCTGAAGAACTGGCCAGTTTGCACAACACTAAATATACATACGGTCCAGGAGCAGAAACAATCTGTAAGTATTGACCTAAATATAGTAACAATCTATACTAAGTACTACTAGGACTATAAAATGCTGTTTTCTAGCGATTCTTGTTCCTCTTTTAAGTAGTCCCCTTCTTTCTTCACATGCATATACTAAGAGGTATATATGGGACCTATAATTTCTAAATTATGGGATAATTTCTTTCTTAGGGATCTCAGGGAGTGTGTGATCCCCTGGAAAGTCAAGTGATGTAGTAAAATGTTTATGAATTCATGTGTATAGCATAAATTCCTAAATCATACACAGCTTAGATTTAAACTTAACAACATTGACCTGAAATTTCCTGCATTTCCAGTATCTCCAAGTCAAAGATGACATGAACCCTTCCACTGTGTGGTGTGAATCCTTCAGCCACTCTAGCAACACCAACTTCTTTTACTTTGCCTTACATTCTGAGACACATACTAGTTACAATCCTATTTGTAATTTGTAAAGACTAATTATTCTTCTGTAGAATTCTTGGGAACTCAGCTCTGGATACATCCTTTGCAGTGCCAAAAGTCAAGCTGAGGTTGCCAAATCTAGATATATAGAACTTTAATATCGCCCATATTTAAGACCTCTTAATTTACTTAAATATGGAAGCTAATTCCTCTTGCCTGTGTCTCCTTCCTCAAATAGTTAACCACCTCCTCCCAAATATTTTAAAAAACATTTTCTTCCAATTTTACAATATTCCTGAAGAGTCTTTCTTTAGAAATGCATTGGTGATGCTTGGCAATTCTGGAGGTTCCTTCGTTAGCAAAAGAAACTGTTTTTACTGTACCAGCTACTAAAAAGAGAGGGTACTAAAGATGGAGCTAAAATTCCAGATATGCAGTTCTTTCCATCCTTGTGAACCTCAAAAAAACACCCAATGAGAGGGTATTTGCTTCTGATACTAAGTGTTTCTAAACACCTCCATGCAACCATGCCATTCTCCTGTTCCTTAGACATTTCTCCCATCCCCACAATAGTGACAAGGAGGGAGTAGTTTAGCTTGTTTACATTTGCTTGCACAAATCAGCTGGAACAAAGCTCATAAATGAGCTTTTTTTTGTGCCTAAAACCACAGCAGTTTTCCTATGTGCAGGACAAATCAATCAATTCACTGAGTATTTTGTATCTGTCCTTTCTGCATTCCTGGCTTCAAAGTATTTCTCATTTGATGTGTAGCCACTCTTTCCCAGTTAAGCTTTATTTAATTTCTTTACCAACAGACCCTGCTGCAGGGGCTCTGATGACTGGGCTTATGACCAAGGCATCAAGTACTCTTTCACCTTCGAGCTCCGGGACACTGGGAGATATGGTTTCCTTCTCCCTGAATCTCAGATAAAGGCAACCTGTGAAGAAACTGTACTTGCTGTTAAATATATTGCCAACTATGTCCTTGAGCACTTGTACTAGACTGGAGTTCTAAAATCTATTAAAGCAGGCTTTAATCAAAGATCCCTTCCTTTTTTACTTCCCTAAAAATTACATTTTTATTTCTCTATACTTAATGTTCTTAGTCATATTCTCAGTCTATTACAGGTCACAAGAACTACAAAGCTTTTCAAGAGAAATTTTAGAAATTCAAGATAAATATAACATTTTTATTAAGGCAGCTGACATAGCTGAGGGGTTGAAAAAGAACAAGCACAAGATTAACCAACCTAAGGTAAAGGCCACCTTTTTGATTAAAATTATCTTTACACATAGGAGATGGGCTGAGCACTACATCTTACACAGCCTGACTGTTAACCAGAATGAAAACAACCAGGCAATCCACATAGACAGACTTTCACCCAAACATTCATTGCCTCAATGGCAACAGTAGCAAGGAGAATCTCACATCACATATTTATAAAATTATATTAGTTGTGATGTGCTCTTGTGAATTTTCCAAAACCCAACCTTGGATCTGTCCCATCACTGAAAAATAATGTGGATCTGCAGTCACTGCTAGTCCAATCTGGACTCCACTACGAAAATTATAATTACTATTAATGGCCAAAACTTGATATAAATCATACTACCCTGTATTTAAGGTCCTCATGCTCACTACAGTAGCATTCCTAAGTGTTTTCAGAGTCCTGGTACTTCCTGGGGTCCCACGTGTTCCTACTGTCATGAGCAGAAGAATCATAAACAGCCATAAAGACTAAGTCTGGTGATAAATGAGTAACTGCTTCTTTCATGAAAAGCTGTAGAGAATTATCCCCTCCTGATCAATTTTTTGTACAGGTAATGTAGGTCTGATTGGGTCAGAGTGAGTGAAAGTGATAAATTGCCACTCGACATCTTTCCCACAGAGCTACAGAAAATGTGTTTGGTATCTATTAATGCTGTTTGGAGCTTGGCTAATATGGGACACACTCTGCAGAATGACAGGGAAAAACCTTATGTCAACACAAAACCTGGCTTATCTCCCTGCCACTGCCGGAAGCTCTGAACGGAGACTTCCACTGTCCATGGATGGTCCTGGAATTAACCCCATTTCTGGCAGGTCCTTAGCTAATCAACTCAGCACAGCCCCAGAAATGCTTTTTACAGAATATGGTTCTCCAAAGAAAATCATCAAATTCAAGACCTGTCAAAAACTAAGTGTTCTGCCTTTTTGTCTGTTTTCAGTGAAAGGAAACAGGAAAACAGGGCCCAATTTAAAATTACACTTTCATTTGCATGTATAAGAGAAAAAAAGGCACACACCCATTAGCCCACTCCAATTAACTCAGCAGCATTCAGATTAAACTATTCCTTGCACATGACTGATCCATCTGGCTTTGATCACTAGCGAAACTGAACCCACGTGTGAAAGTAACACATACCAATAAAAAGACATATCATTCTGTTTTGCAAAAGAAGTGGGGAAGGATAACCAACATCACTAAAAATAGCACAGGATGTGAACAGAACATACTGGCCAGAGCCAAACATGTCACAAAGGGCAGGAAAACAAATTTCTTGGAATATAAAATATTTTGCTTATTTTAACTAAGTATTAACAACCGTCCAGGGACTATCCTAACTGTAACTATGTTATTTGGGACGATGTCACAGGTTTTACACCAACTTCAATGTGAATTCTTGATACTCAGCACTTAGTACTATTGTGCAGTTGACAAGTTCCATCAGCTTGATGAATTTGGAGATCTTTTCCAACGTTAATGATTCCGTGATTTCATTCCATGATTCTATGATCCAGTACCAGGCAGGCACTGTGTAAGGCTGCAGGCAAGCAGACGCACAGCTACAAACACAGTTGAGGGCCAGGTCACAGCACCCAGCAGTTCCAACATTAGAGTTACCCCACTTAACTTAAATGTGTGACTCTCAGACAGAATATGGTACTCATTTGGTGGCTCTGATGTTCACAAATCAAGGCACAGCAAGGCAGTGAGCTGCAGCTTTTCTGTGCCTTCTCCCCAGAAGTTAACATTTTGGCCTTAGCTTCCCATTAGGTCACCTTATGCTTTCCTCATTTTCAGCAGACAAATCTGGCTTTATCAATTAAGTTCTCCCAGAAGGCACTCACTAGCACTGCTGATCAAATTACACAGATGCAGAGAAGAGCAATCAAATGTGGTATTATCATCCATGTAACCTGGAACACAAGCCAAAGAATCTATAGGAGAATTTTAAGCAGGTAAACTGCTAGTGCAGAGACAGTCAGTGTTTTACATAGAGAGGAAGCAAAAGTTCATCAAGAAGTCACATTGCTTCAAACTCCAGCATCACTTTCAAAAAACATGGAAATTTTATATGCAAAACTGACTGATATCCTATTCTCAAATTAAAGCACATGAAATTCCCTGTGAATGCAAGAAAATACCTTTTTATCACAGATGCCCAAAAAACAGAATAGGTTGCCAAGAAATGTTGTGGAGTCCCCCTCCTTGAAGATGTTGTTCAAAACTTGGCTGGACAAGGCCCTGGGCAACCTGCTTTGTGCTATCCTGTTAATGTCTCCCTGATACAGGTCAAACAAGGACTGAGATGAACAATTTCAGCTTTTCCCACTTGATTTATACTACTCCTTTAATCAGATAAATAGAAAGGGAACATTCTGTTTTCTTGATTAAGAATCACATCAAAAAGTTGCCATCTTTCTCATATTAAGCTATTGTTTAGTCAAATGCATTCAAACAGCCGATTCGTTTCAGTGTTCCCAAACTGAAAAGGGATTAAGGCCTGATGAAGCGCTTTAAAAACAATGTACTGTCCCTCTGCCAGGTCTCCCAGAAGAGATATTGGAGATACAAGACCACTCACGAAGGAAATCTCCCTTCAGTACAGATCACAGCTGCAAAGGCCCTTCACAAGGGCAACACTTATAAATTCTTGATTCTTTAACACATAAAAAGGTAACTCACTCACAAAAATTAATGAAATATAGTTAAGTCTCAACAGTTGTATAAGAGTTAAACACGAGCTTCTGTGGAAGGTATTTCCAAGTTGGCTCAAAGTTGTCAAGCAACTGCTGACACATAATCATAATTCAGAGAAGGCAACTTTTGCTCTTAATGATGCAGACACAACTGCCTCAAAAACTGCACTAGAAATTAAACCCGTGCTTACAGTGCAGCCTGCTCTGAACTCTGCTTTGCTGACATACGGCCTCAGCATGCTTCCTGTCACTTTGAATTCTTCCAAGGACAGATGTGGGCTGTGCATTGAAGCAGGTTGTCTCTGTGTTCCCCGCTGAACTCAGAACAGCTGCATTACAGATGCATACAGCATTTACTACAGGAGAGGAAAAAGCCAAATGCTTTTGAGAATGGGACTGGGTCCCTGTCCTTTACAGGAAGGATGCCAGGCTACTTGTGGCAAACTTTGCAACCACAGAAAACAGAAAACTTTCTCTCAGTAAGCGAATATATACAACTTAGCCAAGAAACAGGGAAACTGGGAATTCTACAGCTAGCAAGTACTAAAAATTTTCTTTCAGCATTTAGCAGAAGACCTAAGACACTTAACTGGAATTCTTCAAGGAAAGAATGAATCATGCTGTTTTAATAAAAAAAAAATCAACTTGCAATTTCCTGACTTCATGGAGAAAAATCAAATATTCAGGTTTCTTTTTAATACGCTAAAATGTTAGGGCATAATGGGAAAAAAAAAAAAAAAAAAAAAAAAAAAAAAAAAAAAAACCTGTTTGGAAATAACAGCTGTCATTCCCACATATCCCCGTATTGCAGCTGCTGACATGAGAGAGTGAAGCCACTGAGTACAGCTCCATATCACAGTGGATATACCAGCTCACATCCAGAAGTGATACAGCTCAAAGCATCTCTGTCCCTACCAGAGTTATCCCAGAACCTAATCAGCCTTCCACAAAAATCAAGAGATGCTAGAATTTTATAACTGGCAAACAGAACTCAAAAGACAAATGTGCTGTTATGCAGCATAGCAATGATATCATTGCTGACATGTATGTTGCATCAGCACTCATCAACATGGTTCCTTTTTCCCCATTGCAAAGGTGCAACATACTTATATTATGGAACTGCAAATACAGCAGTAGATGGAAAAAGGTTTTCACTTCTAGGTTTATGTCCTTGTTCATAGGATGTGTTTTCTTTATAAAGAAAATAACCTCACATACATGAAGTTTCAGAAGTTCAAGTGCTCAGCACACTTAACAAAAATATTCTAATGTCACTCAAATCTAGAAACTGAGATCCTTTTCTCTTAAAAAACTGTTCCCATATATGACAGCAAAAACTCTGACCCCATTCTGTTCCCTGGTCTATACACAATAATGCCAAGAAGGTCTCTGAATTAATTCTTCAAGCACCCTAAAGAAAATCAATGGAAAAGTGGGTTCTCCTTGTGGTATATTCAACTAACAAGTTCAGTCATACTGAAATCAAGTTATTTCACTCAAAAACTAAGCTGTGAATACTCTAAAAACCATTGGAATTTCAGGGTGGGTTTTATGTAATTTTACACAAAGCTTTCATTACTTCTTCAACAATTTTTTAAATATGCCCAGAAATTGAATTAATAAAGGGTTCAAAAGGAACATTCATTTTGTACAGACTTTCAGGAAACTATTCTGACATTTTTCTCAACAAATTGAAATACTGTTCATGACCTGAGGGCTTTCTTTGAGGATCATAAATAGAACATTTCCTATTTGAATGGAACTAGAATTCCTAATGACATAATGACGTTTTATACCTTCCCTCTTTCAATATCCATCTTTGAATCATGTCTGAAAAGCAACAATGTAATCCTTACAAAAGCATAACACCTTTCCTCCATTTAAAAGGAAGCATGAATAGAAATTGATGCTTTACCTCTCAGTTTTTCACCACTATTCCTTTGCAGTTTCAGTCAGTCACATCTCTACTGTAAGTTATACTGTCACTGATAGAACTTCTGGCAACAACACATTCAGCAATAATGAATTACTTTTACGTGTTAACATAAAATGCATTTTTATTATATGCTTTCTAAACTAGAAAATTAATTACACCTTAGAATTTTAAAAATTAATTAAAACTTGCTTTTGAAGAAGTCCTATTACACTACACTTACACTTGACTTTGTTCAGGTATTTTGTATTTGGAAATGACAAAGAAGCTCATTTCCTAGGATTGTAATGATATGCAGCTGAGAGGGTAACGTCCTTGTTAATTGCATAGCCCAGTATAAATTCCTGGCTAACACTGAAAAAGCAATTCTTGAGAGGCAATTCTGCATTTTATGTGCACTAACATATTCACTTAAAATCTATTAAGATATCAAATATTAAAAACCTGAAATACAGATTCCAGTACTCTCACATTAAGTTCAATCCAGACTAAACTTCATGCGGACATATCTGTAAGCCTCCAGTGCAAACTAACTCTCTGCAGTGCTGCCCAGCCAACTCCACTGTCAGGGCCCATCACAATCCTGAGCACTTGAAAGCTTTGGTACTTGCAGCATTCAGCTTTGCGTATGTTTTCTTCTCTCTCAGGACAACTCTGCATCTGGGAATCATTAATCACCTTCAGATTTGTCCGAAGTCGGAGCCTTGGCTCATTCTTTCACTCTTAGTTCCATACTGTCACCAAGGAGGGTGTTGTGCCACTGCTTAGGGAGAGCTTCGGCCTGTCCTGCACTTGGCCCAGCCAGGAGGACAATTCACAGAGCACAAGCAACAGCACCACTCCCTCACAGACAACAGAGTGATTTGTCTTCTAACAGGGAATGAGTCATTCTCACGCCTGTTTAAGTTCAATTAAACATCTTTAGGGGAAAATTTATGATTAAACACAGAATCAACACAGTATCCAGGGACTGTTCATGGACACCACATATTTACTCAGGCTTCCAGGTCTCTTTTAGTGTTTAATTTTGCCTTGATGATCATTTAGTGTCTAGAACCTGAATTACTGACAAATTAGCTGGAATCTTCCCTCACTTTTCATATCCTCCCAGGTTGCTGTACTCTTCTGAAGCAATGTTTTTCCTGTCAAACTCTGTTAACCAAGTAATATTTGCCGGCCATCAAGGCTTTGGATTCTGAGATAAATTCTGTCCTGCACATAATTATGGGTAATTATACTGAGGAACTTTTGGAATCCCTTTCAAAATGTTTTCATTACTTTTTGTGGCACTGTTTCGCTCAGCATCCCTAACTCACTTTGAGATACAACTCAGTAGTCAGTGCTGCCAAAGGCCGTTCAAGAATTCTCCTGGCATGCCATCATGTTACATGTTTAGTTTATGGAGAAATAAGTAGACAGAGTTCATTAAAGACATTCAGTACTTTAGCACTATGCACACAGATCTCACTGAACTCCATAGGAGATAAAACTAAGTTCCTGACAGGACTTCACCCTATAAAACAATTCATCAAAACATCCATCATGACTCACAGAGTAAGTGTGAAAGATTTGAGTAAAAAAAAACCCTGCTGAATCTCCCCCTGGCAAGCTCAGACACCAGCACATACCTGCTCCTGGATTCTGTGAGGATGGAACTTTGTAAGATTGCTGCTTGAAGGCTTTTTCACATTAATATGTAGGTTTCAAAGAACAAATTCAGCTGGGAATTTAAAGAAGAAGCAAAAGTGCAGATTTAATGGGAAGTTCTTTCCAGTTCATGGAAGCATATTCCTCCTCTTACTGGAGTAAATTCAGAGGGTGGGGGGAAGCCTTACAAAACCCAAACCACAAGGCAGTCCTTTGCCAGCCTGCAGGATCTTTCAGTTCTACGGAGCTTAGTGTTGTGAGACATCCTACACACCAGCAACCTTCAGGCACTCCTAACTCCACTGCTTCAGGGCATGTGGAAAACTGTTTAATCAGTCACCAGACACTTTTGTTTCAAGTAGAATTCTAAGATGCAAGAGTTTCTTCAAGAAACGCAGACACTGCCTTAGCTGCACAGTGAAATGAGAACACATTGTTCCTTCCACAACAGCTCCTCAGCTGACTGGGAATCCTTTCAGCCCCTACTCACCCTGGAGCCAGACGTGGCTTCTCACGACATCTTGTGGCAGCAGGACCAGCTGACAGCACTTTTGTCTTCAAAAAAGTAATTTTAGATGTGAAACAATGATATTGCAGAAAATCAAACACAAAACAAAAAGCTCCAACTTATAATCAATTAATTTGAACAGAGTAGCAATAATTTTCAAAACAGGAAAATTCCCCATAAAAACAAAGACACAAAGCATAAAATAATAAAGCCTTATTTTAAAGTAATAAAGTCAGAAAACTGAAACCATCTAATGCAATTTGAAGTGCATGTGAGCTACAAATGTACAACTATAATAATACAAGTATGTATTATTAACACAACATATTCTTACCTATTCCAACTAGAAAATTAGAATTTTCTTTGCACTTTGTTGCTTACAGGAAGAGATTGGTAGAGAAGGGAAAAGCTTCACTGTCTAGCAACACAAGGACAAGCTGTCTCAATCAGGCTAATTTATTCTGATATTTATGTTGCATGTAACTGGATAAACAGGAAAATAGCAAATCTTATTTCTCATTTGTTTTCAAATTACATTTTGAGAAAAGACATCTTTTAATTATACCTGAAAAAACAAAAATTGTGGTTCAGTACTATTCTACTGCAAACACATCAGTTGCAGAAGAATTAATAGATGCCCCACCTTGAAAAGGAAATCAGAGATAGCTCTAATTAAATAAATTAAACTCAAAAATATTATTTAATATATAGTCTTATTTTCAGAAACATTCTCATCAAGGCACACAAGAAGGATGTTTTCTCAGTCATTAACTGAGTAAACCTTAATTCACACTCTTCTTTGATGGAAGGTATTTCTCTCTAAGCAACTTGGTGCCTGAAATCCTGACTCAGCCCCTCAAACAGCTCCTGGAGGAGTGGCAGTTTTTCTTGTCAGGGCAGAAACAACTGCCTTTGCCTAGACTTGGTTGGAGGGTAACAGAATAAAATACAAACAGGTTTTATGTAGTCAGAGATGAGCACTGGAGGACAAAGAAAAAGCTTCTGGGACAAATATTCTCTGCAACTCTTACTGAATAGTCATGAAAGGGTTTTCAAAAGCATTTGCTGTAGCACCCTCAAAGCAATAAAACTCTACACCAGGAATAACTCACATTTGTCCTTCAGATGTGAAAAAAATAATACTCTACATTTCACTCACGTCATGCACACTGAGATTACTGCACCAACTTGTGTGCCTTCCTTACTCTCACCTATTACTGTGTTGGGAAACACATTAGAGTCAGCAAAGACAGCCCTGTCAGCAACAGGACTGAGGACACCAAGCACCTCATCCACCACAGGCTTGTCACACACAGCATCAGCACCCCATGAATCAGACAAAAAATTTCTAAGATTTAAAAAAGGGCACTTTCCCACAGGGATACTCAGAAGCAACAGACATTTCAGTCTGCAAAATCCCTGAAGGACTTACTGTGACTCCAGAGAAACAAACCAGACATTTTAAGCTCAAACCTCTTGTAAAGCTGCAGACATTTACTTTGTGCGCAATACAGAACTTCAATTTATAACCTGCTAGAGAGCAAAAACCAGAATGCTAACCCAAGATTTGCTGGCACAGTTACACAAACTACAATTTATGTGATTGTGAAGTATGGATTGGGCATCTGAAGCATGGATTAAGTCAAGCTCTTCTCCAATATCGTGGGTGAGCTTTGGCAAGATCTGAAGACATTGCCGGGAGCAGGGAGAGAAGTTACCACAGACTGCATATTGCAATATCCAGTGGAAAAGGTAACTAAGCTGCTGCTAAACACATGGGCTACATACAAACCTGCAAAATTCTAACCTCCATTTGTCTCCACTCTGAGAAATGGTCTACAGACATCTCTAGTGGAAATCAGTTGTTTAGTCATCTCTGCAACCAAATCGAGACAAATTTCAAAGCACCACCGCAGCCCTGTCCTGCAGCCGGTGGCGGTGTCACCACCGGAGGGGACCACGGACACCTCACCTGCACTGCCTCCGGGCACTGCTTCACATCTGAACTCAGCAGCTACTCTAACCTGCAGAGTTTGGCTTTCTATTTATCTCTTTCTCTTTTTTTTTTTTTTGTTCTGTAAAGAACCCAAATAGACACTCAAATGGCCTTCAGGTGGAAGCTAAAATCACCTTGGAAAATAATATTACCTCAGTGAAGTAAAGCACATCTTTGTCTCAAGAAAGCAGGTTGGGAAGGTCATCCTCATGAATTGTGGAACCCTGACACAAGAATTGATCTCTCCTGCTTTCAGAAAGGAGTTTCTTAAGATCAGCAAACTTTCTTCTCATGGGACTCTGTCCCCTACTGGCAGGAGTGCAGTATACTTCGTGTCTTCGTGCAGTTACACAGTCTTAATGTACAAATACCATCACTTCATGGATTCAAACCCACAATGTTTTGAAGCCCAGGACACTTCTCTCCACCATCTTCACCAATTTTTTGATACACCACCTACAGTGGTAAGGCCCTGGATTTACCTGAAAGTACCAAATACACTCAGCTAGGAGCAGAAACCTGAGAGTGCAAAGAAAGATTCACACCCTAATTTGTCTTCATACATATGCTCTGGCCTAAGGTACAAGCTGTGTTTAGAAACTCAAACAGACAAGAACTTAAGAGCAGGTCAGAGATGAAACCATGTATAAACCATGTCACTTTTAGTCATTTTCATCAATTTTTTTTCTTCAAAGCTTTATTTGACAAGAAGTGGAAGATAAGGTGCTGGATATTAGCTTAAATAGTTCCAGTATTTTTTTCAGAATTGTCTCTGTAGAAAGAACCATTAACACCAACAGTGATGCCTGCACCAACCTGACCAGGAACTTCTCTGCTGCACGGGGCAGTGAAGTAACCTGATGCACAGACCACCTTGGAATGAACCTGCAGTGAGACACTGCTAACAGGATTATTGTGTCAGTCGTTGAAGACAAAAATCTCTAATGCTTTTACACTCCACTGATTTTACCTTGTAATACCAAGACTCAAATGCTGTGAACACGAACCTTATTTGCAGCCACTGCTTCCTAAGAGAGGTATGTAAATTACCCCATGAGCCTGCACCAGTCTAAGGGAGAGACTGAAGCTGTCACTGCTTTAATTTCTAACAGCCTCCCTTCCATCAAGGCATATCTAAGTTTCCACTCATATTCTTAGCTGTTGGGTTTTTTATGGATACAATTCCATAAAAGTAGTTAATTATGATGAGCAAGTACTTAGAAATGCTAACACAGAGCTTGAACTTCCAAGAAAGTGTTTATAATTGTAATGAAGTAGCTTGCCAAAGAAGCATGGGAGATTCTGTCCTTCCAAGACAACCTAATTACAATGCACTGCCATGTCAGAAAGCTGAAGAAGTCCCCACAGAACTTTCCAAGACTTGATTCAGTTCCTTTCATCAAGCACTAGGTTCAGCAGACCCTTATCTGATTCCAATTAGGGAAGGCAACAATCAAACCATATTCACTTTCCTCTACATGAGCTTTTGAGATTCTAAGAGTTCACATGACATACCATCTGGTTTTAAATCCCACTGTGATTGGTATCTCTCAAAACAGAAAATCCCACTTCAAAACATACTCTTTCCAGACCCACTGCACATAAGCAGCAAAGAACAGTGATTGTTGTGACAGATAATTTTATTACCACCTCCAGCTCATTTTTGAGAAGTACTGGCAGTACTTACAATAAAAAATAATTTTAAACCTCATTTTTATAAGGAATATCACCTTGAAAATTACTTCGTACACACCAAAGACTTTTCCACTTACTTCACTATCAACAAACAATTTCTGTCCTGTAAGCCAAAGAAATTCAAACCAGAATAAAGAGCATTAACCAAACACCTTTCACAACCCAGGTAAGAACAGAAGACTGCAAATCCAGCCAAAGGGAAAGAATATTCATTCTTTCCATCTTAAAAGAGACTAAAATGAAGGATGTGACCAAGAGTCTGAATACAGCTCCTTTAGTTCAGTGATTCTGTTAAAAAAAAAAAAAAAAAAAAAAAACAAGTAACAAACCATTTTAATGTTGCAACTTTATTTAAAAGAAAGTGGTTTTAGAGTTTTTGGTAACATATTTCTTATACAAAATTGATACAATGAAAAATAAACTTCAGCAGTGTTCTGAGAGCAGGCTGTAAACTTATAATCAAATGTACTATATTGGAAAAGGTAGCTTTGTTTAAAGCTTATTTGCAGACCAGCACCAAGTGATCCCAAAAGTCTAGTTTTACTGTACATGACAAAAAACCTCAAACCCACACTTCCCAAGTAAGGAGTTGTTCAATCTCACTAGTCTTCCAATTTACAGTAACAGTTATGATTAACTATGCAAGAAACACATCAAAATTTCCTACAGCACCTTCAGTGAGTAAAGATCAACTTTTGTACACCTTTGAAAGTTTATAAGGAGTCATGGACAAGGAATTTACACAAAACTCTAGGAATTGCCATTTACATGGAACTCAGAAGTCCATGAAGAAATTCCAAAGCTTTGTAACAGTTCTTTTTAAATTATTTCATTTTAGCAGGTCAATTTATTTGATCACATTAATTTGGATCACATTTTTTAAACCTATGTCTGTAGTACATCAAAATTCCAACACATCAACAAGCAGTATGAACAGGATCCAGCGGGGAAAGAGAAAACCCAAAACATAACAAGCTATGCAATCCTGAAATTCTTTTAACATTCTTATCACATGCTCAGTAGAAAGCAAGGCTCCTCCCAAAACTCTTTTGTTTCTATTTTTAAGTTGTCTGAAATCAAGTTTCTCAAACAGAAAACCTATTCTGGGAAGAAACTTTCTCATTATAAACCCTGTTCTTCAAACATCTCATTTTGGGGTAACTTGGCTTCACACAACCATTACAGGCACAGGGAAGATACCGCCCTCAAATATTAAGGCTGTAGAGAGCTACCAGATGGGGAAAAATACTAATATTCAAACTGTGAAATAATGGTACTGTAATTCTAGTATTTGCTCTTCTCTATCATGCAATCATAATTATACTTTTAAAAGACAGCAGAGGTCTGTTTCCTGCTCTCTGCTTAGGTGCTTCTCACTTCATGATCCCTGAACACAATCTGATTTATAATAGCTGTTCATGTAAATGTTCTAGGAATAGCACCAGTAGAAAAGGATGCTAATCCAGTAACCCCAGAAAATCTGCAACTTAAAAAGTCTTCCCTAGAAATTCCACTTCCTTTTCAGGCTCTTTGCCTTTTGCTTTCATCTGCAAAACATCCACTAATCATCCTCTATCACTGCTCTCCACTCTGTGACACCAATGTAAACAAAACCTAGTAGAATAATCAAGTTTTGCCAGAGGAAAAAAAAAAAAAGCACCATAACATTACATCTTTGCTCCTTTCAGTAAGTTACAGCAGCATTTTGAGACCAAAGCCTCAGCACTCTATTGCTTAAAGCCTTGCTCCCAGGTCCTCCGCAATGCCTTGGATCCTGGTATTAAAACAGAAGAGGTATTGAACATAGGATGTGCTCAAAGGAACGTGGATAGGAGTTTCTGTGAATTGTGTGCAACAGACCTACTTTGTGCCAGGGGACATTTACTATGCAGATTTTGTTCTCTTGTGTAGCTGAGGAGTCACTGGCACTGAACAGTTTTGCCATAGCCACCTCTTCCAGCATCATAGTCTTGCCGATATTCATCTCGGACCTAACGAAGGAGGGAGAAAGGGAAGTCCAGAAAAAACAAGGAAAAACAATTTCTCAAAAACTGATACACCATTAGAATACAGTCATACTGACATCACAACACATAAGTGGCTACATGCAGATGACTGAGCAAACAGAAGGCAAAGTGCATCATGCAGAAGCCCAGAAGAGCATAAACCAACTTCCTCTTCTATCGTGTTGGGGCCTCTCTAATCAACAAGCAAGGATGGCCAGCCTGGGGCTTTGGCCGTACAAGCCACTGCCACCTGCGGTAAGCCAACTGCTGTCCTGTGTACTCCTGACAGCCCCTTACATTCTCTGGGCTTACTTAAAAGCATTATCTCCCCAGGCAGCCAGGAGTTGTTTTCGCAAGTACTTTTAATGCAATTTATGAAAGTTACTTATTCCTAGTGGATTATACTGCCATTGATCAGATGTCTTCCAGTGTTGTCTTAAACAATGACTCCTAAACTGCTATTTCTGAAATTGTTCTGTGTTCATTCAAAACCAAGAAGTCTGGTAAAGTCACCATTCCCTTAAAACCCCAGACTGTACAACAACCTACCTGCCCCCCTGATCTTCCACGGCCATACTGTCTACCCTCCTTAAACCCTGCATCCCAGTCTGTCCTTATGATCCTATCATCAAGTCTGGTCCCGTTGATGTATCGCATTGCATTTTCAGCATCTCCTCTGGCATAATACCTTAGGAATAAGTTAACGGAAAAAATGGACTTTTATTTTCACCACACGGAAAAAAGAACAATATCAAATGGGCTACAAAACCAAGTCTTGGCTTGAACCACTATTATGAAGTTACACCAGCTAAAAAACCTGCTAGTTTAGGAGGAATATGCAGCAATTCAAGAATTAAAAATACAAATATCGGATTAAGTTTGTCAATCATACCGACACTTAACAGAACAAAGCTCTGTTACTAAAGAGTGGGAAGCCCCAGGCAGGCTCCATTCATTCTGCAAACTTACACCATTCTGGTGAGTTCACTGGAACCAGTAACAACAGAATGATCCTCAGAAACCTGCACATAATGAAGTCACATGACTGGGATGAAAGATGAGAAAAGAAACTTTACACGTGTTTTTGTATGAAAAGAAAGACCTTTTTACCTCTGCACAGAGAAGATGAATTTACTGCAGAGGTCAATAAACTAAAAGATGTCTGGGTTAAAGTAACAAAGTGAAAGCAATCTGCTGACCCTGCTCGACATGCAGTGTATGCTCGAATCACAGAATCACGGGTTGGAAACGACATGTAAGATCAAGTCCAACCGTGAGCCCAGCATTGCTCTCTCTCGCCAGGGTCTCCCACAGATGCTTTAGCAAATGATTAATTTTATCCTCGGAGAACTCCCCCGTGACTCAGAGCCCGCAGTGCAGGGCAGTTCACCCACACCCTGACCGCTCCTGCCCCCCGCACAAGGATACTCCACGAAGCAGAAGCCGCAGGCGGTTTTCTTCACTTTGTCCAGCCCCATGATGACCTTCTTGATGTCGCCGCTTTTGCCGAAGAGCTCGTGGATCTGCTCCTCCGTGGTGTAGAAGGAAAGGTTCCCCACGTACAGTGTGCAGCTCTTCCTCAGCAGCCGCTCCTGGTCGTACCGCGTCCCCTGGGCCGCAAGGACACAGCGTTACCTCATGTCATGGCCCGGCCCGGCCCGGCCGAACGCGCGGCGCCCGCCCCCGGCTCACCCGGAAATGCTGGTCCCGGTACTGGCTGAGTTCGGCGTAGGAGTCGCTGCGCAGGATGCTCAGCGTCCCGCCGGAGGTCATGGCAGCGCTGTCCGGCCCGGCCGAGGCCGGCCCAATGCAGCGCTGCGCGGCCCGCCGCGCCCAGCAGCGGCCGCACCGACGGCGCCCAGCCCGGCCCTCGGCGCCTTCCCGCGCCCCACGCACGCGCCCCGCCGCCGCCGGGGGCGCAGCCAATGGCGAGGCGGTGCGCGGCTCTCGCGAGCGCGGAGGGGCGGAGTGTGCCGCACCTCTCGCGAGACCCGCGGCGGGCCCCGCGTGTGGGGGCGCCGGGACGCCTGTTCTCGCGAGAGCGGCGGCGATGGCGCTGCTGCGGGCGCTGCTGCTGCTGCTGTCCAGCCCGCGGCTCGTGGAGCGGCTCTCGGAGTCGCGGCCCATCCGCGCCGCCGCCCGGCTCACCGCCAGCGCACTCACCCGCGGCCAGCGCGACCTGACCCCGCGCCTGCTTCGCCTGCGCGACGCTTTCCTCGCCGAGCTCAAGGACGGCGCCCGCGCCCGGGGGTGGCCGTGGCCGCGCGGGCCGGGCCGCGGCGGCCGCCCCGGATCAGCGCCGTGATGGCCGCTTCGACCGGGGGCCAGCTGCGGACAGCGCCCGGGGGGAGACGGGAACCGCCGCCTCTTCCCGCCCGGAGCGCGTTAGAACCGGCGGATGAAGGGCCAGGGCGACGCTCCGGAACACGGCGGTGCCCGGGCTGTGGATGGCGAGCTGCGGACTGGACGGTGCGTTCCACATCGCATGGCCTGGAACGACTCCTCGGGAAAGCATGAACACGGGAAGCTGCTCCTCATCGGTTTCATGGATTTCCATTTAAAAAACAATATACACTTTCCACGGTTCTCAGGAACAAGCAGACTCACTTTATAATCGCCCACAATGCTGTGAAGATTGTCACGTTAAGTACTTGATAAGAAACTTGAAATAAAACCACAATTCTCACAGGAGTACCTGTAACAATGTTTGTGTATACAGGAGTAATACTCTATATTTGATACAGTTTTGTTACAGAAAGGGTTTTAAGTGTTGATGATGGACAGGATAAGAGACATCTTACAGGAAGGTAAAAGGGATTCAGTAGCTATCCTAAAAGCACGCCTCAAGTCTAATACAGCAAGAAGGGTTTACAGGGAAAAAACCTGACCAATAGAGCCACCCTACATACAAATGGAAATACAGATATATAATGGAAAAGGATGCATCTATCATGTGTAATGCACGGGGCAGGTTTGCTTAAGATACTGTATCTGACAACATCTATGACACTACAGCAGTCAACCTTCCTTCAGAGCATGTTTCACTGTTTGATCCAGCTGAGAGGCTCAGTTAACTAGGGAGGGACATTTCCATTCCTCGTATCATCCCAGGCGAGAACATTGTACTTTGTCTGAGATAGTTTCCTGCATTGCTGGTAAAATTAAACCTCCAGCAACAAAGACAGGTGTGCATGGATGGGGAAACTGCATCTACAGTGTAAATTCAAAGGTCTGGCTGGCAAGACAAAAGCAGTATATTGTTAATCTGAGCTGGTATTTGTAGTCCAGGTTCTCTTGCTGTCTCTCTGCAGGTTACCTGTGCAGTGGTAGAGAGAAGTCATCCCATGGGAATGGTGCTCAATTACATGCCCCAAGAATTTCAAGATGTACCCCACTCAGACTGACTGAATTCATAAGTTTTATGAAAATAATGTTCAAGATTTAAGGTCTCTAAGGAAGCTGAAAATGGACATGGAGTACCAGCTGTGCACTTGGTTGTACCATCCCAGTGTAAGAGAGCAAAAAGAAAATTAACTTGGAAAATATATATGCTGTCACAATGCTTTCTCAGCTACTTACACTATTTCGTGAGTCACCGCACAGACAGGCGCCTTCTCTCCCCCTGCCTCCCCCCGAACACCCACCTTTAATTTACAGGCAGGCCAGCAGTGAGAAACAAAGGATGTGGGATGAACATACAGGGAACAGAAGACAAAATGCTTCACTAGAGAACAAGAGCTATGTTCCCTAAACATGTAGGTCATTCACACCTATAGCTTGGAAAATACAGGCAAATCATTCACACATTCATTTTTCCTAGGTTCTCTTTAGAGCCTGGCATCAACCTGTATTAGTCTTGTCTCTGTTGAAAACCTATGTCTTAAGACCTTACGTAAGGTTGTGTGGGTGAAGAACTGCCAAAAGCATTACCACCTTTGTGAGCAGAAATAATTCAAGTGTCATGTTTGTGTTAGAGAGAGAGGTTTGATCTACAATGCATGTGCCAAGTGAGGATGTTTTGGATCCAGAAGTTCATGTAGGCAAAACCAAAGATTGTAGGTCTTGCTGTGCTGTTGAGTGTATGCATCATTGTCAGCTGAAGCCCAGTTGTTGGTGTCCAGTTTAAAAAGAGACTGCTCTCCAGTGGAAAGCCGAGATAGGAGCTGTCATTCCCAGTGAGCTGATTTAATGGGGAGTAGCTAGTGCACGGGGAGGGGGCGCAGGGGATGCGGCTCCTTCCTCGGGGCTGCCTTCTCTCCACGGCAGCAGAACCGGGGGATCTCTGAGCCTGTGCTGAACCCGGTCAGAGATGCTTCTGGTCAATGGCACGAAGGATCAAATCCTCCCAGTTACCCACTTTCTGTCTGCGCAGCTCCTCGATCCAGCTCCCGCAGGACCTGCCGTGCGCTCTGCCGGGGTGACAGTCGTGACAGAGCAGCGATAGCTGCGAGACGAGCGGCAGGAGCGCGCAAGGGAAGGAGTGCCCGAGCTGCAGCCGCGGAACACCGCGCACGCTTAATGCCATCACAGCGCTGCCTCCCGATATGCCCGGGGCGGTGCGTGGGTAGCACGTTCACGAGGATGGAACCGTGGCAAGGAAGGCTAAACAGGCAAAGCTTGGATTTTAGGATTTAGCACAAGTACTTAGGCTGAAGCATCCTCCATGTTCTAAATCAGATTCTGCCAGATCAGTGCTGGGGATTTTTTAAGACAGACCCACGCAGGCAGTGGTACAGTACTGTGACTGCAGTCTGGTCTAATGAATTTTTAAGAACATAAGAGATTACTGAGTCAGACCAGCTTTTGTCTAACCCTGAAACCTCTCTCCAGCAGCTGAATTAATGCCTGTTATCAGTAAACACCCCACAGTCCCCAAACCCTATTAGAGATTATAAGAGCTTTCAATTAATAAATCTCACATGGAAACAGGTAAGCATCAATCACAGTTTTGGTGGGCTCTGATTTCATCCTCTCTCATCAGAAGAATTACAAAAGTTCATATGAAACACCACAGGGCTGAGTAAGTCAAATTTTAAGCAGGTTCTATCCAGAACTGGCTACCCTAAGTGTGTGAGGAATGGGAATAAAGAGACATGGGAGAGCTCCCAGTGCCACAGCTGGAGCCGAAGGGGGGGGGGGGGGGGGGGGGGGGGGGGTGTATGAAAGAGGAAGGTCTCACACCACCATCAGACAGCACCACATGAAGACTAAAACTTTGTTCTTCTAAAATCTAAAGGCTCTGATGATCTCTGTTTAGCTCAAGGATGTAAAGTCCTAACTGACTCTTCCAATTTCCACTGGATAGGACAGGTATTTGTGGTGGGTCTTCCATTGATAAGTGAGGAAATATCAAAGTCTCATTTTTGAATGAGACACCACATTTTGTAACTGTGGCTCTGACTGTACCAGGGATTATAATAAAGATGTGACAGTTACTGCAGGTGAAATTGCTTGTTCGCTGCTCTACTGTCTGGCAGAGGGTTTCTTCTCCAGCCCCAGCCATGTCAATGACTTCCACATGCACGTCTGTCTTCTTGATATTGAGCAGAGACCTTGGAGGCATGTAGGTGTGTGCAAAGAGCAGAGTGTAGTGCTGCAGATGGCTTGAGGATGCTGGAGAATGGATGAGCTGCTCCAAGTGAAACAAACAGGGAATGAGCCCTCCCTGGTGTAAGCAGCCAAACAGAAGTGCCCCCAGAAGGTTGAACAGAACAATGAGGAGTTTCCATTTCACAGCTCTGTTTGGTGACGCGCTGAACAGGACCAATGGCAGGATGAGAGGGATGAGAAACCGAGGCTCCTGGTGGCTGAACAGGGAGAGAAATGCCAAAGGAACAAAATAAAACAGCAGCAACGTTGGACTGCCCTCAGAATGCACCAACAGCCCAGGCGGCCCACGGTAACACCGTCTGACCAGCAGTAACTGACAGACATACTTCTTTAGCATTTTAAGGCCAGCACTGATGGCCAGAATATGTAAGATCCCAAACAGCATTACTCCATTGACTGTAAAATGGGTAACTCGTGGGTGACTTCCATGCAGTGCAAGATTATGAGGATTAAGATTATAGCTGAGAAAATTGAAGGGGGTTACTACCACTTTGTCATGTAATTGAACTATTACATCAATTAGGCTGCTCTTGTTAGTGCTGTAGAGGTTGTCTAAGCTCACAGAGGTAAAATAGAAGGTGTCAGCAGTTATGAAAACAAAAGTGGTAAAACATGCACATAGGATAAACTTCAAAAAGTGGTTTATGAGAGTTTTAATGCTCTTTTGAGAGTCAACAATTAAACTGGCCCAGTAAAGCAGGGGCATTAGAGCAAATGCCAGAAAGGTTGGCCTGTTGAAAAACCCAGCTGTTGTTATGACACCTATGAGAGAGCTGCTTGTAGGCTCTGCTGAGCTGCCACTGGACTTCCTTGAAGAAATCAGTACAATGAGAAGAGCAAAGAGAAGTCCTTCGAGTGTGTTGGTAAACGTTCTCGTATAAAACACCAGCGTGACATATGATCCAGCAAGAAGTACCAGCGCTTTCCACGGATCTGCTCCCCAGAAAGGAGCCAATCGATAAACACTATAGTCGAGTAAGAAAGAAAAGATTGTAAAGAGCAGGCGAGGAGATACAAGGAGAGTGTAGCTGTTGATGCAACTTGAACATACGTTGAATTGCTGCAAAGACTTGATCACCCAGTACGTAACTCCTGATGTCATTAATGGGAAAACAACCGTTCTGCAAGGAGAGCTGGAAAGGAACTCCCATGGATAATAGACCTGTAGGTTTAAAATATCTCCTACAAAGGAAGAGAAAAATACATACATAGATAATATAGTTTATTCAATAATTCAGCATTAGGTATACTACTTGGTATAAGAGGTATCACAATACAGAGCAGCTCCTAAACTTTTAAAACTGGTGTCAACGTTGACATTTTTAGGGGCGTACCATTCATTTTTACAAAGCATCGAGAAGCCCGTCACAGTAATGTGGTTCGAAGCGCCACTCGCTGTGCACAGTAGGAGCAGGACCCCATCCACCCGGCCAGCCCTGCGGATCCTCTCCTGCCCGGCGCGCGGGGCTCGCTGTGTGGCAGAGCGGGATCCCTCGGGAGCACCCGCCCAGCCGGCGATGCGGGACACGGTGCCCGTGGCCGCGCCGCTTCGCGTCCCCTGGGGCCCGCGCGGGGCCACCCCGTCCCGGGCGCACGCCTTACCTGCCATGACCTCGGGTGCCTGGAAGAACTCGTCGGGGTGCAGGTACCCGCTCTGCGGCAGGAGGCACCAGCCCGCCCGCAGCGCCGCCAGCAGCGCCCACAGCGCCCGCGCCGCCATGGCGGCCGCGGCCCCCCGCGCCGCTCCACCAGGGGGCGCGCGGCGCACGGGCCAGGCGCCGCAGCGGGCGCGCGGCGCGCATGCGCAGCGCCCCCGCCGGCTGCGATCCCCGGGTTCAATGGGGCTGGGAAGGGGCCCGGGAGCAGCGGGTCCGGCCCGCGGCCCGGCACGGAGCGCCACGGCCACTCCTTCCTTAAATACCGCCGGGACGGGGACACCGCCGCCTCCCGGACAATCCATTCCAGTGGCTAATCACCCTTGCTGTGAATTCCTCCTGATGTCCCTCCTGAACTGGCACAGCTTGAGAGGATGAGTTCTATGAATATGTTCTCTCGTTCTGTCACGGCCTGGGAGAAGAGCCCGACCCCCAGCAATTTGCACTGCCCTGTCATGGAATTGTAGAGCGGGAGTAGGTCACCGGGAGCCTCCTCAGACTGAACACGCCCAGCCCCCTCAGCCACTCCTCACGGGACTTGTGCTCCAGACCCTCCTCTGGGTACATCCCAGCGCTCCAGTGGCCTTCCTGAACTGAGGGGCCCGGGAGCGCACACAGCGCTCAGCGTGCGGCCCCACCAGTGCCAAGGGCAGGCGACAATCGCTGCCCTGATCCTGCTGGCCGCACTATTCCTGATGCAGGCCAGACAGGATGCCACTGGCCTTCCTGGCCACACACCGGCTCCTGCTCAGCTGCTGTTTCAAAATTCACCAAAAGCACAAGGAGAAGAAACCGCAGGGGCCGCAGCTGGGCACAGCTTGCCAGTGGTGCTGGGTTTGAGTGCTGGGCACGGCGCCCCTGCTCCCAGCACAGACACGCTCGCTCCAGCGGGCACAGCCGGGGCTGCCATCGGCCTGTGTCCCACTCCAGCCCCAGCAACTGGGAGCAGCGGAACAGGGAAAGGGAAAGGCAAACGTTCATATCCCAGAAAAGCACTAGTTTAGCTACCAGGCTGGTTAAAGTGTGATTATTTCTCATGTTTATTTGCTGTTTTCACTTATTTATGGTTACTATCTGGCTTTACCAAGTTTTTATTACACCAAATGTCTGTTCATCCCAGGATCATGAGGTGGTCTCTGCAGTCAGGAGGACAGTGCCTGCCAGCAGCACAGCAACATCTGTGGTTAGTGCAGCTATGGATAAAAATAAAACCTTAATGCTACAGCCAGTAGAAATGGCTACTCAGAAATTAAGCACTTTGTTTCACCTATAGCAAATAGAAGTTTTATGCACAAGGCACTCACAGGAATGCCCTGTGTGGAAGGACAGTCATGAGGTTCTTGATGAAGGCTGAATCAAACTAAAGATCACAGGACATCTCTGGCCAGCCATGAGAGCACTGGGTGCGGAAAGCCAATAAGCTCAGTGGATGCTCACATTTGGCTTTGTTCTTTTCTCTGTCAAAAGGTAGTCCCCCCCGTTCCAGTCTCTCTGGGCTTCTTTTTCATCCAGTGACTTTGGAAATTTCCCCTACTTTCTCCTGCTGGAAGATAGACTATGTCCATGGCAGAAGCTGGACTGGTCTCTGTTCACAGCCTGTCCATTCTCTGTGCACTTAACTCTGTGGCAGTGGAGCTCAGGAGAAGCTGGGTAGGATAGATAAATCAGGGACGTGGAATCTGAACAAAACCAGCCAGGAGGCCACCAGAGAGAGAATTCACTATACAAGAGTTTTGATATTGCCTTCCAAGAAATTCTTCTACAGGTCCAAAACTCAGTATCCATCTAACAGTTCTTGGGAATCCTGGGTGGTTCAGTATCAGCAACAATGGCAGAGATGCTCCAGTTTTAGACTAATCTTGTAAACCCTGTTGATACTGTATTGCTGTTTCTCGCCCAAATTCCACCCAATCCACACAGACAGGGGCAGCTTCCAGCCTACGTCACTCCCTGATGAGCAGATGCTGTTGGCACTTGCCCTGCAAAGAGGCAGGAAAAGGCATTCACATGGTAGCACAGCATATTATCCAGACTGCAGCATTTCTGAAGAGAAGGTGGCAGGGCAGAGGTGGCCTGGAAGTTCCCACTTGGACTGTGCTAGTCCAAGCCTTGTATCTGACATATAACAAGCAGGGGAATGACAGTAGCTATGAGTGAGTATTGTGTTATCTTATTACCTGCCCCAGAGCACTGGGGTGTTTGCATCCCTTCAAGGGACTCAATATATTCACTCCCCAGCCATTCAGTGTATGTTCTCCTCTCTTCTACTGGCACAATCTCAACAGTAGAATCCTTAAAAATCAAGTCTTTTCCCTGAAAAGCTGAAGAATCAAACATTTTGAATCCATTTCCATCGCTGCTCTTTCCAAAGTCAGACCTGAAAATAATAAAGGTTCTCAGCATTTTGCAAGATGACGTGCCACATTCCTGTCATACAACATGAAAGATGACAGGAACCATTTTGTAGATGAAAAATTCATACACAATTGCAGAATCTCTCTTATGTGTTTGCTTTTAGACGCTCCAGTAGATCAAATACAGAATTCTGCCACTGGCAATTACAAGAACAGCATTTGTGATTTTGTGTTTTTAGTTACTAGCTGGAAAAAGAGTTTGTTTTTTTTTTTTAAATCCTCCTGCCTCAGTATTGTAATGAAGTATATGGTTTAGCTGCCCAGGACTTACAGACATGACTGAAGCCCAGCACAGAGATATTGTTCAGTCTTGATTTTGAACTAGTTAACTTCAGGGTGGAGAAGGAACCTTGCTGTGGCAGCCAGGCACACTCTGCCTGCATGGTTTACCATGTAACACGGCTGCAGCATAAACCAACCCAGCAAAGCTCAATTGCATTCCAAGGAAAATTCCAGAATGGAAAAATGTTAGCACATAGTCTGTACCTCAGAGTAACACAGAAACAGGGGAAAGCCATGGGAAAACACCTTAAGCTCCAGGGAAATTACTACTGCAACCAGTGGCTGAGCAAAAAGTTGAAATCCTTTGTGCACCAGGGTGGTTTTACTGGGTGAGTTACATGGGTTGTACTTTACCTTCTCTGTCACACTACCAACAGGACTGCACTGTGCACATGCTGCCAGTACCATGAGGCAGGATATGGCAGCATGGTCCAGTTGTCTTTATCCTTGGTCTATGTAAGACCATATATAATTCCCCCCAGAAATAAATGGATTATTAGTACCTGGGCTCTGTCCAGTAGTCCATATAGAGCAAAAACATTGACATCTGGGTGAACCATAACGGCCTGAGCTGGCACCTGAGCCAGGTGACAATTGGCAAACTGGGTGACTTCAGCACGAGCACCATTTGGACACAGTAACTGGAAATCATCAGACTTCAATTTTTGGGCCCAACTAGCAGGGTTTTTACCTGAAAAAAAAAAAGAAACTGGTCATTCTCAAGCAAGGAATGCTTTAGAGCAAGAAAAAGTAATTGAATTATAATAAAGAGACATGTAAAACTAAGTACCATCTGTGTTCTCAAACACTGTTGAGTGCTTCACAAAGGCCACATCCCCAGAATCCTCTACCAGGCACCTAAAGGAAGTCAAAGATATAAATGCTTTCATTTATATTTATATAAATATATATTTAAAGATGCTTTCAATTCAAAGCATCTTTATGTGAACCACATTTTTTTAATAACGCATAGGTTTAGAATGCAATTTTTTTATAGGCATTCCTACAAACGAATGTACTGGACCCAAAGCTAGTAAGAAAAATCAGAGAAATTTAGCATCTTGGATGGAGAGAAAAGCAACAAAATACTTAAAAAATATTCTGAATTAAAAATTTAAAGAGTGGAATAGAGTTGAAAATTAAAAGCATCATGAAAAACAACAAAAAAATCTATTATGTGATATTCAGTGCAGCATTTGCAGCCCTGTACATTGGATATCTAGTTAATCTTACTGCAATTTCTAAGGGTTTTGTTCCAGAACTAAGTTCAGTTTCTTCTAATTTTCCAAAGCAGAAATAGCCCAACATGCCAAGGGACCCTAAAACCACCTCCTCTCCTATGTAGCTTACTCTGTAAGTGTTTTCAAGAAGCATTTCCTAAAACAAAATAATGAAACCAATGAAACAGACGTAAAGCTGTAACTGTGCATGATTTATGCAGCACAAAATACAAGGGAAAACTGGTAACAGTTAACAAAAATACATATAATTCAATGGCACCTAGTTTAACATCAACAGTTCTAATCAAATGTGATAAGTCATGACATGGCTGATTCTGTCACACAAAGAACAAGGTCTCGGTGGGGCTCTTTAGCGCATTTCCCCATCAGAAAAAGCTTTCCTAACATATTTTTCACGACTCTGTACAGTTTAATTTACCCAGGCAGTGGGATATACACAAACTGAATGGCCTCTCATACCTCTTTTAAATTAGTCTAAGACAGGCAGAGTTGAAGGAATCTAGAAATCTGAATTTTAAGTCCATCTCAATCACTTTTCATAATTCATTCTTCTTTCAGATGGGATGACCTAAATGTCACAGATAGTCCAACCCCTACCTTGTAGAAGACTGCAGTCCTCCATTTTTTTCACCCAATTCTACCCTTTTAAATACTTAAAACTTCCCACATCAATCAATGAATTAAGCACCTTCTCTATTAAAAATCAAAAAGTGATCTCCATATAAAGTTTGACTGTATGGGCAATACTATCAAATGCACAATCTTAGAATTAGGAGCAAGGCTCACACAGCCTTGTAACAGCATTTGTTGCTCATTCATCTGGTGACTGGGAACTGGCTCTGTTAATCCATGAAGTGCAGCAGAGGATCTAGAGTTTGCCTGCAAGGCATGTACCCAGCAGAGCAGCTGGACTCAACTAAATAGATCGGCAAAAAGTAGTTAGCCAAGTCTAACACTTCATTCTTTACCAGGTGGCTGCTGTTGAAGTCTCCTCCTTGAAGTCAAAAGGTGGCTTTCTGCCAGCTGTTACATGCACCATTACCTTCCGAGGTGAAGGTCAGGAAAAGGAAGTGCTCCTTCCATACCTAAGAGTTTCACAGTCTTCAGGTACGGCCCCGTCTGTACATGTACAATGTCATACAAAGTATTTGTTCCATTTTATATTATTTTCCCTGTAGTCTGGTTTTCTAGGCCTGAGGTTTCTGAGTTTCTGATCTCAGTTTCTTCGTGGTGTTTAGGTTTCAGAAGACCTTGTTCCCACAGACTTGACATAAACATCCCAAGTGTTATTGTAACAAGAGTGATGTTTTGCATTCTTTTCTGTAGGATGGACTTGTCTCTATCCATTGGTTTGGGCCAATGGTTAGAAGAGTTCTGGCACTCTTCTAACCAATGAGAGTGGCCTGTTCTAAAAGGTATATAAGGAGGGCAGTTGTTTTAATAAAGTAGAGTCAGATACAGTTTTTTATAACAAAGTCTCATGTCGTTTGTTCATCGCCCACAGCGACATTTCCCCACTCTATTTTTAACACACTTTGTTTTGAAGAGGATTTGGTAATTGAACACTGGCCATAGCTGTTTGTGCTGTACAGAAATCTACCTTCAGCTACAGCCACCAATGACTCAGAGTAGTGAAGACACACTGCAGGCTCCCTTTCATGAGCTTGTCACTCTCTGCAGGGACCTACAGGAGCCAGATCCTGGCTACTGGGTGCCTGCTTCCCTGCTAGAGTTCCCTATGAATGATCTGCCCATCCAGAGTGGCAGACTCCCTGTCCCACTAGATTAAAGCCAGACTGGAGGCCAACAACAATCTACTTGGTCCTGACAAGGTGGGTGCTCTGTGCAGAGACACCTGTGCACGGGTGTGCACAGGGCTGGGCTGTTGGCCACCTGGCTGTCTGCAGGCTGGCAGAGGCTGTGAGCCAGTGTAACGCCTTACGCCACACCCGTGCTGGTGAGGACATCTGGGGACACACGTCCCACCTCATTTATGGCACCTGCTGCAGCAACAATAACCTCTGTCTGCTGACTGCGATGGAAACCAGGAGCTCCTTGCATTTTGGCAGGCTGACACACTGAATCACAATCGTAGGTGTCAGTTACCTGAAGGCTCCACTGTAGCTGTAATAACGTTCTTGGCTGCTTGCACTGCATTTGTGGTTTCCACTCTCATCTCCAATACACAGCTGACAGAGCTTTGCTGGGTAGTCTTCCTGCTCAGCTGAGGGCACACAGCTGGCAGAGAAAAACTCACTCACAGCTAAGGAAAGACAAAACCAACATAAGGAGTAAAAATTGTGGGCTCTTCACAAAAAAAAAAAAAAAAAAAAAAAAAAAGACAGATACAACATCATGAAGTTATAACCAATGCAGGTTTCAGTAGAACACTAGAAATACAAGTTACAGCTGCCTTACTGGAATTCACAAACTAGAACTCCTAAAATATTTTTGGAGCACTATTTAGCTGACTATGTAATGAAACCAAAGAGCCTGGACACAGCCCTGAACGATATGAACTACCAGACCTTTAGGCAGTTGCTTGGACTAGATGACCACAAACTGTCCCACAAACTGTCCCTTCCAACATAAATTAGCCAATTATTTTGTGATAAAGGAAAGAAATACTTCTGTGTTAGATGTAACATTCTCAGACCCCTCCACTAGTCCATACTGGTGACAAACTTAAAATTTCAAATTATATTAAAAACACAATACCCCTTCACAAACACATATAATTAATAGTAGAGCTATGAAATATCAAAATAATTTCCCTAATTAAAGTTTATCATTAGACTATTACTTTCTTTTTCATATGAAATATCATTGTCTTACCTTGAGGAATATTACAGCCTCTGTTCTTAATAATCCCCCTCTTAATTAGTATACCAATGGGAATATTCCATCCAGCATTTCTCCCCAATCCTGTATGGCAGGACTTCTTCCCTCTCAGGTCACTGATGGTGAATGCATTGGACAAATTTCGTTTCACTAACACCACAGCATAGTATCCATTGCTGCTGTCATTAGCTTGTAAAATAAAAATTTAAAAAAAACAAAAACAAAACACCACAACACATTACAGCTTCCCTGAAGCATTCCCACAGCTTAGTGGTCATCTGTGGATCCACTACACTTATATGGTGGCAACTTCAATTGCTCCAACAATCTGCTAGCCAGGCAGCATAGATGCACATGGAATTACTCATCACTTCTACTGCCTCACACTGCTGCATTCACCTCTGGTCTGTACGCTGGGACTGCTACACACCCGAGCTGCATAATCTACGGACAGGATGATCAAAGTGTTCCGGTTCCCACCAGATCTAATAAATACATCTCTCTGAAAAACAATGGTTGGGGCATAACTAATTCAGCAAATCTGCTTCAAGAAATTATTTCTACGTGAAAACTTCAAACCTGCATTAAAACTTCTATGAGTTTTGCAGCAAATTTAAACTCTGCCTAGTGACACTGTAGACACAAGCCCTCTTTTAATCAGTGACTCTGAAGCACCTACATTGACAGGAAAAATTTGCTTCTAACTAGACTCTACTGTGCAATTTCTGTATTTTTGTTTCTCTTAAAAATATTTTGGCTTGTGAGTACTGATTTTTTCCACTGAAAATATTTTTTTTTCACAATTCAAAAAACAAATGAAGAGGTACAAGACTCAAAATTGCCTAAAACAACCTGGTCCTGCAGAAGGGCAGATGAAAGTAGCCTCACTGTAGAAGCTTATCTTGTATCCTCCTCTATCCATGATGTGAGGGCAGTAATTCTTATTTCCTTTGGAAACAGCTTTCCCAGCAGGGCTGGGAACAAAGGACTGTGCTTTTAGTGCTGCTTTCCTGGAAAAATAAAGTGAATATTTATGTTTCTGGATCTTCTTACCAGAGTAACTTTCTCCAGCAGCTGGTACAAGGCCATATGTCTTCCCAGCTGTGTAAATATCAGCTCCACCCAGAACTACAGCATCACTTTCCTTTTTCTGAAAAATAAAATATAAGATTTGTGGGAAAAAACCCAGCACACACTTTCCCTGCTACAATGATGACACTTTTATGTGATCATTATAGTCACACATCTGGCACCTTGAAGGGCAAGGCTTAGAGTAAAAAACATCACACTGCTAAAGAAAACCTCCCAAATGTGCATAAAGCATCATCAATGAAACAGGGACGGAGATTTCACACACACAGGCTTGAGTTAGTTGTGAAACAGTGCCTCCATCACAGCCAAAGATCATCAGGGTTCAGGCTCATCCAGACCATGTGAGTTACAGATCGTCTCCTTGAAACCCAGTGCTCCTACTTGTTAACAAAGGGAGTGTACATATCTAACCCCACCTACCCAGCACAGAGCAGCTTCTTTTCTTTTGGTTCATGGCACAAGGATTGTAGCAGCCTACCTGGATCAGCTCCATGCACTCTTCCTTTGTCTTGGCTGAAATACACTGAATTGCTGGCTTCAAATTCTTTTTTCTAAAGGCAACAGCCATTTCACCACATTTCCAAATCTCCTCAGTGGATACAACGCACCAGTTCAGGCTTTCTGGCATTGCTGCACAAAATTGAAAAGCAAATGCTACATTCACTTTCCTTGCAATAGACAACAAGGATTCACACTGCCCACTGTCACATATGTCCCATGCACATTATTGAAAATATTTGCTCCTGTGTTGCTCCCCATCCCTCCGGCTTAGACATACCTGACCAGGAACCAGGGCACTGCCTGTCAAGCAGTTATGTCCACACTGCAAACCTCTCCATAGCAGAGAAACAACAATTCCTACAATTATTTGAGTGCAGCAAAAATCCACCCTGAACACAAGCTTCCTCACATCTGACAGTCATAGAGCAATGTCCAGAAGAGACAAATCAGGAAGGTGAGGGGCTTTGCCACAGCACAGATCACATCTGGAAGGCTCAGTTGCCAGGATTTTTAAGCATCTTAAGGCAAAGATTCTTGCACCTTGTGTTTCTCACTTTCCCAGAATGTGTACCAAGTAATTTTCACTTTCTTCTGATAGCAGGAAAGACCATAATGCTTCAATAAAGAGCAACTGAGAATTTCCTTCGGCTTATGGAGGAGATCCTCTGCTAGGAATCCATTCATCCATTTTTATAGACTACCTGGGGATTTGCACAGCAGCATATTATTATTTCCCCTTGTCAGCAGGTAAGCAATTAAGTACCAGGCAGCAGTATTGGCTTACCAGATTAATGCCTCTCATACACCAAGAAAGGGTAGAAAATGCCTGCATCTTACAACAAAGCTGGCCAATTTGCATAGCAAAATGCTCTGCAATGCAGTATTGTTTCTAGGTTAAAAAGTCACCTTTGCCCATGCTCAAAGATCAGACTGGCATCTTGCCATAACGCTCCAAGAGTGAGAAGTAAATAAAGCAGAATCAAGACGATCTGTGTCATCAGCTACCTTTTTTCTTGGTTATAAAGAAGAATCTACATACAACTTACTGTTGGGGTTGCAGCTCATTGCTTGCATGGCACGAAGATACTCATCACCCAGCCATGCCTGGTAATTCTGAGCTGTGATTGCAACAAGCTCTGTGGTGGCATCTCGGAACAGAAGATTTTGGGCACCGTAGACTGCAGAGTCAAACATCTGAAATTTGGCGCCCACCCCATTAAATCTTTGCTGTTAAAGAAGAAAGAAGCAGCTGTCACACAGTGCACTGTCTGGGATATGTGACATCCCAAACCCCTTCAAACCCCGCAGAGCCAAAGGTGCTCAGATATGCTGTTTTCAGTTTGGTTAGACAGCTGGGAGAACCCTCCTGAAATGCAAAGAAACAAAAGAAACAGCCTCCTACTTGTCCCTGGTTGAGGAGCTGGAAGACAACTGTCCCATCCGCGTCAGGCCGCACAACCACGGCCCGCGCAGGCACTCGGCCAGGTGGCAGCTCCTCCACTCTGTCACCTCAGCTCTTGTGCCATCGCGACACAGCAGCTGGAAGTCCCGGGAGCGGAGCCGCTGGGCCCACGAAGAAAGGCTTCTCCCTGAAATCAGACAGGATGTGCTGAAGGAACAGACATCGGGGGGGCTGAAGCTTCTGCCTCCAAGCCTGCCCTAAGCCTCACTTGCACATGTGGAGCAGAATACACATCTCCTGAGAATCTCTGAACTATTCCTGAGTGCACAGCACATCCTGTGCATCTTTGTGGTGCTTTAGTCCTGTGTAACATTTGTGAGACTGCACTGAGCTGTACTGGGGTCTGCAGCAGTACCCAGAGCATCACTAGTTAAGGATCACATACAACGGGGGGTTTTTGTTTTATTTCCCCTGGGTCAGACAGGTCCATGATATAAAAGCAATGTTATGCTCAAGGTAGTTTTCACATAGTGCCAGATAGGGCAGGTTATCTCTCTCTTAGTCACCACTGAATGCCTTGCCAGGCTGGAGCAATGTAACAGCCCAGGTCTATACAAAAAGAGATTTCTGCTGTTGAAGGTCTCTTTCCAGAAGCAGCTTAAGGTTCCACATTTCACCTTATACTGAAACTATCAAGCATTTAAAAAAAAATCTATCTCCTGGTGCACACCTCAGAGGGTACATCTGTTTTCGCTATTGCAGCATGTTTTTGCTGATTCCTCAATTCAAAATACATCAAAGATTTGATATTATACTGTCATTACAAACACCGTATTTCAGACCTTGCAGCCATTATTCAACAAGCTTCAGGATTACTCACCATCTGTATATTCAGGCACTGTGCTGTGCTTCACAAAAGCGACCTCTCCAGCATTTTCAGCCAAACACCTGATAAATAAATCCAACCATAAAGATGCATTATAAAACCCCTGTGCTCTGGCCACTGCCAGCTGACAGCCCAAAGGCTCTCTCTGTGCTCTGTTCCATCAGCCACAGCCACTGACCTATTTCCTTGTGCTGAGAGTTTTGCTCAAGGCAGAGACTAGTGGCTGTTAGAGCATGAAGTAAACTATCATTGTCATTTGGTGAATATGAACAACATGTTCAGTGCTGCCTGGGACAAACACCATGACCTCTGTCCAGGACAGTTCTGTGTCTAAAGCAGTCACACAATCCTTTGGGGAATATGCAGGGAGGAGCAAGTGTTTCTCATAAGCAAATTCTGCCCTTGTTAATGCTATGACTCAGGGACTGGGAGCTGCAACACAGCACACAGATGGGAAAGAGGAAAATAAAGATTGGTGTGCAAAAATGGAGGGAAGAGCAACTCGATAATTCAGAGCAGCTATGGTGGGATAACTGAAATAGCCAAGTAGGGCAGCAGTTCAGCTCTCAGACTCCAAGGATCATCAGGTTTTACTGGGAAAGGTAAGTTAGAAAAACTTGCTGAAACACTCAAGACTGTGTCAACAGCTGCTGGACAAAGCAAATAGCAGTGGGCTTTCCCTGCCCAGTATATGTGCCAAATATCCATTTGGTTTTAATATTCAGGTACGAATACCTGAAGTAATGGGTTAAGAATTACTTTTGGTCAGTTAGGTTTTAAAAGCATGGCTATGCTAATAAAACTATAGATTTTCTAACAAGATCTGTAGCTTCAGTTTCCTGTCAGTGAGGCCTGAACATGATGACTATGGAGAGGGTACAGCAGTAAAAAAATTGACAGACATGAGTTTTACCTGAAAGCCCCACTGTAGTCATAGTATTGCTCCTGGGAATTTTGTTCACATTTGTTCTGTCCTTCTGAGTCCCCTTTGCAGAGCTGACAGAGGGATTTGGGATAGTTCACACCATTTGCTCCAGGAACACAGCTTGCATTGAAATAGTCACTTACAGCTAAATGCAAAATTAGAATGAGGCATTTTTAGCAATGAATAAACAAGATCAATTTCATTTTAACACATCCACACTGTACATCTCTAAAAAGACACAGAAGGCACAAGTTATTTTCTTCTTAAAAGATAGTTTCCAAGTTTAAATAAATAAAAACCCTGCAGTCTTCATCAGACCTACATCAGGACTGTGCAAGGAACATCAAAGAGCAAAGCAGCTGAGTCACACAGTTCTGTACACACGCAGAGGGACCCAAGACCACTGGGAGAGCATTGCTGAAGAGATCTTTGCCCTGTAACTCTTGCCTTTTGGCAGGTCACAGGCCATTGCTGCCAGGTGCCCAGTGTCAGTGAGGTAGCCCACGGGCACGTCCCAGCCTGCCGTCCTGTTGATGCCGGTGTGGCAGGAGCGCACACCCCTCAGGCTGTTGATGGTGATGTTGGAGCTCCTCTTCACCACAGCCACAGCATAATAGGAAGTGCCAATCTCTGCAGCAGAGGAAGAAAGAGAAGTAACCTAAGTAGTCCTGCAGCAGCATTACAGTGACATACACTGATTTTTGGACTCATGTGCCTGCCCTACCCACAGGGAAGTCACTGTGTTCACATCCTTGCTGAGAACCTGCTGACTGTGAATCCATGTACCCCGTAATTTTTTCAATGTGAATTCTCTTAGTCCACGGGCAATCTGCTCTAACTTTGGAGGTCACTCTGCTTTGAAAGTGAGGTTCCTTTCAGGAAGAAGTTTTTTATGACTCTAAATATATTTGGATTGAATTGAAACCAGTATCATTTACTCCCCAGTTGATCTTAATTTTGTTACAGCAGAGTCAACTGATGTCTCTGGAGCATCACAGCTGATTTCATTCTCTTTATTTTACAGTTTAATATAACTCAGAGTCAAGAGCTGAGGGTTTAAAGTGATCATAAGGTCATTCAATCTGACTTGATTTAGATCAGAAATCATTACATTTCTTCCACTTTTCTCTGATTTGAGCTCATAGCCTGACTAATGGAGATAGTCGGGCTCTGAATCCTGAGGCCCATTTTGGTTTTGGGAAGCCAAAGTACAGGTCCCTCACCAGATTCACGATGTGTTTAATGGGGTGGGGGTCTGCTGCAGATGATCCAAGATCCTATGGACTGACCCCAACAGCCACTTCTGAGGATGCCTTTGTCCAGGTAAGACTAAGACCCAGCTACAAAACAAATCCAGCTCCATCTCACAATAGAATGATGAGACAGCACTGCCAGCAAACTGCTTCCAGATCTCTCCCTAACCTTGTATCTTAAAGTTCGGAGGGGCAACATCCAGCTCTGAACTACACAAAGTGTTACACTGAGCCCTTAGTCAGGATTACAAGCCACCACTGAATTATTGTCTCTGCCTTGAAAGAAGCTCAAAGCTTAAGGTCACCCAGACAAGAAAGAGAATCTAGTTCTTCCTTTCTTCCAGCAGGTAATCATACATTAGTAAAAACGAAATCCAATATTTCTAATGTACAGCACTTAGAAATAAACCAAGTGATTTATACTTAACAACTCATTAATCCGAAAAGTATGGAACAGAGAACACAAAAAGCAGAGAGACAGTAAAAAACAAACCGAACCCAACCCATCAAATTTATTGCAGGAACAGCTACTCTGACCCAAATGCTTCAGGACAGACTCAGGCACAGCCCTGTGTCTCCTGTTTCCCCAGACAGTCTGCTACAGGCAGGAGCAACCAACAGGGAACCCGACCACTACCCACTGCTCAGAGTCTTCTTGAAGACTCCAAATAAAATGCAAACAGTAAACACAAGCTTTTTCTTATGCATTTTAAGTAATCTAAAAGGTATTAGAATATACCTTGATCATATACTTCCCCAGCCACAGGTTTCAGACCATGGTCCCTTCCGGCCTGGAAAATCAAACGGCCATTCAGGGTCACTGCATCTGCCAAGTCATCCTGTGCAGACACAAGGGCAGAATACAAGTTAAAGCTTAATCATCAGTAGGTATCAACAACCAGAGTACCCATGCATTTAGAAGAGCCCTTAGTTAATATGCATTTGTGTTTTCTTTTCTAGAGTTATTTTAAGGGAACACAAATTTCTTAACAACTCTTAACCAAGAGGGATTTTAGACCTTCAAAACTGCCTTCCTGCAGAAGCAATGCAGAAACCAGCCCTGCACAATGATGGCTTCACTGGCCTTAACAGTTTGAAGGAACTTTAGAAATGGATGGTGCAGCTCTCTGCAGGATCTTAAAGCCCAGAAATTTGAAGTTTCAGTCACCGCTGTAGCTAGTGTCCCAAAGCTTGAAGATTTAAATAAAGTAGATATATTTTTAGATCATACACAGGTAGTTCAAAATAATATCCTTTGGGGCTACAAAATCTGAATGCCAAAGTGCACTCCAAAGCACTCTTGGAGCCTGCTGGCTTGTAGCTCAGCACAAGCCAGACATGCATTTTGTGAGTGGGGAAGCAGGTGGCAATGGGTTCCTGAGAAGGAGGAAAGTATCTAAAAAGACTGTTCAAATTGGGAGAATACAAATCTGAGGCATCTGCTTTGGGAAAGGTGTCCAACACCACCACAAATCTTCTGTTGGCTGTAACAGCAAGCTTGCTGGGATCCTGCTACAGCTGCGGGATTGCTCTGGACAGCACAGGCTGGGGGTTCCCCCAGCAGCAAGGCTGGGAGAACTGCTGTACACAACCCTGGAGAGGAGAGGGCATTTCACAGAGATACAAGATACTGCTCAGAAAATAATCACCTGTGTGACATTTTGCATTTCTAAGCTGATTCCAAGTTTCTTATCAGTTTGCCTAACCTCTGGTTTGGCCCTGGAGGGGATCATTTAGATTCTCCATCCCTTGGGATGGGCAGGGCAGGGCTAAGACTGCCTAAAACATCACAGCAACTTCCCACAGGCTGGACCCATAAAGAGTTTGAACATTTTTAAAGGATTGTGTGAGAGGTAATGTGTTGATGTTGACATCTAAACCAGATTTGAAGATGACATGTAATTTGAAATCTCTTAGTTGTTTGGCTTGAAGGAGAAAAGAGATGATACTCATTAATTAGCTGAAACAACAGATGTCCTGAGAGTTGCTTCTCATGAATGAGAGCTGAACAAATCCAAGGGATCCTGAAGCAGACTTGGGGTTGGGAGATAGTTGCATCTTAAAGAACAGACACAATCTTTTGGAATAACTAGATGTGATATTCCACTGGTGAGGGTCAGAGCACAGGAGAGTGTAGGAATCAAATACAACCTGTGGTTTAGCAGGGACACCTGACAGGAGAGGAGGTAGGAGTTAGAAGGCTCTTGCCCTCAGGGAGAACAAAATGCACTTCTAGAAGTGGCAGTGAACTGAAAGCAGAGCAGATAAAATGGAAAGGGCTGGCCACAGAAACGATGAGGTATGTTATGTGGTTATATTTTGATAGGAAATAGCACTTTTCTGACTGAAAAGCTGAATCTTTGAGCTCTGTTTAGACACAGAGCCTCTGTTGAATAGCTTTTGTAAAAATAGCACAACAAGACAAAAAAGATCTATTGTATTTAACATGAATTCGTTTTCAGGCCACAGATCTCTCCTTTAAATAACACACAATTATTGCTGATGTGACATATCAACAGCACTGTGGGCTTTTTTTTTTCCAGCAAGCATCTGCCAATAAATTTAGCAGAAGCACAGGACTCACCTACAATTTTTTAGTAAAGTATACATGTGATGGTAATACTCTCTTCATTATTTTCAGAGCAGTTTTATTTCTGTGTGTAACAACATTTGCGAATTACCTATATATAAATCTTTTAAAGACCTGCTGAAAATTAGCTCTGGTCACATTAAATATTGTCCAGTTCCCTAGTTAAATATTTACGTATTTCTTAATTTTTACACACCTTCAATCAAAAAGCTTTTTTTCCTTTATCCATGTGCTAACACATTCACAGGTCTAAGTCCAAGTTATGCAGTGTTACAAAACAGCATCTGCCTCTTCAGCCACTGTGACCTGCTCCCTTCTTGGCCTCAAAGATCAGAGTTCAGTGCAGATGCCAACTCAGGGGTTCCACACAGTCCTACACAGAGTAGGCCAGCTTGAATATTCAGTAGATTATTAGCACAAGGGGGAAAAAGCAAAAAGGAGATCTAAAAGACAAAGTCTTGTCTGAAGCCTTACAGTGAAAATTCATTTTATCAGAAAGCAACTTACTCATGCTGTCTGCCTGCCTGCTATTTCCAATGGCTTGCAAACAGAATTCTGTGAGCTTTGTATTTCAGAAACAGGCACTCATTGGCCCTTTATATAATCTGCTTTGCAGTCTAATAGGTCCCTCTGTGCAATGCAGCAATCAGCCAAGTGGTTTGGGGAAGATCTGACATTAGAATGTCCTGTCTAATCCCAAGGTAAGATCCACATCTGTATCAGTATCTGCTCTCAGCATTCTTCAATTCAGTCTTGACACCCTTGCTCAAGAACAGTGTTTATCAAGAGGCAATGTGGTAGTCTTAGAAGTCAGACAACCATTCTGCTTCATTGACAAAAATTACAAGACGGCAGTTTTTGAAATCTGTTCCTTTTTTCTAGCCACACAATCATCTACCTCATCTCTCTTCAAATTATTCTTTCAGATCTCCTTTCCTTCCTCTGAACCTCTTGTCCTTGACAGGCAGAATCTCCACAAAAACCTGGTTCTCAGGCATTTGTACAAAGAACATGATTTATTACCAGAGCCAGCCAGCCTTCCCTCCCTTCCCCCACACTCTGCCAGTGATGACAATCATGATTACCTGCCTCCACTCTTCTTCCAACATCCACTTTTCACCTCCTACCTGCTCCAAAGGAGGGAATTATTTTGCATTCGTCATATTGCAAATTCACATGCTGACAGTCTTTAAAACCTTCCCCAGAGACACACTCTTTTTGGAAGCTGAGCACACTCTGGGCAGCTGAATTAACACAGCTTAATACAGAGGTTTGCCCTTTCCTCACCCCACTTGCTGCTTTGCCTCTCTCTTGTACTCAGTATTGGGAGATTTGATTATGCTCAGCTCATCTGTTTAATACAGCATTTTCCATAACAGGACCCTGAAATGGGAGTTTGATCCAGAATTACTGAAATACAATCTACTTAGAGGCTAAGCAGCACAGCTTTAACTACTGTCTGCATCCTGTAGCTCCATCCTTCTTAAATATCTGCTAAATAAATCTGACAAAATTCCCAAATCAAAGATTACTATTTGGGAGAAAATATTTAAGACCTTAGCTGTGTTCCTAATGAGTGCCATATGTGAGCAGCCAAACAGATGATGTGGGGTCATTCTGACATTTAAGTTTGTGTGTATACTTCTGTGCCTTTTTAAAAAAAGATATGCCTTGATTTGTCAGAGCCATGAATGCCAGGAAGAAGAGGGTCAGCTGCCTGGATGGCCACACACTCACCACAGAACTGTGCACCTTGCCAGGGTTATTAGGCACGTGGAGAAATTGCCTATTATTAGGCACGTGGAGAAATTAAACTAATGACACTGGTGTCACTCACAGCTCACCTTGATCATCTGGGTACAGTTAGCAGCTGACCCCCCTGCTGTACACTCCAGAGGGGGAAGGATGCCAGCCTCACTGAAGGCCTTGCTCATGTCATTACACTTGGAAAGTTCTTGCTCAGACACCGTGCACCACCGGATATGCTCCAGGCCGAGAGCTGTAAACACAACACCATGAGAAACATCAGAGCTTTTGTAACACAGCTTACCATTTAGAGACAAACTTCCTTTCTGATTCTCCCCCAAACAGAAAAAAATTAGGGCTCACTTGACTGTGAGTACTTAGAGATGATTCCCACTTTCATTCCAATTAACATGAATACTGAAGTTTTTTTGGACTGACCACAAGATCAAGATTTCTCATACTGAAATACAATGGCATTTATTTCTGACGTAAGAAATATGGATACCATGGAGTTAGTCAGGGCATCCAGACTGTTCTAAACACCTTGCAGAATACACCATCTTAATCAAATTAAAAGGATGTGAAATTATTATTTAAAATGATATGCTACAAAACCAAAGAGACAGTCCAAAGACAACTCCTGTCTCGAGTATTGCTAGTTAGTATCTGGAGTCCTGTGCCAGCCCTTATTGGTCTGAACTGAAAAAGCAACCTTAGGTGATCAAAAGCCTTGCCACTAGGCTTATTATGAAAACTAGAAAAGTAAACTTGGCCTTTCAAAACAGTCTTTCATAAGAGATTGTAACCACAGTTAGGAAAAGGGGAGGGCAGAGCCATGACTGAAAAGACTCATGTTGAGTAGTGGAGATTTCCATTAATTAGCAAAGAAAGGTGCCTTTCAGTGGCCCCAAACGTCACCCTCCTAAGTGCCAAAGCTACAGACACTCGGTTGCTTTTGTGGGGAGGTGTCCTCGTGCGCAGACAGCGGGTGAAATGGAAACGCGAGCGTGGGCTACGCTGACCAACAGGCACGGTCATTTTCCTAAGCAGGGTCACAACGTTCCACTGCTTGTCTACAATTGCCATTTTTAAGCTGGAGTCTGCTGTAAACCATTTATCATGTGGTTTTCTAATACCTCTAACTGGCCCTCTACTTCCCCCCAGTGCCATCAACTGAGATGCCACATCTGACTGTGCAAATTAAAAATGACTCTGCTTGTGCCTGACAGTGCTGTGTGCACATCTTCTGACTTAGTGGCTGCAGACTAAACAAGACTGTTGATGCCAAAAGATCCAACGCTGAAACAGAGGATTGGCTTGCTGTGCCTCTGTGACAAAGAGCCAACTCTACTGCTGTCAACAAATATTAAGTCAGACTTGGAAAGCTTACAGGAAGTTTTCATGGCAGCATATGCCAGTAGAGAGCGAAACAACTGCCCACCTCTGAGCTGCAGGAATTCTGAGAACCAAGAGGGTTGTGAAAGGCACAACAGGTCATGGTAAAAATACATCTCACAGAAACTTAACGTTTGTACTGCCTCATCTGTGGGGGTGAAATTTTCACCATTAATTCCTTGGGACTGGAAGAAAAATCCTGGTTTTTGTTCTGGAGTTTTCATAAATATACATAATAAACATAAGCAAATAGAAATTAAACTGGGGAGTCAGCATCTCAGTGTGTATGTATGCTAAGTGCCATTTTTCAGCCTCAGCATTCCAATTTTAGATAAAGACACACAGGAGGTAAAACATGAACTGTAGGAAAAAAACATCAGCCATACACCTGAAACAAAGTTCATTTAGCTCTGTATTTCAGCCAAAATAGTGAAACAGCATGAATATGTTGTTTTTTTACCTCATTCATCAAACCCAAGTCTTTATTGGTCCCTTTCCAAATTGCTGAATTTTGTTGTTAGAGGAAAGTCAGATCTGGGCAACACCCTGGCTCCTTCCATACAAGTTAGCCCACCTGAAATGGGCTTGAACACAGACAAGGCAGTTAGCCTCTCTTCCTAATGCCAAGGAAAACCAGCCTAAAACATCAGGACAGTGTCTGAACCCAAGTTTATTCTCAATTTTGGCCCTCCTGTATATAAGGAGATACATTTAAAGCTTGAAATGGCAGAAGCTGTTCAACTTCCATTGGAAATATGCTCAGTCCTAACCCATAACCATCACTGACAAACATTCCAATAACTCATCAAAGTAATGGTACTATATTGTTTAACATCAAATGGCTATTATACAGCTACTACTAGAGTATCAAGGGCTTTCAACAGAAAAAAAATGGGGGAAAAAATAATTAACTAGGACCATTTATCTTCTGAAGAACTGAAGAGTGCTTCAGAAACAGCACCTACACCTCTGGTAAAATTAAAAGCACTCACCAATACAAATTGGGAGTGACAGGAGAAAGCCAACATGTTTCACAGAACATGAGAAGTGAAATAAATCAAGTATTTCTATTTTTACAAAGTAAGTGTCATAAAACTTATCATCATCATGAAAAACAGACACCACTGAACCAGAAATTGATTCACTGCTGAGGAAATACATTTGACACCAATGAGTCAAGATATACACAGTGTTCGATACAGCCTTTTCTACTGCTTTTCTATTACTTACTTCTGTTTATTTTCCTGGCCATATGAGATTGGCTCTGAAGTGGTTCTAGTTTCCTTCTGCTCTCTCACATCACACAGAGTTCCCATGCCACAGCAAAAGCTTTTGGAGGACACTTACCAGCTTGAAAGAAGAGAAGAAAGAAAATATTTCTGGAGCTCTTCATGGTGAAAATGTTGGGATCTGTGATTTTTTCAGCCTTCGAACTCCCAGAGATCAAGGCTCCTGCAAGAATGTTCTCTCCAGCCAGGTCTTAGGTGAGAATCACTTGCATTCAATTGCTGATGCACTTTGTTCAACAGTATACCTGCTTACCTCGGCACACATCACCTCGTAATGGCTACTGGAAAAGAAAGCATTTCTCTCTTCACAATGCCTCTACACTTGGAAAAAAACATCAGACCTGGAAATTGCAAAATATCTGAGGCACCAATGAGGTCGCTATTGGCTTGGCACCGCCCACAGACTTCATTCAATAAACTGCAGCACACTGGCACGCAGGGGTGGGGCAGGGCTGTGGAAACACATCCTCACTCTCAGATCTATGTTCTCCTGTATGTGGGGCTCAGGATGCAGAAGGAGATCAAGGTAAGCAGCTCATCTGGCAGAGTAGATAGTCACTTAATGCCACATTCTCAGCATTGTCATAAATTGTATAAAGCCATCATCAGAAGCCCAGGCTCTTACAAAGGCAAAGCCTGTACACTCTACAGGTGGAACAGCATATGCTAAAATGCACATTTCCTGAAATTTAACAGCAATTGCTGTTAAGTCATTCTGACTTATTTTAAGGTTTAAGAGAAGGCCCAGGAAGAATTCTCTCCCAGAAAGAATCAAAACTGCTGACAGTAGCTCCGTTAAAAGCTGCTGTGAATTTTAGTGTAACTTTCACAGAGCAACCCTCATTTGTGCTGCTGTTCTATTCATTTCTTCTTAGTCAATGAACTGGAGCTGCCTGTAACACTTGGTTTAGATAAAAGCCATTGAGTGCTGCTCACAAACAGAAGGTCAGTGTCGTGTGAGTCCTCACAGCTGGGGAGAGCATGAGCCACCCAGCTTTGTGCATCCCCCGAGCCCGTAGAGCTGGCAGTGTGGCAGGAATGCACTCATCAGCTACCCGACTGCAGCTCTAACCCTGACTAGCACCTATAAGACAACAGCTGAGTCCATTAATTCTGATTCCAAGTTTAGAATTTTAAAAAATAGAGAACGATCTCTCTAGACCTTCTTCCCAAACAAAACCTTATGGCTGAACTCTGATTCTTGGCTCCCTAGACCACCGGGAATTAATTGTCCCTTTGTTGTCTTAAGTGTTAAAGAATAACCTGGTGCAACTAAATATTTCCAAATGTTTTCAAGGACCCATTGCTCAGATCCTTCCTGTGCCCTTCCTACGGGCCAGATTAACATCTGAAGCCCTCTCTCCCGATGTTTGCAGAAGGGCTCACATTCATATACAGATGACAAGACCAACAGTCCTAGCACCAGTTGCTTAAGACTGCAAGGGCAGGATTAGTAAGACATGAATGTGGTGCCAGGGCTCTGCTGTGGTTCTTCTGATCCTCTCTGGGAGTGTTCGGAAGGCAGAGGAGCAGAGCAGCCTTTTTGTACAGGAGGTCTACTCCAAACACAACCTCCTCTAAACAATCACACGAGCGCAGTCGGTCAGAATTTAGATAATTTTCCTATTTCATTCCTTAACTCTGAGTACCTATGCTTTAAGGCGATATTAAATTTCTTCACCTAGTTTTCAGCACAATTTAGCAAAAATGCCAACAAGGAAATAATATAACTTCCAATAATAATAGAGGGTAACAAACAGTTTATCAAGCATGTGTATGTATAGCAATTACAAAGAGCTGGGTTATCAAGAAAGAAGAAAACCCAATATGCCTTCACTGGGCCAGTAAAAAAGTGGTAATGCATCAGTATGATGCCATTTGGATTTCCTACTTACTCTAGTTGTTAAATTAAAAGCCTTTAGAAAAGCACAAGTATTGTAAAACATAACTCTAAAATACAGAAAAGTGTACCCAAGAATCCAAGATTTATCAGCATCTGATGCTGGAAAAATGAGACCCAGAGAAACACTAAGTAACGCAAACCCCTGACAATTACACAAGATAAGACAAGAAGGAGCATCAGGGCTCTCAGAATCAACTTTTCTGCCAGTGCTCAAAGGTAACATAGGAAACAAACAAAACCAGAAATGCAAAGCAAATACCCCAGAGTCCTTTGGGTTTTCTTGATCCAAGTTTTCACTCCCGCATGACAACGGTGCAAGGTAACTGCTGTGGACTTCAGTCAGAGTGCAGTGTTTGCTGATACCTGACTGCTCTACAACAAGTGCCTGGGGGCAAAATTCGGTGACAGCTACTCAGACACTCCAAGATGAAAGAGCAATTCCTCACGGACCTACTCAGATGAACAGGGCTCTTTCTGATGGGTTAAAGAAGGAGGTAAAAAGAAGAGTATACCATACAGAGATCTCAGATGTATTTGCAGACTTGATAGAGATTCATATCCTATTTTTTTCTAGAGTTGCTCTTTTAGGATGTCTCACAAGACACCTCAAACAATCAGTCACTTTCAAAGAGGGAGACAACAGTACACTTCTAGCTGCCTTAAACATTTGACATTATTATCAAAAGCTGCATCAATCCAGTACACCATGTGCTTTCATGGACAGGAATTCTCAGAAAGGCAGCACACCTGATTTCTCACATCTTGAAACCCAGAAACTCTTTTGGGGCATGCACCAGCAGCTTGAACGTCCTGTAAGCCTCATTAGCATCCCAGTAACATCAGCAACAATTGTGTCACAAGTTTAAACCTGCTTTTAAAGCAGTAACTTCAGTAGCCCCAGTGTGGCCACCACTGTTTCTCTAACACCTGAATTTTCTTTAGAGTCTCAGTCAATTATTCTAAAGTGCTACAACACCTGTATTTATCATAATTAAAAACACACTTGACAAATATATTGTACAATAAAGTTTATTAGCTGTTCTCCTCTTTCTAACAAATGGAATGGATAGTGTTGATAATTCTTTACAAACCAAAGCTGATTTGGTTGTGTGACTGCCCCATGACCGCCATAAGTACATCCCTTTCAAAAACAATCAGCTGCAAACAAGCAATGGCAGGTACCAAATAATACGGGAATTAGAGAATTTCATTATTGAAGGTTTTGGTACAATGTATTCATAACATTCAGCACAGAAGTTTGTGCATTGCAAATGGAAGATCTTGTGCCTGTGCAATCCAAGATGAACACGTACAGAAAAAAAATATATTGTTGACTCTGAATTCTCCCTTTGGTTAAGACATGCATTTTACAGAGGGGACAGGGGAAGACAAACACCTGGAATTGCGTAGAAAAGAGGAGAACTTGCATGTATTTTTTTCTTGTACTAATATTCCCTGGACTTCATGCCCAGCCATCACAGCCCATTCAATTTTTCCATGATTAAGGAAGGTAAATTCTAATTTGGTTTTTTTATTTTTATTCAAAACGAAAAGCTAGGAGTAGGTGGTAAAAGAAAAATATATATTTTATATATATATATTTATACGTGTGCGCAACTATGTAAAGAAAATAATTCCCATAGTTACAGAGTTTAGTTAAAGAAAGTTTAATATATATATATTTATTATAACAAAATAGGCAGTTATTGTGGGTAAAATATTCATTAAAATCTGACCCCTAAGAACACACACATTTTTAGGCTATGAATCATTCTCTCCTTGCCCTAATGACCATCTCTGCAGCTGTTTTCTGAATTACTGCCAATGGAAATTTGGCATTCCTCTGAAAAATACCAGGTTTCTTAGCACCTAAACATATTTTTAGGCTCAAAAAGTATGATGACCATTATCTATAAAGAATTTCTGTAACACACTATAAATAGTGTTTCATGAGGAAGATTAAAAACATTACGCATCTTTGTCCCTAGCAATTTTATTGGCAAAAAATGAAAAAATAGATTATAAGAATATCCGTATGAAATTATGAAAATGAATATCCCTTTAGGAGTAGTAATGGGACTTAATGAAAATGCTAACTCAAAATTTGAAAGTTTCTTTCTAACTGCCTGGAAAGAAAAAAAGATACCATGACAATAGGATTGAACTCAGAAAATAAAACCTGAAATTGATTGCCCTGACCAAACCATGCTATTAAAGTTAAGCGTGCAAAGTTACTCATAATTTACAACTTCCTTGAATACAACTTTTCTTTCAATTGTTATGAAATTTTAAAAGAATGTCTATAAAGCTTTTTTGAAAAAATCTTTGAAAGTTACTTTCCCTTAAACATTAAGGAATTTTACCAAGCAATTCCCTCCCACCCCACCCTAAACTAATAGCTGGTCAGGCCATTCCACTGTCATGTTTGAAAAATGGCAAACCAACAACACACAATAATACAAATTATTTAAACTAAGAGAGACACCAAATGTAAAGCATTATGGGAACTGCAGAATGTGATGGTTAGGGTATGAACCACGCTGGAAAGAACTAGAGGCAGGCTCCACTGGAAGGGCTTAAGAGTCGTCAGATGTAGTAGGTGATGTCAGTTAGAAAATGAAAAATAAAAATCTGTTTTCATAATTTTTCCTTTGCTGGAACCCAGATGTAAGGACCCGACTGTTCCTCTATGATCTGTTTCACTTGGTTGTAGATTTCTTCCAGAGTGTCTCCCTGGACAATAGCTGCAAAACACAATGTGGCAATCAGCAATCATCCCTCCTCGTTCAGTGCACAAACCAGGCTGCTCCCTCCCCTCGGAGAGAGGAGATTTTGACTGCTGAAGGAACAGACACCCCGGGCAGCCCTGGTGTCTGTGCTGGACTGAAGCACAGGGTGGTACTGCCAGACACACAAAGCACTTCCTGGGCACAGGAAGTGCCTTCCACTGTCCTACCTACATACAACTGATCAGTTTTTTAACCTTTTCCTAGGCACATGCTCCAATTTGCCTGAGTCAATTCACATCCTCCAGTATTCTTTTGGGCCCAACTTTCATTTGTGTTTCCAACACAAAGCAACGCAGTGCAGGCTGTGTCCTCACAAGCTGGTGAACTCAGCTCGATCCTGAACCTGCACAGCAAAGCTGCTGACCTTGAGATGTCCACCTAGCTCTGCCTTTGCTTTTGGCTAAAAAGAGGAGGAACTCATGGAGTTCAGACAACAGATTCATGTTTTATAGACAAGAGGCTTCCTTATAGAGTTAAAAGTGCAATCTATAATCATTCCTATTGTGCTAGTTGATGTATTTTTTGCCAAAGCTAGAAATTAATTAGAAATGAGCCAATATAGATGTGTTCTGACATATCAGAATAAAGTATGGTCTGGTGAAAATGAAGAAGCCGCCTGAGCTGTTCATACCAATACTTCAGCCTGGAAGAGCAATCACCGTGAGACAGCAACTTTTTTTTAATTAGTGTCATTAATCCAAGAAGTAAAGTTTAGCATGAAAGATAGTTTTGGAAGCAGGTCAGACTCACTCTTTGGTGTATTAATATAGTGCATTAATATGCTGCTGCTGAGCTTTTCTTTCATACAAATTAGATCCCTTTTACTCCTACCATTCCATTCTTATCTCTTAAAAACCTTCTCCCCATCTGCAGCCCAATGCTGTACTGTCTGTGACAGGAGGCTGCTCTGTTGTTATAGGCCAAATATAATGTTCACAGCACAACAGTGCATTAGAAAGAATTAGAAATGTCTTTGAAAGGCAAGTAGGCCATAAGCTTCAGCATCTTCTCTCCAGCTAAGTTCAACCACACCTCTCCCAAACCTCAGTAACCTCAAAGCTGAAGAAGGATGTGCTTTTCATGTACCTCAGTGTAAAGTTTAAGTCTGTGGAAATAGAACCTGCTGCTGAAGTTGGTTTCAGTTACCACACATGATGTAGTATTTTCCAGCAGATTAGGGAACACTCACACTTTTTTTTACCACCTGACTCACAGGGGTGGCAGCCTCCAAATTGTAATTGAGATCTGTAATGGCTTCAAGTATCTCAAACAGATTCAGAAAATAATTTTTGGCTTGAACAGGATTATCACAGAGAGAAGTCTGACCATCTTCCTTTGTCAACAAGCCTTATACTCTGGATAAAAATCATGGATCTAAACATGTGCTCACTCAAAAAGTCTTTTAGGTTTTTGAAACATCATAATTTATGTTCCTTAATTTCTTGGAAAAGTGTCCTATATAATGCCCTAGACAGCCTTGGGTAATTCCAGCTACTAACTAATAACTGATAACAATTAAAACAAACTCATTCATGTTCTGAACAACAAACTGGACACATCTGCAAACGTTTTGGAAAGGGACTCTATAACAGGAGGGATTTTCAAGAAATGTTGAGAGTCCCATGACTTTCTGGGTGCAGACAGAGAGCTACAGGAAGAGCAAGGTACAGTCTTGGGATAAACTGACAACTGTGTAGCACAAAAGGCAGAGAACAAGGCAGCAGGAAGATTAGGCAGGGAATTTACTGGCTCCCCTATCTTCCTTCTCTGTGAAGGCACCTCCCCATCCTGGGTCTGCCCAGCTGGAGCAGACTGCTGCATTCACAGCTCTGCCCACATAAGATGTGGAAGAGGAAACTGGGCAAAAGTCATGTCACAGAAAATAAGTGAATGGGGCAGCAAACATGAAAACGCTGCAAAAAAACAGGGTAATTAACAATTCCTACAAGCAGCTTTGCTGAGCAATTTCAGGTCTGCAAATAAAAGCTTTAAGTGTACAAGACATTAACAAAGCAAACATCTGCATATCAATAACCAGGAAAATGGTAGAAAGACTTAGAGTTTTTAAAACCTAAATTAAGCTCCCAGTAAATTTTTGTATATTTTTTATATTAAACTAATTGATCAACATGAAATCAGTGTAGAGATACTAAGATGGTTCTATACCTCACAGTAATCACAGATCCTCTGAAAAATAATGCTCATTATCTCAGTGGTTAGGCAAGTACTATTTTTAGTAAGAAAGCAATACAATTTCAACTCTGGCAAGTGAGCAGTCACAAGCAAAACACACCTGTGAAGTGTTCAGTAAATTCCTGCTCCAGTTTCATGGCTCTCTCAAAGGTCTTCTTGGCTTGCTCATCTGTTAAGCGTTTATTCATTTCCCTGAAAATGAAAACATTAAATCTTTTTTAAACCACTATCAAATACTTGGAGTTTTTAGAGTTTTAAACTTGAGTAATAATCCTAATAAAAGGATTAAACCCTAAAGACGCCAAGTAAAGACCGTAGTAGAAATTAGCTGTTCTGGCATTATGTTGCATGGAATTTAACACAATGACATTCATTTTCAAACACTTTAATTTGGATTAGAAGCCCTGTCTTAAAGTCTCTAAAAATTAAACTCATAGAATTAAATATTATTTAAAACACAAGCATTACAATTGTCTGCATATAACTTGCGGTTGGCTTTTCAAATACAACAATCTCAAACAATTTAGCCTGAGGTACTTGATTTTCACTCACATGATATTTTCCACTGTTTTGGGTTTAATAAAAATGGAGATTGGGTACAGCTGGGCAATCTGCAACCTTTTGATCGCATTACCAGAAACATCAAGAATGCAATGTTTACCCTAAAAAGGGAGAGAGAAGGGAAAATGGTACTAAGCAAAGTTAAAGTCACAAGTAGCATAGCATAATAATTTAGAAACATGTCTCCACTGCAACCAAGAAAATTAGAGTATTTGCATGAATGATAGTGATTTCACCACTTTGGCACAAGGTCCCCCAGTCTCCTCTGCTGGATCACGCATCAGTCGAGATGTTCCCGGCCCTTCTTTCTTCATCACAGGTTGCAGCCCAATCAGCAATGCAGAATCGTATAGTGGAACAGCTGGACTTCAACCTCACCACCAAATTTTTTTATTTTGCTTTGTTTTAGTACTAATTTGAGGATGCTTTAGGGAGGTGGCCATGTCACAGATGCAGTTTAGAGAGGAGCCAGATGACTTAACTGGCATACCTGAGGGAGTGCCCACCCCTGCTGGCAGGGAAATACGCCACCACACTCAGGTGGAATTGCACACAAGCCCTCTCCTCCGCCAGCTACCAGCCAGTAGAAATACCACACTGGAAATGGTGAATGCAATTTATTTGTATTGATTTCTCTCTTGAGAAACAGATATAACTTGACTGTTCCTTGGGCAGCTGGAAGACAGTGCAGTAAATGCTGCTTTCCTCCCCCTCTCTATTTTCCCACTACAAAGAATTTTCTGGCTTCATCTCAAAGGCTCCTCCTGTTCTCAAGCTCCTTTCATCTCAGATATGCTCATTTCCACCGCACACATTTTTATTTCTTCCCTTTCTGAGGAGTATAGGATTAATTTTGCATACTGTCATTTTAGAAGGGTACAGGGGAAGAGAAACAGAAAACCACTCTTGGGTGACTACATTAAGAAAAATTTTTTCCTTTGCAGGAGACCAATGTGAATTGCAGAAATCTGTGAGCCAGGATACAAACCCACAAAGTACCACATAACCAAAGGTTACTTATATCATACAACACCATTCCTGAACTCCTGGGAGATCATTCCTGGAGGAATGCCTGAAATTACTGACATGTTTCTGCTTACTGGCAGAAGAAATAACCAGGATCATTTACATTTGATCTCTTTCCCAACAAAATCAGAATTTTTATTTCAGGAATTTTTAAAGAGAAGTGTTTTTCCCACATGTACAATATATATATCTGTTTGCTTTCAGCTGATGATAACTGTTTCCCAGATCCAGTCCATGGGTATGGATGCCAACTGGTAACATTTTAAAAAGGTGTTTGTATGTCCTATCAGAGTATTTTACAAGTGTTGATCTGTCCATGTCTTGAAATGTGGCACATGCTCCAAGGACTGAGAATTAAGAGCGTTACTTGGTCCTTTTTTCTTTTTCAAGTAAAACACTATTTGCTGTGTTTGGCCCAACAACTTATGCCAGGAGCCAAAGGGTGGAGGGCTAGAGAGCCAGCACAGTACCTGTGCTGGACCTTAGGGGATATAACTGTGACAGTTTATTCCAAATCAGCAATGAATGTGCATTAACTGTGGCCTCGAGACAGAGATTTGCAAATGGCTGACAATTCCAAAGGAAAGAGGTTATGAAAATTCTTTTCAAATGAAGATTAGAAAGACAAGGGAAAGAAACACAAGTGCATTGTGATACAATCATGTTTTCACCCAGGGAAGCTATTGTGTTCTTTGCACAGTGCATTTAGAAGAATATTTTATATATTTTAGTTGCTTACTTGCGCTGCATGTGATTGAGAAGCACAGCACAGCAGCCAGTGCCTTCTATAGCTGAACAAGGACATCAGAAAGCACCTTCAGCTGTGCCCATTGTGGGGAAGGAAATGAGAGAGTCAGGGATCAGCTGGGAGCATGGGCAAATGAACACAGCTGAAGGCTATTTTAAGAATATTGTTTGTGATTCTTTTGGGGTAATAGCAGTCACTTCTGTTGTGTCTTCTCCTACACTGATTGTAGAAAACTTGGGAATTATCTTTTGTATCCCAGGAATAAAACCCACTGAAGAGACTCATCTTTTCAGCAAGATGGAAAAGAATACAAGGATGAGAGTAGTTCCAGGTCAACCAGTCTGCAGCCCTGTCATGATTCTGAAGTTCCAAAGAACAGGCCATTGTTGCCCAGAAAAATAATGTTAGCTGCAACTGAGAAATTGCTGTATCTACCCTAAGTCCCATGGTGCCTGTGCAAGAGATTTAACTGCATGGAGACATCTGGTATACTTTATTCTTCGTGTCTATTTAAGAAAGATTCACAGCAATTTTGTACCTTACTACTCCCAAAAGATGGACAAAAGAACAGAGCCAGTTTCAGGTCCAGGATGGAACTGAAGGATTATATTTGTGCTACCAAGAAAGCAACTGCCAAGAGATTTATAATGTTTAAGCTGTTCAGTAATTTCACCATTTAACCACATATAACATGATAGCTTCACAGCTTTGTTCAGCCTCCCATACGAAGTACTGTTCATTTACTTGACCAGTTCTGTAATTAATATTCTTTCCTTTTCTCAATATATCCCACAGGGCCAGGTTCCATTCCATATGGTGACAAAGACAGGAGAGGAAAACATCACTTGACCCACAGAATTTCACCATGTTTGCCTTGGTTTTGCTTCCAGTAAATTCAGTTTGCCAGAAATTTGACAGAAATAGCAACACTCACCCATTTGGTGAAAATGGTTTACAGAGTTTGCAGAGGACTGAACTACAGCCCTGTGGCTCATGGCTCACTCCCACATTTACCCTCTGCATGTCCAGACTGACAGTGCCCCACTTGTGAGCTCCCACCTAGAAAATAGCCAGTCCTTCTCTCATAGAGACCAGATAACATTGGCTACTGTAAATGCTAGTTTGTAAGCCAGAAGAAAACACTCATCAACTCAACATGGAACATTTGCAAAAAATTTTCACAAAAAGATTTTCTTTAAGACAAGCACCTTACTCTCAGAAATACATTTTCTTTTTCCCACTTTTTTTTTTAGACGGATCAAGTTGACTTCAGTAAGATTTCAGAAATAATTAGAATTTGCTAGAAATAGTTAATTGAAATTGCTTTAGGATAGAAACAGTAAGGTTAATCTTCAAAATATATAGGTAGTTATGGAAAAAAACACTTTAAAAATTGAATTATTTACACTGATGATGAAAATTTGTGTAAGTAGAAGATTGTCAGAGAACGCTGAAAAGAATCCTAGGTGGGAAGAGATGATGGAGTGGCTTTGGCTGGACTCTTTTGTATAACCATGGACGGACTCATTTTTTTCCTTATAACATAAAAGCTGTATCTAGGGAGAGGCATTGGCTTGGAACCAAAAGTGGACAGTAGTGTGAACAGAGATGAGAGGAAGAGCTCTGTTCTCAAGGCCCCTCGGCCCCAGGGGTAATATTGGGGGGGACTAGTGTCCCAAACTTGAAAAACTGTCGTTTCTTGGAACTAACCAAAGCATCTTTAAAGAGAGAAACCCTAGAAACAGCTCTGGTCCATGCACAGTGGTGAGAGCACTGGACATGGAGGAAGAGGCCACGATGTGGTACAAGAAGGACTCCTATCTCTCCTCAGCGAACTGAGTACTGATTATCGGAAGGGTGGTAATAGACTGAAGATTAATTATCTAAAAGGTGGTAACGTGATGGGGAATTTTCAGTTTGCTTTGTTAAGTTGAGAACTGGTGGGGGGGAGGAAGAGTGTTTTTTTAAAGTTTCCATGTTCTTCTGTATGTGTCTTCTTTGCCTATTATAAGTAATAAAGTTTTTTTCCTTTTGCTTTCTAAATTAGACACTGTTTTGCTCTGTTTTTGGTCACATCTCACAAAAGATACCAGGGACAGTATATCGTTATAAGGGCACTGGCCTTGTGCCAACGTCAAACCTTTAACAACTGTCTTTCCTTTGTTAGCTAAAACCACAAGGAGCACAAAGAATAACATTTTTTGCAAGTTTTCTTCTGCACAGGTCTACTTCAAAAGGATCATCATATTAATTTACTTCATCAGCATTACTCTTAATTAGTTAATGATCTGTGTATGTGAGCTAGGCTAATTAGCCTATAATTCCAATTATTTCTTCTATATTCTCTTTAAATGAGAAGGCACATTATGATTGCTCTTTTCCTACAATTTAATCACAATGCTTTCATTATTCCAAAGCCTCATTATTTCCCTAAATGCATCTGTGACAATATACTTTGTTCTAATTTTATACAAATTCCTTTAAAAGTCACAATGTTCCTAATGGCTTCTTGTCATTCTTCTCTTTTTCCCTGTCAACACAGGCATATAATCACCTCAGCAAATGAAAGGAAGTGGCACTGATTTACCTTTTCTGCTACTTCTCGCACTGATTGGACACTTGTTCCATAAAGATGATTATTGTACTGGCCAGCTTCAATGAATTTGTGATCCTGAATATCCTTCTCCATTTGCTCTCGAGAAGTGACAAAATGGTAATCACGTCCATCCATCTCATAATCTCGTTTTGGTCTAGTAGTATCTTTAAATATAAACCAGTAGTTTTTAAAGCAAAACAAAAAGCAGTGACTTTTTTCCCTACAATATCCAAAATGTCTCCCATTTATACTGCATAATTGTCACAAAGAGATTGACAGTATTAAGATAGGTCTGTAAAGTTTAAATAATATATTATCTTTTTTTTAACTCAACATACAGAAGATGTCTATACAAAAATTAAGAGAAAAAAATAATCTAAAATTGCTTTAGTAATTGCTGACACTTACGTGGAACACATGAGCCAAATTTGTCTGGAAATTCTGAGATCAGGTCATCATTTATTCTGTCTTTCATGGGTCCCAAAACAATCACGGGTCGAGTGTAACTGACTAATAAACATAAAGGAATAATGTCAGTTTTATTTAATATGATTTCATGAGTTTTGTCACATTGCAATTATTTTTATACTTAAAAGAATACGTACTTCTAAAGAGAATAAAAACACGTTGAAGAACATCAATCAGTTAATACCGTAGTCATAGTTAGACCTTCACTCTCAAATCACCATTCTCAGTGATTGAAAAGGAGTCTTAAATTATGAAGCCTTTGGGGGGAAAAAAACTTTTCACAAATTAACATCCTAAATTCTAATGGAAAAAGGAAAGAGGAGAGGTTTGAAAATCTTTTCAATTCAAAGAGGTGCCTAAGCAGCAGCACGGATCATAAAATTCTGTGTCTGTGCTGGGAGAAGCTCCTTCTCCTCTAAGACCACAATTAAGCACTCACATACAAAATGACTCAAATACAAACAGTTTCTGTAACTATTAACACCCTTAAAAAATTAAGTGCAGTACCTTTTTAAAAGTAGTTTAATTATTTATAATAAAGGGATTTTGGATGAAAATTAAGTTTAAGCAGATGTCTCATCACACTGTAAGAACCGTTAATAATGCCTAAATATGTTGTGATGATCATGTAATTTCAACAGTACAAATTTTAATTTTATGTTCAATCTGTCTGCACACATAAGTACCAATTGATTAAAGTCTGGCCTATTAAATATATTTTAATTTGACTAAGAGCTATTTCCTTTCCACTGTATTACTATATTTGTAAGAGGCATGTCTTGAATCCAGTATCTATTAAGTTATTAATTAAGTAACAAACATCTCTGCTGTTTCTGCCATTGTGAGCTCCTCTGGTGAGGAGACACACAGACCAGCAGCTGCTCCTGTGAGGGTGACAAAACTCCAGTTTCCTACTTTAGGCATAACTTACTTTATATCACAGGGGGCTACCAATTCCCAATTTCTAGTAGGGTCTTCATTCAAGCATTTCTCATCCATAATTTTATCTGGCATCTTACAATATTTCAAATTATAGGATATAAATAATGTAGCCTCTATTAGCCTTGCATAACAATTTTTACTGCTTCTGGAAGATTCCTGATAAACCCTTGGGCCTTTGGGCCATGCTTATCAAGTCAGAGTGGGAAGTCTGTACAGGTGCATGTGCCACAGTGCTATTAAAAACAACATGGCCACACCGCTCACTGCAGGAAACCAGAATCTTGGCACTCAAAATTCCTGTTAACACATGATGCATATTTACTTTGACTGTCACCTTATTTGATAGGTAACAGATAAGTATTCCTAAAGGACATTCCTTTCATCAGAATAATTTACAAGTATATGAGCTCTGTATCGAATAATGTAAATCAACTGTAAGCACCTGCGCTAGTGATTTGGAACACTAAATATTCTGTGTCTATATCCACACAGTGAATTACAATCAAGACCAAGGTGAAAAGACACAAAACCATTCCACTGGAAATCAGTAAAGAGCAATTTTTTTAAATGGAAATGTGAGAAAATATTTTGTCCTATTGATTTCCATTTCATTAAATTTTACTTTTTTCTGGAAAAAGTCCCTTGGTAATGTAAATAGACAAATGTTCTATTCACAAACCTTTTGCTGTGACAGAATCAGTGAGAATGCTAAAGCAATATAAAACAGAAGAAAACTATTATATATGAGGTTCTCACTGACTAAACTGTTAAGCGTACTGTATTCTCCTTCCACCATATAAACCACGCAAGAAATGACTGAAGTAGCACACCTCTGGATTCTGCACTAAAATAACTTAGAGATTTTATTTCATAATTTATGCCTTTCGGATTTATTAATTTGAATAACAGTAAGTTACAAGTTAAAAAGGTTGAAGAAATTTTTCCTGGGTACCTAAGAGCATGTGAAGCATTCTAACAATTCAGATTATTTTAAACTGAGGGAGATCTACAAACCTTCTTGCTGATTGACTGGTTCATATGACAACACATATTCCTCCTGGCCACCTAAAAAGTAAATGCAAAGACATATTAATGTATTTTTTTCCTAAAGCAACATATTTCCCTTGAGTCATTCCATGGACTATGATGATACAGACACTGCTCAGCAATGAGCATTACAGTGATACTGATGAGGGTCATCTTTCCAGAGCAATGAATTATAAAGCTCACAAAGCTAAGCCAAACACCAAGCTTTAAAGCATAAGACACAGATAGTAGAAATAACTTCCTGGTGTACACTGGCATGTCAAGCTGACAGCAAGCACAAGGAGAATTTTCAAGCATTGCTGAGGTGCTGTTCCCCACGAATCCTGGATGCAATGCATGCAGGCTGTCATTCACTGCTAGAGCAATGCCACCCGCATCAGGAACGCTCTCCACACTCTGAAACCAGCATTTACATTTTTCCATATTTATACATGGCTGGCACCCATGTATGTCAAGGTGTACACTGACTTTATCATGAATTGGTATTTATATAAATATTTTCAGCCACTCTAATGCTACAAAAAAAGCTATGACTGTATATACTAAAGAACTACTATTTTATCAATGAATTTTTAAAGATAAAGTTGAAAGCAAAGGATTATTTGGATTGTTCTCAGCTCCAGGAAGCACATTAGCAGTGAATGAAACTAAAATAACTCAATCTTGAATTTGACAGCTGTAGGCTTATTAAATGTTAGTGAAAGCATTTGAAATATACCTCAGTTGCCATCTCTCTAAAAGATTACTTCTAGTCTAACATGATAGCTCTTACTAAAATCTCTTTCAACAAAATAGCTAAAAATTAACTGTGACAGCAGAGAATTTATAATTCTGAAGACAAGCTCAAGTTACATGACATTGCTTTGAACTGAAGAAAACACAGTCCTCCAATATTTCACTAGTCTAATTTTGGAACTTTCTTTGATGTTCATAAGCCATACTTAAAACAGGCAAAGGAACATACCCAGGCTACACCATAGTTTATGTAGAAACAGAAGGCAGATAAAGGCTTTTATAAATGCATATAGTGCTTCTATATATCTGTTCTCTATTTAAAATCAAATGTCACTGATATTTTAAATCTAAATGTTACCATTTCATTAACATAAATATTTCTCTTATTTTGCAATAAATTTGCATTCAAACTATCCTAACAGCAATACATGAAGGAAGACTTTAATTTCTAAATTGTTGCAAGTGAGGAATACCTTAAGACAGACACAAAACCATGCAACCTGTACTTTTTAATATCTTTAAAAGTTACTCATGCAAATGGATTTTAGAAGGACAGTATATACTTTCAGAACCCTTTTTAGGCTAGGGAGAGGAATAGAAAATCAACTATCAACTCATCTATGAAAGATTCAGCTCACATAGAATTAGATGCTTCTTTAGAAAAGTCACTTTGTTATAAAGTCAACGAGGAGCTATGCAAACTACTAAAGAGACAGGAACAAGTAAAAAGCATCCCCTGATTGAGGGCAAAAAGTATATATTGTCACTGCTTTTAATACTTTGGAGAAATTAGTATTAATAGAATGAACCTTTTGAACAACCGTACTCATCTGTAATCAAGATAACTTTCATGTTAGACAGCAGTAAGAAAAAATTATAAGACTATTTTAATAAAAAGTGCTTGGCATTACATATTGAGATAAACAAATCCATGACATTCATAATAAAATCATGGCTTCTCAAGTAACAGTAAAATAAAAAACTAACTAGTAGTACCAATAATGAGCTTTAAATGTAAATAAAGTAAACTCTCAGAAAAACCTTGGAAGTGAGGGAAGAGAGTGAAGCAGCAAATTTATGAAGAAACAGACATGGTTAGATAGTTTTAATGGTGTGTCATTAAAATTTCTGTTTGTCAAAAGCAACTTCCATATGTGCTCAATTCTGTGTTATTCTCAGGGAACACAGATGCCTCCCTCAATTGGTTTCCTTTCAATTACAGTCTGCAACATCACCAGCATTTTGCATACATGTATATACATTCTCTCCTTCAGTGTCATATCTGGAAGAAAATATGTGGCTCATTACCTCTGAAAAGATCTACAGCCAAACAAATATATCTGTTAATGAACCACCTTCCTTATTATGCTGACATAAATTACATATTTCTGCAATGCCCATTACACAGCAGGCAGCCAGGAGCTGAGCAGTGAACCACTGCATGACTATCACTGCTCCTTCTTTGCATGTTTCTCTCCAAATCCTCCACTTTCCTATTGTCCTGCTCTGGTATATCATAGCTTCCAGGTCTCGACTGCAACCCTACTGGGAAGCTGTTCACTGGAAATGAACAGTGGGATTCAAGTCCTTGCTCTGGTTTAAGACATGTCAAAGCACAGTAGAGCAGCACCATGCAAGCCTATTACCCACCACGAGCATGCAGTGCTACTGCAGCTCGGGTAATAGTGAACACTGCTGAGCTTATGCTAGTAGGAGGAGCAAACTGAGTGTGGTATTTAGAAGACACCATGTCTTCTAAAAAAGAGAGAGAGAGAACCAGCATGCTGATTCATCAAAACTGACTCCAGCACTGAATGTGTGTCGTATGCTTTGAAGACAGTTCATACTAAGCACCCACACTTGACAAAATAAATAAGCTAAAAGCAAGGGTAAATACATGTTTGCTTATCTATATTTTCATTGAAGTACATACATATTAAATCTGAGTATCAGTTCTGAAAACCTTTAGATAGCTATGGCATTATTTAATGAATTACAGTTTGGTTACACTTTGAGTATTAAGGCTCAGCTACATGTAATTATATTTTTCAGCATTAAATAGAAATTCAAATTTAACAGGTCTAGTTAGCTTGCATAATTTTAAAAAAATAGGAGCAGATTCAAATTAAGCTGAACTAAGAAAATCACAGATGACAATAAAAATATCCATAAAGGAGGTTTGCGGTTTTTTGAAAACAAAGACATGGAACAATTTGCAGTACTCCACCAAATACATGAACACAGATTTCACCTGAAGCTGACTGGGAAGTTCTATTTAACATGTAAATACCCAGAAAAGACCAAAAAAAAAAAAAAAAAGCAAAGAAAGAGCTACAAAACAAAGGTTCTGAATAAACAAAGAACTTAAAAACACTTACGGTAACTACTTTCACTATCGCTGGCATTAGAGGTTACATGCTCTGAAATTGCAACACAATGGGAAAAAAAATAAGGAACATACACCAATGGCATGAGTCAAACAGAAAGAAAATCGACAAAAAATAATCCAGATGAAAGACAATACTTATATCAAAGTGCTGAAATCAATACATACTGCATATAAAAGTTTTAACGTACTTCTCATAGCTCTCAGGATCAAGCTTAATTTCATATGAAAGGAATTGATGTTAATAAAAAGAAAACCATTAAACAGCACATAAAATAAGATTACAAAAAGTACACTAAGTCATAATTCATATGTAACCCTACAATTTTTAGTTTTCACTTCAAGATGAATTTCATTGTGTAAAAAATCTTGGGATTATGTATTTCAACTTTTACAGGGGTGATTTACTGATTACATTTAGTCTCTTGTTGAGAAAATACTGGATTATATTAAAGGAAATACAGTGTAGCATGTAACACAACTTGCATTAGGGGTGGTAAGGTAGTTTTAAAAAGTCAGTGCTGAAAAACAGACAAGAAACCAATTATTTATAGACCAGAATCATCTAGAGATATTTCTGGACCGTATTACATAGTTCAAACTATGTATGATCATGAGACCATAAAGGCTGCTTATGATCTTATGTTCTAAACCATAAGGCCATAAAGCTTGCTAAAGACTTCTGGTCTAGACCAAGAATTCCTTTGAATGTAGCCATTTCAGAACTGAAAAATCATTGTTACAGCCACTGGAATTTCTACTTCATGACTGAGGACAGGTACAGAAGTACACTGGCCCTTACAAGTAATTTCCCAAACACTCTGCCTTACAATTGTGCCTTGGGAAGAAATGCTATCCTTAATGACCCTTAGTCACATCTTTTTAGACACTCCTTCTTCTATTGCATACATGTCTAACAGTGTATGTATTTAATATCTGTGATGAAATCAAGGTCTTGGCTTTTTTTATTTGTCATTTTAATATATTTAGTGGTGGGGTGTGTACACACAAGCAGATCTGCTAAGAGTATGCAGCAACTTTTGAATCTGACCAGATTCAAATAGAATTACAAGAAATGCTTCAAGTCACCCTATCAGCCCTCCACCTGGTCTAAAAGCATCAAAAGTGTTCAAGTCAGACAGAAAAATTCTCATGGCATTTGTTAAGGAAAAGTTTTGTTTGCTTTAAGTAGCTGTAAACATCAGTTGCCTAGAAAGAAGAGTGAAAACTGTTACTAGTTAAAGTAGCACAGCAATGGTTGTACTATTACTGTAAAAAGTCATAAGGTTATTTTTAAATAAATAAAAATATGAGGACAAGATATAAGTAACATTAAAAAATAATCACCAAATTAAAAACACAGAACTGTTAAGGACAAACAAGAAACCACTGGTAAGCTTCTGAAAACAAAACAAAAAAAAATCTAATGTGACAGTCACAAAAACTCTACATGTTCCTGAAAGCAAAAACTCCAAAAGATTACAAACTAGGAAAAGCTTATGAACAGGTTTAGTCAACCTCCTTATGCCAGCAGAGCACCAATCTCAAAGAGATCTGTCAAAAAAAAAAAAAGTAGTAATTTTTCAGATGGAGGTTAAAATAACTTGGGAGTATTTTGATCACTTACTCAGGCCTTTTGATCCCATGTCGTCAGGGACCTCCTGCAGAGTAGTCCCCAGAGGGCAAGCAATAAAAAGACAATCACAAAGAAAATAATTGTCAGTAATATATAAAATTGGCGCTACGACAGGAGACAGTTCCTAGAACATCACAGGGAAAAACAAAGTCCATAGAATTCGACTTGACTGGCACATGAAGTGCAATCTGTAATGCAAATGGCAGAGAACACAGTTTGTCTTGAACCTGGTCTGAATTAGCAAATTTATGCAACTATGTTTTGAGAATAGAATTTTTTTAGTAATGAAAAGAACGATGAAAATCAGAGTAACCTCTCCTCATTAGGAAAACCAAATTAGAATGAATGACTTTGAAAAACCAGTCTAAAGGGACTGATTTGAGAAGCTGGTAAGCTCCATTATACTTCCATGAACACTGTGCCTTCTCCTCCAAGACAGAAATAGGGAAGCATCACTGTCAGCACTGGAAGGCAGTTATCTCCTCCAGTTAGTCAACAGTATTGCCCACTTTATCCCAAACTGGGATACTCTCGTGCTAAGTTTTATTTTAACAGCAAAGGTTTGCACTGGTTTTGTAGCCTTGTTTGCCACTGGCACCACGAGCTCCTCGGCCTGTTGCAGCTCATGAAACTGTCTCCATGGGAACACCCTAGTGCACTCTAGCAGGCCCTTCTACTGTGCTTCGCTCTCCATCGAATGCCACATACTTACGGTCAATATCACTGGTTTCCTGCTCACTCTGGTCCTTGTTCTTGTAGAAGGGAAATTTTCGGGAAAAGAGGTTCTTTTTACGCTTGTCATTGAATGACTGCTGAAGAAGAGAAGGAGGGGCAAAACAAAGGATGTCTAATGTCTGTGTGAACAAAGGCCCAGACCAGCAGCTTTGCGGAAGCTGACTCCTACAACCACATTATGCAGTGCATATCTCAGTTTAACACTCATCTCCTCAGCTCATTAGAAATACAGACTGGGATCATGACTTTGCTCATATCCTCCACGTCTCACATGCTTAGTATCGAGAAAACTGGTTCATCCTATACAGCCTGACCTGTATTTCACAAATTTAGGCTTGCTGTAAGTGTTAAAAAAAAGTGGAAAACTGTGCTGCTGTAAGATGGCCAACCCATAATGACTCAAAGTCAATTAAATCGCTCATTATCTCATTTAGAGGTTGCACTATTAAAAAAAATAAAAACAAGCTGAGGCTTTTGCAAACAGCTGCTATTATAATAGAACATCAGAAGTATTGGGCAGTGTTACCAACCAACTGAAAAAAAACTCCAAAACTTTTATCAATGTTTTACTACTGCAATTCATTGCAATTCATGAAAGGAATTACTCTGTTCTGTGTAAGTCTGCATCCTCATACAAAGATTAACTTTTAAAAGACACAAACTAATTTCATTGGTTTATTGTGGCAATTATGTTTTTCAAGAGCGCACTTAAAATTACTACATGAAAAGCCTTGTATATCAAGGATCACATTCAGCAACTCTTGATATTAACTGCTCATGTTCTTGAGGAATTTCTGCATCTCAATTGCTACAAACATTTCTAGAGTTACTTACATAGACATTTATATCCATGTAAATATTAACTATTATTGTGATCACTGTCCTGGTGATGGAGAGCATCAATGCCTTTTCATTCTATGTAGGTATGTCTATAGGCAATTAGCATAGATTTTAGGAATGTCTGCCATGCCTTCTGCTGAAGACATCATGTGACTACAGCACCTTTAATTTGATGTTCCAAGTCAGTAAAAACCTTAAAGTATAAATACATCTGTAATGTTTTAACTGCAATTATGCCCAACACTAGGGCTAATACAGCTAAGTTTTAGTCAGTAGAAATTCCCTTCCATCTTTAGGCATCAGTGACTCACCTGACCAGTTTTGAAAGACTGGTATTTCAAAAAAAAAAAAAAAAAAAAAAAATTGTCATATTTTTGTTATTTGGTTTGCAGAAAAAAATACAATAGAAAGGATGGCAAAATACAAAAAGACTGAACTTGGTCTTCAGAGCCTGTGTTGTAGTGGACTGTTTCTAAGCTAGGCAGAGCCTATGTGCAGCAGGAAGTAAGAAAAGTGCCACATATACATCTTTTAAAAGGTATTGTAAAAAAAAACCCCATGCATTCAAGACTCTATGAATTACTGCTTCTAAAATTTGGAGCATGTTAGTTTTCAAGTAATTGTTTGTCTTTCTTCAGCCAATGTGAGCTCACATTCCTCTATTATATGCAATACAGCTGATAAAAGGCATATTATCCTTTTTACCAGCATTAAGTATGGAATGAATTACAGTAACAATTAGGTGTCAAACAGGACAAAGTATTTCTAAGTGATGGGCCACATTTTTTGGTACAACTGAAAACTATCACTTGGCCTTCCTAAAGAGCATGTCTACAGTTGTGCTCCTTTCCTACAGAGCAACACAAAAGCTCCATCCTGCTACAGGACCAACAATCCTTCTGGCCATCTGTTTAATACTGACACACTTGGCAATAGCAGATACTTAAACATCCTGTGACATTTTCATTACCAATGTTTTTTTAAAAAAATTACTTAAAATTACAAGGTGTTAAAGAGGCACATGGTACCATGGGAGCACAATCAGTGACATTGAGCTCTGGAAATAACAATACTGTGCTAAGGAGAAAATCCATAAAACCTTTAATTGCCTTGCCTCTGTGTTCGACTAAAACTGTTGTTCCACAAGAAAAATTGGTAAATTATCAACCTGATACATAGACAGGAGGTCAAGTTTCAAGGCAATCAATATGCCTGCAGGAACTATACTTGGCACAGGCAAATTTTTATGTTATGGTCCTCCTGACCTTGTCTAACAGAAGTCAAGTCACTGCAAATGATTTCTCACAAGCAGGAAGGGTAATGTAATCTAGAGAATATAAGGACAACAAAAAAAAATGTCCAAAGGAGATCCTTGATGAGTCTACTGAAAAATACTGTAACGTAAATTCAAAAAGTAAAAGACTCACATCTATAATTGTTTTGTTTGGGCAAGTCCATCAGTTAGGTAAAAGGAGACAAATGTAATAAAGCTAAAATGGTTCAGTTTAGCTGATGTGGTGAGAATGTGCAATCTGTACAGTTAAAATAAATGGAGTCGATGATTTATTGTACTTCATAAACCATAATCAAGTTCTTCATTATAGTTTTGAAAATACTTCATAACAATTATTTTAGCTTTCTGTATAGTGAGGCTTCCTGAGCTAATACGAAACTTTATATACTGCATGTATAATGGTCAGAGTCAGTTCCATTGCCAAAAAAAAGAGAAAATAAAAGTAATATTATACTGATTTTGCATAAAAGATTAGCCAAAAAGATTATTTTCAAAAGACACCTGATTATAAAAGGCTAGAATGATTTGCTTATTAGTTGAAAATGCATAGTAATTGCATTAAATTTTTCATAAGCCCGCTGGCAATCATTCACAGGCATCATAAGCAGGAATATATTAAATCAGAAGCAGCACAGAAAATGAGATAAACGTGTATGTGAAAGAAACAAACATGAATTTTTGCTCCAGATTTTTTAGCTTTCCTTACAATGAAAGGAACATGGATTTTAATGTTAGCCATCACTAGGGTTATTCCTCAAGGTCTTATTGTAGAAACTTTCAAAAACTGTATAAAATTGGTATTTCATCCTGTTTATGGAGTATTAGCACACACAGACACAGGAAGGCACATCGTCCATGAGGACATCTACAGTGCAGTCAACTTACTGGGAAAAGTACCATCATGACAAATAAAGGAGGAATACTTTAAGGAGAAACTCTGATGTTAAAACATTTACAGCTGAAGCAAAAGACTGTGAACAGTGTAAGTGTTTGCAAAATGAAATGTTACTAAAGAAAGAGAACTGCAGTTCTACATCAATGGCAAGCGTAGTTGCTTTTCCACTCAGTATTCCATGCATTTCTTTGGTGCTCTGTTAGTACACAGGGACTGTGCACCAACTCTGCTTTTGTAAAAAGCTGCTTCAAACGCATCAGTAATTAACTGTTTGCAGTTAATTGGTAGACACACTCTAAAACCATGCAATTATCTTTCAAAGAACATGGTAACATTTGAAAAATTACTTAACGCAATGAAAAGATTCTGAAGTATTTAAGCCTCTCTTTACATCACTTCTAAAAAGCAAACTCAAATTACCATGTCAGTTGATAATATTTTATTCCAATACTAAACTAGGAATGCACCAAAACAGAAAAATACTGCAAATAATCCAGTGAATCTCCAGGGCAGTACCATAATTGTGAATCAGAAAATAGCTAGAGATATTGATTTCCTTTTAAGCAAACACTTATAAGGGAAAAAAATGGCATTTAATTAATAACTGAAACCTTTCACATGTAGCAGAGAGACGTATATATGAATTTTAGAGTCTTTATACTCTGCAGTCCTACACTATCAGGATATAATACTGAAGCTTTAATATTTTATTTATGTGATTTCTGAAGTTATGTAAACATTGTAACTGAAATAAATTACTAAAAAGCATTTGTGGGATTTACAATAACGACTAACCAATGCTACTGCATTAGTGCAATTAAAATATAATCACTATTTAAGAAATAGCTTAAAGGACACTTCAGATTTCTTTTTTAATGGCAATATATTATTACTTTAGAAGACTCTTACATCTAAAATGCACACGCCTAAGTCTTGAAATTACTAATCACAAACTACTGGTAGAAATGGTAAGGTTGTAGAATTGTTTCTCAAATTTCAGAACAGCCAAAACATTGCAAAAAGCCTCACCCTCAAAACAATAAAAAATTAGGTTGTTGTGCCATTATGCAATCGCTATAATTCTGGCTACAAACATTTCTATTACTACTTAAGTAGCCTCACTGCTGCCTCGCCATTCATTGCCACCACATGTACTGTGACAGGAATCACATATGGTGCAGAGCTGTTAGAAATGGCACTATTCAATACTTGTTTAGGATATACAGATCCTACTACATTACAGTAGTAAGAAGCATATATATTTCTATACTAATTCTTTAAACAATTTGCAGTGTTTTGGCAATTAAAGTCAGCTTTGGTGCTCGGAATTATTTAATTTCTATTTGATAGAATTTAGTCTTCACTCGAATCTGAAAGTTATTCTCCACACACAAAACAACTGAAAAATGTTACCATTCACAATACCAGGTGTAATTAGCACTTCATTAACTCACCCCTTTATCTCCTCTTGTTTTGGAATTGAATTTCACTGTCTTCAAACGGGCTCGTTCCTTTTTCTCAACTCTACCACAAAAACACACAAAAATGTCAGAAACATCACACCTCCAGAACTTCAACTCTACCACTTGTTACAACAAAAGCATACTGGTGTATCTTTTGTACTATACACTTTATTGATTATGACACATTCAGAAAATGGAAGCCTGTTAATGGAAAACTTTTTTCTCAAGTGATGAGCTGTGAGAGTACTGGGAGTATTTTGTGGCTATACACATTCAATAAATCCAGAGAGTGCAAAGAGAAAACATGACACAGCAAGTGAACAGCCTCAATTATAAGTCAACAGCACATATTAAGATTCAGAACACATAAACTCTTATTTGAGTCTCTAGTATGCCAACAAAAACCTCATCTCCATTGGCTCTGGCTACCGAAGAATGATTTTCCAGTTTTCCAGGTTCTGGGTAGAAAGATTTCATGATAGTGTCATGACTTGAATAAAATTTATCCATACTTTGCACTTTTGCATACATAAATTGATATTAAATTGATATTAAACTCACATGTAATGTTATTAAACCCACAACTTACTTACAGTGAGAACAGAGAAGGTGGATGTGGACCACCTTTATTAACTTCAACACACAACTCCTAAGGCTAAAAGGACTTTAATAAACTTCTCATTGAGTAAATGAGAATCCCACTACAGTTTACTAAGAAAAAAAAAGAATCCAACAAGTGGCTGATACAGTACAGAATTAACAACAAAGAGAAAAGCATATACAATATATGCATTAATCAGATCAGATGTTTAACAGCAGACATCTCAAAGTCAATAATGTATGACATACCTCCGTTTGCTTGGGATAACTCCAATTTCATCACTTTCTCCATCTGGAGTTACCTGCCGTGCTTGCCACCATTCATCATCAGAAGCATTAATGACATGGAGAATATCGCCAAATTTGAAGTTCAATCCTTGACTCGGAAGGCCACTATCTTTAGTCTTGTCATAATCAAAAAGAGCTCTACATTGAAAAGAAAAAATTAAACATAGAAAAAAAAAAAACAAGAAAAAACCAGGAGAGTATGAATAGCACAAAATATAAAGCAAGCTGCCTGTGCTATTCATGAATGATTGCATCATTCTGACAGGTACTTACAAGAAGGCTGAATACACTCTCTCATACACACACAGAATGTGTAGCACAGTACCCCCACACACTTCTATGCTTTAATGAATGAGAAAAACCTTCATCCAGAGCAAACCTCTAGTGCTTTACAAAAACTTTACAGAAGACACCTCCTGCAATTCAGTAAGTACTTTGCACAGAGCAAGTTACATGTCAGCCTAGGATAAAAAAGAAAAGCAAGTATTTAAAGCATACAGCACTGTAAAAAGCTCTGTAAAGTACGCTGTTTCATATCAAGTTATAAATTGAAATTATTTGGTAATTTAGTACAGTTTAGTACTGCCTTTAAAATAAAAGTCAGTATCCTGCTAACAGGAAGAAAAAACAACTTAGAAATATGATCTGGTCACCGCTTTGCTACCGTAGTACCCAAAGGCAGAGAACCTTACGCACATTCTTTTAGGAAATTCCTGACCATTTCCAGAGAATCTCATCCTAAGGTAAGCCTGTTTTCAAATAATAGGCACTCACAATACCTGACCAGCAGCTGCATGACTACAGTTTTATTAACATTCCCTCTGGCAGCGAGACTGGTTTATGCAACTGACTCTTGTTCCCCTTTTTGCTTAAAAAAGCACAGTTCTCTAGAAAGGCACATGGTCCACCACACTATGGAACTGATCTGGTTTACAAGTCATGTCTTTCTGCCTTTTGGATTATTTTATACCTGGACAAGTTCCCTAAGGAAGTGAAGGTATCTGCAGTATGTTTCTCCCTGGCACAGCTGAGGGTTTAATGAGGACATGGAAATGAAAGATGACAGGAATCCCTTAGCAAACAGCAAGAGATACTGCTAACGTTCTGCCTCCTAAAGGACTTCTTTTACATTTGAAAATAGTTCATGAATCTCTCCTATATGAAGTAAGTGCTTGTATGACACAGCCCAAAAAATCCTCAACATTATTTAATCTGCCTGCTCATGTGGTGTCAGTGCTGCACTTTCTGAACAATACCCAAATTCAACCTACTTGATATTAAGCCAAAGTAGCACCAACAGATTACAATGTGATGATTTAAAAGGGTGTCATTTTTCTTGTCCAAATTCAGCTTGTTTCTTCATCCCAGACACTGGTCTTACATACCTTTTTCTGCTAGACTTTTAATGTCAATAGAAATTTTTAATCTGTGTAAGTCAAAACCTGTTTGCTCCAAAATGTACTTCGGCTTTGTGAATTTTGCCTTCCTGAAACACTGAGTGAACTGTATTTGTTCATAACCAGTAACAAATTGTTTACAGGGAGAAAGTTCAAAATATTCTGCCAGACCAATATGCCTTCATCATCTATTGCAAAACCAGAGTTGTTTGAGACACCATGCCTTTCTTGGGCTATAAAATCTTTTAAAAACATTTCCTAAAGGATTAAAGGTTTTAATAACGATTTTTAGAATGTCTAAAAAAAGACAGAAATTTTTAAGTGGCTTTAAAATATTTGCTCTCCTGATACAAAGAGCCTTATACTTAAATCTGCAGTACCTTTAGTTTAAGTTTATAACCAAATTTATACTTTGAATTTTGAAATAGCTTGGAGGTTGAAATACCACCTTCCTTAGCAGTGCAGCCTTCATAATAAGATCTTTTTGGGTTAATTCCACATCTTAAGATATCCTGATAATTTTTTTAAAAATCAGAACCATTTTTTAGTTTGAACCAGCCAAAATATTGCAGGTAATAAAATTATACAGATAGGAAGTAGTTATTCTTCCCGATTTATTCTGCATGTTTGTTCAAGAAACACTCTGGACAAATATCATTTCATATCTTAAAATAAATGACACATAATCCAGAAGGTACTTTCGATGCAGATTCAAGTTGTATACATTTTCACTGAATTAATTACATGCATCGTGACATTTATTTCGAGATTTCTTGTTAGCATTCAAGCAATGATTTCTACCAGCCCCACTTTTAACTTCTATTTTTGAATTTGCATATAAATTTATAAAAGCTGCGAGCTTGGCCTAACAGCATTAACATATATGTTGACTGCATAAGAAAAATGCTCAGAAGTGAAATGGAAGCAGAAGTGGACAAAGTCATTACCAAGATGTGCTTTTCCAACTAGATAAATGGTTACACAGAGCAGGTTTTCCACAGTGGCAGTTTCATCAAAAACATTTCCTCTAGTGAAGTCACGTCAAGAAAAATAATTTTATTAGGCAAAAAAGTCAAATCTGATGAAGATAGTTTTATAAAAAGATTGTTCAGGGTGTCACACAATAGTGACAATACTATGCAGCTAACATTTATATGAATACCGGGAAGTGCTAATGATACTATAAATGACCTCAAAAGCGAACAGAATTAACCAAAATTTCTTTTGATTCCAAGTGATTAACATGGCTTTTCCTGTATGCCTAACACGTCATCAACCAAGAATTCACTTCACAGCCCAGATGATGCATTTATCTACAAGCTGGAGTACAAAAAAATACTGCTTCTATTAATTTCCTGCATGGAGGTTTTTATTACAGATTAAAAATGCCATGTATATATTTACCTATTGTAAATTATAGACACAAATTAACTTAAAAATAAATTTAGTAATCCTGATCAACTACTGCTTTGAATGCAGAACCATGATATTTACTGTAAAGTTCTGTTTAAATTTAAATGGCAAGTCCTAAAAATTATTTTCTAGACAAAGCACAAAGTCCTCCCTTTTATTTCACTTTGTATATCACTCAGGAACTAAAGAGAACTAAAAAGGTAATTCAGCTCCTTCCTCCACAAGTCCAGAGAAACTGAAATTAGGCTGCATATTTCATGGGTGTTTATGCCACAAAGGCAAAAATGTAATGGCTGTGTAACGTAAAACTTTCCAGAATATCTTTTTACCTGCCACACTGATTACATTCAGTACCATAGGCTGTTGACGAAGTCTTACTGAAGCATTTCTTCAACAAACAAAGCAACCAGGAATTCCTGCAGCAAAAGCATCTTTACGCTTCATTTCATTAAGTATGAATTAATTTTACCACTTGACTTCAATAAATGAAGGTCAGCTTGTAAACAATGTTCTCTTTTTCTGACTTTTTGGGAAAGTTGTTTGAAACTTAATACTTGAATTCTGAGAATATTAGAGCAATGGCCCAATTAAACTGCAGGCAAGTACAATTAGCCTGCTGCTAACAGCAGATTCTATTTTTCCAAGGGTTTTAGTTAAAATTTCTTAGTCATTTCAGAACTGTTAGGTTTCTTCGACTTTGAGACATAACCATTTTTTGCTTTGATTCAAGCACAAATCAGCACCATTGTTTGAATTTGGAATGTATTGTGCTGGTCAGAAAAATGCACAAAGGTAAAAGGAACTTTTGATTTTGAATGCTACACACATTGCAGACTGATACTTGCCACAGAAGATGAGATTAAATATGGAACAGATTTATTTTCTCTCCATGTATTATCACAGAAACTTGATACCATGAAGGTATCTCACATTTTTGAATCTCCAGATGAGCATATCTATATATCTACATATCTATATATATATATCGGATCAGATGCAAATCCAGAAACATTATTACGAGAGAATCTGTCTCAGAACAAAGTCCAGAAGAAATATAAAGCAAAATAAGAGAAGACACATCAGTATGTCTGAATTAGCTGGGGACAGGGAGGGTGCTGTGGGGGACAGTAGGATGTGCAACAAGAGTCAGCTGCTGTTGAATTGCTGTATTTGTATTGCTTTCCAAGGGCTGTTTCCTAAACTGCTGTGCATCATTTTTGATATATGTACAATTACAAAGAAAAGTCTGCCATTTGACTCCAAATTGTATTTTTGGGCAAACACAATAGCCTTTTCTTTAATATTACATAATACCCAAAAATGTTGTTTACAGGCAGACTAGTCTTAAAGATACCATGTTTACAGGGATACAATGGTGTATCTGATTTTATTTCCTAATTTGTTCCCATGATTCTGAGAAAGCAGGAGAGATGATTTTCAGGGTATTTTTATTTAATAGCTTTTCTGCAATTGTGACTGAATGCCTATAAACATTTTACTGTTGGATCTACCATTCGATTCAGCATTTTGTTAGATAACTGACATCCTTTAAGGCATATCCAAAACCCATCACTTCTGAAAAAAGATATCTGAAGCTATTAAAATTTGCTTTGAATTGATACAATTAAAAATACAGTATGACTATACCAGAGTGACTTATTATAAGGAATAAAGTGGGTAACATGTTCTGCCAGTATCTAGCAATATGTGAAAATATTCATAAAAGTTGCTTTAGTGGGGTCAAAATTACACCAGAACCCAGAGAGAACAGATGTGAACCCTTTCTGTGCATACAAAGTTGCCTCCCAGTCTTTGGCAACTTTTGGTGTGATGACACAAGCAGATCCCAAAAGCCGTAGCAGCACCCTCTGTAAAGAGATGTGGGTAGGAAAGTACTTTTGCTGTGTAATTTTTGCATTTTAGATATGTGTACTGACTTATACCAATGCTGATTATTAAGCCTCAAAAACCTTCAATGAAACCAGTCCCCAGAGGCTTCTGCCAACAGCCTGGAGAAGGCTGCTGGTTCTGCAGCAGCTGGGAAAGTCAAAAGCTCAACAACTTCCATCATTATTCTACATCTTTATGTAGAATAAAAGCTCCATTAAGATAAAATGCTTGTCAGCAGGTCAAAATATCAGATGTGTGAACATAAGCATAAGCGGTTTAGAACTTAATCAGGCTACAGCTAACCAAGCAAAATAAAAGCATTTAGAATTGTTTAGGCTTAGTTATAGGATGAAAACTAAAGCAAAAAATCTTGGGATTATGGAAATTAAGATCTTGGCGCAATATCCATATGTACACCTGTGGAAATTCAAAGATATGGCTAACTGCGGTATCAAGCACTCACCCCTTAGAATTTAGGGCATTTATTTACAGAGATTTAAATTTTGACCCCCAAAATATTTAAGGTAAACAGAAGTAGAAAAAAAAGGCTCAGATCTGAGAAAACAGAATCCAGCTACTGAAACAATAGTTAAAAACATAGAACCTACCTGTAGAGTCAAGCTAAACAGAAGCCCTAGGAGTATTTAGCTACATTTGTGTTAAGCATTCAGAAATAGTTACAAAGGACTATGACTTGCTTCAGCATTGATGCAAGTACTCAAGAAACTGCTTTGTGTATGACTTGCTTCCTTTCCCAAAGCTCAGCAGACTGAACACACCATGAACAAAACACTATCTGCTTTGGATGGGAAAAGTCAACAGCATCTGAGCCTGCTCACTTTTAGGAGGTAAACCAGTGAGGTCCTACATTTTAAATCTTGTTTAACCCAAACACCAGAAATACTTGAAGGTTTAGCTGCTCTATTGAAACATTCTGGCTCCTATCAAGAGGCTACTGCTGGCCCTGATTCAATCCAGTGATGAGCTGATTTGGGGGACTCAAAAAACAATTTATTTTTAAAAATGCAATCCTTTTTCCCCACGTTCCATACTTGAAACGTTACGCTTTATCAGTACATGGTAACGGATGTAGGAGTTGAGTGACACATGAATAAACTGGATCCTGCCATAATTTCCCTGTGAAACCACCTATTTTTTCATCTGCTTCATGCTCTTATGTTTCCACTTCCTTTCAGCCTCCTTTATGTTTAACTTGATATGAATAAATTAATGAGGTATATTCAGTTCATTTGCTTTTATTTTCTCTCTTGGTTACCATGGAAAAATATTCCATAACAAAATTCAATTGGATAGAGAAATAAGGTTTCTTAATAAAGCTGAGAAAACAACGAAAGTAAGCTGAAGAAATTAGATGCAAATCTGTCAAACAGTAAGAAAGAGAGGACTATAAATTTAAATTCAAGTACTGAATAAGGGAGAAAATGAAGACTACTGTCACAAAAGCACAAACTGAACTAAGCAAGTTGTTAAGACTTTGCATATACTGACCTAAAAAAGAAATACATGTTTTTGCTGAAGGATTATCATCTCTTTCAAATCAAAGGACAAAAAGCAAATAATAGCACCACTCTTCAAAGTTCATATAGGGTTCTCAGGGATATTACTTCCTTTTCAGCTATATTACATTAATCAATCTAAATAAAGTTTTATTTTTATTATATTTGCATGTAAGTGTCCCTTTATTAATACTTAGTAAATAATTGTAGGAAAACACAAGTACCAAAACAGTAAGTCTACAGGAAAGCAGAAAAACACAGTGGCCATGCTATGAAAAAGATGATTACCTGACATAGAGGGATCTCTTCTGGCTGGTTCGCAAAGATCCTGATCCTGAACTAATGCTACTGTTCATCATCTGCTCCCGTAAATCATGGATTTTAGCTTCAAAACGACTGTATTCTGTAACAAAGACAGGCATAGCAATTAATTTCCTGCCCAACTTCAGCAATTAAACTGAAAGAGAATCTGAAATAATTTTAATTAGACCAAGAAAATACACAAGAATATTATACTTCAAAAATTCTGTGACTGTAATCTATAGTTCACAGTAACTATTTTTTTCAAATTAAGACAAACACTTCTACTAACAATTATCAATTTCATTGTTATGAAAAGACAGATGCAGATAAATTTTAACCCATGACAGAAAGGAAACTTAAGAAGATACATGTGAAATACATGTTTATAACCAAGAACTATGTATTTTAAATTTAAAATGTTAAGAAATGGGAATGAAAAATGTCCGTACTTCAAAATTACTGGATTTGACTGAGATAAAGAATTTAACACTACAAGGTGGGAAATATGCAAAACATCTTCTGAAATAAAACCATGTTCCTCTGGGAGCTCAGGAAAGGAAAAAAAAATATCCAGAATTCTGGCATGAATTTCAATCCACTTGTAAACGGCATTAGAGATTCAAACTGCCCCCACAGAATCATGTACAACGTTAATCCTGGAAAAACGGATTGTGCTCTTAAGCAGCACCGTGTACTAATAAAACTATGCTAAATGCATTTGATTTTAGCTACAAAGGCAGGCAGGAAAATAGTAATTGCTTCTTCAGGACAAACATCTCTGAAGTGAGGTACTTACATGCGTCAGCATAAAATACGAACTCAGAACAAGTAAGTTTTCCCTTCAGCTGAATAATTTGGACTTCAGAACCAACAGATCCACTTGTAAACCCTTCCTAGTCAAAGGAAATGTTGTGCAGCCACCACCTTCCCCAGGAGACCACGTGATGCCAGATTATAACAAGCCAACACCGGGAGAGCCAGGGCGTGTGCCGCAGGCAGCGGCTGGCCGGGCACCCTTGCTGCCCGCGGGCACCACGGTTATTCAGGAAGGGCGCGACTGAGAAAGGGCTCTCACAGGAAAAATCTTGAGATAATCTCTAAACTAAGGTTCCTTCAACAGCCATCTAAAAACTGTGAATGTTTTATCATATTATGTTCTGTAGCCCTTTCTCCCCACACACTCATCGTACAGTGAGCACCAACAGAATCTATAATCAACCCTATCCAGATATGACAGTATGAACAGTCTCTTCAATACCCCTAACTTTTGTCCTTTATAAGCAAAAGCTAGTAGCTTGTAAGATAACCTAGTTTTTAAAATAGTACCAAGTGCCTTTTTACACATAAAGTTCAGATCAAACACTTTACCAGCACTAAATCAAACTGTTTGAGCTTGTTTGACAAGAAATGACAAGAAATTCTTTTTGTGACAAGAAAAACCCATCATTACTACCAACTAATGCTACCACTAATAACAAAAGAATGTAAGATAACAGGACAGTAACCAAAGAAAATTACATTTTTAGAAAGCAACATTCCTTAGGGGAGGGCTCAGATGCAGAGAGAGCACAGCCCACAACTGCTGTGCTACTGCTGCCCCACAGGGCCTTGGGTAAAGTCACCTCATTTTACTCATCTGTAACCGAGAAATGATAAACCTAAAAGATTTTTATATGCCCCTGTGTGAAAGGAAAGGAAGCATGGAAAAGATCAGATAATCCCAGTTTTCTTGTGCTACAGCCTGTTCAGTATTAAAAATATCTGCAGCTCTTTGCAATAGCTACTGGAAAAGTATAAATTTCTGTATCGTGTCATTTTATCGAAGAATCAACTTCCTCTTATGCAGGACATAGATGTAAGAGAGCTACCAGGGAGGCTATTTCCCAGTATTGCTTAACTCTATCCTATATTTCATCCTCAGGTTGCTGGTCTTGCAGCTTCCTGAACCAATTTAATTTTTCTATCATAACTCCTGGGAAGTGCTGAATGAGTGACAGGGACATCTGTAGGAGTAAGGAGGAGAATAATTTCAACACAGAGGCTCCTGCCATATGAACAAAGCAAAAAAAGGGAACTAATGGGCTGGGAATGAGAAGGCTTTATGTTCGAAAAGGAGTGCCAAGAAATTTCATATTTAGGAGAAGCTTAAGTACTGTGCAGTCAGAATCTGGTGAACTCCTTTGATGTAGAGTTAGTTAAATTTTGAGTTATATTCCTCTTAACAGAAGGTCTGGAAGGAACAGGATGGATAGAATTCTCACCATTCACTAGGTTTGGAGCTGAAAAGTACACAGGACTTCGTTTTTTAAAAAAAGAAACCTTAGAATTAGATACAGTGGCATTGAAACTAATGCTGGAGACAGAAAGTAAGACAGCATCAGGACTCTTGATAGCATCAGAAAAGCAGTGTTAGGCTGGTACCCAAAGGATGAGTACCTGCACCCTTTTGACAAAGCAGGGCTGGTTCAACATCAGCGTTATGAAGCAAAGTGTGAGCACTGATAATTTATCTAGAAGAGGTTATAATTTGTCTAGGACAGGTTATATCTCTCTCTGCGATAAAGAAGAGTTGGATATCAGGTGTCTTTTACATCTTAAATTTCTTACTTTCCTTCAGCTTATCATCCCTAGATTCTCACAAATGCTAGGGAACTACTTTCTTCACAGTTCCTTTCTTTCTTATGCTATGCATAATAGCCATATATAGTGTTTGACAAATCTGATATTTGTTCCCCTAAATCAGAGTGAACAGCACAACACACTTCCACTTGGCTGTGACAAAATCATATAAATGCACATATAAATATCTAACTTTAAAAAAAAGTTTTGTCACATCAACATTCCAGAAATTTGGAGCTGGAACAGGCACAGTGAACAAGATGAAAAGGACACTGCTTTCTTGGTCAACAGGAAATGAAGACCTTGGCAGGGAAGGAATGCGTTTGATTTCTGTAATATTATCAGGGTAACCAAACAGAAAGGGCATAAGCTATTTCAAGGAAAAAGTAAAATTGATTTTAACCCAAATGAAGCAGGCTGGTAATTGGAACTCCACCTACAAATATGCTTCCAATTTCCACAGCCATCAAAACACTGAGATTCTGAAATACTGTTTTAATAAGAAATATGGTAGTACAAGAAACACAGACACCCACCCAAAAGAAATTCAAAACCAAAAGAAAGCCACATAATCCAGCCTCTCAATCCTTTCAGTAAGAATTTGGTCAGGCTCCAAAACCAGATGTATATGGAACAGTAGTGAATGAAACTTCACTCAGAATCAACTTTTAAGGTCTGAATTTTAGGAAAGCTGCTGATATATACATCAAATAAAGGATAACAAGCAGAAAAACTACCATGAAACACAATAAAATAAGAACATTAGAATAAGGGCATCTTTTCTTGACTAAAATTTTCTCAAAGTTTCCAAGAAGTTCAGAGGCAGGGAGGGAATAGTACTACTATTCCCGAGATAACTCACAACAGTCATAACGGTGAGATCAAGGAAGCACAAGCACCTCCTGCTTCAATTCATGGCATTTATCCAACAGAACCCCACTATCACCAAAGAAAAAACCCAAAGCCTACCCAGGTTTACACATAATCAGTTGTTAAGAACAGAGGATGAATGCATCTGGGCTCGAGCTTAAACTTTAAAATTATACTGGATAAGCAGATGGTGCAAAACTAGACTAAATCTGTGCTATTTCATGTCTGCATGTATTCCACATCAAGAAACAAAAAGGAAGCAAGATTAGCAAATCCTGGAAGATTACTCTAATTCCAAGCTGCTAAAGTGATTTTACCTAGGAATCTGTAATGTTTTCAATGTCAATAACTACGTGAACAGAAAACTGGAACTCCAGAAAGGATCCGATCACTGAAACTCTCCTGGACTGCCCATCTGGAGGGCAAACAAAACATAGATACACAGAAAAATTGTCTGTGCAGGCAGGGGAAGAGAAAAACAAGGCTGCAATGCAAATGCATCTGGTCTGGAACACACATTCTAGCAACTGGGGCAGGAGAGCAGAAGGCTACACAAGGGATGGGAAATTCAGCAAACAGCCCAGAAGGAACAGCGACTCAAGGAAGCCGGGATGTGCGCACAGGGAACAGATGGCAGCACAGCACTGAGAAGCAGAGATTCTTACATGTATTGAACCCACGTAGAGCTGAAAAAGTTCACTTTAATTAAAAAAGTATGCCCCTTGCTTCCCTCTTCCCATCTGTCTAAGGAAAACTCTCTTTAGCAGGACCACTGGATCTATCTAAGCAGGACTCTTGTGCCGACAATTTTATATAACTACTGATTTTTCTCAATGCTCAGAATATTCAATTTTTCCTTTTCATGGTGCTTCCAAAGAAAGAAATGGAGTCTGGTAATTAGGATGGCCACCATCACACTGATCCTACATTGATATTCCATTTTTCTTTTAAAATGCATAGACCACAATACAAACATCATAAATAATTTTTGAGGAGATATTATTTTGCTGCAATGCTTGTCGTTTAATATTAACATTGCCTGGGAGAGACCACAATGAATTCCACATGCTGTTGGTGACTTTCATACACTCTAATGTTTAATGAACTTGTATGTCATTAATCACTTGAAAGACTGTGCCAAGAAATTTCAAAAGATTAGAAAACTGCATTTGTATTTAGTTAAGAACACCTCCCATAGATGCTGGAAACCTCAGAAAGAGAGTAGGTCCAGTCACTGCTGAGGTGAATCCACTAAAAATGTTGCTGAAGGCTTAGCAAGAATTCACAAGCAATTTTATTTACTATATTAAAGAGTAGGAGAGAGGTTTTAAAGGATTAAAACATGTGTAAGCCGCCTTATAGTGTCTATCAGGGCTATATATAGCAAAACCCTTTTTCTAATCTTAATGGGTCCAGTTTTGAAGATACTCTAATTGACTTGCAAATGAGTAGAACCAGGTACAAAAGAAGCAAGAACAGAAGCCTGGAAAACCAGGGAGCACATGCCCAAAAACAGGGCAAATTTTTTTTGAAGTATTTTTTTTAATAATTTTTCATTTTATGTCCTCATCTATAAAGCAATGGAAGCTCAACCTTGATAAAAAACAATTACTGAAAACTAAGTTTTGTACAAGTATTATTGGCTTCATGCTACCCCAGCTGGACTTTTGCAGACAGAAGATCTACAGCATATTTCAAGACTAATGCTCAGAAAACAATCATAGCTTATACATATGAAAATGGCACCATTTCCCAGAGCTTAGTTATTCTCTTTTGGATTTCACAAGAAAACAGTACATAGATGCAGCACTGTAAACGGAAAAAACACTGGCCATTGAGCAGAGAGCTCTAACAAAACTTTTGTGTTTCCTCCTTTTTTTTTTTTTTTTTTTTTTTTGGGTAATTTGTTTTAAAGACAAGAGAGAATGAAAAACACATAGTTGCCATTAATAAAACTGAAAGAATGTGTGTTAAGTACTTATATTGAAAAGCAGATGCTTTACAAAAATACTTTGAAATCCTCCCTTGATGTTTTGGTTCCACCTTCTCCTAATCTTACACTGATCCATCAGATCACCTAAGAATATGAAGCTAATCTGATCACTTAAACATCTTACCACTCTGTCAGGAAAGAAATTACAATTTTATTTTTGGTGTGTCAGGTGAATCCTTGGGAAACAGAAAGGGCTGGTACCCTTTTGTGTCATGACAGGCTTATCTGAATTTTGCCCTGCTTTGGAGAAAGATGAGGTGACCAGTGAATGACTGCTGATGCCAATAGACTTGGCCTGCTGCCCTCTTCGAGGCCCTCCAAGAGCAGGCCTCACAATTTATGTAACTGCCGTTAATGGCATCCACATCCTCAATACAGCTCAGTTCTCATCTAGAAGAGTATAACTCCAATAGAAAGCTTAACCCACTAAATTATTTTCTATCCAATTTCAATCAAATATATTTTTATATTTTTAATATACTTGCTTGGCTAGTCTATTATTTTTAAACACTTAAATGCACTCAAGCTATAATACAGTTATGCCAGCCCACTGGCACCCACCTCATACCTTTTTGAAATGGCAAAATCTAACCTTCCAGAAATTCTGAATTTTGAGACAATATTATAGATTATTTCAGATGACCTTTTAATTTGAATGAATGTAACAATGGATATCAGTGTGAAACACAAAGCCCTCCAAGAACTGTAAGTCTCTGCAGTCCTACACTTCCCCCTTGCTGCTCCTCTCCTCACTACATTCCCTTCAAGCACTCCGGTTCCTGTATCCCTGCTATACAGCACGGTCATAGTTCTGACCATTCTGAACCCCCACTCCCAGGAGAAACACATGTATCCAAATGGCTTAGGGCTTCCTCTCATTCCTCTGCAGCAACCTTGACATCCTACCTCTGCAGGAAACCCAGAGACACAGCAGTGTGGCACTGAGATGTCTGCACAGCCAGGGAGCAACACAAAAGTGAAATGGATCAGAAGCCACATCAAATTAAAATGGCTTATCAAAACACTTTTGTGCACTGAAGCAACATCTCCTGCTTTGAAACTGCTCCAGGTCACAGTATTTTTCTTCCAGTTGAATTCACGGTAAAGCAAAATCCCTTTTTATTCATGAGCAGAAATTTGTAGTACAAGTGAGGGAGTAAAGAAAAGCTTCCAAATAACGGTCAAAATGAAAACAACATCCTGACTTGCCAACTGCATCCCTACAGGAAAATTCCTTTTTCACAAACCGCTGCTCATCTACGACAGATCCCTCCTCTGCAGCATACAGCTCCAACAGGTCCAAGCCACTGATCTGTGCAGTTAGGAAGACTCTGTATGACACCCATGGCATGTATGTACCACAGAAGGATGTACCAGTACAACCCAACAGGCGACCAGTTTCCAACATTAGCTCCTGGCAAGTTGCAAGATAAAGCCTGGAGTCTACAAGGAGAAAGCTTTAGGACAATTGAGTACAGTTGTGGAGGTGCCTGATGCATGAGTCACTTCTGTGAACAGCAGAACCCACTCACATTCCATGTTTGGCTTTTACCTGCCCCAAACAGTGCTGGCAAGTTGCTGAACTTTAATTCAGTGGAGTAGGAAAACTTGGTAAGGCATCCCTCAAATTTACTGAACACTTTGGAAACTAAAGGAATGCCCAGAAGGACATTTTAAAAATGCAATTACATCTGGTTTTACCCAATTCCATAACCAAGGAACATTGTGGAGATTTAAGAGAAAGAAAAGTCAGCAGTTACATAATTTGAGCCCAAACTCAATAAATTCGATTTCATTCAGCCATAATAGCCTACCCCAAACCCAGTAATTAGAGCTTAGTTACCATGGATTTCTAGAGAGAGAGAGATGGAAAATTCAAGCTTTTGCGTGAGAAGAGCTTTCCTGTGATTCATTTTTCTATAGCCTAACTCAGGCTTTCCTATAAGAGAACTGCGTGCAAAAATCCTCTTTTCCCAAAAATTGGAGGAGAAAGACAAATGGGAAATTTATGATGGGAGAATAGGAAATGTGATAGGATATAAAAACATAAATTAGCATTCCCCATCACATCTATGAACATACAAACTGTCATGTACAATTACAGGGAGTGAAGTGAGCCAGTCCCAAGTGTCTTCCAAATGTTCCTATCATACTGAATCTCTTTACTCAGTTATAATGAACTCTGATGGATGTCTAGAATCTCCTTGATCTGTCCTAGCTGTCAGCATCTTTCACAAAATCCTGCTGGATTCATAAATATAAATAAAATACATATGCAATACAGCAGTTATAACTGATGCTCTCCATCTTTATGAAGACATTTGAGAAACACCAATAATGAACAACAACTTTATGAATATTTTAATATGAACCTGTTTCCAAATTGCAGAAACAAAAAATGGAGATAACAAAGACACGCACACACACACATATACACATAAAAAGTTTACCCTTTGAATGAGTCTAGTGAGAAGAAAAGACTACCATGGGAAGCTATCATTTAGAAAATATGAAGATGACCAAAGAACACACACACTTTTGTCAAGTGCACTCAATCACACAGATGGTATTTTCTATTTGGAAAGTCAAATCACAAACAGACTACCTTCCTATGCTAACAAAGAGTAACTTGTAAGGAAATACTCTCTTTACTAATCTTTAAGATATAAACAATTAGTACCTGATTCAATTTACCTCCCACATCAGACCCGGCAAAGCTGATAGCTGGACTTGCATTCAGATTTGTTTTATGAGGAGTAAGAATAAGACAGAAATATCAGAAATATCAGTTACACCAGTAACTACAGCTTTCTGAGCTAGGTTGGCCATGAGTCAATTCATACTTTGCCTCCAAAATAAAACTGATCTCCATTTTCTAGTTACACTTTTCCTTCAAGGCATACCTCAAAGGGGGTAGTGATCCTTAACGTGATTCTAACGTCTTCACATAAATGGAGATTTTTAAGCACTGTTTTCAGAAGGAAAGATGCTCAATGCAGACCAAGCATCTTAAGGGGAGGGTAATTTGTCATATGTCTGCCCATAATTTTGGGTAATTTCAGTAACTTCTCCCACATGCATCCTCTCAAATGGGCCATGTAAGTCTTTGGGAACTGAATTCTCAATACAGCTCAGCTGCACGGTCTTGTCCAGAATGCTTCAGCGAAGTGCTGTAATGAAGGAATAACTACAGCTCTAGCCTTGAAATCTACAAGTGACAGTCACTGAGTAATTTCTACGAGGCAGTGTATGCTGCTCTGGGCAAATCTGTGCAATGACTCAAAATATCAGCAGTCAGTTAAGTACCTGAACACACTTCGCAAGAAAATAAATTATCTACTTGGACAAATGGTAATGAAGAAACCTGTTATTTCCAACACAGAAAGAGCAGAAACTGTCAGAAATGTTTAGTTCTCTTCTTCTAAAACATTCTGACTTTCAAAGTATGAAAGGATTCTTTTCATCTTAAAGCCTGAATCCTAGAAAGAAAGGACTGAAAAACTGCTGATTTTGTATGAAGTCTGCATATATCCTTGGGCAAGAGAAACAAAGTGTTTGAGTCCTGGTAGCACATATTCTATACTAGAGAAGCATTTGTTCCTCTCCTAGGGGCCACACCTCATCATGCCTTCCTGGCAGAAGAAACAGTGACCATAAATACCCACTTTGAACAAAAGAAGTGCTCAAAAGGACAACTCAGAAACAAATAAAAGCATACATTTTATTTCTCAATAAGGTGAGGGGCCCCTACCCAAGAAGCAAGAAGGTGCACAATTTTAACCACCCATGAAAACACTGAAGAGCCAAGCAGAGGATAGACCAATATCAAGAGAAATATTTGACAATTCTGACACAAAGCCAAAGCAAATATTTCAGAACCAATGATGATCTTACTGCTCTTTTTAAAAGGCAGCCTCAGGTGAGCACTCTTAGAAAATGAATCCTGGAACACAGCAATGGATAGAACACGTGATCAAGATAAAGCCTCCTTGGGGAATGTGAAAGCTAATGTTTCAAAGATTTGAGGAGGTCAGGATAGAAGAAACATGACAGAAAAGAAGGAATAAAGAACGATTAAAGCGTGCTATCAGCCACCTAACAGATGAAGGCAGCGTCCTGCGCCACATCCAGTCCTGATGGACACCTACACTAACCCCTTGACAGTACTGCTAAAGGAAAATTTCAAACAGACAAGTCTCTGAAAGGAAGGTTCAGTGCTGGGCCATCCAATTTAGCAAAATTAGAGAAATTTGCTGATCATCACATTCATAAAACAACAAAAACGTCTTAATATATATAACACCAATAACAGATGAGTTACAGACTCAATTGTTTCATTTTAGACTATTAAATTTTTAAAGTTTCAAATAGACAGAGGCATTTGAAATGTGCTGCAGGAATACAAGAGGACTAGTATGTGTATTGATGATGTAGTGTTCTTCAGAACACACAAAAATGCTCAGTCAGCACCAGATGTAGTCTAACCTGGACCAGTAGAAACTCCTGGATAAATAGAAACAACAGCTCAGTGTGAAACCAAGGAATGAAAACCTGATGGCCTCCTTAGGTCATCTGAATCAACACAACAAAGAAGGAATGAGTCTTCTATCTTCCTACTATTAAAGCATATAAAACCACCATATTAAAGGATGAAGACAATTGGAAATATCAAAGAACAACAGGGCATTTCTATTACATTCTGGATTTACTGGATTAATTTTCATGTTATGACAGTGGCAATATTTAATGAAGAAACAGAAATTCTGCAATGGTGAAAGCAAGAAATATAGCAAGCCATGGCAGCAATGCTTGCAGATATTCCAATCTGGACACTTGCAATTATACTAACATATATGTGACAACATCCATTGCATTATTTGTTTCAGAAGAGGTGTTTGGTGAAAGGACACTGTAGATTATATCTCTCTGATTTTCAAGCTGTACAAAAGAACTTGAATGTATAAAGCAACCCTTACCTTCTGGACGGTACTGAGCCACAATAGTCACTGCTTGGCCTGCATTCTTCAGGGCTGCTGCTGCCTGTTCATGGGTTGCTGCTTTTAGATCTACTCCATTTACCTACAAGTAATACAAAAAAGTTCTTTATCAAAATTAGTGCTTGTGTTTATCATTATAGAACACATACCTGTGGAAAAAAATTAACTGGATACAAACTAGTTTCCATGCCATGTATATTTCCCCTGCTCTCAACATTTTTGTTCCTGAAATCAAAAGTAAATAAAATCCTCTCTCACATATGTCTCTCTTAAGAATTACATCAGAAAGACTATCATAGTTTATCATGCAGTGAATGGTCAATTTTCTTCTTGTTCAAGAGTGTTTTCTTTCTTTTTAAGAAGAAACAGAAAACGTTACTTTTTGTGATGGTTCAGGGACCTTCTTAGCCAAATAAGGCCTACAGACCATGCTGTCACCACACCCAGAGACAGACAACACCCTCTGTGAAACTGGCATTGTTTTCAATGCAGCAGATTTAAAAATAGCATCACAAACAAACTAAAGCAGAAATGTATGTTCCACATTTTAGACCAAAAGCAGTCTTCATAGTTCAAACTAAAATAAAGATGTTCTTTCATATCAGTTTTAGTAACAGCTGTTAAAAGGTTATAACTCCTCTTAAGTATCTTCCAAATACAATGTAATTGTCCAAAGAAATGATTCTCTGTAAATTAAGTAATTTCACAAAGAAACACACAAACTGTTTGTGACCTGCAGTATTAACACAGAAAAAGCCCTTAGAGAGGTATGAGATGGATCTTTTTAAGACTAATAGGAGGTTCAGCAGCTACTCCAGGAAGTAAAAACCCAGTTTTAGACACTGCTGCCAAGTGTCTCCAACTCACTAAAAGGGTTATTTCTGAAACCTGTATTCTTTCAATTTAGACACATGCAGCCCTCAGCTACGAGAATAAGATAAGCCAATGTCTTCAATGAATGTGTCAGAGAGGGAAGTTCCATTTTAATCAGGTTATAGATGAGAAACTGAGGCAGACTAAAGTCCTCAAAGATACTTCAGAAGTATATTGGCATCTGTTCCACTATCTCAAATTTAGCTGAGTTAATAACATTTTTTTTGTATATCATTAATTGTCATTAATATGCAGGGAGGGGGAAACTTTTGTTGCTGTTTAAATAAAAGAAACAAAGAATCCTACAGAAATTATGCGATCTCCTTTCCTAAGCTCTCCACTCAGGTCAGCTGGCCCTCCTGCAAGGATGAAAGAGATGAAAATTCCTTCTCCATCTTCTCCTCCAACAATGTTGAAACCAAGACCTGTTGATCCTCGATGTAGGATGACCTTTCTAGGCTCCCTGAAGGAAAAGAAAGGCATATGAAATCTCAGTCACTAGATATGAGTAAAAGGAAAACAAGCAATTGAAAAGCTTCTTGATGCAAAACAAAATTCCCTCCCTGTTATTAGATGAACTGAACAAATCTGTATGTATGTATAAATAAATAAATAAAACCCTATTATGCTACAATCCTATCAGCACTACATGTCATTACTTAATATTTTCCATATTGTTCAAAAACATCAGTGTAGGTTTTGTCATTCTCAAATACATTTTCAATTTCAGCAAAGTGACTGCAATTGAAGAAGCTAAACTAAACCAAGCTGCTGCACTCTGTTTCATAGGATCCCTTCCCAACTTGAATGAGGGGAGGAAAGAAGAACTATTGATAAGGACAGTCAAATTCTTGTGCAGAAACTCCTTCCAAAAATCTATTATCTGCTACTCGATTTAATACAAGTGAAGCATTAAATGATCTCAGAAAAAGACATTTCTAATAAAGCAGAGAAACTGTGCACTGCATTTCAAAAATCACTAGAGAGCACTAAAGAACAATTAATGGACATTAAGTATTTGGAGGCATTAATTATTAATTTACAGGATAAAGTAAGAAGCTTTATCAAGAAAAAACAAAAAGTATCATCTAGTCCAATTTTTAAAAATCACTCAATTTTTGCATTAGCTGTTAAATCATCTTAAGGTCAAATTCTTAAAATTTCACCTTCATCAACTATTATATTCATTTTTTTCAGAGTACTATTCAATTATAAATAAATGACATTGTGAAAATTTCTGTACATATTATTCTGGATCACACCAATACAGTAACAAAACCAGAACAGAAGAGAGAACAGAAAGATGTAGTATCTTTTAAAATAACACTCAAAATTTATAAACTTTTTTTTTTGGGATGGAGAGAGTTTAAGAGGAGAAGGCAATTTAAAGAAAATCTAAACATTTTCTGGATACTCCTTGCATTTCAGAAGAAATCTAAAAACAGCCTTTTACAGTAATTTTAAAGGAAAGCAATAGAACCATAATGATATCAACAGGACAGAAATATTTTGGCTTATATGTGCACCTAACCCTAAGTTAAAAATCAGTACAAAGACATATCCTACCTTCCACTACACTAAAATCAATTCTCCAGTTTATTATGCCACTTAGGTTTCAATCCTGGGTGGACCCTGCCTCGGAATCATCACTCATGATGGTGTGACACAGAATTCAGCAACAGCATACTGAAAGTGCAGTGTAACATCCCTATACTTGCAGAACAGAAGGGCAACAAAATTACAAGAGCTTCCCTTTATCAGCAATGATGAACAAAAGATTAATGCAATCTACTGAATCAGTGAAGGAATGAACAGTTAAGGGGAAAGGATTAAGAGCACTCCAGCCTTTCTGGATTTAGAATCCATCAAAACAAACGCTCATCTGTGGGGGCAGGGAGGACCCAAACACTGCTTGCTTTAAAATAAGAAAATCTCTGCTCTTCTCATACTACCATCCTAAAAATCTGTCAATGCATGCAGCATTTGCAGGGCTTTCTGGTTTTAATTTTATTCTTGGACTGATAAATAAAGTGCATGTGTATATATACACAAAAATACTGCCTAGTTTTATCCTTACGAAGTTTACAAGAGTTAAAATATTAGCATCTATTTCTTGAAATAAAATACAGTGTTCACTAGTATTTTGCCCACTAAAACATCCTGGAGCTTCCCTGTTTAATCAATGTGACACTTAGCTTTGGTTATTCATTACCTGGTAATCTCATCATCTCCAAGCATTCCCTTGGGAACTGGTGAATATCGCCCTGGTGATGCCGGGGGCATGGACTGTCCCAGGTAGGCAGATGGACTGATATGGTTATCCACTGGCTGAGAATAAGCTTCACAGAGGGGAAGGAAAACAATAAAAGACATTAGGACAATACTGAAAAAGAGCTGGAGGAACTGAAACAAAGGAGTGACCTCCTCTAGAAATAACTATAGCGGTTTAAATGATATATTATAAATACCATTGTTCTAAAATAGTGTGTTAAATCCGTACATTCCCCGGTCTCCTCACTAAGTCAGTAAGCAAATTTTTCAGTTTTATTGTGTCTCAAATAAAACTTTTTTAGAAACAGTTGCTGTGGATAGTTGAAGCCCATGGGAACAGTCTGGAGATTTATCTGTTTTAAAGCTGTTTTTAAGTTGACTGAAGACAAGTTTTAACTGAACCACAACATGTATATCAGAAGAAATTTAGCATCTTAATGTTTACAATTGATGGAAAATATTCTACAATGCCAGGAGAATTGTTCCAATAAATAATTAAGAAGGTACATGATATTCCCAAGTTAGACACATCAATTTTAAGTGCTCATTAAGGCACAGTCATACCCACTTTGCTATTACAAAGCATGTTCTGCAATTGCAAATGTTTTTTCCTGGTGTACGTGCTTCAAACTTTGAGGCTTAAACATAAAGGGTGGGGACTCTTCATAGATTCAGTATTATTAAAGTTGCCAGACTCTTTGCCCTTACTTGCTGTATCTCTGATGGGGTAGCTGACCTTGGAGGATTTAGACTAAACCCAAAGCTCTTTAACTGAACATACATGGCATCTGCATATTCTCCTTTTGTTTTTTTCCTTTTTAAACCATTATCAAAAATTTGGATCAGATACAAACTTATCAAGAGTATTCTTTATATATATATATACACACACACGATATATTTGCTAAATCACCATCTTTCAACCCACACAATCTGGGCTGGATTGTGCCTGTATTGTTCTAGATTCCTAGTAAACCTGTGTGCAGTAAATTTTTCACATGGCATATGCATCAGGTTAACGCTGTCAACATTTCAGCAGGCATTAAAATCCACTATTAACAGCTTCAGCAGTTTAAAAGCACTGGCTGATATTCAGACACACCAGCCCTCAGTTAGCTGCATGAGACTACAGAACTTCAGGAAATCGTAATTATGAATACACAAGAGGTTTCAGCAAAATTCAGAACGGAAGTGCCAGAGCTACCTGGTGCCCTTTTATGAAAAAGACAGAAGGAAGAACCCTCATGTTGCTTGGCTTCATGAGGTCTAAAGCAAAGAGAATGCTGCTTTTGCTTAAAACAAATGATGGACAAAAGCATTGACATTAGATAATTCCCTAAAAATTAGGAGCTGTTCAACATAAGCGATTCCTAACACAGTTTTTTGGAACAGCAGTAACTCACGCATTGCACCTCCATCCTTGTATTTCCTGCAAGGATTTTATAGATCCCACTTCCTTCTGTCTGCCCCACTACAATACATAGTTTCTTTGCACTGGTAAGAGATTTGGACGCTTAACTGTCTATTTAAAAACTTGGGGTTTTTTTAGTCACGCTGGAAATTTAGCAACAGATTTTAACCAAACCATATTGCAATATTTGCTTTTTGGTTAAAAAATTCTTTTTAATGCAACATTATTATTGCCATGTGATTGTACACACTTTTTGCTTAAAACAAAGGGACACATAAATACAGTTTGGTTTTTTCCCCAGAAAATTTTAATGCTAAAGCACAAAAAATTAAATGCAAGAGATTATGAGCACTTTTCCAGCTATAGGAAAATGGGAGTTGATTAAAAAAACCTGAACAACTGTTGCACAGTATAGCAGCTCTGTACATTCTGTTCCTGCACTAAATTATCTCATTCCACAAAATGAATTTGAAATTGCTTTTAACAAGCCAATGGTCGCCATAATGATGCATATTTTATAGGAAGTAATTAGATACAAATTCTATAGTAATTGACTTACAGTATTTCTTCCCATTTGATTGTTTTTCAGGTTTCTGAAGCTTTTAACTGCACTGTGTTCAGAAACATACATACCACCTATTATATGACCTTATTTTTTACATTTTTTATCTTTTCACCACTTGACTAAAAGTCACCTATCAATCAATACAACAGTTTACCATTTCAGACCTGTAGATAATTCCACAACAGCACTGGCTGCATCTTTTATAAAGTTTTACATATGCTACTTGCTTGGCACAGTCTGGTTCCTTTTCAGGGCTGGTGTTCTCAATGCTGTGAAAGCAAACCATACAAGGCACCTGGAGGCTGCTCCCTGTGGAGCTTCTGCACAAAACCATGCCTGCACCTTTCATGAAACAGTTTCAGATGGAAATGACAGCTGAAGCATATTCATGGGGAACATGATAGAAATAAAAGGCAGACCACCACTTTTTGAATCCTAAATGCAGTGTAAACTTCTATTTCCAGGTAAGTATTAGTTCCTTTCAGTTCCATCAGTAATATCTTTTGCATGAACAGAAAACTGGAAGCATAAAATCAACTTCCTTTGACAGGAAAAGTCAGACTCTTAAGAAGAAATTCCATTTCCAAATTCACCCTCTCCTTTACATAAGACAGTTCTAGACAAAAAGAAAAAAAGGAAGATTTCCTATTATTTTCCTACTGTCTGTAAACTGAGGACACCAATCTTAAGTATAATCTCTAAAATGGGCAATAAAATTAAAACTTTATTGTCTTTTACTGTTATTACATATTCTTCTCTTCCTGTACTTAGGCCATTTAAGAAATAAGGCGTTCATGTCTAGTGAAGAAACTGATTATTCCCTACATTCCGGTATTTTATTTCTCAAGGAAGGGTGGAAATACTGTACCAATAAAAACACAGAGGAAAAAATTCTTTGAAAATAATTAGGAGTCAAAAATGCATCACTGATAATGTCTTCAAAGGAGGCCTGTATTGGAAGCAAGCCCTCTCTCTCAAAAACCATTTAGCCACTTTTCTGACTCTGATATTCTACGACATGCATTTCACAGGTAATATTGGTGTTTTAAACAGCAAGTACTACACCTTCTTAGTAGTATTTCAACTTAACAACTTTAAAAGGATTTATATGAACAAATTACTGGATATTTGTTCCAGGAACCATTTAATGACCACCATTTATGTATAGATGAGGGAGGCAATTTACACTCCTACTGACATATGACCCTTCCAGGAGGCTAACAGCTGTGATTATCACACACACATCAGCTGAGCCCCCATGCTCCAGCCACAGGACCAGCCCACCCACAGTGCTGTTCTTCCTCTGCACACAACAAACACCCGGGGTGGGGAGGAGGAACTTCTGTTGCATTTCCGTATTTTCTATACTGGAAGTTCTCATTTTTCAGCCTGACAGAGAGTGGAGAACAGCACTCAGAGGGCAATATACTCAGAAAGAACAATTTTTCCTAATTGAATTCTTCTTGAATGAGAAAATGCAGAGCACTGTAAAGTATCTGTTTAGCCTGGCAATCCACACCTCAAGAGCTAAAAGATAAATCTCACAGAAGCAACAGAAACAGGCATAGCAAGCAACTATTCCAGGTCTATGGCCAAGCTTCCACCACTCATTCACGTCTGAGGCTCTAGAGCAACTGCACACAACCATAAGCTTTTTTTCCACATTGATTCCCTGCTGAATCTCTGGTCTTCAACAGCCCCTTCTCTAACAAGATTTTCAACAGTAACTTCCCCCACAGGCAGCTGGAAGCCATTCACTCCCTCTGATAAATATCAAACCAGAGAGGTCAATTTTCAGCCCCAGGTCCACAGTGTTGGCACAACATCTATACTCTTCCCAATAAAGAATGCCATAAATCAGAATATCAGAAACCTCTTGATCAAACATCCCTTGATTCTAAGGCACTAACCCCAAGGAAATATCAAATGATTGAATTATCTATATGGATACTAACTTATTCGGTCCTTTCACTTGAGCCATCAGACCACCTGACACCGCCACACTACTGTGTAGCTGATACCACAGGAGTTCTAAAAGAAATCAGATTTTGCACAAAACCTAGACACTGAAATTTGCTCTCAAACAGTTCTTCAATATCCTTAGCTCTGCATTTTAAATCCTCATCAGCAGGGCAAGTGAGGCAGTCCTATAACTAAATAAGAACAGTTCCAAAGGGAAAAACTTAAGGACAAACCAAATTCTGAATTTGGACTTTTGAATTAACTACCATGTCCACTCAAGTTAGCACTGTGAGCAATCTACTGTATGTTCTTCACAGTACCAAGTACTGTGCACTGTGATTTTAGATATTCCTGATAAAATGAGAATTAAAAAAATTAAAAAAAAAAGAAAAAACAGAAATAAAATAAGCAAACAAAAAACCTCCATGGGGGGTTTCTGTAAGTGAACAGTTCATATATAAACTCAAGTAGTAGAGTTTCTACCCTAACATTTTTTCTAATAGGTAAGTTCACAGACAGCCTCTGTGCACATCTTACTTCGCCTTTATGGTAGGACTGAACTCCTCAGAACCTGGCTAAAAGGACTCCCATGGACAGAAATAGGAAGGCAGATTGCAAATACATGTCTCAAAACAGCTGCAGATGAGTAGGTGAAGAAAGAAGCCTGGTAACTGTTTCAACACTGACTCGCATTCCAGGTGATCCTAGAAAATACCTCTAATATCTGCCATCTGGTAAAAGCACTTCAGAATCCCCAGTCTAAAGCTTTTGAGCCCTGTACTGCTCTGCTAAATGCCGTTTAAAATACTACATACAGGTGCCACCATTTTTTGGTAAGAGTTCTATCTAACTGCACAGCTTCTTGCAGAAAAGCAGAGGCTTTCTGGTTGCAAAGTTATCATATCATTTATAAAACAAAATCAGCCTTTGAGGAGATTGATGTTTCCCTTTGAGATTTCCATTGTAAATGTGCAAATGCTAAGAGGTATCAGAAAAGCTTTTGTTCTGCCCCGTATTAGAAAAATAGCATTTAGCAGCTCAGACACACGCAGTTGTTTTTCCTAAGTGAAATACTGAGGAAAAGACTAAACTGATTTCTTGGAATTAAGTCATTAAACACCTCAGACTTTTAGGTCTGCCTTGGATTCAAAATTCTGGCAGTAGGTTCAGTCTCCACACCAGCTGCAGTAACAGCCAGCTGCACTTTTGATCAACAGAGACACAAGCTCTTGGAGCCTTGGGAAAAGGCTTTCCTGTTGCAAGGAAAGGAAACAGACTAACATTTCATCAAAGAACCCAGCACTTCGCAGAGGAATGTTCTTTGGTCTACCAGAAACAGTGAAAATCAGAGTATCTTCAGATAGAGAACTCAAGGGAACTGAGTTCATAAAACATAAAAGCTTAATGAAATAAAACTCAGAAAATCTACTCAAAAGTACAGACAGCCCACAAACCTTGTCAAGAGTCCCTAAAGGACAAAGACAGCCAGCCAGCCAGCCGGCCAGACAAGATGCCTGGAATCTGAGAAAAACTTCCATTACTTTTTTCAGAATACTTGAGTAGGAGGAGAAGGTTCCTAGAAGCAGCTGCTGGAGATTGAGGTACATGACAAGGCCAGGAGATTGGCTTTTCACTTCTCAGTAAAAGGATAGAAGGGACACTTGCCACAAAGGATGGGATGCTGGACTGCACAGAATGCCACCATCTCTCAAATCATCCTTAGATGGAGAGCAAACAAAGAGAAACTCTGGAGGGAGGATGGTAATGGGACAAAGGGAGCCTACATGTGTGACTAGGCCATTTATCTGCAGTAGTGGATGTGACACAAAGTCATACTTACTGAGAAATTAAGGACTGGTGGCAAGATGACAAAGGACATGCTCATAGCAGTTACGTGGGATTATCCTTGACAGAACTTTCCTGATCTGTCCAGCCAATGGGCATGGTGAGAAGGTATTCAAGAAGATGGCACTTTCTCTCTTATGGCTCCATGTTATGATGCAATTACCTTCAACGAACTACCTTCTCCAGTTCATCACCATTTGAGAGAAATTACTATCTCTGCACTACAAGAGGTCCAAAAACCAACAGCCAGCTTTGCCACTGCCACTGATTTATTAGCACTGGGCAAATTATCAGGAATCAGCTCCTGCTCTACTTTCCTCCCCTCAAACTTTCTACAAGTTTTGCCTTTGTCCCCACTAAAGACTAACGAAGTAAATATTCCAATGATTGAGTCAAGGTGCAGTAGTAAGAGATGAGATACTTTAATGTTTGCCACATCCCAATTCACAGCAGTGTAACTGCATTACTGCAACATTACCAGGAACACTATGTAAAAATCAGATTTCTCTGTTCCAAAAAATATGAATTCCAGGTGAAATATATGAAAAGACTAGTTATATGGAGAGAGAACAGGAAATCTATTTTCCCAGGAAATGGTGGGAAAGGTTATTGAATAAACTAGATACAGTAAGGGAAAATGGCTGCTCTCTAACCGTAATATATATGAGTCAAAAACTGGGGAAGAATCACTGGAGGCTGAAAATTAGATATGTCAAAGAATGGAGCCTTCAAGAGCATCCTTCTAATAACACAGTGCAGAGAAAACCTAATTAGCTCCAAATTGTAATTCAATGAGCTTACAAATAGATTTTAAGATACTGTAGCTATTGCCAATAAATTATGAGCTTATAAGGTACTTCAGTCTTCGTTGTGCTGCACTTTTGTTTCTTGTTCTTCACATACTGTTTTCAATTACATCTTTCAGTTCCAAAGTGTTCCCTTTTTTCATAGGAAGTAGTACCTTAACAGATCAGTGCTACATATCAATTGCACATATCTAATGGCAGGAAACAAAGCAATACGGAAAATAACTCTCCCCTAGAACCATTTCATGTGACAACATGTAAAACTGGTCATCCAGAAAAGTCAGTCTATTCAGTCTTGGAAAGATACAGTTATATCATTCTCTTCCATAGTCAACCACTAAATGATAACTGTCAAATATTTCTTTACACTGTAGTTCAACCCTGAACTTGCTGGACTTGTATGTTTGACTTTGAAAATACTCTTTTCAGTAGTACCCTTATGTCAACAAGAAATTCTTGTAACTACTTTTTAGTACAGTGATCATTGGGTTTCCAGTCAAATTGTCAATAATTATGTCAAAACTGAAGTCAGATTTCAAATAAGTTAACATGGAATTTTTTAACACATTCACAGGCAGGCACCAGAGCAAGAACTTCCCATCCTCCCAGTTAATTCAAGTATATGCTAGTTCATGAAAAACCAGGAAAACAGGAAAAATATCAGAGCATCACCACCCTCTTTAGTTTACAGGACACTGAACACTCACAGCACACAGCTTTCTACTCTTCACACCCTGAAGAGCATGAGGCACTTGTTCCCTCCCCTTGTACTCATCAGCAAGTGATGAGCAACACTGAGTCTCTAGGGCTGGGCCATGACAACCACAAAAACACACCTGGAGCCCTGCTACTGCTGTCCTTTTGGTATACAAGCTGTAGGACGTTGTTCTCTATAGTACATAATTTTCCTCATTAATCAACTTCTATCAGATTTTTGTCTCATATAATTTTTAAAAGCTTGCAACAGTTAAAATACTAAAAATTGAATATGTTAAAAGCCTTAAAAGTGAAAATTAATTGAACCAGAAAGACAACATGAACTTACAGTTTGTGATGTCAGGAGGGGCATAACTGTCATTCATGAACATGCTGGTGGGTTTTGCAACCTTCAGATAAACAAAATCAGATGTGTTTTTTAAGGCAGTCACTGCTTCCTCATGAGTAACTTCTTCTAAGCAAACACTGTTGACCTGAAGAGAAAAACAAACATTCTCAACCCAGAAAAATGTACTGTTTTCATAGGACACTGAAGGCTGTTGGAGCACTGGCATGGAGTCTTTATTAGGATTCACGTTCCACAGACATAATTGGTTACATAAAATTATATAAGAGATGCTCTGTTAAGTATGAGAAGACAAGCATTCCCATGAAAGATTATAATACACTGTATTGACCACAACATTGTAAAAAAGGCACACCTGACTTTGGGGGAGCTAAGGGGACAAATAGAACACTCAAAATGCTTTAAGTGTGCACGCTTACACAGTGTGTCGCAGCAAGCATTACAGAGAGAAAAGTTTCTTCTAATAGGAATAAACACCACATCAACTTGTCATGACATTATTATGTTCTAGACCTTATAAAAGGACAACATATTCAGGCATGATGCCAAACAGCAGGGTTCAAAATTGAGAAGGTCCCAGAATGACTGATTTACATGCCAAGTAACAAGAACTAGTCCAGCTACATAGAAAACTTCAACTTTGGAGCTATTTTAAGCTTTTGAAAAATAAGAACACCATTTAAAAGCATTACAAACACTGAAATGCAATATAAGCAGCAGTTTCACTACAGGCTGGCTAAAGGCTGGCCAGCCACCAGTACAAGGAGTTCCATTCCATTCTTCTCTTTTGAGAAGAGAAACAATCCCATTCTATGTTTGTTTGCAATTCTGTCACTCAGATCCCAGAAAAATAATAGCAGGCATCAGAAATAAACATGCTGATTTATACAGGTTTTGCCTGGGCTGAGGAATAGATTTCAGATTTGCTGATGAGATGGTGTTGAATGGTGCAGATTTAATTTTACCACTGATTTCCAAGCAGCTTAACCACAAATTGAATCATACCCCTATTGAGCCTAAAAGTGAATGACCATTAAAAAAAATGCAGCTCTTACTTACAGCTAAAAGTTTGTCTCCAATCTGAAGTTTCCCATCTTTATGTGCTGCCCCACCTTCGATGATTTTGGTTACATAAATGCTGTTGTCCCCAGGTATATGCTGATTTCCTACACCTCCAGCAATACTGAAACCAAGACCTGCTTGAAGATAAAGGCATTACTCAAGAAACCTTTTTTGCATTCATTGCAATTCTTATATAAATAATGACACTCCTTGTATGACACAAATATATATATAATGTCAAGGTCCAGCTGAAGTAATTCTGATACCTTTTCAAGGGAATTCCATTATTTTCTAGAAAATAGAGCTCTAGAAAAGTCATAACCCATACACAAGTTTTGAAAATGAAAAGCTATGTCGTTTACTTCATGCTTTGTGAAGTATGGACAAAGCAGAGCTATAAGCATCATCATGCTATAGCATTTTTATATTTATAGACATATTGCCCAGTAATTACTTTCCCAAAATTATTTTTAATCTCTCAAACATCCTTACTAGGTAATCCAATTAAGTATTTTATTCCTATTTTATTGTACTTAATAGATACATTCAGATACAATCAGAAACATTTTTATCATTTAAAAGAAAACTGCATTCTACAAGAACAGTTTCAATTCCATCATTCTTACGAAACAGAAAATTTGTATTTCCAACATACCTTTGGGGCCTTTCACAAGTTTTATTTCCACTATTTTTTCTGTGACTGGTTTTCTTCTTTTGACATACAATCGTACAATTGATCCCGCCTCTTTCAATGCTTCCACTGCTTTGCTGTGTGTCACATCCCGAACATCCACCTCATTTACTCGTAGGATACAATCATTAACCCTGGAGACAGCAACAGTCATGCTCAGCTGTTGTGTTACAGCAGAGTGCACAAATTAGGAGCCTAAGATTTTATTTAAAATACACTACCATACATGTTAATGCATTAAAATATACAGATTTACCTCCAAAATTCTACTCATTCAAGACAATGCTCTAAAATTATTACTGCTTAAAAATAAATCAAGGATCACTAGAACACATTTAAGAAGAATATTTAATTCACAGCTGAAGAGGACACCTTATTATATGTGCCTCATTTTCACAGTGTTTTGAATAGATATTTGTAAAAATTACCTTTTGTTTACAGCTACAAAACAGAGTTTAAAAATCAAAACTGAGGAGGCACACAATGAAAACACACTAGTTTTAAGCCATTGATACGAACAAGTCAATCTTGCTTTTCACAAGCAGTTTAAGTGCTGGCCTTCCAGTCCATTTAGCATGTCACTGCAGTAACTCTGAGCCCTCATTAAACTAAGTGCAATGCCAGGCCCACCTGTCACTGTGTCCTGCCAGATGTACCTCTGACAAAGGCCAACAAGCTAAAATGAAGCCTTGAAACAAGCTCATTAGGACTAAAACGCATAATACATCAGGTACTTGCACATGAAATGATGGGGCAAATCCTTGGCAACACAAGAGGAAAAAAAATAGTCCTACAATCAATGTGGACAGGTATCTTTGAAAAATTAAGACATTGAATTACTAGCAAGCATCAAAAAGGGTTGTTAATAAACTCAACTACCTTGTGGATCAGTAAATCCACACATGGATAATCAAGAGTTACCTATCCTACCTGTCTAAGCTTTTTCTTGAATTAAGGACTATGAAACATACAGCAGAATAAATTTATACCACAGAACAGAAGTAGTTTACTTAATTTTCCTAAACTGCAGATATTATTCATTTGGGAGACACATATTGATCCACTCAAACATTCTTCATCATTTGCAAAACACTTCTGGTAAGGAAAACCTAATTAACAGTTAATGCAGGAGGGTAAAACTATTAAAAGTAACATAAAATTTTCTATCCACTTTTTAAAATACAGTAACAGGACTCAGTATCCCAACACAGAAATTCATCCTACCGTAATCGTCCATCCTGTGCAGCTGCACCCCCGGCTATAATTTTTGTAATGAAAATACTTGCATCGTCCCCAATATGTGGGTTGTCTGTACCACCTGCAATGCTAAAGCCAAGTCCTGAATTTCCCTAAACATAGAAGAGGAAAAGAATTTATACATTTATTTTTGGGGGGAAAAGGTATTTTGGTATATCTGAACAGAACCAAATCTACATAGAACCAAATCTACATAATTTTCACAGATAACAAAAGTATTTAAAGACAGTTTAAGCAGTATGCTGCATATATAACTTAATTCTATGAAAATTAGTACAACTACATCTTACATACATGTAAAGGAGAACATAAGTCACTAAATAGCTGTAAGAGACAGTTCCAGCCCCACAGCTTTCTCTTTCAACTTGATAAACTACATAAAATCTATCTCTAATGTTAGATGTTTCAGATTATTCACACAAATATTTGCTCCTCATTAAATTATTAGTGACACATTATTTTTCCCAAAGAAAAGCCTTTAAATAGCTTGTGTCCCACCTCTAATATATTCCCACAGATGCACAGATTCAGACCGACATTTTTCTCTTCAAGGATTGCTTGCCCTTACCACCTCTTCTCCCTTTCAGTAACCACCAGAATTGCACAGGTACTAGACACAATAATTTCTTTCTGTCTTGTTGTTAACAGTGCACCTCAAGTGCATTTCTGCTTAGCAACTGAATGTACTTTTTTAAAATTAGGTTAAATAATCTACCTAAAATTAAAAAAAAAAAAAAAAAAAAGAGAGTAAGAATTGGTTTGGATTGCTATTTTTCATATTAAAGTATCATAAATCCCATTTCAAATAAGGTACAGACGACATTTAGCATGTTACCCTTTCAAGAGTAATTTCTTCATACTCGTAATCTGCATCCGTGCCATTGACCTATTAAAAAAGAGAAGTGAGACTTACAGAGAATCCTACACTTCACACAACCCAGTTTGCTTGGCTGGCAGTTCACTCCCATCAAATCCCAGCTGATTCACAGTGACCACAGGGCTCAGAGGGGACACGGCATTTTCACACCACTCTGTATTTATGAATCAAACAATCTTTTTGTATGAGTTTAAAAGTTGCCTGTTCAGAGAGCAGACTGTTCTACACAACTGCTGTAGGGACTAGGCCCTCTGCTTCTGATTGCCAGAAAGAAAAAACGCTCTTGAGATCCTCAGATATTCCTCAGGCTACACGGCAACTTGAAACCGAGAAAGAAAAGACCGAGGATGTGGGGTAGAGAAGAACTGTAAGGAAGAACAGAGCAGCATTCCCCTATTGCTGTTCCACACTGAACAGAGAAAAATCAAAGACTGATGCTTTATACCACCTTCTTATAAGAAATGAGTAAGACCCTTCTAAAGTAACATTTAACAACTGTTTATACTACTATTTATCATGTTACACACATACTAAAGTTCAGCAATTTAAAATAGGGACAAAAAGAGAAGAAAAGTTTAGAAGAATAGAAAGCTTGATGAAAAACTGTATTCCTAGAAAGAAGCCTTGTCATCCTCTGGTTAGAAAGGATACCCACATTCTCTGCTACCTACAGAACAAGGAAAGAATCAAATACCAGAAGCAAAAAAATACCAAAACTAAGCAAAATTAATTAAATAACAAATTCTCATTCACATTTAATATTCAAGAGTAAGCTTTTTTCTGAGATATCTTGGAACGCAAATTCTTTCCTCTACAGTTACCTACGGTGAAATATTTAACAAGGTAAGAAATAACATTTATACTGTTATTTTACAAAGGTCCTCGCCTATCCTTAAGATACAGGATATCTGATAAGACTTCTGTAGTCTTAACACACTAAAGATAAAAAACATGCAGAAGAAAGCATTTTAAAATCTGAGCGTTTTCTAGCAGAGAATTTAAAAAAGGAAATTTTATTTGGAGTGAATTAAATAAGATCTACCTACTTCCTTAGTCCTATGTTTATTTAACATATTTAAATGCTCCAAAAACTGTCAATTCCATGACTTTTACAGACTGTGTAATATCAAGCTTTTATCTCTCACTCTCTAATTATATCTCCCCTTAATTCAAAAGAAGCCATATCCATTCCACACATAACAGATTATCATCTTTGCAAAGTACCCCAAAAATGATTATGTCCTTAGTAGTTTGTTCAGTGGAAAAGATACGGTGGTTCTAACACATGATATTTCTCTATTAAAAAGGGATGAGGTCCTGACCTTCTGAACACATGAAACTGGATCTATTGCTACACCAACACAAAAGAAGCCACAGTGATCAAGAAGTTTTTATGGTAGCTTAGTCCTTGAGCTATTATCTACAGGAATAACAACATGTGCTAACTGAAGTCATCCAGCATTACGGTACCTGCAAAAGACTCATGATGATTGATCAGTGTGCAGCACTCTTTTCTTTTTTATTAAATAAATAACAAGGATGATTAATCATTTCCCTATTCATTGCCATTGCACAAAACAAAGCCAATCCTAATGTATTTAAGCAGTCTCTTATTTCCATGTACAAAGCTCTGTAATCCAATTTAAAATATCATCTAGAAAAACAGGAGCAAACAAAAACCTCCATCATTTTTATCTTCTCCTTTAGCTCAGTTCTATACTCTTTCTTTTTTTGAAAAACTACCTTTGAATTTATTCATCTAAGAAACCGAACATTAGCAGAGAAAGGAGCAAGAACCATCAAAGAGATAAAATAGGTCTTCTTAAACAACAGGCATGCACAACTACATCTATAAAACATGATTTAAAGTTATAACTGAAAGCAAGTGTAGACTTACATATGTTGAAGTCTCCAAGGAATCTGTATTCACCAGCACTGGAGGGGGATTTGCCTTGAAAAATAAATTTTTTTTTTAAATTACACAGCAAAATAAAATGCACTATTAATGATAATTTTACAACATTTAACTTACTGGTTTTCTCAAAGTTGTGTTAAAAGGTAGCCTGATCTTGAGAATCTCATAACTGACCTTCTAAAACACTTGTTACTATCCTGGACAAATTGCTTCCCTGACATAAAACCACACCGTTAGGGAAGTCTGAGATCATATTTAATATCTAAGTTCTGACATTTATTACCTTGTTTTTCTAAAGAAAACCTTACTCATGATAGCATTTGACATGATGCCAGTCACCCCAGTACTTGTGGTATGAGATGCAGAGGTTGTTTTACCGCTCAGTATCTCAAAACAAAATTTCAGTGAATTCAATTTCCCTTTCTTCCCAGCAGGAACAGTGAACCACCCCCTCCAGAAACTGCAAAATGGAAACCCGCAGAAAGGCAACTTAAACAAGGAAGGACCTAGAAAACTGACTTGCAAAAGCAAACCCACAGCAGACGTTAATTTAACACACAGCAGCACGTGCTTCCATGAGAAAAATGTTAAAGATTAACAAGCCATAAGCAGTCAGAGATTATTGCCACAGAAAGCTGAAAAAATATTAGCATTTTTACAAGCCAGGAACCAGTAGAGTAAGTTTATACTTTTAGTTTGCACATTTACTCCCATACCACTGAGAATTTTTCTGTGAAAAATGTGGTTTCGACTGAAAGAAAATACATAGGAACTGATGGCATTTCTCCGAAATATTTCCAAATAAACAGATTTCCCATTTATCCATCAACAATCTGCCCTTAAAATAGGCAGCATCTAGCCTGCTCTAGGAACATCAGCAACTCAAACAAAGAGTGTCCAGATAGATTCCAGACTCCAAATACTTCTAATTATTAAGTTCAGTGGCACTAAACAAAGAATCTCCTTATTGCTTTAATGAATCTGAGGGGGGTTTTAATACATATAAAAATACATTTTCTTTAAAATTAAGACATTCTTTTCTTTAATCTCCTAGGTATGTGTGTGTGTGTGTGTGTAAATAAATTTAGGGATAGTCCAATAGGTTGCAAAAGAAGTCAGTATTAAACTCATGCAAAGACACAGTTAAGACCTGCAAAAACATGACAATTGCATTAACCTATCATATTCCGCATTTTTGTTTCATTACTATGAGAGCAACATACTTCTGAAGAATTTATGATTTTTAAAAGCTCCCAAACCTAGGAAGTGATGACTCAGAAGTACCTTTCAAAAGGTTGAGATGAATAATCTCCCATCATTAGACAGAAGCCATCAATCTGCTATCAAGTGTCAGAAATTAAGCCTGTGTCATTTAATAAGTACTAAAATCAGGTGGGACCTACACACTTACAACAGAGCAGACAATTAAAAGTAAGAGGAAACAAAAAGGATAACACCTATGACTGTCAAAATGCCTTCAAAAGCCTTTCTCACCCAGCAATTCTCTCAATAGAAGCATTGGCACACCACATGCAGTAAAGACATTAAGCACTAGTTATTAATGTCACAATAAAAACCTCTGTCAAAACAACATTAACCCTCACAACCATTTTCTGCCACTAAGTTAAATTTTTCTGCTTCTTATTCAAGTGCAGGTTCTATTAAAATAAGAGTAAATTAAAAGTAAGATCCTGTACTAAAAATCCAATCTATTATTCATCACCATAATTTATTGTTAAGGTTACAATAAATATAGTTAAATCATATGTTTTTATGGTTTTGCTCAGAAGAAAGCAAGGTTTAATTGTTCCATCATGTTCTTTTCACTTCATTTTGGAATGTATTTTTATTTACTATCAGGATTCTGTAACATCCAATTATGTGTAACATACACAGTGCCAGTGAAAGCTGGTTTCCTATGATTCTTATTTTTGAGGCAGACAAATGTTCTTCTTTTCATTCTAAAAAAACAAAACAACTAAAAGCAAAATTGCTGTTAGTAGGTGAGGTTTGCTGAACAGCATGTTTGAGATACAAATCAGCCAACCAATGCAAAACCCTTCTTTAAGTTAAATGATTGTTTCTAACACTCCTACATTTATCCAACCCCTCCATCAAGAAGCAGCAATTTACCATCGCTTTCAAAGATGAATGAGAAAAGTTGTGCCAGACATTCCAAAGTTACTATCTGGACATGGCTGCATTGGCCTGTCTATCTCAATTCTTCAAGTGGGCAGAATTCCCCTATAAGAAGGGAGTATTTCTAAAACTAATCAAATTTCTGGTCTTCCTGATGGAAGAAGTACAGGTGACAGATTCAAACAAGCACACATCAATTGGAAATTGTACTACCAAACAGGCAACTGCAAAAACTTTTGCTAATTATGGATTATGCAAAAATTAAAAATTCAGCAAACACAAAGATTACCATCTGTTGCAAGTTTAGTCAAGTAGCTTGAACGTTAAAATTAAGAAAAAAAAAATACTGACGTCCATACTACAAAAATTTTCAAGTAACATCGTGGAGAGCTTAACTTCATTTTAAAGTTAATAATTGTCACCAAATGATTCCAAAAATTGACCCATCTTTTCAGAAGGTGTGCACTCATCATTTCAGATGTCTGCACTCAAAGTTACAGTAAAGCTACAAAAAAAGCAGAACAACACTCTATTTGCAAAAATGTAACTGCTGTCTATCCTGGATTGTTCCATAGCCTGTCATGCTGTGGTCACATACTCCAAGTTACATAGGAAATACTAACATTAACTCCTGTTACTGCCTTCGCTTGTCTTGACAGGGTTTAGTTTATGTTTTGGGGGGTGTGTGGACATTATGGAACCTACAGGATGAAGGCTCAGAAGGGAAATAGATTTAATGAGTCAAATGTGTTAGGAATGGAGAGGCAAAAAAGATCTCTTTTGTATTCTAAACACCCCCCAAAACAGTAACACCAATAAATGGGTGCAAGAGATACACCATGGAAGTGCAATTGAAGAAAGACATGTATTAAGTATTTATAGGAAATGAGAAAATATGTTCTTTATAAATAAATCAAGAAATAACACTTTAGTAAGGGTGACGTGGCTCTAAAGTTAATATGTGAACACAAAATATCCTATTGTTTATTTCCATTCTTTTGGTTATTTTTTCTTTAGTTCTTTCACAACTTAGTGGTCACTTCCATATGAAAACATAAATATTTAAATGTACTAAAAGCTGTCATAAAATGAACAAAAGTTAAGGTGAAATTCTAGTGTATTTAACAGCTCACCTCAAACCTGAGTCTGAAGTAGCAAAAGGCACATTTCAACAAAGCAACAAAATAAATTAAAGAAATAAAAGTTGAATAAGTTTAATGAAACAAAACAAAACAGAATAAAAACCTGTGATATGGTGGATGGGATGGTCTCAGCAGGGACTGGTGGGACAGGGATCACAGGGACAATGGGAGAAGAGGAAGGAACAGCTTCTGTGGGCTAAAAATCACCAACAAAATGTCAAAAATAAGGAAAACTAGAAAAACAGTTTAAAACAAACAAGATTCAAATTTAACAGCTTCAAAAACTATGAACTAGCACATGGATTTGGAGACTCTTAACTACAAAGCAGGCAGCCCCCTTGACCCACAGTGGTCATGGCAGCACAAGGCCAGCGCTGCACTGATGGTGAGGCACCCAAAGCAGCTGGACGTGCCCCCTGGGTTATTCCCACCAAGGCACTCCCCTTGCAGCTGAGACTTTGGGGTCCAACAGAAAAACAGACTCAGGGTTTTTGTGGGCTAGTTTCACAACAGAATTCCTTCATCAAAAAACAACAGAGTGCAAAAGCAGGGAAACAGGTACTGAAGTTAATAGCACACAACAAAGCTAATATTCCTCTTTGATACAGAAGAAAAATCAGAAGTATCTTATGGTTTCTAAACTTGGCAAATATCAAAGAAAACCATTTAATCAAATGGGTGGAAGGTGCTAAAACAGATTTAATTTCTCTCTCAAAGATCTTCACACAGGTTTACCAAACATCTGTAGACTAGGAGAGTTTTGGTCTTAGGAATCTTCACTAAAATAATAATCAGGAAACCTACTGGCACTTAAGCTGCAATGGAATAAGATTCCAAACAGCATTTTGAGCAAAACATTGACTCAAATATTTTTGAGATGTTCACATACTGGTTGTCAACAAGCTGTCAGCAACACAAACTGCTGGCAACTATCATCAACATTACAAGCTGAACAGCATATCAAAGCTCTTGCAATCTAGTTGTTCCAAGACATTCTTGTGATCTTTTAAAATAATGAAGCATAATGACAAAAGAAAATATCAGATCCCCAAAGTGAACAAAAACCCCAGAAGATAACAATATTAAATGTTTTAAAAGTTTGAGATATCTTAAAATACAAAGCAGCCACCAAATTGAAGAGTAATAGCAAATAATGCTATTTGCATTAACAGTCCAAGAAAAGCAACGCATATTAAATGTACATATGGTATTCCTACAGCATTTTTGCAGCTCAAAGTCAATCCTCCCAAAATGGAAGCTGGTGAAAAATGTTACAATTACTGGAAGATGCAAGAATACAACATATTTGGTATCTTGAGAAGTAATCCTAATGTCATTAAAGCATTCTTACATCTACAGACTAAAGCACAACATTTCAAGTGTTTGAAAAGAGGAAGGTAGAGGACAATCTCAATTGGTCTGGAAAAATATTTATATGCCTTCTGCTAAGGATGCAGGAAATGCACAGTGCAATAAGCCAGTGGCTACTGAAACAACACAGGCTTTAGATGGCAGATCAGAGTTAACAGCTCAAGCAACCACTTGGCCCTACACATGCAAAAAGTGAGCCACCCTTTAAGTCTGCCGTGTTCCAAAGTAAGTGGCTTTCTATGCAGGTACACACTAAAAATCCTATTAACCAAAATTTCAGATATACTACATACCAAAATACAACACAACACTAAGGCTGAACAGCTAAGCATTAGCTTGACATGTACAGCCCTGCAGTAAGAGATGGTTAAAACCAAATTGAAGTTGTTCTGAGATCCTGACCTTACGCCTGGCAAAAAAAATGATCACTGTTGCAATGGATTTCCTTATGGGCCAAACAACCTGCAACCCTCTCTTTGCACCAAATATCAGCTTTATTTTCCTGCTTCCTTTCTTTCCCCAGTTCCTAGCTCTCTCCTCTCTACAGGTTTCTCAACCCCAAGTGCTTCAAAAAACCTCCCAACCGGTTCCAAATTTTACCCTTATTATTTCAGAACTGACTTCATTCATGATCCTTTAATTCTTCCAGGGTCCAGTCTCATAAATTATTCATACTGTCATTGTATTTCCCCTTTGCCCTGTTGGTCTAGGGAACCTTAAAAGCTCCTTGCTCCTGGCAGTGTTCCTGTAGAGCCTCCTCCACTACCATGGGGATGAGGAAAGAGGCAACAACACTGGCAAGCACTTTCAAAGCATGTGCAAATCCAAATGAAGGCAAGACTGTCTTCACTCAAGTGTTTCGTAGAAGACATTGCACTGATGCAGGCACTGTGGCAATCACAAGGAAGGACAATGGAAGAATTCAAAAGGTTTTCAATCATTAGATAAAGAAGACCAAGAACTTCCTAATAACACAAGAACAATGATTTCATTTTATTAAGATACACATTGAGACTGCAAATGATTATACGACACAGGTACCTATGAGAGCACCTGAATAGGATCCCAGAGTATCATCTCAATGCTGTACTTTCCAGGAATTTTCAAGAAACATTGTAATTTTAGGAATTCTGCACACATACACCGAAGTATTCCAACAAATAAAAGCTAATTCTCAAAATAACTTTCAATAAAGATGTCTGAATAAAGCATTTAATGATCCTGGTTTAAACAGATACAAACCAATATAAAACAGAAAGCAGCAGGCCAATTAAAAGTCATCTTTTGAATACATATGAATTACAGCACACAATTATGATACATTATTATATGTAGGAATGCATGACTTGAACTATAACTCACTTGAACAGATCTGTCAGCCTAAATAAATATTTATTAGAGTGAAAAGTCATACTGCTACTAAAGTATAAAAATTACTTGATATTTATCAAAGTATAATGATGGACTCTAAAATTTATATTTTTAAAAGATCATTTAAGTGGTATGTTTACAAAAGCTAAGATAACAATGCCTTTAAGTGATCAACTGAGTGCCTCCAAATCTAACACTAAATCCTGATGTTGTGAAAAGTAAATACACATACATTTTCTTGTGTTTAACTGACACACAGTGAGTCAGCGAGGAAATGCCAACTAATATGCAGGCAAATCAGAGTACCATACACATCCTCAAGGAGACCAACTAATTGGTCAGTGAATTCTGTAACACAACACTGTTCTTAGTAAATAACAAAAAGATACACTTTGGAGAAGGAAAATCAACCAAACTAAACTTTGCTCACTTTCAAGAAATTACTGTAAACCCCCATATTGCATAAAGTGCAGCAACCTTCACTGGAAAACACAAGAACAAGTACTCCTTCGCCAATCTGATTTCAATAATTGCTACCTTGATTTCTAGCAATAAAATACAACAAAAAATTAAGTAATGAAGTAATTAGAAACAGCAGGGATAAAGCTACAGAAAGGAAAAAAATGCAACATACTTTGTACAGCTTGAACAAAAATGCACATCTCCAAAGACGTAGTGCAACACCTACCTTTCCTAAAGAGCAATTAGAGCAAGAGCCATCAGATACCCAACCACTAGCAGCTTTGACTTTTGCTGTGCTTTTTGTAGGGCTCTTTTTTACACTGTCCCGTAGGTTTACGAACTTCCCTCTGTGTTTGGCAGCCACTGGCAGTGTGGAGGAGCTGAAGGGTGCCCGAGTGCTCGGTGCCCACGGCGGGTGCCGGAGCGGCTGCTTTGGCTGCAGCTGAGGATTCTGACGCATTTCCATTCTCGGGCTCCTCGTGAAATCAGAGCGCTTGAGCGTTCCCCTCTCACCACCATGGGTAGTCATCAAAGTCACAACACTAAGAGTCCTTTTGGAAAAAGAATTACAAAACAACCCCCCTCCCTCACCCCCCAAAACAAAACCCCAAATGAAAAAAAAAAAACAAAACAAAACAAAAAACACTAAACCCCCAACCAAACTACGGAGGGAAAATAAATGAAAATATTTCTTCCTGAGGAAGTTAAATATATGTTTGGCAGATTATGGTCATAGGAAGAAACCCTACATGCTTTGCATTAGCCAGGTCTGCATGTTGTGTGCTCTCTCACTCTATTTAAAGAGCACCATTGAACCACCACACAACAGTCAATTTGCTGGGCATAAATAATCAATGCAATGCACAAATTATTGAATAGAGGGCAAAAGTCATCTGACTTTTGTAGCAAAGAAGCTACAAAAGGTTATTTCTCCCATAAACTCCTATGATCCCTTAATTTTTCTCCATTTTACCACCTCGAAACTTCTCCAAGTGGATTTTTTCTGGATTTTTGCATCCAGAAAATTTTTTAATTCTTCTGCTTTTCTGCATGCTTCATGGGGCCAGAAAACTAATGAATTTACAAGAACTTTATGATGGAAAGTATATGAATTGTGAATGGGCAGATAGATTTTACAAGATTTAAGTATTAAAATGTTAAAGAAAATAAATCTCTTAATACCATAATTACGAGTATTACTTTGTGTTAATAATTTTAAGAGTTGTATTAATGCAGCAGCACCATGAAACCACAACTTTCAGGCACATACTGTTTAAAATATTTTTTTTTTACATTTAAGATATTTAAATGAATGTGAGCTTTTATTATTCATTCAATTTTTAATGCTAAGGATGCGTTATGTCTATATTACATTTTTATTCCACTATTCAAAACATAAAAACTCCAAAATTAATCCCTCCCCCATTCCCCAAAAAAGTACAAAAAGAAGAACTAGCTTGATTTGATCACATTGTTGAATATTTAACTTTCCCAGCCTATTTTAAATTCTAGAAAAAGGGATGGTCAAAGGTCCTTTCCCAGCATCTAAATGAAAACTGACACCTAAATACAGCTGTATTCCCAGCCTTATTCCTGAGCCCAGAAAGAAGTGGACTCTAATCACTGGCCACAGGGACACACAACCAGCATCTGCACAGCATGCACCACCTGCCTCTTGCCCAGTAGGTCTGTTCTAGGAATATGCTGTGCATCTGAATTTCTGGTGCTGGGTATGGTAAGAATGAAAGACACCAACCCACAGGAAACACAACTTGATTAGGTCAGCTGTACTGTATTTAGATAACATGGAGAGATTTCACCAGTTCACAGCATTAAAACATGGTTATTCTGCATCTCACATTACACCACCCTACAGCAAATGTGAATATTTAAATTATGAGTCAGCAGAATTTTTACACGCAGAATAAAGGAACAGACATACAGACCTAAGTACAAACATTTCAAGTTATTTATAGCATGAATATTAAGAGATAAATAGGTACTGACAGATGCTCCTCTAATCACCAAGAGCTGCCATGTCTCATCTTCTATCCAGAAGGGATGTAATCAAGAGCTGCAGAATGCATCATCAATGCAATACTCATAATGCAGAGACAGAAATGTTTCTGGCCAGTGACAGGAAACCAGAATGTGTTAGCCACACCAATGTTCTCAGACTAGTGCAGGCACATGGCAGGGATGTCTTTGGCTGTGAAGCATTTGGGAGCTGGAGGACTGGGTTCCCCTAATGCATGAGGGGCAGGTGCAGCCAGGTTGTTCTGCTCCAGAGAGCCCTGGAACCTCTAGATTTTGATACTTCATGAAGGGCAAAGGCAGAGATGGAGATAAGCATGTTTTGAACGTGCATGAAGGTAAATAGTTCAAAACCAGCACATCACAACCTTCTCCTTTGAGAAATGTCCACAGATGCATTAATATTGAGCAGCTCTGAGGCACAATCTCTGCAGGGATTATTTGGATAGAGCTGCCTTGTGCTGAAGCCCCTGTATCAGTATCCTCTTTGAGAACAGTGTGCTAAATGGTAGCTTTTGTACACCACAAACATTTCTTTACCAGAGACATTCGAGATTGCTTGAGGTTTAGCAGGATACATTTATGCCATCCATTTTACTTACATATTAGTACCCAGTATGACATTGTCTAAATTACTAAAATGCAGAAAAGAAGTAAAGAGGGACTTGGGGTATAAGGCTTTTCTCTTGCACACATAATAAATCCCAAAATACATGATGTTCCAAATTCAAAAGGAACATTTTATTGCTGGAGGCATCAATTTTGTTGAAAACACATAGACCAAGTAGTGTGTTGATTAAAACAAAAATAAATTAGCTTTTAAGAGTGCTAAGTAAGAAAGCTGCGGGCAAAGAGAAGAGATGCCGAATACCACATTCTTAGAAACTCAGCTGTCTTGCTTCCTATATTCTCCTGCAAAAAGAAAACGGGAAGACACAATGCAAAAGATGAGGCAAAAGAATTCACATATCTGCAGTGTGCTTTCAGGCCTTTTGACTTCAGCAGCAAAAGAACAAACATGATGCTACAGAAAACTGCTAAGGGCATGATTCTTTTTCTGGCAGTCATCATGTCTTTGGTCCCTGAGGTGGTATCAGTAAGGTATCAACAACTAAAAGAAAACAAAAACTTGAAACTCGAAGGCAATTGTAGTTCCAAAAGCGACAGTCCAAGCACCAAAAACCAGTCAAGGAACAAGATGTATAGGTGAAATACCTAATCCATGCAGGGCTGCATAGTGTGCCTTGAGACTCTCCAAAGAAAAAGCTCAGGCTGCATTGAAATTTCAGTGGAATGCCAGTAGAGAAAGTGACTATAGCATAATCAAAGTGTAGCACTGCTTATCCAGAAAAACCATGAAAAAAAAGGAAAACATAACCCAAAAAAAACCCCCCAAAAAAACATAAAAAAAAAAAAAACCCCAAACAAACAAAATCCAAAACCACACCCAATAAACAAAAAAACAACTTGCAAGGAAAGGAAGAGAAGACAAGAAGAATGTTACTAAAAGAGATTAATCAGATATTTGACAAGAACGGGGATCAGTCTGTCCAATTATATTCACATGTGAGGTAAGGCAGAGTCTGCCAAAGTGCACACTGGTAGAATTAAAAAAAAAACTCTTGCAAAGCAGTGGGACATAAGCACAACCCAAAGCTAGAAAATGCAGTTGTGTAACTGAAGATGCACACGTTTGGCAGATTATTTTTGACTGCAGAAAGCAAGTGTTCTCTGCAGACTACTTTAATTACTAGCATGAGCAGCTCTACTCTAATATCAAGTGCTAAGAGATTTTTCACAACCAGAGGGGGTTCAGGATCAGGTGTGCTTTCATATTAAATACCAACTCTGATCCATTTGTTGCTAACACGAAGCTGAATCATCAATATTTTATTCTTTAAATTACTGCATCAAATATACAGTGCACACTCTGCAGCAATCTGTTAAAGTACCAGCAATTTTCTATAAGTAGTTTTTCTTCAAGAACCATTTTCTTTCCACATTCTCTACCACCCACTCAACAGCTGAATAACAACAACACTCATAGAAAGGGAAAATAATACTAATATTTCACCAGCAATGTCTTCTGCAAAGGTCTTTTTTAAAGCTTTGATGACCAACTTTCATGACTTCGAAAAGCAATTCTAATAGCCGTAAGAAAACTCCCAAAATAATTTTGTACTTCATCCTTCCCATTGCCTTCGAGCAGATACTACAAAATCAGCAACTTCTGTTAATATGAGTTGACCGATGAGAACAAGTCCATATTCATCATCTCTTCTTGAAAGTAGGAAAATAAAGTATCTTCCACAGTGCACAGAGGTTTAAGTGATAAGAAACAATTCTGATCCAATACCCACTGACAAAGCTGATTTTAAAAGGCATAGATTCTTTCTAGAGAGAAATAGTTTAAGGCCTGACTGTGTAGTTTTGATTGTTTCTCTGAACTACATCCTAGAATGCCACAGGACATGTCACTAGTGAAGTGTGCTATTTTAAGACTTTGCATCCATCTTCCTCAAAATCACAAAAGTCAATACTCATCGAAAAATACCTTCAGGGATTTACAGACTGCTTCATGGAGTCTGACAGTGACAAGAATAAAGCACAACTGCCACTCATCCTCATTCCCAATCCAGGCTATCCAAGTGTGCTGCCCAGAGGATCTAACTCTGAACACACAGCTAGCACTAAGCTCATGCACCATCTCTGTCCTATTCCTCCCTAAGTGAGTGCCAGCCTGTGGCCTTGGCAGGTCCTTAGGACCACAAGGTCAGTGACTTGAGCCATTAAGCCATAAATTCAAAGACATGCGTATTTCTCCTGAGTGCATTTCTGCACTACTTTAAACAAAATGTAGCTTCAAGAGCATTTGAAAATGAAACATAACACAAATACTTTCCTACAGCCTCAACTTCGGAGTTCAAATTAAATCAAATAAAAAATTACCAAATTGTGTTTCGTTCAAGCCTTTCAAGGGGTCTTGTACCTTGCCATGATAGAGCAAAGATTGATTCCCACGATGTCCCAAGGACGAAGGAATAAAACCCCCCAGATCTCCACCTGGATGATATCCAAGTCTCTCCAAAGAGAGTTTGGGCAGAAAGCACAGCAACAAAGAAACTGAGTCTGAAGCCTGTCAGGGTCTGGCTACATAAGGAGGGGTAAATTAGGACACAATGGTTTAACAATGAGATATTGAGGACAGGCAAGTTCATCTTGGAGTATAACATCAGTTCAGTAAGTACAGTAACAAAGATACAAAAGTTTTTTTGGATCTCTGAAAGGAAAAGACATAGCCACCCAGACCCTGTAGATTAAAAGGACTAGTCTGAATGCCTGTGACTTTACTTCTGAGAGAACCATGTCTCTTGAAAATCTTATCTATGTGAGCAGACTATTTTAAAGACACACCATTAGCATGCTAGATATTATAAACTGCAGAGGTTATCTGGTTGCTTGATTTTGTGTTGTTGGGTTTTTTTTAACTCAGTCAACAAATTGATTCTCTAACCTAGTTTCCTCCTCAAACCCCACAGCATTTTACAATGAACTCAAATGAACTCAAAATTCTGAACTTAAAATAGCTTTGAAGGGGGAAAACAAAGACAGCAGAATATCAGTAAAATCACAGATGGTGAGAATGACCTGAACTTATTTGAAGACCAACATACTGTGTATTTACTCTTCCAATTCTTCACTGCAATCTTTACCTACAAAAAGAGTCTACGTGAAATTGTTTCTAGTGGAACAATTTGCACCACAGTTACCCAAGCCAAAGAGAAGCACTGAAGGCAGTGACAGACAGACTCCTACCTGCTGAGGTAGACTGTAGCAAAACCAGAGTTTGGTGTATGAGACAAATGAACAATCACAAGGCAGAAATTGGCAACCTGGACCTACAAAACTATCACCAATGCTACTACAGAGTATCCTATGGTCACTCAATGAATAAAATGTTCAGGTGCTAATAAGGATCTCATGCAAATACAAACAACAGTCTCAATAGAACAAAAGCTTCAGCAACCAACCTGTTCTCTCTCTGCTAAGATGGAAAACTGGATTCTTCAAGACTTGCCTCTTTTATATTCAAGACTTGGCTCAAATTAATTTGTCCTGTCACATCTCTCAGGGACTGAGTTTAATCTCAGTCATATTCCAGATCCATAACACAAAAAATGTACACAAAGTTAATATTAGTTTTAATAAAATGAACTTGTGGCTTTTGATTTTCAAATACTAAGCACAAGTCCCATACTGAACCCTTTGCAGCAGGTCAGTCATCTGTATTCACCAAGTGACTCAACGTTCTTAGCTCAAAGCAGAATTACAAGGCTCCTCATTAAGTTCATAAGTGCTATTGAGAATTTAATGCATTTAATTTGCAACTTAAAGCAAGGCCTAGAAAGCTCCTTTTAAATAACATCAGCCTTAAGAAAAATAGCTTTCATTATAATGCTAATGCAGCCACAGAAAAGCCCAAGCAGGGTTTTAGCATAAGAAAGAGCCAAGACAAAGAAAAAACATATTCTAAGACTTTATCATAGAAAGATAATGGCAGCTCTCAGATGTCAATATTTTAGTTTCTGATATTCACAGTAGAAAGGGTATGCTGTGCTAGGAAACTGGCATGTGATAAACTGTTCACTCCTACGAATATTATTAAATCAAAATACAACGTTAAAGGTTGGGTACAGTTTACATGTTTCTCAGAACACATAATTTGCAATCATTTTTCAATTATTCAGAAAATAAGTAAACCTAGACAGAATGCCCATTCTGTTACTTATAGTTCTTTTACATATCAAAGAAGTCCTCTACCTATCTCTGATACTGAAAAGTGATCTTGCTCAATAATAGAAATGTATCAATTGTCAAAACTACCTCATTATTCTTCTCCAAAAGCTTTTTGTCGTTGTTTTTTTTAATAGAGGAAATCTTCAAGAATCATTATTTAGAACGTAGGAAAACTTTGCACATGAATGTCATCTTATATAAAGTACAATCAGGATAAGAAACTTAAGAAAAGGTTCACTTACTTATAGCACCCCACTGCCCTCGAAGTACTTAAAGGACAGTGTTAAAAGGAGTAGTGAAGTGATCTGAAGTAACTCAGTGAATTAGAGCTAGAGTTTTTCATTTTAAGATAAGTATTCATTATTTTATTGAAAACTATACTAATCTATAAAATATATATTTTCTAAAAAAATTTTTATAAAAGAAAAAAAATTTGCCCTAGAACACTAAGCATGAGCAGAACATCATTTACCTCACATTAACGAACAGCAAACCGAAAACCACACCAGGAAAGTCATCTATAACAACCCATTAATTGAAATCCATTAGCTTTCAGGACATAAATGTCAGGAAAAAAAGTTAAATTAATTCCTCGATTTACACTTCAACTTGCTTTATACCAAAGGCACTCCTTCATTTACAAAAGGCTTTGCACATATCAGTGGCAGTAGCATTTTATCTTGACACATGCCGAATTCTTCACAAACATACACTGCTACTTTCACTACAGTCCTGATGGCTTCTTACTGCTACTCACAACTGCAGCGTGGAACCTCAGCTGATTTCATCCATTCTTACACCAGGGAGACCCTGAAAGCTGGGATGACAAACTCAGCACTTTGTGCTCATATCAAACTGACCAAAACAACCATTTTTTGCATGGCACTTCCTTGACTTACTTCCTCTGGATAAAAGGAATATTAACTATACTGACCTGAAAAAAGTGGGTAACAATAAATATTACAAGTAGCAGCTTAAGTTTCTCAGACTATTATAAAATATATGAAACAATGCAAGCTTTTCTTGAGTTATGACTTCACTTTCATTAAGTTTTGGTCTAATTGTGACAAGATACTAGCTGACACAATAATTTCTGCCTATTTCCACTTAGTTAAGGTAATTAAAATGCCTAATTTGTAATACAGTTGAAATTTCAAATTCTTCATTACAAAAAAAAGTCTGTAGAAAGGACTAAGACAATGATTTTGACTTCTGAATTTACAATTCAGAAAAAGCAAAACAGGATTCATTAGACCCTCAAGAGTCCCAACTATTTCAAGATAACTCTGCAGTTTCCTTTTTTTATAATCTTTAACACCAACACTACACAACACACTTCAACTAATGTTTCATGTCCTTAAAATTTGAGAAGCTAAGAGACAGCAATTAAATCTTTTAACAGTTTAAAGGAAAAAAAAGAAGTGAGGTTATAGACTGTATTTATTTATCTCCCCACCACAACCACTGTAAAAACACTTACTCTCCTATATCCTCAGAACAAGACAGCACCCTTAGCCACACTGTTACACCATTGGGGAGGCCATGAGTGGAGTCCTGAGTTTCAGGCTGACTTTGACAACTGAGGTTCCAAAGTTTCCACTCTCAGGCCACTGTCCAAGCTGCTCCTTGCCCAGACTGCTCTGACATGGCCTAATCACCATCTGCCTCTATGGAGTAAGGAACTAATAAAACAGAGTCAACAACAGAACAGAAAAGACAGATTTGACTTTTCAATCCAAGGGAAGGCTATTTCATTAAAAAATATGTTGAATTTTCTTTCCAACACTGTCTTGCATTTTAAAAAAACTTTGAACAAAATACAGAAGAACAGGTCCCATAATCCCAACTCTCCTCACCTTCTTGGCTACAAAGAAGCAGAAGCTGCTCTTGGACTGTTGAGCCCTTGCCACCAAAAGAATGCTGTCCAAGTTCATGAAAACTCCTGGATTCAGCATTATTAAACACACAAGTCATATCCAGCTCTTGGATGGAATAGGCAGAAATCTCTGAAAGCCCTCAGAGGAAATATCACAGCTCTTTGGCCTGGGCTCATACTCTTCCCTAACCCTCTGCTCTGGCTGCTGCTGAAACCAGGGCTCCAGTCTGACAGACATGCCAGTAGTTTTCTTCTGCAGTTTTTCTTTCCCAATGAGCAAAAAAGCAAGTAGAAAATTGTATTTTAGAGCACATTCTTCTTCATCTGATTACAGTTGCTGAAGTTGAAGGACAAAAGTCGATAAAAACAACAAAGATTAAAAAAAGCAACAAAGGTAAAAAACAAGCAGGTGAAGAAATAGGGTTAAACAAGAGAAAAATTAACACTGAAAACTATGGAAGAAGAAAGTGGACTAAGAGACAGGCAAAACCAAATTAAGTGGTCAAAACATATAACTACTTACTTGCTTTAAACTTCAAGAACCAGAAAACAAAATATATCTTTTTGGGCTGGTTTCTGAAGCTCAAAGCCAAATTAGCAATTTTCAAGTCCTGCATTACTCAAATTTAAGTGAGAGCAGTAATGCATGGTAGAAAAACTAACACCAGACAAAACCCAACCTGTCAGCACTCCTGCCATTTCCCAACTGCACCAGAACACAAGATGAACCATCTGTAGTTCTAAGGTCAGCAGCATCATAGCTACTCTACTTAGGAGATGGTAAAGCAAGAAAAAAAACAAGAATATTTCTAATTCAGAAATGCCTTAAGGCAGCAGATGGGAATTCACCTGTTACTTGCATCATTAATCACATTCTCTGAGACTATTAATTTAACCATTAGTCCTTTCCAGATACATTTCAAGATTAATTCCTGCCACTCTGATCATTTCATGACTGACGAGCATCACTCAGGGGATGAATCTATCAGATCACATTTCCTTATGAGACTTGGAGATTTCTAGGTCAGGTGATCATGATTGCTGAGTGACACATAAAGGCCAGAAACTGCAATTCTATTCCCTGCATTTAACTTGCACACTTGCCAGGCTTCCAAACATCCTCTAAACATTTATTCTCCTTTTTTTTTTCCCCTAGTGAATTTCATTCAAAAACATCAAATAACATAGTGCACTACAGAGAGATAAATTATTCTGATAGTTCATGCCCCTCTCCACTGGAAGAAACAGCACTCCACACAACCAGTAAAAGTTGCTATACTGGATGAGAGCAAAGGCCCAACTGGTCAAGAGTCTTACCAGCAGTAAAAACTGGCAGATGGGCAAGTAGGAGTTAGACATATGCCCAGTAATTTTCCCAGAAAACCATTTCAAGAACCTGACAGTCAAGGTCTTCCTGAACCACTCTCTGTAACAGCTTTGTGCCACCTGCTCTTTGCAAATCCATTTAACTCCAATTTAAAGTAATTTTCTTTTTGAGCCTTCGAAAAGACCCTTTAGTCCACAGTGTTTTATGTCTGTGCCTTTCACAACAAGAAGTTTTACAGGACAGATGTAAAATTAAGTATCTATTGCAAAATTTCTAGTTGAGTACCCTCAACTGCATTTTCATTTTATGTCTTCATCATATTTTCCCTCAGGTTTGGGTTTTTTTGTTTATTTTTAAGTTATCTATCCTTATAGATAACTAGATTGTTTCTTGATCCTTTGTTACCCTGTTCCTTTTTACTTATGCTTTATCCTTTCTATGACAAGGAAAACAGAACCACAGACAATTAGAATTATACACAATAAATATACTCAGATCATGTTCTATGTTATTTGCTACTACTTCTTTAAAAACACCCAACACTGCATTTAACCTTTTCATTACTGCATGGTACTAGGGTGACATTTTCATACAATGACCAGGGACAACTCCAAAGTCTCTTTCTGGAATTGAAATACTTCATTTGTAGCCTATCACGTCCCTTTTATCACATGGCAAGATTAATTTTAACAGACTGATGCAAGAACCACAGTTTTCAAATACTTTTGTAATTATAAAAACATTCTGATGAGAACACATTCCCATGTAGGTTTTGATCTACATGGTCTCTGTTTTCAAAGATGTCTGGATGATCTGCAAGTCCTTATTTTCCCATTATAAAAAGAAACTGACTTTTCACAGGAACACCTGTTTATCCCTCTACCTCCGAATTATTTTGTAATAATAAAGAATTTCCCAAAGATAATACAATAAGAAAATCAGACCTGTTTAGGTGCAGTCTCAAAATACAGCTTTGCAACTTTTTAAAAGAGCATCATGTGTGCCCCTTCAAAATTTTTTTTCTAGGAATACCAAGACAGTTTAAACAAAAGGGTCACAAACAAAATAACAAACAGTTCAGCCATATTAAATGCAAGTTTCATAAGAAATTCTGAATAAATGTCATCTCCTATTTATCATGTGTGCCTCAACACAATCTAAGTTCAATTATTTTTCATGCAGTAAAATGAGTAGTAGGAAATACTCTGAGCTCAAAGCTGGGACTGCCCTAGCTAGTCTTCTGCTTGGAGATAGGCATCTACTTTGGCATTCCACACCTATCTGGGAATGCAGTTTTAGGGCTGTACTATCACCACCTTCATCAGCAATATTTCATGGTTACTTTGCATAGCACTTGACTTAGCATCTAACTACTCAAGTGCAGCTCTGTAATGAGGCTTAATGTGCTCCAAGTCTAAAAAGCTGTACACAGAATTCATCTTTTTAAATTACAGAGTCAAAAGGGAAATTAAAAGCAGTAACAAAGTAGTGCAATAAAAAGAGGGATTTTAAAAAAAATAAGTTGCTTTCCAGCAGTTTAATGCCATTATATTAGATGATGGATGAGGAATTGTGATGTATTTTGACATTCTCAATTAGAAACTTTATTTGTCATTATACTTTTTACATAGGAAATACTCATTTGTTACCCTGATTTGGTGACTACATCATGTCCCACTAAGCTTCCAAAATACTTATTATATTAGTACCAATCTTCAAAATTAAGTTTTCTATCTGACTTGGAATACGAATGCCTTTTTCTATGAAATAAACAAGCTTTATAGTTTCTGAAATCTATCCCTATGTATTCATAATCTGACCCTATCATCTCCTGACTTTCCTTCAGATGAACTAAGCAGAGGTTCTTAAGTTTTCATTATAAAGTAGGTGTTCCTGAATATCATCTACAGTTATAGAACACTTTTCTCCAATCACTTATGATGACCTCAGACTGATAACCCTACACATTACAGAGAGAATCCCAAATTCCTTCTCTCCAATGGGAAAGCTGACTCCCTTCTCACCTGCTACATCACACTGGGTATTCGTACTGTTCCCTAAGAAAAACAAGTACAATTTACCTAGTAAATTAAATGTGCTTTGAAGTAGAACTGCACCCCAGAAGCACAAGCAATCTTTACTCCCCTCCCTACTTTGTTATGAAAGGCAAACATTACTACCTGGGAGCAACAGAACACAGGCTCCTCAATTGACTTCTGTAGGCATCAGTCTCAGAGAAACAATTTTAAATAAGCAAATACATGCACTGTGAGGCAGCACTGATAAAGAGAATAAAAGGAGCCAGAAGACTCATCCAAAACATTCCCACGGTATAGCAATTTCCAGGAAGTACCACACAAAACAGTGGGAAGAAAGTGAAGATTCCATCATCAATGAAAAATCCCATATTATACCTACATCACATAAAATGTCTAAAGTCCTATTAAGAAGATGGACACAGCTGCATAGGTACTAGTCTCCAATAACAACAATACTGACTTCCATACAATTTAAAAATATTGGCAACTTACAAAACAACCCAAAACTTAAGCTGATTACAAAAACATGAAAAAATATTAATAAGCAATTCTATTTTACCAGTGTTCTGGTATACCTTAAACTATTTTGTCCTGACTTTTTCTTTTTTTTTTCTATGAAAAGTATGTATAAGCTGATCTAATTTTATGGAAATCATTGCTCAAATGTATCACTTACAAAAAGACAGTGTCAAGGGACAAAGGAAACACTGTAACAGAGCAATAGATTGAAAGTTCATAAATGCCAAGATCAGCTTACAAGGGACAAAATGAGTCATAAATGTCTGTTATCTGTCTGGAGAACACATCAGCTCAACTACATCCTAATGAGCAGTTAAAGAGAAGGGCAGCAAATGCACAACAGAAACAAGCTGTAGAGCAAGGCTGATGTATTAGACAAGAAGGTTATAGGCAACAAGATGAAATTCAATACTGACAACAAGTCACATGGAATAGCCATAAATGGCAGAGACACCCTCAGGAATACCAAACTGGAAAACAAGTCCAGAAGTGCTTTGGTTGGTGGCAAAGGGTTTTTTTAAACTACACAAGATAGACTGAAGGGAATCCTTGCTCTACTTTCAGAATATTGTTTCAGTCCTTCCAAGTGTGCTCTTTGCATACTGAACCTTGTGTGTGCAGCCTGGTACATGGAAAGGGGCCTTAGGTCTTTCAAAAGGCAAGTGACAGAACTGCACCAGTTTGGGCATTTTTGACAGCTTCTTAGGGAATGAACCATCATGTGGTCAGATGACCATGCTGGTCAAGCAGGGATTAGAACTTTAACAACTTGAGCACCTACTGTAGCAGCAGTTTCCAGGTAATGGTGGCAAACCTTAATGAGGCACAAGAAAATTTCTGTGGCTCAGGAGAGTCAGGAAGTGCTACTGGTTTGTCTTGGATTCCAAGCACTTCCTGGAAGAAACTCAAATAGTAGCAAGAGGTGACCACTTAAGAGGTCAGTAAATGATCCCAAGTAAACAAAGGCATAGTTTAAAAGATATTGCAGCTGAGTATATCAAAGATTAGGTAATATTTTTTCTCCTTTTTGTCATGACAAACTACTTTCAGGGAGAACAGTGATATACTTAATTTTGACCTGTATAGAATTGACTGTTGCTAATGCTGTTTTGGGAAAGACCAGAAAAAGCAGATCCTCAAAAGGACTCAGGGATGGCTTGGTGGCGTGGTATTAACAAGTCGTCAAGTCTCAGTACTAAACTTGTCCTCTGTATTATATTTTCTGAGCTTCCACGACAGATGGCACAAGGTTATCAGTCTTTGTTGTGAAACAGGAATGCTCCTATCCATTCTATCAGGAATAAAATTGAGGAACACTGCCAGCTGTTCAGAAGGATTTATCCTAAATTTTAACTGGAGAAACCCGTAGAGTGTTCCTGAAATCATCTATAGAACTATGCAATCTTCACTTGAATTACATTTGGAAAGACATATTAGAAACAGCATTAAAGGAAGCATCCTTCCTCTAGAGAGGAATGCATCCACTGGGACCCCTCTGCTACAGAGCCATTACATGATAAGCAAAATGTGAATTATGTGGTTATACCAATAAACAAGAATGAGGCACTTCATTTCAATTGCACATGAGAAACAGAACATGAGAAAGTTGATATTTTCCTTGCATTATCATCTTTTGTGGATCTGTCAAAGTAATTAAAAATTGAACTGTACAGGAAATGCTTCACAGTATGATTATGCCTGAAGTTTAGCAATCAGCAGCATGTTGAAATTATTTGAATTCTCTCCCAGGGAGAGGAGTAAAGGACAAATTCTTCACTCAGGCTATAATGCCCATCTTAAAAAATAAAAAGGAAAAAAACAAGGGAGTTCAAGAGCCTAAATGTTTCACTGAAAAATTTAAAAAGTAATTGTTATTCATGAGGAGAAATTTAAGTTCCTTCTTTGATTTGGAATACAGATAAAAGCAGCAGCCCCAGCAGAGCTTCTAGAAAAAGAACAAAATCCTTCTCAAAAGTTACTGCATAGCTGGTGTGCACATAAAGATTTCAATCTCTCATGTTTAACAAAAAAAATTCTCTCCTTGAGTTACTATAAAAGCCAGAAAGGCTGTGGACACAAAGTTACCAGGACTCTGAGCTGGGTCTAAACTAGAAGTGCTAAACTTAACACAACATGATACCATGTAAGCTCCCAAACATGGATGCACAGATCATCCTAAAAGACATGGTCATGTTTTCTAAAAACATCTAAGAAGCTTCTGTTGAGCTCAAGTCTTCAAAGTAAAGTAAATATCCTGCCCATTCTTAATCATAATTGAGAGTGCTCCTTGGTAGCGGACCAAAATAGAAGAACAGGAAGAAGACAGTTTTCACTTTAGATTCAGTGGTTCTGTCAGACAGTAATTTAGTTCATAATTGTATTAACTGAAACATGTATAGCAGTTTTGGCAGCAGAACAGAAATGCTATACTACAGGAGCCACGCTAGAGCTGTTCAGTAAGCTGACAGCTGGTGAAAGACAGACTGGCCTGTATTTGACTTTCAAAACACTTTGTCAATCAATACAAGCCTCAACTCTGAGGGCAACTATCACAATATAAAATAAATTAGGGAAGTTATATAACAGCCCTACCTTTTTCACAGGCTTCCATGCACTGGGCTTCATACAGCAAGACCTTGTCAGTCCACCTGAGTTGTTAGCTGAAGACAATGGATTAAGAGGGGATCCAGTGTCTGCCTTGCCTGAAGATTCAGAATCTTGGGCACAGTGCAGACAGGAAGCCCCAGTAGTAACAGCAGTAGAACTCCAAAAGCAAAAAATTCTGTGTCTCCTTCTCTGTTTATGAGATTTCTGACTCATTCTGGAAAAAGTAATATTGTTGAGATACAATGCAAGAGAAATCTGAAGAAATTATGTTACCAACTCTGAGCAAGACAGAGCTGTGAGAGAACAGGAATGAGAAGGTGGAATGTAAACCCCACTGGCAGGAAGCAGTGCCTGCAGGTAGCTGGAGCACTGTTTCAATAGTCCCTCAGCTCTTATCAGCACTGCCCTGCTGCAGGTGATTAGCTGAGGTAACAACCTGCACATGCCAGCACTGCAGTCACACACAGGGCTCAGAAGAAAGCAGCACAGCCCCATGGCTGCACAGGCCTGACCTCAGCAGAGGGACCGGTGCCCACAGCAGGGAACAGCAGCATGCTGACAAAGTCTACATGGCACTGCATGAGTCATGCCAGATATTCTAAAAATGTATTGATAGTATTACGAATTTAAAATTGCCTATCTCTAAAATGTCAAGCAAATTTCACAGTCTTGAGAAGTTTTCATCTCTACTGTACATAGAAAACATTTACAAAATGAACCAAAGGTTCCAGAGAAAGCCCTTTAATGCTTTGGTTAAACTACCAAGAATTTTCTGCTTTTTAGCCTATTGACTGGAACACATATTAATGCATTCCTCTTACAGAATAAATTCATACCACTTTTATCACTGCTACAATGCCGTCTTACAGAAAATGCAACCACTGGCAGAACTAAATTGCAAAATAAACTCGTGCTTTTACAAATGTGTGATTTTACATAGCTAAAAATCAAGAGTAAGAAGGAAACTTAGTACAATACAAATCATATTTCAGTTTCAGAAGGTGCATTGTTATTAGAGAAAATCATCCAAAGCACAACTATTATTTAAAGGTGCTTTCTCCTGCATTCGTCACAATATGGCCTGCAACAATAAATAAATACTTCAGTATATATCAAAATACAGGAAGGATAATAAATATTACCCTACGACATCAGTTTTTCAATAAGTACAATAAAAGAGGGATTAGGGTAGAGACCTGACGTTTTTTTAATCCTTATCTTTTTAACATACCTTACAACAACTTTATGTAGTTGTGGGATTAGACATAGCACTTTGTACATGCTAAAACTATGTTGATAATATTTCAATGACTCTGAGAGCAATAGTCTAGGACTAAGGATGCAGTAAAATTTTCAACAAGATTTTAAAAGGAAGATGCACAAAGTCGAGAAACGACTGAACTCAAAGAACTCACGAAAGTAGTCTATCAGCTCTGAAATTTAAAATTAAGTTTTTTAAATGGTTAAGTGGATTTAGGATGATTTTTCTGCCCTGATCTTTTTCATCTTTCCTAAAATATGTACTAGAAAACAGAAGTAAAAATGAATACAGGATATTCAAGTAGCAAACAACTTTTCAGCATGAAACGCTGCAAGTGTATGCTCAGTTATGTGCTAAGAACAGCTCCAGTGCATGGCTATTAGAACCAGTTTAATGACGTGGGATTCAGACAAATCAGTTTCTGCACACCAAGGGCCAAATACCAACAGTTAAAATGCTTTCTGAGACATGATAGCTGGATTGACTAGCAAGAACAGGGGCTTCTCAGAGCTCTGGAAAGACTTCAAAGAAAAGCAGAACTATTGATACAAGTAACATCCTTAATGCAGTGGGCATATCTCTTGTTAGGACACCACTTTAAATTACCCAGCATTTTCCATTTGCATAATGGTATATTTACTAAGCCCGTGGCACAGTTATTCACCTTTATGACAGTATAAATTTGTTGTATGCTTGGTTTTATCATTACCTTCCATTTTATACCACAGATTTAGCTTTTATTAAAGAAATGTAAAAATTTACTGACAAAAATGGATATATCAGCTCCTAATCAAAATCCTTACTTCTTATTTTTGAGTGACTTAACACCACATCACAGACAATGAGAAGGAAGAAACAATAAAGGCCTCATTTCTGAGCATGTTAAATCTGCTTCCAGGACCCATGAAGAAGTCTGGTGTGGTCAGCTGGGCACCATGCACTTGGGCACATGTGAATGTTTTGGGCATAAACCAAGGGATAACTACAGCAAAAAGCGGTGCTACCATACCCATCGTCAACTTCAGTCTTGCTTCTTTAGGATATAAAACCCTACTCAAAAAATACCCTGCCTCAAAATCCAAAGTCCTCTTACCACCTTGCTGGGATAAGGGGGACCCAAGGAGGTCCCAGAGGACAGGCATGTGCTGCCCCATCTGCAGGAGTCATTTCTCTGTCACTGGAGAGGGATGGAACAAAGCAGGTATGACCATTTCATGCCATTCAAGAAAGCCAAGCAAATGAGGAACAGCTAAAACTGGGGGATTCGTAGCGGATTGAAAGAGGAGTAAAAAGGAGACAGCTACTTTAAAAACCATCAAATGATTTTGTATCTGTTAAAAATCATCATGTCATAAGACTCGATAAAGCCCATGATCACACACAATTTCTACAGGCCAGGTTAGAGAAGTACATCACATCTAACTACTTATTTGGACTCTGCAAATGTGAATACATTCAAATGACGGGGATGTATCTCAAATGAAGGAATAGAAGGCATCAAAAATGTTCATAATACTACAACACAGAACACAAACTGAAGAAAACTGAAAACCAAAATTGCACCACAATGAACAACCCCTAAATGCCTTTTCCTCTCCCGAGGCTAGAACAGCTGCAATGGACAGATAAGGTGAGTGCACAGTACAGCATCATTCTAGAGGAATTGGCTTCAACAAGCTCATGTTTTTAGTGCACAACTTCTGAATATGCTCATTAAGGGCATATTTTTCTAACAACCGCTTCAAAATATTTTATGTTTTTTCCCTTCTTCTGGCCATGAACATGTATAAGCAGTTCTTTTTTAATGAAGAACTGTCAGAGCTATGAGAAAATCTGGCAGGCTTTCCCAGAGGTAAGCAGTCTTTTTCACAGAAAAATATAACAAACACTGGGATATTCATGGAATCACAGCTTTGGTTTGAAGGGATCTCAGGAACTTTACCTGGCTGAACCCTCGCTCAAAGCAGAGAGTATTCCACATTTTATTAATAGGCAGATTTCTAGGCTTGACTAGTCAGTCCAATTGCAAGCTTCACACATTCTAATATTACTTCTTCATGCTTTAAACAAATGAGAGCAATTTTTATTCAGAAGGTTAATACTGTATATTTTTAGTTTAAAAAAACCCCAGCATTTAAAAGCTATTACATCTACCTAATGCATCACTTGGAGTTGTATAATGACCTACTAGAGCAACTACAGGATTCATCTTCCACATCATGTACGAGATGCAAAAAGAAAGTCAAAATTCCCCTCTAAGCTCTCCTATTCATTGTTTACCCCCAATTCATAAGCAAAAACCAGGTAACAGTAAGCAGACTTCACAGGAAGTGCCAGTTTACCATTTTTGAATCAACTACTAATAGACAGAAATTATCCTAATAAAATTACAGTGTCTGAGGGTAACAAATTTTTCCTTCTTTTATAAGCTTTTATAGTTTTTCAGGTTAAATCATTCAAGACTAATGATGAATTTCACTTGACAGTAGCAAAACAAACCTAATCTCCCATGTTTAAATAATTCTGACATTTCAGCATTGTTCCATAGGTCTTAGTCATATTTTCCAGAGAGATACTAATTTTATAAAGCCAATAAGTTTAAAGTTCTCTCAGTGTCAATTTTAAGAAGTCATTCAAAAGCCACACAATAAAAATTTCGCTTGCTTGCTTTTACCTGACTTTGAATGATGATTAACACAAACATTACATAGAGCAGATGGACAGAGAAGTTGAAAAATGTCATGTTTTTCTTACAGACTGCACTACTGAACGTACACCCTGTATGTAAGGGAGACATTCCTTCATCTGTGTATTATTCGTAGCCAAAAAAACCTAGAAAGCTTTTACAGAATTGAATTTGTAGTGTTACCTGAAGTTAAGGTTTTAAATTATTTAATTCTTTAGATAAAATTCCTTAACACTAAACACGTAGTCTATTTGATTTGACATCTTACTAGAGCCATGGAATTGATATTTCTTAACTACATCACTGCCCTCCAGAGCTAAGCAGCTGAATGTAAAATACGTTTTCAATATTTCACTGTTTCATTAGGATATCTCATATTTAAAATTGCTGGAGGCTCATCACTTGCAAAATTAACAAAAATCAGACCTCATTTAGTGTTTTCATTTTCATGCTTTAATGCTAGAAATTATACAGAGCTCTTAAAAATATGAAAATGAAAGCAGACAGAAAACACCCTTTGTAAATAAGAGATTATATGAAATCATGCATATATAAATAATTGCTCTTTCTAGCAAGCAACCAGAAAACATGCAGACACGATCACTTTAACATGTGGCACATTACCTGGGTGGAGCTGGCAGCAACAGAGATGCAGTCAATGAACCCATGTCTGCGAGTGAAAAATGCCACTATCTGCTGCCACCGGGAAGGCTCAGCCCGCAGCTCATCTGTTGAGCCTTTCTTTGCCCACTGCTTCTGTTTGGGGCCTACAGAGCTGTGGCTGGAGCCAGCGTTGCCTCGACTGGTGCGAGAATAGAGGAGTGTGTTATTTCCGAAAATGTAATTCATCTCTGCAGCTCTGCAGGTGGTTGCCAGGCAGTCTTAATTCCCTACCAGCTGCTGAGTGGTGAATGAGCAGGAAAAAAAAATTGCAGATAGAATTACAGCAGCATCGTTTACAAACCAGGAAAACAAAATTCTTGCTAGCTGATGTTATTTTTCTTCCAAGGCTTTCCACCTCTTACATTCCCTCTCTACCTGTGATCACAATGATGAGTATAATCAAAAAAAAAAAAAAAAAAAAAAAAAAAAGAAGCAGCAGCAAGCAAAGGTTTTCCTTATTTTTCCTTTTCGGAACGCACAGGATGAAAACCTTGCTTTCTCTTCCTAGCTGCCAACAGATATTTAAGGGAAACTGGGTAGCAGGTACAGTACAACGTTACAAATTCACAGCTATGAGGATGGTGGTGGATGATAACAGCTACTGGGTGGAGAAAGCACAGATCAAAAATAACCAAGTTTCAATCACTGCCTGCAGAAATATCCAATAGAATTTTTTCACTTCCTTGCCTGCATAAATTATGAACCTGAAGCAAACAAAACAGGGAGTATAGAGCCGAGCTGCACTTTTCACTGATTCTGTCTTTACGAAAACATTCCACAGAGCAAAAGGACTTTAACACCATGTTCAAAACAAATATTTAAGAAACAACTGTTTACCAATTTCTTCTTAGTTTACCCTGTTCTTCTGTGCATGAAACAACTATAGAGGGACTAAATCACAGTGCCACAAAACAATCATTTTGTGTTGTGTATCAGAGGATGCCTAGTGAAGTTGTTCTGCTGTGGTTTTGGTTTTTTTTAATCCTCAAGCAAATCAGAGACTAAGATTAAACATTCCGAGTCCACACACTGTTGTTACTCTGTGAATTATGTGTCACATTCATAACATCTATGCCCAAATTTCTGTGACTACTGTAAGCATATTATGAAAACAATAAACATATATATACCTTTCTGACTCAACATTACTCCCCAAAAGCACAAGAACAATTCAAAATCAAAAAATTCTTACTATTCACTAATGACTTTTCAGTAAGATTATTTTGATCTCTCATGCACATGACAAGTATTACTTTTATAGGTTTTCTGTTCTCTTCATAGCAAAAAGGAATTCAGAATAATTATCTGAAAAATTATATGGAAATCAAGTTACCTTACAGAACTCACCATTCAAATTTTTATAGCCAACTATTTTTAAAATAATCCTCCAGCTACCATCAGAGGGATTATTTTGGAAATCACTTAAATGCCAAGCTTTCAGTACCACCTTGTCTCTGGAAAGCCAAAAGTTATCAAAACCATTTGTGGTATATTGCTAGTCATGATCACAGCACCAGGGCAAATATTTTAAAAAAGCAGAGAACTCTTCATATGATAAACAAAGGCAAAAAAGTTCCTTACAACACAGCCACAACTTACAGCCACATAATTCTAAAAATCCACTGATTCATGATGTGCATTTTAGTGGAGTTACCCAATTCCCTCACATATTTTTTGGGTGCAACATAATCTGGTGTTTAACAAATTCTTACTAACAGCTATCCTATCCTGAGTAACAGCTTTTTTCCTGCCGGCTTCTATTACAAGCAGAAATAAGAAGTACATTAATTGAAATCTGTCATAGCGAGATCAATGCACCATTTACTTCTAGTCACCAGTACAGCTCAATAATACACCACATGCCAGTATTCTGAGCACATCTTTCAGACAGACTTTATTAATATTTATAAAATACAATGGCTTATCACTGCAAGTCATATGAAACTGGGTCTGACTTGTGCAGTGTCCTTAAAGCTATGAGCATAAGATAGATAATGGAGGATGAGAAATGCCTGAGACACAGTTGATACAACAACCCTTTCAAACGGACAAGCTTTTCATAATGGGAATTTTTTCACAGGAAGACTGCAGCACTCCCTGAGCCCTACCTTTTTCCAGACACAAAAAACATACCTAGCCTGAAAAATGCTACGAATTTATTACCAGAGAAATTGATTAATCCCTGGCTAAGACTGAAGGTGTTTGGAACAAGGTACAAATTACATCCTTTGAGTTCCAAGTCCTTTTATAAAGAGACAAGGTGAAAAGATCTTTTCTCTTTTTCTACATACGGCCTTGAACGTCAAAACTGCTATACAGTTTATTAAATATCTTAGAGTACATGAATTTGTCTAACATTCGAAAGAATTTCATCAAGTATTCATTTTTCTCTGTTTCTCCCCATAGGCTCCAAACAAAGTCACACGGAAAAATATTGTGCAAAATTCTGGAAGAAACCACCACAATACGCAGACAAAAAGTACAAAGTAGGTTTGGGGTTTTTTTACTGTTATACCAATCTGTCTGAAGATAAGAGAGGTTTGCTGTGTTTTAAGGCAGTTTCTCTCAAGGATGATTCCCACACAGCCAACAATCCACTATGGCATCAATTACAAAGTGATTTTAGAAATCAACACTTCAGGAAAGCATCACATGGACAAAAAGCTTCCTGAAAGTGAAGCAATGATGATTTAATTTCAATTGAGAGAGAAATCCAGAAAAGTAGTTAAGGAAGAGGTTATGCAATCCCGCTGGTGATGCAAGGCAGCAATCTGTGTCACCTACACTCCATATGGATGTAATGATATCGAGCAAGATTTGCTGACACCTAAGCAGAAACAGTTGCAGTTATTTGTAGAAGGAGCCGGCTCTGTGGTGATGAGACAAACCCCGATTTTTACATGTTACAAAGCAACCTAAGATAAAGGCAAAGCACAGCTCTAGAAATGGCACAAAATCACAGCACAAAGGAGTCCAGATTGGAAGAATGGTCACTTGTAGAGCTGAAAAAACAGTGGGAGGTTGTAAAAATAAGGGCTTGTTCCAGTCAAAGAGCATTTCAACAAAGAATCAAACACCTACAAGTAGAAACTGGAAGGATTTCTATTTGCACAGAAAAGGCAATATCCAGAGAAAGGAAAATCATCAACACAGATGTCGCAGCTGGAATTGCATCTGTGAATGATTGCCTCCAGAGTCAGGAGGCAGAACAGGGAGGCTCATCAGGAAACTGCGGGAAGTCCTAAAAGGAGTAGAGAGCTTCCATTACCCCATTTTCATATTCTGAATATTGAACTGATGGGGCTAAAATTAAGAACAAAGCTAAAAAAACCCACCACACACTAAAACAAAACACGAAACGCTATTTACTGTTAGGCAAGAACAGAGAATTTGCAGATTTGAAAAGATTCCTACCCCAAAACAAAACAGCACATAATCAGGATCTCTACATCAGTACATGTATCTCTACAGATTAAGACATTTACTGCAAGATTCAAGCACATTTGTAGAGGATGCGGGGTAACATTATTTGTTCTGTGGTCAATTAGCAAGGTTCAGTAATCACAGTGGTTACTAAATGTAATAATCAACATCAAATACTTGGACTGGAATTCCTCTGACTTCATATCCAAGCAAATTGGTATTATCACCTTGGTGAGACAAGTCAAAACATGACATAATGCTGTATTTTAATCTCTCAGATAAATGTATCCTGGGCATAAATTTACAAGCAGAATGCAACCTAAAATTGAAAAGGCACAGCAACAAGAATTGTTTGTGAACAGAAACAGCAGTTATAACTCAATTACCCTTTCTAAACAAAAAACAACAGTCCCCCTGAAGCATTTGAAAATTATTATATTAGTTTTACTACCATTCAGCTAAACAGAGTATTGGCTAAAATAAGCGCAGACCCTAAAGGAAAAAACCTGATTGTTTTAACAGAGAAGAATCAAGAATCACCTAAAACAATGGCAGGGACTTATTTTATTTTCAATATCAGTTAGGTTTTGACCAAAAACAGAGACAAAACAAATGTTCAGAACTTGCATATTCAAACATAAGACTACGCAACTTAAATTCTTAGGCATGGGAACAAAAACACGGAAGAATGTAGATACAAACTCATGTTTCTTTCTTACACTTTTCAGAATTCTAGATTTAACAAACTTTTACTGGCATAAGTTTATGTCTCATAAACAAGTATATGCAGTATTCTTAAGCCAAAGCCCAGGAGTTCAGGACTCAAATACTGTGGAGAAAAAAAAATTGTTAACCCTCTTTGCTAAGAGATGCTAGAAAGTCTATCTTAACTTTTAGTTCAGATAGGACTGAAGGATAGTCCTATACCAACAGTCATTTACATACTCAACAAAGTACATCTCTAACTGCTGAAACCAACTTATAAGTAAACATCCCAGCACAATTATTCTACAATGATTTATTTTAGTATAAATATTTAATATAAAAGATCATTACCTTATTACTCACAATACACCTCAGACAACCTACCAATCTGGGCAGATTAAACTGCCTGGTCTTCCGCACCCTGCTCATGAACCTCCTGCCCATCTTTTTGGCACTCCAGACTGATAAAAACATCCTGTGTTTAATGCAAGCCTCCTTAGGCTTGCTTCAGTCATCAAAATGAACCCAACTGCACTGAGAGCTCAGGGAAAATCTTGGGTGGAAACAGTGCAACCCCTTTCTAGGACGACTTGATGTTGATTACTGTATCTTAGGTTGTTCTAATGTTTGGATTAATCCACAGTCCATCTGTTACAGTTTTTCTTTCTTGTCTCTGTTGACGAGAATTTATTGAGCAGATCCTTATGGAGAACTGGGCAGATTTGGTGAACTGCTTCTTACTATAAAGCACAAATCGACACCTTCATATGTATTTCCACATTCTTCAATTACAGGAGTTTAAAATCAGTAATCTATCAAGAACTTGGGCAATGCATTTTAATTAAAGACTGCATAACAGCTCCTCTCAAGTGTGACCACCAAAGTAAGATACTAGTCTAAAAATAAGTATGCCATAGAGTATCTTCAAGTTTTTCTTCATGATTCCCAATATTCTACATATGTTCCTAACACCAGAAGCACTGCCTTTCTGCTGAAGATGGCAAAGCTTTACAATGTTCTCAATTTAGAAAAAAGTAACAGATTGCAACCTCACAATCATAACCCAGCTTGCAAATTACATGCCAACTGATCTTTGATTTCTAAATGGAAACAGCATCTTCAGGTTAACCTCACCTACCTGCTCAGACTGGAGCAGGACAAGAAAATCTACTGGGGCAAAGAGGAAGTCAAAATTACTCTGACTGTTGGCTAACCTTGAACCCGCACAGTTCAAATCATAAAGACCATTAGCCTTCCTGAGAGCAGAAAAACTCTCCCAGTTAACAGAGAAGGCTATTTTAACAGCAGCTCCACAAGCGCTAAACAACTTCTGGGGAAACGCTTGAGAAAACAGAGGGCAGAGAAGACAGCCAGGAGATAAAAAGAAAGGAACCTAGTAATATTATCAGCACAAGATTTGGGTTCACATGGAAAGGAGATTGTTAGCATTGAAGGATGGATGTGTAAATATGTACATTTATAAAACAGCTATTTCCATACAGCTTAATGAGAAAGAGTTCAATAAAGGTGCTTGTTTGCAATTGAAGAAACAAGCAATGTATGCTGTAATACCTTAGTTGGCGTAGCCAGAAACCAAAAGACTACCAGCAGTTGAAAGATTATTTCCAAGTCAGAGGCTGACTGTACACCACTGTGTTTATGGGCTATAAAACAACTATTACCTGCTAATCTATAGTTCTGAATATGAATTTTTATTTCTGAAATAACCATTCCCTAGTGTGGGGTCCCACAAGGTTTGGGACCCCAGTTTGTTGTTGGAAATCTCTGCTTCAGCCCATGCGTTCAAAGGATGAGACAACGCTTCTCAGTTTTCGATCTCAAGGTTGTTTATTATTTCTTATCTATAAAATTTTCTTCCTGCCCAGCTATGGTCTGATCAGCAGGACAGTCAGAGGCACTCTGCCGGCCCCGCAGGGCAGTGTCATCTTTATATACTAAAAACTACATATGACATATTTACAATTATTCCCCAATACCCATCACCTATGTTAGACAGTGAGCTTCTACTCTAAACCAATCTAAAAGTGCCAACACCATCAGTGAAGATGGAGGTAGAGAAGAAGTAGAAGAAAGGCTAGACACACCCAAATCCCTCCATCTTGTCCCCAAAAACCCCTATACAAAAAATCCTAAAATCTACATTTACACCCTGTGATATATTAACTATTACTGTTTAAACTGCTGTGGCTTTTATCTCTTCATGTAAAGGCGGCAATTTGCTCCCTGGTTCCTAATGGAACCCACTGGTGTTCTGGGCTGTGTGCCAGGGTCTCTGAGCCCCCTGGCAGGGATCCCGGCAGCTCCGGACTCCCAAAGGGATGTCCCGAGCTCCAACACCCTAGTCATTTTCATCACTTTAGATACTCTGCATTACTGACTGTAGCTTCATTGGTATCTCCTGAGTCAACTCTTTACCAAAAGGAGGGGTCAAACTAGTTCATTCTTCATTCCACAGTAGATGCCCTCTATCTCTGACCATTCTTGTTCTTCTTTGAATATCTAAATTTGCCTTCTTAATCAAGATAATGAATGGTGCAGATTTCTGGAGTGATAAGATAATGCAGTTTTATTCCCATCTGCTTTGCTGATTATTCCTTGTATTCCATTTGCCTTTTTGACTGTAAATTGAGCACTGAGATGATTATTCCATTAATCTGTTATAACCTTAAGCTCTTATTCGTATTAGATGATGCAATGAGAACAAAAGTTCTTTCAAGATCCTTCTGGTAACCTCCATCCATGATTACCCATCTTCCTCCTTACCCTTTATTTTCCTTTTGTTCTTGGTTTGGTTTTGGTAGGGCATTTTTGTTTGCTTTGTTTTTTTCAACAACTAAATCCCCAAATATTTTTTTTTCTTATTTCACAACAGCTTAAGTTTCTCCATAATCTTTTCTGAGTGTGTCTATTGTGCGCATCTAAGAAAACCTAGAAACCTACATCAGCAAGATGATCTTTAAGCACTTGCTTTAAGGGATTTGTGCAGCAGAAAATCTCTTTACAATGCATTCACTGCTTTCTCTCTCCACATGCTCATTGATTCTGCTCTTTAGAACGGTTTCACCGTGTTTTGCCAGTACAGAAATGAGAGCGAGTTCCAATTTCTCCTCTCCCTTCTGGAAGCTATTTTAAGAACAAGTACCACCTTTCCATATCTCATTCCTGTGATACCACAGCTAGGATAAGTGGGCTATTGCACAGCACTGCAGCACTAATAGATAAGCAGTTTCAAATTAGGGTTAATTTAAAACCATTAAGCTTAAATACCATTAGGGCCTGGAAATACTGTTCCAAAGATGACTAAACACGTGAAAAAAAAGATGTCATACACCTTTCAGTGGGCACAAGATATTAATTTCACAGCCAGTGCACGCAGTCAGCAGAACTGCTGTGCTAGGATTACAAAGCCTGTCTCGGCAAAGGTTTGGGTACTGCTGACACACCACTAGACATGTTTTTGAAACTAGGTGTCCACAAAGTACAGGATATGGGGCACAAAACCACAAACTGCTGCTTCCAAGCAAAAGGAGAAGAAAGGCTGAAGGACATACTTTTCACCCTACAGGCACTCACAGCACTAGGTCAAATAAAATGCCCAACTAACCTACTGCCTCTCTCAGCAGTGACCAGTGAAGGTGTAGAGTGATCCTTCCCTGCTCAATACACTCTCACAAGCTCCAACAGAAGCTCGTAGAGCCAAAGAAGGTGAACTCTGTCTTACTGCTTTTATTCTAATAAAAGACTATTTGCACTCTAATGCAAACGGAGCCTGAATACTTTCTCCTACATCTGACACTGCAAGGGGTAAGCAGAGAAAAAGCACCGGGGCACTGAGTAGAGCCACTGCTTCAAAGGTATTCCCTGGGTGCTTCGCCTGTGCAAAAACAATCCTTTGGTTAGAATTTAGGGGTAAAACAAATCTTTTATTCGATAGGGAACAGTATTTCACCTCAGTTCGAAGCATTTCGTTGTTCAGAGTCAGAAAAACAGTAACTCATTTGCATTTAATGTCATAACATTATGAAGTCATAGTTTTATTCACTGACAAATTTATGTAACCACAAAAGAGTGCTCCAATTGCTTTAAACAGATAAACAACATTAATCCGCATGTTCCCTTTGGTAAAGGGAAGTGGGGATTTTTACTGCATCACCTGAAGCACAAGTGCTGTAGCAGAACACAACAGCCTCAGCCAGAATGAGAGGGCTCTGCAGGGAATCGAGCAGGCAGCCAGCAATGGGAAGGCCGATCCCTGTGCTGCCTGTTCCCAGCATCCCCTGTACAGGGATGACAATTCCTGGGAACACGTGAGGACAGGAAAGCAGCCAGCTGTGCTGCACGTAATACAGAGAAGCGTCCATGATTATGGAACTACAAGGTAAAGACTCCCCCACCAACCCAAACATACTTCGCACAATTCCTAGAGTGTTCTGCCACTCCACTGATGACTGTGCAAAGCTCATCTAGAGATAACAAATATTTAACCAGTAGAACATCTTTAGCTCCTTACAGATGCATGATTCAGTCTGTAATTAAAATTTTAATGTATAGCATGAAAAAGGAATTTTAGGCCCCTTACCAGACTAATAAAGCCAGTACAATGTTCCAAGTAAAACATTTCTGTTCAGCTGTCCATATCTGTGACACATGAAAGGAACAAACCAGGTACAGGCATCTTCCTCATACCCTTTGAAGATTGGTACTATGGGGGAAATCTCCAGAGATAAATCATTGAAAAAGATTTGATTAAAGGAAGAAGAATGGCAGAAACTTTTTTCAACCAGTAAGTTCAGCTTTCTGTTACCACATGCAGCCACATGATAATATCATTTATAAACTTATCAACTACTTTGGAAAGTTTTTAAGAACTCATGCAAATTTCAAATTTGGGAATTATAGGTATAATGGAAATGTATATCAAGAATTTATTTCAGGGCAAGATAAAGATTTATCATGCCAGTCAGAGTATATTTTTCCAGCACAAGATATATTTAGTAGCTTACAAATTATTACATGTTTCCTTTAGAGTTTCTGCATTATCAGTTAAATATGAGCCCAAAATGCCAATACACCATATAAAAACTTTTACAGAAATAAATGGAAGCCTCAAATAGGTACTACACTTTAATATTGAATTGCCATGCTATAACATATGTATATGATAAACAATCTGTCATGCCCAGGTTGCTCTAAACAAAGATTACTGGTTTTTTTTCTTGTCTTATTACACCATGACTCATTATTTTATGGGCTTCTAATAACCTGTTATTCAAACCCTTTTTCCTTGACAGAAAAGTTCAGCTTCCACTCCACAGTTTAAAAGCCTGCTTGGTACCATATCATATCTGTGACAGATTTCACTTGATTGGAGCTGTTCAATAAAACCATATTCTAACCCCGAACCGTCACTCGGAAGCGGCCGTAATCTCGCAGCGCTAAATTCAGTGTCCCATTGCAGTAAACCCTGCTGTAGCATCGCCATCTCGCGGCCAATCTTCAGAGCAGAGCATTCCACAACTCCCGGGACCTCACACTGGAACCACGCGTATCCAGGTGGAATTTGGAAACCCCACACTGAAGAAATTCTGGTACTAGATGCCTACCTACCTCAAAATCTTCTTCAAAACCTTTGGGATAGATTATTTGTGAAGGATTTGAAGTCTGACAATTTTCAACTATTTGTTCATGATTCTCTACCATTAAATAATTTTTAAAAGCTGTTTAACAGCACTAATGTTCCATTTCACACAGTATTAGAGAACAGAGAACATAAAATCTCCTGTGCCAAGTTTACTTTGTCACTTGAGCCACAGGAAGCAAACATTTCTTCTTAAACTGATAAAGCTCCACTCTAACAAGACAAAACCTGTAAGTCGTACCTAAACATGCTTATTGCAAACATGCAATATTTTAACCCAATTTAAATCTGAGGTAGCCCATTCCCCTGTCAAGAAGATAAACCACCTTCATTTACTATATTACTTTATATTTCATAAATAGCAATCACATACTCATCATCTAAAAATTTGGGATACACATTTGTATTTTTGGTAATTGAAAACTACTCTGAAATAGCATCCACCTGGCCAAGCAAGTTACAAAAGCTGTTTTAAGTCCTAGAGTATTTGAAAGCTTATTTTAAGAACAGAATGCAAACTAGTCAGAACCAGGCATTCTCCCTTCCCTTCTATTCTTCTATATTATTGCTCCATACTGCCAAGAGCTTGCTATAATGGAAGGTATTCCCCAAAATCCAATTCTACTGGCCTCTGCAGCATTGCTTCAAAAGCAACATAAAATCATAAAACCACTAACTTCTTCAAACTACTAACTCTATATTTGAAATTTTAAGTGCATTTAACATTTATATTTAAAACAAAAACCAAACTTCTCATTATTTTGTTCATGTCATAAACACAATGTTCTCTATTATGTTTAGTTTCCTTAAATAATGAACTACTAAAGAGAGCTGATCGAGATCTTGTCTATCAGCCAACACCTGGTACTTGCACAGTGCACCAAGCCAACCTACCAAATAAATCAGACAAAGCACTCTTAAATCACAGTTGTGTTGCTAAATCGATCTTCAACACAAGCTATGCCAAAACTATGAACACCTTGCAGATCATCAGACCAAAAGCAGAGCAGACCAGCTATGCTAATAATACAACAGCAACCTTGGGTTTCTACTTCAGGAGAGAAGCAAGCCAGCAGTAAACTAGCATCAGAATTTAAAATTACAACAAAATGCTGGTAAACAACCGAAACCTGGAACATCCACCCTGGTTTTCAGATGAACAAAGCTTTGAACAATTTCAATTTACCATTTTTGATATGAAATTAATAGAGAGGAGTTACCTGAAAATAATGATGTATGCTAGAAATGGTAATACAAACTGAGTGATAATACTCCCCTTATGAACATTCTTCCCTACTGAGTGATGATTTCCAGCATTTACTAATGTGAGATGGATAATAGCAGTCCTGCTCAGAAACCTAAGACATAATATTTTGAAGAGGCCTTACCATATTTTGGAACTATACTTAATTCTTAATTCTGCTTAATTCTATTTCAAAAACAATTTCCTTTCTTCCAGACCGTTTTACTGCTCCTCTCTTTTGCCATTTTGATCCCTTTATGCTTTCTAAAAGGCAAGACTAACTGCTCTAGGAATTAGGAAAAGCTTGTAAATAAACAGAGTTGACCTTCCAGAGGAAGATGATTCTTTAAATTTATTTTTAATGGTTGCACATAAAAGGTGTTTCATTACTTTCCAAACATCAATAAATTCAGGGAATTAGACATGCAAAAGTGTGTTACTGTGTATCTAATTTCATAAGCAAGAAAAGTTTGAGGTCCTAGCCATTACCAAAAATGAAAGCTTTGTCACATGAGTATTCTCAGAAGGCTCTTCAGAGGGCAATATAGCCCACTTCTAAAAGGTTATTCATTAAAGAATTCAGCTTGTCTAGCTGAAGACTATGGAAAAATACTGAGAGTACATTATGGAACTATAACTAAAAATCACTGGTTCAATACTATCATATACATTTTAAAACTTTTAGAAAAGCTGGAAAACATTTACTAAATGCACGCACACACTACAGTTGGTTCTTCCACAGAATCCTTACAAGTCCATGACAAAGCGCTGATATATTCAACAAAATTTTTCTTCATAATTGAATAAATGAAAATGTAACTAGGTTCAAAACATTTTTTTTCTTAAAATATCACAGAATGGCTTGTGTTGGAAAGGGGCTTAAAGATCATCTAGATTAAACCCCCTGCCATGGGCCTAAAGACCCTCCACTGTCCCAGGTTCCTCAAAGCCCCATCCAACCTGCCTCTGAACACTTGCAGGGATGGGGCAGCCACCCCTTTCCTCAGCAACCTGTGCCAGTTCCTCATCACTCACAGGAAAAATTTCTTACTGATATCTAATTGAAATCTGCCCTTTCTCAGTTTAAAGCCATTCCCCATCTTGTTCTATCACTACATGACCTTGCAAAAATTCCTTCTCCAGCTTTCTTGCAGCTGCTTTATGTACTGGAAGGGGCTCTAAGGTCTCCCTGAAGCCCTCTGTTCTCCAGGATGAACAGCTCCAACTCGCTCAACCTGTCTTCACAGGAGAGGTGCTCCTCTGATAATCTCTGTGCCCTCCTCTGGGCCTTCTCCAACAGGTCCATGTCTGTCTTTTGTTGGGGACCCCAGAGCTGGATGCAGCACTGTGGGTAGGGTCTCAGCAGAGCAATGCAGATGGGGAGAATCCTCTCCCGCCCTCCCTGCTGCCCACTCTGCTTTGGATGAAGCCTAGAATTGCTGGGACATGTCCAGCCTCTCATCTAGTAGCACTCCCACGTCCTTCTCCCCAAGGCTTCTCTCAGAATAACAGCATTTGTTCTTTGCGGATACAAAGGACACTACCATACACGAACAATTCATGCTAAAAGTACCAAGCTATAAGCCTACCACAAATGTATGCCCATCTCATCATCCTAAAGCCCAAACACTCCCCAGTATAAAATAATATCTCCCCCTTTCCCTCAAAACTAGCCATAAAGACTCAGAGATGTTATAGAAAACAGCATTTAGTCTGACACACAAAAAACACTGTGCTGTTCAGAACATGACTGAGCTACATCTATCTAGTAACACAGTAAATAAAACTGCCTGTTATTACTCCCTCCCAAACCTCACACTCAGTTTTCTGTCTAAATCTTTAAATCTGTCTTCAAGTTACTGGGGCAATCTTGAAAATAATGGTGCTGCATGCTGAAAAACTCCAAGGACATATATTTCACATGCTTAATTACATATTGCACATAGATCCTCAATTAAAATATTTACTAGAAAAAAACTCAGAATTGACTCTACAGGCCTCTGACTGAAAATCCAAAATGAAACCAATAGCAGGAGCAACAGTGCGCCTCAAAACCACAGCCAAAATCTTAAGTTACCTATAGTTGTTTTTCGTGTATTTTACTACCATGCATGTCTAGTTAGAATGTGTGGAACTAAGTCAATGTTTTAATGCTACAAAGTAAGTTTTACAAATGAGCAGTTCCATAAAAAACAGGAAGAGGTGTTTCACGTGCATTTTTTTGCCCCACAAAATTAAATTCCTGAGGAGCATACCAAAACAGGTAACTCTTTAAAAACGCCTACCTTTACTGGTGAAATATGAGAATGGGAAACAAATCCATGGACATTCTCAATCTGTGACAGATTCTTCTCTGAGACATGAACTAGCTCTGGACCCGTCACCTCATTGGCAATGTGTGGAGAGCTGTGCTCTTGTGGGGGTGTATCTTCATCCTGATAGCGGTATTTCTGAAAAAAAGAATGATAGATAAAGATCAGGCCACCACCAAAATGAGAAAATATTATCCAGAAAACCTAAGTCAGAACAGTTGTTCTTCTGACCTTGCTGACTTCAAGGCAATAAAATATACACATAAAAATTTTAATTAGCATTTTTAGTTTAAAGACTGGTCCTATTCAAAAACATTCCAGCCCTTTTAGTCCCACTTGGGATTACTACCTAAACCCCAAGAAGTTTACTGTGTCCATAAGGAACACCCCAACATTTTCTAAGCACATTTGCTTTCACACACTACTACTACTACTATGTACTCCCAAGTACATAAATAGTTATTAATAGCTTATAGGGAAAGCATGTCATATTATTAATAGCTTATAGGGAAAGCATGTCATATTATTAAAGCTAAAGAAAAACCTTCTAAACACATACTCATTTACATCTTGGGAAAAGTTATTCCTGTTATTGAAGCATATTTAGGATAGAAGGTATTTCCTTAGGGTTTCTTTTGAACAGAATTCCAAGACCTACATACTACAGCTTAAGTCAAAAATAGACATTTTCCTGGAATGTTACATATGGTAACCCAGAAGATAACTACAAGTAGCCCCTTGGTCTATAAGCATAGGAACACTACACCAAGGCAGTATCTGACAAACAGTGCACAACTTCTAATCCTCTCAAGAATTACATGCAATTTCTATTTCAGCTTACCACAAAGACCCATTCCCTTCATCAGAAACACCTACAACATTACAAAGCTAAGATCTACAGAAAAACAACAAAGAAACTGCTTGAAATTGTCTCAGTTACCAGCTCCCGTAATGCTTAACAATGTATTTTCACTTAAAATTCTAATTAGCAGAGAAGCACATGACGTACTTCTTCCAGCATAAGAAATAACTCCTAAGAAGAAGGCAAGAGCCTTATGAGTTCTGTTACCACAAGAACCCAACTCCAAACACTTCCAGACTTCTCCTCAGCTGGATGTACCAAAGGAGAGATAGTGAAGCCTGACAGGAAAAATTGCAGTGGTTACTCAAAAAGCCCTAATTTTAAAAATTTTTAGCAGAGAGGTTTCATGAGATAATCAACTTAATAGCTCACTACTACCAAAGGATAAAAGTTCTTTTTCTTTCCTTTCCCTGCAGCAGTGAGATGCTGGATTGCTCAGCCTCAGACTGCTGCCATTCATCTCTTTTCTGAGATTGACTTGATTTTCACTTATCAAAATAAAACCCTGAAAGGAGTTGACATTAGCTCTCTAAAGCAGCCATATTAAACACTGGAAACAGAGAATAATCATAATTTAAATCAAGCATTGGTCAAAAATACAGAGGTACATTACCAAAGCATAAATTAGACCACATTGGCAATTAGAGAAAATAAACACTGGAGCTCCAGGAAGCAGAGATAATATCTTACAGCATCAGAGAACACAGGAATTCTGTAAGCTTAAAGCAGCCTGCTCCAGTGATGAAGGCTGTGTTTGGCTGTACTTGTGATCCACAATATCCCTAGCAAACTTTAAGCTTTGATTTCATTATGAAATACAGGGAAATTATTTGAAAGTGGATTTATTTTCCAGATCACCTCAGACAAGATCCTGTAGAAGTTAGAAGTGGATCATTCCAGTTTTACTATGGGGGCCAGGGCACACACAACAACATCAACACATAAAACCCCTGAACACACTAATTCAGCAAATAGTCACAGGTCTATCAAAACTAATTTCCTTTACAGAACAGTTAATATCTTTAAACAAATCATGGAATTACCTTGCTTTTTTTCCTGAAACCCAACATATTTATTAGAAACAGGTACTTTATCAGAAACAGATACATGAAAACAGGCTCTAGATTTCACTAATAGATATATGTTTACATTATAGAGTGTACTAGTGCTTATAATATAATAGCACATATGAAGTTTTAATAGATCAGTATTTCATTATTTTTATTAAAAATGAAAAAATGTGATAAAGAATTCTCCCCTAAAAGGCAGTGACAGGGCCTACAATCTTCTGAAAAAAATTTAAAAGTGAACTGCTAATTGGATTTTGATACAGTATTTCAGATTTACATTACTATTTGACATGAAGCTGTTTAAGAAAAGACTGCCATGGTGAGGTTGATAAAGGCGGTGTTAGGTCACAGGCTGGACTTAAGGACCTCAAAGGTCTTTTCCAACCTTGATTCTGTGATTCTGTGAAGTGCATGTAAACATATCAGCCACACTATGATCTATTCTGAAAGGTACCACAGCCCTTCACAGAAACTACTTTTGAGCAAAGTGCTTTATGTACATCAAACTACTGTATTTTGTAACAGCTAATTCTCCATGGAAGTGTTTCTACTGCTTTACTACAGAGCACCAGCCCTGAATCAGTGCCTCATGTCTGAGGCAGCACACTCAAGTGAGCTGGTTGGTCAAACAGCCACCGCTGACCACTGTCCCTTCCCTTCCTCTCCCAGGAGCTGCCAGCCCCTGAACAAGAACTCCGTCAGCTCTTCCCGTTCTGCCAACTCAATTGTGCTGCTGCATCCAAAGCCCTCTGCAAGTTCCCCCTCCATAGGGGTCTAAAAACACGATTTCACAGTACAGCCCAGCTCTCTCCAAAGGCAGCCAGGGTCTGAAGAAGCAGAACCCTTTCACTTGCTCTTGGTCAAGCTGTACAACGTCATCTCCCTGCCCCTTGCTGGGAGCACACAGATAACTTCAGACAGTGAGCAAGCTCAGCAAGCTTATCCAGCAGAATGTTTTCCCCTCTTCCCGTAGTAACAAATTTTTTGTAGTTCCCTCAAGTGGCTCATGACAAGCTGAGGCACACAGCAACGATGGCATAACAGAGAGAAAAGCAAGTGAAGAGTAAAGCCAACCCACCTCCAGCGGCTAGGAGCAGGTCAGTACTCCGTTTACAAGTAAGAGAATGCAATCCCACACCCAAATCCAGACTCCAAGGAGACCGTAATTTACAAGAGCCAGCCGAGTAAGTGACACATCAAAGGAAAGAAAAAGGTGTGCCAAAGCAGCTCTCAACTTGAAGTCTCAGCTGCACACCTCCCAGCACTCAATTAGGTAGCAGCCAAGTAATTTAACTCCTTTATAAAGAGATTTATGGACCGCTTTGCAAATTATAGCCTTAGTTTTAAGTCCAAAGTAACCAAGTGCTAAACATTTAACACATAGGCACTGACACAGACACCACCCCAAAGGATTCTGTTGCATAATACAGGTATGTCAAAATTAATTTAAAACATTTATTTTCTGATGCAATATAGTTAACAGGGTATCTTCAGGCTAAATTATACCCTCAATAAGTTTTAAAATGTCACCAAAATCTATGGTCACTGCTGTAAACTACCGAAAAATCCATTTACTTTAATAAAATAAACCAGTGCTAGTTTGCCTGAGACTAAACTCGAAAACTAACCCAATTCACCACAATGAAAGCATTTTTCAGGTCCACAAAGGATTTTCTGGACATCTTACAACACCATTTTTCAAAACAGAGATCACCTGTTCACAGGAAAAGCACAGAAAAGTTCTAGGAAACTCATTCTAAGAGGTTCACTTTAGTCTTCCTGATCTCTTATCTGTATTTTAAAAAGAAATATTTTAAACTCCCTTCCTTCTCCAGACTTTAGCCCTCCTCACGCACCACCCATACAACTCCCACGTTACTGCTCACTTCCAACAACAAAAGCAACAAATCCCAGGAAAGCACAGTCTGACTTATAGTCTGTCCCTGGGTAAACTTTTCATCTTCACTGTATAGGTCCAACCATGGTTAGAAAGAGGTTAAGAATAAAAGAAGACTTGAATAAATAAATCTTATAATTTGAATTTGATAAATATACAGAATCTCACAGGGCCAGATCTTTTCTGAGGCAGTATGAACAGGCAGTGTGATGAAACCAAGTAGTTTTACATCATTTGCACCCAATTCACCAAGTTTAAACACTTGTCCTTTTTTAATAATTTCTCCATTTTACCAGTTAAACCAAATCATAAGATCATTTCAGCAACTGAAGTTATTGTGAAGCACTGTTTGATATGCAACATCTCCATTCCTACATAAAATGACCTGGATGAAATGTCAAAAAAACAAACGAGTAGAGAAGACTAAACACCTACAGCTCTCACACCTCCCCAGCTTCCACAACTCTGTCACCCTTCAGCAGAAAATAGCTTCCGACAACTCTAATAACAAAAGCAACATTACAGAAAATTTTGCATACCTTGCTAAAACAAAACTAATAAAAAATGACTAATATATTAGAGATGCTAATGCATTTTGTACATGTCTTTTCTGTAGTCTAGTGCTAAACTAGAAACTAGTGCTTAGGAAAATAATAGTGCCTCCCATACAAAGGAAAAAAAAGGACACAAATCTAAAGGTATGCTCCACTAATGCAGAATGGAAGTTAACTTGAAAACTTCTTACTTGTAAAAAACAAGAAGATTATGAAGGCCAAATAAAATCTCTTTGCAGGCAAACAGAAATTCATACTGATAAGTTAAAAGGCTCTGAATAACAAAAGAAACTTAAGTAATGCAAGAAAAGATGATGGTGTTCATGTCTTTTTAGAACTTCACCGATCATGGAATAGAACATTCAGTATTATTTTCAACTTAGGCATCAACATATGCTAAACTGAATTATTTGCAATATTGGAAGAGGGGTTTTGATCTTTGGGTTTGCTTTTTCAAACACAAGTTCAGTACTCTAACTAACTGCTTCATTCTCAAATAAAAGCACTAAGTTTTCTCTAATAAGTAGAGCTATGACAAAGACATAAGGCATTTCACCCTTCTTGAACAGTTTCAGTTTGACATTGTATCTTGAATATAATGCTTATAACATGATTATTTAGGTCACAGTGTTCCGTCATATGTCAAAACGCACAGCTAATGTTAAACTTACTTATGTAATGCTTCATGTCATGGACATCCACGAACAATAAAACAACTGAAGCTAAGTATATAAATTTACAAAAACTCCAGAAATATATGTAATAAAGTTCACTTGTTCCAGAAGGCCAAGTATAAGAGAATAAAGAAGGAACACCCAGATTGTGAATGTTCTTTTCATGTGGTCTAAAAAAGGAAAACTGAAAACACTATTTTGTGTGATTATTTGTGTGAGATTAATTCATTATGTGAACGACTGGTACAGGTACCCCTGTATTATTGCTTCACACTGTTATTTAATTTAAATATTTACTCAGTAATCAAAGGCTGTGTCTTCTCAGAGGACAAGAGCATTTTATTTTTAGTCCTATCCAGCCCTACAACTTTTATTCAAAAACTGACAAGTGCCTGGTGCAAAATCTCTGCACAGCCAGCGAGTCCCTGTCTCAACGCTAACCCTGCGGCCCGTGGGGGTGCGGGCGGCAGAGCGGCGCACTGGGGCAGCGGGCAGGGGCTCGGAGCACCCCCGGCACCGACAGCCGCCTGGGTCTGCTGGCGGCCCGGCACACCCCGCGCTCCCGGGCCGGCACCCCGCGCTCCCGGGCCGGCACCCCGCGCTCCCGGGCCGGCACGCCGCGCTCCCGGGCCGGCACGCCGCGCTCCCCGCGCTCCCGGCACGCACCCCGCGCTCCCGGGCCGGCACGCCGCGCTCCCTGACGGGCACCCCGCGCTCCCCGCGCTCCCGGCACGCACCCCGCGCTCCCGGCCGGCACGCCGCGCTCCCTGACGGGCACCCCGCGCTCCCCGCGCTCCCGGGCCGGCACCCCGCGCTCCCGGGCCGGCACGCCGCGCTCCCTGACGGGCACCCCGCGCTCCCGGGCCGGCACGCCGCGCTCCCTGACGGGCACCCCGCGCTCCCTGACGGGCACCCCGCGCTCCCGGGCCGGCACCCCGCGCTCCCGGGCCGGCACGCCGCGCTCCCTGACGGGCACCCCGCGCTCCCGGGCCGCACGCCGCGCTCCCTGACGGGCACCCCGCGCTCCCTGACGGGCACCCCGCGCTCCCGGGCCGGCACCCCGCGCTCCCTGACGGGCACCCCGCGCTCCCTGACGGGCACCCCGCGCTCCCGGGCCGGCACCCCGCGCTCCCGGGCCGGCACGCCGCGCTCCCTGACGGGCACCCCGCGCTCCCTGACGGGCACCCCGCGCTCCCGGGCCGGCACCCCGCGCTCCCTGACGGGCACCCCGCGCTCCCGGACGGGCACACCCCGCGCTCCCGGGCCGGCACACCCCGCGCTCCCGGGCCGGCACACCTCGCGCTCCCGGGCCGGCACACCCCGCGCTCCCGGGCCGGCACACCCCGCGCTCCCGGGCCGGCACACCCCGCGCTCCCCGCACGCACCCCCGCCGCCCAAGGGCGCCCGAAGGCGAGCGGGGCCGGGCGCGCCCGCAGCGCCCCCCCGCGGCCGGCCCGCGCGGCCGCCATGGCTCGGGCCCGGGCGGGCACAGAGCATCCCCGAGCACCGCGCTCCTGCCGGGATCACGGGCTGCACAGCAGCGTAGCTGAGAAATAACGAGTGCGCAGTTCCACGAAAAGAAAAAAAAAAAAAAAAAAAAAAAAAAAAAAAAAAAAAAAAAAAGAAAAAAAAAAGGGAAAGGAATTTCAGTGTTATATCCGGTCGTTTCCAAATGGTATCAATAAATAGGTACATATTTCCAACTGAAAAATGCTTTGGACACAGGAAGGATAAGCAAACTCAAAACAAGGCAAAGTCTTCCTCCTGGTAATAAAGCATTCAACTTTAAGTTTTATAATATTTACATTATCAAAAGAGCCATAAAAATTTAGATTCCTCCCTCCCAACGTAGGTGACATTTATTCACCACCAAGATTTTGTGATACATATATGTGCACATACATGCATATATAAATGTATCACACATGCATATATGTAAGTATATATGTACACACACAACTGACCCCACTTTATAAATAAAATCTAGTTGAAATATTTTTTATTAAAAATAACGAACATGGCTTGGAAACCCTGAATATATAAAGAAAGTTTTAGAGCGAAAGATTTCCTAATTTCTGCCCCAACAGTAAGTTCATACACATATCCCTTTAATTTTAAAGTGGCTTTCCAGTACTTAACATTCTCCTCATATCCTTGACACTGCATGTTAATTTTACTGAAAAGAAATAAAAAAAAATTTTTGACACAACACTGAATATATTCTGTTTATCTTTCTGATGATTAACAAATTATATATATTTTATTCCTCTGAAATCTAAACAGTTGATGTAGTCCTAAAATGACTAAATGCCCGAGGGCACTGTTAAACCCAAACCTGCCACTAACAATTGCTTCCATCAAAATGATGTCAGGAGGCATTTCCAGCCCTGTATCTCAGTGCAAGTCTCTTGTGTATTTAATTCTCTACAGCTGAAGAAAATGAAAGGCAAGTGCAATAAACTGATTACATGATGATTAATGCTGATTAATGAAGAATGACGACATTTTACATGCAGCATTCAGTAAATTCAAAATGTTGTTCAAAGGGCTATTTAAACAGTAGGCATGCTAATTCATTACTTCTGTCACCATCACTAAGAGCTCGGATAATTGAGTAAGGCATGGAACAAAACACACACTTATTTAACCAGAAATTTAAGGTACAGTTACATTAGACACAAAGACAATCATTAATTAAATGCAGCTTACATTTCCAGGAAAGTCCTTTTATAGACCCACCTTACATCCAAACATTAAAGATATTGTGTTGTTGGTACACGCTACTTTACAGTGGCATAGCATCGGAGAAAAACAATCCAAGTTTTTTATGCTAGGAGACATTTTTTCTGACCCTGTGCACTTCAATCGATCCGTGACTGAGATTCCAGAAAAATGCCTCTGTAAGCGCTGCTTGCTGCCTGTCTTTGACATTTAATCTAGGTCCATAGTGTTCAAAAATAAGCCTTTATATAAATAGGTTGAATCCTTCAGGAAAAATGTTGCTTCATGTTAGAAACCAAATCTTATAAAAAAAGCAAAGAAAAAATCCTGTGTCCATTTTTAAAATTTTTGAGTCAGCTTTATATTTAATTACGTTAGCGCCAGCTTGAAGTGACAACTGTCTCACGGCCCAAAGTAACACTGAGATAGATCCTGTCAGCCAGAAGCCCGGGTTAGATCCAAGGCAGCTCCACCTGCTGCAGTGCAAGGACTGCTATCTCCTCCATGAAAACAGAAGCAACTCCAGCACAGCCCCTGCTCAGTGCGCGCTGCTTGCTTAGGGGAGGGGCGAGATGTTGCAGCAAGGGACTCGTTACACGGCCCGATGGAGAGAAACCCAACGCTTCCTGCAAGGTGCTTTCGCACTGCACCAATGAGCATGTGAAAACCCATCTGAAAATCAGCTGTGTGCAATTATAAAACCAGGGACGCTGTAAGCTTAACAGCAGGGAATTTGCTGATCTGCAATTTACGCTAGCTTTTTCAAGGAAGTGTCAGCAGACCACGAAATGAATGGCTCTGAGATATTTAATCCTCCTTTAATCCTATTTAATTTTCAAACATTAAAAATTCAAGGTTATTTAACACATTAAAAAAAAAAAAAAAAGTCCTTAACTGTTGACTAAAATTCCTAAGGCTCCACCAAAAGTAATAAAGAAGCAGGACAGAATTACATGAGTACTCTCTAACTTCAACACGATAGAATCAGAAACTGCCATTTTTCCCCATTAGCACTATGAAATCATGAACAATCTGGACTATGCATCGATTCGATTATGAAGAGCTCTGGGTAAAGCACTTCAAACAATGTGAACACTTAAAAGAGCTCAAGAGTTTAAAAAAAGCTTATTTCCTCAGAACTGAGGTAAATCGTGTCATAGCCTCCTTAGAATTTGTTGATCTTTGTTGTGTGCAACAAATCTAAGATGCAAAAATTTTTAATGGTTTGGGTTTTAATCAAGCCCTATAAGATTCAGTCTTTATTTCCTTTTTTACAAGTCACAGAATCGCTGCAGGATTTCAATCTATTCATGTATTTTAATAAATTGCATTACAGAAATTGATGAAATTGATCCAAAACATGACTTTTGCAATTACTCTGCTCTTGTACCATAAGCTAACTTGCCTTTGCAAAAATCTTCAATAAAATAACATTAGCCATCATTTCTATTTTTTATTGCATTAAGCGGTATTGTAAAGAACTCTCTTTAGGACATAACTGTTCACTTAAGTTTATACCTGTAGCAGCCTTTTGTCATCTCCCTTTTACTTTGTTTGGTTTACCTGATAAGCACCCCATGAGGTAGCAAGTTTAGTGTAGTGTAAAATAGCATCCACACTTCCAGCTCAAAAATGAGTAACTTCATGAATTATACTGAGACAGTCATCTTTATATAAATGTGCAGATTGATGAAACCAAAACTAAGGCAAGATGTCTGGAGAAAAATGTGTAACTCAGCCCACAGTAAACCTCAAAATAAACTTCATTTGCATGAGGACCTCGTTCTTGGTAGACTCTCCAAGGATTACCGATGACAGTATTTCCATATTAATATGCACAGTTTTCTTTCCACCATGTGCTGTGACCTACAGTTTTTCACCAAATAGCCTTAGACATGATTACCCACAACAGATCATCTTCTGCATGCGAGTGCAGCAATATGAGCAGGACCAAGGGAAAAAAATCTAACCCTAAACTTAATTGTCACATAAAAGGAAACAAAGAGTGGAAAGAAACCAAAATTGCACCTTCTTTGTCTAGCTAAATTAGATTACGGGTTTTTTGCAAGAATATCCCAGGGTAATCACATGTAGAAAGGCTGACAGAGGAATCTAAAACCCCTCTATGTTCCTTCTGCTGGCTAGGGGTCCCAGTAAATGGCCTCCTGACTGAAGAAACAGGGCAGAGAACAACGGAGCACGTGGAACACTGCAAAGGGGAAGGAACACAGGCACAGAGTGCTGACTCTTGCCAAACATAACAATGTTCCTATTCCATAAAACAACCTTTTCTATGCACTATGGATCGACAAGCTATCTTACTTCCACACCTCTAATCTCATTGTAATAACACAATTTCTCACTGAAATAACACACAGTCAAATGCACGGCAATTTTATGACAACAAATAAAGCCAAAGAGCCAAAAGCAGTTCTTGAATGTTGCAGAAATAGCTTTTTGTGATGCAGAAAATATAACCTCTAATGTGCCATGGGCATAGAAGAATCAATAAGAGGAAGATACAGTCTACACATCCACAAAGGATTCCATCAGTAAGATACAATAAGGAAGAGAAAGCTTAAGTTACTTCAGGCAATTACATCTACATTGTTGATGAAGTCAACATAAAACATCTGAATCTTTCAGCCATATATTTGCAGCTGTAGATAAATAAATTCTTTACACTACAAAATAATCTTGACCTTCATACAAAAATGAAACTTTTTACACGTTTGCCTGCCCACAAGCTTAAAAAATGCAGTGTTTGAACTTACAAAATTAAAAGATATTCTTATATATTTTCCTGACTAAATCCTGAGATATAACTGTAATGGTTTCACTTGTTCAAGAAAATTATTTGTGCTCAAAAGTTTTTTTAAAGAAAAAAGCTGTTAACATAAATCTTTCTGAAATATGAACATATAGTATGTTCTCATATAGAGAAACATATGAATCAGAAGATTTCCAAGTCTACTTTTGAGCTCTACAAAAACATATCCACACTTAATTATTGCTCTGATTCAAACTGAAGGTTGAATTAACATTTCAAACAAAAAATAATACATTAACACAATGACTAAGCTGTTAATTAGAAGAACTTGGCCTTAACTACCTATATCACTTCTCATTGCCAATTTATTAGTCTGTATTTTGTCTTATCACATAAAAGCTCCTACAGTCAGAGCTCACCATTTTCATGTTTCCTCAAAAGTGTTCTGAGTGAAAACAACTGGTTTCATCCTTACAAAAACACTACCTAAAATGAATTGTCTTCATTTCAGGTTTTGCTCGAATGTTTACTTGGCAATAACCCATCTTTATGTATGGCTCCCACATGCACAAAAACACCCACATCATTATGATCTTCAATTAGTGAGCAAGACTAATTTTGTTGTCTTAAAATAGGAAAGCTCCTATTTCGAAGTCTCCCTAAGCACTAAGAATACTGGATAGAGAAGCAAGAGCTCCATAGCATAAAAAAAAAACACACTATGAAGCTTTCACAGAAACTTAATGCTTCAGTTCAGCAATTGCCAACTATTCTTGATGGATCACATATAGTACTGATTTTATCAATCCATGTGTTCCACCTGTATCCTCAATACAGCACAGATTAGTCAGTTAACAGCAATCTCCTAAGCAGCAAGACCTGGAGCTTTTAATGAAATGAGTAGTGAAGGTCTAACTTGACAAATGTACTAACTGTTCAGACTGCCAAATCAAAGGGGAAAAGGCTTCACAATTCTTCAGACAGAGCATGTCCTTTAAGCATCACTGCACACACCCATCAAGCTGGTGGGACTCAAGCTTAGGTGCCCCTTCTGCAGAAACCCGAGCTGGTACACTGCTGGGATATGTAATACAATCTAATTTTTTTAAAAACAGACTTTTTATCATCAGAATTACTTAAATCTAATCAATTTCTTTTATCTTCTTTTCTGCATAATCAGTCTGTAAGGTCTTCAAAGAGTACACAGAATTCCAAAATAATAAAGAGCTCTGCTAAATAGCTTGGATGCTGGTTTAAGATTACCTCACACTAGCATAGAGCTCTAATGTAATATCTGTAATGACTTCTTACTCAAGGAGTAGAAATTTTATAAGCAATTTCTATAAGGCAAATGAAATTTGAACAGGAGTTTGAGAACAACTGATGTCTGGTGCAAACTGCATCCATCAGCACCCAGGGAGCTCTTCGGCTCTGCAGTCCTTGGTCCCTGAAAGTATCAGATGACCATCCAAGCCAATTTTGAGAAAGTAGCCAAAAAATGTACTGCTTGTTCCTGCATGCTCCTAAACTGCCAAAAAATCATTTGCACCACTCTTTCAGGCAAAGAGTTTTATAAACTCGAAACACTGTGAGCTGAAATTCCCCTCCTAAAGGGCACCTTTAACAGCTCTCCATGGTTTAAAAACTGTTTTTGTGAGCTTGGCAGGTATACATGTCTGCAGGAGTTAAACCAGCAGCCACTGCTGCATATCCAGTTCAAAATGCTGATGTGCATGTGTCCTTCTTAAGAAGCTTAATATTCTCATATAAAAATTTGCAGAATACAGCTGTGTCTTAAATTTGCAAAACCCTGAAGAATACCACACCCTCATTAACTTCAGAAGGAATGTGAAATGTTACTTTGGAAAGAGGAAGCTGATTAACTGTTGCCTTTTTTGTTTTTTAAACTTGCCCTGCAATGGCATTTAAGCCCAGAACAGGTCCTATGAATAGAAACTTTTCAGTGGGTGTTTGTGATTTTCTCCCAGTTTATTCCAAGTCTTAAATTGTTACATATAAGACAGATCTGGGACATCACTCCAATGAGGTCCTTCACAAGCCTTGATAAGTCAAGGCAAAAAACAGACAAGACTGTCTCCCTTCCCAAATGAGTGACCATCACTATGGACATTTATATAAGCTCGCTTTAGAAGTTTTTCAGTCCAAAACAGAGGAGGAAAATATAATGCCATATTGGAGAAAGAACTCAGAGGTGTCTGCATTATCATGTCCTCTATATGCAAAAATAATCAGACTTCAAAATATGTGGTGACAGACTGAAAAGCATTCAGAAGCAAAACTTCATGAAAAACAGACTTTCCTGACAATCACCACTGAATAGAGGTCCTATATATTCCAAGTGTGATTTCAAAGATATTTAATCGTATCATTCATCTGTCAGTTCCTGCCTCTTAGTAATTCTAACACTACAGTTTAACTTCAGCCAGACTGAGTGGAGGAACAGAGGTCTCTGAGGATATCAATCATGTACAAGTTTCTCAGAAGTAGGTAGCAAGCATAGAATAAACACCAAAAACTCCCCACCATGGGAAGGGGGAACAAGTGAGAGAGTAAGGCCACCTAAGTAACAACAAGCAGAATTTATATAATGAGAAAGTGATTAAGAATATCAAAGGGAGAAAAGTCTAGCAAAATGCTATATAGGAGCTCATATTAAAACAGAAGCATACCTTGACAAAAAGTTATACATAGTCATGTTTTCTAAGGTAGGCAGGAAGCCATTGCATGTTTTGGTATTAAAAATGCTAAGTGAAACATCTGCCTTTTTTTCCGATGTTTTGAAAGTATTTTAGCTCCACTGAAGCATGCTTTATGTCTTTAGTTTTCACTCAAGTTCCTGAGAATGAGAGGGCACAGAATTGGCTAGCATAACTACTACTAAAGCCAAAACTCAACATTATTTTTTCCTCATTGGAAACTACCAGAGTCAGGAGAACATCTTCAATACAGAGTAGGAAATGACTGAAAATGAATGGTTCCTTTTGCAATACTTGAATAAACACACTGTACATGCAGTAGATAGGCGTCGGACCTGTTAAATTCATTGCAGAAAATTATTTCCTTATATTGGCAACATCTCAATGAGAAAAGAAAAATTGTATTTTTAATAGACTGTACTGTGATTAGAATAGAACTCAATCAGAAAATTCCTAAAATCAGAATGTATTACATTGCTTCAAACATATTTAAAATGCCCGAAACAGTCCATGGTAGGTTGAGCCTGGATGACAGGTAAGCATCTAACCAGCCACTCGCTCACTTATCCCAGAGGGATAAGGGAGAAAATCAGAAAGGCAAAATCGAGAGGAGAAATCTCATAGGTCAAATAAATAAGTGAAAGGGGAAATAATTAAAAAAAAAAAAAAAAACAAACAACCCCAAAACCCAACCAACCACACATACAAGTAAGGCAAGCCAAATCACTAATCACCAGCAGATCAATGGCCATCCTCAGCAAAAGCCACTTCCTCCTAAATTATATCTGAGCAAGATGTTAAAATATATGGAGTATCTTTTCAGTCAGTTTGGGTCAGAGGCTCGTTGTATCCCCTCACAACCTCTTGCCTGCCCCCAGTTACTTGCCAGGGCAGTAAAGTCAGAAAGTAAGAGTCCCTGACATGGTGTGAGTGCTACAGCAATAGCTAAAACACTGGCATGTTCATCTACAGTTTGTCACAATCCAAAACACAGCACCATATGGGCTGCTGAGAGGAAAATTAACTCCGTCCCAGCCAAACCTGCTACCAGTCTGACCTGAAAACTCCTTTAGTATTAAAAACTGTGAGATCTTTGCATTCAAAAAACATTACTGAAATCATTCAGAGTAAAAGTATGTGATTAATCTAAAGCTACCTTTCATGTGCTCGTTCCATCTGTCCATACAGGAGAAAAAAAAAGCATTGATATATAGCCCCAAATGGTTCCACAGAAGTCTGAAAAAGATTTCTAGTGAATGACAGACACTGAATCACAAAGATAAAACTACTAAACTATAAAAGTCCTCCTGAAAGACTCAAAAGCTTTACAGATTTGTCTCACCCCTTCCCCACACCTTCGATGAGGATTTTATCCACTCTGTATTTGATGTGGATGGACTCTAATCTCAAATAGTAATTATCAGCCAAGCAAGGTTTTAGTCTCAAGGCTATACTCAGTGGGAAAGATTAAATCCAGCAGGGTGTGATTAGCCAGAACTGCTCTCCACAGTGTGAAAACTAGGCTGGAGCAAGGATGTGATTTCACTCTGGATTGTTCCCTGTAGGATCCAGCATGACTAAGCTAAGCATATCCTCCAAAACATGGTTTTCCTTATGCACCTTTTGGGCTTTAACAGAAGGCTAGTTTGATTAAGATAGCCATGTGGAACTGTGAGAAGGGGAGTTTGATGGGAGGAAAGAGAGACAACACCTTTGAGGTTATTCCAGTATGGGTAACATATGAAGATCCTTCAGTTTTTGTAGAATTGCTCAGAATCTGATTCATCCCATTCTATCTTTTTGAAAGAGCTCCTTTAAGAAAAGCAGTTTTCAGTAGTGGAATACCATTTAAATGGTCCATGCAAAGTAGCCACAAAAAGTAGATTTGCTGCTGAATAATTCACAAAGAATTAATAAAGCATCTGTGCCTCCCCTGGAAAAATAAGGGCAGACTGGTAAAAAAAAAAACAAGTGAAAATGAGTGAGAGAAAATATATTAATAATACATGTCTTTTATCTGGTGAAGCCTCAAACTACTCCAGATTCATCTCAATTGCTGTTCATGCTTGCTTAATACCACATCAGGAATAGACTGCAATTTGACATATTTGGTGCTACATCAAAGCAGCAGAGCAGAAAAGAGATGAGGCTAACAAGCTCTCATAGCCAGAAGATGAAGTGCTTGAACAATACTAATAACAGTGGGACCTTCCCCCCCCTGCAGACAGTGGGAAGGTTGTTTCCAGAGAAAAATGCAACTCAGTCCTTCAGTCCTGCTGTTTTAAAAACAGTGAAAACTGATCACATCTCAATTATAAAATAATCTGCTGAGATCATAATGGAATCTCAACAGCAGTGCTGTTCTGTGGAGGCTCAAATACTTTCCATACATTTCTGAATACACAAAGAACTGTCACTAGGTTCTATAACAATTGTTTTCAAAAAAGACTTTTTCATACAACAAAGTTGGTACAATGCTCAAAGTAGAAATGCCGAAAGTTTATTTCTTATATCATTCTAATGAATCTAAACATTTAAAAACCAGAGATGACACCTTTCTCTAAATGGGAAAAGATTCATAATGCCACTTTTTTACTCCAATGGATAAAAGCATTTACTAGCCTAAGGTTTTAATTCACTGCAACACCATCACTTTCCCCATCTTAAAATGCAAATCCTCTTACGGGCAAGGACTCCAATTGCCATCGCTATGCAATCCAGGTGGTAAGGCTGCTGGTGATTTACACTTTGTTATTAACTGAGAACCAGTAAGGAAGGCTGTTATTGCCTGCAGGTCATTGACTCTTCTGCCACTTCCTGGGAAACTAAAAGGTAAAGGGGAGAGCCGAGGGGAAGCCATAAGCAGTTAAGGGTAGCACTGACACTGCTAATGAGTTAGTAACACTTCTCTCCAATTTTTAAAAAGTATTTTTCAAATTATTTCTACTTCTTTTAGCAGATTCATTCTCTTATGTAGTGCTCACTAATATGGTCACCAAAACTTGCAAATAAGGAGGAAATACCTTAATTAACAAGCTGGAAAATAGAGTTGGGGGGGTGAAGGTTATAACTTTAAAAACTGAAACCACAAATTACAACTGAATCACCATGACAGAGCAGCTTAAGCAAGAAGTGTGGGGACTTTTACTTGATCTGAACTTGAGTTCCACAAAGGAATCTCAAGTCACATTTTCTTATAGCAGGTTGAATTATCTAAATGCTCATTAACATAAAATAGTTATTCTCACGACAAAAATTACTGTCAAATTAGAGACAAACTTCTCTAAGAATTCAAGCAATGACGCATTAAATACTTTATTATTATCAAGTGCCATTTCCCTGACCACAGGCAAACTTTCAAAATATTGATCCTGGACTCAATGCTACTTATCAACCTCAGAGCTTCTGAATATTAATACAGGTTTGTAAACCACAGCATTTCAGCAGGAATCTAGGGCAACAGTCCTGGCAGGCACTAGTCCTTAAAAAACACCAGCAGCTGTTGGCAAACTAATTGCACAACTGTTCAAAACAGAATATTTCTTCTTAGTATGTTTTAGCAAGATGCTATAGAAAATAACACCCTACTTCAGCTCTGAAATTACTTCGGTTAGGACCCAAATACCTGAGTGAATGTGACAGCATGTTATAGCTAATGTAGGTCATTCTCCACTTCTTCCTCCCCTCTGTTGCCTTTAAAACACCTAGAAAATAGAACCTCAGCTAAAATTATAGAGAGGTTTTAAACCACCAAGTGGAACAAAACTACTAACTCAGAAAAAAAGAACAGAAAACCAGAAAGTGTTACTTTTCTGTATAATTTTGAGAGAATCATAAGTCTTGCCTATTGGAAACATTTCTGATCATCTCATCTGATAAAAGCGACAAAAATTTAAAAAAAAATACAGGGAATAACATCAAGGATCAAGATACTCAGTTGCTTCTATTTGAGAAGCTTAACTGACAAAGCTCTTCATCTTATAAAAAGGAAGCAGCTGAGTTGGGAATATGACACTCAATATTTGAAAAGATGAATGGCATAGAAAAGACATATAAAACACAACTACTTACTATTTGAGACAACACAGGCATTAGCAGACAATTAAATTACCCAGAAGATGTTTGAAAGCAAAGAAAAGAAGGTACTGCAGAACTCATTGCCAAAAATATCAAATCAAAAAGGAACAGTGCAAATCAACAAACCAGGGTCTAATAAAAATGTGTATTCACTATCTCTAAGAGTGGGACAGCAACTGAGGTGGGCACTTGTCCTTCATTTCCAATCATCAAATAGAATCACTAGGGCTGCAAAAGACCTCAAAGTTCATCAGGTCCAGACATTAGCCAGATTCTACCATGTTCACCACTAATCCATATCCCCAGGAGCAGCATCCACGTGCCTTGTGAATGCTTCCAGGGATGGGGATTTCATCACTTCCCCTGGCTCTCTATTCCAATGCCCTGCTGTCCTTTCGGTGAAGAATTTTTTCCCAATATCTAACCTAAGCCTCATCTGAAGACAAATTACCAGTTATAATTGGAAAGGATCCACACAGCTTACCCACAAGCCCAACTCCATTTTTAAGGAGTACCTATACTCCAAAGAATTCAATTTGCATCACCTACTACCAGAGCATCAGAGATTCAGATCAACTCAAGGCTTCCCCTGGGCATCTTGACTACTGGTTAAAGAAAGGCTGATATAACAACAAACAGAAAGGGGAAAGGCAAAGGGAATGAAAATTACAAAAAGCTTAAAGCACTTGTGCACTGCAGTGCTGGTCTGCAAAGCCATACAACACAGAATGCAGGCAAGAAAGTTGTCACATTCCTTGTATGTTTACTTGATGCTGCAAGGAAGTCATCACAGAGCTGAAGTCACTTTCATAGCACTTGGATTGCTGAGGACACACAAGTTTATATTAAGAAAGGAAGAGCTACAAACAATACTTGCCATAGTTTTCAAAAGCCGTTTAAGACATTTAATAAAAAAAAAGCAGAGATCACCAAAATAAAAATGGTTTAGCATTGCCCGTTCTCACATTACAGAAAATCATTAACTAGGCTAGTGAAGGCTGGGATAATCCAATTTTACTGCAAATTACCACATGCATATATTCGTATGAGGGATGTGGATGAATACTAACTACATAAAGGAATTTCCAAAATAATTTAGAAATACAGAAAAAATATGTAATGTCAACAAGATATTACAGCTTCATCATCAGCAAGTCAACAAATTAACATCAGCTCTGTAACCTGTAGTTAACACTTCATTTCTCTCGACCGTTCAAAAGAACATCCTCACCTACTTTAAATGTCAGAGGGATAAGGAAGCTTTGCAAATTCTGGGAGGCAGATCCCGCACTGTTAAGTCCCGTTTGTTAAGCTGAACAAAGCACGCTGAACACAGCAGAGGGCAGCAGTTCTCCACTGCCACTCGACTGCATTTCCCTGCTCGCAACAGCAGCCTTTCAAGGTAAGAATGCAAACCACTAAAGACGAGAGAAAACTCCTGCTTCCAAAGTCTTCCTTTTACAGAAGCACACTTCACTCTCTACAAAGACAAAAAAAAGATCACTATGACATGCAAGCCTCAGATCTGGACTAAAAACAAAACCAGGGAAGAAACGAGTTGATTCCATCAGAAAGGTTTTCATTTCCTTCATTATGGTCACAATCTGGTACCCAAGTTGTTTCAACGTGCTGTTTATAAATTACAGAACACTGGTGAGCCAATGTACAGAACCTAAATTTTATCTGAAGTCCTGAATGAACAGATGAAGAAACATTTTAATTAGTGGTAGAAAAAGTAAACGTTTTCAGACTGCCAGTTAGCAGTCAGAGTTGAAACAATCCTATTTTGAAATTAACTTCCCTGTTTAGATTTATCAGATATGTACTTTCACATATCCCTGCGACAGTAGAGATACATTATAATATGCTACAAACGGTGCTTAAAGGATTTGAGATGACTAAAACTCCTTTTTTTTTTGATCCAGCCCAATCTGATGCTTTTCATTCAAAATGCAGAGTGAGATTTTTCTACTAGGTCTCTCACACAACCTAAACACATAATAAACAACTTAATGTGATCTTTAAAATCATCTAGCTCCATCATAATGAGCTTCTGTTATCTACATCATCATTATAAAAGTCTTATTAACTAATTACTTTAGTAGCAAGGATCCTTTTGATTTCCAGCTTTAATTTATTTTGGCTTAATTCTTATTGTTCCCATTTCAGCATCATCTCATTTGAAAAGTTACTACCTTCTTTTGAGTTTGGAAATGTATTCCCTAAGCCATCAAGACAAACTCTTCCAGCTTTTTTATTTTCCTGCCCCTCCTTCCCACACAGCACTTCCCTCCCCACTCTAATAGTACTTCCAGCTGTGTATGTGCAATTTGCAGTGGCCCTTATATAACACACTGTAAAACAGAACCTTTCCATCTCCTCAGAATACCCTGATGGCCTCCAAAGAGCATTTCAATAAATCAAAATAAGATCAGGAACAGAGTTATAAAGACCATGCAGCTTCTAGCCCAACTACAGACTTCTCTCCAGTCACCTGAATTAGAGTTCCTGGCTTAAAACCAGCTGTGCACATCAGATCCTGTAAGCAACCTATTAGGAAGTCAGGAAATAAAGAAATGGAACAATTTCTCACCACATGAGTGACACTTAATTCCACAAAATTTTCTACAAACAGCTTTTAAGATGGATTTATTAATAACAGATCACTAAGTTAAATACTAAGTTAACTACTTCTTAGATCACTAAATTAACTAAGTATTCCCTTACCATTTCCTTAGCCTGAAGAACGATGAAACCTGGCAGATAGGAAAGATTTCATGTAATAAAATAGTGCTCCTTTTGCCTTCTTGACTAACTGTTATTATAGAATTTAATTACAAATAGCAGCAGAAAGGTGATTTGGTTAGGGATTCTTTTTAAAAAACTGCAACAGCATCATCACTTCAGACTGGAGAATTACGATAGAAATTTATTCTTCATTTTGAGTCTGGAGCTCTTTCGAGGAGAACTGTACCTGAATTAACTAAACTAAAGCTAAAGCAACCAAAGCAGTAGATCTTTCTGACTCAGTCACATGATAAATACTTGCATTTTACCACATATGAATGGCTTGGACTTTGGGGTGGGTTTTTTTCCCAATAAAACAATAGCAGACTGAAGAATCAGAAAGAAGTCTTCTTCTGGGTAAAACATTTACAAAAAATACAGGCATATACTATAAGTCAAATGTATACAGTTATGAATTTCTATATATTTTCAAAGAAATAACAAGCATATAAAAGTGAAAGGCCATCTTTTAATTACAGGAGAAAAATGGACCAAGTTCATCATTATGATACTATCTACAGAGTGTTATCTATTTTCTGGATAGATAAAGCCCAAGAATCTTGCAAGAACGCACGAAGTGACTGTTCTGTTCCAGATTCAGGGCTACCACGTTTGGCCAACCCACCACCCCAGCAGCTGGAAAGCCCAAGTCAGAAGAGCCTTTGGAGTCTGCTTAAAAGAAAAGCTCTGCAGCTTGAGATATGAGATGTGCAAGTGGTGTGTCCCCTGCACAATGTGCAAACAAAGCACTCCTCAGCAGTGCTGTCTTCACCAGGTAATAAAGGTACTCCAAATGCAGGTGGTTAATGCAACTAGCACACAATTTTTCCATCAGTCAGGAAAGAACAGCCAGAGGAGTGAGAATTCTCTGCAGTGGTTCTCCATCTCAATAGTACATTTGAGAGAACTGTGAATGAACTTGCTGGTACCTGCAGCCCTACCAAGACAAGAGCAAAAATGTCCTCACCAAATCTTACTTGTGGCACAAGTAAACTCCCTCTTAGAGCACAAAGACTGAAAAAAGGAAGTAATTATTGTTCTAATGTTTTCACAGCATGGAGGGTAGTGAATCATTCTTTCAGGCAATATGGGTTTGTCACTAAAATCCCCTAAGTAAGGCCTGTTTATTCTTTGTTGGGCATTTAGATGAATTCAGAAAATGCTGATGATTCCTGCCCACACTGGCCTTTAAGACAGTGGCTCTCAGTTATACTTTAAGTATTCATTATAATTTAATTAAAGAATGCCCTTCCCTCCTCCAAACCAATATACGACAGTATACAGTCTTCAAAGATGCGTATCTTACAAACACACAAACCTAACAAGGTTGAATATCCCTTAAACAGTGATGGTCTCCATCTGAATATGTTTTCAAAGTTTTACTTTTTTGGGTCTGGTAAATACCAGTCCTAGGAATGAGATTCAAGTAATGTTATTCCCACTTATGAAAGAATGAGTAATACCCCCTGACAAAACATCAGACTATGATTAAGCCTCAAATAAAGTGTAAAAACACCCCTCCTGTTAACAAAGCCCTGGTGCAATGCACTGCATTGACAAAAGAAGTGATCAAACACAGCACTGGCTAGTAAAACAAATCTGATTAGCAGCATACCAGATATCAGCCAGTGAGTGAGCTCAGCCATCTTGAAATCTCACTTCAAATAAGAGAGGAAGCCTTCTGGCATTTTTGCCATCAAGAAATCTAAATAGCTCTGTCTACTGAAGGAATCGTGTTGGAGACCATATGCCCAACTATGAACAACCCTACGTTTATTCACCCACTGTTTTCCCCCACTGTTTTCATTACAACAGGAAACTATGCCAAAGTTGTTCACTCAGAGAGTCCAGTTCCATGAGCAGCAGCCAAACTGAGCAAACAGTTTGAGTCTGCTTCAGAGAGAATCACTGCTCTCTTCTCACCTTCTCCTTCCTCAAGTGTTGAGCTGTTAAGTCTTACCATTTTACCCGCCTTTTCACAGGCATCTGAAACACTTCAACTGCTCAGCAGTTAACACCTCTCCATCCCAGCAGCTATCTCTCAATAGGTCTAGTGCTTCTTTGACTTTTGCAGGAGCTGTTTTGACTCAGCAGCCAGCACAAAAGCATACAGAGTTCTACCAGGTTCCTAGCAGGTGAGCAGTGAACAAAAACGGGTAGAAGCACTCTCAGCAGCACCAGCTGGGTTTCAGTCACTTGTGAAACCATAGATTGAATTCTTTCCCAAAGTAAACTACGTCAGCAAAGCAAAAGTGATCAGGAATTAATGCTTCATGACTCTGCTGCCATTAATATCTGGAAAATTACTCAGGTTATGATCATCAGCTCCTCTGAAATAAATCCACACAGTTCCAGGCAGGCAAATGGAGTTACAAAAATGCTTTGAAGGGGTCTTATTTGTAGGATTGATTTCAGAAAGTTATTTTCCTTTTTTTACAACTGTATTCAGCATCTCCAGTCTACACATGTTCCACACCATGTTCTCAGAGTCAGTCCAACTCCCTGGTGCAATAACCAAATATAACCCATTTGTCACTTATTTCTAGTATTAATTGGCAGCTTTTTAATTCAAAGCAGAAGGAGAAATAAGTACAAACACACAATAACACAAGAGCTTCATGTAAAATTCATTAGCTTCATATAAACATCTCAGTTGCCTGGTATCTTTTTGGAGCACACAAACTCCAACAAATACCAACATGACTGATGCCAGCATGAAAAACTCCACAGTCCTATTAACTTCTGGGTTATCAATTAAACAACCCTGTATACTTGCAGCCATTTAGAGAGAGCAAGCAAACACATGTAAACAAAGATTAACTTAGAAGATGCTCTGTATAAGAAGCAAGCACCACAGATTTATTCCTTTGTTTTATATTCCATGTACATTTTGATGAGACTAGATAATCCATGTAAGGGAAAGCCAAACAATACTACAGGGCAAGTGCCTCTGGCTTAGGAAGTTCCTGAGTCTTAAGCTGCTGTTGGTTAGGATAATACCAAGTAACATGTTAACTGAAAGAACTCTGAAATCCAGAGAACTCCCTTAGAAAGAAGTTAAATGCAGAAAGTTTATTATGTCCTTGTAATCGACAATTAAGAATGTAAGAATGTAAACTTCTACTAATGAATTGCCTGAAGTTAGTCTAAGTTTTCTCATACTTCATCATACAGCTTTTCAGATTTTGCATATCAGGTCCCTTCATCATTTCCTCCACGATCACTCTCTGCCACCTGAACCACTCTTGGTGTCATGGGTAATCGCCTAGAAATATTCATCTTCAAAACTCTGAGAAACCACGTTCAGTTCCATCCACAGAATCCAAAACATAGTATTTTTTAATTTCTTTAGCTACAACCTCCAGAATTAACCACCAGCTATCAGATGTTGCACTACATTTGTCCTGTAGAGATTGGAAGCACGACCCTCTGCCTAAATTCATTCTGTATATTAAAAGCTCAAACTTTTGCAAGGGCTGTTCACAACCACAAACACAGGCAGTTGGGACATCGTTCCTCCTGGCATGGCCACAAGGTCAGTATTCTCAGCATGTATTCCTCACTGATTCTGTCAAATACCCTTTAAACCCAATATGGCAAACATTCCTCACATGCTTGGTCTCCTATTCCACATGAAAGCCGGCCAATCCTTTAGACTGCAGACAACTATCCTTGATTTTGACACTTCCCAACCATCTAGTAGGCAGCTGTTTCTTTGGCATTGCATTACATATCAAGCTTACATGGAAGAGCAATTGTCATACCATCTGCAGATGCTGCCAACATTAGAGCTGCACCATTTTTTCACTTCCCAAAGCTTTTATGACTGATTCTGCACCCTTTTCTTCAACACTGTAACCAGATGACATAGCAAAGTCAAATGATTTACTATTAGTATTATTCAACTGGCTCACTAGATAACTATGATTTATCCAATCAAATACGTTTGGAAAATAATTTGCTTTTTAGTGAGGACATGGAATGTTGGCAAAACTAAGTCCTTGGCCAAAACCCATTATGACACATCATTCACATGTGCCAGCTTGGAGCTGTTGTGTACTATTAAGTAATGAAAGTATTTCTTAAGCTTTCAGTGTAAAAATTGCCCATATAACTCATTTACATCTCATCTGCAATTTTAAAATCAAAATTTGGTATTTTGTTCCTCCACTTAAGAAAACAAATTCCTTTGGGCCCACCAAGTAATTTCTTCATCAACTTTATACATAAAAGCTTAGCTTTTCACTGTTTCTGTTTTCACACAATCACCTCTCACATTTTATTTCCTACCAACATTGAAGCTTTCAGGTTTAAGAAACACAGTACATAATACAGAAGGCTAAAACTTGCATTGCAACCTCTCTCTATGTTTCTTCACACATTTGTTAGACCTGGAATATAGGATCAAGCACAGTGGAAAACCACCAAGATGGTCACTTGGCTGTAGCACACTGAAGAAAGGTTCAGGGCACAGGGCAGGATCTGATAACAGCCTTCTCATGTCTAAGAGGAGACAGTAAGAAAACAAAACTGGGCCCTTGTGCACAGCAGAAGCAGAGACTGCTTCAGCTGAGACAGGCTGAGGGGGCTTACAAAACCAAATCAAAGCCCTCAGTGACCTGGTCTAAGTTGATGCTGCCCCTCCGTTAAGCAGATGGTTGGACAAGATCACTTTCAGTGGAAATTCAATTATGCATAATTCATTTAAGCTGAGGCAAATTCCAGAAATTGACTATAACAACAGTGCAACTCTGAACTACAGGGAATGGCCCAGCCAAGTAAGGAAAGCTGCAGAAATCCCCCAAACTCAGTGTCACCTCCCCCCCTCAGCCCTGCCGGCTGTAGCTGTGTTCCTGTGCTCAGGCACCCTGCAGCCACATCATGAGCTCACACCCAGCATTTATGGGGTCTCATGGCTTATGTTTAACAACTTAGGAGAAAACCCTTCACCCCTCTTCCTTAGTAACAGGTTGATGCATTGTACATTGCTCCTCTCCCGAAATACTGGAGTTTGGCTACTGCCAGAAACAAGGATCGCACCACACTAATACTGCTCTGGAGCAGTCCAAGAAGGATGCTTCTTAGTATTTTGAAATAAAATTGGTACAAAACAGTTGGGTTTTCACACTTGTCAGGCTAGATATATTATTTAAAGCTATCATTTTGATATTTTGAAATGACATGATCATTGTCATTTTAAATTCAACTGCTTAACTGGAAGTATACTATGGAACAAAGTTAAGAATGACGGCTAAAAATTGTTTTTTCTGGAAAAATCAACGACTTTTCATATTCTGTATTTTTAAGTGCCATGAACTCATTTAAAACTGTGACTTAAATAAAAATCATTACTGTAAGCTCAGCCCACGTGCCTTCTCTTAATAGTATCCATGGTTGCAGTGATGCAAATTTGCCTACCTACATCAAACCAATGTGCCCACATAAGGAGGAAAAAATACTGTATTAATCAGTAGTCTTTGCACTAGATTTGGGCAAAGTAAATGAGTTAGAACCTTTGAAGACAGGACAGAAATTAGTTCAAGGATCCGTTCACCTATTGTGACTAAATCTGAATTTTGAATTAAGCAAAATAGAAAGAGCAAAGCTCAAATTATAAAAGACTTCTCAAATCTACTAAAAAATTCATCTCACTGGCCAAATTCTTCTCTTCCCGAGTCAGAAATAAAAAGTAACAATGAATTGTTTCAAATATGCCTCCATTCAAGGTAGAGAGAGGGGAAGCATTTAACATTTTTACTCATCCTAGCATACATTACATTAATGCTGATTTCAAAATCGCCTTACTTACATGCATTGATTTTTCTTGAGATTTGAAATATAGGTTTATGCACAAAACCAAGGAGTGCAAAAAAAGTCCAACTTTTCATTGGACTACGACTTCCGAGTAATTAGATACACACAGGCACACAGGGAAGCAAACAGTTCTTTTCTAAGCCCCACTTGAAATAAACAGCTTTGGTTGAAGCTACAAAGTATTACAGCAGCATTTAGTTAAATGAGGCCAAAACTTCACAAGAAGCAGGCAGCAAGGATGGGGTTAGCAGCACCCCAGGTGGAAAGGCACCATCAGTCTAACCCCGTGTAAGTCTGTGCTGTGCAGAGATGATCTCTCCCTCTCCTGTGCAACATTTCTGTGAGTAGTCTCACCTTCTTAGCACCCACAGAGTTAGGCTAATCATAATGAAAAACAACTTTTTTTTTTTCTTTAACAGAATGTTTTCTGTTAGCTTAACTTTCCATACAAATTGTCTTTCTGCTCTTAGACAAGAAGATATGCGAAGATAAACAAATGCACAAAATGAAACTAAAGTTAAGCACTTTAGTTATAAAAATGACAGCTCTGCCTCTGCCTTTTTAAAAATAAGTACAATAAAATTAAGGTACATATCAATATAAATGAAGTGAAGCAATCAATATCTAATCCAAATCTCACAGTACTGAAGAGAATATTCTAAAATAAATAAAGGCAAAATGCCACAAATTAGTATCACTGAAACATAAGTTAAAAGGGTATATTTAACTTCCAAGAGGACTGTGATATTTCAGGCACCAGAAAGACTCCTTTGCTAGTGAGAGACAAGGTAATTTCATTCATTCCAGTAAGCCTTTGTTTCCTTGTGTCAAAAAAAAAAACGGAAAGCATATTTTCTTTTATAAAAGCTATCATTAAATCCACCTAATATTCTCAAAGATGTTCAATTTTATTCTACTTCTTGAGAAGAAGTTTGTATAAGCAAGTTTTATGGTTTCAAATTATCCAAAAGAATGCCAGAACTTAAATCAGTTTGTCAAAAAAAAAAAAAAAAATTAAACTAGCAACTATCTCAACATCCAGGGAAAGGGGAGTAATACACAACAATTTTACTACTTGAAGGAAAATAAAAAGCCTCCAAAAACATCAAACTCACCAAGTCAATACTTGATAAGCACAATACTAATATATTATGTTTATGCATCAGATTTTATCTTTAGCAGTTACAAGTAGACTGCATTAAAATCAAACTTACATAAAACTTTATCCTAGCACAGAAATAATAACACTAAGTTTTCTGGGTGTCTTCACCTCAAAGCAGCAGGGTGTCAAAATAATAAAGCTCTTGAAATATATCCATCCCTAACATGACTTGCCAGATTTGTCTTCTCCTCTTTGATGATTATTTTAAACATGTCCCGATAAAGGTTATGTAAAACAACATTAGGAATTTCTTATTCTGGAATAAAAAGCAAACTACCACTTTAGCACATTTAAAGAGAGTGAATTTTTATGAAAATTCTGCAGAATGAGGGGAAAAAAATCATTCTACTACACTTTTCAATATGTGCATAATTAGCTCTTCAAAGCATTAACATCTATGATTGTTCTTAGCAACAGCTAGAGAATTTATTTTGAAGATCTGTGCAGTTTCAAGTTTAAAAAAGATCAACACTAGAAAACCATCAAGGCATTTTCATTACAGGCAGTAAAAACTGGAAGAAAGGTTCAACAAGAACTTCCAAGATTGTAGGTATTAATCAAAAGCTTTATCATCTTACCTTTGTTGTTACAATGCATAAGCAATCCATCGTTTCAGCATAGCAGGTATATTTCCAAACATTTAAAAGGTTTATTTTCAGTCACAGCTAAACACCATCTCAACAGAATGAGAAAAAGCACACTTATTTAATAGTCAGAACAGTTCAGTGAGTGCCAGGTCTCCCTTTGGATTCATTCAGAGGTAGAAACCGTGGAGAAAAAGCAGCAGGCTAAAATACAAATGCTTTAAGTTCACGAAAAATTCTTAAACTATTTTGGTTATCTATGTCTGAAAAATGTAACTGTATCCTTGCAAATATTCTACAAAAGATGTCAAATCCTGTTCCATAGCAGTTAAGTACCTCTTCGTATTCTATTTCATATACTCCTCTGTCAGGATTACCTAACACATGAGCATCACAGGGAATCATTTGATGAAATGCAATACAAAATTATTTTACAGCAAAAAAATCTCAATCCAGCTTTTCTTAGCCAGCTCCTATTTCTAAAATAAAGCGTTTGTTCAAAAATAGTTTTGGTTGCAAACAAGTATTTCTCCTCTCATGTCATTTCAGCATTTGCAGACTGCAAAATAACTGATTTCCTAAGCAGTAATGAATGGAATATTCCATGTAGATCAGGGAGAGAAGAAAGTGGCAAGGAAAGAGTAATGCATATTGCAAGAGAAATGCTATTTTGAGCCTTGAATTAACCTAGAATTTCATTTCCTTTTGTAAGGCTGTAATGCAGTGACAAGGCAAAGTTTGAATGTGCAGGCATTGTCTTCTCAGCCTAATTAGCACGGCTGGGAGAAGTCTAACACTTGGGCACAAAACAACCTCCTGTGTACTGTGAAACACTAACCTGACAGTTCCATACAATGGTAAGAACCTTATTACATTAATTTTCCACAAGAGGCATTGAAAGCAGCTCGTAAACTCCGTTCCCACTATCTTGTCCTATTAGGTCCCCCACTAACACCTGTGCTGCAAACACAATGAATTACACTGAAAAAATGCAATGAGTAATTTCAAGCTATTAAATCTTATCAGCATCATTTTGCTTTTACCCCAAAATGTACAACTGAATACATTTTGCAGCAAAACAACTCTAGAATATTCTGTGTATCTAGAGCACTCCTTTTAAACTTTCTGTGACTTTGCTCCCAGCTCTTCCATATATACTGGGAGAAGTGGGGGGGTGGGGGGATGCTACTGGAGGGGGTAAAGGGGGTGACCTGGTATATAAGGAAACTAATTTTCCAAAATCACACATTTTATTTTGTGGGCACGTGATATCTTTATAGGACAAACTCGAATGGAATTTTAAAATAAATCTTACACCATTCAACCACTAAGATGATATTTACCTTGTATGTTCAAGTCAAGTCAGAGATATTTTTCATTTTTACATGGTCTATAAAATCTGTGAAGAATTTCTGCTGTGACCACCTAGGTGAAGTTCTCACTGCTACAAAAGCATCACTGAGAAAAATATGCATCTTTCAGACTGCTGAAACTGGCTGAACCAGGACAGAAGGCTAAAAGTTCTAACTTCAAAAAAATAAAAAAGAACAAGTTAAGCTGATGAAACATTCCTGTGTCAGAAAAGGGAGGAAGGAATTACCTTCATAGCTGAATGCACACGAGGTATCTTACAAAGAAATTCTTGCATTTCCCAAGTATTCCTTTGGGAAGACTGTAAGGTTCAGAGAAGTTAACAAAGTGCAAGTATTCAAAATATTAAGAAAACCTAAGGAAATACATTTTTAGGTAACTTGGCACATGTCCAGTGTCTAGGCTAGAAACATCTTCAATGTCTAATACAAAACATACAGTCAATCCAAATGTACATTTCTTGCACAAACAGCTCTAGGAGCCCAAATAGCACATAGAAACTCGGCCTGTCCCTCATGTTCTGTCCATGAAGGGCAAAGATTAACAATCCTGCTTATCACTGAGATTTCTCTCGGCCACCTTGGTACAAGATTAGGCTTCTGCAGATCAATCTTGGCTACAATTAGCTTATGTTGAGAATCAATTACTTTTATTCCTCTTTTTTTGTTCTCTTGCCTTCTTTGGGACACTTTTAAAACTAAAGATCATTAACATATCATATTTTTCTCCTCTCCCACTTGCCACCACCCTTTCAACAAGACCCAAAACCCATTAGTCCTGCCATAGCAAGCGCATAACTTCCTTCAAGTTGCAGACTATGAGATGTAGAAGAGATCTACCCAGAGAGGTGAAGAAAAGGCATTTCTTTGCTGAGGATTAGTGCATCAGGCTGCTTGTCATGAGCAAGGACCCTAAACACTTTAGAGCAGACAAAGTCATCTCATAACAAGTGTGCCTAAAATGTAGTAAGGCATGCACTGCACGAATGGGAGCAGGATGCACAACCGAGGTGCATTAGAGCCCTTTCCCAAGCACTGCACCACTAGGAGGGGTTAAAAGTCCTTCTGGTAACTGTATGTGGTTCTCTCAGGACCCATCTTCAGCTAACAATATTCACACAGAGGAGAAAAGATTCCATACCAGTAGACCAGAAGATTTTGTGACAAACATCAATACACGTTTTCATAACTATAGTGTACAGAGAGATATGCAAAGATAAGAGCACTATGCATAAAAAAAATTATTTCCTAGCCCAAAAGCAGTTTCTGCAGCCTTTTCACTGGCGATATTGTATATAGAAGAAATAAATGTTCAAAAAATATTGACCAAGACTCAAACATTCAGGAGGTTTAGCATTTTCATAATTAAAAATAATACAGCTTTTTGAAAACAAATCATAAAACTCCTTGAATAAGCAAGTATGTGTTAAATTTTGGAGATCAGAAGAAAGTTTTTCAAAATGAGAAATAAGTAAAAAATCCAGAAGTAAAACTACTGTAATTAAACAATTTAGTAAAATAACTTAGAAGTTTCTTTCCTTTAAATTGTTTTGCTAGAAGGAACAGAAGGATATTAAAGAACACACCAAAACCTGAATCATAATCATGAAATGCATGAAGTCATTCTTTCATGCATTGAAGAGTAAGACATTTTCACGTAGTGCTGTTAGTCATTAAAATAATTATTATTCTACAGCATTTGTAAGAAACATTGTGAGTTCTTCAATGTCCTTCATTCTTATTAAAAATAAATCTTTCTGTCCTGTCAGCTCCAATCGATCTCAGTAACAACCAGTAACAACTATTCTATACAGCTTGGCCAGAAGGAAAAAATGCATTTCCATTCACCACTATTCATGGCATTAATATTAAAAAACAAAGGGTGATTCTCATGTGAGGAACACAAAGGTAAGAGATGTTTTTTTTTCTTTCCTTGAATTAATTATGAATTCTTTCATGTTATGTTTGGTAGTCACTTTTTGTACCTTCACAGGCTTATTCTTTTTCCAGTGTGGCAGATTCCATCTACAAAGCCATCAGATAACTAAATAAAGGAAAATTCATGCACAGATAAACTATGCATAGAAAGAAATCATGCAAATGAAAACAATGCTTCAGAAAAGACTGATTTTGCAGATAAATAATTTCTTATCTATCCACAAATCTAAAAGTGCATGTGGTTATTTAAATGCCAATTTGCTCTTGGATTCTATGCAAAAAGCCACACAACACAGAGCTGTCACAGGTGTAACCAGAGAAGCAGGCTCAGCTCAGCCTCACAAGGGAATGTCAAATGCCCAACCTCAGCATATTTGCGGAGACATATCAAAGACCCAATAAAGATCGAGCACTATCGTATCTGCAAGCATTTTCTCAGTTACTTTAGCTGAGAAAAGCACTAAAAGTGTAAGATGTCATCATTTATACAGCTACCTTTGAATCTGGCTGCAAGACAGATTACAGATTATGCTGTAATTATTACAAGTTTATAAAAAACAATTGGATTTTTTTAAGAAGTGAATTTGTGAGTTGTCTATTTACTTCTAAATTGAGAAACTCAGAAATAGCAGGGTTTTATTGCTTGTGTATACATCCTGAACTGGGCATTGGGGCTTTGTTTATTTGCCTTTGAATTCACTTTGACCAGAAGCCTGCCCTGGAAGACTTTTTCAGCTTTGGTTCAAAACTTACATTCTTTTCTTTGTACAAACAGCCTGGATTTCAAGTATTGAAGGCAAAATACATAGCAAGGCAAATACCATTTCCTCACTGTAAAGTTAACACAGAGAAAGCAATGAAGCTCCTGAGTAACCCAGGACTATACCAGCTGCTGAAATAAAACAAGCACATCATGTGTGCAGAGAAGAAGTTGATATATATAACAGGCAATACACACATACAGATACAGGCATAAAGGACCAGTACAATAACAAGGAGCACAACAATCAGACTTAGCAGATCACCAAGCTAACCAGCACTGAATCTTTATAAATATTAAGGCAAAGGAGGTATTTGAACATAGTACAATAGGACAAGGATTTTCACTGGATCAGCTTGTTAATACAACAGGTAAAAATGACTTTGTAAAGTGAAGGTGAAGATACTGGAGTTAAAATTCAGAAACAGGAAAACAGAACTAGAGCATCCTGCACTTTAATAAGGTACTCTACATATGCAGGTATCTCCCCACAATACTTTCACTAAGATCCTGATTAGCTGCTTGATGTATCATTCCATTCTGAATACAAACTGCTACTGATTAAACATAGATTTTTTAATTGCACTAGGAACTAGACATCCCAAATTCTTTCCTCCAGACTACATCAGCTTATCTTATTAAGAAGTTATACAGAACTATCACAATTCTAAAAATTTTAAGACATTATTAGTTGCTTTGTAAACAAAGACAACCCCTATATTGCAGGTGAAAATGAGGTTAGTTTAACTTTATCCCTTTTCAAAATATTCACGTTGACAGATACTGAGCAAAATGAACACAAGCCTGCAGCAGGCCTTAACAGCAAAGGAGGTGACAAGAGCTGCATTAACAGAAACACAGCCAGCAGTAACATAAAACTATTATTCCCCTTTGCTTGGCACTTCCAGTAGGGCATCTGGAAAACTTTATGGGGCCCCAATTGATAACCTGGAGAAAACTCTACAGAGGGCCATTAAGATGGTGAGAGGGTTTTCAGAAGCCTTGACCCTTAAAGAGAGGATGAGGGTACAGGGCTTGTTTAAGCTTGGAGAAAGAGTTCAGAACATAAAAGCAGCCCTCCAGTACCTACAATGGGGTTAGGCAGAAGACAAAGACAAGTCCATGTTGCATGATGGAAAAACCCTAGAAACTACAAATAAATTGAAACAGGAATTTCAATCAAAAACGGGGTCAAGATTTTTCACCATGAGGATAGTCAAGCATTGGAACAGATTGACCAGAAAAGTTTTGCATTTCCAGTCCTTGAAATTTTCAAGACTTAGCTGGTCAAAATCCTTCGCAGTGTAATTGACCTCATAGGTGATACTAAGCTATTTTGTAATTTCAAGATGTTTAGCAAGTTTCCTTTCCACCTGCCTTGGCATCAAATTTTTGCTGAAATTGCAAACATATCAGCTGTCTCCTTACTTTCTCTTTAGCATCCTTTGTATGAAAAAAGGATTTGGCAAAAGGCCCTAGAAAAGAGTGAGCTAGCCAGTCTACATGCCAGACACTAAACACATGGGCATGTGCAGATAGATGGAAAAACCACAGATCAGACCAAAGTCCTCCAGACACCATTATCCACTAAATACAAAGGTGTCCTCAGCTAAATGTAAGAGACTCCAGATTGAGTTCCATGTCCTAAAGCAAAGTATTTCCTTTGAGACATTGTTCAGTGGGGTATTTTTCAACATCTGAAATCAAATTATTGTGGCTACTTTTAAATTCAAGCTAAAGAGCAAACATCTTAACTTCTCTGGTTTAAAACAATTAAAATACTAAAACAAATCCTATGGATTTAAAGACAAAGAGTGTCACAATGTTACTTCCTTAGCAATACGCTACTTTATCAGTTCAGAGATTTCTTCCAGCGCTGGGAGTTTGACCGCGCGTTTGTCGAACACCAAGTGTCCCACCTACAGATGGCACCACAGATCACAGCAAGCTGCTCCCGGGGCCGCTGCCGCCCGCTCTGCTCTCACACAGCGCCGAGAGCTTGGTTCACATTTGGTCGCTTTGCCAGGCACACTCGAGCTCAGTATGCAATGTACACAAGGAAAAGGAAGAACCATTCGTCCTTTTCAGATTGCATACATTTGTTTTTTTAAACTAGTTACTAGTACTGAAAGGATTAACATTCCTTTCCTGCTTTATCGCTGTCTTGAATCACTCTTTTTTTCCCCCATCATTTTGTACTGAAGATCGAAACAAAACTGTTAAATTATATTCCAGAAAATATAGAGCACGGAAAACAAAACAGATTGCTGTGAGCAGGAAAATTTGCAATCTGTAGCTCTGACTTTTGTAATACACAACCTATAGGGATTTCAAACGCCAGTCCTTGGATTCAGGAGCAGGAAGGAAAAAACAGAAGTCGGCTACGTGCTGAGAGAAGTCCTCAGGCAACCTAAGCTTGTATACCACTATCCCATGTATATACACAAGCACACATTGCTAAAAAGTCATCCCCAAAGTCAGCTGTGTAGAAAGTTCTTGTAATTCAATCCTTAATCTCTTTAGGGGAGCATTATATTCCCACTCTCAAGCAACTTTCACATGTACCATCCAAGTGTCAGCTGGAAGAAAATTCATTTGGCCCACAGTAACTACAGGAAAAAAAATTTTAAAGAATCAGCAAGGTAAAAGAAACAGGGCTGAAATACATTACTTCAAAGACTAACAATGTCCAAACGAGAAAGAAACGATTTCATTCATATCACCTGCAGACTCACCAGCCTGGCAAGAATAGACTTAAAATAATCTCAAAGTACATCCAGCATGCCAATCTGCTTGTGTCTGGCTAATAAACTAACACTGAACTGGATAGCAGCCTTGAAAGTCTGAAAAGTGAGAATTTATTTGTAAAAAGCTAGCTATGAACAAAATCAGATATACTAAACCCAAGTGTCCCCCAGTCTCTAGTAAATTTCAGCAAGCAAAAAAAACCCTAAAAATCACTCAATTAATCACATGCTGTACTGGAATCATTATGCCCTTGGGTTTATTAAAACCAAATACAAAAAAAAATTTTAAATATCTCAAGTGACTAAAAAAAGCATTACCCAAACCAAAATGCAGTAAGCATTGAAACAAATTTTCATATACTATACATAGCAAGTATGTGGAATATAAACCGTGAACACATGAGAGTTTCTCCTTGTAATTTTTATTAAATTTTAAAATTTTGAGGGGAAAGTATTGCCTAGCAGATATATAAAGAAAAAAAAAAAAAAACAGTCACCAAAGAATAAAGCATTAAGGTCAGTAAAAATGTAAAAATGTAAAAACATAAAAACATAAAAGATTATATGTTTATGTTGCCATTTTCATATATATTTTAAAGCTAAACTAAGATTCAGTACATTCAGATGTACTACAAAAAAAAATGAAACCAACACCAAACTACTATTTTTCTTATTTGTTCACCTTCCAATTTAACATAGAAACAGTATTCTAACTCGTGAAATACAAGGTAACATTTACTGTAAGTGACAGAGACTGGGAGAAAAGCTTGCTTTCAATTTCACATGAACTGGGATCAACACCCATATACGAAGCTATTTTTTAAACACCAGAAGCAAATCTAAAACCTGACCTTCATATACTGAAGGTCAAACAACTGATTTTCACATGATACTCGAGGAAAAAATATGAAGGAAGACAGGTAGCTTTGTCCTAAATGTTCAAATCCAGGCCACTTATTAAAATAAGAAAGTAATCCACACCATATCAGGTTCTGTTAGGGAACACTAGCGTGGCCCCCAGACTGTACTGGAGAAGTCAACAGTACAGCTGAGAACAGACACTCACATCTCTGGTGAGCTTCCCCAAACCAGGCAGTTCTTCCTTCCACTGCATTAGTGATCTTGCCAGGATAATGTGCCTGCTGTCATTGGGGCAGTGTCAAAGAGAGGGCCGTGTGCTCCCCACCTTCAATTGCACATGAGAAAAAAACCTAAAGATGTAACTTTGTAATTAAGTTACACCATCATCTACAGCATAGCAAGCTACAAGGACAGCACTACACTTGTAGAGGGCTGGAAACAGTTTGTGCAGGGGGCTGGGAGTGAATAATCACACACACCATTGCCCACTTCAGACATCAGTTTCTCCCATAGGGGAAGTACAAAACGTTCTACAGTGGCAACATCTTAAGACAAATCTCATAGCAGAAAACATGTGCTTCAAGTCCAGACTGATAGAATTTGGAGTATATTTAGTAATAACAAAATAGTTTGGTAGGGACATGAATCCTCCATTCCATTACACTGTTCCTAGGTGCATTACAGGGATGAACAAAACCCAAAACATTTAAGCCCTTTAAGACCATTATGTTGCCTAAAAAGATCTTCAATAAGGGAGATTGGCCATGTACTATGCTATTCTGGTGCTCAGGAAAACATTTAAAATGCTTCTTAAATCTGTTTCTATAGTCTAAGTCTAGCACATCTTGTATAAGAGCAAAATATTATCTTTTTCACGTTCTATAAATACAGGAAACTTCTCTTTCCCAATTAAGTGTTCAATTCTTTCAAGCAGCACCAAACCTTCCCAATCCTCACGTCTTTCCAGGCTTTAGATCCTCCGTGTCAATCTCTTCTAAGCACTGAAATGAAGCATCTTTTTCACACCAAATTTGACAGTATCTCCAGCAAAGCCTTATGCAGATGAAGTAGAACAGAAGAGCTTTACACCATACTTATGTCACTAATTCGTTCTTTTCATCTATTAACATGCCACAGTTGACTCATCTTAAGATTCAAGAATTACCCAGACCTTTTCTGAGAAACCAATTTTTAACTATTCAACTTCTATTAGTTTAGCCACAATGTAGGACATTAATTACTTCATTAATTACTTCAACTGCCCAAGGCCCAACTTTAACTGATATATTATCTCAAAAGACAGCCTGTTAAACCATGCCAAAAGTTCTTCTCAAGTCAGAATTTATCACATTTATGGTTTCTTCCTACCAAAAGAATTACTACCACAGTAGAAAAACTTTTTGACAAAATTGTCATCAATAACTGTGAGAGCTATTATTTGGCTCATTTAAGACTTTCAAGGAGCTACCAAAAAACTGTAGAATCATTCCCTGAACCAGTTACACCTAAATCCCTCTCTCCTGCCTTACTCTCATGTATTCAGTTTCTAAGAGATAGCATTTGTCCATCTGCCATTTTCAGGAACTTCATCCATCCTCCATGACTGAGAGCAATTGCAATGACTCTCAATTTGCCTCATTAAGTTCTCTGTGCTTGCAAACATGAAATACATTAGAACCAGCTTATTCAAAACACCTCAGTAGATGAAATAAGCCTTGCCTCTTCTTGCCAGCATCCTGTCTACAGCTCCTTTTGCTCCTCCTTCTGAGAGATGCCATTCCCACCATACCTGCAGAAAGGGATGCTCTACAGCTCTAAGCTTTAGGTTTAGATGATGGCATACAGGTAAATATCACAATGGCCTTTTCCATGCTATTTCTCATATACCCTAGCATTACCCCATTTCTTCCAAACATGACAATTCATTAAGGTGACTGTGATGACAGTGGCCTTCTCTATGCAATTTCAGGTAATAGATTCCACAGAGACATACAATTTGAATTTTAATAATAATCTTGTGTTACCAAGATGCACAAAAAATCAAAGAAAAAATCTATTCCCACATTGCAAGTACAACTAGAATTTTAATTCCTCAGTGCTCAATTAGTTACTAACCTGAAAAATACAGTATGCCTAAGCTGCTCAGTTTTTTCATGTAAAGATATTTTAATGGCTGTTCTTTGCCATACGTAACTCATGCCCCTGGCCTGACTTTTATCGACTGGCCATTTTTCAATTTGCAAAAGAATACAAGTTTTCAATTTCATCCACAGTTTGCTTTAAAGAACTTCTGATGTATTTCATACTAGCTTCAATATGACAGTTTTCAAAAAAGCTAGAATTAGCACAAGCGTTTTTTTTTTTTTAACTGTACAAACTCATTAGCACATCACATGCTTGTGATCCGCACCTAAGTGAGCCTTCTTACAGCCCAAACAGCCCCTGCTAAAGGTTCACTCGTTAAAGCATCCCAGCCACTTTATCTTGCTTAGGAGTACAAGTTCCTGAGCTTCCCTACAGGCTGCAGCACCAGTCCTTTGGCTGATCTCTCCCAGTGCTCCTCCTGAGCTCTACAATCCTTTCATGAAAATGGATCAGCAAAGCACACTGCCTTCAGTTACTGAGGAATTCACATGCTTTTTCCAGTGCTGTCAGTTTTCAGGACACACTTTGAACTAGGTTCACCTCTTAGGGGAGAAATAATATCTCTGATGTGAAAATATTCAAGGAACATTTTAAGTTTAAACTGAGCAGGGAGATTTTGTTTTAGTGAAAAGTGTACATCAACGTGCATTTTCCTGATCAATTTTATCACCACTCACTAGTGACAGCTGGCTGCATACACTTTTCAAAAATAAGTCCTTCCAGAGCATAGATATAGAAGTAACAGAAGTTTTTATGATCAGACTGAAAGAAAAGGTTATTAACCAGAAAGACACGGCCACAGATTTCCCAAATAATTAATGAAGCAATGACTCAAGAGTCACAAGTATGGATGAGAACAAGCATACTAAACCTGTCAGCAAGGGTCCAAAATCAAAGCATAAATCCAATTTAATGGTCACTTAATGGTACATTTGACAAACGAGTTTATAAATTTTTGACTAAGCAAAATGCATACATGTTATTACACATTTCGGTAATTAAATCCCCAATGACTATTGATCTTAATAATGTACATTTTCTTCGAAAATTAATATTTTATAAAATGAAGGAAACTTAGAGAACAATGCTGAACTAATAGTCTCAACAAGAAAAATAAAACAGATTTCTATATCATACCTCTACACTGGGGCTAAGGCTGCTCGGCAATGTTTCTGATGTCACTGTTGTGCTTGGAAGGCTGGAGAAGTCCCAGGTATTCACAGGCTGTATTGGTTCAGATGGCTGAGAGTGATCAATGCATTTTGGATTGTCCAATAAGGTCACTTCATAAAATTCTTGAATATCTAAACATGTAAAAAAATTGTTGTTAGGCTTGATAATTACTCTAACATGCTGATTTTAACTACATCTTCCTCCTGCAAAACAAATTAGATTTGGCTTCATCTCTCGTGGGTAAATTCATAGGGACCACCAGGACGCCACGGCCCTGCCCCACTGCACACACAGCTCACTCTGTGTCCTCTCTCACTCTGGGCTCCTGCCACCGACCCCAGGAGCACAGGCTGCAGCAGGAACAGAAGCACATGAAATAACTGCAGTGGAAAGTGGAAGGGATAGGTGTCTAGGTTTCAAGTTCTGGTATACATAATTTCAACTAATGTAGCCTTTGGTTAGCTGAAATCTACTGTACAAGGGCAATATTAGAAGGTCTAATATTGAAACATGTTTCAATTAAATGACCACAGAAATAGATTATGAAATCAGCAAGAGAGAGAAGCTGCAAGATGTTAGGAAAGGAAAAATTGATTAGGATAGATCATCATCTGCTTTTTTAGTCTGAGTACCAGAAATAGGATGAAACTTAACAGTATGAATTACCAGTCATAGTTAGGAACTAATTAACAGCTTTTTCTATAACCCTGAAGACTCAGCTAGAAATTTCTGGGAAACAAAAATTTGGCTGTATTACATTGTTTATTGACACGCTACTCACTCCATGAAGCATCAATAAAAATAACACACTATGAAGAAGCACCAAAGGTGTTCCTATGAAGTATAGGTGTATCAAACTTGCTACCACAATTGCAATCACATCCATAAATACACTTTTTTTAAAAAATCAGAAAAGGTATAGGCTAAGGGAAGGGCAAACAAACAAAGTTGTCCTTTAAAGATTTTAGTCTCTTATTCAAAGTAAAAATCTGCTTAACAGATTTGCAAAGTCTTGATTTTTAATAGCACCAACTTCATAGAAGATAAACACACAAGCACAGTAAGCCAGAAGAAATAGGACCCAGCCAAGAGTAAGGAGTCTAAGCTGCAGTTTTGTAGCTTTCCAGCAACAGTCCAGAGTCACTAACAGAGGCACAATAACCACTTCCTTTAGGAAGCCACCCCATGAAAGAAAGACCACACAACTAAGAGCGCAACTTCGGTTGCTGGCATTCCAATTTTATGTGTTAGTATAGATGTTGCACTTCTGCTCTCTACCAGCTCAGAAAACTGAAATTCTCAAATTCCATTTGTATCTTTCCTCCGAGTGAGAGTAAAATTCCTACCAACAGCTTACATTAATTTTTAAAGTTATACTTGCTCTTAGCACTGCTGATTGGAAGAAAGAGCAGTGAGAGTTGCAGAAGACGTTAAGTGACCTAGATATACAGGAGCAAAGCAGCCTAAGAGTTACAAATTGCCTTTAAATCTATCTTTCACATTAGCTCCCTCAGTTGCAAATTTGTCTTGTAGCTGCATTAACATCAATACATCAATCAAGCACACCCAGTAAAGATTTTTTTTTCCCCCAACAGAGAGTACTTTGTGTATTAAAATAGGCAGTGGTTTAAGTTGATTCTATAGCTGCAATCCACAGCAACCAAGCCAGGAAGATCACTACATTATTTATGGGAAGGGGTTATTTGTGCAACTGTTTTGCAACAGAAATCTAGGACACTGATTTTCAATTCTGCTACTATTCTTTTAAGTCCCTGCCAGCGGAGGTAGCCGTTTATTCCTCCTGCAGAGATCTCATTTTAAAAAGCACAGCACATCCCATACCTCACTCACCTCCACTTCTCCATGGAGGACACCACAACAGACTCGCTACTGAAAGATGGCAAGACATATATGCACCACTTAATGAGGGGATTAGTTTCTGTGTATCCTGGACTTGCTCCAAATCCACAAAGTTTCTAGAAACTTGGTGTCTATATGATAATATCTACCTTCTAAAAAAAAAAGTTTCCATTTTTACTATTCGGAATGCAAACATTACGTATGTACAAGTATAGGCAAGCCACCTATGAACCCTGAACACATTAGGTCCACAAGAATAGAAGTTGACACTTTTATAAAGCCAGAAACCTTGACCATACTAAATTAAACCTAAAAATTATTTCTTGTTGTCTACAGCTGTATATAACCTCACAAAAATATTTCAATGCATCAACACACCTGATTATGTACTGAACATGTTAATGATGTGAGGATACATTAACATATAAAAAGTTCTACATTTCCTAATTATTACAAATAGCAGGTAGTAAAATACTAAGTTTTAGTTATACTTATGTCAGATTCCCTCTTCAAGCTAGGATTGCTATTTTTATATTACAGCCTTTTTCTCCCATATTAATGCCATGAGAGATGATATCTCAAACTAAGTTACAGAAAACTGATTCAAACCAGGTATCACACAACACAAAGAAAACACAGTTGGGGAACATTTAGAAACTAGAGGGGAACATTAAAAGGACAGCTGAAACTCGAAAAATAGGAGCACAGAGTTTTAGGAATCCAAAGTGACAAGAAGTGATTAATGGTAGGCAACAGAGAAAAACCATCCTGGAATTTGGTCTGCCTACAAGTAAAACTACGTTAAGTAGCCAAATCAGAAATGTGTTAGACAGCACAAAGAATAAAAGCCCATACAAAGCAAGTGACAGACCAGTAGTTTTGTAATGGAGGACTCTTATGAAAAAGAAAAGTATATTTCTTAGCCTATTAGTACTGTGAAAAGCTAAGGAATGGTGACAAACTGGGCTTTTTTACTCTAAAAGAATTTCTCTGGCGTATTGTTCACCCCCTTCTCATATTCTCCACTAATCGTAATTTTGTTCTTTGAACAGGCTTGTTCACCAGTAACATGATACACCAGAAGCTGAAACCGTTCACTTTTAAAGCAAACAAGAGTTATCTGCCAAATACAAACTGAAACCCAAATCCACTTTACAAGGGAGATCCAGCTTCACTAAAAACCACAACACAGTAATTAAAAGAAGAGCAGAACTACAGAAACAAATTCTTTTCTTTTCTAAAGTATATTTGAGGGCACTTCAAGAGACTACATCAATTCTGTCTAAAGAATCTGCCTCCAAAGACAAGGATTCCAACCAGCAACATGACACCACTCTTTAAGATCCATCTCTTCCCTGCTCCTTAGACACCAAACATAAGGTCTCTGCTTATCATTTGTACAGGTATGTGCAGTGCTATATATACTTTTTGCTATATATTCAGTGGGGAATACTTGTAATCAGGATAACTTAAGATCAGTGCATGTTCTAAAAAATCTCATTGTGTTCACTTATGCATGATTTTTTGGATAACTGTAGCTTTGCAAGTGAAAGACGGGGTACCTATAACAGCATTTTCTTAAGGGAATGGTGTAACCCTATATCCAAGGTGTTGGCATTGCTGATAACAGGCCATGAGCCTTGAGTTAAGTGAATAACCAGGCCTCTGCACTCGTCCTGGCCTGCCTAGAGCTTCGTTTTAGCTTGTCCAACTCTACCATCAACTATCTAAAGACCAGGTGACTCATCTAACTTGCATGGCTTTTATTTAGCTTCAGACAACTGTGTGAGCCAACACCTATTTCTATAAATATTTTTATATATAGCACACATAAATAAATATTTGCTACATATATTCCATAAATAGTATACCATAGTATACTCTTCCATAAATAGTATTCCATAAATATATGTGAAATCATTCAGTGTTACATCACACAGTTGCCCAAAGCTAACTAAAAGCTGTACATAAATACAAGTACACACACACACAGACTGAATGTACAAATTTACATTTGTGTGTGTAACAGCTAATACATACCAATAAAAATGGGTTATTCTGTAGGGGATGGATTACCTATCACCCCAGAACAAAAAGCTGCATAGAAGAGCAAAGACATAGCATGACAAGAGAGGCCTTGAAAACAAAGACACAGGTTGGTATCAGAGGCTGGACAAAAAAAGTTCAGGGGTAACAGAAAAAAGAACATCCAGCATATATAAAATACAATGTACATACAAGAAATTCAAATGCAACTATAAAGTAGAGAAGAATGAGTGAAGCATAGAATATGTTCAAAGCAAAACAAAAATAACCTCAATATAACAGTGAAAGAAACAGTCAACACTGCACACCTTCATGGGGAAGATTCCCTTCACTCAGTCTCCCACTCCCTGCTCTTTTCTTACCACCTTATGTTCTGGTTTTCAAACAAGCATCAAGCAACTCCATGTAATTTGATATTAATATGATGATGGTTTCAGACTTCTGATACTGAACCTTTGTATTATGGTGTAGAGGGAACCAATTAAATTTCATTGTCGTTTACTATCTACCTGAAACAAGGTTGTAGTTGAGGTGAGTGTCCGTCTCAAAGTAACAAGCAGTAGGACAAGAAGAAATGACCTCAAGTGATGCCAGGGGAGGTTTAGACTGAAAATGATGAAAAATTTCTTCTCTGAAAGAGTTGCAAAGCATTGGAACAGGCAGTCCAGGAAGAGGGCTGAGTCCCAAGAGGTGTCTAAAAGACTTGTAGGTGTGGTGCTTAGGGATATGGTTTAATGGTGGACTTGGCAGTGCTGTGTTAAAAGTTGGACTCAATGACCATAAAGGTCCTTTGCACCTTAAATGATTCTGTGGTTTGTTATTTTTTAAACTGAAAGTATTCCTCTAATGATCACAGTAACCTACTGGTTTGGGGCTTTGCATTTTTACACTTTAAGCATCTTGACCATTTGTGGGTAATAGATGGTTTTTCTTAAATAAATGCCAGGAAATTCCACACAAGCTTAGCATTTCATGAACTTAAACAGTAACACATTTACTACAACAGACTGCTGTGGACACTGTCCATGTAAACCAGTGAACTGTTGTCTTTGCCTCATGCACTACATAAAGGTATAAACTGCTACCACAGTATATATGTGAATTTAAAAAACCCATTTGTGTATGCTGTATTAATTGTAACCCCATCGGAAGGTTTCTGTTTTAATGTAGTTAACAGCTTTGCATACAAGCAAGTGTTCATTAAGGAAGATCATGTTTCTTTTCTGTTAGTACATTTTTTTTATAAAATCTAAATTCACGTTTTGCATTCTAAAATGCAAAGGGGGGTGGTGGGGGGGGGGGTGGTGGTGGTTTACCTGCTGGCAATTCTAATGCTGGCTGCCTAATGCAGCCCAGGAGATTATTCACCACTTTTGCCCCAAGGTACACTGACAGTTCACAGTCAACTTTTTGTCATCAGGACCCCCACAGCCCTTCTTGCAGCAGTTTTCCACCTGGGCAACACACAGTATTTATTGGTACATAGGCTTGCTCCTCCCCAGGTGCTGGACTATACATTTCTACTTGTTCAGCTCCATGAGGTACCTGTCAGCCCTTTTCCTCAGACTGTCAAGGTCCTTCTGCATGGCAGCATGGCCAGGATTTACATGCTTCAGCTACTTAATCCTGCACTCACTCGACAGGTGGTCCTTTTCTGATAGATCTTCAACGGCAGAACAAACCAATTTCAGCCAAAGCCAGCAGATCAGCAAAACACTAGACAACTTTGCCATAAAGACTTAACCACACAAAGCTTTTCAGTATCAGCTTTGTTTAGGAGAACCTGTCAGAGCCACCACCCTCCCTCAGACTTGCAAGGAACCAAGGAGCTTATGAATTCCATCAGAAATTGACCTATTTCAGTTTAGTCCATGCAAGCAATTCCTTCGTCATCTCTTACTGGACTGCCTCTTCTCAGACATTTGTTCGTCTAAATGGAGCACATGTGAATGCCTGGTTTTGTTTATGATGTTACCCATATTTGAGAAAACAGATTTATTAAGAATTTGACTACCAGTGTGTTTTCCAGGAAAAGGTGCCATCCCATTATAAATTAAATACTTCTCTAAATCAAGGTGGGGAGGGAAAGACAAGATTTATTTCTTAGGGCTTCCTGCCAAAGCACCCAAAGCATTTAAAAACTTAAGTCTTAAAACTACTAGAAAGAAAACAAAGGTCAACATGCTATTTTAGTTCAAAGCAATTTGAGATAAATGGTATCTGCCAAATTCTTAACAGCCCAACATAACAAATGCATAGACAAAACAGAGTCACGATCACTGTCAGAACAGGCAAAAGAATCTGCCAACACTACAGACTTTCATTCCTCAGTCATAAAGCAACTCCTACTAACTCCAAGGAAGGCTCAATCATGCATGCTTACTTCATCTGCTATGTCAAGCTAAGAATATCCATTTAATACAAGTAAAGCACAACTCAAAAAGTGTATAATTAATGATCAAAAAAAATACAAAGACCAAGAAAAGCTACATGTCCATTTGCCAAGCCAATGACCACAGTTTAGTAAGCATTGTTTGTGTATTTAATGGTTGTGTGTCATGGTGTGTGTGTGTCTGATCAAAAATAAATGTCTGCATTTGTACAATGAGAAGTGAAAATCAGCCCCATCACAACCTCTCTAAAGCCCCTTTCAGGGTTGGCTGTTTGGGGATCTAGTTCTTCTTTAAACCTGCTGCACACAAACCTTCTTAAAAATTTACGGAGCAACTCGTGGTGCAGCTTCCTTATTAGAAGAAGTAAGCAAGGAAGCTGTTCTACAAGATCCTTTGCTGCAAGCTGCAGCACCCAGCTACTGATCCCAGCTCTTTCACCTGCTTCAGTAACTGTGTCCTACCCTTTCAACATCCTTTCTACACACACTTCTTTGCTTAACTCAAATTTCAGATGTTATTTTCCACTTTTCACTTCCAGTTCTCATTAATTTGTGCTTAATCTAATTGTTTGTTTTTATTCCTCTAGCTGCTTTTTACACTCAGAGAAATTCAACTCCTTACCAGCCTGACCACTTACACTTTCCAAACTACTTATTCATATTTTCCTCTTTGCTTACTAATCCCTCCTTCACCATATCTTCACAGAATCAGGTTGGTAAAAAGAACTCTGAGATTGAGTCCAATCTATGACCTAACACCACCATGTCAACTATACCATGTGTCACATCCAGTCTTTACTTAAAAAGTGCTTCACATTGTCTCTATCCAATTTTCCTTCGGAAACCCACAGGGTCTTGTATGTCCAGAATTAAGGTAGGAAAAATTGTCATACACAGATGCAAACTGACACAATATTCTGCTGTCTAAACTTTCTGATTTAATATTGCTTCATGCACATTTCGTCATCAGCCTAAGCCTAAAAAAAAACCCTAAGAACCTCCCAACCCCCCCAACAAACAAGTATCCAAACTAAATATGAACTCCCATCTATTCACCCTCCCCAAATATCTCAACATAAGTTGCAAACCATCAGCCACTACAACAATGTACTTTTTTCTTAGAGGGATGCATTTACTACTGTCTTCAGCAGTGACAAACCCCCTACTATTAAGTCTTATTTGTAGTATGTCCCCTAGATAATGTCAGTATAGAGGACTGATGATGCTTCTCACCAGACAAATGCATTCAAAAAATCAAATTAGTTTTGGGATAAGTTCACTCAACCCTCCTAGATGAGCTTCCATACAGGTGCATGGCTTTGCTTAGGGGAGACAGCACAAGCATTGGTTTCTTCCGTTCACAGAACGCTCTGGCTCCAAGGAAATTATGTGGCAGCGGTGGCAACACAAGGCTGGGCATGCCACAGAGGAGCATCTCCTCCAGCACTAACACTTGTGTGTCTCCTGCAGCCAAATTTAAACACAAGTTTCTGAAAAAACACCTTTAAATTGCAGCACTCTTACAATTTGCTCACACACTCTCCTTGCTGCTCCTCTGTCTTAGGCTGACTTTTTCATTTCAAGCCAAAATAAGTCAGCTGTTTTGACGCATGGCTGGGAAGATACTCACACATGACAAGATTCCTATAAAAGCTTTACCAAAGAGCTCTAGAGCCTCCCCTAATTTGGAGAAAGAACACGAAGCTAAGGAGGTTATTCTAGTGTCAGCCCTACACCTTCTGCAATTTCTTAACAATCTTGCAAATTTGGCCTAGTTATAATTCAGGAAACCATCTGTGCCAGGAGACTCCTAGTCAGCTGCTAGAGTTCAGTTTCTTTGAAGATTCCTTCCCCCTGTACCAAAACAAGCTGCATCTCTCAAAACGTAGGCAAACCAGATGCACAGGGGGCACGTGGCATTCCAGCTGCAGAGCTGAACAAGGTGTTCTGCCCTTGCTGGTAGGGCCACCTTGGAAGCAGGACTAAGATCAGGACAAATTTTCTCTCATGCTTTTCCCCTTCCTCTACACTGTACCCAGCACTGAAGCAAATGATGGAAATGAGGAGCAAATTCAGGAACACAGAAGCATAGGAGGAGACAGGTAGCACAGCTAGGGAAAAGAGGTGAAAGGACATGGGAAATAAAGCAAGGACAGGCCAGAAGGCAAACTTTCCCAGAACCTGGAAACTACACCAATTACTCGAAATTTTTACTGTATTTTCAGCCCCTGGATGAACAGCAGATTTATTGACAAGATTTTTTTGTCAGCAGACCCTTTCAATGGTAACCCTGGGAAGAGAATACTGCAATTGATATATTCTACAGTGCAGCTATTCAACACTGAATACACAGTCAGTGAAATACCACAAGGATAAACTTTTGCCACAATACTATTTATCTGCATGCCAGTAGCTACTCAACTTACTACTTACTTGCTATTTCAGGCTACCAAAAGCAGCACCTAATCCCAAAAATTCAATACATTGCGCTGTCACACACACACACACACACACACAAGCGATACAGGGTGGAAAACCCTTTAAAAGGCAAGCTAGCTATCAAACTAAATTACACACAAAATAGTAAGTAATTCTTTTAAAAAAAGAGGAGCAACGGTATTATTTTACTTAATATTAGGTTCCTTGACGAATAAGACGAAGCTCTTCCAAAGACTGGGACATTCAGACAAACTGCACAGCAGAAACATACTTAACAATGATTGAATTGACATTCCAATCATCTGGTCACCAACAAAAATATTTATCCTCCCTCCATCTGGATGAAAGTAATCAAGTACTTAAATACCTTTGCAAACACAACCCTAAGTCAAATTTCTGTAAAACTGACCAACTTTTGTGTATTCAAAGGAGACCAAAGCAAGCATAACCATTGTATAAGCCTTAGGAAACTTGTCCAGAAGTCAACGAACACCTTAAAGTTGCAAGGATGATACTGTATGGATGTTTCAGCCCCAAATATGAGCAAAGATGTTGTATCACAGAAGCTGCAATCTGGGGAAAAAGTCACAAAAATGCAGCAAGGATAAGATTTCAATGTAAAAATAACCTACTTAGCACTTGCAACAATTTCAGCACTATCCAATGTTAGAAGATCCAATTCTCCCTAAATCTTCCTCTAATACAAACATAATAATAAACCCCAGCAATATTCTCTGACTATCTAACAAGATCCTCAACTTACTGTCAAGAATTTCTGGATTCTTAGTGTAAATCTTAATCAGCAGAGTCTGAAAGGCACTAAGGCTTTAGTGACTCTTGAAAATGGGAAGGCCTGAGCTGATTTGCAGTTAACTGTGTCATCATGGCACATGCTCTATTAACTATACTGCTGAAATCAAAGTTCTAACTGAGGTTTCCCCAAGAGCAAGTACTTTTGCTTTCAGTTCAGAGGAGCTTGTGTTTAACTGTGACTGATTTCCAGTTAGCCTGCAAATACAGGAAATATTCCCAAGGTGGCTAAGGAGCAAGGAGTAAGAAGGAGCAAGAGCTCCAGAGCTGCCACACACAGCTGAGCTGAGACCACATGCCACGTAGCAGGAATGTGGTCAGTCCACTCCAAAGTGGGCCAGCTTTGAGGAGTGCTGACCCAATCCCATCTACTTCAGTCTAAAATCTAGGGTTGTTTTCCTCATTCAGTCCAGAAAGCCAATGTGGACAGAGATGAGAAATTTGCAGACTGAGTTTTATATTCCTAGAATTTTCAGTCTGAATCACCCTGCTGAGAACCCTGAACAAAGAGCTTACTTTGTGCAATCATCAACTTTTTTCAAAATTTTCAGACAGAACTTCCTCTTCTGGGGTGTAAAAATATATTAACAGCATATGTAATATGTTTTGTTCAATTAATAAGGCTCATCCAAACCATGGTTAAAAGCAGTTTCATGTTTACTGGGAGAAGCTGTTCATTAAGGTCTAGTAAGGATTACTGGAACAGACATTTTTTAATTCAAAATTTCTCACACTGGATGTTTAGTGCTAGGAAGAACCAGTGCATAAGGACAATTTTCAAGGCAGGTCTTCATGCAAAAGGACTCAAAGTGAAACAAATGAAATTCAGCACATTGAACCATCCCTAGTCAGATTTGCCATTTTATACTAAAAAGCCTGTATATGCATAGCTACACAATTAGATAGATAGATAAATAGATAAAAACACCCTACTTTAGGCAAGAAGTTAGCACAGTCAACTGCATTGCCAGTGTATGTAGAGACTCTGTTGAAATTCCCTTTTTCTGGCACCAGTGCACATGGAGTTAGCTCTTGTCAGGAAAATGAATGCTTCTGAAGTCACAAACTACCTTATGTCTCTAGCTATAGCTGAAATATTTTTAATTTTAGAAGTCTATTTTAATATGGTAAACCTCAACATGACACTCATTAAAAGCAGATCTTAATTAAAAATATTACGTATATAAACAGAAGTCTTCTTCACATGTTTTTCTCTCAGAAGTGTTACTTCTGCATGCAAGTGTTTTTCTTCCTATATTTTCAAAAAGATAAATATATCTGTACCTTTTCAAGAACCTGTAGCTTCTGAAAAGGTAAAAGAGTTCTAAGAGCCTAAGCTGGCAACAGAACACACACAGAATTATTATCTCACTATCTGAAGATAAATATCAAATATCTTACCAAACCAAAGTGAAATAAGTCTACCCCATGGTTCTATATACAGATATTTTCCTCTGGTCTCTTAATAAATTGGCTCATCAATGATCAGAATATCTGGAACAAGCTGTTTTAACTGAAAATGAGAAATCGAAAAGTAGGAAAGATACCACATATTTCTGAGCCTGTACAAAAGGAAATTGACTTGAAACTGACACCATTCTCAAATTGATTTTAATTACAGGCCTTGGTATTCATTTAATTAAAGTTCTAGACATTATTAAACATAGCTGGTTGAAGCAATGGAAAATACCACATTAAGGAAACAGAAAATATAAAAATGGGCTTTTTCAGAGACTTTTAAGGACGTCACATGCAGTTACAACTTCTGTTACAGATTCAAAGTTCTTACAGTTACATCACTTAAAATGTAACACTTGCAACGTCGATCTGGTGACACTGGTCTTCACACTGATTAATGACTGGTCTAATTCAAACCATTTAAAGCCATAATTCAAGAACAAGGTCAAGCTTGTAGACTGTTGAACTAAAATTTTATTGAGAGGACTAAAAGGGGAGAAAAACTTAAAAAAAAGGTTCAAAGGAAAAATTAATATTATTTATTCTTCAGCATCCAAAAGGACATTACAAAAAAGTACCCTTTCAGTTTCTAAAACCTCTTTAGTTTCCAAAACCTTTTAATAGCTTTTAAAAACACGAAACACTGTTAAAATCTGTAGTATTCAAGAATATTTAATTTCCTCCATTATAAATCCAAATATGTATTTTTGTGCATAATGCTATTTATTCCTTGAAAGAACAGCAGTTGATTACCAAGTCAAAAATTATACTAAAAAAGATACACGAAGCTGACAGCAGATCCTGACTACAACCTTCACAAACCTACCTACTATGGGCAAACAAGTCTTGGAGATAGTGCAGTAACTTGGCAGAAAAAGCAGAAAATAAATGAAGTTTGGTGGGGATTTTTTTAGTATTGTTTTATTTTTTTTAAAAAAAGCAAAAAAAGCACCCAAACCAGAAACTAAAAGTAGCACACTCTCTGGAACTATCTCTAAGAGCAATAACTTGGTATAGTTGAGCTTGAAACCTGCTGTCAGAACAGCACTGGCTATTTCAGTTGGGAACACATCACAACTTCTATAAAACACACACTTCAAATTCAGCCATAAAGCAATGACCAATGGAGAATTCCAGGTAAATCTAATCCCCAGCACAACTGAATACTTCATCCAGCCTGCTCCCAGATCTTCATGGAAACAAGACAAGCAGGAGCCAGCTCAAGGGCTTCCCAGTACCTGCAGCCATCCTCCAGATCATATCCTTTCCAGGGAGTCTCTCCACTCTTTACCCCCATCATGCAGTAATCACATCATAAAAGAAGGTGAGATTGAAAACAACAGCCAGGAGCAGCCTGCCAGGAACAAGAACTCCCCTGAGATATTTCCACAGAAAGTAGCAGGTTAAAGGAGAAAGACCCAGGTTGACAGCATAAATTACTCAGCAAGTACCAGCCTTCTGCCAGATGGTTTGGGAACATATGTATGCAATCTAATAAACAATCATTCAGGGACCAGGAATGCAAAGTTAATGCAACATGCCCAAGAGGCACCTGCTGTGCATGCACAGATGAACCGAACTCAACAAGAACTAGGGTCCCATGGTTGCAATGCACAGCTTCCTACAAGCCCAGAAACCAGGCCACACAGCCCACCCAGGCAACAACACATTCCTCCCTTCTGCTCTTGCAGAACAAAGCCAGCAGACACGAGGCTGCCTGCTCTTTCAAGAACACTACTACTACTAGGTATAGAGTTCTAAACAATGAAGATTCATACATGGATATGAGAAGAAACTACATGTTGAGGTTTGAATATCAAAGGCTAACAGCTTGGTATCTTTACAATGAAGGGGAGAAAACAGAGTACTACATGGGCCTTGAAGAGTTTTAAAATAAAATTCCCTCACACATACACACACCCAGAGCAAGAAAAATGACACTCAACATTGAAATTTTCTGTGTGAAAATAAAAAGTGCTGCAGCTGTACATTAAATATTTGACAAAAGATTTGAACATTCTGATCTGCCAATGAGTGAATCCGTTCACACATGTCCCACTAGGATAAGGTTTAGCTCTTCATCATGGAATTGATTAACATCGACCGTGTAGCAAAGAGGCATGCAGAGTTCCTACAAGGAAAAGATTCTTTTAACTGACCTATTTTCACAACTACTCTTCAAGAAGTTACATGATAAGAAAAAAACAAAACAGTACAATTACTGTCTCCTGAAAATCCACACGAGATGAAATAAATGCTCCAGAAGAAAGCAATCAGCAGCAATGCATGTTTATGATTTGCCTGTCCCCGTGCTTTCCCCACAACACAGGTGAGAAGCACAGCCCTGTGAAGGAAGATGTGCGCCCTAGGACAGTAACCCTGTAGTAAGCCATGTAACAAATAGAGCTACAATTTTCACCATTCGTCCAATTCAGACCCTGGTTACTATTAAAAGACAAGGATACAGAAGAAACTTTATTTTAAAGGGTAAACTAATATTAGCTATCATAAAGATAGCGACAATCAATCAAGAAGAAACCACTTCTCCCTGTTTCTCTGCAGAAGTTTCCAAATAAAGACAGGATTCTGCAAGTTCTATTTATGCTCAGGGGTTTTTTCCAAACAGACAGGCAGGAAATTCAAAATTACATGCAAGCGCTTCTAAGAACTTATGGGAACATATTAAGTCAAGCACTGTAAGGACTGTAAACTGAGAATTAATAGTGTTTTCACTATACTTTAATATGCAACAAAGGAGAAGAGATGACTGTAGTAGTCTCTGAAGCATTAGAGGTTTCTTCTGATTTACTTTAGGTTAAATTTGCACTTCAGTTATACACTTTGTGATGTTTTTTGAGACTCTTCAACAGGAATTGCTTGATTCTTGAGACTGAAAACATTTCAATTCATTCCCTAACCTGTTACATACAGACAGAAAAATCCCCACCCTCCTTAGAAATTTCTCAGATGAACAAAGATGCACGGAGAAACAATCTAAAGAAATCTAGGATAAGATGTCACAGAACCAAAAGCTATTTCACAGTTTTAAGCAGTTTGGACCAGTTAAAAGCCTCGAAAAAATAAAGTACGTGTAACAAGTGAACTGTTGATCTCTAACAACACGTGTGTTATTATGCAAAACAAAAACAACGACAAGAAGCACATGGCTTCTAACTTTCGGGTAAAACACCTTCTGCTCCTAACACAAGTGACAGCATTAGCAAGAACCGACCGGCTTGCGCACAGACTGAAAGAAGCCAACATTTACCTATCAAAGCCTGGAAAAGGTTGCTTTGGAAGATGCTGATGACTCGCTCGATGGAGTTCCGCAGCTGCCGATCCTCCGCCTGGCTCAGCTTGGAGCGGTACTCCTCCAGGAGGCGCAGGGCTCGCTGGGTATCTGCAAGCGGACACCAGACACAGGGCTGACCGGAGCGCACCGGGCAGGAGTACCGGGGATGCAACAAGCCCCCGCGGCCGGGACCGCCCCAGCCCGGCGCGGCGGCTCCTTTGTTCGCAGCCGGCAGAGCGCGGGCGGGACGGTGCCCTCGGCGCGCTCGCAACGCCCGCAGCCCCGCGGCCCCCGCCAGCCGCCCCCCGCCCGTCCCGCGGCGACGGCGCTGTCAGCCGGCGGCCCGGTCCCGGCGGCTCCGCTCACCTTGCTTCCTGACGGGCATGGCGCCCCGCGCCCCCCGCCCGGGGCCGCTCCCCGCCCGGGGCCGCTCCCCGCGCACTCGGAGCGCGGCCCGGGGCGGCGCGGGGCGCGGCGCCCCCTGCCGGCCGGGCGCGGGGGGGCGGCGGCCGCCCCGCCTGACCGACCCCGCCGCCCGGCGAGCGAGCGGCTCCGCGCAGCGCTCCCGCCGCCGCCGCGGCGCCCCGGCTCGGCGCGACGCGGGGCGAGCCGGGCCGGGCCGGGCTAAGCCGGGCCGGGCGGGACAGCGCGGTGCAGGCGGCGCGGCGGGCCGGGGCCGGGACTTGCCGGGCTGGGGCGCTCCCGCCGCCTCCCGCCCGCACTGCTCGGAAATTCCAAACTTTCCAGCCAAAATGGCGGCCTGGAGGCTGGGGGAGCGCGCCCCCCCCACGTGACCGGGCCCGGCGGGCGCCCAATCAGGGCCCGGCGCGGGGCCGGTACCTTGGCGGCGGGCGGGGGTGGAGGCAGGTGAGCGCTCCCCGCCTTAAAGGGGCCGCCCCGCCCCGCCCCGCCGCTCCGGCCCGCGGCCCGCGGCCCGGCCCGGCCCGGCACCGCTCCGGGAACTGGCCCCCGGCCGAACCCGCCCCCAGCCTCCCCGCAGATGATCGCCGCCGCCGGCCCCGGCGCGCCGCTGGCGGTGCCCGGCGTGGGCTGCGGGAGGGCGGGGCAGCTCCAGGTGTGCGCCGGGTACCTGCCGTACCCTTGTCCCCGTTTGGCTGCGGGAGTTTCCGGGCAGCAGGCACCGATCGGCTGCGGTGGCGCGGCGGGAGTGCCGGCCCCGCCGGCTCCTGCCGTGAGGAAGCGCGGGCAGAGCCGTGCCCGGCCGCGGGCAGCCCCGCGCTGCGTGGCGGCGGGTCAGGGGACAGACAGGAGGACAAAGATACCTCACACACATTGCCGGACTCCGCTGTACATACACGGAGCACTGGCATCCATCCACCTGTTGCTGGGGTTTTTTCTTTCAGTCATCCTGGTAAGACCAGGATGAGGAGGAAGGACTCGAAGAAAGATAAAGAAATAGCTTTACTGCAGTTAACAGAGGACATGAGGTCAGCATAAGGACATCATGGGAGAAAACTTGAAAAGCCTTGCTTCCTGTAAAGTTTAAGAAATGGACTGCATAGGCTGAGGTCAGGGACTGGTCAGAATCATGATAGTTGCTTTCTCAAAACTGGCATGGAAATGGTCAGGAGTTACCTTCAAAGGCAAAACAGCTTACTGTTTTGCAAGGTGGCAAAGAGGTGACAGATCGTAAAAAAAGGTGCCTTGGATAGAAACTTAGTGTGAGCTAAATGGTCTTTGCAGCATGTTCTATATACCCATTAGAAGGAAATGTATATTAAAGCTGCAGGAGGTAGGGCTAACTCTTGTTCTGAGATGGAATGTTAACTTATCTCTCAATCAGATGGACAGTCAAGCACAGCCTCTGATCTGATACACTTCAAACCCTGTATGTATACACATATGAGAGGCACAAAGAGACTTGAAGGTTCAAGGCAAATACTGCTGATGTAATTTTTTTTATCCAAGTTTATCTTTCCATTTATGCTTTTTAGATTTAATAAAAGAAAAATGAAGCTGAATGGAAAATATTCAAAAACCTATCCAAAGAACCTAAAAAGAGTCTCCTGGGTAACTCTTACAAATTTGAAGTCTAAAAGTCAGAACTAGATTTCTCTTTGGCAAAAACCTAATCTTGAGGAAACTCACACTGACAGATCTAACCCAGATCTAGAAAAGGCCTCTCTCTTTTCCCTCCCCAATAGTCCTATGTTTTGTTCTTTGATTCGTGCCAGGAGTTTCTCCTCCTCCTCCCCTAGCTATGTACTGTGAAAGTGTTCACACATCTCATTGAAGTAATCAGAACATACATTTAGTGCTGACCGACATTGCCCATTTTCTTCCTTTCTAGTTGTGTTTTCATATCTCGGAATTTTGGCACCAGCTGATACCAGTTCAGATATTTTGACATCAAAGCTGGCTAAGAAGGGACATTGGCAGAAGCCTCCATCATCTGGCCTCATCAGTTTTCAGTGTTTACAACAGCAATAAATGTGCTGTAAAGGAGGAATAACCCTCTTGATGTCAGAGGAATATATATACACAGAAGGAGAGGAAGAACAATCTAAATTTAGCTAGCAAAAAGGAGACATCTGCAGCATTTAGTTTGGTTTTGCTGACTGACATAAATGTATTATTACAAAACAAAAAAAGGAATTTTTTTTTTTTTTACAATTAAAGGAACCACCAAAAGGAAACTAATTTTCATACACAGTATTTGATGTTTCCAAGTCTTTTTTATTTTAAATAAGAGATAATCCCATTACACACGGTCACTGTGCTTGGGATAGGGAAATAATCCCACCCTGAGACAGCATTTCTTACTAGTTACTAATTCTCTAGGAAAAAAAAAAAAAAACACAAAAAAAAAACATCAAAGAGGGGGTCAGGATGATGGATCAGCAAGTCAGGAAGCAATTAGGTGAGCCTTATTGTACCTCAGAGAACGATGTTGGTTCCTGGCACTTCTGTTTCTGTTCTGGGAGTGTATTTGCTGATTGAAAGCAGTTGAACCAGAAAGCACAGTTTTAAACTTCAGTATGAAAAGTAGGCTTGAAATTCCAGCACATATAGAAAATATCCCATGAATGGCAAATGACATTTTTACTAGCAGCATTGCAGCTAAAGCCAGTGCTGCAAAACTGTTCTGTATTACACATTGTCTTTTTTAGACTCCAGCTTTCAGGGAATTGTGTTGCTCCCTTGAAGGAGGGAAAAACAGTGTCAACCACAGCATCATTTGTGCCTCAACTTAAGCAATATAATTTAAATCAAACCACTACAGGCATCATACAGAAAAGCTTGTACTTAAGTTGTGACTGGTGTGGTCAGTATAGAAGTCAGCATTATGCTGTGCTTAACACACCCTGGCTGTGCTCCAAAATGACCCTTGGCACAGGAACTCCAGGACAATCATACAAAGCAGGAGCCCATTGCCACTGTAGTCCTCAGATGCATCTGAGGATGTGACCAATGGCCTTTCCTCCCTGCCCTCAGACTTCCCTTTAAAATCCTTCTTTTGCAGCTGCTGCCAGGAGTCTGTCTGGGGTGTTTTGCCTGGGACAGTCTCTGGCAGGGACAGGCAGCTTGTTAGAGCACACGTACTGCTTAGGGGGATGTGTGATACAGGACCAGGAAGATTTTGGCAGCAGGGGGGCCAGTACAGCACAAGCTTTTTTCCCTGGAAAACCTTCTGTAACAGCCATGGGATCCTAGCCCATGCCATTTGTACATGGGGAAAAAGCAGCCCTGTTGCCAGAGCCTAATAACTCCAGTTTTATAAACTACAGTGAAACAGACACAATGTTTTCCCGCTTTGAGAAACTATGCCACAGCTTGTTGGCAGCTGCCTGCTCTGGCAAGTGATCATAGTAGTGAGCCCTGCCACAGATTTGTACCTGATCCTACCCCAGCTCCTACTCCTGAAAGCAGTCCAGCTGCCACTTTAAAAATGGCTCTTTCTGCTTTAGGAACATCACCTGGTCAGCTGGCACCACACCACGGGGAACAAGAATGCTGTCAGGCTTCTTATGTTTTGAGGCAGCCACACTTTGGCCACAGGCAGGGCAGCAGTACAGGGAGGGTTTGACTTCATGGCAGCTACCTGGTGAACCCTTTAAGTCCCACTGGAGCCAGCTGACGATGCAGACTTCTCAAACTGGCAATGGCAGTGGATGTGCTCCAGCTAGTGTCTCACCCAGTAACTGTTGAGGTATAATGAACTCAGATTGGAGACTTCAAAAAACACTCCAAGATCCACACATAATGTCAATCAACACAAGAACACCAAGAAAAAGGGACTGCAGATATCATGACATGGCAAGAATTTACAGTTATTAGTATGGCCAAAAGCATACAGTAGTTGCAAGCTGAGACAAACCTCATTACAACATAAATTGGGCAGCTTAAATAAGTACAGGTATATCTGTTCATAATTAAAGATGGACACTGGTGTATAATGTGGAATATTTCTAGAATAATATAACTATAGTACTAGTTTTAGTAAAAAGAAAAGCTGACCGTTGAAGAATAATGAGTAAAACTCAAGACTTGTATGTTGGTCTTACTAACGAAAGAAAACACAAGAACAATAAAATTTGTGCTCTCTTAATAATCATATTTAGTGTCCAAAGTCACCAAATAGTACTAGAATTCACCATGCAAAGTAGATGATTTCCCTTAATCATTCAGAACTGGGATTTGATGCTCATGAAAGGATCTCTGACAGCTGTAGGAAAGCTTTCACTTCCCTGCAAACTCGTGCAATGCTTCACTGCTAACAGGGGAAGCAATGAAACTAATGAAGCCTCATTTCCCCTGCCTAACAAGGAATGAAGGCTAAGTGAAGTTAGCCTGTTCGTTATGCTTCCACTCATCTGCATTCTCCAATGCCTGATAAATTTGGATCGTTTGCCACAGCCTTACCTTCCAGGAGCTGTCCTTTCAGATGAGCACCTTTTCGTTATCATCTGTAATTTTGTGGGTTATAAGAGATGCAAACCACCTCTTGTACTTGAATCAAAACATGGAATGGTAACGTCTTTTTTTTTCCTGCAAAAGCTGTTATATTTGGAAAATTTTTGTGAGGCCACTAAAGACTAAAGCTGCTATTTCCAATACAGTCTGCAGTTACTCTGTCACACAACCCAATGAGTCACGTGCCTGTCATGGATACTGCTAACAGTGAAAATACCAGCTCACTTTTGTCTATCATGTTCACTCTTGCGGGTAAAATAAGCTGCTGCCTACTACCTGGGGAAGGAACTGATCTTCAGTTGTTAAAATCAGAGTTTTATTTTAAAAAATCACAGTTCAGCAAATTTAATTAAGCCTACTCTGTGGAATTCTTATGGGATCCTCTTACACATCTCTGCTTATTTTTTTTAATACAGAGAAGACAGTTTCCTCAGTAATACAATCTTCACAATTTTCGTTTGTGAACTCTATATCCAGTTTTTCCTCATAACTGAAACTTGTCTTAGGTTAATTCGATCTCCATCAGAATACAAGGATGTCTTTATTCTTAGCATTAGAGAGTCCAGCTGGGCATAGCTCGTAGACGAACGTGTTCCTGTTTACAGGGAGAGTAAGAGAAAACTGGACTTCTTTTTGTCTGAGACTATTTTTTCCCCTATCATTGTGCAGTTTGTGTGTGCTGAAGTTGTTTGAGCTCTTGTTCAATTAGGGATTGTATGCCACTTGTATACAACAAACTCATCTTTCTTTCACTCTTGTAGTTAAGATTTATCTATTGGGTTTGGGACCATTCACAATCCCACAAAAGAGTGGGATTTACTACTCCAGCAAACTCAGGAACTAGAGCATTATAATAAATATGAGACTTCTATTTCCTTATTTAGAATGTTTTATTTAAATATATGTACCTAATGTACAGAAGAGTGCAATTACAAATTTAAAAACAATTAAAATTCAGTGCCTGGCTGCTAATGCTCCAGCATCTTCTAGAAGGCTGCAAGACATCAAAAACAAAAGCATACAAAACAACATTAATTACAATAGTTAACAATTACTGCCAATATGACATGCATAAACCTAGACCATCTTCCTCCACACTTTCTATAATCAGGGCTGTGTTATATAATATCAGCTTAACAGCTTCTTAGTTGACTTCCTGATGTAAAGATAAACATCATTATATAACCTGCCTATTTTAACTTTCCCAGTCAAATTAAGCAGAGAGGTTAGTGTGTTGCACGAAGTGAGTTTGTCTGTGTGAAAACCCAGTGCAAGAAACAAATTTTCAAAGAGCTCATTAGAGACTCTTGAGCAGTGTTTTCCTGGGAGGAAGGCAGCAGTTGCTGTGGGGTTTGCCTGACCAAGTGCTAAGGACAATGTTTAGAAAGTAAATTCATGGATTTGTGTATGATCACTTTACCCAATTAAAACAACAGCAACTAAAAATAAATTAAACTCTTCACCCCCTGTGAAAATATAATAAATTCCCCCAAAATAGGAAGGCACTCCAGTTCAGACAAAGCACAAGTAAGGGCTGTTAAACCTCACTGTGGGATTCAGACAGACACAGGCTATGTAAAGTAGCACCTTCTCCCAGAAAGGGCAGAAGCCACTCTTACTCTATGGAAATAGAGTAAATAACATGGAAGTGCTTTTTCTTTATTTCTGTGGCGCAGTCCCCAGCACGCCTTGAAACAGATCTGCTATCCATGGCTTGGTTTACTCTGTGCTAATTTTCACCACCCCTGGAGTACAGAAACCAGTGTGCCTGAACCACACAGTCCAGTAGCACAGCAAAATGACATCACAGCATATCACATCAAGACACTTTTGTTTTCCCAACTCAAACAATGTAGTATTTGTAGCAGAAAGCATGGGCTTGTGCTCAGCCTTATGCCTCTTGCACAAGGGTGAGAGAGACATGCTCTGCTACCACCGCATTGTCCATCATGTGCACCTGAAAAGAATAAAAGTCTTTGTATTTTGGGATTACAGACACATGTACCTAGATTAGGTGAGTGGGTAAAAAAGGAAGGGAGTTTGGCAGTGATTTTTATAGGAATCAAATCATACTTGTCAGAAACTACCTTGTTTCAAAGCTGAGTCACTCTCCAAATAAACTGTTTTGTTGCAATATATTAAGACATTCTACTCTACACTAAACACTGAGTATTTCTGAACACTGCAGAAACACACTGGGTGTGTAGAGCTCTTATAGTAACCCCTCTCTGCTGGAATGACAGACAGCTAAACTTGTTTAAAATTCCTTCTTCCTGTGCTAACACCTACCATTTGAGCTCCCCCAATAACTGGAGAAGCACGTATCTGAGGACAATTAGCAGGAGCACAGCCAGCAGACTGCTGGCTTGCCCGTCACAAATCGTGGCTCCATCTGTGGCATTGTGCCTTTTACTGGCTACAAGTTGGGCTATGGGTACAGGGCCCAAGCTTCCTATCTCCTGCCCTGCCATATTCCCCGCCCCTTGAGATTGTGGAAGTTTTCTGCAGAGATCACTTGACAGGAGGAGTTACTGGAGTTAGCAAAAGTTGGCCCTCCTGGTTCACTGGTGGTGAGCAGGTAATTGAATTATCAGGCACACCTTCCCTTTAATGTTTTTTTTTTCCCTGCTTGTTTGTGTAGAAGCTTTGGGAGGATAAAAGCAAGTATGTACCACAGATATGTGAAGGAAAAGAGCAGTATTAAAATGGAATGCAGCTGGATAATTCAAGAAAAAATTTAGTCTTGTTTAGAATTTTATGAAAAATTAAAGGGAGAGGCTGCCAGTGACTGAAGCTGAGGGTTGAGTCCTCCAGTGTCCCACTGAACAACTGCAGAGCTGCAACAGTGAAGAAACCTGGGAAACAGTCCTGCTTGAAGGGATTTACTATTAAAGAGGACCTACTGATAAAGAGGACCTAGGGGCTGCAGGAATTGCCCACAGTTAATGCATCCTGCCCTTCACTCCAGGAGTGAGCATTCAGTGGTGCTGAGATCCTGCAGTGTCCACACAGCTTTTCCGTTATATTTTGATATGTGTTTAGGTGCAGAAAATCCTTGTAAACCTGCCCATTTTTCACAAAAGGCCTCTGCAGAGTGCCTTCGTGTGGGTTTTGTAAAAAACACTCTTTAAATCCTAATGGTATTGTGCCTACTCTTATTGACTATAAAGAAGTTATTGGAGTCCAAAGTCCTGTTACTGACTCACAAGCAAGTTCTTGGTTGTCCTTTCAGTAAATCCTCTGTTACAGATAACTCATTTAAACTTTGTTGTTCTGTATCACTTATCTTGCCCCAGTTTTTTGATCAAACACTGTTGCAAGTTGAGGTCAATGAAAATTTTAACATGTTCTGGTTGTAAGCTCCCAAAGAGGTTACATTAGATTCCCAGAATCAGAACTACTTCTGAATACACTGACCTAAGCGTTCTGCTGCTGTGGGCAAAGCTGCATGACAGATAACTTCTCCAGATGGGTCCAAGGGTCCAGCTAGACACTCCAGAAAGCTACAGGGAAGCTGGCTGCAGTAATCAAACATGCACACTCGGAGACAACATGTACTATAAGGCTATTTACTACTGATATTCCAGTGCTTCTATTCCTTTTATTTGCTTTTTGTCCTCAAAATACAGCATTTCTGGAAATAATCCATCAACCTTCCTGATTTTCAGATTTTCATTACTGGGGGAAAAAGTCTTCCATTCAGCACAACTGTGATTTTTGCAAGGTAAAAAGTGATATTACCAGAGGCTGTCCCACATTCCCTCTCAGAGCTGCACTACTGCAACCATAGAGAGCATTGAGTAACAACTTTGTCCAATACCAAGACTGACTCATAAGGACAAGAAAAGTTGGAGGACAGGTGTATGTTTGCAATTCTTGTCCCATTTTCCTGATAATTTGGAAATGTGGCCAAATAAAACTTTAACTTGGTGGTGTACAGGCCTCTGTCCTGGACCAGTTTGCATTTACATATTTGCTTAATACTGAAATCAGTGAAGTTTCTTTAAATTAATGCAGAGACTATGTGGACTAAGAGGTAAAATATTTTCCTTTTTCTTTCCTCAGTAAATATTTTGTACTTCACAGAGACAAGCTTATAGAAGAAGCATGGGGCAACATTAAAAGCTACAGCAAAAAGAAATGCTGTGAAGTTGGAATAGTGTAGAGATCAAAGTCATACCAGGCAGGAGAGAGAGGCAAGAAGCAAAAAGTCAACAAAGGATGACTGTGAGCCCTTACTAAGGCCATGAAAGAGGAAGATAATTGACTGTCAGGGGCCTCAGGAGTGAGATTTACAGCAGATAGGGCTATACTAATGGTCCTGCACAAAGCACTCCTGAGACCTCACCTAGAGTTTTACATAACCATGGCCATCTGTGTTCAACTAAGGTGAATTTGCACTAGGAGGTGGCAGAGTAGGAAATCTGAGATTTCCAGAGTTGACCACCTCACAGGGTACCTTCAGGTCAGCAAAGCTATTCATCAAAAATGATCAAAGGTCCCCCAGAAAGCTTCCTGGGACAAGAGCAGTGACGTTTGGAGCTGCTTCCAACTAGAAAAGTGAGGACAAGCCACTGAGCTGGTTTCAAGGGGGGACTTGATGCCATCACAAATCACTATAGACTGAACACAGTAAATGTTCCTCTCTAAGCACATAGTGTCCTTTCATTTCTGTCTCCTGAAGGCTTGGTGCCTCTCACCTCAGGTACTCACAGACTGGACCATGTATTTAAATAGAAAAGTAAATTTCACAGCCAGATTTGGGCTGCATCCACATTGAAATTGCTCTATATTGAAGGAAAACAGTGTACAAAGATTTAGATTTTGGGTTTGCTTCATTCCAGAACATTCCTTTTCATAAAGAGTTTCTCCTGGGCCTTAATTCTTGACAACTTGTTGAAAGTCAGGGGTCCCAAGGACTATTCTGATCACTGAGGATATCTCTAACATAGTAAAACACTAGTTGAGCTCCTCCAAGGTGAATGGGAGGGACAGGATAAAGCCTCTGATAGGTTTGGGTTTGGTTTTTTATTGCTTTATATTTAATCTTATCAAGGATGGAACAGAAACCAGCTACTGACAAAGAGTAGTGTTCTGCTCACCAAAGCTGCATGAAATTTACATTTCTGCTTTAGGACAGCTGAGAAATTCCAGGCCTGTGCACCAAGGGTAGGTTGAAGAGAAGAACTCAGTCCACCATCACTGGTCTGGATTCAAGGGCAACTTCTCAGCTTCCTAATCAGAAACAGCTCAGTATCCTCACAGATCTCCTGGCATCATGCAGATGTAGAGATTGCCTCCTATTTCAGAAACTCACTAAGGATTTATTCAGTTATTAATTAAAATCTCATTTGGTTATGATTATTATATGCTGGAGGAAGCATCCAGTTTCATTGCAAACAGTTCATTTAAACTCTCTGAAGACATTCCACAATAGAAAACAAAACTAGCAGTCCAAAGAAAGAAAACCTTATCATTATGTATGGCATTACATTACAATTCAGAAGGGATTATCTCTGTTTCTATTCTCTTTAACAATACGATGAAACATGCTGGCTGTGTTAATTATGTTTGCTAAGGCTATTTATGCAGGGTACAACTTCAGTGTAGTTCCACTGAATTTCTGATGTATCTTTTCTGCACATTTTATTTTTGTCTGCTTTGGCTAAATATAACTAAAAATGAAAATTTCGTGGCTAGTCTCTGCAGAACAAGCCACATGCTCATATTTACATCAGAAGCAGCTCATACCTTCAAGGAATTAGCAACTGAGGTGTGCTAATTTTTATATCTGAGGCTAGAATTAGCTGCTAGATACTCATTGTGTTTGTTTTATATATAGGGCCACAGAACTGAAAGCATCAAAGCAATGTTGCATGAGTATAAAGCAGCTCTCACTTGATTCCTTATGTGAACTTCTTGGAGTTTCTGCAATTATTCAGGAAGAGTTCAGTTCTGCTGCTCCTGATTCTCACTGCCCAGACTTCCCAGCACTGTGCTGTCCATGCCACGGAGGGGCCAAGGAGATCCAGCCCTCAGCCCTTACTGACTCACAGTGCTTCAGAAATTTCACCACCCAAGCAGTATGGGAAGTAAACTATGTGGTCTGGCCCCCAGTAAGTTTAACTTTTCAGCACAATACAAACACTTGTTGCTTTTTTAAAAATTTGCAGCGGGGTATTTCTGTAAACTCTTCAGATGGGTGGAAAGTACTTTTGAGAATGTGGAAAACATGACACTCCCCTGCAGATTTTACCATCCCACATGGACCAACTCCATTTCATTGCTTCTGGCTGCAGGGGAAAACAGACTTCAGGTCCAGGCAGCCAGAGTCCAATGCCTCACAAAAGCATTTCTGCTAAAGCCAGGGAAATAACTCCACAATGACCACAGTCAGAGTGAAATCATCGGCCTTGGTCCATGACAGTTTCAGCAGGATGTATATTGAAAGCAGGACGCTGGACATTTCACAGTCCCCTAAAATCTTTTCAATATCTGTACAGACCTGGGGAGTCATCTCTAGGCTCATTAAACAATGTTTGGTTTCTTAGTGCACTTTCACCATATAAAAAATTTACAAATGCAGCCCATCCTACAGAGATCCACAGACCATTTGAGGAACACCACTCAGCTAGAAGGAAAGATGAGGTGGCATTTGGGACGTGCAAATGAGTCCCTGCTAGTCTGTTAATGGAGTAGCACAAGCCAGCAGGGATCCAGACTGCCCGGGCTTATCATTTCTGTCTCTCAAACTCGCTGCTCCTGGTGGCCTCTTCATCCTGGAAAGCTGTAAGCAGACACCACCATTCCCTCGGAGTTACCGAGAGGCTCAGCTGGAGACCAAGCTCCCCTAAATAGCCAAGATCAGTTAAGCTCCTCGGGCTGAACAAGAGGCAGCTTCAGAAGTGCCGCTGAGGAAGGGGAACGGCTGGGGCAGGGCTGCAGGTAGTGTGATGTGCTGTGTTACAGGGAGCTGCCCCAGCTGACAGGGCAGCAGGGTCCTGGGAGCTGCCAGAGCCTTCCTGGACACAGGCATCCACCAGAGCACTCCTTTTGCTGTGAGCAGTAACAGACTCTGCCAGAAAACAACCTCTAAAATTTCTGCTTCTCACTAAGGAGTGTGTTACATGGGGTAAGATCTGTTACACCAATCCCTCCAGCAGCACTAGAGGAACAAACCTTCCTAAAAACAACCACTCAGCTCCTTTCTGTTGCTTGTGCAAAAGCATGCATTCAGATAGGAAATTTTATCTCTAATAATTCAACTTCTTATTCCTCCTCTGACTATCTAGCACGTTGCTGCCAGGGCGTCAAGCAGCTGCCTATTCAGTGAGTTTCCATCTGCAGGCAGAGCAGCTCCCCAGCAATGCTGTGTCAGGGGTTCTCCACCCCAGAACCCTCTGCACTGAAGCAGCTTTCACTGAAGCCTTCTCTTGAAGCTCTCCTCTCCTCTCATGTTCCTTTAGCTCTGCTCTTCACGTTCCTGATTTATTTCTATGGAACATACCTCTTACATTGTACATACCTACACGTGTATGTGTATACATGCTGCATGCACTATGTACCAGTATATATACCTTGTATATCACTAGTATAATAGTAGTTTTATTAGTATTAAAACTCATATTTTACCAATATTGTTTGACTAAGCACTATACAGCAAGTTATTCAGGTTTACTATCACATTTTGAAAATATCATGGGTTTGTTGGTTGGGGTGTTTTTGTTATTCTATAGAGTGAATTTTTTTTAAACAGTGCCAGTCGGGATGAAGGGTGGGAGGGGTATAAATTAGCAATGCTTTTGTGTGCTTGTTTGTAGCTTTCCGGGTCACACATGCTTCTCAACAGCACGGAAACAGTAGGGACACCCCTGCCTGTACTGAGCAGCATTTTGGGGCAGCTGAATAAAGCAGCACAATCTCCACAGAAGCTGAAGTGGCCTGATTGTTTGCTCTAATAAACACAATTGGCAATTTTACTAAGCTAAATTACAACAAGGAGTTCTCTACAAAATCACACTGCTGCTTCCAGCTGTTCAAAACACTCATACATACCTCTGACAGCTTTCCTGGCTCTATAAGGCCTCAGACTCACGATTGGGTTGAAGAATGTTTATGAGGAGACATAGATGTTTTCAATGCAAACAGTCAGCTCCTACACTCCACAGCAGGACAGTCTATCCACATAGCCTTTCCCCTTCAACTGCTTGTGAGATTACTCTGTTAAACACCCAACACTGCCTGCAATTGGGGTACAGCTGCAAAAGTAGCTGTTTCTGGCAGGCTGGTTACATCATTCCATGCTGCTGCAGCAAACCTTGAGGCTGCTGTTTTTAATTGGGGCTGTAATGCATCTTCAGTGCTGGGCCATCATTGAGGAAAGAGAAAGAACTGTCTTTTCTCTGTTTTCATCAGCAAAAGCAACAGGAAAAGTTTACACATTACCTGTGCTGTCCTGAGGCAGCAAAATTATCTTGTCTTGAGATTTATAAAGGACAGATAGACTTGTCTGAGGCTGGAGTCCCTGCAGCCAAGGAGCTGAAGGAGCATGAAGACAGACATCTACCTCAAGCCCTGCTGCCCTGGGTCAATCCCCAGAGTGCTCTGAGTGACCTGTGTGCTCCATCCGTGCCATTCCTTAGTGCTGCAAAGTCTTGTCAGAGGCTCCCAAAGCACTCCCATCCCACTGAATGCATCACTGCAGCTGTCTTTGGACACAGAGGCACACCAAGGGTCAGCAGTGATCAGGTATGGCCCTGTCAGAGCAGAAAGAAAGGGTAGAAGCCCAAATGTGTTGGACTTCTTGTTCCTGATGCCCTTCCTTCAAGAGGGTCTCACTTTTTCAGTTTAATCCCATCCCTAGACAACTGCAGCCAGTGCTCTGCTCTCATCAAGATTCAATTTCCTTCAAAATAAGTGTATCACCACCCATGAAACTAAAAACAGAATAGAAAAAAGATACATATGTAAATCCTTATACATAACTGACTAAAGTTCTCAAGAGATGGCATAGAAAAGAGACATGGAAATTTCACAGATTTTCAGATGACTCAAGGGGCATCCAAACAGTAAATGTGACTCATGGACTGTGTAGGCACGTACAGGTATGTGGGCAGGCTGCTGGAAGCCATATGGTTTCCTGCAGGAGCTGAATATCAGCACAAGCAGTGCTGGGGAGAAGAAATGTGACGTTTTATCACATAACAAGCTACTTAGGCACTGTCTGTCCAAGAATTGCTAATGCAAGGGAGCCTGGTGAGGGCTGGCTCCCACCAGCACTGCAGAATAGCATGGCTCCTTTAAAGAGTGGGATCTATTTACAGGAAACTCTTAAGAACACAATGAAATTTAAGGGGGTGAGAGGTAATTCTATTCCAAAATAATTTGATTTTGTTGAAACTGGTCTTTGAAGACCTCTCTATAGGAGACCACAATCTGGCAGAAAAGGAACATTATATGGAACCCTGGCAATATTTAGACTTTGTGAAAGCAGCTGGAAGCAATTTCATCTGAACTCTAATAATGTTTAAAAATGCACAGCCAAGCTTGGAACCAGAGCAGGATACCTACCCACAGAGCCAAAAGAACTCTACCTGCTTAACAGTGCCTAAATGTGCTGTGAAATAGTGTTATGAAGTATTCAGGTGAACTTCTCCAGCCCAAGAAGGGACGAGCTGCAGTTGTCACTTCCTGGCACCACGCAGTACAGACCCACTCTCTGCTGAGAATGATGGGAGTATGAAAAGCAGCTACACCGCCAGGGAAGCCAATGTGCACCTCCCACCTCTCCCAGGAGCCACAAGAATTTACAAGGTTGTTTTCCTTCAGGGGAAAGGAACAAGGAGGTAAAACAGAGACTTTGTGGATTTTATGGCTTTAGACAAGGAGTATGAGCAGGGCAGCCCCTTGCCACCAAGAGTGTGAATGTGTATGTGTGTGTAAGAGTGAGTGTGTAAGAGTGTGATTGTGTAAAAGTGTGTCTAAGTGCGTGTAAGAGTGTGTGAGAGTGTCATATTGACAGCTGCAGCCTGTCATTCATTTCCAACATGGCAAAAGAAAATTGAAGAAAAAAAGTATATATTGTTCCCAATATTCTTCCTACAGCAATTTTTCCCCACTCTGGAGCCCAAAAAGAAACTGAGAAGGAGGGGTTAAATAGCAGCTACCGTTATGACACTCAAAAGGATACTTATTTTAGTTAACAGTCAGTATCAATGCAACACAGAATCTGGTGGACATGATGCATTTTCTCATACAGCTTCAGTCTCACCTCTGACATGAGCAGGAGAGGAGTGAGAAAACCAGAATGAATTAATGTTTATTTTGTCAGCCAAAGGTACCTGGGGACAAGGGGCTTGCATCCTGCTTTAGATCTAATGGTAATGAGTGCCAGGAGATGGGACATCCTTACTTAACCTCTCAGCAAACCCGATCTGCTGCAGAGCTGGGGGTCACACCTTCTCTGCACAGCACAGGTCCTTGGAGTCCCTCTTCAAAGAAAACTCCCACAAAAAAATGGGACCTGTTCTGCCTGAAAGTATGAAAAGCCTGGGGAAAGCCTTGTAGTGGGATGCAAATGGCCTTTTGAGATCTGTGCTTAAAGAGACAATCACTCTGTGGCGCTTGACCCAGGGCGTGTCCAGTGTCCATCGCTGTGGCTTGCCACAAAAGTGGAAAACCCCTTCTCACCAAAGTTGAGGAAACGGAGCATAAAGTTATACTCTGTTTTGGGGTGAGAATTTTCCCAATAAACACTTGTAGAGGAGGTGAGTGCTGCTTTTACGCTATATCAGATTCAGTGAAGTAAAAGAGACAGAGACAACCATCTTGATCTTATACATGAGAAAAACTGGAATGACAGAAATGAAACACCAGTCTCTGGGTTGTCAGAATATCTATGCTGATATGGGAACAGGCAGGAAGACAGCAGAGGGAGAACAGGCTACAAAAACTGTGATCAACCATGAAAATCTGCTTCCAAAAGCTGTTTGAAAAATACAGACACCGAATAGTGAGCCCCATGCTCAGAAGCTGGTTAGGATGCCTATTCTGTTTGCCTCTGCAGGAGCAGAATTCTCTACTTTGAAGTATATTGCTGATACTGCATTAGCAGGAGTCTTTCAGAGCATTGCTGCTCCATCTTTTAGTTAGTGGATGTAGAGAAGATGAATTAAAGGGTCTGTCTTCCAGCTACCTGGACAACTAACTATGGCACTTTAAGAGGCTGAAATTTCAGGACAATTAAAGTAAACATGGAGATGCTTTTTCACATTTGAGAAACCTGCTAGGACTGCTTGGATGTGACCTGTCTCCCAGCAGTGGGCAGGGAGGGATGAGGGAAATTCTCACTGGCAGATCCCCTTCTGATTTGGGAAATGCTATGTATTACCCCTTGCCCTGTGCCAAAAAGAACTGCCTCCTAGCTGTCCTTCTCAGGCACATCACAGATGTCCTGTCATCCACCATGTGAGCCAGTTTATAGCCAGGACACTTCAGGCACACCAGCAAAAACGAAGCAGAGAATTACCAGCAATGCACGAAGTGAGTACGAACTCAGGTGCTGCATCCAGTTCACTTGTAGTAAATGCACTTTATGTTTCATTCTTGACTTGGCAAGATGAAGCCTTGTAGAAGCAAGTCAAGCACTACTAAATAGACAAGCCCTGGAAGTCTTATGTAGCTTTTAGATGTTAATCTTTTCCCAGAATAAGCAATTAATTAATTTTAATTTAACATAGTAAAGATGTCTGTGTAAGAGCTTGAACATAACTGATCATGAAATAAATGTAATCTAATTCCATCTCACTGATACTGCAATTATCTGCACAAGCAGCTGGCTGGTCAGCTGGATCCCTGCCCTCACTGGAGGGGCAGAGCACTGAGCTCTGTGCACATTCCCTAGGCAAAAACCTGGCATGCTACATCATTCCGGCAGTCAGAGACCTCTTCAGTCTAATGTGGAGCTACTGGAGGGCTTTCACTACAGCAGCACAGCCCAGGAAGGGCAGAAGTGGAGGGTCAAAAGGGATATCAGAGCTTTTTAAAAGAAAATTCAACAGAAGTTTAGTAGGTCCCTGGATGGAGGCTCAGGTGCAGGTGCTCTGGATGGTTCCAGGTGTTCTTTCCAACATGAGGAAAAGTGAGAGAAATGCCAGGTTGGGGTAGAACGGCAGTGGGCATGCTGTGACCCTCCCTGTGGGGTCTGTGGGGAGCTCAGGCTGGCCTGCACCTCACTGCTACTGGGAGCAGCCTTGGGCACACACCTCCCACTGCCAGGCTGGCATGGAGGGCAGGACACAGAGCAGGTTTCTGTGGGACACCAGGAACTCTGGGCTGTCTTCTTCTGCACTCCCCAGTGGTGACTTTGGCTTGGGGACAGAGCCCTGCAGTCACTCCAAGCCCTGTGGCTGCACAGAAAAGAGCTCTGTGTGTCTGCATAAGACATCTGTACTGTGGCTTTGGGTGCTGTGGAAAAGATCAGAGGAGCCTGTGATGTGGGCAAAAGATTTCTCTTGCAACCTCTGTGGCAAGTTAATTGCTGTTGATTACAAAACCAGTGGAATCTTGTTAATTTGCAGTACAGGACAACAGCCATTTAAGAGAGCAGTGCTGCATCCAGCTCCTCAAGAGCAAAACTCTCACATTATTGAACAGCATGGTACAGGGTTGTTTAAGAAACAAATAGGATGCACTCCTGGTAAGGGCCAGGAGGACTGGAGAGACAGATAACAGCTACTTGATTAGTAAGAGGAGATGCTACATTCCATCGGATTCTCTGCAGGGCATCTTGCTCTCACAAAGGCCAGGTCCCTGCTGCTCTGGGCAGTGCAGGCAGAAGAGCTGCTGTACTGTGCCCTGCTCTTGGCACCTGCTGAGGAGCCCGTGGTGCAGCTGAACCTCTGGGTTGTTTCTCCCCTGTTCTGCAGGAGCAGTCCTGTCCCTGTGTGTTGGCAGGGCAAGGAGCAGGAAGGAGGTGACCTGAGTGGCAAAGTGACTCGAGCAAGGTCACCCAGCAGGCCAGCAGCAGAGCCACATCCCAGGCTCCATTGAGTGCATGACCAAAATCTGGACACAGCGCCCCAACTTTTCTCCGGGGCAGGGACAGTTCATTTGTAACTGGACACAAGTTTCCAGCCTTTATACAAAACAGGTGACACCCTTCAAAATTCTGGCAGGGCAAGAGAGGGAGCTGCAACTCCTCACTTAGAGCCATCAGTAGCTCTGCCAGAAGGACAAAAAAGGGGAATGGGATAAATCCAGGCTGCACCAAAGCAGGGCAGGAGACATGCACTGTCTGTGGTTTTGATACCCTAGACATATGCTCAGGCAAGCTCGACAAGTTTTCTTTCACCTCATCTTGTGAACAAAGACATTTCCTATTGCTTAGAGAAGAACCATCACATCTGTAAAAGATGTTTGACAGTTCTTTATTCTAACACCACAGTAAATGATTGCTTCATGTAACACTCATATACCAAATGTGGGGTTTGTAGCACATGAGTTTTGCATTATTTTCTTTGATTCAAATGTCGTAATGTCACATATGCATCTCTGCAGCATGCCTGCCTGCCTTCTCCCTAAGCCTACATTGTCCCTTTCCAGGGGAATGGGAGCAAGAGCAGCTCTACTGAGCTGCAGATTTCTTTGTGGCTGTCCCTGATGCATGATGGTGACATAAGCTGGCTGTCTCGGGGATTTCACGTAAGCTGAAGCTTGGAAGGCTGAGCTACCCAGAAGAAGCATCAAAGCACCAAGAGCCCAAAATAGGAAGGAGAAGGAGGTGCGTGGACTGAAGTGGCTCAGAAGCACTAGAGCTGGACGGCAGATTAAATATAAATTGCTGTGAATGTAAGGTTGGTCTAAACCAGCTCCAGCAAGACAGGAATGAGGTGTCCTGCAGGATACTGCAGGCACAGAGAGCAGTGTTCCTAAGTAAAAATACCTCCCCACTTTTGCCTGCAACCAAAGCAAGAAATCCCCAATCAGTCTTGTTCAGTTAAAAACTATTGGTACTGAAAATATTTTGGATCAATTGGAAGAGATGAGTTTTGAAGCAGTGAAATAAAGGGAACAGTGACTAGAAAGTAAAGAAGCCAAGTGAGTAGGAAGCGTCCTGATGTAGTTTGAAAGCACCGGTTGCTACCTTCTACACAATCAGAGGGATTTGGAGATCCCAGACACAAACAAGGATTACACAGCTCCTGTGGGAATTGAAGTACAGTTTCAGCCTTAGCTACAGTCATTGCTAACATTACTGCAGCTGGGAGTGAAGGTGTGCAGCTGCAGAACCCCATGAGGGTTGGATCATCAGCATGTGAAGGCTGATATTCAGAAAAAAACAGAAATGTATAAAACCAGAACACCTAGATATGAAAATTCAAGGTTTGACTTGCTAATATATTCTCACATAGTGTGAAGCTGGGATGACAGAATGCAGGTGTGTTTTATGGATGTGTGCAAAAAGGGCAGGGGTGAAATCACTGAACTGCTGTTGTCACGTTCAAGGATGACTGGTAGAGTTCAGGAAGAGGAAGTGTTCATCATCCCTGACAAGCTGTGTGTGCAGAGCAATGAGAAATGCTGTCATTCCAATGCTTAATCCAAAACAACACATTCACCTTTAATCTACTGCATTTTAAAAAGCATTAGTCAGATTGGCACATGACGCTGGTTACCCCAGAAGGAACGGTAAGTAAAGCTTAGAGGCTTCTAAGCAGTTTATAGGCTGTACATTATGGTCGAGTGCCTCCTCTAAGTAAAAACCCACAAAATCCTTCATCTCCAGCACCTCCAGGAGCAGAATTGACAAGAAGCCACGCAAGGAGCTGACGCAAGTCACAGGGTCAGCACCCAGCACAGAGGCACTGCCTGGCAGCAGAGCAGATGTCCCCGTCGGGCTGTCCCAGCACAGGCACCGAGGCACTTTAACACCTGGCTTGCTGACTCTGCTTCTGCATCAGCATCTGACACCTCCCAGACCTTCAGGTCTATACATCTATCCCTGTTCTACATGCCACAGTCACTCTGGACTCTATGGTTCACAGCCCGTGAGATCAAGGGAATTCAGATCTGTGTGAGATCCTGTGTAAGTAGGCAGAAGTGCACAATCACAAAAGCAGGGTGGAGAAAATAATCCTAGTAGGAACTGGGGGAGACACCCAGCATGGAACCACTCCTGCCTGGTGCCTCTGTTGGACACAATTCCCTTTGCAGATCAGTGTTATTCATACGTAAATCAAAAGCTGGTTCAAAGGCTTCTGTTGAATTCTTGATTCCCCCTGACTCTGGCTTTCACTTTTTCCTCTTTATGCCAAGAGCTTAGTCAGAAGTCTTTTAAATCACTGGAAACATCTCAATTATATTATTAACCAGAATGTGAATCTGCAAACTGCAACAGGGGAAGGCCTTGGCTGTCCAAGTTTGAAGGCATGGAGGAAGCTTGTGTGCTATTAATTTTTAGTAAAGCTGACAGAGAGGAGGCTAAAACCAGCTGTGATCCTCTGTGCCAGTTCCTCCAAGGGCACAGCATCCATGAAGGTTGCACTGTGCCCACTTAATCACAGGCACCACATGGCTGTGTGGGGAGCTTTGAATTCCATCTATTAAGGGAAGGAATCACACAGGAGGTGGTTCTTGCATCTTTAGAGGCAACTTGGCAAGCCCCAAAAATGCTTTGTTCTGCAGGCAAGGCTTTGAGGAGTGCCCCATCACCTGATCCGCATGAATAGGCCTTTTCCTCTTTAGGCTTCACTACCAGCTGCTGGACCATGAACTGCTGAGCCCTGACTGAAAGGGCAGGGCTGATGGAGGCAGGAGAGCCAAGGAGTTAAGCAGTCACCAGCCAGTGAACAGGAGAGCAGAGATTTATCTGCCTCTGAAGCAGAGACAAAGGGAGGAGGATTACAGGGCGAAGGGAATGCACAGAGGCACAGAGACAGGAGGCTGCAGCACCAGGGGACACATGGAACCCTTGGGAGAGGCACAAGGTGATGGGTGCTCCAGCACATACTGGCAGAGGCTGTGAAAAGGCAAGGCACAACAATAAATTATTATCAATTGAGCACATACTAATTTACAACAAACCTCTAAGAAACATGATCCCAAATTCCCAATTCCTAAAGGCAAACTGATTATCTCTAGGAAATGAGAAATCAGCTAGGGGGAGGAGCTCAAGACCAAAAGTGGAAGAAAAGCTATTAAGCTGTTGGGGTACTTGTATCTCATGCTAAAGAGGTAAAGGGTCTGAAGCAGCACAGCAGCCAAAGGCACACTTAACCACCTTAGAAGAGTAGTTGGAGCATGCAGAAATTTGCAATGGAATGGAATAGGGAATAAGAGCAAAGGCACCAATACACACTGCGGGTCAAAAGCATCTGGTTATCACCTCCGGCAATCCTCAGACCAAATGACACCTCACAGGTGGTATTACACAAACAGACAAGTTTAGTCAGCTACATGAGAAAAAGTAGATCAAAGGAAGGAGAAGGGGAGGTCTTTCTACAGAGAAAATGGGGTAAATGCTAATCTCAGGATGACCCCAAACCAAGTTAACCCTTTGCCTTACTTTTCAATATAAAACCAATAATGTTGGATATAATGTAAGAAGCAAGATGAATAATGTGATAAACACTAATTCACCATTTTCCAGCCTGTTTTCAGGAGGGAAAAGCCAGTTTTGCATACTGGAGCAGACTAACGTAAGGGGCTGCAGAAATAGCAGTGTTTAAGCACATCTGGGACATTAGGATGTGACTAGAGAAGTGAAAAACAATATCTGTTCTTAAGAAGGGAGAAGTTATAAGGAAAGGTTGAGGCTTAACTGCAGTAGAAAGCCAGATCTTAAAACAAATTTCGAAATAGTACAAGATAATGAAGAACACAGTAACAATAAATGTGGCCTTTGCAAAGAGGAATTTTGTCAGACTTTGTTCCTTTTTCCTTTGAAAGTCAAATGAAGACTTGCAGCTCATCCCTTTGGACTTCAGAGAAGCAGCTGACATGCCATCAAAGGGGGATTAACAAACTGAAGATGCTTCTGCTAAAAGACAAGGAACAAAAAGGAACTGGCTCCAAGGGAGGAAACAGAAACAAGAGTTAAGAGAGACAGGATGAGCCTGCAGAGAAATCACTACCACAGGTCTGTAAGGGTCTGTCATCAGGTCTGATACGGGGTTTGTCTCTCTGGCACAAGAGAGGTTTCCTCTTGCTGCCCACGTTCAGGAGAGCTGGACTAATTTCAACAGGCATGAAAGAGCACAACAGCAGGAAATCAGCCTGCTCTAGCAAGGACTAAATGGCTGGATAGTTCTGCAAAACACAACAGGGGAGACTTCATTCCTCTGTAGAGCACACCAGAGAACAGGCACAGAGAGGAAAAAGCAGTTATTTCAGCCACCAAGAGCAGCAGTGGCCAGGCTGGATGGGGAGCAGCAGCAGCCCTCCCACCACTGAGACAGTGGGGCAAGAAGCCAAACTCATTTCCAGATTAAAAGAGATTCACCTGTGAAGAGCAGCAGACAGGGCAGGATACTGGGTGCAGTTAGAGACGCCCACACCAGCAAAGTCCTCCTGTTCCCTAGAAACACCACTCTTCTCTTGCTGCCTGCTTCTCTGCTTCTCTCCACCTGTGGAGCTTTGCTTCAGACTGTGCCAAAGTGCTTGTAGGGCCACAGTGCCTGCAGCATTGCCAGGAAGAGCTGGGAGCTGGCAGAGGTGCTCTGGTGCTGCCAGGACAGACCCCTTGGCGACAGCAGGTGCTCCAAGAGCAGCAGTTTACAAGTAATTCAGGAGCATTTCTAGCAGCATTAGTCACCACCCTTGTCCTGACATATTCTGGCTGTCTGGCCAAGTTAATGACACAGACATTGCTTCATGGTGGTCAAATCTCTTGGCTCATAAAATAGTAGTTGGAGAGTTGGAGTTTCCTGCCTTTCATAAAAGCCAGGAGCCCTTCACTCTCCAGCTCATTCATGGAAGATAAAAATCTCTTGGCACAAATTCTTGCCTCACTTGGAGGGTAATTACATTGTTCAGGCTCTGCAGAGCACTTAATACATCTCTGCCCTGTTAATCTCCAGCAAAGGCTGTGACTGATGTGGCTGAGTACCAGCCAGGCACTGCCAGCTAAGGTGTAGAGGAGGCTCTATACCCATACATTCTTTTTCTCTCCCATTTCTGCTGCCAGCAGCACGCTGGGAGATTGCACAGACCCTGCCCCTTGCATCTCTAACCTGTCTCCTCACCACTGGAGACATGTCCAGAGCTCTGTGACACCGAGAAAGTCCATGGCTTCTTCAACAAGGGTGGGAAAAGCAATAGGACCCAAAGGTGCCGTGGCTGGGTGCAGAAGGTGAAATGACCATGTATCAGGGAAATGTTCCCAAAAACACCATGTGCCTGTAAGCACTTAAAGTGCCTGGGCCTCCTGGTTTTCCTTAGGGACAGCACACAACAATGTCAAGAGCCAGCCAGCATCAGGTGTGTCCTTCTGCTCTGTGAGATAATGGCACCACACCACTCAAGTCAGCACAGTTCAAAGAAATTAAGCAGCACAATTTTAATTAAAATTGTAAACTAATTAACTAAGGCACTAATGTTCCCAAGGGACATGGTAAAACACCCATTGCTGAGGCTTCACAGCAAGGCTAATTGCATAGCCAGAAAATTAAAAATCTTTGGTTTGAAACAACTGTGGGAACTGTGCAGAGATCTCTGTGTCTCTTTCAGAGACCAGACTTCCCAACATGTTTACCCACCTAGTCCTTTTCCTTCACAGCTTGCTGCAGATATTCACCAGCCATTTCCCCATGACTATGTAACTAATGTGGTCACACAGACTGTCCAGTCCTCATCCTAAAGCTATATCCCCTTTGGAGCCATCATCTTCTCCTTGAGAGTCTGCAGAGCTCATTTAAAGCTGCTGCTGCCTGCTAGTGGTGCAGTGCTTTGTGTCAGGCCAGCAGCAGAAAAGACTTTTGCTATCACAGTATTTAGAAGTATAGTCAGTCATGACTGTGCCTTTGCAATTCAGAATGAAATAACTGAGCAGAAAAGCACAGTTCTACAAAAAAAACAATATTCAGAAAGGGATTTGATCTAAGCAGGGCCATTCTGTGTGTCCCCACATGGTCCACCCACCCCAGCAGTGCCACAGTGAGAGCAGGAGTGCTAATCCCTTGGGTTTTTGCTCCACCAACACTAGTCCTTTCAGAGGCTGAACAATATAATTCACTGCTAATAATAACAATGAAAAAATCAGCACCTCTGCTCTAATAGGCAGCTACAAGGACACCAAGTACTGCTCAGCCAGTGTGGGTTTTGTCAAGGTAGCAAAGAGCTCTTGCACTGCTCCTACAACAGCGAGTTCTCAGTGTCTGCAGCTCAGCAAGCTCACAGCAGGCCTGGGTAGCAATACTGGCACCACCACCATGCTCAGGAAGGAGAGCTGAGCTTTCCCCAGCCTTCCCTTGTGCTACCCACCAGGTTTCCTCAGTTCCTGATGGCACAGGACATCAATGGAGAGGCTGCATTCAGTTCATGAAGCTGATGAGAGATTATCCACAGGGTCTGAGCACCATTTTGCCATTGCAGTGGGGCAGCTCACCAAAGGAAGCTCTGTATGTGCCTGTAGGACTTGACCCTCAGTTATTCCATGTCTTCAAGCCCTACAGTTCAAGCAACAGCCCTGTGTCCCCCAAAGCTCTTCACATCTGCCAGAGCTATCCATGCCTGTGATACAACTCAACTTCAGCTCTCCCAGGCAAAAGAATGAAGTCATAGTGAAATCCATAAATGAATGCATTTCACAGTCTATAAACCCAGCAATCTGGGACAACAGCCCCAAATCCTATCTCTTGGTAATGCAGGTTATTAGTGAAACTGCCAAACAGCTGGGGAAACAACAATTTTGGAATGGTTGCAGCAGTGATCAGAAGAACCCAACAGGACACTCCAAGCAGTGTTGATAAAGTGGTAGCTGGGCAGCCAGGAACATCTCAGAGGAGAGACACCCCTGTCCCACCCAGACAAGGTGCTGCAGAGCTACATCCACCCTTCAGGAGCAGTCCTTGGATTCAAAGGCAGAGGGGAGCTCAGACATGCCAAAAGGCTTCCACAGGGAAAAAAATATACCATATCTGCATCTCTGTAGTGTACTTGTTGCTGCCTGTCATGGATCCAGGGTTGGAGGGTCCCACCTGCTCCATCTGGACTCCCTGGGGACAGGATTGGAGGAGGGGAAGATGAGCATTATTGCAGCAGCCGCCAGAAACCAAAGCAATCTGGTCCCCTGCTCCCCAAACAGGCCTGAACCTCTCTCACAGAAGGCTAGGGCAGGTGGAAACTGGAAATTACAATTTTGGTCCTAAGTCCATGATGAGATTTCTTTCACTTAGAGTAGCAATTACATAAACACTTCTCAGAAGAGAATAATTTGCTGTTCTTTTCAGGAGCCAGTAGAGAGATGCACGTGCAGCATTTGGGGTTTGTCCTGGGCCATCCTCCTCCCCTGCAAGCACCACAGCATTTCTCTGTTCTGCTGCCCATTAATTCCTTGCATCACTTGCCTTGCACTCAGCAGGAATGACCTCGACAGAGACCTCTGGAAACATCTGGGTAGCAAAATGATACATGTTTGTTCTATTTGGTAAAAAAATAATCTTGAGAAATAATAAACACTTGATTTGATAGAGAAATATTCGTGTTTCTTATAGTAATTGTGTTCACAGAATGCATATTTCGAAGCATCTTTGTACTTCTATTTCCCTTCTTGTGCACTTACTTCAACGATGGTTATAATTCACTGCAGTGCCAGCTGAATTAACATCAAAATATTTGCAGTGTCAAAATAGCAAGCTCCTGGTGAAACAGAAAAATATTCAAATATGTGATTTTTTTCAAGTGACCTACTTCTCCAGTGAGAAATTTTTGTGATTATTATTATAGCAGAAAGTTATTAAAAACAAGTTTTCATACATAAATTCACAGCAATAACTTCAAGTTTTACCCCCAATTCTCTTTCTAATTTTTGTCTGAAGCAGCAATTCCTTGGCGTAATCAGTACAACTTGATTCTGGTCTGTCTGTCTGACAAGAGAAGGGAACAGGTAGAGAAAACAGTTTTGAGCTGAATTACCAAAAGCTTCCTGATTTACCTCCTACTAGAAACACAAAGCAAAACCAAAGACCTCATGAGCACATGCAACTTTTTTACCAGCTGACTTTAGAAAACACAACAGAACCATACTGGTTCAGTGGGACAGATCTTGAAAGTAGGACCTAGAAAATACCCTTTTAAGTACACGCTAATAATACCTGAAACATGAGTCAGTGTACCAAGAAGTAAAAAAACCCTTAAAACAACCATCTTTAAAGCCAACAGGAGCTGGGGGTTCATCATCTCTGAAGGTGCATGCTTTTTGAGACCACCAATTGGGTATGCAAAGCTAGCTGGGGACCCAGGTTAGGAGATGGTGGCAATTGGCACAGTCTCCAACCAGATAAATTGGAGTCAAGACTTTGCTTCACCCCATAGTCAGCATAACCTAATCTTTTTCTCACATTAAAGCATCTCCCCCATCCAGCCTTGGCTCTTCAGGGCCAACAGCAGCAGCAGATTGTACACCTGCATTCCTACAGCAGCACCATTTGTGTGTTTACTGCCCACCTCAGCACCCTTCCCATCTGACTTCCAGATCAGAAGGGTTTCTTCTAAAACATCAGAGCATCTGAATAAGGATTTCCTTTATTATAATCCATAAGCATCACATTTCTTTTCAGGAAGCAAAGTGGTGGGGACAGATCTTCCAAGAAAATGTCCTGGTACAAGACCACCAGCATTCCTGCTCCTGGAATTTGGCCTCATGATCCCTTGCATTAAAACTGTTTTCCAGATGACGTGCATTTGCTGAACTTCTTTATATTGTGGGTAAAACAGGTTTACTCAGCAGTTCTGAGTACAGAATGTAGCTTTAGAATTATCTCCTAGAAGTCTCTGACATGGCTTCTTCATGGAAAATGAGTTTTTGCAATCCACAGCAAAGGTTTTTTTCTGTGTTACCCAAGCCATAGCTTAGGAAAAGTGTAACCCCCTAGCTGAAAAATAGCATCAGTAAAAATTTACATATACAATATTATCTCATTCTTACTCGTATTGAAATTCGTTTGGTGCTGTACCTGTGCACATTTATGCAGAAACCAACACATTTCTCCAGGTATGAACACACAGAAGAGCAACTGAGGTGTTGTAAAGAATTTTCACAGAATTCTCTGTTGGAGTCAGACAGATTTTCCAGGGCTAGGTTTGAACAGAATCTTCAGGACTGCAAGTCAGTTGCCTTTATTTTTTGCCTGTCTATGGCCAGGCAGGTGTGCTGCCTGCAGAACCCTCAGCAATGCCCTGGGCACAGCAGCAATCTGCTGGTGAGAGGAGAGCTCTTGCTGTTCATCAGTGCCTGTGGTCATGCAGCAGGTCAGGACAGCCCCTGGATCATGGGATGCTCTGCCAGGTGCCCATCAGGACAGGGCTGCCTCCAGCAGCTGTGGCAGGGAGGCTGATGTCACTATTCTGGGCCTGGCACCACGAATGGGGGTAACAATGAGTGTCATCACACAGGAGCTAGAAGTAGGTAGAAAGAGAAGCTTTGTGTGGGTGGTGAGAGAGAAAAGAGGCTGATTAAGGAGACAAGGATCAGAATCTGCAAATCATGCAAAACCAGTTCTGTGTCAAGCAGTGGATAATTGACTTGCTCTTTTTTTACTCCAGACAAGCAGCACTGATGTTGATTAAGAAACTACCTTTCCAACACCAGGTGAAACTGGACACCCTTTGGGATGTTTTGCTTTGAATTTTCAATGCTATTAATGCATACTTTTGCCATTCACTCTTTATTAATGTGGCACTGTAGAGGGATGGTAGGGGCTGCCTCCATTGCAAATCCAAACCTGCTGGCAAAGACACAAGGCCTGGGAGAGGGTCAGTGCCTGGGGTTCAATTCTAGAGACAGACACCGGCCCCAGTGACATCCAGGGCTGTTCTGCAAGTTTAAGAATTCATGGCAGTTACTCCCAAGAAAATTTTTGATATAAAGATTAAGTGGATTATTCATTCCTTAGATTTTTCTTCCACATGACCCTTCTGAACTGTTACATCTGTGCAACTTTGAGGTGGGATCCAGGAACCAGACATGAGGGAGGGAAATACCAGGAGCAAATACCTGCCATGGCAGGTGAGCTCCCCTCTAATGGATCAATATAGACCTGTTATTTCTGCATTACTGCCTAGGGCTCTTTCTTGGTAGGATGAGGCATTTTCTGAAGCTGCAGTTACATCCCACAAGAACATTGTCAGTGCACTGGAGTGTTGTGCAAATCATACCTGCTCTTTATGAGCTTGGGCTGCATCCATCTGTGTTCTGTTGGCTATAGCACTGAGAAGGAGAGTTAGCTCTGTTCATCAAGTTGTAAAATAAAATCTCACTGTTAGAAAGCAGAAGTCCCAGGCCTACAGCTTACAGTGCACATTGGCAGCAGCAGATCTGAACACACGACTTGGCTGCTGGAGCAGCGCCATCCTGCCTGTTCCCACACCACCACGACAAGAAAGCTGCAGCTCTTTGCTCTTTATACCTGCAGCACAAGAACCCCAGTTTCTGCAGGGCTGGTTTTCAGGACATGGGAAAAGTAGGTAAGTGTCCCAAGCATAAATAGGCGCAGAAAGACTAGAGGGCTTAGTTATGTCATCTATGTAGAAGTCAAAATCCAGGAGCCCTTCCACCCTGCCCTGCATGCTAGGAGTGGGGGTGGAATGACTCTTGGCATATTTTCACACACCAGAGAGGACAGAATCATCCTGCATTTAGAAAAGGCAAAGACATTCAGAGCTGTTTTGAGAAAGAAATTGTTCCAGCTCAGGGAAGGGAAGGAAAAAAAAGCCAAACCAGAAAAACCCCACAGGCAGACATTATTCTGTCTGCACAGGACTTATTTAATAATCCAGAGTCTGCAAACCATAAGCTGAAAATTTTCCCTGTCATACAGCATGCCAGACCACAGCTGCATAAAACAGAGAAAACCTGTTATAAGTGACCGGAGACATTGGAAAACTGTGGAAATATTGCCTCAGGCTGCAAGGCCCTTTCCTGTGGAAAGAATATACTGCAATTGTCTGTTCTTTGCTGACAACTAGCACTCATACATTCTGGGTTTCATCAAAAAGGCTGTTCAAAACTCTGAATTGCAAGTAGAGAAAATGTTCCTGCTCATTATTCTGATTTATTCGTTTCTCCCCCCTCTCTCCTACATCATACATCAGATACTGAAGAGAATGAAAACTCAAAAGCATGGGAAAAAAATGAATGTGCAAGAACAGGATGCCACATGTCACAGAGGCACCATCACTGGATTCCCCACGTAATCAATTTTTGACTAGCATATGTCAGCTGATGCTAGAACAACTTTGTCACTATTACATCAATACTTATTCTTTAATCAAAGCAGCACTCCATATAATGTCTCTTTTTCTCAATAGCTTCTAAGATATCAAGTGAATGAACACTTATCCCTGACTGAATATCAGAGCTGCAAAATCCAAAAAAAACTGTAAAGTTTAAGCCTCTATTCAGTGCTCCACTCAGCCCTCCCTCCTTCCTAGGCTGCTCCCTTGAGGGCTCTAACCCAGCACCTCCTCCAGGGAAGCTGCCCCTCTCCTGCCTCCCAGCCCCATCTGTGATGATCTGCCACCCCCAGGCTCTCTCTGATCATGAGCTGATGTTTGTCAGCTCCTTCTGAGGGGGAAGGAGCCAAGACCTCTGAGATGCCAGCAAGGGTGCTGAGGAGCTCCTGGGCATGCATGGCATGGGACTGCCCTGCAGTAAATAATTCCCCTGCCCCTCGACTGCAGTAAAAACAATGTGGTTTTCCCCCTGAGTTCAAAAGACACATCTTGGAGGATGTAAGGATGTAAGCACCAATGGTTTCCTGACGCTGTGACGTCACAGAGAGATGCAACAGAGATGACAAAGTTGGAGTGAGAGGAGAAAGAGAGATTTATTTTTTTGACTTTACCTTATATACCTTTCACAGAAAGGGACCACATTGGAAGATAGAGGTTCAACCTCTTTAATTCCACTGGTCTTAGAAAATGTCCATCGATTGTCCCTCCTAACTGGAAGGAATGTCGACAATAATATTTTTAGAAAATTCGTGAGAAACTGACTCCCAGATATGTAAACAATCAGAAGGCTAGAAAGAACAGCAAAAGAACAAGGCAACAGTTTCCATGAGAAGGTTTCTGGTGGCAGGTTACAGTGGTCAATATGGAAAGATTTCAGGACCAAAGAGAAAAACATAACCAAGGGCTTTAAAGGGCATAACTATTTCCAGAGCATACCCTAGCCCCTGTTTCCATGTGCCTTTCTTGTCAGATCAGAGCAGGATTAAAGCAGCAGAGTAGGGAAAAGCAGCAGGGGACCAAAGCTAATGAGAGTCTGATTAACTGAGCTGTGAGGTGACAGCTAACCTGAAAGTAACAGAGCATTTTGAAGGGTGAGAGGTGTAACAAATCCAAAACAGTATCAGGTCACAAAGAGGTCTTCACCAGGGCAGAAAAAAGAACAAGACAAAAATTTGTGCAGAAGGTAACACCTGTGACACCTCATGGTGGTTGCACAACAAGCTGCCCACTACAATATGCCCTTGAGAGAGTTCTTGTGCTGCCATCAGGGACTGGCTCTCCTGCTTGCAGGACAGCATCTACAGCACTATAGGACTGCAGAGAGAGAGAGGAAAAGTAATTTGACAGCAATTTATGTCAGCAAAATCTGAATAAAGGTGATGTTTTCACATGCCCATTGCTATATAGTGTAGATTTGCAGAATTCTTCAATTTGTCATTATTTTGAATACCAGTTCTGTCCTCTCATCCTTCTTGCTGTCAGCCTGGCATGCCTCTGTGAGCCAGACTTCTGATGGAGCCCCACATCTGGGGCAGTGCTCCCCATCACCAACACAGGGCAGTGCTTCACACCTGGGCAGAAGCAGCATTTGCAACATCTGAATGTTTTCAAACACTTCAGTAAAAAACAGCCTTACACAACTCATCAGAAATTGAGACATGAGTCCACAGAGCGCAGAGAAATCACAAAGATCCAGAGATTTTGATTAAAAGGCATAAAAAAAAAAAGGAACACTCAGAAGTGTGGTCTGCTAAAGGGGTGAGCTCCTGCCCCAGTTCCCAGTTGCCAGGATGAGCAATAAAACATATCATAGCCCAGACCCCTCCCAACAACTCCTCACTTCTGTCCTCCCAGCAAACCTCCAGCCACTGCCCGGCCCTTATCCAGCTAATTCACGGGTCACAGTCAGTCCGTGTCCAAGCCAGCCCCAGCACAGAGCTGGGCCACCACTGTCCTGCTGCCCAGGACAAGAGGGAAACCTCTTGCTTTCTCAGGCAAGGCAGACTCCTGGCAAGGCAGCAGGAGCAGGGAAAATTCAGAGTAACACGGATGTGAGGAAACCTCTTACACAGCAGAACAGCAGGCAGCTCCAGGCCACAGGGACAGTCTGCAGCACCAGCAGCAGCCAAGCAGCTCTGTGCTGCACAGCCCAGGGAAAGCTGAACCCAAACACAGAGCAAAACAGACTTGCCAGTAGCACAAGAAAATCCACACAGTCTCTTCCAGCTCCTGGGGGAGGGAGCCCTGAGAAGCGGCACAGCCCAGGGCCAGATGGAGAGGTGGAGCAGCGGGGAGTGACAGTTAATCAGTAAATAACACCAGGATTTTTGGCCGTATAAATGAATGAGAGCAAGGAAAAATGTGAGGCTGGGCCACACTGATCCTGGGGCAGAACTAGAAATCTTCAAAGTCCCCAAGAAGGAAGCATTTTAAGTTACTTTTTCTCTAAAACAATAGCGGTATGTGTAGAAAGCAGCACAGGCTGCTGGGAATAAGAGGTTAAGCAAGGAGATGATCACACTGGAGGAAAAAGGAAAGCCCTGTAGTTCAGTTTGTTAGACCAGGGAAGGCCAAACAGCAGCTGTTCTGGACAGCTAGAGGCCAGTACATTGACTCACAAGCCAAACAGCAAAGATTTCCAGCCGAAGCATGAACTTGCATCACTTCACAGGGCTAGGAAAACATCGTTCCAGCTTAAACACAGGGAGATTCAGCTTGAAAGTCAAGATCGTGGTGGATGAGTGCCTCCCAACAAAAAACTTGCATTGTCCTGAAGTTCTCAAGGTCTGGGACTGTGTGGCTGGGGATCAGCACCTCCCATGGCTGGATTGTTTTGCACTCCCCTAACCCCTCTGCTTCCCCAGCACGACTGGAGCTGAGCCGTCACACAGGCATCCCCCAGTGCAGGAACTGGAGGTGGCTCAGGGAGGCCCAGGGGCACCACAGGGTTGAGCAGGGTAGGATGAGCCCCTGCTGGCCTGAGGAGGTGCAGAAGAGGCTCAGGGAAGGGGAACGACCCTGGCATTACAACACAGCTTTGCCCACAGCCTGCAGCTGCACATTCCACAAAAGCACCTACAGGGTGTGGGTGCTGCACTCCCTGTGCTGAGCTACTGGGAGGCAGGGGCTCCACCAGCACTGCTGGGGGAGAGGCAGCCCTTTCCTGGAAAGGAGCTGAGCCCATCAGCCTCACAAAGTTTTGGGGATGAACACACAGCAGGCAGAGTCAGAGATGTACAATCTCCAGACTCATGGCTTGGTTTAGGAGACCCTGAGGAAGCAGGTAACACTCACAGCACAAAACAGCCAAACCCCTCCCTAAACATGGAGCAGGGTAGGTATTTTCTAGAGAGCCAGAGAGTTTGTTTCAGAGTTCTTGCAACATCAGAGGACAAATTAAAATCTGCTGAAGTTGAAAGCAAGACTGGGGTTTAATTGCCTTTTACCATCACCCAGGACACAAGAGGTGATAAAACAAATAAAAGGGTCTAAAATGAATTTGCTCATGCAGGAGATTTGTATTGATACCGTTTGAAGGACAGCCTTAGGCTGGTTGCAGCAAAGCACTGATTCTGGGGGCAGAAAGCTTTTCCCACTTCTCCATTACACGAAGATGGGGTAGCTCCACCTCCAGCTGTTGCAGAGCCCTCTCTCCCATAGCACTTACAGCACAATGCTGCTGTCAGCCCACCACATTGGCACACAGACAGCAAACCAGGAGTCCAGATAAAATCCCACTAATGTCATGCCCTCACTTATAAAAAAGCATAGAGCAGAAGTGATTATCTATTAACAGGAGCCTGAGGAGCTGGGAGTGAGAACAGCAGCCTAGGCTGGTACTGCCACAAGAACAAATTTTTTTCAGTTGGCCACAATTAAAGTTTGGGTTGTACTTTTGGGTACTTTTTTTCTAAAACAAGGTTTCTATTCATCAGAACCATGGGTGTCTGCAGCAGCTTCCACACAAGAAGAGTGTACCTGTTTATGAAGGTGATTACATCATCTGGTTGCTTGAGATAATAAGCAATCAGATTGGAAGATCCATGAATTTCCTCCTGACCTATTTTCTGTGGTCCAAGGAGAGGATGGTTTTGCCTTCTTTTTCAGAACTGCCTAATTCAGAGAATACTTGCAAAGAGACCAAAGCAACCTCTTCATCTGAAAATGCACTTGTGCAGGCTCCTAGACTGGAACAAGGGCTGTGCAAAAATACTGCAGAATGTCCTGAGCAGCACCTGGCAGGTGCCAGGTACATAGGAAGGGAGAGCTCTGTCCTTCCCATGGTTTCTGCACATGGAAAGCATAAAACCCCATGCTCAGAGTGAATCATTTATTACTGATGCTGCAGAGCCCTACACAAAACAGATGAAATCAGCTGGCTGTGGACAAGGCAACCAAACATCTGCTTGTAGTGTGAAAACAGGGCTGAGTGTTCTAACCTCTTAATGGTGTGAAACTAGAGCAAAACCACATGGTGAACAGTTAAAAGGTGTTTTTATCTTATGGAGAAATTTAAAGGTATCTGTAGCTCTTGTTGTGTACAGGAGAAATCTGTAAGTCCCTAGAAATTAAGGAAAACACACTTGAATTAAAGAGCCATTTTGGTTGTAATTTTTAGATTGCAGGTTTAATTGAGAGGTAAGTGCTGACCTTCTGTGCACCCTGCATCTCACTGTGCCTGTTGGATCTGACAAGGAGCCTGATGCTTTATTTCACACTCATACCCAGACATGGCTAAGGCAGACTTGGGGTGCTGCTGTCACCGGGCTGAGCCAGGCGGTCAGGAGCGGGGAAGGTTCCCTGGTGAGATCTCAGCACAGCCCAAAACAGTTTGCATCTCCTCCCTGCCCAGGCAGATACAAGGACTGCCTTCCTCAGGGTTGTTTTGATACGATCAGGCAAAAAAAAAATAATTTTTATTCCACCAAAATAGCTTTTCCTTGAAGCTATTGCAAGTGTGGCTGTGATCAAAGGTGACTGGGAGCGATGCTGGTGGAAACAGCCATCAGCAGTTTGCATGACCCAGGGGTGGTGTAGACTAGGGAGAAGATGAAGAAGGTCCTGTAGCACCTCCTGTGGTCTATTGTTCGGGACTTCAAAGAGCCCAGGATCTGTAGCCGGTGCTAATAGCTGTTATCTTCCGGCAACAGTAATTAGGAACTGAAGGAGACTGAGACTGTGACTATAAAAAGCCAATAAAGCTACACCTTTTCTGCTTCATTTACTTGATTACTCCTGTTTTCATTATATCCACCCCTCTAGGATGTGACTTTTAATCCTCCAAGCTGATCTATCCCTATGAATATTCACTGTCAGTGATACACATATTGCTGCTGCCTGAATATCCTGAAGCTGTTATCAGTCATGCATTAATCTGATATGCAGCTCCTTGGGCCTCATCTAAATTGCAAGTACAAAATGAGAAAAATGTAAATAACTGGAAGAAGTAAATGCTAAAGTCAGTAAAAGATGATTTATGGGTTTTTTTCAGCTTCATATTAATTTTGCCATACTGGATTTTGGAGCATTTGTTTAAAGTCCACGTATTACTTATGCAAGAACCTATAAATTTCACACATATTTTGAGCAAAGGGATGTGGAAACAGTGAGTCGGACTGGCAGAACCTCTTTCAGGGAGGTGTGCCAAGGGGAGGGTAAATGTCCAGGGGAGCTTGAAAACACAGCTTCTGCATCTCCACCTCCACATCTAGTGACGCTTGGTTCAAGGAATTCCTAATTGAGGGGTTGTATTTGACTTAGTGACCACCAGGTATTATCTTCTCTTAATACAATGAATCATTTTTTAAATCCTTGTAAAATTTTCATAACCTCTCTGCCATGCAACAGACAACAACTTAAATACAAGTTTTGTAAACCAGTTTTTCCTCATTTGTTGAGGTGAACATATTTCTGCTAGTTTCACCTGATGCCCCCAAACCTCGTTTTACAAGAGGCAGAGGATAACCACTCCCTGTCGGTCACAGCACTCAGGCTTTGGCAGACTCCGCTGATTTTGTAGCCTGTAGAACTGCCCAAAGCCCAGGTCCCATTCGCCTCGCGTGGCTGTGCCGTGGCCCGGCGCACCCCTGCGTGAAGGGGATGCCGGGCGCGTCCCCAGGGCGCTGGGCGGCACACAGCTGCTGATGGGGACTCGCTGATGGCCCCGCGGGAGCAGCTGGCGTGGCGCTCCCAGGCTGCCTGGGCGCTCCGCGGGGCGCACCGAGCCAGCCCAGCCCTTCCGAGTGCCCCGAGCTGCTCCTGGGGCTGGCACTGCAGCAGCAGCGCCCGTGGCAGGAGAGGGGCTGGCTGCTGGCACAGCAACGTGCCCTGCGTGCAGCCCAGGCTGAGAACCAGAGGCTGTTCCCGGAGCGGGGACATCACTCATCACACTATTTTACACATCGCTTAGTTCATATTTCTTCCTCTACAGTGAGAGGGGCAAGAACACTTCTGTCATCGGCTGGTGGGGAGAAACAATAGCTCTACTCACGCTGCCACCACCCCGCAGGGGCTGAATCACCGTCACAAGGCGAATTAGCCTCTCGCCTGTCGCTCAGCTCCTTCCTCACGGTGACTCATTCTGCAACAGGGACGGGAGCGAAAGGCGGATGCTACAGCCTCCTCCCCTACACCAAACCGTGAACCAAACAGGAACCTGCGGCCTGGATCATCTCGGGGCAGGCTCGGAGGGCCCGGGAGGCAGCGGGGGGCTCGGGGTGCGGCGGCGGAGCCGGGCAGGGCGGAGGGCGCAGCAGCAGCTGCCACGGCCCCGGGCGCGCAGACCGCTGCTGCTTCTGCAGCCCCTCGGGGGTTGGCTTCCTCCTTGCACATCCATCAGCCCATACAGGGCATGACAGCTCGTCTTTCCTTGCTCAACAAAGCTTCCCCATAAGCAGCAACATTTCTTCTGCCTTCCCTTGGTGTTTGGTTTCCGGTACCCGGGATCAGCAGAGCTCCCGAGCCTGAGGGATGCTCCGCTCCGCAGACCACTTCGAATAGATTTAAACGGGCTATACGCGCCCACAAGGGGAAATGAACCGTGTCCTGGTGCCGCACAGCTCTTGCAGCTCATTCCGGAGGGCAGACCTGAAGGGGTGCAAGCCCCGTGTGCACCTCCGGGCTGCGGGCGCTCGGGCTGGACCCCAAGTTCAGCCTCGCCCCTCATCCCTGTGCACATCCGTCCGCCCGCAGGACCGGAGAGGCGGCGTCTCACCTGCCGCGCCATGCACTGGAAAACGAGTGCTGGTGACTTCAAGTGAAGAGAGCTCAAAGCAGCCTGGAAATGTGTCTCCAGGAGCAGGGTGCCATGTGCGCCTGCCGAGCAGAGCTTCTCTCATTACCATCGGCAGCGAAACGCGCTGTCGGGCTGGTGGCGGAGAGACGACGTGTTACCAAGATTAGACACAAAATGTATTGTACAGGAGGGCTAAAACTAGTCTGAGGGTAATGAATTTTACAGCATGCTGCCTTTTTGGAACATGCTGGAGGGCAATTCCTCCTTCCTCTGGCTTTGCCGTTGCCAAGGGAGCCCCGAGATCGAGTTGCTGCAGGGATTGTGTGAGCACCTGGTCATCCCCAGGGTTCAGGTGAGCAAAAGCACCTCTTGCAACAGGGTAAGGAGGGTGCAGCCCTCTCTGCCCTGTGTTGAGGGGCACCTCCTCTCCCTGCCAGCACTCTGCCAGGGAACCCCTGAAAACCAGCCCAAGGGCACTTTATCACTCTGAGTGGATCACTCTGGCAGACGAACTCCCGCTGGCTTAACCCCTCATGTTTGTGTCTCTCCCGTATTGCTGCTTGCCTCCCTCGCCCCCACAGCCTCTCCTCCCTCGGGTTTCCTCACCTCCACAGCACCCGCAGCACAGCTCTGCAATCCATGCCATGCCTTGTGGAGGCTCACAGGAGAGTCGGAGAAAGGCCTTTCCTTGAGCCACTGCACACAGGTGCTATAAGCCGCTATGGGATAATTAATGGTTGAGACAAGAATTATCTCACTGCTAACAAAAATGATCGGGCACTTAAGCTTTGAGACACATTGGAGATACTAGCGATGATTATAATTTTCAGACAAATATTTTCTGGCAATGAATAACATATGAACATAGATTTTTATGAGGCTTTTTAAGCTTGGGGGAAAAGAAGGCTTGGTTTTTTTTTTTTTCCTACAAGCCTCCTCTTTGCAATGGCAATTAGTAAATCCCATGTACAAGCATTTGCTGGGAAGAATCTCTTCAGCTTGCACAGCTGTGTAGGTTCCTCTGTGTATCATCCTATCTTTAATCATGCCTTTTGTGCCTAGCTATCACCTCTGTTTTGATACAAACCATGTGATAGAAGGCACAGGGATTTCAGGTGTTGCTGAGGAGCAGAGGGAGTTCTGAGGGCAACATTTGCATTACAAACTGACTATTCCATGGCTCGTGCCAAGTGCTGTCTGTGTCAGACTAACCAGTGCAGAGTGGTGCAGGAGCTGGTGGCCAAAGCCAGGACACCCAGGGGTGCAAGGGCAGTGAGGAGCATCCCCAGCGGCTCAGCTGTTCCTCACAGCAGAGCCCAGGAGCTGGCACAGGGGCTGCAACACAGACAGTGCTGCTGGGAGGGGAGGGCTCAAGGTGCTTCATCCAGGAAGGTTACCTGTGATCACTCCTGTGGGGAACCACAGAGGGTCTAGGAGCTCCCTAGAGGAGCTCACCTATGAGGTGAGTGACTACAATGAGATTTTCACCTCACTCTGCACAGCACAGCTTCTGCTGCAGGGAAAAGCTCAATGGCAAAGACTCTGCCAGGCAAGAAATGATTCCCATGGCAGGAGGCAGGAATCACTGGAAAAGCCCGCAGCATGGTCCAGCTAATGTGCCATGAGCTGCAGAGCAGTCCTGCACCTTCCCCGAGTATTTTCTGAGGGGAAAAGGTTCCCCCAGAGCAGGGGAACCTCTCTACGGCATTTCCAGTGTTACTGCAATGCTCCATCAGGGAATTGCATGCTTGTGAGGCCACCTGCCCCCACTCCCCTGGGGATTAATGGCACCCACACAGGCTGGTGAATCACTAAGCCCAGGAGAAGTGGTTCTCCTGCAGTAATTGTCTTCTTTGCACAGTGATGTCTGCAAATAGTACTGGCAGCCTTCACCGTGGGGTGCCTCAGCGTTTCAGAGTTAGAAATATAGTGTTCGTGTTCCTCCTGACCCTGGGCAGCCTTCAGCTGCTCTGGGTAGCCAATTTTATACCAATAAACAATGGAATTGACTAGAGATATTACAGAGAGACTAATAAGTGAGCACAAATGACAGGGCTGCTGTTATACCAGAGGCTTATGCTGATGTTATGAACTGATACTGAAGCTGGGGACATGGTGCTGGAGACAGCAGGTTCTCAGGCAGGACATTGCTGGTGCCCATTGTGGATATGTACCCTGAGATACTTGATATTGTTTTGGGATGTGTTTCCAAACTCATTCATTGGCAGTTCTTCCAGCCTGTTTCTAGTACAAACAAAATAATATTTGTTCAACACAAAAGACATCTCCCACAATTTACAGCTGCTGCAAGGCCCTGTAAGCCTTTGAGTACTACGTGGGGCATTATCAGTATTTCTGAAGGTTGGAAACAGTCTTGGGTGGTGCAGAAGCCTTGGTGAAGGTGGCAGGAGTCTGAGCAGGGAGCTCAGGAGATGCCCAAGATGCCCAAGCCTCCTCCAGGGAGGAGGCTCACAGCAGGGTGAGGGGCAGAGGAAAGACAAGGAGGGCTACAAATCAAAGGATGAGGGATGTCTGGGGTCCTGCACAGTCACTGCCTGCTGCAGAGCTGGAAAGTGCTCTGTGGGGCCCAGACACAGCCACACCTGAGCAAACTCCAGGTGAGAGCCTGTCTGGAACAGCTGTCTCTGGAAGCCCCAGGATCCATCACAGCCCTGAGACCCTTGGTGCTCAAAGACCTGCCCGCCATGGTTTAGGAGACTGGGGAGCAGAGGACATGTCTGATGGCAGTGCCTGTTCCCAGCAGCTGCACCTTGGTGCAGCTCTGTGCCCTCCCCACACAACACATCAAATAAAAGGCAGCACTCAGTATATGTCACACTGATAAGAAATTCCCTCCTTAAAGTGGTCCTTGACTGCAGCCCAGTCAGCCTTCCCCTTGCCTCCCAGATGTTATGTGGCCTCTGGAGCAACACTGTGCACCAAAAATGCTGCTTCTGTTCCCATTTGACAGGAAAAGGTTCTCCTACCTGTCACTTGTCCATGTCCTCCAGCTGTAATGTTCGGTTTAATTAAAAACCCACCCCTCCTTGCAAACCAGGCACATCAGGAGCTCCTGCTGGAAGAGAGGAGCAAGTTGGGCAGGTCTCTGTGCTCCCAGGAAAGACAAGAAGTTCTGCTTGCCTCAGGGATGGGAAAGGGAGCATGGCAGGCACCAAGTCTAGACCCACAGGAGCAGATTCCCCCCCCACTGAGACCTCTGGGAAGTCCAGCCTCCACATCACCCATCTCTGGGGTCACTTTTCCCAAAAAACATGGAAGATCTCCAGTATAATACTTGGCACTTTCAGTTGCTTCCCCTGAGCCTGCTCAGCACCCATACAAAGCTCTCTCCACAATAAAGTGCTGCAGATCTGCTCCTTGGGGCCAGGAGCTGATGCTGCCAGCTGAGCACTTTGGCTGGAGAGCCCAGAGCTTCGAGGAGGGAAAAGCCACCAAACCCTTTGTGACTCACACCGAAACCATGCCGTCTGCATTTCCAGCCAGGCCTGTAATCAGGCTGCAAAGGGGCTGATCCTGAAAGAGTAGAGGGTGACAGATCTGCCTGTCAGAGGGGTCACAGCCCCTGCTGGGGCCCGAAGCTGGGTCCCGACTGCCAAGACCCCCAGGCTGGGAGGAGCATCTCCAAACAGCCACGCCTGCATTTCCCTCAGGGACTGCTGTAAATGCTTCAGTAGGTGTTGCCACTGACGGCATTCACACTTCCTCCAAAATTAGGTCTTTTAAGAAATGTGATGTTTTAAAAATTCTGCTGTGGGGCTGCAATGTGCACTGGTACAGTTACAGCTGAAGACACATCCCCCACCTGGTTACCAGCTGGCTAAAATCCAGCTCTGCCTGTTTGCCATCAGAAATCCTCCAAAACAGTTGTGAGTGAGCTGATAGCAGTCTTGCCAAAGCAAAATCCCTGTCTGCTCTCTGCTCACCACTGCAGTGCCTCCGAAGCTCCATGTGCTCCAGACTGCTTGAGTGATCAAAGTCACCAGCTCAGCTCAAAGAGCTGCCAAGACTGGAGCCTAAAGAATGTTTCAGCCAAGCCTTAAAATATTTCATCTGCTTTCATACTCACTGTAGTCTAACAGACATCCATGGGACACTGGGAAATACCTGGTAGGTTCCCTCTCTCTCTGCTGTATCAAACCACAATGAATCCCACCAAAAAGCACATTTAAAAGATCTCAGCAATCCAGGCAGTCACGTCTCCATGGCTGGGAGCTGGATGGCTGTGAGGGAGGAGTGGTGTTTTCAAGGAGCAGGAGCTTGGCCTGGTGGGCAATCTGTCCCCTGAAGATGCCAGGCTGTATCACATGTCCTCCCTCCTCAGAGATCTGGCTATCATCTGGGCTGGGAATTCTGGTGCAATTTTTCATTTCTGGGATAGAGTTACCATGCCTAGAGTTACCATGTTTTCACTAAAGAATTACACAAGCAGTCAGAAGATGCAGCCCTCCAGGGCCCCTACGTTTTTTTGGAATAGGAAAGAAAAGTGCCTGATGTTATTCTCAGACACCGGAACATTTGCCCACTCTTGCCTCCCTGGTGTGACCCCCTGCACATGCCAGGCCACCCCCTGAGCCCAGCCTAGGGTCACTACAGCCCCATTTGCTCCCAAGGAGCAGCATTAGCAGCAAAATCTCCATTCCAGGGAGGGACAGAGCAGCAAAGCAAAGCCCCAGTGCTGCTGGGCAGAGCTGTGTGCAAGTGGGCACCCAGAGCCAGGTCAGCTCCTGCAGACAGACCTTGGGGCCATGTGAGAAGCTCTGGCATGGGCCTTTGCTGGGAACAGAGCTGGTGACCCTCAGTGCCATGTAGGACATGTGGCATGGGGTGCATGTACTGGGAGGGCACCACAGCCCAGACACTGGCACATGAGCCCTTCTGCTCAGCACAGCTTGAAAGTGGCCACATCTAGAGGAAAAACCCAGAAATTCATGTTGTTCCTGTTTCATGCTCCACTTAGAGGAATTTCTGATGGATTTTGGTCTGGGTTTCCATTGTGGTGCAAATCAGAGCACAACTGCAGGGGGTCAGAAAGTCACAAAGGCATCTGTGTGTAGGATGCAGCCATGAGCAAGAGAGGCTGAGAGCAAGGATTGTGGCACAGGGTCTGGGTGCAGCAGCCAGGGCCACAAAGGGCCATTCAGGGTGGTGGCTGGGGCTCAGACCCGTGGTGTGGTACCAGCCCGTGCCTGGCCAGCAGCACCGGTGCATGGCTCAGCTCTGTGCTTTGTGCCACACAGAATCATCTCTGGCGGATGTGACACCCCTTGTTCTCATCTGCCAGGACTGAAAGGGAACTTTTCAGGGCCTGGGGACAATCGTTCACCTCCACCCAGCACTCAGAACACCCATCTGGGCCACAGCACTGATTGCAGGTGGCTGGAAGGAGTCCAGGGGGTTCAATTCAGGGCCAGCATCTTGGGGATGCTTGTCCTCCCAGCCACCATCCCCCGGCCCTCCAGCGGCAGCCAGAGCAGGATACACACCCATCCTATGGCAGGATCCCTGAAATCTCCTCAAGATGCCACACTGTTCCCCACTGGCTCCCCTGCCACATCCCTGTGTGCCCATCTCATCCTGCAGCATCCCCTGCTGCCCCACAGAACACCCCCACACACCTCCCGACAGCACCGAGTCTGCACAGGAAACCTGCTTCTTGAAGTAACAGCAGAAAATAAATCTACCAACCTCTTGGAAGCATGGGAGCCTCTTGCTGCCCCTCCACCCCAACTTACCCTGTCAAGCCACTCACTCATTAGTGCCTACAACACAGCTGGAAGTGCATTGATCTGGCTGAGAATTAGCCCAAAGGATCTCCCAGGAGCTGAGAAAAAAGGAGAGAGTTCAGAAGGACTCAAAGGTTGAAGAGGAAGGGTTGCATCCCTAGGAATGCTGTCCAGGCCGTATCAATCCAGTCAGGGTGTGGCTGGGATGTGCTGGGGTTTGGCCCCCTCTCTGCTGTGCAGAATCCAGGCTTCCAGGCAGGCCAGTGGTGTTCCTTGTGGAAGTGCTGCTCCAAGCAGGTGAGCTCCTTGCTAAGGGACTCAATGCTACAGGGAACTCCTGATAACAACACAGAGAGGTAGGGCTGTCCCAAAACATCAGCAAAGGGAATGCAAATCCCTGTCTCCCTGGGGTGGAAGGGGATTCCCTCATCTGCAAAGGTTTCTGCCATGCATAGCTGATCCCCACAGAGCAGGTTCAGAGAGGCAAGGAGCTTCAGGGAAAGTGCTGCCAGCCAGAGGAAAGCAGCCCCTCTGCTCCTGCTGATCCAGCACCCTCTGCTGTGTGCCAGCACCCAGCCAGAGGCACATCCACTACAGCCACACGCACAGGCTACAGGGGGACAGCAGGAACCACTCCACAGTGAGAAGCAGCAGGAGGGTCAAGAAGCAGAGGCAGGACAAAGGGAGGTGCTGACCTGCTGGTGCCCGCGGGACCATTGCCCAGTGCAGCAGGCTGAGTGCGAGCACTGTCAGCATGCCGGGTGCATCTCCACCAGAGCAGATCAGCCCTTGCCCCAGAGTGCTGCTCTTGCCCTGAGCAGGATCATGGGCTCTGTCCATTGGAGAGGGGGCTCAGGCAGGCATTGTAGGGATGAATCCAGCCCAGTGGGGCTGAAGACCAGCATCCTCCATCCCACTCCAGACAGAATGCAACAGCTGTAGGCAGGGCTCAGATGGGATCCTGAACCATGGTAAGGGTGGGGAACCCCATCAGGTCCTGATGATGCATCAGGGAGTAAGATCTTTCTCTGGTTTTAAACTCAGTGCAGATTTAGAGGCTAAACATCAAGAATAACCCAAAGTTTTGCTTAACCAATCTATAATTTTTCTGGTCTCTCCTTCAGACCAGTCACACTTTCAGTCTCATGACAACAAATACCCCAGTTTCACTGTGTGGTAGATTGGATCCTGGTAGTTTCCCACAAAACCTCCAAGATCTCAGATAGAGGAAGCACCAAATACTCACCCTGTTTTCATGGATATGACAGAAAGCTGCTGCTTTCTGTGCTAGTAATGCCCAGCTCTGGGTGGGCTGGCTTGGATGCTCTGGCAGCATTAAGACTCCTAAGGCCTGAAAAACTGGCTGGAAGTCTCTGTGGCAACATGTTATCTCACAAGATTTATAGTTCATCCTGCTCCAGGCAGAGTCAGAAATACCACCACAGAGGTATCAGACTCCGGATATTACTGCAGAGCATTTTTAGGCTATTCCTCTGACATTCACAGCAGGGGAAGAAACAAAGATGGGAACATTTACACTTTCACCCCCAGCTCCAGCAAGGATCTTTCTGGGGGTTTTGGTGTGTGGGTATTCGGAGAGGAGGCGGGCAAGCTCCAGTTGCTTCCCAACTTGCAACTGGCTGGAAAATAAAGCTCAAGGATGAATGCCTGCACAAGATCAGGAGGGGGATTTTAGCTTTCTAGGTCCCCCTTGGGTATAAAAAACCTAAAATCATGGGACTAGGTTGCTGGGAAAGACAAGCTCTCTCTTCAGTGCCCCATTTGCTGATGGAGAGGTAAGCAGTGAGGGGAGCAAACACTGCAGGGACCAGCACATTGAAGTTTGTTAGACAAGTGAAGGGGAATCCCTGGAAAGGTCTGCACCTGTCTGGGATGGCTGCAAAGAGGCTGCAATTCCCAGGGCACAGCTCCTTAGCACTGCAGATCCCCAGTAGTCTGTGGGTGGGCTGACCCACTTGCTGCATGGCTGAGAAATCAGAGCACCCCCGCTTCAGGAGAGCTCTGTGTCCCCAGGACTTGTGTGGGTGGTGACACAGGTCTCCCAAGCTTTTCTGCTGAAGGTGTCCCACATCACACAAATAATTGCACAACCTTGTGCTAGGGAGGGGAGGGAAAAGATGACTGGAGGAGGCTGTACCCAGGTCCACTCCCTCTTCCAGTTCATTATGGTGGCAGAGCTCCAGAAAGTCAGAAATACTCATATGTGATCAGATGCTGACAAAAAGGCATCTTCAAATAACCACAAACAAAACACTATGTTAGCAAAAATTATTTTAAGATAACAACCTACACCTTAGCCAGACTCCTCACCCCTAAGCTCCCACGGACCGCAGGGAGCTGCCTGCTGGCTATGGAAGCAGAACAGCCTGATTTGTGGTTTTCAGGCAGCCCTGAGCTCCTGAAACCCTTTGGAAGGTAGAAAATGGTAGGCAACCACCTCCACTGTCCCTCACTGGTTGCAAGAGAGCTGTAGGATGGCATTTGTGCCACTGCATGTCCCTCCCTACATGGTGGAGGTGGAGGTCCCCAGAAACACAGGCCAGGCTGGCATCCCCCTGTTTGCCATCCCCACCCTGACTGCAGGCAGGGCTGGAGCTGAGCCCACTCCAGGCAGTCTGTCCCTGCAGCTGGCAGAGTGGAGGTGTGCTGCCCCATCTGACTGCCAGCACTGGGCCATACTCACAGCGCCCCTTTCACCCACCACCCAGAGAAGGGCGTGATGCCCAGGTGATGGCTGGTGTTAAGCAATGGGTGGCCATCCGTGTGACAGGTGCACAGGCTGCTCCTGGCCTTGGCATCTCCTGTTTCTTGCACTCCTGCTCAGTGAGGAAGAACTCCTCACTTACTGCTTTGGTGGTACCAGGCCAGCACTTCCTCTCATACAGGGAAGTGCCAGTTTAAATTCACAGCACCCAAGGCTGCACAGCAAGCCCTACAGCACTGTTGGGAAAGAGGGGAGAGAAACCAGTGCCGTGACCCTGAGCAGTACCTTCCCTGGGAAGTGTCATCAGATGTGTGAGTTATTCTTATGATTCCCTCCTTGTTTTCTGAAGAGATGCTTTCTTTTCAAAGCCACAGCCCTTGAAGTGCCAGCAGCTGCACATACACCTTGAAGCAAGGCCTCCTTGGTTTCAGTCCATCCTCAGAACAGACAGGGATTAGACTTTGTAGCTCAGCAAGTGAGCCTTTTATATTTTGTTGAGGACCCATATAATTGTTATATTTAATTAAATTGGGGAAGACATCCTGTGCTCTGCTGTTTAACAATGCCTGAACATGAGTGGTCCTTTCCTCTTTTCTGTTTCCAGAGCAATCCTGTTTCCAAACTGCTACTCCAGGGTATGTCTCAGACAGACCCATAGGGCTGAGACCCAGGAGGGAGCCTGGGCCAGACCTCTGCCAGGATGTGGGAGCTGAGGCATGGGCCTGGGAGCAGGTCTCCTGAAGGTGTGTGAATTTCTGGCTGTGAAATGATCTCCTGTTTAACTGGGAAATCCCTGCACTTCGTCCTGACAAGGTGGCAGTAAGGAGTCACTAAATGCTGTACTCACTACCCTCATTGCCAGGAGCAAAAAGTGGGTAGGACTTCATGATTTCCACATTAAGGATCAGAACAAGATGTAACAGCTGTAGTTAAAATTACTCCATCTCTGCTACTTCCCACCACCCAAGGGAAAGTTATTTTTAATTGCAGGTTGCCTAAGGGATACTGCAGTGAAATCTGTTGCATCATTGCCAAGGGTCTTCGCCTGGTGAGAAATCTGGGAAGAGAGCTGGGACCTTCCTTCAGCGAGCTGGGGCCAGACTGCAGCTCAGGTGTGTGCACCCCCTACAAACTGACACCTCCAGGCTTCCCATCTCCTCCTGAGGGAGCAGAAGCTGCCACCGAGGAAGCCTTGAGAGTACAGAGGACCAGGTGCCTGGCCAAGTCCTCTTTTGTTCTTTTCAGTTGCTAAATAAACTTAGGCTGAAGCTATTCCAGGAGCTGCAGCGGCACAGTGCAGGCAGACATCAAATGCTCTGAGTCAAAAGGACAGTCATGCAAACCTAGAAGGGATTAGCTTTTAATGCGCTTCTCATGGCAAACCCTGATCTTTGCAATCCCAGCAGAAAAACTAGCCAGCTTGCTGCCCTCCTGACCACAAATCTGCTGCCAAACTCTCCCAGTGTCAGGAAAACTCACACAGAAATGTTGGAGCAGCTGTGGATGCACAGGGGCACACCAGCCATTCCCCCCTCCCTATAAGAAATCACACAGCTCCCTGTCACTTGCCCTGCAGGGCAGTGGGACGTCACATCTCCTCCAGCCCTGGCACGGTGGCACAGCTACAGAGCTCCCTGGGGCCACCTCATGGGAGAGTTCAGGAGCCTCCAGAAGAAATGCCATGTAGATGTGAGCACAGTTATCCCTGCTCAGCTTTATCCCTCTGGCTGGGAATGAACACGGTGCTGTTGAACATCTGCTATATTTGCTCCCTGGGTCTCTGAGCTAAACTGAGATAACCTAGCTGTGCACTCAGTTTCCTCCATATATAATTCCACTGGTGTTTGTATTAAAACCCAGCAGCAAAATTGGGAGCCAGTAGCCCAGGTGGGATTACATGATTTTTTAATGCTACTTGGCATGTTAAGAGCTAAATTTTAGACTACAAGAACTTCCCTTGTAAAGGCTTTTCTCTCTCTGTTAAGTCATCTGCAACAGACAGTGTTATCCAGGTGCTTTGCTCTGCTTTGCAATTCAGTCCTTGTGCCTACTGGGTAGCTCTTACTCACGTTTTGTCCTAGAAAAGAGTCCTTGTATTGGAAAACAAGGCACTATGCCCTGCATTCAAGATGCAGCTACCACTGCTGGGATTCTGGAGAAAATCAGGAAGGTCTGGAAATCAGCCAGTCTCTCTCTGGAATTTATTTAGGATCTGTCAGTGACATGTCGTGTGCTACCCTGCTGAATCACTGCCACAACCCTGCCCTCTTCAGAGCTCAATTTCCTTTCCTGATCCCTTAGGAATAATCCATAATAATCCTTTGTAATCTGTAAGAGTCCACTACAAATGCAGGTTTAAGAGCTGTGAATACACAGAGTCCAGGGGTTAGGCTTGTCTGTCACGAGATGCACGACACAGCTGGTACTCCCACAAAAGTCTTGCAATACCCAGTACAGACATGAAAGGCTCAAGACTGCAAGTGAACCTTGAGTGATGTGTGTGTGTGTGCAACAGGCAAGAACCTCACCTCTACAGAGTATGAGCCTTCACCTTATATATTAAAAAAATAAAGAGAGGGAGTCTCTGAATTTTGTTACCATTCATGTATACATTTATTAAGCCAAAGGAGTTTGATCATGTCAAAGTATGTTACTAGAGTACATGAGATCTTTTCAACTTTGCTAACAATGTCATTAATTACTTTTTATTTCTGCCTTTCGAGCTTAAAAAATTTACTCTTCCTGAATTCCCCATGAAAGGCTTTTTTTTTTTTTTTCCTTTTCTTTTCTTAAAGTACAAAACAAATGTTTCTCAGATATGTAAACAACCATCATGGAAATGAGACTGCTCCTAAAGTTAACTTTATTGTTATGGATGTTCTGATAGATCTATGTCATGTGGCATGTATTTCAGCTCAGTGACTCCTTCAATGGAGGTTATTGTTGTTATCATCACCTGTGCTGCAGTACTGGAGGCCTGGTCAGGGTTAAGGCCCTTCTGTGCAAGGTGCTGTACAGGTGTCTGGACTGAGGTCCCTGGCCAGAGGGGCATTCACTGATGTGACTAGAACCCTCTGTGCTCCATCTGCTCCGCAGTGCTCCTCACAAACCACAGGAGCTCAAGCGAAACTCCTCTCCAAGTCACCTCTGGAGTTCATGTTCAGATACTGGTGAAGAGAAGGGAAATGTCACTGCAGGCCAATCCTGACACCTGCAGTCCTGTGCGTAAAGCTGCTCACAGTCATGGGAATGCTCATATGAGTAAGAAACTCCCGCGGGGAAAGTCTGCAAGGTTGAGTCCCTGGGTCATTGAACTCCTCTGCAAGAAAGCGTGTGAGAAAAGCAGACTGGCTCCTTTTCTCTAATGTTTCATCAGTATAATTCTAAGAGAGAAAGGGACGGGGTCAGTTGCTCAGTTTCAGCACCTTGAGCATTTTCAGTTTTGATCCCCAAACTAAAGAAGTCTCTGCTCTGCTTTGGGCTACTGTGACCAGGCCTGGACAAGTCAGTTGGACATTCTTTGTTATGAGGAAGCAGTGGTTTGCCACTAGAGCATGGAGGGATTCTGTTTTATGGTGTGAAGGCTGCATCCTAGGCAGGAGTTGTGAAGATTGTGTTTGGCCATCAGCAGAAATTATTCTGAAAACGCTTCAGAGCAATTGCGGTTTAAATAATGGTTATAGCTTCATATTTGAGGTGAAAAAATAAAAGATTACATGAAATAAATAGCAAAAAATCATTGTCTCTGCACAAACATAACATATTCCTGCCTATGAAACATCCTTTGCAAATTACTGCCTTTTAGGTTATGTCAGATATTTAAATGAACCCTTTAGAGCTAAAATACAGTACTCTGAAATGAGGTTAAAAAAATTTAAAAAGGACTAATGGGAAGTGTGTACAAAGCTCTCTTTAAAACAGATTTCCCACCTGGATAGCTTATGAGCGTGAGGCCTCAGTAGACGTAGAGCCGGTCTGCGATGGCGGCGGGCATGTGGGTCATGATCTGCATGCGCAGCCACCAGTAGTAATCCATGGGGTGGTAGCGGGTGTAGGGGGCCGTGGCGGTGAGCGCGTGCGCCACGCTCTCGATCACGGGCGAGGTGTCCCGCGAGCCGCTGTTGCAGTACGACTCCATCTTGCTGACCTGCTCGTCGAAGTACTTCCTGCCGTAGTCCTTGCGCACGATCTCGGGGAGCTCGTCCCACATCTTGTCGGCGATGGCTTTGATGCGCTCGGGGCTGTACAGGTTGGTGCCGGCGATGAAGTTGCCGGGCTCCACGATGCTGACCATGACGCCCTGGGGCTGCATCTCATAGCGCAGGCAGTCGGAGAAGGCTTCCACGCCGAACTTGGTGATACAGTAGGGTGAGCGGGCAGGGCTGCCCATCCGCCCCATCATGCTGCTGATGTTCACCACACGACCTAGGCAGAGGGCGGGCAGAGCACAGCTGAGCCATGGTAGCTGGCCTGGAACAGGCACCTGGCACACACCACCCAACACACTGCTGAACATGCACCCACCCACCTGCCCACTGAGGGCTGCCTGGCAGACCTGCTCACGGCTCTGCCTCAGCAGTGCTGGCCGAGGCAATGGCCGTCAGCCCACTGCTTGTGCTCCTCGGCTAATTCTACCTGGGGGAACAAGCACATGCTGACACACAAAGCTCAGTGCTCTAGGGAGCACAGGAGAGGCTGGAGAGAGCCTGCATGGGGGGAAACAGGCTTGTTCAGCAACCATTTGGACTGAGCCCAAACAAGTGAAAGCAGGAGGAAGGAAAGCCTCTGGCACTAAAGCTGAGCTTGTTTATTTGCAAATCAAAGGGCAGTGGTGGCCCAGAGTGTCTGCTTCTCAAAAGGAATGGATTGTTCCTGTACCACCAATGGGCAGAGCAGCTTAAGTCCACTGCACTCCTCCCTATGACATCTGGGTTATGGCTCCAGGCACAGAGGTCTTTCTCCCTGCCAGAAGCCTCCCATTTGGGCTGGGGAAAATGCTGGTAAGAGGCTGTGGATGCTGTAATCTAGGCAGAGGTTGGAGTTCACTGCACTTTCTACCAGGGCTCTTTGCTAAGTTGTGTTAGAAACCGAAACTTTAACCTCAGAAGTGGATAACTTTCCATGGTGGAAGAAGGGCTGCCCAGGCCACATCCAACTCAGGTCTGCAGCACAGGGCAACATGGTTAATGCCCATGGATGCCTCAAGAGCGAAAAATACTCTCATTTAGTCAGGAAGTAGGCCCTAGCACAGGAAAGCTTCTTCCCCTTTATGCTGAGACTCATACAAGCTCCAGGTCTGTACACCTTTGCTGTGCAACCCTCCCTTTGCCTACATCACAGGCTCCCAGAGTAACAGAGCAAAATGATAACTTCCTTGCTAGAAGCTTTTTACGCTGCTGCTGCCCACTCTGACACAGCTGATTTTTATATAGCAGGAAGGAATGCTCCTTGCACTGTCATTTATTGTGAGCTGCAGTTTGTGAACAGGTAAAAGAAGGTATAATGGATTAGATCTTGTGTGGGATGTTGCAGGAGAAGGCAGCACATATGGGAAAGAGAAATAACTGGTTTTCAGGCCTGCTGCCCTGTTGTGTAACTCAGAGAGGTGAGGCAATCCGTGTGTATGCTGGGGACCACATTCTGTCTCTGAAGGCAGGAAGGTGGCCAATGGTGCAGAGAGAAGTGCCATAGACCTCCTGGCCTCTAACACAGCTAGGTGTGGCAGGATGAGGGACCTGCCACAGGGAGAGCCAGTCAGGAGGTCTGCCACTCACCCTTTGACCTCCGAATGAGTGGGAGGAAAGCCTTGGTGGTTCGCACGGTCCCCCACAGGTTCACTTCAGCTACCTCCATGTAGGTGTCCATGCTGGTGAACTCAACTTCCCCAAAGGTGGAGATCCCAGCATTGTTAACCAGCCCCCAGAGCCCTACAAGACAAAATCAAGCACCATTAGTTGTGCTAATAGGTTACTGAACCACACATCAGAGCTTTTCATGATGACTTACGATGGTAAAGACCAGATAAAGAGAGTCCAGAGCCCACTTCAGTTTCCTGAGCAAATATAACCACCATAGAGATCTGCCTGTACCACCCAATATTGAAGCACTAAGTACTGTGAATGAGGCTTCCCAGGAAGTTCTGAGCCAGCAAATAGAGAACTCCAGCCTTGTCTAAGCTGAAGTTGTCCTTGCCATTCTTTATTTGTCCATCATGATTTTTTAGAAGAAGCAAAATATATAATGCAAATAATAAAAATAGGAATGACCTTGTAAGAAACAAAAGAGTAATTCTTTCAAAGTAAAAACCCTTCTGTCACCATAAGAACTAGAGCGTTTGCAGTGCTGAGAAGGAGGGTAGGCATAGGTGAGAATTCATGTCACGGCCTCTCCCTTTTATTCTGCAGCAACCAAAATGGCAACAACTGAAGCTACCTACTTTTTATTTGACAATAAAAAGAAAGATTAAAAAGTAATTTTGAATAAAGTGAACTCACTTCATATAATATTATAATTGTAGAGGAAATCCTGAGAAAAGTCTGGGAAAGGCTTCTGTCTGTCAAAGGCTTCTGTCTGTCAAAGGCCTCTGTCTGTCAAAGGCCTCTGTCTGTCATTTAGGAAAACTCACTATTATCTGCTGACTGACTGTGTCCAGATCTGTGCTATCAGAAGAAACCCAGGAAAGGCAACTTCATCCTGGCCTGTGCTTGAGAATACAGAGCTAGAAAACTTAATTTATATAGAAGATCCATACATAAAAATTAAATACAAAGAAAATCAAAATTAATTGGTTTGCAAAATCCAACCCAAAATATTAGTGGTTGTTCTGCTTTAAAACAACCTTGTGTTGAACGTGGATATCCTCTAGGAGAAAAATGTACTTCAAAGGGTGGAAAGGTTTCAGACATGTATGAGCAAAGGCAATTTTCACATTAGTGGAGCAGAATTTCCTGTCATCACCTCAGTAGAATGGAGTAGGAAGGGTAAGAAAATCAGTACAGCTACCCACCAAACTCTAAATGGTAGTATCTAAAATAGTATTAATAACACCCAGTTGGCTTCATGGGAATTCTCTGGAAAACCTTTCCATTTCCTTTGCTTTTTGAAAGAGTGGGGGAGACATTTCCATTATTAATTCCCAATATTTGGGTGCCAGGCAGGTTTCATGACAGAAAGGGAGTCACAGTAAACTTCAGTTCACAGGAACAAAGCATAATCCCAGTGCCTTGAACACCACTCTGGTTTTTGTCAATGTCTCTACAGGAGCTAGTGGAGAACAAAGCAGTTTCCTTTGTAGATGCTGCGTGAAGTGGGAAGCTCCTTTCTGATATGATACAATACTCAAACAGGCCATTTGCTCTGCCCTGCTGCTCCTCAAAGATTCGTGTCCTTCAGTCCCATGCTCACCTTTTGAAATACACCCTGACAATGCTCTCAGAGCCCAGCCAGGGAAGCTCCTGCCCTCTCTGTTGCCTCAGAGCCTACTGCATACACCCACCTTTCTCTGGGTCCTCGAGGCTGTTTTGCACATGCTCCACTGCCCGGTCCATTTCTTTGCTGTCACAGACGTTGAGCTGGACAGTTCTCATTCGATCACTCTTCATGGCATCCAGCTCCTTGGAGCCACCCTCTCCCTTGTCCTAGAGGGGAAGAAAAGTGCTGGTTTCTATCTGGCTAAGGAGCCTGTGCAGAGTATCAAATTCATACCAACTATCAAATCAAGCAAAAGAGTGCACAGGGCAGTCACAGAATATTCAGGACAGACCTGCAGCCCTAGGAAGAAGGGGAGCAGACAGGACTGGTCCTGCAGACACCATTCTTCAAGCATTTCCATCTGATTATGAGCCCTGTACCAAGTCAGCTGGTACTAACTGCTTCAACCACCAAGAAGGCACCCAGAGGTGGATCTGCCACAGCAAGGCACCCAGCAAGCACCCCTTGCCCAGTACAAGCTCCTGAGGCCAAGCTATGCCCCACTGCTGCTGCAGTGGGAATGTGGTGCCATCTTCACTTGGCTTGACATGGGTCAAAGAAACTTGCTTGGGGGATTATGGTGTAAAATAGCCAGCGAGGGGCTGCACATCTGCAATGCATGTGCTTCTTGGTCACACTGCCAGCTTTGGAAGCAACAGTCCAAGAATAGAGACTGCTGCCCACTGCTCTCTCCCTTCAGCTGATCTACACACAGGTTTCCAGGCAATGGAAGCCATAACTACTGCCTCCAAAGGACTGCTACAGTCTGATCATCAAGAGCGTGTGAAAGAGCAGACTGTCAGCACAGATCCATCCTTGGGCTCCCCTCAGTCATGACTCCACATTCCTTTCTCATGTTTCCTGTAGTAAAATTACAGTCAGGTGCTCAGGATCTGGCCACTTTAGGAAATCTTTCCTAATAAAGAGTCAGCACTGCACCTACTTTTAATCTGCAGTAAGGACATGGCACTCTTAAGAACCATGCATGCTCTGAGAACACAGTGGCTCCCCAGGCAGCAGTCTGCTTCTGATGTGCAGGTGGGCTGTGAAAAACAAACCCATGGAAGTGACACTGAAGTTTCAGAGTCATTTCCTCTTTGTCACAGCTAGGTCAAATATAGCCAAGCCAAAGATTATGTTCCTTATTTATGTACTTATTTTATAAGTACCTCCACTTTTATCTAGCATCTAAAAACACAAGGCTTTTTCTGCTGCTAAAATCAGCACCAGCAATAATTATACTCTGATCGGAATTCTGCTTATGGTTTTGCTAGAGAAGCCTGTAGCACAGTGAAAAATCAGCTCAGCCTCCTGGAGTTGTTTTTGTTCTATAGAAAGTATAATGGCCTGAAGACATATGGGAGGCCACTCAGCTATCTAACAAGCTTCGGCATTTTCCAGTGTTTTCTGAGGACAACTGCTGTTACCATTCTTGGCACGGCCACACAGATTTTGGAACATGTGTGAGTTCAGCTAAAGAACAATATTTAATAACAGAGTGATACTGCAAAGCTTTCTGCTGATTTTTCTGTGAGGAAGTAAATATTGGTCAAAATCTTTTAGACATCTGGCACGCTGCTGCATGTCAGCTGATGCTGAAATTGTCAGAGGCCAAGATTTTCCACTAACATGCATTCAGTAGAACAAGTACTGAAGACAACAAAAATAGAAGGGAGGTTCCAGTAACTGTTAGATATGTCCACTGAAAATTGTGCCTTTTTAGCAGTTCAGACAGAAGAAATGACACCCATAAGTAACTTTGCAACTCTGAAGCTTTGACTTCTGTCAACATAGAGGCAGGCTATTACTCTAAACAGTGTTTCTTGAGTTTGCAGTGCTTTTATGTTTTCTAATGTTGATCTTCAGTTACAAAAGCTGACTAGAAACATCTATCAAAAAAGTACTCTTTCTTGAGCCCTTTTGAAAGGCAGCCGTTTGTACCACGTGTCCTGTTCTGCCGTGATGCCTGTAGAGGGAGCCCAGTTAACAAATAAACCTTTGACTGAACGCTGAGACACAAGACACAGAGCTACCAAGACAGACGCCTCTTTTGAAAAAGTACAGGAGAAAGAAATTACTAATTTAAGAAAAACTTAGTAATAATATAAAAAAATTTCAAAAACAGTAGAAAATCAGATAACATTAAAGAATACCTGGCAAATTCTCTTTAAATAGTATCACGTTTATAGTGTTGAGTGAGTTAAAAGATTAGATCAAGCCAACTGACCCAGCCCAGGATATCCTGAGGAGTAAGTTTGTTTCTGTTAGGAAATGGCCGTCCAGCTTAAAAAAAGTGCAGCGCTCCATAAGGAGAGAGAGACTAAAACTCTCTCCTGCTCTCCATGACCATCAATGCTTTGCCACACCAAGTTCTCCTTCCGAGCATATCAAGGCTGTGTCACTAGGCTGTTTGTGGCTGATTCTTCTCTCATTTGCACTAGTGGGACTCCATCCCAACTGTTTCAGGAGATCCCCAGTACACTCCATGGCATGGCTGAATACAGAAAAATATGCTCAAAACACATGCCATAAGATTGCTGGTGGCTTGGTGTACATCAAAATCAATCATAATAAGCCCTGCATAAATATATAAAGTCAAAGATCCAGACTACAGCTTGACACCAAACTTTGCTTATGGCTAAACCTATAAAATTAGATTTGGGATTCCAGTTCATCAGAAATGGAACAGACCAAACTGTTGTGATTTAAATAATAACCTCCCTAAGTACCATTCAATCCTAGTTTTGCTCTGTGAAATTCAAGCACATGTGTCTTTCCCTCTGGGCTACCAACCACCTTCCCTCTCCTTGGCAGAAAGCTGTGCAGAGTGGAGAGGGAAGACTGGAGTTGCTATGTATTGCTGTGCATGCCACAGGTGAAGAACAGCTTTTGTTTTTCCTACCTTTTGCAGGCAGCCAGCATAAATAATGAAACCTTTGTCATGCAGGTGCTTGGCCAAGGCAAATCCAAATCCTGAATCACAGCCTGTTATAAGAACAGCTCTGCTGCCAATCTGCAAAACAAAACAGAACAAAATGCACTGGACTTGAGTATTTGAAATTAGTGATTTGCAGTGCACAGACCAAGTCATGTGCTTGGCCAGGAGCTATCTGTCCCAGTGATGTTCTCTACACTCACTGCCAGCTCCTGCCACCCAGTGCCTCCTGAACACAAGAAATCACATTTTCATACTGAGTTCATTCTAGTGAGGCAGGATCACTGCCCTCCCAACATGGAGGAGTTCAGCACCTCTGGCAACAGACTTCCAAGGCAAACAGACCAAGCAAACCACTGTGCTCTGGCAGTTCATATCCATCTTGAAATCTGAAAATATACCAGACAGTTCCCAAGACATATTTTCCCTCCATCAGAAACTGTTCCTCTATGTTCAAAGCAGGCAGGAGTCCACTCTTGTGTGCATGCTGCTCATAAGGGCATGGAGAAGACAGTTAGAATGAAGAGAGGATATATAATCTTACTGACTACTCACTCATCTTTCTCTCTCTAGCACCTAAGCCCTCTAGAGCTGGGTTCTAAGACCTAAAAAGATTCAAGTGGCATTAACATATGAAATTAAGACCAGATGGTCATCACTCTTTGTCTGGTTGGGATTTTTTGATCTTCCTATTTTTCCAACTCACGATTTAAATGGAAATATACCTCCTTCCCTCTAAAAACTCCTCTTTCTAACCCAAAGACAGGCAGCAGTTAAATAACAAGCTAAAAATCAGATGGTGCATCAGACAGCCCAACAGCAACAACTGCACATCCAAGGTTCTGCCGTGGGTGGGATTACATAATAATTGCCTGCAACGCACTCCGACTCATCTCTTTTAACACACCATAAATTTAGCTTTCCCCAGCATACTCAAGGACTGATCAGGGTGGAAGGTGGGTGGAGGCAGCAAAGGCTCCTCACACTGCAAGCCCAGCAGTGATGCAAGGATCTGAGTTCTTCCAAAACTCTGTTCCAGAGTTATGGAGCAAGTTGTGCATGCTCTAGTACTGCTACAGTGCTGAGTTCTGTGCCACAAAACAGACAAGATGACAAAACACTCCCCTTCCTTTTGCCTGGCACTGTTCCTGGCAAGTCAGTATCTTCAAGGAGAGGGCTTCTAAAAAGGGCCACTCTCCAGATGAAATGGTGAGGACACACTGATCTATTTACATGTCCTTAAACAACTATACTCCAGAAAGAGTGCTTTATTAAGAATTTGTTATGCAGATACCCTCCACTGTAAGGTGGAACATTTAATCTGCTGAGTGAGTTCCAAAAATAGGAAAACCCCACTCGTATGATTGTTTATTTCCATCCTTAGCAGCACATACCGTGCTACGTCAATGGAAGCTGGGTGCTAGGAAAGAATGTGGAGTATGCTCGAGAGGTCCAGCTTGGAGACTTTCTGACAAATGGAAAGATGAGTTCAGTCACCAGGCTTCAGGGATTTTAAAACCCCTGCTCAGCAGAACTAGTTCCTGGAAGCCATAGACACACTCACCTGATCGACTTCATTTGCATAAGAGCGGCTTCCACACGGGGACAAGTGAGGGAAGGAAAATCTTTGCACAGGCCTGTTAAAAAATCCCAAAACAACAGAACAGTCAGACATGGAATATCTTGTCTATACCCTGCTGCAGCAAACAGATGAAAAGGAATGCAGTGCTGCCTACAAACACGATGTAGATTGTCATTTGGGAAGACAGAATCTAGTCTACACTTCTCCTGAGTCTGTGTGTTTCCTACAGTATGACACAATTGTTTCTCCAAAGACCTTGATGCTATTTCCAGCTGCAGAAGCTGTCTTGGTATTACAAAGTATTCTAAAATAGCTCCTGGTCAGGAGGCACAGAGCTGCTTCCACTCACAAAATGGGCAGTGCAGTGTTGGCATTTTCAAAAGCAACAACACCCTCACTTAAGATTTGCACAAAATTGGGGTATAGGAAGTTATTAATTTGTCGATGAAAGTATTCTGCTGTGGCTTTGTATCTGACACTCGCCTGAGGCTGAATTTGCTTGGATTTGTCTCACTTCTTTTACACACAGCTCCATTCTTATTTCTTCCAGGATGACACTTCTTCCCCTGCAGTGTCTACCCATTAGATATTCTTAGATTTTACATACCCTTTTAGCAATTGATTAAACTAATTAACACTGTCTTTGAGCAATACTTGCCATGCAGATCTGAAGCTCCTCCGCATAGTATGTGTGACTCCCAGAAGACAAAACATATTCACAAAGACAGACCAGAGCAAAGCAACAATGCCTTCCAGGAAATGAGATTCTATTCAGAAAAGCTGTACTACCCAGTAGCATCACTCTGTCTTAGGTCTTGCCATAATTCATCAAAATTCTGCCTGAACAACAAATCAGAGTGACCCCAAGCTCTATCCTTGTCAGTCACCTCTCTGGACTTTATCAGCTTTTCAATTTTTGCTTTGAGCAATAACATTGCTCTCCTGGGGCCTTCTGGCCTTCCCCTTAGACTTGCTGCACTTTGTCTACCCTCTGGCTCCTCCAACAGCATCTATCCTTCCCAGAGCTTATCTTGCAGGCTGCTTTTCTGTCTTCTAAGTAAATTTGCATAATCATTCACAATTATCTCCAGCTCAGACATCACAGGCTCTCCCAGAGTGCTGTGCTCCACGGCACAGCAGCTTGCAGACCCTCTGGCCTCTGACTGGTATCTTGGGAAATCAAGTGATCTGTTAAGGCAGAAGCTTTGAACCAGATGGGAGATGAGACTACTTACTCAGGCAATGGTGCTCACTCACCTTCCTGAAACAGTGTGTCTGTTTTTCTAACTTAGAGTGTCACAAGCCAAATCAGCTCTCGAAATAGCTATAGCCATCTTAATTGCTGCAAAGGTCAGTCCCCAGGCAAAGTGTGTGTTAACATCACTGACCTGCAAACCTGGATTCAAACTTTTACCTCAACACTAAAATTCCTGGTATGTCTTAAAGTGCCCAGAAATGTTCATAACATTTCTTTCAGTTGAATGAATTTGGTTTTTATTTTTCCATGTCATGGTTGGTCCTGTTATTTCACTGCAGAGCACTGATTTGCTGCACTCAATTCACAATAGCCTGTAGAGAATACCTACTTGACACTCTGCCTATCTTGACCTGAAGGCAAGGGCAAAAGAAAAACAGATGCTGGCTGCTGCTGAGCAGGAATGTCATCAGCAGAAACAGCAGGAAGTGACGTGAGCCCCCCCATGGTACACTAATGTACCATAAGCCATTTTTGTCATTCTGCATCACTGAATTCTAGAGACCACAACAGAGACTTTTACAATGCACAGATGGTCCTCAAATTGAATTTGTGCTTGAAATCATTGTGGTGGCTTTTGTTCAGTTCCACCAAAAGAAGAGGTCCTCAGCTTGAAGAGTCAAGTACATAAATGCTGCTTCAGTGCACTAAGACACTGGTATAGGGGCAGCACTGCCTTTCAATGAACAGTTGGATTTCCATTGCAGGTTTAGCAACTTGTGGGGACTTGCAAATGCAACACGGTTTTGCCCCAAGTACAAGACACACAAAGCACAAATACACAGTAAGCATAACAGAAGACGGAAGAAAAAAAAAACAAGAATATGCTGAAAATTCTTTCCTCAAGTTAACAAAACATTAATATGTATTTTTAAGGCCACAGCAGATTCCTGCAGGTGAACTCTGGTGTATGTGGAGCAAATAGGAGATACCAGACCTATGTCTGTTTGCACAGGAAATCTCTTAACAGCTTAGCTATCTACAGCCCTGTTACCAGAGGCACCCTTGGCCGTGATGATGGTGGACATCGTTATCAGCAGCAGTAGAGCAACACTGGAGGTGGCAGTTCTTGTTCAACAGGCCATGAGACACTTTTAAATGGCTTATGTACAATTAGTGGTACACACACTGTTGTCTGGGAACCCTGCTCTAAAACAAAGCCAGGGAAAGCATACAACTTGCTCTGAATTTGAACTAAAAGGGTTCCATTCATACAGCAATATAAATGTTGGGGTTTCTTCAGAGCTAGAAATTAGAATTAGATAGACAATTTTCTGTTCATTTACAGAAAAAAACCCCAGCTTAATTACTCAGCCTACCTCTATTTCTCAGTAAAAACCTCCCTCTCAACTTTCTCATTCCATGGCATTCACTGCCTCTTTAATGAAGTCACAGAAATATATGACAGTTTCTTGCACTGAAGCAAGGCCTACTTGATGACATTCAAAAAAACAAACTCTTGATGGATACTGAATTAATGTTCTACTCCACACTTTTTGAATGCAGTGTCAAAAAAAAAACAAAACACAAACTTGTTGCCAGCCCCTCCTTGCCTTATAGAGTCCATCTCTGCTGTGCTCAGCTCAGTGACTGAGCCCTGGCACAGATTGTCCAGGCCAGGGACATCCAGTACCCATCCTTGGGGATACTCAAAAGCCACCTGGACACAGTTCTGGGCAACCAGCTCAAAGAGGCTCTGCTTTAACAGGGTGGTTGGACCACATGACCTTCAGAAGTCCCTTCCAACCTCAACCACCTTGTGACTCTGTAAATAAACTGTCCCACTGAAATCAAGTGAGCCTTTGACATGTGCTTTACTCAAGATGTCACTCTTTCTTCTTTCCCACCAGGTTACTTACCTAAAGCCGTTCCCTGGGTCCTTGAAATTCAGGGCTTTCACAGAGAAATTCAAGAGAGGGCGGGACAGCTTGGTGGCCAACATGTTTTCAACTAGCACACTCTACCAAAAGCAGAACTGTTCTTCCTTAGCTCTGCAAGACAAGATAGTGTCCCTGTTTTATTTGCTCAATTATTTTGTAAGACATGCTGACTCCATGTATTTCAACAGGAAAATAAAGTCCAAAGGAACTCATCTTCTTCCCTTGCAGTCCCTCACACAGAGATAAATAGCTCAACCTTCAGCCACCCAAGATGCTTTTAAATAAGGAAAAGTGTTGTAAGTAAACTACCAAGCATTTAAAGGAAATGTCAATTTCTCCTTCGTTAATGCATCTTTAACTGATTTCTCTGAAACAGGTAAAAATTAAGGTACTCGTATAGAATATATTATTTCAAATGAGCTATGTGAAATAACTTTAAACAAAAATATAACTTCAAGTCACAAGTGATGTTATGTTACATGTTTCCAAAACAATCCTTGGCTTTACAGCTAGTACAGCCACGCAGTTAAAAATACATTTTTTTTGTAATTAAGTAGCTGGTGATGCTGGGCTAAGTACAGGGAATCACCAATAAACTCAATACAGAGTGAAAACACTCAAGGACAAGACTTTGGTATGAAAAGTCAACTTCAATCATATTTATCTTGGATAAAACTAACCCAAGACACACAAAAAAAAAAAAAAAACAAACAAAAAAAAAAACAACCCAACATCTCCCAGCCTCTTTTATCGACGCTGAGAAACTGTATCTACTTTTTAAGGGGTGGTTTGCATCTCTGCCGAAGGCTGGGCCGCCACCGCGGCAGCTTCAGGGCCTGCTGGAAACCAGGCCGGGGCTGAAGAATAGTGAAATTACCGCAGAAAGAGCAGCGGTGGGCACCGAGATGGGGAGGCAGGGAGCGGACAGGGCTCAGGAGGCTCGCTGGCTCGGCTAATCCTCAGAAATCCCGGTGGTTTGATCAAATTCGGGAGCGCGGTTGGTGTCCCCGCAGGTTTTTGTGAGGTTTGCAGGGAGGGGGCCCGAGGTCCGCGGCAGGTCCCGCCGGCCCGGCCCGGCCCGGCCCCTCTCCCCAAACGCGCTCACGGCCCGGCCGAGGCCCCGCGGCGTGCGGCGCGGCCGCCCGGGCGTGTGGCGGCTGCGGAGGCGGCGGCAGAGGAGATGCCCGCGCCCCCCGCGGGCAAGGTCACCGTGACACCCGGGGCCAGCGCTCCGCGGGGCCGCCACGACCCACCCCCGCCCGTCCCACGGCCACCCCCGCGTCACCTGGAGCCGGCGGCTGCCGGGCGCTGCTGCCGTTTGAATGAGGCTGGGCCGGGGCCGCGGTGCCGGGCGCGGCGGGAGGCGGGCCGGGGGCAGGGCCGGAGCGGCGGCGGCGATAGGCTGCGGCCATGCGGAGCGGCGCGGGGATGCTGCTGGCGCTGGGCGCCGCGGGGGTGCTGCTCCTCCGCCTCCTCCTCGTCCTGCCGCGGCGGGCCCGCCGCGCCCTGCCCGTGAGTACCGCGGCGAGGGGCCGGGGCTCGGCGGCAGAGCCCGCCGGAGGCGGCCCCGAGGCCCAAAATGGCGCCGGGCCGTGCGGCCGGGCCGGGCTGAGGCGCTGCAGGTGTTGCGGCGGGAGCGGCGCTGCCCGGGCCGGGCCGGGCCGGGCCGGTGGAACCGGGCAGCTGTGAGGGGGACGAGGCGCCGAACTGGGCGCGGCCCGGGGCCGTGAGGCCCCTGCCGCCCGGCTCGGACGGGCCGCTGTGCGGCGGGCTCTGCCCTCGGACCCCGCGGTGCGGCGGCTGCTGCCCCCCCGCAGTGCTTCATTTGGAGGGCGAACGTGTTCATATAATCATAGAGTGGCTTGGAATGGAAGGGACCTTAAAGATCATCCATTTCCAACCCTCTGCCATGTGCAGGGACACCTTCCACTAGACCAAGTTGCTCAGAGCCGCATCCACCCTGGTCTCAAACACTTCCAAGGATGGGGCATCCGCACCTTCTCTGGGCAGCCTGTGCCAGGGCCTCAGCACCCTCACAGTTAAGATTTTTTTCCTAATGCCTAATCTAAACTTACTCTCAATTTGAACTCGTTCCCCCTTGTTCTTTCTCTAAATACTCTTGTAAATGGTCTCCCCTCAGGCAGTAGAAGGCCACAATTAGGTCTCCCCAAAGCCTTTTCTTTTCCAGGCTGAGCAATCTAAATTATTTCAGCTTTGTCTCACAGGAGAGGTGCTCCGTCCCTCTGATCATCTTTGTGGCTTCCTCTGGCCTCACTCCAACAGGTTCATGTCCTTACTGTGCTGGGACTCTGGAGCTGGATGCAGCACTGCAGGTGCGGTCTCACCAGGGTGGAGAGAGAGAATCGCCTCCTCCGACCTGCTGTCCATGCTGCTTTGGATGCCCAGGATACGACTTGCTGTCTGAGCCAATGTTTTTGGTTAAGGACCTCCAGCTCAGTCCTGCCCCCCGGAATGCCCAGATAACAGCTGTAGCCTGATTGCAGCCTCCCACTTCACTCTTCCATCCACTCTGCTTCATTTATTTTCCCACCCATGTTCCACTTGAGAAAATACCTTCCCTTTAGTGAATATTTCAGTTCTTTTTCCTGGGATTGAAAACTTTCCCAACCCTGCAAAAAGGAACAAGCCTAGTTTACTTTGTAGCTACACTGACCCCAAAATCAATCTGTTTGATAACATCAGGGGATGGTCGTGGAGCCACAAAAAGGGAACAGAATCAAAAAAAACCAAGTAGCACCTTGGAATAAGACAAAGCCTAGGTAAGCATGTCATATTCCCACATTGTCTACAGAGACAGGCTGAAAAAGTAACTTCAATTTCTTCAGTCGTTCTGCAGTAAATGTATAATTCTGATACATCACCTGCATTAGTAAAATAAATTCTACTATTTAATAAACTGGCCATATCCCAATAGGAAAAGCTGTGTCCATCTGAGCTGACTGCAGGTTAAAATGAGGGTGCCCTGCTAGGACTGCCTGAACTGTGAGGAATAGTGTTATGACTCGTAGAGCAAGCATAGACAGTATTACTGTGCCCGCATGCCACAGCAGCACGCCTGGTACAAGAAGTTACTCTGTGCTCTTAGCAGATCCCAGCACCCTGTCCCAGGCACTCTGTCAGCACTGGTGTGCTGTCTCCCATGAAGTGTTTCCGGAAAGCATTGTATGACCCCGAGTGAGAGAGGCACCCAGAGTTCCTCAGAATGCTCATTAAGGTCACTGTGCTGATAACTGGTCCTCTCTGCCTATCTCAGCATTGAGTCAAATTAAGCTGCAGATTGGCCTTATCAAACTTCAGGAACAGGCCCATTAAGCCTTATCTTGGGACTTTCAGTAGCTAAGGGTGATTGGCTTTTCTGTGTTCAGAAGTTTTTCTGGGGTAGGATCCTTTTGGCTGGCAATGGGGTTGATCCCTGCTGTTATCCTGGGAGCTCCCTGTCCGTCAGGCATGGCACGAACAGGCACAGGTACAGATGTGAGATCCAGCACATCCCTTGGGGTTTTGCACTCTCCGTGGTGCTGCTGGGGCCTCTGTCTCTTGTGAGCCATGATGCTGTAGTCAGGTGTTCTATTACCAGCAATTATGGTTGTAGGAAATAACAATCACAGGATCCTTTTCATACTGTAAGTGGTCCCTTACAGATGAGAGAATTTTTAAACCTCATTTCTGTCTACATTTTGGTCTGTTTGGGGATTTTTTTTTTAAGAGCTAATGATGGTTGGAGATTGGGTATCTTCTTTGTTTGCCTGACTATGTTCTGAAAGTGATTACAGCTGCCTATTTCCTGCACACTTCCTGCTCTTTTGGGAAGTTCTCTGCCTTCAAGATTCAGAGGCAAAACCTCTAGGTGAGAGAAAGAGAAAAAAAAAAGCCAAATCCTTTCTTTTTCCATGGGCCAGCTTGTTGAGTTATTGTGGGAGGTGACCTTGACAACTTCTGTGATCTGGTTAATGTTTGATTTTCATCTCTCTTGGAGTTGTGTCACTGTAAATTAAATTCAGACTGAGCACTGTATATTTAATTATCACTTATCTTTTGTCCTTTAGCTGTAGCTATCTTTAGAGCTTTAATAGAGCTATAGTCTGTACCTGGGTGCTCTTTGTCTGAGTATAGGTTATAGTATAATGTTAATGTGGGTGTTTGTATTATAAATGCAAGATAGACTTTTGATCAGTTCTTGTTTCAGCTTCAGCTCTTAACTCTCCTTTGAGAGCAGTTACTTCAACATGAGTTATAGGACAGGGTGTAGCTTATTTTCTTATTGTTCTCTGCTGAGGCTCACCCTGAGTCTGTGCAGTAATACTCTGATCACTATCATCCTGCAATCTTCCCTTATTGCTGCTTCACTGCACCACATGTCAGCAAAGCAAGAGATGAGAGAGCACTGGTGATTGACCCATTTCTCTCTGAAAACGTGGCTGGACCAAACAGTGCAATTCATACATAAGTATGTTCATATTCCAGCCATTGTGAATACAGTAACAGGCAAGATTAGTCGCTGATATCTCCAGAGAGATGGAATTGACCTCACTTCCTTATTGCATCCTCTGGATTTTTATTGCTATATCATGTTATTGCCTCATGGATATGGTTTCACTTTGGAGTGTTGTGCAGCACAGCAGCTGGCAGCCTTCTAGCTGGGTTAAGTGTTAGTTCATTGCTTCACATCTGTGGTGAGATAACTTTCAAACAAAGACAGAGGGTGAATGGGCAGTGTTTTGCAATAGGCTTCTCTTCAAGATTTGGGATTCTGCTTTCATGTCTATCTCAAGCATGTTGTGTCATACCCGGTGGAATATCAAATCTTCTTTCTCAATTTACCTGTCAGTCAAAAGATAATAATACTGTAGGAGAGAACTGTAGGATTTGATAAGTTGTTCCTCTTAAGACTGTGGGGTTTCAGAAGGAAGCTCTAACCTGTAGTCACATTCCTGCGTGCTAAAATACAGCGTGGAAAGTGCTGCATAGAGTAGGAGTAGGTGGGGAACAGACAGCAGTCACTCAGCAGCTAAAAGAGCTGCTGCACAGTTCAACCCAGTGACATTCTGCCATTTGTATGTTCTCTATGCAGCTTTTTCTTACTATGAATTGGTAGATCATTAACTTCTCTTGAGATGTTTCTGTTCTGCTTTGGCCACTGATACCTGAAAGAAAGAGTTACTGTTCCAGCTCAGGTATCAAGGCAACACAAATTGTTACAGACCAGCGACTGAATAAATTTATGATTTCACAGTGGTTGGGAGCTGGTTGTGTTTGTGCACACCAGTGCCACTGTCACTTGCATCTGGAATTGTACCTTGGCCTGGCTGCAGGACTGCAAGTGACTCCTGTGCTGGGGCAGGGTGCTGGTGGTGCCTACATTGCAATGTCTGATGGTATCCTATGACTGTCTTTCACCACACAGGCTGAAGGGAAGGCGGTGCTAATAACAGGCTGCGACAAAGGTTTTGGACATGCCTTGGCAAAATGCCTTCATGCAAAGGGATTTACTGTTTTTGCTGGATGCTTGCTTATGGTGAGTAGTGATCAAAATTTTTTCTGATTAAAGAAAAATGCTTCTCAAGTGAAAGCATCTTCATTTGCAGCCTCCATTTACCCTCTTTCAAGACCTGAGAGAGGTGCAGTGGGCAGGGATCGTTACCTCTTCCATTGCCTCATCTGCCTGTTGTATCTTGTACCTCATTCCTGTAATTATGAGCACTTTAAGGCAGGGATTGTCTGTCAGCTGCATGTTTGTACAGTGTGGCACTGTTCACTGCTGGAAGCCTCTCAGAAATACCACAAGACCAGAAATCTGATAGATTGCTGTGGCACTGAGGCTTTCTGTCTTCCATGGACATCCCTGTTGCTGTTTTTCACGATGTCCTTTTTTGTGGACACCCTCCCCAAACTCATGTCCAAGCTGCCTCTCATGCGTTATTAAGGCTCTGTTTCCAACTGTGCTTCTGCAGCTTCTGTACAAGCTATTCAGTTTATGGATAGCTGAATAAACAAACCTACCATACATTTCTGGCATCTTTAGGCCTCACTTCCTGTCATGCGTGTTTGGCAGGTGGAATCACTTGCAAGAGATACATTTAGACACACTAAACCTGAAGGGGTTGCAGACCACTCATCCCAGTCCCTGCTCTTGCAAAGGACTTAAAACTTCATGTTGTGAAACCTTTTTATAAACTTGGCTGGCTCCGCTTCCATCTCAGCTGGGATTTTACCTTTACTATGCATTTTTGCTGTATTGCTAGTCAAAACTCATGTGATTTCTGACCTGAATTGTTCAAAAGCAGTTCATGGTCACTCATTTCTCCATTTGAAGATGACCACATCAGCACGGGTGCTCAGGGCATGATGACTACAGATTTTTGAGTACTGTGAAGGGTGAGAACAAACAAAAGTGGCTGTCTCTGCCTGTGTGATCATGGCAGAGTTTACGTTCTTCCACCACACCAGAAGGGAAAGGTATTATCAGCTGACATATTGTGTAACTTGAGAGCAAGAGAGTCCTGTTGGATTATTGCCACTGTTTGGAAATTTCCATGCAGAGCCTCTGTAATTCCTTCAGTAATCATGTCATTTGCTGCTTTGGGATGCCCGCCTCAGTGCTGATGGCAAGTCAGGCACTCTGCAGAGCAGCAGATGTAGGGAATGGAAAGGAGAGGGAAAATAGGGTGGCTGAGGGGGCTGTTTGGAAGGCACGTGCTAGTGTGGAGCAGAGAGGGACAGGCTCCATTGGAAACCCCATAAAGAAACTAAATACTCCTGAAGTGATGCCTGCTTGCTTCATTGCTCATGAGCTGCTGTAGGTTCCCAGCAGGGTCAGAGCAGGTATGGGGGCAGTTGTCATGAAGAAGATACCAGGCTCTTAGTTCACACCTAGTTAGTCTATCACCACTTACATTTTTATACAGAGAATTAAAGGATCCCTGATTTACTACACCACCACAAAAAGCTCTTGGATTAAATGCAGGATAATAGACTGTGAGGTGCACCAGGAGCTTCTTAATGATCAGATAGTCAAATATAAAGTTACAGAAATAAAAAGAATACTGCATGTAGGCTGAGATAGAACTGGAAAGGATCAAATGCATGAGGGACTACATTAAGCAAGGGCAAGTAAGTCCACTGAGAAAGTTAATATATTAGGATTAATATATTAGGATTAAGATGGAAAAAACACATAAATAGATTATTAAATAACCTTAGAAGTAGAAACTACAGAATAAGTTGGAATAATAATTGTTTTATTTTCTTTGATCTTACAGAAAAAAAAAGAATAAATTGTTTTCAGATGCCTACTGCCAGCAGTTATCATGAGAACTGTGGGCAAGAAAAGGTGAAGAACAAGGGATGTTTATATAAATTAATGTGCTCAAGTTCACCAGGCCTGATGAAACATACTTAGGGGCATTTAGAGGATGAGCCATTGTGATTTCCGCCCCATGGGTGATATTTTCAAGAGCACCGGGAGGCCAGGGGATTTCCAGAAAGCTGGAAGAGGGCAGGTATTGTACTTCCCAAAGGAGATAGACCTCTGGAATTGCCAGCCAGGCAGCTCACCTTCAGTGCACTTGATGCAATTGCCACACACTGCCCTGTCAGTTTTACAAATGACTGAATCATAGTGTGATGCACCCTGGCTGTATAAGTTTACCGGGAACAACCTGTGCTGTGTCAATCTAATCTCATCTTGGCTAAACAGCAGAGTGGCTAAAGGGGAAGGAATAAATGTATCCTGAGTAAGGGTTGTTACAGTTTATTACTGACCCTCATGATAGTCTTGTGAGCAAGCTCATGCTCTAAGTGACTGCTCTTTAGTCCCAGGACCACTTTCTCGAAGTATCCCCTGGAAGAGAGTTTGCACTTGGAAAAAAATATGCACAGAACCATGCAGAGAGGATTATAGGTCTTTTGGGAAACAGGGTTCAAAACGATCCTGACAGATGGGATGGAGTCTGAAATCAATGACGTGAAATCCAGCAATGACAAGCACGAGGTGTTCCGCTCAGGAAACGCAGGAAGGCAGTGCCGGGATTGGCAGCAGGGTGGGGAGGAACTGGCGCACATGGAGCGGGCGGGCTGCATCCATGGCAGTTCAGCATTGTGTTCCTGGCTTCCTGCTTCCCCCTGACATCTCACTGCGGGTGCCCAAGGGCTTGCCAGAACCTAATCCTGAATCCCAGGAGCTTCCCTGGGAAAAAGCCATGGCTGTGTCTGTAACAGGGGGGCTCTCCACTAGTGAACATCTGTGTGATCTGCCTCTCCTCAGCACCACTGCACCTGGATCCTCCAAACTAGAACGGGGAGAGGAGTGAGGAAGGGAAGGGGAGGTAGCCAAAAGCTGGAGCAAGTTTCCTCAGCTGGGTAGAGAGGATTTGTGCAGCTGCTGGGCTTCTCAGCCAGGAGCAGCCCCTGCTAGGCACAGGGTGGGGTGGGCAGGCAGAGCCTGCAGGGCTGCGAGAGGATAACCAGGGGATAGGAGGCTGGGAGGAAACCACACAGTCCCACTGAGGGCCTGTGGAGAGAACCTGGGCAGCAGGCTGGGCTGGAGCATGATGGCTTTCAACTCTTGTGGAACTAGGAAGGGGAAGCTGGCAGATGCTCTGAGAGGACAAAAATCAGACAGCAAAGGGAGGTGAAGAGAGGCTTTGCAGGAGCAGTTGGGCCATTGCTGCCAACACCTCATTTGATTTGTGCTGCTGTGTGGCTCCTGCTGGTGAAGATCATGAAGATCATCCCTGAGAGGACAGTCTGGCTGCTCTTATAGAAACTGCTCCAGGTGTTATCCCAGGCAACAAATCTACCATTTAAAAACAAGGAGGAAGTACCTTGTGGTACCTCACAAGGAATGTACTTAAAGCTCCTGAAGACCACAGGACATATGGTGATGTTCACTTGCTTCCAAAAATTCTGTAGCTGCTTCACTTGTGAAGAGGTGTTCTGGACAAAAGAATTAAGCACTTTGTTTTGCAGTTAAATAGTGGCTAAAGTAGTGTCTGCAACTATGAAAAGTGGTCCCAATTGATTTTGCATGTTTAAGTCAGTCTTCCAAAATCAATATGTTTTGTCAATAATGAGTAAATTGTAGCTGCAGCTGTAGTAAATTGCAGATAGAGTTGCATTGGTGATAGGAGAAAATTCATTTCCATATGAACAATACAAACGATTTTTACTGGGTTTTTAAGTTGACAGTTTCTCAAAAAGCAGTGGAAATATTTCTTGTTTATTTTATAAGTATTACTCAAGATTAAAGAAAAATGCAGGGAAAGGTCTTTTCAGTGCTCAAATGACAATTGGCACTTGCATGCAGATATGGTTTTGGTTTTACATAGACACAATAAATCTCTCTCTTTACAAGCTGAATTAGCTCCACTTTATTCACTGTTAAGTAGTGGAAATTTGCTTTACATAACTTGGTGAGATGCAGGAGCATCTTCCAGAAATACAGTGAGGTATCATACAACCCTCATCTGTTTCAAAGGGAGTATAATATTTTGGTTACCATGTTGTTAACTACTTGTAACACCACTTTGAGATTGTTTTCATGGCTAGATAAGAGGGCAAACACAGCCTGTCACCACGTTTGATGTGCATTAGAAAAAAGCTTCAAACTTTGTTTGCTGTTCTTGTTGTACTGGGAAATAAGTCAGTTGTGAAATGACATGCAGCTATGGAGCCAATAACTCATTCCTACAACTGTCATAATGCCAGTGTAAGTATATATTGATTTTTTAAAAGAACTGCCCTGTTTTGCTCACGTTTGTGATGGACATTTCATCTCTTTTCCTTTTTTATGTGTCATTGTTTTCTGGACCGAAGGTAGAGATGAGATGTTGTACACTATATGAATTAAATAGCCCAGGATATTTATAAAAAACTAAGCAGTTACATGTTTTTTATATCTGCCTGGCTGCAGAGGCTGCTGAGCAGGTGACTGTGGGTGGGTTGCTCACCTTGTTTGCCCTTGTGCTGTGGGAGTTGGTATCAAGTGAGAAAGGAAGAGTGGCAGCCAGGCATGATGACTCACCAATTCATAACTTCTTCCTCCCTAATGAGTAATAACTTGTGATTCAGGGAATAGTTTTGTGAATTAAACCTCAAGCCTGCTGTGGAACTGTGTGGCTAATCTGTGCTCTTCACTTTTATTTGTTATTTGGCACCCAAGCAAGATTTTAAGGCTTGCAATCTTGCCTGGAAGTGAGCAGGTAAAATTTGGAATTTTAACTGTGTATACATTTGACTAAACAAAAAAACCCCACAGTAGTAACAGAATCTCTAATGATAGTAATGGGATGGGGAGGAAAGAAAGGAAAAAAGTGGAAAGGAGAACAGAACCATGAATTTCTTATTACCTATAGAGTGAAAAAAAGATTTTAAAAAAAATTCTTTCTTCCTTAGCCAAACTCCTTTCATGTGTGTAGTTGTGCCGCTGTGTACAGAACCAGATCTCCACTGAGCATGTATTCCTGAACATCTGACTCCAATTTCTGTACAAGTTATGTTACCTGTAGAGCACAGACAGCAAGGCAGTGGAGAGGCCCTGGTTCTCCCCAGCTGGCACAGTATTTCCGCATGTTAGGGATGTGAAACCCATCATGAGGAGCCAAGAGCAGGGTGGGCTTCGTGGGGCTTCAGGGCCCTGAGTCACTGATGCAGTTCTGGAAGTGGTGCTGGAGGGAAGAGGAGGATGGTATGCTGGTTTGTGCATATTTGTGCACCAAGTTTACACCTTTGTGTGTAATGTCAGTAGCTTCTATTTCCTGTCCAAGTGAACTTGCCTGGCCCCAAGCTGTATTGCTGTTCTTGGTCCATCTTAGTGGGACACTTTTCTGTTCTGCTGAACAGGATGAGAATGGAGATGGAGCCAGGGAGCTGAGAAACATGAAGTCAGACCGGATGAAAGTGCTACAGATGGATGTGTGCAGTGACCAGGAGGTGGCTCAGGCTGTAGATTTTGTGAAGAGGACCCTGAAGGAGCCGGAGGAAGGTATGTAGGGATCTTTTATTCACAGAATCCTTTCTACAGAGCAAGCCATGCATTGACCAGGTCTTTTCTCTCTGTGCTCCACCAGAAGAGGGTTAACAAGCCTGAAGGCCTGTGACAGTGTGTGGCTGGCAGTCAGGCTGTGCTGTACCCGGGTCAGTGAGGACAATTGTCTTGCTATTGATGTGGCAGCCACATGGAAAGAGACCAAGACTGACTGGAGGATTAGCCTTTAACTCTACATCCCATAAAAAGCAATGAGTGGCAACAAGCCCACAAGTATCTGTGTGTTTGCCCTTGAATGCCTGTGAAGGGCATAGAATAGCCAGAGCTTGATCCCTTCCTTGCTCTCCTGCCACACGTGCTCCTAGCTCATGCAGACCTTGCAAGTGACCCTGGTAATGAAGAGGTGATGGGCCCTGGCTGCTTATTGCTGCTGTCCTCTCTGCTGTGTGGGTACAACTGAGTGCTGAGCTGGAGCACAGATTTGAAGTGCCCCAAACCTAGATTAATCTTCAGTCAGAACAATCCATGTTTTCAGTTTGCCATGCAGCATCCCAGAGGTGATGTGAAGTGGAATCCAGGGTAGGCTTGGCATAGATGACCTTAATCAGCATGTCACCTTAAACATGAGTCCAACTCGTGGACCCCAAAAGTATGCCAAGGGAGATAAGAGTCCCGTCTTTCCTTCTTGGAAGTGCTTTGGCAGTGGCATGTGAGTTTACAGTCAGAGCCTGATATGACACTATCTGACCTCTTCCCATGTGACTTCTTGCCCTGCATAGGCTTTTCTGCAGCTTCTATGCCAGTAACAAGCTGGCCAGCAGCTGTAGACATAGGCTGAAGGTGCACTGAAATTTGACATCTATGGCTTCAGGACTTCAGGGTTGTGACTTGAAGGTGGCTGCTCATCTTGAAGCTTGGATGAGTCTGCCATAGCCCTGGTTTTGTTCACAGCAAGTATTAAGCTAGTAAATAATAACAGCTCTAATCTTCATGCAAATTATGTGAGCATACCTTCCCTTCTAAAACAAGCATATGAAATGTAATTGAGTAGTGTACAAGCTCTGATCCCACACATGTTCTCTCTGCATGATTTTTCTTCCTACACAATCACCCAGCCCTCGTCATGCTTTTCACAGCTTCTTAAGCTTTTCCTGAGGAGCCCAGCAACAGCAGTGGTAGCACAAAGCCTTTCCCCACTGAGTGAAAGCTTGGAAGGAATCAGCTCTATTGCTTCTATAAATGCAGCAGTGTTTGCAAAACTGTGTGTGTAGCAGGGACAGAGAAGTCTTGCATCCCTGCTCAGCAAGTTGGACTGGTTCTTTCTGTAGCTGTTTGTCTCAGCATGGTGTGCAAAGCAACAAAGGCTTCTTTTCACGCCCATTGGTGTGCCTGAGGTTTGAGGCTTCCCAGTAAACAGTGTTCAATAAATAGGTGCTGGAATACAACGGCTCTTGAGACTGAGGTGCCTTGCACAGGGTGTGGTTGCACACTGAATGTGGCCCCAGAGGAGGTAGTGCAGAACAGTTCTTGGGCTGTACAGTTCTTTATACCTCTTCTCCTTGTGCTGTGTACATAAGGCTGAACTCTTTTGATAGGAGTGCCTGTTTGCTTTTGGTCTCATGCAGTTCCCACTGTATTGTTGACTCTAGAGACGTAATAGTGATAAGGCTCTGCTCAATAAACACACTGCTGTCCAGCAAACAGCACTGTGACTGGGCTCCCCTCAGCACTTTGTTCTGTTTGTATCATGCCCTGATCCATGAGCAATGGAATTCCAACAACAAACCATTGTAAATAATGATTCAGGGACGTTCATGAGAACTAACTTCATAACCCAGGAAATGGGACATTGTTGTACAGAAATTTACAGGAATTTGTAAGGAATACTCTGCAGAGGTCAGTTTGTGACAGATAGTTTATGTCTTTGGTAAATCCTTGCCAAATTTTCTCAGCATGTTTTTTTTTGTTAGTGATGAAATTACTCCATCATGTGCCCTGTTTCCATGGTCCTCCTGCTAGCAGTTAGACCTTGCTTTGCAGCAGCAGAAGGACCCCATTCAAGGTGAGATGCTGTGCTGAATGTAGATCAGCATGAATTTCATCTTGACATACTAAAACTGTGAGCTTCAGAAGGTGAAGCAGGAACAGGCTGCTGTACACAGTGGTCAACAGCCTTCAGGAAGAACAACCTTAGCTGGGAATGGGGCAGGGTAACCAGGGCCCGTGTGAGAGCACAGAGTCAGCCTGCCAAGGGTGTGTTGGTTTTAAGTGTAACAGGAGGATATATTCCATTGCACATTGGCAGAATATTGCAATTTGTTTATAGGACTATGTTTGGTAAAATACATGGCTACTATCTGACTCAATCAATACAGGGTGGAAATTAAAAGAATTTCATACATCAGAGTAGGGAAGCTATGGAGCAGAGGCAGGGCAAATAGCCCCAAAATTTCCGAGAGCGAGCTTGATAACTTTTATCAACAGGGTGGTGTGACATTGGTGCTGCTGACAGCAATGTTGGAGCTCCCTGGACATGAGGACTCCTTCTTAGCCCTGTGCTAGTTCTTGGTAAGAGGAAGGTCCTGGCGTGGAAAGGGGCCCCAACGTCAGCTGAGTCCAATGCAGCCCTGACAGTCCAGCCCCACCTCCAACAGAGTGAAAAATAACCACAGTGTATGGCAGGACATCTAACGAGAAGCAATTCTGTTGTCTTGTTCCAGCTCTTCTGTTTCTTCCTTATGCAGTTTATGGCTGGATAGTCCCATGCTTCAATAAATCTATGATTCATCCCTACAAATGTTTGCCACTGGTAGTCCTGCAGTAATCACTTTGAAGGGTCAAGTTCTTGCTGACCCGCTAAGTCCTGACATGTAAAGGGTTCATCACAGCAGCTTTTGGGAAGTGCAGTCAACTTATTTTGACAGGACTGCATGTGCAAAAGACATTAATTTTTAAATTCTAGTAATCGTAAGGGTTGGTTATAAGTTTGCTAACTCCTGATAAACTTAGGGTTGAGGGAAACCAAATTCTTGGACTAAAACACAACAGCTGTTAACCAGGCCATGAATGATCAATACTATGCACCCTCCAAAAGAGTGAGCCAGAGTTGTGAAGGGGATTAAGAAATCCCAAATACCTGGGTTTTTTTCCTTTTTTTTCTTTTTTTTCTCCTAATTATGGGAGAAAGTCCAGCCCACTCCAAATTGCAGAATTCATTATAAAGTCACTGAGTGGAGGTAAACCTGGGATCAAGAGGAGGCTTAAAAGAGAGACAGACAGATGCAGCCTCATAAAGCCACAGAAGAGCATTTGAGTGAACAGGAGATATTCAGGAGGCAATACTTGTGTGGCCCCATCACTTTCCTTGACATTCCAAACAACCCCCTGGTATAGGAAGACCATATTTCATCTCCTCGCTGAGTTTTTCTCTACAATTTATTTCTACGGAAGTGCCCAGTTCTTTGTTAAGGTTTTAGGTTACTGCAAACAACCAGTGTTTTCTCTGTGACTCTTCCTTGTCCCACTCTTTATTCATGTGTTTGTTGGCAGGTCTGTGGGGCCTAGTGAACAACGCTGGCATCTCGACCTTCGGAGAGGTGGAATTTGCAAGTTTAGACAATTACAAGAAGGTGGCAGAGGTCAACCTATGGGGCACTGTGAGGGTGACAAAAGCTTTCCTGCCCCTCATTCGCAGAGCTAAAGGTACATGCTGGGCAGTGTTGTAAGGCTCAAAGCTTTTGTAGCACAGCAAAGAGATGTAGCTAGAAATCCAGGCTGTACTTGGGGGAATGCCTGTGCAGTCCAAGGAGAGTTTCTGAGTTTGCCCTGTAAGCATTTGGTAGTAGAGGCTATTCTTGGGGCAGGCCAGGCACCTATGCAGCAGAGGCTATCTTAAACACCAAGATATCAGAGATATCAGAGACCTTTGTGCAGTGTTGGCAGATATCACACACAGACCAGAGTCCATAGAGTGGTCATGTTTGGATAACTGAATCTTCTCCCTTCATGTTATTCCATTCAAGGGTGATTTCAGGTTGTGACAGAATAAATGAGAGTCAATAACAGCCATTTCAGATATCTTACAGGACAATGGTATTATCAAAACTCGTTGTTTTATATTGAAAAAAGATATGTATGAGCAGAACTCTGAAGAGGTTCTTTATTTAGCATGTGTGGGAATGATGGTACAGGTGTGTGCTCTGTGAGGACAAAAGGGAGCTATATTAAGAAGATTGCTCAGATGCCATTCCCAGACAGCAATTAACCACTAAACAAGCTCCATCTCACTACAAAAAGTATCTTACCCATCAGGTCAGCAGGTGGTTCTTAAAGTCTCTCTAAGTTACACTTAGGTCTGGAATGACACAGTGGAGCTGCCCACTTGTTTCTCAGACAAAATTTTGAGCTGCAGAAGGGTGCTGTTCTCCATGGCTGTGAAAATTCTCTCCATAAAAATAGCTGGTGGAATTTCAAGGGCTTGTCTGTAAGTGTATCTGAAATGTGTCTTGGATAAAAGCTGAGACATGCACAGAGAAGTGACCACTGCTGACACTGCGCTGGGGCAGTGGCCTGAGGGCTGTCACGGGCTGTTGGCAGGAATTAGGACAATTGCTCTCCACTGCCCCATGGACAGCAGCACATCAAATCTCCTCTTGTTTGTCCCAGGAATGGCCACTGTCGAGACTTGTGGCTGACCAGCTGCATTGCACTGCAGGTGCAGAAAAATCTCTACTCATTCTTTGCCATCCAGCTCGGGTCTAAAAGTACACAGGTGTGTTAGGCAGATGAGTTGTCATGCTTACAGAAAGAACCAGAACACTTGCATGGCATCACACAGAGTTGTGAGCTTTGCAGCTCATGAAACTCCAGGCTGGGAGCTTGATCCTTTCTCTAGCAAGACACACAGGTGGGACACACTCCTGAGAACACACAGCTTACAGTTGCAGATCAGGGTACTTCCCTACTTGGAAATTATGAGGGAAATGTCTTGTACACTTTGTAAATTCTTTGATGCAGAGGTAGGCATATGCACCATCCCTTCAGGAGGTCAGAACAGGGGTTAGCCTTGCTTGAGGCAGGAGAGAAAAGTACCGTGACAGGGGATGTGTATTCAAGACTCAGATTTTAGAAATCGGCATCATCCAGCTAAATACTGGGATGTTCTGGCTGCTGCTTCTGCGGCTCATCTGCTCTCCCTGATATTTTGTCTCTAGGCCGTGTGGTGAATATCACGAGCATGTTGGGACGCATGGCGAGTCCATCTCGCTCCTGCTACTGCGTTTCCAAGTTTGGGGTGGCAGCCTTCTCCGACTGCCTGAGGCAGGAGATGTACCGCTGGGGCGTGCGCGTCATCCTCATCGAGCCCAGTAACTTCGTGGCAGCCACGGGCATCCTGACAGCAGCCAGCATCGACAGGCAGGCGGAGGCGCTGTGGAGCGGGGCCACCGACACGGTGCGGGAGGACTACGGCAGCGAGTACTTCACTCGCCACGTGGCCAGGATGAAGTCCTTCGTCAACAGTGGCCTGCAGGACATGTCTCTGGTCTTGAGTGACATCACCGAAGCGCTCACATCCCCGTGCCCAAAGAACCGCTACAACCCCATGGAGACCTACTGGTGGGTGAGGCTGCAGGTCATGACCCACCTGCCCACAGCCATTGCTGACTGGCTTTACATCCCTGGAGCCACCCTGTAAACAGGCATCCTTCAAGCATCCCTCCAGGGCTCCTACTCACACACAGGTTTTAGGGCTGACCTCTGCACTCCTTGCTGCTGTGTCTCCCCTGGAGATGCACATGCTTCCAATTTGAGTTATGACTTCAAGTCATGTGTTGTGGAATGCTAGAACAGCATGGTTTTTTGGTTCTTTTTTTTTTCCTCATTCTTGTTTGTATTTCTTGCTGTGCTGATTAAAGTTCAAAGGTGTTTTCCTTTTAACTATGGAGGAAGCAGAGGAAGGTAAATATAACGTCAAATATGTGGCTAATGTAATTAGGTCAGCAGAGTTACACCAGTGATAAATTTGGCTTATTAATGGACTCTTGCTTTTCCTTACAAGGACAAACTGCTAATAGCAGAGCAAAGCTGTTGCTATGAGATGGCTTGAAGGGAGAAACTAAAATGGGAAACAAAAGCAGAGTTTTCCATTTGGTTGAAAATGGGTCAGTCACAGCCTTCCACTGTTTTCCTGATACTGCCAAGAAGCTCTGCTGTGCTGTGACTGTCTGCTCTTTCCAGGGAAACAGCAACACTGCCTCTAAACAGCCTCATTACCTATCTGCAAAGAAGGGTTCTTCCCTCCCAGCACTGTGGCCAGGAGGTGCCAGAGCCACCAACTGGGCACAGGACAAGCCGTGAAAAGCCCTTCTAATAATGAGGTCTGAGCCATCTCTCAGCAGGCCTTCTTCAACTCCTGCTGCTGAACTTTGTGGGACAGTGTTTAACCTGGTGTAGCAAACAAATTTGGCTTCTCTGACTACTACCTTAGGTGCCTGAACTACTCAACTGTGATTCAGACATTGTCCAACCATCCCCCTGCTTCCCTGGGAGCGAGGGAGCTGCTGTTGGCTTTTCCAAATCAGTTTTTTTCTCATTTATTCTCTGCATTTGAATAGTGATGGGGAACTGTGCAGCTAGTGTGGTCTGACTACGAGCTCTGGAAGGATGCTTCAAGGGACACATTTCTTATTTTTAATATTGCACAATGAAATCTCCATGTCATACAATCATCTTCTTTGAGAACCTCTTAATAACTGATATGAGCTCCTCTTGCCCAGTATCCTGAAGGGTCTCTTCTCCTGGCCTTATACAGGATTTCAATAATGTTTTCCAAGTGCTGGGGCTGCCTGGCTTCATGCCCCATTCCTTATGTTCCAGTGGTGACCACTGGTGGAGCAGCCAGCAAGCTGCAAGTGCTGCTGGCCAGGCTGGGACCAGACTCTCTTACTCCAGGGACCAGTTTTTCCTTCCACTGTTTGGCCTTATGTGAGACTAAGTGGCTGTGAAAAGAGCTTATTGATTGCTTTTCATCTGTCTCTGCTAGCTCTGACTTGTAAACTGTGCCTTAAACTTTTTGAATGCCACTGGCTGCAAATTCTTGGAGTCTGCATGCAGCCATGAATGCTGTGATGCCTTCAGGAGGAAAGCAGGTTTCCCTTGGATTTGCTGTCAAGGCACCTTGTCTGACAAGTAACAACTGCTAGAAATACTGCTGTGCAGTTTGTGTCTTTTCCAGATCATCTGCACATGGAGATTTCCTGGGATTCAGGACCCAGAAGGATCCCACTGAACTGCAGCTTAAACAGTAATCACTTCTGCTCCCTGCACTGTGAAAAGTGATTAATGTTAAGTAGCTCTGATTTTGCACAGAGAGAAAAATAAACTGTGAAATTTTAAAAGCATGTCTCTGGCTCCAGTGCTCATTTTTACATTTGTTTTCCCACCTCTTTTGAATCTGAGGTTGGGATTTAATTAGGTTCAGTAATTAAGGAGGTGGTTTAATAATAACAATTAATGATGTTTCAGCAGGTAGTGGAACTGTGGAGGCTCAGTGAGAACTGCCTGGAGCAGACTGGGCAGCACAGCCCATTTCCTCAGCAGAAGGCAGTTAGAGAGGCCTCTCTGTAAACACAGGCCCCGTCAGTGTTTGTAATTTGTGTGGTTTCCCTCGAAGGAGATCGTTTAGAGCAGTGCTGTGCATTATTCATTGCCTCAGCACTCTGTGTGTAACTAATCCAAGGGCTACAGCTGCCTGGTAATGAGGATTAGCTCTTCTCACAGGCAGAACAGAGACTGGCAAGGCAAGAAGTGTCCGAGGCCATGCAAGGATCTCGTGGTTGAGCCAGGGTTAGGATTTCACAGCATGTGAGCCACAGTCCCCTCCTCTGCCCCCTGAGAAGTACTCCGTAGGGCTGTTAGTGTCTGATCTGGTTTCTGCCTGGGAGGGGAGCTCTGGGTGTCTGGGGGCAAAAGAAGAGTACATGTTTCACGCCATGGAGTTGCACTAGTACAGCATTGAGGACAGATTTTTGTTCTGCTAGTGAGTAACAGAGGGAAGAAAGCTCATTTCCAGTTGACAGTGACCTTCAAAGCCAGAGGTCAAAAGAGACAGAAGTTCAGTGAAACCCCATGGAAGACCACACTCATTGTTGCTGTGGTGTCCTACAAGGAATTATGTGGCCAAAGCTTGCAGTGGTTTTTTGTTTTCTTTTTTTTTCAAGCACCAGCTGAGGCCGTGGCACTGTCCTACCTTTTTCTGCATGTTTCTCACAATGCTTTGGAAGGCAGTGATGGTCCAGCTCCTTAGAGCACCCTTTAGCCTTTGTGAAGTGATCCTGGTTTTCCCTTCAGATCAACAGGTTCTCTGTGATGGCACTAGGAACCAAGAGGTGGTCAGTCCTCTTCATGCCATGTTTGCTCTGGTTCACCTTAACACAGCAAGGAGCCTCCTGGGGTTTCCCAAGCAATCACTGCAAGTTTAGATACTCCAGATCACTTCAGGTTCTTTGTGTCTTGACCAAAACCCAAAACACAAACCCTAAACCAGTGGCAGGTCTCAGTGTATATTGCAAACCTCAAGGCACCTGTGGTTCCTGATTTAGCTTCAATATGAAACCTCTGCTAGCAGCAATGGCAAAGAGTTTATTGTGGGTGAAGAGAAAAAAGATCTCTAAATGCCAAGAAAAAACAAATGTCTCTTCTGAATGGCAAACGCTGCTGAAGAAGCAGCTTTTGAGGCAGAGGCAAGACAGCAAATTCCTATGGAGGTCCTTCACTGAGTGTCCTGTGTTTACCTCTTCAAGGAGCTACACAGAGGACGGGAATCTAAACTTCTTCTTCTGGGCTTCACAAGTCTTTACCATTGTCAAGAGTGGCTGATGACCTAGGTTTGCTGTTCTGGTGTGGCTGAAGACCTCAAGCAGCCTTGGAGCTGGCCAGGAGGCTGCTGTACCACGTGCTAGCTGTGTGGTGTTGCTGGGAACTACTTGACATGTTGATGGGCAAGACCCAGCATTGGGACAAGTATGTGGGCAGTGGGATGTGATTGCTCCTAGATAACATTGACCATCAGGGTATTTCTGTGTGTCTCTTTCCTCCCAGGTAGTAACCCTGTAGGTGCTGTTTGGTTACAGAGCAATAGTGAAAAACCACAGCATGAGGGATGCCAGAATGTTAGCAAAGTGAGTGCTCTCCTTTGCCTAAAGGGCCCAAGATTATGGATGCTCCTGTTTCTGGAGAGATCATGCTTATGACTGACTTGTGGTGCATTGGCATTGTATGTTGCTTTAACACCTGGGATGGAGTTGGTAAGTGTTAAGGGAAAGTTCAGATTTTGAGAAGCACTCCTTGCACATTTGGCTTTGATCTTGTAGCTGGAAACTGTCCACTGCCAGAAATGCTCTTGGGAAAAGGAGGCCAGTGATGGCAGTGCTTTCACACACAGCAGTGCCCTGAAACCAGGGTGGGAGATTATTCAGCACAGCTCTCTTCTGCCCCAGGTCAGGGTCTTACTTCTGCTTCTGGTGGTCTCTCCCTGCTCCAAAAAGTCTCCTTATGGCGTCTCTCTGTCTCCCAGGCAGGCTTCTTCCCCCAGGGCTTCTCCTCTTCCTTGAGGAAAAAAAAAAAATTGAAGAAAAACATCAGCACTATCAGTTGGTCAAACATGTCAAATGGAGATTAGGAAGCTGTGCTAAAGCCCTTCACAACAGCCAGGAGAGGTGAGAAAGGCTGCTGAGGTCCTGCCTTGCACAGGGAGGGGCTGGCTCAGCCCTCTGCCAGTGGCCAGGGCAGTGCCTGGGCGTGTGACCTTGGCAGGCTTGGGGGTTGTGCAGGAGCTCTGCTGCACAGCACCCAGCTCGGCAACAGTGCCACCCAGCGCACCCACACACAGGAGGCTTGCTCAGCCTTTTGGAAACTTGAAGACCTCAGAAACCCAGGATGGGTTTATCTTCCTGGCTTAGACTCCCCCTAAACATGTTGGTGCTGTGTAAATAGCAACAGGATCACCTGTGCTTCTGGCTGGAGTTTTAAAACACAGGTTTTCAGCTTCTTGTGTAACCACAATGCTGAAAAATGTTTTAGAAACAAACCCAAACCAATACCAGCAGGTTTTTCAGCCAGCAGCCTGAGCCCTGGGGATTGGAGAGATGCTACAAACAGAGAATTTGTAAGTGAGCCAGCTTCACCTCCAGGGCCTGGCCTGGAGCCAGATACAGTTAATTCATTCTCAGCAGCACTGGAAGGGCCAAGGGGATGTTACTGATACAGCCCTATCATCCTCTGCCCTGGTGCTCTTTGAGGCAAGAGCAGACCTCTGTTTTCACCTCAAAATACTGATAAATAATACCTCAGCCCTGACAGCAGCTTATCAGAAGGCACAAAGTAGCTGTATGTGCAGGTCTCCTGCAGTATCCAGTGCCTTCTCCCTGTGGTGTCTTCAAGGGAAGAGCTCTCCAGAGCCCTTGGCAGGATGGCTGGCAGCACCATCCCACTGGTACTGAAGGCAGCTCTGGGCACAGCACTTGGCTGAGCCAGTGCTCAGTGCATTTACCACACCGTGGTGCAGTAAACATGCCATATTCCACTGCCTGCAGGGTGGCTTAATTTGGTTCCCTGAGGGTGCTTTGTCTCACAGCACTTTTTGCCAAAAGAGAGCAGTGACAGAGGGGGTCCCTGCCCACCCCCTTGGTGTGGGTATGCAGTATTACTTTCCTCTGCCCTTAGCAGAGGAGCTGATTGTGTTTTACCTCAATATGTATGGCCAGGAGGGGTATTTCTGGTATCTTCTGATGAAGTACATCATTATCAAGATATCCTTAATGAAGGAAACCCCTCTATCAGACAGCCTCAAACCTGAAGGAATCAATATCGAGAAAGAATCTGAAGTTTTCTGTCTTTTTGGAATAATAACTGTCTTTTTAAGAGTGAAGGTTTCTAAGACTTGATGGTACTGCTGTATACCATTGCCAGCTTTGCACTTTCATTGCCACAGCATCATGACACTGGCCCCAATACCATGAGTTTTATGGGTTTGCTTTGAAGAGCACATGAAGATATTTGGTCTGCCTACCAGTTCCTTGCTCTTGCCTTCCCCTGTGCCTGCCTGTTCCCAGCCAGCATGGCACAAGGTTGTCCATCCCCCGGAGTATGGCCCCTGGTATGAAAGCTCCTTCTTGTGCAGGATCTAGCAGATGATGTTGAGAAGGGCAGTAGTATTTCCCAGTTGTTTCCAGCTACCCAGCACACAGACAGAACAGGTCTGGTCACCTGAGATCTTCCCTCACTGTGTTTGTCAAAACACTAATAAAAGCCAAAACAGGAAAAATTAAAGAATTCTTGCTTTGGCTGTAGAAAGAGTGTTCAGCAGAGGAACCAGGTAAGAGCTGATTTGTTTTAATTGTTTAGTGGAAAGAATTCTGCCTGGGACTGAGATGAAGCACTTCTGGCCCTGGCGCTGCTACAGGGTCTCTGAATGTCCTGAATAAATCACTCTACCTGCACCAAGCTCCCTTGCTATCCCAGCTGCCTCTGCCACCACTCTGCCCATGCTGGAAAGCAGAAAACCAGTGCAATGCAATGCATGTTGTTTTACTCTTTTTTTTTTTTTTTTTTTTTTTTTTTTTTTTTTTTTTTTTGTTATAACTGATACCAGAATAGGTTTATCCCACTTCCCATAGGCTGAATCACTTTTTGTGGCAGAATAATAAACGTGGAGACTCCAGTCTTCTGCATGAAGGCTGCTACAAGTGGCTTTTAAAGTGCTCTGGATTGTTAGAGCTGCAGGGAGGAAGGTGCCAGGGTTAAACGACAGGCATTAACACCATTGTGCTGCTCTTAAACAGGCACCAAGGTTAACCATCACCCCACAGGCACCTTGCCCAGGGACCTTGAACTGTAATTTGGGGGAAAACTCTGCATGGTCTATTACTGCACAGCTCCAGGGCCTCCCTGCCAGAGCAATTGTGCACCCAGGGGTGTGGGTGGTACCTATCACCTTGTGGGGCCAAGTGCTGTAGGAGAAGTCATTTTCCTGGTGAGACTTTAACCAGGTTACTATGACAATCAGTCAGCAGGCTGTCCTTGTGTCTCCTTCCTGGTTTCTGCCTGTTCAGAGGTGTTGAAGCATTCAGAGCACAGCAAAGCACCTTCCCTTTCCAGCTCTGATGAGAGGCATCCATTGCTCCAGGAAGCATGATCGAGCAGGGAGCTGCTGGGAGAGGGAATGCACCCTGGTAGGGGCCCATGGCTCCATCACTTACTGCAGGGAGGGATGTGTCAGTGGATGGAGACATCCAGTGGGTGTCTGGAGTATGGCTCTACAGCTTCCCTCCCTGTAGAAAGCTTGTGCAGGTACTTAGCCTGGCAGCCCTCAGAAGAAGAAATGAGGATCATGTACTTCAATACAGCTGAGGTGCACTTTGATAATGAGGAAGTGCCTGCATAAAATGTGCCTGGAAAAGGCTTCAAGGTAGCAGTGGCCATCCTTAAAGAGGGTGAAATGGTGTGGTGGCTTGGCTGTTGGCACAAGGAGGCTTTGAAGAGGTGCAGGATGTAGACATCCAGTGGGTGCAGTGGTCTGTCCATCCCAACAAGGGACTCCAGCACTGAGTTTTCTCAGGCATCCCCCACTGGTGTGAGGATGGAGCCAGTGCTTTTACTGGGAGCTGCTGCCACACCATGTGCACACACAAGAAACACTTCTGTCCCCATCCTTCCCATATACTCTTGGTCCACATGCTAAGACCCAACCTCATCCTCTCCAGGCACATGTTCTTTTGCTGTACACCTTTATCAACAAGCAGGTCCCTAAGACTCTGTAGCTCTGGACCTTCTTTTTGTACCACTGCCACTTTTACAGCCCTGAACCACACATGCCTGGTTCCCTCAGGCTTTGGGGACACCTGTACAGGGTGGCTGCTCCCTTCCTGCAGCACTAACAGGTGCTAACAGGAGCAGGAAGCCCCCAGCTCCCTGTGGGCAGGGATGGCACTTGGCTCCTGCTTCAGGCAGCTGTCCTTCCTGCAGGCACAAGACAGGAGCTGGCTTCCAGCTCTGTCTGGGCACAGACACAGAATCAAAATCAGTCCCATATTGATCTATTGCATCCCAAGGAAGTTCCTACCCTCCTGTATATCTGTCCTGGTGTAAGAAGCTTTTGTTCTAGTCCATAGGTAACAACTACTTCTCAAGCATAATTATGTCAGGGAATGCAAGTATGACATGTGGGTAATGCATGCATGTCCTCATGCCAGGTGTCTCCACACTGAAATACACACCTGCCTAGTATTCCTGGGGTGCAGCACAGATAGAAGTGTTTTAAATACTGTCTAAACTAATCATTCCTATAATCTCCCAACTGGTTTGAATGAAACTTACCATGAATGGTATCTCTGTGCCATTTCATACTGTTACCATACATTGCACCAAAGTCAGAGCACTGACCACTGAATTTATGCTATTTATTTTCTGTACAATGTAAATTCCAGACTAGCAAACACTTAGGTCTGTGTTTCAATGCAAGCTGTGTGTGCTTGGGCTCAGTGGCCTCAATGCAGCTATTCACAGGCAAAGCCAAACACATATGCCAGTGTCTTTGTGCTCTCAGCCTGTGTGGAGGGATGAGACATACTCTTTCAGAAAGGGTATTCTTAAAATTCTCCTCTGACCTGTGGTGTGAGACTGGGGGAATCAGAGATATGGGATGGCAATGCTGTGCTGGCTGGTTGAGAAGCCCTTCAGGGCCAAAGTTCTGCTCTTGGGTCTTCCTGGTGCACATATAAAACATATATAAAGCAGCCTTGAGGCCTATGAGTGAGGGATATCTAAGAGTCTGAGGCCACCCCTGAACTCCCTGTGTGATTCCTGGGCTCCTGGAAGCTGATGCAAGTTGCTGAACTGAAGAAGGCTCCAAAGTGCTCTAGCAGCAGGAGAGCCCACGTTCCTGCCAAAGGGCTTCCTGCTTGGCTGGCAGGACAGCACAATCTGCAGGAGATTTCTTAACTGCATTTCTTAATGTAATAGAGGCTGTTCTCTTTCCGTGAGCAGAGCTGCGATTACCCACTCACTATAAATGTGTGTTATGAGGAAGATGTAGGTTGTATATAGGTCATAGAAAATATAATTGTGTAACTGCATTAACGCATGCCTGAGCTAAGGACTGAAATATGGCTTAGCTGCAGAAAATAGGGCTGTGGGCTTTAAATAGCCATAGTTGGGCATCTCTTGGACAGAGCTGGTGATGCTGTGAACAGATCACTGTGCTTTCTCTGTGAGAGCAGAAGATCCTTTTGCAGAAAAAGCTCTCTAAACATGCCTGATGACATTTTTTACATAATTTACAGTATGTTTCAATAGGCTACATGTTGCTGGTTGAGAAAAAAGCATAATGAATCCACTGGGGAATGTGGGAGCTCTCCTCTGAGAAGGGGATGCAGGGCAGGGCAGCTGCCAGGGTGCTCTTTGGGCACGGCTCAGTGGGGCACAGAGGATGGCAGCAGCACCCTGTGCTGAGTGCAGTCACACAGCCAGGGCCCTGCAGTGCCCACCATGCTCAACTCTGAGTGGGCATTCCCAGAGAGAGCCCACAGGAGTCTGGTAAATGCCCAGGGGATCTGCTCCTACATCCATTGGAGAAGTCCTACTCTGCCCCCTGAGGCTGTGCACTCCTCACTCCTCTCTGTGAGGACAAACCTGGCCAAGTGCCTGCTCTGCCTGTACCCAGGGTCTGCTGTGAGAAGCCAGCAGCAAGTGCATCAACAGAACTTCTTTAACCTTATTTAGCAGCATAAGGCAGCCCTTCATGTGGGGCACGGGAATGTAGCAAAACCCCAGGATTATGGGCACTGCCTAAACTCCAGTTTTTATGGTGAGCACATACACAGGGGTGAGATGGCACTGGGCCAAAGCTTTGTCACTGGTCCAGATCTGCTGTGTATTTCTGTATACAGATACCTTGTTTTCCTTCTCTCTGTTTTGTTTTTTCTACTTTCTGAAGAGTAACTATCCCTCTCACTTCTCTTTCTGCAGGGATTCGGATCTTGGAAGCAATGCCAGTTAGGTTGAGGAGCCTTCCTCAGCACAGCCAGAAACACTGCTGGTCCTGCATGACAGGGGTTGTCCCTTAAATCATAATACCCTTTTTAGTTTTCTAACTTCCTAAATTCTCTCTCTTTGGTTTCTTGTGTTTTGAATACATAATTGGATAACTTCCAAGGTGGAGAGCTACTCACTAATTGTATATAAATGAATCACAACATATTTTGTGCACTTGCATGGGACCAAGTTCCCATATTCCAGAGGCCAGTTCATGCATCCAGAGTCTGTTTACTTCCTTTGCTGTCGTAAGTGTAATTAAAAAATTTTACACCACTTTGCATAAACAGATTTCAAAGCACTTTCTGCCACTCCTACAAACAGAGGAAAATTCCCACCTGCTTTTCTTTTCTCCGTCTTGTCTCCTATTTGTTGATTTTTGTTTCTATATACATGTTGCAACTTGCTGGCCAACACAAAGCCCCATTTCGCGGAGAGGAGAAAATAAAACAAAATGGAAGGCACCACCTGAGTCAGAGAGAGCTGTCCATGCAAACAATGTTGTCTCCATGGTGGGAGTCCCAGCACTCCCAGGTTATCCTGGTTCTCAAGCTGCTGGGGGCTTCTTTGCAGCTGCTGAAACCCCAGCTGGAGACCCAGACCTACCAGTGGTAGGACGGTCTGTTCCTGGGGTCAGATCCCCAGCAGGCCTGGCTAGCTGAAGTGCTGTTTCGTAGGTGCCAGGAGCTGATATCTGGGGGGTGCAACAGGACAATCTCACGCCTGCACTAAGCCAGGTCGGCTACAGGTAGAGTGGCACAGGTGGAGTGGCACTGCCCTGTCCTAGCCCTCTGCTGGCTGAACTTTTATCGGCACTTCTAGCTTGTTCTAACGAGGGGGTTTCTTTGCTGGCAGCACTCAGCGCTGTTGCATCCTCTCGCTGGAGCCAGATGGGCTTTGTCTCCGACATGGGCAGCGTGAGGCTATCTCGTCAGCCTGTGCGTGCTGCCCGCTGTCACCCCGGACGCGCTGTGTGGCTCATGCCACCTCACCCCGTGCCCGCTGTGCACCCACCCCTGCCCACCCCCCACAGCCCCCCTGCCCTGCCCTGCCCTCCTGCAGCCCCCGTGGCACCTCCCTGGCCATGTCCTGTGCACAAGCCCCGCAGCCTGCCCTGCAGCTGCCTCATTACCTAGAAATGTGGGGGAGGTTCATTCTTGCGTGAAGCATTCCGAGCGTGTCTGGTGCTCGCCCCCCCCTTTTGCCCTGGTTTCTCCACAGCTTTCCTCCTTCCTGCCCTCCCTCCCCTGCTCCAGCTGCCTGCCCTTTGATGTGTGGCCCCTCCTCTGCTCCAGGGTACAAACTGCTTACCGGGTGGAGATGACTGCTCCCACCCCACAATTAGGTGCAATTATAAAGTTATGCTTTTCCCCGAACCCTTGCTCTGGAGAGGCTCAGAGCCGGCTCCTTCTGCGGGCTAGTGACAGGTGGGACACGGAGCAGACTCTGGGCTGTGCAGGCGAGTGGTACTGGTGGTGCTGGAGGTGGAATGACAGGAGGGTCCTGGAGTGGCCACTGAACATGTCCTGTCCAGCTGGCCCCAAGCACGGACTCAGCTGCAGCACCCTAAACCTGCTCTACTCCAAGAGATGAGTGGCAGATACCTGGGTGCTTCCTTCTGTAGTCAGGCAGAGCCCAGAAATGTGCCCCTGAGGAAGGTGCAGCCAGTGCTTGTGTGGAGATGTCCCAGCAGTGGCAGCAAGCTCGGCTGTCAGCTCTCATCATCTGTGCTGCAAGCTGTGCAGTGCCTCGGTACCCATGGGATGTTCCTTGGCTGGCAGTGGCCAATGGAGAAATAGGGCTCCACTGCAGCTCCTGCACTTCTGAGGGTGCTGCCTTGGCTGGATGTGGAATTTCCTGGAAAGATGGGTTTTCTTCCAGTGTTGTTGGTGCTGGCTGCAAGGGGGGTGATGACTACAACCAAGCCCACCCCACCTGTCATCTCCACTCTCAGTGGGGCTCAAGGAATGTCAGCTCCTGCTGGCTCCTGACATCTCAATATCCTGGCCATGGCCCACTCCTACACACTCCTGCAGCAGGAGTTCCATGGAGCATGGCTGGGTGAACACCTCGGTGCTCTGGTGTGACTCTGGCTGCAGTGTGCTGGGAGCCAAAATGGCAGTGCCCAGCCACACAGATATGTCCCTGGGAGGGCTGACACTGCAGGGCAGCCCTTGGGTGCTGGGCAGCAGCTGCAGGCCAGGGCAAGCAGGAGCCCCTCCTGCTGCAGAAGTGTAAAAGGCTTCCTCAGAACCATTCCACCCAAGGGCACATTGCTGCCACCACAGCCAAGGAGTCCTTGCTCCATCCCATAGGAGAATGCTCTATGTGCATATGTGGATAACCACACAGACACATTTCCATATGCAAATGTACCATGATGGCCAAGCTGGCCCTTTTGCAGGACTTTCTTCTCTGATTACTCTGCAGGATGTAGGCAGCTGAGCTCAGGAGCAAAACTGCTTGCTGCTGTGCTGTGCATAGGGAATCCCACCAGTGTACTGCAGCATGGCAGCACTTGTACCATTCAGGCCAGGGTCTGTCCAGGGATTCCCTGACTTCTAACCTGTTTGTGTTGCAAGTGGTGCAGGTGAATGTGGGGCTTGCAGAAAGTCTGCAGGTCATCTTTGACTTTAACATGGGCAGCCAGAGCAACCCCATCAGGGACACTGGTGGCTGCCAAAGTACTAATGAGTTGTATGGAGGCCTGGAGAGCCCTGCAAGCTCCTCTGCCCTGTGCCAAGCACTGTGGCAGACCATGGACTGTGTGTTCCCCTGGGTCATTCACCCCCAGTTGGTGCTGCTGGCTCTGCGTTGGGTGAGCCAGGCACAGGTCTGGTGGTCGTTGGGGTCCTAGGACACACCTTGTCTGGGTTGTATTTCAGGGCACACCTCGGCAGCACGGCCCCAGAAGGGGACAGGACTGAGCTCTCTGTGGCTCTTGGGGTGGCATTTGGGCAGTCAGGAGCTCATATGTGTGTGTGTGTGTGTGTGTGCGTGCATTTGTGAGCAAGGCATGCAGGGCAGCATGTAAAAACACACCTAGAGAGAAAGTCTCAACAGAGATTACATTAAAATGTAATTAAACACAGAGTGCTTCCTGTCAATGACTCAACTCTTCTTGTATAACTCTTGGGACCGGCTGTCTTCACAGATGGCTGCTCTGATGTCAAAGGTATTTGCCGGGCACCTGCTGGAAAAAGTACCAGGTCAGCACTAAATTAATCTATTAAATGGAATTAATTTCACCAGCATCTTTCCTTGTAATAAGATTTAAAAGTCTAGAAGAAAACTGCTGAAAGGTCTTTCAGCTCCTCAGACAAACCTGTGATACATCCCACTGCTTCATGCTCCTCATGAACTTGCAGCAAGTGACTGTGATGGGGACAAGGATATTGCAGTGGAGGATCTCCAAGGCTGAAGAAGGAGGCAGAGGAGGCTGCATCTCCCCCCTTGGAGCAGGGCCACGGCTGCTGCATGTCCACCCTTGGAGCATGGCTGCTGGACCAGAGGGTGCAGGAGGGGAGCTGCTGCTGTCTCCAGCCCCTCTCAAATGTTGCGTTATTTCTTTCCTTCCCCTGCCATTTGAGGCTGAGGCTTTAGCGAGCAGCTGCAAGGCAGAGAGCTCTGCAGCTGCAGGGCGATATCCAGACACGTGGGGTGCCTTTGTTTGCCTGGGTGAGCAGCCAAGTTGCAGCCCATCTCCAGCTTCGTACCAGCTGCAGATCTAAGGCAGCTGACTGGCCTGCCAAAAAACCTAAAACACGTCGGGGACCAGGGAGTGGCTTGTGCCAGAGCTGAATAATGATGATCCCAGCACACTTAAAAAGAGAAGCAGAGAGCTCACCACAGAGCTGTCCCTTGCTGCCCTGGTCCTCTGCGGAGCATCACCGCACCTCGTGCACCAAGGTATGTCTGAATTGGGAGATTCAAAATGCGAACTGTCTGTGTCTGCAGTGGGGCCTGTGCCTGCAGCTGGAGACCCAGTGAGCTTTTCTTCTAAACTCGGGGAAAATGTTACCGCTGCTCCCGTGGAGGAGTTCCCAGCAGGGAATCAGAGCAGCCCAGTGCTGCAGGGTCTGTACATGCCCACGTGCCCCAGGCAGAGCCCAAAGCATGTGGGCAGCATCCTGGCTCCAGCGACTGTTTGGGTGCGAGCAGCACGGCTCCTGCTTCTGCTCTGCAGGAAAAGCTGTCCTTTCCCTCCTCTCCCCATGCTTTTGGGGGTCAGTTCATGTTGCATTTGGTGCTGATTTGAATCTCCAGCAACTTCTCCACCTTGCAGTGCTGTGCAGCTGCACTGTCTCTCCCACCCTGTTGCAGTGTCAGGCAGCTCTGGCTTACCTGGGGATGTCCCTCCTGCCATGCAGGTGTATGCTGCAGGTATACAGTGCTCATGTCCATGTCCCAGGGCCCCAGCTCTCTGCTAACTCTTGAATATTCCTTGTGCTCCACCATTTTAAAGCAAACATCCTGTGTTTCCCCTTGCCTCAGCTTTGGAAAAATGATGATGCTCCTGTGGGTCCTTGGACATTTATCACCCCTGAATCTTGCTACGTGTCAGATGTGGGTGATGAGTACAAGTGTTCTCACCAGGCATTGCCTGACTTTTTGTGGAGCTGCTGGGCACAGCCTGGCAGGGCTTAAGACTGTTTTGGTCTGAGGACTTCTTTAGCACTCTTCTAATAATTCTTTCCTCCTTGCTGTGCCCCTGAGGAACCCTGCTACATGTCTGTGCCACATTTCACACAAAGCTCTGCTCCAGGGAGGCCCCTGCTCAGCTGTTTTCCTTCTGCCCAGGTCCATTTCCTGCCTGCATCCCAGTGCAGCCATGCTGGGCACGGCAGCACGGCTCTCAGTCCTGCTCAGCCTCTTCAGCATTGGGAAAGGCCAGATGTTTCATGTGGGACCATGCCCAGATCCAACAGTTCAAGAAGAATTCGATATCAACAAGGTGTGAAAAGTTTTCTAAAAATCTCATAGGGTGTAGCAAGTTAATCTAAGGGGGCATGGGACTAACAGCAAACTGCCTGGGTGCAGGGGGTGGTGGCAGGTCTGGTCGCACCTTGTGCCACAGCTGCCAGTGTGGGTCTGCAGCTCTGCTCACTCCCAACCACCAACCACCAAGGGGCAAAACTGTGCAACAAAGGAGCCACGATGCTCTGCCTCAGCTAACTCATGCTAAAAACATCTCTTTAAACTTTCTTCTGTCAGTATTTGGGGAAATGGTACGAGATAGAGAAGCTGCCCTCAACTTTTGAGAAAGGAAGCTGCATCCAGGCAAATTACTCATTGAAGGAGAATGGGAAGTTCAAGGTGATCAACAAGGAGATGCTGTAAGTGTTTGTGTTTGGGCCATGTCCTCACTGTGGCAGTGGCACTCCTGTCACCTCTCTTGCTGTCCTGGGTGTTCATTTTTCTCTAAATTGCCTGTGTATGGGGCTGAGGGTGCTAGGGGGGGGCACTCTGTGGTTGCAGTAGCTCATCTGAGAGATATGGGTCTCTGTTTCCTGCCAGAGACCTGAGGACCACCAGGTCTCTGTCTCATTGTCCAAGGTGAGTGATAAGAAAATAGATCAAATGTACATGGTGACCTCAGCATAAAATATCCTGGATCTTCCCCCTGACTGGCTTGTCAGCCCCAGAGATGGCTGAGAAGCTGGATGCCCTGGGTCCTGTTCTGAGGGGGATCATGGGGCTGGTTATGGGATGGCAGCTACCACCTGTGCCCCTGAGTGCTCAGAAGTGCCTGTGCCCTGTGCTCCTCTCTGCTCCAGAGTAAAGAGACACAAGGAAAAGAGGCAGGGAAGGTGAAGCACATGAGTAATTTTACTTAAATATTTGTCAGTCTATTTCTGGAGAATTTACCTTGCACAGGTAGTAACTGCTGTGCAAGGGGATCAGAAATCATTGTCAGTTTAAATCAGTGGTGAAGTGAATGCTTTTCCCTTTTTTAGGGAATTAGGATAGTTTGCAATTATCCTGAGTCCTTCTGGATTTTTACACGGGAAGATGCAGGTGTTAATTCATCAGTTTCCATCACCAGCCTGTGCTGTTGTGGGCTGCTGCTGTGAGGGGCTGAATGGATGAGCGGGAGCGAGCAGTGAACACAGTGCTGTCCCCTGTGCTCCTGGCATGGCATGGGGACTTTGTTCTGGCTCACAATAGCAGCAGCACAGGAACACATCCCCTGTGTCCGGAGCAGAGCAGCATCCCTGCCGTTCACTGAGTGCCCAGCACTGTCTCAGCAGCCCCACTGCTCGGGCTGTGCCTGGCAAACAGCTGGGCTTTCATTTGCACTGCATTAATCTGTGTGACATTAATCCAGTCATTGCTGTCACTACTACAGCAGCTCAGGACCCTGAAATATTAGGAATATTTTGGGTCAGGTGTGCACTGTGTATGGCTCCAGCATCAGCCCCTTGACCTCTGCTGCTGGCAGCATTTGCTTCTGCCTCTTTGGCTGTTCCTGTTGTACTGGGAAGGGTGAAACATTCCTGCCTGATAGGCAGCATCCAGGTCTTGAGGCATCCGTGCAAAATGCTGTTATAAGATGGGCAGCTCAAGTCTTAGGGCTTGCTGCCAGGAGGGCAGTGCTCTCAATGAGCAGCCAAAGAAACCCTGACTCACCACACAGGTACAGGTAATTTGCATGCAGAGGAATGTGTAGTGACCTGGAAAAAGCACAGGTGATTAAACAGAAGTGAACACGTGTCTTCCACAATTACCGGGAGCTGAGCTGCTCCCTGGCACATCTAAGATCACAGATGGGATCCTCCCATCCTCCCATGCTGGGGTCCTCCCACCCAGTGCAGAGTGGTCTTTCTCTCCTTTTCTGTCATTCTCACCCTGGAACCAAAGGACATCCTGCTGGCAGGGATATTTGGAGAGAGGCAGCCTGGGATGCTGGGGCAGTTTAACCTGAGAGACCATCTACCCAGCTGAACCTGGCCCAGGACCTGCTGTGCCCTGAGAGCTGCTGAAAAATTCCTCAGGGATGCTGCAGTTTACTAGTACCTCTTGACAGGTAGTTGTGTCAGGAGGGATGGTTTAGTGTAAGTGAAAAAAAAATTGTCTCCCACGTTCCTGACTTTATTTCTCACCTTTGTCATTCTCCCTGTAGTGCCAATGGCAAAATCAATGAAGCTGAAGGAGAGCTCATGCACATGGATGTAAAGCAGCCGGCCAAGCTGGGTGTCCGCTTTAACTGGTGTAAGTGTACGGTGGGAGTGCTCCCCGGTGCCTCTGGCCTGGCAGTGCTGTGGTCTGAGCATTGTGCCATGGCACCAGGGGTCAGAAACTGCAAAGCAAGGGGTGGAGCTCCCCATGTGATTTCAACAGAGCAGCAAAGGGCTAAAATAGACGTTGTGACCAGCAGGCAGTGGTTTGGTGACACTCATACATCATTTACAGCAACAGCCCCCTCAGTGGTGGAGAACTCTTCACCAGCTGATCTCAAAACAGGAAAGATCAGCAGCCTTGCCATCCCTCCAGGTCATTTCACAGATGGGGACAGGGAGGTGGGGAGGTGGGGGAGGAAGCCCCACAGTGCTGCAAGAGCCAAGAATAAGCTTGTTTCTCTGCACACTGTGGTACAGCTACTTGCCCACACTGCCTCTACCTACAAGTGGATTTTAATAACCATTAATAATAAGGTTTTGTTTGCTTGCTCCTTCCCTTGTCACTGTAACACTCAACAGGGGCCTGCTGAGGTGCTGTGCCACATTGCACAGTGCTTTCCTCTGTCTGCAGCAAGACTGGAAAGTGAGCTGCAGTGTCCCTTGGATCACTTTTTATTCTCCTCCCTCACACCTTTTCTTTGGCAGTTTCATAGCTCTCTTTCAGAGGGGTTATTTGGAGAAATGGGTGGAGAGGTAGTTGCAAAGGAAGTACAATGACTGTTCCATGAACACAGCCAGACTTAACTCTGAGCTGCTACAGCATCACTGGCAGCCATTCCACGTCAGCATGTGCAGCCCAACCACCTTCACCCAGTGCAAGCCCCAGAGAACAGCTCTGGGCTCAGCTGGCTCCCCGGGGCAGGGTTCCCCATGGCAGTGGGTGCTGGTTTGTGCTCCTCCTATCACCATTGTCAGCTCCCAGCACTACAGCTCCTTCCCAGCAGCCAGCACCCTCACACTGGTGAGGCTGGGCTGGCTTTCATCAGCCCAGAAGAGCTGTTCAGGTCATAGCATTAACTTCCCAGAAAGACCTTCATAGTCAGGGCTTTGTGTCTTTCTCAAGTTCCTCTGGGCAGAACAAGGAGTCCTGGTAGGCTTTTATAAATTATAGCTCCCTGTACTGACCACAAGTATGCAGCAGCCAAAGTGGGAACAGTCCCAGGAACTGTGGCTGGGGTTCTCCAGGGCTGTCCAGAGCTGGTTACACACAGCAGTCACAGTGCCCTCCTCTCTCCTAGTTATGCCTGCTGCCCCTTACTGGGTCATCTCCACTGACTATGAAAATTACTCCCTGGTTTACTCCTGCACTAACATCCTCTGGCTCTTCCACATGGACTATGCCTGGATTCTGTCAAGAGCTCCTGACATGCACCCAGAAACCGTGGAGAACCTGAAGAGTGTTCTCCAGTCCTACAAGATTGACACCGAGAAAATGATACCCACTGACCAAGCCAACTGCCCTGCTGAGATGTAACTCCTGGCATGCAGACACAGCACCAGACCAGAGATAAACTTTGTTGCTTGCTTTATTATCCATTAGAATTTCTCTGTGTACCTGAGAAATTTAATATCAGTAGTTTCCTTTTTACTAACAGTAGTTTGCCAGCCCAGAGTTACTCCTTGCTTGTCATTCCCTGTATCACTCTCCCCCTCTTTTTGTCTTGCTCTGACTTTTGCAGCATAACTGACTGAGTCAATGCTAATGGGTGAAAGAAAGAAACCCTGAAATACAGACCTGAAACTCTGCTGTTGCTGAGAGTCTTCCAGTACGTGGATGGGAAAGGGTATGAGTTATAATGTGCAAGTATTAGTCCTGGGGAAAAATCATTCATCACACAGCCCCATGTTCATTTCCAAATTTTGTCTTGATGCTTCTGGGCCTGCCAAGAATCCACAGTGTCTGAGCAGTGTGTGCACTGCCTTAGCAGCAGCAACATGCAGATGTGGTGGGTCAGTCCTGCAGCCTGGGAACTGAGGCTCAGGGTCTTGAGAGTTTTCCAACGCAGGGCTGTAGGCATGTGTGGCTGCTAAGTGAGCAGACCTCCTTGCTAGAAATCAGATCTGCCCTTTGTATTTTAAATCTAAAAAAGTCCAGAGATTCAGCATCCCTCCATCCCCAATGTCTATATGTGTCCTTCTCTTGCCTCTAATGAGACTGGTCCTGCCCTCCTAAGGGGCCAGCTCTGGCTGTTCTTGTAAGCAGACATACAGAGATGGGGTTGCTCCCTTGTTCTCTCTTCCAGAGGTTTTTCCCTGAACACCAGGAGACAGCAGGCTCTGCTTGACGTCCTGCCCACTGCTGTTGCACGTGCCGAGTGCCCGCTGGCGCAGCATCTGCCCTGGCAGGTGTTCAGCAGGCACCACGACAACTCTGCTTCAATAGCATTCATGCAACTCATTAAAAATGAAATAAAAATACCTGCTTCGGGCCTTTTGTACCTTCCCAGCTGCACAGCCTTTGCCAGCAGATTGGGGGCTCAGTGTGTGGGGCCTCCTCTGAGGTCACAGCACTGCCACAGCTGTGCAGAGTTGCAATGAACATAACAACCACGGCTGAAGGGCAAGGGTTTATTTCAGGACCCTGGAGCTCTTTCCAGCTCTCTGGGGTTGGATCTATGGGCATGCCCCATTGTCTGAGCCCTGCCAGCAAATCTGTGTTGTGGCTTTGGCTGACAGTGACCCCCATCTCCTGCTGCTTTTATTGACATGAAGAAATAATGACATGGATGTAGAATGCTGTAAATCTGCAGGAAACATTCTACACTTATTTTGGTGGGCCCCTGGTGGTGTGGGTGTGCTGCAGAGCACTTTCTTGCCCTGGGAGAGCTACAGGAGTTGAGCAGGAAGCCAGTATGTCACTAATCTTTACTAGTCAGAGGTGGCCAGGATGGGAAGGACCAGAAACAACTGCCATGTTTAAGTCATTATCCCTTTAAACTTTCAAATCCTAATGCCACAGTTCCTGTGACACAGAATTAAATGCTCCACCCGATTTTTCAGGCTATAAGGATGATGGACATGCCAGGATGCAAACAACTGCATGGTTGCTCCCAAGTGTGTCAGATTCTGGGTGTAATTATTTCATCACTGCTTTGTCGGGTTCCTATTTTCCTTCTCATATGGATGGTGCTGCTGTAGCCCCCATTCTGTGTGATAAAATTCTGTGTGGCTGTGCAGGCACCGAGCCCTAGGGGTGGGAACCTGCAGCCCCATCAGCTGGGCAGGCACTGCCCCTGTATCTGGCTGGGAACTGGGATCTCCAGGTGTGGCTAAGAAACCGGAATGTTTCACTCAGAGACAAAACCCTGTGATGCCTTGGCCCTCTGGAGACCACACTGGCTGTTCGTTGTGCCACAGACCGTGACAACCCCGGGCTGCTCAGGCAAACACGCGGTGCAGAGGGCATCTCTGCATGGCGGCACGGAGAGCTCGGGAGGCGCAGCTGCAGCCTGCCCTGCCACGAGTGCCCCGCACCACGGCACACACGGGACACTCTGCACACGCCAAACCCTCCCGAGCGCGTGGGAGCGCCAAACTGGCACAAGACCCACGCAGTGCCCAGAGCTCCGTGGATGTGCAGACAGCCCCAGGGCGGCACACACCTCCCGGTGTGGGCACCGGCCCTGCGCACACCCAGACCTCTGTGTCCGTGTGTCCTCATCAAAATATGTATGGATCTGATGGGAGATGCCAAGAAGATGGAGCCAAGCTCTTCTCAGTGGTGTCAACCATTAGGATGAGAGGCAAGAAGCAGAAACTGGTGCACAAGACATTTCACCTGAATTTGGGGAATGACTTCTTTACTGTGTGGGTGATGGAGCACTAGAGCAGATTGCCCAGAGAGGCTGTAAAGTTTCCGCCACTGCACATATTCAAGAACGATCTGGACACAATCCTGTGCAAAGTGACCCCTTCCAACCTGACCGATTCAGTGATTCTGTGTCCCTGTGTCACCCTGTGTCACTGTGCCCCCATGTCCATGTATCTGTGTCTGTGTCCCTGCCATGTCCGTATGTCCATCCAGCCCTGTGTCCATCTGTCCATGTGTCCGTGTCCCTGCCGTGTCAGTGTGTCCGTGCCGTGTCCTGTGTCCATCTGTCTCTGTGTCCGTGTGTCCGTGCCGTGTCCCTGTGTCCATCCGTCCGTGTGTCCGTGTCCCTGCCGTGTCCGTGTGTCCGTGCCGTGTCCTGTGTCCATCTGTCCCTGTGTCCATCTGTCTCTGTGTCCGTGTGTCCGTGCCGTGTCCTGTGTCCATCTGTCCCTGTGTCCATCTGTCTCTGTGTCCGTGTGTCCGTGCCGTGTCCTGTGTCCATCTGTCCCTGTGTCCATCTGTCTCTGTGTCCGTGTGTCCGTGCCGTGTCCTGTGTCCATCTGTCCCTGTGTCCATCTGTCTCTGTGTCCGTGTGTCCGTGCCGTGTCCTGTGTCCATCCGTCCCTGTGTCCATCTGTCTCTGTGTCCGTGTGTCCGTGCCGTGTCCTGTGTCCATCCGTCCCTGTGTCCATCTGTCTCTGTGTCCGTGTGTCCGTGCCGTGTCCTGTGTCCATCTGTCCCTGTGTCCATCTGTCTCTGTGTCCGTGTGTCCGTGCCGTGTCCTGTGTCCATCCGTCCCTGTGGCCGTGTCCCTGCCGCGCTCCCGCGCGCAGAGCGCCCCCTCGCGGTCGCGCATGCGCACGACAGCAGAGACGCTGTGGGTCCTCCGGCCGCCAGGGGGTGCGGGCGCGCCGGGCTGAGGCGGCGGCGCTGGCGCGGGGCGGGCCCGGCCGGGGCGGCGGCGGCGGCGGAACCGGGCGGGCGGCGCGGCCATGGAGGCGCCCTCAGTACCGGACGCCTCGGCGACGGGGCGGGGGCCCATCAAGGGCATCCTGAAGAAGAGCGGCAGCAAGGCATCTTCGGGAGCGGCCGTGGGGGCGCGACAGACCAGCCAGGCCTGCGACGAGGACGAGCACGGGTGAGGCCCCGGTGGTGGTGGGCGGCGGCGGGTCCCCGCAGGGCCTCCCTCCGGCCGTCGCGCTCCTTCGAGGGGCCCGCCGAGCGGGATCAGCCGGGCGGCGTCTCCAGCGGGACCTGCTGCGGCGGCCGTGCCTGGGGGGAATGCTGCGCGGGCAGGCCGGGGAGCCATGGGGCCGTGCCCCCCGGTGCCGTGTGCCCCCCGGTGCCGTGTGCCCCCCGGTGCCGTGTGCCCCCCGGTGCCGTGTCCCCCCCGGTGCCGTTTCCCCCCCGGTGCCGTTTCCCCCCCGGTACCGTGCCCCCCGGTGCCGTTTCCCCCCCGGTGCCGTTTCCCCCCCGGTGCCGTTTCCCCCCCGGTGCCGTGTCCCCCCCGGTGCCGTGCCCCCCGGTGCCGTTTCCCCCCCGGTGCCGTGTCCCCCCCGGTGCCGTGTCCCCCCCGGTGCCGTGCCCCCCGGTGCCGTGTCCCCCCCGGTGCCGTGTCCCCCCCGGTGCCGTGTCCCCCCCGGTGCCGTGCCCCCCGGTGCCGTGTGCCCCCCGGTGCCGTGTCCCCCCCGGTGCCGTTTCCCCCCCGGTGCCGTTTCCCCCCCGGTGCCGTGCCCCCCGGTGCCGTTTCCCCCCCGGTATCGTGCCCCCCGGTACCGTGCCCCCCGGTGCCGTGTCCCCCCCGGTGCCGTGTCCCCCCCGGTGCCGTGTCCCCCCCGGTGCCGTGTCCCCCCCGGTGCCGTGCCCCCCGGTGCCGTCCGTGCCTCCCCCCGGTGCCGTGTCCCCCCCGGTGCCGTGTCCCCCCCGGTGCCGTGCCCCCCGGTGCCGTTCCCCGCTGCGGCGGCGGGCCCGGCGCTCGGCTCCGCTGGGCGGTGCGGATCCGGCGGTGGAGCTCCTGCCGGGGCCGGAGCTGCGCTGGGAGCAGGGGTGTGCGGGGTGTGCCCCTGGGCGGAGGCGGGGAGCGCTGCCCGCATGAGGCCGGCGGGAGCTGTCTCCCTGGCTCCTGCCGAGGAGTGGCTGTCACCTGCTAAGTGTGGCAGCTCACTAAGAGTTTTACCGATGCTACGAGGATAGTGCACAGTTTGGGAAATGAGCTTGATTTGTTCTCAGCTTTCTCATAGGAAGCTCACTTCTTGTAATCAGAAGCGTGCCCCTGGAGAGGGGACCTCTCCTGGCCTGAAACATCATCAAGATGTATTCTCGTTTGGGCAGGATCCATCCGTAAAAATCTTACAGTTGAGAATGTGCACAGCCGTACTGATTGTGATTTGAACGACATGAAAATCTTGGTTTAATTGTAGCATGCCGAGTTAGTCCAGATATGCCAGAAGTGGTCTTTAGTTGGCCAGCACATGTCCTCTATGGGTAGGAATCCTACACTTTTCCTGATGCACCCAGCATGTGCTGCCTGCCGTTGTTCTGATTCTCCAACAAGTTATGATGAGCAAGGTTTGATCTGAATTCAGTGTTTACAAATCTGCTTTGGACAGTTTTGGGTTTTTTTTGACACCTTATTTAGTATTGCAAGGAGAGAAATAATGATAAAATGGTCATGGTGGTGGGTTTTTTAATTATTATGGTAATATTCCTTCCATCTTTGCCTAGTTAAGTCATGAATATAGTCTAAAGTGAGCAAGGTAAGAAAGAAGACCTTTTGGGTTGCAGTGTTGCTTGTGTTAGCTGCTCCTGCTTTCGAGAGAAAAATTTCAACTGATTGAATGAGATGAAACAGGTGAGTGCAAGTAGCAATATGTTACACAAGTGTGATTTTTTTCCTTTTCTTTAGTTTTAATATTATGTAGCTTGATGTGTTTAGTACCATACCAGACATAAATTACAACTGACTATTTAATTTTCTGCAGTTTCTTCTGTACCATCTTGAAAAATGAATAGAAATTGGATATGAACTGATGTATGTGTACTGGTTATTGCACACAGTAATTTCTTGGGAAGCACTTAGTGGGCTTGAGTCCAGCTTCTATTTCCTGTTTACCAACGTGAGCCAGAAAAGTCAGATTAATTCTGAAATTGCCTTGCAAATTGAAAGATATTAGCTAAACCTTGCAGGTTGTATTAGGAAATTTCCTGGAAAGATTAATACAGGGTATATAAAGCTGGTTTCTGTGCAGGTATTATTTTTGGTTGGCAGTTTATCAGTATATCAGTGTTATTTCTGATTTCAGCAAAGCAATTCTGTTTTTAGAAGAATAAGTAGTACAGTTGTGATTTTCCTTTGAGATTAAAGATTAGTTTATAAATTCAGTTATCTGTTTTCTTAATTCTTCTGCTTATTTCTGATATTGAAATGCAGGTCTGAAGATCCTTAAAAATAACTCTAGATGAAACAGCTCATTGTGTCAGCTGTCATGTTTTCAAGCGCCATGTTCAGTAGAACTCTCATGTACTTGTATCATTAGTGACCTTTTGCTGCTGTTAGTGATAGTAACATTGTTTGGAAAACTTCCTTAATGAAAATAGGATGCAAGAAGGAAGCTTGAGAAATCAAGACGCCACTGGAACTGCATCGTAAGAGCAGAGATTGTTGTTTAATGCCAGATGTGTTCTTGGCATACACACTGGGGTACAGTATTTTTTGCCTTCAGACCCCTGTAAGAGCCTGTGAGTGAGCAGATGTGATATTTTACAAAGGAATTATGGAAGTGTGTGTGTGCACAAGCAGCTGTGTTGGAAAAGCTGAGTCTTTTATGGCAGGAGCAGGTGAGGTGTGAGAGGTGTTCCTTGGCTATTACTGCTGCTGAAACTTCTTGCCTGTCCACAACACCTTGTGATGTCAAGTGAAGTTACTGTGTATTTTTAAAGATGTGAGAAAATACAAATGAGCACTTATGAGATTTTTCAAACCTCATTTCCCTAAGGAAGATTAGTTTTCATATTTCTCTATCTGAAGGGGTGTCAGGATGCATTTCCCTGTGATGTTCTTAAGCCCTGTCATTAGTGTTGCACTGTGCAGACATGCCTAAGCATGCAAAATTGGAGACAAACAGGGGAGGTGTGGGTTTTCAGAGCACTTAGTCACTCTCCTGTGAGGGCTTTTTACAACCAGGGGTAAAATGACATGTTTGTCTCTTTACCACTAATGACTTTTTTTTTCCCCCTAGGTGAACTTTAAGTAGCGCTTTGGGAGGTGTTCCACAGCCAAGGCTTTTAATGTTGGAAGCTGAATTTAAAAAAAAATAAGTGTGAAAAACTAAGCCACTAAAAACTCGTTCAGTCTTTAATTTATGACTCACTGACTTGCTCAGTGTGGGCTGTCTGATTGCTGGCACAGTGCATGCCAAAGGGATTGTTCCAAGATTGCCAGTATTATTATTAGGTGGAGTTGTGAGCCTGGGCTATAAACTTGATGTGCTCTGGGCAAGTGAACACAAAGCATGTGATGGGAATCTCTCCCATCTGTTGTATTTCCCTGTCAGCTGAGCTCTGTCTCTTTACAGGGGCTGTTTACCCTGTGTACCATTGTCTAAGTGCTCTGGCTGGTAAAAATCCTCTCTGTGCAACACAGTGAGCATCTTGTGTTGCTCGTGGATGAACTTTAGGCTGTGTTAAACTGGGTAAACTGGGGATTTTTCGACTCCTAGCCAGACAGTTTTGAATGAGTGGCGTTCCTAGAGTGGAGCTCTTGCTTTGTCATCATGAGGCTCATGACTCCCCACCCTGCCAGAGGCACGGTCTGACTCACGTGTTGTCCGCTTATGCTGCAGTCCTTGTGTTTGCACAAAATGATTAAATGGACCTGAAGCCTCAAACATGAGACCTTGGCACTATTTACTGTGGGCTGAGGGGATTAAGATCACTCAATTTGTATTAATTTCTGTGGCGTATAGGATTCAGCATCAACCTCCACATCTATTTTTCTTCTCTTTAGTTTTTTCCCCCCGCATTGTATTACGCAGTGATCCTGTAAATGAATAATGTAGTTTGTGCTTGGAATTTTGCTTTATCAGATTTGTTTTACAGGTATTATTCTGCTTGAGCACTTGTGTTATTGAGATTGAATATACCTTTCAGCTCTGTTATTGGAGTGGCCTGTGTTTAAACAAGAGCAGTTAAGTGGAAGTCTTCCAGCCAACTGCCCCATCCCACCCCCCAAAAACTCATACAACAACCACCCCAAACCAAACAAAAACCCCTACAAAACCCACAAAGTCCTGTAATGTTTGCTTCCTTATCTAATAATTTACAACAAGAATATACTAATTTGTTGAATTTTTGTATTATTCTAAAATTAAATTTATTGGCTTAATCTAAGGGAAAGATCACCTTATTTGAAGTTTGCAATAACCTTTTTAGAGGAAATGTGGAACAGGGTGGTTTGTGTTGATTAAACATTTTTTGTGGCTTTTAGATCAGTGGAGGGATGGCTCTTTCTCCGGCCACAAGGCAATTCCTTGTCTTGTGGCTTATATACTTTGTCAGTAAGCAGTCAGTGTGGGTGAGCTTTAGTTTCTTCAAAAATACATAAAATGGTACATTTTCTGGTTGACTAAGAAAAGTCTAGATGATGTAACATCACTAGTGCCTGTCGGTATAAAATGTGAAATTCCTTCAGCTTAATTATAGCAGTGAATCACTTGGCTTATGATTCCAATTTAGGATGACAAAAGCAGTAATAATAACCAGCTTGTTCTATGCTACTTATTTCACTGCAGGAGAGGATTTGTTGGTTGCTATTGTTTATGTAACAGTTTTGCTAATAATTATTCCAGCTCCCTCAGCAGAGGTGAACTGAAAGGTATTGGGTTCTGTTGAAGTCTTATGGGGTTGTTATAAGGGGAAGAATTCTCTTTACAAGTTACTGTAAAATCAAGCAGTTCACAAGATAATCACTGTACAAGACCAGGAGTCTCTGAATTACATGAATATGTTTATAGATCATGGAGTTTGTTTAGCTATTGTGACTTGTTAGGGAAATTAAGTTGGTATGACTTAAATATGTATAGAGCAGTATTAATAGTCATACTTTGTACATGTCTGTGTGTCATAATAATATTTTTTGTGCTTAGTATGTAGTAGAAATCAGATGATGTTTTAAAAATTCCTTCTTTGGTAAAGCCAAAGTAATTGTTTTAAAATATGAGAAAATTTGATTTTCTTTTCTTATTTCAGTAAAAAATCACAGAAATGGGATGAAATGAACATCATAGCTACATACCACCCTGCAGGCAAAGATTATGGCCTGATGAAAATTGATGAGCCAAGCACTCCTTACCACAGGTATGCTTGCTAAAGTGTTGTCCTGTTTGCTGCCAGGTGGAACTGTGGGTTTAGAGCAAAATAACTTGGCTGGGTGATGTAGTATTACTGTGCAGGCCTGCTGGGTCTATGCAACATACTCACATCCACAAAGTTTCTAAGTAAGGAGAACACTCTGAAAGGACAAAGTGTTAAGGACAAAGTTTAGAAGGCTTGTCCTAGCAGACTTTACGCTTTGAATGGAATAAGTAAGTTTTACTTCTATTGGGTTTTCTTCCCAGTACTGGAATATAATGTCATATCAATATTTAAAGTCGATTTGGAAAGCTTTTAAAACATTAAAGGAGTCTTCTAATTGACTGTTGTAAGGTTTTGACTGTTTTCTTGATCGAACTACAAACTTGAGCAAATTACTAAAAAAGGCTACTTTTTGTTTGCCCTCCAAGCATGATAGGAGAAGATGATGAGGATGCAGTGAGTGATTCAGAATATGAGCCCTTAAGAGCAGATGTGTTGAGTAAAAAGTAAGTATTGTAATAAAAAAACCTGACTAAGTGTGAAGATAATCTGCTCTTTCCTGGGGTCGATTTTCTTTATGGAAGGCTGTTGCTGGTTTCTCTAGAAGCTACATTTTTGTTATTGCCAATTTAAGCGGTTTTCAGTGTTTGATAGTGCTACTGGTAATTTAAACCTCTTGCTGGTTGTTACTGCATATAAATATGGCAAAAATAACGAACAAAGCTGTTCGTATGTGTGTTCTGAAATGTCATGTATTTTAAATAGTGAAAAACTTGCTGTTTCAGTGTTTTGTGTTGCATGATTTATGTAGACTGGCAGCTGCAGCTGAAGGCAGAGGACCCAAGATTATAGCAAGGCAAGAAGAAAGCAGTGAGGAGGAGGATGAGGATGAAGAATTAACACCTGAAGAACGGGGTAGGTATAAGTTGTTTTCTTTCTTTTGTCTAGACTCTTTTCCTACAAATAGTTTCAGGTTTTCCATAAGAAATATTTGTGAAGAAAAAGTACTATCAGAAAAATGTTGTGATTTGAAAATAGAGATAAATAGTGTTTGAAAAATATGCTACTTGCTTCTAATCAGGAATGTTTGGTTTGGGTTCTACATAAAAACAGGAATTTGCTGTTGCTGGCTGCCTCCCTCTATACAAACTTAAGGTATGAGAATTCCTGCTAAGACATCTCAAATAAGAAGTTCTGGCGGGGAGTTGAAGGAATAGTTCTTAATCTGACCATGTTTCAGGTAGACTTAATTCGATGAGTACTACTACAAATAAAATGCTGCTAATTGCTTGCAGACATACAGATGATATTTCTGTTGTTTTCAAAGCAAATGATGGATAGATGCAATAGGACGTCTACAATTATTCCAAAGCAAATTGCATCATATCAACAGATACGTATTTTCATGTTAACTTGGACTAGAATGTTTTGAGGAAACAATACTTCTAAGGTTTCAGGCTTGTATTATCTAGCTGGTGCTTCTCAAATTTCTGGGCCTTAACTTCGATTGTGAAACCTTGCTGTACTAAAGGAAGGAAAAGAACAAAGCATTTGGGCTGGCAGTAAGCAAAATTTACTTTAATTATAATGCATTATTGCTGGATATGCTAATGTTTAATATATGGAGCAGAGTTGGCTTCAGGCCATGGGGAAAGTGGAAAATATTTTCTGCTACATGTGGTAAATGTATCTCTCATAACTGACCTTTGGTGGCTAGCCAGGAGTCAAGCACACATCTGCAAAAGTTCATCTTCTGTCCCAGCAGTATGTCTCATTTTGTCCTTAAGTTTACTTAGAAACAAGGCTTGTGAAACTTGGGAGTTTTGTGTACTTTTACCAGATGCTTCTTGTGGTTCAGATGTGCTCATAGTTGCAAACAGGTTCTTATAAAAGTGCTTCTGAGATTCCAATACATCAGTTACTATCCTTTTTGTAAGTCAGACTCACTTTAAAGAACACTCCACTGCTTGAAGACAATTTTTATTCAGTGAGTTCCGCTTTGAAGAAGATATGCTGATTTTTTTTTAAGGGAAGGAACGACTATTTCCATTTGTTTGTCTACAGAGAAAAAGAAACAGTTTGAAATGAAGAGAAAAATGCACTACAATGAAGGAAGAAACATCAAACTGGCAAGGCAGCTCATTGCAAAAGAACTACATGGTGAAGAAGAGGAAGATGAGGATGAAGAGATGCGTGATGCTGCAGATGTAGAAACAATGAGTACAGAAGCTACCGAACATGGTGAGCTACTGATTAGTTAAAAAGCTCCTGTAAGTACTGATGGCCCTTTGAGCTGTTGGGAAATAAATATACTCAAGTGTGAGAATGACTACAAGGAGTACAGTATGTATGTAACACTCAATGAGTAATGTTCCACTCTGTCTTGATAGGTAGATTTGTAGCATGGAACAAAAATTATCAGTGTTGATAAACAGCATGTAGGCTTTTGTTTGTTGTGGTATAACAGAAAAACAAACATCTCCACTTCTTACCATTTCCCCATCGTAGCTGAGGTTGGGTGGTGAAGTTGCCAGCACCCTTTTTAAAGGAGGAGCTGTCTTGTACTGAACACTTTAATGGCCGCATGGGAGAGCCTGGCTTTTTATTGTGGGTCATTTCCCATTCTGCTCCCAATCCATCCTGTAGCCAGCAGTGGGAAATTACCATCAATGTTTCCTCCCTGTTGAGAGGACTGTATTTATCTTCCTGAGGAAGAACACTGAAATGTAAAACTGCTGTTAGGCCTTCAATACAGACTTGACCCTGAGCAGATACGTTCATTGCTATAGTATTGGATAAGACTCTCAACTTCATTTTTGGTGCAGCTACTGGAAGAAAGTCTGGAATGTTTAAGTGGGAGCTGTTGCTGGAACTTGTTTCAGGGCTGTCTCTTCATAGGAAACTCCTAAAACTATACAGGCTGACACCTTCTCTTTCATCTTTAAACTTCTCTCTGTGTGAAAAGTCTTAGACTTTTGTGGTGGTATTCTGGTGAATAATTACAGTTCACTCCCCACCTCTTTATGTAACAGCACTTCGAATAAATTTTTGACATGAAAAAACCACACATCTGTTGCTCATGAGATTGGTGGCAGTGAAGTCTGTAAGCCTTGTTCATCTGTGGTTGGCAAAGCTATGAGATATTAGCATGGTCTGCAGACTTGGGAAGATGCTGCATGGGTTTAACTTGGTTCACATCTGCTTTTCACAACCATGTGAACTAGGAACTCTTCTAAAATTCATTTAAATCCCACACAATAAAAAGGTGATTTGCAAAGTTCCGTGTTTAAGTTTTGTGGATTGCACCTTTTCGTCCTGTTATTTACTACAGGAGGACTAATTCCTTCACAATTGCTCTGAAAGGGTCATTTGGTATGTGTCTGAGACCCATTACTGGACTGACTTTATCCAGTAACTGAACATAGGCCTTATAATGGCTATTTACTAGAACTTCACTCTCCAGGGGAAAGGAGAGCTGCAGCAGCCAACCGTATGACCTTTCTGCATGGCCTGAAGCTGCCATCTCTCTGCACTCTGCTGTAAAACAGAGGCAACTCCGCTCCCCAGCTGCATTCGCCAGTGGAAAGAAGCAGACCTTTGCAGCATTTTTCCATCTCTATTGTTGAAGTCCATTCCACCTTCCTCATAACCAGCTTCAGAGCCACAACTGGTAATTATCAATTTTAGACTGCTCATGGCTAATAGATTCCATAAATGTAACTGTCTGCCAGTGTAGCAACCTGTTAACTAACTGATTCACTTCCACACCATAGCATATAGAAATACTTCCCATTAACCTGATGTAGTTCTCAATTCTTCACTTTTCTGTCATTCTGCTTAAACATTCATGTTTGTTAACTCCTAATCTCTACATCAGCTATCACAGCCTTTAATCCCTGTCCTTGATCAGTTCTTCTGAGGTTAGGTACTGCTCTCACTTTTGTAGCAGCTGGTGAATTGAATGTCCTTGGATGGATTATGAGACAGGGTTGGGCAAAGGATGGTGGGATATGAACTCAAATGTTAATAAACCAGTCTTGTGCCACTGCCCACATTTTAAGAAATTCCTACATTGAGATGAGGAATGTTTAGCACTTAGCAGTGTTAATGTCAAAGTTTTACTGAAATAACTTTTTTGAAATTACATTATTTATTGCTCTCTCATTTGTCTTCTGAGGGCAGAGAATAATCTCCTTAGTCACAAGTGTTAATTAGAGCTACAGAAGGTTTCTCAAATAGATGGCTTTAACACTTGCTACTTGGGGTTTTCGGTCATTGTGCTTTTGGTCATGCTGTGCTTTTGGTTACATTAAGCACTTGAGTATTTAAAAGTTAGGCTCTTTCCTTTGTGGAAGGAAATCAAAATCCTATTAATATTCATGTTCCTGAGAACAGTGTATGAAAAGATTATTCACCTGGAAACCTTTCAAAGAGCTCTTTGACTTGAAAGTTAAGAAACTTTGACTTATTTTAAAGTGCTTTTTCTAAAGCAGAAAAGGGAGAGTTTCCTTACTCTTGTACTAGGTGATACAGGAGTTGATTTTTGCAATGCCTTGTTTTGGCTTCACTCTGTTAAACTTACTAACAGCCCTGATGCTTGCTTCTAACTTCAGAGAAAATGTTCTGGGTTTTCTGCATGTTGTATTGTAGCTATATTTTTATAAATTCTTCCACTTGACTTTAGTTCTTGGGAAGTTGTGGAGATCACAAGGTGAGGTGGCTGCCACTCAGCTGTTATGCCAGTCAGTCTGTGTGAGTGAGAGCTGCCTTGCAGTGTCCTTTTATTCCAATGGAATAACATGACTTCTGTAGTACTGACAATTGTTGCAGGTAAAGGTGTGACATAAGAGGAATTTCTTAGTGGTCTGTTGTGACTCTGCGGCTCCACTGGCTCCTGGGTTGTTTTTCAGGCAATTTGAGAATCTCTCCTCCCTTGGAATTTTTTCTATCCATGAGGATCCTTTAAAGATTCTGTGCTTCTCTTATCTGAAGTTTCTTTCAATCCTCTTATTCTGTTTGGTTTGTATTTGAGTAAAACTAACAGAACACTTCTAATCTCTACACCCTCCTTTCAAAGAAGGGGCTAAAGACTTAGGGCAGGTTTACCACCAGGTCCACTAATGCAAGTTGCACTTCTTGGTTGCAGACTGAGATTTCTTGCTGATTGAAATGAAGATGGCCAGTCCAGTCAGTGATGGTGAGAACTCTTTATATATTTTTGTTCCTGCCTTCATTGTGGCTTGCATGTGTTTTAAATGGATGGATCGTTCCTTTCTTGCCTCAAGTAGCCATGTCTTATCCCATGCATAGGGATTTTGTCAGCCAAGCTCTTTTTTAGAAAAGAAAGTAGTTGACTGCATATGGCAGGGGGTTTGGAGCTGGATGTCCTATAAGGTTCTTTCCAACCCAAACTATTATATGATTCTACATTTGCTTGCTTCAGCATTTCACCTTCTCTGGCTACTTGCTATTTATGGCTTCATGAATAACATAAATAGACTTGCCAGCAGAAATGACCTTTGTTTCTCTCCTTAAAACCCTTCCCTTTAGAAATCCTCTTTGAAATCACTGAAGGAAATATTCCTGATGTAGGTAAATTTAAGCATGATGATTTCAGTGCAGACCTGTCTTCTGCTACACAAAAGTATCATCCAGAGGATGTTGTCTGTAGCAGTTCAATTGACAAGCATTAAGACTATTGTTCTCTTTCTCTGGTTCATTTAACTACATTGCTCTGCTAACCCTGCTCAGACGGCACCCGGCAGCTGAGCTGTCACTGACTGGGTGGGCCTTTTGGCCTTTGGTAGATACAGAATATGTTTTGTTTTCTTAACCAGGGCAGGCATCACCCTAAAGATGAATTAAGTGAGAAGGCTGGGAGCAGACAGCAATCAGTTCTGCTGGTTAACTGTGCTGTTTGCTTGTTAAACTAAGTTACCAAATCTAACTCATGCTCAAGCCTAACTGGCCTTTTAAAAAGATTATTATAATTTTGATGAGGTATACTCTTTGACCAGCACTGAGGAGACGTTTCCTCTGATTTACTGTGGTGCTTTTGCTCAACAGCATGAGTTAACAACTTCCTGAAAACACAACTGACTGTGCTCCTTCATGTATAAACTTGGGTTTTTTTTTTTATTTAAAGTGTCTCATCTGGAACTGAAATTTGACCTGGGAAGTACTATGTTTGCTGGTGTTTCAGGAGCCTTGTGTGTTAGTTCTAAATACCTGAGTTAAATCCTTCCAGTTCTGGGGCGGTGAGCACTCAGTGTTTGGTGTACTGAACCATCTCTTTAGCAGTGTTGGCCATCTCTTTAAAGCATGAGGGTCAAAGAACTGTTTTAGAAGTTTCTGCACTCTCCAACTAAAAGCTTACACACTGCTAAGATGGGTTGGCAAACATCGTCTTTGGAGAAGTAAAGATGATTTTAGGAGGATATTTGTGTGAGTTGTGAAAATAATCAGTGGGTGTGAAGAATTACCTATTTTTGTAATCTTTCTTATGCAGCACATGTTACTCGTGACCAGCTGGAAAGTAGAGCACACAGCATAGAAGAAATCTGTCCAGAACTGTAACTGCTTGTCAAAGACACAAATATAAACATCGCTTCGTGATTTTTGCAATTAAGGCTCTTAAATGTTAAGAAGCATATCAGTTACAATGTTGTATTGCCAAGAATGTTAATTTTAGACTTGTCCATTAGGCAGAAAACTGTCTAATTGATTTATTCTTGTGCCTAGTATTTCATGGAGAATACTGCTTCATAATTTGTTCAACCAGAATGGCATTCCCTGTATGTATAGCGCTGATTTTCTTGCGTGATGTACTGTTACTCTTGCTTTGAAACACTCACGATATCTTTTGGGGTTTCACTATTTATTTGAGAGTGTTCTAGATGTGGTGTATCATATGGAAAGTTTTGGGGTTCAAGAGCCAAACGGTACAGCAGATATCAGATTGACATGCAAGCTATTTATCTGATCTGTTAAGCAGTTTAAAAAGGGATTATTCAAGTCCTACAGCTTTTTATTTTTTTGTAAATTGTTGACCTGTTAATCTAGATTTCATTATGTTTTTACCTGCACTTTCCCAGTCTTTAGAACGAGAGCTGTGTTATTTCTTAAGAGCGGTGTTTGGAATTGGTTGTTAGTTTCTGACTAAAGCAGTACTAGCATCTGGTGGAGGGAGTGTTTTACACTGGAAATGGCTAACTTGAACTTTGCATTTAACTTTCATAACCTCTTCCATCAGGACTGGTTGTTTTCTGGAGCTCTCTATGGCTTATTGTGAGAACATGCAAGTTTCCTCCAGCTTTTCTCTTAAAATCACATCCACTGTTACTCTTCTGGCTCTTGTTTCAAACGTTTGGTTCTTTGAAGTTGCATGAACAGTGTTTGTGCTGTTAGCACCTGAAGAAAAACACCTAGACACGAGGAAATAGACATCAGGACTGAAGATGTGCTGAGCTTAGGCTCTGGCTGTTCCGTATTAAATATAACTGCTGTTGATCTACTCATTTGGGATTGGCAACTTCCATACTGAAAACCACTGGTCTAAATCTTCCTGTGTCCATTGCAACTTAGAGCAACTGCTTTTCTAAAATGAAGGCTTTTTGGAAGCTAGAAGGGAAACTGCCTAATTCAAATACTTGTTTACAGTGTGGTTGTATAGCCCTAAAGAGAGATTCTGCACCTCCAAATTGCTGTAAAAACTTCCCACTGGGTGGAATTTCGACTGGCAAATGTCCCAGTATTCAGAGTAGTTTTGCGTTTTATTACACAAATTAAGTACACACTTAAGCTTTAGCTTGGTTATGAAATAGAGTGTATATCTTAATTTTGATCTGAATTTGATATGTTGCAAAAATCCATATAATTATATGGATCTATTTTAAAATGTCTTTTTCTCCACTGTATATGTGAAGTTTGAATAAAGGAATGAAAGTTATTTTACAGTTACATGCATTCTCAAGTGTGAGCTTTCCTGGAGCACCAGAGAAATTGAGAGTGAATAAGGAAATAGGGTGCTGTCCATTGAAAGATTTTTTACAGGAATGATTCATTAGACTGGATGCATTGCCAAGGACACCTGTGAGTTGTGCTAACTGGGTTTTGTAGTGTGCCTTTCCCAACTCTCTCCTCTCCTTAGTAGGTAACAGGGTTGTCGGGTTAGTTAATCTTCGAAAGTTCTGGATCAAGATTAATATGGTCTTTTCACAAGAAAGATTTGATCTCTTGATTCTGGACAGTGTGGTGATGATAATTTTTCAATATGCAGAATGCTATTTCTTCTTGTATCAAATGTGGTTACTTGCATAGAGCAAACAGGGCAAAAGGTAAGCATTTAGGTACTTCTGACTCGTCAAGTCACTTGCTGTAGCTTTCAATTTGGCTCCGAAGAATAGGATTTCAAAACTTTAGGTTTGTACCCTTTTTATACCAACTTGCAGTGTTCAGTGGCCTTTGTGCACTGAGCTGTATTTCAGGCTGAGCAGCTGCTGACCTAGCTGCCCCAGCTGGGCACTGAAACCCTGCTGAGTGCTTGGCAAAGCAGTGTCTCTGCCATACTGAGCATGGATGTGGTGAGCAGTGTGTGCAGGTAACACCAAAGTCTTCTGTGAGGCTATGGAACATAGCACTTGTCCTTGGTGCTAAGTACCCTTGGGTACTTTGTACTTGCAATTAAGGTAGAATCCAGCAGCAGCTCTTACCGGACCTAATGTCCTGCCTACCTTAACCCTCCACTTTCTTGTGTCCAAGGCATTTGGTGCTCAGCAGGGCTTCTTAGTACCTTACAAGTTCTAGAAAGCATTTTGTTTAACAAATAAACTTTGCTAACTTCCAGTAAAGACCTTTCCTGTAATGGCTTCCAAAATCCTAAATGAAAAGAGTACGTAGTTTTGAGGGAGGTACACAAATGCATGAGGATGGTTTTAATGAACCACATAATGTATAGTAGGTCCCTTCATAACTGGTAATTTTGAGCTGCTTGGGTAATCTCCCTTTTTCTGTGCCACCAAGCACCTAAATTCCAAGTTTGATGCTATTCTAAAACTTGATTTAGTTTGGCGTTTTTTTTAAGGCTTTGCTCTCTGCATTTTCCTCAGTGCTTGCAAAAATCCTGTTCACGCTGCTTCTTTGTCTTCCTCGGCAGAATTGCAACCTGATGTCCGTGAAAGTGTTTCTAACTGAAAGGCTGGTTTACTTGGTTTTCTCTGCTTATACCTTGATGCATTTTTAAAAGCTAAATTGGGCAAGTTTTACTTTGCAGTAGCTCCAGAAACTCCATAGAGCTTTTTTTACAAAGGGATGTCTGATTTCCCTCTGCTTGAGAAATATCAGTTAAGAGTTCCCTGCTGAATGGGGACAAGAGAAGAAATGCCTTTTCTCTTTTTACATTTGATGGGGACTTACCTTGCATGCACATCTTAATCTTTAGGTGTATATGGTAAAGACTTGTGTGTACAGTGCAGAGTGGTGTAAGGAGGAAACAAACACAGCCCTTACTTATGTGGACAGTGAGCATAATACTCATTATGGACAGCATCATAGTGTGAATCTTCTTGCACAGGTTTAAGTCCTCAAGCTGCATCCTGTTTAGAGAAAGTATTTTCAATATGCTTCCAATAGGAAGATCACTTGCAAATAAGAGCCTTAACTCATGTGTATAGAGTTTTTTCCCTGTCCTTTCCCACTTGTACGCAATTCATGGAAACTGCAGATAGTTTCCCACAGCTCACCCTCTCATGTGAAACTTGTACATCTTACCAGAACTCTTTGTTTCTGTAACATGCTATTTTGTGGTATTATGCTGCCACCTCACAAATGTAATTATTCTGTTTGAAACCAGTGTTAAGTGTCACAACATAAATAAAACCATTGTTTTTATTACTGCCTTATGGCACTAATATTAATCTAATGTTTGGCTTCTTGGAGCTCTTCAGAAGAAACTGGCAGTTAAAATTTGCAGGCATGTTCCTAGATAAATTCTTAAATCAATATTGTAATTTCCTCACGACTCTCATTTATTGTAACTTCGATGTAAATTGGTTTGTTCACAGTCAGATTTGCTGGCTTGCCTAGAACTGAGGGTAGATCTGGTAACCTGAGTCATAAACTTAAACCAGCAGTACCACAGACAGGTTGCATTTTTCAAAGGGTTTTTCTTAGTGTGTTGTAGGATTTAAGGGTAACTGGTCTGTCTCTTCATGGTCAACACTGAGTCACCACTCACTAGCATGGAGAAATGGAAAATGACTAACACCAGCTACTCCTTAGGAAGTAAAACTCTTCCTCAAAACAGAGCTGAGCTCTTTTCAACTGCATACTTAAGCTGAAAAGTGCATTTCACAACATAAATGCAGCCTCAGTGATACAAATATTAACATGCTGCTTTTCCTGAGTGGGTGTGACTTGAATCCCTAGTCAAAATAGTGGCAGTTGGGCTAGTTTTGGTGAGGGACAGCTCACAAAAATATACAGTTGTTGTATCTAAGTTGTAGTTTGGTTCTAACATTTCACCAGTGGTAGAAAAAAACGCTGACACTCTAAACCACAACTGACTGAACCAAAAAGTGTCCCTCTGCTTCTGAGAAAGGAACTGAGGGAGGGACTGTCACTGTGGAGCACAAGATGGAACACACAGCAACACCCACAACAGGTGTTCAAGCAGAGAAGAGGAAAAGAACTCTTTTTTATTGTTGACCTCGTACATATAAGTTTCTGGACAGTGATCAGAGATTGGACAGAGAAGTTACCACCTCTCCATCTCCACTGGTCACTTGCAAGTCCATCAGGTGGTATCTTTTCACAGAGGAATGCAAACATGATCCTTGTTTATCTTACAATTCATGAAAACTGACTCCATTACACTAAAACAAATCAGAAGACTTATTTTCAGGGCCAACAAGAGACAGTAAGGGTACAGCAGACATTCAGCTTCTTGGAAAGAAGTTATATGTTCCCCTCCTTCCATGCTGACTGTTTCTCCTTGTAACACTTGAAAGGACGTGGGAAAGAGAATGGGAAGAATATGAAAAAAACCCAAAGAGATAAAAAAAGAGGTGAAACAGTGCTGATGCTGGGGTGAGGGAGAGTGTGAAAGCTGGGGGGGGTTAGTGGGCTCGCTAGAAGCAGTTATGGTGTAGCAGCTCCTTGAAGTCCGGGATGAGGCAAGAGTGAATATCATCTTTTGTCAGCTTCCCAGCACGGCGACTGTGGGATGGAGACTGTGACGTGTGACTGCTTCATCTTTGTCAACTTTAACTTGGACAGCAACTTTTACTTCTCTGTCGCTGCTTTTGAGGAAGAGTGAGGATAGCTGGTGCTCCTGTCAGTTTTACATCTGGGAACAATAAGAAGCACCTAACCGGTTCAAGATCTTTTTCTGTATTCTTTTAAACAATCATAAATCTACAATATTCTGCTGTTCTTCACTGCCAGCTGGAGACTACAACATGGTCCTGTTCACTCTGATTCATTCTACTTCAAAATATGATCTGCTCTAGTCCAAAACATATTCTCGGACAAAGGTTCAGTAAAAAACCCAAGCACGCACACTTGATAGTTCTTGACAGGAAAACCTGCGGTTTGCGTTTCTCCTTCAAAGACTCCTTTCAGTCTCCCCCACGAGTTACTTCCTCCATCTAGAAATGAGTCACACAGAGGAGCATCCGGAGCTGGAGCTTTCTTCCCGCTGGTGGCACCCTCAGCAGAGACACCCGCGGCCAGTGTGTGTCCCTGTGAGCCCGTGAGTCCGTGTCACGCCGGCGTGTCCCGTGCGGCCCCGTGAGCCCGTCCTGCGGGCGCGGCGCGGCTCGGCGGGGCAAGGCTGAGGGGCGGAGCCCGGCTGGGGGACGCGGGCCGCTCTCGGCCGGGCACAACTGCTCAGGGGCCTGGCCGGGCCTTCCCGCGCGTCTCACCCCGGAGGGAGAGATCGCCCCGTTTAATGGAGAGCTGTAATTTAAAAAAAAAAATCAAGCAGGAACCGACAACCGACTGAGCCGGGCCCGGCGCCACAGGGCGCGCCCCGCTCCCGGCAGCGTCGCGGCAGAGAACGCCGGGCGGGCCGGGCCGCGGCCTCGGTGATGCGGGCAGCCGCGGCGCTGGAGCGGCCGATTGGCGGGCGGCCAGCTGCCGCCTGCCCGTTGGCGGGCCAGGCTGTCACTCTGAGCACTCCGGGGCGGAGCAATCGCTGCGGTTGGCTGCATCTTCCGAGCGGCCACGCTTATTGGGCGCTCGTCCTGCTGAGCCCGCCCCTCCGGCGTTGTGATTGGCCGGCGCGCCCCCCGCTCTCGCGGGCCGTCAGTCGCGCCCGGGCGGGGCGGGCACAGGGCGCTCCGGCCCCCGCCCCGCCCGCCCCGCCCGCCGGCCCTGGCCCGGTCTCGCTTCGCCCCGGGTTCGCCGCGCTATCACCGCCAGCAGCCGCAGCAGCGGAGGCAGCGGCGCGCCCCGCCACCATGAAGGTGACCGTGGACTTCGAAGAGTGCCTGAAGGACTCGCCGCGCTTCAGGTGCCGCCGAGAGGGGGCCGGGCAGGGGTCGTGCCGGGGGACAGGAAGCGGGGCCGTGTGTGTGCGGGGCGGGCCGGGCTGGGCTGTGGGGGCCCGGAGGGTGACAGGTGCTGGCGAGCTGTGGGCAGCCGGCCTTGAGTGGAGGGGAAGGCAGGGGCTGTGTGGGTCCTGCCGTGGTGCAGGGGCTCTGAGGAGGAAGGGGAGGGGAGATGTGGGAAGTGCAAGGAAAAGGGCCAGCGTGTGTGGTACGAGGGACTGGGTGGGCAGTGTGCGGGGTCTGGGCTCGTGCGGAGGTGCTGCGGTGTGCTGTGAGTACTGCTGGGGTCACTCGCCTTTGAGGAGACGGCGGTGAATGGTGGCGAGCGGCCGGTGCAGGGAATGCTTGTCAGCCGAAGCAATGTCAGCTGAGACTCAGGCTCAGGAGGGTGAACCATTTGGTGGTCTGTCTTCAGTTCTTCAGAGTTGTGCTCACACTTCAGTTCGCAGCGTCTCCTGCCTGAGCCTGTTGCGTGGTCCATATTCGGTGTGGCCGCTGTTGGGGTGCCAGTAGCAAACAAGCTCAGGATCGTCTTACTTCCTGTTGTCAGAGCAAGGCACGCACTCCTTTGTTTTTCCCCAGTCGAGTGACCAGTTGTCTATCATTGCTGTAAGGTTACTTCTGCTTATGTCAGGCAACTTTCCTCTTTGTCTTTCCTTATGTTTTTACCCATTCTATATATGTATTTTACATCGTTGTATCTAATTAACATAATTGTGCCTCTCTATGGGATGTATGGCTGGTCAGTGCCTACACATATCCACTTTCTGTGCCTGGTATTACCCTGCTAGATGATGGAGATGCAAACAGCTCCATGATGTGATGTGTCACTGCTGTGTCCCTCCTGTCCCATGCCGAGCCCATATCTCAAGTGCCTGTGGCTCTGTGGTGAGCTCTCGATGTTGAGGGAAATAGTACTGCTCTTTCTCTCTCTGTCTCTCCCTATGTTCATGCCTCCTCTTTGTATCAGCTTTAGCAATCCTGTGGTTTCTGGGATGTAGAGGAAGTTGGAGAAGGAAGGTTGGTTGAATGGCTTACCCTTGGCAGAAGTTGGAGTTCCTGTTCTTCCCTCTTTGCTCCTGTCTCTGCTGCCAGTTGAAGAGAAGCTGGCTGCTTCTCCCACGGGTTTTTTGGTGACTGTGACGTGTGCTGTTGGATCCTTCAATGAGCTGGGTGCCCTGGCAGAAGAGACTGAATGGTTCTCTGCCAGGTTAGTGAGTTGTGTTAGCATCTCAGAGGGTGTGAAACCTACTAAAGCTTATGGGAAGTAGAGAGGGGAAACTTCACTGCCAGAAGCAAGGCTTGAGGAAGGCAATGGAGAGTGAGACCTCCCTTAGGGCAGCAGGGATCTTTTACATTGGCTTAGCTGTTTCACAAAACTTTGTCCTGAGCTGGACATGCTTGCTAGTGTATGTGCTTTCTGAGACAGCTGTATCTAATGTTGGTTCATCCCATTTGGTGACAATGCAGTTGTAGATTGGCATAGCTTAACCTTAGAACTGTACCAGTAGTTGCATTTTTAAAAATTATTGATATCCGTTGAAGTATTAAATATACTTGAGAAAACATGAAGTTGACACTAAAATTTGTGAGCAGAAGTGTGCTACTGTTTCTTCAAGGTAAGTAATTGTAGTTCATTTGAATTAACTTTGTAGTGTTCTCCTTTGCGCCTCTTGAATGCTTTCCTTCAAGGAAAGAAACAGGAAAAAACCCTTTCCTAGGGTCTTCTAGCACATGATAGTCTTTTTCCCAGTCTGATACTATTACTTTTGAAGAAATTGCAGAAAACCGTATGGTATAATCACTCGATACCAGCAAAACATCCTTCCAACCTTCAACTGATAGGAAATGGTTAAAATTGCAAAGCAAAATTCCTGTAGTATTTCTGAAAAAGTTCATGTCTTTGATTATTGGTTGTCAATATTTGCTGCTATTATTTTTTGTTATTCTTACTCTTTGTATAAATTACCCAACCCAAACAGTAGAAACCTTCTTAATGAAGGTCACTGCAGTGGTTTTATTGAGGGATGATAGAGACACTAATGTAGAGCAAGGTCATGACAGAATCCTGTATTCTTGCAGGGGGTAGTGTGGACATAAAGCAGCTTCTTGCTCTGTCTTCCTTGCAGGAAAGCTGAGCTGCAGCTTTCTCCTGACCTTGCTGAACAGGAGGGTGTAGCCTCTGTCCTTCCTGTCACTATAGCTGTCAGAGCTGTTAAAGAAACCTGTTGGGAGGTATGTAGTTAGTAGAAATGTCACAGGTTACTTTCTTACAGTCGTGGTGATAACTGGGAGGACATGGTGAATCAAGGTTCTTGAGTCACCAAATCCCTGTGTTTATGGGGAATTATTTAAATCTTTCAAAACATGCTACTACAGGCATTTTCAGCCACATGGCTTTCTTTCTTGCTTATCTATTTCTCATTAAGTTCATATTGATATTTCTTGGCTTTAAGATTTTTGGGCCCCAAATCACAGAACCTAAGATCTCTCTAAGATTAAACCTTGCTTAAAGTGCTTTTGAAGGGAACATATATTGTAGCTGTTGAGGTGCTGATATGGTATTAGATAATAATGTCAATAAAGGTTCACATCAGAAGTATGATGAGTTATTTCATAGCAAGGCATACTGTTTCTTTTTTCCTCCCTCTAGCAGATGATAAGGAAATCTCTGGATTATAAAACCTGAAGCAATAATGGCTTATTGCATCACTAGAGTTGTAAACTTACAATATGCCAAATCAGTTTGGAGTTGGGGACTTGTCATTTAGAAAATGATTGTTAAGGTAGTGGGAAAGGCTATTAGTTCAGACACACTTTTGCAAATGTGTAGTCACTTTTTTTTCTAAACCTTCTTTGAAAATAATCTTGCTGAAATCACATGCTTTTCTGTCATGATCCTCTCTCCTAAAACATGGACAGACCAAAGATCTAGTGAGGAAATGTATTTGCAGTTCTTCTACAATGTGTCAAAGACTTCCCATCAAATGAAGAAGTTGGCTGAGGAGGGGCCTTGGGAGCAGTCCTTGAACAGTAAGAACTGAGCGGTGTTGGCAAGTTTTGTGTATATAATCACTCATTCCTGCAGTACTTTTTTTTTATGCAAATAGCATTGTGAAATAATTCTTTCTCCTTTAAACAATGAGAATTTCAGAATTTAATGGAACAGGTTTCTACATTGCTGTTTCATTTTCATTTTTTCTTCTTCTACCTGTAGAATGTTTTTTTCTCAATGAGGTATCACTGTAGCAACCACATGAATCACTGGAACTAAATTACTAGAAAGGAGAAGCAATTTTAAGTGATGTAGAAATACAGCTGCTCTAAATAGCAGTTAGGAATCTTGATAAACAACAAATAATAGAAAAAGCAAAATTCAATTCCTTGTAATCTGTGCAATTGTAGAACTCTCTTCAAAAACATGCAGGCTGATCCAGTCTTTAATTATGCTTTCATAAAAAGCTCAGTGTTTTTGAGATAATTTCTTTGTCCTTTTCTTTCACTGTTGCCAAAGTCTAAATTTTTTTGCATTTAAATTTCTGTTAATTTCCTGAGACCCCAGCTGCAGAACAGATGACAGATGAATGAGGTAGATCAAAATAAAAATGAAACTGTTGTCAAGTACCATTCTTAGTAAAAGTATTAGTGCGTAGTTTCTGGGTACACTGTGGTTATAGTGTATTCCCTTGAAAGGGACTCTTCTGAGGAGTCTCCCCTTTTGACTGAGCTGGGGCACTGCTCTGGTGGGCAGGCCTGTGTTGTCACGCTGGCTCGTCACTGGTGTCCCCTGCTATGTGCTGGCTCTCTTCTCCTGTGGCTTTGGCCCTGCTCTGTCTGTGTGGGGCCAGCTGAAGTGAACCTCACACTTATCCAGGGGATGCAGGATGAAGAGGTCACTTGTGCCACTTCCTGTCTTTCTAGATTTATGATATGGTTTTTTCTATCTTCTTTTGCACTGTGTAACCAAAGGTTTCTCACTAGGCATCTGTTTTCCCAAATAATAGTAAAAGTTTTGTCACTTAAACTGTGAGTGACATATAAAAGAGACAAATTTAACCTATTTTGTGTATGTTGTGTTCAGTAGTCAAGAGAAATCAAAAGTGCCTACCCCATATACTTTGGTCTGCTTATTACCTTCTGGAGAAAATGTAGAAATAGGAACATCAGGCGAGTTGTCCCTTCAGTGCTGAATTCCAGTGGGAAGGGTGCTGGAGGGCAGCTGCTTCCCAACCTGCCGTGAGTGGCAACAAACTCCTGGTGTTCAGCCCAGGCTTATAGCTCAGCCCACCTGCGTGAATGTGGCTCCACTGAAATCATTGAGGCTGCTCCCGGGGGGAACTCAGCCACCTTTCAAGTGTGAAGTGGAATGAGACCAAGAACTCTGCATACAAAATCTATTTGTTTTGCTCAGACTTACCTAGCTGTTTTAGAACAAATTTCCAAAGAAATGTTTTGTCTGGGCATTCTGCCCTTGGTGTTTGGGACTGAAAAGCAAGTTTGTAACATACTTGGCAAGGGAGGATGGAAAGTATTGCAGAAGAATAGAAAAAAAGATAGACTAAGTCAAAAGTGAAAGCTGCCAAGCATTTGCTTGTCAGTTTGCATTTAGCATTTTTCATACTTACATGGTTGTTAACATTTACAATTTCCTGTACAAGACTCCAGAAGTGCACTTTTTGTAGCTGAAATGACGTGGAGGACAGTCTTGGTGGGGTGTTGGTAAATTATATGTGTACAACATCCCTGTCCACGCTGCTGGGTCTGGTGGAGTTGGAGTTAGTTAAACTGATTCTAGATCTCTAATTCTGCACTTCTGTGGAGATTGCAGCGACTGTCCTGTTCCACTCAGGCTGTAGTCAATGGTTGATTTATTTTTAAGTCTGTAACTATGCCTTTCAAATGTACATTAAGAAAATTATTAACCTATGGAAAGGGGGATCTATTCGAACATAGTGTGCAATGTTAGAGCATTTTTTCGAGGGAAATCATTAAAGAATGAAGAAGGCTCATTGAAGAGCACTCTCAAATACATCTTTGAAAAATCTCTCACATTGAAATATTTTAAATCTGAAAAAAACTTAATAGTAAATTGTTTACAATCCTTCCTAATGGAGATTAGAGAAATGTGTCCTGCAATCAGGATGTCTTCATCTGGTAATGCACCTGAATTTTTAAAATAATAAATAAAAGTTGGCTGGCACAGTTATGAGTAACAAAGAATAGGGTTATTAATGGTGATTCTTTTTTTAAATTGTTTGATTATGATTTACATTAGCAAGAACAAACTTAAATATCTTAACTATATCTTAAATTGCTAATAGGAACTTAAAACGTTAACTGCCTCAGTTTTGGTCTTTTTACATTTTTATCTGGAAATGTTTTAAACAAACCCACAGTGAGAAGGCAGCTTTTAGTAGTAGTGACAAAATCCGCACGTTAACATAACATTGCTGTAGCACAGCAGCAGGATGATTGCTGAAGAACTGATGTTAATTAAGCCTCTACAACTGATCTTTAATGAGTACTTGCAGAATTAGAAGGACAGCTTATTTATGTATGTGTGCAATGGAACTGTAATTATACAAGTCTTTACAGTCTTTCAAGTTTAAATATAGATTTGAAGAGGTTTGATTCTTTAGCCTGGAGTATCTCATTTATGTTGGCTAAGCACATCTTGTGTAATTACATTAAGAACCAAAGTCGTGGAGACAGTAGTTTCATATTTTTTGGGAGGGGAGGAATAGCAATGCTAAAATCTCAGGAAAATGGGGTCAGTAAATAGAATATTCATTGGAAAGGTGGCAACTATAAAATAGAAACCTGTGTCTTGGGGTAGATGGACTTTTTGGTGGCTCTACTTTTTCACTGTATATATCTATGAAGCTGTTGGCCTCTGGATAGCAAATGTGCTGATTTAGCAATGTTTGCAGCATCCTGTGATCTTTTTTCAGGCTGACAACCTTGTATTCAGAACCACATTATTCAGTCAGCATTTTTCCTGATCTTACTTCGTGCAGTGAACAATATGGCTTAAATTATTGCTAACTTTTTGCTAGAGTAAATAATTCTACAATTTTCCCAAGCAAACTCTGTTCTTATATTCTGTTCTGGGACAAAAAAGGAGAGGTAAATGTCTGATTTCAATTGGCTACAGAAATTACTGTTTACAGACAAGAACCCTTTGCCTTAGTCTTGATGCAGGCCTTGCTGCCTGAATCAGCTTAGTATCTCAAGGTGATAAAGTGTCACATATGCATAGGCAGGAAATAGAAGAATGAATTCAGAGTAATTTAGTTTCTTTTTTTTTTTGCCTCTCACTTGTACATGCAGAATTCATTTTAAGAACACATATAGGGGTTTAAACTGTGTAAATGCATGCGATCACAGAGATGTTTGGTTTGGGCTTTCTAAATTTCTAAATCTCTAATTGAGATTTAGATATTCCTGTGAGTTTAGGTTGTGATTTAGGTGCTTCGCTTTTTGCCAGTGGCAGGTTTGTAACAAAAGTGATGGCTAAAGTTGCTGCCTGCAATGGAAGGCCATGGGGAGGACATGGAGATGAGTGTGTGGACCACAACATTATTTTAATATGTGCAAGAGTTTCCCATATTTCTGTGTGAGGCAATGTAAATCCTGGTTTTGTTGTCAATCTTTGACATGAATAAAAGATGAGATTATGAACATGAGAAATAGTAGATATTATCATTGTGTTCATAAACTGGACAATTTTAAGCAATCTAGTAGGCTCAAACATTGTTTTGCCTTTCTGATAATCTTTTCAAGAGGATTCTTTGTGTATGTGGCAGAATAATGATTTTATTGTTAATGCTTACTTTATGAATATTAGAAGTAGCCAGGCTTCAGACCTAGAGTAAATCAGTTATGTTGTTGTGATACACTGCCTGTGTGAGGAGAAATCTAATTTATGGTGTGATGTCATGTATACATTTTCAAATTGACACAATGATAGACTAAGAAAACAATTTGTTGCAAAATTCCTTGTTACTTCAAGATCTTTTTTTATGAATGAAAGGAGATTTTAAACAGAGAAGATGCCTGTCAGATGGCTGGTAAACTTTCTAGTGTGGCACAAGTCTTTCTGTGAATCAGGATTCCTTTTTGACATTTTAAGTTATCTATTTGTTAAGTTAAGACTGCAGTATTCTGGCAAATACCCTTGGATAATTTTTGTAGTTCACATTTCAATATTAATGGGCACTGAAGTAGTTGTGTTGTGAATCTGACTGCAGATGCACATGCACAAACTACCTTTTCATTTCATGAGTTTGTGATCTACCTTCAGCAACATTATAGGAACAGCCATTATAGGAAGACCTCTGCTTACAGTTTTGTCTTGATAAACAAAGCACAGCTAGTGAGAATTTGCATGATGTGATTTTGAAGTCTCTAAGTTGGATATAATACAAAAAAAAATGGAAAAGTCATATGTAGTGAAATGTATTCTGTCTGCTAAAATTAAAAAAAAAAAAAAAACATATTCTATGCAAGACAATTGCAGATTTCCACATTTCTGTGTGCCAGATGTTAATTTATGTAGGAACACATGCATATCAAACACATTTATGTGCATGTGCATATTCTAGTCTTCAATTTTTAGTGATCTTGTAGTTATTGTTAGAAATAGGTGTAACTTATGTAATGCTGGAGATCATGGAACAGATTTGGTGTACTGGTATTTAGAATGACGTGTTGTAGATGGAAATTTTAATTCATTCCTTTGGAGCAAAGGAAAAGTGCGTTGTATTCAGAGTTCTGGCCATTAATGTTATCCCTTCTGCCTGTCAAAAAAGAGATGTGGAATATGACCTGGGAGATGGGGTTGGGTTTGTGCTCTGGACTCTACCCAGGGAGACACTGAGCCTCTTCTGTCTCTGTCCTGTGGTCTGAGCAGGGTTCCCTCTTGGCTTGGCATGGAGGTAGCGGCTGGTGGGAGTCTGTGCTGGAAGTCCTGTCCCACCCTCTGATGCATTCCTAGATTCCAGCTCTCCAGTGACTCCCTTGCTGCTCAAGCTGCTGGTCAGTGGGCCCTAATGGGTGTCTGAATGTTGGTAATTTTTGGCATAAAAAGATGTAGTTTGTGTGGGGTTTGGGGATTTTGTTTTGAGTACTTTGTGTAAGTAATCAGACAGCATTTAACTGGATTCTTGGGATGCACTTCAATGTAAAGAACATGTGGTGTTATATCAATGTTCAATATAACGTGGTGTTGTTACTATGCTTTTTGGTTTAAGACAACCCAAATAAGAACTAAGTGGGTGAAGAAGAAAAATAACATAGGTGTGGCAGTGTTGGGCCTTGTGATCTTAACTGGCACTAGCAAAAGGCACGCTAAAGACTCACAGGCCAACTGGAAATGTTGCTTATATCTTGTCTTTCCTAGACTTGTACCATTCATGTAAGTTGGAGTTCCTGTCTATAGAAAGTATTTAGTAAATAATGACCTAGGTCCCTTCTTTCTTAACTTCCTTAAACAGGAAAAGGAGAGTGCATCTCATCTGCTGTGTACCATCCCTCCTCTTAAGCCAGATCTTAAGCTTAGGCTCCTTACAACTATTAATCTTCATTAAGATTTGATCCCAAGCAGCTCTCGATTTGTTTTAGCCATATGTGTCAGGATAAGGTGAACTGCACACTGGAAATCACATGTTTCTGCTCTGTCATTTCCCAAGGTGCTTTAGCTGACTAATTTGGTATATAATCCTATACTAATACTGGTATCTGTGCATACATACCAGTATTTGATCAGATAAGGCCCACAACAATAGAACAATGGCATTGGCTTTGCCAGACAGGGTTGCTCTTAAGGATAAAAACTGTTCAAGATGACTGAGGAATCAGATGTTTCATTGACAGTGCAGCTTCTGGCAGAATTTGTGTGTTGCTTAAGTTTGTTGTGTAAATTAAACTCTGTTTAAAAAGACTACACACATTTACACACCTTCTAGAATGAGAACATTCCTCAAAAGAATCTACAGGATTATTCTTCAGAAGAATCTCTGGTTTGTGGAGAATGATTTTTTAAAAGCATTCATTTAACATAATTTCTTTTGTCAAATGTCTGATTTTGAAGAATGTATCTGCCTGTTTTTTCTATCCTACTTGATTTATTCCAAAATGAAAAATGACAAAGGGAAGCATTGCATGTGTCTACTATTACAAAATATTGACTGTATTGTAAATATCAATCTTGCAAGATTTTGTTTGAAAATATTTGCAGTTAATTTGAGATGAAAAACTTTTAACATGTAGTAATTAAAGGATATGTAAGCTTCTGTTTGGTTGAAAAAAATGCTTACCTGCAGTTAGCTTTGACAGATGAATGAAATCCCTGGGTCTTTAAAATCTCTTGATGACTAAAAGTAGTGGGAGAAAATATGCTAAATGTATCCAAAGAAGTTCCAGGGCTGTGGGTGTACTGAATGCATTTCATAGTTTTTATGTTTTAAAGTTCTAAATGCTTTTTTAAAAAAATAGTTTATCATTATCATTTGAAATGGATGAGGAGGAAAGGCAACTAGCCTTTCCAAATTTGAAATTTGAGGAAAACATGAATACACTATATTGCTCTGTTGTCCTGCTCTAATGCTTATGCACTCTTGGTTTGAGATTGGATTCATTTGACTGGCTGCTTCAGTGCGAAGGCATAAAGGACAAACCAACTGCTTTTTGCAGTATGCAGGAACAATAAAACTGAACAATAAAACTCTTAATTTACATGTAAAATGCAGTTTAGGTTACCGAGTGTAATATCTAATATCCTAATATTAATAATCTAATATCTAATATACCTAATATCTAAATAAAAAATTCAGGTTCAGAATTTGTTGATTGCTACAAACTGCATCCTTCTCTCTGACTGTGAAATGGAGCATTCTGGTTCTGTGAAAGTGTGTTACTAAAATATTCTGCTTCTGAAATGGACAAAAAGGGTAAATATAAATACTTGCTAAGGACTCTTTCTTCATAGCAAATCTGAAACTTCCCTCAGGTTTCAGTAAAGAGGATCCACCTGATAAAACTGGAATTGTAGACAACTCATGGTCCTCAGTTCTTCTGAAATGTGGTGAGCTCTGGTTCCAGTCTTTGCCAGCATATGCCAGTTTGTACACAGCAGTGCTCCTCTAACTGTGGTATAAGGTTTAAATTAGCAACTAAGGGAGTTACAAAAAAAAAAAAAGGGACGGTTACTACCTTATTTTTCTGAAATCGAAACAAACACAAGATTCATATTAAGATTATATGGTATCTTTTTGTTTAATTGCACAGTACTCAGACCTTTAGTTGCCTCTACTTTACACGAGGTTTCCTCTGTTGGTGTTTAAGTGCTGCTGTATCAGTTCTGAGCATATAGATCCTGAGAATGCTGTGCCAGGGCTATTTAGTGAAATTTACTCGTTCTGCATTGGTTGCAGGTGAGGTACATAAGGGGTATCTTTCCAAATCAGGGATTAGTGTCTTCACTGTTCTTCAGACTGTTATTACTTGCAGCTTTTATAAGCAAAGTTGACAGGACTCCTTAGCTTCTGACTGGTAACTCCAGATCTTGAGGCTAACAGGGTGTGTTCGTTAGATGTCCTATCTTTTATCTTTTGCAGTTGGTCGCTTGATGGTTATATTTATGCTTCCACTTCCTGACCTTATTACATACTTGAGTTTTCAAATGTTGAAATCCTTCATTCCATCTGCTGCTTCTGAGTTCAAGATCCTGGGTAGTTGCTGAGATTTAAAAGATTAAAGCAGCTCTGTGATGTTGGCAAATTTTCAGCAGCAAGGCTTCTGTACAACACCATCAGTTCCTTGAGCTCCTTTCTGCTGCCCTTTTTTTTGTTTCAAGATCTTGATACTGTAGTCCTACTTCCCTATCTGATAGTAAGTCCTCTTAAAAAGCTTTTGACCCAATCCTGAATGTTTGAATCCTTAGTCAAGAGTTGTGCAAGACACTATTGTGATGTGTTGCATTTTTATCAACTTGCAGTGTAATCAGCTTCTCTTCCGTGAAGCTTTCATGGTCACCATTGTGTCCCCATCTTGTTAACAGCTGTCTTCTGATGAACGAAACACTGAAGTTGAAAGGTGAAGAAAATCCTGCTTCTCAGACTTTGTGTTGGAAATGGGTTGCTGATTTCCTGCTTAGGCTTACTGTCAGGCTCTCCTGGGGTAGGAGAAGCTCAGGAGAAAATTATTAGGTGAAACCCTTGGGAGAATAGCACTGTTAGTCATTTCTGACAATTTACTGCAAAAGAGGAGTGAGAGAAATTTAGGTCCAGCAGGTAGCACTGAAGTCTTTATAGTCGGTGTGAGATAGACTGGGTGATACGGACTGTTAAGTGCTAGTGCAAGTTTAGTGGTAATGAGTTTGGCTTCCAGACGAGTATGTTAAGGGCAATAGATCTTCTTCCTTTTTGAAGACTGATTTGTTTATAATGTTCATTATCTTTGAGCTGTGTGTAGTCTAGCAGTAAAGAATAAATTAAGTGTACATCTTAAAAGGATTTTTCCTACTTCTTAGACCATTTGAATTACTGAGGAGAAACTAAACCTTGTAGGTACAGACAACCTTAAAAAGTGATACCTACAAGCAGACCTTTGCTTTAATAATTTTATTAATTCAGTAAGTACACTTGCTTTATTTCATTTGATTATTTTCTAAGAGAAGTCTGACTTGAGAGGAGTGGAGGAATGGTCCTTTTAATACTGAGGACTTGATTCCTCTTTCTCCAGGGAAATTTGAAATGCAGATAGTGCTTGCTATGTACCTGAAAACTTGTCTTATTCATCAGCATCATAATCTTCTGTTCAGGAAATCTAGTTCCATATTTCAATCCCCCAAGCTAGAAATTTCTGGGATTTCAGGGTGGAGGTTAAACTTTGAGTTATAAAGCCCTACTGTTCATGTAGGGCATGTAGAAGTTTTACCAAGCTATTGATAAAATGTGCTGTGGCAGTGACTGAAGAATTAATAATGTAAGGAGTACTAGCATGAATGAGGAATTTTATCCTAGCTTGTCAGGAAGAGTTCAACATCTGTTCCTCAGTATGGAGGAGCTCTGTGCCAGTAGGGAAAAAACTCTGCAGTGCCAAATCAGGACTTCAATGGGCTCTATGACAGGCTGCAACAGTGTTCTTTCTTCAGATCATGCTAATGGTAATGACACACTCGTAAGTTGTAAAACTCTTCTTATATCCATCCATGCTGTTAGCCAAAGTTATTAGGCCTAATTGTTCCTTCTTTGTCCCTCAATATACATCATGTTTCTTTTTTAGTCTCTGGTTGTCAGATGCCATAACACATGTACCAACTGTATTCCTTCTTGGCGTGCTGGTTAAGGTGCCTCTGGACAACTTTGTATATTTCAATATACATGGAGGAAATCAAATGAGGTACACAGTGATGGGAGGGAACCCTGAGAAGCTGGAGGGTCGGCCTGCCATCCAGCAGGACCTCAGCAAGGCAGGAGAAAGCACAGGTAGAAAGCTCCTAAAGTTTAATCCAGACAAATGTGAAGACTTCCTCTGAAAAGCAACAACCAGAGCAGCTGTGCTGGTGGACAGGGTCCTTTGCAACCTGGTGACCAGCAAATGGCCCTTGGTGAGCAGTGAAAAGTGGCAGTGTCCAGGGGCATTAGTCACAGTGGGGTGTGTGTTCCCCTGGCCTGAGGCTGCCCTCAGCAGTCTGTCTGTGGCTGTTTCTGAGCTCGTCTGTGAGTAGTTGCTTTGCATCTAAGGGTGATCTCAAGGTGCAACTGCTGTGGGAGGAAAGAGAGGCAGAGGAAGAGACAAACCAGGCCAAACAGGTGAGCAAGTGTAATATCTTCTGTGGTACACCTCCATTTTAATTTGCCTTTGCATCACACTACAGGTCATAGTCTATCCTCTTACTAATGTCTACTGTCCTTTTTGCTGTCACCTGATAGGCTCTGACACAGAGGAGGAGACATTCCTATAAACTGTCAGGTTCATAGTCTTATCTTGCACTTATGCATCTCATTTCCAGGTTTTCACACTCAGTAGTACTTTTTTTTTTTTCCAGATGTCTTTAAGGTTTAGTGGATGTTAGCTGAAAGGATGTAATCTCTCGTGAGGTCTAAGCTATGCATTAAGGAGCTGTTCTGCATGGAATATGTTCAAGAGAGCCGTGTCCTTCTAAGATTTGAGGACATGACTTTAGCAGCAATGCCATTGAAACTGCAGTGGTAAAAATCCATTATTTCCATTTCATGAGATCAAATATATGAATGAAATGCAAAAGCCCCAGAATGAAAAGTAATTGATTTTGTCACTTGTTCCTGTTTTTCTGAAAGTATATTCAAAAAAATGAATCAAAACTTTTCTCAATTTAAAGAAAACAAATAAACACACACAGTATTGGAAAATACTTTTTAATTGGGATTTTATTATTCTGAATGTTTTTATAGTGATGTATTATTTCTAGAATTAATAATTGTTAATTAGTTGCCCATAGCACCTTTGACCTCTCCAGTCTTGTTTTTCAGAATCTGATTTAGAGAAACTACTGATTCCAGCCTCCTTATTTTCAAGAAAACAATCTGAAAATGCAAGCTAGAATATGATGAATGAATGAGCAAGAGACTAAAGGCAGGGTGTGGCTTCAAGGGCAGTTAGATTTTAAGAGGAGCTGACTTTTAAAGCACTGGTGACCACCACTCTTCTGTGAGAGCAAATGGGCCCTGCAGACCCCTGTCCATGGCCGCGGTGTGTGTGGTGTTCTGCTCAGCAGCTTGTAGTGCATTACTCCAGGATAAATTGTTTCCTTAGCTCATATCTGCAGCTTCTGGTCTAAGAGTGACCCATTCTTTTTTTAGAGGAGAGTTTATCCATCATTCTGTTTGGTTCCTGGGATTCTCTAAGTACCTTAACCTGGAAGAAATATCTTCCACTGGTCACTTAAAGGGAGGGCCCTGATGAACGTCAGAGTTCAGCTGTCCTCTCTGTATGCTGGGCTGGGTAACTGGTGACATTATCCTCCTGTAAAAAGGCTGCAAAGTCAGGTCTTGAGTTTCCTTCCATCATCTGTACTCCTCCTGCACTGCAGCTGTGCAGGAAGCTGTATCTAGCAAACTGAACTGTGTTTTTAGGGAGGTGGTGGAGGAAAACAACACATTCCTGAGAGACCTCATTACAGAGCATGAAGAGTTTGGGAGACTGCTCATCTGTAAAAGCTGTCCTTCACCCTTAAGCAGCTGTTCTGGTTTTGTGTGTTGCCATGCAGTATTTGAACATCTTGGGTAGCCAAGATGTTTGACTCATACACTGGACCTGATTTGATCCTTATTCCTAAAGCTGGCTTCTTCTGGCTGAGATCACTGTGACGCAGACTTTGCTCCCAGCTCCCACTTCACTAAGGAGCAACAGTTTTGTTACACGTCAGGTCTGGCACTTGGTCCTCAGCTGTTTCACCACCACTTCCTGTGTTTATAGCTGGAGAGTGAGTCTTGGCTGTGGACATGACATTTACTCAGAATTATGACAGTTTTCTGTGAACTTTATGCCTGACACAGATGTCTCAGAGAGAAATGCACCTTTGTATTCTGTGGCTTCAAAAAGTATTAAATTAAGAATAACAAGGGTAGCATTAACATAGCACAGCTCAGATCAGCTATTTTTCATGCATTGCTAGCCTGGGATGAAAACATGAAGACAACTTTTATGGCCAGGTGATACATAATTGGATGTATATATCTATATTCAGATAGACTGACAGCATCCTCTCCATTGTTTTTGTGTTTGTAATCCAGTATTGGACTAATGCCTGTGAATATGTTTGCATGATAATAACTTCTAATAGTTTTTATGTGATGGAAACAGTGAAAGTAGTAATTTCTAAACAAAGGAACATAGGATTAAAGTGGGGTTTGGCTGGAACCCCACAGCTGTTTGGTCCATATCCAGCTGTAGGGCCCAGATATGCCATTCCCCCATCACATGGCAGTGGGGGACATAGCCCAGAGACTATTGGGACCTGTGGCATTTCAGAGATCTGCACTAAATTGGGTGGTAGTGGGGTGTATCTCTCCTTTCTCCTGTGATACCTCTATCTGCTTTGCTTTATACTTCTTTTTGCTTGACTACCCTTAATTGTTTTAGTTTTTTGGTGTTCTGCTGATACTTCTTCCAGTTGAGCTTATTCTGTCTTAACGTTTGCCTCTTGGAATAGAGGTTTAATTACTGAACAGATGTGTTGTCTTCATTCTGCCTGGTCTAACTGCCTTTATCTCTGTTCTTCATTTTGAATCTTAGACTTTTAGCTCATTATGTCCTGTGGAGCTAGAACTCTTTGCTAGCTAAAGACACTAAAAAAATAATCTTATCAGATCTTGCTGCAGTTCTGTAAACAAGTTACTTAATTGTGGTTTATGTTAATGCCAAAGAAACAAATAAAAATTTGTTGCACTGTGACTATAAACAAACGAATACAAAATTGCAGTCTAAATATTGAGATGCTTTTCCTTCCTTTGGGTTTTTTTAATTCTCTTTAATGCTTTCAGAAACAAGATTAACTAGAGACTTAAATGGAAATGAATCAGTTATGGACGAAAATAAAAAAAGTAAAAGAGAAATTGATGTTGCCTGACATCCTTCATGGTCTGAAGCTAGCAAAGAGGGAAAAGGCAAAATGTAGCTGCAGAGATTGCTTGGATGTAAAACCTAGGACATAACTGTGGGAATGCATTGAGGTACAAGAACTGGAATGCAACTATGTGTAGTGAAATCTGCAAAAGCTGGGAATGTCATGCTCAATGTTTTTTGTGAACTGCAAGCAACTGGCAGCATTTTTCAGAACTGTTCTTGTAAAAAAACTGCTTTTCCTGAACTTGGGGCCTGATCCAATTTTTTTTTTTTTTTTTTTTTTTTTTTTGTGTTCTTGGCTTGTACTCATGTGAACTAGAATGGAATTAGCAAGAGACAGTAAAGCTGTGGTTATGTGTAGTCTCTCCTCAGTGGTATAAAGTTGGCTTAAGAAATTCCTGTTCCAAATCATTCTTCCCTGCCTGTATAACTTTTTCCAGGAAGAGTTTGGTTTTTTGGTAGGATTGAAATATGATATGTCTGATCCAATTTTCCAAAAAGCATTACAGAAAACTTCCTGTTACTTTTTTTTCCCCAAGGCGGGCTACTACTGGTAAACAGTGTGGCTCCATGAACAGTTATGCTGGACTGACTGAAAGAATGGGCACCCTGTGATGGCAGCAAGGGCACTCCTTGTCAGAAATGAGCCCATTCAGCTCTCAAGGGAATAGCCTGATGAAGCAGCAATGTTCATGGACTCTGAACTAAGTGTCATCCATCCTCAGTCTTCTGCTTTTTTAGGTAGCAATAAGGAAGGAGGTGTCCGAAGAAAAATGAGTTTTCAAGAAAAAAAAAAAAAAAAAAAAAAAAAAAAAAAAAAAAAAAAAAAAAAAGCTGTGCTTTAGCAGTGCTTCATGAAAGCAGCTTTTACTGGCAAGTTACATTTGACTGGCCTGGAAGATTTGACCAGTCTAGACTAGAGGTAGATGATCTAATCAAGTGTGCCATCTGAACTCCCTGCAGGTTAATTGACACATGGCAGGTGCTGTATTTTTTCCTAATCTCATTGCAAGGTTATTCATGAAATAGCTGCACCTTTTGCAGGTTTGAGCCAGGAGGTCACCAAAAGAGTTAAGAAAATTCTCTCCAACTTTCAGTTTCTTTCCTTTGTTGATAGCTTCAAACGTATAAACTATTTTCTATACAAAAACAGAAGAAATCTATTTTGGTGTGACAAATATTAGGATTGATAAAATTTGATCTCAAATCTTTATCAATAGACCATGTTTTAGCAGTGTTGAGTAGTTTTTCTTTATACCATCAAATTTCCTGCAATTCTTGTGATTCTTTAAAATCTGTGCTCTTTTATAGCTGAAATTTAAGTAAAACTGTGATGGCAATAAGTGAGTTAAACGAATGTGCGTCTGCCCCTTCTCCCCAGACTCAGAGTGTTTTTGTGTAAATTTTAAAGGGAAACCTCTTTTACGCATGCAGGGCAGCTTTAGAAGAGGTAGAAGGAGATGTGACAGAGCTGGAACTGAAACTCGACAAGGTAAGCTTTTAATTCAACAATGTTTATTCTTAAAAACATCCAAAAGCGTGTTTCGGTTGTGTTTTAAAGTTCCCAGCCGGGAAGTGTCAGTGTCCGAGCAGGCCCCTGCTCTGCAGAGGGAAGGGATCCAGGTCGAGCGCACGGCTGGGGCTCGGAGGCCGAGCGGGAGCGGAGCGGCGGGAATGGCGGCCGGAGCGGAGCGGCGGGAATGGCAGCCGGAGCTCGCTCCTTCCCCGCCTGGGCCGGGGCAATTCCCCTGACCTGGCCCTCGCGGCTGCAAACTCCTCCGGTTTCACGTGGGACAAAAGCCGGGGCTTGGCCGCTGCTGGCCCGAGAGCCCGTTTTACCGGCCCGGCTCGCTGCGGGGACTCTGGCTCGGGGGTCTGAAACCCACGCTGTCTGTCGTTGGTAAGCTGAGGCACAGCAGCTGGGTATCGATATATACCCATCACTGTTGTGTGAGGGACTTTTCTGTAAAACTCATCCTGCGTTTTGTCATGCATTGTGTATGGATATAAAAAATTATATGTAGCATCTTTTCAGCTCCTTACTATCTGTTTATTGGTTTACTCACCTTTAGAAACTTTTATTATTTCTTTGTTAGTATTTTTAGAGTGGCTCTGGTTTTCATCTGTATAAAGTCTTCTTTTCTTTGCATTTATGCTAAATGTTTTAAATTATTTTTATCTGTGTTTTCACATGGCAGGCAGATGTCATTTGTTTGTTTCCGTAACTGCTTTTTGAATACAACCTTTTTTCCTGCAGCTGTGAGTTGTCTGCAGAGAGCTGGAGACAAATAAAGTGATGTGAAGCCTGAAGACTTATTCTTTACTACTTGTAATAATATTTCTTGGTTTTTGTAGTTAATAATCCAACAATTTGGTCTTGCAAAATAAATTCAATATCCTTAATTTTGATTTGGTGTTGAATCTTGGTGAAACTGATGGGTATAACACACATTTTTACTGTAGGGGTGTTGAATCTGTTTTGATATATCAAAGAGTGTAAGCATTTAAAGGATCTGAAAAATCAGTCTTGGAAGTTTGGCTTTTCCACCTCTGAAAGGATTGTTTTTTGGGAAAAATAATTCTCATATTCCTTAAATGGCATTATTCAGGGCCTTGTAGTACAATACTAAAGTTGAACGCCAAGCTTCTTGGGTGAGCTGAAGCAACTAAGGCCTGAGGGTAATAATTTGTCTAGGCTTGGTTGGTAACTTCTGCTCAGTTGTTCATACTGAACTTGGTTTTATTGTCTCACAATTTTGGCTTTGGGCTACATTGTCTGGAATTGTGTCCTCTCTGGAATGAAGAAAGCCTGGTTCAGGCTTTGAGCCCTAAGCTAAGGTGAAGGAAAAAGGTTAATGTTGATAGTGATTTTTCTTTTTCCTGTCCATTGTTCAAGCAACTTGGACATTGACTAGAATGTGGAAGATCAAGTCCAGCTTTCCATTTTTCCTAAGGATCCAAGTCAGCATAAAAATTACTGGGTAATTAAGGCAAGAAGGATGCTTGGATGGTTTTTTTGCCCCAACACAGGATCAAGTACTCCTGTGTTGCTTTTCATGAAAATTTATTTACCATCCTTGAAAATCTTTCAGAGATGAAAGTTCAATCTCCTGGTTTTATTCTCAGCTTGGTTTAGGGTGGGGGAACTCCATGATAATGCGCCCCTTCTCAAGAGAGCAACTTGGCAGTTGCAGTAACCACTCTTTCTTGCATTAATGGCCCAGTGCATAAATGGTTCAAGAAGAGGGAAAACAACCCTCACAAGGTACTGAGGCCCTTCCTATCAGACTGCAGTACTGTGAGGGTTGAGGTGCTGACTGAAGCAGTGAGGGGTAGGGATGGAAAGCCATCAGAGATTAGTCTGTGTGTGAGTGAAAACATGATTGATTTCACCTCCTGAGATGTAACCATGGCTGTGCTTTGGGCACAGAGCCTTTTGCTTCCTGTGCCTGTGTTCTGAGTGTCTCAGGATGAAACAACTGGTGTGGGTTTCTTTTTTGTTAGTTTTGTAATGTTTTTCCTCAGAAACCACAATAGCCTCATCATTTGCTTGGGTTCTAACCGGTTTTGTTTTAATTGCTGTACTTTTTGCCCTTGTAACACTCTCTCTTGAAACATGTGCAATATCTCGGGTGACAATAAATCAAGTAAAAACTAATTAAAAAAATTTATAGAGTGGTAACTTTCCCAGTAGTATATCTATTGACCTAGAGTAGTATTTTTACAGCTGTCACTATACAGTAGAAAGCTTTTCATAGAATCTGAGGATGAGCATTTAACTTTTGAAATTTTTGTTTCATAGCCTTAACTAAGCTCAGTGTGTTCAGGTTTACATGATGGTGTAAAAACCAAATAAAAATAAGCCTTCCACTTTCTCTTTTTATACTCATTTTAGCTGGTGAAGCTTTGTATTGCAATGATTGATACTGGGAAAGCATTTTGTACAGCCAACAAGCAGTTCATGAATGGAATTCGAGACCTTGCACAATATTCCTGTAAAGATATGTTGGTTGAGGTAAGTTCTTTGAGGTGAAAGTGGAGGGAGAGAAACATAACTTAAACAAGGTACATTGTAACAGTTGGCAAGAGAAGTAGTTGAAGTTTATAGTATTATTTGCCTTTTTGCAGCTTTTTCTTTGATATTTCTTTTAGAGTGAGCAATTTTCCAGGTGTGGTGCACTGCAGGTGCACTGTGTTGTTTAGTTTCTGCAGTGACAAGGGTCTGCCAATTTCAGAAAATGTTAGATTAGCGTGTGTGCTGGTGATTGTAACATGTTAACCAGTTTTTTAATAAGAATATTAAACATGAGAAATATGAATTAGTGTAATATTAAATACTGTAAATTAATGTTTTAGATTGTGAGCTTCCTGTATCTTTAGTCATTTTGAATTTTTCCTGCTTTCCTTCAGTTTGGTACTTTATATACAGGTAGGTAGAAGTAACATTTTTGTTGCTTGTATCTTCAGTAGATTTATTTGACATTACAGCCGTGTAATCCTTCTATCCTAATGGTTTTAGTCCTGTAATTGTGCTATAAGGAAAATGAATTCCCAAGTTCTTTACAGAATAGCTGTAAACCTCTGAACTGTTCCTTTTGTGCTGTGTTTAGTAGGGCTTTACTTAAACCACTTTTATTTTCTCTTTACAGACCAGTTTGACAAAATTCTCTGACACCTTACAGGAAATGATCAATTATCATAATGTGAGTATTTCTAGCTGCAGCATGGCACTGATAGCTCACTTCCAGTTATATTTAATAATATGTTAATGGTAAAACCTTTCTTGTTGATAGCGTTTGCAAAGTAATGGTTTAAATGGTGTTAAATGACTCTCATTTTATACTTATACATATTTTATTTATGTTTTGTTTACAAAGTATTTATAAATATCCCCTTTTCTGCAGATTTTCATCTTGGTTTATTTTTCATTTGGAATTTGTAAGCTTTGGTGATCTAAGACAGTAAATACTCAAAAATTTCATTTTTTGAATCAAACTGATGGTAACAGTTACTGACTATGAGCTTACACCTTTGCTAGTCAAAAGTAACGATTGTCTTTTCCATAATTGCTACTTTTTATTATACACATTGCTAATAACTGCTATCCTTTATAATTCACAAAATGAAGCACCTCTGATTTGCATATAATTTTCTTTTTGGAAGGATAGCAGATTTAAGCAAGTGAGGAGAAAGGAGAAAATGCTAGGATTTAAGGTTAATTGGAATTTTTAGCATGTCAGAGTTAATCAGAAACTTCAGTTTTACCTGGGTTGAAAACTAATTCGTTATTTTTTCCTCTAAAGAGTTTGGTCTCTTCTGTTCTGAAAGCTAAAAGGATGTGTTTGTTCTTCTGTTTTCTTCCTCTCATTGGCCCAACTGCTCATCGTTATTTTCCCAGCAAATTGCTGGAAACAAACTGAAGTGTCTCCAAAGTGCTGAAAATATGCAGGATACCTAAAATGTGTTCTTTTTATACCACTGGGAGCTTAAAAATTGACAAGATAGAGAATGTAATGGAAGTTTGTTAACTTTGACTTAGCTTTCTAAATGTGTCTGATTAGGCTATTTTTTAAATGCATGATTTTCGAATGGAAGGGAAGCAAAGCAGGTTAATAGCATTGTGTTTGATTTTCTTTCCGTTATACAAAGTGTACATATCTGCACCTAATCTACTGAAAACTGTAAAGAAGGGAGTAAGCGAACAGTGGTTCTTGGGTTGTAGAGAGAAGGGAGTGCAGAGGTTCCAAGCAGCAGTACTGGAGCAAATATTACTTTGATGTCAATGATTTCTGCAGGTTAGATGGAGCAGATGAATCCAGGCTGTCCCTTTTCATCACACATCTTGCTGCTGGTTACCCTCTTAATCATGCCTTTATCTATGGTTTACTCTTTTGAACACCTCTGACATAGGTCCTGCATTATTGCTGCTGTTATTCTATGTGATCCTGGCTTGCACTGCTTTGGTAGAATTTGGCATAGCACAACTCTCCCTTTTGGGCTGTTTGAAGGCAGAAAGCAAAGAACAAACCATATTCAAGATTTCTTTTCAGATCTAAGTAGGACCAATCTGAGTTCTGTCCTGCTTTTTTTTCTCCTCCATGCCCTTGCTGTGCTCAGGCATAGTGAGAACAAAGTGGCTTTTACCAAAGGCACAAATATCAGGAGTGAGGCACAATTGCTTTGCCAGACGCATGGTGGTCCTGCATTGCTTTTTGTGAATCTGCTTAGTTCAACAGGGCTTCCTGGCTCAGAGTGACAGGTCTGTTTGCTGACCAAAGTGACAGAGCCATCAGAAGGGAGAAGCTAGAGGAAGAAAGAAGAAAGAAAGGATGGAAGGAGTAGGAGGTGCTTCCACTGAGTTCTGGATGACTGTCAGTTTTTTCATGGGAGGCTTTGCTACAAATAAGGCCAGGGACCAGACTAATGCAGCATCTTCACTGATTCAGCAGTGGGGGAGTAGCTGTGACAGCTTATGGCAAATAGCAGCTTTCTTAGACTTGGAATGTATGAAAAGTAGTATGTTGACAAGGCTGTAAATATAATCATATCATGGTCTGGGCACTTCTTTCTGTTCTTTTAGGGGAAATGATGTCTATGCCTTTTTCTGTCCAGCAAAGTTTTTCTCTTCATTATTGTAAGCAGAATGCAAGGCTTGTATTTCTGGGAGTCCTCTAGTCATTTGAGTTCCCATCTGGTTTTATCTTTTGGTATTGATCTTGATTGGTGCACTCCCCAGGCACTGGCAAGCTTAAATGTCAGCAGTGGGAGTAGTCCCAGCATGACTTCCAGTTTGTCAAGAAGTTCTTTATTCTAGTTGTCTGCTTTTCTGGTTTCCCAAAGTGGGAATACAAACAGGTTCTTCCATGTGTTACTAGGAGATACAATTCTGATTGGAAGGGGCCTCAGGAGGTGTGGATGGTTTGACTGCCTGCCTAAATCAGGGTCAGATAATAGATTGGAGCAGGTTGCTTTGGTCTTGAAAACCTCCAAGCATGGAGACTGGGTGCAAGGTACAGCACGACTTCTAATGAGTGACTTAAACTCAGTCGTGGCTTCAGTGTTTCTAGAAAAGAAAGATGAGCTGGTAAAAGTTTTGCTGTCAGTACTTGGCATTGCATAGCTTCTCATTTCCAAATCTTAATAAAGAATAAGACTGAGAACATGTAAAGAAAACTTTTTTTACCTTAAACTTTGAGGTTTTGACTTGCTTTTCTAAGAAAATAGTTTAGCACTTCAAGATTTTTAGCTTTTATGAGAGATTCTGTTCAACTGGGCCAACTTTGGTTGTGTGATGCTGTGTTGTGTATTTCTGTTATGCAGAACTGGAGGTGTAGAGGGTTGGAAATTGATGCAACATTTGCTGTCTGCACAATAAGTGGCAAAAGAATTTTTCCAGTAGCCATTGACTGTTGTCCCTGAAAATCAGCCTTCTGATTTGGTTTAGTATAGTGGAGTCAGTTCTCATGAATTGTAAGATAAACAAGAATCATGTTTGCATTCCTTTGTAAAAGATATCACCTGATGGACTCCTCAAGTGACCAGTGGAGATGGAGAGGTGGGAACTTCTCTGTCCAATCTCTGATCACTGTCCAGAAACTTATATATACGAAGTCAACAATAAACTGGAGACTTCCTTTCTTCTTCTCTGCCTGAACACCTGTTGTGTGTGTTTCTATCTGCATCACAGTAACAATCGACCTGTTCATTCCATCTTAAAACTCAGAGGGCAGATGTGAAGCTGGAGGAATGTGTGTTTTCATTTTCCAGTTAGAATTTTTTGGGTCATAAGAGAACATACAAATTGTCTCACATCCATGTGTGCTTCGGCCTTAAAAAATTAACAAATATCTTAAGCTTTACAATTTGAATGAGTTGATTATATTTTGTGCCCATTGGCCCCCAGCCTCTCCAAATCATAAGAAATTTTGTAAGCATTCTTGAAAAGAAGAATCAGCCATTCCTTTTAGTATTCCAACAGTGGGTGTTTTTTTACAAACATATTATGTAAAGGAGATGTTACTAATGCTACTCATGTATGTTATGTTTTCAACATTAATTTCAACCCAATTGGGGTTTTTCTCAAAAGTTAAGAGCATGTTCTTTCTATGGTTTCATTTGTCTTTTAATTGTTGATAAATTGTGAAAGTCTAAGAACAAAAAAAAATTGTTTCTTAACATTCAAAGTTGTTTCTTCAGGAATATTACTGAACAATTAGCATAAATAAACTTCTTCTATGAAGCTATGCATGTTTCATATTGTCAGGATAAGAGAATAACATGCCAGAAGCTCTTATCCCTCCTTATAACCACAGTCTTTAAGAAAAGAGCAGCAAAACATGTTCAGTTTGTGCTACTTTCCTTATTTTCTTCCTTATCTTCTCTTTATTTCAAAAGTACTGTGAAGGGATTTATATTTTGATTTTAGAGACACAGTGATTTAATAATAATTCTCATCTAATTATGCATAATTGCCATTTTTATTTCTGACATCAGAAGGTATGAGTACTTTGAAGTTACTGACCTACATAATAATGCTTTCTTTCAGATTCTGTTTGACCAAATCCAAAGATCAATTAAAACACAACTTCAGACTTTTGTTAAAGAGTAAGTAAATTTGCTCTTGTAATGGGAAAATTATACATAAAATGGAATTTTAAAAGTCTAATTTGAGTGGGTAAGTAAAATGTCCTTCCTTAAATAGCCACCCATAAACTGAGAAGTGTGTTTTAAGGCTTTGTCAAAAATCATCCCAAATGACTGAGGCTTTAGATCCAGCTGCAGAAATGTTGCAATAGGATAAATTACTGATCTAATTGCATATTAGATTTGTAATTTGTAATTGTCTAAGCTTGGGGACAAAGCTTTTCCCCAGTAGACATTAGATGTGTTCAGTTACATTTCAATTTTTGTCCTTTTTATGGAAAAGAAAGAGAAGAAGCTTCTGTCATAATTTGATGATTTCCATTTGACCCAAGCATGTATTGAAGAATATAAAATTTGAAAAAACACCAGCTATAGCAGTCACAAGCTTGGTCTGTCTAGTGTAGCTTTAAAGTCTTTTTCATGCTTTGGAATTAATTTGTTATCCATATTTCCTTTGTCCATAGAGATATTAGGAAATTTAAAGATGCAAAGAAACAGTTTGAAAAAGCGAGTGAAGAAAAGGAGAATGCTCTGGTTAAAAATGCCCAAGTTCAGAGAAATAAGCAACATGAGGTAGAGGAAGCAACCAATGTTTTGACTGCAACACGGAAGTGTTTTCGACACATAGCTCTGGATTACGTTCTTCAGGTAAGGACAACAATGAAAATTACTTTTCAAAACCATTTGTTACATATGGTTAGAGACCTCTCCTTTACAATGTTAGAAGTTCTTTTTGTAAGCGTCTTGGAAGCTGTGGAGATCCAGGGAAAAAGGAAGAACTGCAAGTAATTTCTTTTTTAATAAAATCTGAGGAAAATTAATTGAGGCATTCTTATTGCTTTAATGCTCTGGTATTCAGCACCCTTGCTGCAATGAAAAAGTTTAATTTTCAAGTGGAACATTAATTTTGGAAAAAAACCTCAGTATTTGCCTGATACTTACCTTAATGTTTCATGAGTTAGATATGCTGCAGTTTCTTAGATATTTATGGTGAAAACTGTAACCTAGCCTAGGAAATACAAATGAACTGAAGAATTCTGATACAGGATGTTGCGTACTACTGCATTTTTAGCCGTATGCTTTGGGTTGTATTCAGCTTGTCTAGATGCCTCAGAGTAGGGCATTGTGCTATAAGGGGATTCAAGAACTTAACTGTCCTTTACCTTTTGAGTGAAGACCTCCCATAGGGTGTTAAGAGGTGTTCTTTGTCGTGCTGCTTTGTATTCTGTAATACAGTAATAACTTTTCTTTTGATACTTATAATTCATCTGCTTCATACTTACCCACAACTACAGCAAAACAGGATTATTGCAACTCAGATGGTATGAGAGCCTGGGGGCTCCCAAATGGATCTGAGCTCCTCCTGTGATCAAACACAGAACAGCTCTTTACAGTTAAGCTGGTTTTATACTAAACATTATCATCTTGATTTGTGACAGTCCAGTCAGTTATTTAAAGCTTAATTAACTTTTCTATAAATTACGAGTTATAAAATGAAGTGGAGCTTGTCAGCCTGGGCATGTTCACAGACATGGTGGTCAGTGGTCAGCTCTGAACTCCTGCTTTTTAAACATTTTGGTGTTTAAAAGGTCATGTGAATTATGTCTCACAGGATTACTTGTACTAGCATTAAGTGGTGGGGGAGGCTGGCAATCACTTCTGTAGTAGGCCAGTTCCTTGTGTGTGCATTGTATCACAGGTTGTTTGCCTCCTGGAATTTGTTTGTTCAAAGTATGAGCAGTTCTGGGGATAAAGACGCATTTAGAGTAGCTGGGAACAGTTTCAGCATCTCTCAATGTGGACAAAGATCAATTAAGCTTTAGGAATTCTTCCTACTTGTGTGATTCTTCTGGAAAAATGGCTTTACAACTGTGGTCTCCTTGTAGCTAGACTGGCTTTAAACTGTAATTCAAAACCTTTGCTTTCCTTTTATTTTTGTTTTTCTTTGTCTCACAGGCTAAGGGTTTATAGAAAAAAATCTTAATTATTTTTGATGCAGAAAGTTTTCTAAAATAATGACCATTTAAGTATAGAAGTAGAATCTGGTTTTGATTATAGCTTCAGCAAGTCTATTTATTTTGCTGAAATTCTAAACTGACATAGAGGTGTTAAATTACAAAATCATGCCTGTTTCTGCTAAGTGGGTCTTTTAAAGTAAAATCTGTAGTTCTGGATGGCAACCTTTAAAGGTTAAGCAACAAAGAAGATAGGGGAACTAGGTGAATGTGGAAAAATTGGTTATTTTTTCTATATAATGTGAAATTCCTCGAGGTCTAGGGCAACACCATTTATCAGTGACTTCAGCTATCTCAAAAGTGCAGGTGTACATGGAAAGTTACTTATTGAAACTATTATGTTCCTCCTTGCCTGGGATTACTTTTGGGATGCTTAAATGCTGTAAGTTTGAGGGAAAAGGGAACCCTGCCCCTGTTACTGTGACACAGAGAGAGAACACAGCAACACACACAACAGGTGTTCAGGTAGAGAAGAAGAGAACTCTCTCATTTATTGTTGACTTGGTATATATAAGTTTCTGGACAGTGAGCAGAGACTGGACAGAGAAGTTACCACCTCTCCATCTTCACTGGTCACTTGAGAAGTCCATCAGGTGATATCTTTTATAAAGGAATGCAAACATGATCCTTGTTTATCTTACAATTCATGAGAACTGACTCCATTATACTAAAACAAATCAGAAGGCTGATTTTCAAAGACAACATGCCTCCATCCTTGGCTCTGCCCTGGCAGCGGTGCTGAGTGCAACTTCTGCAAGGAGTTGGTGGGCTGCCTTAGCTCACACTGCTTGAAACATCTTGAATTCAACCTCTTGAAAATGAGAACCAATTTTCCTTGCTTGAAAGGTGTATTATATTACATCTAGCTAGCATGTGGTGTCTTGCATTTTCCCTGCTGATTTAAGAAAATTGTAACTATCACTGTGAAACTCAGGCTTTGCAAGTGTTCTTGATTGCATCACTTTGATATCATGGCAGAACTGGAGCGCATCTTTTTTTAAAAGTATTTTAAGAAGTCTGATATTGAGCTGTCTTCTTCCAATGTTTTAAGCTTAGATGTGATTGTTTGGGGGAGAATTGCAAATAAAATAAGTTTAGAATAAAATAAATTGTTTGTTTGTTCTTTTTCCCTAGATCAATGTTCTTCAATCTAAAAGGAGAGCAGAAATCTTAAAATCGGTAAGATATACTTTATCCTCTGTATATCAAATATTTTAATCCATCTGAAATGAAAAAATATGACCATAAAGCAGTATGTTAAAAGTTTAGCCCTTTCATTGACCAAATGTTATCAGTACATTTGACAGTTTGGTGACATCAGTTTAGCCTTTACTGTAGCTTGGCATACATATTTAACTGTTTTTGACAATCTTTCTGGTTTAGATTTGAACACTTACAGGTTTTCACTACTCTAGATCCTTTTGTATGTGTTCCATGGTTAAAATCAAACTTTGTTTGCCAAGAATTCTGCTGTTTAGGTCTGGTTTATTACTTTGTAAACAGTAAGTGCTACTTATAATCTGTTCTATGATGAATTCTGCTCTTTCTAAGAACAGGGTAAATTTTAATATGAATAGTACGGTATCTCCTAAATTAATATAAATCTATACCTGCATGCCAATTTTCTTCACATTGTATTCCCTTTTCTACTTCACATTGTCTGTGTTAAAAGTTTATTGAGATAGAGAGTGACAAATTAAACACTGCTATTCTTTCAAATGTCCAAAGTTGCTCTCCCATAATTTTCTTAATTCCTTAAAAAGCAGAAACTTTACTTGGGTTGTTTATAACTGCCTGCTATTCTGCTCTGCACCTTCCCAACTTGTTTTCTCTTTTAAGGCCAGACAGTCTCCTCAGCTCTGTCCATAAAGGTTATGGGTTTGGATCATTAGTAAAATATTCTATAGCCCCTCTCTACCTTGCATGTTTCTGTTAAACAGGAGATAACAAAAATTTCAGGTGACATGAATTAGAAGTAGGTTTCTGCCATTAAGTAGATTTCTTTTGTTTTGCTCATGAGGTTAATGCTGTCAACTGATTCCTGAGATTTTTGGCTTGGTTTTTTCCTTCCTTTACTTTGCACATTTATTTTACAACTTTGGAAGCTCTATGAGGTATTAATGTAAAACTGTCAGGACGTAGGAGGAGAAATTAAACCTGAAATTTTAGGTTTTGTGAATTAAGTGGTGTATTTATGTGATATAATTTTTAAGAGAATAAATATTTGTTTTGTTCCTTCTAGATGCTGTCATTTATGTATGCACATCTGGCTTTTTTCCATCAAGGCTATGATCTGTTTAGTGAACTTGAGCCCTACATGAGAGATCTTGGTGCACAGGTAACAAATTATAAAAATGCACAACTATATGCTGAAATGGAAGAAATATTGACATATGCCTACATATCAGGTACTTCATAGATTTATTTAACAAAAAGGGAATTGTGGTATGATAAAAGCAAAACGTAAAAAATATACTGTAGTGAAAGGAATGAAAATAGTTACAAACTGAAAGTTGTCTATTAACTAAAATTAATACTATCTTTAGGATTTACATACTTTAGCATGGCCATATACTGTTCTGTGAGGTACATTGTGATATTCAGGATACTGGATTATTTGGATTTCAAAATTTTTGTATATGTCCCATGTTTATTAATATATCTAATAATAAAAAGTAGATTAGGCTGCTTTTCTTTCTATTCATATACTTTAATTACTGTAAAAATTATACAGTGTGCACAATTAAATTTTTATGTGTGCAAATAACTTTGTTAGAAACTTAGACCATAAAATGGAATTATGATTTTAATAAGTAGTGCAGCATTTACTTCCTGCATGGAATCCTTCTTGCACAGTTTTATTATTTAAGAATAGACTATTGACACTTTTGGCTTTTCAGTGAGGTAGTCATGAAAAGCTTAGATGGACTGCCAGCTGCACACAGGAGACATTGAAAATGGTTTTGCAAATAGATTGGAACATACAGTATTCAAATGAAGATCTGTCTGTGGTGCAGGAAGAAGACTCAGCAGTGTCTTGACTTGTTTTTCAATGCAAGTTATATTAGCACTTTCTATTTGCTTCAACCTGAGGACTTGAAACAACGGCCCTCATACAAGCCCCTCTATTACCACTTCCCAAACAGATACACAAAGCAGCCAAGCAAATTAAATGTCTTTCCAGGTAAAAAAGTGAATAAATGTCAGCAAACTTTTGCATTCGTCTTGCGTAGATGTGTCATTGTATGTCTAAGAGATAAAATGGCTCTGAGCTGTGCAGTGGAGCGAGTAGGAGCTGTAGAAAATGAGTCCAACAACCCAATGGCTGAATAGTTGTTGTTCTGCTAGGCTAAGCCCAGTTGGGTTACTGTGGATCTCAATTATGTGTAGAAACATGTTGGGTCTTGGCGTAATAGAAGCACCGGAACAGTTCAGGCGGATGTTACTCTTCTGTAGTTGTGCCTTTTGTTCTTCAACAGCCTTCCAGTTTGGATTGTGAGTGTTGAACTGTAGTGTCTGGTTGTATAACACGTGTGTCCTGTGCTTCTGTGGAAGAGGGGATAGGGAAAGGAGACACAAACTATGGACTTGATAGTGGATTATGCTAGCCAGCCTTCAATGTTTCCATTTCATTGACGTGATTTGAGCAAGAAAACACAAGGTTATTTTTGAATGTCTGGTCATGCTTTTGCTTGATCTGGTAAGGAGCACTGTGTAGCATTCATTTTGGTGCTGGTATCATAGCAACTGAAGGAGTTAAATTTAGCAAATCCACAGCTAAGAATGTTTTAAATATATTGCAGTTGGAGCAAGGATAGACCGAAGACCCTAAAGTTGTACAACTTGCGGAATTGTTCTTTTATATGCAGACCTTGGCATTTAAGTAATGGCTATTTTTCACGACAGAAGCAGATTTGTAAATAACTGTTGAAAGTTTTAACAGTTGATGGCTTTGCAGCTAGTACTGGTTGAAGCTTCTGCCTTTAACAAAGCATGTTGTGACATAACGGGGATTTGCTGGATTTTTGTGAAAATGCTGTTAAAATCCTTCTGTTGGTGAGTGAGTTTTCATTCCTAGGTGAATTTTGTGTATGATCTTAATTACAAGGGTTAACAGCATCTGGAGTAATGAAATTGATCTTAAATAACTTAGTTATAATTTTTGAATTATTTTTGTCTGTATTTTCAAAATAACTGTTTTACTGTGATGGAATAGGATTAAGTAATTTTGCTTTCTGGATACTTCAGGTCAGGGCAGGATCCCTTAGGAATCAGATCATTGTATGGCAATCTTTAATAGTGTGCAAGCATAGTATGAGCTTTTGCATGGAAACTGTGGGTTTTGGTTCTTTTCATATGAAATGTGGTATTAGCTTAAAAAGAAAACATTTGAATTTTCATTGAGATGACTATTCAAAAAGCTAAATATTTTAGTCTGACTTAATTCTCCTCAGAATGCCAGTTAGAGCATTATGTTTATAAAAATATATTTACCAGTAAATGCAGTAGTTCAAAAAACCTGATTTTCTGAAAATTACTAGGTAATGCTATCATGACTGGGATTTTGATAGTTTAGTTGTGATTTGCTACAGCTTTTGATAGTTGTATGCTGTTGGTCTCTTGTGAGACAATTGATGTGCTGCTCACCTGAGTGAAAAGGAAAAAACTCTGAGCTTGCAAACAGGAGTAGTGCACTGCTGTCTTCATAGAAAAAAAAGTAATTGATGGAATGAGCTGCTGTTAAAAATTTTGTTTTGGCTGTGGTTAATGTGTCCTCAAACACGTGTATTCAAGATAAATTACAGGTAATTGCCCTACCCTGAGCAATTGTCTTCTATTTCATCTAATGGGGTAGAAGGAAGAATTTCTCAGGGGCTATGTGCAGATTTCTGAATCTGAAGTTTTAGCAAGAAACTTGATACCTGTAAAGTTTTGAACAGCACTTGACCCAGTTCTCATCTTTATCATGAAAGAAAGGGTTTCCCAAGGGTTCTTGATGCAAAACAGTCTTTGAGCCCAGTCTGTTTTAGAGGCTCTTCTGCCATTTTTAAGTCCTGTAGCTGCTTAAACATGGCATCTGGACACTTCAGCCTTCAATGCGTTCCTGTTCACAAATACCTGTAAAGGTATGCAAGTGCTGGTACGGCCTTTTGAGCCAGAGGGGAAGACAGGGAGAGAAGAGTTAAAAAAAGTAACGGAGTATGGAATTGGATCCAGATGTTTCAGCTTTCTGATGTCTCCATAATTGTTGAAGACTGTCTAGCACAGGGCTGTAAGGGTCTGTTATTGTCCCTTTTTTCTCATTTATATCATGTCAAGCAGGGGAAGTAAAAGACTGGGGAAATTGCCAGAGTTGGCAGGGCCTGTCACTTACGGTTCTGAGAGCGGTGGAGGGGATCCTCTTTGTGGGTGGATCAGAGGATCTGTTAATCATCTGTGCCATGTGCCAAGTGAGTGACCCAGCTTGGGAGCTGGTGCTGCTGCTGCACGCTGCTCCGCCTGGAGCAGAGCCAGCCTGCTCCCCCCGGGGCCGAGCCCCTGCTCCCCTCTCTCTCGGGCCGAGCCCCTGCTCCCCCCCCGGGGCCGAGCCCCTGCTCCCCCCCCGGGGCCGAGCCCCTGCTCCCCCCCCGGGGCCGAGCCCCTGCTCCCCCCCCGGGGCCGAGCCCCTGCTCCCCTCTCGGGGCCGAGCCCCTGCTCCCCTCTCTCTCGGGCCGAGCCCCTGCTCCCCTCTCTCTCGGGCCGAGCCCCTGCTCCCCCCCGGGGCCGAGCCCCTGCTCCCCCCCGGGGCCGAGCCCCTGCTCCCCCCCCGGGGCCGAGCCCCTGCTCCCCCCCCGGGGCCGAGCCCCTGCTCCCCCCCCGGGGCCGAGCCCCTGCTCCCCCCCGGGGCCGAGCCCCTGCTCCCCTCTCTCTCGGGCCGAGCCCCTGCTCCCCTCTCTCTCGGGGCCGAGCCCCTGCTCCCCTCTCTCTCGGGCCGAGCCCCTGCTCCCCCCCGGGGCCGAGCCCCTGCTCCCCTCTCTCTCGGGCCGAGCCCCTGCTCCCCTCTCTCTCGGGGCCGAGCCCCTGCTCCCCTCTCTCTCGGGGCCGAGCCCCTGCTCCCCTCTCTCTCGGGCCGAGCCCCTGCTCCCCTCTCTCTCGGGCCGAGCCCCTGCTCCCCCCCGGGCCGAGCCCTGCTCCCCTCTCTCTCGGGGCCGAGCCCCTGCTCCCCTCTCTCTCGGGCCGAGCCCCTGCTCCCCTCTCTCTCGGGCCGAGCCCTGCTCCCCTCTCTCTCGGGCCGAGCCCCTGCTCCCCTCTCTCTCGGGCCGAGCCCCTGCTCTCTCTCGGGGCCGAGCCCTGCTCCCCTCTCTCTCGGGGCCGAGCCCCTGCTCCCCTCTCTCTCGGGGCCGAGCCCCTGCTCCCCTCTCTCTCGGGCCGAGCCCCTGCTCCCCCCCGGGGCCGAGCCCTGCTCCCTCTCTCTCGGGCCGAGCCCTGCTCTCTCTCGGGCCGAGCCCGCGCTCGGCGCTGCCTCTGCCCCGCTCCTGCCGGCGCGCTGGGGCGCTGGCCGCTTGTGTTCCGGCTGCGCAAAGAAGGCAAGCACCAAACCAGCTGGTCTTCCAGGCAACATCTGCTTCTCTGCTGCACTTCCTACTTAAACATGAAGGCCTGTATTAAACAAACAACAAAACCAAAAGGATCAAAACTATGAAACAAAACCGACCAAAACAAGCAACCAACCACAGAAGAAAACCCCAACCAAAACAAACTTTCTCATAGAGAGTATCTTAATTTTTTTCTTTTTTTAAAGGGTATTTTTGGGTAGTGTCTTTTCTAATATCACAGACTTTGTAAGGATACGAACTTAAATATTCTCGGTGACAATCTCTGAGATTTTTCAAAACCATATTTTTATTTCCAAAATTAGTTTGATTGTCTCTGCCTAAGATTTCAAGCAGTCTTGCTCGAGTACTGCTGGTCAGCTGATCAAAACTGTGGACACAAAATGCTGGTTGAAATAGTTCTCCCACTTTGTGAAGGGAAAAATCCATAGCATTTGCTCCTTCTAGTTCTTGCTGCTCCTGCCAGTGCTGCTGCACAGGCCAGCAAGAGCAGCTAAAGCATGAGTCATCCTCTTGGGAGACTGAGCACCAATGCGGTACAGTCGCATATGCTTGGCACCATGCTGTTCTTTGAAACAGTTCTTCTAATGCTTGCAAGAAATGTACACCTTTGTAGAGGTTAATTCAGGGTGGCAGAGCAGTGCTTTAAACGAGGCTTCAGTGGTTATTCAAGGTAAACAATTTGTGACGAAGAAGTAATTATACTATGCAAATAAAAGTCTTGCAATGACTAGACATAATGTGTTCTTTTTTTTTTTTTTTTTTTTGTCAGCATTGTGAAATCTACTGAGCCAAATTTCTTATGATAATTTAAAGATCCAATTTTCTCTTTCTCTTTACAGCTGGATCAGTTGGCTGTAGATGCTGCAAAGGAGAAGAGAGATATGGAGCAAAAGCACTCCACTATTCAACAAAAGGTACTTGTCAGAATGTAAAAGGCAGACTGCACACATATTTTTTTATCTGTAGCATCTCTCCCCAGCATCTCTGCATCAGAACTACAAGGGATAGTATTTTTAGTACAGAGAGACAGACAGAAACATCATTAAGTGTAGGGTTGGATTGCAGTTATTAATTTTGTGTTGCTGAACAAAATACTATACTTAGTTATGAAACATAAATAGAACAGTAGAATTTATTTGCATGCTGAGATTCTAGCATTTCAGTAGAGCTCCTAATTCCTATTACCTCTTGAATTGAATAATTTGTAGAGGTTTCTGTGTTTCCATGTGTGTGTTTGTAGAAGAGGTGCATGTGCTACATAGCCCTACAGCCCTAGCTTTCGCTTTGGCTGTGCCAAATCCAAGTGCAGCACTTGAAGATTTTGTGGCAGCTGCTGTTGCATACGAAGAGCAAAAGTAAACTTTTGTAAAGAGTGTCTAATGTACTGGTTGGATCATGCACAGATATGAAACTGAGAACATTTAATTGGTGTTTTGGGGAAGATTTTTGCAATAATTCTTTTTACTTCTTGAGAAAAATTTAGGTAATTCATGTTGGGGTAATAACTTCTGTTGTTTGGATGTTTCAGAAGCTCTAAATCAGTATTGGTTTTGTGGGTATAATGCTAGAAGTTAAAACTATTTCCCCTGGACTCTCTGTTAGCGAGCTTAAAGTGCTACAGACACTTTTGAAAAAGATTAGATACCAATTTAAAGGTAATTCTACACTTCATACTCTCATTCAAATATGTTCTGTATCTGTTCAGGTGGCAAAAATTTAAAAAAAAATCTCCATATAAATGAAATCTAATAACTAAATAAATTCAGGAATAAAAACATGCTGAGATTGTAAATTGGGTAGCCTTAGTAGGAGCCAGTATTAATACTAATGGGACAAGCTAAGATTTTTAGTTGCCGAAAACATTTTTATTGTTGCATCCTGTCATCCCTTTAGGAGTTGGTGGGAAGCATTAGGATTGCTGTGAAATTGAGATGTGATGATGAGGGCAGAGCTGACATGCTGTGTTTGGAGTCAGGAGTTAACTACAGGCAAGGAAGGGGGAGAAAGGGAGGAAATGGGAAAAATGGAACTTGGGAATTAATGTTGAAGGTAAAATTTTAAGTTTTTTGGGCTTAAAGGCTCAGTTTCAGGGATGGACAGTAGTTGAGAGGTTCTCTTTTAAGAGAACAGTGGTGCTTGGTGAAGGATGTAAGCTATGAGCAATTATCTTTTAATTTGCCTTAGAAATAATAACTAGTTACCCTTAATTATGGTCACTGCTGTTGCCAATGGTGTTTACAGTCTTTGTGTTTTTCTTCAAATGCTGCTTAAGGCTGCTTTACAGGTAAACTACTACTAGTTTCAATTATTACTGAAACTTTCAAGCTTCATGAAACTTGATAAGCCATATCTGTGTGTAATATAAATGTTCTTGATTTCTAGTAGGAGTGAGAAGCACAGTGATGTTACTTTTATTGTTGCTTACTTTAATTGACTATTTAATGCTGTCTCTAAATATAGTCAGGGCTGTCAGAATGTACTGTATGTTGTCCTCTCGAGTTCTGTGTTTTGAGTTGTAAATGTTGTCTCCTGTCCTTATCAGTGAAGTCACTGTCGCATTTTTGTGCTGACGATGCCTAGACTGTGCTTTATTGGAGATTCCTCTTATAGCTTGTCCAATCATTTTCTTAGTTTCTTATTCAAATCACGTTGTCTGGTTTTGTCTCCTCCTATTTGTTTTTCCCAACCTTCTCAACCAAGTTAGCTTCCAGCTGATCAGGATTTCAGAACTGCCTTAGACTTTGGATCTTGTTCTTTTTACCATTACTTGTCATCTGGTCACCCTGTCCTGGATGGCAGCTTTATCCCCCATTCTTTCTCATATCTTGTCGTGTTGCTTTCCACTATGTTCCCAAATCTCCCAATGCCAAATCCTTCCATGTTTTATAACAACTGAAACTTCTGAAGCTTATTGTATTGAATATTCCAAGAGGTATATATGCATTTAATATACTGAAGTTCTAATCTAATGCTTCAGAATGATGCCTTTCCCTCATTGTGTGGATAACGAACAGTTCCTTTTCTGAAATGCATAGGTAAGTGCATACGTGCACACACCTACCCACTCACTACCTGTGTTTGCATATATGTGCATATGCATGCAGAATAATTGCACTAATGAAATAATCCATCTCACTTTTCTGTATAATCATTGTCCTACTTAATTAGGATGTTGATGGAGAGGCTATTAAAAGCATCATGGAAGGGCTTGGTCACTAATACAGTGTGATTTTTTTTTTAATTTTATTTTAATTTTTTTTTTTAGCAGAGCTGATAATCTGATTTTTTTTTTAATTGCTTGTAAGTTTTGTAGTCTATTTACTCAGCAAGTGTACAGGAAATAATTTTTTAATTTTATTTTTTACAATTTAAGAAATTATTCTTTCTTTGTTAAACTGGAACAACACATGTTTTCTAGATCTAGAAATTTTATTATCATTCTGGGAAACTTTTGCAATTTATTTCTATAAGCAAAGATTGATATTAAAAGAGTGGTGTCAGTGTCAATACATGACTCTTGTTTTCTGAGCAGTTTGCAGCCCATTGCTGTAGCAACACATTTAATTAAGAAATATTTTTAAAATCAGTTGCACCTGTAAACAGCTTCATGGCTTTTTGGTATTGTGTCAGAGCTAATATTTTGTTCTAAAATGAGGGAGATGATGCAGGAAAAGTATTTGCATTGAACTTCAAATAGTTTTTGTTGTATTCAAGTACCTTTTTCATTAAAGTAAAAATCTGCTTCCGAAGAACTGCTCAGGAAACAGCTGGAGTGAGAATGATTTGAAAATTTTTAACATCTTTAGTAAACAAGGTGATAGGAAACCAGATGCTCCCACAATCACAACGCAGGCATAAACCAGAGCTGAGCTGCTGTCGTGAAGTTTTGCAGACTAATTCCTGTCTCCAAAAGCAAAGATGTGTTGTATTTCAAGTGGCTTGTTTGCTCAATGACACTCTCACATTCTCTCACTCTGTCTTGGACTGTAAACCTTGTTACTTGTGGTGTCTGTTGTAAACCTGCCTCGAGGGACTTTACAGCTTAAGCACGACAAACATCTCTTGCCAATGGAAAGCGAATGGAAGCAACTTGCTAAATGAAGGGTTTGCACAATTAGTGTCTTCTCTTTAGTCTGTGCTGGCCTAATTTTTCAGGTTAGTGTTTTCTGTAGTACTTATGCTCTCCCACATCCTGCCTTTTAAAAGAACTTATAAAATCCTACTTCTCTAAAGTAAAAAAAATCATTTCGGTTTCACATTCAATGTTAAAATATAGTTCCTAAGATTTACTGGTACAATGGTTTGAATAGCTTTCATGGCCAGATAGCAATTTTGAAAGTAAGTCTAAAGCTCTGCTACTGCAATGTATGGGGTGTTTTGTTTTGGGAACAAGAAAATCACACGCAAAGAAACAGAAAACATGCTCTGAAATAAATCAAGTATGTGTGTTGAATTGATACTTTCATACCAAAATGCATCCACTGAAACACTGTCAAGAATATTAAGTGTTCTGTGACACACCAGATTAGTATTATTTCTGGAGATGAAGTTGTGTTTTTCATTGCCAGCTGGTTTGCTGTACCCCATGGACATTTAAAGAAAAAGGGGAAAAAAAGGCATGAAAGCATGCTGTATGCTTCACTTACATAACCCACTTCTACATGTTTCTCTTCCAGTAGCAGCCAACTGTGAAAAATCAGTGTCAGAATAGAAGCCGTAGATGTTTATTCTTTCAGAACTGAATTAAATGTGTGATGTAGCACATCAGTGAAAATTATGTAATACTGGCAAAATTTTCTTATTTCTGGTTAGGGGAAGTCTACTTTAGTCCTAACTGGCAGCTAATTGGTTTAATTATGTTTAAAATGAAGTCTTTATCAGTTGTGTGCTGGCTGGCAGAACACACAATTTTGAATCACCTACAGTGACTGAGTTTATTAACATGTGATTCTATTATGCAGGACACTGGAAAGATATGGGAGGATTTTTCTCCACCCCAGATTACTTTTTATGATTCACTAAACTTTTCCATCACCAAGATAAAAATAAACTATAATGTGATTGCTTTGCTCCTATTTTTTAATTATAGAATAGCAGAGACTATGATCAGAACACAGCTAATTTAGTTTCTTTTTCTACTTTTATCCATGGAATTGAAATGGAGCATTTTTATTTTTTTTTTTTTATGGTTTCTTGGTCATGTTTTTCCTGATCACAACTTTATCAATGAAGTTTTATGGATAAAGCACATGGAAGTCTTATTTGCTCCCCCCTCCCACTGGTAGTCTGCCATGTACAGTTAAAAAGATATTTGACATTTGTCTCTATGCTCTGGTGTCTTTTTCTGCTCTTTAAAAGTGGAATTCAATCAGGGAAGTAATTAAAAATGACACTGAATATACTTAATGAGAAGGCTCAATATTTTAGATAATTCCCACTGAGAGTATGGCATGATAAATGATCCAAAGTTTTCCTGTCATACTTGTATGCACCTTCAAAGCACAGATCTGGACTGATTGGAAAAGACAGCTACATTTTCTGCAGCAGTTCTCCAAAGCCAGAGGAAAATGTGATTATGTAGTAGTTGGGACAGAAAAGACTGAGGAAATATATGTTGTCTTTAACTAGACAAGGAGTTACAGGCATCACTGAGGCAGGAAGATGCAAATCTTTAGTAGATTTCATTATGTTTGGGAGCTGGTAAGTTAGAGCAATTTATCAGTTTTTGGGGAATGTAGGGAATGTGACATCAGCATGTCTAAGTTTGTGTATAGTGGTTTTCAATTTATTTTGAGAGCTTACAATGAAGCCTTTTATGTTCAGCATGTTCTGATCTAGAAAATCAAAGTTATTAATTGCTGAATAATAAATAGAAAAATTTGATTTTCTTTTGGTGAAGCTTTCATTTGTAACTAGTATGTTTATTCAGATTGGTGTATGGTAGTGATATGATAGTTCCGTTTGCTTTCTAAACTCTTGCACTGATCATTGGTCAGTTCACTAATAAAAATCTAGATTTAATGTTTCAACATTAGTAAATCTATCCAGATTAGTAAAAGCTGAAAACAGGGAGTAATTTTAAGGAATTTGTGGTGTTCTGACTGGGGAGCTTAAAGGGCCCATTTTAATATTTGTAACCATTTCACTATCATGTATAATTAACCTTGGATTGGACAAAACCATCTGCATGTATAAGAGTAAACATCATGTGTAGCACGAAAGTTGTGTGCATCCTGGGCTATTACCTGGGGCTAATGACCATTTTGGTGTTGAAGCTACTTTTTTATATATATTCCTTGCCTTATTTCTTTTATATATAGACAAATTCCTAAGGAGCAAAGTACAAAACAGAGACTTTCAGATATACTTTTCACACAAAACTGATGTTTGCAATTTACAAAAAGTAACTTCTGAAGGTTCAGGAAAGTCATATTACAAAATGTTCTGTCTTTTCAATATTTAACTTGTTCCATTTTATTCTTCAGAAATTTAATTTTCAGTCATGTGTCTCTTACACCCTTGTTAAGGGGAAGAAGCCATATGTTGCCATTCTACTTTAAGGATATATATTTTAATAACAGTGAAATAAAATTAGAGCATGTATATTATTTTCATCTCTGGACAAAGTTCTGATAAATGATGTCATTCCATGAGTTTTTTCATGCACCCCTAGTAGAGGTTAGCCTCCCACTCACTGTGTATCTGAACTCTACCTCCCTGGGAAGACCCCATGCTGTTCTCAATGAGATGTGAAAGCAAATGATCACCACACGTATTATTATTCAGTCTAACCTACCTTTGCTGAAGGTGTGAAACAGTCAACCTTTCTAAACCTCAGAAAGCTGCTATTAATTGTTATTAGATGGTTTTAGTTGTTAATAGTTTGATGGAGATGCAAATTCTCTCGTCGTACTTGTAATTTTGTCATCTTATCCAAGAACACAAAGAAAAATTGCTGCCAAGGTTTTGTCATCAGTGCCAGCGCCATGATTGCTTTACTCTAGAGCTGACTGATAGCATCATCTTTATTTGATTACTTGTGTTCTAAGTTTATGCAGCTCAGCTGTCAACATGACAGAGCTGAAGAAAATGCTGAAGCACAACTGGCTTTATCCGAGTATCTGCAACAGGCTGCAACTGTTTTTCGATTTTGACTCCTAACTTTCATGGCTTCTTTTCCTCTGCTTTTCTCTCCCCTTTCTTGGGAATATATGAGAAACCATTTGAGCACACAGTTGAAGCATCAGATGCTCTGTCAGCAATGATTGCCCTCTGTTTGGCTGTAGAGGTCACAAATACCTGAACAAGACATTCCCCTTGTTGCAGGTAAAGTAAAAATCTTCAGCATTCTCATTGCCTAAAATTGCTAATTTAAAAAAAGCCATCAGGGGATGAGAGTCATGGTTTGACTAGTAAGTGTTGCAAGCAAAACCTTATTCCTAGATATTTACTCTTTGACAATAGTACTGCTCATATTTGAAGTTTCATTTGAACTGCAGTGTATTTTTCTTGTTCCTTTGTACTAGGATTATTCCAGTGATGATACTAAACTAGAATACAATGTAGATGCAGCCAATGGCATTGTTATGGAAGGTTATTTATTCAAGCGAGCCAGCAATGCCTTCAAGACTTGGAACAGGTAATTATTCAGATTATTTTATTTGCTGCTTGTAAAAATACTGCTTTTTATCCTGAATTCTCATCTGATTCATAATCTCTAACTCACTGACTCCATAGTTTTGACAGAACACTGGGGAGACTCTACTAGTTAACTTAGAGATGTCACTTAAAAGCTGTTTTTGCTTGTTTTTCTGTCCTAGTCATTTGCAAACCTTTCTCTTGTGAAAGCATATGCTAGGAAAGTGTTAGAAGACAGAGTAAAATAGAAGTTGGTAGCCACTGGAAGCAGAGAAACACAGTCAAGGACTCAAGTTATTTTTGCTGAAAGATAAGCAATGTAATTGTTATCCTTTAAAATGTCTGTCCTATGTGGTGACTTTTGCTTAGTAGTTTTGATGGCCCTTTTGGGAATTCAAAATATATTGTTAGTCATATATCTTTAACTATGTTTATTTTACTACTATTTAAATATTTTTCTTCCTGAACAGGATTTCTTTTGCATTTCCAAGGGTGTGTGCTTTTTTCAAGGAAATACATATGCTGGAGCATTTATAGTGCAGTTGAATACAGTTCTTGAATTTTAGATGTAATTTGTTGTGATATAGAGCTCTCTATTGTCCATGTGCTGCTGTTTTTTCTGCCATGCTTCTGTTAAACTATTTGCTGTGTTTCAAAGGACAGAATGTGCATTTGAATGGGTGCTCCCTTCCAATCTTAATTATTCTATCCTTCCCTGAGCAGCTTGTAAGAACACAAGCTTGTAAGAAATTTGGATCACTTAATTAAATCCATAGACTGATGCAAGGGCCACTGGTGTCAATACGACTGTATCAAGTCATGGGCAACTAATACAAAGGATTTTGCTTTGGACTGATTCTGGTCTGGTCCTTTGGCCCGATTATTCATCTGTATTTGTAATGTACTTTTTGGGTTAGTTTCATGTGCAGCGTCCAAAGATGGTGAAGGGAGAAAACCAGATGTGCATCAAAAGCACCTTCCTGGTCTGAAGTAAAATGTTAGTGTTAGCATACTGAGAAAAATCTGCAGTAATAGGGCAGGAGATTGTCCTTTATTGGATTACCAAGGCTGAAAGGGTCCTTTTTGCCATTGCTGTATTAACTGATGGTGAAACTGTCTCTGGGTTCCTCTTTTGAATAGCAGGAAGGTCTTGCTCTGGAGGGTGGAGAGAGCAGAACAGGAGTGTCTGCTTCCATGTGGCTTCCTTCCTAGGAATACTGTACATGTCTCTTGCTTTGAAGTGGTTAGAGAGTAGGATTCAATTAAAACCAACCTCTCTATGTTGATTTATATGGAAACAAAGTAAATAGGGAGAAGTTGTAATTAAATCAAGATTCACAATGACATTCCTTCAGATTAAGTTTCAGATTTGAACAAATATAATAAAAGTATATCCAAGCAATAATTTAAGAGGGCAAAGATAAACAGCTTGTTAATGAGTCAGAGCTGCCTACTTTTATTACATAATTGATATTTACTTACAGTTTTTTCTTCTGTTAATCATAGGAGTATTCAATAAAGCAAAACCTTTATCCTTTTTAGTATTAGATTCTTGATAATATATCTCACTGTGATAGACTAGTTGGATGCTTTAAGGCAAAAAATAGGATGGGATATGCCATCTATAAACAGTTCTGACATTGACTCAATCATTTAAATTGTGTATTCCACATGTTCACAAATCATTACTAATTGTTACTAAACTACTTCTATCATAAATAAAATACACATTTAAGACCTTAATGAAGACAATTTTTAATTTCTGAATCTAGCCCCCCATTTTTGTTAAAATAAAGAAGTATTTTTGTTGTTTATATTTCTGAATATATTTGTAATTGCTTGCTATGCTGTAGGCACAGAAGTGCTCATTGCCGTTTTCCACTGCCTGTTTCCTGTGATGGAAGGTTTTACTTGTGTAATGTTACAGTTTCAACTGTGGGGAGATACTACTGATGGAAATCGATCATATACTAGAGACTAGAGGGTTTTTCCAGTAGTTAAAGTACAAGAAAGGATTTTGTTATTGCATTAAACTGTTTTGTGTGTAAAATTTTACAAAATATCAAAGGAGGAAACATTTAAACAGTTGCATATTGTATTTTATTTTAGGGAATTCTGAGCTGAAGTCAAGACAGACAAGATACTTTTAGTGTTCTTACAGATTATCAGTTTGCTGCTTTATTATATCCCCATCTTTAGGGAAGGTGGATGGAAAATCAACCAGCTGAAACAAAACTAGAAGAATTTGCCTAGAAATACTGGAATTTCCTGCTGTTCTGAACCAAGGGTGACAGCACTGATCTTCTTGCTGACTGCTAAGTGCACTGTCAGTAGTAATATATATTTAAAATGAAGGCTTCTCTTTTACCCTTGTTGGTATCAGTTGGTCTTATGTTGATTCTAGACCTTTTTAAGAACTCCTTCAAGAGTGAATTAAAGGCACCAAAAACCATTGCAATGGCCACTATTAGTGGATACTTGCCATCATTCAAAATATAATAATAGGCACGGGTATGGTAGGTTTTATCTGGGTTTTACACAGCATGATTCTGGATGATTCTAGCTGACAAATGAAAGAAACGTGATGGTTCTGTGTGCAAGTCTTGGTCAGTGAATCCATGGACCCCATAGTGTTATTATCCTGGGAAAAGTGGTTGCTGGGGGATAAAAAGAATGAAGACTGTATAATACAGCCCTTTGAAGAGGGGCAAATCTGCTATGGTGAATGAAAATTTGTTTCCAGTCTAAACTAATGCCTTGCTAGCATAATGAAGTTTCTTCCTGAGGCACCTGGCAGCTCATGTTTCATCGTCTCAAGACTTTAATTATTTGGGCTTTTGCATCAAGTTTCCTGTTCTTGGGATGGTTCTGTGTGACACTGGCTTTAGAAACAAGTAAGTGTTTGAGCAGGCTGCAAAGTGAACCCCTAGCTATTTACAATTCAGTGACACTGTGTTTTGAAAGATATGGAGCTTTTGTAATCTCTTTTTGTTGTGACTAAAAGAACAGTCTATAATGTACACAAGTATTTCAGAAAATACAGTTCAGTGGAATCAAAATTATATCCTTGTACTGCCAAGTCTAAGAGTAACAGGTATGGACACCTGTGTTTAGAATGTGTCTGTTGGTAAGTGATATACTTTGTTGTACACCAGCTTTCTTAAGGCATCAGGAACTGGAGTCAGGTGCATTTATTATGGAGCAGTATCTGGAAAGCTCTTTTGGTTCACAGAAATTCAAATGAAAAATAAGTCCATATCATGAAGAAAGAATAAATGTGTGTAGGGAGGAAAGCATTTTTCAAACCACTAATATGTTCCAAACAGGTTTTAGATTGGATGCAATAAATGTTTTCCTTTTTAATTCTGCTGTATTTTCAGATCATGCTAATTCTTTTCTTATTTTGCTCATTTTGCATTTTTCATCCCTTTTCCTCCTTTCCCTATGTTTTAATCCTACCCCATTTTCTCACATGACAGGAAAAAGCCAGATCACATCAGGTACCAACCAGCTTCTTTTATACCTTCCCAATGTTTCCTTGGCACGCAAAAAGCTCTTCATTAACCCTGCATTTAATTTTGATTACTTGCAATGGATGTATAAGTGACTCAGTCTAAGAAAATAACAGAAGGATTCTGCCTGGGATGCCAGCATACCTGCTGCTCAACTCCTTTAAAAGATTTAGAAAGATTGAGCTAGTTTTTAGCTAAAAAAGGAATTAAAGCCATGTTTCTGCACTCAAACTTCTGAGGATACAAGATCAATGTCTTGCCTTTTTCCAGCTGAAGTTGATGAGATTCTTTTTTTCTTATCAACTGCATTGGCAATAGACATATACTTTTAAATGTTGTGCATCCTTAATTACTCTGTTTTACTTGTGCGCTGCTAGCAACTAGAGGAGAAAACTGTTTCTGAGAATCACAAAGCACAATTCATTGTTTTATGTAAAAATCAAATTTTATAATTCTATTCAGTATTACTCTCAGTTCTCAGAAATTGGATTTTTTTTCAATAGATTTTGCATTGTTTCCTACTTAGTAAGTACAGTTTTGAATTGTGTAGGTATAAATGATGGAAAACATTCAGTTTCTAAACAGGATCAACTATATTTAACCACTATGAAGTGAGACAGTGTAAACTACTTTAATATTCCCAAGGATGTTTTCTCCACCATGCTTTTCTTGCTTTTGACAGAATGACACATTTAAGGAAACTTTGGTAGTAATCATTACTGCACACATGATGCCTGAAGATTTATTAAATTATTCTTAGAACTTGATAGATGTAGGTTACCCTATAGCAGCACCTGCAGTACAGAGATTGTACCTCAGAAGTTCCTGGCTCATGCTGGGGTAAACCCCCAGCAGTCTGTTTGCTACAGTAAAGGGAAGAGTTTGTTGATGGTATTTGGTTAATGAGGAATATTTCCAAGTTTTTGGCCTGATTAAAACTGCTGTGGTGCTGACACCTTAGAGGGCAGCCTGACACTTTCATCTTGTTAAGAAAAAATAAAATGCATTCACTTTGACATCTACTTCTAAAGTGTGATCTACAAGTTATCCTACATTCTAAATTGCTGATCTCGTTCAGTAAAAGTTTCTCTTAGAAAATTACCAAAACCTGCACCATTTTTGGCTGGATTGAAAATTTTTATTTAACAGATTTAATTTTTCTACTAAGAAAAAAGGGAACTGAAATACTTTCAAAACTTTTAGACTAGGTTTTACAGATGGTGCAAATTTGTGTTACAATTTGTGTGTTCACTTATATCCAACTGATGAGATTAGAGCTTGTTTACTAGAGTAACTCATGAAATATTTAGCTGTAGAACAAATGAAGCATTGCATTAATGAAGTTAATTGCACTTCCTTATTAGGCTCTTATTAGGGATTTGCTCCATTGCTCGTTGTCTTGGGGCAAGGCTGCTTTTTTTTTCCTTTTACCACTCCCTTTATCACTTAGGTACCGCTTCTCCTGTTGTTCTGTTTTGTTTTAAGTTCAAAAAAAGCACATGAAAGACATGAATTTATTTCCTTTTCAAGTCTACCTTTTTGTTAAGTTTCCTATATGAATATTAGCAATAACCTGCCTTATATTTGGGGCATACTTACTGCACTTGTAAATAGATAGCAAAGATGATATCTTTCGATAGCAGTGACTAAAACTACTGTTAATAAATCAAAAAGGTCAAGGATGACAGGAGATCCTGTTGTTGCTTTTTAAATTAAATATATCTGCACAACATTTGAAAAGATTGTTAAAAGGTAGAATCTCATCTGTCTATGAAACACTAACCTCTCTAACAAATACTAGATTTTCTGGTTTGGATCTAACTTTTTTGTATATGTTAATATTTCTTTCTTCTTTGTGCACTTCTTTTCGTGAATGGCTTGTGGTGGTTGAATAAATATGTGGTGCCCTCTTGTTACTAATTGTGGGAAACTGTAGCTGGAACCTCAGCTGCCTGTGGAGAATAACAAGATCTGTTGCAACACAATATTTTGTATACTGTTACCATTCAAACTAACTGGCAGTGCAGGAAAAAGTGATGTGTGGTAAAGGTGTTGGTGATAATAGAGGAATGATGCTGTGGTAAGCACAGGTTTGCATTATATATCGGAGCAAAACAAGATGCAAATTTCACTGAATTATTTTTTATATTTCCTTCATTTTTTGTCAGTGAAAATGAAACTGTGATAATTGGTTAGCTCTTATTTTGTGCCTCCCAGAAGAGCTAGAAAAGCATGGTATTGTCTACTGGGTTGGGGTTTTTTTTCATTCAGTAGTCTGATAAATCATCATTGTTAGAGATCTGAGGTAATTTTTTCAAAATGTAAGTGATTTTTCCATTCTCCGAGATGTATCCTGTGTGAACAGTGAGTTTGACAAGGAAGGATACAGTTCAGAGGAGTTTTTAAGCATTATATTATCTTTTGGATTTTACAGGATGACTTCATTAAATCTTTTATTTGATATTTTCCTTCAAAGCTGAGGCTTAAGCTAGGATCCTACTTTAAAAGTTTTCATTTAGTTTTGGGGTTTTTTTAGTTTTATACACAGTATTTTTATTTCAGGGTCACAAATGTTGAGACATACTCAATGCAGATAGATATTAAACCTGCATGGGATAGCAACACCAAAGTATTTTTAGTGTCTTAGTTCTACTCCCAAAAATATTTTAAGATAAGTTTACATGAGTTTAAGTATTTTTGTTATTCAAACTATCTGAATTTGTGTTACCAAACAGCTACTTAAAATTGTAACTTGCTGCTAAAATACAGAAGAAAATGTTCTTTGAAATGAAAGTTTTGTGTTATAGCTTAACTAATGTTGTCATAACATGAATGTGTTTGTTTAGGACTCAAATTATTTGAACCTTGTGTTCTTTTCTGTTTTGTCTCTGCTTTCCCTTTTTTTGTTATTCTCATGAAATATTTGCCAAAACTGACTGCAGCATTACTCTTGCAAATTCTTTTAGGCAGTCTCTTTGTAGACTGTGTGTTAGCACATCTCATTGAAATAAGCACTGTAAAATTAGTTACGTATTCTCTGGATGTCTCTTCATTTGAATAGGCGCTGGTTCTCAATACAAAATAACCAACTTGTGTACCAGAAGAAATTTAAGGTAGGAATTGAAAACTGGCTTGGGACATTTCGGGGTTTGGGTGATGATTTTGCTGATTGATTGGGGAAACTGCTGATGTGGCATCCCATGTGATCTTCAACAACCTACTGCCTTTTTTCTGAATTCGTTTCTCCCTTTGTAAAATGAGACTAATAGCTACACTGACAGATTCTGAGATTCTTGTGCAGTGAATGTAACCACATACTTTATTTGCTGTGGGTTTTGTAACCTAGTTGGAGCTTTAAAAGTTGTTGGTCCCAAAAGGCTTGTGCTCACTTTCTGGCACTCAAATATTCCATGCTGTTCTCTGAGCAGTTGTGTTTAACTCTTTCAGGACTTGCTCCCTGCAGTTACTTACCGGTTCTCACACCCAAATCAGCAATTGGGAAAAAAAAGCAAGAAAGCTCCTCTTACGAAGCAGTCAGGGCTGCTATGTACATGTATTTAGTATTAAAAATGCACAATGGTTCAACAGTCAGTATCTGCCTTGCTGCTGGTGGGATGTGCAACAGTTTTATGTTAAAGCAGCAAGTACAGCTCTGCCCCAAGCCATAGAAGCCATTTCAGTCAGGCTTTGGGCCTCTACTCCTTTGTTTACTGTTCTAGAATCTGCTTTTGCACCAAGGAGCTGTAGATGTTCTTCAGGTTGGAAAAAAACAGAAACTGCATGGAGATGGTGGGGGAAAAAAAGAGGAAAGAGGTTATGGCAATTAATTCCTCACTGCAAACAGTGATCAAAGGCTGTTCCTTATTTTCTGATGCTGTCAAATCAAGGGGTTTCATTTCCGTGGTTGGAAAGGAAGCAGACAGATGAGTTTGTGTGAGCATGTTTGGTTGGGCATTTTGTGTTTGTGAGTTCTTGTTGCTCTTTTGACTGCACCTTTAAAATGCTGATAGCTCAGAATGGAATTCTTATGAATTGAATCAAATTTTCAAAACCACTGCATTCAGCTTCTGGATTTTTTTTTTATTTGGCACTTAAAATACTGCTGATTTAGATATAACTTTATGGTTTAATTGTGAGTTAATCGTATTTCTTATAGTGTCTTTGTAGTTTGAATACTGTTGTTTAAATTTAAGGCGTTGATTATTCAGTAGTTTGGGTTGTAGGTAACAAGAAATGCTCCAAAGTTTGAAAAATTAAATTTTGATTGAATATAACTTAAACATTAAAATTTATCTAAATATAGCTCATTAAGTAGCTCCAAATCCAAATTTTATTTTTGGAGGAAAAAATTAGATCAGGCAAATAGAATTCAATGATTAATAATTCAGGATTGAATTATTATCTTATTACCAACAATATTATTTTGTCTCTGTGACTTTTTTGTTAACTTTTGTCTCTTAGGATAATCCCACAGTAGTTGTTGAAGACTTGCGGCTCTGCACAGTTAAACACTGTGAGGACATAGAAAGACGTTTCTGTTTTGAGGTGGTTTCTCCAACAAAGTAAGGCGAAGCGATGGATGTTTATTTAAAAATAAAAATCATTAGATGTAGTTGCTTTAAAATTAACATTTCTCTTGGGATAGATCAAAACAGGGAAAGTATCTGAAAAATTCTGTTCTCTGAAATTTTGGCTGAGAGTAAGTGATGCTGTGAGAAGTGTCCCTGGTATTTAGTTTGCTTTTGGCATTAAAATAAGCGTGCATGCTTATGCTTTTTACATAAATGGCTTTTGGTGCAGAGCTCTGCTGTGACTTAGTAGCAGTAATGTAGTAAAAAAGTAATGTAGAAAAAAGGTCTTAGTTTCCCCACCTTTCTGATTGGTGCATTGAGAGAGAAGCACATAAATAAGCTGTTGTCTCAGTGATGTTAAATTATGCTTCAGAATGCACTAAATGAAACTACCAAATAAAATTATTTTTCAGCTCCAGCAGTGCATTGGCTGTACTTAGGGAATTTTGGCATCCTGCCACAGCAAGGGCAGGACATGGATTCCTCATTAGTGATTCTGAGATGTGACCATATTTAAGTTTTTGATACAAGGTTAACTTCAGGTTTGGAGGTTATCTACACTCTCTCCACTCCTCCTTACATTTCTTTTTGGAGTAGATTGCTGTCCATCCTGATGTTTGCATCCCCACTTGTGGTTCACTATAGTATGGGTTTTGCTCTTGCTTACCTGTGCTTTTTCAACCCTTAAGTGTTGGAATAGTTTTATACTTCCTGACCTGTTTCTTTTACTGTTGATGAAAAAAGTAGTTCACTCTTTGTCACAGGGCTTTAAAATTACTCTCTCTTGATCTCAGTGAATGTTTTCAACGACTGATACCTATGTCTTGTGTCATGGGGGTAAAATGCATTTGAGGATATAAAAAAGAAAAATTTGGAATAAGAAAAGGAATAGGAAGCTAAGCCATTGTCAGTGTTTCTGGAAGAGTTAGTTCTTTATCAGCATTACCTGCAGATAATTTCGAAATAAGGAGTTTGCAGCTCACAAAGGCTCAATTGCTTTGTTATGTTAAAATAAATGTGTTTATTAGACAATGCGTACTAAACAATATACTTGAGATAGCAAGAAACTTGCTCCAGAAAAATAGACCCCTGAGCAATGTGTTGTTGGATGTCAACTGCTTGGCCACTGTCTCTGAGCACTTTGTGGTTTATCCAGGAGCTGCATGCTGCAGGCTGACTCAGAAAAGCTGCGGCAAGCGTGGATTAAGGCTGTTCAGACCAGTATTGCCACAGCATACAGAGAGAAAGGGGATGAATCTGAGGTGAGTTCAACAATCCATCAAACAACAACCCACGCTTTAGGTCCTGAACATTTTAAATATGTAAAACCTCTTTCAATGAGAGGGAAGGGAAAAAAAGCCATTGTTTGTCTTCCAGTGGAAATGCAATAAAATTTCGAAGGCTTTGAATTATATCTAATCTGTCTTTCACTTTATCATGTTAATATTACTACGGCCTATGTGTTTATTTGAGATTCTTCTGCAGTGTGTTAAAAATTCATAGGACATTCTTATATTCAGTTTTATATATCTTCTAAAAACCTAAACATCTTTTAGGTCTGTGGCTTTCCTTGGCCTTGGCAGAAGAGACTTGTCTTGGATTTTAGTGCACAGTCAGTATCTGTGGGACTTGAATTTCTTTAGTTTAGCATGTGTCTCTTAAATGTTTGGGGGGTTTTTTTGTCTTTTCTCTTTTAGAAACAGGAAAAGAAATCATCCCCTTCGACTGGGAGCCTAGAATCTGGGACTGAGACAAAAGAGAAGTTGCTGAAAGGAGAGAGTGCTCTGCAGCGAGTCCAGTGTATTCCTGGTAATGCTGCCTGCTGTGACTGTGGTTTGGCAGATCCTCGCTGGGCCAGTATCAACCTGGGAATCACCCTGTGCATCGAGTGCTCTGGGATACACAGGTTGGGGAACTCCTTACAACTGCATTTGATTTGTGCGTTGGCTTAATTAGGAAGGGTGGTGTTTCCTCTTCAAAGGTATATTGAAAGAAAATTTGAGACCCTTGTTTGTAAATAAAATTAAGGTAACTGCTTTATTTGGCTAAATTAATGGTGTAAACCTGTCTGAGGTAAGATATAACATGTAGTTACAGGTTAATGTTTTTTCCATGTTGTTTAGGAGCTTGGGAGTCCACTTTTCAAAAGTAAGATCTTTAACCCTGGATTCATGGGAACCTGAACTCCTAAAGGTATAGTATTTTTGAAACAGGTTTCTGTTTGGTACTTAGATTGTTGTTCTAAAGCCTCTGCATCAGAAAGTTCAATGCAGGAAACACTTGTACCGCGTGTATATCTTGCAGTTTTGAGTAGAAAATTTTTATAGTTGTGTGTTGGTTTATTTTAATTCACACTTTCTTATACTTCATAGTAATTTGTGCTACAAACTTGCAATTCAGAACAACCTCCACCACCTTCAGGTTCCCAAGTGCACTCTGAGTAGCAAGTTTCATCTGATACTTTCAACATATAAAAAGGCAAATCTGTTTACAAACCAATAATGTCTTTCAGTGGGCTGAAAATTTTGGAAGTGATATATCAGCCTAAAGCATGATCATACTCAAAAATTTGAATGTCATCTCTTAAGAGTGAGAGCTTCTGGCCTATAGGAGAATACTCACACAACTGCTCGAGTGCTATTTGTTTGCCAAATTTCTAGCTTAGAACCATGGTTATAAAAATCACGTGACACTGAAATCCTGAAATAGGAGCTCGTACATGGATGCACATGTGCAACTGGATAATTCATGCAAAGCATTTGCTTCTAGCTGTGATGTTCTGGCCCTTAGGAATGGCTTCTCTATTCTGAACAATCAAAAGACAATGTGCTTTGTGGTTAAATAATTTTTTTATCAGTGTGTTCATGCTGAGAAAAGAACCAACCCCCCATGCCCACTCAAAAATAAAAAAAGCTGTACCTCTTGTACTATTCACATAAATACCAGAACTAAGTATTCTACCTGGTATTAGAAACAAGAAGTCTGTTCATTGCAATCAATAGGGTTAAATTCTCCTGTAAGTTGGCTTTTGTCTTTGTTCTTTTTCTATAGTTGTATCAGATTATGGTTTAGCAAAAATATCCACTGGGTAGGGTAGAATACAATTGGTTGAGTTGTTTCTTGCTGATGGGGTAAAAACAGCTCCTGGCAAAGCTAGTAGAAAAGCACCTTTGTCAATGAGGCCTGCAGGTGTCCTTCTGGTGGTTGTTTTTTCGGGGACTTTAAAAGTGACTGTATTTTTTGTCTTACCTAGAATTTGGTCTCTCTATTCACTGATTGTTTCATTATTATCATATAAACCCGTGCTTATTTCTGTAAGTGTACTTTTACCAGTGAAAACACTAAGTTGTAAATAAAGGCTGAGTGAGGTTTAAAAACAACTGAATAGGTAGATAAAGCTTTTTGCAACTATATTTGAATTTATTTATTTTGCTTTATAGCTTATGTGTGAATTGGGAAATGATGTTATAAATAGAATATATGAAGCGAAGTTGGAAAAAGTGGGAGTAAAGAAGCCACAATCTGGAAGTCAAAGGTAGTATTTTACCAGCAGTGCCTGTTGCTTCCTTTTATTGTTGCTTCCTTCAGCCTCCACCTGTAAAAAATGCCACCACTTAACTGTGTTACACTCCTTTAGTGTACTCATTTCCTGTATCACCAGTCTATCTTGTTGCCTCCCTTTTCTCACTCTGTCTTTATTGGTTATTCCTTCTGTTGGTCCCTGTCTGCCTCTCCTGCTCATTTGTTCCTTTTGTGATTTCCCTGCTTGTGATGACAGCTCTAGAGCACCACTGTGGGCATGTTGGTTTTGTTTCCTCTCTGCTGGGTACCAGCTCAGCCAGCTGTACTTGGCGTGTGAGTGCTCCTGGAAGGAGCCTGTGGCTGTTCCTTTTGTTTGCAGTGACTTTGTTCTTCCATTTGACTTTTGTTTCCTGATCCTCAGAATGTCCTCATCTTCCTGCCTGCATTGTACATAAGTTCTGCTGCTTTGCAGCAGCCTTCAAATCATTGTACTGCTGTCTTCTGTTTCTCTGATGCTAATCTGTGTTTGAAGGTAGATTCCCAATGGTTTGTGCTGCTGTACAGGATGTCTCTCAAAACTTGCTTTTTTTTACTACCTTTCCAGTTCTGTGCTGCTTGCTGCCCAGCAGTTTTATCGTGCAGAAAACTGCATTTTATGAAGTGTTGGCAATTTGGAGACAGTAATGATAATACAAACACAGTAGGAGATTTTCTAGATATTCCTTCTAGTGGTAACTGCTTTTCAGCAGTTTCAGTGAAATAATTATAGCACCTTTTCTCAGTTTGGCACAACTGCTGTTGTGTCTTAAGGTGATAACCTCAGGTTACAATGAAAAATACTTCAGTATGTGATATGGAACTGATGGCTGTGCCTGCCTAAGGCTTGTTTTCTTGTGTAGTCTTAATGTTCCCATAACAAATGTTGCAATTTATATTTATATAAGAAACTAAATATATGTTTATTAATAGGTTATTAACAATGTAAACATGTATAAAGGTTTAATACTAGTAACATGAGTAACTAATGCTTATTTCTTCCACATACTGCTTTCCAAAGTCTCTGTCTGAAAGGAAATACATGTTTGTGAACTTAACAAAATTACTTTCTTTTGAGCCTTATGCAAAATTTAGTCAGGAATCCAGAAAGTGACTGTGTGCTTTGCATCTTTCTGAAAATGTGCTATAGGTGTGTCTTGCGTGCAATGCCAAGCTACAATTTTGGTTACTGACTTTAATACAAAATAGACATTCTTTAAATACACGAAAATACTAAAATATTAGCTTACTAACTTGAGGGATTTTGTATATGACAGGCAGGAGAAGGAGGCATACATCAGAGCAAAATATGTGGAAAGAAAGTTTGTAGAGAAGGAAGCTGCATCAGTACCTCTGCCTGAGCCTGGAACAAAAGTTTTGCCTCAAAGTCAGGAAGAGAAAAGGCACAGTGGCCCTGAAAAATCCCTTTTGACAGGGGAACGAGGTGCAGCATCCCAAAAAGGTATTTACACACTTCTCTCCTTGGCTGTATTACCCATCTTCTTTTTAAGGTAACATATTTTTATGTTAATTGTCTTCTGCTTCGTGCAGAGAATTTGAAATCTGTTTTTTAATGGGTTGAAGCCCAGCATAGAGTGTAGGGGAGACAAGACTTTTTCAGAGATGTGCATTTTTATGTGGGGAAGGATTTGGAATGGGGATGCTTATAATTCAGAATCATATTAACCACCTTCTTTCCTCCGTGTTTTCATGCGTCTTGATTTTTCCAATAACGTTCTTTCCTGCCCTGTCCCTTCCTCACTGCCTGCTTTGTGCTTTGCTAACCTGCATGTCCCAGCGGTTGCTGTAAGTAGCGACGAGGCGAGGCGGGAGTCTCTGTTCTGTCCTGATGAACTTGATTCACTCTTCTCCTACTTTGATACCTCTTCAAAACTCCGTAGTAGTAAGTACTGCAGCTGTGGTGTGTTCAGTATTTGCACTAGGGATCCATTTTGTGTCGTGGCCATCTCCCTGCTTCAATCTGTTGTCTCCAGGCTGCTGCATTGCTTAGTGTTTTCATGAAATAATTTAAGCTTTTTTACTTATCCTGCTTTTTTAAAAATTTCTAGTTGTCTTTGACATTTATTATTATTATTATTACTAGTATTATTATTGTTGTTGTTGGAAACGTTATGGTTACGAAATGTGACTTCATATTTCTCTATGGATGCATTAAGAATACTGAACAAGAACAAGCCATTTTGTAAAAACTGTGTTCAGGACCAAGTATAAGAGCTTGCTTTATTATCAGGGTATCTGTGAGGAGCAGGTAGCTTCAGCTGTGCATAGTAATTGCAGTTTCTCCCCAAAACAGTCCGCAGCAGTGACAGTGGGATCCAGCCGAGCACTGACGACAGCAGAGAGCACCTTGCCTCTACTACCTCAGCCAACAGTTTGTATGAACCAGGTGTGTTGGGCTTTGCACTTTAAGATGAAAATTTAATCACTTGGCAGCACTTTTTTTTTTTTGTAAAAAAGGTTAATGTTTGGTGATACAATTCATGTCTCCTATCCTGGTTGAAATGCTTTTAGCAAGGGTAAAATTTGCCTAAGTGATCTTTCCCTTGGGCTTGCTTCCAAAAATGACATTTCCTCCCTCTAAAGGGATTCGAAGAATTATGGATTTTTCCAGTCAGATGAGACTGATCCCAAACCATTGATTTTTTTGCAGGTAGAGAAATGCTGCATTTTGAGAAAGACAGGACTCCACAGAAACGCATGATCCTTTTATAAATAAATAAATCCACAGAGATAGAATTTCTCTTGTCACAGTTAATAGGCTTTTATATGTTATTTGTGCATTCTTGCTTAATTTTTCTATTGCTTATTTATGTGTAATTGACCAAGTGTTTAAACATTGTTCCCTCAACTCAGAAGTTCTATAAGTTAATGAATGAAATTATTTGCTAATTTTAGCGTTCTGTTCTGACAGATATATTGAGTATAGCTTCTCAAAATTTCCAAAACATTTATTTATAAAGCAGACTTATTATTCTACACCAAAGCACTCTTAAGGAATGCTTTAAATCCGGTAGTTCACAGGTTTTATTGCAGGCAGGCAGCAAGTGGCTTGGATCTTTTTTGATTATGTTGTAGAAATATTTATGATGTGGTAACTAACAAAAACTTTTATTTAACAAGATCTTTATCTCCTAGACTTCACTCTGTATAACCGTTATTGGGATGAAGAGAAAGATTATGCTTTAGTCCAAAAGATTATAGCCACTGCAAGTAACTGGTAAATGATAATAGTATCTATTAACAACAATTAGTCCAGAACAGTATTAGCCTCATACTCAGGTGTTGCAGATAAAGAAGTATTTGTATGACTTCATCACTGCAGAAAATTAGTGTTATTAACACTAGTTAGTAAAAGATACTCTAAACCTTAAACAATTTCTTAGAAATTACATGGCTATGTAGATTGAAGTATATACACATGTGCCAGTAATGTGGAGAGAATGTTTCAGTAATAGTTCTGTAAAGAGACCATGCCTGAATGCTGGGGCTAAAGGCATCTGTGAATTCCCCTGGCAAAATGGAGCAACAGTACATAATATCCTGCAAAATCTGAGCTGCCTATTACCAGAGAAATGCTGTTTTGATCAGAATTCCAACAGGTACCCTGTAAAAATCAGGATTAGATAAGCATTTTTTTTCCTTTTTAGAAGGAGACAAGCAAGAGTCTCCAGTGTTTTGTGACTCCAAGCAGCCTAGTCCAGGATTGCAGTTGTATCAGGCTGCCTTTGAGAAAAATCTTCCTCACATGGCAGAAGCACTGGCTCATGGAGCTGAAGTAAACTGGGTCAACGTGGAAGAAAACAAAGCAACACCACTCATTCAGGCAGTACGAGGGGTATGTGATACACAGCACTGGTGATGGGGGAAGGGAGTGAGGGAAATATTTGTGTGTCACTGTTCCTTCTGAGCTGCTTGCTTCCCTAATGAATGATAATGTGATGCTGAAGTTGTGTTTACAGTGTTCTTTCAGAGTTGTTTCTGAAATATATTTTTCCTGTGGATGCTTTGTTTGGAATTCTGTCTAGTCGTGTTTAAAGTTGATATAGAAGCAACTCCCTTTTGTTTCCTTTGCTGGGTGGCTCAGTGGTTAGAAGGCAGAAGAGGTTTGGTTTGACTCTAGAGATCTGATATTGAATTGTTTCTTTGTTTTGATACCATAGGGTTCATTGGTTACTTGTGAATTTTTGCTGCAGAATGGGGCCAACGTGAACATCCGAGACATGAAAGGAAGGGGGCCCCTGCACCATGCCACAGTTCTGGGACACACTGGGTAACTCACTGCCCCACAATTTGTACATGGCCATCCTTTACTGTAGTTGTTCACGTGAAGCTCCCTCATTGCCCCACATATATTGATATTTTAATACTGTTTCAGGTGATCCAAGTCTTTCTTAAGCTCTGGTTGTGAAAGAGGAAATAATATTTTGATTTAGCAGTCTCATTCACATTAGAAAACACACATGTTTTCTAATGTGGATTAAATAAATGATTTGCTTACTATTCTGTAAACATGTTCTAGATGAACTGCACTATTTTGATATATGAGACTTTTGGTGATTTAAGCTAAATACATTGTATCTAGCTTGACTTTATTAGCTTTTCCTCCTTTATTGTCAAAAATATTCTTCAATGTTTTTTCTAAACAGACAAGTGTGCTTATTCCTAAAACGAGGAGCAAACCAGCATGCCACTGATGAAGATGGGAAAGATCCATTGAGTATAGCAGTGGAAGCTGCAAATGCAGATATTGTAACACTGTAAGTTGTACATTCTGTTTTCTGACTAGATAACTTAGATTTTGCTATTTTGATTCAAGCTAAAAATCTAAGAAATGGCAAAATTCCTTTACATAAAACCAGGGGGGAACAAAAGAAAAATCAAAATACTCTATCCATAGATGACCTCTCTGTGGGATTCAGGAGGGCGTTGTAGGTCTTGCTTTGTAGCCCTTTTGTGCTTTGAAGATGACATTGTTCCTTTTGTTTTTCTGAATGGCAGGTTGCGTTTAGCAAGGATGAATGAAGAAATGCGTGAATCAGAAGGACTCTATGGGCAGCCAGGTCAATACTCTACTAATAACCACACTGAAATGCAGTATAAGAAATGTATACAGGAATTTATCAGTTTACAATTAGATTCTTAGTGTCTGAGGGAAATTTAAGATTGCTTCATACAATAATGTTTTTTATAAACCAACACATTCTAAAGCTTCATTGAAATTCAGTGGTGTGACTTTGTCAGAGTACTTAAGGAACCTAAAAGGAGACTGTTTAAAGAGCATCATTATAGCAGTGTGTTACTACAGCCATGGCCACCCTATTTTGCTGGTAGTTGTCCACAGTTTTCTCCTATTGCTGTTCCATTGACATTTTTGTAATGTTAGGAATTACCTGACATTATTTAGTAGCAGCTTTCTTCCTCAGCTTGCTCAAAGACAGTTGAAGAGTTCATTTTATTCCAGGACACCATTCTCCTTCCTGTGGAATGGTCTGCTTTTTCTTTTTTTAAGAAAAAAACCACTTGCACACCAATGTAAAAAATGTACATCAAATATTTCAAACTGACTCCAGACAGATATAGGAAAGCATTATTTCCTTAAATATTATTTTTAAATATTTTTATTTGTTAAGATACTAATAAGAAACAAAACAGTCATTCTTAAGTATGTATTTTTGTATGCATAGTTTCTTTCCATTTGGTTAAAAAACAAATAGAAGCTGGCAGACACTTGAGCCAACTCCAGCAAGAACGTAACGAATTATATTTAAGGCATATTTAAGTGCAACTTTCTTCTCTGGCACTCAGTCCTAATTTACCCCATGTTCTGATGTGATATTTGCTTCCATGGGAAGGTAATTTAATGTCATGCAAATACTAATAATGAAGGCACACTCGATTGTGAAGTTAGACAGCTAAAAACGCTCTGCTATTCCTGGCAGAAGTGAAAGGTGAACCTTATTTTTCAGGTTGAGTGCTGAGTACTCTCAGTTCACTCCTATAAAGCCCTTATGTCTTTTCCACTGACTCATGAGGATTGAGCAGGGGGGATGTTATCAGATTGGAGCAGTAGAATCTAGAGACTGCAGCTGATGCAATCTGATCCAGATACTTTACAGCTGGTGGGATTGACAGTGAAGAGTAGATTTGCCACAACAGGCAGAGCTTGCCCAAAATCAGGGAGGCTTTCATTAGAATAACTTCTGAAATTAATGCCACAAGCTGTAGTACAGAGTCCCAGCCAGGAGAACTTACTGCACCTTTCGATAGCACAGCTCTGCCCCCTTCACTCTGTTACTTGTTGAAGACTCTTTTAAAAGCTGGAGTCAATATTTGAGTGTTTTGAATGTTTGTCTGCTATGGAAGGGCCATGTCAGGGAAAGCACAAAAGCAGTCTGCTGTCAGGAGTTGTCACACCTTTCTGTGGCTTCCAGAGATGCAGGTCTTTTCACTGTATATATGTGTTAAATTATCTTCACTGCCCTACTTTAGAACTCCTGTGTTCCAAAATTATGATTCTAGAAGAAAATAAGGATTTTCAAGACAATTGTATATTTGCTGGTAGCTATGTGAGGGTAAATATCATTGTATGAGTTTGCTGTCATCAGAGTGAAACCAACTGCCTACTTCTCAGCTCTAGCAATGCAGCTGATAAACAATTGCTCATGTAGCTAATGGCATCAAAATTTATAATTTAAATATATATGGCTGGTTTGGTCTACTGAGAGAATGAATGTATTGCTTTGCAAGGTACAGTTGGTCTTCCAAAACGTTCCTGGAATGGGAACTAGCTGAAACCAGCTTTAAAAGGTTATTTCTGGTGGTAGAAGCCATATGTACCGTAGTACTGTTTCTGTCTAATACTTGAGTGCTCATCTCCTGGTGCTACAGTACGTCTTGCTAACTCTTTGATATTAGCATTGCTACTTTTTCTTCCTACCTTTTCTTGAATGTATGATGTGTGCCTTTTGAGTTACTCTGGTGTTAAATGGTAAAGCAGTGTTACAGTATTTTTGTACATAGAATCTGCACTTTAGGGAAAACATTGCTTGGAAAGGGAACTTCCAGAATTCAATTTTAAAGTAGAATTTTAAAATAATGATAAGGTTTACAGTATTAAGCATTTTAATGCAACATACAAACTAAAGGGGCACTTTATTTTAGTCTATTTTTGTAGATAATATTTTTGTTATGTAATAGAGACAAAGCCAGAGCCACAATATATCTTGCAAAAATAGTTTTTTTTTCTTTCAAGTTAATTTGAAAGAACCAAGTGTGGCAACTTGAACTGCAGTTCTCATTCACCAGTGGAACCTGCTTCTGTATTAAAAGCATAATTGTTTTTATCACAAAAGTGTAATTCTGCTTTTGCCCTTCATAGCTGTTCTTTTGGTGAGTGTTACAGCTCCATTCTGTGTAGGTCTCCCAGAGCAAGCAGTTCCCACAAGCTGTTACAATAAAACCTGTCCTGTGCCTGCTTCATCTCTAGAACACAGAATCACTGAATGGTTTGGGTTGGAAGGGACCTTAAAGATCTTCTAGTTCCAACCCCCCCTGCCATGGGCAGGGACACCGTACTTGAAATTAAATCTGAAAACCAAAAGGGAATTTCTCTAGAACTGACTTTTCCTAGTAGAGCAGTATTGAATGTGTTCATCTTTTAAAGTCTGGGAAGAATTGTGTTACTGTCCTGTTAAATATTTATTTCTGGAAGTTCAGTTATTATTTGTGAAAATGTTTTTAGAAGAATGGGGTGTCATCTCCAAGAGAATAATAGCTTTGACACTGGAAATGTGCATTAAAAATTGAAAAAACCCCAGTGTAATTTTTCCCAGTAGTGCAAACTTTTAAGCAAAAAAAAATTCTTTTCTTTCACAATCACATTAGAAAAAAAAATCTTCATATTCAGCATTCACAATGAGAAAGATTTTGGGTCGATGTCTTTGTCATGCCGTTAATCAAGCTCTCAGCAAGAAACAGTAGTGCTGGGATCTTGTGTCCTGTGTGGCCATCTGTGTTGGGAAGACTCTAAAATTTGAATGGCTGCATAGCTCCTGACCCAACCCAATGTTTGATGCATTTAATTCCTTTTGAAGACAAAAGGATACGGTTAGTGTTTTAAAACAGAACTTGAACTCAAGGCCCAAAATGCTCCGGCAGATGAAAAACATGAAAATGAATGAAATGTCCATTTTACAGTGGCAAAAGAATGACTTAGCAATGACTCAAGAAATAATCACTTCTGAATATGTTTTCCTGTGTAGACAGGGTGGAGGAGAAACACATTTTGAAATATGTTCTAGTAGTAGGGTTGTGTTTAAGCACAAAGGGTGAAAATTCAAAAAAAAAAAAAAAAAAAAAAAAAAAAAAAAAAAAAAGAAAGATTTTTAGGGGAAGTATTGTTCTTATAGACCAAACTGGAAAAGTAATGAAAGGTGTAGATGAATTGAATGTAGAAATTTTATTTTTGCAAACTGGAAAAGTAATGAAGGGTGTAGATGAATTGAATGTAGACATTTTATTTTTGCTGAAGTAATAGACCAAAATAATTTATAGACAATAATTTATCTACTTAAGATTGCTTTTTAAAATATATATATTATGGCTTGCTGATTGTTTCTTTTGTGGCAAGTTCTGTTTGGCTGTAAGAATTCTGATCTCTGTTTCCAGTAGTAAATCTTTATTTATGCCATAGTTCTGTTTTTACTGTAGAGAATCTTGGTTGGCAGTTCCATGCAAAAACAAGGATTTTATTCTTTAACGGCTAATAAATATTTTCTTTTTAAGTTGCTTTAAAGTGCTTTAACTTTTCCTTTCTAACTCTGAACTTTCCTCTGTGTGGCTGCCTGTGAGGTACTATTTCAGGTATAGTTTGGCTTTGTTTAATTTGCTTTTACAGAACATGCATGCAAGTAACGAGTCCCTCAGAGTTCACATCAGCATCACTCCATCTAGAAGCAGTCTTCATATGTGAATAAGTGTTACACAGTAATTGATAGCACAGTAGGTCATTTGTGCAATGGTGAGTGATGTTGACTGTTACAAATGTTTAAAACTGTTTCCCTTTTCTTTTCTACTTAGGAGATGAAATTTATCAGGACATTTTTCGTGACTTTTCTCAAATGGCATCAAATAATCCAGAGAAGTTAAACCGCTTCCAGCAGTCAGATTCCCAGAAGTCTTAAGTGTCAAGAAGGAAAAGAACCTGAAGCTTATAGTGCAAGTCTTTTTTACCTTAACAGAATGAATTGTACGCATTTTGTTAGATAGTTTGGATAAAATGACCACTCCAATGTAGCTTTAGATTGTGGTAGCTGGGGGAATGTATGAGTTGGTTTCTGTTCTGCAGTACATATACCTCAGCAGCTGACGGTGTTTGGAGCCCCAGTCCGTGCCGCTGGGTGTAAAGCGGCCCTGGCCCCGCCCGGTTTGCACTCGCCCGGGGCTGGCAGAGCGCGGCTGGAGCTGCGGGCTCCGCGCCTCGGCTACCCAGCGTCACCCGCTGCCCTGGCCCCTGGTGCCATACAGAATGTGCCTCTGACAAGAAGGTCTGGGTTGCATTTTCTGGGACTGTTTGGAAGGGAAATTGGGTAATGACTTACTTACTGAGTTGTCCTTCCATTTGTGTGACTACAACTCAACAGATTCTCCTGTTCCTATGCTGACTCTGGTTAGAAGTAGGCTGTTTGTAACACATGTGATAACTCCTGCCCTTCTGCAAGCTCTTTCACAGTGGAAACTCGAGTACCAGGCTGGCCTTTATGCTGGTGACTGCAGGTCAGTCACAAAGGGATATATCCTGGGGACCAAATTCCTAAGAGCAGTCCATTTTCCTTTTTTTTTTTTTTTTTTTTTTTTTTTCTTTTCCTCTTAAATTAAACTTTCAGTGCAGCAGGTATCCTTCTAAATGAGCATGTGGAACCTTTCATTGAAAAATAAACTTAATCCTTTTGGACATGATGTGGGGTTTGTTTCTAATATATATTTTGACATGAAAACTTGAACTTTGAGACATGAAAGTAAATACTGAGCCAACAAAGTTTGTGTAGAATTATTGTACGAAGGCTATTTCTGCTTTTTGCTGTTCTCACTACTAGCCCTAAGCTCAGTATGAAAGTCTCATGTCTTACACTCTAAATTTAGGGCAATCAATCCTTTCTATAAGGAAGCAGAAGCTGTTCTATAATTTGCAATGATGTGTATGTTTGTGTTGTCTAAACTAAGGTGAGCCCAAGAAAAACTAGAATTTCAGTGCACATTTTTGTCAAGTAATGAATGAGCACAGTCTCCAACAGTGTTGTGAGGGCAGCAAGACCATTTGCTTTATTCAGTAGTGAGCCCCACTCTGCCCTTGTGCATGTATAAATAGTGTATCTCTAGATATATGCTTAAATATCAGGTAATTTATACCTAGATAATAATCCTCCTAAACCCCAAACCAGCAGATGCAATTCTTTATCCTCTATTTGCCTCCCCTTTGGAGACAACTTAAGCAGAATTTTTAGGTGACATAGTATCAGTGTGAGTTTTCAGTAATCCTAATAGTTGTGGCATTATGTTAACCTGCTGTTTAAGTGTATTTAGGAAATGGATTGGCTTTTCTCCATGGGAAGATAAGCAAAACTGGGATAAAACAAATTGAAATCTGTAAACTATAGTAAAGTTAAACTTTCTGGCATGTTAAGTTTTGAGGAGGTATTTCAAACATTTATAATTTTGCATCAAATGTGTAATTATGTATCAAATCTGTATATTAATATTGCTACAAAATTAGTAATGTTGTAGAATTGTCTAGTGGATTTTATTTCCAAGCAGAAGAATCTTACAAGACAGTTCTTGCTTTGTATGTGGTCAAATTATGGTAGGAAAAGAAGATTCTGCCCATTTAAAGTGTGCATTTAGTCTGAATAATAAGAAACTTAAGAATATCACTTGTAAGCAGTAATTCTTAGTAAGCTAGTTTTTATATAGCTGCCTATGAAATGATAATATACTTCCTAACCAGCAGTATTTACCAGCAAATGGGTGTTTTAGTAGATCTTAGAGAAAGTAAGATTCCTGGTGTACAGATGGGACAATGTAAGATATGACTACATAATATACACCTTAGACAAAGGTTTTTCTAAATGTTTATTTTTCCCAGCCTGGCTAGCAGGCAGTGTGTAGTGTGATTGGCTGGAATGTAAAGCTGCCTGAAGCTCAGTGGCATAATTGCTGTCTCAGTCCAGGCTGCTGGAAAAAGAGGTCTGGGAGACTTATTTCAAATCTCCACTGGTGATTTCCTCCCTGGCCACAAAATCTCTGTGACAAATTCTGCAGGGTGACTTCTCTAGACTAAAAAGTTGCTTCTCTGTAGCTCTACAGTTCCATGTGTTGCATTATTGACTCTCATCTGTCTGGGAAACAGTACTAGTCTGTCTGTGCTAAAGGTGAATCACACCCGATTGAGAGGTGGTGTGACTTGTCAGGAGCCTGGAGTTTTAATGGCTTGGAGAGTAGGTGTGTCACTTGTGATCCTCAGCCTTGTTCCCCTGTCCTTTCAGGTGTCATAGGATGTCCAGTATAAACTGCACTCAGTAAAGCCTTTTTCAGGTTGGTGCAATGGTAACATGTTGCTTGTCAGCAGAAATGAACATACCATTAAGTTTGATGGCTCAGTCTCACCAGGCTCTGGCAGGCTCTGTGTTCCAGAGCCTCTGTGACTCACAGGATTCAGCCCCCAGTAGTGTGATTATCACCACAGCTCTGAAGATCTGGATTCCATATTGAGTTTTGACTCACGTTAATATTCTGCTCAGAAATATTAGGAAACTTCTATTTCTATTACAAAGTGAATCTAAGTGGAATTGTAGACAGTAAGGTTACATTGTGGGTTAACATCTTGTACTTTGTACCAGGCAGCAGAAAGGTTCAATTCCAGTTCATGTTTCTCTGTAGGTATGAAATATAGTAGTGAGGGACAAAGCAGAAGATTCCTAACACATTTTAAAACCATCTTTCACATGGATTTTTAGTAATTTTCTATATGAGATAGCCCATTGAAGGATAGTGTATGTTTCCTATTTATAGATCATGTGTTCCGAAAGTCTCTGGGAACAACAAATGTTGAGGAATTCACATTCTGATGCATCTTGATTTCAGAGTTGTAATTTATGTCCATTGCATGTTGATTAAAATAGTGTCTGCAGTTGCTCATTAGTGGTATCAATTGTTTTGACTGTTCAGAATGTTTCATGTCTTATGTTGTCATTACAGTGCATATAAACTTAGACTTCTGAATTATCCTACTGAATTATGCCACTACCTGTATTAGACAGTTGGAATTTGTTCACATGAATTTGGGTGAAGGTGGTAAATGGTAGAGGTATTTCTTTGCTTTCACAAACAGCCCACACTGCAATCGGATGGATGTCTGTTCCAGGTGCTCATTAGTACATTGTGAACTTCAGCCTCTCTGCCCATTAGGACCTGATCCAGGAAGTCACTGATATCAGTGGCAGTCATTCCACTGATTTTGGAGATTTGGGATTTACCATTCATGGCTTTTAATGTTAGAGAGCTAAAGAATCCTGCGTTAATACTGTATTTTTCACACTGTGGGGTTTTATATTTTACCTGTTTGTATACTGAGCTGAAATAGTTTTAGAAAATGCAACCAGACCTTCCAACTGCTGTCAGCAAATCCCTGTACAAGATAAAGTTTCTCCTGTTTTGCATTATGACATCAGTACACATGTTGTCCAAATTACTAGGTCTCTTGGATAGAGCATAAACTTTGTAGCACTAAACTAAAAAGGTGAGAACTAGAACAAGCAGAGGGTTGATGTCATGTTTCCAGAACTTCGGTGCTTCTCTGCAGCCATCTGTTTTAAATTGTCCATGTTACCTCTGCTCCCTCATCTTGAGAATATCAAGTAACACAGTGACTATGAAACGACCCTTTGATGAAACTGCAAATAATAATAATATGTAAGTACAAAGGACATGGTATTTTTACAGTGTCAGAAGGACTGAGCTGACTGTTCTGATTCTTCAATACACAAAAGTATTTTGAGAGTCAATTTTTCAGGCTACAATCTCTGCCCCATTCATTATGGACACTTTTTCCCAAGTTAGAGTTTATGGTTTGTGCAGTGTGACAGCCACCTTGCTCCCGTGCTTACACAAATGCACAGTTTTAAAACAGGGACAACTCTGGAAAGGCACTACTGGGGAAAAGGATGAGTGTACCACTTTGGTATATACCCTTTCATATGCTTGTTTTATCTTTCTGCATGCAGTATTTTCTTGTTTCTCTTCCCATGGAAGGAGATGAAAGAGAAGGAAAAATTCCACTCACTTTTCTGTTAGGAGTTTTCCATGTTTTGACAGAAATCGCCAAGAAAACATCGTTTCCTCAGAGACGTTACTCTCCGAAATCATGAACTTTTTTTTTCCTCCACGCGTTCTTCTGTACTCGGTGTTTTTTAAGCATTCCAGCAGTAAAATGTAAAAAAATCCCTTTCCCCCCTTAAGCTGTAACTGTACAGACTGTATACCCCGCCCTCTCGCGCGTTATGTACGGCTGTAGCCTTTGTATCTGAACCTTGCGTGTGGTTTGTGCCGTGTGTTATTGTGCGGGGCCGGGCCGTGCCGTGCCGTGCCCCGCCCGCCGCGGGGCCGTGCGTCCGTGCCCCGCCCGCCGCGGGGCCGTGCCGTGCCCCGGCCCGCCGCGGGGCCCGTGCCGGTGCCCGCCCGCGCGGGCGTGCCGTGCTGCCTGCCGCCGCGCGGGCCGTGCCGTGCCCCGCCGTGCCCCGCCCGCCGCGGGGCCGGCCGTGCCCCGCCGTGCCCCGCCCGCCGCGGGGCCGGCCGTGCCCCGCCGTGCCCCGCCCGCCGCGGGGCCGTGCCGTGCCCGCGTCCGCGCCGCGCCGCCGTGCCCGCCCGCCGCGGGCCGCCGTGCCGCCGTGCCCCGCCGCCGCGGGGCCGGCCGTGCCCCGCGTGCCCGCCCGCCGCGGGGCCGTGGGCGGGGCCGCGGGCCATGGCGGCGCTGCGGGGCTCGGCGCGCCGGGGCTGGCCGCGCTGCCCGCAGCCCGCGGCCCTCGCGGCGGCAGCGGCCCTGGCCGTCTGCGCCTTCTACTACCTGGGCGGCGGCGGCGAGACCTTCTCTAGCGCCACCCGCCGCCTGCGCGCCACGCCGCCCGCCCCGGCCGGCCCGGGGCCCCGCGGGCTGCACCTCCTCTTCATGTTCACCAAGGCGGAGCGCAACCCCGCGCTCCGCGACAAGGCGCAGGCGGCGCTGCGCTCGCTGCTGCGGCACGGCCGCCTGCGCGCCGCCGATGTGCTGCACCTCCACCTCGTCACCGAGGGCGCCAGCCGCGACATCGGCCTGGGGCTGCTGCGGGACCTGCTGCGCGGAGCCGCCTTCCGCCACCAGGTGCGCGGGGCCCGGGGGCGGGCCGGGCCCGCGGGGGGCGGCGGGGGCCTCTGCCGGGGTGTCCTGCGTGCGCTTCCCGCGGGACTCCGCGAGCAGCAGTCCAGCGGGAGCGAACTCCCTCAGCTAGCGGCCCGTGTGCCGGATCCCAGCAGAGCAGTTCGCTCCCACTCTCTGCTGGAGAAGCTCCCCTTGCTCCCCGGTCTCGGGAGTCTTGAGGGGCTTGTTCTGTGTCCCCACCGCTGCTGCCTGCGAAGAGGTGTCCTGGCGCACGCGAATGATTCTAAGCTGGGACCGGGCAGCAGCGTGGCCTGGGAACACGTCCGGCACAGCACCTGTGCTGGAGACGAGAGGTTGCTCTAAGCAGTGCTGCTCTCCTGCAGTTAGTCCTGCTTCAGCATCTCGACACAAGGACCACGTGTGCTTGTATCTCGATGGTTTCCCGATCAGAAGAGAGAGCTGGCCTGCCGCTAGTGGCTCTTAAGAGCGGGAATGGGAAGCCTGCAGGGGCTGGAGTGCATCCACGTGCGAATGTTCCTACTGCCAGGGAATTGGTTCTACCTCCCATATCCACAGCCAGTGTAGTTTATGCAAAGTCAGGCTTTCCTTCACATTAAACAGGAAAAACTGGAGGGGTGTTAAGTTCAGAGATTCCAGGTAACCTTACTCTCCTATCCAGAGGTGCTGCTACAGAGCTGCTTGGAAGTGTCCTCTAGTCCTGCTGTAACTTCTATTGTTCCTGAGTTCTGTGTTTCATATTAGCTGAACTCTGCCAAGATGTAACTACAAGTGTAGCACTAACATTTTTTATACAGACACTTTCCTGGTAAATAATTCTACCACTCATTTTCTTTAAACAAGTCCTTTCCTAATGCTGGCCCTTAGTCAGGTCATGTACCCATGATGGGAGACCCATACCATGCAGCAGTGCTTGGCTGTCTGGAAGGTGTGCACAGCCCCCTCAGGAGTATTCCTGCACTCCACAGCAGGATGGACTGACTGCCCCATAATGGTGCAGTGCTGATGTGGTGCAACAGCCCAACCCCAGTTTGTGGTATTATGTCCCCTGGAGTGGGAGGACCCCCAGGCCACCATGGTGTGCACATCCCTTGCAGTCACCCCTTTGTGTAGGTAGTTCCTTACTGCCATCTGCCCTCTGGGAAACAAACTTCTCTGCAGGCAGCCTTGCCAGCCTCATTTCTCCAGGGTAACATGGGCTGGGAGTGGAAGTTGGAATTGGAGCCATGAAATGATTTGTCTTTTGTGGATGGGCCCATGTCTGTAGGTGCCTGTGGAGTAACAGTGAAACCTGGCTCATGGCTTGGTGAGTATGTCTGGTACCAGGACTGGTCTCCTGGGTGTAAGCAGGCAGTATGATCTGGAGGCCTCAGGTGAGTTCTCACTGAGAACTGCTCAGTGGGACAGCTGCTTCTCTCTTTCCTAGCAGAGCCTGATGTACCCTGGTTTCACTGGCTAGCCTATGGTTGCCAGTATGTTTTGGACCAGTCCATTTCTCTGCTTTTAGGTACAGAGCAGAGGCTGTTCTGCTTCTCAAGCATGCAGCCTTGTCCTAACTTGTGCCAGTTTCTGGAACACCTGCAGGTGACAGCACCTCTTTATTCCTGTTGTAGCCTACCCCATTCCTCTTCTTTACCATCAGGAAACACGCATAGCTTGGATTTCTTGTGCTCCTGCTAAAATGTTGAAGATGATTGATCCTGATGTACAGGTAGCTCTAGCAGTAACTAATCTCTGTCATGAGACTTCTCCTTTCCTGCTCCTCTTGGTGTGTGCAGAAGACTCCTGGTTCTTTCACTGTTTTCCTAGCACAGGCCCAGATAAAAGGCTTGATAAAGTGCTCAGGAAGCAGCTGGAGCCACTGAGGCAGGACAGATAAAACCCCCTAAACTTTACCTCTTCTTCATGAGGAAGTGAATCAGGCCCTGCTTTTGGAGCTGCCCTTGCCCTCCCACTCAACAAAGCTGGGATCAGCTGGTTCCTATGTTAGAGTGAAGCCAGAGTCAGATGTGGATTGTAACTTTTGGGGTTGATTGTGGGCGGCTTTTCTCTTTCCCTATTCAGTAACTTTCAAATTCTCCTGGAGACTGAGGCTGCCGGCTGCAGCCCAGGGACAATGTGCAGAGAGTGAGGGCAGAGGGGCTGTGGGGTGCAGGCGGTGCGGGTGTGGCAGCGGCTTCAGCACTGGACCCTCCTGGCGGGGCAGGGCTGTCTGGGCGTGGGCAGTGGCTGCGTGGTGTGCCCGCTGCTGCTGGCTGTGCAGGTGTGTCCCTGCTGTGCAGGTGAGCCTGGCTGTTCAGGTGTGTCCCTGCCGTGCAGGTGTGTCCCGGCTGTGTAGGTGTGTCCCTGCCGTACAGGTGTGTCCCCGCCGTACAGCTGTGTCCCAGCTGTGCAGGTGTTTCCCTGCCGTACAGCTGTGTCCTGGCTGTGCAGGTGTCTTCCTGCTGTACAGCTGTGTCCCTGCCGTACAGGTGTGTCCCTGCCGTACAGCTGTGTCCCGGCTGTGCAGGTGTGTCCCTGCCATACAGGTGTGTACAGGTGTGTCCCTGCCGTACAGCTGTGTCCCGGCTGTGCAGGTGTGTCCCTGCCATGTAGGTGTGTACAGGTGTGTCCCTGCCGTACAGCTGTGTCCCAGCTGTGCAGGTGTGTCCCTGCCATGTAGGTGTGTACAGGTGTGTCCCTGCCGCACAGCTGTGTCCCGGCTGTGCAGGTGTGTCCCTGCCGTACGGTGTGTACAGGTGTGTCCCTGCCGTAGAGCTGTGTCCCGGCTGTGCAGGTGTGTCCCTGCCGTACAGCTGTGTGCAGGTGTGTCCCTGCCGTACAGCTGTGTACAGGTGTGTCCCTGCCGTACAGCTGTGTCCCGGCTGTGCAGGTGTGTCCCTGCCGTACAGGTGTGTCCCTGCCGCACAGCTGTGTCCCGGCTGTGCTGCCCCGCGGCGGCGGCAGAGGGCGCTGGCGCTCCGCGTGCGCGGCCGCCCTGCCCGCGGGGCCCCTCCGGGCTCTCGCCGGCGCTTTGGGGCCGCGCTCGTGGAGTGCATGTCCCGCACACGGGTGGGGCAGGGGGGTCTCTGTAGCCTCTCCCGACCCTCGGCCAGCGGGAGGTGCCCGGCAGCGAGCCTGGGCCAGCCTCGGCCGCCGCTGTGCTTTCCCAGAGCACCGCCTCGCCCCGTTTCCTGCCACTCCAGGCTATGCTCTGCGACTCCTTGTGCGGTTCCTATCTCTTACTGATTCCATTTCTCTGCCGTAAAAACACGAACTCGTTCGTGTTCTCTGCTCACCCCGGTTTCCTCTTCAGACGAGCCCCACGAAGGACGTTTCTGGGCTGCCATCATACCGTGCCTACAGAGACCTGCACAGATGATCAGAGTGGGAAGGAGGGAAAGTTAAAGGGAAAAGAAATGCAGGTTGTTTTTTCCTAGTGAATCAATAGAAAGGGTCGTTTGTCAGTGTGGGACGTGTGTTTATAAAACTATGCTTGCACAGGAAACCCCTAGAAATTTTCTTAATGTCCTCAACAAACTTGGTCGGATTTAGCTACAGGGATTTACTAAGAGCTGTTACACAAATAAATAACGAAGTACAAAATTAGCAGCAGATCAACAAGCTGTGCTAAAGTCAGCAATGAGAAGGGAAGAAGTCCCAGAGAGGCTGCCTGGACTGTGGCTGTGGGAGCAAAATTCAGCTGCTTAGGAGTTTTCTTTGCAGAAGTACAAAAGGTTGGGCAAAAGACATGCTTTTCTGTTTTCTATGGCAGGAGTGGAAAGGCAGATGATGCTGTGTCCGGAGTTTCAGGAGTATTTCTCCTGTAACTTTTGTCCACTGCTGCTTGGCAGTGTGCTCACTTCAGAGGTGACTGGAATTGGTTTGACATTTTTCCCCTCTTTCCTACATGCTGTACACATCTTAGGCTGCCTTTACTGGATGCAGAAGGGTGGTTACAGGTGCTGTATTTCTCTTCCATGCTTCTCTGTCCAGCCAGATCCCAAAGCTGCCCCTGCCAAGCTGGGCTGGGAGCAGAGCTTCACACTTCCCCGTGCCGGTGGTGCCGTTTCATGAACAGGCTGTCAGTGTCTTTGCCCCTGGAGAGTAGTGGTGGTTTGCTTGTTTGGTCACCTGGGATGGCTGCTCTCCTGCTCAGCGTGGCCACTGTCACCATGATGGCACAACTGACCATGCAGCTCAGCAGGGTTGGGGTGAGGTGCTGCCTAATGGTGACAGAGCTGCCTCCCCTGCAGTGTCTTGGGGACTGTGCTGTGCTATCCAAAGCCAGGTGTGGCTGCTGATGAGCTCTCCCAATGCACTTTCCTGGTACACGTTGTTCTGTGTTTTTCCTGCTGTTCTGCTGCAGGCCTTGGCTCTGAGCCCAGCAGCCGGGACAGCAGCAGCGGGGCCGCCCCGCCGAGGGACGTGCTGGCCACGGAGCCCAGCTGACAGCAAGGGCCGGGGCCAAGTGTGGGTGTTCAGGGTGCCCTGCCCAGGACGGGGCCTTGGGGCCTCAGCTGTGCCTGTCCCCCAGCAGTGCCCTGCTGTGGGCTCAGCCATCCTGGCCAGTGGCACTGTGACATCCTGACAGTGTTCAGTGTACTGCGGGTGCCACCAGCACAACCGGCATGCAGCGAGCTCCAGTCTGCTGTAAGAGCACGTTGGTCTGAGCAATGCGTTCTGCTAAGAGCTGTGGAAGGAAGAAGCTCCAGACAGCTCACTGCCTCGATCGCTGCACCAGCCTTGCTGAGCATCAGTGCAGCCCCTCGTGCACCTCATAGAGAGGATGGTCATTGAACCAGGGCAGGCTCCAGAGCTGCCTTCAACTCTGAAGCATTTGGCTTGGTTTAGGGTTTTTTTTAATTAAAAAAAAAATTTAAAAAGCAAGTACTTTTTAGTTTTAAGTATATAGTGCAGGGCTCCTTGTTCTTAAGCAGATTAAGTTTTATAGGGAAAAGAAGGGAAACTGTAGAACTGTTGAAACAGTTTAGTTTGAAAGCGACCTATGAAGATTGTGGTTTGTGTTCCCTGCTGAAGGCGGAGCCAGCTTGTGGAAGTGTCTTGGTATCCCTCAAACAAGGACAATAGGTTCCCCTGTGCAAAATTCAAGTATTGCTGCAATGTCATGTCCTCACTGGACTTTAGTTCCAGCAGGGCTTTTCCTGCTTTCCCTGACCTGAAGAAGGCAGCACAACCTTGAGTCTCTGCACTCAAGTTCCTGCACTCCCCCTTATCTGCACCAGGGTCATGTCCCTCATCTCTCTTAATTATCCTGAAAATCCCTCTCATTATCTTGTGTGATTCAGTGACCTGTATCCTTCTGTGGGTATAACGAGCTGCATGAAAGTTCCTGTTCATTGGACTTTGACCAAAATAAATTATAAGCTTGTAAAATTTCAGTAGCTAGCAAGGTGCATTTGGGGTTGCTCCTGTTCCTGGGACATAGCCACAGCTGGCACAGGCATGCCAGGGCCTGTGCTGGTACATGGGCTCCCGCAGGGCTGAGGGATGCAGAGCAGTGCTGGCTGAGCACCAGCAAAACTCCAGCACAGGCAGGCTGAGATCCATCTACAGAAGTTGCTCATCTCTGCTGTAGCTCCTGATGTTTGGATTTTCATCAACGTGCTGCAGCCTGTCCTCCCTTTCCCCCTGCATCCCCGCTGGGACATGCTGCAGAGCTTGCCTCCATGCCGGGCTGAGAGCAGGAAATCCAGGCTGTGGCCCTGGCCCTGTCACAGCCTGTCTCTGTAGCAGGGAGCAAGCCTTGGTCCTCAGGGTAAGGGTCATGGTCTGGCTTGGCTCTAAACGGCAGCATACCAGAGCCTGGACCAAACTTTTGCCTCTTCTGATGGATTCCATATGGGAGACCAGATATATGCTTGCATCAGGCAGTGGGAACAGACCAGAGAAATAGCCCAAAACACGGAACACACTTGGTTGTGTGAGGGAATTCTAGTCTCAGCCCACCTTACAGTTACCAAATGGCTGAAAAGGTCCTTCTCCTTTCTCTGCACTTGTCTGGTTCTTGCATCAAGAGGATGTGCAGCTGCAGTGCCATTAGCACTGTTTGTGCTTTGCCAACCTCGCCCTGTGCTGGGGGGACTGAGCAAAGGCTGCTGGAGCTGAGCCTGTCCCCAGAAGCGGTGGCTGAGAGGTGTTTCTGGTGTCTCTGCCAGGTAATAGTCCATGATGTGAATGAGCTGACAGAAAAGCTGTTTCCCATCGTTGAGGCCATGCAGAAACACTTCAGTGCTGGATCGGGAACCTACTACAGCGACTCCATCTTCTTCCTGTCAGTTGCAATGCATCACATCATGCCCAAAGGTAGGTCTCTGCTGTGCTGCCTCCAGCAGCACAGGCTCTCTTTCTCTTTTACACAGAGATGTTATCCGGTGCTGTTTGAAATACAAAGTTAATAAACTTTTGGGATGGACTCCTAGGATACTGCTCCTTCCTGCAGAGTGATGGACTCATCAATCCAAGACCACATCCAGGTCTCCACTGGTATGAGTGACAGGAGGTTCTCCTTGTCACATGGCACCTGGCCCTGCCTTTATGCCCTGAGATGATAGGAGAGGTGAGACAGGAGCAAGCAGGCTTGTTCTGTGTGTGTTTACAGCCTCCTTCCCTTTGGGGTGTCAGCAGAAAGAGGTGCTGTGTGTCTGTGGTGTAGCTGTGCATTCTTGAGCATCAGCAGAGAGTAGTTGTTGAGTCCTTCCTCTTTGCTTTAGGGAGCTTTTGGAAGGCTTTACTGATTAGCAGCTACTGATTACTTAAGTTTCCTTATTGTGCCTCTGCTGTTATCAAGTGCAGAAACACCAAGAACTCTGCAGGAAAACAAGGCAGCTGGCAGAAGGGGCTTTGCTCAGCTGATGCCGTTTTCCTCTCCCGGCTGTGTGCAGTTGTGTTTCGTGGAACGAGCATGCTGTCTAGTCTTTGGTTGCACAAGTAGGGTTTTGTGTCCTTGGGCTCCAAACCCCTTCACTGGAGCTCCTGCATGGCTACTTGTCCATTCCCAGTGCTGGTCCCTGGGCTCTCCCTGTCAGCTGCCTCATTGGCCTGACGCACCAGTGATGGCAGCATCCCTTCCTGGGCTGGTCACATGTCCTCCCTGGGCATGACAGGCTGCAGGTGACACTGGTGGCAAGGAACCCCAGGGCCCTGCCTGGCCATGCACCTGCCCTAGGAGGAGGTGACCAGCCTCTCAAAGCTGTCTGTGGTATGCAGTGGTGGCTTGTTCCCACGAGTGTGCATGTTCCCAGGGCTAGTACTGCTGGCACCAGCAGCTTCCTTGGCATCTGGAGCCTCTGCCCGGCTCTAATACTCCCTGCAGACTTCCTACCATGGGTCTCAGGTGCACTCTTGCTGAGATATGAGAAGATACACTTCCCCTGTGCCCCTGCTAAGTCCTGTCCCATTTTGGCTCTACTTAGGAGCTCCTACCTCTGCTCTGCTTTGTGAGGACTCCTCTGTCCTTTGTGGACTTGCCTCTGTCCTCCTGCCATGGCCTTCCCACACTAGCTCATTAAACAGTGGAGTAGTGGTGGCCCTGAGGGTCCCATCCAAGCTCACTGTTAATTACTCTGTGGGCTGCAGCAAATGTTTTCTACTTGGCTCTCCCTCAGACTGGGTAATTTTGTGTGTGTCTGGTGCTGTCTGCACTGTGAACGCTTTGAAGTACACTGCATACAAATGATGGTATTAATGCTGGCTAATTCACTCCTCCTGATTCCCTACTCTGTTTTTACTGTGTGCTAAAGATATCCCTGTTGTGCTGCCTGCCAGCAAGAAGCTGCTCAGTCTGAAATGTCTTTTCTCAGTTCATCAACCCATGAGGCGTCTCATCTCTTGGAAAGCTTGTTTGCTCTTCCAAAGCCTGACAGGTCTTTCAGTGGTCTGTCGGGGCACAGGATGTTTAAAGAGGCATTTTTACAGTTTCATGAGTTTAGTTTTTGTTTCAGAAGCTGCTAGTAAAGTTGATTTATATTTCCCTTGCAAGGGAGGTCAGGTTTACTGTGCTGGGTGCCTGGTGATTTATGGGGCTGGTGGGGCTCACCGGGCCCCTCCCTGCACAGCCAGCACTGACTGAGAGGCATCAGGAAAGGCTGCAGCTCTGCTGCCCACTCCCAGGCTTGCAGGTGATGTGGGAATGGCAATGGGCTCTTGCTGCCCTCCTGACTCTGAGCTGGTATCTACTGGTCTGAAGAAGCCACTTTGCTAAATTGGAGGAGAAATGACCAAACCTCCTTTTTCAGGCAGTATTACCATTTTTCCTGGTGTGTTTATTTGCCATTTCTTCTGCCTTGAATGCTGTGTTCTGCCCTGGGTGCTGTGTCTTTTTGTGCCCCTCTCCAAGCACATCTGGCTCCATAGCATTAGCACTGCTTTTTTATGGAATCTAGATTTGATTGGAAGCTTGAGCATCCTCTAGCAGAAATGAACTCCCTGATCTGAATATTAAACTCTCTGATGTGTTCATTTGCATTTGCATTAATCAGTCTATAAGGTTTTTTCAGTAGCAAGTGACCTTTGTACCAAAATTGCCTGGCTTTAGTTTCTCAAATGTATCGGGTTTTTTTGAAGGGAGGCATTTCCACAATATCATGATTTAGTGATTTGTTTGGAACATATGGATTGTGATGGGGCATTGACTTTGCAGACTGGTGGCGCTGAAAACTGAACACCAGGTTATTTTTATTTTTTAGGGACTTTCATGGGACATATGCTGGCTGCATGCACATTGCACTTAGGTTAAATGGAGTTTGCCACTCAGCTGCTCTGTCATTTACTGTTGCTTAGGATCTTTGCCCAAAAAACTTCAGATCTAAAACCTGCAACTGCCAAGTTACAATATAACAGCTTTTTAGCTGGTGTAAATCATGGAACACTCTTGCCTTAAATGTCTTACATCAGTGGTGTTAATCTGATTTAAACCAGCTGGGGAGTTGGTATGCAGCATGCAGAAGTGCAGACTGCATAACTCTTGTCTGTGCTCGAGGCTCATAAATGCCATTTTAATGTGGTGTGGCCAGGCACAGGGAGCTGGAGTGGGACTTGATCCATCAGAATGGTTCTGCAAGGGAGAAGTGATGGGAAAGTTACACAGAGAGGACAAGCAGGTTCTTAGAAGAAGCTGCCAGGATGAAGACAATGCCAGCATGAAATGGTCTTGAGACTTTGCAATGCAAAGAGGAGGAGGGAAACAATGACTTGTACCTTTTCAGTATGCCCATCCAGAGGAGACCTCTTCTTTCCTGACTGGCTTTGATCCCTCTATCACTTGTCGTTTTAGCTGTGTAACTTCAGGGGGCCCAGCAAGCTTTTTATCACCCTTCTATGGGTACATGTAGAAGTAATGTCTGGGCAGGTCTGTCTGGCAGGCAAGGTCTGGGGAGAGGCTCCTGGTGCCACAAGTGAGGGGAGGAAGAGTTGAGGTGACAGAAGGGCAGCCTGGGAAAGCTGGGACCTCCCCAGGGAATTCATGGCCCAAGTCAGGTAGTTGCAGGAAAAATATGTTTAACAAGTGGTCTTTCCCAGGAGCTGGTGAGCCAAGGGACAGCCAGCAGCATCCAGTAGCTTGGATAGAGCTTTGAAAACTGCCATTTGGTGTTCAACTCCATTGGTGTTACTGATGGTGCTGCAGCAGGATGGCCCTGTGGGACAATAAGGAGCAGAGGGAAAATGAGACATGACACAGAAGCAGCTTTGTGGCTTATCTCTGCCAACTTAGAGGAGTGGAGTCCATTAGCTCGGTGGAGGCTCTGAAACCTGGCTGATGGTACTGTGCTTCACATGGAGTGAGGGTATTTAGCAGAACTTGGCTGAAGATGATATTTGAAAAATTGGAGGTGGCAGATTTTCCTGTCTGGTACAAACAGCTGGGTGTTCTCATGGGGGGAGTAGCAGCATCTCTGGGTGTGGTGATCTCCTCCCCCCTGGCAGCATGTGGGGGACTTCTCAGGGTTTCTCTCTCACTGTCCAGCCCAGCCTGAAGGCAGAAGCTGTGATGAAGGGTGGGAAGATGAGCACAGGCTGCAAAGGGCCCCTGGGCTCTGCTGGGTGTGAGGTTAGCCCTCCTGCAGAATGCTGCATCTTCCAGGTGTTGAAGATGCAGCTGGGTACTTGCTGCCTGAAAGCTCAGAAGCCTGCTCTGCAGGTGCATTTGGGAAGGCTGTTCTTCGGAGGCAGTGGGAGAGGTGGGTAAGTTTTTGTGTGACTAATAAACATGCGGAGCTATGAGGAAGGAGACAGAGTGGAACTGATCATTATGTATTGCCAAAATTTATGGCATATGAACATGGTCTGTTGGTAAAAGATGAAATGGGTTTAGAGAGGGCAGTGGCTTCTGGGTGGGACAAACCTGTCTGACTGGGACTCTCCAGTCTGGGAGGGGGCTGGCCGAGGGGGTTATGGTGTGGTCCATGAAGCCATGAGCTATACAAGGCAGAAGTTTGTACAGGAACTGGTGGACATCAAAGTTGGTGAGAAGGGTGTTCAAAACAGAGTGTGGTGATCTGTAGAGCTCCTTTCTGCAGGATATTGTAGGTGCTGGGCTGCCTCATGGATGAAGGAATCATGGCCAACTGCTGTGTGAGGGACAACAAGCCCCAGTGTGTCCTGGAGCTGCCAGCTGTGCTGGAGCACATCAGGAGGACACAGCTGTGGGTGGGGGGAAGCAGGGGTGGGTCCTGTGGGTGAATAAGCAGCACTGTGTCTGGGGAAGTGACTGCCAGCAGGGAGCTGTGCCTTTGGCTTCATACTGGGTGTCCAGACAGTGCCTGTGACACATCAGGATCAATGGGAAGTCCAGTGGTCTCCCTGGCTTTAGGCTCTGAATGGGGCAATTTCTCCCCCTCATTATCAACAGCTGTGCTGATTGTTAAGCATAGACCAAATTATAATGATGTTTGTCCAAGCAGCCTGATAATGACCAAGCCCCAGTCACTTGGGGTTTGGTGCTACTTGCAGCAGGATCCAGCTGCTGGCTCCAGCTTGGTCTCCCACGAAACTGATATCAGCCTTTGTCTGCTTTGGGAGTACCAGCCAAGAGACAGAGGCCTCTGTGAACATCAGCTTATGCCTTTCCCACCAAGCAGAGCTGGAGGAAAGGCAAAGGCTAGCCAGGAGACGTGTTGGAGCAGGCACTGAGTTGTGCTGTGCTTTCTCAGGGCTTTTCTTAGTCCTGTGCCAAGGCTGGGCACCTGGAGCACTCCTGTGCCTGGCTGCGAAGGTGGAGAGCCTGGGAGCTGGGGGAAGGGGTTGAGCACAGAGGTCCCAGGAGAGCAGTCTGTGTACTGGAATAATGCCCTGACTAGTAACTGTCTTCTGCTAGTATCCTTCTAGAAAAGCCCACAGGCAGCATCCTGAAAACATTGTTGATTGCTTTAATAGGGATGTGTGCATGAGGATTCAACGTTGTGCAGGTTTGCCAGGTTGGACTGTGCCTGTGGTGTGCCAGGTGCCCGTGTGTGATGTGTCCCCTCAGCAGCACCCATGTGAGGAGTTGCACTGCACACATCCTGTGTGACACAGGGCATCAGAGGTCTCTGAGGTGAAGCTTGGCAAAGGGAGGTGGGGAGGCATCACTCCCCCTTTTTTCTCCTCTCAGCTGCAGAGCAATTCCTGGTGCACAGGGTAGCTGCCCACAGAACTCAGCAAATCACTGTAATAATTGTAATAAGTGAGCATTTTGAAAGTGCGTCACTCCTGATCCTTTCCTGCTGGCTGAGCATTGCCATCATTGCTGAGCCCTACCACATCAGGGATTGCAGAGAGGCAGCTGTTGGGAGAGGGCTGGGAGGAGAGTGCCCATGTCCCAGATGCTTCAGGCTTGATTATGTGCTACCAACGGGGAGATGTTGGGAAAAGGCACAGAAAATTGGGGTCTGTGGCGGAGTCGTGGGAGCTGGCCCCAGAGCCATGTGCTCCCAAACCACAGTTCCCAAGGGATGCAGCAATAGCTGCAGGGTTTACTTTCTGGCAAAAATGTTTCCATATTTACAGGGATGGAGGGAGTGTTAATAGTTTCTGATGTGCTCTCTCAACCTCCCTCCCTGCTTGATGCCTCAAGCACATGAAAAACAGCCAGATTCCCTTCCCAGACTGTCTCTGAGCTGCATGCACTTATGTCAGGTCCTGTGATGGGAAGGGAAGACACTGGAGTGATCATTTTGCGAGCAGTAGGGACAGCTGTGCTAGCCATTGTTCCTTGCCTGGGAGAGCCTGTTGTGCTGAGAGAGTTGTTTTCATGATGCTTTTCAGGAGCAGGCAAGAGCAGACCTCTGAATAAGCCCACCCAGGTAAGCATTGAAGGCTGTCGCCTGTAGAGGGGTCTACATCTGCTGAGATGAGCTGCTAACCCCATCTGCCTGTCTGTGGGATGTGCCTCTCCTGGCAGGAGAGCGCCTTGGCCCCAGCCCTGGTGTGGAGGAGGCGTCAGGAAGGGCTGCTGTGATGAGGGGGATGTGGCTGCTGCTCAGCAAGTGCCTGGAAGCCTCCTGGGTGCTGCCTCACAGCACAGACCCCTTCCCTGTGGCACTGCTGCCTCTGGGGCCAACATGCCCACAGTCCCCGAGGGCAGTGTCACTTCTCATCTTTTCCACTTCCTGCCCCTTGCTGCAGTGCCACCATCGATTATTTTTGGATGTCCTAGATCTGTCAGGCCAGGGCTGGCTGCTCCCCCCACTCCCACGGAGCAGCAGGGTCTCATCACCCAGTGCTGTAGTGGGTGCTGTCCTCCTCTCTCCCCAGCCAGACCAGCTGCCCCATCCCCAAAGGGTTGGAAGCTGCTGGGGGTCACTAGTGTTGATGCCAGGGCTGCTCTCCCCCACAGCTTCTCCCTGCTCTGCCATAGCTCATTAGAGCTTAGCAGGAAGAAAAAAGGACAAAATTTGCCTGCAGCCCTTTCCCCCAGTGTGTGCAGTTATCTGGGATGTGAGCCCAGAAAATTTATTTTCCTGTATCTCTTTTTGGTTTCCCTTTCCATCTCACCTGCTCATTACTTCACAGCTTTCCATCCACTCTTTTGTAATTTATAGCAACCTGGAATCAAACCTTATTTTGTCTGATTAAAAGATTTCCTGCTGCTCTTCCTCCAGCTCCAAAAAGTGTTTTCACACTCCTCCCCCAGCAGTAGCATATATTAAATACAAGGCAAACAGCATTTCCAACTCCATGCTGAAACCTATTGCATGCTTGGCAATGTTGCTGCCTTGGAATCCAGTTAAGAGCCAAGGTGTTGAGTACTGCTAAATAATAGTCCCTCACACCTTGATGGATTACATGGCGACACTTGGATGCACAGGAAAAATTAATTTCCTGGAACAAAACACATCCATCTCCTGCTGAGTCTTCCCCTTCCCTCAGGAGATGGCTGCAGGGTGTGGAGAAAGGTGATCAAAGTGTTGCTGCTGTCAATTCCTGGGAACATTGCTGCTGCTCCAGACCCCTGAGCTTACCCAGGTGCCTGTCCTGCATGGGTGGTAGCAATGATTTGTCATCTGTCTCTGGCAGACAGCCTAATTTTTTAATTAGCTGATAGGCTGATTAGCTGCTGTGCTACAGCCACTGCTCTGCTCTGCTGGGTGCCTGATCAGTGCTGCAGAAACCTGGCCAGCAGCCGGGCACATCGGCTCCTGCCACCGGACCTCTGAGTGCCGGGAGGGAGGCTGTGCTGCAGAGGCAGCTGCTGGGCTGTCCCGAGGAGTGGAGGCTGCATGGCAGATAGCAGGACCTTTGTTGAAGCACGCAGCTGGAAGGTAAGCTGCGCTGCACCTGGCAAGCTCTGCTGGTGCAGGGCTTTTAGCATCATCTTCTCTTGGGAGGGTGGGCTCTGGAGCAGCACCATGTCCTGGGAAGGGGGACTACAGCCCCGCAGTTGTCAGGACAGTGGCAACAAGCTCTGAGGAGTGTGTCATGCTTGCACACGTGCACAAGTGCCCCTGCCTTGGCTGCTTCCTCTGGGTGAGGCTCTCTGGTGCTGCCGAGGTCAGCTGGGCAGGCAGCAGTGATTAATCCTGGACACAGAGGAGTGGCTGTATGTGGAGAAAACAAGGCCTGGCCAGGGGAGCACACAGCCAGAGAGGAAGCTGCTTAAACCCTGCTGACAGCAGCAGGGAGAGCAGCCAGGGGCAGCTGCCAGTGTGGGGGGTGAGCCAAACCCAGGGAGCCTCTAACGAAGGGCAGGATGGAGATCCCAGCATGTTTATGTAAACAAACTGTGTGCCTCCACACTGGGCTTCTTGAGGTGCTGGCATCCCTGCCTGGCACTGCAGCAGTTCCTGTTCCCTGCTCTGTGCTGCAGCTGAGGCTTTTGGTGACAGCTGGCTGCTGCTGCTGGGCAGTATCCTCTGGGTTGCACAGGGACCTCTGAAGCCTGTCACCCACTCTGCATCCATGCTTGGCCATGGTGCTGGCTGTGGGAGTGAAGTTTTTCTTGGCCACACATCTCTCTGAGCCAGTGAGGGCAGAGGATCCTGGTTTCACAGCCAGCACAGGCAGCTTTGTGGATCTGCGTGTTGCTCCTGCAGGCACACTGCCTGCTGGAGCTGGCAGCTGCTGCCCTGCTCCAGGAGGTTTATTGCCCAAGGCAGCCATCTAAAAGTCACTGCTGGTCCTTCATAGCTCCTTCTTCCCTTGGGATCTCATCTTGATGGGGACAGCTAAGAAACCTGACTGAAAAAACATTGCTCAGAGTAGTTCAGAGAGGTTGGAGGATCAGCTGTCCAGGTGTGCCCAGCGTTTTGTAGACCAGCAGACCTGAGATCCCCAGCCCTTCTGACTCCAGCTCAGAGAGCTTTGGTTGCTTGGCTCTCTTCTTTCTGGTGGTCCAAGTTAAGTGGCAAAATGAAGAGCCACCCCCTGGCCCTTCCCCACAGCCCACTGCAGCCCCGCAACACCCAGAGCTGCAGCCAGCAGGGGACACTCCTGTCACTTGGCTGCACTGTGTCACCCATGCTGGTTGCAGCTGCTGCTGGTCCTGCAGAAGGTTTTCTCTGAGCTGCTCTGCCTCCAGCAGCTCCCTGTCCCAGCCCTCACCAGGCCATCACCAGCCACCACCCCACACTGCCACCTGAAGGATGGAGTGGGGTCTTGGTTCCCAGTGCTGCAGGACTGGCAGGTGCTGGCTCCGTGGGAAAAGGCAAAGTGGTGTGCCTGGCTCACACAGCTGGGTCAGCAGTCCCAGCAGTGCCCTTGTTGATCTCACCTCTTAAAGGGCCTCTGGCCCCAAAAGTCACTGTTGTGATGCAGAGGAGGTGCGGGGAGGTCAAGGTGCTCCCACCTGGTATTTGCCAGGTGCCAGGTTAACAGTTGGACTCGATGATCTTAAAGGTCTTTTCCTATCTAATTCCATGATTCTATGTTGGAGGAGTCTCTCCTCATTGGCATGAAGCATCAGAATGCTTAAATCCTTAGAAACAGCTTTGTTGAGAGAGGTAGAGGTGCCAGTGCAGAGGATGGCAGGAGCAGAGTCAAATTGCACCCAGCTTTGGTGGCAGGTGTTTGCCTCAGGAGTGTGTGTGTGAGATTTGGGCACAATGCAGCCTAGTGGGGTGGTATCTTGTCCCTTCCTGGTATCCTGCTGTTGCTTACAGCATCTCCTCTGCCAGACCAGCTGCAGGCAGAATTTTTTACTCTGAGGGGGCTGAGCTTTTGCTAACATGAGCCTGTCAGTGGGCTGGAGAGTTATAGCAATTCCAGTATTTCAGTTCTTGCTTCTACTCGACATCGATTAAACCACTGGTCAGTTATCAATGATTTAGACTGCAATGTTTGCTGGACAGCTTCTGCCCTTTGTACTGTGATTGCAGCTCTCCATTTCACTATTAAGTTCTTGGACACAACTCTTCCCTTCTCCACTGCCAGTGGTGGCATGCTGCTTCCGGGATCTAGTGTGGTTTGCATGGAAGTGGAGGGTTTGGAGCCAAGGCCAGCACTTAGACCCCAGCCCTGCTCCTACTGTCTGGGCTCAGCTTTGCCAGGGGAGTGACCTATATACAGAGAAAGTTGTTGGGATGAGCTTAAATTACTTTGGATGCAGAAAAGCTTGTGCTGCTCTCAGCAGGCTCCTGCCTTTACAACTCCTCTTCATCTGACCTTTCATCCATTGTTCTGTAGTTATAAACCCACTATTTGCATTTCTTAGAATCCATCCTCTCAGGTTAGGGGAAAGTAGTCCTATTCTATGGGCAGGTTCAATGCTGCCCATCCGTAGGCTGCTCTGAACAATGGGAGCAGGTCCTGAAGGGCTGGAGGGGTAATAGCTGCTGCTGATTGCTCCCTGTGCCCCCTGCTGCCATTCAAGATCCTGCCTGACATTTCTGGAGAGAGCAATTTAATGGAATCTTACACTGGTTTGGTTTGGAAGGGACCCTAAAGTTCATCTGTGTCCAGCCCCACTTCCATGGACAGGTGTGTCACCTGGTAGATCAGGTTGTTCATCTAGACCATACTTGCTCCTAAGTGTCACTCCAGTGGTGGGGTGGCCTGGCTTGCTGCATACTTCCTCTATCCCTGCTGTGCCCTGGGGCAGTTTTTGGGGTCCATGCTTCCTGGGAAGAGCTGTTAGACTTGCTGCAGAAGCTGCCCCCTGCCACAGGGGCTCCTGGATACCTTTCAGGGCATCCAGAAAACCTGCTGTGCCCCTCAGCACACTGACGGGGCTCCTGTCTGTGTGCTGTCACAGCCCCACTGGGTCCTGGCAGAGAATGTGGGGCAGCAGGGCACAGGGACATGATCTCTGCCTGCCTCTGCCCCCTCAATGGACAAGGCTGTGGGATAAGGCATCTCTGAACCTGGACATTTGCCTCTGGACAGGGCTGGGGGAAGGTTTCAAGCCAAGCCTGGATCACAACCCTGCTGTAGCTGCTGATACAAGGCTGCAGTAAAAGATTACGAACTTTAAATGGGTGCTATAAAGCTAACTTGTGCTATAAAGCTATCACTGCTAATGGAGACCATCTCTGCTCTGAGTGGCACAGCTCCCCTTTCCATGCCATGGCTGGAAGAGCTGGAGCTGAACAGAGTGGAGGGTTCTACATAGTATGGCAAAGTTAGAAAACTCACTGCTGAGCAGAACACTCAGCCTTTTCCCACATTTCCAGTTGCATCCCTCTGAGCAGCTTATGCCTAAAAGAGCAAGCGATTCCTCCACCCCCACATGGCAGCCAGGACAAAGCACTTGGTAGAAGGGCAAAGAGCATGATACATCATAAATATTAGTGCCTGGCCCCTTGCCAGTCCCTGGCAGAGAAATCATCTCAGCCATTAATCTGTGCGTGCGAGCTGCATCTGGCAAAGTGATGCTTAATGTCACCCATGCTCACTTACGTCTCAATGTTGCAGTTCTTCATGCTTGCTTTAACAAAAAATTTTCAAAAATTTTTTAAAATTAAAACAGAAAAAGTACTTGCTGCTTTCTGGGTCTAATTTCTTAGTGAGTGTTTTCTGCGGGAAGCACAGGGCACAGCATGGACTCAGTGTGCTGGTGTGAGCCAAAGCTGGGAAGCCTCTAAAGAGGGGCAGGGTGGAGAACCCAGGGTGTTTGTGTAAATAAACTGTGTGTCTCCATGCTGGGCTTATGGTGGCATTGGCATCCCTGCCTGGCACTGCAGCTGTGCTCAGCTCAGCTCCCTGCTCAGCCAAGGCTTCTAGGGACAGCTGCTCTGGTTGCACAGGACCCTCCAGAGCCTTTCACCCATTGAGGTGCTGGGGCGGGCAGGGTTAGGATTGGAGCTTCCTCCAAGCTCAGCTTTCATTCTCCACTGTGATTAATTGCAGTTGGTGTTCATCTGTAATTTTAGAGAACAATTGCATGACGTGCCTCACAGTTGATTTAATTGAAACCTGATGAGGCATCATACAGCTGCTGTGCACCAGGGTTGAGTGGTGCTGGGATGCTCCTGGGAATCCCATCCCTTCTTCCCTGCTTCAGCAGTACCTCGTAGGGCTTAGGCTCCACACATTTCTCTGGAGCTAAGCTTGTGCTGTAAGTCAAAGGTCTTCTTGTCCTGGAGTTTTGTGACCAGTCTGGATATTCTCAAGTGTGGTAATGTTTAGGATTTGGGGGTTTGCCCCACTGTAGGTTGGGCACTGAGTAGGTTTGGTGCATTTGGGTACGTGTCACGTTCCTCATTGTGGAATTCCACTGCTCTGCTCATTCATATGCTTGAGTTGCACTGGCCATTTCTGAGGCAGTTCAGAAGCCTGGGGGAAATTGCTTTCAGGTCAAGACCTGCTTTAGCCTGTGGTGAATTACTGTGCCTAGGGTTTAAATCTTTGCAAACAGAGGATTATGGTGATGGTAAATACTGGGTAGGCCTGAGGATTGCCGTACTGACGGCTGAAGGGAGCATGGCCTTTCCCTTTAGTAGATAGAGCATGATGGATGTTAAAAAATAAATTGAGATACAACCCAAGTTGTAGCTTAGATGCTATTTCTCCTTGATTTATATTTCTGCTTGGGTGCTTTGCAGTGTAAGCAATATATTTCTTGCTTAACCTCACAGGGCCTTTTTGTTCTTAAATGAGGACAATGTGGTAGGTATGACCAATTGCCAAGAGCCCCAGATTAGTGCAAGATCTGCAAAAAATTCAGAGCGGCTGTACAGCCCAGCATCTGCTTGAGACAAAAACACCAAGCAATGAACACTTTTGAAAATGCAAAGCTGCACTCCTGTGCTGGGGGATATCTGCTGGTGCCTGGCTTCTCTTGGTGCCTCTGGGTCTCTAGTCCCCTACTGGCTTTGGGGGCTGAAAACAGAGCAATTGCCTCCTACTCTCAGCAGCCAGGAGCAGCCAGCCGCCTTTCCCTAGCACGACAGGCTGAGGGGATGAGGAACCATGGTAGCACTGCCCCAGCACCACCAGCCTGATGGGATCCCTGCCCGTAGGCACAGTAGATGCAGGCAGCAGAAGGTGAGGGCAGGCAGGGCTTGTCCTCCTGCCTGTAGGTACTGGGCAGGAGGAAGGATGAAGGCTTGGTTTGCTAATTGCTCTGTAAGTGGTGGTGACAGGCAGGTCTAGCCTGCAGGGAGCTGTAAGGGCACCTATGCATGATGAGTGGGACCAAAACAGGTTGACAGAGCCTTACAATCCAATTTGTGCCGAGTGCTAAGCAACCTGGCCAGTTTGCTCTTGGCTTTTATGGCACATAAAAATAGAGGGGACATTACATAATACCCTGGGGATGGCTCCACTAGCAGTCCCTGAGAAGGGCTGAGCTGGCCTGACCAGAAGATGACCATGGCTTTGGTTGTGGCTGGGAGATGCCATCTGATGGCTTGATCTCTTGTAGTGTTGCACTTGGCCTGCTGCAATCCATGCAGCGTTTCCGTCTTTCAGTCCTGTGGTCCTGTGTGCTGCAGAGGAGACTGGGACAAATTCGGGCAGGGGCCTGACCTTGTTAATGACCTTAGGCCCAGCCTTGAGAATGATGCCCTCCAACCTTTCCTTGCTCTTGGTGTCTCACTGCAAATGGAAGATGCTTCCATGTCTTCACAATCCCCCTTGCCTCTCAGAGGGTACACCAGCAATAATAAAGTCTGCCAGGCTGCTGCAGATCACCAGCAGTTCTGTGCAGGCAGAGGGCTGTAATCTCTTCCTCAGGGAAGTCCATGGCAAGCTGCTGGGAGGTAATGGGTTTGTGCAGGAGATACAGGAGGTGTCATATGGCAAACTGATGTTGTCTGTGATGGGAATTGCCATCTCGTCAGGCCAGGGATGGAGGCTCTCTGGGCTGGAGGTGGGAAATGCTCATGGAATTGGTAGCTGAAAGTAAACATGGGACTTTGTGGGGCTGGCACTACCAAAGCACTTTCAGAAAGGGGGAGAGATGGGTTGAAGCTACATCTTGCTTTTGTCAGTTATATAGAAAACCAGTCTTCTGGAAGGAAGGAGGGAGGGGATAGAAGCAGGGGGTCGCCAGAAATGATTTCTGAAGGAAACACACAGTGGTAAATACTTCATGATGGTTGAGGTTTGTTTCATGCAGAGGTTGCAGCTGGATTGTGTTTGCTCTGAGTTGGTTGAGTCTTGCCATGGAGCAGACTGCACCAAATCCTCATTGGGTTCAGTTCCTCCAGTAGCTGCTGGTAATCACAGGTTACAGTTTTGTCTTATATTGCTGACTTTTCCTCTTTGTGCTTTTAGAAATAACACGGATCATCCAAGTAGACTTGGACCTGAAGTACAAGACCAACATCCGAGACCTGTTTGATGAGTTTGACAACTTCTCAGAGGGAGCAGTCATTGGGATTGCCAGGGAAATGCAACCAGTGTACAGGTACAGCCCCCACCCTGTGGGGAGCAGGGAGTGGGCAGCAGGTGGCTGGTGGCTTCTCTTCAACTCGGGTTGCTCTTTGGAAAAAACCCAGAGAGCAGTGGTCTCCCTACTTTAATCCCTGCAAGGGGACTTAATCGGAAACTTGTAAATTGGTACGAGCAAGATGCACAGTGTTGCTGTGGTTTATTTGCATGTTCTCACACACCATAAGACTTCCAGAGCCAAATTCTTGATCATCAGTGCCAAAATCCATGCCTGGACTCTAGTACATCTAGAGGCATGTTTGCCCAACCATGCCTGCTGAGATGATGTAATTGTTTTTGTGTTGGCAAAAACTCAGAAGTTTTGTCTGAGAGTATTACAGAGAATAGTGATTGAGTGTGGGCAACAATGAGGGTCTGGGTCCCTGGAGTGCCAGTGCACTTTCTGCTTCCCCAGAGGAGGCTGAATGGGCAACTCTTGCTGACCTGGGCTTGCAAGCATGAGGGTGACCTCATGGTCCCTTGTTCTTCAGACACTTGGTCCACTAGCCAGTGTCAGCTGTGCTGGAAACCACACACAAAGGGGTGGCCCAGTCCTTCTCACTCATGGACCACTGGTGGGATTCAGGGACATGGATATTTCTAGGTACTTAGAGAAATTGGTTTAATTTAGCCTGCATTGTTCCAAGGATGGACCTCAGATATTCTTTTAATCCAGGATAAATCAGATTATCATCCCAGGGTACCTTAATGGATCTCAGCAGAGCTGAGTTTGAGCATCTGAGATGGCTTGGCTAGATTTGCTAATCCTAATGGAAAAGTTCTTGGAGAAAGATAAAACAGTGTAAGAGGTCTGTATGTCTTTTTCTTCCCTACTGGAAACCTACTTCCGTACTGAGCCTCCTAATACATGAGCAGCAGCACTCTTGGGCAAAGGCTGAGCTGCAAAGACCTGGACCAGCCTTTCTTGCTGTTTGTGCAAACAGATGGGAAGAGGGTAGAGACAGAGAGAAGTTCATCGACAGGGCATTGATGGTCATTAATCACCCCCAATTGCTTCCTGGAAGCAGTTGGGGGTGATTAATAACTATAAACCATATGACAGAATGTGATAGCTCAAACTACAGAAGTCTCCACTATTCCTGAGATGGAAAAAAGACATCTCTCTGTCTGCAGCATATGTGTTGCTTCTCTCCTGATTTGTACTTTTGGCAGGAAGAGCTGGGACTAGAGGAACATGGATGCTGAGGTCTTGTCTCCATAGGGTGGCACCATGCTCAGAGAGTGCAGGGCTCCTGTATCTGCTTTGGCTATCCTGACAGGATTTTGGTGCCCAGAATGGTAAATCCAGCCCCAGTTAATCATACTGAATTGTTAGAGCTTAAAGGGGGGTGGAGGGAAGGGCCATGGGGCTGTGGAGCTGTGGGACTGTGGCCTCAGTCACCTGGCAGAGCACGTCCCTGTTGTTAGTGGGGCCGCCTGGATGGGGAAAATCAAGCGTTCCTTGGCCTGCAATTAGTGCAGGGTGGAATCACTTTGTTTTTCTCTCTGCAGGGTTTTGCATTATTTCAATGCATAACTAGGGAGTGGGGATGGTGATCTGCTGCCTGGATGTGGTTTGTGGGACCGGGCGTGCCTGGAGGGGACTGAATTAAGACTGCTGGAGAGCCTTTCAGCATGGCAGGGACAAGGCATGGGATCATGGGGCTGAGCACTGAATACCTGACCCAAGCCATAGCCCTGTTCTCCCCCTCCTGCCACCTGCAGTGGGGACAAACATGCCAAACAATAACAGCCCTCACAGGCTACATTTTTGGGCTGAACTTTCTGTTGTTGCAGTTTTGACGTTCTGGGTCACTTTGGGCTATGTTGTGCTTTTCTTCTTGTGTTGTTTTGATCTTCATTTGAAAACAAGTTCCTGATCCTTCTTGTTGCCAGATCACCCGTTGTGGGGTGAGCTGTGCAAACTCCAGCCTGCCCTCCTGCCAAGTCCTGCACTCTGTGGGGCTTGCACCTCGCTGCTAAAAGGGTTTCCATACACAAACATGAGCTTACAAAGCATGGATGTCTTTGTAAAAAAAAAAAAAAACTTTACTATTTTTATACTTTTAGAAAGATAAAAACATGTTGTAGGTGTGAAGTAAGAGGTGTCAGCTCCAGCCATGTTATTTGCCATGTGTGTAGGCTTGCAGCATCAGTTGTGAAAATGTTTGTCGGGAGGGAGTGGGACTACTGGGTGATGGTGGGGTCTCTGTGTTGCCACTTGTGTTTCCCTCACTATTTCACACAGCTCTCTGCAGTAATACCTTTGCCCCAAAGCATCAGAGGACCAGGGGCGAATTAGCAGAGCTGGTCTGATCTTTCCCAAGGAGCTGTGGACTTGGTTCCCTGGGGCAGGGTAAGCCAGTGGCCAGGAAGGGACTGGGTGCTATCTTTCCTGCTGTATAGCAATGGGAAAGATGGATGGAGATCAATCCACCATCTGTTTCCATCAGCTGCCCCTTGGCTGCCTGGCTGTGGGCAGCACTTTCTAGGCACAGGTTGGGCTGCAGAAGGCTCAGGCTGCTGCACTGGTGCAACAAGCAGCACTGAGCTCAGACATTGACGGGAAATGGAGGAGTAAGAGAACAGCAAATCGGAAACATCCCGGAGCCTGTCTGCATATCCTGAAGGTAGGGGAAACCTCCAGACAGCAAAACAGGATGGCACGGGAGTGTTTCCACTCGCTTGACTCATGCTGAAACAATGCCCGGCCACTGTTTGTCTTGGACAAACACATTTCTCTGAGCAACAGGATCTCCCGGCCCTCCTGCTAGGCCAGTGCTGGGATTTAACTGTTGCACAGTCTGGGGTTGGCCTGTCCTTCGGAGCCACTCAGGGTGAGTTGGAATGGCCTGTGGAGAGTGGGAGCTCCTGCTGAAGCTTGACATAGGTCACCCTGCAGTGTCTGGCAGGGAGTCCTGGATGCAGAGGGGGAGGTGGCAGGAGCCCATGTCATGTGCAGGAAGTGATCTGAGGTCCGAGGCCATCAGCATCAGGTTTCTGTCTGTCCCTCATCTCTCCAGCCATGGCAGGGAAAAGAGGCACCATGTCCATGGATCAGGCATGTTGTCCTTCCTCTGGCTTTTCGATCCAACTTGGGACATGGGCTACAGTCAACACCTCTGTGGATAGGGTTGCAGCCAGAGCTTCATCCTACAAGAAGCTGCCCCCATGGTGGGGTTGTTAAGGGCACTGGTACTGTGCAGCAGCCTCCTAGATGCTTGTGGGCTTTCTGTGGCAGCACCGGATTCCTCCTGCCAGGCTGTTGTTTGAATATTGGCCAGCAGAAAAGCCTCTTCCCAGGCTGACTTATGCCTGCTCATGTGTCTGCCTGCAGAGGGTTCACACTGTGGCCAAGATCAGGAGCTCTGGCTTCAGTGGGAGCGATTTTGATGTAAAGATTAGACTCTGCATTTGAAGTTTGCATCATCCAAAAGACCTTTCCATGCAAGGAGGTGCTTCTTCAGAATCATAACCTTAATTAAAAGCCCTGTTGTCCCCTGTAGCATTTCAGCTGCTCAGTTGTGCTGGCCAGTCCTGCTCACCAGGCTACCTAGAGTGAGTGATAATGGTCTGTATAAATATTTATGTTGCAGTGAGCCTTCCGTGCCAGATCCTGGTCAAATTGAGAAGTCCAGGCTCTCTGGTGCTCTTGAGCCCTGCTAGGAAACATGCAGAGAAGCACTGCAGACACAGCCTGCATGGAGTGACCAGATGAGCAGGCAGGACACTGCCCTTGGAGGGTGTGTGGGTACCTGCCCAACCTGCAGAGCAGCTCAGCTGTGCTCCCAGCAATGTAGCTGTGCCATGGCTGGTGATGGGAGCACGGCCTGCTGCCCCTCAGCCTCCTGGCCAGGTGTGAGCCATGGGGCTGAGCCTGGGGCATAGCAGGGTCTCCATAAGGGCACAGTGATGGCATCCTCACACCAGTGCAGCCCAGACCTATGTGTGCCTCCCTGCCAGCCTGGCTTGGCTCAGCACTTGTTCCCAGACACAGGAGCTTAGTGCTGCCAGGTGCCAAAGGGGTAGGATTTCTCATTTGAAAGCAGTCCTGTGGTTGAGAGGAACAGAGTGGGGAAATACTGTGGCACTCCCCAAAATGTCCTGAAAGCTCTCAGATTGCTAAAGGCAGAGCTTAAGACCTATTCTTACTTCATTTCCTGGTTATGGATCTCTCCGGTCACACTGGTGGCATGTGAGAGGAAGCTGAGCAGTGGTATTGATTGCACAGCTGCTCTTGGCAGCCTCAGCCTCACCCTGGGCCTGTGTGCCACGCTGCTCCCATCCCACAGCCATCCCAGCCTCTTCTCTGCTTAAGCACTGCTGCTGCTGGCACTGGCACTGCCAGTGGCAGTGGGCTCTGGGTGCCCACCAATGTGCCAGCACCACCTGGGGCCCTCAATACTGCCCCCATCATGCTCCCCTTGGAGGTCTCCTTGGGAAGGAATGGTCTGCTGGCAGCAGGGAGGACCTAACCCACAGGTCCTCAGATGGGTCCTTTTAACCCCTCCAGGCTAGAGGAAGATACCTGCTGTGAAGATGGGCCTCAGGAGAAGTCCCAGAGCTTCACAGGTCCAGGAATTCATACAGCTGGGGCTGGAAGGGTGTCTGCTGCCTCCACTTCTGCTGTCCAGTGATATCCTTACTGCTGTCCCCCGTGCCAAGAAGCTAATTAAAGCTTGAGACATCTTGGGAATCCACAATGTTGGAAAGGGTAAAAGTTTGTCCAGTAGGAAAGGATATCTACATCAAAGGGGCAGCTACAGACTACAAAGGGCCGACACTTGGGTCTCTGTGTGGCTGCAAGGCCATTCGCCTTTGCCTCTGCCTAAAACCTAGGGAAAACTCAAACAGGACATTATTTTGTAGAAAGGAAAAGCTTTGTTTCTGCTTGTGATCATTTGGGAGCTGCCGCAAGTGTGCTGTGTGCTCAGTGGCAAGCATTTTGTTTGTTTGAGAGCTGCTGAAATAACCCAGAGAAGCCCATTAATGGGTGGAAGCAGGGCTGTGCAGCTCCAGCCGTGGCGCTTGCAGTGCTGGGTGTTTGCTGGGAGCTCAGCGGCACTAAGTCACTTTGTCAGATGTTTGGAAGAGGAAAGGAGTTATCCTGGTCTGTAAGCAGGCTAATGCTGAATCCATATCCAGGCCAGGCTGTCAGAGACTCTGAGCTGAGATGGTACATTCTGTACCTTCCCTTGAGATCTAAAAAAACCCCCAAAGTACAGCTGACAGCTGCAAGCAAGGAGCAGCTGGATTCCCTGGCTGAGGCAGCAATGGTGGTTGGAAATATAACAGTGCAGGTGGGCTGCTGCCTGCAATGGAGCCTTCCAGAACTGGAGATAACCATCTCCAGCAGGTAGGTCCTTGTGTCTGCCTGGTTTCATGGATTTTTCTTGCAGGCAGGTGGCCCTGACTTGGAGACTACTCTTTTCCAAGGGTTTTTGCCCTGAGGAAGCAGGGAGCTGGATTCCAGAAAGGATTCTGTTCCCCAGGCCCCCCAGGAGTAAAGGCAGGAGAATTTGTGCCTGCCATTCATGCCATTGTGATGTCAGTGCTGCCTGCCCACAGTCCTGCAAGCCCCAAACCCTGTGCATTTTGGATTTTAAACCATTTCAAGACTTTGACTTGATTTGTAACAAGTGCTCCTGTTCAACACATGGGGAAAACGGTTCTATTGTTTGGCTGCCAAGAAGCAGCCAAAATTACAGAACAAACAGAACCTGCAAGGAACTGGAAACAGAATTAATTTCAGGAATTCAGCTTTATCTCTGATTAAAAAAAATATCCAAGAAGGTAAAAGGTTGTGTTGTTTACAACTGTGAATATCATTAATATATAGGACCTGTCCAATTTATTCCCACTACGATGCAAAATTGAAATGTCATTTAAAAACAATGAATAAATTGTACGAGATCTGACAACCACAACTGTGCATTGATTAGAACAAATAATATTAATAGTATGAAGCAGCAGATGAGCTTCTATGATGGGAGAGCATCTCCTGTGTTCCCAAGAGTCCCATTGGCAGGCAAGGGTGTCCCAGAGCAGGCAGCCTGTGCTTCCAAGGCAGGCAGGAGAACACTGACAGAGCAGAGTTTATTCACAGTTGTTAATAGAAGTCTGCCATTTTAGCAGTAATTAGTTCCACAGTGTTCTAGAGTGTCCCTGTGGATGGGTTGTCCCCCTTCCTGTACTGGTGCTGATAGAGGATGGTCTGACACACACAGGTCATTTCTCTGAGCTGTGTGCCACAGGAATTTGATCTATAGAGGGAAGGAAACTGGTGCAACCCAGACCCAGGGATTTATGGTCCCACCTCTATTTGGAGGATGACTTTAGCACTGGTGTGGGGTGTACAAATGTTTGGTGGTGAGGATGGCCACCCTTGAAAATCTGTCCCAGAGAAAGGTTTTGCTCACAAGCTGTGTTCACAAGTCGTCATTTGTCATCTATTTAAGAGTTCCCATTTTTGGACTGAGTCCACACAGAAATGTCATCAGTGAGAATCAATTTGCTGCTCTAAATACAGGCCTTTTAAACGTTTGGCATGCAGACTGGGCTGTGGTAGAGACCAGCACTGTACAGACATAATTTGTACATTACATGAGATGTTTATTAAGGAATTACTGATGTCGTCATTGAAGAGTTCAGTCTTTGCAGTCATTGCTTCATCAGTATTTTCCATGGGAGGGTGGAGGTCCTGCCTGAGCTGGACCTTTACCCTGGACCCATCAGAGACGGGTAAGGTGGTCCTGGTGTACACGCCAACACATCCTGCCCTTTGTCCTGGGCTGGAAATTGGTGTTGTTTTGCCCCAGAGTGACATTTTCCCCTGCAGGGCAGGGAGTACTGCTGTGTTGGTGATGCCACTGCACATCACTGGGCACATGGTGCTCCTGAGAAGCGTAGAGCTGGGATTTCCTGGATTGCACAAGCTTTTCAGCCTCAGCTAAGGTGCTGTGGAGTGAGCTGGTACTGAACCTGCTGCCCTGGCTCCTTAAGGGGTTTAGCAATTGCACATGGAAAATAAGCAATTAGCAACAAGGGCTGCTTTGTTGCAAAGCTGCTGAGCTCACCAGGCCAAGGTCCAGCTGCCAGGGAGGAGGAGGGAGCTGGGTTGGATGCTGCTCTGGGTGCAGCCCCAGGTGGTTGCCTCCCTTTGTGTGGCAGAAACTTGGAAGGGCCCAACTTCATTGCATCAATGCCTTCTGGAGGTGGGAGGAGAGGGAGGAAGGGGAGTTGGCATTTTCCCGAGGGTTAATCCCAGTTGAACACAGTGATGGTAAGAGGCTGACAGCTGCCTGCCACAGTGAGGATTAGCAAAGAGGAGAAGGGTGCAGAGAAGTTTCTTGGCTGTGCTCTTACTTTGTGCTAAGGACGAAGGGGGAAAGCCACCATCATCCCCTGAATGGATCATACCATCATTCCCATCACCCTCCCCTCCCCACTGCACATACCCTCTCCTCCAAGCAGGACAGAAGCTGCTATCAGGGTCTCCCATTTGCTCTGTCACATTTCAAGCACATGTCCTGTGCCCATCAGGACTCTGCATACCTCACATTGGGGTTCCCATCCCATCTGCTTCTTTGACCAGCTCTCTGAGGCCCTGCAGGTCCCAGGCACCACCAGGTGGGCAGCTCAGCCAAGAATTGCTTGGTGGGACCACAGCCAGGTGCTGTGTCCTCCTGCCACCCCGGGGGAGTCCTGGCAGCACATGGAGCAGGGAGCAAGGTGCACTTGTGCCTCACTGCTCACTGCACAGGAGCAGTAGTGTTTGCCAGCTGGGCATGTGCCTGCAGCTGGGGATAACGCCAGCAGCCATCCGTGTTCTGGCTCAGGAGCTGAACAACGTGCTTGGAGGTACGGGAGCGCGTGCTTGTTGTTTTAGTTGGTGTTTGGGCTGGCAGGGCTGCTGTCAGAGTGGCTCAGAGAGGGATGGCTGGCAGCCTGTGCTGCTCTTCTGCACCAGGAGCCTCATGCCTGCCTGGATGGGGCTCAAGATCCACCAGTGAGAGGGCCCCTGTGAGAGAGGCTTGCTGGCAAAATGCATCTTCAAGGTACTGGCCTGCTGCTGCTGCCCATCCTGCTCTCCCAGAGAGCTGCCCAAACTATGGCAGCACTTGGCAAGAGGTAGGAGCAAATCAGTGAGCCCCAGCAAAGAGCCGACTGTTTCTGGGATGCTTATTACACCCAGACTCTTGCAGATTCCCTGTTTTTTGTGCCTTTATCCCATGACTGTTGGCTTTGTTTCCCCTTTGGTAAGGGAGCTGCCATGCAGCGCTCCTCCCTGGGTACCATGCTGCATAGGCTTATGCAGTGCACACTGGCTGCACCCTGCAGCCTTCCAGGAGTGTCCTCTAACCACAGCTACCCTGGGTGTGGCCTGGCATCTCATTTCACTTCATATATTTTTGACCTGATTCCTTGATTTCCCAGATGCCTGTGGGGGCAGGCATTCCTGGAGATGTGGATGCATGGGGAAGGTCCTCATCTTCAGCAGCAAGCCCAGTGGCACAGCTGGTGTGGCAGGGTTGCAGTCTCTGGAACATCAGATGGGTATAAGTACACAAGCCCAGTCTGCTGCTTGTGGGGCAAGTGCTTTGAGCTTGCTGCTGTACCCCCAGTTGGCAGTAACCCCTGCATCTTGCCATTCCTGCCAGCTTGGGCATGCAGCTGCTTTACCAGGGGTTTTCAGCTCTCCCATGAAGTTGTCCCATAACCCAGAGCTGAAGTAAATGAGTGGAAGTTCATAGATTTGGACAAAGCCTTTCCCCCACTTGTTTGTCCCTTGCTGTGCATGAAAACAAGAGGAGGCCCTGCAGAATACAGCTGGTGGGTGGAGTGGTCCCTCCTGGGCTGGCTGCTGTCCCCAGCGAGGCGTTTGGAAGGGTGTGATGGCAGCTCTGTGAGCCGGGGCTCGTGGCCGCCGGGCTGTGAGGCAGGGGAGGCACAGCCGCAGTGCCCTGTGCTGGGCCAGCAAGGGAAGTCCTGCTGGAAGCAGCGTTTTTTATCTGGGCTGCCTGGGCCTGGCGTTTGAATGCTTGGAAATGCTCTTCTCCAGATGTTTCCTAGCACATGCCGGCTCTGTTTATAAACAGCTCCTCAAAGCAAAGCCTGCTGGGGCTGCAGGCGGGCGCTCAAGGCAGGCCCTGCACAGCTCCCCTGCACCATGGCACGGGGTCTGGGGCCACAGGTCACCTCTGCCCCCTCCCATCTGGATGGTTGGAGCAGTTAACAAAAGCCCCAAATGCCTGCTCTTCCTTTCTCCTCCCTTTCTCCTGGCTAGCAGCTTCCTGCCCCGATGCATCTCCAGGCTGCTTTCCTGCCCAGGCTTTTGCTGCTGGGGGCGCAGAGAGGAGGGCAAGCTGCCCTGCCTCTTCCCAGGGAGATCCCGGCCACTGCAGGGGCTTGGGTCAGGGAGACATTTCCATTGCATCCAGCTGGGGTTCAGTTCCTTGGCGATTGTCTCAAGGGCACATCCTGACAGCAGGCTCATACAGCCCCTGGAGTTTTCCCCTTACGTGTTGCCAAAATTTGAGGTGGGTGCCAAGGGGAGATGTCAGGCAGGACAGAATGGAGTGGGTGCAGGCTGTGTCAGCTGTTTGGCTGGTTGTTGTGCTTTGCCATCCCCATCTCCTCCAAAGAGAACAATGCTCTCATACTTGTCACTCCTTCCACTTAACTGGGTGGAGGTGCCTTTCAGCCGTGCTCTTCTGTCCTGGCCCCTATAGGACAGCACCAAAACCCACTTGAAAGACAAAACCCCAAAAAATCCTGTCTAAACAGCTGCTGCCAGTGGCCCTGCCAGGATTCCTTTCCCTTGGTTGGCCAGAGTCCAGCAGGGGCAAGGCTGTTGTGCTCAGCTGTGAGCAGGTTCCCAAACGATCGGCACTGCAGAGCCACCTGCAGCTCATCACATCCTGGATGTCACCTCAGCATCGCTCCCTGCAGGTGGCCCTACCCTTCCTGCCAGCCCCACACTGCACACGGCCGGGGGGACCGACCGCCCTGTCACAGCCAGCACCCGGAGGAAGGTCTGAACAATTGATGCTTGTCAGTCTGCCTCCTCTTCCTGTAAAAAAGGGCACTTTATCAGCCATCCACAAGTCATCTAGGGAACGGCATTGCTGAAAAACAGAGTCATGTGATACAGATTTGCTTTAGCCCTGCCATGGCCTGGCAGGGCTGAGGGCCTGGGTGCCTGCAGTTCTTTTATCCTGGCTGCTTGCACTGGTGGCAATCTTGTCCATTAGCTTGGGCAGCATGTGTTTGGAGGTAAGAATGTGAAAGGAATCAGCTTCACTGCTGTGGAGCTAGAAATGTGCTCTCTTCTGTGGCACTGCTTACCCCCTCTCTCCTGTCAGCTTCCAGCATAACATTCTGGGCAGGAGGATGGCTTTCTTGGCACTGCGAGGGAGAAGCAGAGAGCAGAGGATGCAGAGGATGCAGAGGTGGGCTTGAGCCACTCCCTGGATCTGAGTACTTCAGGAGACTGATTGGTACATGGCTGGGGCTTGTTTTTGAAGGTTGAGCTTCCCTCAAATGTTGCATGGAAAATGTTTTGCCATCCTTTTCTAAGGAGCAACCCATTCATGAGTTGTCTTTGCCTGTCCTCAAGAGACAACTGCTCTTTGCAGAGGCAGAACCCTTTATGCTTTCCCCACCCTTTAGGTCCAACGAGCACTGCTGCCCTTGAGCTCTGATGAGGCAGCCCATCCTCCACTCCCCTTCCCTGGGAAACATGGATACGACAGCTTCAAGACTGAGCCCTCCTTCCATGGAAAACTGGCACTTGGAAAAACCCTTTCCGTTCTGAATCAGATGAAAGGGAGTGGCATAAAGACTCTTAATGAACTGGGAAAAATCAGTGCTTTAATGGAAAGTTTTAAGGAAATGATCCTGAGTGATGCTTGTGGTTCTCCAGATTAGGAAATAAAAAAGATACTCACACTCGACATCTTTTATAGATCCATATTTTCTGCTGCAATAATTCTGCTGGTGGCTGTTGAACCCTGGCTGTCACCTTGGCCAGTCTCGCTGTGCTGGAGATCCAGAGCACAGGCCAGAAGGATGGATTTGATAGTCTGATGCCTGTACAAGCTGTAGGAGTCCCTGGGCAAGTGTCTGAGGGAGCTCAACACAGCTTCTTAGAAGAAATTGAAATGTAAACACTTTCAGTGGAGAGCATTGACTCTGGAGCTGTCCTGGGGCAAATGTCCCTGCATCTTCTTACATCTGAGGGAGTCCAGCTTCAGCTCCCAAGCATGGGACCACTTTAAACATTTGGGTGCTAAATCTCCCAACAAGTTCTCATTGCCTTGAGCTGTCTGGAGACTTGGATTGTGTCTGACAGGTTTGAAGAGGAACCAGTGGCAGGCTTGGCTTATTCTTTCTAACAGTGTTTCTCCTTGACATCTTCACAGCAAGGTGTGAGAAATCTCTTCTGTAACTTTACCTTCAGTGTGAGGGTTGGAAGGAGAGAGCAAGAGAGAGAGCCCTGGGGTGTGAGATGATGGTGGGGATCACGGGTCCCTCCTGCCCTCCTCTGAAACAACAGTCTCAGACTACTCTCAGGGGCTCAGCTTTGCAGCAGAGGATGCTGTTTGAGGAAAGAAGACTTTCAGACTGAATGGGAGCAATTTGGGGGGGCAGATCCAGCTACTTGGGGAATAGCATGGGATTAATTCAATTCCTGCAAGTGGGAGCAGCCAGTGTATGTATGGTGAGGTATATTCTCTGACACAGGACTGAGAAAGGAGCCAAAGAAATTTCTGGGCTGCTTGCTTAGGTACTTGAAATTAGGACAGTTCTGGTTCACCCAAGGCACTGAGGATGTGGTTTTGTCTCTGCACAGCTGTGTGAGCAGTCACACGATCCTGTGTCCACTTGGCTCACCAGAATGATGCTGGTAGAAACAAAAGGGTCTTTGGAGATGGTAAGCAGTGTGGTTTGAAGTCTGGACAATATCCTGTGCAGGACAATGGAGAGAAAGGCAGCCTGTGAAGCACTGGCTGTTCTGAGAGGCTGGGTGCCTCCAGACAGAAGACAAGCATGGTGAGATCCCTTGGGTGGGTGGTAGATCCCATGCTCTGCCCAGACTTGAGGTGGCTGCTCTTCATGCTGCACTCCCTGACATCCCTGTGCCTGTTCTCCCTCTCTTTCCAGGCACACCTTCTGGCAGTATCGCCGTGAGAACCCGCAAACCAAAGTGGGGGAGCCCCCTCCTGATGGGCTGCCAGGCTTCAACAGTGGTGTCCTGCTCCTGAACCTGGAAGCCATGAGGCAATCCAAGCTCTACAACCAGCTGCTGGAGCCCACCATGGGCAGAAGCTGACAGAGAAGTACCACTTCAAGGGCCACCTTGGGGACCAGGATTTCTTCACTATGGTGGGGATGGAGCATCCAGAGCTTTTCCATGTGCTTGACTGCACATGGAACCGGCAGCTTTGCACATGGTGGAGGGACCATGGGTACAGTGATGTGTTTGACCAGTACTTCCAGTGTGAGGGGGAGGTCAGAATTTACCATGGGAACTGCAACACCCCCATCCCTGAAGACTAAGGCACCCTCTGCCCCCAGGGGCAGCTCTGACTGCAGCAAGACCTGCAAAGCCATAGTGGCTGCATTAACAGTCTCTCAGGAAAGGGGACCAGCTCTGATCCAACATAATCCAGAGGAATCTAGGGATCCCAAGAGCATTCAGTATCCTGCCTGTAGCCTCACCCTCCAAGAGGAAGGGCAGTTCAACTGTTGGAACAGGACATCCACAGCCACTGTATCCAGGGCTCAACTCCTGGCTCTGCTTGATGAAGTCCATGGTGCACATCTGTGCCTCAACTGCTAGGGAATGGGAACAGCTAAGGAGCCATCAGAGACCGCTGCTTTTGCACTAGGCAGGGTCCAGCTCCCCAGGTGCTGTGCAGCTTTGCCTTGTCTGATGGTCAGCAGGTGTCCCCAGCGGGCACTTGGGGTTCATTTGTCATTCCTTGGTGGCCAATTTCTGCACCTCATGCAGAGAATTGGTCTGGTCCCTCTGGAGAGCAGACACTGTCCTCAGGTCATCTTCCTTTTGAAGCATTCCAGAAAGGCAAGAGGGTTTTAAAGACTGAAAAGCTGCTTTAAAATGGGTTACTTACAAACAAAAAATTGAATGCTAGATAAGCTTTAAAGCCTTCCGTTGGTTCTTCTTAGCAATAAAAGCTTTACTGCCCTATGTTGTCCTAGAAGTGTTCAGTGAGTGTGTAGCAATAGGTTCATTTTTCTAACTTTGCCTTTAACCTTTCATACGAGAATAAAGCTGCAGATGTCAGACACATTCAGCTGTTTTTCTGTGGCACAACTGAAGTCCTGTGCAATAGATGGTTTCCTGCTTTTATCATGATTAAAAAGTAGGTGATGTGTATCTGCTGGACAGTTGAGTGTGGTGCCCCACATAGCTTATCCCACGTTTATCCTATGTTAGTGATGCAATTAAACAAGCTGGATTTTTAAAGCTCATCACCAGGTTTGGTTTGGAAGGAGCTGGGAACTGCCTGTGCTGTGAATGAGTGAGCTGCAGGCTGAGCATGCTGCTCCTTGAATAAACGCTGCCTCGGTGAGCCCGGCTGCCCAGCTCTGTGTCAGGGACAGCACGGCTCATTCACCACCTCCAGCCCAGCCCAGCTTGTTCTGCACCCCGTGTGTGCATCCGTGTCATGTGCACGTGCTCGAGAGGGGTGGGGACCGGGTTGTGGCTTAGCCCAATAACAGAACACACCGTATGTGGCAGGAGTGTCCTGGGCTTCTTTCCCCGTGCCCATGAATGAACTTACTGGGGGAGAGGCTCTCCTCCCTCGAACTGACGTGCAGAGACAGCAGGCTGTGGTATGGGCTGCATCCTGAACCCTGCCCTCTCTGATGTGCTGAACCACCATTCCTGTCCATCTCCAAATAGCCCAAAATCTTGTCTATAAGTATTTTCTCCTCCCCAGGGAAGAAACAGCAAAGAGGTGATTAAAGGTGAGGGAAAGACACAGTACCCTGCTGTGTTAGACTCACATTTTCACCAAAAAACAGGGTGTTCCAGCCTCACTGTGCGAGGCAAGGCAGCCGGCCTTTCTGGAGGCTGCAGCGGAGCAGGATTTGGGGCAGGTGATGCACTGTGATGATGCACCCTGAAGGATAAAGGAGGGTTACTGGTGCTTTCTGGTCAGGGCACACTGGTGGCACCAGTGACACATGGGGCTTCACATGCCAGGACAGGACGTTGCCATCAATTTGGAAAAGGCCATGCTGGAAATACGGGCTAGGCTTCTTGTGTCACCAGCACTGGGGAGGGGTGGGGTGATGAGCAGACATGGCTTTTACTGGGGACTGAGCAGCTCTGGGGTGGCTGTGGGTGTTGGGCATGGCCCAAAAGCACCATGATGGGTGCTGCAGGGTGACACCTTGTGAGACTGGGCTGTGTGGGGCCAGGTGCCCACTCTGCCTCACAGCCATCCCTGGAGCTGGGCCAGGCATTGTGCCTCCCCCACCTGCAGCCAGGGATGGTCTCCATAGGGTTGGGAGAACTTCTCCCTCTCTGTAGAGTCCCAGAGTCTGTGTGGGGGAATACCTGTATGTGGCCTCTATGACCCCAGGCTGAAACCTTTTGCTTGGGTATTTTTCAAAAAATACTTTTTTTTTTTTTTTTTTTTGCTCAAAATCACAGTCCACTGGGAAACTCACTGCATTTGTTTAGCGTAGTTAAATGAAACATTTAATTGAGCTTTAGTGGTTTTCCCCAGGCACAGCCCCCGCAGCCGTGCCGGCCCCATCGCGCCCCGCACGGTGCCCGGGCGGCGGCTGAGCCCCGCGGGCAGCCGGGGCCGCACCGTGCTATTTATGGACCCGCACGTAGCCCGAGCCCTGCTCCCTGTGTAATTACCTCCCCTTCATGCCCTGCTGATTGCAGGCACTAATGAGCTCAGCTGCAGAGAGGCCGTGGCAGCCTGGGGCTGACTCGTGGGGCTGCCGGCTCAGCCCTTTGAAGGGTGCTGCCACGGGGCAGAAGCAGAGCTTGCTGTGCATCCCTGAGGGCATCGCCTGCCCAGGAGCCCTCACCCCCACGGGCAGCTCCTGCACTAAGTGCCCATCCAGCTGCATTTCCTTCAATTCCCGGAAGAATGGGGACTCCCCAACCCTTCCTTGCCCCCTGCTGCAGCACATCCTCACACAGGTGCTGCTCCAGACACACAAGCTCAGACCTGAGCATCCCCTCCTGGTCCTGTGGTGCTGGCCCAAGACCAGGACAACCAGCACTTAGCAGCTGCCAGGACAATCGTGGTGAAAGATGCCCAGAAACCATTAAACAGCACCAGTTTGCCCCTGGGCACTGGGGATTTGCTGTGGTGCACCTGCAGCAGCTCCTGGTCTCCAGAGGGCTGGCACTGTGTCCTTGGGCAGTGCTGGTCCCCTGCTCAGCAAAGGGCATCTGCAGACTCCAGAGCCTGGTTACGGCTTGTTTGGAGCCCCTCTGGAGACGCAGCAGGCTAAAGGCAGCCCTTGGTGAGTGGCAAGTGGGAGCATGCACACAGCAATGGGAGGACACAGCTGTGAGGAGCAGGAGACCAGTCCCACCAGCTCAGGCTGGTGGCAAGGGATGGGGCACATTGCACCCGTGGGAGAGTTGCAGTGGCCCCAGCCTGGGTCTCTGCAAGGATGTGGGGGCTTTATCCTAAGGTTACTCAGCCCCGAGCTCCTCTGTCACAGATTCCTGCTCCTTGTCTTCTCACCTGCTGGCTCACAGCAAAGTCCTGCTCATGTCAAGAGCCCCATGTTTTTCCAGGGTGGAGGAGATGGGAGAGCAAAGGCATCTCCTTTGTAGGAGATTGGGCTGTAGAAAATAGCTTTGTAGCTTAAGGTTTAGGGGAAACTTCAATTTCTTATGTCATTTAACATTCATAAGAAATTGCACATAGAGAACAGTATTCATGATTTTCTGCCCAGCTTAGCTTCCAGCCCCGTGCTGGAGCTGCATGAGATTTTTGCTCTCCTCTCCTGGGTTTCATAACACCATCAGTGTTTATTCTCTTATTCATTTGTACTTCTTTCCCATTTGAAATAATCAATTGTTGGTATAAACTCACCTAGGGAGCAATTACTGTGAGCCTAACCCAAACAGGCGCTGGGGTGCTCCATTAAGCAATATCACCGCCCTCCTCTCCGCTGATCCCAAAGGATACAATATTTACTTTTCAGCTCTGCAATTCATACCGAGCGAACTTCGGTCAGCTTGCCAAGAGTAACACAAAGCCTAACAACGGGCTTCAGCGCTAGAGATGGAGTTCCTGACTTTAAAAACAAAAAAAAACCCAAAAAAAAAACCCAAAAAAAAAAAAAAAAAAAAAAAAAAAGCCAACCTATTATTTTGCCTTTGCTGAGAAATGCCTGGCAGCAGCAGAGCAGGCAGACACCAGAACCACCCCTCCACCTTCAACAGAGCCATGGGCAGCGTGAAGTCTGTCCTGAGGGACTCAGAAAAAGGAAAAAAAAAGAACAGAGCAGTAAGCCTGGGACACGGGTTGGCAGCTGCCTGCTTTTCCTTTTGATATGGATTTTATTAGGTTGCTGCAATGTTCTGTGAGCTTTTCCTCAAAAGTTTTGCAGAGCCATGAAGGGGCACATTCCCCAGCACCTGTAGATATTTCAGCCAGGTTTTCAGTAGCTCTGACCATCACGAGCCTCTGCAGATTTAATTACTAATTGGGAAGAAATTGCTGCTCAGTTCTGTAGCCTTTTCATTGCCAGCGGGGTTTGCTTTGTCCAGTTCTCCTCTGGAAATTATTTATTCACTAATCAGCTGCTAACAAGGGAAGCACTTGGAGCAAATTACCTTCCTGAGGTACTTCATGGGCATTAGCTGTATTGTACCAAAAGTCTCAGTGTTAATTTAGACAATTTGCCTACCTGAAGAAAAAGCTGTAACGAAGCAGCTGCCAGAATGAGGCACAGGTCTGGACCTGGAGGAGGCTTTGGCATTGCCCAGCAATGAGGGGTTTGTTCAGCAGTTTGTGGGGTGTTCCTGAGAGCCAGAAACATTTTTCCTGAGGCAATTGTTGCCGTTGTGGCAGGTAGAAAACCCTGGGGTTCCAACTCCCTCAGAACAGATGGGCGCCTTTGAACTCTTTGTCGTGGCTCATTCCTGATGGATTTGGTACTGTGCAGCCCTGGCAGGGCACTTGTACCAGTGTCAAACTTCACCAGTACAGCTCCAATACCAGCTTCTCCTCCTGCTCCTGGTCAGCCATCGTTTAGCAGCAATTTGTGACCCTGCTGGGGAAAATCCTACTGTGCAAGCCACAGGCTGCCAGCAGAGCCCAGTTCTCAGAAGGCACTGCATGAACTGTCCCCATTTATCACCTACAGACTTCTCACTCTTAGTGCATTTTCCAGCTGTTGAAATGTTTGTGGCGTTTGATGTCACAACACATCCACTCCTTAGAGCTGGTAGGATAAATGGACACTTTCAGGTCCTAAGGACAGTATCAATTTAGGGAATAAAACGCTTGTGGATGCCCTGTGGCACATGGAGCTCTAGACAATGTGTCAGAAAAAAAACAGTGTTTTTTTTTTCCTTTCAAACTATTTTCTATGCTGAAGGACTTCTCTGGCTACCTTGGGAACACAGCAAAGACATCTCCTTCAGCATAATCTGCTGAGCTCAAGGGAGAGAGGAGTTTTATACAGAATGCTTAAAAACACCAGCAGCAGTAGGGAGAAAAATAAATGGGCATGTGAGATTAGGCTCCTCAGCTGTGGAATAGGGGCATGGAGAGCTGGCCAGGTAAAGGATGGTCAGCTGACCTGACAGGCCTTATGGTCCTGCAATAGAAACCATTATCTGGAAAATAATGCTGACATGGAAGAACCTGCCACTGATGCTGAGCTGTTCAGGAGAGGGAAATGTAGAGCCAGTGTGAAGAACTGCAGAAAGTGAGGCTGATATGGAGCAGTAGGTAATAAAATGGGAACAAAATTCATCACTTGTGGATGCTGGGTAGTGCAGATGTAGAAGGGCATAACCCAAGGGTACAGAGAAGAGCTGCAGAGAGCAGGAAGGTAATGTAGGAGGCAGCACATCCCCCAGTTCCTGTCCTTGCTGAAGCCAAGCTCCCACCTGGGGGAGGAAGACCAGGATGGGATCTCCCCCTTAGCTTCTCATGCCAAGCTGTGCCCCAGTGGGCTCACCAAGAGCACCCACTTCAGCAGCTGATGTGTGGACACAAGGCAGGAGAACCACTGGTGCAGAGCAGGTGGATGGGCTACATGGCCAAAATGCCAGGCTGTGCTCTGCCTGACTATCCTGCAGGCTGCACTTCCAGAGCCACAGCTCTGGCCTTGAACCACCCTTGGGCTGTGCTCCATCAGTCCTGGAGCTGTGTATCAGCTCTGGGGAATCATCCCCAGGGATTAAAGCAGCCTTCAGGTTATGGACAAGGATGGTGCAACTGAGGAGAATCAGCAAAGTTCACAGCCTCTCCTGGGAACAAATGAAATCCTGCAATTCTGCAGGATCTGTGCTCAGCGGTTTGGGGAACTCCTAGTGCTGTAGAAAAGCAAAGGTGTCCAGCAGCAATTTTTGTTCAGTAATTGGAATAGACATAAAGATGTCCCGGCATTATAAACCACTGCACTCTGCAGAAGGGAAACAGCAGTGCCTGGAGTCCAACAGGGCTGAAGTGCATTCCTGTTAAATAATGGGAATTCTGTAACACCTGCGCAGAAGGCAAGGAGGATGCCAATCCTGTGACAGTGTCAAAGGAGAAGGCTGGCAACCCCAAGCTAGCAGCTTGATTCCCAAGTTAGGCAAAAGGATGGGAAAACTGGTGTAAGATTTCCCAGATAGCAAATTTTCCAGGTCAAAAAGATTTTACCTGGAAAAGATACAGGAACAGATCTAGAAGAAAATTCCATATGGTGGAAAAGGAACTGGAGGCCAGCAAACCTGCCTGTGCTGACACCTCAGGGTTTCACATTTTAAGAGCAGCCAATGTTTCAAAAATAGGAAATACAAGAAGTCAGTATTATTAAAGCAAATGTAATGCAATATCCTATCATGAGTCATTTACTTTTAAACCTCAAAAATTTTCAGCCAATGCCACTAAATTTCTTTCACCAGTCATTGCTCTGGTGAAGTTTTACCAGCAAATAACAAAGACGAGATAAAATGTGCAGTGTTTCATCCTCCCCTTCCCTGAAGAACTGTGTAATAGGCTGCATTATCAAATAATCATAGCAAGAGAAGATTTTAAATAATACTGGGCTGAATAGTGAGTGCCAAGGCAGTCATATATTTGTCATAAAAACACAGTACCAGGTTCTTAATGAATAAATGTGTCACGTGGATTTGAGCTGGTAGCATCATGTACAAATCCTGAAAAGTGACTCTCTGGTCCCCAATGTGAAGTTACTGGAGTTTACAGTTCTGCAGCTCCTCCTGCCCAGGAGTTTCTGCAGCCTGTGCTCAGCCAAGCCTCCCTGCAAAGGGACCACATTGTCCTGATTCTAGTAGATAAAAAGAAACAGAGGCTGAGAAACCACTGTCCAGCATGGGGGCTAGAAAAATTTCAAGAATTTCTGGCTATCCTTTCAGCTTCCAGTCCCAAAAGTCCCAGACTAGAGGGTATGGGAGGCTGACCTGGAACCAGGTGTCCAGAGGTGATGTGAGTCTTTTTCCTGGTTTCAGTTTCACATCCCTCACAGGGGAGTGATGCCCTCTCTGCTCTGGTGGTATGAGCAGCTCAGCAGGAGCCCACAGCATCCTGTACAGACGGGAAAGGATGTGGTGCAGGATGCTGGGGACATGCCTGTAGCAGCACCAGGTGGGGTGCACATGGGTGCCCAGATTGGCATGGGAGGGTGGCAGAGCATGCTTGGGAGAGACCTCCTGCAGCCAGAATTCCTCCTGGAGGAGCAGCAACACTAGAAAGCAAAGTTTCCCTGTCCCCAAAATCACATCTAGGACAGGACATGGAGTTTTAAGTGCCATGGTGCCCAGCAGAGCAGAAGGGCTGTGGGTGGACATGAGTTAAATGTCTGGGCTATATTTACCCTTCTTAAAATAACTTTGCTTTTTGTGGATCATTGTCAGAAAACCACAATTGATACTGTCCGGCTGCTCGAGCCCTTTACAGTTGCTTGTAGATAGCAACCTTCTGGTACTGCCAGAGCAGGGGTGGGTCTGACCAGAGCTAAATCAGTGCTGTGGCCAGCAGCAGGGCTGGGCTGAAGGAGGGCATGCTTGTGGCTGACCCACAGGGCCCAGGGAAGGCACTGGTCCCTGGGGCCCATGCCTCAGACACCCTCTGCAGCTGTCAGCTGTGGGATGTCAGTGACATCCTGGGGGCCCAGCACTGCCATCGGGGCTGCCCAGCAGCACACTGCACACCACACGGGCATGCACCGAGCTCTCAGGGCTCCTCCTACACACCATCTGGGCTCTGACTGTAAAACACAGTAAAATGCATGAGAACTCCTCCAAATTCCTGATGCAGGGACCACAGCCGAGCCCATTCATTTTGCTCGCAGAAGCTCCCTGGGAGCAGCATGATGCTGTGCAGGAGGCTGTGGCAGAGTGCTGTGCTCTGCTGCTGTCCGGTTTTAGTTAAGAACCAAGTTTGCCTGCTTTTTCCCAATTTCTCCCTTAGATGTCACAGTCTTTTGCATAAGGAAGATCAAACTGTGATATTTTTAACCATCCTTGTAAAAAAATGTATGGTGCATTGTGGGGAAAGCTGAGTCATGTATAGCCAAGAGGCTCAGCTTGGCAGGGGAGGATGCAGGTGCTGACTCCAGGAGAGGGGAGGCTTTGCTCTGGGACACCTGCTTTGTATGGTACAAACAGAGCTGCAGTGCCAGGTGAGATAGCATTTATGCTGAAATGATGGATTGTGCTGAAAAAGATAAATGGGTGATTGATGAGGAGCTCGTGGTGCACAGGAGTGATCCACGGCCAAGGTGGCACACACGGAGCTCAGCAGCAGTGGGGTGGGTGCAGTGGGCACTGCAGGGAGGAGCTGCTGCCCCACGTGAACCTCCCTGGGCAGGGGCACAGGAGCTGCGCCTGCCTCGCTGGCTTTGGAGCTGTGTTGGGCTCTGGTGGGTGAGTGGGTGAAGGGCTAAGGGTGCTGCCAAAGGCTGCTTTGCTTCCCCTGCCCGGCCTCTGGAGTGTGCCCAGCACAGGGGCTGGGCAGCAGCACCAGTAGGATTCCAGTGTTAGCAGCTTCTGTGCCCAGACCCACCATCCCTGCCCTTCAGCAAAAGAAATGTCTGGGCTGGGAATCATGCCCAGATGGCAAAGTGCACAGATAACTGGCTTGCCAGGGCACGCCTCTGCTTTTCCATGTTCTCAGAGCTGAAAAAATTATTTCCCCTGTAATCCCAAAATTCTTTTAATGATGAGAAAAAGCAATTGAAAAGTTTCGTTGTGTAACCTTCAAGATCAAATGATGATTTACTCAGAATGTGCTTTGTGATGTTACACAGTATACAGGCTCAGCAATTAGCTGGAAGCAAATATTCCTCCTCATTTTCCATGGGTGTGTCATTAGGATAGCATCCCATCGGTTGAACATTATCATTATCACCCACAAATATTGCTGAAGTTCAAACTATTTACTTGTAGTTTACTTTTTATATTATCAAATATTGTTAATTCAGTTTCATTACTGCCTTGGAAATAATGTGGTGATGTTTTTTTGCAAACTGCTGTAACAAACAAGCATCGGAAATATGTTGTTATTTCTACAGCTGGAAGTATCAATGACAAGGAAAATGCGCCTTTCAAGCAAATCTTTAGTAGTTTACTTTCTGGATGAAAGAAGATCCAAGGTTTGTATCCAATGCACACAGCTTCTGTCTGCTGCTCATCTCTGGTGTCTCCTACAACCTTCAGGGAGCTCACAGCCATACCCAACACTGCTGCAAAACCAGGCTTCCAGCCTTCTAGCCCCTGGATAAATCTCTGCAACAATTTGGGGGGAGGGCTGGGGAAGAAGACTTGCTGGAGACAGGGATATGTCTTTTCCATAGTTATGGATAAACCTGGATCTTCGCCATTACATTTCCCTGTTCAATGTAGCAGGAAAACTGCCAGCAGGGTTTGTGCTGAGCTGGTGTGCAAGGGTTTGTGCTTCCCAGCCCAACTCCCACACTGAGTGCAAGGTCCCTGGTGCTGTTTGGGATGGTTTTCCTGCAGCTCCTCTGCTTGCACCAGTTTTGTCCTTGGTCAAACAAAGAAAACTACAGAAGAGGGCACTTCCCCGCCTCCTCCTCCCCACCCCCCCCCCCCCCCCCCCATTTTCTTTCTTTTGCCTGTGGCTGCAATAGAGCAGAAAAGGCTGTGGGGTTGCTTCCTGTCCCTCTGCAATGTCCCACTGCAGGACAGAGATGTGGGTCACAGCTGGCCCATAGCCCTTGCAAACAATCAGAGGGTGTTTTACTGGTTTGGGAGAAAATTTGATCTCAGACTCTTAGCTCGTTCCCAGCCCTCTGGTGCCAGTGCCAAGGCTGTGGGACTTCTCTGAGCACCACCATTAGAAAAGGGAGTGGGTAGACTCCCAGTTCCCAGGAACATCTCCTGGGAAGGTCCATGATGCCCTCCTGGCCTGGGGGGTAGTCCTTGCTGAGGAATGCTGCAAACCAGGATGAGACCATGATGGGGTGGTCCTCAAGACTGGAGACCCCTTCTCCTGGAGCTGGGCTTCTCAAGGTTCTTTAGACAAGGATGAAGGGAAGCATCACCCCTTGTTAAAGACCCTCTTGTCCTCCCCTCTGGGAGGCTTTAGCCTCTGGGAACAGCACATCGTGTTCCACAGAGTAGAGTGGGACAGCAAAACTTCCCTGGCTGATCTGGAAACAGTAATTTTCTAGCAACATGGAATTACTATGTGTAGCAGAGTGTTGCATGATCTGCGTTTGATGGGGAAGAAATGCTTTCAAAAAGGACAAAGATCTTTGGTCACAGGCATTTGATAGAAATAAAGATTGAGGAGAGCAGAATGAACAGTGATAAATGTTTCTCACAGAAAGGACAGTTAATCCTGGAGGCCTCAGATATTTTTCTTCTTTCAGACTGATGCCAGGTGAAATACCTGCCAACAGTGTTGTCTTTAAGGCCTTGAGAGCCTGAGAGGAAACTCAAAACCTGCTGCTGATTGCTACAAGTCTAGTAAACAATTTCGGCCCTGAAGAAACGCTTCCCATGTGTGTTGCATGGAAGGCTTCACATTGAGAGTCTGTGACTACAAATCAAAATACAAATTAAATCAAGAAGTGATGCTTTATTCTGCCTGGCCAGGTGAAAACCCTAAACATTGGCCACTCCTTGTTCCCAGACCTTGCTGCAGCCAGGGCTCTTCTCCTCTGTTTATTCCACATTAGAAGAACATCAGCTGGGCTTTCTGCATGGATTTTTATTCACACCTTGTGAACCTCTGCCTCTAAGGGAAAAGCGGTAATGTGGAAGACAATATCTGCTGTCAGCTTATGCACTTGCCAGGAGGAGGCAGGAATTCCCTCCAGTCGTTATTGGTCATGCTCATAATCCAAGAGACTTCTTTCAAGATGTGGTGAGACACAGGCTTTTTGCACATTGAATGTTAAAAGGTAGTGTCAGCTTTCACAGTAATTTAAAACTGGCATTCCTTCCTGCCTTACTCCTGCTTCCAAAGGGCATCTTTCATCTTTCCAGGAGGCTTATCTTTAGCACACATCATAAACAAAAGCCTTTAAACACCCTCACCATCTCTCACAGAGTGGCTTCATTCAATACCTGGCCAAAAATGTCGAGTATCCCTTTTGTCTGGGTGATGGAACTTTTGGCTGAGGGGAACAAGTATCTGAGGGAGGGTAAGTGCATGTGAGTGTGAGTTTGTACACATGTGGGTGTATGAGGTTCTTCATGCCAACCTCCCCAGCCTCTGAATCCTGGGCAGCATCCCACAGGAGGGTGAGAAGTTGCTTTTCCTAGAATACAGGCACAGGGAGCTCTACTGCAGACCAGGGGCGTGGATGTTTGCTCCGTGTTTTGCTGGGATAAGCTGAGACAGGAGCCTCAGAACAGAGCTGCAGGTGATTTGGGGAAAAAAATAATTTAAAAAGAAAGACGTTAAAACTGAGGAGGGAGGTGCTGGTGGTTATTAAGCACAGGTCAAGGAGAAGTTCACCATGCAGCTGTGGCCCAGCTGTCTTGGTGCACCTTGGAGGAGCTTTTTTGGATATTGTGGACTTTGTTTTCCTGCAGCATGTGAGGTGCTGATTTGAGATGAGACACAGACCGACATTTGGCTGTGTTTTTTCAATACTGGTGGAGTTTAAAAGGGAGCCATGCTTCAGCAGAAGGGTTTTTCCAGCCCTGGCACTGGTGCAGCCCCTTCTCCCTGAGCATCCACACACTTAACTGAGGTGTCCTGACCTCCCTCTTCCCACAGAACAGCCACCCTGACCTCTGTGCTGGGCCCTTCCTGGCAATTAGCAACTTGCCAAGCTAATCAACACCTCCTGGCAGAGCACTGCCACAGCCAGGAAAAATGACTGTGTCCTTGATCCGGTGCTGGGAAGTACCACAAGCTCCAGCCAAGTGGGCACCTTGCAGAGCAGGCTCCCTGCCTGCTGGAGTGTGATGTCCCAAGCTCCCTGAGAACAGTGGCCCGAGGGAAGGAGGCCCTCATGGTCTGCAGCATGCATGCTTCTCACAGGTTACACTCTGGGGAGCCCAGAGCAGGATTACTGCATGGCTTCTGAGAAGCAATAAACAGCCAGGACCAGTCTTGCATAATGCCACAGTCTGACTTCCAGTGTTGCTGAACTCCTCCATTGGGAAGAAGAGCCATAAAAACTGGGCTATAGGCCAGCCTGTGCCCTGTTGCTCATGAAGCACGAAGCCTTCTGCCCTTTGAGTTTCAAAATCCTCACAGCACCCTGCTGCTCCCCCAGGGTCACCCACACCTTCACACCTGTCAGTGCTGCTCTTGGCTCTACTGGAGATGGACACGTTGAGACAGGACAGGTCCGTCTGCCCCTGCTTTGCTGTCCCCCTGGCTTCATGGTGCAGGCACCTCCTAGCCACATGCTGCCCAGTGTCCTCTGCAAAACCCACTGCTCAGCTGATATTCCCAATGTGGCACATAAATGTCCTGTGTCCCCTGGGCTGGTGTGTGGCTTCACCCTCCTTGCCCTGCCTGTGTGCCTGTGGCTCTCAGCCTAGGGTTCCTCAGCCCCAGCTGGCTCACTGGGTGGGATGCTGGGGAGGTCTGCCATCTGGGAGTGCCAGCCTCTGGCTGGACTGGGATGCAGGGGATTCTGCAGACTCACTGCAGCCACAGAACTGGTCTGGGGACTGGACACTGCCAGCAGCAGCCCACGGATCAGTATCTAGGATATTGCCATAATAACCACAGCATGGCATGCCTTGGACACCTTCACTGAAGTGAGTGACCCTTGCTGCGCCAGTGATGGATGGTTTGCAGCAGGACTGAACCACCAGGGCACATCTCCAAGTCACAGGGAAGAGAGACAGCCACTGGCAGAGGGCTGTTTAGGAGGAGTGTGCTGAGTCTGGGACAGGGGGAGCAAAACAGGAAAGGCAGCTGCCTGCTGGAAGGGATTAGATGCAGCTCTGAATGCAGAGCAGGGATTGCAGGCAGCCCAGCCTGCCCAGCAATGCTTATTGGGAAAACTGTGGGGGAAAAGAGGAGCATGAATTAAATAATTGCACAGCAATTAATTTATGAGCACTACCTCTGCTGCTGAAGCACTCTTGCTCTGTTCTCACAAGCTGGACACAGGGGCCAGCACAGCCTATGCCCAGTTCCTTCAGCATCACAGCCAGGTACTTCAGAGTGATTTACAAGAAGCTATCACATCACCAGCGAGAGAAACAACCCAAAATGATGTTCCACCATGCTCCTTAGGGTGAGCTCTGAGTAATTACTCCAATTACGCCCTAAATTACAGGGAAGCCAGTGGCCTCCACATGAGGACAGATTGCAGAATCCATCTTTAATTGTCAGTTGGGCTGTGCTCTGCTGCCTCCAATTTGAAGTATATGTTCATTTCCCTCATGGGTCTGCAATCACACTGCTTATCATCACCTTTTTATCCACTCCTCTATTTCTAGCATGGATGTCAAAAAAGACAGTATATTAATCAGCCAAACTTTCTTCACTGCTTCTTGTCAGCAGCAAACTGTCTTCTAGAATGAAGCAACCAGTTGCCTTCACCTAGAATTCTGTGAGAGGCATCCATCAAAAGCCGGTTAAGTGACAAGTCCATGGGGAGTATGATTTGTTGCTCCAGGTAAATGGTGAAGGACAGGGCTTAGCCAGACAGGGAGGGCCAGCTGTAAATCCAGATCCCTCCCTGAGACCGTTGTTATGTCAATAGTTATGAAAGCCCATCAACAGCTTCTCCCTCTGCCTTCGGCCCCAGTGCATCCCACCAAACAGGGCTGGCACAAGGACAAGGCCCACAGTAGGGGGCTGCTCTGTCAACACAGATTTTGTCCATTGTGAAGCTGCAGGGCTGTGTCACACTGAGCCTCCCCACATCTTGGTCACAGCATTGCCAGGGATGGGGAACTCCCCACAGGCTTTGACAGGATGTTTCAGAGGGTGCTCACATACTCACACACTGAATCCATGCCTTACTTCTAATCACAGTCTTCTCTCATCCTTGTCTGCCAAACAGAGGCACTGCCAAACACTTAATCACATCAAAAAGAGCTTTAATAAGCTGGGATCAAGTTAGCCCTTTAGCCTCTTTTTCTGGTCCGCATTGATGGTGTCCATTAAAAGTCAGTCTTCTGATTCCTTCCTTGGTCCTTGGCTTCTTCTTTGAGCTTTTCCCAGTTTTTCTGCCTCTGGAGATGCTGACCTCACACTGGGCCTGGCTTCCAGGGAGGCTGCAGATCTCTCCTGGACAGCTCTGTTCGGTCCCTTCCCTACAGAGGCATCTTTTCTCCAGGGGGGATTATCCCCAGCCACCCAGGTGCAGCCCCCTTGCCCTGTGCCGGGTGCTGTGCTGGCAGTACAGCCCGCTCCTGGCACCAGGAGTGCCAGGGTGGCTTCACCAGAGCCCGGGCAGCGCGAGGTGTTGAATAAGGGAGGGCTGAGGATCGATCCCCGGAGGCCCCGGACACAGGCGGCTGAGCAGCCGGGCTGGGAGCTCGGCAGAGCCCGGATTGGCAGCGCAGCAGCTCCCGCCGGGGCTCCCAGCAGCCGGAGTGCCAAAAGCCTTACGCAAGCCGCTTACATCAGCGCCGTCACCGGCCTCGCTGATAGGGACAATCGCAAGAACAGAGATATGCCGAGATCTCTTTTTCATAAAATGGTGCTAATTGACACTAACGATAATTCCCCATTTCAAACCGTTATCAGCCGAATCCGGTCAGGGCCGTTTCAGCCCTCGGCACAGGACTGATGTCAGCCGGAGCCGCCTGGGACATCCTGTTTACTCCATGGAGGCACGGGCACTGTGCCAGCACTGGGACCCCGGGGGAAGTCCCAGGGACCCACAGGAGCTAATTAGGTGCTCCTTCCCCGGCTCCTTTTTACGCTCACCGATGTGTCACACCTGCCGATTTAAAAATCTAACCCCGGTAGCTATTGTTTAACATCTTCCTGAAGCCCTCGTAGGATGGAAAGTGTTTTATTGTGATTATATTTTATTTTATAACATGCTGTATTGTTTAGCTTTTGCCTTCCAAATGCTGTACAGAAATATTTATCAAATACCTCTCCTTTTCTGGGTTGCTGCCTACATGATTTGTCACACTCTGCCTTTCTGGTCAGGGTAGAGATTTCTCCTTGTGCTCACCACTTCTTTCAACAGTCTCATGATGTTCAAGCAGCTTTTCACAGAATTATGCCTTTTATTCTGGTCTTTATTTTTGCAACTGCCTTTACCCTGAGATGTGCAGACCTGTATCATGCTCTGGACACAATTTTGGGGGGGTTAGGCTGACACGTGCTGGGACAGTTCTTGGCCTCTTCTTTGGCATATCCATTTGCACATCCTGTTCCAGGACAAAGATTCCCAGATTTCCAACCCACTGACTGCTCCAGTGGGCTGTGGTGCTCTGTGTGGGCAAGGACCAGCAGGTGCTGCTCCGCTTGGGCTCTCCAGCCATTACACCAAGGCAGAGCAGAGGTGGAGGTGGGTGGCTGGGCAGTTTCCTGCAGGGTGGATGCAGTGGTTGCCTTTCATCCCAGGAGGGGCAGATAAGCCTTTATGCTACCCCACACACGATTTACAGCACAGGAGCCAACACCCAAAGCACAGGGAGGGGGCTCCCTGGGAGTGGAAATGTGGGCACCCTGCGAGGCAATGCTCCAAAGGAGCAGATCCATGAGGCAAGAGGCTCCTCATTGCTGTGCTGTGCTGGGCTGAGGTCTCTCCATGGGCCCATCCCTAGCAGCACATTGGCTCTGCTGCTGGGATTTTACACAGAAAACAGGTTTGGTTCCAATAGGAATAAGAAAATATAAAGAAACCTGCTTTCAAAGTTGTGTACAGCTCCCTCTTTCCCCAAAAGAAGCACAGCTGGAGCAGGTTGGTGATTGCCTCAGAAGGTTCCTGCCCCTGCTGCAGGAAACAAATGCTGTATCCTGAGTATCTGGGTGCACACACGTGCACGGCCAAGGCTGAGGTTGTCAGGTGAGCAGCATCTCCCAATACTGGGCTGGAATCCTGAGGATCCCTCCCCAGTCATTACCCTTCCCAAGGGCTCCCGCGCCAGCATGAGCCCCAGTCATCACAGCAGGCAGGCAAGGTACAGCTAACAATTAATTTCTTCTCTACGAATTATCAAATTACAAACTTGCTTTTTAATTGTACACTCTTTGAAGAAGGTCACTGCATGTCTGGGACATATTTCTGCCTGTGGATCACGCAAGAGCTGGGTGGCAGCAATTTTAGGTGTCTGGGAATGATGAGGTCTCCAACTGGGCTAAATGGAAGCACCCCAGGCCATGACCCTGCTCCAGCCCCATGCACCTGCCCTGCCTGGCCATCCTCACCCCAACAAATGCATGGGTTGCCCTGCACTCCAAATGCCTCTCTGCACTTCTGAGCAGAACCGCATGCAGAAGCAGAGCCTGGTGCAACCTGAGGGCTCCACATCCACAGAGTGGGGACCAAATTGTGTGATAGCCCCTGAGCTGTGTGTCGAGCATCACTTGCTCCCCAGCTTGCTGCCCCACACCCCAGGGCACCACCCATCCCAGCCCCAGGACATTGCCACGGGGATGCAGGCCCCGTGCCTATTTGCTGTCATCACTCTGGGATTGCACAGGGACTGACTCAGTCACAAGGAGAGGAAGGAAGTAGGAAGATGGCCACGGGAAGAACAACATCCCAGAGCACAGGGCGCTGCTCCCCAACTCCTGCCCTGTGCCCACACCCTGGGAAGATGCAATGAGAGGTGACTGTAGGTATGAGCAGCACAAAAAGGCTTAACAGAGGTATGATGGAAGGCTGATTCAGCTGGTGCAGGGGCTCCTCACAGCCGCCCATCGGCTGCCACCTTGGAAGGACAGCTGCATTAGGCTGACCTTTGCCCTCACTGGCTTTTGTTACTGTCAGACTACTGGCTTCATGCAGGCAGATGCTTCTGGTGAGGCTGTTTAGGTGTTTGCAGATACTTAGGCTATTTGGGTAGCTGCAGGCAGGTACAAATACCCCTCTGCTCATGGTGGAGGGGTGGCTTTTCCGTATGCTTAAGACCTGCAGCAACACTTGGTTCCTCCAGTTTGCAGTAGTTTGTCAGTGTCTGATCTATCTCACTGTAGAAAAACTACTAATGCAATTCAAGTGACTTTTGTTAGGTGTTATATTTTAGCCATGAGGTGTTGTTTGGTCTCTTCGAGCAGTGATGGAGCATTCATTTCTTCTGACATGTCTGTGTATACCACCTACACCTGAAAAGTCTTATCCTTCATACCCTTCACTTCAAAGGCCTGTTTTATTGGTCAGGCACCTCTTTCCCATTTTTTTGTGTCAGGAGCTTGATGTGGGCTTGGGCCTGGTCACTGGAGGAGTCACTGGGGAAAGGGGTGCTGGGCAATATCTCTGTTCTTGGAGATCTCCAAAACTCAATTGTTTTGATCCAGTGTTTGCAACAGTCTTGATGAGAGCAGAAGGTTGCACCAGAGACCTCCAGAGATCTTTTCTAACCTTTATTTTCTTTTTCTCTAGGTGCTGTGTCTATCACAGAACAGTGACTTGTCAATGGCCTCATCATTGCAGGGCAGCCTGGTTGCTTCCATCAGCTGTGGTCCCTAGGTCACGTCCTCAGCCGTTGCTTCCCTGTTCCGAGTCTCTCATCCTTCACAGCATTTGTGCCCTCAGGTCCCAGCCTGCCCTTGTGCTCACAGTTTCAAGGTGTATTTGGGGCTGTTCCCTGGGTGACTCAGATCACTGGCACTAGCAGCATGTGCTCCTTGCTGTTTATGGCACCATCACCTTGTGTCATCTGCTTGTCTTACCAGGAAAGACTTTTCTAGTCATTTAGTTAATTGGTTAAAGTATTAAATTATGCAATACCAAGAGCTGATCCCCTTGGAGCTGCTTGTAATAACCAAATGGCATCCCTAATTCTCTCTTGCCCTTCAGACTTGGTCAGAGCATCTGTTTGTAAGCAATGTTTTTAACTTATCTCGGGTGGCATTAAAAGCCCTTGAGGAAACTGGATTGTGAGGCATCAACCCAGCCTGTCAGGCAGGACAAGCTGTAGTCTTCTTTGAAAAAGAAGGACAACAGCTCTGTTTTCCAAACCTCTCTCTCCCTTGACAGTAAGGTGCTTAACTGTGTACCTGAGTGCCTTGGCTGTTAGGCTATTGGGAGGTTTGGTGGTACTGGAATATTTCTTCCCCTGTGACTCTTCCAGCTGAGGCCCCGTGCTCTGCCTGTTGCTGGATTTGCAACCATCCTTCCCGCAGCTCCAGGGTACCATGCTGCAGTGGCTCCTGCACTGAACAGGCTTTGACTCAGCAAAATCCTATGGCAATCACTTAAAAACTTTAATGGGACAAGGAAGTTCCCTCTGGGAACAGCAAGGACTGTTTGCTGTGTGCCATCGGTTCCTGATGGTGCCTTGTTGAGCACCCCTGTCTTGTGGCAAGGTTTGGGGCAGGCAGTGGTTAAAAAGCTGTTCTGGGGCTCAACAGTGGTGGGCAGACACAGGGCACCACTGTGGCATTGGCAAGTATCATGAGCAGTGACTGTCCACAGCACCTCTGCTCTGGCCCAGGCATGGTCAGTATCCCCTTCCTGATGATCCTGTAGCTGGACATGCTTTCCTTGGGTGAAGGCTGGAGGCTCCAGGGATGGGGCAGTGTCATAATTCCTGGGGCTAATAGACTCATTTCCAGGGTAAACAGCTGGGTGGATTTGTGCAGGAATTTCTGCTGTCCCTTCAAAACTCATCACCCCAGCAGCTGACACACACCTGCCACTCTGGCATGGGGGAGGCTGAAGGCTGGAGCTGCCCATCCTGCCTCTCGTGGGATGAGAGAGGCAGCTGCCACGGTGGATTGTTGGACACTAGTGAAATGCCACCTGCCAAGGACAGGGAGCTGCAGCTCAGGCTGCACTGGAGTGCAAAGACAGGGCCCAAGGCAGCGCCTGTCCCAGGACAGGCTGAACCTCATCCTGTTGGTGAGGGGAGGAGGAGGAAACGTAGCTCACAAGAAGCTTGTCCTGTGGGAGGTGTGGATCTGCCATGGGGGTGCTGGTGCCTGGAGCCTCTGGTTGCATTAGCACCCTCTGGGAAAGGAGCCCTGGCACCACAGTTCCTGCTGCTCTGCACAGATGTTTGCTGGCAGTTTAGCCTGCCTGTGGCTGTGAGTGTGTAACACTGCTCTGGGAGGGTGCTTGTCCAGCAAACACTGGCTTGCCTGGCTCTACAGCCCACGCTGCAGGTGCCCCCTGTGAGGTTGGCAGTGGTGGGGAGGATTTCACCCACCCACAGCTGCCCTTTTCTTGGGCCCTTGGTCAACACATAAGGAAGCACTGGAAAAGGAACAGGCTGTCTGGGGAGAGTTCTGCTGGTGTGCTGGGGTCCTTTTCAACACCCTGTAGTTAGAGCAGTGTGCCAGGGAGCTGTGCACATACATGGTGCAGTCAGATGCCATCTCACAGGTCAGACCAAGCTCTGTTTGTGCAACTCCTTTTGATTGTGTTCTCATGGATAGGGTGCCTCAGCCTGTTCCAAACTCTGAAAGCTTTTTCTAAAGTAGTGGCTCTTGGTGGGGTTGCACATCTTGTCTCTCCTCCCTGGCAGCTCAAATACCCAGAAGAATAAGCTGCACAAGGATGGCCCCAATCTCGATGTAACATGATAAATTATGTAACACAATGTCACAATTATGTATTTCTGAAAGAGAAGTAGGGCAGGGAGCTGCCAGAGACGGCTCTGCTCTCTGGTGAGCAACACCCACGAGCTGCTGCTGAATGAACCGTGAGCTGGTGGGGTCACCTCCCTCCACATCCTTAATGCCACCGTTCACTGCAGAATCGGTAGGAGCTTTCAAGACCCATTTTTTATTCCTTCAGAGGCATCGTGTGTATGTGTAAACCCTAACAAAGGGAATAAGCAGGTAGTTTGTGCAGCCAGCAGCACATTGTTTGACGCTTGCACAGCCTCAGCAAATCGTTTAACCAGGGCCCTGAGCTGGGTCAGGTCAGAGCTTTCTGAATCCTCTGACCGCTGCATTTGCACAGCCTTTCTTTGTCATTTCTGTGCCAATACACTGAGCACTCATGCTTCATCTTCCTCACTGCCCTGGGAGCAGAGTAAATACATCATGATCTTTTCAGAGCTTGTCAGAAGCGGGCAGAGAAAGGCAGAGACTGAACTAAGTCGATTGGTTTGGGCAATCCAGAGCCCGCAGGAAGAGTCAGCAGCCTGTGTTTCATCTCCACTTCCTCTGCTCCAAACACAGATGGGAAAAACAGGAGGGGGAGGGAGGAGAGGCAAAGATAAAGTGAGAGACAGGAGTGAGATCTGCTACTGCAGCAACAGTGTTGTGGGAGCAAGGGAAACATTTTAGAGCAAAACAGTGCTTTGGATTTTTCATCATGCTGTACTGATTGTCTTGATCTGAGGGACTGGAGTCAATTGCAAATTAAATAATTAAAATATTTCTTTTTCTTCCTCTTAGGGTAAGGAATGAGCTCCCTGGCTGCTGGTGGGCTGGCAGGGAAGCTCCTGTGGATGGGTGCCTGGATAGCTGTAGAGGTGCTAGGTAGATGTGTGAAGGTGTCTGGAGGAAAGCAGAGCCCAGAGCACACTGCAGCTGCCTGGTATCCCTGCCAGCAGTGACATCTCCCACAGTCTATGTGTCTGTGTCATGGGCCAAAGAAACTGCACTGCACAAAAGTGTCTGAGGTGAGAAAGAAACCAGTACCTGCACTGGGAGAAATCAGAGAACTGAATTTTCTCTCCTTATTCCCAAGAGCAGAGAAATTCTTTCCAGCAACTCTGATCTGGGCTTTCATTTTGGACTCACCCAGGCTATTAATATCCACGCCACCATCCCTGGGAGCTGAGGTGTTGGGTCATGCATGTGTGTGCATGTGTGAGGAGCAGCACTGAGCACAGCACACAAGCACACACACCACCACATGCCTCCCCCACGCCTCTGCATGTCTGGAGAGGAGGAAATCCTGCCAGAGCTCACCGGATGCAGAGAGGAATGACCTATTCCCATCCCACAGAGGCCCAGGGCATCCATGTGATGCCAGTGGAAGCGTGGGGGGCACTCATGCGTGTGGGTATGTAGGATCAAGTTCTGAGAGCATTTGTTCAGCAGGGAAGAACCTGAGCCATGCTGCTACTTTTCTGACTCCTCCAAAGGCTGTTGAAGTCCTCCAGGTAAAGCAGGAAGGCAGGATATGACAGTTCCAATGTCAGACTGCAGCAGGAGGAGGCAGTGGCTTTCAAAAATAACCTTTGCAAGGTCATCCCAGGCAAGGCAGAGCAGCAGTGGTGGGATTGAGCACTTTTCTGCAATTCAGCTCAAAAAGGCTGGATTTTGCCTTTTCTTTATGGGAAGGAAAGCATGTGATGACAGGTCCCCAGAGCTTTTATTTTGAAGCCAAATGCTTAGAGTGCATGAAGACAGCAAAAGCATTTTCCTACAGGCAATATAAATCAAATAAATGGGGACAGTGCACTGCAATTCAGAGCAGACAGCAGCCAGCACGGGCTGCACTTACAGCTCAGCATCGCCAGGGCATTGGGGATGGAGGTGTCCAGGACTGGCATTGCCAGCAGTCCCTCTGCCCCAGCCATCTCCCACCCAGTGGGGGTCAGGTCTCTGCCCTGGTGTGACTTTGCTGGAGCTTTTGCAGTGGGGTTTTTCTGCCTTCCTGTTAAAGCTGGGTATGTGAAGGTGTCTGAAGAGTTTAATTAAACTATACAGAACCAGCTTCAGGAGAAGCTGTCTGGTTTAATAGACTCTCTGTTCAATGTGCAAAGCTGAGTAGTGTTCCTATAGGAATGTTTGTATTTTTTTATTGTCCCTCTGGAAGAGGGATTAGCACCAGGATGGGTAGCTGCCCCATTCCTCCCACTCCCATTTGCTGCCATTAAATAGTCCAGGCGCCCTGTACAAGAAAGGAGCTGCAAAGAGGGGACCTGTCCTCATGGGCTGGGTTTTGCAGGGTACTCTGAGCACTGTGAAGGTGAGGAACAAAGTCCAAAAGATGATGCTGGGACTCTGCAGAACTGGCCCAGGCAGGCACCTATGAGCAGCCCTGGGTGGAGGTGGGCTGCAGAGGGACAGCTGCCTGGTGTGGCCCAGGGGAACTGCTAAGGGGCCAGCAAGCAGCACTGGGGCCACGTGCATCAGTGGTTGTGGTGGGGAGAGGCTGTGCTGGCCCCAGCCTGGCAGAGGAGTCATGCATGTGACATTGGGAGCATGTGACTGTGTCTTGGGAGTAAGTGAATGCTGGATGCAGTTAACTTACCTTTGCTGCATTAACGTCTGCTAAACAAATGTCCTGTGTGAAAACTGAATTGTATGCAACACTAAAGCAAGAAATGAGCCCAGTGGCTCAATAACAGCTCTAGAACCCTTATCCTATCATTAATGGGTTTTACAGCTGTCTCTCTGGAAATAAAACATTTTCTTGACTTACAGCTGTTTAGGTGTTGAAGGCTACTCAAGAGATGGGGCTTGTTTCTAATTGAAAGACTAATTCCCTCACGTGGTTTGTGGCTAGAGTACCTGCCACAGCTGCAAGCTAGAGCAATTCAGGGGAGACCAGCAGCTCTTTTTGAATCCTCCTGGGTGAGGGGGACTGGAGCCTCACCCTCACATGAGTTTGGAGTACTTACCTCAATCTATTTCCCATTTAGCAGAAGGTGCTGTGCAGCACAGATGCTGTGTTGCTTTCCCTGTTACTCTGGCCAGGAGTTGGTGCTTTGTTTACCCACATCACAAACAGTGCAGGGAAAAAGCTTTTAGTTAAAGCCCCTGGAAATGAGTGAGATGAAGCAAAGCTCCATGGCATTGGCGTAACACCAGTGAGAAATCCATTTGATCTCGCTGTGATGAATTTGCTGCATCTTCCTGTTTGATTTATAGGGTGAGTGCAATGTAGGCTTTGAAACAACTAGCAGCTCTGATCTCCATTCTGGCCAACTTCTGGAACTTTTTCCAGGGGCTGTAATCCAGCTCCCCACATCTCCTGGTCCAGCTGCCTTTGATGGAAGGGTTTGTCTCCTGCTGGCATCTGCTCTGCTCACACAGGGAGGAGTGTATAGGTGGCTGCGACCCTGCCACACTGCTGGCAATGCCTCCCAGTGTAATGGCAGAGGGCAGCAGGCTCTAGGGTGGCCCTGCCCAAGCTGAAGCTTTATAGGCACAACTCAGCACCTTGAGACTGAAAGCAATGAGTTTGTTTGTTTCCTTAATGTGTCTCCTTTCACACTGGGCTGGCCTGTGTCCAGGCAGGCATTTATCTCCCTTCCCACTGCAGGCTCATGCCAGCTGCTGTCTGAGGAACTGCTCTCCATTTCAAAAGAAATCAAGTCAACTTTGTTCCCAAGCCTCTATTAATCACCCTTTCCAATTTCTTGTCTTCTAGCAACAGACTCTGCTTGGCTGTTTAAGCTGGAGGATACAGGAACCTTGGCTGGCTTCTCTTTGGTGTAGCCCATCTCTTTAAGTTCCCTACTCCTGACCCTGGTCCTCTGCAGGATGCACCAGCCTGGGCAGTTTGCTGTGGTCAGTGGGCACCATCTATTTGTCCTGCTTGGAATTATGCTTCCATAATTCCAAGGTTAGGAGGTTTCCCATGTACATGACCTTGTCAAATGAATCATCACTGCAGGAGGACCTGGGGTCTCCAAATCATTCCCAATATGAATTTAAACATCAACCCCAAATCTATGCTTGGCTATCTGCCACAGCTGCCATGCCCCACCATGGGTGTGATCTGTTCCCACGTGGGGATTGGGAAAGTCCTTTAAAAAAAGCAGAAGTAACCTTTTTAAGCAGGCCTGGCCTTCACACCGGCCAGTGCTCACAGCAGGAACTCAGGTGGCACCTCTGCCTGGTCATTGCATAGGCATTTGTGCCAGGACTGCTGCAGACTTGGTAAAGTCTCTGGTCCTCTGGTCCTCCCCATGGAGCTGATGCTCCAGAAAGGCTGATGGAGCTGTCAGGAGCTGATGCTAATCACTTGTCCCTCGGGACAAGCCCTGCCATGTAGCCACACCTGCAAAACCTCTGGTCTCCTCTCAGAGCAGCAGGCTCTGCACAGCCCCGTGGCTCCTTCCCTCGTGTCCAGTCTGTGGCACCAGGGGTGTTGGTCTCACTGCCGTGGGTCCTGAGAGTGACCAATGGCACCCAAGTGACACCACTGTGCAGCCAAGCAGGCACCTACCAAAAACACCTGGATCCCAAGGGCTGTGAGCAGTCCTGAGGATGATGAGCTGGAGTCAAGGAAGATCCAGTCAAGGGTAAATAAAAATGAGCTTTCCAGAAGCTGTGGTCTTGCACACTGAACTGAGAGGAAAGGTGGCCTTCAGAAGGGCCTGACCATGGATATGAAGGGTTAAATCATGGTTGACATCCATCCTGCTGGGATTTGTCAGCCTGGACACTGTAGTCTGTGGAGAAAAACAGGCAGAGTAATTTCCTGATTTAAATGAATTTCAGAGACCACCACAGGAAGGAACTTGGGATGTGTCCAAAGGGTAACCAGGCCATGGAAAAATACCAGGCAGGGGAAGGGGCCAGCGGAATCAGAACTTGGATTTTCCCCTTTGTCACTACAGAGGTGATAGCCACCATTGCATTTTCCAGTTATGAGTCTAGTTTAAGAAATTTAGGACACTTTAAATGTCAGATTGTTGAATAATCAGCTTTTCTGAAGAGGAAAATTCCCTGAGAGCTTCAGCCCTTCCCAGCTGGCATTTCATGTTATTTACAGAATTGCTTATTGTACCTGTGTCCCCAGTATAAATTAAAAAATTTATTTGCTGCTGCCTGCCTTGTCCATAGACAAGACATGGTATTTAGGAAAGGTTTTGTTTGAAAAACTGAATTCCCACAGCAGTGGAAGGGTCCTTGTCACTCTTGCAGCAATGCTGACACAAACTTAGTGACAGACCAGGTGTGGGATATAAATGGAAGTTCAGGGAATCATGATATTTCAAAAAAATATGAAGGTGTCTGAAGCTAGAGAAGAGAAGCTGAACCAGGCAGCAGAGACCAGAGGTCTGGGGTTGTGAATGTGCTCCTTCATGTCCTGGGGACTTGGGTGATATTTCTGTGAAAAAAAAAAAAAAAAAAAAAAAAAAAAAAAAAAAAGCACAGAGTAGTAAGAAATAAAGGCATGTCCCATTTATTTTCATCCCAGAGACCAAAACTTCCCAGCAGCAAAGCTGCTCAGTCATTAAAAGTCAGTTGAATAGAAACTGAAAAGAAAAATAGAAAGGCTTCTTGCTAGTGCTGTCAGCACTGGCACAGGCTGGATTGCAAAGATGGTATCTGCAAAAAAGAAATAAAATACAAGCTATAAGAAAAAGTAGTATTTGACCATTAGTGAGTGAATTTATCATCCTGCTTGAGATGCTGGAGTTAATAGAATAAAAGCCTTGTAGACAGTATGGAGGTTGTTATTTAAGGCTATCACCATCCTTAATTCAAAATTCTCATTCCAAGGATGCCTGAGTGATCACTTGGGCTACATTAAGAGCTGAGTAAGCCCGACTTTTTTTTTTTTTTTTTTTTTTTTATTTTTTAAATAAGTTCTCTCACTGTTTTCCTGTCTCATGAGGTAATGGCATGGTTATAGCATCTTAATAAATTGCATTTTTAGGTATGAAAATTAACACCATGGTAAAAGATTCAATCTGCTGGACTAGGCTCGGATTTTTTATTTTTTTGAAGAAACTGTGAAATACATGTGAGAATCCTTCAACAGAAAGGGAACTTCAGCCTTAATGAACTGTATACCCCTGTATTTGCTATGCTGGGGGTCTGGGGTCTCCCAGACTGGGACTGTGAGTTAGGGAGCAGAGTTTTACACTGGGGAAGAGGAGGAATAGGTGGTGTTGTGACCAGTGTGTTGAAGATCCCTCATTCCTATCCCAACATTGGGATTTGTGACAAGCAATGCCTTTTAGGATGAGACCTGCAGGTTTGTCCCCATCCACAGGGTCTGAGCTTGGTGCAGCAGCACAGGAGCATCCCAAGCATGCAGCTACAGGTTTCCTGGAAGGACCTGGAGCCCCTTTAGCATTTGTCCAGCATGCAAAATAAATCTGCATTTGCAAATGTGGAAATGAGTGTTTCTGGCCTCTCCTACCCAGTCCATATTCATGAATGTGCTTTTCATGTTAGTGTCATGCTGCAGTCTCCCTATTTCTTCTCAAGTCAATTCCTTCTTTCATATGGAAATTCTCCCCCCCCCCCCCCTCCAAATATATTTTCACGCATGCCAGGTTCCTGGGGCTGGAGCAGGGTTTTCTCAGAGGTCTCTGCCCTTATCTTGGAGAAGAAAACCTCCTCTGGTGACCTGGGGAGTCTGAGGTGACTGCCTGGATACTGGGAACTCTCTGTGTTGATCCACATCAAAGTGCTTGGCTGCATTTTCCACTTTTTTTATGGTTCTGCATTGAGATAAATCCTATGAAAGACCCAACAGTAGATTCCCATGCCTGTCACAGGGCTAAAAGTGGTGATCCATCACATGCTGTCCATCCCTCCTTCCCTCCCTCCTTTGCACAGCACTGGGGATGCCACTGCTGGGAGCTTTCCTGGCTGAACTTCAGAGGGAATGGTGCTTATTGGTAGCACTGCTCACAACTGGTCCTTGTGTCATCTCCTTGCAAAAGCTGGGAAGGTCACAAGATGTCCTGTATGGGGTCATTTTAGACTGGGACCAGACTGGCCACAGGAGGAGCAGCAGTGCTGTGCACTAGATGGGATGACAAGGTGGGAAAGTGCCTTGGGCTGGGGAAGATGCTGAAAAGGATGTGTGCAGGTGTCAGACCTTTTGGCTGGATGTGATGTTTCTTGTGCAAAAATAAAACATTGGTTTGCTTTGATTTTGTAGTGCCTGTGTACTGCAGGTGGTATCCCAGCACAGTTAAACAGCAAACTGAAGGTTGATGATGTAGGAATAAAATAATTTAGGTTGGAAAAGACCTCTAGGACCATCAAGCCCAGTGATTAACAAGGCATAATAAATATTCCTAAAAATGAAGAGGTAGTTTGAAAGTAAGTCCTGCTCCAAGGCAGACAGCTCTGAGAAGGGGCATGGTGTTCCTGCTCTGCGGGAGTACATTTGGAAATGCTACATTGGTGGCACTTCCTGCATTAACAGAGCCTGGGGAGGGAAATGGCTGCAGGTGCAGAATGGAAGCTCAGCTGGGGATCATTCCACATCCAGGGTCCTCTCCAGGGCAAATGCACAGCTCAAACCGAAAAGCTGAGTTTGTTCCCACACTGACAATAAACATGTAAGAGCACAAGACCTGGCAGGGAGACGAGCAACAAGGCTTTTCTCATGGCACCTTGGAGGAAAGAGGCACAGATACCTGCAATAACTTGCAGTATTAAGCTTAAGGGCAGCTTCAGCATCTTGGAAGCAAGTGAAGTAATTTGTGGTATCCCGTTAGTGCAAATACAGTTCTTTGCAACCAGGAGGAACAAGTCAGTAGTTACAGCAAGAAACCACTTGAGGAAAATCTCTGTGCATTGATCTGCTGTTGTTGATAGAAGATATTCTGCTATGTCTTTGCAAAAGGACAAGTTTGTGGCAGACTCCTAGTTAGTGTGTATTAAAGATCCCACTGAAACCTCCAGATTTAGTTATGAAAACACTCTGGGGCACCAGCTATACTCCAGGCAATTTCATTCAGGCTTTTCAGGGGTAGAGCTTGAATTAAGTGTGTAACTGCCCACGAAAAAGCACTCATTTCAATTATCTCCTGATGAGAGGTAGTAGAATGCACAGCTGGGATTTGGATGGCAGCGTATGAAAACTACCATTGTCTAGACAGAAAATAAATATGGTGGGAGAGACATGGCAGCCTGAGCCTTTGCTGCAAGGATGTGGTTGGAGGAGGATGACAGGGACAGAAGGACAGACTTTGGGGAGCAAAGCAGCTGAGGAAGTGAGGGCTGGTGGCCCTTGAGTGCTGCTGTGCTGTGGCAGAGGGTGACTATGCAGAGAAGGCTTTTAGCTGGGGACTTCCCTCTGGCCCGGCTGTGACACTGAGGGCTTACAGCAGTTTAAACATTTACCTGCCTTAAGCTTTTAAGACCTCTTTGATGGCCTGAAGTACTCATCTGCATGAAGAGCTTAGGGTGTCCTAAGCAGCCTTATGTCCTTTGGGAGGCTCAGAGCTTGGAGCTACAGCTCAGCGCTGTGGAGCGTTTAATGGGATTTGTGCTCGGTGGCACAGCTCTGCTGCCCCCCTGCCAGACTGAATGGGGAGGCTGGAGCAAGCCAGAGCCACTCTGTGCTGGCTGGAGAGCAAGAGGGTGGATGGTGCTGCCCATCAGCTTGCCTTTGGGGTACATGAAGATCTCTAGGAAGAGTGCAGACCACCAGGAGCAAGGGCCAAGGATGCTCCTGAAGGTTTGCATTGGCCTGATGCATCCAGGGACTGAGCCTGGAGACTGCACAGCCTCCAGCATCCCTGACTCTGTCTGCTCTCAACAGCTCTGGCCGTGCCCCTGCCAGTCAGCATCCCTGCTGCCGGGCAAATAGTTCAGTGGGCAACAGGAAAAGGGGCTGGGCTCACTGTTCAAGCAGCCTCTCGAGCAACAGTGAGGTTGGTGAGGCAGAGCAGATCTCTGTCTCAAGTTTCACAGAAATTACAGCATTTGACAGCAAGCAATTAACAAATTCTTCTGGCCACCCTGCAGCCCCACCTGCAGTCCCCCAGTCAGGCTGATGGTTCCCAGCCACCCAGGCACATGTGACATGGAGAAACCTGCCATCAGAAATGTGAAGCTGGCTGGTGGACAGCACACGCTGTGTTCAGTGCTTCCAGTGCAGCCACCAGCAGCACTAGGGATGGGTAAATGAGCAGCAGAGCTGTTGGCACAATCCAACATTTATGGCTCTGGCTGCTTTTGGGAAGAGCAGCCAGGCCCTTCCTTGCAGGTCGGGATTGCAGTGTGGGTCAGCCAATCCCCAGATGCATCCATAGCGGCCAAGCCTGGCCCCTGCAAGCCTGCAGAGCATGGCTTTACTGCCACAGCAGGACTGTCCTCTCCTTGTGGGACCAAGTGACTGCCTCTAGCACTGCTCTTTGTCTCCTCCCGCAAGCCCCACCCCTGCTTTCACCTGTTCAGGCAGAAGTAGGGCTGCCGTTGTGCTGGTTTCCTAAGGAACTAGGGGCTGTGCAACCGTGGGTGCCTGCCTGGTCATCTCCTCCCCTTCCAGGCATGGCTGCTGACATGTCTCATTTTGGGGCCCCAGAAGCAGCAGGAGCAGGCACTGTGGGAGTCTCTGTCCCTAGCAGGGCTGCAGCAGGTGCCTGCCACTCGCTCACCATGCACAGACTGCCTGGGGAACCAGCAGCCCCCACCCAGTGGGTCAGGAGGGCAGGAAGCAGCTGAGGGCTCTCTAATGGGGGTTTTGTGGGCATTGCAGCAGTGGAGGGTCTGCAGGGAAGAGGTGTAGCTGTTGTGGAGCCATAAGGTGTTTGTCATGGGACATGCTTTGAGGCAGGACAAGCAAAATAGTCCTTGGCTCAGCACGGAGGCAGCCTGGTGGATAGCTGGTGCCCTGCTCCAGGAGGCCGTGGTAGCCCAGACACCCTGGGGATGTTGACAGTAAAACAAGCAAGTCAGGGTGCAGCCTGTTCATCTGCACTCAAGCTGCCTGTAGAGCTATGAGTGTTTGCAGGGAGCTCCACACAGCAGATAACAGGCACAGCAGAGAACATCACAGCCCACTCATGGGTGACTTATGCCTGGGAAGAGGCAAAGCTCTGCTCTCAGGGTATGTTATCCACCTGTGGCTTTTTTGTTTCACTGCAAGGGGTATGTTTTGCCCACAGGTATTCCTGCTCAGCCAAATATGAACTGGGTAACTCCTGCTTTGCATGCAGTCAGCACATTTCTGGGAAGCTTTTAACTCAAAACTTTAGTTTAATAGCTGGTTAATAGACTTAACCCTCACATGGACCATAGGAGTTTTTTTTCGGGGGCTCTCAGAAGTACAATAACACGAGAATGCAGGCAGGACCAGGAAAAACAGGCTCATCACCTCCTCTTATCCCATGTCTCCCTGCTCCACCTGAGACAGGGCGGGTGCCACTGGGAGGGGAGCAGGTCTGAGCTTTCCCTTCCCCATTTGCACCACGCCTTGCATGAGAACGGGAGACCCATGACACTGTGAACTGCCCAGGCCTTCTTCCCTTTCCCTGCTGTGGCTGGCACTGATTGCCTTCCCAGATTGACACTGATGTTCCTGGGGACCCGAAGCCTCTGTTACTCCTGGTCCAACCTGTGCCCTGAGCTCCCCATTCCTCCTGCCCTCACTGCTCCCTTGCTCCCAGGGCTGCCTGACCATCTTCCAGACCACGCTGACCAGCAGAGACTGCCTTAGCTCTAATGGCATATATCTGCTGGTCAGCACTGACTAAACACCCCAGGAGAAAAAGCATCCCTGTAATGAGAAGTAAGCACCTGCATGGAGTGTTCTTGCCACCTTGCATGAAATGGAGTCACAGCTAAAGGTGGTTCTTGAGCAACAGAGACTCTTCAACTGTGCTGGAGCAGGCTGGCTTGAAATCCCACTCCAGAGGGTGAAAATGACAGGGCTATTAATAGAGGTGGCCTCATCTTTAGCCCTCAGCTGAATGGTATTAGCACTTCTTTTCTAGCACTAAGGCTAAATCTAATTTTATGTAGTCTGAGTATCTCAGACAAAAGTAGGAGGGCCCCACAACAGTCCTGGACAGCAGCAATGTGCCAGCTGTTCTCAGCACTCTTGGGTGTCCCGTGCTGACGCCAGTGCTGCATCACGGCTGAGACTGGCAGTGGGGGGCTGAGGGGCTGCAGAAATGATGGGCTGGGGTCCTGTTGTAACAGCTTGTCCCTCTTTGCTGTGGGGAGAAGTCACTGCCAGGGCTTGAGGTTTGTAAGACCAGTGCTGATGCTGCTCTTTCTTTAAAGCAAGGATTATTTAGTTAAATGCACTGGGTCCTGTGTCCCTTGACCATGCCAGCATCCTGGCTGCTGTCCTCCCTGCAGCAGGGCAAACTTTTGGGCAGAAATCCAGCCTGGCTGCCCTTGTGGTAGGGAGTACCTCCTCTTCCTCCCCTCCCTGTGTAGATCCCGGCATTACTCTGCCTCAGCTCACAGCTTTTCTAGCAACAGCCTGGTGCAAGCACTGGGGCTCTGCTGCCTTGCCAGCACCACCACAAATCCCAAAGGCTCAACCTTCTTAGAGCTGCAGGTATGAAGCCAGTCTTGCCTGCCCAGATTACCTGCCTGTTTGGCAGGATAAGACCACTCCTGGCAAAAGCAGAGAGGAGAAATCACATCCCTGTGCTGGAAGTCAAAAACATTAATTAAACCTGCGGTATCATTGATTGCTATCTCAGGGGAGAGGCAGAGGGTGAGAAAAAGCTGAGGGGAAAGAAACTCAGGGAGGGATTACCTAGGAGCATTTCTAACCTTTAAAAATAGGCTGATTATTTCTGCAATGCCCGCATCGTCCTATGGGGAGGCACTTGGAGTAGGTTAAACTCGTGCCAGGGATTTGCAGAGAGTGCCCCCCCTTTAGGGAAGGGGAACACGTGTACCAAGACTCTTTTCAGCTAAATATTTGGTGCTGCCCAGGCAGGAGTCTTTCCTATGTGGGCACCCTAGCAGGGACAGTCAGATCCTGGGGAAAATTAGCCCATTTTGTCTGGGCACCCCCTGAGAGCTGAGCCAGGAGCACTGTCACTAGGCACTGAGCCCTCCACTCCCCATATAAAAGATAGTGCAAACCCATTTAGGCTGCCGGTGTTATCAAGAAAATCTACAATTGATCTGGAAATATTCTTCCAACTAAACTCCCTCATTATGAGCCATTTGCACCTAGTGATTCTATCTAAGCACAGTTGCTTCAGCTGGACTAAGCTGTGCCAGAGGCTTTCCTCTTGAGCTGGAAATATCCAGCCCTCTTCAGCACGAAAGGCCTGCAGCTGGCAAACCTCTGGCAGACTCTCGTGCATCCTGCCCCATCTCTCTGCTCATAAAGAGGGTGGGCAAAGTTCCTATTTCCTCAGTGAGTGCCTGGCCTGGTTCTACAGGCACAGCCCTGCCTCCCTGCCCAGGACAGCATCCTGCTTTCCCCACTGGAACCAGCTACCTGCTTTACTGGCCAACATGCTATACCAACACCAGCTGCCACCCCCAGCCCTGCAGGATGTCCCTGTGGCTGCAGTGCCTTTGGGAAGGGGATGTTGTCCCAGAGGGGAGCTGGGCGCTCCCACTATGGGCAGTGGTGTCCATGGTCCCCATCTCTTTCCCTGGGGACAGGTTCTGCTGTTTGTGGGAACTGCTTGGCATGCACCATGTCCTCCTATGCCAGGTCTTTCACTCACAGTGCTGCACCTGCTGTCCTTCTTCTTGCTGCCCTGCTGCATGCACAGGCAGGGCACCAACAACCCTCAGCCCCTTGCCATCCTGGGCACCAGTGATCTGCTCAGAGGGCTTTGCTTTTTTAGAGGCCATAGAGACCCAGGAGCAGGATGAGAAGACAGGACTGAGCCTGGGGCTGTGAGCAGGGTTATGTGTTGGGCAATGGGCAGGGTGGCTGCTGGGTGCAGGGGTGAACAGAGCCCAGCAGCTGCCGAGCTGGCCAGACAGTACACTGGTGTCTGCAGTGGGAAGAGGTGCACCTAATGGGAATCTGTTCTGGTGGCACTGGCAGATCAGGCAATGGCCAGGAGCCATGGGGGGAGGGAAGGTTATCTACCAGAGCCAGCAGGCAGAGGAGCCCCATTTTGCTCCAGCCCTTTTTCTGCATGAGCATGGCAAAAGCATGATGGCACTTGTAGGTGGCATTTGTAGGCTTCTGCCAGCTGATCTTTTCATCACAGCTTGTCTGACATGAAACAGTGCAAACAAACCTCCCTGCTTGCTTTGATTGCTTCCCAGGGATTCCTCCATTTGCATTATAATGAAGCGATATTTTGCTGTATAAATAAACCTGGAAGTTGACATAGAAAGAACTTATCAACTCTAAAGGTATTTGCATGCTCCCCAGATGGAGGGTGAGATCCACACAGGGATTTAGTAGGGACAAACTTCAAGTGCTGGTGAGTACAGTGAAGATTTACAGTAAGATGAGAACATCTTGCTCTGGCATTTCATAAGAAAAGTCGTACCCAGGGCTGTTATGAAGCAATGGGCAGGGGGTTACTGCTGGGCTGAATGTCTGGTGTCTCTGCCTTTATCACCTGTGCCCTTTGCTTTCTGCTGCCACTAAGGAGAGCAGAGGGCTCAGAAGGGGTGTCTGTTTGTAGGGACTGGGGAAGAACCACTTGCCCTTATCTTGCAGATGTGTGTGTCCCCCCTCCTGAGTCCCTAGTGCAGGTCAGGCTGGTGCTCAGTGGATGGGACGGTCACACCGACCTGCTTTGCACCCTTTCCTGGCTCCTGTCTGACTCCCACCCCAGCCCACTGACAGCGGTTTCTGATCAGCTTAAGACATAGTGGTATATCAAAACCCACTAATACCTTAGCAGTTGGCACTTACCTGTTCTGAGCCATGTCTGCAAGTGATTTCTGAGTGCCGGCAGAGTGCCGGGCATGATCTCTAGCGGGCAGGCAGCTCTGAACTCTGGCTGGTGTCTGTGAAGGCTGCTTCCCTGACCCACTTACCCTGCAACCACACCTCTGGCCAGAGACCAGCTCCTGCTGGTGTCAACAGACCTGTGTTTAATCCATAAAAAAGCAAAATTTTGCTTTGCTAAAACACTTGACAGATATTGGAAAGCAATTTGTGAGTCAGTCGGCAAAGCACAGCAGCTCACCAGCTGCAAAATCTGACAATGCACAGGACAGGGGCATGGCTGCCCTGGCACAGCTGCAAGTCCAGCTGGCCTGGCTCCTGCTGATGCCATGCTGGCTGCTGGGAAGCTCTTCCCCTTAATCTCAGTTTTGCAGACCAGGATTAGGTGGAAATACATCCCTTGTGTGGAGCAGGACACAGTGGGGAGTGTCTCCTCCACTGTGGTGAGACTGCTCCTGGCTGGCTTTGGAATCTTTGGCTCAGGAGGAGGCAGGGGAAGTGGATAGCATCCAGAGGAGAGCTGTCATGCTGGTTAGGGCCAGAGGAGAGTGCAGGGCCTGGTCTGCTCCAAGGAAGGGCAGGCTGGGGGCACCCAGCAGAGAATTGTGCCAGCTGCTGGCAGCAGCCCCAGACTGGAGCTTCCTGGGGTCCAGCTGGGCATTAGGACACTGGCTGTGTCATCCCTCCTGTCTACCAGGGACCATTGCCACCTAGCCCCATTTCGAGCTGTGCCCAGCTGACCTACATAGCCCTGCTGTCTCTGGGAGAGGCAGCCCGTGCTGGCTGGTACCATTACACAACCCCACTGCAGCCTGCTCTCTGCACACAACAATAGGCACTATTTTTATTCCCTTTCTGGTTGTCACAGGCAGTACAAGAGTCCTTGGGGTGGAGGCTTTTCTCCGACATGCTGTTATGTAGGACATTTCAGTCACTTGTCCTTGTGACCTGCTTGTGCCTGCCCCTGCCATCCCAGCACTCCCCTGCCAGGACCAGCAGGAACAGGATGTAGGGTCAGTGTCCTGTGGGCAACAAAGCCCCAGGTTTGGGGACTGGTCAGAGTCTGTCCTGCCTGCAGACACCAGTCAGAGGAGGCACATATTCCTGGGGAGATGGGGGTTTTGCCCCTGCCCCACCACTGCAAAGCCCTCACTCCCCAAGCCAGCAGTAAAGAGGAGAGCACCAACATGGCCTGCCTGACCATGGGCTCCTCTGGTCCAGAGCTGCAGGTAGACTTCAACCTTGACCTCAGCCTTGGAGCAGCCCAGCAATGGGACTGCCCCCCATGCCCTTCTCTGTCCCACTGTGAGGCCCTGCCCTGCTCTCCCAGGGGTGAAGCCCCTGCCCCCATGGCACCCTTACACTGCCTGCTCCCAGGAAATTGCTGCCAGAGGTGGGTCTGGTCACTGGTGACAGCAAGTTGCGCAGAGCAGAAAAACCCTCATGTGTCATGGGTAATGTGGATGGAGTAATTTTCTGCACAATTACACCAGTTTATTCAGTGTGATAAACCAATATTAAAGTAGGATGAGATGAGGCTTGGGTGCAATGTATCTTTCTTCTGAGTCTATTTCTTGCCATATTACTCAGCATGGGAATTTCCTAATGGAGCTGGAAGAAGGAGGAACCTTTGGCATAGGGATTAGATCAGGCTAGAAATAAAATTCCCACACTTCCTCCTCTATTTACGGGTACTGTGGCTTCAGACTTTCTAGGCTTAACAGAATGAACTCTCTGCATGCTTCATGCAAGTACCAGGTGGGGAAAAGCAAGAGGTGCTACCACATGAAAAATCTTTGCCAAAAAGGAGGATGGACATAATGAACCTCTCCTGGGAGTTGGCAATGATGCCACATGGCAAGTGGGAGAAGGTGCCAGGGGATAAAGGTACAGCATGAGAAGGGATGGCAGTCCATGATCAGAGTGAACAGACAGTGTAGCCCCTGTTAGTGCCAACGTGGTGCCCTCCTGTCTGAAAGCCTCCTCCCAGGGATGCAGATCTCCCTCAAAGAAGAGCAGATGGGGCTGTAATTCCAGCTGGCTGACACAACATCAAAGCACTTCTCCCCACTGCCTGCCGAGTCATGTTTTGCAAGGTGCAATCCTGCACCACCACATCCACAGGTTCTTAGCAGGTTCAGGGTGCTTTGTACATCCCCCAGTACACTGCCAGGTGTGTCCCCATGGCAGTCCAGTTTCCAAAACCTGAGTTGCATCATCTCTTAGAATAGTCCTGCACCCTGCAGGGCTTCCCTGCTCCCTTTGGAGTTTCATGTGTTCTAACTCCTCTAGCTGGCAGAGCAGTTTCCTGAGGGAGCTCAGGATAAAATTCCCATCAGGGAATGCTGAGAAAGCAATGTGGCTACAATTTCATTGCCAACTGGATGGACATCTTTGTTAGTGATGGAGCCTAGCAGAGGATGAGGAAGAGAACGGCTGCTAAAGACAAACCCCGGTGACTTGGTATCTCATGGCTCCAGAAAGCATGAGACATACCTTGGAGGCACACTGCCAGCCTCCTGACTGGCTTTCCCACCACTGCCTCCTTGTTCTGTTTCCTTCCTTGGACCATCTTCCCTATTTTTTTCTCCTTGGGCCTGGATCTGCCTTGCAGCTCCTCAAAGCCTCCCCTCCCGGGAGCAGTGGCTCCCTGTGCCTTGCCTTTCCCAGGGGCCTGCAGGCAGTCTTTTGTGGCACGGAGACTTGCTGTGCTCAGCAGGAGCTATTCCTCCTTGCCCTTTGATGTATTGCATCCCTGCTTGGGACCGTTGATGAGGACAAGCCCTGGCCCATGATCAAAGCCTCCCTGCCAAGCTCTACTGCTGCAGCCTGGCCCAGTCCCTGGGATTTCCAGGTGGGAAATCCCTCCTTGTTGTCCTGGGTGGTGGCACAAAGCATGGTATAGTGGATGCTGGGAGCTTCCTGCATGCTGCTGGGACCAGAGCCAGCATGGCACAGCACCCAGCTGTGATAATGGGGCAAAAAACAGGGTTACTCATAAAAAATCACAAGTCAATGAAGCCAAATCCAGCCGCTGGAAAAATTCCAAATATGTCAGTATGCTGCATAGGCATCTCCTGGTGAACCAGCCAGACACAGTGTGATCAGCATTCTGTTGTTTGCCAGCATGTGCTGCCTGCCCAGGCTGTGCCAGAGGCTTCTGCCCTGGCATCTGCAGCCCACGGCCTTCTCTGTGAAAGCCAAGTTGAACAATGACCCTGCTAAATCCACTCCCGGCCCCACATTCAGAGACAGCCAGGAGTGACCTGCTCTAGAAACCATATTTAGGGGAAAAACTAATCCTTCATCTGCCCTTGGTGCTGGGCTGGCAGAGGCCAAAGCTGCATGTGGATGCTGGCCCTGGGCTGTGGGCTCTGGGGCTTTCCAAGCAGCAAGCACTGAGGACAGGTTCTCCCTGGGGTCAGAGCTGCATCTCCCTCCATCTGCCTTCAAGCCCAGGAGCGCCCTGGGTCCCCAAGAGGTGTAGGAAGCAGCACATGGCAGCTCCATGCTTCTGGCAGGGCTGGTGGGACCCATGGGTTTTCTCACATCCCACTCAGTATCTCGTGTTTTTCCAATAGGGAAGCCACCTACCTAATTAAACAACAGTAACAAGCTTGACATCGCCAGCCATGCCTGAGCACACTGCAAATTCCAATGACACTTACGAGAGGAAATGTGTTGCTTTCTGGGTCTCTCTGCTAATATTTAGAAGGCTGACTGCTGTGTCCTGAGCCCAGTTGGTGCAAGGTATAATTAGAAAAGCTGCTTGAAGAGTGTTGTTATAAAAGTAATGTTAAAATAATGGTGTGGAAGGAAAAGCCAGGGCCCTATGTTTCTGGGATGTGTGTGCTACATTGGGCACCGTGCCCAGTGTGCTGCACTGATACATTTTAGGCAGCCTCTACTGAGGGAAATTAGCATCTTTGTGCTGTACACCAGGTACACCATGTTCTTCAGATGCAAGGGGAGAGTCATATTTAAAACTATCCAATAGAACATTTTCCAATTTTTATTTATCAACAGGCATCTATGTGTATTCCTCAAGAATGAAATATTTATCTGTAGACACATGCACGCAGAATGTGAGAGTGCCAATGTATTATTTATCATCACTTCCCTCCCGCAGCTCATAAATAACTCATGGAACCTGGTTGCCCAGCAGACCCTCTGGACAGCTACCTAAAACCTCTCCAGCTGCCACACATGGCAGCCCCAGGCAGAGCATCCCCTGCTCCAGGCCCTGCCAAGGAGAGGGCTGGCAGAGGCTGGCAATGCAGGGTGGCATTGGCCTCGCTGTCAGATGCCTCCCCACACAGCCCTGCATGTCCTGCTGGCTCTGCACATGCTGGCTGCTGCGGGCCATGGTTCCCTGACCCACAGACAGAGTGATGGAATCCAGGAGCCAGAGGGAGAATGCGTGAGTGGCGGGGTCAGTGCTGCACTCCCATGGAGAGGAGCTAGCTCTTGGCTTAGGCACATAGAAGGGAAACTGAGGCAGCCCTAGAAGTGAGCCAAACGTGCCATGCAGGACCCTCTGGAAATGTCATTACACTGCAGAGGTCAGATGGTGAGAGCTGTTGTGTAGATAACACACCCGCAGCCCCCACAGTATGGGATACATCACCTGCAGTGAGGATATGAGAGCTGTGACTGGGCAAAGTGCCCTGTCCTTAGGGGAGGGCTTGGACAGTGGCCACTCAATGAACTCTTGGAATGGGGGCTGAGGCTGGGAGCCCAGTCATGGAGCTGGAGTCTGGGTCAGAAACCAGGCTGCTCGCACACAGCCTTTGTCTGCCCAGCCTCCGGGAGCAATGCAATGGGCCTTATGGACAGCAAACTGGGGAGGGGAAAGGCTTAGGATCTCTGGAGTTCCCTGTGTGCAAATCAGGCCCCCATGGCTCTGATATGACCTATTTGAAAGGTACTATGGGTGAACAAGAGCAGATGGGCATCAGACACAGTTTATGGCTTTGCACACATAACTCTCATTTCAATCATGTAAAAAAAGAAGAAAATTACCCTCCTGCTGAGCTCCAATAACACCTTTCCCCAGTGCTTAAGATGGACACAGATAAAACAGATACCAGGGAGCATTTTGCTTCCCCTATAGAGTGACTGCAGAGAAATCAGTGCTGCTGCCGGAGCCCAGGGCCATGAGCTGGAGCAAGTTACAGAGATCAGGCTGTCCTTGCTGCACTGCAGGGGCAGGTCAGGGTCTGGTGTGGAAAGAAGGGGAGAGGATCCCCTCAGCCAGGCTAGACAGCAGCTAAGGAGCTCATGCATCTTGCAGACAGTGCTAATAAGGTGCACAGCTCTTATTCCCTGGAACAGCATGAGTCAGAGCAGGGGAGCAATTACACAGAACCTAAAAAATTAGAAAGCACAGTATTAACAGCTAAGAATTACACTAAATTACTTCATAAATGAATTATCCTCCTTACATTACCTGCTGAGAGGAGGAGCATCCCTGCCTTCTCTGCAGAGGGAGGATGGATGGATGGATGGATGGATGGATGGATGGATGGATGGATGGATGGATGGATGGATGGATGGATGGATGGATGGATGGATGGATGGATGGATAGGAAAATGGCCTTCTGGACTTCTACCCTGTAGCACTGCTGGTCGCTGTGCTGTGCAGAACTGCTGGTGAGCACTGCTTGCATGGGCAAGGGCTCACTTTCTTCATTGATAAACAGTGGCCACTTGGGAAATGAAGTGCAGCAGCTGTTCAGCTTTGCACAGAGATCCTGCACAGTGCCAAGAGCATGGATCTGGCTGCATGGCAGGAGGAACTGGGCAGGTTGCAGTTACCTTTGCTGTCCCATATCCACCACTCACCATCTCAACTCCTGGCTGAGGCCAGGGCTTCTCCAGGAGCCACCTGCCACTGGAGGAAGGAGGATCTAGGATGACTTGGGGGGAAGCCAGCTCAGAATGGCAGCAGCCCCAGGGTACACAGAGGGCTGGGAATGGGCCTGGAGTAGCCTCAGGTCTCATTGTTGCAGCATCCCTGGCCCCATAGAGTCCAGTGAGAGTGTGCAGCCCATGGATGAGCAGGACATGGTGATACCAGGAAGTCACCAGCTGGCACTGCTGAGCACTGCCATTCTCCCAGTGGGAGGAGGTGACAGCTCATTCTCTTCCCAGGGTCACAAATCCAAAAAGAAAAGGAAACACTATCCAGGCAGCTCTGCATGCTGGATTTGCTCAGGCAGGCAGAGCCACAGGGGAGGCTAATGATCTGCAATGTTTGCAGAACCAAAGATGTTTTCACTCCATCCCAGCTGACCAAAACTCAAAGCTCATCAAAGAGTGCTGCAGGTTCTCAAGGAAGGACCTGGTGCTGGTGAGCCAAGGGAAGGTGCAACCAGGCAGAGCCAGCTGCTGGGATGCTGCAGAGAGTCAGCAATATTCATTAGTCTCTTGAGAGCATCATCTAGCACTGAGCTATTTCTAGGCCAGGGCTGTTATTGGGAGGCATCACAGCACTGTCAGGTACAGCGTGTCTCTCAGCTGGAGCTGCGCTCCTCGCTCCTCGTCTTGGGAACAGCCACACAGCATCCTTTGGGGGCTCGATGACTTTTGGCTTCACTCCACTTCAAAGCCCAGCTCCCTATGTGCATTTTAACGAGGTTCACACATTCCAGGTTTCTAGGCCAAGCAAGGGCTTTCATTCCGTGCTGTACTCAGCAGCTCTGCATGGAGGCAGCCCACGGTTAAGTAAGGTGAGAGGCTGAAAGTGGTTCAATTTTGCAACAATAACTGAGAACAAAGTACAGATTTTACCATTTTAAACTGGGACAAAACAGAGATGAAGGATTTTTGTGGGATTATTTTTTTTTTTCCTCCTAGTACCCAGTAGACTTCTGTGAGTTGTCAGCAGCCTTTGTCTCTTGCTGGAGCATTCCATTTGCATCTGAATGACAAAGCCAGGATGAGGCAGCAGCACCTGGGGAGGGAAGGAATCAGAAGAAGGGAAGGAGAGGAGCCTCAGATTGGGCTTGCTCTCCTGGCCTGGGCTCTTTCTAGTATCTGCTGCTGGTTTTTCTCAGCACTACCTATTTTTGTTTTCTATTTTTTTTGTCCTGCAGCTAACACATCCAGCTCATGTCTGGGCATGGGGTACATAGGGATGACAGCAGGACAAGCAATTAAATCTAACCAACCTCTTCTAGTGACTTTTCTTCTCATTCCATGTGTGGTTGCATAGCATCTCTTCACCTTGACAAAGAGTATTTTTATGTTACAGGGCTAAAAGTCATCATCACCATAATGGTTCTTAAAACAACCCAGCAAAATGAGCTCATAAAAGCTCCTCTTGTTTAATGCATCTGTGGGCACTAGCTCACCTTACCCTGGGAACACAGGCAAGCCCTGAGGCTGAGCTAGGTCCTCTGTGAGCGGCCCCCAAACAGGAGAGGAGAGCCCACCCATGCCCAGGTAGGGCACCCAAGTAGGAAACCAAACACAGTCACTGCCACCTCAATCACCCACTGCCACATTCCTTATGGATCCCATACAGTCCATAGCAGGCTCGGAATCATTTCCCTCCTCAGAGTGTGGATTTTAAATCACCCCACAACCTCCTCCTGAAAACCTGCCTAGCTGAAGCCACTGAAGGTCATGTTGTGCAATTTGCTGTTGCAAGACAAAGAAAACAAGTTCTTCTTTTTCACAATTACCAAACTACTTCATCGAGCAATTTCCTTGCCTCTGTGCTTTGGTTTCAGTTAATAGTATTCCTCAGGGAGGGAAGGTCTAACTGCACCTCTGAGGGCCTTACTGATGGTTCTGCCATTAAAGACAATTGTGAAAAGCTGCTGAAGTGCTGTGACTTCAGTCGCCAGGGACTGTGCCTTGCTCTAGAGCTGAACCTGGTCAAGGCTCGCAGGGATTGCAGGATTGCTGTCTGGAGGGGCTGCCTCTTCCCCAGGGACAAACCACGTCTGCCTGCCTCCGCGCCGCTCTTGCCAGGGGCATTGCCCTCGCACGTGATAACCCTGGTCCTGGTAAAACAGCTCCTGCTGGGCTCCCAGCACAGCCCAGCCACTTGGGGAGGCTTGGCACTTGCCTAGAAGAGGGAATGTCACCTCGGCTTTGGGAAGAGGGCAGGGAGTGCTGTCCCCACAGCACACAGGGGAACCTCAACACCCCATATGAAACAACTTACTGTGGCAGCTGCTCAGGACTGGGTGTCCCCGTCACTCCATGCATGGCACAGTGGGAGCAGCAGGGCTCCCCACACCACAGCAGGAACCGGTGCCAGCAGCACAACCCAGCTGCCCCCAGCCAGGGGACACTGGGTTCCTTCCCATTGCACCATGGCTGGCACTGGGCTGTTCTGGCTGTGGGTGCTCCCAGTGGGCTGTGCTGTGCCAGGGGCAGACAGGCCAGCCCACTGTCACCAGCTTTTAGGACCAAGCCCTGATGGTCTGTGGAGTCTGTGCCTCTCCTGCTGCCTTTGCCATGCTTCAGGGCTGCCCTGCTAGTGCTTTCCTAGGAACAGGGGACAGCACTAGGACCAGACATGGGGACTGAGGGCCAGGAGCTCCCATGTAAGCCCTTTGCAGTGCAAGGGCAGCAGCCCCTATTTCATGAGGGCAAGACCCTGGGTCTTGTCTCACTGCAGCTCAGTTGCCACTCCTGAGAAGCCTTCATGGCCCCAAGGAACCCATAGGGGTGCCCAGACTCCTGTCTGGCCACAGCTCTGCTCCAACCCCTTCAAACTTCCTGCATTTGTTTCACTCGAGCTATCTGGGGGAAGTAGGGTGTTGTTATGTCTTCGGCTCTGCATCTATTTAGAGAAGGATAATACCATTGTGAGGGAGGACAAAGAGAATATGAAATGCCTAAAATTCTCTGTCTCTTACTATTTTGACTAAATATTTTTCCTCTTTTCCTTCAAATGGGCATTTCCTTGGAAAATGACAGTGAGATTTGATGGCCTTGTTGAGTGGGATAAAGCATGAACCAAGCCCACCAAGATGAGCTCAGACTGATCTCAGCTATAGCCCTAGTGCAAGAGCTATAGTCTGCACGGGGGCAGAGCAAGAGCAGGTCAGAGTACAAAAGAGAAGGGAAGGCCCACGCAGGAGATGACTGCCCTAGGAGACCTCAGTGTGGAGGACAGCAGCCACCCCCTCCTGCCACTCTCCCAGGGTTATATTTAGCTCCTGGTTTGCTTGGGGAACCCAGATGAGCACCTGGCACATCTTAATGTCATTGTCCCACCAGAGCTGGCTTTAGTAGACTTTTTTTCCTTTGCAGGATATAACTAATTGGTCCTGACATCAGGGAGAGTCATGTTGGGTCCTGAAATAGCCTTCTGCAGAGCTTTGCTTACAGAGGTGCCATGGGGCAGCATGAGTGCAGGTGTACATGAAACTGCTTTCACAGGGAGGCTGCATTGCCATGGAGTGCACCTGAGTTCTGGTCATATCCCAAGTCCTGGAAGCCACACTGGGGAGCAGAAGTAATGAACATCAGTGGTCTGGCCAATGAACCTTACCTCTAGGTTAGACCAGAGGTGCAATAAGGACTCTTACTATTGCTGCACAACAGGCCCTTGCAATACCCTTTGCCTGTAGTGGTCCTTGTTGCTCTGCCTCTCTGGTGGTAGCCTGGAGGGTCTGATTTCCTTGGTGTTGCTGTCTTGGGTAACAGCAGTGAGAACTGTGAAGAGGCAGGGGTTCAGCTTACTTCAAAGCAGCAGTAACCAAACGGTATTTATGGGATTGTGCTGGGAGTCCAAACAGAGAGAAGACAGATCTTACAGTGACTACCAGCTCCAGCTGACCCTGGTGGACCTTAGGTCTCCTGCACAGCTGTACCATGCTGTATGCTCTACTGGAAATTTGCTGAGCCAGCACTGCAGCCAAAGGGTTTTAACAGAAAAGTCATGCATGGGGAATAACTGCTGCACTGGTGTGGGGGAGAACTGCTGTACTGGTGTGGAGGATAACTGCTGTACCAGTGCATGTGGGATAACTGCGGTATCAGTGCAGGGACTCCCCTCCTTGCCATGCAGAGCCTTTGCATTACAAGACACTCTCTAAAGCCTGGACATTGCTTAAGAAAGTAAAATTAGATCAGAGAAGCACTAAAGATAAGCGGCTCAGTTCTCAACCCGCAACTTGCTGGAGCAGTGCAGCAGGACAGGAGGCAGTGTCACCAGCAAGGAGAGTGGCAGACTGCCCTGAGGAAGCCCAAACTCATACACCTGCCCTGGTCCTGCTCTGATCAGAGCTGGATTTGTGGAGGTGTTGGGGATTCCTGGGGGACACTGGGACATGGGGTGGAATTGCTGCTGCTAAGCCAAGGGCAGAGCAGCAAAAGGACCTATGTATTGTGTGCAACATCTCGAATGAAGGCAGATGCACAGGGACAGGGAAGGACTTCCCATGACCCTGGGTGCTCCTCAGGTGTCTGTGCACGATGGAGGCAGCACATACTCAGCTCTCTGTGGCTGCACCCTCCCCTTGCTCACTTGCCTCCTGGCCATGGTGTCTGTTGCTACTGGGGCCCTGGCAAGACACCTTCTCATCAGGCTCTCCTGAGACCCCCAGAGAGGGCAGTGGGCAGGGCACAGACACCAGGATCTGCCTCTGCTGCTGAGAAGCATCCATTTCTTCCCAGGTAAGCAAAGGCAGGAGCAGGCTGCAGGGCAAACATGGTCTTGGCCATGTTCAGAAGGCATCACTAACACTCAGCTATGATTAGCTGCTGCAAATGAACGTTCCTGCTAGTAGCTGCCTGGGCCTGGCTCTCCACCTGCACTGGTCTCATCTCCTGAGCCACCACAAACACAGATGGAGCTGACTCTGGGGGTCATCAACCACAGATTGGGCACAGAAAGCAAGGGTGTCCCTGCTCAGAAAGAAATATCTCCAGACTATTTTCCTCCACTTCCAGTGGAAGAGATGATGTTTTTACACCAAAGTGGGCTAGTTTTAGACAATCATATTGCAGATCCCAGAGCTGAAGTTAAAATCCCTGAGCCAGGCAGAGGGGAATGAGGCTTCCCAATACCAAAAACAAGGTGCTGGGGAAATACTAGGTAGGTACATCCCTACCTGCCATCCCTGCTGCCTGGTTCAATGTCCCCATAGACTTGTTTTAAGCAGCAGAATGAGAAGTCACTGGTAGAAATGCAGGCAGCTGCATTCACACTTGATGCTATTGTTTCATAAGTATTAGCAGAGAGATTGAAAATGTAATTATGATAATTAAGCTAAATTGCAATCTTCCTACAGGAGCTACCAAATTATTTATATCAACTTTTCATCCTAATTCTTTTAACTGTTCCCTGCCCAGTGGAGGAGGAATCCTTACTGCACTGTGTTCCAGTGAAGGCAACTGCAAAACAGCAGCAAGGGGCAGTTCCTACTCAGCAGGAAATTGGGATGGGAAAAGAGCTTGTGAGAAGCAGTGGGGCTGAGGGCAGAGCACTTTGGGGGCAAAGAGCCACAATAAGAGGGGAGAGCCAGAGGGAAGTGTGCAGGACTGGGAAAGGCAGTGCCCAGCTGCAGTCAGGCTGGCTGGAAAGGGCAGAACAATGCTGGGCAAATGCTCAGTGAGGCTGGATTCAGGCACTGCCTCTCCTGTCCCTTGGGGCTGGGGGCGTACCTCCCACTGCGATCTTTGAAGTGAGCACAGATCCCAGTGTGGCAGGACTCGAGGGCCATGGCACGGCCAGGCCAGCCTGGTGCAGAGCCTGGTTGTGCACACAGACCCAGCAGCAGCAGCTTTGGTGTTGCTGCTCTGCCAGCTCCCTCCAGGAACACTGTCAGCTCTAATTAAGGTCACAGTTCAGCTTGTTCATGCATCCGAGCAGACCACGTGCAACTTCACAGTGCTGCAGGAGGAATGATGAATCCCATCCCAGAGCCTTTTCCTTATGTCCCTCCTCCGTGCTAGAGCAGCAGGGATTTCCAGATCCAGATGTGACACTGAGCATGTCACTCCTCTTTGTGGGGTGGCAGCAGGATCAGCTGCAGGAGGCAAGTTGCCCAGCTGCCTTCCATTCAGGAGAAGGACAGTAAGGGAGGAGGCAAAGCCCTTTACTGTGACCAGTTCTCCAGGGTTCTTCCCACAGAGCAGAGAACATATGTTTGAGGACATATGCCCCTATTTCAGGACATAGGGACAGATGATGTATACCACAATGTGCCACCACTGGGTCCAAGACAACTGAGCAGTGGCATGAAAGCCAAGATACCTGCAGCTAGCAGACCCCGACCTTCATCAGTCTGGGCTATCCTGTCCCAGACCTTGCCCACTTCTTACCATCAAAGGGGCTTGATTTAAGCCCACAGATGGGAGCTGTGCTCTGGCTTACCAATTCTGAGCATGCAGAACATTTCCCAGCTTGGGAAAAAGCAATCTGCAGCCTTTCTCCCAGCTCCACCCCTCAGCAGCAGTATGGGCCTCAGTGACCAGGGTTGGATCTTGGGAGGGTGCTGGGCAGCTGCAGCCCGGAGCTCAGCTCCTTGCAGAGCTGCCTTGTCGAGCCAAAGGCTGGATTGGGACCTTGTCCTTCATTATATAACTGTTTCTCTGAGTGTTTTCGTAGCACTCAGCCCTCCCACCAGGCAGAGCCCCCACTGGCAAGAGGGAATGTCGTGGTTTTCTGAATGCATAGCTTTGATTTCCTGCTGGGCTGTAGCAGCGGACAATTCTGCTCCCCCCAGCTCATGCACCTTGCAAGGCATTAACCAAGATTCAGGCTCCTACAAGGAACCAGGCAGCAAGCTGGAGGTGTCACCTTGACTGGGGTGGGTGATTGAGATGTGGAGAGAAGCAGAACCTCAGAGGCCAGGTCAGTTCAGTTCCTCCATGGGGCTCTTTGAGCCCCGCAGATGAACCGACCTGGCCTGGCCTCTGGGACCCCACGCTGTCCCTGCACTGCCCTGGCTGCCTGCCCTCGCATTCCTGTCCTTGCACATCATCTCCTTCCAGCTGCTGAGGAAAACAGCCCCTGCTGCTACCAGCGGCTGGGGTGAGGAGGGGGAGACGCCTTCACAGCACATGAGCTCTGCGGGAGCTGGGGCTGCTGCTGACCTTGGAAATGCAGGGTTTCATTCTTCCCAGCTCCAGGAGAAGCAGGTGAGGCATAGCTGGCTGGCACTGCACCCTCCTTACAGCACACAAGTTTTTTCATCATCAGTGGGACTCTGCCCACCCTCACCCAAGAAAACCAGCGGCTGTGCAGTGCTGTCACCCACAACCCCTTGGACAGTTTGACAGTAGGTTGTTTGTCCTGTGCCTTCCCTGCAGGCTGAAATTTGGGATCTTTTCCCCACTGAATGATAGAGGGTGTGGTGTGATGGCCAAGAATTGGGCAATGGGACAGTTGTGATGCCCTGGGAATGACTAACAGCAGTGGGGCAGGTCAGCTGCTCTCCTCCAACACACCGCCAAGGAGGAAATCCTGACGCCTTCCTGCTTCTCTGATTGTCACAGTGTGTGTGCTGAAGGTGACTTGGAATAGTCCCAGGGTTGTACTTGATACTGACTATTGCCTGTAGCCCCCAAAAAGGAAGAGGTCTTCACCACTGAACCATTCAACAAGATTTCACATCCAGAAGTCCAGAGCAGCCCCTCAGCCAGCAGTTCCCATATCATCCCCCCTGTTCAGGAAAACTGGATGTGCCCCATGCAAGGTACATCTCCAAACTAAGCTGCAAATAATTCTGGACCTAAATCAGCACTATACTCTAGGCTAAAAGTCATTTAATGACTTGGCTCATTCTACTTCACTGCTGGCTAATTTTTCTGGTTGCACATGATATTTTTTCCTGTTGGGGATGAGGAAGAACCTAAAGATGGGAGAAGGGCATGCTAAGGGCAGAAAAAACCAAGAACTTATACATGGGATCCTGCCCAAATGTGGAAATGGGATTCCACATTTGTGTGGTCCCCCCTCAGCCTAATTTTCAGGAGAAAATCTGTACACCAGCAAATACACAGTAAATAAACAGTATTAGCAGAAAGGGATCTTTTCCCCTTAGTCTCTTCATGTTCTGGGAGCCATCATTGTTTCCTGGAAATAATCACATGCTCTATTTAGTCATAACCCACTCTGGGAACCTCAGGTACATGGTGCTGCACCTAAGCCAACTTCCCAAAGCATCAGCTCCATGTGTCAGGCTCAGAGCAGGATCATTGCCTTTCCTAGTGTTGTGTTGTTTGTTATAGGTATTTTCTGGCCAATTCATCACACACTGCCTGGTCGTCAGAGATGTGTGAAGCTCAGCATTCAACCTTGCCGTGCTGGAAACCTCCTTGGCTGGCCCACCGAGCATGGGCAGGGCAGTGATTTGCACTAGGGACAGACAGCAATGCTTGACATGTAATTCTGCAAACACCTGTTCCTACCTTTGCCTTCTTCCCCCACAGTTCAAACCTCCTGGCAGAGCTATCAGGCTGCCTTTGCTCTCCCTTTGCCTGCCTGCCCCCGGGAAAGCAGCAGAGGGATGGGGCTGCTGGCTGTCGGGGAGCAGTGTCAGAGTCTGTGCTGCTCTTTGCACAGCCCTCGCGCCTCCGCTGCGTCAGGGGCTGATTCACCACCGCAGCTGTAAGGCTGAGTTAGTGCTGATGGATGGAGCCCGATCGACAGGGAACGTGTCTCTGCCGACAGCCCGAGCAGGGGCAGTGCCATGCTCGGTGGGACACTGTCAGTGGAAAGCAGCCTCGGCACCAAGCACAGACCATAGAACAGTTTGTCCTCTACGTGTGGGAACAGGCCTTTCCCAAAGCTCTGCTGCACCTCGCCACAGCAGCCCACAGGAGGCTTTGCAGCTTAGCAAGCAGCTGCTTGTTTAAAAGGAAAAAACAGCAGCAGCTGACTTTTACTCAAATCTATTGCAGAGAAGGTCTCGCTCTCTCCTCTCCTTTTTCTAAGAAGATGTTCCTTCAAACTTGCCATGTGGAAAATAAAATAACCTTTTTCTCTCCTCACATGCACTTGTTCTCATTTGCAGGCCCAGGCATGCTGCTATGGGGGGAGGGCAGGGCAGCTAAGTGCACATGAATAACCTCACACCAGCACTGCAGATATACATATGACATTTTTTCTATGGTTCTAGTACCAAAATATCCCAGGCACAAAGGGATTTGGACTCTACAGCTAATGATCTACACAGGCCTCTAAGGAAACTGCACAGTAGCCCTGCTAAGGGCTTCAAGGGGAAATGCTTCAGGCCCTGGCTGCTGCTACTGCTGCTCAGGGAATTGTGCTTTTAGCTCTGGCATGCGATAAAAACCTTTTCTCACTGTTGCAGACATGATGGCTCTTCTGGAGAGAGGAAAGGCATTGACTAAGCTCAGGCCATTAACCACCTTTAAGCACACACGGAGGATGAAAAGCAAACACCACCCGGTCATTCAACACCCGGGGTTAGTTAACTAACCCCCGTGACTCCCCCGGCTTGCCCTCTCTGCTCCCCAGGTGCAGGCTGCTCCCGGCTCCAAGCACTGCCTGCTCCCTCTGCCCTGGGAGAGGGCAGGCAGTGACAGAGAGCTCGGGGCATAGACCTGGGGCACTCACCTCAGCCCCGGGCACTGAAGGTTCCCTACTGCCAGCCAGGCAGTGTGGCAAGCCCCACCTTGGGGAAAACACTTTGGGATAGTCTCTGTCTGGTGTTTAATTTCCCCTTTGTGCCCCTTCCCTCCCTAGGAAAAGCAAACGGAGCTTTGTCTAAGGAAAAAGCAGCAAAACATACTATTTCTTTAGCAAGGTGTGTCCCCACAGCGCCGGCCTGAGTGCACCCAAATCCAGCAGCGGACACGGTCACCTGCTGCATCTCACTGCCCATCACAAGGCAAGAAGGCGCCCAACCTGAGTGGATTGCCCCCTCTCCCCATTACCCATTCCCATGAAAGCCACACCACTGTGCCTTCCTCCTCTGACTCATCCTGAGACAATGGTCTCGCTGGTGTGGTGGCAGATTTTGCAATGGGTTTTAATGAGGTATTTACAAGTTCCAAGGCGGGTTCCTTGCACAAGGAGTGTGGCCTGGCCCTGGCAGCTGGTTTGGCTTTTCATTGACATTCCTGCGACTCCACCGATTGCAGCACAGGCACAGTGGAAAACATTTAGACATCAGAAATGCCAGATTAATTATCTCTTAATTGATACCTCCACTTGGGGACAAATGAAACCGGAACATCTCTCCTGCCCTGGGAGCCTGCCACTTACAGATTTACAGCTAAAAATACCACAGCAGTCCCGTGGCTAATCAACTTCACTGCTTACCCTGGGTGAGGTTATAAAATTGTCTCAGGCTGGCACTGCGAGCAGCGAGGGACCAGCTGCATCACCTGGCTGCAGACACAGTGCAGTATCCCCAGCGCCCAGGCGAGGGGTACCTTGCCTCAGGGCTCCGCAGTTGGGTTCCTCCAGACTAGGATCCAGCCAGAGCACCCTGGCAAGAGGTTTCTCACTTTCCTGCCCACCATTAGAGGCTGCAGAGAGAAAAACTAATTCCTTTGCCTTTTAAGAGTCCTTAAGTGCCCAGTATGTTCCCCGTAGTATAACATTCCCAGCAAGCTTCGGAATCATGCTTGATGCTTGAAACAGCCTTTTTGTGCAGCGCTCTTCTGCACCTACAACACTTCACAAGGGATCTCACCCCCTCAGCTCCTTACAGGAATCCACACAAAGGCCAAATTGCCACAGTGACCTCAGTTTCTTTTAAGTTACCATCATCTTTATTTTCTTCACATATGTGCAAACAGAGGAGATCGCAATGGTGGTGTTCTTAAAAATAACAAAATGTATTTGCATACATTTCCCTATATACAGGTGAACAGCCACAAGTAGTCTTCTTTTGCACAGCAAAAGATCTAGAGCATTGACACCGGGGACAGGACCGGGGCCCAAAAAAAAAAAAAAGATCTAACTTAAAAACAATTAAAAAAAACCCCAACTTCACAACAGTGCAAACCTCTTGGACACGACAGCACGATGGAGTGACTTTAATGGAGAAAACGGCGGGGGGGGAGCCTCTCGGATGTGAGATTTCTGACTGTAAACAAGGCGCAACACCTCCCTCCCGCCGCCCTCCCCGGGGAAAGCTATTCCAGGAATTTGGCAGATCTTCAAGGGCTGAGCCGGAGGTAAACAGCCCGCGGCGAGTTGGGGTCCGGCTCCGGCGGCCAGCGGCACCAGCACGGGAGGGGCGGTCGCTCCCCGGGATGCTGCGGGACGCGGGGGCACCGCGGGGAACCGGCGGGACCGCGAATTCCCCGAGGGGCCTCGGCGGGGCCGGAGGGGTCCGATGCGCCCCGGTGGGGCCCTGCACGCCCGGAAGGGACCGTGCGTTCCAGAAGAAGCCGGAAGGAACCCGGTGCGCCCCGGCGGGGCCGCGCGTTCCCGGAGGGAACCCGGTGCGCCCCTGCGGCGCCGCTCACGCCCGGAAGGGACCGTGCATTGCCGGAGGGAACCCGGTGTGCCCCGGCGGCACCGCGCACGCCTACGGGCTCGAGTGCTCAGCCGGTCTCGGGGTCGCCGGGGGGCGGCTGCTCGGCGTCGCTGCCGGGCGGGGCGGCTCCGTCCGTGCCGCCGCTCTCCAGGGAGGACTCGCTGCCCGTGCTTTCCCCGGAAAGCAGGCGGCGGACGCGCAGGTCGGCACGCAGCGAGCGCAAGTCGTTGCCCAGGCTGAGCTCGCCCAGGTCGCGGAGTAGCTGGCCCAGCTCTGGGCTCTCGCCGCGGCCGGTGCTGGGGCGCAGCAGCTCGCCCTCGGGCTCGCCCAGCGCTTCTAGGATGTCTTCGCAGTCGCAGTGCATTGCCCGCTCTTCCTGCTCCTCACCCAGTAGGTCCTCCGTGATGGAGCCGAGCTTGGGCGCGCTGCGGCTTCGCTCTACCGGCGGCTTGTAGCAGCACTGCCCGTTGAGCAGCTTGCGCAGCGGCACCAGCGGGATGCTCTGCTCGCCCACCAGCTGCTGCTGCTGGTGCCGCGCGTCGTCCCGTTTCTTCAGCCGGCGGAACTCGGCCAGTGCCGTGGCCGAAGTCTGGTAGAGCAGCAGGGCCATGGCCTTCGCCTTCTCAGGCTTGGAGACCAGCACGGCGTGGCAGCGCAGCATCACCGCCTTGTGCTTCAGCTCGTGCCGGTAGATCCAGGCGAAGACACGGGGCAGGCGCGGGTCGGCCACGCAGTAAGTGACCCGGTGCAGCAGGTAGAGGTGGCCGGGCCGGCGCAGCCCCTTGTCCTCGGCGTGGGCCATGCGGATGCCCTGCGCGCTGATGGTCAGCTTCATCTTGGTGCCCTGCCGGCCCGCCTCGCTCTTGCTCCAAATCTTGCAGACAGCCAGGTCGGTGCAGCCCTCACCTTTGGACTGGATGGTGGTGGCGTTGCCCAGGTAGAGCACAGTATACGTGGGGTCTTCGCTGGTGACGCGAAATTTCCGCCGCTTGGAGCGGAACATGCTGCCCACGCGGTGCAGTGCGCTCTCGGGGCAGGCGCGGGCCAGCGAGGTGAGGGCCGAGTAGTGCACGCTCACCGCGTACCCCTTGGGCTTGCTCTGCCGCCGCGCCTCGCCCGCCGCCAGCTCCACCTTGCTCCGCTTCCAGGGCAGCATGGCCCCGCGGAGCCGCGGCTAGGCGCCGCGCCGACGGCTCCGGGCGCGGGGGGGCATGCCACGGCGGCGGCGGCTGGGCTGCCCGCCCGCCTCACATCCTTGCGGGCGCCGGGCCGCCGCGGCCGTAGATATAGGCGGGCGCCGCGCTCCGCGGGCGCGGAGAGGGGAGGCCCCGCGCACCGAGGGCGGAGCGCCCGCTGCCCGGACCCGCCGAGCCAGCGGCTCGCTGCTCGCCGCCCGCCCGCCGCCGCCGCTCTGCGCCGCCCGCCGCGGCGCCCCGGCCCCGGTCCCGGCCCCGCCGCGCCGTGGGGCGGGCACGGGGCGGTGCCAGCCCGGCCGGGCGGGCCCGATCCCCGCCCCGCTCGCAGCAGAGCGCGGCCTCCAGCGGGGGACACCCGCCGGTGCGGCCGCGGCGCGGAGAGCGGGCGCCCCGTCCCGTCCCGGCTCGCTCCCCGCGGCCACGTGCGGAGGGTGGGTGCCAAAGCGCTCTCCTGCAGCTTTCGTTAGCACGGCGGGGAGAATGGAGAGGGCCCCGCGCGGGAACCATTTGCTCAAAATCCCCTTAAACTGATAAAAATCCCAAAACCAGTGCGGGACCCCACTCTCTGGGAGATCCCACCGCCGGGAGAGCCCGAACCTCGGCTGCCTGCCCGTCCACGGTGTTCCATGGACAAATCCCGCTCTTGCGACATGATCTTTCCTTTGGTTTGGTTAGTCGGGCTCTGAGACCTTAAGGGCCTGCAGCAAATTCTGGTTATTATGTATGAGTAATCCTTTGCTCTTTATTTACATGCAGCAGCCGAAGAACAAGAAGCTGTCTTGTAACTTGTTGTTGGGGTTGCTGAGTACACTCACAGACATAATGAGAAAGTTGGTCTATGTGTTGTTACTATAGCTTCTTGTGTCGTGTGTCAGATCCTTGCCAGAAAGAATAGAAATTCCAGTGTTGCAGATAATGGCACTTAATCAGGGTTTGGAGAAATGCTCAACGAAAGGGGGGGCAGTATGTACTCATGCAGTAAAATACGTAACCACCTGCCTAAATTATGTGACAAATCATTTCTGGAGTTTGGATCAATTAAACCAGTACGTAATTATCCTTGTTGTTGTTACTATTTTTATTATTACTATTATTATATTATGCCATCTAGCAGATTATTTGGGAATTGCAAGTAACCACAGTGACCAGCATGAAACTATTAAAAAGCACTTGCCCATTTCCTTGTATTTCCAAAATCTCCCTCACTGGAGGCCATGGTGGTCAGCACCATCCCTTGAGACTGCTCAGCCACAGATGGTCCCAGGGGATGTCTGGCTGCAGCCATGGCTTCCAAAGGCCAGTGGTAGGTGCAGGTCAGTAACATGCTGCATTTCCTGTCTTCAGCAGCTCTAGCACAGCAGTTTGACCTGGTTAGGAAGGCTGTTGCTTGCCCTGAAAAGTGAATGTGTTAATGCTCCCATTTTCCAATGAGAAAACTTCAGTTGGAGAGCTGCATGGGCTGGGTGTGCACCAATCAGTGCACATGAACTGTTACACAGCCAGAGCTGGGGCAAACCAGCCAGGCCCTCGACACGAAGCCCAGCATCCACTGGGATGCATATTTGGGTTCAGCACTATGCTGAATCAAGCCCTCTGCCTCTTCAACAAAACCACACTGGGACCTCAGGGGCTGAGGTCTGCCCCAACTGCAGTGCCCAGCAGCAGCCTGCCCCAGCTGGGGGTTCTCTGCTGTCAGCCCTGATGCAGGCTGGGTGCCAGGCACCCACTGGGAGCACCCATGGTGCTGTCGTGCTATGCTGCAGCCTGTGGCAGACAGCTCCTGCCAGCCTGCAGGACCATCCCACTGCATGGCAGGGAGAGAAAGACTTTGCTTTGTACAGCTGATTCATCTCCAAGTATCATTCAATGTACTTTTTTTTTGTCTTCTTTGTCTTGCAAGGTGAAAACAGAAGATGCTGCTGTGCACGTAAATCCAATGGCTTGAGGTGACATCTGACACCCACGCATGGTGTGGCACTCCCGCAGTGCTCGAAGATCTGCCTCCTCCCTCAAGGTGTCCTGCTGAACCACAGCTCCTCAGAGCCACAGACCCACGCCTGCCCCATGCCCAGCAGCTGCCATCTGCCTGAGCAGTGTCTGTGATCTGCAAGGCCAACAGCAATCCCATCTGCTCCTCTTAGACGTGTAGGCATGACAGTATCTCCATACAAGGGAGTTGCTTTGCCAAAACCCTGACCGCCTCCAGCTGTGGGTAGAGGAACCTGTTCTGAGCCTTGGGCTGGTAGCTCAGCAGGCAGGTGTTTGCTCCAGGTGGAATGGAGCAAGCAAGGAGGCCCAGGCACCCTCCTGCAGTGCTGCCTCTGCAGAGAGGTTAGAGCTGTGGGGGGGTGGTGCTGGTACACAGACACTTCTGACAATGATGCCCATAGAGATGTTTGCAGAGCCATGATGGCCTCTGCCATCCCATTTGAACTGATCTGTGTTCAGGAACATAGACTTCAAGTTTTCACAGTATGGCTCGTGCAGGCTGCTGATCCCTGTGGCTCTTCAACAGCCTTTGGGCACATTTGTCTGCAAACCCCAGTTGCGTGTAAGGTGAAGGAGGCAATCTGACACCTTTGCCCTCCTCATGGCCTCCCCAATCCCAAGGCAGAAGCACTGCCATTTCTACATTGCATTCTCAGGGTAGAGGTTTCCTTATCAGCATCTCAGAGACCCACTGGGAGCTCCAGATGGTGGCTAGGGAGAAGCAGCACCACGGAATACCTGCCTCTGTACCACTTGGAAGTGCAGCAGAAGGGAGGGTGTCTTGTGGTCACATCCCTGCTCAAGAATGGAATCTGTCTTGGCTTGGGTCCTCACCATGCTTGCCCACCAGTGTGCCAGACCATTGTAGCTTTCTTTGCTTCATTAATGGACCCAGTTAATTCAGGACCATTTCTTTCCTGCTATGTGGCAGCTGCTTCAGTTCTGGACACAGATGATTGCCACATGCTTCAGCAGCTAAAGAGCATGTTACTAATCATGGTGGTCTGTGACAGAAATTCCCACACAAAATGCTCCAAGTTCTGTGCTGGGCTGAGGAGCTGTGCCACAGCCTTTGGGTGAAGTCTGGCAGCAGGGAGCAGCCCAGTTAAGTTTGGGGCACCTGCCCCATGCTTGGGGCTGTTCCTATGGTGCTGGAAATCTGTTTCATTGCCAGGAGGAGAAGCTGAGGCACAGTGAGAGCAGAGCCTGCCCTGTGGGGCCAGGGCGTGTTGCCTGTTTCCCAGTGAGCACCAGGCTCCCTCCTGGTCTGCAAGGCCGGCAGCACCCGTGATGTGTAGGACTTGCATGCTGGGGGCTTATCTGCATGGGGCTGTAGCCTGGGGGGAGTGCGACAGCCTGCTCTCTATTTATGCAATATCCCAGCAGCTACCGAGCATCACCTGCCTTCGTGCACGCATGCAAATCCTGAGCGAGGCGTGGGAAAATCTGTAAGATACCATCTCTGCCCTGCGGCCCAGAGCCGGTAGCACAGGGAGTGCTGCACTTGGCCCTCGGCAGACCCCACTCCCTGCCACACTCCATCCCTTCTGCCCTGGCCACTCCAGCGTGCACTGGAGGCTGTGGTCACACCCCACCAGCAGCCTGTGGGTTCTGGGGTGCACGGTGTCTCTGGGGTGCTGACAGGCAGGCAGCTGTCCAACACCTCTGTTGGAGGGAACTGCCACGCTGCCCATGCTGCCTGCCCCATGCAGTGTGGGGGGATAGATGCCAGGCTCTGTCTGATGGGAGAGGGTGAAACCCTGCAGGGAGCAGCCCCACTTCAAGGATGGCTTTTGTGCCCAGCAGCTGGAATTGGAGCTGATGCAGATCTCTGTTTGAGGAGAGTAGTGGGAAAAGGTGCTGGGGAAAGTTGGTATGACAAGACCAAAATAATTCATGGGAATGTACTGATTTTGGCAGTGTATGAAAACATGTCAGGCTTTCTCCCCCCAGGTAGCAATAGTACTTCTTGTGTCACAGCAGCTGAAGTGACACAGTCAGAGTGAAACACTGCAAACCAACGTTTCAGAATGTTCCAAAACAAAGTATTTCAGAGTCTCTATAACTATGCAACATGTCAAAGTTTTGACTCTTTGTTCCAAACTGGGACAAAGGAAATGCTGAATTGTCAGGTTTTTCCATGAAGCGGAAAGACTGTCTTTTGAGCCTCACAGGCCATCCATGGTGGCAGGCAGGGTGCCGTGACCCCAACCTCGCCAGCCGACATCCAGGCATCTTGGCCAGCAGCAAGTCAGCAGGAGCGTGGACAGCCTAAGACCAGTTGGCAGGGCAGGGGACAGCATGACCTGCTCAGGGAGAAGGGTCCTTAACAGCCTTTAATGGAAACTGCATGCCACCCCTGCTGCCCTCCTGCCTCTCTGAAGGGGAGCAGCACCTCATCCTGCAGCGGGTGTGCCCTGGCAGGGCTCGGGGGTTCGCGGCTGGGGCACAGGTGGTGCCGGGCCATGTGCAGACTGTGGGAGGTCCGTGTATTGGCAGGCCTGGATCCTGGCACCAAGGGTGATGCCAGTGCCGCTCGGCGTGCCGAAGAGTGGGAGTACCCCTGGCGCAGGGGCTCTGCGGCTCGGCGGGGCCGTGCCGCTGTCGGCACACCTCTGCCGCGGTTGTTTTTCAGTCACCGAGAGCGGCACACCCCGCTTCCTGCACAGGCGGCCCCGGCGCTTCCTGCACCCTCTGCTATAATTGAGGGTCAGCCGGTGTCCAGTGGAGCAGAGCCCTCCCTTGGGTGTCACGGCACCCTCGGGGGGCGCTTGCTGGGTGGGCTGGTGCGAGACATCCGTCCTCGTACCGTGCTGCCAGTCAGGGGCACAGAGGTGGTGTCGGGGCAGCGTGCTCTGCTCAGCGCTCCAAGCTGGGGGCTGCCGCCGAGGGGCCGTGAGGAGGGGCAGCAGTGGGCAGCGCGGCTGAGGCTCCCCAGGCAGAGCTGACACAATGGGAGCTGGAGAAATCCCATCGGTTTCCCATCCGGTGCTTTGTGCCTTCAAAGAGGCAGGCAGTTCTCTCTAATTAACTTGCCCCCACCCTGCCAGGCAAGGAGGCGATTTTATCTTCACAGGGCTGGTGGAAGAAGCGGAGTCTAAAAAACTCACCGAGGGCCCCAGCGGGGTTGGTGCCTTCTCAGAGCTCAGCCTTGGCCAGGCAGCCCTGCTTCAGAGTCTCCTCAGCAAGCTGCTCTTTCTAAAGAGGAGCAAGACCTTCACCAAAAGATGGGAAGCTTGCGAAACAAGCTCCCGCTTTTCCTACAGTGCCAATCCGCTTCTGAGTACAGCTGGAAAGAAGGGGGTTCAAGCAGCTGCAGTCCTGCACAGAGCAAAATTGTCTTGGTGTTCTTTCAGGGCTGCTGTGGGGAGGGTTTCTTAATGGGTCTGCTTGTCAGGCTGAGGCTGGCAGTACCGCTGAATTGAGCACTGAATAATGAATAGCCATCACATGAATATTTTAGGGACACAGTCCTGAGATCTCCCAGTGCTGCCTTAAAGGAAAATGGAGGAAAAGTCGTCAAGAAAGAACGATGTTTCCTTTAGGCAAAAATGCACTGTTACTACTGGCTTTTGAAAAAGAGCTGCTGCTGCTGAATAATTCTCAGGATATGCATCAAAAACTGGAGCAGTGGTTTGGCTCCAAGGCAGAAGAAGTTTGGCGAGAAGCCCAAGACAATGATTACAATTTGCTGGAAGGACAGCAGATTTTACTTTGTCTATGCAATGGTTTTATGAGAATTCCCAAAGCTGTGTCCACCTTCCAAAGAGCCAACAGTGCTGGGCACTCAGTGCTTTTCAAAGGAGTGGTAAGAGGTTTGTGATGCACAGGGGAGCTTTCTCTCCCGGGACAACACCTCAGTCCAGCCCCAGTACCTCTGTCAAAGAGCTGAGATGTACAAAGCCCAGCAGTAAAAATCATGTTCATTTTGCATGCTGTGGTAACTACTGCATCCTATGGGAACCGGCTGCAAATCAACAGGTTTATCACCCTTCACAGCAGTGTGCCCCTCTCCTCTAAGCTCTCCTTGTCTGGCTGTGCTCTTGGCACGCACACTCTGGTGCCAAGCTACCTCTGTGCAGCTCTTGTGACAGCATCTGTATATCAGTGTCCCTTTTCACTGTGTGTGATTAATTCATGCATAAATGTTTTCTAGGAGCAGCAGGCTATTGTATTCAGGTAAGATCAGTAGCAGCCCGTCTTGCTTAGGTAGGCACAGCAGAGCAAAGGGAGAGGGATGATAAATGCGGAAATTAGAAATATGCAATTACTAGCATAACTCTAGCTCATAATTCTCTGATATTTTTGTCATTTGGATGACCCAGTCTATATCTCCTTCAGCGCTGCTCTGCTCAAAGCAATCCTCGCAGTGCTGCTGGCATCATCAGATAGAAATAATTCCTTGGTGTTTATCAAGTGCCCAGAAATTTATCTGTTGCAAGAATGAGGGCAATTTGGGCATTGCTTAAGCAGGTCCCAAAAAGGTGGTAGAAAATACCTGCAATTAATTGTCCCAGTCTAGAAATGGGGCAAGGGGGAGGGTGGGGGTGGAAAGGGCAATATGTGGGAAAAACATCCCAATCTAAATGCAGAGATCTTTGTTCTTCAGGTTACTCTCAAACCTTCCAGTCCCAGGATGGGTTGCAGGTGGTGAAGCAAGCCTCCTTTTCACCCTGCACCAGCACTTCTGCCTGTCTTTGAGTGTCTGTTTCCAGTTCATGCCACTGAACACAGCTTCAAGTGTCCCATGGCGGTCCATTGAGCTCTGCACTCTCTACTGGCAGAGTCCCCAGCCAAAGACACTGATGGTGCCGAGACTGTGCTGCCAGGCTTGTGCCAATGGGATTATTCAAGCATTTTGCTGTGGTTGGGCAGCCTGGGAACGGCTCTGCACGTGCCTCAGCTGTGGGGTTAGAAGTGCTGCCAGACCTGAGGGTGGGGATTGGCCAGGATGGCTGGCTGCTCTGGCAGGTGATTATGCATTGTAGAGGGAAGGTAACTTTTAACTGAAGTACAAAAGAAAGACAATAATGAGCACTTGTATTACTGCTTCAGTGCCCACATAAAGACTTGAGATGATTTTATTAAAGATGACTTGAAGAAAAATTATTTTACTAAATCTCTGCCTTCTGTCTGCAGCCCACCAGCCTTCCATTGAAGCACCTCGCCTAAATGAAAAGGCGACTGCTGAGTCCCCTTTCATCTCCATTATTTGCCTTTAGGAAGCAAAGGAGGGGCCAGACCAGGCTGGTGGTGGCGGCAGAGCCTGGGATGAGCATGGCAAAGGTTCAGACGTCCCTGGGAAATTTATGCCATACAGTTACTGGCTTTGAAAAGAAGAAAAGAAAAATTGTGTCTTCTTAATGGGTGTTTATCATGGGGAGGCATCACAGAGCAAGAGAAAAGAAAAAAGAAAGAAGAGGAAAAAGAGAAAAGATGGCTCCTGCCCAGGGGGTTGTGCGTGCTGCCATGCTGTTGGTGGCCAGCTCCTGAAGTTAAGCTTTGTCTGCCACTGTTTTCCAGGAATGGGACAGGTTATTCTCCAGTCACAACTGATACGCATTACAGAGTTGTAGAGAAAACTGTCTGGCCTTAAACTCAATACCCATAAAGGAGAAATGCTTCATAAATCAGTTCAGTGAGCAAGTACAGGTCAAGTTGTTTATTAATTTAGCCTTCTCTCCCATCTTGACCCGGACCAATCACAATGGCTGCTGCTGAAATCCATTCGGTGGTTCCCTGGCTGGTCATGCAATATCCTCCGTCTGGCAAAGATGTCCAGCCTCTGGCTAGATTTTGCCAGCAACCTCATAGCATACCTCCCACACCTGCATCCAGGATCCTGCTGTGCCACCATCATTCCTCATGCTGTTTGCTGTATTAGGATGATGGACACCAGGGAAGGGGAACCTGCACTGGCCTGGGTGTGTTACAGGGCGCAGGGTCAGTGCAGCATCAGCCTCGGCCACAGGAGCTGGTGGCTTTCCCCAGAGGGAGGCACAAACCCCTGCCCCCATGGCTGGCTGCCGGGCAGGGTTTTGCACAATGTGGTTTGATAGCATCTGTGCCAGGCCAAACCAGCAAGACAAACTGGCCCCACCACTGCCAGCACTGCCACGGGCTGGGCTGGGGCTGGCCCCCTGTGTGTCACCCCACTGCCAGGGCCTCCAGCTGCAGCACCCACTTTGGCGTGGGAGTGAATCATGGCCCCAGGCTCAGTACTGGTGAGGCTGGGGGCTGCTATGGGAGGCAGGGGCTTAGAGCTGGGCTTGAGGAGGAGAGAGCCAGAGAGATGTGTGTCCATGCTGAGCACCATAGAGAGCAAGGGATGGAAAGATGGGTGGGAGTGATGGAAAGACGTTGGAGAGATTGGATGGATGGATGGATGGACGGACGGATGGATGGATGGACGGACGGACGGATGGATGGACAGATGGACGGACGGACGTGTGATCACAGAACCAACTGGGTTGGAAAAAACTTCTGATATCGAGTCCAACACCATATCAACTAGACCATGGCAGTAAGTACCACATTCTTAAACACCTCCAGGAACAGTGACTCCACCGCCTCCCTGCACAGCGCGCTCCAACGTCTAATCACCCTTTCAGTGAAGAAATTTTTCCTAACGTCCAACCTAACCATCCCCTTGTGCAGGTTCAGACTATGTCCTATCGTGATGGGCCGGCTGCGGAGGGCCGGGGCGGTGGCACCGCCTGGCGGCAGACGCCGGGGCACGGCGGGCGGCGGAAGGGGCGGTGGAAGGGGCGGTGGAAGGGGCGGTGGAAGGGGGAGGTCGGGCCGCCCCTTCCGTCGGCGGTGCGGCGGCGGCGGCACATGGGCAAGAAGCGGAGCGATGGGCTCGGGCGCTGCCTGCAGCGGCAGCGCGGGCTGGAGCGGCGCGGCGCCTCCTCATGGGTAAGCCGGGGGGCCGGGGGGGCGGGAGAGAGTCGGGGCGGCCCGGGCTGACGGCGGTGTCCTGTCCCGGCAGCTTCACGCCTGCGAGGTGGTGGCCGAGCGCGGCCCGGAGCTGCGGTCGGCGCCGGAGCAGAGCCCGCTGGAGGAGTTCCTGGCCACGGCCGAGCTGGCCGGCACCCGCTTCGCGGCCGGTGAGCAGCTGGGCCGGGCCCGGGGCTACGCTGGGCTGGGGGCCGAGGAGGGGTCCCGGGCAGGGTGACCCCGGCTCTGGGATGAGTGAGTGCGAATGGAGGCCGGCAGTGGGTCAGGCTGGGCGGGAACTGGGGGGCAGGTGGTGAGGCCCTGAGCCAGGGCTGGGGTCACCAGGGACAGGATGGGATGGCGGGGTGGGGACAAGTGGCTCTGGATGACTGTCTCTCCCTTCAGAGCGTATGAACGCCCAGATCGTGTCTGCCCAGAGCTGCACGGGCCTGCTCACAGCACAGGAAGCCCAGCGCGTTCGGCAGCTGCACCAGGAGAATCAGGAGTTCCTGCGCATCCCGCGGAGGTGAGCTCTGCAGGGCCGGGCCCGGGTGCCCTTTGGCTGAGCGGGGCTCCATGGCCGAGCCCTTCGTGGCTGCAAGCCTGAGGACAGCTCTCAGGATGGCAATACCCTACTTTTGGAGAAGCCACTAACTAACATGCATGAGCTGGCTGTGACCCATGGCACAGGTACCTGTCTGCCATGTGAGTGCTGCCGGTGCCAGCCTCTCTGGCCTTATGGTGTGGTTTTCCTGCCCAAGGCTTAACACTGATGTAGCAGGTGCATCCAGGCTACGTGGTAAGCCTTTCCAGAGCTTTGGGAAGGGCGAACAGAGAGATTAATCCTCATCTTAAGGACCCTGCAGAACTTAGCTCAGGAAAACAGCTTTGTGGTATCTGGCATAAATGCTCTCTGCTAATTGAGTTTGAAAGAAACAAGGAGGGAAGGTGTACTTAAAAGCTGCTGAAAACAGGTGCATGCACATATGAACCATTACCTCAGCATAGCTGAATGCATGGTGTTTGTGTTATGTTTACTGAAGTAAAGTAGCTGGACTGACTGCTATTTCTGACCACTCACTCCAAAATATGCTTGTTATAGGCCACACTGGGATAGGACAACCAGTGCAGAGGACTTGAAGCAAGCAGAGAGAGAGAGCTTTCTCGAGTGGAGGCGACAGCTTGCCAGTAAGTATGCTGCTTGTGGCTGGGTAAGTAGCTGGTGGCATTTAGTGACACTGGAAGCAGTGGGTTGTACTTACCCTTGTTGGACCAATAAAACTAATGTCTATTCAGTAGCTCTTTGTACTTGTCCTGGAAAGTTGGACATCCCAGCCACAGTCCAGCATGTCTTTGTGGTCAGCTCTGCAAAGCTGCCTTGTGTGTGCATGTTCTTTTAAAATAATTGAGGATGGCATGTGATGTTATTCACCGGCCTGTGAAGTAGAGAGTTACTGGATGTGTGTTTTCAGAGCAACAGCACTGCTCTGGACAGAAGGCAGTGCTGCCAGCCTGCATGCAGCAGCTTGTGCTGGTCTGTTGCTGCAACCCCTGTCTTGGAGAGTTGGGTGGGTTCTGCTCACACCCTGCAAACCTGTGCTTACCTTGAGTGAAGTTGTTCAGGTAGTGGTAACACCAGGTTAAAGGTTGTACAGAGGTATTTCAGGTACCATCACCAAATTCTGTTATTTTTTCCAAGTGATACTCAATTAAGAAAAAACTGCTGGCCCTTGGGATAACTTCTCTTTTTTGTTATCATGGCTCTCAAATTTCACAGGCAGACTCTTGATGAGTTTTTGTTCTTTCCATCTTTTACCACTTCCACATTGACAAGATTGCGAGCCTTCGTGTCACCATTAAACCAGTGCCACTGACAGCAGTGTACCTGAGTGCTTGATCTGTTTGAAAAAACATCAGAAATAGTACCTCTGTATGAGCTTGGTTTGATTGCTCTCTGCTAAGCTAAGGCCTTCTGGATCTAGGGAAGAACTGGTAGTGAGCTTACAGCCTGCCACAGATGAAATGTGACATTGTTTTTTTTTGTTTTGCCTTAGCCTTGAGGAAGAGAAAAAGTTAATTCTAACCCCATTTGAAAGAAACTTGGAATTTTGGCGTCAGCTTTGGAGAGTCATTGAAAGAAGGTATTTTGCTATCCACTTTTAAGAAAGTGATGTTGAATGTATTTTCATGAATTGCAGCTTTTGAGACCAGCTTCAAGTGTCTCAGCACAAGAAAAATTATTAAGTTAATAATGTTTTAATATCAGCACTGCAGAGATTTTGTTTTTGTGGTGCCTGCTAGCTCTCAACACTGTGATCTGCAGGTGGTTCACTGTAAGATTCTTCAGAGGCTGCTGCTCTTGGCCTTCCCAGTAACTCTGTGTCGGAGGCCTCCCTTGGGAAAGTGGCTTTGAGGTCTATTGCCAAGATTAACCCCTTCCCCTCCTTCCCAACCAAACAGCTGCAGCTGATGTTCAGAGGCAGGAGGCAAGGACTAAGTGATGATGGGAAAGAAGGAACCTCTTTGTCCTTGGCCCTTTGCCACATGGAGAAGTTGCAGCAGTGCACAGAAGACAGCAGTCATACCACAGGAATAGCTTTGTTCTGCTGAGCTGTAATACAATAAGAGTGCTATCTGCTACGTTAATCTAACTGGGGCATTTAATTTCACTAGTAATAAAGTTTGAGATCATCTCATCTCACTTTCCTAAAATTGAAAAATACTTCACCAGTGAGGTCATGGTGAGCTGGTCCTTTCACAGAAGGGGCTTTGTACTGAGTGCTGCTGGGCCTTTGGCTGGGACAGTGCTGGTCAGGAGCATCCATTGCAGGGTACTGTGATGTGCAGTGTGAGTGTACTAGCTGTTTTGAGGTGACTGGAATGTGTTACTAATACCTTTCTGCTCCCATTAAAGCTTTTTATTTCATATAGAGTGAGGATGCTGTCTCAGAAGTGAATGGAAAAGTCACTCAGTCCTTTAACCTTTCCAGAAAATTTCATCTGTTTTCAGCCTTTTCCATGTATTTGCTTCAAACTAGTTCCCAGCAGTGTGGTTCAGTAACTTCTCTGTATCCCATCCCAGTACAATGGTGTCAGCTTTCCCTCGTAGTGATCTTTGAATGTCTGTAGCTGTGCAGTCCCCCTTTGTATCCCTGTGGCTTATTAAATTATTCTTGGGGGGAGTATTGATTTTTATTTTTTTAATGTATAACGAAATGCCTAGCGAGGCTTGATATTCTTCCATTCGACCCATTGTGTTCTGAAGCTGTCCTGACTTAACAGAAATTCCTGTCAAACAAATAGAATCAGCATGTGATAATACATGGCAGTATTTTAAATTACTTGCCTGGAGAAGTTCTAGTGAAAGAGGCTTTAGTTAAATTTTCCCCTCCTTTTGACAAGAGAAGCACAGATGCATTTGGGGTCTGAAGCCGTCGCATTTAATTACTGTGTGGAGCTAATGAGTCCTGCTATGGTAACAACCTGGTCTCTGGGTTTGGAAGGTGTTTCCTAAAAGCGCGTTGCAATGCTTTGCTTGCATGGGGGAGCAACATGTTTTACTGAAGTCTAAGGCTGTTTTTTCTTTGTTTTATGCTTTTTGTGAAAAAAAGAGCACAGAGGAAATTTTGAAAATACTCAATATCAAATGCTTAGAATCTGCAGGTCATTTGTGGTAGGCTTTGTACATCTTGTTCCATGCAAGGAGGACAGCAGTGTTCCAAAATACCTTGCTGTGTAGGAGCACCTTCTCTTCTTTCTCTTTGTAACCACCCTGCCACAGTTGAAATTGAGAATAGAAAGAAATAAAATTGTGTTATCACAGTTTTTTAGTACCATTCTAAAAGGTGGAGTACCACTACTGTGGTTCTTGCCTGCTGAGCATTTCTGAAGGGTAGATGGATTGGCATGTTTCCTTCCCCCTTGCTGGCTGTACAGTTGTGCAGGAGAAGGAGCAAGTGAGGAGGAAACACTGTACAGCAATACTGGCTTGTAGCACAAGCATGGCTCTTTTGGGCAGGTGAGCTGCTGAGATGCTCTGTTGTTCATTAAAGGTGTTTAGTAGGATAATGCAGTTCAAACTATTAAAATTCCAAGCAAAACCTAAAAGTGAATAACTGCTCTGTCTTACTGCTTCCTTTGAGGCAAAGTAAGGAGTACTATATGGGGCTTTCCTTGACTTTTTCAGTGATATTGTAGTCCAGATAGTAGATGCCAGAAACCCCCTTCTGTTTAGATGTCAAGATCTGGTAAGTAAACCACTTTCTTGAATGTTGTCTTCATTTTATGTCTTAATGTTTGTGATGTATTTTTTGTTTAATGCATTCAGCCGCCCTGAAGCTGTTTTGCTGTTGTCCTTAAGTGGGTATCTTATTAATTGATGCAAGTATTCTGGGCTGAAATTATTTTTCTTTGTCTATTGCTATTTCACATAGGATTTTGTGGATTTAGAGGCAGTTCTGCAGATGTTGTGTTGCAGATATTCCTCATTATCCATTAGAAGTGTCCTCATGTAAAGGAGTTGTCTTATGTAAAAACATAGTGGAATAAAAGTGGGTGAGGATTACAAAGGATCAAAAATTATTGAAGTGACAAGTTTGGTAGGCTAATGATAGGCTATAGAGCGCTGCATCAGGCAGACATGAAATTGCCCGAATTGTTATCTTGGGAGCTCCTGCTGCAGGGTGCTGATTAATATCTTGTCACAGCTCTAAGCAGCAAGGTTTTTGCACACATTGTCAGTAACAAGCTGTACTGTGGTAGTTGCATGCTCCAATTTGTTCTTGTAGGTGTCTGCTGAACAGCACTTCCACCAACCCAGGCGTGGTAAACTTAGCTACTTGTGTGGAGCTGTGTGGGATAATTTGTCTTGCTGCTCTTGTATTGTCTTGGGGTGGAAGGGGTCATAACCAGAGTACAAACTGATCCTTCTCTTGTTTTCTTTAGGAAAGTTACGTTAAGGAAGTCAGTAATGACAAGGAGAACATGATCCTGATCAACAAAGCAGATTTGCTGAGTGAGGAGCAACGTGTTGCTTGGGCACAGTTCTTTGAGAAAGAGGGTGTCAAGGTGGTGTTCTGGTCAGCTTTGGCAGAGTGTGAACGGCTGTGTGGAGAATCAAAGGTACTGTAGGTGACTAGTTCAGATGAAGTCTGTGCTGGCTACAGCTGGTAACTTGCTTTGCAGCTGTCTTTGTGATATACCTGAGCACAGAAGGAATGCTCTAAAGACCTGTGCAGCTGTAAAAGTGCATTTGAAGAATCAATTCAGAGAGAAAAGTGAGGAGAGTAAAATGGAGAACAAAGTGCAGAAGACAGAAGCAGCCCTTGTAGACCTGCTTGCAAACTCTTAACTCATTGAAAGAATTGGAAACCTTTCCAAGAGAAATGGTGTTTTCTGTACAGAGGGTTATTTCTTTCCCAGGGAGGGGAGGTGTTTCTTGGAGAACCTAAAGTATCTGAAAGCCCTTTCCCCAGTGGAACAAACTGAGCTGCTGCCCCAAATTACATGTTATCAGTAGGTGCTGCTTTGTTATGGCCATTCAGCTGTGGAGTATCTCATATATCCTTCCAAAAATACCTACTCTGATCATCTGGTTTACAGTCTTTGTATAAAATGTTTTTACAGATTGGCTTAAAAGTGATATTGAAGGTGTTAGTTCTCTTTTTTGGGAATAAAGGTTGAAATACTATTGTGAAAATAACTTCATCTTTGAATGTAAACTCTTTGCAGGGAAGAAGTGTGGAGTTGACTGAAAACAAAACAGCTTGAAATTGTTTTAATGAAATATTTAGACATGAAACAAAATGGCTTTGTGTTCTGAACATTTGAAAAAACAACATTCCTTTTACTCAGAACACTTAATAATTAAAAAAAACCCTAGTGTGGGTGTGCACACATTCATTCTGGAGAGGAACTTCTTAATGACTTCACAGAGAAGCTGTGAACGGTCCCTCTTGAAATACTTTTGTCATTCTCCTGAAATGGGCTAGTTTTTTCCTACATCCTACTTAAGACCTCTAAAAAGCCCAGTATGATGTCAGCAGAGTTGTAAGCTCTTGGGATCTGGCTGATGACAGCTGCCTGCACTGCAGCAGCTTCAGCCAGCAGCAAGGCTTGGTGGTGTTGCTGTATTTCACCTCTGAACTGCTGTTCCCACAGGAACTGGGTGCTGAGAGAGGAGGAGAGCACCTGAGCACTTCTGAGGATGAAGGCTCCAGTCAAGAAGATGACAACACAGCACAAGGCAGTGCAGAAAGAGCATCCACTGGCAGCACTGGGCAGAGTGTAAACCAGGTTCTGGTGAGTGATGATAATAGCAGTGATGAATATGAAGACTGTGAAGATGATGAAGAGGAGAACTGGCAAACCTGCTCTGAAGATGAAGCTGGTGACAACATAAATGCTGTTGCTCCAGAGAGGATGGAAAGCAGGACTGACAGTGCTGCAGTGCAGCATGGAGTGCAGGAGCAGAACAGGAACATCAGGAACTTCAGCCATCTGGTGCAGAGAAATGAGCTGCTGGAGATACTCAAAACTATGCACAGTGGACCAAGGGTGAAGGATGGGGAAGTAAATGTTGGGCTGGTGAGTTGGGCTTTGTGCTTAAATGGAACTTACTTAAGCTAAATTTTAATTCCACATGCCCTCCATGGGAAAAATTCATCCTGTAGCCTGGCTTCCTATGAAGGTATAAAAACCAGCAAGCACAAACCACTTGTGGGTTTTGTGCAAAGATTAATACTGAAGTTCCTGGAGCTCAGTGTGCCCCCCTGCTTGCCCTAGGTTTTTCTTAGTATGTTTTGTTAAAGAACTTTTGTGTCAGAGCTCTGTCAGTCTTTTGGCATCACCCTGTCTGATAACATTCCCTTCTTTGTTATCTAGGTGGGTTACCCTAATGTTGGCAAAAGTTCAACCATCAACACAATTCTTGGAAATAAGAAGGTGTCAGTGTCTGCTACACCAGGCCGTACAAAACACTTCCAGGTATTCCAGTCTTTTTATTATTTATTTTTCCCCAGTGGAAGAGAGCTTCATTATGACCTAGTTGAAACCACATGCATTCACTGGGAACTCTGCCAGCCTGAACTGTGGCCAGCAGAGTAGGTTGGAGAGGGGTGGTCTTGGTGTATGTAATTTTGGAACTTTAATTCTTGCTTCTAAACTCGTGCTCAGTTTTTTAATCACTCATGAGAGCTGCTGTGAAATGGGACATGTTTTCCATCTCCTGATTTTATTTAGTTACCTGGTCCCTTTTTTTCCCAACACCAGTCATAAGAAGAGAAGCTTTTTAAAAGTGAGTGTTCCTCCAAATAGCTTAAGGTCAAGGTTTCAAACTATTCTTGTCTACATCACTGCTGTGAATAAATGTAGTTTTACTGATCTTTTCATATTGATCAAACTTAGATTTTGAGGTAGCAACTCCAATGCTATAGTATGGGACCATTGCAGGATTTGTACTTTTCAAATTCCTAGCTGTTTCAGAAGGTCCAACACACTTAAAGGTTTCTGGAGTGCTTTCTTCTCTCCCATTAGACTGGACAGCTGAAGATCTTGCTGCCCCCATCTGGACACCTTATTTAGGAACTTTTAAAGTGTTGCTGTCTTCTACATCTGATCTTAATTCACTGGCTGGGACCAGCAGGGCAGGTGTCTGTGTTAGTAGAATTTCTGCTTATTGTCATTTGCAGCCATGTTTCATCTATGCATTTGATTTTTTTTTTTGTTTGTTTCTTTTTCCTCCATGGACACTGACTTGCCATAGTGAACTAATAGGTTATTTGTCATGTAGACCCTGTATGTGGAGCCTGGCCTGTGCCTTTGTGATTGCCCCGGTCTGGTGATGCCCTCTTTCGTCTCTACCAAGGCAGAAATGATTTGTTCTGGAATTCTGCCTATAGATCAGATGAGGGACCATGTTCCCCCTATTTCTCTAATATCCTTTGCTTGGGGTTTGTCAGAGTGCATGCAAGGGTTGGATCTGGAGTATGCCAAGCAGCATGTTTGAGCCCTGCTAACAGCGCACGTGCTCATGCTTTGAGGGAGGGAGGACAAAACAGTTCTGCTGTATTGGTCTTTTCCTATCTCATTTCAACTTAGTCGTGTTGTCAGACTTGTGTTTTTTTTCGTTTGCAACAAAATCCCAAAGTAATTCTTTTGTGTGTGCTCTTAGAGCAACAAGGGCAAGATTACTTGTGTAGCTGTAAATCACAAAGTGGTTTCCTTCACTAGCTTATGTTTGCCAGCATATCCCACGAAACATTTTGGAAGCAACTTATGGAATAAATATCATAAGGCCAAGGGAAGATGAGGACCCAGATCGAAAGCCAACAGCTGAAGAGCTGCTAACAGCATATGGATGTGAGTTATGATCCTTTTAAAACCTGTCATCTCCACTGTGTGCATGGTCCTGAACATGACCTTAGGAGAACGTTGTAAAGTTAGGCCCAGCTTGGGTTTGTTGTGTATTGGACCTCTTCAATAGGACTTGCCCTCCTCTCAGGAGTGGTCTTTGTTAATGGCTCATCTCCTCTGTGTGTTGGAGTAGTGCTTTGCCAGTCTCATCTGACAGATGTAGTGATGGTGTGGAAGATACTGGTGAAATGCCCTGCTAGTCTATAGTGTGGTACTCTTACCCTTTCAGATACCTCCCATCGTCTGTGTCTGAATTGGACTTTGGAGAATACAGTGAATTCTTATTCTCTGCCTTTAAAACAAACAAAAAAAATGCACACTAGAAGTTTTCTGCTGGTAGGGAGATGTCCGCCCTTATAGTTTCTTTCAGGTAGGATGCTTCTGCAGTACCTTTACAGTCACCCAAGCTCTTTCCTTTTTTTCCCCTGCATTCCTCAAGAGAAGCCTCTTTCTAAGGGAATATTTTTGAGAAAGAATACAAATGGGTGGTTAAGCAGCAAAGGAAAACTTGCTAACATTCTCTTGTACTTACACAGAATATACTTTGGATTTCTCTTCCAGATATGAGGGGCTTTATGACAGCTCATGGACAGCCAGACCAGCCGAGATCAGCTCGATATGTGTTAAAAGATTATGTCAGTGTAAGTGCTTCCTACATCTGTGTTTTCTTCCCTTCTCGGAGGTGAATTAACGGTTGCACTGGAGTACAATAAAATAAATTCTATTTCTCTGGATAAAATCACCGTGTACTAAAAAACTCTTGAAATTGGACTGCTTTTATGTTTTAAAAGAATAAATCGAATTTCTCAAGCTGCCTAATCTTAGAAAGGTGATTGCTTAAAAATATGGTGCCAGCTAAATAAATAATCATATCTCAAAAATAGCTAGCAGATACTCAGGAAATGAACCTATAATGTACAGCTGGACCAATATATGGCACTAAGGACTGTTACTCTGAGTGTTGTAATACTGCATGCTTCTTTAGCACCTCCCAGCAACTTATTGTTGATAATTTCTTAATAGGATCCCAGGTGCTCCAGAGAGTTTTGCTCTGTTGTTTGCAGCTGGACACTGCAGCTGCAAATGGTGCTTTGATGTAGAGATGGAACAGTACTTTAACTTAGGAGTCAAGCCATTTGTTGCCTGGGAGAAGAAATAAAGTGTAGTGATAGTCTGCTGGTGTGAGCCCATAAACTTCAGGCCCTTCTTACGTTTGGAGTTGTTTTCTTTCTTCTTTGAGTTTCCTTTGTAATAACTATATCCCATTGCATTCACAGGGGAAGCTGTTATATTGCCACCCACCTCCTGGTATTGACCCAAATGATTTTCAGCACCAACATCAAAGATGCCCTGACAGTACAACTGTGCAGGCCACTGGACAGGTGAAGCCTGAGAAGAATACCAAAGCAAAACAAATCGAAAATGTGGTGGACAAAACATTTTTCCATCAGGTAGATTCTGGAAGAGATTTTTTTTCTAGGAGTTTTTGCTGCAGCACTCATCTGTAGTTACTGGGGGAGAACCACCTTTGAGGATGGAGGTGTGCTGGGTTGAGTTAATAATGCTGTGGGATCTGCATGTAATTTCTGCCCAAGAGCTCTCTGTTCTTTTTATTATCTCCTAAATCACTGGGAATGTCCTAGGTGACAGAAAGATTGCTAATGAGGTGTGCACAGATGGTTTTTCAGTGGTCAGCAGGGTGACCCTTGTCATTAGGAATCAGACACCAACCTTGTGCAAACAGGAGAGTGACTGGGAAGGACAAGGAGTAACGACACAGGAGCTGACCCAGAACATGGTTTTAAAAAATAACAGATCCTTCAAACTGACATTCCTTTTCTGAGCTGATGTATTTAGAGGATGTGATAAGTTTCTTTACAATTGATTTAGTACTGCCTGGAGGTTTTGATTCAGAACCTGAAATCAAATGAAAAGAATACAAACTGATTTAAAATCTAGTTAATCTCAAAATCGTGGAAAATGGGAATTTTTCTTAACTTGTATGATTCTTGTTACATCCCACAGGGATCTGTTTTGCCCCCTACACTACTGAGAAAGTGTATTAATGACTCATAGAGAAATATGAAATCCATAACTGACCAGATCTGCATACCTGACAAAGATTAGAACAGGTTTTTAGCTGTGAAGAGGATGAGTCATAGATAGCATTCTGTTTGGTTAGTTGGATATGAGCACCATTTGTTTAGCACAGCTAAGATAATCATGCATTTTGAAAACAAGAACTCAGGCTCTTTAAAAAAAAAAAAAAGTGAGCTATTTCAGAAAACTGTGACCTGAAAAGAATTTTTGGGATTACCAGACTGTTGCTCTGTCTGCCCAAAGTGCTGGCACAAGCTGTGAGCCCTGTCAGTGCTGCCCACGCTCCAGACTTGAGCGACTTATTTTGGTCTGTGGCTTTCCTGGGCGCCAGATTTATTTGTGAATACAATTTGTTGTGCGCAGAGCAGAGGCTGTGAGGATCCATCCTGGTGCTGGAGCTGATACTGGCTGGGATGTGGTGTCACGTCAGTGGCAGATGCTGGGCACCCAGCACAGCTTGGCAGAACTGGAGCTGCTGGCAGACCTTGTCTGCCTGCCGTGCCCTTCCTGCAGCTCTGGGGCAGGGGCTGAGCGGGCCCTGTGGGGGGGGAGCTCGCCCGTGTCTGGTTTCACTGACACACCGCAGGGGTGGGATATCTGCTCCTCGGTCACTGTAGTTGTGTCTCCTGTCCAGGAGAACGTTCGTGCCCTGATGAAAGGGGTCCGGGCTGCCATGGGGTACCGGCCAGGGAGCGGCCTCACACCTGCAACTGCATCCATGCCCAGCAACGTGGCGGGAAAGCCCTGGAAAAAACATGGGAACAGGAACAAGAAGGAGAAAATCCGCAGAATCACGAAGCACCTGGAGGCTTAGCTGTGGCACCAGTATTTTGCCTTTTCAGGGCAGGGACTTCATTGTCTCACAGGCCTTAATTGAGGGGGAAAAAACAGATCAATGGGTATCACTAGCTCACCTGGGAGCTCTCTGCAGTGGATTGGCCTGGCAGGGGATGAGTGGGCTCTGGTGGCTGAAGTTCATCCCTTCTGAAAACAAAGAGACCTGGCTGTCCTGTTATCTGGAAGCCAGCCCAGACATTGGACTGCTGCTGAAACGTCCTTTCAATGGGAGCAGATGGAGCTGTGCAGGAATGTTTTTTCCTTCCAAAAAGGATGTATTTTATAGCTGTTGCAATCAAAGCAAGCCCTGTAAAACTGACTAAAATCTTTAAACAGTTTAATTTCAATGAGTGATGTTTGTTATGTTTTGAGACATTATTGCTCATCTTTTTTTCTTTTTTTTTTGGTCTTTAGGGCTTGTTTGTTGATTTGACAAAATGCTTTAGTGTGTTGACAAATGAGGTGAAATGGTCTTTACTGCCCTCTTCTTTCTCTACTATTCTCCACCCTATTCTGTAGAATCTGTAACCAACTCCCTATTTCCCAGTTTGAGCAGAGCACAGTGCACCATGCAAGGAAAATACTGCTTTTATATCCTTTACACTGAGCTGGTATCAGTTGTTTTGTGTCACTTCCCTCTAGTATTCTAAAACCATTGGCTCCATATGAGTGGCTAAAAGTCTGGTGCTAATTTGTCCTTAAATATATTTGAGATTTTACTTCCTATATGTGTGTCATGTTCTGTCTCATTGTCCCGAGTCAGAGAACTGTCTATTAGCAGATTTTAATTGGGTATATGAGTATTTGATGCTAAAAAGACTTTACTTACTTGGGGTCAGATTAAAGTGAGATTTACTTTTCAGCTGCCCTACTGAGAAAATGTTTGTGCACTTGGTCAGAGCTCTTTGTTCCTTATTCAGCACAGGGAGTAATGATAGGACTGGAAAAGCTCACGAAGACGAGTCATGCTTTGTTTTTAGGAGGTGGAGTAACACATGATGCTGGTCTCTTGCTTCTATAAAAAGGGATTGCTGTCTTGTAATTCTGTACTTTCCAGTCCTTAAATGTGAATGGAGAGATGAAAGCAGCTGCTGAGCAAAACCACAGCAAATGTGGGGTGTGCAACCGAGCCAGTTTGGACTTTGTGACCCTTTGTGTGTGTCCTGTACAGCCAGTTTGCACTGTGTATGCAGAGGGTCCCCTGACAGCAGAGCTCTCACTTCAGCTCCTGCTTCCCCTGGAGTGCCTGCTCTCAGGTTCCTAGTTACATCACTGGAGGGAAGATCGTTCCCTGCCATCTGTAAAGTTAAAGTATAATTACACTGAACTAATATGGTCAATGGTATTTTAAATCAGGGTACTGTAGCAGAAAGTAGATTCTCAGGAGAGACTGTTTAATCTAGTTCTCCTGGAGAAGGTGATCTTTGCCTTTGTTTCTTGAAAAGGTTTTGCCTTAGCCAAATCACTCTGATCTGACTTTTCCACCCTCCTTGCAGGTAAGGTATCTGCTTTTGTCCCTTACGATGCTTTAGAGACTTGATTGCTCAGAAACACTCCTTTGTTTTTGTCCTGTTTTGTGTGAAGCTATTACCTGTCAAACTGAAGTTGGAGTATCTTTTATTGAAGATGTAAAACATTTTTTTCTATTGTTTTTTTCCTTTCAAAGCATTTTGAATTGTTAGCCCATGTTGTATGTACCCAAGTTCTATTCTTTTGCAGTGTTTGCCCTTTCCTGTTAGCTGGGTTTCCATGATGTCCTGATGCAGACCCTTCCAAATCTAGTGAGTGACAGAAATCCCCAGGGCCTGAGACTTGGATCAACTGCTTGTTGCTTGCAGAAACCTTCTGCTTCGAGACCTGCCAAGCAACTTGCAGTGTTTGCATGTGTGAATGGAGGATAATGTAAATACGACCAATCAAGTACTGTGTGCTCAGGTGTTAAATGCAGACTGCTTCCTGCTGTGCTAAAGGACTCTTGCCTCAGCAGAAGGAGGATGTAAAGACCTGTTAATATTTCATGCTCTTACTGAGCAATGGGCGAAATAGGTAAGAGACAAATTAATGCTTTCTTGTAGTGGTTTGATGTGTTGCTGAACCAGATCCCTCCCTGGGCAGTGCCAGCTGGGCCTTGCTGACAGCTCCGTACAGCACATGGCAGCAGCTGGCAGGCATGAGGCCGTGTGCGCACTGCTCACTTGTCAGAGCCGACACAAAGGAGATGCTGTGCTCTGCCCTGGCCACCTGTGAGTGAGCTTCTGCTGCTCCACTGCTCTCTGGAGAAGGCCAGTTTCCATTTTGGAGTGCTGTTTTCTTCAAGTACCTTGTGCTTGTAGAGGGACCGTGCAGTCTGCAACTGGCTCCAGTCTCTTCTTTGGAATCCGCAGCACTTCCAGCACCCCAGTGCTCTGTCTCCCCTTTCAGGCAGTTTTGCTTTATAATGCAAGCAACTTGTTTTCCTGCAAGATGTTGTTGCCTCCTGCACTGATACCTGCAGCAGAAATAGAGAACTGGTTTGGGAATATGGTTTGGAGCTGAACTGGCCTTTTATTGTATCTTGCACTTGCATTGAGAACTACAGTTCTCCCTGCAGAGCCCAGTTCAGGGAGTCTCACACCAGCCTGCAGTCTCCCACAGCTTGTGGTATCCCAGGAGACACATAGGCGGGTCTGTGCTGTGTGTGGCACTGGTGCCATACCTGCAGGGTAGCACTAGCAGCCTGTGGTGGAATCACCAGCTCTGCCCTGGATGTCCAGAGAACTGGGGCTCTGCTTCACACACAGGATTTGCCATTGTATGTCTGAGCTGCCATCTGGCTACTACAGAGACATGTTTTGTAGTCTTGTTTTGAAGAGGAGCAACTGTTCTGAAACCTGAAGCGTCATGGGTGAGCAGTTGAGGGATAGGGGATACAAATCCCTAAGCCACTGTTGTGGGTGCTTTGACTCTTCTAACTGCAGTTGGTTGCAGGTGACACAGGAGCCTCGCTCCCCTCTGCTTGGTAGAACCAGCACTACACAAACAAGTCCTCTGCCCATCACCCCACTGGAGACTGTGGGCCTGTCAGGGTCAGGTGTCTGACCTTTTCCCAATGTCTCAGGTCAAGGATCAAAGGGATGATGGCTTTTTTGCACCAGGGAGTCTGCAGTAAGGGTCTGCCACGTGGGATCTCGCTGGTTTTCTGCAGTCGCCGCCTGGACCAAAACCGCTTGAGTTGTGTCTCTGGAGGAGGCTGAACTCCCCCTCTCCTGCCATTAGGGGCCGGCCTTTCCCAGGCAGAGGAGCAGCCCTGTTGCCCCCAGCAGCAGTGTTGGGTCCTGTTCCAGTTCAGGATCCCAGCAGAGGTGTGGGTTCTCGGGGACTCCCCACCACACCCCTGCAGAGTGGCTCACAAGCTGCTCTTACCAGCCACCCTAGCAAGGAGGTGGCCAAGAGGACCACAGTGGGGAGCGTGGCTCTGGCTGTGGCGAGGCAGCAGCTGAGTCCAGGGCCATTTGAGCTGTTTCTACAAAAGTTAAGCGACTCTTTGCTAATTGTCCTGAGACACTGTTGCTTTAAGTAAGAAGCAAACTTTCTGTTTTCCTCTCTGGTCACAGCTCCTTCCCTCCTGTGAGGAGCTTCATGCTATTGCCTGGCCCCTGCAGGATCCTTTACCTCATTTGTCTGTGAGGAACTGTATTGTGCTGTCCCCCTTCCCTAGGTGGTGGCTCTAGTCCAGCATTTTAACTGAGTTTTTTTTCTTTTTTTGCTGTGGAAGGAAAAAAAAATACTGGGGAAAAATATCTTGGGGCAGCTGGGGGAGAGGCAGGGAGTAGCTTTCCAGTATACCTCAGAAAATAATCTCTCCCAGCTGAATGCCTGAGGTGCCCAAGACGTCTTGGGACATGAAGAGAGGTCATGGTGAGGACAAGAGGAAAAACCACTACTGAGTCAGAGGAACTCTGCCCCAGTGTTCTTTTTGCTGTGGCTGTGGGAAAAGGGTCTGTCCCATGGGTGGTGTCAGGGCAGGAGGGCTGTGCATGCTGGGTGGAGCAGACTTGGGTTTGCCCTTCTGGAAATGGTCACCAGCCCTTTGTCACTTGGGAGCTGAGGCAAAGAACCAGAAACATCATCCATAAGGGAAGATCCTGCAGTACAGCCAGGCTTTTGCTGTCTGCCCAGAGCAAAGGGAAGCTGGAAGCCTCTATAGAGTGCCTTTGTTTTTGTCAGCATTGGTAGACCAGTGCAGGCTCATCTGGGATTTCACAGGGTTTTCAGCAAGAGTGTCTCTGCTTGGAGCTTCTCAGAACTGGCTGTGCTCAGAGCAGTACAGGGTGATGCTTGGGAAAAGAGCATCTTTGCTCATAGCACTGCTATGTGGGTGCCAGGTAAAATGGATTCTTCCACTCTTGACAAACTCCACATTGTGCTTGGCCACTCCATGTGCTCCTGAGCCCTCTCCTCACATTGTCTGGGCAGCAAGGGAAGTGTGTGAGAAAAATGGAAATCACCACTATTCTGCTTTGCACTTTACCATGGAGAAAGGGAGAACCAAAAACTTTCTAGTTTCAAATGCAGCCGTTCCCCTTTCTGGAAGGAGGTGGTGCAGGTCCTGTGCTGCCCAGGCACCTGCCTGGGGCTCCCTGGCACCCGCCAGGGGCACTGGCTGCTCACTGCCTGCTCCTTTCTCTTTGCTGTGGGACTTTGAGGATGTGATGGTGCAGTGGAACAGGATATCCAAGCACCTCAGCCAAACAAGCAATAGGCAGGAGAAGGTGCTTCTTTGGGGCTCTCTGGGGGAAGGTGAGAAGCTCTGCGGTGCTACCACAGGTTGCCATGCGGTGTTGTGTCTGAAGCACTGCCTGGTGGAGCAGGAACAGTTCCCAGTATCTTTTGTGCTTGTCCTGCTGAGATGTGGCATAGCCACCCCCCCCACCCCCCCCCCCTTTCTCACCAGTGATGGCTTCCTTCTCTGGAACTGGAGCTTTGGGAGAGATGCAGCCTCACAGCTGTATTCAAACCCATCAGTCTCCTCTTGAGATTGTGCTGCTGTTTCCCCCTGCATTTAGGCTTACAAGCCATGCCTAGTGGAATTGAAGCCAGCTGATCCAGCCAGCAAGGCAAGAGAAAGGGACAGTCCTCCCTGAGGCTCACTGCTGGTGGCCACCACGCTTCCTAGTGATCCCTGGCTGCAAACTTTAGCACCATGAGCCATGGCCCAGTGAGATGGAAACCCATCCAGCAGGCTGAGTATGTCTTTGGTGCTCTGTGTGGGTGGCTGACCAATCACTCATGGTCTGCTATGTAAGGAAGAAAGAAATGGAAGCCTGTGGTGTTTCAATGCCTTGGTCAGTTCTCTTCCAGCTCTGCTGCCTGGCACTGCCATCCCTCTGAATGAACTGCTGAGCTTTCCACTTGGGCAGTGGAAAATGCACAGCTCATGAATGGGCAGAGGATGGGACCTGGAGCCACCAGACCCTGCCTGGTTTGCCTGCAGCAGCAAAAGAGCATTTGCAGAGCTCCTGCTGATAAGAAGAGCCTGCATTCATATTTCTAAAGGCCTGAGCATACTGGTGAGTTGCAAGGCTCAGAAATCCAGACACCAGACAATGGAAAGGCTGGAAACATAAAGGAAAGGAAATTCTTCTGCTGTATTGCCTTTCCTATGGCGATAAGATAACCTCAAGTGAAACAAAAGTCTCTGCTGCTGACACTGGGGTGGGCACCTCGGCTGATTTCTAAAGCCCAGGAGGATGTCCATGTGAGCCAGGATGTCCTGAGCTGGCGGGTCTGGCTGTCACAGGGCTGTGCAGTGGGCACGGCGTTCTCGGTGCTTCATAGTGAGCCTTTGATCAACAGGTAGCCTGGTCTGCTCCTGTTCCATCCTACTGGGCCATCTGTGTCCTTCATTTACACTCTTGCAAGAGAAATCATAGAATAATTTGGGTTGGACCTTCAATGATCATCTAGTCCAACACCCCTGCAATGAGCAGGGACATCTTTGACTAGATCAGGTTGCTCAGAGCTCCATCTAACACTGCCTTGAATGTTTCTTGGGATGAGGCAACTACCACTTCTCTGGGCATTCTGTTCCAGCGTTTCCCCTCATTGTAAAGAATTTCTACCTTATGCCTAATCTAAATTAATCCTCCTTCACCTTAAATCCATTATGCCTGGTCATATCACAACAGGCCTTGCTAAAATGTTTTTCATCTTTATTGTAGGTCCCTTTTAAATACTGAAAGACAAGTCTGAAGTCTGCCCCAAGTCTTCTCTCCAGGCTGAACAGCCACAACTTTCTCAGCCTTTCCTCACAGGAGAGGTGCTCCTCTCCTATGATCCTCCTCTGATCATCTTTATGGCCTTGCTCCCACTGGTCTATGTCCTTCTTATTTTGGGGCCCCCATAGCTGGGTGCAGTACTGCAGGTGAGGTCTCACCAGAGCAGAAGGGCAGAATCTCCTCCCTCACTTGTTGTCCATGCTGCCTTAGATGCAGCCTAGGACACGTTTGACTTTCTGAGCAGTCAGTGCACATTGTTGGCTCATATCCAGTCTCCCATCCACCAGCACCCCTAAGTTCTTGGCATGGCTGCTCTCAATCTGTTCTGTATTGATACCAGAGGTTGCCTCCACCCATGTGTAAGACCTTACATTTGCCTTTGTTCAACGTCATGAAGTTCCCACAGTCCCAGTTCTCGGGCTTGTACACGACTTTCTTGAATGCATCCCATCCTTCAAGGGTATCAGTTGGATCACATAGCTTGGTGTCTTTAAATCTTACTTTAAACGCTTTGGAAGAGCTGAGAAAAACAAGGCCACAACGTTTGCTAGTGATACATTTCTATTGGGTATGTGAACATCCCAAAGCTGGTGGCCAGTGTTTAAGGCATTGCTGAGTGTCAGAGGGACAGAGTGGCCTGTTCTATGTGTTCTAGGTTATGTTTCAGAGTGGAGGGACAGGGACTGAGTGGTGTCCATGTGGGCAGGGCTGGGAGCAGGATTAGGTGCTGCCAAAGAGGAGGCTAGTCATGGGAGCAGTGCTGTGTGGGAGCTGGTTGGGAAAGGGCTGGAAGAGGATCCAATGTGGGTGCAGCACTGGGCACCCCTCAGTGCTCAGAGCTGAACAGGCCACGAGAAGAGGTGCAAGGGGCACAGATGGCATCTCAGTAAGGATAGAGGTGAGCCTCTGCAGAAACGTCCTGTCCCAAAGAGGGGATGTGTTGGGGTGGGTACCATTTGGCACAGCAAAGGAAAAGGGAAAGGAAGGAAAAGGAAAGGAAAGGAAAGGAAAAGGAAAGGAAAGGAAAGGAAAGGAAAGGAAAGGAAAGGAAAGGAAAGGAAAGGAAGAGGAGTGCCTCTGCTGTGTCTCAGAATAAGGGAACAGGGAGGTCTGAAATGAAGCTGGCTAGAGCCAAATTCAGATTACAGCCTGCAGGCTCGGAGCAAGCCCAGATTAACTGCGGAAGTCATTGTAGGCTATTTTGGGCAGCAAGACTGGGATGAATGATGAGAGGAGTTCAGGGAGGCAGGCCAGGGCTGGCTCTTTGGCTCAGGAAGGCCCCAGGCTGGGGTGGGCTGCAGGAGGTCACCCTGTGCTGGCCCTGTGCTGGCCCCAGAGGCACCAAGGGCTGGCTTGGTGTTCCATCATTGACTTCAGAAAGCAGTGGGATGGGTGCTGTGCCTGGTCCCTTCTCATGGAGGTCCCAGGGTAGGAGCACAAAGGTGCACACTGGTGTTTGGTCAGGCTGAGGGAAGGGACATCTCCGGGGTCTGGCGAAGGGAGGAGCTGTGCAGGAGGGGCTGAGGCACATCACGCACTCCTGTGGTTTGCAATTTTACAGCAGCTGCAGTTGTCCTCTGTCCTGAGGTGCAGCAAGGGGCGGTTAGTGGCCTCAGCCCTTTCAGATCTTGTATTCAGTCCACCCGGGGTTTTCCCATTTAGTTTCACTCTGACAACCCAGCTCTAGAAAGCAGAGGGCTGAGCTGTAGGCATATGAAGACATATAAAGGTCAGCAGGAGCTTTCCTGGGATGGCTGTGACACTTGCAGCACTAGTCAATCTCTCCCTTCATCCAGCCCTGGGAAGCAGGAGCCAGCAGCAGAGCCAAAAATGGCACAAAGCGCCAAAACACCAGGTAGGTGCAACATGGTTTGCTGTAATTTCTGCCTGCTCCCAGTCGCTCTCACTGGCTGCTTCTGCTGGGGTATTTGGGGAGCTACCACTGGCACCAGCACCTCTGATGGAGATCACGCCACCAAACCACAGTTGTGCTTAGCAGGACGAAGAGCTTCCCAGTGCGTTGCACAAGAAGGGAGGTTGGCTGCAGGCATATGTCATGGTCCCAGTGCTGTTCCCCTTCCAGGTGAACTGATCAGGTCAGGCAGGGCTCCCCTGTGGAACATCACTGCAGCACCATGCTGGCTGTCCCACTGGCTATCAGTCACCCTGTGGTCTACTGCCCTGTAGCTTGCAGCAGATGTGAGCCAAGAACCTGCTGCTCCCTGCTCTGCCAGGGAATGTGGTCTGTGGACCCATTGAACAGGTTATTAGTCCTCATGACCCTGCTGGGGAGGGTTCCCAGGTGGCCTTGCAGCAGCAAAGAGTGGAGAGATCACAGGAGTGCCCTGCTCTCCTCCCTGCATGGAGGTTTTGCAGGCACAGATGGGTTCATGGGAGGCTCTTGGACTTCCTGCTGAGATGACATAAGCTCTTCAGGTGATGATCGTCTTTGCCCTGTTTCTGAGAACAATGTGTCTCCTGTTGTATTTCAGGGAGCAAGCTGTCCCTGGGGTCAGGCTGAGTGTCCCAGGGGCAGGATGGCCACTGGCCACGCTGGATCCCCTGTGTGGTGACAGCACTAGGCTGAGTGCCTTTGAAGTGCCCTGTCCCGCTCTGTGCTCTGCTGTTGGACAGGATCTGAGCAGCCATTGTGCAAAGCAAAACAAACCCTATCTGTCCCAGGCTCAGAGCTCAGCTCTGCTTCCAGCTGTGAGGCTGCAGAGCCAGCACAGCCCTGCCAGAGACTGCTGATAACCATCTCCCCTTGCAAAGGAGTTCAAGTCCCTGCTCCAGGCAGGCGATGTCACCTTATCAGCACTTGAAGGCTCCTGATAAAGGGATCAATCTAGCTTCAGCTGCATCCCCACCTGCAAACACAATGTACTGGGTGCAGCCAAGGTGAGGGTGGCAGGGGCCCGTGCTCTCTTGCCTTCGGGAGGGTCATGGCTGCCCAGACTCCACAGGGCATAGCCAGGGCTGGGAACAATAGTGGCCGCTGGCGACCAGAGGGTAGGTGATTACCAAAAATCATGTGCTCACCCCGGCTGGCCGCTGTAGAGGCAATTTGTCAAAGTCCCATTTTCCTTTCCCTGATAAGATAGGGCTTGAGGAATACAGTAATGCTTTTCTGAGATACAATCATGGCTCTTCTACCCAGCACACACGTAGGGGAAGCTAATTTTGGCCTTGCCGGGCTGGCAGGGGCCAAGAGGAGGCTTCAGTCTGTGCTGGGGCTGTAATCCAAGGGACAGGGCAACTCTAAGCCCCGAGGACTAGGACAGACCTGGGGACAGCAGAGTCACTGCCCCTGTGGGCTGGCACACTTCCTGCTCCCTGGGGCACTCCTGGAAGATGCTAGAGCTGCAGAAGAAGCTGTTGCTGCTGGCTTCATGATATGTTGTGGCCCAGTGCTGCAGCTCTGCCAACAGCTTACTAAGCCCTGTCAGAGACTGGGGCAGCCATGGGCAGCAGTGCTTCCCTTGCAGGCACCTAGCACATGTAGCTGCACCCTCACACCCTCTCCCCCACCCCTCTGCCCCATGACATTATCCCACCCCAAAGGAGGCACCAGGATGCCAGGCCCGTGTTCATGCCCTGGCCAAGGAAAGCTGTCCACTCCCAGCTGTCTGTGCCACAGCAAGCTGGCCGAGCAGGGAGGGTACAGTGATCTTGGCTGCCTGTGGCAAGCCAGTCCCTCTACAGGCTGCTCCTGTGCCACCACAGTCTCAAGGGGAAAGGAGTAAAAGGCACCATTGACAAAGGCAGATGTTATGCAATTCCCAGCCTCCCTGGGAACCAGACCCTTTTAATAACATAGACAATATTTGTAGGTGGTGGATCTGGCTTTCCTCGGGAGGATAATGAGAAGCACACCCATCTGGCAGAGCTGACGTTTCCATTTTGGCATGTTGCTTGGGATGCACTTTCTGCACAGTTTGAAATCTGAGCATAATCCTATCTTCGTGAACCACATTCACTAGTCTGATAATGTGACCCCACAAAAGGTCAATGGAAAAGTTAATATAATTTATTGGCTGATTTAAAAAAAAATCTAATCATCTCTTTTTCCTTTTTCCTGACCCCCCCACCCGCACCCAGTGCCCTGCTGACATTTTCCAGTCATTCCCAAAACAATGGCCAGGGTGGGAATTCTCTGAGCGGGTGCAGCTTTAGTGGAGGCTTTTCCTGAGGGGCTGCAGATGCATCTGCCTGTTCAGTCCCCCCTCTTCAAGAGGTGGGGGCAGGGGCGTGAGTGCTCAGCTAAGGTCACCAGCCCAGCCAGGGACAGGGCTGGCACCAGGTCAGGTTTGGCCAGATCTTGTGGTTTCAGTGTTTGCTGGGTATCCTCTGCTCTGAGGGGTGACTGGAGTTCAGCTGCTTTGGACTGTGAGGAGACAGACGCCTCTGTTGTTGATCATCTCTGCCAGTTTTGTAACTGTGGAGAATAGGGAAGGAGGATCCAGTCAGATTCCTGGGAGTCAGGCAGTCTCAGATGAAGCCATCAAGGGCCCCAAGAGCCTTTTCCAGGGACACAGTGCACTGGGAGGTCTCCAATCAGCGCGTGCTGTGGTGCCCTAGGGAAGGCTTCGTGAAGCTGCAGTGCACAGGGGGAGAGCTCCTTTGCGTGTGAAAGGGGGTCGTGCACTCCTCGCCCTTGCACTGTCCTCCCTTTGGGCTTCCCAGCCACCAAGAGCACTCGCTGCACGCTCAGCCCGGGGTGCGTGCAGAGCCCCAAGAGCTGTTTGGAGCAATTAAACAGCCAGGTGTTTGTCAGGGCATGACCTGTCCTGGGGAAGCAGAAAAGCTCGATTGTTAGGGTGGAGCTGCAAAGTAATTAGACCTTTCTTATTCTAGAACCTCACGGATAAAGAAGAAAGGATCCCAGAGGGCAAGGAATGGTGGAAAGGATCCAGCAGCTTCTCTTTCAGCAATAGCTGGTACTTCCAAGTCGTAGCTTTGGAGCTGCCACACTGCAGAGCCGAAGAGCACATTGGGAAAACATCTTCTGGCAAGAGCAGGGGAATGAGAAAGCCCAGAACTTGCCCATTCCTGTCAGGCTACAGCACTGCATGGTCTGTCAGGGTGCTGCCACGGCTGCACATGCAAACCCTGCCTCCTGTCAGCAACTAACTGTCCTTCCTGGCCTCTTCAGCAAGGCTCCAGGCCTGGCTCTTGCCGAGGAAAGACTGGAGAGATGGAGGGAGCCTAAGCAGTATGGCTTGGAAAGCAGAGGGCAGAGGAAACACGGGTAACTTCTAAAGTCGGTAGTTTCAGAAAATCAGAATGACATTCTAACGTGATCTCACCCTGTGCTTTGTAAAGCTGGTTTGTGCACGGGGCTGGCTGTAGCCCAGGGGCTCCCTGGCTGTGCAGCTCTGCCTGCTGCCCACGCTGCCTGGCACTGTGGGATGCTGCTGCCCACCAGCAAATCCAGCCTCCTCGATGCAGGGGAACTGGGCTCCCACGCTGTGAATGCTCCCCTGCCTTGCTTTTCAGTGTCTTGAAGGTGAGCCGATCTTCTCCAGCCCTTGCATAAGATGTTCTTTGTCCATCAGTACATTTAGCTCCTGCTCTGTTCCATCTGGTGTCAGGCCAAGTGGGCAGGGAATGTCAGTCCCGACAGCAGCAATGCTGCCAGTCTGCAGGCTGGGTGGGGAGACACTGGGGCATCAGAGGGCATTGCAGAAGCACAGTGTCTCAGAGATCAGAATAAACTCATGGACTTTGCCCGTTTAGTTGAAATAACAGAGATGAAAAAGTTATTGAGGATGACTAATGGTGGGTCAAAAGACCAGACAGCGTAACCTGCTTCATTCTCTGAGGCGCCATGCCAGGGAGAAGAGCTGCACACAGGCTTTGGTTCCTGTCCTCTCTGAAAGCAGAGCTTTTGGAGAGCACAAAGCAGAAGAAAGGCTTCCCAGCCCTCTGCTTTGTTGTAACAGCACCGACTGCCAGTCTGCCAAGCACTTTCCCAGGAGATGCTGTGAGAACAACGTTGCAGAAGTCACTTCAGCAATAACTGCTTGATCTGCCCTGGACCATGCTAAAATTGTGTCCAATTTCCAGGTATAGCAAGGTTACGAGTTGTTCCTTAACCTGGCAGGACAGGGGTATCTTGGTTTGGGATCTGTGATGAAGTCCTGGAGAAATGGATGTGAAATGCCCCTGTTCCTGCCCATGTTGCAGTCCCCAGTGGCATGGCTGTAATAGAGAGATTTGTGTTTGGCTACCTGGTAGGAGGGTGTGCAAGATGTCTTCTCACCCTGGATTTCAGAGCAGTTCAGCTCCTTACTGCCATCAGAGGTGGCTGGGACAGTGGCCTATGTGGACCTCCAGCCTGGCCCAGAACAGCTGCAAGATCTTCTGCTTCACTGCAAATGATGTTGAAGGACAGAAGGTGAAATCAAGGGTTTCATATACTATAAAAATAAAGTCCAGGGTTTGGGGGTTTATTTTTGTGTTTGTGCAAAGGGTTTAACTTTGCTGTGATAAATATGTCTCAGAAACTGGGAACCCAAACAGCAGTAGTTCAAAGACATTCTTCCAGTGCCACACGTCTAAAGCTGCTCATCACAGCACAGCTTTGTTGGGCTAAGTGTAACAGGGATCATGTCCTCACTTCCTGCCAAGGGTATAAGAGCAAGATACCAATTCACAGATCTTGAAGAATGTGACAGTGGTATTTCAGCAGCTCTAATGCTTTGCAGCCTATGAAGGCTGCACAGTAACTGAAAGGAAGTATCTTTGGTTTTATTCACTTGGCTTTATTCCTAATTCACTCTTTGATGCCATCAGCCTGGGATAATAAGTTTTCAGAGATATGCTTGAAATTAAGGAAATGAGTCTGATTAAGTCATTTAAACATACTTTGAGAGAGAAATGTACAACAATAGAGATAAAAAGGTCCTATTTTCAAGCAATTCTAATATGAAATCAAAACATCAAGCTGCTAGACAGCGAGAACCATTAGCAGTGTGCGTGCATTCTTCAGCTGGAGAAGGTATCACCTTCTTCAGCTAGAAGAGTTGCCAGAGAGCTTGAATCTGTCCTTTGTGCTGGGTGGGCAGTGATCTGCAGATTCATTTCATGGTAAAATACTTGCAGCTAAATAAAAAACACAGACACTTGCCCTTTGCCCGTTGTATTTTGCTGGGTAGAAGCGATGGTTTCTCAAGAGTCTCACGTTCAAGGTTTGTATGTGGGGATTTTTTTTTAATTTGTTTAGCTAGTTGCTTTATTTTTCTTACAGTCCTGAGGTAATTTAGCTGTAAATAGGTTACCTAGTATGGGGCTTATGCTGTCCATTGGTGAGGATGAAACTCCCCCCCTTTACTGGAATACTTCCCAGTGAAGCCAGCGCATTGCAGGTACTTACTGGATACCCTTGGCAACTTTTCCCCGTAGCTGGGACAACTTCTACCAAACTCAACCGTCTGTCACAGTGTGGCAGCCTTTGCTCTGCTGTTACAATTACCAGTGCTGATGTGGTGCCTGAGGATTTCACCCCACTCCACAGGCTGGATGTGACAAACCCTGTGCAAGCCATCAGGAAACTGGTGTCCCTGGTGGAGATAATCCTTCAGTGAGCTTCTATTCATGTGCTGCACACCGGCTTTATGAAATAATACAGTGGAGGTGTGAAAGCAGAAAAAGGCACTCAGATTCCACTTTTCCTTAGGTATGACATCAGCTAGGCAAAGACCAGCTAACCCACGCCTTTTATCACACTTATTTTTGTTAGTCACAGCTGTGACCCATTAAGAGCAAGGCTGTTCCTCTTCTTTGGTAATTAGTACAACTCTGATTTATCAGGGGCAAGGTCACCTGTAATCCCTTCTTTCACACCACAGTACCAACAAAAAGGGTGTGCCAAGCAGCTCCACAGTGATTCCATTATAGCTTTGTGGCAGCAGGGAGCCAGGAGAGGAGAGTGGGAGGTAACTTCTGTGGAGGGAATAGTCTTCAAAGTACCTGAGAAGTAATATGAAGACAGGAGTGACCTCCTTTACTGCTTTGCATGGCAGTTGTGGAGCTAGCAAGAGGGATGGGAAAGCACAGTATTATTTATTTCATCTACTATAAAAAATGACATTTAAGATCTTGTTCAAGTAAATGGAGCAACGAATTCTCCTTTGTCTCTGACTGCTGTTGAAGACATGCGATTTTTTAGATATGCTGCTGTTTCCATATGTAATGGAAATAACTAGCTAGGCTATTTTAAAACATGAAGAACTGGATGTCTGGGAAGTGGGGGAAAAAGGATTTGGTGGTACAAGAGAAAAGAAACTTCATCTGTGACAATCTTGTGCACTTCTTACAATTTCCTCTTAAAGCGGTTACACAAGCTCATCTGGCAGAGAAGTGATAAATTGTTTAACAACTCGGACGTGCCAAAGTAGTTTAAGGAGCTTTCAAAGGAAACTTTTTAAGACTTGTGGCTTTCAACTGCATGTGAATCATCTTGAAGAGTGAAACTATAATTGCTAACCTCCATTTAATGGGTCACCATATACCCATCTGTGTGTTCATGAGCTCTGGCACTCAGTTCAAGTGTCACGTTCCCATGCAGATCCCATGCCCGTGTCCCAGAGCTCAGAGGGATGCTGCTGCTGTTGCCAACCTAATGAGGTTGCAAATCTAAGCTGGCAGAGCCTGCAAGCAACTGGGGTCAGAGAAAACACATAAAGGTAGTAGAAGGAATGTCATGTCCACATACACAGGCAAGGCATGGAGCTGTGTCCTTTCTCAGCCCCTTTTCTTATGAGCCTCTTTTTGTTTGCCTAAGGATGTATGTGGATTAGAGAGAGTGGGCGATGGGGATTTTATCTCCTATGTAACACCCTTGCCAGGAAAGTCAAACAAACAGGGCCAGAGGTGTCGTACAGGAGGTCCCCCAGCTGTCCTCAGGGAGGGCTTGTTGGTACAGGGCTAGCAGAGGAGTGTTTGCAGCATCTGGGACCAGATGTGGCCAGCTGGCTGCTGATGCAGAGGTGGGTCTCATAACCTCCTCTGAGCTAAGGCACATATTTATACAGCCCTACCAGAAAAGGCAGGGTGGAACACGCTAATATATACACATTAAAGAGACTGAATAAATAAACAGTAGGTTCTGATTTATTTTCTCTGCTACTTTGATATCTTAGTTTTGGCACAAGATAGATTTCATACACAAATGTGATCCCCAGATAGGTTCTTATCCTGTCTGACTTAGAAACCATGTGCAAAGGAGAAAAACTTCTTGAAGTATAATGATATTTATGCTGTTTATTGCCAAAGCACATAAAATCCTTGGCCCCTTTCAGCTAGGTAATATACAACAGGTAACAATGCTGGTCTCTGCCCTGGAGGATTTACAGCTATAGATGAGAGATAACAGTGGGTACAGTGAGACTGGGAAAGCACATAAAATGTGATTAGTCAGTCTAAGACTCACTAAATGCTGTACACTTAAGCATTGTTCAGCTCATGCGTGCCTCACCTGGGAGAGGGTGCAAGCCTCGGTGGGGCAAAGCTGGACATGGAAAACAGTGAATGCCCTCGACACTGGAGGAAAGGTGGTGGGAAGGAGCAACTGAGAAATGTCATGAGTAAGAAATGTTCTGGTCACAGAAAGTTGTAAAGGACTTGCATGTTTTATTATCAAGTGGGATTTGTACCCAGTTCAGTTTTCAGGCGGAATATATGTAACTGCAATCAATATATGTAACTATAATCAAAATAGTCATGGGAAGCCCGTTAAGAAAGGCTGCAGCACTTATCACTCCTCCTGTCCTCAAGCCCTAAACTGCTTACCTCCTCCCACTGAGCAAAGTCTGGAGGAATTACACTGGCTGTGAATGGCCATAACATTTCCAGAAGCACCGACAATGCTAGATTGTGTTCTCTGGCTCATTTCCTCCTGCTAACCAATCTCTCTGAGGTGAACAGAATGGAAAAAAATTGTTGTTTTTCTTATAATTTCTCATGTAATTTATTTTTTTCTATCAGGTTAAGCACCTGATGTTTTAAAAGCACTGAATGCTGTGATTTCTAGGTGCATACCTAGAAATAACTTGTGATGCTCTGTGAGCCGTCCCTTCCCTAGGGAAGCTGCAGCCAGGAATGCTGCAGGAGAGCTGAGGTTGCCAGGCACTTCCAGCAGTACAAACCAGAGTGACGCCGAGAGAGCTGGAAAGCAGGGAGTGTGCCAACCACAAAATTAATCTCTGAGTTAATAAAAGCCTGCATGGTTTGAGGTTTGTGAAGCAATAAACGAGTTCAAATTTGCCAGTGACTGAAAAAGAAAAGCAATTAGGTGTTAAGGGAAACCTTCTAATGGGGATAACGATAATACTTTACAATATACAAAGGGTTGAAAAACGTGATGAGAAATTAATCTTTAATTGAAAATTACTAAAGGAATTTTGATGAAGAACATAGAACTATATATATCAAAGCAAACCTTTTAACTCCTTTTACTAATAGGGAATGACAGAATAAGAGCTTCTGTTTAATAGCACTAATAATTTCATAATATTTTTCCTCTGAGTCATATGATAGGCTCTTTTTTACCAGTCAGTACTTCATCCAAAAAGAAAAGTCTCCTTGGCTTCTCCTCATCATAGTAATTTCTAGGTCTGTGTGACCTAGAAAGCTGTTTCTATGAATGTGCTTTACCTCTGTTTTTCCAACACCCAGGCAGAAGGGTACCCATTTCAATCTCCCCACATTCCTATGACTCTGCTGGGGACACTGCTAGCAAGTTTGCAAGGCTAAAAGAGGTTATGAGCAAAAGTGACAGTAGAGTTAGCACATTAACAGAAAATAGATGTTTTTAGGGTTTTTTCAAGTTGAGGAAGACATCCATCTGATTTGAGTCAGAGCAGCTCAGCATTATGCCTGATGTGTGGGTGGCTGCCAAAAGGGGCAGTTTTGTTTTTCATTTTCTTTTCCTCTCATTCCCTTAAACGGTGGTCACATGAGTGAATCAACTCACCACGCCAACAGAAAACTATGTCTTTTCTTTCTGTCACTGTCAGAATTTCCTGCTGTATTCCCATGCTGGGCTGACTCACCCCAGAACTGTGGGGTCATTGGAGCTGTCGCAGGAAGCCCAGAGTGGTGCTGGGGTGATGTGATGTTCTGCCAGATGGATGCAACCCTGTTCAGTCACTGATGGGGTTGCATGCAATGAGATGTAACAGTCAATGGCTCCCTTCATCTGCAGTGAGGAACTACTGGAAAAAAATAGTACTATGTGAAAAAATATAGATCCTGTTGTGGCTTACAAATCCTCTAAATGGTTTGCAGTGCTCTTCAAAACCGAGCAGGACGGTTGACAGAAGCAGGGATGGGTTATTAAAAGCAGGTGTAGATAGGACAATAGGAAAGATTTCTTGTCACTTCTGTCAGGCTGAGGGGAAGAGCTGAGTGACCCACTGTGGGGATAGGGTTGTACCCAACACCTGAACTGGGGTCTGCCTTGGAGCCCCTTGGTGGTGTCCCAGGGCACTCATGCCTTACAGGGATTTCCCTGAGGTGATCCCCACCCTCTCTCACCTCTACATAACATACCTGGTGGTCACACTGAGACATGCAGAGCTGCTCATCTGGCGCCTCAGGTGCCTGTCAATGCAGCCATGGTGTTTGCCGGCACTGGATGGAGCCAAATCCCCCAACGGCAGCTGTAGAAGGCTTGGCCTGGTGTTGCTCCCCATCCCATGGCAATGGAGGGCTGGAGATAATGCTGGTCACTGGCAGAGCTGGACCTGACTCCACGGAGATGTAGCTTTTAGGGGCAATGCCCAGCCTCCAGTGCCTGCAGGACACCCCATGGCCAGCACACATGGCCTGGGGGACCCCAGGAGCCCCCGCTCCTGCCCTGAAGTGGGGTTCTGCAGCCCAACACCCACTGCCATCCCTGTGCCAAGGGGACCCCTTTGTCCCGCCGCACAGAGCTCCGCGTAGCCATGTCCCCTCACAGCCATGTCACACCATATCCATGTCCCCACAGCCGTGTCCCCACACAGCCGTGTCCCCATATCCATGTTCCCCCATATCCCTGACCCCACATCCATGTACCCACATATCCCTACCCCCACAGCCGTGTCCCCCACAGCCGTGTCTCCATATCCATGTACCCCCACATCCATGTTCCCCCATATCCCACTGTCCCCCACAGCCGTGTCCCCCACAGCCATGTCCCCATATCCATGTACCCCCACATCCATGTTCCCCCATATCCCTGTCCCCACAGCCGTGTCCCCATATCCATGTACCCCCACATCCATGTTCCCCCATATCCCTGTCCCCACAGCCGTGTCCCCCCACGTGCTCCCCGCCCGCCCTTCTACCAAGCCACGCCCCCTCTTGCCCCGCCCCCCGGCCCCGCGCGACACCCCTCTCTTCCGGCGCGGGGCGGGGCGGGCGCGTGCCACGCCGCCGTCACTTCCGCGCCGCCCCGCCCCGCCCCGCCCAGCGCGGCCGGCGCGTGCAGCCGGTTGGCGGCGGATCCGCTCGCGCCTCGCGAGGCAGCGGCAGCCGCGCGCGGCGGGCGGGGTGGGGGGGGAGCGCCGGTCCCGCGCCGGTCCCGCGCCCGCCCCGCCGGCGATGGGGCTGCGCTGAGGCCGCCGGTGAGTGGGGCCGCGGGCACGGCACGGCACGGCACGGCACGGCCCGCCAGGTGAGGGAGGGGCCGCGGGCCTCCAGCGGCGCCCGCAGTGTCCGCCGCGCTGGGCGCGGCGCCGCCGCCCGCGGCGCCCTTCAGCCGCGCCGGCCGCTCCGCCGCCCGCGGCAGCCCCCGCGGGGCGGCCCGGCGCGGGCGCGCGGTTGTGGCGGGGCCGGTGCCGTGGAGCGGGTCCCGCGGCCGGGGCAGACCCGCTGCCTGGGGAAGGGACACGTGTGGCCGGGAGCGCGGGCGCCCGGCGAGCGGCGGCCGCCGGCGTGTGGACACGTGCGGCGCTGGCCCCGCGGCCAGGCCGCCCCCGCGCTGCTCGGGGGCCACCCCGGGCTGGCGGGGCCTCCTCGGCAGCTCGGGCAGCTCTCCCGTGCCCCTTCCTCCGCCCTCTCAGCCTGGCCCCCCGTTGTGCCGGCGGTCCCGGTTACCGAACACCGCGCGTTCCGCCGCCTGGGCACACGTCAGCGTGTTCTGCAGTGGCGGGGCCGGTGGGGAATGCTGTGATCGTGGACCAAAACTTTCGCAGCCCAAGACGAGCATTCAGTGCGTCTCATCCCTTTTTCGGCACGTGAGCCAGTGCATTCTCCCGCTGCTGACAAAGGTTGTACAGCACTTTCCTATCAGCTGAGCTATGGAGACGGGGATCTCGCACTGACAGCACCTCTGACAACCACTGCGTCATCCCTAAGCGGAGGCCTGTTTCTGTTTATGCCGCTTCAGTGATAAACAGCTACTAGGTGAATTAGACACTGAGAACCTTAACAGAATTGATACTTAAGGTGAAGAAAAGCTTGAATATCTACAGTATTTGCTCTGAAAGCTTGCTGCTACCATCAGTGTTCTGGCTTGCTTGCCGGGATCAGTGTATCCCTGCAAGTGCTGTAGTTGGAAGAGATTTTGAGAGCCCTTAAAGGAGCTGAGATAGCATAGCCTCTAGCAGTGGGAGATGATTAACTCTAAACTGTTCTAACATGAGTGCTGATAGTTGTCTGGCCACGCTGTCTGACTGCTTCCTCTTCTGAGGTTGCTGAGTTAGAATTCGTTAATGTGTTTTCTTTGCAGTATGCACTCACTGCAATTGTATGGTGTTTTCTTAGCAAGGGCAATCAAGATTATGTTTCATTTAGCCTATTCATTACTCTGACTGTTTTGGTTTTTTTTTTTGTTGTAGGTGACTCAGCTGTTGTATGTATGAGATTTGTCCACACACTGGCTCTTCAGACAGGTTAGCAATATTTTTCAGCCGTCAGTTCCATCATATTAGGAAAAATTGCTACTCTTACCTTTTCTTAAAATTTTGTACAACACTGTTACATCCTGTAGAATATAGATTTTCTTGATCTTGTGAGAAACAGCTTTTTTGCTGTTGTTTAAATTTGCTCTACTGTGTAAGTGGTCCTCATAAACTTAATGTCCCTGTATCAGTGTCGTGAGAGATAGCAGTGTACACTTACTGAGGAGATGTTTGTCTTGATATTTGGCATGACACTGATGGCTATGTACTGCTCTCTAATTCTTGTTGGCTAATTACAAGTACAGTTTCACAAAGTTTAAGTAAAATATGCTGTGTAAACGTTGAACTGTACAATTGACTGGGAAATTTATTGATACTGATCTAACCCTCCTGACTTCTAAGAAGCGTATCATTAGCATGACTTAGTGAGACAAAAATGTTATCTGTTGTTGGTGTAGACACCTGTGGGAAAGAACACTGGCTTCTGGCTACATCGAGTGTTCTAGTGTGAGCACCTAGGCCAGCTATGAAAAACTGATATGCTCCAAGGTTATCAATTTTTCAAGTGTTACAGAAAATGAGTAAGAGAGATCTTCTTGTTAACTTTAGTTTTGGCCAAAGGTGACTGTCTGTGACACAAGGAGGTGTAAGCAGTGAAAGAGGTCTGAGCAGTTCTCCAGACTCCAGCAGAGCTGCTGGACAGCAGCTGCTGCCTTCCCAAATACCTCCCAGGAGCAGTGGGGCTGTTCCAAGCTCTGCTTGGTGTCCTCCTGTAGTGCTGTCTGGACTTTGAGCTTGTTTTGCTCTCCCCCCCTTAAATTTTTTGCTGGTTGTCTTATAGGATCAGGCATCTGTTCCTGTATTTCTTTTTCATTTCCTTCTAGTCTGTGGCATTGGTAGGTACTAATTCATCCCTAACCTGGAGAGAGAGGGGTGAAAGGTCCCAGCTGCCTGGTCAGGAAACAAATGCCTGCAAGGGAGCGTTGGGGCTGCCTAGCAGGAAGGGAAGTTGCATCATGGTGTCTGAGTGATTGAGAAACTTTGTGATTCAGTCCCGTTCTGCTACTGTGCCATGTGACAGGCATAGTGCATCAGACAAGCTATTTTGCTGTGTTCCTAATAAATTATTAAAAAAAAGGAAATAAATTTCTGTATTGACATGGAACCCTCAGATTATTTTTCTCATTTGCCTTGAGGAGGTACAATTCTGTTGTTTTCTAGGTGGATTATAGAACAGCCAACAAGACATTGATTTTCTGTGGGATGAAGATAAATTCCATGTATTCTGTGGAAGTAAAATACCTTTATATTGTTAAAGCCAGGTCCAACTGAAGTGTCCAGGTCATAGAGCAAGTCAGTAATAGAACTGGGAACTGACATGGAAAGGTCAGGTTGTCATCAAGCATTTTGACCATTGCACCCTTGTTTCTTTTTCTGTAAACCTTCAGATAGCATTTGCTTTATTTCTGTAAACATCAGAAATCTGCAGCAGGGGATTGCTTTGACTTAGCTTGTTCAAGATCTGTTGTAGAAATTATTCTGTTGTGATAAATGACTGTTGAGTGCTGTGCTCAAGCATCTTGAACTGCAGACCAGGGAGCATGAGTATAACGCCTCCCTTATTTAATGTCTGTGTACTAGACAGACGATGGGGATACCAGCATCATAAAGTCACCCCAGGACAGAACCTGATGGTAGCTGGCATGGAAAGGTGTTTCATTCCTTTATTGCCTTGTGAAACAAAGTCCTTTAGCTGAATCTTCTAAAATTCTTGAGTTTTGGAAATTAAAAAAAAAGGGGGGTTCCTTAGATTTAATTTACTCACTGCCCAAACCTTATCACTGTAATGTGAAAAGTGGTTCTGCCATTTGTGTTCAGGCTCATCTTTTAAATGTGTGCAGGAATTGCCTTGGGGAACAGAGCTTGTATTTAAGAGCAGGATTTTTTGGGCAGGGATTACTGGTCTCCACAGCATGGCATCTACTATGGTCAAACCTGCTTTGGGTCTGGAGTCATGTTGTTGTACAGGTAAATAGCTTTTATGGACTTTCTGTGGTGAAAAAACTCCCAACATTTTGTCTAGTGCTTGGATCTAGTTATGATTAGCATGAGAAAGTTCATACAAGATAAATCCTCGTTCAATAATCTTAAATTCACAATAAAACTTTGGAAAAAAAGTTTTAAATAACAATAATGCTAAAGTGTTTTCCTTTCACTGTTGCACAATGAGCTAAAAATAGTTTTCATTCATAAAAAAAGCTGCTTCCTTTGTTAAATAATCTGCATAGCAGAGAACAAAAGTTCACTTTGTAGTAAACTGTAGCTGTAATATAGCTCCAAGTCTGATACCTTTATTCCTGATTGAAATTAGACTGTAAACTTTAATTTTTGGTAGCTGAAAAGCAGGCTGAAGTAAAAAAAGTAAAAAAACTGTGATTCACAGTTTCTGTTCAGGAGTTACGGATGTGATTTGTACAAAAAGCTGAAGTTCTGTGTCTTGCTGCTCCTTTTCTAAAATGTATAATTTCTGCACCATCTTCCTGGAGTGCTGTACATGGGTTGGGATTGGGAAGGGGTCTCCCTTGCTATGGAATCTTGCTGATTGCTCTGAAGTGGTGCAGTGTCAATCACATTCATAATCCTGTCAAATTTACCAGAATTAGCTGCATTTGCATTCACTCTGTATTTTCATTTTTTTCATTGTGTGTTTTTCATTTGAAAGAATTTAGCCATTTTTTTATGATTCTGCTTTATTACAATTGTGACATTGCATTGTTCATCTTAAAACAGCTTTTTGGAAGAGGATGTGGTAGTAGAACTGGTAGCAAGTCCATTGCTTTTTAGTTGTATTGAGATTTTTTTATGTGGTATTTAAGACTAAAAGATCATCCTTCAAAATCAAAATACACAACTCTTTTGACCTTTAACAAAGTTATATGGCAGTGATATTTTCAGTTTAGAGGGCACATGCAGTAACAAAAATGGCAGCTCCTTCAGATTTTATTCTAGCTAGAGGTTGTCAAAATGAAAGGTGATAAATGGCAATGGCCGTGAAATCACAGCTGATTCTTTAAAAGGATAGGAGAACAGTGTAATGAGAAGACTTTAGTAGAAAAGAGCAGCAGTAAGAAGTAGCTTAACTAAGCAGTAGTAAGAGCAGCTTAACTGACTTGGGATGCAAGAAAAAAATATATGTAGAGTGAGAAATTGAGTCACATTGTGAAGAACATACGTTGAAGACTAGTAGGGGAAGATATCACAAAGGCTACAGTGCAAATGGAATGGCAAGTAGCAAGAGACACATAAGTCAGCTACCTGTACAAGTACATTAGTAGGAGTGGGAGGATTGGGAAATGCCTCACTTGATTTGCTGGGGAGGGCATGTGTCTGCAGACAGTGCAGAACATCTGAAGGGATTAGTGCCTATTTTGCTTGTCTTCTTTCACATGGTGTCATGCAGGTGCCTAATCTTAAGAATACTTGTGACAAGATAGTATTTTACACTACAGTGTACTTCCAGTAGATGTTTCTGTGTCAGCTGGCCCTGATTAAGTTTTACTGTACAGTTCTCAAAACAGTACAAAAATATTATCTAGAACTACTCAGATGTACTAGAAGCCTGGCCAAGGATGAGTCTTCAGACAGTTACAACAGAAAAGAGTTCGTCTCAGTTTTTTCCATCAGTTGAAATTAATAAGCAAACATTCAGTTTTCAAGTGCTTCAAAGATACAGCAGCATAAACTGATCTAGGGGGAAAGTAATTGTGTCCAAAGTTTTTACTGCAGAGCAGAAGGCTCAGTGGCTATAGCAGAAGCAGTGGAGGTTTAGTCTCCTGAATTAATTGATTGATTTAAAAAGGTTTTTCTCATTTTAATGGTCTCATAAGTAAATGGAGGCATGATCTGGGGGTAGATGATCCTATCTGGAGAACTGTAATTAACAATTGGGTGTTTAAATGAGAAGTTATGTTGAAGGATTCTGTCCTGGGTACAGTTGCCTTTAATGAAAACATTCGTCAACTGGCCAATTAAATGTTCTTATTAAATTCTCAGAGACTGTGTGTTGGAGGACATGATGAGAGTTCAAAATAACCTGAAAAATAGCATGACATTCAATAGGGACAAATGCAGAGTACTTCACTTAGGCTGGAATTGCCAGCTGTGGCAATGCAGGGTGAGGAATAACTGGTTAGCTGCTAGAAAAAGGACCTGGGGGTGTACTGGATCACAAGCTGAACATGAGTCAGTGTCATGCTGTTTTGCAGAGAAGACAAATATCTTACTGGGATGTTTAAACAAGAGTAATGTCTGAGAGACGTAAAATCCATTGGCTTTATTTGCTGTTGATGTACAGTCTGTGCAGACAGCATCTGTTTTGGGTGCCAAGATTCAAGAAGAATTTGGACCACTTGGAAGGAGTTCAGAGTAGAGAAATGCGAGTGATCAGAGTTCGAGGAAACAACTTCATAAATGTGGAAGAAAATCCAAGTTATTTTGGCAAGAGATGAGGAGCTTAGGGGGAATGTAAGAGATTTCAAGTATTTAAAAGGTTTGAAAGAAGGAAATGCTATTTTCAGTGGCCATGATGGGCGGGTTAAAGTGGGATTAAGTTTTATCATGGAAAACACCAATTAAGTTTTTAATATGCTCTCACAGTTTAAGTAGTACTTTAAGAAGTCTTGTGGCCATGAAGAGCAAGTTTGTGTGTTTAGAAAGAATGGTATATATGGCTTAGGTTGGAGAATAGTCCATTTCATCTCATAAGATTCTAGTTTTACTTGATGTCAAGTTTGAGCCAATCAGGAAGAGACAGGATTCTTTTTGTCAATCTCTTGGTTGTATCACGTGAGTTTAGATCTTGTACAGGTTCAAATGGTTAGAACTGTGGTGCTTGTATTGATTTGGAAACATACAGTGTTCTGGATTACTTTCTTGTCTTGGATGCTTCCTCCTGCATATGGAGTGAGTTTTTTTGTGCTATCAGGATGTTTCAAACATCCATGGTGGAGGTGCTACATGTTAGCCATGTCTGTGTGAGTTAAGCCTAGCAGAGCACTGATGAATTTCCATGGATTTTAGTAGTTTTAGTAGTTTTCAGATCCTGTAATGTTTCTCATCCATAGTTACAAAGGTCCACCTTTGGCTTTGAGGATCTCTCTGCAGTTCCCAAGCTGTGGTATGTTCACCACTACAGGGAGCCTAAGTGAGGATGGACCCATTGCAAAGTAGAAAGTCTAACTGAAGTATAGCCATGCTATTTTATATATCATTGTTTTTATGCGCTGTTATAATCGCTTTTGAATGTCTGCAGTACATTTTGCGTGGCAAAACAAAGGATCTATCTAATCCTTCTATTTCAGCAATTGATTTGTAATGTGGCTGGAATGTTTGAAAATACATCAATTAATCCTGTGCATTTTGCTGTTATGTCACGTCTTCAAATTGTTGAAGAAAAGTACAGTTACCCTTATGAACTCTGCCCTTAAGGTCTGCTGTGGTGTTTACATCAACAGTAGCAAGAGCTTATTTTCTGGAGGCTACATTTAATGCAACAATAGATAGCAGGAGCTGAAAGGTCAATGACAGGGATAATGGTTGGCCTCCAATGGGGAGGTTGTACAGTTAAGTTGCATTACCTGTCTGACTTTACCTTTACCCCGTAATATTTATTGACCTATATAACTTTGGCGTGCAGGTTCATTTCCTGAAAAGTCCTTTTACAGTTGGCTAGAGTATTTTTTCTCTGAGCAGAGAGATAATTTTTCTTACCTCTGTTTCTCAAACAGGGGCTCTATTTTTATCTTAGAGGCATGAAGGGTTCTTAACATAGCTACTGTTGTCACAAAGTTGTGAAGCCTTGATCCAAAGCCCAGTGAATTCAAAGGGTTGTTCCACTGGCTTGAGTGGCCTTTTGCTGAGGGTGCTACTGTCTGAAAGTGGTGCTTCTGTCACTAGAGCAGTACTCCAGATCTGACAAGCCAGCAAAAAGTTCTTTTCAGACCAACTCGTAATTCAAATGGAAACATAAAAGGATTGTCAAATATGAGGTCTTGGAGACTGCATTCTTTAGATTAACCCTGTCTTCAATTGGTCCATATGGGAAGGACCCCAAAACCTTAAATTGTGCTTTGAGAGAGGGTCCTAACATTACTTTCCTGCATCATAGCCATGCTTTATTGCTGGAGGCAGCCTACTGAGCCTTAATATTGGCAATATTGAAGACTTGTGGTAAGGAATAGTGGTGTTGAGTCCAGTTCAGAGAGGCAGACTTTAAATGCCAGCAGTGTATGGATGAAATACACCTTCTGCTGTTTTACAGTTGTACTGCTGTGATGTCTTTCTGCTGCTTGGGTGAGATCAACCTGTGGTGAAGGGCATCTGGAGCAGAGGCAGGTGTAATGTGTCCGAGTGAACTGAAGCACTTGGCAAACCATTGTTGTGCAGTTGGTAGAAAGTCTACTTGTGCTCCTAACTTCTTTTTTCTTAGTTCATCTACAGATTTTAATTTTTGTTAGCAATATAATTTGTGGGGTTTTATGAACTTGTCTTCTCCAGCAAAAATAGCTGTAGTAATGAACAGGCAAAAATGTAGGAACATACAAATTTCACCACACAATCTGCATGCCTTTTCTAGGGCGAAAGCACAATGAAAAATAACTTATGGTCTTGTCAGCCTGACAGGGTCCTTACTCAATAGTGTGCTGATGGAGTTGTCTTCATAGCACTTTTTCTTCTGCCACCCTTTCCATTATCCAGCAAAATCCCTTCCCCAGAGTGCAGCAGGTTTTTTCAGTTGGGAGACTGTTGTCATAATTTCATTCTGAGCATGTATTATGGAGGATTTTTCTGCCTTAAGCTGGTACTGATATGCTGGAAGCATCTGTAGGCCCAGTTCTTAGCCCATGGTCATTTCAGTAGTGACTGTCTGGTGTGTTAAACACTGGCTTGTCTTTGCTGGAGATGCTGTTCCTCTTAAGTCCATTCCTGGAACAGGTCATAGAAGTCTTTGCCTCTGGTTTCAGAGCGAAGTATTTTGAATTAGTGTAGTCTACATCTTTCATTTGGAACAAATGCATAGTCTCAGTTTCCTGCTTGCTGTCATCCTCTGCTAGCATAAATAGAATGCCAATAGTGAAGAAATAGTATCTTAAATGGCAGAATTGTCTGTTTAGCTGAAGTCTGATAACACTTGTATGTGACGTTGATGGGTGTGGTAGCAGAACTCATGCAGCCTTATAGTCAAGACAGTAGTGCTGGTTGATGAGAACTGTCAACAGAATAATGTATTGAGTTGAGTATATTTTGGTGTGCACTCTCAGAAAATACTTTTTGTTGGCCTAGCTTAATGAAAATAGTTCAACTTTTGAAAAGCTCACTTTTTTTGGAGACTGCAGTTTTGGTAGTGCAGACATTGAGCTTTGCCCAGACAGCTGAGTTTGCGAAGTTTGTGGGGCAGTATTTTACGGTGAATCATCTGTGTGGTGTTTTGCTGTATCCTTCCATCTTATCTTTTCTGGATTCCTGAAGAGTGTGTTTTATATCTATGTGTTCCTCTATCAGAGAACATCCTTGTTTTTTGGATACGAATTTTGATTTTAGCTAGGTTAGCGTATTTTAATTTTAAAAGTATGGTAGTATATACAGTTATGAAAAAGAGCTTGGTACCTACAACATCAGTTGAAAGACAGTAAAAACATAGTTAAGTGGTGGTTGATTCCTTTTTAAATGTCGCATAGAAATAAGGTAATGTTCAGAGCTGCAGTCTTTTTCAAAATATTTTTGATTATTTTGCTTATATTCAGATTAAGTAGTTGTTTGGCAGTTTCCTTTTCCAAATGCCGTGGCCAACGAGAAACCAGAGTGCACGTTCATAAGGCTAATAAATTGAGGGTCAAAATAAGGGCAAAATGAATCCTTCTCAGTGAATTCAGGAGTTCTTTGCAGGATGTTGGCAAGCTTAAGAAATGCCACAAAATAATTTTAAAAACCCAGGAAAAATTCACTTAGTAATAAATAAGATGATAGAGTATTTGGCTAATGAAACTCTTGAATTTCAAGTCCCTGGGACTGGAGACTGTGCACTGGGGAGCATCATGATGTGACTCTCTGTGCTGTCTCCTTGCCTGCAGGGGAAGTGCACATTTGATATGACCTTTCTGGTCCATTGTTTTGTTGCTCTAATAGCCTTCAGCCCAGCTCTCTCATCTTCCATGGCATTGATGCAAAGGGTATGGAGTTAAAACTACTTGGGTATTTAATAGAGGTGAAATTGTGATATTCCTCAGTGGTGCTTTAGGAAGCTGACCTCTGTTTTCACCTAACATTTATGAAAAAACAAGGCTGAAGGGGGAAAACTGGGTCAAGCATCTGGACTAGAGCTATCTGGGAAGAGGCGACTTCTGAATATTTGGCTAGACAGTGGTGGTATTTCAGTTAGTGAGGTCAATGCTTGAGGAAAGAGCACTCCTTGATACACTTCATGTACTTGAAACATTTCAGACTTGCTTTTAAGGAAACTTTCCTCCTCCCAGCAGAGAAAATGGATACAGTTACACCTCTTAATACTGTTACAAAAATTCTGCTAGGCTAGGAAAGAAAGAAAAGTTCTTTAAGGCAATGATGAAATGTATTGTAGTAGGATGTGAGGAGTTGATTTAATTTCATGAATTGTAGAAGTCCTTCTCTGAAATGCAACTGTTTACTAAATCTCTGAAGCTTCTGGGTTTGTAGGACTGTTCTGAATGACTGGGACATAGCTAGATGGATGTGGGCCAAGGTTTACATTACAGGCATAGAGGCATGGAGTTAAATGTTACAGTCCTTTATGTCTGTTCTCTTCTTGTCTTTGTCAAACTTCTTTTCAGGGAAACAAAGTGCAACTTTTCCCCCTTGATTTTTTCATCTTGCTTTATATGGTAGGTCTGAGGGTAAATTAATAATTTTCAGGAGCTAAGCTGTCAGGTCCGATAAATTTCCTGTGCATAAAAAATTGTCCGTACAGCAGTTCAATCTTGGAGTGGAACTTGTTTGCAGAGTTTTCTGTTAATTATTTCAGTTACTGTAATTTGAGGTCAAAACAAATAAATTGTCATATGTGACATCTTAAATTGAATTTAATTCTTTTATATATTATTTAAACATTAATATTTAGTGTTATATTATAGAGTTTTAGCAGTTTCTGTTGTGCACAGTATTTCTATTGATTGACATGTTGTTTGCACACAAGAGCTTTTTCGTTGAAGTGTTTCTGATCTAAGTTAAGTGAATGTGCCACATACTTCAGCCTTTCTGTTAATTTATTATGACTATTTTTTAAAATTGTGCTTTCAGTAAACCCTAGAAACCCCTGGTTTAATGTATTGATTTTCTTACAGACTACATTTTTAGAAATTAATACAATTTGGTGCCAAATCTGTTATTCTGGAATATACTCTTGTGTTGTGTACTTTTAGTAGTTATATAGTTGAACTTCAGAATATCTAAGTTTCACATTTTGGCTTCAGGAAACTGAAGAAATACTGCTGTTTTGTGTGAGAATGCTTGGCTGAAAGCAGTGAAAGGTACTAAGTCATAAATAGGATGGGAAAGGAACATGTGAAAGCCAATTGCTTGCTTACAATGAGTGTGACTGCTGAAGTCATAGCTCTATGCCACTGTATGTGCTACTGAGGAAACAAAAGTTAAATGTCTAAACTTTGGAGGAAAGTTCATCTCTTGTGATTAGTCTAGTTGTGCTTGATGATCTCCTTGCAGACAAAGAGAAATTTGATTCAAATGTTCCTATGTTACCCTGAAAAATATTTTCCAAGAATTTAAGAGGAAGAGGGAAAAAAAGTCATTGCCTCCTTTTATTGAGCATCCATACTACAAAAGCAAATATATCCCAGGAAGCAGATACTCTACATTGCACAATAAGGCGGCAGCCACACAGGAAAGGTTGGGCTCTTGGCACGGCCCCTAAGGGGAAATGCTTCCTTGAAAGGACCCATTGTTGCTGGGTCTTCAGACTCCAGTTCTCCACTAGAATGGCTGAGGGTCTCTTGGTGCTGGCATGGGGCATCTTTGCCATCCCCATCATCTAACCATAATAGTCTTGGTTATTTAATCACATAGAAGGGCTGAATAAAGTTCGAGCCTCATGTGAGAAAGGAAGGTTTCTTTGGGAAGAGCCTCAGTGCTCAGTGTCGAGAACTCACGCTGGGTGTAATGATGCCATGCCTTACCCAAGGTGTTTGGAACAGTTTGACTTTCTCTTCCAAGAACAACAAAACAGTTGTGAATTCTAACCCAAATGTCTGGTATACTCTTCCATGAGACAAAAGAACTAAGAAGCATCCAAAATAAATGTATGCTTTGTTGGATCCCTGACTGTGGGGCAGGTCGTCTTTCCCTCATGGCAGTTAGGTAAGAGATCCAGAAATCTGAAAGGAAATGGGTAAAGACTGTTTCTGTGACCCTGAGAGTTGGGAACAAGCTTTAGGTGATTGTGATTTTTGGTGCTTGGTTTTTCAGTTTAAAATTTTCATTGAATGTGAATAGCTCCTGCTTGAAGTAAGATAAATGAGATGCTTAGAAGGTTAGGTGTTAAAATGCTTGACTAATTGTCCTTGAGATAACCAACAGCTTTCCTTAATTCTCTTCCAACATATCTTCAATTTCTTCGTTGCTGCTATATTAATAACAAATTTCTAAGTGGTTTGAAAAGAATAATCTGAAGACCAGTTACAAAGTAAGTTTTGAGTGTAGTATTGGCTATAGTACTTCGTTATCATGATAAATTGACATACTGAGTTTATTGTTAGATGTAGAATTATCTTTCCTTAATGTAGTCTGTACTCTACTATAAACATTGCAATTGCTATTACAGCCTGCAAAAAGTATACTTTAGAAAGAATACACTCTACAAATGTAAATACAGTTTTGGTTTGGTGATTGTTGGATACAATGGTCTTCCTTAAGCCTAAACACAGAAACAAAAGCTTGTATTATAACAGAAAGCCTAAGATGGGAAGTGATAAAATAGGTATTGAGTGGAGGGCTTTGTTAAAATTTAGCTCGTGTACTTGTAAAATTTCCATGTATTCATTAAACTATTATGTCATTCTTATTGTTAGAGCTTGGTTAGTTGACTAAAGTGTTAAGCTTTGTTTGTAATACAAATTATAACTTTTAACTCCTTTCAAAATGCAGTTGAAGGATTTTTGATCTTCCATAGTTATTTTAGTTTGTATGTCTTACCTGAGCATCTGTTGTACATTATTGGATAACTTAATATTTAAGGGTTCAGCTGCAGGTTACTGGAGAGCTGTAAACTGCATCAGCTCCTAGTTTAGTAAGGTGCATTTCTTAGGGTGAGGCTGCCTCAAGTAGAATATCTCTTGTGTTTGTAAACCACATGCTTGTAAGAATACAGGTATGTTCAAATAATACTGATAGCTTTACAAGTGCATTACGTGTGTAAGCTCATGGTAATGCATGTTGAAGTAAAAGTCATGACCTTTTATTTTTATGGTCACAAAAGTGTGGTAGCAAGTGTCACTTGGCTAAGTCATGTATCACCTGTAAAGGGATCTGATTGAGTTTCAGGGTGGTCTTTGAGTGACATGGGATTTATGTTTTGGGGCCAGGCAAAGAGGCTCTCGCATGCGGTGTCAGGCTTGCCAGGTGGTGTGAGATGCCTCTGCATTGTGCTGCAGCTCAGGCATCTGGATCCTTCCAGTCCAGGGTGTAGCAAAATCCACCTGGCACTCACCATGGCTGTGGTCCTGGGTACCTACAACAGTGAAGCAGAATCAGAGAAGGAAAAATGTAGAGTGCAGGCATACCTGGGTACAGATGCTCCTTGGAGAATGATAGTCCAAAAAGAGCAAACAAGAAACTCTTTCCTTTAAGGAGGTACAAAGGCTAATGATGAATTCGGATTACAGACTGTTTGGTGACAAGATGTCGTAAGGTGCATTTTAGCAGGACTTTCTTATAGCTGTTTAAATAGATTTCAGGATTTTTAATTGCAAGTGTATTAAAATGGTCCTTTTTTCATTCACAGTGGCTGCAGATTTTGCCCATCTGTTTCAAAAGCCACCAGTAGAGACATTTTAGGAAATAATACCTTATTTTTATAGATGCTAAAGTGGGATATCTTAGGTAAAAGAGAAGGACTGGAAAGTAAATACAGGACTTATGTCCAAGACACTGTGGGCAGAAGTTTTGATTCCATCCCTTGCAAGCTGGAAGTGTTGTGTCCAAATTTGCTTTTTTGATGATTGATTTTTAGCATGCACAGCATATTATGAAATATGTTTAAAGAAGAATATACTTGTAAGTATTTTATAACCTTTTTTTTTCCTGATCCTTACATTTTCTTAGCCTTGTGTCAAGGAAAATGAACTGCCATCCTGGTCAGCTATGCCCAGGCTGAGTTTTCATCTTTCCTAAGAAGTTGGATGTATTTTCAGATGGAATATTTTCTTAGACGATACATTCATTCCTCTTCCTGGACTGTTATGGCTCTTCCAGTTTGAGTATTTCTTCAGTTTTGATTTCATTACTGCCATTATGGCAGAGATTGAGCATTAGCTGGTGTTTTGTGTATGTGTAGCAATTCTTTTACCTCCATTTTAGGCCCATTGCATGAATCCCAAAAACTTTGACTATATGTTTGGAAAAAATTGACTCTGGTAACTGATCTCAGTGTGTGGAAATCTCATGATTCTGTAACAAGAATAAGCCCCAGTGGTAAACATTGCCTTTATAAGGTCTGTTCCCTTGTAGGGTTGATTTCTTCTTGAGGTAAATTATTGAAAGTATTGTTCTAAATTGCAGAAATTTTGAATTTCTATGTGACTAAATAATGTTTTGCTTTCAAGTTGCAAAAAATCCCATTTTTTTTTGGCAGCTAGTCAGGATACAGTTGAAGATGATGACTTTCAAGGTGTTTTTTATTCAGAAATATGAAAAGCTTTTCATGACATTGAGCTATTTAGAAACTTAATTTTTAACACCAGAGGTGTAAGGTGGCTCTTAGTGGAGGATGTACGTGTTGTAAATAAGTTCTGAAAGAGGAATTTTAGTTCTTTAGTCTCCTGTTTGGACCCAGGAGAGCCAGGCAAGTCACTTGTTAGAACAATAGCTCAGATGTCAGGAATAGGAATCATGGTCGATTGTTTTCTAGACAGGTTAGTCAGGATTATTTGTTCTTAATTTTCTTCCTGTATTAGTTTACTTTGTTTGATTCATTTATTGAGAGTGATTACATAGGGTGCTGAGGAAGATTTACTTGTATTAAGCTTTGGACAGAGGTGAATTTGAAGTTTGGCCTTTCATGTGTTTCTTGTTTTTTCTGTCTGCCTTGCTGCATTTCTTGGTTTGCCTTCTTACCAAAGCAAGCTGATCGAGCCTTGTTTTGTACAGAAAAGCGCCTTGTTTCTGTGATGTTCAGGTAGTGGCAAAGTTCACTGTCTTTGCTTTGCAGCACTCAGTTTCTAAAGGTCGACTGATCTGGTGTGTGTGATTGCTTCATTATGCTCTGTGATAAACTGCAAAATGCTGAGAGTGAGAAATGTGTGCATTTCTGACCTGCTGCCTTCAGCTCCTCAAAATGAATGTTGTTGTCTTCACTCACAACCGCTGTAAATGCAAGGAAGGGTTTGGTCAGAAGCATAGATGCTTTTAACTGGGCAGATAGTATCAGGGCTTGTGCATAGCTCTGCAAGTGTCTGCAGGCTCCTGGGGAGGCATTTGTTGTTTGAATAGAAGGAGCTGGACCGGGCTGCTGATGCCTGGAAGCGAAGCCTCTGCGCCAGCCCGGCCACAGTCTTGCAATTGTTCGGCCACACTGGAGGGAAGAGGAAAAAAAAAAGCATTCCAAGCAGTGCCAAATTTTCTTTGATATGTTAATCTTTTGATAACAGTTTGAAAAGCCCTTGGAGACTTTTTTTAGATTTTAGACAAAATAGTTCATTTGTCAGGACTTCCCTTGTAGATAGGGTCTCCGTTATTAAGAACTGCCTCGCTAACTCATGGTAACAAAAGCAAGTGCAGAAGACAGCTGCTGGACTTCTTGTTGGTAAGTGAAACTATTAATTATCACAGGACTTTTTACAAAAATCTGAAAAGAATGAAGTAGGGAGTGTTTAAGATACAAATGTGTAAGTTAACTTATGTATTTTAAGCAGACAGATGATAAGAGCATAAGCAAAAGTAATAACTTGATAATTTTTTATGTGTATCCATACATGGATTTTATTACAGACTCTAGCTTTAAAAAAACCATTTTAATCTGAGAAATCTGGGGTTTGAATTACCCAGTGGTTACAAGAGATATCAAAAGCGTCTTCTTTTGGATCTGTAATTTGTCCAGATTTTCATAGCTTCAAGAGAAAATGTTTAAACTTCCATTTATATTGAAAAACTGGAAGAATAAACAGATGGCAGCAACATGTGTATTATTTAGTTTTTAAGGATTGTGGAATTGGGACAAATGTTAAGGGCAACAGAGGGAAGATTACATTTGCTTCCCGCCCCAAAAATCAACCTCTAAGGGTAAAATTTTTACTGAAGTAGTTTACTAATTATGCCAGCTGTTAGAAAACTGACTTGAGGTAAGCCAGTAGTCCTTCAAAAGTGTGGCTTGCAGAGCTCTTCAGGTGTACTGATGGAGACTGGCTCTGGTGCTTTTAGAACAATTTCTCAATAAATACTATGACTTCACTTGCACCTTTAATAATGTTGTTAAAAATGTTTGTTACTTACAAATATTTTGGTACAATTGCTTGGCATTCTGGTGGTTTAGTCAGGATAGATGAACAAATATGGAGTGGTGTAATAATTGAGAAAAAGTGTGACATTTTCTTCGTTGTGAGGGATGGATGTAGTTTTAAGCTCTGTACACTGCTGTGATTTCTTCAGTGATTCAATTTGTGATTTATTTTAGCTCCAAAATAGTGTCAGCTTAAGTCTGAAGCTGCAGGTGCTGTCCTGCTCACAGCTGCACACTCTTCAGGACAGTAACAAATTGGAAATGCTGTTCGCTTAGTTTTGATAAACTGTGTTTTGCAAAGTTGCAGATTTACCGTTTAAGCTCATGACTCGAATGTGTGCTCTTAGAAGTACTTACAGTTCAGACACTGTACAGCTGATCTCTAGACCATTTGTTAAATTTATACCTACATTGTTAAAAAATGTTGCAAGTGATTTAATATTCTCTTAGTCTCAGTAGCAAACAGCATTTTCTTTTACAGACCTTTTTGATATTTCCTACTACTCTGACTCTAGAATATTCTTAGCTATACAAGAGCAACTCAATAAGTAAAAATTATGAGTGGAGTGATAGTAGCTTTCACCATTTCCATTGGTTATAAGTCTTCTTTCTTTAAAAGGTTACTATTTTCAATTTTTTAAAAGGGGGAGAGGATTTCTCTGGGGCTGGAGAGAGGCTGAGTGGCAGGCTGTAATGTGCATCACGGGCACGTTGTTTGGATATTGCCATGGTCATATTGCCTATTGTAACTGAACTTGAACAATTCCACCTCACTTCAGTTTGAGTACTAGTAAAATGTCATACTCTATCATGGTCTGAAAAGTCCAAGGTTTATATTTAAATCTTCAATTAAAGGTTTAAAGTAGTGAAATGTTTCATTCCTCATCATATTATAGAAGGAAGGAAGTAAAACTCAAAATGCAGATTGCTAAAGTCTCTTCTGAATTGGTAAGGTTTTTTCAGTCTGACCCAGGAGCCTGAACTCACCCAAGGAGGCAGCCCTGGGGAGTCCATGTGGTGATGTTCAGCCCCAGCTTTCAGCAGGGCAGTGGGGACAAACCAAAGAACTTACCCTTTTGAACTTGTGGTGACATGCTTGGGCTGATGGTGTGCCAGAAGGGATATGATAGGAGGAAGAGTGTAGTTCTTTCTGTGGAATAGTTTTCATGACCCATCAACAAGGAAAATACCTCTATAATGCTTTTTAAATTTAGAGATTTGATTTGGAGTTCAATATGGGAAATTATCAGCGGTATGTGCCATGTTGAGAATGTGTGTTAGTTGAAGGTTGTTCAGTAATTGAGTCTGTATAAAATAATGCAGATGGAGCTAATGATGTGAGTCAGAAATAGCCTCCTAATTCTCCTCATGTATTCCCTGTCTGATTCTACCAGCTGTTGAAAGAGCTTACTGAATCACAGGAATTATTGCTAGTGTTGAGATTTTTCTTTCATACTTCTTCAGACCCACAACTTGATGTTTCTTCCCAGCAGTGGAACAACCTTAAATGAAGGCAATTGCACTTCTCTCTCATTCTGCCATGATGTCCCATAAGGTCCCTTCTGACATATTGGTCATGTGGGAATCTCAGTTGAGATCCATTGATCTGGAAGCTATTTGCATTTATTTTTCTGCCTGGTGTTTTCCTGTATCAAGTTCCTGCTTGATATGTCCATCAAAGTTGGAGAGTTGCCTGCAGGCACCCTTTTTGATGTTACTGTATTTTATAGCTGGGAAGTGTGTGTTTGTTTAAAGGCAGACTAGTTCAAGTATGATTAACCTAATAATTCTTTCCTGCAGCTGTGAACTCCATTAGAAGTATAATTCTGTAAATACACATAAAGTTTTCTGGATGCATGACTTCTTGATTGAAAATATGATTTGTATAGTGTACATAAAGTTGTTTGATGTGATTAATTCAAAGATTGTCCTCAGGAGCTTTCTTAGCAGTCCTGTGTAGGTTTAGGACAGATTTTAACTGGTTTTATGTATTATCTATATCTTTACCAGGATAGAAAGCTCCTTAGTTAAGAAATGTGGCAATTTAAACGAAAGTGTGGTTTAGAACTTTAACAACTTGTGTGGCTTAATTTACAAATAAATCTGCAGTAAAATTATAGTATAGTAGTAGAAAATCTTCAGCTTAACAAGGCAAGGGAAGCTGTCCCAGTCAAAGGACGCAGTTGTTGCCAAGTTAGCTTCCTTCCATTCAGAACAAAATGCCAACTTTCAAGCACTCAATTTGTGAAGTACCGAGCTTCTTCTCACCTGAGACCAGCTCTATGCTTTGATGCAGCTTTCTCCTTTGAGTGTGTGTTTCTTCTACTAGGACCTTATTGAGCAATGGGAATAGATTTCTGAGGAGATCAGTTTTAGGCAGCAAAATAAACCTTTCCTGTTGGGTTCCTTCTTCATTTATTGGCTTAACTGGGAAGGAGGTGGTAGGTTGCAGGGAACACGTGCAGATGTGGCGCTGTGGATAAGCTGCAGGAGATGGGGAGGAGGGACCCTTTGAAGCTGACATTGCTGGTGAATGTAGGTGCCTGGATCCAGGGGCTGGCGTTGAGAGGATCTGTCTGACTTGGAGTCTGGTGATGTGGTTTGTGAAAATCTTGGGGCGTTCATGACAGAGAAGTTGGGAGAGATTGTACTTACTGTTCTACCTAATACTAGTAGCAGCCTGAAAAAGGGCCATTAGAGTAGCTGCTTGTGCTGTGGCTTAATACTTGAAGACTGATTATAAGCTGTGGTTGTAACTACTGTCTTCTGAGAGATTTATGTACGTGCAGTTAATAAAATTGAAGGCTGTACTATGTCAGTGCAGAAAATTATAGTTAATCTATGTCTCTGCAGGAGAGCATTGGCTATTTAATAATTTTAATTGTGGTAGTTGTTTGTTCCTGTGCATTAATTATAAATTGTATACAATTAACATGTATAGGGGTGCCCAAATGAAGGTTAGATGCAGTTTTAGTTTCAAAAATTTGGCTTTTTGATATGGTAATGTTTTTTTTTACTTGCTTATGTGGTGAAAAAAATTATGATAAGCCTAACAGCATGTTGAAGTCCGTTTTTTGTAGTTCTCCCCTTTTGCAGTAGGGATCTGTGTGCACTACATTCATCTAGTAGACAGTGTCATATTTTTTCCATGCTTTTTCTTATTCATGAAAATTGTAATCATGATCTGTTCTTAAAGCACCTCTCAAGATTAGCAACTGTGAGAGATTTTGGTGCAAATTGAATAGTAGAGGAATTGGAAAGAAGGGGAAAGACTGACTAAAAAGCCTGTCTTGATTTAGAAATAATAAACTGGGGACTAAATGTTTTTAAGCATTTATTCTTTTGCTCAGATGAAAGTGTAGGTCTCAGGGGCACTGTGCCTTTTCTCTTGAAGGACAGCCTGACTTCTGAAAGCATCTGATTGGAGCTATTACATATAGAGTGATACAAATGTGTAATATTGACCTACTTTTAAGCTTTTTTTTTTTTTTTTTAACAGGATTAATTTACAGTTCCATCATGAAGCTTTGTAGAATATACCAAAAACTGTTTGCTGCATGTAGAATGTTGCCAAGTTAAATTGGTACAAGCTTCTTCCCCCTCTTTTAAAATCTGATGTTTCTGCAGTATTTCACTTGTATTCATCTGATGTTCAATCATAAAGCTTTATAGACCTCCTTGGATAGTTACTTGTATAAGCTAGTAACAGTGCAAATTGAAGATAAATATTAATATTTTGTCAGTGTTGTGTTTTATGTATGCACTTAACGAATACTTACCGAGTAACTTGAAATAACCTAAAATTTAAGTGCAAAATCAGTAATGTTGCTTTAATATTTAATTTTTGTCTTGCTGAAGGTCTTCCATATCTCAAGTCGAGAAGTTCCATATCATACTAAACATGGAGAAAGAAGAAAAGAAATATGTCAATAAAGCAGAGGAAGATGAGATGGTAATGAATTCTGTCAATCTATTTTTATACAACGAAAGAAACATTTTCAGGGTTTTCTTTTTAAAAGGGGCATATTCCATCAGGAAGTGGATTGTCTCAGTTTAAATCAGTTTAGCGATTTTATAAGGTTATCCTTGGCAATATTTTTTGGTATTAAGAAATTAGTCTCGGGATAGGAAAGGTTTTTGTTAAGGTCAGTAGCCCTACAGATAACACATTTTGGTGCTTAACATTTCTACTTTTACACATGAAAATGGAAACAAAGTGGGTTGTGATTTGGTTTTTTTATTATTGCTATTACTTTGTTGTTCTTTGGTTATAGGGGTTTCTTGTCTCCAAATCCTAGAGATTTTTTTTTTGTTGTATTTTAAAACAGGTAAATGATTCATAATGTGATTCAAAGCAGTAAGCTTTGACAGGAAAGAACTAGCAGCTAATCTTTCAATTTCTAGCCCACTTGGGGTTCGTAGGGATTTTTCTAGTCCATTTGGTATGTGTAAGGATTTTTGTTTCAAAAAATTACAGGTTTCTGTGAAGTTCTGGTTCTGGCCCTGTGCACGCTGCTAGGAAGAGTATTTCTTCACTAGACAGTTCTAATACAGAAAGTAAGCAAATGCATCTTAGAACAGGAGATGCTTATGGCCTGATGACTAAAATGAATGTTTTTGAGGAAATAATTTTATTTTGTCCTAAAAAGACAATCTCACTGTCTTTCACTCTATTTTTATTGCTGAAGAGTGTTTTGGGGGTAAGAGAGAATGGGTTTTATTTCTACTTTTTGTCATTGGAGAAGGTGGCAAAACAAACATTTGAAAAGCCTTTTCTTAAGAAAGGAGTTTAAAAAGTTTTTAACGCTGTTTAATACAAAATAAAAAAAATCCAAGACATTCATGTCAATATGAACAATGGGTGGGACTCAATGGGAAACTTCATTGCCCTTTTACAGCAGGAAATATAATCTAATGATGTAATGTGAAACTCGGGAATGTAACAGTGTCCAGTAAATCACTACATTATTTTCTGTTCCTGGCTATCATCAAGTTAAGTTCGTGCTTGCACACTGAATACTTGGGGGTTTTTTTCATGGGAGAAGGATTTTTCAAACTGGTGAAGTTATAGAACCTTTGAGTGTGGCTTGGAGTTTGTAAAGTAGAATTTATTGTTAAATGGCAGGCAAAATAAGCAAAAAAACTCTACTTGAAAAGTGATGTTTGATATATTTAGGGGCTTTTTTAGAATGTATAAAATTCAACCTGTAGCGGTAATTCAAAACTGAATGCTAGCTAATCAAATGCTATGTCATAAAATCAGCATTTGGCAAAACTACACGCTTTTGCTCTTAAATGTTCAGCTGACTTGTGCTGTGTCATGGTCAAAAATGTTGTTCACTGAGAGTTAAGGCAGGTTGAGTTGCAAACTCAGTCCTTAGGGAGCAGTGCAGAGAGGAGACAGTCTTGCAGTGAAATGTTTTACAGTGTGGATGATCTGCCTCTATTAGGCTTTTATTGATGTTTATATTTCTGACTAAGCAAAGCAGTGTTCCTTTTTGCTTCCACTCCATCATGTATTAAGTGTTTCAGATCTTACCTTCCCCTGGAAAAGAAAAAAAGAGGAAATGGCTTTGAAATTTCGTTTGCTTTAAATACTGCACGTTATAAAAAAATTAATGTCAGCATCCTGAGCCACACTAATTAAGAGAAGAGTCATCACTACTTGTTTCTGCTTCCCTGAAGGAGATCTATGGCTATGATCTGTGTCGCTGGAAGTTGGTGCTAGTTACTGTGGGAGTGATCTGTTCTGGTGGCTTTCTTCTCCTCCTCCTCTACTGGATGCCCCAATGGCGTGTGAAAGCAACGTGCAGAAGGACTGCACTTAAAGACTGTGGGGTGGTTCTGCTGAGAACAACTGTGAGTGTACAGGGGCATGTGTTTCTCCCTGTTTGCCGTTCCTTCTGCTTGCTGGAATACACCAGTCCTTGCCTTGCAGTGCAGACTGGATAGTGTTTCACAGCAGTGCAGAGCAGTGCTCCTGGGGGCTGTGTACAGACTGACAGCTGTTTGCAGTGGCCATAGCGAATATTCTTTCAGTTTTAAGAGTCAAATATATGAATGCTGTTGTCATCAATAGTTATAGAACATATACCTTGTTCATATAAGTTGAAACGTGTTTTCCCCTCCCTTTTTCAGCAAAGATACATTTGTTGAAGTAAGGTGTAACTGCTGACTCAAGTGCAAAAATGTGCTTTTAGAATTGTGGAAGAAAAATTATTCTTAAGGTAGCTGATACTACCTTGGAGATGTGTGCTGTACGGGCTCTGCTAACCTATGATCTGTGATTTTGCTACAGCTGTTGTATTAAAATGCTGTTTAAATGCTCTTTTGGCTAACTCATTTTCCCCTCTCTTTTTAAGGATGAATTCAAGATATGGTTTTGTGCAAAGGTTCGCATTATGCCTTCCTTGGGAGCCAATCCTTTACAGAATCCTAACCCTATCATGCACAAGGTTTCAAATGGTCATGCTGTTCATTTCTCTGAATCTGCTGCAGAAGAGAGTAAAAACGATTCAAAAAAATACTTGCCTGTAAGTAAACTTGCAATACTATGCTGCTAATTCTCAAGTATCTCAAGTACTATTGAGAATAACCACACAGAGTACAATATGTATAAGCTGCAACTTTCATTTGAACAGCTTACTCATTCTTTGGGAGGACAGAAATCTCCTCAATAACCTGTTACTGGAAATTCTGGAAGGCTTGAAAGATTATGTTGAAAGAAAAGTATTCCATTTTTCAGCAAAGCTTTCCTAAATTCACGTTCTGTCACCTCTCAGATACAGTCAGTCAGAACTGACAGTCGGAAGAGAGGTGTTAAGTGGTACCAGTCTAACATCTATGTTTTGTTGCCCTTACAGATTCGTTATTTCACACATCACAGTGTGAAGTATTTTTGGAATGATTCAGTTCAAAGATTTGATGTTGTACGGTAAGAATTCTTTTTTCTTACGTGTTGTGCTTCAAACTGCATTTTAAAAAAATAAAATAACATGCCTGAGAACATGCTGAAATTTTGTGTTATTTTCTGACCAGCTGTTTTAGCTCATTGAGTCTTTGTTTGAACCATAGTGAGTGCAGGGAGATGTTAACTCAGTGCAAATTTGGAAGGAAGGTGTTTAATCTGCCTTTATCAAGTGTGATTTGTGTAGGGTTACAGGCTTCATGCCTCTGCAGGCTGTTTGCCTGTTCTTGGAGTGTTACTTGAGAATCAGAGCACCTGTTCACAGACAGTAGTACTCCTATAAACACTCAAATTTGCTTATGATGGAATAACTTATGTTTTTTGTGTTGCTGAGCTAGGCCCAAAAGGAGTATCTAGGGAGAAGGGAAATTCAACAAATACCTTTTTTTGCTTGTCTTTGTATAGGTCTATTTCTATGTTTTAGTGTAGCAGAGTTGGATCTGATCCAACTTTTGTTACTCTTTAGTAACAAAAACAGGTCTATTGCACTGATAAAAAAATGTCTTTAGTGGGCAGCACCAGATTGTCATGCACTGTATTTTCTTTTATCCAGCAGCACTGTTGCATGATGTTAGGATTGAAGAAGAAAGTTTTTCTTTCTCTGATAAGGCCTTCTCATATTGCCACAAGTTAATTGAGCACAGGCTTCTCCATTTTTGGCAACTGCCCATTAAAATAATAAATTCAGATCAGAAATATAATCTCTTCGAAAATTAAATCAGTGTTCACTGCATTGAACCATCATGTGGTGATTTCTTTTTCAAAAACAATGTGTGCAAATAATATGGAAAGTTATCAGTAATGAAAAAAATTATAAGAAATTATTGTAACACAAGCAATTACAAAACTGAGCAGTTCTCATCTGGGAGGGTGAAAATGTCTTAGTTCAGGAGTAAGTAATTAAAAGCTTTGTATGCATTTTTTGCATCAAGCCTCCCATGAAATACAGTTGTGCAGTAGTGACACAGCATTTTGCATTGCAGGCTCCTGTTTTCACGCCTATAGTGCTCCTAATTTAAACTGTTCAAAGAGAATAGTTCCAACAGATGAGATTAAGAAACTGTACTTGTATGTTAAGAACAGGTATTGGAAAAAAATCATAAGACTCCATGTGTTTAGAAAAAAATATGTTCCTTAGCATTAAAGCACTGACTTGAAAGTTGACATTTGTGGCTATTTGACTGTGCCTTTTGATGTTCTTGTGATAACTCAGCCAATTTATAAGCCCTGGAAAAATCTCAGATATGCCTGTGAAGTTATGTGAGCATTTATTCAGTCACATTCTTGCTGATAAGCCAAACTTTCATTTGTTTGATGTGTTAGCCATGGCTGAGCCTGACCACTTGTTTAGTCAGGTACAGTAGCTGAGCTGGACATGATTATTTAGCTGTTGAATAATAAAGAGGAGAAAGAACTGGATCTGAGATGTACGGGATACTCTTAGAGCGCTAAGTCACTTTTCCACAAGGTCAGATAGAAATGCCACTTTGTTACAACTTTTCTCTAAAGTGTATGGTTGTGTGTAGTGAAGTACTAGATACCATGTGCAAAATAATATCTGAGCTTGTTAATGATAAATATTCTGAAGGCTTGAAAAAATTGTCGTTCTTCAAGATATGTTTCTTATTCTGCTCTTCAGTTGTGTGTATAAACCAAAAATTTATATTACATAATAACATGGTAGAGAATCAAGTTAATATTTATAAAGAGACAGTCTCTGAGACAGAGGTCTTTATATTAAAACTCTTAAAGCAGATAGCACACTTGTAGTTTTGATCTAAGCACAACACTGCATCGTGAGGACCATTCATTTTGGGCTGTTGGTTACGCAGGTACTTAAGAGACAGAACAGTTTGATCACATCATGAAAGGCTTAGCACAGCACAGAAGGGGGGAAAGTTAAGATTTCTTCAACAACTAATTCAGTTATGAGAGCTTGAGTTTCATATCATTGTTCTTTTTATATTACCATAATATTAAGATCACTGTTTTAAACACAGGAAATGCAAGTGCAATTGTTCCTGGACTAAATCGGACTTGGTCACATAGCCAAGAGGATGCAACTCTGACCTTGGATGTCTGTTTTGTTTTTGCTACTGTCAACTGAATTTCTGAGTGGGTTGATGAGTGCTTTATATAATAAACTCTGCACACAGGGATTTTTTTTAATGCCCTGGGAATTCAGTCTGTAACAGTAGTGTAAAAAGCAGAGAACATTGTGCTAGAAGCTTTGTTTTTGCATGGACATTGCACACATAAGTATGCATATTTGCATATAGAGCACTTAAATTGAGGGTCCCTCCTTAAATCCACTGTTACATTTCTTTTCTTACAGGAAAACAAAAAATTATTCATGATGGAGTGGGAGGAAAGACACAGCTATTTTGTGTATTTTTTAATCTAAAATAGTATTTTTAAAATCCTTGAATTTAAAAAGATTTAGAGAAACCTTGCAAACCTAGGGCCAGGTTAACACATATTTTTTGTCTTCTGTTCTTGTACAATCAGTTGGTGGAAACGTGATCCTAGCCTTTGCAGTAGTGAGGATATTGGAAGCTTTCCCTGTGTTCTAGAGAATGGAAGTAATTGTTACTAAATGTACACAATAAAGAGTTAGGTTTTTTTCTTTTTTTCCGCTGGGACAACTCTGAATCCTTTTTGATAGATCATAGATATTCAATATAAACAACACTTGTGTGGAATAATGCTGGTTTTGTCATAGCATCTGTGAAAGCCTTTTGGAAGGTGATATTTTCCTGTGCATCCAAAGTATGTCCACGAGAAAATGCCTGGATATTGGGCAGCATATATCTGATGTACTGAGTTTGATAATTAACACAATCCCATAGCTGTAAACATAATGATGTTTTAGGTGTTTCTGCATGTCTGCAGATTTCCTAAAGCACAGCATTGGCTTTCACAGCATGTGGAGAAGTCCTGGGAAAATGAGTCTTCTGGTGATAAGAAAGAACAGAAAATGTAGAATGTATTTTTCCTAGTCATGGGTAACATTGTGATAGTAAGATGCTGCAAAATCGCTGTGGTATAGATTTATTTAATAAATTGATTAATGATTTTTTTCTAAAGTACTTCCATTACTACTTAGGGTCAAATAAAGATAATCTTAAGAAATGTTAATCCACGTTGATTCCATGTAATGTTTTTTAAAACTTGCTTACTTTTTAGAGGTCTTGGAGTACTAGTTATGCTAATATTCTACTTCATTTTTTAAGTGTCTCCATTTTGATTGGAATAGGTATGACTATCCTACAGAGTAAGATATATAAAGAAGAAAATTGCATTTAATGTGTCATTGGTATCTGCAGTTGTGACAAAACCAGCTGACACATTAGTCCGCAGATTTTGTTGTTTTATGAAACAGTATATACCTCTTGGCAAAGACCTAGCTGAGTCACTGAAGACTTAATTTTAAGTATCAGTTTTCTTAAATAGCTCATTGACTTTTCCTTTATTTAGAGGTCTAGATGAATCTACCTTCTGCTCTGCAATTCATAACGAACACAGCACAGGACTGACAAAGGGAATGCATGATTACAGGTAATATTGCAGTAGTATTTGAGGGAAGAATTGTTTGTTCCATTACCTATGCTTAGAGAGTTAAAAAACCCAGAAGACAATTGAGTGATCAGTGTCTGATTTTTTTGAAAATGAAACCTTCATACAGGTTAAAATATGGGACCATCTGCTTCTTATGAATTCATCTTCTGGCAACTTGTGTCTTTTTCTAAAATAAAAGCCTCAGATAATTTTAAGGGCTTTTTCATGTCACTGTCATTAAACCAGCTCTGATCCCATCAGAACTTGGTTTCTTGCTTCCTCTTTCATGATTTGCCGTTCTTTGTTCTAAGAATAAAACTGAGATATAGGACCTTGAAAACAGTGTCTTACTGCAGGGCAAGAGTTAACACTTGTTTAAGGTTAGGTTAATGAGAATCACATACTGGTTTTCAGAATGATATATTTAATGACATTGGACCCACGCACAGTTTACAGAGAAATTTTGTTATGAAAGAATCTAAAAAATAAGGTACAGTTTAAATTGATGTATGAAATAATTATCTTTGTATTGGAACATCTCACTAGGTAAATGTTTTCTGAAAAACACTTTTTGAAACTATGATTAATAAGAGTCACAGATTTAGGGACATGGTATTCTTTATCAGATTAGTGGAATTACTTTGACATCAGTAAGACTCATAATAAAAATATTAACTTTTTTTTTCCTTTTTCAATGCAGAAAAGCATTCTATGGAGTAAATGAAATTGCTGTGAAAGTGCCTTCCATTTTTAAGCTTCTGGTTAAGGAGGTAAAATATTTTCTTTAACAAACTAAAGAAAAAATGCACCACTGAAAGTTGTTTCAAGTGCAATGACTATTGACTGTTGGAAACCTTCCCCTAGAGCCCAGCATTGTAAAACAAAATCATATGGACAATTTTTTTGAGCTCTCCAGCTCTCCTTCGAGCTAATGATGAAAGAGGCCTCTGCTGTAAGATCTCCAGAGTTCACAGCCTGGTGCCTTAGTAAAGACATTAGAAAACATGTCGGAATTCTTTGAAAGGGTCAACATATTTATTTTTTGTAGTTAATTTAAAACATAAAATGACTGACGTTCTCCATGAGGAGACATGGGATTATATTTTACAATATGTGCAGCAAATCAAATGTGGTGGTGGATTTGTTCCATTTTCCTTGTAGCAGGATTTGAATAACTGGTTTGTTATCTTGTGCTATAATAATGCACAGTAAAACTTTTGAACGAAGAAACTCTCCAACCCGATCAAGCAGAATAAGAACTTGAGGTATCAGGACATTTATTAAGAATAAATAGAAAATAACATCCCAGTTGGTTTAAGAATTATCACTTAAGGTGCACCAGATAGTCCCATTGCCTTGTTTTGAGGTGTAGGGGAAAATGCACGCAGTTTTCAAAGTCTGTATTTGTATATTATTTGAGTGAGAACTGGGCTTTTGAGGGGCTGAGGAGGCAGTGGGAAAAAAAAGAATCATTTTGGCAAACCAAACAAAAATTATGTACAAAGAACTGAAAGTGTCTTCTCCCTGGAGAAGGATAATTTCACCTTTTGTTGTGATGGAGAACTCATGTGATTTTTGGTGTAACTTGAATGTTCTGTCACTCTTCTAGGTTCTCAACCCTTTTTACATTTTCCAGTTGTTCAGTGTGATATTGTGGATCACTGATGAGTATCACTACTATGCATTAGCAATTGTGATTATGTCTGTAATATCCATTGTTAGCTCACTCTACACCATTAGAAAGGTAAGTTCAAAGAAAATGGATGCATCTTTTTGGCTTTTTACTGATTGCCTTATTTTGTTGTAAATTGCCTACAAATCTTGAAGAATTTTTGGGAGTTATAAAGGTAGAATTTTGTTATTTTCCCTCTTTGAGCTGAAAGGATTTGGATTTACAGTTTCTTTGAGGCCTTTGTAGACTTTCCATGCTGATGAATCAATAGGTTGGCCTCAGGTAACAGAAACACTACCTTGCTTAAATAAAACCTAGACACAAGTTTATGTACCCAGTTTTACTGACAGTAGTGATTCCATCTTTCATTGTTTCCTTGTTTGAAAAACCCCTACAGGAATGAGCACCAGTGTAGCACATGGATTTTTAAACTGGTGATTCAGTTTTCTCTGTAGACTTAGCTGATGAAATCAAAGTAGTAATTATCCTTAAATTGCAATCTCTGAATTCAGACCAGAAACAAACAAACAAAAAAAACCCAAAACAGCTTCTGCCTTAATTCGAGTTCACATAGTTATCTGCAGCTTTTACTTTTGTATGTTAATGATCAAATGATTTTATACAATTTTACATGACAGTGTATGTTTGCTTCCAGAATGCTGTTAAAAATAGGAGCCTGTACAGGTTGATGCACTCAAACTTTATGTGCCCATAAGTTTTATAAACTATGTTCAAGAGAATGTTTTGAATAGCATTTTGTTGTTAAAGAATGTTAGTAGAGCATCTCATCACTTCTGTAGAATGTGCATTTAGAAGAAGACAAGCTGTGCTTTTGAATAATGAACTTTTCTCCCCTTTGCAGCAATATGTTATGTTACATGACATGGTAGCAGCTCACAGCATCGTAAGGGTTTCTGTCTGCAGAGGAAACCAAGGTAAATTTCGCAGGTGGCATGGAAGGTTGAATTTAAATTGCACATGAAGTATGAGTGTGAAGTGGGTCTGCATCTGTTCTTTCTTTGATGAGCTTGAAATGCTTGCATTTCTTAGCAAAAGTGCATGGGAAAGGAAGTTCAAAGTGGAATTAGATAGTGTAATGTGTTCAGGGTTAACCTTCTAGATGGTATTTTCAGTATCAGGTTTGTTTCAGATTAGGTGCTTGTCCTATCACTGTTTCTCATTCTGTATCATTCCACTTTATGTAATTGTCATTCTAGTTTCTTTCCTGTCTTAAAGATGTGCGTGTGTTGGGTCTCCATTTTAATTTATTACCCAACAAGGGCTGCAGGATGATTTCTGAACTTCCCCTCATTTGGATACCACAGCAGTTAAAGGTGTGGTATCCAAAAGGTTGTGATGCATGATACTGTTTTTAAGACATACATTTGTGTTGTACTCATGACTTTATACTGAAGTTACACTGTAGCTAATCATTTATATCTTTTGTGTAGGCTTGATTCCTTTAATTTGCCATGATGCACTCTATCCAGGTGGTCTGGAGTTTAATCTCTGGTGGAGCTGGCGTTTATCAATGGCTTTTTCTGTATTTTTTTAAAATCTCTTCATGCCATTAATAAAATGAAGTTGTACTTGATTTTATTAATAAGTCATTCTTGTTACCACCTCGATCTTGGATGTGAGGATCTTTATCAGGTTTTATAAATGGTGGCTATTTTCAAGTAAACTTGTTTGTGTTCTAATATTCAGAAATAGAAGAAATCCTTTCCACTGACCTTGTGCCTGGAGATACCATGTTGATTCCATCCAATGGGACGATTATGCCCTGTGATGCAGTACTGCTCAGTGGTACTTGCATTGTAAATGAAAGTATGCTAACAGGTAAAGTAAATTTGATACACAGTGCTGCATGGCTGAAAGTATTAGTTTCATGCATGCTTACTTGCAGTATGTTTTAGCAGAAGTGGATATGTTTATTTTGTTTGAAACTTATTTGTTCTTAAAATTAAACATATTCTGAAGTACTTATGTACTTGTGTCCTGCTTATCTGCAACCTGATTCTGCTTGGAAACTCCAAAAATGAGTAATGATTTCTTGTTAAAAAGATCTGTTCTTGGTAGTTTGTCTTCCTGCCTCTTGACTTGGCATTCTCAGTGCAGATGGAGTTCTGAATCCTGCTTCTTCAGAAAAATTTTGCCCTAACTTTTTACCTTCTTCCAAAAATGAAGGTAGTGAGTAGAATGTTCTACTGTATTTAAAACCACAAATTATTATCTCAAGTTGTGTCTGCATACACTGAAACCAGGGATCTAATGTATTTAAAGGACAGCTTCTCTGACTAGGATGGACTTTTTGTTATTCCTAGGATAATCTGTCCAAATCAACAGCCTTTAAAAAATTGTAGCTCAGAGATTGCATGTTCTGTCATGCTCAGTTTTTCAGAATATGCTTGATTCTCTTGCTGCTGCTCACAACTAATAAAAATTGATTGTAGCCCTAGCTTGAGTGCGCTTGGTCAGCATAGGAGCTGAGAATAATTTTCTTCAGCTTCTAGTTTTTCTGAGTAAGAATAAGGATGATGCTTTTCAGCAAGAGAAGGGAGCTTGTCCTGTTTTTTTTAATGAACTCTGTTTTACATCTATGGGATTTGAAGTAAGGGGCACAGAAGCTCTATAAGGAATAGAATTAAATAGCATTTGGGTAAGGAATCTGCTGAGCTGAGGCTAATAGGTGAGAGGCTACCTAATCACATGCTGGAAGGAAGATTACATCCCTACGTCTGCCTGTGTGCTGGTGAAGTGAGATTATACTATTCTACTTGTAGTTGTGAATGAAAAAAATGTCTGTTTTTCTCTGATCTTGCTTAGAGACTTCCTTTCCTTTAAGGTGAAAGTGTTCCTGTCACGAAGATTAATCTGCCAAATCCTTCGGAATATCCAAAAGCAGTAGGAGATGAGATCTACAGTCCGGAAGTGCACAAGCGGCACACGCTGTTCTGTGGAACCAATGTCATTCAGACCCGCTTCTACACTGGAGAGTTGGTCAAAGCTCTGGTAGTGAGAACAGGTATTGATTGTTGTTTATCCCTTGTTAACATGCTCCTTTTTGTAGGTGTGTGTCAACTGGCTGATACTACAAAGCTTGGGTAGAGGAATATACCCCATGTAGCTTGATGAGAGTCTTGAAACAGTAATAAAACTAGATGATGGTCTGAAGATTAACAGTTGGCAAGCAAGAAACTGCATCAGTCTTCAGCATCAATTTAAAACTTACTTGAATATGTTTTCATGACCTTTAGAGGATTTTTTGTAGTGTGTTGGTTGAACTGCGTGTGCCTCTTGGAAAAGGCTTGGGTGGGTCGTGGGGAACAGCTGATTTTAGCAGAGTCATTCACAATGCCAAATGAGATTTTTTACCTATACTTATTTCAGAGTACACAACATTTACTTTTGATATATCTACAGAAATGCTAATTCATATGTTGGAGATCTGGGGTTAAATAATACAGGTAGTCTATGAAAACCAATTGCACAAGCTAGTACAATTGTGGGATTCTGCTTTACAAAGATCGTCTTAAGAAAATTACAAAATAAATGAATTCAAGCTATAATCCAAGGTACAATAGAATTAGATAGCAGAAATTGGACTGCATTGACTAGACTGCTACTTAAAGCAAGTTTTCCAACAAATAACCATCCTAATTAGCTGCTTCTTACTCTGGTGTATTCTTTTCACCTTCTGTTAGTCTGCTTTAGCAGTAAAAGTTCTGATTTTTTTTTTATTCTCTTTCTTAAGGCTTTTATTATTCTTTTCTTTCAAAGAGATATTTTCATTCCCTTGAACACATCTGCCCTTTAATAATACCATCTCAACTTGTTTTGTTTCTTAAATAAATTTCACATGCCCATCTGGTGTGCATGTACAGCAAGGTGAGCCCAAACAGCAACAGAAATGAACAGCAGAAGGTGTGAAGTTCTGCAGGAAGGATAGTGCTTTTTGTTTTGAAGTCTGATACTGTGGTCTGTAACTCTTACAAGGAGCATTGCAATTGCTCCCAACATGCTGAGTCTTACTGCCCTGACATCAGAAGTAGTGTTTGTAAAACATTCCTTGCCCATGGCACGTCTGAGTTAGCTCCTATTGTAAACAGGACAAATTCAGCTCTGTGGGCTTTATTCAGGTTTTATGTATGGACAAATGTAGCTTTCCTGCTGAGGCTATGTATAGAGAGGCAAAGTGATGCAAAATTCTCTGTTCTCCTGTGTAGGTCACAGGTGCAGTTTTTAGGTTAGAGGGAATTTCCTCTTCACAGAACAGGATAGATGTCACAATACTTGCAGCTTCTTGCTTCTAAGATGTCTGATAGTAAGAACTAAAGTAATTTTTACACACTGAGATACAAGTAAAAATCCTTTTGTATAAGCGAGGGAAATACAGCAAAATTGAAGGTACTTAAAAATCTAGTCCTTAAAAGATCTAGAACAGAACTCAATATGTTTGTGTGCAAAGGCACGTGGTCCTAATCTTGTCATAAACCAGGATATAAGAGGGATCTGCTGGGAATATACTCACAGTACTCTTCAAGTTAAGCCTTCAACATGTTTGATGCTGAAATACACATAAAATGTATTCATTTCTTTCCTCCTAAAACTCAGCTGATGGATGTCATTATAGCTCCCATTTGTAATTGAAAAGAATTCAAAACTTGTTGTTCTGCTTTAGAGAACAAAATTGTCCACTAAAGTTATCTGTATATTCAGTGTGTTCTAAAGACACCCCATGAGGTTTTCATTTATTGTTTTACCCTGATGTGCTCTATCCTGTGTAGCTACAGAACCTTCTGCAAAATCATGGGAAAAAAAATAGAAAGTAGTTCTGATTTTTTTTGTTGACTACTATGTTGAATTACAAAGCATTCATTGCTAAATATTTAAGTACATACAGGCATGGTGAACTTCTCTGAACAGGCAAATGGTTTGTATTTTGCAGTAGCAAATTCAAAGCCTGGAGTCTTCATGGCTTTTCATCTTGTGATGAGCTCATCCACTTTAAGACTAATGGCATGGTTGCTTTGTTTTGGTAGGATCCTATATGCCAAATGTCAGGGTGGAGGGTTCAGCCTTTGCTGTGGTGGCTTGCAGACTGAGAAGCTGTCAGGGAGCTGTCACTAATGCCAGAAGACCTGACATTGACGTTGGGATTGTAGTAATAGACTTTGAAGTCTGAGCAGATGGAAAATGTTTTGGGCACACAAAATTGGGTATTAATGTTGGCCTCTTTAAACGTTGAGGCAAAAGTTCAAGGAGGACCTTGGGATATCTGTTGGTTGTTCAACTGTAAGACCTTTAGAAGGACAGTCTCCTAGTTTAGTTGTCAAAATGCCATCAGGAGGTGCTTTTCTCCATAAGATGACTCCGTGCCCTGCAGTTTTTTCTGAATCTTTAATTCTAGCTCTCAAGGGACCTTATGGAGACTTGCCATATAAGTATTTCATGTTGGACTCTGAATATCTTCATTTTCTTTTTTGCAAGGACTGGCTTAATTAGACAGAAAGTATACTCACTAGCTCTGCACCATGAGGAACATAATGCAGTACAACAAACTCTGCCAGGCCAAACCATGTGAGGATTTGCTGCTGCTGCAGAGGAGGGATTTGTTTGCATCAGCTGCATGTACTTGCCATAGGAGAGAAGCCCTTAGTATGATGTACACATATATTTTTAAAGCACCTTAATTACAGTGTTGCGAAACATCTGCTACGGATATTTGAGAAACAGTTGTAATGAAATTAGTAGCTTAAAGTTTTATTGAGGTTTTTAATATATTTTAATAGCTTTGCTTTTGTTTGTATTTTTAATAACTTACTCCTTTTTTATTTCCAGGCTTTAGTACTGCTAAAGGACAGCTTGTTCGTTCCATACTGTATCCAAAGCCAACTGATTTTAAGCTCTACAGAGATGCCTATTTGTTTCTCCTGTCTCTGGTGGTCGTGGCAGGCTTTGGGTTTCTTTACACAATTGTCAATAGCATCCTGAATGAGGTATGATTTAATTTTTGGTCCAGAACTTCCTTATTTTAGAAAAGGGGTGACCATGACTTCTGCCACACTTCAGATGATAGAAAACAGTTTGATTTAAAGTGAAAATTTTGTTGCTCTATTTTATATCAATGAAATAAGACAATGTTATTGAGAATAAAATTCAGCACGGAAGCAGAATTGGAATATCTTACAGAGAAATTTGAGTTTGCTGTGATTTCTTTTGACCCAATTACTAGATTTTTATCTTTGTTATATGTAATATTACCATCTGACTTCTATACAGTTGGAAGAAATAGGATACAGCACATCTAAAACATGCTGCAGGCAAAAAGTCTGTATCAAGGAATAACCTCATAAGTGTTAAGTTTTATGGTTTGGGTTTTTTTTGGGTTTTTTTTTAAGATTATGCATTATTCAGCTAGTGTTTTAAAGTAATGTATTTCCAGGGGACAAAGTGCCAATTTGAAGTTAAGGGTTGTGGGTAATTAGAACTGGATTATTGTGGTTGCTGATTGTGGTGGGTGAAGATGGTAGAGATTTCTGGGCAATCCAGAGCACACTGTACTGGGGAAAACAATGTGTGGGTTTTGCTGTTGGCAGCATGTCAGTGGGATAGTGACTGTGTAAGCAGTGAGTTCTTGTTCATTAACTCTGACTTCTGGTGCAGGTTCCAGCTCGTACCATCATCATCGAGTCTCTTGACATTATCACTATCACAGTGCCTCCAGCACTCCCTGCTGCTATGACTGCTGGCATCGTTTATGCACAAAGAAGGTTGAAAAAAATTGGCATCTTCTGCATCAGCCCACAAAGGATAAATATTTGTGGCCAGCTGAACCTTGTGTGTTTTGATAAGGTTAGGTGAATTTTGGAACCTTGCTTCTTAGAGATACATTGTCTTAGAAAAGAGAGTTTGTATAGACAAAAAAAAGGAAAACTCTTTATTTTTCATGTAAATTAGATTATTTGTGATTTGATAGCTTCCAGGTATTCAGTGTTTACCATCTGTTAACTGTCTTAATTTAATCTTCTCTAAAAAGTTGTTGTAATTGAGCTGCCTTACCTCAAGACTCCCATGTCCCAACTTAGTACTGGCACCTCAGAAGTGTGAGAGTTGAGGCTTACTAAGAACTTTATTTAGTACATAAGCTTCTAAAAATCTCAAGTGTGAAATCAGACTTTTTCTCATTTTCATTCATTTCAATGAAAAGCTGAGTGAGCGTATTCTGTTATTATTTGTTAATGAGACATGAGTGAAAGACAGCAATGCTACCAGCCAGAGTTCTTTACTGTTGGCTATTTCCTAGATAAAATTTCTTTTTCTCCTTAAGATTTTATCTCAAATAATAATACTAACTGTGTTATTTCAACTGTTAGTACATTTCAGTTACTGTTTTAATTATGTAAGATAGTACTAATGGTTTAGTGCCTATTTTCCATTGTCTCCAGTCCCTTAATATTGAAATGATGTGCTATCATCTTTGAATTTTTAAGGGTCTGTTTCATTTGTCCTGTCTCCAGTGAAGAGCATGACCGCTTTTGAAAGTATTACCAAGTTTGGAACTTAATTACTACCAAAAAGCAGGGAAGATACTGTATTTTCTGTCCCAAAGTCTTGATTTGTACGTGAAGACAAAAGATAATATATTGTTCAAGTGTAATTTGCTTAAATAGCTGTGAATTTTTGGCTTTGCCAGAAGATGATTTGTTTCTGAAAGCTTCTTCTTCATGCCATGCACCTTGGTCTCTTTTGCAGACTGGCACACTTACTGAGGATGGCCTGGATCTTTGGGGAATTCAGCGGGTGGAAAATGCTCGGTAAGGATGAGCTCAGAGCTGATAACAAATATGGATAGTTGTACTGGAGCTTCAGCAGAATAGAATAGAAAATTCAGCGTGAGCTCATATATGTTTACAGGTCTGTAATGTGCTGTAGGAATGCCACTTAAACTCTGGTTTAGGTGTAGTGGAAGTTACAACTCCACAGTGAAGCTGAGGTACAATTTTATTTGTTAGTCTGAAACCTCATCACAGTCATACTGCAAAGCTGCTGCAGATACTGTTGCATGTTTTGTTAATCCTATCCTAAGTGATTACTTTTTGGGCTGCTAAAATGAATTAGTTTAGCAAATTAAGTACTGAGTGGTAAGAGAGCTTTGTCTGAAATCAAACTAGACAGGGAAGGAATGAACACTGAATGTTTGAAGGAGGAAAAAGTTGTGATAATTCCTGAAGATTCCAGCCCAGAGTCTTAATTTATTTTCCATGATGTGTGAAAATACAAGTGAAAGGATTTGTGCAGTCAATTTTCTTCCGTTAATCTAAACAAACCTTTTGAAGTGGCTATTAATAAATAATTATAGTGCTAAGTATATTATTACTTCATTGTTTCAGTTTCCTTTTGCCGGAAGAGAGGGCTTGCAGTGAAAGCTTGCTGAAGTCAGAGTTTGTTGCTTGCATGGCAACTTGTCATTCCCTTACAAAAATCGAAGGGGTCCTTTCTGGGGATCCACTTGATTTGAAGATGTTTGAAGCAATAGGTTGGGTAAGTGCAGTTTTTTTCCCTGAGTATTGCATTATGAGCAAGTCTAAGTTAAGGAATGTAGAAATTAGTTGATTTTTTTTTCTAAATACAGATTTTAGAAGAAGCAACTGAAGAGGAAACAGCCCTTCATAATCGAATCATGCCAACAGTGGTTCGACCGTCAAAACAGCTTTCCCCAGAATCCAAGCAATCAACAGATCAAGAAATGGTATAAAAAACTCAAAATAACTGATTTGAGTTAAAGAAACATGTTACTGTATGCTGAGGTTCTGGCTGATAAAAATGAAATGGGATCAGAACTGTGGGGTTTTTGATGGCAAAGACGCGACAAATATGTTTAAACCATTGTTGAAGGTAGTGGTTCAGTGTTCACTTTGAAGGTGAGCAAACTGTCAGCATTATTATCTCTACAGACTGGTTATAAAGTACAGTACTGCTTTTTGAGCTTACGCCTTTTAATATTGGTGTTGTTACAAATTCTTACTGTTTTAACGAAGTGCTTAGGTGTGCTCACCTTGCAGTTTCAGTTAAAACAATCATTTGTTAATGTCACTGTGCGGCATGGAATTCTTGCCACTCTTGTACCTTAGAGATAATATTAAGTGCTGAGTGAATAAAACAAAATGTACTTAGCAGATTTAGAAGCTGCTTCTAGCTGTATTTTGAAGTATTTTTAAATATTTCACAAAAGGAAATATTTTAAGCATGTGAATGTATATGCATATTATCACAGAGTAGGGTAGTGGGAGAATATAACAAGTCAGTACATTTTTATGAGTCGTATTTTGTAGTAGGTAGAGGTGTCTTTCTTCAGAGCTCAGTGTATGTGTACAGCAGTAATTACTGTGCAGTTGTTGATATCTGAACATTCTTAAAACTTACTACATTGTTCTTGGGGGGATATGTTTAATAATTGTGGCCTCATTCTGAACTCCATATTACTTCAGTCATTTACAAAGGCTAAACAGTTTGGACTGTGAAAGTTCTTGGAAATTCTAATCAAGAAATCAAGCTCTACAGTTCTACTGTGTCTCAGTTAAAGGATACTAAACAGATGCAGTATATTTATATTCATCTTTTATGAAATCCATTGAAAATACATTGACTTGATACCAAGAATGCTGTGCAGATTCGTTTACTGATTTCTGTTGAAATAGTTTGTAGTTAAGAAACACTTAAAATTAATATTTAGAGTGACTGTGTGTTTTCTGTTTTTCAGGAATTGTTTGAGCTGTCGGTAAGTATGCTTTTTCATTCAGCACATACCTGTTTTTCTTAACATATATGTGCATGTAACCTTTTTTTTTCCTTCCTTCCTATATGACACAGACAGGGTATGAAATTGGAATCGTGCGCCAGTTTCCGTTTTCCTCAGTGTTGCAGCGTATGTGTGTAATAGCCAGGGTTCTAGGGGAAAAGAGAATGGATGCTTACATGAAAGGTGCCCCAGAAGTGATTGCCAGCTTGTGTAAGCAGGAAACAGGTACAGGAGCAAGTTATTTTCATTTCTTCTATAGCTCGGCTGAAATATGAGTGTTTTAATAACTAAAGATTTTAACTTTTTAAAGTTCCTGTTGACTTTGAGCATGTCCTGGAAGAATACACTAAGCAGGGCTTCCGAGTTATTGCTCTTGCTCACAGAAAACTGGAGTCTAAGCTTACGTGGCACAAAGTCCAGACTATTAGCAGGTAAGAATGAATACTTTTTCACTTTTTAATAAGTAACAGACTTTAAAAGCTGCATGCTTTGAATTAATATGTAATGTGTATTTTTATTTAAATCAGTTACTGCTCTTCCTCTTTAATTGTGCCCTGACATACAAGATAAGGAAATTTTTTCTGCAATGAAGTGAATTCAGAGCTTTAAGCTGGAAATGAACTGGAATATTATTTTCATGATGTCTAATTTACACTATCGTGGCAGAAAACCTCATCTGATTTGTTTACTTGTGCATACTTATTCATCTGTTTAATTAAGGATAATGGCAAGTAATGGAAATCCTCCTATGCATGTTTGGTGCAGTTTCTTTGTCTCCTAAAAGCAGCATGGCCATTTTCTCATTGCAGAGGTTTGGAAGGTGGAAAGGATTCTTCATTCAAAGAGTAGTACCTCCTGTGAATTATTTTTCAGCTAGTTTTGTGGATAATGTCATCTTTCCCATAGTGCTTGAATGTGTTGCACAGCTATGAAAATACCAGCTTTGACTGTGTTCTTTTTTATCAGCCCTGTGTACAAGGTGAACATTTGGTAAAGCAGAGAAATGAGTTTTCTGTCTTCAGGTGTAAAAATCTACAACAGCAGTAGAATATCCAAGACCTGTAAATACACTGACTTTTTTTGTAAACCAAAGTGTATTTGTTTCTCTGCCTAATTCACTAGTGCCTATTAATCTTATATGCCTTTGTAACAATGTGCTAGCTTTTATGTTAAGGTTCAGCTAATTTGGAAAAAAGAGGAGTGCACTCTAAACATATCTTGATACTTGGCCTGTGAATGCAGTTCATTTCAGAGCATGTTTTCTAGCTATGACCTATTTGAGACTGTAGTTTCCTTTAGAAAGCATTCTTGTGGAAGAAACTGAAAATTGTGCTTGAGAGGAAACAACATTTTCTCACACTGGTTTTCAATTAAAACAAGGGAAATAAATATAAATTATTGTGATTATATCTTTCACATCAGTTTCTATAAAGCATATTTCTTCATGGTTGAAAATACACATTCCTCTTCACTGATAAGCTGAAAATCAGGCTTTTAAAGCTACATGTAATAATTGTAAATCTTATAATCTTCTCTTCCTTGTCTCTTTTTCATCAGAGATGCTATTGAAAGCAACATGGATTTTATGGGGTTAATTATAATGCAAAACAAGTTAAAGCAAGAAACCCCTGCTGTACTTGAAGATTTGCATAAAGCCAACATTCGCACTGTCATGGTTACAGGTTAGCATGTAAACAGTCATACTCAAAGATCCATTTCTCTTTGGTCTTGTTTTAATTATGGCATATGAAGTCAAATTTTAGTGTCAGTGGGTTTGCACTGTGTTTAATAGCAACAGGGAAACTTAGAAACTTGTGAAAATATTCAGACACCATTTTTTTTCTTTTTTGCTTTTGTAAGTCAGAGAAACCAGAAGATGCTTTAATTCTCCTTCATAGTTTCTTCTCCCTAGCTCCAATTATAAGCTACATGATACTGAATTGGAGGATGAAAACCTTTAGAAATCTTCCAAATCAGGCTAAGTGGAAGTCTTAGTCTAATTTTATGACTGAACTTGCTTTGAGCACGGGGTTGGACTGGATGTCCTGAGGGTTCCTACCATTTTGATTTATACTATGAAAAGTCACTTCGTATTGGATTTTTTTTTGTGGAAGAATGACATAGGTCCTTGTAAGCATGCTAGATGTCTGTGCTCAGTGTTTTTCATACAATATGTGTTTGCTGTTTAAATCACAGATATTGTGGTTTTGGAATGTTTTGCTAGGCTAACAATACAGCTCTGTGTTTGCATGTTCTGGGACTGTGTAAAAAGCAGTATTTTAAGTGGCTGCCTGATTTCCCATATACACTAGGATTTGCTCAGTAAGAGATCTTTATTGCTCCAAGAAGCACACAAAATTTCTGGGGGAGGGGGTATACCTGGTAGACTTTGAATGTTGTCTGTAGGCTTGGTTTGCTCTGAGGTTGCCACTAGTTTGTGGGGCAGTCCTCCTCCTAGTTCTATACAGGCTTTTTTAGCTTTTCTCTTACAAGGGAATATCAGTGTATGATTCTGATTCTTTTCTGACTGAAACCCTTTTAAATGCAATCGTTTTACAGGGGATAACATGTTAACTGCTATCTCTGTGGCCAGAGACTGTGGAATGATTCTACCTCAGGATAAGGTCATTATTGCTGAAGCACTACCTCCAAAAGATGGGCAGGCTGCCAGGATCAACTGGCATTATGCAGATACCCTCGCAAAATGCACTAGTTCATCACCAGCCATAAACTCAGAGGTAATATGACCTTATTATGCCCTTAGCGTGTAAGCAGTTAGTTTTACTGTTCTTTTTATGTTATCCCGTTAAATAGTAAATCTGCTGTTAAGTGTCAATTCAGAATTGATATACTGGTTAACTTTCAGATCTTCAAATACCAAAGACTAGTAAAGCAGCTGGGGAAGGTAGTTTTTCAACTGTGTTATGACATTTGACATTTCACTTGACAGGGTTTTTTTCCCCAACATTTCAATCTGTTAAAACTTCTCTAGCTGCTTGTAGTTGAAACATTAAACCACATTTTCTTAGTAATACGTGTTTTTATTATATGAGGCTTTTTTTTTCCAAGTGATGTTCTTATACACCTAGTCTTGTGTGGGATCTCTAGGAATACCCCTCTGAGTATTAGCTTGAAATGGCAAGGTATTTGTGTAAATGAATTACAGCTAGAGTATTCAACTACTTTTGATAGGATATTCCAGTTAAATTGGTCCATGAAAGCCTTGAGGATCTCCAGATGACAAAATACCATTTTGCAATGAATGGGAAGTCATTTGCAGTGATTTTGGAGCATTTTCAGGACCTGGTACCCAAGGTGAGCCTTTTACTTTACTTGAGTATGGGCACTTTCAATGGTAATAGACTTTGCCCTGTGAGCATTAAGAACTCTTCTGTCTTGCAGCTCGTGCTACATGGCACTGTGTTTGCTCGCATGGCACCTGATCAGAAAACTCAGTTGGTGGAAGCTTTACAAAATGTAGAGTAAGTATTTGCTTAAGCATAGGAAGCAAGAGGGTTGAATGTGTTTGTTGTGATAGGAGGCAAAAATTATGCATGCTGCTAGCTGTTTTGCCTAAAGAAAAATGCTGGACTGATAGAACTCCTTGTGTTGATAGATCAGCCTGTGAGCTGATCTAATCTAATGAGAGTAGTACCATCTGCTGGCTAGTTGGGAAAGTTTCAGGCTTTTCATGAAGTTATAAATGAGGAATATGTGCATAAACTGTCTAACATATTTTATAAATGCAGTTGCTTGGTTTGTAAAACAAACCCATCAAATGTCTTCTGTGTATTGCAGAAGTACTATCAGGATGACTTCTGTTCACATTGGTCAATATGTGACTGTTGTGTCAGGCCTTGCAGCTCTACAAAATACTACAAAAGTGTAATTGCCTAGAGCAAAGGTTCTTTAGACCACCTTAGGATGATAGAGAGCTGATTAACCATTATTGCTTTGATTGACCTGTCATTGCCATGTTACTTTTCTGTGTACTTCCTCATTTGTATAACAGCAACAGTAATTGAGTTCAGCATTAATGGTCGCCCATTGTTACACTAACCCTGAATAACTCAAAGTAATACAGAAGTAATTAATGAACTAAATTAAATGGATTATGGTTGGAGAATGGTCCAGAATGCTGATGTCTGTTTGGTTTTTATAGTTACTATGTGGGCATGTGTGGAGATGGAGCAAATGACTGTGGGGTAAGTATATTTTTCTTTTCCATACAGAACCATTCAGTTAAATTGTACAGCTGAAGGCAAGTTCTAAAGTGGTCTCCGTTTCAATGTCACCTGGCAGGCACTAAAGAGGGCACACGGTGGTATATCTCTGTCTGAACTTGAGGCTTCTGTGGCATCACCGTTCACTTCCAGGACACCCAGTATTTCCTGTGTGCCAAAGCTGATCAGGTAATGCCACTGACTGTGAACTTAAATGTGTCTGTGTAACTCATTTTGCATGCTCTATTTTAGTATATATTTAATGCTGTAGAAAAACAGTGTGAATTACAGAACAATCCATACATTTTATGGTTCTCTTTCTTTACTGAAGGTACTCTGAACAATACTTTGCCATAGCATGATTTACTATTTTGCTGTAAAATCCTTAGTACATGTTAAGTTAATTTTTAAAAGCAGCATGACCAAGCTTCTACACATTAGTCTTTAATTTTGTTGTAGTGACTTTGCTAGTTTCCATAAAGGCTGTGTGTAACTGCCAGCAGTAAAAATCTTCAGATAATTGTTCATCACCATACAAAATACAAGACAAATTTTCTGAATAGGGTTTGACCAATTTTTTGGCTCTAGAATTGTAAGTTAGGTAATGATTTTGGATAAAGGTCAACCAAAGAAGAATCTAGAGGTTTGTGGGGAACTAATGAAGTAGTGCATTATCAGAAACATTTCTGAAGTCAGCAGCTCTGTGGCTGACTGTGTGTTCATTCAATCCATGCAGTGAACTAATGCTTTATAGATGATTGTGTAAAAAGACTTTCATTTAAAAACCTTTGTTGAAAAGCTACATGAAGTTCAAAGACATGAAGTTAGGTGGTGGCTGAGTTCAGAAGACATGCCCACAACTTTGATGTTGAGGGAAGTGTACCATTCTGACTCGTGTTTTTCTCCACGTCTGTAGCCTAATGTCTCTCAAAGTGTTTGCTAATGTGTTTAATGGCAGCCAACATTTTGGTAGGCAGAACTTAACTGATTGCACAGAAAGCTTTGTAATTACATGATTGCATCTTTTTTGGCAGGGAAGGCCGTGCTGCTTTAATAACTTCCTTCTGTGTATTTAAATTCATGGCATTATACAGCATCATCCAGTACATCACTGTTACTTTGCTGTATTCTGTAAGTATTCTGTAAATACCTGTGTAGTGTCAGCATAATTTAGAGATTTGAAAGTTGATAGATATTTAATACAAACTATTGCAAGTCCCTTTGAGTACATGCATTCAAAAATACATTTAGACTGAAAGTATTGTTAGTATTTTGCTTAGTTTTTTTTTCACATTAACTGTACAAAATACATGGTAGTATCTGTTTAGAAAAGGCAATAACCAGTGACTGCGAAAAGAAAGTCTCTACAGTGGGAAGACCAAATAAGCATATATGCAAAGCAAAAATACAGGTTTCAATTATATAAAAAAACTTTCAGCATTTTGAAATAGCTTAACTTTTCTTAAAGGGCAGTGCATTCCTTTTATGTTAGAATTGAAAGAAATTGGAAGTACTGATTTGGGGGCAGGAAGCAAAGTGGAACATTTCCTGTTAATATGATTGGTTTCATAGTAGTGGCATGTGATAGAAATGCTGTATTTTAATTTGTATTCTGAGCAAGTTAAAGGTGCAGGTATTAAAGGACTTTCACGGTTGAAATTTTGGCAGCTGTATGAGTACATAGTAAGGCCATGGTGTTTAAAGAACTGTTACTGCATTGGTACGTAAGATTCAGTAATATAATTTTGATTACAGACAAATTTCTGTTGCTATTTATAGCTTGTCCATCTTGAAAAGAAAATTGTTTCATACCATGATACTTCAGGAATTGTTCTGTGAATTGTATTCAGGACTCCTGCAGGTAAAGGAGGCCAGTTTGACAGGATGCTGTCTTCTTTATAGAGTGAAATTCAAAGAATTCATTCCATAAGAGTGTCAGTATAAGTTTTTTGTGGTGCGAAGAAATTACTATTGTTTCATTTGTGGTTTCTCTCCAGATCCTGAGCAATTTGGGAGATTTCCAGTTTCTCTTCATTGATTTGGCAATCATTTTGGTGGTTGTCTTCACTAGTAAGTACTGTACTGAATTACCATTGTGAACCACTTTTGCTTGATCAGTTTTTCTTTAATATCTAATTACACATGTTTTTGAGAAAACACTGTGGCATACGGTGAAAATGTTATGACTATTAGATCTATGCATTAAGAAACCCAAACCACCACTGTGTACTGAATTAGATTCATCTGCAATTTTTGAAATGTCCTCATACAAGAAGCAGGTTGTGGGCACGATCTTGGGGAACTAAGTCTTCACAATACAGGAAGCTGGTTTTGAAATCAAAACAGGAGTTATTGCAATATCATCTTGCTCAAATGTTTTGATTCCTTGCATTTTTATTTTGAACTTCTGTCCACAAAATGTTACACTCCAAGTATTGCCTGGTGGAACATTTGAGTCCATATACGAGCCTAGCATTCAATTCACTGTCTAACAGTAGAATTCCATTTTCAAATTTAATAAAAATGACTTAATTAAAACAATGGCAGTCCAGAAATGAGGAGGCAAGCTGTAAGTCCTTATGCCAAACAAAGGGAATTTGGCCAGACACTGCTAATTCCTGAAGTCTCTCATGGCTGCTACTGTCCCCTGCTATGCTGTGCTGCTGAGGAACCAGCCTGTAGAAGGCACTGTGGTTTTGTTCTAGGGCTCTCTGGTCTTTTCAAGGTGGTTTCACATTTGCAGTTCTGGACTAAATTTTAAAGTGATGTCATGAGGAAGCCATTCTAATCCCACAGAATGTGAACAGGACAACTCTTGAAAACCATAATGATGCAATGTGTCATTTGTTGTTCTCTTTGCAGTGAGTCTGAACCCTGCTTGGACAGAGCTTGTTGCACGAAGGCCTCCATCAGGTCTTATCTCAGGTCCACTTCTGTGTTCCGTGTTGTCTCAGATCATCATCTGCCTTGCCTTCCAAACCTTGGGGTTCTTTTGGGTCAAGCAGCAGCCCTGGTATCAGCCTTGGACAGCAGACTCTGAGTAAGTGTTTCAGTGGCTCGATGAAGGATAGAGTAGTTAATGGAAAGCTGTAAGCAATAATTGCTCTTCTTTCTTGGCTTGCCTTTTGGGGACTTTGAAATGGCAGCTTGTTAGTCTGCTGATTTTTTGTGAAAAGTGTACTAATATATGGGAGCTACCCAGTGTCTGAAAAGCAAAATTGGGTCAGAGTCAGATGACTTGGTCTAATGACTCTTCAACTTTCAGACAGTTGAGGTAGAAATTTGAAATTTATGGTTCAGATCTATTTTACCCTCTTTCATATTATAAAGTTTTGCTTTCCTGTTAAAATTACAGTAAATAAAGTTCATATATTTGAAAATGAAGAGGTGTTTTAATTTTATTTTTTTAGATTGCAGTATTTCCTTAGCTGTCTCTGAAGTCTGTCACAATGTTAGTTTTTAAACAGTTTATATAGAAGATTTACAAACTGGCAGCATAAAAGAATTTGAATATCTGAATTCACAAAAATTACTACCTCTCTGCCCCAGTTTTGAATTATTTCTTACTACCTGTAATATGTTCTCAAGTTTAAGCTTTTTTACTACTGTGGGAATTTGTTCTGTCATTACTTTTGTAAATAAGTGGGCCCTATTTGCCTCTTCGTAACTCAGTGTTCAATGGTTTTTGTGTTGTAGTGCTTGTAATGTGTTGGATGCCGAGAACGCCAGCTCTGCACACCATGGGAATGAGACTATTCATGATGAACATTACATTAAAAATTACGAAAACACAACTTTGTTTTTTATATCCAGCTTTCAGTACCTCATAGTGGCAATTGTCTTTTCTAAAGGAAAGCCCTTTAGACAACCATGCTACAAAAATTGTAAGTCCTTTTATAGTATTTACAGTTCCAAATAAAATTCCCAAGTGTCTCTGCACTTGACAATTCTATTGTGCTACTTCAGAATCGATAATGTTGCTAGGAGATCGTAGTGCAGTTATCCTCTCATAATCACAGCTAGAAATAAGGAAATATTAAACTATATGGAGAAATTTGTGTTAATAGTTGCTTTGTTTGTAGAAGTATATGTGTATGTACATTTCAACTCCACAAGTGAGCCAGTGAGAAGGAGTCAGGCCTTCTCCTTCTTTCTGGTTATCAGCAAAACTAGTATTGCCCAAATTTGCCTGGAATGGGTTTAGAGGGAGAAGAGAGGTTGTTTTCAGGCAGTAATGAACTCATAATACATGTTAAAACTGTCTAAAACTCTAGATTGTGAGATGGTCCAATTAATTTTTTTTTCTTCTTTTACAGTTCTGTTTGTTTTATCTGTTATAGTTCTTTATGTCTTCATATTTTTCATCATGTTGCATCCTGTTGAACCTATTGATGAGTTCCTTGAGGTGAGAGTGAGCAGATCTGTGGGTGTGTCAGCTTCCTTGGGGAACTTATGGGCTGCCTTTGGGGCAAGCATGACCCTTGCAGAGCTGTAGCTTCACATCCCTGGGTGGGGAAGGGACAAATTATAACGCCGAGTCTGTTTTGAATGTGTCTTTACTTCACATGTGTGTTTCTAACCTCTGGCAACTTGTTTCCACAGCTTGTGTGTGTGCCACCTGAGTGGCGCCTCAGAATTGTCATCATTGTTATTCTAAATGCAGTTGTGTCCGTGCTGACGGAGGTAAGAAATCCACATGGAAAAAATGCTGCTCTTTGAAGTGTTTCTTTTTTCAGGGTGCATGTTTGTCTTTTATTTAGGAGGTCATTCTTCACAGCATGCCACTGTGAGTGGCTGCTGTTTTCTTGTTAGGTGTGTATTTCTACTAATGTCCTTGTAAGCTAGATTTAAGGTGTCAAGATTTTCAGTGTCTAAAGTGTAATTTAAAAATATTTTTATTAAAAATTTGGGGTGGGGAGGAAGTTGAAAGACTTAATAATTCAACTATTTCATATTAAAATACTCCATTTTTATTTTCTGTGTTACTTCAGAACAACAACATACTAAAATCCTTAGGGGAGCCCCCTTCCTTCATTTGGCTCATACACATAGCTTATTCAGAATAATGCAGGTCTGTGTAACTCAATTGTCTGATATGATCAAAGTCCAGAAGTAGAGATGTTCACACAAATCTGCTTTTTCCATCACTGAGCTTGAATGAAGTCAGTCACTCTGGATGTTGACCTCTCCTGATATAATTCCAGAGTTAATGTGTGCAGAAACATGCCCTACCTTTCATCCAGGTGCCTTGTTTTTGTTTCCAAGAGTCAAAGTTGGACAGATAAATCTTTCAGAAGAAGTCTGGATTCTGTCAGTTATTTATTCCTGTGGTTACTTCTTCTCCCTGTTAACTGATGTGTCATTTCCAACCTGAATATGTTTGGGTTTTGGTTGCAGTCATGAGTCACTTTTTTTCCTGCAAGATGCAAAAGCCTTCCAACATTATCTAGTGCTTGCACACTACAATTATATGTTTTTACTGTGTAACATTTTCTATAGCTTCTAATCAGTATTTCCATTACAATTTGAGGATTGCTGTCAATGTAACCAGCATAATACTTGCTTGGATCATATAATTTTGGCCTTCAAAGAGTACTACAACATTAATTTTCTGTCCAACTGACATGTTTTTTCCCTTTATTTGTGACCTAGTAAAAATTAACTCGAACAAAGATTTTTGATTCAGGTATACCTTATTCAAAATTATCAAGGTTTTGTGTTTAAAATGTTGTTCCAAATAGAATTTGCAAAATACCCTCTTATGTTGCAGCCTATTGGAACATGTTTTTATGTTTTCACATGGCAGGCAACAACTTGTCTTTTCCTAAATGTGTCAGTAGATACTAATTTTCTTGGCCTCTTGTCTTGTTGTTAACAAGTTTATCCATTACTAGAGCTCCTGTGCCTTTCTTACATTGTCCTGTATGTACTTTAACTCTTCCTGTGATGATTTTCCTTTAGGCCCTTGAATTCTTTCACTTTTTTTGTATTAGTGAATGCTTAGTAGGTTTTTTTTTTGCTTCCTTTTATTTGTGAAAAGTCAAATTTTATGTATATTGCCATCTTTACCACTGAAACAAAACAGCCATTCTGAAGCTTCAGAATCATGGCTTTTTTGTCTTCTGATAAATTTAAAATAAACCTCCTCGACAGAAATATTTTTCTTACTCAATTTTCAGTCCAGTGATAAAGACTACTGAGAGAAATAAATTTACCATCTGCTTGAACATTCCTTTGTTCTGCAGGTGATCTTGTAACTTTTGTACAATGTGATGTTATTTCTGTTCTGGATGTGTAAGGGCTTCAGTAGAAAGTCTGTACAGTGTGCCAATCCCTGTATGAGCACGTGGCTCTTGAGGACAAATGGTTCTCTGGTTCATAAGGTTCCACTTCTGGGGCTTGTTGGTGTGTCACATCAGCCTGAAAACTTGTGAATTTCTACTAAGCAATATCACCTAAGCAATATCATTACCTGCAGACTGTGTTCTTTCACCCACTATTTCAAACCTCACCCCACTCTTTTTTCTATGTGGGCTTGAGTTAGCATCTTTCTACTTTTAGCTTCTTTCTAGCTTTGAGCTAGCTTCAGTTATTTAATTCTCATTACCAAACTGCAGGGGTGATTTGGCACATTTCTTTTAAAAAGACTTCCCAATTTATCTTGTTACCTGTACTTTAGTAATAAAATAGAAATACCTACTTCTTTGGCACTAATTGTTTGGGTTGTTATGCTTTGTCTTCAAACAGGTTTCTTCCACTTTGTAAGCATAAGATGAATGCTTTGTTATGGCAGATGAGTTGTTCTACTGTACAGCAGGTGTCCTACAGAACTGTTGTCTAGCAATCCTCAAATCCCAAACCTTGTTTTACAAGCACACTTCACCTTCCATACCTTCAGCCCACCTCTTGAACTGCGTTCGCCCAATTCCAGCAGTGTTACTCTGCATTCCCCAAAGCTTTGGCATGTAGTGCCAACTCCTCGGGTCCAGTGTGTTGTGTGGAAATCCCAGGCTATTTCTTTCCTTCACTTCCAGTATAGCCCATTGTCTTTCTCTCCTTGTGAGCTTGGTTGGATTTTCTGCTCCCTACACTTTTCACTACAGACTTAGTGGGTGCCACAGGTCACATTCTGAGTATCTGGCTGAGTACCAGAGGCTGCTGGTGACAGCTCCTTCCATCTTTTAACAAGGTACCCTCTATTTCACCTAGAGCTTGTTCTTCTGAGAGCTATCCCTCAGGAACTGCATCTTTAAGTGTCTCATAATTATGAGATATGTGAGGAATTGGGTCCTCTTTAGACACACTTGCCAGTGTGACACTTCTGTGTCACACTATGATCTTATGTAGTTTTGTCAATGCTTCTACAACAATAATAGTTTCTGACTGTGGTTGTTTTCTGAAATGCTCTGAAAAGCTTTAGCTCCTTCCATGTTGGTGCCAGACTAGGTTCACAAAGCATGCAGATTCTTTATACCAGATGATAGAAAATATTGCACAACAAAGGCAGATCCTAGCAGCTGTTCCTCCTTACCCCTGATGCCTGGTACAGACATGCTTAAACCAGACTGGCTTCAAAAATGAACATCTAACAAGCTGAAGATTTGTTGGCAGTGCTTTATAAGAGCACTGTCAAATTCTGGTACATTATAAAATCATAAGCATTATAAAAATCTGTTACAAAAGTCTGACTAATCAGCTCCCCGTTTTCAATGGCAGAGATTAGTCAGATGTTAGAAATGGAATCTGTCCAAGGATCAGAGTTGTAGGCTCGAGGCCATGGAAAAGGTACAGGTTCACACCTGAGTTGTCAGATTTGCTCAAAGCTCTTGAGTCCACCCATGGAGCTGTAGGAGGATAACCAGATGTGCTTAACATGCTATTCAAGTTCTGCCCTCTTTTAAAAACCTGGAATTATACCTACCAAATTCCTTCATTTCTGCTGGTGGTTCAGCTTTGCCTCCCCACTGCCCATTTTCTGAGAATGTCGCTGGTTTAAAACATACTATGTAAAAAGCATAGCTCCAAAATTAAATGCAATGGTTTATGGGGAAACTGCTCTAAGCACTCATGGCTTCATGTGGTATTTCGAAGGTTTTTAGAGTATTGAAACACATGTGTATTTATGTGTTTTACCCATATCGATGGATGCAGTTTTGGTCATTGTTGCTGTTGATTTTAGAGTACACATTCATATTCTTAAACTTTGTGTGAGCACTTTAAGAATGAAAATGTTGATCACAAAAGTACTGACTAGTAGCATAAACTCTCCATTTTGCTTGCCACTGAATTAGTTATGCCTAACACACTTTCGGGTTTTATTTGTAATGTGCACACTAACAACAAATGATCATTAGTTTCTTTAACTCTTCCCACTCACTGTAATGTCTCACAGAATGTCCTCCTTGATATGATCCTTTGGAAGGTTGTGTTCAATCGAGACAAACAAGGAGAATCTCGCCTCACCATACCCCAGCCGCCTCAGGTTGGAGACGAGTATTTTGCTGTCATCATTTGAGTGCATGTGGATTAATTTGGTTTTGTCTATCTATAAGTGTCTGTTACCTTATCTTTAGCTTAAGTCTGCTTAAATTAGATTTCTGTAACTGGAATATTAAAATCAAAGGCTTCTGGGTTTGTATTTCTTTTCTGTGTTGACACTTAGAGTTTAGTGTGTGTGCAAGAACTGTGAAACAAACCTAGAGTATTGCTTTAAGACTTTTCTCACTTCATTTTTAGTTTCCACATTAACCAATTTTATTAGTGGTGTCACAAGTTAGCATGCTGGGACTGGGAACATCTTGATTTGCTTGAAGCAATTAAAATAAATTAATTTGGTTTAGAGTTTTAGGTCATTGTCTGAGAGCAGTAATTTTCAGCATATACAAATGAAACAAAAGAAGATGGCAAATAAAAAACACACTATTACTACTTCAGATGGTTTAGGACACTGAAAGATTTTTCAGCTGACCATGAATTTTGGTCTGGTCTGCCCCTCTACTGTTAACACATGAAGGAAATCCGTGTGAATCCCATAAAAAACCAGCTTAGCTTTAAGCCTGTTGGCTTATTACTTTTGGCTGATTATACATTTCTGCTTGCTAGAATTACAGTGGTTTATTTCTCAGCACTAAATTTTGTTAAATGTATTCAGTTCAGATTTACATTTGTCCTTTTGTGGCTGTTGTAGAACAAATTGTTTTGTGTTCACTAAAATCTGGAAACTGTGCTTGAAGCTCATTGATTCAGTTCACCAACTGATAAACATTTAGAGTGTGATGAAAACTGTAGAATATATTACCAGTAAAATGTCAGCCCTGCAGACTAAGGGTGCTCTCTGAGACATGAGAGGAATTCAGTCACAAGAATGAGGAAAGGTGTTTCTCCCCCCCAGCTAATTAAATTACATGCATTTAAGACTGGGAGAGGAAACATAGGAAGGAAGACTTAAGTTCAATAAGGTCTCTCTTTTTTAATAGCTATTAATACCTGCAGTATTTAATTTCATATACCAGCAAGTTAAATTCTACTACTTTTGTCTGTGTGTCTGCCTTCAGTTTAACAATTCACAACTTAAAAAGTGTTCTGGGATATTGGGAATTTGCTTTTTTGAGACCAGGCTTTTATTCTCCATCAGTAAAATAATTTATTGTTCCCTGTTTTATCTGTGATTATTGAAATTATTATAAAATATGCATAAAAACTGTTAGAGGTCTTAGGCGTTACGATAATGTGAAATACTTGCGTTTTTCTTAATGGTTTTTGAATGTCATTGCTATCATAATATAGAAGAGATGGCACAACATAAGAGTTTCTGTACCACAGGTCTCAATCCAATGTGATAATGAAATAGTAAATTAAAGACTGAAATAATAGTTTTCTTCTAGTGATTTATTGTATTGTTACTGACTTTTTTTTTTTATATGGTAATCCAATTTTTAAATCTGTTCACTTCTGCAGGAGGCTGGGGACCGCTGTGGAGTCTGTTTCCTTTCTTCCCTGTTTGGTTGTAGAGAGAAGACACCAAAAGCCAAGTATATGCACCTAGCTCAGGAACTGCTGGTTGATCCAGAATGGCCACCAAAACCCAGGACAACAACAGAAGCAAAAGTACCATCCCAAGAAAATGGTTCATATCAAATCATCACTGTAACGTAGCAGTGGATCTTGGTGGCATGTATCTTTAGTAGTATTCAGAAGAATGTAATTTTAAGGCTTTATTTGAAACTGCAGTGTGCTAAATGTCCAATTCTAATGCAGATATTTCCAACTGTTTTTTCTCTCTGAATACAGAATTCAGAGCCAGGCATCTTATGGCTATACATTTTAAAAATGTAAGTTACCTTAGGCAGAACAAAAATTATTGTGTTTCCTTCCACCTTCTTTCAGATTTCATTGTTCCTAAATGAGATGCTTTTGAAGGTTTAAACTGCAGGGCAGTTAAAACAGGCTCACATTATTTGCCTGGAGTATCTTAATAGTTGTTCTAACCTGCATATTTGGGCATGTGTTCATGTAAGCCCTATGATGTGATGGTTTCATGGCTGTACTAGAGGTGCACAATAACCTTGTCATGGTTTGGGGCTTTTTTGTGTTGTTTTGTTTTGGTTGTTTTTGGGTTTTTTTTGGTTTTGTTTTGGTTTGGTTTTGGTTTTTTTTGTTTTTTTTTTTTTTTTTTGGGGGGGGGGTTTTTTTGTTTGTTTGTTTTTTTGTTTTGTTTTTTTTTTTTGTTTTGTTTTGTTTTGGGTTTTTTTGTTTGACTGATGAAAAGTTTTGTGCCTCAGAACAGTTCTAAAGTTTCTGTGTGTACCTCTAACTTTGTCCCTATTAGTAAGGAGTGTTTTCAGGTGTAATGTTTGGGTTCTAAGTTCAATTCTTAGTCTGCCACAGCAGGAATTGGGAATGCTGTAGAAGCAATATGCTGTGTCCTTAAGAAATAAGCACATTGCTTTCATGTGGATTCTTGACTTCTTTTCTAGCTAACCACAGGGAAGGGCTTAGGTGGTCTCCAGGGGAGGAGCCATTTGGCTACATTCTGAAGGTTTTGGAGAAAGAAGGATGATAGTCTAAACACTTTCTTCTATGTCATGTTTTATTACATTTAGCTATGCATTTCTCCATAGACCTTGCTTTTTCCAGCGGAAGGGTTGGATTGTCCCTGTGTGGACCATGTTTTATTTGTAAATCTCTAGATAATTTTCCTATATACCTTCAAGTAGTAAGGCCAGAGTTACTGCTGCAAGGGATGTGGGACTGGGAGGGAGGTCTGTTGTCGCATGGCCATGTGTGGAATTTGTGCACGTTAAGAGCCCAGGCATTTCAAACAGTCTGCTGGTGTCTTAAGCGCTACGTGTAGCTGTACGAAACAAAATTAAGAAAAATTGAGCTGAAGTCTGTCTTGCTGCAGAACTATGAGGCATATGCAGATTTTATTTATTAAAAAAAAAAAAAAAAAAAGACAAAAAAAAATATAAGCTTGTATCACCACTAATGCTGCTTAAGCACTAGGGGTAGCCATACATCATTTTGCCGTGAGGCAGTATCAGAACACAAGACCACTAGAAAAATAGGTCTAAAAAGAAGTAGAGGCAGACAGCACTTTGACTTGCAAGGCTTAAAACTTTTTTGTTTGGTTGGGTTTTTTTAAACCACAAATTACTTATCTCCAAACTGTTGTCAACTTCGTGTATGTTTGGAAAAAGTCTTTCTTGGTGTCTTTGGAAAAATGATAAATATTGAGTCTTGATCAGTCTGTTTTTGACCAGGGGCAACTAACTGGTCCAGACACCAAGCTTTGGGAGGGGATCTGGGGTCTGAAGAAGTCATGATTCTGTAGAGATCCTTTAGATAAGGAAGTCAGGTCCTTTTGAGTACTTGTGGAATGAGGGCCCCAAATGCTCTGTCCGGCTGGGATTGTTTTGAAGTGTGTGTATTCTGATGGAATTTGAGTGTTTGATGTTAGGGATTTTTTTCTTCTTTTTTTTTTTTTTTTTTTTTTTTTTTTTTTTTTTTTTTTTTTTTTTTTTTTTTTTTTTTTCTGGGTTGTGTTGTTTTGTTTTGTTCATTTAAATTCCTGTGGGACAATTCCATTCCATCCTTGTTTTAATTAGCAGAATTTTTCAGATCAGGCCTAATTCCCTTGTGCTGTTCTGTAAGGTAGTATGGACAGTGTGCTCTGCTGCTGGTAGAATCATTAAGGTTGAAAAAGACTTCAGGATCATCAAGTCCAACCATTAACCATGTTAATGTCAATCATGTTGTGGTTTCTGCAGTGTTGAATATACTGTGCCAACAGGGAATTTAAAAGTGGTGCTAAATGGTTTGGAAGACCTTTTCCTAGAACTTGGTTGTTGAAGTTATTGCTCCTCCTAAATGGTATGCATATGGTGTACTATCTTCCAGTCCAGCTGTCAACTCTTTTCCTGATTTCTGTTGTTGTTGTTGTTGTTGTTTGTTTTTGAGGAGTGGAGCAGGGGGAAAGGGGGAAGTGGTTTTCTTAGCATTCATTCAACAGAGCAATGTTCTTATTCTGGCTTCATAAGGTCATAAACATTAAGCAACATTGGTAGCTTTTAAAGGGTCAGCAAACATTGGATACATTAATTAGTCATGAACCTGAGTCAGTTGGCTAATTTCTGCCAATGTTGATTTTAAAAAACCTTTGTAGCATGGAATAACTGATGAAAAATAATTCTTAGCTGCATAAGTAGTATTCAAATCTAAACAAAAATAATATTTTAGTTGAAAAATATTATGAAGCTATGCATTTTGGACCTGGGAGCTGTGACTTAACCTTAAAAGCATAAGCTTCTGCTTTCCATTTCATTGACCATTTTAGATTAGCTGTTTCATGAGAACTGAAAGAAAATATTTGTGTCTTTCCCTTTTATATGCTTTTGCTTGATACTTTCCCTAAACTGATAATTTCTCTCTGCTTGTTTGGTTTCTGAAGCTAGTTTTTCAGTCTTATTCTAGTTTATTAGACTTACCTAGAAAGTGAGGAGGAAACAGCTTATTCAGGTGGGCTTGTCTTCAGAGAACATTTTAGGGAACTCTTACTAAAACAGAAATGGCCAAACGTCTCCACTTAACTGAGTGACTAATGGCTCATGAGCGAAGTGAACTTGGATGCTTTGCAAATGGGAGCTTGTTTCCTCCAGGTCTGTGTTCAGGGTTGGTAAATGTTCCTGAGGTTGCATGCTTGAGCTCTGACACTTAGTCAAGAATAATAAATCAGCTTTTCTGAGAATCTGTCTTATTGCAAGTTCAGCCACAAAATATGCTTTTGCATTTTCTGCAATTATTGGGATTTATGCCTTCCTGCCCAAGAGCTGAATTTGACCACCTATAATTTTTCTCATTTTGAGCAGTTTAGTTTTTTTGGTTTTCAGAAATGCAGCAAACTAGATCTGCACTGGTGTATTCAGTTTCTGTCTTGAAGTAAGACGAAATTAACTTTGTAGTGAAAAAAAATTCTCTTTTAGTGTTCATCTTGGAAATCTAAATTCAGGTGAACAGACCAAGTTAGTGAGCTCCACTAGATACTGGGTAGACATATTCTTCCTGCTGTATATTTTGGCCTTATGTTGAGGAGTTTGATTTATTATTAAATTATTTGTGTATGCAGACTTCAATCTGTACGTATTTTATTTTGATGTATTAGGATTTGTAAATATTACTGATTTTTAAATATTATTTATGCACATACTTAAAGGACTGGTCTATCCAGAAAAGCAGTTGCTAAATAATAAATGTTACTTTTTAGAAATTAATTACAAGATCATGAAATTGTATATCCCTCAGGGTTATTTTTAAAGTTTTTTTCTTCCTTTCCCCTTCAGATTCAATTAGCAGTAACTCTAGTTTCATGTACTATAGAACTAAATCTACTGTAAAAAGAAAATGCTGCAAATAATGCTTGAATAGAAGCAGCTGAAAAGCCCCACAGAAGTGACTGTCCATATTCATCGTAACTTTAAATTGGGAACTCTTACTGTTGCACTTTTAAAAAGGTTGTTGGATTTTTAATTCTATTTATTTTTTTCTTTCTTCATGAAGGTTGTGCTGAACAGTCATCCCAAATTGGGTAAATAATCCTGTACTGTATATGTGTATATGCAGTATAATACTAAGCAGATATGGAGTCCTTTTTATGCTGCAAATTTTTAATGCTTACGTTGGTCATCACAATATGAGAGCTCAAGTCCTGTAGGATTTCTCCCATGAAATTCCGAATTGTAAACTTAGGGTTTTGTATGTCTAAGGGAAAGCTGTGGGTTTTTGACAATTTTTAGAGTCTTGAATATGTTGATTTTATACACAGTAAAGCTTCAGGTTTTTAAAACTATTTTCAACAAACTGCAGCTTGTTTAATAATTATGTGAACCAGAAACTACTTAGTTTGTCATTAATTCCTCAAACCTAACACAGATTGAAATGTTCATCATTACAACGCTCTCTAGAAGCTCAGCTTCCTTTTATTTTTAAATCTGAAATGATACTACATCTTTGTATTTAAAATATGTATTGCTGCTCTAGAATGGTACCCTGTTGTCAAGAGGCATACATAAATAACTGTACAATAGAATTGTAAATAGACTTGTAAATCATTTTTGTGACTGAAGCTCTTTGAAAATAAAATTAAAATGAACGGATATTTTAACTTTTCTCATTAGTTTCATGACATTGTTTTAATTATTCTTTATAGAATTAGATCCCAAGCTCATTGAAGAATACACACTTACTCTCTCTGACATCATGGATGTGTTGTTGAGCACCTCGTATTTCTGCAGATGGGGTGGGCAGGGTGCCTGCTGTGTTCTTGTTCTGCAGGGGATCACAGTGACTGCAGCTTTACGTGGTGGCTTGAGAGCCATTGTAAAGCCAGCCCTTGGACATGTGATAGAAGCTTGTTTCCACCTTCAGTTATTCAGATGTTCCTGCTGTTTGGACATGTGGGAGGCATGATCTGAGCTGTCACCATAGTCACAGTCATCTTCAGAAAAATCAGGTGGAAATGAAGACATCTTTTCTATCCTGTGGCTCACCTTCCATTCAAACAGTCATTGGCAGAGCACATTATTTTGAACTTGAAGACAAGATACTTAAAATATATTTTTATTTATTAACAAAAACATAATCTTTCAATTTAAGCTTCTATTTTTAAAACTTAGTTTTTCTCTTTCAGAATCTTACAGGTTTTAGGTTTTGTTGGCCTGCCAGTCCCGAAGACTTTGAGGAAAAACAGAAACTAAATGTGTCAACCTTGGAATGCTTAGCCAAAGCATTAAGTAAAAAGCCCCTTCATTCCTTACTGAAATCGGTTTGACTGCAATCCTGCAAAAAATTAAAAGTCAGAGCAGCTTTGCGAAGGTACGAGCACTTGGTTTAAAGTGTATGTGTCCACTCCTTCAAAACCTATGCAGCAGACTGGTGACAAATTTGGAATTTCTGATCGCATCTCACATTGAAATGTAGATTTCTGACTTCACTCAGATTTGCTTTGGGTTGGCTGAAGCACATATTCCAGTATCACTGCCAAAGAAGCTACAAGTGGGATTTCTGCTGTTGAGCATGTGACTTAAAACTTTCTCCTCTTATGTGAGCGGCTTCAAGCCCCACTTTTGGAGTTGCATACAACCTGTGGAAGTTGGTTGCTTGAACAGTTGTAGGCAAAAATCTGCTCTGAAGCTTCAAATATTGTTTGGCCTGTGGCCTGTCTCAGTAACTGGGCACATACGGGTGAAAGTGTTATCTAGAGGATGCGTTTTGCTGTTTTACTTCCCATTTAAAATGCAGTGTCATGGTGAAGCCTGATTGCCTGCTCTGCTCCTGGTAAGTTCCTTTAAAAGGCAGATAAGTTCCTAAGGTACAGCTCAAAATTCCTTTTTCATGCTTGTATGAGTTTAGGAACTTGCAAGACAGTAAAAGAGGTAAGCACCACTGTAATCTATACATATGCTCAGTGTTCTATAAAACTAAGTTCAAAACTGATTTGTGACTTCTAATATGGTAACAGTATTAATATATTGCCTCTGACATCCTTTTGTAGTCTTGAGAAATATTAAGGGGGAGATGAAAGGGAAAGAGACTGTAGACCAGACTTTGGTAAATGACCAGCCAGGCTGGTGCCTTTTCTGGAATGCCAGGTATCTCATGTGAGAGTTTGAGAGAATTTTAATGCATGGGAATGTACAATTATGGTCTTTATTGTGGGTATTACTGTATTCCGTACTGTTAAAATCCTGAAATGTCTTTTTTCAAAAAATACTGTTAGCAGCTCTGGATATTTGAGACCCATAGGCTTGTCCAGTTCTTGTGGCAGCACTTACAGCTTTCATATCTTGCAAAGAATTTCTACCATTTTGCTGTTTGTCAAACTAGTGCTTTCTAGCATTTCTGAGCATCTAACCTTGTCTTCTTGTATACTGTCTTATCTTTTGCTATTAGACCAGGAAAACAGACATCACAAGCCCACAGTCTGGTGTTAGTCTGTTTCTGATTTTATTGAGTGGCCTGTAGTCATACCTTCCAAGGGACCTGCATTTGCAGTTTCTAGCATAACAAATTGGGGTTTTTTCCTTCCATTTGGTTCTCTAGATCCTTGCTTCTCTCATCTCATTGAATCTTGTAGTTCTCCTGTGGTCGTGAGTTAAGTTGGTGCAGGTTGAGATGCCAGTCAGGGCTTGAAACAGAAATTTCTTAGTGTGTTTCTGGATGGAGGGTTCTGCTCATGGGGATAGGTGGGATCAGGGACAAGCTGAGTTACAAATTTATTGAGGTAAAAGCATCACTGGCTAATGAGAGAGAGTTTTGGGGTGGGGAGGATTACTAGGAGGGTGAGATTCTCTGAAAGTTTCTTGTTTGACATGTGAAAGACCTTTGGAAGACCAAAATCTTCTGCTATTTTTTGGTGGTGCATATGTCTCATCCAATGAGTTGTGAAAAGCCCATGAGATCTTGCTTTGTGGCACCCTGTTGCTGGTCAGTGATAGCACTAAATACCATGTCCTTCCCTTCCTGCGGGCGAGTTAGAGATTTTACTAGGCATCAGTACTCTGAACTTAAATAAAATTTTAATTTTTTTTTTAAGTGCTCCCTTTTGTTCTTTTGGTTTGTTTTTTTTCTTAATGCAGTAGCTGGTTTGGACATGCAGCTGTTTTGGGTCTGTTATGGTGTGTTCTTGTCAGCAATTCAGGTGCCTGAGAAGCTCTGGTGTCCTTCTTGGTTTCTCTTTAAGTGATGGGGGTTGTACCCAACAGTCTGTCTGTGGGGTTGGCATGGGAGAGCTTCATCCTTGCCCCTGAAAAAGAGTGTGGGGATGGAGCTTTCCTTTGCCCATGTTCCTGGTGCAGAAGACTGCCATTGTGTCAGCTGTCCCAGTTACATCTGTGGAAGTGGTGTAGCTATTCCAGCTGCCCCAGCGGCTGCTTATTTTGCTGCTCAGCCAGGTGTTTGACATCCAGATTTCTGATACACTTGGACTTATTGATTTCATTGAGGAAGTATTTCTAGACTGTGGGTTTCTGTTTGACTTACTCTTTTAAATATTACCATTTATGCTTACAATGATTGCTTTCCTGTTTGTTTGGAAATGTATGCAACTTTCCAACTTTGTGGTGTGTTTTGTGCAGATGTACCTTTATTGCTACATCTTCCCATCTAATTTCCTGCATTCTTTCCTCTCATTTCACTGTACTTTTAATACCACTGCTGATAGCTCGGTATTAAGCTGTTGAAATGAGACTTGTTGATTATCAGAGGCTCACTACTGTCCTATGCCTCATGGGGTCTTCTGTGTTATTTCAGGCTGTGTCAAAAATAGCCTGTTTCTTCTTGTGTGTTCCTGGGCTGTTCCAAGAAGCCATGACTTGAAAATGCTGAGACAGGATTTAACTGGACGGTGCTGTTTTGCTTTTCACCAAAGTACAGGACAACCTTTTTACCTCCATTGTCTATTTTTGCAGGCTAAACTTTATTTTTAAACCTCAGATAACTCACAGTGGAAAAACACAGTGAGTGCAGGACCTTTTGATAATTTTTGAAAATATTTTTGGCATGCAATTTAGGATAATATACTAAACCTTGTCTAGTGGAAGATGTCCCTGTCAGTTGGAAACAGATGATCCTTAAGGTCCCTTCCAACCCAAACCCTTCTGTGATTCTGTAATGCTTTTCTATTCAAATAAATACATGTCTTTTGACTACTTAAGTGTTTCATCATGATTTTTGTTTACTTTTATTATAGTTAACTGGTAACAATACAAACAAGGAATACTTGATTTGCAAAAGTTAATTTATCTGTACTTCTCAGTGTAAGCTGAGCACTTCAGAAATATTTGCAGTCAACAATAAAAGATTTTGAAGTTTGCTTTCAAGGCAAGGGAAATTTTGCACACGTTTGCAGGTTTATGATATAATCACGCATCTTTGTGAGCTACTAAGTTACCTATGATCAAATTCTGATTCTCTCTTCTCTCTTATAACAGCTAATGTTTCTGACACTTCAACAAGGATGTTGTTGTTTCGTTTGTCAGTGATGATCAAGCTTTTCTTCCAGTTGGATGCATCTGTTTGTCCTGAGAAGTGTGACTGCTCATCAAAAAAGGCAATTTATTGCTCTGGCCCCCACATAGAAGACCTGGAATTGTTAAATCTGCCTTGCAACATGACAGAAATTCACATAACAAATGCCAACATATCGTACTTGCAGGATGTTTTTGCTAGGATGGTGGAACTGCAGCATCTCATCCTGTCTTCAAACAACATTGCTCTGGTTTCACCAATGGCTTTTAAAGGCTTGGGAACGTTAAAAGTCCTCAAACTTCTGGATAATAAGCTGGTTGAACTTCCCTCAGAAGCATTTGATGACATGGTGCATCTTCAGCAACTGATCATTGAACGTAACAGGTTGAAATCTGTTGAGGAAAATCTGTTTGACAAACTGGGTAGTTTGCAAGAGCTTTACTTGAACAAAAACCAACTAACAGCACTTCCCAGTGGTGTGATGAAGAAACTCGTCAAACTCAGAGTACTGAACTTGTCAAGAAATTACTTAGCAGCACTGCCTAGAAATATATTTAGTGCATTAGCCAGGCTTGAGAGGCTGATGCTGTATATTAATAGGCTGTCTTCAATAGAGTCTGGTATGTTTGATAGCCTGAAGGAGCTACAGGAGCTTTTCCTGCATTCCAATAATATCCATTCCATTGCCCCTGATGCATTTAATTGTCTTCGTAAACTAAGAACTCTGACGCTCTCCAAAAACAGGCTTCAGGTTTTGTCTTCTGGGCTTTTTTTGCACTTGCATGACCTGTCTAAACTGACCTTATACAGGAACCCACTGAAGTCTCTTCCAGAGGTATTGTTTGGAGAGATGAGGCATCTTGGTAGCCTATGGCTGTATCACACAAAGCTCTCAACAATACCAGATTTTGTGTTCAGTAACTTGACAAATTTAGAGCTTCTTGTGCTGAGTTTTAACCCAGAACTTACAGTTCTTCCTAAGAATGTATTCAGTGGCCTGAATGAACTGCAGAGCCTTTCTCTCCATACAAGTAATATTTCCAGTTTGCCAGAGGGAATCTTTCTGAGTCTTCAGAAACTACAGAATATTTCCCTCTTTGATACAAGGCTTGAGGTTCTTCCTAGAAACCTCTTTCATAATCTCAAGCACCTCCAGAAAGTTTACCTGAATAGTACTAACCTGCAATCTCTTCCTGCAGACTTCTTTACTGCTTTACCTGAGCTGGAAGAAGTTGTCCTTGATAACAACCCTTGGAACTGTGATTGCCAAATTCTTGGCTTCCGAGAATGGCTCCAAAAGAGCACAGCAATAGTTAAAAATGTGCCATCTCTAATGTGCCACAGCCCAATGGCACTGCAGAATATTTCTCTTGTGTCTCTAAGCATCAATGACCTAGAGTGCCTGCCAACCACAGCTATGACATACCAGACATTCAGCTCAACTTCTCCCCAGTCTTTGACTTCACCTGTGGCAGAGTACTTCACGCCATCTCAGGATACTGCTGTAACAGTGCTGTCTGACATGGAAATCATGAGTACACCCACGTCAATTCTTTCTGCAACTCCAGGTTTTACCTACTCCCATGTTGAAGACGTTAGACAGCCTGAGTTACATTTCTCAGATGTTCCAGTCCAAACTTCTCCCAGCATCATAGCACGAACCAACAGTGTCAGAGGGACAGATTTAACTACTCTTGTCTGGTGGGATGAATTTTCAGCCCACAGCAGTGCTAAACCCTATTTTAATACCAGAATTACTTATTGCCAGCTATTCTTGTGTGTTCACAGTTTGATTTTAACACTCCAAACTGTAGTCATTGTGCTCAGTCTGTATATGATGGGTAACACCAGGCAACTCTTGCACTCCAGAAATATTCCTGCTCAGCCTGTAGTTCTGATAAGAATTTTAAGAAGATAGAGAAATCAAGCCCAAGAAAGAACTGGAAGTGTTGCTTTGGATGCTTTTTGAACATTTGAGCAGTTAATATTCAGTTCAGATCTGGATTACAAATCTTCATAGCAAAGACCATAAGGACCTTGTCTCTATAACATAATGGAAATGAGTTTTATGCACCTTGCAGCATTAGCCAAGAGTGGCTGTAATCACTGTAAATTGCTACAGAACTTAGGGCATGAACCCAGAGGGCGAGATGAAAGTATCTGTGGTCACCTCTACACATGTGCTGTGGGTTTCCTGCCTTGGAGTGCAGTCCTGTCCCTGCCAGAGGCTGCTGCCTGCCGAGTGTTCTCTGCTCACAAGGAGGGCTGTCAGTGTAGGAACTCTTACATAGCAACATGGCTTCAGCTGTGCTTTAGAGATCACCCAAAGTACTCCAGTACTATTATGCCCTATACTGCCTGCAACCTTTTTTCTCCTTACTGAGAAAACAAGTGTTTTTGGGAGGAGATGCTGGGAAGGACCTTTAAACAAAGGGGATGTGTGTAGAATGGTGTGGTGCAAGTGTAATGATTTTTGCTTTCTGTCCTCAGCCCCTTTCCAGGACGTGGCATGAGGAAGGGGTACCAAATAAAGCTAACAGCAGAGGAAGATACTGAGCTAGGAATTATAATCTTGATGTATTTTATTGTTTGCTTGGAGGTTTTCTGGAAACTTTGAAAAGTTCCTACAACTCTAAATTTTAAGTAAACACTTTCATCCTTAAAATTTGGACAATGGTCTGAAAAAACAAGATGCTCCTGGTTGCATGATGCAGAGAATCTTGAAACCAGAGTACCAGGTAGATGCCCAGGACTGAGGATGGGCTCCACAGGGGTGAATTGGTTTGAGAGCTGATCTTGACTGAGCTGGGAGGGAAAAGAATGGTCTCTCCTGGGCTTGGCTAGCGAAACAGCAGCATGCAGCTGAGGGGCAGGGAGCCTGCCTGAACTGAGGGCCACAAAGTGTCACCTCCATTTCAAAGTTGACTGGGGAACATACACAACTTTATCAACTTGGAGTGTTCAGTAGCATTTTCAGTCTTACTATTTTTTACCTTATTACATACTGCAGTTCCCTGACTTCCAGTCCTTTCAAGTGTTGATGTGCAAAGGCAACTACTAGGCAGTAATGTGGATTTTGGTCTTTATACTAACATTTTATTAATATTTTCATCTGTATGAATATTTTAGTTTGTAAGTAGATTGGCAGCTGTCAGACTGCCTGTGCTTTAATAGCTCTTGGATTTAACTGTCAGTTTTAATCTACATTATGGGACTTTGTTCTTAAAAGCCAGAGAGCCTCTACTCCAGGAGTAATTTTGTAACCTTAGTGACTTTCTCAGGGACTTTCCTGGATGGCCATTAAATGCACAAGACAGACTTGAGGTGAAGAAAACTTGCATTTCTTACAGGTTTATGGTTGGTTCCCTGCCGTGTTACTCTAGGCAGTGAGAATAAACTGTGACTGCTTTGTTTCAGGATGCTCTGCTGCTGGGCCTACATTCCTCTTCCAGGCTGTAAAAAGAGAGAATGTGCTTCTTTAGTGTTATACAATCATTGTGTTGCTGGTGAGGTTTAACAAAGTTTAGCAAACCTGGCTAAATGGGAGTTAGAGCCATCTCTAAAGAAGCAGAAATGCGAGTCACTGTGGTGGTGCAAAGCAAACTGTGACTGGAATCATAAACAGATGCTCCAGAATATTTATTGCAATATATTTTAGAGAAGCACAAAATCAACAGTGAGCTTTTTCAGTGGTGGTTCTGGGTGGTTGCATGTAGTGTTTAAGAAGAGAGAGTTGTTACAAATTTAGGTTCTTGGTTGGACAGCTGTAATGACCACTTTGTGCTGTGCTAGCTCCAGCACTGTCGCACGGTGCCACGCAGGCATCTGCTCGCAGCAGGCAGATCAGTGTAACCAGGACTAGTGAGGAAATGGTTCTGCAAACCATGCTGGTGCCTGTTACCTCAGTGAAGGAAGGGTGCTCTGGGCACTAGGATGCACGGTGTCTGATTTGTAAGGAAAAGCATCTGTTTGCTCATGGTATGGGAAGGACCTTTTGCTGTCCCAGCCGAGGGCAGCGGGGCAGCAGCAGCTGCCGCCCTTCTGAACGCTGCCCTGGCTGCCCCGGGCCTGCAGTGGAGCCAGCTGGGCCCCCACGCTGCTCCTTGGCTCCCGTGGCAGTCGCTGAGCTCCAGCTCTGGCACGTGGGGGCTCTGGCACAGAGCTCTGTACAGTCAAGTGCTAAGATGAGGATGATTCGTCTTCCCAGGATGATTGCTCTTCACATGCTGTCATCGGGCTTTCCCACGCTTGAGCCAGACGGGGGAAGTGAAGTCATCAGACAACAAAAGGCTGGAGCAATGAATGCCTGGGGTGGTTTACTAACTTTTCCTCTGAGGTGTACTGTTTTGAGCTGTCTCTGATTCATCGTTTCTTGCCCAGTGGAGCTCAGCCCTTCCTAAAAAACTCCCTGGCCTGAGAAATCCAAGGATACCCTTATGTATACCCCATTTCTGTTTTTCCTGGAGCAGGGATGGTCGTCCAGGTCAGCATGATGCAGCTGTGATGTGCAGGAAGGCAGCAGGCTGGTCCCCAGACATTCTCTGGGCAGCCCTGCATCGCTACTGCCTCAAAGCATCGTTCCCATGTGTGCAAGGATTTTCTGTCCTGCAGCCCATGCTTGCATCACCTACTGCTCACCCTTTGCCACCAGCCTGGGTGGGAACACAGTGGGCTGGAAGAAAATGGAGGTACCTAACTCCTGATCCAGCGGGTCTCTGATTCTGGAGAAGAGGTGAATGCCAAGCACATCTGCATACAGTGGCTGAAGGGGTTGGTTCTGCTCTCTTGGCTCCTGATTGGGGTGCAGAGTCATGGTTAACAGCCCTGCATCCGGACCTCCCAGTCAAGGACCTGCTTCCAGGACCATATCCTGGCTGGCGGTGCTTGGGTACCACACCACTAGGCCAGCTGTGCCAGCCCAGCCATAGTTCACTCTGTCCCTTCAAATGCTTGTTGCTGTAGCAGCTGCTCCTGTTCTCTCTGTTTAGGAAATCCTGGAGCAGTGGGAGCTCTGATCTACCCTGTGCCAAGCCATGGGAGTATTCATTGTTTCCAGCTTGCTGTCACTACAAATGCCATTCTCTTTTGCTTGTTGGGATTTGAATCCATGGAGTCCCCAAGCACAGGGTGCTGAGGTGGGAATCGAATGAACTGCTGCCACAAACACTAGCAGCTCTGCCTGTTTCACAGCCACTGCAGCAAGCACTTCCAAGCCACCACAACACACATCCTTTCCTTATGTCCCTGATGTCCTTGTCCTTTCCTTCCACCACCTCTGCCCTGTGAGACCAGGAACTGCAGGAGGGCCCTTGTCACTGCTTGCAGATGGCAGTGAGCTTGGGCAGCTGCCTGTGAAATGCAGTTCAGTCCTGCAATGCACAGCAGCAAGAGCAGAGCCTGCGCCTCAAATCTTCCTGGGCTGATGTCAAAGAGAAGTAGGGTGATGGCAGATGTGCTTGGAGAAGGCCCCCAGCAGTGCTTCATGGTTCAGGAGTGCACACAGCTGCTGGCTGCGAGGCAGGAGCCCTGGGAGCCTCTGCCTGATATTACGGAGCTTTGGCTGTGTCTCTAGGTCTCCAACCAGCACAGCTTGCCTAGGGCTGCTGATTTGGCAGCCCTGATATCAGAGCATTTCCTAGGGATGTCAGAGGAGCTGGGAGGAGACACAGCCCAAGGCACGTTCCCACTGGACAAGGTTGGGGCCATGAGTGTTTCCAGACTTGGAGTGAGCAGAAGGCCTGAAGCTCCTGCTTTGTCCCAGCTAGGGAGCGGCAAACTAGGGAGGTGTTCTGCCTCCATTTTTGTAGTCAAAATCTGGGTTTAAACTCACCTGTGGGTGGATAAGCCTTGGTATATTCTTTTACTTGGGCCAAGGGGGGGTGAGTCCCACTTCACTACAGGGTGGGAGCTTCTGTTCCAGCAGCACCCAGACCCATCCACCACTGGACTCAGCCCTTGCTGCTGTAAGACAGGCATGCCAGACTTCCAGCTGTGCCTTTGTGTCTCTCTGCATGGGAAAAGCTCAGGGCAGAGAACCAGTGATGGCTGGCAGTAGCTCTGCAGTTTCTTGTTCACTCCTCTGCTGGCGTTTCCTGGGAAGAAATGAGGCCCCTTCCTCCTTTGTGTGTTGTGGAGAGGTCCCTGGGGCACTTCACGGTGCCAGAGGTAGCTTTACAGAGATGAAGCTGATCCTGGAAACATTTCTCAGTGTATGAGCCCCATGCCTTCGCCTCCCACTCCAGCTGGTCCTTCCCCCTTTCACAGCACACATCGGACAAGCTCTTTCCGCTCCGGATTATCTCTGCAGGCCTTGGCTGCAGCCCCGCATTCCTTCCAGCCGAGGCCCCTGAGCCCGGGCCAAGCCCTGCGTGCTGCTGCTATCGCTCGGGCCAGCGCCGAGCCTGGAGGAGACGGTTCTGCTGGTGGGAGCACTGGAGCCTGACATCCTAAATGCCATTTTCCTTGAGCTCCAGGAGGGTCGTGGTGGGCCTGATGGCCATCCCTGCTGACCATCCTCAATGGATCAAAGCTTCTGCTGCTCCCTTCCCAAGTTCCCACTTTGCATAAGTGCTTTCCCAGGGAAGGCAGAGCATGTCCCCATCCCTTGGGACAGATGATGGCATCGTCTAGCCATGAGCAGTGAGGCAGCCCTGGCCCGGCAGAGAGAGCAAATGTCTCTATGGCTGGATCACGGGCCCTATGGAGGAGCTCTCTCATTTGGGCTCCTGGAAGGATTAGGGTGGGCCTGTGGTGAGGCAGGGCCTGCTGGTGCTTCTTTAAGGGTGCAGGTCGTCCCCAGCACCAGTTCCTGAGGGACTAATGCCCCTTTCTCCACCCCTCAGCTGTGGCTTGAACCTGTGGGTCCTGCTGCAGGGCTCGGGCTCAGAGGTGTTCCCTGTGCTGGAACACAGGGAGGAGCCCCTCTGTGGCCCCTAGCCCAGCCCTCCACCCTCCTCCTCTGCTTCAGCATTGTTTGGCCTGGTGCCTGCGACCAGCTGGTCTCTTTGAGCAGCAGGGGCCACCTGGGGGGGTTCATAGCAGCATGGGCACTTTGCAGGAGTGCAAAGCAACTGGGGAGGGGTGGTCCCGGCACTGAACTGCAGGGAGCATCAGGCCACGGGGAGGTCCCAGCCTGCCCAGGGTGCCAATTCAGGCAGGAGCTGGAGGTGTGCAGGGAGCAGGCTGAGGGGGAAGCTGGGTCTGCATGGCGTGGGCGAGCACGCTCAGCTGCTTGGCAGATGAACAATGTGCTCTCCTAGCCAAGCCCACAAGCTGCTAATTTTAGCGATTACGTGGATTTTTCCAAGCAGTCTCGAGTCCCTTGGTGATTCAGAGCTACTCAGCTTTGCTGCATCCGCCACCCTGGCCATGGGGGTGTGCTGGAGGAGTGCCAGCATGGGTGGACAGATACGGGACTGTCCTGCTATCCTGTAGCAAGGCAGACAGCTCCAGCAATAAGTGACGCTGCTGTTCTGGGGGTCCGTCGCCTCCTTGAAGGTGCAGGGATACCACAGTGATTCCACACTGTCCAGGGCTTGGTCAGGGCAGCTTCAGCCTCTGGCTGGTGCAGCTGGAGGTGGGAAAGGTCCACCTGGCAATGCAGAACCTGGGCTTTGCTGTAGCATGAGACCCCCTCCACTCCATCCAGTGCCGTGTGAGTTCCTGGCTTCGTGGAACAGCCTCTCCCTGCAAAATGCTAATCTCACCCTCAGTCATATCCGTTTGCTGTCTCAGGAGTGCCTCTCCCCTACAGATGTGTGGGGTGGGTACATGGTGCTGTCCCAAGCTCTCACACCCTCTGTTTCTCTCCCTTGTAAGTAGCCTGGGGCAACCTCCCATGTGCTCACCTCCAGGAGTGGCTGCAGAAGTGGTTCACGGGCGTGTGCCATTAGTTACTCAGCCCTGCTTCAATTTTAGTGATGTCTTGAAAATAATCATCTTTTCTGGCCAGAAGCCAGAGTTAGTTTCCTGAGGCCTGGTAGAGGCAGGCAGGTTTTTGTCAGGGCTGTTACCTGGACTGCTCTGGAACTTTGCGTCGTGGATGGCCATCCCTGTTGGGGCAGGGTGTTTGAGGTACCCACTGCTTCATCCCTGTCTGGCCTGGGGCAGCACTGCTTGGAAGGAGGCCAGTCTGACATTCTCTGATAAGCTGGGCTTGGGGCAGTGGTTTATCGGAAGCACTGAGGTTTAGATTCTGTGTTGCCTCAGTGAAAAGCTGTGAGCTTCTGGACGAGTCAGAGCAGGCAGAGGCCCAGCATCACTGGCAGTGGGCAGACAGAGCCAGATAAGGCTGTGATAAGGCTGTGAGAGCCCTGCTCTTGTGCCAGGGCTGCAGGGAACAGGCAGCTCCCAAGCCCAGTGCCTGACCTTCTGCTGCAGTGCTGTCACAGTAGTGGGGAGATTGTTTTGGGAAGTGTGGTTCTGGGAAACTGCTGTGTCACTAGAGTGTGAACTAGAGCACTTGGTGGGCGGTGTTTTCAAGATGCCCGTTCTTTGTGCCCAGATGCCTGGGTGTTGCCCCAGAGAAGGCAGGAAGCATGGCTGGGGTAATTTCGGCCTCTGCACTCACTTTCCATCTGGAGAGGGGTCTGTGGCCATCCAGCATGTCCTATGGCAGATGGGCCTCCCATGTGATCTGATATAATGGTGGCCGTGGCCTTCAGCTGAGGTCCCAGTCCCTACCATGTTCCCACGATCCCTGTCTCCTTCCTTTGAGACTGTCTGGGAACTCTGCTTTCCATCCCTGCAGTTTGCTGTTTGTCCTGGTCCAGTCCCCTCTCTGAACAGGGCAGCTGTCCCTTCCTCTGCCCTGCACGCTCTCACCCCTCTCAGCATGACACAATTCCTCCCCCTTCTCTGGCAGCAGCCCCACGCTGTTCCCATCCTGAGCAGCTCCTCAGTGCCAGGAGGAACCTGAGCAGTGGTTGCTGCAACCGGCGGAAGCACGGGTGGGCTGAGATGGGAATTGAGGCAGTCAGGGAAGTTCCAGCAGCCCCGTGCTTGGCAAGGGACTGCAGTGACTCTCCAGGAAGCCCAATGGGGCCACGTATGCTGGCTCTCCTTAACCGCTTCCTCCCAAATATCCGTTCCCGGTAGCTGCTGGACTGGGACTGCCTGGAGGAGGTCGGCGAGGTGGGGAGACTGGGCTGGGTAATGGGACCCGAGGGCACCCCAGTGCACCCCCAGTGTGTGCTTGGGGGGCAGGGGAGGGGTGGCAGCAGGTGCCCTTGAACAAGTCGATGGATGCTTTCCAAACACCCCTGGCTACCAGGCCCCATCACCTGTATATCAGGACTTCTGAGGGGGCAGAGCAGGGGCAGCCACAGAGAGACAGCTGTTGTGCTGCTCTGGGGTTGCAGGGATGCCTGCAGTGGGGTTTCCTCAGCACCAAGATGTTCCTCATGGCTCGTGGGCAGTGCTCCAGCTTACTGAGGGCTCTCTGAAACAGCCTGGCCTGTGGCTGGCACCCACACAGCTGCTAACGCTGGCATGGTGCTTGCTCCCTGGCAGTGCTGGTCGTGGTGCTCACAGGACAGAGCCCACAGTGGGTGTTCGTGGGTTTGTGGCCTGTTGGCATCTGTGGCTGTGGGGAGAATGAGAGCTGTGACCTGGGCAGGGGTCTGCCTGCACTGGTGGCCCTGAGTGGGGGCACAGCCAGAGGTCCTGACACTTACAGGAGCCATAGATGGGGAAACAAGAGCTGTACCTGTGCCAAGGAGCTGCCATGGAACAGCCCTGGTGTGAACTCATGCCAGGGAAGGACAGGGTTGTGCCCAGGGGTCTGGGTTTGCCTTGTCTGCCCCCATGGGTCAGGGCACCTGGCTGTGTCCCACTGGGGACCAGGGACACAAGCTGCTGCCTGGGCACTGGCTGACACAAGTAGCATGTTCACAGGGCCCTCTGCTTTTCCTCTTACAAGAGCACTGGGGTTCAGGAGGGGGAAACCCAAAACTCCATCCTTGGGATGCTTGCTCTGCTGATGAAATAGCATTGGAAGCAGCTCTGCTCCAGCGCTTTCCCTAACCCCGCCACTGCCCCTGTGCTGATTCATTGATTTGGACGGGTTATATACTGGGAGGGGAAGAATGAACCACACACTGCTCTCTTGCCAGCACGGAGCTGTGCTCGCTCGGCGCTTGTGGCTGCAGGACACTTGGTAAGTCTCCTTCTCCTACTGCCCCGTGAGTGGATACAGATTCCGGGGACTCCCAGGGCAGCTCTGAGGTTGGTGGTGGAGTGGTGGGATCTGCATGTTCAGCACCTTTTTATTTGATGTAGATGTTTATCTTGCAAGGGTTCTCCGAAAAAGTGAGGCTACTTAGATACTGTGGGAGCTGAAAGAGTTACGTTGGGAATGTATCCCAGACAATGATCAACAGAGAAAATTAAGGGGGGGAAAGTAATATTTGGGGGAGCTGATGTTAGGAGCAGTGGGATGCTGAGGGGCTGAGTAGAAGAGAATGTTGAGAATCTTGGTCTGTAAGTTTTTTTATCCCTAGAAGAAAAAGAGAGATCAATTGTTTCCAGCTGCTTTTCCTGAAGGTTGCTCCAGTGTGGGTGCTCTCAGTGCTGCCTTACCAGGGAGTGACATGAGCAGGGCTTCTGATGTGCTGAGCTTTTGGGGAAGTTTATAAATGTCTTGCTATAAACAAAGCTGTTCTTGGATGCAGATTGTTTCCATATGGGAAATAAACTATGCTGGCTTGTGGAGGGTTCCTCCCTCCCTGCCTGAGAACAAGAGTGTTCCCTGGGGGGAGGGCAGGGAGGAGAGCAGAGGCTGTGCCCCAACGCCCTGGGTGCCAGCTGGGGCACTGTGGCCACCCCGCTGTGCTGCCAGAGTCGCCTGCCTGGCTGAGCTGCGCTCAGAGCAGGATTTGCAGGTTTTCTCCCTCCCTTGTGCCACGTGAAGCTGTTAATGGGGGGGCTGCTCCATGCCAGCCTGGCACAAGACTGCTGCTTTAATTTAGGGAGGAAGCTCCCAGGCCAGAGGAGAGAGGAGAGGGTGTCCATGGTATCTGTGCTCGTGGGGTAATGGAGAACTTTGCTGGGCACCACCCCTGGGACCAGCTTTCATACTCGTGCCCAGATTGAACCCCCACTCATGGCAAGAATAAGCAGGCTGAGACCTCCTGCTGGGGTTGGGGGAAATGTAGGGCCAGCCTGTACCCAGCCAGTGCTGGGGAGTTGGCAAGGGTCCTGTTGACCCAGGCTCCTGCAGGACTGGAGCTAAAGCATCCCTAGGCACTGCCCTTGGCTTTGCAACAGAAGTCCAGATCTGTGAGGGTGCTTGGGGTGCTGGGGCAATGCTGGGACCCCCTGCAGGTGCTGTGAGCCAGCTCTGGTGAAGGCCTGGGCTCTTTGGTGGTGCTGCAAGGCCAGTGCTGCTGGAAGCAGCTCGCTACACTCTGTAAAACAGGAAACCACACTCCTGGCTGCAAGAGGAACCAAGAGAGCTGGGACGCCAGGGATGCCACTAATAGCTGTGGTATGGCAGCCAGGCACTGTGGCCTCCAGCTCTGTCTTGCTCTGAGCTCCTGCCTGGGCTAAGTCAAGTCTTGCCTGCCCCAAGCCTTCCTTGCCTGCTCTTCTCTGCCTCGTTGCCGTGCTGGGGGCAGGTTGGCCACAGTCTCAGTGGCTTTTTCCAGGGGAAAAGCAGTGTCCATCTCTGGCAGTGGCTGTGGGATCTGGAAAATTGCAGGGCTTGAACCGCCCTCCTTTGTTATTTCTGCAGGCACAATGGAGCAGGGAGGCTGGCAGCGGTGGCTGCTGCTGCTGCTGGGCATCCATCTGGCCAGTAGCCAGTGCCCAGAGCAGTGCCAGTGTGTCCGTAGTGCCCAGGTGGAGTGCTTCGGTGCTGACATCACCACGGTCCCCAGCCCCATCCCTGCCAACGCCATGACCCTGCAGATCATCAACACGCACATCACTGAGCTGGGAGACACTGCCTTTGGCAACGCCTCCCTGCTGATCGGGCTGCGCGTCGAAAAGAACCTCCTGTCGCGCATCAGCCCCAGGGCCTTCCAGAACCTGCCCGACCTGCGCTACCTCAGCTTGGCCAGCAACAGGCTGCAGGAGCTCCCTGTGCAGGTCTTTGAGCCTCTGGACAAGCTGGAGTCTCTGCTCCTCTCCAGCAACCAGATCCTCCAAGTCGAGCCTTCCCACTTCGCCTATCTGAGCAACCTCAAGGAGCTGCAGCTACACGGGAACAACCTGAAGGAGCTGCAGGAGGGGGTGTTTGACCAGCTGACCAGCCTCACCAAGCTCAACCTGGCCAGGAACAACTTTGACCACCTGCCGCCCCGGGCCTTCGCGCGGCTGGCGCGGCTGCAGGTGCTGCGGCTCTACGAGAACCGGCTCCGGCACATCCCAGTGGGCACCTTTGATGGGCTGCCAGAGCTGCAGGAGCTGGGGCTGCACCAGAACCAGCTGGAGATGCTATCCCCAGAGCTCTTTGTGCACAACACCAACCTGCAGAAGCTCTACTTGTCCAACAACCTCCTCACCACTCTGCCAAGCGGCGTCTTCTTGCCCCTGCAAGCTCTCGCCAAGATCACCCTGCACGTCAACCGCCTGCGGGACATCTCCCCCAGTGCCTTTGGGCCCATGCCCAACCTGCAGGAGCTCTGGCTTTATGAGAATGAGCTTTCCAACCTCCCCACTGCCGTTTTCAGCAACCTCACCCAGCTGCGGCTTCTGGTACTCAGCAAGAACCGGCTGCGGTCGGTAGCACCAGGAGCTTTCCAGGGCTTGGGGGAGCTGCTGGAGCTGTCTCTGCACTCCAATGCCCTGCGCCGCCTGGATGCGTGGGCACTGGAGGGGCTGCCCAAGCTGCAGAATGTCTCTCTGCACCATAACCAGCTGCAGGCACTGCCACGGGGTCTCTTTGGGGCCACCCCTGGGCTGCAGCACCTGCAGCTGCACTTCAATGCCCTGGAGTACCTGCCTGCAGGCATCTTCTCTCCGCTGACTGCCCTGCGAGAGGTGAGGCTGCACAACAACTCCTGGCGCTGTGACAAGGGCATCTTGCCCCTGCAGGGCTGGCTGAAGGAGAACCCTCACAAGGTGGGTGAGATACCCCCTCTGTGTGCCCAGCCCCCCACCCTGCAGGGCATCCCCATCACTGGGCTGTCACAGGACCAGTTCCTCGACCCCCAGGCCCCCACTGCTGCTCCCCATCCCAGCACCCTGCTCCCTGCTGACACCTCTGAGGCAGCATCACCAGAAGATGCCTCAATGAAGCCCCCCACAGGGCTGCCGGCCTCCCCACAGGAGGAGGAGGAGGAGGAGAAGAAGGAGGAGGAAGAGAGAGGGCAGTGGGGGCTGACACGCCTGCAGAGTGGGGTGGTGGTAGCAGTCATCGTGCTGGTGTGTGTGGCCCTGCTGGCTGCTCTGGTGGCACTGGTGGTCTATGGCTGTAGGAAGAAGAGCCATGTTGTGCTCATGAGGATGAAGGCGCCGAATGAAGCCTGAGCATCTGGCAGACCCTGAGGGCAGAGGTGCTTGTGGGGTCAAAGGATGTGACAGTGGCTCTGCATTAGCAGCCCTTTTGGACTGGGATGGGACAACATCACCGTGTGTGCTGTTCGTACCACTGTCCTCCTCTGCTTTGCCCTGCCCCTGCTCTGCAGCAGGGCTTTCCCACCGAGTGACCTCCCATGGCTGCCCACTATCCCCAGCCCTTCCTGCCTCCAGTGCAGCCTCTGTGCTCATTCCCTGCTGGCGTCCAGTAGCTGAGGTGTGGGATGCAGAGGGGAACCCCTCGAGCCAGGAGCAAACAGCCTGGCCATGATGGTGCTTTACCCCAAATAACAGAACTTCCCCATCCTTCACCTTGCATCATTCCCTGCAGTGCTGCTGCCCTCATGCTGCCCGCTGCCCTCATGCTGCCCACTGCCCTCACCCCTGCTCAGCCCCTCTTCCCCACCTTCTGCCCCCACTATGCCTCCCCCCCTTGCCCCTGCCTGGGCAGGCAGTGTGAGCCATCGTGCTGGGCCAGGAGCCAAGCAAGCCCCTCACCCCAACAGAGCTGCATGTCTGCTGCTGCTCCTCACTCACTGCTGCCTGGGCAGGGCTCCATGAGGGGCTGGGTTGCTGCCAGGCTGGCACACCCTGAGTGTCTCAGCTGTGACCCAGTTGCCCTCCCTGCCTGCAGGCAGGGCAGGCCAGAGCACAGCCAGCACCCTCTCCTGGATCCCAGCATCTGCCTGCTTCCCTCATGCACCTCAGCCAGGAGAGCCACAAGACAGAGTGCTGGCATTGGGGATGAGCTGAAGCAGTCTCAGCCCTCACTGCACGCTGGTGCTGACCTTGCTGTGGCTGTGCCCCTGCCTGCAGCGCCCTGCCTCAGCCCCACAGGGAGCCAGGGGCTAGCACTGGCCCCACTGTCAGGGTACAGGAGTGGGACAATGGGTGTGAAGTATCAGCAGGGGCTGGGAGAACCTCCTGTTCTCGTACTCCTGGGCTGCAGGAGCATGCTGGAACTGCTTATACTGGACCCCTTTCTTGGTCCTCATTTCCCTAACACCCTCCACCAGCTAATGAGCCACCTGGTCCTGCTGCGCTTGACAAAGCTTCTTCTTCCTCTCTTACTCCCTTGAGTGCCCTCCTGTGTGTGCCCAGTGCCCCTACTTGGTGGCAGCCCTTGGCCAGGGGGATGCTGGCAGCACAGAGTGTGGGGGTCAGCAAGTGCTGGCTGCTCTGCAGTTTGCAAATGGGTGCCACGCCATCCCCCACAGCACCTGTATCCAGCTGTGGCACCACCATGGGGGGAATCACCTCACCACCACGTGTGCTGCAGTGGCACCAGGCTGCCCGAGGACTGCTGCTGTGGGACAAGGGGTGTGTTTGGTATTCACCCTGTAGTGCTGGCTGCTCACAGGCATCTCAGTAGCCAGTGCTGGCACAAGCAGCTCCACGCTGGTGCATGTGATGGGTCACTCCTCTGGGCCGAGTTCTGCATGGTAACAGGAGACACAGGACTGTGTCACGGGGCTGTTGGGTGCTGATGTGTGACCTACTCATTAAAGTGCCATTGTCCACTCCAAGTGCCAAGAGCTGTTTATTCACTCCTTTATGGTGGGCAGCAGGGGAGTAGCTCAGCAGGGACCAGGGGCTGTGCTTGATTTCCACTCCTTGGAGATTTTTACAGTGCTGAGGAAAAGCCTGTACAGGTTGGTGAGGGTGGGAGAGGGTTAGTGGACTGTGTTTGCAGAGCCCTTGCTGGTCCCTGGGCTCCAGCCTGGGATGATGGACCAACGAGGGCTAAGCCATACAACAGCAGTGGGTAGGCTTTTGGAGGGTGAGCTGAGACCTCAGTGAGCTTCTCAATGGAGGAACTGACTGCCTTCTGCACAGTCCACTGCTGGAGTGGTGGGGAGCTTGCTTGGCTCCCTTCAGGGAGCTTCTGTTCCCTTCCCTTTGGATTCTGCCAGCTGTGTTTTTCCATGTGTCACCATCTGCGCCGTGAGACCGACTGAATGCAGTAAAATATCCCTCCTCCTGCCCCTGGGGGTGCCTCCATGGCTGCTGCCAGCCCAGCCTGTGCCAACACAGGCTCTTGCAATGCAGCTTTTATGGTAGTGTGTGATGCTGCTCCTCTGGGCAGGTTGAAACTCCTATGGAATTCAGCTGATCCATGGACCCATCCCACTGCTGGCATACAAAAGCCCTGGTGACCACCATCATGGTCCCACAGTGGTCCCCTCCCCATGGAATCATAAGGTTGGGCAGAAATTCTAATGCCATGTTCAACTTTTATCTGCCTTGCTAAGCTGCATCTGGTCTCTTCTCTCATGGCAGAGATACTTTGAGCACCATTTCCCAGTGAGATTTAATAAAGTCCTGGGGTTCTCTTAGGGGGCTTCTGGAAGCAAGTATGCTGACCTTGGTGTGGGACAGGAGCCACCAGTGACAGCAGCACCCTGCCACATTCCCTGCACCAGTGGATGTCCGGGGCCATAACTCCACTTCCTTGCCAGGATGCTCACAGGCAGCTGCCTCACCTCCAGTCCCTCTGAGGCTGGGTTATTTTTTGAAGTGCTCCAAGGACACGGGTTGTTGTTGCCAATAAGCAGTGAGGGGCAGCTCCGCCCCAGCAGGAACAGCTTGTCCCTGGCTTCAGCTGGCCTCCCATCCGCCCCAGAAAACACTGTCCCATCTCAGCAAGCAGCATCCCTGCAAATCTGCCACTGGTTCGGTGACCGTCCCTGTGATGCCACACTTGGTAAGTGGTGCCCACACTGTTTGGGTAGTTTGGGGGCCTGGGACGGGTGGGAGTCACTGTTGGCTCTGGTGAACACAAGCGAGATGAAGGAAAGGAAATGCCAAGCCCAGTGCTACTCTCAAGTGCCAGTGTAAGTCCAAGAGAGCTCCACTGATGTGGGGTGTCTGTAGCTGGGCATTGCTGTGGGGTGGGCAATATCCCCCATCATGAGGCAGCACTGGTGTGTATCCCAGCTAGGGAGGGACTGGCAGAGGTCTGGAAGCCACTGCCTCAAAAAGTGCTTCTGTGGGCTGGGAATAGGCATTTGGTCAGGCTGAATATCCCTCCAGCACATTCAATGCTGCTCTGATTCCTTGTGGAAAAAGAAGGACTTGACAGGCAATAGAAATACAAGTGGTGGAGCCCGCTCCTATTGCCACTGAGCTCAGAGCAGCCCTGCAGGGTTGTCCCCATCACCCAGTGCATGCAGCGCAGCCCCATGTATTCTTCTGCCCCAGAATCTGGCTTTGTGCCTGTGGAGACATCTGATGAGCGTACAGGTTTTCCCCAAGATTTCCACGGACCCACACAGGTCCTGCCTCAGCTGCTGCTCTGCAGGATGTGGCTGCTTGCCACCTTTGGCGACAGGGGCATCACCCCAGTTGTCACAGGGTGGGCTGGGGCACACAGTAAAAACCCTGGGGAGACATCTGGGAGGGAAGTGTCTCCTGTTCCTGCAAGGGGAGTGCTGGGGAGGTGCTGGTAGCAGGGGCTGGAGGGATGCCCCAAGGCCACGGCAGCTGCCTGTGCTGGTGGTGTTGCAGAGGTGGATCCTGCTGCATTTCTGGGTGCAGAAGCCCTTTCCTCAGCAGTGCCTGCCTGTGGGCACATGGAGTGAGTCTTGGTCCCTTCTCCAGTGCAGGCTGGTGATCTATGTGTTGCTGGGGTTGGGGTCCCTGCTGGTGGGGGCACAGTCCCCATCCTGCCCCGCTACCTGCCAGTGCTATGACACCTCCAAAGTCTTCTGCTCGAATGAAAGGATGCGGGAGATCCCAGAGGGCCTGCCAGGAAGTGCCACCCACCTCTTCTTCGTGGAGACAGCCCTGAGCAGCATCCACACTGGGGACTTTGGCCCCAGCACCACCCTCACCAAGCTGGTCTTCATCAATAACAACATCCAGGAGCTGGAGGCTGGTGCCTTTCAGGGGCTGTCCAGCCTCACCGAGCTGGAGGTGTCAGGCAACCCCTTGCCAGCCATTAGCCTTGGGATGCTAGCAGGGTTGACCAGCCTCAGCAAGCTCTCCCTCAGTGCCAACGCCATCCGCACCCTGCAGCCGGGGCTCTTCACTGCCTCTTGCCGCCTGCAGGACCTGAGCTTGTCAAGGAACAGGATTGAGGCACTGCCCCCTGGCATCTTCCGCCCACTCCAGCGGCTCCAGGCTCTGGACCTCTCACAGAATGCTCTGGCTGAGCTGCCAGATGGGCTGCTGGCCCCACTTATTGCCCTTCGTTTCCTCAAGCTCAGTGACAACCTGCTGGCACGGGTGCCTCCCGGTGCTTTCAGAGCACTTGGCCAGCTAACTGAGCTCCACTTGGATGGCAATCAGCTGGAGGAGCTGCCCTCTGACATCTTCTCTGGGCTGGGAAGGCTGCAGCGGCTGCAGCTGCAGCACAATGCCCTTGGCAGTCTGGCCCCTGACATCTTCACAGGTCTCCCCAACCTCACTGTCCTCAGCCTGGAGGGCAACAGCCTGGCCACCGTGCCTGCCATCCTGTTCTCTAGTACCCCTGGCCTCCTCCACCTCTCGCTGGCTCGCAACCAGCTGGAGACTCTGCCCCAGGAGCTCTTTGCTAACCTGTCAGTGCTGGAAACCCTGGTGCTCTCGCACAATTCCATGGATCACCTGCCCACTGGGGTTTTCCAGGGGCTGGCAGGGCTGACAGAGCTACAGCTGAGCCACAACAACCTTTCCAGCCTGCCGGTGGGGCTGCTGGCTGGGCTGCCTCTCCTCACCACCCTAGTGCTGGACCACAACCGCCTGCCCCGCCTGCCTCCGGGGCTCTTCGATGCCAACGATGAACTGGTGCGTGTGGGGCTGTCTGACAACCCCTGGGTCTGTGACTGCCACCTCTCCTACCTCCTGCACTGGCTCCAGAGCTTTGCTGAGCCCCTCATCCACAGCCAAGCCCTCTGTGCCAATCCAACTGCTCTCCAGGGCCAGAGCCTGCTGGAGGTCTCCCGCGGGCAGCTGGGGTGCCCGGGAGCACACGGTGTGCCCCCGGAGGAAGGCTGGCACACAGACGCTCCGGGGCGGTGCACCTACACCAACCCCGAGGGCACTGTAAGCGTGGCCTGCAATGCCACAACCTGCCAGCAGCTCAGCCTTCGCCTCCCTCCTCCTGGGCAGGAGCAGGGCTCGGGGCCAGAGCACCGGGGTGCCTGGGTGCTGCGCTCCCGCTGTGGCACGCTGCAGGTCAGTGTCCTTGTCACAGCACGGAGCGGGAACGAGGCCACATCGCCAGGTCTCCCCACGGTGCCCTAGGGCTTGTAGAGCTTGGGCAGGCGTTTGCTTCTGCTCTGGCAACCTCTGAACCAGCCTGGGAAACAAACAGCTCTCCGTCTTGCTTCACTACAGCTGCCATGCTCACCAGCTGTCTCCAAGCTCTCCGCAACAGCTGGCCTGGTGGTATTTATCCTCTCAGCTATGTGTTTCCTGTGTATTTCAAATATAATTAAAATTTATCTATTATTTCTGTGTGACTAGTTCCCGTGGCAGAGAGAGGAATCATTCTGTTCCCCCACCACTGTCTCTGTGTGTGTGTGTGTGTCTGGGAGAGGCAGTGAAGGTCGATGTGGTACACTGGGATCTTGTCAGGAGCTGTGCATGATGTGGCACAGGTGCAGGTGCCTGGTGGTGAGTAGGTGCCACCCTAGCATGCTCGTGGTATGCTCATGTCTGCCCGCTGCAGCCACCTTCCCTTGATGTTGCAGAGAAAAGAGAGGCCCAGCTGCAGCCTGGCAAAACGTCAGGACATGGATTTGTGGTGTCCAAGGGAGGTGTGGGTGAGCGCTGCTGATTGCCCAGCAAGGGGCACGAGCTGCCTGGCTGCAGGGTGAGCTCCAGCCCAGGTGTGCACAAGCAGGTGCCCCCCCCCCCCCCCCCCCCCCCCACACACACCTGTCGGGGCTTGGTCTGCAGCCCTGGAGCCTGAAACAGGAATGTGGCAAGTTTCACGCAAACAAGAGGAAGAACTTTGCTGTGAGGGCGAGTGGAACCAGTTTCCCAGAGAGGTTGCAGAGTCTCCTTTTTTGATTATACTCAAAAGCGATCTGAACAGAACTGTGGGTACCCGGAGAACCCTATGTCAGCGGAGAGCTTGGACTAGGTGACTTCCACTGGTCCCTTCCAACCTCTCCCATCCTGGGATTCTGGTTCACCCAGGGGGTGACAGGTAAGGCGTGCACTCTCCGGCAGTGTGAGGGTGGCTGCGCACACGGGGGTGAGCGCACGAGTGTCCGTGCGAGTGTCCCTGTGAGGTGCGTGTCAGCCTCGGCCTGTCCCTGTGGATCTGTCCGTGCCCGTGAGTGGCTGCGAGTGCCTCTGAGTGTCCGCGAGTGCCCCGTGTCTGTCTGTCTGTCTGTCCGTGCATGTCGGTGCGACGGTGCTGCGGCACCATCTCGTGGCCGTCGGGACCGGGCTCCGCGGGCCCCCCCGGGGGGGATGCGTACGACGTGAACGTTGGGAAGGGGTAAGGCGGTTGAAAATGTACAGTACTTTGTTTTTAAATTTGCCAGGAAAAGTGCAATGAAACCCAGCAAGCAGATGCAGGGCTTTTATAGGAGCAGGTGAAAATGGAAGTAGTTTATATGCAATCAGTGCAATTACCCATGGGAAAGTGATGGATGTCCTGTCAGTTTGTCTTTGCCTCAAACTGAGCATCCCTCAGGCTGCCCTGCACTAGCCAGGAGCTCTGGGTGTCACCATGGAGTCTTTGGCTTGCACTGGGGTGCAGCACACAACACAGCAAGGTGTGGAGCTGTGGGGCTGAGCACAGAGCCCGGGTGCTGTTGTATCTGTCGAGCCACAGATGTTTCACTGTGCATTAAAAAAATGGCTTCAGAACTGCACTTTAAGCTACATAAGGCGAATCCTGAGGAATGAAACAGCTGTCTGTTTTGTCGATGGGGGTGGTGTTTGTGAAACTGGTGAGTTACCCTGGTGGAGATACCGGACCACAGAGACCATTGCCTGCAAACGGGCTGGCCTGGAGATCTTCAGCTTTCCCTGGATGAGACAAGTCAAGTGGTGCCAGCAGATAACGCCTGGGGAGTACGTGACTGTGTCCCCTCCAAGGGGTTTCTGCCGTGGCCTCCTGCACTGGGGGCACAGCTCCTCTGCCGGCTCCCCGGCCGTCCCTTATCTCCCACACAGACCTGTGTCCTGACCTCACGTGAAACCGAGCCCAGTGCCTGGGACGTGGATAAAGAGCTGGCCAGGTGATGAGACCCCCATCCAGCGTCCTCACTCCTCGAATGGCATGGCTCACTCGGGGGCTGAACTCTTTTGCAAGTGCTCAAGAAAGTAAGTGATGCAAGATGATTTCTTTTGTTCTTTAAAATGTGCTGGGAGGGGCGGTGTGGAGGGCTTTGGTCGTTTCCTTGCAGCAAGGAGCAGGGGAGGCTTCAGTGCCATGAGCTGGGACCATCTCTCCATGACTCTGCCTGGCTGGAGTGGGGGACAACCACGGGACCACAGTGAGGGGTATAGAAGGGCTTTGTAGTTCAAAACTGTCTATTTTCATCCCACACATTCAGACGTTTCCACATTTCACCCACTGCACTGCCCCTACAGCAGAAGGGAAGCAGGCACTTCTACAACCACAGCTCCAGCTCCTCCACCTGAGTCCCCCTGGGGAGAGGATGGGCAGGGATCAGCAGTGGCTGCTGCCCTGGGAGCCCTGGCGGGGCAGCCTGCACAACCAATGCCCCCTCCCACCCATTTCTCTGCAAACTCAGTGGCTTTCAGTCTCCTGTATTTGCTGACATCTCAGCATTCTTTTAAAAAAACCCCTTTTCATAGCAGATTTACCCTCGCAGAATAAGTTTTTTTGCATGACCAGCTTTGATGGTCACCCAAGAAGAAACCTGTACCTCTTTTCTCTGCTCCCACCCAGAGATGTGAATTAAAAGTTGGAAATATGGTCCCAGTGAGGTGCTCATGGCAGTTAAACCCCAGTTAATGTGTTAGCTGAGTGTTTCCAAATGTTTCCATGGAAGAAGTGGACTCTACTAGTAGGTGTGCATCAGTGATTTCACTTCCTACCTGCAAGGTCAGAGCCCCAAATGTTAGGTGTTAAAGAGTTCATCAGCGGACATTCCAAGGCTTTAATGAGCCTTGCTGTAAAACTTGGTTGCTATTCACAGGTTAACTATTTTTCTGTCAGAGCTGCATAACCAAGGCCAAAATATGGTGCAATTAGCAAGAATCCTGAAAAAGAGATGCTTAGAAACCATGTTCTAAATCAGTCCCCTGAACTGAGAGAAGCAGCAATGAAATAACAAGTCTACCCAGCAGAGTGTGGAAATTCTAAGCACACAAGGTCCTCTGGTCTTGGCTGGCTCCTGGGAGCCTTGCTGATCTCTCATTAGCAAGTGCAGGGCTGATTGCTTCTGTTGTTGCATGAATGGGCTGTTGCCCTGCTGACTAACTGGACCCACTGGGGCAGCACTAATGGGCAGCAGCACTTTGCCTTTTTCACCCAGGCAGACTGAGCCTACCGTTCAAACACAAGAGAAGAAGGGCCAGAGAACAGACTGTCCAGCTCTTGTCCCTCCTGGAGCATCTCCCAGGGCAAGCCATGAGCTGGCTTGCTTTACCTCTCCATGCCCTGGTACCAACAGCAGTGAACTTGGGTAAATGCAGTGTATGTTTGCTTGTCCAGTCTCTATTTCTCATGAAATGAGTCATGGTATGTGAATAGAAGAATCCTGAGAGCTGAACAACAGCATGATACCACAGTTCATAAGTTGTGGACAGAGATTTCTTCTTCTTCATACCTGATTTTTGAAACTTTTTTTCCAGGACAATGTACCAGCACTTCCTTTTCCTTTTCCTCCTCTCCTTCAATCCCCATAAATGCCAAGATCAAATCCTGGGTGAAGATCCATATGAAACGCCCAAAGACTACCAGGAGGTCTACAGAGGGACAAAAAATGATGTCAAAGAGATCCCAAAGATTGCAAAGTCCTTTGTTTCTGAGATGATATTTGTGCAAACCAGCATCACTGCTATAAGGAAAGGTGCCTTCAGGTACATGCCCAACCTAATCAAGATTTTGTTCATTGGCAACAAGATCAAGACTGTTGAACCTGGAGCTTTTGATAATTTGGACAAGTTGAGGGACTTGGACATCTCTGGTGCCTCATTAGGAAAACTATCTGTGGGCACTTTCCAAAACCTCCCAAGTTTACAGAAGCTGGAGCTGAGAGACAGCCAGCTCAGTTCCATCCCCAAAGGCCTATTTGATGGGCTGGAAAGTTTGGGAGAGCTCTCCCTACACATCAATGCCATCCCTTCTCTTCCAGAAGGCATTTTTGATTCTCTTGTCAATCTAACTTTTTTAGACTTGTCTAGAAACAGGATCACAGCTCTTCCTGTGAATGCCTTTAGCAAACTCACCCAGCTTCAAGTCCTCCGGCTGTATGAGAATGAGTTGCAGGACCTCCCAGAGGGACTGCTAGACAATCAGCTGGAGCTGCTGGAGCTCAGCCTCCAGAGGAACAAGCTCAGGGCACTGCCACCCATGCTTCTCAGGAGCCTGTCTCACCTGGAGAAGCTTCTCTTGGACAACAACCTCATCAGGGTTCTCCCACCTCAGGGCTTCTTTGGTTTAAAAAAACTGAAGTTGCTGACTCTGGACTCAAACCAAATTATGGAGCTCCCCTGCTGCCTTTTTGACACCATGCCACACTTGCGGGAGCTGGATCTGGGCAGGAACAATTTGGCCACACTTCCAGATAGCATCTTTGTCAACCTCACATCTCTTGGCAAACTCATGTTGTCTCACAATCAGCTATCAGCCCTGCCAAGAGGAGTCTTCACTGGGCTCAGCAAGCTCTTGGACCTCCAGCTGGACACTAATCAGCTCTCTGCTCTGGATGAAGAGGTCTTTGCTTCTCTCCCAAATCTGAAAACCCTCAACCTTCGAAAGAACCAGCTGGAGAGTGTTCCCCAAGGGTTCCTAGACCCCCTAAAGAAGCTCAGCTCAGTGTATCTGAGTGGTAACCCATGGAGATGTGACTGCAACCTCTGCTACCTGCACGCCTGGATCCTGGGCAACAGGGAGAAGGTCAAATTGTCCACCCAAGTCTCCTGCAAGAGCCCACCACACCTGGCAGGGCAAGCAGTAACACTGCTGAGGGATGAACACCTGATTTGCCCAGGTACTCTGCCATTTAACTCCACACCATCACAAAGGACGTCAACATTCTTGTCACATGGAACTGTGTCCACAGCAGCACCAACCATGCTGTCATTGGCATCCTTTCCCATCAGGACACTGCCAACCACTTTTTCACCTGTGGTCACCTCTGCTGTGTTGCCAACCATGCAAATGGAGGCTGCCTTCACCACTCTGTCACCAACCAATCCATCTAAGGCCTTTGTCACCATCCCACCACCAGCTGTGCTGCAGAAGGCCTTCGGTGCCAGCCCATCAACAATCAATAAGCCCAAGACCTCCATCACCACACCATCAACAACCAGTGTGCCCAGGTCCTTCATCACCACACCATCAACAACTGTGCTACTAAAAGCCTTCATCAGCTCCTCATCACCAGCTGTGCTGCCAGAGACCTCCATTATCACCTCATCACCAACTGTACTGCCAAAGGCCTCCACTGCCACACCATCAGCAGCAGTTGAGATGCCCAAGACTTCCATCACCACTCCATCATCAGCTGTTTCAACTTCAGCCATTGTAAGGCTACAGTCTCCCAGAGCCACCCACCCAGAACCTGTGCCACCCACTCTAACTTCTGCCACCACACCGGTGCCAACAGGCCCACTGGCAGCCACCACCAGACAAGATCCTCCTGCTCTCTCAGTGTCCAGGGAGAGGCCAGCCACCACCCCACAGGGAACACCCATGACCCCCCTTGTCTCAGCTTCCTCCGTGGCACTCAGGGCATTCCCCAGGACCACTGCTCTGGGCACAGTCCCGCTGGCCTCACGTTTACCATCGCACCATGCTCCTGCACCAGGCAGGGAGTGGGGCTATCCCACCACGTCTGCCTTGTCCACAGCTGGTACCCAGCCCACCCCCACTGCTCCCCAACACTCTCCTGCTCCGGCAGGCACCGTGCTGCTCCCATCGCCTCCCGTCTCCACACTGGAAGACAGCAGGAGCCCCTCTCCCACCTCTCCACCCCTGGCCCCCAGCAGGCATCGTGCCTGGGGCTTGTCCCTGGGGACCAGCCCATGGCAGTGCCAGGTGTCCCTGGCCTTGGGGCTGGCCGTGCTGGCACTGCAGGCAGCCTGCACACTGCTGGCAGGGCTGGTCGCCCTCCTTCTTCGCCAGGACACCAGCCACCGCCCCGGGCAACCTGTGAGGCTGCTGAGCCTTCAGGCCCTGGCTGCTCCGGGGACCCCTGAGCCCGCTCTGGCACCGCCTTGAGCTTTGCTGCCCCTGTACGACCTGGCCTGTGCCAGTTGTCCTCCTTTGGGGTCTGCAGCCGTGCTGGCCGCGGGCTGCGCTGCCCCTGGGGTGGGGTCCCGGCACCCAGGCCCATCCCAGTGTCGGGGGCCCAGCAGCCAGGCTGTTTCGGGATAACTCCTGGCGATGCTGGGAGCCTGAGAACCTGTGCGCCGTGTCCCTGCCCTTCTGCCAAGGGACACTAGATGGCATCCCGACACAGGCAGTGGCTGCCATCGCCTGACCGTGGCCACCGACTCGCCGGAGCCCCGCGCCCGCCGCCGGGACCCCGCCGCGGCGCGGACACGGCCCCTCACTGCCCGCAGGGTCAGGAGCCTCTACCCGAATCTCCTCCCGTCCCTGGAAGGTGCTTTCAGTCCTTGGGGAAAAATATCACAGGGCTTCCTGCTCTGCACCCTGTCTTCTTCCCTGTGCCCCGTTACAGGATGTGTCAATGTCTGTACCACCATCATACACAGACCTCTTTTCCTCTCCCTTTCCTCCTCCCTGATATTAAAGCCTTCCCTGCATGTCTAATGGGCTGGTGAGAAGACTATTTTCATCCCAGAGCTTTTCTTGCTACGGGGCATTCCTGTTGCTTGCTGGAGTGTGGGGTCCCCAGTCAGTACTGGTGTAGGACCAGGGCTGACCCTCCATGGGTAGTAGCACTGTGAGATAATAGATAAGCTTTTATTCACACTCTTAAATCTCATGTCTCCCAAAACCCCTTTGTGGTGCTGCAGGTCCAGCCCCTCTGAAAGAGTGAAGTTTCGGCGTGGCTGGCCATGTGCTTTTTTACCATAACCTCACTTTGTGCTGAGCCCTGGCTGCAGGATTGGAACAGGTCTCTTGGGAAACTTCCTTGGGAGGAAGGGTTGATGAGAGCCTTCACCTCTTCAGTCCTGGGCTCCTGCCAGGCCCAGGGAAGTGCCAAAATTAAACAAAAGTGGCTGTTCCTCTGTGGTTTCTGCCATCACAGAAAGTGTTGAAACCTTTCCTGGGAAGCTTTATTCCAGGAGAATTTGAGCTGATGAACACAGGTTGCTCCCTTGATTCAGGGCTCTAGGTACCTTTTTTTTGCTCTAGGTTCAATGTTGATTTTGCCCTGTGCAATGTAAGCTGCACCCAAAGCTGATCACAGTTTCTACAGGGTTGCAGGTGTCTGTCTTCCACTCCTTGCCATTGCTGCTGGCTCTGCTCCGTCTTGTCCTTGCCTTTGTGTGGCCTTCCCCAGTTGTGTGGCATAGGGGCTGCCTGGCTTGGAGGTGTCCCAGGAAAGAGTCCCTGAAAAGCAATAGTCTGGATGTGTGTTCCACAAGGAAAAGTGGGAAAGCAACACAGAAACCTTCTGTCCAGTGAGCCCTGAGCATGCCAGTTCCCCTTCCTGGTGCAAGGCCAGGGTAGGGGAAGGGGCTTTGTGCCAGAGTTTGTGCCTGCAGCTATGCATTAGAGACCTGGATACACATCCTTGCTAAGAACCTGTGCAGTGTTACAGGCCCTTCAGCTACTCCTTGAAGTCCTGCTGACGGCTGTGAAATATGGGAGGCGAGTGTGGGGCAGCACATCTGGGCGGGATGGAGTGAGCAGCTCCGGGGCCAGGGCTGGCACAGCAAGTAATGAGAGACAGATGAGGGGGAGGGAGTGTTTTTTCTGGCAATCCAGATGGACCCGGCTTAATACTTGATTTAGAGGGTTTGAAAGCGGGGCCTGGCTGCTGGGGAACAGACCCCAAGCACTTCCCGAGGCGATGAGGGGGGGGTCTCTGCTGGCTTTTCAAATATTTAATGGCCCAGCACAGTCTAAACAGGGAAGTACTTCGGGGTGAGATTAGCACAACATAATCACATCTTAAAAGGTCTTCAGAGACACAAGGCACGTCCGCTCTCATATTAATTACTGGTTATTAATAAAGCTGGGGTCAGGCATGAGGTGTTTGCTCCGGAGCATGCTGGTTCCCTCTATGCAGGGTGGTGCTGTATCCGAAAGCAGCACAAAGCCCTGCAGCCTCCACCTGTGCCCATCCGGCTCTGGAAGCCAAATGGCCAACATTCCTACAGCTGCTTTTAAAACTAATTTGCCCCATAATACCCCAAAAGGGCCACATCTTTCTAAGTGCCCTGAACACCTCTAAACGCTTCAGAGTGCTGTAAAATAATAACAGCCAAGGGTGTTCTCAGCACGGGAATTTCCTGCTATGATCGATTTGTAATTTGCAATGAAAATGCAGCATGCATGTTCCCAGGGCCAGGCTGGTGCAGCTGGCTCACAGGCAAGAGTTGGCTCCCTCCACACTTTAGGGCCAATCCTTGGAGGGTTACGGCTTGGCTGGGAGGAATTATCAGCTGCTCCCATGTGCCCCTGTTGGCCCTAGTGTACTCCAGGAGGGAAGGAGCTTAGAAGGATGCAGGGTGTCCTGGAGGCAATGGGCCTGAGCAGCCTGTGGGGCAGCACCCTGGTGTTTCCTGCTTGCTGAGCAAGAGAAGCCAGAGAGCACATGGAGATAGGGCAGAGCATGGGGATCTGCACCAGGGAGATCAGTGTTTGCTGTGTCAGGGCTACAGCTCCCTGCAATGAAGGTGCATGGCTGGGGCAGGTGCTGGGGAGTGCAGAGTCCCCAGCACAACCTCTCCACTCTGTTGGGGGCAGCCCAGGCATCCCTTTGCAGCATGCCACTGCACTGGGTAGTGGTTGGTAGTTTTTTAATCTGTGAATTTCTCTGAGGTCAGGTAAGATTCACAGCACCATGTGGTGAGGAGTGCCCAGGACTGCCCATGCACTTAATGAGACATCACCTCACTTTGCCCTTCCTCTGCTTGCTGCTTCTTGCACAAGATGCCCCTGGTTCTCACTTTGGAAAAAAACAGTGAGCATCCCCGTGTGGCATCTGCAGGCTTCTTGTGACACTCTACACCTTTTCCCAGTTGCTGTGACTGCCTGAGTTCCTCACAGGTGACAAACTGTTAGAAGCAGAGACAGAACACCATACATATGTGTCCTCCAGTGGCGCTGGGACCAGGGGTCTCCAGCATGGCCTGTGAGTCCTGCAGATGCTGCTGGCTCTCTTCCTGCCCTGCGCAGGTGAGAGGTGGTTCCCACAGCACTCATGCTTGTCACTCATGCTGCAGCACTGACCTGTAACCCTCTGCATGTCAGCCCTGCTGGGAGCCACCCATGCTGAGGGTGTGGTGGCCTGTCCCTGACACCTGCCTCAGTTCCCTTTCCTGTCCCTGGGGCACCCCATGGGCAGGAAGGGGGCTCAAGCAAAACTCTTTCTTGTGGCTCATGGGAAGCAGGGCTGTGAACACCTGCATGAGGGGATTTGCACAATAACCTGTGCGAGGAGCAAGCCTGGGCTTCTGCTGGGCAAGTCTCACTGCTGGCTTGTGATGGGAACCTGTCCCAGCTCATGGCCACACTGCCACAGCTGCCTCCCTGCATGCCTGCCTCGTGTGCCATCCCAGACATGTGCCGAGGGGTGCTGGGAACAGTATCTCAGAAGCTGCTGGTGTGGTTTGAGAGGCATGGGGACCTGGGGGCTGACTTCTCTGTGTGCTGTGGGCAGAGCAAGAAGGAGCTGGTTTGGCACCTGGTCCTGTAGGAGTAGGGAGATGCTGGCAATGTATCCGCTGGAAGAGGAGGCAGCTGCTGGGATCAGCCTCAGGTCCAGCTGCACAGGCATGTGCAGCACACATCCATCCCCTATTGCAGCCAGCAGAAATGGCCTGTGGGCTGGCAGTCATTGCTCAGTGTGCTGCTGTGCCTCCTCGATGCTGGTGATGGTTTTGAACACCCCCACCACTCCCCCTGTGTCCTCTGGATGGTTTGCCTCCCCGTCTCCATCCTTTACATTCCGCGTCCCTCCTCACACCCACTCACAGTACCCATCCAGCCACGTCAGGCTGCCTCTTGCAAGGAGCCCTGTGAGACACAGGAGCTAAACTGGGACATTCCTTCATTTGCTTTGCCCTTGGCATCTCTCAACCCTACTGCAGCAGGAGCCTGATTCCCCAGGGGCAGATGGGGCAGCAAGAGGACATACAGAATTAGGGATAAGGCTCAAGCAGATGGGGGCTGACACCCCTGGTATTCTCATCCTGTCTGCCTCATGCCTTGGGCTGTCCAGGCTTTTATCCAGGGTTTGGGCAGGGGATGAGAGCAAGGGCAAGAAAAACAAGCTGGTGCATTCTCCCTTGGGCAGTGAGAGAGCCTGGAGGGGCGGAAGTTCCTGTTTGTTTAAGGTGCAAACAAGTGCTATTAATCTGCTGCCTGTTTGTATTTCTTTAGAGCTCCTGAGTGTGGGGGGAGCAGAGATGGGGGCTCCCCTTTGTGCGGGGGCAGGGTCAGGCTATTGGGAGTGGAGGTGAGAAAACACAGAGGGGCAGCTGGAACCTGCTTTGGGAGGGAAAGATTTTTTTCGGCTATTTATGATAATTAGTGGGAAACGTTCCTCAGGCGTTTCAGATGATTCTGTAATGAAGTTGGGTCGAATGTTTCCGCTTTGTTCCCCTGGAACCATTAAAAATCCCCCTTCTTTTGCTGCCTTAATGCAATGCTGAAAAGGCACAATGGCATAAAAGTGGCTCTGGGCAGGGCGGCACGCCTCCTGCCCCACCAGATAGAGCCCTTCAGAGCCCAGATTTTCTGGGCTGTAAACCTCAGCACTTGTAATGTTCATGCAGAAGCTGCTGCAGATCCTGCACCCAGGGCTCCCTCGTATCCCCAAAACTGGTCAGTGTGTGTGAGCACCACTGAGTTTGGTGTGCTCAGGGGGAGCAATGGCCAGCACAAACACAGCAGTGACAAAGGGCAGGCACAACCAGAGATGCCATCACTTTACTGTTACAGAAAAGCTACTTTCTGCCCGTGGCTGTGCTGGGGATTGGCTGGGGTGAAATGCTGTGTGGGGAGAGGACCAGTCTCCATTCAGGGGAAAATGGGGTGTCTGGCTCAAAGGAAAGTCCTGCTGAGTCAGTGCTGTCCTAGGCCAGATCCTGCCCTGCCTGGTAGGCCAGGCAGCACCCAGGCACCAGAGCACAGCAAGGGGCCTGAAATCCAGCCATGTCCCTCCTGGTGAATCATTAGCAGTCTGCAAGAGCTGGCTCAGTCTCCTCTTGCTTTTAGCGGTGGAAGGCTTTTCCAGTGTATGTGATGAAAAGAAAATTCACCTGCCTGATCTCACACATCTATCAGCACTATTTCCCCAGGGATGATGTGTAAAGCTAATGGGAGCTCTCCTGCTAAAGCTGTGATAAAAAGAGAAAATGGCAAGAGCTTTTAGCATACTGGTAGGGACTGATTGTGATGGATTTTGGCCTCCCCATCAATATTCTCATGTGGACTCCAGTCTAGCTCAGCATCCTATGCTGAGCACGGGGCTGCATAGTAGGCAGGGGGGAGCTTCTGCCCTCCTGCTCCACTTTTGGCTGGGCAAGGGCAGCTGGGAAGTGCTTGGGCACCTAGTGTGGACACCCAGCACTGGCACAGTCCTGTGGCTCTGCAGGGCAGGAGGGAGACATGCCTGCTGGCCTGGCACCTTCCTTCCCCAACCACAGGCAGTGTCTTTCAGACAGTGACTGCTAACTGGGACCACATCACCTGTAATGCTCACCCCCTGCCCCATGACTGGGGCCAACATGCCTCTCTAAATTATCCAGCTGTGGAGGAGACGTTAAGGACTGGGAGCATGGCTCCCCAGGAACTGCCCCATACCTCTGCCTTGCCTGGCCCTGCCATAATCAAGCAGTCACGTCAGTCCCTTCACTCCTTTCAGTGGGGGAAAATTTGCAAACCAATTCCTGCCAGCAGGACTTTCAAGCTCTCCTGCATGGTGGGATAAAGATACCCGTCACCTCTGCCCTGTCCCCAACACCAGCTCATGCTGGGAGCACGGCTGGGGAGCTCCATGCTCTCCGCAGGGCTGGTGACTCCAGGCAGTGTGGGAATGGGCTGGGAGGGCTCTCAGATGAGCATAAGAGCTGTAGTTTTCCCTGGGATAATGCATGGCCCACAGTGATGGGGTGACACAATGAGCCCTGCTGTGAATTAGCTGGAGTCCTTACCTCGGGTTTCTGTTACCGCAGGTCCTGAAGCACCACTTGAATTATGATGCCTTTGCCAGTCCCCATGTCCCTACTGCCAATCTATTTCACGGAAAAATCTCAAGATACACAGTAAATTTTCTGTGGGAGCTGAGGCAGAGGTACTGGCACTGAGATGAGTATTTGGATGGTGTATGTCTGCAGGCAAGGGTAATGGGTCCTGAGTAAACTGCAGTGTATTCAGTCTCAGAGATGGGATTTCAGTGCAGATTGCTGCCTGCACCATGCTTTAAGCCTCCACACACAAATGGCTCTCTTGGCAAAATTTGCGGTGGGAAACCAACTATCTTGGTGTACAGAAGTGATGATATGAAGCCTTATGGCATGTGGCAAGCCTGGGGCTTCCTGAGCACACCACAGCTCTGGCCAAGACTCTGGCAAGCGTGCTTGATGGACCAGGTACCTCTGGTACCACCCTGCCAGCACATTTCCACCCCTTCCCTCTGTTCCCCCATCGTGTCCGGCGATTGCTTTCCAATGAATTATTTACATAAGTTCTCAGCAGCGGCTGGAGACAAAACCTCAGGTACGGAGCAGCAGCATGCTCCTGACCTTTCCCACCGCCGGACAAACGGAGCCAGCAGCACGAGGCGGGCACACAAAGGCGCTGCGCCGGCCGGAGCGCTGACCCCGCTGTGCCACAGCTACCTGCTGCTCTGCCACAATGGCCCCGAGGCCCCGCCGGCCTGCCGGGGCGATGAAAAAGGGCCCGAGATAATAATGAGCCTGACTACCACTGCTCTCTTCAGAGAACTGAGTCAACTCCTCGGGAAGAAAGGAGAAAAAAAAAAAAAAAAAGGAGCGGAAAAAAAAAAAAAAGAAAAACCCCTCTTGGATAATAAAGAAGTAACAAATGAAGACTGAAAGCCTATAGAAGGCGTCTTAACCCGGTGAAGAAAAAAAATGTCAACATCTGTGGAGCTGTCTGCAAAAACAGACCAAACCCCTAATGAATACCCTCTAGAAAAGACATTCACTCGAGGAAAGGCAAAAGGCTACATTTTTCTATGGAGGTATAAAGATTTTGATGAATCTGCCCTTTCCCTTTCCAGTGCAGTTGAACCAAGCACTAATGTTCATCTTCAGCTGTATTAAAGAGTGTGGAGGGGGGCAGAAGGGGGAAGAGTCTTGATCTGAAAGCTTATGGGGAGGGTGGATTTAGGGGGCCTGGATAGACGTCTGAGCACTAAAGCAAGGAAGAAAAGCAACAGGCATTAGAGAAAATACTGTTTAACAAGAGTTTCCTTAGTCAACCCATTTGAGCAGAGATTGGTGTGCCATAAATTTAATCCTCTTAGTGCTGACTTAAACGTGTTTGTACAAAACAGGGAAATATAATATGAATGTAATAGTCACGTTTGCTAAAATGCTTAATAAAAAGACAAAAGTCCTTTATTTTGATCTTCAGATCCGGTGTGGGCTTGGGGCACAGCAGATGTTTTCTCAGAAATCTGTTAGAAAGAAAAAAAGAAAGAAATAGAGAATATGGTTGTGTCCCAGCTGGCTGTGTCACATGGCACTTCAGCAGCTTCCTGGGTTGGTCTCTGGAGAAGGCAGTCCTTGCCCAAGGAGCCCCCAGGCTCTCCAGAGTGCAAGAGGAACCACTGAGGGTTGAACCTAAACACACTTGGTGGGGAGCACTTGCTAAGGCAGGTTTCAGGTGAGGGGGCACAGGCAATTTTCTTTGCTGTGTCCATAAGCTTTGCTGGGGAAACAGAGCTAAGGAGTAATCCCCAACTGGAAATGCTGCAGACAGAGTCAGACTGAGACCCAGCCACAGCTGTTGTGGAGGGACCATAACAGTCCTCCTCAGGTGCATCCCACCTTGTGCTACGGACACAGCGGAAAAACTCATGGGTGGAGTTGTTGTAATCACCATCCTAACATCTACATTAATCACAGATGAATTTGAAAGTCATAGGCAAAATGTTGCATGATTTTTCTTTTTTTTTTTTTTTTCTGTTATATAGAATAATCATAGAAAATATTAAACTAAAATGGCAATATTTGGGTTTGACTTTGCTTGATGAACATCTACTTAACATTGTACAATGTTAAATATACAGTATGACAGCATCAACACTAATTGAAAGCCAGAAACCAGTAAAATAATCTGTTTTCCTCAGTGTTTCTCACACAGATATCATCTTGCCCCAGGAAAGATGCTAAGTTACTGCTTTGGCCCAGCTTGGGTGGGTGCTGCTGGTTGGTGCTTGGTGGCTTATAGGACTTGGGTCAAACCTTGAATCAATGCCATGGTTTGTGCCGTGGGTTTTGGTCATGCCACGAAGCCCCTGTGATGCCACCTTCTGGAAATGAAGGGGTGAGATGGGGACAGGGCTGCTTGCTTTCTGCTGCAGCAAATGTCAGTGCAAACTAGGTAAAACTTGTTTTCTGAAGAAAATTTCCCCTCTAATAAGAAAAGAAATGCCCTGGCAGTTTTGGAAGCACATCAGATGTTTTCTGGTATAGTCCACAATGTGTACAGAGAATGCAAGGCATTTTCTGTGGAGAGCAGATATTTTCCACAATAACAACATATTTCTGTTTTTTTAAAAAAAATCTCCTAATTAAGAAGAAAGAAAAACAGGCTTTGAAAGCAGATAGTTTCTGACTGCCAGGGTCCTGTGCTTGGGTGCTGCAGGAGTGAGCAGGGATGGAGCACAGCAGTGGCGGGGAGCCTGGGGGTGGGAGGGTGAGGTGGGTTGCTACCTGTGCCTGCTCCTGTTAGTGGGTATGTGCAGAGGTTTGATGCCATGGTGTTCAGGTACCTGGAATCAAGTATCACCCTCTCTGTCACTTGTCACCAGGTGGGGAGTATGACAGTTCTGTGTTTCCCACCAGGCATCTGCTTGGGAAGGTAGCAGCTCCAGGGAGAAAACAGGGGCATTTGGAGCCAGACTAGGGGGGAACATGACTATAATGCAGTTCATCCAGGTCTGTGCAGCCAGACGGTGGTGGCTGGTAAGCTCTGGTGCTGGTCTTGGAAAATCAATCCTGGTTTAGGTGTGAATCGGTAAAAAAAGACTTCAACCAACCAACCTGCTGCCTGCAAAGCATGGATACGTTTTTGAGATTGGGAAAATAGGAAATGTGTTGTTACAGTCCAATATCACTCTTTTTTTTGGAGGCTGCTTCCATGACGAAGGAAAAATTAAACATGGGTGGCTTTTCCACAGAACAAGGAAGTTCTTGGTGCTCAGGGCTGCTCCTTTGGGAAACAGTGCCCTTGTTCTGCTCTGGGCAGCAAATCCCATGGGTCACATCTTCCCAGGTGCAACAGGAGGCAGAGGAAGTGCTGGAGCAAGGTAGAGCAAAGTCCATCAAAACAGAGCCAAGGATCCAGCAGTCACTTGTTGCCCTGCCACCTCTTGCACCCGGGTCTGAACTTCCCAAGCGGAGGGCAGGGTGTGCAGCCCCATGTCAGGGAGCAGGAGAGCCGAGCACCGGCCAGTCGGGTCTGGAGCAGATAAGTGCAAAGGACTGAAAAGCACAGCAGCCCTGGGGGGCAGGGGTAGCACATCCTTGGTGCCGCCTCCTGCTTCCTCCCACGTCTGCTTTGTTTCTCTCTATTATCCCACCGGTGACAGCAGAGCCTCCAAACCCTGCTGTTTCCTTCCGGAGCACCTGGTTCCCGAGCCTCACATGCTAAAGGCACATCTCTTCACCAGCAAACGTCATTACTGCAACGGGAACAACGCAGTTTACAGCCCAATAAACCCCAGGTCCTTCTGTGCAGGCTCCCCTTACGTGATGCTAATGCTTACAAGATGTGCGGCGCTGCGGGACAGCCCCGGGAACCAACGCCCAGCGAGCGCCTCGTGTTTTACATCGCTCCGCAGCCGCAGCCTGCGCTAATTAATCCCAGGGACGAGCCCGCCGCCCTCGGCAGCCCCGCGGCCGCTGGGCGCCAGCGCCCACTGTGGCTCCCGGCCCCGCACGGCCCTGTCCCGCCACCAACGGGTGTCCCCGGCCGCAGCCCACCCTCGGTCCCCGCCCTCGCCCGCAGCTCGGGGATGCTGGGGATGTTTATAGCCCAGCGCCGGCCGCTGCTCGGCGGGATGCCCGGGCACCGGGGGAGGCACGGCATTGTCTCGCAGCGGCGTTGTGATCACACACTGCGTCTAACGTGATTTACATCCCATATTCGACCTCTGGCGACTTCAAAGCCTGGGCAAGAGGGGGATTAAGTGGAGGAGCTGGGGCCAGAGGAGCTGGGGGTAGAGGCCTGGCTCACCTTTGAGCTCCCGTCATCCCCTCCCCAGTGGACCCGGGATAATCATCTCCCTTTGTGCTGCCGGGGAAAGCTGGGGTGCAAACACAGGAACCTTGTCAATATTGGTTTTTGAGAAGACTTTTTTTCTATTCTCCCATGTCTGGAGTTTTTGTACTCAAATCCCTCCGGGGCTTCCCAGTCTTCCCCTGGGAAATTGTGATCCCAGGGGTCCTGCTAACACCAGTCATTGATTGAAATTTCACACCCACCTGTTTGCACACAAGATTTAATTTGGTTGATTCTTCATGCCCTTTTCCTGCTTAATCGTCAACCTATTGACCTTAATATTAAAAGGGGCTAAGGGCGAGGGAGAGAGAGACTACATTTCTGTAAGGGAACAAAAGCTGCCAGAGAATAAAGTAGGCACAGCCAGCCCTGAGCTAATGAGTGAGTCCCCACTGCACACAGGAGCAGGAAGCCCTGTGTGCTGCCCTTGACTGGTGCCACGCTCCTGTGGGACAGGATGCATTTCACTGACCATCCCTGTCCTCACTGCCTTTTACAGGACCCACAAGTTTAATGTCATGAGAGATGGGAGACCACTCTGGCTGAGCCTGGGCACCTATCAGCCTGCTGTGGCTGGTTTTCCCCCTGCATTTGTGCAGGGTGAATGCATCTTGCTGAAATGTTTCCTGTTCAATGGAAGATGCCCTAGGATGGAGAAAACTTGGCTCCAGCAATGCAGCAAAAGCAGCAGCAGTGGACATAGGTCAGGAGTATCCTGCAGACCTGCAGGAAGTGTGCTGGTCTGTGCCTTATCTGGGAGCTGTGGTATGACTCTAAAACACACATCAAAGCAGCTTAGTGCCACAGCCTGCCCCCAGGATAAAGCTGCCCTCAGGGTAATGCTGTCCCCAGGGTAATGCTGCCCCCAAGACCTGCTCCAGGCAGGCCCTGTGAGCTGGGACTGGACCTGTAGCCCAGCTGTGCATCCTGTGCCTGGCACCAGGCAGGCTGTGGGGCCGAGCCGCCCTGTGTGCTGGCCTGCAGCACATGTCTGTCACAGTGCAGTGGCCAGGTGGCCTCCCTGCTCTCTGGGGGTCAGGCTGTTCACACGCTTGCTCTTCCTCAGAGCACAGGCAGGGAAGGGCAGGAGAAAAGACTTTAGAAGTCCACAGAAGTTGGAGTGAGGGAAACAGCCTTTCACAGCCTGGTGGAAGCAGGGGTGGAACCGTCCATTCCTGCTGGCTGGACCGACAGGATGCACAGAGACCCGTGGGGTGCCGGGCTGTGCCGGGACTCTGGGGACAGCAGAAGTGGCGGGCTGCACTGGTAAAGGCAGGACATAGCCCGCACAGCACATGTGGTGTGTGCACACCCATGGGGACTGGCACGCAGCTGCTCCTTGCCAGAGGCATGTGTCCACTCCAGATGTGGGACCCCAAGCAGCAACTCTGGATGGGGGATATCAGCCAGCCCAGACCCTGGAGGGCTCTGACCACCTTCCACATATCCCGCTCTTTCATGGGGTAGAGTTTTTGGCGGTTTCTGCACTTGCAGATAATCTGCCTGCTGGAAAACCAAAGAGGAAAAGGAGGACTATTTTTTACCCTGCTCTGCCTTTGCTGACATGAAACCGGAGCCGTGTGGGAGCGGGCAAGCGTGTGGCTGTGCTCACACGTGTGTGTGGTGAGCCGCCCGTGTCCCGGCCCCGGCTGGGGCCGTGCGGGGGGAGCGGGTGGGTGCGGGTGCATGTGCGCCTTCCCCGGGGGCCTGGCTTGGTCTGCAGAGTGCCGTCGTGTTTATTTAATATCTGACGTCCCTGCTGTCTTCAGCTCTGACATCAATTAATGAGTGTCTGAGCACTCATTGCTCAGACAATGAGCAATGGAGCCCAGATGTTCCCTAGCGGTGGCCTCCCTTCCTTCACCAGTGTTATGTGGGTGATAAAAAAATTCAAGGGGGAGTTGTGTTTTGGCTGATGTTGTTCCAGGGCCAATCTAGGAGCGCATGGGGGGCTTGCAGGTCAGCTAACACAGTGGGGATGCCCACACACAGGCAGCTCCTGCCCCACCCTCTCTGAACCAGGAGCCGGGCCCAAGCAACATGGGTGTCAGGGAGCAGGGGCTGTGCAAAGTGCAAGAAGAGAAAGCAACTGGCAGATGGGCTGATCTCCAGAACCTCCCTGAGCACCTCCCTGCCCCAACTGCAGCAAAAGGCTTTTGCTGGCTGTGCCCAGCTGCCACAATGCTGGCATGTTCCCTCACCAACCAGAGATTAACACTGCAGCCTGTCATTTCATAAATATCCTCACCCGTGAAAACGAGAGACAGACATGGCCTTATCAGAGAGCCACAGTGCTGCTGGGGCCCACACACGCCCAGCTGAGCACCATGCTGTAGCTCTGTGGCTGCACAGGGGCTCTGGGTACCCCCAGGATTTGTCCTGTAGAGGTGAAGCAGGGTGAGTGAAATACTCCTGACTGTTTTGTGAGGGTGGGATGGCTAGGCTGGGCACAGGAAGGCAGCATCCCCTCGTTGTTTTCTAACATCAATAGGACATGCCACTAAGGAAGATGCTCAGGAGTTGTGGGGGTAGTGTGTCATGGGGGTTCTTGCTCTGGCAATGCTTAGTATGCACCCAGTGCTAATGATTAGACATTATTCTTTAGTTGGGAATGAATAATTAGAACAAATGGTACTAGAGACTAATGTGTGGGATGTTGTTATTTTTAGAAATTATGTGTGTCACGGTGGCATCACTTCCTAAAGGGATGCGCGTGACAGGGAGCATAACCAGCAGATTGGCCTGACCAGCAAATAACCCCTTACACGGTTTCCATATTGCCTTTTTAAACAGGAAGGGAACATGATACAAATGCTATGCGAATTATGATCTGAAAAGTTTTCCTGGCAGGTTGTCACATGAGTTGTTAGTGTCATTCTTTGACATGCACACTCAAAGCCTTTCTGCACCAGTGCCTTAACCCTCTCACCCCTTGAGAGGGCTGCCAGGTGGAGCTTTTCTTCCCTGCCTTTTGGATACTGCCCTTTTCTCAGGTATCCTGAGATGTGATTTCACACCAATTCCTGAGCAGGAGCTCCCCATCTGCTTAATTTTGGATGCAGCTTGAGGGGCTGGTGAGCCAGGGCAAGCAGGGAGACATTATGCTCACCCTGGCACAGCAAGGCTGGGAAGTAGCCAAATAATCCCTCCTGTGCACCACCACCGCCTTACCCCAGAGAATCCTCAGCCCCTGAAACCTTGCCCAGCCCAGCCCAGGAGCATGTGGAGGCCCACTTGAGCCAGCGGGGCTGTGTGTGTGGGCAGGGGTCCCTGCCTGCACGTGTGCTCATCTCCTTCTGGGCTGCCTTGGCCGCAGCTCTGCAGAGCCCAGCTGCACTCTGGCCAGGGAACATCCGCTGTGGAAACCTGGGAGGAGCTGACAATCCCCAAAGATTGGCTGCACACCCAGCCAAGCAAGAGCTGCTGGCTTTCAGCCTAATTCATTGCAAATGTGCTTCCATGTGGTTCCAATCTGGAGCCCCTGCTCCTCCCCACCCCGTGCTGCCCCCCCAGGGTTCAGCAGGGGCTGGGAGCAGCAGTGCAGAGCAGAGCTGGGAGCAGCCCAGTGCTGGCTTCCTGGCCCAAATATGTGTCCCCCAGCCAGTTCTCTCTTGGGAGTCACAGGGAACCTCCACCAGGGTGTGAGAGAAGTTCACAGAAAATTCCTGCAGGGGACACAATGTCCGGAATGGTCCTTACTAGCCTGTGCCCTGTGGAGGGACTAACATCGCTCCTTTGCCCTTAGCCCAGCCCCAGGCATCATCTTCCCACCGGGATTTGATTTTCATCTGCCAAAGGCAGGCAGCACTGGGCTGGCAGCCAGCAGTGCCCAGCATCCTAATTTAGCCTTCACTTCACCCTCCCCAGCTGTCGCTCTGTCGTTCATGGCTGTGGCTGCCCCCTCGCTGTCCTTGGGCACAGATGGGCTCTGCGGGCACACACCCCTGTCCTGCCAGGGAGGCAGGCTTGGGGCAGAAGAGAGACAAACTGGGTCCTGCTGGCTGCTGCCAGGGCTGGCCCCTGTCCCTGCTCTGTCCTGGCTCTGCTGTCTGCACCCATCAGCCCTTGGCAGAGCCAAGGACATAGCATCAATCCCACACACCCCTCTCACAATAGCTCCAGCAGAGATGTACTCGGCCAGTAATGGGCTCCTGAGTGCCCCTACTCCTGCAGTTCCTTGCTGAACTTTGTTTTCCCAGAAGTATCTCCTGCAGGAGCAGGGCAGCCCCCCAGCACAGGTGGTATGGGGACTCAGGACTAGGGATATCCCAGCTGACACCCTCGTGCACAATCCCAGCACCAGCTTTTCCAGGCAGGTCTTCTCCTTGCCCCATGCATGCACCTGGGTTTAACATCTCAAACTAGTGCAAACAACATACATTCACTTCAGATCTTCTCCATGAGGGTCCTTCCTTGTCTTCTGGTGTCCTTGCCTACATCCTGCAATGCCCCTTCTGTGCTGCCAAGCAATTTTAAGCTCAATTTAAAATGAGTTCAGACTCAAACACCCTCTCCCCACAAGCTCACGCATTTGAAAGATCGCATCAAAGCTTCAAAATAGACAGTAAAAGAATTGCTCATTAAGCAAAGTTGTGGGCCCTCTCCTCTCCTGTGTTTATCACAGAACTAAAAATGCTTGGCATAAGGTTAACCCTCAGAGCATTGAAATAAAATGGCATAAAAAGAGTCAGCTCTCCTCAGATTTCAGGAGAAGCAGAGTGAAGCATGTGGGGGAGTGAGCAGTGCTGGGGCTGGCACCTGGAATAACATTTTTGGTGTTGGTGCAGGAGTGGAAAAGGAAATGAGCAGTCAAAGAGCTGGGAGCAGCACGGTGGTGGCCGGGCAGGCTGGGCTGTGGTGGTCGCTGCATCACCCCTCACCGAACTCACCCCTTTAGGCAGTGCTGTGCTGCCCCAGGGTGGCTGCACCACAGCCAGGGGCAGCATGGCCCTCTGGGCAGCCGGCAGTGCCCAGAGCACTGCTCAGAGTCACCGAGACTTGTGGCTGTTGTGGTGGAGATGAGGAGATGGGGCCATTCCACCACCCTTTGCCTCCAGCCATCAGGTGCGTCCAGGTGCCAATAAAGGGGAAATCTCCCTGCCAGTGCTTTTGGACCCTGGGAAATGAGCATCTCAGCTGAGATACAGCAGCAGCAGGGAGGACTGGGGAGGCTATAGGAGGGCAGGGGTGGTCACTGCCAAGGCTTTTGTCACTTGCTGTCACAGTAAGGCAATGCTGGGATGAGCTCGGGTGGACCTTGCAGAGCACATGGTGCATGGGAAGCTCCAAATCTACAAGGCTGGATGCCCTTCCTCCAAAAAAATCCAGGGTAATCTCTTCAATGGGACTCAGGACTGCCATCAGCCTTGCAGGGGCAGTGAGCCTGACACCCTGTGAGGCGTTCAGCCCTTGGTGCTCTGGAGTGCTGCTGTGCTGGAGTGCTGCTGACCTGGTGCAGCCAGGCGTTGTGCTTGTCCTTTTAAGATCACAAAGGTTTTTGGGCTGTCATTAGCTCTAGTACGTGGAGGAAAGCATACAGCAGGGTAATTAAAGTGTAAGAGTGAGGCTGGGTTTGCCTTTAATGGCTTGCAGCTGCGAATATTTTTGTCTTCCCAAGTCCACTTGTAAGCTGTCTAGCTGTATTTCTCATCCTGGTCAATTAGATTCCCATGTGTGCTGCAGAAGTGGAAATACAGAAAGTGAATAATCCTCCAATTCTGCTCTTTGCTCCAGAGGACTTTGAACCTCTGGCTGACGGGGCTCCCTTCCACCCCAGCCCCATCACCACTCCAGCCACCCCTCTCCTCACCAGTCCTGGCTCCCCTCTTTGCAATCAAACTTCAGCAAATCTGCTTTGGACATCACCATGATTCATCTTCAAGCTTTTCTGATCAAAGCTACAGGCTGTTTCTCCTCCCTCCCCACCCCCTTTTTGCTCAGCTTTACAGCAATTTTCCCTTTTGGATGCTGGTTTTCTGCCAAAAGTTCCACTCTAAAATCAAAAGGGGCAGTCCATTAATACCGGGCAGCTGTAACAAGTACACTATTGTGTTGTCTCTTCCAAGTACCCAGGATTTTTAATAAACTGTGGGGTGTGGAGAGATGGTTGCCTGCAAGAAAGAGGAGGCAAAAGAGGAGGAAGAGGGAGCTGGCAGAAACCATGGTACCATAAAACGCAGCCCAGAGGTGCAGCGCCTAGGGTGTGCTTGGTGCTGCGTGGTGGTGGGAACAGTAAAGGAGGCACTCGGCAGTCTCCCGGCTCCCTTCCAGCACCAGGATCAGGTATCAGTTGGGAAATGCTGCTGGCTTTGATCTCTGTGGGCTGACAAGGCTCTGTGCCAGGACCCACGCTGTGGAAACAGGCTGCCTGCCCTGGCTGTCCTGCGCCGGGAGCCGCGTGTGCCAGGGCGACTCACTCCAGGGCACCCACACACCAGCTGGGAAGCTTGTAGGGAGCTTTGATAAGTTACTTTTCAGGGGAGTAAACCTGAAACAGCCATAGCCATGAAGAACCCGCACCCTCGTTCTGTCAGGTTTGGGTCTCTCTGGGAAATGTCTGTGTTATTCTCATCCCAGCTGGGGAAGGTCTCCAAGACCTTCCCTGTCTCATTCCCCACATCACATGGGGATCATCAGCACCCAGTGGGGCCACATGCAAACTGCCTTGTCCAGTCAGGAGGTGTGAATGATACTCCTCCAGTTCCCAGCGACCACAGCCAAACTGCTGGAGACAGGTGGACAGAGCCAAACCCAGACAGGGTTGCCATAGCAGCCAGTTCAGTTGAGCACCCCTTTCCATAAATCCCTGGAGATCCTGCTTTCTGCTCCGGTGGGATGCATGGAGCACCCATTGGCAGGGGGGCTGAGGGCAGGGAGGCAGATTTCTGCACCAGAGTTTGGGAGCAGCGGGGCAGAGGGGCTGACCCTGTGGGCTCGCCACTGCAAGTCAAGGTGAGGCTGGGCTGGGAGCAGATGGGACCTGTTCTGCTGGTGAAAGAGCGTTTCTGCTATTTATGCTAAGCGGTGGGAATGCTTCTCAAGCATTTCGGATGGCTCTGTAATGAGGCCGGCCTAAATATGCCAGCATTGTTTGTGCTGGACAATTAAAAGCTCCCCCTTGCCACATGAACGGTGTCTCTGGTGGCGGAAGGGCCCGGGAAGGCGCGGGTGAGGGCAGCCACAAAGCCCGCCTTTTGTTCCATGCTCCTTTGAACCCGCTCAAAGCCCCTGTTTCAAGGGGTGGCTTTTGTTTCCTTTTCAGCGGGCCTGAACCCAGAGCCGCCTGTTGTTTAGCAACACAGAAATGTGACCTTAATTGACTCTGCTCTCGGGTGCACTGTGTAAATCACTTCTGGCACCCAGGGGAGTGCGTGACGTGTCCCCCTCCCTCCCCAGTCCCAGTACACCCGGGGAGCATCCTCCCTCTGGTCACTCCTGGTCCCTGGCAGAGAGAACCCCAACTCTGCGCATCCCCACGTCGCAAGCTGGCAGGGGAGTGGGATGGGAAATAGGGCTGGGAATACTCCTGTCTCCATGGCAAAGGGTTTCCAATTTTCACAGGAGAACTGATAAAACTGTTTCCCTGTGTTCTTCAAATTCTCCTTGCAATCCAGTGCCTCCTGCTTGTGTTTGCGGTCCAGTTGGGCTGGTAAGCCTCTTCACCTACCTTCCCCGGGACTCACCGGGTTAAAGCTTATTGCAAGATAAATTAAAAGATGATGATGAAAATGATTAAGTGATGAAAAGGTAACAGCTCCTCCTGTGAACGTCTGACACACACTTAGCCAGACAACTTATTTGTAGGATACCAGGGGGCTGATACATTAACAGATATAATTTGCGGTCTCCTGAGGAGAGGTTAAGGACTGGGAGCACGGCTCCCTGGGAGCTGCCCTGTCTCTCCACCTCGCCTGCCCTGGCCTTAATCAAGCGATCATCTCAGCCCGTGCCTCGCTGGCCCCCTCTCTTCTTTCAATGGGGGAAAATTTGCAGACAAATTCCTGCCAGCGGGATGTTGGAGCTCTCCTGCGTGGTGGGATAAAGATACCTGTCACCTCCACCCGGCCCTGCCGCCGGCTCATGCTGGGAGCGCCGTTCAAGGAGCACCATGCTGATACCCTTATTTGATTACGCCTCTTCATGCCTTCCTCTGTGCAGGAAGAGCTATTCAACAGCAGCACCGCTGCGTTCCCAGCATGGGCTGGCCCCACTGCTGGCCTTTTGTTAGCCCCACTGGCAGCACGCCGGGCATCAGGGCTGCACACAGGGTCCCCATGCCACCGCCTCAGGCCAGGGCTTTTCCCAATGCTTTATAACAAGGCCTTGGCCAAGCTGTTGATTTTTAACCAGAAAAATTGCAAAAATGAGGGGATATTAGGACTTAAATAGAAATATGAATGGGTCCATGAGATAAGGGCTCTCTGTTCCTCTGCTTCACCATGCTTTTGGCATGATGGAGATGGGGCTGCTCAGTACCTGTTTTCTGTGTCCACTGGGAGATCCTAGGGGCATATAATCAGGATCTGCTCTGGGTGCTACTGGTTGCTGGGTGATCCAGCTCCTCTGTGGCCTCAGGAGCTTTTGGTCAGGTTTGTGAGCTTGCAGAGAGGGGATGAATTGTCCCTCTGCTCAGGAGTTGAAAGATCAACACCTGGAGATCCCCTGGGCACCAAGAGCTGCAGTCTCAATGGAAACACCATTTTGCAGATTCCCTGGCCAGAACCACACCCCCCACATCACCCTATCCACTGCTCCTGAACAGTGCCACATGTTCTCTGCCTTGCCCCATGTCTCTTCCCTTGTCACCAGAAAAGTTGTGTCCTCTGTAGCCAGAAGCAACCCAATGCTGTCCCAGCTTTCAGCCTTTCTGTCATCCCCAAAAGTTTCCTGTAGCTTATGTTAAGGTAAAATATGTTGCCCCAGGTGCAGCAGCATGGGGAGGGCAGCCTCTGTTCCTGCCTCTCCTTCTGGAGTTATTCACCTGGGCTGCTGGAAATGTGGAGCAATTGGCCCTTGTTTTGCCTTTTCCTGCTAGATTAAAGAGCTCTTAAGTACCTGGTTTGTTTTTTCTGCCAGGATACTTTCGAACCAAGGTCCTTGTGACTGTAATCAAGCCACCTCTTGATCTTCTTCCTGATAAACTGAGTAGGCTGAGTGTTCTGTCTGCCCCCATCGGAAACGTCCTCAGTCCTTGTCTCACACTCATGGGGTTTCTCTGCAGGCTCTCCAGCTTGGGCACAGCCGGCTTTGACAATTACTTCAAGTGTGTCAGGATTGGACCTGTTGGTGTAAAGTCACTCTCCTGTGTCAGCTCCTCCAGAACAGCCCTTAAGTCTTGCAAAGCCAGCAGTGGAAGGAACAAACAAACAAAAGACTCTACAAACCTCCTGCCTGCACAGCTGCAAATCCCCCCATGAAGCCTGAACACTTCGGGCATCTGCCTGTTTTCCCTTCTGCACACCAAAGTTTACTCTGAGCATAATCCCCCCTCAAGTCTCACTCCTGGCAGTGAGTTCTGCTCTGCTGGGCAGGAGGAAGGCTCTGGGGAGCTGTGCCACAATAAGCATGGTGGGGCTGAGCATCTCTAAAAGTGAGGGGCCTCTCCAGGCAGTCTGGGAGAGGCCAGTGAAGGTGAGCCCTTCTTACCCAGGTATCATATCCATCCCATGATCCTCAACACCAGCTCCAGACTCTCAGAGAACCCCAATGGTTCTGGTGACGATTGCTTCCTGTTTCTTCACCTTAGAAGTAGATGGGCCTACACATGGCTGGCTGGAGAGTGGGGACCTGGGTGGCCAGTGCAGCAAGGATGACATCTGGGACCTTGGATACAAGGTGTCACCTGCAGGAGCCCAGTCCCTTGAGCCACAGTGCAAACAGCACCTGCAGTCTTCGGCAGCTTCACAGTCACTGTGCAGAAAAGTGCCAAACGGGCCAAATCTCCACTGTGTTGAACAGATAAAATGTCAGTCTGGTACTTAGTTAAAGTAATCCTCAGTATCTTTTGACTGAAATACCCTGCAATACATATTGCAAGTGTTATGTGGATTGGGCCTAGCTCTTGTTATTAAGTGCTTCCTGCCCTGCAGGGTGCATCTCCCAATCTCTGGTGCTGAGCTGGCCCTGCCACCTTGTGCATGCTTACTGCCCCAGCCGAAAGTGGCATTTGCAGGACTCAGGTCACTGCCCCCCAGCAAAGGAGCTTTCAGCTGAGCCCCAGCAGCACGGCCTGCCACCGGCACCTCCTGAAAGGGACCTTCCGCTGCAGCCCTGGCCCATTGTCCAGAGGGATAATTGGAGGGAGAAGTGAAACGGGGCTGTAATGAATTCTGTAGCTATTCAACAGGGTCGGGAGGCAGAAAGCTCGCTGCTCCTGACAAAGTGCTGAGGCTGCTACTTCCATTCTGTGTCCAGAGGGGAGGTCTCCGGAGGGCAACTCACCATTGAGGAGACTCTGGGGTTGAAACAACACCCGCTATCTGAAGTTTTACCCTTTCTGTGTGAACATGCTCTGACGTGGCTGTGAACAGGGTCCTTCCCTGAGGGCTTGGCAGGGCTGCAGCTGTTGGCACTTCCCAGCTCACACAGTGAGGTGTCAGGGTGTCCCTGTTACTGTGTTCTGCTGGCACCAGCCTCAGCTCTGCTGTCCTTCTCCCTAGGCTGCCCTCATAGGCTCTGCCTGGTCAAGTATTCATTCATTCATCCCTGGGGTCCTATGCAAAACTTTCTCAGCCACAGTGACTCCAGAGACCAACAGCTGACCCACTCCAGCACCCAGCAGCACACACGCAGCTCTCCCAGAACCTTGCCAGTGGCTAGATTACCCCCTCCCTATATTTTTTGGGGGATGGAGCAACTCTGGAGGGGGCTCCCAATTTGGGGGTGGATGGAAAATCTGTGCTCCTCTTTCCAGGCATCCTGAGGCTGTGAAGGGCTGGACAGCAAAGTGTTTGTGTGGTCCCTCCCACACAGGCAGAGCCCTGTGGAGGGCAGCTCCTCTCCCACACGCTCCTGCCGATAGCCGGCCGTCTCCAGACATCTTGGATCGCTTTGCTCAGCCCTGCCGCAGCTGCAGCTGAGCTCCTGCTGGGATCTAACACTCAGGGTGGGGTTCCCCCTTCCCTAAAACCTCCTGGCAGCATCTGGCTGGAGGCAGGGACACTGTCAGGAGCAGTCCCCTAGGATGCTGGGCCAGCACTGGCACAGAAGCTGGGTCTGTGGTGCCTGAGCCCTTGGGGAAAGCTTTCTGTCAATTTGCCCAGGCTGCAGAGGGATTGGTGGCAGAAGATCTGGAAGTCTGTGCAGGGGCCGGCCTCCTGCACATGAAGCCTGAGGGAGTGCCCAGCTGCCTTCCTGGTGTAGACAGACACATGGAGGCAGTGAGCCAGTGTCACAGGGCAGTCCCCATCGATTCTGGCAGTGCTCTGGCCCTGAGATGCAGCTGTCTTATTTTATATCCAGATTCTCTTTAAGCAAATGCATAAGTAACCCCCTTCTACTTCTTGCCCATTGGGATGACCCAGTTTTGGACCTTGGAAGGGGATTTAGCTCTTTTGTCCCCAACCCAGTAAACCAGGATTTTTTGGAATGTGCAATCAGCAAACTGCTAGCAATTACAGCCATCACAATTTTCTGCATCATTGCCATAAACAAGTGGGAGGAGAAACCTGGAGCACAACACCCTGAAGAGCAAGAGAAGACAAACAGGCTATGTTCCAAGGTTTAGAGCAGGCTGCAGGCATCCCTAGGGCCAGTGCTGTCCTTGCTAGCCCATGGTGCTCTCGTAACCCTTTGCTCAGTGGAGCTTAGCAGGCTGTCTCAAGCCCCAAGGAAAGCCCTCCTGACCTTCCTGGGAAATGACTCCAGCAAGCAATAAACTTGTTCATGTTTACTTTGAGAGGGGTGTCTCTTCAGGCTTTAATACAACAGGGACAGCTCTGAGCTGTGAAATGTGGCTGACACCAAAGCCATGGCTGGAGCAACCTGCAACCACCAGCACATGCATGGGACCAGCTGGGTCCAAGCCTCCCCTGTGAAGGACAGGAGGCCATGGACAGTCCATCCTGTCCTTTTTCACATGGGTGATGGTTAACCACCTGCAACTAGAGTGCTCCAACAGACTGGCAAACACTGAGCGATAAGAGAGCCCATCACCCCATGCAAGATTTGCAGTGGGGGCGAGGATGAGAGAAGAGGGAGTGGCAACTGTGCTGTGGGCTGACCCAGCCTGGGAGGAGCTTCCCAAGAGGTTCCCTGTGACCCTCGTACTCACTGTGACACTGGCTGAGCAAGCACAATGCAGCTCTCAGCCATGCCACTCTCCCCTTTGCCTGTTTTTGGGCTCTCATCCCACAGCCCTCATCCATTACTTCAGCCATGGGTGTCCCTGGTGGTCAAGCTCCTCATCCCTTTGAGGAGACATGACCCCACTCTGGTGCCCAGCACCAGATCCACTCTCAAACCTTGGGGGCAGCTGCCCCAAACAGACAGCTCTGCAGGCAGGAGGCTGCTCACAGGCTCTGCCTGCAGCCTGCCTGCACGCAGCTGAGCCCAGCAGGGAAGGCAGCGAGCGCTAGCCTTGTCTGTGAGCACAAACATATGCTTGGAGCCTGCTCAGAACACCAGCCCAGGCTGTCCAGCTTCCAGCCTCTCTGTTTCGCAGCACAATAAAAGCTGAAGGATGGCTGAAAGCAAATTCCCCGTGGGAAGGGAAGTGCAGAGCTCTGTACTGTAGGACACACTAGTACTAATCCCACAATGAGGAGTGAGGCTTGGTTGCAGGGAGAAAGGAAGCATCCATCAGGCCTGTCAGAGTCTGCTGTGAGACCCTTGTGCAGCTGATGACCAGCCAGAGCCCTCCCAGATGCAGAGCTAGGGATAAGTGCTCTGATTTCCCTGTCCATTCACCATGTGGGGGACTGGTTTGGTTGGAAACACTGCTTACTGGAAGGATTTGTCCTGATGCATCATCATCCCAAAGCTCCCCCTTCCTTTCCAGACTCATCATCTCCTCCAGCACCCACTGTGATGCAGCCCTGAAGGATGTCCTGGCCCCTCTTCTGCAGCCATGCAGGTCTCAGTGTTGCTTTGCATTTACATGTTGCTGTCGAAGGCCTGAGTGCAATGGACCATTTGCCTTCCCCTGCCATAAACAGGATTCATTTCACTGCTGGAACAAAGGCAGGTTGTCTTCCAGGTCCAGACATGAGCCTTTTGCTGATGGAGGCAGGGATGAGGCTCAGCCTGATACTGGAGATGCAAAAAAGCCAAATGTTTCTCAAGCCTGGCAGGATCAGCCTGTGTTGGTCTTGCTTTATATCAGTCATAGCATCAGTGAGGATGCTGCTGGGCTGGGGGGCTGGGGCCCAGTACCATTTCCTCTGTTTGGCACATGCCCCATGTGTGTCAGCACTGCCAAATGAGATGGGGGTTCATCTGTGCCTGGGCTGCAGCAGGGCTGTGAGGGACAGAGCCAGGCAAGACACGTAACAGGTTCAGCATGTGTCTATATCCTACTCCCTCTCTTGCTACAAACACTGTCCAGATTTCCAGCATCAGAGGGAGAAACACCAGCCAGATTGTTTTACGGTTTGAAAACTCATAATGTTTTCCAGAGAACAGAGCTACAGCCCATCTTCTGCAGTGGGACAAGCTGTGGGAGCCTCCAGTCATTGCTGACAGCCCTAATTTTAAAGGGCTATTCCTGTCTGAGCATTGAGGAGTGACTCTGGGGGTCACACTTACACCACCCTTCACTTTCACTGCTGGGACTAAAGCCCCCTCGCAGCGGGTGGCTTCAGTGGGCTGATGGGTGCCCCCTTTGACTCCCTGCACATCACACACACACAATCAGACGAGTTTCATTCCGAGTCAACTCCATGTTTACCATAACAGAGTCCAGAACTCTGGTTCCTAATTTAATCATGGTGCAGTGACGTGACAACAGGTCACTGTGTGTTCTCAGGGAGGGACTCAAACACAGCAATCCATGGGGTTTTATACCCTCATAGTCTGTGCTATATGTGCCTCTTGGTCCAATGGTGATATTTAACCTGAGGTCTCCTTGCTCTTCGTTGGGTCCTGCAGAGACTCTGGGTGACCGGCCACCTCCCTGCTGGGCTGTGCCACAGGTCCCCATGTCCTTTGTTAGGCAAATAATTGGTGCCAGTTCACAGCTCCTGTTCTGCAGCTCCAGCCATTTCCCCCTGTCCAGGGAACAACCTGCAGCTTGCACACAAAGGTACTGGCACTAAGCATATTCCTCAACACTTCTGACCTCCTCAGCAGCAACAAAAAGCTGAGAAAACAACAGAAAAAAACAGGTCACCATTGCAAAGGCTCTTGCGAGGCACCCCAGTGCACCCATATCCAGAGCAGTGTGTGTCACCCCAGCCCCAAGCAGGGAGCAGCCTCCTCCTGGCACAGCCTGGGAGAGCCCTTGCAGGGCAGGCACAATCACTATTGGTCCTGGTACCAGCGTGGCTGGGCAGTGTGATGAGAGCCAACAATTCAGGGATGGTGCGTGACATCATCTGGGGGGAAGAACCCAGCAGAGGCCCCACTCCAGGAGCAATTTTAGGAATTAGTTTTGTTGAGGTGCTATGCAACAGCAGGCTGGATCAGACAGGCTGTTTCCTTGGTGGGGCTGGGAGGACAGAGAGACATGGCTTTGCAGGCAGTCACAGGGTGATCCAGCCCTGGCTCCCAGCCCCTGAGCCACCTCCTGTCTCAGTCCTGCAGTGAGGCTCAGCCTCTGTTCCAGCAGCACTACCCAAGCCCTGCTGTTGCGCTGGCAGGCTCCTTACAGCAGGTCTGCTTTTAATTAAGCAGGATGCTGCTTTTGTACAGCTGAACCCCTCAGGAGTTTGGGTACAGAGCCTTAACCCCTGTGGCTCCTGCTGCTCACCCTGTGTGCCGGGCAGCAGGCAGGGGGGACCCGGGGCCAGGGGCTTTGGGAGCATGTGCTGGGGCAGCACATCCCACCCACACAGGATGTTGGCCGTGTCCCCAGGGTGACAGGGCATGGTGCAGTCTGTACCATGCCCTGTGGCGGGTGTTTGCTCTCTTGGGGCCGGAAGGCAAAGCCCAGGGCTCTTATCGCGCCAGGCAGATAAGGGTTAATGCCCCAACAGTTGTGCTGAGCTGGCTTTATTGGCAATAAAGCCCTTCTGGGAGCAGCTTCCTAATCATTACGGATTGCAGGTAGCCCTACCTCCAAGGCTGTCCTTCAGCAGCAGCACCCCTGCCCTGCTGCCCTTGTGCTCCCCTTGGCAAACACACCAGGAGCAGGACCCCTCCAACCCCACGCCCCTTCAGTACTGCAGCCCCTCGCAACCCTCACTATGGTGCTAGCACACGGGACATGTGCCCCCAGCCTGCTCCCAGTGCTCACTGTGGATGCTGGTGCAGGGCTGAGCAGGAAAATGGTTCAGAGGCTATGGCCAGCGTGGGTCATATCACTGTCCTTGGATACCTGAAACGCACTGGAATAGGGAGCTGGTACCCCTGGGGCACAGCTCTGCTTGGGCAGAGACGTCAGAAATCACTCCTGCTGCAGAGGCTTGGAAGGGGAGAAGATTGTCCCAGCCGTTCCCAGCACCAGCTGATCGTATGGTCACAAATGTTTAATAAATGGGAGTGGAGTCATTTGTCTGGGCTGATCCCCCCAGGAAGTCTGTGCTCCGCAAAACAAACCGGGCTTTTGTTTGACTTGTTTTAAGTAAAACACGTCACCCCTGTAAATCACAGGTCCCCTTCCCTACCTCCGGGGCAGCAGCAGAGCAAAGGGGGCTGCTGGCCCAGAGGTGCTGGTGGCAAGCCAGAGCCACGGGCTGGTAAGTCTGGTCCCATCATCGGGGATGTGTGTCCCAGCTGGAAGCCGTGGGGCCGGAGCATGCCGGCTCCCGCAGCACACAGCCCCCCAGCCTGCTCACACGCTCCATCGCACACAGCCCCCAAGCAGCTCTGCAGTGCAGCTCCCGGGGACTCGTGCCCTGGCATCCCCAAACCCCAACCCGGCTTCCAGGCTACTTTTTCACCACCCCACTCTCCCCGCGGCCCTGACGCCTGGATGCCAGCCCAAGGTCAGCCGGCGGCTGCGGGCCCTTGGCAGGAGCGCGGCCGGTGGCTGTGGACAGCCGGCCGGGGGCCGTGCCCCGCGGGGCCGGGCGCGGCGTGCGGGCGGCGTGCGGCCGCGGGCCCCGCCGCCTGCCAGCGGGGGCCGGGCGCGCTCGTGTGCGGCGGCGGCAGCGGCGCGCTCCCTCCCGCGCTCCCCACACCGCTGGCAGCCCGCCACCGCGCCGGGGGTTCGCTCCTTTCTCACGACCTCTCAGGTTCCTGAGCTCATCTGGGAGCTATTCATTTCCTGCCAGAAAACAGCCTTGCCTGCTAAAAAAACCACCTTGGCCGCAGAGCGGCCCAGGGCTTGGTACGAGGGCTCTCCCGGCTTAAATCATAAAGCTCCGGCTGTCTGGCTGGAATCAAAGGCAGGGCGGGCGTGGGGGGGCGCGGGGGCCTGTGCCATATGGTAGCACTTAAGAGCCAAGGAGGAAGCAAGGAGGGGCTTTTGCACTGCTCACGAGGAGTGTGGGAAAAGTTAATTGACTTTAATGACAGGTTTCCCGGGACGGCAGCAGCAGCAGATGGAAAGGAGCTGCGGGGATGCAAGGGGCAGCCGGGGCTGCGAGCTCCGTGGTGGGTGGGGGGCAAGGCAGGGTGCTGGGAAGGCAGCAAAAGCCCCCTGCCCACGGACCCCCGTGCAGGTGCACTGCAGGCAGGGATTGGAGCACTTCTTCCAAATCAGCACCCTCCGGTCTGCAAATGCACCCATAGGATTGTGGCGAAGAGCTGACCCAACCCAAGAGCAGTCATGAGACAGATCTGCCTCCAGCCCTTCCCAGGATCCTCTCTGCTGGCACACAGGGCTCAGCAAGGCGTCCAGGGAAGCCAACAGGAGCTGCGAACCATCTGACAGCACTAAGTCCAGTCCCTTTTCCTACCTGTCCTCCATTGTCCCCACACAGATTCATAGCTCAGCCCTGTACCTTCCCTGGCACTCCCCACCCCTCCCTTACCCTTGCCTGCTCATCCCACAGCAGCAGTTTAAAGGCATTTGCTGCACCTGAAGGAGAATTCCCACACACAATGATCCACAGACCCACAGCCTGCATTTGTCATCCCAATTTGTCACGGGCTCAGTGAACTGGCACCAAGAGCACAGCTCTTGGGAATTGCTCTGATCCCCTTAAAGCTCACAAACTCAAGCAGATCTCTCATGTCAACAGGCTGTGGGATAGAGTAAACAGAGAAAGCTTTGGAGAAACCGGTCCAAGCATGCTGTATCTGCTTTATACTAGGCTATTTAAACTCCATTAGCAAATAGGTTCATCTTGTCTTTCACTCTGGGATCTGCTGTATATTCTCCATTAGCCTACAGCAAAGTCTCTTTTTTCAGTGTGCTTTCCAAACCAACTGCTTCAGCAGAAAAGAAAGACTCTGCTCAGGTGAAACAGTATTCACTCTTATAGGTGATGCATTCATTACTGGTCTACATCAGCTCCACACAAGCTATTCAGCAACAGGAGCTGGTCCGAACCAATTCTGAGATAGGTCTTGTGAGCACTTCTCTGAACACAAGGTGGGCTCAGTCCTACCCTCAGTACCTTCACCACAGAGAGGTGACACTGGCTGGTGGAAGGGAAGGAAAGCTCAGCCTGTACAGCTATACACCTGCCTTAAGACAGCAAATCTGATATTCCCAAGTCTTGCACACAAAACCTGACAGTGAGATGCCTCTGTGAGGGTGGCAATGCAGTCAGGCCAGCATCGGAGGAGAGCGAGAAGGGAAAGCTCATTCCAGGAAGATCAACTCCATTAAAAAAAAAAAAAAACAAAAACACAAAAAAAAACCCACCCAAAAAACTGCCACTGCCCCCAGCCTCATCGGTACACCCTGCAGCGAGATATCCCAGGCACATACTATGCCACCCCCCTTCCCAGGATGTATTTTCAGATCAGGTGAATGTTTCTTTACCAGGAGCAAAGCTGGGGGTCAAACCTCAGCAGGTTTAATCAAACTGGTCCCACTCTCTCCAGCTTTCTTTTCCCTAGCACCTGGATACAGTCAAGCACCTGGCTGATCAAGACAAAAATCCAACAAGCTTTTGCAGCAGGATGGAAACCCCAGTGGATCCTGGCACATCTTAAAGCTGTCCGCTCCGAGTTAGAACTTGTTAAGAAGGGCCACGCAAGCTGTAACCTGAGACTGCTGCTCTCCACTATCTATAGCTTGCATCTTGCCTGGAAATGGGGCATCCCCAAGTCACAGGGGTCAGCTGCAACTCATGATTACAGAGTCCTTGCAACCCCACATCACTCCCTCGACCACGTGTTTTCCATATAACAGCAGAGGAAATGCCCAACTCTATCAAAACCAGATGCAAAGCATTAATCATCAAGCAGAGCTTGGCTGGTGCTCAGGGTCGGGAACAGCTCTATGCTTTTAAGTCCAGGTGGAGGTGGTGCCCAGCGCCTGCTGCAGCCCATCAGCCAGGAGCACTCATGTCAGGCTTGTCCTGTGGAGAGCCACTGCTTTTGTAACTCGAGAAGCTCTCGACCACTCTCTCAATCAACTGACTGGAGTCACTTGCAATCTACACTACAGCCTGGGAAGCAGGCTCCTCCGGGTCCAGCGCAGGAGCTCACCCGGGGCAAGCTCGACGTCTTGCTTTACCACGGCTACACCAACTCCATCAGCCCGAGTTGCCCCTCACAGCACATTCACCAGCTCTGCAAATACAAGCTCCTTCTAACAAGTCTTGATTAATTGAGCTGCTCCCAAAGAAGCAGTAATTACATTTGCCCCAGGGCATCGAGACGGGCCAGGTGATTTCACAAGACAGAGGGGACAGAGGGTCTGAGTGATGGCTCCAGCCTGGCAAGCACAAAAAGGCAGCCCTGGAGCAGCAAGATCCACAGGCAGCCAGGAACTGGGCTCCCTCCTATGCACACATGTCAGAGCTCCGATTTTCTCCAAAGGCCTTCCAAAATGGAAGGGAAACTTTTATTTTAAGACCATTCAAAAAAAAAAAAAAAATCCCAAGCAAAAAACAAACCCCCAATCTTTGGTGTCACGAAAGGAAGGGGAGGAAAGGAAGAAAAAAGATCTCGTGTAAAACACGAAACACTGTCAAGGGAGTGCTATGGTACAAAGGCACAATCCAATATGAACATATAATCTATGTACAGCCGTGCCAGCAGCACGGGGTGCAGCGCCAAGTCCAGTCCGGTGCCCGCCACCCTCACCAGGGTCTCCAGACTGAGTCGGCTGTGCCGGGTGGCGGGCCTGGCGGCGAGGCAGCAGCAGCAGCTGTGGGTGGGCCACCATACAGAGGCAGCACAGCTCCACCAGGAGCAAAGGCGGTGCTGGGGATGAGGAAGGCAAACTGCCCATCAGAGGCCGGCAGCAGCTGGAAGCCACCATACACCTTGGCTGCATCGGCACCTGGCTTGCAGGGCATGCCCGGGAGTGGCCCCACACCACTGCCTGGAGGAACCAAGGGTGGCCCAAAGGCTGCAGCTGGTGGCAACGGGGGCGGCGGGGGGGGCGCAGGGTAGTTCATGGTGTTGATCTGGGTCATGCAGCTGGCCAGGTGGCCCAGGAGCCGGGTGCGCACCTCAGTGTTGACGCCCTCGCAGGTGGAGAGGAACCGTGTCACCTCGTTCATGCACTCGCTGAAGCCAGCTCGGTACTTGCCCAGTACTGTGGGGTCTGTGCTCAGGGCAGCTGTGGGAGGAGAGAAGCACACAGGAGTCATCAGGCTCCACAGGGAAGAGGGTGCGCAGCCCACCAGCACTGCATCCTATAGCCCCTCTGAGCGAGGAATCCAGACGGGGAAAGCAAAAGCAGCTCCTCTGACAGCATATCTGGGTTCCCAAGTGCCAAGAATTGAAACAGAGAGCACAGCTCCTCCTCTACTACCAAGTCCCCACATACCAGGGACCCAGGGTGGAAACGCAGTTGCTCCAGTGGCTCTTGTGCCTCTCACACCCCCAAAACAGATCCATGTGCAGAACACAGCTCTGCTAGCAGAGGGAACTCAAACTAGGACTGCAGCCCTCCCAGTGCCCTCCAGCACCAGAAAAGTACAAACAACAGTGACCATCCCAGCATCTCCTTATTGGAGACATTCGCACAAAGCGTGATGCCACTTGCCACCCCTTAGCAGCAGGGATGGAGCACGATGTCCCCCATGACTCTCCAGTACACAGGATTCAGGTGCAGAGCCACTGGCACCAGGAATACAGGTACAGAACACAGTACTCTCCCTCCATCACTCCCCGGGGATGCAGGTGCAGAGCCTGGTGCTCCTGCTACCGTCTCTCCCGAGCAGGCAGGCAGAGCACGCGCTGCCCCCAGTACCCAGACTGCAGGCAGCGCCACCCCAGCTGTCTCTCTCGGGTTCCCCCTCGGGACTCACCAGTCATCTGGGCTCGCTGGAGGCTCCGCAGGTGCTTGACGGTCATCTCCAGAATGTCGGCCTTCTCCAGCTTGGAATGCCGGGAGCTCTGCGGGAACAGGCGGGGCTCAGACCGGCCCGGCAGCGCCGTTTGCACCCGCACCCCCCGCCCCGACCCCCCTGCGCTTACATCCTTCTTCAGTGCGTCCAGGATGAGCGTCTTCAGCTGACCCAGGCTCTCATTGATGCGCGCCCGCCGCCGCTTCTCCATAATGGGCTTGGAGGACTGCAAGAGAGGCGACAGTCAGCGCCGGCCACGGCTGCGCCCGGCGCTGCCCGCTCTGTCCCATCCCGGCCCGGCCACCCTTACCTTGCGGTGCTCCGCCGCCGTCTTCGGTTTGTCGGGCGTCGCATTGACGCTGGCGGGGGTGGCGGCCACCGGCGAGGCGCTGCTCTTCTCCATCAGGTCGGCCGGCATGGTGCGCCGCCGGGGAGAGGCGCCGCGGCGGCAGCGGGGGGGGCCGGGCCAGGCCGTGAGGGAGCGCTCGGGGCGGCGGCGGCGGCGGGGCCGGCGGGGCGCGGGTGCCGCGCGCCCTTGGCCGCCCCTACTTATATAGCGCGCGCCGCACGCGCGCGGCTCGTGTGAAACGTCCCCCGCCGCCGTTCCCACACTCGCGCCCAGCCAATGGGCGCCGCCCGCACGCGGCCCCGCTCGTGGACGGCGCCCGCCCATTGGCTGCGCGCCGCGCGGCGGCCGCCGGCCAATGGCGCGGGGCGGGCGGCCGCGGTTTAACCCCTTGAGCACCGCCCGCGGCGGGGGGGGGCGCGGGCAGCGCCGCGCTAATTACCGGGTTAATTGGCGCCCGTGGCAGGCGCGGCCCCGCCCCGCCCGCTCCCCTCGGGCACCGCCGACCCCGGGGCGGGCTGCGCTGTGGGGGGCCGCGGCGCTCCGGGGTGATGGTCGGGACGCGGCGGGCCGGTCCCAGCTGTGGTGGCCGGAGCGCAGCTACTGTGTGCGGGGGCTGCGGCGAACCGCGGGGCGCGCTGCGGGGCCCGCGTCCTCCCACGGTGTCCGCAGCATTGCCGCGGCCGCCCAGAACTCCCCAGGGCAACCCAGGTCTCCCCACAGCAGGCCGGCTCTCCCGCCGGTCGCCCAGGTGTCCCCACGCCCGCCCGGGCAGTGCCACGTGGTGCTGCCCCGCAGGTGTGCCCGGGGCTGGGCGGGGCCGGTGCCCGCGGGGGCGCGGGGCGGGGGCGCGGGGCACACTCGGGGCCGAGGGCGGTGGCCGCCGTGGGCTGCGCTGCCCGGCTCGCACGCCAGGCTGGCGGCGCGGGCACAGACGCGGTGCTGCCTGCGCTGACATCGTGGGGCGCAGGCGAAACCGCAGGGAGGGAGGTGCCTGTCCCTCGGCCCTGGCCTAACCGCCCTGCTGCCACCTCCGGCTGGTTTGGACAGTTTGTGGGTTACTTTAAAAAAAAAGAAAAAAAAAAAAAAAAAGTATTTTGCCTGGGGACTTGAATCCTTTTTTTTTCTCCCCTCCGCTTGACTGACTTTCTCACACTCCTATTCTCATAGTCTGCCAGCCAGGCCTGAGTCATCCTGCCAAGAACTAGACCTGGCCTATTCAAAAATGTGCTCACTCGCTCTTTCTGTCTCTCTCTCTCTTTTTTTTTTTTTTTTTTTTTTTTTGAGTATACACAGTAATGTTTTTCCACCTCCTCTTGTACCTGATCTGCACCTGTACAGGGCCAATCCCACACATATCACCCGATCTTGCCTTTTCAGAGACCGTGAGAAAAATAAAGTTCAAGAAAGAAGAGACATGTTTGCAGATCTCACCGGTGCAAAGCCCTTGTCCCTGCAGAGGCTTGCCTGCTGAGCCTTCAGAGTTTAAAAAAGAAAAATAAATAAAAGGGAGAGTGTCATGTTTAAAACTGTGGAAAAGTACAAATCCAGGCTTTCTTTTAGCTCCTTGATGAAGCCAAAAGCCTTCTGATTAAAAAAAAAAAAACAAACAAAAAAAAAAAAAAAACCCAAAAAAACAAACAAACAAACAAAAAAAAAAAACCGGCATTCAGCGTGTAAAGTTTAACTAAAGATGAACAATATTTGACAATAATTGAGTAAATTTCAATTTTCTAGGCAGCTGGACAAACTCGAGTGAGGAAACGACCGAGACTGCACTGGGAAGTCAGTGTCGAAAAGCACTTTCACAGTTATCTTCGTGGGGAAATGGGACACAACAGATTATCGTGAAAACTGCAGCATGTTTTTGGAGAGCTTAGAAAATTCTCCGGTAGATCAATATTTCTTCTAGTCCTGATATTTGCATATATTGGTGGGGAAGAAAGTTATGACAATTACCGGGCTGGTGTTCTCTCTCCCTCCTGCGGGAGTTTGCAAAGGGAAATGCGGCGCTGGGCAGCACGGTCCCTCCCGGCCGGAGTGAGAGCCGGCTGCAATTATGTCTGTGTTTGTGGTAGCCGAAGAGTTGCAAACCGCCTGTAATTGCCGGCAACAGGTCGGTGTCTCTGTGGGACGGGAGCGGGGCAGGCAGCAAGAACAGGCTATCATTAGGGGTTGCCAGCATTCGCCGACCCCGGGGACCTGGGAATCGCCAGTCAGCAGCTCCCACTCTGCCCACTGCGGAGCCTGCCGGGTGCCTTTGGCTTCTGGGCTGTGTGAGGAGCCGGGCTGCGGGGATTGGGCCTCTCAAAGCGTCTGCTTCAGTGAAGGCTTCTTAGATCCACCAGCGAGTGCCGCGCGGGGCAGTGGGAGCAGCGACACTGGTTTGTCCCGGCTCCGCATCTCCTCCTCCGCCTGCCTACTGCTGTGAAATGCCTTCATGTGCAAGGGTTGTGATCTCCAAGCGGAAGCACGTATACTTGTGAATTCCCCAGGGATCAGGAGAGGAAGGGGAGGATTTGCATGGAAGGATGTCTCTGGAAATGAAATGGCTGAGGCCAAGTTTAGGCTGGAAGGCGGTGGTGAGGAGGTTTTTAACCACTGAGAAGATCTGGCAGAGATCCTCGGGCATCTTTAGCCCCGCCTTCTCTTGTGAAAGAGGTGTCAAGGGGGAGGTGAAACCCTGAGATAAGGGACTGCCCCAGGGATGTCCCTTGTCCCACAATCCTCCCAAAATGTTTTTTGCTTTGCTCGGGCAGTCATCTTGGATTACAAATTGGGAATTGTTCAAAACAGATTTGTGAAGAACCTTTAGACAATGCATTGGGGCTTGACTGACTGGCAGAACGTCTTGGAGGAAAAATGTGTTGGCAAGAAAATTTAGACTAGTCCTGGGCACGGGCCCAGGGGTGGGAAGGAATAAAATAGGATGCTGCTGCTGGTGCAGCACGCAGGAGGTGAGGAGGTGGCAGGGTTGGCCATGCCTGCTCTCCGGTCCTTTAGGAAGCAGCCAAGATGAGGAAAATGTGCTTCTAGAGATCGAAGTGTTTAAATATCCAAAGCTTGAAGAATCCTAGGAAATACAAAAAATAGAAACCAAGTTTCTTGTAATAACTGCAAGCTGGATCCCAGGAATGGCACAGCAAGCCTTTCCTCTTTGTGCCACAAGCTGAAAGTCTAGCCTGGCCACAGCTCAAAGTTGTCACCACCCTGAAGGCTGGGAAACAAGAGCTGCATCTCAGGGACATGTCCCTGGCACATGTGTCTCCTCTGGACAGCCCTGCTCACATGCCTCTGCTCGTAGTTCCTGTCCCAGAAGCTGTTGTGCAATCCATACCCAACCGGCTCCCCCGGGATGGGTGATCTCAGAACATTTGGGCGCTGGTTTCAGGATTTATTTCCCCTCTGTAAACATTTTCCACGTCTTTGGAACAAGGTCACTTTCAAACTGACTTCCTGACAAAGCTCCCTAGATGAAGCAAAGCTTCCATGGACATTACTCCCCTACACACCAGGTCTTTGTGGTAAAGAGGGCAGCTTTTGTGCAGTAGCATCACTGTCTGGCCCCCTCGATGGCAGGAGAGGCTCATTTTAAGGCAGCAGCCTGGCTTTATGGCAGGGAACCCTGGGAACCCATTTCCCAAAGACCTGCTGAGACCTTGGGTCCCAGCTCTGTCAGACAAGTGTTGGGGTGGCTGCTTGTGTGGCAGCTGCTCACCAGAAGCTGGGCTCTTTCAGCTGTTCCCTGGCTGCTACTGCAGGAGAGAGGCTGAAATGTTTTACTCCTCACTGTGTGAGTCAGGCAGGTGTGCTTGGGCAGCTCTGGCCATTCTGCAGTGACACCCCCTTGTGTGGAGAGAGCATCCTGGCCTCCAGGAACTGGTGCCCTTCATTCTGGTGCCCACACAACCAGGAGGCGTCCCTGGGAATGGCACAGGAAATGGGATGAAGAGGCCAAAGCTCTGCTTGAGTAGCAAAGTGCCAGTCTGAGAAACTCCAGAGTCACTAAGAACAGACAATGAAGAACCATTTTCATCTCCCCAGTCCAGGTTGGAGCACAGCTCTGTGCTGAGAAAGGCTCTGGGACAAGAGCCAGGATACCTGGATCTCTTGCTAAGCTGATTCCTCTTGGCAGGCTCCTATCCTGCTGAACCAAGGAAACACTGCTGGGGAACTGTCGGGGAGGGCATTTTGGCAGCTGTGAAATGCCACCCATGTGGATGGGAATTCCCTTCCTGATACCCATGGCGTTACTTCAGAGGTTGCTGGTTTGGCTAGAGCAGCCACAGAGTATTAATGGGCATGAGATAGTGCAGCCCCAGCTTTCCCCTCTGTGCCTTTCCAGAACCCCACCTCCAGCCTGGTCTGAGGCTGGGTGTTGGCAGGCATTGCAGCTTGAAAGAAGCTCCGGGTACATCCCTAAATTTCCTGTGGGGCTTGGACTGGTATCTAGCACTGCTGCTACCAGCCAGAGGCTGTGAGCTGCCTTATACCCTTCTCTGAGAGATGCTCTTTTCATGCAACATGCCCGAAGTTCACCAGACCACTGGTTTGCAGACTGCTGACCATGACAGGGCAGTCCCACTCCAGTACAACAGCCAGTATCCTTGACAAGATATAGGAGCTCTAGGCAGAGGGACAGACAGCTGAGCCTGCATCCCTCTGAGAACCAGAAATAAATGCGCAGTCACTGCCACGCTCCAGAGGGGCGAAAGAGCATCTCAGCTCTTGTTCACTCCCTCTGTGGTGGGAGGTGTTGGCAGTGAGAGCCGAGTTATTTATTTATTAAGATCCCACTTGTGTTGCTGCCTGAGGCTGCTGGTCTCTGTGCTGGAGCTATGGTGCTTGCATGCTTGCAGGGAGTGGAAAGACTGCAAGCTATGAAGCAGGAGTACATATGTGAAAATACTGTGAGTTTGGCAGTGGTGGGGCTGGAGACGGCATGAGGGCTCGCTGGCACAGATGTCCCTGTCCCAAACACTGAGCAGAAGGACCCCTCTTGAGAGCCAAATGAAGATGGGTGTGCATCAGCTCCACATCCTGAGTCCAGTCTCCAGTCGTGTTGCTGCAGCACTAGTGTGCTGAGCTGTCTGTGATCCCTGACATGCTATGGCTGCAGGAAACCCCACAGGCTGTTCCAGAACACAGCTTTTAAGTCAGATCAGACCAGCAGGGCGGTTTGCAGCCCAGCTGTGTGCAGCTGGGTCGGCACAGCCAGAGGATGGGAAGACGTGGGCGGGAGCGTGGCGAGGTGGGAGTCTCGCCAGCTGTCCTCGGCGCAGGGAGCTTGTGGCTGGGTGTGTCATCCTGCCCTCAAATTCCCAGAACGCAAGCCCTTTTCTGTGTGCTGCCTGCCCTCTCCCCCTGGCCCTGCCAGCGCCTGCAGCCAAGGGCAGGTGGGAGCCTTGGCATGTGGCTCCCTAGGGACTCAACCTTCACCGACTGCAGACTCATGAATCCCACAGGGCCAGCCCTTGGCCACAGTGTCTGTGCTCTTCTGCAGAGTGATCAATCATATTTTCCAACACAGTTCCTTCTCCTTGGTATTAATCAGTCCAAGCAAGTAGCCTGGACTGATCACTACCATTGAGCTTTCTGCTAAATTTACCAGCTGATCACCATCTCTTCCCTTCATCCATGAAGTGGCAGCAGGGAGTGTGTTGTGTAAACTTCACGTTATCCTCAAAACCCTGGCAACCGTGATGATACAGCAAGAAAACATTTGGAACCTTTGGGAGGTGCTGCGACAGGCAGCCCTGCCTCGCGCTGGGAAGCTCTGCTGAAGGCAGTGCGGGCAGGACGGGCAGGACAGGGGCTGTGCCTCACCAAGGGTGCGGCAGAGGTCTCAGCCTCCCTGAGCTGACCAGGTCGTGGAGCCCTTGGGACACCAGGCATTTCCCCTTGCCAGATGGGATTGGGCACAACTTGCCAGCCCTCCCACTTCCATTATTCCTGTATCCATTTATTCAAGAAAACACAGGATACTTCAGGGTGCAGTGCTTTCCTACTGCAGAACAGAGCCTTTGCAGAGGCACCTTTCTTGATGTGTAGGTAGAAGGACTCGATAAATCCAGGCTACAATGAATTATTTGCACTTGGTGCCTGATCTCCCTGGTGTCTTCAGTTTTGTTTTAGTTTGGCAGCGTTATGGAGAGAATTAGCCTATCTCACTAATATTGAAATGTATACATCATCTGAATCCTGTCTTCCTAAAATCAATATTCATTATTCAAGGTGACAACAGAGCTCAAATTAGTCCTTTAGCTATATCAAGAGTATCAGGATTATCACATGTTATTTGGATTAGCGACCTCATGCAGACGCATGGCTTCCCACACGTGGGTAGGGCGGCAGGGCACGGTGCTCCGGTGCGTGGCCGGGAGGATCCGGGCAGCCGGATCCCGCCCTGCCTCCTGCCTGCGGCAGCCCTGGGGAGCCACCTGCATTGCGCCAGAGTTCAGCCGTGGCGGCAGGTGAGGTGATCTGGGGCGGCGTGCCGGGGGACACAGGGACAGTGGATTTTTGTTTGTTTTTCTGCCCAGGGCAGGCAGTGGGAGGAGGGGATTTGAAATCCTCAATTAGCACACTTTGACAGCAGCGCAGGGTGTGTGCTAGAATGGAGTGGTTTCTCTCTTACGTTTCTTTTCCCACTTGCTGATGTGTGGCCAGAGCTCTCCATTAGCCCTTTGGCCGTTGGCACATGTTAGCAAGGGGTAGGATTCTTGGAAAACTACATTTTCCATTTACTTTGCCTGGTGCATGGCTGCACGTGTGCTGGTCCAGAGCTATGTTCATGCCCTGGTGCCAGAGATCATGCTGGAGAATCATCCTTATGTGGGCTAATATGAGATCTCTTGTGAGCTAGTCAAGAATTGATGTGTTACTAATTGCTGTAATAGAAAATATCCTTTAGAGGATGTTGTTTTATAAACAAGGGGATAATTTACAGTTCAATTGCTTAAATCATGCATTAATTGCTAAGAGTAATGAATAAATACATTTGCAAGTACAACATTTAATTTGCACAGATTCCAGAAGTCTAGACATTAAGAGGCAAATCATTATTTGATAAGTAATCTGGAATGTCGTATGAAATGACATTTATTTTCACATGATGAAATATCCTGATATAAGATTTCAAGGTTCTTGTCCTTCATTTCCCTGCAATGAAGGGCAGTATTTTCATTGGCTGCCTCAGAAATGTGTCCAGGCTGCCTGGGAACACAGGTGAAGGCAGGGATCCTCCAAGAGCGACACAGAGAGCAGAGCAGCAAACCTAGGTTTATGCAGATGGAGGTTTTCAATATTACTTAATGTCAAGAGAGAATATAGAGCTAAAAATGGGGGATATCTGCAGTAGACTGGGAAGCTTCACATCAGTGCTAACCGATGGCAGGATGGCTGTTGGGCTGTGGAAAGCAGAGGGAGTACCTGAGGAGGTGAGCTGGAGTATTGGTTATGGAAGGGAGGCATTAGTGCTGCTGCCTGGGCACTGGTGAGGCCTCGGCCCAGTGTGAGGATGCAAGCATAAGCAGCAGCAAATAAGCCCAGCAAAGGGGGCTTTTGCAGCCTGCTGCTGGCCATGTGTGCCCAGTGGCTGTTGCATGCACCACGGGAGGCTGCAGGAATCTGTGCAGGACTGTGTCCTATTCTCCAGGGAGTGAGGAGCCCTGCCTGCTGCTGGAGCCAGGGCTGGCTGCTGCTGCCCAGAGTAAGAGGCCCTGCAAACAGAAGACAACTGTGCTTCAGTTGCTGATATTGAATAATCTTGGACTACTGGTGCCCTTTCGCAGGCCCATATCTTTATTGGAGGCTGTTAAAGCCGAACCTCCCAACAGTAATAATATGACTACAAAGCATTTCTAAGAATAAAGTACGTGGGAATAAGGGAGATACTGAGATCCCAGCCAATTTCAGTACAATATGAGTCTGAAGTACCATATAAAGTTAACAAGTCAAATTTAAATGTATACAAGGCTCGGAAGCATACAGGAAACAGGATCGGCCAGACCTTCGAAGGCTCATCATTGTCTTTCAAAAAGCCCACTGAAAGGCTTGTGCCATAAAAAAAGGTGTATTCACATGGCTAATACAGTGATAAACCTGGTGGAGAAATGCCAGCAGCCAGAGTGGGCAGGGATGCTCCCTGCAGGGATGCTCTGGTGGCCCAGCCCCTGTTACAGAGTGCTTTGCCCTGCTCTCTCTGTTGCTGCACCACAATAAAAGAGGGTTCTTCTGGTGTAAATCTGGGGAGTGTTTGGCAGGTGACTGGCTCCAAGACAAGAAGCAACCCTTGCCCCCGGCTTTATGGCAGGTCATCTAGCCTCTGCAATCTTGTTGCTGGAGAGGTAAAAAGTAGCTCTCCTGCCTTGCCCAGCACCTTCTTCATCACACTCCTGAGCAGCATAAGCTACAGCCAGCAGTGCAGCATGTGGTGGTGGCTTCCCTGTCCCCTGTGATATAAAGATCTGGGATGCCACAGACAGGAGAAGACAAGGAAACAGCTATGAGAGACTGCATGTGCTGCATGCCCTGGAGCTTGTCCCTGCTTTCTCAGACCTGTAAGCATCTGTGGATTAGAAGGGTCTTCAGTAGGCACCTGGAGAACAGTTTGTGAAGTGTTACAATGTGAAAACTATGCCAAAAGGTCCCAAGCCTGCTCCTGTTTAGCTTCCTTGAGTACCAGATTAAGAGCCAAATGTGCTCATGAAATGCCAGACACCCAGAGCTCTTTCAGCCTGCCTGAGTGGTGTCAGTGTGGTGAGCTTACTGTGCCTGGTCTTTCCTTCTCCTGTGTGTTATTTGTCTTTAGCAGGCTGTATTCTGCCTTCATCATGTGCCGTTGTGTGTTTATACATTTTACCCATCCATTTGAAAGCAAGAACCAGTGCCACAGGACTTACCAACCAGCCATGCTCTCTGCATGCAAGCAAGCTGCATGTCAAACCATCCAAAGACTGCAATAGAATGGCAGAAGGGTCTCTGGAAAATGCCCTGCTACAAAGACATTGGAAATCAAGGTTGTTTCATGGCTCATTTGTGAGCAGGAAGCAAAACCACCTCGATTTGGTGCCTCTGAAGAGGCCAGGAGAACTGGGATGTATGTTGCAGGATTTGGCGTGCAGGAATTCATGAACCATTAGGCCATGTCAAAACTAATTTTTAAATGAAATGCAGTGTCCTAGCAAAACACATGCCTGAGACTTAAACCAAAACCAAAGTACAAAATGTGGTGTTTAAAGGCTGGGTTCCATCTCAAGTGAATAGAAGCCACATGCATTCATCGGAGATCAGATTTTGGTGTGATCTGAAGTTGAGCTCACGGAGGGTGCAGTGTGAGGAGGCAGAGGAAGTCTTCATTCCTGCAGTCCTGTAGACAAGATCAGCCTTTCTGCACTTTCAAAGTGAAAAGGTTTCTGACACCAGCCCTATGTATGCAGGCTCCCCAGGTGTGGGACGGAGCATCCCAGGGCTGCTCAGCTACTTGATCCACACTGTGAGCAGGCAGCAGTGAGGCCACTTCCAGCAGCCTGAAAACCTGGTGCAGACCTGCATCTCTCTCCCCTTGCTGCCCACAGTGAGTTTGGGACTGTGAGCTCCCAGTGACACCACTCTGTAGCAAGTGTTCTGCAAAAGTGCCAATATTGAGGTTTAACCTTTATTAATTGGGGAGAGGAAAAAAATAATGCTGGCAAAATATTATCGAATACTTCAAATTAATGATTAATTCTAGATGGAGTGATACTGTTTGATGTGGTCTTTGCTGGTTTAAACAGGAGAAGGGTGATTCACTCTAAAGGAATTTATAAAAACACAAGTATTTGCTCATGGACAATAAATACTGGGGCAGATAAAGAGGGGGATGAAGTGTTCGGTGTTGTGATAGCAACTCTGCTTGAGAAAACTTTTGACCTTCTCACATCTTAAATCAAAGGACACCCCCTCCCTCACTTTCCCCCTGGCCTGCTCTGGAGGCTGAGGGAACGGGGTACGTGGGAGCACACCAGGCTCACCCTGGGCTGTGTTGCTGGCAGGTTCCCCCTGTTTCCCTCTTGTTCCCACGGGGAAGACTGGGCACCCGCCAGCACCCGCTGAGGGGCACAGGGCAGCACCCGACAGCAGTTTACACAATCTGTGTACACAGCCTAATCTGTCAATTTGCCTGTCATAAAAGTAAGCGCATAAACCTGGTGCTGAAGCTGCTGTGGTTTACAGAGCTGCTCCACCTGGGAAGCTGAGATTTATGCTGTCCACTGGCGAGTGAGGCATCCCCATCCCATCCCATCCCATCCCATCCCATCCCATCCCATCCCATCCCATCCCATCCCATCCCATCCCATCCCATCCCATCCCATCCCATCCCATCCCATGTCGTCTCACCCTGTCTCCTCCCTGTGCAGAAAGGCAGGCTGCCCAGGAGGGCTGGCTGCAGGCAGCAGAGAGCCCATGAACAGCCCAGTGGGAGTGGCACAGAGGTACCGGGAGTGCAGTGCCTGCCCCGCGGCGCCTGAGAGCCATCGGGTGGGTACCTGAGGGAGGGAGCTCGCTATCTACCTTTCCCGTGGGAATATGATGCAGCTGAGATAACCCCTAGACCTCTCTGGGACTCTGCCAGTGTCATTAAAGTGTTGACATCTGCTGATTACCCTGACATGATGCTGGTTTTATTGAGACAAGATTAGCCACTTGCACTTTGAAGGGAGGCTAGGCACACACTGAACTGGCTGTCCCCTGTCAGGAAGGGCTTCAGAGCCTTTTCCATTCTGGTCTTTTTTCTTTATGAAAATCTAAGTATTTATGCCCTAAAAATAACAGCATGGGAGTGAGGGCACAAAGCAGGCAGAGCAAAGTCCCTGAGCTGGTGTCTAGCCTTGCCAAGTCTGTTGTGGGTTAGCCAGCAGTACAGGGTGGCCCTGGTCACATCACCTGTCAGTGTGGGGCTGATGGAGCAGAGCGGATACCCACAGAGGGGCTGAGCCCCTGCCTGCAGCCATTCCTGCAGCATCGCCTCACAGGCTGTCAACAAGCCTTTCATCACAGCCCCTTCTGACATCAGCCTTTCCAAAACACCTGAGCTCCTTGTGGTCCCTGTGCACATAACACTTGGAACTGACAGCGGCTTCTGGTTCCAATTAACCCAGGGGCAGTATGGGGACTATCTGATTGCACTGCAGTGGAGGGGAGAGGAGAAAAAGCCTTTCTGGGAAGCAGCGATTGAGTGTGTGGTGTGAACAACTTCTGAAAAAAGCAGATGGTTTCTCTCTTTCTTTCCTCCTTCTTTTCCTTGTCTTTTTTTTTCCTGAATTCCATGAAACAGACAACCCAACAGCACATTTTTCACCATCAAAGCTTTACTGAAGGGAATTCTCCATTGCTATTTCATTTCTTCCTTATGTTCACAGATTGTAAAGCAAACTGCCTCTGGAGAGTAGGGAGGACAGATCTGTCCCAGGGTGACAGCAGAGGACTGCCCAACATCCCTGGGGCATGACAGGCTCTCCCTGGCAGCTGGCAGCCAGGGGAAGTGAACACGCATCTGCCATGAGATGCTGGGTGACAGACATGGCACTGCAGCTGGCAGCTGCTAGCACTGGAATCTGGGACATAGGGATTTGCCAAGGTCCATAACCTCTTGGTTAGCCTTGGACACCTGCACAAGGCTAACAACTGTGAGCAGAAGCTGCAAGCAGCTGGGGAAAGCAAGTACCAGTACTGGGGCTGGCTCCACTAACTGATGCTCTCCTGGGGGAAGATGCACTCACAGGTCAGCAGAGGCAAGTCCCACCTGGAGCCTTCCTCCCACAGCCTTCCCACGGTCACACCACAGCCAGAGATCCCAAATATTATGTCTCTGGGAGAAACAGGGAGGGAGGAAGCCATAATCCCATGAAATCCCAGCCCACGGTGTGCCAATCCTTTAAATTACTCTCTCTCACATGCAACATATTCAATGCCTGTTGAAAGAAAGGTGGTTAAAGGAGGAGATGTAAATGGAAAATAAGCTTGATGGGCAGATGGGGTTGGAGTGTTCTGTCTTGTTAATCCAAGATCTGTTTTTTTAAGACACCATTTTTAGACCTGGCAATGCTAGCTGGTTGCTGCCTGCTGTGATGCATGGCAGCACTGGTGTGCTCTGGGAAGATGCTCTTTGAAAAGGAGGAGCAAGGATTCAGCAAGGAGCTGCAGCACAGGGAGGGACAGGAGCAAGGATGGCAGCCAGGTGTGCTTGGAGGGCTGGAGAAGGATACTGGTGGCTCTGTTCTCCTTCCACTAGTGACTTGGACACAAACAGGGAGCATTTGCTTGCAAAATGTGCTTCCCCAGCCAGGAAAGTGAGATGTGGAGGCCAGTGTGGGGCCAGGAGCACCTGCCCAGTCCCCTGGCATTGGCAAGTGGCTGGACCAACATGCTTGGTACACATGCATGGCTGAGTCAGAAAGCATTAGAAGAGAATGGCAAAACTGGTTAGACAAATGGGACTGAAATGATCACTGGGACCAAGAAGGTCCAGAGCAACTCCCAGCCAGAGCAGTTGCAGTCAGAAAATAACCTCATTGCTCATTGAAACTTGAGCCACACATGAGAGAGACAAGCCAGTGCAAACTGGCAGGGACGGGCATCCCTTGCATTGTGTTTCCATGGCCTCACTCACCACTGCTCACACAGGAGCACAAGCCTGCTCCTTGCCATAAGCTGGAGGAGAAGGAGGAGGAGGCACTGGTGAGGAGCAGCCAGCCCCATGGGGTTTATCACTGGGTATGTGTTGTGCTCGTCACCTCTGACATCAGCTCTATGCCTTAAAGATGTCTTTTGCCTGAGGAAAAGCTGCTTCCAGGCTCCAGACCCAGGATGGTGAATGGCAGCTTCCCTGGACTAGGATGTGGGTGCACTGAAGGGATGGTGCCCCCCACACTGTGATGCTGCTGGTAGTGCAGAGCCTCAGCACTGAGCTGGGCCTGTCCCCACATCCTGGAGCTCCAGAGCTGCTGTCCCAAACTTGGCAGATTTGGGGTGAAAGCAGGCTATTTTTGAAGATGCTTCAATCCCACAGCCTACACATCATAGGGATGCCCAGTGAAAACCGGGATACTTCTCACTTTCTCCCTTCTGCACCCCAGGAACCCATCCAACACCTCCCTCTGCCCCCGAACTGGGAGTGGGGTCCGTGGGAAGGGGAGAGACCTGGGGCTCGCTGGCAGCCCGGCCGAGCCAGCCCTGCCGGAGAGTTGCTGGTTTTCACACGCCGCCAGGCTGCTGAGCGTCCCGCTCCCTCGGCGCCCAGCGCCTCCGAGGGTCAATTACAGCGATTACTTCAAGGAGTCAAACCGGCTGCCGGCAGCGCTGGAGAAAATATTTTTTTTCCCGTTTGGCTTTGTCAAAGGGAAGGAAAGAAGTGCCTGGGCATGCGGCGAGGGGTGAAAGAGCCTCTGCTGTACGAAGGGCAAAAGTCAGAGGGCGGCTGGGTGTTTGCGGGGGAGGAGGCAGCCCCGGGGACAGCTGCCCTGTTCGGCCAGTGCCACTGAGCAGCACTTGGGGCTTGGGCAGCCTCCAGCACACTTGGTCACTCAGGAAGGGCCTATAAACAGCCAAGTGATTGTAGAGAGAAGCAAACCAGTTAGTGGAGGAGACAGCCTTTAAAAGTGAACATGAAACCTTGGCAAGTTTTAAGTCACAATAAAAGGAATTTAAAAGTCTGTGGAAGAACTTGCAAAAGGTATTAAACCCTGAAAATAAACATATTTGCATAAATGCCAGGAGCAGGAAACCAGCCAACAAGCTGGAGCAGGTTGTGAGTGATGGAGGCATGAACAGAGCACCCAGGGAAGGCAAAGCCTCAGTGGAAAAGCTGAGTGGTGGCTCGATGCTCAGACAGTGCCTGTCACCCTTCCTGCAGGGCTGTGCAAGGGTCTGTCCCACAGCAGGGGCCTGCTGGAGATGTCTTCCAACAAAATGATGGGCTACTGGTACAAGGCAATGCCAGCCCAATTGGTGATAGACAGCTTTTCCTGCCAGTCTAGGGCAGAGGGTGGGGAAGGAAACATGAGCTCCAGTCAAAGGGGCTCGGGGGATCTCATGGGCAATTTGGGAGAACTCATCTATAACAGATCTGGATCAATACAACACTCAGGGGACACTCAACACCATCTTGCAGGAGGAAGCCATGCCTCACAAATCAGCCAGGTCACTATGTGTGGGGTGGAGAGCAATGTGCCGGTCATGGAGCAGTGACACTTCCAAAACTTTTTTTTTTTTTTTTTTTTTTTTATTTCCTTGTCACCTCCCCTAAAGGCCCCAGATGCCCAATGGGCTGAAGGGACATTTGCCTGGAATGGAAAAATGACTGGTTAAAAGACTTAAAGAGAGCAAAAGTAAAGCTGGCTGCTGAGCAGTTCACAGTATAAAACTTCAGGCTGGTAAAATGGCGCATGAAATTCAGTATAGATAAAGGCAAAGCAACAACCCACAGACAAGCAGGCCTCAATAACCATGCAAAATGCTGACCCCCTCTTCAGTGATGCTGGGAAAGAGTCAGGACAGGAAGCATGATGTATGATTATGGAAAGAAGAGAGAACAACTAAATACTTTCTCTTTTGGAGTAGTATGTGCAGTTTTTTTTTCTCAAAAAGGATGCAAGAGAAATAAAGAAAAATGAAGAAAGGCCTTAAGGATGCTTGGGAATAGAGTTTGGAGGCATGTTGAGAAAAGATCAGGCAAGATCAGATGTCATGGTCACACAAGTTTCGAAAAGCTGAAGGAAAGTCATATGGGTCCCAGGAGTCAGAGCAGAAGGTGGAGGGAGACCTGGCATCAAACTGGAACAGTGAAATCATGTTGAGAATACGTCCAAAACAAGGAGGAAGAGGAAGCCTTTGCCTTCATCAGTACTGCTCAGCCATGAAACCCTTGGCCGCAGGCTGTAGTGGCAGCCAAAAGCACAAAGTGGGGAAAGCTGCACCCACCGATGCTGAGTCTGTGACACAACTGCAAGCAGCTGAGACAGAGCTCACCCACACCTGAGCTCCTCTGCTCCCCCAGTATCTGCCACCTTCACGGCAGGGCCTGGGGCTTGTGCTGCACTGCAAGCTGGCAATTCTTGTCCTGGGGAAAGGGTGAAGGAACCAGGATAGCAGACCATGAGGCTGAGCTGAGCACACAGAGGCGCCTTCTGAGCTGCAAAGGGTCAGGCAGGAAGCTGTGCCTTGGTGCTTTGTTTTCCATGTGCTGCACTAACTTTGAGTTACAAGCCAGAAATGCTGCCCTGCCCACCCCTGCTGCCTCCACTGTGCAGCACCTTCACCCCTCCCTGACTTTTATGAGCAAGGATCGACCAAGATTTCCTCTGCCACATTGACAAATATCTTGAGTCAGGAAGAAAAAGAAGCTGAACCTGTCTCTGCATTGCACACTGGCATGATGTCATAGGATCATGCAATCACTGGTTTGGGTTGGAAGTAACCTTGAAGATCGTCTAATTCCAACTCCCCTGCCACCGGCAGGGATGCTACCCACTAGATCAAGTTGCTCAAAGCCCCATCCAACCTGACCTTGAACATTGCCAGAGATAGGGAAATGTTATGGGTGTCTGGACGGCAGCTGCTGGGTGCATAGCCTGGTGCTCCTGCTAGGAGAGGGAGGCATCAGGGCAGCAGGACCCGTCTGTCAAGGCAACACCTGGCCTTTGGCAAGTGAGTTTTTTTTGGTGAAAAGCCATTTGCCGCCTATCTGGCTGGCCAGCTCTCTCAGTGGCAAGAGAGCTCAGCATCCTCCACAGTTCCACACCAAAATGCAGGCTCCCCCAAGGTCCCTTCTGCCCATAGGGAGCAGCCTGGCCAGCGCCCGTGCCCGGCAGCCTGCCACCTGCTCCAGTGCTGCCATCCCGCACGCGAGGGCCGGGGGCAGGGGCTGGCCGCCGGCATCGCTCGCCCTCCAGGGCGCGGGCCTGGGGTGGGATTTGTGGAGATTATGCCGGAGGAATTACAAAGGAGCAGACTTTCCCACAGACGCTTCAATCGCTGCCCTGAGAAAGTGTGTGAGCTGAGGCAGGCCGCCTGCCTCACGGTGCTTTGGGGAGCACACAGGAACAGCACACACGGTTTTTAATAATTAAGTAACTTTAATTGTCCTGGGAAAGCAGCGCTTGCCTTGGGGCACTCTGCGCAAACTCATAATTAATGTTACCGGGAGAGATTACGGGAAGGAGAACTGAGAAATGATTCACTTTTGCTTTTTAAGCCTCTCCGTGTTAAAGCTGTATTATCCCCTAGTTTAAAGCCTCATTTAGCTGTGAAGAAAGCCAGTGTGCTCACGGGGGGAGGTGGGGGGAGGCAGGCAAAGCACCCTGACAAATTGCAAACAGCCACGACAGGCTCCACCACCAGCCCTGGCAGGATGGGAGCCAGCAGCCAGCACAGCTGGGAGCGTCCCGGGTGTGCAGAGCAGCACCATGGTGGGGAGCCCAGAGGAGTGAAGGATGCTCATCATCAGCACGGGCCCGAGGCTGGCATGTGTGTGTAATTCCCACATGCCCCTTCTTGCTTGAGGGCTCCAAAGGCAGCTGCCAGCACAGGAGCTGCCAGACAGTACCGGGACAAAGACTGGTCTCTCCCAGTACCCCCAGTGCACCAGAGGGGTAAATCCTGGGAAGCCTGAATTTGGCAAAGTGAGAGCTCCTCCTTGGAGTCAGAGGGTGACAAACCCTTTGTAAATCTGATTTATTCCAAGTAAATAAAATGGGCATTTAGCATCCTAAACCTGGCTACACTCCTCTGCAATAACCTGCTCCAAATCCCCAGGGACCAGTGCTTTCCTGTGGCAGCATGTCACCTGTCTGAGCTGTGCAGCAAGTGATTCTCCAGGACACCATGGTGGGAGTGGACAAAATCCCTGTGTTAGGACATGCCTCAAGCAAGCTGAGCCCCCCAGAGTTCCCAGCCCTCCTCCCCAGGCAGCTGCCTGCCCTCTGGGTCTGCTGAGCAGGGGGGATTCATTCAGCTCAGCAGTAATGCTGATGCTGAGCGCCAGCAGGGCCCGAGCCCCACGGGGAGGGAGCCCAGTGGACAGGAACTGCCGGTGCTGCACAAAGAGGTGGGCAGTGAGGGAGGGATGCGAATCCTTCCCGGGGTGTGCGGCGCCTGGGATCCGTGGTGCTTGCTGACGCGTTTCACCCACTTTAAAACCAACAACCTATTGGACTGGAGCGCCTCTTTTCTTTCTTTTTTCCTTTTCTGTTTTTTTTTCCCTTCCGCCCAAAGCAAATCATTGGACTCATGCAGGACGCAAGGTATTTTACTCTATAGAAATCCTTTTTTCAGGCAACTATGTCAAGAATGTTTTCATACTTTGGGCTGGATGGGAAAAAAAAGGACTTAATCCCCTGAGATGGTTATTTCTCTGAAAACAGACATGCAAATGCTGGACTTGTCAAACCTTAAAATGTTTTCTTTATTCAGGGAATTACTGCCTGCCTGCTGAGCCCGGGTAATGCTGACAGGCTAAGCCCGGGGCCTTGGCAGCAGAGCATGCAGAGTGTGGGAAAGGGCGGCTGAGGCACGCGCCAGATAAGATCATACAATAAATGATACAGCCCTCTGGAGCACACGGCCACTTTCATATGCAAACAGGCCTCCCTGTACACACACACACACACACACACACACACACACACACACACACACACACACACACACAGAGTCACACACACACTCTCACAGAGCCCAGGCAGGAGGCAGCACCTTGCTGCACGCCTGGGCAGACGCACCTGCACATGCATGCACACAGCTGCAGGGCTGGTGTGATGCAGGGGGATGCAGGGGAATACAGGACAGGTTTTGCTCAGCCCAGTGAGCATCCCAGGTGCTGGAGGAGGGGGGGATCTAGCCAAGCACATTACCTGATTGTCCTGTCATGCCTCAGTGGCTGTATTTTGGTGCTGCTGGTGGCCAGGTTCTTGCTGCACAGTGCTTGGAGGCCCTACTGGAGCCCTGTGAGGAAAGGAAAGTCATCATCTAATACCTTGGCTAATTCTTTCTTCCACATGTGAAGTAAAACCTAGAAACAGGACTCAAATGGCTCAGAAGATGACAAAGATGATCCAAAATGCACAGGATTTTTAGTTGCATTTGTTTAGCTGTTGTGTTGTTTTGGACCTAAGAGAGGCTTTTTGGTACACATGCCTGGGGCTGGGCAAAGTAGCCATATATTCTGCCCTTTGACAGGGATTCATTTCTAAAGAGAAGCAAAGAGCATGACCCCACTGATGGGGGGGCAGGACTGATGGTGCCATGTTCATGCTGCCCATGGAGGCAGTGCCAGCCTCCCCCCAGGCATCCACAGAGCCCCCACTTGAGCCATTTTTGCTTTTTTGCAGCGTGCAAACTTGATTCAGCCAGGAGACGGGCAGGCAGGAGGCTGGCGTGAGCCTTCCTCAAGCTCTAAGTGTGGCACCTGCCCATTTATTTTAATGACATGGTGCCTGGCAGTCCGCAGCCGGCAGTGGAGAGCCGCCGTCACGGGTCACAGTGCTGGTGGGTCACTCAGCCAGCCACAGCTAATGACCCATGTGCTGGGGTAGGAACAATGGCTCTGAGCTACTGAGAGTGCAGTGAACGCCACCGTGGGAGGGAGCTGCCACAGCAGCAGCAGCATTTGGAGCCGAAACAGGCTCCCTCGGGGACTTAAGTGCCACCCCGGAGCAATGCTGGCACCAGCCCAGGCCCCCATGGGCTGTCAATGGCCATGGCCACCCATTCCTCTCCTATCACGGCAGCATGTCCTGCTCTGACACCACCACCCACTGGTGGTGGGTCCTGCTGGGACATGTTTTGCAGGGTGCATCACTAAATTAATCTCTGCACAACTCCTCCTAACCCGAGCTTAGCTTTTGACATGGTTACAGTTGTATTTTTAGGGCATGCAGGAGCCTGAGTGCGGGGGCAGAAGGCTGCTGAGCACACGAGGGGTGGCAAAATAGGTGGCCGGTGATGGATGGCTGCCCTGCGCTTCTCCAGAGCCCTGCACACTCACAAATCATGGCTCCTCACTCCTCGCTGCTCTCAAGGTAGCTGGGGAAGGGGGAGAGCCTCAGTGGGGGGGTCCTGGCATCTTACTCCCGGCTTAATACGGTGCATTCACACAGATAATCTGTCAAGGAAAAAATGAGCCAACAAGCTATCTATTCTTGTCTGCGCTATTTTCCCATGTCAGAAACAGGCTGGGCTGAAAAATGTAGGTTTCCCCTTTCATCTTGCCTTTCAGAGCCCCTGAACAAGATGCCTTTCTTTGCCAGCACTCGCCGAGGAGATCTTGCCTCGAAGAGCGAAAAAAGGGGCTTTCTTTTTCTTTCTTTTTTTTTTTTTTTTTTTTTTTTTAATATCTGTGCCCAGGCTGTGCCAGTGGCAGGGATGTAGAAAGCTTTTATTTTCCTTGGGAAGGGAGGGTGCTGTGCTGATCTCCTCCTTGAGCTCCCACTGTTGTAACTGTTTCCACTAAGCTGAATTAGCAGTGACAACAAATATTTCCCTTCCACGTTTTATTTTTAACATGAAAAGAAGTGTCTGGGAAGGCAAAAATAACATTTCCCCAGGTGGGAGGCCCCAGTGAGTGAGAGACAAGTGATGAAATGCTGCTGCATCCTCCCCTCAGCTGTGTTATGCCAGCATATCAGTGCTGGACACTCAGCATCACCCATCCTTTCACAAGTGCCACCATCCTGCTGTGCCTCTCCCCTCCAACTGGGTCCAGCAGGGATGCATGTCCTTGCTAGCCAGGCATGGTGTGGTGGAGCCTCCTCTCCCCCCTGCCCATGGGGCAGCAGTGAGCATGAGAGGCAGGCAGAGGCTCTGCACACCTCCTGTTTGAAAGGTGGTGGCAATCCTTGTCCTCCTCTGGCCAGGCATCTTGGGCTCACATGCCCTTTTTATGCAGTTGCCTTGGTCTAATAAAAGCACGAAATGTGTTTTTATAGGCTTTGTGGTCTGTCTTTCATTAATCACATTTCTTTGCGTTCTTGCTGGTTTGTTCTACTTCAGTGACTGGCAGTGGCCACCAGCTCTCCAGCTGCGTAGGCTGTTCTGCTGGCGCTAGGGTGTGTTTGTTGATTTATGGAAGTGGTTTTCAAAAAATAATATTTGAAATGGCCAGGTAACAGCCAAGTGCAGGGAGAGGACATATCAGCAGCACTTGTATAGCAGTGATCCAGCTATCTGGTTTCTTGTAAAAACAAATTGTTTAAAGGGTCTTAGGCTGTTCTGCTTTCTTCACAATTTTGAAAATATTTTGAGAATTTTGAGAATTGTGATCTTCTTTGCTATGGTTTCCCTGACCTGGGGATCACACATGGCAAACAAATAAACCCTTTCTGAGACCAAATTAGTGGTATCACTGAAGCCGACATTTTTAATTGTTTTTGTATGTATCCTTTTGAAAGAAGAGATGGATGCTCTTCCCCCTCCCTGTGCAGAAAAATGGAAAGTCAGGCTCTATCCCCAAGACTTGGAGGAGCCTGTCCACTCCAATTATCAGTGCTAGAGACTTGGTCCCTACAGCCAAGTGTGACACACAGTCTTCTGCTCAACTTCTTTTCCCCTCAGCTTTTCTTGGAACTTTTGTGAAGATGAGCAGAAAGAGGAGACGAAGCTCTGAAAGCAAATGCTTCTTCCCTGGAGGATGTCTAAGCAGCCCCCAGTCACTCGGCATGTTTGGTTCCTGTCACCTGTAATGAGGACAGGGGACGGAACTCCTGCAGGGAATATTGCAGAAGAGATGGCCAAAAGCTCAGGCTGCCATGAGCTGCAGCAGCAGTGCCTGCTGAGCCTCACTAGTGCCTGAGTGCAGGGCCAGCACCCACACCCACCAGAGAGCTGTCGGAAGAGCTGCAGGGCTGGGGATGTGCTTCTCCACCAAAGTGTTTCTAAGGCAGGGCTGCTGGAAGGAACCACAGGGAAATAGGGAACAGACAGAGCAGGCAGCCAATTGGGAGGAGCAAAAATACATAGGTAAGATAAAAGAGAATGTTTGCATTGTCTAGAATCCCCAGGCCATCCCAGGTTTGCCTCCAGCTGTTGGTGAAAAGCCCTTTCCAGCCTTTGAGAAGGTCATGGTTAATCAGGAATCAAACAAAATGAGCAAATGAAGGTGAGCAGGCAGGAAAGCACAAAACCAGCTCCTTTGACTCTTGGGAGGACTGGGAAACTTGTAAATGCAATTGCTTGTGGTGGTGTAGCACTCAGATTGCCACAGCTTTTGCATGACAGTACCAAGAGACCCCACCTAAGGCTGGAGCTGCTCCAGGCTCTGGAGAGAAGAACCTGTGGCCTGAATACACAAAACAGGAGTGGAAACAGGTAAGAGATGACTTTCCCACAGGCAGAGTGGGGCAGAGCTGCAGCCGCCATCACCCCAGTTAAGGCTGTGGCCACCAGCTGGCTTGTCCTGGGGGCAGGCTCAGGGCTCAGCTGTGTAAACTTGTGGGGACCTGGGCAAGAGCTGGATGAGCCCAGGGAATTTTTGGGAGCTCAATGTGCAATGTCAGTGGGAGCCTGGCAGGGCTTTGAGATGTGACAGTAGGAGAGAGACATCTGGGTAGCATGGTGTCACTACCAGCTTGCTCAAGTCTTTGCCCTTGCTGCCAAACAGAGTACCTTGGGACATGGAACACTGCAGTCCTTCTTAAACCTCAGCCTGGGAGTCTCCCCCATGAGAGAGGAAGGGGGTTGGCAGGCAAAGGCAAGGTCATTCTCAGCTTCTTTTTTCCCCTCACCAAGCTGGATAATGGTGGAATGCAGCAGGGACCAGGACGTGCATATCCTTGCTTTGGGCTCCCAGAGAAAAGGGACTGAAGCCACAGGTGCTCCATGGGAATGAGCACTGCAGCTTCTGCAGTGTTGGGAAACTGATATTATCACAAGGGAGGGTTCGCCTCAGCAGAGAGGTGAGGAGCAGCCCCCCCCCAGCCCAGCCCCACAGCCACTGCCCCAGGCCCTCTGCCAGCTCTGCGTGCTGGGAACCACCTGGACTGCTCCAGCAGAAGGGGCAATGCCAGTCAGTGCACTGTGAATCAGCAGCCCCAGCGCACAGCCGGATCCTTCACCTGGCAGGAGCTGGGTACACCTGGCTACACCTCATTTCCTGACACAGGGGCTTTTCCCTGAGCAAGGCTAGGAGCTTTACAGTCTCCTGGCTGCAAGGCAGGGCTGGGAGCAACTGGACAGCTGAAGCCCTGGAATATACTTGCCTGGGCCTCCTGGGAACCTGCAGAGTGTTTCTATGGGCTTGGAAACTCAGACCCCCAGCTTTCACTGATGTGTGGAATGAGGTTCTGAAATCAGCACAAATTCAGAAAAAATACACCATTCATGAGAAAAAAAAAAGCTTATATGAGGGAAAACATTGCCTGCAAAGAGGGCCCAGACCCGGGGCAGCTGCTCCTTCCTCCACTGCTATCCTAGGGAGCATGTGGGAGGACCCGTCCTTTCCTGCACCAGGAACTCATCTGACAGCTCTCCGGGTGCTCTGTCAGGCTACCCCAGCACCCACTGGTGCACTGGGACACTGCCAATGCTCTGCACCCCCTGCCTGGCTCCTGGGCAAGCTGGCCAGCCTGCCTGGGAAGTGAGCCTGCTGTTTGGCAGGAACAACTGTGCTGCTCTCCAGGCTCCTGTGCTTCCCCAGGCACCCACACTGGCCCCATGCAGACCCCAGCTGTGCTCGGGGGACACCGTGGGACACGAGGGGCGCTGGGGCAGGACAGGCAGAGGCTGGAGCCGCGGGCCCGGAGCGTGGGCACCGCGGGTTGGGCCAAGCCAGGCAGACAAAGGGGAGCCAAACCCTCAGGGGAAGGCTTGGATCAGAGCCTGTCCCAGGGTGTTAAGCTGCTCGCACAAAGCTCCTTGAGCCCAGGCTGGCTCTGCCCTCTCCGCTGCCTTCTCCCTCTGCGGGCAGGGCTGGTGCCAACGTCGGAACCTGCTAATCAGTAGCTACAGCAGCCGCAGCCTCCCTCAAGCCTCCCAGCCTCCCTTCCCTCCCTCCCGCCTTGACTGCCGGCCAAGCGCGGCCGAGCCTGCCGGCGCAGGAATGTGTGAGAGCCATGTGTCACTTCTCCAGACTGTGGGAAAGTGCTGCTCCAGTGAACTCACAGCAGCTGCCCTGCCCCAGCCCCAGCCCTGGCCCCGGAACAGGAGCTGGGCTGGGCGCCCTGGGATGCCGGTGCACTCCCACTCTGCTCTCCTCAGCGTGGGTCCCCTGCCAGCCCCCAGCCCTGCGGGTGACAAAGAACATCTGAGCCCCCAGCGCCTGCCACACCACTGCGGGTGGTGAAGGAAGGGCCGCTGACCTGGTTTTCCTTTAGAAACAGTTGTTTCCCTGCACTTTTATGTTGATTTTTTTTTCTAGATGAAGGGTGTGGGGTGCCGAGTACAGGAACAGCCACTTGGGGAGCCAGGAGCTGCCCCCATGCCGCACTCTCACCACCTGGCACTTGTACAAGGCTCTTCGTCTTCAAAGCCCTGGGCAGACAATGGCCTCTTTCAGGCTGCGTGGTGCCTGCAGCCGGCCAGAGCCCTGGCCATGGTCAGCCCTCCTGGCAAGGGCTCGACCCTGGCTCCAGCACTGGACATGCCTGCCCTCATCTACAAGAGAAGGCAGATGATGCTGGGTGCTGGGGGGAATGCTCCTGAACCCACATTCCAGCTGCTGGGGGAGTGGCCAGCCCCCTTCCTTTTCTCTATCATCCTCCTTGCCCACCACAGCCCTTTCGGGTGTTGCAGTGGCCGTCAGCACAGCATCTCCCGGCTTGGTGCTGGAGCATCAATCAGCATGGCCCTCAGCTCTGCGTGGAGGGGTTGGCTGCCTCTCTGCGGGAGCCCTCACGCCCGGCAGCTCTAAACTCTCACAAAAGCAAGACCAAGCTGAATAGAGGGTGGGGAACAGCCTGTCCCCTTTTTCCCCCCAGCCCCCTGCCAGGGGATTAATTGCCGACCCAGGGAGCAGGAGAGCTGGGCTGGAGCTTGGCAGGAGGGCAGCAATGCGAAGTACTGAAGCACTGTGTTCAATGGTTGGCTGGTGCCTCTGTGCCTGCTGCCAGCCTTCCTCAGCTTCCTCCTTGCCGTGCTGGCTGCAGCCGACCAGACTCTACAGACAAGCACCTATTTCAGCCCTCATTTTCATCTCCTTCTCATAAGCCTGCCGTGGGCTCTCATTAAAGCTGCTTGCTGGGGACTCATTAACTTGGCAGGCTCAGTGACCCTGGATCAATTAAAATAAAGCTCTTTAGCTGCTCTACCCTCTGCTTTTCTGCAGTGTTGCCCTGCTCTCTTACTCCTGTCTACATCCTAAACCAGGTAGAACAAAAGAGTCCCCAAATTGTACCATGTCCTGTGTGTGTCAGTCCCAGGACCACCTCTGTCATAGCTCCTGGCTCAGGTTAGCAGCAGTGACTCTTGGGGAGCACACTTGGTGAGAACCTCTTCTACAGGAAGCTGCGGCTCCCATTAGGGTGGCTGAGGTACTTGTAATAGGCAGGGTAGGATGGCTGCAGTCTGAAATTGTACTATAGACATGTCCTTAGTCCCTGCCAGCGCAGCTGGCTGCAGTGCCCCTTGATGGGTCCAGTGCTGCCCTTGTGCCTGCAGACCCCCAAAACATATCCCACCAGGTCCCCTTAAAGAAAGAGTGGTGCTCAGGAGCAGAGCCAGCTCCCCAGGCTCCGTGGTGCCCAGGTCATGTTGCTTGGCCAAGAGCCATGCTCAGATGCCCAATTCACCTGAGACTTGATTCCACAACTCTTGATACATTTTGCAAATGTTAAGATGGGTCCATTGTCAATGATAACTTTAAGGTGTGAGAAGAGAGGTAGACTTGCCCCCTTTTCACCAAAAAATTACCCGAATGCTCTGTAGCCAATGGAGAGCTGGAATATCCCTGATACTGCCTTACTATTGACTTTTTAATGACTCCAGCCAGCATGTTGTGCACCTTTTGCTATTGCAGAAACGTTTGGAGAGTGATGCTGACTGTCTGGTCAGAGCTACGCAACTTCAGAGGGACAAGCAGAAGCAGATCTCAGGCTTTCACCCACTTCTAAATCTGTTGTCCAAACACAAACAAACCAAGGCTCTAATAAAATTAGCTTGGAGTCTTTCCTGGGTAGCATCTGTGCAGACTGGGAATCTGCTGCTTCCAGACAGATTATAATATTAGCGGGTACAGAATGAGGCCATGGGGTGTTAGAGACCATGGGCCAAGCCAAACACTGGATGCAAATGCTCCCAGGCTCTGGGAAAACCCTGACCCAGGCACTGACTGGACAGCATGGCTGGGGCTTATCTCCGCAAACTGAGGAAAACAGTGTGGCCTCTCTAGCCCTCCACTGTGGACAAGCTCCAGCACAGTGAGAAAATCTGGAGCTCTAGCATCTTACTGGCACCTTTTTCACTGCCTGGCCACGACTGTGATTGCTCACATCCTTTCACATTGCAAGGGCACTGTCTGATGTGTCACCTGTACAGAGCCAGGCTGTGTCCACCCTGGGAGCAGAGGCAGACCTTGATTGTAAGATTGTGCCTGCTGCTCCCCTACTTGACTGCAAGTATCCCCACATGGCCTCTCAAGTGGAGGAAATATTTGCTGTTGGCGTTAGGTTTAGGTCTAAATTCCTTGCTTGAAAGCCTTTGACTTGGGACAACTCACATGAGGAGGAGCTGTGTTTGGAGGCTCAGGGTCATCAGCTTCTCTTTGCCAGAACCAAACAAGAAAAGCAAACAGCTCCTGCAGCCCTTCTCTGGTTTGGGTTTTGTTACACTTTCCAAATGCATCAGTCAAATATTCATGAAGGATCAGCCAAATCTTTCCCAGGCTTACAAGCTCAGTTCCAAATAAGCCTTGGACTTACTGACACTCCACAGAGGTCTGATTGCACTGGCAGGAGGAAGAAACATGAAGTGTGAGGTTTAAGGAGCCCTGTGCTATAGCAGCTCATCATCTCTGATGTGCTGGTCCAGATCCTTTTTAGAGGCAGACTGGGCTCCCCTTGTTGCTCTGCCCCTCCCCAGTGAGTCACTGGAAACATGGATCATATATGAACATAAGTGCTAATGACCGTGTTTATGTCCCGGCTGTAATTGCTAGGCAACATTTGACTCTCATGTGATGCAAAGGTGGGAAGAGTGAATTAGCTTGCTTAAACCTCTCCTGTGTTCAGCAGCACCCAGGATCACCAATGCACCATCAGTGAGCAGTTCTTCATGGCCTAGCTGGGCAGAACTATCCCACAGGAAAGGCACTGGCTGTGTCCTTGTGCCTGCAGAAAGCAGCCTGCAGTATCAGCTGAATGCTCAGAAATTAGGGGCAAGAAGAATGTGGATGATGGGTAGTTTTTCTGTTTCATAACTCAGGAGTTTGGGGGTGCTAGAGGTTGTTGGGAGCTCCAAAGATTAATTGACTGCTTTCCAAAATTCCTTCTCAGGGGACATCTGAATGCTTTTTTAACAGTAACACCATCCCTTACCAGCAAGCTAAGAAATGGTGCACTGTGCATGCAAGGGCTGAGCTAAAGCACAGATATACGGTGGAGCTGCTGGCTGCCCCAGTCCCGCTGCTCTCCAGTGTCCCCTGGCTGGCTTTTGCACAACAGTGCAGAGTGTGAGCAGTCTACAGCTGTCTGCATCACCCAGTGCTGGGGTGATTGCTGGGATGCTTCTGGATACTCCTCTGTGTATGGGGGCAGGGTTCCCCATTGCTGCCACAGGTGCCACTGTGCAGACTGACCCTGCTGCTGAAGGCACAACTGCAGCAGCAGAGAGCACATCCCCACAGTTCCCACCCTTTCAGCCAGCTGGGAGGCAGCAGGTTTGGCAAGCAGGACAACAAAAATACTGTCAGGGGATTGCCAGCAGGCCGAGGGGTCTGATAGCTTTCCCTCTGCTGTGACCTTAGCTGCTGAGCATTTGAGGGGCTCGTTGGGATAACATTTCTCCTCACTGCTGATTCTGCTTAGTGGGCACATTGCTGGGATGGCAGAGGCACCCTGACCTCTCAACACCCAACTCAGCCCACGGCTCAAATTCAGGGCACCTGCTGCCACAAGGCAGCTCAGGAAACCTGGCCAAGGGGCTGTCGCCGTGTGAGCCCCCGGCAGTGGGCCCAAACCCTCTCACAGCAGATCCTGCACTGCCATGTGCAGCATATGGAGTATGAGTGGTGGAAGGCAGCAAAGCAGGTTTCACAGCCCCTTGGCTACCCTGAGCTTGCAAAAACCAGGAGCCCTGTGAGGCACCCATGGGTGCTCAGTTGGGTATGGGGATCCTGCACATGGGACAGATGTGCCACCTTGCCCTGAAATCCCATGCTGGGTTGCTTTCTCCAAGGGTCACATCTTGTCCCCACACCACAAGAAAGGGACTGTCTTCATCCTCCAGCCCCACAGGTTTCGCCAGAGTCAGCACTAGGACCCCATGAGCTGCCTGTCACCACTGGCCCTGGGAGAGGTCTGTGTGTCACCATCACTCTCTCACCATGACAAGGGAGGAGCAGGATGCTTTGACAAGAACCCAACCCTGCCAAGTCCTGGGAGCTCTTGCTGCTTTGGAAAAGGAGGGGATTTAGCTGAAATGGTCAAAAAGAAGCATTTAAGCCAGAAGTTTTGATTTTTAAAAATATTTGCAATTCCAGTTTCTAATTAAAATTCAAAAGGAAAAAACCTCAAAATGCTGTCATTAAAAAAATCTGGTTTTATTCAAATACTGGTGTCATGAAAATCAAAAGTTCTTTTGTGCTTGAAATCCTTACCCTAAAACCAAATGCTTTCTGTAACAAGTACATTTTTAATAGCAAAAAACCCCAAAAAACAAAAATAAAACCCCACCAAAGCTAGTTCTTTGATGCTAAACTTTTATTTTGGTCAGTCTTTGGTCCTATCATTAATCTCCAGGATGGGAGAAAACTTCAGCGTTGAGAATGACAGCAAGCACAGGAGCAGGGCGTGGAAGGAAAGGCAGGACAGCTGGGCTACAGCTTGGCTACCTTCAACCAGATACCTCCAGGGAAAGGCAGGGGAGGAGGAAGACTTTAATAATTAGTCCTGGGCTCTCTGGAGCATTTCCAGTTTGCAAATTACCACTACTTTATTAGGCTCTAATTCAATCTGCTCCAGGACATCGCTTGCAAAAGCCTTTTTGAAGATGAGGTGTGGGAAGTGCCCCGGCCTGTGGGTCATGCATGGCCTGTGGTGGCACACCCTGGATGGTGCCTGCCCTGGCTGGGTTCCACTCCTCTTCCCCATCCTTTGTAAGAGAGCAAAATGTGACCCCAGGGTTGCTGGAGATCCCTGACTGCATTACGTGCCCTAGTGGCATTAGAAATCCCACTTCCTTGACAAGATATGTATTTGCTAGCGTGTGTCTCTAGGATTAGGTTTGCTGGAAATCGGGGTCTTTTGGCAGCCTGGGCAGTGATGTGTGGGTGAGGGGCTGGGGAGCCTGCTCTGTGCTGGGAGAGGGAAGAGGCTGAAAGGACAGTGAAGCCCGAAGTGCCATCACAGCTGCCCGTGCTCACAGCCCAGCCCAGCCCCAGTTCAGCAGCCCAGGCAGCCCCTCCTTGCTCCCTGCAGGATAACCTGAACTCCCAGGCTCCCTTCCCAAGACACTGTGAGTGGCATAGGGTTTTCCAGCGCAACTGGTCTGGGATCACATCCATCCCCTGCAGGGAGGTCTGGATTGCTCAGACACACATGCATACACAGTCTGCAGCCTTGTGGCAGTGGTGTCCACAGCAGCCCAGCCTCCCAAAAACTGTCTCCTTCCTCTAGCAGCTGAAAAACTAGCCCCTAGCAAAAACATGGCAAGTCTAATTTTTGGGTGACAGCCCGCAAGATGGGCAGAGTTTGACTCAAAACCACACATGAAAGTGTATGATTGGACATTGCTATGCCCAGAGATGCAGTTTTCCTTTAAGTGTGACCCCTTGGTTTAAAAGTGGATGATTTTCATCAAAGGACTGAAGAAATTGTGTGAGATCCTATAAGGGAACTAATAAAAAGTGCAAGACTGAAAGCCCCTGTCCCTAAACCCTAAAAAAGGGGTTAGCCTTGGCTCTTTCCCCCACACATGGCAGAGAGTTCTTGTGCCTTCTGAGTTCAGTTCTGAGAATGAAACGCTCTGGCAAACAGGGTGAAAGGAGAGGGTGGAGAAGAGGGAATGAAGAGGATGAATGGGAGGGAGCCAGCCCTGTTCTTATCTGATGGCTGCTGAGTGAGGCATGATGAATTCCCCAGCAACAGGTCTGTTTTGTCAGAAGGCCTCTTATCAGATGGCACAAGCCCAGTGGTCTGGCCATGGCCATTAATCACCCATCAGCAGCTCTCCTCCAAAGAGAAAAGTTTTCCCCCTCCTTTTCACTGTTGGGCCCCAAGCCCTGCTCCCATAAACTGCAGGAAGAAACTTCCACCCAGCCAAAGCCCCCGCCGCCAAAGACACACAGGAGATGGCTCCGTGATGGGAATGGTGGAGACCTCACACCCTTCAGATATGGGAATGGAAGTGGATGTGAGTTGTGGGAGAGCAAACCACCACAGTCCCACAAGCCCTCTTCCCCTCTGTATTGAGTGCCCAGGACACAGTGGCAGAGACATAGCCCCGGGATCAGCTGGTTTCCATCCCTGAGCTGGAAGGAGCGGCAGGGGCCAGAACAGCAGGGTGATGGGGCAACCCACACTTACTGACAGCCCCCCTTGTCTCATCTCTGCCCCCACAGCCAAAGCTGCAGAGCCTCTGGCACAGCATCACTCACCCTAGGGGCTTTGGGGAGCAGGTTTGGTGGCTGGCTTGGCTCCCACACCAAACCAGGGGCACTTGCACCCCCATTGCCTGTGTTCCCTAATCCCCAGCCTGCTGCTTCATCCTCCCTGTGCAGCAGCTGCAGGCTGCCCGGAGCTGCACAGGGCTCTCAGCTCGCTCCGTTTTCTCACGGTGCTTGTCTGCAGCTGGTGGTGGGTGACAGGCTCTGTGAGTTGAGCTCTGGGAAGCCTCTTTTTATTTTATAACTTGTCTTTCCTCGGTTAGCTGGGACTCAGGAGTGCAGATGCCCTCACCCCAGGGTGACAGGGGGACCCGTGAGAAGCAACTTTAATGCAAAGCAATTTGTCAGAGCAAAGGGAGATGTAAATGTGCATATATCTCATCTTGTAATGTATATGGGCATATCAGAGTGCAAACATCAGGGTGGCCCCAAGAGGTGGGAAGATGCCTCATGATCAAAGATGTCCCTCTGCCTGCATGACAACCCCGTGCAGCACCTGGACTGTGCACAGCCCTGGACCCCATGGGGACACAGTGGGCTGCAATCCTGCAGGGCTGCAAACTGCTCCAGCAATGAGACTGTCTCCTTGTATCACCATGATGACACACTGGAGAGAGACGCTGGATACCAGCTCAAACATGGACATAGATCAAATCCAGGCAGGGGTAACCAGTATCTCTGAGGCATTCAGGAATAAGAGTGGTGTTTGAAAGGCACCAGAGATGAGAGAGGCTAGGGGAGAGGGAAGAGGGGTATGCTCAGTTCCATCTGGCCACAGACATCTCAGCCAGACCAAGAGTGACTGGAGTCCAGCTTTTCCAAGTTGAAGGAGTCACCAATCCACCGAGATATCTTCATGCAGCATGCAACTGCCCCTGTAAAACCTTTTGTATGTTTGAAGCACGCAGAGGTGAAGTTGCATGGATGACACAGATGAGGATTTTCTTAGGGTCCCACTGCCTGGAAACAGAGCAGGAGTGCTCCTATTCCAGTGCTCTGCAGGATACAACTGGAGCGAGACATCTGCCCCTGGCCTGGCTGCAGCTGGACTGCAGGCTGGAAAATTTCAGTCAGGAGGAGAAAGGAGGGGTCAGTGTCAGGAGCTGTCTGTGGTGTGTTGGTGTTCTCTTACCTCTCTCCACAGCTGCGCCAGGGCTGCCAAAGGAGCTGTCTGCGTGCTTCGGGTCTGGTGCCATCAGCATAAAGGTGGCATTTGTGCCTTGGTCACGCTTTCCCCATTCCCAGATGGTGCGAAGTCCTCACTGTCCCTGTGTCAGCTGAGGCATGGAACAGGGATGCCAGCTTGGCAGCTGATACTGACGTGTGGGGGGGTGCAGGCAGGGGATTGCCATGTGTGGCTCCTGCTTCAGGGAGTTGAGCACATTCACCCACCCTGGGAGATTTTAAAACTCACTGTCTTTTTCACACAGGGGACAAACAAGGTTCTTCTGTCTCCTAACACTCATCTCATTCTGGGAGACCTCACATGGGACTACTGCAGCAGTAGGCCACTGTGGAATGGGATATTTTGTCACACTTAATGGGGTGTTACTGCCAGAAAATTAATCCTGGAAAAGCAAGTCTTCAACCCAGGGTCTGACTGCAAGGTGAGGTCCATTACTGCATGGTAGCAATCTGTTTGCTCAGCTCCTGCAGCATCCTGGGTTGTGCCAGTGAGGCCAGCACTGGGTCCCACTGTGCCATGCCAACTTGTTGTCACAGGAAGGAAAAATAGCCGTGAATGAGAGCTCATGGCTGTGAGTAATAGAAAGCAGTTGTCTCTTGTAATGCTTAGCCATAAAATGTCAGATAGATGTAAAAGTTATAAATACATCACAGAGCAAATAATTAAAGCACGGCTTTCTTCAGGAGAGCTGCTGACCTCTTTGCAGCAGTGCCCAGCCCAGGGAAGATGAGGCAAGAGCAACCTGAGGATGGGACCTATATGTGTGCAAACTCTCTTGTTGGCAAGTGCTTATCTGCTGCCTCTGGCAGTTTGAGTGGGTGCTGGTGCTTGCAGGGGATCTCAAGAGCTGCCCAGTGCATTGCTGAGTCTCACGGGTGAGATATCTGAGTGTGGCTGTGTTGAAGGACGGTGTGTGCCTCATGGTGTGATTAGCCAGGTGAGAGCCAAGGGCAGACACATACCCAGCTGCGCTGACCATGGGAGGCAGCAGCCTGTAAGGTTTTAGGGGGAGTATGCTCTGATGGCAGGGAATTTCTCAGCATGTGGGAGGAACAGCCTTCTCTCAGCTGTACAGTAGAGCACCATGGGTGGGGTTGCTCATGTACAATGCAGTGAACATACATTGAAGAAGGAACAGAAAAAGTCCAGATGTCTTCATCCTGGTCACCACTATAAAAATGACACTGGCACAAGCCACCTGGACAAGGATTTAGGATGATCAGCATGCCCTTGGTACCAGACTGATGGATGCAGCATTCCCAAAGCAAGTGCCTGTGGGTCCTCAGGAGGAGCAATCAGAGCAGGGTCCTGCGGAGGACCAGCACTTCAAAGGGGCTGGATACGCTGCCCTCAGTGCTAAGAAATTACCCTCTGGTTGCTTGCCATTGTGGTAGGATGCCAGAAATTTCCCTTATATATATATATATATATATATATATATACATACACACATGCACTCGTACATCTATACATGGCTGTAACAGTTGAAGCAGACCCCAAACCCTTATAGAACATTCCCGAGAAACTTCTCACTTCTGCAGTGCCAAGATTTCAGAGCATGGTCTCAGAGCTCCAAAGGTACGACTCAAGGGTGAAACACAAGCCTAGTATGGAATTCCTGCCGGAGGGTTTCACAGAAGGGCAAGACGCAGAGGAGAAGGAGGGCTCACAAGAACAGGTGCAGGCAGTCTTGCAATGCTTCCCTCTGTCTACAAATACACCAGTGGAAATAGTGAGAGGAGCAGAGAGCAACGATGCAATAAATCTTTTAAAAGAAACAATAAGAGCAGGACAGCTGGCATAAAAAGGAACATGTTCCCCTGGCTACCAGTGGCTTTAGGAATGAAAAAACTAGAGTGAGTGAGGGACAACATAGTGGCAGAGTAAAAACAATGATCCCAGAGAAATTTAAATCCTGGGATCCTGAGAGAGATTCTTGGGAAAACTGGGTGCTTTTCAAAAGACTTAGAGGAGAGTTAGTCTCTGTCCAGGAAAACCATGTGAGGAAAAGAAATGCCAGAGACTTGAGGTGCTTAAAATAAATAGTGAGGGAAGAACAGCAAAGAATATGTGAAATTTTGGGTGTACTCAGGAGGTATGGGAGGATAGGGTGCTGAGGAACAAGTATGGAGGAAAAACACCCATCTGAGATTATCTGTGTGCTTTACACATTGGTGTTTCTTTCCAAGACTCATGGGGTTTATGCCTAACCTTCAGTCCCCAGCACCTTAGAGGAGCACCACTCTAATACCCAGCTCCAGCCTTGGCTCACTGGTGTTTTGGGCTGAGCTTTCACTTCATAATAATCTGTTTCCTTCTCTGTCCAGATGTGAATTTGCTACTATTTAATTTCATTGCCTTACCCTTTTGTCTCTGGTATTGCCAGAGACACAGGCTCCTGTGCTCCCCCCGAGTCTCTCCTTCTCCTATTCACAGCCCCTTTCCAACATGAAATGAGAAGCAGTTTCCCCCCAGGCTGCCCCTGTATATGCCTCCAGCTTGTTCTCTTGGCTACATTTCTGTTGAGGAACATGCTGGAATGCTAAAGCTGTGGTAATGAGTAACACACTTCTTCAATGGGACGATGCTTTCTGAATGCACTGTGCTTTACAGCTACCATAAATAATGAAATCAGTATTTGTAAACTATACTTTAAGGAATCCATTCTTTTCCAGAGATTTCAAAAGGGTGTCATTTTCCAGATTGAGACGTTTGCCGGTTCATCTATTTTTAGAAATTCTCACTCTACTGATGTGGTCAAGACAGTCCTTAAACAGAAAGGGTGGCTGCGTGCCTCCTTTATACCTCCTGAAGGTATAAACAGCCAGACATGTGATGGGAAATGCTTCAGAGGTGAGCCCTGCAGACTCCGAGACATCAAAGTTGTTGGGTGGTGAAAATGCAGGGACAAATCAGTGTTCAGGCTGGATAAACATGCACTGAAAAATATCTTAGAAGTTACTTTTCTTGGAGACCTGAAGAGTCCTTAAAATAGTCTCATGTCCCAGGAAATGAGACAGATCCTGCGGAAAATGGGCAGCGTGGCCTCAGCCAGAAATGCACTTCCTTGAAATTCTTACAGTCTGTAAACAAAAAAGTGGGAGGAAAAAACAAAAAACAAACAAAAAACAAAAACAAAACAAAACAACAAAAAACACAAGCAAGCCAGGCTGTCTGAGAGGCTCCTGTGTGGCTCTTCCAGAGCGACCATCTCCCTTAGATGGCTTCTCTTGCATCCCCCTATCATCCCTCAGCCATAGCAGAGCCCTGAGGATTGCCTAGGGAGCAGGGATAACCCTGCCCTGAGCAGGTTCAAGCCCTACAATTGTGATAAGGGAAAACAGACACAAATCTGAAGACCTCCCTGTATTTGATATCTTCCAAACTTGGTAATGTTATGGATACAGCTGACTGTGGTCCTGCTCTTTACCCTGCCTCCAGGGCAGCACAGCACAATCTGGTCAAGCTGCCGGGACTTAGACGTTCTTTGAGGTCTCTATTCCTAACTTGTTAAGTATAAATCAAATTTTTACTGCACTTAATGTTTCAAAGATGCTCAGTTTGATCAATTTCCTTCCTGTGCACATGCTTTTTTCTATGTAAAAGCTGTTGATTCTTATGCTTAAAATGCATGCATATATTTATTAGGTTACTAGATAACAAAACTGGGTCATGCCTTGCTGCTGCAGTCTTCTCATTTTGATTAAGATAACAGACTTCAAGTATTTTTCTATGTATTCAACTTTAAAGTTCTTGTCTTTATCTTTCACTTTATAGGCCCAAACTTTATGTTCCCTGCAGAGAACACCAGCTGCACAGAAGGATGTTTCTCCCACTCCACAAAGAGACCTTGTCCTTGTTTGAGATATGCTGGCCAACCCCCATGGGAAGTGGTTGCCTATGTAATTTCAGGTCCCCTCTTAGCCACAGACAGTGTCCTGTCTCCAGCTGTAACTCTTCTGAGGTGCTCCCAGGAAAGACGACAAACCCCCTGGCTTCACAGAACCAGTGCCACTTTTGGAATGAAGGACCTCCCTGACTATTGCAGGTGCTTCAATTATCTTTCAAACTTCTCTCTGCTAAGCTGGGCTACTTTTGCCTCTCATTGCAGGGCTTGCCTAGCCAGGACCTTTCTTGACCTTTCCTCGTGTCCCCGCAGTGCCAATTTCAGCGCTGATCACTGAATCCTTGCAGCTCTCCCATCCTGATTGCTCCTTCTTCAGACTCCTTAGGCCTGAGCTAGGGCTTGGACCCAAGGTGACTCCCAGGTTTTCCTTCAAGCTATGACTTTCCCAAGCACCCCTGGCTTCCTGAGCTGACTGTGCATCTGTTGGGGACTCGTTATGACGGGCTGTGACCCTGCAGCCAGGTGTGACCCCATTCCTGACTGCACAGGATGAGGTGTACACCCTGGGGCAACCCCTCTCTTTGTGCTTTCATACACCTGGAGGACCAAGCAATGGTGCTCAATACATCAGGTGGGGACAACCCTGCACTGTGGGCACTGGGCTGCTGTGGCAACATCCTTCCAGCCCATGGGCAGAGCTCACACAAGGGGGGTTTGCAGCTCCCCTTGCAGAAGTCACCCCAGCTCTGCTCTGAGCTGCCTGTTGGGACGGGAGGCAGCAACACACAAACACCTCCCTGCATCCTGTCTCCCTTTCAAATCTTTTTTTTTTCAAACCATGAGACTCCCATCAAACCTGGCCCTGCTCCAAGGTTCACGCAGGCAGTGGTGGGGCGGGAGGAGGAGGGAAGCAGAGAGTAATCCATAACCTTTGTAGCACTCTTGAGAGCAGCTGTCTGGCAAATGTCAAGCACTGTCTACAACTATTTTGGGCACTTTATTTTTATAAAGGATGCTTTGAGCTGGGGGAAGGGTTCAAAGGGGGTTTTCTCATTGCCAGCACCTAAAAGAATAAAATCCTGTGGAGGAAAATTCAGGAACCCTCCTTGGTCATGTGGCCAATGTCACATCCCATTGGAGCATCCCTGTAGGCTCTCAGACAGGCAGGACATTGCAGAAGGGCCTTGGCTTCTCTTGTGATTGAAGACCTCCTGGAGGAGCTGAAACTCCTTGGGATCCAGGGTGAGGATGTGGCTCATGCTGTGGACATGCAGGTACCTTCCTGCAAGGGGGACCAGCACCACATGCAGCCCAGCTCCAGGAGGACTCCAGGGTGAGAAACCACCAGCTTTTGAATGTTCCTTCTAAGGAGTCTCATAAATACCATCTTAATTCTGGATGTTTTCCACTGCTGTCCCATTAAACCTTCCAAGCCCCCAAGAGCTCTCAGACTTCTTCACTTTCAGAGCCAAGCAGAGTCAAGACCCAGAGCCAAGATATTACACAAGGAGGAGCAGAGCATCTGAAAGATCTTTGCCTGAAAGATGTATGGAGCATAACTGGAACATCCAACAGAAAAGCATTCCTATTGACAAGAAGGGATAAATATGCCTCTTTATCAGAGACAAAAGCATCATGGAAGTAGGAACATGGAAAAAAATACTTTGGAAAAGCAAGTTCAAAACAACACCTGGAACATTAAAACACTGGACTGGAAATTGTTAAGATACACACCTTCACTTAATACTCAGTATTAATACCCCTCAATATTTTTTACTATAAAATGTTATGTGGTGCATTTAGTGTTTTTAGACTGGATCATCTATTTTAGGATTAAACTGGGATCAAAATCCGTGCAAGGATCTCGGAGCCATCAGTGGCTGGGAAGATGTTCTCTTTAGTAGCTCAAGACCAGCAACCACAGAACCCATCTGAGGGAAAAAGGACTTGGGAGCTACAAACCACTTCCCATCCCAGAAAAATGCTGGCATGAATAATTCAAAGCAGTTTTGTGAGCATCTGGAAGTTAGCTCAGAGATGAGTAATACCTGATACAACTTTGTCAAGAACGAGACATGTCAGGCCAATTTAATTTCCTTCAGCAGCAGGGTACAAGGAGCCCGCAGAGGGTGAAGCAGTGGGGGCTGTGGGATGGGGACGCTGTGCTGGCCCTGCTGCAGGACAGGGAGCAGGGCCAGGCAGGGTGCTCCGGATGGGTGCAGAGGGAACGAGGGGCAGTTCTTCGAGGGAGAGTTCAGCAGCTCTCAAAGGCTCACTGTAGGGCTGGAAAGCCGCTATTGAGCACACCCATTAACAGCCAGCTTGGAGAAACAGAGAGAGTATTTATTAAATTTGCATGCCATGAAAGGCCGGGGCTGCAGACAGAAAAAGGATTGTGGCAAACTGGAGAAACGGGAGGGGAGCGTGCTGTGGCATTCTCCTGCAAGAAGGGGACGGGGAAGATGTCCCCTGGGCTGCTGCCACCTCTGCTGCAGCCCGGAGCTATGGAGGCAGCCCCAGGAGGTGCTGCTGACCATGCAAATGCAGGCAGGAGAGGTATCCGTGCAGCCCTTTGGAGCCTACAGTGCCTGGGCAAACACAGGTGACAGTCACCTGTGGGCACCTACCACATCTGGGCTGGAGTGCACTGGACCAGCTCTGACACATGTGAAGGGCCATCAAATTTATATACCTTTAATTCACAGCACTGTGGTCTGAGCCATTTCTGTATTAAATCGAATCGATTTAACAGGGGAAGCTGTCAGCACCAGCTGGGTGGCCTCCCTTACGAATGGTAGTGCTGGCAGGGTAAAAACCAGCAACAACTCAAACCTTCCTGCACTGGTCCCAGGAAGCTTGTCCCTTGCAGGGAGGGAAGGCATGCCTAGGAACAAAACCCTGGCACCCAGCTGCAGCCAGCTGCTTTTTGCAAGTGCTAGGATAAGGGATGGCCTAAAGTGAGCTACTGAAGGCCACAGTGAAACTTGAAACCCTAGTAAATACATCTCCCTGCAGCCCCTGCCTGCAATGGGAAGATGATGCTGAAGGGGGGATAAGACTGCAGGAAAGCTGGGCATGCCAGGGCTGAGAACCAGTGGAGCTGTGGGGCAGCTGCCAGCCTGGGCAGGGATGTCTTTTACCCACAACAACATCAAACAGAAATGGAAGAGAGTTTACTTCTCTCTTTGTCAGCCCGTGGAGCCAGAGTGGAAACAACCCCCCAGATCCTGTTTTTCTGTGCTCTCAGAAGAATGTAAACCTTTTAAAACAAAACCCAAACTTCTTTGCAAAGGAAAAATAGGGAAAAAAAAAAAAAAAAAAAAAAAAAAAAAAAAGCACGTCCAAACTGTTAATTTATGTCAAACCCCATCAGTTCAACAAGAGAGAAACCCTGGTGGGGAGGCACTGAGACCCACTGACAGTTCAGCTCCCAGGTGGGATCTTGCCACCCCCTTCTTGCCACCAGTGAGGATGTGACATCCCAAAACTGTCCTCCCCTAGTCCCAGAGCAGGGGCCAGCCACATCCTGAGCTGCGGGCATGATGTGCGCCACTCAGTGGGACATGTGGCAATGGAGGCTGGGCGGGGCAGGAACCCTCCGGGGGCATCAGGCCATGGTTCCTGGCGGGAAATGGGGCTGAGTGGCGTGGAGGGGCGTCCAGGGATTTGCCGCGCGCGGTGCTGGGCATGCCTGGCGGCCCCACGTCCTTCGTTAACGGGCTATGGGGTTTCTGTGGGTGGAAAATTAAAAGAAAGGCTTTGAGAGCCAGGGCGTGTGAGGGCCCGCATTCTTCCCCATGGATTAGGATCGGGCAGGCTACGGCGCGTCCAGTCTCCGAGCAAGCGCAGGCCGGCCAGCACGCTCCTTCCGTGTCCATTAGGCAGAGGGCGTGGGTAGCGATGCTTTGAAATAAAGGCCCCACGCAGCCAGGCGCAGCAGTGCCCTGCACGGCACTTTCGCCCTCAACGCTGACTAGGTCTGGGCACTTCGGCACCCATACTGCGGCATGAAGCAGCAGGGACTGCAGCACTTCTACTGGGCCCCATAGGGCCAGGCACGATGAGGTCAGCGCACTGCTAGCCGGCCACCAGCACGCTGCACCACTGAGCCCTGCACGGGCACTGACTGGGCAACTGCACACTGTGCTGGGCACTGCGGCACCATACTGGGCACTGTGGCACCGCGCCGGGCACTGCAGCACTGTACTGGGCACTGCGGCACTGTACTGGGCACTGCAGCACTGTACTGGGCACTGCAGCACTGTACTGGGCACTGCGCACTGTACTGGGCACTGCCACTGTACTGGGCACTGCAGCACTGTACTGGGCACTGGCACGTACTGGGCACTGCGGCACTGTACTGGGCACTGCGCACTGTACTGGGCACTGCAGCACTGTACTGGGCACTGCGGCACTGTTGGACTGGCACTGCCGCAGCACTGTACTGGGCACTGCCATGCGCACGGGCTACTGGGCACTGCGCTGAGGCGGCACTGTACTGGGCACTGCAGCACTGTACTGGGCACTGCAGCACTGTACTGGGCACTGTGGCACCATAATGGGCACCACGGCACCGTGCCAGGCACTGCAGCACTGTACTGGGCACTGCAGCACTGTAGTGGGACAAGCGGTGCTGGAACACACCATAGTGAGACAGACCATTCTGCGACACACCACGCTGAGACACACCATGCTGGCACCAAGGGCACCGTGCCAGGACACCCCACACCAGGCCACACCGCACTGGGCACTGTGGGCATTCTGCACTGAGCACCCTACACTGGGCACTGTGGCACCCGCCCTGCACTGAGTACTGTGCCGTGCCAGCCAGGCACTGCGAACCGTGCCCCACACCATGCACCCCGGCCACTGTGCATCTCATGCCGTGTGCACACCTCATGCAGGGCACCCCCCGATTCCCTGTGCACCCACGCTCCTCTGTTGGAACCTGTGGAAGGTCCCTTTGCACGAGCCCATGAATGTGGGACAGCACCAGGTTAAGGCATCTGGCTGGGATGCAGCTGGGGCAGGAGCAGACCTGTCCCCAGCGTGGGCAGCCATCCGCATCCCCAGGGTGTTGGCCAAGGTCGTGGCCCCTTTCCTCCAATTGTTTGGTGGAAGCCAGGCTGTGGCTTCCTCCTGGTCACAAGTCAGACTCTCACCCTGGTGTGAGTGCTGGGGCTGGTGCCTCAATCCCTACAGGTCATGGGCACTTCCAGGGCAGGCAGGCTCCAGGGAGGAGAGTCTTCTGCAAGTTATACCTTCAGAATTCACTGGGCTGCACTGCCAGGCAGTCTGGGCAGAAACACTCAGGCACATGAGGAACAAAACACGGGGAGATTTGCAGGCTGGAAAACGGGAGGGGTTAGGAGGAATTTGGGCTATGGCAGTAATGGAAGGTTAAATCCCCCAAGTGCTGCTGGGTTTGGAAATATTCATTTAAGTGTGGGTTTTGTGGGGGATGGTTTTATTGCCCCTTTTCACCTCCAGCACACTCTGGAAGAGGTGCTGGGAACCTAAACACTTAAAAGCAGCTCATGATGAAACCTCAAACCACACAAATCATGCTTGGTCTGGGGTTTTCTCACAAGTTCAGAGTACCAGCATGGTCCTCAAAGGAGCCGTGAATCTCTGAATGAGCCTAGCTCGAAGCTTGTGGTTTTAAGAGAAACTCAGCTCCTCCTTCTTGCCACCTTTTCCCCTCTTACAGACTGTTTCCCTGCCTGGAAAAAGCAGGTGGATGCTCAGAGCCCAACCGTGCTTCAGGTGATTCAGGATATTTGCACAGACCCTCCTGGTGACCTTGCAGCCCCCTTCACCACCACCCCCTGCAAACCAAACAGCAGGGAGGGGTCTCTCCTTCTTACAACAAGTGTCAAGATTTATGGGGCACTGGCAGCAGATCAAAAGAAAATTCAGTCATTTACAGTAAAATCAAAGCAGGCAGGACAATGAATATGAAGTGAGGTTAAAACACCTTGTTACAGGAACAAATTGTGCAGCTGACATCAAAATAATGGAATTTATGTCCCTGCTGGTTGAAGCCAAATTATTTGCAGTGCCATTTGTCTAAGCATGAACACCAGGAGAGGTGCTTGATATTGCTGCTGAGATATTTTGGGGTCAGGCAGCAGCCTCACATGGCATGAGCAGCAGGGGAGGGATGCCCACAGAGCCAGAGCTCAGGATCCAGCCCCTGTCAACCACGTCGCATCCTCTGGGGCAGGAGGATGTGGGGAACCCCCTACACCTTCCTGTGTGGTCCACACAGGACTTGCCCTGGCTGTAAAGCATGGATGCATTTCTGTTCCTGGCACCTGCCCAGGAGATGCTGCTTCCTCTGTATGAATTCAATGTGCCCTGTAGCCCCAGGGCTACATATTAGGTGTGACAGGGCCCACAAACTCCATGCTCCTCACCCGAGGTGGCCACCAGTCTGGGTGGCATTACCAGCTCCTTGAGTGGCAGCTGGAGTTTCATCCCACCTCTCAGCTCCCTTTTCTTCCCAGCAATTTGGGGCAGCATGTCCTTTTTCCTTGCCTGGCTGTGCTCATGAGTCTTACACTTGCCTGACCCTGGGACGTCCCAACACATGACATGGCTCTGAAAATCCACCTACTCCTTCCACCTTGCCCCTGGCACAGAAATAACCCCATTGCCACCCCCAGGGCATGGATTGGGCTGCCCAATGCTTCCCAAGGGACAGTCCCTCCCTGTCCCCTGCCCATGGCCCTGTGCCCTGGCAGCTCTTTGACCATCCCCAGGAAGGCAGGTGACACGTCCCACTCCGGCAGCTCTCCCTGCGTGCAGTGTGGCTGGGCTTGTTTTGAAAACCTATTGTGAAGCAGTTCATTGCTGTGGAGACTTACTTTATGGACAAATAAATATTTGTCTGTTTCTCCTCTTGCCTTTAAAGTCTGTCTCTTCTCCTCACTTTCCACATTCTTTTGGCTCTGTGTTTGGGTTTTATATTTCAGTGTTTCTCTGCTCCTTCCTCATCCTCCTGTCTATGCAGTGCATCTCTGCATGTCCTTCATCACCCCTCAGCCTCTTCATTCTCCTCAGCCTACAGCTCAGTGTCATGAGGTCCTTTCAGCATGAGGAGAACCCTCCCATCTACATTTTTAAGCATTTTTTTGCTTTTTGCAGGAACGAAAATTATTTTATCCTCTTAATTCTTGGTAATTGCATCCCAGCAGCAACAGTGCAGCTGTTTTCAGCTTTTCTAGTCCAAGTGCTGTCTCCTTGGTTGGGCTCCACGTGCCATGTTCAGTGTTTTCTTTTAAGATGGTTGGTCTCATCACAGTTGCTCCTTATTGTGGCCCCCACGTGCCTCTTGGGATTTTTGTGGGGGGATCAGGAAATCTGGGTGAATTTTGCGGGCACAAAGCAAAATCTTTACACAACTTTCCTGAAACCCCCCAAAAAGCCATTAAAAATAGCAACTGGCAAAGCAACACCACCAATTAACTGAGCAGGGGAAGGGGAGGCAAGACACAAATGAACCTCCTTCATTAATAAATCCTAGCAGCTGTGGAAAGTTTGAGGCAAGTGAGAGCACCCAGACAGAAAATTAAAAAACTAATAAAGTCCTCAGTGTGGGGGCACTGGCATCAGGTCAGCTTTACTTCTGTAGGCACCTCGTAAAGAGACATTCCAGGACACTAACTCATAAGGGAAAGCTGCAGGGGTCAAGGAGTACAGTGGAAAGCTAACCATGGTAACTCAAGTATACTGGAAAAGCAGCAGAAAAACAGCAAGGAGTTGGGCTTTTTCTTTTTCCCTTCTTTTTTTCTTTCCCTGTTGGTTTTTGGGTGAGCAGAGCCTGCAGTTTGGAGTGTCTTGGGCATGGTGGGGCAGCCAAGCAAAGCCCCAGTGAAGAGCCCTCTCCAGTGGGATGGTTGAGGATGGGAACCCAGAGCACAGGCTGTTTCCAAGGCAGGAGCAGGAGCCGCTCACTGCCCTCTCCCCGATGCTGCATGCCCCACCCAGCTGCATCACTCCTGCCTGTCTGGGATGTGCGATGGCCTGAGACCACCTGCTAAAATGCATGATACACTTCAGTGTTAACTGTAAATCTGAATGGGGAGGCTTTGCTGTAATGGGGGTAAGAGCTGAAAATTATTCCTTAATATTTTGTATTCCTTTTTGTGTCTCCAGGCTGGTGCTGCAGCTCTTACTCTTGGAGCATACTCCCTACCCTGCTACTGCCTCCCTTCAGGATGGTGAGGGAAACATGGGGTCTGGGGTGGAGTGTGCTGCCCCCCTGCAACACCTCTGTGTGGAACCAGGTACTCTTATAGCTGGGTAGGGGATGTGTGTGTATCCCCTGCAAGGGAAGTGTGTGTCATGCCTTTGGGGGCCCAGAGCCATGCCCAGCAGCATGCTGGCCTCTCTCCTCTTTCTTGCCTTTCCAGTGTAAAGAAAAAGGGAAGTAAGTAGTCTTGCCTGCCCTGGGAGATCATGCTCACAGTGAAATCCCAGCCTGAAAGTACTCTTCACAGCTCTTTAAAATAGGCAAGTACATCTATCTTAAAAGCAGCTTTCCAGGCTTGAGAAGGGGCGGGATGAAGGGAGGAGGCCTGGATGTGTTTGTCCCATGGCCAGGCAGCACGCCCCAGGAGCGAGCAGCTGCTGGCCAGGAAAGCCTCTTATAGGACTCTGGCCACTGCATAAAACCCTCCTGCCAAGTGCTGGGCTGGTGTCATTCCTGGTCTATGGCTGTCTATCAGGCACCTGGACCAGGATGCGCAGCTGTTGGCCAGGCTCCAGGGGAGGCACACCATGGGTATGGTTTTTGCAGGAGTGTGAGCTGGTTTCCTGGTTCTTGTCTGGTGGCCAGAAGAAAGCGGAGTCCCAGTTCCACACCCTCACCCCGCTGCAGCTCACCAGCCCTGGCTCTGGTGCTGTGCCTCTGGTTTGTCTTTCAGAAAATTTACCTCATTCGCATTGGCACATCACCTGTGAGCCCAGGATCCCATGGTGTGAGTGCTGGCCAGGTAACCCTGCCCTGCCTGTCCTGCCCTGCCTGCCCGGGGACACAGCTCTCTCCCCGAGGCAGGCAAGGCCACTCAGGGGGTCTCTCTGGGCTTCCAGGGCAGTGTGCCAAGTCCTGCTGCCCGCATAGCCTGCTGAAGGGGCCTCCTTGATTTGCCTGCCTGTGAGAAGCAATGTGCAAGTATGGGAGCAGCTGCATCAAATATTTCAGCAGAAAAACGTGAGTTTCCCTGGCTCGCCAGAGCCCAGCCTGGAGGGCAGTTTCACAGCCAAGCTATAAACCTTGCAACCAGGGGTTTCTAACGGAAACATTGACATAACCTGTAGCTGACAGAGCAACAGCTCTGCTCACGTTAAGCCTGTATTTTCATCCCTAATCCCTGCAGCTCTTGGCCTGTCTCAGAAATGGACCCATGCAGCTGGCTGAGCATCCCCAGGGATCCAGTGGATGGCTGAGCTGGCGGGGGCTCTCATGGATTTGGCTGCTCCCCACCATGCCAACCCCAACCTGCCACACCGCAGGCAAGGGGCCGATGGCTGGGGAGCCCCTCTGCCAAGGCATGACAGTCCTCTGCCACCAAAAAGGCAAAAGCAAACGGCAGAGTGGTTCAGTTGGTTGTAAAAATTAATGAGTTCAGATACAGACTTGCTTTATTCCGGTCCAGCTGCGTAACCACGGCGATTGTGTCCGGCACACTAGACAGTTACATCAGCTCCACACCCCTCTACAATAAGACTCTGTTTGATCTCAGAAACAAGATCAGACTCCTGGGCTTTGCACATCCTGCTTCCTACATATGTAAAATCATTTTATTACAAGCCAGGAGAGTTCATCTAAGCCGCTCTTGCTGTGCAGCTGATGTGGAGAGAACATGCCCCTGTCTGCACTTCTTTTACCAGATGGAGATCTACAGAGTGATTGAAGAGCTGCTGCTCCTTCGAGTTTGTTTTGTTTTGTTTTGCTTTTCTAAATTCCTTATCTTAGATTGGCAAGTGTGGGCCAGGACCTGAGTGTCCTCATGTGTTTGTGCAGTCCCATCACAGTGGGAGGTGTGTAAGGCTCAGCTCTCCTGCATATAAGCAGTAAATAAGCAGCCATGTGTTTTTGCTTGGCTTTACTCCCTTTTTGTCCTATCTACCCAGGAGAGGAAGTTCTCAGAAAAAGTCTGCTCTGCCCTTCAAACATCTGCTCGAATCCCCCTGTTTATCAGGTCCATGAGACACTGGGAAATTGTCAGATATTTAGCATCCTCCCTGTATTCAAACATTTACCCTGTCCCACATGAGTAACCCAGTGTCACCAAGGCAGTTATGAATGTGCCCAAGCTGCTACAGGCTCAGGCTGACCTGCCACAGCACCACGACTCTCTTTTGCTGATCACAGATAACTCAGCAGAGTTACAAGGCGCTGGCTCCCCTTTAACCATGGCTGTTCCAGTTACATGGTCCCACTTGGCACTGTTCTGCCACTGGCCCCACATATCCCAATGGCTGAGCTGCAATGCACGGATGCTGGCTGTTGTGCTGGTGGCACAGCACTGGTGGGCAGAGACTGCTGAGTTTTGGGATGTGTTTGCAGCGCTGGTGTACATCAATTCATCCCAGGATGCCTCTGCAGCACTGGTGCACAGAGAGTGCTGCAGGGCTCACACAAATGAGGGCACATTCCCAAAGAAAATGCACTTTTCAGCCCAGGAATCCTCTGCTGCTGATGTCTGCAGGGCTGTGTGGCCAGAGCTCAGTGACTCACTGCACACAGGTCATCCAGCAGCTGCCGGGTGGTAACTCTTATTTACTGCTCAGTTGTGGTTGGATTTAAACCAGCAGCACAGGGGAAGGGAGGGGAAATCCCCTCCTTCCTATCCCAGCCCTGCAGAGTCAGCCAGTCTAACTGGAGCTGCTACTCTTAAAGTGTATCTAGTTTAGGGCTTTGTTTCACCCTGAGTTTCTAGCTCAGGCTTTGTTAAATTTCCAGTCCAAAGGCCCCCAGGTGCTTACAGCTTTGGAGACCTAACTCAGGTCACATACCCTGCAGTCCAGCAAATCTAACACCAGGACATGTCTGTTCAGCAGCAGCAGCAGTGAAAATTGCTGCCAGTCTGTATTCACTGTCCTCTTTGGAAAGGAGAAACTGTGGCCCAGTGCCCAGGGTAGGAGCTATCAGCATGGGCACAGGCATCCCCACCCCATCCAGCCCTGTGCCCTTCCTTGGCAGTGTTGACCTGCCTGAATCAGGCATGACAGAAGATGCTGATGAATCCTTTTTACTGAAAGCCATTGCTAGCACATGTGCCAGACGAGATTAAAGTTCAGCTTCCCCGTACATGTCTCCTGAAGATCTTTGCTGATCAAGTCATGCACTTGGGGCAGGGCCACCATTCTGATTCACATGTGATGGCATCTCATGCCTCCCATCTTTGCCTCCTGGGCCCATGAATCAAACAGGGATTTCACCTTCTCATCCATCTCCTCTCCTTTCCCTCCAAGGCTTGGTTTGGAGAAACTGAGGCTGGCACTTGTGCAGTGAGAGCTGCTTGCAGGAGAGGAAGCTGTGGGAACCACTGGCCATCAGGGTAGACCTGCACTGTCCCAGCTGGTTTCATGCTCCTACGGGTGTATTTATCCCATTGCTGCCAGGATAATTGCCAAAGATTTTGCATGTAGCAATGACTTCCTTCTCTCTGGGGTGCTCCCCAGCTCTTCGAGAAACATTCCAGGCAATTTTTTTTTTTGCTGTGTCTTGTCTCTCCCCATCCTTTCTAGATCCTGTTTTTTGTAAGCATATTTTGACCTCAGCTTAGGACCATGTGTGCGTGTTTTCACAAGCAAAGTAAACCAAAACAACCCCAACTGCCTCTCCAGCCATTTCATGGCTGGAGCGCCTGCCATTGCCAGTGGCTTTTCCTGTTGTTGGTTTGTAATTACCTTGGGATGCCATTCCCCACATTGCTCTGACAACTGGGATTTAAGGCCCTGCAAAGAGCAGAGCTGCCTGGTCTCCAAAGCCTCCCAGGTTTACAGCCACATCGTTCTCATCAATCATCTTCTGTCAGATGGGGAATTTAAGCAACCACAATCCAAATCAGAATATGGAAGGGAGGCCTTCCCCAACCCACCCTCCCCTGTTTGACAGCTCAGCTCGAATAAACAAAACCTGAAAGGGCCAAGGCAGCTCAAAAGGAAACTGTAAACGATCCCATCTGTGAGCCTTGGCAATATCTCCTCCAGGAGGGGGGCATGGGGGAGAGAAAACAAGCTGAAGGGTCTTTTTTTTTTTTTTTCTCTCAGAAGGAAATACCATTGTGTTCAAACGTTGCTACTGCTCCAAATGTCATTCCAGAGCCCAGACCCAGGCTCCTCCTTAGGTCTCAGCCAGGATGGTGGCAGGAGCCTTGGAGAGAGGCTGTCATTTGCAGGATAATTAAAACTAAAGGCAGCTGAACACAGATGAACTGAGCTCAGGGTTGAAGGTGTGGATCAGGGAGCAAAAGCCTGATGACACGTGGTATGTGTAAAAGTCATACTCCATAGTGACAAATGTTTTGTAAGGCGGAAAAAACCACATCCCTGCTCACACTGGAGCACCCCAGTTTACTGTGTTCCTGCCCATGACTCACAGGCACTGGTCTCTTGGTGCTCCCAGCTCTGCATCAGCTGCATGGGGACCTCAGAAAAGGCAGGTTCTGGGGTGGCGATCAGGGGGAGCAGCACCTATGCTCAGGCAGAAGCCTGAGAAGGTTACCTGTGCCCAAATTTAGAAGTCAACATAGTCCAGGACCATCCATTCATCATCTTTTCTCCATTCTTGAAACTTGCCCAGTTTTCCATTTTTCAGGGCAACAGAAAGGCCTGATAGCCATGTCCCCCATCTCCCTGAGCTTTCCTAGGCAGCCTCTCTGCCTTCTGGCCCCAGACTTGGAGGTTGGGCTAAGCACTTGATAAGGGACCTTGCAATTGTATTGGCAGCCTCGATGCATGACAAAAGCACTGGCATCACAAAGCAGCTTTATCTCACCAGGCTCCCAGCTCTGTTCCCCAATCTGAAAGGCTGGGATTGTAAGTAAGGGCACTTTGCATCTTCAAAGAGCAGGAGGAGTTTCAGGATGAGCCCAGGGTGCCCTGGAGACCTCAGCAATCCCGCCCCGAGGGAGTCTGAAATGCAGGTCTGGGTTGTGGAGCAGGAGCCATGTGTGCCAAAGGCAGCTGGGCAGAGCCAGAAGATGCACTCTGGAAATGCTCTGTTCATCACCCACAACCACTACAGCCCCTGCTTGGTTAGCCAGAGAAACAGCTCACCAGAGACAGACGCAGAAGGCAACGTATTTCAATGCTTTTGATTAACTGTTGGCTTTTAAACACAAGTTAATAGTTAATTGAGAATTCAAGTTTCAAGCATGCCAGTGAAAGTGAGGTATGAATGCTTAAAACAATGTTAATTGCATTGGAGATGAGCTGAGGCAGGGAGAGGAACCAGCAAGGGATGAAGAGCTCAGGGTAAGGACTAAGAACTTTCTGGTTCTTAAAGAAGGATTTGTGTCCAGCAGAGTCGTACTGCTGTGACTGAACACCAAGAAGGTCCTGGGACACTATCACAGAAAAAGAGCTTATCACCTTCTGGTGCTCACACTTCGGAAGTGTGCTGAAAATTTGGCAAGTGCCAAGAGAGTCACAAAAATTATTTGAAGGCAAAAATGAGCTTTCTGGAGCTTGCAGAGCTCTACCAATTTTGCACGGAAAAATGTAAAAATTATGATAGGAAGAAGAAATAGAAGATTATTCAATTTAATAGAGAATGTTATAACAAGACTCAAACCCAGGAAAGGGAATCAGGACACATTTAACAGGAAATCAGGTATTTATCTTTAAGGAATGGGGTCAGAAACCACTATAACAAGGCAGAAAAATGAGAAACACAGACTCAGTTCAAGGAAAGATGATTTTCTATCCCTTCCTGGGGTCAATTCAGACATTTCTGGGGAAAATGTGATGCCTGTGAAATACAGACCTTCCATCCTGAATAAGTCACACCAGCTCCTGAAGTTCTAAGCAACATATGCTCATAGAACCAGGGAGAAAATGAGGGAAATTATATCCAGGAGCATAGTGGGTGGATGACAGGTGCTGGTCCTGAGTCCCCTGAAGCAGCTGAGGATGAAGTAAACGAGCATGAGGGTGTAACTGCAGTGGGTGTATGAACCTGTGGAAGGCAGGCAGTTCTCTTGGTGCCAGGCTCTTCCCTTCCACTGCCCTGAAAGTGTCACCCCTTCAGCTCATCAGGCACAAACTCACCAGGCTTGCCTTGGGATGTGCAGCTTGGCTGCTCCTGTTCCCGTTTGCAAGCACTGTCAAGCAGAGGGGGAATGCTGTTTCTGCAGCTCTGCCTCTGCTCATTAGCTAATGTGAATTAAATCCCTTTTATCTTCACACTCATTTTCTAAGGATAATAATCCCTTTTTGTGTGCACCCACTTTAACTGTTCCCAAACTGAGCTGTAATTGCTGATGGTAATTAAGTTAATACATATTTATAGCCATGTAGAATTATAGAAGGTCTCCCGTAGTTTTATTTGGGGCATTTTCTTTAACCTCCTATAAAATCATCAACAAGTTGTTCAGTGTTAATTGCCTCCAATGTTGATCTCATCCCCTTGCCTCCAGACAAGGCAGGGCAGCAGATGGCTTCCCCCGACAGACACTTTCTCCCTGCTCCCACCCTGGCTCAGCTGCAAGGCAGAAGTGACTTCACCTGTCTTTTCTACCAGTTTTGGCAAGTTAATTTCTATGGACAGCTTTACAAGCCATTTGCAAACAGAGCCATGCAAAGGTTTATGTGCCCATGTGCATGCATGCCATGAGGATGGGGCAGTGGGACCCTGGGGAGAGCAGGGGTCCAGCAGGATGCAGCTCCTGTCTGCAGATCTGCCAAGCTCTGTGGCAGCAAACCACCCCCCCGCCCCAGCCCGATTTTCTCCTGCTTGTATGTGTGCTTTTGTTCTTGCCAAGAGCCGCAAACCACTCGGCAAACAGCATGTGTGGTGAGAGATCACCTCGTGTAATCTCCGGGCGAATCCCCCCATTATACAGTTGGCTAATTAACTCCGGGTACAGGGTCAGGATGAGCTATCAGCTCCAGGAATGTCCTCCCCAAAGGGAAGTAAACATCACTGCAAGAGTGGGGATCCCCTTTCTGTGGCAGTGAATCCTGATAAAGAGCTTCACTCCATTCTCCTGCTGTTGGCTCCAGCTTAGCGTTTTTAAAGCTGATTCTCCCTGTGCTAATCTGGAGGGTCCATTCAGCCCAAAGCTCAACATCTGAGTCTATTTGCGAAGTGTGCAGCTGTGTCAATTTGCAAAGACAAAGGAAAGCTCCTCTGTCAACAGGTCGGGGAGCTCAGGTAGCACGAGCGAATTGAGGGCAAGAAGTCAAAGTGGTTTCACAAACCATCCGACCATGTTTAAATCCCATCCAGCCTGAGAGGCCAGGGCAGTGCAAGGGATAAAGGGAGCACAGAGGAGTGGACTGAAGGGCCAGGGCTATGAGGCCACCAATTAGTGCTATTAAAGAAAGATAATTAGATCTGCTCCATGGAAACCCCAGAGGAGGCAGAATGCAATTTCCATTTGGGCTTATTTTAATAAAGGTTAGAAGTGCCAGGAGGTGCCAAAATTGCACTGTTGGCAATATGAGCAGGGTCCTTAGTGTGGGGTAGAGGAGTTACAGGGCAGCAGGAGAGGACCACAACCTTCAAAAAACACAGGCTGTTTGGTATTTGTGCCCATGGGATGGTACTTGAAAATTTTGGAAGTGAACACTTCCAGATAAAGAAATCCAACTTCTTTTAGAGTCTTTGCTTATCCAGCAACTTTTATTTCAACTCTGCACACAGGCAGAAGCCACAGAGATATGTAGTGGTGATGTGCTCTGAGCTGAGAGCAGGGCTGGAAGCAATCATTCTCAGGGTGCCCAGGATGGAGTTGTGAGGAAGGCAGGAGTCATCCTGGTGTACCCCGAGAGAGCACGAAGAAAGTAATCATGGGGAGGAAATTTAACTTCTCACTTAAACCCTTAATCTGAGTGCCATCACGTCAAGGGAATTCTTATCCATAGTTCACACAGCAGATAGAGAGTCGCAGGAAGTCAAGTCTGAGATCTCTGAAGTCAGCCTGTGGTCTAGGATGTGGTTTAGCCCTGTCTGGGCACTCCTTAGCCATCAGTAATTGAGGACCATGGCACTGCAGAACCCCTTGGGCTGGTGGCAGGGACTAGTTCCAGTGTTTGAATAGAACACAGGAATGTCTGTGGGATTTGTAACCTTCAGAGCTAATGAGAAAAGGGAATAAGGAGTCATCACATAGTCAGTGTAGGATAAGGTCCTAAGTCTCCTCTTTGTAATAATCTAGAATACTTTCCTGTGATTCAGAGATCTACAAAATAAGCTGTGTTTAAGCAAATCTGTTTTGCCACTGTAAACTTCCCCATCAGAAAAGCTTCTACTGGAAATAAAGGCAGCTTCAGTTTTTCTTTGGATTTTTAAGACAAAAAGTAGGACCCTGGTTCAGAAGGATTTTGCTGAAACTGTAACTTTGCCTTCAGGTTGATGCTACACATGGGAAGAGGAATCTCAAAGATGAACAGCTGGAAGGCTGAAACAGGCAAGCATGGTTGATTTTGGTATCAGTCATGTGCTGCTCTCACCCCAAGCACTTGGTCCTCCCTGTGCCTGTGGAGCAAGTTTCACTTCAACAAGTCCCATTGGGAGGAGTTGTAGATATTGTCCATTAGATAAATATTCACAGATGTGCAATAATAAACACCATTAAATAGCATTAGTGGAAGGAGTTAGCAAAATATACATCCTATATAGGTTTATCTCTAGTGAGCAGGGAAAACAGGTGAACTCCCATGGTATTTCATGACACAAGGTCCAAAGTGACATTCTGCCTGCCTGCTTCTTTATTCTAACACAAATTTCCAGGGCACATATATAGTGATGTATAAAATTTGACTAGATACTACATTTTCCTCTTACAGGTGAGCATATTTATTTTGATAGTGTTTGGTAATATAAAACATTATATTGTTTTTATGTAACATATATGTTTAATATGTAACATATAAACATGACATCCCTTTCAAATATATTTCATACTTACTGGATTTTTTTCTTGGAGATAATAAATCACATGAATAAACCTTATTAATCATTTAAGCAGACCCTTAAAACACTGTTGAAAAGATTTTCCAACTCAAACACCTTTTAAGACTCAATGACATCATGTCTGTTGGGACATTGTTATGCAGTGAAGATTGTGAGACATTTTCTCCCCATAAAGTTGCTGTAATAAAGTTTGTTACTTCAGTCATTAAATTAATATTTTCTTCTCTTACCTTCTTCCTTTCTCTGGTGCTACCCATTGTTAGGGAGAAAGGGAAAAATTGCACAGTGAAAAATTTGTGGATCTAATCACAGAGCCTTCCACAAAGCAAAATACCCATTGATTTCAGCAAGAGTTGTAATCTGTCTTACATTGACTCCAGGGTTGCTTGGATCTTCTCGAGCAGGTAGAACAAGCATGGAGAGAAAGAAGAAGTGAAGACCCCAAATTCTACCTGGAAATGAAGAAAAACTGAGGAAATTATATTGTTTCATGGAACTGAACATCCTGGGAGGAACCAGTCCTCACTGAAAACCTTCACTTGTGTGTATCCTGACCCAGAGGAAGGTGCTGGCCCAGCTGGCAGGTTCAACAGAGGCTTTGCCTGCTGAACATAGCGAAGGTTTGTTTGGCTAAGTTAAAAGAGAGAGCAGAAGATGAGAGTGATGAAATTTATCAGTCAGAGGCTGCAGATGCTTGGGTGGTAGCAGCTTTGAGCTGAAAGCTGTGATAAAGATGATATTTGGTGTCTCTTCCTGCTATTCCAGGAGCTGAGCTCTGTGCTGTTTTGAACACACCCTGGAGGGTGCTGCAAACCCTGTCCCAGCAGCTCCCCACAAGCTCACCCAGCTGTGGTGATGGTGCTTTGGTGGTCTGTGAAACAAAAACCTCAGACGTGCCATCAGTGCCTGTGACTCAGACCCACTGTGTGCTCCTCCCTCACCCTGCCCAGAGGAAGAGAAGCATATGTGAAAATGAGTTTTGGGTTTGGCTGTTTCCAGAAGTGCCTCTCTGGGCAGATGGTCCCTTCTGGAAAGGGACTGCTGTGGAATGTGTTGTGTCCTGCAAGCAGGGACGTGCATCTGGCAGCACAATGAGCAGAGCACCTTGAAGAGCAGTCTCAGCCTCAGAGTCTCAGAGGTGAAGGCTGGAAGAACCTCCTGAATACACACACAAGTTTCCAGCTGAATTCAAACCCCCTGGTAGGCAGAAGACAGTTCCATGTGGCAGAGCTGTGCCTGCTGCTGGGTGGCCCCAGTGGGGACCAAGATGGAGCTAAACTTGTCTGACACCCAGCATCCCAACTACCCTCCCAAATTAGTATGCACAAAAAAACCCTAATCCAAGCTCTGACCTAGCCCAGCTGCATTCCCTGCAGCACGCTTCCTTCCCAAAAGATACCCTCGCCAACTTTAAGACAATTCCCAGGAGCACACCTGCTTGATGCTGATTAGAAGCTGTCTCAGATACCCCATGCCACTGCGCTGCCTGTGATTCCAAGAGTCTGCCTCTGGGGACAGTGGCACCTCCTGCCTAGGAACCTGCATTCCTGGCTGTCTTCCTTCTTGTCTAAAAACTAGTCAGAGTGCACAACCTTCTCTAACTGAACAATTAAGCTATTAAGTAACTCAGTTAATAAGCTCAGATTTTGCCCTAATACATTTCTAATGACCTTGTCTAATAAATTCTAAGCAATCTGTGAAGAATGCTTGTTCCTATATTTTAAAGGCAAAAGTGATTTATATTTGCTGAGAGAACAAAGACAGCCACATGTGATTTATTACTATCAGTCACTGTATCTTTCATGTCTTTAATTATTTTCTCTACAGGGAGCTTAAAAAGTGCTCTTGAAGGCCGAATGGTGAGTGCCTTTCAAATTCAGATACTGCTTCAGTCTGAACTGCTGATTTTTGATTTTGTATCTGTAGCTTCAAGTATTAATCATGGAAGCTGCAATTTAGTTTGCTTAGGTTGGACTTAATGCAAGAAATGATCTTGCATGCTTGGTACCCTACCAGAGCCAAATGCTTGAAACCTCCAAAGCTTTTGTCCATCAGTGATATTTTCCAACGTGAAAGCCAGCAACAACTACCAACATCCATAGGCTGATTGCATTTATAACAAGGTTTAACTTCTGTTGTCAGACTATAGGCAGGACATTTGGGACCAAGTCTGAAAGCTACTCTGGTTTTCTTGGACAAAAACACCAACTTTTCCATCCTTCCCAGAGAGAGGATCTTGCTTGGCATTTGCTGTGCAGCCAAAGGAGAACATGAACTAAGTGTTGGAAAGCCTGAAGCCAAGACAGGACAAACACAATTACATGAAGAAATCAATCTTGTTTCCAGAGGAAAAAAGGCAGGAATCACCACTTAAAAGCCCCCTCCTGTCCAGGAATGTGGGGAGATTTCCAGAAGAGCCACATGGAGTTTGGATCCCACGTCCCAGAAAGATAGGGGAGCCAAGTTCATCTGTCACTCATGTCCTTCAGAAAGCCCAACCTAGAGCAGCAAGGGAAATTATTTATATCCTTGCTCTCTTATATACCCCAGGACTTCCTAAGAGTTGAGAAAATTGGATTTAATCTTTGTTCAGCTTCCAGTCCCTGATCAGGGCTCAAACTGTGGGAATTTTTACTGCCAATCCTGTCTTCCAGTTTTTTCCAGGTAGTCCTCAAAACACGCCTGGCTAGGATTCAGACAGGAAAAAACATTTCTACAAGATTTTCTGTCTGGCTTTATAAGCCTTAAAGGTCTGAAGAGTACTGATGAATCATCCAAAACCTCTATAAGTGCCTGTGTGACTCACGGACAGGATGGACATTGGGAATGTAGGACAAGACATGGCTCGGTCCCTGCAGGGGAACCAAAACTGCCTGTCCTGAACAGCCTGGGCTCCCATCACAGGCGCTGGGGAAGGAGCAGTTCCAACCCATCCTGGTCTGTGTGGCTTGGAGAAGTGTTTGTCTCCCAGAGCTGCCGCGGGCAGTGTCGCAATCTCAGGCTCGCACGCGCTGTTTACGTGATGCGGTCCCGGCCACCAGCGTCTCACTTGGTTCAAGTGCTCTGTGCTAAACATAACAGTTAGAAACAAGGAGCTTCCAAGGTTTCTTCAAATCTCTCCAATCCCCACTCTGCTCAAGAATACATCTTCTCAAATGACATGCCCCGGGTTGAGTCTCTACAGTCAGAGGAAACTTGTAGCAGCATTTTTTGGGGTCAGTTTTTCATGACTGAGACCTAGTCATGCAAACAAAGATTGATTTTTCCTTCTGACCAAAACAACTTTAAGGAGAAAATTCTTTCCCATGACTAAAGCCAGGCTGGAATTTTTTAACAGAATGTCAAAGCAGAAAGTTTCAGGGAAGGGGTCAGTTTGGGGCAATTTGACATGTACATTCTTAAAATGGGAAAAAACCCCACATCTGGTATTTAGCGATTGTCATGCAAGTAAGTGCCATGGTCTTTACCAAGACAACAGTCCTTTTCCATTCTCACTGCTAGCTAGAACTACTACTAGCACTGGTTGGGATTGTTTCTGACAGCATTGACTGGCTTATGTGGTAGTTTCCATTATGAACGAGGTGAACTGCCCAATCATGACAGCTAGTTGAAGCTCAGCCATCCTGTACCAAATGCCTCAAAGCTCTAGAGGTATTTAAAAATTGAATATCATCACCTCCCAAGGGCCAAGATGCACTAACGCCAGGACCTTGGGTTTATATTTGATTCAAAAGGCAGTAAGCTACTACCAGGGACACAGTGTCTCCTTGGAGGAGTGTGTGAAGGGCTGTGTTCATCAGCCCAGCTTCTGCCCCTGCACGTCCCTCTCCTAAAGCCACAGGAACTCAGATGGAGGGGCTATTTCTTCTGTGCAGCAGTGGAGGGTGCAGACCCCCGACAACAAGGGACAATACCTTGTTGCAAAACCAGAGACCTCTGCTCTGCTCATTTCCATTATTTCAGGGTACGCAGAAAGCAATAACGTGGTATTTAACCAAGTTACCACCACCTAAGCTTTGAACAGTCAAACTTAGAAAGGTGCAGAACATTGCTCTTACCATCTTCTGCCATGATGTTAAAGCCCAGAGGCTGGCAGAGGGAGCCCCAGCTACTGCACTGTGGGGAACTACAACCCTCCCAAAAGCTGCTCCAAAGCCTGGCTATCCATCTGACTGCCCAAATAAAATGCAGCAACAATGGTAACAGAATTCATTAAACTAAAATAGATGTGATTTTATCCTTGTTACCCTAACCTCAGTTCCTTGTACATAGAAACCTTCCATTTGTGGGCCTCGACATTAACAGATGAGTTATTAACAAGCCATGGCTAATTATAGATAGCTACATCACCTTCTTAAAAGGCAGACATTGTCAAGGCCAACTAGGGCCAAGGTTGAGGTCTCATGGAGTTAATCTTGTAAAAAACACTCAATAGAAAATATTTTGTTTTACCTTCAGCTTCCACTGAAAATCAATTTTATGGTAATTTGAACAGTTTCCTAAAGTGTTTGCAAAACAACCATCAAAGCAGGACAGTGGTAAAACAGGTTAGTCTGTCTTCATTGTCTGAGCTGGCACTGAACAGCATGTATCGGTGAGAAGGAAATCATTAAGCCTTTAAACTTCCTTTCATTTAGATGATATACAATATTGTTAATGAACACAGTTACGGGCATTTGCCTTCCCCAGCCGTATGACTTTTTACTTAGTACCACACTTTTAATCTTCCCACAGACTTACAGAATTGTTATCCCTGAAAGGAAGCAAGACCTCCCTCACTGATGAAGATTTACTTTGCTAATGCTTTTTGATGAGGCAGGAACACAGCGTGGAGGAATTAAAGGAATAATAAAATAAACATTTCTACCCACAGAAAGAGGAACCCACCCTCCCAAAGCACCCCTTGTTCATGGGTGGGTGTCCTGCCTCAGGGCCACACCGGAGCCTGGGGTCCTCCTAAAAATACTCAGCAGGGAGGGCAGAGCAGGGTTTGAATGGTATAAATGGAGGGAGGGGGTTAAGTTCTGAGGTCGTGGAAGCCAGTGTTGATGCCTGGACTCTGAGCCAGTACTGATTTAGCAGTGAGAATCGGGACCTCTCCAGAAAATCTCCAAATGAAGACATGTGTGACATTAGCTAAGGCTCTCTAATTAATGGAGAAAACAAATCTGCTCCACCCCAGGCAGCTGCAGCTCCAGCCAGCATGTTACTTATTAGCTCAAATTATTATTATTATAAAAAACACTTGACTTTCTTGTTCAAAAAGTAAAAAGGGATTAGTGGGGTCTCTCAGACAGCTCTCCTCAGACTTAACCTTCAGCATCTCAGACAAAGCATCAACCAGAACAGAGGCTTTCTCATGGCATGGACAAAACAGATCCCAAATGGCTGTAATAGAAAGTCAAAGGCAATACTTGACATGGCACTCAACTCTGTTTGCTGACTTTTCCTAATGCATACAATAAAATTCAGCCCATATATGTCACTGCTGCCAATTACCTAGGGCAACAGAGGGACCCTGGAGCTGGTAAATCAATGGAGATGCAGGGAAAGCCGCTTTCCCCAAACACGAAGTAGGTGGAAGACCATAATTGTGAGAAGCACACCAGGAAGGATTAGGGCCTGCAGAACAAAACGTGCTGGGAGGGCTCCAAGTGAGTGAATCCCCTGTGGCCACCACCCCTCCTGGCTTGGGCTTAGCCCAGGGCTGCACAAACCTGTCCCTGGGGAGCCTGCACCCCAGCCCACTCCCACTCTGAGACCAGAGAAAAGGGGATGATTCATCAACCAAATGAGGGTGCCAGGAAACCCCCATAGTAAGTCTGAGCCTCAACAGCGAGGGGATGGGGCAGGCTGGAATGTCAAAGCCCCAGGCTGCATGGGAGGGGGCAGCCAGGGATGGTGTTGGCGTTTGATTAAAAATTATTTGATTGGCAAATCCAAGCTGCCTGGGACTTGGTAGATAACAAGCCACAGCTTAGGTGTGAAGAGCACTCTTTAACCTGAAAGTATTTTCCTGTTAAGTAAACTGCATCATACACATCCCCATCTCTGCCAGCTCTGCTCACAGGCTGAAGCTCTTCCCAGTTTTGATGGCTGAAGCACTGAAATAAGTGGAATCCAGTAATGTTTATGAAAATGCTGTATAGCATTTGGTGTTTTCATTCAGCCAGGCCCACCACACGTGTCTGGGTGCTGTGCAAATGCAGTCCTGGGGGTAGCAACACCTTTTGGGATACAGGCTGAGTTTGGAAAATGGCTGAGCCTTTTCCATGGTGGTTTCCTCACCTGTTCTCAGTCCTTCTGGAGAAAAGCTGTGCCGCTCAAGGAGCCTGCAAAGGACTGCAGTGTTTGCGTCAAGAGGATTTTGAGGAGCGTGATGTTCCGCCACTCCCCTTCTGGGCTTTGCAGCCCAGCGTGGTGTGTAATGGTCCAGAGAAAATCAATTGGACGCTGCATTTGAGTGATAAGGATTGGGATATTATTCTGAATAACCTGGTGACCCCAATCAATCTCTGTCCCCAAACCTTCTGAAAGTTTGATACTCTAGCCTGCAATTAAGCCTCCACAACCAAGAGCTCTAGCAGATGTTCCAGTTAAAGCACCTTTTTTAACTATTTATTTTTTGATGAATATCATGAGATACCAGCCAATGCATTTAAAGGCATACTACAGGTTCTGCCTGACTGGTACATGGTCCAGCTAGGATTTTGAGTTATTTTTCACCTGCTTTTAAAATTTGTTTTTTTAAGCTGATAAAACTAAAATAAACTGTGAAATCCCTCAGACTGCCCTTGTGATAGTGACTCTGGGAAAAGAACTTAAGCCAAACTCTCACAGTGGAAAGAAGTAAGCTTGAAATATGATGGAGCATGAAAACACTCTGTCTGCCTCTCCTGAGTGGGAGCAGGGCTGGGGTGATGCTGGGTGCTGTTCTCGGTGCACTTGTTCCATTTGAATCAAGCAAGAAATTATACCTGGTGGGAACGGCTGCTGCTCAGGGCAAAGCAGATGCAGGAAACAAAGACAAGTCTGAAGAACAAGTATTGAACACAACAGTTAATTCCTCAGATAATAACATTTCTGCTGAGCCAAACTTATGGTGGCTTCCTGCTCTGTGATGCCTCTGGGACAGATGTTCCCTGCAGTATACACTGCTGCTGCATGCCCTCCATATGAGCTTTTAGGCATGGTTACAAGGGACAAGAGAGGAATAAATCCTGTGCTCATCGGGCAGTGTGAGGGCATACAAGGAAGATGTTCTTTATAGGGAATGCACAGAAAAACTGGTTCCCACAGCTGCTGCCTTCAGATATGGCCAGGGCACTGCCTAGTGCAGCAAATTCATGCACAGAGGGCCATCCTATCCCAAGGGCTGGTCTTTTGGCTCTGTGCCATGCTGCAGAGCGCTCAAAAGCCTTTCTCTGTCTGCTGGGAAGCTCAGCCCAGGGTCCCTCCATAACTCCTGCATATCCATCAGCCACGCGGTTGGTCACACAGGGTCTGACCCTGGAGTCCCCAAGGCACTCCTTCTTGGTGGATATTAATGTTGGTGAGTGATGCCCATTTACACACCCTGCACAGCTGGCTCTGCCTACACCAAATCCCCCCGAGCTGGCCCGTCCAGGGCGGGGGGAGAAAAGGGGCCTTTGGCGGGAAGGTGTTTTTCATCACCCCAAGAGCTGTGTCCGATGGCATTGTCAAAAACAGCAGGTAGCAGTGACAGGCAGGGTCATTCCCCTGCCCTGCCCCAGCCCTATTGTGCCGCCTTTCAGTGCGAGCGAAAGGTCAGCCTGCAGCCCCAGCTCCCAGCCTTCGCTTTTTTGTCACGATTGTCACAAGGTAAATTAATCAGATTTACGGCATTAAGCCTTGCCGTATCTTGAGCCTTTCAGCCCTTTCTGCCCCCAAAACTTGCTTCTTATGAACAGGCTCTTTGTTTATTTTTGCCCATACAATCTTCATTTGGTGACAGGGGAGCAGTAGAGGGACAAAGACTGGAGGAGAGGGCTGCTGCCTGCAGGTACCCTGTGTCACAGTGCTCATCACCCAAAACACTGGTGGGTCCATTGCTTCAAGTGTTTCTCCTGGCTAGCCAGATGGGGAGGATCCAGTTTTCAGAACTGCAATGCCACTAGCACATCTTTTGGGAAGAGTTGCTGCCTCTCCAATCAATAAAAGACAAGAGCAATTCTGAAGCAGGGATAAGACGCCACCACTGTGAACATAAAGCACAATTTATGTCCCTCTAATGTAGCTGCAGCATATGGGACCACTTACACAGTTGTTTGCCATGGTCAATGGGGCTGCTGACCCACTGGTGAGCTGGGTCTTATTTCACTTTCTGACGGGAATTTGGAAATGGCCATCCCTGCAGCCAGCACAGGGCTCTGCAGCCACACTCCCAGCGTGAGCCAGCAGCAAGGCCAGAGGAGGTGACAGGTATCTTTATCTCACCACCCAGGAGAGCACCAACGTCCTGCTGGCAGGAATTTGTCTGCAAATTTTTCCCCATTGAAAAGAATGAGGGGGCTGATATGATCACTTGATTAAGGGGCAGGCGAGGGACACTTCGAAAGACTATGCTCCAAGGAATTCCCTTCCCTTTGGGAGACTGTGATCCACTGCTCCCCTCTATTTCTCACTCACAGGATCTCATATCTACAACTGCTAGTCTTGTCAGTAAGTCTTATTTCTGCAGAGTGTACAGCTTAAAAAGACCTATACCTAACTTATCCATATGGAAATGCAATCTTTAAATGAACAGCAATGAAACTCAGAGAGGGTAATAAATGCAGCTGCAGTGAAACTCACAGCCAGAGTGGGAATGGGTGGGAAACACTGTCAGGGGCCTTATCTTCCATAGGTGCATTTGATTTTGATTTGATTATCCTCAGGGCAACTCATAACCGTGAAACATAAAATACATTAATGCATTTGTTTTGGGCAATGGCATGCAGATAAGAGGAAGATTATACACCACATTTGGATGCTGGGTTGGTCTTGACTTTTCTGCTTCCAGTTTTTTAACTTTTGCACAAAAAAAACCCCAAAAAACAAAAAACAAACAAAAAAACCCCAAAAAACAAAAAACAAACAAAGAATAAAAACCAAACAAAAAAACCCCCAAAAAAAACCCCACAAAAAACCCCCAAAAAAACCCAAAAAAACTAAAAAAAAAAAAAAAAAAAGCAAGGTGATGGTACAAAGAGTGTACATTCAAATGACCTCTCCATAATCAGAAAACTTTTGAAACTCTTGTATATACGTATATTTAAATTTAAAAAAGAGAACCATATTGATATCCGAAATTCTCATCATTCTTTGCAAAAGGACTCTTCCCAGAGACAGCAGGCAGGCTGACTGCCTTCCCTCCAAAAATAATCAGCGGGGGTGACTTTGCACTCATAATCTTTCAGCCTGGTGCTAATACACAACCAAAGACGGCTGTAGCTTTTGGAGTGTGACTGGTGTCATATTGAGTGAAAAATGAGACCTTGTGGTGAGCTGAGAATCCTCTGTGACCCAGAGCTGGTCTGTGAATAAAACCAGCAGCACTGCCTCCTTCCCCTGCATGGGGGCTGGCCCCCCACAACTCCTGGTCATGCTCCTCCTGCAACCCAGCCCATGATTCATTAAAAGATTGAGGACTTCAAATATTTGGGTCAGATCTTCCCAAAGAGTGGGAGTGCGAGCCTGGCATGAAACTGTAGTTCTGCTGAGTATTCTGTGTGGTGGCAGTAGCAATTCATCCCTAGATAAGATTCTGTTGAGAGATATTGATGTCTTTTAATGGAAAACATAGTCCAGCTTTGAAGAGGAGACTGATTTGTTTTATTGTCACTCCCTATTGACACTGCCACACTGGGAAAGCTGCCAGAACTCTCCACCTCTGCCCATCAATCACACAAGCTCTACCTGCTTCACAGAGAGGAGGTGTTTGCAACAGGGTTTTTTTTTCACATTTTCAGATGAAAAAAAGCTTTAATCAGTATAATATATTTCCTAAAAGAAGAAAACAGATCTGAGTCATGCTTTCAGGCACACATATACTTAAATGTTTTGCTGGGGTACATCAGCTACAATCATCATGGTGATTTCCTCAAGATTAAAAAAAAAAAGAAGAGAAGGGAAGAACAGGCACTCCTGACTGTGCCTGAATTTTTAAAATGGTGTCTTTTTTTGGCTTTGTCATTATTTTCATTTCCCTCTTCTCCTTCTCCCCAAGAAATTATTAAATCATTAAAATTATTTTAAAAATAGCTAAGCAGATGTCTGGCCTGTTTGATCTCAAGCCTGAATACAGACGAAAAAGGAGTCAAGACTCTGATTATGGAAAAAAATGTAGAAGAGACTAAAAAAAATTCCAACAGGAAAGTCATGAAGGAGAAGATTTGGCTTTGATCTCTACACTGCACTGGCTTTGCTGGGCGGGGGGCTCTGCTGAGCAAAGCTGGGCTGTTGTGTGGCTGCTTCACGGGCTCACAGGGGCAACACTTTACACCATCTGTTCAAAGGCAAACAAGTCACTCTGAGCGAGATTTCCATCCTTTGGCTATGAGAAAGCAAGCAAAATACATATTTGATGTATGCAGAATGAAGCTAGACTTCAAATCACAGATGCTGTTTTGATTTCTAGACAACTAGCCTCCTTCAGCTGAAGGAGACTGATTAACAGGCTGCAGCCTTGGTGTTTGCTTAATCATTTCAGTGCCTTATTTGGATACCCTTCTCTTTCCCTGCTGCAGGGAATCCAGAGGGTAGGAAACAACCACAAGAAATCAGAGCAATGACAGCAAAGAGGGCTAGCAGGCCTGCAAAGCTAACCTGCTCACACTGCTCCTGGTGATTTTCAACAGTAGAAAGTATGCTGGGAACAACAAGGGATCATTTGTCATGGACTCACTGCTAACAGAGTCTATAGGTACGTTAGTCAGAGATTGAGATTTTGGCCACTTAAATTTTCACCAGGTCTCCATTGGTCCTTTGCCTTTGAAGACATATCATTCCAATCAGTCTCTCAAGGCTACTTGAGTTGCTTTCTATCTTGAGGGAAAATTTTAAAATTATGAAGATGGCCTGAAAGCAGGACATATCGCTCAAATCCATCCAGAATTTGGTAGCTCTGATAAAAACCTAAGTGGTATCATGATGTTTGGTCTTGCAAGTTCCTCCAACTTCACAGCTCCACCAACACATTCTAGTCCTTTCCATAGCAAGATGGAGAAACAGGACAGTAACTACCTCCTGGACCTGATTTTGTTTGTCTGAGAAGCAGTCATACTCAGAGAGACTCCAGTGAAAATAGTCCAGTCTTGCTTACCACACCTACTCCTTCCTGAGCTATAGGTTTTACCTGCTGCTTGCACAGTCCCCCTCTGAAAGTCCGTCTCAGATATTTCAGGAGAAAATAGCCCCACAAAATGTGGAGGTGGGGAAATCTGCCCCACACAGATCCCACCTGCATGACTGGCAGTGATGGACTCAAGCTGTAAGGCATCAATCTTGATAGGACTTCCAGGCATATTTTAGGATTCAGCATCTTAAAGTCTACATGTCTGAAAACAATAGACTCCTTCTTTTTGTCAGTGCAGCTGCAGGGGACAGAAGAGGCTGCTGTGATGTCTTGGGCACCAACACCCAATGCAACTTTTTTCTGCCAGCAAATCCACTGTGGGTGGTGACTGTAGACTAAGGAGCTGCAGGTGTCTGCATCCATGTAGGGCTCCTGGAGAGAAATTCTTCCTTTCAAACATTTGTGTGGAGCCGGTTTCCAGGAGATCATGCTAGGGGAGAGTCATTCTCCTGCAGGATCCATATTATCTAAACTTTTCTACCCTTCAGGTACTGTATGCAAACAGCTTCTCACCAGCCACAGCTGCCTCTGCCTAATGGAAAATTTGCCAATAGCAGTTTGAATGAGAGGAGGCCAGTCCTGACAATCTGCTGCTCGGAGTATACCAGGCAGCTCATTTTCCAACTGGAAAAGTCTTTTACCTTAGCCCTGCTGATGAAAACTAATTGAAGACACATGTTCACAAGACCCAGAGGACATCTGTGTAAGCATTCAGTAATAAGATCAAGACTAACTCACACCAAGAAACCATGTGCTTAACCAGCATCACCTGTGCTGCTGACTGCAGACATACAGGAGGTGGCCTCAGGGTGCCAGGATACCCACTTTTCATGCTAGCCACACAAGGAACAGCCCTGACTGTCCCTGGGTATGTTTTCACCAACACTGGAGCAGACAGTGGTGTTTGCTGAATGCCAGGGGCAGACTCTGGTCAGAGAGGGAGTCCAGATCTGCTGGGACAGGCAATGGCCTGAGCAGAGTCCAGGAGCAGGCAGCTAATACAGAAGTTGAGCAAAGCAGACAATAATAGCAGCTACACAGAGCTGCATCAGCAGGGAGGTGTTTCCAGGGTCAGTGTGGGCTGTGGTGAGGCTTTCTGAGGGATGACACCTGGCAGCCTGGTCCTTCTCTTTGGACTGTGTGTCCCAGCCACGTGCCCTGAGAAGTTGGCTACAGCTGGGAGGGTCCTACAGCCCTGTGTCAGCTGGGGAGTGCAGACACCGTCTGCGAGGTGCCAGCCATGGAAAGGGCCTTTCCAGAAGGTCAGAGCAGGGACAGATGGAAAATGGTCTTTATTCAGCTTGGAAAGCTTTCCTTTTGGGTGGATCTAGCATAAAGGTGGGGTACCCCCAGTGCCCTTTCCAAAACAAGGCAGCAAATTGGACAAAACTAAAATAAGAATACCTCAATCACACCTGATTAAACAGAGCATTTAACTCAGTCTAAAAGATTTTGTTTCCTTCTCATATGTTTCACTTATAGTATTTTTTTTCATTCTAAGCTCATGTATTAATTCAAAAATAGTAAATTCAGCATTTCACAGTGGGACGGCAGATCAACACAATACACAGCACTTTCTCAATTAAAAGTATGTGTGTTTTATTATTTTTTAATGTTTATTCTCCTTTTTTTTCCCCTCCAAAACTATCCACAGATTGTGATTGTAATTTATAAACAGCCCTAACCACTGTGAGTTTGGCCACATGCCTTTCCACTGGACCAATGACCAACTCATGATGTCAGCCAGTAGAAAAGGGATTTTTCTGATATTTTGCCAGCATTTCTGAGACTGTCTGGGAAGTTTGATCACTGGTCTGCCAAAGATATGACCAAATTTTTAAAACCTGAAGGTCACAAATTTGGCTTTTGGGCAGCTGAAGAGAATGACCTAGGCTGTGAGGGTGGATGTACCAGCACAGGTACACTGCTGTAATCTTGGTCCTGCTGGTGGATGCTTCCTACCAAGGGACAGAGTAGGTAGAAAATATGGATTTTTGCCTCATCAAGGCTCACCAGAGCTCATCTGGAGGCCTCTTTGAGCAGTCCAAGGGAGACCTGTTTACTTCAGGCCAGTTTGCACATGAAGTTAAAGCAAGTTAAGTCCAAGTGTCAATTTAAAATGTGGTTGATCAAAGCATAGAAACACAAGGCAGCATTACTCCAAGCTTAGAGTTCACCCTGCTGTCAAGTGTCTCCTCAGCACCTCTCCCAGGCACTGTGATCTTTCTGTGGCTGTTACCAGCTGAGAGCCAGAGCACAGAAGGGATCCTCCACTGATGGTGCCTTTAATGCACATCAGTGAGCACAAGTGAGTCTAAAACTGGGGAAGGCTGGGAGGAAGCACTGGATCCTCCAGCCCTCCTTGCCCCTTGGGCAGCAGGAAGAGCAATCCCTCTACTTGCTGCTATGGGGAACATGTGCTGCACAGACATGGCTGAAAAATGTGGTAAGTACTCATCCAAAAACCCAGTGCAGAATGAACTGCTTTAAAACTGAGATTTTAAGAAAATAGTTACATTGCTTGAAAAGCTCCTAGTCCCAAAATAAGAATTATTGCTCAGTTTCTGTAAAAAAAAAAAAAAAAAAAAAGCAGTAAAAGCGTCAAATCCCAAATGGAGGCTTTATCCAACTATATTTCTATAGAAAATACTTCTCGTTTTCCTGTCTGGCTTGATGCTGAAAACACCTGGTCCTGCTCACTGAAAAAAGTGCAAAAAGTGCACCTCAAGGACCACCTCTCACTTCCAAAGAAAACAACTTTGGCTACTCAGCCAAGACCATCTTTGCACCTCTGTCTCCTATGGATTTTGCCACTGGCTTTAAGGGTAGCAAGAGCCAGCACAGCACTCCCAACCAAAGCATTTGGAACCAGTTTGCTCTGCATCTTGCTCCTCACTTGTTAGGGATTAAGGAGAGGCGTTTAAAGCTGTGGGCTGGTGGGATGAGCTGGGGCTGCCTCTGGGGTGCAGGAGTGGCTAGAGGCAGCCACAGGGAGAGAACTTAGAGACAGCAGCACTGCCCCTGCCAGAAATGTGTCCCACAGCATGACATTGTCCCCTTTTTCCAAGGGTTTGTTCTCCAGCTTCGTCTTCAGAAGCCTCCTCAGATTGCAGGAGGCACCTCTGCCCTGGGCCATAGGCTGCACAGCCCCTTTTTGGAAAGAAAAACCCTTCCATTGCTGGCTGGTGTAAGGCATGAGAGCCTGCATATCATGCCACAAAGCTGCTGCTTGAGGCCTGTTTAATACCCTTACGTCAACAGCTTCCTCCTGGTTCTCACAGGCGCGAGTGATGTAAATGCACTCCAGCCCACAGCACAGGAGTGAGCTCTTGGCCAGAGCAGCCGCAAGTGGTCTCCCAAAGCACAGATAAAGCCTGAACCACTTGGAGCAAAGCCATGAGCAGCTTTGGGAAGTCCTCAGTATTGATGCTTGCAGTTGGACCAAAAGCGTACTGGCAGCAGTGTGCTCCTGGCACTGCCCCAAGCAGCACCTTCTCCAGGCAGGTCCAAAGGGCCTGGGATGACATCTCTGCTGAGCTTTGATGGGGTGTCTGGGGGCACATCACAGGCTGCACAGAAATAAGTGCTCGGTCTGCCAGGGTAACTTCTCCCCTCCACACTGTGGGCCTCCCTTTGGGACTGTAGAGTGAAAACCAGTTCCATCTATCCATCTGCTTCTGCTCCTTCCTCACATGCTAGCAGCCATTCTGGTGTTCAAGGTGGCATCTGAGCCTGCTTCAGAGCTGAAGCAGAGGCATATGAAAGCTGAGTTATGGAGAGACTCCTGACAGGCTGGCAGCAGTCTCAGTGACTCACTAACTTGTGATTTCCTCTGTGGTGGTTTTCCAGCACAGCTGCTCCTGGCTGCAGCACATGGCGAGTGCTGGCAGAGTGAGCAACGTGTCATTTCTCAGAAGGCTGGGCTATGTGGGCAACCTGTGCATTGCTCATGCAGATCCCCACAACAAACTCTAGTAATTGCCTCAGAGGATAACAGGCCATAAATCTGGGCAGCTGCACATGTGAGGCACGAATGGTCTGGCTCCTGGAATCAAAGCGCGTGTGTTTTTGCTGCTTGCAGTGGCTGAATGTGTTTCTCATTCTGGATTCCCCTTTTCAGAGGAAACTCCCTCCATCCCCCTCACTTCTCTCATCCTCTTTACGAGGGGACCTCAGGCACTCTGGAAACATGGGAGAGGTTTACACCACTCCTGTGAGATGTCTCACAACTTCTTTGTGCCATTTGTCACACAAGGAAGGCTGCACACAGAAATTTTTTACACAGAGATTGCAGGAGATGCTGAATGAAGTAAACTATAATTTTCTGGTTCTCTGGCCCCATATTTTTTTCTCCAGGTTTGAAATCATAGCATTTTTGTTCAAAAATTTGATTACAAAACACCCAGACTGCTTGGGTTACAAGCTTATTTGCAAACCTGAAACTTCGTTCTAGGGTCACAGACCTATTTTGTGCAAACTCAAGGCTAAGATTTGAGCGAAAGAAGAAAGAAATCTTTTTCCTCACAAGTCCATGGAGGAAAAAAAAAAATTAAAGAGGCTTTGTCAAACAAAACCTAACCTGGCTGGTCCAGGAACCCCACACAAAGGGGCATTGTGCTCTGCTTAAGAAACAGCAAGTCCAGTCTGTCAAGACTCTGTCCTGTACTGCCAGTGCTCAAAAAAGTTGGACTCAGGTAGCCAAATAACCTGATAACTTCATGTCTGAGACCTGGGTAAGAAGTATCTTTCTGCCTCCTTTCCCTTCCCACTTATTTACAGGAGGGATTCTGCAGGACAGATCAGACTCAAACACAGCTAATAAAAATAAGAGGGGACAGACTCATGGGTGGAGGGTCAAGAACCAACCCAGCCAGTGGGACTGATGAGCAGTGAAACTGCAGCCCGGGACCTGCTTACCCACAGGGGTGGCCAACTATGAACATGGGGAGCAAGAGCAAGCTGGGGAAAAAAGCATGGTCGTTGAGATCAGCAACTGGAAGCACAAATGCACTGGGACGGTTCTGCCCTGTGGCAGAGCAGCCCAACTCTGCACTGCACTGTAGTGCCCCCAGAGCCACCCTGGGGGTGGCACTAGGAGGTGTCCAGCACCCTGCTGCTCCTGGGGGTGTGGGCAGAAGGGAGATGAGTGCCACTGCCTGGGCTACCCCTCACAGCTGCTCAGGGAATGCCACCTGAGCTCTCTGGAGGATGCTACCCTTGTTTCTCCAGGACTGCTGGGGTTTCCTGACTGGACATGCTATTGCATGTCCCTCTCTCCTCAACATCTAGCAGTGCACTTTCATATATTTGATTTTCTGCCCGAGAGTAGAGGGCACTAGAACTCCAACAAAACTCTGAGCAGGTATCTTAGCAGGAATTTGCACTACAGTGCCAGAGTAAGGAATGGACTCTGCCCCTTGGAACCAAATTAGTGCTTGTTCCCATCTGACAGTGAAACCAACCTTATGGAAACAAAAGCAGCAGCTCAGATGCCTATGCAACATGTGTGCACATCACCTCTAGGTGTTCACACAGTCTTTTACAGCAGCCTGGGAATTTGCAGCATCCAAAGGGCTGCCAGCATCAAGATTTCTGTCCTTCAAGGTGCAAAGACCTTCAAGCTAAACGAGTGACCTTCCAGAGCTGCACGTTGCACATGGCCTGGTCTCTCCCTGATGTGCTCTTTTCCCGTAATGTACCTGAGACTTCAAGCCACACTTTAAATAAAACAGCTGTTTTGACCACTTACAAGAAGGCAGGGAATGCAGCCACACTTTTCCAGCCATTGAAACCACATGAAAAGCTCTACAGACAACTTTCCCCAGCATTCCCACTCTCCTTCATACAGGCTAATCCCATGAAAAGCTTGGCCAGAAAAAGATTTGCAGAGCTGCATGTCATAAATCCAGGGTTTCACTAACATTTGCCAAAGGGTATCCCCTCTTCTAGGGGAGTGTCTAAATAAACCTTGATGTGAAGTTAGGGAACAAAACCCACCAAGTCTCTATAGTCAACAATATTTCTCTTCTGTTTCTTCCTGAAGAAACTGTTGGATTTCCAAATCTCTCAGAGGGGAAGCCTTCCTATCCCTTACTTCTCATTTTTTGTCATATCCTTCCCTTTTGTTTTCAGCTTTTGTTTTGCATTTTACTGCTGTCAAGCACAGCAGAAATAGTTTCATTTGTAGCTCTAATTACATCTCTGGTGTCGATACAAAACTATTGATCCAGTCTAGTTTGTAGCCTGTGAAAAATCCCCTAGAACACAACAGGATGAAACCTGCAGGTCATACAGGAACAATTTTAACTGTCTAAGCTAAGCAGAAAACAAAGCCTTTTCTACGAGGTTTCAGGAAAAAGCTACAGTTTTAACAGGGAATTCCATCTCCATGGGTGAATTTATAGGTCATTTAAAAAATATAGAAAAATAAGCACTTCCTGCCCAGAGATCACTGAAATTGAAAGCACTCCCACCACAAGCATTGCTTTTGCAACTGAGCTAACATTGTGCTATGGAAGTGAAAACGGAGGGTGGTTTCTTGGACATGGGACATCTAACAGGACTAAGGTTTGGAGCTGAGAAGTTCCAGTATCATAGCTCAAGTGGGTTGGTTACATAAGACAGACCAAAGTGGTGCCAAAGTAACCTCCAGAAGTTTTGAAAGAAAAGACTGGGAACATATACAGTCTAGATATGGACTTTCTGGGCTTGACGGAGTTAGGGCACAAGTCACCCATTCAACTGAGCAGCAGTATGGCTTGAAGAAAGGGGCTTGATCCCTGAGGGTTTGTCCCACGACCTTGGAGAACCCTGGGATTTCTGCCAGAATGGAGCCAAGAATGGTCGGTGGCTGTCAAATTTTGCTGTGCCCTGGCCCACACCCTGCACACCCTGGCCGTTCCCACAGCCATTTGCAACCTTTGTAAACGATCTGGATGGGCTCCTGTGGCCTTAGGGCCTTCGTTTCCTACCGTGCAAGAGGTGAGAAGGATGGGCTTTGTTCAGCAGCTGGGCTGGCCAGGGACGTGTGGCACACTGAGAATGGGAGGGTGAAGTGCCCTCCCAGGTACCAGCCACCTCTCCCATGTCAGTCTCTGCCACCTGTGCAAAAACCCCATAATCCACATGGAACAAACATCATTTGCTACTTTAATAAGGCCATTACCAAATGGTTTATTTACTTCCTTATGAATTACTTGCTTTCTCCCTTGTTTTTGGGCTTCATGAGTAATTTTTCTCTCTCTGGATTAAAAAGATTTGTTTTTTCTGGTAAATGCAGTAATATTGCATTTTGTTCATGCTCTATTATGTGGGCTTCCTATTTGCCATTAAGCCTGTTCATCACTTTTAATGGCTGTTCCTTTCTTTCCTCACAACAGGATGGATGAGGAATATGGCCATATCCTGAGCAGCCAGAGACCTTTCTCTCAGTTATTCCAGAACAGAGGCTCATCGGCTGCTGCCACGCTGTGATTGCTGCTCTGTGTCAGCTCATTTACCCCCTCTTACCCCTTTCCACAACAGTGCTCTTAGTCATCTCATCCCTAGTAACAGAACTAGGGCTAGAACACCAATTATTTTGCCCCAAACTGGTATGACACAAAGCTGATTTCACACTTGGAGGCAAAACTCTTTCTCTTCTCCTGTATTTAAGCTCAGCTGTGAGAAAAAGCTGTAGAAGGTGGGAATGTGTGTGACATGGGAAAGTGTGACAGCAGTCAAAGTTATGTCCCCTGCAGCAAACCCGGCTCTAGTGTGGTCTCAAGCAGTGCTCAGCCCCCTGCAGTGAACTGTTCTGCCAGGGCTGGCTTAAAGGATAGACCAAGCAGGCGTCTTCCCACCCCCAGGAAAAGCCTGGGCTGCTAAAGCACAAGCTTGCTAAAGTAAAAATATTTATTCTCAATTTCCTGTTAAATTTGGCATGAACAATGAATTTTTTCTTGTAGTATTTTATTAGGAGATAGGGATTTAATGGGAAAACCCAGCAAAACAATCTGCCTTCCCAGGAAACAGAGTAAGTCCAGGGCAACGTTTCTGTGTCACAGCTTTAACAAGGACGTATCCCTCAGCTTTATCCCTGGGCACTGCGGAAAAACCTCTGATCTGCTGGCTGGAGGCACAACTTCACAGCCAGAGGGACCTTAGCAACAAGCCCCTCAAAAATACCTTGAGGAATGGCATTTAGGGAAATGAACTGCCTCTGGCAAGAGCAGCTGCAGCGCTAAGGTCACCACATAAACCCACTCTCCTGGCACTACCCTGGTCTTTCCAAGTGAGTCAGACTCAAAGCCAAGCTTTCAGCAGCAGCATAAATGCAATCCTGAAACGGCCCCTGGCTTGCAGCAGGCTATGAGGGCAAGACACAGTGGCTTCTTTTCTAGTTGGAAAAAGAAGCTTAAGTGAAATACTTTCATGTTGCTTTGACAAAATTGGTAAATTATTTATTTTCCCTACTTTCCTTTAAAGCACCAGAATCAAGTTCAAATAGGAGTGTGCATCAGTGATCTGAATGTGACAAGACACTAGGGACCTCCCCACTTTGGGTTGGTTTTAATAGTGCTTTGTATGAAATATTACAGTGTGATTCATCATAGAGTCAATTAGGCTTTAATCCAGTTGCAGATTTATTCACTGAATGGTTAAACCTGTCCTGGTTGCTAATAGCCTCCTAATAAGACAGGTACTGGTATTTCGTTCTAATTTAGAATATTTGAGTCTTACCTCAAGCTATTAACATGAAGTGAAGGTTGGTTTGTAGCACAGGGAAGCAATATAAAGCTATCAGCATTGATTTTGCATTGGGCAGTATGAAAACTGTCACACCATGCCACCACCACCTTGCAGGATGGGTCAGAGGAGCAGACACTGCATGTACCCCCCAGAATACAGTTCATCTCAGAAATGCTTTTGATAACTCCCTGCCATCTCCTTTCACCCAAGCACTTCCCCAAACTTTTCTCCTCAGAGCGTTTTCTCTTAGGGTTATAAGATTGCAGTAGAAGAGGGCAGTAAGCTAGAGGCTCTGTATCTCCAGCGACACCCATGAGTCAGTCCTAGGTCAGACACCACCCACAGAGGTTTATCTCCATTTTCTATTTGGAGCCTCTTATTAAAGTCAATCACTTTTCTGCTGCCCTTAGAATGATCTCAGAGACTCAACTCTCACCTCCCCTTCTTCCCATCCATAACACAGAAGCTTCTGGACTGTAGCCAAGGAAAGAAAGCTCCCCTCCCCACAAGATCTCCCTATCTCAGAGCACCCCACCTCCCTCCGGGGTAGCAAACCAGACTGCTTCCCCTCTCCCTGCCCCAGCACCTTTTGTAGCCAGTACAGCAGTAACTCACCCTTCTCAGGTGAGATCAACTGTTCTTAAAGCAACACGCCCACGGTCCTTATTTTCCAATTTTGCAGTCTCTCTTGGTTTAACCACAGCTGTTCACACCAGGCACTGCTGAAGGCCAGTGAGATCTGCACATCTTGGCCCAACACCTAGTGAACCCAGAGCAAAGCATATCTGTGAACAGTCACCATGCAGGAGTTCACCCTGCTTACACTCTTCCTGCACTAGGGGTAAACTCGTTATTGCACTCCTCGGAGACTGGTCCCTTTCAGTTCAGCATGCAGAAGATGAATGCACTGACTACAGAGCCCTTTTAGCAAGCAGCTGTATGAATACTGTCGATCCTGCAGGAAATTTAGGGAGCACTAGCAGATGCACAGCATGGGGAGAGAAAAGGGACTTGCAAGGAACCAAGACTTACTTGGGAAATACACACCCATCCCTCTGGCAACTCAGGGGATGCTAAATAAAAGCTCACTCTGTTAGCAGGAAAGCAGCTGGCTTGTGCACAAGGGAGGAAATCCTGCTGCTACCTGGGAGCTTTCCACTGCCCACTGGGGAAAGTAGTCAGGGCTTTGTGCACAGCAGGAGAGATCATCAGTGGGCTCTCTCCTGAATTTCCAGCTGGCATGGCCTGAGCCAACATAACCCATTTCCCAGAGCAGTGTGTCTCTGTGGGTAGCCTTGCAAGGTCAGGCTGTGCCACCCCTTTCTGGCGGCACTCCTGCCCCTGGGGCCTGGCTCCAGAGAGGCTGCCTGTGCCCCGGGGTGCCGCTGCCATGCAGTCAGGGAGGAATTTTTCACCTTTGCTTAGTTTGCTGGAAACCAATTGTGAATACAATGGAAAGTTTCATGCTGTGCAAGAAACTCCTTCCCATAAAGCAAACATCTACAGATGGAAAGTTTTCATCCTGCCTGATGTCAGAGCTGGGAAAGTAGGGCTGCACTGCCACACCGGGAAAGAAAATCCTGCAAATTACTGTGCCCAGGATGCAAGGGAGAGAAGACAGGGAAGCAAATGTGGTGGGCAGAGACCACCCTGTGAAAGTCCTGTTTACACTTGTCACCCAGTACAGCCCAGTGTGCAGTCCAAAGTGCAGGTCTTGGTCTATGTGACCTGCATGGGCTGATAACGTGGTGCCTTCATTTGAAAGGATCCCCCCTTTTCAACTTCATCGATTTTGTGTATTTAGTGGCTTCAAAGACGCTTGTGCTAGAGGGCTAACTCTTACCTGGCGAACAAGATAACCATCACTGTGCCAATGCCTGCAGCAAAGTCAATATTGACCGAGCTGGGTGGCTGCATCCTGCCTGGCTGGGACTCCCAGGTGTGCAGCAAGGTTCTCCTCCAGGAACTGCTCAGGGGGGACCAGCATAGATTAAAATCAGGAGCCACAGAGCATGTTAGACAGGAGCAGTCTGGAGAGCAACATGGGGGTTTGCAGTTCTCCAGACACAAGCAGCTCTGTTGGCTACCAACAAATAGGAAAAGCTGTGCATGCAAATCACTGTCAGACAAATGTATGCATTATTGCATTTAATAATCAGACACAAATGGAGACAGCCATCGCGTAATTATTCCCATATTACAGGAAAACACACATAAGCCATGGGACACGACAACTCTGCTGATGGAAATGATCTGCAGCTTTCCTTTCTGCCTCGTGCTATTTTTCACTTGTTCCTCTATCCCAAATACATGTTCATTTCCTGGGGGTGCAGACAGTCCTGTTGGAGATAGTATCAGCCCCCAAACATCATGACTGGCTGTTGTTCACCTCTCCTCAGACACTCACAGCACACTGCTCACAGGGGTCCTGCAGCACGCTGGAAATACGCCCCCAGAGTCAGACATGAAACAAGTAGAGGCAGGAGGGCAGACTTACCCCAGCTCCCCAGAAGCATGTTTTGTGTTGCACGGGGTCTTGTGGACAGATGTAAAGTAAAGGAAATGTTGGGTGGTTTAAGTGAGGGATCAAGCACTGCAAAGAGCGAACTTCCAAAAAGGCAGCTGCTACAAATAGTTTGCAAGTGGCTTCTGCACTGAAACAGCACTTGAGCAGTCCTGAATGATAAATGTTGAAAGGAAAAGTCAGTTCAAAGAGAAACACTGGTCCTCCCACAGGAAAAAAACCCTTGGAGGGAAAGAGAGATAAAGATCACAAGCAATTAAAGAGCAATGGTTATTGAGTATACTACCCCTGTGATTAGAGCTCCTGAATCTGTTTATCAGGAATGGGATGGGTGCAATGAATACTGCATAGCCAGAAGCACCCAAATTGTTGATGAATCATGAAGAGCTCTGTCAAAACAGAGCTTGTGTACAAATGGAAATTTTAGTGTCCCTAGCACTACTGGCTGCTCCAAGCAGGAAAACTGTAGTGTGAATTTCATGGTGAACATCCATCTCCAGCATTTAGCTCTGCCCTTCAGAGTTAAAGACAGGAGAAGTGAGTTTGTTCAGCCAGAGCCTTTTCTGAGTCCACCATAGAGAGCAGGATTTTTGATGAGATTTTTCGGCTGGACCGAATGGTTAACCAGTCTGATTAATAAATGCCAGAAGGAAGAAATAACAGGCAAGTTAAACAGAAGAGAAAAATGTCCCCCTATACAGCTACATAGCTAAAGCTTACAAGTATGAATATTCCGTGTCTTGTGGATAATTCTCCTCAGCCCTTACTCAACACTATTTTAGAAGACATGATTGCAACATCTCTGAAGTACAGAGGTGGTGGGATTTTCCGTGTTAGCATGTTCCTGGAGATTCCAGACATTTCCTTCTCTCTTCTCACTTCCTGGAGGAAATGAAAGATGGGACACATGCCAGCTGGAAGGAGTCCTTATTTCAGCAGTATTATCTGATGGAGGATGGTTGGTCATAAAACATTTCTTTTGTTTCTTGGGAAAGTATTATATTTTTTATCTATTTACGATTATAATTTACAAATTTTAAAAATTAAAAATTATTTCACAAATTATCATAGGAAGCATCTGCCATTTTTCCATCTGTGGCAGAACAGAAACAGCCAAGGATTGTCTGGGTTTATAAGGAGCTGAAGAGCTGTGTGCTGCAGGCAAGAGAAGTGATTCTGGGTATATGAAAAAAAAAAAAAAAAAAATCCTAAACCAACCAAAATCGTGGAACATCCAGTGGATGGAGGTTTGGGGGAAGCTTTTAATGCCTGTGATCCACACTAACTCATCTGCTACCCTTATGTGAAGATGTTTTTGAGTGTTTAGAAAGTTGAACCTCTGTTCTTCATGCTTAGGAACAGAGTCCCAGAGTGTTACACAGAGCACGTCTGCAGCGAAGCTGGCTGCAGGACGATGTGGAGATGCAGAAACAGTCAGTGCTGTAAAACTCTCTAGCTCAAATACCCTCAGGGGCAGATGAAGGTCCTCCAGGGCCATCTGTCCTGTCATTACCTTGCATTTTGGGAGCTCTGGGCCACAGTGACAAGCCCACTAAAAGCAGTTCCCAATTTCAAATTACCCAGTGTTTTCACACACGTGACCATCACAGCACTGCCTACAGCACATATCTGTAAGACTGTTAATCAGGTTAAAGTCATGTAGGTATGTGGTGACTTAGTCTTTACCCTTAAATACTGGCTTTCAATTTTGGAGCAAGTATCTCTGTATAAGAAGATGGAAAAGCAAGAGGAAAATATTGAAACTGAGCCTGTTTCTGATGAAATTCCTAGTGAGTTTAGACTAGTGGGAATGTGAAAATATGCTCCATAAAATGGCAAAAAACCTGCTTTTTCTTGAGGTTTTTCTCCCCACACTGCCTACTTTAGCCTTCTCTCCCAGGCCAGACTAACAGATGGCTTCTGGCTGGTTCTACCCACTGAGCTACTGAAACTGATGAACCGAAGGAAAGCCAGTGGGGAGTAATTCTGGGCCTCTGTGGTCTATTTCTGCTAGACAAAAGCCTATTGCTCCACTCCATCCTTAACACAAACGCAGCATGCCCCATCCCTGCATCCAGCAGCTGCCACGTGCTCTCCCCACACAGAGGATGGTGGCTGGTGCCCGGCAGACACTGGGGGGGACAGGCTCCTAGCTGGGACAGGCTCAAAAAGGCTCTTGTCTTATTCAGCCTTGTGCTCAATTGCATCCTGGAGCTCTGGAACCCTCTGCTCATCCTGACACAAGGCTGGGAATGAAAAAGATGACAAGGCACAGGAAATATTTCTGTGTGAGCAGAAAGGATGTGGAGATTATTACTGTGCTCTTCCAGCTCAGAGAATTCTGCTGATAGAAACTGTTTAAGTACAATTGTTTACTGAGGTCCCAAATATCTAACAAATAAATTTAGATACTATATCTAATAAACTCAACAGTAAAGTCAAAAAGGCAAAACTCAAGATATTCACCTGCACTGCCAACTGCTGGAGCACATGGAGAGCCAAAGCTGTGTGTCTAACAGGGAGATTGACACTCACCTTTAATGCTGCTGAAAGAAGTAAATAAGAAAGCTGCTGAATGAAATGTTCAGTGATTTTTTTCTTCAGGTATGTGAACAGCTATTAATTTATTTTTGTTTACCTATAAAAAATATTTCTGTAGTCTGGTTGAGCCTTGTTTTGGAATCAGTCTTTCAAGCTCAAGGCAGACATTTGATATTCAAAATTGGAGTAGTCTGGGTATGTTGGATTGGACATGTAAACCAGGTGTCATGATTTCTTTGGCGAAATTAATGCAAATCTTGGAAACACTTCAAATGGTGTTTTTATAGGTCTCAAACTTACTTTAGATAAACATTTGCTAATGATTTCAAATTGACCATGCCAGGTGGCTCATTTGATAAAAAGGCAAGAGAAAACACATACAAAAGAATTGCAAGTACTGAAGTCGGTTCAAACACAGGTCCAAGCAGACTGTGACACTAAAGAGAGCCCTGTCTGGTAGCACAAAAGTTCAGAGTGTCCTTTCAACAGCACTCGTCATTTCCTTAGCCTGCCATGGCTACAACGTGCTGAAATCTGCAGTCTGGGAGCCACACGGCCCTGGGCACTGCTCTATCATCACAGGCTGTTATCGCTGGGGATGTACCAAGCAACACTGCAAACGCACAAGTCCTGCCACGGGAAGGTAGACCTGCATCAGAGTGAGCTCATGAACTCATATGTTCTTTCAAACAAATTAATCCAAAGTGATAGTCACTCTGCCAAAGCATTGATCTGCTCTGCCACTGGGAATGCACGCATGCCTGGGAAGCACCAACTCCAGTCCTGCAGTGGTGCCTGGATGTCTCCTTGCAGGCTGCTGCCTTTCCATATCATCCAGAAATTTTGCTGCCTGTAGCACTTTGCCTGGCTCTCATTTCTGTGTAAAGCACCCACCTCATGAATGCACTCCCTGCACCCCTCAGTCCTATGGCTGAACAGGACCTACAATGAGCCAGGGATGGCAGAGATACTCATACAGGGAATGAACATTTTACTCTTTCAGCCTAAATATATATTTGTGTCCTTTTGAGGCTTTTTTCCATGAGCACTGTTTGCTCCCTATCTTGCGTGGCTGCAAGAGAAGGTGGAGAAGCTAATTCAAACATGAGATGACAGGATCTACTACTCTCATACAGTGCTGCAGCTCTTCCATAAACACAAAAAAAAACCCCACAGACAACTATAGGAGCTCTCCAATGTCATAAAATAAAGGAGTAAAGCCTCAAGAGCAATAAAAATGTGTAAAACCTCAGCATGAAAAAGCCTGTCCTCAGAGCCTTCACAGTAAACTGCCCATGCCCTCTGCACCCCCTCAGTCCCCAGCCCTGGCAGCTGAGCAGGGCACTGCCAGGGAGGACAGTCCTGCATAAGACAGGGGATGTAGCCTGACCCCAGGCAGTCACCCTCATCCAAAAGGTGATGCTCAGAGCCCAGATGGCTCTGTTCATAAAGCCACTGGCTGGCCCTTAGTGACACACAGGGCCAGACACACCAAGGAGAGGAGTTGTACATGCAGCAAAGGCCACATTCACAATAAAATCTCCCAAGCCCACATTTTATCTCCCAGCCATAACATCAAGCTCCTTTCATTAGACACCTACTTTTTTATTTTCAGTGTATCTGTAAAAACATGATGTCTTTTTTTGTGACATGGTGGAAACGAAAGCACACAGAGCCTGATATTTAAAGTGTAAGACATGTTGGTTCAATCCTGTCAGGACTTTAATGTAGATTATGTAGGGACAGGCAATGACCAGAGGGAGGGAGAGAGGTGTAAATAATCCAGAGGAGTGCGGACTTGTTGGCAGGGTGGATTTATGTCCTGTCTTAATAAAGTGTCCTTTCATCTCTGGAACCTGGGCTCAGAAGCCAGTCTAGACAGGAATTAATGGGGCTCCTTCTCCACTTACAGATCTCAAGGTTTCCCAACACCGAGACCTCAATCAGCCATGGATACGTTTTTTTTTTGCAATGAGCTTTTAAACACAAGTTCTGACCATTCATCGAAAAGGGTCTGCTGCTAGGCCAAGAGACAAATTAGACTCACTTTCTACTTTTTTATGTGATTACTTTTTCTAGCGTTTTTATGTGATTACCACCCTAAGATGAAGCCAAGCAATCGTGAGCCTGTTCTAAAGAGATGGAGTAGGGCATGCCAAGAAGATATTGGTGTGCATTGGTATGGACTGGGACTTGGTTCTGCCTGGAAACCATGCCCAGGAACATGAGTTACTCAGGACAATTTCAGCACTAAGTCCTGCAGCTGCTGAGTTGTGTCAAGTCTCCTGTGGTGAAGGAAAATTGTTGACTTATTTTCTGCTTGCAGTAAACCTTCCATTTTGTTTATTTGTCTCCCTTAGGGGTCCAAAAGAGTAGGTGGGGATGGAGCATTCAAAAGCATTTCTGGTAAAGGAGCTGGGATTTCACTGGAGTGTGCAGTCAAGAGAAGCAAAGAAAGCTGTGAGCAAAAATGTACATGTCCACTGGGATTTAAAGTATTTAAAGCAAAATTCTTTGGAGAAAGGTTTGTTAAGGATTATAATTTCTTGAACTCTTAAATTGCTTTTCCTGGGAAAAGGTCACATCTTAATGTCTCATCTCCAGCTATGGACAAGGACCCCCAAATGCAGAGATTCAGCTCCTGATTTTACATCTGTTTAATCTTCAACAACAGGAGACAGGGAACAGCAGGAAGTATTGCCAGCTATTAGGGAGCCCTTTTATAATGCAAAATTTGGATCTTGTCTAAGTACAAGGCCTACAATGAGTAAAGACAGAGCCAGTTAAAGAAAAGGAATAGGAGAACAAAGTGGTCTCCAAAGGCACAGCAAGAGGTAAGAGCCCACTGTAGGCAATGATGGACAATGTGACAGGTTATCTTCCCGGGGCACTTCTACTACAGACATTTGGACAGTACAGACAGAAGTGGTCAAAGAACTTCCTTCTGGGAGCTCAATAACTGCTGACTAGGCAGAAGAACTGTAATTTGTAAACTCTTAAATTAAGATATACAAAAGTCACAGGCAATATGTAAGCAGTCCTCTGCATGATATTTTATTCTGTTTATATAGCTTAGCACTCAGAATGAAAAAACAAAGTCTCATAGTGATAGTTGCCTTGGACTGCCTGTGCCATGCCATGGGCAGCAGAAGCCCTCTCCTTCCTTTTCCTCTTCCCTGCAGAGTCAGTTCATTATCCAAGCTCATAGCCCTGCTCCATAAGGATCCCGTGCCTAGGGAGGGAAGAGTGACAGAACCTTTGTGTTTGAGGAATGATGGCTGCAGGATCATGGGTGATGTGCCCAGCTCCATTCATAAAACAGCAACTGCCCTCTTTGTCCCAGCCCAGGAATCTCCGGGGATTGCCTCGAAAAGTAGGAGCCACTGCCAGAGAACGTGATTTAAATGAGCTCCAGGCCAAAATGCAAGATAGTTCCTGGCGTGGTGAAAACCCGGGTTTCTTCCCTGTGCAGGAACCAGCAGTGAGGCCCCAGGAGAGGAAGCACTTAGGTAGGCTCAGTTAGCTCACCCCAGGATTATACCCTTTTTAGCACCTGCTCAGCTGTGCCGCCTGTCCCAAGAGGAACTCCTCAGCTACAGCAGAAAGCCTTACAGGAGATGGAAACAAGGGTGTGGAAGAAGATCAAGGGCTGCTTTGTCATGCGGGGTTTTGTGCATTAGCAGAATTCATTAGTGGAGCCTGATAATAAAAGCAGTAATAAAATGCATTAGACCACCCCCCGCCTCCAGAGCTGTGCTGAGCCAGGCTGTGGCAGGGTGCAACTCTGGGCTCTCCTAGCTCATATCTCAGTCTGCAGCCAGAGCACAGCAGCAACCAGGGAGATCCAAACCAGATGCAGCCTGTCAGCCTCAAGCAGAGCTAATATCAACCAGTAGAGCCCTGTTCTCCCAGCGACTCTCCTGGGCCAGCCATGACTAAGTTGGAGCACAAAGGAGTGCAGGCAGTGAAGGCATGTGCAGAGTGAAGTTTACCCCTCCCTGCTTCAGTCCCAAAAATGTGTCATCTCCATGAAGGCAGGCTGTGCTTCCTTCTGCCAGGTCCCACTCTACAGACAATTTGTAAACTGGCATAGACTAATAGATGCCCTGGTGTGTTTTGGGCTCTGTGCTGGTCAGCTTTTGGTCCACAGCTTCAATCTTGCCCAGGGCTGGGTATTGCAGTATGAAAAGAGCAGAGCCACGTTGGCAAGAGAGCTCTGTGGAACAGAGGAGAAATCCCCCATTATAAACCCTCCTTAGAACTCACATAGCAATCTAAAACTTCCCACTCTCTGCTAGGTAAGGAAGACACAGAGAAGTGGATGGGAGATGAATAGCATTTCATGTGTTGGGACAACTGGGCCCAGTGCCCTGCGGGTGGCACAACCAGCCACACTATGTACAACTGATGAGGGTCTTGCTGCTGCCCCCACACCGTCTCACCACCCTGCAGCCCCTTCCATCCTCTCAGGAAAAGATGCGGTCTTGGAGATGTGGCAGTAAAGGACCAGCTTGCAAGGTCTGTATTCACATCTCTTTTGGCATCTACATCTGTTCTCTGCTGGGCTAGTGAAGGTGTCAGGGAGGGACAAGACCTTTTTTGCACTTTTTCACAGCAACCTCTCTGCAGCTGTTGAGCCCAGTGACTGCCATTACTGCAGCCTTGTCCCCTGTCAATGTCTTGGGAAGGTGGCACCTGATACTCCAGCATCACTGACGCTTGTCCCCATCTGCACCCACTGCCTGCAGCTCTGCCACTGCCTGGGTTCAGGGCCGAGGAGGGGCAGGAGGGGCTGGGCTGGGTTTTCAAAGGAGCACTTTGGGTTTATGGCTCCCCGGATTGCACAAGTAATTTGCACAACTGAGCAAGATGCCGCCCATTGTGGACCAAAAGGGACTGGCCTGAGCTCTTCCTCCCACCTGCACTCTCCCTCCAGTGTCTTGCAGATGCTAATGGGCTGTGGGGGAGGCTGCCTCCAGACTCGGGGATGCCTGCAGTGAATTTTCCTGGCTTCCTTAGATCTGACAAGCATTCATCAAGCAAAACTCAGAGCTTTGTGTCTACAGCAGCTGCAGGTGTTTGCATCCCAGCTCCTGTGCTGAATCCAGCACAGGGCTCTTGGTGTACTTGTAGAGAGGACAAGGGAGGGTAGGGGAGTGAGGAAATGTGAAGACATTTAAAAAATGTGAGCTGGATTGGATGGACTCTACACCATAATGAGACAGACATGGCCTGTGCCCTGGGAGCAAATGTAGCCCAGCAGAGGTGTCTGCTCTTGTCTAGGTTGGTCAGGATCAGAGGTGAGAGGAGCTGTAAAAGCCACGATGGTCCATAAACCATGCACACTCGCAGCCCTCTACCCTATCAAGGTAAAGAGGCCTGGGAGCAGAGGAGTCCTATGTCCATTTTCTTTGTTCTCCTTTAACACTTGGCACTTCAGTCCCCCTGTGAACTATCCACTCACCTATGAGGACAGACACCACGGACTCACTTTCAATCAAATGAGAGGTGACAGTGTGCCAGTGAGGGCTGGGTACTCTCTGGGGGTCTCTTCCAGGCTCCACAAAGTGCCATTCCAGGGCTGGACTGCTGCCTTGAGCACAGCATAAAGACAAGGGAGAATCCCAGCTCAGGGGAAAGGGATCCTGGCTGTCTTGGTAAGGAGAGACATGGGAGACCAGTGTTTGAAAAGGAGTGGGGAGAGATGGATCCATAGTCAGTGGGCAGCAGTGGACCTGCATTCAACCAGTGACAACAGATCTTTTGATCCCAAAGGAACAACTATTTCAGGAGTCTGAACCAAAGTGAGCTGAAAATTGTCGTTAATCACTGACCCCTCTGATGCTGAAAGTGCTGCATTAGGGAGGAGTTGCATACATGAAACAAAAGCCTACAATTCCATTCCAACAGCGATTAAATTGACAGAGGTTGTGTCCTGCAATGCAGTGTTATGGAAGACAAGGCAAACAAGATTAACCCACATTGACAAGGCATTTATCCGTGGCTAAGAAGAGACCCATGCCACAGCATCTCTGTCCCACAAGTTTACACCAGCCCACGAGTCTAATCCCTCATGGCCTGTCAAGCTATTAGGCAAATCTCTGGCTCTCATTTGCCTAATCCAATAGCTCCCAGCTTCATAAGAAAGACCTCCTAGGGGGCCTTAACAACCATGTTTGTTAGGCCTTATATAAGTAAACAAAGCTCTTAAAGCCTAACAGCTTCCTCTTCCATATGGGATCTCAACACTCCTTAACCTGGAGATAAAACCAACCACACTCAGGGAAGGAGGAGGTGTTTCTAACAGGTTGAGTTCTGCCTCCACAATAAGCAGCATCTGAAGGATTTTGCCATCATTAGCTCTACATTTAACACTCCTTGCAGAGCTGCTAGGTGCCTTCGTATCATTAAGGATTTATTGCACAGTCAATGAGGTTACAGTGCTCATCCCGTGTTCTGCCACCTTAAGGAGGAATAAGCAATGTAAAAGCATCCTTTCAAAACCAAGATGTTTGGCATCCATGTGTGAATATCATCAGGAGACCAAACACTTCCACAGATTTGTACACTGAATCTACAAATGCTTTATTGGAAACCCTGTAAATATAATTTTTCTGAATCCTACCACTGGCAGTGATACCTCTGACACTAAACAGGGTGCAGATATTTGCTAGTCCTTGAATTTGAGGTCACCATCACCTCTGCTCTAGAGATGTTCCCCTCCCAGGTACTTTGGCCAAAGATCCAAACTGTTTCCAAGCTCTCTGGATCTCCTGGGGCTGAGAGCTACTCTTATCTTCTGACACATCATTAATGATGTCCTTGACAATGTGGTTTGCTCCATAGACAGGAGAATATTCAGGGAGGGTTCAGGCAGATGTAACTCAAGGCTTGGCTGCCTTCTCGTCTTAGCCAGGCTTCTGGGGATTTGGAAACTAGACTGAAAATAACACAGAAACATGTTTCCTAAGGGGCCTTCCTGTACAGCTCAGGTGAGGTTGAGGTCAGGAAGGCATAATCTCATTTTCTGCCACTTCCTCCACAAAGTGCATTTGCAAAGGCAGAGTTGAGAGAGCACATTTTAAAGAGAAACACACAGCCAACAACAGAGGTCCAGTGAACAGGAGCACCAGGACAAACACCTCAATGGAAGAAAACCCAAAGGCTGTTACAGACAGCTCTCTACTGCCTTCCCTGACCTTAGGCAATTTGGAGATGACCACGCTGTGGAAGTAGCAGAAGATCTCTGTGGAGAGGCCACAGGCAATACCTGAAGATGCAGGATCAGCCTTTGTCATGCTGTCAGGACTATTCCACCTCCACTTTGCTTTTCCACCATGCATGATAATTTCAAAGGACAGGGCAAGACTGAAAAATGAGTATTTTCACCTGAAAATATTAAAAGGCTTCACAATGCTTTTTGGCCATATGAGCTGCCAGTCTCTGCACTTGCCCAATCTCCAGGGATGCAAGTATGAAACATTACGTATTTTCCATCAGTCTGGAGTTCCCTCAGAGACTGGTAGTGAGCAGAGACTTGATCTGGAACTGTAAATCCTTCACACCCACCAGCTGAGCAGGTGTTCAGGTTAGGTCTCATTTACATGCAGAACTGTTCAGCCATCAGCAAAGATCTCTAATGATGCAAATCAGTCATGTGTCATCCCAGCAATGAAAGTCAAGGGAGCCCTTACTTGCTCAAATCCAGCACATTTCAGCAAAAGTGCCATTTAGTAAAAGAAAGGGGATTTTTGCTGTGGAGTGTGGTCCACCACCCTCAGTCACTTTCCAGCTGAGATCACAGCTAAATCACTTATCTATACATTTTCATACAAATCTGATTATCCTTGAACAGCTAATTGTTTCGTAAGTGCCACTTGGAAGCTATCCATTTCCAACACAAGTAAAGAAATTGCACTATAAAACTGTCTACCTTTGCCATGAGTCACTTTAGCACATCAGATGAATATTTGGCACTCTTCACTTTTTCAGATTAACTCGCATATTTATTTTGGAAGAAAAAAAAAGACTGCTTTAATTCCTTCCCATCAGAATTCCTCATATTTGCTTGGCTTATTGAAACTTTTTTAATAGACCTTACAGTATGTATGTTATATAGTGACTGCTGATGGAGGAGACTTTCACATCTCCTTCCATGTAAAGAAAAAGCTGAAAAATATCTATGAGAGCATTTGATATTTTACTTAGAGTGTCAGTAAACCCTACAGATTATGTCATCTGCCATGAAGAAGGGTTTCATCCCTCTGGCTGAGGCCATGGAAACATCCAGCAAGGGACTTAAATTCAGTGACTTCTGCACGGAGTATGCATTTTTCTTTCAAAGAAAAATTCTAGCATGTTACCATAAATTTCTTAAAGATCCATTCTGAGCTAGGCTGGGAAAATCCCTGAGAAAGAAAAGAGAGTTCTGGGCTTCAGAGAGCAAGATTTCCTGAGCTGTTAATTCAGTCTCATGAAAAAGTAGTTATACACCTTTGCAAAAGGATGTTGCTTAGCCTAAGCAGAAGAATTCTATTTATTGTCCCATGTGACCAGATACATAAGATAAGGTCTAAAAGACAAACTGAATTCAGCTCAGCATCAGTAAATTACACAGTTTATTAGCATATTTGGACTACTATCTAAAACAAGAAAAGTAATGTTCTTCTAGGTGGGCCTGATCTAAACATCGGATCCAGTAGTTGAATCAAAGAGTTCTGACTTCTGAAATGAGAAGTTTTGTATTTTGACAACTAGAATCCTGCAGGATGGAGAGACTGCAGGAAAAAGAAACAGCAAAAGTCATGGGCATCTCCCAAAATGCCATTGGAGATCCAGGACAAGGGATGTGTCTCTGTGCTATGTGTTATTGGTCAAGTCCCTTACCCCAGTCTGCAAAATGTGGCATTAATAAATGAATAGCCAGGGAAGAAATTGCAGAGCAATATAAACAAGTGGTGTATCATTACGAGAAAGGCTTGAATCAAAGCCTAATATTTTTGTAACTGTAGGTGAAATGGATCTATACAGTGACCTAACCAAAGACTTCAAATCTACAGGAAATCAGAGGTACTTCATGCAGGCAGGAGCCTTCTGTTCAAATGGGCTTTCTCTCTGTGAGGAGCTCCATTCCTTCATGTCCTCCATTCCTATAAACTGCAAAGAAGGCTGTGGGTGCTCCTCCCTCCCTAGATCGAAGACTAAAATTGTCAATTAGGAAAACAAATGTGGGTACTAGACATCTTTTTGTGAGTGTCAGTTCAGCAATCACTTTATTACAAGTAATTTTAGTATTGAATGTAGTGCAATTTTGGTAATTTAGCAAAGTACAATGATGGATTGAAGTGCCTGGTGAAAGACGTTTATTTCACCTTCTGAAACACAATTATTATGCACTTTACTCAATAATAGTATCTTGTTCCAACTAAAATACACATTGTGTAATTCTTTAAGCTGTAGAATCATAGCAATTAGAGAGGGAAATGGCTGATTAGGTCACTGATTCCAGGTTCTTGCCAGCCCATGATTGTTCCCTGCCCTGTATCAGCTAGAATTTTCACCAAACTCCTTTCTTTTACATGTTTTAGTAATGATGATATACATTAAATTTAAAAAAAAAAAAACCAAAAAAAAAAAACCAAAAAAACAAAACAACAAAAAAAAAAAAAACCAAAAAAAAAAAACAAGACTTCAACCACAGTTGAAGGATTTCTATTACTACAGAAAATCCTGAATTTTCACAGTGGGAAGGGTCTAAGGGGTTTTTACCTTCTTATGGCAGATGGCTGAAATGCTTTCAGCCAGAATGCTCTTCAGTGACCTTTTTTCATGGCAGCAGCTTTGCTGAAAAAATTTCCCTGTTTCCCATCTAAGTTAAAAGTCCTGCTTTTCAGTCTGAAATTCCTCTTACTACTTTTTGCCGAATCACACCTTAATATTTAGCGTTTGCTAAAACAGAAAGAAAAATGAGCCTGACTGAAATTTTACTCAAGAAAAGCCACCATTCCTAACCTATACTGGCAGAGGGGTGGTTGAGATGTGGTTTCAACTGGTCTTTTTAGAAAGTTCACCTGCACAAGCCATCTCACTGCTTGAAGACCAAGAGACCATTCTGCTGTCAAATGCTGACTTTGTGCCTTCTCTGCATTTATCCATGGGTACTATCCCCAAGAGCAGGTGCAACCTATGGAAACAGCACATCTTAAATAAATAAAAAATAATTTCTTGAGAAAGGAGGCTTTCAACGTGAACTCATGGAAACAGCTGGGCAGAAAATTTTGTGGGGCTGTGCTGTTCCAAACACTGAAGGGACAGACCAGCAGGGAGCTGCACGTGCAGCCAACACCCACATGGGGTGGCCACTCCTCACAAGTGTGGCCCAGCTGTGGAGGGGCCAGTGAAGCACTGCCAGGCTTGCCAGGGCCAGCAGTGCCCTTGGTTTGCCATGCAGCTGGCACCTGCAGAGGACACCATGCTCAGACAGAGAATATGACAGGCTATCTTATCACAGAAAAGCTCAACTAATGATTAAAAAGGAAAGAAATGTGTGATTCCTCCAGACAGCTCAAGTAAGCAAGCAGAGCTGCAGCTTCTGTCATCCATACATAAGCCCAGTCCCCACTTCCAGCACAGGAAGCAGCTTTAGCTACATGCTATTAGAGTCAACAGCCATCTCCTGGGGTAAAATACTTTCTGTGCAAGCTGGTATTAAACTCAGACCCATGATGTCCCTTTTCCCTCTATCTCAGCAGGTCCCTGAGCCTTCCTGCCTAGTTATTGTCCATTAAGGTTATCCTGTAACTGAGCGACACACAGGGGCATGAGTACGAAGATGCACTGCTACACTTGATCCAAAATAAAACACCAAACTACTTCTGTTGAATTTCAGAGTTTTCTGAGGCTTTAGCCACATAGTGAACGCCTGTGAATCTGGAGACTGGAGGAAAAAAATTCCCCTGGTGCAACTGCCAGGTGCCATTCAACCCCAGCCATGAAATCACAACATTTACTTTGTAGGGCCGTGCCTGTGTCTTGTCAGGGGCACAGCCTCTCACAGCACAGGAACAGGCTCTGTTCCCAGCTCTACCACAGACTTCCTGCATCTGTCTGGAAAAAATCACTGAGAAGCACATCTGAAAAAATGCTACACACTCAGCTCCAGACATTTGATCTAACACCTGGCCTAGCTCTCAGCAGCACTGGACACTGAAAACACTGTTGGCCTCAACTGGGGCACTTGTAAAATCCAGACCTGATGGATGCAATGGGGTTGGAGGGAACATCTGCTTCTTCACTGCACTACACAGGCTTCACATTAAGGTACCTTTTCAACGGAGCTGTGTACAAGTCAAACCAGTTAAACCAGCAAACAGTTGCTCTTTGTTCTGCACGCATGCCAGAAATTAAAAGCTCTCACAGTTTGACACCAAGAAGACAGAGACCCAAAGCTAGTGACTATGTTTGGAAACAGGAGACATAAACTCTTTTAGTTCTTTTTTCACATGTGTAAACAGTGGATACCAATTCCTGCCTGGTACTTAGGACTCACAGGCATTTGGAAAGTGCTGGGGGCATCCATAGATGGCATAAAAAACTGCTTGCAATACTTCCATTTTTAAAAAGTTAGTGAGGTGCTGGCTGGATACTAGTAATATTTGCTATGACAAGCACAAAACACGATACTGTTCCTCACACTATAAAACAAATTACTGTTGAGCATGCTGAATACAGGGGCTGCTTTTTGACATTTCATCCGGTGTATTATATTCAGTCCTAGACAAAGAATGAGTGTGTGGAGACTGCTTTAAAAGAAGAGAAATACAAAGTTTCAAAAGTGTTTTTCTGCCTTGATGGATTTTTTTTTTTTTTTTTTTTTTTTTTTTTTTTTTTTTTTTTTTTTTTTTTTGCCCATAGCTCTCCCTGTAGAAGTTTTGAGGAGGAATTTGCCTGTGACAGTGTTTGCATTTCACAGGTGCTTTGTTGGGGCAGCACACCTGTGTTGCACAACCACCACACACAGCAGAGCTGAGCCTGCTGCTCTGCAGCCATGGTCTGTGAGAGAGGAGCATGGAACCTCATGTTCCAGCAAGTATCCATGGTCGGGATATGTCATCTCAGCCGAGGAGGCAGGGTATGGTGGTTATTCACTGCCCATCAGTTCTGATTTTGTTGGTGTCCCAGGAGCTGTACCTTCCACTGCAGGAGACCTGGGGATGGGTTTGGTGGGTGGTGTTTGCTCCCCGTGGGGAGAAGTGATGTCATGCCTCCTCCTGCAGGAGGGCAATTGCAGGCAGGAAGGGTGCCGCAGGCAAGCAAGGGTGCCTGTCAGGGAGTACATAGTCCTCACTGTCACACTCCACCAAGTCTGCTGGGACATTCCACAGCCAAGCATCACTCCTCATCAGGGCTTTTTCAAATAAGCAAAAACAAGTGAAATGTCAAATAAAATAGAGTAAGAAAAGAGGCATTTTGTGTTCCTCTTATCTCCTTCATTCCCAGGAGTCTCTGATGCCTTGAAAGAGTGGCAACCTCTCTGAAAGCAAACCTTTTTGATAAATGATGCAGTTATTTATTTTTCAGGAAGCTGAAATATGTCACAATGCCGTTTTCAAAGTAGCACAGCATCTAATAAAGAGAATCATTGTCGATTTACTGCATGACACTCCATTTGTCTCAGAGGAAGAAAGACCTTGTTTGAACCTCTCAGGATTTGAACCTGCAATTCTACCAAACCAAAGGCTCTGAAACCTGAAGTTCAGCAGTTTCCTTCCTGAAGATAAAGCTAGGTTTTCCTGTTCCCCATGAATCACCACAACCCTGCAGGCTGCTGTGGAACATGAATTGCCCACTACAAAAGAAACACCAGCATCAGTACATCCGATCAGCAAGAGGTGACCAACACAACTGTGCAGCCATCCATGCCACCAGCTGCTCCTGCTAGTGGTCTCAGGTTGGACGTTGAGGATAAGAGAATGAGATCTGGCATGAGGGATGCCTGCTGTCTTCTAAGTGCTGCACATTTCCAAGTTGCTCCACTGCTTGTGATCACTTCAGCTTCTCCCAAGGCATCTGACAAGCAAACAGTTATTTTCCTTGCCTAAACTCCCAGCTTTGCCTCATGCTGCCCCTGCTAGGATATGCTTTAATGATTCACCAGGAGAAATACATGTGAACCCAGAAGCAACTGCAGGGGCCACCAGTGCCATCATATTGCAGATTTTAAGCAGAAGATGACAGACTTTGAGAATTTTTTCAAAGTCCTGCTTAACCTAAATCCCCTCTGCCCACCACAGGACCCTGGCATTCATCCTGCAGCTGAAAATGCAAATGCAAACAGACGAATGCAATCTTTACAGCTTGGATCAGCACTTGCCTCCTCTGGAAAGTATGACCCTGTTGCTCTGACTGTTGGTTCTGATGCAACAGCCAGCCATTGCACCAGCAAGGACCTCAGAGACAGCTCAGGGCTACACTATCACCATGAGATAAACACCCTGAATTGCTCAATAGATCCTATGGTGATCTGAGGGTGGAAGGACTGTGCTTTTGTATTCTTCTCTGCTGACTGTGACACCGATGACCAGCAAACCCATGCTGACCCTAAAGCAAACCCATGCTGTGGTCTCTTGGGGGATGGCAGCCATCCTTGAGGGAGTCACCCTGAGCCAGTCTGTGTGCAGGTATCCCCATGCTGCCAGGAAGGGCTGGCTCTGGACACCCAGCTCCACCCACAGCCACTGGCAGTACTGAATTGTGGCAGCAAGCTGAGCACAGAAAAACACTGGGGTTTCCAAGGAGAGAAGCATGCAGTTGGTGACAGCATTTTCTCCGAGTGTTACTCAAATCTGCAATGAGTTGTAAGAGGCTTGTCATAAATCTGCACTGCCAAACTCTCCCTGAAAGAATCTCTCCTGACACCCAGGAGGGCAGACCTCCATCCCCAGAGAGGAGGGGAAGAAGATAGCTGAGGTGGGTAACCAGACAATTCTTCATTGTCTCTTCTCTCTGCCGTGTGCTCAAAGCAGTCTGCCATGGGCACATTTTTGGAGATTGGATACCGTGGGAAGAAGGCTGCTCACCAGGCAGGTTGTAGAAGCTGGGCTCACTGCCCAAGAACAGGCCAGGAGGAAGGAGAGGCTGTCTCCTGCCCTGGATGATAAACCCCCAGCTTTTCCCAGCTCCTTTGGAGAGCAGCTCAGTTGTACCACCTGTGCTGTGGTTCACAGGTCCTCTCTGTAGGCTCAGAAAACCACGTTCCATTCCCAGGGAGAAGTGCTGCCCTCACACACAATTAGAGAGCAACTGCCTTCATCCTGCATGTAGGATTTTTTGAAGATCACATGTTCACACCAAACAGCTGTGGAACTTGGTGGGGGTGGGGGGGGCTGGAACCAGGCAGGTTGTATGAGGCTTTACTGTACAAGAGGAGGAGGGGGCCATGGTCAGAGCACAGGACAGGGAATTAGGACATCCAGGGTAGGATCTGTGCTGACAGACTGAGCAGCCTGGCAGGCATGGTGACATCCCACATCTGTGTGAGCCCGATCCTGCTTAGCTCAAAGCCTTTCTGCTGAGGTGACCCATGCAGTGCTGATGCTGCCACACTTGGCATAACATGTCTGTGGGGTATCTGCAAAACAGCTCCAAGAAAGACTTATCTGTCCCACCAATTGCTTCACTTTTTACCATGAAGATGAAGTAAAACATTTCCTGGTTTTCTGTTGTGGGGAAATGACATTCTTCTTCCCATTTTCATGTCAAAAGCACAGGAATAACCAAAGAAACATAGTTACATAGCTCTCAGGAAATTTTTGGCTGGAAGAGGAAAAAAAAAAAAAGGCAAGGTCCATAAGTTGCAAAAAGAGGGGATTCAGGCCAAACAGGACTCCCAAATCTGCTCCCAGGGCAGAGCATCCAAAACAGACCTGAGCTGCAGTGTGGAAGCAGTTTGTTAAACAAAATCAGTGACTAACTAGCCCATGCACACATCCTGTCAGGCAGGTGCCAGCAGCACCACTCCCCTCTCCCTCTCAATTAGCATCATCTGCCAACACAGAGATCAAGAATGTGCATGCCTGCATCTGCCAGCCCATGAACCCGGGGTCAGAGTCAGCTGCTGTGACATACCTGTGACATACCTGTACCTGCCTGGCCCCCTGCCCCCAGCACTGCTGCCCACAGCAGAGCCAAACCTGAGCACGCTGGTTACTGGCAGGGCTTTAGCAGCAGGAAGAATTAGCAGAGAAGCTTTTGTGGCCTTGGACCTTAATGAGATTCTTTTCCAAAAAAGCCCAGGGTCTCGTTGTAGTTTCCAAGCAGGATGAGATCACCTGAGGACTTTGAGAGGAAAGAAGAGGCACTTCATTAGTGCCACAAGAGCAGAGCTCGGCAGGAAGGGAGAGCAGAGAGTTGAGCCCAGGCCATGCACATGGTAGGGCAGTGTTTTGCTCCATCTGTGGCACGGACATCTGAGTATGCTGGATTCCAGGTTAAAGGAATACACACTTGTGCATATTCTTCTATACGAAAGTGAGATGCCACTTAAAGGTCACACTGAAGCTGGCCTCTCTGTGACTCCCTAGGAGCAAAAAATCGGATTTGAGGCTATAATAATTTAAGAAAAAAAAAAAAAAAAACCACAATTGCTTTTTAGGCTTCACATAGCCTGGGATCTCGTTTCAGGGCCTTTGCAGGGACATTCCATGCCACTTCCAAGGACTTGATAAAAAATACTTCACAGCAGCAGAGTTCTGTAGGATTTTTTTCTTGCTAGTCCTGCAGACTACCATGGGGAAATTCACTAGCAGGATTTCTGTAGGACTCTGACTCACACAGGAACTTTTATTACTGCTTTTAAATATTTGACTGCCTTTTGGCTGCTGGCAGAAAAGTTATAAAATGTTTTACCAGACAAGGCCAGAAACTCTTTATAAAAACATCTTGGCCTGGCATAAAGCATATGTCTCTACTTATCTCTGTAGCATGTGCTCAAAGCTTTCACATGCCCCTGGCAGTGGAAGAAACTTTGGACCTTCATGTTTTTAGGCTGTGGATAAACAGAGCATCCAATGTCCAGTGTTTGCGTGAGTAAATCTTCTGGTATGGAAATAGTCCTGCTAATATAGGCAAAATATATCAAATTTGCAGGACTGAAGGGGATGAGGCCCTGGTACAAACTTTAGGCTATGGTTCACATGCACAAAAGCTATTATTCTTGCAAATAGTTAATGTCACAGGTTGGGTGGCATTTTCATGCTGTGTGATACGTTGTTTCTTTGCTTGAAGCCCTTTCCCCTCCATCATTGTTTTTTCTCCCTTCATCTTCCTCATGTAAATTAAGATGAAACAAAGTCCCACAAACCAGAGCAGAGATTAATTCTGTCCCAATGCTGCAAGGAAGAAAGCAGGAATAAAATCACCTCTTTCTGTTTTCACAACAGCAGTTAATCAGGATGTTCTGCTAAAGGGGCTGTTCAACAGGACTTGTGCTTGTATTTTTTTCCTCAACTCCCTGATTATTTTGTCGTATGATGAAAAGCAGCAGGTTATCACTAAAAGTGACCACTGCTTGCCTGCTTAGATAGCTGTGCATCGGGAAAGTAACAGACGTTTCAACTTCTGGGCATCCCTATGTGGGCACCCTGTAGTCCAACACACCTGCGGCAGGGATCAACACAGTGGATGAGCACAAGGAGGGAGGGTCTGCAGGTCAGGGGCTGAGCAGGGCTGGCAGCAGCCCCATTCGTCCTGCACGGGGCAGGGTGTGCCTCGACTGCCCCCACTGCACGGGGTTACCCCTGAGAGCAGCAGCTCTGGGGCTGCTGGCCGCCCAGCCTCAGTTCAGCCTTGCTGGGGGCTCACGCTTCAGGAGCCAGGCTACTCCAGGCTCCTTCTGCTGCCGGCAGCAGCGCTGGAGCGGAGCAGCTGGGAGCTAGCTCAGGGCTGTCCCTGCGGGCCTGGCTGGAGGCAGAGCTCACACGTTAGCTGCTGTCAGCGAGCCTGAACGCGGCTGCAACGCAGGGGAGACTCAGGCCCAGCTCCTGACCTGCACCATTTCACTGCGGATTAACCTCAAATTCCACATTTCAGTGAATTCTGTCGGGGTGCAGATGACAGGGTCGGGCCCCGCCGGGCAGGAGGCGCAGACTGAGGACTCTGAAATGCTGACGGCACCCTCCTGGGTGTGAGCCCTCCCTGCACCCCTTCCGCGCACCTCCACCGCCCCAGCCTCAGCCCCGCCGTGCGCGCTGAGCGCTCCCGGCCGCGCCGCCGAGCCCGCGGGCGAGCGGCGTGCCCCGCACGGGCCGGCGGGCGAGCGGCGCGCCCCGCACGGGCCCGCGGGCGAGCGGCGCGCCCCGCACGGGCCGGCGGGCGAGCGGCGCGCCCCGCACGGGCGGGCGGGCGCCTCGGGCTCGCCGGCGCCGGGAGCGTGTCCCGGGCAGGGCACAGCCGCGCCAGCAAGGGCCGCTGGTGCCCTCTGTTGTCACAGGAACGCATTGGAGCTGCCGGCAGCACGAGTGGGACGCGCCACCCGCGACGGGCGCACGGCCCCCGCTGCTTTGGGCGGCGGGTGTGCGGACAGGAACAGCCCGGACTGTCCTCCTGCACGGAGGGCTCGGGGGGCTTCACCCACAGGGCCAGAACGGCTGCAGCTCACTCAGCTCTTTCGCCTTCTGGCTGCCCCAGCCCAGGGATCTCAGTGCGTCCCAGGAAGCCTTCCTAAATAGTTAGGGATGAGTTATGAAACAGTCCATGGAAATCACATCCAGGTTTCCCAACTAAATAATATGTGTGCAATGGAATCCGCTTTTTCTGTTGAAAAAAGGAGAGCAGCTTTGCAGCGGATGAGGGCTGATGGCTCAATGCCTGCAGTGGCACCAGGGCATCCTGCTGAGAGCAGGGTTCAGCCCTCGCTGCCCAGCTCAGGGGAAAGCTGCCAATTCACACATCGGTCTTCTCAACACGATTCACCAGCATGTTCCAGCGCCGATTGCTCTGATAATTTCCCTGATTTGGGCCCAGGATCACACCCAGTACTTGAAGGGCTGCAAAGTGCTGCTAGGAGTGACACAGTGACTTGTGATTTTCTTGTAGTCTTGGCCCAGAGACCCACAGTACGGGCTCTGCAGGCTGTGGCCCCAAAAGACACATCTAAAAATCCAGCCCATAGCACAACTTTCCCTCATCCTCTCGACAGGCAGTATGCCTCCCACCACCTTCCATGCAACAGCAGAACCCTCTGGGCATCAATCAAACACAATGTTTTGGGTTCTGTGAAGCCAGGCTGCAGTCTCAGATATAGCAGGGTGCTTACTTTCCCTATTCATCCACTAATAGAAGCCCAGCCCTGCTGAGCAGGCATCTGTGTGTCCTGCAGAGTGAGGCTCAGACACATTTCAAGGCTTGCAGATGATGTGATGATACAGCCATCACCTTAAAAATTAATATATGAAAACAAGATCTTAACTGGAGCGGACAGATTTGACTCTATTCAGAACAGAACAGACATCGGCAAGAAGTGGCTGGGTTCCATGTCCACAGAAACAGTCAGCTGTAATTTTTGTGCACATCACAAGGCAGCATTAGTTAATTATTATTTTAATACTAAATTTTTTAGCTTCTACCACAAACAAACCCCTTTCCTTATTGTCTATACATTTTTGTGTAACGAAGTCTTAGCATTAATTGTTACTGGACATGAAAGAAAAACTCAGTAGAAATTTTACTCTTTGTAAATTATCTCTGGAAAGATGCAATTTCTCCATAAGTGTTATTAAAAACAGCTGCAACAATTGCAGCCTATGGTTCCTGTTAACTCCTTGCTAATGTAGCAGCTCAGGAGTTTCAGATGTAGCAATTACATGCTGTATTTCTGCTGTTTGGGAATGGTAGTAATGACATGCAGGAAATCTCTCCTAAAAAATTGCACTGTTTCCTTCAAACGCCACAAACACACCTGCCTCCAAAGACCTCACTGTGAATATCTGTGGGAATTACAGGCTAAGGAGCGACAGCCACAGCTGGGCCAACTCACACAGCCCTGAGAATGAATAGCAATCAAATACTGGGCAGAGCTGTGCCTTCAGAACAGATGACCCTCCCTAGAAGTCAGAGTCTTCTCTGAGAGGGCAGCAGGACTCTGTTTTTCACCAAGTTTCTCAGGCAGGCAGTCTCACTCTGCCCCGCTGCTTGAGCGGTCTGTCAGAGAGCAGAGATGCAAGGCCACAGGGTGATGCAGTCCATTCTCCCGGCTCTCCCAAGCACGGCTCAGAGCAGAGCTCACACTAGCCACGCCGGCCCCGCGTGTGCTCCCCACAGACAGACTCAGCTCTGCTCACAGCGGGGGCAAGAGCTGCCAGACTCTAAAGCCTGCCCTTAGGAACTTCCAGATCAATGCTATTTTATTTAACAATCCCATTTCCTTTTCCTGAATTTCTGGAAAGAGTGTGGCATAGATCCAGGTTTTTCTCTGTAAAGTGCAGCCTACATATGGAAATGAAAACATTCCGAAAGGTATTGGGAATGCTAATTGACTGAGCACCTCCAGCAGCCCTGAGATGCTCAAGGAGCGGAAGGAGGTGTGGAGCTTCACACCCTCTGCTGAAGAACAGACAGTCTGTTTCCAGTGCCAGGAGTGTTTGTTTGTGCACTGTCTCCCTCAGCTGCCTCCATCGCTCCGTATTGATCCGCTGAGGCAGGGACTGCCAGCCCAGACCTGGCAGGGCTCCTGCACGCACAGGGATAACAAGCCTCAGGAAGGATTGATTTCATGACAAAACCCATGTAGGAGCAGAGCACACACAGTGCTCTGCCTGCTGTAGACCACACAGATAAACAGAACTCCTTGCACTGGCCTCAATATTATTTAGACCAAGTAAATATAAATAAAATAACAAGTGGCTTAACTGCATTTTGAAGATGGGTCTGATCTTGTAACAAAGCCTTTGTGGACACCCCAGTGCATCTGTATAAACCAGGTAGGATCAGGCAAACTGTTGCAAGGATACTGTTGTGGTGTTACAATAACATCTTCAGGATGTTTGTCATTCCATCTAGATCCACATCCCTTGAAAGTGCACTGGAAATGTTCCCTCCAAAGGGCTCATCTATTGCAATACTTTACAGTGAGGAGATGACAGAGGAGAGCAAACCCCAGGCAAGAACAGTGCAAAGAAGCACCCAAGTTGCTCTTTCATGGCCAAGAGTGCTGTCTGGGTCATTTGAGCTTATGTGGACAGAGGAAGTTGGGAACTGTCAGCCTGAAAAACAGATTTATCAATGTGAATAAATATCTGCAGGGAGGGTGTAAAGATCCCAGAGCCAGGCTCTTCTCAGTAATGCCCAGAGAAAGGACAACAGGCAATGGCACAAACTGAAACACAGGTTCTACTTAAAGAGAAGAAAATACATATTTACTGTGAGAGTGGCCATAAACCAAACAGTGACCAAAGGGGAGCAAAAAAAAAAAAAAAAAAAAGGAATCTGGTAGTCACATCAAGCTGAGTGCTTTCAATTCTCAGACTGCTTTCTTTCTGAATAGGACAGCCAGGGTAAGCTATTGCTAAAAATATATTTTTAGGATTATAAACGTGAAAATTTTACTTTTTAATTTATTTTTGAAAATCAATTTTAGTTATTGTTTTATTTTTAAAATATGGTCATTATTCAGTTTGACCCTGTATTTCTTCAGAAAAGTAGGATTTATATTCAAAGGCAGCATTTTTCTGGGCTTTTAGATTCACAAGATAAACACAGTAAAAAGAGGTATCTTTCCTCATTGCAGGTAGAGAAAAACACAGATTTCTTGGTATTTTAATCACCCCATGAAGATCAATGGATGATTTTATGCTTTTTTGTGGAGAAAGACAGGAAAGAAAGAAAAAAACACATATATTGATTTTCAGGCATCAGTGAGATGAATAATAGGGTGAAACATCCTACATAAGTTCTTTGCAGGTCTTGTGAAAGATGCCTGGCAAGGAAATGTAGCTGTGCATGAAGGTTGTGATTATGCTAAAGAGGCACTAAATTAGTACATTACATGCCCCATTTAGCACTACTGTGCAAAATCTGAAAGTGCTAATACATTTTGTTTCTAGGGTCAAGAATCATCAAAGAATGGATTCATGGTCATTCATTAGCAGGAAATTAAAGTTTGACAGCTGCTTTTCATTTCTGATTTCTCTTAAATGGCAGTGTTATATTAGAAGATTTTTTTTTTTAAACCTTTGAGGCTGAGAATGGTGCATATCATCTCTAAAGCACAGTATCCCCAAGCCATCCAGCCAGACTTCCTTCATAAGAGTGCTGTGTGGCTTTGAGGATTATTTACAGGAGCTGAAAATGCTGCTGTGTGCTATTGAGAATGGTTTCTTGCTTAGCTATATGACTGTGAATGATCTGGGGCTGGAGCTGTAACCCTTCTCAGTTTGCATTACAAAGGCATCCTACACTGAGCAAGCAGAAACAGGGCCCTGCAGTCCTCTGCGGCCACCAGTCCCAGGCGGGAAAATGCCAGGTGTCCATGTGTGTTTGGAGAGAATGAGCCTCTTTATTAAAACAAAAGGAGCAAGTAAACAGCAGGCTGGGCTCAAGATAGCAGAAACCCTGCTTGGCCACTGAAACAGCCACATCACACGGGGAAAGTCCTCGGTAACCCTGACAAAACTCCTGGGATTAGGGTCTCTGTTCTGCAAAGGCCTCTGCACGCGAGACGCGTCCTGAGCTCAGTGGCACTGCTCACGTGAACGCTCAGACACAAGTGTTTGCCACGGGACATGCAGCCCACGGGACAGATTAGCTGACGCCTGAGATGGCTTTGTTCCCTGCTCTGCATCAGCACCCACTGCAAATACATAGGCAGACATTCCCCTTTACTGTTTCCCAGCTTGCTCCTGTGGAATTTATACCAACAATAGGAAGGGTCTTGCTTGCTCCACACAACAGACATCCTAATGAGAGCCTTGCTTTATGCCTCCATAGTGGTGTTCTTCCTGACAGGCCTAAAAGAATCTCGTACATCCAGCCAACATCTAAGCATCCTCGCTGTCCTATGGAGTTAACCCTGATTTTTTGTGTGAGTTCAACTAGGTTTGTGCTCATCTTTCTGAAGAACTAGTACCGTTGTGCAAAAGCAGCTCTGAAATGGCAGCTTTTCATGGAAGAAAAAGATGGAGCAAAAACAATTTATTCTCAGAAAACAAAACAAAACAAAACAAAAAAAAACCACAAAAAACCCACAAACAAACAAACAAACAAAAACCCCAAAAAAACCCCAAACAAACAAACAAAAAAAACCACAAAAAAAACAAAAAAAAAAGTTTCCCCCTCAAAAGAAAAACCAGAAACACCCCAAAACACCAAGCAGCCTGGAGCCTTCTATGGATTAGAGGCCATGGGCTGCCCTTGATTAATAATCTTTACATCAATACTGCAATACTCAATGATATAATACTTAAATAAGTTTCATCAAAAATGCCAACATCCAATTGGATTGATCTGGTTATTTCTACTACAAGAGACACTCAGTTTCAGTGATATGATCATCTGTATGGCTATAGAGGAAAACTTAGAAAAAACAGTTATTCACATTCTACGCACCACAAAACACTCTCCCTTCCAGGCAGGCCTTCAAATAATGCCAAAAAATTACAAAGTACACCTGAAAAACTAGGACACTTGAATAGCAGAAATGAACTAAATTCAATAATTTATTCATTAGAAATAATTTCATCCCTTATAAATTGGTAGAATCAAAAGGCCATATTTTAATGATAAAGCACTGCTTAGTTCTAAAGAACCTGTGCTCTTTGACAAAATTATGCTGAATGCATTTCCCTTTTTCTGAAACGATGCTATCCCCAGAGAGCACAGCAGGAGCCATGGAGCATTACCAGCCTCCCTTCAGACTTACATGCTTTACCCAGTCCTGTCTTGGAGGTCTTCTGCACCAGAACAACTTGTCGCTATCCTTGAGGATTATTCAGATGCCCTGATGCCCTTGCTGTTACTGAGCTCCCATCCCCAGGGTGATGTGATGCTGAATCTGGGTCTTGAGCTTGGTCTGGTTTGAAGGAGCTCAGTGGAGGTGCTGTCTCTGCATGATGTGATCCCAGGCTACCTTCAGTGCTCACCTCAGAGCTTTTAGGGTGTGCAATATTTCTTGGACCCATGAAATTATTTCCACAAAGTGCAGCTGATGGTCTGCCATAACCAAGTGACTCCAGGAGCTGGAGTCCTCCTGAGAACACACAAGTATCCAGAGAATACTCAAACAGCCAGATCCTCAAACCAAACCACAGAGAGTGCTGACATGCAGCTTTGGTGCTTGCAGCCTAGATGGTGCTTTTTCAGCCCTAGCTCAACTCCCTGTTGTATTGACTGGTACAACCACAGCTGAGCGTAAATGGGGACCCAAACAGCCCTGTTGTGCTGGGACCAGCCTGCACAGGTCCACAGTCAGGGACAGCCAGGTTGTGCCCCTTCCTACTGCTGCTTTCGACCCACTGGCCCCATCACAGCCATCCCACTCCAACAGCATCTCTGGGCCATGTCTCACAATGCTGGTAATTATTCTCTTGCCAGGCTGTGGGAAAAAACCCTCTAATTAGTGTTTTCTGGAGAAGCCCCTTCCCTGCCACCCTAGAAAAGATGCTGCAGGAGGCAGATGTGCAGGCACAAGGCAGTGGGGCAGAGAGGAAGGTGCTTGAAAATACTCCATGAGACTCCTGGCCCAAGTGTTATCTCCTGTTTCCTTTGAGAGCCCACAAGAGACAGCCTTCCCAAAGCAACCTCTGAGGTGGCCCGTTCAGCTTTTGTCTCTCTCAGCAAAAAAATTTCTGCCCCAGCGGCTCTGAACAAGGATTCCATTAACTCCGTCCCCATGAGGGCAGCACGTGGGACAAAAAGCCCAACACTGTGTCCCAGCCCTCAGACAAGCCTGGAAACAAACGTTGCAGGAATTTGTCAGAATAAAATCACCCGCTCGGTGTCACTGCATAAATTTACCTACCTCAGTGCCTATTCAGGGCCCTTCCAAAGGGGCAATATTAACAGAGAGAGATTGGACACCATCTCTATAGCAACACCATCCCGGAAAAGTTATGGTTTCCCCAGCAAAGGGAATCCCTGTTTTAGGCACACCACCAAGTCTAGGGGTTAGTCTTGATTTTAAAATCTATTCCCCTTCAACTTAACTTTTGTTCCTTGCAATAAAACTTGTCCAAGCAACAAGAGCACAGCAACCTGAGTGGAAGGAGAGCAACCAGAGGATGCCCAGCACAGAAGGGATGCTGCAGAGGGATGGTGTGAAGTGCTGTAACACACTTGCCTGTCAGCAATGTAAATCACCAGCCTGCTGCTGGTGAGAGCTTTTCTGGTGCTATCAAACTCACAGCAAATCCCAGGGTACAAAAGTTATCTGATGTCACACCTGAAAACTAGGATAAAAACCAGAGGTCAGAGTTCCAGTTTTTCATCAAATTAATAACGACTGATTTTTCATTAAAAAAGGTTCTTGAAATTAAATGAAGTGTCTTTAAATTGTGTGCAAAAGAAAAGTGAGAAAGGAAAAAAACCTGTTAGCATGAACTGCTGGAGGAAAGTGGGACCCATTGAAATGAGAGCTTGATCCTGCAGAGGATATTAAAGCAAATCTAGCCAAAGATCCTTTAAGTCAAATCACAGAGACAGGTCTGCTCTATGTGGGGTAGAAATGAATGAGAATTTAGTTATGCCCCAAACTGGATGAGCACAATGCCCCAGTTTGTGCACACAGGGATTTGAGCCTGAGAGCAGAGACTGGGTGACTAATGGGAACAAGCATGAGAAACAGTGTCATTTGGGAAAACCAGCCCACGCAGGGTTATCCACTGCTGGCTGCAGAGCCGGCAGCAGCTCCATCTGCATGCTTTATGTGTTTCTGGCATGATCCAGTCTTTAGCCTCTGGTAATGCTTTCCAAGTTGGAAAGCATTACAAATGCTTGTAAGCTTGGGTCTCAGGTGATGAATTTCTAAATTTGACATGCAAGAAGCAGTTTTGGAAGGCAGGTGATCCAGCAGCATTGCAGACACTCTTACTTCGTGATTCTTGACAATTTACGACATTGATCTGCATTAAAACCAAATGAGAAAGCTTGAAATAGCCCCACAATTATGCTGCAGAGAAGCCTTAGGTGACCTTCCATTAACACCTGTTCTGCAATAAATGTTGAGCATCAATTCACACCAAGAAGACGACTGGGCTTGTAGCTGGGTTTAACAAGTACTCAGCACCCCATGGCTTCCCTGGCTGCAGATTTGTCCTCCTGAACACCAATATCTTAGTGAAGGTATCCCAAATAATGGCAAAGGTTCAACAAGCTCTGCTAGTGGGGGGCTTTGAGTGGACAGCTGGAGGAAAGGCACTGAAGTACATAGTTGAGCTGTGGCTTCACGACAACTTTCTCCCATTGAAGTAAAGACTTCTAGATCTGGAAGTATCATAACTTATTTGAGTCTAATCTGCCTGTCCAAACTCCAGCTGCAAAGTAAACTTGTCCAGCTGAAATACCATTGGAAAGACTAATGCTTAGCAAATGTATTAAGTGCTGGGAAGGGAGGAGCTAAGGCAGTTGAGATAAAAAAAGGGGAAGTCTCCTTCTAGGAAACATTTGTACAGTTACATTTCAAGTATGTTTGACAATAATATGTACTGTGGCATGACTTCATCAAGTACGAAAGATAAATTGCAGTATATTTGCACCTGATGGTTTCACTAGGAACATCATGCATCGGTGCCTTCCCTTCTGTGTTGCTCCTTTCTCTCACAGATACCAGATTCCTCTCTCTGCTTGCTCCTCCTTCCCAGAACTCTGGGCTTTCCCAGTTCCATTGCACCATGCCCAGCATCAGCAAGATGATGTGCTCTTCAACATCTTAATAAATGACTTGGACACAGGACTGGAAGGGGTACTGAAGAAGCTCACAGACAATACAAAACTGGGAGGAGCAATTGACTCCCTGAAAGGCAGGGTACCCTGCAGAGAGACCTCAACAAACCATAGGGCTGGGCAGTCATCAACAATGTGAAGTTCAACAGGGGAAAGTGACAAGTTCTGCATGGCACAGCCTGGGTGTATGGACAGATTGGGGAATGAGGGGCTGGAGAGCAGTGCCACGGAGAGGGACCTGGCTGATGGAAATCTGCATGTGAGTCAGCAGTGCCCTGGCAGCCAGGAGGCCAGCTGTGTCCTGGGGGCATCAGGCACAGCATCACCAGCCAGGCAAGGCAGGGGATTGTCCTGTTCTGCTCTGACCTGTGCCAGCCTCACCTCGAGTGCTGGGGGAGTTCTGGGCACCACAATGTAAGAAAGACTCCAAACTGTTAGAGAGCATCCAAAGGAGGGCTGTGAATGGTGAAGGGCCTTGAGGGGAAACAGTGTGAGGAGAGGCTGAGGGCACTTGGTCTGCTCAGCCTGGAGGAGACTGAGGGGAGAGCTCAGTGCAGTCACAGCTCCCTCCCGAGGGAAAGAGCAGGGGCAGCACTGATCTCTGCTCTGGGCTGACCAGGGACAGGACCTGAGGGAGTGGCCTGGCCTTGTGTCAGGGGAGGTTTAGGTTGGATATTAGGAAAAGGTTCTGCCCCCAGAGAGTGGTTGGGCACTGAACAGGCTCCCCAGGGAAGTGGTCGCAGCACCAGCCTGGCAGAGCTCAAGAAGTGTTTGGGCAATGCTCTCAGGTATGTGGTGTGATTTTTGAGGATGGTGCTGTGCAGGGCCAGGTTTTGGACTTGATGATTCTTTTGGATCCCCCCAGCTCAGCAGATTCTGTGATTCTGTGAAGCTTTTTGCCTGGAGCTCTGGGATTCCCCAAGGAGAGATAGTGGAACAGGTAAGAAAACCCCACTGCATGACTCATAAGACCTCATATCCATGGCCAATACACAATCACAGTTTATGACAGGAAACAGCCCTCTCCAGATACCTGCCAAAAGCTTTTAGAGAGCAGTACTGTCACAAGAGAGGCACCCTTCTTGGTCTCTTGTTTCGGCCCTGCTAGATTTACTGGATAACCTTCTCTGCAAAGTGATTTTCTCAGTCCCAATGGTGAGAAGTATTTAGAGGCTGATACTGCATATGACAAACAGCACAACCCTTGGCAGCAGTAAACCAGACCCTTCTCCTCAGCTGTGACCACAGCTTCTCCTTGTTAAGCTCTTTATGTCATTAAGTGGCCCCACTGGGAACAGCAGAAAGCACAACCGGGAACATTAATGAAGATCTACAGCATTACAAGAAAAAGCTCAATGAATCAATGCCTCGTGCCTTATTCCCATGGCTGTGACCTGTCCCTATTAGTAACAGGAGAGGGTTTGAAATGGGAAAGATCTCCCCTTCTCTTTCTCCCTGGAGAGGTTTGTACTGCTCAGCACTGATAGATGCTTGCAGCCAACAGAGGTGACTTGCTGCCCTCTTGTATCCCCAAATGGTGCAGACACCAGCAGCTGGGACCAGCACTGGCTCTGTCACACATCTCTTCTGTCAGCTGGCGACAGCTACCTTTACTGCAGAGGTAAACACCCACCTTCTCTTGTGACAAAAATGTGCACGAGGGCTCAAAAGTGCAACCAGCAGGAAATAGGCAGCAGAAAGGGTGGATTAGGAGATTTTTGGCTGCTTTTGGAAAACCCAAAAAAGCATGCATAAGACAGCAGCTTGCTCAAAGGAGAAGCATTTCTTATGCCCCGAAATGTGGGTCTGAGGCACATGTTCAAAGTGTACCACAGGAACCCAGGTGCATGGCCAGGGGATTAGGAAGGGGCTTTACACCTGCCCACATTCACTCACTGCTGGGTTCATGCTCTGATCAAATGGCTCAAGCAGCAGGGGGGATTGGGTGAAGGAAGGGGTCAAGGGGGATGGAGCTTCGTGACCGTTGCAAAGTGATTAAGACAGACCCAGACCTGACACAGCCTCGAGCTGTCGTGCTCTGTGAATACCACCAGCATCTCTTGTCCAGGTCCCCAGCCCTGCTGCACAACCCTGTGGAATGAGGAGTCCTTGAAGGGTCCCTGCAGCCACAAGGACTTTCTGCAGGAACTTACAGGCATCCATCTGCTGGAATAAAAACTGGTGAAAAACTTGGAAACTTTTGTTTGATATTTCCTGTACAACCTTGGCAAATAAACCAGTAATCCTGAATTGCTCAACTATATTGAATTCCATCCTTAGAGTAATCCAGCCACAGGATGAGGAGATACATACATTGTACCTATCCATGGCACAAAAGCAGCTCCAAGGCTGACTGCAGGGAGTTATTCTGCTACACAGACGCTGGTATTTCCTTGTTGTTCTTAGTACCTAGTACCATATTTTTTGTCAAGAGTAGTAGCTAGGACTTTATTAAATGAAATTAAATTTGTGTTTCTTTGCAAGAGATCTTTTTGTAGAGGCAGAAGTCTTCTCTCCAGCAATGGTAATACAAGAGCTCAGTGTTCATTCAGGACAGCACTGAGGGCACATGGGCAGTAGTAAGGCTTATACTCAAGGTAGATCAAAGGGTCTCTGGACTTTTAGAGCTTTCTAGCAGGCTTGGCAGGAATCTTTACAGCACATTCAGTGTAGGTTTGGGACACTGATAATAATGCTCATGCTGGTACAAATCAACCCCATCAACCTACCCCTGAGACACTGCTTTCTTGCAAAAAGGTTTAGTAGTAACAGTTGAATGTTGGGTTTGTCTGAGATCCCTGTGAATATGTCAGGAAGTCACAGCTATCCACTCTTAGACCCTTGCTCCTGGAAAAAAAAAAAAAAAAAAAAAAAAAGGAGTTGGAATCTGTGGCCGCAGTGTGAGCCTGCTTACCCCTCCCAGTAAGGTAACAAATCAAGACAACTTCTTTCTCTAGGTTTCTCTCCTTGGCCCTCATGTGTAACCAGCACCACAGAGTGAGCCTGACAAGGGCATGATGTGCTCCTGTCACTTGACCCAGTGTTACTGACACAGTGTTACCCACAGTTATTGACACAGTGTTACCGACACGTCTGTTCCTTGCAGGAGAACTTTCCCCAGATCACTGCCAGGTGTCTTGCACAGCCAGGATCAGGAAGCTGCAGCTAGGGACTGGCCGAAACCACACACACATTTATCCAAGTGTTTGTGATGGTCTTGTTCTGACTTAGCCACCAGGAAACTGAACCTCAGGGATTTAAAATCGGAGAGAAGATCAGCCAGACAGTAACTTTCTCTCAGACAGGAAAATCCTGGAACAGGATAGTGCAAAGCAAGCCCTTTCAGCAGACAGCAGCTTCGAGTCCAAGAGGGCCACAAATCTCCTTAGAAAGAGAGGACATGGAAAGGACTTCATCTGTTTTGGCCTCTCTGCTGAAAAGCACAAGGAAAGAGCAGGTTAGCAACAGCTCACATCGAAGTCTGCCTTTCACAGCACAACAGTGACCAGTGGTGTTAGCAGTGGCTCCTCTGCCCTTCAGAAACACCTTGAGCCCAAAGGGCAGTGCCAGGTCTGGGAGCCCAGCTCCAGCTCATGCTGCCTCATTATCTTCCCAGCCTTGTTGAGTCCTTGTCTTTAGTGTAGATGGTAAACTCTCAGGGGCAGTGACCATGACTCAGTTCACTGAGTGCCAGACAACTGCTGGAGCTCAGTTAATGATGAGACAACTCCCATGGGCCCATTGTCTTAAGTGGGACTTTTGGCTAAGTGAAGACTTCAGGGATTTGCTCAATTATAAGTCAGTAATTCAGGATGCACTTAAAGACACATTCAATGTGCTTTTGCAGCAACATCCTTGGGGAGTGAGCATTTGTACTCCAGAGCACAACTGCGAGGAAGTGTAATATTAATTAGGAAGCAAACTCAAGGGTCCTGAATGAGCCCTTATAACAAAAAGATCTCTTATTGAATAACTATAGAGGAGTATAATGCCAAAGTCTCCATGCCAAAGTAACAATAAATGAACTGCAATTAATGCCTTTAAGGCCAGTCTGTAAATTCAATCTTAACTTAAACAAAACAAGGAGCTTCTAAAAACATCTTTTAAAAATGGTAAGAGGGAAAAATAATGAGTATAAACTTAAATAAAATACACAGGATGATTCAACCTGTTTCAGCTGATAAACGGCGTAGTACTTGTTCTGTGCCAAAGTGACACTTGACCTCTATATATCTTCTTAATGAAGTCAGCAGAGAAAGACACCCAGTGAGCCTTTGTAACACTGTAAGCAAGTTGCAAGCTGGGCTTCACTAATGGGAGCTGTCACTTGGTTTTTTCCAGGTCACAAACTAAGAAGAGCAATTAAATCAAATTGGAGGCTGTACAGATTGGAGCAAGCCTCAATAGACCAGGTACCTAAATCATTAAAGACATAGTTCTTTTCCATGATAAATTGTTGAGGAGAGTGAAACATGCTGCTGGTCATTAATCTAGGCTAATCAGCTTGAAAGTTAGGTTGTTTTATTTAGTAATTAACTGGTTATTTGAAAAAAATGATACATGGCCTATAGAGCTGCCATCCAGCAGATAATAATGCAGAGCAGTGGGGAATCTCTTGAGGGCAATTCTTGCCTTTTCAATAATAGCCATTGGCAAACTCTGAAAAATGGCTCTAGGTTTGTATTGACACGTAGTAAAGAAAAACACTCCAAGCAACATAGCAAGCATCTTGTGCATGCTGGTAATTGGTAATTGCTCTGGCCTGGCCCTTACAGACTGCACTAAAGCAAACCAAACATTTTGGAGGAACCCTTCTTCCCATCTCTTGGATTTAGTGTTTGTCAGACCCTTCTGCTGGAACTGGGGGAAAAGAGCTGCTGCATGTCGATGGCCAGCTCTGCAATAAAGGGGACCTCAGCCTTTACAGGTAGGAGCTACATCTCCCCACACCAGTGCACAGTAACCAGTCTGGACTTCTGAAGAAGTGCTCCATGGTTCCCCAGCTGGCTGAGACCAAATACAGTCGAAGCAAAGAAGCTGAAGTCAAACGTCTGCAGAACCTGCTGAGCAAGGGCACCAGCTGATCGATCCTGCTGTCCCACCTGTTGATCGATGGGCAAAACATGCAGGACTGGCCATGCTGCAGTGAGAAAGCATCTTTGCAAGAATTCACTGTTCCTCTCAGAGGAGCCAGTCAGGTCCCCCTGCCGTGGCAGTGAAAGGTTGGTGAAACTCAGAGACAGCCACGGCTATGGCTGAGAATTTTTTCACTCTCAGCCCTTCCACTCATTTTGCACAGGGACACCTAACACCTTTGCTCCAGCCATGGATGTATAAATAATTTTCCTTTGGTGACTGAGACAGGTTTTTTAGCATCAATAATTGCATCCAGGTGTCCACAAAAAGCCATTCAAATGCAGGGATCATGCAAGTGAACCACACATCCCCAGAATATTTTTTGTCTTTTGTTAAGTTATATTGAATACAGAGACAACAACTCTGGTTCAAAAAGCTCCTAACCACAAATATCATACATACTTGTCCTGTTTTTTGCTCTACCTTAGGCATGTGTTGGTGGCTAAAGTTGGAGACAGGATACTGGACTGCCCAGACCAGTGGTCTGATGCAGCAGGACTGCTTTTTTCTTAGGTACGTTCTCTCCTTAAGATTCAGAGGAAAAGAAATGTATGGCTGACACAGCAGCAGTAAGGATCTGGGCTGGATGGAAGGGCAGTACCCTTAGCAGGTGGGTAAGCACTGTGCAGATGGATGGGCTTGTGGCTCAGTCACTGTATCTAACCAACTGTACTTCAAAAATATTTATTCTATTGAGAGTCTTTGATAGAGATTTCAGAGGCAGGAGAAGAAAAGAAAGAGCCTGATCAATGATGCTGCAGGAAGCAGCATCCACTGTGCAGAGGCAACATCCACCGTACTCACAATGCTTACAAATACAGGCCATGCAGAGTTATTAAACCTGGTTATGGGAGTCAGGAGCCCCCCAAGCCAGTAACATCCCACAGAGCAAGCAAAGCAAGCTCCAACCAGCTTAAAAAAGCACCCGTTAATGAAAAACTTTACCAGGAAAGCAGATCACATCAAGGCCACACAGAAGCCTCAGATCCTTTAAGCTGCACTTTGAAGACCAGTGGTGACAGACTGACAGATAAAGGCAAGGTCACAGGCCATCGAGACCCCCTCCAACACACCGTGCAGCTGAGTTGAAAAAAAGAAGAAAAATCATTGTTGCTATTTGACTAAACATTATGAACTAAAAATAGCTGAATATCTCTGATTAGGAGAATTCCAAGGGCTTACAATCCTTACCACTTGGGGTCCAATTTTCCTCTCTTTTATTATGGGCATTAGGTTTTGGACAATACCAGGGGTACAGAGGGCGTATGTTAAGTTAGTCTAAGCCGGCACCACGCAAACCTTTGCGCCCTGTAGGCTACTTTGCTGAATATTTCTGTCTCCAAATGAGCTGTAAAGGTTGCAGTTTTTCTGGCAGCAGCCAGCACAGTTCCCATTAACATGTTTCATGAGCATAATTTTCAACAATATTAATAATTGTCCTCATAAAAGTCCATGAGAGGAACTTTATAGACCAGACTGTTTTATTTCCATGAAATTCCTGCTCTTTTAACAGCTCTTCATGCCTAGAATTAATATTTTCTACTTTCAGATTTTGACCAACTGTTTCCAGGCATAAACTTTCCCACTTCAAGTGGGCTAATGCCAAATGAAAAGCAAAGTGATCTAAAGTTCTGCCAGACCCTGCAAGTTGGGTTAAAAAAGTCAAAGATGAAAGGGGCTGCACTGCCAGTCACCCCCAGATGACCAGGGTGGGACTTCGGGGAACCATTAGCTCTAAGAAAGGATTTTTTAACTGCACTGAAGACCTCATGAACCTTTGGGGATGCTCACTACAAGGCCTATCCCACAAGGGGTGGCAACCAGCCACATATGGCCACACAGAAGTAAAACCATGATCCAGTTCTCAGACCAGGACCTTGGACCTGGGGTCAGGTAGTGGAGGAGCAGCAGACAGCAGCCAGCTGAGCTGGTTTTGCATGTTTAGCTCATTCAGCCACTCAGTTTTCATCAGCAAAGCAGAGTACCAACCTCTGCAGGCACAGAACACTTTGAGTATTGAAAAGAATTCTGGTTCAAGCTGGGAGAGTCTGCTTGGAAACCCAGCTTCAATACCTTTGCTTAGGCTAGTAGGGAACAGCATTAATAACCTCCAAGTTCAGCATCCAGAGAGAATTAACACTCTGTGATAGCACATACAATTCAAGACAACTCTTAATGCATCAGATAAAAGGCAGAATGACATCTCAGTGCTTGAAACTACAGCACAAACGTAGAAAAAATAAGGTGGTGTTGTTTACCAATGACTGTAATAAGCTTAGCAAACTTACCTGGTGACAAGATCCATCTCAAAGGATTGTTACATTAGCCCTCAGTGCTTCTTTATTGCAAGTCTCCTTTAGCCCAGCAGCAGTTTGATGCAGATGATCACAGTGACCCATTCTGGTCTTACCACCTAGAGAGACCAGGGAGTATGAATGCAAACACTTGTAACAAACTGATTACCAGCAGGTAATGGATTTTTATTCGTTCCCTGACATCTCTGAATTCCCCAAGACAATCTCTTACAGGAAAAAAATCTCAGATGTAGAAATTATTTTCTTTATGAAATATTAACCTTGCACTGGAAAATCACCATGTAAAAACAAAAAATCAAGCAAGAAAAAGCACAAACGCTGGGTCTGGCTCAAATATTTCATGTCAAGGGTTGCTGAACTCCTTTATTTCCAGTGTAAGTGCAAACAAATAGGAAAAAATTAAGTCAGTGGCCCCCACCTAAGCAATATAAAAATCCCTTGAAAATCCAAGATTAATGAAATGATTGACAGAAAGAGACCAGATGATCACTGGTGTGCTTTATACCTCAGAATCTCCTTTTGACTAAGCAAACAACTCACCTTACCTCTGTATCTTGGACCTAACATGTCTGTTTTCAGTTTATTATAAATGAAAAGGTGTTATCTTGAAAATGTCTGCCTGAAACAGTATACCTGTCACTCCTTAACCCTGTTGATCTTCATTATCACCTAAAGCCCTCAATTTTGCATGGGGGTGTTTGACTGGGACAATCTTTTCTGAGGTAATTCTGCCCTTGTTCCTCACTAGAGTAATTGCAAGCAAAGTTCACAGCACTGTCCCAGTGATGACCAAGCAAAACACAACAGGAATATGGGGGACCTGAAAACTGCAATACTGGCAAAATTACTGCAAACAAAAGGATAAACACGTACTCTTGGGAATTTATGACATAGTTCTCCCAAAAGGTTTTAAGACCTCTAAGTGACTTAGACTTTGCACACCCGATCAGTCCTCTGTCACCTAACCTGATGTGATTTCAAGGCAATCCTTTTGTCTCTTGACTACAAATTAAGTCCTACATACAAGAAAGCTATTTCCCGAAGAACTTGGAAACAGGGGATTTCAGGCACAGCATATTTCAACCATGAGGCATTTCCAGAGAAAAAGTCTGTAGCAAAGCACTAGTTTTAGAATTCTAACAAGCAAAAAAGCCACCCTTGTACTTCTCATCAGCCACGTGGGTTTGCACAATTAAAGCACAATGGTTTCTCCCAGGGCTTTGTCGAGCCTGGAATAGCCTATGTGAGTGTGCAGTGTGGCATACCATGCCCATTCTCTTCTCCCTGCAGGTCTGTCTGCCCAAGGCAGCTCCTCTGCTCCATGCAAACCTCTTTCTCCCTAAATGTTGAAAGGGAGTTGTAGTTTGCTGAGTTTGAGCAGTGTTTCTGATAATGTTTAGGATCAGGTATTAGTAAACTCCAGGAAATACTCAGTTCAGGTCACAGTGAAGCCTTTGTTCAAGTGAGTATTTCTTGAAATCAGAATGCAATTTTCACATTAGCATTTATCCTAAAATTATCAGGCCCATGAATGAACCTGACAATTTCTGGTAAAACTCTCTTACTATACATGAATTAACATTTTGAGAGATAAAAAGTCTTATTCAGGGATTTCTAAGTCTTATTCAGGGATTATTTTCCTCCTAAAATCAACCGTGCAGGTAAAAAGCAGTGTAACCAAAAGTTCCAAGCTCAATATTTACAATACACTCTGAATATGGCTTAATGCATATTTCCACTTTTTCTGAGGTGAAGTTGATGGAGACTACTTAAAGACTGCTGGGTTCTTTTCCATTATAAATTCTGATTATCAGTGGCTGAAAGAACAATTACCAACATGTAACTGTTCACAATAAATTTTCTTCTGCTGGTTGGTTGGTTCCAGTTGATTTCTTTGTTGCTGTTGAATATAGAGTAAAAAGGCTGAGAATCTTTGGAGCTTCTTTACTTAGGAACTGGATTAGAAGTCCTTATTAGAAGTCTAGTTCTCAAATATCTTCTTAACTAAAAATTTGCCTTTTTGGGGTTAAGACACATTTTGGATAATTTTGAAGAATACATTTGAAGACAACAGTTTCTGAAGGAGCAGAGTTAATGAACTGATACCAGTCCATAGGGGTACTCCCTGGTTGTCATACACATACATATACACAGTTTTCAAGGCAGGCACAACCAAACCTGTGAAATAAACAGACAAGTATTTTAAATGGCAATATAAAATGTTCTTGCCTTTGTTTAAAACAGAACCAGCTGTCCGTCTGTACAGGAATGGTAGTTTCTTACTGTGTCAAAAGTCCAACTCCAAAGCCTCAGCAGGGTGGAAAGCTGCTGCCAGCTGAATTTGGCCTGATAAGCTCCTGCTGGGAGGGAAGCTGGAAGATGCTGCCTCACACAGAATCCAACTTATTCATCAGAAGGCTGCCATCCCCCTTCCCACATGAGCTCACTACTGTCTTTACTGAAGTACCATGTTAACCTTTCTCCCTCTGCTTTCTTCACACAAACAGCCCACAAGCTCTGGCTGAGCCTTTCTGGGAACTGCCTTCCTTCAGAAGGGAAGCCAGAATCTGCCTCATACCTAGCATAGAGTGCGTATAGATATACGTCATCTAAAAGCAAAAATCCCACAAGCTAAGCGTATTGTATAAAAATGAGCTTTAAACCTGTGAAAAACTCTGACACCAGAACTGGGTAGCAGCTGGGAAATCAGTTTCTGCTGTATCAAGCTTTGGCAGGCTTGGCCAGAACAGCAGACACTTCTGCCATCCACATTTGCAGGTGGACACAAAAATACTGCAGCTTTATGGGATGGTCAGGCTCATCTCTCTCATAGGGCTGATGGCTGATTTCTTTGTCTACTTCACAGTTATTGCTGGGGAAAAAAAGTACTTGCTTTTGCAAAAGCAAGAAACAGGTCTGACTTCTCCCTCTTGGCTGGGATTTCAGTCAAGGCAGCACAGTGAAGGCCTTGTTCTCCCTGAAAGTTCAAGACAGTTTTGTTTAAGGGAAATAGAGGATTCACCAGCTGCTTTTTGCTAAAAGAAGCGTTATAGACAATAGGTGAATCATACCCAAAAGCAGTCACTTGACATCAGCCACAAAAGATTCCAGCCTCATGATCAACGAACCTCTGAACTAATACATGAAGAATTACGATGGCATTTTCCTGAAGTGTGCAGCTTTGTCTCTCCCTTTTTGCTGAAAACACAATCACAATCCCATCTCTCATTCCCTTCAGCTCTGAGTGACCCAAGACGAGTCTGAAATGCAAAATGGTCATAGGACTTGTCTCATCTCTGCACCTGGTAGTGAAATACATGCTGGCCTCTTTCTCTTTTCTAGGGTCTTAAATTTCTTTTTAGCATGTGACTGCATTAACCTCAAAAGGCAAAGCTGTTGTTTCTTTTCTGAGGCAGAAAGGAAAATGAAGCACCAGTAGTTCAACCCAAAAAGGCAACAAACAGCATATGCTCTATATATCTGTGTCTCCATTAAGGATATAAAGAGCTCTGAATTAATTTTTTAATACTACTGTGGAGGGAGACAATCTTCCAAGTTGGTGGGCACCAATCTAGAGCAGCAGGATCTGGCTGTAAATGCTTTCTTGCAGATTCACCTCCAATCACTGTTCAGGCGATTTTTTCATATGTAATATTGTAACTACTGTAACTACAGATGTGCAGCTACACACTCTTCAGATTCAGTGTGATACAGGTTACCATTATAGCTTGCAAGTTGGTCTAAATAAAGATTCCATGCACTTCATGTGCAAAACAAACTAGGTGAAAGTGAAGATGTGAAGCAAAGGAAGAGCAGATATGTTTGAATCTTCACCCTTGACCTAAATATGAAACAAATAACAAAGCTGTAGTGAAAAAAGGTAGCAGGGAACAAAACCATGGTGAATGACGCTGTTCTTATGGGGCACATCCCCACTGAATTCCAGACAGTTGAATTGCTCCATTCTGATCCACTGGGGGCACTCAGCAGCCAACGAGTGAACCTGAGATGCTGGCAAAGCAGAAGGGAGAGTCCGTGGACTGATGTTATGGGTGCTGGAATGCAAATGACCCTGGGCCTTCACAGTAGTCATGGGGAGGTTTAATTTTGGAAAAGAGAAGGAAGAGGCAAGGAGCAGTGCTCTGCTCAGGTAACAGGATGTGTGTGGTGGAATTCTTTCATCTGCATTTTGTCTCTTCTAATATGCTCTCCTGGAAAAGAAAGAATTGACAGTGGACTTGCAACATAAAACTTACTTTCCAGTGGGGTTAGTGTTAACTGTACCAATCCAGAGTGATTTTTTTTCTGCCAAGTATCATTTTTTGGACTCTTGAAGCCTAGTCTGGGCTCCCCAAGGTAGACCTGCACCATAATAAAGGAGGGAGGTACAGATAGATTTCAAAAAGAGAAAAGAGCTCCTTCAACAGCAGTCATGCTTTCATCCTCCAGTGTTTTCAGGGAGTGGATTGTTTCAATATCAGTTTGAAGTAACCATGGCAGAGACAGATGTCTGGTTTTAGAGAGCAGGCAGTAAATTTATATTGTCAGAGCAAACACTTGGGACTCCAGAGCACAACATCCCTTGCTATTTACCAAGTGTGTTATGCCAGAATCAGATGTGAAGATGCACTTCATGATAACAAAAGAGGACAATGCTTTTATCCTACAATTGTCAACAGTGTTACAGTGCTGAAGACTTTAGTTCAATATTTGCCAAGCAGTAAAATGAGCAACGCCTGTCAGTTTGTTGACCTAGATGCACCAGTTACTAGAAAAACTATATTGAGCAGACAGCCATTCAGTTTCAACTGCTGGGGACCAAATTCCAACCACAGAACTAAGTGCTACTAGTTACATTCAGATTAACAGAAAAAACTGTTGAAGTGTTGTTTGGATGTTGAAGTATTGTTTGGATGCAACAAACACCCTTATGCTGAGACACTTTGAAAGCAAGTTTGTAACAGCAGTTTTGTCAGAGCCAGGCACTACGGCTCCTGCAGACTGAAATTCCAAGAGGGATTTAAAATGATGTAACTATCCTTCCTGGAAAGGCTGAAAACCTTAAAAAAGATGTTACCTTTGCCTTAATGCAGAATAATCACTATGGCTTCATGGACAGATTTCCAACAAGCATTAGGCTACAGCAAATGTTAGTATGAGGGTACATTTTTACCAAATCATAATTCTGCAAGCACCTGCCTCAGCACAGCCAGGAAGGCTTGAGCTGACTATCTATCCCTGCTGGGAAGGCTGATGGGCCTGGAAAAGTGCCTGCCCTCGTCATATATCAGGGCACATATAGGGAGGATTAGCACTGCAGTTTCACTGAGTCCTGGAAAAGTGGCAGGGGCCTGAGGCCGACAGCAGTCTAAATGTCCTGTGCTTGCATTCATTGCAACACCTCCCGCTGCCAAATCACTGATCTATAGCTGCAATCCATGTACAAGAGAGTCACAAACCAGCAGAATGGGCTGACACATTCCTGCAGAGAAAAAGCAAGCAACAACACTTAGTTAAAGCAAAGAGAGCATGGTCTCCTCTGTTTACTGCAGGCACCGTTAGAGGCTTCAAAGGGATGACAACACTTAGACTTCAGCTAAAGAGCTGACAGTCATCCCTACCCCACCAGGCTGAACAGCAACTTCATGCCTGCAGGTAAAAGCTGTCAGAATCAGGACAAGATTAGCATCGGTGAGAATCCCTCTTCACCTACATAACAGTGATACAATTTTACAAAAAATCGATTGATGAAATTGGCTGTAGAAAAAACCTTTGTGTTGCACTGGAGAAAAGCTGGCAAAATACTTTTGCCCATCTTGCCCAAGGGATCTCCCTTTCACAGAGCATCCCCTGCCACTCACTGGCCTGGAATAGTGTCCTGCATCAATCACACACTCCAACTTCTTCCAACTGCATGTACTCTACACATGGGGTGTTTACTGACTAGCAAGCACACCAAAACAGGCATGACAAATACCCACTATATTAAAGGCAGAGGCCCACAGTTGGCTCCAACCCATGCTTTTCTAAGACAATGCACATATGCCACAGAGATTCTTCTCCAGCTTATCCAAGCTCTCAGAAAGGCTTTTCACTAAGTTTTAAAAGAGGCCTTGGATGCTAAGATACCATTCTGCTTTCTTAAGTAATGTCACAAGACTTCTGGTTTGGCCACACAGTTGCTTTTTAGAAATGAAAAGGAGTTTCCGTGCTTCTGCTTGGGACAAGTGGCAAAACCACTGCAATCTTTTTTATAAAGAATGGAGGTGAAAGGAGAAAAAAAAAAAAAAAAAGGATCAGGAACTGAGTTCAGTCACTCTGGGAACCCAGCCTTTATGTACTGTTTACCGAAAGGATGAGCTGGGGAAAGGGCTGAGGGGCAACAGTGTGCATTAGGTCTCACCTGCTGATTCTCAGGAGTCATGAATATTCTCATAATCCCCATCTCTTGGCCCAACAGGCTACAGGCCTTTTCATCACAGAACTTGATTTCAGTGAGGATCTCGGAGTTGCTCTAAGCTTCAGCAAGTGGTATAATATTTCCTTGTTCCCACATGAAAACAGCCTCTTGTCGTGGACCGCTCTCCAATGTTTCTTTGTTACTCATCTACTAATGGCATTTGTCTTTCAGAATAGTTTAGATAAATTCTGTTTTGGGTTAGACAGAAATCAGTCAGAAAGTTGTGATTTCTGAGGCAGTCAGCATGTTTTTTTCTTGCATAATTATACATGTGTAATATAAATGTTGAGATACAGGTATATTTATAAAATGTGATACACATCTGTAGCTAAAACCAAGACAGCAAAAACAAAAGTGAAAAGGGATGTAAGCAGTAGTAGACAAAGAAATTTTATCATATACTTTCAAGACAGAATATTGTAAGCATCTGATCTAATTTTCAGCACTTCACAAGCCAGAGAATATCACCTGGTGAGGGCATAATTTACATGCCCATAGGGCGGAGTAGGACAGAGGAGGTTGTGCTGGTAGGGAAAGCAAACAGGGTGTGCAAAAACATCCAACAAAGCAGAGTCCAGAAATGAACCTTACCAGATAACCTATGGCTAGCTGTACTTCCATAAGCTTTATGGAATTCCAATTTTCAGACACCAGGCAGTGGAAAATTATTTTCTTTTTCTGACAAGGGATGTGTTATTTCCTCCAGCTGAAGCAATGGACTTTGCATAAACTGACAGGGGAAAAGGGAAGCTCCTATTCTCCTCATAGCAAAAGTTTCCAGTGGTAATGAGTGTTGCGTCATAAAAGAAACATTTAATAGCTTAAAAAATGTTTTCTTGTAAAAATATCTAATTAATCAGAACTTCCAGATAAAAACTAATCAATCTTCTAACCATTGGTGAGAGCAGAGGTACAATAAGAACAAAAAGGACAACACTGTCTTCATAGTTATTGTTAGAGCATTAAAAATAAATTACTTACTTGTATGTATTTTTGAAGGGCCTTATACTATACTATTATACATATTATACTTATACTATAATATTATATATAATATTCCTGCTGGTCTTGCTTGTGAGATAGAAAGGAAGGCCTACACAAACCGTTACATCTGCAATACTGGTACCTTGTGAAAGCATGAAGTGTTTTAGCAAAAAATCCAGAAAATGGGGTAGTGAAGCTATTTCATTTGGATTAAAAATTTAGTCCATAATTAGTACCAAATTACAAAATATTTTGTACATGCAAATAATTTTCAGTTTAGGTGGGTATAAGATTACAACTGTTAGATGAACTCATCATCCCCCTGAGATATACAAACATAGCACAGAGGAATCACAAATAAAGCACGACCAGTTTGTTTTGGGGATGCCATGAACCTCTGCAGAATGTAGAATTTTGCTTTTCAAACTTAATACTACTTACTCCATAACATGTCATTATTATTGGTCTATAACTGTATGCAGAAAATACGTTAATATGCATAGGCATGGATGTGACAGGTGACATGCCTTATGCTTGCACTTTCAAGCTACAGTCTACCAACAGAAAATCATTAGTATCTACATTTTTTAAGGCAACATGGGGTATGACCATCCTCATTCATCCCCTTTATGCCTGTGGTATTCTTATCAACTCTGAGGCCTGATGTCCTTACATATTTGTCCCCATGTCTGTTTTGGCATGTGGAAGCCTTCAGTAAAGGACACCTGCAACACAAAGTGGTAATGATGATAAATTATCAAATGATAAAGAGGCCTCTCACCAGGTTTGTGCTGGGCTAAGCAGATGGAGACTTGGACTGGACACTTCAGACACGGTAAACTTACCGTGTACAGCTAAGACTTGAAGAGAGCAGTATTTTTGCAGGGCCAGAAGCCGTGCCTTGGTGATCCTTGTGGGTTCCTTGCAACTCAGGGTAGACTGATTCTATAATTTGTGTTCTGTTTCAGACCTTTGGAATCCATTACTCAGGAGGTAGGAACAGTCCTCCAAAAATCATGGCATTGACAGTGCAGAGGGCAATTTTATGGCTCTGCAGGACAGCTGTAGTGGTATTCCCACCTCATGTTTTGCTATTAGTCACGTTCCTCTGGTCTTCTTTCTACAAAACTATCTTCAAGGATACAGATCTCAGGCAACTCTGGCATGAAGTCTTGCTGCTCCCAAGATTCAGTCCTGCCACACAGGAAAGCTTTGCCTTCGTTACCATCAAAGACATGATCCAAGATCAATCCCTAAAACAAACCTGATTCTCTTCAAGAAGTGCTGTGTCAATTTCAGACATCAGTCTGAAATACTCCTTTGAAAGCCACTGGTGTTTGGTGTGTGCTGTAGTCAGCTTTTGCCTCAGCCTCACCTCCTTCCCAACTATAACACATAACACCGGGCTGTTCAAAGGTCATCCTTTGTTTGCTTCTTGACTGCTCTTAAGACAGATGTTCCAAAGCACGACAGAGGATATAAACAAGTGCATACTAAGGGAAAAAAAGGCGTCCAGGTGTTTAAGCAATGCCAAATGTGAAAGAATTCCAATTCACTGCCTTCTCCTTTAATCTGGCAATTCCAAGGGACCAAGCGTGTCACGACTTGTACCCAGAGCACTTTCCGCTCGGGTGAGTTCAGACAAGGTCTGCATTAACTCCCCAACCTGCGAGAAAATGATTTGAAACAAAAGGTTCAGATATGTCCTTTTCCCTCCAACAAGCCTGGAAACAAATGGTACAGGAACAAGGTCAGAAAGGAATCATCCGCCTACCATACCACTGAATTCATTTACCTACCTCAGAGCCCATTCAAGGAAAGGGGTGGGATGGGGAACAAGGAATGATATAAAGCAGAATGAAGCTCTGGGGTCGCTTGCTACATTACAAGATTTGACAGGCCTTTGCCAGCCTTCAGCTTCTTTGTGTCTTTCACATAATAGAGAAACACAAACTGAGCAGCCTGTGATCTGGGGGTTGCACTATTAGATGGAGGAAACCCTTTGCAAATGCTAATAGTATTGTAGCATCCTGTCAGGCAGCAACACAAAAAAAGGATGTTGATTTTCACATGAACCAGAACAGACTCATTGTAAAGAAGGCTGCAATGAATGTTCTATCTCTAAACATCAAAAGCTAGAGGCAATTGGCTTGTGGACATGAGGCAAACGCTGCCTCCAGTGTTCCTAAATATAGGGAGCATACTATTACCTTAATACTTATTTCATGAGGCTGGCAAAGAGAGGCAGCTGCTTCAAACAGAAGTGAAAATGGTCTTCAGTTATGATTTCTGTAATGAAATATTATCTAGATCTAAATAGGCTTTTGTTGTGCAATCTACTCTTTTCCAGCAGTCAGGAAGAGATGATCCTTTATGAAACATGAATGTGCAGATTCAGTCCAAGGTAGAGCTTCTGTCACTTCCAAATTGTAAGGTTGGTAGTAATAGAGCACAAACATGCTTGTCCTTTGCAGTTCTAAGGATGTGGCAGCTGTCAGTCCTGTCCAGTAATGCTCACCCAGGTGTTTCCTGAAAAGGTCTCAAAAATGTTATAGAGGATATAACACTCAAGCTTCTATTCTAAAACTTTTTATAAAAAACCCTTTAAATTCAAAGTTCACATCTTCCCCTATACTAGTAATGGTATAAGGCAAGGTATTATTGCACCACACTGACTAACCTTTGAATAGTTTGTTGTTGTCTTTTGGGTGATAAACCTGAACAAAGCTCACCTTGCTGGTTGTCACTACCAAGGATAGTTTAGAAAGCCATTTTAAAGTCATTGGGAAACCACTACTGCTCTGGAAGTCCTCTTGGAGCCCACAGACTCCCCAAGAGCAGCAAATAAACAGTCTTCTATCACTGTTCTGCAACACAAACACACAAGTGTTTTCAGCTATGCGTAATAAACTGCTTTTCAGCAAACAGGACTAGAAATATTTCTGGAATTGACACTGGAACAGCACCTAAAGCCAACCCCAAGGAACTTGAGAGTCAATTTCAGAAATGTTTCTAGAATAATTTGCGAGGTTGGCTCTAGAACTGTTTCACTAGTACTTTCAGAACTACTTCCTGAATCACTACTAGTCAAAACTAAAATCACCTCTCTGATGGCAGAGAGGTGAACAACAGCCTGGATAATTTCACCTTCTGATGTACTGAAGCACCGAGGTGATGGCAGATGCAAGCAAGATTTGTATACACAGAAGTATGCATGGGTTTTCCATTCCAGCACCACAGTATAAACAACCATTATAATCTCGGTACCATTTCTGCTTCTTCCCATCCTTTCTATTTAGTACTTTATAATAAAAAATTCTTGGCAACAGTCATATGCTGTGAAAGCTCTGTGATAACAACCATCTAAAACTCATAGCACTTGTGAAACTACAGCTTTAGGAGTTACCTGACTGTGTAGGACCTATCTTGCAAGGATCTTACAATGCATTTCATTTATCTTGCTGAATAAATCTAGCAAGTGATTGATCATGGTCTATAAAGATTACTGCAAGGGAAGATGGATTACGGAACTAATTAAAGATAGAACAGGATCCAAGAACTTTAAACTAACATTTAAAAAAAAAAACTTCCTTGGATATGGTAAGTCACTATGATGGAAAGTTTTTTCAGATAGCCATTAATGTTAAGTTCTTGTAAGGGTATTCCCAGAATCTGAGTAAATATCACCACTGTACACTCCATTTGTGCAAGGAAGCACCTCAGGACCCAGAAACACATTCCAAACAGTCAAAAAACATCTCATGCTGCAACTCTGCAAGAACACAGAGGCACCTACACAGAGTTCATATGGCAATATCTTCCCTGACACAAGAACATCCCACAGTCCTCTCCAGTACCAAATCCCACCGAGATCAGTCCCAGCTGACTCAATGGGTTCCGGGTCAGGTTTAGAGATCACAATATTTCAACATTTCAAGTGATGAAATCTCTTGCATATTTTTAAATACAATTGTTAAGAATTACTAAGCTATATTTAAGATACATAAAAATTCGCTAAAACTTTAGCCTTGAAACTATGTCGTAACTCAGCTCATGTTCAAAAATACACTCAGCAAAGTACCAGATTCATGTGGCTTGATGGCAAAAGAGCACACCAGTGTATCTGAAATAACTAAGAACTTCATTGATGTGTTCACCCTCTATGTTCAGTTTTTACACTTCTAAACTTTTCCAAGATATTAATTTCTCTCATAGTCTGATAAGGTAGGATGAGGTTACTAGTAACCACTGAGAAGGAGCAATTCTTGACATCTGAAAAGATACCATTTGTATCTTTTTCATGAAAAAGTGTCAGAATACATTTTGGCCATTAGATTTTAAAACTTAGCTCATAAATGGTTCACTTTATAAAAACCAGAAATAACTTAGCATATCTACACCGTAGTAATGAACATGCTTCGGAAATGAAATATCCATATATGGAGCAACAATGTTTACAAGAATGTTGGGTTATTCTCCTCCCTAAGCTCAAAAAGATACAGAAATTATAGATTAGTCATTGCTCCTTATAATAAATGGCTGTATACAGAATCTGAAGGTAGCCTACAAAATACAGAAAAATAGCGTAAACTTGTGAAAACCAGTTTGGAATAATATACTCTTCAGTACCACATGAATTTTAGGCAGTTGAAATAATTGTGTTTTTTGTCTCAAAACTGTTGTAATATTCAGCACATCTTTCTTATGCTGCCTGACATAAGATCTTTGTCTAAATGTATTAAACAGTACATTAATTTATATAGTAAGGATAACTGTTGGTACAGTCACCGCGAATCTGGTGCTGACACAGCTCTTCTGACTCAGACATTTTGATATCATTAAAATATATACTGATATTATATATCTATATAATATATATAGATATAATATATAATGATTACTCATATCATTAATGTGCACTTGTTCACAACTTAACAAAAGAGAAAAAGGTCAAGTCAAAGTGATTTCTTAGGTGCAATAGCACTGTGTTCAAAACCCAAATTTTATTATTCCTTCAGTTACATTTTTATTTAATAAATACCCAGTTTCCATGGAATACATCATGCTAAGTCTTAGAGAAGTAGCACAGAGAAGTTGGAACTAAACCCATAGGAACATCACACTAAAAGAAATGAACATTGGGCCACTGGATGTGATTTTTTTGCAACATTTACATTACACAGGAGTTTCAAACAGTGATCTCTAGGTAAATGCAAAAGTTTTTGTTTGTTTCTTCGTTTGTTTTTTTTACAAGATACAGACTTATTTCACTTGCTATACACAAAGGTGTCTGCCTTCAAAATTGTGCAAACTTACATTTCTGAAGTTATCTTCAGAGGATGGTCATGACACAAGCTATTTTTTCATTTTTCAGTTCTCAAACACTCATTTTCAGGAATTAATTTTAAACAGAAAATCTCCAAACATTCAGTTAGATCACCCTGAAATATTTAATCTTTCGATATAATTTTAAGCTCTGTGTTAGCTTTTTGTCCACATGGCTGAGTATTCTATGTTCAAACATTTGGGGAATATCTTTCCAAACTCTGCATTGTTTCCTCTGAGAGCAAACCACAACAATATCTGTTGGAAAACACTCAGATTCCTCTCTTTTCAATTCTACATATCAAAATCAATTGCCTTTTCAAAAGGAAAAATAAATCTAGGTCAGCTTTTCAATGTACATAATCAAATAACTGCAACACAAACTGTTTCAGGCCTAACGCCTTCTTCCACACAAGTATTCTGAAGTGTATCCAGATCATTTGTGGCAAAGAGTGGGCAGAGAAAAGTGGTGGTGATTAACCACCAGGCACCTATGATAGAGAGCTTGTATCATGCTTAAATTTGTCAGAAGTAACATTTCTATGGCAAAACTGAGAGGCAGTTTTCAGTGCCTTACTAATTTTGCTGAATGACAGACATCAAGTGGGTGTGGAAGGACCTTGTGCCTAACATTCTTCAGAAGTGATTTTGGTCTTAAGAGTAGCTATCAGTAAAAATGAAATTAATGACATTTTTCCTTTTTCTTTTAGTTAGGAAGTTGGAGAAGTTGGGATTGTACATTCTATCTTTTTACATTTCACACATATTCCATCAGGTTACTCTGTGCCTATGGTGAAGGGAGGAGTTAACAAGGAAATCTGAGTCTGTGCAATCCCAGAAATGAAATGCAATTGGCTGACATTCAAGAGTAAGAACATGTATCAGGAAAGAACAGATAAAAGGAGCAGTTGCTGACATTATTTCCTGAGCCTAAACCTTTTACGGTGTCACTGAATAGCAGTCTGTGCTTTCAGGTGAAAGAACTATGAGAATTGCTTGGCTCGTAATTCTCAATAGTTTAGGAGTTTAACAAAATCCACCACTTCCTCTCAGGATCTCAATACAATGCTTTTAAATCTGTACCACAGTGATCAGCAAATGCTTCAACACAGAGCATAACAAATACAAATGGCATTACTTAGAAGGGCATTTTAATGTACATACAAATACTAAAATGTTATGTCAAACTCCCAGCATCACCTGCAGGCAAGAAAATGACAACAGATAAAATCATTTTATAAATTTGATCCAACTCTACCATACAAGACACATACTAAAAATAAAAAGTTTTTTTCCCTTTCAGGAAAAAAACCCTTAAATGTACAACTTCAGCAAGCTCCCAAGCTATCTCATTAATACACAAATCAGATTCTTCTGTGCATGTAGCTTCAAAAATTAAATGAGCGGGTGGATTTTAACTGAACTTCTCAATCCCATGAGACATTATTTTCTTTCTCCTTCAACATTTCAGGATGCTCCCCAAAAGATAGGAAAGAGAATGGGACACAAAAGCCATTTCAATTCAGTCTTTGTGCAAGGTATCCTGGAGAAGGCTGCATTCTTGTGTAAAGTTGCTGTTGAAACAAAATGACAATTATTTTAAAACTTGTATAAATGCATGACACAACTTGGGCCTATGGATTTGAAAATTAATAGAAATGAGATCTGGAAATTACATGCATGCAAATATTTTTGCTAACAATATACAGTTTCTTTAAGAAAAACAAAAAAACCAAAATGCTTCCAAAAAAACCAAATGAATCCATTAATTTTGATTCCAGCTAGTTATGCTTTCTTGTCCTAATACAGGTAAAAATATTGAACTGAGAGTAATCAAATAGCCTACAGTGATTCACAATACTTAAATAACTGGTCATTAATTGTATTTTTACTAAGTTTCATATCTGCTTGTAGTGCAAAAACAGCAAGTATTGTTCTACAGATTAGAAGAAAGAAGCAGCAGCAGCCAGACAACAGAGTAAAACAAGTAGGAATTTTCACAAAGTCTGCATGAAAGCATGCATTTAAATGAGATGGATAATTTTATACAGAGCAATGAGATAACTGTAGCAATCTCTTTATGATCAAAACATGATTACCTGCTTGAACAGTCTACTTTTCTTGATGGAGGGCTTCTATGAAGGCTTCAAGTTTCTCCTGGATTTCCCGAACTTTTTCTGGTGGAAATAAAAAGATCACCGTTCAATTAAGTACCCGAGGTCAGGCACCAAAAGGAAAAAAAAAAAAAAAACCAAAAAAACCCCACCAACCAAGAACAAAAACATGCAAACATGAAAAAAAACTAATGCTGCCATCAATATTACCCTAAGCATTTTGTTTCTCAATTACAGAGGTTTACAACATTTTTCTACATCAGAAAAAAAGGAACCCTGTCCTGTTCGAAGAACTTCTACAGATATATTCTATTATTATCTTGCTAATTTAATAATTCAAAAATTTACTGAAGGAATCCAATACTAGAAATGTATTTCAAAAACCTGAAATTTCCATCAGATCATGCACAGCACTACTATACACTTATTACATGCAGGGAGCTGTTAGGTTTTAAATAATGCCCACTAGCCCCTTTCTTCTTTAACCGAATGTCCTCATTCTCCACAGCAAGTGGAACAAACACCACTAATCATTCTAAATAAAGTTGAAATCTCCTGCCCTTTCACCCAGGAGAATTTCAGGGAACCACACATCAGTATTCAAGACACCTCCTCCAAAGGGCACACACGATGTTAAGAATGTTTAAAACTTGCGTTTTATTTTCTTGCATTTCAGTAGTAACCAGATGGATGTGGGCAGAATATAATTTTATACAAAAACTAAATCTGGGAGTTTACTTCCCTACCAAAACACAATTTGACCACAACCACAAATAGTTACTAGGAATAAAAAGGCAAAATTGATTGCAAAAAATCCAGGGGTTTAGGCATTTTCCCACTCTTTACTCAATTCCATACAACACTTGTCATCATATAACCTATTTGATTTATTAAACTGCTTATGAAGCGAGATTTAGAACACAGTTGGAATCCAAAGCCTGTGAGATTTCCTGCTTCTCTCTCACCACATCCTCATTTGAAGCTCCTGTGTGTGATTACAGGCATGAAAAACACACACTTCAGAAATATGAAGGAATGGGGGGAGAGCAATAGGACAGATAAAAATAAGTTAGATGAGCATAAACACAGACAAATATTTTTTCCCAAGCTAAAAATACTATTGGATTAAAGACATATGTTCCCTTGTCTGAGAGACACGGTTTGAGCTTTTTTAAAATAACTTTCTTTTCTTTATTAATACCATGTTATTGACTTTGCTAAGTGGAAGTAACAGCAAAACAAAAAGAAAAATAAACCAATCAGCTTTAAATGGGATATGGGATATATAAGCAGAAGCAGAAAAAAATAACCTCCAAAGAGAACATTAATGTAGCTATGGGAACTGAAAGTTTAATCTAACAAAATGACAACCCCACAAACAAACAGAAAATCCATTTCAGAATAATAGTAATAATAATCACAATTCAATGAACTCATGCTGCTCTGTTCTAACAGAAGTAGAGAATTTTAGTGAGCATTTGAAATAAAGTATGGAAAATAGCCTGCACGAGTATGAAGAAACCTCAAGCTTCTATCTTTATCTTGCAATTTTGAGGTGATGAAGGGAAAGCCACTGACACTTTCAACACTTCAGTGTGCCCTTCCCCTGTGGTGCTTATCTACAAACAGAAGTACAGTGAAGCTGAATCACACTCTAACTCCTAAAGAAAACACCAAAGAAGCTTCTTGAATTTCAGCTGATTTATTTTTTCTTTTAAGGTACTTTTAAATGAAGATTACAGTCAGTGTGAGGGCAAAAGCTGTACCTTCAAAATTAAGAAACAGCAGTAGCTGATTTTTACCATGTTAAAAAAGAAATCTGATTCAGTTCAGCAGAATCTTTGAAAACCGTCACTGAATAAAAAGGTAGTCACTTCTCCTTACTGAGCACATTCAAAGTGTTTTCACTATCTTTTTAAATGAAAAAAAAAAAAATGCATTGCGTGTCAGTATATAAACCTCTAGTGTATAGAAAATGTTATTTCTATGGCATTTATTTAGGCAACTACTTAGTTCAGCTTCCAATACTGTTGCTCTATGAATGTTTATAAAATCAGCCTTTGAAATAACGTTCTGCTATTTTGGACAGAATTAACATATTTTTTGACCATACCATGCTGGATGGTGCTTTGACCAACCTAGAAGGTGCCCCTGACTGTGGCAGGGAAGTTGGAACAAGATGATCTTTACTGTCCCTTCCAATCCAAAACAGTCTATAATGATTCTGGGTTTAGAAATTACTAATCCTGCACCCTGCTCTCCGAAACGAACAGCAGTTGCCAGTGATAACTGGGAATGAGATCGCATGACCCAGATCTCTTTATGTTGTGCTTTCAGTGGCTTTCTGTGGCACTTTTTTTCCCAAGTGCAACATGTTTTCCCAAGTGTGTTCTTCATATCGATCAAGCTATTAGACCCAGTGAAAGCAGGCAGATTTAGCAGTATTAAATGTAACTATTTTCCTTTCTCAACCTCTTGCTAATGAAATATTCCAGCTCTGAAAATTAATAGCATCAGCAAAAACCTGTAATTATTATTTCACCCTTAAAAAAAGGTTTGTGCCAACAAATCTATTCTAATTTTCTGATTAAGGCATATTAAAATAACAGGATAGCAAATATGTATTCCACCATAATATACTGAATCAGTTGCGTTTGCTCGGAGAACATGTATACTAAAATTGACTGCATGTTATGAGCACTTTATTAGTTTTTATACTTGGACTGAATTGAAATGATTACTTAACTGTAATAATTATGAGGTCTTGAGGTAATTTAATACTTTGAAATAATATGCTAGCTATTCTTAAAAAAGAGCTACAGTGAGTGCCAAATAGCTGCAATTATTCATGCTATGCCCTGTATTTTTAGCCATAGTAAAGCCTTTTGCAGCAGTAGATCCCAGGCAACCTGTAACACTCTGCTGCAAGTCCATTCTGTAGCACAGACAAGCAGTCTGCTGAATTGGTTCACTTTTGAAATAGGCTGAGGGCAGAGTTATGCGTTTACACAACACTCATCTTAATAAACTAGTAAATATAAGTGCTTGGATCGAATTCTAATAGAAGAGTGCAAATGCAGGCCCTGCAGTCTGCAGGTAAACTGTCTACAGTTTCATCAGCACCATGAGTCTTTGTAGGTGGAACGACTATTCATTCTCACAATACAGATGTTACTCAACTTTAGGGAAGTTCTTGCCTCTGTGAAATGCACAAGCTCTGTACCCACATTTGTAGGGTTTTCACTGACACTTAGATCAAACCGTCAGTCGTTTACACTCGTAAATTACAGTACATTGTGTTTTGAGGAAAGTGTAATCAACATGCCAAACACAGAAAATCATCTGGGTTTCAGGAAAGAACACTTACTGCAGCAGTAAATTTAGGGGTACGAAAAAAGTGACCTGTTGCTCTACGTCTTGCAATACTGTGTTTTTCCAAGGATAAGTAAACCACAGATTAAAGGCATTCAGCTTGCCAGCAAATTACTTCTGTAACTGGTTGAACTACCCAATCTTTTTTATACAATGCTTTCATGTCACAAAAGAGACTTTAACAAAAGTGCTACACTCTTATTACAAGGTACTGTGTAAGTTTTAATACACATATTAACTGGATTCTAGAAAGATGATGTGCTCCTTGCTAGCTCTAATGCAGACCTGAAGTTACAAATAAGCAATTTGTCCAGCACCTGTTAAACGCTGATCAAAAATCAAATCAAATCAATGAAGAGCAACTGTAACTAAACCCTTGTTTCTATCTTAGAACAGTAAAATTCACAGGCCTAGAGGCCATGAATGGTTATTCTATTTCCCATTTACCCCATGTTTACCTAAAAGATAAGCTGGTTCATACATCAACTCATTATGTCTCTTGATCTGGTCATGAATATCCCATAATCCTCCCTCCATATCCCATAAAACTTCACTGACAGAATGAGGAAATTCTTTATTCAGATGTCTTGAGATCCTCATTCATGCTCAGTCTCTCCTTATCTCCATATGAAATGATATTGCTACCCGCTCATTTTCTTTTCATTAATCCTGTGATCCCAAATCTAAAAGGCTCAAAACCAGACTAATTGAACTGTAATGAGGATTTGGAATACACTGTGAATGCAGAAAGATGCAGGCACAGATGAAGTTTGCTTTTCCTACTATCATAAGCTGGTCAGAAGGGAACCCTCCCAAAATATTCAGTCTTTACAAGGAAGGTTTGCTTTCTGATTGCTGCCTGAGATACCCAAGCTTAGCTGGCAATAAACAGTGCTAAAAATAAAACAGCAGAATCAAGTTATCAAGCAAATCTGAGGTAAGGCCAAATAATCCCAAATAATATTAAACACAAATTAGAAAAGCAAAGTGCATTTCTTGTATTTTCTAGCTTTGTTAATTGGTTTACTAAGAGACATGGCCTCTGTCCACAAAACTTGTCTTGCTTATGGTTCTGAAGATAAATTTATTTTGAGACATTCAGATACTTATTTACCTGTAAAGAAATGATACTTTCAGCACAGAATTTTAAAGATGTTCATGTTTGTCTGTGCCAGAGTACGAGTATTTTGAGCAAATCAAAAAGCTTTCCCTTCCCAACTACAAATGTGCATGTGCATATACGATACCAAATTTCAATTACAGCAACAAAACAAATTCTAAAATCTTTCTGAACACAAACCCATCTTTATTTTGTACTTTGATGAAACCTACAGTATGAAACGACCACAAAAAATGTGTTAATATCTTATTATAAACCCTCCTGTTCTACATTAAAGTTACATCTATCTCCAACTAATGTTTACATGGCTTTGATATTTGAAAGCTCAGGGTTGTTGCTTCTTTTGCTCTGGATTGTGTTTAGACTTGAGTTCTCCCCTTTCCTTTTTCCATCTTCTTTCCTTTCTTAATCCCTTCCTCGCCTATAAACATTCTCACTGCTTGCTGTGCTACTTCTATGTTATGGTTAGTTAACCACAGAGGCAGAAATTCGGAGTTTACTGCTGTGAATGCATCATCTTTCCTCCAGTAAAAAGGAAAGCCCTGTCAGTCAGAATTCATCACAATGCCCAGAAACACACCATTAAAACTACAGATGTCAATCCAAAGTTTTCTATTGAAAGCTGATTTTTACCTTAGGGCTATCTAAGACACATACTCCACAGTTGTATACAACCCCTATGAACAGTCAGGTGGAAAAGAGAGGAGGGAATCCTCTCTTTGGTGTTCAGCCTTTTGTGCCACATTCCTCGACTTTCTAAGGGCCATTTGAAAACTTTACTTCTTGTTAAAATGGTATGAGACGGCACATTCCCAGGCACTCCAAATAATGCCTCAGAAAGACTTCCCAGCCACAGTTACCTGCAGCAACACGCTTACTCATGCTTCATGCAAACACTGCCAAAATTCCCTGATCACTGCAAGCTCATGCCCTGCTGAATTTTAGCAAATCCTTTGAAACTACCCATCACGTTTTTTGACAGTTTCCTCTTGTTCACATACCATATTTTCCTCTGGATAAGGCTGAGAGGAAAGATAGAGTTTTAAGGGGGGGAAGGAAAAACGGGCAAAACCACCCAGGCTGCCCTTAAAGAGACAGAACATCATTTGTCAGCTGCAAAGACAGATTTATAAGTAGAGGGCCCCCTCTGTTCCTTTAAGGCTGCAAAACAGATGGGAAGTGAATGGACAGTCAAAGGGTCAAGAAAACACATGGGAGGTGCTGCTTGTATGCTGTATGTATGTTCCCAGCAAAAGAAAGAGGTCAAGATTGTAACTGCATGGCTGGGTGCTGGAAAGGCCTTTTCTTTAAGCTTTTACAAAGACAAACGCTATTCTTCATCCTGCTGTCAAACTGCTATAAATATTGTTTGTCAAGAGAGTTTCAGCAGCTAAAAGTTTTTTTTAAAAAAGGCTGAGCAGGAGGATGAATCATGTGAATGATTCTTAAACAATTAGCTCATTACTGTAATAAAAGCACTGCAGAATCCTGAAAAGTTTAAATGGAATTTATAGTAGTTCATATAGTAAATCCACAAATCATTAAGAATATACAGCCTTTAAAATGCAAGCTTGCAGAACATAGCTGGCATGGTCATTAGTTACCAATACTAATGATAGTACAGATTGAATGAAGATGCCAACTGATGCTACATTTTAGTAGCTGTCCTTCAATGTTATGTTTCTCACATGTGTTGCAATCACAGAATCAATAGGCTGGAAGAGATCTCCAAGATCATTGAGTCCAACCCATGCCCTAACACCTCAACTAGACCATGGCACCAAGTGCCACATCCAGTCTTTTTTAAAATACATCCAGGGATAGTGACTCCAATCTATCACGACACTTGAATTTACATCCAGTTTGATCTCTTGCATGGCCATAACAAGAGAAAACATTAAGGAGCCTGCTTCCTACAAAGATAGTTTTGTTTTCCCTGTTGTAGGCAAATCCACCTTTTAAACAGGAGCAGATCACTTTTAAATTGTATATTTAGCCTGATGCAGAAACATAATAAAATTAAGAAAAATATCTTAGGCACGAAGAAAACCCCAAGTCACAGTTACTTTGTTGCAAGTATTATTATCATATTAATGGTTAATCTCTTCATAGCACACCTGAACAAATTTGTCAACTGCTTGTATGAAACAGTATTACCTTTATTTCCCACTAAAGATAACCAGGCAGCAGCAGAAGACAGCTTGTCTGAAAACACATCAGTTATTTTTGCAAGCTACTGAGCATTGCAACAATATTTTAACATTACTATGATCTCTAGCCCCAGGAATGGGAACTGTGTATTGTGATGTTGAAATAGTTGAAATTACTAATCAATGTCTTGACCTATAGCTTCTCCAAATTCACTGTCGAGAGCTCTCAGTTTAACAAAACAGTTTTGGACACACATTTGCCTCCTCTTTGGTGGAACAGAACAGAAGCCGTCTCTGCTTCTTGAAGCAATCCCTGGGGCTCCTCTGGCTGGTAAGCTTGAAATCCTTCTGTCTTTGACAGAGCATTTCAGAACTGAGCTATGAGGTTGAAGCAAAACTGAAAATTATGTAGACTACTGACTTTATACAACAGACATTTCCATGAGCTATTCATGAGTCCTGCTTACCTACAGAAAGGAAACTAAATATTACCAAATTGTGATGTGAGGTCACAAACTATTTCTACACTGTCATTGAGGTTAGCCTAATGTACCAGTGATCATTACCCTGTATTAAGTTGCAAGTTTATGACAGTCACAAGGTCTGCAATATCAAGGTAGGATTTGGGCATCTTTCAGTCCTCTGTCTCCATCTCAGATTTTTTAATTAAACTACTCTAATAAATCAGTCTTTCAACAGAACTTAGCTGTGTTGCTTACTAGACAGCTGGAAGGAGCTTAGTAGCAGAATGTCAAGACAGCCTTATAAAACAATCTCATACTTTGAATCAGACTTACAGGTACAGGAAGATTGAACGTCCAAATCAAAACTTTTAAACTAGAATGAATCAGAATGTGGTGATGCTCATTATTTTGTGTACAAATAGTGAAAGGCACTGAGGCAAACCAGAAATGATTCAAACCCAATGATTCGTCCAGGGATGTAACGAAAGATTAACTTTTCCTTATGCAGAAAGGACAGACAGTAACAAAGATAAAGTACTTATGCAAAGGCTAACCTTAAGGCTATAAAACTGTAAAAAGACTTTAACATAAAAAACAACTGATATATGTTGTTTCTCCACACAAAAGAAAGCATACTGAGTAATCAATTAGATAATGAAGTAATATGCCATCAGAACTATTTAAGTTAAAATCTCTCTAGAATTTGCAGAAAATGAAACAGTGATTAGATTAATTTTTTAGATCATAACAATAATGTTTAATAGTCAGAAACTTAAATCACCATATCCAAATGGTCCTATTATTTTTTCTTTGATATCATTCCTATGGGAAAGTGTATACTACATTTGTAGTAGGAGTCTGCTACAATTGACAATGTGCAACATAAACAACATTGACCTCTCCAGCTTTTAGAAATAGGAATGTTGCATTCCACAGCTTCATACTACTTCAGAACAAAAGCATATATTGGTCCATTTACAAGCCTGTAATTTATACCAATAGTAAATCTCCCCATGATAAGTAAATCTCTCCATGATAAGTACTTAAATTTTGATTAATAAGTACCCTCAAAAGTACTGAAGAGAAAATAGCATCCAATTAGACATTTTGATCCTTGCATCATTCAGAAAATTTTAGGAAAAAAATAAATTCAGCAGACAACACCACAATGACCCTCAAGTGCAAGAGACATGGGTCTAGAGTAAGATTAATAGGCATTAAACATGTCATTATTCATGTAGCAGTTTATCACTATTTTTCAATGTCAACTTTAAGTGATAGGCTTCTTTTAGTCAGTGACAAATGTGGTGAACTTTGTAAGGATCCGTTTTAGGACCTGGACATCAGTGCCTAACTCTTCATCAATAACTAAGAAATCACAGCAGACAGGCTTTGGTCATCTGGGATTCTTAACTTAAGTAAACCATCACTCCATCACAGGATGTCTACCAGGTGATGCATGTTCTCCCTTGAGGATTACTTCCCTCTGTGAGAAGATGCAGCTTTCTAAAGCACTTTCTGCCATGACACAAAGCAGGAACTACCTTATCTGCACTTTGACACACAGACCATCCTACACATTCTTCTGGTTTTAATTCATTAGCTTCATGCTGCTGCCCCAAAACTCAAGGAAAAGAAAACTGAAAACCCAAACTTGGACATTTAACCAGTGTCTTTCACAACAAAGCATGCTTGCTTGGGTCGATTTCTTAAATTATCTACACAGAATTAAACACATGATAGTCATGCAAAAATAATTTTGAATTCTAACAAGAAGTTTGCGAGGCTCTTGAGAGATACTACTTTGGTTCAAAATTAGGGGAAATTGAAGACACTACCCTACAGACTGATTCCAAGCACGATGTCCCCCAAGTTCCTGCATCTTGGAGCACCAGGACCTTGTAGAGAGCACAGGAGTCATGCTGCCACCAGCACACTGGTGACACCAGCACAGGCTTGAACTCATTAAGAAACAGACAGCCCACACTCTGTGACTGATTGAGATTTGGGCAGAAAAGAATGTGCTCTAAATGACAAGCAGCCTCTGATAAGACACAGGCCATACTAACGTCCTCAGGGAAGCTGCTGGCAGGGGACTGTGAAGATAGCAGCTACCCTGCATATGCTTAGCAGAAGTTGGAGATCTGTTTGGTGATTTCCAGAGGGAAATGGCTGCTGTGTCTGTCCAGGTAGAAGGCAACACCATCGTCCTGGTGTAATATTCTGCCAGCCCAGGATGAGATGAGTGAATGCTCCTCACTGCTATCACCAGGTGAAAGGAGAATGAGATGAAAGCAAGACTGCTGACAGCTCTGGAATTGTCTTACGACTATGAAGTAACCATATTTTTACTTAAGTAGTTTTTAAAACTCCAATATTTAGGCAATGTGGAAGAAATAAGAGCACAAAATAACACTAATTCTTCAGATTCTAATAAAATTACTCCTCCATTTGCATTTCCTAAGATGCTTTCCTCTTTCCTGTCTTTGGGCAGCAGGGGCGAGTGACATTTGGGCACTACCTTCCAGTATCCTGAAAAGGATACCTTTTTTCTGTATCTTGTAAACACTGAAAACCACACTGGTTCTGATTTAAGGACTACTAACCCCTGCCTTTTGAGCTGTTCTGTCTGCCTCTAGTTTCTACAGGAAAATTGCCTATGATCTGCTTATTTGAGAGATCTTTCCCCCTACAGTTGAGCTTTGCCCCTATGAAACGCTGTGACCTTTTAAAAAAAAGTTAAAACTCATAATAGAAGAGCTAATGGAAGCAAAGGCTTAAGAAAGCCAAGTCAAAGGCTGATTTTAAGGAGCACCTGTAATCAACAATGTCATGAAGGATGGAGGTCAAATCAAAACACGATTGGCAGTCATCTGAAGGAACCAAAATTTAATTAGGCTACAGTAATGACCACAGTATAGGATTACTTTCACACAACATTTTTGCTCAGCAGCTAACAGCAATGAAGGGAAAAATGTAACCACGGAGCAAGTAATTATATGCAAAGTACTCTTCACAGACTTTATCCCCAATTTTGCATAAATGCATAACTAAAAAGGGGACTCACTTGGATTAAAACCAGTTTGTTACACAGAACAGACACAACAGAACCCACTCAGCTTAGCCAAATCACAGGAACTTCAGGTCCTGAGTCAGCAACTTGCATATCGAAGTGTCAACCTTAGCTTTCTAACTCCATTAAAATGACAAGTTTCTTATATGCCTATATGATATTAAATCATTCATGCTCCAAGTTGGCAAATGGCTTACATTCAACAAGAGAAAAAGTAAATAAAAAATTTAATGCTGTGACTTCAAAGCAATGACTTTAGATATAAAACTTGAAAGCATATTACTGTAACTCTAGTTTGTTTAGTTTTTATATGTTTTAGTCTTTACAAGTAAATAATTAAGCTCTGCAAACTATTACATTTCATAGCTTACAAACATATGACAGAATTGAAACAAATGGCCCTAAGCTATATTTTCTTCATGTGAGGGCTTACTCCTCAAATGCTTCAAAAAGCTTTTGTGCAGAATGAAGTCTCAGCTAGCCCATGACACCTGTACAGGTGTCAACATTACTGACAAATGAACTTGGAGGCTGATCCATTCACATTCATACCTAGCAATTTCAGGATCAGGTTTCCACAGGCATTCCCACATCCTGCCAATGACTCTCCCATGCACATGGTTTTACTTATAATTTGGTGAAGAACTGGGTTTTCTTTTCCAGCTTGTGAGGACACAGGATATTGGATGAACAGTATGCTGACCTAAGAAAGATGTTTTGTACGTACTATGTTTTGTTTATCCTGTGGCTTTGCAACATTCGTTTTGCTGTCCAAAAGGACTAAAAGGAGAAGAAATAAATGATGATAGGACACATGTATTTCTTTTGGGTCTGTAAGATTTCAGCTCCAGTGAACTGAAAGGCAAAGCTCCTGCTGCCTGCCTGAAGCATGGATTCACCTGAAGCTTTCAAGATCTATGTGCACCATCTAGCATGATTTAGGTGTTACTGCAATAGGGAAAGATGGCATTAGCTTTAGGATAAAACACTGCAAGATCCACTTCCTTTATGAAATGATTGAAGGATTCAGTTCCTAACAGTTTTTTCTTAGTAAGGCTTACTAAACTAGTACTTTCCACGCAGTTGCTAACCGGCAATGTGCAGCTGAGAAAAAAAATGACCGTCCTTTACAATCTTCATAAACTACGCGTCACACAAACAAACCAGAAAACCCCGAGGGCGAGTGGAAAACAAGAGGGACAAGGGCAGGGAAGCGTACCTTTCTGCCGCAGGCGGGAGGGGAGCCCCGGCAGAGCGGCCCCGGCGACTGCCCGGAGCACGGCCGCACAGAGCCACCCCGCACCGCGAACTCGGCATTTTCAACAAGAACCACGTTAGAGATCGTCTACAGAAAAGTAAGGTTCATCCACATGCTATCGGATGTTTCTGCTGAAATTACTAGTCTTGCATTTGTGTTAAAAATCAACCAGCAGAAAATACAGTATTCATGTTGAAATTTAAGTTTTTCCCCTGTGTATTATTTTCTTTTTTAAAAAAAATGTATTGCCCAATATGGAAGAACATAATTAAAAAGATACAGTTGTAGGGAACATGTGACTTCAAATAATTGTCTTTTATAAATAACCAACCAAGCCACCAGTTTAAAGTACATGTAACATCTAAAACATTAAGTAACTTCAGAGGAAGCCCGCAATAATATTCAGTATCATTAACTTAGGAAAGTTACACACAACTACAGAGGGAAACAGTATGAACTTGCAAATACTGCAAAAGATAACTGATAAAACTAAAGGATATATATTGACTCATCCATTTTCAAAGTTACTGTAGAAATAAAGGATAATTAATATCTAAAAAAGAAAGACCAAGTGGAAAAGATTTGTGTAGAGCTGCACACACTTGTGTGTAACAGCTTCAGGAATCTGAAGGGACTGACTTGCTACCATTAGATTTTCCCTCCAGCCCAAAGTAGTGTCTTAAAGCCTGCAATACAAACACGGCAGTCTTGCCAAGAGGCTTTTCTGTGAAATTCTCCTTTTAAAATATTAATATTTACCACTGTACTTTTAGCTTCTTCTACCCCATTTCACTTATTATGGAACAGAGCATATTTAAGACACTGATGTAGCCAAGCAAATACTTAGCTGTGTGGAATATATTAAAATCAAAGTATTTTGTCATTCAGCAATGAGCACAGTCAAGATGCAGGTGCCAACTGGAAAGTAAACACGGTGAAGCTATCCAAGTCAGGGCTGTGTTCCTCAAACGGCAGACAACTGGTGAAGAGCTTCAATAAAAATAAGGCCCCAGAGTTGTGAGAGAGGTTGTGAACTGCATTAGTCCTATCAACTGCTGAGTAAGCCTACAGTATCCAGTTAGACATGTAAGAGACAGAGAGCAAATTACTTCTGTTTCTGAATCCTCATAATAAAAAACCAATAAACATTTCAACTGTACCTACAGTTTTAAAACATGACAAGAAAAGGAAAGTATCACAGCCATTACTTTTCACACAAGAACTTGGGAGTTGTTGCAGATAGACCACTGCAGCATCAGCTCACTGCTCAGTAACAGGCAAAAGAGGAAACACACTACAAGGAATTACTGTAAAAAGACCAGAATAAAACCCAGAAAGCATAACACAAGTGCATAAATCCATAACGTAGATACATTTCAAATATTTTGTGCAAGGTCTGCTCTTTCACTTCAAGAAGGGTTTAGTGGAACTAAGAAAAAGAGTGGCAAGGCTGATTGAAACCCGGAAACAATGTCCATGTGAAGAGCAACTACACCATGAGAACTTTTCAAGTCAGAAAAAAGAACATCAAGTGCAGGTAACATACATGTCTGCAAAGTCATGAATAGCAAAAAATGAATAGGAAAAGGTTACTGAATGTTTTTCACAGCGCAAGAACTAAGGAGAACCAAATGAAACTGGCAGGTGGCTCAGAAACAAACAAAAGGATTTTTCTCACAATGTGTAGTTGAACCCTGGAACTAATTGCCACAGGATGTTGCAGATGCCAAAGTTTACATGAGTTCAAAAAGCAATTAGAGAAATTCACAGGAGGAAAAAGAAACCCATCCATGAATGCCTATTAATCACAAAGATATTACCTCAGGATTAGGAAATCTTGGAGCCACAGATTGTGGGCTGCTGTGAGAACATAACAGGCAAGTACTACTGTATGCTTACGCTGTTCCCACGCCTGCTTACTGCCAGGGTCAGGACACTGGGATACATCAGCCACAGGTGTATCGTTCAGTACAAGCGTTCTTACAGAGTGATTGTATTTGAGGACATTTTTGAAGTCAATTTTCCCAATTCAGCTATTCATATTCTCCTCTGCCCTTTTTTGCACCTTGTAATTCCTTTCTTCCAAAAGGACTCTAATCCTAGGGCCACTTTATTTCCATAAACTTAATGACCATTCACTGGTACAAGTATCATGACAATACTCATGTTAAGCAGCACATTTATATTACATTTAAAGCACATTTTTGAAGAAAAAGCAACCTTCAGTACATTAAAAAATGAATAATTTGTTTCAAAGATCTGTTTAAACTCTTTAAAACACCTAGAATAAAACTAGAGATATGAACAGTGAGAAGCAGCAAGATCCAGGGCACAAATGTCATATAAGGAATATTCTTATATAGGATTAAAATACCTTTCAAGACTATAGAACACAGACAACAAAACCTGCTCAAGTAAGTTTTGAGTCCTGTGTGAGCTCTCATCATGAGACTTGGTCACCCATGTTAGTAATAGCCATTAACCAGTATCCTGAATAAACAATAAACATTTCAGTGCTTCAGCATTAAAAGACTGATACAACAGCAGTAACAGTGTGCCCATATAATCAGCATAAAAAGGAGGCATCCCAACCTCAGGTATATAAATAATTTACATTTTTAAGTAGAGTTTCTAATCAGGAAGTGAATCCCAGCCCCATATTTACAAATTTAGACTGGAAATTAGAAGTCTATTTGTAACCATCAGAAGAATGACATCCTGGAACATGTTTTCAGTGTCAATAGAGAGCCCCAACAAGTAACTGATTTGAAGACAGAGCTCAAGATTTTCGAATCAGCTGGGTTATATAAACACAGCTGCATGGAATGGAGAGACTGGACTTTGTGATTCAGGAGATCACTTCCCTTCCTAATTAAAATACCAATACTTTATGAATGTGTGTCACAGAAGTCAGAATTTTTTTCCTTTAGGAGAGTTCTGAACTTTACTAAGTGCTACAAGAATGATATTAAAGCCATCAGAGTTCAATGCTCTGTGCTATCAAAATCTGTCTAAGTGGTATAAAAAAACCTTCTGCCCAACAGAAAAGCATTCTATTCACCAAGGGAAAGGCAAAGAAACCCCTTTTCCTGTCATATTCCCATAAAAATCACTTAGCAATAAAAGCATGCAGAAAGAACACAGCTGATCTGAGTAGAGAGCTAAACAGTGGTAGTTTCAAAATCTTCCCACAGGTACAATAAAGCAGAACATGTCATCATACATTGTTTTATACTGAGTAACAATTATTTCTTTAGAATAATGTGTGTGGGATCTGTGACCTCCTGAAATTAAAGAAATACAGTGCAGTGACATATTTTTGCTACACAGTAATTTATGAAATGCAAACTACACACTCGAAGCATTTATACCAGTGCACTGACACCTCAGGTTATGAACACACACAGGCTGCTCCTACAGGTCTAGTCTTAGTTTACAAAATAATGACCTCAGCTGCCACTGCTTTGAAATGGGAGCCTATTCCTGAGGCTGGGGAAAAGCAAAGTTGACAATACAAAAATTCTAAGTCAATTTCAGTGCAAAATAAAGACACGTTAATTTAAACATCATGGGCATGTTAGGGTTTTTTAATTTTGTTTTAAAACATGGAATACTTGAGGATAAATCAAAATCACCAAGGTTCATTCTATACCAGCGTTAGTGCAGGAATAAAGCCCAAAAAACGAGCTTCTACCATCAAAGCAATAAAACAAACAGCTACTGCTTGAAAAGGATAACTTCCTCATTAAAAGTCTGCATTCTACTATGCAGCTAGCACTCATTTTACCTCAACATATACAGAGAGGAGGAAAACCTCCTACGCTGTAAAACACGTCCTACTTACTCTAAAAGACTGTTTACAATAATGGTTGATATAGGATTTCAAAAGCAACACAGGATGTTTGGAGAAAATTATGTACCTATCATGAAAATTATACAGTCACAGCACCTGTTTCAGAGATCAGTCAAGGAAACCTAGGCAATTTGCCCTAGATCACCAAAATTCCTACTCACAATTCCAAAATATTACATTTTCTAAAGGACAACAAATACAATTCACTGGGATTTCAACAACAGTACTTCCAATAAGATAGTATTTTCAGTGTAGCCAAACCACCACTATTAAAAATAAATCCTTAGATTCTGAGTTTATTATAAGCAAAACATTTACTTTATATTACATTTTGGATGTTAAAAATGAAAAATATGATTCATACTTAGGGAACTAACAGCTATTGCAGGCTTCTCTGTCCCACTGAACCCTGGCTATATGAACTTTCCTAACTATTTTGCTAATCAAAAGAAGAAATATTGCTCACAATATTAATTTATTCTAAATTATATATCCCAAGTCATATTTTAAGACAAAAATTAGTTTCTACATCAAACACAAAACAGAGGTCTACGAAGAATGATCACCTGTGATGTGAACATGCAGGTGTTTATGCAACTATAGGCACTTCATTTATCGCTAGCTTTTTTTTTCTTTTCCCTCTTGCACAGCACTGTATTTTCCCCTCCCAGACCAGGTGCACAGCTGGGATTTAAGTGGAAGTCTCACAGAATGCTGCCAAAAAGACAATGGTGTGTGTGAAAGAAAAGGTCCGAAAGTCAGTCTAAACCCTATTGGATGTGCAGGCAGACAACAGGAGACCACCTAAAGCTGGACTGTCACCTTAAAAACTTTCATTGTTTAAAATCTTATTATATTATCCATAAAACCTTAACGGTTTTTGAGCACTTTTTGAGTTACCCAAAGCATTAAACTACTGTAATCCCTCTGGAAGGGGAATCTCCCTTTAAATATTACTCTGTTTTAATTACATTTTTTCAGTATATTTATGTAAGTGAAGTTACATCTAGGGTAAATTATGCATTATCACACTATACTACCCATGTCTACCTCAGAATCAGTAAGATCTGACTGTACTTAAGAAAAAATCTGTATGATATTAAATAAATGCCAGCACGTGAACAACCCACATCACAACTCAAGGATGGTGGTCAGAAATTGATTAATTTCAAGCTCATTCCAAAACACTGTAGACTGGGTACTTACTGAGATCTTCTGCAAGCTGGACTCTCTTGCCAGTTAGGAGCATCACCTTTTTTTCATTGTCTTCAGCAAAATCTTCAAGCACTTCCTTTACATTCTTCTCCAAGCGCCTTACTGCAGAAAAACAAAACAACAAAGCAACCAAAAACAAGTGAATGGCAACACTTTCACAACTCCAGTGACCTAAGGACAAGATTTTGGGAAGGTCTGTTGGAGACACAATATATGTAAGCATACTTATTAATGTGATAGGAGAAAAGGCAAACTTCTGAACACAGAAGCCCCTTCTTCGGGCCTTCAAGAATGGAATTTCTTTGAGAAAGATTTTGTAATTTCAAAGGGTATTTCCCCTCTAAGCAGAATTATTATTGGATAAAAAATATTATTATATTTTAGAAGGAGGTAATTATTTGTTTCTGACCCCTACACTGACTGAGCCTTACCTTCAGTGTTAGTGAGCTGCTGCCTCAGTGTATTTGCTGTAATTGCCAGCATTCGCTGTATTCGCCAGAAGAGGACGATGTCATTACATTCGAGCTGGAACGACAGGATTTGTGGTGTCAGACCTCTGATGTCCAGTGAACATCCCACACACAAGAATCTCTTTTGACACTTTAAGCAGCAACTGTAACCTCATGTATATATATCCAGACCTTGCACAAAAATCCCACAGAATTACTGGTGTAGGTAACAAGGAAACACACCAAAAATACTTCACGAGAACCACGTCAGCCTTATTTAATGGATTGCATCACTGAAAATCTGCTATTTTCAACAGAAAGAGCTGTATCATGGGAAACCATGGAAAAACAATTTGCACACACTTTATGCAGGCTGGGGAGCGTAACCTAATGCTCACTGGAACACCACTGTTCGTAGCAAATATACTGAGAGACAACAGCTGAGCTCCAGGCTGTGCCTCCCTGCCTGACAAATGCCTCTGAAGACAAGGGCAGGGCCAAGGGCTGTATTTGTTACCAACAGAAGAGACAGTTTCTACACCCACAAGGATGGCAGGAAGGAGCATTAAGTTCATATCAGGACACCTTAAAAAATGATACGAACATAATTAGGAGCTTAAAAATCATGAAGAGGCAGCTCTCCATAGTGTGATCTCATTCTCTCTTATCTCTTACAGGCAAAGGTATTTCTAAAGTAACAAAGACTTCTAGGTTCACGGCTCATTAAGAGAAAACAAAGTGAGGAGCTCTATCTTTCCAGCAATTTCTCTCTGATTTAAATTACAATGGTAAGAAAATAGGGTACTATTTGTGTGACTTGATGCATATGGTTAGTTATTGCACAAGCTTGGGTTCGCAAAATTGCAAAGTTATTTATAAAGACCTGTTTGGAAACTCCATAGTGTTCGTATTTTTTTCCATTGGTCATACATGATTCTAAGCATTAACTATAAACATTTACTGGCCATGGTTTTCCTACAAATCCATAGGGATGTTTTCTGATTTTTTTTGAAAAGTGAAGTAAATAACTGTCAATAGGAAAGCAGGAGAAACGGCTATCAACAACATATCAACAGCTGTACACTACTGGTTTTAACCATGCCCTTTCAATACACATCGATTAGAAACAGATATTTAGGTCAAGGCTGATACCTAGTGGTCATTTTAGATAATTACCACCAGGACGGCATTTTATCCAGGACAAGCCTCATGTATAATGTTTCTGAGATCACCAGCTACTTTGGTCAGGATACTTTGAAGTATTTTTAGTTTCTTTTTCAACTCAAATAGAAATATTAAGGCAAAACACCAGTGTAGATGAAGAACATCTGTTCTTCAATTTACCTCAGAGTCCACAAAATGCCTCTGATAATAATAGAAGCCTCTTCGACATAGATTGCAGTGGTTCAAAGCAGACTTCAGGAAGTATCTTCTATAAATTTGGTGCCATGTGTCTTTAATCTAGGAAAAGAGTATTTAAATTTGACTAAATAAATAAATAGAAACACTCACTATCGTGCTTAGATTAATTATTGCATTTAATTAAAAAATGTAACTCCAAATCCACTGCTATCATGTAACATAAGTCTAAATATTTCTCAGCGATTTGTCTGCAACTGAGGTATGATTAATGTGTTAGTTACACTCGGCAAACACTACAGATAACTTGTGAATTTAAAACCTACTCTTCCATGAACATAACTGAATGCTTAAAAATACTGTCTGCAGCCAAAACACGTTTAAATTACATACTACATAACATTCTTTACATTAACACTGAGAACACATTTTTGAGTTTTATCCATTAATTTGCCAATTAAACCAGATTAAAACTTAGATAAATATTTAATGGATCTTATGTAAACAAACATTTATAACTTTTCTTGATTAGGTTTATTATGTTTCAAGTCTTCAAAATTAAATATGTATATCAAGATACCAAGATGCCTCTTTGGAAAACCCATAAAACATAATTAAGAAAAATCAGTTATTTAGCTAGTTAAAAAACTCAATTTGCACTCAGCCTCCTCATGCAGAAGATATGGATCACTACTATGAGCTTTATATAAAACATTAGAGTGCTATACAGGAAAGGAGTAACAGATATTACAAAAACTCTTCTTCCTAGAAGAAGTGCATCTTTTTATGGCACAAAGGTAGCCAAAGTTACTGCAGAAAATAAATCACTCCCGTAGGAAATCTACATGCTTACCTATTAATGTCCAAATTCTCATTTATTTAAAATTTTACAATTAATTAGATAAGAGGTCTAATTACCCTTAAGGGCCTTTCACTGCAATGAGTTATGTCAATTTACAGAACATTTCAAATGTACAATACAATCCCTTGGGACACTCTAAAAAACCCTGCCTTTTTCTACGTATTTAAAAAAATATTTCTCTCTCTTCATTGTACTAATGAACTGCAAACTTCACATACAACCCACACTGAAAGCTTTAGGATACACAGTATGTTCTTACTGTAACTTGCTCACAAAGGCCTTGATTACATCTGAACAATAATTTCTAACAAGCTTTGTTACAATGTAGGCAAGAAAATCTGCTCAGCAGATCCAGATTCCAGACTCAACTGACAGATTCCAAAGTGCCGTACAGCCTTTGTCTGCCGGCCAACAGAAGTGTGTGAATTGCGTGCAAGCAGTCACTTAGTGATTTGTTTGGAAACATCTGCATTACAAACTCAGAATTCAGATGAAGTCTTTGCCATCTAGGAAGCATTCAAGTGTTCACAGGAGGCTTCCATGTGTCTTGTTACAACTCTGCATCTCACCAGACATGGATCCACTGCTACTCCTCTTGCTTCCAGATTCTTCCTGACAGTTGTCACTTCATCATTTGCTAGATAAGCTGGATGATCTTCATTGCACTTGATTAATTTCTCAAGTTCATTTTTTGTTTCATTTCGAATATTCTAGGACAGGAATGATTAGTTGGAATTTATTATTAGTGACTCAGAGATCATCAGCACCTCCTCAATAAATATTCTATTTGCTTAATAAGCAAGGGCAGAAAAACCCTCTGACAATATTATTAAGTTACTTCAAAAGGAATTTATGCAAAGACATCAAATATAGCATTTAAATGGATAATTCACTGTCAATTTAATTTTTCTTTTCATTATACACAGAAATGCAGAACAAGAATAAAGGGTGGGAAAAAAATCATAGGTGTTAGCCCCCTTTTCCCTACATGAATATCTGCTAGCAGGGTTCAAATTCATATACCACTTATGACACTGATGAGAATTGTAATTTTTACCTATTAAGTAGAAGGAACTCTCCATTGCTTCATACCTTTAAACTGCTGTTCATAAAAGTCAATTAATATAGGCTGAAGTCACTATCTTGCTCCAATGGCTGGCTGCATATAGCTGACTGTAAAATTCCTTTCTCTAAAACAATTACTTCCTACTCTATCCTTCTAAATTCTGCTTACTTTAAAGTATGAATCAGTTTGACAAACATCTAGAAAAATTACTATAAAAAGCCTATCATCTCTGGGCATTGAACAAAAGGTGCAATTAAAATCCAAAGGAAATTTCCAAAAGCTATGAGCAAATGAGACAAGATGTTATGATAAATATAGCCAATTAGAAGATAAAACTGTAATTACAATGTGAGTGAAAATGCTATCACATACGAACGAAATCCAAACAGAGCATGCCAGGAACTGAATGTGACTTCTGTTTAGAAGGCAGGCATGAAAAGTATAGAAGAGAATAGCCCAGTTTCCGCCTGCTTTAATTGATTTCTTTCTACTGCAAAAATTTCAATACACATGTCAATGGCATAACAGCAAAAATGTAACTCAGCTGAAAAATGGAAAATAGTTTACAAGTAACTCTGTAGATGGAGCATGGAAAAAGTATATGAAATTGTCCATACTATTTAAAACAATGACAAGTGAGGTTTTTCTGTAGTCAGCTAAACAGTGTGAAGAGAACTTGTAGTTTTGAGAATTTATGGAGTAATAATCAAAGTTTTCTAAAGGTAGTAAACTATAAATTCTTTTAAATTTTTTTCCTTTTACCTGTTCTTTAGTGCGGCCTACCCAGTGCAACCATCTTTTTTTCCAGTCTGGACCCACCATATCTTCAATAACAGATTCAGCTGAAAAGGAGGTATGATTTTTAACTATCAAACAAAATATATGCAACCAGCCAAATTTATACTTTCAAAATTAAATATGTGAACAAGAATTAACATTTTATATTGAAGAATATAAAATATACCACACTGAGTTAAGTCAGGTGTATTTTACTTCAAGCAATGGTTGATGTATTTTACTAAAATTTAAAAATTACTTCCAACCAGTAGATACTTCAAGAAGTACATAAAAAACACAACATCCCTCTACTGAGACCACCCTCCTGGTTCCAAATCATGCATTTAAAAAACCCTCAAATCTTACCTTGGTTGCAACTTGCATCAAAACTGATTATGCTAGAAATCATAAACAGACCAACTATTTTCCCTGAATTTGTCCTGTTCTCCTACATGCGCATTTTCGAACATTTTTTTCTCTATAGATCTCTACTGCTTCTTGTTCAGTTGCCTCATTTTAAGAGCATGAGTATGTGAGTATGAGAGCTTTTGAGGCTGTATTTTGCTAAATATTTCTATCAGTATCATTGCAAGCAGTTACCACTATGTCAGTTGGGCTGATACAAAGGCTGCACTTCAGTGAAGTGAACTAGATCAAGACTGACTCAGATTAAAAAGGGAAGAAGAGTGCAATATATGACACCACTCACTGTCTTTGAGCCGACTTTGGAGCGTCTCTTCCATGAAATGAATGGCTGCATCCCACTGCTGTTTATCAGATATCGACCGATCTTCTAAAGCATTGTGCTGGATCACCCGCTGCAATACAGAATGTCACTTTAGCACACAGTAAATCCTTTATTCAGCATTTAGTTAATAACCCACTTCTAGTATTCTTTTCATTTTTTTAATGTCTGCTAAAACAGATTATATTTGGCACACACAAGATATTCAAGAGACATCTTTCAAATCACTGCCAAAATTATTTTCGTGTGCCTCTGACTTTTTTCTACAGCGTGCATAAATAATGGAAAAACTAAAGCAAAAGATATGAAATCGTTCTGAATTGCAGAATCTATAAAGATGGAAATGAAATTATGTTATTTTATGTGGATACACTGAACAGGACAAATAAGCTGATGCCAAGCAACTCTCATCAGGCTGCCCTTGTGCAGCCAGCAGGTTATGGAGGATGTTCATGAACCAGCCAAAAGAGTTTTATTATATACTACTTAGGGCAATAACTAATAAAAGATAACAATGAAATTAATTGAGAAACACTGAATTAAATCATTATATATAAAAGGTGAGAGGGACACAATCATTTCATGATTACGGTGAAAGAATGCAAAAAATATTGATTATTCAACTCTAATTAATAAAAACACTTCGAGGCAAAAACCCCCACTACATTATACCAGGCTATCCTCCGCTCTCTCATTCCATTTATGTCGCTTAATAGTTTCTTCTTTGACAGCTTGCTTCAGTTTATCAAAGATATCATCGTGCTCTTTTCCTTTTTTTTCTGTCATGAAACGGGAAAATTCTTCTTGCAAAGTCTCCCATGCCACCTGGAAAGTTAGCAAACATTTCCTCTTGAAATGAACCATCACACCATGCACCAGCTGATAAAGGCACATTTATTACAATTCATCCAAGTATGAAAATCTGGAGGCTTTCCAAAAAAAAACATGCAAGCATAACTCACTGACTTTTCCTTTGCTGCCTTATCCATTACTAATAAAAGTAACACTAAATTTTGCTCCACTGTATTGTAGCAAGCAGAATTCTGTTAAGCTTGCATAAATCTATTAAATGTGAATATAACTACTTGAGGGGTTTGTTAACCTTGCAAAAATAGCTTTGGGCTTTTTTCTTTAATAGGCAAAATTCACTAGAAGAGCAAATCACAATGTTTCTGCTCTGTATGGTTCTGGGACATCAAGACCTTGCCAGCCTGCTCTGACATGTAAGCCAGTTAAAAGAACTGCAGTCAATCATTCAAACATCACCTTACTTCTCTGGAGTTATGCTTTCATTTAATATTTTAATTAAGTTTTAATATTTTAAAACATTTAAATAACTAATTCTCACCTCAACTGCTTTATTAGGCAGTTGCTTGTCAGTCCACTGCTTCAGTTTGATGTCCACAGTGGTGTTAAACGTCCCTGAGTTTGCAGTCTGAGCTGCTGGGAGGTATATGTTCTCAATCACATGAGTGGATACCCTTTCCCATAAAGTTTTCTCAAGCATCTCCTCCCTAAAAAGAGAGTTGTAACATATGTGAGGGTTTCCAATACACAAGTGATCAATGGGTGTGGATTCAATTTGTCAGGAATGCAGAAAACAAGACTACAGATCACAGGAATACAATACGTTGTCCAAGAAAAATAGTTTCTTACTTATATTTGAGAATGTTGTTTACTAGAACTCTATTTTAAAGGCAAACTTCTCCTTGTATTAAAAAAAAAATAAAAATTACCCTACCAGTGCTTTGGTGTGACCTGAGTCAAACTTATGACTTCATCAAGAATCTCATTCTTTGCTTTCTCAAACAATTCATTCTGTGCAAAAGGAAATAAGAAGATTAAGTATAGTTTGATCATATTTCCAGACAAAAGGTAAAAAATTCCAAAACCTTTTTCATAAGGCCTTTAAGCCTAAAGTGATACCTCCTGGTCATGTTCTGAACAATGTGTGTGCATACCATCAGCTACCCTGGTTTACCATACATCTTTCCCCCCCCATATCTTGCATACCTGTACTCAGGCATGGCATTTCAATACTCAGAATCTATATAAAAGAATTAGAAAATGAGATCCCAATTGTTTTGTTACTCTCTGAAAGACCATGGAATGTAACGTCTCTTTGTCAGTTCCATCATGATTAAAGAAACACAGACCTATCCCTGGGGGCAAGTTAGGTCAGGTAACCGTATACTAGAAGAGTTAAGGACTTCAGTGCTGAAGCATCACAATTTTGAAGAACAGTATTTCCTTCCCCTACAATAATTTACACTGTCCTAACATTCTGAAATGTCAGTACTTTATGTTAACTTTAAGAAACCTTTACAAATTAAATTGAAAGGCATACATTTTAATTCATCATCTTCAACCCTTTGCAGCACACCAATGAAAGCAGTAGTGTAATTTACCCTGTCGAGCTCTCGCAACCGGGGGTAATTGTTCTTCCATTCTGTCTCAAGATTGAAACGTGTGGCTGCAAAAATCAGAAACAGGGCCTTGTTTTTTGTAATTGTCCATATGCACTTCATGACTACCTTAAAAGTTCAGCAGGTCTTGAAATTGCCACAAATCTTGCTTATGAAAAGCTATCCAAGAACTTTAAGCATGTCAGCAAATGAGCAGAATTCTTTTCTGTCTATGCCAAGATACTCTGTCTACAAATTGCAGAATTTATGCATAAAAAAAGCACAGTGGAGTCATTCAACTCACAGCTCTGCACGTCAGCCCTGCTCTGGCTGACCAGATGGTACCTTTACATAGGAGGACATTTTAAACATCTCAATCCAGTGGAAGAACTGTGTTTTACCCACAAAAAAAACCCCAACTTGACTTTTGTTCTTCATACTTATTTACTCCTTTGGTTTTTTAGAGCAAGTGGTACTTTGCAACATAAATTAATTTTTAAAGTTTTTTTTATAGAAATTACCTGGGGCAATTAGCAATTAATGGGAAATGTTGATCACATAAAATGTACGAAACAATTACCCAAGCAAGCTGGCAGAACAGTATTATATGCATACGGAAGAAATAATTCTTTACCAGCCAGTTGTTGATTTCCTTTTTTCTCAACACATGTTTACCTTTAAAAGCATCTGCTTGCTGCTCCACAGACTCTCTCACCATTTTCCAAAAGCAATCTGACACGGCAAGACTTAAGTTCTTGGTTGTTACCTGATGTGCTTTCAGCATACTTGTCCTGTAAAGAAAGAAAGCTAGAAAAAGTTCTCTGCATACCTGCACTTTTGGGTCCCCATTTTCTCCTCTCTAGAATAAAGTTTTCTTCTCAGAGACAAAAATACCATGTAACTGTGTACCTAACCCAAATTCCAGTCTCCTCCTCTAAACTACTAAGTGTAGATCATCACCAAAGCAAGGCGAAAGCCCCAAAACAAAACACAGGAGCAAAAAAACCCACCCTAAATAAGTTTTTATTCTAGAGGTTGCAGTGCAGGTATTACAGTCCCAAAGATCATGTACTGTACTTTCCTGAGGAGTATCAGCCTATGAAACCAAAACTGCACTCAATGAGCTTCCCTCAGAACACACAAACTAACCCTTTGAACACAACATGGTCACATCAAGACAACCAACATTTAGAGGTGCTCAACTCGTTTTCAGGCTGGATTCACCCCTCTCAGCTCTAAGCACTTAGGCTGAAACTTAGTTCTTGTAGAGCTGATGGAGAGACACACAAACCTTGGAAGAGTGGCCCAGAGTTGCAAAGGAATCAACTGCTACCTGAAGATGCCTGCCTGTCTCCAGTAACTTACAGCAAGCATTAGGAAACCAGGATAAATTGGCCACCTCAACATGATACTTAATTTAAGCAGATTATATTTCAGTTAGTGCTTCTACATTGCAATACTTTTAAATTCAGTAAGAAAAACTGATGTTAGCATTTACCAACAGAGGCTCATTTTAACAGAAAGAACAAAATAGCAACATACTTCAACAGCTTTGAATTTTGAAAAAATTCCTCTTCATATTCTTTAATAGATTCAATGCTTTCACTGCTGTTTCCTGCAGAAAGAAAAGAGTGCTGCAACAGTTCCATTTAGACATTTCTGGGCTACCAAGGATAAAATGAGCAGAGCTAGAGCTCTCTTTACCTTTTCCAGTAACAACTGCAAAATATCCCAAAGCTTTCATTGGGAAGAGTTTGCCTTCAATGATTTGCTGGATCTATGAAAATAAAGGATTAAAAAAGAAAATCATTAACTTTGCACAGAGACATCCTTTCCTTCAGCACAATTTTAAGGCCAGATCTACTTATATCTATGCATAGACCACTACAGTTTGTCATGGGACTACAAGTTCTATTACGATTGAAAAAAAAAAAAAAGAAGGCGGCATAAATCAAATAAGGCATAACACAGCAAGAATGCCTATCCCAGAATATCCTTAAGCCTTTTTGGGAAATGGAACTTGCTCAGGTCATCTTCATGAAAGAAATCAGTATTATAGCAAGCTGAGACTGAAGTCCCATAGTTGATCACTAAAAGGCCTGAGAGAGATTAAAACGAACAACCACCAAAAAAAAATAAATATCATACTGAATACAGGAATAAGCACTCAAAATCATTTAGAACAGGCAGGTGAGCTCCAACACCTCTGACAGCATCTCAAGTATTTTACCATGTGTGACTTCAGTCCGCACAATGTGAGAAAAAGAGTTTTAACTCACCCTGTTTGGACTAGCCACATTTTTCTCTGCAAGATCAACCTTAGTCAACACAAATATTGTCCTTTTTCCTTGGGGATCCATTTGGCTGACTAAGTCTGTGACAATACTGCGTTCTGCATCCACTGACCCATCTAAAATAAATACAAAAGCTTATTTTTAGGGACTATGTAATCAACACACAGTACTGAAAACATAGTAGCCAGCAAGTAAGTTTCATGTTACAAATTTAACCCAGTAAAATTAGACTTAAGTTCCATTTTTGGATACACATAGTGGAAAAATTGCTTTGTTCCCAGAATCAAAACAAAAAAATTTGTTGTAGTTCTGTAAGTTTTAAACAAGTACCAGCTTACTCAAAATGTTCAACATTTTATCCTATTCAATATTATTGCATGCTACCTCCAAATCACTTTTGTAGAAAACTTGAATTTTATTATCACCACCATTTTTCTTTAATGCTAAAATATTCTTTGCAAAAAGTTGTTTTTTGCCACAGATTTTGCACAAATTGCCTTAATTTAAAAAACAGACATTCCACAGCATGCTGTTTTGTACACTACACAGATTATTATAAAAGGAAAAATACAATCAGAACAGACTCCAGAGTAACATAAGAACTATGATTAAAAATATAAATGGATAATTGTTACACTCTTAGTACCTTGAATACAGAGGATGATGGCATTAGGATTCTGCATGTAGGCCTTGCTGATGCTAAAGATAGTTTCCTTTGTATCTGGAGCCATACCCGACGTCACAGTCTTTAATATGCATATGGAGATAAATATTTAAAGAAACACAAAAAAAACCCACGTTGAAAACTCCCCAACAGCTAATGTTCTCACCAATAACACTACCTCATTTACATGTCTTCATTTTTTAAATTATTGCATACTTACACTAATGACTCCAGGTAAATCAACCAATACCATTCTCTGCAAACCAGGACCTTTCACACTTAAGGAGATGGTCTGTGAAATAAAGTTGTAATTAGAGGTTTATACACCACCTACTTTGAATGTAGTTACACAGACAAATACACATATATAAAACTATTACGAACACGTATTTACACACATATGTTTTAATCAGCAACAACTGTCATTTTAAATAGGAGGTGCAATTTAAACACAAGTAATAGTTGTATAAAAATGATTTTAACAGTCCAAATACACTTTGTATACTACAAAATATGAAGTATATGCAAATGGGATTCACCACAGTCTCCCAATTGAATAATACTTACAAAACATATAGAAGAACAGGTATTTGCCATTAACTATTTTACAAGTCTTACCTCAGTGCTAACAGTGCACCCTTCTTTCACACTATTTCTCATTCTGATTTCTATTTCATTTCTCAAAGCTGCAAGCTGTTACAAGAAAAGCAAAATATCGAACACAAAACTTTTTATAACTGTGATAGAAGAAAAGTTACCTACACAGAAACAATTTTAGTTACAGATGAAGATCTCAGTTTATGAGTATTATTTCAAATGCATGTTTAGATGTTTAGTAAGTCTGGTAAATGGGGAGGTCACTAAATGACAGATTACCTGTAAATTCCTTCATGCTTCAAAAAGTGTCTTGGCACAAAGAGCACTCTACATTTTATCCACTTCACTGCCAGCCAAAGAGATGATTTAATAACTAGTACAATGCCTTGCCCCACTAAAGATCTTTCACTCTAATTAAACAGGGGCTTAGAGATTAGAGAGACACAAAATTATTTGGAGAATCAATAGAAGTCTCATTAACTTCCAGTCACTTTACTTACATCCTCCTCTTTGGTCAGATCAAACTCCCGAGAGCTGTCTTTGAATAAAGCCACATGGTGGGGACCTTCACTAAGGGTTACCTAAATATTAAAAGCTTTAATGAGAAGGTATAGCAGATCTAACATAGAGAAATGTGAGAAGTACACGGCATATGGACACTTCCCTCTGTAGAAACACAATTATATGTAATGCTTATTTAGCACAAAACTAAATGGTACTATTACTACTCAGACAGTACACACAGATCAGACACAGACCTGCAGAGACTTTGCCATTGGCTGAAACAACTCCCTTGTTTAGAGGCCATTTCATAAACCTATGTACATGTATGCTTTAATCAATGTCATGATCAGAGGGAGAAAATACAGCAAATGGTGATTCGGAGATGATGTTTCTTACCTTGACAGGGGAACGTGTCATCATCTCCCCAGACCCTCGAGGGAATATGCGGGCCTGGGCGATCATTTCTAATACGCTGGTTTTTCCTGCACTTTGATCTCCAACCACCACCACCTTAAGTGAAAGTTTAAACAGCCATTGGCTTTTGGAAGGATATTTTGGAAGTTTAGACAAAAGCTGACTAGGAAGACATAAATCTGTGCCAACACCAGCTGTATTCTGCTTAAAATTAATGCACTGGTTTAAAGATAGAATCTTTGAAGAAGTACTAACTTGCAGTCAAACAAAAAAAATTGACTGGTGCTTAAGACAGCACAGTCCACAAAGCACCCTGCCAGGGCATCTAATGAAGAGAGGGAGGGCATGTTGCTCTCATGGCAGGCAGCTCTTCTGGTACAAAAATCTTTCAGCAGGCAAAACACTACTCACCTGGTAGACGCTGCTTCTGTCTGGAAAGAAGTGAATTCTGAATTTCTCCATCTTAGCAGCTTCCTATAGAAGCTACCAATGCTACAGGTGGCTGCACAAGCAGGAAACATTCCTGGCTCTCTCCTACACCAGCAGTCAGGCTAACCCCTTCCCAAATCCTCCCCCAACAGCAGCACTGCTGTGGGGAGATGGACAGGGCACCTTACTCACTCAGCTCCACTCACAAGCACAACCACTTTACAAAGCCGAAGAGGATGGGGTGCACAGACTGAAACCATTTAAAATTAAAAGCTGAGCACAGCAGCAGTAACTGAATCTAGACAGGGTTTATCTAAGAACCAAAACAGGCTTAGCCTGGTTAAATTGTTTTTTTTTAAAATTATCTTATTGCTTTTAAAATGAAAGACACTTCTTAAGAAAAAAGATGGAGTTACAAGAAAATAGCCTAGCACTAACTCTGGATTATTCTGGAATATAATAAAATGCTCTATTTAATTATAAAGCTGGTGTTTCAGTAAAAACCATTGAATTTTTTATCTACTTACTCGAGGTAGGTGATCTTGAGTGTTGTAACTGGCATCATAATCAGACAGGATGTCAAGTACTTCAGAATACATATCAATCAAGGACTTCTAAAAAAAAAAAGTACAGAGAAAATACAGGAAATAAGAGAACGAAGGCTGCAGACTACTTCTGTAAACTTGTGTAAAAATTGTGTTTTTACTTTCTCTTCATGGTTTAAAACCACAATTGTCTATACTGCACCACAGATCTTTGTTCTATGAAATAAAATACCAAGTCACTCCTTGACTCCTGTGGATGAAGGAGGAAAATGAGAGCTCCTATGTACAGCATAATAGAACAACAGAGTGCAAACTCTGCAGCTTTCAAGTTAAGCTAAATTGAGTTTCTTCCATTCAACATCTAGACTTACTTAGTTTGAACATTCAGAAGGATTTAGTTATCAATCTTCTGCACAAGTAAGATTCATCTTCCAGTTCCCAGAGGAAAGAGCAAGATCCATATTGGTTAACAAATTACGGAGAAGCAGAAAACATCCATTTTTAGAATGCTCAGGATGTTGGCAGACAAAACAAAAGCCAGTCTCACTGGATTTATAGTCATTAAATGATGATCCCTGACCCCAAAACTTACTCCTACCAAACTCAATGAGACCCATGACAATGCACAAAGGTATCAGACTGTGTGTGCTAGAAATGTTGGAAGCAAGATTATCCAAAAATACAGTGAAGCTACACGAAAAAACCAAGCCACATTTCCCAATCACTTAGGTAAGTTGCTTAGTTAGACACAGTAACCCCTTTGTGTTTTTCAACTGAAGCCACTTCCGAATGATATATACTTTTAAAAAAAAAGGATGTATAAAAGTCTTGATGACTCAAAAAAATTAACAGAGGTATCTTAACACAAATGTTAAAAATTTATATATGAATTAACAACTGCAATTTAGAATAGCATAATGGAAAATACAGCATAATTACATTTCATTGTGGCTTTATAACACATACCTTTAATTTCCTTTGATGAATTCCCTTGTCATCTCTTTGCAGCACCAATTTTCTTAATTCTTTATTCTCCTTCTCTAACCGCTCAAGCATTCTTTGGTATTTGAGCTATAAAAAGTAGTACAAATATATTTGTATAATTATGGACATAGTAGATTCACATGAGCAAAGTTTTATCTATGAAAAACATATAAGCCTTCAGGCAGGTCTGAAGGATATAGAAACCTTTGTGATCATTAGCTATTAAGAACAGAAGGTCATCAAGAGAAGAGTGTTAGAATTACAGGTTTTTTTGCAATGCAATTCTTTTGCTTCAAAAGTTTATATAAGACCACATTGTTCAAACCTCAGGACACAAAGACCAATCTTTAAGCATCTTGAGCATCATTTTCAAAGAAGCGACGCATATGGAATCAGAGAGAAATCAGTGTCAGTGGGAGCTGACCATTCAATCAAAATGGAGCTTGAATGTAAATGTGCAAGCCTCATTTAGACCCTTCTTTCTTCAGCATAAAACCTCAGATCGAGACAACTGTACCAGCTTAGCCCTGTTTAGGAGATTGCAATAGTACTTTGAAGATAACAGATGTATATAGTTTTGATATCTACTCTGAAAATGTTTCTCTGCAACATGGAAATGTATTTGGCTTGAGCATACTTCTAAAACCAAATCAAATTTCAATATATTATTAAAAAAAAGGTAACAAATAAATGCACTCAAAACTAGCAAATATATAATGAGGTTAGGAAAGTCCCTATAAAACAACGTAGCTGAGCCAAAGAGCCAATCAATTGAGAGGCCTGCAGATAAAAGATTAATTGCATGTTAACGCGAGCAAATAAACCAGAACACTGACAAATATGACTAATGTGCATCATCCCTGAAAAACTTTACCTTACAAATAACTAGTTCTGCCTTGCTAATCAAGGAGAGATTAAGACTTGCTTGGAGTGAGGTCTCACATTCTATAAGTCACTGTCAGAGAAGAACAGACTAGACTAACTTTTGGTCTGTGCAAACACAGGGGAGTCTGCATTGATACATTCAGAGATTGAAAAAAGCACTGCATTTTTACCAAATATACTTCAGGTGTGCTTTTGTCTAGTAAATCTGAGTCTGCTGCACATAAATCACTACTTAAGGCATCAATAACTCAGAAAAGTTACCTGAGTGCGTAGAAGTTCTTCTTGAAGTTGATCAATCTTCTCTTTGTCAGAAACCTACCAAAAAAAAATCATGGCTATTATCACTTGTTTAGTTTAAGCACTGTTAAGCAACCAAATTACGAACTGTAATTTTCATTCCACATAACAAAAGTGACTTGACATGCATTTTACAGCAAGTACAATTCTTCAATTAGCATTTGAAATGTAAAGCTCATGGAAAGCCCCATCTGCAAGAGGAACTTCACATCAGAGAATTGTCTGAATTTCAGTACATGCAGATGTAAAAATTACTCTTCAAGACTTAATACTGGGAAAGTGGGCTTAAGGAAAAGCAGCTTCATATGGTGCTGTGAATTCTGGCCACTGAACTAAATGTAATTTTAGTGGTCAAAGTCTCAGGATCTTATATATTCATTTTCTGAATTAGCATCATCTTAATGTGATAAAATCACTGAACTCCTGCTTGCTACAGAAAATACTTTCAGGTGAGTATACACTATTTATGAATACTCATAAGCAATCTTATTTCATTTTTTTTTCAGAATTCTACATGTGCTGCACAACTTCATACATTTTAGATAGGCAGGATAGTCTTGAAGAGTTATTTCAAAATTATTTAAATTACATTAAAACTGAAAAAAATTAGGATACTATAGTACAAGAGATCTTGAGGTTCAAGGCATCAATGTAATAAGATCAAGCATTAAGAAACATTCTAAGCCAACTGTTCCTAAAATATATTCAATCAAGATGGAGTAAACAGTTGTTTTAACAGTTAAACAATCCCCCTTTAATAACACAAAGACAAAAAGCATAAATGGTGGAATAAAAATTCTTATGACATAAATATTTACAAACAACAAAATCTAATGCTTGGCTGATGAAATATTAAATTTAGAAAAAAATTATAACCTTAACAATTACTGAGTGTGTCAATATGTAAATAATGTTCATGTGATAAAGCCCATGTGATATTTACAACTCAAGTTGGCTTCAGATGAGAAAGAGCACATTATCTAATATGCAGAGGACAGCTGTTATTTAGACATAAATTAATTCCATTACTAAAACTTTACAACAGTTGTTACAGACTAAACAGGAATAATCCACAATTACTCATAGTGATTAATATCATTTAGCTGTTAAACCTGAAGAATTGTGTCTGCACTTTACAGAAAGAAACGCAAGCTGACACTTCCATCTTATTCCAACTATTTTCTTTCATAAAGGGCAAACACAAAATGCTGTAAATTAAGTTTTCATTGCTGTTAATTACTTCAGTGGTAGCAAAAGTACATCAGAAAGAGGGTTAGCTGAACAGAGGACTTGATGCATGCAGCCAGAAGGTGTTATATGTAAACAAACATTTACATACACACACACCTCCAACACCTCAGAGATAAGGGGAAAATAAAAACAGGAAGGCAAAGAGAATGATGTGCAGAGCCAAAAGGAGCAAGAAAATTTAGGAAAGAAAAGTGCTTCCATGTGCTGCAGAACTTCAAAGGAGGTAACATTTCCCTGCTCTCTGCTGTTCTCAAAGGACTTGTGGGGCCATGCTGCACCTCTGAAGTGCTTCCCTATAGACACCAGCAGTGCGGGCTGAGGCTTCTGTTCAACACAGAAAGCCAAAATATTGCATGGTCTCAAGCTGCAAGATCTGAAGCAAAGAATTATCTAGCACTAGATGATTAACTCTAACAAGGACATTAAGTAAGTTATGTCAAAACCAACAAACAGCTCTAGAATGATGTCTTTGCCTCAGTGCTTGGTGCAGGTGTGATTTCAATGTTAATACATACAATATTTTGAATATGTGGTCCATAATATTGCTAAAATATTTTCAGTTGCCAATAAAAACTAAAGCTAATATATCAATTTGAAGTACAGTCACATAAGACTGATCTCTCATTTCTATCCCCCCCCCAAAAAAAAATCAACTATTAAAATATGTTTATATAGGCACACGAGTATTTGGTTAATCCAGTTCAATATGGTTTGCAACTCAAGATTCCTCCCTTTCCCCATAGAGAATTATGAGAAAATAATACTGGAGACTTATTTTTAATCAAGGGCCCTTGCACACAGATACCTGTTCACTAAGATACCCAAAAGCTCCTTATAGAGTTACACATTTTGCCCAGCAGTTGCTTTTCAACAGCCTTTGTCACTTCCCTTTATTATATTGTCAATTATATTTATTGCATAAAAAAAATCATGTGCATCTGAAAATTCAGTACCTTTGAAACTACATCTTTTGGTCTAGTATACTCTCTAACTAGACTACAAATAATTTAAAATTTATTATGTGCAGAACTACAATGATTTCCAATATTTTAAATGCAAATATCAAGGCCCAGACAAAATGCATTCAAGCATCCATGCACATTGCACCTGTACAAAACTAAACAATTTTACTGCTAAATATTTATCACTAGGCTGCACACATCCCCCCCCCCCCCCAAAAAAAAAAAAAATCAAAAGGAAAGGATTAAATTTTTGGGTTTAATATCTTCTCCTGATTGTGAGATGGTTTTTACTGTTACTCAATTTACAACTGCAGTAGATTTAATACTGAGTAAATAAATTTAAATTAAAAAATATGCAAGTAAATTGGGCAACAAAACTTTCAAGAACAGAAATAAAATCATGTTTTCTTATAGACATGCAAACAAGCCAACTCAGTTCAGAAACTGAGAAAAGGTTAGTTTATGCCCTGTCAGAAGGGCCTGCAATAACTTATTTCAACAACAGTCACAATTTGTTCTTCCAAAGGAGAATGTGGATCAATGACTGAATTCTTTGACCCATATCCTCATATCAAGGTATTAAAGAAAATAGTTTACCATCTCTTTCAAATTGATTCAAACAAAAAGGCTAGTGTGACAACCAAGGTTCATTCCTTGTTACAAGGCATGTATGCCAAATAGCACATTGACTGCTAAGTGAAAACCTTCTATATGCAAATATCCTTCAATCCTCTGAAAACAGAGTACCTGCCATGGAGGGCAGGATAACATTTACAAAGAGAGCCCTTGCAGTTTCTTCAAGGCTTGGGAATCGTGGAATTAGTTGCAACAAAGTACTAACAAAGTAGAATCTCAATCAGAAACAAATGTAGTATCAAGCTCATTTTTCTTCCTGATTGCGTTTACTAGGATTGCGTTTGCTAGTAAATTTTTATATATCAAATATTGTGTTGTTTTTCCAACAATTTTTACAAGTTCATGCATTTTATTATTACTTCAATCTACTATTCCATACTCCAGCTCTCTCAATAAACTGTATCCATTCTGATAAGGGGCCTTGTAACTCTAAACCATATAAAATAATACGACAACAAAGTAAAACATTGAAGTACTACTATATTTTCAGAGAACACTGATCTTCCTCTGTTGATGGACTAAAAAGCATGACAATTACAGCTATGCAAATATGTCTAAAAGTTTAATTCATATTTAGTGCATTCCTCTTTCTGTGGGATTTATCTTCAGATGTATATTAAGATCAAGTTAGGTATTTGTTACTCAGATCCAAAGCTGTTGAAAAACACAACTAATAAGAAAGCTTTTAAGGAGGCACAAAAGCAGCCAACAAAGCAATGTGGTCAAGAATTACAGATTGCAACAGATCAGACAACTAAAATATCCCAATTTAAGAGGAATTTCCAATTAGCCCTATATTAATTAATAATATGATCAGAGCTTAAATTAAATAAGTAAAGAGAAGTGCAGATCAACAACCACAACAATTCAGTAAAAATTCCACTTTAAGATGGAAAACAGACAAGGGACTACCACTGATGAATATACAGTAGATACTGTTATTATCAGCAGCGTTCAATTGTCTGTGTAAAATTATTACTAAGGAGCTGCTGTAATTTTCACATTGGTAGCGGTATAAAGCGGGGGAGAAAAGCTCCCAGAGACATGCTCCCTCTAAATGGCTACACGCTTACAAGACAGAGCTACTATAAATGAGCAACAGTAAACAGATTTGACATTAATTTATGTACTTTCTTTAAATGCATTTTTAATGTATGAACTTCAAATAACAGTTTTTAGAGAGGCAGAAATAATACAATTTCAAAGTGACACGAAGTACCCGTTTTGCTTTTAACAGTATGCTTTAAACGCAACTTGGTTAAACTGAAACAGGACTAAACATCTGTAGTGAAGTTGGCCAATTATTTGCGTCCACGATTTAATTAGTTAGATTTTCCCAGCTCAAATGCTGAAGTATTTGATTAGAGTGAATGCAGAACATATCGTCCCCTAAGCCATCACCTTTCGCTTCTGCTGGGAAGAGTAGCCAGCGGCTCTGCGTGCTTCCTCCTCGTGCTGTTGGATTTGCTGTTGTAACAGAATGAGCTCCCCAAGCAGGCCCTGCCGTGAGTTTACAATAAAAAGGAGAGGAAAAATTTGGGGTGTAAGGAGAACAAAGTTAAACCAAAATGCATGACAAAGACAGATGAAAAACAGATATGAATGGATCAATTCAAACAAAAGTGAAATTTCATTAGCAAGATCTCTTGCTAGCTGGAATGGATAGAGCCAGCAAAACCATGCATTTTGCAAATCCAGGTAGAACAAAGCAACCAACATTTAGCTGTATTTTACAATTATATTCGACTTTAACTAAGCTTCTGAATGTTTTAAAAACTCTATCTATAACTATCTCAGCTTTAAAATATTCACAAACTGTTCAGATCAGCTTTTGTCAGTTCCTTAGGTTTTTCTTGCTTTGTTTTTACTCCTAGCAAAATACAGTTTATAAGATGATTTTTGTCTGCTACTTAACTTTCTCGAACTAGCAGTAGAAAAATAGTTTCCCGAGCATGAAAAAAGAAAAGCCTCCCTCTCCACTTCTGCAACACACTGCAGTTTAATAAATTCATACTGTCATAACCCTTCCTGATCACTCCAAAAAATCCCTAAAACTTGATGCTTATTCTTTTATTCATTCAGCATTTCCACAAAGCTTAGTTTTCGTCTCTCTCCACACCAAACAATCCTATAATGGTGAGCTGTCTCTCAAAACTGGTTGAGAAATACTATGCCAGCATCTACCAGAAGTTCATAAAACTCTTTTCTGCTTTCCCTGAAATGTTTATTTCAGAGAAACAGAAGAGAATATAAATGAATTATTTATATAAAGCTCTTTAAAAAATATTACACCTTCTAAGAAAACATTCAGTGAAAATATATTTTTTCAAAAATGTACTTAAGGAATCAGAACAAGCTCTGAAACAGAACTTTGGTATAAGAATTCAAGACATCCATCATCAAGGTATACATTTGTGGCATGAAACACACACACAGGCATGTACACATAAGGATAAACAACACAAGGGAATGGATAAAAGGAGAGACAAAATCAAATGACCAAATATAAACATTTGTTAAACAGTGATTTGTATTATTTGAAGCATAGAAAAATCTTCTCATTTGAATTTTACTGAACCACTTTCAGATTTAATAAATGCCTCTAATGCCAGACTAGCAAATGCACTAGAACTGTGCCAGGAACTCAGGCAAAAGATTTCATTACTGCACAGCAGCAAGGAGAGGAAGCCTCATGGCTACATTTAGTATTAGAAGAACAACAATATTTTGCCATTTTACAGACAAGGAAACTCTTGGTATGACCCAACACATTCCCTTTAAACATTATGCTGTGAGTCCAAAAATACAAGGAAAAACACTGAACAAAACCTGCCATAAAGGCCTTTCAGCATTTAAACAGGAAATGTTACTGAAGTTTGAAGTCACCAAATCTAATTATTTAATGAGCAATTCTTTTCAAAAACATCTGGTATATGTCAGTCTCATTCCACAATAAAGTATGAAACCTTTTCGACTGCAGTCACATCATTTAATAAAATTTTCAAATAAAAAATTATGTCATTTAAAAGGCTTCTCTGTAACATTCTTTGTCTATATCAATCAATAATCTCTTTATATTTCCTTAATATTTTAGTTCTTAATTTACTGTTTTAGATTAAAAAATAAATTAATATTAAAAAAAATTAAGAACCTTAAATAGCACAGAACTATACACACAGCACCCCAGCTGGCATAAACCAAGACACAAACAAAAATATTTATATCTCTGTCATTGGACACTATCACTGCATGACCCCTACACCAAAATCAATCTGTCCTTTAAGGAATTTTTGCTAGAAAAATCAACACCAATCAATTAATGCGATTTCAAAAATCAAGTTCTTTACAGCCATTACATTATTCTTTTCATTGTCAAAGAATCAGTGTAAAGGGTAGAGAATAACAGGAGTTAACAGACTACAGTAGTTGACACATTGGGACAAACCCTGACATCATTACTGCACAGTCTTTAAATTTCTCTCTTGCCCTATTGTATTAAAAATGAATATACTGTACTGCAGCTGAGTATGGCTCTCTTTAATTTAAAAGGAATACAAAGGAGTGAAAATGATAAGATAGGTGAAGAGATCAATTCTTAAGAATTTGAATAAATGTAACAATTTTATCCAGAGCATCTATAACATGAAACTGGAAATCAAGTTGGGAATATAACAGCACTCTGAATAAAACGGAGAAAATGATGGAAACTTCACTGCATAAATTGCAAGGAAGAATGAAACAAAAAAGATTGTTTAAAAAAAGAAGTCTGAGTAAGTGACAGTCCTTACTGAATTCTCTTTTTCACTCGCCAGCAGTAGCTGTAGTCAAGGCTGTGGGATACTGGGCTGCTCCTTACTCCGACTGCAGGTGACCCTGTGCAGGCTGAGCGAGACAATCACCCACTGCAACTGCCCCGGGGGGCAGCGGGTCTCCAAGGCATCCATGGCACCAAAGAACCAGGGCAGAGAAAGGACTCTGAGCCCACACCAACGCCTGAGTCACGGCTTTCAATCCAACTCCACCACAGCTGGAACCACGACATATTTCTTTAATGTTAAAGCTAAGCTTTGGAATTTGTTTGCTTTAAGAGGAAACTATTTCTTAAAGAAATTTTTCATGGAGACAGACAATAGTGCTAGATGACCTAAGAAGGTAACACAGCTGTTTCAAGTAGAAGCCTCATCTAGTTCCTCAGTTACAATACAATACTTCACTATAGTTATAACTATCTTTGCTCTTCTTTCCCACAGGACAAAATTTCTTATTTAATCCAGGTAAAAAGAGATTTAAACACCACATACTTAAAGTATTTATCTGAACACTCCAGTAATTTTAATTTAACTCTCTTTCAAAAATACTGTACTTTTCTGGATTAAATGAGATTATGAGATAAACACATTAGCTGACAAGAAGCAGTACAGCCTGATTTGGTGTTCAGGACACCTTTCACTCTCTTAAAGTTACTTGGCAAAACAACTGGTTTGTCACTCATTCTACTCAAAGCTTTTAAAGACCTATCTGAGGATCACATCCAATAACAATTCTGCAGAAAATTCCTCCAAACAAATAATTTATATTCCTCCAAACAAGTAATTTATGAGTTACTAATCTCTTCAGAATGAAACAAAGAAAACCAGCTCATCAGGCACATTTATGATCATACTACAGCACCCATACAATCACTTTATGAACCCATACAATTACAATTCTTCAACTAGCATTGGTTGGCAGTGGTAAGCATGGAGTGCAAAAACACCATCTTGTCCATTGTCTTGAAAATAATATTTTCCTGCCAATAAACTTGGTGATTATGCTCTGTTAGGTATTCATATGAGCCTGTTTGAAATATTCTGACCAAACCAATCATATCAATTAGCAAACTAAGTTTCTTATCAGATATAATTATTAGACCAGACAAAATTTTCTTAATCATATTGATTTAATCTGGTGATATTTTCCATACCACAGGCAAAGTTAAAATGCAGATATCACTGCATCCAAAACAACCACAGGATCATAACAAGTTTTAATGATATTACTGGTATTCAGTAAAAGTGTCAGTTATGTCAATTATCAGAGACAATAAACTAAGATGGCCACTTCTTCACAAATCGATAGTAAAGTATTCTTTATGTTTTACACAGTGAAACCTGTGCTAAGCAATCACTCTGGAGAAAAATATAGGCAATTTACAGACAAAGGGGAAATAAAAAGCTGGGTTAATTCTCATGTAAAAATCCATCACTGTTCTACAGGGGGAAAAATGGTTGTAAGATCTGAGCTTTGTACACGTTTCACTATATAATACCATGAAGAATTAATGTAGAATAAATGTATACATGCCTGCATATACAGAAAAGTTGTTTATGGAAAAGCCCCAGTTATAGTTCAAAAAGTTTCTGTTCAAAAATAACTATAAGAAAATTTACAAATTTCCTGATATATATTGTTTTCCTTCCATTTTTGTAAAACAATTTTTAAAAATAAACACAGGAAAATAAAAAGCCTTTAAAGAATGAGCAACATGACAATTCAGGAATTAAACAGAAATGTTCATGAAAATAAATAGACTTCACCTTCTTGACTTCAAGAAAAAAAGTGCTAAAACTTCAAGTTATCAAAATACAGTAACATTATTTTCCAGAGAATAGTAACAAAAATATGATGTATACTTTATCTAGATAAAGAAAGTAAAAACCATTACTTTAAAGTAAAAAAATTACTTTAGGAAATGTAAATTCTTTAAGGCAGAAATTCATAAGTAAGAATTACAACTGTGGAAATGTCAACAGAAATGAGGTTACAAGCAGAAATATTAAAAAATAAATATAAACACCTAAACCAACTTCAGTAATAAGTTATAAACTCAAGTGCCATGGAGACCATGCCCTAAAAATTGAAAATGCACATACAATACCTAGAATCAAATTCTTATTACAGACAAATTTTCTTAATAATGCTATTGCTCAATATTTTCATGTCTGTCTTGTATTTCCGGACATCAAAATGTTTATTACCACTGCACTGGTTTTATAAACAAAAAGCAGCAATGCCTACTGAACTAATTTTCAACAATAAATTCTTTTCAAGCTGCTTCAAATGAACTTATGCAATGGGCTACTGATGCACTTTCAAACGATAAATACCTGTTTATAAAGACAATTTCAGGTTTGCAAGTAATTACCTTCTTGAACTGTTTGTCACTGTCGTATCCCTGGTCAGTAGCCCGGAATGCTGTTTCTCCTGGAGAACCTAGGACACAATTACAGAAACTAATAATTTGATGCAAAAGGCACTTAAAAATTCTCCAACTATACTTACTAGAAAATTAAAGCTTCAACCCCCATGAGGTAGTAATACAAAAGTCTTTGAAGATCCGATTTAAAAAACCCTTAAGAAACTGAGGAAGAAAATCAGTTTAAAACTCATCCCAAAATTTTGTATCTAGTTTATGACTCAGATTAGTTATATTGCAAGGGAACAGTCAGCTGAAGTTAAGACTATTAAAAGTTTTCAAAATATTGTAGAATTTATTTTTGAGAAAGACAGAAGGCTAATACAAAATCCACTGATGTTACTGTAATGAGAAAAAAAAAATCCTATTGTAATGATAGGTTTTCAGAAGCTTCTGGAACAAGACTGAAATAAAAAGCATCTGCTAAGGACTGTGACATATCAACCATTCATCTATACGTTCTCACAGGGAGGACCTAGGTCAGGAAAAGGTTCTTCGCCCAGAGTGTGGCTGGGCACTAGAACAGGCTCCCAAGGAAGTGATCACAGCACCAAGCCTGGCAGAGTTCAAGAAGCTTTAGGACATCTCTCTCAGGCACATGGTGGGATTTTTAAGATATCCCTGAAAAGGGCCAGGAGTTGGACTCGATGATCTGGATAGATCCCTTCCAACTCAGCACATTCTGCAATTCTGTGATTCTATGAAGTATTTTTAAAACAGCTGGAAAGTATTTGTAAATCCATATTAAGTTGCTGTAATTAGTTGTATTTGTATTGATATTCACTCCTCTTAGTACAGTAGTGTTTTAACAGTTTGGCGTAAAAAGGCAGATTAAGGGCAGGAAAAAGGGCTTTTACACACCTAACAACAGAAGTAGATCAGAAGCTCCTATGACTTCACTAACCAAATTGTAACCTGTGAAAAATCAGCAGAAGAGGGGAAATAAAAATTATAAACACAAAACAAAATGCAGAATTAAAGATGAGGGATCTTTGTTTCATTTGGAGGACCACACAATCATAAATGGCCACCATGTCAGTGGGAGTATAACAAGTAATAGGTGATATCTCCCTATCAGTCAATAACAACAAAATTTTAAACTGCTAAATTTTTTAACAGCCAAAATACATAGAAGACTGTAATCTACTTGTCACTCTGCTGAACTTGGCCCCTACTTAGATTCTTGCTGCGTTTGTAAGATTAATAAATTAGTTCTGCTACTGACAGTATTTTAAAGAAACAAAAACGCACTTCTTATGCACACTGATATGAAAATATGTTCAAACAATAATATAAGCCCTCACAGATAGAATCTTTAATGAATACAAATTTATGTGGTTTGATAATTACTAAGGTTTATAATACAAATAATCTTGCAGTTTATTACAAGAATGAATGCAGTTTTGAGCTGTGTTCATTAACAAGTCAGATATGATAATCAAATCTAACTGTTCTCAGTTTTAAAAAACCCAGCAATAGAAATGTCTCATTTAAGTCTGCCAAAACCTGAAAACCATTAAGCCTGCTACTGCCTGGATACACTGAGTAGACAAACCATCCCTATGCCTTTTCTGAAGGATTTAAAACTCTTACCTGCTCCTTTGAAACACTGCCCCACCTAACCTAAATCTCCAAGCAAGTTTTTCAGGGTCCATGACCAGATGGAAAACATCATTCAACCCAGAAGAATACCTTTGTTACAAATCCTCTATTTCACATGCTTGCAACATTAAAAACCTTAGCTCTTAATAATCCAACTCTTTTCTCCTGTAACAGCTGTGATACTGCTACTGTCCAGGGACACTATCACCAAGTTCTAGCTGGACACATCCAGCTTCTCTGACTCACTGAAGAATTGAGTGTTCAAGCTGTTAGTTTAGAGTTGTATAAGAATTCGAGCTTTCTATTCAATTTTGCATTTTGGTTCTCTGCACTTGCTACTAGAATTCTTGCTTTTAAAAATACATTATACTTACCTGTGTCCACAATACTTCCAGATGAGATATTCAATGCAAACAAACATTTTCAGGATCTGCTTTGTTTTAGGGTCTAAGGACATACCTATACCCTCACCATGAAATAAGTTCAGCTTTTGAAATTAAAACTTAGCTGAAAATTTGTTCTCACCAGGAGAAAGAAATCCTTTCAGTGAAGCGAGGCTCTCTCCAATCTTGTCAAAGTCAGGCAGAAGTTTGGCAAGGTCATCTGCATCAGGGAGGGCTTTGAGAAGTTTTTCTAGGAAAACAGTACAACAGTTAGTGAGTTGGGCTTTTTTCTATTATTTTTGTGAACAAAAATGGCTTAGAAAATTCCTTGCTATAAAACCTAGCAACTATTTCAGGATACGGCTTTTAATTTTTTCTTTTAAAGTATGAAGTTTCTTTTCCACATGCACCTTCCCCCACTACTGTTGGGAAAGACTATCAGATCTGAAAAAACACTTGCTTTTTTAGACTTTGAACTTTCTGTTAAGTTGGCTCCCTCAGGTACTTTATAATTGATGAAAACTTATTGCTGCATTTTACCCCATTTCATACATTATTCTTCCACATATTTCGTAGAGGATATTTTAAAATTATGTGAAACGGTAACTATGCTCATGTCTTGAATCTTTTTAAGAAAAGCTTAGTTTTCAATTTCATAAACAAGTCAATTTTGTGATCCTTGAAAGTAAAAATCATTAGCTGTAAAGTACTATAAAAACTTAGTGTCCACCTGCAGTAAGAACAATAAAAACTTGTATCAGTTTTCAATCTCTACATTTACCTATGCAATACTCACACATGGCATAAAGGCTGGAACTAAGATCTACAAGATCCCTCCCAATCCAAACCATTCTACGATTCTATGCACTAAAATCTTCATAGAGATGATTTTTTTTTTAAAAAAGAACACCACGTTTCTACCCTGCATATAAAATATAAGTCAGTGCTTGATTTTCAGATTTTTGTCTTTCATTTAAAAATACGCAAGTCTCTACTGCAATCTGAAGGCTCAGGAAAGCAAGTCTCTACTTTTAATTTTCTTTTCTTCTGTATCTTCAAGACAATTTTGTAGATAGGTTCACTATTCTGCATTTTCAACCAGTCTTGTACTCACACATATTTTTTACTGATCTATTTATATCTTCACTAGTAACTCCTTCATAGAGAAAGAACTTTCTGCATAATGCTACCAAAACCTCTGTGTGTCACCTTGGTCACGCTGGAACTCTCATTAATGGGACTATATGGCTTTATGAAAGGATCAAGAACATTCTCAATGAAAGGATGTATTAGGGAATACCCATACTAAACAGAGCTTAATTTCTTCCTACAAACACACTGATACAAATGCCTTGGTGAAATACACATCAAACTCCAAAAATTAAAGTCCACTCAAATTACATCTGAAAAGCTACTCCTGGAGTGAGGCTCTGAGGACCTACACTCCTATGTTTAAGCTTTACATGCCAGTCTTTACACAGAGTAACATCAGGGCTTTGTGATACCAAAGTCAACAAGTTCATCAAGCTCCCAAATGAAGTCAGGAACAATCCACTTATACTCGTCGAGATCTGGCATCATGTCCTTCCACTGTTCATATGTCTAACAGAGAAAGGAAAAAAATCATGGTAGAAAAAGAAATGTACATAGAGAAGTGTATGAGCAACTACTACCTACACATAGAATATACTAACCCCCCATCTTCAGATATGAGTCGTACTATGATCTTTTAAAATCTATAGTAGTTTTCTAAACAATGTTTTCCTTATTCACTCATTTTTATTATCATCAGTTAACCAAGCAAGGCCTCTTGTATTTTTGTGGCTATAACAAAAACTTCTGTTTTGAAGTATGTAATAACAAAGACAAAATGCATAAAGTAGCTTCCAGAGATAAATACCTTCTTAGCTGTGTAGCCACCTCCTACTGCAGATCCTAAGATGAGATAGCGAACTTTAAGAAGCCTGGAGGCTAATCTGGCCAGCCAAAAGTTCCTGTGGGACTGGTATCCATGTTTTATATTTAAAAGTTTTGCTTTGTGAAGGGGAAGACGACTCAGAGAAGAGAACTGCTGAATAGATATCCTCAATGGAGGTCTCTGGAACTTTGAACTTGGATAGAAGGGATGATGTATACTTCGGGAAACAAGATGCAGGTTTTGAAGCTGTGATTTTCTCTTTATTCCATAACTGCTATTTGCTAGACTCCGGCAGATGACACTAAAAGACAGAAATAAAAGCTTTAACTGATTTCTTCAACACACCATTAACTCAAACACCTCTTTAGAAGCAATCCACATTATATTTTAGCTGGTTACGGATAATCTTATTACATCATCTTGAATGCACAATTTCCAGCTACTACTGCTATGCTTATGAGGAAAATAAAAAGCTGCAAACATCATTAACGGGTAGAGTATTTTTAGTGATTACAGACACAAAATCTTAACTACAAATTCTGAAGTCTGTTATGGATTACATTTAACTTTCACACTGCAATAAGGCAACTAACGTGTGGTAAAATATTGTTTGAGCTAAACAGTCCACAGAAGACTTGCAACGTATAAGAAAACTTAACAGTTTGGCCTGTCTTATTCTCGAAACAAACTTTTAGAGAACATTAAGTTAGCAGAGGATTTCTAAACTTTAAAAAAAACCCAAAACACAGGAAAAAATCCTTTATAGAATGCATCTGTCCTATTTAGGTCAAGCATGTGCTTAATGACTTTCCTTTCACTTGCTGTGGTTCTAGGATTACAAGACTATGGCATTGTCTTGGGTCATGCATAGACAAGACTAGTTCTGGAGATGGCTGCACCATGTGCATTGATGCTTTCATGAAGGAATTCAGACTTAAGACAGAAAAGTCTGGAAGATTTGATTCTGAAAGCAGAACTCAGCCATGGAGAGCACATGGTAAAACACAGGAGCCTTATCAAGCCTTCCTATGTTAAGGAAACACATGGCCTGGAATAAAACTTGTGTGCTTTTGATTACACTGTCTGCACACTGCAACAGTTTGAAGTGATTTTCTTAGTTTAGGGAAAAGACAACTGCTCTGAAAAAAGTAATTTCTTGTGTAGTTTTTTAGATGTACCATCATATCAGAAAGGTTATTATTAAATCATTTAATAAATGCAAAATACGTGTGAAGTTACATGTTTGAAATTTTAAAAGTTGAAATGAAAGCTTGTCCTTTGATGCTCTTTTCAGGGTTTTCAAAATTATCAAGTACATTTACTTCCAAATGGGACAAACAAAAAAAAAAGTGCTTCATATCACTGAAATGGCAAATTATTAATCCCATAATCCTAAAACATTTAAAATTAACAGGTTTTAAAAAAGAACAAGTGCATCATACTTAGTGGAAAATATCACAGCACTTTCTAAAACATGCTCAACAATCTATACAATTCTTTGCCTCAAGATTATCAATGTACTAGAGATGGCATGCACATTCTTAATGTCCAAAGAAGCAAAAGACTTTGTCATAAAAAGGACTTTTAATCCAGAAACAGAGCTTTTGGAAGATAAGTTAAAAATCAGAATTCAGACATTTTCTCTCTTAAAGACCAATTTTGCTGATGATATAAGTTTAGAACTTTCCTTTAGTGCAATAGAAAGCTCAGCAAAGGAACTCCAGGGACTGCTCTGCAAGTCCTGGTTCTTAAGTCACTGTGGCTGTGAAGGACACCCTTTGCTGCTATACTAAACTATCTCTGCAAGGCTGGACTTTGGCAATAAGAAACTTAGAACCTAGAAAGAGATTAATAAGCAGGAGCAGAACAATTCCTAAAGCAGTAAAGCATTTCTCCTCTTGGACAAGGAACTACAAGAGGCTTAGAAGTTAACTACAAATGGAACCACACGAAAGTGCCTCCACACTTGAAATGCTTTATTTCCCGGTTTTGAAGCCAGGCTTTTAAATCAGGGTGTGATAAGCCTGTATGAAGCACACCAATGACTGGGCAGTTCATTATTTTGTTTTGCAGTCATTACCATTTCACAGATATTTACTATTTTCAGCAGAGACCATGTGGTAGCACATACCGTGACAGTCACTCCTTATTTGTCTTCACCTGGGCTAAAGGCATTTTGTGTACTAGTATGTAACTTTCTTGTCTGTGATTTTTCTTTTAGAACACATTGTGTTTTATAGCATTCAGTCTTTGTGTTTAAACTGAAGGAAAAATTGAATTCCATTACAGTCTTCTGGCAAAACCTCGATGCACAACTTCTTTTTGAGTGCTATTGCATATTTTAAACTCAACTGCTTTACTTGCAAATCTGAAATCTTATAATTCATTAAAACCCCCACTACTCCTTCATTACACCAAAACTTCCATTTTCTATTTCCTCTCTCCTCCTGCTGCTAAGTCTCCTGATGAATACTGACCAAAAAACCACGTTGAGATCTTCAATTAAAACTATAGCCAGACTAAAAACGATGGCAGAACAATGCTATTAGACGAAGTACTTAATGAATTTCAAATTTCAAACCTCTGCAACGTTGGTTTTAACAACAACATAAACTATCCTTCCAGACACCAGCAGCTCTGCCTGATTACAGGCCTGCAACCTGCAACACTGCACTGAGATTATAAATGTCCTGTAAAAGACAAAAAAAGTGGCCTGCTATGCACTTGACTACAAAGCAAATGCACCTCCAAAAAAGAACGATGGCATTTACTTTCTCATAAAGCACTGGACAATGTTTATTTTCCTACTGCTGCTCCCAAACAGGGATTGGAACTAGATGATTTTCACATTCCCCTTCCAACCCAAACCATTCCATGACTCTGAAATTCGCCAAGGAACATCCACCATTCACTGTCACTGGTCCAGTCTGTTACGGTGTAGTGGAACGGTGGGAAACAAGCGGGACGCAAGGCAGCTGCAGGGAGGCACAACGCCTGAATACGAAAGCGGCTCGAGCTCCCCAGGGCGAGAATGCAAAAGAAACAACTCCCTTCTACTGCACCGCCTCCCCCCGGTGCCAGGGGAGCTGGAGGATGGGAAACTGCCCAGCCCGGGGGTACCAGGCTGCCGCCTGCAACAGCCTCAGGCCCAGCCCTGCGCCACACACACCCGCAGCTCGACCCGCTGTACTGCTCCGCCTCCCCCACGGGTGCCAGGCCCGCCTGCAGCCCGCCGGGGCTCGTCCCGCTTACCAAGCAGCCGCCGCCCGCGTTCGCCACATCGTAAGGGCCGGGAGGGAGCGGGAGCGGCCCGGGAGCCGCAGGAGCGCGGCCGGGCGGAGGGCAAGGGCAGGGGCAGCCGCTTCCGGGCGCCGCGGTCCGCGCGACCCGCCCCGTCGGAAACCGCGCCTCACCGCGCCAAGGTTCCGGGAACGGCGGCGGAGAAGGAGGGAGGGTTTAGAGGGAGCACCGTGGGGCTGGTCGGCCGCGAGCGGAGAATGTGAGAGTGGAGGAGCTGTCGCACTCGGGTCAGGGATCCCCGCGCCGGGATCATGGATGTGTCACTCTCGGGTCAGGGATCCCGCACCGGGATCATGGATCTGTCACTCTCGGGTCAGGATCCTGCACCGGGATCATGGATCCGTCACACAGGCGCCTTGGATCCCGCACACCGGGCTCTGTGTCCCCTGACACCGGGCTTGTGTCCCCTGACACCGGGCTCTGTGTCCCACCGGCCTGTGTCCTCACACCGAGCCGTGTCCTGACCGGTCTGTCCCCTCACACCGGGCTCTGTGTCCCCTCACACCGGGCTCTGTGTCCCCTCACACCGGGCTCTGTGTCCACTCACACCGGGCTCTGTGTCCCCTGACACCGGGCTCTGTTTCCCTGACACCGGGCTCTGTGCCCACACGAGCTCTGTTCCCTCACACCGGGCTCTGTGTCCCTCACACCGGGCTCTGTGCCCCCTCCCGGCGGGATCCAGGATCCCCCCACCGGGCTCTGTGCCCCTCACGCCCCAGGGATGGCCTCGCGGCCCCGTGCCTGTGCCCCTGGCTCCCCCCGGGACCCCAGTGCGGCCCGGCCCGGCAGGGCTGGAGCGGGTGGTGAGGTGCAGCCCAGCCCGGATGGTGGTACCGGGGTCTTCCACCTGTTTCAGGTGATATTGTGATGAGTCCCCAGCTGTTGTTGTGCCTGGGGAGTGCATGACAAGGGTGGCAGTGCTGCTGTGAAAGTTGGAATAACCAAGGTGTTTCCCAGTGGGCTTCTGTGAGTTGTTGAGGTTTTTTTCCCCAGCACATTGAAGCAGAAGGAGGCACCAGAAGAGTTCATCAGCTCTGCCCTCACACATGATCACCTCTGGTTAGGTCATTTCTGAGCAGTGCCTGCTACAACTATCCCTAAAGACCACAAACATTGGAGTGTTCGCCTGGTAAGGCCAGTGCTTGCTGCCTTTAATAGAAAATATTCCCTTGTGCCTGATCTGAATCTTTCTTGTAGCATGTCCACAGTGGACATAGATAATATTACATTCTCCAGTTATGATTTGAAGACTGTTACCATGGCTTTTCTCAGTCTCCTTTTCTTTAGCTAGACCAACACTAAGTACCTCTTCCATATTTTATGAGTGATTGTCATTCTTCTTGGTTCTCCTGTGGACTGTCACCAGTTGATTCACAGCTTCCTTTCTGTAATGTGGCCAGAACTGGGTGTCACATGCTAAGAAACAGAAAATGAGATTTGGGGTGCTTTAGAGGTCAGGCTTCTGTTTATATTGTGAGATTTTTCAAAGCAAAATAAATTGCAAAAGGATGACATAAGACATACATGTATTTTCAGGACTGAGATAAAAGTTCTTGGGATGAGGTGAGGCACATGTTTCTGTTTCTCACTTGCCTACTTTGTGACTATTTATAAGTTTTTGGCACAATGTTTTAAATCCTACTTTGCTTTTATATTTTAGCACGACCAGTTATTTTTGTAATTAATGTATGATTATTTAAGGCAAGTTTCAATTTAAAAATATGAATGATGATACTCCATAGGACATGCTAACAACTTTTTATGAATAAGTACTTTGTAATTCTCACTCCAAACAGTAGAGAGCATCATATAACTAAAGGCTCCGATTCAGGCTGCTTTTCCTTATAGGCGATGGTGAATATGCTTAAGAAAATGAACAAATGTCACCATCTTCTTTAGTTCTAGATTATCATTTTGATGAATTATTATGACAGATTGTCAGATATGGAAATGATGAACGTTTTGCGCCTTTAATCTGTTTTGTCTTTGTTTTCAGTTGTGAAGGTGTAAGTACTCCTACAAGGGTGTTCTTTAGGAGTGCAAAACAACTTGCAGCTGGAATAAAACTACAAATAGTGAAAAGATTGTATAAGTCTTTATTCTTCCCTGGAGACCCTGCTTTGGTGGGATCTCTGCATCTCTCATCTTGGACCCCTGCTGCACCCTAGTCTTCTACAGACACTAGAAAGTACAAGGATGATGTTTGGGAAAGCAGGAAAAGCCGACCAGGCAGAAAAAGCATGTGTGACAGTTCTGTTTTTCACCCCTGGCACCTTCCAAAATAATGAGTCATTTCCCAAAATCATCGGCCTGCCTTAGAAAAGGTACCTTTGCAGCTGCGTCCTGTTACAGCTTCTAGATAGCAATCTAGAGTTCCCTTTGCTTTGTCTCAAAAGGATAAAATGATAAGTTGAGAGGCTCAGAGCAAGTTGCAGTGGGAGGAAGGAGAGGGTAGCACTGAAGTTGGGTCTGGAGAGAGAGCCTTGTTCCCCTTGATCTTGTGCAATAAATCACCCTTACACAGCTTAGTACAGATATATCCTTGTTAGTCCAGCCTCTGGTCTGGGCTCCTTTTGGAAGTCTGGTAGGTGTCAAGGAAGAACAATTTGGCTTCAGTGCTTACCACCAGCATTTTCAAACACATCTGTCCCTGTGCTATGCATAGGTGCACATCTGTTTGTATTAACTGACCTAATTCCTTCATTTTCTCTTCTCTGTTTCCTGCACTTCTCTGTTTCAGTTTTGCTGAGCCTGCCCACTGGAGGATAGACAGTGGTCTTTCCTGTTGCTTGAGATATGGACTTGTACAAGTCCATGCCTCACAGCAGCAAAATGCTGAGGAATAGGAACTAACTTGATACCTCTTGATCTGCTTCAGTCACCTTAGAAGTAATGTTTTAGTTTTCTTAACATACTTGCTGGAAGAACAGGTTTGCCTTTCCTGACCTCACTCCTAAAATATTTCTTGTGTAACTTCTTAAAAAGTACCAAAGTACAAGGAAATAGTAGTGAAATGAGAATGAATCACAAGACTAATCTGCAAATGCAGCCCCCAAAAAAAGGAGGTGGTAAAACTTTCAGTATTATTTTCCTGCCAGCTTCCTTTTGGCTCTGATTGAAAGGTCAGAGACCTCTTATCCAGCTTACTGACATCAGTGGGAAACTCCAGTTTTCCCCAGGAGTGAATAAATAACCTCAGTGATGTCTCCCAAAGCTATATGGTGAGTTCAGAAGACATTCTATGAGGATATTGTCAATAATGAATAAAGGTCCTGGTTACAGATCCTACCTGATCCTGACATACAGTCAGTGCATAAATCCCCCTGCACAAATTTGGGCCCCTTTTTACAGTGCCAGAGCTTGATTTATTTTCCACAGCATATGTGGGGATCACTGCTGGACACTTAGTTCAGACTGGTTGCTAAGAGTGTTAACAACAGCAATGCCTATTTTGTTTCTTATTTGGACACACTCCTGGTCTCCAGTGATTCCATAATCTCTTGAAAAATACTCCCCTCTTGCCCTCCCCTAAAAGTTTTGTGCCAACAGCACTTGCCTGCACCTACCAGTTATGCTCTGGAGTCATATTGTGGCAAACACTTGTAAGATTGAACTTTTTCTTTCTTGCATTGTTTTTGAGTGGATTCTGCATGAACCCTCACAATTGCAAAACTCCAACAACAGAATGGAGGAAGGAGGGATAAAGTGTTACCTGCTAACCCCAGAGAGGGAGGAGCTTCCTACTTCAAACATCATCAGAATTATAAGGAAGGTGTGTACTTAGAGCACTTCCTCAATGTAGAAGTTCAAGCACACTATGCTGAAGACCTGTTCTGAGGGTGCTGTAGAAGGTCTCCAGAGGGTCATTTCATGGGGGAAAATCCTGCCAAGAACCATTATGCACAGCTTAACCAGGGAGAAGAGAATGAGATGGTGAGTTGTATCTGTTTAGGTCTTTCTCAGCTTGAAGCAGAAGGTGGCACATGTTCTGCAATAAAATGCTACAGTCTGTAATTGAGTTATTGCTAGTTGGGGTGTTTCCTTGTCTGAAACATACAGTTAGAAAGGGATAAAGTTTTATTTTAGCAGAAAGAAAATAAGGTTGGTTGTGTCTATTGGATTTAACCTGTTATCCCCTCCAACAGGGGTGATGGCTCAGCAGATTATTCATGTGGTATTACAAATCTAGATGGAGGTGGTTTGATATGAGCTTGAGGGATGGGCTAGACCCGCATCCCCAACCATTTGACAGCTGGATCTCCAGGATCAGCTCCAGTTAGAGAACTGGAAATCTTGGCTTTCTCCAAAATATAAAAACACCTGTTATGTTTGCATACATTACTGGCAAATGCAGTCTGTTGAATTGCCAGCACTATCTCAGAAACTCAGAAGCTGGGATTCCTAAATACAGAACTACTATATTTCTTTCCAGAGTTTTCAGGGAGAAATGTGTTTGCATGCATTTTGTAACAACTGGAAATAAGTCCTATGTTTACACAAAACCTCTAGTCTCCTATATGGCACTGCTCTTAAATAGTAATGCCAGTGTACTACTGAAGTGAATTCAGCACTTCTGAGCTGCTTTGGCATTACTGTGTGTTATGAGTCAGCTATTCACATGAATTCTGTCCCTCTAATAGATTCTGCTGGAGATATCAGATCCACAATGCAGCTGTTCAAGAACAGTTCTTAAGCATATCTGGTAAAAGAAGTGCTTCTCAAAATTCCTGTACTGCAGAGCCACTGGAGTGCTGCTGTGAGTGCCTGCAGGATTTCAATAGAAAAACTATTAAATGCAGTCACTTACAAATTGGCACAACTGCTCGCTTTCAGAGATCCAGAGAAGTCTTCAAAATCTCACAGACATTCCTGTTCTAGTGAAAGAAACTGTGTTATGTGCAAACATGGATATCTGTTATCTTGCAAAGAAAAATGCAGATTTTCAGACAGCCCTCTCAGCCATCCAGGGAAGGGGAGATGCCACACTTTGCGTAATGCAAACCTGGGGAATGCAGTAGAGAGTCACCCAGCAGCGTGAAGTGAGCAGTGCAGGAAGCACAAGGCACTGGCTCCGAGGGTGGGGACTAATTAACTCTGCAATTCATAACCCGACTGGCTCCACCGCCCGGTTACTAAACCTGCTGGCAGCACCCCCCTCCTGGCTCTAGCCCTGGTGCTGATGTGCCACTGCTCCCCAGTTCCAAACAGCTGCTGGGTTTGTGCCTCTGCTCCACCCTGCCCTATCCTTCTAGGACTATAAACATGCTGTCAGGCTCTCAGCACTATTGGTGCTATCTCTAGAGATGCCAGAATTGAGCTGGAGCGAATTAGGTTTAAGTGGATTGTCTGGTGCTCTGTACAGTCACACTATCTGTACCCTGAATGTTCACTTCCAGCTGCACTGCTGGGGCACCAAGCTGTGCTTGTATGGAGCCAGTTATCCCAAGGATGTTCTTGTTTCTCACCACTACCATATTGAGGCTATGTGTCCTGAATCTGGTGCTCAGGGATCTGCACTGTGAATCTGAGGTTTTCCATGCACAGCTGCTCTGTGTGCCCAGTGTTGAGTCAGTCTTCACTATGAATCCAGAGTGTCTGGCAGTTGCCAGGCTCTCCATGCCTTCAGTGAGTATGATCAGTGCTCATTCACCTGGGGTTCCCAAATGGAAATTGAAGAAAAAAGACTTGTAAAGCACTTGAGTAGAAAATGCATTTAAAACTGTAATCAAATTATGTTAAATTAGGCAGGAATGCATGTGTGTTTGTTACATTGATGTAACAGACAAAAAGTATGAGATAGAGGAAGATATCCCTGAGGATGTGTGAGGTACTGTAATAGGATGAGAAAAAAAGCAACATGTGTGTAGAAAAGGAGAACAGCTAATGTGTATCTTTGTGTGAAAGGAAAAGAAGAAGGTAGTATGTAAATGTTAGTAGTTGTGAATAAAGAGAAAAAGAAGGCTCTCTTGAAGTAGAGGAGTGAAGAAGAAGACATGAAGTAAAGAGAACTACTCTTTTTAAATTCAAAGCCATGAAAAAATATTTTTTGATGTTGTTTTCAATGGTCAGTTTAATCTACCTGAACCAAATTATTAACAAGCAGTTCTTGACTTCTCAAACAAGATCAGATCTCTTGGTCTAATAACGTAACAGCTGACACTTTGCAAGTGCCAGTTCATCCAGAGTGGAATAGTTCAAGTAATCTGAAAGCATGCAGGTAATTCATTTGAACTCTGGGTGTGCAATGCTTCCCTGTATTGAATCAGCTGTCCAATTTGCTGAGGAAACTTGGGGAGCTCTAATAAGAAGAAATGCTTTTAAGTTTTCTTCTGTGTTTTCATTTCTTGGTACAGCTGAGGTCCTAGTTAGTCCTGGATTTAAGAGTAATCTCTCTGACTTAGGAAATCTAACTTGCATATCCTTGTGTATGTCTTTGGGATTACTTTACAATTTCTGCAGAATGCTTGAATGAAAGTTTGCTCTTCCGCTATGCAGCTGCAACTTAGCGAAGTATACTCAGAGCATGAGATAAACTCTCTCTCCATAACCATTTGTAGTACCAGAAAGATATTAGTAGTGTAAGAGAACTCTGGACACTACAGCTTGCCTCAGAGAAGGCTAATAGTATGCTTCTCTTCAGAAAACTCTGCTTGAAGATTTTGATAAGAAGCACATTTACTGTGGAACATGAAGAAGAAAGAAAAACACAGCTTTATGCTCTCTGCCAATTTGATGTTCTTCTCTGCACAGCTTGGGAATAATCATTCCCTTTGCACAAAACCTAAAGTGTGAAGCTTAAGTCTTGCAGTGTAAAAGATTGTGATAGACTTTGACAGGCTGCTGTTTTGGGAAGGATTTGCCAGCAGCCTGTCTTAAGCATGTGTTCCCCCATTGCTTGTGGCTGAAGGAATGGGAGAACTGCAGTCAGTCAGCTGGTGAACCCCAGTTTGCTGCTGCATCTTGGCAGCTGTCTGCCTCCTTTGAGTTGCCACAATTTTGCAGGGAATCTGATACAGGAATTTCATATACTTTGAATTTGAAAAATGTAACTTTTAGAATTGAAATAAAATCTGAAAGGTACAATCTTGTTGCTAATGGAACAATAGTGAATGTTGCTACTGGTTTCAGAGAGAACAGGAACAAACCTCTGATGAAACAGGTTCTGGTTGGTAAGAATGAGATTCAGTTATTAAATTGCTTGTGAAACTTAGCCAGTCTTTCAAGTCTAATCCTATTATCTGTTGTTATAGCAACAAGTTCTTCATAATAGGGTACCTGGTATTGGGGTTGCCAGAAATATGACCATTCACAGCCACTGTTTAGGCTCCCTGATGGTAGCTACAGGCTTTGTTTTCACCACAGAAAAAGGTGCCTGAATTTGTTTGATTTTTGCATTTAAATTCTGGTGTGCAGATAACCTGGCAGTTAGAGGCAGTTTTTCTTTTAAACAGAAGTAACAAAGACTTGCTGGACACTAGAGTGATAAGCCCTTGAATGCTGGCTTTGTGTGATTGTAAAAGCAGCTAAGAACCTTACTTGCCAACTGAGCAGGTTTGGCAGCTTTTTCTGTTCAATAATCCTGGCCCCTTCTTAGTCCCTTCACTCGCAAGTCAAACCATTTTGTTACAGTCACTTTCTGACTATTGTGAGTCTCAAGAGAAAAGGGATGGTAACATATGAGGAAACAAAATTTTACTATACACTACAATTTATTAAAAATTATTCTATAGAGATGAGATGAACAATATATATCAGCCTGTTTTGTAGATGATGTTTCTTCCTATGAGATAATGAGAAGCTCTTTGGAGTATTACTAATCTTTGCTTTATTTTCCACCATTTCCTAGTCTGGTGCACTCAAGAACCCAGATTATTTGACTGTGAACAGTTTTATATGCCAAATGCACTCATTGAACTCTAAAAACTTGTTCATGCATTAGGAAAGTTGCCAAGGTGTGAATCTATATTCATCAGACCCTCTTCAAAAGAAGCATCTCTGCACCAGCACAATGAAATTAAACACAGCAAAAGTTATTTCCTTGACAACATAAAACTAACCTGACAGATGTGCTCTCAGTGCAGCCCTCTCACCAGGGCTTCTGCCAGCCTTGAAGTATTGTTTGCCATAGTGAACATGCATTTGCTTGGAGAACTTTCTAGCAGAGGCTGAGAAAATCCTAAATAAAGTTCAAGAATTTTTAAACCCTAATTACTATAAGTTGTTCATGTGGCTAAACAAACCTGCACCGTGTGTGTGCCTGTTCCTCCCTTCTTTATGCACATTGCAGGTACCACTGTTGTGGGTCTGATATTCACCTTTTTTTGTGGAAGATTGAGAATTCTTCTAAAGAATTTAATTTTGAGTTATCCAACAAGTAAGAAGTTTCTGCTTCAACAAGGAGTTATTCATGTATTAATTTTTTTCTTTTTATGAATGCAGTATTCATTGCTGTAATCCTTCCAGCTGAAAGCACAGGGCCAGATAAAACTCCCCAACCTAACAGAACATTCTGTACTGAAGCTAAGCTTGAAAGTTTCTCACTCAGAGAACTTTGGCACAAGTCAAATTTGGAGTTCAGTCTATTTCCCTGCCTAGCTTTACTTCTCAGTGATGTGGCCCAGGTGATCTGCTCCAGACATTTCCAAACCATGAGAAATTATTATCTTTGGTAATAGATTCCTTCATGGACATCCAGATGCATCAGTTAACATCTGAGGTTTATTCTTTCCCAGCTTACTCCTTCTAGAACTCCTTAACATCTGTATTTATAAATGTTGCTCTCATCAAGACATGAACCATAAAATTTGAATCAATATCTCTGTTCATATGGCAAATCATGCCCTTGAAGAGTCAGAACAGCTCAATGGTATCCCTCTACCTATTTATCTCTCTCTGTCTCTCTGTCTCTCTGTCTCTCTGTCTGTCTCTTTGATGAAAGTCCCTTGTGAAAAACAGCAAGATCCAGCACATAGCATAATGGATATCTTAAAGAGCGTGGTCTTTTCTTACAAGATAAGTTGTTTTCCTTGTTTGTTTCTATTCTATATTTCAAAATAATGAGTTCTGATACATGCTTGGTTCTGGGGAGTGTCTTAGAATCTATGGATTCAAATCACTTTTTGAGTTGAAACTACTCTGGAAAAAAAGATCTTAAAACATATACTGGCATAGGGGGACACAGATACATATTTTCATGTATTCGTGCAGGGTTTCCTAGGCAAAAATACAGAGAAATACAGAGTTTGCTCTAGTTTTGTAGTTATGCCGTCGTATCAGGCTTGGGAAACCATTGAACATTTCAGTGAAGAACACTGACAACAGAAGATGGTCCCAAATGACTGCCAATCATATGCACAGCCATCCACCCTCTCTCTTCTTTATTCTGTTCATACAGCCTTACTGACTTCTCCAACATTGGATCTAAGACACAAAAACTGGAAATTAAAGGAGTGATTCACAGGCAGAAGCAAGACGCACATGGCAGCAATCCCGTTCTTCCCTACCCTGATATTCATCCCATCCCAGTTTGAAAATACTATTCCAGTTATTCCAGGTTCAGCCATATACTGAAGGAAATCCAAAGGTGTGTTCTTTTAGCAGGTCTTCCCTTGGGCATCTCTGCCTCCTTGGGAGATCCTTTGCCTTGCTGACAAGCTGTGAATTTGGATCCAAGCCTCTGGATCCTGCTAGAAAGCAATTGCTGTGAAGAGTGAGTTCACACCGTCGTATGTACTATTCTGTATGTTAATGCTGACACTATTTCTTTAACTGTTTTGTTGAGGTTACAGCTAGAGAGAATTGAATGGAGACCCTTTGCCGTTATAGGAACATGTGATTTTTAATAGCACATGACTGCTACAACAATTATCTCCTAGCAAGCTTTCCTGTCTGCTGTCCTCCATGGGCTTCCTTCTATCTGCTGTAGAGTTGCCTTATTCTCTTGGTCTGCTCAGGGATTATAGAAGCCTCTGAAAATGCTGTGTGTGCATCTCACAGGTGGTATAACCAGGTTCTGTGCAGTGCAGCCCATTTGCCTGAGTTGTTTTTCCTCACAGTCGTCAACTTCCCCTTTGAAACCTCTTGGAGATTGCCTAGGATGACAGAGTCTGTCTTTTGGAGAATGCTACAGAGCAGGTGTGCCGAGGCAGCATGTGGAACCGTTGGGCAGGGCCTGCATTTCACATAACAAGCAAAGACAGCAGCACAGAACCAGGAATTATGCATTAGTCATCCTAAAATTACATTGCCTTTTCTTCTCACCTTGTAAATGGATCTTGCAATATCTGCGGCTGCATATATCTGATCCTCAGAAGCAGATTGCACAGTTGTTGCAGATATACTCGGAAGAAGGGAATTGAGGAACCTTAACCCTTATATTAGCAAATTCTCCTGATCACTTGATGTAATTGCAGCTGTGGAATCTTCCATCTTAGCTTAGGCTTCATCTCCTCTATATATCCACTGCATACATTTAATTTCAAGTTTGCTAAGTCTCTGCTAGCAGTACTAAGAGGAAATTTGGCCATGGTACCAAAACCTGCAGCTCTTGAAATGTAATGCTGACAGACATCTCTTTGATGTTTTGGGCAAGTCACCTTACCTCAGTGTAACAATGTCACCAGCTTTAAAAATGGAATAATAATATCTACTCATACAAGTAAAATGAGTAGCTTCCTTTGGCCCTCTAAACATGTAAAGCATTCTGCAAGTGTTCATTAGATGTTCTTACTAACAGTCATTATTATTATTATTATTATTATTATTATTATTATTATTATTATTATTACTATTATTATATGTATTCCCATACTGGAGCTGTCATGGAAGAGGGTAACAGCTACAAAAGCTGTGTCTGTACAAAGTTGTGCACAGCAGCTCCAGCTGGCGCAGGCACACTGTGTCATTTGGCACCAAGCAGAGCCACTGGCTGAGTCTCTAAATTGTAGGCACATTAGTGCAGACCACTGCTAGAGCAGGGGAGCAGCCCTTCTAATGCATCAGCTCTGCACTGGTCATTTACCATCCCTTGGTGCAGGTGTCCTTATGCTCTGCAGCTGTCTGACCCTTAAAAAAAGCAGACGGTTAAATCTGATTTCCTAACTTGAAATAAAGGTTTGAACCTCTATATTTTATTGTCATTCTTGCTCATGCACACATAAAACTGCCTCATGCTGAGTTTCACAATTACATGAAAATAGTGGTTAGATCTGGATTTTGTGAAGGGGATGAAAAGTTCTGTTGAAGTTGCAAATTTTTACTAATCATGCTTAAGAAACGTAAAGCAGCCAAATACAAGTTCTGTGGCTTGTTTTTTCATAGTACCATACCTAACACTACCTGTGGGAAAGCAGTGAATGGCAGGAAGGTATAGTATTCCAGGAATTTCTTTAGGACAAGTAGTGATGATTTTTCTCTTCTCTTTGCTGTACAGGACATATTCGGCTACAAAACTCAAGGCTGTCGAAAGGCCTTGTGCATTGCTGGATACATCTTGTCCTGTGGGGCTCTGAGGCTGCTGTTTTACTGGAAGCCAGAGTGGGATGTGTGGGTAAACTGCATCCAATGCAGCTTGGAAGAAGCAGATATTGTCCTGCTTAGAACAACAGTAGGTGCCTACTTTAATCTTTTAATTAGTCCCTAGTAGGTAGCTATTTGGAAGGTATCCAGTTAGCTGAAATCTTTTACATTGTAAGTTTCCTGCAATAATGTCATACGTCTACCATTGTTGATCTAAAGAACTTCAAAGTATTCCACAAATTATGTGTATGATGATAATGGGAATGGAGGGTAACAGCTGATCAGACAAGGTGAAAGACATTGGGTTGATAAAATACATAATATCTGTGGTTTCAAGATAGTCATTTGTTCTCAGTTCTTCCTCCTCCCTTCTACCATTCCTGTGTTTTCTACACTGTAGCCTTGTACTCAAGGTTCTAAAGCATCTGTTTGTTTGGCAGTATCAAGCTGATCCTGTTTCCCTCACTTGGCTGTTCTGGCAAAGATGTTCCTCTCTGCCAAAATTTATCTACTCGGACAAGTTAAAGATTTGTCTAGCAGTGTCCCCAGCAGTGTCCAAGTATGAGGGATCAGCACACAGATGAGGCCAAGCTTGTTTCCTTGGCTCTGTTTCCATTTTCCATCAGCCCTTCCCCATGTCCAATAAGCTTGCAATCCTGCAGTTAATGCTTTCAGAGCTGGTACATTTTGCTAGCACTTCCTGATACAGGTCTCTTATCTGTTGAAGAATGTACTGAAGCACTGCAACATATGCAAACCCTGGTTTTATTTCATGGAAGCTACCACAACACTAAAGAAGCAAACTGACACTTGGGTCTGAATCCCAGCTGAGCCTGAATACTCCAGGAGCTGGCAGGGTTGGTTTACTTACAGAAATTTGATTTGTTCTGCTTCAAAGATTCATGAACAATGGTACTTTGAATGTTTGAAATTGCGAAATGGATCACTAACTGCCCCTGTGTTTGAGCTGCCTTCTTAAATGAACAGAGCGGCATGCAGTTAAAAGCCCAGGTTTTGAAAATCACAGATCTGCCTGTTGAGTACTTTATAATGAAACAATCTGCATCCTAGTAGTCTGGGGGTATGTTTTTTCTTATACTAGAAACATCATATTAGGATTAATAGCCCTTTTTAATCTTCAATTAATTTTGCATTTTTAATTACCTGTTTTTGTTTGCAATTCTAATAAAATGTGCCGTGCCAAACACTTTTCAAATAAATGAGTTTTTAAATGATTCTTTGTGTAATTAAACAGGAATTGAATCATATTGTATGATCTTGTTATCAAGAAACTTTCTCAAATATGCTCTGGGTGTTTGAAAATTTAAGATTTCATTCATGATTCTTTGTGTTAAAATGACAGTTTTGTTTTGTTTTGTTTTTCTACATTCTGATTATATAAATTCTCAAATGTGATGGATACTGCTAATGAGGATACAAGTAATCTTATCAGCTTAATTCTTGGAATTACCTTTCACTTCACATAAAACCTTAATTCTTAAGTCATCATTATCTCTGCATTTACAATATAAGAGCCTGTTAACTCACTTTTGATATTGAATTTTGATTCACTTTAGTTCAAATGATGAGCATCTGTGTTATTCACTGGTTCCCATCTCAATCTGCATCACAATGTCTGCTCATTCTGAAATCTAAATTAAAGATAAATACCAGAAAAGAAATGTTATTCTACTCAAAAGACCAGTTTAAGAAGAAAAGTGGGCAAATAAGGTATAGAAACATTATTGAAGTTCTTTTTTTAACACTTAAATTATTCCAAAGGAGTCATATTTGGTACAGAAATCTTTTTTCCTGTTCCCCTTTCCAATTGAAGTTTCATAACTGCAAAACTGCTCACATGCAGAATGTAGTTCAGTCTCATAGTTGGCCTTAGTGCATGTAGCTCAATGTTTGGGACTGAAACTTAGCATGAGGCTACTCACTACAGTAGTTGCTCTAATCTCTCAGACTGTACTACCTGCACTTGTTATCAGGCAGTTCTAATGTTCAATTTACTTTATAAAAAAGGGGAAGGTCATGAATCTATTTGTGAATAAAGCTTGTCTAAGGTGCCGTAAGTGCTGACACACTTCTTCCAATGGAGTGTTAGCTCAGGAGTGTCTGTGTAAAGGTGCTGGCACTAAACATCCATTTTGCAGCACAGTGTTGTGTTCCTTTTGATCTTCCCTCCACAGCATGGTCACTGCTTCTCAGATTGTCCCGTGCTGTTTGCCTGTTCTAGATCTTGACCTGGGTATTCACGTTCCATCCTTATCAGACAAACACCAGACCTGTGGTCACTGAAGTATTTGCAGTACTCACATTTTGACATGACAGTGGTTCTCTTGCTATTCTAATGATTTTTCGCTAAGTCACAAGTGTTGGGAGGCTTCTGTTGGATAATCTTTAAAAAAAGCCAGAGTAGTGCTCTAGACAGGCTACTGTAATCACTGACTCCAAGGTGAAAGTGAATTTGGTCTGTGTTTGGGGCAAATTGTGACACTTCTTTTCTATACTCACTTAGGATGATTTTCGGATTTATTCCCGTAAGACTGTGACATGGATCTCTGTGGCTGCATTTATCCAGAGTAGATCAGATAATCCAGCCACTGAGGAAGACTCAATCTTCAGCAAAGCCATAATAAAGCCAAGTTTGCAAGTAAGTAAAGTATTCCCTGCAGCGTCTGGGAGATGATGGCGAATCTCAGCCATGCTTCATGGAGTGAAAGTGATCTGTGAAACACATGCAGCTAAGAATCTTGCAGCTTGAGGAACACAATGAGCTGTGGAAAAAAAGAGAACTGTACTCACCTCTGTAAAAATCCTCTCTTTTTCTGAGGGGGGTTACAAAATGAGAATTCTCACTATTTCTGAGAGAAACCTATGTTATAAGTAGAAGAGCTTCAGGAGACTGGCGTTGGCAGTGGAGAATCAGAGTTCCAAATAAAAATTATCATTCCTGGCATAGGAATCAGGGAATTTAGGGGTGACTCTGTGTCTGAAAGGAGACTGGCAGAACTGAATGCAGCTGCTCCAGTAACATGAAAACAGGAATAAATGCAGCTAATGGGGAATAGAACAGAAAAGTTCCTGAGCTACATCAGTATTTCCAGAAATGTTTCATCAACACATTTTGCTTCCTTGCCTTTGTATGCACCAATTTGCATTTTAAAGTGCATTTGCTGGAATCAGGTAAACAGGAGTCACTGTTAACTCTTTTTGCAAAATTGTATCCTGGTCTCTGCCATTTCCATAGATTTGAGATACTAGTGAGACACTGGGGAGAAGGTAGACGATGGATTGATCCAAGCAGATCTCAATGTCCCTCATGAGCTGAGTGAATGTAATTATCCCATGTCTAAAACCTGTATCAGACAGTTCAGTTATGTGTCTTGGTTAGCATTACATGTTAAGTTTGTGTGAGCAATAGGAATGCAAAATGATACATTTGCTAATCTGGCTCTTTATTATAGATACTAGAGTATTGCACTGAGGAATCCAAAGAGCTATTTTCCCTTTCAAGAAATAATTTTTTAACTTAATATAATTTCTTTTTATATCTACAACAGTTTTTAGTAAACATTTTCAATATAAACCTAACTTTAACTGAGCAAAGCTGTTGCTATTTCTGCTGTGGATATATATTGATGTACAGAAGAAAGTTTAGTGCCAACTAGTTTAGTCAACTGGCATAATATGAAGAAAGTGTAGACAAGTCTGTAGCATTCTTTTGAGGATCAAATTAGTAACATAAAAAAGGCAAATATAGCCTCAAATAGTAGGCCCTTTGAGCACCACTTTCAAATCAATTAAAACATCTAGATAGAAAAGACCAGATTTCAAAGCAGCAAAGAGAGAACAGTTTAATCCTTCCCTAGAAATTCCAAAGCCCCTACTCATAAGTCAATTATAAAGTATTTTTGCCATTTAAGCTACCTAAGTCCACAGAGTTGTGTGTAGTGCCCAAGAGCTGTCCAAGGACCTCTTCCAACAGGGAGCCGAGTTCCTCACTTCCCAGTTTTAAGCATTGCAGAATTGCAGCTCCTATTGCATGAAATCCTGACTTCAGACCTCTTGTTAAGTTAATGACTGTGATTATAGCTCCATTTTGAGTCAGTGGATGAGTTGAGTCTAGATTTCATTTGCCTATAATAATGCTTACTGTGCTGGGTAGGGAGAGTTCCCTGGAGCTGATTTCTTTATTACTCATGTGTACAGGTGTATAGCCCTGCCTTCTGCCAGCTGATATGAAGTGCCATTATCTCTAATAGACTTTGTTATTGTTGTGCAGGACAGGACAGACTCCTCTTGCAAGATATAAATGACAGCGTGTACTTCTAATGGATAACTGCTCTGCAAGGGCTTAGCATTAGCAGTGACTCAGTGTCCTGGGATGGCCTTTCTTGTCTGTTGGCACATCTGTTTAGCTGAAGGACTCAGCACCATGCTTGGAAATGGCCCAAAGACCCTTGCTTTCCCCAAAGCCAGACAGAAGACAAAGCCTGGCTGAAGACAGGCTTTTTCAGTGGCCTGTGTACCCACCATGGCATCAGTGATCTCTTATGTTAATTCTGTGAGATCAGAGTGAAGATTATTCCTTTCTTCACAATGAACACTGCTTTGTACTTGCTTGACCTAAAAATCTCTAGAGCTTACTGGAACCTGCATTGAGCTGCGGATACCAATCTATAATTCAACTAGGGAGTCAGTGTATGCAGTCCTGTCTTCTCTCTTCCTTGCCCCCACAAAATTTCTTTTATCTGTACTTGATACAGTGAGGATGCCTAGATGAATTCTGTGAGCAAGTCTCAGAGTATTTTTGTTTGCTGTGTTATATGTATTGTTTTTTTTCTGTTTTGTTTTCCAGGTGAAAACTCTCAAAGTACAAAAAATCCGCTATGTCTGGAATATCTATGAAAAACAGTTCCAGAAAGTTGGGTGAGTTCACTGCACTGGTTGCACAAGTCTCTAAGGAAGTGAAGTGTCTTTGTGAATAATGTACTAAGGAAAACATTCCTTTCTATTTTAGAGTCCTAGAAGACCACTACACTTGCTCAGCTATACATGATAAATTTGGTTCTGGTCTAACCTTCAGTGAACAGAATGTCAGGTACACATTTCAGAACAAGAACATATGGATTTCAAAGTAATGAAAATTCCCTCTGTTGGTGCACTTCCCAGGAGTTTTTTGTGTGTTCATTAATATGCACATAATTTTAGATGAAACAGCCGTGCATGGAAATATTGAATGAACAGTGCTAGAGAATGTTGTTTATTCCTTGTCAAAGCTTTTGAAGTGGCTCAGTATTCATCACTGTTATTGTTCTCGATCAGGAAATAACTGTGTCCTGTAACTATCATTAAGTTCTTCTTTGGAGTAAGAAAAAGTCCTTGTGAAGAGATGCAGATAAGTTGTGTATTTGCTTCTTCACTGGGGCTCCAAAACAACTAGTTCTGATTATTGAACTTATTTCTCATAAACTACTGTATCATTAATCAAGTTACAGAACATGTAGTTATGAAACTGCTAAATAGAGAAATAATCTTCAGTTGATTGAATACTGAAAATCCAGCTCCTGACCTTAGCTCATGTCAAATCTTACATTCTGAGCACTTTTAAATTTTTGCAAAATTATTTGGGTTTGGATCATTTAATTTTAGATGCAGAATTCCTTTGTTTATGGTGTCTCAAATTAACTTTTGTATGCTGGAAACATTTGCTAAATAGGTTGTGTTACACCTCTTGTCTGCATAAGTAAATGTCACTGGTACAGCCATCTTTTCTGACATAAGCACTGTAGGGGCATTTAATTTTTTTTTTCTTGAAGAAATATCCTTTAAACTGGGATCAAAAGAAGCTCTCAGTACTACTGAAATCTGCATTTTCTTGAGCGAGTGACATTGTCAGTATTTTACCTGTGAGTGATATATCTTTATCCTGTACAGGAGAGTTATATGTGGACCAAACTCTATTGATGTTCCAGTGATCCCTCTTTGGAAGCTACTCATCAAAGAGGTTAAACATTTTTGTTGCTTTCATTCTAAGCTGCTTAGGTGGCCATATGTGCATATAATCAATTCTATATATAACTTCCCACTACTCACTCTTCAAGCGCATTTCTTTTTCAAATGCTATTGAAAGCTCCTCCATGAAACATCATCAATTCATTCATTCATCCCCATGCCTGTGTGTCTGCTTGGTATTTCTGTGTATCTATGTCCTAGGAGCTCATTCTATTTGCCTTTTGAGGACCATTGAAGGTTTCCAAGCTGCACTGGAAATCAAACCTTCCAGACAAGGGCTGTCTCTTAGTCAACAGAGATTAAGTAACAGCAGTACCTGATAGATGCCTGCAGCTGCAGAGATCCACTGAGCTCATTGGATGGATTTTGGGCACAGCACTACACAATATCTCTTTCAGACAGGAACAGCCTATATGTGGCCTAAACTGGGTGTTTGTGGCGGTGTGCTTATGGTATGTGAGCTCCGGGCTCACAGCACAATCTGCTCTTCTCTCACCTTTGTTACATTTCCTGTAAGAAGAAAACAAAACAAGGATTGGGCTGAGTCATTTACATCCCAGATAATATCCTATTGGTCCGTATTCTGTCAGATGAAGATGGTTTGAGCTGATTAGACTAAAGTTGCTGCTAAATAAATTACAGAGGGGGTCAGAGTCACAAGACTTAATATCTCTTAGTCCAGACCTTTTCTAACAAGTTGGACTGTCTAGGTATATTTGGGCCATTTAAATGTGGCCAGCTTTTTACTATTGCTATCTCTCCAAACAGGTCCTAAATCCATTTTACATGTTCCAGTTGTTCAGTGTGTGTCTGTGGTTTGCTGAAGATTACATGGAGTATGCCACTGCCATCATATTCATGTCTTTTCTCTCAATATTTTTGACCATATATGATCTTAGAAAGGTGAGACATGTCATATTTTCCACACAGTAGATTTACTTCTAATGTCTGGGAAAGGCCAGCATGTTACAAACATGCACACAGTGCTATGAGACTTACTCAGAGGTTTAGACTTGTGACATTGTGTAGTAGCAGGTGCAACAGCTTGGCCCTCTAGTCATCATAATCTCTGTGTGGTACCTTACCACATCCTCCCTTCCCCATTCCAGTGCTTCACTTTGTAACATTTTGTTATGCTCTCCGTAATTAGGGTGGAGAATTTCTTTCTATGTAAGGTTATATAGTTCCTGGTAGAGCTGGAACACAGTTTCTGAAGGCTCTCATAACCACAAATAACAAAAGGAAAAATTGTTAGTGGACAAATTGCATCATGTAAGTAAGATGTAACACTTTTGTATGTTCTTCTTTAATTTATAGCAATCCATTAAACTGCACAAACTGGTTGAGTCTCATAACAACATCATGGTCACTGTCTGCAGAAATAAGGAAGGTGACTCCTCTATGCTTCTTTTTTTCATTGTGTTTTGTTTCTATAGCAATTTATATCAAACCCAAACACATATAGTAACAGATTTATTCTAAAGTGGTTTTCCACTTCTGTTTCTCAGCTCAGTTAACTCACTTCTGCACACAGAGGAAATTTGACTTATAAATATGTTGTGGCACATCAAACATGCAGCCTTAGCAGAAAATTGTCAGGAAAACAAAGTAATTTTTCTTAAAGCAATGCTGACATAGCCAGCAACATACCCATTAATGGCTGTGAGTCCACCTAATTGCTCCATGGAAAGTCAAGGTATCTAGAGCACAGTCCAAAGAGATGAGTCAAATAAAGAAATCCAAGATCCAAGGCTCTTCAGTTTGGTCAGTGCATTGGAACAGTAACCATTGGTTGAGCTCCTTGGTAGATAAGGAGTAATTCTACAGTTGGAACTGATGCCTAGGCTTTTCTTAAGTTTTGGAGGTTGTATGCTTAGGTCTACTGTGGTCCTTTGTTTATTAGCCATTATAAAGAATTCTATTCAGCTAGTAGTTCCTTGTATTTTTTACCCCTTGCTACAAAGAAATATGTGAAACACGAAGTTTGCATTACTTATAATTTTCAGGCTTCCAAGAGCTGGAATCACACCATCTTGTTCCTGGAGATATGCTGATTTTGAAAGAGGGCAAAACCCTTTTGCCTTGTGATGCCATCCTGGTCAGTGGGCAGTGCACTGTAAATGAAAGCATGCTGACAGGTACAACTCATCCCTCCCAGGTTTTCCACCTGAACACCATCGTTGCCCCATAGCTTCAGTCGGTGACACAGGACAGAGTGTTGTGTACATCCCTTTCTGTGAGACAGTCCATAGCTGGCTGAAAAGGGAATTCTTTTGGATCGATATAATAGAGATTGAATCATTGTTAATTGTCTAAAACAGACAATATGGACTTTAGGAAGGGCAATGTATTCTTTTCTACCTTTCTGGGGTGCAGCATTTAGGAAGAGATGATCTGATGAGAAGGGAAAGAGTGGACAGTGAACAGCAGTGAACAGAACAGGAGAAGAAAATGAATATGAAGCAAAGTTGTTCCTACACAGGGCCCACAGTCCACTCTGGCTACAGGGGTTCCTGTCACTGGCTGGATGTCTCATTGCTAAAGCATGTCCAACCTGTGGAGTGTCTGTCTAGTCCTCCAGACACAGCCTCACATTCCTGTGATAGCAGTGAAGGACACACCAGGTGGGAGAGGTCACTGGAAAGCAGAATTTTTGGTGCAGGATGAGGTCACAGTTCTATTTCTTGTCTTTAAATTTGATCTTGGACTGAATCAAACTGAAACTGACAGTTCTGAAATTTCATATAAATGAGAAATTCCAGAAACACCTTTCATTTAGAAAACTTCAGCTGTCACAAAATATTTCTTTTTCACCTTAGTGTCTGCTTCGACATAAATATTTGTCATCTGTCAAGCTTTGAGCTAAAGGCCCTCCTTTTTACTAGAGAGGGAAAATAGGGAATATCATGTTCCCATCTGCTTGAGGGACTGTGTAGTGACCCACACATGAGGTTCAAATTAGTTAAACAACTTGTGGCCATTCAAAGGAAGTCATGCAACACCAGTTCAGGCCTCTTTTCAAGTCTCTACATTTACAACCAGAGTTTGGAGTCCTTGGACTGCTTTCAGTTCTCAGACTTACATGAAGCTGCTGTACTGATGCAAAGAAAAACTCTTCTCTGGAAGTCTGTTTGTTTGCTAGGCTTTAAGCTCTACTCACTCTGAAGATAACAAAATATAAAAGTAAATTTTCTGTAAATGGTTTCTCTAGTAAATACCTTTAACTTACCACCTAGATGTCTAGGTATTTATTTGAAAGGCTGTTATTAAGCGTACTGCTGTTTTCGTCATCTGAACTAATCTTCCCTAGGAGAAAGTATTCCAGTCACAAAGACCCACCTACCCCAAGCTGATAATTTCAAGCCCTGGAGAGTGTACTGTGCAGAGGATTACAGGAAACATGTCCTCTTCTGTGGAACAGAAGTCATCCAGACCAAGGCAGATGACAGAGGTGTAGTGAAAGCTGTGGTGCTGAGGACTGGTCAGTCAACACTTGAGTTCACTTTTCCTTCCATGATTTTTCTCACTGGAACAATGTATCAAATTACATTAAGTTAAAGACACTAATCCATCAACAGACAGAGAGAGAATCATTATCCTGGGCTGGGCTAAGTTATTATGCATTGTTTCTTTTGATTGGCATAACTTCTACAGAAACTTACAGTATATAATTACAAAGAAGAATTTTGCTTTGCTTCTAAGACATTGAAAAAATCCTTCCCCCTAAGACAAAAATAATTATTTTCTATATTCTGCAGATAAGGTCACATACATTAAAATTAAACACCTGGGCCTTCTTTCATAAATTGCAGAAATTATGAATAATTTTGAAGCCCCCATTCTTTACAGAGAATTTTGTCGAATATTTTCCCCTTGAAATTATTTTAATTTGTCTTTCCAGGTTTCAACACAGCCAAGGGGGAACTGGTGAGGTCCATTCTCTACCCTAAGCCCATGAACTTCAAACTGTACAGAGATGCCCTCCGGTTCCTGATGTGCCTCATAGCATTTGCAGTCATTGGAATGGTCTACACAGTGTGTGTATTTGCACTTAATGGGGTGAGTTACTAAATGCAGGAGAAATGGTTCACCTGAAACCCTTTTAAAACAGTTCACTCGTTCTCATGCATCAAGGTCAATGTGAGAAGAATTATACACTGTAAAGAGTAGTTCTGCAAATTTTAAAGCTTAATTCATGTAGAACTTTTTCAGAAACTTTCAAGAAAGCATTTAATGCCATGATAACTATCTGCCAATGTAATGCAGGTTACAAGGTTGCAAGGTTGATTCTATAATTCAGCTTTTGAATAATTTTTCTCCTGGGGAATAATCTACAATCAGTTGGCTCAGAAGATTATTTCCCCTTAGGATATCAAAGAAAGGGTGTTTAAGAACATATTCTTGTGTCTGCTTTGCAGTTTTTCCTTTTTATTTTTTTTTAATTTACCTTCTCCATTGTAATATGTAAAATACATGCTGATGCTATCTCAATTGCTGAAATTGTCTTGTCAATCTTTTAAGATTGAATCATAGAATGTATTAAATGCTTTCTCTTCTGAGGTTTTATCTAAAGGTGGGTGGTAAGTTCTTCATTCTAACATAAAATAGATACAAAATATTATCAAACTGGGGTGTTCTGGGGTCTGAGACAATATCAATGAAGGGAGAATCAGAACATGATGGAAATTCAGCACATCAAATGCAGCATGATTTGTGGTCAAAGTCCCAAGCTCAGAAGTAGCAGTAGTAGTTCTCTATGATGTTTTGCAAGTGTTTCTGAACTGCAAATTTGCTTCAGTTTGCAATGACTCAGTCCTGGGACCCCAGTTTGAAAAGCATTCAATTTTTTAGCATTCACATCAACTGCTCAGAATAATGGTGCCCACGCTCAGCATCCTGGCAGTCAGTTTTACACTGACCTCTAAGCTCCCAAATTATAGATTGCTTTTATAAATGTAACTGTCGCTGCCATATCTCTTCCTGCAGGTAAAAGCAATATTCTTTCACAACTCCTAGAACATAAGGTCAGAAGAAATCATTAGCTCATACATTCTGCCCTCATTTTCAGCACCATCCCATATGTCTCACCTCTCACCTTCACATGGAGTCCAGAGCTGTGCCTGTAGGCATTTGGATGAATGCCCATATAAATAGCAGATTCCTGTGTGCTGTGTCATGGGAAAATGGGTTTGACTGAGGGTGCAATGATTTAGCTGGCATGTTTGAACATGTGCTTTGGAGGAGGCTGTGAACTCTACCTGGCAGGTTTGTTTGCATGGAGAATGGATGAAGGCCTAGAGGCTGCTCTTTAGCAGTAATGAGGCTTTAAAGCCTCTGGTTAAATCAAGTCTATTAATTTCTTATGGAGATGAATACATGATGGACCACGGGCAGAAAACAGTACAGCCTAGAGCACCAGCAGTGGAGGGCAAGCAACACTCCTTGCCACTCTCTTCCTGATAACTCTCCTTGTTATTATGTCAGGAGGAGACAGGAGAATTGGTGAAGAAGGCTTTGGATGTTATCACTATTGCTGTTCCACCAGCTCTGCCAGCTGCCTTGACAACAGGAATCATTTATACCCAACAGAGGTTGAAGAAAAAGGGCATCTTTTGCATCAGCCCACAGAGGATCAACATGTGTGGACAGCTGAATCTTGTCTGCTTTGATAAAGTAATGTCTGTGTGGTGGATATGCCCTCATTGGTAATGGGAGCCATGCTGGGGGTGGGATGCTGGGCTTTGACTGAGCATTTCCTCACAATGACCAATGCTGTGCACTTGAGTTCTTGATGTCTGAACAGAAGCTGTGGCAAATTCTTGGAATCTAGGAATTGTCTGGTAACCCTTCTGCTCTGCATTGTGCTAATATTTTCTGGACAGTAACTTCTTAAAATAAGTCTTGTTTTTTATTCTTATTTAAGCTCTCATGTGGGAAGTTAATTTAAATGTACTTCTTAACTTAGACTGGCACCTTAACAGAAGATGGCCTGGATCTTTGGGGCTTGCTGCCCTCTGAAAGAGACTGGTAAGGCTCCTTGACAGACCAAGGGCAGCTAAATTTGGTGGGGTAGTGATTAGATTCTTCTGTTAGACAAAAGACCAAATCTGAAAGACAGTTATTGATAAACAGTTAAGCAGTTTGAAGTTCCCCATGTTTATATTTTAAATTTTATTTCTATATCCTCTGGAAGATGAATTGTTTGCCTTATCCCATTGGTCCTGCTCCACATGCAAAGGTTCAGCCACTGTTGCCAGCATTTGGCACAACATGTCTGGGCAGACAGTGTTCAGTTGACAGGCTGGGTTAGATCTCAAAGCTGCAGTGTAAACCCAACCCTTGATGACAGGAAGTCACTGTTACCCACGAGATTGACACTCTGTTCTTTCAGTGGCCTTGATTTTGCCCTTTTACATTTCCAGAAACATGTATACACAGAGTTGCTCAAACTTATATCAGCTTCAGAACTCAAAGAATCTTTGCACAAGCCTCAAGGAAGATATTTTACAATATGTTCCTCTCTCCATCCCATTGGACTCCCTAACTAAGCATAACACATCAGGTTTGAGCATGTGTATCCCAGCCTCAAGAGGTGCATGAAAAGCAGTTCATGCGGAAGGACAAATCCAAAGAGGCTGCATGTGGTCTGGGCTCAGGATAGGAATTTTACTGTCCCCAATTTGGGATTTTTTTTCTGTTAGTCTTATGTTGTTCGGTGTTCTCTGAGAGTAACTTTTATGTTCTCTTTTGCTTTAGCTTTCAGGATATTCACAGTTTCCCTGCAGGCCACGGCCTGCCTTGGGGCCCAGTGTTCAAAGCACTGACAGTTTGTCATTCATTAATTGTTTGGGAGGGCAAGATCCAAGGAGATCCACTGGATGTGAAAATGTTCGAGGCCACTAACTGGGTAAAGCTGTGATCTGTTTTTATCTAAACAGTGGGGAGATCACCTTGCCAACTCAGGTTTAGCCAGACACCTATCAAAGTTATGAAAAACTCAGGATTCTGTTAAATAACTCCTGTGAAACAGGAATAATTGAGTTTCTTTTGACACCAAAAAATATTTTTGTTCTTCACAATCCTGTTGTGATGATAAAAAATCCAGATGATTTGTGGAATACTTAAAGAGCAGAGCTTTTTACATTAATACAATTTCTTGTGCATTATTTTCTCATTGAGTCAATATTGTATCTTAAGATTTTTCTTTTTTATTGTGTTTTACTGGATAAAGGATTTATTGTCAATGATAGGACATAGTCTATTTGCTGTGCAAGGGTACAGCAGTGTTTTAGTAAACCTGGTGAGGCTTTATACTCCATTGCTAAGAGAGACAGTAGATTTTCCGTTATTGGAAGTGTTTAGTTTGACATCAGACAGACCCCTCCCAGGAATGAATAAGACACCTTTTTTAGAGGCAAGGAAAAGCTCTAAATGGATCCTTGAGGTTCCTTTCAACTAAGCTGGTATTGTAGTCTGAAATATTTATGTCTTTCAATACACAGGTGATAGATGAGTCCAGTGGACACCAGATCAATGGTCAAAGATCCACGCATGCCACAGTTGTTAGACCTGGACTTAAAGCTTCCACTGTAAGTTATTTGCAAGATTCACATCCATGATCAAGTTAGACTGTCAGTGTAAGGTTACTTTCCAGTACAGGAAAATTTGTGTGTCCTTGTCCAAGAAAGCTCTTCCCTACTTTGTCTTCCTTATACTGCCTACAGAGAGATTGCCTTGCTCTCTCTGATTACAGATGCCTGGGGAGCCTGCTGGTCACACCAGAAAAAAGGGGATGTTGGATTAGAGATTGTCCACCTCAAGGATTTGCCTGTTCTCATGGCTTGGGACTCAGTCCAAACTAAGCTGAGTGGGGAATGCAGTGGAATCTGGTGGCTGATGTCAGATCCTTACTGGTGTCACTTTCTGACAACCATTTTCCCTTTACAAGACCAGTGTAAGACCTAACACAGTCTTACTAAAGAAACAGGGCTAGTAAATTCCTATCAGTAAATTACATTTAGTAGTCTGCTAAAATTGTCAATGAACTTTTCCTACTGCTTAAGCTAAATATTTCTGCACAGATTTAATCTCATCTTTATGTACCTTTAGTCATTTCTGTCTAAGTTTGACAAATTAGCCCATTATACATAGTTAATTTCTTACTATGGCCCAGAGGACAGACCTAAAATCCTTTGGTCTGAGTTTAAAATCCTTGCTAGAGTGTGTAATCCACTTGCTTTTCTCCTAGGCCCCAGTGGAAGGAATTACCATTTTGCATCAGTTCCCATTTTCCTCAGCCTTGCAAAGAATGTCTGTCATTGCCCAGGAAATTGGTGGGGATCCACAGGTCTTCTTAAAAGGGGCTCCTGAAGTAGTAGCCATGCTGTGTAGAGCAGAAACAGGTAACAAACATTTATAAATGCATCCTAGAAATGGATACGTATAAGTAACTTTGGGTGGCGCAATGAAATGGAAGGCCCAAATGAGATTTCTAAGACTTTATACTAAAGCCTGAGAAGTGTCTCTTGTATTCCAAGTCTAAGGCTAAGCTCTCACATAGCCCTTCTCAAGAAAGAAGGATTTTGAGTGAGATAAGAGATAAAAGTAGCTACCAACTCCTATACAAGATGTACTATTCTGGCAGAATAGATATTTGGAAAAGTTGTCTACAGGTCTGCCCTGCCTCAAAAAAGTCGTGGGTTTTTTTCACAAACCTTGGGAGGGCAGCTAGAGAGGCACAGATCCTTCATGACACCCTGGAAGAAGGTAAGTCTTTGCAGTTTGGGACCTAAGTTCAAAATTATAAAGCACAGCAAAGATTTTCTTATTGAACAAAATTAAATTCAGCTCCTTTCTTTGATGTGCTTGGCCTGTTGATAGACTCTAGGTCTACAGGCCCTCTGGGACATAAGCCTTCCCTGCTCCAAGGCTTCCTTTTATTAGAAAGCAGTTAAATGCTGTGATAAACTGTCTTTTCCTCTTTTGCACAGTCCCATCGAACTTTGAAAGCAAGCTCCTGCTCTACACGGCACAGGGCTTTCGGGTCATTGCACTGGCCTGTAAAACTCTGCAGGCAGGGAAGCCGCCTGCTGCTCTAACAAGGTAAGCCATGGAAAACACTGCTTCTGGCCATGTTCATGGGTCAGGGGTGCCTCACAAAGCACCACCACATCACCCCTGCCAAGAACAGGGTCATAGAACTGAGTTTTGTTAGATTCAGGCCAGATGGAATATGATTTAAATATGGATATATATCTGGAAATAGACAGAGGACACTCCTATAGCACATGCACAGAATCCTTGCACATTTCTTAGCTTTCTTAACTCTTGATTAACATAGGAAGCATAATCCCATTACACTCTGAAGACTAGCACATGCCCCCCCATTCATTCCATCATTCACACTAGTCTCCTTGCAGGTTTATCTATGCTTTCAGTTGAATAGAAGTATTTTCAAATTTTTTTTTAATTATCCACACTCTGATTATGTGAAGGCAGCAGATGACCTCCATTACTGTTCTTCAGCCCAGTCAAAGTCAGCAAATTATCTTCTGCTGTTATGTTGGTCCAATCACTTAGCTTTCTAGCTTTAGCCCTGTTTAGTTTCTAAAGAAGTCAGCAAACTCTTCTATTATGCTCATGGTATTAGTTTTTTACAAGCCTCACAAAAGAACACTTACACACAAATTCATATAATTTTCCCCAAATCCCTTTCACTTTTGCCTGTGGTTCTCCAGAAACACCACTTCTGAAATATCTTCAGTTACTGGGCACCTGCTGTCCTCTCTCTTTACTAGCTGCAGGTCCAAATTTAGGTGAGGCTTGCTTGCTTTTTCATGGGGTTTTTTGCTTTGCTAAAAGGGCCGATGACACTGAGGCAAGAGTGCAAGTGGTTACGTAACTCTTGTGGCAGATGTCGTAACAGACCTGTCCAACCCAATGAGCAAATGTGTGTGAAATGGCCCAGATTTTGCAGTCGTGTATGCAGTTTCAGCATGTGTGATGTTTATGCTGCCAGAAGAAAGGAGAAAGCTGCTGGTCAAACACGAGATCTGCTGTGAAAGCAGTGACTATTCAGGTACTACCTGACTCAGCTACTGTGACTGCCATGCAAGTGTTCGATGCCTCCTTGGTGTCTAAAATAAGTGCCTGAAAGCTTTACTTCTTTTCAGATTCTTCAGAGTCGACCTGTGTCCCTATGAGACCTCTAGTTCATGACTCAGGGATGGGGTATCTACTAAATTCTGTTCTCAGCTGCATGTGTTCAACTGTAAAAAAGCAATAGCACAGGTGAAAAGAAAAATGTAGGGGAAAACAGAACTGAATTTGCCAGAAGGCTGTTTGCTTAGGTCCAGCTGTCAAAAGGAGCAGACACATTAACTAAGGCGTGTTCTTTGTTGTACAGTCCTCAAATCAGAAGGTCTAATGTGCAGGAACTTTCCAAATCAGACCACCACATTTTGGGAGTCCTGTAGGAAATTCAGGGTTCTGGTACTTAAGTAACACTGCTGAAAAATAAACAAATGATTTTAATTCTTTTGAGTTAGGTGGGATGGTTAATAGTTACAACTGGCTATCAACAAATCCAATGGTGATAAAGATAAAATAAATAATTAAACCTGTCTGTCTCTTTTTGACTAATAGGGAGGAAGTGGAATCTGATCTGACATTCCTGGGTCTGCTGATAATGGAGAATCGATTAAAGAGGGAGACAAAGCCTGTTTTGGAAGAGCTCAGTGCTGCCCACATCAGGAGTGTCATGGTCACAGGTATCTAAAAAAGGTGGATTATTTCTGTGGTCACTGGCCCAGGCAGGGAGTCCACCAATGTTTAAGTGAAAAATCTGCTGTTGTCAAGTCCACTGGTAGGAAGAGGTATCTGTGTTTTAATAATGATATAAGATGAACCATGTTGTCCCTGGCAACTTCACCAGGCTGTGTCTGATTCTAATAAAAGCATGTCATGCAAGATCCCTTTTTACAGGGCCTCCTGAAATGAGCAGAAATAGAGTATGCATGCTCAGGACAAATCTCCAAACGTTTTGAAATCTGTATTTCTCATCTCAGTCTCATGCCTACCAGTGGGTGGGTCTTTTTAGTTTTGTTTTGGTTTGTTTTCTGTGTTTTTTGTGGGGTTTTTTGTTTGTTTGTTCATTTGGTTTGGTTTGGTTTGTGTGTTGGTTTTTTTTGTTTGTTTGTTTGGGTTTTTTTGTTGTTGGTTTTGGTTTTGTTTGTTTGTTTGTTTTTGTTTTTTTTTTCCTTGGAGGACTATTCTATCCAAATCCAAACCAGGGTTTGGATAAAATAACCCCAAGTTTTTCCATTGTCCAAAGACTTGGGCCTCACCCCTTTCAGCCCACATACACAGAAGCCAATCAGTGAGAATCGAGAATCAGGGATACCAGCAGCAACTTAGCATTGAACTCCTTATTGCTTTTTTTTCTAAAACAAATAATCTAGGAGCACATTCCCCATATGAATTTCTTCAAGCTGACTATGAAAATACTTTTTGTCCAAATCAAAATGTTTCTTTTCCAAATGAAAATATATTTAATGATTGAGACAAACCTTTTCTGCAAAGTTGTAATCTTTATCAAAAACTTTCTTGTGCACAGACTCTGAAATCTTCCTGATTCTTCTGGATATATTTGAAAACTAAGAATTCAAGACAACGAATAAACAATTCCTCACTGCAGAAACTTTTAGATAACACTTCCTTTGATTTTTGTAGGGGACAACATTCAGACAGCTGTAACAGTTGCCAAAAATGCTGGCATGATTGCTCCAACACACAGAGTGATTCTTGTGGAAGCAAACGAAGTGCCTGGATCTTTTTCAGCATCTATAACATGGAAATCCCTACAAGAAAACAAATTTGGAGACTACAGAAGCCTGGTGAGCATATCAGAAGCAGATTTTGTGCAGCAAGAAAACAAACTAAGATGAAATGCTTTAAATAAGGAATGGGATTATGCTAGTATAGCAGAGAACTGCCATTCACCATTAGAATATGTGCTAGAAGAGTGTTTATAAAGAGGGGATCTTTACAAAAATGTGGCTTACTTCTTAGCATATTATCCTGTGAACACATTTTTGCTAACTGCTTAGCTGGGTTTGAGACCAGCTTTGCAGAAATCCCAGAAAGATTTGTCTCTAGCCCTCATTCTTAGCTGATGCTAATTTAAAAGCTTCCTTTCCCTGCAAGAGAAATTTGATGATATAGATGTGGAAAAAATCTACCGAGCTGCATTGAACAAACCAGCCCTGTTCAAGCCAGTAGAATGTCAGCACTTTCCTATACCTGCAGAGCTAAAACACCATTCCACTGTTGAGAAGTTGCATACACACAGTGAATCACAGGCAAGCCCAACTGAGAAATTTATTTCATCAAGCATCTCCACAGAGAAGCTGTGATGAAGACCAGTTACTTTCTCCCTGAAGAGTTAGTCTGAAGGTGCTGACCCTTCTCTGGGAAGTACAGAGTCAGGCAGATGGTAGGGAATATCTTCAGGGGCTGTTGAGTGGCTGGCTCCTCAGCCTGAGCAAATTCTGCCCTGTTTCACTGCTCAAAGACTTGCTTAGTTGTAGTGCTCATCTGCTGTCTCTAGGCCCTCTCATTTCCAGTGCAGCCCACCAGATTGGCCCTGTTGCATGAATTCTACCAAATGCAACAATCCATTTGATAGAACTCATGCAACGAACACCCAGTTAACACTGGATATTGGCATTATATGCCTCATTCCCTTTACAAGCCCAAGCAAAGTCACTGGACCTTGAATCCTAGTCCCCCAGAGCCTTCAAAAACACCCTCCTCATGATATGTCCTTTACTTTGTCTGTAGTAGTGTCTGTGTAAATGCAGAGTAGCTTTTGAGGGCCTGGGCACAGCACTCATTCTGTCTTATTTTATAGGAGGATGACAGTCAGACTGAGGCAGGAATCAGGCTGGCGTTGGGATCAGACCAGTATCATTTTGCCATGAATGGAAAATCTTATCAAATTGTAGCACAGCATTTCAGGCACTTACTTCCAAAGGTAAGATCTGGATTATTTAATTGGAGTAACCTTGTCATTCAGGAGATATGAATTGTCCTTGTAAAATTAGCTGAAAAGACCTGTATCAGAACATCTTCTGGGAACAATTATAACACTGAAATACACATAGGCTGGATGAACCTCTGATATTATTATATGGGGAAGGATATGAAAATCCCTGTATTTTTCTCTGCGCATGAAAGGAGCAGGCATGCCTCAAGGTGTGAGGACATGATTTAAAACATTTATGCCCATATTCCTACCCCTTGCACAGCACTACTCTGACCTGTTTTAGACAACAGGAGAAAAAGTAATATTACACATGGTGCAATTCATCATAGCTCTGTTCCATGGACAGAATAACCTCATGAATTCTCTTCTTGTAACTACCCACCTGGTAATCTGTGTTCATCAGGTAACTCAAAAGGCATACCAGGCCTCTTGTCCTTATTATCATTGTTACTTTTTCAAAATATTAATTAAGATCCCCTTTATCTTTGATCATCAGCCTTTCCTGCTTCAGAGTCTAGAATCAGTTGTTTATAAATGTCATATTTGGTGATTTTAATTCAGATTATTACTGAAATCACTTACTTCAAATGTTTTAAAGATAATTTCCTGTTTTTCTCCTTACAGCTCTTGCTGAATGGAACAGTTTTTGCTAGAATGTCTCCTAGTCAGAAATCCAGCCTTGTAGAAGAGTTTCAAAAGCTGGAGTAAGTTCCTAATGAATTTGAAAGTGTTTGTTGAATTTCCAGGCTTGAAAAGAGTCGAGTAAGAGCTAGCTTTTGTCCAGCATAGTGTTTCATGGAACTGCACAAACTGAAACCTTCACATGTCTGCAAGTTGGCAATTAAATTCCGAAAGTCTGTTAAAAAAGAGATGCTGAACTTCATGCTAGTTTGGCAACTTGTCAAAGATCAAATTCTTCCATGGTCCTGGCTTTTGTTTGTTCATATCACCCTTCATTTTTACTTCTCACTGGGCCTGAAGGATTGACAATTGTCTCTCCACGATTTTTAAGAATCCCTCGAAGCACTGCAGCTTCTCTGAGCTTGCTGTCTTTTTACTGTGCTACTGCGGGCTCAATGTGATAGCTTAGAAAATGTGGCAGGGCAGTCTGGGTTGTTCACAGACACAGTAAGATAGATGGATAGATAGACAGACAGACACAGGCAGATAGAGAAGAGAGAGAGAGAGAGAGAGAGAGAGAGAGAGAGAGAGAGAGAGAGGTATGTGGATATATTCTCAAGTCCCAAGCATCTTGTTGTCTGCTGTTCAGCTGTTTCCCAAGTCTTTTGAAGACCCTCATCCTTTCCCTCCTAGCTAGCCCCAGGCCTTGTCCTAGAGCAAGGTGAGATTTAGGCTGTTTCATATTATCAACCTGGTATGTACAGCTGTGAGCACCTCAACTGCTGTCTGGCCAGACAGGCTTTAACTTTCCAGAAAGGCTTTTATCAAAAATATTGCATGACTTGCATAAATGACTTGCATGGAGCAGGCTTTGATTCCTCACTTGCCTTATCCCTTTATTTTTTAGTTACTTTGTGGGCATGTGTGGAGATGGAGCCAATGACTGCGGGGTAAGTGAAATTTTTTTATAGTATGTTTTAAAACTGAGAAATTAATGCAATGCCAGTAGAATATTCCAAACTGAGCACATGCTGGAGATGGGAGTGTACCACTTATTCACAGAGCAGCTGTACTACCAGTATTGATTTAGACCTGATCCCACTGTGTGGTCCTTACCATGCAAATCTCTGTCCTAGGCAGAGATTTTTGCAGTTTGTGATCTCAAAGACTGGTTCATTTTCCTTGCAAAACCCACCAAAAGATTCTCCTGGAGGAAGCGAGCAGAGAACCTAGACTAGCTGCATAAAGTGTGGGAGCAAACAGGTGCTAAAAAAGGAGGCAGAGCCAAACCCATCTTCTGTAGCTGGTAGTGAATGGCTGTGGGGTCTGTGGAAAATGAATTTTCCCATGCTCTCATCCCCATTCTTTCCCTGGACTTGGGATCTTGCTGGAGGAACCCTCAGGGTAGAGCACACCCAGGGAGTGAAGAGAGGCTGCTGTCACAGAACACATCCTGTAATAAGGGGTCACTGCTTGACTGACATGTAAGTTGCTGTGTCTTCCTGGTGAGCACTGAGGAGGAATTTAACTTTCAGGCTTTGAAAGTGGCACATGCAGGGATATCACTGTCAGAGCAGGAGGCATCTGTGGCTTCACCTTTCACATCTCAAACGCCCAGCATAGCCTGTGTTCCAGAGCTAATCAGGTAAGGATGGGCGTGTCTTTCCTACTTCATAAAGAAGAAAGTTCCCACTTCTCTCAAACATTAGGCTTGGGTGTTCTCATCGAGTCACAATATGCATGTCTAGAGAAAAATAAATGTCTTTGACCTTGAAATTGTCATTTGCCTAGTCCCTATCTGAAATTCTTTTAAGATACATTAATTATCACAAGAAGAGGACAATTACAGTTGAGCTTTATGTTATCAAAAGTATTTTAAATGCAAAAGAAATAACAAAATGAACAGTGCTCCATAAAGCTGAATCACATGTCCACCAGCCAACCTGTATACGAATTTTATGTCCTACCTCTGATACCCTATGATAGTAAAATATGGCATCTATATTGCTAGAATCCTGATTTTGCTTACTGGGGCATTTGAGTAGCCAGGGAGAGAACATTATCCTTATTGGATATTGTACGTTCACTGTAGGAGGAGAGGACTTGTTAGTTCTGAACTCACTGAACAGCTGCTTGGCTTTGTAAGTTTTTCCTCATAAGTTGTTACCTACACTATTAATGTCAGCAGAAAAAGCTGCTGCAGTAAATTGTAGACTACACAACACAGGTGACTGGAATCAAGTCCATTTCATTGAACAAGCTATCTGCAAGTGGAGATTTTATTTTCATTTAGGTCAGATTTTATTTCATCTCCCAGCAAGATACTGGTAGAGGCCTCTTTTCTTGTGATGTGCCTTGTTTTTCAACAGCCTTTTGAGAGAACTGGAGCAGACTCATCACCTAACTGCTTCACTTTGCTTATGCCTTCACACAGGGAAGGCCGTGCTGCACTTGTCACTTCCTTCTGCATGTTCAAGTACATGGCACTGTACAGCACAATTCAGTACCTTGGTGTTCTCCTGCTTTATTGGGTATGTATTGGGAAAACATTGGCTGGAACTGGGTAAGCTACTATTTTTTTTGTAGGAGAAACAGGGCATAAAAGCCACATGAAAGTGAGAGATGGAGCTTTACTTTTACCCGAGCTTTAACCTTCTGTGGTGTGTTCATATGGTCCTCCTGTACCCTCAGCAGAAAACTGGCAAGATTCTTCCCATTAACTTCAGCCAGAGGGCTCAAGATCCAAGCTGGGCAAAAAGAAAGCTGAGATACTGAATGATTTTTGGATGAGGCAATATGTCTGTGCAAAGGAAGAATCTGGTGTAAGCATATGCTGTTACAATTTATTCAGCATTTAAAGCATGAATTGACTTGACAGTAAGCAAATCCCCTGGAGTGCCTTAAACCACTTTTGCATGGCTTTTTCCCAGATGGAAAGGAGAGCTTTGTGTTCAGAAGTAATCCAGCAGTGAGAAAGCAGTCTCTTCAAATATTCTTCTCTTTTATGGCCTGGAGTGAAATGAAAGTGTAGTTAGTCCAAACAATGTGCAAAATGTGAATATTCACCCCAGGCCCAATGGTGAGGAACTTATTGGCAGGGTGGTGAAAAGTGTGGTCCCCTTATCTGCAGAGCAGCATTTCAGAACAAATGGCAGAGCATCAGCTCCATGGATATAATACGGCTTTCTGGAGAGGATATAAATGTGCCCGTGGCAAATGTATGATTTGTGTTTTTTTTCTTTGTTTTCCTCTTTTCAGCAACTAAACTCCTTTGGGAATTACCAATTTTTGTTCCAAGATCTGGCTATTACTACTGTAATTGGTGTGACAAGTAAGCCCATTAGTCATCCTATATATTAATGAGAGAATGATCTCAAATATTTTTCTCCTCCTTGGAAATGCATAATTCTACATAGAGAAAGGAAGAAAATGAAGGCCAAGCTTCCTGCAGACTAAACATCCTCTATGTAGAATACAGGATGTTTTAGATTACTAAAAGAGAGGTCTTGTTTGAGAAAAGACCTGAAGATGGCAAGTACTTAGTAGTGCATTTGCTGAGAGTGTAGGTTGCTGCTAACTGGGGTGCTATCTTTAGGACTGAGGAGTAAACCCAAACCTAGTGCAGTGGAAAGTCTATTCAGGCATTTTCCTGTTGACTTAGGAAGGCAAATTAAGAAAATACCTGGCTCCATTCCCAAATGAAAAAGTTGGGATTAACTTTTTTGAGTCCAGTTCACATTTGAAGCTGTGTAGGCCAAAGCCCCAAAAGAAAAGAGAGTGAAAATGGAGAAGAAAGAAATGACAGATGTTAGACACTACAGAACAGGAAGTTGTAAGCCAAGAATAAGAAGGGAAAACAGTGCTGAGGCAGAAAGAGAAATACAATGTCATTGAGACAGAATAAGTGCAGGAAGAATTTTAGAAGCAGGAGTGGCAGGGACAGGGCTGTGAAAAGCAATACAGCAAAACCACATCCTGGTATGTTCCATCCTTGCTGGAACACAGACAACAGGAAAAGGCTTTGATGAAATCAAGCCTAAAAAGGTCAGCCACAACAACACTGGGTGCCAAAAGCCACATTGCTGTAAGAAGTTTATCTGGAATTGCATCAAAACTTTGTGCACAGCTCTTTTATTCAAAGTCTGGGTAATTTGTTAAACCTGAGAACAGGAAAACCTGTTGTGTCAGGTAATGCTGTCCTTCTCCAGCTCAAATAACCAGCCACTAGGTGTTCAGTGCAGGAGTATGAACAGAACATGGGCAGCAAACAAATCCAAAGTCACAGCTGAAAAGTGACAGAAAGAGAACAGAAGAGCAAAAGTATATGTTCATGTTATTGGGCCTGACAGTAGCCAAATAAAATAAAAAGCCAACATTTTATTTTTCAAAAATGCCTCATGATAGTCAGATTACATTGGTTAACCTCTTCTGAGTCAGTATGTTTTGCAAGAAAACTCTGTTTTGTACTTGATGCAATCTCTGTATGTTTTGTTAAGAATATTACAGACTGAGAAAGTGTTATTGATACAGTCAGTATTACACAGCATCACTGCTTATTTTGGACATGCCAGTGAACACATCTATGCATGTTTCAGTGAGTTTCACAGGTGCCTATCCAAAGCTGGTTCCCTACAGGCCTCCAAGCCAGCTCGTCTCACCCCCATTGCTGCTCTCTGTTGTGCTTAACATCCTCTTCAGCCTCAGCATGCAGATCTTTGGGTTTTTGGTGGTCCAGAAGCAGCCTTGGTATTCCAAGACCAATATCCACAGGTAGGACCCCTTTCTGGGCCTCTGGATACCACAGGGTTGGCCTAGTGGAGCAGGCCTGAGTGAAACCATTCATCAGTTTAGCCTGCCCACAGAGTGCAAACACTTTAACCAGTGTTGACTGGGGTCCCTAGGCTATCCAGCAACCTGCCATGCATAGTTCATGTGGTGAGAATCCTTCTGCTGAGCACAGAGAGGAGGAATTGATTGCAGGAGAGATCAGGTTTGAGCTCAAGCTCTAACAAGTTCAGCAAGCTCAACCAGTGGTGAGATTTAGGGTATTGCCAATAACCTATATCATGGCTGTGAGGGAGGATTCCTGATAGTTAATAGTGGAAGCTGGGGGAAGTAGCCAGGACAATGTTCATTCCCTGACCAGTGTGACACTCTTTTTCAGTGCCTGCCTGTCAATGAACAACCATGACAGGAATTCATCCTCCAGCCTGGGGCTCCATGAGGTGAGAGATGGAGCCCATGAGCAAATAGATAATGGCTTCAAGAGCTATGAAAACACCACAGTGTGGCTGCTGAGCACCATCAATTGCCTCATTGTGGCCCTAGTGTTTTCCAAGGGAAAACCTTTCAGGCAACCCATCTACACCAATTGTAAGTATGGAGAGAGAAAAAATGATATATAAGTCAACTCAGGGGGTCAGTTTAATAGGGAAAAATTAAACTTGACCAAAATAATGTCAGCCAAAAAATCAGGAGAAACACTGTCATGTGAAGGGATAATGAGCATGTATGTTTGTGACAGTTCCAGAAGAGCTGTTCTTTTTCTCTTTGGGACAAATCCCACAGCATGCTCTTAGATAAAACTCTGTAACTCTCTACAGCTCTTTTTTTTTTTTTTTTTTTTTTTTTTAAATTTTTTACTGAAGAGGTTAAAATAATGCTGCAGGTTTCATGGCTTCGATGTTTTGGTATAGTAACAGTAAGGAGGGGACATTCCCTGTAGGAGCAGAAAAGTGGGTCATCAGTCTCCCAGAACAAGGCAAAACACAAATGCATGGGTGGAGGATGAAATTCGGTGCATGTCAGCTGAAGAGAAAATTAATATACTCACCATTGGAACATTTGCCTACAGACAGAAGAAGTAATAGGTTCTCCATTACTTAGACTCTTTAGATCCTGATCAAGAGCAAAGTCTTGACTTCACTGAAGTTGAAGGCAGCATTCCTAACCATATTAACAAGATTAAGATTATATCTGGACATTTTTCTGAATCACAGGATATACTATGTTCAGAGAGAGACTCACTGGAAGGCTATAAAACTTCTCAGATGGATAAGGTCAAATCAAATGTTCAAAATACCCATTTGGTGCTTTAAATCTGTGTATACAATGCTTGCTTGAGTGTGGACTCATGCATAGCTACTTGATTGAGTAAAGCTGGGGTTTTACTCTGTTTGTTTTTCTTTTGCTGAAAATTCCTTTCTATTTCATGGATTCTTTTGATGACTGTGTAACGCAGAAAATTATTACAATCTTCTACAGTAAAGGCAAGCACTGAGATTGCTCATAAACTTGTGCAGTTTTGTTTTTGGTTTTTTTTTTTTCTCTTATCCCTTCAGATATGTTCATACTGGTGCTTATAGGTCAGCTGGGCATTTGCCTCTTCTTGATGTTTGCTGACATTGATGATCTCTACTCCAAGATGGATGTGAGTATTCTCCCTAAGGGGATTTTCTTCCTACTGGACATTGTAAGCACACCGGGATTGTTTTAACAAAAGGCACAGACTTTTGCAGGAAGACACGGGATGTCTAAAGACAAATCATATTTAAAGAGGTGGATTTTAAATGATGTGATTGTAGAAACTTCTGGAAATATAGTGACTCCAGACTAGTATCTGTGCATTCAGTGGGACAGCTGTGCACATGTAATTTTGATTGTTTCAGCATACTGTCCAAGCATCAGAAGACAACATCACTAAGCTTATGTGTGGTATGTTGGTGACTTGTGAAGCCAGGAGCAGAATAGGTCTGGGCTCTGCGAGCTTAAAATAAAGCACCATGTTCTTGCGTTTCTCAAGCTGTGCTACTCTGAACAAAGGTCCTCTTGCCAAAATCTGCCAGTTAGCACTCAGACCAGCTCTCAGTTCCAGTCCTCAATCTTTTCAGGCTCCCCTTAAATTTTACAGAGCCTGCAGTTTCCTAAAGCAGTATTTGGGTTTAGAACAGTTGTAGAGAAAGACTAGTGGAGCTGCCATGGCAAGAGAGGATCTATCTTGGTCCTTGATTAATAAATAGCAATAAGGCTTGACTTATGTAGTCCAGCAGAATGCAAGCTGGGAATCGTCTTGTGCAAATCCATCCCAAGGGAAGTGTAAGGAATGTGAGGGAAGGGTAAGATCTACAGCAGCTGAAGTATGGGGTTGTCAGTGGACCTGACAATTAGTATGTTGAGGCTGGGAGATATTAACCTCCTCTACTGTGACACTCTCACGGTCTTGTTGTAGGAGTTACAGGAACAAAACAAGAAAAGTACCACACAGTTATTTTTTCTGTACATTTGCAATCACAGCATTGGCTTTGAGTCACAAGTGCTGAGGGCAATGCAACTTCCAGTACTGTATGTTTGTATGCCAGTTAACAAGTCGGTTTGGAAATGGAATTAATGAAATATGGAAAAAGAAAGAGAGTCAAAGGGTCCGGGTCTCGATTTTAAATGTCAAATAGCCCACTTAAAGTCGCCTCACTGTTGCCTCTAGCTATTTGCAGAGCCTGGCTCAGCGGGCAGACCCAGCTAGAGAACCTGCCACGAGATGGCACTTTAAAGCAAGTCATCGTCCTGTTCAGGACTGTGGTGGCCCAGAACATTCTTCAACACTGCAGTTGCAAGGGGATAAAATGCTTTTGGGGAGAACTGCAAAACTCTCAGCCCAAGCGGTCTGGAGGGAATTCACTGGAATTGCTGAGAAGAGAAAAGGAGGCAGAAACAATAAAAGCTTCTGCAATAGCCTAGCCCTGGAGAAACAGTTGATCCAAATTGTGAGTCTGAGCTGCATCTCCAAAACCAGTTGAGCTACAACCAGAAAGCCAGTCCCATCTCTGGGAAGCTGGAACTAGGTTTGGGGCTGAAATACTCAGCTTGAACTATTTCTCAACATTAGAAAATAAAAAGGCAGTTAGATTTCCTCTTTCAGTTCTAAAGAATGGTTTTCTCTGTTTTCTCTACTGCATCATAGATTTAAAAGCATCTTTATCAGTAACTCCTCAAGACAAACAGCAGTACTAGCTCATCAGCAGCGTAAGCCAGTTTGGGAGTCTGGCTTTTTATGACAAGAAGCTGCTGAAGATCTGGAGCACAAGTCATGTAAGGAGTGGCTGAGGGAGCTGTGTTTGTTTAGTCTCGGGAAAAGGAGGCTCAGGGAAGACCTTAATTCTGTTTAAAGTTACCTTACAGGAGGTTGTAGCAAGGTGGGTGTCACTTTTTTTCTCCTGTGTAACAAGTGGTAGAGAGGAAATGACCTCATGTTGTGCCAAGGAAAGTTTAGACTGGAGATTAAGAAAAAATTTTAACTGAAAGGGCGACAATCTGGAACAGACTGCTCAAGGAAGTGGTTGAGCAATCAGCCCTGGAAATATTTAAAAGAAGTGTAGTTGTGGTACTTAGGGACATGGTGGACTTAGCAGTGCCAGGTTTATGGTTGGGCTCAATGACTTTTAGGGGTTTTCTCAATCAGAATGATTCTGTGTTCTATTACACTAGTACCCATCAGTGTGGACACATTACTGAATAACTTCTCCTGCTTTTTCCCCAGCTCGTTTGCACCCCTACCACGTGGCGAATCTCGATGGTGATTATGCTTGCAGTCACATTTGCTGTGTCCTTCCTTGTTGAGGTGAGTGTGCATCATTGGATGTGCTGGTCACCACTAATTGGAGAAGCAAAATGGTCAAGTCTTGCTCTTTCTCCCTCCTCCTCAGCCCAGTTTGGGAATATTTAGTAAAACAGGAGTAATTGCTGCTACATCATCCTTGCTCCCTTTTTTTAAGGCTTTCTGTCTGAATGATAAGGAAATGCAAGGCCTGGCCACCTTTTATTTCCTCTGGTGAGTGGGATCTATCAGGCCCTGCCCCAGGCTAGAAAAATATGGGCAGTCTGTGGTGTTTCCTGAAGACTCTCAGGAGAAACTGGTCACAGTTCTCTGGTGAAGGGCTGGTATGAATTATGGTCAATAAAAGTCTGTTTAAGGGTCACGGATGAGCGGGGCAGGGGGGAGATCTAGGTCTCAACTATTTGCCCCATGTTCGTACTCTGGATGAAGAGTAAACTGCTGTCCTCTAAAGCCTTCTTTTTGCTCTTACCTTACAGGAAGCTGTCATTGAGAACAGATCCCTGTGGCTGCTTCTGAAAAAGACATTCCGGTACCACTCAAAGAGCTACTACAAGAGGCTGCAGCACCTGTTGGAGCAGGATTCAGCCTGGCCACCTCTGAATGAAACCTTGTTCTCAGATTCTGTGGCAGTAACAATAGAAGGAGATATGGGAGGCCATAGCAATCCAGCATTTGACAGCAGTGAGGACTCTGAAGGAAACTGCAGTGGACACATGTCCAGGACGGTTGCATTTGACCTTCAAAGGACTCAGTGATTTATAAAGAGGAAGAACCGACTCATTACTGCTCTCCCATTCTAGGAGTAACCAGCTCTTGCTTACAACTAAATTAACTGGAAGCATGAAATCTGCTGCAGTAACATAAAGCCACAATGTTGTTTCCTCTATACCCTTGCCCATACACAAATGGCTGCCATCTGTAAATCGAGCACCTTGTTGAATATTGGTAAAGTATTTCTGGTTGAACCACACTATTGCTGTGTCCCTCTGCTGAACTACATTATGCAGTCCCTAAGGGTGGGAGATGTTCCGTATTAAAAGTAGCTAATTGCAATAGAAGCACTCCCTTTGAGAAAACAAGTAGAACTTACTCCTGATACAGGCTGCTGAGCAGACGTGTTTCTGGGATTCCTCATGGAGTTTCAGATTCTGCTACTTGTTGTCTTGCTTTTTTGGGGGGGGGGGTTAACCCTTCTGGCAATACTTGGCTTCCAGAGCTGAAAGGAGCTGCAGATAGACAAAGTTTTCTGGAAGAGCCCACTCCCAGCACCATTGTACTCTTCCTGTGATGGGAACAAAAAGTGCTCTCTTGCTAGCTCACTGCTACCAGGAAACCTGTTTGCCCTCTTAGTATTTATCAAGTGATATTTGCATTTTGTGGGTAAAAAAATTGTTCACCTGCAAAGCAGAATGATTTCATTATACAACATTATTTTTGGCAGGGAATATTTGTTGAGGATATCCATTAAAAATGTAGAATGGAACATATTAATTACAAATTATAATCCTGTCCTTCAAGGAGATGCTGTCCCTTGTGGTGTGGGATTGCTTTACTAGGGCAGGTGCTGCACAGCTGGGCTTCCTCCTGGCATCAGCTTTACCAGTGCTAAAAGAAGCAAACATTGAAGGGGTTATTAACCTCAAGGACATAAGGCCTGACATAAAAGATGTGGAGTCGACTAGGTCTCAAAATATTTTTTTTAAATTCTATGACATGCTCTTAAATTGAACCATCTGAGGTTTGGTCTCTGGTTTCTCCATAATTGCAGATGCAATTAATTCATCAGCTTATATCCCTCATATATTAACCTTTGATGGAAAATTTTACTCACTTTTCTGTGCTGTGTTTGCCATACATAAACGCAACAACACTGCACATTCCTGCAAGTGTTACCTTCTCAAAAAAAACCCCAACAAAAACCAACTTCTACCTACAGATACTCTCTTACCCCACTTATGTTAATCTGTTTTTCTCCTCACTATGTTTTGCAATTTTGGTCCCCATCTGGATAAAACAACAAGATAGTCAATCAGAAGGGCTTTGGACCAAGAGGAACACTTCCTTCTTTGGACAAGATGTGCAGGGGAGCTTTGCCTTTTGAGTTGACTTCACAGGTTTTTTTTAACAGTTGGATCTAACCCATGTTTTTACTGGGTGGGGCTGAGAAGCACTTTATTACCAGAGACTGTATTTTCCCACCATTGTGTGCTAAAGCAGCCCTGTGCTGCCACAGAAAGCCAGGAATCAGGCAAGCTAGGAATCGTGGGAAATACTTCTTTCGTTTTTAGACTTAAAAAGCAGCTTGGGGAACAAAGAGCAAATCAGAAGAAATCATTAATTGTTTTGAGTCAACATATCTGCATCAGAGTAGATTCTGAAAATAATCTAGCCTGAATCTAAAAAAATAACTAAGACAACAAAGAAATAATAGCTAAGAAGAAAAAGAATTAAAAAAACCCCAACAAACTCAACCGAACAATATTTCAACTTGAACAAAACATTTATTTGACTCAAAGCAATTTTATCATCTGTTTTTGACAAATCTGACTTAAGCAAATGGAGTAAATACCTTCCTACCTACAGTAGTTTACCTAATGGTAAACACCTGCACAAAGCCTCACAATTTGACACAAACTAGAAATATTTAATATTATTTCCTAGAAGTGTCTCTAAACTTTTCATGGGTTCCCTGTTCACAGTAAAATCCAGTGGAAGGGGATTTTACAGCTTGAGGCATCAAAGAGCAGGTTAGTGGAGTTACTCCTCACATCCTGTCTTTTAGATACAGTAACATTTTTCTGAAGACAAAATTCACTGTCCTATTATGAAATCCCGGACAAAACTCATATGTAGCTGCATGTGATACAGTGACAGCAGCAGTAGCATTGCAGACCCTGCATGTGATTTATATTTAGATACCACTTACACTATAGAAGTATCAAGTCTTTGTAAACCTGTGGTAATTGTTGGGTTGAGGAGATAAAGACCTGCTTGCCTGATGCTGAAATACAGCCTTACTTGCAAAAGAACAGAATTCAGATGCTAGGTGATGTTTAACCTCTGCCACTCCAAGCACTGTAATAACCTTTGCCACTTTAACCTCTGCTCCTTTTCAAAGAGGTCAGTGAGTTGGCCAGCACTTGGAGGGACAGTTATGAATATTTCACCTGGGTACTTTGGGATGCAGTGACTGAAACTTTGTAGACATAATCCATGCTGGAAAGCTGACGAACCTCTTTTTTGGGTATTAGCACACATTCCTGGCAGCAGGTTGCAGGGAATAATAGGAAGCCAAGGAGGGGTTGCATACTTGTAACAGCTAAATATTTCCCTTATTAAGGATGACTGTGTCCTTCTTGGAGAGCAGTACTGTCAAAGACTGAGGTCCTCCTCCTCTCCTGTTTGCCCTTATCCCTGACAGAACTTTTCATGTGGAAGGGATGTCTTGCCTCCTTGCTGAGCAGTGACACAGTCCTGGAGTGCTCATGCTTTTTGCAGCTGCTGGGACTGCAGCCAAATCCCAACTGCCCTTTTATGGAGGCTCTTGCTAATAAACTTTAGTGGTGTTTTTTTAGTACAGCTAAGTTACACACGTCCCTCTCTGACAGCCTTGGTTTCATAGTCCAGAGACTACAAATCACCAGAGAAATGCTGCTGCTGCTGAGGCTTCCTTGTGGCCTCAACAGCAAAGTAAAGCATAAGTGTGTTTTAGAACAGAGGGAAATATTTGCAAAATTGCAATTTTTAATTGCTTTTTTAACCTCATAACTTCCTTTTCTCCTCCAACATAGACACAGGATAGGGTTTTTTCCTGCATAAATAAGGGCACACTGCAGGATTGATCTTCCTCTGCAAAGAACAAAACACACGCATCCTATGGATAAGAGGGGGAAACAGTTATTGATAGTTACTTGCTGAGTTTGCATACAGAAATGTCAGGAATGTGTTTCTGCATACAGGATAATTTCGTGTCATCTGTGTTCACTTTTCTGGGAAAAGTGTCATTAAAATGGAAAACACCTATGAATGCTGGGACTCTAAGCTAGTATGTGCCTGAACTTCTAGTGAAGTATGTTTGAAACCCTACAAAATCCTTAAGAAGTTACAGGGCTCTTGAAAGTGGTTAGATTTTGATGTTACCAACTTTTCAGTGCCCTCTGGAGAAAGGTTTTGAAGAGAACTCCAGTGAGGTGCTCTGAAAAGTTTATTTAATTTGATCTTTGCACTTCCATACAAGGCTGAAACTTCATGTTTGAAATATTAATGGTAGTGCCTGGAGGCAGACTGGTCCTCATAAGCTTGTGGTAGTCCAGTCCAGATACAGCTTCAGTATCTAAGGGCTGGCACCTGGATTTAGTGTCTGTCTCTATTCTAGTGAATGTTGAAGAATGCATCAAATTTCTGATGAGGGACCAAATTTGTAAGATGAATCATTCATTTCCATTCCAAACTTTGTGCAGAAAACACTTCCAATGGCTATTTTAGTTCTACTAGCTTTACAGAATAGTCTGTCATGACTTCAGAGAATCTAAGTGCTCCATGAGTAAATCTCTGAAAAACTTCATCTAAACCTTTTGCTGTTAGTTAGGTACCACAATAACCAAAATTATATTCTCAGATATCTGTAGGGCTTGTGGCCTGTTTTAACATAACACAAAAAGTGAGTGATGACAGTTGTTATAAGGCTGACAGAATGTAGATTAGCTAAAAGTATAGAAGTACAAGGAAATCAAACCATCACTTTAACAGTAGCCTTAGGCTGACTACTACTGACCTCACAGAATATTAGGGGGTTTTTTTCCAAATAAATATATTCACAGTGGCTTTCTTAAATCACAAAATATTGAAGACTTTTATGCTAATTCAGTCTTCTCCCTCCCTCATATTTGGGTACTGTCTCCTGAGTAGCAGTTACATAACATCAGAAGTGTCACCTCTGTTAGACGGCTGTTCTGGGAAATCACGTGTCTTACAGTCATGACAAACTCGGACTTTCGGTTTCCAGCATAGTTGCTGCCAAAAAGGAAGAGGCTATCCAGAGTTTCTAATTACAGGCGTGTGTAAGCTGAGAAGCTCTTCCCTGGTAGCCAGGAGGAACTGTGTCCTGGGGTGCCTCAGGCCCAGCATCGCCAGGGAGGGGATTGTCCCGCTGCTCTGCACTGGGACAGCCCAGCCTTGAGTGCTGGAGGCAGTTTTGGACACCACAACATAAGAAAGACACTAAACTGTTAGACAGCATCCAAAGGAGGGCAGAGAAGATGGTGAAGGGCCTTGAGGGGAAGCCACATGAGGTGCGGCTGAGGGCACTTGGACTGAATGCTTTTGGAGAATTTGCAAATCATTTCCTTGATTTGTGAACCTACTTTAAAAATACCCAGTGAAGGCAAAAAACACATGGAGAAATTATATAATAAGGGAAAAAAAGAGAAATTATGTGAATGGAAGTATGGGAAGGAGTGATAGGAGCCTGGAAGACAACAGTTCAGTCTCTCAGGTCTGGATATTAGAAATCCTGTTTCCCTGTTTCCTTATATTGTTAAAATTTAAAAGAAAAAATTAATTGGGTATTCCTGACGCCTGATTAATGTATTATTAATCTTCAGGAAGACGTAAGGTTTAGAGGTCAACACTGAACATTGCAGTTCCTGAAGACAGCATGATGTGATTAGAGGTGGTGGAGGGGGTGAAGGGATGGCAGTGAAGTGTGCCAAGAGACAGAGTACTGTCTCCTGAGTAGCAGTTACATAACATCAGAAGTGTCACCTCGGTTAAACGGCTGTTCTGGGAAATCACGTGTCTTACAGTCATGACAAACTCTGACTTTTGTTTTCCAGCATAGCTGCTGCCAAAAAGGAAGAGGCTATCCAGAGTTTCTATTTGAAACTCATTTTCCTCACCAGCCTGAATAATGAACTAACATGTTGAAATGGATCTGGAATTGCACAGAAAAGGAGGAATGGGGCGGAGGGAAGTGAGGTGGGCAGGACAGCAAGAAGCATGGACACAGTCTGTATGATGCAGTAATAATACATCTGTATCTGCAGCATCTGTCATTATACAGGTAAACTCAGTAATTTGTGTTAAGAGTCAAGAACAGCTTGGAAATTTATTTTCACAAACAAGCAACTAAATAACAAATCCAGCCTTCCAAGACCTGCTTCCTGGCTCTGCTATAGGCTGATTACACAATCTTCAAGAATTTTACAAGTAGTTTTTAAGGAGTCTAGACCGATGGATTCCATGGAGGTATGCTCTTTCTTTCCCAGCCTGAGTTCCTCACCCATAAAATAGGAGTTACAGCTAGTTTTGCCTCCCAAAGTCTTTGAGATGACCAACAGTTAGTGTGGTGGGAGATGCAAAGGCCTTGGGTAGGTTTTTCTGGTTAAGGGTGTTTTATGGACACTAGGCAAATGAAGCTGAAGATGCTCATGTGGAGAGAGAGGTTTAAAGGGCTGATCTTTGATCTGTTGTTTTTCAGCCAGTATTATTTCTAAGAAGTACTGGTTTGAAACAATATAGTGGAGAACATTGCTGATACTGTGTGTGTCTTGAGACTTAATTTAGCTGCCCAAAACTTGTGCACAAGTAAAGTTTGTTCTTGTATTGTTCTACAGTAATCTTGTTACTTACTCTTGTTACTTTTCTTTTAGGAAAAAGGTTCTGTCTCCCCCGTGATGCTGTCCTGATGGAAGCTGCATTGTGAATGAAGGGATGTTCTCAGGTGCAGCATTGGAGATAGAAATACTAAGGTTCTCTGGAAGTGAGGTGTCTCTATCTGTTTTGACAGCAAATTATTTACTATTTATTAGTGTAGTTTGCAGCAGGAGGGAGAAAAACTGTGGCTTGAATAATTCACAGTTGTCTTGAGCTTTTGGACACTGCCATTGTGTAATATGCATTTCTTATCCACATTAAAAACAAGTAGCATTAATGTACTATTAGGAGTAGAAAGTGAAAACACTCAAATACACTGAATATATATTTTTTTAGTTTTTGGATTCTGATGTTGCTGAAGTTCAGCTCAACACAGACCAGAGAGGACAGTGTTAGCCTTAAACATCAAGACAGTGCAAGGCATAAACTAGGTTCAGGGACAAAAAGTGACCCAACCTCTTCTCACATAATGTTCAGAAAAACCCAGTATACCATGGTGGGAGGAGGCAAGAGAAGGAAAGGAGCTGCTCTGCTCTTCGCTCTGCCATGTCCTGGCCTGGAGTGGTTCTGGATCTCTACAGTTAACTACCTTGTCATTTTTTCTCCTTCTCCATCAACCTTTTTCTAGAGAGAGATACCCAGGTGTGTTTGGGGAGGCAGAGTCCTGTGGATGACCCTGCTTCCTACTCACCTCCTTCCCTCTGAGGAACTGGGCACTGCTGTGGCAGGTAGCTACGAAGGAGGATGCTAATTCAAGGCAAACAGAACTCGGCAGAGCCTGAGTGCTTTTAATTACCCTGGGGGCATTAGGAGAATATGACAGGACTGTTCAATTATGTAATTCTCAGAACAGTTGATAAATATTCTTAATCTAGTCAATAAACCTTTCATCATGTAAATGTTAGGATAATGCTCCTTCTGTTGAAGTTAAGTCTTGCTAATTTTGGTGCTTGTCAAATATCCCCTACCTTCTGCAAAATCCATGAGATGACAGATCAGAGCTGCAAAGCTCACGTCTTTAGGGACTTCCCTAAACCCTGGCAGGCTACATCTCAATTCCAAGAACACAGACCATTGAAATCCTACAGGAATAACCATATAAACATGAAAGTTGATTATATTCAAAATTTTACTATTTAATTCATATTGCAAAGTACAATAACAGACTTCAGCACTTCAGTGCATGTGATGCTGAACCCAAAATGTTAATTGTCTCCAATAGCCAGAACAAATCATACACCCCATATCACCTCCCAGGATTATTAGTATACCAGATACTTCAAGACCACAGAGATGATTATACCATAATGAATGAAAGAAGAAATTTGTTGCAAGAGGAGAATAATCACATTCCCAATACTTCTTAAGAAAGCAGAGAGGAAATTACTATCTGATGCAAATTAATGAGATGAAATTAATAAGTGTCAACCAATAAAATACTCCTCCAGTGGGACCAGACTGCAGGCATGTAGTACAATTTCTTCTTGGCCCTCCTCCAGTGCTCCAGGGAGGTCTCACTGAGGAGGTGCATGCTGAACAGGCTCACAGCCCACCAAAAGGCAGACAACTCAAGCGCTGCCAGAGTGATTTTCACCAAGGTGCCCTTTCAGCAGTGTCTCACATAAGCAGCAGAAGAAAACTGGATCCATGTGTCAGAATAAATGCATGTAATTAAAAACATCCACTGTAAGGTATCACAATGTAAAGCTCTATATGCAGACGTATGTCCAATGTGCATCCAGCTCAGAACATGCTGGTGACCTCTTGTCAAGAGCACAAGGAGGAGCTACTCTTGTGTGCATGGATCTCATTAGTGTATTTGCATAATTATTCTTTCCTAAATGTTAACATTTTTAAATATATTGTAGGAGTAGCTATCAGTTAAGCTCAAAACTATGAGACAGTAAAGGAATTTAATTCTACTTACAAAATATCCTATTCTATGTTTAATAAGATATAAATATTTTAAATGGTTTTATGTGATATTTAGCAGCTTCACGGTGTCTCTGAAGTATTTATTAATTAATAAGCAAATTAGGATCAAGCTGAGAACAAGGTATAATTGTTGGAAACAGAAGAGGCTTTGATGGCCCAGAGGCACAACAGGTCCTGGATTCATTGTGCTTTTTAATAGATTGCTTCCAGATTCATTTTACTGTGTCTGTGCTAGCAACTAGGGGATGCTAGTGGTGATCAAAGATAAATTATCAAAGATAAATTCATCTATTTAAAGTTCTTCCTAATAGGCCAGACTTAATGGTGATGGGCTGTGTTGTGGTCTAGCAGAAACACTTTGTCAGCCAGCAGCTTCTTAGGGGGAATGTGTGTGTATGAAAAGAGAAGACTGATAAATAACTTCCCTGATGAAATTACAGTGTCTTCACCCAGCCCAGCCTTGCATATCTTCAGTCTGAACTGCATGCCTAGGAGGGAATAAATCTCAAGGATGGGCTGAAAGAGAAAGAAACAGAAAGAAGTTTCTTTTGTAGAAAGAAACTGGGGCATCAATCTTTGAGTTATACTGAGGCATGGTGTCAGTAGGAGATAACCAACTTAGCCGTTTTTAACACCAAGGTGGGAGGAACAAGGTGCTTGTGGCTATGTGGATGTAAAGTGGAAGTGAATCTGGGGCTCCTTATGGCTTTCAGATTGCTCCCAGGATCACTGGGAGCAGGCTACCGGTGCTTATCCAGCCCTGTGAGTGAGCAGCACCAGCCCAAGCAGATGCACACTCTTTTCCCTACTGCAGCCTCACAACCCTTCTCCAAGGGCACATTACCAGGATTTTCTGAGATCCCTGCTGTGAGTCGTTTCCTCTCCAGTAGGGCTGTTTCTGCTCAAACAGCAATTTCATACAAAGAGTCCTGTCCCAGCCTATCAGAGTGCTTCCCATCTCAGTTACTTCACACCAAGTTGAACTCATGAGAATTAATCATTGAGTACTTTTTCACCCTCTTAAAAGCAGTCCCACTAACAATATGTTAATATTTAAGTTCAGAAAGTCCCTAGGTTTCCATCCTCTGCCTGGGGAACTGTACGTGAAGCCATGGAGAACTGTCATACCCTGCTTGTTTTGGATAAGGAGATTCAGGGAAATCCCCTGGATCTGAAAAGGTTTTGAGTGACTCAGGGCTGCCTGCATTTGCTCTCTTAATTTTACTTGGAAATACTGGAGTGCAAGGCAGGGGAGGGAGAGCCTTATCACTGCTGAAAGTAAATGATCAGACCACACTATAAACTTCATCTTCAAAGGCCCTTGGGAAGCTCTGTGTTCTGACAGCTGGAAACGTAGACTCAACCAGCTTTCTCCAAGCAGAAGGAATAGGATTTCTTTTAACAATACCAGGAAGATGGTGCTGTGGCAACAAGGAAATAAGTCTTGTTCCAAAGGTTGTTCCCATGACAATATCACTGTAACTCATCAAATTTCAGTTTCCAGTTTTCTAAGACTGTAGATTCAGTTATATTGCCCTAATATGTGTTTATTAAGAGAAAGACTAGGAAACAAGTGAAATATAACATAAAACACCAGGATTCCTTGGAAGTATGCTGAAATTACTGTTTTAGGAGAAAATAGTTCATAAACTTGAAATCAGTGGTCTCATTACATAGCCAGAAGACAGACAATGTGAAAATATCAACAGCAAAACAGTCACCTGTTATTAATAAATCACTGTATCAAGAAAGACACAAAGTTCAGGATGGAATGTGTTTGGGTAATCAATAATATCTCATTTACCTGACCTCTTCTGGGCTCCTGTGGAAGGAATAGAAATCCTACCTCAATTCCCATTTTCTTCTGGGCTGTGAAGAATAATCATTACTTCACAGAAGATCAAGGAGAAACAGTACAACATGTACATGAAAGTACCACCAGAAAAATTTCCCAGCTTTTGCAGACAAGACATTAATGGAATTTCTATACTGATACAAAAAGAGCAACTTTATAGTGTTTTTGACCTTAATCAAAACTTTAATCAGAGCTTATATTGGGGCTGAAATCCTGAAAGGATTTCCACTGGTCCCACTGCAACTGCGTGCATATGACTTCTCCCACAAACAAGCCTTGGGCTTATTAAATGTCATTAGTTAATGCTACAAACAAGTTTTCATTGTTTCTAAGTTAAAGATGCACAGAGCACAACAGCTAGAGAGGTGCACAGCCTATAGTTCAACTGCTATGTATCTCTTAGCTTACTTGCATCTGATGAAGATTTAGTGCATGAGTAATATTGATACATCAAAATATCCAGAGCAGATGCAGGATCACAGTAATTGTATGTCACATCAAATGTGTTATACTGTACAAGTTCTTATATTTTCTCCTAGTTTATTGCCATGTAAATTCAGCATTAAGTTACTGACCCAGCTTGTAAAGGCTTTAAATCTTAGCAGTGCAAAGCCCACTGTGGATGTGCAAATTACTGTTATTAAGGATAATTGATATTAATACTCAAGCCAAGGCTTCTCTCCTCTCACTGCAAATCAGCATAGGCTTTTCTTTTCTGTCTATCAAGAAAATATTATGGGCTTATACTCAAATTTATCTGCAAATTTGAAAGTCAGGTCATTCCTGTCATTCACTGAATACCTCAAAACAATCCCAAGAGAACACAGAGCCAACGATACGTGGCTCTGTGGTATGTGACTTTAGGTGTCACTGACCTGCAAAGAGGTGAAGGGCTCCTCAGTGCAAGAAAGAAAAGCAGCTACCTGAGATGGTCCAGCAAAGGCCACAAAGATGATTTGAGGTCTGGAGCAGCTCTCTTATGAGGAGAAGCTGTGGGAGCTAGGCCTGTTCAGTCTGGGGAAAAGTGAGAGGAAATTTCATTAATTAATATTATAAATATCTCTAAGGTGGGTGTCAAGAGGAAGGTGCCACACTCTTTTCAGTGGTGCCCAGTGACAGGAGGAGCAGTGGCCATAAACTGAAACACAGATACAGTTCCACCTCTCCCTCAAATGAGGAAGAACTTCTTTCTATTGAGGGCAGCAGAGCACTGGAAGAGCTGCCCAAGGAGGTCATGAGTTCTCCCTCTCTGGAGATGTTCCCAACCCACATGGATGGTTCTTGTGTCACCTACTCCGCGTAACCCTGCCTGGCAGGGGGGTTGGACTGGATGATCTCTAGAGTCCCTTCCAACCCTAACGATTCTGTGATTCTGTGAAAACAGTTTTAACAGACAATAGATAGATTTAGTTCAGAACCACATAAGATCTAAAGATACAAGCCGCCAGCAGCAGCAAGAAATATGTCTTCAAAATTATGTTCTACTCTTCTAGGTTTCTCAATAGCACCTCTTATCCAGTCTAGATTGTTTCTCTATTAATTACAGCTTAATGAATCCTTAGGTACTGCACTGTAAAGCTGTGATTGCAGTGTGCAGTAGAAAGTATATCCATAAAAATATTTCAGAGTCAAAAGGAACCCTTTGCTTTTAAAATCACAGGAATGATCCGAAAATTGAAAATGTAGTATTTAGAAGGATTCTTACATTAACACATAAGCATAAAAGCAATTTCTACAGTCATGTGATCTATTGCTAACAGGGAGCAAAGTCAAGCTCATTGAAACAGACAAACTGGAGAGTTCCATTCCAGCTTCCATTACCTGGTGATTGGCACAAAAATGCAAGGCAAACACAGCTGCTCCATATGTAAGCACAGTCAGGGATGGCTGCTTTAGAGTGCCAGGGGGAATTCAATGCTTTTAATGCCTAATAACTACCTCCTTGCTGGGGATTCAGAAGTAGCTCTGAGGAACAGAGGAAACCTGGGGGCTAGTTCATATCTTCCCCAGGGTTTGTGGAAGGATTATGCATCCATGGGGAGAAATCATTAACAGAGTGGTTCTTTCCTCAGGACTTACGACATTACTACACGAATAACTGGTAAGGCTTTGCAGGTGCTGTGGCCACCTCAGCCATGCTTGAAGTGTGCAGAATTAACGCAGTTATACATATTTGTCTGTGTGACAATTTTCTGGGCCAAATTTCAGTGTCTGATCTAACAGCCTGTGGCTAACAGCAGGCTGGTATGTGGGAAAATGTGTAAGGAATCAAGTATTGCCAGATGCAAGTTTTACAAAGGGATGATGCAGAAGACTGTGTCCTTGTTTTCCTGGATGGAAGCTGACAAGGGGGAAGTGAAATGGCATGTTATGACCTCAGTCTGAAACTAAATGTTGTCTTATTTCTAGTAGGTACATGCTCATACTGAGGTGAAGATCACCTTGGGAGAAGAAGCCTGAAACAATTTTGCAAAGAATGGAAAGTCCTCTCAGATAATTGTCAATCACTTCCACAGCTTGCTGCCAAAAGTAGGTTCAGAGAAAACAATGCACTTATTTGTCCCCCTACTTTATTTCATGCCACTGGTGTTCTATTGGGGGAAAGTGTTTTTCTGTCAGCAGCTGTAACGTTACTTCACATTTTGACAACTCCAGGCAAGCTCCCAACCATGCCTCACATTTAACCTGAACAGCTTGCTTTCAGCATCTTGTAACACCTCAGATGACAGAGGTGGCTGTGGTGTTGTGAGCAGCTGCACAGTGGAGTTACTCCATGGTCATCTTCTCAATTTCAGTTTAATTATAAACATCAACCCCGTGACCATGCACCACTTCCACAGACAGCAATTGCCTTGCTCAGCAGGGCCATCAGGAATGTGAAATAATCCCCTCTAGTAGCAGAAATCTTCAACTCCTATTACTCAGTCACGCACTAAATGAGGCTGAGAGAGAAACACCAACTCCAGCAACTCCGGCATGGTTGCTGGTGCTGTCCGGCAGAGCTGAAAACAGCCTGGCAGAGTTTGGGGATTTGACCCCAAAGACACTTCTCCTGGTCCCCCAGAGGAAAGCTTTCTCCCCCAGACATGATTCTCACTAATTATGGATACAGCATTTTAATCATAAACAAGACATGATACCTTTCTGAAAAAAGCTACAGTTCATTATTTATTACTTATGAGGTGGGAAGGATATTTTTCCATCTTGTGACTGCCATGGATTTCAGGCTTTGAAAGTGATTCATGCAGTGATATCACTGCTAGAACAGGAGGTGTCTGACCTCATTTTTGACCTCCCAAGTCCCCAACATCCAGTGTCTGCTGGTGCTGATCAGGTGAGATCAGTGTATGGGGTACTGCTGCCTATTCTGCGCTTGGTGTGTGGGCTTGTGAGTGGGAGTTCACAGCTCTCAAAGGTGCTGATAAACCAAACTTTATTCCTCAGTAACTGTAAAAATATAGAATAATGGGAGTTTGAATTGGGTTTGACCATCAAATTTCAGTGCTGGGAGGTTTTTTGTGATGTTAGGGGGGCTTTGTGCATGGTAGCTGATATTTCTAGATAAGGTGGTACAGAAGTGGCATCACGTGAAAGGGAAAAATATAAGAGTGACCACAGAACAGATTTGCCTACCATTACTTAAAAGCCTTTCAATCCAGATGGTGCAGACAGTCATGGAGCAGCCAGTAACAATGTCCTTTAACCAAGTCTATGTGAAGATAATTACCTGTTTGTGTAGAAATGTGTTTGACTCCCAGAACAGTTAAACAATTAGTAATGTAAAAGCAACAGCAGCTTAATCTGGGTATTAAAATTGTAGCTGCAGAATAAAACAAAAGAAACAAACTGCTGCAGATGAAGGATTGTTAAGTAGCTCTGCAATACCTTAAGGAAAAAATATTTGTCAGTGGAATTTGAACTGTTTTCTACTCTTCTGAGAGAGCCTAAACACACATCCTAAACACAGACACCATCTGCAGCACCAAACCCACAGTACTGTAGCTGTAAGTAGGATTTGTGTTTTGTGTTTTGAGCAGGGAAGGTCAAGCTGCTGCCTTTGCTGTGAGCACCTGACCATTTAGGGCCTGATTCAGTTTGTTGCTACCATTTTGATGTTTTGGGTCAGTGCCGCATCCCCATTTTTTGGCAGTGCATGATTCTCACCACGGGTTTTTATCTTTATTGGTATCACTTGGCAGGGGAGAAAGGCCATAGAGGCTTAAGGTTTAACGAAGATCTGAAAAGCTGTATAATTACAGTCAGGGTTCTATTGACTGTAGGGACCCTGAGAGTTGGGAAAAAGCCCCATGATACAACTTCATCTCTTCCAAAAGAAGAGAGGGAGCTAGGAGGAGTGATATCCTAGCTGGCTGTTGGAGGCCCAGGAACAGGAGTTGCTGTAAAATGGGGCTTTGGGAGAGCTGGGCAAAAACAAACCCTTGAGAAAGAAGTCAGTGTGTCAGGCAGGTGAAGGAGGGTACTTAAGGAGAAATTACCATTGTGTATCACCAGTACGTGATGGTCCCCTAAAAATTTACTATGTTGGAAGAAAGAGTGAAAGAAATTTGTGCATGGATGTACTCTGGGCTCCCTCCCTTGCCCCAGTCCATAGCTGTCTTGGGGACACAGACCCACAGATGGTGAAGGGCAGAGAGCAAAGTGAGAAGCTGTGAATCAGCAAGGTTCATCCCAGGGCTGGTGGCCAGCAGGGACCACTGGTGGGTCACCATGTGGGGACAGCTTCCCCAGCCAATGGTCCAGGGACACCAACTTTGTCCATGTCCCCACTACCCAGAGACATTTCACCATGGCAGGGAGGGAAAGTCTGGTTGTCACTGCTGGTACTGTGCATCACCTGACCTCAGTGTTTTGAGGGACATTGGTATCTGCAGGGAGAAGTGTGGAAAAACATTCAAATGCCACATTAACCCACAGGTTCTCTGAATTAGCAAGGCCTTCAGTGGGGTCCAGCTGGTGAGCTGGGCTTGCTATTCCTCATAGCTTGCACCACGGCTGTGAAGCTGTTGGTGGTGGCAAGAAGTTGCTCCGAAGTACCACTGGATGCACAGTTTTTATTGCCAAAGCCTGACGGCCAAAACAGGCAACTTTTCCAAGTACCTCCTCTGAAGCAGGCAGGGTGCCGCCCATCTGGGAATGCAGGACAAGCGGCAGTGCCTGTGCCCATGCCCAGCTCCTTCTGCCCCACCTCACTGCCCTCTCCAAGCTCTGACCACACAGCTCCACCAGGGAATAAAACAGCCTTTGGCCTGGTTTTTCTGGAATCCAACTTTGCTTGAAAAACCTCTCTGATATCACAAGCTGGCTTCTTCCCATCTTGATCAAACACAAAATGACTCTCCCCCTGTTCCAGAGCCAAATTGTGTTATGAATTGTACATACGCACACATATATATATTGCACACACACATATACACAAAAATCAATAGCCTATAATCACAGAAAAATGAAGCAGTAGGGCAGGAGGCCCAAGGAGGTGTTTCAAGGGGGATCTTCCCAATGCCAGGGCTCAGCCAGGACTGCTTCCCTGCCTCTGCATGGAGGCATCACAGGGCAAGTGTGCCAGTGCAGGCAGCTGCAGCACACATCTTCATAGCTGTGTCTTTCAAGCACTGCTAGCATTGCCCACCTGAGAGACAAGATTTTGGCACTGACCAGAAAACAAAGCAAATAAGTTGTAGTTTTGTATTGTCTGTTTGATGGGGATTTTTCTTTCATGCATGTCTTTCACCCCTGTAATTGTTATCTGGTTATTATAGCAGGCTGAGTTGGAAAGAAAAGGGAATTGCTGTTTGCAGTTCCCTTTTCCTGGAGAGAGCAGGAGCAAAATGCTAGGCGTTACCTTTCAGAGTGCTCTCCAGGAAACCTGTATGTGTCCCCCAGCAGCCCAGTGGGAAATGGTTCCAGTAGTAAAGACACTGCAGCTGTGACTGCTGTCTTCTATCATCTGCGTCATTGTGACCTGTGTTTTTTCCACGGGAATGCTCTTCTGGAAGGCCCTCTACACCATCTGTGAGCTGGAGTGACATGTATCTGCAGAATCCTGTGCCTCTCTCAAAATAACCCTGGCTGGAGAGACTGCTAGGAAGGGATCGCTGTGGATTTTTCTGTACCCACAGCAGTTAGTGGCATGTAAAAGAATTGTTGGTCTATACAAGCTCCTCCCTCTCCATTTCAAAATGCTCTGCTTATGTACCTCTTCCTTGAGAAAGGAGAAAGCAGAGTTGTAAAAAGGAGACTGCAGCTTGGTTTCAAACATGTGCCTTCAGAAGATGATGTGGTGGATTTAGTACATAGCTGTGAGTTATGTGAGCACAGAGCATGTGAGAGTCAGGTGTATTTATTTTGAAATACAGACAACAAAAAGAATTCCTCTGAGACTTGCGGTCCTACCTTGCCTGACTTCCATTCCTAGAGAAGAGAGAGAAAAGCCTGTGATGAAAATATCAGGTTTTAAAATTGTCTCTCTTCTTTTCTGTTTGAAAAGTCCTGCTGAGATGATTTAGCCTGCCTAGCCCTCAGTTGATTGAGCCCGCTCTTGCAATTGCAGCTTTTTGCTCATGGATAAGAGGGTAATCCATGATTAAATAAACTTCACTTAATCTTAGCAGAGTTGACTTCTTTAGGAGTTTTGTTAAAAGGCAGGTCCCAAGCCTATTTCACAGAGCACCGATCCCCTACAGAGGACAGGTAAGACCAGAAAGAAGGTGCAAGCAGCCAGGCTGAGATGGGACAGAGGATTTATCAGCTGTGAAATCTGCACATGCTTCTCTGTGTTTTGTCCCTGTTTGGCAGCCACCCGAGGAGAAAGCAACTGGCAATTCCCTTGGGTTTACCACCCATTTAGCTCTGCCCCCTCTCCTCCCCAGCAGTCAGGAATTTCCCAGGAAGCCCTTGGCAGCTGTTGACCCATCCTGCCAGCAAATTTGAGGATGCTCAACTCCCTTCTTTCCACCCCACACCCTCACAGGAGCTGCTCGATTTAGGCATGACGGGCAAGGACTCCAGGACTCTGCACATGCCTTGCCTGCCCTTCTGCAGACCTGGCAACCAGGACTCTTCCACCTACTCAGGCACTCAGCAATACTTTTATTCTACCTTTTCATGAAGGTAAGGTTCAAATCTATGTTTCACAGAAAGGGCCCACAGGATGGAGCTGATAAAAGCAGGATGTGGGTGGTGTGCACCAGTCCTCAGAAAAGCACTGAAGGGGAAGGGGGGAGGGGAGGAGGGAGAGCAGTGGAAAATTTGCTTCAATTGCTTGCAGTCTACCACAAAAATAACCACAGACATGGAAATAAAAGCAAATGTGGAAACCAGGCTAGTGCTGCTGGCAGTCACCCTGAATGCTGACATTCTTGACATATTATTTCTAATGGGATGGCAGAGAAAAGCAAGGCTGAACTGTTGAACTTGTAGGCAAAGCTATCCTCAAAAGATAAGAGATGATTTTAGGCAAGATGAGTTTGGATTTTTATATTTTAATCAGTCTATAATTGATTATCACAGCAGTTGTTAGCAAGTCCTCGTTACAGTTGTGGCAAAAGCTGAACAATGTTACAGGGTCTATATGCCATGCTTGAGCTCTTCTAACAGCACTTCTGTTCTAGAATATCTCTCTCTGACCTTCTGAACTTGTCAAAAGTGACACAATGGACAATATTGCTGGAACCCAAACCTATACTGACAGCACTGAGACCGACCAAACCAACATCAGCAACAAGTAAAACAGGAACAGCTGGCAGAGCATAAACAATTCCTCCTAACAAAGTCACTGCAGTAGTAATTAAATGGCCACGTTCAAGTGCAGTTTTGGCCTGTAAAAGGAAAGTAAAACACAGGTTAGAGACAAGATAAGCACTTATATTTACCCCCAGACATGATAACAAAGAACAGGCAAAAGTAATCAGGGTAATTAAATTAGGGAGGGTCATGTGTCCAATAAGCAGAAGGGGTAACGCCCAGGTTTGTACCCCGAGGAGGTGGCACTCACTAAGAGGACACTGTCAGGCTGCAGACAGACCACAGTGCCCCTCCAGGTCGCGGGTGCCAGGAGAGGCCAGAGGCAGCGCTGCTTTGGAGCCCATGCCTGGGACTGGGCCGTGCCCATGCAGGCTGCAGGCTGTGTCCCAGCCCTGTGGCTCACAGGGAGCAGCCAGGAGGGGCTCTGGGGGGCACCCAGGGGCTCACCCTGTCTCACTCACCTGCTCAGAGACTGCCTGTCCATAGCGAAGCAGTGTCACAAAGTGCTCACAGTTCTTGAGGAGCAGACGATACAGCACTATGCTGCCAATCCGGCGCTCTGCACGCCGGATGATCTCCTCCGCCGGGAAGGGAATGCGGTAACGGTCATACTTGTTGTTGACACGCCATTTATCATTCCCAGCCACCTTCACCAGGAGCTGCTTCTTCACCTTGGCCTTGCTGATGAGTAATGACTCACTGCCGGCTAACATGGGCGAAGAATTATCATCTGGGGAAGGCAGGGAAGAGATAAGGAAGGCAGGCAACCCTTCTCTGCACCCTCCAAACCTCAGATGGCTTTTGGACTGCTCCTGCAAGGGTCATCTACACACACACAGGGTCCACATGCAGCAGCACTTGGAGAGACATAAAGCTCCTAGAGCACTCCAACACACCCTCTGCATCCTGCCAGTTCCACCAGCCTTACCTATAGTTGTCACATGGATGACATATCCATCCCCCACATAGAGGGCCCAGTGCTGGTAATGTCCCCGACTGATCTCGATCAGGTCACCAGGCTTTGGGTAGTCCTTGTCTTCTGTGTCATACAGGATGTGATCTTCACTACCTACAAAAACCCCCAGCTGGAAAACACACAAGAAATCCTCACTGAGAAATTTCATTTACTATTAGAGAAAGTTAAGTTTAAACACAGTTTTTCCACAGAAAGAGCCCATAGGATGTAATGGAGAAAACCAGGAGGAGGGTAGAAAGCCTGCACCAGTCCTCAGCAAAGCACTGGAGAGGAGGTGGCAGGGTAAGGAAAGGAAACTTTGCTTTCAAGTGCTTGCAGACTACCACAAAAATCATCACAGACAAAAATTAAAAGCAGATGTGACAAACAGGAGAGTGTTGCTGGGAAACACCTTGAATTGATGATATGCTTGATTTGGTATTTCTTACTGGGATGGCAGGGAGAAGCAAGGCCAGAATGCTGAACTTGCATGCAAAGCTGTATTCATGTAAATGAAGATTCTAGGTATGAGGAGTTTGGGGTTTTACATTTTATTAAAGCTTTCATTTAATTCTTTTCATGAGAGTGGCAAAAGCAAGGTAGAGACCCTGGGCAGCCAGGGAATCCCTGCTTTTCTCTGAGCTTTTCCTGATGGCTCATCAGTGCTCTCTTTCTCTCTGCACTTTGCCCCCAGCAAGCTCACCCACACAGTGAAAGCAACAGCACAGATCCTACTGCCACCGTGCAAACAATTGCTATCTCAGCAGATAAAGGGAAAGTGAAACACAGACTTGAAACACAGTGAGCACTTTCATTTAGCCCCAGGCATGGTAATGACGAATCGTCAGGGATAATCAGGATAATTAAAAGAACAAGAGACATGTGCCCATAAGCAGAAGGGGTAACGCCCAGGTTTGTACCCCGAGGAGGTGGCACTCACTAAGAGGACACTGTCAGGCTGCAGACAGACCACAGTGCCCCTCCAGGTCGCGGGTGCCAGGAGAGGCCAGAGGCAGCGCTGCTTTGGAGCCCATGCCTGGGACTGGGCCGTGCCCATGCAGGCTGCAGGCTGTGTCCCAGCCCTGTGGCTCACAGGGAGCAGCCAGAGGGGTTCTGGGGGCACCCAGGGGCTCACCCCGTCTCACTCACCCGACCACCATAGCGGAGTTTTCTCACAAAATACTCTGAGTTGCTGCCAAGCACATCACACGGCACTATGCAGTCAATCCATTGCTCCGCTCGCTGGATGATCTCCCGCACGGGCAAGGAGTGCGGTGACAGTCGTACTTGTTGTTGACATCCCAGTCATCATTTCCAGCCAGCTCCCACAGGAGCTGCTTCTTCACCTTGGCCCTTCTGATTCCTGTTGTCTCACTGCTGTCTGACAGGGATGGGGCTCCATTATCATCTGGGGAAGGCAGGGAAGAGATAAGGAAGGCAGGCAGACCTTCTCTGCACCCTCCAAACCTCAGATGGCTTTTGGACTGCTCCTGCAAGGGACATCTACACACACACAGGGTCCACATGCAGCAGCACTTGGAGGGACATAGGGCTCCTGGAGCACTCCAACACACCCTCTGCATCCTGCCAGTTCCACCAGCCTTACCTATAGTTGTCACATGGATGACATATCCATCCCCCACATAGAGGGCCCAGTACTCATCACATTCCCGTTTGATCTCAATCAGGTCCCCAGGCTTTGGGTAGTCCTTGTCATTTGTCATATCAGGAATCAGCACTTCATCACCTACAAAAGCCCTCAGCTGCAAAACACACAGTAAATCCTCACTGAGAAATTTCATTTACTATTAGAGAAAGTTAAGGTTAAACACAGTTTTTCCACAGAAAGAGCCCATAGGATGTAATGGAGAAAACCAGGAGGAGGGTAGAAAGCCTGCACCAGTCCTCAGTAAAGCACTGGAGAGGAGGTGGCAGGGTAAGGAAGGGAAACTTTGCTTTCAAGTGCTTGCAGACTACCACAAAAATCATCACAGACAAAAATTAAAAGCAGATGTGACAAACAGGAGAGTGTTGCTGGGAAACACCTTGAATTGATGATATGCTTGTTTTGGTATTTCTTACTGGGATGGCAGGGAGAAGCAAGGCCAGAATGCTGAACTTGCATGCAAAGCTGTATTCATGTAAATGAAGACTCTAGGCATGAGGAGTTTGGGGTTTTACATTTTATTAAAGCTTTCATTTAATTCTTTCCATGAGAGTGGCAAAAGCAAGGTAGAGACCCTGGGCAGCCAGGGAATCCCTGCTTTTCTCTGAGCTTTTCCTGATGGCTCATCAGTGCTCTCTTTCTCTCTGCACTTTGCCCCCAGCAAGCTCACCCACACAGTGAAAGCAACAGCACAGATCCTACTGCCACCATGCAAACAATTGCTATCTCAGCAGATAAAGGGAAAGTGAAACACAGACTTGAAACACAGTGAGCACTTTCATTTAGCCCCAGGCATGGTAATGACGAATCGTCAGGGATAATCAGGATAATTAAAAGAACAAGAGACATGTGCCCATAAGCAGAAGGGGTAACACCCAGGTTTGTACCCCGAGGAGGTGGCACTCACTAAGAGGACACTGTCAGGCTGCAGACAGACCACAGTGCCCCTCCAGGTCGCGGGTGTCAGGAGAGGCCAGAGGCAGCGCTGCTTTGGAGCCCATGCCTGGGACTGGGCCGTGCCCATGCAGGCTGCAGGCTGTGTCCCAGCCCTGTGGCTCACAGGGAGCAGCCAGGAGGGGCTCTGGGGGGCACCCAGGGGCTCACCCCGTCTCACTCACCCGGCCACCATAGCGGAGTTTTCTCACAAAATACTCTGAGTTGCTGCCAAGCACATCACACGGCATTGTGAAGCCAATCCACCACTCCGCACGCCGGATGATCTCCCGCACGGGCAGAGGAGTGCGGTGACAGTCGTACTTGTTGTTGACATCCCAGTCATCATTTCCAGCCAGCTCCCACAGGAGCTGCTTCTTCACCTTGGCCCTTCTGATTCCTGTTGTCTCACTGCTGTCTGACAGGGATGGGGCTCCATTATCATCTGGGGAAGGCAGGGAAGAGATAAGGAAGGCAGGCAGACCTTCTCTGCACCCTCCAAACCTCAGATGGCTTTTGGACTGCTCCTGCAAGGGTCATCTACACACACACAGGGTCCACATGCAGCAGCACTTGGAGGGACATAGGGCTCCTAGAGCACCCCAACACACCCTCTGCATCCTGCCAGTTCCACCAGCCTTACCTATAGTTGTCACATGGATGACATATCCATCCCCCACATAGAGGGCCCAGTACTCATCACATTCCCGTTTGATCTCAATCAGGTCACCAGGCTTTGGGTAGTCCTTGTCATTTGTCATATCAGGAATGTGCACTTCACCATCTATAAAATCCCTCAGCTGGTAAATACACAAGAAATCCTCAGTAATAAATTTATTTAACACAGTGAGAAAGTCAAGGTTAAACACAGTTTTTCCACAGAAAGAGCCCATAGGATGTAATGGAGAAAACCAGGAGGAGGGTAGAAAGCCTGCACCAGTCCTCAGCAAAGCACTGGAGAGGAGGTGGCAGGGTAAGGAAGGGAAACTTTGCTTTCAAGTGCTTGCAGACTACCACAAAAATCATCACAGACAAAAATTAAAAGCAGATGTGACAAACAGGAGAGTGTTGCTGGGAAACACCTTGAATTGATGATATGCTTGTTTTGGTATTTCTTACTGGGATGGCAGGGAGAAGCAAGGCAGAATGCTGAACTTGCATGCAAAGCTGTATTCATGTAAATGAAGATTCTAGGCATGAGGAGTTTGGGGTTTTACATTTTATTAAAGCTTTCATTTAATTCTTTTCATGAGAGTGGCAAAAGCAAGGTAGAGACCCTGGGCAGCCAGGGAATCCCTGCTTTTCTCTGAGCTTTTCCTGATGGCTCATCAGTGCTCTCTTTCTCTCTGCACTTTGCCCCCAGCAAGCTCACCCACACAGTGAAAGCAACAGCACAGATCCTACTGCCACCGTGCAAACAATTGCTATCTCAGCAGATAAAGGGAAAGTGAAACACAGACTTGAAACACAGTGAGCACTTTCATTTAGCCCCAGGCATGGTAATGACGAATCGTCAGGGATAATCAGGATAATTAAAAGAACAAGAGACATGTGCCCATAAGCAGAAGGGGTAACGCCCAGGTTTGTACCCCGAGGAGGTGGCACTCACTAAGAGGACACTGTCAGGCTGCAGACAGAACCACAGTGCCCCTCCAGGTCGCGGGTGCCAGGAGAGGCCAGAGGCAGCGCTGCTTTGGAGCCCATGCCTGGGACTGGGCCGTGCCCATGCAGGCTGCAGGCTGTGTCCCAGCCCTGTGGCTCACAGGGAGCAGCCAGGAGGGGCTCTGGGGGGCACCCAGGGGCTCACCTCGTCTCACTCACCTGGGCACCATAGCGAAGTTTTTTCACAAAGTGCTCACAGTTGCTACCAAACCCACGATATTTCATCTCCTTGCCAATGTAACCCTCAGTGTGCCGGATGATCTCCTCCACTGGGAGAGGAGTGTGGTTCTCATCAGACTCGTTGTTAACACGCCATCTATCTTTTCCCACCACCTCCTTCAGGAGCTGCATCTTCACCTTTCTGGTGAATACTGGCACATCGTGGACCCCCAGTTTTAGGTTCTGTTTACCTGTGCATTGCAGAGAGGAGATAAGGAAGGGAGGCAAACCCTCTCTGGCTCCTCCCCTCCTCAGATAAGTTTCCTCTTCTCCTGGAAAGGTCATCTACACACACAGTGTCCACCAGGAACACATGGAGGGAAACAGGGCTCCCAGAGCACACCGAGAAGTTCCCTGCACCCTGCCAGGCTGCAAGACCCTTACCTACAGGCGTCAAGTGGATGATATATCCATCCCCCACATAGAGAGCCCAGTGTTGATGAAGTTGCCGGTCGATCTCGATCAGATCCCCGGGCTGGGGGCGACGATTGTCCCGTCCCATCTCAGGCCCGTGCAGTCAGGACGTGCAGCTGCAGCTGTGCTGGCTGAGCGCAGGGCAGAGCGCAGCGGCGAGGCGCGGGCTGTGTGTGCAGGGGCAGCTGCCGGCAGCGCAGACACGGCGGGTGTCAGCGGCGGGCCCGGCTCGGCGCCGCTGCCGCCGCCGGCGCAGGGCGAGGCTCCGAGCGGCGCCGCTGCCGCTGCCGGCGCATCGGCCCGAGGCCGCGGCCGGCCCGGGGGGGCGTCCGGCTGCTGCCGCCGGCCCCGGCTGCCCCCGCCCGCCCGCCCGCCGTGCCCGCGCTCCCCTCCCGGCCGCGCTGCCTTCGGGGCTCCAACGGGGCCGGGGCCGCTCGGCGGCCGGGACGGGGCTGCCCGGGGGTGCCCGCGGCGCCGAGCCCGGGCCCGGGCTCCGGGACACCCCCGGCCGCCCGCCAGAGCCGCGCCCGCCGCCCGCGGCCTCGAGGGTCCGCATTCTGCTGGCAAACGCCCCCTCCCATCCCCGAGCTCCACTCACCCCGGCGGCTGTCCCGCTGCTGCCGCGGCCGGGCTCCCGGGACGCTGCTCCCTCTATATATAGCTTCCGGGCAGCTACTTCCTCTATTTTTTCCTCCTGCTCTTTTGATCTCCCGGGGCCCTACTCTTTCTATTAATAACTTGGTAGACGAGGCGGATCCGTCGTTCCTACATCACTGGCCGTGACGTCCCGGAGCCGCACATCTCGCACCACCCATCCATCCCCCTGCAGCGGGACGGCTCCGCTCCCGAGGATAGTGCCAAACCCACCCGTTGAGTGGAAAACGTTATTTTGTTGCCGAGGAATTGGGGCCACCACCTCATTTTGGGGAGACTCTATCCCCGAGTCATCCTCCAGTCCAGTGATGGGCAACAGCCCCGAGCCAGAGCCCCGTCACTCTGCTGGATGGTTATCAGTCTCCTGCAAACACAAAAGACATTGCAGCACAAAGCTGCTGGATTAGATTTATGTTAACCACAGACAGAAACACAGTGAAAGGGACTGGGGTCCCGCACAATGCTGGGGTTTCCCTGGCTCGCTCTGAGTTAGCCCAGGTTTTCATCCTCTAATGCGCACCATATTCAGATGGTTGAAATCACAAGAGACCTTCCGTTTAGAGACTATGCCTGTGCCCGGGCCCCTGACCATAATCAAGGATATTTCTCTTGGATTTTGGGAAAAGAACTGCCTTGACTCTATCCCATGGCTACTGTAGGTCTTTTGCATTGCAATGCTGATAATGCAGCAAGGGCTGGTTTCTGCTGCTCCTCCTCGCACTCTCTCCTCTTGGATTGGGCCGTGTTTCACCACATCCTGTCAATGCACCCACCAGGCTCCACGGAAAAGTGGCCCATAATGAGCAACATCACCCTGACTGCACAGAGAAGCACGGTACAATTGCAAACTTCTGCATTCTGTGAAGTGTTACAGGCTTTCAAGAACAAGACAATTCCCCAGATAAAATAAGGCCAGTTTGCCTGTGCTCCAGGATGAAGCAGAGATGTGAGAGGTCCATACACTGCCCTCACACAGCACTCCCTTCTCACGGTGTGCAGAGAGAATGCTCTGAGTGCACACAGGTAAAACTCATGGCCTGCTCTATAACTCCCTATAGAGTCTGCCCATGACAGAAGATTTGATTCAATTTCCAAAAATCCAAAAAGGAGTTTTTAATTCACCTATTAAACCAACTTGTTTCTCAAGGCACAAGTGTTCCACTTCAACTCCTCAGATTGCCTCCCTGATGGGGCTGGCAGGACAGTGAGTGAGTGGCTGCCTGGTGCTTGGTTGCTGCCTGGGGATAAACCTGGAGAACCTGTTCTGAGCAGACAAAACCAGGCAGCCTCTCACAGACAGCTGTTCTGCTCTCACCTCTCCCTGCAGCCCAGGCAGTTGCCTGTAAGAAAAGCAACACAGGATTTTGTGTCTCACAAGGGGCATGGAGGGAACCTGATTCCAAACACTTAGGCCAGATACCCCAGGTAAAGCACAATAAGGCACACTTTCCCTGAAAAGTTTTCTTCCAAGACAATCCCCACATCACCTCTGTGACAAGGAAATGGCTCAGTCCATTGGGAGATGAAGCATAGGTTCCTCACAGCTCATTCTTCACATCCCTCACCCCCAGCACTGCACAGACCCTGGCCTTGCCCTCCTGCTAGCTGGGGGAAGACTGAGCTGGGGCTGGGACTATGAATGCTTTAGAATCACCATTTGGTGACTGAAGTGAGAATGGCCCCAGCTCTCCTGGCTGCCCTTGCAATTCTTTAAGCCCCTCAGTGTTTTGGCAGCTCAAAGAGCAGAATCCTAGAAGGGGTCAAGAGTTGGAAGACATCACAAAAATCCTCTAGCAGGCATGTCCAGGTTCAAGGCAAACAATCACTGCACATACAGGGGTGAAGTGGGACGTTCTGGTGGTACAGTGGAACAAAATGCTGGCAGAGAAAAAGGCAGCTGGGGTTTTTCTATCAGACCTGTAACACTGGAGGTCTGCTGCTGCCAAAGGGAGTCGGAAGAGCCAGGGAAAGGGACACTTTGTAGGCAGGTAAAAACTGAGCAAGACACCATTGCCCCAAAATCAGAATGACCCCGTAAAACACAAAAGGACACAGGCTGTAGGACCTGCCCTTCCGTCCTACTTCCCGACCTCCCAGGAGCTGCTCAGTTTAGGCAGCACGAGTACAGGCTTCAAGACACGGCACATGTCCTGCCTGTGCTTTTGCAGACCGGGCAGCCAGGCCTTTCCCACGCTTATGGGTTTAGGCTTCTTAGTGAATTTGTCATCGTGAAGACGGTGGGAGTAGAAGCGGGAGACTGCCCGGAGGGGGAATACGGGTGAATGAGTCATATGAAGGAATCGGCTGATAGGCCCGGCACATCAAGGGAATCGTCTGGGGAGGGGAATGGGGGATTTGGCCGTTTTGTAGGCGGCGGTGCACTCTAGCGCTCGGGGCATGCGGAGCCGAGGCTCGGTGCCGCGGGCAGTGGTGGGCGCTGTGCCGGCCTCTGTCGCTCGCTCCGCGTTCTGCTCGTGCCCGCGCTCCCCGCCGTGCCCGCGCTCCCCGAGCGGATTCCCGCGGCTCGCCCTCCCCCGCAGCGCCCCCTGCCGGCCGCGAGCAGTCAGCGCAGCCCGGCCCGAGCGGACAGCGCTGCTGCGCGGCCGGGCAGCTCCGGCCCTGCGCTCTCTGCCGCTCTGCTCCGGACATCCGCTAGTACGGAACTCCTATTCCTCGTCCCGCACTTCTGCCTCAAAGCCCCCTAATTTCGAAGTCTTAATCATTTGGAAGGAGGGCTCTTCTTTCTCTCCCCGGGGGCGTTCCCGCCTTCCTTGGCAAACATCTGTCTTTTGAACCAAAACACCCACACACTCTGGGCCTCAGCTGAAAACACAGTTAACCCTCAGCAGCCCCTTTTATTTCAGTGATACACAGAAGGAGCCTGCAGGAGCTAGCTGATAAAAACAGGAGGAAAAGCCTGCACCATCCTCAGCAAAGTGCTGGAGGGGAGGTGTGGGGAAGGGGAAGGGAATGCATAAATTGCTTGCGAGTGCTTCTAGACTACCACAAAAGCCATCACACACAATAAAATAAAAACATGCATGGCAACCAGTCTAGAGCTGCTGGCGATCAGCTTGGGCAGTGATGAGTGGGAACCGAACCCCATGGGATGGATCGTCATTTGGCCCAGGCTCCATATTCAGACAGTGTCAACATGAGGCCATGGGGGGCAGGGGACACTGAAATGTGATGACCCAAGGGTAGGTCATGTCTCAAGTCTTACCTCTCTGTTAGTTCAAGACGGTCTGGTCCCTGTCCTGGGTACAGGATTGGATGTCTGCCCCAGGTAACCCTAGGTATTGTTAAATTAGCCACACCCCTAGGTCTGTTGCAAGGAGGCCCCTGGCCAGCACACGCTGGAGGTAGCTCTCAGATCTTGTGGCCTAAGGTGCTGCCTTCTGACCACCGAGCCACTTTGCTGCATTAAAGATACTTGTGGCTACTGCACTGGACCCGTCCCGTTATTACAGCCACGCTCCCCAGCCTAACAGGGTGAGCTGTAGCAAGGGGAATAACCCCCCAGAAGACTGCTACAATGATGTACTTGATTTGTCTTTTCTTCGTGGGATGGCAGGGAGAAGCAAGGCCGAATTGTCATACTTGTACGTAAAGCTATACTCGGATAAAAGAGGATTTTAGGGCAATGTGAGTTTGGATTTCAGACATTTTATTAATGCTTACTAACCTTTTACACCAAGGGTGCGCAGTTTCTAGGAAGCCTTAATGGCAGGTATAGCAAAGGCTGCACATGACCAGGGACTCCCCATGCCTTGGTCTGAGCTCTTCCTGACTGTCGCAGTTGGGAGACAGACAAGAGAAAAGACAGACTGTGTTCATGCACAGCAGCCAGCTTCTACTGAGCACAGCTCTCCTTATGTAGATCAGAAGGTTTGTGTGGTCAATCCCCAGTGGATGAACCAGTTGTCAGCCGGCCAAACAGCCCATAGTGCTCACATCCCAGCGGCCTGGGCCTGCCCTGCAACTGTCCACACTGGTCCAATTGTATAATCGAGGTACTTATATAAATAGTTATCTTTTCAGTTATAAATCTAGGATTAATTATAAATATGTGGCCCTCAGGCTAGCTGTTGGCCACCGCAGTTCCCCCTTTTTGTTTTAAATACAAAATCAGCTTCTGTCATCCTGTCTGCAGGGCCCTTGGAGACAGGGCAACAAACGTGGCACAATGTGCGAATTGTCCTCCACCTTTCCACCTAACTAGACAGGCCCAGCACCTTTCAGGTAATTATGCATTTCATTGTATCCTTGGAGGTATAACGATTATGCCCCAGAGCTGTGAAATGGGAGTGTCAGGAATATAAACTTTCAAAGTGGCCTGCTGAAGGCTTATTAATGTTAGAGCTACAATTTTACAACCTAACACTACAAACTAGAAACGTTTTCACTTTAGAACCCTGGGAAACACCTAACAAGGAAGACCCCGGTCTCATTTTGGGTTTATAAATCCTCAAATCCTCATGTAAAATTCTTTGTGTCCTTGAATAGATAAAATTCTTTAAGTAAATTATCATCAGGGGAGTCCTGGGTCTTCTTAGCAGTAGTTGCATAAGTTGTTAAAATCGCTGCTCCACGCAGTCTGCTGGAGGCTCATCGGGATGATGTTGCTTGGTGAATCAGCTTGTGCCAGATTATTGCAGGATCGGGTAGGGCTGTCGGCAGTGCAGCGGTAGGGGCGACGTCTCGGGGCTCCGCATGTGCACGATGGCTGCGGCGTTTTCTGACGGTGTCTCTTGTGTCCCGTGCCGGTACATTTTCCAGAGGTAGCTCCATCTCCGGTGACAGCGGCGTGTCCACTGCGGCGGCGGCAGCAGCGCGGCTGGCGTTAAGCGCCGCTCCGCAGCAGCTGCAGGCAGGGCACGGAGGAGCTGCAGGACACTTGTTGAACACGCGCGGCCGTGCGGGGCACCTCCACCGTTTGCTTTGGTGTCGGCTCTTTCCGCCGATGGTTCATCCCCGCACGGGCAGGCGGCTTGGCGCGGGGCACCCCCCAGAAGGGACGTCCCGGCACGGGCAGGCGGCTCAGCCCCGCTCGGCCTCAAGACACCCCCCAGAAGGGACGTCCCGCTGTGAGCCAGCGGCGCCTCTCCGCACGGCTGCGAGACGCTCCTCCGGGGACACGTCCCGGCACGGAGCGGCATCACGATTTCTCGCTGCTGCTGCACCCGGCCCTTTCTCTCGCAGACCCGGCGCGGCGTGCACGCCTCCCGCTGCCCTCTTCTCGCTGCCAGCCTCACTGGGTGGCACCTGCAGGGGCACCACCGCTGTCCCAACATCACTCTCGGGTTTTAACTGCTTTAGCTAATCCACTACAAACCTACAGGGCTTTATTGCATTAAGAGCTGTTTCTTCTCCTACATAGGCTGCTTCGATTATAAACTTGCCAGCCTGCTTCCACGTTTTCAAACACAGGGCAGTCGCCTCGGAAACATCTAGTCCGTGGTTCTTGCACCACGTGATTAAAGTTAATAAAGCCTGTGTGTCATCTTTTATCCCCTTCAAGTTCACAGCGGAAGGATGGGGTCTTCTGATGACAAAACCCATACGCCCATGCTGGCGTTGCCTTCCACTTACAAAAAAGGAAAAAAGGAAAAAAGGGGGAAAAAAAAAGGAAAAAAGGAAAAAAAAGAAAAAGGGGAGGTCTGGACCAAGCACGGCTCTCTATGCTGCTCTGTGCAGCTCAAATGCTGCAGGCAGCTCTTTCTGGCTGCCTCTTCTGTCTCCCTGTTTCACCTGCAGCAGCTATTGTATAATTTCAGGGATTACCAATTGTCGCAGTTGGGAGACAAACAACACAAAAGACACACTGCGTTCAGGCACAACAGCCAATTTTTATTAACTTCTTATACAGATCAGAAGGTTTGTGTGACCAATCCCCAGTGGATGAACCAGTTGTCAGCCGGCCAAACTGACAGCCAATAGCTGCTCACATCCCAGCGGCCTGGGCCTGCCCCACAACTGTCCACACTGGTCAAATTATATAAACAGGGTACCAATATAAATAGTTATCTTTTCAGTTATAAATTTAGGATAAATTATAAATATGTGGCCCTCAGGCTTGCTGTTGGCCACCACACCTGACAGACCATCAGCAGTACTTTCTCTCTCTCCTTGATGAGCCGCTGGATGATGACATCCCAGAAAAGGCAAACAAAAGAACAAGGCCAACAAGAACACCTGCTGCTGCTGCACAAATGACAAATGCATCTGTAACCTATAAAGGGAAAGTAAAAAAAAAGGCTGGAAACAAAAGGAGCATTTCTCTTTACACCACCACCACTACGACCCTCCCCCCCCCCCGTCCCCCCCATGATAATATGGATAAGGCAGGGATAATCAGGGTATATAAATCAGTGAGAGGCATGTGCCCATAAGCAGAAGGGATAACGCCCAGGTTTGTACCCCGAGGAGGTGGCACTCACTAAGAGGACACTGTCAGGCTGCAGACAAACCACAGTGCCCCTCCAGGTCGCGGGTGCCAGGAGAGGCCAGAGGCAGCGCTGCTTTGGAGCCCATGCCTGGGACTGGGCCGTGCCCATGCAGGCTGCAGGCTGTGTCCCAGCCCTGTGGCTCACAGGGAGCAGCCAGGAGGGGCTCTGGGGGGCACCCAGGGGCTCACCCCGTCTCACTCACCTGCTCAGAGAGTGGCTCTCCATAGCGAAGCATTGTCACAAAGTGCTCACAGTTGTTGCCAAGCACATCATATGGCACCTCCCTGCCAATGTAACCCTCAGCACGCCGGATGATCTCCTCCACAGGCAGAGGAGCGTGGGTGCTGTCATACTTCTTGTTGACACACCATGTATTTTTTCCCACCACCTCCTCCAGGCGCTCCCTCTTCACCTTGGCCCTAGTGGTGTTCAATGATGCGCTGCTCCCGGAAATGCATGGGGTTCCTTCACCTGGGCAAGTGTAGGAGGAGAAAAGGTAGTCAGGCAGGCCCTCTGTGGCCCCTCCAGGGTCTCAGATGGATTTTGGACTGCTCCTGGAAAGGTCAGTTACACACAGAGCATCTACCAAGGGACAATGGAGGGACAGAGAGTTCCCGGAGCACACCGAGAAGGCCTCTGCTCTCTACCAGGGTGCACCAGCCTTACCTATAGGTGACATATGGGTGACCTCTCCATCTCCCATGTAGAGGACCCAGTGCCTGTACAATGTGCGGCCGATCTCGATGGGATCCCCACGCTGGAGGTGGCAATCGTCCCGTCCCATCTCAGGCCCGTGCAGTCAGGACGTGCAGCTGCAGCTGTGCTGGCTGAGCGCAGGGCAGAGCGCAGCGGCGAGGCGCGGGCTGTGCAGGGGCAGCTGCCGGCAGCGCAGACACGGCGGGTGTCAGCGGCGGGCCCGGCTCGGCGCCGCTGCCGCCGCCGGCGCAGGGCGAGGCTCCGAGCGGCGCCGCTGCCGCTGCCGGCGCATCGGCCCGAGGCCGCGGCCGGCCCGGGGGGGCGTCCGGCTGCTGCCGCCGGCCCCGGCTGCCCCCGCCCGCCCGCCCGCCGTGCCCGCGCTCCCCTCCCGGCCGCGCTGCCTTCGGGGCTCCAACGGGGCCGGGGCCGCTCGGCGGCCGGGACGGGGCTGCCCGGGGGTGCCCGCGGCGCCGAGCCCGGGCCCGGGCTCCGGGACACCCCCGGCCGCCCGCCAGAGCCGCGCCCGCCGCCCGCGGCCTCGAGGGGCCGCATTCTGCTGGCAAACGCCCCCTCCCATCCCCGAGCTCCACTCACCCCGGCGGCTGTCCCGTCGCTTCTTTTTCTCGGCTCCCGGGACGCTGCTCCCTCTATATGTAGCTTCGTAGAGGCGAGTGAGTAATCGCTCCTGAGTCGCGGGCCGTGACGTCCCGGAGCCGCACATCTCGCACCACCCATCCATCCCCCTGCAGCGGGACGGCTCCGCTCCCGAGGATAGTGCCAAACCCACCCGTTGAGTGGAAAACGTTATTTTGTTGCCGAGGAATTGGGGCCACCACCTCATTTTGGGGAGACTCTATCCCCGAGTCATCCTCCAGTCCAGTGATGGGCAACAGCCCCGAGCCAGAGCCCCGTCACTCTGCTGGATGGTTATCAGTCTCCTGCAAACACAAAAGACATTGCAGCACAAAGCTGCTGGATTAGATTTATGTTAACCACAGACAGAAACACAGTGAAAGGGACTGGGGTCCCGCACAATGCTGGGGTTTCCCTGGCTCGCTCTGAGTTAGCCCAGTTTTCATCCTCTAATGCGCACCATATTCAGATGGTTGAAATCACAAGAGACCTTCCGTTTAGAGACTATGCCTGTGCCCGGGCCCCTGACCATAATCAAGGATATTTCTCTTGGATTTTGGGAAAAGAACTGCCTTGACTCTATCCCATGGCTACTGTAGGTCTTTTGCATTGCAATGCTGATAATGCAGCAAGGGCTGGTTTCTGCTGCTCCTCCTCGCACTCTCTCCTCTTGGATTGGGCCGTGTTTCACCACATCCTGTCAATGCACCCACCAGGCTCCACGGAAAAGTGGCCCATAATGAGCAACATCACCCTGACTGCACAGAGAAGCACGGTACAATTGCAAACTTCTGCATTCTGTGAAGTGTTACAGGCTTTCAAGAACAAGACAATTCCCCAGATAAAATAAGGCCAGTTTGCCTGTGCTCCAGGATGAAGCAGAGATGTGAGAGGTCCATACACTGCCCTCACACAGCACTCCCTTCTCACGGTGTGCAGAGAGAATGCTCTGAGTGCACACAGGTAAAACTCATGGCCTGCTCTATAACTCCCTATAGAGTCTGCCCATGACAGAAGATTTGATTCAATTTCCAAAAATCCAAAAAGGAGTTTTTAATTCACCTATTAAACCAACTTGTTTCTCAAGGCACAAGTGTTCCACTTCAACTCCTCAGATTGCCTCCCTGATGGGGCTGGCAGGACAGTGAGTGAGTGGCTGCCTGGTGCTTGGTTGCTGCCTGGGGATAAACCTGGAGAACCTGTTCTGAGCAGACAAAACCAGGCAGCCTCTCACAGACAGCTGTTCTGCTCTCACCTCTCCCTGCAGCCCAGGCAGTTGCCTGTAAGAAAAGCAACACAGGATTGTGTGTCTCACAAGGGGCATGGAGGGAACCTGATTCCAAACACTTAGGCCAGATACCCCAGGTAAAGCACAATAAGGCACACTTTCCCTGAAAAGTTTTCTTCCAAGAAAATCCCCACATCACCTCTGTGACAAGGAAATGGCTCAGTCCATTGGGAGATGAAGCATAGGTTCCTCACAGCTCATTCTTCACATCCCTCACCCCCAGCACTGCACAGACCCTGGCCTTGCCCTCCTGCTAGCTGGGGGAAGACTGAGCTGGGGCTGGGACTATGAATGCTTTAGAATCACCATTTGGTGACTGAAGTGAGAATGGCCCCAGCTCTCCTGGCTGCCCTTGCAATTCTTTAAGCCCCTCAGTGTTTTGGCAGCTCAAAGAGCAGAATCCTAGAAGGGGTCAAGAGTTGGAAGACATCACAAAAATCCTCTAGCAGGCATGTCCAGGTTCAAGGCAAACAATCACTGCACATACAGGGGTGAAGTGGGACGTTCTGGTGGTACAGTGGAACAAAATGCTGGCAGAGAAAAAGGCAGCTGGGGTTTTTCTATCAGACCTGTAACACTGGAGGTCTGCTGCTGCCAAAGGGAGTCGGAAGAGCCAGGGAAAGGGACACTTTGTAGGCAGGTAAAAACTGAGCAAGACACCATTGCCCCAAAATCAGAATGACCCCGTAAAACACAAAAGGACACAGGCTGTAGGACCTGCCCTTCCGTCCTACTTCCCGACCTCCCAGGAGCTGCTCAGTTTAGGCAGCACGAGTACAGGCTTCAAGACACGGCACATGTCCTGCCTGTGCTTTTGCAGACCGGGCAGCCAGGCCTTTCCCACGCTTATGGGTTTAGGCTTCTTAGTGAATTTGTCATCGTGAAGACGGTGGGAGTAGAAGCGGGAGACTGCCCGGAGGGGGAATACGGGTGAATGAGTCATATGAAGGAATCGGCTGATAGGCCCGGCACATCAAGGGAATCGTCTGGGGAGGGGAATGGGGGATTTGGCCGTTTTGTAGGCGGCGGTGCACTCTAGCGCTCGGGGCATGCGGAGCCGAGGCTCGGTGCCGCGGGCAGTGGTGGGCGCTGTGCCGGCCTCTGTCGCTCGCTCCGCGTTCTGCTCGTGCCCGCGCTCCCCGCCGTGCCCGCGCTCCCCGAGCGGATTCCCGCGGCTCGCCCTCCCCCGCAGCGCCCCCTGCCGGCCGCGAGCAGTCAGCGCAGCCCGGCCCGAGCGGACAGCGCTGCTGCGCGGCCGGGCAGCTCCGGCCCTGCGCTCTCTGCCGCTCTGCTCCGGACATCCGCTAGTACGGAACTCCTATTCCTCGTCCCGCACTTCTGCCTCAAAGCCCCCTAATTTCGAAGTCTTAATCATTTGGAAGGAGGGCTCTTCTTTCTCTCCCCGGGGGCGTTCCCGCCTTCCTTGGCAAACATCTGTCTTTTGAACCAAAACACCCACACACTCTGGGCCTCAGCTGAAAACACAGTTAACCCTCAGCAGCCCCTTTTATTTCAGTGATACACAGAAGGAGCCTGCAGGAGCTAGCTGATAAAAACAGGAGGAAAAGCCTGCACCATCCTCAGCAAAGTACTGGAGGGGAGGTGTGGGGAAGGGGAAGGGAATGCATAAATTGCTTGCGAGTGCTTCTAGACTACCACAAAAGCCATCACACACAATAAAATAAAAACATGCATGGCAACCAGTCTAGAGCATCTGGCGATCAGCTTGGGCAGTGATGAGTGGGAACCGAACCCCATGGGATGGATCGTCATTTGGCCCAGGCTCCATATTCAGACAGTGTCAACATGAGGCCATGGGGGGCAGGGGACACTGAAATGTGATGACCCAAGGGTAGGTCATGTCTCAAGTCTTACCTCTCTGTTAGTTCAAGACGGTCTGGTCCCTGTCCTGGGTACAGGATTGGATGTCTGCCCCAGGTAACCCTAGGTATTGTTAAATTAGCCACACCCCTAGGTCTGTTGCAAGGAGGCCCCTGGCCAGCACACGCTGGAGGTAGCTCTCAGATCTTGTGGCCTAAGGTGCTGCCTTCTGACCACCGAGCCACTTTGCTGCATTAAAGATACTTGTGGCTACTGCACTGGACCCGTCCCGTTATTACAGCCACGCTCCCCAGCCTAACAGGGTGAGCTGTAGCAAGGGGAATAACCCCCCAGAAGACTGCTACAATGATGTACTTGATTTGTCTTTTCTTCGTGGGATGGCAGGGAGAAGCAAGGCCGAATTGTCATACTTGTACGTAAAGCTATACTCGGATAAAAGAGGATTTTAGGGCAATGTGAGTTTGGATTTCAGACATTTTATTAATGCTTACTAACCTTTTACACCAAGGGTGCGCAGTTTCTAGGAAGCCTTAATGGCAGGTATAGCAAAGGCTGCACATGACCAGGGACTCCCCATGCCTTGGTCTGAGCTCTTCCTGACTGTCGCAGTTGGGAGACAGACAAGAGAAAAGACAGACTGTGTTCATGCACAGCAGCCAGCTTCTACTGAGCACAGCTCTCCTTATGTAGATCAGAAGGTTTGTGTGGTCAATCCCCAGTGGATGAACCAGTTGTCAGCCGGCCAAACAGCCCATAGGTGCTCACATCCCAGCGGCCTGGGCCTGCCCTGCAACTGTCCACACTGGTCCAATTGTATAATCGAGGTACTTATATAAATAGTTATCTTTTCAGTTATAAATCTAGGATTAATTATAAATATGTGGCCCTCAGGCTAGCTGTTGGCCACCGCAGTTCCCCTTTTTGTTTTAAATACAAAATCAGCTTCTGTCATCCTGTCTGCAGGGCCCTTGGAGACAGGGCAACAAACGTGGCACAATGTGCGAATTGTCCTCCACCTTTCCACCTAACTAGACAGGCCCAGCACCTTTCAGGTAATTATGCATTTCATTGTATCCTTGGAGGTATAACGATTATGCCCCAGAGCTGTGAAATGGGAGTGTCAGGAATATAAACTTTCAAAGTGGCCTGCTGAAGGCTTATTAATGTTAGAGCTACAATTTTACAACCTAACACTACAAACTAGAAACGTTTTCACTTTAGAACCCTGGGAAACACCTAACAAGGAAGACCCCGGTCTCATTTTGGGTTTATAAATCCTCAAATCCTCATGTAAAATTCTTTGTGTCCTTGAATAGATAAAATTCTTTAAGTAAATTATCATCAGGGGAGTCCTGGGTCTTCTTAGCAGTAGTTGCATAAGTTGTTAAAATCGCTGCTCCACGCAGTCTGCTGGAGGCTCATCGGGATGATGTTGCTTGGTGAATCAGCTTGTGCCAGATTATTGCAGGATCGGGTAGGGCTGTCGGCAGTGCAGCGGTAGGGGCGACGTCTCGGGGCTCCGCATGTGCACGATGGCTGCGGCGTTTTCTGACGGTGTCTCTTGTGTCCCGTGCCGGTACATTTTCCAGAGGTAGCTCCATCTCCGGTGACAGCGGCGTGTCCACTGCGGCGGCGGCAGCAGCGCGGCTGGCGTTAAGCGCCGCTCCGCAGCAGCTGCAGGCAGGGCACGGAGGAGCTGCAGGACACTTGTTGAACATCGCGCGGCCGTGCGGGGCACCTCCACCGTTTGCTTTGGTGTCGGCTCTTTCCGCCGATGGTTCATCCCCGCACGGGCAGGCGGCTTGGCGCGGGGCACCCCCAGAAGGGACGTCCCGGCACGGGCAGGCGGCTCAGCCCCGCTCGGCCTCAAGACACCCCCCAGAAGGGACGTCCCGCTGTGAGCCAGCGGCGCCTCTCCGCACGGCTGCGAGACGCTCCTCCGGGGACACGTCCCGGCACGGAGCGGCATCACGATTTCTCGCTGCTGCTGCACCCGGCCCTTTCTCTCGCAGACCCGGCGCGGCGTGCACGCCTCCCGCTGCCCTCTTCTCGCTGCCAGCCTCACTGGGTGGCACCTGCAGGGGCACCACCGCTGTCCCAACATCACTCTCGGGTTTTAACTGCTTTAGCTAATCCACTACAAACCTACAGGGCTTTATTGCATTAAGAGCTGTTTCTTCTCCTACATAGGCTGCTTCGATTATAAACTTGCCAGCCTGCTTCCACGTTTTCAAACACAGGGCAGTCGCCTCGGAAACATCTAGTCCGTGGTTCTTGCACCACGTGATTAAAGTTAATAAAGCCTGTGTGTCATCTTTTATCCCCTTCAAGTTCACAGCGGAAGGATGGGGTCTTCTGATGACAAAACCCATACGCCCATGCTGGCGTTGCCTTCCACTTACAAAAAAGGAAAAAAGGAAAAAAGGGGGAAAAAAAAGGAAAAAAGGAAAAAAAGAAAAAGGGGAGGTCTGGACCAAGCACGGCTCTCTATGCTGCTCTGTGCAGCTCAAATGCTGCAGGCAGCTCTTTCTGGCTGCCTCTTCTGTCTCCCTGTTTCACCTGCAGCAGCTATTGTATAATTTCAGGGATTACCAATTGTCGCAGTTGGGAGACAAACAACACAAAAGACACACTGCGTTCAGGCACAACAGCCAATTTTTATTAACTTCTTATACAGATCAGAAGGTTTGTGTGACCAATCCCCAGTGGATGAACCAGTTGTCAGCCGGCCAAACTGACAGCCAATAGCTGCTCACATCCCAGCGGCCTGGGCCTGCCCCACAACTGTCCACACTGGTCAAATTATATAAACAGGGTACCAATATAAATAGTTATCTTTTCAGTTATAAATTTAGGATAAATTATAAATATGTGGCCCTCAGGCTTGCTGTTGGCCACCACACCTGACAGACCATCAGCAGTACTTTCTCTCTCTCCTTGATGAGCCGCTGGATGATGACATCCCAGAAAAGGCAAACAAAAGAACAAGGCCAACAAGAACACCTGCTGCTGCTGCACAAATGACAAATGCATCTGTAACCTATAAAGGGAAAGTAAAAAAAAAAGGCTGGAAACAAAAGGAGCATTTCTCTTTACACCACCACCACTACGACCTCCCCCCCCCCCGTCCCCCCCATGATAATATGGATAAGGCAGGGATAATCAGGGTATATAAATCAGTGAGAGGCATGTGCCCATAAGCAGAAGGGATAACGCCCAGGTTTGTACCCCGAGGAGGTGGCACTCACTAAGAGGACACTGTCAGGCTGCAGACAAACCACAGTGCCCCTCCAGGTCGCGGGTGCCAGGAGAGGCCAGAGGCAGCGCTGCTTTGGAGCCCATGCCTGGGACTGGGCCGTGCCCATGCAGGCTGCAGGCTGTGTCCCAGCCCTGTGGCTCACAGGGAGCAGCCAGGAGGGGCTCTGGGGGGCACCCAGGGGCTCACCCCGTCTCACTCACCTGCTCAGAGAGTGGCTCTCCATAGCGAAGCATTGTCACAAAGTGCTCACAGTTGTTGCCAAGCACATCATATGGCACCTCCCTGCCAATGTAACCCTCAGCACGCCGGATGATCTCCTCCACAGGCAGAGGAGCGTGGGTGCTGTCATACTTCTTGTTGACACACCATGTATTTTTTCCCACCACCTCCTCCAGGCGCTCCCTCTTCACCTTGGCCCTAGTGGTGTTCAATGATGCGCTGCTCCCGGAAATGCATGGGGTTCCTTCACCTGGGCAAGTGTAGGAGGAGAAAAGGTAGTCAGGCAGGCCCTCTGTGGCCCCTCCAGGGTCTCAGATGGATTTTGGACTGCTCCTGGAAAGGTCAGTTACACACAGAGCATCTACCAAGGGACAATGGAGGGACAGAGAGTTCCCGGAGCACACCGAGAAGGCCTCTGCTCTCTACCAGGGTGCACCAGCCTTACCTATAGGTGACATATGGGTGACCTCTCCATCTCCCATGTAGAGGACCCAGTGCCTGTACAATGTGCGGCCGATCTCGATGGGATCCCCACGCTGGAGGTGGCAATCGTCCCGTCCCATCTCAGGCCCGTGCAGTCAGGACGTGCAGCTGCAGCTGTGCTGGCTGAGCGCAGGGCAGAGCGCAGCGGCGAGGCGCGGGCTGTGCAGGGGCAGCTGCCGGCAGCGCAGACACGGCGGGTGTCAGCGGCGGGCCCGGCTCGGCGCCGCTGCCGCCGCCGGCGCAGGGCGAGGCTCCGAGCGGCGCCGCTGCCGCTGCCGGCGCATCGGCCCGAGGCCGCGGCCGGCCCGGGGGGGCGTCCGGCTGCTGCCGCCGGCCCCGGCTGCCCCCGCCCGCCCGCCCGCCGTGCCCGCGCTCCCCTCCCGGCCGCGCTGCCTTCGGGGCTCCAACGGGGCCGGGGCCGCTCGGCGGCCGGGACGGGGCTGCCCGGGGGTGCCCGCGGCGCCGAGCCCGGGCCCGGGCTCCGGGACACCCCCGGCCGCCCGCCAGAGCCGCGCCCGCCGCCCGCGGCCTCGAGGGGCCGCATTCTGCTGGCAAACGCCCCCTCCCATCCCCGAGCTCCACTCACCCCGGCGGCTGTCCCGTCGCTTCTTTTTCTCGGCTCCCGGGACGCTGCTCCCTCTATATGTAGCTTCGTAGAGGCGAGTGAGTAATCGCTCCTGAGTCGCGGGCCGTGACGTCCCGGAGCCGCACATCTCGCACCACCCATCCATCCCCCTGCAGCGGGACGGCTCCGCTCCCGAGGATAGTGCCAAACCCACCCGTTGAGTGGAAAACGTTATTTTGTTGCCGAGGAATTGGGGCCACCACCTCATTTTGGGGAGACTCTATCCCCGAGTCGTCCTCCAGTCCCGTGACGAGCAACAGCCCCGACCCAGAGCCCCGTCACTCTGCTGGATGTTTTCTTGCACAACAAAAACCGCTGTGACCACCGTAGCCAAAAATACAGTGAAGGGGACCGTGTTGCACAATGCTGGGGCTTCCCTGGCTTGCTCTGAATCAGCTCTGATTTCACCGTCTGGTGCGCACCACATTCAGATGGTTGAAATCACAAGAGACCTTCCGTTTAGAGACTATGCCTGTGCCCGGGCCCCTGACCATAATCAAGGATATTTCTCTTGGATTTTGGGAAAAGAACTGCCTTGACTCTATCCCATGGCTACTGTAGGTCTTTTGCATTGCAATGCTGACAATGCAGCAAGGGCTGGTTTCTGCTGCTCCTCCTCGCACTCTCTCCTCTTGGATTGGGCCGTGTTTCACCACATCCTGTCAATGCACCCACCAGGCTCCACGGAAAAGTGGCCCATAATGAGCAACATCACCCTGACTGCACAGAGAAGCACGGTACAATTGCAAACTTCTGCATTCTGTGAAGTGTTACAGGCTTTCAAGAACAAGACAATTCCCCAGATAAAATAAGGCCAGTTTGCCTGTGCTCCAGGATGAAGCAGAGATGTGAGAGGTCCATACACTGCCCTCACACAGCACTCCCTTCTCACGGTGTGCAGAGAGAATGCTCTGAGTGCACACAGGTAAAACTCATGGCCTGCTCTATAACTCCCTATAGAGTCTGCCCATGACAGAAGATTTGATTCAATTTCCAAAAATCCTAAAAGGAGTTTTTAATTCACCTATTAAACCAACTTGTTTCTCAAGGCACAAGTGTTCCACTTCAACTCCTCAGATTGCCTCCCTGATGGGGCTGGCAGGACAGTGAGTGAGTGGCTGCCTGGTGCTTGGTTGCTGCCTGGGGATAAACCTGGAGAACCTGTTCTGAGCAGACAAAACCAGGCAGCCTCTCACAGACAGCTGTTCTGCTCTCACCTCTCCCTGCAGCCCAGGCAGTTGCCTGTAAGAAAAGCAACACAGGATTTTGTGTCTCACAAGGGGCATGGAGGGAACCTGATTCCAAACACTTAGGCCAGATACCCCAGGTAAAGCACAATAAGGCACACTTTCCCTGAAAAGTTTTCTTCCAAGACAATCCCCACATCACCTCTGTGACAAGGAAATGGCTCAGTCCATTGGGAGATGAAGCATAGGTTCTTCACAGCTCATTCTTCACATCCCTCACCCCCAGCACTGCACAGACCCTGGCCTTGCCCTCCTGCTAGCTGGGGGAAGACTGAGCTGGGGCTGGGACTATGAATGCTTTAGAATCACCATTTGGTGACTGAAGTGAGAATGGCCCCAGCTCTCCTGGCTGCCCTTGCAATTCTTTAAGCCCCTCAGTGTTTTGGCAGCTCAAAGAGCAGAATCCTAGAAGGGGTCGAGAGTTGGAAGACATCACAAAAATCCTCTAGCAGGCATGTCCAGGTTCAAGGCAAACAATCACTGCACATACAGGGGTGAAGTGGGACGTTCTGGTGGTACAGTGGAACAAAATGCTGGCAAGAAAAAGGCAGCTGGGGTTTTTCTATCAGACCTGTAACACTGGAGGTCTGCTGCTGCCAAAGGGAGTCGGAAGAGCCAGGGAAAGGGACACTTTGTAGGCAGGTAAAAACTGAGCAAGACACCATTGCCCCAAAATCAGAATGACCCTGTAAAAACAAAAGGACACAGGCTGTAGGACCTGCCCTTCCGTCCTACTTCCCGACCTCCCAGGAGCTGCTCAGTTTAGGCAGCACGAGTACAGGCTTCAAGACACGGCACATGTCCTGCCTGTGCTTTTGCAGACCGGGCAGCCAGGCCTTTCCCACGCTTATGGGTTTAGGCTTCTTAGTGAATTTGTCATCGTGAAGACGGTGGGAGTAGAAGCGGGAGACTGCCCGGAGGGGGAATACGGGTGAATGAGTCATATGAAGGAATCGGCTGATAGGCCCGGCACATCAAGGGAATCGTCTGTGGAGGGGAATGGGGATTTGGCCGTTTTGTAGGCGGCGGTGCACTCTAGCGCTCGGGGCATGCGGAGCCGAGGCTCGGTGCCGCGGGCAGTGGTGGGCGCTGTGCCGGCCTCTGTCGCTCGCTCCGCGTTCTGCTCGTGCCCGCGCTCCCCGCCGTGCCCGCGCTCCCCTCCCGGCCGCGCTGCCTTCGGGGCTCCAACGGGGCCGGGGCCGCTCGGCGGCCGGGACGGGGCTGCCCGGGGGTGCCCGCGGCGCCGAGCCCGGGCCCGGGCTCCGGGGCACCCCCGGCCACCCGCCAGAGCCGCGCCCGCCGCCCGCGGCCTCGAGGGTCCGCATCCTGCTGGCAAACGCCCCCTCCCATCCCCGAGCTCCACTCACCCCGGCGGCTGTCCCGCTCCTGCCCCGGCCGGACCCCCAGTCCAGGACCAGTTGCGATCCTTAAGCGGGGCTTGGGGTTGAGCAACGGCGAGGTTTCCCTGGCTTGCACTGAAGTAACCCAGGTTTTCATCCTCTGGTGTGGTCCATGTTGAGATGATTGAAATCCCTAAAAAAGTCCTTCCATTTAGGGGCACAGTGTGCCTGTGCTGATTTTGCCCCGGAGCACAGGCAAGGATTGTTCTGTCAGCGGTTGGGAAAAGAACAGCCTTGACTCTGCTCCATGGCATCTTGAGCAGGTCTCAGGTCTTGGCAACCTTTCCTAGAAGTGCTGAATACATCAAGTGATGGATTCTGCTGCTCTTCTTCACAGTCTCAGTTCATGCTTCAGCAGTGTTCCACTAAATCCTGTCAATGCACCCACTAGGCTCCATGGAAAGGCAGCCCATAATTAACAACATCACAACAAATGCAAAGAGGAGCACGGTACAATGGCAAACTGCCACATGCAGTAAAATATTCCAGCTTCCAAGAACAAGACAATTCCCCAATTGAAGTAATTCCAGTATTCATCCCTTACAAGAACCTCCGGATGTGAGAGTTCCATATGCTGCCCTCAGACAGAGTTCTCTTTCCAGGGGTCGCAGTCAGAATGCTCTAAGTACAGAAAGGTTAAATCTCACAGGTTGCTGTATAACCACATAAATAGCTTAGCCGTGAAAGAAGTTTTGATTCCATTTACATGAATTCAAAATGTGTTTCAATCTCAGTTTGAATACAGTATGTTTTTCTGTATTAAATCTAAGAACTTTAATTAGATGTAATAAAAAAGAGCAGTATAAAACAGAACAAGAAGTCTTGTCTTGGTTATTTCAAACATTGTAAACCTGATACTTAAAAATGCTGCGAATTAATTCCTCTTTTGCTTTGCTTGCATGCACAGCTTTCAGTTTACCTACTAAACCAACTTGTTTCTCAAGGCACAAGTTTTTCACTCTTCCAATTGCCTCCCTGATGGGGCTGGCAGGACAGTGAGTGAGTGGCTGCCTGGTGCTTGGTTGCTGCCTGGGGATAAACCTGGAGAACCTGTTCTGAGCAGACAAAACCAGGCAGCCTCTCACAGACAGCTGTTCTGCTCTCACCTCTCCCTGCAGCCCAGGCAGTTGCCTGTAAGAAAAGCAACACAGGATTGTGTGTCTCACAAGGGGCATGGAGGGAACCTGATTCCAAACACTTAGGCCAGATACCCCAGGTAAAGCACAATAAGGCACACTTTCCCTGAAAAGTTTTCTTCCAAGACAATCCCCACATCACCTCTGTGACAAGGAAATGGCTCAATACATTCATAAACACTTTCAAGACAGGGAAAAAAACAAGCAAAACACAATCATGCCAAAATCAGAGCACTCCTGTAAAACTCTGAAGGATACAGCTTGTAAGACCTGCCCTTCCCTTCGACTTCCCAGCCTCCCAGGAGTTTCTTAGTTTAGGCAGCACAAGTACAGGCTCCAAGACACTGCACATGCCCCACCTGCTCCTTTGCAGTAACTGCAGCTAGGGCTTTCCTACCTACATAGAGTATCAGCTGGAAAAACCTCAGCAGTACATTTTTTAAACTTTTTTTTGAAATTGAGGTTAAAATCATGGATATACAGACAAAGCCTACAGGAACCAATTGACGAAAATGCATAAAAAAACAGCACCAGTGCAAATACTCCCAGATGACCACAAAAATCATCACAGGCAATGTAATAAAAGCAGATATGTCATCCAGGCTAGTGCTGCTGGAGGTCACCTTAAATGGTGTCAATCTTGCCTTTTTATTTCTTAATGAGATCACAGGGAAAAACAAGGCCAAACAGTTGAACATGGACACAAAGCTATACTAAGATAAAAGAGGATTTGTGGTCAATTAAAGTTTGTGTTTCTGACATTTTATTAAGGCTCATTTAATGTTTACACCAAGGGTACACAGTTGCTAGGAAGCCATAGTAGCAAGTGTAGCAAAAGCTGACCAGTGAACGCTGTCGCCAGGGGCTCTCCCGGCCTTGGACTGAGCTCTTCCTAACATCCATCAGTAGTACTTTCTCTCTTTCCTGGGTGAGTCCCCACACAAGCCCTTCACAACAGCAGTGGCAAGACCAGCAAGAATCATACCTCCTACGGCGGCTGTAGTACCAATAACTGCTTTTCTGACCTATAAAGGGAAAGTAAAATGCAGACGGGAAACATGAGGAGCATTTATATTTACTTACCCCCAGCATCATCTTACAGAAACGGCAGGGATAATCAGGGTATATAAATCAGTGAGAGGCATGTGCCCATAAGCAGAAGGGGTAACACCCAGGTTTGTACCCCGAGGAGGTGGCACTCACTAAGAGGACACTGTCAGGCTGCAGACAAACCACAGTGCCCCTCCAGGTCGCGGGTGCCAGGAGAGGCCAGAGGCAGCGCTGCTTTGGAGCCCATGCCTGGGACTGGGCCGTGCCCATGCAGGCTGCAGGCTGTGTCCCAGCCCTGTGGCTCACAGGGAGCAGCCAGGAGGGGCTCTGGGGGGCACCCAGGGGCTCACCCCGTCTCACTCACCTGCTCGGAGAGTGGCTCTCCATAGCGAAGCATTGTCACAAAGTGCTCACAGTTGTTGCCAAGCACATCATATGGCACCTCCCTGTCAATCCAGTGCTCAGCACTCCGGATGATCTCCTCCACAGGCAGAGGAGTGCGGGAACTGTCATACTTGTTGTTGACACGCCATTTATTATTTCCCACCACTTCCTTCAGGAGCTGCTTCTTCACCTTCGCCTTTCTGGTGAATATTGACGTGGTGCTTGCCGACAGGGATGGGGCTCCTCATCTGGGTAAGTGAAGGAATAGAAAAGTAGGCAGGCAGACCCTCTCTGACCCCTCCAGGATCTCAGATGGGCTTTGTACTCCTGGAAAGGCCAACTACACACACAGTGTCCACCAGCAGCAGCACATGGAGGGAGACAGGGCTCTTGGGGCATCCCATTAACCCTTCTACACCCTGCCAGGGTGCACCAGCCTTACCTACAGGCGTCACGTTGATGACATATCCATCCCCCACATAGAGAGCCCAGTGCTGGTAAAGTGGCCGGTCGATCTCGATCAGATCCCCGGGCTGGGGTTGGCACCTGCCATCTCCCATCTCAGGCCCGTGCAGTCAGGACGTGCAGCTGCAGCTGTGCTGGCTGAGCGCAGGGCAGAGCGCAGCGGCGAGGCGCGGGCTGTGCAGGGGCAGCTGCCGGCAGCGCAGACACGGCGGGTGTCAGCGGCGGGCCCGGCTCGGCGCCGCTGCCGCCGCCGGCGCAGGGCGAGGCTCCGAGCGGCGCCGCTGCCGCCCGGCGCATCGGCCCGAGGCCGCGGCCGGCCCGGGGGGGCGTCCGGCTGCTGCCGCCGGCCCCGGCTGCCCCCGCCCGCCCGCCCGCCGTGCCCGCGCTCCCTCCCGGCCGCGCTGCCTTCGGGGCTCCAACGGGGCCGGGGCCGCTCGGCGGCCGGGACGGGGCTGCCCGGGGGTGCCCGCGGCGCCGAGCCCGGGCCCGGGCTCCGGGACACCCCCGGCCGCCCGCCAGAGCCGCGCCCGCCGCCCGCGGCCTCGAGGGGCCGCATCCTGCTGGCAAACGCCCCCTCCCATCCCCGAGCTCCACTCACCCCGGCGGCTGTCCCGCTGCTGCCGCGGCCGGGCTCCCGGGACGCTGCTCCCGCTATAAATAGCAATAAGATGGCGCTTGCGCCGATCCTGCTGACCTCGCTGGCGACGCTGACCGAGAGCTGTCCCGTCCGTATTCTTCTCTTCCATCCCTTCCTGTCCCATTGCCCTCTTCTTCTCCCTCCCACCGCCCCTCCCATGCGGACGCTCCGCTCCCGGGACCGTTGCCAAAACCACCTCGTTTAGCGGAAAATCCACTCCTGTCTCCTAGGAGGACCTGCCATTGCCACTTTTCCGGAGACTGCCGCAGCTCCTCCAACCCCTCCAGCCGAGGAGGGGCTCCTGTCCCTCTCGGCCGAGAGATGAGTGAGCATTCCTCACCAGGATACCTTTCGGCAGAAAAATGCGGTGCTGCCATTCTACTACTTCACCGTGATGGGAAACAAAGCAGGTGGAGCTCTGAGTGGAATAATTATAGGGCAAAGGGATTTTAAGGATGCGTTTTTATGACGCGGCCTGGGCATTTTATCTGGAACATCAGAGGAATCTCATGATTGTGCCCAGCAAGGGTGCTGGTCCAAGAGATGAGCACAGGTGAGCCCGTACAGCCATGTTCTTTACTGGTGCTGGCACAGTGTGCTAAAACTAAGAAGAAAACTGTCCTCTGGGTGAATTGAACTAAGCAGTTTATTTAAAACTTTGGATTTCAGAAGTCAGGTGAGCAAGCTGGTTGATCTACAAGATGAGAGCAGGGGAAGATCTGCAATCTTTCTGTCTTCCAGTGACATGAAATTGTTAATTCAGAGTAGCATTGAATGGCAGTTCTGCTTTCTGTATCATCCCTTCTCTAAGTCTGAACTATTTGCAAAGCTTTCCAGTGGACACCAAGGCAATTCTTGTGGTATGGGAAATAAAAAAAAGCGTAAACTTGGAAACCCAGATATCTGTTTTACCTGGGCACAGTGGGGTCCTGTAGCTTGAGGGAGCCTGAGCTGTGATCCTGCAGGGCAGGGACTGGCCTGTGCTCCCACCCAGTGCAAAGGGAGGCAAGTGCAGTCAGCACTGCTCAGCAGCCACTGAATCACGCTGTAGCAGGCGCGAGAGTGCAATAGAAACTGCCACTGAACAGGCAGCAAAGATGGCATTATAAACACAGTGAAATTCCAGCATAAAGTTGACAGTTCATTCGTGCATGAGTAGGTCTCTCTCGCTGATTCATTTTCATTGTGTAATGAGGTTGAAAGGCCCTTTCTATTCATACCCTTTCCAAAATAGATGTGGCCTGTGCATATGGACAGCTGGTGTGTTCTTGAATGGACCAGAATAACCTAACTCACCAGGGAGACTGCAAATACTTATCTGGCTAACAGTATGCATGAGTTTATGGATACAAGGAAGAGGAGAAAGGGTAAGTAAATAAAAAACAGCATTACAGCAGAAACAACAACAAGCTCTGTTAAGGAAACCCTTCTGTCCGGCTATCCAGGACCCACTCTGGCAATCACACTTGCTGCACTTGAGGGGGGACTGAGGGCCCATCAGAGCCCCTTTGGAGTACTCCTCTTATCTCCCTGTACACCTCACACATTCAGACAAGATCTTCTTTGCTTGGCCTCAGGTTTGCTATAGCAGGGTCTCAAACATCTGGATGCTTAAAATAAATTAATCATGGTGCAACAACAAAGCAACAGCTTGAGTTGGATGCCTCCGAATAGGAACCCTAAACAAAATAAACCCTGTGGATTTTATACCCTCACAGTCTGGGGTCCTCAGCTCCTGCCTGCATCTCTGTCCGTTCATTTGCCTCTGTCACAGATCCTCATGCCCTTTGTTGTGTAAAGGCTTGGCACCAGTTCAGTCAGCCTTTGCCACCCAGAGCTCAATCTGCATTTCACACTGCAGCTGTACTCTGAGCTACCTGCACTATATGTCTTCCTTAGCAATCAGAAAATAACCTGCAACAAACTAGAAAAACACCAGAAAAAATTTTCATGGTGCTTTACATCTCAAAGCTTCACTCATAGCCCTGCTAATCCATTCTGGGCTTGGACAAGGCTCAGGCAATGCTTCAGTCCCTGAGCTTTGTGAATGATCTGTCATGGCGTGGTTCTCACACACATCATGTACACAGGCCTTTGGTCTCCTGATGTAGGGAGTCCTTAGTATGGTCTGGGGCTGAGTTGATGCAGAGCTCCTCTCACATTCATCAGTGGGGCAGCTTCTGAGTTTGCAAAGACCCCCAAAGAGAGTTTATGACACAATTCCATTCTTCAGAAAGTTTTTGTTAAGTTATGCTCTTGCTTAGCCCCCACAGGTTGGGGACTGATGACAAGCTTCCTTCTTGTCCCCTCCACTCTAACGAGATAATGGGGAACATCCTTTTATTACATCTGTCCTTAGGTGAACTCAGTGTCTTGTTTCTTTTTCTCCCCTGTTGGACACGTCTTGCCAGAAGAGGGGTAAAAAACTGTGTCCATGTCAGTCAACTAATTCCCTCCCCATTGAATAATTTGGGTAAGATCTCATGAAGATCTGCCTGAGATGCCATAATTAGTTTGTAGAATCTCAGAATGGTTTGGGTTTGAAGGAACCTAAAGATCATCCAGTTCCAATCCCTTGGCATTGGACAAGATAGCTCAAAGCTCTGTCCAACCCGGCCCTGAACACTTTCAGGGACAGGGCATTCACAACTTCTCTAGATAACCCATTCCAGTGCCTTACTGCCCTCATAGAGAGGAATTTATTTCTAAAATCTAATCTAAACTACTTTCTCATATCTAACCTTAACCAACTATCTTTCAGTTTGAATTCTGACCACATCAGTCTCTGGTTTGTACATGTCTCAGAGGTGCATGTGTGATCTTGTGCAGCACACTTGTGCCTTCAAGGTCTGTCTGGAATTTGTGTTTTTCAAACATTCTTTGAAGACAACAGAGTCTCTTCTGTCAGTTAGAACATATTTCAGTTTGGACCTATAGTGTTTGATCTGAGAGATATTTTAAATTAACAACTTCAATGCAATGATAAATTTATTAATATTACTTCTCAAATTACTAGAAATACAATTAAAATACAAGAATAAAAAGTAAAACAAATGAATAGGAATAATATTGTTAACTATAGGTGCATATTCTGGGATTCATTTTGATCAAATGCACTGTTCACGATGCAGCCATAATCTTGCTCACGTACTCTGGCATCCAATTTATCCCTGGACCATTCCAAAGAAGGTTCCCTTGTTATTGCAACTGTATTCACCTTTCTCTTCCTTCTGTACAATGGAAAAAAAAAATCACACCAAAAAAGAACAACCTATTTTAATTTCTATTCTTATTTATAGTGATAGATCAAACAATGCTGTGAGCATGAATGGAAATGGGTATTGGAGAAGCTACAGTTTTATGATAAGTGATGCATATGCCCTGGGTAAAAGAAATGGCATATGTTCATTCCTGATTTTAAAGAAAGGTAACTTTTCCCTCACATTCCTCAGAAGAGATCCCAAATCCTGTGGCTCCTTTCTGGTCTTTCAGGTATGTGACTGGTGGGATTTTTGAGGTTTACAGGTGCTAAAAGAGGTGTCTTTACTTTGCTGAATGTAGCAAAGCTGGGAAAAGCCTTACCTGAACAGGTACACTGTAGAGGAGATGAGAATGACAATAACAGCTACACCTGCCACCACTCCAATGACGATGGCAATTGTGTGGCCTGAATCCTCTGTGTCAGGGTCTTCAGCTGGAGAACAAACAAGAGCCCTGTCACTGAAAGCCAGCTGTGCTGTGGACAGAAAGGTTTTTTCTCCATCCTGCCTGCCTTTTTGGTTTTACTATGCTCTCTGTGGCTTTCTGGAGTGGTGTCAGACCCAGCTCTTGTGTGCTGTACCAAGCCCTGCTGTCCTGCTTTTCTGGTACCACTTCACTGAACTTCTGACCCTTCTCTCTGCTGGGATGACCATAGGCTCTCACCCACTGGGTTACTAGCCAAATCATGAAAGTGGAGGACAAGCCCAGCCTTCTCCATAACAACATCTATTTTTTTAAATGATGTGTTTAATGCAGACAGGGAAATCCAGAATAGTTTTATTACCTATTTTTTCAGCCTCACAGTTTGGTCCTGTGTAGAGTTCTGAACATTCACAGAAGTGGAGAGAGGTGCTGTTGGAACTTTCAGAGCAAATTCCATCATTCTTACAAGGATTTGGAATACATGGGCCACCTGGGAAAATAGGAGAAACACTTGACTCTCAAAAATCCAACCCTGAAGAGAACTGCTCTCGCTTAGAACAAGCTGACTCCTAATACTGCACATCTCTTGTATTTTAGCAAGTTTCTTGTATCTGGCAACATGAATAAGGGAAAGAAACACTGTTTCTCCAGTGAAACATCAGAGCAAGATCCCTTGCATGGTTTTCTTCTGTACACTCTTGCAACTATCCCTAACCCAGTGCTGCCCTTTAAAGTTAGTCAAGACTTCATAGCATCAAAGACAATGAGAATACAGGAATGGTTGACTCACTCCTGTAGCATCCACGACTGTAGTTTGAAATGCCACAGATTTCGCCAGACCCACACACTTGGTCAGAGCAGAAAACAGTGGAGCTTTCTGTGCACTGGCATTTCTGAGAGCAGTCATCAGTGGTAAACATTTCTCCAATCTGGAAGAACAGGAGTTAGGTGTTAAAAAAAAAAAAAATCAAATAAAATCAGCCAGAATAAACATGAATGTAGCACTGGAACCCTCGTTATACTCTCTCCAATGCTTCCCTGATGAATGGCAATAGGGCAGATTGGGGGATGTTAAAGTAGTTTGCATAAAAAAAAGAAAGCAAGCAGCTTACTATTGCAGGTCTTTGAAACTCAAGGATGGCTCAAGAAAGAAAGCAAAAGAAGGGTTTGGGACATGAGATGCTAGCCCCAGGCAGGGTACATGTGCAGCCAAAAATGGGCAACTGTTGCTGGAGATGAGTGGCAGAGGAATCACATCGTACCTCCAAGGCAATGTGGAAATGTTATCTGCCATTTTCTTAGAAGTTTCACCTGTCAATAATAAATCTTTTCTGGCTTAGGCCTTTTTGTACCAAATCTCTAGAAATCTGTGAGGTAACAGAGCTGTTCTATCCTCCAGTGACAATGGATTATTCTCCTCAGAATCCAGCCTTTCTCAGGGCTCTCTTCATGCCCTACCCAAGCCTTCAGACTCTCAACCCTGCCTATAACACTCTTCACCTAGAGGAGTGAGGGCCACAGTTACGCACAGAATTTTTCTGTAGCTGGTGTGTTGTGAACTCTAGAGCCTATGAATGTAATAAAGGTCAAGAATTAACTTGAATTTAGTCATATAATTTCTCCAAGTGTCTGCCTTAGACTGACAGGAAGAGTTTCAGAGGGAGACCAAGAGATCTTGACCTCTCTTCCCTTTCTCCAAAAAAGAGAATTTTATTAAACAATTGCTCTTTGTTTCTAATGTTTCTACTGCAAAACTACAGGCTGAAAATTATGAGGAGATGTTCAAAATAACTAACAAGAGAAAATACTATTTAGTGCTGTGGGAGCTGTCTGACCCACAGAAAGACTGTACCTCATAGTATTTGTTAAGGTATGTGCAGCCACATTGTTTGTAAGGCACGCAGTCAAAGCCACTAAGAACATAACCAGGGAGACATTCACAGCCTTCAACACAGGGTGATTCACACTCAGAGGGGCTGGTCAGGTCGTTGCAGGATGCTGGGCATGCAGACATGCATGAGCTGTACTTGCTGTTGGCAGGACATGATATACCTGTAAAAATAAGGAGTCCAGTTATATCAGGCTGCTATGTGTTAATTACAGAATTCCCTTTCTTCCTTTTTGTTGGAGGCAATATGATAAGTACACACACAGAGATGTGCATACATATATAATAGCACTGAAGTTGTGAGCAAAGCACTCCAAAGTCAGGAAATGCACCATCAAAATTGTTTGTATACTGTGCTCTCATTCCTGGTATACACTGATCTCAAAACAACTTCTCATACATTCAGGGTTGCCACCCCTGCAAGTGCCAGAGCTGTTCCCCAACTTTGGGAACTGTGTTACGCCAGAAATACAAAGTCATCTAACCATAGCAGACACAGGGAAAATATGATTTGATGAATCTCCAAATTAAAAAAAAAAAAAAAAAAAAAAGAGGAAAAATATGTTTGAGATGATTAGAAGTCTTATTTCGGCATTTTTTAGTCTGAAAGTTTTGAATTTTCAGTTGAATTTTCTTTTTTAATTTTGAAATTTCACAGGCAAAAAAGAGAGTTAGTATATTTTGTAGATTTGAAGAGACTTTTCACTCACAAAACTGATGAAGGGAGCTGACAGCTCTGATTTCCTAAGTAGCTCTCTAAGCTGGTGTTTAAATGCAAAAGTCAGCATAGGACACAGAAGAAAGGCCAGAAAAACAAGTGTGCTTAACTGTGAAGAGTGAGTGAAGTGTGAATCAACATGTATTTACTCCTTGAGAAGATCTGATATAGGAAAAGGCTTAAACTTCTAAGTCCTGTAGGTAGAATCTCTACTTTCTGTTTCTTCCTGTGCTTACCACAGTCCGTCTGTTGCCTCCAGCCATCCAAGCTGACTCTTTGCTGCTGACAAGCCAGCACATATTCCTCCAGACTGCGACACAAGGTAGCAACCTCATCTCCTTCCGCACACATATCAAACAGGCAACTCCTACGTACAACATGAGAAAACATTAATGCCCAGTACATTTGTTATTGGTTGTTTTCATCTGCTTTCCTGCCTGACTCGGAGTTAGGTTGGTTTTCCAGTGTCTGACTTACAGGAAACAGAGAAATAAACAACACTCCAAGCATGTGGGTGGGGAGATCAGGTCATTTGTTGTGCAGCTGCTGCTGCTATGTGAGGTGTCCATATAGGATCATAGCATCATTAAAGATGGAAAAGGCCTGAAAGACCATCGTGCCCAACCTTTAACCTAACTCTGCCAGGTCCACCACTAAACTATGGCCCTAAATTGAAAGTTTTCCTCATGAGCAATCTAAGCCTCCCTTGGACCAAGCAATAAAGAGTTACCTGACTTAACACAGTAAGTTCTTCTTTGCTCTCCTCTTCCGTTTCGGACTACATCTTGCTTATGCAGCACTTTTTAGTATTGCCAAGTCTTACAGCTGAACTACATGCCTCTTTCAATACATGAGTTCCCTCCCCATGTCCATGAGCCTTGAATGCTGACACAAAATTCTGTTTTAGCTAGTGTTTGTTTGCCAGTGCTACCTTCTCAGTTTTGCCCATCATTTGAGTATTCACATTCACATTCACATTGATTTTCAGAGGCATTGAAATCCAAGATGAATGGAATCTGCAAATATTTGGCACCTCAGAAAAATCAGGGCAACCACTAAGCAGGTAGAACAGGTTGCCCATCCAAATTCTAGAGTGAGGAGAAAAGTAGGCTTATGTTAAGAATCAGGATAGTGGTCCACTTCATTTGGCTTAAGATACTGTAATATTCTTTTCCCAGATAAGAAGGACTTTGGGATCGGCATTATGTATCTTTAAATATTACTCACAACTATGTAACTAATGAAAACTGGCAGCTGCCTGGAAATTGTGTGATTGATGATGGATGAAGGATGAACGTGGGGATGAATACAGCTCAGAATTAGGTATGTTGGAATTGTTTATGTAGGAGGCAGAGCAACCTTGAAACACAGCAGAGGGAACTTTCTTGAAAATACTAGGTTAGTTACTCTTCACTAATCTGGTTTTTGTACTTCTCCATGAAAAATTCAAGAAATGTCACTGACAGCTTCAGCCTTTGACTATGGCACGATACAGATTTTATGAAGCTACAATTGCTGCCCAATAGATCCAGGTGCTAAATTAGTACTGAATGTGGATGAGAACTCTAAGCACATTGGAAATTCCAGGCTACAGGGATAATGCTTAACACTGCTGCTTCATCTCTGTGGGAAAAGAGGAAAGCTGCTTTGTAGAGCTAGCAGAGAAATGAAATGCTGAATAGATGAAAGAAAGATAATCACAACTATTTAAATATAAACAATCACTGGGTCCAGTTCTACAAAGACACTTACTATTCTCAGCTCCTATTAATACCCTGGAGACTACAGATGACTGAAGATAGTCCTTGTCAGAAACTATTGCCAAAATGATTTTGCAAACTGGGAGAACAACTGTCTGCAGTAGACACTTACGTGAAATAGAAATCTGGTGGGACTGCAGAGTGACACTTGGCAAAAGGACCATTCAAACCTGTCAGGATTTGACACCTTGAAGTTGTGTTTTGCTGCTCCAGCTGATTTTTGTTACAGCCTTGGAAAAGCCCTGGATCTGGTTCCTCTTCAGACTCATTTTCTGAGATGACAGCTCGTCTGTAAATGAAGGCATTATGAAATTATCAGTGTTCTGTGTACATCCAACATTCATGGTACTACTATCTGAATAACACTGCAAGAATACTTCTGCCTTGTGGTTTAAAATGAAAGCTTATTTCCCTTTCATGTTTTATCCTGAATGAGAAAGAGACATAGCAAATCAAAGATGTACTGGAACACTTCCTACCATCTCAGAGATTTAGGGATATTTAAAGTAAAGAGGATAGCTGTAGTTATCTCTTTGGAAATTCTGCATGGTACATTTTTTATCCACTGCGTCCTCCATCCAATCTATTCAACTAAAGCTGAGTGTTAGTCAGAAGGCTGCACCTGGAATAAAGCCCTGTTTCTTGGATATATGTTCACTTTCACTGAACAACTGGCTGCATGCCTGAAATGCCAGAATTTTTCTATAGGCACAGATTCCAGAGCCCCTTTATGATCAACACTTTCCCATATACTGTTTTCTGCTATTCTGGCAGGAAATTTTTTGCAGCCAAAATATATCCAGATAGCTAATATAGTTCCATTTGCTCTCTGAAAAAGCAATCTGTTAGTGGCTAAGCAATTTCCTAAGGGCTTTCAAAGCAGCAGGAAGGCAGGAAGGCAGGAAACCTCAAGCAAGCAAGAAAAACCTTTTTCAATATTGTGTATGGACTAATTAGCACAGAATTTTCCTGACAACAAATACCAAGCTCATGTTCAGTCAAAAGAATGTCCTTACTTTTTGTGTACTGGCAGAAAAAAAAAACCAGATAGCCATGCAAGCAAGAAAATCAGACTCTTCAAGAACTTTTTCTGGGAGGAACTGTGAATTTATGTTGGTGGATTTTTTTCCCTCATGTTCCAGAGGAAAGACTGACATTGAATCGGGATTTGCACTCACTCAGGCCCATCCAGCACATGTATTTATCTTTGCCAGGAACCATGAGCTTGGCAAAGATGTTATTTATCCCTGTGCCCTAACAGTTGTAATGGCTGTGACTCCAAAGAGGAATACTGAACTTGAGTCATGCACTGAGAGTTCAGGCTTCTTTTGGCCAGATAGAAGAGCACTGATAATTCGCCTCAGTGATGAGCAGGAAAAGTCCTTACACACAAACAAAGGGAAAAGGAAAGATAAGAGAGAAATGAGACAGTGTATTTATTCCTAGAGGTTAACCATGATTAATTCACTCACTTCTAGTGGCAGTGGATATTAAATAGAAAATCAAGTACCTGAGACGAGACCTTCTTTTCAGAGGAACTTTCCAGCTTTCACCAAATACATTCACGTTCCTCACCCAAACACCATCTGGATTTGTAAAATCATTTCTGTATCTCCCATCAAAGTCACCACACAAGCCTTCCACTCTGCTTCTGTAGGTGGTAGCCAGCTTTATGTCTAGTCAGAGTCAGAAGGAAAAAAGCTGTTACACAGAAATTGTTGCCACTAAGTGTATGGAAGAGGTGGAAATCAATGTCAAGTGCCACATGTCATGATTCAGATTGCAGGTGGTAATGTGACATGGGCTTAATAGGTAGCATAGGGCACAGCCCTGAACATACCCGTTCATACATGTATTCACAGTTTCTGTGCTCTGAAACGTGGATCATGAAAAAATAATTTTTCACAAGTCTTGTATAACATATCACTGCCTGGGTGCTCTTAGTACATGCTGCTTACTGCTTTGCAACAAATGGAATGCATCACTCAATTTTTGCCCTTCACTTACAGTCCACTTGATCACTGTGAAATGGAATTTCTATTGACAGGTGTTTGCTTTCTACAGTTAGACTTTCAGGGTTTGGAGTGATAACCACATAAATAAATAGCCTGGCATTTTCACCATACACAAAGAAATACTATAGCTATATGCTGTTTTAAATCAAGAGTAACTCTGCCTTGAACAAAGGAGGTGCCACGTGTCCAGCTTACATGAGTGCCTTGTGTATATGCCATGCAAAATGATACACTCACAGTGCATAGCTTGTGGATCTCAGTGCTACAAATCCTGTGACTGGGTCCAGCTGGCAAAGGGGCAGATAAAGATTTTGCCCCATCATCCCAATTAACAATTTAAAATGATTTGCTTTGGTTTTATCAATCAGACCTTACTTAACATGAAAAAAATGTATTACAGTCTGACTCTATATCTCATTTCTCCTAAGTTCAGTGGGATCCAGATAGAGGAATGCCAGTTTAATGGGTTTTTTTCTGGTTCCTGGGAAACACTTCTTTCTGGTATTTTCTGGTTATTTTCTGGTATTTTATATCACAAAGGACCATAAGAGCAAAGGGTGAAGATTTCAAATTCTGCCTTGGGTTCTGACCTCCTCTGGAATGAGAACATTTTTGGGGGAAGTGAATAAATATTTCTCCACTTACCTGCATTTTGATTGCCATCAAAGCTCAGGTATAAGCCAAAATCTGTCTCCAGGTAAATTCTTGTTGTCCTCTGATATATACGAATACCTTCATGAGGTCGAACAGGAGGCCTCACCCTCACACCATCCAACTAACAAGGAAGGAAAAAATTGAAATTCATTATATATAGGGCAAATCAAAACCTGTTTTCAGTACAGGTCAATGCTACAGTCCAATACTTCTCTGGTTTTATGACAAATATATCAGATAATTTAACAGTATTTACTTTTTTAAGTTAACAAAATTGTGTATTGAGGAAAGTATTCTGAATGCAGTACCTTCATATCATCCAAAGAAATTTCTATTATTGAGCTAAAACTGTAATATAGCAGATATGTATGCTCTTACACATCAATAAAGAGGCACAAAATTAAATTATCCTAGCATAAAACAAATCTTTCCTTACCACTGATAAAAATTGGTGTGCCTTTATTGTAAGCCTTAGGTTATTTGGGGTGTCATTGCTAAAACTGTATTTATTAATTTGTTTGTTTGATGTAGAACTGTATCTTTCATACCTATAGAGAAAAAAGATTCCACACAACTGAAAATCTCATTTGAGGTTTCCTCACACTGCTGTAATAATAGTTTTCTTTAATACTTAAATTCCTAAAAAAAAAAAGGTGTTTTACTCCAAAGGAGGGCCTTCCTCTGTGTTCTGCAATCAGGGAGGGGCTTACCAGAATCTGTTTGTTCTGCCTGAATCGCACTGTGTGGTTGTAAACATTGATCAGCATCTCTTTCAGGTAAGTAATGCGTCGAATTCCAGGTAAAGGATAGTTCATGCCTTCAATGCTGAATGGTGTCAAAGTGTCAGGTAGATCAGGGATGGTCTGAGCCAGAATATATGTGTATTTTCCTTGAAAGTGGTGCACCAGCCCATCAAAGGTGACGTAGTGTGGGTCACCAATGACCTGGCATGTCCCAAAACCTGCAAGGGAAGAGCTTCATTACTCTCCAGTCTAAATGTGCCTGTGCCAGATGCCATGCCTGGATTGGTCCATACAGTTAGATAGCAATGATTGCAGCTAGCATGCAGGTCTGAAAGTAAAGATGGGTGCTCAGGCTTCACTCTAGTGAATGGACGCTTAAATGGAGAGATGGACAGAGAAACTCATTCCTCTGCTGAGAACCACTGTGAGCCAACTGAGCTGAAGCAGAACATTAGGGATTATAGAAGGGTTTATTCAGACGAAGTTGGGCACATTGGCCCTCTGCAGAGGAATGGCTCTGACACAAGCACAGCCTGAAGTGGTCTCCAAGAGATGTTTTCATAACCTCTGCCATGTGTTGTTACAAAATTTAAAAGCAATGTTTACTTTTTGCTGACTCAGTGATGGCACTGATTTCTGTTGAGGTTACTAAATTGATCATTCTGGGTTTACCAGACTTAACAATCAGATGCAGTCACTATCATCTATGTATTCTCCTCAGCCGCTGAGCACAGACTAAACAACTATGCCAGAAGCAAGGCATGGGAAGGCTATCCTTAAAACTGCTGGGGTGCCTCTGCTCAGATATTCTGCCAAAGTGTAGCAGATTTGCCTTATGCTTTTGAATTGATCCTCAAAACAGTAGGACTGATGCTATGTTATTCCTCAAAATTGAAGTGTAGGGACATTATGCAACAAGCTCTCTTCTAATCAACCCAATCTACTTAGAGAATATGGGATTAACTTTGCCTAGCCAACAGAAATGTTGAATGAAAAGCATTTAAGTCCTTTGACTCGCCTATCGTGTATCTGTCCAGATCTGCTCTGTCCTGGTTTTGCTTATTGGTTTTTGGTTTGTTTTTTTTTTTTTCTGTCTCAAATCAATATGCAATGGAAAAAATAGGGTCATTGTGATAGGATTCACAAACTGAGTTTGGGGTTCAGTAGATGCAATAGGAATTTTTTAAAAGAAATTTTATTCTGACTAGTCAGACTGATCTATCAAATTTCTACATATAAGTAAATTATACCCAGGTATCCATTTCCCTCTGCAAATTCTCTGAATGGAATAGGAACCTTCTATTATGAGAACTGAGGCCTTTTTGTATTCAATAACATGTTGTCAACAAAACAGCCACAATTGCCCTCTTTCCCCATGAAAGAATGGAATTGCCACGAAAGAAAGTATGTACACCACAAGCCTCCCTCCCTCTGCAGCCCTCAAGTGAACCTCAACTGAAGAACTGGTTGCACATACCTGTTGGATTGCACTTGTGTTTTCCATCTTTGATCACACAGGTTTCTCTAGAATCACAGCTATAACTCTTGCAACTGATGACACCGTTCTTCTGGCACTGGCATCTTTTGGTGCAGTGTGGAGTTATCCATGTCTCCCCAGCCTGGACACAAATTGTGTTAATAATACATTATCAAGGTGCTCAGCTTTGCAGTGCAATGGAAGTTCAACAGCCATGGGTGTGGACACCAGCTAGGTGCAACCTTGTCTAGTTGTCAGTTCCACAACTGTAGTCTCACAGTAGACAGTAGACTGAGAGGGGATCTCAGTCCATTTATCTTACTGTCATACAACATGTGAATTTGAACAGAAAACTAGACTAGGACAGACTGCCTGAATAATTCTGATCAATTGACTGTTTTAAAATAGGCCTCAGTTTTGACCTCAGGTGTAAAGTACCAAGCAAGTTTCTGTATCTTCTAATACCCAAGGAGGCAGCTTTTACTAATCAGATGAAAGGTATTTAAGAAGCAAACCCTGAAGACCTTGATCTCTCTCTCTCTTTCATACTAAGATGGACAGGAGACCAATTTTCTACAATTTTGAAGTCAGGTATTTGCTCAACAAACTACTTACGCTGTAGTAATTGTTGTTATCATCCCTGCAGCCACAGCTGCTGAGAGGCACACAGTTGCCATTGCTGAGCACGTAATTATCATCACATTCACAGCCCTCTGTGCACTCTTCTGTCTTCTCACAAAGGGAAGAGGCAAAAATGTCACTGCATGTTGATGGGCAGGCAGAGACACAGTCTTTGTAGTGGCTCCGGGATGGGCAGGGCAATGCTGTGCGGGGGAACAGAGACAGCGTTATTAAATACATTTACAAAGTGAAACACTGTAACACTGAAAGCTACACCTTGGCCTGCTGAATGGTAGTACAGAACTGCCTTTTTATAGGTGATTTTGATCAGCACCTGGTTTTTATTTTTATATTTTACTTAAAAAAAACCCAACAAAAACCAGAACAAAGAATCCTCTCTGGAATTGCTTATTCTGAATTATTACAGGCATGACTGAACCACCTGGCAGTAGATTATCCAGATTCAGTATTCCAGTTCAGTTGCAAAGGCTTCTTTGGGCACTGCTAGAAATGAGACTCACAAAGGCTAATTCCTTAAAACATTCAACCCTCCTATTAATGCAAACCAGGTGTAAATTTAGGTTAACTACAAACATGCAAGAGCAGCAGATATGCATTCTCAGACTGCAGGTTCATCTAGCTCTAAAACCCAATTTATGCCAATGACTAGATGTGCATAATGGGACAGTTCAAGAAAGAGTGTAACAAGAGAAAAGGTTTTTTAGTCCAGTATTTTCTTCCACTCATGGCAAGGAGGCAGCTAGGGACTTCTGATGGATCTATTCAGCATTCATCTGACTTGGTTTTTAACTAGTTAATTATTTTGTCCTCCACAGCATTATATAATAATCCCACAGTATAATACGAAATTGTAAAAAAAACCCCACACAAATAAAACCCCACTACATGATCTTTACTAATTTTTACATAATTTGTTTGTAGCTTTGTTGAACGGGTGAGTGAGGCACATACCCTGGAGATTAATCTGAGACAGGATCCATAATAAACAACTGGGCAAATTGTCAGTTTTTGTTCAAGTCAAAGTGAGTGGCATTGAGTCCTGTGTCCAAACAGATATCTATTTTTCTTTCTTTTAGTCTTCTGGTTATATTATTTCTACTTTTTAGGCTCACTACATCATCTCATTTGGCTACCAATGCCATTCTAACTCCACATTAATATCAATATCTTGTCTAGTTCTGAGTTATCTCTGGGTTTTTCTGAATGTGAACACAGTTCAGTGCAGCAATGGAATCATGATAGTAGAACTGCATCTTGTAAGAATTTAGATTTAATTTTCTTTTTCATTACTTGTTCACCTAATTCTGCTAATTTTTGCATGCTGTCAGTTGTTCAGGTTTCAGTTTTTTCACTTGCTTGTGTACTTACGACAGAATGTGCTATTCCTCCATTTAATGGTGATTCCATGATTCTTGCAGGTGTCCACATAGACCTGAACTATGTCACAGAGAGCAGACTTCATACCATCATACTGGCACATATCATAGATGCAAATCTCTATGAAGTCGTCAGGGTTGACTAGACTATGGCATATTTTGAATTTGTCTGATTTTAGAACATTGCACTGTCTTTCAATGTCTTGTTTATTCTCAGCAGTGCAAGGAGGATCATCATCTTCTCTTAAGTCTGGCAAACAACTGCAAGAAAGCACAGACACAGGCTGCTATAAGACAGACTGAAACTGAAAAAGTTTCTTTCCACTGAAAAGTAGAAAAGGCTGGAGACTTACTTCCTTCTGTCAATGGATGAAAGACTGGGCAGAAGTAGACCTGGCTGAAAACCACCACACTGTGTCTGACACCTGTTACTCTCATTGAACTTGACCCTGACTAGAGGATTGACTTCACAGCTTGACCTTGGATCTGTCTCATTACTGCAAATTTCTGTGTGGTGACCTGAACTGAGCCAGGCTGGCCTTGGCTTCTGTCTGTGGAGCTTCCCTGCTTGACTTGCTCTGCTAGAGGGGAATGGACCTGGCTGGTGAGGCAACAATTTTCCCAGCTGTGTTGTCGCATATGGCTCTCTCTCCGCCAGGGAGCAGCTGGCTCTCACCATTTCCCAGTACCATCATCTTGCTCTGAGTGTTACCAGTGTAAAATAAAGAGTCCACACTATGGACTGCCCCAAAGACTCATTCTCCAAGTGTGTTGATTGATATAACAGCTGTGGTTTTCCTTTGGCCTGTGCAGTTGTTTCCTGTGTGTATGATGGCTGTTTTTTGAGCTAAAAATTCAAGAAGAGAAAAGTCTGGCATAAAGTGCTTGTATGTTACAAAGTAGCAGATAGTCAAAACAATTGAAAACAATTCATTTTTTCCCGAAGCAAGATGGGAGGTATAAAAATTATTTAACATTTACCCCTTATCACTGTCTTGCTCCACTTCCCAGCTATTTCCAAACTGTGGGGCAGTGACAAGTGTACCATTGGTCAAAGACAGCTCATCTTCATGATTACCATTGAAATTGCCACACATGCCATGCACCTACAGATGAAAAAGAACCATATTCTAAGCATGACCTCTTTGCATCAACTTCTCCAATAATTTCTTATTCATTGCCTATGAAATAATGTGACCAAATCACCACCAATAACCAATCCTGTACCAGACATTTCAGACCTCCTGACTGCACCCACGGAGAAACAAAAACAGAAATTACAGTAAATCTGTGATTCCCTAAGGCTTCCAGCTGTTTATTTCTCTAAGTTAGAAGTATTCCCCTAGAGAGGTAATTTTCTTTAGCTACCCCCTTGGAACACAAAGAAACTGTTGTGAAGAGAAAAAAATAGAAAGAAAAAAAGTTACACGTGGTAAAATACAGCTACAAAGAAAGATGCAACAGCAAAACACCAGAATAAAAGGAACTAGAAGTAAATGCCCAAAGCAGCAGTTTTGAAACAACTCCAGATGTCTGTATACTAAGTCTTACCTGTGAGAAATAAGAGCGTGGGAGGGTGATTTCCAGATGGTGATTGCCATCATATTTCACTTTCACACCAAAGTCAGTTTCCACTACTATAAATCTGCCAACATTTCCAATGGACACGCCTTGCAGTCGGTTCTGCACTGGGGTGTAGACTCTCTCATTGTTCAGCTGGAGAGACATGCCATTTGTCAGTATGGACATTCTTCCATGAAAGCTCACAATCTATATTCCTAGCATTGCTGAAGTTTTCTCTGTGACAGTTTTAGCTCTTTACATTTCCCCCTTGCATATTCCAGCTATGGGTGGCAGGAATAATCAGCCTTTTAGCTGAGGAGGACTGGGCAAAACTCATATGCTGTGCCTTTAATAGGGAGCTGGAAAGATCCCTGGTAGTGAGCAAGCTCTTTCTCACCCATGGAGCAGATTCCAGCCTCCAGTACTGCCATGGCTCCCCATGTAATTCTAGGCTGACATATTAATGCTTGCTTGCTATAGGTGACTGTGTTGATAAAAGCTGTTGAAGTGAGGAGTCCCATATTTAAATTCAGGCAACAATTACCCAGTCTGGAGGTCCTGGCTTTAATCTCTAAGATATGGAAAATAAAATAATAAATCCAAACCAGAAGCCTTGGGAACTAGTGAGAAATTATATTTCCTCATGACATCCACTGAATGAGGGTACCCAAAAGTGTTAAGCATATGCATATATGTTCCTTAGGAAATGTGAAGGTCTTTTTTTCCTACAGCTATTCTAAGTGAGCTAATTTTAACATACTTCTTGCCAGAAAAAAAAGCACCACCACCTACCAGGATGCCTTGGTTTTTCTGAAGGGTGATTCGTACACCATGCACATCTATGTAGACTTCTTTCAGGTATGTGGCCCCTCTTAGTCCTCTGTCTTCATTCTTGCCCAGTATGGTTATAGGAATGACATTGGTGGCAGTGTTGACAACCTCAACCAATGTGTAGGTGCAGGTTCCCACAAAAGTGTACTTCATTCCATCAAAAGTGAAATAATGCGGATCTCCTACCACTTGACATGTTGCTTCACCTGAAGGCAAAAAAAGTGATCTAAGAATTTTGTTCTGGATTCCACCATGGACTCAGCTGACCAAAGCAGTTTGCATTAGTGGAACAATCTCATCCTGATCATTATTATGTGGCAGAGAGGCATCTCAGGTTCATGCCAATTACATTTATTTGTAAATAAGAAGTTTCAAGAAAACATCTCCTAAATTTAATTTGCAAATTATATACAAAATAAACTTTCATATACATTTCTATATGCTGTTGTAGCTATGTTTTATAGTATAGTTGAGAGTAATACAGAGCTTTTCTACTTATCTATATAAAATACATAACTAACTGCACAAATGCAGATGTAAATATAAAAGTAAATAAAATTGTAACTATGTACATCAACACATAATGCACTTGTCATTATGTGGACCCACAGAAATACAATTCTCACAGAAATTCAACCAAATGTAAAGCTTGCAGCACTGGTGATATGGGACTTGAATTTTCATTATCAGGACAAATAGAATCCAAGCAACATTGCAAACTTTTGGGCAGCTTCAGTTTTTACTGATATCCACTACAGCAGGAGGGCATCTGTGCTTGCAAGACAGAACACCATGCATTTTCATCTCTTAGCACTGGTAGCAGTCAGTAGGGACTTCTTTATTATCCCATATAAAAAGATATTTATAATAAGGCTAGAAGAAGAAGAGTATCTAATTATGGAATTGACATTGGGGTGATTTTCAGGCAGGACTCACCATTGGAATGACAGCCCAGCACACCATCCTGAATACTGCACTCCTCTTGGACTCCACACTGCCAGGCTTCGCACTCAATAGTGTTATTCACCTTGCAGGTGCAGCGTTCAGTGCAGGGATAATAGGTGAACCAGCTTTCATTCAGCTACATGGGGAAAAAGAGTGTAGAAGTATATATTGTAAGATGAATAGGAAGGTAAAATCATAAGGGAAAATCAAATTATTAGAATTTGAATGTGCATGATATATAATTGTTTGGGCAATTGTAGCCATGCAGTTCATAGATCAAGAAAGCTGGCAAAATAAGTCTATTTTGAAATTGTTAATGGTGTAAATATGAATTGTGTAGTGTTATGAACATGTTTTTTCCCTCACAGTGATAAAGAATTAGATCCCCTGTTTTTTGGTTCTTTTTACTTTTTTCCTTTAAATATCTCATGTAACTTGCCTGGTGATACTGGTTTTCTCCATCAATACAACCACAGTTGCTTTCTGGCACACATTTGTCTCCACTCAACACATAACCTTCCTTACAGAAGCAACCTTCCACTGGCAAAGAACTGCAGGAATCAACAGCTGAGATGTTCAAACAGGTAGAGGGACATCTAGTACCACAGCTCTTGTAGATGCTACCTCCAGGACAGGACATTGCTAAACAGAAAGAAAAATAAAGATCACTCCAAAGGGGAAAATCATAATAAAGGTTTTCCTGATGCTTTCACTGTTTGCTCCTGAAAATATACAAAATAGCAGTTAGAAAGTCTGACAAGAGAGTGCTGACTACAAACCTTTTGGTGCTGATTTAAAGGCACAAAGTGACCCAGTTATGGAAATTGAAGAATCTTTTGCCATACCAGCTGATATGTCCCCATTACTGTAGTTACTATTTGAGCATCTGCTATATATTCCAAAATAGAACTAAAAATCACACTCTTGTATCTCACAGAAGACTCCTTGAGAACAATATAATTTCACACCCCTCCTGCTAATGGTAGAATTTGGCTTCTCTCACTTACGACATGGTCCCCAGGAATAACATTACATTTTACAGAAATCCCAGAGCATTTGAACTTTTATGCCATCTAAAAAACCACAGAAAAACATGGATTTGGCTGGATTCTGTTACAAATCACTACATATGATTCTCATTTATTTCTGTCCCTACAACAGGATCCCTTAGTCTTGTCAGACAATTACAGCCAATATCTCCAGTCATCTAGCCAGACTTCCTTCCCTTGGTCAGTACCTTAATTGAGTTTTTATTTGAATCACTGATGAAGAGAGCACTTGAGAGTCAATCTTGCTAATGTTACTGACTTTTCTCTATTATTATAATTAAGCCATAGACCATTAGGTCTTAGTCTGTGGCCTCAGACCATGGAGTCTGGATGTCCATAGCTTTAATCTGATTTGGAGGGTTAGACACTCATTTCTTGTTCTTCTTTCTTCTCTTTATATAAGAATTCTCTGTGCTCTATCCTCTCAGGGCTAACTTACTGGGTGGTTAATCACAGTAATTATTTTTCCAAACTGACCATCTCCTAGAACCTATCCAATTTTTTATGGTTTAGTTTAAATGTGGAGCTTATTGTTGATCATAAAAAAAAAAAAAAAAAAAAAAAAAAAAAAAAAAAAAAAAAGAAAAAGAAAAAGGTTCATATTTGCAGAAAGTAATCCAGTGGTAACTGGGTAACTGGTACAATAAAAATTAGTGTAAGAGAAAAAAGCATAGAGAACTATTATGGTGTATTTAAGTATGGTTGATCTTTAGAGGACTTTTTTCTCTTCAGGTATGTAGTTTGTGGACTTAAATGTCCTTTAGAAAATGCTGCCCAGAGAAGTTGTGGATGCCCCTTTCCTGGAATTATTTGAGATCAGGTTAGATGGGGCTTTGAGAAAGCTGTTTTAATGGAGGACATCCTTGGGCAGGAGGGTTGGAACTAGATGATATTTAAGGTCCTTTCCAGCCCAAACCATCTTATGATTCTATGACTCTATGTCTGACAAAGAGAAGGCTTCCAGTGTTGCTTAAAATGAGCACCAGTGGAACCCCTGGGAAACTTTTATTGTAAGAAATATGAGTTCATTATATTAAATTTGCCATAAGGTCATTCTGAAGAGAATTAATTGAGACATAAGTGACTACTCAATTTCTTTGCTTTAGAGAGAAGTAGAGCACTTCCTAGAAACAGCAATTTTTCAAGGTCTCTTATTTTTTAAACCAAAGGCCATTGATAAGCATGTTTTATGGAGGACTACCAGCTCCACTTACATTGAGGATGGTAGATTTTCACTGAAGCAAAGAAATTTATTTCTCCAATGCAGATGCTCACATAAGACACAGTTGAATGTAATCAGATTTTTTCAAGAAACCAATAGCAAATTAAAAATATTATAAAACTTTAAGGATTTAACATGCATGTATCCTAATGTTCTCGAAATCAGTAGTTTATACAAATCCTGGAATGGTTCTGAATATGAAAAAGGCTCAAGACATTGTAAAAGACAGACTATACTCAGAACATTACATAAAATGAAACGTGCATGGAAAAGGTAGAGGACAATGAAGTTAAAATTCAGAATAGATATTTATATCGAAACACTCACGGCAAAGAGTAGCATTCCTCCACTCTATGCATATCCCAGCATTGACACATGACTCAGCATAGGCCTGCAGTCCATAGCATAAAGATATTGCCTGTCCCCCAGTGAAACACATGTCATAAACACAGCTTTCAAAGAAATTCTGTGGAGGCACCTTGGCGTGACAGTCCTTGAAGATTCCTGTGTAAATCAAGGAAGATATATATATAAGCAAAAAAAATCCCCACTGGAATGTTAAGACTGACCACCATGTATTTTGTGTCACAGCAAATCCATTGTGGGTGTTTCAGGCTGTGTTAAGTAAGTTAATCCAGTAGTTGAAATGGATACACAATGCACAATATGAGAATATGCTCCCTGGATCAGGTGTTCTTTTTTTTCCAGGACTGATACAACATAGCTTACATAAATTAAGCATTGCTGCCTAGGCAAACCACTAATTCTAGACAACTACAGAGAACATGTACAGAATTTCAGATAAGGTATCTGTAATACACACACCTACAGTCTGTCTGCACTATTTCTTTTAGCAAGCAGCGTACAAGTCACTATAACAGAAAGAGCAGCTATGGTTCCCTGCACATATTCTTAGATAAAATTCATGGACACATTGGTACTGTCTGAGCAGATGATATATCCTGGCCAGGAACCTATGGGTTTTATGTTGACCATTCATGCTGGAGGCTTTATATTCTTCCAATATGAGCTCAGAAAAAGAGGCTATGGAGAAGGGACAAAACATGCTGCATCATGTGGCTCACAGAGATATACCAATACACTACCTGTTGGGTCTGTGATCATGCCACATGCTGTGTTTTTCTCTGCTTCACTCTCCAATGCAGGATCGCATTTCTCTTCTGTCCCACCACTGGAGCATCTGGGGAAAGCAAGCAAGTCAAACATGCGTTGCACATCTCTTTCTATCAGATTTTCAGTGGAAAATTAATGCATGACAATCCTGCACAAAAGAGTGCATTTTATTTCTGTCACAAGACTTTATCCAGCTTCTTTGAAAAGCTGATGTCAGCCCTCTCACTCAATGGACTCATTTTTTGATCCCTTCTGGGTGATTCAAAGGCTTATTCTTAGCTAAAAAAAAAAGATCTATGGGATCCAAACAGTTATGGTTACCAATCAGGGAACTGGGCTGATGTACCATCCCCACTAACACTCAACAGACAGTTTCTGCTTTGGAAAATGAGACTTAAAAGACACCACACCTCTTATAATTCTCTGGTTTATGTGAAAGTCCAGCTCCCTATTTCCAATGGGCAGCTGGAAGATGTAGAAAGGTACTGGATGAAAAAGCCAGTGAGTAGATGGATATTTGATTTTAAGAGTTTGCTCAGCAAATGTCACATGATGAAACAATTTTACATACATGGTGTTATTCTTGGGCACCAGCCAGCTTTCTCCCAGATCAGTGGAACCAGTTGCAATATCACCATTGGACTTGATATTGTCATCATTTGGATCACCATTATAATTTCCTGTGAGGGTAAAAAGAGACTTATGGGACACATGAAATTCAAACCTGCACAAAAAACCTAGGTTTCAGGCTGTAAAAAAAATTAAAATGAAATTGGGAGAATATATATGTAACATCATTGTACACTGGGCAAAATAAGAGAAGAGTTGTGTTTTGATTATAAGAGCTGCTGCTCAGACATTTGAAGCAGGAAGTCTGTAAGTTCCTATGTAACTAGATTACATGGCATCCAAGAAAAACTTATCTAAAAAAACCCTATTCATTTTCTTGCATCCTACATGTAGAATGTTGGACTAAAAATTGAACAGTGCTATTTGCACCCTTATATTCTTAGGCAGATTCCTGCATTTAAGGTGTTAAAAACCCATGAAGAGATAATTGAACTAGAAAACTCCAGATGATCCAAACCGAAGAATAATCAGAAACTCACAAGACAAACTACTCTTGTAATTTCTACATTCTAAGAAAAAAAATTAAAGTAATCACCAACTAGCACTTACCACAGAGACCACAGAGCAGACCACTGTAATTAGAGGGCACAGAGACTTCTGCATAATGATTTCCATCATATCTCACCCACAGTCCGAAGTCAGTTTCCAAGAGAACATATCCGCCACTGCTTTGAATACTGATCTTCTTCTCAATAAATACAGGCAAGTTCATTCTGTGATCATTCACCTGTACAGCAAGTCGTGAAAGTAAGTGTATGGCTGTTGAGACTCCTACAACCACTTGCAGCTAGTGCAGACTGCTGAAAAATAGGATCTTGTGCATACGGGAAGTGGAACTAATTAAAGAACGTCTGAGCAAGTTTGTTGGAGATCTCATTAAAAGAGATAGATATAATAAATAAAAAAATATACAGTTTTGTTATAAACTCTACAGACATAATTATCTGCATGTCAGTTAAAAAAATTATCTTTCAAATAGGTATTTTCTTACATTCACTTTCTTGTTTTTCAGCAGAGAAATTTGATTGTCATAGACTTCCACATTAACTGACTTCACATAAGAGACTTTGGTGTTGGCTCCTCTGTGCTCATTTGTTGTGGACACATGAAAGTATGGAAGACTCTCAGAGACAGTGCACACTTTGGACAGCGTGTAAGTGCAATTTCCCATGAAATTATGGACTTTGTGGTCAAAAGTGTTGTAATGTGGGTCCCCAGAGGCACTGCATGAAGCACGACCTGTTAAGAAAGAAAAAGTCCCTCTGAGTCTTCACCAGACTTTTGCAGCTGCTTGCTTCCCAGTTTGTTTGCTTATTGTTGTATATGTTGCTCAAATGCAACAGTGATGACATGAGTCAATAGCACTCCAAAGGTCAACCCAGACTTCTATCTTTGGACCCACAAAGAATCTACTCTTGTATATCAGAAATCTATGCTAGAGGTTGATGAAGAAAGTTGGGTAAAAGGCATTATTAAGAAAGCGTTAATAAAGTGTAGCAGTGAGTTTTTAGTGTCCAGATCTGAAAGGTTTTTTCTGACTAAATAGGAAGAATTTACTCAAAAACTTTTAGAGGGGTGGTTAGCCAGAATAGACCACTGTGCTATCAACTGTCTGGGGTTCAGTACTCATATAATTTATGGAACTTAAATTGAGTATTGCTTTCACAAGATATCCTTTACACACTGAAAAAGATATTAAATTTAAATAGCCAGTGATAATATGTACAAATGGAGGTACACTGTGTATGAATTTACATGTGAGACCTGTGTAGGATTTTTAATGCTGATAAAAACATTTGATTTTAAAGGAAAAAACTTCCCATTGCCTCTTACCAGAGTTGAGCCTGAAGGTGCTTCATTATGCTTACCACCACCACCAAAAAATAAGGAAGAGAGGTTCTTATATTTTTGCTTTTCAATGCCATGTTAAAATATAGCGACTCTTAGAGTTGTTTCTACATGTCAACTCCTTACAAAGAAAGATATATTTAAAAGTTACCAAGAAATGCAGAAGAAATCCAAACTAATAGGTGAGTAAAAGAGTAAGAGAGAGTGAGAGTAAGACTCTCTTGTAATTAACAAGCAGATGCATATAGACATTAGTGATTAAAATTGGAGGAAGCCAGCAATCAAAATTTATCTAAACTGACATTTTAGTACATGTCCTATATAATAAACTAGTCTTTTCCAAGGAAATATAATTGGATTATATCCTAAATTAAAACAATATTTGGAAATTTAATGTTAAAATATACAGACAATAATATCTGTAAAACAGGTGAAATACAAAAGAGTAATCTAAATATATATGGACACAGCAATAAAAAGTATGTGAGATAACTATCGCATGTCTGGCCTCATCTCACAAAAACATCAGCACTGTGGCAAAAGAGACCTATTTTGGAAGATGTATAGAGTTGTAAGTCAGAAAGACTCCCAGAACAGCAGAAATGTTCCAAAAGTGTGATTAGGAAGGAAAAGCTCTGACCCTCCAGTATAAAATCCGTGTCAGTGGGCTATGGGTTTTAGAAGACAGGGAAGTGCTAAAATGCAGTAAGAGAAGGAGATTGGAAACATCAGTACCTGAACTGGGTCTGGTTGGTGAGGTGGTGAGTACAGGCTGCGTTGTGGTGCCTTGCACAGGCCGGGTGGGTGTTGGTGTTGATGGACCTAGCACAGGAGAGAGTTAGAGGAGATGTGCACTGACAGGGAAGTTTTGTTGCAGGCACCTCACCCACTCATCACTAACAGTCCAAAAGCATGACCAGGGAGGCCCAGGATGATGAGGATAGGGATTGAACAGTGACTCCTCACCAGACATCCTTGCACTAGATTAGCTGAGACAGAGAAGGAGACACACACATGCTCCATGGTCATGGTGAAACACTTTTAAATGTTTCACTTTTAAGCAGAATGAACACTTTCAAGAAGCAGTAGAAGATTTGGATGGGCGGTGGCAGTACCTGAGCTGGGTGTGGGTCTGGTTGGTGAGGTGGTGAGTACAGGCTGAGTTGTGGTGCCTGGCACAGGCTGGGTGGGTCTCAATGGACTTAGCACAGGAGAGAGTTAGAGGATATGTGCACCATCAGAGAAGTTTTGTTGCAGGCACATTGTCCACTCATTACAAACAGCCCAAAACCATGACCAGGAAGGCTCAGGATGCTCAAGACAGATTGGACACTCCCTTCTCATCAAAAAATCTTACACCACCATAGATGAAAAGGAGGAAAAGACATATAAGCTCCATAGATATGCGTATGGAGAAAGTGAAACAAACACTTTTAAGAAGCAGAAGGAGATGGAGATGAAACATGGTAGTACCTGAGCTGGGTGGGGGTCTGGTTGGTGAGGTGGTGAGTACAGACTGCGTTGTGGTACCTGGCACAGGCCGTGTGGGTGTTGGTGGACCTAACACAGGAGAGAGTTACAAGAGGAGATGTGCACTGTCAGAGAAGTTTTGTTGCAGGCACATAGTCCCCTCATCACTAACAGCCCAAAAGCATGACCAGGAAGGCTCAGGATGGTCAGGACAAGGACTGAACAGTGACTCTTCACAAGAAACAATTCACTAGCTTAGATGAGACAGAGAAGGAGACACACATGCCCATGGTCATGAAGAACCACTTTTAAGTGTTTCACTTTTAAACAAAATGAAACGTTTCAAAAAATGGAATCAGAAGGGGATGGGAAGTGGCAGTACCTGAGCTGGGTGTGGGTCTGGTTGGTGAGGTGGTGAGTACAGGCTGAGTTGTGGTGCCTGGCACAGGCTGGGTGGGTGTTGGTGTTGATGGACCTAGCAAAGGAGAGAGTTACAAGAGGAGATGTGCACTGTCAGAGAAGTTTTGTTGCAGGCACATAGTCCTCTCATCACTAAAAGCCCAAAAGCATGACCAGGGAGGCCCAGGATGCTCAAGACAAATAGGACACTGCCTTCTCACCAAAAACTCTTACACTACCGTACATGAAATGGAGAAAAAGGACACATATGCTCCATAGACTTGGGAATGGAGGAAGTGAAATGAACACTTTTAAGAAGAGGAAGGAGATGGAGATGAAACATGGCAGTACCTGAGCTGGGTGTGGGTCTGGTTGGTGAAGTGGTGAGTACAGGCTGAGTTGTGGTGCCCGGCACAGGCTGGGTGGGTGTTGGTGTCGATGGTCCTAGCACAGGAGAGAGTTACAAGAGGAGATGTGCACCATCAGGGAAGTTTTTGTTGCAGGCAGTTGGTTCCCTAACCCTTCTGAAGCACCCAATACCATGACCAGGCATGCCCAGGACAGGGATTGAAGAGTGTCATCTCAGACAGAGCTATCCCACACAAGGCCTCCTCTGCCAGACTGGCTGGGTGGCAATAGCAGATAAGGCACTTCTGTACCTGTGGTCAACGTCTTGCCTGCGTGCCTTGGAACACGTGAACTACAGCAGTGGCCGCAGGCATTGCCAGGGCTCCAACCTCCCACAGGAGAGTTGACTTGGGCACAGGCTGCATCAGTGCCCAAAGACAACCTGTGCTCCTGCCTCTAGCGCAGCCTGCCACCCAAGTCAGTGACACGTCTCAAGCTGCCCTTCCCTAAGCCAAGCCTTGTACCTGCACAGGATCCCTTTACAATGGAGACATCATCCACTGCTATGTTGCTCCGCTCATCTTCACCCCATTCTCCCTCCAGCAAAATCTAAGGGAAGGAATGGTTCCCAGCATTAGCTACAGCTGTGTGTGTGAAGAGACATTAGGAAGCACGCTTCCTCTGAGGTGACAGTGAGAGCCTGTGGCCTTACCTCCATGTTTCCTGTAGTGTGTACCGTGACCTCTCCCAAGTGCCACCTGTCCCCATGGTCCCCAGCTTCTTCCCAGACCAGCAGTAGCTCATCATCCTTCCTCACGTACACCCGCAGGGCCATTGTTTTAGCAGTCCCGTACATGTGGTACCAGAAGCGGAAGCAGAGTGTTCCTTCCCAGCTGCACACTGGACTGGCCAGGTGAGCCACAAAGCCGGGGAGAGTATCATCACTCCCTTGCAGGAAGATGTAGTAGCCATCTGAAAGAAAGCACGAGCCACACTGTCACAGATACATCAGAGCTACCCAGAGCAGCCAGGGACAACCCGAGCATAGTCCTGGGAGGACCCGGGCTGCAGTTTCAGGCAGGCAAAAGGAGTGGAGGGCAAACACAGTTCCTTCACAAGCCACAACCCTCCCCAGAGGTGAGGGTTAGAAGTTTGTTGCCATCTCCACAGGGACACCCCTCTGCCCGTGTCCTGGTTGCTGTTCCTACCTCCTGTTGTGTGGTCAGAGGACGGGCCGGTATTTGGCGTGGGCGTTGGGCCTTTGTTCCTTATCCAGTCAATGCTGCTGTAATCTTCCTGGACCCACCCACAGAAGTCCTTGTCAAATGTGCAGGCAAAATTGCAGTCTGTTGGTGGAGCTGAACAGAGTGCAGAAAGGAAAGCAGAGAGTGAGGGTGGGACCACCTTTTCCCCATGTCCAGCAGGGCTCAGGTACATCCATGTGCATCCATGGCATGCCCGTGGACAGGTGAGGGTGGCCAGCCAAGGGAAGTGCTCAGCACAGCCGCTAAAAAACACAGATGGGAGACAACCGTACCGGTGCTTGTCCCAGGTGACGGTGACGTTGTCGTGGGTGGAGGCCGTGTTGTAGTGCCTGGCAAGGGGGGTGGGGTTGTAGGAGCTGGTGAATGAAAGGGAGCAAAACAGAAGTGAAGAAGGCATGTTTGATAATGGAGATTTGTTCCCCAATGGGGATGTTGCACACTTCCCAAACACCCCCACACCGTTGCAAACGAAGCACATGACAGGGATTTCACCTATCCGGAAGTGTCTCTTCATGCAAGGACTGGCCCACCAGAGTGGCTAGTTACGTGAGACATGGGAAAATCTCTGCCCCATGTACTGCCCCCAGAACTGCCCATTCCTTGTCTCTGAGGCACAAGGAATGCACAGGAGGTAGAGAGAAGACTTACCACAGACAGTCCCAGCACTCCAGTCTCCCAGAGCAACGCCTGCCTCAGCACAGGCTGCAGCATAGGCCCCCAGGTCATTGCAGAGCTGCTCCGTGCTGCCACCCGTGGCACACTGGTCATAGACACAGCTCTCAAAGTATGTCTTGGGTGGCAGAACTGCATGGCATGGCTGGAACGGGCCACCGAGGTGTGTGAGGATTGAACACTGCTTGTTAGCTGCCTCTTCTTCAGCAGGGGAGCAGGATGCAGGGGGGCTGATGGCTGGGTCACACCTACAAAGCAGACAGACAGCCCTGAGTTCCCTGCAGCCTGTTGACAGCAGCCACTGCATTTCCTGACCCCCTCCCCAGACATAACATCAGCTTCTGCAGTCCAGATCCCTCACTTAGACAGGTACCCGTGGCTGCCACTTGAAAGGGTGGAACACAGGCCCACAGGCACCATTGCCCTGCCCGGTTTCAGGTGGACAGAAACAATCCCGACTGAGGCAGTTGGGATCTCAACAGCCTAGGAAAAGCATCCTGCACGGGCTCAGCCCACTCTCCCTGGGGTCGGGAACCTGCCTCTTCTCCCTTGCCCCATGCTTGCCATCACCAGCCCTCCCTCCCAAAGTTCCTCGTAGTTCCCCTCTCCCTACGCTCCCTTCCGTCCTTCATCTGTGTGGCAGAATAAGGACTCACGGCCACTCATCATCCGGCACCATCCAGCTGGCTCCAAAGTCGTTGAAGTCGGGAACGACCACCCCATCGGGTCGCATGAAGTCATCCTGCTGGCTCCCAGTGTACGTCCCACACAGCCCACAGAGCTTGCCCTTGTACTTCTCAGACACCTTCACTAGGAGCTCATGGTCCCCGTTGAACTGCAGCTGCAAACCTAGCTTGGTAGAAACCCGCACGTAGGAGCCACTCAGGGAAATGGTTGTGCCGGGGGCAGGAGAAGCAGGCAGGGAGACCAGGGCACCATTGATCTGGAGAAGGACAGAGGGAGACAGAAGCATAAAGAGGTGCCCTCCACTGAGAAGTCACTGGTGTTCCTCACCAGGGTAGTGCCAGTGAGCCAGAAGCACTGCTAGCATGAGAAATCCTGCCCAGGCCAGCGAGGGCAGCAGCACCTGTACCGATGGCACACTGAAAACTCAGGAACGTAACCAAGAACCTGTGTCTGCATGAGCAGCCATATATGGCCCATGCAGAGTCCCGCCATGTTCTTCTGTGAGCATGCAACAGGCTCAGGGAATAGCAAGCTCTCCCTGGGGACAGAGGAGTATTTTAAGGGTGTCCAGTGTGCCTGTTGTTCCCAGGCATAAAAATGAGAGGCTTACGTAGACTGCCTTGCGCTCACGCAGTGCAATGTGGAGGCCTTCGAGGGACAGTGCCACAGAGTTCAGAGCTGTCCAGCTCTGGCTGCCACGATGCTTGTTGCGGGTGGTGACACTGAACCCAACGGAGGAGTTGCCACAGCCCGCCACCACTGTGTAGTTGCAGGAGCCCTGGAAGTGGTGGAGCTTCCCATCAAAGGTGCTGTAATGTGGGTCACCGTAGATGTGGCAGATGGCAGTGCTGGCTGGGTAACAGCCCCTCTGGCCATCCTGGATCTTGCAGACATCGTCCTCGCCACAGGACAAGGCAGAGCAAACCATCTGGCCTTTGGCTTCGCACCGGCACTGGCGAGTGCAGTCCTCATTCACGGAGGATTCGCCTTCCTGCAGGCAGGGAAACACCAAACCTCAGCATATGAGACAGGAAAGAACAGGCAGGGGAGTGGCCTGACAGGGGTGCAAACCAGGGCAGGCTTTTCACTCACAGTGTAGTAGTTGCCCTCAAAGAGGCAGCCGCAGTTGGCCTCGGGCACACAGGTGTCTCCACTCAGGAGGAAGCCAGAGCTACATGCACAGCCCTCCACACACGGCTTGGAGCAGTTCTGTGGGGCTTGTTGGTCAACACAGGTGGCAGGACAGCCGGTCATGCAGGGGTCATAGTAGCTGTTGGGGGGACACTGCAGGGCTGCAAAGGCAAGGGGAAAATTAGGACCAGCAAGACTTCAACCATGGAAAGGGAAAGACCAAAGACTCGCTTTGGCCAGGGGTTCAGAGCAGAGGGTGTGTCCCCTTTCCCTCTCTGGCAATGGCAAGGCAGGTACTCACGGCAGAAGGTAGCATTCCTCCAGGGAAGAAGAGTCACACCAGCTGCCTGGCACGCGTCAGCATAGGCCTCCAGAGCAGCACACAGGAACTCCTGGCCACCATTCAGGGCACACAGGTCATACAAGCAGGTGTCAAAGTAGTCCTGGGGGTTGATCACGCCGTGGCACTTCTCAAAAGAGCTCGGCCTGGTGGTCAGTATGCCACAGAACTGATCAGACTGGTAGAGCTTCTCCTCTTCTGCACTGCAGGGTGGGGAGGGCACAGGGACACCACAGCTGGGGTCGCTGTCTGCGACCTGCCAGCTCTCCCCCAGCGCATTGGAGTCTGCCGCCTGCTGCCCGTTGGGCATCATGTATTCGTCATCTCTGCGGTTGTTGAAGTTGCCACACATGCCACAGGTCAGGTTGAAGTAGGTGGTGGGCACCTTCATCTCCACTGAGTGGTCAGTGTCGTAGGACACTCTGAGGTTGAAGTCTGTCTCCAGGACGATGTAGCGACCACTCTTGCTCACCGTGATGGCCCCTCCTGCTGCACTCACCGGCAACGTCTGGCGCACGTTGTTCACCTGTGGCACACACCCCACAGTGGGCCCCGGGCCTGTGCCCGGCCTGCCTGGATGCCTCTGCTCAGGCAAAGCAGCTGCCATCCCAGGCATGGCACACAGCTGCCTGGCATGTCCTCACACCCCAACACCCCTGGGGCTTACAGAGCTGTGTGCTGTGTTCTGCACTGCGCTCAACATGGCCCATGTTCCCCATTTGCCTCTCCCTCCTCCAGCCCCTCCCAAAAGGGAAAACAAAGCAACCCAGTGCCTTCAAGGGGAACCCGCCCAGGCCAGGGATGCTGGAGTCATCTGGTAAGTGCCAGGCCCTGCCAGCAGCAGCCATTCCTGCCAGCAGCCACAGCCCACTTGAGCCAGTCCCACTGCCTACCAGCACGTGGCTATTCTGCTGCTTGAGGATGACAATGCGCTGTCCGTACACCTCCACCACGACTTCGCGCACGTAGGACACGCGGGTGTTGCCACGGTGCTCGTTCTTGGCCTCCACATTGAAGTAGGGCAGGGAGATGGTGTTGGAGCACACTTTGGCCAGGGTGTAGGTGCAGTTGCCCATGAAGTTGTGCGTCACACTGTCAAAGGTTTGGTAGTGGGGGTCCCCGTGGACGTGGCAGGTGCCGTAGGAGTGTTGGAGGCACACCGGCTTCCCGTTCTGCACCCCGCAGAACTGGCCCTCAGGGCACGAGGCGTTGAAGCACTGGACTTTGCTTCCCCGTGCAGGACACGTGCACTTGGAGGAGCAGGTGTTGTCTGTCCAGAACTCGGAGCCCACGGGGTAGTGCTGCCCATTGTGCCAGCACCCGCACTGCTGGCTGGGCACGCAGTGGTCGTTGTAGAGCAGGTACCCGCTGTCGCACACACAGCCCTCCACGCACGGCAGGCTGCAGGTACCAGGAGCCATTGGGTCAACACAGGTGGCAGGGCAAGCTGCAGCACAGGGCTCGTAGTGACTGTTGGCCGGACAAGCGATCGCTTGCAAGACAGAAGAGCAGGCAATTACTTGGAGAACAGAATACTGTTTTCTACTCAATATCCCCCTTTGAAAAAGTAACTATCTCTATTTTCTCTATGGTCTCTTTGGCTCTACTTGTGCTCTCAGTCCTACCCAATCAAAATGAAACAGAAAATGGTGCCTTTAGTACACATCTCTACCTGTATATCCCTACAGCCCATAGGGAGAATAGTTCTTATTCCCCAGCTCACTCTTCCAGTCCTGTCCTGTGTTTTCCTGAGAGTACCGGCCCATAGTACCATGTCTGGACTTACGGCAGAAGGTTGTGTTCCTCCACACAGGTATCTGGACACCGAGTGACTGGCAGGCATCTGCATAGGACTGCAAGCTCTTGCACAGGGCCTCGTGGTGCAGCCCCAGCTCACACAGGTCATAGAAGCAGGTGTCAAAGTAGCTGCTGGGGCTCAGCACAGCGTGGCACACCTGAAATGGGCCGCTGGTGTCAGTGAGGAGCCCACAGAAGTGGCTGCTGCTGATGAGTTGCTTGTCGGTCTCATTGCAGGCTGGGGTGGGCAGAGGTCCGGCTGAGCAGCTGTGGAAAGACAAGCAGAAGGGCCCCTGGGTCATTTGTGGACTTCTCCTGGTGCCTTCTCCTCCTTCCCTTGCCCAATGTGTCCCCAAGGCTGCTGGGGGCCATACCCACCTGCTATTTTTGGACACCTCCCAGCTGTTGCCAAGGCTGGTGGAGTCTGGCTCCATTGCCCCTTCTGGGTTCTGGAAGTCATCAGCTGCCATCCCGTTGTAGTTCCCACACATGCCACAAACCTTCTGCCCAAAGGTGCTTGGAAGTGTCACTTCAACCCGATGCTTCCCATCAAACTTGACTCTCAAGCCAAAGTCTGTCATGACCATGGTGTAGAACCCGCTGGACAAGACCTGCACGCCCACAGATGGGCTGCAAGGCAGGATCTCTTCCACTCCATTGACCTGGAAGCACAGGAACCGAGACAGGATTGGAGCAGCCTATTTGGCACAATTCTCTCCCCTCACACAGCCCCACAACATCTCCCCCTTCAAGCTCACCGTCACCACTCCACCCTGTCCTAGCCTTATCCGCTGGTCAGCCACATCAACATCCACGTATCGGACGTAGGACACACGGGTGTTGCCTCCCCTGTGCTCGTTGGCTGCTTCCACGTTGAAGTAGGGCAGGGAGCTGTTGCTCTCACACAGCTTGGAGAGGGTGTAGGTGCAGGTGCCCATGAAATGGTGTAACTGCTTGTCAAATGTGTGGTAGTGAGGGTCTCCTTCCACCACACAGGTGCCTACAATGGAGAAGCCAGAGGAAACTTTCACTTGAGCACCTCCTGCTGCCTCTTCCCCCCAGCTCACTTTGCTCAGACAGCATCTAGTGCATGACTCGTCTATGGGCTTTACAGACAAGCAGAGTTATTACAGATCAATATCATGATAGTATTAATTTTTACAGATATACAGTTCAAAGCTACTCAAACGCCCTCACGCTAGTAGCATTGCTGTCCAACACAACCCCTTAGAAAGGGAAGAGGATTCAACGCATCTCTTTTTACTGAGGGAGACTGAAATAAATAAAATAACAGCCCTAAAACATGAATGCATGTTCCCAGTGTGGGTTTTGAAGAGGACTCAGATCTCTATGAATAACAGCATTACCTGAGGTCATCCCTGGTGTTGGTGTTGTTGGTCTTGGTGTCGTCTGTGTTGTAATGTTAGGCAATGAAGTAGGTGGTGTAGTAGGAAGTGGACCTGTTTAGAGAGAGAGGAAGAGGTGGTGGCAACATGGGCCTTTGCTGTAAGCAGCTAATCCAGCCTTCCTGAAAAACCCAACATGCTGACCCGGGCACCTAAGGCAGGGATGGCACTGTTATGTCACTGCGAAAACACTATTACCGGAAGCAGAGCTGGGGGATTGGAGAAGACACCCCCACCCCCACCCCCCTACAGTATGGACACCCCATCCCATGCTGTGGGCCTTGGAGGAAGCAAAATGAAAAGTTTCAAAAAATGGAATCAGAAGGGGATGGGAAGTGGCAGTACCTGAGCTGGGTGTGGGTCTGGTTGGTGAGGTGGTGAGTACAGGCTGAGTTGTGGTGCCTGGCACAGGCTGGGTGGGTGTTGGTGTTGATGGACCTAGCAAAGGAGAGAGTTACAAGAGGAGATGTGCACTGTCAGAGAAGTTTTGTTGCAGGCACATAGTCCTCTCATCACTAAAAGCCCAAAAGCATGACCAGGGAGGCCCAGGATGCTCAAGACAAATAGGACACTGCCTTCTCACCAAAAACTCTTACACTACCATACATGAAATGGAGAAAAAGGACACATATGCTCCATAGACTTGGGAATGGAGGAAGTGAAATGAACACTTTTAAGAAGAGGAAGGAGATGGAGATGAAACATGGCAGTACCTGAGCTGGGTGTGGGTCTGGTTGGTGAAGTGGTGAGTACAGGCTGAGTTGTGGTGCCCGGCACAGGCTGGGTGGGTGTTGGTGTCGATGGTCCTAGCACAGGAGAGAGTTACAAGAGGAGATGTGCACCATCAGGGAAGTTTTTGTTGCAGGCAGTTGGTTCCCTAACCCTTCTGAAGCACCCAATACCATGACCAGGCATGCCCAGGACAGGGATTGAAGAGTGTCATCTCAGACAGAGCTATCCCACACAAGGCCTCCTCTGCCAGACTGGCTGGGTGGCAATAGCAGATAAGGCACTTCTGTACCTGTGGTCAACGTCTTGCCTGCGTGCCTTGGAACACGTGAACTACAGCAGTGGCCGCAGGCATTGCCAGGGCTCCAACCTCCCACAGGAGAGTTGACTTGGGCACAGGCTGCATCACTGCCCAAAGACAACCTGTGCTCCTGCCTCTAGCGCAGCCTGCCACCCAAGTCAGTGACACGTCTCAAGCCGCCCTTCCCTAAGCCAAGCCTTGTACCTGCACAGGATCCCTTTACAATGGAGACATCATCCACTGCTATGTTGCTCCGCTCATCTTCACCCCATTCTCCCTCCAGCAAAATCTAAGGGAAGGAATGGTTCCCAGCATTAGCTACAGCTGTGTGTGTGAAGAGACATTAGGAAGCACGCTTCCTCTGAGGTGACAGTGAGAGCCTGTGGCCTTACCTCCATGTTTCCTGTAGTGTGTACAGTGACCTCTCCCAAGTGCCACCTGTCCCCATGGTCCCCAGCTTCTTCCCAGACCAGCAGTAGCTCATCATCCTTCCTCACGTACACCCGCAGGGCCATTGTTTTAGCAGTCCCGTACATGTGGTACCAGAAGCGGAAGCAGAGTGTTCCTTCCCAGCTGCACACTGGACTGGCCAGGTGAGCCACAAAGCCGGGGAGAGTATCATCACTCCCTTGCAGGAAGATGTAGTAGCCATCTGAAAGAAAGCACGAGCCACACTGTCACAGATACATCAGAGCTACCCAGAGCAGCCAGGGACAACCCGAGCATAGTCCTGGGAGGACCCGGGCTGCAGTTTCAGGCAGGCAAAAGGAGTGGAGGGCAAACACAGTTCCTTCACAAGCCACAACCCTCCCCAGAGGTGAGGGTTAGAAGTTTGTTGCCATCTCCACAGGGACACCCCTCTGCCCGTGTCCTGGTTGCTGTTCCTACCTCCTGTTGTGTGGTCAGAGGACGGGCCGGTATTTGGCGTGGGCGTTGGGCCTTTGTTCCTTATCCAGTCAATGCTGCTGTAATCTTCCTGGACCCACCCACAGAAGTCCTTGTCAAATGTGCAGGCAAAATTGCAGTCTGTTGGTGGAGCTGAACAGAGTGCAGAAAGGAAAGCAGAGAGTGAGGGTGGGACCACCTTTTCCCCATGTCCAGCAGGGCTCAGGTACATCCATGTGCATCCATGGCATGCCCGTGGACAGGTGAGGGTGGCCAGCCAAGGGAAGTGCTCAGCACAGCCGCTAAAAAACACAGATGGGAGACAACCGTACCGGTGCTTGTCCCAGGTGACGGTGACGTTGTCGTGGGTGGAGGCCGTGTTGTAGTGCCTGGCAAGGGGGGTGGGGTTGTAGGAGCTGGTGAATGAAAGGGAGCAAAACAGAAGTGAAGAAGGCATGTTTGATAATGGAGATTTGTTCCCCAATGGGGATGTTGCACACTTCCCAAACACCCCCACACCGTTGCAAACGAAGCACATGACAGGGATTTCACCTATCCGGAAGTGTCTCTTCATGCAAGGACTGGCCCACCAGAGTGGCTAGTTACGTGAGACATGGGAAAATCTCTGCCCCATGTACTGCCCCCAGAACTGCCCATTCCTTGTCTCTGAGGCACAAGGAATGCACAGGAGGTAGAGAGAAGACTTACCACAGACAGTCCCAGCACTCCAGTCTCCCAGAGCAACGCCTGCCTCAGCACAGGCTGCAGCATAGGCCCCCAGGTCATTGCAGAGCTGCTCCGTGCTGCCACCCGTGGCACACTGGTCATAGACACAGCTCTCAAAGTATGTCTTGGGTGGCAGAACTGCATGGCATGGCTGGAACGGGCCACCGAGGTGTGTGAGGATTGAACACTGCTTGTTAGCTGCCTCTTCTTCAGCAGGGGAGCAGGATGCAGGGGGGCTGATGGCTGGGTCACACCTACAAAGCAGACAGACAGCCCTGAGTTCCCTGCAGCCTGTTGACAGCAGCCACTGCATTTCCTGACCCCCCCCCCAGACATAACCTCAGCTTCTGCAGTCCAGATCCCTCACTTAGACAGGCACCCGTGGCTGCCACTTGAAAGGGTGGAACACAGGCCCACAGGCACCATTGCCCTGCCCGGTTTCAGGTGGACAGAAACAATCCCGACTGAGGCAGTTGGGATCTCAACAGCCTAGGAAAAGCATCCTGCACGGGCTCAGCCCACTCTCCCTGGGGTCGGGAACCTGCCTCTTCTCCCTTGCCCCATGCTTGCCATCACCAGCCCTCCCTCCCAAAGTTCCTCGTAGTTCCCCTCTCCCTACGCTCCCTTCCGTCCTTCATCTGTGTGGCAGAATAAGGACTCACGGCCACTCATCATCCGGCACCATCCAGCTGGCTCCAAAGTCGTTGAAGTCGGGAACGACCACCCCATCGGGTCGCATGAAGTCATCCTGCTGGCTCCCAGTGTACGTCCCACACAGCCCACAGAGCTTGCCCTTGTACTTCTCAGACACCTTCACTAGGAGCTCATGGTCCCCGTTGAACTGCAGCTGCAAACCTAGCTTGGTAGAAACCCGCACGTAGGAGCCACTCAGGGAAATGGTTGTGCCGGGGGCAGGAGAAGCAGGCAGGGAGACCAGGGCACCATTGATCTGGAGAAGGACAGAGGGAGACAGAAGCATAAAGAGGTGCCCTCCACTGAGAGGTCACTGGTGTTCCTCACCAGGGTAGTGCCAGTGAGCCAGAAGCACTGCTAGCATGAGAAATCCTGCCCAGGCCAGCGAGGGCAGCAGCACCTGTACCGATGGCACACTGAAAACTCAGGAACGTAACCAAGAACCTGTGTCTGCATGAGCAGCCATATATGGCCCATGCAGAGTCCCGCCATGTTCTTCTGTGAGCATGCAACAGGCTCAGGGAATAGCAAGCTCTCCCTGGGGACAGAGGAGTATTTTAAGGGTGTCCAGTGTGCCTGTTGTTCCCAGGCATAAAAATGAGAGGCTTACGTAGACTGCCTTGCGCTCACGCAGTGCAATGTGGAGGCCTTCGAGGGACAGTGCCACAGAGTTCAGAGCTGTCCAGCTCTGGCTGCCACGATGCTTGTTGCGGGTGGTGACACTGAACCCAACGGAGGAGTTGCCACAGCCCGCCACCACTGTGTAGTTGCAGGAGCCCTGGAAGTGGTGGAGCTTCCCATCAAAGGTGCTGTAATGTGGGTCACCGTAGATGTGGCAGATGGCAGTGCTGGCTGGGTAACAGCCCCTCTGGCCATCCTGGATCTTGCAGACATCGTCCTCGCCACAGGACAAGGCAGAGCAAACCATCTGGCCTTTGGCTTCGCACCGGCACTGGCGAGTGCAGTCCTCATTCATGGAGGATTCGCCTTCCTGCAGGCAGGGAAACACCAAACCTCAGCATATGAGACAGGAAAGAACAGGCAGGGGAGTGGCCTGACAGGGGTGCAAACCAGGGCAGGCTTTTCACTCACAGTGTAGTAGTTGCCCTCAAAGAGGCAGCCGCAGTTGGCCTCGGGCACACAGGTGTCTCCACTCAGGAGGAAGCCAGAGCTACATGCACAGCCCTCCACACACGGCTTGGAGCAGTTCTGTGGGGCTTGTTGGTCAACACAGGTGGCAGGACAGCCGGTCATGCAGGGGTCATAGTAGCTGTTGGGGGGACACTGCAGGGCTGCAAGGCAAGGGGAAAATTAGGACCAGCAAGACTTCAACCATGGAAAGGGAAAGACCAAAGACTCGCTTTGGCCAGGGGTTCAGAGCAGAGGGTGTGTCCCCTTTCCCTCTCTGGCAATGGCAAGGCAGGTACTCACGGCAGAAGGTAGCATTCCTCCAGGGAAGAAGAGTCACACCAGCTGCCTGGCACGCGTCAGCATAGGCCTCCAGAGCAGCACACAGGAACTCCTGGCCACCATTCAGGGCACACAGGTCATACAAGCAGGTGTCAAAGTAGTCCTGGGGGTTGATCACGCCGTGGCACTTCTCAAAAGAGCTCGGCCTGGTGGTCAGTATGCCACAGAACTGATCAGACTGGTAGAGCTTCTCCTCTTCTGCACTGCAGGGTGGGGAGGGCACAGGGACACCACAGCTGGGGTCGCTGTCTGCGACCTGCCAGCTCTCCCCCAGCGCATTGGAGTCTGCCGCCTGCTGCCCGTTGGGCATCATGTATTCGTCATCTCTGCGGTTGTTGAAGTTGCCACACATGCCACAGGTCAGGTTGAAGTAGGTGGTGGGCACCTTCATCTCCACTGAGTGGTCAGTGTCGTAGGACACTCTGAGGTTGAAGTCTGTCTCCAGGACGATGTAGCGACCACTCTTGCTCACCGTGATGGCCCCTCCTGCTGCACTCACCGGCAACGTCTGGCGCACGTTGTTCACCTGTGGCACACACCCCACAGTGGGCCCCGGGCCTGTGCCCGGCCTGCCTGGATGCCTCTGCTCAGGCAAAGCAGCTGCCATCCCAGGCATGGCACACAGCTGCCTGGCATGTCCTCACACCCCAACACCCCTGGGGCTTACAGAGCTGTGTGCTGTGTTCTGCACTGTGCTCAACATGGCCCATGTCCCCATTTGCCTCTCCCTCCTCCAGCCCCTCCCAAAAGGGAAAACAAAGCAACCCAGTGCCTTCAAGGGGAACCCGCCCAGGCCAGGGATGCTGGAGTCATCTGGTAAGTGCCAGGCCCTGCCAGCAGCAGCCATTCCTGCCAGCAGCCACAGCCCACTTGAGCCAGTCCCACTGCCTACCAGCACGTGGCTATTCTGCTGCTTGAGGATGACAATGCGCTGTCCGTACACCTCCACCACGACTTCGCGCACGTAGGACACGCGGGTGTTGCCACGGTGCTCGTTCTTGGCCTCCACATTGAAGTAGGGCAGGGAGATGGTGTTGGAGCACACTTTGGCCAGGGTGTAGGTGCAGTTGCCCATGAAGTTGTGCGTCACACTGTCAAAGGTTTGGTAGTGGGGGTCCCCGTGGACGTGGCAGGTGCCGTAGGAGTGTTGGAGGCACACCGGCTTCCCGTTCTGCACCCCGCAGAACTGGCCCTCAGGGCACGAGGCGTTGAAGCACTGGACTTTGCTTCCCCGTGCAGGACACGTGCACTTGGAGGAGCAGGTGTTGTCTGTCCAGAACTCGGAGCCCACGGGGTAGTGCTGCCCATTGTGCCAGCACCCGCACTGCTGGCTGGGCACGCAGTGGTCGTTGTAGAGCAGGTACCCGCTGTCGCACACACAGCCCTCCACGCACGGCAGGCTGCAGGTACCAGGAGCCATTGGGTCAACACAGGTGGCAGGGCAAGCTGCAGCACAGGGCTCGTAGTGACTGTTGGCCGGACAAGCGATCGCTTGCAAGACAGAAGAGCAGGCAATTACTTGGAGAACAGAATACTGTTTTCTACTCAATATCCCCCTTTGAAAAAGTAACTATCTCTATTTTCTCTATGGTCTCTTTGGCTCTACTTGTGCTCTCAGTCCTACCCAATCAAAATGAAACAGAAAATGGTGCCTTTAGTACACATCTCTACCTGTATATCCCTACAGCCCATAGGGAGAATAGTTCTTATTCCCCAGCTCACTCTTCCAGTCCTGTCCTGTGTTTTCCTGAGAGTACCGGCCCATAGTACCATGTCTGGACTTACGGCAGAAGGTTGTGTTCCTCCACACAGGTATCTGGACACCGAGTGACTGGCAGGCATCTGCATAGGACTGCAAGCTCTTGCACAGGGCCTCGTGGTGCAGCCCCAGCTCACACAGGTCATAGAAGCAGGTGTCAAAGTAGCTGCTGGGGCTCAGCACAGCGTGGCACACCTGAAATGGGCCGCTGGTGTCAGTGAGGAGCCCACAGAAGTGGCTGCTGCTGATGAGTTGCTTGTCGGTCTCATTGCAGGCTGGGGTGGGCAGAGGTCCAGCTGAGCAGCTGTGGAAAGACAGGCAGAAGGGCCCCTGGGTCATTTGTGGACTTCTCCTGGTGCCTTCTCCTCCTTCCCTTGCCCAATGTGTCCCCAAGGCTGCTGGGGGCCATACCCACCTGCTATTTTTGGACACCTCCCAGCTGTTGCCAAGGCTGGTGGAGTCTGGCTCCATTGCCCCTTCTGGGTTCTGGAAGTCATCAGCTGCCATCCCGTTGTAGTTCCCACACATGCCACAAACCTTCTGCCCAAAGGTGCTTGGAAGTGTCACTTCAACCCGATGCTTCCCATCAAACTTGACTCTCAAGCCAAAGTCTGTCATGACCATGGTGTAGAACCCGCTGGACAAGACCTGCACGCCCACAGATGGGCTGCAAGGCAGGATCTCTTCCACTCCATTGACCTGGAAGCACAGGAACCGAGACAGGATTGGAGCAGCCTATTTGGCACAATTCTCTCCCCTCACACAGCCCCACAACATCTCCCCCTTCAAGCTCACCGTCACCACTCCACCCTGTCCTAGCCTTATCCGCTGGTCAGCCACATCAACATCCACGTATCGGACGTAGGACACACGGGTGTTGCCTCCCCTGTGCTCGTTGGCTGCTTCCACGTTGAAGTAGGGCAGGGAGCTGTTGCTCTCACACAGCTTGGAGAGGGTGTAGGTGCAGGTGCCCATGAAATGGTGTAACTGCTTGTCAAATGTGTGGTAGTGAGGGTCTCCTTCCACCACACAGGTGCCTACAATGGAGAAGCCAGAGGAAACTTTCACTTGAGCACCTCCTGCTGCCTCTTCCCCCCAGCTCACTTTGCTCAGACAGCATCTAGTGCATGACTCGTCTATGGGCTTTACAGACAAGCAGAGTTATTACAGATCAATATCATGATAGTATTAATTTTTACAGATATACAGTTCAAAGCTACTCAAACGCCCTCACGCTAGTAGCATTGCTGTCCAACACAACCCCTTAGAAAGGGAAGAGGATTCAACGCATCTCTTTTTACTGAGGGAGACTGAAATAAATAAAATAACAGCCCTAAAACATGAATGCATGTTCCCAGTGTGGGTTTTGAAGAGGACTCAGATCTCTATGAATAACAGCATTACCTGAGGTCATCCCTGGTGTTGGTGTTGTTGGTCTTGGTGTCGTCTGTGTTGTAATGTTAGGCAATGAAGTAGGTGGTGTAGTAGGAAGTGGACCTGTTTAGAGAGAGAGGAAGAGGTGGTGGCAACATGGGCCTTTGCTGTAAGCAGCTAATCCAGCCTTCCTGAAAAACCCAACATGCTGACCCGGGCACCTAAGGCAGGGATGGCACTGTTATGTCACTGCGAAAACACTATTACCGGAAGCAGAGCTGGGGGATTGGAGAAGACACCCCCCACCCCCACCCCCCTACAGTATGGACACCCCATCCCATGCTGTGGGCCTTGGAGGAAGCAAAATGAAAAGTTTCAAAAAATGGAATCAGAAGGGGATGGGAAGTGGCAGTACCTGAGCTGGGTGTGGGTCTGGTTGGTGAGGTGGTGAGTACAGGCTGCGTTGTGGTGCCTGGCACAGGCTGGGTGGGTGTTGGTGTTGATGGACCTAGCAAAGGAGAGAGTTACAAGAGGAGATGTGCACTGTCAGAGAAGTTTTGTTGCAGGCACATAGTCCTCTCATCACTAAAAGCCCAAAAGCATGACCAGGGAGGCCCAGGATGCTCAAGACAAATAGGACACTGCCTTCTCACCAAAAACTCTTACACTACCATACATGAAATGGAGAAAAAGGACACATATGCTCCATAGACTTGGGAATGGAGGAAGTGAAATGAACACTTTTAAGAAGAGGAAGGAGATGGAGATGAAACATGGCAGTACCTGAGCTGGGTGTGGGTCTGGTTGGTGAAGTGGTGAGTACAGGCTGAGTTGTGGTGCCCGGCACAGGCTGGGTGGGTGTTGGTGTCGATGGTCCTAGCACAGGAGAGAGTTACAAGAGGAATGTGCACCATCAGGGAAGTTTTTGTTGCAGGCAGTTGGTTCCCTAACCCTTCTGAAGCACCCAATACCATGACCAGGCATGCCCAGGACAGGGATTGAAGAGTGTCATCTCAGACAGAGCTATCCCACACAAGGCCTCCTCTGCCAGACTGGCTGGGTGGCAATAGCAGATAAGGCACTTCTGTACCTGTGGTCAACGTCTTGCCTGCGTGCCTTGGAACACGTGAACTACAGCAGTGGCCGCAGACATTGCCAGGGCTCCAACCTCCCACAGGAGAGTTGACTTGGGCACAGGCTGCATCAGTGCCCAAAGACAACCTGTGCTCCTGCCTCTAGCGCAGCCTGCCACCCAAGTCAGTGACACGTCTCAAGCCGCCCTTCCCTAAGCCAAGCTTTGTACCTGCACAGGATCCCTTTACAATGGAGACATCATCCACTGCTATGTTGCTCCGCTCATCTTCACCCCATTCTCCCTCCAGCAAAATCTAAGGGAAGGAATGGTTCCCAGCATTAGCTACAGCTGTGTGTGTGAAGAGACATTAGGAAGCACGCTTCCTCTGAGGTGACAGTGAGAGCCTGTGGCCTTACCTCCATGTTTCCTGTAGTATGCACAGTGACCTCTCCCAAGTGCCACCTGTCCCCATGGTCCCCAGCTTCTTCCCAGACCAGCAGTAGCTCATCATCCTTCCTCACGTACACCCGCAGGGCCATTGTTTTAGCAGTCCCGTACATGTGGTACCAGAAGCGGAAGCAGAGTGTTCCTTCCCAGCTGCACACTGGACTGGCCAGGTGAGCCACAAAGCCGGGGAGAGTATCATCACTCCCTTGCAGGAAGATGTAGTAGCCATCTGAAAGAAAGCACGAGCCACACTGTCACAGATACATCAGAGCTACCCAGAGCAGCCAGGGACAACCCGAGCATAGTCCTGGGAGGACCCGGCTGCAGTTTCAGGCAGGCAAAAGGAGTGGAGGGCAAACACAGTTCCTTCACAAGCCACAACCCTCCCCAGAGGTGAGGGTTAGAAGTTTGTTGCCATCTCCACAGGGACACCCCTCTGCCCGTGTCCTGGTTGCTGTTCCTACCTCCTGTTGTGTGGTCAGAGGACGGGCCGGTATTTGGCGTGGGCGTTGGGCCTTTGTTCCTTATCCAGTCAATGCTGCTGTAATCTTCCTGGACCCACCCACAGAAGTCCTTGTCAAATGTGCAGGCAAAATTGCAGTCTGTTGGTGGAGCTGAACAGAGTGCAGAAAGGAAAGCAGAGAGTGAGGGTGGGACCACCTTTTCCCCATGTCCAGCAGGGCTCAGGTACATCCATGTGCATCCATGGCATGCCCGTGGACAGGTGAGGGTGGCCAGCCAAGGGAAGTGCTCAGCACAGCCGCTAAAAAACACAGATGGGAGACAACCGTACCGGTGCTTGTCCCAGGTGACGGTGACGTTGTCGTGGGTGGAGGCCGTGTTGTAGTGCCTGGCAAGGGGGGTGGGGTTGTAGGAGCTGGTGAATGAAAGGGAGCAAAACAGAAGTGAAGAAGGCATGTTTGATAATGGAGATTTGTTCCCCAATGGGGATGTTGCACACTTCCCAAACACCCCCACACCGTTGCAAACGAAGCACATGACAGGGATTTCACCTATCCGGAAGTGTCTCTTCATGCAAGGACTGGCCCACCAGAGTGGCTAGTTACGTGAGACATGGGAAAATCTCTGCCCCATGTACTGCCCCCAGAACTGCCCATTCCTTGTCTCTGAGGCACAAGGAATGCACAGGAGGTAGAGAGAAGACTTACCACAGACAGTCCCAGCACTCCAGTCTCCCAGAGCAACGCCTGCCTCAGCACAGGCTGCAGCATAGGCCCCCAGGTCATTGCAGAGCTGCTCCGTGCTGCCACCCGTGGCACACTGGTCATAGACACAGCTCTCAAAGTATGTCTTGGGTGGCAGAACTGCATGGCATGGCTGGAACGGGCCACCGAGGTGTGTGAGGATTGAACACTGCTTGTTAGCTGCCTCTTCTTCAGCAGGGGAGCAGGATGCAGGGGGGCTGATGGCTGGGTCACACCTACAAAGCAGACAGACAGCCCTGAGTTCCCTGCAGCCTGTTGACAGCAGCCACTGCATTTCCTGACCCCCTCCCCAGACATAACCTCAGCTTCTGCAGTCCAGATCCCTCACTTAGACAGGCACCCGTGGCTGCCACTTGAAAGGGTGGAACACAGGCCCACAGGCACCATTGCCCTGCCCGGTTTCAGGTGGACAGAAACAATCCCGACTGAGGCAGTTGGGATCTCAACAGCCTAGGAAAAGCATCCTGCACGGGCTCAGCCCACTCTCCCTGGGGTCGGGAACCTGCCTCTTCTCCCTTGCCCCATGCTTGCCATCACCAGCCCTCCCTCCCAAAGTTCCTCGTAGTTCCCCTCTCCCTACGCTCCCTTCCGTCCTTCATCTGTGTGGCAGAATAAGGACTCACGGCCACTCATCATCCGGCACCATCCAGCTGGCTCCAAAGTCGTTGAAGTCGGGAACGACCACCCCATCGGGTCGCATGAAGTCATCCTGCTGGCTCCCAGTGTACGTCCCACACAGCCCACAGAGCTTGCCCTTGTACTTCTCAGACACCTTCACTAGGAGCTCATGGTCCCCGTTGAACTGCAGCTGCAAACCTAGCTTGGTAGAAACCCGCACGTAGGAGCCACTCAGGGAAATGGTTGTGCCGGGGGCAGGAGAAGCAGGCAGGGAGACCAGGGCACCATTGATCTGGAGAAGGACAGAGGGAGACAGAAGCATAAAGAGGTGCCCTCCACTGAGAGGTCACTGGTGTTCCTCACCAGGGTAGTGCCAGTGAGCCAGAAGCACTGCTAGCATGAGAAATCCTGCCCAGGCCAGCGAGGGCAGCAGCACCTGTACTGATGGCACACTGAAAACTCAGGAACGTAACCAAGAACCTGTGTCTGCATGAGCAGCCATATATGGCCCATGCAGAGTCCCGCCATGTTCTTCTGTGAGCATGCAACAGGCTCAGGGAATAGCAAGCTCTCCCTGGGGACAGAGGAGTATTTTAAGGGTGTCCAGTGTGCCTGTTGTTCCCAGGCATAAAAATGAGAGGCTTACGTAGACTGCCTTGCGCTCACGCAGTGCAATGTGGAGGCCTTCGAGGGACAGTGCCACAGAGTTCAGAGCTGTCCAGCTCTGGCTGCCACGATGCTTGTTGCGGGTGGTGACACTGAACCCAACGGAGGAGTTGCCACAGCCCGCCACCACTGTGTAGTTGCAGGAGCCCTGGAAGTGGTGGAGCTTCCCATCAAAGGTGCTGTAATGTGGGTCACCGTAGATGTGGCAGATGGCAGTGCTGGCTGGGTAACAGCCCCTCTGGCCATCCTGGATCTTGCAGACATCGTCCTCGCCACAGGACAAGGCAGAGCAAACCATCTGGCCTTTGGCTTCGCACCGGCACTGGCGAGTGCAGTCCTCATTCACGGAGGATTCGCCTTCCTGCAGGCAGGGAAACACCAAACCTCAGCATATGAGACAGGAAAGAACAGGCAGGGGAGTGGCCTGACAGGGGTGCAAACCAGGGCAGGCTTTTCACTCACAGTGTAGTAGTTGCCCTCAAAGAGGCAGCCGCAGTTGGCCTCGGGCACACAGGTGTCTCCACTCAGGAGGAAGCCAGAGCTACATGCACAGCCCTCCACACACGGCTTGGAGCAGTTCTGTGGGGCTTGTTGGTCAACACAGGTGGCAGGACAGCCGGTCATGCAGGGGTCATAGTAGCTGTTGGGGGGACACTGCAGGGCTGCAATGGCAAGGGGAAAATTAGGGCCAGCAAGACTTCAAGCCTTATGGAAAGGGAAAGACCAAAGACTCGCTTTGGCCAGGGGTTCAGAGCAGAGGGTGTGTCCCCTTTCCCTCTCTGGCAATGGCAAGGCAGGTACTCACGGCAGAAGGTAGCATTCCTCCAGGGAAGAAGAGTCACACCAGCTGCCTGGCACGCGTCAGCATAGGCCTCCAGAGCAGCACACAGGAACTCCTGGCCACCATTCAGGGCACACAGGTCATACAAGCAGGTGTCAAAGTAGTCCTGGGGGTTGATCACGCCGTGGCACTTCTCAAAAGAGCTCGGCCTGGTGGTCAGTATGCCACAGAACTGATCAGACTGGTAGAGCTTCTCCTCTTCTGCACTGCAGGGTGGGGAGGGCACAGGGACACCACAGCTGGGGTCGCTGTCTGCGACCTGCCAGCTCTCCCCCAGCGCATTGGAGTCTGCCGCCTGCTGCCCGTTGGGCATCATGTATTCGTCATCTCTGGGTTGTTGAAGTTGCCACACATGCCACAGGTCAGGTTGAAGTAGGTGGTGGGCACCTTCACCTCCACTGAGTGGTCAGTGTCGTAGGACACTCTGAGGTTGAAGTCTGTCTCCAGGACGATGTAGCGACCACTCTTGCTCACCGTGATGGCCCCTCCTGCTGCACTCACCGGCAACGTCTGGCGCACGTTGTTCACCTGTGGCACACACCCCACAGTGGGCCCCGGGCCTGTGCCCGGCCTGCCTGGATGCCTCTGCTCAGGCAAAGCAGCTGCCATCCCAGGCATGGCACACAGCTGCCTGGCATGTCCTCACACCCCAACACCCCTGGGGCTTACAGAGCTGTGTGCTGTGTTCTGCACTGTGCTCAACATGGCCCATGATCCCCATTTGCCTCTCCCTCCTCCAGCCCCTCCCAAAAGGGAAAACAAAGCAACCCAGTGCCTTCAAGGGGAACCCGCCCAGGCCAGGGATGCTGGGGTCATCTGGTAAGTGCCAGGCCCTGCCAGCAGCAGCCATTCCTGCCAGCAGCCACAGCCCACTTGAGCCAGTCCCACTGCCTACCAGCACGTGGCTATTCTGCTGCTTGAGGATGACAATGCGCTGTCCGTACACCTCCACCACGACTTCGCGCACGTAGGACACGCGGGTGTTGCCACGGTGCTCGTTCTTGGCCTCCACATTGAAGTAGGGCAGGGAGATGGTGTTGGAGCACACTTTGGCCAGGGTGTAGGTGCAGTTGCCCATGAAGTTGTGCGTCACACTGTCAAAGGTTTGGTAGTGGGGATCCCCGTGGACGTGGCAGGTGCCGTAGGAGTGTTGGAGGCACACCGGCTTCCCGTTCTGCACCCCGCAGAACTGGCCCTCAGGGCACGAGGCGTTGAAGCACTGGACTTTGCTTCCCCGTGCAGGACACGTGCACTTGGAGGAGCAGGTGTTGTCTGTCCAGAACTCGGAGCCCACGGGGTAGTGCTGCCCATTGTGCCAGCACCCGCACTGCTGGCTGGGCACGCAGTGGTCGTTGTAGAGCAGGTACCCGCTGTCGCACACACAGCCCTCCACGCACGGCAGGCTGCAGGTACCAGGAGCCATTGGGTCAACACAGGTGGCAGGGCAAGCTGCAGCACAGGGCTCATAGTGACTGTTGGCTGCACAAGCCAATGCTGTGTAAGAAAATATAAAGATATATATGAAAATTTTTTGATTACTCGAGTTTTGGGGTTTGTTTATTATCATATTCTGATTTATTTTGAAATGTTTCTCGACATTTTGGAATAACCAGCATTATCATGTGTGCCTTTTTTTTCTTACCACACTCGAATTTCTTTTGAGTTTTGTTTGTCTAAACTTTCACTCAGAGAGGGTCTTTCCTAGGTCATGAATATGATTTCTTGAATTCTTGCATTGGAAAAAAGAGATCAACATCATAGTAGCTCTTTGTCCTAGATGTGCTATAATTAGTCTATAGTTCTGATATTTGATTCCAGACATGTTGTAATGTCATAGTTCTTATTTTCTCACTTCATGGAGGTCTTTAAGCTTTGTTAAATAATCAGGATGTAGAAGTGCTCTACTCATTTTTTTAGTTTGTTACATGCATGACATATAACTACCCCTTGTAGTTAGATGTTTTAAACACTCTTATATTCTGATGAGATGGTCTGAAAACTGAAGTGTCCTGAGTAATCTTTTTTCAGCTTCCAGATGTTTATGTGATATGAGTCAATTTCTAATGACATATTTTCTCATTCTAGCCTACTTTTCTAGAGACAGAGATAATACAGTGACCTAATACATTTCTCTGCCCATCCCCCAATTAATTTGACCCAGGTGATCTACAGGAAATAAGTTGGTGAAGTTTGCAGAGGATTAAATATATACGGGTTCATTTAAGGAAATAGGCACAAGGCAGGGAGGAGGGATCCTGCAAGCTCTTTCAGCAGAAAGAGGAGTTGCAGAGACAGCTCACTCCTGCTTAGAAACCATAGAAGCTCTAGGAGAGAAAGCCTCAGTAATGTCCCCAGCTGAGAAAATACTCCAGATGGAGACTGAAGTCAAATGAGAAACAGAAGTCAGAAAAGAAATCAGGCTTCAGTAATTCCAGTGTTTTCAGACAAGCATTTTAGTCTTCCCATGTCATTCAGCCCAGAAGGCACATGGGTCACTGGATTATTATTTTCTGTACCTTTTATTGTTTCTAGAGGGAACAGATCTGTTCAGGCATGTCAAATTAAATTTGTATTTAAATTCTGTTCTAAAAAGAATATGTATTTTTTTTCCCTATCATATATGCTTGAATGCTTGAGAAATGTTCTGTATTTACTCTTTACCAATACTCAAACAAGAAAAATCATTATTCCTACTTACTCCCTTGAAGAGACATCTATATATTACTTCAATACTTGACATCTTTTGTCTTATGCCTCTGTGAGTTTCTGTCTCTTCCATCTCTTCCCTGCTCTCCCTGTGTTCTCCACACTCAGTAGCATTGTTATAATCTACATTACACAGACTTTTTACTTCAGTCCTCGTCTTTAATTCCAGGCTGCCTATCCATCTATTCAGATGGCTGCTTTCCCATCTTAAACCATGGATGACTACGCCTGAATGGGACTCTGATGCTTTCCTCCACATCCTATAGGAAAGAATGGTCAGCACTCCCTACTCTCTTATACATATGTGAGTCTGTGGCACTGATAGTGTCTACAACACTCTCCTCCCTTTATCCCAGGCCTCCTGCTCTGCTTGTCAGAAGAGTTTCTCCTTAATCTTGCTCTCTTTGCAGAGAGGAATTCAAAGGAAAGGCCTCCAATTCTATTTTATGATGGATTAGATGGAATTTTTTTCCCTTCATTCAAAGCAGCTGAACTGTTTTCACTAGCATCTTCCCAAAGGAATCAAACTGAGGAACTACGCATAACCCTAAAATCTTTAGCCTGATCAGTCAAGATTCTCAGTGTTACATGAATTCAAAACAGGGTTGTAAGGCTCTCTCTTCAGGAAATCCTCATTAAACCCTCCTGACAAGGGGTAATTTTTTAGTAATCTTTGATACGTACGGCAAAAGGTTGTGTTTCTCCATGGTGCCAGCTGAACTCCTGCAGTTTGGCACACATCTGCATAAGCCTGGAGGCTTTCACAGAGGGCTGCATTGTTCAAGTGAAGTTCACAGAGATCATACTGGCAATCTTCAAAAAAACTCTGTGGATTGACTACTGAGTGGCAGTTCTGGAATGGACTATTTGGATCTGTGATCAGACCACAGTATGCATTGCTTTGGATCATTTGTTTTTCATCCTCAGTGCAGTTTGGAGTATGGCCGTCATCTGGTGAGCACCTAATGTGGAAAAAAAAGATATGGAAAAATTTAATGGATCAACTTTGGGTTCACTAGCACTTGAGATGCTTTTGAAATCACATCTACCAAAGTTACAGGTCTCTTCCCAGACTAAATGTGACATATTTCCCATCCCTCTATTTCAAACTCTTAGGATAGAAATTCAGGTTTTAATAGGATCTCAACCTGATAATCTTTGAGAGGCCTGAATGAAACCCAGGTACTTATTTTTGGCTTTCTGGTAAGTCAGGCTGTTTACATGAAAGGGGAATTAGAAAGTGGAAACATTCAAATTCAGCTTTTACTCTCATTAAATAACATACTGTGAAATAATTAATAACAAATTAAGTATTTCAGAAGAGATGAAACAATGTCTTCAAATATTAGAATACATAAGCTAAAACAAAAACTGAAATCTTGATAGGAACCTTTAGTGTTTAATTCAAATACTAAAATGTACATTTAAATGTACAAAAATAATTTAGCCAAGTCAGTGCTAAAACTCACAGATCATTCTCCCTGTCTGGTCTGTACTTGTATTTAACATATTCTTTGTGTTTGCTCAAAAAGCACTAGGGGACAAAACAAGCCCCCGTGGCCTTTCTCTCCCATCTGCAAGGCAAAGCAAATGAGAAAGGCAGTGTCTCTTTTATAGGAGCATTTGCTTGCAGCTGTGTGCCTGGGTTGTATCAGGGTGTCTAAAGAGACAATTTATGGGGACATTACAAAATACATATGCTTTTCTGAGTTAATTGGCTGCTGTTCCTGAAAACCCCAATGTGTAAGTAACCTTAAAACTCAGGCCCAGGGGTCCCTCCAGGGGTATGTGATGTGAAGATATGTGTGCTGTGTGTGCAGTGCTCAGCACCTGGCAGGATCCAGCCCTCAACAACAGGGACAAAGCCCTTCCCATGGTGAGGCCATAGAGATGATACTGGCTGTCTGAGCCCAGCAGAAGCCTGAGCTTTTCCTGAGGAATCATCATGATGTGAGGGAACAAAAACACTGCCCCCCTCCCTGCCCCAACTGGACTCTCTTTGGGCACAAAGCATATGTGGAGTAAGATTTGAAGGGAGAAGGAGGAAGGGATGGCTCTGTTGAGGCCACACCTTGATTCTTGCATTCCCTTTTGGGCCTCTCACTACCACAAAAACATTGAGTTGCTGGGCTATATCCAGAGAAGGGCAATGGAGCTGGTGAAAGGTCTGGAGCCCAAGTCTTATGAGGAGTGACTGAGGGAATTGAGGTTGTTAGGCCTTGGGAAGGGAAAGGCTCAGGGGACGCCTCCTCACTCTCTGCAGCTCCCTGAAAGGAGGTTGTAGTGAAATGGGGGACAGTCTCTTTTCCAGGTGACAGGGTGAGAGGAAATGGCCCCCAGTTGTACGAGGGGGGGTTTAAATTAGATATTAGGAAAAAAATTCTTCTCCAAAAGGGTTGTTGAGCATTGGAACAGGCTGCCCAGGGAAATGGTAGAGTCACTATCCCTGGAGGAATTAAGAAGATGCCTGTGTGACATTTGGGGACATGGTTTGTTGGTGGATATAGCAGTGCTGGGTTGGACTCAATGACATTAAAGGACTTTTCCAGCCTAAGCAGTTCTAATACTAAAAATTTTCTCCTTTTAAGCTGAGTTAATTTTTCTGTGAAATTTTACCCAGATGCATAAAGTAAATACACTCACAAGGATAGATTTTATCCCACATACTTTTGGCCTCCAAAGAAGAGTTGCATTAAACACTGGTAATTGCATAGCCAACAGGTAAGACCTGACATCCTGGCAGGAGTCCTACCTGGAGTCATTGTAAACCTGCCAACTGTTGCCAAGGCTGGTTGAGTTTGCTTCCATCTCTCCTTCTGGGTTGAGAAAGTCATCTGCTTTTTGCCCGTTGTAATTTCCACATATTCCACAGACTTTAGACATATAGGTACTGGGAAGAGTGATTTCTGCTCTGTGGTTTCCATCAAATTTGACTTGCAGCCCAAAGTCAGTAGTAACCACAACATACTTCCCACGAAGGGAAATACTGACACCTGGGACCAAGGTCAAAGGGACCACCTGGCAAATTCCATTGACCTGCAGGCACAGAGAAAGACAAGTATTGTAAGCACTTGACAAGAAGCATTTTTAATGGTGACCCTCTTAGATCCCTATTTTGATGCAGTGAGCAGTATGAACTCACTCTGTGCTAGTACACATATATGTATATGCGTATATGGACACATAATCTAGGGCTTGAGGCCATAACAACATGGCTACAACATACTTACAAGTGTGGTCTTGGTGAGTCAGACACAGCTGGCCAAAGTCCAAGACTTAGCATGGTCTGTCTGCAGCAACTGCCTACAGACCTATTCTTCTTTATAATGAAACCAGTAAATAGAGGGAAAAGGGTTAAGAGGGAGGCTGTTGGACAAATGAGGACATATCATTTCTCTATGTCTCTAAGACCAGATATGAAAGGTTTCTGTGTAACTTCAATCCATTGCCTCTTTTAAATCACTGTTGTATTTTCTTATAAGAAGGGTAATGAAGCAAGGTGACCTATTCTTATACTGGAGGTTTGGCTTGACCATTTCTACTGTCTTGGCCTTTTATGCTAAGGATCTGTAAAGAAGTCTGAGGATGCAATAGCTGGCCAAGTGTACAATCAGTGTAAGGAGAGTCATCAGACTGTCACTCCAGGTCTGCCACCTGACCCTGCTTTATGGCAAAGGCCAGGTGTTAAGTGAAGTGGAATAGGTAGAAATCAGGGAGAAGTGTTCAGAGTTGCAGGATATTGCACAGGATTAGGAAATGACTAGCAGCATCAACTCAGCTAATTCAGAGCCTCTTTGCTCCCTGTTACATGCCAAACGAGATCATGGGGAGTGGGTTAGAAAGGTTGTCTAGCCCATTAGCCCCACCTGGAGTGCCAGCTCTAAGCCCACTTTTCAACAATACAGCACAGAATTTTAGCCTGTGTTTTCAGTTTTGAAATTTCCTTGTTTAGGAACTCCACATTACTCCTGCTCCTAAATATTTGACTGGCCCCTAAAAATTATTGTATGAATGCTTGGAATTTGTAATCACTGTACAACAATATCTTCATTTATGCCATGAGTTATGAATGATAGGCTCCAACCTTACCTTAACAGCTCTTTTTTGACCAAGGTTGATCTTGTAGCCATAGACATCAATATCCACATACTGCACATAGGACACACGGGTGTTGCCTCCCCTGTGCTCATTGGCTGCTTCCACGTTGAAGTAGGGCAGGGAGCTGTTGCTCTCACACAGCTTGGAGAGGGTATAGGTGCAGGTGCCCATGAAGTCATGACGCTGCTTGTCAAAGGTGTTGTAGTGGGGATCCCCATGTATACTGCAAATAGCTTCTGGAGACAGGAAAAAGAAATATGTTTTCATTAACATACAGACACATCCAAAAAGCCCATCTTATTGTGTCCCCCCACTGCATAATCACTCTCATTTTGTAGATTACATCTGGAAGAATTGAAACAGAAAAGGCTGCATTGTATGGCATAAAGCAACATCATAGACAAATACCTATAGAAATTAACTGAAGCAAAGAAACAGTACTGCTAGTAAAAACTGTAAGCGTCCTACAACCCGTTGAGTAATATATGTGATTTGTTAAAATTACCTGTCACTGGAAGTGGTGTAGGTTCTGTTGGTGTAGGTGTTGGTGGTACAGATGTAGGGACAGCTTCTGTTAGTGGAAAGGACAAAGCAATACAACGACCTTTAACATTACAGGATGAACAATATTTACACACCACCATACAGGAATTTTCACTTACTCTTCCCCAGCATAAAGTTAGAATTTTTTCAGTGAAGCCAGTAGGAACAGCCTGTGTTTAAAATTGGGGATGTGCGGGTCTTTAAAGAAAGCTCATCTGATTGTTTGTTAGATCACAGTGACTGAGCTCAGGCTTCTCTTGGGAGCTGGAAGTATAGGTACAGTTGGGTGTGTGACTCCCTCTGGTGTATGTTAAGACACATGAAGGTCCTACTGTCAGCGAGTGTCGGCAGGTAGGAGAGTGAGGTGAACAGAGAAGCTCTTGTTTCTCGGAGTTACCTCTGTGCACCGATCCGGTGGCTGAATCATATGTTAATACAACTGGAAAAATGAAGAACCGGCTCTCCCTAGCCCTCAAATAAAATTAGGCCCCAAGTCTTTTTCATGGAATTTTAAAACAAATCATATGATCAGATGATGTGGACCTGAAAGGAAGTCTTTGTCATAGGTAGTGTAAATTTGAAACATGTTATGTCTTTATCTTAGCAGTATTTCACAGAGAACAACTCCTATTAAGACCTAAGGAAACTTTCTATAAGTTTTTCAGCATATTTCTTGGTCAATTCACATTATGTGGGTATTTCATGCTTATTGCAAAAAATGGATCCCAGCCATGCACAGCTTGTGCTAGTCTTGGCTGATCTGTTATGGGGTCAGAGAGCAAGCTCAAATTGCTGATTTGTAGTCAAAGCTGATAGTGCCACTCAGTGTTATTGACTTGTTGTTATTTCTTTTTCTGACATATGGTTGTACTGTGTATTTAATGAGCTTGTATGACCTGATATTTGCTGTAAAATGACAATTAGACCATTTAATCTGGAACCCAAGATCAATGTGCAAAGCCTTGTCTAGGTTTAGAGATGCACTTCAGACTTAGAAGTGAAGGTAAATTTTGCTGGACCTGGTGAAAAGGTCACATTTGCAGAGAAAGGGATAGCTTGTCTTGGATGTTGGAGGTGATGAGGAAAGATTTGGGAAGAAATTACAGCAGAACACATAACATTGCAATGAAGTGAGCTATAAAGTTTTCGCCATTTCTCTTTTGTGGTTTGAAGTCCTGAGGGGTTGCTATATATTTTTGTATATGGAGTATAGTAGTGGAAATTTGTGTTCAGCTTAAACAGAGAGGAGGAAGTAGCACAGACTTGGGTGCAAACACAGACTTACCACAGGGTCCATCTCTTACTCTCACATTGTCCAGTGCCGTATCCCCATACTCTGTCAGTCCTCGGACAGCCTCAAAAATTACCTAGGCAGGATACAAAGTGATCCCTGCATCACAGATGTTTAGGCATATACAAGACTGTTTCTCTTAGTGTATTTTCAAACTAATCTCTTTGCTTTTTTGCTAAATGTAACAATCAGCAAGATGAGATTATGACAGCTAAAGGAATATATATTCTGTAATAAGGTGAGGACTGCAAGAAACATCATCCTCTATTTTGCTGATTTATAAATGATTTATGAGAATTAGTGGTCTGGATTATACAGAGGAGTCCAGTACAGGTGGCATCCCAAAGTTCAAATCTCGAAACTAACAGCAGACAAACTTGCATTTAATTAAGAGGTCTAAAGTCCTTGACTTCATTATAAAATTAAGGAGGAAAGGAAGGAAAAAGAGCAAAAACGGAAAACGGAATTTTATCCCTTAACTAACAGCACTGATGAAACTAGGAGATTGGTGGTTTCTTCTCTTAGTTCATTGACAGAAATCATGAGGCCATTCTATTTACAAAATATAAACCAAGGAAATCTTGGTTGTATTTTCTAGCTTACGTGCACAACACTTTACAGCCTGCAAGAGGAGAACAAATGTTGACACTGTACAAAGAAATATATTCTGCAAATATATTACCTTTATCTTTTTCTGTGTTGGAAAAGTGTGAGTGATGGCAGCATATTTCCACAAGGGACTCTGGTTTCCTTTCCGAAGCCACACCACAGCCTCCCCTATGCCATCTTGGACAAGCACTCTCAGTTCATTCATCTCTTCTGATCCAAACATGTAGTACCAGAAGTCTATGCATATTTTTCCAGAAACTACAGTATCTGGGCTCTCCAGCCTGTTTGTGTCAAAGGGGATCAGATTACTTGCTTCTTGGTAGATGAAATAACCTTCTGCAGAGTGAAACAAAAATTAAAATATGGTTGAGTCTTCTGATAACTTATTACGAGTCATTTAAATCTGAACTGCAATCCACATCTGGAAGAAATTAAGGCATCATTATCAGTGTGAAGTAGCAAAGCAAAGGGTGTTTGGACTTCACATTGCAATAGTTAACCCATGTAGTTATACAAAGTAGAATGTAAGCCTGAAAGCAAAGCAAATATATTTTGTCTCACAAGAACAGTTGTTTTGAGATCACAATTAAAGACATAGGACTCTTTCAGGAGACAGCATCTCCAGACAGTGCCACACTGATCAATATTCAGTTTCTACTTTTCTCAAAGGATAATAGGGCAAATTTCTAAACACTTTCTTTTGTGGGATTTATTTTTTTCATAAATGTTTTGGTCTCAAGATGAGTAAATCCTTGCCACAAGAAAAAATCTAAACTGTCAGCATTTTGTTTTGTCTCAAAATAAAAGAAATAGAAAGCAATGCTGATATTTCCTACAAAATATTTAAATTTGACATTATGAAAAGGAAGGAAATTTTTCAAAATTCAGGAACTTGCAGTGTTTCCTTAGGATTTAAAATACTTTAGTCTGATTTGGGTTGAAGTATTTTGCTTTGCATGGGCTAAGATCAAAGTTACCTTTCCCAGTGCAGCTAAAGTCAAGTGTCTCTCATCTGACTATGAAAAAGAATCAAGAATAAATGAATGACCATTTCTGTCTGGTAAAGTATGCCTCCACACATAGCATCAAACATTCAGTCATAGATTTAAGTTGTCAAGAAAATCTAAGTCACATTTAAAGTGATATGATCTGTGTTAATTCAAAAAGCAAAACATTGTTATTTATGTTAATCCAAATAAAAATGCTTCATTTTTATTTCCAACAGGCAATTTTAATTGTAATTATAAAAATAGTAAAAATGCAGAAAATTATTTAGCAACAATCCCAACTAATACTGTTCTAATCCGCTTACTGACTCTGAGAGTAGCTGACCTTTCAGTCTTGGGATAACTACAGAAAGCCATATGACTGCAGACTGATCCGTCTAAATGGATCTGCTGGGGCAAGGATAGTGGTTCAAACACACAGAGATGAAAGCATGGAGTATTTGTTTGATACTGTGACCACGTTAGACTGCAGCTTTTAAATCACAGTTATCAGAGGGCATGGTTTTAATAAATATTCTTCAGTTTCAGACTTGATTTTGTAACTAGCTGGTGTGAACTTTATCTTGTGCTAGTACAGAAATCATTACATTTGTTGCCATAAACTGGTATCAGTGGAATTTGGCCAGAAGCCAAATGAAAATGATCTGTTGAAAAATGATCTGTTCCATGTAATTACATTCTATATGAGGCCTTAAGTGTGATACAATTTGCTTTCTTTTACTTCCATGCACTGATGAAGATATCCAATCTCTGATGGGCAAGCCTGTCTGATAAGATGTAAAGTAGAAGACAGGTGTCAGCATGAAAATAAAAACAGACACATTTCAAAGGGCTTCATAAATCTCTTTTCTCTTTCAAAGAAAGAAGAATAAAGGTAGTCAGGCTGTCTTCAGAAAAGGAGAATCAACATGACCGTAACCAAGCACTTACTTCCATCAGGATAGTCTCCGTCAGGACCTGTTCCATCAGTTGGAGTGTCATGCTTGGTTCGTATCCACAATCCCTGGTTGACACTGCAAGGCTGGGTCCAGTCGCAGAATGGCCTTGAGTTATTGTTAAAATCACATCTGGTGAGGTAAGCTGAAATACAACACATGAAAGTGAAGAAGAGAAGCCAGCATGTCCACAGTCTACCTTAGATGGTTATCAGCACTAATGCCATGCAGTTACCTGTTTCAGGATCCCATGTCCTCAAGCCACCTCTTGGTCTTTGCTTGATCCTGTCAAGAAAAAAACCAGAGTGAAACCCTTGTAGAATTAGTGACTCAAAAACTGTTTAAAAAAGAATGTTGGGACCTCAATTTATGCCTCTGCGTGTTTCACTGAATAACTGAATAGACCCAGGGTTTCACCCATGTCTGAATTTCTCTTCTGATATGTAAGTTACTCTTTCATAGAAAAGGTCTGAGAGTGAGTCGAATGTGAGAAGGACCCTCTGCTCTGTATCCCACTGAACTGGAGAGGAGTTCTCCTGGGCACAGAGAGCTGCAGGGAGATGGATGGATACATCTCAGCTCAGATGTAACCAGGATAATATTGAAGACTTCCTATGAACTTGCTCATGGCATCATTATTCCCACTGTTAAGCAGCGTGTCATTTGCAGTAAGCCAGTGATCTGTGTAACTCAGTTACTTGTTGGAAGTCTACATATTTCCTTTAACCCCTGTGAATCTCTCATGACACAAAGGTTTCATTTCATTCAGCTCTTCTAATTTTCTCTGAAAATTCGACAAAACAAAATCAGTTACAAATGCACAGTCCTTGTGTGCTACAAAGTCCTGCACGGATGAGTTGACACAAGACCAAAATCCCATCTCAGACCACAAGGTAAATGGCTCTGCTCTTTGGGTGTTTTGCATAGGTCCCCAATTTCTGGAGGTAGGGTTATGTTCAAACTCTGTGGTGCTCCCTCCTTATTTATCCTTAGTGTATTTGACGCAATATAGAGAATCTGTCCTCAATTGAATGCAGCACAAGGAATGTCTGCACTGCTCAAAATTCAAGCAATGATATTCAGAAAACTAAGGCGATTAGGAGCAAATATCACAATTAATTTATTGTGAAATAATACAATTGAATGCAGCAAGCAACTGGAAAACAGACTGAGCTCAGGCTAAGGAGGAAAGAGATTATGTAAAGACAGATAAAGTAAGAAAGTTTTCTTCATTGTTCTTCTTGGATTTATTCTTTCATGAGAAAGCCATGAAAAGTTGCCACTTAGTGTCTATTCAGTGCTATCTTTAAACAGTTATACATCAGGCAAATCCTAAAGCAAAGGTTACTGTAGGTGTATTCAGAGTCAAGAGAGTTTTATAAGTATTGTAGCTATTTGTCCAGGTCTCTTCTTTTCAGATGAGCCATTAGAAATCCACGTTACAAGTTTCTCTCTCAGACAGAAGCCAGAGCAGAATTAGGTAACCACAAATTTAAATGGTTTCTTTTAAAAAAATGACATAGTTCAATTGTAAAACATTCCACATTTAAAAAGGGAAGAAACATTCCACGTTTCAAAAGTGAAGAACAGGTATGTATCATTAACAGCTAAGCTGTCTGAATTAAACTACATTCAGAAGTATGCTACTTACCCTGTAGTATTCAGCACTGAAATACACAGTAAAATTAAAGTGTATTGTAAGTGCCAGGGGGTTCCCATGCTAGAAGACAGATTTAAATCTTCTGTGTAGTGCAGTTTGCATAGTAATCCACCAGCTGTACTGAGCAAGGAGAAAAAGGGGATGACCTACAGTGAAGCAGGTGAATATATTGACAAGAGGGTGGAGGCGATTATAAAAATCTGTCCAACCTCTTATCGTGTTCCCTGGGCTGTCTACCTTGCGAAAAACACCTATGAACTGAATAGTCATATTGTGTTTCACTTTCTTTGATACCCTTTGCTGTTTTCTAGAGAAATTGATGTGATTTTGGAAATTTTTCTTTCTGCTCTTGTATATTAATTAAGTCTGAAAATTTAAAGGCATTTTTTCCTGACATAGATAGCAAGACAACTTTTTTCATTTTAAAACGCCTGCCTAGATTTTACTGCTAGTCTAAGTGAGATTTCTCATTCTGACTGAATTTTCTCCCTTTCTGAATCTAGCAGTCAGCAGAGCAAATAATAACATTTTGATTTACTCACAACAGTCAAGCTGTCATAGGCATAATTCAGGAACTTGCTGAAATATTGCTGATACAATATTGGTCTGGCTTAAAAATAAAAGATCATTTTCTGTGCCTTCATGAAGTCTCTGTTGGTTGCTGGCAGTCCAGAAAAAGGAGGTGGACCATTCCCACTGATGCTTGGATCTTTATGTTCTGTTCTTTTGCAGCATTTCTTGCACTGGGGTCTGCAACAAATAGTTCAAAAGCAGACAAATTCCTACTCCACTTGGATTTCATGAGTGATGAGAGCCAATGGAGTATCATAAAGTGTATAGTGTTTCCTTGCACTGCCAGGAAATCCCAGACCACAGCTCTTTTTTTATTTATCTAAAAGGAGGATGTGTCTTGGAGTGGGCCTTTCTGCAAAAGTGGCCTCTTAGTTGCAACCACTTTCTCTTTTCTATTATATCCTGATGATTAAGATAATCAAGCCTTCATAAATTGTCTGTAATTTCTTCAACTCCTTTTTGCCTTACTCATTAACAAGTAACTAAGAGACTACTTACAGAAACAAGTGAAATAGGGGCAGAACAAGGGAGGCTAAGGAGAAGCTAAAAAGTATTTCAAGATAGATGTTCATGGCTGTATCAACAACGGGCCTGGACCTGCATTCTGTCGCAATGCCCCGCATGAGCCCCTCCCAAACAAGAGGGTGGATGCTCATTTGACTGGCAATAATCCCTCTACAGTGCAAATATTTTCCTAGGAAAATGTGTGTACTTTTACCAGCCAGTAAAGAGGGAAGAGGATTTCTGTGATTTAGAGAAAACAGAGACTCATTTCCTGCACAAAACCCTTGACCACACTTTTCTGTTCAGTTGAGAAGAGCTCAGTGGTTTGGGGAGAATACAAGTGACGCCAGATACTGATGTATTGTGCACAGCAGGGTTGAATGAATCCCTCTACCACCTGAGATGTTGGTCCAGCAGGTGGAAATGTGGGCAATAAATGTGCTTAGCACTGCATGGGGAGCAGGGGGCTCTCCATACACTCATGTGTTTTCCTTCTGCAGACCAAGAGTTTGCCCTGAATCTGGTGCTGCTCTGTGCAATTCTGACAAGATGTGAGTCCACCTTGGAATGAAAGCAGCCCTCTGATAAACTCATCTGTTCAATTACACATTCTTGGACCGCTCCTCACCCACAGCAAGTGTGAGGCCCTGCAGCACCATGAAAATCCCCTGAGCCTTGTTGTGTGACTTTTCCTGAGACTTTTCTGTCACTCCAACTTACGGTCATTTCAGATACTCTGTGAAAAATGAACTAAAGTATGGATTAAGGTTTTTCAGTGAGAGACAAATATTAATAACCGCTTTTCCATATGGAAAGGAGGATAAGGAATTGACTTGTCATTTTATTCCAGTGGGATGCGACAGTATTCCACATTCCTGACAGTCAAACTGATTACTTTGAAGGCCTACTATTTCTCTCCTCTACTTGCTTGCTTTGTATCTCTGAGAGGTGCCTGGGAGACACTGCCATTTGTATAAAAATACTGGGCTGGACTGCCCAGAAACCTGAGGAAGAAAAGCAGCATCAGTTCCTAATTGTTAATACAGTGAAGCTAAAATTCTTTGTAAGGAAGGGCATTTGCAGGCAATCTCACCAAAAGTTTATGTTTTACTTCTTCCTTAAATCCAGGATACAAGTGATGCACACCCGGTTGCTAATGCCTATGACTGGCTTGTTAGTGCTCTGTACTGTTGTGTTTCATTCTGACAGCAGACTTCACTCCATCTGCAGCCAGCTTTTGATACCTCACCAGCTGCCTGTTGACAAGGCACACTGGGGTGCTCATGGGGACTATTTGCCTTTATATATATCTGGTGCAAGACATTTCCCACATGTAATCTGCAGCAGAAGATGCTAATAACAGGGCTTGTCAATGATCGGTGTGGCATGTAACACCCTCAAAAGGACAGATAATACTGCATAGAAGTTTATTTCTGGCTGGTGGGCAGAAAGGGGCTCTTCAAGAAATATTCTGAATTTTTGCAGCATGAATTAATGTTTCCCAGGAGACAGAATCAGCGTGATATGGATGCAGGGGGACAGCACAATGAAGATAATAACAAAAAAAAAAAAATGCCCAAGCAAAATAAATCAAATAATAAAAGAAGCAATATCAGCAGTTCACCCATTCTAGTGAGTGATGTCTAGTGCAGCTTTTGCTGCACAGTTACTCCAATACATGTAATTGTCCTTAAGTATCTAAATCTTGTTCCTCCCATTTTTTGAATGCAAATGTTCTCTGATGAATAGCGGTTGTGATTCACTGTATAGCTAATGCTCAGTCTGTGGTGTTGTAATCAGTTGAAAGCTAGGGAGCTTGAAAAGCTTAAAGACTAGGGGAAATTACACAAAACCAGTTTCTCCTAAGGCATCAGTACAAGGCCAGTTGAGCCTCCCAGTGACACTGTGAGAGGCCGCTACACAGCTACCTGGCACAAAGCAGAGAGGTGACTGCCTGATATGAAATGTTGCTGTCTTATTTGGATGCACTTGCAGCATGTGTATCTCAAGGCTTATTCTTTCTGAGGCTATATCTCAAAAAAATTTTAAATTAATTGTCTAAATGGCTGCTCTTAAATGGCAGAATTCTGAGCAGATTCCCTTAATTCAGAATGCATTAGGTTCTTTAAATTTGTACATAGAAACTAAAGATCTTTATCTGGTTTTTGGGCAGTGTAACTGTATCTCATTGGGCTTTGCACAGATTTAAATATACTGGGGTTTTGCATCAATTTCAGTTTAATTGATAAAATTTGTGTAAGTAAAAGGATCCTCCTATTGTTTCTCTTCAGGTAATAATTTCTTCCTCTGTCCTCATAAATGACTGAATCAGTTTCTGGAGCCTGTATTACCTCTGTCATTGTTTCTGAAATTCTCACTGACCTCTGGCTCCATTCTGCCTATACTGACGTTGTGGGTGAGAAGGCACTGATAGATATCCCATTCCTTCAGCGATCTCTCTATGCTGGACTCCTGTTGAAGCTATACTTAAGTCACCGCTCTGAAAAAAAATAGCCAAGAAGTTATAAAAAAAGCAATAAGCTCCCATATATCTATAACAGATAAATTCAGATTATACAGGAGTGTAACTACTCTTGCTTTTGTACTGTTGAGTAATATATGGTGATAGGCTGATAGGACACAAAAAATGTGTGCTATAACTGGATGCTTGCCCGATGAGTAAAGTGTTTGTGTTCTGCTGAGCACAAGCTGAGACTGTTTTTTAAACTGCTGGCTCTCTAAACTGAAACTTCTTTTTGAAATTCAAGCTGTCTCTTTCCTGGTCTGAAACCTCTAAAAATTTTGGAAATCAAATGCAGCATTCTTACTAGAGTACAGGTGCCTGATTCAAATTCCATTCTCTTTCTTATAGCTCCAACAATGCTGAGATAGTAGAAATAAAAAAACCTTTTTGACCAGTTTTTTCTGTCGTCAACTGCCTAGGGCCAAAATTCCTGAGGTCAAATTGTGTTCTTATACTGTGATCTAAAAGAAATGCATTTTCAAGGTGACATTAATGGGTTTATTCAGTGCTTACAAATGTGTATTATATGGATAATGTATAATTAAATCTGTAACTGCTATGGCCTTATCCTTCAGCTGAAATACATCTCAATATATTTTATTTCCAGCATATTGAGGTAAAGACCATAACATTTCTCCTAATCAAGAGGGTTTGCTGGCATTCCAGTAGATATTGGAAGAAAGAAAATACTGTAATAGATTAAAACTCTTCTTCATTTTGGAGAGCTACACTTACAATCATAAGATTACTGAATCAGTTCATAAAAGCCCAGAAATTTTTCTGTCTCTTGATAATAGATAAGATATAAAAGACAATTTTGAATGTGTGTTTTGGGAGTTGATCTCTGGCAGAAGGAAATAGATTATATTTATCTCTTTAACTGCCTTCTTTACATAGGGCTTTTTGGTTCAATGATAATCTAAGCAACTGTCTCTGGTTCACTGGAGTTCAGTAATTTCATGTCCATGCCTTTACACATTTTATATTTATTATTGCATCTACAGTACACAACAAACCTGTGGTAAGCAGAGACCATACCCTAAAAGCACTTTCAGAGGCAGAGTGCTGATCTTTATTTCTGTCCATGGGTTTGTAAATCCAAGTTACCTACGCAGACAGAGGACTGATTCCACTCTATTACTGTTTCAATTTCAGTATCCTACTCTTAAAGCTGGTGGTGCTGGTCCTCGTTCATTGTGACTTAAACAAATGAGGATCCTGGCTCATTCTTTAAATATAACATGTATTACAGCAGCAGCTGTGTCTAAAATGAACAATCTCAGGCTTGGCTTAATGAATGTTGAAGTCTGTTTGAATTTTCAGCTCACCACTGCATACTCCTTTGGTGCTGATGAAGCCTGCATTGTCTCTCCTGTTGTCAGCACTCTGGCTTCATCAAGCTTTTCACTTACTTGAACACCATTCTAAACAGTTGTCTGTGTCTATTCGATTATTTTTTCTACAGATCTCAAATGAGTTGGGATCTTTGCCTTCCAATCCAGCTCCTCATGAACTGAGTAATCCTGCAAGCCTCTTAACTCTTTGTCATTTCACAAAGGATGACTTCTCCCATCCCATGTCTTCTGCATAAATCTGCTTCCTCTCAGGTTACAGTCCTAAAGTATGGTCACTCCCCTTTTGTAAGTCAGCCCTCTTAATATCAAATGGTTTCTGAAATTAAGCTATTGTAATGTGTTGCTACAGTTGCTTCACAAAAATATTCTAATACAATTTCGATTTTATGTAAATTTTTAGAGATGTAAAATTATAAACTACTTAAAAATTAGGAAACTTGTCAAAATCTATTCATATGGCCTTTTCTGATCTAAATCCTACACTTCCCATGACTACTGGAGCTATGCAGTACTCTTCATTACCTGGATCACAGAAAATTCCCTGCCCACTCTATAGAAAAATACACTGAGAAGTGTCTGAGTTCAGCTAAGAAAAGTCTCAGTCCAGCAGCTCCCGCCACTTCTACAATCAGAGAAACAGGAAAGTTAACCTGCTGCTCAATCTGTCCACAGATCACAAACCAGACCCATTTTGGACCCTAGCAATGTATGAAGGTTGTGAAATGCAGTGCTACTTGTACTTTGTTCTTCAAGTTCTACACCTGCAATGAACAAAAATTAACAAACTTGTGTCATTGATGGGTTCAGAGCAGAGTGATTCTGTTGTTTGCTTTGGAGTGAACTGTATTTACCCAAGAGTGCTTGAGTTTTGAGCTATGCAAGAAAACAAGGCTTGTGTCTCTTGAGGTACACAGGGTTCCTTATCAGCAAGGCATTTAGTACTCCAGGTGACACCTGGGTGTGTTTGCATGCTTATATACACATAAAAATTAGTGTGAACAAAGTTTGGGACATACAGTTGATCTCAGGAAGCAATTTTTTTTAAGTGAATGACTGTGATTTACATTTTCAGAAACCAAAGACAGTTAGATAGCATTTTCTAACATATTGAGTCCACTCAAAGTGTGACATTCTAGATAACATAACTGTATTTCAATCAAGAGAAAATGTTTCAGTTTTGGTTCTTTCAAACTTTACACATTTCTTCTAAGCTTCTCTGTTTGCCATTGAATCTTAAAATCAAACACATATAGATAAAAGATGAAGAATATTAATACCAGCATGCTGTAAATTGAAATGTTGATTATCAAAAAGAATACATGCATATAAATTGCTTTTAAGATCTAGATTAAGAAATTATCTTTCAACCTTTAAATATGATATAATCTGTGGAGAAGGAGTATCTACAACAGTAGATATGGATCCAAGAAAAAAGCCACTGGATATATCATTTTAGCATTTAGTAGCTAGAAGGGGTTGGAAAGTAGCATCTCACTGCTGAATTAAAGAGCCTGAATGGAGGATGTAGGTTGGGAAATGAACATCAAACCTAGGAAACTAATAGTTCTTGGAAACAAGGATGCCAAAGCCACGGAAATCAAGTCAGTGATTTATTACATACCTAGTTCTTGATAAGCATCATTGTGTTATAAGAACAAGGACATAAGTAGCTATTAACATGACTCAGAAAGATCAAATAAATTGTCCTTACAACAAAATCATGTATGATCTCAGAAATCTAGAAGCTTCTACAGAAATAAGCAAATTGCATGCGTTTTAAAATGCAGAGCTGGAAAACTCTTTCACTACATACCTACAGTGATGCCTCATTGAGAGCAGATATATCTACCACATACAGTCCTCTTTCTTTTGTTGTATAATTGAATAATACTACAGTTTGCAAAGCAAATCAATAGTATCAGAATATTCTTCCCTTACTTCAAAATAGTATGCCCATGTGTGTAATTGTATGAGTAAAATTATGGCAGTATCTTGGTTCATCTGGAATTATATCAGTCAAGATTCCCCTGTTGGGCAGGCCCATGGCAATGCATACAAATTGCAGAATTATCAAAAGAAGAAGGAAGCTCTGAAAGTTACCTGGTTCACACCCTGCTTAAAGACTAAGTAACTCCAAAATTATATTAGGTTGGTCTGGCCCTTGTCCAATTAAGAAGGAAACACCACAATATATCTGCTTACATCTCTGATTCCTGTGTTTGACCATTCCTATTATTATGATTTAAAAATATAATTAGGAGTAGATACCCATCTTGAAATGAGCTTCTCTTTACACCTGCGTTCAGCAATTCATGAAGATATGTCTATAAATGTGCTTTAGTCAGGAATAACAAATTACACAGAGCAGACAGACTTCTCTCTGATAGCCAAACCAGACAAGACAGGACATGAGATTTACCTGGATAGTACATAGTGCTAAAACTGTAAGTGTCCAAATTTTGTGTTGGACTTTAGAAGTAATCGTGTGATGGCTTAATAATCAAAAAAGCACACAACTCTGCTTTTTATTCAGTGCCCTAAGCTCTGAGCTTCCAGTTAACCATTGGGTTATGTTACCAGATTTTCAAAGAAGTAGAATTATTCTCTCCTTTTTAATTTTTTGTTTTTGTTTTTGTTTTTAAGCAAAACACCACCTGTAAATAAAAAATATCCAGTTCTCTCCACAATTTTCACATTATGAAAATAAGTTCTTAAGACTAGGATCAAAATGGGAGAATTAGCAAGGTTAGAGAAACATCCAGGTAAAGCTGGGAAAGAGAAGCAGAGGCAATTCCCTTCTCACTGATAATGTTGGTAATACACAGCTTTGAAGAAAAGCAAACCCATAAATCTTCCTTGTAGTTTTTAATAAGCCTTTTAGAGATGGAGCGCGTAACACCCCCAAGTCCTGGAAAGTTCTTTTTATTTCAGACCTGCTATAGAAGCATAGCAGAGGATAATCTCTGAGAAAAGCTTTATGTGAAAAAAACCCCAACAACCCTAAATAAAAATTAAGCATACAAATCAGTTAAGATTTTACTATGGAAAATGGCTTTCATTTTATCCCACAATTCTTCTGTTGCTTTATGTTAACACGTAAATCCAGGAGAGAAATAAAATGAAGCAAATAATATGATAATATACTTAGAAAAATCTTTTAAGCAGCCATGGGCTGTAAAATGTTGCTCTGGGTTATCTTTGCATACCGACATACAGAAACAGGTCTCTAAACCACTGCACTCAAGGAACTATAAATTACTGGTGTTGGTTTCACTCAGTGAAACCACACAGAGTTTCCTCTTATTTCTGAGGTTTTTTTCTTCCTCAAGCTGAGGTTTCAGAGCTGCTGCTTTGTTCCTGCTTTTCAGGGTGGAACAGTATGAGACAATAGGGCTTGCCAGACGTCACAGACTGGAAAGAAAATCTGGCTCTCCTTTATCTAAAATGCCTGTTCTGCAGGGTGAGTTCTTGTACCTTGGTCTCCTGCATCCCATGTGAGTCAGCCTAGATTTCTGGACTAGGGGTATTTAATTCTTCACAGGAAATGAGAAAGTCTATAGAGGAAAAATGTGAGTACAATTACCTGGTTAGCTTAGGGATTGGAGCACTCACACAATTTGTAAATCACCTAGGTTTGACCAAAGTGAAGCAGTGGTAGTAGTGGATCCTGTGAGCACAAGCAGATTACAGCTCTTAAGGCATGAAGGCAACCAAATTGCACTGTGATAGCCATTGAGGAACCCGTGTGTTAGAAAGAGTGGTGAAGGGTGAGGCTTCTCTCCTTAGGACAAGTGGCTGAGGCAGTGCCAGGCTTCCCTGGTTCTGGTAGATACACTTTGGGAGATAGGATGGTCAATCACTCTGAGAGCCACCATTGTAGGCCCCTAGGACAGCTGGCCTTGCTCAGGACGTTCCCCCTGCCCGCCAGCGGGCTGAGGCATGTGCCAGAGGTGCAGTAGCAGAAGCTGGTGTTTACAGGTGGTAACAGAAGCAAAGAGTTGATTCTGGTACTCAAAACATGAACTGAAAAGCAGCCCAGGCTGGGGCCGCTCTCTGGCCTTGCAGCAGCCCGGCGGCAGGCTGGGCCTGGCTGCCCACAGAGCCGGCGCCGCCAGGCCCGGCTCCCCTGGGCCAGAGCCGCTGCCTGGGGGCCAGAGCCGCGGGCGGCTGGGGCTGTGGCGGGTGCCCCACCGACAGGGAAAGGGAAGAGGCTGCTACACAGATGGAAGCCATGGTGGGCAGGTCCCCAGTGTGTCACACCACCTGTCTCCTCATAGGCAGAGATTCTCCTGGCTCAAATGGTTTCACCTTTTACACAGTCCCCTGAGGGGCTTATAGAACCAGGGCATCCTGCAGTAATGCCATAGCAATTTTCTGTTCGTGCCAGAGTCGCTCTTTAGTTTCGTTTCTTGTGCCTGGTCTGATTTTGATGAGTGGAAAATTCAGTTGTTGGGTAAGCTGATGGCATCGATTTCTTCCTTGAGTCCAAACTTCATTTTCACAATGCCAGGTGTTAAAAGAATGAGCTTTGATGTGCACCGTGACAGCACAGCCTGGCACGTAAATGGCTGGGGTCCAGCATCCGTTCCTGCTTGTGAACCCATGGAACCCTTTTTCATTGCAAGTCACTTCATCTTAATGGCTGTACAAAGCTGTCAACTGATTTAATATCTGCAGACAAAATGAGGAAAATGAGAAAAGAATTGTTTCAGTTATCCCTCTAGATTTTGATGGTGGTATTAGATTTGCACAGGCCTGAAAATCCTGAGCTTTTTTGTTAAGTCAAATATCCAGCTACCACAACCTTTGGCTTTTGATTAATTTCCTGAGATTGAATAAGATCATATTTGTCTTTCAGACAGTTCAATAAGAGTTTCAAGAACATCTTCTGGCAGACCTATATTTTGCCCTATTTATCTTGGTAAGCCTAGACAAGGCCTCAGATGTTTTTGAGTTTCTTGGACATTTTACAGACTTTAGACTTGGAATTCTATGAAACTGAGGCTAAACCTCCTCAATGTTTGGCAAACAATTTTTTTTTATGCACTTGCATATATATTTAGGTACAGTCCTTTCTTCCTATTCCTCCAAACTTTAGGGCTGAATTTCACAAATAATTCTCTCTCTACACTAGATTGAAGCAAAACTCACAGAGTTAAACACCCTGGCACCAAAATTGTAGACAATAACAGAAGAAAGACAGTAATTTCCCTAATCTTATTTGATGCTACTTCTGCTCATTTTTGTCACCTCTACTATCTCTAGAGACCACCAGACACTGAGAAAGCCACCTAAAATGAAGCAAGGGTAAAAGTATGACGGGGCAACCTCTAGGGCCAGTCTGTGCTAATGGTTGAATAATCCCAGTGCGGCACATGATGGCTGTGGTTGAACTAGGCTGTGGTCCTGGCTAATGCCTTAGGCTGTAGAGATGTTAGAGGATGTTTTCAAAGAATGCCCCACTTCTGTAGAACTGACATCTAAGATCCTGCGTTTGCTGTGAATACCTGAGTAAACCTTGCAAGTAAAAATACTTTTACATGGTATCTACCTGGCAGCCAGTACAGTTTAGTCAGGAAGTCAATGAAATTCTCTAGAAAAGCCACATCCCATGCACTGTTTTTGTGAGAATGTTTTAATTCTTGAGGAGTTCCTTTCCCAGCTGAATTTTTTGCTAAACCCAGTGGGTAACTATAAACAAGGGATTATCACAGTCTGGGTGTGGAGCTTAGACTCATTTCTTGGGTGTATGCTGTTCTATAGTCTGAGCAGTGATGTGGAAGAAACCATAAAATCATGACTGATAGGGGGTTCAGATGACACATTTGTAGATAGATTAGATAAGGCAACCTATAGAATGGTGGTACAGAGATCTGTAAGTGCTTGTAATATACATGGATGTTCATTTAAGGACAATAAACAGATCTACACCTGTTACTAAAATACAGGCTGTAATTCAAGGAAGGTGACAGGGTTAAGGAAGTTTTCCACAGGACTGAGTGTTCACAATGTAAAATCAGCAGAATTAAATATCATAAACAGAAAGGCTGATCTGATTTGGGGCTGGGATTACTGAGTCAGCTATGGCAGCTATAATTAACTAAATGTTTTTGCTCTTTTGAAGCATGCTGTTTTAGTCTAGAGTCAAAGATTCAAGAAAACATTGAAATAATTTGGAAGAGAGCAGGTAGAAGAAACTAAGAATACTGAAAAACATTATATTGTTGGACAAATAATATTCAAAAATGTTCTTAAATGGCATAAAAGAGAAAGAGAATACAGTGAAGAAAGCAGCCCAGGAAGCTTTAAATTCTATCATTATGAAATTACTTAATCTTCGATTCCATAGATTGTACAAAGGCATAAGATTTCCTTGGTTTGGTTTTAATTTTTTTAACACTGTTTTGCATGTGGTGAAATAGTTTTCCTGTGTGTCATAATTTCATCTCTTGTTAAAACATGAGAGAAGAATTTAAAAAGAGAAAGCATTAAAAAGAAAAGCATTTCCTCAGCTTTGTAATTATATTTTAAAGTCACCAGTGACAAGAGACTCGCTGGCTCTGCTGCCTCATGGCATTACCAGTGGCTTTTATTAGTTCCTCACATTTCAGCTGTTTCAGTATTTGCAGATGATCTATTTGATCTGCCACTGCTTTGGCTACTGCTTTCTAGGAGCAGAACACAGCACTGTGTTCCCCCATCCATGTGCCTGAGTTGCCATGCTGTTCCTGTCACTTTGACCAGGCTGCTGGCATTCTCCTACGTGTCTGTGTCCAGTGGTATTGAGGCTGCAGCTTGATAGTGAAGAGGAAGCAGGATATCAGATCTGGTTCCTAATAATTCACCTTTTTAATCCTTAGCAGCATTTTGGTGCTGGGTAAATGAGGCTTTGCTCTCATACAGTTGGTATGGAGCTTACTAAATGCTCTTAATGCAGCCAGAAGAGGAAATTCATTTGCAGGAATCTGACTAAACTGTAGTGAAGTTGAACAAATGTGGTGCTAAAAATCACAGTTCTGTTAAATGCACTTCTCTACAAAAGCAAATTAGTATTACTTTTTAAAGAGAGGACAATATAGCCTCTCACAAGGAAAAGTTCACTAGTATTTTAAAGCACAAGCCAAATAGAATTTTTTACTAATTTTGGGGGAGACACTTTTAGATGACAGGGGTTCTACTTGGAGTACCCCAGAAAAGCTGAACCTGAGGCTTAGGTTCTCCCAAACTGTTCAGTTTGGCTATATAATTCATGAATAAAGACAGCAGAAGAATTTTAGTTTTAATTGCTCAAATTCTCAAAAGTGTTTATTCTGGCTGCCTCCATTTCAAGACTTACAGCTGCTGAGTTACTGATGGTCTCTAAAAACCAAGCTTCTTCAGGGTATTTTTAAGATAGGCAGGAGAAGTGAAGTATCCTGAAGACTCAATACACTAAAATGGAATATTGTCAATTTCTGTCATGTATCTGTTGGTCTTTTAGGCTGCCTTTTACTAGGAACTATGAATGTGTGTCTTTTAAATGTTTATCCACACAAAAATATTTTAACTCTTCACAGCTAACTAACATAATCTCTGGGACTTTGAAGACTCTGAAAGATCTGAACTCTTGAAACAGAAGTTTTACCTCTGGAAGCTGTACATAATCTCGTTGATTTTTAATGACTTCTGTGAGTCAGAGGAACTTCACTATGGGATGAATCAGTGGTAGCTGAAAATCTCTGCAGTGCACTGTATTGTGTAGACATGTCTTGAGTCATGTTCTTTAATTGCCTCAGACTGTAGTTGTATAAAGTACAAAGATGAGTGGAATACTCCAACTAGTGCCCTTTGATGTTGCAGGACTAAGATCGTCCTGTAAATGAAACCTTAGGAATTGTCTAGATCTCAGGTTAATGGTGCAGAGTAGAGGCTTGCTTCAGTCATTACCATCTGAAAGTGATGGATGGTGCAGCTTAGACAGCTTAATTCTTTTCAACATCTCAAGGTACAATAAGGTAGGGTCCTTAGATAGGAGCACCACAAATCACAAACCCTTCCTGAAACCTGTGAGTAAAACATAGTCTCAATACAGAAGAGACATACTCTGGGGTACATATGGAGGAAACATGGTACCTAAAATGCTCTTTAGGAATATAAAATTAATCTATAAAAGGGTAATTAGGAAATTTCTTCAAATTTATGAAAGTATTTTAAACTTCACAGAAAATTAACTTTTTCTTTAAGGTGTTTTCATCATCTCTCTGTACCAGGATTCTTTGAGTGACTTACGGGGCGGTGAATAACACTGAACAATGAACAATGAAATCTATTTATCTATTCTTATTACTGTGATTACTAAAGAAATGCCACAGTTTTATTGCCCAGCTATTGCCAACAGGAATCCTGAATCTTCCTCAGACTGAAGCAAGTAAGTGGTGAAATGTGTACAATTAGGTGCCCTCTGCTAACTCTTCAACTTTGAAATATATGCCCTTTACTGAAAGCCAACTTTCTTTTCAGCCAGGTACTGCTGTTAGGTACTGGACAGAAGACCCATGGTTAAACCCTGGTCCTTGCAGCCTGTTCACATAGAGAAGGGTGGATATTCCGTATACATCTAGATGTTGACTTGGCCTTACTAAATCTGATACCAAGAAATTAACAAAACCTGGGGGTTGGAGAGCCAGGGTGCCTGTGCAATCACCAATCTAGTCTGGAATCAATCTAACTGTGATCACAGAGTACAGATCTGGTAAGTCTGCTCCGTGTGGAAAAGTGAAGGCTTAGAGGTGACCTAATAGTGCCATTCCAGTACCTGAAGGGAATCTACAACAAATATGAGAGAGACATTTTACAAGAGCACGGACAAGGGGGAATGGATTCAAACTGACAGAGAGTAGATTGAGATAGATATCGGGAAGAAATTCTTTGCTGTGAGGGTGGTAAGGCACTTGAACAGCTTGCCCAGAGAAGATGTGGTCTCTCCATCCCTGGAAGTGTTCAAGGTCAGGTTGCATGGGGCTTTGAGCAACCTGGTCTAGTGAAAGATGTCCCTGCCCATGGCCCAAGGGTTGAACTAAATGATCTTTAAGGTCCCTACCAACCCAGACTGTTCCATGATTCTGTGAAGATGGGATGAGAGGTGTGCCAACTCAAAGTAATGTCAAAGGGTGCTGCCTCTGCCTGTCTTAATGAAGATTTTTAGGAACACCAAGTGCTATCAGCTGGTTCAGAACCCTGAGCAGCAGTGTGCACTTTGGAGATCCTCCATTGTCTGTCTATAGCATAGAGACAAAAATCCTTTCTTTCTCTCATCTTCATCTGTCGGAACTCAAAGTCTTTCAAGCCCTGCCTGACTATCACTGCTCTTTTGCACTACCCTTTTCTGACGTGCAACCTGATCTTAGCAGGGACACGCAATCTCTGGGTGGCAGTAAACCTTGTCTAATTAATGTAATTTTCCTGTATCCTGTCATGACTCAGTAAAACGCACCAGCAATTCACCCACTGACTTTAATCTCAGAACTGTTTAGATCCTGACCCATTCTGCCTCACAGAGTGCCTATCAGCCAGCATGTCATCATAACAGAGATCAACCAGAGTGTCTCCCCTAGACCTGCCCATTTGGGAGCCAAAATAATTTTACTGGGAGCCCTGCCTTTGACTGTCAAATTTTCCCTTGATTGGAGAAGACTCTACATTGACAGGACAATAAACATGAATTATATTTTGGGTGAGACTTCTGTCTGTGGGTGGGATAGAGCACAGGTCATTGGGTGTGGGGAGCTTATTTTTGCAGCCAAATAAATGTTAATATTTAATTTGGGTTTAGCTTGTTTCATGAACAGGAAAATATCTTACCCACAAGATGACTGAAATTTTTGCTGTTAATCAAGAAATGATGCCAACAGGAAAGGAGGAGATGACAAAATTCATTGCCTAAAGATGAGGAAGGTACTCAGTGATTGCAGATGAAGGTGCTGCCAACTTCCACAAGTTCCTTTTTGCCCTGGACCCAAGCCAAACCAGAGAGCTGGAATGCACAGTAGAAAGAGCAGTTCCTTCCTAAAGAAAGCAATGCCAGATGAGGCAGGCAGGAATTGTTTGTTACTGTGGGGCAGAGAGCTGTAGCTCTGTTATGGTTGTATTTACATTCTGACAGCAACATGTGCGGTGGGACAGCTCGTGGCCACCTGTCTCTGCTGTAAGGATTCCTCAGAGATTTCCTGTATGTCAACTTCTGAAAGAATTCTGCAGCTTATTCAGAAACATAAAGCTTTGCCATATGGCTGCTGTACAATAAATCAAGACACTTATCAATGTTACTTCTGTTGTCTGATGCTCATCACCCCACAGTTCTTCCTCAGTTCTTCCTTCATCCACAATATAATGAAAAGATCTAAAAGCCTTACATCTTTGGCCTTCATTAAGCTGGTCTTTTTTCAGATGGACTGGACAGAGGATGCATGTTAAACAAATCAGAAGTGCACACATCTGGGTTCACACAGCTGAAACAGATTTGCTTTCCAAGTATAAGAGCTTTTTATCAGTGCTGGCACATACATTTCCAAAGTGTTAAACTGCAGGAACTTTTATTCTAAGTCTTCTTTGTAGCAGTAGTTGAAGGATTAAGACATGCTTCTTAGAATATATTTTTCTCTAAAAGAAATTGTAACCATAAGAACGTGCTGGCTCTATAAGCCTTTGTCAGTCAAACATTTGACAGACATTTTTGTAGTCAGGAAATTTTTTCTCTCTTGGGTCCCTGGTGGGAGACATCAGATCTCTCAAGTAACCTCTGTTCTACAACCTTCCAGTTAATGACTGTTATGTAATAACATGGCAACCAAAGCACACCACTGTATAAACAAGGCCTATGACTATTCCAGCCTCAGTTGTGCCTGCTGACACTGCACTAAAATTGTATGACGTTGGATAGCACTCTCTAGAGGATAGGCCAGTGGGATTCATTCACTTACAGAGAAGTGGTGATGCTTTAAACCAACAATCTCCCCTGCATCAGTATAGGTGAACATTCACACAGTAGGAGAAGAAAGATGAAGTCCCATGATAATAATGATGTGAAAGTGATTCAGCCCACTTCCAGCTAGGCTCAGGTCTCCCCATATCCTGAACTGGTCCAGTGGGAATCTCTCCTGAAAATGCTGATGAAGGCATGGTGAAAAAAAGGAGTCCAAACTGTTGCCAGACTGTAGCAGGGCAGCATATTTTCCTGCAAGAATGCTTGGAGACCAGTTATGGGGACACTTCACCAGATAGATTGCTCACAGGTTTCACAGTTGGCGTTGGGGAGTCTCACTCTCTGGAGATATTAAAAATCCGTCTGACATAGCACTGAGTAACATGTTTCAGGAGACCCTACTTGCGCAGGGAGGTTGAACAAATTGACCTCCTGTGATCCCTTCCAAACTCAACGATTCTGTGATTCTGATTGTGACAGATCTAATCATTTTCATTTATCTCAGGCTGCAACAAAGCACATTCATTATCCTAGTAAACCTGTTGCAAATATCTCCTAATTTTAATTTTAGACAAATAAAAGATCTTTCCTTTCCACTAAAGGGCATTTGGCCAAGATGATTTTAATGTTCTGTTGCATACTTGTTTGCCTCCATGATCTATGATTCTAATTTAAGATGGACTGAAATCTTTCCCCCAGACTCCCAAGAGCAATCAAATCAGCAACCCTGCTCAGCTGCACTGGGAGGTGACAGTGTGTAATCCCTGCTCTCTGGGCTCAGACTGGCAGCCAGGGAGCATGGGGCAGCTGTGAGAAATAGCAGGCCTGCTGTTCATACCCTCTGGAAGTCCACTCCCACAACAACAGACTCACAAACAATCCTTTGTTATAAGAATTTTCAAGCTTTACATGCTTGTAAATGACAATTATATTTCTCTAGAAGATAATATTATTACTAAGCTACTATATAGCTTCACCTTTGCACCTGCAATACTGGAAAGTGACATTTTCACCAGCTATAAAATAAGTCTATTCAGCCACAGCTAAACTTTATTTTAAATAATAAAAAAATGAAAATGCTCAAAAAATTTCAGACCTTTTTATAGAACAAAATGGATTCTGAGCTCAGCCCAGTGGAAAAAAAAAAAAATTTGCTTAGAAAAAAATATTTTTCTAAGTCACAGGCTCCAAGATACAGCTTCCAGTACACCACTCTGGGATGCACACTGAACTGCTCTGATGCATTCATAAGAAACAAACAGAGCACAAAAAATCTGAATGCATATCAGACATAGCAGAGCAGATTGAATGGTGTCTCAGTCAATACTTGTGATTCACAAAAGATACAGTATTTGCAGAATGTTGCCAAGAATGCATGAGTAGGTTTTGATCACCCACTGCTACAATTACATAAGCTTAGGTTCTGTTTTCCAAATCTCTTTTATTCTCAGCAACAGAAAAAGAAACACTGGTGTGGAGGGAGCCCCACAGTGACCAAACCCAGTCTCTGCAATCACAGCAACTAAGCAGCCATTGAGATACCAGTGTCTGTGTCCACCTACACTGGGAAACAGAGAAGAAAAGGAATCACTTTTTCATCAAAGAGGAATCTCATTCAACTAAGTAAACCTCCTCTGACTTGGGCACCAGTTAGGCTGTTAAAAGAATGTCATGGTAGTTGTTAAATTTTGTGATTTGAACTAACAGGAACAAGGGAGAGAGAAGCAACAGGGGAAGGTTTTTTCCTTGAGGAAAAAGTAAGGTAAGGAAGGTAAAACTTCCCACAATTATTTTTGGTGTATGGAAGTGTTTATCTTCTCATGAAAAAGATTCCTTTTATTTTCATTGAAATCTACAATTGAAGTCCATAATTTAGTACTTTGGCAATGGTCAACTTCCCTTCCTTAAGGGTAAGGAGAGAGCTGGTCACAATTTCTCAAAGGAAAGGAAGAACCTTATTCATGGGAAATTCTGAAGAGAATTTCTGTGTGAAAGTGTGTGAAGGGAAGTGCTCTCATTCCTCCGTTCCTACAAATCAGAGTGAGGTGATTTCTTCCAGCATTTTAAAAAAAATAGAGTCATTTATACTAGTAGTTCATACTAAACCTACAGACTTGTGCCTATATCTTCCAGGCATTTTCTACATAAAATTTCCTGTCACAGGGCATAATACAGTGTACTTTATTTCTTCCCAACAATATCATACTGGATTTTGAGGTACAAATGGCTAATGATTCTAGTCATTCTAGCTTTCCAGTCCCACGCTCTGAGAAATAAGCATGTTCATCCCAGAAGAGCTAAGGTTTATTTTTCTTCTTCATGCTGCTATTTTCTGATGAAGTAATTGACTTTGCATATCTTACTCAGCATCTCCTTGGCAACCTGGAACAGACTCCTCTTGCTGTCCTATTACTAAGGCAGGCACTGCCACACTCAGTAGCAGGAGCAGCAAGGAGAGGAGAGGAGAGGACAGCAGGAGTGTGTAGAGGAGAGTGAGAGTGCCTCCCAAAGCCAGAGGTGCAAACAGCACTTGGAGAGGAGCCAGCACAAACTCCTTCACAGCAGTCCTGGTGCTGCTCGTGACCAACAGCAAACACTGCAGGAGACTGGGTGCTGAGCTCCGTGGATGGCGGTCTGGCTACTTAATCAGAAGCCACCCTGAGCTTTGAACACTGGTGAGGTAGCCACAAAGAGTACAAAAAAAAAGGGCTGAAGCACCTTTCCTATGGAAAAAAAAAAAAAAAAAAAAAAAGCTAAGAGAGCTGGGGTAGTACTGCTTGGAGAAGAAAAGGCTTCAGGGAGAACTTAGTGCAGCCTTCCAGTACCTAAAGAGAGCTTTTAAAAAGAGGAAGACTGTGTCTTTACACAGGCAGATAGTGATGGGGAGGGGAAGTGGTTTTAAAATAAAAGACAAGAGCTCTAAATTAGATGTTAGAAGTAATTTCTTCAGATCTTTACTGATAGGGTGGTGAGGTGCTGCCACAGGCTACCCAGAGAAGCTGTGGATGCCCCATCCCCAGCAGTGTTCAAGGCCAGGTTTGATGGGGCCCTGAACAGCCTCGTCTGGGGGATGACTTCCCTGCCCCTACCAGGGGGGTTGGAACTAGAGGATCTGTCCCTTCCAACCCAAGTCTTTCTACTTTCATGTTAAAATACATTTGTGTGAGCATAACGAAATAACAGGGAAGAACACAGTTCTGTAGGAGATGGTTTTGGCACCCTGCCTCTCTCTTTGTTCCAAACCCTGGCAGCAGGCTGCCTGAGTTACTTGAAGTACAATTTTATTATGGCCTGCCAGCCAGAGCCTCTGCTACTTTGCTAGACTGTACAATGTGAGTGTGTCAGAACAAGTTCACTGCAAGGGAAACTCCACTGAAGTCAAGAGAGTTGTACTAAGAACAAATCCAGCCCATCACTAGGCTTTTCTTTCTGGGTGAGTCAAGTGCTGATGCAATCAGGCACTAGTCCCATTGCAGTTGGCAGCAGTCTTTTGAGCAACTCAGGCCTGTCTATTCAATGCTGCCTTGCTCTAAGACCAGCAAAATCCTTTGGTGTTTCTTGCCACATGACATTCCTCTGCAGGGAGAGATACTGTTAAGTACAGGTATCACAAGTGCTTATAACTGTGGGAAAAACTTCAGCAGTATGTCACTGATAAAATATGATGTTCCTGATATGACAAGCAGTGTGGAAAATCAGTTTTGAGACATTCATATGCATTTTTCACAACCAAATTACTACAGTTACTACCACGGCAGTTCATTTTGCCACTGATCACATTACAGAACCATCCAGCCTGCTTACTTATCCCAAATTGCCAAATTCTGTGGCAGCCCGACTAGCACACATTGTCTTTCCCTTCCTACTGTTCCCACTGTCTCCAACTGGAACAGCTTCTGCAGTCCTGTGCTGAGCTACCAGGATGTAGATCAGAAAAAATGGAGCTGAATATGTGGGGTAGAGTCCAGCGAAATTTGATTTAAAATAAATAAATAAATAAATAAATATTCTTCAGTGAAGAAATTCTTCAGTATGTCCAGCCAGAGTCTGAACCTCTCGGTGTGATGCGAGGCCATTTCTTCTTGTCCTGTCAAAGGACTTTTCCAAACATCCTTTTTGGTGATACATTATAGACAATGTACCTCCAGTTTCCAAAGATATCTACTAAGTTTTCAGGCTGGTACATTGATAAGATATAGAAATCAGAGGGACTGGGCAAAATAGATGCTCAAAGTACTCTATAACCTCCTCAGTAGCATCCCATTGTTTTTTAAAATTGTCTTCCAAGATTATTTTTTAAAGATTTTCCCCCAGTTTTCTTCTGTTTTACAAAATGCTGGCTTAGGCCAGTTCTGCAGAACTAGCCTCTGTGCAGGATCTCTGTTTTCTGATGTACACCAGCACAACGGCACTGACTCTCCTGGGGCACCAGGAACCAGCTTCAGGCGACTGTCTGGACAGGCAAGGTAGAAAGGGGGATACCACCAGAATGGAATTTTTCCAGATTACAGCAATAAATTAGTTTTTTAATATCTTCAGTGGTGATGGCCATGACATTTTCCTGAAGATTAGTAATGGAAGGAGAGTTTTCTGTCATTTGGTAATTACAAACCTGAAATATGGCTCAAAAACCATGGAAAAAAGTCCTTCCATTACCTGCTTTACAAAACCTATGGGACTTCTCATGCAAATACAAGTTAGAAACTATATCCATGGGCTGCACGAGCCTCTTATTTACAGGCAAGCTCACCCCTTGGCAGCAGCATCTCTAGGATAGGACCTCTGCAGTTATGTGGGGCTGTCACTGCAGTCACAATACTACAGTTTTTAAAGGGAAGAAACATGTATATGTAAGAATTACTTTGTAACCAATATTGATGTATCAGAGACAGGAGGAATGTCTGGTGTATGCATGTGAATGGATGAGACTGTACAGGCTGATGTGCAGTCTTTGGCAGTTGGGATTTCTGAAAGAACGTTGTTAAAAGGGAACCTATTATTCAAATTAACTGTTCCTTCTCTGAAGCGGGACAGAGGGGGTGGGAGTGTTCTCTGAATGCAGAGAAATTCAGATGGTGTGATGGAGAGACTGCAAGGGGAACCCAGCCAGATTTTGATTATTCCAGTTCAGATCAACACAAAAGAATCAGTGACCGGCTGGATTTAAATGGTCAGTTTCAGTGGCCTGATTCTACCTTTTATGTTAAATCCCATCAGTGCTTCTTTCACACCACTTTACCAGCCCTTTGCCTGATTGAGGCCATAGAGAGCGAGCCAAGCACGTACTGTAATTCAGGAGACGCAACACTGATGATGTAAGGGAAACCCTGTCCACTCCCCCAGTGCTGGATTTGGCCCCAGATGTCCAGGTCAGTCCTGGGAAATGGAAGCTTTCAAATATGTGTAATTCATGTGTAAATATGCTAATTCATGTGTAAGCATCTCTCTTACCTGTCTGCAGCCCTGATCAGCTAAGGGGCATATGGAGGTTGGAAGCAAAGCAAATAGCCAACAAAAATACATTTTCTTATACATCTAAGTATACAGTACCCAGCATAGGAGGAGTCCATGCATCTCCAGCTGCAGGGACTATAGGACAGCTTTGTGGGACACTGAAACCTGCATGGTCACAGACATGTTGTATGGACACAGACAGATTGCTTTGCTTTGCTTTTTTGTATTTTTGGCCCACTGTAAAATGGGGGTGTGTGTGCTCCAGCTGTGGGAAATTAGGGCTAAGAGCATGCCCTGAGTCACTGGGTACAGCTCCCCATAGAGCAGGCAGAATTAGCTTCACACCAGCTTGAGTAAGGACTTCCAGGAATTCCATTGCTCAATGCACTTCCCTTGCCTTGGGCTCTGAATGGGTAGGGGGTTTGAATTATATTCTGGGTTCTCATTTATTTTATAAACTTACATGAAATTCTATTCCATGTTTGTTCATGTGATGATGCATATAAAGAACAAGAAATCCAGTAGCATAAAATAGTAATTTCAAAGGACTAATAATTTAAATAAAGACAAGACAGCTGGTCTCAGAGACAGAGAAACAAGATTGTGACTCAAGAGGCTTAGGCTGAGTTCCTAATTCTGCTGAGCTCTATACAGAAGTTGCATTTTTAACAATATTTTTCTTACTCTCTGTCCTTGAACAATCCAGAATTTCCAAGGCTGCTTTTATAAAATTTATTAATAAATGTATTGATTCACCTACTTTGCTAAGTCTATGATGATTATATTCCAAAGAGATAGAGAAAACGACTTAGGTGTAAGTTGTTTTGCTGCTAAGAGAGAGCATGAATTTACTTGCAGATTTCTACATATGCAAAAATACACATATATACGACTTCTGCTCACAGCAGAGGACGGAAGGATATGGCATATGTGTATTTTCATGAAAAAGGATGAAGACTTTTGTTTAAGCTTTCCATAAATAAACTAGACCTGGAAGCAAAGAAAAAAAAAATCAAAATTTCATTATTAAAATGATTTTCTTAATCTCTGAGAAAAAAAAAAAAAAGGAATTGTTCTAGACATGGAAATTATGTTTTTTACTATTATACTTGCTACATTAAGTGTAATCAGATCAATACAACAGGCTGCCTTGTAAGTATATGCAGTTCTTAACTCTGATTTTTTGCTTTTTTTAAATTTAAATTTAAATTTACTTTTACTTTTTAAAAATTTAGTTATTTTGTGCTTTGTCATGTTTTGAATGCAAACATATGGCCAGATATGCAGCTAATGGTGTTTATTTGTTGGTTTCAAAAGCAAGAGAAAGTATGTCCCTTGTCTTTAAGTTATGGCTGAGTAGGTTAGAAGGATCCCCAGCTTATGAATGTCCCCTACGTCTAGGGGGTCTCCCTGCAGCCTTCATGAAATCCATCTTTGTCACAAATAGAAAATCTTGGTCTATGGAATATCAAAATCTCATTATGGGATGTCATCCCACAGCACAAATACATTATTCTCAGTGGATTTACAAACAGCGTCACCAACATTGCCACCTGGATGTGACAGATGTACTGGATATATTTACACTGAGACATGATTTACCCTTGTCAGGACAGTGGCAAGAATAGGCTGCAGAGAAGACTAGAAATACTGTTGAGAGAGTTTCTCCTTCATGGTTCCTTAGACACCATAATCCCTGACCTGAAGGATGGGGTGGGGGAGGGAGCAGCTCTCCCTTGCTCTTTAAGTTACAGCTGGATGTGGGCAATAATATTCAGCTCAGTATTTCTGCCTTCAGGACCTGAGCTGTGCCTTCCAGCTGTGGGAGCAGTGTTACCCCTTACCAGTAAAAGGAACTTGCAGCATCCTTGTCAGCCCAGCCCACGGATCCTCCAGATGTATCTCAGGGGTTGAGAGATAATGTCTGTGTCTGACCAAGTTGCAGGAGAGCTCAAACTGTACTATGTGGAGTGTGCCTCAGTACCACCCTTTGCTCCCAGGGGAACAGACCTCAGTGGCTCTCCAGGCACTTCTTCTGTGCCAAGGCAAACAGCCCTTGGCCACACTGTCTGCTTCCTGCTTGAAGGCTGAACTGTTGGCTTTGTTGATGCTTTAAACCCATCCTCCAGCTTTAGCTTGGTAGGAGACTACCATCTAGTAGTCTGCAGAGGGAACTGTCCTCACAGCACAGGTGTCTGCATGGTTTGGGTACATTTCCAGCCACTTGTAGATTACTGATGGAGACAGGGTATCCAACTTCTCTGTGAGTAAGGAGCAAAATGGTGATACTACCAGTAAGAACATGTTGGTTTAATACTGGCCTCTCTAAGAAGGAAAAATATAAATGTCTGTGAATGAAGGTAAATCAAACTAAAACAGGAAAATCTGTTTCACCAGAGCCAAAAATAAATGTGAGCAAACCTCCAGGGTTCTATGAGATGAGACAAATGAGAGAGGAAATGATCCACTTAGAGGTGGAGAAGCCCAGATAACATATTAGCATGGTGAGGAAAGCCTGAGGGAATGTCTGAAGAGCTCTGTCACCCACAGAATCAGCAGGACTAATGGCACTCGGCATCCTGGCAGTCTGTAAGGCCAGCAGGGACTCACTGTTTCAAGGGCACAGAGAGGAGACTCACTCCTTCCTATTGAATGAGGCAGTCGGAGCATCCTTACACATACATATGGGGCAGGACTGTGAGGTGCTGCTGCAAAGAGGACATCCTCTGCTTTCTGGAGATAAGAGAAGCAGCGAGTGCTGATCTGGGGGAGTAGGGAACAAAACAGCTTGGATGGGGGATAAGCAGAATGTGGGGAGAAGTGTGACTTGTGGAGATCCCCCTGCCATTTCAAATGGGATCTGGTCCCTAAAAAGTGGGTTATCCTCAACCTTCACCTGGGCTGTGGACTACTACACAACCTTTTCATACTAACAGCAGGACACATTGAAGTGCTGAAGAGAGCTTGCAATCCAAATTCAAGGCCACACTGGGTCAATGATCCTCTAGCTGAGCAAAAGGGAAGTAAAGGAGAACAAATCTGGCATATCTCCAACCAGTAACTTACAACCTAATTTCCATTTCTCAACTATGGGCATTTTCAGCCCAAAGCCTTTCTGAGTAAAGTGACTGTGAAAATTAGGGCCTTTACAATCCAGGTTTGTTTATGGCTCAGGTCTACATGAGTCTAGTGCTTGAATTTCCCATCTGTGAAATTTTAATGGGGGAGCTGTAGAAAGAAGAGAGTTCTGCACGGTTTTAAAGTAAAATAACAGACTTATGTTTTAAATATGAGCTATACACAGTGCAGAAACATTTCAGGCAAGTACAAAGTGAGTAAATGAAGAAATGGAAAGAAAATGAAAATTAAAAGAAAAAAACCAACAACCCTTCACTGAAGTGAAAATCCATTGACAGATTACAGTGGTGCTCCTGTGATCACCAGTGCAACTATTCTGACTCCTTGAAGAGAAGCTAGGAACATAGATGGTCACCTATCCATTTCTACTGGGGATGACTTTCTTTTATTTTCAGTTTCTGTTAGCACTGATTAATTCTGGACTTTAAGTATAAATAAAAATGACTTTTGACATGGTGAAATAAAAATTCACCCAGAAGATAAATTGATACTGTTTCCTGTGTAATGGCAATGTGACATCCATTCAAAAACTTATGCATATCAGACCCTGCTTCTCTCTAAACCAGAGCGGATTTGAATTCAGAGTATAATTATGTTATTCTCCTAACAGAGGGAAATGGGAAATCACATGCCCACCTAGGAAATGAGCACCTCTAATGATAAGGCAGCTGCAGAAGCTGCACACAGACACTTCTACATCTCATTAGGTCAGACTTGTAGGGATATTCTCAAAATTAACCTTGTGCAGCTAGTGTTGCAGCATGATTGTTATAGTTCTTGGTGCAGGGAAAACAGTGGGGCTCCTATCCAGCCAGTCCCCAGTTCACAACTCCCCATTTGCCATCTGCTTATGCCAGCACAAGACTGCTGTGCTGGGGCCTTGTTTCTGTGAGCTCCATGGCTGCAACCTCCCACACAACTTGGAAATTTATCTTGACCTGTTTCTCTTGACAGATGAATAAAATTGCTTCTGAATGCAAAGACACACAAGATGTAGCTCTGAATAACAGCTACCCTTGATACCAGCATTTTGCCTCATTGCCTAATCAGTCAGAAAGAAAAGCAGGAGCTGCTGTCTTGATGGTTAAGGGACTGAAATATCGATTTAATGCTAAATTCACACTTCTCCATAGCCTGTGTCTGATTCTTGGCAATTCTGCTCACCCAAAACGTACTGACATTTACCTTTTCAAATCCATGAATCTTTGACTGTCCATTGGAACTCCACCTCTCAAAATTCCATTAAGTAGATATCCAAGTATGAACATCTTTTAATTTGGTTTCATAATAAGGTTCAGGGTTGCTCGGAAGGAAACATTCTGCTTTTGGGTTACTAGCACTTCCTCCTTGAGTGAATCAAGAATGGCTTTTCCATTTCCACTCTGTAACTTACTGTGTTGCAGGCTGCCTTTCAAAATTTCACTGACCAGCAAGCCCTGAGGTTTCACACTACATCACTGCCATAATAAGGGCAAAGACCCACAGCAGGGAAGGAGTCCTGTGAAACTGTTTGCAACAAAGCTGAAGGAAATGGCTGCTCCAAGGTTATCCTGCCTGCAGTGATTTCCAAGAGTCCTATGTGTCCCCTTCTGTTGATTGTAACACTCTGTTACTTCATCCTGGTCTCTTTATCATGAGAATCCATCCATGGCAGAGAGCAGTCAGTAAATGAATTTACCTTGAAGTCTTCAGTGGGTGTTGGATCAGCTCCAAAATGTACTGGTGGCTCTTTCTAAATAACGTGTGTCTTAACTTTGACAGGCAACTCTTCCGAGCGTCTCTAGTTAGAGTTAGTCTTCTAAACCCTCTTTTTGGCACGTGGCTAAAGTACCAGAGCTTTCTGAGAGTTTTAGCTGATTTACATTAGTGAACACTAATGTTTACAAGTTTCCAAAATGTCAAAATACACCTTTTGTTTGGAGCAGAAAACTGTCAGTCCAAATTTGCTTGCAGCAGGAACAGAAATTTGGCTTTGAGGTTTGTTGTCTGTAATATAAAGAAATCTTGTATTTATTTATGGGTTATAGACCTGTGAATAAATACATAATTAATGTCCATAATCTCCATAAACAGTTATTTCTGCTCTACAGTATATGTGAAGCATTTAATGACAGAAATATGGCAAGGTGAATACTGGCCTTTTGTGACCCTGGAAAACTTCCTAAGGCTTTCACTCTGTGTGTATGTGTATGTTTTCACTGTCTGTGGACAAAGCCTGGCTCTGTTTCTGTACTTTTCAGTACTTGTCACTGAGAAGAGATGAGAAAAATATCTGCAAAGTTACCCAACTTGGTCAAGGGTAATCAGACTCAAATATGGTGAGGCTGCATAACAATTGCTAGCATGTCCCTGATGCCTTGAGTTTCACAACAAAATGTTCAGAAACGTTGAAGGTCACTGAAACCATGCCAGCAAGCCTGGACAGATGATACAAACCTCATATTTCTATAGACCTTCCACATTAAAAGAGAAAAATAAAATAAACCTGTGATTTTCACTTTTTGAAAGTCTCCTTTCCCACAGCACCAGGAGTGTGATGCTGGGTGAATGTGGAAGGCTCCATCTGTCATGCTGGCCGGTAGTGTCTTGTTTCTGTGTTTCTTCACAGACTCATGCCTGTGTGAGAGCTCTCTGAGGCAGAGATCCCTTTTTTTTTTTCCTTTTTTTTTGGCACAGCATCTGACATGGTAAAGTTTGAATTCTTAATCAGCTCTTGTGAGCTAGCACTAAACATTTCTAATGTGAGTAACATTTCTGATGTGAGCAATATTTAAGAACAAATCAGAGCATGTTGCTCTTGTGCTAAGCTTCTGTGTACAGGTGGATTTCACCCTTTGAGATCTCATGGGGCAGGGTTTTATGTTCCAAAGATGTGGCAAAGTCAGTGATCTAGGGCATAATTGTGGCCCATATCTCACCCCACCTACCCTCTTAATTACATCAGTGCAACTGTTTCTCAGGCCTATGCTAAGAACAAAAATAGGGATCTGATCTGGCTTTTGGAAGAAGAAAATGAATGCAACTATATATTCACTGCTGGCACAGTAATCAAAGTCTCAGATCCTTGTACAGCCAAGGGAGTTTGTTGCAGCACGTGAATAGGAATGAGCAATAGGGCAAAGATCTGGAGTATGGGAACCAGTATGGCTGTTAAACACTTGATATTCTGAAACACGGCCTGAAAGTGATGCTCTGGACTCTTGTCTTCCTTCCAGTTTCTCTTTCACTCCATCAAAGTAATTAAATCTCCTGCCTGCTTATTAAGAGCAAGCTGTCTCTGCTGTTAGGGAAGATGTTGGTTAGGTGGGAGTAGAAGCTCTGAACTGATGCTCATTACCTGCACTGGCAGAGGTGTAGGTCTGGGTAAAGAGGGAGTGGTCAGGCCAGGCCAGGCCAGGGGTGTTGCAAGGCTGTTTCAGGGCTCACCTTAGCTTAGCTGCTCTGCTTCACAAGCACTGATCTACTTGCTTTTTCTTTCATCTCATTCAGAGTAGAGAGTGCAAGGGGACGCGTGCTCTGATTCCTGTGATGTGCTGAAGTAGATGACTCCTGGTTTGCTCATCTGTGCAGCAAAGAAATCAGTCATTTGAGGGAACATGCTAACATGCATTTTGGCCCAAAGTCTCTCCAGGCTTTTGTTCTGCCACAATGGAGAGGAGAATTCTCCTGTATATTTTCAACAGTGTGCTGAAAGTAAGGCCTGACCTTCCTTGCTAAAATCAGGGAAATTTTATTGAATCCAATGAAAATTGTATCTGAAATCCCTCAGTGATAACAGGATCCAGTCTTGCAAGCTCTCTGTTATGCTTATAGAGTTAATTTCTGTTAACAAACTAATTTTCTTTAGTTTTTGTCTAAATAAGCCATGAGAATCCAGACACCATTATAAATAAGCATACTAACATTGTCCTTTTCTGTCTACTGCTTTTCTCCTGTCCTGAGTTGATTTGGAAACAAGTGACATCAGTCACATCTGGAGAGATTGCAGCCAGGGTAAGTGGATGTGGCAGAGGAAGGAAATTACAGAGGTACTGACCTGGCAGTGAAGCAGGGAGATACTGCCATGAGCCAGTCCAGGAGAGACCTGTGCCTGTCTGTAAATCTAGTGAAAGAAGGGATGTGATTTTATGGTTTCATTTGTAATGCAACAGGCTGTAAATGCATCTATAATCTAAAATGGACTAAAAATTTCAGCAGACTGTTAATGGAGGATATGTCCACTTATCCCATGCTCACATATCACATAACTACACAATATCTGATGGCTCCTGGGTATGAATAAGGACTGGCAGGTGCTCTTGTGTTGTCATTGTCTACTTCATCATTATAGCTACAGTTCATCCTATCCCTAATTTCGGTAACTAGGCAGGTAAAAATTCTTGCATCTGCAAGGGTTTGCACACACAGAATTGTATTTTAAATTTGGAGGCCTCTTTTCACCCTCCACTTTCACTGGAGAATGCATAGGTGCTGGCAGTTCCCTTCTGGGATGAAAGACACTCAAGTAGACAGATAATAACTTTAAAATTTCTTTACTCTTGCAGGCTCACACAGATCTGCTTGAGGAAGCCACACTGCATGGAATGCCCCAACATATTTTAGGCTGGTTAGAAAAGGCAAACTGGTGTAGTTAGGGATATCTGCCATGAAGAAAATTAAATTTAACTTCCACATGACATTTTCTTTGTAGGGCTCTATATGGGGAGAACTGGTGACAGCTCTCCAAATTTTATGATAAAATATGCTAGTGTTACAGAGATGGACAGAAGCTGACTGATTAGCTGACCATACTTTTTACTTTAATACACAATCTAGTGTCAGGTTCTTGGCAAGCTGCAGGCACAGCTTCTATTACACCATTTCTGTGGGAAGTTGAGTAAATATACTTAAACCAAAGCAAACTAAAAAGTCACAGTTCATTGACAGTAACTGAACAGAACTGAGAAAGGATAGCTCGAGGACTCAGGAGCTAAATTACCTGCAGAGAGCATAGATAGGTAGAGACGCCAGTCACTGTGCATTGTAGCCAAAACACGGTCAGCCAGCTGTCTATCCAGTGCCATAACATCTCTGCATTATGGATCTGCCCACCTCTGCCTGTCTCTTACAAACAATGCAGTGGGTGGCAACTCGGTATCTGGGCTGGGTTGGCTGAAAGGATGATTTGTAGTTTTACCCATAATATTTTGCTGGTTTTTTGTCTATTCTACTAATTCCTGAGCCTTTCTTCTTCCTACTTAAAGTGCTTATTTTTTTCTCCTCTAGCAGCATGTTGTTTACATGCCCTGATCAGAGTAATCAAAGGAAGTTGTGAGATGCCCGATTCATGCAGTTTGACTTTCTGCCTAAAGGTAGGCTTTCTCTTCAAGCCTTGAAGTATTATTTTACAGGCTTCCTCAAATCTCCTTTTCCCATAAAATGAAGAAGCCAGTTTTACCCAGCTCAAAACGCTGTTTGAAGTCAGATTGCAGCTGTACATCAGAAGGAAACATAAACTTCTGCACTGAATTGATCACATTGGGCTCACAGCCAGTGTCTGGTGTCATCCACCTGCTTCAGCTACTTCAGAGCTCTGGGGATAAGAAATGAGTCTTTAGAAAAACCTCATGCATGGGCACTTCCATCCTTCCCCATATGCAACATAAACACCTGCTTGGACTTCTCAGCTCTAGAGCTGAGCGCAAAGGGGGAAAAGGGCACACAGAGGTATTTTTAGAAGCCTCATTTCCCACACTCCTGGCTTGAACACCAACTAAAGCAACAGAGAACCCAGGTTATGAAAGCCACAAAATCACACTAGAGAGGAGTTGTGGAAAAGGCATTGGCCTTGCGTGAATGGAGTAGGAAATTTCCTTCTTAGCTTGCAAACTTCTCTCCTACCCTTACTGGCAGTCTTGCCTTGCTGCTTTACAGTGCTTCACAGGTAGGCAAGGTAATCCTTTCCTCTCCAAACTACATCATATGACATCGCTTAAAGACAGACATGAGCCAACCCACTTGTCATAGGTTTGACGTTGGCACAAGGCCAGTGCCCCTATGAGGATATACTGTCCCTGGTATTTGCTGTGAGATGTGACCAAAAACAGTGCAAAACAGTTTCTAATTTAGAAAGCAAAAGAAAAAGAACTTTATTACTTATAATATGCAAAGAAGACACATACAGAAGAACATGAAAACTTTAAAAAACACTCTTCCTCCCCCCCACCACCAGTTCTCAACACAATAAAACACACTAAAAATTCCCAATCACGTTACCACTCTTTAGATAATTAATCCTTAGTCTATTACCACCCTTTCCATAATCAGTACTCAGTCCATCAAGGAGAGATAGGAGTCTTCCTTGCACCACATCGTGGCCTCTTCCTCCATGTCCAGTGCTCTCACCACTGTGCATGGACCAGAGCTGCTTCTAGGGTTTTTTCTTTTTAAAGATGCTTTGGTTAGTTCCAAGAAACGACAGCTTCTCAAATTTTGGGACACCAGCCCACCCCAATATTACCTCCTGGGGCCGAGGGGCCTTGAGAACAGAGCTCTTCCTCTCATCTCTGTTCACACTACTGTCCACTCTTGGCTCCAAGCCAATGCCTCTCCCCAGATGCCGTTTCTATGTTACAGGAAAGAAATGAGTCCATTCAGGATATACAAAAAAAGTCCAGCCAAAGGCCACTCCATCATCTCCTCCCACCTAGGATTCTTTTCAGCATTCTTTAACAATCTTCTACTTGCACAAACTTTCATCATCTCTGCTTAGTTCTCTCTATCTTTCTTCTTCAAATTCAGGAGGATTAGCATTTATAAAGTTTCCATCATCTACAAAAAGGGTTAAAATCTTGGGCTTTGTTTCCTCAGAACTCTCACGGTATCTTTGCTGTTGGGCACTCTTCTCACACCACCCCCCCCCATACTCCTTCGGCGATGCTGCCCAGCTACTGATAACAAATTTCAAGGTGACACAGATCACAGACACGGTTTTCTCAGTCTCTCTCTCTCTCCGGGGGTGGGGGTGGGGGGGGGGGGGGGGGGCGGGGAAGAGGGGGAAAAGAAGGCTGCTTGATGCCTCTCAAGGTTCTTGTACTCTCTCCACCCTTCCGTCTTGCAGGATTTTTCCTCTCCCCCTCTGTACCCAAGGTTCCAGCCTACCTCACCCAGGCCGTATGGCTTCCCCTCCCCGCCCAGCCAGCCGCTGGGCAGGGGAGATCCCTCCGTCCTCAGGGACTGGAACCAAGAGAGAGCTTTCCGGGGAGCCCTCTGCTTTGAACCCCTTGTGTTCTCAGAGGCGGATCCTTGTCCTCAGTGGCCACACCAGGTGCCAGTCTTTAAACCTGAGCACTCATTGGTTTGACCACTGAAGTTCAAAAAACTCATTTTTTTTTTCAAACTACGACACCACTACAGACACATGTGTCTGTGTCAGACACTGTAAGGCTTTTGTGCGCTGAAATCCCACGTCTTCAGCTCAGGACTTAATCCAACAAGGAATTCTTATGTTCTAATACCAGGAAATAGAGTGTAAAAACACAATTATAAATAATACTTCTCTGAGATATGTTGTGCAAGCCAACCTGGAGAGGAAAACACTGTAATCTTTTTGGTGTTATTGTAACCTAGTTCCCATAAGGAAAAAGCAAATATCAACTTCAAATTAACTGTGATACATACAGTGAAAGCTAAGTGGAATGAATGAGGAGAGCCCAGAGATAAAACAGGCTGCTCTCCAGATATTATTCTGAAAATTAAAGTGAGTGGATGGAAGAGATACATCAAGAAAATATTCTATTATGCTCAGTGTACTAGAGCAGAACTTTCACCCCTTTAAACTCATTGAAATGCAGCCATTTTTGTTTCAAAGGATTAACATGTTGGCTCTAAAGAGAGAAGAAAAATGTGATTCATGGTGTGCTTGGAATTAGATATTGTTAATTGAAAATAACCCTAGGCACTTACACAGTGCTTTTCAGCTCAGAATCTTGAAACTATTTTGTTTGTATAAAATTCATTCATGTAAAGGGGCTGCTAAAAGACGCATGCAACAAAAATATCATCGAAAAGTACTGAAGGAGCTCTTGTATGCTTCCACTGTACACTAAGGCAAACATCACTCATGGGCAGAAGGCTTTTGAAAATGTGAGGACTCACTGTCACATAGGAACAAAATACCTGTCTGTAAAAATAGCAGGAAATTATTTATGATGGTTTGGCTACAGCTGAATGAGTATCTGTACAGCTAGATAAAACAAGTCCCCTGAAAACTCTGGAAAAAAGACACTGGTGCAGTTAGACTTCTGTCACCCTGAACATGGAAAAGTATTCATTGTGAAATAAGGACTTTGTAGCCTTGTGGAAACTCCTAATCAAAATTAGTGTAGACAAGGAAGTGGTGGGTTTTGGTCACATTGAGTTTTCTGATGGTCTGAATCCTTCAGTTTAGCAGGAAGAGGTTCAGAGCACCCTTAAGTCCACTGTGGTCAAAAGCTACATCAAGATTCCCCGGAGGAATTCCACAAGAACTCAAAAGGTAGGCAGACTGTTAAGGGACTTTATGAATGAAGGTCAGTGACTCTTAACTTCATCACAAATGTTCCTGCTTGGCAAGTGAGGGACCAGGCTCCTACAGTGCAGGGACTTTTTTAAGGTCAGAGACCCACTTAGTCTGGAGGAAATGAAAACCCCTTCAGTCATGTCCTTTCCCACAGTCTCACAGTATCAAATGAAGAAGAAGCATCATTCATGAATTACAGTAATTTTATAAAATATCAAGCAAAAGTCATTAAATTTATGAAAAGCAGAATCAGCTAATTCAGAGAGTGGTCTCTTTCCTTTGGTCACTGGAGTAGTACAGTGACATTCTGTAGTGGTGCTCTGAAGATTTGTGGTTTACGTGCTTGTGCAGAACTGTCACTGATCACAGAATCACAGAATCACTAGGTTGGAACAGACCTTCAGGATCATCAAGTCCAACCCATGCCCTAACACCTCAACTAAACCATGGCACCGAGTGCCAATCTTTTTTTTAAACACATCCAGGGATGGTGGCTCCACCACCTCTGCAGGCAGACAATTCCAGTACTTTATCACTCTTTCTGTGAAAACCTTTTCCCTAATAGCCAACCCATATTTCCCTTGGTGCAGCTTATGGACATGTCCTCTCATTTTGTCTGTTGCTACCTGGAGAAAGAGGCCATCCCCACCTGACTACAACCACCTTTCAGGGAGTTGTAGAGACTGAAAAGGTCACCTCTGAGTCTCCTTTTCTCCAGGCTGAACATCCCCAGCTCCCTCAGTCGTCCCTCACAGGGCTTGTGTTCCAAACTCCTCACGAGTCTTGTCGCCTCCATGCCCTTCCTAAACTGAGGGGCCCAGAACTGTACACAGCACTCAAGGTGCTGTAAATTTTCAAATTTACTAATGAAAGACTCAATACCCTCATCCATGTCATCAATAAAAATATTGAACAGCACTGGCCCCAGCACAGAGCCCTGAGGGACACCACTGGTGCCTGTCCCCAGCTGGATGCAGCACTGCTCACCACCACGCTCTGGGCCCAGCCATCCAGCCAGTTCCTAACCCAGCAGAGAGTGCTCCTGTCCAAGCTGTGGGCTGCAGCTTTTCCAGGGAATGCTGTGGGAGACAGTGTCAAAGGCCTTGCTGAAGTCCAAATAGGCAACATCCACAGCCTTCCCCACATCCACCAGGTGGGTCACCTGGTCAAAAAAGACCAGGTTGGTCAAACATGAGCTACCCCTCCTGAACCCCTGCTAGCTGGATCTGATTCCCTGGCCATCTTGTAAGGGCTGTGTGATGGTACTTAGTATAAGCTGTTCCATAACCTTACCGGGTACTGAGGTCAGGCTAACTGGCCTTTAATTACCAGGATCCTCCTTCCCACCCTTTTTGTGAATGGGTGTCACATTGGCCAGCTCCCAGTCATCTGGAACCTCACCAGTGAGCCAGGACTGTTGGTAAATGAGGGAGAGCAGCTTCACAAGCTCATCTGCCAGCTCCCTCATCACCCTGGGATGGATCCCATCTGGTCCCATAGATTTATGAACATCCAAGTGGCTCAGCAGTTCTCTGCCTCCTCCTGGATAACAGGGGACCATCCTGCTCCCTGACAACATCTGCCAGTCCATGAGGACAATTATCCTGAGGACAAGCCACCTTCCCACTAAAATCAAGGCAAAGAAGGCTTTAAGTGCTTCTGCCTTCTCCTCACCTGCAGTTACTAAATTCCCTCCTGCATGCAGTAGAGAACAAAGGTTGTTCTTACCCTTCCTTTTGCCATTAATATATTTGTAGAAACATTTTTTTGTTATCCTTTACAGTAGTCTCCATTTTAAGTTCAAGCTGAGCTTTGGCCTCCCTAATTTTTTTCCTACATGCCCTAGCAGCCCCCTTAAATATTTCCTGAGTCACCTGACCCTCCTTCCAAAGGTGATACATCCTCTTTTTATTCCTAAATTCCTTCAAAACCTTGTTGCCCATCCAGGCTGGATGTTTGCCTCCTCTTTCAGCACACAGGGACAGCCTGCTACTGTGCCCTCAAGATCTCTGTTTTGAGGTACATCCACTTTTCCTGAACTCCTTTGTTTTTAAGGGCTGCTTCCCAGGGAACTCTCTGAATAAGATCCCTAGACAGGCCAAAATCTGCCCTCTGGAAGTCCATAAGTAAAAGTCTTATTGATATCCCTCCTCATTTCACCAAATATAGAGAACTCTATAATTTCATGATCACTGTGCCCCGAGTGGCCTCCAGCCACCACACCTCCCACCAGCCCACTTCTATTTGCAAATAACAGGTCTAACATAGTCCCTCCCCTGGCGGGCTCACTCACCAGCTGTCACAGAAAGCTGTCCTCCACACACTCTAAAAACTTCCTGGACTTGCTTTTTTCTGCTGTATTATGTTCCCAGCAGATGTCTGGCAGGTTAAAGTCACCTACAAGAACAACGACTGGTGATCCTGAAACATTCTCCAACTGCTTATAGAATAAGTTGTCCACCTCTTTTTCCTGTTGTGTGGACAATAACAGACTCTCCAGTAGGATGTCTGCCTTGTTGGCCTTCCCCTTAATTCTTACTCATAGGCATTCATTGTCGTTAGTTTCAAAACACATGGCATCAAAAGCCTCCTAATGTAGAAGGCCACCCCTCCACCTCTTCTCTCTTTTCTGTCCCTTCTGAAGGGCTTGTAGCCATCCAGAGCAGCACTCCAGTTATGTGTGACATCCCACTACATTTTCATGATGGTAACTACATCACAGCTCTGCTGTTGCACCATGGCCTCCGTCTCTTCCTGTTTGTTACCCATGCTGTGTGCATTAGTATACACCTCAGGTGGGCTACTGATTCCAGAGAACCCAGCTGCATCCCCTCCATCCAATGTCACACTTTGGTACAAGAAGGCAAAACAAGTATCAAGGCCAGGAAATTTTGCAAAGTGTTACCAGATGAAATAAATTACTCTGGAATAAAGATGAAGAGAGCACCACATATGGAAAGGAAAGATCTATTTGAAGTGGAGAGGGCAGGATGGCAATTTTCGTGTGGCTAATCAGTATGGCAATTTCAGCAGGATGTAACTGAGGAGTGCATCCAGCACCTCTAAATGCCCTCTAGGAAGCAAAGGTGATGAACATCTTTGATAAGCCATTCTGCAGTCTTTCATTCTTTGCTAAGCTAAGAAATGATTTTTCTCAGCCCCTACTAGTCCCTAATGATCTTTTTGTATTATTAGTTGGGGCTTGCCATTGCTCTTGGAAACAGGAGTAGCTTACTTTCACACTGTGTCTGGGAGGCAGGTAATGAGATAGGGAAAGATACAGGTACAAGACTTAGTGAAGATAACTTACTCCAAAGTGCTATATTCTGTACCCAGCTTTGGCTCTGGTTTCTCCAAGGTGGAACTAGCTATAAACTGCATGTAACAGGCCAGTGATACTGAAGTACTTGGCTCTGAAAAGATCTAGGAATGAGAAATGCCACACAGTAGAAGCTATTACTGTTGTCATTTTACTGTGGACAGTTCACTATCAGCCTCAAAGAGTGGTGGAGGAGAGGGGTGGAGTGGAGGAGGCTGGAGGAAAAGCCATTAGGATGGGCAGAGAAGGCACTTCCTGGAGCAGACCTATGATAGAGCTATGGAAAAAACCCTCACACCAGAGACCCAGAAAAGTCAGTGAAAAGGCTCTTATTGTTGTCATCAAGGTCAGGATTTCATAGAGGTCTGACCTCAGCTTTATGTAGTCTAAAGTATAGGTCACAACCTCACAAAGGAATCTCCACCAAAGCATGGCACCGGAGTGATATTTGCCTTTAAGCTCCTCAATATGTCACCATGGCTTTTATGTCTCATTCTTCTCTCCTATGTGTGACCTCTTCCTAAGGCTGTTCATTGAGCTCCCTGCAGAGGTCATTAGTGCCTCTCCTGGGGCAGCAAATGTGGAGATAAGGGCTAAAAAAATGCATGGGTTTCACAGGAACTCGGTACTAATCTAGAAACACTGTCTCTGTCTGCAGATAGCTTTCCAAGTCCACAATGGGGAAAACAAAAGTAGTGTTTCAGTTAGCATTCTGCAGCTCCCCAGTGCCAGGCTTCTCGGAGCCCTGAGTTCAGTGCTGCACTGAGTGTCCCAGTGTTAATGGAATGGCACCTGCTGCTGTGTGCAGTGCCTCCACAGAGCACACCTTCCCTGCCAGCCCAAAGGGAATATGCAGCAAAGTCACTGAAGCTCTCTGATTCTAGCAAAATTTGGAGTTTGACATCTTGTTATAAAATCACATACATATAAAATCACGGGAGCTTAATTGTTGGCCCTCATTGTCTCCTGAAATTAAGTGAATTTCCCACAGAAATGCAAGCAAATTTTATCTTAATAAACCTTCAGTATTTACTGGCTTTACTTTGCTGAAGTAACCAGGGGGAATTTAAACTGATCATTTGTTTTCCTGTGGAAAAATCCCATGCATGGTAATAGAGGAGACCCTGAAAGGCTTTTATCTTAATTACTGCAGAAAATTACAGAGAATTAGATCCTTTGTAATGGTTTTCTGAATCATCCTTTGGGGTTTGATAGCAGGAATATAATTCGCTATTGAATTGTATAGACTACTGGAATAACAATGCTTCTAGAAAAGTGTTCACTATCTATTAATGTCTATAGGGCTTCCCTATAAAAGGTTTCTAAAAGCCTTTTATTTACAAATATTTCCAGGGAGTTCTATTATGCTATTCACCTTTGTTTATAATGTGCACTCATTAGAGTAAGAAAACCAAAAATATTCAGCAGAGACCAGCAATCTGGTTTCTGGGAAAAAGGACTGCAAGAAATCACAGGAGACCATCTTCATAACCCTGTGAAAATGCATCACACAGCCAACGAAGGCAGAAAATAGCTAAGGTTTACATCCTGCATGGAGTTACTGATGGCAGACCCTTTTTCCCACCTAAAATCTGCAGGTTTAGGGAGCTGCAAAAAGCTTTTCTTAGGATTACAGCTTCAAACTAACACAGTAAGTCGCTAGTGGAATTTGATCACACCCTAGAAGCTTGCATGCAAGAATCCATGATTCCATGTGTAATACAGCAATAATTGATGAATTCCTTGTTTACTTCCTTCAGCTGAGCAGCAGCCAGGTCTTTCAGCTGCAATCACGGCTCCCTCCTGAGAGACTGTGTTGTGCATAGCCTGCTTCTTCCTCCCCTAGTACTTGTTGCACTGACAGAAAAGGACTCCCCGAACCCTTCTCTGCATCCTCACTTACACCTCACAGACATCAATATTGTTACATGGGAAAAACTGGGTCTTAGTTATGCAGTGGTTTGCTACAAAGTTCTGGTCTCGTTGTTAACGTGCTTAAGCACCCGAGGAATGCTTGCAATGGCAGTGTGGTGAGGCACTGTCTGGTGCTTTGTGTACCTAGGAGTGATACCAGGCTCCTCTTCCATCCCCCAGTTAGCAGTAAGAGCTACACAATATCTGCTTTGGGAGTTTTCCATTTCTGATGGGCATTTCTGTTCTTCTTTTAGTTTATGCTAACTGCTTTTTCTCTCTTCTTATATGACCTTGAAGGAGAAGACCTTGCTGAGTGTAGTTGTGTGCTTTTCAACCAATTTGTTATTTCACCACCTGATGGGGTACACGCTGAACGGTGCCTGACTGCAGCGTGTGCTGCCAGAGTTACCCTGGTTTAAGCAGTACAGCTAAAGCTGCCACATGCAAGTGTTTACAGATATGGGAACAAGAGAAGTCACAGAAAAAGTCCAGGCATCTATCTTCAATCTCCCCTTAAAAGTTCCCTGTGGGGAAAATGGAAGAAGGATGTCAACAGCAGCTTCAGAATTTGCTTGTTTCTGCAAAAGAGGTGAGGATAGAAGTGGAAACACAGTGACTTTTTGTGACTTTCCAGGTGACAACATGCCAAGCTTTCACACAGGAGTACAGAGGTATTCTAGCACTGAAGGATACTGAGGGTTTTTTGAGAAAAATTAAATAAGGAAAATGCTACAAAGGTATCCCAACACTGCATACCCATGTGTTGAAAGTCCACATGATAAAAGGTGTTTATCTCAGACTAAAAGGTGCTTTTCATTTTCCGGGGACCCATTTATATTGCAGATATTCATATGCCACTTGCTAACACAAAACACTTAAGAATTAACGCAGACCATTTCAGAAAGCAGAAAACAGCATGCTCAGTACTGGAAGTAGAAAGCAAATTATAATAGTTATTAGATTTATAAGTTGAACTAAAGCTAGAAAAAACGTTCATGTGTGTTGCAGTTCTGACCAAGTCCTGGCTAACTAATACCTTTCATGAAAAGCACAATTACCTTGATTTTCCATATCTTTCCTTCCTTCCCTCCCCTCCCATTCTTTTATTATTTTTCATTTGCAATTGTCTGTCTTGGCAGACAGACAAGTCCTGTGTTCAGGACACGACTCCTACTCGTTATTATAGATCTCTAAAATGTTTTATCTAACACATTTTCAGGCTGTCACAAGAATTACAGGAGGTTTTTTTTTTGTTATTATAGATTGTTCTGCTTTTTGTTTGTCCATCTCAGACTTTCCCTTTCTCAGATATGACCCATGCACCAGCCAAATCTGTGCTGAAATCTGCTTCTCAACAATATGAAAAACAAGCTCTTAAAAATCTGTCAGTAATGGCCAGATGCAGAGAGATTTTTAGCGAAGCAGGGCAGTTAAATACAGTACAGAGCTCAGGCCTCCTGGATTTCATTTTATGTTAATGTGCTTTTACAGAAAGACACAAAGAAATCTCTTAGATCTTCATGCTAATGAAAAGGAAATTGATATATAAGTCAGTGTGGTTTGGCAATCATTTACAGATTGGGGTACTCTGACAGGAAGCATAATGTTAGGAAAGACAGAATAAAGGGACTGTTGGCTTTAAACACATGACCAAGGGACTGTTTCCTCTTTGTGTAGATGCTGCCACAGGGAATGGTAGTATTTCCTGCAAATCTCCGTTTCCCCACACCTTTATGACAATTAGTAAGAAGTGTGTTCTTCATAGAAAAGAGTCTGGGTGTTAAAGTGTTTCTTGTTTTCATACGCAGAAAAATATCCGTCTTTTACAGCTACGCCATTTTACAGCTGTGGCTGCTACACAATGGCCTGGAGAACTGAGCCACCTGTGAACTCAGTGTAGGATTTGAAGAAAGAAAGGATGCTGAGACTGGTACATTACTAGGCTCCAAAGAGGAAGCAGATATGTCAATCACAGTTGCTATTTTACTGAGTTTGCATGTAAAGTGCTGTGCTGAAATCTGCTCAAGAGCTGCAGAATACAATGTGAAAGTTAAACTGCTGCTACCTTGTGAGCAGAGGGGTGGCTTGAGAAATGCTGTAATTGGGTCTTCTGGGTCTGTACATCACTGCAGGCACAGACCCACCGGTAACATTTCTAAGCTCCTGGGATGGGAAGAGAGTCACTGAGTGAGGTCTCTGAGCATGCAAGGAAATGAAACAGAAGGGCTAATGACCACTTCTTCATTGTGTTTATATCTGATTTCCAGTACAATAGGGCCTTGATTATAATTTGTGGCTTTTGATATTATTGTACTACAAACAATTGACTACAAATGAACAACAGCAATGAGTAGACAAGCTATACATAATGCACATAGATGTGTAAGGAAGCATGTCATACTGTTTGTGTTCCCCAAACTGCCCCACCAAAATTTATATTTATTAATTTTATTTATGTATTTATTTATTTTATTATTATATTTTTTAAATTTATTACATATGAAACCAAACTCAAACACCAAATCTGTATCCTCTCCATGTAGGAGAAATTTGCACATGGTGGGGGGATTTAATGTTCTGGTCATATCATTGTACCAAAGCATTAGCTCCAGTGCAGCACTGCAATGCTCAGATACGAATCCAAATTTTACTGCTTGAGAAAATCCCATTTTCAAAATAAATCTAATGACAGAGAATTAATATAAATCCAGGAAATGAGCAGCAGAAAATCTATACAAGCATTGCTTACAGAAGCCCTGAGCCAGCCCACTTAGAGACTATGAAGTTTACCAGATCAGCTTCAAAGATGCATGGTTACAATCAAATGACACTTTACAATAGTGAGATAACACATCACCAGTATATTTTCACCAAAAAAAAAGACAAAAAAAAAAAAAAAAAAAAAAAAGACACTGAGGCAAGAATAGTAAATGATCCACCTGGAGACTTTCAAGAATTGTTGCCTGAAGATGGTTGAGAATCAGGAGTTTGCTTCTTAGAACCTTTCTTAAAAGCATCTGCTCTTCTTTTAGAAAATGTTTTAAGCATCCTGAGTATGAGTATTTTGAAGCTGATTATGACAGATGCAATGTTATTGTTTCAAAAACTTTTAATGAGCCCAGCTCTGCTGCCATGTGGATGGCTCGATGCTGTGTTCTACTGACAGGATGCAGATCACAACTCTCCACAGGGGAAGGCTTTTGTTTTTTTAATCTGGAGAAGTTTAAATCTGTCAAGGAAGCAATACACATGCTTTTAAAACTGTCTGAAGATTGTTGTGTGTGGTGGATGCTATTGGTCTGACATAATCCTTGGCATATTGAGATTGTGCCTGTAAATCATCCAGATTTTTAGCTACAGACACAAAAATCTCTAGTGCCTGGAGGGGGAATAAGAAGGTCATCGTCTCTGGGAGACATCTGAGGGACATTAAGTATATGGAGAGGGACACAGTTGAGTATAATCCATGCTGGTTTGGCTGACAAATTTAATAGTTGTGACCACACACATCTCATGAGGGGACAGCTCCAGGTGATGAAACTAATGGAGTTCATGGGTCAGAATTGAGCTGTTTTTACCCTAAAAATGGGGAAATCAAGAGAGAACTGTGAATACAAAACAGGAGCCCAATTCCTTGCCAGTTCCAGATCTCCAGAGTCTGAAAGTGCTGTGATGGGGCTCTGTACTGCAGTTCTTCCAAATCTTGCCCCTTTGAAGCATGACCTGACTAGCAGAGACAGGGAAACATCGTGAGTCCAAACTTCATCTGAAGACTCTGTGTGCCCTGAGTCTGCACTAAACCCAGCCTTTGCAAATCCCAGCCTTGTGGAGCCTGAAGACTGCTACCTGTATGTGTTTTGAAGATGCTTTTGAAGTGTATGTAATACAGGCAAAGCTTCTGGCACCAGAAGAAGGGATGACCTAATGCAAAGAAACACAAGGAGTGCTTTGCATTCTGTGACATTCCAGTTCTGTCCAGGAGTCCCAAAATTCCTTGCTACAGAACCAGACTAGGGACTGCTAGTGGAGGGAAAGGTCTAAGAGCAGAGAAGTAGCTGAAGTACACTAGGCTATCCACCACACCACGGCAATGGAAGTGAGGTCCTGACTAATGTGATCTTGCACATTAATGTGAAACTAGGTTTGGTGCTTCTCTGGCCTCCTTCCTACTGAGACTGGTGCAGACCTGGGGATTGAGGTACCACAGAGAAAGTGTGCAGGCAGAGGAAAAGGGAGAAATCTTGGCCAGGATTCAGCTGTCAATGGGAAGAGCACAGTTGAGTGCAAAGCCAGTGAAGGAAAGGGAGGAGGATGGCACAGCAGGATCTTTGGTCTGCCACTGAGCAACCCTCTCCATGTGAGCAGCTCATTTCCCTGCTCTGCCACTCTTCTTATCTGCACAGACAGCCTGTTCTACAGGCCAGGACCAGGCTTCTGCAACACAAGGCAAAAAGGACCCTTGAACAGCTTAGAAGGTACTGCAATAATATAAAGCAGAAATTGCAGCCACCAGATGGAGAAAATAGAGCACTTCCAGTCAGCAATTTTCTTCCTGGTGAAGTCCCATGCCACATGAAGCTTTGAGCTACAGCTGCTGCAGTGCTAAGTACAGAAAAGGGAGGTCTTTCTGGAGTCTACTTTTAAATTTAAAAAACTGGGTACAATTTCCATGAAACGAAGGATGAATTTAGCTCATTTTGCATCATGCTCTAATTACAAACAGCAGTGAAATATTCTAAGATGATGTATCTCAGGCTCCATCTTATTTCTGAATCTTGTTCCAATTAATTCCCTCTACCAGTTTACAGCACCTAAATGAAATGAACCAAGCATCAGGCTGTGAGTTGCCTGGTCATTCTCCCTTGGTACCCTGGGCCAATTGCTCTTCATAGCTACTGCAGTACTCTTTTGCCAGTCTCAGGATGATAGTATTAATACTTACTTGCTATCCAGCAGTTTTTTGAGACAGCCTATACAAGTATGAAAAGCTTTTTGAGGTCCTAGGTCATGCTACAGAAGTGAGGACAGTTATTTCTTCTCTTTCACATAATTTCTCTGTGGCCTGCTCAATTTCTGAATGCTGGAAGTAGCATTGAAAAGAGGGTATCTGTTCTGCAAGAAAAAAAGGAGAGGAAGTCTATTTTGAAGGAGGAAAAGAGGAAGGCTGTTTGAAGGAAAGAGAAAACACATGGGAGAAAGGAAGGCTGAATGTGAGAGGGAGAGCACAGATTCTAGTGCAGATGAGAAGCAGTTTAGTAATCCAGGTTTTCAAACCCTATCCTGAATAAGGTGAATGTCCTCATGGCAAGTCTTAGGGCTAGTACAGCAGTGGCCATAGATTCCTTCCACATCCCAAATAATGCTCACAGGAAGAGCTTTGAGGATGCTGCATTTCTTTCCACAAAGAAAAATTTTGGAAAGAAAAAAGATTTGGTAGAAAACTCCAGGCCAACACTATTTGCAATCTCATTCTCATTTATTTGCTCAAGTAATCCCCAGTGCTTGATTTACGTAAGACTTGAATTAACTGTGTATTTATTCAAAGATCTTAAATTACACTGATGTGATGAGGTAAAATTGCAAGCTGATGCAGTTTCAAGGGTATTAACAAGCACATGAGGGTGAGGCAGATCCCACTTGCCATTGAAGAATCCAAGCCCATTCAAAGGTTTCTAGAGAAGATGGTAAGAATGGTCTTTTACAAGTACAATTGCTTTTTATGAAGCAAAATTTCTCTTAGCACTGAGGTAAGATAGAGAGGTTCAGTAGCTGTCAGACACTTTTGAAAAAAATTAAAGCTGCTTGCTTGATGCTGCTCGTGGTGAACAGTCTTGGTTTGAGCTCAGACACTGAATGAAGCAAATTTTTGGATCTGAGCAATTTCTGAATAATGCATGGTACCAGGAATAAAATAAATTCAGATGAGCAAGAAGCATGGAGCAGTTATGACCCTGATCTAATGGAAAATTTCTCTAAATATGAAGGTGATTATAACTTCAAGTAGAGGTGCCATTAAAAAAGACAAACTGAAATTACCGTTGCTTCTGGTGTTAGCTGTTTCTGAAGTACTTCATGTTTTCAATAGGTGTTTAGTGAATTCAGGCAATGAAAGCTAGCTATGAAGTTGTCACTGAACAGGATTTAAACCTGTTAAATGAAGAGGGAGAAAAATAATAATGTAAGTCTATGGTTGATGTGGGTGGAGAGTTGATGGGACCATTTGGAGGTCCGCAGAAAGACAGAATCTGAGACAAAATGCTCATAAAGAAATGACTGGAAGTTCCAGTATTGAAATATGATGCAGCAAATAAGATATGGTTAGGAAAGAAAGCTATCTGGTCCATGAAACTTGTGGAAATAATTAGCTTGAAAAAGATGAGGCAAGAGGATTGGGGGTGAAAACTGTAACTGGTATAAAAAGATCTGTCTGCTTTGCCTAAGTGGTGCCAGTCATGCATGAGGCACAGCTGCTGGTGGTTTGCACCATGTGAAAGGGAAACAAGGGTACCCACGCAGCTAAAAATGGTTATGACAGGCACACAGGAGACTTAGAGGTGTTCAGAGATGGACAGGGCAGGTCTTGAAGTGGACTGGGATTCAGAAGCCACTGTGACTTCTATGGGAGCAGCATTATCACAAGAGGGAGCTGTCCGCCTGTACGAGATTGTCACCCCGGCCAGAAACACTGCAGGGAGACAACACCGGGGCTCCCAAAGCCTGGCAGGGACAGGAGGCAAGAGATCCCGAGTGCTCAGACAGGCAGCGACTACGGCAGCCTAGCATGGGAGGGCACGGGCTGAGCCGGGCTAGCAGAACTAATCCCCAGGGCAGGCCACCAACACTGCACACTGCTAATTGCTCTTCTGCAAGTCAGGTCCTGCATTGTGCAAGTGCTGTCAGTTAATTAGGGTTTATTTTTGTTTTTCTATAGGCTTTGCTGGGGAGGGAGAAAAAGGAGAGGTGCTTGGTCAAAGTCAGACAAGGTGCTAGTCAGAGGTTCATGTGACAAGGCAGCTGATCACCAAGTCTCAGATGGTGAATGAAGTCGATGTGTGTCAGTTGTCTGAACACAACAGGGCCCGTGTACCCAGCAGAGGGCATGTGCACACACACAGAGACACACAGAGACACACACAGACACACACACTCCTGCCTTTACCTCCGGGACATCATTTCTTAGATAATGAGCATATCAGTGCCCCAAACGGTATAAGTGGCTACAGGACAAAGCCAGAGGCATCAGGTGTTCTGCTTGAATAGTTTGTGGTTTCTGTTACAGAGTCCAAACGTATCCTTCTGCTGAACTTCTGATCAAGGTAATGGTTCAGAGGAACTAAGCAACATCCCTAAGCTCAGGTTTAAAGACTGGCATCTGTATTTACAATGTATCAGGCAAGCCAGCCTGTAACCTCTTCACGCTGAGTTTAGTTTCACCTTCTAATTACTTATGTGAACGCTCATGCCTGATTTTGGTAGACACATTTTACCATAGTCTGAGACAGAGCTGAAATCTTTGTTTCCTGCCAAGAATTTTGAGAGGGTAATATATATCCAAGCAGTTTGCACCAGTGGCATAGCATCTAAATGCCCTACAGAAGACAAACACAATGTATTTGTACACTCCCGGGGCAGGAAGATGAGACAGTTCTTCCAGTAGATGCACTATGATATGTAATGGATCGTGCTGTATGTGTTCAATGATGGGTCAAGACACAGAAGATCAGGCTAAAGGGAGAAAACCACTGCAGGTTGAAAAGTTAGAAGGCATTAAAATTACATACAGAAGAAATGGGTGTAGTCTTGTCGATGGGAGAAATGGATGAAGATCAGAGGTCTGGGCTCCTTGCCACGGGCTACTTGACCTCAGGCAAGTCTTCCGAGATCCCATTTCCCCTCCTACCCTTTGTCTATGTGACTCCCAGGAGCTTCAAGGCAGGGTGGATCTCAAGCACAGGAGTAACTGTACTTTATCTTGGTCATTTCTCCTAAGACATAAAATCACTTCTTTTATATATACATATATATATATATATATATGTACGTATGTATATATAAAGCAACCTTCGACATAGCAGAAAAAGCTAAAAAGGAATAAACAGAATGCCTTGGGAGCGTGTGGGAGGAGCAGAGTTCACAGCCAGTTATTAATCCACTTTCAGGACAAGGCTTTTGCCGAAATTTAAAACTAAATTTAAAATTAAAAAGAAAGGGGGAAAAAAAGAGAAAGAATATTAAAAAAAAAAAAAGAAATGTTCATAGCCAACGGTCTGGCTCCAGCCTCAGCACCCGCCCGCCGTGACGCCGGCAGCGGAGCCCCCCCCGCAGCCCCGGCCCGGCGCGGGCAGCCCCCGGCGCGCTGCTGCGCTCCCCGGCGCGGGCGGGCGGCTCCGCGGGCGCGGCGGGCGGGGGCCGAGCCCGTGCGGCCGCTTGTTGATCGCGGCGGCCGGCGCCGCTCCGCGCTCCGGGCCGCGCCGGCGGCCCGCCCCGCGCCCCGGCTTGCCGCTGCGCCGCCGCTCGCATTCTTCCATTGCAACAGCGCAAACCCCTCCTTTCTCTCTTTCTTTTTTTTTTTTGGCCCTTTCCCTTTTTTTTTTTTTTTTTTTTTTTTTTTTTTTTTTTTTTTTTTTTTTTTTTTTTTTTTGCATGAAGATGGCGGCGCCTCTCGCCAGCAAGGCAGGGTCCGCCGGCACCACCAGCAAGCCTCCCTTCCCGGAGCTGGATTTCCGATCGGGAGCCAGGGTGGAGGAATTAAATAAACTCATCCAAGAATTCACCAAGCACGATCAGAGGGAGTACGACGACCAGCGAGCCCTGGAGATCCATACGGCGAAGGACTTCATCTTCTCCATGCTGGGTAGGGCAGGGACCGTGCGGGGCGGGGGCGATGCCGGCCGGGTTCCCCCGGGCAGGGCTCCCGGCGGTGCCGCACCAGCGGACCCTTTCCCCGCGCCGCGGCCCGCCGGCCTGGAGGGTCCCGGTCACAGGGCGGCTCACACCCCCAGGAAACTAATTTTTCCTGTTCTCTACAGCTGGCCTTTGGCAGCGGTGTATTTATAAGCACAGAGGAAAGGCTGGGTCGCAGAGCTGACCGGTGCCCGAGAAACACGCCGAGTCAGCTGGGCTGCAGGCGAGGCGAGCCCTACCCTTTATTGTTTTTCCCATCAACTATCGAGGGGGTTTTTAAATTTTTTTTTTTTTCTAGACCGCTTAATTTGGTTATTAGACTGGCGTATGCTTGTACAGGAGCATCTCTCGAACTGCCTTTCTTGCTTAGGCTGCAAAACTCGCAGCGAGTGGAGTAAGTCAGATTGTGGCGGGGGAGTCTTCATCTGTGTGAAACTTTGATTCGCGGATAGGGATCCTTAAACCAGGGTGAAGTATGTGTTGGTCCTTGCGGAAATCACCTGGGCTCTAGCATGACTAAGGCTTCTTAAGAGTAACAGTAGAATGACTAGCAGCTCTGATTCTCCAGGTAGTCAGTTTCTGATAAATATTTACCTCGAATTAACTAAGAAATCACTCAGACGAATAAGAGCCTTCAGGATATAAAAGGGTGCTCTTTAACATGCAGATTGGACCTTGAAATTAGTCATCCAAGTTTCAATCATCATCTTAAACATACTCTCCAACATTTTTGCGTAAACAGCTGCTGTGGCCAGTGAATGATTCTTTGTAGCTCAGAGGTGCACATACACCCTTAAAGCATTCTTGGCACAAATCAAGTGTATGATCTGCATGTACACTCTGAATGAATAACCTACATCACTTTTCTCATCCAGAAACACAGAGCTCTCCTATTGCAATAATTATTGTTTTCTGTATAGAAAGATTGTCACTATAATAGAACACTTCCTCTCTAGCCATGAACACCTACTCTAATGAGAATCTATCTGTCCCACTGGTTATCTTGTAAGGTACCTGGATGAGTGTAATTGCCCACTGTATGGGTTTTGCACAATTTTATGTGTGTATTGCTTTTTCTCCAAGGGCTGGACAGGATATAGCAGACTAAATTTAGTCTGAGAACAAGGACAACCAGTTGAAAAGTCAGTAGCATGTATATTTATAGTTGCAGTTATAAATATTTTTCCCCTCACAGTTAGACAACAACACAAAAGATGTGGTGAAGCCATGGTTGCATCACAGCCTGTAGGATTTTTGTTCTTGAAAACCTGATCTGGTGGAAGTCATCCAGTATTATGATCTGATACATTTTTCAATCAGGGCTTTAAATAACTGGCTGAGGAAGCATGGCTGGATGGGATGGAGCAAAGAAGAATGGAGAGAAAACAGCTATAGCTGCTGTGTGGCTATTAAGTAGAGAAAGCTTTGTATGATCCTGTTTAAGCATTAATAGTCTTTGTAGGGTACAGGATCACAGAATTTCTGCCTGCCTCGTGGGAGAAGGCAATAGAAGGAAGAATAAACTGGAGCATGCCTTGTATTTCTGCAAATGCACCCTAATACTTTGCTGTTCGTGAAACAGGGAGCCTTAGGCTGTTTAGAAGTAATGTAAATTAATGTGGTTGTCTTTGTTTATCTAATGACTGGGGGATGAGCATTCTTCAGTTTTAAATTTATAGCTAAACCTTGGTTTCAAAAAAGCTGTATTTCTGTCTAAGTTGTAACTGATTATTTTCAGTAAGTCTTGCTTCTGAATAAGAGAAGAGACTTGAGGAGTGAGCCCAGGACAGAAACGGAGATGGGATGTCTGATTTGCCTGCATTAGACCCAGGAGTTGTGTTTGTGGATCAGATCCTTCTTAGCAAGAGAGGCTCTTAAATCTAAAAGGATTTAACTTATTAATAAATAGCTCTTTCCCCTGTGCCTGATCCCTTCCATACATCCTGCTCTTATCTCGTTGGGTGATAATAGGAAAATTAAACATAGCTTTCCTGATTTAATTACACTGGTGTGTAATTGGTGGATGAATGATAGGTGAGGGGACTTTGTGAAGATTCTCAGATGTTTGTATTCTGCATGGCTTGCTCTCTAGGTCAGCCTTTGCTTTTAATTTCTATTAACTTTTTCATCTGTGTTGTCTTGCCCTGGCTATAAGCAACTGAACTCTGGGAGATTTCAAGAGTTGGACTGTGAGGAAATGAGGGAAAGGTACTACTTGTCATGTGTTTGTTCAAAATCTTGTGCCCCAAGCATTAGAAGAGGACTGCAAATGACTTACCTCTCTGGTGGGGGAAGTGAGTATTTTCTGAATGTGGGTAGTTCTTGGATATTCACAGTCCCTTTCACAGTCACCAAGACCATATGGTCTTGCCAACACCCTACACCAAAACAACAGGTGTATTTTGGTGCCTGTGTTGGGTGAATCCCTTTACTCACACTGAGCTATACCTGATAAATACTTGTGTCTTTGATTCAGGTATAATTGAGCTTCAGAGGAAGGAAGTGCTGTAGGAACCAAGAAAACGAGTGGAGAAAAGACAGTCTTGTGTGCTGGGCAGAGGGCTGGCTAAGAGAGGCTGAGCGACCAAGTCTCTGCCTGCTAGTCATGAAAGGAGCTAATTACTTATTCCCCTTATGACTCAGTTTTGGGGGGTTTTGTGCTTTCAGAGTGATAAAGGAGTATTTTTATCAAATGATGATATTATAGTCAGTGATATTTTGATTTTTAAAGCACTTGCTGCTATTATGATGGGAGGTGCATAGCAGTCATATTAAAAACCTTTTAAGGGTACCCAACCAAGAGAGTATTGTTCTTGCAGTACACGTACTTTCAGGAAATTCTTTAATAAACACTACCTGTCTCTTTCTGTTCAGCACCTAAGTAAAGAGTGCTCTAGTGAACGGATGTAGTAGGCTTAAAAATCCCATCTATTATGCTCTTGGGAACTAGAACACTGCGTATATAATAATAACTCCTTGGAATTTCTAGTGCTATTGCTGCTTCAAACCAGCTCATGTTATTTGGAATACTGACTCTAGAATTTTATATAGTAACAAGAGAAAGGAACAAAGATATATGAATAAATACAGACTATATAGAGCGATAGTCTCCACTCCAGGTACACAACAGGGTTCAGTCATCTAGAGCAGTTTTCAAGCTCTTTGGGTTTGTGTTTTTTTTCTATTTCCTACTATGAGTCTTCTCAGCAGAGCCAGAAGACAGATGCTTAGAACATTTCATGCCATTCTCCTTCTTAAGACATCAAATCAGGGAAAGTTTAAATTGATGGTAAAGTGGCCTTTTGGGGTTTTAAGGCCTCTAGTGTATCTTTTTGTCATTTCAGGGGTTTCTTCTGGGGGAAGTGCCCATCAGGGCAGGCCATACTTTGAGCATCTGCAGCTAGCTGCAACTTAGAGCTGTTGACAAGACCTCTAGAGAGCTTGTCTCAGCACCTGATACAGGAGAAGTGGTGATCCTATTCTGAGATCATTTCCCAATTCTCTAGTGTCTGCCTGGTGCTGTGCTGGGAGTGCTAGCAAGTGTTTGTGATAGAGACAAGTCTCAAGAGTGGAAGCAGGGCTGGCATCAGCAAATGATTTCTGCTGCCAATACCAGCTTCCCAAATGGAGTGAGCTACCCTGCTGAGCCCCTGCATCTGTAGCAAGGCTTCCAGCTGTTTCTTGGACTGATGGGCCCCAAAAATATGTGCTATGGAGGTGCAGATTGCTGTGCTGACAACACAGGTGTCCTCACAACAGCTTGCTTTTATCAGCAGCTTCTACAAGGAAAGAATTTTCCAGTCTCCTGTACCTGAGGTCTGTGTAGCAGAACATCATTGGCAGTGTGACTCTTGTGTGGATTTGTGTGGCATTTTTTTCTTCCCTTCCCTACCTGCCATAACTTGCTGATAAACTCTATTGTAAATTAGATTTCAGGCATTGTTTGAAGTGTTACCTGTTTGTCTAGGATACATCATGGAAATTCTCTGGTTCCTGTTGTAGTGTCGAGCTGATGAAATAGCAACAGGATTGGAGTGATCTCTCTAGGGTTAAGTCTTTTGTGTGTGCGCCTTCTCTCAAGAGAAGCCAATCATGATAGGAGCACACTGTACTCTGAGGCCTATGTTAATAAAGGCTCCCTGCTGGCATTCCCTGTGCTGATGAATGCATAATGCACAGCTGTTAAAAACAACCTTACTCTATCACAGATTTAATTTCTGGCTTCACTCGTGTCTCCTCTCTGCAGACCACATATTTCTGTATTTGCATTTGAGGCTGTGGGGATTTCTTGGTGGTTTTGTTTTTCTCAATTAGAGGGCAGTGTACTAAACTGGTAAGGTAAGCCTACAAAGCATTGGTAGCTTCTATTTGGTTGTACCTGTCAGAAATCAACCAATTTGATCTCACTGGGAATTAGTTAAAAAAGGTTTGGTAGCCTCCTCTGTCTCTTTGTTCAAAGGGATTTCTGGTCCATATATGTGTCATCAGTGAAAATAGATTAAAAATCTTTGTCTCAATTTCTTTTAAGATGCTGGTATTTTACTTGCTGAACTACTGTTTTGAAACATTAGTCTGTGATGCAAAGTATTTAGTGTAATAGCTAGGAACATGTCCTAAGGGCTCAAATTCTCATAGCAGGCTTGCCAGACTGCCCACCACCTGTTCCTTCAATTGTGGAAATATTTGTAAAAGATTTGGGTGAATACTTGCCAAGCCCAATTATGCAATTATGTTTTAAGGGCAATTTTATAATTACAGTGGAGGATGGTAACCAGGATACAGGAGTTGTTGAGGTTTTGACTTATCTTTTTTTTTTTTTTTTTTTTTTTTTTCCTATGTGACGTTGCGTGGATGCTAAAGTATTTGGGGCAATTCTAGTTAGAAACCAGTTGTTCAACTGTCTTTTAAGGAGTTGGCTACTTTTAAAAGTGAAGGTCAATTAGAGATGACTCCAACATTGCTCAGGAAGGACATGTTTTATTATAGCTTTGGTATCCTGCCGGTTGGATGTGTACTCTGAGACCGAGAGTAGCCCATAGACAATGCCCAGTTTAGGGGAAACTCAGAGGGTAAAAGGCCTGCCTGGACTTCTCAAAGAGAATCTCCAAACTGGACAATATTTTGGACAGTTGGGATTGTCTGTTGTAATTTTTATTTGAAAAATGCCAGGTTCCTGCTTTGTCTCCTGCACAACTGAAACCTTTTCCTGGGCCTTGATATGTACATTTTTGCATTTAGGTGCACCTTTAGGTACTTTTGCTGCAAAGATGGTTTTCCCAGGCACACCTCCAGAATCTTGTTCTGCCCAGGTCAGACCCTATTTGTACTCTGCAGGATCAGTTAGGTGAGAAAGTGCCAGGAAGAGATATGGTTAAGGCCAAGATTGCCTTTCACCTCCAGTCAAAGGGTCTTGAGTTGCAAGGACTGCTTCAGAATGACCCTGTGAACAGTGACTGAGATGGCGAATGGCACTTCCAAGCATATGTGTGTGAAACCCTGTGGTGGCAGCTGCAGGTAGAATCTCTGAAATAAAGCTGTCAGGTTTCTCTGAGTCTAAGAAAAATGGCCTGCCATTGAGTCCATCACCTTTGTCTGGGTGATGCTGATGTATGAAGCTCACTTGAGAAGCGAGAGCTGTAGATCATTTGCTGTGAAAAGAGAGGCTGAAGAGTTGAGTGCATTATATAGGGTGACATATCTCCTGGGTTCTCCCTTAGCAACATCTGTGATGGGTTATGTTCCATGTCCTAAAAGAAAACCCTTAATTCTGCCCGTTGGTACCTTGGCCTGCTATCCTCTGAACAAGGAGAAAATTCCTCGAAAGTGACAGTCCCTTCATGTGTAAATGTAACAATGTACTATGTTACATTTCATGTGTTTAATTTGCTTGTCTTTGGGATATGAAACAAGCAATGAGTAAGTGGAGTTTGGGGGAAGTAAAGGGAAGTATCTGCCCCGTTTTTCCCCCTTTGGAAAAGCAGAAGACCTATCATGGGAACTAAGCAGAAAGCAGCTTTGGAGGCTGAATTCACAGAATGTCCTTTATTGCGAAAAGAGTAGTGAGCCTGCGTGGGAGCAAGGGTGAGAGAGCTGAAAAATGACCTCTAGCTGCATATCTCAAATTATTGGTCCGAGTCTTGTCCCGATGACTCGTAGTGTGGTGTGAGTTCAAGAGCTGAACTGTAGCTTTTTTGGAACTTGCAACCATATTTCATAGGTTCCCCATCTTAACTATGGATTTTATATCCAGTGAAGTTTTATGACTTCTGTTAGCACAAACCTCTCTTACTGTCTGACTAACAAAAATATAGGAGTCGGCTTTTCTTGGTGTTTTTCTTTTCTTTTTTTTTTTTTTTTTTCTTTTCTTTTTTGCTAATGGAACCGGAAGACAGCTTATGAGACATTCAAAATAAATCTTTCAGCAGCAGCTGATGTTCCAGTTGACAGATGCAGCTATGGATTTTGCTGTGTTTCATTAAGAGAACTGCACTGTTTGCTTTCATTTCTACCATTCTGTTGCGTTCCCTTTTACTGTAAATAGCAATTGTCCTGGACTGAGTGGATTAATCTGTGCCTTAGTACTTCAGCCATGATTCTCTGAATCATGTTCTTCTGCATTAGATAAACTTTCTGCAGTTCTTTCAAAGCACTATTTCAGAGAGTGTGTGGATGTATAGGAATCATTCAGTTTGAAGAAGATAGATTCCCTGCTCCCCACCATGTTTGGCTTTTGAGCTTTTAATAAACACTTGATGCTAAGAAAGTTGCAACAGTCTTAGTAATGAATTGTGCTTCAACTGTCAGACAGTCTGATTTTAACCTAATTTAAAGCATTTTATTAGAAGGTTATTAATGTATTTTGTTATAAACATGCTGGTGTCAAAAGTACAAATACCATTGAGTGGGGGTGATTGGTTGCTCTAAGGTTCATAATATCCATGTCTTTGACACAGCAGTGATAGCTACTGCCACCCACTCATATTTAGGGCTGTGGGCAGACATTTTCACAGCATTGGGTGGCTTCAGCTGGTAGAACAGGAGGTGGGTGGCATCTATTTCAACCTAAGAAAATCGTTCTGTGGGTGAAACGCTGAGCCAGAGTGAGGACAGCCTAGACCTCTGTTCTGAACTGCCCCCAAATTTCTACAGATCTATATAAGTTTCTGATAATGATATGTAGTAGGACCTTGGTACTATGAGAGGCCTTCCTTGCCTCCAGTGCTTCAGCAGTCTGTGAAAGGTGAGATGGTACTGGAAGAGGGGAATGTTGTAGTGCTGCAGTTCTTCATGACAGGATGGTTTCATCATGCAACTCTCCTATGTAAAGGGAAGTCTGGTTCTGAGAGTCTTGCCATGAAAAGTATTTAAATAATGAAAGCAGTAGTTGCCCTGTTATTGGGTGTTGATCTAATGGCTTTGAGATCAAGTACAATTCAACCTCTATGAGAGCGATTACAACCTGACCCAGTTCTATTCTAGCAAGTAATCTTATTTTGTACTGAACGGATCCCAAAGCAAAATTGGGACAAATTAGTTTAAAGAACTCATCCTGTCCATAGTGTGCATATCGATGCAATTTGGCAGTGTCAGGCAATGTCTCTCAGTAGAAGTTTGGGACAGAAGGCAAGGGAAAAATACAAGATATGGCCAAAACTAGAAATCCTCCTTGGTTGGCCATTTGCAGTGAATGTTTTTTTTTTTTTGTCCCATGACACACTTATAAGGGGGTCATAATTTAGGAGAAAAGTTGAAGTTTATATGTGGGACGTCATTGATCTGCCAAGAGCTTCTTTACATGGCTTGCAGTCAGACCATACAGAATCTCTTCCACCCACTGATGGAGAGTTCATAAATGATTTGGTCCAGAACTGCTGAGCAGTTAGAAAACTCTTTCAGTTTCATCTGGAAATAACAAAGTCAGTTCTTGCTTTACTGCATAATCTTCTAGGCAGTGTGATTTTTTTGTTTTGTTTTGTTTTAAAATGTCTTTACCGTTCCTGTTGTGGGATCTTTTGGCACTGCTCCACAACTCTCTCTCAAGGATGGATGTTTTTATTAAGTAGTGCATATTTGACCTGGTTTAGAAAATCAGGTACTGAGGTTGTGAAGGAGTGGTATTAAACATCTATCAGAAATGCTAAGACAAACATTGCAATTATTTTCTGTGCATTTCCCTTCAGCATTTCTACTCTTTGCATGTGAATAGTCTGAAGAGTTATGTCTTTGTGATGCTTTGGGTGACTCCTCTTGGAAATGAATCCCGTGCTAATAGCTCTGGCTGTGTCCCATCCACAGGCACGTGCTTGGAGATATTTTGTGTTTGTTTTGTACCTCACTAATTAATGTATAAGTTAGTGGTAGAACAGCAGGAAAGCTGCGTTTGCTGACACTTCATGAAATAATGATTTAATCCTTCATGACACATTCCTGCTGAGTGTCAAAGCTGATAACTAATCTCTGTCCCTAGCTCAGTGCAACAGGAACCTGTTCTAGAGGGCATTTTGCATGATCTTGCAAGCTCTTGTAGGTACTTTGTGACCAATTCATGTAAACATTTTTTCGTGCATTGCCACTCTTGAACATGATTGTACAGGATTGTCTGGCTCACTGAGGTATCTGGAGTGGAGAGCAAACAAAGGAGCTAGCATTTGTCTCTTCAGATGAAATAAGGGTTGTCCTGTGAGCAGTGGGGAAATACCCTCATTTCCTTCTAAATGCACCTCTTCCTTTGCCAGATTCAGAACAAGGCATGGTTCTATTGATCCAGAGGTGATCCTTGACAGAGCTTTAAACTAGTTTGGAAGGGGGAATGATGAACCAAGGAGGTCTCAGTGCCCTGAGCTGGAGGACCATGACTGGGAGAATGATCAACTCCCAGTCAACTGAGACATTATGTGGGATCTGTTGCTCCAGCTGGATCCTTACAAATCAGTGTGGCCTGATACGATTTATCCAAGAATTTTTAAAGACCTGTTGATGTTATCACAAAACCTCTCTTAATGACTTTTGAGTGGTTTTGGGAATCCAGAGAAGTCCCAGCTGTCTGGAAGCTGGCAAACATTCCTGATTTTAAAGAAGGGCAAGAAGAGGACCCCAGAAACTACAGGCCTGTCAGTCTCACTTTAGTGCTCTGTAAAGTTATGGAGAAGAAAATTCTGGGAGGTATTGAAAAACACTTTGAAGACAACACAGTCATTGATCACAGCCAGCACAGCTTTATGGAAGGAAAGTCTTGCCTGTTGAATCTGACTTCCTTTTATGACAAGGTAACAACCTAATTACCTTTCCATCAGGCACAGCATCACCAGCCAGGCAAGGCAGGGGATTGTCCTGTTCTGCTCTGACCTGTGCCAGCCTCACCTCGAGTTCTGGGGGAGTTCTGGGCACCACAATGTAAGAAAGACTCCAAACTGTTAGAGAGCATCCAAAGGAGGGCTGTGAATGGTGAAGGGCCTTGAGGGGAAACAGTGTGAGGAGAGGCTGAGGGCACTTGGTCTGCTCAGCCTGGAGGAGACTGAGGGGAGAGCTCAGTGCAGTCACAGCTCCCTCCCGAGGGAAAGAGCAGGGGCAGCACTGATCTCTGCTCTGGGCTGACCAGGGACAGGACCTGAGGGAGTGGCCTGGCCTTGTGTCAGGGGAGGTTTAGGTTGGATATTAGGAAAAGGTTCTGTCCCCAGAGGGTGGTTGGGCACTGAACAGGCTCCCCAGGGAAGTGGTTGCAGCACCAGCCTGGCAGAGCTCAGGGAGTGTTTGGACAATGCTCTCAGGCACAGGGTGTGACTCTTGGGGATGGTGCTGTGCAGGGCCAGGAGATGGACTTGATGATCCTTGTGGTCCCTTCCAACTCAGCAGATTCTGTGATTCTGTGAAACCCATTCCTCTTCATTTTATGGGATTCTGAATCCTGGGTGTGGATGCAAATCTGTATGCAGGGATAGCTGAGAAACTGCTCTGCAGTAGTTAGTCCTTGAGATACAACAAGCAAAGCTTGCTTCTGTTCTGGCATGGACTGTGAATTGCTGTTTAAAATAAACTTTCGGTTTAATGGTATTAAGCAAGAAATGTGCAGCTCTGCAGATAGAGAAGGGAATACCACTGTAACAACAATTCGGGGCCTCTGAAATTCATCTTTTACAGTTGCAGTACACTGTGCTGAATGGCAGATCAAGTATTGATATTGGCCCCTTGATATAAGGCCCTTAAAGCTTGAGTTGCTGAAATATCTGTATTTTGTAGCCAGTAGGACAACCATGTGCTAAGCAATCAGTAACTTGAGGAAATGAGAGGAATGCAAGTCTCTGTTCCAGCACAGCATGTTTCTGACAAGCTGAATTAAATGTCCATGTTTTTTTTTTTTCCAATGAGCAAGCTGTAATGCACATCTCAGTGCATTACTGAGAAAAAGGAACCATTACAATTTGATTGAGCATCTCTCAGTGGCTTGTGTTATGTAATAAGTTGTCTATTAAAGTTTGACCCTGAACCCACATTTTTTCTCAATATCCTGTGAATTTTTGTGGATGTGCAAAATTCATGTTTGAGGCAACGTTACAGTGAAAATAACCGCTTTGACACAGGCTTGTAACATCAAAGAAGGCCTGTTTCTCTGCAGTTATTTTAATTGTCTTGGAGAGAGATTCATATGTGCTATATAAGCACTTAGCAAAACTATGTTCACATTATCAGAGCTGCAAGGTTGAGTTACAAGTTAGTCTAGAAAATCAAATTTTAAAAAAATTATTTTGGTCCTCTTAAACCTAAATTCTGGCTCTGAGCTAGGGCACTCATGAGGTCATTTAAAAACTAGACAAACCTTCTCAATCCTTCACCAAGGTCACATACAGGAGATCTGGAATCATCTTTTTATCTAAACTGCTTCTTAAAAATTCAGGTAAAGAAATCGGTGTTTAAAAATCTGGTCTTATGCTGAGACCAGTCTTGTAAGATGTTGCTTGTGTATATATGAATCACTTTATTGTTCTGTGTATGTAACTGAGTTCTCAACTTCTTTTAAGTAACTATTTCTTTACCTTAAAATGTGTATATGCCTTTGTTGTGTTCTGTGTGGAGGTGTCACCTCCTCCCAACAGAGCTGTTCCCAATGTGACAGGCTTCACTGGGCCAAGGCCAGCACTGCTTGGCGAGGACTGCAGGAGTCCTGTGGAAGAGATTTCTGTCTGAGTGAAGCAGGAGTGAGGGAGACAAATGAAGAAATCCCCAGACCCACAGCATGTTGATAGACCTCCTGTTGTTCTTAATTCATCTGTAAATGGCACTGGTTTCCGCTGTTGTGCACCAAGACAATAATAAATAACAATCCTTAGCATTTATATACCACTTCACAATTTTCAGTGTGTTCAACACACATTAACTAATTCAGCTGAGATGCACATATTCTATGAGCAAAACTACTCTTCTTGCTGGCCAGGGGAACCTTTTATTACAGCTGGGACAAAGCTTTTCTTTTTACCCTTAACTGGAGCTGTTGGCAGGAATGTTCTGAACAGGGCCTGTGTCTTTTTTCCTGAAGGTTTTAAGCATTTGCATGTAACCCTGTTTGCAGAGGAAGTGGACTACTCCCAAGTCATATGTGATAGTATGGAAAAGATATGCAGGAGACTTGTCTTTGTATTTTGTGCCGCGCATATGCAGACCCAGGGTTAATAGATTTGTGGTTTCAGAAGTCACCGAGTTAACAAAGATGTGGCTCCATTAAGTGTATCTTTCTATGCTTGCATAAGGTCTTCAGGGAACACCATCTCCAGGGGTCCTCAAGGCTCAGGAGAGGAATAAGTCTCTGTCAGTTTTGACTATGTTGGATCATCACACCATGTGCTGAAGAAAATTGAGGATGCTTTGTGGTTTTGGTGCACTAGATCTGGCACCTGCTAGGCCACCACTGTCTTTTGGAGCAGGAGAAAGCTCAACAGAAGCTTATTTTCATGTAAGAGGTGTTTTGAAGGCAATTAAAGACATTATGCCCTATTGTTTATAATCCTGAATCCCAAACATGTTGTTTGGGGTCCCAGATGTGCACTGGCATGAGTCTAATCTGTCTGGCATTTGACTCATTTTCTGCCTTGGCATTTTGCATATGTCTATAGATCTGGTGAGAGGGAGTTTGATGCACTCCTGTCTGCATCTTCAAGCTGGGCAGGATTGATTCTACATTTTCTTTCCAAGAATAGTATCATTTTAGCATTCCATTAGGGTGACTAGAAGATAAGCATCTTATTTAATCAGGTCATATAACGTGGGATTAGTGGTTTACCTTGGAAATAACTGTTTTGTAGTCTTTGTAAATTGATGCCTGATACTTCAGAATGGCTTTACAGTTGTAACTCATTTTCTGATCTGAGAGGTTTAGTTATAGCTAGTGGTCGAACTTCTGGATTACCTCTTTGTCTAATCTTTTAGTAACGTTCTGGTTTAGAAGTGGTGGCTGCAGGTTTCACCTGAAATTGATTCTGCAAGACCAGCACAGAGTATAATTTTCCTATAAATGGTTGTATGAACCAGGAACACCATTAGCCTTTTAGTGACCTAATTACACAGGCAGGTAGCAGTGAATTTTCAGATCAGAACTCTCATCTTACTACAGCTCTTCCTTCAGCTAACAGTGCATGAGAGAAGAGCAGCATGTTTCTTGCAGGTGATGATTTCTCTTTCAGTGGGTTTGATGTCCTCATTTTGTGTTTGAAGGTAATGTGCAGATTGCTGGGTGGTGTCACTCAAAGTGACTGACTGAGCTGCGGCAGCATGTGAAGATGTCTCCAAGACAACTGATTTCCTGGTCAAACAGCACATTTGCTTTTGCCACAAGACATTTTAAGGGAGCTGGTGAACTGAAGGAGCAAGATATTTTAACAGTTAATTATTAGCACTGTAGCTGCCAAGTGCAGCTCAGGCATGAAAATGTACCTATTAAACACTGCAAATGAATAACTTAAAAAAAAAAAAAAAAAAAGATTGTGTTATTTGATTAACAAACTGATTTATCAGAAAAATTCTACCAAATAGTAGGAATTAATTCCCTCCCTTCACAGTTCTTTTCCTCCAGTTGCTATATGTGGAATTTAGGGAGCTTCTTTTACTCTCACATTTCATTGTTCTATGTCCCTGCTACCTTTCAACTTTGCTTTTTAAGCATTAGCGTGCCATATTTTTTCTAAAACATACCAAAAAATCAAGTGTTTGTTTCCATTTTCCTTCTGCTCTAAAACTCAGAAAGGTTTAGTGACTCCATTCTATTTTAAAGTTAGGATAATAAAAGCTTGAAACATTGGATTTTTTTCCCCTGTGTTATCCCCTCCTCCCAGTCCCCTTTGTCTCCAGAGGAGCAGTGTTACTGAACAGGTGTAGAACATTCTGAATTTTTTCTTCTGCATTTCAGTTTTAAACTTTTCTTCTGAAAATATTCCTATGCCCTTCCTCTTTCAAGAGGAAGGTCCAAACCTTGGTCCAAACCAAAATCAAAAATACCCACATTTTTCCCTCCCTCCTTGCAAGGTCTGGCTGTTCTGCTCAGCTGAACAAACCCCACCTTTCTTTGCTTCAGAATAAGAAACAAGCAGGCTTGTTGATTTCTGCTGTATTAATACACTCCTCCCTCACAGAGATGTAGTGGTTCTCAGGGGTAGGGTGGGAGCTGCTGGCTTCTGTTTTCCTGATATCTCCAGGATGCTGCTGTCGTGTGGATCTCCAGCCCCAGAGACAGCACAGACTGAGGGAACACGAGCAAAATAAGCTTTGTGCAATGGTGGGTAGTGAGAGCACAGAGCGTGCTGAGAACGCTTGAAGATTTTCAAATGAATGTGCAGGAGAGACAGGGGTTTGTATCCCTGCCCTGACCTGTGTCCTGTGGCAGATCTGAACCTGAATTCTCAGCTAATAACCCCTAAGCTGCCTTCTCTGAGCCTGCCTGAATTTGCTGGGGAATTCTAAGAATGCAGATTTCAGCACAGTGTTCTGCTGCTCACCCTCTGTTCTACTAAGAGCTTTAGAAGCTGGTGTGGGATTGGTATTGCCAGGATAAAACCCCTTTGTGGTTTGCAGTATTCTTTAACTAAAGATTTATTTTCCTGGGTAAGGTTCCATTTAGAACAGCAGGAGGCAACATCAAAGAGCTGGAGAAAGGCCTCTTCCCTTTCCCTGACAGCACAGCTTCAACTCTCTCCCTTCACCATCCCCTCTCCCAATTCCTTTGTTTTTAAGGCATTACAACTTTAGTGACTGGAATATTAAAGAGACTATAGTTAGTGTTGTATTGCTCACAATTACAGGGGCAATTGATCTAAGGAGGTAAGAGGAGAATACCCGTGGGAAGGTAGAGCTGGTGTCACTGATGCAAACCTCTCTCTTTTTATGTCCCCTCCATGCTGATGCAACTCCATTTTTAACCTCCAGCCACTTAAATTGTTCCTGTTGGAGGAGGTGGGAGGTCCGCTCTTGACCCATATGGGAAGAAGTTAGGAAACTGGTCATATAGGCCCCACCTGCTTGGCTTTGTGCACAGCTCTGTGAACTGTGTGCCTTTTGCTGCATGTGTGTCTGGCACAGTGAGGCAGCAGGAGTCGATGGGATTGTTTTGTAGCAGATACGGTATTAAGGACACTCCCTAGTCAATCCCTGCCTCTGATTCTGGTGGATCGTTGGAGGTCTTTCTATTTGCTTTGAAAAGCAGGTGACAAAGAAAGGCAAAGAAATTTGTGTCCTCAGCAGGGCAAAATAATCGTGTGACCAGCATCTCTGAAAGATCTCAACAGTGCATCTTAGAGTCTCATCCAAACTTTGTTAGTGCAGAATTCCTACACATGCAGGCATTTAGTACCACACTTGATAACTAGGCAGTGAGTCAAGCTATTTGAGATCCTACATGCAATATGAGAAGCAAGCTGGACCAAAGTGAAAGCCCAGGGTGATTCTGGAGGAAAATGTAATTATTTTTAGGGTTGTTGCTATTCTGTGGTACACCAAGGAAGATAATGCTCCAGCTTTGCACTACAGTTCACCATTGTGCTGCCTTATTCCTCATTTCTTGGCCCCATCTATTTTAACTGACAAATATTGGTTGCTTGAGCACCTCCTTTGGTGGCCCTGTATCTACTCATCTAGGTGCTGGACAAAGCAGGGGTTTGAAGCAATCTAAGGTTGTGTTCTGTATAAAATGCACTTAAATTTGTTCCTGGTCATCTTGCAGCAAAGCTATTTGTGCCCTGCTTATGGCCTGGCTTGAAAGCTGCAAATGTCTGGATAGGATTTATTATCTCTGACCATAAAATTTTAAATTGCTTATAATGGTAGATGTTAAATCACTGCTGCTCCAATTCCAATCTCTCTGCGGAATTTCTGAGTTCCTAGGAAGGCATTTTCCCTGCCAGTAACATTTGGTTTCAGAGAACAGAGGCAAGTTACAGGGCTGTTCACAGGATAGTGAAGCACTGGTTTGGTGAGGGACCTGTGTGCTGGCCAATGTCCAGGCATCTGTCTGGCTCCAGAGAGCAGAGCCCGGCAGACCTGGTACGGCTGTGATGTGACTGAGGGATGTTTGCATTGGTGTCTGGGTGCAGACACTCTGCTGGGACACAGGGACTGAGTGTCTCTGCTCTTGGCTTTGTTCTTCCCTGATTGAAATATCTTTGACACAGCAAGAAAACTGGAATTCAGTGGTTCAACACTGAGCTGCTTAGAACAAGCTATTTTTTTTATTTTTTTTTTTTTTTGTACATGTCTAATAAATACTGGACTGTTCAGTGTTGTCACTCAATGTGGCTTTGTCCCTTGCTGCTGGGAGTATGCATAGATTTCTCTTGAGACTTGGCAAAAAACTCCCTCCAGGATGGCATGAGATGCACACTGTTCTAGCTGAGGCTGTTGTTTGTCACCTTTGCCTAGAGAGCAGTGGCAGCACTAAAACAAATTCAAATGTTTTTTAAATCAATTAATAGTCCTAAAGCCCTTTTCATCAAAATGAAAGACAGCTGTGGCAAGTGGCCAAGGAGGGGGAGATGCTGCCTTCTGTGCTGCATTTGCAGGACAGGCAGAGAGCCACCCAGGGCTTCCACTCTCAGGCCTGTGCATTTTGCACTGCTCCATCTTCCTCATGGAGACCTAGCTTTCCATTTCATCAGCAGGAGTATCACTTAGCATGTTTGGCTTTAACCCAAAGCTGCATATCATAGAAAATAGTTATCCAAAACTACGCTGGTAGGAATTGTTTGACATCAGCATATCAGAAAGTATTGCAAAAATTTACAGTATCCTGGGGCAGAGTTTTCCAGAGCTTGTCCTTGACTGAAGCAGGGTAACTCCTGTCCCTGATATGGTGTTTCATAGCAGTGCCAGCAGTGATGGCAGTTGGAAGAAATCTTCTGGACCAGAGTAGCCAAAAGCTTAAAAATATCTAATATTAGATAATTTTCATCTTCTGGAAGATCTGTGCCATATAGCTTGGGGGTTATTTCACTCCTCTTATGGCAGGAAAGGCAGGCTATCATCAGTACAGACTGGTAAACCTGGACCAGGGTTTAAGCAAAACCAATTCAGCAAGAATGCTTTCCACAAGTGGTTCTGCCTGTCTGAAGTTAAAAGGAGACTCTGACTTTTCCTCTGCTCATTCTCACACCTCTAAAGGTTGAGCAGTCCATTTTAACAGCGCTGCCGTATGGCTTCTTCCCATATTAGAAAGGAAGTTGCTGAATATGGGCATCCCAGGGTGCATGCGTCTGTCTGTCTGGACCTGTCCCATCAATTAAACAGGAGCTGACGTCATAGCTGAAGGTCAGCTGTTTTATAACCTAATATTATCATTTTTTTCCCCCTCTGGGTTTATTATCTCTCTCCAACCTGCAGCTCAGCACCATCTGGTGCAGGCACACAAGGGAGAAAGATTAGAGAAAGTAAAGCAGCTTTGTTCGCTTCCCCCATTGCTTCCAATGTACAGAGGAGTCGGCAGTCTCTTGCAATATTGAATTCTAAGTGGTGGGAAGGGCTGGGTCCTGTTCACTCTCTGAGAGAGGGAAAAATAGTCTGTGCTTACCAGCGATCTGTCAGAAAGTGTCTAGGGTTCCTAAGGGTTTTACTGTGGCCACAAAGTGCACTTTGCTGGCATTTTATTTTATATTTAAATAGTCTTAATTTTTTATGATTTGTTTTTCCCGGCACACGTTTTCCTTACCTGTAAATTGCCAGAAGCACTCCTAAATGAGGTATATGTGCAGTGCCGACCCCGACTAGAGTCTGCTTTGGAGGTGAAGATCTCTGAACACCTGAAGTGCATTTGCACCTGACAGAGCCAGGCTGTCACACCACAAGCATGTTCTGCCACAGAGATAGCTCCATATTCCCTGGTGGCACCTGTCTGCACATACCAGGGAAGTGGATATTTACTTATCCAGCTTCAGCCTACAGGGAAGACACACCAGTTGTTTCCATTTCATAGGCAGGGTTGGGTTGAACACCAGCTTCACTCTCTTTCCCATCCTCCCTCCTCCTTTTCCTCTGTCCATCTAGAGGTGTGATTTCTTTCTGTCTAAACTGCATGGTGATTGTTTTCTGTAAAGGCAAAGCTCTTTTCTTTCCAGTAATAAAATTATAATAATTCTAAAATGCTGATCTCCTCAGCTGACTGGTATACTTGCAAACTAGTATCTAGTTGCTTGTCTTCAGTGTTACAAATTTTGCATTTGGCTATCTTAAAACAAAATTTCTTTTAGCATAAATAACTTAGTTTTGGCTATTGGGAAAGGACAGATAATTGTTGGACACAAATAAAAAAGTGTAGTTATGAAAACAGTTGGCTGACTGTGGTGCATGGCATGTACATGGCACCATATCATAAGACATAGAGACTCTTTTCTTTGTCCACCTTTCCTATGGTGCTGTGCAGCCTTCTCCTAAACTGTGATTTTGTCAGGTCAAGGATGCTTCATACAGATTCCTAATTTCTGAAGAATAGATCAGCTCAGGGGGTTTTGTGGAGTTTTAGTTTTAGTTTTATTCTTTTAAGAAAAAAATGGCATTAGTTTCTAGCTTCTCCCATTCTATAAAGAATCCTGAACAAACAAAAGTAGAATTTCAAATGAGGAAAATTTATTTGGAAAGAAGGAGGAAGTTCTATTCTTTCCAGTGCTTTAGGTTTAGCCCCAATTTGTAACTGAAAGATGTTTGTCTTCTTGCACACATTCAAATGCAGTTCTTTCCACTGTGACATATTTAAGGTCGGGACTGAACTTTTTCCTCTCCTAAATCAGTACAATGTATGATGTTTCTTCAATATTTGATTCAGCTTTTCCTGTCTGCACCATCTTGATTTATACAGGGTTCTCCCTATAGAAGATGCATAGCAAATGGAGCAATGGTTCCTGCATTTCTCGGCAGGTTTTTAGGTTTGTGAAATGTACCTTTCCAAGCAGTGAGACAAACTGAAGTCTCCATCAATGACAGTGAAGAGTTGAGAAGACAGACGCACACAATGGAGGGTCTGGCCGTGTCACCACAGTCTGCTTAATGTGAATCCTCATCACCTTGAAGTGAGTTTGTAAATGGTGCTATGGATTCTCGTTTGCAGCTTAACTTTGAAACCAGCTGTATATCCTGTTAATATTTTTTAAGACCATTCTCAAAGTAATTTTAATCACTCACAGCAGTTTACAACACATTTTGTTTCCAGTCCAGGCTGAACAGTTTTCTCTATACTTAAGCATTATACAAGTTAAAACCCCAAATCCTTCTTTGTGCTGTCTTGCCACGAGGGAAGACTGGATCTAGGGGGTACTGAAATGGGAGAGAGAAGGAAAGCACATGAGATGTTTGACTCTTTTCTGCAAGTTTGCTTAGTTGTTTTTAGTGCCCAAAAGGAGAGATTTTATTTTTTCTTTTATTATTATTTGGGTCATAACATGCCCTTTGCAACCTAAAATGTTCCTAGATATATTGATTTTGTACTTCTAGTGCTGTCTCCAAAAAGATTTTCAAGGACAATACAAGACAGCAGTGCTTGGCTTGGATCACCGTGAAATCCCCTTATCTGCCCATTCTCACTTTATTTTTCTTCCAACTCTTGCAGTGTCTTCATTGGCACTGAAAACATGCAGCCAAGGTTGATGAGAGCAAAATTTAAGCTTCACCTTAATTTCTACCTTAACTCTTTGCAGCATATTTTCAAGGACTGTGAGTGTGCAGTGCCATTAAATCCTTCTTTTTATTTTATTTTATTTTCTGTCCCAATGCAGCAAGTAGTTTTAATCTGTCTTTTAAAGAGCTGGGAGTTGAGTCACTGACCTAGAATGCTGTACTGTGCCTGTGCACTCCACAAGGAGCTTGGGTTCCTCCATCTCTTTCAGTTTTTCTTCTGGACACCAGAGGATGCATACATGTTATGATTACTGCAGATGAGGTTGTATTTGCCAGATTGGCAAGTGTCAGGCTTCAGAAAAGAGGCAGCATGATAGCTGGCTTTGTTACTCAAGATTTCTATCCCAGAAGAGGATCCTGCTGACAGACATCTTCATGTGGCTCCTGGTGCTGTGGCCAGCAAGGCACCCACACTGTCTGATGGTGTCTTGGCAGGGAATGAACCAGCAGTTTCACCTGATACACATCCAGCAGAGCCATCCCACAATGGTCAGGTTAATGGTTGGCAGAAATACTTAAACCACCTTTTCATGCTGAAATAGAGGTTTTTGGTTTGTATTGCCAGTACCTCTATGACTTCTTGGTTGGGGACAGAGCCCCTTTGTACTCCAGTCTGTGTAGAGATCAGTTGAAAACTGCAGCCTTTGCTTTGAAGTTGTTTTCAGGAAATAAGTAGCAGAAGCATTTTAAGTAGTCCCGTGCCTTCTGCTGCTTTGTTAACTTTCACCTTCGTTGGGTTGTATTAACCATTGACAGGACTATTTGCAGTTGCTTGGTGTTTTGATTTTTTTCTCTTTGCATCTCAGCAAAAATCCCTGCCGACAGTGTCTCAGGGTTTGTCTTACTTGTTTCTGAAGGTTCCTCTTTTGAGGGGATTGGTAGGCATTTGCTCACTGTGCCTAGTAATTATTGAGGAAGTTGAGTGAGTTATGAGGAATAAGCTAGATTGCTTTCCCTCTTGCAATTGGGACTAGAAAAGCTGATTGCCTTGGTGTGCAGCTTGCTCAAGGTCATAAGCCGAGCTGCTATCAGTTTTACCTTCTCCTCCTGTGAAATTGCTAAAGTAAAGATGTTTTCCAGATCATGCATGTGGAACAGATATAGCTCATATTGCTAGATGATTCAGCTAAGACTGGTGCCAAAACATTTTCCAGAACTCTCAGCTGGTAATTGAGTTGAGAGAAGGAATAACTTGATAGAAAAGGTGGGCTGGTTCTGCCCTCCATGTCTGTAACTGCGGCCACGTCAGGTACAGTTCCCTTTGATGTAGCAGAAGTCTAACAGGATGATGGGATGAGGTGTGCACACAGAAGTCTTCTGCCCTGAGGCCAGGGAGGCACGGGAGATGTGTGTCCAGAACTGGGTGCTGCCAGCCTGGGGGCCTGAAAGGAATGCAGAAATGCATTTGCAATAGGCTTGGTTGACATGTGGAGGTGCTTGAGCACAACCTGCGTGTGCTCCCACTGCGAGTGTTCCTTTATAGTCAAATACCATCAGCATAGAGATCACTGGGGTCCTCTTGGCCAAATGTACTTCCTACCACCTTCTGCTGATATGGGGAAAATTCTGTTTTCATGAATAGGAATGTGATTAGCTCACCTATTTATCCCTTTGCAGTCACACTTGGCAGTCTCCCAGAAACTCACTGGAATGAGCTTTTCTAAGGCTGTATGTATACATAGAATCATGCAAGAGATGGGACTGGGCAGTTGCCTGAAATTCTGGCACAGTAAACACATATTTGTTTGTTTAAAGCTTCTTTATATGTAGACTGAGGAGTGCAGAAAATGAGCAGAAGTAAGTGCTTAATCAAATTCAGTCCATATGTCTTACCAACACAGCTCTTTGGACTTTACTGCTTATGTTGTAAATTGGAGTGCTTTAACCCTAAACCTGGTTTAATGTTTATGCATGGGTGAAGTCCAAGTGAGGTGTTCTGACAGTGGTGCCTGCAGAATACAGCCCAAAGAGGAGAAACTGGTTACTATGTAACCCATAATAGGGAAGTCTTAATCACAAGTGCTGAACAAGGCAGGGTTTTTACTGCGCACAGGGCATTTATGGGGAATACAGTGTAGCAAGTCTTAGCACTGGGATGTGTGGAGTCTATAGTCTTGTGTCTATGAGTGTCAGAGAAGACATTTATGCAAAATGTTTGCAGGGTACCAGCAGCCTCTGCCAGCCAGCACATAGCATATGGGGTACTAGTGGCCTCACTCATGGATGCATCAAAGAAAGGAAATGTCTTTTGAATGTCTAAAATGTCTAAATGAAAGGTGATGGTGGCAATTGTCTCCTCTCCATGTTCCCAGAAAAACTTGGGTCAGTCTACTGCTGAAATATATACTACATTCTGCTTTAATAAAGAGTACCATAGGAAGAACTGTGTGGGTTTTTTTCTGCAACTGCTGAGTCAGGAGGGGGTGGAGATTAGAAACACAGGGTTGTCATTCTGATCCCATGAGAAAGCAGTTCACTGCTTGGCACATTAATTTCTCTCAGTATCTGTCCTCAGGGAGCTCACCCTATGGTTTAGCAACCCTATCTACCTTCCATGAGAAATTAGGATTCCTCTTTATTGCTGTTTGCTTCTTTACTGTGGTCTATAAACCAGATCTCCTGTGGCAGTGAGCAGAGCAGCAAAAAAAAGTGATCTCTACCCAATGAAAGAGGTCAAGTGTGTCAGGCTTGGGCTACTGCATGATACTGTTGGTGACCTTGGTATTCCGTGGAGATGGTGGTCCTTTGAACAGTGGGTGGTGCTCCCCATGCTCTGTAGCTGCCTGGGAGGGGACAGTGTTTGCAGACTCTGCCATGCCTCTTTCTATGTAATTAGTAAATAAGGCAGTTGGGGTCCCAGCTGTGCACTGGATTCTTTTGTGCTTAAAATGTCTGTTCTTTATCCAGCCACAGGAGATTTTCATGCAGCTCAAAGTGCAGGGGCTGGTGCTTTCAAAGCAGGTGGCTTGATGTCCTTTCAGGTTAATAAGGGCAGGCTCTGTCAGCAAAATCTTGCCAAGATTCTTTCACTATTTTCAGGAAGGCTTTCCTACCTTTGCCTATGTCTGAGCAAAAGGCGGCACCAAGTGGCAAAGAGACTGGGCTCCTGCTGCAGGGCTTTAATGGCAATTCAATTGTGTCTCTTGCATTTTTTTGGTGATGCTGACCGAAGAGCTTGCAGCAGGGGCTGGGTAAATAGTGCTTTCGTGTTGTTAGCAAGTTCTTTTTAATGATGGACTACTTTGCAGCTCCTGGAATTTTACTCAGAAGTGCATGTATGCTTTGGTCCTAAGCAGTAAAATGCTGCATATTGCAGGCTGAGGTGTGCCTTGATAGGTGAAAAACCACCCAGTAGCCACAAACACAATCCCAGCTGGATACAAAGATGATGCAAAATGTATTTACCAAGTTTTATTACTTTTATGACAAAGATTTGTAATTAAAGCATGGTTGCTATTTGGATAAAGAGGCTGTTTCATGTATTCCAAGTGTGAAAGTTTTTAGTCACACTCTGAATAAGTTGCTGAATTATCAGAAGTTTGCAGTTTCCTCCCTAGCTCTGTAACCATTGAATAGTGGAGAGGATAGAGTAAGCAAAAATATTATTTGGAGGAAACTAATTTCTCTCTGCTCCACCTCTTCCTGTGAGCAAAAGGAGGGGGAAGGCACAATGAAGACATCTGTTCCTTTGAACCCACTCACAGACTTGCTTGGTAATAAAACTAGGGGAGAGGAGGAGAAAATCTTGGTGCTGTTCAAGTGCTTGCTAATCGCTTTGAGTACTGTGGGGGTGAGCTTTTATCATGTTGACCTTCTTAGGAGATATTGAAAAGAAGCTGGCACTGACCTCTGCTAGGATTTAAATCCAGGAGACTCAGAATCCCTTTGTGCCCCTTTCAAAGAGGAGACAAATCTCTGTGGTAGCCACGCTCTCCCCTTGCCTCAGGGTAGGCGTCTCAGCTGTACTGACCCAGATACTGTGCTCTGGTCTCCTGGATGAGCCCTTCACTGCCTGTGTATCACCATGATCAGGGCTGCAGCAAACTAAACGGGAGTCCTGCAGATAAAAAAGTTAACCTGTGTCCTGCACTCAAAGCATGCCCTGCCTCCTATCCACACGTTGCTCTTGTTATGTGTAGTCTGAAAATCTTGTGTCTGTAACACAGAGCTGCAGGGTCCTCCCTATCCCCCCACTCCTCCTGCCTAATCTCATTGTGCTGCTTAGTCACAGCAAAGACCCCTCTAATGGGTTTAAGTGGCCGTGCTCCTGGCTGGCTGTGCTGTGCTTTCTGTCCAGCCTGGGATGGTGTGTGTCAGTAAAAGATGAGGCTGCACACGTCTATGCCTCTGAGTCTTCCTGAGTGTCAGCAGGTGCCTGCATGAAGATTAGGTTTCCCTCTAAGTGTCATATCTGAAAACAAAAGCCTGTTAAAAAATGCTGAGGGGGTGATACATTATTCTCAAACTAACAAAATGTGGTCAAGAGCACTTCTATGAACTCAGCCACAGAAGGCAGGGGCAGATGATTCCTTACGAGTCTTTCCAGGCCCTTAAAAGTATCTTAAGGCATTAAGCAGTGGGTTTGGCACACACTGGCACTGGTAATGTTGATGAGGGACATTCTTCAGCTGTGGATTTTGAGTCTTCTCTGTATTCTTCCATTACATTCTCCCTAAGCCTCAGAGAAGGGCCATCTGGGAGATGGTATAAAGCGTATAAGCCTGGAATGTGTGTTCAGAGTGGGAATGGTTCTGCCTTAACCAAAGGTAATGAGCAGACAGCTGCTAAAGAGAAGAAAGATGGCTTTGTGTGGCGGTGCAAGGAGCAGGTTTGCCAAACCAACACAGTGGAGGAGAAATAGGGATTTGTTACTGTAGGCAGCACTGGAGCATGATGATGTGATTTAAAGTTATGGGGTTCTCTAATTTGTGGCCATAAACCATAGGAACATATGTAATAGAGGTGAGAAAGGGCTACAGGAGCCCCCCATATACCTCCCTAAATTGTAATAGGTTTAGGCAAGAGAGATGTTAAGGCAAGAGAGAGCACATCATAACATTGCATAGTGTGAGGCAAGATAGCAGAGCTAGGCTGCTGCAGAGGCTAGAAAAAGAACAAGCCAAACATGGACAGAAGGGAGGCAAGTGAGGCTGGTTAAGCAATAGGCAAGAGCAGAGGCTGGTACTGAATTAATTTTGTAAGCTAAATAGGAGTTTGTTTCAGAATTATCACTTGAAATATTAAGAAATGGATACTAAGTGTTAAATGCAGTGTTCCTAATAGGCATGGTTGTCCACACCCCAGGGGTCCTCTGACTGCAGGACTGAAAAAAGTAACCACCAGAAAGCACCCTGTGTTTCTCCATGCAGTGTTTTGATCCGCCTTCTCTCACTGATGGCATGGAGCATCTTGGGGTGACGAAAAGAGCCTTTGGAGACAGGGTCACCCTAGCAAGAGGATTAGGTGGGAAAACCCAGCACTCCTACATCACTAAGCTCCAGAGGAGGAGGTAAGTGCCTCTAAACAACAGAAGACTGCTTGGTGCCTGCACAAAAGAGTGTAATGCATGCAAGAACTTATCAAGGGAGAGGGACACAAAGAGAAGGATGTAACTGATGGGAGACAGCCCTGAAAAATGCCATGTGTTTACTTGTCTGTAGGTGAAGTGAGCAGCAGAGTGGGAAACCTCCTGAGGCTGGGGATGGAGCTGCTCTGTCGTTAAATACCTGGCAGCACCACAAGCTGGTGTGATTATGCAGATGGCCACTGTAGCACTATATTTGCTTAGCTTGAAAAGCAAAGCTATAAGCAGAGACCAGCAGGACAGAAGGAAGAAAATTAAGGTCAAAGTAAGATCCTTTATAATAAATGCATTATGGTGGTTAAAGGGGAGTGGCAGATCTCTCAGTAATAAGTTGGAGCACATTCCCTAGGCTGGGTTGGTTTTAGTTTCCGAAGAGATAGAAAACAGAGCAGAGCAAAGAGCAGGTTAGATCAAAAGAGATACTCTGTCTACCTAACGAGTGGGAATTCAGGCTGATAGGATTTACTGGGCTGTCTGGGAAAGGTTGGATCATATGTGCTAACTTCAGGAGCTCTCCTCGTCCTTGAGACACATTGCTTATCTGGAGAAAGCGTGAACACAAAAAATGCAAAACTTAACCAGTTTTATTCTTCAGTCGTGGCACTAGATGGGATCAGACTTTACAACTGTTTTTAGAGAAGGCCAGTGGAGCTGGGGAAGGGTCTGGAGCAGAAGTCTTATGAGGAGTGACTGATGGAACACTTTAACTGGAGAAAGGGAGGCTGAGGGGAGACTTTATTGCTCCCTATCACTGCTTGGACTGTTGTAGTCAGGTGAAGGTCGGTTTCTTCTCCCTGGTAAAAAAACAATAGTCCAAGAGGAAGTGGGCTCAGGTTGCATGAGGGAAGGTTTAGCTTGGATATTAGGGAAAATTTTGTCATAAGAGGGTTTGTCAAGCTTTGGAACAGGCTACCCAGGAAGGTGGTTGAGTCACCATACCTGGACATAATTAAAAGATTGTATGTGTCATCCTTAGGAACACAGTTTAGTGACAGACTTGGTAGTGACAGATTAGCAGTTGTACTTGATGATCTTAAAGATCTTTTTAAACCTAAATGATTCTGTGATTCTGTGAACAGCAGGAATGCCAGCTGTACTGAGAGTTTGTCTTCAAATAGGCCAGGGTTATTCTTTGTTTCCTCTATCAATCTCTAGACAGTACCGAGTTAATAGTTAATATTTGTATGCAACACTAGTAAGTTTGGACTCTACTGTGTGCTGGGACTTAGAGAACTCTTGAAAGAAGAGGCTGAAAAACAGAACCTGTGAAGTATTGTTCTCCTTTGTCCTTTTGTGAAGTGCTAGCCTTGGGCCTGAAATGTCCTGGATGGAAAAACTGCTTCGAATAACTCATGATGCTGCTGACTTCATGGAAGTGAAATCCCTGTGCAACACTGCTCTCCTTTCTCATTGCCTTTCAAGACAGAGGTTGGTGCAGATCCACGTGGTGCTTCCAGGAAGAGCAAACAAAAGGTTGCAGTAGTGTCCTGGGAGCTGCTGGCTGGCCCACAGAGCTCTCTAGTCAGGGGTGGAGTCTAGCCTTGGAAGCTTTTACCCAGATTCCCTGTGAGACCCCTGTCAGATGGTTCCTCAGGAATGTGAGTAGCTGCTCTTCTCCACAAAGCATCAGGTCCCAGCCACTGTGTAGAGACCCACAGAGCTGCTGGGCACTGCGATGGAGGACACTGGGGCTCAGTGCTGCTCTCAGGCTCCCTGGGATCCAGGATGGAAGCAGGTTCTGGGGAGTGCCACCCTGCAGGCTGTGAGGAATAATCCTCTTCTGCTGTCTTTTGGTAGCAAAGTTAGGAGAAACCTCAGAGTCTTTCATCCTCTCCTGAAACAACTAGACAGCTGGCTTTACCGGCAGAAGAGTGGGCTTAGTAGGCAGTTGCTTCTTCTCTGAGGTGATTGTAGCTGTAGTCTGACTGATACATAGCAGGGTGGGATGGACAGGGAAAGTGGGTTTTACTCGCAAATTCCCATATCCTCCCTTTAGTCCTGACATCAACATTCTTCTCTTACAGATCTTCTTACAAATCTCCCATACATCATCTTAAATATAGCAATGCTCAAGCCAGACATAGTTTGTCAGTTCTTTCCCCTGGAGCAGGGTGTGTTAGCCAGCAATGCCAAAAGGGATGTGTGTGCCCTGGTACCTTCCTCCCTTTGCCCCAGTCTCTGGTCTGCAGTAGGACTTGTCTGGACTAATAATACTCATACCATTTACAGAAGCACTCTGCCCAGACTTGTCATTGCCTGGTAGTGAAGATTTTTATCTGATCATCAGGCCAGAGAATATGATCTTTCTCTTCCTTTTAAAGCAGTCATAGAGCAGCCCAAACTGTTAAGATACTCCTTTAGAAAAAAAAAGAACCAGCTTAGAATAATGAACTGACTCATGGCATTTGTGACTGAAATCTAGAAGGAGTCTCCCCTATGTGCTTTGCTCCTTTTTCCCCTAAAAGGAATGATGGTGAATGGGGTGGAAAGGGTGATATGATATGAATTTTGATCATCTTCCATGCTGCAGAAGAATTACAGGCACCAATAAACTTAGCAGGTGGCCACTGAAATGCAAGCATTTCTCATGACCCATAGTTGCAGCATGGAGCTTGTTGCCCCATGACACATGAAGGTTAAAATACAAATGGCTTTAAAAGGAGTTATTAAAATTCGTAGAAAATTTGCTTGTCAAGCTGATTGTTTAGCATTTACAAGGCTGTGTTCAGAAACCTCTAAGCCATGCAGTGCTGAAAGCCTGGGAAGGTGTGCCACAGGAGGTATTGATGTGGGCTACTCTGCCTTTTCACACTTGCCCCTGAAGTTTCTACTCCCTGTCACTGTCCATGGTCGATGAAATGACCCAGCATTGTTCTTCTGGTGTTGTTGAACACTGACCATTTCTTTGCCACGATGTCTCACCCTGTCATTTTTGCCTTTCGTCCAGACTTGTTGCACTGGCATCCCAATCAGAACCTGCTTGTGTGAGGCATCATCGCCCTAATGAGTGCTGGAGCTCTCAAGTTCCTTGTTCACACAAGCAGGACAGCTGCTCCAGTGTGGGTGAGAGAGGAAAAGTAGATGCAAGTATCATGAGTAATAACAATGTTTAAAAATGAGAGGCACAGCCATTCAGTTGTGCAGACAGATCAGCTGCTTGGCTTTTCTCACGCATGTAAACTTCTTTGATGTGGCTGCCATTGTATTTTGCAGCTCAATACCTTCTCATTCCTTCTTCATTTGCTGAGCTCTTGTCTCCAGCACTTTGACTAAAAGAATCTCCAAATATGTTAAAGATATCAATGCATGTTTTCTGGCTTCTTAAACAACCCTTACACATAGCAGTGGAATTTAAAGTATATCCACCCCCTTTTCAGACCCTCTTTTTAAGGGGTTTGGATGTGGAGCTCAAGAGTTCTGCTAACAGGGAGGTAATACTGCTGTCTGACCAGTGTCTGAATGCGTGGCTTATACAACACAGTCCCCTCTCTCTGGGACCAGCCAGGGATGTGCTCTGTAGCAGACTGTGGGGCACAGTCTTTCTTAAGGATTTTGATCCAAAACATGTAACTCACAAAGCTTGTTTTGCTGGAACAAACATTATGAACAAACAGCTCTTAGTTTGTGGGCCTGATTGCTTGTGTGTTTCTCTACCTTCTCCTCCTCCACCCACTATCCTCTCTGCTAATTGTTTTTCATCAGTTTTATCTAATATTTATTAGGAGAGGAATATTGTCACCCATTCATTAGATTTCTGTTGAAATAGCTTTTTCCATGGCAGGAGGTTCAGGCTGTGGTTCCCATTCTGTAAAACCTCAGAGTGGAAATAGACTTCCCACACTGGAAATTTGCTGCATTTGGATATCTTTTTGGCCAGGATTGTTAGGCAAAGACAATGTTCAGCAATATTCAGTGCTGGCTTTTTTCCCTCCCACTCAACTCTTCACACACACACACACACACACACACACAACACACACACACACACACAAATGTTGCTGGGTTTCTATTCCAGTTCTAGTTCTGATGCCCCAGCCCTCGCTCTGCCCTTGTCACCATAGCACCCACCACGGGGCTTTGAGTGAGACTCACACACTCACTGGGTCAGCTTCTTCACCTCCAACAGCAAGTGGTACAGATGGCTGGGTTGATTTTTAAGGCCATACATATGTGTTAGGTTGCCTTAGTGTGTTTTTGTGACTTTAGAAGCCTGCGTGCTCACAAGTCATAAAATACTAGTCTATATGCTACGAAAACTTGCTACTTATAGCTCTTTAAGAACTGCTGCATTCTGCTAGGACTGCTTGTGTATATATATATATAATCTAAACTGTCTTCTCAAAACATCACATTAGCATGTGACTGTCCTCAAAAGCTGCATGCATGACCTTTCTGGCATATGCAAAAGTGGTGCTATTGATTTTACCTTAGCTTTATTCCTTAGATGTTCATGAGTTCACGTATTTATTCCTGTTTATTTATTATTTGTAATGCCCAGCTATGTTACCTCATTACCTACCTTATTCTGTTATCAGCTCTTCCCTTCTAGTAGTAAAGAAAATAAGCACATGCAGTCTGCTGTACAAATCACTGTGTGCTGGTGTATCTCGGCATTGACAGTGGAGCTGTTCTGCACTTCTGTGTCTTGTGAAAACTCACTGGGTAAATGTTTTATAGGATCCAAGCCAGTTCCCACTTAATGGAAAAAAATCTTACTGGTTTCAGTAATGTATGGATCAGTCTTCTAATCCTATGAAGGAATGTAGCTATATTCTTCTATGGATTTTAGCATGACTGTATGCTGAATGCCATAATGAGTGCTGCAATATTAGCCTGCATATTTTCCATCGAGGTGTGAAATCATCTTGATGTTTGGAACTGCTCAGATATTTTTCTAACCCACTGCTTATCTCTGCATGGGAGCAGCGTGCTGTAATAGCCTTAGGACTGACTGAATATTGCTTGCAACTGGACTATGAGTTTTCCCTTAATCCAGGGGATTCCTGCAGTCTTTTGAGAACAAGAATAGGCAAAGGGGAGAGAAGAATCTGAGAAAGATTTTAAAAGGAATTTGTAATGAACCTTTGCAGACTAGTGGTTAGGTATTACAGGTCTGTTACTGTGGTTTTCTGTATAAACTGACTGATGTCTTACTTTGAAGTCACGCTGTAGATTTCCATCATGTTTTTAGTCTTTGAAACACTATTGAAATGTAGCTAAATGCTACCAAGAAATTTTCACTAACATATAATATGTGCCACCTCTGACAATATTTTGGTATAATAGTTAAATATTTTTGCCAGGAATTGTTCATTTACACAGTGATTTAGAAAAGCATGTAAAAATAATTTCTGTGCATTATTAACACCTCCTGGATCAAGACGCAAAGTAAAATTCTGTGTGGTGGGTTTCCTTTGTTTATGCCGTCAGATTGAACTTGCTGCACTGGATTCACCCTGAAGAGTTCATCAGAAACTGGCTACTTTCTTTGCTTCTGCAATGCCAAAATAGTGACTCCACATACTAACGTCATGTTTTCTATAAAGAACAATCTTAATAAAACCACGATGATGCAACTTCCCCTTCCCTTTCCTCTGGATGTAGCATTTCTTTTTCTGTCTGGGTAGCTTTTGACCTTGTTTAGTTTTCCTTGGAACTGGCAGCTCCCACTGCTGATATGCCATTTCACTCAACTTTGGAAATCATTTCCTTTAGAGTGGTTGCTTAGAGTGGTCTCTTCAGGGTGGTGGAGGGCACAAGCTACAGTATGCTGGCTGCCTTGTTTCAGTTCCTGTTTCAGAGGGATTTTTTGCTGAAATGTTGAATTTCTGCAGACCACTTGTCAATCTTCTGGTATCCTTTTGCTTGGCAGTGGGAGAGCTAAATGCCATTGAGTCAGAGGGTTAAACAGATTGTGAGGATCAGCTGCAATGGCTGAATGGGGCAGCTGAAGACCATCACTGAAAATTTGGTACCCTGAAGTTTTAGTGACCTTGTGTAGCCTACAACAAAGGTCAACATACCTTTGGCTTTTTCCTGTGGTGACACAGAGTTCCTTTCATGGGCTCATCCCAGAACACCGATGGCATCAGGACAGCAAGATGTATCAACGGTGTCTTCCCAGGTCTGGCTGGTAGATGAGAGCTGATCTTCCTTAAGCAACTCCTGCCTTCTCTTTCTGGGTTTTCTTGCTGTGTGACCCATCTACAACAATAAGCTATAGAGCCCTGCCATCCATGCCATGTTTGCATGTGGAAACAGCAGCTTCCAGGCCACCGATGGTGACAGCCTGGGGAGAACTGTCTTGGCACAAGGAGTGCAGTAGTGCTTCACTTGCATTTGGTGCCAGATGTCTACTTATTTCTGACTGCTAGAGTAATGCCAGCTCTGGGGTGGGTGTGGAAAAATGGATTTGAGCAGTTAAATGTGGGAAGGGGAAGAGAGGTCAGGCCTGGCAGCTCCTTGGTGCCTTACAGGATCTTCTTACAGCAGAAGCTTTAAGGGAATGTCTTGCTGCAAGACCCTATGATCTGTCCCCAAACTCATTCCTGACTATTCTCCTTTTTAAATAATGCATGAAATATATGGGAGTCTGGCCTCACACATGCTTGGCATGAACAGAGCCAAAAACATGCCATGGGAATCATGTTCATCCTGGGAAGTCTGGCCAGAAGCACAATTGAAGCAAGTCAGATATGGATCACAGGGTCAGGATAACGATTAGTCCTACCCTTCCCCCTAGTTGTAATTAGCTGTGGTGATGTCACCCTGTGTTCTGACTTCTCACTGGCATTAATTACAGAGCTGCAAATTTCCTGCCTGTCCCTTCTAATTGCTCTCTGGGAAACTCAGAGTTTACACCCTCTGTTCAATGTCTGCCAGGAACCTTCCACATGTCATGCTCCAGGGCCTAACCTCTGGCCTGTAGAACTGTCTGGAAATGGGCTTGTTTGGGATGCTTGCTCAGATGCGTTTCTGAATGCGAATGTTTCTGGTTAAGAATAACCCCTCTGCTTCTCTTGACCTTGTGTCCTTTCGTCCCATTTCATTTTGGATTCAGTCCTGAGGTGTTCAAACCTGCAATGAAGTTAACCCTCCCTTTAAGAGAATTCTGTCTCTCACTAGATTATCCTGTTTCTATTGAAGGTGAGACAGGGTTTGGGAAATCTGAACTGATGCGGTTCTACATGGCTTGAGTGGCCTGGAAAGTGTTCTGGTCCTGTGAGGACCCTACAGCCCTTGGCTTGGACTCCATCTGCTTGAGGGGCTGTGGCTTGAGCCCAGCCAGTAGTGACTAGTAGTCTGTCACCCATGGACTCTCATGGTCTCCATGCAGCCTTTAATCATTAGGGTCAAATGGAAAGAGTAAGTGAGTACTGGTAGGAGGATGAGGCAAGGAGATGACAGTGATTGCACTAAGAGTTATCAGAGGAGAGAAGGACAAGCTGTTGAGGGCAAGTGAGATCCTGGGGGACAGGAATGTGTCAGCATGAACTGGCTGGATCTTCACCAGTTCAGAGTGGGTAGTCCTGGTTAAGTGCTAACGATCCAGTCTGCCCTGTCAAGCCCTGAGCCAGGCTGGTGCTGGGAGCAGGAAAGCAGCCTGGCTTCTGTGTCAGGGTGCTCCTCTGTGTGTGTGGCTGAGCAGGGCTGCCCGGACCCCCGAGCAGGCTCCCCAGGCGGCTTCTGTGCTCTATGTAGAAGCTCATGTGCTGTAGAACCAAGGTTCTACACTAATGCTATTTAGAGAAGATCATAAAAATTCAGTCCAGATCCTGTTCTGAGGAAACTAAATCCAGAGCATCCGTGCCTTTGATCTTCATACAATCATTTATTTTTCAGCCTTGTGCATTTTGCTCTGTACAGACCACAGCAAGGTGGCCTCATGGCTTCTTCAATCAAGCATCTCCCAGTCAATCCTCCTTTTATTTTGGGTGCCACTCCCCTTTCAAGTGGGGTGCGTTTATGACAATGAACATCATCATTAACATGAGGGGGAACATATCCTATAATCAGGAACCTTCTGTTTAGAGAGAAGTGTTTATTATACACAACTTGTTAGGGAGTGTCAATCAACCAGGCTCCCTTTGTTACTCCATAATGCATCATTAATGATGGCTGCTGCTGTGCATTTAATTTCATTGCACACAAGGGCCTAGTCTCTGTCTCCTCACCCCTTCCCCCTCTTTATAATCACCAGCATAGAAGAAATTAATAAATCAATCCAGGATAGGAGAGCTACAGACTTGCTGTAGGCTATCTTTGGTGTCCTTGCTCCCACTGAGTTGTACCTTACTCGGGGAGAAATCTTTAGGATGTCAGTGGAGCTATTTTTGTGATTACTACTTGCTCTGCATCTTGAGAAAAGGGACTGGTGTCTGCCCACACACATACCTGAGCATGGATAACTGGCCATGGAAGTATCTCATGAAAGTGATCTGTTGAGTCCTGGGGATGGATATGTCACATCCTTTTCAGCTCTTCATTTCTGCCTCACCCCACTGGATCTTTGAACCCTGAGAACATGCTGATGCTTTGCTGACTGACATCTTGCTCATTCGGCCCAACTCAATTAATTTAAAAAAGAATATTCAACTGCTCCAGGGCTTGTGTAAGGTGGATGGGAGAAACAAGCTTACTGGAGGTTGTATATTCACTAAGAAAGTCAGTGTCTACCCTGGAAGTTTCTAGGAAACTACAAAGAGTTTTAAAAAACCAAACTGGAAGTCCCCACTTAGCAGTGATAAGAGAAAATGCTAGTTGTAGTGTATTTTGTTTGTTAAATAAATCTAACTATGTGGTTTGGGACCTGCCTGTTGGAAGCCCTGAAGCTGATTTTCTCCTACTGTCAAAGTTTCCAGCCTTCATCTGCAGCTGAAATTCAGCATGCCAGTAATGGCAAGGATAATTCTGCCTTCTGGCTGGAGTCTGCTAATTGGTTTTGGTTGATCTCTCTGTCTCATTTTTTTTCTGTTTGAATATCTCTAGGGTTTTTTTTTTTTTTTTTTTTGAGCAAAGGGGGCCAAGTCCTTGTATGAACTGTGGATATCAAACTCTCTGGTTTTGTTGTACTTTCCAAGATTAGAAATTACTTGTATTTCTGGGTCCTTTCCCAGCCTGTGGAAAATCCAGTCCTGTTTTGTGGTCCCAAACTAGATGCTTGGTGTCCACCTTGGCACCTAATCTCTCCTAAGTCCTTATGTGGTGCTCCTGCTCATATATGTCACCTAGGTGCACAAGACACTGGTATTTTTTTGTGTGGAAACAGTGGGTTTTGTGGTCATTTGTCATTAAAGCAAGGAGTGGCATGTGTTGAGGGTGAGAAACCCTCACAAATACTTCTATTCATTCTCCTGTGTTTTTCCAAAGGAGCTCCGCTCCTTATCCTGACATCTGTTCCACAGAAAGACCTCATCAGTCCTGAGGACACTGCACAGCAATTGGAGGTGAAGGAAATTCAGACAACCTTAGGTGGACTTCTTTAATTCCCTGTCCTCACATCCTTGGCTCCAGGCCATAGTTTTTTGGGATTTCCCTCTGGCACACAGCTTTGGCAGAGTGCTCCTGGCTGGGTTCCAGCTCGTTGGCCTTTGTCCTGTGCGTGCTGGGGCAGCCAGGCCTGGCCGTGGGGCTCCTGTGGCTCTGCAGGGACTCCCCCTCTCTCTGGGGCACACACATGTCCTCTGTGGTCACCAGAAGGAGAAGTTCACCTCTGCTGCTCGTGGCCACCAGTTTGGCCTCTCAGTCCAGAGCATCCTGCTCTGGAAGGCAAAGGGCCCTGGTGAAGCTGCTTCAAACACCTGATAAGCAGAGCTGTAGCAAAAACCTTTGATCATTTTCCATCTGAGTGGGGTAACTCTCAAGACTACATTGCCCTGATTTTCCATGCTAAAGGAAAAATAACGAGATTTGATGTTCCTTTTCTGGAACAGAGCACTTGAAGTTTTTTAATTGTTTTGTGTATTTTCTATTTGCTGTTCCTGTACCTAAGCACCTGAAATATTTTTAGATTTTTCCTCTTGTGTATCATTTCAGAGGTTTTATGTCCTTTGTTTCAACTCCAAAGGAAGTCAAATTTCAGAATGTTTCAATCTTGACCATAGTGGATTTCTGTCTTCTGTACTGCTCTGTGGATTTATTTGATATTTAAAAAACCCACAGAATTCAGCAGAGAGGCGGACGAATGTGACATTTTTTTCCAAGACCCACTGTTTCACTGGAGGCATGTTTCTGGAGTTGCTGTTTCCTCTCTAAGGTTACTTTCTCCCTCTATTCAACATTAATTCCAGCAGCCTCCAGTGGCCCAGTAAGGGACTAAATGGTCTTCTGGTGCTGGGCTGTGAACCTGTTTTTTATCCTGTGAAGCAGGATAAAAACCTATTACTTAGGTTAAGGGAGTCACCATGCATTCACTATGGTGCTGAGGGCACAGAGGGCCTCTCAGTGTGATAATTTTTAGAGTTTATACAAATTGACAGAGATGATAAATGCACACTGCTGAGAAGAAAGTGTGAAAATCTAGTGACTGGTCTCCTGAAAAAAAAAAAAAAAAAAGGAGAAAAGAAATTTGGTGCTTAAAATTTTATTGTATTCTTTAGTTTGATCCTGTAGGCTGAATTCAGATTTCAATAAATGTATATAGCAAAAAGAATTTACCTGCTAATAGTTTCTGCTCTTTTAGTGGAAGGTTCTTCAAGGAAGACTTTGCCATGTGATAAATTGGTGCTGAATTTCATCTCTAGACAAACTGCATAAGAAGCTAAACTGTCTAGGTCTTTGTTATGATAGGAGACTGAGCAAAAACTTGGTATGGAATGAAAATCTCAACTTCATATTCTGAGTCCTTTGCTAAATTTTGTTTCTTTACAGCCAGTGCATTTTCAGGCTTGCTTTATCTTGAAGATAAAACTATAACCCTTGATATCTCCCCATCATTCATGGCCGGTGTAGAGCAAAGAATTAATTAAGGAGACTTAAATCACTGTTTGAAGCCATAACATCATTGCCTTTAAATATCTCTGATTTTCATGTCTCACCAGTTGCTATTTTCATGTGTTTTGTATGGAAGAGGCTGCATCAAATAAAGCTTTGTGTTGTAGTAAGTGATTGAAGACCTTAAAATGGTTCCTACTCTGTTATGTGCCTCATAACCTGAATTCCCAGCTCAATGCCAGGAAATATCTCTTACCTTTGAAACTCTTCTCCAGAGATGTAAGATTAGCTTTATGCTGTCAGGAGCTGTCATTTCAGGCAATTAGAAATAGATCAGCTGACACCTGGTAGTTTTGCAAATGCCTTTATTTCCTGCAACTGCTTCATTTCTGGCTCGTTTTGAAGATTACATGTAGGGTAACTCTTCCCTGTTACCCACATGTACTTTGTTCCTGGGTGATGTTCTCTGTCTGCCTTTTCAGTGTTGGTGAATTTATTGGAAGCTCAGAATGCTGCTGTGAGGAAGAGGAAGCTTTATTTGCAGTGTAAGAGGGGTGGAAGTGGCAGATTTCTCCCTCTTAGCTAACCCAGTGTCTGAAGAAGGAAACAGAGAAAATAGGAATTGTTATTGCTGAAGGCAGAGGCAAATAAAAAAAGGAGCTTTTATTGCCATAGAGATCTGTCCTCTACCAGGACAGCGAGGAATCATGCAGTGGGAGCTAGAAAACAGCATCCACAAAGTGAAACTCTTTGCATGCCCTTCAGCTACATCTTTCATTAGGTGCCTGCCAGCCCTCTGCTCAGCAGCATTCCAACCCACCTGTCTGGTCCTGTGCCCTCCCTGTACAGCTGGTTCTGCTTTCATTTGTTTCTAGGTTAAATATTGCCACCTGAAATACATAGTTCCTGGAGGAGACACAGTCAATGTTAGTGAAAGGCTAGAATCTGTTTCTTTGCATTTTGGCTTGAATTTGGATTATAAAATCAGTGTAAGAGAGTGAGGGGGAGGGTAAGCCATGACATCAGGAGGAGCACAGCTCTCTTTGGTGACCTTGCATTGCCTCCAGAGAATCCTGTATGTATGTGAAATTATGAACTCTGGAACTTGGTTATGCTGCCAACTTCATTTTGATCTTCTCTCTCTCTCTCTGAGGCTGTATTATAATTGAGGCAGAGCTAGCAGGCAGTTAACCCCAGTGCTCCACGGCAGAGATGTGCTTCCCTAGATAATAACATAGTTTCTAGCAAACTGTTGTTTGAAAGTGGTCTCCTTGACAACTAAGTTTCTTGGCAGGGATCTGTTATCTCTGGGTAGAAGCTAAACGGAGAGCCTGAAAGGTAACCAAATGCCAGGCGCTGGCCTGTCTGCTATGTCAGACATCTTCAATAGCAGAGGCAGAGGAGGGTCTGCCCACATCCAGAAATAGCGAGGGAGGGAGGCTCTTGGCTCCCTGTGTGCACACAGATGGGGAGAAGATAAAATGAGTGGTCTCAAGGAGCATGGAGTTCAAAACTTTGTTTCGTCACTCCCTGTGAGCCCCTAAGGAACCCGTTTGGGAGGTGTGTGATGGGTGGGAATGTGATGAGTGGCTGTGCCCCTGGGGCATCAGAAGAGTGCTGAAAAAGGCCAGGCCTTGGACAGATGGAGTCAGGGAGATTGGAGGCGGGGGAGGCTGGCCTTGTGCCAGGCTGTGGAGTGGGGTGGGCAGATCACAGAGAGGAGCTGGAGGTGGGTCAGAGGAGGATAATCCTCAGGCGGTGATGAAGGCTACAGCTGTTGGTGTTAGAGTCTGAGGTTTGCTGCTGCTGGGCTCTGGCTCTCAGCAAAGCTCTGGCAGTCCTGAGAGCTGGGTGAAGTGGGCTGCTGACAGGCTTGTCCCCTTCCTTCAGTCAGTGTCCCAGGGGACGTTCTGGGACATCAGCTGACGGTGGAGGAGCCTGGAGGTGTGCAGAGCCCTGGACAGAGCCTCGCCTGGCCTGGTGTGGGGTTGTGAGTAGCTGCAAGGGAAGGCAGGAGCTGGCTTTTGGATATGCTAGTGTGCGTTGCCTTAGAAGAGCTGCCGAACTCAACTTGCTTTTCTGTCCCCCTTTGCACCAAGTCACAACACTGCCTCGTGTGAATGCTTCTTCCAGATGCTCCAGAGGGGCAAGCACTACGCTCTGGTGGGAACAATTAACTCACGCTGAGCAGGCAAGCAAGTGAGGAGCCCAGCAGTAAAGCTGGTGAACCAGTGAGGGCTCTCTGAGCTCCTGGAAGTCTCTTGCTATTGTCCTTGGCAGAGGCACCCAAATTGTGCTGCACTGCAGGACCTGGCAGGAAGTGGTTCCTGGAATAGAGCCTTTCTTCCCTGCTCACTGTGGTGTTTCTAACACCTCCAAGTGTACATTGCTGCTGTTTAGCTTTGAGTCTGGAGGGAGTTTGCCTGTGTGGAAGAACTCTGAAGGGATATTAGAAATCCAGCAGAGTTTGTGATGTGAAAATGGGCACTTAGAAGATCACAAGCAAGACAGAGACCAGTAGGTGCTGGAAAAAGGTGCATTGCATTCCTGCACTCCAGAGGAGGAAGTTCTGTGTCCAGGGAAGAACATACCCTGCCCCTGTCATCCCTAGGGCTGTAAGCAGATTCCTCTTTGGAGTATTTTTCCCAGATCATCACTGTCCCAGGGAACATACATGGGATCCCTCTGTCCCTTTCCTCAGTGCCATCTCTCCATCTCCCTCTATGTGAGACCCAATGGGTTTTACTTCACCATTTTTTTTACTCAAAAAATTTGTAGAGAGAAAAGGAAAAGCTTTCCAAAGGAAAGCTTAGAGGAAGTAGCAGTAAGCTGGTTTCCTAAACTTGAGGCATTCAGAAGCTGAGTTGGATTCTAAAATTAAAAGCACTTGGTGTATTTTTATTTCTGTTCTGTTTTCTTCTACTTTTAAGTGAGACTCATCTACTTCAGGGTATTTTTGGTTATTTGCAGCTGTGATGGATAGGAGTTGCTCATTTCTTTTCATAACTTTAGGCTGAGACTTTTGCCTTGCCTTAGAACTCCAGAATCTTGGATTTTCAGAAAAAGACAGAAGATAAGAATTGGCATTAGTCAAGCACCCCAGCACATCTTTGCTGAGTGCTTGAACTTGAATCCCATACAAATACTTGTCTATGGCTCAGGAATTGGAGACTTAGGGAGGAGCAGCTCTGTAGTTATTTGTTAGGTTGGTACATAGAGGTGGGGGATGAGAATGGATCTTCTTGTGTATCCTTGCCAAAAATGGTTTGTAACAAAACATAAGTTTATGTCTAGCTGGCAGGGACTGTTGAGAGCTACTGTCTCAAAAGTGTCTCAAAAGTGCAGACAGATCTCTATTTTCCTCCCTCTGTTCAGTGGGAAGTTTGAGATGGGGCTCTGGCAGCAGTTCTGTGCAAAAGCTGCCGAAGCCCAGCCCCTGCTTGTTCTCATGCTGTAAATTCCGATGTGCTGGAGCAGGCACATCAAATAGTTACAAAGAGTGTGATTAAGCCCTGGGAAAGAGCAAGCCAGCAGCTTGTTTTATCTTCCCTCCCCTGTGTTTGTATGAGTCACGGAGCTGGCAGCAGTCCTGCTTTCACCTCACAGAGAGCAGAAATAAGTGTGTAAGAGCCCCACACTAAATTGCTGAAAATAGCCAAAAGCCATGCTCTTAAGATACCCAAAAGAGATGGCAACTCCTCTGTTTATTGATTCCTTTTCTCTCAGATTCAAGTTAACAGCTTTTAAAAGCCATTAAATGGGAAGAGCATCCATGCTGCCAGCGGTCTGTTCCAGCCCTTGCCTCAATGGTGTGCATGTGTGACCTTGAAGGGCAGATAGTGGGATGGTGTGTGGAGACACGCTTTTAAGAAAAGAAGAGGTAAAAATAGAGAAGAGGTAAAAAATATCTTCCTCTGTTACCCTGGAGGCTGCTGGCATGTCGTGCCACGGCCAGGGCAGCCAGCAGAGAGGCTGGCTCTCACCATCACACACCAACTCTGTCCTGAGCAGTCGGGGGCCAAGTGGGTTTACCCGGGCTGTGTTTGTGCAAGTCTCTAGTGGCTGGACTTGCCCTGCATTCTCCAGTGCAGGGGGTGAAATACCACCTGGGTTCCTTGCAATGGTGCCAACTCAGAATCACATTTTTTGTTTCTCTTTTTAATCAAGTGTGATGTTAAATTTTATGCTGTCATTAAGGCTCCAGCTTCTGGAGACAGTAGATGATGCTGTGAGAATTCCTGCTTTGTTTCTGTGCTTGGGAAGGAAGTCAGGAAGGCAGTCTGGAAGCTTGTAGCTTGGGGAGAAGCAATGGACCTCGTGTTCCTTCCATGTTTTCATGGGGTGAGTCCATGTTCCAGGTTTTGAACACAAGGGTTGGCAGAGCAGCCTCTGATCCCAGTTGACATGTTGGGAAGAGCACGAAAAGTGTTTCAGCTTGCAGGGGATACAAGGCTTGAGTGATGATCACAAATTCAGCTCAGTTGAGCAGGAGGCAAAATAGGTGAGAGAGGCTGCTCTCATTTCATCCACTGGTGTGGAGAATGCAGCTGTGCTTTGGGGCTCCCTGAGCCAGGGCTATGTGTGTCCTGAGCATCTCAAGCAGGCAGGAGACTCAGACATCTCCCAGCATTCGTCCTTCATGCAATCAAGCAATTGCCCTTTAGCAATGCAGGCTCCCCCAAAGCCCTGTTCCTGCATTTCCTCCCTGCTGTAAGTAGTCTTTGCTTCACTTGTTTCCACATTTGTTTCTTCTGTTTTACAAACTCTGGTCTCAGACCTCTGAGCTGAAATACTCTGGGCTTTCAAATACATAACTCTGAATTGCAGAGTCTCTGTCCCCTCTCTGCTCCATACCCAGCTCATCTACCCTTGGCAGAGTGAGCCCCAAAGTTAAGGAACTTTAGTAAGTGCTGTTCAATACTTGAAACCTGTGTGTGTCTTCTGAACTGCCACAATTTTGCTTGAAACCCAGACCACATGCCATTGGATTCCACAAGTACTCCTCATGGAATCTGCAAGTTTTATGGCCCTGTGTTTACCACTTCATTCACTTTTTCTGCTTCATCTGCTGGTTTCCAGACAAGTTCCTTTTGTCGTCCCTGCTACTCTGACTTCCCCACAGGAGGGAATTTCCTCCCATGATCCTTAAACTGGACCTCCACCCAGCCCCCTTACAACAAACGCCCTGTCCCTCACACTGACTGCTGGGGCTGGACCCTTTCCCTTTAACTGGAGTGGAATGGGAAAATAGGTGTGAAGATTTAGAATTACCCACTCACCTCCCTTTTTCCAGACTCCTGACTAAATTTGGGGTTGGGAACAAGGGGGAAAGAACATGACAAGACATCCTGCATCACTATCCAATACTTGGAAGTTAATTCTAGGGCTTGAAATGGTCTTGCTGGTGGGTTGCTTCTGTATGTTTGGAGCCAGCAAGAGAGGTATCCCAGCAGTGTTCAAAGGCTGGGAAGTGTTCTGAGGTAGAGAAATACATGTTTGTATCCTCCATTAAGGTTTTTGCTGGCCTATAGCTACAGTGTGGGTGTGACAATAGCTTTTTAAATGCAGCTTCTGAAGTGTCTGTAGGAGTACCCAAACCCCTGAGAGCTGATGCTCTTGCTGGGCACGGTGCTGTAGTTTGCACAGTGGCAGTGTTACCAACACAGCACTTGTGGTGGTAGTTTGCTATTTCTGTAAACTCAAAGGATGCTTGGGTTTGTTCCTTTGATGTTTCCTCATCCCAGACGTGTTCTGTGTTCCCAGATGTTCACAGCTATCTGTTAGAGCATACACATTTAAGGCTGCATTAAATGCACCCACTTCCCACTCTGAATTTTTTCCTTCACTGACCCATAACTCAGCTGACACATGGACAGTTTGATGGATCTTGGTCCTACAGGTGGAGTCATGCTGTAACTTCCTACCTTTTCTGCAGCACATCACTCATAGAGGAGGGTCTGTATTTTGAATATCTAGAAGTCACATTGACAAAACAGAAGTACAGTTCCCTTGACTAAGAAGCTGGTTTTGGCTTCCTTTGTCTCTGCTATTTAGGTGCATTTAAAATTGATTTAGTTCAGAAATTTTATACACTGGATTAAAACATGCAAACATGACTTTACAACACTGGGGTTTTTTTTTGTTTTTTTTTTTTTTTTTCTTAGTGTTTTCTGCTTGTCCCCCATTTCCAGAAAGACTCTCTATTTATTGTCCTGAAACAGTTCCAGAATCCCAGCCTTGCTTTTCAAATATACATGGGTGTATGTGCATTCCTAGATGATCCCCTTTGGATTTAATTTTGAATGCTCCTAGATTATTTTTTTGTATTCACTATGTTCTGAGGAGGAAAACAAATAAGGGAAACTGATGAGTGAAATGTTGACTTCACCTTTAATCGACTCTCTGGAGGACTCTGTCCTTAAACTGAAGTACCTGGGTCCACTGAACACAAGAACTGTTTCTGGGTAGCTCTGTGCTTGCTGAGGGTTTACTTGTTTTTTGATGAAGAAATAGAAAATCTAATTTTTGAACTAAATTTACCTGCAGCGATTCATTCTCCTTTCATAACTTATCAAAATGCATTAGCAATAAATTCTTGACAGTGCTTCTATAAACAGCAGTTGTTCTTTGAAGCCGTGGTGCTCACTGCCTGCTCAGTTTTGCTGCTGTGCAAAGTGGCCTAAGTATTCAAAGAGAAACGACACAAAAGGAGCTGTGTACAGATGGCTTAGACAAAATGCTGGCCTTTCCTTTCAGTCGTCACAAGCTGGAAATCTGGCATTAAATAGGATTTGTAGACAGGTTTGGTGTCTGTCTTCTGGCTTACCCCCTCTTAAAGTCGCATCTCGCTCCCACCCCGTGCGTTGTTCGCCGCTGGAGGACTCCTGGCGTACACCCGGTGTAAAGGATGGAGCGGATGCGGTTTGGTAGCCTGGCGCTGGTCTCAAAGCTATAATTGTGTCAGAGCTGGCTTGCTCTCCGCGCTAAGCCTGTCAGGTGGTGGGGAGGGACGTTGGTGTGTGTGCGTGCCTTGTGGCGGGGCGGCGGGAGAGCATTCCCGGCGTGTCCCGGCAGGGCGCGGCACTCGCTCCGCACGCCGGTGCGCTCCTGCCATCTGCTGCCGGCAGAGAGCACGGCACGGCCCGGGGCTGAGCGCGGCACGGCCCGGGCTGCTGCGGGCAGAGAGCGCGGACGCGGGTAGGGCACGGCCCGGGGCTGAGCGCGGCACGGCCGGCTCTGCGGGCGAGCGCGGCACGGCCCGGGCTGCGCGGGCCAGCGAGCGCGGCACGGCCCGGGGCTGAGCGCGGCACGGCCCGGGCTGCTGGGCAGAGAGCGCGGCACGCCGGGGTGAGCGCGGCACGGCCCGGGCGGGCAAGAGCGCGGCACGGCCGGCTGAGCGCGGCACGGCCGGGCGAGCGCGGCACGGCCCGGGGCTGGCACGGCTTCCCGGGCGCCTTTCGCACGGAAGGACAAGGAACATTGCCGGCAGCAAGGCGGAATGTTTCCTGTCTTCTCGTTAAGGGGGCTGGCTAACTGCGAGTAAAGTTTGAAGGAAGATTTCTCAGGAAAATTAATCCACAAACACTAGAGATTTTTTTTTTTCGTGCGAAAAGGAGACAGAGGAGTCCTGTAACTTTAGTCGAATAAAGGGAGAGGCCATGGGGCATTCCATGGCCTCTCAAATTTTTGGAGAACGCAGCCTGCTTTTTATCCTAATTTCCCGGCCGCACGTCCCTCTCTCTTTCCCATTGGCTGAGGTACTTAAGAGGTACAGACTTCCCGGAATACCTAATACATAACACCCACTTCTAATGTATACTCCCCTTTTCTTTTCCCTGTGTCAGTCAGCGGAACTCCTAAGGAATTTATGGCTCTTCGCCTTGTTTGTTTCATCTCTCAGTATCTGACTTTATTTATCAGCAAACCCACAGTTTGTTGTAAAGACAAGTCCCTCTGACTCCTTTCATCAATTAGTGAAATCCTTCCCATTGTTTCTTTTATCTATCAGTGTATAGATTTATTTAGCAGCGACCCACAGTTTTTTTTTGTAAAGAAAAATCCCTCATTCCTTTCAGATTTAGAGGTCAATATGGTGATCTAAAGAACCATCTGCAAAGCAGAATATCCTCAGCTTGGGAAAGCAGAGATGCTTTAGCAGCATTGTGGTTTCATGAGCCATCTCTCTGGGAAGGGGTAAAGTGCTGCTTCCTCCTCAATAACAAGGTTCTGTGGAATACTTCTTACTTAATTTCTGAATACTTAGAAAATAATTTGGGTCAGGGTGTTGTGTCTTAGCAACAAAAATTTTGCAGGGTCCTCCTAGTGGTGCCCCTATATATAGGCAGAGGATGCCAGTGACTATTTGGGAACTGACTTTTGTCCTCCTCTGGGCTGTGCCTGTGGATAAGAGCTGGCTGACCCCTGAGCTTAACTAGGAAGTGCCCCAAACCCCATCAAGTCGGGAAGGAAATATGAAAGGTCTTCTTACACTCCTCCCTGTGGGTTGTTTGTGAGCCAAGAATAGGCCAGTTCAGGGGCCTCAGATCTTGGCCTGCCCATCATCCAAGGCAGGTCTCCCTGGGCACAAATAGAACAATACCAGCCAGAGCAGCAGTGCAGCTTGGTGTAAGATCTGTGCTTTAGTGATGATTAGCTGCAGCTACAAACTGGTATTTTTCTGTCTCTGCCTCTGGCAGCCCCTTCCTAAAATGCAGCCAGGAACAAACAAGTAGGATTGTGCTCAGATTTCTGCTGGGTATGAGCTGTACATCAGCTCTTTCCCACTTCAGGGACAATCATCTTTGTTACAGGACCAGCTCACACCCTCATATTCCTGCTTCTACCACATGCAATTAATACTGAAGACTCTGTTAGCAAATTTAGGAGATCTGTAATCTTCTTTCTTTGTCCGTTAATCACAGTGTGGGGACCAGTCAGTCAGTGTCAGTGGGAAACCAGCAAGTACTGTGTTATTCATTGTTTTCTGTGTAGTAGGACTGTATTCAAACAATATCCATCTCTGTTGTGCTGGGAAGTGTTTTCATGCAAGGGATAGCAAGCCTTGCAGGAGCTGAATATCCTCAGGGAAATTTTACAAAGTATTTTCACAGCAACATCTATAAAATACAGGTGAGATTTCCAATTACTGAATCGTTTGAAGGATCTGTATTCTCCATGTACCTGCCTCTTCTGAGCATAATTTATCATCATTTGTGAGCAAGGCTTTTTAGCATTTTTCATGATTGTATATATAAGGGAATTTGTAGGATTAAAATTCCATATTATGCACTGTATAAGACAATAAAGAAGGTAGTTTTATTTTTGAAAGAAACTCCAAATGAAGGTAGGAAAATTCTACCAGTATACTGTGTTTTTTTCTTAAGGTGTACTACTGGAGTTATATGAGATTCTCTGTTAAATGGGGTATAAACAAATCATTTCTAGTTCTCACATTTTCAGGGGAGAGCTAAGTGAGCTAACTGAATTTTCTATTTTATTGAATTCTATTTCTATTGTATTTTGAGTAGTAGTTGCATTTCCTCTGTCCTCCTTGTAAAACCGGCTGAGGAAAATGAAACTGGGAAGATGTTGTGATTTCATGGGCTGTCTTTCATGTATGTTTGGGCTGGGAACACCGCTTCCTAAAACACGGGGGCATTGGTGAATGGGATTCTGCTCACCTGAGCTTTTAGTCAGAAAGGTAAAGCAGCCCTGATAGGAGATGAGACTTGAAGAGTGAGCTTTGATTGTCATCAGCTTTCCATTACAAGACTTTGAGCTTCTACTTTGTGAGGACTTTTGCATATGTTTCTGACAGTTTCTGGACCCAAATCTTGCTCATGCCATTATTCCATTAGATTTTTAGATGAGACATTACTTTGGTACTAGGCAATTGGCGGGGACAGCTTCCTGAAACATACTTCACAAATTTTATATTTGATCAGCAACAAATTTGCTTTCTCCTCCCTCCTTCACCTTGCAATGTAGCTTTCATCCTGATGAGCTAAGAGATCACCAGGCTTTTCTTTAAATAAATGTGTGTGTGAGGCTTTATTTCATTCCAGGTAAGCACAAAAAGGCTTTGCAACTGATGTGTTTCTCTTGGAATTTCTCCTGAGTGAGCAGAGTGGGTAAAATGGGAGTTCTGTGCAAAGGGTATTTCAAGCCCTGTTCCTGGTAACAGAGAATTGCTCCAAAAATAAAGCCCTAATCTCACTGGAAGTGCTTCTAGGGCGTAGGGTATTGAGCATTGCCAGCTCCACATCTCCTCCTTCCCACCAGCCAATCCACCTTACACTGAAGGAGGGTGGTGGCAAAACCTGGATCTTTCAGGGCCACCTGGTAATGTGACTTCCTACTGTTGCCTTCTTAAGGTGATTGCATTTCACCTTTGCTGTCCTGTGCCAAAATTGCAGTGGCATTTTACTGCATACCTTCACACAGGGTGGTCCAGGTTTTACCCTGCTGTTTTAGTGGTTGCTCTTCTCTTTCCTTTTACTCTAATTATTCAGTTTGATGCTTCCTAGCTGCTGCCTAGCTGCAGGGATAAGAGATCCTTGACAGCTGCTGGGGCCATGGGCTTGGTGCTTGATAGAGATCGAATCCACACAATGATTCCTGCTGTGCTCTTTGACAGATGACAGTGCTCAGCTGCAAAAAAATGGCTGTAAAATCTGAGATTTTGATTAGAAACTTCTGCTGGCTTTTCTGAGCTGTCAAATATGATCTCTGCAAGATGAAACTGGAGCAGGATGGTAGGAGCAATGGGACATGGAAGGCAAGTTTGGAGGGCTTAGGTTCTCCTCTGCCTGTCTCCCATGGAAAGCAAGGAGAAACACTCTTGAAATTCCCATTCAACTCAGGAGACCTGCTCTGTTTTCTGCTAACACCAAATTTGGCCTGTATCAACTTTTCCTGGTGATGTGGATGAAGATGAATTTTTCATGAATGTCAAAGCCAACCAGCAGTTTTCATACAGCTGTACATGGGGCTTTGGCAAATGTGTCTCCTATAGGTGACTTGATCCAGCTCCACATGGCTTTGGCCGTGTTCTCAGTGGTGGGTGGGAAGTTGGTTAATACTGCAGGAGAGCTTGCTATTAGCTTCACGATCTCAGACACAGCTGTATTGGTTGAGCCTTTTTGATTTCAGCACTCTCTGACAAGGATCTGCATTCCCTGCCTCAACTTGCGAGTCCAATCCATGCTCATGTGCAAGAGAAAAATTATATTGCGCTTCTGGCATTGGTTGTCTCAGCCATATTTGCCTATGTATCTTGTCTTCTCACAGGGTTTGGATACCAGATTTGTCAAAGGGGCCAGATCAGGTCTGTACAGATGGAGTCCAGCGAGATCTGAGGGCTGGACAGAAGATTCATTTAATGTAATTTTCTCCACTATGTGTCTCAGAAAGGCTTCTGAAGACACTTGCTTTCCTTCTGTACTCAGAGAAGTCAGGATTTCCAGCACTCTTTTGGTGCTTGGCTGGTTTCCTGGAATCATCCTTCATTCCCTCTTTTTCTGACCTGTCCCATTGTATAAACCTAAATAGATTTTGTTATTTGTAGATAAAGAGAATGAAAGCAATTGAAAGGGATGCCATTCTGATCATACCATTGACCCCAGGAGCCAAGTTTGGTGGATTGTAAAGGAAAATCAAGGACATGAATTACAGTTGTGGTTATTCATCAACTCCCTGATGGCTTAGTCACCATGTGTACTCCACATGTAAGCTTAGCTTTTCAGGATGATTTAGTGAAGAATTGTTGAGTCAAGGACAAATCTGCTGCTGCTCTGCAGCAAGAGAGAGCTGTTGTTACAGAAAAGGCAGGCCCTGAGGATGGGCAGTGTTAGCTCAGGCCCAGTTCATAAGGAATGGTGCTGTGATTTGTCTTGGCTGTGACTTACCTTTGTAGAAAACAACTACTAAAGGAAGAGAAAGCAAGCTGGTAATTTAGCAGCTGGGAAGAAAATTTCTGGTGTGTTGGATAACTGTAAGCAGGAGGCTTGGTGGAACAGCTTAAAGTGCATTTACAGTGGAGGCTCTTATGTTATTTAGAAGATGTGAGGGTGTGGTGACATTCCTCTGTGCATAGCCCACTGGCACCAGAACATAAAGTGGTGTGGCAACTTAGCCCTTTCAGGATGGGCAAGACATATCAATAACTGAGAACACAAAAGCATCCCAGAGGAGCCCAAAGTGTTTTTGCAATGTTAGAGTCAAGTTCTGTCTGATGTGTACTTGTGCCCCTTTGGCTGACTGGAGTGAGAGGAGAATGTGTTCCCAGGTCTGGAAGGGAATGGCTTTGCTCATCAGTGCAGAGCTGCCACGTGCTTTCTGTGAGAGGCACCAGGTGCTGACTTGTCAGCTTGGGACGAGAGCCTCAGAAACACTGGGGACTTTGTTCCCCTATGCAGTCTCCAAAACCTTACCCTGTCCTACTTCCACAGCTCTTTTGCAGTGTCAGCAACACCCTTTGTAAAGTGATGGGATTGGTGTTGGGTTTTACAAAGGCAATATCCTGAAGGTGAAATTAAATTTTGGGGAGGAGGACTCCATTGCATTGAGCAAACCTGCAATGGAGTGGGGCTCATTAAGCAAGCAAGGCTGCTGAGGTATTTCCCAGAGGACTGTGAAGGCATTCATCCAGAAGTCACCTTTTCATGTGTCGTGCAGTGTTGACCATCTCATTTCACTTGAGTGTAGCAATACCAGGGCCCACACAGTTGCAGATCAGCACAGTCATCTAAACAAAGTTTAAATAGTCTTTTTCAACATGGAAGAAAGATGAGCGATGAAGCTGTGTAAGATCTTCAGTGATCTATGGAAGGTGCCATGATTCAGTGATTTTCTTCATTTCCTAGCAAGCTAGCAAAAGGAAATCCTTTTGACACATGTGCTTTGTGAAACACAGTGCTGCAAGGCACTGACTATAACAAAAATATAATCGATTTGCAAAACAATGAGACATTCCAAGCAGGTAAGTCTGTCAGTGCTTAAAGACAAAGCTGCAAATACTGCCTCTGGTTTGGGAAATAGCAAAGCCAGAGAATGCTTGAAGATTGCAGAGGGAAAATTATGCTGTATTTTCCTTGCTTTTAATGCTGTTCTGAAAGCCCTCAGCAGCAGTTGCCTGAGCCAGGATGCTACAGTAGATGGACATGTTATGTACCACACTGAGGTTCCTGTGCTCTTGTAAGGATCTCAGTAACAGTGAAGGAAGTAGGAAAAACAAGAGCAGAACAGCCTCTCCTGCAAGCTACATGTTTGCACTCAAGATGCTCGACCTGGTTTTTGCCCACTGCTGTTACCTTGTAAACAGATCCAAGAGAGGAATCCTGGTGAGTCTCCCTCAGTGTAACATCTTGCCGAATATTTAGCAGTGCTCTGTAGGGGTGTGAGCAGAAATGGCACATCTAGACCCTGTGTAGCCCTTGCCAAATGTGCACTCTCAGACCCAGAGGGTGGAACTGTTAAAACAATCTGTCCCCTGGCATATTTTGTCTCTGGCAGTTCCAGGATAGATGGCATGTTGTGCCATTTCCAAAGGGAATTTCATGTCTTACTCATGTTTGAAAATACGGACACCGTATGAGCTCATCATGCAGTGTTAGCTGGGGTGTAGCAGCAAGTTGTTCTTACAGCTATCTTCTCTGTCCCCTCTTCCTTCTCTTTTCCTTGTCAGCTGCTCTCAGACCTTATCACCCACATTTTTCAGGCCCTAGAGCACCTCTTTGACTTGCACTTCATATTCCATGCAGGCTTTCACCTTCATCACTCCTATCCTAGTTTGGCTAATGTGACTCTGGAGATAAGACTCTTGAATAAGCAGACTGGCATGCTGGAAACCCAGTACCAGTTTGGAACTTACTCTCAAACTCTTCCTGCCCAGAGCAGAGGTGCACAGCAGTGCAGGGGCTCCCTCCAAAAATGCTGGTTCCAGCTCTGGGAGCAATCTGGTTCTGCTGTTGTGATCTCTGAGCCCTGGCTGATTTAGCCAAACAGATCACTATGAAACACTGCTGTGGTTTTGTTGCCAGAGCGGGTTTAGATGTTTGTGACCACTCTTCACTGTACTAGCTCACCCTTTAAACCCGGTCTCTTTCTTTCTTTTCTATTTTTTTTCCTGTTTGCACCATGAAACAACCCTTTCCATTGCCAAACAGGATTTCAGTGAGGTGGGTGGCTTCTGCCAGGACACATGAAAAATGGGAAAAAACTGGGACACTACTTTTAAGATTGTTTTTAAAGAAGACTTTGGAGAAAGAAGCTGATTTCTTTTACAAGGGGGTGCTGTCTCCCTGCAGTGTGTTCTGTCACCATGTCACAAGATTTCTAAAAGGAGCAGAATCAGTAGGACACTGGTGTATCAGTCTGCAAGGAGCAGTTTCCTTCAGTCACATCCCATATTTGACTAAACTGGTATCACATGGTTCAGTCTCCCCACTCTTCTCCCACCCCTGCCTGCTTCTGCCAACAGTCCTCTCAAAATGTGCTTTGTAACTAAAGACTCCCCTAAAGAGCTGACTCTTCCAGTTCTCATGCGTAACACAAACTTGTGCTACTCATAAATAGATTTGCAATTACCAAGGGAAACAGAAGAATCTGTGCAGTCCAGATGCATCAGAGAGGCCTCTCATCCTGTCTTAAAGAAGCCTCTGAAATTCAACACACATTGCTCAGGCATAGCTGGGAGACCTCTGCAGAAATCTTTCTTTTGATCAGCATTCCTAAACTGCAGGATTTGCTCTTTTCAGCAGAAGGACCTCAGAGTCCCTGCCTAGTATCTTTCAAAAAATGACAAAAGCTCATTGTATTTTTGACTAGCTTGGAGTTTCATGTTTCATGGAGTTTCTTACAGCAGCTGAGGGTAAGAATTGCCTGGCCAGCATGAGAGATCCTGAGCTTACAAATTAGTTTTCTGCTAATTGCATCTAGTGTGTGGTTAGTGCTGTCTGAGCAATTCCAACCACCATCTGATGGTCCAGGAGGTCTTGGGACTTAGAGAATGGTAATGATTTCATATAGAAGAAAAAAGGCATTCTCAAGGTTATGTATCAAACAGGATGAACTTGTGAGGAAAAGTCAAGACCTTAACTATGCATGCTGGGTCCTGTGGAAGGATTAAGCAGGAGAAAAGAGGGAGGCAGTAGGATATGAGTAGTCCCTAGTTTTCCTTATAGAACAGATCACATTTATAAGGAAGATCCCTTCTACATATCTTCTCTCTAGGCTGCTAGGGAACTTGAGGGGGGCATACACCAATTAGTGCCTGGGTCTGGCTTAGCTCCCAGAAGAATTCCTGTGACAGGATTCTTCTGTGTGCAAGGTTCTGCTGATTCTCCTCTGTGGAACCTCTCTGAGCAGCCCATTGCTCCTTTGACCTCTCTCTAGTTCCCATGCAGCAGAAGCCTCCCTGAATTCAGTGAATGCCCTGAACATCACCCCATTCAGTCTGATGAGACCAAGTTAGAATAACAGAACAGCATCTTATGTTGCCTCTTTTTCCTTTTGGTGGCAATGGTTGTACATCTAAAGCATCAGGAAGAAACACTACAAGAAGGAAACCAAAATTAGAAAATGCATATGTTAGAAATAAGTTTTTGCATCATATTTTTCTTGTGATTAGTTTCTTCAAAGACAAATTTGTGTGTTCTTCCTTATTTACACAAAGGTAGTCATGAAATAGCAGTGGATCCCAGCACACACTGCAATGATCATGAAATCAGTTCATCTGAAATTCTGCACTGGATGGAGAGCATCTTTGCATTGTGTTTTTTTTTGTTTTTAATGGGAAGAATATTCTCTGTGTCATCTGCATCAGAGTCACAGTTCAGTCAAAGATGTGTCCCAAGTGTAGGTGTTATATAAAGTAAAATCTCTTTTCTCTGTTTTATTCTCTTTGTATCTTAGGGCTTGAAGTAGAAATAAATCCTTTTTTTCCTGACACTGAAGAAACAACAAAGGAATGTACTGTTGGTAGAACTCGCTCACCTGGGTTCCTCTGAATTCATGTTTAGTAAACCAACCAGCAAGTCTGGCCTACAGGTGGTGCTCCTGATTCTTACAATCCTTGCCTTTCTCATGCTTGCAAGCATACTTACCTGTTAGAATGCCAAATTTAATAGCTTGGGAAGATCTTAAATTAGTTACCTGTCTAGAAAACAGAACTCCTTTAAGGTGCTTTAGAAAGAAGTGGTAACTGTACAGCAGTCTCACTTAGTTTTTCCAAACAGCCTTTTCAGTGTCACACAGGTACTATTACGTGTTTTATCTGGTAGCAGCAAGAGGCTTCTTAAGTATCAGTGTACCTACTTTGATACCATGAGAGCTGGTCCTTCAGCTACCTTTTTTTTTTTCTGTGTGTGTGTTTGACCCTACAAATTCTGGTTTGGTCTTTAGAGACAACTCCACATGGCTTCTATAAATTTCATTAGTTTTTCTGTAACCCCTATTGCCTCCTCCTCCCAGGTGATCCTAGGACTGAGATGAAAAGAACAGAGCTCAAATGGCCCACTGGTGCTATTAAGTACTTGTGTTGAGTACCAGTCTTAGTATTTTTCTTCTTTGTATTTGCATTTACATGCTTGTTGAACTGGAGTGCCTACTTCTATTGTACATTCATGGGCTGTAGAAGCTTGTGATGAAAGCCTTGTGATAGGGTAGTATGTGCCACACAGTGCTGGCTGATGGGGTTCCTTGAAATCCCTTCATATTTGAAATAAATTTGTGGGTAAGGGGGGCAGTTTGAAGGCACTGCAAACCCCTAAAGCCTTAGGTAATCCTGAATTTGGCCAGCTCGACTATTTATAGAACACTCTATGCCTATTCTAAATATACTTTCCTCAAGGGGACCTTAACTCCCTGCTCCACCACTTCAGTTGGATCAGCAATGCCGCTGTGATCTGTTAGCAAAAATTCCCTCTCTTTTTCTGTGGCAGAGCTGCAGATGTTGCTGGTTTGGGACTTGAAGGGAAAATTCTGTGCCAAGCAGAGCTTAACGGTTTGAATTTAAACTGCAGCCAGCCAGGTAGGGATATTGATGATATATTTGATCATTTCCTGTAACCATTTCCTTACTATTTTTCAATATTTTTCTTCTGCTGGTAGGTCTAGAGTTCTGGAGAGGGAAAATCAAGTGACTCATTGACAGTGTACAGAAGGCAGGGCATGAGTCCCACTTGCTGTTGGTTGAATGGGGTTAGACTAGCGACCCTATTGCTCCCAGGTAAGGACAAAGGATCTCTTCAGGCCAAGGAGAGCAGCTCATCCAACAGTAGATTCTGTAGTGGGGAATCTCTTTAGATGATTTTCAGTCAAAGGCTCTGGGATAGAAGTTTTGGTGCAAAGGGCCCACTGCAGAGCAGTTTTCATTCTTCAAGTTTAAAAATATTTAGAAAAATGCATCTTTATTGAATCCTTTAGGTTTGAATGTTTTATTTTGTAGGATAGTTACATTCTCTCTACTTATCTCAGGAATCTCTGCAGATCTGTGTGGCAATGCTGCAGATCACCATCCTGAGTGGGAATTATTGGGTGAGTGTGGAGGCAAGATGGGCCAGCAGAACCCTTCATATTGTGCACAGCTGTGCTGCCCCACAGAAAGGGCCAGGAGTACTTTAATCTTCGGAGGAAAAAAAGAGTTGCTCCCAATCCCTATGATGTGATTGATCCAGACTCTACTTTGTGGGTATTGGACTCCACTTACAGCAGTGGTGTAAAGGACTAAGACAGCACTGGTTCAAGGACAGGATTCAGAGGCAGTGTGTCAGTAGTGTCTGCAGAAGTCACATCAATTTAGGTACCCATTAGAAAACCCCTTCTGGGTACAGCAAAAGAGTGGCTGCTACTTATTTGGCCTCTGGGATAGAGAAGCCTGTGCGAGACTTTGCCTCTCCACAGATCAGGGTAACACAGCTCACTGTGTGTCTAAGCCTCAGAAAATGTTTTTGAGGTTGACAGAAGCTTTTCTTAGTTATTACCCTTTGAGGATGAACAGGGCAGCATGTGGCAAGATCGCAGAATGGGATTAGCTCAGGATTTAGCAGGAAGAGTTTCTTAGCACTCCTTTAGAGCTATTTCCTTCTATTGCAGCCCCTGGAGCTGCATGAAATGGAAGGGTTTATGTCCTTGCCTGCCTGGCAGGAAAATCATCCCTGCTCAGTGCAGCAAAATGGACTGGGTCCAGTGCTTTTGGAAGGAATGGAACAGGTAAAGTGTATTTAACAAGGAATTTCACATGGGGGGTTTCAGGTACACTGAATATTGCCTCAAGATGCATTCTGCTTCACACAGAGGCCTCTTCATACCATCTCCTTGGTTTTTCCAAGGAATCAGTGTCCACAGAGCTTTAGATTTTGTCCTGGTCATGGCTTACCTATATGCAGATAGCATTTCCTTGTTGCTGTCCTAGCATGCAGGAAAGGACAGGTGAGTCTCTCTAAAAGCACTTCAGAGCCGTGCAGCCCTCAGTGTCTTGGGATGCTGTTGCTCCTCTCTGCTAGGGTGACCCACTCAGTACAGGCAGTGTCTGTGATCCTACAGGGATGCATTACCTCAGGAAAGGCTCTGCAGTCACTGAGACTGTGATAGGATGGGTGCTCAGACTGTAGTGCTGATCATTTGTGTTTCAGTAAAAAATATTCCTAATGCATCTGCCTGTGATTTCTGGGCTGACAGAGTGACTGGCAGCTTTCTGGCTCACTCTGTTATGCCTCTGGCTAGTTATTCCCACTGCTGTCTCTCTAAGACCAGCTTCCTTTTAATGGAAGTTGTCCATTTGACCGTTCTTGATGAAAACAAACCATATTGCCTTTCAGAAGCTGGAGTTAGTAATGCATGCCAGCAGAAACTAGTGCATTTGTACTTGTAAGGAATAAATTTCTATCCCTTTTGCAGTGCTTATAACAGCTTCAGCATCTCCATTCAGAACCAGTGGCCTTTGTTCCCTCACAGCTGAGGTGTGGTGGCTGAATTGAGGCTGGGAAGCAACCAAAAGCGTTTAACCACAAGAGGAACACCAGCAGTGAAACAGCCCAGAAAGCAGGAGCAGACTGCAGAGCAGTTGAAGTGCAGAGCTCAATTTCAAGCCTAATTTGAACACTGAATGAGGTGCTAATATCTCAGCTTTTGTGTAGAGTCTCTTCTCAGCCTGCTGTTCGTGTTCTATGGACACAGTATAGTCGGGCGTATATATAGAATTCCCGGTGAAAAGCTGGCTTTGTACAACTGGTATGGGCACTGCAGGGTGAATGTTGTGTCTGGTTTTGGTGCTGAAAATAAAAATCTGTCTTCATGTCTGTGTTCTGAGGATCTGATCAGATATTTCATGTCATTGGAGCTTGGAGAGTCAATTTCAAATCTGGCTTCTCTAATTGCCTGATCATTTAACCTGCTCCATTTACCCATAGAGAAGGATGCATTTCTTATGTTCATGTTGCCTTGCCTTGTTCATCAGTAAATGTAAAGCAGATTGTAAAATCAGACCTGCTTGAAGTAACATTTGTAGCAATTCATTCACTCATGAACAAACCAACTCCCTGATGCTGATCCTGCTTTCTTCTACACCAGAGAGAAAATAAGAAGAGCGAGTCAATTAATATTCTCTTTTCTCTATGGAGTGTTGGTGAAATATGTGGATACCATGGAAATGAATGTAAATATGGTGAAAAACTGGTTTAGGTGTTTAAAAAGTTAAACTTAGTTCCCAGAATTAGCTTTGCTGTGTTTCACCAGAGGCTTCTGCATTTTTCAATTGCTTGCAGTGTGATTTTTAGGATGGACTTCACACATTCCCAGGAATGCAGGGAAGGTCATGCCCTGAGTCAGGTGATACCAAAGGTTGCCTGACTGCTGGGCCTGATGTATATTTTTGCCATACCAAAAAAAGTGATAGATAACCTCTGGTTGCTTTTTTTTTCCTGCTGGGCATGGAATGGATTTTAATCCTGGTTAAATCCTGGATCTTGGATCTGTTTACCTTTTTTGAAAGGGCTTCTCTTTCTGTCTTTTTCAGGCATGGTTCAGAAACTTGACCAGAAGCTGCCTGTAGCCAACGAGTATCTGCTGCTGTCAGGCGGCGTGCGGGAAGGTGTGGTGGACATTGACCTCGATGAGCTGAATGTTTATGCCCGGGGCACAGACTATGACATGGACTTCACCCTGCTGGTGCCTGCGCTGAAGCTGCACGATCGCAACCAGCCGGTCACGCTGGACATGCGCCACTCGGCCCTGTGCCACTCCTGGCTGAGCCTGCGCCTCTTCGACGAGGGAACCATCAGCAAATGGAAGGACTGCTGCACCATCGTGGACCATATCAATGGAGCTACCAATTACTTCTTCTCCCCAACAAAAGTCGCAGACTGGTTCTATGAATCCATTAGCATTGTCCTGTCTGAGATCCAGAAAAAGCCCCAACGAGGGATGCCAAAGGTGGAGAAGGTAGAAAAGAATGGGACTATCATATCCATTATTTTGGGAGTGGGCAGCAGCCGCATGCTGTATGACATTGTCCCTGTGGTGTCCTTCAAAGGCTGGCCAGCTGTGGCACAGAGCTGGCTGATGGAGAACCACTTCTGGGATGGGAAGATCACGGAGGAGGAAGTCATAAGTGGGTTTTACTTAGTGCCTGCGTGTTCCTACAAGGGGAAGAAGGACAATGAATGGAGGCTGTCATTTGCCAGGAGTGAAGTGCAGCTGAAAAAGTGCATCTCCAGCAGCCTCATGCAAGCCTACCAGGCCTGCAAAGCCATCATCATCAAACTGCTGTCCCGCCCCAAAGCCATTAGTCCATATCACCTGCGGAGCATGATGCTGTGGGCTTGTGACAGGCTGCCAGCCAGCTACCTGGCCCAGGAGGATTACGCTGCCCATTTCCTCCTGGGTCTCATTGATGATCTCCAGCACTGCTTGGTCAACAAGATGTGCCCTAACTACTTCATCCCGCAGTGCAATATGCTGGAGCACCTCTCCGAAGACACCGTCATGCTCCACGCGCGGAAGCTGTCGTCGGTGCGCTCCGACCCTGCCGAGCACCTCCGGACTGCCATCGAACACGTCAAAGCAGCCAACAGGCTCACCCTGGAGCTCCAGCGGCGGGGCAGCACCACCAGCATCCCCTCCCCGCAGTCGGACGGAGGGGACCCCAACCAGCCTGACGACCGATTAGCCAAAAAGTTGCAACAGCTAGTGACTGAGAACCCTGGGAAGTCCATCTCTGTCTTCATTAATCCAGATGATGTCACAAGGCCCCATTTCAGAATTGATGATAAATTTTTCTGAGTTTTGTCAATGTTTCTGGGGATTTTTATTTGTTTTGTTTTTTAAAACTCTTGCAGTGTGCAGGTTTTTTCATTTGGTTTTCCTTGATGACTTAGTCTCTTGGTTTTAACATATCCAGCATAGATTGGATCTGTTGAGAAAAATCTGAATAAATTATAAATCCTGGTTCTGCAGGACAGTGCAGACATTGGAACAGTATATTGCTATTTCATATGCTGCTTTGGTTTTTTTCACCCACCCTGCCCCATTGTCTGTGAGTAGTTTCTAAAGGAGGACGTGCATCGTAAACACAAGCCACAGTGTAATGTAGGGTTTTTTTCCAAGCTTCCGTAATTTATGTACATTGTTGGGCCGGGAGAAAGAACAACTCACCTTCTGTTGCTACAGAAATTCACTTCTTTTTCCATTAGCTTCCATCACCCTAAAGAAATGAGGAGAAATTGGGTTGGAAAGCACTACTGGTAATTTGACAACGCCAAATCTACTGGGCTGAAGCCCAGATCATCTGTTCTTCACATTTCTGATACTAGGGGAGAAAGCTGACTTTAAAGATGATGATGAAGCTTTTTGGGGAAAGAGTTGTTTCTGTTTTGATCTACTTTTTGAATGTAATTGTTCATTAATTGGACCTTGTACAGTCCAGAGGGTTGTTTCTGCTGCTTTTCCATGCGGAATAAGGTTATGGAATGTTAGTTTTAGTGTGTGTAATTATTCAAAGCCTTATTTAAATTCTATTAAAGAACATACCATTTTAAATGTAATTGCACTAATGAAATCTCTGCCATTACCTCAGTCCCACTCTTTGTGTTTCTTTCATGAATTAGCATCTGTTATTAGGTCTCAATATTGCTGATTGCTTGAGACCCCTCAGGTCTCATGGTTTCAGGTGATTTCTTGATTGTCTTTTGTAAAAGACTTCCTTGTTAGCCCGGCTATGTGTGAGCAGTCAGAGTTTTGCATTGGCATATTTCTTTGGATGTGTATTGTGTGTTGCAGTGCATATTGCATTAATATGTATTGCATGTTGTTGAAACAGGTTTACCATTAGATAAGGATGTAATGCTAAAGCAGTGGTATGTGCAAAGTGAATCAGCCAGACCTCGAGCAAAGGAGCTACCTTGCTTCTCCAATGCATGTATTAGGCCTGATCCTTTCTGGCAGTTACCATTCCCTGGACTCCTGAGAACTTTCTGACTCACCCTGGGACATGGGAGATCTTACTCTGGTCTCATGTTTGCAAAAGTTGTGTTTGTATGTCAACTTGTGGTGCAACAGTAGCCTTGAAAAACACATACACTTTTCTTCTGTGTGTAGGGTAAGATGTATGGTAACAAGGGTTAGTCTGAGCCAAAAATAATTCCAAGAGTTCAAGGATAGAGTGACTTATTGTGGCTGGCTGGCCAGTGACTGATATTTAGGCCTTAAATCAGCAATTTGGGCTTACTGATTATCCCAGAGACGCTGTTCTGATCCAAACTTGATGCATGTGTTAAAATGTGATTACTAGAGCAGGTTGAAGTATTTTTTAAATATTTGACAGACAAATGAGGTGCATATCTAGTAAATTCTAACTGATAAAAATTGTGTATGAAAAATGTGTCACTCTTTCAGCCCAGCCTTTGTGGTTAAGAAACTAGGCTGGTGGAGCAGCACACCAACAGCTTTGGCAACTGCTTTATTAGATGACAGGGAGGTTTCAATACCTGATCTAGTGCCCAACTCATGTCTTAAAACTTTAGCTCCTCCATCTCTTGGGCATAATTGAAAACTTCACCCCATTGCTATAGCCAAGATGTTCACATTTACCTGAATTTACCGGTACACACTTACAAGAAGCTCTCAGAAGTTGCTGGCCTGATGGAGTGGACGAGGATTTAACCTTAAAGCACAATTGGCTCTTGATCATGAGCCCCAGTGCAGCTGCAGTTTGGTCTGGGGAAGGACATGGATTGACTTCAGCAGAAGCAGAGCTGGGTCCTACCTGTGTGGCTATTGCCAAAGATGAGTCTCCATATGAACCTGTGTAACCTGCCTGGGGCAGGCAGGAGAAACAACAGGGAATCCTCTCCAGAAGTGCTTGGAAAATGCAGAAATGGTTTCTTCCCAGTCTTTGGGACTTCTGTTTATTGAAAGAAGAGTCTGGGCTGCAGGATGAAGTATCCCATCACCACATGAGAAATCTCCTCAGCACAAAGCAGAAGTAGCCTGGCAGGCAGAGTACTCTCCCAGGAGTCCCATTGTCTGTGCCAGTGTTCCTGAGATATGCAGAAACACAGCCTTCCTCATGCCAGTTCAACGTCCTGGTGACCAGCAGTTTGACTAGCCCATGTCAAGCTCTGGTGTGTGCTCCTTTCTTTGGTTTTAATTAAAAAACATTTTGAAAAGTATCCACCTTGTTCTTCCTGCATTCTGTGTGTTTGGTTTTGTTTGTTTGTTTGGTTGTTTTTTTTTGTGGGGGAATGAAGGCTTGACTTTTTACTGGACTGAAAAGCAATTTTCCAGGTAGGTTTTTGAGAATGTTATATCCTCTACCTGGATCATCTGTCTTCCAGGGAGACAGAATCCTAATCTTCAGTAGGTTTGTATCTGTCTAGTATTTGCTCCTCTCCATGTACTATAGTTAACTTAAAGAAGCAAGCTTCCAGCCCAGAGAGGTAACAAGTGTTTTGTGTATCAGAGAACAAAAAGTACTATTTTCTTCCTTTTCTATTGTCGCCTCTTGCCTTTGCTATATCCTGGCACAGACTTGTGAAGTGCAGAGGTCTCTGTGTGGGATTTCAAAGTAGTCAGTGGGTTTAGATACCAATGACCTTTTACTCTTCACTTCTCTCTGCAAGTTTAAAAAAAAACGTGGTGCTTTTCCTATTAGGGAATTCTTGAAAGTCATTCACATAAGCATTTTAGAGCACTCAGCCCCATGGGGTTAGAGACTTGGCCAATTTGACAAACACTGGAATAAGAGGGAATTGCTTTCAAGGCATCTTCCCTGCTGATGTCAAGAAGAGACAAGTCAGTGCCGTGAGCAAGTGTCTCCATGGGAGCTTCATGGGAGTTTTGCACCCACTGCTATGGCAGATAAGATTTCTTTTTTTCTTTTTCTTTTGCCCATTAGCCACCTTTCTGCTGGCTTCTCCCTGTCCTGAGTGATGTTGTGAAAGGACTGGGACAGTTTGTAAGGGGCTGGAGGCATGTAGAATGAATTCTTTGTGAGTCTATGAGTTACTGACTCCTATAGGGTTAAAAGGAAGGGAGTCCTAGCCAAGAGGGTCAGGCTTTGAGGCATCAGAAAGGTGGGGAGGAAGGAAAAGTGCCCTCCAGAGGCTCCACTTCCACTTCCCAGTGTGATCCTCCTTGGCATCCTGGCTTTGGTCCTACTCTTGGGACACGCTTTTGCCTTTGCTCTTTTCGTAGGGTTTCTCACCAATAGGACAGTGGGAGAAGCAGCTAATTCAATTTGTTCCAGTCATTTTAATTTCTGGGAGATGCTGAGAAAGGTGTCACTTCTTTAGAGAGACACCTGAGCTTCTGCAGAGGTGACAGAACCACCAGCTCTTGGGGGTTACTCTATACTGTGTTGGGATAACTCATTTTAAGGCAGAAGGGAACAGGAGACCAAGAGCTTTGTGTAAGCCTGCAGTCTCTGCTCCTTCAGGCATGTTATGTGAAGCCCAGTCACACTTGTCTGGGTGTGAAAAATTGGTTTCTGCATATATTCCAATACTTTAGCCTGAAGAAGTGTTGGTGCTCTAACCAGAAAACTACAGCTGGGCATCAGAGTCACTCTGCAGCAAAATACCAGCAGGAATTTAACCATGCACTGCCCGAAATAGAAGCCAGTCCGCAAAAGCCTCTGAAAGAGCTGTTTTTTAGTAATATGTCTTCTCTCTGTTGTCATTATGAAAAATAGCATTAATTTTGATCCATATTCTTGGACTTTCCCTGATCGCCTTGTGAGAGCAACCTTCTTTTGTCAGCTGGACACTTGAGCTCTGTCCCTCCCACTGCTTGGTCTCCTCATAGAGGGCTGTGAGACAGGCTTGTTTCTGCTAAAAACTGACTGAACCAGACACTGAAAGGTGGCAGTCACAATAAATTCCATTGGGACACTTAAAAATATGCTTAAAAAAAAATGTGTGTACTTTGCTGGATAAAAGCTGATTGTGGTCAGAGTAAAAGTAAGCAGACATTTATCATATTTTATTAACCCATGAACAGTACAAGTAGCCATGCACAATGCAAGTGACTGTGGCAGAGAGAAAGGAAGATAGACTTTGCTAGTGGCTATTTCTCAGAAAAAAAATTTTTAAAGGTGTGCACAGTCAGTGCCTAGAATTGCTTAAAAACATCCATCTGTCCCTTTTTGTGGGTTCAGTGCTGGATGCATTTTGCCACTTTGTCTTGTATTAAAGTGAGCGTGTTTAAAAGGTCGCTGGGCAGCTGAGTGTAATAATGTTCACATTCTCCTGGCATTGCTCAGTGATTAGAAGTATTCAGCATGCAAATAGCTTGTTCAACTTCAGCAAGTACATCATTTCCCTCCTGCCAGCCTTGCTTGGGGTGAGCTAATGGACTTTTAACATTATACAGCTTAGAGAGCACTGTCTCTAATAGCTCCTGATTAAGCTCTCCAGAAAGGCAAATAACCATCATGGGGCAAAGGCTACATGAGGGGTGGGGGGATAAAGAACAAGGGACTCTTGCTGACATGTTTTGGGTTTAGGGACATTCAGCATTATATTTAGCACATTTTGGCTTTCTAGAACTGTCAAGTGAATCCAAATTTATTTCTTCTGAATGCTTTTAGAATAGTGATAAAATAGCCCTCACTCTCTTCTCCTCCCCTTTTGCCATTTATAATCTATTATTTTAGGATTGCTCTGAGGAACTATTGTGTTTTCCTATTATCATTGTCCCTGGCTCAGCACTGTGCTTCCAGGCTGAATGTAGGCTTTTGGGGGTTATTTTTATCTTACTGGCCTTCTGTGGTAGAGGAACACACTCTTATTCAGTCTCCAGACAGCCTGATTTGCCAGGCAGAGATGTGGGTGCATATCAGGGGGATCAGGCTCTCTTCAAACTGACTCAGCCCTGTCTTTCCCTTAGTTTTTGTGTGTTAGGAATATCAGTATGAAAGACATGATGGAGGTCTTGCTAAGCACACAGAAGACATGGTACATGGTTCTGAAGTTAAGCAATCTCCAGTGCAAAGCGAAAATTGAGCCCAAAAAGCCACTTTTGTCCCTGATTCTCAACCCCTCTGATGCCTTTGTTTTAGCTTTATTTTGGGGAGGTGGAGAGAGATGAGCTGCTTTCATCCACTTCCGTGGATACAAATCATAGTTTTGGCCTAGGATGTTAGGCACTTCACTCATTAATGGCTTTGTCTCCAGGGCTCCTATTGCTTACGCCTTGCCCTGACATTGACAGGATGGCAGAGGGTTTTATGATTTGCACTGGGCAAAGAAAGGAATGGGCATTTTTCATGAAGAGCTGGTGACCCATTGTGTCCTTCTCCTGCCTCCTGTGTGCCAAGGCTTATGCACACAATATATTAATTGCCACTTTCGCAGGCTGCAGCTGGTCACAGAATAAATGCCAATGCCAAGGTGCTTCTGTGCAAACCAGTCTTCAACCTTCAGCATCCCTTGCAGGGTAAGTCTGCTCCTGACTGGAGTCTGTGCTCTCAGAACAAGCTTTGGTTGTGTTTGAAGGGTACAGGCTGGGTCTGTGTACGGCAGGCTGGGCTCTCTACAGCTGACACAAGAAGAGATAACTCCACTTATCTGATCTGAAAGACCACAGAGAAGATAATCCTTCCTGCAGGAAGGCCATGGCAAAGTCTAACCTTTCCAGCACTGTGATTTGTGCAGTGATCAGGAGCAATCTCTATGACTTGTGCCACCATAGAGGCACCCTTGAGTCTCAGAGCTTTTGTGTGTCATGTAGCAGCCACAGCTGCTGGGGCTCTTCTGCCTTCTGCCACTCTGAGGGATGGAGACCAGAACTGTCTTTGGTAGTTTTGATGTTTAGGCTCCAGAGCTCATCTGGTCCACCTCCAGACCCACACTTTTTAACACCCTGTAACAGGCAAAAGAGCCTGTTACAACAAAAAACAACAAAGCTGCAACCTTCATTTAGCTTCTCCAATAGGTGTTTTCTATTTACTAATGGTTCTGGCTGATCTTGCTTGAGGTGCACAGTGCTATATTCATTAGATTATTTTGTTAATCAGTGGTGGCAAAACTGGGATTGGCAAGTGTTATACTTAACCCCTGGACTGCTGTGGGCACATACAGATGTTATTTTGTGGAATACTTGAGCTGGTTGCACTAACATCATCTCTGCTACTGATTCAAATGGATGGAACAATGGTGGGAAGTCATTAAAGAAGGTTTCTAGAAGAGAGCAGAAGCCCACCAGTTAAAGGAGATCCTAGAACTGGAACTCAGCTGTTTTGGGTTCCACCAGCCCATTATGACAAAGTCCACTAAAGCCTATGTTACCTGGTCAGTAGCACAAAACCAGTTCCTCAGTTGTTTTTTCCCCAAGGCATGGCTCTTTTCACATTAAAACCCACTGAAAGCAGAATGTGAAACCCAGTGTAACAGGAGGTATGGAAAGAAATGTGTCTTAACTGTTTTCTCTGGTCTGTTTTGTCACTGCACCCAACCTGCCCCATTCCCCTCTCCATCTTTAAATAAACTCTTCAGAGGTGTTCTGCTACTCAGTAATGAACTCTAACAAAATGAAATGACATTAAATACTGCTGAATGGAGCTGCATAAATGCCTTGTCATATTTTGTTATAATCGCCTAGTGTGACTTCATTTTCTGTGTCATCTGTCTCTCCAGCTTACTTGTGGAGCAGCACACACCATGGTGACTGGGAAGAAAAGGAAGAGAAATGCAAGTTCATGTGAGTTGGAGTAAATAATTCAGACACACTGGTTGTTGTTCTGATACACAGGGCAGCCCAAGCTGCCAGGGCATACTGGTCCAGCACGCACAGAAATCATGCTCTCCCAAAGAAAAGCCAAATGTGGAGGAAACTGAGCAAACTCTCCAGCCTGTTACCTTCCGGCTCATTGAGCTTGTGGAAATTCAGCATCATGGCCGTGTGGAGGGGTGGAGTGAGGCTGCAGGGAGTGGGAGCAGTACCTGTTCACTGGCGCCTGTGATTGCATTACTGTGCTTCATTGTGAAACTGATTGAATACAGTCAGTGCTTCGGTTTGAAAGCCATTTCTGAATAAAAGCTCAAGAGAAAAAGGGTTGGAAAAACCCACAAAACATCTAAGAAGTAGTACATTGTGCACAGCCCTTCCATAGAGCAGAGGCAAGAGTGAAAAGGAGCATCACATGATCAGTTTTAATGTTTGATAGGCTTGAATTTCCTGTCCAGCTGCCACCTCACAAGGAACCTTAATCTGTTGTGCTCTGTGTGGAAGGGGTTTTGCTCTGGCAACACAGCTGTGGAAAGATGTAGTTTTGGAGACAAACACAAACCCATACGTGACTGCTCCACTGAGCACCAAACACAGCTGTGGTTTGTGTGTGGCTGTGTATTAAACTCTTAGTATTCCAATTTCTTGCTGTATAAGTGTCTTAAAAATTCTCCTGTTAAGTGTTTTTTACCTTAACAATTTTGTCTCAAATTAAAAGGAAATCAGTGCAGCGCAACAGTGTGGGACCAGCCCAGCTCTCCCTGGCAAGGCAGCCCTGTACTGACCTGCCCTCTCCTTCCATAGCATTAATGAGACCACAAGCAGCTCCCATTTCTGGGAAGAGCCCTTTTAGAGCCAGCTGGGGTATCTCTCAGCTGCAGGGCATTTGCCAGATGGGAAACATCCACTCTGCTAGCAAAGCTAGGTAATGTCTCACAGCAGAGTTGAAGCCTCACAGTTCTTCCTGGAAATAACCTTCTCATCAGATCTGCCCATAGTCTTGTCCCTTCACACATCTGGCATGAAAAGGCATCATTTTGAGATCAGGGTGATGATGAGGAAGATATCTGCTGTTGTCAATTTAACATGCAGTACTTCAGCAGATGTCCACATTTGCCAACCTGAACTCAAAAGAGAGGGCATGAGCACAGAATAGCAACATGAATTAATGAATTGGTTTGTAAAATAATCTCCTGTATGCATAACTCACTTTTAGTACCTGATTTTTAGTCTAGTCACAGAGAGGTTATGTTAGCTTGCACTTCTGCAACCCCTGAAATTCCTTTGCAGTCAGTTAGAGACAGGACTTTCTGTTAAATATATATAGTACTTCTCCAGATTCATTTAAAGAGAATGATAATATATCATTGCTCCCAGTAGGGACATAGCTGCCTCATAGCTTATGTCTGCTGTCAGGCATTAAAGCTGGGCTTGAATGGTGCCAGCTGATAATGGAAATGCAGCAGCTGAAACTGTTAAGTGCAGCTTTAATGTTCCTTATGCAAACTCTACCTCCCACCAGAGAGCATACCTGCTCAAACAAGCAAAGAAACAGGACTAACTCCTCTGTTTCCTAAATAATTCCCAATATTGCCCCTATTTTTGTGGTTCGTATATCTTATGGGGAAAAAAAAAAAAAAAAAGAGTTTCTCAATCTGCAGAAGGAAGTAGCAACCAAAATTAAGAAAAGTGCACCTCTTTTTTTGGGACAAATGTATGTTGCTCACAAACTTGAGGACAGATGAGCTATCCTGGGCTATCTCCAAGTCTATCAGGACACAGATTACTGGGTTCTTCCCCCTCATCTGGTTAGTGCCTTCCAGTTCCTATCTTGATTCTGACGAAAGCAGGTACATGTCCCCAACTCAGCTCTAGGCAGAACTAGTGCATGGCTGTTACATCCTCCTGTGTAGCTCCTAAGCCTCCCATGCTGCACCCAGCATTGCCAGCCCCTCAGCCTGGAGCTGGACCTGACTCTGACTGCCTGTGGAGCCAAGAACCTGCTGCCCACATCAGCTTAACTGGAGCTACATGTCCTGAGGAGTGCCACTGGCTGGACCTGGAATGTGCTCCTGCTGAACACCAATTCATCTGCTCTGAACACACAGGTGACACGTGGAGGGAGACCACTGCTATAACAGGCAATCCCTGAGGGTCTGGGATCACCATCTTACTCCATCTGTAAACTGGAGCAATTGCAGTACTGACCTCCTTCTCCCTCTGTCACACACATAAAAGTGGATTAGAAGGAGGAAAAAAACCCTTAGCTTTCTTTTTTCTTTCTGTAGGGCAGCTACCTTCGTGGCACACCTGGCCATGGTCGTGCCTGGGAAGGTTCACCCTTCCCAGCTGGAGCTGGTCCCAGCACAGGGAACTGATTGCTCAGCAAAGCAGGGCACAGCAACAGACTAGGTGAGGGGCGTTAGCAGCCATTAGCAAGGTTATAGAGAAGGAAAGAGGGACAGGAGGCAGGTTCTGTAGGGGGAGGTCTCTGTACTCTGAAGGTGACTAGCTGGGGGCTGCAGTCAGAGGAAGGTCAGCGCTGGATGGGGAAGTGAGCTTTTATGTAGTAGTGGTGTGAACCTGTACAGAGTGTCTGTAAAAGTGTCCCGAGTCTGACCCTGAGCTGCAGGCAGGCCCTGTGTTCATAAAGGGGATAGACCTTGAGCTGTGAAATAGTGGAAAAGATGAACTCTCATTTTGGTGGAAGTATGTGCTTGCCTTTCTTACTACTCCATCCCCTCTTATCTAGAGATTACAGCAAAGCTGTGAACAATCTTGTGAGCTGAATGAGATGAAAGGCCAGGGTTTGCTTGTGTGTGCCAGGAGTTGGGGTGCCTGGAGAGCCTGAGGCAATGTTCTGGGAATTTGAAGCAGCAACTGTCCTGCTGCCTGCTCTTTCCCTAGGAAAGGATCAAGGAAACAAAACAAGAAGTTAGTGTGACTGCCTTCCAAATGTGCTCTCTGGAGGAGTCTGGATTGGGCAGAGCTGAGCAGGAGAGAGTTGTTTGATCTTGAAGGCAAGAAGCCCTGGAAAGCCTGCTGAGCTTGAGTTGTCTGAAGCTGTTGGTTCCCTATGTGGCACAACACTGCTCAGGCTTCAGATTTTCTTGTGTGGACTGGAGAGAAAGGGCACATCCTGGCACACAGTCAGCTTTGTTTGCTGCTGTCACTACTAAGGTGACCATTAGTAGGTGCTTTTAAGTGGTTGTAAATCCTCGTGAGGTGTCACAGAGAGAAGGAGAAGCTTTCCCTTGGTTTATGTTTTAAATGCTATGAAGGTGCATTCTTTCACAGTGTGAGTTGAAGAGTGTTGTGGTTCATGTGCTCCAGGGGCTCACTCAATGCAGTTTGGGTGCAGGTGTGTCTGTGAGCCTTGTTTCTACTCTGGAGGGGTGCTTGGGGTGAGGGGCTGTTTGCCTTGCAGAGTGCCTGCTGGGAAGCCCAGAGTTTGTCCAGCTGGGCCCAAGTTCTCTTGATCAAGTAAATTCAGCAGCTTCGTTATTTCTTTACTAGAGAAGTGTGCCATCTGTGGCTTGACTTTTAATTACCCCTGCCCCTGAAACACTTGCAGGAATGACTTCACTGACCCAAGCAATGTGAGAGCCCTCAGAAGAGCACAGGTGCACTTTTTAACGGCAATGCACAAATATTACAGCCCTTTCTCATTTCTTGAAGTATTCATATTTTTAAAAGCAGAAACTGTGCAATGCAGTCTTATTTTGGCTTGTTGTAATTTAAAGGCTGAAATTCCTCACTGTGCTATCTACCTCATTTCTCTACCTTTCTTAAAGAAAGAAAAGAATGACCTGGGAAAGCAAAGTCCTGTTCTGGAGAAGTGTTTAACCCACAATTCCTATCCCGTTGTTACAGCTCTCTTTGCCTGTAAAGCATAGCTAAGGGGTCTGATTATATTGCCTATCTCAGCTGATTCTGGACATGGAGATGAGAGCAGCTGCTGTCTCATTTCTTAGCGAAACCCTCATGTGACTTATCTTGATTGTGTGGAGCCAAGGGAAAGCTTCCCTATGGTGACTTTTTAAAATTGCAAACAAAACTCCAAAGAAGCAAATCCACCAAGTGCTAGAGAGGCTCATTTTGTTGGCTCTGAAGTAAGAATTTCAGGCAGGTCTCAGCCAGGCGGTAGGTTCACTGTTGTTGCTCTCTGCATAGCTGGAGTAGTACATCAGTGGAAATGGGCAGAAGTCAGAGTTCTCCATTTCAGAATTTTAATCATAGAGTATGAAAAGAAATGCCATCAACTTCTTTTGCTTCTGCTCTCCCTCCTATGAGGCTGTAACAACTGCCTTTACCTACCATTTCCATTACAGGTGGTAGAATGGGAGTTTCTCTTTTCTGTATTCCAACCTCTGGTTGAATGTGAAAACCAAATGAGAAGGGTGTTTCTTTATCTACTTTTGTTTTACCTGGAGGGTATAAGATGAACATTCTCACCATAAGTGTGCTCCCTTCTTGGTGTATGACTCAGCCAGTTGCTGTTCCTGTTTCCTATCCCTGAATGAGGACTGTTGATTTCTGTGTGGAGATGAGCTAAATCAGGAGTGATGCTCTAGATCTTGAGCATTTTTGTAATTGCTGGGTAAAAAGTCACCATCCCTCATAGGAGATAAGATTGTTTAATGCATCCATTTTTATTCTTGAAATGATACTACCGTTTTACCTTTGAGATTTTTAACAATGCAGGGAGATAGTATTGCATGACCTTGCTTTTGAGAGTGAGTATGAACTGAAGGCAGCCAGCAATGTTTTCATTTGTTCCCAGCTCACTTCTTCCTTCCCAGTCCTCTTTTTCCTATTTGCCCTTGTAATTGGAGATAAGATGGTTGCACACAGTTATGCAGCATCAGAAATGTAATCTAGACATCTTTTCCATGAAGCACGTTTCTAATGTGCCCTTCAAACACAAGTCAGATGCCTACAGTCTATTTTCTGTGAGCCGCTTGGAAAAAATTTGAGCTGCAACTATTGAGGGATGCATGTTGGAGGGACACCTGGAGGTGTCTGATGTTCTCACAAAACAGCACAATACTTCACTGAAAAGCAGCATTGCTCAAGGGCAGCTTTATCCTCTTCCTAAAAGGAGATCAAACTCTTCATAGGAGGGCAGGCAGGGGCCACTAGGGACTTTGATAAGGTGATGAAAGCTTCTAAGTGTTTCATTTTTTGAGCAGAACAGGAGTTCAGGCTGTGCAGATCATCAGAAGAGATTTTAAAATACTCTCTCATGCTGTCTGTGAACAATGGAGGACTAGGTGAAAGATCAGGTTCACTTTCTGTCTTTGTGTCCTATCCAGGCCATTTTTTTACTGAACAAAAACCCAGCTTGCTATTCAATAAGAGCTAAGCAAGTTCAGATTCCCAAAGCTGGGTCTTTTCTTCAGAATATCACTGAGGTCCAACCTTCTGTACCAGAATGAGAAACTTGGAGATTTATGGGGAGGAAAGTCTTGGCTGAGGGGAAGCCAGAGTGGGGATGAACAATTACATGCAGGTGATAAGCAAGAAATTTTGACAATTGTGATATAGAAATCCTCCAAGTAGAAGAAGTTTTTATTTCCAGAACTTGTCCCTATCCTCGGGATCTCCCTCTCGGGAGGTTTCATGGCCATGTAGTATTTGGCAAGGCTAAGACCAAGGAAATGGAAAGCCTGGAGGAGGGTGAGGGAGATATCCAGACCAAAGAAAGCTATTTGGACAGTGCCATTGCTTTGAGACAGATGAACCTGTGTGTAGCTGCTCCTAACAGAGGGGTTGAGAACTTGAAGCTTTACTAAAAACCCAAAGGTGTGGATTCTGAAGCCTGTAAATACACAGTGTGTTATTCAGCTAAGTGATTGCTCTGAAATCCTAATTGTGCTGATTCTGGGAGTTCTTTGAAACACAGTAGTTACGAAAACACTACTGCATTTGACTGAAATTGTGATTATGCTCCTTAGCTTTCCCATCTGCACAAATTTATAGGGTGTTTGAATGCTTTAGGTGGTGCAAATGAGACGACGTGCTCTGGAATGCCCTGGCTGGGTGGTAAATGAAATCCTGTGTCGTGAGGCTCAGTAATTCTGGGTTATCCAGATTAGACACTTATCTGATTATTCTGCTGATAATCCTACCCTCAGTAATTTAATCAGGATGGGGATTGCAAGGCCAGGATCAGGCAGAAATAATGGGTGATTGCCCCCTCATGCATCTGTAGCACTTGGAACTCCTTGTTTGTGGCAATATCTATAATGCATTTAAATAAACAAACCTGTGGGTGTACTCTGTTGTCACTGGCATTGCAATGGGAGTCTCCTGGTGTTCCTCAGAGTTCATAAGTGAGAAGCAGGTTATCGAGTAGTTTGGGGGCTACAGAGATTCCTGCATTTGCTTTCTTTGAATTCTCACAAAGTGCATGTGTGAGGGCATTGTTATGCAATGCAAACTTAAACTAATTGGGATGGTAAAGAGAATGATCCAGTCTGGTAACATGAACAGATGGTTTCAGCTGAGGCTGGACTCCTTGCCTACTGCTACAGGAGAGCTGGGTAAAGTGATCCATGTCCTGATCCCATCTCTAGCAAAGGCTTTCCCGCTGCGGGTTGGGAAAGAAGCTCCCTGGGCATGTGTAGGTAGTAGTGCTTAAAAGGGGGACTGCATGCTTGTTACTGAATTTGAGCCAGAAGGCAGGGATTTAGGTTCCTGACACCTGGAGCACCAGGTCCTACAGAGGAACTGGTACCCAGTTTATTTAGCTCCCCCAACTAGAAATGAGTTTGTGGAGAGCCACCTAAACATGTGCACGTGGGAATAAGAACTGCTAGAGGGAAAATAAACAGGCAAATTTCTCCATATACTGAATGAATCTGGCTCTAGAGTCTTAGTCTTACTCAGGGATAATTGTACCTTAGGATTTGGGATAATGGGTGTGCTTGGAGCAGGTCCATGCACAGCTGAGTGTCACAATCTACACTAGGCTTTTACCACGGTGTCTATATGTGATTTATCGGAAAGGCATTTGAGAAATGCCAATATACATTTATAGTACTCGGAAAGGTATCAACCCTGCCTCCCGTGCAGCCCCGCGGCCTCTCGAGGGCTGCTGAAGCGAGGCTGATGCTCGCTGATGCGGAGCTGCCGCCGGGCCCGGGAATTCCCGATCCCGCCGGGAGAGGGCGGCGGCGCGCGCCGCCTCGGGAGCCCACGGGGAAGCAGCGGGCGGGGCGGGGCGGGGCGGAGCGGCCCCGGAGCGGGGCAGGGCAGGGCGGAGCGGCCCCGGAGCGGGGCAGGGCAGGGCGGGGCAGGGCAGAGCGGGGCGGCCCCGGAGCGGGGCAGGGCAGGGCGGAGCGGCCCCGGAGCGGGGCAGGGCAGGGCGGGGCAGGGCAGAGCGGGGCGGCCCCGGAGCGGGGCAGGGCAGGGCGGGGCAGGGCAGAGCGGGGCGGCCCCGGAGCGGGGCAGGGCAGGGCGGGGCAGGGCAGGGCGGAGCGGCCCCGGAGCGGGGCAGGGCAGAGCGGGGCGGCACCGGAGCGGGGCAGGGCAGGGCGGAGCGGCCCCGGAGCGGGGCAGGGCAGGGCGGGGCAGGGCAGGGCGGGGCGGCCCCGGAGCGGGGCAGGGCAGAGCGGGGCGGCACCGGAGCGGGGCAGGGCAGGGCGGAGCGGCCCCGGAGCGGGGCAGGGCAGGGCGGAGCGGCCCCGGAGCGGGGCAGGGCAGGGCGGGGCAGGGCAGGGCGGAGCGGCCCCGGAGCGGGGCAGGGCAGAGCGGGGCGGCCCCGGAGGGGAGGGGAGCAGGGCAAGGTTGCCCCGGCGTGGGACACGGCGGGGCAGCTGTGGCATCGGGGTTCTCTTCTGTGCCTCTCGTGTCTGGAGGCTCTGCCGCGGTGGAAAGAGCAGGGGGAGGAGGAGTGGGGGGAAAACCAAACAGGAGAGAATGGGTGCTGCGGGAAGGGGAGGAATAGCAGGTGGCAGCGGGCAGGGAGATGAGCTTTCCCTTCATGTGGCAAACGTGGCTCGTGTCTTGGTGCAGATGCCAGAATTGCAGTGCTTCGTGCACGTAGGAGGGCTGCACCCGGGGAACGGGGGAGCTCGCAGCCTGGGATCTGCCTCGGGAAGGAGCCTGCACGCCCTGGCCCGCGGAGTTTCCGTTCGGCGGCACTCCCACCCGGGCCTGGCGCCTTGGAGTGGAGCTCTGACCCCTGCGCTGAGGCTGGTGTTTTGTTGCCAACATACTCATAATGTGAGAAATCTTCAGGATCAAGCACTGTTTCCAGCAAATGCTTTTAGGTTGGAGCCCTTTGGCGGTGTTTTCTTGATGCTGACAGGAAAATGTCTTCCTCAGGAAAACAATTAAATGGCTTTTCTGCTTTTCCCACTTGCTGGCTTCTTTTTTTCTCCCCTGTTCCCCCTCTTGGCTGCACATCCCATCACTTGGTGTTTCTAGTGCTCTCAGCCTTGACATTGCATCTTCTCGTTTCCTTGCTGTCGATCCTCTTGTTTGCTGCAGCTGATCTCTTGTCATCCTGAACCTCTTGTCTTCTCCACTGCAAGGTGGCACTTGTTGATTCCCAGTCCTTGTTCACGCTAAACTGGGCTTCTGATCCTGTTACTTGGAGGGTCTCAAACCATATTGCCATGCTGAGTGTGCTAAACTTTTTCAGTTTTGCCACCTTGCTGACGAAGTAGTTTTCCTTCTCTAGCTTTCTTGTTGGCATGGGATTCAGTCACAACTGGCTTCCTGCCACCTTGAGTCAGTCCAAACCTTCCTCCTCTGCCTTCATTTCTGTTTCTGACCAAAATCTTTTATACGTCTTCTACATTTAAAAAGAAATGCAAGATGATACACTCTTCTTTCATGTCCTTGTCTCTTGGATGTAAGCACCAGCACCTTCGCCCATCTTCCAGACTCCCTATATCTATTCCTATCCATGCTGTTATTCTTTCCCTTCAGCCCACCCTCTCTTCTTGCAGCTCCTTAAAAAACAAACTTGCTATTCAAGCCCCCACGTTTCTCTAAATACTGCACCTTGACTTGCAAAGTGCCTTCATCAGCCAGCCCTTCTTTCCTCTCATGTCCTTAGTCTTATCACTTGGGATGTTACTCCTCTGTTCTTCCCTTCTCTCCCTAGACTCTTATCCACGAAGTTCCTTGGAGAATGCTGTTTTTCCCTTTGGCCTTTTCCAATCTAAATTTGTTCAAGTGTCCTATATCACTCTGTCCTTGGGCTCTTTCTCTCCTATCTTTACATATTATTTGTCTGATCTAATCCAAATAGTAAATTGCCTTTGTGGTTGCCTTGTCCCCTCTCCTCAGTCTGAGAACAGGAGGGGAGAGGAAGATCTGGAAGACCTTTCTGCAGATCCAGGTATTTGCTTTAATGAGAGCTTTTTGGTGTCCCCTCACCTTCAGTCCATTCCAGTGACAACTGACATTGCTGTAAGCCCTCAATGTGCATGTCACTTAATTGATTATGGCACTGGATTCTCAGGTCACAGCTATTATAATGCATATTTCTCCCACACCACACAAACCTTCACTGGCACCTTTTTCTTTTAGTGACACAGTTTTTCCTTCTTGGTGAGTGATCCCAGGCTTCTTCTGTCTATGCTGAGTATTGATTTCAAGGTGATCCTTTCCCTAGCCCAGAAGAAATCTCTTGGAGTTGGTGTTCTACAAGCCTGATCCCTAATGCAGCAAATACGTAAATGTGCCCAAGGGATTGCTGTTTTCTGTTCCTCACCATTCAGTATCTGTGCAGGTGGTCCTCTGATGAGAGGAATATCCTCTTAGCACTCGTTGAAGCTGCTGCTTTGTTCTGATATTTAAGTTTTAAAGTATAACCACTTTGATGAAGAAACAGAAACATACTTTTTCCTCATCAGTCAGGTAAGAAATGCTGGGCAGAAAAGGCTAATTTTATGTGCAGCAGAAAATGAGATTCTGGGAAAGGGCAATAGTGATTCCATTCTGACCCTCCTGGAGCCAAAGATGAGCTTTGGGCATGGCTGGGATGGGCAGTGGCAGGACTGCGCTCCTGGGCAGCCTCTTAGCTGGCTTAGCTGTTATGGCCACCTCTGGTCTGTGTGGCAGGTGTGTGTAGCACTGACAGCTGAAAATCTCTGCTATTCCAGGGCTTCTGGGCCACAGCAGGATCTTCAAAGGCAAGGGTGGAGGAGGAGCAGAGAAACAAGAGACTTTCTGGTCTCACCTAGGTGTTGAGTACTTTCAGGTCTTGGTTCTTGAAAATGCCTCTCAAACCCAGCTTGGACATTTCTCCTTGATAGGAAAATCAGCCTCTCATACCTGACGTGTTAAGCTCTGCAGAATAAAGGAAGACTCTTCCCAGGAGCATGTGGCTCTTCCAACCCAGGGCTACACTTGCTGCAGTCTCTTTGAACATCTAATAGGCAGCAGGTAACAAATGCTGCCCATGTCAGTCTTGCTTCATCCTTTGCTGAAAGGTCTGCAACAGAGATGGGGAACTGCTGTAGAATGAGCAGGACTTAACTTGCTGGCTACACTGAGTGCAATTCCAGATTCTTTCTTGAGTCTCTACTGTTTCCTACATTTGTATTTAGCTGTTACTTTGAAAATGCTGCTGCAATGTTTAGAAAGGAGAGTTGTACTCCCTTGCTGAGCTCCCTCTAAGCAGTCATATTTTGAAAGGCTTGGGTTAAAGGCACGAGGTTTGTTTGTGCAGATGGGTGAGGTAGCTGAACTCCCCAGCTTCGCTCTGAAGGACTCTTCTTGCTGTTCTTTCAGGTGAGAGTGAGTTCAGTTAGGCTTGCTCTTTGCTTTTGATATTTTCCCTTCTTTGCTCATCTTTGCTTTTTCTATTGGACATCTCACTTTTATTTAAATTTCACTTCTTACTATTTTTCATGACACCAGGCCATGAGGAGTTTAAGCTCTGAACTGGTCCAGCCAAAAGGCTGTCAGTGCTGCTGGTATCAAGCAGCGCTTTTCTGTCTCTTATATTTGAACAAACTAAGTTTCGGCCTGAAATATCACAGACATCCAAGTCCCTGAGGCATGGAAAAGCTGCACTATGAATACAGTGATGATAATAGTCCCGGCTCTGCAGGTTTTATTGCATTTGTTATTTGCTAACATTCTGGAAAACATAGCATTAAAATGAACAGGGTAGATAGACATAGACAAATGTAAAAAGATGTTGGAGCTGAATAGAAGATTACTCTTTGCACTCAAGGCTCTGTTGTCCCTTACATCAGGGTCACTGGAGCAGTCTGACACTTGCTTAGGATTTTGGGGTTATCAGTTGGCATTGAATAGTCACTTGAGGGGGTGCATTGAATAGTCACTTTAGGGGGTATCTCAGGACTGTAGTGTCTGAGGGCAGAGATCCATATTCTAGAAATGGCTCTTAAGGGGTAGGAATAAGGCAAAGGAGTTGCTTTCCGGGCCTTGGCGGAGATCAGCTTGCTGAGATTTCTTGAAATAGCAGATAAAGAATGTGAATGGTACTCACCCTGATAGCTGTAGAATAGACGAACTAATAGATTTTTTTTTTTTTTTTTTTTTTATTGTAGGAAATAGACATAGGAAAATAGGATTTTAAGGTGAATAGTCTATTGTCTGCAAGCATTGAAGCACCTGGCTCTTAGGAGGGCTGAGCTGTCAGCAGGAGGCTCTTTCCTGCCTCTGCCCTGTAAAGTTCTTTATGTTGCATAAATTCCAAATGCATGTAATTACCTTTTTTAATCAAGTCAAAAAGGGACTAGAGCTTAAGGAGCTCAATTCAGCAGCTAATTTTCATGTTTTATCTATGTAAATGAAATTCTTAAGCTTTTATAATGGTAGAACAACCTGACTTCAGACACCTTTCTCCCTGTCCCCATCTGGCTGAGGATTGACAAAGTTATTTACTATACTGAGTAACCAAAAGCCTGCAGTGGGGCTCAGAGGATCTGAGAGTTAGCCCTGAAATCACAATGTATTTTGCTGCAAGGACTGAGAACAATGTCCACTTTCCCTAGATCTTGGTGAGCTCAGTATCTCACAGAAAATTAAAATTGGGAGTTCAGATGTCTGTGTCGGATCTAACTACCATTAAAATCAACATCAATACTCTTTCTTATTAGTGTAAATGGATATATATGGATGTTTATGAAGAATAGTAGCAGAGGAAAGCTGGTGCTCAGAAGGAACTTCCTCTGTGTCAGTAACAGGATGGTTCCCCCATCCATGATTATCTTCCATAGTAATTTTTGACTTAGTAGCAATTAATTGCAAAACCTCTCCCTTGTTTTGGTGCTTTTGTGACATTAGTGCTTTTTCCTTTATTTATATAATACTGACTGATTAATCTCAACAACATTTAACCAATTTTATGTAATTAAACTCTGAGCTAGCTCAAAGGTTGTGATTTACTTTGGTCTTCATTTCACACATCAGCTCCTAATGTACTTCCTCTGCTTCTAGCAACTACTTGGGTGATGTCAGGAGGTGACATCAGCTGATGATGTAGCACTCATTTCTGTTTTGTTTCTAATCAGAAATTATGTACATAATTCTCAGGGAGATGGATTAGAGCTTGAAGAAATGTTTTTTGTACTTTACCTGTATTATTAAAAACTTCTGGTCTCTGTTTACTCCTCTTTCCCCCCCACTGTGTTTTTTGCTTTCTCAGTAGTGTTTGAGGTCCTTCCTGCTGCTGCTGTGTCATGGCCTACTTTCTTGGAACCTGCTGCTCTGGCTTGTGCTTATCTGAGCACATGGCATGTGGACATCTTCTGAGCATGGTGTGGTACAGTGCAGTTTTCTTTTTCTGTCCTTAAAGAATCTGCTCTGCTGGCTAGCGGTGGCATGGCAGCTAGCTAACAATGCCAATTGGTGGTTTTAGATAGATGCTTCAGAGGTCAGAAAAGGACTTTCAGAAGCACTTAGCTGAGTCTTGCTTGCCATTGCAGCTGGCTTTGAGGTTAGACCCACACTGAACCTCATAGTTAGTAGTTACTTCTCTCCCTTTGTCCTGGTTTTGCATTAATTTATTTTTTGATATGGAAGGAAAGGAACCAATTATAGAAATAATTCCGTGTAAAGACCTTGGCAGTTTCCTATAGACCTGACAAAAAACAATCAGTAGCTAATTATGAAAATTAACACATTGTTAAACCAATGCAAAAGTTAGATGCGCCTTTGTGAATACAATTTTTAAGACGAAAACCCCAAGAATCGCGCTCTTTCTTTTCCAGTCTTAGTACAGGCAACAGGCTGGCCCAGCCCTTCTGCCGGGCCGGGCCAGGATGGGCGGGTTCTGCCCAAGAAATTCACCGAGCCCTGTCCCGGCACCCGGGCCCCTTCCCAAGAAATTCACCGAGCCCTGTCCCGGCACTCGGGCCCCTTCCCAAGAAATTCACCGAGCCCTGTCCCGGCACCCGGGCCCCTTCCCAAGAAATCCACCGAGCCCTGTCCCGGCACCCGGGCCCTGCCTCTGCTGCAGCGCCGGCCGAGCCAGAGAGGGGAAGCCGCGGGGCCCCGGCCGAGGCCGGGCCAGGCTGCAGCTGCGAGTATCTTGCCGCTACAATCCCTGCCCGGGCCGAGCCAAAGCCCACCGGGCCCCAAAATCAACTACACCTTGGCCAAAACTCAGTGTAGTTCCTTTTTGATTGAGCTGTTCATTGTCTTTAAGAAACACTCTTTAAACTTTGTGTAGGACAAATGCTATTCTGCTGCCTGCAGTGAGAGCAGCTCTGTCTGGCTGGGAACTCATTTGGGCGCTGAAGTTGGCTTCTGGGCAGTTTGGGAACAGGCTGAGACACTGGCATCTCAATTTACACTCTCTCGAAATGAAAGTGAAGCGGGCTTGTGACTGCCCTTTTGCAGAGCTTGGTATAGAAGCCAGTAGGTCCGCTGGCCCTTGAGACTTTTTTGCCTGACTTTGTTTCCATGTTGGGTGGTCATCACCAGAAACTGGCACTGGGTGGATGATATCCCACCACTGGCAATCTGCTCCCTCCTGGCACTTCCTGCCTCATGCAAAAGTGCCCTATGTAGGCATAGCAGCTTGTGTGGCTATCTGCACAACCTTGCAGGCTGGTTGGTGTCTCACCCTCCTGAATGGAGGTTCCCTCTTAGAGAAGGAGGCTCTGTGCCAGGGCAGCAGATGGGCAGGAGCAGCAGCAGCTAGGAGACCATGTATGATCATCATGTGGGCTTACAATCTGCAGCAATGCCAAAACGGCCACTTGGCTTTATCCTGTCTGTGGTCAGGGCTGTTTCTAAGCCAGCAGTTTACAGAAAGGTACAGGGACAGGCAGTGGGCTCTGCCTAGCATCCAGCATCCAGGTCGGAAGCAGCAGGCTCCTCAAGGGCTGAAGGCCCAGGAAACATTTCTGTTTCTGTCTGAAGCACCCTGAGAGCATCCAAGCTGAGCCCTTGCTGTTCTCTCTCACTTGTACAGGCTGAGCTCTTTGTCAAGCAGAACCTTCCCTCCACCAGTAGGACTTTACATGTTGTCCTGCCACCCCTGGGAAGAGGGGGCAGTTCTCTGCTATTCAGAGTCAGTCTGATGGAGTAGTCAGGTCTTCAGCAGCAAAAACCAGGCTGAGCAAAAGCTCTGCTGATCAAACAACAGTGCAGGTGGCTATGAAGAAGCCCTGTGTTTGCAGCTCTGCAGAAACCACTCAGGACTAACATCAAGAGGGAGTAACTCTGCCTTTCCCAAATAGCCATCTCCTTGCCATAACAGGGGCCAAGGATATGCTGAGGCATTTTGGGAGAGCAGGGTCTGCACAGGGTAGTTTGTGCTTGGATTGAGCCACTTTATTAATTGTACTGTGATTCCAGCTTACACCCAAAGCTTAAACATGTGAAAGAAGCAACCCTGACAATCCTGTGGGCTTGATACAGCAGTGGTGCTTCAAAGGTTCTTCTCCTATCTTGGCTAAAGGGTGTGAGTAGAAAGAATTCCAGGCTCAGCACATTTGCACCTCCTGAGTGCTGCAATGCTGTCTCTTGCTGTGGTTTGGGGAAGAACTTGATGCGCTACTGAGATGCCATTAGTGTGTAGTGTTATTCGATGCTTGATACTTGCAAAGCCAGAGTAGGCTTAGACTTTCCTGAGGGACTAAAGGAGAAACAGTGATCTAACTTGAGGTGCTCCAGCTTGCCTGATACTTTAATGCAGGAGGTACTTTAATGTGGAATTGAACACAAGCAATATTATATTTCTTTCTACTGATAAATAATTTGAAAGATGACCTGTAAATGTCAAGGGAGGAAAATATTCACTGAATTTATTCCCTTGAATTTGCTTCTTTGCATTGAGGAGAGAAGGAGCAAAGGGAGGGACTTTTCAATCTGGCTTTTTAAGGAAATGAATCTTAAGGCCTTGTGATGGTTTCATGATTTGGAACTGAAAACTGACACCACTGACTGTGGTGTCCCAGATGTGACCCAGAAAGCTCCAATAAACTGTGATTGAAAATTGAATGTGTGGATTAGTGGGTTTTATCTATGTTTATACCCTCTGTTACCTCAAAGGAGGAAATGTTTTACATCTCAAAAGCAAAACAAAAAATAAATGTTAATTTTGCCTTGCTCTCCAAGAGTAAGACCTCTGAAGAGCTAATTCATATCCCCATCCTTTGACAGGACCTCCACAAAAGCCTCAAACCTCAACCTACCTTTGCCAGTGGGGATAATATTATGGCTGATTCTGTCAGGGCACTGGAAAAATACATTTCCTATATTTGGGAAACTTGTCTTCATATATTCTCATGGCAGTGGAGCTCAGCTTGATGCCTTCAGCTAGGAATTCTTTCCCAGCTTTTTCTGTGAAGCTGAGTTATTGATGGCTGTTAGCTTTCCAGGGAGTGCACGGCTTTGAAATGAGGCTCTTAGTTCATTGGTCCAGTGCCTTCTATTACAAATGGTGCCTCAGATTGTGTTCTTGGTAAACAGCCTGGCTGTACCTTCAATGTTAGGATTTCTTTGCCTTCTCTCTTTTGAAAGTTGTTCTTGAACTTGGATGCTGGAGCTTTAATGTCCTTTGAGATTTTGCCTGATTTTAATCTGTGGGGGTTGATAACTTGAGTCCAAGAGTTATAAAAAACTGGCTGAGGAGTTGTGCAGCACTTTAGTGTATAATCTGATTGTGTTTTGTAACATTAGTTAGGACTAATAGACCTTGAATGAGTCATTGTTTCATTGCTTTTTAGAAAATGTGTACAGATTGACCCTGGAAGTGTAGTCGAGTCAGTTTGGCATTGATGGTGGGTAAGATATAGCAACAGGGAAATAGGATCCCACATCAGTCAAAGAAAGAATTGATGATTTGACTAGAAGGTCAAAGTAAATGTCTGTTGCTTCTTCAGTTTCTAAGTCTGCTTCATCACTTCTCTATATCACAGTTTGACTCACGGCTTGCCTACAGTACCTGACTATTCAGTCCTGAAATTAAAAAAAAAAACTAATGTCATTCTTCACAATAGTGTAGATAATAGATAAAATTAATATATATCCTAATAAATGGATAGGAGCCAGTTAAAATGTGAATTTTATGTGCTGGGTCTTCATCCTGGACTGTTTCTAATTGATTCTTTTTTGCACTAATAGGCCATCCCTAACTTAAGTTTCCTGGCACCTTGTGGGGTGGAAGCTGAAATTGGAGCAGGTGTTGCTCTGAACTGCCTGGGCTGTGTGCTAAGGTGAAATGGTGTTTGCAGTGTTCACCTCCATAACCAAATTCAGAGTTTGGTTTTGGGATGTGAATGCCCATAGGTAGTACCCGCAGGATGGTTTGCAGTAGCTCAGAATGAAGAGCATGAGAGATCATGTAATTACTGAGTGTTTTGCCAGTCCTAGGTAAGAAGGGAAGATATGAACATTAGGATGTATAAAGGAACAGTAAAAGAGAGGAGTTACTACTGTTCCTGTATTTAGAAACTTACATCGTGCTGGAGCCATCTATCCTCTATTTGTGCAGCTCCCAGCACAGTGGATGCCGTGAGCTGCTTTTTCAGTAGCACAAATCATAAAACAAACACAGAACGAGGTTTTACCATCCCCATTGCACCAAAGTTAAAAATCTGAAAAAAACTTAAGAGGTAATTTCTGTGTGGAGAAACTTTCTAACAGGGATGAACTCTTCATTCTCCAAAACAAGTGACTTGATCCTGGTATGAATGTTTTATCAACTTCTTATTAGCAGAGGACTGCTTATTTTATTAATGAGTTAGAGGATGAGTGAAACCCAGGAGTGAAATCCAGTGGCTGGATGCAAAGGCGGAAAAGCATAAACTAGCCATGAGGTGGATGTTTTATGAATCAGCATAATTAATCTTAAGATAACATTTCCAGGGAAGGCCTGAACCTGAGACTGGGCATCTCCTGAGAGATCCTCTCCGAGTCTGCAGGTGTGCGGGCTCAGCTTGGCGCGCAGGATCCGGGGAGGCTGGGGGCGAGCGGAGCGATGTCCCAGACCCGCCCGGCATGGGAGCCGTGGTCTGGGGGTTTGCGGGGCACCCGCGGGACCGGCCGCGCTCCTGCAGCAGCGGAGCCGTGCGGCGCACGGCTGCGGGGTCCCGGCGCCGGCCCGGCCCGCGGAGCTCCCGCCGGCTCTGTCCGGCCGCTGTCCGTGCCCGCGCGGAGCACCCGAGCGCTGCCGCTCGCCGGCCGCGGGACGGGATGGGGCGGCGCGGCCGGAGCCGCCGCCGCTGCCCGGGCGCCGCGCTCGGTGCGCGGATCCCGCAGCCGGGCCCGGCGGTGCCGCGGTGCGGGGGCGGGGCGCGGGCGGGGCGCGCATGCGGGCGGTGCCAGGCAGCGCGGCGGGCCGCGGAGCCACTCGCCCCCGCAGCACCGCTCGGCCAGGGACAGCTCCCGCCGGCGCACAGGTAACGCGCGCTCCCCCCGCGCCGCGCTCCGCTCCGCTCCGCGCCCCGCGCCGCGGGGGCTGCGGGGGGCCCGGCGGCTCACGCCGTCCCCTCCGCCGCTTGCTTGCTTGCAGCTCCGGGGCTGTGACAGCGCCGTCCCCACCGCGGAGCGAGGCAGCGGCGGCCGGCTCTGCCCGCCGGGCTCTCGGCTGAGGAGGGTGCGCGTCTTCCCGCAACTTCCCGGCGCTCGTAAGGCTCCGCGATGGAAGGGAAAGGTGGGTCGGGCGCGAGGGGGCGGCGGCGAAAGGACCGCAGTGGCCGGGCTGGTGCGGGGCCGGTCGGCCGAGGCTGCCGCTGTGCTGGGGACATTGCAGCACCGGCGGGGAGCGGGCGGCAGGCGCGTCCCTGCCGATCCCGCGGTGTGCTCGGCCCGCTGCGTAGGGAGTGAGCGAAGGGTGGCTGGTTTTTTAATTTATTTTCCTTTAGGGCGAGACAGATGTTAGTTGGTGATTTGTTTTCTTAATGCTAAGGATTTGCATAATAAATATGAGGTCTGTCCCATGTTTTTTTAGCCAGTCAGCAATTGGGAGTTTTTTTAACAGATGAAAAGCATTTTATGATTAGAATGGGTTTAAAAAAAAAAAAAGAATCTCATTTTTCTTTTTTTTCTGAAACGAGATCAGGGCTATAGAGCTCTGCCCTCGTTACGTTGCATATTTAATACATCAGAAAATCCTGATAGATTGGAAGAAATGCAATGAGTATTGTGCTATTGAACTCTCCACCCTAGAAAGAGGAGATAATTAAATCTTGCCTGGCTGGCTTGTGTGTTTGCATACAGAGATATTTCATCCGTGTAAATCCCTTCAGGTTGAGCATATGTATTTTGTTTCCATACATAGCTGTGTGGTCCTGCACACTTATTTACCTATCCACCTCTACAGTTGCATTGGAAATCACACATTCAACTGGTACGCGAACTCCAAACCTGTACGTGTTAATTGCCAATGAAATACTGATGGTAAGTCAGTCCACGCAGAGGAAAGGCGAGTTGCGATTCCCACCCAGCGTAGCTGCCAACTCTCCCGTATAACACAAATCTGCGAGCAGTGTAATTGATAACGATCGAGGCAGTGGGGCAATATGGACTATATTAATTCAAGGAAAATTATGGTAGACTTGTATAACACAATACTACATACCTTCCAGGGAGATGAGCAAGCTATATTTAAACTCTAGGTTTATTTTTGTAACTATCTTGTCAATCAGGGCTATAGTTCTCCTGTGTGGGAATATCTGATTATATGCTGATTAAGGAAGGGAGCTATTTCAATCATAAGGAGGCAGTATGTCCTATGAAGTACAGTTCCTTGTGGGCAGTGATCAATAGACATACCAGGGCTTGGGGACAGGTAAGTACCTTTCAAGAAAGCGTATCAGTGAAGACTTTACTTCAATTAAAAAGCTCACAGCACTCATGTTAGCCTTAAAGATAATTTTTTATTATCCATGCTGTTTTCACACTTAACCTGAGATGGGCCAGCTTTGCCTTTTGAATGTCCTGTTGGTACTTGCTTTGATGCGAAACAAATGGACCGTGACTTTAGTATAACACACTGCATGCCTTGTCATGCACTACACGGGCAGGCAAAAGGCTCTCCGTGGAACTTCAGATGGAGCTCGTGTAGTTGGAGGAGTTGTGCAGGGAGCAGAAAGGAAACATCTGCAATAAAACAAGGGTCCAGGTAGCTGGTGGCAAAAGCACCTCCAGAGGGAGGGTTGCCCAACTCTCGTGCAAATTGTAACTGTTAGGCTGCATTTGCTGCCTGAATTGGCAGTGAGTGTCTGATGAGGCAGATTTTGGGGCTGCTGGTAGTTGTGTTTATTAGTTGCAAGATGGGCTCCACAGCAGTCCATGTTTCCGGTTGCTTGGCTTTGGTGGAAGGGATAGTGGGAATGAGGCAAGCCCAAGACTCGCTACTAGTTTTTATGCAAAAAATTCTAATCAGTTTGCTGTTACTAGAGATTTTCCTTCATGGAGTAGAAGGCGGCAACAAATAGTCTCTGGGTTTCCTCTATCTAGGTAAAAAGAAGAGCTGTTGAGAGCAAACCCAGCAGAAATCAAGGTGCCAAAATGGGACAGGTCCAAAGCAGGGATGACCTTAAAGGAAATACACAAGGAACTTGGTCATCTCAGTGAAGAAATGAGAAGGCAAAGGAAGTCTTCTCACGGCAGGGATCCAGTTGTGTTGGCACTGAAGTAATTTTTGTAACTTGGATAGTGTTGGAGTGGCATGAGAAGGCCTGTGGTGCACAGGTCTCACGGAGCAGTTTTGTGTAGGTGTACAGTGAGGCACAATGCAGGATGTCTCCCCAGAGGAAAGGTATGAGCCAGACTAAAGTATTCACATCTTCAGCTTTTGAGACTAATCCTGGATGGATTTGCAGCTGCATTGCCTGACTAGGCACTGGTTTACATTTTGTTTTCATTACTAACCAGGCCTCTGCATTGCGAGTCCTCTGTTAGGAGATTGTTGCTTGCAGATAATGTTTCTCCGAAGTCATCTCATGCTTTTTAAATGCTTCCTTCTGCAGCCTTTCTCCCACCCCTCCAGTCTTCCTCAGTGCAAATCTCAGAACATCTCCAACTCGGTGTTGTGCAGATACTGGGGAAGAGTGTGTGCTATATTAAGCAACATAAAGTCTGTTTAAGAAAACCTGCCGTCTGGTCTCTGAATTCAGCTATCCTTGATGAATGCTGTGGACATTTCTGCATAGGATTTGCCATCAGTAGAACTTGGTTGTCTGAATATGGCTGGAGCTGGTGCTTTGCAAAGCCTGCAGTCTGCTGTAAAAAATGGGCTAAAGAACCATCTCTGGCACTGTTCAGAGCAGCCATAACTGATTTTGCTGGTTGGACTTATTACTGAGAATGACGGGAGAAAGACATATTCTAGTTTTTGTGCAGTGGGCTGTGGGGCTAAGGACTTTACTGTTAGGACTGTAGCAGTAAGAGTACAAGCCAAGAGGGTTCTGTCGAGGGTTGAGGAGGTGGTGCAGCCTGTGCCATCTTCCAGCAGACAAAGCTGGCTAGAGCAAAACATCTCTCTCTTCTCACCATGCTTGAAAGATAAATAACACTCTATGGAGCTGCAATGCTACCAACACATCTTGATCTAAAAGTAGCATTTGGCCTCATCTAACTTGCAGCTTCTCTGACTGACTCCGTTCTGCACATTCACTGTCTCCAAACCTTTTGCAGAAGTATGGAGCTTAAAAGTTGTAGCTGTTCCCAAAGCTCATTAGGCAGTGCGGGGATGGAGGGCACTGTGGGTGAGAGCTCTGTGTTGCATTTGCTACCTGATCCCTGTTCTCTGAATCTCGCCACTACAGCAGTTCCTGTAGGCTGCAGCAGTAAGCGATACCACACCAGGCATCCCGGGAGCTGGGCTTTGCCAAAGCTAACAATAGTTAATGTGGAGGTTAAAGAATACTTGGTCATTTGCCAGATTCTTCAGTCACAGTTAGAAAGATGCTTAGCAGAGGAAGGAACGTCATGCAGTGATGTTCAGACTCAGAGGCTGGAAAAGAAATCAGCTGAACAAGAGTCAAGCTGCACAGTGTGGAATGGATGCCTGGGCTTCTGGATGGAGTAGAGAGGGACTGCAGGCTAGCCTTGCTGCAGGGAGAATTCCCCTCCTCTGAAGGTGTGATATCATTTTCTGTACTCCTGAAAACACAGAAATCACTTTCTCCCTTGCTGCTAGAAAACACAGATTACTACTTTTATCTTGATTGAGGTGGGGATTGGGGTCTTGATGTGTCAATGTTGTATGGGGGGCAGGCTGCCTTCCTGAATCTTCCTCAGGGGCCTGGCCAGTTTTCGGTGCTCTCTGCTATCCCTGGAGGTCAGTCACTGGTGGCTCTGGGGCAGTTTCACTGCCTGGTGCAGGGCAGGGCTGCTTTCAGCATAGGATACCTGCTGTTAGCTAGGAAATGCAGCAGGACTTGTTCTTGTCAGCTGGACTATGGGGACAGCAAAGTTAAGTCATGTTAGCTGAGATGTGGAGATGTTCTTGTCAGTCCCCTGAATCATGGTCCTGCCTTGTTGGAGAGACATTCTCCATGCAGTAGGTCTTCCCACAGGACCCTCATGCTCGTGCTGAGAAGGCTGTGTGGGAGAAGCCAGGGAACCTGGCCTTACAGCTCTCTTCTACTCAGGGTCCCAAAGCAGCAGGGCTTTGAGGATATGTCTGCAGAGGACATCTCTGCAGTGTGACTGTCCTAGGCAGATGCTGCCACAATAGTGCTACCTGAGTCATATTCTCTTCCCAGTCAAAAAGCTGGGAGCAGGATTTTTGCTTTGTATAAAAGCTACAATGCTGCTGTTCATAGACATGGGATGTTCAGGCCTTTAAGTGGAAATCCTTAAGTAGTAAGATCCCATTTACTTGGGGCACAGAGTTCCCCTTCCTGGGACTGGCAAACAGGTCTGAGCTCTTTGCGTTATGCTGTCTTGTGGATATGAGAATGGGTAGAGTGGTTTGATCCATCTTGTCCTACCAGAGGTGCTCTGAAGTCTCCTTGGCCAGCCTCAGCATTGTGGGCCTGCTTCCTCTGTGCAGCTGTCTGCATGCTATGCCTGTAAAGGACAGAATCTTCACCTTGAAGAACTTGTGATCAAAACCCAACAAGAGCCAGTGAATGTTAGGATTGAAGACAGACTTTGTGGACAAGGTGAGAGAGGGTGGCAAGTGAGAACATGCAGTTCTGGAGGATACTGTGTACTGTCCCCACCTTTGTGGCTTTCTTCAGCAATCAAAGGAAAGATCTTAAAGATCCAAGACATAGTTCATGTCCTGGAGCTGTCTGAGATGCTCACGTCAAACTGTACCCCATAATACACCTGCCTGACACATCCTGTGTTTGTTAGAGGTGAGTCTGCAGCACGTACTGTCACACGTGTGTTGGAGTAGTGCAGATTGCTTTGGGAAAGTCTGGGTCACACAAGCCATCTTAGGTGCTTGTTTGTAATGCAAACAAAACGGTGGCACAGTTACCGTTGTTACAAAACTGTTTTCTTTTTCAGGGAATACTTGCATCTCTGTCACGATAGTCAGAGGCTTCTTTGAGCAGAGCATTTTCCACAGAGGAGGCAGCTCCATGTTCTCAGCCTTTCACAGTGATGTGCCATGTGAGATCCGGGGCATGTCACTGAGGCCAGCAGTTCTCAAACTGTCTGCTTGAAGTTTGACACAGGGAAGCATATTTGGGGAGGTAAATAAATGGCCTGATCTTTTTTTCTGCTATCCTCCCCCATGCCCCAGGCTGTGCATTTCAATGTAGCTACCAGCTTTCTGTATAGCAGGGGAACACTTCAGTTGCCTGACTTAACACCTTATCTCTGAGGCTGGAGTGGGATGTTGTGAATAATTACTTTTGTGCTGTGCTTCAGACTGAGTCTCCACTAAAAGAGGGTGGCAATGTCAGGCAATAAGGACTACAGTCTTGCTTTCCTTTAATGCATCTCAGAAAGGGAGACAAATGTCTGTTCCCATTGTTTTAGAAATCCCATTAAATTCAGTGCAAATATGACTGGGAGGGCTCAAAGATAAGAGCTTGGGTTGCTGTGTGGTTCTTGCAAAATGAGCCAACCTTGGCTATTTGCTGCCACCTAGAAGAGCAGGTAGCAGTCCAGTACCTTTATTAACCACCGTTTGGTAGCTGCTGAAATACTGTGGGTGGGCATCTGCAACTTCTGAATGAGAAGGGTGATCCAAGCCTATCTGATGCTGAGGGAAGTAGATATGGTACCCCAGGAAGTATCTGTGCTCTAACAGGCCTCTAACATGTTCCAGCAGGTAATTAAAGGGGAAAAGTAAGTGGCTGTGCTCATAGTCCTCCATACCAACAAACCCACCATGTTACTAAAGAAAGGTGAGAAGAGGACCCTAATAATAGTCTTAAATCTTATAAAAATTGATGCAGGACTTCATCATCAGGCTCTTATGAAAATACCCAAATTCTTCAACCCGTTTTCATAAGTTACATGGGAGCTGTGGATGTTATAGTTAGACTGAATGAAATGTAAGAGTAATTGAAAGTGATTTTTTAAAATGCATTCAGTTGTTCTGATATACCATTTATACACAGAGTGGCTGGAGGCATAATCTGTGGATACTTTCAGTAGTGACCTGAACACAGCTGTTTCATCCCTAGGTCACATGGGGTCCATACATTTTTAAAAAAGTTGATTTATTTTGTAGGCTTTTTTTTTTTTTAAGGCTTAGCTTACCACAAGGTTTTTCTTATTTGCTCTTATATTTCCCTCTCTATCTACTCAGTTATTCAAATCTTGTCTGAATTGCACTCATTTCTAATGTGCCATAAAACTTGATATGCAAGAGGTAGTTATTTAGGGAGAATTGCAGAAACTATTTTAGTCTGTGTGTTTTGACCTATAAATGAGGTAACATTATTAATTTTTACATGCAAATCATGGTGTTTATTAGCACGGTAAAAGGCAATTTGACAATGAAAAGTATTCCTGATGGGTATAGTAATTAATGCTTTCACTCAAAGTATAAAGACTTTAATAATGCTGTTATGCTTAAAATGATTGAAGAAAAAGTTGGCTGTTTTCCTGTCAGTGATACAAGGATGTTTCCTTTTAATGTAACTCCTATATCCCTGCTTTTTCAAAGTGTTCTTTATAGTCAATAGGACTACAAATCATTAGGCTAATTCATTGAGTTTTTTCTCCCAGGCCTCGGGTTTGGATGAACCTCATGATTAGATACTTATGTGGGGATGCACATTGAAAGCTATGGCTTTTTTCTTCAGATTGAATTAAACCATTTATGGTGTCGTCATGTTTCAGTAGAGATCTTGTGGCCGGGGATGATGGCTGCTCCGTGGAGAGCCGGAGCAATCCTGCGGCGTGCCGTGCGCCGCGTGGCCGAGGGAGGCTGTGTGTGCATCAGGATGTGCACTTGGAGAAGTAAGGCGTTTCTGCTTGCTATTTTTAATAGCATGTGCAAAGCAAGAAATCAGGGAAGCATGGAACAGCATTTCTAATTTGGAAAACTGATTTTTTTTTTTTTTTCTTGAGCTGTGCTTCTTCCTTCTGTGTTTCATTCCCCCACTGGAGGCTGGCTTTAGGTTGGCTTTATCTGCCGTCAGCCTTCAATAGGTAAGGTTAATTTGATGAATGTAGCTACTTGGATTTTCTTCATAAATCCTCCAGAAGTGCTGAATGTCTTATTGGTATAATGAGGCAAAGTTGCCTTCCTTTTCAGTCACTAAGAATGTATTATTAATGCAAAACCACTTTCCTAGTGGAAATTTAATGCTGTTTCCAAAAGAGGCTGACAAGCAAGGCCTCTTCAGGAACACTGAAGCCCATCTGGTCACTGAGAATTTTGTGCAATGCTTACTCCAATACAAAGTGCTATCACTGTTTATTTTTCTCTTCAAGTCCAGGTAGACAAGTTTGTTGGTAAGATGAGTGTGCTTAAGTGCTTTGATAGTCACTATACAAGCAAATGTGGAACTAGAGACCCTGTGAGGGATCTTCCAGTTGATGTTGGTCTCTGATATGACCCTACTGAGGAGCTTGAACTCTGTGGTTCCAGATTCTTGACCTCGCCTCTTCCTCCTCTTATTGGCACTCTGGTCTATACTTCTTCTAATTTAGGTGTTTATCATTACTTGGGGCATTGAAGAGCAGGATCCAGATGTGGTGGTGGTTGTTTGGCTGCGATTTGTTTGGGGTGGAGTGGAGTTTCAGGTGTCTGTCCAGTTTGAAAGATCAAACCTGTATGAATTTGAGCAGAGTGAAATAAAGGACAGCCCAAAGAGCTTCATCCTTTATTGATGTGTAGTCCTGAATATATATTTTGAGGGACCACCTCAGTGAGTATGAAACTTGTTAAGAATATTTTGCAGCAGTGGTTATAAAAAGATAAGAAACAAAACATTCCACATATTCAGAATTATTGTTTTATCATAGATATTATTTTGAGATTCAGTTTAGTTTTCTGAATTTTTTCAAGGAGAAGCCTTGAAAATGTGAATTCATTCTCTGCTTGAGAATCTTTGCTTGCTATGATGCAGAAATGTCCATTTCTCTGCCCCTTTCTAATAGCCCTGAATTCAGTCTTATACATGCCTGTCTCTACCATACTGTAGATGACAGGGGAACAGCAGTAATGCCACCAAAATGAGGAAAAATGTAGAATCCAGCACCTTCTAGTAAATGGAGGGGAAAAAAAGTTAATTATACATGAAGGGAGACTTGGATTTCCTAATTTGATACTAACAAGCCGTTGCAGCATAACTGGGTTGACAGTAGAATAAGCCTCCTTAGCAAGACCTGCTTTTTATAATATTTCCAACTTATTTGATCTCTTTGAAGGCTGAATCTGAGCTTTTGAGATATTTTCTGGCCTTGAATTCATACTCTCTTTTAGTATTGACCAGTGCTGCTGGTATTCTGAGACTGCCCATTAACTGGTGCCATACATTATCAAATAATTGCATTGACAAAGTAATCTGTTAATTTTTAAACTTTTTATTCCTATTAGTGTGCCCCAGTGGAGAAATATCATACTGCAAATTATAACCATTTTGTTGCAATATGAGAAGTGCTGGGGGAATCAGCAGAGAGGTTTAAAAATTACTGTCTTGAGTCTCCTCTTCCAGTCAAGACTTGAAATTAAGTATGTGGAGCTGTTCTTGATTTGCACTGCTGTGGGTAAGTGTCTCATATGGTCAGTAGGCAAAGGCCAGGTCTCTAATTCCTAACTGAACTGAAAACAAAGGAAATGATACTGATTATTTGATGTAAGACCTATTTAACTGCCTTTAGACCTTGATTATTAACTATTGAAGTAGTAAAGGTTTAAAGAAGTCATTCAGTATTGGTTCAAGGGGATGCTAATATAGCTAACATTTGTGGCTTATTTACCTTTTCCTTTTTTCCTGCCACTTTGAAGGCAATTTGCTTTGTTGGTACAAATTATATAGATTTGAGGTATTTGTATTAGCAGCTGCTATTAAAATTGCTATATGGTATCTTTAAAAGTCAGATTATCCACCCCATCTTAAAAATGACTATGAATTACACTTACAACAAGTGGCTCTGTGCTGAGACATCTGCCATTGCTACTAAACATAGTGCCAGATATCTAGATTTACCTGTCAGTTTTATTTGCATGATTCATCTCTCAGTAACATGCATTCCAGGCTCTCAGACCTAAACAGTGCTTTAAGTGCATACCCCTCTCAAAAAATATCAAATCCAAAAACAGCAAGACTTTGTGGTTTTTCGTGTGTTTCTTAAAAAAAAAAAAAAAAAAAAAAAAAAAGGTAAAATAAAGGCATAGTGAGGACAGGCCTGACATACTAAAGTATACAGCTGTGGGCAATATACAGAGACAAAGAAGAGAGTGTGTTTGAAATCTTTATTTATAGTAAGGAAGTACTGGTTTTGGTTAAATTGTCGCTTCTGTGGCACTGCCCTAAGGTTGATGACAGCGGGTCTGAGTGCAGAATTTAGCTTCATGCTCTGTGAAATTGAGAACAGGGCATTGAGACTGATGCTGAGCTTTGCATGCAAGGGGATCTTGTAGTGCAAGCAGTGCTCTGTGCTGTACGAGTCAGCCAAACAGTGGGAATTTTTGGATGAATGGCCTGTTACAGACATAGTGCTGTATGTATGAAAACACAGGCAGGTCCTTCTTTATTTAAAGGTTTTCAGGAGCAGTGGATCCAGAAGTCTCGCTGAGTCTCGGTGCTGTTAAATCTGGCATCACCACCACTGACATGCATTTATGTTCATGTGAAGCATGAGTTTATGCTCAGTAATCTCAAAGGTAGGACTGGTGCACAGCTGCCTTGCTGCTCTTCTATCCCTGAAGTCAGCTTTATTACCCAGAAGCTGCATGGTGATTTGGTAATCCAAACCAAACGGAGCATGTCCTGACTGTGGCTCCAGCTGATCTTGAAAGTAGCTGTGGTGGGCAAATGGCTTGGAGAAAATTAGGATCATGTAGGTGAATATCTACCTTGAGTCCCTTCCTTGTACCTTCACATCAGTTCTGTTAGCTGGGCTTTGGCTTGGAGCCTGCCCATGGCACCCAGCAGATGTGCTTGGGTCTCCACGCTGTCTCTTCACATGTGTGAGGACTTTGTCTTCTGAGATTTCCCTGCCTATGCACAGTCCCTCTCCTCAGTGTCAGGAGAGTCAGTGTTCTAGCAATTAGCAATGTTCTAAGGCAGGACATTTTGGGCTGTTGTCTGTCTGTCAGGAACACTGAAGTTAAGCATCTACCTCTTCTCCCTTCTGTCTGCAATGAAGCTGCCTTAAAATCAGATCTTTTTTGCAGAAAATCCAATTTTCTGAAATTTCCGTGCTGAACTGGATTGGACCCAGTATTTGCCTTACCATCCAGGCCAGTCAAGGGTTTCCTGGACTCTGCACTTTCTGGTGGATCTTGCCTTAGATTCACACAAATTTGTAACACCTGTGGTAGTATAAACAGCACAACTGACAGTAAACTCATGTTTGTAAGCTAAACAATTTTACTGTGTGCTGTTTTTGGAAGGAGGTATCACAATAGCCAACTCTTACAGATTTTGGGGGGACTGGGGATTTCACAGGATGCTTTTAAGGCCTTTCCAGGTGGAGGTGCATATGGACCATAAAGCTTTATCACCATTTTTAGCTTTTGTAGTATTTCCCTAATCAACTTTACACATCTTCTATCTGTTGAAGTATGGAGCTGAAGTTGTTGGGAAAGAAATGATTGTTTCCAGGTTTCCATTTCAACTTAATTTGTAAAAGACACAGTGTTGTTTGCCAGAAAGGAGAGATACATAATCAGAAAAGCCTGTGTATTCTTCTCTTCAGAAATACTGATTTTCAGTTCTAAATAACACGTTAGTTGGAAGTTGTTTTAAAATTATTTCCTTTGGGGGAAAATATTATTAATTACTGTTGTGTTGTTGTTATTAATACTATTAACAAATGATAATGAGTTATTAAAAGCTTTAAGACTTACTTTTTCCCTATGATTTCTCAGGACAGTTCAACAGAACTGATCACTAAATTGCAAGTGTTACAATTGACTATATCACATATTTCTGTGCAGAAGATACCAGCTGCAAATTTTTCTGCCCATTCTTTGCTAATGGTTATTGACTCAAATGCCATGCAAGGCCATGTGAAACTGTTTAGTTCCATGAAGATGTGACCTCATCTGGATAGATCATCTTGTAGCTTTACCAAAAAAGCACCATTCAAACCACATTGTGCTGTCTTGGTTTATGAACTACATGGCTTTCACCCCATGTCCCAGAATAGCCCCAGCTGGCACTGGTGGCTATGAACTCCATATATTTATAGTGGTGCTGCTTGGTCCCAGAAATAGTGACCAAGGTGGCTATCAGCCAATGACTGCTGAATGCCCTGAGCATAATGAATTGAAAAGCTCATGTACCTCCTTGAATCAGCTTGTCTCTAATTATGACCCCAGATAATGATGGAGCAATCCAGAAATATCACAGCATGGGCAGTAAACTCAGTGAACTTCCTTGATATGAGACAAACCTGGATGGGTCTGATATTGGATCTTTCTTTTTTGCTGAAAGACATATTGGACTGTCAGTCCTGTTCCTGGAGGGGCTAATTACAGCTACATGAGGCAATAAATCAGCTCCTGCTCCTCTGGAAAAGAAACCCCTTGGCACTCAGCTCAACCCATGCTGACAAAAAAGTGTGGGGATAGAGAGCCAGAGTTTCAAGTAGCTGTGCCAAGTTTGATACACCAGTTTTTAAATCACCTGGGTTTTAGCCCCTTATATCTGTACTCCATAAAGAAAGAGTGGCTACCGAGCTCTCTGGTTAGTGGAGTTACAGTGCATGGGGACTCTGACTTTGGCTGTGGACTGAAGTGTGAGGCTATCTGGACAGTACATGTTGATGTGTGCTCTGGGGCTGAGGTCTTCATTACCTTATGTAGGAGTAGTATTAGGAATCCTGTGTGGCTTTAGTGTCAGATCAGTGCTGATCTGAGACCTTGCCAGGGTAGCATTAACAATTTGGAAGTGGTTGGATCCAGTTCTTGGTGTTGTGTTGTTGGTCAGAGAGCTCAGGGAGCTTTGGAAAAATCATCTTTATGGTCATAAGGAAGTGGACACTACAGAGCAGCAGGACTCTTGGGTTAAAGCCTACCTCTGAACTTTAATTAACTTCAATTAATTAACTTCAATTAATTGTTGAAATTAATTTCAGCAATTTAAGTGTTGAAATTGCTTTTAAATCTTCTGTGCTGCTCAGTGGAATGAAGATTGGTGGGTAATGCAGCCCTGAAACCAGGGCACTGATGTTTTGTTTTCTCTTGCTAATCCAAAAGGTGTTAAGCCATTATACTACTAAAGCACATGTTCACCCCCAGCCTAGTGGGTAATGTAAGCTTCTCTCTTTACCTTTTTCTGAAGTTCATAGCTCACAACTGTTCTCTGAAACATCTCGGATGAGTTTAAGCTGGAGAGATGCATCCCATGCCAACTGCCATCATGACTAGCAAAACTGAAGTTTACTAGTTATTTTTTGGATGATGAATCCCAATAGCTTTTCACCACTTCAGCAACAAACAGACCAGCAGTGTTTAGTAACTGTGGGTAAGGTCATAGTGTTGAAGCTGGAGGGATTGCATTAGTGCTGCAGCAGCCTTAATGGTCCAAGATTATAGAAGGATCAAAGTGCATCTGACCTGTATGGCAGGATAGACAAGGACACAAGCAAACTTCTGTTCTATTTATTTTCCTTCCAGGTGATCACTATTGTAACATCTTGTATTCTGTGGGTTTTCTCTTAGCTGTTGTCAGGCCTGCATATTTAGGCAGTCACCTGATGTGGGTCTCATAGGGGCGGTAATGTCGCTGCTGTGCCTCAGCCCTAATCTTGTCCTTAGTAAAAATGGTGATGCAGAGGCACTAGGAAAACATGGGGTCTGAGAAGAGTTCCTGTAAGTTTTCTGTGTTCTCTAGGCTGATCTGGGCTCTCACAGAAGAACACCCTTACCGAAACACAGATGAAGAGATGGAAGTAACAGTCCTGTAGTTGTCCCATTTTGGTTACAATTGCTAATCACCTGGCATTTCATAACATCTTTTTCTCCTCCTGTGCTGTCAGCTCCAATACCTGCTGTACAATCTTGCAGTCATTGGGATGGCAGAAGATTGCAATCCCATAATTGCTTTATAGTTGGTTTGCTGTGAGCCTGGTGGATGAAAATTCCCTTGAATGGTAAATGGAGTTAAGAGTGCATGTGATCAAACGCCTGTGTGCGTCACTGCCCTCTTCACGTTTTGTCCTGCACTTGTAATGTTTCCATTAACAGGACTGAAGGACTTGGTCTTTTGTTTGCACCATTTTGCGAGGTACACTAGACTTCTGTGTTAGATATTGCTAATGTTTTTCCTACTAGAAAGAGCTGATTGATAAACCCTTTCTGGTGCGACAGAAATCCTTCAGGATAAGAGACAGTTGTCTTACGTAAAACATTTAATACTTTTAAATATCAGAGAATTTTTATAGACCTATGAAAATGTTATGGATTGTGTATATAATCACTCAATTTTAAAATCTGTTTTAGGAATTTATTATAGTTGACAGTATTTTAAATCTAAAATAGTGTAGTTGGTTTGGCTTAATAATCTGTAAAGGTTCCATACACAGTAAATCTACTTTTTCATGCAGAAAAAGATCTTCAAAGACAAATATTTGCAGTAATATAAAAGGTAACATAGAGAAATGATGTGTAAGAGCATTATTCTTTAGGTAATTGTTTCCTTTCTTATGGTTCTTTGCTGGAGGTAAATACCCAGGCCTCTGTGTGGATATGTGTGCTTGTAATAGGTAGCTATTTTCAATCACCTTTCTATGAGAGAAGAGGAAGGAGAGTTGTGCTGCTTTAATTTTGATGTGTCTCAGGTACTAGTTGGCTTTTTCTTTGGGTGGTGGATGTATTTGTGACTGTTCAGAGAGGTCATTGGGTCCATCTCACCAAACCCTGACAGGGACATACCACTAATAGTTACATAGAAGTGTATATTTGCCATTGTGAGGCCCAAATCAAAAAGCACCTGTATCAGCGGGTGCTTTCCCTGTATTTGTCTTGTTGTGTTCCCTTTGACCTTTGCAGTCACACCTGTCCTGGCACTCCCACTTGTGCCAGCAATAGAACTGACACATCTCAAGTCAACGTCTCAACCTTTCAGTTCTGGTAGAGAATTGAATAACTTTTGAAATGCCTATTTCCTAAAAAGTTCAAATGTTTCAATACCAGCAGTTGTCCAGACTGAGAAAAGATGGAATGGGGAATTTGTGGGACTTGAAGTCACTTCGTTGGTATTGAATTGCTTTGTCTTGATTCTTCTGTTTAAGCCTAGATCGGCGTCTCAAGGATGTTCAGGTGACGCGTGTTAATGTGATGTTTTATGTTTTGTCAAATGCCCAAAAGCTTCATTCTCATCAGTTTCAATATTTTTCCTAATGCCACATGGCTTCTGGAGCTGAGTTGGCAGCTGGACTCTATTCTTTCCTCCCCTCAAATCAGTCTGCCTGGTGAAATGCCAGCCTTCGTGGCATACAACAATAAATTGTTGCATAGTTCTTTGCATTTGTGAGTATCAGTGCTACAAAAAGGAAGCCAAGAGCTTTATCAGTGCTACAAAGGAAAATGAGGTACAGAGTAGAGCCACTTAGTTAAGGTCACCCTTGAAAGTGCTAGGAAAACTCTCATTCTAGCACAGTTAGGAGTAAAACACCTTTTCTGTGATACTCTGAGCTAGAACATCAGAAAATTCATATCTCTAATGAACGACAGGGAGACTCCTTATTGCAATGTGAAAGATATAGTTCTCCAGGGACTTTCCCTTAATAAGAGAATGGGGGTGTGAACCACAAGTTTGAAGCAGTGTGTTAGTAGGGAAAGGCAGCTGAACTTATTAAAATATTCTTCAACTATTTTTGGGTTAGTTGAAGATGGCAGAACATTTTTATTTGGCCCTGTATGCTACTTCACTGCAGTCATCACAGTAAGACTGTCTAATTGTTGGAAAATACAGAGTTGTCCTTGCATGATTGGAGGGGTGGGCTGGGGGTAGGAATTCAAAAGAAAATTCTCAATAGTGGTAATAAAGAAAGTCAGGGGGCTTGTTGAAGAAGCATCTGTGGCCCTGGTTCATATGCAGATGATCTCTCTGAGTGAGGATATTATTGCCCTCCTTTGGCATAAAGAAATGGAGCAACAGTAAGTCAGCACAGTAATTATGCTTGCTTTTAGCATGTATGATTCCCAGGTTTAGGGGTTTTAAGGAAATGTGATGTTTTCTGCTATTGACTCATATATAAATACCTCAGTGGATGTATAGAGATTAAAGGATGAAGTTTTTAACTTTAAATGAAGATTTTTGTGGAGTTAAGAGAAAGATAGATCTATAGGGTGTTCATTTTCTTCTATCTGCTAGCATCCTGAGCATTCCCACAGGAGTCCTGTGGTCCTTATAAATTGGATCTCAGTACCTGCAAAGATTTTGACTGCCTCCAAGCATCAGCCTCTCTGAAGGAGTAACACTGACTCAGAAGAGGGCTGCTCTGAGGACAGAGCAATGCCTTTGCTCGGGGTGGTAAGCAGGGAGGTTGTGCTTTTGGAGGCATAGCCCATCCTTCAAAGATAGCCTTTGAATGGCAACTTCAAAAATAAGTTACCTGCTGGAAAATCAGGGAGTACAGGGAAATGGTTACATAATGCAGATTCAGAGATGTGTTTTTGACAGAGATGGGTGTGAACTGCTCAGAGATTGAGAGGTGAGTACACATTCATTAAGATGTGCCTTTCAGTAAGTAGGACCTTGGATCCTAAGAAATTAGTAGAAATGGAAGTATGCAGAAGTATCTATGTAGGTGATACTCCTGCCTGTTATGGAAAAGGAGATAACCAAATTGTAGTGGTTATTTCTGTAGCATACACATAAGGATACACTTCTGTGAAAAGGTAATACAGTTTTGCTGGTCCCCCAGTTTTTATGAAGTGTAATTTATTAGAAAGCCTACATTTAATTTAGAAAATAACAGCTATATCTGGGCAGATTTAGTTTTTGCTTTTACTCTAAATTGAAACTGTTCATTCTTAGTGGTACAGTGTCTCATGGTTGATTGCTCTGGATGGAAGATGGATATTTCTCAAAGATCTATGCACAGTGTTCACAACATCAGCTGCTGCCTAATCTCTACTCAGATAGTATTGAAAAGTAACAAACAAATGCTAAGACGCTTCTCAAAACCTGAAGAAAAAGGCTCGAGATAAGAACTGTTTTATAGTGTGTGCTTGAAAAAGCAATGTATGCCGTAAGAAATGATTTCTTAAATTTGTGTAGATCTGTGCTGCTGGCTAGTTATCTTCAGGGGTTTTACCTGGTGATAGGATGCTTCTTGTATAAGCCAAAAAACCCTGGTTTTGTTCAATTCCACCTAGAAACCAGTCAGAAGCTCAGGGTAGACATGAGAATGTTATTGCAGTACATTCCTGCATGGACTGTGGGTTGTCAGGACCATAGAGAATTGGTTTAAACCCTGGATACTTTCTTCTTGATGCTGTCTTAAAAGCAAAGGGTTGTACTCTGGTCTGAGTGTGGGTAGTGGTCCTTGCTCCATGGGGGCAGCTGAAAAACAGTTTTATTCTGGGCTACAAACTGAGCTACCTGAGCCAGTGAATTGAGTCAGTTCCTGGGAGCTGCTGCAAAACCAAGCATACAGCTGGTGCAATCTCACTTTTTTCCTAGGCTTTTCCTAGCTCAAGGTTTCATGGCACAGTGGTCAGTAGTGAGCTGCCCTGGAGGTGTATTGCACTGTGGCAGCTCCCCTTTCCCTGTGGGAGTCCCTGGTTGGGAGTCCCTGCAGCAAAGGTTGGGGTGAGCAGGAGAGGGGTGGGATGCTGGCCTGATTCTGGAGTTGTTCTCACTCTTGGCCATGTGAGAGCTGCATGTAGGGCCATGCTGGGAGGGTTTGCCTCCTCCCACATCTGCAGTCCTGGTGGGACAAACCCTGGCTGCTGCACAGAGCTGTGAGCGAAAAGCTATCAAAAGTGTCAGCACTGTGATATGTGCTGTGGGACAGCAGAGTCCTGCTTCCACTGCTGCCTTGCCCTGTGCCAGCACCACTTCTGGAAAGCTCTTTAACCATGTAGACACTGACTTTATATTTGGCCCTGTGTGAATGACAGAGAAGTATGCCAGCACTCCAAGTCACTGGGCACCAGCCTTACAGATTAGTTTGCCTTTGCACTTCATTCTTGTTCTTGTTTTCAAATAGGAAACACTATGTGTAGCTATTCATAGATTTGTCAGGCCTTTTCTGAAGCTCAACCAACAAGACATTAACGGATGCTTCTGTCATCAAGAAATTCCTTTCTCTCTTGGTTACTTAGGTTTATTGATTTATTTTGAACTACACTTATTAGCATACTATACGGAAGGATTACATTGAAAAGTAATCTAGATATGATAGATCTAGAATTTATTTCCTTTCAATCTGCATAGTTATTTGAGAAAATAGGTGTGGCAACACAAACCTTTCCTCATTTGTAGGCCGTCCTGCTTGCCAGGCAGTAACAGGGATGCCCAGTGGGATGCAGACATAGACATTTGGTTTCCTTCTCTGCCCAGTGCAGGACAGTTTCTTCCCAATTCTATCTTTATCAAAGTGTGGGGACAGCCAGAGCCCTTGGGATGGACATTTGACTTAGCAAGTCACATACCAAAGCCAAGCTGAGTTGAGGGCTGTACTCAGTAGGAGAAGGGACATTTTCATCTGGCGAGATTCTGCAGCCCCTCTCAGAGTAGCAGTGCTTTGTGTGTGTGTAGCTTTCCTTCCTATCTCTGCCCAAGAGAGGAAAAGGAACCACAGCAGGTGCACCTGGGTGCCCCAAGACATTCCCAGCGAGCTGCTGTTAAAATGCACTTGGTTTGAATGCAGAGAAGAGGGGTCAAGTTTGGATGCAAGGAGCACAAATTACTGCAGATTTATTGCAGGGATTTAGGGTGAGAAGGTCATGCAGATGAGACTTAATGGTACACAAGTCATGGCACTTAATGGCAGATTGGACAAATTTAAAACCCCCATGCTTTTGATGCTGTGAATCTTGAGCAGCTCACGAACCAGTCTTGAGTGCCTTTGGCCAGCAGAGTTTTACTGGAGAGAGAACAGCATCAGATCCCTGTCCTGAGTTTGAATTGCCCGTAAGATTTGTACATCTTGGATCCTCCTTGGGTGCCTCAGAGGGGTGAAATGAATAATGTACAGCCTTGAGGAGAGTGCCACTAATTGTTTAGGAATAAACCTTGCTAAGGTAAATATATTTTAAGTAAGAGTCTCAAATGTCTGCCTCAGCAAGCAGTTTGCCTAAGACACCCTGATGGGCAGATGCTGAGCTCCAGCAATTCTTTTGTGTGGTTATGATGAGACTGCTTAGGTCTGCTACAATATGCAATATGATGTGGTCAAATAAATTACAAAATCATCGTTTGTCCTACAGAGTATGGATCTGTGAAAGCCTATTTTCCAGCTAGGCACTTTGTAGAAGTTTTAATGTGGCTCTGAACACTGCCTTGGCATTGTATGTGTGTTTGTGTTTTTGCACCCCACAGAGTCTCATTTGTCAAACAAATTAGTGTCCCACAGGTGACTCTTTAGAAAGTGAAGTCATCCTTGAGTGGTCAATACCAGCCAAATCTGCCCTGAAATAGGAAATAAATGCCCTCCTTGGATGTTTCTGAGTTTCTTTTTCTCAAGCCTTTGTGCTTTTCTGGGAAGTCCTAGAGACTAGGATACAGCATTATTGATGACAGCTTGTTTCTCATCAGAAGGGAAAATAATTTTTAATTGATTTATTAATTGCAGATCAGGGTCCAACACTGTGGAAAAGTAATTGGCTTATGTTGCTCTGGTTCCACATTGGAGAAGTGTCTCTATTCTAGCATTTACTAGCTCTGGTACCCCTGTGCTATGCAATGGAGCAGTGGCTTGGGGGAATGAAACGAGCTGGGAGTGTGTGTGGGCAGTGCCCAGTGCTGGTGGAGCACTTGGTTCCTGCCCTGGCAGACGATCATGAGCTTCAGTCTTGGGTGGCTGCTGCTCAGACAGGCCTTGGCAGCACAGGATTCACAGGTTTCCAAGGTGTTGGTGGAGTTTGATTATCAGGTGTTGCTAAACCTGAGCTGCTCTGATGTCGGGACATGCAGTAGCTGTAGAGAGAAATATCAGGGGGATGGGGAAAGGTGATCAACTGACTCCCTGGTCTGAACTCCCAAAATAACTCTGAAATCTATTTTATTCCGCTCTGAAAGAATAATTTCCTTGCCTGGGAATTAACATAGCTGTGATGCTATTCTAGCACCATAAATGGGATTGAGAATGTGATGTTCCCTGCCCTGGAGAGTCGCTGCCTCAGAAATTTGCTGGGGCTCTGCAGTTGTCACTTCCACATTGTATCAGCATCCTCAGCCTCATCAGTGTTTCAGTTTGAAGCAGCACAGGCTTTTTGATCATTAACCATTTTACTTTTGGGACAGCATAAAGAAAAGTGTGCTATGCTTTGCTCAGAGAAGGGGAGGGAGAGGTCTGTGGCTTTCTGTGTGTATTTTTGCAGCACACAGAGCCAAACCCTTCTAATTTAATGGGACAGATTTGCAAATTCACACCTGCAGAGTTTGCCTTCACAGGGTTTTCATGCGCAAGCTTTTTATTTGTGCCCTGGAGAGCAGCCTGCACCTGCTTCATCTCGCCTCTGAGACCAGCAGATCAGATCTGTTGACAGTTTAGTCTCTCTGGTAATAAATAAATGCCTCATCCTGCAGCATGGACCCCCTTTGGAGGGTAGTAAGGCTCTCCCAGGTGAGCAAGGGCCAGAAACACAGCCCTGCCCATCTGTACTGCAGATACTGTCACAGCACAAGTGCAGTGGAACACGTGTGATGCTGTTGCTGTCTAAGCCTGCAGATCTCCAGGCTGTCAAGAAAGTAGTTTGGTTGTTTTTTTTCTGCTGGTGCCCGCATGTAAAATATCAAGGAGCTGTTCTACACAGCTGCCCAGAAGTCTGGCCTTGTTTCTGCTGCTTCCTAACAGTGGTTCGTGTGTTGCATTTTTCCCTGAGATGAGTAGCTCAGGCTCCCATAACCATGGAAACCTGGTTTGTCTTCCCTAATAGCTTCAGCTGAATTCAACATCTGTCTGCCTGGGAGAAGGAGGGCTGCAAGCTACAGTGTTAGTTGTGCACACCTCTGGGGATGCTAAAAACCTTGAGCACCTCCAGCAGCATCCTGGTGCACCAGGATAACGCAACAATGCTGGGATAATGCTTGAGGGGCTTATAAAAGATATGCCAGGCAGGAGGGAAAAGCAGGGAGTGAAAGAAGGCTCTCCTGAGGCAGGAAGGTGTTATGAAGCAGCCTAAGAAGATACTGCATTATGGTTGTCTTGCTCTGTGTGTGTTGGCTTGACATGCTGGGCGTGTGGAGCATTCTGTTGTGACTTTTAAGCTTTAAAAAAAGCCATTTTCCATTTTAAGTTAGAAACCCTTTAAACAGCTTGCTTGTAGCAGAGAAGGAAATCTGAGTATAAGCTCATGAGCATAAAATAAGCTTTGAGATGGTAAGTGCCTCTCTGTGGTAACAGCAGGATTCCATACAGCTTGTCACTTAGTTATTGGAAGAATGGTTGTCGATAAATGTCTCATAGTTCTAACTTGGTGCTGGCAGTGTTGCTGGGCTAGTTAACATGGGGAAAAGTGGGGAGCAGTGTTTTAAAAAAAGATTAAAAACTGGTTCAAGAGTGTTCATGCTGCTTCATTTCTGTATAGATGCACATGCATTTCCTATGGGCTGCAATTTAAACTTTCCTCTTTGAAGCACAGTTGCAGCCCTGAACTTCAGGCTTTCAGGAGAAGCCCTGAAGGTTGTCAGCCTCTCAAAAAAGTCATTGTGGGAGCTGCCAAAGCTGTGCACCTTTTCCAGTGTGCCGACCCTGTGTCTTTGTTATATGAGGAGCAGACCTGCTGCTAGCTTTTGGAAGCATGTGAAGTTCTGCCCACACCCGGGAGGTGCTTGATGCAGGGACCTGTGCCAGGATGCTCTGTAAGCTGGAGCCAGAAGCAGAAATAGAAATAACATTGTCCACTGGCAAACCACAACCTCAGTGTGTCCATCTGTAAAGGGAGGTCATAATATTTCACTGTGGATGCCTTAAGGCTTAGTTATCGTTTATGAAATGTTCTGAACTTTGGGATGGTGCCTGCTGTAGAGGGCACTTATAATGGTTCCCAGATGTCTTTGTTGACACAGCAGGCACACAGAAACACTGGCATCTTCCTAGTGCGCAGAACAAAGAGATGCTGGAATTACTGTCAAGTAAAAACCAGACACTTCTAAACCAGTTAATTAATTAATATTAATCTGACAGTTATCACCTGCAGGTGTTGTGAGAATGAAAAAGAAAGTAGCAGGTTAATACCTAGAAAAATTCTGTGTTGAAATTAGTGCCTGAACAATAAAGGCTGTTTGGGAAATTCTTCATACTTCATGATTCTTAATGTATATTCTTAATGTATATTCTTAATATATATTCTTAATATAGGTGTTGAAGTTCTACATCTAAGCACAGAGCCAACACACTTTCTGTGTGGACATGACAAGCATAAATCTCTGCTCTCTCCATAGCAGTCTGGGAGGAGGGTTTTCATGCCAGTTGCTGCAGTGTTGGAAGACTGGGCCAGATCAGGGAGCCAGCTCTCCAAAGTTGCCCTCTCAGTGGGGCCTCTGGCTGGCACAGCCGTGCAAGATGCAGCCTCGCAGGAGCAATATGCTTCACAGGAACAGTTCCTAGTCCTCTGGCTGCTTGAGTGTTTGGTGAGCAGGGAATCAAATGCCGGTCTCTTGTCTGCTAAAGCCAAGTTAAGACCTTGAGAATTATCTTGTCTTTGTGCAATCACATATAAAGCAACTGCTGCAGGTTATGTTACTGGCAGTTTAAATCGAGGTTTTTTTCCCCCACTGCTTTTTCTTGGTAATAGAAATCCCCACTCCTTATTTACACAGAGTGAGATGGTCTAAATACCTGGATAGCCCCATCTGTTCAGGGTACTAGTCTCTATTTCTAACCCGGACCTGAGAAACCTTTTCCTCAAGTAAATTTAATCAAGATTACTTCTTCTAAATAAGCTTCAATTAAAATGCATTTATGACCAAAAAACTTCTTAGATAGCCAGCTGGGAGCACTTTTTCTCCCTAGGAGCTCCTGGGAGCCAGAAGTTCTTCATGTTGTCTGTGTCAAATGTCAGAAGCACACCAGAAATCCACTGAGCTGCTTCAGTACTGTTGGATGGCACCATGAATTGGTCCAGGTCTGCAGTTTTGTCCTCTTCTATTAGGGTTTTCTCTAGCAGTACCAAACAGCAGCCCTATTTGGCCAGTGGCTATGGTCTAGAACATACACACTCTGCATTTTTATGTTTGTGTCTACACACAAGTACAAAAAATACCCATGCTTAACTACAACAGCAGCTGTTTATCACGCTGTCTGTGCCACCGATAGGAAGTAGTGATGGCAGTTATTACTTAAACTCTGATATTTAGAGCAATGTTGCAAAAGCTGTTTTTTGGTTTTTTTCTAAGTTGCCTTTAGCTTTGAATTTACATGTGTAACTTTATAAATGCTAATCTCTCTAACACTTCAGAACTGAGAGTGGAGCTCCAAGAGCATTCTGTTGATCTAGCATAGACATTGTGGGGGCATGAGAAATAACCCAACCTGGAAGCAGAAACAAAGTTGGACCTCCTGGGTTGTGCTAGAAAAGAATTATTCTGTCTATACTCAAGATCTGGACAATGACTTTGAGTTGGGTCTCAGCAATGGAGGTGGGAAAATGAATGGAAGTGCATTCATGATGAACAAGTTTGCTTCAGGAACTGGGCTGGTTATTCTTGTGCACACATTGATTTGAAGTTGCCAGAGGTGACTTTGGTTTGCTGGGGGTAGTGATAGCTGCTGATTCTGTCTGCTGAATTACGTTTTCCTGGTGACCTGTTTCTTGCCAACCCAAGTCTATTTTTGGATCAAATGGTGAATGAATGACTACTGTTTGGACTGTTTGTGGAGCTGAGCACCCAAAATGAATGTTGATGCAGAAGTGACAAATCATCCCGTGGCTGCTGAGAAGAATATCTGATGATGACTGCAGCTGTGGTGCAGCTCCACTTACTGTTAACATTTCTGCATCAATAACATAGGTCTACAAAGAAGCTACAGCCAAAGGTCAAGTTCAGCAGGTTGGCAGCTGGGCAGGGAAAGAAAAAAAGCTGCTAGAAGGGTTTCAGGACGTGGTGGTAATAGTCTTGTGTGTCCACTTATTTGCTCTGACACCTTGATCAAGTCCGTTTACCATGCTTTTGATGTGCAGTCAGGTTAAACTGCAAATGCTTGATAAGTGCTGTCCCTTTCATGTGTCCATGTCTCATACCTGGTGCTTTCAATCCAGGTTCCAGTCATTCCTACAAGGCATTACTGCTGCAAAGGATCAAGTAGCAGTTATGGTCCATAAAAGAGCTGAATATGACCATCTAGGGACAATTTTCCTCCTTCAGGGAATATGTCCTTAGAGAGTTCAAAGATGGTTTATATGTTTCTGCAATGTCTAATAGCAAGCTCTCTAAAGCTGAGGAAAATCTGGAGGTGGTGGTTTGATCTTACTGATGCATGAAATAGGGGAGCATAGAAAACAATGGGAAAAACTTCAACACCTTTAACTTCCCAAACTGCTGCAAGCTCACGCCTCTTCACCCCTCTAGCCTGAGGCCAGGCTGTGGCTGTGGCTCATTCAAAGCAGCTTTAAGTAGAAGTGGTTTGTAAAGCTCTGTGCATGGCTCAGCTCCTGCTTGCATATGTGCTGCCTCTCTTCAGTGTCCTTAGAGCTGCAGCACACAATTACACTGTGGCAGCCTCACAGCCTGGACTCACTGGACAAGTATTTCTGTCTGTCTTGAATTGCTGCCTCCTAAATCTCGCTAAGAATTTTTGGTGTTGTTACAGATGCTGAAGCAGGCGTGTCACATCTGAGCCCCAGGCATGCAGAGGGAGGTAAACTTGATGCTGTCCATGATAGAGGGTGAGGACAGCAGAGATCTGAGAGGGTATTAGCTTTGTTTATGATAAAGGTAATGCTGATCTTAGGCTAATGAGATCAAAACACAGCTTTGCTTCAATATGTCCAACCCAGACATATGGGTTGCAGTGCTATGCTTTATAGTGCAGGGTAAACCCAATTACTGCTGCAGCTTCTCCTGGACTCTCAGGCTAAGAAGTGACTGTGGCTTGGCTTCTAGGGTGTCATAGTATGGCCTGTTAGAGCAGTATGTGTGCAGGAACTCACTATGTCAACATGCTGTGTTAAAGGAGCATTTTTGGTTTACCAGGAGACCTTTAGCTGGATTCAGGATCTAGGTTTTCAAATGATGTAGTCTTGATTCCAAAAGATCCAGGGACAGACAGTTTAGCTGATACAACACACATGGAGAAAAGGCAAGGAACCTTCTCCGCTTTTGCTATTGTCTCTCTATTCCCCCATAGTTTGGAGCTCAGCTGGGCCTGAAGCTGGGCCTTTCCCAGGAGTGAGATGCTGCTGATGGGCTGCCTGCCACTGGCAGGGGCGTGTGGCTCCTGGCTCTGGCTGCATGGCAAGGTTGCATGTGCTGAGCAGATGCAAAAAACTGCCTGTCTGAGCAGAGGGAGTCGGGGAGGGAACCAAATGGATCTGAGCTGTAATGCCAAACTTTTGGCTGTTCTCACGTTTGAATTTTGCTTAGGTTCCAAATGTAGAGATCCCTTTTTTAAGGAGCAAGCCTGATGAATTCTGTTTTTAAAAGTATCATGGATGTCCCCATGGGATTACTTCTGGCATTGCTGCCCTGGGTGTGAAAATGTACATTGAAAAGGTGGCAAGGTATGGGCAAGAGTTTTTTGGTGGTTGGGAACTGTAGTGCCTCTTTGAAGAAATGAAGTTGATGATGCTTTGAAAGGTAACAGATTTGATAAATGATTGCACAGACTTTTAAATGCAATTAAAAGCCATATGAAGAGTCTCAAAGTCTCAGTTTAAGGCATCCTCAATCACTAATCACTTCTGGAAAGTAAGTAATGTTTAATTTCTTTAGAAGTGCATGCAGAGCTAGTGCTATGTAACTGAATCTGGAAAAGAGTCTGATAAAAATCTCTATCACTCCTTCTCCAAATTCCAAAAACCCAGAAAAGCATCCCTAATTAACAAATTAAAAAGTTCCTTGGCTGGCTTGCTGCTTGTGTATTCTTTAAAATAATACATTATTTCCATCTTCTTTCTTTCTCTCACTGCATGCTCTGAGTACCTCCCTCACTTTACTCTCAAGATTCTTAATATAGGAGAACCAAACTATCATTTTCTTGTTTGAGAAAGCTTCTACAGCAGCTGAAGTTAATAAAAGTGGAGATGATGTAAACCTAAGCCCATAGAGCTTCCACAGCTGGATAAAAGCTTTGAGTCTGTGAATTTTGAAGTCTGCTTTGACCATGTGTTTTCAGCTTCTAGTAGTTCCACTGCACAAGGCAAAACAGCCACTACAAGCCCGAATGACCATGGTTAGTGTGAAGGTTTCTGCTAAGAGCAGCATCCCTTGCAGGAAGGAGATCTCTTCCATTTTCTGTCCAGCCCTGCGGGATATGATAAGGCACTGCTGACCTGCATGGAGCTTGGGATCAGTAGCAGGTGGGGTGGGCTCCCCACTGCAGCTCTGCTCATCAAACCCTTGTTTAATTGGAGTAATTTCTTCAAGTCAGGCTGGGACTAGGAGCTGGTTTTTACTCCGGTATAGGAGGAAAGAATCAGCTCCAGCTGATCCAGCACAGCTTTCCTTGTCCATGAAGAGCTGAGGGTTGTGCTGTTCCAGATGACTAAAGGCTCACATGGACTGACTGCAGAAGCCAGAGCTCATGTGAGCATCTAGTGATGATGCTACAGTTTTGTTTCTAGTTATTTATGTCTACACATGCTTTGGAAACTTCTTTGTGGGCCTCAGCTACTATGGAGGCTTATCAAGGGGACAGATTTAAGTCTAAAAATTCAAGGTCTCTAGGGACAGAAATCACCCTCTAAGGGGAAATGCAGTTTTCCTCAGCTTAAAATAACTTTATAATGTCCTTTACTCTCCAAGGTCTCTTTCAAGGCTCTGCCTGGGTTCGATTTTAACTTGTGCGGAGTCAGGCTCCTGTGAGAAAGGAGGGCCAGGAAATTCAGAAAAGGCAGTTGGGGAGGAGAAGGGAAGGAGGAAATGTTGATAAGGGTGACGAACAGTTTCACCTTCAGGAGTGATGAACTGTGGGAGAGTTGGCTGCATTGAGGGTCTGGCACAGCTTCAGCACGCGCACGTGGGGCTGGATCAGCTGAGAGAAATGACTGCATTTATTCAATGAATTTACATGAGGTGCCTGCGTTGCCAGAAAGGGATGGGCTCCCGCCCCCTCCAAAGCATCAGTGGCTCCATGCAGGAACGAGGAGTGGAGCAGCAGGCTCGGCAGAGGGACAGGGCTGGGAATTTTTCAGCAGAGCCTTTGCTCTGTGAAGGCTGCTGCACGATTGTGCCTACAGGCAGAGAGGAGTTCAACTCTGCCCTGGGCTGTGGCTCTTATGAACTGAATTTACAAATGGTTACACGTAGCCAGCCTGCTGCTGGTTGTTCTATAGGCTGCTTTTGCGCTCTCCCCTTCTCCCTCAGGCCCTCATTCCTAGAAATCCACCAGCAGCCTTTTGTGGTTTTGTTCTGTAGTTGTGTTTTCCCTTAGAAACAGTGCCTGAATATCACATGTAGGGCAGGAAACATTGATTTCTACTTAAATGTAAGGGACAGAAGAGGGAGGAGTAGGTTTGTACCAAAAGGTTGGCACTCCTAATGCTTTCATAGCATGTTCATATACTCATAGCAGAGAACTGGGGCGTGATGTGGGGAGTCCAAGGCCCCTTACGCATCCTTAGGGCTCCCTCTGAGTGTGCTACACTGCAGTGCAAGCCCCGAGGAAACAAACCTCTGGCACCCAGGAGTCAAAGAACTTGTGAAGAAAACATGCTGAAGAGCTTAAATTACCAGAGAGGTGGTGGACTCCCCACCCATGGATGTGTTGAAGATCAGGCTGGGTGGGGTTCTGAGTAACCTGGTCTAGAGGAAGGTGTTGCTTGTAACATCTTCCATAAGCTACATCATCTTTAAGGTCCCTAACCCAAGCCCTTCTATAATTCTACTTATCTCTCAATGCTGCTGGTTTATTAACAAGGTGACTGTTGAATAGGCTGTCCAGGCCTGTGACTGGGGTGACTTTTTATACTAAAGGCTCTTCTCAGTAAAAGCTATTGAACCAGGAGCAACTGGGGGTCCTGCAGCTGCTCCCTCTGCAGCTCCCAGAGCCAAGGACTGTTTGAAAGAATGGCACATCCCCCAATCTTTCTAAAAACAGCCCACAGTAAGCAATGAATATTTAATTTTAAAAAGGGATTAAATAAGGATTGGATTCTTCACTTTTTGCCTGTTATAACTGTTACATTTCTGCATGGCCCAGGGTGCTGCAGGATGTGATCTGGGCTGAAGGTCCATGGAATTCAGGCTCCATCTGAATATCCCAAATAGTCATGTTTTGTGGGAGATGCTGAGGGATGAGGTACTGTGATAAATAATAGCTTGGTGTGGGAATGTTGGCCAGCTCATGGTACAGCAGAGAAGATTCAGTCTTAAAACTTTAATTCCTAATAGATGCCAGAATGACAGAGCCTGTCCCTCGTGCACATCACAGTCCCTACTGTGGAGTGATGCTCCTGCTGTAGGGGCCTCATGGGACACACAGGATTGCTTGTGTAAAGTCTGTGCTGTAAAATTCCCTGGCTGCTCTGAATTAATTCTTTTTTAGCTAGAAGGTTGCCTCTGAGTAAGGAAGAAAAAAAAATTGTGCCATCATGTTTTTAATCTATGATTGAAAATCCACGACAGCTTTTACTGTCCTGCATTCAGCCTTACTGACAGGTATCAATAATGGTAATACTGTCAACATCAGCTTTAACTGGTTAACCATATAAATGTATCTTTGTTTGGGCCTGAGCTCATCTGAATTTTGTGTTACCTCTTGAATTTCTAAAGGACAGAGCTCTTTGATGGAATTTCTGGTCCTTACGTAGGTACTTGCAAACTGTGATCAGATTGTCCTATTAACCTTCTCCTTTGTTAGGGAGAACAGATGGTGCTTCTGGAGCCTTTCTCTAAGCTGAGCTTTTGGTCCTTTAATCATCCCCTTGGACGTGCTTTGCACTGGATTCAGTTTTGCAATATTCTTGAATTGCAAGCATTAAAACTTACTATAATTTTGACAGTGCTGATCCCACATGCTGATTTATTTTTTATTTTGAGCATCCCACATCCAAAGTTCTCTGAGCTTCCCTTGAGCACAGGACCATTCCAGCACAGTGTGCTCAGCTTCTCTAATTGCACGGTGACCATGAAGTTCCTGCCAAAATCAATGGCTTCACAGGATGCTGCCCCGTTGTTTGTGTTGCTCTGTGTGTGTGGCAGTACTGGAGTCTTGCTGTGTTCTTTGGTGGAGGTTATTTAGCTGTGTGGATCTGTTGTTCCCTTCTCAGTTATTTAGCAGTCCTCGATGTTTGCCATCCTCAGACTAGATAAGTAATGATTTTAGATTCTCTTCCACTCATTTGCACCACAGAGCCAAAGAGCAGTCTCTGCCAAGTGCTCAATAGTTACATGCATGTTTACCTGGGACTATTCAGTCACCACTGCATGAAATGATTTTCATCTATTAATACACAATGTATTTTTTCCTCATCTCAATCAAATCATTGTGTAGCATGAAGCTAAATTCTGTATGGAAAGTCCACAGTGTCATTTTATTGACTAAAATCACGTTAGTGTATTATTTTATGCTTTTTAAAAAAATCTATAATTGTAGGCATGGTGCATTCTGGAGAACTTCCAATTTATACAGATTAATTTTATCACACTCATTTATTGGAGATCATTCTTAGGATTGTCTAATTGTTAATATACTTGGCACATCAGCAGCTTTTTTTTCCAGCTACTATGACTTCCATGTACCCAACACGTTTAAAATTGATATCAATAATAGAGTGTTTCAGGATGTTCTTTTAAAACCGTGGTGCAAGTCATCCAAACCTGCTGAATTTAGGTTCTGTTTAATTAGCTGCACTTTCAGATTCTGCTTAGTTGGTAGTAGAATAAGGAGTGTGGAACTGATGATATAACACATGCAGAGACCACTTAACTACTGCCACTCTGCAATGAAAAGCATTAAAAATATCTTATAATTTTTTGACCCCTACCACGTGGAACTGATTGAAACAGCAGTGGAATAATCTTTAATTGCCTTAAACCCCACCTATATGGTTCTTAATTTTCCCAGCTAAATTTGCCTCTGAGCCTTCCTTTATTAAACTTACAGTTGCTAGTTTTTGGTCCCTTGTCATCACCTTTCCCTTTCTCCAGGGTGATGTGTGTTTAATCCTGTGCTTCCAAGTGGCTGATTGTTGGACACAGCATTTTTGAATTAGTGCATTGTCATCTGGGTGGTAGTGATAATGTTTGGAGGGCATTTTGGTGGCATCCACAAGGGACCTCCATTTTTTTCATGCTGAAATCCCCTGCAGTATCTCAGGTTTTATTCTCTACCCATTCTTGATGATTGTTAAAGAACAAGAGTATAATCTCAGCTTTATGTTTTATCTGAGCTATCATTGACTCGAGGAAGTACTAAGAGTTGTTCCATTTCTTCTCTATTTGCCATTCACAAATACATTAAAGCAAATTATTTCTCCACGTTCCATGTTTGCCAGCATGCAGCACTGTTGAGGAGTGGAGTTTCAGAAATGAGCAGTTCTGGCTTCTCTGGTGTGTTGTAGTCTTCTGCTACTTTCACGGATAAAAACAAATTAACCACACAAGAGACAGAGAGGAAACAAATCAGGTTTATTTGCTTCAAGTTTTTTCCTTGGGTATCCATGCTTTGCTGTTGGTTTCCAGTGAGAGACCCCGAAGAAAACCTTTCATGTACTAAATTGTACATCTGACTCTAACAGTTGGTGGAGCATTGTTGCACAAAGTGGATGTTCTCTGTGCCCCACAGGGTTCCCTGGTGGAGCGCTTGTTAGCTGAGAAAGAAAGATAGATACATTTGAAAAAGAGAGGTGGTGTTATCTTCCAGCAAATTGCTCCATTGTGGCTATATGCAGTGAAGCACTATTAGGCCCTTGGGATATATGCCAGCAAGCTTCAGAAGTCCTGAAATTTTCCTCTTGTCCTGGATCTGGCAGGACAGCAGGCTGCTCTGTTGTTGTCTTGCTAGCCTGAAGAACACTCCATGCAAGGTTTGTAAGCTGTCGGTACAGAGGGCTTGTGGGGATGAAAATTCCTCCCAAGTACATGCATTATGAAAGCACCGTGCATAGTTAATAGCTAAAGACAGATTTCACAAGGACAGAATAGTGCATTATTCCCAAAATATGTAGCTTGAGCTCACCTGTACGCACAAGTCAGTGCAGTGCATAGTGAGAAAATCAGCTAATCCATATCATCTACTGAGTGCAGAGCCTTGGGGCAGGAGAGAAAATGCAAAGCAACTCAGGCATGCTCAGCTTGATTCACTGAGAGCAGAAATTATTCAAGTCGTTTCGTGTTGGGCTTGAGCTTAGGGTTTCCTCAGCTTGGTGTAAACAGGGTTCCTTGTTTGTCTTGTGCCTTGTTTGTCTTATTCTTTGAACAGTAAGGGAATTCTTTGATGATTTGTGTGGCAGTCAATTAATGGGATTTTTATAACTAGAATCAGCTGATTTCTATAAACAAATAAAGAAAATATTTTTAAACGGCTTCTTTTATGAAAACCATGTCTAAGCTTTATGAATGACCTTGATGTCAAAACAACAGACACATCACACAGCTTCTAAGTTAGCCTTTCTGAAATCTCATCCATACTCTACCTTTGAAGCAGTTCTTATAAGGATTATCTCCTCTACCCTCAGCCTCTATCCTCCCTAATTGAAAGTTTATACAGCAGCCATGTGATTTCAATATGGGCTGCTGGCAAATGTGACTTCTTTAATTCCCTCCCTGTGCCACGATGTGATGGGAATGATGATGGGAGTTGTTGCACTTGATAACTGCAAATACTGTTAATGTTTCCAGATAAAACAAATGTTCAAAATTGCATGGATTTTTCCCCCCTTTAATTTTGACCCTCCCATCTCAATTGGGCAGAATTGAGATGTGGTGAACTCAGTACTCAGACCTACCTGCTTGATGCTGCAGAACATTCTCTTTGAGTCTGAATGTCCCACAATGGGCAGGTCTGTTAGCTCTGTATTACTGGTATGTTCTGTACTATAGGTATGTCTGCCTTCTGCACTTGCTGCAATGTAGCTGTTAATCAGTAAAACCACACAGGGTGAAATATGGCCCTTGTCAATGCTACTACTGAGGTCGCAAGTCGGAACCCTTGAGAGTAACTGCAGGTGTTGCCAAGCACACACTGTACCTGCAAAAGGGAAGGTGTCCTTTGGAAAACACAGGCTCAGGTTGTGGGTGGTTAGGAACTGATGCTTTATATTGTAGTTTCGTGCAGACAGCAATCACAAACAGCATTTTTTACCCTCTTGTTTTACAGTGTTTTTTCTGTGCTGTAGGTCTGCTTCATCTGAATCTGCCCTAAACTTCCAAAGCAGTAGTTGGAGAGGGCAGCCTCAGTTGTCCAATTGACAGTGGGCTGGAGATACTGAGTCTCTATTAATTAGTGCAGTGGGGCAGGATCTCTTCATTCCCTGAATAGTGGCATGCACAGTTGTATGCTGTTGGAATATTTTCTTCTACCAAAGACACATCTACATGGTTTAAACTTAATGTAGCAAACCCAAGACTTTAAAGATGCCTCAGACATCTCATTTGTTATTGCAGATGGTGTATGATGATTTATGAGATGGCTACTGTCTGCTTTGGAAAAAGTACTCTCTGCCCATAAGCATGTCTCTGATGCCCTGTTGGCAGTGGGGTGTGAATTCATTGCAGGGGAGATGTTATTTGAGTCACCTCAGAAATTACATGGTAAATGATCCAGGTCGCCTTGAAGAGCTGTATTTTCACTATGCTTAATGTTCAAGGCTCGAGACCAGATTTTTGGGATGTTTCCTGCTGGAGCAGGATAGAGGCTGAGTGTTGTGTACAAGACACACTCAGGGCTAGTAAGACACGCTGACACTGGGATTCTGCCTGTCTTCAGCAGGAAGCTGGAGCATTTGTTCCTAGGATTCAGTCTCAAAGCTACTGTGTGCTTGATGTCACAAAGCCACCCAGCACTGAGTGAGGTTCAAGGAATTCTTGTTGCTGGAGCAGCTGTTGGCTCCAAGGATGTGTCCTGTCAGCAGAGCAGGTGGCTTTGGGTGATGCAGGTTTGTAGTCCCCCAGAGAGTGGGTGTCTCTGAGCGTCACCAGGCTCTTGATGCAGACCTCTGCTGTGGCCAGAACCTTCACTCCTGTGTCCCACATCTCTGCTGTACTTCTAAATCCTTGATACTACAGGTGATTTTGGAGATGAGATTCTGGCCTGAGGTTGTTCTGGGAAATGGCTCAGGAAGGAAATTCCCCTGAGCTACCGTGTGAGGGGTCTGGGCTCCCCTGTGGGTGGTGATGTGGTGGTGGCTGCATCCATCCCAGGGCAGCTGCACTTGTCCAAGAGAGTTGATTGAGATTAGTGAACACTGAGTTTCCTGAGTGTTATCAAATCACAGAATTATTTCAGGAAGCTCTAAAAACTGTAAAATCATCAGTAGATATAAGAATATGGGGCAGTAGCTAATACGAGGTGTGTACCTAGATACCTCTCCCTCTCTGTGCTAATACCTGTAAAAACAGGGTACTGGTCTATATGGCCCATCTTTATGCTGAGAATGGAAAAATCTAAAACTGGAGTTGTTTGTGACAGTTCACATTTCATGTTATATTTCATGTTCCTCATGTGCTAAACATTAAATCAAATACCATGATGCCAACTATGTATTTTTATTTACGCATGTTAATATCTCAGCTGCTTCTTCATCATCCTTTCTTGTTCAGAAAGACAGTTCTTGGCGTAGAAGATAAAATGTATTTGTTTTCACCCTTAATAAACATCCAGTAACATTCATTGACAGGACAATGAATCAGTGCAGCAATATGCCAAGTCTGCTGAGGCCACTTCAGGAATGTGGTGCTGCAGTTCCCTGCAGACCAAGCACGAGGTACTCATGGGTCTGTTGTTTTCTGCTGTCCACCTCAGAGAAAATTAATTGCAGAACATGGGAACTTTTTCACATGCTGGATATGCTGTGAGCAGAGATGAATGAAAAAGGATTTTGAAAATACCTGAGTCCTCATTTTGGAAAAGGTGGAAAAATGATCTATTTTAATTCATCCCTGGTGGGATTCTGCCAGTGTGGAGTAAATCACAAGACAGATTTGTTGTTCTTACAGTGTTATCTTTCTGTAACAGCACAAACATGCTTACTTGGGGGATAGAAAAGGTTTTATAGCTTAGTTATTAAATAAGTGAGAACCAATCTGGCTGCACTATGAAAGAGATGTGCTAATGTGATTTCAGTGTGAAATAGTCCCAGACGCTGTGCTCCTTGAAAAGCTTTTAATGTTTGGAAATAGTTTCTAGTTTTAGGATTTGGGAGAAAAAGATTATTTGTTGGTTTGGTTTGGTTTTTTTTCCCACTTAGCTTCTCCTTTCTTTTTTTTTTTTTTTTTTTTTTTTTCCACTTTACATTTGAACTAGAATATAGGAGAAATTAAACTATTTTGCTTTAGTTGACAAAGACACAAATTTCCCTTCAATTTTGTAATAGACTTTTTTTAAATTGTTTGGAGTAGTTATATTAATTTATTTTTGTCTCCAGGCTAAGAATATTTTCCTGTCCTCATCACTGTAGTTGAACATAGGTCTTGGAGTCTGTCTTGTGTCTCTTGTGTTTTTCACTTTTTTCCCTGCAGGCAGGCTTTAGCATCAATAGGGCTTTTTTCCACCAAGCTACTTTGATCTACAACACAGGTAATGATATCCAGGGCTCATCTCCCTTCTAAACTGGAGCATCTGTGTTCACAGGAAAGAATCTAGAGAATTACTTGTAGCAAGGAAATAAATTCAGCGTGGAGTTTCATATCTGATTTCAGCTATGTAAACTGTTATCTTGGCTAAAGGGAATATACTTTGTCCTTAAAAACAGTTACTTCGATTATTTTTTGCTGTGCTGTGCTGATGGCATGTGTGGCCAGTGGGACATACTTAAAATATGTATGTTCTTAATATTAGCTCAGAAAGAAAGCCTTCTCAGCTGGGAAAAAAATTACTGTAATGTAAAAAATTAGATTATTTTTTCCATCTGACCTTGCCTCTATTTAGTTATCTCAGCTTCTGATATTGAATTTAAAGATTAATAATTGAAGCTGCTTGAGCAAAGTCAGGGCAGAGAACAATTACAACTGTAAACAAAGCCCTCTTCGACTCTGCCTTTCCCTCACTCAGAGCACAGTGTCTACAGCAGTGCTGTAACTGTGCGTACAATTACTCACTTTCCTAATAACTCTGAGGAAAATAATTACTTTTTTAGAGCCATTTGTAGCCAAAGAAGGGTTTTCTGCTGCTGGTGCAGCTGAGGGTCTGGGTTTACCCTGCATCAACAAGATGCCACAGCTCAGTTTATTCCATCACAGCTTGTGGCAGCAGCAGCTCAGAGGCTTGATTAGGGCCAAGAAGGGTTTTTCAGGCTGGTTTTGTTAAGTCTGTGCTGAGTTTTACTCAGTCCTTGCTTAACCTGTTCTGTGCCCCTAGTTCAGTGCTTTGAGGCTTGCTTGTCTGGCTCTGACTCAACCCCCGGCAGGATTTTGGTGCTGTGTGAGGGCACATCTTGCTGTGGCTGGGGTGGTCCTGTTGTGTGAGTCAGTCACTGTTGTAGGTGCTGAGCTTTGCTTTGGCTGCTTCACAGATAATGTTTAGAACTTGGAGTCAGAGATGCTGCAGTGCCTGCAGCCCTGTCCGAGCTGTAAAGGTCAGGCCCATCAGCCCCAGAGCAGCTGCTGGCATGTGACTGCAGGTGTGGCTTCCTGAAGGTGCTGTGGCAGGCACACCTTGCAGCGTGTCTTGAGTACACGCTGTTCTTGGAAACCAGGCCTGGAACTGGCTTTGCCTTCAGGGGTTTGTAGTGGGAACAGCCTGTTACAGCGTAACTACCTGAATTTTGGACTTGGAAAGCCTCTTAATCATCTCGCAAATCTAATCAGTGCTGTAATTTTTGGAAAACTCAGGATTCAGCTTGGAGTTGAAGCCAAGTGTTCTTGGAGAAGATCTAAATCTGTTGGAGAAGGTGGATCCTTGAGCTAGAAGTGTGATAAAGAACAGGAACCTGTCCTCACTGTTGCTGACAGAATTGAAGAGCTGGTGTCCATGCTAAGCAGGTTTTATTTTGCAACTGTAGGTTTGAAGGTGCTTTTAACCCAGAGCACTGCTCACCAGATTAAAAACATGATTAGAAAATTAGATGTTTAATTATTGTCTCATTAGATACATAGACCTGTTGTACAGAGACTCCCTATCCTGCCCCTGAAGTTGTTTCTAAAGCTTAAACCTTTAAATGTAGGAGTTTTCTGTCTACTTTAAGGCATTATTTAGAATTAAAGACCAACTGATTTGCCTGTAATTTGTAGCCCAGCTCTCTGTTTGATGCTAGTGAAGTTTGAGAGCTGACTTAGTGCTCTGTCCATGCAGGAATGAACACCTCTCTGGGAAAGGGGAGTTCTCCTGAGTCTTTCATGCCTGCCTCACTTCATCTCTTCCTGAATTTCCATGACTGTGAAATGACTGATAAATTGTGGAGCTGTGAAGGTGCAAATAACTGCAGTGCTCTGGGAACCTTTCCTGTGAAGTGGTAGCAAAAAGCAGTTTTATGGCTATTGCTCCTTTTGTGCTTTGTGCACACCAGCCACAATTACCACGACACCACAGGTAGCTGCAGTGCTTCTATAATTAGCTGATGACATGGGGAGCACTGGTAAAGTGAACTTTCCTTGGGAATACATCAGTTACTTACCCAATCATATATTGGAAGGGGCCTTTTGAGTCACCACTAGCACTATTTCACATGTTCTGTATTATGTGAAAGGAATTAAGTTTTGGCCAACAAACTGCCTCACTTAGAGAGCAGAAGGGCATTAAAGTGCTGAATTTAAAGCAACCTTTAAAATTATTTTTGTCTAATCATTCCAGGAGATGTATTTTGCCATATGCCCATGTTCCTGTTCCCACCAGCAGCCTGTCTGATCTCACATGTGGTTTTGCACCATGTCATATCCTGTCACAAAGTTCTCCCTTCTCCCTACCCAGTCCTATCATTGACTTCAATGTTGCTTCATTCAAGTGTGAATGACTCAACATGGAGGAAGTCTTGGAGATGAGGACAAAGCCTGAGCAGAAGGATCCTCCCTTTCTTCTCCGTACTGCCAGTCAAGCCATCAGAGGAGAAAAATCCATTTTTCTTTCCCTCTCTATTTGCTTTGAATTTGCCTGCAGTGTTTCATGTGCTGAGCACTGCCTGCATTTCACCTTGTGCTGCTGGCTGTGTAGGGTTTTGGGGCAATAGAAATAACCAAGCTTTGATGCTGGATGGAACTTGGTGGTTCAGGAGGCTACAAAGGTAATATCAGCCCTGAGCATCCCAGCACTGTGCTCCTTGGGGCCTGGCAGGCTTCCCCACAGCCCTATCCCGTTGACCAAAATGGGGTCTAGGCAGGGCAGCAGGAGCTGTGCTAGCCCCTTGACTGGGTCTGAGGGCAGAAGTGAGAGTGATTTTGGTGGGAAATCCCAGAAATGCTCACAGGGCAGTTAGTGTGACACCCAAAAACCCCTTAGTATTCATTTTGTTCTGCTTCGAAGGCTGTATCAGGATGTCACCTGACATGAAATGTGGGGATTGAATTCCACTTCTGTCAGGAGCTGCTCAGTTCTGAGGTACTTGTTTCTGTAGCTTCCACAAGCCCCAGCAAAGGCAGGAGTGTGGGATGTAGGAGAGGTCCTTGTGTTGACAAGCTGGTGAAACACTTGAGTAAACACTTGTTCCTTTGGTCCAGGGGAATCTCTAGTTTAAATGCTGGTGGCTGCAGAGAAGATGCTAATGAACCAAACCTAGCAGCCTCATTTACCCACATGAAATCACTACCGGTGGATAATTCATTCTCCTGGAAAACACAATAATAATAATGTGGTATACAGAACACAATGCTGCCCTCTAATAAGTCTGATAGGCAGATTGCAGTGTATATTTAGACTGTATTAGCCAGCCAGATATTTCAAATGCTTTTATGTGCAGACCCTTGTTGCTCAACTCCTGCTCTTTGCTGGTTGAGCTAAACTAATTAAAGAAAAATGTTCTATAGCTGAGAAGTCTGGAAAAGCTAAAAGCGGGCTTTCTAAATAGCATAAGCCTCCAAAATGAACAGCTCTCAGTACCTTTTGCAGAAATGAAAGTTTATTTGTTTTTCTTTGGGAGTGGACATGGCTATTATGCTATGCCTTGGTCAGTATCCTGGATTGATCAATATGTACCTTTATTGCAGACAATAAGCACTCAAAAAGACCTGCGTTACCTGGCTCTTTTGCTCTTACAACATGAACAATAGTTCTGCTGAGACAAAAGGGTACTAAGTAATTTAGTGCATGATATATGGCCTGTAGCCTCTGAGCAGCAGTACTTCTGGTGTGTGTTTAAAGGTTTAAAGCTCATTGTGGCTGAAGTGTGCAGTGCCTGAGGGCTGCCTGCATAGACTTAGAGCAGGTAACCTACGGAGGAGTGTCCTGCTTCTCCTTCAGTGTGCATGCAAAATGCTGCCCAGCGCAGGACAGCTGTGTCCTTGATGGCTGCAGTGGGAATATCTCCTGTCTCAGGTGCTCGGGATCTGCTTTGCTCCAGGCCAGTAAATGTGTCAGGGCTTTTGGGAGGAGGGTGTTCCCAGTAAAAGAGTTGCCAGGTGTTGTAGAGCTGTATTTAAAGGGTGCTGGTGAGTTTGAATGCCTTACAGCTATGGGAGGTATCCACAGGATGTCCTCTCTGCACTTGCACAGCTCTATAGGGACCAGATGTAGGTGGGTTTGGGGTCTGTGCATTGAATTGCTTGGCAAAAGCACCATCTGGACCAGTCTGTTGGTGAAGGATGGTCATGGTCTCTCACTGGTGCTCCCAGAGGAGTCCTTTCCATGTCTGTGCTATTCCATGGGTTGGAACAGAATCAAAAAATCCCCGTTTCATCTATTTTTATGAAGATTGTTTGATTCTTTTTGGGTTATTTTCTTCTGAAGAGCAGATTAGCTTTCTGAAGCAGCGGACTTGTCTCTCCAGACTGCAAACACTGCATGGTCAGCTGGGACTGACCTGATCTGGGTTAAACCATCACAGAGAGACTTGGGCAGGTTCAGCCTCCCTCTTGGTCTGTCTGAATTTGACTTGAGTAGCCTGTTCTTATCTTCTCGATGATGAAAATTGGCCCAGAGTAGGAAAACTTTTTCTGTGTATGTAATGTAGAGGCAATATCTGCCTTGAAGTTGAAATGTAGAAGCTGTGGTGTTCAGCCTGTTCCCTCTGCAGCCAGAGTTTGGAGGATGGATTTGGCGTTCGAAGAAATACTGGCACACTGTACTGTTGAACGCTGGCCCACTTCAACTGCTGATGGAAAGATAAAATACATTTTGCTCTTGGCTGGCTTCCTTGCTTGCTGATGCTAATAACATCACGAGCTAAGCATTTCAGGGGTCATCTTGAGAGAAGCAGAGACCTGAATCCCTCTGATCACACCTTCCTGATGTTGTTGCCGTTTCAGGGAAACATTGTTGGGTCAGAGATCAGTGTTTGCACGTCAGCACAGTGGGTGCCAGGTGACCCCAAGGGCTGCTGCGCAATGGGAGTCATGATCTAAAGCAGGATGGTGGAAGTTCTCCTGACTGGAAGGTTTCTCCAGACCCACCTCTTAATTTTTGCACTTGTACAAAGGTCAGACTGAAAACCTCCAGGACTGCAGCTTTCACAGCCACTTTTATAGGCTACAAGGCAGAGGAATACCTGGTCATGTATGTACGTCTTTATTGTCCTCTAGGAAGTTTTGTAGTCTCTTCATCATTTTGTAGCACCCCAGGGAGCTTTCCTGTCTCTGCCAATTAATTTGCTGTGGTTATTTCATTTTTGTTCACAACCTGCTCGACAAAAGCTCTTTAAAGCTAGACTCTTCACATTGAGAGAGGAAAAACACGAAGCTGGTCTGGATCACAAGTAACTGTAGGAGACATAATGCTTAGCCATAAAAATTGCATACATGCTTATAAGCTGATGCATTGAAAACACAAGTGCTTCTTCAGCTGCCTGCCACTATGAATGTTAAAGATGATAGAAATAAACTTTAATTTGTTCATTAGTGTGGAAATCAAACAATTGCAAAGCCAGCTTTTATTATACCTCACTCAGAGGGGTTTTGTGACAACTACTTAATGCCAGTTATTTCTTGGTCTGTCATTGTCCCACATAGCCATCACTTCTCTTTCTTGTAGACCCATAGTGGGAATTTATGCTTTTAGCACTTGATTATGGAGACTTTGGTTTTGCCTGGACACCCCAGAAAGATGGAAGAGAAGGGGAAACACATGGTGTCACCAGTCACTAGTTCTAAAAAAATTTAATTGTGAAATGAACATGCAAAGCACAGTTTAAATGTTTCACTAGATATGTCCACTGTCTCTCTTTTCTCCACAAAAGGAGGAAAGGATTTCCAGGATTTTCCAGGATTGCTTAGGATTTCCATGTGTATGCTGCTTCAGTGCAGCACTTGGCAGGTAGTGGAGGGCTGCTGTGCAGTGCTCTGGCTTAACTTGGGGAGGCTGTGCCATCTCCCCTGCTCATGCTGTCAGGCAAGCTTTGACTCATGGATGTTAATTAACCCCAAATCGTTTTTCAGCCTCTACTGTGGAATTTTTCTTTCTCAGCACTTAGGCTTCTGCATGAAATTGGCTTATTTATCCCACATTCCCCCAGAGTGGAGAATTTGAATTCTGTGAGCACCAAATGTCTCTTTTTCTTTCTCTACACAAGGCTTTTTATTGGTCTGCTGCTGCAGACCAGTAATTAGCTACAGAAGGGATGTTTGCAATCGTTTTTTCTACCTGGGGAGGTTGCAGTAGGTGCAGGGTGGCAGCATCTCAGCCAGTCCATATGCAGACACCCTATTGCCAGCTCTGCTGCTGCTTGTGCTCTGTCTCCTGGCGGCTTTCTCTAAGGGTGCTGCATAATTGCTCTGCTGGAGATATTTTCATTAATAATGGAATTTAACTTTTTAATGTGCTATTAACTAGATTTCCCTCCCTTAGGCTGATATTAGCTGTGGTGGTTTATGGGGCTTTTCATGTGCACACAAATGGAATTGTGTGCACAGTTTGGACCTGTCTCTCAGAGTGATGGGTCCCAGGGCTGTCAGTGGAATTTGCCAACTGACCTGAGGTGAGACACCTGGATCCTGCAAATGGGAGTTTTTCAGGAAGACTTCATGTTACTGAACTTTCAAGTGTTGGAGGCTGCTCTGGGAAAGGGAGGATGTCCTGTGCCTCAGGTTTCTCTAGTAATTTTAGTCTAGCTGATAAAATTACTCTGCCTGGAGCCTTGATGCTTCAAGCAATTTAAAATGGTATTGCCTCTGTTGAGGATTAACTGTCATACAAACATCAGCAAGCTCATCTGCCCTCAAGAAAAGATGTCTTGATAAAGCTTCCCCTTGCAGATATGAGGAATGGTGAGGATGCCCAGAGATTCCAGGGGGACTTTATGTCCCTTCCTGGGAGACTGGCAATAGGGACTGTCCATGTTCCATCTCAGCTACATGACACAGTCCCATGAGGCACTTGGTGTTGAAGAGCTAAAAGCCAAGACAGATATCCTTATCAGGAAAGGAATTTTGACTGGTTTCAGGCTCTTTTATTTATTAAAATCTGTTTTTCTTCTCCTGGTTATAAGTTAAGGCAGTGCTTTCAAAACTCTTTAATTGGGGCTGTAACAAGCCTCATCATATCTGGCGATGATGAATAAAGGGTTTGACTGGAGCATATGTTAATGCACAGAGAACAATGATGCTTAAAATAAATGTCCCCAAAGTGCCATATTTGGCAGTGGCTGCAGGAAATCTGTAGTAAACGATGCAGTGCTGCTGTTGTGCTTATGAGGGACAACAGCAGTTTCTGGCTGGTTCAAGGATTTCATTCTGCTGAGCTCCTGTGTGGGCAGTGACCTGCAGTGAGTGTCTTGCAAGGAGGTTTTCAAAAGTAGCCACTGGTCTGAGCTGTGTAAGAGGTTTGTTATATTCTCTCTGCAGAAGGCTGTGAGAATGCAAGGCACCTCCAGCATCAGATGCAGGAAGTTTGGGGTTCTGGGAGCTCAGTGGTTTTGAAATATGGGCTGGAATTTGATTATTTATTTAAGGTCTCCAGGCTGCATGTGGTCAAGGTGCTGAGTGTGTATTTCTGGAATACAGATCTCTCTGCCTCTGTTACAGGATGCCACCTACCAAAAGTTTATTTGCAATTGTGCTATGTAGCCTAAGTCACCTGGATGTAAGAGCAAAGTGCCACTTGCACTAAGACACACATTTTGCACTGGCCTGGTGTTTGTATCACAAGCAGAGCTATTTAAGCATAGTATAAGCCACCTTCTTTTGCAAAATTGATTTTTTTTCCTCTTTTGCTCTTATGTTTACTGCCTTAGCATGTAACTGAAACAAAAAAAGCCCCTCTTATTTATCACTTGCAATGCAAGGGTTTTAGTGGTGGCAGCATGATGGCCCTGGAAAGGCATGTATTTAAAAGCTTGAGGGGGTTGTAAGCTTTTAGATAAGTAAGAGATTTATTTCTCATCTGTGGGCACAAAAATTCTGTTCAATCAATTCATTAAGCAGATTAAATAAAGCCAACCAAGTTGGCTGTGAGCATAGTAGTGTTTTCACATGAAACAAGACGGAATGCACAGACAACTCATTTTTCATTCATTAGGCAGTAAAGTTCAGCTCAAGGCTTATGCCTCCCACCACTGCTTTCATTTTAGGGGACAAAAACCCAAATCTGAAAGCACGGGTAAAGTCTGTAACCCTGTGTTTCCAGAAGGGGGGTTAATGCAGAGGACAGGGCAGCACAAGGTAGAGAATGGGGCTGATTGAAGGGTTCTGCTCCAAGAGGCTGCAGACACCTTGCAGCATTCCCGGTAATGCATCTGGAAGCTGAGCAAGGTGAGGGGCAGGAGAGGGAAGCACTTGGACGTGGGTGGGGGTCTGTTTGCTGTCATTTTGCTGTTGCAGTGTGGTGTGTTTGCACCTGCAGCTGACCCAGGCAGGTGCTGGGCTGGCCATGGGCACTGTGGCAGCTCCAGCACACCCGTGGGAGAGGCACAAGGGACAGCGTGTCACTGTGTCACTCGGGGGGCTGCAGCTGGGCCGGGGGCCCATCCTCCCTGGGAAATAAGCATTGCACACTGCCTGCTGTGCCTTAAACTGAGCCTTAAGCTGAGCCTGCCCAGAGCCTGTGATTATAGGCAGGCTTTTAACCAGGCCGTGCAGGGCCAGCCGTGTTTTGCAAGCAAGCACGTCTAAGCCCTGTGACAGGAGCGAAAAGCGTGGCAATGTTTTTTCTCTGACAAAGCAGAGCTGCTGCAGGTCCCACAGAGATCAATGTCAGCTTGTGGCAGCACCCTTGCCACAGCTAGGAGTGGACTAGGGAAAGCTGGGTGGGAGAATTATCTGCATGCCTGTGCCAGGAGGATCTTTCGCTTCAAGGAGTTGGAAGAATTTTTACCTGGGATGGCTACAGATATAAACTTACAGAGTTATGGAAACAATTAGTATAATTGCCCTAAAGAAGTGTGGTTGAGAATTATGGAAATATAGGATACTGTGAATAATAGAAAGAAAAAAAAACCCAACAAAACAACAAAAATCCACCAGAACCCCTCTTCAAGCAAAAAAAAAAAAAAAAGACCCTGGCTGCTCTAGAGGGTTTCCAAATCTCAGTTGATTGTCTTTGCACTTTCTTGTTGTTCCACATTCTGGGAGGGCTTATTAAATCAGCACAGTGCTGTAGAAGGTTTGGCTGACAGGTCAGATTTTCCTGGATCTGCTAAGTCAGGCCAAAAGTCGTGACAGTTGTGACAAACCCTGCCAGATGTCAACTAGCCTCCCAAAAGGAGTTGGGAGTTGTGGTGCCACTGATCTGCGCCTGGGGATCTGCCCAGGCAGAGTTTGGGCTTCTCTGGCAGAACCGTGCAAACACCAAGGAGACAGAGGTGTTTTTACTGAAGATGATGTAGAAAAGAGAGTTGTTTTCCTCCTTTCTGGAAAGAGATCTTGCCTAAATAAACTCTTAGTTCTTTAAAGAACACCTGACAACCAGCCTAGCTTTTACAGCACACTGGGACTCAATGCTGAGTGAAAGCTTGGTTCACTTTCAGTGGTTGCTTTCTCATTAGAATTGTGCTAGGGAAATGCACTGTCAGTTCAGCAGGGAAGGAAATTAGACTAATCCTTTCGGGATTTTCTTGTTCTTACTCCAAGATATTGTTTCATTAATGAAACAGAGGAAAATAGGGGATTTCAGACTTTTTTCTTTACAAAAAAAAGTGATCAAATGAGCTTGTAACAGCTTGTAAGTTTGAATGAAGAACTGATACTAATTAACCAAAATATTTGTTAAATCGTCTTGGTTTTCAATGACTGTGGGAAAGGTAACAAGGATGGATCTACATCAAGACTAGAAACCTGAGCTGGAAAATCACTTTAAGACAAACCCAATTTGCTCCCCAAGATACAGATTTCAACCCACCATGGCTACTTACATAGCAGAAACATGAATTTGTTTTTGTCCTCTCCCACCCAGCTGCCAGTCATCTGTAGGTATGACATCTGCTCCCAGTCACTGGAAGCCAAAATCTCTGCTTTTCCTCATGCTGTTTCTGTCACGTAGCTCTAAGCAGGCTTCACTGGAGATTAACATGTTTAAAAGCTTTTCCTGTAAATTATCTTCATCTGTATTAATTGACAAGTTCTTTAGTTCTTGCTAGTGTTTCACTGAGCTTGAGCTGCCTAAGAGGGAAATAAATGTCACTGCCTTCTCTAGGACAGCGGGACTTCGTGAGCTTGCAGTTGAACTGAGACATCCCTTGGGATTGCCTTAGAGGGAGAAAAAGTACCGCAGACTGCATATTAAACTTCCTATTTTTAACTTTATGTCAGGTTTAGAGAGCATAGCAAGACAACCCGATTTTCCCCTGAGGATTCAAGCAGAAATATCACTGTCATTTCAGTTCACTACTTGGGGATAATTAATTACCGCTGAGGACAACTAATCGTTTTAAGGAATTTTTTTTTTTTTTTCTTGAGAAGGAGAGGGCAGAAACAAACACAGGGTAAAAGTCTTTGCCTGACCCCACATTAGGCCAAGCCAAGGCACATGATACACAAAATATAACAATAATTTGCAGCCCTGAGCCTTGGGGATTCAGAGTGGGTTTGCTGGTGCTTGGGTCCCTTGGTCCTGTCCTTGATGGGTGAAACCATAACAGTTGACATGGAAAATTTGTTCAGTAGTGGTTCCTGATTTCAGGTTACTGTGGAGAAAGCTCTGCCTGTGGCAAGGGCCAGAAGGGCTCAAAACTATATAAAGGAGTTGTTCATTCTATGCTTCTGGGACAGTTGTGGATGAAAGGGCCTTGAGCTTCCTGGCTTTCTTCTCCATCAGGCCAGCACCACAAGCCCTTCCAGCAGGAGGTGTGACATCAGCTGAAAATACTTTGCTATGGGTTAGATGGCTCAGGACTGGAAGATCTCAGTGCTTAAACCTCTCTGATACCAGCTGCTGCTCTCCTACCTATCATCCCATCTCATACTGATTGCTGGATGCTCTGTGTGTTGCAGATCCAGTCTCCTAATGACATGGTAAAAAAGGAGCTTAATATGAGCTGCCTTTTGCCAAGTTCAGCTGTGTTCCCTCTGTGGTCTTGGCAGGCCTCATTGCTGTTATAAACATATCCACAACTTCATGAAGAAACAAGGGTGTTTCTTCTTCCATGACTCTCAGGCATGTCACAGGATGAAAACATCAGCGTTCAGAGACCCTGTGCCCTTCCCCACACCATCCCTGAATGTGTATTTACAAAAGCATCTTTCTGCTGGTGCTACTGGTACCAGTTTGCAGGCTTGTGGTGGCAGTCATTATAATCTGATGGTAGTTTTGAGCCCTGACAGTCCTCCTGAATGTCACATGTGAACTTCTAGATCATGTTGGCAGAGCAGGGACACACTGAACCAGAGGGTACACATGTTCTTAGCTTCAGGGTTTTTCCTGTGAGCTCAGGACCACCTGCTCAGGTCCTGATACTATTGGGCATCAGCAAAGTTTTCTCCCTGTTGTTCTTTCAAATACCCACCAGGGTTTTTGAATATACTTGCCATTGCTTTGGTACTGACTGCTAGGGCAATTTGAAAAAAAATGTCTGAAGCAGGAGAAGCAAGAGTCCTTTCCTAATGCAACCAAAGAGACTTTTACCTTGCAAGAGGTAAAAGAAGAAACAGATAGGTTTTCCTGAACTCTGATAATTCTAGCTCTCCAGCAGGATATTAGAAGGCATCTATTTTCCTGTTTAATTTCTACAGTTTATGAGCCCATGAAAACCACAAAAGAATTTAGGGTTTCTCAAGCTCTGTTTCACGAAACCCTGTAAGCAGCAAAGGTTGTGCAGTTGCAGGTGTTGGGCACTGTTCATGAGACCATCCTTTACTGCCAGTACAAGTAGCCAGCACCAGCACTGCTGGTGAGCCTGAGGATGAGGAAGGGGGAAGATAGACAGGCATGTTTAGTGTGCCCAAAGAGGCCTATCAGGGTCAGATACTGCCCTTGAGTCATCATGGTGCATATCCTAGGCAATCTCACTGGTTTAATGGAGGATTTACTCAAGGGTGGTGCAAACACAGACTTTTTTGTCATTGCATATCCATCTTCTCTGACCTACTTGTTCTTACAACATCAAGAGCTATGGTGTGTACACAGGACAATGGGGAAAAGCAAAGGGTCAGTGAAGCCAATTGTATAAAGACTTGTTTTGTAAAGTAATGCTGTAATTATATAATGTTTAGATAACTGGCCCAGTTGAGGATGGGTCTGATCTAGCACTGCCTGTACAGCCTTTCAGTGCATGGCTGAACCATACATATTGTGAACTCATCCCAGGGCTCCTACTGAGGAAAAAAGTCATGTCCCTCAGGTGGGAGAAACCAGGTACTGCTGGTACTTGGGCAACAGGCTTGTCGTGCCTGTGGTTGCTTCTTTTTTTCTCCTTAGGCTATGGTGTAGGTGTTAATATAAAGCCACAAATCTCCAATGTGTGTGATACCGTGATTTCCATAGATATGTACAGGGCAATTATATGGATTGATTTCCAATATACAGACACTTCAGAGCTAAGTGGGACATATTCTGGTAATGTGTCAGATCAAGAATGCTTTATAAATAAGTCATAGCTGTGGTACATGGTATGAGATTATCTTATGAATAAGTTAGACTGCCTGGGGTCAAGCATGCTTTCTTTAGGTCACTGTAAATGTGACAGAAAAGTCAACTTTCTGCCTGTAGTGTATCTTGCCTAGGGAAGTGAGACAGACTGGATGGTGGGAAGGAACATGGGCTAGCAGTAGAGAAAACAAATAATGTTTCTTGGACACTTTTTCAGAAAAATCTTTTTCTAGACTGAATAGGTGATACTTCAGTTTCATAGCACAAACCCCTTAGCACAAACACACTTCTTTCTTGGTTTACTCTGTCCCCTAGTTAGTCTGTTTTTATCCCAGTCTGGCTTCTCTGAAGGAGAGTCATGATGGAGTAACCTGGTGGTTTTATAGGTTCTCTGCAAGTGCAGCCTGTTGTGCAGTAAGCTTATCTGCAATGGGTATTTGGGATTTTGAGATTCAGGAATTTGGAATCATTTCCTGAGGAAGTGCAGAGAATCCTAGCATGAAAGCATATTTCCAAGTGGAAGATCCCTTATTTTTCAGGCACTTAAGTAGAAAATGTGACCACCTGTGCCCCAGATGTCTGTCATGTACCATCCAGCTGGTGTCCTCTCCTGCCTGGGGAGTTCTTGCTAGACTGAAGTGGTGCTTCAGCATTTGACCTGAGTTAGAGGTGAAGCACTCAATGGGCACTGACAGTGTCATGGCTGGGTCTTTGCTTCATTCATGCAGCAAAAGGCTGTTGCAGGTACTTTTGCTGCAGATGACTTCCTCAGCTGTGGCTTCTTTGCTGCTGGTTGCCTGAATTTTGTCCAGAGTCTGCAAATACTGCCAACAGATGCAGTAGCTATTTTTTTTTCCTGTACAGGATTGAGGACAGCAGAGCTTTTACATAAGTAAAGCTTATTCCTGCATGCATGCATGCAGGTCTCCAGTGCTGGTTCGTACTTGCAGCTGGTTCTAGCCCCCTGTTAAACAAATTCCTGAGTTCCTTGTTTGTTCTTTTTTCCTGTCAAACCTTTGCTGAGCTGACTGAGCATTTAGCAAGAGTAAATCTGTAAGAAACACTAATAGAGAGCAGCTGTTATTATCTTGAGAGAAACATGAACGTGAATCTTCCCTCAAGGTATTTGTATTTCAAAACCAAGAGAAAATGTTTAGACAGTGGCTGGGCCATAGGGGAAAGAAGGAAACACATTTATAAAGAGTGGTCTGATTAAAATCCCCCTCCTTCACAACCTGCTATTATGCCAGCCAAGAAGGGGCGAAGACCTCCATGGCCAGCTGCCCTTTCTTCCTCCGCTTGCTGAAAACCTCGTTGTACACCATGTTCATGAACTTCAAGTGCCCTCTTAAAATCCGTTTTCCCACTGGGAGCCTGCTTTGAAGCCATCTTGTGCCGATCAAACCTTGCTAATTTCTAGGTTATGTGTATTCTTGGCCATATTTATCTGCAATGGGCTCCAATGCTGTCCTATAAATACCTCAGGGAGGATCATATTCCCTCTTGCATTCTTCTTTGCTGGGTTTAAGTGGGCCAAGCTGCTTTAGTCTCTGTTGTGCAGAGCTCTGCTTGCAGCTGACCCTGCTCCACTCTGCTCCAGATGGGCTCCATTTCGCCCGAACGCTGCAAAGCAAGGAAGCCACTTCTTTAAATATAGAAGTCTTTAAGGTTGATAGGCTTAAAGATCAACATCTTGTCTGGCATAAGGATGGAGTCTGCAAGTTCAGCATTTGGACTTAAATAGTTTTTCATTTTTCACACATTTAAAAAAAATTGCAGTATACACAGTAAACAGATGAGGCTCAGCAGGGCACCGCATAAGCGGCTTTCTGTTGTGTATTGCTCTCAGTGATGGATGAAATTAAACTTCAAGAGTTACTGGCAACCCTTTCCCAGATCTGTGGCAGGGGACATTTTTTGTGATTTCATTTTCAACTCTTGTGCCATCCCTTCTTAAAGTGCTTGTTTAGCTCTGCCAGCCTTCACAGAGGCTGAGGAATGTAGAAACACTTGGATCCAAATACCTTAAAGGGTTTATGAAGTTCAGATCCAGCTATGAGTCTGGCAAGTGCCAACAAATGGAAGCTGTCACAGTAGCTGGGATTTATGGTTGGTTTTGTCCATTATCTCTCTGACCATGTCCAAGGGCCAATGCCTCACCAGACCTCTCACAAACCAGCCACAGATCAATGCTTCTGTAGGAAAAGCATCTTCCCAACCTCCAATATTTGGCTTATTCCCTAAGGCAGGAGTGTTATTCTTCATAAAATGTGTCAGCCAGTACCTTTGGATGTTTTTTCTTATAAATAGATGATCCTTTGTGGATTCATGCCAATCTCTTCCAGTATAAGGCACTATTACATTGAGTTTCAAAGGTTATTGTAGCTGACTTGTGCAAGGAGAAAATAGGGTGAATTTTGGAAATGCTGTGATCCAGTTATAAGTCAGACTTCTTTAAATTTATGAATTTTTATTGAAAAATAAATTGCACCTAGTATTGTGCAACACATTCAGTGAAGGCTGAGATTTTTATAATACAAGCTTTTATTTCGTCATTTAATAGACATCCAGAATTGCATGAATTTATTAAGACTCATGTTAATATCCTTAGTTCCGCTTTGTTGCTGAACCTTAAATTAAGCTTAAATAATTGGTAGAATAAAAGATTACCAGGACCATGGGAGTTAAATGATTTCTGATACTTGTGTGGGATGAGTGAATGTGAAAGGAGCATCAGAGCAGCAGTTTTGAGGTGACTGCTTTCCCAAGCTGGTGTAAGCATGCTGTTAATTAACATTTTTGCAGTGCTTTGAAAATGTAAATTGCTCCAGGAATGTTAAGTATCATTATTATGGCAGTCTTGAAAAGTAATAGCTTAATCTATGAAATTGAGTCCATTCTTTAGAATTGAAAGTGGGACCATGATGTGGCTGCTAGAGTAGCGAACTCTAGTTCAGGACATATGGTTCAGCCCTTGGGGCTTTTTAGTGGGGTCTGTCTGAGGTCAGCTCGTGGCTGTTGACTGCTCAGTATAAGTGACCTGGAGGAAGGGTAAGGAAGATGAGGATAGGTCTTTCATGGGGAGCCATCAAGTTGCTTGGTGAATTAGCACTAGGAGTGGTTTGAAGAGCATTACTGGCAAAAGCAGGCATTTGGACACAGAACTGAGACGGTGGCCTCTTTATGGAAGCAGAAAGTATGCAAAGGCACAGGGCCATGCACTCGTTAGTCAGGTGAAGCAGAGCCCTCAGGACTTGACCTGAGGATTGTGTTCCTATCCCTTGTGCCTGTGGTAGGGAGTGATGGGGCAGCTGCTGCCCAGCAGCCGAGTCCAGCCCAGGGAGCTCTGTGCTGGGAACTGAGCACAGCAAATGCTGTCTGTGGGAGGGCAGGCACAGAAATCTGGAGAAGTGGGAAGGTGAATGTTTTCTCCAAAATTAGCACTGGTGAGATCTCTTGTAAATACCTGAGGCAGTTTCTGATACCTGTAGTTAGAAAAAAGATACTGGGGGGAAAAACATACCAGAGATAAGTCAGAGAATAGCATGTGAATGATCATAAAGGCATGACTTGTAATGAGAAGCTGCAGGAATTTGATTAATTGAAGACTGATTTGATCTGTCTGGTATCTAGATGGAGAACAGTTTTTAATATACTGTAAGATCCAGTGGTTGAAATGAAAGGTGGGCACATTCTGACTAGAAATAAAATGAGGTTTAACTGTGAAGCTAATTAGCCATGGGAACTGTATCTGATGCTGAGGATTATAATGATCTCTTCACTCTAGAAATGTTAAAATGAAGATTGAATACTTTTCTACTCCAGCTTTCATTGACATTGATTCAGGACTGTGTTTTGGTCTGTGTAAGGCACAAGACCCAAACAGATAACAGTGCCTTTAGTCATTCACTGTGCTGCTTTGGGCAGAATGAATGGGGGGGTGTTGTAGTTTTAAGTACTGTCGATGAAGTTGAAGCTCTAGAGGTTGTTCAGAGGCAAAATTATGACTAAATACTTGCTGTGAGGACACGTTTAGGTTCCTGGGAAACAAGAGTTAATGTTGACCCGTGTGTCCCAAGGACACCTATGTGACCTCATGAGCTTTTGGAACAGGGCTCACATAACGATGGCTGCGCTTGTGCCTCATGCTCATGGTGCTCCCTGGCATGGAGCTGCTGAGCTGACCTGCTGTCTGGCCAGGAAACACGAGGGCTGGCTTGCAAGAGGAGAAAAACAGTCAGGATTTGGTGCGTGTTTTCTGTAAATGCTTCTGTGTAAAAACCTGAAGTGAGGATATGTGTGTGTTGCATCTGAGCACTGCTCCAAGCTGGGCAGAACAGGACTCTGAACATGCAGTGTTGCAGAGGGGACTCAAGCATCACTTCTTATTATTTTGTTGGAATTTTTTTGTTTTATTTAGTTTTGATTTTTTTTTTTTTTCTGTGTATGTGGTTTTGTTGTTCTGCAGTGTTTTGTTTAAACCATAAACTGTTTTTAACAGCAATTCTACTGAAACAGTTCAGTCTGAATGAGCTAGTGTTTTGCAACAGTGGAATTTTTACCTAAGTGAGTCTTAGTAACACCGGAATGGTCCTTGGTCAAGGGGGGGCCCCTTTGAAATCTGGAGTCTCTCACAGAGAGGGAGATGGTTTGAGGCAGGTCAGCTGGGCAGGGATGGGAAGGTGTTCCTTGCATTAGTGTGAATGTTCCCCAGTGCACAGTGAGAGGATATGGGGATTTGTATTCTTGAAGTTTCCCTGGTTTGTCTGAACTCACCTTTGTCATGGGTGTGTCTGCTAAGTGAGGGACAGGGCTGTTAGTGCTCTCTGCTGTGATGCAGCAGACAAAGAACTAGTTGTCACCACAAGGTGACAGTATCAAAATGAGACCCTGTGTGCCCAATGTGCTTTTATTTGCATACAAACTGCCTAACCCAGTATTAATGGATACATCTTGCATATGTGGAAACCTAAGTCACTCCAAATGCACAGGCATCAAAATTTGACCTATTCAAAGTCACACGTTGAAGCGGGAAGCAAAAGCCAAGAATAGATTCAGGGTCCTGAACTTCCCCAACCTCTAGAATGGGAGCCAAATTTCATCTCTCACTTGTAATTATGGTCAAAGCCTGGGCTGGAAATGAGAAGCACTGATTTCTGTGTCTGTTCTGCAGTAGATTTACTGTATGACCTTGGAGGAGAATGTGTCCTTCTGTGTCTCAGTTTACCTCCCACTAATGGCAACAATTGTATACAGTAAGCTTTAATGGACTCTGTTGCTGCACATACTGAGCTTAATGGGTCTCCTTGCAATGGAAGACCAGATGCACTGTTTGAAGTGTCTGGATGAAAGGACATTGCAGAAGGGAAACAGATACTATTTGTTTTAACACATGGGCCCAGGTACAAGCCACATATGCTCAAGAGTGGATGGCTCATGTGGACAGTAAGGGATCACAATTCATCTAAAGAACAACAGCTGTCTTGACCTTCCTTGAGCTGCTGCTGTGTCTGTGTGTGGTCTCACCTGGTCCAGGTGCCGCTGGAGCACCTGGAGGTAGGTGGGGTTAGGGTAGTGGAATTTGTAAGAATCCAAGACCTAAATTTATCAAAAATTCAGTGAGACAGGTGAGTTCTACACCTTGATGCTATGTGTGGTTGAGCAAATAAAGTATGTGGAGAGTTCCTAGCTGAGCAGGGTTCTGTCCTGTGCCTATTTTCATCATGCATTCTTCCAGCCAGCTGTCTTTTAAGTATGCAGAAACTACTTGCAAAGATAAAGCTGAACACTGACTCACCATGGTTCATAACACTGAGCTAGAGGAGTTATTGGTCCCAGCACCATGGAAATGAGTGCAACACCTCTGTCTGCTCTGCATTGCCTCCTGTGCATTGCAGTGGTCTGGCTGGTTCTTCTGAAAAGGTAAGCTAATGTTGCAAAGTATATCTGATGTGTTTTGTGGTAACTGGTGTCACCAAGTGGAATATTTCTGGCAAGTGGAACAATGTTTCTCTGTTCTGTTAGTAGATTTGGTCTAAGCACTACTATCAGTTTACACCCTTTGTGCTGATTCTTTGTTTCCTAGGCCAAAGGGTAATAAATAACAATCTGATCTGCTGACCAAGCAGAAGTCTGTTCAAGTAAATTATCCCACAAAGACTATTGCCGTGCATTTTACTTTTCAGTTTTTCTAAACCTGATTAAGAAGTCCCTGTTTTGGAGTAGCGAGGTTGGTCAGGTCTCACTGCATCAATACCTCTTCACTTCTAGCACTGGGGTCTCTAGAGCCTTCACTTATTGATGAATTGTTGATTTCCACGGTCAGCAGGGGACTGTGGTGCCTGACAGAGACATGCAGCTACATCCAAACCTGTGTTACTGCTCCAGTTTGTCAGAAACTGAAGTAGAGTCTTTTGATTTTACCATGTACATAATTGCACTCTCAAGACATCCTCTAACCCCAAAAGATTATGATTTGGAGAAGGCAAAGAGAGGTTGAAGCCTCCAAAGTTCCTGTGTAGGTTTAAGCCTCCAAAGCTCAGGTAGAAGTTAAGGTGTTCTGTTCCTCCTATCCAGGAGGAAGGACGGGATTGTTTCTTTGCCATTATAAGGCTTTACACATTCACATACATCCTCACCACCACTTGTTTTTTATTCTAAAGTGATTTTCTCATAAAATTGCCCTTGATCTCCAGCCTTGAGACACTGATGCATATTTATAACCCTTCCTCTGTACTTTCTTCTCCCTTGACTTTACCAAATTCCAGTCCTTGTCTGAGCTGAGGATACAAAGCACAAGCTGCAGCCTGAGTGGGGTTGAGGACTGGAAGGACTTTATTCCTCTGCTTTTAATCTGTTCTACTTTGAGCTCCAGATATATATAGGGACACTGGTTTGCTGCCTGCTAATGAAGACATTGAGTGGGATGTAACCTGTTCTTATTCAAATCCCTCCAACTCCAGGACACCTGGCTGACTGTCACTGCACAGTTATCTGAGGTCCTCTGTGGGCAAACAATAAATGGCAAAGTCCCCCAACAGAGGGGGGCTGCCTCCACATTCGTTCCAGAGGTATACTCCTGAGAGATTGCAGAGCAGAGGCCAACTCTCAGCCAGTGTTGACTGTCACAGCTCCATCACCTGATTCAGTTTGCCCTCACAAAGGACTCCTGCTCACTGTTCGGTAATGAATGAGAAATTGGGGTCTGTCAGACAGCTCCAAGTCTCTGGATCATGCTGGGGAAATTGGAATTGTGCACTCCCAAGCAGTGAGAAAAGCCTGCCCAGTGTCTGAGGCTTAGGCTGTGGCAGTGATGGTGCTGACAGCCTCAAGGCTTCCTCTGAAACGATCCCTCTTCTCCTTGAGAAACAGCACAAAGCAGGACAGCAGCCTAGGGCCAAGCCTTGGGTTATAATTCAGCAATTCTTGCACCATAATCCCAGGGACTACTAAAACTGTGCATTGTGTTGATGGGAGGCTGTTAGGAAAACCTGTAAAAACATGTTTTACACTCTGCCCTTAGATGCAAAATCCATATTCTAAGGGTAGTGAGCATTTGTATTCAGATGGTTTCCCAAGCTATGGTGTTGAATGCCGTGGAAGAAAGTGATTGCTGTTGTTTTTTCAGGCGGAGACAAAATGCAGAGTGGTCTAGTGAGCTGCTTTCTGAAAGCTGCTCTTAGAGATGTGATTATTGGGCTCTTTTGCTTGTTCTCTGCTTGTACAGAGACAGTCAGAGCATTCTGCTTTCTTTCACCCACTGTTGGTGCAAGACAAAACCCGAAGTTCAGCTAAAGGCCTGGTTATAGTTTGGTTCTACTTGCTGATCTTTGTAACTTAAATTCTTCTGGTGTCTGCTAGATATGAAGCATGTTTACACATAGAAACACTGCTTGCCTTCAAGAGTGTTTGGGTTTTGGTTTTTTTTTTGGTGGTGTTTCTTGCTGCTGTTCATTTTGGGTTTTTTAACTGCAAAACAGGGATTTGCTGTGGCTTTGTCAGGGGCATGCCTTTTCCTTTTTATCTGCCCTGTCCATGTCAGGGCCTTGGCTTCCTGTCTTGTGGGGATGAAAGAAAAATGTCCCTCATGAGCTTTTCTGCAGAGCTCTCTGCCAGGAGTTGCTGCATGGGTGTCCTCTCTTCTGCATCTTTGTGTGGCACTGTGATGGTGCTCCACTGGAGCTTCTCTCCCTGGCAAGACTTCTCAAGAGGTGCTGAAAGGACAGGGCGGCCTCTGAAGGCATGGAGGGCTTCGTATCGTGGGCTTCATCCATTGACACAACACGTCTTTTGATGGTGCAGTGATAATTCAGATCTGGTGCTGAATGGGACACTCCAGCTGGTGCCACAGATCATCTGTTGAGTGCTGGCTGAGCACACTTAGAGCCATCCCACTGAGTTCACCAGCTGTGCCAGTTAAATGATGGCTGCATGCTTCGTCAGGAGCCACTGCCTTCTGGAAGCCATAGAAGCAATCATCTCCACTGGGAAGACAATTTCTGAGCTTCTCCTGTGGAGCAGGTGTGAATTGTGTAGAAGTGGGGTCATCTTTAGTTAAGTGCCCTCAGCATCAATCAGTTACCAATATTTCATCTCCCTTCCCTGGTGCCTTTGGAGGCATGCGACATCCATCAAATAAAGCAGTCTCCAGATGGCCCCAACATATGGTCCATGTCTCGGAATAGCTGAAATCTAAATGCTTGCCTCCTTGGGAAGCTGCAGCCCCTTGCTGAGTCTCAGCATCCAAGGGAGATGCCTGCTGCTTTAATCAATGTGTGTTCCATTTTTTTTCTGCTTTGTCATAGTCATAATAATAAGCAAGTCTTGCTTCGGCATCCCTGGCTGCAAGAACCTTTCTGTGCTTGAAATACTAAATGCGTGTCAGTCTCTTTCTTTCCTCTTGTCTTTTCCCCCATCACTAGGACCCTACTGATCTTTTGAATCCTCACAGCAGTAATTACCCTCCTCTTCCCTCCTGCTACTGCTGCTCTTCCTGCCTTCCTTCTTCTAATCTCTTATTTGTGTAAATCACCTAGGGTGAAGGCAGAGTAAATATCAATAAAGCAATTCAAGGCACTCATGATATTTCTAAGGCCTGCCCAAGGGGAATGGCAATTAGTGACAGCTGTTATTGGTCTGTCCCACTTCACACCAAAATTTGTCTCAGTCTGTCATCTCTTCATTCCTTTTTCCTCACTCTGTTTAGCATTGTGAGATGGCAAACCAATTCCTGAGCCTCCTGGGATGGGCCTCCAAATTTGTATATTCTTTATATATTCTGTCTGTTTTGATGCTGTAGTCTTACTGTGTACTAACAGCATAAGTATTGGGAGTTGGGCAACGCCCAAGAACAAGTAGTCTTGAGCCTGTAATGCCCATTTTTCTTGTCCCTGTTGAAATCTGTTTAGAAGGAGAGTCTCCAAAGGAAGATACACTTCTGTAACTCCTGCTCTCTATCACAGCAACAAGTCTTTTAAAAATAATTCTAAAGAATAAGTTATAGTATTTGAGTTGGTTGGAAAAAGTCCCTGCACAAGAAGTTCAGATGAAAATCTTCCACTAATTCAGTAAATATATCAGGAAAAAATAGGGTGTTTCTTTAAAAGTGGGACTTGTGACTAAATATGTATTGAGGGTATCTAAGTAGTTATGATTTGTACATATTTGCTTTTTATCTGGCTTGGTGGTAGTTCTCTGCCCTGTGTTTGAAATCAAGGCAGATGCTTCCTAGACTGTACCTGAGATTTTTAAGGTTTTAAAAGTGGACAGCAGAATGAGATTCTGCAATGTGGGAAAGAGTTACTGATACCTTGTTTTCTCTTTAACTTTCCATGAAACTTCATGCTTTTTGGAGCCCAAAGTCAAGGAAAACTGTCTCACTTAGTCCAGGCTAGTCATGGCTGCACATGGGTTGAAAGTCCTGAGGGTTCATTTCCTACCACTGTGACACCAGACTGTCAGAGGTGATGTGTAGCCTTTGTCTGGGCAATCTTTTGGGGTGAGACCTTGCTTTGTTATACCTGTTTGCTGATGCCTGTCCTCTCTGCTGCACCTGCCAGCAGGGACTCCTGTTAGCACCCACTGCTTTGGTCGATTAAAGTGGATACATCCAGTTTATGTTGCCTAAGTCACCGAAGAGCCACCATGTAGCAATGGCTTCCCAGCATGCCCTACAGCTGTCCCCATCTCACCTTCTCCCTTCCCCAGAGGTACCAACACATGCACGAGTGCTGCAGAGTGAGCAGTTCCTTTGTGTGCAGATGGCAGCATATTCATGTCCCTTGTAAATTATTTACAAGTCTCAATGATTGTGTCAGGAGGTATTGTGTCAGTGTTGGGATTACATTAATGAATTTAGTCTTGAAGTAAGAAAAGAATTCATGATGAGAAAAAAGGCAGGGCAGCCTTCTCCTTGGCTGTGTGGGACAGACAGGATTGGTGGGGCAGCAGCTGAAACAGGCCAGGAAAGTGTCTGGAGAGTCTCTGCATCTCCAGTCCCATGCTTTTCCACTGCTTATGTCCCTGCTCACTTCCTCTCATTTCCCTCTGCTGCTCCCAAAAACCCCATCCCTTCCATTTCCCCCCTCCCCTTGCAGCTCAGTCACCTGTCTCTACCCCACATCTCATTGCCTGCAGCAGAGTTGCTTAAACAGATCCTTTGCCATGTGCTGGCGTCCTCAGTGAGCAATGGGAATTGCAGGAAGCACCTTCAGCCTGAAGCCTTCCCTGCACCTCATCACAGCAGTTCCAGCTCTTTATCACCAAAGGCAGATGCCTTTTATAATTGCTGCTGATAATGGTTTTAAGACACGTCCTCTACAAGATGTGAGGGGGTACTTAGCAGAAGGAGAGAAAACTCTTTCAAACCATATGGTTGTATCAGCACTTGTTTGATGCCAAGGTTGGCTCTTGGTTAAATTGGGATCCCACTTTGCATGCCTACGTGTGCTGAAGAAAAAAAAGTTTGAGTTGGGGCCATGAAATGATTAACTTTTTTCATGTTTATTTCCATGCTCTCTTTCTACATGTAAAGCATACAGCTTAAAAAACCAACTATAGGTGTAATATTTTGGACTGTGGTACTGTACTAAGATGAGTCAATTCTGTTTCCACTGAGAAGTAGGAAGAAAATCTCTGTGGCTGTCATGCTCTATCACCTTTCCTAATTGCTTTGAACATACATTTCTGAAGATGCCCTTCCCATTGTCTCACACACCAAATAATTTATAATGTGCTTCGAAGACCACCACTGGTGTAAGGGGGTACACCACATCTTTGGAAGGCACTCAGGAAGGTTTCAAGGATGGCAAGCTCCTTCTTTCTGTGGTTATTCTATGTACATTTATTGGTATGTTGATGGGTACGAATAAAAGCATGTGGTTTTTCATTGAGACCTTGTTTGGTCTGTTCAGGAAGATGATGCATTATGAAAAAGCAACCTATGTTCTTTAAGTTCACCCTTTAATAAGAAAGCACAAGAAAATTGTTGCTTGTACAAACAGATACTGGAAAAAAAACCCAAAACCCCAAAACTGTTCTGGAAAACAGAAGTAAAACTAGGGCCTGGGGAAAAGGAGTGGTGGGAGGTGTGAAGGGAATTTTGACACAGTTTATTCATGTAGATGTGGGGTCTGGGACTGTGAATACAGGAGGTGTTTTCTATGGGTCCTCTGGGTCAGTTTTATGCACACCATGTGGTGTGCCAGACTGGCTTAGTGGCTTGGGTGATTAGAAGTTAAACTGTGATTCATATTTCAAGTGCTGCAGAGCCTTGTGCCTGTGTTTGAGACTGTGTTAAACTGTATGGATGTAGCCAGTGTGTTTTGTCTCCAAATTTTTGATTTAAGACTTTTTCTTTCCCACTTTCTCTTTAAAACGTTCATTTGCAAAGCTTCATATCACAGTTTATACCAGTTCAAAAGTTATAATTAAATCAGCCAGAAAAAGAAGAGACGAACACTCAGCACATCTGAGATGGGATCAATTTAAGACAAAAAGGTTTTAATGCATTAGAAGAGCTTTGGGTGTCATCAGTCGCAGCCTGTGCCTTCCCCACTGCCTGACATGAATGCACTTGGAGCTGCTGTTGAAAGCGCAGCGTGGTGTTATTGTGGAACCTGGAGTCAGTGCACACTAAACTCCACAGATAGAATTGTGAATTGGATTTTTTTCCTTCTGATGTTTTTTATCTTCATTAAAAAATAAAATCATGCCTAATATCCCCAAAAGGCAAATGTGTGAATCAGAAGCTTATAGATACGACATTTTGAGGATACTGAATTTCTTATGCAGCATTTAATATGAAATACCATAAGAAAATCCTTATTATCTCCTCTCAGAATTTGCAAGCAGGGCTTTGAACAGAAATAGGGTTTTAGTAGAGGCAAATACCAGTTCTCCAGGTAATCTGATCAATCCTTTCCTGTTACACCACGTGCTCTGCAAGTGCTTTTTGTTCACACAGTTTTTCTTAGTAGGAAATGTGAACATTTTTACCCAGCCAACCAAACTACTGTACTTCTTCCAAGTCTGAGGGAGGGGGGAACCCAAGCCCAGTGGTGTATATTTGTAGAGAATGTCATAACAAAACAAGGATAGTGAGGTCGCTGGCACTTCACTGTTCAGCCTGACACAAGGCTTTCAGCAGGGGCACAAGAGTTTGCTGGCAAAACGGCCTCAGGTGCATGTTGAGTGACTGAAGGCAGACACAGGCCTGTCCTAAATGACTTTATGGTGAAGTTCAGTTGCTAAGCACTGATGTTTAGTGCCATTTCAGTCTCCCAAGAAATGCAGGATGTTAGTATGGGCAGATGGAGCACCAGTGCAAGCAGGGCTAGTACAGCCCGCAGACCAACATGAGTGAAAACTGAGTCTAGGACTGGATATTCAGTTGGTGGTAAGACTTTTACTTGGAGAGTCTTTATTAGTACGGTGATGCAAGTGTGCAAGGACTAAAGGAGTTGTAAAGGCTCTCTTCTTGCTGTGCGTTTTGGGAATTTTCTGGCAGGTTAACTTTCATTATGATGAGATCTTAGGAGTTTTACAGGAGAGGACTCCCAAAGAGCTCAAAGTGCCAGTCTCTGTCCCCTGTGACTTGTCCATGCCTGCTGGTCCATGTGGGCAGAGCTGTGCTTCATTGCAGGCCTTAGCTCTGTGTGCCACTGTTTGCAGGACAAGACAAAGGGTGGGTGGGACAGGTATGATGTTGTTTAAGAGTGCTGTGTGTGGTATTGCTGCTGGTTTTTATCTTTACTAAGGCTTGCTCTAAACCCTCTTTGTCTAAATCTTGCTATCTGAGTCACCCAGACAGGCTCCATGAGAACACATGCGATGTAACCACTGCTAGCAGACTTATGCTTTTATTATCCTTTGGTCCAGATTTCATATAGTTCTCACTAATTCAAATCTGAATATGAATGCCTTTGTCTTCCCACAGCACTTATGTGCAACTTCTGTCATGCAAACTTGAGTTTAACTCTTTCTGTTGATTTGATCATCTTTCTCTGCTTACTATTGATTATCCACTTTGACCCTGCAAGAACTAAAAAGACTTTAGGAAAAAACAGGCTTTTAAGGGTGGATGTTTCTTGAGTGAGAAACTATGGATAGCTTTTGTCTTTATAATTTTTTGTTTGTTTCTTAGGACGTTGTCAATATCTCTCTTGTCTCATGTCTCTGTGCCCCAGAAAGCCAATCCAAGCTTGTTCTGTAAAATTGCCAGTCAGTTGCACAACAGCACGTGCTTGATCTTCTATAGAAAGGGAGTGTTTGCCAAGAAAGGGCATCTGCTGGGCAAGGAGGACTTATTAATGTACAAGCACCTTCTGGCCTCTGTCCCTGCCTTCAGGGCTTGATGCAATGTCCTGAAGAAGTCAGGAGCAGCAAGGCCGGAAAATAAAAAACGGGCTCGGGGCCTCCTAGCTGGCTTGCTTGTTCCCTGAGCAAAATGTCAGGCTCCTTTCCATCTCCATAGTAATTGTATGTTTGTGCAGACATGTCAGTATGGGGAAGGACATTACCTTAATTGTGTTCAGTCATTACATAAAAGACTGTCAATGAGTAGCTGTAACTGCTCAGGAGTTTTAATTATGCCCTGACGTGACGTTATTGTCCTGGCCTTGCACACTTCTGTGGGTGTATTTCTGAAGGAGGTGGCTTTTGTTGCACCAAGCTGATGACTCCTCTCAAGAAGTTGTTCTCTCCATCAAGGTGACATTCTGGAATGACAGTCTGACACGTCACTGAGGAGGAGGAGAAGTGCTCAACAAGGAACTGCGACTTCAGTGTGATGTTTACCCATATTGCCAGTCTTTAGCAAAGGAGAATGTTTGTCATTCTCCAGGGTTTCCTGTGGCATCACTCCTAATAACCATCCTTTTAATCATGAAGTTGTATCCTCTTAACAGCTGTACCTTCAAACAGACTTAGAAAAGGCCTTTTTTAGCTCCCTGTCTTGTCCCAGGATGTCTCAGACTGCAGGTCAAGGAGAACTTGGTTGAATGATTTGTAATAACAAATTAATTTATATTAAATGTCCAGACATATTGGACAGACGGGGAATCTCAAACTGAGGTACCCATGCTCCAAGTACCCTATCAGGGATGCTCAATGCTTCCAAAATATTTTGTCCCTTGAGGTCTCCTGACCTTTATATATTGGGTACTTTCTTTAAAAAGGTCTGTAAACAGATCTTGCCAGAGCGTGCTCTTGTGCTGAGCATCTGCTGCTTCACATTTGTAATTTATGCAGGGGTGTAATGGAGGAGTGAGATGCTGGGCTGGATTTAAATGATGCCACAGGTTTTCCATAGCACTACAAGAGGGTAATGCTTCTGGCATGTTTAGCTTTGGTGTCTGTTTTGGGAAGCCTCTGAGCAAAGGTGTCTGCTGTTGGTGAGGCAGGACTGATAATCAAGTTCTCTACAGAAGTAGAAGCTTTTCCTCAGAACTGGAAGTCTGCAAGAACCTTTCCTCTACCTCCCATTGCTTCCTGACAGTGTGGTAAAGGGCTGATCCTCAGGACTAGCACAGCAGCTGGGCAGAGCGAGTGGGGTATTCCAATTAAGAGTATGGTTTGTGGAAAATGTATTTAGTGACTATCTGTTATAGGGACTGAAAGCAGCTGCACTGAACAGATATAACTTAATCAGTGCTAGGTGTCAGCTGCACTACAGTGTTAACCTACTGGACATACCTATAATAAATAAATAGGATAGATATGGGAAAGTTAGTTTGTTGTATTTTTAAAAACAAGCAGATGTGAAAGACTTTGTCATTTAGGGGCTGAAGGATTTCTTTGCGCTTAGGTCCAAGTGAACGGAAATTTTCAACTCTGCAAGTGCAGCTGGATGAATAATTTGTAGTGAATAATATATCTCAAGGCTTTCACTGCATTTGGGATTGACAGAAAACACATCACAATTTTAATTATTGGGAATGATTTGCTGAAATATTCAGGAGCTATTTTTGGTTCCTGCAGACTGTGCATGAAAAAGTTTGCTATTTAAAAGCCAGACTCTTGTCCCCCCCTCCCCTGTGCTACTGTCTAGTCTCCTTTCCCCATACAAGATTCCCAGAGCAGGGCAGCAGGGAAGCCCTGCATCCTGGCTTGAGACTTAACACACAGGAACTTTAAAATAAAATAATATTTTTTTAAAAACGTTATTGGAAGTCTTCCTACTCTTACACTCAGCAGAGAGCATGAGAGGGATCAGGATGAGGTTGGTTTATTGGCTTCTTGAGGTGCTTGTGGAGCTGAGGGCTTTCCATGTGACTGGGGTGGGAATCTGCAAAGTGGAGAATGGAGACATTTGGAGAGACAAGGAAAGCATTACAAAAATATTATGTGTCTTCCTCTGCTGTACTTTTACCGGCTTTGAAACAGTCAAAACCTCAGGACTGGCCATCAACAATTCAGAGTGTTTTCTGAATATCGTACTGTTAAGGATGTTGGGGTAATCCAGACTCCTAATGTGAGGAGTTACTGGTGTAACTAGTTTCCTAAAACTGCTGGAAGCAGCTATTTGCCCTCCTGACCTCTTCCTCTCCTCATGACTCCCGCAGGGTGGTACCCCACCAATGAACTGCAGGCCATGCCCACAGGACACAGCATGCTGCCCACTTCTGCAGGGGAGAGTTGGCCAGGAAGGGATGCAGGCACTTTGAAGAAAATAAGGGAGAAACAAGCTTCTTTCAGGGAGAAGGGTAGGAATAATTGAAATACAAATTCTCCTTCTCATCTGCGAAGAAAGAAAGGCAGCATTTTGAAAATGGAATGGATAGGGATGAATAAAAATGTAATTTTCCTGAATAACTGAAATACCAACCAGAAAGTGAGGAGGGAAGATGCAGGTACAGATCACGCTGCTCTGCCTGGGCTTCTGTCTAAAATGCTCTGCTACCCTCTGGTGGCTTCCTGCGGATCTGTGCAGTCTAGTTTCCATCCCTTGTACAATCCCCTGCCAACTTTTCGAGCTGCACTGAGGAACCCAGATCTGCTGATGGAGGTTTATATTTTCTCTGATTCCAAAGCAGCAGTACAATAATAATGAAATAGCAGCTTTGTGATTTTGGTTTTTATGTTGGATTTCTGGGTTGGGTTGGGATTTTTCCCATTGTTTGCATGCACTGTCTTTTGGTCTACAGTTATAATCACAAAGGTAGCTTGGTTGGGATTTTCAAAGGAAAGAATAATAGCTTTGTAGCTTGGTTCTCTTTGTAGTGGGGCTGTTCAGTGTGTGGGAGTGACACGGGTTTTGCAGTCCTGAAGAATGCAAAGCCTCATCCTCTACTTAGCTGCAGAGGACATGAGTACCAGTGAAATCCGTAACAGCCAACCTCCCATGATGTCCAGAGTTCAGAACAGGTCCTTCTCAGCCTGGTGCAGGGGCAGTGTTCAAACCTCCATCACCTTCACTGTGCCTTCATCAGTCAGTAGCTTCTTGTTTTTCCCTCTTCAATTTTCTCCGTTCTTTAATTGATTTTCCATTGCACCTTCATAGCAGAGAAGCTGTAGGTAGGGATTTATAGGGCAGTGGTTTGACAGATTTTACAAGAAACTCCTCCCAGGTATTAATTCCTGGGTTATGGGGTCAGAGAGGCTCTTGTGACCTTTCAGTCTGACCTCCTGTGGCGTGCAAGTCACAGGACTGCCCTCAATTGACTCCTGCTGGAAGTGCAGTACTGAATAATGAAAACAACCCCTCTTGCTTTAAAACTTCCCAGTGATGGAAGATTCACCTTTTTAAATTATTCCAATGTTTTATCACCTTCAACATTAAATACTTCTGAATTCTGCTTTGTTTAGTTTCAGCTTCTAGCTTTGTGGGGTTTTTTTGTTGCTTTGTGCATTTGGGAAGCCATGTGTTGCCAGAACTCTGTCCTGTGTAGGACTCGAGGTCTTGATAGAGTTGCCAACCTGGTGGAGCTCTGAGAGGTACCTTGGTTGTAAGAAGTGAAATGTTATTGACTGGGTAGGTGTGGAGTGGGATATGAAATCACAAACTCGTCACCCAGAAGGCACAGGAAAAAAGCAGTACAAGGGCATGATGGGGAGCATATGTGGTTTTCCCCAGAGTTTCCAGTTCTGCACTGGATATTTCTAGTGTTAACTTGAAATAAACACTTAGGGTCGATTTATGCAGGCTTTCAAACGAGATCTTACTGCAAAAGTCTTGCAGAAGTTAAGATTTACAAGAAATTTCTTGAATTATAAAAACATTTGTTGTTTTGAGTGTGGGTTTTTTTTTTTTTTTTTGTAAATCAGCTGTGCTGAGGTCCTTTGGGATGATGTAGCCTGCTACATTCAGCACAATAATTGTTGTTAGCTTCTTACACTGTTCCAATTTACAATATGTTTTATAAGCAGCTCCATCTATCTCAGAACTTGGCAGAGGTTTGGAGTGGAGAGCAGCCAGTGCCTTTTCTGCTGGATTAACCTACAAAAGCCCTGAGAGTATGACCACAAGCATGGTGGGGGCAGTAAGCCCAGCTGTAAGGCCATCTTAAAGGAAAACAGCTTTTTGTGTTTCAGGCAGAGGAAAGGATGCAGTAGATTTGGGTTTCTTCAACCACTGAATACGCTGTGACAGCAGATGACCAAACTTCTTCTGTGGCTTGACCTCCACCAAGCAAAACTTGCTGTTTTTAAAGCCACTCGAGACCTCACAGGAGGTGGTGGGAAGTCAGTCAGTGTGGAGGTGTGGGACAGGCTTTTAGGTTTCAGAGCCTTGCCTCTTCTTTGGCAGGGCGCTGAGCCCAGCACATGGCACCAGCAGTCCTCAGTGCAAAGCCTCTTGTAATACAGCTCCTTCCAGGGCCTTGTGGGCTGCTTGTGTGAGGCTCTGGGAGCTGCCTGTTCCAGTCCTGCTGCACTATCCCTGCCTGTGAAGTGGGGACAGAAATGCCAACCTCAGCGTCTGCCAAGGCGGACTGTAAGGATTTGTTAATGTACACAGCTGTTTGTGGGAACAGCTCTGCTGTTGATGTTCAGCATACCCAATCTATCTTTTGGCATTGATGCATCCTAAACCAAAGAAGTGTTTTGAGCTGATGCCAGTAGTCATGGGTATGTCTTACAAGATCTTTTGCAGCCAGATGCAAACTTGTTTGGGCTGTGTTTTGGGCTGGCTGGACTCGGTCTGCTCCAAGACTGCAGGCTGTGTAACTACACAGCCAGGGTGTTTGAGCTGATAAATCCAGTCTCTCAGCAGACCTTAATGACAAGTGTGGTGTTTTGCTGACATGGTTACAAGGCTTTGGGACTGGAGACAGTTTACATCCCTCCCTCTCAGGGAAACTTCTTGACAATAAAAGAGTGTGGATGCTTCTGAAAAGAAAGCATGTGCCCCAGCCTTTGAAAGCCCTGTACCCCCTTCCCGGGAACACTAAGGGGGTGGCATAGAGTATGAAACTGAGAAGGCTTCAACTTAAGTGTTTTACACTTTAAAATCACTTTTATTTTCAATGTCCATCTTGATCTTGTCAGACCACAGCTAATTCTGGAGGAAGAAAAGGTGCAGACTGACAGCCTCGAAGTCAGGCAGTAAGGGAGGTCACAAGGCATGTACGTGAGCACCTCTACAGAGGGGACCCCAGCCTGCTGCATTCCCCCTTGTACAGCCTGTCAGTGTAATCACAGGACATGATTTTCCAGCAGGAAATCATGAGTATTTCAGGAAATCAGTATTTCTGGCAGTTCAGCAAGAAAACACTGTGCAAGCTGAGGATGAGGGCATATCTGTGATCACTGGGACTTCCTGAAAGCTGTTTCTTCCCCAGCAGCCTGTATAAGAGGCTGTATCAATAATGGAGGTGTGAAAAAGTAGAGAAAGAATCAATGCATCACCTACCACTCCAAAAGGATAGGGAAAGAGACAAAGGAAGAAGAATCCTCTCAAGTCCTTAAAAAACAGTCTTTCCCATCAGTTTTAGAAAGGAAACTGGCAATGGTTAGGAAAGAACAATCCCATCTACAAAATTCACCAGTGGGGTTTGGCTTCTTAGTATTGAGGGGAAAAATGCTCTTTGGAAGCTGTATTCCTCCCTGTTTTCCAGGGCACTGCACCCTCTGGCTGCAAGTGCATCAGACAACTTTCCCAAAAAGGCACTTTGGGGATGTAGCCTACATCTCTGGAAGGAATTGAATGGGGAGTATGTCCCTGCTAATGAAAGCTGCAGTGAGAAATAAGAGTTCTGGAGGTTGAAAACTAGGTTAAAAGCAGCCAGCAACGGAAAGCAGCTGAAGATGGAGTGGGTTAAAGAGCTCTTGAGCATTACATGGTGGATGGTTTAGCTTCACTCACAAGTCCTGGGTAATGCAGTCCTGGCAGATTGACAGGGCTTCTGGGGTGAGTTGTCACAAGATGCTTCAGCTTGTTGGTTTTTTTTCCCTTTATTTTTAGTTGAATTCTCCCACTTAGCACACACTACAGTGACCCCTACTGCTGCCAGCAGTCAAGGACCCGTCTCAGTACAACCATTAAACTATGGGAAAGTATTGCCTGTAGTCTTAAAAACAGCATCATTTATAACCCTTAAGTATGCAGAAAGTCTGCTGCTAAACTCTACACCACCAAAGAGGAAAGCTTCTGTAAACCCTTGTGATGCTTAGACTGTGGATACAGAATCATCCAAAGCCTTCAGAATAAACCTATTCTCCTTTTTCCAAGAAAGACTGGGGAGGCATACTGTGGACCTCCCACAGGGCAAAACTGCTGTACTGCACCACATGCAGAAACAGCATCCTTGTGCCCCTGCTGGCCTCTGCCCATCCATCAGGACTCTCTCATTTTTCAAGAGCAGTTGTGGGGTAAGAGAATCCTGACAGCAATAAGAATATGAAAGGGTGTTCAAGACTACTGCCCTTAGGAAAGTGGATGGATGGCAGCTGCTCTGTCTTCTGTAATGCCTTGTGATGTGTGAAGAGCCTCATACTGGTCTACACACAGCATTTCGTGTCTGTGACTACAGACACAGTAGTCTGTTAACTACCCTGACCCTGGACTGAAATATCACCTGCTTATATGAGCTCTCTTTTCAGCAGGATTTTTCTGGTGTGTAAAATCTTAACAGGGACATTAGGATCTTAGCAGGACTTACAAAAAGATAGTGAGGAAATATGAAAATTGTAGCATGGAATAAAAGGAAGTTTGAGAACTGGAAATACTAGATGTAAATAGCAGGGTCTTAGTGAAGTGCAGTGCAAACACAGCTGCTGTGTGGCAGGATGGCCAAGTGCCCATTTCCATCAATCCTAGTTGGCGAAAACACTCTCAAGAAAAATGATAATTGGCCTCAACAGGCATCTTCCATGAAACCTTCCTTGGTGAGAGTGGCACTGTGGAAAAAAAAATAAATTATGGGGTACCAGAGACATGGCCCAATGGTTTCTACAAGGTGAGTACCTAACTGGTAAAACAAATTGTGGAAGAGCAGAACAATACTTTAAAATGAGATTATCCAAGCACTGCTGCCTGCATCCCTGACAGACCAGCACAGGGTTTCTCCTATGTGTTGCTCCCCAGGAATTGCTCTGTTCCAGTTTCAGCTGCTCAGACTATCCCATAGGCTGGAGCAGATGTCAGCTCCAAGGTTAATTTACTTTGTGTTAATGTAGGCCCATTACCAGACGCTTGTCCCAGTGATGTACAAGTAAAGCTGTTGCCTGTTCTATCTCATCAAAAGCAATGCATGTTTTTCCTGGAGACTGGGGCTGCCAGGTGTTCTGTGCTCGTTGAGAACTGTCCCCACTTCTGGTCTGGATAAATGGGCAAAGAGACAGCTCAGGTATCCTGCCTGAGCCCAGGGGAGCTCTGCCAAGGGGCAGGGTGGTGAGCGTTAAGGTGGCCAAGCAGCAGGAGGGACCCCTGGGTCTCGCCATGAGTGATGCCTGCTCCTCTGCATGGACAGTCTGACCCATGGCCATGCTGTGTGCAGTGCACATCCATGGGCTCTGGCAGCAAAGCTCTTCTCCCTGGCTGCCAGATTTAGTGATGCCTCGGGTATGGGGAAAGGCAGCTGAGTTACTGCAGCTGTGGTGACCCAGGAGTCCCACTTATGCACTCTTTCAAAAGTTATCTTTGACCATCTGTCCTCTGAGAGCATCGTGTTGAGATGGATCCTTCTGCTTCCACCTGCTTGCCTTCGTGTAGTTGGCAGTTGACATTAACCGCCTTGGACATTTGTGGCCTTGCCTGACAGCTCTCACTGCACCCAGGGTGGTGACTGAGGGAGCAGGGTGAGGAGCAAGGCGTTTCTCTGCCCTGCCTCGCTCCCACTTGCTGTTGCTGCAGTTCTGGGAGTGTAGCATATAAAAATGGGGAGTGTTCTTGGTATCAGACTTGTCTCCTTCCTGCAATGCTGCACACTATGCCATGCAGCTCTGCAGAGCTGAGCTGAGTGCTTTTGTGCACTGTTGATTCCTTACGGTGCTGGATTCCTTATGGCTTCATTATGGCTTGACACTGAGCACTGGGGAATGAAAAATAGATGATATGGCTGTGACACTTACTGTAACTCAACAGGGAAAAAGAAAAGACACCCCCTTGGGAACCTGCCTTCCTATTCCTCACAGCTTCCAGTGTTGTAGGTTGCCTCACAGAGTTCCTGGCACTGACCTCAGGAGCTCTGAGGCTCTGCTGTCATGAAAAGCAAATAGCTAAACTTCTATTTTACAACAAGCAGCTCCCGTGGGACTTAGGCAAGGACAAGTTGAGGCTGTGACAGAGGGAAGCAGCAAGAGGTCCCACAGAGTTGGTCTGTTTTTCCTCAGAAAGCAAGCACTGCTTTGAAGCATTGCGCAGAAGCCCCAGTCCTGACCCAAGGACCTTCTGGAGACAGGCAGTGATTGCTCTACACCAGGAAAACGTTGAGCTGTCATTCCCTGGTTCTGAGTCATCCTGCTAAATCTGTGCTCAGCAGCTGGCTGAGAAGGGGAGTGGGAGATGGAAAATCCCCTTTGGGATCAGGATAACAGTCAAGGAACCAAAGTGCTGGAGAAAAAAATAAGTCAAACCTCTGAGTGGAGGGATTTGAATGTTAGACTGGCCTTCAAGATACCTAGATAGAGCAGAGGGAAATACTCACTGCTGAGATGTAACATCTAAGGAGGGTTTAAGTGAACTTGAGTTCTGCATAGTTGGGGTTTTAAGCAAATGCCAGCTGAAAGGAAATAATTTTGTCAGTGGTCTGAGTATGTAGATGCATGACACATGAGAACTGGCTCAGAACAGCTGTGCTTTAATTGGGCATTTTTCCCCATTGTACTGTTTTACTGCTGAGTTTCAGGATGCAGCTTTTTGGGATTGGAGAGTGATGGCTGTGGTTCCACTCACTCGTGAGCCCCTGTACCTGGTAGGATCATTTGTGCAGGGACAGAAATGGTGTGTGGGGCTAAGGCAGCACTGGGGACTTGGGACGACTCAAGCCAGCAGTTGTGTTCTTTGATTCTGCAGAGGCTTTCTCATTTGAGGCAAATTCCTAAAATTTATTGCTGCCATTGGGTGACACTTGTTTAGATAATGTCTGTGACTGTCCAGTGTAAACAGGCAGAGGGCTAATGCAGGTCTGGCTGGAGGTCAAACATGTCCTGTAGCAGAGCCAGTGCAGTGGCTCTTCCAACAGCCTGGCACACAGCACACTGTGGTGACTTTTCTCAAGTAGCTGGAAAAGGCATCCTGGCCACATGCCATTCACAAGCTAAGGTGAAAATTAGAAAAGGTGTGTTTTAGTGACTCATAAATAGCTTAGCACATGCTGACGGAGCAGCACCTCAGCTTTATAATTTCAGCTTTGCATCACTAAAGTGCCTGTTACAAAAAAATAAAGTATCAGTGCCTGAAACGTATGGGCTAAATTCATACCTCCTGGAGCAGTATCAGTTATAACAAGTCCGAATCCAACCCTAGCTTTCTAACATTATTGGAAATCCTGTGCACCACCCCTCTCTCCTCTAACCACTCCTCAGTCCATTCTGTGGTTGCAGTTACAGCTTTAGCTTGTGCTGAGCTGCATTCTGTGCTATGCCAGGTCCATCACATGTGCTGTATGTGTGGTGTGGTCCAGGTTTTGAACTTTGCCTGTGGGAAACAATCATTGAGGTGCTTGACCTTCAAGGCCTCTGGTAGTGCCTGATACAGAAATATCTGGCTGATTTATCTGCTCACACACAGAAGCATTTTCCTCCTCTTTTGAAATTCCACCCATTGGTCATCTATCTTTTATGATTTCCTTTTTCTTGCTATGTTCCACAGCAATATTCACATAATAGTGCTTCATCTTTGACTTGAACCCTTCTTATTCCTCCCTAATTTGCCAGATTATGCATGTTTCGGAATGAGATTTGCTAGAATTTTTATTCCATCTTAAATGAAATATCTTGAGCTGCTGAGGAAAGGAGGATTTTTACTTATAGGGGAGCAGAGTTCTCCAGGGGCTGATAATCACTCTGAGCTGCCTGTGGGCTGGCACGCTGTGTTTTCAGCAAAAGCAGGGTAAGGCCATTACTGAGCGTGTCACATGTCAGCAATGATTCCTGTTCCTGGGAGCCAGCCATGTTACCTGTCACTGGTGTGGTTATTGCAAACTGGTGTTGCTAACTTTAAGAAGATTTGGGGCCTTTCTTAAATCCCTGGGCCATTATGTAAGAATGGTAACTTGGCATGTTTAGATTTCCTGGTTCTAATGGCTGTAGAGAAAAGCTAACAATAGAGACCTTTGAAGGTTTTGGACCATGAGTCAAATGCAAAAAGGAACCCAAAATGTGCTACTCCAGTTTGGGTTTTCTCTTACAGCAGAGGGTAGAGAAAGTGGTTCCGCCTTGTAGCTGGCAGTGTCTGAGCCTGGTCACATCAACTGCCTTCACCATTTGTACTGAAACTATGAACAGCAAACAATCTCTGTCCCATGAAGCCAGTGTGTGGGACGTGTATATCCATGTCCAGGGGGCTGCAGAGCAGTGGGGGACTCGTGGCCTAATGGGGAATGGGTCAAGTTCCTCTCTGTTCACACCACTGTCAGCGAAACATTTCTGGTATTCCTCAGTTGTCTGACTTTGTCTGAGAATCTTACAGAAATGTTTTGTTTTGATAAGGTCGAAGCCTTTCCTTGCAATTCTTTTTCATAATATTGCCAAAATACTTCAGCAAAGTTGAGATACTTGAGAAAAATGTAATTTTAAGGAAAATAACATGTTAATTTTTTATTTTATTTTTACCACTGCCCCAAAATAATAGTGTGCTCTGAGAAAGAGACAGATTTTTTTTTTTCTTTTTAGATCTCCTGCATTCTGGTGAGGACTACACTACATGAGTCTCAGAAAAGGAAATTTTCTAGACAAAAAGTCTTCTTAACTTAAGTTCACTTGGTAAAAAATATATGCAGTAGGAAGTTGTGTCCTAACAATCCAGAATTTCAAGAGTGGCTCTTATAAAGGTCTTGTACAGCCTGTCTTCAAATCTTTTGAAACATTAATTTTCCTTTACTTACATAGACCCTTTATAACTGTGCTGTAATATTATTATTTAATACCTGGCTTTTGTCATTTTCTTCCTTTCAGAACCAGCAGGAACAAGTCTGTGTGTAGGTCTGATAAAGAACCTTAGCTGTGCTACACTGCAGGCACTGGGAATTGCATGTTCCAGAATAATGGTCTTTCCAGAGAAATGTTTCAGATGTCTCTGTGCACTCTTCAGCCATGGTGGCCACTTAATGAGTGAGGGTCTGAACTGTGGTGTCCTGATAGTGGCTTTCCTGTCATTGGAGCAGTTGTGAATTGGAGCAGAAAGCGTTTCTTGTACCATCATTCCCAAGGCAGGCAGTTAGGCAAGTATTTACTTGCTTGTCTTGAGGAGGCTGTGCCACATATGATGTATTAGCATGCCAGAATAAATACACTTCAGGTCTAGACAACGGTAAAAGGCTCTGTGTCACTGGAAGCAGGCAGATGGGGAGGCTCGTGCTTCCACAGATGCTGCTCCCAACCTCAGATGCCCTCTGGAACATTAGGAGTGAGTTTTCTGGAGGGGAAGGGGGAGATGGTTTCTTGCATGGTTGGTCTGTTGTACTTTTACCCTCAGAAAATCACCTTTGTCAAGCCTGACAGCTCTTCCCTGTGAGGTGGACGGATTGGTCACACTCCTAGGTGAGGAAAGCGGCCTGCCAGTTGTTCGTGTTTCATGCAGAGAACTGGGGGGCAAGTCAAGAGCACATCCTGAATTTGGAGGCTGCACCTATTCCAGCTCTGGCTTTGCCTTGGTGGCTGCCTGCTGAAAGCAGAGGAGCCAAGGGGCTGTGGGTGGCCAGAACCCAGGAGGTCTGCTGGCCAGCAGGCTGGCTTGCTGCCCACCTCCAACACCTAGCTCAGCTGTGATCTGCTGCCCTCAAGACTTGGGTCATGCCTCAGGCAAAGCCATGATTACCTACCGTGGATTAATAACCTCAATTACTGGAGCCCTGTGGGTCAGATTTTCCCTGTGCTGGCTGCATTACAGCCCTTTAATCTGCTTTCCTCTCTCATAACCTCTGAGCCTGGCGGGATCGGCAGGAGGGGGAGATCTTCTGCCTTGCAGCATCTTTTCCCTTGGAAGGGCTGCAGATGTGAAATAGCAACCACAGCTGGCAGGGGACTTGAACCAAAGGGGTGCACCTAGAAGGTGCTTCTGCAGCTCTTGGGTTCAAATGACAAATGTGGCAACATCTGGAGGTCTGCCATGAATTACACCTACAAAAAATCACAGCAGCCATCCTATGGGGGGCTGGCACTCAGCTTTGGTCATGTGGGTAAGGGGCTGCATGGCTTTTGGCGTGGGAACATCGCCCCAAATTCCTCAATGTTCCTTTAGCAGCTGGGTAAAGGTGAGACAGAAGTCTGGATTTCTAAGATGATTCCTCACTGTCTGTTTCCTCTTAAAGAAAATAGGGCAGTTCTCATCAGTGGGGAAATTGCCAGTGAAGAGGGACTGAGCTGTGCAGTCCTGGACATGCTCCTGAATGATCTTGAAGTGTGAGGGGATGAAGAAGGGTCAAATCTTTGGAGTAAGAGAAACAGAAGTGCACACAAAAGAGCTGCAGAAGGAGCATCTGATATGGAGCATCTGCTGAACTAAGAACAATATAAATGGGAAGGAGTGCACCTACTGATGAGACCCAAATATATGGGGTGTGTGTGTGTGTATATCAATATTATATATGTGTATATATAAATTATGGTCACTTGGGGTCAGGGGTGCTACTGGGGTCCATTTCTTCTGGAAGAAGTCCACAGAGAAAGTGTGAATCTCTCTGGAAGTGCTAGCTCAGCAGATTCAAGCAGAAATTATTGGAAAAGGTACAGAAAGCAAATAGGAGCTATCATCCTGCTGTGCTAGAAATCCCTGGAGCACTCGCACCTTGAGTACTGTGTGCAGCTCCAGTTATCCTGTCTCAGAAAAGATGTGATAGAACTAGAAAGGCACAGGAAACAGTGATAAGGTCAGTGGTGCGTGAAGAATAGTGGCTGCCCAGGGAATGATGGAACAGATTAGGCATTTTCAGGTGCCTTCAGAGATGAAACAATTGAGGAAGGAAATACAACAGATGTATAAAACCATGACTGTTATGGAGAACATAAAATTACTATTTCACAATATAATCTTGTAAGTTAAGATGAGCATTAAATGGAGCTATCAAGAAGGAGTTTTAAACTAATAAAAGTTTTTCCTGCCACAAGATTAACCTGGAGAACTCCTTGGCAAAAGATAGTGAGAAGGCCAATGGTATTACCGGTTTCCAAAAAGGAGTATAAAAATTTGCTGGGGAGAAATCTATCAAGGGTTCTTAAGCACATTGTGAAACACCCTGTAGATGAGGGCATCTGCTGGACAGTGGAAGTGGGTGGAAGGAGCAGTGTCTGGCTGCCTTTTTTCCAGAATACCTGCTTTGAGCTGCTCATACTACTGCCAAAACATTTGGAGATGCCCCAGCAGTTCAGATTCTGAGGAAGTGTCATTCTACTGAAAAATATTCAGAACAACCACTTCTTCCTAATTCAGACTGGAGACATTTGATACACAAAGCCTTCTTTACATGTAATATTAGATTTCTTCTTAATGTCAGGAAATTCAGCTCCTGAGTGCTCATTACTATAAGCTTTTTATGTGTCTGAGGATAAACCCATTAAATGATCAAGGCTATGGGACATCGTTTCTTTTGCTCTGGAACCTGATTTGGTGAGCTCAGAGGTGCTGAGATTTTACCAAGTCAGTGTCTCCAGCAGGACCTGGAGTCAGTGGTTTCTGCTCACTCTTGTTCAGAAAAGCAACTAAGAAATTAATCCTTCTTGTCTGATGTCCAAAATCAAGCTCCGTCTTTCTTTTTTGGTTTTTTTTTTTTTTTTTTGGTCTCCCTTTCTATTTGCTTTCAGAAGGTATGTGGTGTACTTTATCCATGGTAGAGTTTCCAGCAGAATCTTTGCCTTACAATGAGTGTAATTTTATCCTGATCAGGAAGAGGCTAATCCTCTCATTAAATCACAAGAATGAGGACTGACAGATGATTCCCTACTTGTCCACAAATTTATTGTGTGACCTTCAGCAACCCCCTCAACTTTGTGCTGCAGTTCCCACTGTCTCTGTTGGGATTGTGTTGTGCTTTGGTGGAGCTGGGTGCAGCAGGAGCTGTATGTGGCTGGTATGTCCCTGAAGCAGACCCCATCATCTCTCCTTGCCAGCAGTGCTCTGCTTCATAAAGAAGGGGGAAAGGGTAAGCAGAAATACCCAGAGTGTGCAATGGCAACAGTGGCTTGCACTGAAAAGGGCTTGGCCCATTTTGGTAGAGTTTGCTCTTGCAAGGAGAGGTGTGGTGGCATGGTTCTCTGCCACCACTGAAGAATATACAGTCACTGATCACATACAGGCCCACGGAGTGAGCTTTGAGAAAGGAGCACTAAGTGCAAGGAGTTTTGTAAATTTACAGACAGAGCGACAAGGTCCAAGCTCTGCATCAGCACCAGCTTGGACAAAGCTCTTAAGCTTAATGGGCCCTTTCTCATCATATCCGCCTGTGTTCGGCCAGAAAATACAACAAAGGCAGAGACTTGCAGAAACACAACCCAACCAACCAGAAATAACACACCTGCACAAGCTGTTTGTGTACCCATGACAGTATTCAAAGAACTACCAGTCAGTATGGGTGAAAACAGAAGGGCGCAGACCCTACACCTTGAAAGATTATTACTGCCTTTGTATGAATGAACACAAGGAAATTACCTTTCCTGGTTAGTCTCTTCTTTTGTAGATTTTTTTCTTTTTTGGCTTTTGTACCTAGTGAAGTCATACACATTATGCTATTTTAATACCTAGCAAAGAGCCTTGTCGGCTAAATCACCTTATTTTTCTCTGATCAGAGTGCAGTACATTCCTCTTTTTAGTAGAAGGTATTAATTTAAATTCCATAATCCTAAACATATTCTCGTTTCTGTTCAGTGCTTCAGAAGGCCAATGGCATTTTAATTTAATAAGGGAGAAACACACGTGACACTGTGTTCCCTGTAAATGTCTTCTGACCTCAATGAGGCTTTCACAGCTTTCTTTGTATTCCAGCAAATGCAATCCCTGCTTTTATTCAGGCACACTATCATTTCTAATACCTGTGTTTACCAGCGGCTAAAAATTTAAATATCTGTAGCATTTTCACTGTAACTTTGGAGATGTTATTTGCATTACTATTAGTAGTGCGAGCTCATCAGTGGAGCCATAGTGAGATTTATGCATCACTGTGTCCCACTGAAGTATTGTTTGGGTACATGCTGTCCCTCTGCACTGAAATAAATTTTATTTTGGTTTACCTTGTTTTCAGATTAAAATGAGTTAACACATCTAGCAATGTCTCAATTTATGTCAGCTCCATTTATCTTTTCATATTCTTTAAGCTTTGTTTACTGGGCTAAGATTTACCTAATTGGGTACATGATATTACATGCCACAAAATACTCAGTAAACACTTGAGTCATATGCATCACAGTTCTTCCTTTGCCATTTTTATGCTTCCATTTTGCTGTCTAAACTTACTTAAACCTACTCAGTTTGAAAGAGCACGTGCTCGTTGCAGTCCTTTCGGCCCTTATTTGTAAATGTCAGGTAATATTCATTCTTTTCACTGGTTCGAGTCTGCCCTCCTTTCCTCTAAAGTGAGTCAGGAATGTGCCCCTTAGAGCGTGCCCCACAAAGGCTGGATTATCAGACTTGCTGCAAGGTGATGGAAACTCCCCAAAGAAATGGGCATTATTTTATTAGTGGTTTTATGGGTTATTTTGAGTAGATTTCCCAGGATCAACTGTAATAGTTTAATGAACAGAGGTCTCAAAATTCTGAAGCTACCTGTTGCATCTTCACTTTTTACTCTTATAAACATCTATATTGTGTACAAGACACTTGCCCTTGCATGTTCATGGGATAAATCTGACCATTCCCATGCTAGCTTGATATGTATAACATCTAAGTGCAACTCCTATCTAGTGCTTCACTTCAGTCCCGGCATCTCTAAATGAGAGCCCGTCATTTACAGCTCCATGTTGGCTGCTAAGCAAGGAGGGCACCCTGACTTTGGATCTCACTGTACTGTCCTTGATTGGCTGGATCCAGAATTGTTCTCATCTCAAACATGCTGCTGAAGCATTTGCAGAAAGAAAACTATTATTTTTTGTGCTATTACTGAAGTATTGGAGAACCACCAGTTCTGTTTTAGGGCTTTACTGTGCAAACTCCATCTGGCCTTGTTCCAGAAGGGCTACAGGCTTGCTCTCTTGTGATCAGCTGTAACAGAGGACTGAAGGACACCTCTGGGTGAAGGGGGGAGGTAACAACTGTAGTCTTAGTTTGGTATCTGCCCTGACATGGCACCCTAGTTTTTCATGATGGCTGTGGAGCAGGACTTGCTGAGGAGTGCAATGGAGCAGTGATCCTGAGTAACTGGAGACATGGAGAAGGGCAGGTTCATTAAGCTTTTTGCTGTGACCTGGTGCATGTGCAAGGTCCTGTCAAAAACAGCTTATAAATTAAAACAGAGTGATAATTTTTCAGCCTAAGTCACAGCAGACAACAAAAACCGAGTTTAGCATGAATCCCAGGGATGTTAGTAATATCTTCCATCCTTTTAACAGTCATGAACTGTACGCTACTGGCTTTGCTTCTAGTTAAGTGCTGTTTTTCAGCATATGGAGTAGAGTTGACTGGAAAATAAGAGCTACCATTTCATGAAACATTTAGCATTTTAACTGCATTTTTGGTGGTTTTTTTTTCCCCTTTTCTATTCAAGAGTAAAACTGAAACTGTGGAGTATATTGAGGGCACGAAAGAGTCCAGATGCTCTCAAAAATATTACTTTTGCCACACACGCTTGATAGATTCTCACACCTAAACAGTATTTCTTTTGTTATGCCTGGTTTATGTGCCGCAGTACTCTGATCTGGGTATTAAGATCGAAGTCTGTGTCCCCACTCTTGCATTCTACTGAAGTGCTGGCCAGAAGCCTATTACATCCTAGAGCACAGTCTCTGGAAAAATTTCCATCTTGTGAGCTGGCCAGAGACACCTGGTCACTTCTTCCAGATATTGTGAGAAACAAAAGCAGAGAAGGCTTTGAAAGGTGGTACGTGCGTAGGTAATCCTGCACAAGGTAATTCAGTTAGAAATCCGCCCTTGTGCTGAGTTCCTATTTGTCCCAGAGGGAGCTGCTTTTTAGTGCACTATTAGAGTTTACTCAGGTGAAAGAGTTCTTTTGAACGGCTATTGTATATGATAGTACTGTTTTGTCAAAGGAGTTTTTCTGTGCTCTTGTGCTTTCCAGCCTTGTGTTGTGGTTTTTGTGTAATTTCATGAATAGGAGACAGATCTAAGGAGAGCATCTTTCCCTAACCATCCTTGCATGTGAAATATGTGCCCTACCTTTCTCTGTGCAGCGTCAACACTGAGACTTGAGTCTGCAGCACTGTAACAGCGATAGTTTAAAAATGGATAAAAAAGGTACCTTGAGTTTCAATGGAGCGTCCTTTGCAGGAGGCTGGTGCCTTGGGGTTTGTAGGTGGGAAGACGGGGAGGCTCCCTCGTTTACAGCGTGTTCATAAAGAAGCACCCCTGTCTGGGCACCCGCACCCGCTGATTTAACACCAGAAGTGCCTCTTCTTCCCAGCCACGGGTCCGGTGCCGCGGTTCGAGCCCCCGGGAGCCCCGGCAGGGCCGCGCTCGGTGCCCCCGCACGTGGTGCCTTCCGTCGCTGGGGCACCCGCGGGCACCGACCCTGCCCGGCGGCGGGGCTGTCTCCTCCCGCCGGGACTCGCAGAACTTGAGCGCGGCGGCACCGGGCCCCGGTACCGGGGGGACAGCGGCAGGGCCCCCGCCGCGGGAGCGGAGCCTCCGGAGCGGCCGGTCCCGGCGGCGGGGGGGTCCCGGCGGCGCTGCCCGCCCCGGCGGGGGCCGTGCCGGCAGGGGGCAGGGCCGGGAGCCGGCCGCGCGTGTTTCTAGGGCTTGACGTCCTTCCAGCCAGCCCGCCCCGCTTCCCGGCACGGCCGGCCCTCCGCCGGCGGACAAGTCCCGAGAAGTGGCGGCGGGGCCCCCTCCCTCCCCCGGGCGCGGCGGGGCCGCGGCGATGGGCCGGGAAGTTTGGCGGCGAGGGGGCCCGGCGCCCCGCCGCTGAGAGCCGGCCGCTCCGGCGCCGGTCCCTTTTCCGAGGAGCAGGAGGGCGCCACAAAGTGAAATCCATGAGGATTCTCGGGCTTCTCCTGGAGAAAGGCTCGCATATGCTGCAGTGTCTCTGTGGAAGGCGCCTGAGATCCAGCCACAGCCCAGGTGGGGAGCGCGCGTCCTTGTCCCCGCCGCCCTCGCCTGCCTCCCGGGCGCCGCTCGGCCCGGGCTGGCCCCGTTTCTGCCCGCGCCGCCTCCGCCCCCGGCGCCGCGCACAGGTGGCCGGGATGGGCCGGGCGCTGTCCGCGGTGCTGACCCCGCCGCGCATCCCCGACTCCCCTCAACTGGGCATCCCCCGCACCAGGGTCCCCTCCGCCCCAGCTTCCCCGCCCGCTGGATTCCCAACCTGGCCCCTCTCTACCCGAGGCCTGGCCCCCACCCCACCCTGTGCTTAATCCCGCTGGAGCCCCCACCCACACAGAGCCCCCACGTGTGTCCTTTGTCCTCACAGAGATTCCTACCTCGCACGTGACCCTCATTATTGTTTCCCACCTGCAGCCCACTCAGATCCTTTTTCTTCGTAGGGGACCCCTGTATTTTCTCATCCCACTTGGAACTGCCAACTATGCCTTCTGTTACCACCTGGCCGATCTGGGGATAACCTTCCCCAGAGTGCCAATGGCCCCACACAACTCTAGGGTTGGCCCCACTGTAAGATCTCTCTGTACGCTGTGCTTCTGGTTGTAGTAATGTCACAGTGGTTTTCTGGTACAGGGTGTTGAATGTGGTTTTGAATGGGGATGTAATTAGATGCAAAGAGAAATTCCTGCCTGCTCCTGTTGGGGGGCCTGAGGTGACTCCCAGCTCCTCTCTCAGCTCCTAACCTGTTGGAGAGAGAGCATTTCACTAGGATGGGAAGGAAGTGCAGTGGGGTGAGTTTCTGAATGATATTTGTGATCCTAAACAGTTCCCCTGAGCACTATTTGAAGAGGGGAATAAGTACATGTGTGCCTTGGTTTGGTGTGGTATTACCCCTGAGTTTTAGGATAATCTTGTTGAAGCTTTTAAAGTGGTTTTCCTAAAATATCTTCTGTGCTATGTGTGTTTCTTCCATGAATCTTACTTTCCCTCTCTAGATCACTGGGTAAATGCCTATGGAATAATATCCTGTGTTATTGTTGTTATTATTAAGATCTGTAGAAGCAACTAATTGGATGCTTATGGGGATGTCTTTTAGATTATTCTTTCTTAATGCTTGTATTGGGTTTTCTGTGTGACATCTTGCTCCTAGAAGAGAAAAATGTCCAAGCTTCCAGTGCAAATGCTTGGTGTTCTCTTGAAGAGAAAGGCTGTTCTTAGGGGAACACTGTTAGTGAAGTAGCCTGAATTCCCTTATGGCCTTGCTAAGGAAAAGCTGTTAATGGTTGTAGCACCCGTTTATGCCTCAGTAGCCTCTTCCCTCCCATGACACTCTGGTGTGCAAGTTGCTGTCTGACAAGCTCATGGCAACAGGGGAATCTTTGGGAAAGAAGTCTGGACTCCCTTCAAAGCATTTTCTGCCCTGCTTTGAAGAACAATATGATAAATAAATAGAATAAATTATGGCTGCACGTGGAAGCAGTACACACACTAGTCTCTTTTCAGTGAAAAGCTATAATGGACTTTTCACCATAGTGCTACGTGTACATGTTTTATTTGTGTCTTTTGGAAACATGGAGCAGTAAAGAGAACGATAAGCTACTGGTAAAAGTGGGGTGGTGCTCAGACCATGGAGGAGGGATGCTAGGCTGTAACTTTAGTGAACTAGAAGTCAGTGATTGTGTTGTTATATCTTCCTGGCTGAACTGTTTTGGCTTTACAGGTGGATGCTGTGCTGGAGTGTGCTTGATGCATATGTGGTGCCCGAGTCCTTTCCTACCTCCCCTCTTCTGATGAATGATACCGAATGTTGCGTAGTCTTTGTATTTGCTGATGTTGTGCTAAAAGGGAAGACAGTCTGTGGGAATGATCTCCTATTGTTATCTCCAACTGAACTTATTTTTCAGGTGCTAACCCCATGCCACCACATGAGCCTGACCACTCCAGATGGGGTCTGTTGCAAATCAGGATGCTAAAATAGATTCCGTCTCCTTGGCTGCAATTTTTCATTTTTCATTAAAGTTGGGGTTTATGTTCTCGAAAAATGCACAATAAAAACAAAATATTCCTCATGTAAAAGGGTGACTGTGGAATGGGCCTGCTGGAGGATAAATCTCCTTGCTCCTTCTTCAAAAGGAGAACATGCCCTAAGGAGACAGGTGTGTACTCTTGGCAACAACCCTAAAGGTGTAGTGCTGTGCCCTGTGTGACACTGTGGGGTCAAGCTGGTCAGAGATGTAAACCAGAAAAAGGATTATAAAATTATGGAAGTGGAAGGACTGTGGAAACATAGACTACAACAGCGGTGGCACAGAGTGTCGTTAGCTAATTACACGTCCTTGATCCTCTGATCTAAAGTCACTCTGACAGATTGACCAAGCCTTTTGCCTTCCTCATACCTATGTTTTCTCTAATGCAAACAACTCATAAGGATGTAAGCACACGTTTAAAGTCAGATTGATATTTGTGTGTTGTGCTGACTCAGAGACTTACACCACTCCTGATTCTGACAGAAGCTAATGCATGGCACTTCAAAGAGAAACAGTGAAATATTGAAGGTAGTTTTATAGCACTGTACAGCTCTCTTGTGATATTAGCAAAAATATTAGCACGGTTTTTTTTATTATTATGCGAAGACCTCTTACCTCTTTGCTTTAGTTAACTCTACCCTGTTTTCTTATGCTCCACTTCCGAGGTGTGCAGACCTTGCCTTAGGGGCAGGCTGTGGTTGTTTGAATAACACCTTGCAAAATGGGGCTTAATGGGTATCCAAGCCACGACGAAAGTGCAAGTAATTCATAGCAATGCAGAGTAAGAAAGTTATTCTCTTCCGTTGTGAATTTCTTTACAAGTATTTTAGCACAGCAACATCCTCTATCATCTTTGAGATGCTTCACTTGTTATCTTAGTTTCAGAGTTTACAAGCTGACTGATTGTGTTGCATGCACAGAGGTATTTCCCATTGTGATGGTGCAATCATAGTTAATTTTTTTAAGTGTTTTTTTCTTTAATTTATTTTCTCTGCTAACACTCTTTTCCCCTTTGCTTAGGACATGTAGTTTGCCAGTCCAGATTGGTTTTTTTTTTTTGCTTTTGACTTTCTAGCCCAAATTATGAAACAGATCACTACTACACCATTAAGTTCAAGGTAGACATTAAATAATGACTGTATTGTTGTTGTAGCTGTGAATAGAGTTCTGAAAAACTGTTTTTGATGACCTGTACCTGGTTTTCAGCCATTTTGATGTAAAAGGCCCTGTTTCCATAGACTGCAAAATAGCAGCATGGAGATTTCCGCTAGTGTGTTTCAGTCTTCCTCCATAAGGATTTCTTACGTGGCTCTATGAGTGGTTCTGTCTCATGCCTGTCCTCCCCTTGGCTCCTGTGCAGATTCTCCTGTGGGAGAATCATCACTGCTAAATCATCATTGCTAAAACCACAGATACTTCTCAACCAGAAGCAGCATTCAGTAGCAATGCATTTTCAGCTTTATTTTCAGTAGTAGAGGTTTGGTTATATCCACAGACTGATCTATTCTCGAACATTCATAAGAGTACTTCTGAGTTTAAATCCTGTTTTGCAAATTGATGTCTTCAGTACAAATTAAGCTCATATTTAAAGTAAATCCTGAACTTGGCTTCCATAGGAGTCTCACACTGGTGAAATTTGGAGATGCTCCTGGATATATACTGATTGATGCTGGCTTTATGGCAAATGAAAATGATGTCTAGCTCAGTAGGTCTTCATAGTTCTTCAGGCATCACAACACTAAGTTTGATTTTTGGGGCAACAGGAACAAGTATTCTATGTAGGTAGGCAGGCTCATTCTGCCATTAGCCAGTGTGTTGCTGCCCATATACATTTTTGCGTTTTCCCTGAGACTGTTTGGGCCACTGTCATAATGTTGTCTGCATGTGCAAGGCATCTGCAGATGCAAATGGAATCACACACACAGGAGGTACAATTGCATATTCAAGAATAGCATTTGGCTTATGAGCGGAACAGGACTACTTTGTTTGCTTGTGCAGTCACCTGTGCATCCATCTACATTTTATTTACATATACTTGTTCTTGAAAATTTTCCTGCTGCTGTTTATTCAAGTAAACCGCAAGTTACAGTGTACAGCAAATACTGCACAGTTCAGCTTCAAATTACTGGAAGGAACAGCTCTGTGTATGTAAGCCACAGATAGTGAAACCTGCAGTTCCTTGCTGAGTTCAGGGAGCACAGAGGGCTTTGATCTGTGGCAGCTCGGTGTGGATGTGCATTGCTGGTGGGAGATGGGAACAGTGTCTTAGAGGTGCTGAGCTGGAGCTGGGCGTGGGTCACAAGGCTGAAAAGCACTGGGATCTGACTGGGCGTCATCAATATATTTTCCTTCCCACACCAGGTGTCTTGTTCACCATTCTCTGCTGCTGTTAGGGCTCATATTTTGTTCAGGCTCCCTCTTCCTGTTTTGTGTTTTTGGAAGAGTTAACACTTGCTCACCAATGGAAGTTAAGTACCTGTGCTGTTCTGGGATAATGCCTTTTGTTGACACTCATATGCTAGTGGTAAGAATACCTTTGTCTGATTTAGTTTAATTCACTTGGGAAATGAATTAAACAAAACTCTGAAAAATCTTTTTTATTATAACAGGAGCACTCCTCTGGGGTATTATTCAAGAATAGCTATAGCATTTTAAATCCACACTTTCCTTTATTCTGAAGTAACCCTCTCATGCAGACATTGGCTAAGCATCTCTCCTGGAAGCCCATAGTGCTTGTTCATCTTTGTAAAAGAGTCTGTTCTGGCTGAGCTAGAAATGATGAATTTTTTAGTGTTTTTATTTATTTATTTATTTATTTAAATTACTTGGTTTCTATCCTACAAAAATTCCAGAGATATAAATGATAATGAACTTAGTTATATGCATATTACTTTTTTAAGCACTTGCAGTTAGTTCTGTGTAGTTATGCAAAGGAAAGTCTTTGATATTACGCAGGATTTTATTTTTCAGTTTGCAATAATGTATTTCATAAATCTTCAAAAGAAATGCAGGTCCAGGAACTCCCTGGGTGTAAAGTGGCTTAGCAACATGGCACTGTCAGCCAGATGTCTGAGGTTACAGAGCTGAGCATCTGGAATTGCTGGATCTTCCAAACGTTGAAACTTGTCTGGGTCCTACCACAGCGTCACTGATATTGGATCATATTTGACAAATGTTTTGCTTTCTGTGAATGAACAAATACAAGCAAAATAAGATTAATTTGAATTTTCTTAAGTACCTGTAATCAGGATGGTAAACAGTACTCTGAAGCAGAGGTTGGCTGGTTTATGGCACTTCTCACCTTAATGTTTGCATGGTTTTGTAAAGGAATAAAGCTGAAATTTCTTTCTCTTTCCAGTCTCAGCCAGGATAAGTGTAAGAGGTTGTCTGAGGTTAAACACCATGTACAATTGTGATGGATTATAAACTGAAAGATTTATGGGAAATAACTAACAATATAATGAAATAATTTTTCAGTTTTTCCACTGATATTTCTGAATGACTGTGTGTATAAAATTCTGTGTCGCTGTTTTTCCTCTTGAAGAGTAACAAAAGGATCTGGGGTCAAAGGCAGATATTTAAACTTGATGACTTTCAGAGCAGATGCTTTCAGCTTAAGAGGTATGTGACAGTCATTAGGTCATGTCCATCGAAGACCAGGGAGTATTTCTGGACACAGTTCTCAGCTCACTGAACCATCTGAGTACACATTTAACTCTATGCATGCACCTAATCCCAACCAGACTTTGTTTTTGATGAGTGGTATATATCATCCCTAAAATTCTTGTTTTCCCTGTCCACAGAGCATTATATGAAGGCTTGTTTTCTGCTTTCAGCAGATCAGTCTGGAGGTATTTCACAGCCATCAGTTCCCAGATGGAAAGCCCTGTTCATTAAAGAAATTGAAATCTTCCTTCTTTGTTTGTGAGAGCAATCTACTTCTGGCTCACTGAACTTTGTCTCAAAACCAAGCCACTTGTCTTCCCATAGCCCTTTCTGCTGTTTTCCAGAAGTAAGCTGTTTAATTTTTTACCAAACTGATGCTAGTTTAAATTTTTTTAGTCCAGGTTGTACATATATCATCAGAAGTTCAGCATGGTCTGAAAACTGGATGAGGTTTCTTGTAGAATGTAGATTTTTTTCAGTTGTAAAAGACCTGTAAGATTGAGTACAGCTGTTAACCCAGCACTGCCAAATCTACCACTAAGTGCCACATCTGCACATCTTAAATACCTCAAGGGATGGTGACTCCACCGCTTCACTAGCCAGCCTTTTCTAATGCTTAGCAACTCTTTCAGTGAAGAAATTTTTCCTAATATACAATCTAAAGCTCCCCTGATGCAATTTGAAGCCTTTTCCCTTGTTCTATCACTTGTTACTTAAAGAGACTTACCTTTGCCTTGGTACAGCCTTCTATCAGGGAGCTGTAGAGAGCAAGAAGGTCCCCTCTGATTCTCCCTTTCTCCAGGTTGAACACTCCCAGCTCCCTCAGCCACTTGTCATAGGACTTGTTCTCCAGACCCTTCCCCAACTCTCTTCTGGAGCTGGGCAGAGCACCTCAGTGGTTTTTTTTTTTGAAGTAAGGGGCCCAGAACTGGACACAGGAATTGAGCTGTGGCCTCATAAGCATCCAGTACAGGGGATGATCACCTCTCCAGATGCAATGGTAGTGCACAAAGCTTTCAATTGTGTGAATAAATGTTTGCTTAATAGGCCTTTAAATAATTCTTCTTCCCCTTGGAGGAAAAGAGATGTGTAATGTTTAATAATAAAAATAGTGTTTCATCCCATAGCCTGAAATGGCATGGAAGGAGGTAATCATGTTTTGTATGGCAAAGCATTTTTCTAAATGGCATATTTATGCCTTTCTAGCATGGTGGCTGCAATTGGCTGCTGGGCCGATTTGCATGTGCTAAATTGCAGTCCTGGGATCTGTGAAAACAACCCAGCAAAGCCAATCTCAGCTGGGAGCAGGGAAGCTGCTGCTAAATTTGTGATGAGCCACCCCCAGGCCCAGCATGAGTCATTATCATTGTTTTGTTTTCCAGAAGTCGGTACCAAATGCTTCCAGGATCCAAAGCATGGATTATCTCTGGAATTGTATTTGTTCCCTCAAAGCTTTGTTTGTTTCAGATAAGAGGAAAGAATAGGAAAAGAAATCTGTTTCTAAAAAAATGAAATAATTGTTTCCTTATTAGTGTTCTTTTCCTGCTTTTAATGTGCACTCACAGCCATTTGTTCACTTGAAAACTCAACTTGTGCATGGCCCAGCAGTTACTGCTCAGTCCTAATCAGTTTGCTTTATGCTGCCGAGGAGATGGGGGGCAACAGTAAGTACAGTGGGATGAGGTAACTTGACTGAAATCAGTGTTTGGCTCTGGCAGAGCTGAGGTGAGGTTTCTAGTGTCCCTTTTTCTATTTGCCGTGCTGGTTTCTCAGTGAGTGTTCTTATGAAGCCACAGCTATGTGTGGGACCAGCTGGGGCATACATTTGCTGTAGGTCAGGAGTCTGATCTGAGAGGTGCACTGGCCCAATCCCCAGGGTCCTACACTTCAGTGGTTCCCACTTGCTGGGGTTGCTGGTCCCTGGGGAGATAGGACAAGGTGTTCAGAGAATAAAAGCCCCTGCCCTGTGCTGGGATTGTGACCAGTCGATTTGTTCCCAACTTTTAGCTCTTGTTTCAGGTTGTCTTCTCAAATAAACTTCGTTGATGTGCTGTGGACTGTGCAAGTTTTTCCTGCAGGGACTGTGGGTGGTGGCAGAGGAAATGCTGGGTCCTGCAGAGAAAAGGTCCAGGAGTAGGAAAATGCACGTGTGTGGGCATACAGAAGCATATAGAAGTGATTAAAATTCAAAACTTCAACATACAGTGGGTGGAAAAGACATGGACAGAGTGGGAGGCCTACATGAGCATGGGAGTGGAATAAGGAGCTGAGAGCACCAAGAAAGAGGAATGGAGAAAGGGGAACTTCTAGTAAAAGTGGCTTAAAAATGTGGTTAAACATGCTGTGCTTGCTTTGTGGACAGGAGTACCCAATCTGGTGTTCCCTCCTCTGCCTTACTGATTTTCAGGACGGGAAAGTCTACTGGGAGGTTCCAAAGTATGTCTGGAGGGAGGGACATGCAAAGCAGTCTTCCTTATGGGGCTGAGGGTGGAGCTGGACATGCTCGCACAGAGCATTCAAACTGGCAAAGCACAAGGATCAAAAGTGTCTGTGACACTCCACAATGCTTAACCCTCTCTATGATGTTGGTGTGCCTACAAGATAACCACTGGAATGGTAGTGCAATGTCCTCCATGCTGCAAGTTCCTTCTCAGGTTCTGGATTTCCTCTTTGTTACAATGTGACATGAAAACCAAACCAAAGAAAATAATGATTCTACTGCTGGTGGGACTGGACAGTCAATGTACTGCCACTACTTTTATGTGTTCCTGTGACTTAGTGTTGCCATTGTTCATCCTCTTGTGGCTTTTTTTTGTGGTGGAGAGAGTGGCACGTGAGCCTATGTCGAATCGCAGCAGTGAAATTCAATCGCAGACCCTGACAGACTGGGACGCCTTCCTATGTCCCACTTTATGGTGGTCCCCTTGCTCTCAGTTCTGTGTGCCCAGGCCCTTTACTTCCCTGCTGCTTCAGTTTAAAAATAGCTTAGGGGTATCCTGGGTGGTGTATTTGTGAGGCTGGAGGGACTCTTAGGTGTTGTTTTTGAAAGGCTGATTTCCCCAGGTATTTATACTCAGTGAAGGCAAGGTATAATCTTTGTAAATACTCAGTTGGTTGATCAGACAAATATGTATATAAATATTCACATATGGCTTAATGTCCTGTGGCTGTGCTTGGGTGTTCCTCTCTAATAACGGTAATTTATCTTTAATGGATAAGACAAAGAAACTTGGTTTGCTTTTTTCTCCATTTCTGCGTTTGCTGCAGCTTCTGTGATGAATCCTTTACTGTGCTCACCCTTAACCTGAAGAGGCAGTTGTGGGAATATAAATCACTCTCCCAGATGCTTGCAGGCTGCTCAGCAATGAAATACACTTTCCCTGACCCGCCTTCCCTGCTAAATGGCTGACACACGTCTTAAAACATCTTGCTGGAGATCTGTTTCTGCCCTGCAGCTCGTTCACAGCGCCTTGGCCAAGAAGGGATGTGACTGTGTTTTAGGGTTGGTTTGGGGCTTTGTTTTTGAGGGTAGGAAAGGTTAGAGTTAGAACAATCAAGTTTTTTCAGATTGCGCGTGAAGCATGAATAAGGAGGGCAATTAAACGGGAGCATGTCCTTTCCTGAGGAAACACTTTAGTGAATGAATTTCTCACTTGTTTGGCATTTCTGGCAGGTGGTGGGTCTTGCTGAGAGCGCTCCCATGAGAGCTTCTCTCCTACTCATCCACAGCTCATGCCCTTTGGGTCGATACTTCTCTGTCTAACATGCTGTTTGGCAAGGGATGCTCCCACCTCTCAGAGAAGGTCAGGAAACACACTTTCTAAATGATAGTCTGCTAAATATAAAAATATCCAAACCAGAGGCTTTTCTTTGTTAGTAGTGAGAAAAAAAACCAACTCCAAACTGGCAGAAAGATCCAGACAGGCACACTGCTTTATGAATTAGCCATGGGTGCCTCTTGGAGACTGTGCTAAGGGCTGTCCTGGCATAAGGCTGTGTCTACTCAGTGGGAAGAGTTCATTGCTTGTGTGCATGGCCACTGAAGGAGAGGGTTTCAATAAGAAAGTTGTGTTTTGACAAGGGACTGGAAGGGTGCAGATAGAGAAATGCAGAGCCCTGAGGTGTGCTGGGACGACAGTTATGGGTCTAATTCCCACCAGAGCAGGGACAAAGGACTGGTAAATCCTGCTCACTCAGCCCAAAGGCATTGCTTCTCTTTCTCTCCTGTCCCACCTGCTCACTCGTGTGAGCTCCAGACTCACTGCAAGTCTCAGACTCATTAGATTTTCCCTGCTGCTTCTTTGCTCCCAGTCTGTAGAAGGGGAGGACAGCACAGTGTTGATGAGGAGAGAAAGGCATTGATTCTCTATTATTTATGGGAATGTTGTTCATTTGGCTGATAAAAGGCTGCTGGGATTAAACATTAGAGGAGTGATGTGCTTGTTACTCAGCGAGCGCCTTACCCCACTAACTGCCAAAGGACAGTCGTCTGTTTTAGCACTTCTATAATTGCTCATTAAGCTTTGAGACTAAGAGCAAATATGTCTTACTCTTTGCTTCATCTCTGCTTTATCCACCATGGTGTTGTGTTGCAGAGATAGATCTTCACTGGGTTTAGTGTAGCCTCCAAAGAATTTTTTGGAAAAAAATGAAGGAAACCTCTGAAAAAGTCACCAATACAAAGATACAGGGAAGTACCATCAACAGAAAAATATGAGAGCAATTAATCTGGGCCAGAATAACGTGTCCATCTAGCCCCAATAGTCTTCCTTCATCCACACCAAACAGTTATGAAAAAGGAAGAAATTATGATCTGTCTCCCAAATGCTCTCCCAGCTGCTAGCTATTTTCAGCTTAGAAAATTATCTGAATCAGACATGTAGGTAATGAATTCTTAGTGGATTTTTCTTCTGTGTACTTGACCAGTCCCCCCTTGAGTTCATGTTCATTTTTAGCATCATAATGTCCCATGGAAAGGATTTCCCCAGACCCGTTACAAGAAGAAGCCTCTCTTTTCCTTTGCTTTGAACTTGATTCCTGCTAGCTTGGATTGATGCTTTCCAGAGACCAGTAACTAATGAGATAGTGAATAACAGACCCCATCCTCCTCTCATGCTACTCGTGAGTGCAGAGACCACAAGCATGCTCCTGCTAAGCTGTCTCACACAGTTTGAAGAGTCTTGGATCTTCTTGTTGCTTCTCTCTAAACCATTCCCAGTTCCAGGAAATGCTTGTGGAAATGAGAGGAACATGACAGCACACACTTGCCTCAAGTAAGGCATTGCTTTCCTTTACGCCTGGGGCTCAAAACCAGTGGGGTCAATTCAGCTGGAGAGACAGCAGTTGTCATGAGGGATACAGAAAGGAAAGCAGGCTGGTGAGTAGGCTGTTATGGCCAAGTGATGAGTTCTGTAGCTGTCAGTCCCTACAAGCTTGTGACTGAAGTGGCATCCCAAGCTGTGGGTGGACACAGCCTCAGTGAGCCATTTGGCCACGTCAGGAGATGTGGATGGCCGTGCCGGAAACGCTGTGTGTGACGAAGCGTGGGGGATCACCTTGAGACACGATTTCAGCTTGTGGGTGCTTGGAGCTCCGTTCTGCCTGATGAACTGTGCCGTCAGCTGGCTGCCCATGGAACAGAGCAAGAATAGGGGAGCTGGTTCCACTCTGATGTGAGATGCTGCCACTCACATCCAGAGGAGAGAAACCAGGATACCTGGGGCATAACTGAGTTCCTTTCATAGAATATCCCGAGTTGGAAGGGACCCACAAGGAGCATGGAAATACAACTCCTGTTTTAGTACGTCTGCATGATGAGATGTGCTTAAATCCCATTGATTGTCTTGACAAGATCTCCACTGAGTGTAGGGGAAGCCAGGGAGAGTTGCTCAGTGTCACATTTAGGCTGTGGGTACCTGCACATAACTGCCCTGGGCACCACCACACCTTCCTCTGCCTTACTGCCTATCTGCAGTGTGGAGACAATGCTGCCTTCTTTGCAAAGTACATGTGGGACTAACCCAGGACCTGTGTGGACAACTGAAGGACTGTAAGTCTCAAAGCTGTTTAATATCACTCTGTCTGTACACTGGAACTAAGGAAAGGGGCTAGGAATTTAGGTATTTAAGAGAAGATGCACCATGAGAATTTTAGAGTACAATTGAAATTCTTCATTTGTGCTTTAAGAGTCATTTGAGACTCCCAGCCATTCAGTAAGCTCCCATTAAAAGCACACACATTATAAACTTCTCACGTAAAAGTATTTAACGTTCAGTAGGAGTGCAGCTTGCCAGGGAGAATAATAGGCTGCCTATTAAGAAAAACAGATGAAGGCAATTGCTTTCTACGGGTTAAGAATGACCTGGTAAGCCAAGGCCTGCAGAGTTAGCAAGTGCTAGTCAGCAGCTGGAGTAGCTCAGTGATGGATAACAAGTGCCGCCCTATCCTTCCATTCCTCCAAAGCCAGTCTAGCTCGGTGAAGGTTTCTAAAGCTGAATCAACAACAGCACAGAGGGCTCTCTAAAGGACTCAGAGTTAACGGCTTCTGTACACTAAAGGTTAATGGGGTATCTCAGGAGGTAGATTTCAGAGGAAAAAGGTTTTTTTCATTGTTGTTTGAGGTTTGCTTATTTTCTCTATATTACCTGCAGCAGTGTGCTAACACATAGGCAAAGTGGGCTGTGACCTCAATCAGCTAGTTAATTTTAAGCCTGTGCTTAAGTGATTTGCTAAAACTGTGCTTATTCAGAGAAAGCAAGCTGATTGTATTTTCATTGCTCAAGCTAGGTGAATTATAACATCTAGGTGATTTTAATGATGAAGGGGCATATTACACTTTGAAATAATTATTTACGTTCCCATGAAGAACATTAGTATCAAGTCAGTGTGTCTGATGACTGATAGCCATATTCATACTTTGCTAATAACCCCCTCAAAGCTACTTGAAATACTGTATTGTGCATTTACATTTTTATCTCTATAATTTTAAGATGAGCAGAGCTCATTAAGCCAAAGTATTTTTATGTCTTGTGTCAATAGAAAATGTTCTTTTAAATGTTCAGAAGGAATTGGTCACAGAAATATGGGAAAGAGAGGGAAGAAATTGTTTTCCTTTCATGTTCAGTACATTTTCCATTCTTTTGCTTTTTGATGACTAAACTTTCTGTATTTGCAATTGAAAACTGTTGATTGGAAACTCTTGTGAGACTAACATAAATGGGGCTTGATTTTGAAAAATACATTCATGATGGTTTGCCTAATTTGTGTGTGCAATTAGCGTGATTGCTACTGGAAATGGCCATCTGAGAACAGACTGTTGGAGACTTCTTTTTCTGATCTGTTTTCTCTCTCTTCTCCTTAAGATGCCAACTTCTATGATGTCTAAATATTACCCATGGAAGTTTAATTTGGTAATATGCTTATTGATATCTTTTAATCTCTTGCCTCTCCACTTTCAGGTGTTTGTTAAAAGGCTGAGAATGATTATTCCCTTCTCCTTCCTTCTCAAGTCCACTTGACACAATGTAAAAGAGGTTCTCTCATCAAGTTGTTCATCTTGCAGTTTAGAGAGTCAGATCTCACTGGCAGCTCTATAGACTCTTACATGACCATAGTAATATTTGAGTAGTTTCCAGGTGTGCACAAAGGATTACAGCTCTCATCTGTCAGGTCTTTTACTCCCTTCTGAGGAAACCTTTGCTCGCAGGGGACATTTATTGGTGACAAGGTGGAATTGTTTTATTTTGCTTTGTTTTAAACATATGATGAATTAAAAAGGTAAGATGGATGAGTATTCCCTTCAGGGAAGCTGAGGAACCTGGTTCAGGTTAGTGATTTGAAGGGCATGCCAACTCAAGACATCTTTGAGCTGACTTGGAGTCCTTTTTGAAGGAGCATACTATCAAGGCTTCACTTCTTCAGTGGCTTTACTGCTGAGTAAGAGAAGGGAATAGGCTTGTGATCCCAACCTCTGGAGGTAATACTCTTAGTCCTTTCTAATGCTGGTACTGGGGATTAAGCCAGTAGGAAACTAAACTATTCTTATTATTGGTGTTTTAAACATGAATTGTTTTTAATCAAACCAGCCTTAACTGTAATCATGTGGCTACACAAGTGCTGCTGCTGTCAGGAGGGAATCAGCAAGAAAGGTGTAGCCTGAGGCAGGGAGAGGAATGGGTGGAATTGCCAGTTTGCAGTTACTTACACATACCTGGGTTTGAAGCAATGTTGGTGACATTGACTTCGTGGTCATTGCTCCTGAAATGTTCTCCATCCAGAGGTACAGCTAAGTCAGATGTAAAGATTAGGTGTACCTTCCAGTCTGGGGTGTGACTCAGACCTACAGCTGCAGAGGTGGGAGAGCCATGGCAGTGTACAGAATACAAATATCCCCTGGCTCATTAATGATGGGATGGAGAGCACATACTGCCTGATTGCTTATTGGCTGCGGCCTCTCATTAAGAGTAAACTCAATTTTCCAAGTATTGACAGCTGCCTGGTGGAAGGGTCGTGCTATATGGCAGGCACTGAATTGCCAAGAACAAACACCCAGATACAACAGTATGTGAGGAATTATACCGGCAGTATATTTGTTCTTTTCTCCTCTGCCCTATCTCCTTTTTGAGAAGAAACAATTTCTAGGGATGAGACATTAAATATGGCCTGTCTGCTAGCTAGGAAATGCTGGAAAGTTAATGAATTTAAGTGGGGAAGATGGTTCTTGTTTGTAGTTGCCTGTTTCTGGCCTGGGTTAAGACTCTTTTAATTAAAGGAATGTAGTACCCTTTCCAAAAAGTCACCCAAGCCAATCAAAACCTTTGTTTTTTTCCTGCCCAGTCTTTCTGATCCTTCCCAAAGCATAAACATTTATTGTGCTGTTAGGGAGAACTTTGGAAAGGAACAAGCAGAACATGTTTTGCTGGGAGCTTCAGTTTCTGCTGGCCCTAGCAGTGCTCTTCCCCGCTCTGTCCAACCAAAGGCCCTCTCCATTAGCACAGCTCACTCAAGCATCTTTCCTCCTCATTCTGAGAGTTGCTCCAGCCCCTTCCAAACATATAATTATAGGCACAAAAAAAATTTCTTCTTATTCAGCACCAGATAAAACGGTGACTCAGGCATTTTCATTTTCCATTGGAAATGCAAGTTCTTGTGCATTTGGAGTGCTCACCAGGACATAGCCTGAATCTTAAAGGGAGCTCTGTCTGCCCCCTGAGAGAGCAAAATGGTTACAAATGCAAAATGCCAGGTGGAGGCTCTCACAAGTAGCTTCATTTGCTTCACATGGCGAAGCAAACTAAGGTCACTTACCTGTCTCTGCACTTACCCCTGCAGTGTAGTTATCCCAGCAAAACCCCCGACCTACACCCAGCAGTGGGCTGTGGAGACCTGGCCAGCCTGGCTGGCTGCAGCTTTCTGGCTCCTGGGGCTGCACGATCAGCCTGGCATTTGAGACAAATGGTGGAGCAAAGGCGTCTGATCAGGTTTAGGATGGCCCTTGTGAAAAGGGTGACGACACTCTGTTCCTAAAATAAACATGTTTCTGTGCTGTGTCAGGAGATCGCTCATACACAGGCTGGAAGGAAGCAAGATACTTGCTGAAAGGCATGAATCTTTCCAACCACCTTCAGTGGTTATTTTTAAGCTCAGGGCATGCAGTTCTATGAATCCCATCCCATTAAGGCTGGAAAACTGTTAGCTAGGAAGATGGGTGCTCTGGAGCATAACATCCCTCTTCCTCCTGCCCACATGACTTGTGCCTTGCAAAGAGAACCCCTGGGCTGTGAAAAGACTGAAAGGATAATGGGCAGCAGCTGTGCCCACCTCTGCCAGGTATTGTGAGGATGGGCCTGAACGTCCTCCTGGAAAGCTGTGTAGATGCAGCATGTTGTTTGATTTTTAGTTTAAAGTAAATTCATTAAATGGTGTTTTATTGTATTCTTCCAAAGCAGCCAGAGTTGTAGGATAAATATTTATGTAGAACAGCTGCTGAGTTAAGAAAAGATGCATCAGAAATACAAATAAATGTTTTTGCCTTTGCTTCTACCCAAAGGTCCCTGAAGACTTGATTCAATGATTCCTATGAGTCCCTTCCAAAATACTCTACAATTCTATGACTTTGTTGGAATCAATTATTTCTTATACCTCTTCTGGACACAAGGCTTTTTTTTTTTTTTTTTTTTTTTTTTTTTTTTTTTTTTTTTTTTTTTTTTTTTTTTTTTTTTTTTTTTTCATATAATTCAGGAAACAAACACATTGATGAGGTAACAAGTCCATGAGTGCTTCTCCTTTATTTTGTGGCCAACGTGTGTCCAAACCCATCATGGCCTGGCAGCTTTCCACAGGAGTATACTGGACCAAACCCAAATTAGTGTCTAGTCCCTCCTTCTCCAAGCATTTATACTTGCATCAAGTGCTGATGTAGCTTAGTAAACAGGACCCCTCATGGGAAGGACTGTAACATCTCTGAACACGAGCCAAAATCCTTTAATCATAAAGAGATAATCCACTAAATAATTTGAACCCAGCAGTCTGCAGGGCATGGGAGATGCTTTCTGGCTTTGCTCCCGAAGATTCAAAAAGTTCTTTAGAAACTGCTGCCATAGTGTGAGATGCAGCAGGGAGAGCCGGGAGAAGATGACATTTTGATTTGGGTTTGGTTTTCCCCATGACAACATGACTTCCTAAATAAGAGAGAAGGATCAACATCTTGGTCTGTTGGGGAAATGGTGACGTTTCTTCCGAAAAAAGAAGGATCTTTCCACAGGATATTTCTTACAGCTAATGCTCCTCTGGCAAAATGTGGGTGCAGTTTTACTGATGGAAAATGTCTTTCCCTAATTGTTTGAGGATGCTTTACAAATTGCACTCTGTCAGGAAATGAATGGCAGGTGAGTGTGTATGTATTTGTTCATGTGTTCCCACTGCCTGTAGTGCCTGGGGTGAGCTCTGGCTGACTGTCATAAGCCTGGTATCATTAGCAGAAAGGCCTCCCCAGCTTGGGAAGGGGTGGGATATGTTTTGGAAAGACAGGAGTCCAGGATATCTGTTGTATGGCCCAGTTCTTTGAACAGCACTCAGAACAGAGGGGAGGTTTGTCAGTGCCCTATGTTTGTTAGACCTACAGCTCTTGGCAATGTCTGAAGTCCTTTGAACCACTGACAAGGGGCTGATGACGGGAGAAGAGATAGAGACCTGGTATAGTGCATGGTGGGGTAGGAATCCCTCGATCCAGAATGGTCGGGTGAGGAGAGCAGAGCACATCTGTTTTCCTAAGGGGCTACCTGGGAGTATTGGCCCCTCGTGGTTATTAGAGAGACTTTGCTGTTGCCTCAGCAGTTGTGGTGGTTTCACCTCTCTCTGTTTATCGTGTTGCATTATGCTGTTTTGGGTGATCATAGGTCAGCAGTGACGGCCTCCTTGGAGACTCAGGTGCTGAGACCTGACAAGTCCCTCACACTGCAGAGCTTGGAGCTCCAGCTTAGGGCTATTTGTCACCTCTGTCCTCTCCTTGGGTGAGTCACCTTTGTGACTAATATCTCACAACGATGCTGCCTGTTGGAGAGTGCCTTAGCAATCACTGGACTGGTACCTCTCCCCATCTTTGCTGTAGTAGTAGTCTTCTTTTTTTGCCCTTTAGATGTTTGTAGTGAATCTGGGAATTTGCAGAGCAGAGATTTGCATATTTTCTTTAATCGAGCTAAGTCCAGCACCAGTAACAGTGTTGGTATGCTTGTCACATAAGCGCATACCCAGAGCAGCCAGTGTGGTGGTATAAATGATTCTGCAGTTCAAGCATTTTGATTTTTTTCTGCTATTTTTGTCATTCAAAATAAATAGATCATAGTTAGATGTGCCTGCTAATAGCTCAAATATACCTTCAGTTAGGTTCAGTAACATTCCGTCTCAACCCGTATTCCATGGGACTTTCCAGGTAAACTTATATTCCAGAAGAAACACCAGGATTACTCTTGCCTTGAACTATAGTTAGTATTCTTCCAGTTAATGTGATCATCCCTAGAATAGAAAAATTTTGAGCACCCAGCTATTTTCAGACAAGCCCCCAAGCTTCTACCACTTGAAGGGAATGTCAGATATTTTCACATGACAGAAAAGCGTGGCAAAATTCTGTTCTATAAAATATTTTTAACTTTGGGGTTACTGTTTCTTTACTGGATTTCAATTTCTATTTATTCTTGAAACTTGCAAGAGATACATATCCAAATCTGCTAGATAGTTTTACAAACTACAGCCTAGTGTAGATGTATGTGTGGGCCTTTTCCTTTAATGACCCTCAGCAAGCTTGAAAATTAGTGATACAGGCTGACAGATACACCTGGAGGCATCCACAGCCTTAGAATATAACCCATGTTTTCCACCTTTTATTTACTTGATGGTTTTTGTTGGTACTGTAATATTCATGGAGTGAAACAAAATAAGGAACTGAAAAGAGTATTTTTATGTAATTTTGTTGTATCTGTTAAAGTGTTCTGTGTGTTTATCAGAATGAATCACTTGTGCAAAATTCTGTACTCTTTTTGCTTTCCTGACACTGTGAAATATCTACATATCAGTGTAGGGAATGAAAGTACATACAGTATGGGGAGCAGAGATGCAGGTGGGAAGTATTTGCGGTGAATTCCTGCGATGATCAGGAAAGAGAAGCCTGTTCTGAAGAATGTCCTGTGACAGCCAGACTGAACTTGAATGTGTCCTGGTATATTTCCATAATGAAACAGAAAATGCTGCAGCGAGGCAGTCGATCGAATGCTGCCGACAGCTCACCCAGCCCATGCAGGGACAGCCTCCTCATCTCCCGCCTGCAAACAGGGTCTGAGCAGGGTGGGAGCATCCATGGCTTCAAAACATTCCTTGCTATATGTCACAGTGCTACCTGAGCTGGCCAGCCTGACCTGCAGCCATGCACAACACAAACAAAATCCATGTCCAAAAGACGTGTGCCAGGCAGAACATGTGTTCCTTTTCTCTCTGCTCTCCAGAATAGTTGCTGTGCTTTTTTTCCTCTGTAGTTTGCAGTTTTTACTCACTTGCAAGTCACTGGTGTTTTCAGAAGGCTGAAAATGTAAAAAGAAACACAGCATTCACCTTCTGACTGCTGTCTGTGCTGTGTCTGCCAACATCACGCAGGTCCCCTGTGGGCATTAAGGCCAATGCCACCCACATCATTACCCAGCTGGGAGGCAGCTGCTGGCAGGGACAGCCACTTTCTGTGGAAGCAGGGAAAGACTGAGGCTTCTCACAGAGTGCACAGATGCTTTCCACGAACATATGCTTAATTAAGAGGCAAACTCACCACCTGCTCTGCAGCGTGGGTATCCAGGCTCCTTTCAGGCAGGTATTTGCTTTGCTGTGTGCTTATGCTTTTACAGGGGTCTGGAAGTGCTTTTGGTAGTGTTTGTGCAGCTGCGCCTGAAGCCCCAGGCATCAGGTGCTGTTAGCAGGCAGAGCTGCCAGCTTCATTAAGGTAATTGTGCCCAAGGCCTTTCCTTCCTTATCCTGGTTTAATGAGGAACTGCAGCATCCCATTGCTGCTTCCCGTAGCTGCAGGGAGCTGCACGTGGGTGGGAACTGGAGTGGGTTTGCCCTCTGCCCCTACAGCCTCTGGGGCTGCTGCCATCCATCGCCTACAAAGCCCTGCCCTGGGCAGGGAAGGTGAGCTCCTAAAGGTAAACTTTGCTGCTTAAATTAGTATCTTATCTTCTAAAGATGCAAAGAAATTCATTGCTCCCGTTTCAACACTAGCCTCTGCTATAATGCTGCACAGGTTTGGAACCCCTCATCAGCCCTTCCCTAAGCCTCAGACTCTCAGTCTGTGGCCAAATCCCTGGCAGAGCTGGCAGCACTGCGGCAGCCCAGGCAGGGATAAATGGGCCATGCACTCTGCAGCGTTGGTGGCAGGGACAGATTAACCCTCTTTTGCAGAACCAGTGCAGTGATGGCAGCTGGTGGGTGGCTGAGAGTCCTCTCTCCCTGGAGTGCCCTGATAATGGGCACATGGCTCAGGGAGCTCCAAATACCTGTGCTGAAACAGAAGTCACTTAATGTATCTGCCAAGCCCGGCCTGTTTTCTTTCTTCGGACTGTTCTCTCTGCACCCGTCTTAGAAATGCCTTTTCCAGAGGTAAATGCATTTTCTGTGCCCAGTTTGTGATGCATACGACATCTTCAGTGAAAACAAACATTTCTCCTGCAGCATTTTCAGGTTTCTGGGTCCCAAGATGAGATAATGCACAGGGATTTCAACCTGCAGCCACAGAATCTCTACCAAGGAGCACGTGCGGAAATGCAAAATGCACATCTGTGCTCCAACCGTGGAGCCATGTTCTTGTGCCCAGCAGGTTTCCAGCCTTTTCATTCATTAAAAATGATACAGGATGAGGACAATTAATTATTCACTAAGAGTCATTTTGAATTTTCACTGGCTGCATGAAGGTGCCTGTGGGACTGCAAGAAAACAACCATGGCAGTGAGACAGGTGCTTGCTCCATCGCTGGAACACTGGGTCGGAGCCCCTCAAGAGCCTGTCAGACTGGCAGCTCCTGCCAGGCCAAGCATCCCAGTTCCCAAGGGGGAGGCAGAACTGGGGGAGCTAGAGCACTGTGCCAGCCTGCCATGAGCTCACAGAGGCAACGAGCATAGAGCATGAACCTCCAGGGACCCCCAGAGCCTGCCTGGGTTGCTGCACTGTGTTGCAAAAAGCGAAGCTGTCCTGGACCCATGTTTTTCCAGCTATGCAGATGCACAGATGAACCAGGGGTTTATTGCTCTGCAGGACACGTTTTTCCCTGCTGTGAGACAGAAACCATCAGCTCAGGTATTGTAAGATGAGACGAGGAGCGGGAAGCCCACAGCCAGTTTGTATTCAAGATGTGATAAAGAGATTGCTGTGGTTCCTACCTGAATGAGTCCTAGAAACGCTAGTTTGAGTTGTGCCTACAGTCCTGCTGCTGAGGTGACACTGGCCCATGGGGCCATGCCCAGCTGCAGGCTGGGTGCCAGGGCTGGCACCGGTCCCTGGCAAATGTGCAGGAGCTCATGGCACGGGGGCTGCCAGCACCAGACAGAGCAGCTGCAGGAGAAATGTGAGTGGGGCTTGACTTGCTACTGGCAGCCCCTCTCTAAGCCCGAGGTGATCCCCCAGATTTCAGTGTGACTAGGAACAGCATTTGCACCTCTTGCTTTTGGTGGGGCATCATGTGCCTGAGCCAGGGTCCAGCTCCAGCAAAAAGTGGCTGCACTTCATGCTGTTCACATTGGTGTAACAGGCATTGGCTGGGAATGCTTTGTAATTAGTACCAAGAAAATGGGAAGAATCTTCTAAAATACAACTATCCCATAGAAACCTTTTTGTTATCCTAGCATAAAATAACAAGGTAGAACACTAGTGGTGTTCTTTTTGAGTCTTTTTTTTTTTTCCAAATGAAGTTAATCTTATACCTGTGCTGTGTCCAGGGCTGTGCTGCAGATACAGAGGAGGCTGTTATGAAACCTTGGTCAAAACAAAATCTGTTGGAACAATTGCTAAGAGGAGAGCTTGGTGTTGGCCCACTGAGACTTTGCAGCATCCTGTGTGTACTTATTATTTGCTGTGATCAATGACACTGCAAAGGCCGTTTCCCAGGGTAGGAAATGCCTTATTGTATAAACAGGCTATACTGGGAAGGAAAATAGTACCCAGGAGAGAAAGTAGTGATGCATTAGAAGTAATGGGCTCTATCAGTGTGATTTTTGTTGGGCAAGGTAACCTCAAAGATTTATTTAAATAGGGCAGAGATATGAGTGACTGCTACATTCTCACTTTGTAATGCATTTGCCAGTCAGAGAGTAGATAGCAGTAAAGGCATTGCTTTTTACAACACCAGTTCATTTAAACTGAGGCTCTGCAGTACTTGTTCTGTGGTGAGCTAAAGTGATACCCAACACCTTTCTCTGAGTAGGTGAAGTGGGCATTCAGACAGGAATAGTTGCATTTGTGAGTTTTTTTCTGTTTATTTTCTGCAAGTTTTAAAGATCATCTGAAGAACAAATACTGAATAGATTTGTTTCCTGAGGGGTGGGAAAAAAGAACAATGTAAAATATTTGCACCTGTGATCTATTCTCAGTTCTTGCTGTGGGGTCAGGATGTGGGACCAAGGGAACCATAGAAATTTCCTTTTTCCAGGCAAGCAACTAGCCAGTACAGCAAAAATAATTTTATTCTGTTAAAATGAAATACAGTGCTTGACATTAATGCTGTGGTGGAAAGCTGTATGCAGCCTCTTTCCTATGTTAATTTCCTGTTTTATAGGAGAAATTACAAATGTTGGGTTTGCATGACTGGCAGAGCAAGGACTGCTCAAGGCAACATAAACAAATAGCTATGAATAACAGCTCTACGAGTAGACAAATGAACACAACTTGCTTGCAGACAAATGAACAAGCAGTACAGCTGAGGCCAAGCTAGTTAGCTAATGTTTTTCTTTGTAATCTGGGCAACTACATTACCCTGCAGGTGGTAATATCCAGAGCTGGTGCGTTAGTACATTGATGTGATCTGTGTCCCTTACAGTTTGGCAGTATATCCAGAGACACTCCCTAGATTTTGCTGGATGTATATTCAGGCAGCTTAAGTTCAGAACCTCAGCTTCCCTTCTCTCATCTTTGTGTAGGATGACTGTGCTAAAACAGATGGGAAAGGGACACAACCTGCCTCCCTTGTAAATTTTGTGCGTGAAAAAAACTTCAGGTCCAGGTTTAGGCAGCTGCCTCCTGCTTCTGAGCGAGTTCTGGCTTGCAGTGAGTGACCAGGACAAGGCAGGAGGGGAAGGAAGTGTGTAAGGGGTGGAAAGAAGCACTGAACCCATTTGTTCTCTCCCATTACCTGTAGACCAAGGCCAAGGTGTTTAATGATGCCCATTCCAAGGCTCTGGTCAACTTCTGACTTGGCTGCCTCTGGCTGCTCCAAAGTCCCCGTCTCCTTTGTCCTTTGGCCAGTGTGGTGGGCATGCTGCAGAGTGCTGCTCTGTGCTGTTGTACAGGTGATTTGTTCTGCCCTGTTGCTGATTGAATTTTCAGCAGGGAGTGAAGGTGATCTTAACATGCACTCAGATTTTTGAGATCTCTATGGCAGAGCAAGATCTGTTGAAGCAAGTGGGCATTTCCAGGGTCAGTTATAGACCTTTACGTTTATCGGCAAGTAATTCTAGCATTTGGATTTGCTAGGTACAGAGCACAAAGGCTGCATGGTGCAAAGGGGAAAGGCAGTTTAATTTAGTGCTGAGAGAACAATATATCTGAGGGTTTGTGCAGTGCCAGAAAGTTTGGAGGAAAGGAACAAGATTTGTCCTGCTTGGTTCAAGACTCCAACAGGAAAAAAATACACTCCGTTTTTAACATGTTAACAAGACTTAGAATAAAGCTTTGTGAATAAAAGAACAGGCAGGCATTTGACTTGCAGAGAAATAAATTTTCTTTCTTTTTGGTTCTTCCAAAATTTTTTAAGACTAGCACTGTAAAATGTCACAAATTCAACGGACTGGTCAAACCACACTCAAGTGCCTCTTTTTTGTGTTAAACGTGGAGACGATGAAACAGATCATTTTATTGACCTGTCACCTGCAGCACAGTGCACCTGCGCTTCTGCTGCAGACCTGCCACGAGTGCAAAGGTTTGTGACATGAAGGGGAACGCCCTGCTAAGAACAACGCAGAGCTGTCCCAGCTCGCGGTACAGCTGGGGAAAACCCCGCCTTTGGGCAGGGCCCCGGCTGGGCAGGGGCCGAGGCGGGGGCCGGGCGGGCCGTGTCCCGGGCGGGCGGTGTCCCTCACGGGCCGTGTCCCGGGCGGGCGGTGTCCCTCACGGGCCGTGTCCCGGGCGGGCGGTGTCCCTCACGGGCCGTGTCCCGGGCGGGCGGTGTCCCTCACGGGCCGTGTCCCGGGCGGGCGGTGTCCCTCACGGGCCGTGTCCCGGGCGGGCGGTGTCCCTCACGGGCCGTGTCCCGGGCGGGCGGTGTCCCTCACGGGCCGTGTCCCGGGCGGGCGGTGTCCCTCACGGGCCGTGTCCCGGGCGGGCGGTGTCCCTCACGGGCCGTGTCCCGGGCGGGCGGTGTCCCTCACGGGCCGTGTCCCGGGCGGGCGGTGTCCCTCACGGGCCGTGTCCCCGGTGGGCCGTGTCCCTCACGGGCCGTGTCCCGGGCGGGCCGTGTCCCTCACGGGCCGTGTCCCCGGTGGGCCGTGTCCCTCACGGGCCGTGTCCCGGGCGGGCCGTGTCCCTCACGGGCCGTGTCCCGGGCGGGCGGTGTCCCTCACGGGCCGTGTCCCGGGCGGGCCGTGTCCCGGGCGGGCCGTGTCCCTCACGGGCCGTGTCCCCAGTGGGCCATGTCCCTCACGGGCCGTGTCCCTCACGGGCAGTGTCCCGGGCGGGCCGTGTCCCTCACGGCCCGTGTCCCGGGCGGGCCGTGTCCCGGGCGGGCGGTGTCCCGGGCGGGCGGTGTCCCCGGTGGGCCATGTCCCTCACGGGCCGTGTCCCTGGCGGGCTGTGTCCCTCACGGGCCGTGTCCCTGGCGGGCCGTGTCCCTCACGGGCCCTGTGTGTGCCGCGCGGCTGTCAGCGCGTCCCTGAGCGCCAGGTGGCAGTGCTGCCGCGGGGACTCGGAGCCCCTCCGCACCCTCCTCTCCGGGCGCTGAGCATCCCTCTCCGCTCAACGATTTCTAGGCCACGCGTATTTCCCAAGTGCGAGCCGAAATTATGTATTTCAAATTTCCGTTGAGCAGAGAGCCCCACCGTTGAGCCCGACAGGTTGTCCCTGTTTTGTCGCACACAGGCGCTGGAGGCTGCGGATCTGCGGGCAGCGGGTGGGAGCTGCCCCGGCGGGTCCAGCCCCCGGTCTCTAAACGCTGGTGCTCAGAGGAGCATCTGGGGCTTCCCGCAGCTCCATTTCCCTCCAGCTGAGCCTCCAGCAAGTCCCGGCCCCTGGTACAATCTCCTGCGGCAGCTTCGGTGCGTGCGGGAGCCGCAGCTCCCCGCCCTGCAGGCAGCGGACGGTGGCCCGCTCAGCGCCTGTGCAAGGAGAGAGCCCCTCTGTGCCGGGTGACAGACGTCCTGGTTTATTGATGCTGGCCATTCAGGTCCTGGTAAAAAAAATAAAAATCCTATGTGTTTGTACTCTAGGGTTTGCTTTTTTTTCTTTTTTCATTTATTTTACCTCTCTTTTCCTTCTCCCCCTCCCTTTTTTCACTCTTTACCCCCCTTTCCCCTTATTCTTTCCCCCTTGTTTCTTCCCCCTTCCCCTTCCTCCCATTTCTTCTTTTCCTTCCTATTTTTTCTTCCTTTCCTTTTCCTTTCCCCTTTCTTCACTTTTTCTTCCCTTTTCCTTCCCCTTCACTTTTTCTTCCTGTTTTTCTTTCCTATTTTATTCCTTTTTTCCTTCCCTTTTTATCTTCCCCTTTTTTCTCCCCTTTGCTTCTTTTTTCTTTCTTTTTTCTCCTTTTTTCTTCACTTTTTATCTTCTTTGTTTCTCTCTCTTTTTTCTCTCTTTTTTTTCTCCCTTCCTTTTATATGTTTTCCTTTCCGCCCTTACCTTCCTTTAATTTCTTTCTTTCCCGTTTTTCCCCTGGAGCCGGGGAGGGCGGCGGTCGGTGCGGCGGCTCGGGCCCCGCTGGGGGGCGCTGCCGCTCCGCCGCGCCGGGCCCGTGAGGGGAGCGCCCGCCCGGGCTCCGCGCGCTGCTCGGGGATCGCGGGCCCGGGAAATGGCGGAGATGAAGAAAGGGAGGCAGAGCGGCGCACTTTGAGATAGGAGTGGGTACCGGTGTCCTTCGCTTGTAAATTATGGGGTTCATACCTAGTATGGACTGATTTAAGTAGGCAGTGAATTTTACCCTAATTTTCTTAAAAGCCAGTGGGTTTGGTTGAGAACCTCCAGTGTCTCTTATAGCACAAAGAGTGCACGTTCCTCTGTAGGGTATCACCAGCTGTGGTTCTGGTTATCACTAACTGTGACTCAACATAGATGGTCAGCCCCAAGGGGACAGCGTTGTAACTTGATGAAAAGAAACTCGGACTTGTTTTGGTTTTTTTTTCCTCATTTCATTGGCGATTCTTGTATTGTTGCTCAGTTTCAGCAGCAGTTCTGGTGTGGTGTGGTCACCTTGCATGGCAGTGCTTCCCCTTCCCAGCTCCCACACTTGGCTGCGTTCCCTTTTGTCGTGTGTCATTTTGGGGATCCTTGTGCCCTGGGATTGTTCACCTTCATTATAACAGGGATTAATTGCGTCCCTTCCAATCTCAGTTGTAAATACCTCATCCAAACTATTCCATGTGCAAAAAGAAAAAAAATAGTCTTGCTCTAATCCACAGGCCCTTGTAAACAGAACTGGGGAAAGCTTTGGCCTATGTATAGCAGTGACCAGGATGCCCTCAAGCAAAAAACAATGCTGGATTTAAAGGCAAATTTAGGTATTTTCCCAATTTTAGAAACCTCTCCCCCTTCAAAAAATGAATTATTAGCCTGGGAGCTTTACTTTCTTCCAAGTCTTTATCTAATTGCATTTCCAATTTTTCCATGAGAAACATATTCCAAGATATTTTGTAATTCTCCTCATCCCCCAAAGACAGGGGAAAGTTTACAACCTTCTGAGGTTTCCTGAAGACTGACCATCCAAGGGTTAAATAATGTAAGAAAGAAACAAGATTAATTTAAAGTAAAATAAAATAGTTCTGTGACCCCAATATTGTTTTCAACTTTTTATAATTCATTGTAGGAAAAGAAGACAATTTGGTGCAATATTATATTTAAGTATTTTTCACTCTCCTCACATGCATAAAAGAAGCCTGGAAATTTTCTGAAATGGTGTGTGCTGAGAGCTGTAATCCTATAACCCTGTGAGGTGCCGTCACTCTGGTCATGCTGCTAGAGTTGGATTCCTTGTTTATGCAGGATGGAAAAGGATCTGAGTGGGAAACATCTTTGTTTGAAGCCCTGGTGTTTCCACAGAGCAGGATGGAGGCTGCAGGACTAATCCCTGTTTTGCACACTTGAAAGATAGGGCTTCCCTGATGCATGAGTCTCTTACCAGTGAAAATGGCTTTGCCAGTGCAGCCCTGGGAAGTGAGGGTTTGGGTGGGTATAGTGGATCCCCACTGCTTGCCTGGTGGCACTTCCAATCTCCCCTGCCTCTGCACTGCTGAGCTGATGGTTCTGGGGCAGAACGACTGTGGGTCTGAAAAATAAAGTCCTGGTGAAGGAAGGTGTCAACCTTGTCATTTATTGCAGTGTGAATCCAGGAATCCTGCAAACACGCTGGAAGAGCTGGTGAGGGGGGTGAGAGTGGCTGGGGGGCCAAGGCTGCTCTGCAGCATCTGTGCCAAGCTCCCTCCGTATGGCCTCCCAGGGGGGAGCGAGATCTGCTGGGGTCTCTGCTCGAGGTGCAGAGGAGTTGAGCTGTGAGCAGAGGGGATGCTGTCAGAGGTGTCAGCTGAAGAGTGTCAGTCCCTTCTGAAGGGGAGACCTTCCTGACAGCTCCATCTGTGCGAGCATGGGGAGAGCCAGGGCCCCTCCAGCAGCACCTCTTGCCTGCGTTGCCTGAAAAATCCCACCCTGAAATGCATCTTCCCCCCAGGGAAGTGTCTTTGCAAGCTTTCCCATGGGGAAGGCTTACAAAAGCACATCATCGCCCTGCTTTCATGGATGGAGGACCCAGCAGTGTGGGGAGGACGGTACGCACCTGTGGTCACCGTGTGGTCTGGTGGCAGTCAAAGTGTAGTTGCTCAGGCTGGTGCTTTCTCTTGGCATTGAGGGTGATCTGCAGTGTTTGTGTCTCAAATGCTTCAGTGCTGTGCTTGTGAATCAAGCAGAATAACTGCTTTAAAAGCAGCAGTCTAGTTTTAGAGCTGGCATAATCATAATTCCTACACCACTAGGAGCAGGGGGGGAGGAGCAGATAAAAATCAGAAAATTAGAATTTATTACAATAAAAGCCAAAGTGCTAGAAGCCAAAATTGTCATTGTAATGTGAGCTCTTTTTGATAGTGTCCTATTACATCGTATAAGAGGTTGAACATGCGTGCGAATATCTTGGTTGGTAATTATCTGATTTGTGATATGTAGCTAATGTGAATTTGTTGTTCTGTACATTATGCAGCAGCAATTCATTTCTGAACAACATTAACTGGCACTATAGCAGTTCACTGCAGAAATTACAGGCATAAACATATGTTTCACTTAGGCTGAGTAGTAGCAATCCTGGTCAGGGGAGATGTGGGGCGAAGAGCTGAGGGTACATCTGTTCCTAACTCACGCTGGCAACAGAATCCTCCTCTCCCAGATGATGCTGGGTATCCTCAAATTATCCAACAAGCCGAAAAGACCTGTGCAGACAGATGTGTGTAGCAGCTGGCCAGGGGGCCCCACATGTGGGAGCTGACATCTCTCCTATTCTGGAATGAGTTTGTGGAGAGTGGTGTCTCTGCAGGCTGCACCAATCAATAACAAAGATCTGCAGGCGTGGCTTTCAAATTAGATAAGCTTTAAAGCTGATGTCTGAATGATGGAAACAATATAAACACTTAACTGAATGCACTCCCGTCACTGCATCCCTAACAACTCTTAGATAAGACCATTTGTATTTTATGGGATCTTATTTGCTTTCACTTTATTTAATGACACCACTAAATAAAAACACTCAATAATTGTTGTTGCTTACTTCAGTTCATCAATTAAATGTGCAAGGCTATTAGTATAGATATATTTTAAGATGGATCAATTAGCAAAGGTTAAATAAATCACCCTACTGAATGCACATCAAATGTCTCCCCATTCTTAGAGTATTAAAAAGACATTTCTTTAAAGACCAAAAGTATTGGTGCTACATATGAGAGAAAAGGTCTCTTGGCTTGTGTTATTGCAGGTTGTGTCACATAATTTTTTCACAAATGTGCACAAAAAGCCTCCTTGGAACAGAAGGAGCAGAATGAGACCAGCAGTGTGCCCACTGGTACTGTTGGAAATGTCTTACTCCTCTGATCGCTAGAAACCATATCTAATTTCTAGTCTAAATTTATTCTTGGCCAGTTTCTACCCATTTCCTCTTGTGCCAGCATTGTCCTTCAGCTTATCTGTCCTCTGACTGCTGTTATTTATGCCCTGTTTACATTTCTTTCTGCCTGGGCAATGAAGATCTATGAAACATGTCCATTGTGCTTTAGTTTGTAGCCAGTTTCACGCTCTTAATTGCTCTAGTGCCAGGGTTTCAAACAACACAAGGGAACATCCTTTGTTTTAAGAAGAAAAGCTTTCATTGAAGCTGCACAATATTGTGGGCATATTTCCTGTTTGACTGAGGGTTTATGAATTCTCTATATTTTTAAAATTTTTTATTATCCCCATAAAATTGGAAAGCTGGGTCAAGTTTAAGCTGACAGAGTCCATGTCAAATGATTTAATAAATAAAAAAAGAAAGAAGATTTTTCAGACCCTACATTGTGCCAGGAGTCAAGGAAGAAAATTGAGAGAATTGCAATAAATGCTAAAGCTATCCATGTGCAAATAATAAGACTGTGAGTAGCATGTAGCTTTTTCTAGAACAAATGCCTGGTGTCTACCTCCTTATGTTAACTGTTTTCTTTTTCAAGGGGAACTTTGCAGGAGTCAGTCTGGCATGTTTAACTGGAGTGAGAGCTGGTGCCTGCTGCACAGGTATCTCTTGCACACCCCACACAGAGCATTGGTAGTGTAAGGGGCTGATGCTGGCACTTATGGGAAGAATCTTTGGAGCGTCAGTGAGATCTGGAAGTTTGCTTTGTTAATGTAGATTTTGATAATCCAAACACACTTTTTTGGCTCATGACAGCAAAGACTTACTGATGAATAAGCAAGGTCCTCAAAGTTGTTGAAGGTAATGAAGTGTCTGTGAATTATGCTCTTTCACAAGGACATGTTTGTGTTGCATATGCTCCTTTTATTGCTACTGTCTTCAAGCTTCTTTACTGCATCTTTAATGAGGAGACAGACACTGCCCTGGTAGCTACAGGTCTACACACTTAATTTCCTAAGTGTCCGACTTAATCAGTGCAGACTTAAAAGTAGCTCTGAGTCACTTCCCTGTCAAATCAGTTTTTTCATCTGAGGGCATCTTCTTGCACCCCACATTTTACAGCATTTGAGGTGGGCTGAAGTGGGTATTATAGGCACTAGAAGTATCTAGTTTAGTATCTGAGTTTCTAGAAGTATCTACTCTAACAGACTGAAGAAATAATAGATTTGCCTCTTAACATGCAACATGTATTGTTTGAAGGGAACATGTATTATTGGCATTGTTTAGCAAACAGAAGGCTTCCCAAAGCCAAGCAAATGAGTGACAAAACTTGCATTAGGCTTATGAAAACGAGTTAGGGGAGAGAGAGCATCCTTGCAACCAGATCACAACTACACTGTCCAAGCCACTGACAGGCAGCATAAGCCAACACTCCTCCAGGCTGGAACTACCCAGCATGTTTTGATGTTTAGCTTCACTTCCTTTGTATGGGGAGGTTGCCTAGGAATACAGAGCCTCTGGAGCAGAAACACGGCCTCTGGAAGAGAGAAACATCAGTGGGCCTAACTCTGCAGAAGAAGAGCTACCTCAGGAACTAGGCAGTTCATAAAAATAATTGTGTGTCTCCTTTTCCTTGGTGCAGAAAATCTGAGACTCTGAGAGTATCAGGATTTCAGCCCCTTTGCTGCTCTGGCCCTCTTCTAAGACAAGGATGCTTTTTGGGCAGAAAATCCCAATACGCCTCTGCAGTTAATGGATAGCTGGTCATCTCTCCATGGAGTGCTGAGGATCTCTGTTGCCATATTGCCACCTGTACCCAGCACAAAGTCATGTTCTCCTTAATTACTGACAAAAATGTCTCTTCAGAAGCCTCCCAATAATTACTCAAGTACCCACTTAAGTGGCTTTTAATTCAGGCTCCTCACCCTCACACTTGTGCATTTTCCAGTTGCCAGCACAGCTAGTCGTATGTATAAGCTTCTGCCAAAAGAAAATGCTAATACCCTGCCCCCTAGTTTATACTACCTTGCACGAGCTTCAGTGAGCCCATAGCATCTCAGGAGATGATATTTCCAACAGGCTAGACCAGGAGCATTCAATCATAATGAAAGATGAAAGCTCTTAGTGTGAGTTTCCCTACAGCTGACAACATTTGGCAGTTCTACAGCATCTCTTGCTGTTCTGCTGCTGTCTGCCTTGCCAGCTCCCCTTATTATTGGAGGCTGCCCCTTGCCCCTGTTCTGGGGCAAAAGCCCATAGGCTCCTGTAAAAGCTCTGGGGGCAGGTGGCAAGGATAAGCCATAGACATCATGCTGGGTGCCGCAGGAGGCAGCTGATGCTGCCCATGGGGTGGTGGGAGGGCAGTTTTTCCAACCTTACAGCCTTCTTTGTGGGAGTAGAAAGGGAAGCTCAGGGGATCCTCTCCTCTCATCCTGTAGGACCCAGCTGCATTCAACAGGGAATGCTTTAGATCATGACTTTAAGGGTAAGCAGGGTCTGTTGCCTGTTTCTCCATGACTCATTGATGGCATTGCTCTCTCTGCTTAATGCCACTGTTTTACTGGGGTAGTCTCCAGACACCAGGTCCAATCAGAGACCTGTTTGCAGCAAGCTCCAGCAGCCCTTTAGCAGATTTTTTTTCTGTTTGTGATTGAGACCAAAGGGACATAGATATACGATAGATATATATGATATATCTATCCATATACTGTATATAGATATATAGTATATATATAGATATATACTCTGTCCCTGAAGTGAGAAGGTGCATATGAAGGGGGAGGGCAGGCAAGCATGACCAGAGAGGAAGAAAGAAGTCACACTGTACCGGAATTCCTTGTCCAAAATAGAAGCTGTAGAGGGGTATGAATAAAGGATGAAAGGAAACAGGGTTGCCCATGTCCAAAAGCTTTCTTGCAAAGTCCTAGAAGAGTCATAGAAAGTGGTTAGAACGGCTATGGCATCTTCTGCTTTAGGCACTTTGGGAGTTCAGCAGTCTGAGAGCAGTAAAAGCTGGAACTATAATTCATGTCATGGAGACACATATGAGTGGTACAGGCTGGGAGGCTGTGATGGGTGCATCCACAAGGAGTAGCCAATCAGTACAGGTGCTTTTTTCCCTTGAAAAATGCCACTTTATCAAAACCATGCAAGGCAGAAAGGAAATAGTCATTTCAGAAGAACGTGTTGCGCAGGGATTTCAGTGCCAAGTTTCATGCCCCTGCTCTGCCTACTGCAAAAGCAGAGACTTGGTCTGGACAGTGGTGAGACCACCACTTCTACCACACTGGTGTGCTCTCCTCTCTTCTGGTATTTTGTCGTGAGCTCCAAAAGGTCTCACTCATTTTCATTTCACGTGGGGAAGAAACATAACTTTGAATGCCAGATTTTCTGCAGGCTGGATTTCTGTTCATCTTAGCTCTAATACCAAGTGACACTGGGTGAGTGTCAGAAGCTAGGCAGAAGGGACCAGTTGTGATTATGAGTCTGGTCTCCGCCATAACTCAAATCAGGACTGCACCAAACAAGCCCAGTCAGTCCTGTGTGGCAGGCATAATCAATAGGGCATGAAACTTGTAGCTAAATGGGATTTGGACTAGATGTCAGAAGCAGCCTTTCTCAGCTGAGGGTGGTAGAGAGCCACATTCCTAAGGGAGCTGTGCGATTTACAGGACTACAGTGCTGCAAGTACCTCATCAGAGATCAGACCATCAGACCAGCCTTGTCAGTGATGATGAAGGTACTGCTGGTTCACTACACGGGTGACTTCTCCAGGGTCTCTTGTACCCTGTGCACTGTGATATCAGCTTATCTATTTTTGAAAGAGGTTGGCTCTTAGGGTGAAATGATAGCAAATCCATCACAACTCTTGCCATGTTCAACTCTTGATGAATTACCTTTGATATTAACAATAAACATGAGCCTTGCCTTGACTTACAGCCTCCAGATTTCACTCTGACTTTGCTGGATTGAGACAGTCCCTCCTATCAAAAATGTTCTTACTGAGAGGTGAGAGATTTATCAGTCAGGGCTAAGTTTTCTCTGACATTTTCTTAGATACTTAGGCTCTCAACATTTGTCTTTTGTGGCCAGATTTTCATCAACAAAAAACTATCAGTAGACATGGTATTAACAGGCTAAATACAGGCAAGTACCAAGAACATTTTCAAGAGTGGCCCCATGTGAATCCCTGTAGATGTGCTATTACTGCAACCAAGAGTCCAAACTGCTCACATCTTTCACTATATCCGTATTCTTCGTAGTCCTCAGACCATCTTTGTTCTGCTACTTGTGAAATGTGATAACCAGACTTTGTGGGTTGTGATACTGGTGTTTGCTGCACTGGTACAAATATATTTGTACAAATTTGATACAAATGAGCATTGGTCATTTTTCTCCCTATTGCTCCATCCGTGCATGCATGGGCTTGGGGTCTCCAAGCTGCAGTTCTGTGAAGAAAGCTCCTTTTAGCTGTATTTCTCTCATGGTTCCCAATTCCCAGAGTCACTGCTTTCTGAGGAAAAAAAATTTCCCAGTCTTGAAGTAATACACTGCACAATTTATCCCCAGAGATTTGATCTGGCTGTGTTAAAAGGAAACTTGTTTCTATGAACTCAGTTTCTGTGTCAGTTCAGTGTATTCTCTTCACCAGACTTACCACGATCATTAATTACTACTGCATTAGTCTTTGTATCCTTGGCAAACTTAGATTTCCTTCCAGACCACTGATATCTTTATTGGTGTCTGGATTGCAGCAGCTCTGAGAGTCCGGGGAAAGAGGACATGGGATTTCATTTTGCTGGAGAGATAGCGGAGTTGATCTATTGCTGGAGGGGGAAATAGATTACAATGCAAATAGCAAGAGGTGTGCTTGGAAGCCAGGGGTTTGTGGGGGAAGAAATGCAATCACCCAGATCCTTTTTACCCAGCACTTTAGGTCAGGGGGGGTGAGGGAGTCTTCAAACCTTGTCCTGGCTGCGTGACAGTTGTAATCTCACATTTACATTTACTGTTGAATATGCCCTTGCAGTACGCAGGAGAAATAAGGTTTTAAGTAAGATGCAATCTGATTACATGTAACTTCAGAGACATCCTTAGGGTAGGATTAATGTCCCAGAACTTCTGGACTGCAGAGCTGGATGGCAATGGGAATACCAGGTCTTGTCAGAGTTGCTGCTTTTCTTCTGAGCTCTCCAAATGGGAAGGACCCTTTGCTGAGTGTCAGAACAATGGGCTGCCCTAGTGAAGCATTGCTCTGCTCACCTAGCAGGATTTGAGATACGACCTAGATCAGGCTGCAAATCCTGGGCTTGTGGATTTGGAGGTTGGATGAAGGGTAAAGCAAAGTTTGGGGTCAGGGAACTTTCCATGGCCTCTTTCAGTCTCTCTGAATCCATTAGGTGCAGATAGACAGATTTATAGGTCTGCAGGAAGTTTGGTATTTCTCTTGACAACTTCTGGCCCTTCCTCCTCCTCTTGACCTATGCCAGTGCCACAAAGGTGCATAAAGGAAGTGATGTCTTCAATCTCCAAGCCTTCACCTGCTGTGGAGCAGATGGTCCCACAGGCCTGCTGGAGGAGCATGATAGGGGTTTCACTCTCCCTCCCTCCTTTCTTATCATTCTCAATCACATAATCGTGTTGGTTTGCCTCAGCCAAGATCTAATCAGGAAGGATCTCTTTGACTTTCAGCAAAGTCAGCTTGATGGAAACTTTAAATTGAAAGGCTTTTCCTGACACACGTGAAAATAGTTTTGGTTGAAATTGGTCTCTGGCTGCATGGCTACAATGTGAGGAGTTTTCCTTCCTCCCAGGGAGAGGGAAAGTATGGGCAGCCTCTCAGACCTCCTGAGCCCAGAGACTTGGGGGCCCTGGGCCTGAAGGTGCACTGTGGGGTTACACTCCCCTCTCCACCCAGACCACAGCACCCTCATGCAGGTGACATGTAAATCCATCACAACCATGTTCAGTGTCTGGCATTATTGAAACTGTATGCTAAAATGGGCTACAGGTTGTCATCAAAATAAGTTAAAGAGAACAGTGGGGATGGCTGACCTCTCCTAGGGAGAAGAGTAGGAATTGTTCCTAAAAGCACCGCTATCCTGAGGTCTGGGGACTGAGTTTCGGCTTTAGACAGAGGAGGGCATGATGTGCGTGTGTTCAGCCTCAGGCTCAAAAGTGGGGTTGTTTGGTGGTGGCTATTCCACCTATTTCACTTCAAGCTTCTGCTCTGCATTAAAAGCACAAATGTCTTTTTCTAAGAAACTGTGAATGCAGATGTAAGACCTGGAGTGAAATCTCAAGTTCACACTTTCTTTCCTCTTCCACGTTCTTGTAATTCCTGTGGCTTAAGGCTATTGGACAGGTAGCCATGGGTGAAAAATCCCTAAGAAAGTGGATGGACAGAGTTGCTGGGTGTTGGGAGAAGCCCAGTGAGGAAGAGGAGGAAGAAAGGAAGAGAGGCAGCTGTCTGTCCTCTCTTAAATTCAGCAGCTCTATCTAGTACAGGTGAGTTTTCTTTCTGGATGCATAGGTGGGTGTTTCTAAGCCTGTAGCAGCTGGTTGTCCATGTGCCAATGGCTCAGCAAGGGTGGGCTCTTGGCTCTGTGTTGCACAAGGTGACCTGCAAGCGGAGTGTCCATCCTTTCATTACTCCTTGATGGGAGATCCTTCAGCAAAGCCTCCCCTGTGCTGCCCTCATGACTGAAGTGCTGTGTGGGAGCTGACACTGGGCAGGTGTTTGCAGGCCCTTTCTCTTGGACTCCTGCCACTTAGGAAGCCACAACCAAAGTGTATCACTGCAAGGACAGCAGCTTTTCATGTCCTGATCCCATTGGGAAAGGCACTGACAGAATGGTTGAGGAACAGGACTGGTGGGCTGAGGTGATAAAAACAGATTTGCAATAAGGCCACCTTGAACAAACCCCAGGTCTGGCTCTGGCATGTGGGACAGGCACTGACCTGTCTGCAGGGAGGTCTCTCTTTATATGTAGGAACAGTATGAGATGCTCCCTGCTACTGCTCCTTTTCAGGCTTCATTTCAGGGAAATAATCCCAGCAGGTACTTCCAGAACTCTGGAGACAAAAGTCTCTTCAGCCATACAGGAGGCTTCTTGAAGAAAAAATGCTTCACAATGCTTTAATTTTTAGTTCCCTTCAGTGAGGTGAAGCTTTCTTGTGTTGCCCTGCCTCCACCTCATATAGGCGACAAGTCAACAAGGAGAAATAAAAGCTCCTGCTAAGTAGAAAATCTTCTCTTAAAACGAGAAAAAAATATGTGAATGTATAAAATCCTAGTAGAATTATTTATTTTTCTAGGCTGCAGTTGGTTTTGTTGTGTTAGTGCTGCTTTTGGCCTGCTTTTTTGCAATAGTGGTTTCATTCTGCAGTCTGCCAACTGCGGACCTGCCCTCGCTTCAACACCTACATGGGCCCAACTTCTGCCCAGGCTGGAGCTGATTTGAAAGACACCAGCTAAACTAATAAATACTTCTTGTGATGAGTTGCAAATTTTATTTAATTGAATCTTTGAAGGCAAAAAGGGGAGTGAAGGGCCCATTAAATGAATTATTTCAATATAGCAATCAGGTGATGCAGGCTCTTCTGTGTTTATTAAAAGGCCAAGTCAGCTCTAAGCTCAGCTGTGTGAGAACAGCCCAGAAAGCCAGCCAGTTCTTGTACTCTGCTACTGTTTTAGGGCCAGATCACTCTCCCTGAATAGCATATTTTAAAGTGGCCATGTGAATTCTTATTAGGCATCCAAACATAGATACAAACACATGCATTGTAAACAGAATTACTCTGCACAGAAACCAAGCAAAATGCAGTAAGGTCTTGTCATGTCTTTATCAGGTTACCCAGGCATGTTTTTTTTTTCATAAAGTCCGCCCACGCAGAGAGACTGGGGAATGCCAAAGCTGCATGAATTTTAATTATGCTAAACATGCAACAAGGGGCTACCTTGTAAAGAATAAAGTTAATAAAACATGGATATGAGCTTAATTCTGCTTAACAAGCAGCCCTGACAATGCACATTTTAGATGTAATTTACACAGCGTGGAAATTTGGTACAATTCTTAAGAGGTGTCTGCATGCAGACTTTCAAACTCAACAGTGCCTTCCTATTGGAAGAGATTTGTTGCTATGCTGCTGTAAAATGGTGAATTAGGCCATTCATAATTATTGGCCAGAGATGGCTGTCTTTCCCATTCAACTACAGCAATGTGCACACACATTTTAAAGTGGTATTAAATGTAAATCTCTTCCTTAATTTTCATGTATGCATTTTCAGTAGCTCTGCAGATAAAACAGCAAAAAACCTGTATATGTTTATATCTGTAGTTAGCTCTGAGTGTACGGAATTAGTAAGGCAGAGATATGCCTAATTACTGAATCTACAGAACACAGCCCATGGCTTTTGAAGGCTCTATGAAAAATAAACAGGATATTCCGTTAGCAACCCTGCGGGAATTATTGCACTTCACTAAGGAAAGATGCCAATAACCTCCGTTTTGACCTAGATAGATCATTCTGTTTAGGAAGGTAAGGGAATGTAATTCTAGATCTCTTCTCTGTTCAAGTCACCAAAGCCCTGAAATTCAGCCAGGCCTTCATTTTAAACCTCAGCACTAAGGACAGAAGAGTTTATTTATCAAGAAAATGAAACCTCAAAAATGGTAATATCTTGAAATATTGATATTGGTCACGCAGAGGCTCCTGTAAGTTTGGGGTGGGGATATTTCGTGAGCACAGTGAGTCTGATCCTCCAACAGCCACACGGAGTCTGACCCTCTGCCTGTTCCTCTGTGCCAGATGAGGTTTTCTTCACAAACTGCAGGAGGAGCACTGGCATATCTCTCCAATGTCATCAAAGCAGTCTTTCTTGGTTCTTTTATGAATTGGTCCTACTCTTGCATGCCACTTTTCATAGGGTGCACTGTGCAGCTTTGCAGACTGGGACTGAAGTGAGGATGCTCGGAGAGAAGTGGCATGCGAGAAAAACTGCTATAATTACTATGTAATATAGATATTTTTAGATAAATATGTTTTAAAACTATGTTAAAGAAAAATGGCATATCGGCCCAGTTTGCTCAAACAATTCAGCTTCCATTGGTAGCAATGAGGAAGGCAACCTGTGACTCTCACAAGGGCTAGTTGGTCTGGAACAGTGTAGGCTGCACAACCCTCAAAGAGAAGTAGCTGATATAGATGAAAATGGAAGATGTTTTGAGCGCTGTTTACCCAAATGGAAGTTGAAGGAGAGATCTTCTACTGTAAGAGATGAAAGCACATGGGGGCTTTCCTGTTTCACTTGGCAGCCCACCAAAGGTAATGTTTCACCAGTGAGAATGACAGTGCAGGAGCATGGTGAGGTTGGCCTTCCATTCTCCAGCTTACTCTGGGCTTGCTTGGTGTTTATAAAATCTTGGGGTCTTCAGAAAGTTTTGTGAAGTTGGGGCATGATCTAACCTGGGCAGAGCAGATGCGCATGTCAGTAATGTCACCAGGAGCTCATGGCACTGTGCCTGTGTTCAGAACCAAAACCCGTGGACTCCTTGGCCATTTATAGATAAAGGCAGACCTGCATGTTGGCAAATGCAACACTACATTCAGTTTCACAAGCTTTGGCTTAATTTAATTCAGTCACTGCAGAAGTAGGAAAGACCTGGGAGAAGCCTTTCTTCTTAAAGAGTTGCAGCAACTCTCTTTCCAGATGCACAGATCATCAAGAAAAAGAATGGTGTGACCAAGTTTATCACTGATTAAGATCATTTTTAAGTGCAGAGCTGCTGCTCCAAGTTTACAGCTACACAACAAAACAAATTATTTGCACATCAAAATAACTGGAACCTATCTAATATGGGGTTGATAAACCAGCACTTTTTCACCAGAGACTTGAAGACTACAGGCAAAAAAAAGTATGTTTATATATAGATGGAAAAACCTCTTTCTTGAGAAGATACGAAGATATGCTCATATCCTTTGAAGATGAAGCTTTGGATAATTCACTGGCAGTTCAGACAGTGATTCTCTGATTGCAAACAGCTTTCTTTAGGCCATGCCTGTACCTTGTACTGCAATAATTCTTTGATGTCAAGTGAAATAATCCGATAGAGAAAATTAAAATATGAAGCATTTTAGCTAGAGGAAAGGGAAGAAAAATCTTTATTGATTAAAGTTATTAAGTTAAAAAGAGATCAACAGCCTGGAGAACCTGATTCCACCTTGTTTTGGTATGCATAGAGACTAAGAGTAAAAATCAGGAAGTAATGCCAGAACTTAGTTCATCTTTATGGACATAGTGGGTGGTTGTTTCTTTTCAGTTGTCTTTTCTCCCCAATACATTTAAATAATTTAGAGCTGAAGTCTAGACGTGAAGAAGTTAGAGAATTTTTAGAACTTAGAAGTGAAGTAGTTTAAAAAGATTATTTTGCCAAAGTTGGTAATTCTTAGGGCGTGCCAGCAATTGGTCTAAAATGCTCTCATCAGCTGGAAACATGCATCACTCGTACACCTTCAGGACTCGTTTAATCCCATCTGACATTGCTACTCGCCAAAGCTTAGCAGCGTCCTCTCTTCCCAGCCGAGATCCCTCTCCCTTCACCCCGACGCCTGTGCGCTCCCCCAGGTATCTTGCTCATCACCTAACTAACCTGACAGCTACCATCGCTACCTGTTACTTGAACCCGAAATCGGAGAGCACCATCCTTGTGGCAGGAGCAGCAGTTATCTCAGGATAACCAGAGATGCATTTGTACCTTCAGTTTTGTTCGGTGCGGTTTTGTGGCTGGAGATAGGCGGGAGCCGGCCTAGCACCTGCTGCTGGCGGTGTGTCGTGGGACCGCTGTGGCCGAGGGCAGCTCAGCAGTGCCCACCGCCGCTGGAGCCGCCCGCAGGCTCCCGGGCCGAGGAACCGACCCGCGGCAGAGCAGCCCTCGGGCTGCCGGGGCTGTCCCTTCTCTCTGCTTCCACGGAGAAGCAGGGAAAGCCACGGACACGCTCGGCTGCCGAGGCTGGGTGCTCGGGCGCCGACAGCAGTGGCCAGAGAGGCCGGGGTGGCTGCACGAGTGGCAGGCGGCTCCGCCGGGAGGGCTGCGGTCCCAGGGAAGCCCGGCTGCCGGCGGGAGCGGCGGGTCTGCCCGGGCGGAGGGGCCGAGCGCCTCGGAGCTGCAATTGCTTCGCTTAGCCTGCGCGATATTTCTCATCCAAACCTCGATCACGTAGGATTGCGTAGAAGAGGGCGAGCGGGAGCAGCTGCAATTCTCTGCGAGCCCGGAGCCCGGAGCCCGGCTCCTGCCCGGACGCCGCGGGGCTGCGGGGCTCCCCGCCGCCTTGGCAATAGCCCTGCGCAGCGTGGGCGTCCGGGGGGGCTTCCCCGGCCCCTCCCTCCCCTCGCCTCCCCCCTCCGGGTCGGGCAGGATGCAGGCGGGAAGCGGGCGCGGCTCGGCTCCTCCTCGCCCCGCCGCCGTCGGGCGGCACCGCGGAGCATCCTGAGCCTCGCACGGAGCAGCACCAGCAGTGGCAGCCGCACCCCCCCGCCCTTCTCCTCCTCCACCTCCTCCCCGCCTTGCATTGCTCCTCCCGCCGCCGTCCCCGCCGCGCCAGCCGGGCCCGGGGCCGCCCCGGTGCCGAGCGCTCGGCGGCCGCCCGGTCGGCCGGACGATGTGGGTTGCTGCCGTCGGGGAGAGCCGGTGCCGGGGCAAAGGCGGAGAGCAGGGCAGGAGAAGCTGCGCCAGCCATGGCGCTGTGAGCCCGGGGCGCCGAGCTGCGGCGATGTGAGCCCGCACTCGCGGTCGGGCGCTTCTTTTTTTTTTTTTTTTTTTTTTTTTTTTTTTTTTTTTTTTTTTTTAATTTCTTTTTTTTCCTCTTCTTTTTAATTTGTTTGCTGGCCTGCTGCTTTTCCCCGTGGCTGCTTTTTCCTTCCCCTCCCGCCCTCTCTGAGAGCAGAGTGGGTAGGGGGGGAGAGGAGAAGGAGGAGGAGTGCGAACAAAAATGCAGCGCGGCTCTTCCTGAGCCCGGCCGCGGAGCCGCGTCCATGTGCGCGCCCTGCCGCGCAGCGCCTCGGAGCCACCGCGCTGGGGCCGGGGCTGCCCGCGGGCCGAGGGGTCTCTGACTCAGCCCACAGCCCCTCGCCGGAGCGCGGCCGGAGGGAAGAAGCACCGCCGCCTGCGCCCGGGCGGAGCGGAGCGGCACCGCGCCGCAGGGAGCCGCGGATCCTCCGCGTCCCCTACCCTTTGGACACAGCGGACATTGGCCAGCGGGGCGGCCGCTCCCGGATCTACGCGGCGCTGCCAGCCCGGCCGGGGGTCTCGCCGACGGCCGCCCGCGCCGGGATTTGCGCTCCCCGGGGACAGACCCATGGGCGGCGGGGTCCGGCGTCCAGCCATGGTTGTTAGCCCGGGCGCCCTACTCCGCCTGGCCGGCTGAGCCCTCCCCGGCGCCGGGACTCGGGGCTGCAGCGCGTTAAGCGGGTCGTTCCCGTCCGCGGTCCCCGCGGGGCGCGGCGGCCGCTCGGCCCCAGCGCGTCCGGGCGGCGCACCCCGGAGCGGCGCGGCGCGGGGGGCCCATGAGCGGCGATGGCAGCGGCTATCGCCAGCTCGCTGATCCGGCAGAAGCGGCAAGCGAGGGAGTCCAACAGCGACCGGGTGTCCGCCTCCAAGCGCCGCTCCAGCCCCAGCAAAGACGGGCGCTCCCTATGCGAGAGGCATGTCCTGGGGGTCTTCAGCAAAGTGCGCTTCTGCAGCGGCAGGAAAAGGCCGGTGAGGAGGAGACCCGGTGAGTACGGCGGGAACCCGCTTCGCGGAGAGGGGCAGCCCCGGACCCGCCGGGATGGCTGCCCCGGGGCGCTCCCGGCACCGCCGGGTACCTGCTGGGGATGAGGCTTCCTCCGCGCTCAACTTTGGCCTGGCTCCGGGCGGATCTCCTCCCTGGTCTGATGGGATGGGTGGGCAGTGACTTGCTGCCGGCATACCTTTTCCACTGTCCGAAGTGTGAACACAGAGGGTCCTCTGTCCAGAGTGGCCCGGCGGTTTCATCTGTCCAAGCTTCAGCCAGAATTGTATTTTTCCACTTCCTCGTAGATAAGTTTTTAAAATGGTCTCTCATTTTCTGCATGGAGACAAGGAAGTCGGTAAACTGAGGATCAGTTAAAATTGTGGCCATTTGATAACTAAATCCATCAAGTGCTACTTCAAGAGCAGAGTTGTAAACGGAATTTGATTAGCTTAGAAAGCTTTCTCGATGGCAGCTGCGCAATGGTTACACCTGCTATTGAGTTTGTGAGGACCTAGAAATGTTCTTTAGGATAATCCTTTTTTGTCTTCTTTCTTTTCTTTCTTTTATGCTTGTGTGTTCTCAGTCTTGGTTCCTTGTGAAGAACTTCACCCTAGTGTACACCCTAGTGATCACATTCCCACAGTGGAGTCCCACCACCCACAGTTTCAGTTCTGAGCATTGCTTTGTGCTCTCAGCTGTCCTTGGTAGGCGTGAGAACTCAGCACCTGGCGAGAATAGGCCCTCCATAATTTCTGAGTGGAATTATGATTTATGTCTTGCTTTATTTTTTTCACTGCTTTAAGTCACCATAAAGGTAAGAAAACAGAGAAAAACAGAAAAAGAGTTTGAGAAGCTGCTGTGACGATGTTTTCTCAGATGTTCTTCAGTGTAATGGTTAAAAAAAGGGGATACTCATTCGCTTAGCAATTCAGGATGTACCATCAAGTTGTGTAACCCTCCTGTGTTTCCCATATACATTAGTATTGTGTTTGTTGATCAGTCTGTTCATAAAGCCCCTTCTCCACAGCTGAGGTCTGTTGGTAATGACTCTCCATCAAGATGTCAGAGATAGCTAAGGCTGCTCTTCTCATCTGTAGACTGATGTACATGACCTGGACTCATCTGAGCAGGGCAAGGAGATGGGACAAAGGAAGGGGACAAATTGAAGGCCACTTCTGTCAACTCTATTGTCAGCCAAGGAGAAAGAGTAATTATTCTTGATTGCTGTCAGCACTCCAGATTCACAGGCTGTGGGGCAGGGACCATATTTAGTTATGAGCATGTCTGAAGACTCAAAGCATGGGTTAGTCTGTGCAAAGCAGTTTCTTTAATAGTCTGCTTTAAAGCAGGTATCGCAAGAGGCTGTAAAATACCTAAAATATTGCATGACTTGAAATATTCAGAGGGAAAAAGTTGCCTATCTTTTTTTTCCTTCTCAAGTTATGATGAATGGTGGCTTGCTGAACTATCCTATATATTAGTTAATCCGTGAGCCAAGACCAGAACACAGCTCTTGCCCAAAAAATGTTGGCATTTTGTCTCGGGAATCACTCTTTGCAGGATCAAGAATGGGACCTGGGAGTCTTACTGATGTAATTTTTTCTTTTCCTCTTTCCTCTCCATTTTGATCTGCTATTAAATGTAGTCTCCTAAGGATTAAAAGGGCTGGGAAGTGTAGATCTGTTACCTAGATTTCAAAATGCTCTGTCTCATGAAAGTTTGAGTGACTTCCAGCAGGATGTGGTTGAGAAGGCTTTCCATTGGTCCTGCCCCAGTGCTCCCAGCTACACAGGTCCAATTCTGCTTCCTTGGACTCAATAAATGCCTGTAAAAAAATCAATGAATTTTAAGAATTCCCTCAACTTGCATGGACTTCCATGCTGAGGAACATTTTTGATAGCTTACATGCAAGAGTGATTTTAGGGAATCTTTTTATTGACTTAGAAGGAGGATCAGTGGTACTCAGTGTTGTAAAAATAGAGCTGCTCAATCTTCAGAGCTGTCAGTTAATCTCTTGTAACCAGTACCATATTCATTTTATAAAATCAAAGAACTAGAGGAATTAAATTGCTATTAAAAAAAAAGTCCTTTTCTAGGCTATGGACTGTGTCTGCTAGAGTTTCCTATATCCATCTTTTTACTAGGGATTTATTTCACTGATAGATTATATTCCTGGTCTTGGGCTGCTGCTCAGGAGGCAGCATGCTACAGAGATTCTGCTGCTTGGATTGTTTATTCAAGGGAGCGTATTGTTCCCAGATAACTTGCTTATTTCAGAATCCAGTTTCTGCCCAGAAAATGACATGCAAATGAGTTGAAAATGCTTTAAAGAAGTGTGCCTACATTGTGCAGTGACCCACAACCCCAGTGATTATGTGTACTTGATATGCTGGTTTGGTGGTTTGCAAGTCAGTGAAGGGAATGAGAGAAACACCCCTGTTCGAAAGAGGTGCAGTTTTATTTGGAGATGATACAGTGCTAGGGTATTTCCCCTTACCTTTTTAAACATGACCTTGTCTTATGACTGTGGGGAGTAACTGTCAAAATACTTGAAATTTACAGAGTGGTTTTCATCTGTAGTGCTCAACAAGCTCTACCAAATGGAGAGGATCCTTCCCATTTTACAGAAGGTGAGACCGACTTCAGCTATGGAGCAGTTACCTGACACAGAGACCTAATTCCCAATGCAGGGACCAGCACACTGCCTTTGAGCCCTGCTGCCACTGAGCTCAGGATGCAGCAGTGGTGGAGCTGGAGCTTGCACGTTACACAGATACAACTGGATGGAGGTTCATGTTCCCTTTGCTCTTTGCTTCTGTAAAGTGAGTGTGAGCTTACATCGATTAAGTAAGCTGTTTAGTACAGGTTTTAATATGTGACTCAAACAGTTCTGTAACTAAAATATTCAGTAAAGACGTGGGTGAGCAGAGTTACTTGGCACTGGTTGGCACCTTGTGCTCCACTTTGCAGCCTGTGTGAAGTGAGAGTGACATACTCCTGCTCTTGTATGGGAAGGGAGAATTTGCACCCTGGAGCAGTTGAGTCTTGCATCCTGGGCACGAGTAGTTGAGGGTTTTGGCAAGCTATGTGGAACCAGATCCATGCAGGGATATCTTGTATAATCAAAGCTATCTGCTCCTGGAGAAAACAGACTGCAGAAACATCTCATTTGTTGGTTGCAATAAGGACTGTGTTGTCAAGTGAGAACTAATTTTGACTGTCTTTTCAATGGGCATAGGCAGCTGTCTCACATGCACAGTGTGTTCTTTTAGAGCTCTTGGATGTGTTTTGCTCCAAGATGATTTACTAGTTTAAGATGGGCCAAATAAGGACACTGAGTGCTGTGGACTAAACTGTACATTTGGACACATGTGCTTTATCCCATTATTGTGAGTTTATACAGGTCATTTGCTGCAATTGTACATCTGTAAATTATATATTTTGTTCTAAACCATAGTGACTTGATAGAGGATTCAAAAGAAATTACTGTATGGCATGGCTTGTTGGTGCAGATTCAGAGATGGATTCTTCCTCTGGGACTCATGGATCCAAGAGTTGAATGCAGAAGATGAGACGAGCAGCTCTCTCCACATGACTTCCCTGCCAACAAAGAGTTGAACCAAGTATTTTCATCCCCTTTGTGTCTGAATTAAAGCATCCAAGCATGTCTCTTCTTCAGCTGTTTTATAGCAGTCTGAGAAGCCTGGGCTGGTGCGTCCAGCTTGTTTCTGAAAGTTGTCACTGTTGCTTCACCAGCCATTTTCTCAGGCAGAGCATGCCCCAGAGAGCTGGGGTAGAAGTGGCCTTCCATCATGCCATGGCCACTGAACAGCAAAGCCGAGCAGTTTGGCAGCCTTGCATGAAGGGAAACTGGCTGGAGCATCCCATCTGCAGGGACCGCTAGAAATTTTATCCAAGTGAAGCCCACTGAAAGGGTGTTAGTACTTGGGGAAATCATGTTTGAATTGAGGCAGCTTTGGGCCAGGCTATGCCAGGCACTGTGTAGCGTTGTCTCAGTCCCCTCAGATGTTGCTTTTATAGAAGAGTTACCAGCTCAGAATGCAGAGCTCATTCTCAAACAGGTTTTTCACCCCAGGGCAAAAATAAAATTGTGTTTTTTAATTCCTTTTTTTTTCCCTTTCTTTTGGTACATATTTTGTGCTCTTCCAGGGAAAGGATGCTTTTCCTTAAGGATATATATATATATACATATACATATATACATATATATATATATATATTATATATATATATATAAAGGCTTCTTCCAAAGTGAGGGAAATAGCTTGCACGTAGAAAAAAAGCAGTAACTTTAACCATGTTTTCCCTTTGCGGTATTTCTCATTTTGAATAATAAATAGAGATTTGGAACGTAAAATATATGGATGTAGATGCTTTTGCAGCTGTGTAAGTAAAATATAAGAGCAACTTTAGTTGAAGGACATAGAAGGACTTAGTTCATTCAGGGATTCATTTAAAACATTTGAGAAGTCTGTCATCTACAAGCTGTTAAATTCCCCGACTTAAATCCTGAAGTCCTTTCTGATTCCATTCAGTGTGAAAATAAAGATTGAAGCTCTGGGTAAAACCCACCTTTTTAGCTCATAGTCCTTGCCTGCTTTTCTGGAGTGGTGCATCTCAGAACAACTGTCATACCTGCCCAACCTGTGGAATTCATCCACTGTGTTGCTACTGTCGGAATGCTGTCTGCATTACCCAGGGCTTAGCTGCTCCCTGCAGGAGAATTCTGTCTGGATCCCAGCTTTTCTCTGTGTCTGTGCATGCCTGGGTGTGTGCCCAGCCAAGGCGGTCCATCACATTCTTCTGCCTGCTCCTCTGCAGAATTTGGTGCTGTGTCCTGTATCTTAAGAAGTGGCTGATGGGAATGGAAATGGCTGGAAATGTGGCGTCACCTGGACAGCAAGAGCTCATAGTAGTGCTAGCTGAGATAAGGTCATGGATGCCAAGTCTCCATGCAGACATGAACCTGGGTAACAGCAAGGGGAAGGCACAGTCCTGAGGGCATGCATCCTCCTTAGCTGGAGCAGTGCTGTAAGCTCCTTCTGCACCACCCATGCTAATGAATGCCAGCATAATCAGGAGGGAGGACGAGGCTCCCTCCTGCTCGTGACAGCTCGGCAGATGGGTTTCATTTTATCCAGTTGATTCCTGGGGCTGGATGTGGTGGATGTCACGGTGCGTGGCTGTGCTTGATCACTGGGGGGTCAGATAGCAACCCTGAGCTCTCAGTCTCTAAAATCTGGGGAAGAGCTGCAGGTTCCTGGTTTTCTCCAGGGCATGGAAAACTCAGCTGCCGGCCTGCTTCCCAACACAGCTCATGGGCGAGCATGTCAGTCAGTAAGCCGCTTCGTACTAGTTCTGGACTGAGTACAGCTGATGCCAAGTTGATGCTTGGAAGTCATCCAGGCTGTGAGAGGGATGGATATCTTCTGTCCCCATGGCCTCAGGGGTAGCTGTGCTTGTGAGAGCAGTGGAAATCGTTAGCCAGCAGAAGCTCGCCATTAGATCAGTACAAATGATTGATTCCTCTGTCACCAGCCAAACAGAAGAGTCAGGGCAAAAAGTGGTTCATGAGTGATTATTTTCCTTCACCATAAGAGATCATATAAATAAATTTATCCTTGACTGATAAAACTGTTGTTGTTTTTTTTATTGTTTTGGTTTGTTGTTGTTTTTTTTTTTTTTTTTTTTTTGCGGGGTAAAGGTGCAATTTAATTTAGAATATTCTGATATGTGTATTTTTCTTTAACTTTCAGGTGTTCTTGTAAACCCCAAAGCTTGAATTCAAAAAAAAATACCAGAATGGAGACAAGGTTTCCTTTCTTCCCTCCTTCCTTGCTTTGCTGAATTCAACACAAATTTAGAATAATTCCAGTAGACCAGATACTTCATATTTCAACAGATAAGTTACCTGTTAACCAAAGCAATCATCAGCTTCACTTGGGCAGTGAGGAGAGCAGAGCTGCCATGGGAGCTGCTGACAAGGCTGTTTGAGAGACAAACATAATCATGAGTCTCACTGTGGTGGGGAGCAAGTGCAAATGCAGTTGTGCTTATCTGCTTTCCTTCCTTCCCCTCCTGGACAGGAATACCTTGAATCACAGTGGCCAGGTAGGCATTTATTTCACCCCTCTGACATTTGTCTTATTTGGTCTGTCCTTCTGAACAGTCATGTGTGCATTACTTCTGGAATTTTTCTACTCCTGCACAGTGGAAACCAAGCTGTTATTTCTTATTATTAAAATCAGAGGAAGAATTTTATCAAGCAGAACATGTAAGAGATTGACATCCCTTTCATATTTGCAAGTTCCATGGCTTGACAGAAGATGACCAAGAACATAAACAAGAACAGGTCAGAGAAAGCAGCTCCAAAGAACTAACTTTAAAATAAGGAACTAATCATTGAATACAGATCTGTTTCCATATGCTCTGTATGCTGTCATAGTGTCATTGCCATGACTGCATTATTGTTGTGTCTTGATCTTGGAAATGTCCTGAGAAGTGATGTGTACTGAAGTCATCTCCTCCATGCCTGGGCTGTACTTGCTGCAGTCGGTCAGGGAGCAGTTACCTCCCTACTCTGTTCTGCTGTTTAATACGTGGTTCATCTCTATTCCCCAGCTAACACAAGATTCTTCGTGTTAATGGATTATCCTTTCTGAGTATGGAGTAAGCTACTGCATCTATTGTTTTATCTTCACCCTCTTCTGACAAGTAGCAGAATCCTGAAATAACTCTGCCTTTCCAGAGTCTGGTTTTACTTTTCATCTCTGTTAAAAGCTGTAGGAGAACCATGGATGCACTCATGGGTGCCTCTCATCCAGCTTCCAGGAGCAGGTGTTTTGTGCATTGAGGGAGTCAATGCAGAGACTGAATTTGTGCAGCATGGTCACAGGGCTGTAGGGCTACAGCTTCTTAACAGTACCTCTGAAAATAGCAGCTACAACACATTTCTAAAATGGTAAAGCAGAAGGCATCTTTCTTGAGAGCTGTGGAACACGACTGTGGGATTCACTGTTCAGGCAGACCACTCACTTTGGCTTTTCTAGCCCCCACGCTGCAGCTCAGACAAATAACTGTGCTTATTCCAAGCACTGAAATGGGGCTTTCTGACACCCTGATGGAGCTTATGTGGCTGCTGAGAAAATGCACCTGGATGCAAGCTGGCACTTGTCAAACACCTCTGCTGTCTTGTGTTCATTTCAGAATGCCCTGGCTAAAGGTGATAGAGGGACAAAGCCACAAACCTGGAGACAGAGTGGTGACCTGAGTTCTGAGCCTTTCCAGTCTTCCATTAAGGCCTGTTGGCTGGTTGCTGGTGTGATGAGGTTCCACGCAGCACCTCTGGATATTTCTGTTCTCTGCCCTTTCCCTTTGGAGGGGGCTGTGCTGGGAGATGAGGGTTAATGCTGGAAGCAGCAGCATTGCAGAAGGGGTCTGTGCAGCTGTGTTGTTACATCTGCTCTGTGGCTTTGGGTTTGTCATGAGGAGGTGACTATTCTGCTGCTGTTTGGAAGACTGTTGAGCTCTTGTGCTCAATAGCAAAGGGGGAGGTAGCAGTAGCAGCTCCTCTCTCTTCTTGGCAGCATGTGCACCTGTTGTACCTGAAGTTTTGTGTGGGAGATGGAATTTTGTGCAATCCAGTCTGACTTGCATCAGTGCCCCCTCCTCCTTCAGTGTTACTGAGCACAAAAACCAAACTTGATTTCTGATGGTGCTTGGCTGGCAGTGCAGGCAGGGTTCCTGAAGAGAAACCCTCAGTGTGGACCTCTGGCACATCACTGGCCAGAAGGTGGGCAGCTGTGGTGAAAGAAGCAGTTAGGCTGTCACCTGCCTGTGTTCCCCGTCTTCCTGGAATCTTTTCAGCCCAATAATTCTTGTTCAGAGTGTGCAACTTCATTGGTAGATGTCAGAAAATGGCTGGTTGCCTCTCGTGGTGGGGGCTGTATGTGAGGAGGAAGATTCAGGCTTAGATACAGCCACTGCAGTGGTGGAGAGCACAGAGCTTCTCTCACATCCCACAGCAACATCTATGGAGTGCCTTGTGCACTCCTGTCTTACCTTCCTCCAGCAGCCTGCTCTGTTAAGGGCATGTGTTACATCCAGTGGACAGCTCCATGCTGTGAACTGGCAAAATAACCACAGAGAGGCAATGTAATTCTGTTACTTGTGCCTCTTCTCCAGCTGAAACCTGATTGCAGTTATGATAAAGATAAAATCCCCTGAAATGTTGCTTTCTTGAGATACTTAAGCATTTTGAATTGAAATGAAGGAAGAAAAGAGAGGTCTTGGGGTTAATAGAACATGCTCACTTAATTGATATTTATCTAGAATAGCATAGTTGGCTGTTTCCTTCCCTTGCTGGCTGCACAGATAGTTTCTTTGCTTAGCAGTTGCCACCCATGTTGCCTGAGCTGCCAAATAAATACATTTTATTCATCCCCCAAAGCAAAACTGTTTGCAAAAGGTCAAGTGGATGGGTCTGCTGCAGATGAAGCCAGGCTGCAAAAAGCCAGACCACATTTTCCAGAACATTGAGAAGCAGTAGAAATTAGCAGAAAGACAGCTGTTTTTTGCCTTCCAGTGCCCAGCTTAGGGTTGGATTGCTGAAGGGTCCCCTGGGGAGGTGGGAGCCACTGGGCTGCAGGAGATGCAGGGATCTGATGCTGGCAGGTGAGGGGCTTGGACCATCCACCTGTTCTGTGGCTGGTGGTTTTCCTGGCGCAGCTCCTGTAACTGGAGCTGGGGTGAGTCACTGGCTGCCTCTGGTATTGATCTGCAGCTGTCCCTGCAGTCATTCTGTGGTGATCAGCATCACACTCCCGCGGGGACTGTCTGTCACTGTGGCTAAAAGGGCTGGCAGAGCGTGTGGTGTAACCAGTAATTCTCTGATGGCTTTTACAGTGAGGTGGGGTGCTCATCAGTATGGGCTCTGCCTGCTGGCAGGCACACAGCATCAGTATTGAAACATTTCTAAACGTTTCTTTTGGCTTTTAATTTCATTCCGTGCCACTCCTACCTTCTTTGCTTTCATGAACATTTCTTCTTCTATTTTTCTTCCTGTTTCTTCTGCTCTCCATTAAATAAATTCTGCTATTTTGAGCTACAGCCCCATAGCAGTTCTTGAATTATTATCAAGCACCAAGTAAAGTTTTAGAGCTTTCTGAGCCCTCTTGAGCAGCTGGGGGAGCAGGAGCTTTGTTCAGAAACCTGTTGGGGAGGCAGATTTTCTGTTTTCACTTCATCTGCACTGTGTCATCCTCAGCAAGTGCATCCCTGGAGAGGGAGCTCACGGATTTCAGCTCTCTTCTGAGATGGCAGTTGGGTGGCAGGTGAACCTGTCTCACTGGAGTCCTGAGGGCTGTCTGATACCAACCAGAAGTGAGGTGTTTGTGCTGAAAGATGAGCAATAAAACATCATTGTTATTTAAAACAGAGCTTTAGATGGAACGAAGTGGATGATGACTTTCTCACACCTAGAGCGCTTTCATTAGTTTGAAAGAAACCTTTGGCTCGAATGGAAAATTAAAATCATTATGCAGATTAAGAAAAGGTATATTTTCACAAAACAAAAGGAAAGAGCTTCGAATCGTGTGGTGGAACTTTGGCCATTTTTAGCATGGTCTTGCTCTTTTAAGTATAATGTTTCAGACAGGAATGGCACAAGCAGAACATTTTCATTATGCGTTTGGGTGTTGTATAAGATTTGTTGAAATTTAGTAACAGCATAGCTTTGAGTAAAAAATGCTTCCAAACTGCTACAGAAATGCTTATTCTGCACTAGTGCAGTGAGCAAAAAAATTCTTGTAATACAACCTGACTGATTCAAGCTTTAATTTTTTCCACATCACAGGCTCATTACCTGTTAAATAAAGGAGTTTCACATGCTCATCCCATTGGAAAATGCTGTGAGATTTCTTTAGGAATTCTGTAGCAAAAGAGTATCTTATCACTTGGGACTATTTAAAGCTTGCAGAATGTCACTGGGACCCGAATTTTTCCTTGAGTTGCCATCCAGTGGTTATCCAGGCACTTCTGAGAGCTGGTGTTGGTAGGACCAGGTACCTTCCCTGAGATTGATAGCATCTGAAGTGATTAATTTCTCCTCAGTGCTTGTTGGTAGTATGTCCTGTCCATTTTCTATTTTAATGAGTTTACTTTTCCAGGTATTCAGAGCAGGGTACAAGATTGATGTGGTTGTTTCATAATATGTTTTGTTTGTCTAAGGGACTTTTTGGTGTTTCTGCAGTATTTCAGTCCTACTGGATTGATAGGGGAAGTGAAGAGATTTAGCATCTGAGAAGAGCATAAATCCAGCACTGTGGCAGGCCTGAATAGCAGGGATGGTGTCTGCTCTGCTCATGTGAGCACTATTAGTGATGAGGTGCCTTGCACGGGGCACTTCAAGGTGAGGTGAGATGGGGACTCTGTCGTGGAGCCCTTCAAGAACTCAGAGTACAGAATGTGCTAATGCCACCAAGTCATGGTCACCCAGGGGCAGGGCTGAAAGGGAGCCCCACTGTTGATTAGTCCAACCCCAGTCCTATGCTGATTCCAGATGAGCATTCTTCAGAACGATGTTCTTAAACTTGTTTTTTGCATCCTCCCACAGAGCAAATTCCGGGTAGAATGTTCTAATATCCAAACTACATCTTTGTAGGAAACCAGGAACAAATGCGATTAACAGTGAAGAAGTTTTGCGTTGCTTGTTGGAGTCAAGAGAACAGAACAAAATCTTTCTAACTGTATGGACGGCAGAGCACTGCCACAACGTTCCCCAGGATTCCTGAGCCATCAGACAAGTCCTTAGGAGTCTGACATGTAGCTCTGTAGGAAACTTTCTCTGTGGGAAGCTGCAGGCCAAGAGGTGCTGCAGGCATGGCAGGAGAGCACAGTTGCTTTTTAGTTTCTCCTCCTGTCACTCGAGGCAGCAAAGCAAGCAGCTTCTCCAGACATCGTCTGAGCTTGCCTTTCCACCTCTCTTGGGATAACATACATGGGAATACACCCTGCTTCTCTGGTATGAGCTTTCAGTCATCCTGAAAGCTCTGCAAGCGTGGGTGTTCCCATTTGTTAAATCCTCACGCAGCTCTTGAGCTCTCATTGCTGGTGTGGGGAAAGTCAGAATTTTCCTCCCCATGTTTCCCCTTTGAGTGTGTCAGCTCAGGAGCTGGCACAGCTCAGGAGGCCAAGGAGAGCCATGCTTGGTTTGTTCATGAGACATGTCTGCACCCAGATGAAATGTGCTCAGTGTCTGTGGGCTCACACATAATATTTCTGCTATTCTCTGTTTCACTCTTGGTGAATATGCTATAATTTTGGCTAATTACACAATATGTCAGGAATAATTGCAGGGTGTTCCTCAAAATAAATAATACATTTTGTATGCTCTGCTATCCATACTTATGAGCAAGCTTTAACCTTCAGTAGCCAAGGAATTGACTGTGCTGGAAAATAACAGCTTAGGAGCTGTAGCTACAACTTCTTTTGCATTTAATTTCTCATTTTTTAAATTCCTTTACCTGAAAAAGCTTATCCTGCATAAATTCTGGAACAGCCCTACATCTCTTCTGTATGTCTTTTGTTCCTGCCTGGCTTTGGTTTTATTGTCAGAGCTCAAGTCAATACAGGTGTAGAAAATTGCTCTTGAATGGGAAATGTTTTGAAGTTTTGTCTGTTGCTAAAACACACTGGATCAACAAAGCAACATAAACCACATCCTGGGGGAGGCAAAGAAAAATGTGATAGTGAATTGTATGAAGAATTGGGTTTTTTTAGTTCTCTGGTCAAATAAAAGAAGCTTTTGGGGGGAAGAGGATTCAGACTCAATACAGTATTTCATTGTACTTAAAAAGAAACTTTGGATTTAATCTTTGGCTCTTTTAACATTTTTTTCATTAAATTTCCAAATAAAGTGTCATGTCAAAAAACAAAAAAAAAAATACTTGCACTCTTTTCAGATCTCTCTTTTCTTCTGTTAGTGAGATGGAGTTTGTATATAACTTTATCTACTCTTACTCTGAACTTTTCAGCAAAATATTCAGCTGGACAGTTTTACTCAGAGGTAGTCAGAAATTCTGTGCCAGAATACCTGGTGGCAGGTGGGCCGTCATTTCTCATCCACTTTCTATCCCACAGTTTCACCTGCAGTGGTCTTTGGGTTCCTGTTTGGCCCTGCAGTGCTGTGATGGCTGTTTTGTCCTTGGTTTTTGTGCAGAGTGGGTAGCTCACGTGTCATGTACATTAGTTTGGTGTTTGCCTTCTGGGAAAACTCATCCACAACTTCGTACCTCGTTATCCTTGAGCTGTTCACCTTAGGTGGCTGTCACATGGGATCCAGATCTTGGAGAGTGGGTGAACTGCAGGGTGACTTTTCTACCTTCTAGCATCCACAGGCTCTGCTAAGACCATCCACAGAAATGTAGCAGTGATTCCATGTGGCACCCCTAATTTTCAATGCTTTATATGACTAATTTCTCTGCCCCTTACCTCAGACTTGTATTAACATCCCTGTAAAGCTGATTCTCTGGATATGGGAGGGCCTGCATAAATGCCTCAGACATGCAATCACATTATTTCCACCTACTCTACAAGTGAGAAATAAGACTTCCCTGGAGCGACTCATCTTGGTTAGAGCAAAGCAGGCACCATAGAGGGGTGCAGGCAGGCAGCTGTGCTCCATGCTGGAGAGCTAATTACTATTCCTCCTGGCAGGCACCAGCACAGAAAAGGAAATCACTTCTCTGGCTGCTCTTTTTGCCTACAAGGTGCCATTCTGTTCTAGTGACTCAGTGACAGTGACAGGAGGTGATTGCTTTGATGGGTGCTGTCATCAGCTTGAGCCCATCATCCCCCTGAGTTAGGGAAATGTAATTTTTGGAAGCATGTCCTTCAAACAGAGAGGCCGTCCGTGCCAGCACATCCTGTTATTACATGTGATGAATCCTGGAAACACCAGTTGTTTCTGTAGTTATTAGCCCTGGGTGGAGATTAGCACTTCAGATGAGTAAATACTCGAGTGTGCCATGCATCCTGTTGTCCCAGAGCCGTTTTCTTCTCCAAATGAATGCTTTGTAATTGGAGGGTGACACTATCCCTGTAATCATGTTAAACTGAAGCTGGGTATGGCCTTTGTTCTGCATCATTGGGAAAGGAATTGTAATCAACTGTTTGGTGCCCCCAAGACCTCGTGAGCAAATCTTCATGTCAGTAAGTCTGTTTCCATCTCTCCATCCTACTCCCAGGCTGGGTGATGTGCCAGTGTGTTAAGCCAAATGGCTGCAGCTAAACTAAAGGGGCTCATGGCAGTTTTGCAAGGTGGGGTTGGTGGGATTTGCTAGAGAGCACCCTCATACTTGGGCAGCTGTTGTTACCCACCATGACTGGACCTATGTGCGGGCAGCCTAAGGAGACATCTAGAAAAACACAAATGCTCCTTTGTGTCACTCACTTCTCTTGGCTCTGCAGTTCTTTTGCCCTCTCCCTGCCTGTTACTCAGGATGCTACAGGCAGCATTGCCCAGGCCATCCTGGCCACCTGCTTGTAGGCTTCCTCAAGGAATACATGTCCTTCAGCTTGAAACAGTGTTGCTGAGTTTAGTGACAGAAAGTGGAAAATATTGTGACACTGGGAAATAAATGTCTTGCCTCTGCCTGTGCACTTCTGTGCACTGAGGGATTCCTGTGGGAGCTGAAAACGCTCATCACTTTGCAGGATTTCCCACCTGGGCACCTGCATGACAGAGTTGGAGTGTCCTCCAGGATCCCCACGTGTGGCTCACGATGCTCTGACCTGCTCCGTGCGTGACTCACTGCAGGTGCAGCCACAGCCAGCCGTGCACAGCATCTGCTGAAGACTTACAGCCACGGTCACTGCCTGGCAGAGTTGGTCAGGGTGTTGGCCAGGGGAAACACACTCAGGGTCTTCAAGGGCAGCAGCTCCTTTCACAGCTGCAAGTGGTGTTATTCCTGACCTTTCCAGTTTGGGTGGATTCTGTGCATCGTTATAGTGAGTTGGGCTATTAAACTTATGTCAATAGTGATGCATTTAATTTGAGACAGCCAAATTACTTCATCTTAACTCCAAACACCCTGGAGATTTTGGCAGCTCCTGACTGGGAAAATAACCCCAACATTTTATCTCCCTCAGCTTTTCATCCCCAAGTTCTGTGCTGATGCCTGTCACCATAGTAATCTGCATGGAGCTTGATGATTTTCGTGCTGATTTATTACAAGCCTTCATTAATACTGTACTTCTGAAGGAGGGATTTTGGTGCCCTTCTCTGTCTACAAAATTTGTGTTTGCAAAATTTGGCTTATCGAGTATTCTGGAACCCATCCTTTTTAGGGGAGGGGAACTGCAGTTTCTGCAGTGGCACTTAAAATGCGGAGTTAATCTAAGTAAATTAGGAGCAGTTTATGCTCTGACTTGCATGCTGGGCTTGGTGTGCTAAGGATTTGAGTGCTGGTTAGGTGAGTCATAAATCAACCTCCCATTATGACAGCTGCAGCCTGAATGGGGGAAAATAAGAATAATGGAATGTGTAAATTCCAGGCTAAAATGTTTAATTGCAATAAACAAATGTTTGAAGAACATTTAGGTGAAATATGCTTCTGAGATGTATTACAGTTCCTGTATTTGCAGTCACATCCTCAGCAAAACTGTTGCACAGGCACAGAAGGGAGTCAGCAGCGTGCCGAGGTGGTTCAGAGGAGAGCTGGAGATGCTTTCTCCCTCGCCAGACCGATATCCTTAGGAGGTGCCAGAGGGACGGTTCTGGGAGCTTGCTGCTGGCATCTCTCACAGCCTTGCTGTGCAAAGACCAGACAGAGGCACTGAGCTGCAGTGAAAGAGAGCAAACAAATGGGCAAATCTCCTGTGGAAATTCTGCAGTAGGTGCCTTCTTTCTACCTTATTGTAGGTTGCTGGGTAGAAGATCCATTTCCCATCTGAGCTTGCAGAGTCCTCTGTTGTTTGACAGCTCGTTGTGTAGAGAGCAGTAACCCCTCAGAATTTATGCTGTAACCCCCACCAAGTACCACTGGCACCCAGCACAGGACCTTCTGAAGTAGATTTAGAAACAGTTCTGCACCAGTAATCTCAAGTGGAGGCTTGCCTGCCAACCAAGAGCATTGCTGTGCATTGCAAGAATCCTTGGAGCCAGTGGCTCAAATCCTCAAAGGTCACTAAGCCCTTCATCTTTTTTAAGAGTTCATTGAAATGTGGCCCCTTCAAGTTCTGTGCTGTTGACTTGGAGAATTCAGATTACCTGACTTCTGTGAGTATGGTTGTGTTGAATCCTTTTAGAATTCCCAGCCCAAGGCCAAGTGGGGGCTGGCTTGCTGCAGCCTCAGGTCATTGTGTTGTTGTAATAAGGGGCATTCTGAGAGTTTCAAGAAATGAGACCATATCAGACCGCCTTCCTTAGTGGAGTTGCAGCTGGGAGTCGGCGTTGTGCCCTGTTCTTTGCTGCTCCAGAGCTTGGGGTTTGGAGCAAATTGAGCTACCCTACAGTGATGATAGGAGAGTAGAGTTCCTCCTCCAGGAGTTTAGTGCTGCTGCTTTGTTGATGGAAATAAGCAGGAGTTGATGCCCTCGGTGTGGTGTTGCTAAATGCTGCACTGATGCATAACTTCACAGCTCCTCTCTGCATTAAGGGGAGTTATTATACTTCGTGTTCTCCATTTTCCATTTAAGGGGTGAGTTCCTTATTCACCTTAAATAGAAGAGTTAAATGAAAAGGTCATTAAAGAGTGATATTTCTGTCAGTGCTCTTGCTCTTTTCCCCATAGCACACAGCAGATATCTTCAGCAATGCCTGCAGCTTGAGGGTGACATGGCTCTGCAGAGTAGCTGATTTAGCCGTGCTCCTCTGGCCTTCAGTGAGCATGCCCCTGGGAGATCTACCAAAGGGCATGTGAGCACCCTGCAACTATCATGTCCTTGGCAAGCCCCAGGAGGATGAAGATCACTGTGTAGCTGCATAATAAGGCAGGAAGCACAACAGCTCATGGTGAACTGAGATGACTTTAAGGCTCAGCAGCAGGACAACAGAAGTGAATAATGGCAGCGTCACATTACCATTTAAGTAGAGACAGGAAGATTAGCAGTCAGATCATGATTTAGTTAGCCTCAGCTGTGCCAGAGGGCTCAGAAAGTTAAAAGCAGGGTAGGCAAAAGTGGTGAGTTTGGCCTGTGGAAAGGGTAACCAAGCAAGATGCCCTTCAGGGTATATTCAGTGAGTTGTCAGTGGATGACTGCTCTAAGAAGGGTCATTAGGTGACAGCTGTGTCTTCACTGAAGGGAAAGTGCCCAGTCTCACAGGTGCTGCACACTAGGAGAGTTACAGCTTAGCTCTTGTTCTGTTATTGTTCTGTTCTGCATGCTTATGTCCCCATTGTGGTGCTTCCTGAGCGTGATCTTCCCTTGCATCTTCTGAAATTCCCACGTTTAAAGGAATTGAGCTTACTGCATCTGCATAGAGTCTACTGAGTTTTCTCCAGTACTCCCCAGCCCTCAACAGCTGTATATGAGCAGCTAAAACAGGATCTTTAAAGTAAGCATCCTGAAGTATAGCGGTATTGCTTATAAAGTAGGATAAAAATATCCCTTTGCATATTGCATGGGAAACCTGGTAGCATGAGGTCTGCACTGGGAATAGAAGCTGCATGGAAATCTCTTCCGTTCAGCCAGTAGCTTGGAATTAAGGCTGCAAGAACATCTTTCTTAAATCCATTCTGAAGTGCTTGACTTTGTGTTTAGGGAGACACTGATCTGGTGCTGAAGTCTTGTCCATGTTAGTTCAGTTCCATTTCTGCAGAAAGCTGCTTCTAGCAGAATGGAAGCACACATGGAGGAGCCTGAGGGGGGGCAGTAGGTTTATCCCAAGTGTTATATGGTATTGTACCTTAAAAAGCAAGAGGATTTGGGTCCCATTTGCTTTACAAGGTTGAGGTTAGAGAGTAGGTTTAAGTTTGATTTGTGATAAATTCTAAGAATTATATAGAGAAAATGCTCATAGCAGAGTTTTTGCCTATCTGTGCTGCATTTTTTTCCTTTATTTTATGGTTTGCTTCTTTCTCTTATTGAATACAGCCTGGAACAGTATCACTGAGGGAAGTATAAACAAAAGTTTCATGGTTATAGGGTTTTGTATTTTTTCCCCCTGGTACTCCAATAAGCATTGTCAATAATGTCTGCTGGGAAGGCTGGTTCTCTTCTTATTGCAAACCTGGAAAGTTCTCAATCTATTTCATTGTCTTTCTGTTCTGACTTACCAGGGTGTCTCAGCATCCTTAATTGACAAGGAGACTTACTGGTTTTCAGGTGTTTTTTTCTATGAACTTGTGTTTTCAGCATAAATGCTGCAGCATATGGGTTAGCAGTGCTGGAAAATTGATAAAATTTCTCTGTAGATGGAAAGAAATGATGTTAAAATATATGATATGACCAAAGTAGGTCTCTTAAAAGTCATATGCCTCATTTTACCTCTGAGCTAGCAGGAAGATTCCTGTCCTGTGATTATACAATTTGCTCTTCAGTTAATAATTCCATACTGAGAGGGGAAGATGGGTAAATCTTTCTTCCTTGTTAAAAGTTGCCTTTGCCTGAAATTGTGTCTGTAGGCCTGTGGCCACACTGCTTACTGTATGAATGGCAGATCCCAGTACCTCACTTTATGCCTAGGCATAAGACAGTAGGTTCCCTGGTGGGAAGCAGCTACTCCAGCAGCTGTTGTCACCTGTGCACCTGTTTGTGTTTAGGCTGCTTCCTTTGCAGGCACTGGAGAGATACTGCTGGTTTTGGGACCCTATGAACCTCGCTTGGCCAGCCTGTGGGGGTTTGGGGATGCAAAGAGAGATCAGGTCAGGTGGAGAGATTGCTGTGTTGGGTGAGACAAATCACCCATTGCTCAGGCAACTCCCCAGCCCTCCTTGTGTTACGGAAGAGAACTCAGTGCTGTGTGTGTGCCTCCCTGCGCTGCTTCTTTGTTTAGTTCAGGTACTAAGGTACCCAAAGGTGCAGCTTCTCACCAGTGCTTCTCTGCTGTAGATAGAGGCCCAAAGAAATGAAACCAGGGAAGGAGAGACCTGTATGTCTCCAAAATGCTCTTTGATCCATCTGTGTTTGGAAGAGGCATTTTTTTTCTACAGGACATCCTAAATTAGTATGGTCAGGGATGTTCCTGCAGAAGAGGATCTGTGCAGTGAGGAGAGACAGGAGCTCTGCTGCTTTCAGGCTGTTAGGGCCAGGAGGAATGTGATTTTCTGTATAGCTGAGAACTCTCTGCTTCATTCCCTTTGAGTTTTACTTTTGATTTTGGGTGTAAGCTTCAAAGTTCAGCAAAACCAGGTGATGTAATACGAGATTTCCCCTCCAACTCGTCCTTAGGTAGGCAATGACTCAGAAAAGGCTGGTGTTACAAACAGGGCAGTTGTTAAAGCTGACCAGGTGTCTGTTGGGTCAGTAACAGAAAGGAGCCCTGGGTTTTACCCACTCTTTTGCTATGGTGATACAGCCTTCTGGTGCAAGTGTTTGCATCTATAGAAAGGATGCAAGGAAGCATCAGGGGATCTTGGGTGCTATTCTGATAAACTCTGAAAATGTCATAACATATTAATAGTAAGCAAATTTGGTCAGTGTTTTACTTGGTAGGCTATTTAGTAAAAGAGGGAGAGATTTTCCTGTTCCAAAATGATTTGCATGGTTGAAATACAGTTTGCATCCCTAAGAAGGAGGAAAAGATGCTATTCTAATTCTATCCTGTAGCTAAGAAATCTTCTGAAGAAAGGAGATAAGGTCAGGGTTGTTTTCTCTCCCCAGTCTTCTTCAGAGAGTCTTAAGACAAGACCTCCTCACTTCTCCAGCACACAGAAAACCTCAGACTGCAGGACCATCTTCTGAATCTCTCCTTCTGGGAGCTCTTCCATTTCATGCAAAGTACTTAAACATTAAAATTTAACCAGCGAGTAAAATTGAGGCTAAGATTCATTCAGGGACTCTGGTGTAGGTGTCTCATATTAAAGAGTGCCTATTAGTGCCTTTACTATTGTGGTATTAGATAAAAGGGAGGAAGGGGACAGACTTGAGGAGGGTGGTGCTGGCATCTGTACACTGATGCTTTTAATTTCCTCTAGGTTTGATGTGCTTTACTAATGAAAAGCAAGTTAAATCAAGCTTCTGCATTCACCAAAAATAGCTAATTCATTTAGGTAAGAAGAATGAGCTAAGTGTTTTGCTAGGTGTCATTTTGACATATGTTGGCTTGACCAACACTAGCTCTTCGTAGATGACCAGTATAATTGTACTTATTTACTGCCCCAGCATTGAGTCTTGCTGGGAGAAAGCTTGACTGCAGCCTACAGCAGTCACTGCACTGAAATCACTTCTTTTTAAGGCAGCATAGAAACCATCTGATCCGATTTAATCAGTGGCTTTTGTAGCTGTGAGAAAGTACCTGACTGTCCCCTGGCTAATGTAGGGATTGCTGAAACTGAAATCCTTTGCAACCTGCAGCCTGTGTGCATCTGAGATCCCTGCTGCTGTCTGTGCAGGAGAGCAGGGTGAGGGTTCCCCAAAGGGCAGTCGTGCAGTGATGCAGTGGGAGCGGGGCTCCGGATGGGAACATAACGCACAACGTGACCACGGTTATGTAACGACCATGGCTTATTAAACAGCCTCACTAGAGGCATGAAAGGCAGGAGCCTGACGGGCTTTTGGTATGCTACGCTGGATTCTTTCCTGTCCATTGAGCCAGCAATAATTGGGTCTTATTTATTTACTTTTGGTGGGTGGTCACATAAAACCACAACCTCCTGCCACACAGGGAGGATCTCCTCCATCCAGCGAGTGTCTGCTCACATGCAGTCAGCTCACTCGCGTTCCAGCAGCAATGCCTGTGACAGATTTTAAGACTTGCATGATTACAATCGAATTTGGTTTTGACCACGTAGTTTATGTTTGATTGGCGAGGAAACAGGTGGTAAAGCGTCTCACCTCTGTCATGTGAAATTTAAATTTGTTTTGCTTTTTTTAATGTTTTCCTTTTACTTTTCCGCAGGAAGGTATAAAATGTTGTAGAGGCAATAGGGAAGATCCAGCCAGGGTGTGGCTGGCTCCTGATACACAGGGCCTGGGAAGGGTCCCTATTGGAGACAAAGATTCTAATCTGCCAGAGAGTGTGCCACATGTATTAGGTGGTGGGGGGGAACATGCAAGATTTTAAAACAGAGGTGGTCTGAGACGCCCATAAATACTTCAGAGGTCAGTTTTGGAAATGCCTTGTGTCTGTTCCTCTCTGAATTTTTCTCCCCGAGTCCCACAGAGTTGGACTCACACTCAGCCCTGATTCGGCACTCAGTTGCTCTGGGTTTACACCACTGTAATACCAGTGATTTAAGGGGCTTTTCATTTGCATAAAACGGGCACTGCATGGTAGTGCTCAACCATATGAAAAGCAAGGTGGTTGGCTTCACAAGCAGATTAAGAAACAGTGGGCACATTCTTTGCAACAGTGCTAGCAAATAATCTTCTGAAAAGATGTCATATTCTAAATACATCAGCTGTCTAAATGCTTTGATTTGGTAGGTAACTTTCAGAGAACTGATGTTCCATAATCTGTTTCTACTGTACCCCGTATGCGTTCCATTTTACCTGCTCATGTGATCTCAACTGTATTTGCCTGTATGTCTCTGTATTATATATGAATATTTTACCTCCATGCTTGAAAGGAATCACTGAAAACAGTCTTACCTGCCAAGCACTTCTACATTTACTCAGGGCTTAATGGGGGACAAGCAAATTTGGTCTTGTGCTACTCAGTATATCTGGTAATGATTATAATTTTTGTTTTGCAGAACCCCAGCTGAAAGGAATTGTGACAAGGTTATTCAGCCAGCAGGAATACTTCCTGCAGATGCACCCAGATGGTACAATTGATGGGACCAAGGACGAGAACAGTGACTACAGTAAGAAAAATTAGCCTGTTTTGCAACCCAATTACAATCAAATGCATCACCTAGTGGGTCTTACTTGTGCAACTTCATTTTTTGAAAAGATCAAATTAGGAAGAAGACAGCTGTTTTCTGCACATTTTTTTCTATCTATCTGTCCCCTTTAAATCTTGCCAGTATAATTTCATATGTTTCCTCTCCAGTCTTCTTCCCTCCTGCCCCGATTCTGTAACTGCCATCTGGGTGGGGTGGAGAATAAAACCCATGATTTGAACTGCTGCCAGAAGAGAAAGGAGATTATATTTATACACATGCCACGTGGATAAAGGATATGGGGAATTCTCTCTCCAAGGAGAAGAGGAGAAAATCGTTTTCACTATTTTAGCCTCAAAAATTCAGCAAGCATCAGGAATTTCTAGGCTGGAGAAAAGCAGCTGTTCACTGAAGTCTCGTGCTTTGAGACTGGTGTAAAGGCTGAAGGTATCAAATGACCTTGTCAAAGGAGGTCATCTTCCAAAACTGTGTTAAAAGGGGTTGGGTTCCTGCTGGACAGCAAAGGGCAGCAGAACCACATAGTTGGAAAACCATGGCCATGTGCAGGAGCCATACTGGTTTAAGTGCATGCAAAGCAGTAGCCAGTCTTCCTTTTGAAGGGGAAGTTGTTTTGTCGATGCCAAAGCTCTTCAAAAGGTTAAAAAAGATGTAAAATATTTTCTGCAGCATCTCTGCATTTCATAGGCATCAGGGTGCCATCCCTGAGTGGGCAGTTAAGCTCAGATCCTTGCTGCCACAAATTGCATCAACAGAGTAGGACTCAAGTCTTACTTTTTCGTATCTATGTTGATTTAGTGCTTCCATGTAAGCACTGCTGAAGGGGTATTTAATCTGGCCAGCTTGGAATTTGGCTTTCCAGTCATTATTCGAGGTGAACAAAAGTTCCTGTGTGTGGTAGGGTTGATGGAAGCAAACTTCATGTATTTTGTGAAAGAAGGAGCCTGTTTGATTTGCAGACAAATTTTGGTCTAATTCAAAGAAGCTCCTAGCTGGATTGAAGGTGGCATTCCTCCAGGAGGGCAGGGCCTGGGCTGAAGGTGAGGCATGTCTGTAGGGCTGCAACACGAGTAGCAGGGCATTGATGTTGTCCTTTGAAGGTGCCCTTGGACAGGGGTGCAAAGTGGCTGCAGCCCCACATCCCTGGTGTTTACCCTTCCCCAGGAAGCTGCAGGGTGCTGTGGCTGGAGCATGGTGTGTTCTGGGGCTGCCTTGTTGCTGGCAGCTCAGTCTTGGGTCTGGAGTCCATACAGGAGAGAGAAGCTGTGGGAAGATGGTGACTGAAATTGCAGGTGGCTGGCAAAGCCTTTGTGGAATGACCCAAGAGGCTGCATGCACCAGAAATGTGGCCTGAATCAAATGCAAGTGTCAGGTTTTAGTCCTTTTACATATATTGATATTGAATAAAGTAAATACTGCAATTTGCAGTAAGTAATTTTCTGATTTATGTGTGTGGACCAGGAGAATCTATGGACTTACATGTATGTATGTATGTATGTATATACACACACACACATAACTTCTACACTCAGAGACTCAGGAGGTCTTCTTCAAGAAGAGTCTGGCCTTGAGATACTCTTAGACAGACACCAACACATGGGGTGAGTTCAATGGGCTGTATTAGCTGTTTTTTCTTGAAGGAAGAAGACCTGGGATGTTCTTAAGTTGCAGAAAATCTCATTTGAGGCCTATTTCTCAAAAACATGGGAAGATATGCTAGAGATGTCAGGGATTCATTACCCTCATCTATCACGGAGGACTGAACAACAAAGTAATGGGCTTAAATGGGAGCAGGATGAATTTAGGTAAACAGCAGAGAAATACAAGAGCAGTTCTGCAATATTTCAGACTGACATTGGAGATGGGGGGAAGCTGCTGCACCCTCAGTGGATGCAGGGGAACCTCCTGAGTTCCCGTGGCTGAGGTTGGGTCCCGGTTGTCCAAAGAGCTGTGATTTATATATCTCCCCAGAAATGTCAGAGATGAGTTTGGCCAGGTGCTGAGTACTTGAGAGCTGCTTCCACCCAGTCTTCTTAACTGGAAATAGATGGGCTGAAGTACACTTCTAGAGCGTAAATTTATCTGGTGAGATGGCAGCCCTGCCTTGGCAGCTTGGTGGGACAGGAGGCATCTTGGTGAAGTGTGCCAAGCCACTGGCTCAAAGTCAGGGACTATGCAGGAAAGTTTAGGCAAGTTTTTGAGAAAATATCGAAGCCAAAGAATTCCCCATCTTCTGATCTCAGGGGATCTCAAAAGAGGGAAAGAATCCAACCTGATAATATTTGGCTCCTGAAAATGAAATTAGGACTGTGCTCTATTCAATTTTGTATAGTTTTTCACCACATGGTCTTGTCCATAATTCTTCAGTAGAATATATAAAGCTTCCAGTTACAGCTTCAAAGCGAAATCACATTTTGCACTTTAGAAGTGCCAAAATAAAGCTGACTGCCTTTTTTTCTTTTCTCTTCCTCCAAAAAAAAAAAATCTCAAATTTTGACCAGAAGTCAAAAGTTACTTGTCTAAGTGAACAGGTTACAGATTTGCTTCACTGCTGTTTTCTAGTTTGAAGTGCTTTTCCAAAAGATGCCTGACCAGCCAGTCAGAAGTGTGTGCAAGAGCAAAATTCATCAAAGACTAGACAAACAGTATTTTCCTATCCCTGAAGAGGGGTTGGTTAACTTGCATCTATGGCAGGGAAGGGCACTCTAGAGGGCCACAAGAGGATCCTTCCCACCCTAGGTGTCCATCTGTTCTCCATGCAGAAGTCATCTAAGCACAGTTAAACAGCTGGTGAACACCGTGTTCCATACATTGCTTTGTGCTCTGTATCCCCACACTGATTGTTCAAATTAGCATTGTGAAAGGATGCATAATTTTCATGGAATGTGTTAGGTTGGTTTACTCTGGGAAAATAAACGTTTAAAATCAGACACGCCATGTCCCTCAGATACATCTGATGCAATTAAAAAGTTCTAATAAAAAACCAGTTATTTATACAAGAGGAACTGCTAATATTTAAGCAATTTTTAAATTAATTATCTGTTGCCCATTTTATGTGTGTTCTTGAAGCTGATGGCATTTATTTTTCACCTCCTCTCACTTAAAGAAAAAAAAACAACCCAGAAGCCAAATTCTAATGGCATTTGAATGGGCATCCAGCCAGCTTCCCAGGAGCCAGCACTTGGGACATCTGTTCCTTCTGCCATGCCCTTAGAGACATGCCATCTCAATGTAAGCAAGGGGGCACATTCTCTGGCTTCTGGCAGTGGGATATGTGAAGAGTTTTCTTCCCACTGGAGTGCATTTTCAGTGTATGAGGCCCCTGCTTGTGTTCCTCCTGTGATGTATGAGCCCCAGCTTGGGGCAGTATCTTTTCCTTCCAGCTCCAGTGATCTCAAATGGCCTTTCAGGGCTCACTGTCAGTGCTTGCATTGTTACTGCTCTCCCTGGGCTGAGCAGGGTAATGCCCCTTCATAAGGGCTTCCTTGTCTGCCCACATAATCCCACTGAACATCTGAGAAGCTTTGGCAAATGGACAGAACAGAAAAGATAGGTAAACTGGACCAACCAGGTGGAAACAGCCCAGCATATCTAGGGTATTGTTTGGGGTTTTCCAGCTAGAAACACCAAAAGATTAAGGACACTTCCATTCCAGCATCCCACTTGGGTTATCTTAAGCTGTACAGAGCTCTGTCGAGTTCTTTCAAACATTTCTAGGAATGAGCTATTCCATAACCTCTCATAATCTCATGGGTTCCAGTGCTGCACTATTCTCCTTGTGGAGAATTTTCTTCATATCCAGTCCTCATTTCTATTTGAGGCTTTTGTCTAGTTCCTCTTTTCCTTCCATTGTGTTTCTCTGAGAAGAATCTGTCTGTGGCTTTCCCTTATTTGAGTTAAGCAAATGCAGTTCTCTATTTCTTCTTTCCTTATGTGTTGCACCAGAGCCTCTTGATGATCTCAGCAGCTTTCCTCACTCCCCTCAGGATCTTAATCCTCACCACCTCATGCACTGAGGCTGCTCTGGCCTGTTGTATCCTCCATTAGTCTTTTGTTATTCATGTGCAGCACAAATGTCTTGCTCAAGGACGTCACCTGTTACAAATGGCCTTAGTTCCTCTGACTTGCTGTTGTTTAAAGCTGAGCATATGGACTACACCTAGTATATGGCAGGTTTTGCCTCACTATTCATTTCTGTAGATAACTTAGATAACCCATAGGGAAGCATGCATTCAGAATTTAGCTGATAAATTACCATAACAGTGACAATACACTCATGCGTTTAGAACTGGAGCGTGCTAGAAGCAGTAGGGTCAGGTATAAATACTGCTGGTTGAAGATGGTAAGATGTAATGAAAGAAAAGGGGTACAAATATTCAACATCTTCAAGTTTTTCTCTTTTGCCCATGAAGTAAAGGACCATGTTCCTTCCATGAAGCTGCAGATGGCATAGAATATATGCCATTTGCAGTAGAGAAACAGTTTTAAAAGCATTTTTTAAATTTTCTCTTCTTCACATCAGCATACTTAGTTTCTAGTTCTATTCTACCACAGCTAGTCCTCTTTTCCATTTTCAAATCTGCTTTTTCAAATCAGATTTTTTATTCCTGACAAAAATCAAGACATCTTGCTTTTGAGTTTGATTGAGGAGTTTCCCCCCATTTTTGCATTCTTACTCGAAAGCTTATAAGCTTTTAAATCTGTTCTAAATATGAAATATTTATTTAGAAGCATGACTGCAAAAGGCATCAACTTCTACAAAGGTTTGAGTGCAGACATAGATCAGGGAATTTACGAAATCTTCATTGCCCAAACTGCTGGGTTTTTTTAATAGAGGAAGATATTTGCTTCCTTAAACTTCTTTTGGCTGCCAGTTACCTCTGTCAGCTTTGTGTCCTTATTCTTGCCTGCCCACTTGCTTCTCTGCATTTGGGAAGGAGATGCTCTGCCATGATCGTGGGTACAGCAGGTTCCCAGGGAGTTTGGGAACTGGCAGTGGTCCTCCTACTGTAGCACAGCGCAATAGGATTGTTCCTTTGCTCCCTTTGCATGTAGAGGTGGAAAGGGATTGGGAAACATGTGGGTGCTTCCAAGTGGAACTTCTCAACCACTAATTCTGGGTGTTATCACCTTGCTGCCTAATGAATGCTTTGAATGGTCTGTCACAAGTTTTCTATGCAAGACAAATTGGCTGTGGGAAATGAATGATGATGCCCATTTTGTTTCATTATTAGTAGTACTGTGCTCCATTTTTCAGTAGGAAGAAGAAATAGGTAAGGGGAATTGCTTATAGACTTGTTAATTGCAGATTTTAGACCTTCATGGTAGGGAGAAGGGGATAGGCAACACTTCTAATGCTGAGTAGTTACTCCGGGATGTGTTTGTCTTGTCTGGGGTCCATTCCAGAATAGCACTGTCCTTGACTCCAGTTATTCACAGACCAATACTGGTCTGTATTTTTCATATACATCTGTTGACATTCTCTCCCAAAAACACACCTAAAGGCACTGGATTTGGTAAGACTTCATCATATACTTTGATGTTTCACTGAATATGGTGCTTAAAAACACAAGAAGGGGCTCAGATAAGAGTAGGGTTTTTTTCACTAGACTTGAGGTGTCTCCATTTTAGGCAGCTCATTGAGGGGAGTCATCCAGTTTCCTTGGGAATTAAGTGAAGAAAAAATTGCATTCATGTGCACTGGAATTTGTGGGTCCTCTTTTGGAGGCAACCCTGAAACCAACTCAGCCAAGACAGCTGATACATGTCCTGAGCAAAGTGGCATTGTATATTCTTGTTTCAGGGCTGTTTTGTGGGAAGAGACCTTGAGTGAAGTATTTCCACTGTGTTATATTTCTGCCTGACCCTGTGCCAATCTTTCTGTATCTTCAGCTTCCTGGGATGAGTTCTAGTTAGCTCTTTGTAAGCTGAAGCACAAGGGATATTGCAATATCTAAACACTCTTGTCCTATAAAGCTCCGTGTAAACAAAGCCATGCTAATGCTTCAGTGCTCAGTTTATCAGTGCTGATAATAGTCTCCTCTTTGAGCCCATGCTGTTAGAAATGTAGCAAAAGCCTGACAGTACATTAATGTATATACTCATGGGAGAAGTCTTTCAATGAGATACAGGGTCTGCTGGGTGGGAATCAAGCAATAATTGAGAGGAAGTGGTTGCAATGCTTTAATCAATAAGACTGCAGTAAAACTGAATAATGGAAAATCTTGTCCTCCTCTGTCCTCTCCAGTGCTGATCTGAATGGGGAGCAGTGCTGACGTCCCAGAGTGGAGCACTCTCTCTTCTTGAGTTTCTTCATTCCCTTGACAGCCCAGGATCACATGGGCAGACACAGTTAATTTGCATTCTTCTGGCCATGGTCGCTGTCTGTGTACTCTTTTAGCATATGGCAAATGCAGAAAAGTGTGACTTGGCTTCAATGTGTTTCAGGGTGAACTAAGCAGAGTTGTGTTGTTGTGTTTGCCACAGGCAAAGTTTGTATATGTGCAGTTGCCCTGGCTCAGCTGGCCCTCAGAAAGCCATCATGATGCTCTTGCTTGGGAGCACAGATGAGCCCTTGGCATTGCAAAGGCAGTGATCAGACAGACTGATGGGTGTGTTAAGGCATTTGGGAGACAGCCAAACTCAGTACTTTTAAAAATTTCCTTTCGCTCTCAGCTCCATGGCTGCAGTTCTTTCTCTGTCGCTGGAAGCAGGATGCTTGATCCCATTGCAGTCTCTTTTGTGAAGAGGCAGGAATGGGGTGGGCTGGCCCTGGGGCGAAAGCAGCAGTGGCCATGTAGGGGTGATATGTCCATAATATTTGCTTTTCTTTTCCTTCCACAGCCCTTTTCAATCTAATTCCTGTGGGTCTTCGTGTGGTGGCAATCCAAGGGGTGAAGGCAGGTCTGTACGTTGCCATGAATGCTGAGGGATATCTCTACAGCTCAGTAAGTACTGTGCACTGTTGGGCTCCTGGAGTGCCTTGGTTCTGTAGGTGGGAGGAAGCAGACTGCACTGGGACTTCCAGCTTTTTCTGAAAATAATCACGTATCAGTAAACCTGTAAAAGCAGGAGCGGGAGGAGCTGGTGCAAGGCCATGCAGCATTCACTTTAAAGTGTCTCCATGGAGATTCGCGGCAATATTTCCTGACCTGGGAAGATACACTTGCTGTTCCTTTAAGTATGTACTTAATGTAGGTCACGTTGTTGAGGCATTTGTATAGAGTTGGCTGGTCGTTTTCTGATTTCTCATATGTGAAATGGCACGGACTCAATGGGATTGCTTCTGAATTGCACCCAGATACCTGATCATAGGGTATGACCAATGGGTCACACTCTGCTTCTGGCTGCAGTGTAAATCCACAGCAATACCCTGACTCTCTTAAAGGGGTTCTGGGCTATTCTGTTGGCAGAAATTCCCTGTATTTGTGTGGTCTTTTTAATGCACATAAAAGATAAGTGTGGCAATTTTTGCCTTCTCATTCCCTTATAACTTTCTTAGATGGCATGAAAGGGCATGAGGTTATTCAGAAGATTCTCATTTAAAGTAAGTAATTGATTTTCACAGTGAATAATTGATTCGGTGATTTATTAAATATGGCAGCCCTTTGCCAGAATTTTTATGCTTCAAATAACTTTGTTCTAGTTCTACATAGTAAAAAGTGATAGTTAATAATACACTTCTCATTTCTGTAGTTATGATAGCTTTACAGCGCATAGCCAGATTCTAATCTCATCTGCCTTTGAGTAAATTTATAGTGCAGTGTTTCTGCTCTTTTCTGGGCACTTATTTTGCTTCAAAAGTGTGTGTGAGCATGGAGATGGAACCACTGAAAGGACAGCAGTTTGGGTTGTTCTATGCAATTTTTCCTAACTTTAATCTTCCATCTTCATTCCTGGTCAGTTTTATACCGCTCACATCATTGGGATTTCCCCTTTTCCCTTGAGTTGTTACAAGGCTCTGTCTCCCCAGCATTTCAGGGTAGAAAGCAAGTGGATGTGTTAGTATGCCTGGCGAGATAGGTCTCAAAACTGGCTGCTTGTCAAGAAGAGACAGAGAGATCAGTCTGGATCTCTGTGGATGCCAGACGCTTCCTGTTCTTTCATAGCCCAGTGAACATAATTGACTGCTTCTAAATAAATTAAATTGGTTTACTAACAATGAAAACTTCCTTGTTTTGTAAAGCTATCAGAGTCCTAAAGGTGTAATACCAAGCATGGTGTGGTACTGCATTATTGTGCGTCTGTCCCTCTGGGCTCCTTGTCAGGGGCTCAGGACCGATACTTTGCCCTGTTTGTGCAGTGCAGAGCACAGTTCCGGCCCAGTGCTGGGGCTCTTTGTACCTTCAGTGTCCTGTATATGAGGATTGCAGGAAATAAGAGTGTCACAGAGCCCCAGCCAGCCAACAGGGTCCTCTTGGACCAATGAGTGGTCATTGTTTTCTGAACAAATAGTGCAGGAGGGGAAAGGTGTGAGTCTTGGGAAAGAGCAGAAGTAGAGAGTTGGAAAAATTATGTTTGACTGCTGAGAGACTAGAGGAGATGCAGAGAAGAGTTCTCTCTCTCTAGTAGTAGTGAGCCACGATATAAGGGTGGGAGGGACACACCAAGAGGTGGTAGACAGCAGGAAGCCCATGCTGTCCAGGAAACACGTCTGTTAGTCATTTCAAGTATCCTAAAAGGCATCAGATCACACATGTATTCAAGTGAGGGTGGTTTAGTGTGCCTTCTTATTTCTAACAACTGTTCCAGTCTGGAGTAGAAGGTTAATCAGGAAGGCTGATGGGGAGGGATGCACTGTGATGGCCGGTGGTTAATGAAGTGAACCTCATTACATGCCACAGCTTGATGGTATTGAGCTCTGCTTGAGCCTGTAAGACTGAAACTGTTCATTTTATCATTGTGATCCAAGGTTTCTGTTTGCAGTAAATGGATGATACTCTACTCCAGGGTGATGGACCTTTTTGGATATTTTCCTTGTGATGACTGGTGGCTCTGTCTTTGTCTTACAGCAGTAAATCAATGAATTCACTGTGCTTAGGAGCAAACCCCCAAGGCAAAGAAAACAGAAAATTTGTGGATAAAGTGTGTAAGGAGCAGGGAGTGTGGGTCAAGCTCATCGTAAAGGACAAGGAATGAGATCAGGATTCCATGAACTGGATATATCTGAGAAGGGCTCAACCTGTTTTGGAAGTCCATTTTGAGTGCTGCAGGTTTCCTTGTGGTGTGAGGGCCTCCAAGCCATGCTGCCTGGACCTCATTGCTGACCACGCCAAGGGACACATTGTCCCTACTCTTTGCTTAGCAGACCCTAAACTACAGCTTTCTTCTCTCTGTGTATGCACCTGTTTCTTTTCACTAGCCTTTTTTAGGGGTATTCTGAAAAAAAAAAGGGTCAACATTCCCCACAGATATTATTCACTTACTCGAGCCAATTGATAAATGAATTGCTTGGCTGCTTTCCATGTTGTGTGGAAGCCTTGTAAGGACTTCTTAGAACACCCTCCAGTCCAGGACTGATTTCAGATAAAATTATCCGGGGTATTGTTTTTTTTCTGTTTGTTTGTTTGTTTTTGGTTTGAACTGGGGGTTTTTCCCTGCTCTTGAACCCAGATTGATGCTGTAAGTGAACATGTCATCACTGTGGGTTTGTTTTGGGATTTTATTGTGGGATTTTTTGTCTGTGTGACAGCTGAGGTCTTGGCTGACATCCTCTGCCCTGGATCAAACTAGAGGCTGTTATCAGCCTGGTCTTAGGGATGGCTTGTGCCAGCTCCTCATGAGTTTAGGCCAATGGGCTCTTGAATGAATGGGCTTAGAAAAACCAGCCCTTGGAAAAAGTCTTCCTTGTGTTGATTAGCACAAAAGTAGGGCTGAGTAGAGTCCTCTAAAGCCAGACATGCTGAGACAGCACTTCGTAGAAACCTGTGAGACCTTCCAAAGGCTCGGCCACATCACTGCCCTCAGTGGTGAGTTTCCTTGTCCCTACCTCATCTGTTCAGGCAGGGATAGTGTCAGGCTGGATTGGTGGGTTGAAGCCAACCGTATATTCCTAGTCAGATTTAGAGGCCTAAATTTTTTAGTTGTTAAAACTTCTTTGTTTGGGAAGTAGATGTTTGGGACTTGTGCACTGTTTACTTACACTAGATACCTGATTTTGTTTTCCCCAGACTAGGTTATTGCTTTCTCTGAGGTCGATGTGGGAATTAGGTGATATGTAGACAAGAAAATCATGATTTGGTTGGAGGCAGCCTGTTTTGCAGAAAGTAGGATGCAAGCCAGTGTCTGCATAGCAAGCTTGCAGACTCATTGGTGTGTTCTCTTTTGATTTCCTGTAGTGAACAGCACCTGTAAATTCCCTGATGGTGCACGAACATTTCAGTTGGCGCCTGTTGTGGGGAGGGACACGACTCTCCTGAAGATCCACTGTTAGCATTTGATGCCAAAGTAAAAATGCACAGAACGAATGGAGGGCCGTGGGTATAACTTGTAGTGCCTTAGTGCTTGTGAAGGAGCTGAGGCCACGGGCTGGTTGTTGCACAGGATTCAGAAACATGGAATAAAGAGGTCTGTCCTGCTCCAGTGAGTTTACAACTTAATCATGATGGGAGAAGACTCATAACTTGCTCTCCTTTTGTCTGGAGTTAATAGTTTCACCACCAAATTAATTTCCACGCCTGTGTAACTTTTCTTTGTGAAGTTTCTTCCCTCAGTTCCCAGCTTTCCCTCTATTATTCCTGCAACAACTCACAGGGGCATGGGAAAGGGAGTGCCTGTGAACTATTTTTCCTGGGAGACAAACCTGGTTCTCCTGGAGCAAATCTTCATCATGGGGCTGTAGAGTCTCCACAGGTCCACCCAATCACTCCAAGTACACTGAAAGTGCATCTCTCAATATGATGATATATATAATTCAGTGGCATTGCAGCTGGGATTGTTTTGCCCCAAGTGCAAAACACTTCTCTTCTAAAATGTATTGCTCTCAGATATTCCTTGTTGTTTAACTTGGAGTTCTAATTATTTTTGAAATGGCATATTGTGATACATAATTTATTGGGAAAACGTAGAAAACCCTAGCAGAGATAGAGAATACAGAGGGAAAAAAAATGGGTCGCTTACAATAGCTCACTATGGTTTTTCAGTATAAACCTGTGAGTTTGAAATGCTGAAATTAGAGCCTGAATCACTTCAAAGATCCCTGCTAATAAGGGAATGATTATGCATAATAAAAAAAAAATCTAGGCAGCATTGAGAAAACCCCAGTCATGCTAAAAGCTCAGTGTGCATTTTCTTTTCCTCTCCTTTTTTTCTGCTTTATCATTTTGCATAATAAACATGTCTTGAATAATAATGAACAGACATCTGGGGGAATATGTATATTAACTGTATTTTTAATCTGCTTGTATAGCTATAACTATTTTGCTACAACTCCTCTAGGGTTGCTGCACTCCTGTTTACATCACTCCAAGGTCAGGGGCTGGAATCAATAATGCTGCATTCTATTCCGTAACAGGCTTGGGGTATTAAACCTGCTCCTGCCAATGCCATTTCTTTAATTCTTGTTTGATCTCCTGTGGTACTAGTTGATTTGGTCAGAAGTACAGATAGGCCAGGCAGGTATCCTGGACATTTTTCAAACCTTGTAGCAAAGCACACTTGTTGGGGGGATTCCCTAGTTTACATGCCTCATTAGGAAGCCAGGTCAGTAGAGGGAGAGAGAAATGTCTCCAAAGGCAAAGCACAGCAGGAGACCAATGTAATGTGCCTTTAATTTCTCTTGAGAGTATCTGCTCTTCTTCACTGGCTGTTTAAAGGGGCTTGCCGAATGAAGACATTATCTGGGAGATAAAAAACTCCTGTCCCCTGACTTTTCCATAATATGGGAACAAAAGGGATACTCAAGGAAGCAGCAGTCCTGAGAAGAGCCAGCCCCTGGAAACAGATTCCTGCCCTGCATTGAAAGTTCCTAAAATACAGCTCCTGGCAGGCACCCTGGCCATGCCATCCTTGTAGCATGGAAACTTGTAAATACAACTCTCAGTAGTAAAGTGGTCCCTTTTCCCCAGTGAGATGCTGCCATCCATGTTGTTCTGCTTGTCAGGTGAGGACAGTGGCACGGTGCATTTCTGTGCCTCTTTGGGGGCAGGTTTCTCATCTTGCATCCTGTTGAGGTACCTGTATTCCCTGAACTTCCCAGCACAGCACCGTAGTACAGCTCCCACAGGGAGGAATGGGGCTGTGCACCTTGAATTCACATTTGGAATGAGTTAGATCAGACTTTGCTGTTCAAGCAAGAGACCTTCAGAGGAAAAAATCAGTAATAGCAGGACCTAATCCTGCTTTCCTATCTGCTGTTACCTTGTCTTATATAACAGCAATAGAAATTATAAAGGATAAGTAAGCTTCAATAAAAATATTCTTCTCTTAGCCTTAGTTGCACAGGATATTTAGGAACATGCAATGGTCTGGCTAACACCAGCTGGAGGAGGGATGGGCCGTTTCCCTTGTGAGCAGTGGTCTGTCAGTGTTGGGATGAATTATGATCTTTGGTTGAAATTTCATTTTGGAAGAAGATTGGGGAAAAATACTCCAGAGGTGCTGACTCATCTCATTTTGATACTTCCCCAAAGAAACATTACAGATTCCCATTTTGAAAGAACTTTAGAGTGCTTTATATTGCCTTATCATTCCTAATAAAATCAGAACAAAATGTTTAGAATTTGGTGGAGCATTTTGATCCCACATGATTCCCTTGAAATGTGGAGGGAGGTTAAAACACCATCATGGAGGGGTTGCTGTAAACTGAAGTGAAGGCAAGAGTAGAAAGCAGAGAGATGAATCAGTGGAGGCTGCTGTCTCCTGCACAGTGTTTATTTTGCTGATTTCCTTGAGGCCAGACGGGCCTAGCCCTGGATAAGCAGGTAGGCAAAGCCTTTGGAGCAGGTGCTAAGCAGCAGTAGTGTTGCCATAGAGCTTGTCCGTTTTTCTCCCGTGTGTTGTGTGTGATTAGTTAATCACTCTAGGGGAGATGATGAGGTAAAAGCAGAACAGTCAATGGCAATACAATACATGTGTTGGATTTTGGAAGGGAACTCTAACACATGTCTAGACTGAGGACAGGACAGTGCAGTGAAGCCCCTGTTTAGCAAAAATGATGTGCAGGTGGAGCATTTATCCCAGCAGGCAAAACCCAAAAGATGACTGTCAAAATGTCTTTCTGGAGAGGTATTTAGAGTAGAAGTCCTTTCGTTGTCATTCCTTTGCATCATGCTAGCTGGGGGATGGAGGACTGGGTGATAACTGAGCTCTTGTCTCCTCCACTTGGCTAATATTTGGCTTTTCCTAAAACTTCCTGGCCCGCTTTGCTTGTTTTTAACACCATTTATCCAGTGTCTATTTTGACAATAAATTATTATCAAATAATTTGCCTGTTATCTGTTTTCCAGAAGTGGAACCTAGAAAAAACTCCAGGATATCCAGAGTTACAGTGGGACTATGATTAACATTTTATTTTGTAGTAGAGGGAGGACAAATGCTGTCCTTCCTGGTCCAGGACACTGATACAAAAAGAAGCAAGGAAAGTTTTGAGTGAGAATGTGTTTGACTGAGGTCAGATGTGTGTTAATGAAATAATTTGGATCTCTTTTCTGATAATACCAGACTCAAATACAGAATAGATAAAACTAGGAAATAGTGTGCCTTTGCCAAACAGTGACTAACAGCTTTGGAGGTGAAAGCAGGAGAGAGGCTAAAATATCCAAGGAAAAAACTTTACAGACTGTGTGCATGTAATTATAACTGGGAGCCAAGTGATAGAAAACTTTAAAAATGGGGAACATTTTATGGTAAGGCTGTTTTCCAAGGAAAAGGAAGAGAGACTTAAGTCCCTGGGCTATTTCAAGGCAGACTGAAAAAAACTGGCTGAAACAGTGGGGAATGTAGGGTACTGTAGCAGAAAGGCCTGGATGGGAACCTGAACTATCTCTGCATTGCTGTCAAAGGGTAATGTCCTAACTGAGCATCTGCAAAACTAAAATAATTTTATTGAGGTCTCTGGATCACAGGAACTCAGTTCAGGTACTATAGACTTTTGTTACCATAAATCCCAAGACACCAGGCTGCCTTCTGGCATGGGAACCTCCTGAAATTGTTGAAGTTGATGTGCACAAGCAGGAGTTACAAACCTGGCCTGAAACATGTGTGTACAATTCAGTGAAGTGCTAGAATTGCACCTCGGTGCTTTTGTGAAATCTGTGTTCCCTGGTCACCCCTGTCACAGGGATGCAGGCTGTGGGGAATACCAGCCTCTTCCAAATGCTTCTTCTGGCATATTGCCAAATGAGACACTCCATGCTGCAAGGAAAGCTCCAAATCTACCCATCTTCTCTTGCAGCGCATCCATCCTTGAACAGGGAGGCTGTGGAAGTGGTCTGTGTGCTGCTGTCCCTGCTGGGATGTGTTGTGGGTGGTGTGTGTGACACTGTGCTCGGCTCTGCAGAGGCACGGCATGGCCGGCGGGGCTGTGCCAGGAGCCTGCGAGCTGTGTGCGAGCAGGGAGGAGCTCAGGGGCACCTTGCCAGCAGCGTTGCCCAAAGGCAGCCTGGCAGCAGAGCAGGCATGCAGGACATGGCTCTGGATCTGCTCCAGGGCCTCCTGAGCCTTGCCTGGTCCTTGCATCTGAGGTGTGCCAGAGCAGCACTGCAAAGGCTGTGTCCTGTGCGTGCTGGCCCTGGGACAGGGCTGGGAGGGCACTGGAAAAGCCATCTGCAGCAGAGGCAGAGCCTGTCCTGCTCACCCACCACAGCCGCTGCCACAGGCACTCACTTTTTTAAAAAATATGCCCAACCCTCCTGGGAGACTAAAAATGTGAGCCTTGAGGGGAAATGGCTGAGTGTGTCAGATCTGCTGCTTGTTTATTTCTAGGGCATTTAATTATATTAGTCAGCTTGTAAATTTTGAAGGAATTAATGCTGCTGTAACACCTGGGTTTTTTTCCGAGGGTTTTTTTTGCCTCTGGAATGGTTCTAGGGCGGGGCCCACAGAGTTTTGAGACGATGCCATCCAACACCGTGGAGACAGGCACATTCAGAGGTCCTTGGTTCTTCAGGGCAGAAAGATGACACAAGACAGTGATTATTACAACACAGGCTTTGCTTCCCCCTGGAGCTTTTGCTAAGCAGGTCGGTTTAGCAATCATCCCAATCCCTCTGCAGCCAGTTAGTTTAACCAACGTCCTACAGAGCAGATTGTTTCCCACATTAACCTTAATGTGAGCTCAAACACATACAAAACTCATTCATCACACCAGCTGGTCCTTGTCCTGCCCTGGAAGTTGTGACAGTACTGGGTAGTGAGCAGTGCACTGCATGTGCTTGCACATTCCTGTCTGTGCTGTCAGTAATTATCAGCCTGTGGGCTCAGGACCCCTTCCGAGGAGTGTGTAGTGACCCAATGGCCATGGCTGATGGCCACCAGCGCCACACAGTGTTGCAATGCAAGAGGGGGTAGAGGGTGTAATCATAGATGCAGGATTATGAGAAATTTGGGATTTTGAGAATTCCAGTACTAAAGGCATGGCCTCTTCTGCGTCATGAATAGGAGGAGAAAATCCTCACTTCGCTGGAGGCTGAGCCCAGACAGGATGATTCAGAGCAGAGTTCGGACATGCAGCTTGGTCCTTCTACCAAACTTAAAGGAAACACTCTGCTGCACCAGCAGTTGTTTATAAACTGCTTGCAGGACTGGAGAACCAAGTAATCGTAGTTGGACTGGTACCCTGTTAGGTCCTTGATGGTGTATCATCACCTTTCTGCCTGCAATTAGGTTACATGCTTAATCTTTCATGACTAATTTCATTTGCTTGCAGCAGTTTTGCTGTTCTTTAGTTACACTTCCCAATAGCTTCTGCTGCTCACCTTAGTTCCGTTATTCTTTCTCCTGTTCCTTAACCAGTTCTTATTCTTGCATCAGTGTGTTTTGGACAGCATACACAAATCAACAGATTTACCTTAGCAGATGCAAACTGCATATTCTTATGCCTGTGATCTTCTCAGCAGCTATTGCTTGTTTAACCAGGGGACCTAAGGTCTTCACTGCTGATGAACTACGTTTTGCATACTTTGTTGTGTGGATGTGGCTACTCTTCTGTGGAAAAGCCTGACAAGCCTTGAAGTGTTTTAAACGACGTTAAATTGATCATTTGTCTGTGAAATCAATAAATCCCTCACGTTCACACATAAGTCACAGGTTAATATGGTGTTTGGATGTCTCAGCCATTGAGAAGGCAGTAGAGAGACTGAGGGTGCCCTGCCACCTCCCACATAGTGATGGTATCTGCAGTGCAGAGGAGCTGTGCTTTGGGAGCAGCAGTAGCTTTTCCTGCAGCTCTTCCCTATAAGTTAGGGCATAGCAGAAAGCTGGAAGTATTTTGGTATTCCCAGTGTGTTCCCTAATCCTCCAGATACATACCTATGCACCAGTCCCATGCTAAAAGCTTTCTGAAATGTGGACAACCTCTTGACATAAATTAGACATAAGACAATGATGGTCTTTCTGTCTCCTTGCCACTTTCCTCGTGAGAAGACCAAAGGATTTCCTTCTCTTTGTACACTTCCTTGGTCAGCTGCTGAAGGCTGTGCAACAAATACGTTATTGATAACAGCCCTTGGAAGTTGTATGCACACCTTACAGACTCCCAGCTGCTGTCTGGAACACTGCAGAGGAATGTCTGCAGCTGGACAAAGATTATCTGCTTCTTTCTAAAGCCCTTGAGATAGAAATCAGTATGAATCTCCTGCACAGCCTCTTCTCTTTCACAACTAAATCATTGTAAGCATGAAATAGAATAGAAGAAAATAGAACCTCGGGGATTTTGAACAAGGCCGTTGAGTGAGGAGGCACCAAGAAAAGATAATGTCCAACTTTCTAGGCATGTGCAGAGTGAGATGAGGAGAAAGATTTAGCCTAATTCTGACATTCCCTCAAACACAGTGGCCATGCTGGACTGTTGCTTCCCACAGCAGGAATCTGAAGCAAGCAGGGTTTGAGAAGGGCAATTCTTGGTATTCCTGCTCAGTGTTTGAAGCCCATGCACTCATTCCAGACATGCCCTTGAAGTGACTTTCCTGCTTCTGGTGCCTTGAGTCCCCATGTTTTCCCGTATTGGTTTAAGTTGATGCATGTGCACTGCAGTGAGGTTCCCCCTTCCCTCCTGAGGCTGGATAACTGCTGGTGGTGGAGGTGGGGCAGCCGATGGGTTTTGAGCATTGGACTGTACTTGGTGCCAAGGAGAACCACCACTCTCTGCAGCTGGTGCCTGTCTGTTCCCTGCAGCTCCTCTGTACTGTCTCATTTAGATGGCTGCACAGAGTCCCTTTCTTCCCAGTAGGGCAGAGCTGGAAGAAGGACCTTTGCCAGGGATCCAGCCAGCTCAGGAGAAGAGTACTGTGCACGTGTGCAACAGTTGGGTTCCATAATGTTGCTTGTTCTCTCCTAGTTCCTAGGAGAAAAAGTCTCACAGCTGTTACACTGGCTTGTGCAAAGCAACTTCTGTCTTCTTGCTCCTCTTACTACTGCTCTGGGCATTTTGGCTGGAAAAAGCACTTCTCCTTCTGCATTCTCCTGACATGCTGCAGAAGCTGTCACTAAACAGCACTGACGCCTCAAGTTTTCCTCAAGGCATCAGCACTGGCTATGCTGTCCTTAGAGATGCCCTGTGTCTTTTTACCTCCTGCTTGTCTGTCTTCATAGAGGCTCACCACAATCTTGTCCACAGGAGATGTCTGTGGATGTCCTGTGAGTTCCTCGTGGGCTCTCCCATGCTCTCTGGTAATTTCCACTCAAACTGGGAAACTTCATCACATAGCTAAGGAAACTGAGTGTAGAGGAGTGATGTGATATGCCCAAGGTCATGCATGAAGACTGGATTAGGCCTTCTGTTCTCTCTGATCCTAATTCTTTGCCTTAATCATAAGCTTTCTTTTCTATCACTGTGATTATTTGGGGAACTGGTACATCAGCAGCAGCACAACTTGTTTGTGCAGTATCTTGTGTCTGAGGACATCAGTTTGCTTTCAAAGCTGTGCACTGTGTAGGCTGGGATTGCTTTTCCCTCTGTCTTCCCATTGCATTTCTTTTCTGGCTCCTCAGCATTTATGTCCCTAGCAATCATCATTGAGGATAATGGGAGCAGGCAAAAGAACCACAGGAGAGTCATCCTTTGCCAGCCATCTTCCCTTGCACATCTTAATACCATATGTCAAGTGCAGTTGCTCAGGGCTCCACAGATATCTCTTTTTCAGCCACCCGAGGAGCTGGGGCTGTTTACGGTGTCAGCTTCACAAGATGGCAGGTGGAGAATTAGAAACTGCTCCTGAGAAGCTCAGGATTGCAGCAGTGCTCTGAAAAAAAAACTTGGTAAGTGCTGATGTCTCCAGGAGCTGAACAGGCAGGTCTTGCAAGAAAACGATTTGCAGCAACAAAAGCAGGCACGGGTTTTCAGATAGCTTAAAGCTCTGCTTTCAGAGTTGTTGAGCACCCAGTACATCCCCTTGCTCTCACTGAGATGAACGTAGGGGTGGCCCTGGTGGATGCATTTAACTCAGTGTCCACTTCCAGTAAGTGCCACGCACAGTGACAGCTGGAAGAAACCAGTAACAGGGACAGTAGCAGAGTGAGCTCTCTGACCACTGATGAAACATCTTGGACTGTGCAGAAATATTTGGGTTTTCAGAGCTAGGTTGAGTTCCAGAAACCACCCAGGTGGATTGCTGGGCAGTCTGTCTGGAATTCACAGAGCTTCAGTAGTGCTTTACAGTGCTGGTATAGTGCCATGCACTTGTCATCCCCTCTCCAGGGCATCTCATGCCACCCAGGCATGACCAGAGACTTAATGAGAACTGTGGGACAGCTCTGCACTGGTGGTTTTGCCTGGAGGTAGACTGGGTGAGACTCAACAGAAAATACTATTCCATAGGGGTTTTTCCGTGGTGGAATCATGGCTGTAAAACATCATATATCAAGACAATAAATGGTGGAAGGACCAGTACAATTTCTGTAGCATTGAGGGATGTATTTTAGTCTCTGCTGTCACAACCACTGGGTTATATCTAGAGCAAACCAACTGGTGTTCATGGTGTTCATTAGACAATGGAGATGAGTGTATTTATTCCAGCATCCCTGAGACTCCTGCTCAGTCTTGGGGTAATGTCCAGTGAATGGGTGCATGCTCATGTCACTGACTGTGTGGAAGGCCAATTCCTTTTTGAGGCATTGGAGTATGAATTTTCAGTTAATGTTCTTTGTTAATAGTGGTTGATGATTTTGGCGAAAAAATGGTAATTCATTAGAAATAGTGCCTGCTTTGGAAACCGGAAATCATTGTGTCTTTCTGGGATGTAATAGCAAGTCTGGTTTGTCTACTGGAAAGCTCAAAGTGGTTTCCTGGAAAAGGGGAGAATTATCCATCTTTTACACAAGAAATGAGAGGTGTAGAAAAGGGAAAGCTGCCTGTTGGTCACGCTTACGTTTGATTTGTAACTCCTTAGTGGAAAAGCACGTAGGCTCCCATAGCCTCAGCTTCTTGCATGACACAGGCTAATTTCAAGTAGTTTGTATAATATTTCTGCATCCCCTTAGAAGCGTTTCCCTGTGAATTCCAAGTGTGAATATCTCAAATTTCCACTGTCCAATAATACCTATTTTTGTAAGAAGCTCTGAGAGACAATTTATTAAAGGTTTGACAAAGTATTTTGTAGTTTCTTGCATCTCCAGGAGTTTCGTGCAAAAAGGTCTTTGTGGAAGTTTATTATTCAAATTTGGAGGGATGGAAGGAAATCAATTTCCTTCTTCAAAACTGCATTTTTTCACCTACTCTATTTGCTTATCACTCTCTGCCTTGCCAGGATTATTCTAATCAGATTTCAGATATAAAAAAATAATAACATAAAAATAATTCTCCTCTTTCAAGTCTTTGTGAGGCTTAAGTAAATTAAGACATTGTTCAGATTCTGCTCAGTGTTGAGGCTGTGATTACAATAGAGGGTACCTGTTGTATCTGGGGATTGTGTCTGATGTGTGTTTTTTTATCTTCAGAGGGAGGCCAGAAGGAAGGATTGAAATCAGACTCGACCCTGGGGGTTATTTGGTTAAACCTGTGTTTCAGGTAGCAGCTGGGGTGTGGACCTGCAAGGCATATGGCCACAGTCCAACCCAGAGGGGACAAATGACAGAGAAGGGATGCCTGTGTGGCTCAGGAAGCTGCTCCAGCAACCAGGCCTGCCAGGCTGTGCTTTGCCACCACCTCTTGCACTGAGCTGCTGCAAAGGGGAGACAAGCGTCCAAATTGCTTGAGTGGTTTTTCAAGTCTGTCCTCAACCTAATGCACCAAAATGCCAGCCTGTAACAAGGCCAGTACAGCTTCTCTGCATACAGTTTATTTCTGATTTGGCAGCTGTTTGGGAACCTTATTTGCTGTTCATGTCAAGACTGATAGCACTCCTATGGGTGCTGTGACCTTGAGCATCCTTTCATTCTTCCTCAATAAGCTCATTATGAGCTCCTAAATCGTCAATGTGGATTTGCCATGAGCTAAAATGAAAGTGTCTTTCTGTAAATACTGCCACAATGAAGTACATTCACTGCTTAGCATGAGGTCTGGGTTTGTGGGCTTGGTGGAGAAAGGCCACTCTGATACTAATTCTGGCCCCTTGAATGACGATCTATGTTTTTATTGAGTTTGCCAAAGAATAACTCCATATTCCATAGATCCTTAGAGATCTTCTTGATAGTGGCTAAAAGGTATAGATGGGTGTTCATATTCAGCCTAGAAGACAATACACAGGCTCCTGACAGCAGTAGTTTTCCTTTGAAGTCCCAGGCACATAAAGCTTGGTACTACTATTTAGTAATAAAACAGGCCTGCAGTCAACATTTTTAAAAAATGTTGTGTCCCTCTTTGCAGATGGGGTTTTTGTACTTAGGGTGCAATTAGGACAATTTACAGGGTTCAGCTCCCTGCTCTTACAGAAATGCCTTGCCTTGACTCGATGATTCAGTTCAGTTGTCTAAACCTGGACATTCCTCTCCCTCTGTAATGTGTTAGCATCCCCTGCCTGGCTTCCACAAGACCATGGATCTCCCTTAGGACCTGTGTCCTGCCTGCCAGCCCTGTGCGTGTCTTGCATGCCCCAGGACATCTTGATGGCACTGGAAACCTGTGCTGAGGTAACCAGATGGAGCCCTTAATCTCTCTGCCTCAGCTGCTCATCTATATGGTGGAGATAAGATTCCTTTCTTACCCACGGAGACAGTGTGCAGATAAGTGTTGGTGATTGACAGGCACTTGGATGCCGTGGTAAGGGCACTGTGTAAGAGCTTGAGTAGATAAGAGAGTGACTACATGACAGCATGAGGTTTTTTGCATTGTTCTTTACTTCAGGAGATTTTCTCCTTCACATGTCCTTTTCCTATCAGGTTGTTAGTGCTGTGAAAGAGATGAGCTCACAAGAGCCTCTCACACATGAAGCCTTCCAGGACTGACATTGCTCCAGACCTAGCTAGGTTCTCTCTCAGGTCAGCCATCCTGCCCCTATTTGCCCCACATTGCTCAATCAAAGAAGTGTTTCAATACCTCAGCTGTGTTTGGAAGTGGCTTCTATTTGGGATAGCTCTATTTTTCATTAAAAAAGAAGGCAAAAAGAAGAACTATTTGTTTTCAGGTTTGTCAAGTTGGAAAGATGCGGGGAAGTAGGGAAATCACTGATTTCAAAATGGAATAAATTGTCCTGACACCTCCTGAAAGAATAAACCCACAAGCTAGATATTGTATTTTTCAGCTAAATCACTGTTCTGTCACCTAGTTACTTCATTAGCAGTGGTGCTGTAAATACTTGCAGCTCCCTGTGGTTTCAGTGGGATTTCAAAGTAATCACCAGCCCTGCAGTTCTTTTCCCCTTTATTTACAGACTTCAAAAGCTCAGTTCTGTGCTCGTCATTTAGGACTCTCTTTCTTGTCATCTGTTTGGAGACTGTCCGAAAGAAATTTTCTATAGCCAATGGGAGATCTTTTCAAAGTTTCCGCTAAAGGTGCTGAATGCTGGAAGTCTCTTAAGCATAGGAGACCAAGACAATCAAGCTGTAAGACCCCACTGAAATCTGTGGCAGGGTATGAGCTCATCTCTATCCTGGGGTCTTCCCTGGGAAAGATCAAACCATTGTCCTCTGCAGCAGCAGGCTGCCATGCTCTGCAGGGGTGGTGGGTGTGTTGAGGGCAGCAAGACGAAGCTGTGAAGAGCTGTGTGCTCTGCAACAAAAGCTTCAGCCACACAGTTGTCAGAGGAGCCTGTACATTTTTCCAAAGACCCCACAAGAGAGTCTGCAGCATGCACTTCCTAGGTCATAATGTCCTTTTATGTATCTTCACTTTCACAGCGTCCCCTTTCCTTGTGCCTGTAGTCATCAATTAGATATTTAAATACTTGGGTATAATCTGATCACAGTAGAGTCGCTTCATATTGTAAAATACTTTATGTTTAAGTTTCACAGTTTCTATGAACATTGATGTAATTATCAATGATGGACTTGCCCTCCTGCAACTCTTGAATCTTGAGGCATTGAAACCTGCATGAAGTGAGCAGAAGCTGACAGACATTCTGAGTGTATTTGAAAGTTGGGAGCCTTGCATGGATTCTCCGTTCACTTTTATTCTTTGGGTTTTTCACTGAAAACGCACCTAAGAGAGGCTGCAGTTGCTGTTGCTGTATTTCCATGCACTGCTAGCACTGGGAGCCAGGAGCTGTTCATATCCATCTCGTTCAAGCTGGTTATCTCTGGGGCTGGCTTAGTGGCCTTATACAGCAACTAAGTCATAAGGGACACGAGCATATCCCCAATTCAGCAGGACGTCTTGTATCTGCAGTTGCCCCTCTGGTCAAGTTCTTGGCTGAACTGAGGAAGTGTTTTTATTCAGAAGATCCTGGGGGACTAGCTTTTGATGTAGACCTCAGGGCACCTCTTGTGCTCTGCAAAACTTGGCAGCATCCATGTGGTGAAAATATCCCTTCCTGCATCTTTCTAACTCATCTCTCTGTAGGAGCCATCTGTCTGTCTAATCTTCCCAGGGCTAACGGATGGCTGTGCTTAAGAGTTTGACCATCCAGATAGAGTCCTCGAGTGATGGAGCCAATGATGCAATGATTGCTGGTGCATGGTGAGCCCTGTGCAGCCTGGCTACAACTGCTTCCTTGCTTTCTGTCCACCACTCAAATCTGCAGTGTAATTTTTAAAGCTACCATCGCAGATGGTCCTAACCTTGTGGTTCTAATGCAAATATTGACCACATTTCCTTTGAAAAATGTTTTGGAGGAAGGATGGAGGAATAGCTCAGAGGAACTACATTGTCATCTGTACAAAGCTAAATCCACATTGAGTAGGACAAAGACAAGTTTCCAACGTCGGAATGTGTAATTACATAGCAAGCACAGTGTGCATGCTTGGTAGGTAAATTGTAACATTCTGAGGCTGTCTTAACAAAAATCTTGAGAGCACAAACCAGATTTGAAAAAGTAGGTTTACATATGACTCTTGTCCATTCAGATAAATCACCTAATATATTAACGTATTAGCCTAATCCGTGATGGACACAATAGCCTTGACTCCTCAAATATACATATTCAGAGGAAAATAAAGATTTAGAAGCAATTCTTTCAGTAAATAGGGGGATTAATCACAAATCCAATAAAAATTTGTAGTTATTACTTCCCTTTCTGCAGTCCTTTATGGTTTGAAAGCATCTGAAATTATGCTATTTCCTGATTAGATACCTTTTTAAAAATTTCCTACCAGTCATTTTCTTTATTTTTTTTCCCTTTTTTTTCCTGGTTTTTCGGTAATAAAAGCCTCTGAATAGTTCTTTAGTGTGTGACTGCAAAGTCAGCAGAAAGTAACTGTCCAGACTGCCAAAGAGGACTTACTTAACCTGGTCTTTAGATTACAGTGAATAAATGAGAAGGAAAAATGTGTTTCTGGGTGTTTTCAGCCTTCAGTAATTTAATGACCATGCCCTTTTCAACCTCAGCTAAATGGCATATACACTCATAATGAAGTTTTGCCATTCAAATATTTTCATGTTTTCATTGTTTGGTTTTTGTTTTTTTTTTTTTTTTAAGATCACCTTCATTGCCCAGACAAATGGCTCCTCTGTAGCTTTGTTAGTCTGCCCCTTTTCTGCTAAGGATATCCCATCGCCTTTAGTATTGGTGATTTAGTATTACTGCAGATGTATTTGAGAAAGCAGTTGCAGGATGTAAAGTGTGACTGAACCATCCTGTACTGTGGAAAGCTAGCTGTGAGGCCCCTGTCAGAATTGGTTGAGTCATTTTTACCTGGAGCAACATTTTAATGAAGTGATTGGGCAAGGACTGGAGAGTTTTCATCCATCCTGTATGGAGGATGGTGTACTCTGAGTGACTGCTTGTCCTCTCACAGCAGTTTGGAAGGGACCTGCAAAATTCCATGTGATGTGACAGCAGAGCAAATAGGGAACTAATTAGGTGTAGGCACATAGTGGGGCAGAGCCAGGTCCTAAAGACAGTGCAGGTGTCATAAAGGTTGGTGTGCAGAGGAAAGAAGATGAGATCAAGCATTGAGGTGAGTCTGGGGAAGCACAGCCCCACTGAAAAGTCTCAGAGGAGGGTGAACCTCGTTGTCTGAGTATCTCTGACAACATTTTCCAGGAAAATTTTAGGAAGTTTAAAACAGAGAAGAAAGTATTCTTCACATAATAAGTGATGTCTGTAAAGGATACCACAGATTGTGGGAGATTCAGGGCTGTCAGCAGTATTCCTAAACTTTCCACCAGTATGACCAGTACTTATCCCTACCAGCAACAAAATCCTCATCTAGAGGGACCCCCAGCAGAAGGAAACCTATGTTCAAGAGGGTCTAGGAGCAGTGGGGTGGAAAAGCTCTCTGGAAGACCTGAGAATTTACTTTGAACCATGGTGAAAACTCATCGCTCTCCTGCCTTAGATATTGAACTCTTTCCTGTCTCATCATGTTTCATATGGTCTTTTCTCTCAATGTTACACGTGCTGGGGCATTAGCCCAGTGGTCTAGGAAACAACAAGGCAGGCTTTATGGGCAGATCTGGATTTTTCGGCTGGCTCCAGGTTTGGAGGCTGTGGGCACAAAATTAAACACAGGAGATTCTGTCTGAACACCAGGAAAAATTACTTTACTGTGAGGGTGGCTGAGCACAGGCACAGGTTGCCCAGGGAGGTTGTGGACTTACCCTCCTTGGAGGGATTTCCTCTTTCTTTGATTCCTGGCATACCTGGTATGTTTTAGTGATCTCTGCAGATGACTCCAGAGATGGTTTGGAAGGCTCAGCTGAAGTGGCTTCCTGGCTCTGGAAACTAGGGGACCACAGAGTAGAATAAAGCTATCCAATGTCTTTAGATGTCTTTAAAGTGCAAATGCAAATATGTTGCTGAGATTAGACCTGGGGAAAGAAGTGCAGCAGCAGAGCAACCTGCTACAATAAGTTAGTGCATGAATATTCCAGCAGAAGGGATCAGAGACATCTGCAAAGACCACTAAAACTTACCAGGGAAGCCAGAAATAAAAGAGAGGTAATAATCAGTCTTCAGTGTCTCAGGAGCATACGGGCCTCTTTCTGCATTATGCTACATGAATGGCTTTTGTATTGCAGAATCAGGCTTTAGGTGATAAAAAAGGAGGGAGGCACAGCAGTTTTAATAACGCTCTCAGATATAGACTGGAGCTATTAACTTGCTTGGAGTCCTGGTTGTTTTGAAGGAACAATCTGGTTGCCATTAAAAAAACAATAAAAAAAATCTCCTGCCCCAAAAAATTTTGCATGCTTGCATTTGTGTTAATAATTTCCTTTGTAAGAAGTAGGAGAAAAGTGACAGGAAGGACAGAGCGTGAGAAAGTGGCTTGTGAAAGAGATTCGTTATGTCCTGCAAAATCTATCTCCTCCATGTCCAGATTCCTCTCTGTCCAACTCAATACCACACTAATAAATCTCCACCTCTTGGCTGATGTCTGCATCCAGGACATGTTATCCGTCACTGCTGACAAGGACTATTAGTCATTATTGCCAGCATAGAAATTCAGTCTGAACAGACTGGACGGGAGAGAAACCAATTTCTTTGTGCTAAGAAATGTTTGCTGCCAGGGATGTGTGGTCAAGGAGTTAGTACAGCTGCCTGCTGCCCAGCAGTGTCCGTGCAGCATTCCCGTTTCTTGGACAATACTTGCTGTTTTAATGAGTTCGATGTTCCCGTGTGCATTGCTTCCCTTGGTGAGCACCTGCCCTCCTCCGAGACACTCCAGAAGCTCCGGATGATCCTGCAATCATCGGTAATAAAATGTTGCCACTTAATTTGCGCTCTCATTTCAGAACGAGACGATAACATTCCCACTGATCTGCCTTTAAAGGGAGCTCATTTGTTGCTCTTACTCAGTGAGAAGCAAGAGAGATGGTCTTGTTCCATTTGGAAACTGCAGTGTTAATTAAAAGGTTTCCAGAAATAATCTCTGAGGTTTTATTGCAACTTGAGGTTTGTTCCCACTTGATCATGTAGTTGTGGGGGAGCAGGGGTTACAGGCTGAGGACTTGAAATTGTTTAACTATTGTGTAGAGACCTGTGACCACATACACAGCCAAAGTTACTAAAGGCAGTAACTGTCTCCTTGCTTTTCCTCTGACAGGTCCCCCAGTCACCCAAGTTCTCTGTATGGGTGTTGCCTCTCATTTTGTATCTGACATTTTTGCTACTGTGAGTTTTTTCAGCAAAATTCCTCCAGACTTGCTGTCATGGATTGTTCCAAGCCACAGTCCAACAGGACAGAAGGTGCCTGAGTGAGCTTCAGCAGTGAAATTATACAGCAGAAGGCGTTATTAAAAGTGTATCTTTTGTCCAATAAATCCTCCTTTATGATTCAGAGATTGGAAGGAATTCAGAGAAGGGCAACAGAAACACTTCCGGGGCTGAGGGTTGAGTTAGAGGGAATATGTTAACTGAGGAAAAGGTATTGGCATTTGTTAAGGAGAAAATTGAACATATAATGTGCTGTACTGGCTAAGAAGGGGGATGTTTTCAGGAAACCAGCAATGAAGATAAAACACTGCAAATTACATAGGAAGTTCCAGCCTGGTGATGGAAGTGCACTGGTTCAGTGACTTTAGCTGGAAAATGGAGCTTTCCAGGTGTGTATTGAATATAAATACAGGTACGTGATGGAAATATAACTCTCCTTGCACTGGTAGGGATGTTTCCCTTTGACCGGGCCATGCCAAGGGTGGGAAGACAGGGTTAGAAGAACCCTCTCTTTTGATACCCCTGTAAAGGGGATATTTTTGCTGTGACAGAAGAGAAAGCCCTCTCATTTGCAAAGAACAAGTAATTTGGAAGCTGGAGAAAGCTTTTATTTTCCACTGAGTGTGTGTTAATTAACTGTCTGTCTCACAAATTAACTATTGGTAGAAGGTGCTTAAGTGAAATGCCCTGAAGCTTCTTAAGAATCTTTGGAAAAAGAAGTTGGGATTTGCTGTAAAGTCCAGTCACAGATCTGAGGAGAGCCTGTAGCGATCCTGCAAGAAGGATGCTGGCAGCATTTCCATCCTAGCTCCATTCTCTGATCTCTTGGCAGCTTTTCATTTCAGCAATGACAGTATTCTTTTAACCCAGCTTTTGTACCTGTTGGGTTTTCCTGGAAGCACTGTCTCTGGTTTGTGCTGCATATATTCTAGTCTGCTGGATTTTGGATTAATTGTGGATGTCCAAGATAGGTGCATCTGATCTTAAAATCTACTAGTTAAAGGAGCTTCTACACTTCTGGCTCTTAGGCAATGTTTATATTTTCCCTGCTCATTAGAGGGACAGCATGTGCTGTATTCCTGATTTTGACTCTTGGGCTCCATCGTGGGAGGAAGGGGAATGTGGTTGTTTTCCTTCTGCTCTGTTCCTGGCTGAAGGTCGTGAGCATCTCCTTGTGTCTGCTCTGTGTGCAGGCTCTGTGGCTTCCATTTATTAGGGATTTTAACTCTTCCCCTCACTTGCTGCCTGTTCCTTGCCTCCTGTGCCACTTCTTTTCTTGGGAAGCCATCATGGGGCTTGAAGCAGCAGCAGCTGCTCTGTGAGCACCCCCTGCTCCCCTTAGGGGGACAGGATTTCTCTCTTCGGGGCACAAGGGAACCTGAAAAACGCAGCAGGGATGTGCACAAGGATTGCTCCCAGCCTGTCAGCAGCCCATCAGCACAGATGCAGCAGCGTGTTTCAGGCTGATGCCTCAGCACCTCCTTTCTTTATCTCTTGGGAAGGCAGAACGGCCAAGCCCAGCTCTATTTTCACCCGGGGAAAGTGAGAATTACTCACCACAGCTCCGGGCGAAGCTGTATCTCTGTCGGCGTGATGGGAGTGGGCTGTGCAGAACGCTGGGGGAGCAGGGGACGCTGCCCTGCTTTGCTCCAGCATCAGTGGCCGTGCCATGGAGCAGGAATCCGTGCCCCGAGCCTTAAAGCAGATCTCCAGCAGCAGGAGCACACGGGGGGTTCTGTCTCGGGATGGGCACCTCTCCCTCTGCTTCTGCAGCATGGTTTCATTCCCAGTTTTAGCAGCCAAAGGTACCAGTAACAACTCTTCTGCATACAGAACTTTGCTAGGGCATAACAGCTTGCATGATTTAATTATTTTAATTGGAATTAACTGGGAAAATAATTCCCTCTTTCAGCAGGAATAAGCAGGATACAGCCTGTCAGAATTTTTTCAAATGAGCTCTGCTGAAGGCAGAGGTGCAGAGATATGTAGTCAGCCTGCTTTAATGGGATTTGGCTGCAATTTTGTGATGAAATTATTCTAGGTTAAACTCAAAAAAAAAAAAAAAAAAAAAAAAAAAAAAAAAAGTGTTTCATTGTATTAAGGCATATTTGAGCCCACAAATCTCAGTCACATTATTGGTGAGATAAAAACTATCAGAAATTATGTCATTTTGAAAGATTTTCATTTTCCAAATCGATGCTGGAGAACAAATAGTGCTTGTAATGCTGGGTACAGATTTACCAGGATGTGATAATTCATGGATTTCTTTCCCAAATAGTTATTAAGCTAAGAAAAAGCAGTGCAGATTTGCAAAATACTGAGGTTATTATAGAAGTCGTAGACATAGAAAAAGACCTTCAGCTGAGAGACCGTGAGTTGTTTCAATTTAAATTAGATGGAAGGCTAAACATTCAACCGTAACTAAGATTTATTATTTCATAAAAGTGAAGAAAACTAGTTAGAGAGGCAAACTAGCCTGTAAAACTCTGGACTTGAATACTTGAAATAAAAGTGGCCTGGATGGTTTTTTTTTAACTTTGCGAGAGAGGTAAAAGCTGTAGAATTAATATACCAGACCTAGGAAAGGTCTGCTAGGGAAGGACATTTAGTCTTAAGAGATTTAAAAAAACCCCATACTAATAATACTTATTCTACTAATAATAATACTAATAAACAAGCCAGAAAAAACCCACAAAGATCAAAAATGAGATATTTGCAGGCAGGAAGTTCATAAAAATGCAAAATATGATTCAGTGAGGAAGGGTACTGCTCTTTGATCAGAAAGCATAGGTGAGAAATGAGAATTACCAATATGGAGAGGAGTGAGATGACCATAAAAAAAAAAAAAAAAAAGAGAGAGAAAAAAGAATGAAGAAAGGGAAGCACTTACTGGAATGCTGTTTAGCCAGTAGTATGTAAACAGAAGGAATGATGCTCTTCACCACTTCATCTCTTGCCAGAGAGGATGGATAAAGTGAGTGTTTAGGAAGCAGAATGAAGCAATTGCATCTAAGTAGGAAACGGTAGCCCAGACTGCTGAAGGATCTGGCATCTCAAATCATGAGTCTGTTGGCACACAGACATCTGCTCATTTTATGAAAGCTCTGTGGAAAAGTCCTTCATACTGGGGGATATGGGAAATTTTGTTTAAAAATGAGCAAAGTAAACATTATGGACATGTAGAGGTTCATCCTTTTGGTTTCAGTGTAATCCAGAAAGGGAAGAATTGTTTCAAACAATGGAGATAATGAGATAAAATGTAACCTGAGTTTAATAAAGGTGGCTTGTGCAGATTATTCTGTTACTGGTCTCCTAGACAGAGGGAATGCGGTAAATCTCATTTGTCTGGATTTCAGTGAGCATTTGCTGTCATGCTACACGTGTTACTAGTGCAGTTGGGAAGGGCAGGATTAGCAGAAGGGAGGACTGCAGAGGAAGGGAGGACCCCTGCAGTGGAGCTGACAACAGGTTGTGCTGCAGGGTGAGCCTGTCCTGGCTGCAGAGCTGCTGAAGTTTAACTGAGGGAAGCACGTGGAAAGCCAGGTCTGGGAGATGCTGTCATGTCTGGGAGATGCTGTCACTGCAGTGGGCAGCTGGAGCATTGTGCAGGAAGCACGGGAGGAATGCTGAGGCACTGGAGTTGGTGAAGCGTCACTAACACAAGAAGTTGTCATGTCATATAAACATTAAAGAATTTGGTCTAGTAATAAGAATTTACAGTCTTAAGTTTGCTGTAAAACTGTGAACCAGTAGGGAAATTCAACCCGGAAAATGACAAATAGCCACACAAGTTGTAATAGGCACAGATCAGCCATAGAGAGTTGAACGCATACTGAAATGCTAAAAAAATCACCATGAACACTCACTCTTATTTGTGTGTGAATTAGTTGTACTAAAAAAGGTTGAGCTGAGCAAGTTCAGAGGGAGTCTTTCCATATGATCTGCTTTCACCTGATTTGTTTAGTCCCCTGCAAAGTGGAAGATGAAAATGTATTATAATTACTGTATAAATTACCATGAGGGAGTAAATACCAGCAGTGTTTATGCTGAAGGCCAAAGTTGGCACAAGAACAAATGGTCGCTGCCTGGCAGTGAATCCAGTCCTATAACTCATTTAAAAGTGAAACTTGATGAACTTGTGAAAGAGATGATGAGATATTGCCAGCAACAATGCAGTGGTTACTAGGAGGGTACTTTCCCTCTAGTAATTTACCTCTGTCTTAGAGCAGTCATTTTTTATTGCCAAAAGTCCAGTTATGGTGAGATTGTTTTTTTAAATTAAAGTAATTTATTAATGACATTGAGAGAAGCAAATTATAAATGGCCAAAACCCTGTAAGTATTCTCCTGGAAAATTGCAGAAGTGTTTATAAATGTGCCTCTGTAGGATGCTGCCTGTGAATTAGAACAGGCACAAGCAAGGAAATTATAAACCATGGTTCATGGTGTTACCAAAGGCCACTGCAATGGAAGCCTCTGTAAAAGGCTGAAGTTATTTTTCTATGGTTAAACATATGTATCACTAAGGGGCTTTTTCCAGCCATGCCCTGGCTGTCTCCAGGACACAGCTGGGTGCTCAGTGAGTGCCCTTTGTGCCCATGGCACATCCTTTGCCAAGAGCACTGCTTAATTTTCCCCAAAACTAAATGTAGTTAATCACCTGTTCATCTCTTTGCATGTTTTATGGCTCACTCACTCTTTGCTGAGAAATGCAGATGTTTATGATGGTTTTGTCTCACTTGTGGCTTGGTGATTAATATTCTGCAAGTTGCTGAGCTTGTGGGTACCAATTTCCTGCTCTACTTACTGTACTTAAGTCAGCTTGGTTTGTTTTTCTTCCTCTTGCTAATATATCCACCTGGTGAGTTAATTGTGTAAGAAAACAGCCAGGGAAGACAGAAAATGCAGAAAACATGATGTTAAGCTCAGCTAGGAGTATTCTGCCATTCATTTCTGTGTTGGGATTTTGTAAGAGGCTGGATGACAAAGTTTGCTGTGCCAGAGGAAGTTGTTTGTGGTGATGTTCCTTGGTAAGGTCCTGAATTGTAAGCAGAAGTCATGGGCTCTGTTCTGGCTTGATTTTATGGGTGGACAGACCACGTGTGGATTCTGGACTTCCTTCCCAGAAGTTTGTGTAAGGGTTCACTGTCATTCTTGAAGGTCAATAGATATTAATTTTAAAGATGTGTCCCTCTTATCTTCGATATCGGTTGGTGTTCTGTAAATTGACAAGAATTCACACTGCATCTCTTCTTTTACCTGATCTGGAAAAAAATTTTACAAGACTAGATTAAAACCAAAATCTTGAGAGAAGCATATGAGAGTGTTCCTCTACTTGCTGGGTAGCTCATTACCAGGATAAAGTAGATCTTTGTTTACTGAGAGCATACAAATTTGCATCTCCAAGCAGATCCCGTGAAACAGCAGAATTTGGACCTGATACTTCAGTTGCACACTTCCACTTTGTGTAAATAAATATCCAATGGATCACGAGTTTGCGCAAGTCCCCAGGACCACCAGGCAGAAAGATGGGTGTATTGGGAAGGGGTTGTTCAGGTGTCTCCTGGGAAAGTGCTCCAGTTCATGGAAAACATCAGTAGTTGGAGAAGTGGTCTTCCCTTCCAGCGCAGCCCTGCCTGCCCACTGGTCTGGTTTCTTTTCTTTAACAGTCTGTACTAATTCTTCCTCCCTTTTACTCTCTGAAATTGGATAATCATAGTATCTCCTCTTATTGATCCCTGCTGTTCAGTCCCACCTTTTCTCCAACCTTCTTCCTTTTCCCACATTTCCTTTTGTCTCTCTGGTTGGTGGTCCAACTTTCTCTCATTTGTATTCAAATTGGCCAACTCATCCATTTTGTCAGGATCCAGCAGAGAAGATAGATGAAAAGAAATCTCTCTGCTGTCAATTCAAAGCAGTCCTGGCACAGCCTGTAACCATCCAGAGTTGAAATTGCCAGGAATTTGTTCACTGGAATGCATTCAGTTTGGACAGAATCAGTAGGAAATAACAGCTCTTGAACTATAGCACATCTCCCCTGTACTCATGTGTGAACTGCTCATTTTCACAGATCATCAGCTTAGCTAAAGCTTGGGTGAGTATTCTTTACGCTGAAGAATGAGGGTGAGGGATGTTTCTACGGGGAAAACTTCACCAGAATTAACATATTTTTCTTATTTTTTTCCTCCTCTAAATGTCTGAGCTGTCATCACTGAAAGTTTCCAGGTGAATTCATCTTGAAATAGTTGAAATTATCAGTTTAATGGTTAAAACTTGGCAAAGTTACAAGCGTGTGAAAACGGGGTTATCACAGGATTTGTCAGAGAACCTTAATAATAGTTTCACCTACAACAGCAAAATTCAGTAATGCAATGTAATTCTGAGGCATCAGCACTGCACGGATGAACACCATTAGATAAATGGGACCTCAGAGAGTGCAAAAACACCAGGAGTACCCTGATACTTAAAGCCCTGGGTCTATTCTTATTCAAAAGGGTCTGAACATAATCACAAAGTGGAAAGCAGCTCCCAGGATGTGTCTGCAGCAAAACCTGTTCTGTGTGCAGGTAGTCCCCAGCACTGTCACACCTCAGCCTCATTACCTGGCCCACTCTTCCACCTCCCAGCTGGGATTTGGTCGAAATTTGTGGCATTGTCAAACTGATGGATCACCATCCCATTTTCCAAAATGTCCTCCCTGACAGCATAGACTGTGCCAGCAAATCTAACTGAGAATGTCCTGGATAGCAACTCCAGGCCATTTATCAAGACCATCTAAGGCTTGCAAGATAGAATTTCTCACTTCTCCCAGTGATGGTGCCAGTAGTAGAAGAAATCCATCTCCAGCAGGTGTCCTCCTGCATGCCTATGTCCTCTTCTCAAGTGTATTGAACCAATCATTCCATGCGTCAGTGTAGTCTATCCTTGCTCAATAGATGGAAGGGAAAAGTTTGGGACAAAATAAGTTTATCTCTCCTAGTCATGTATAACCTTCCTTGCTCAGTTTCTTGATAGTTTATTGAGTTGCCTTTGCTCTGCCTTGTTACAGATAACATTGACTTAGTATGAATTTCTGTGTTCCAATAGGATGCGTGTGAAAATGTGATAGTAAAGAGGGACAATGGCTGTTGCAAAGAGAAGGGACTGTGAGTTTTCAGTAGCTGGGAGCTGCCTGAGGCTGCAGGGAGAACATTGCAGGCTCTTCTGCAAGTCCATCTTAAGCTTACGAGCTGGGGTAAGGAAGAGCTCTGGACTCCTCAGTGTCCCAAGATACTATGAAAATGTTTTGAGCTTTAAGGCATTCACTAACTGCTAGAGATCAGGATGAGACTAATACAGGGTACTTCCCCATTTCCAATTACTGTCAAGAGACCTTGGTCCTGGCCTGCTCCCATATTTTCCAAAGCATTCTCCAAGAAGGAGATTCCATGAGTCATTCTGGTCATAAGCCAAGGTAAGGCTGCACAGAAGTGTCGGAAGTGTTTTGCTGTGACAGTAGCTCATGACTTGCTTCATGCCGCAGGGATCCAGCGTTGCAGTGGGATAACATCAGTGGGAAAGCAGAGCTGTTTCCACTCTCTTTCCTTGTTAAATGGGCTGAGCTGTGCAGGGAGATCAGGGAGTTCAGCCTGGGCTCTCCTTCCGTTGGTCTCCACTTCAGGAACATTGCTGCCAAGACAGCCAGACAGCTTCTGCATATGTCTGATAGTTTGGGCAGGCAGTTGTCATGGTTATGAGTGCTGCATAAGAACCAAAATAGATGTATAGAAAGATGGTGATGGAAGCTGGCACATATCCTGTCTTTTCTGTACATGAGCTGGCAGGATGTGGCATGGAAGAACCACCTGTGCCCCAGCTCCCTCCTGCTCCCTCAAAGTCAGGGCTAGCCACACATTTGGCCTTCGCTGCTGCAGGTGGCAAAAGGAGCTGAGCTGTCTGAAACAGGCAAAGTAAAGTTTTTCTGGGGGCAAAAATAGACAAGTGAAGATGTTAATTTGTGAGAAGAAGCTCATTTCTTGAGTTCTAGATTGAAGGGTATGAAAAATCTCAGTGTCTGAGAGTGTCAAACTTTCTCCTTTACTTATTTATTTTTTCCATCTTGAAGGGAAATCAACCCATAACACTGCCTTTTGTCCTCTAAAACTGATTGTCAAATGCTAATTTTTTTAGCAATATCTTTTTTACTGCTTCTCATCATCAGAAAACTCTTACTTGGGTTTTGCTGTAGAAATGTATCAAAACCGATGGGCATGGGGAGTCCTGCTGAAGAACAGTGAGCTGCTCCTCCCTTCTGGTGGCCAGCTGAGCACGGAGGGGAAGCAGAGTTCTTCCTTGGCTCCTGCTGGTAAGGTCCACCAGGCTCCTGAAAAAACCAGCCCAGCCTGTCAGCTGCACCACTTTGTGAATCTCAGTCAGTCACAAGCCCCTGAGAAGTAAAAGACAAGAGTAGTTTGTCAGTGCCGTAGGCAGGTAGGTAGATGAACAGCAGAGAGGTTGTCTGTTTTCTGCTCTGGGTTTGCAATTGGTCTGGAGGGCAAGGGAAGTCAGAAGACACAAAACAAAAGCATTGGGAGGAGGTGGTGGAAAGCTTCAGTCAAACATGTTACAGGGTTTTGGGCAGAACATTGTCAAACTCTTCAGCCAAGTCCTCATAGGATCCCAAGCAACAGAATTGTTATTGAATTCAGGCTGCCAGCATCAGGTCCTGCATTAATATACCTTGTTTTACTGCCTTTCCTCTGCCCTTCTTCTGATACAGAACCTAAAGTTACCTGGACATCTGTAACACCTTGGCATAAGGGTAAAAGCAGGGGGTTATTCAGAATGATTTTTAGCCCAGCTCTCCCTTTTGAAAGCCTCTTATGGCAGGGTTTCAAATTGGTTTAGGGACAGAGCCTGAGTGTGATAAGATGTTAGTTAACACGATGGGATAATCAAGTCACTTTGATTTCTCCCCAGGCAAACCTCTCTGCAGTCTATTAAAATGAAATATGATGCCACTGCTCTTTCCCTCAGCTGTAGTCAAGGAGATATTTGTTTTAATTCAGTACAAGATTGCCCCACAGGCTCCGATTTCTACTATCCATATTGATGTTTGTAATTTATTGCCCTTTTACAATACACACTGAAAGGATTTTGTATTTGCCAGACTGGCTTTTGAGAACTTTATCTCCAAATCAGTCTGTATAGGATACACTGGAATCGTTGTCTCTGTTGTTAATGTTCTGTGTCATACAATATTAACACAGGCTCCATTTGTTTTACAGGCAGCCTTGGATTTAGTAAGGGACAGAAATAGAATGCAACATATTCACAGAATATAATTGTATTATCCTGGGTATGATGAAAACAGAGATTCCCTCTAGTCCCAGCTTACATAAATGTTCAACATGTTTCTGATCAGCTGGCACTTCACCCTCGACTGTAAATGTCCTGAGAAGGTACAAGTGACCATACCATAGATGAAAGTATGTGTTACTGTCAGGTTCCATGCAGCAGGGGTGAATTTCATTAGAAGGTGTGCCATTTATGAGGCGTGTTGGGACAAAAGATGTTGGAAAAATGCAAGAGCCTGTTTTAAGCTCACAGTTTAAGCCAGGCCCATGAGAACTGAAACTGTCTGAAGGTTACAGGCATTGGTGCCATGTGGAGCTGTGCTCAGGTCAAGCCACAGGTCAGAGTAGTGCTGCAGGCAGCTACTTCAACACTTTGTCTAATACGTTTTCTAGTTGGCAAATCTGAGTTTCGCAGAACTAGACTTTTTCAAAGGGAAAATGACAAATTGATGAGATGTTACAATATTTCAATTAGATTAAGTGAAACAAAGTTTTCATTTTGACATTGGTATGTCATAACATTATGATTTGATTGAAAATGTCCTTTCTGCTGTGACAGATTCCACTTTCATTTCTCCCCTTCCTGATTTTTTTTGTCTGCTTAATGCATTGATATCTCACCTTGCTTGGATCTGAGAACATCACAGACATTTCCAGAAGAAGAAACTTCTTGTGTCTTGAGGGTTCAGCATCCACAACTTCTTTGGAGTGAAAGAATTATTGCAAATAAATATTGTGCAACATTTTATATTTCTTAAGGCTGAAGAGAAGGGTGTAAGAATTGGGTGGAAAAAGAGCTGCTAAACTAATTTAGGTCATACTCCTTTGAGACGTGGCTGAGGATTTATAGTTGTATCTCATTGTACCTCAGTTTGCTTGAGATACTTTTGTGAAGCATTTGAAGCGTAAAACTCCTTCATCTTTCCTGTCCATCCCCTCTTATTCTTGCTGGACTCAAAGGCTTGGCTTATTAGAAAAATACAATAAAAGACTAATTGCAAAGAATAGCAGATTTTAATTACTTCATTTACATATAGAAAATTAGTCTAAAATCAGTATTAGGCTGTCAGTAAAGAAAACTAATGTTTTTTTCTGGCTTTTCATGTCAAAGAAATATAAGTTTAAACAATGCAATTTGGAATACTCCTTGAGATTACTTTCCTCTTTTTCCCTTATCAACTTATCCTTGGCTATTTCAAGACTTTTTTTTTTCCCCATGAAAATTCAAGAGTACAGAGAACTTCCTATATTTTCTTTGTTCTCATGGCAAAGAGCCAGTTTTATCTATAGATCCAGTTGTCAGATGGTACTGGGAAGGGACAGTGTTGTGCACTGAGATTCTAAAGTCAAGGCTGAGATAGAAACACTGAAAAACTAAAACGTATTCACTCGTGTGGAGGAGCAATGTGATCTTCCCTAGATATGGCCACTGCTGGTGCCTGGAGAGGCAAACAGACACATCCTGAAGACTGGCCTCTGTAAACTGGAATCGTTAATCTTTCATCACCCTGTGAGCAGTACCTGGTATAAATTACCAAGCAGAGCATCACTGAAGTGGCACACAATTTGCAGAAGTAATTTATTATTTGAAATAACCTTTCTTTGCTGCATAAGCTGTTGCAATAGACTTTTCTCTTTTCAACATGTGTCTCCCTCTCCCTGCAAGGTTAAACCAAGTGGCAAAGTGAAGTGCTGTTCCAGCAGCAGGACACTTGCCGTGTCCTGGCGTGGTGGGCTGGACATGCCTTTGGCACACAGCAGGTGTTGGCAAGGGTCTACACCACCCCATCAGTCCCTCCTGCTGAGCCTGGAGGGCAGCCAGCTCCCCTCCCTGCCTCGGGGCAGGATAAACCGTAGGCTGGGTCCCGTGTCTCTTTGTACATGTGTGTAATGCCGTACATGTTAATGCCAATGCCCAGATAACAGGAGATTCCTGAAATGTTCATAGAAGTCTCGGGAGACGTTATACTGCTCCTGGAGGTCCCTGGAATTACTGCCAGTGATTGATCATTTGGGATGGGACGTGTGCATTACCATCTTACCAGTCCCTCTGGGTGCTCTATTCCTTCTCATCCACTGCTAGCTGAGAATCCCAGTTCTCTGTTTAAACTACTTTACTATTTAAAATAAAAGATTAAAAAAAATCGTAAAGAGCCTAGAACTCCCACTTGGTGAAAATGAGAGTTGCATAAAATGTTCAAGTGAATGGACTAAATGAAATAGAAAAAAGCTTTGATGACCCCAGATGGGTAAAAGAAGTTACTTTGGATGATCAGTGATTCAGATCTCTTCTTGAGGCTTGATCCAGCCGTTGGATTTAGAGTCTCCTTGTTTAAGGAGTTGTTCAGAGCACAAGGAGTGTATCAAACTGCTATGGACTTCTGGATGAAGAGGCGTGAAGAGCTTGTTTTACTTAATATGTGGGAAAAATCTTACCCCAAATGGTCTTAGTAAGGACCCACTCCCTGTCCTGGTTATGTCTCTGCTCTATGCTGGACCTGACTCCAGTTGCCCTTCACACCATCTCTGTCCCCCAGCACAGTGGCGTGGGGCCTCCTGTGGAACTCCTGTGGCTTTGGCAGTGTGGGCAGATGGGGAGGGCCCTCCTGCATCTCCTTTCGATGTGAGCTTTACTTGCACTTCTGAGAGATGAAATTCACATTTCTCTGGGTCACACTTCCACACTGCCCAAAACTTGGAGCAGCTGGCTTGCTGTATCCATCAGTTCACGCTCCTGGATTTGAAATATAAGGGGGAAGTGAGCAGACAGGAGTGAAATCTGAGTTGTTGTAGAATGTAAAGGCTGTTTAAAGAGTTGCTATTCCATTTATAGTGATAGTGATCAAGTGTAAACTGAGAGAGAAATTTGTGGCTCTGCAGAGCTGCTGCTATACAGAATTTGTATAGTTCTCATTTGTAGTATATGAAATATGCACACTCCATATACTGAACCCCAAGATTTTTGCAGCACTTTGGCCCAGCTATGTAGCATCTATTTTCACAGGTCTTTCTTGCAGCCACCCCTAAAATTCTGGCAATTTGACATGCACAATGTTGGTTTATATTCATCACACATTGCAGGAATATTTCCCAGTTATGATACACTCTGGCTACTTTTAAATTGTCCAAACTTAAAGGCATAAAGAAAAAAAAAACCTTCTCGAGCACAAAGATATTGAGTTGTATGCCAAGAAGAATAATTTTACATCCTGCATTTTCCCCTCGTACATACATAATAAAGGTCAGCAAAACAGAACAGTATCTCTTTTCATGGCTGATTCATCACTGGCGTGGACATTGTTCCTCTTCCTGCGCAGGGAGGGGATAGCTCAGCCTTTGATCGGCAGATTGGCTGGGGATGGAAAAGCCCTCAGAAGTCTATAATCTCTCTTATTTTTAGCCCTATCTGTATTGTGAGAAGGGTCCTGCAGGTTTTTTCTGTATCAGGCTGCCTGTTAAGCTTGATTGAAGGTCGTGATTTCTGTCCCACTTGGAGGCCTTTCTGCCCTGTGATGGATCTACACCTATCTGAACACAGGTGTTGGGGTTCCCTGCCAGGGTGAAACTTGGCATGCGTGAAGTCTTCAAGAATGATAGCCACAAATCTAAGAAAAGCCAGCTGATTCCCCTTGTGACCTGACCTGACCCACAACTCCTGTAGCTGATGGAGGCTGTGGATTACCCACAGACTGCCAAGTGGTTTAACTGGGCAGAAAGGAGTAAAAAATCTAAAAAAGGAGTGTATCTCAGAGTGGGGAATATGGACATAAGGTGCTTTGATCTCACCTCTAATGAGGCATCAAAGTGTCCTAGGAACAAGTAGTGGGTTAGGTAGATTATGTTCTTCGTATCTACTTTTCATGATTACAAACAACTATGTCATTGACTTTTATTAGATACAGATTCACAGAATATCCACTCAGAGTCCCACAGAACATTTCTGGAGAAGATCAAACTTAAAGGACATAATAGAAGATGCCAAAGGCCATAATAACAGTGTTAATTTTATGAATACAGAGGATAGAAATGAGACATCACATTCAAACTTTGCATAAAGAAACAATAATTTTATATATATGCAAACCAAAGCTCAGAACATTTTGACTGAATATTATTTAGTGGCTCTTGTTCTCTCCCAAACAGGATGTTCCAAACACAGACAGATCCTTTGTCTAGAAAAATGCATCCGCCTCTTCTGTTCATAAAATATCCAATTGCTCAGTCATCATTCACATGCGTTCTGTATTACATTGATTTCCTCATCTGTAGTTGATGAAAATGGTTCCATTCAGGCTGAGTTTGAGAGGAGAAACAAGGACAAGCATATGCAAGCAAACAGAACCGAGCTCATATAGCAAACCATAATCCACACTAATGCCCAGAGTTTAGTAGAAGTACAGCTCAACTACATGTATGTGGATCAACACAGTACCAATAGTTTTGTTGGTTAAAGCAATGACAGCCTCCTGTTGTCACAATATTTATTAATCCCTAGTAAAAAAAAGAGTTGAATGTATCCAGACACTGCAAACAATTTTATGAATTGTGAATTAAGTAACTCTCAACATACCCTGTATTGCTGGAGGGAAATGATTACTTCATCTATTTTATATCACATATGTTTTGAGTGCTGGTCTTCAAGAGTGTCAGTGGGCAGGTAACCATTCCTTATTTGCTGGTGACAGCTTTATGAATAGTACATGAAAATGTAAGTAAAGCTGGGGAAAGCCTCTTAATAGGTACTGCCAGCAGCTGTTTGCTAAGTGGAAAAAATAATAAAGAAAAGTAACCAAAAATATAATCTCAACTAAAAATCTGTGTTGAGGAGGAGCTGTGTGATACATTAGGATGATCCTTTGGGAGTGACATCCAGTTACTCTCATGGTCAGGACTGTTTTCATCTCCCATTTTTCTCTCCCCATCTTCCAGGCAGTAGGTCAGCTTAGGTCTTTGCCCAGAGCATCTCCTCAGTCTCTTCCTTGTGTGGGGTCATCCTGCCTGTTGTGGAGCTGATTTCCAGATTTCAAATAGCAAAATGATAAGGGATGGCTGGAACATTATTCAGTTCCACGGAGCTCTTGGTGTCACATGAGCACAAGAGTCTGGGGACACCTGATGAGTCTGGGTTGCCCGGTCTCTGCTAGGGACCTGGGGAGAGCATGGAGGCCCAGACCCACACCACAGATGTCCCACTGGAACCCTGTACAATGCACAGATACTTTAATTTTCATGGAGCACTTCTCAATGGTAGAAGTTTCGTTTAAGCTTTGGAATATTTATTTTTTTTTAGGCAATGCCATGCTTTCCTTATTTATCATTCTTTAGATTCACCTATTTGAGAACCTGAGGTGTGAATGTACTGTGGAGGTCCTCAGTTCAGACACAAGCCCTCCTTTCTCAGGCAGGCAGGGCTGGCTGTAGCCGTGGTGAGGATGGGCACAGGAGGGTGGGGACACAGTCATGGAGAGTGCACTTCAGGCCTTGCCACGTATGACCTCCCTCCTTGCCAAATTAATCCATCCTGGCTGGATTAACCTGGAGAGCGCATCTGGGGACCTGCCCTTGGCCTGTCCTCACCTGCTGATGGAAAGGCTGAAGAAGGATGGAGGATCTTCCTTGCAAAGCCCTCTGTGACTCATGGGAGGCCAGAGGGAGAGAGTTGAAGGCACTGTGAATAAACGCAGTGCCCTGCTAGTATGTGTAGGTGTTTTCCAGGGAGGATTTGGGGAAATTTCCCATGGGAGACATCCAGCCACCTGTGCAGGCTGTGATTCTGAAACCCTTCCTATCAGCCCTCAGATGGGAGAGATCACAGCCAGTTCATTTGATGTTTGAATCAAATGAGGCTACATTTAATAAAGCAGATTCAGGGAGTGTTGCAGGCCCCCTTCTGCTGCTGCTGCCTCTGGGTTTGTTGTCAAGGTTGTTTAACAACCTTGACAAATGTTCTTAATAAGTGACAGGCTGCCTTGGCAGGGTTTCCATGCACATCAAACATGCTGCTCGAGGTTAATCCAGCCGTCCCGCTCCTGCTCGGGAGAACCTCTCAGACACAGCCTCATGTTTTGCAGGATCAGGGCTTCCTTGCAGTGCATTTCCACATGGAGCCATGTCATGGTCCTGTGGTCACAAATAGCAGGGTCTGATGGAGTGGTAACATTTCTTCACTTTTTTTTTTGTTTTTTCTCCTTGCAGCTGCGACATGTCAGGCCAGACGTGCCAGTGTCATTTTCCATCCTTGGTCAGTGTGTGACATTTTTTATGATGGCCCTTTATAGGCCACATTATCTTCCCTTCTATTACTTAAAAATCTATTACCTTTTTATGCATCAGTTCAATCTCCTTTACCACAATGAATTGCTTTGTGGTAGGACATAGAAGTTTGGAAATGCTATGGCTGTGGATTTGGCTTCCCCAGGAGGTGAATTGATTCAGTGACTTTATTTAATCTGACCTTTAAATTTTGAGGCTACAGAGGAAATTTTCATCGAGGCAAGTTACACCTTTAATGCCTTGGTGGGACCACTTAGACACTCTCTGAAACAGCTCTGTGAGGGGAGGATTTATTGGAAACACCCCTGGTCATGTCTGATGTGGCAATTCCTATGTATGGTAAAAGAACTTGCATGCAAAAAAATAATCTGTGTCTAGACTTGTCTGTATCAAATACAGATATTAACTGAGACTCCCTGACAGCAAATAAAAATGGGGAAATACAGTCTGAAGAAGTCCTTGATGTTTTTGACAGTTTTTGCCCCTTCAAACATGAAAAGGATTTTCTGATCTGTCAGGATCAATACTGAGCTGAGCTCTACACAACTGGTTGCACCATCTTTCATTAGCACAGCACCCGGTGGAAGTGATTTGAAATGATTGTGTCACTAGAATTTTGAAATTATTTTTCCCTTTCTCCCTTGCCCTTGATTCAGTAATCAATATCCTCTTGGTCTCAACAGAACCCAAATATCGTTTGCAGTTAATGATAAAAATCATCAAAAGCTCTAAGCGTGCTTTTCCTTCTGTTCTGCCCAGACAGTCAGTGCCTGGCATCAGCTGAAGACTCAGATTTGTGGAGGATGAGAGGCAGGATCCCTGCTCTCTTCTCTCACTGCAGGGCCCTCAGGTTGCAGCTCTGCCATCTTAGGTTTATTGGTATAATTCATCTACTGCTTAAGTTTGCAAGATTTCTGTTGAACAGAGACATTGTAATATGCATTTGCCTGGGCAAATACATGTTTTAGTCTACTTAAAAACAGAAATTTCTCGTGGATGAAGTTGGTTTGATCAATTAATTGGATTTACTGCCCTTGTGACTAATAGGTAGCTCACTGTGTGAGTAGCACATGTGAGTTCTTGCGTGTTTCCCTGACTTCCACAGAGCCTGTCCACTTGTATGCCAGTGATAGTTCCTGTTTCAGTCTCAAAATGAGGATTTAGCAGCTGTGGCAGAGAAGCAGTGAGGATTCCTGTTACTTTACTGAGAATTAAATTACTTTCCAGAGTAAGCTGTGGTGAAATGGTCCCCAGCACCCTGTGAGGCAGTGGCATGCATAATTAAAAACCAAACTACTCGTGTCAAGTAAACCAACAGAGCATGTCTTGTCAGCTTCCTCTTTTGTCTTTTGATTTTTTGCTACTGTATATCAATCCTTGCTTTGGAGTTCACAAAACTCAGTCATTTGTGGTGCCTTTCTCATCATTAGTATTGCAAACACAGCAAGAATCAGCTTTCTTGTGTTAGTAAAAAAACAAAGCACACTAACTACCAGACTGGGTCAACTCCCAGTATTCCCATCTCATCTCGTAGCTTCTCCATTCAGAGTGGAGAAAAAATACTCTCTAGCAGCAGATTGAGGTAATCTGCCTACCCTTCCCTTTTGTGTGTTGGATAATTTTGTTCTCTGTGGTGTTCCCTGGCCCAGTTTCCCTGGCTGTTTGCACTGCATGCATGCTAATTTACTCCCAGGCTATTTTCTGGAGTCACCAATCTGATTCCCCTGAAGTTGTTGAGGTAGTGACTGCTCTCCAGGAGGCAGAACAGAGGAAAGAGCAAGACAGGTGTGGTTTTTTTCAATCCTTGTCTATTGCTCCAAAATTATCCTGGCAGGTCTTGTATCCTCTTACATCCCACTGAACTATAACCCAGGGCAGGCAGTGCTTGATCCCATGCTCTAAAACCATCACCACTGGGCTTCACCATGACATTCAGGTTGTTTCAAGGACCTTGGCCTGAAGAAACACACAGCTAATTGTGATGGTGTGGCAGAGCCACAGCAGCACCTTTCACAGCCCAGGGTGCCAGGGGCTCTGCAGGCTCAGCAGCCTGACCTTGCTACAGCAATTTGGACACGAGTCCATCTGCAGAGCTGGATGGGCTGGGTACAGGAGCATACTGCCTGTAACACAGGCTTGAAACTCACCCAGATTGCTCTCACACAGCTCTCAAGAACATGGTCTCTCTCTGCTGTCTCCAGTCCTTATGCTTGCCACCTGTGCCTTCAAGCCCTGGGAAAGGTGAAACTTGAGCCGAGGAGAGAAAAAAAAAAAATACAAACAGAGGATTCTTAGGTGATGGTGGGGAAGAATCCAAATTTCTCATAAGTCCAGCATGTCCCCTAAAATTGCTCAGAATCTCATAGAAATTTTTCTTATCCTGAAAATCAATAGAAGCTAATTAAGTAGAGGTTAGAAAGGGTCCTTGCTGATAAGCCAAATAGGCTCTTGGCTCCTTCCATTTACCTGCCAGCTCATTAACAAAATCTGAACTGATTCCAAGGACCTGCTTGCTGTTTCCCCTCGGGGCTTGCCCTTCCTCCCAGCTCTCATAGCCCACCTCTGTCAAACAGAGAACTTTGAGCAAATCACTTAGCTAGGCAGCTTTCAAACCCTCTCTCAAAGGAGAGCTGAATTGGGAAGATGTAACTGAAGATGAGTTAGAAAAAAACACGAGAAAGCACAGACACAGAGGAGCTGTTCCAAGGGGACATAGTTGTTAAGCAGCTGAAGAGCAGAGGAAACAAAGCGCTGTATAAAGAATCAGCTGCATGAAAGTTCATCCAATTTTTATAGACTTTTCCACACTCCAGTTACCATCATTAACTGCCTAAACCAGTATTTCTGAACAGAAAGTAGTTATGTATCTGAAAAGCATGTAAATTTGAAAACCCCAGCCTTTCAGGCTCACTTGGATCCACTGCATCTATGCAGTGACTGCCGTCAGGATGCAGGGTGATGAGCTCTGCTTGTTTCTTCCAGGACTCTGGTCTTGCAGTAGTGCAAAGCACAGGAGGTGTTACAGCATTTCGTTTCAAACCTGCCCTCTGAGCCAGAGCTGCCTCACAGGCCAGAGTGAAGGAATGGGAATACGATGAACTCTTATCAGTGAACTGCATGAGAATTCTCCACAAGGAACTCCTACCCCTGGACAAAGGGGTTCTGGATTAACTTAATGTAAGGTGGGAAGACGCATAATTGAAGAAGTCACTCTGCATAGAAGTGTGTTGCAGTTAAATGGGGACACACTCTGAGGAGTCCTGAGCAGTTCGAGTTTGATTTAAGCCAACATTTTCATTAATGGTGTATGAGATAGGAGACCGTACTCCTAGAAAAAATATGTGGTTTGTGCCAAATTTGGTTTCACTTTGAAGGATACAGCCTGAATTAAAGTACCATCTTGATGCATTGGAGAAGTACTCAAAATCAATAGAGCAGAATTCAATAAAGACAAGCTTCTTGTGAGTTATGCTCTAGAAAGAAGACTTAATTGCACAGATAAAGTATGAAAAATATGTATGGCAGCAACACTACAGGAAAGAAACAGGAACTTACAGTGGACCACAAATTGAACATGAGTCAAGATTTCTAGGCCGTCTTCTTATAAAAAAAGCACTTTTCAGTCCGACTCTGAATGGATGTCATTAGGAGGAAGGGTTGTTATTCTGCTCCTCAGGTAAAGGACTGGAGCCAGTTTTGAGAACTGTATTTAAGAAAATGACAGGAAAGCTTGAAAAAAAAAGAAGGCTAGGAGGAAAAAAGAGATAGGAGGAAAACAATATTGTTTGGAGGCAAAAAATATGAAATACTGGGAGGATGGAGTGTTATTTACTTCATTTTTTTTCGTAGAAGAGAGAAGGTTAAATATGGCACAGAGGCATCAAGACCATATCAGGCAGATATCTGTAAAGATTGGTTTTGGTATATTTGCTGCTACCTCAGAGCACATGAAGAGATTTGAGATCTCTAGAGATGCGCCTGGTCTTGAAGTCAGAGATTTATACGACAGCAGTATTTCCACATTAAAATGATGCTTGACTGCTTGAGTGTCTTTTAAGCAAAGACATTTGGAATCATATTCCATCCCCATCCTGTGCATCTGCAGTCAGTGAATTAATTTCTCTATATACATAGCAGGCTGTAGGCGCAGGGACGTCACTGACCTGGGATGGCAGGCTGTAGGCACTCTGTGTATTTTAATTCTGTTCAATTCCTCTTCTTCCACTTTTTGAGACCTGTTTGATTATCAATGGCATTACAAGTCATTGAGCATTGTTAATAACCCCAGTTAATAACAGCAGCACATTTCCCCTTGAAAGAGTTCACATGGTGAGACCAAGCACAACCAAGTTTAATGCCTCCACTGCAGAGATGATGTGCTCAGCTCTCACTGCAGGGCCATCAGAACCAGGCAAAAAAAGAGCTGCAAATGTTTTGTGCTTCTGTTAGCTGGCTTTTGTGGAGTCTCATTGGTTTCTCATATGAGGCTGAAGATTTTCTTATGGTTTGGGCCCAGGATAATAATTACAATCCAGTTTTGCGCACAGAAATTTGTTTGCTGTATGTTTTTTTTTGCATTAGAACTCAAGCTTCATCCCACATCCTGTTATTATTAATGAGCCCTGCCTTTAAAACAGCATAGCCACTTGTAAGTCTTTAATAGCACTAATAGTTAGAGTACTTAGAGATCTTTATGCATCTTCTACTTTGCATCTACATTACAACACAGATTTCCAATAGTATTTGGAAGGGGAAAGATGCTTACAGAAGCTTTGTAGGATTTACAGACATGCTTAAGTGACTTAGGTGCCTAATTCCCTTTTGATGCTCAGTTGGAGCTAAGGTGCCAGAGCTGTTTCATATCCTGAGCAAGTGAACAAACTGCATGTGGAAACTGCTAAATATCTGCCTTGGGAGATGGTATCCAAGCATGTACTGTGCTCTGGTACAGTCTGACTGTGACAGTAATTGAAGTACAAAAGACTGATGATTTTAGGTTTAAAAATGCAGGGCCAAGTTTCCACTTGTGCCCATCCACTGTGATACGACACATGCAGATCTGAAGCCATTAAACCTCAGGGTTATTACTGAACTGATGACAAAATTAAAAGAGCCACTCAAAGTCAATTAATTTTAATGAAAAAGGCCTCTGACCCTCAAACCTGAAAGCACATCTGACACAGAAAAGGGCATGAATTGGTTTGAGGCCAACCTTAGAAAGGTTTAAGCTGCTCCGCAAAGTAGCTGTGAAGCAAAAGAAACAAAAATGTTATATAAAAAATGAAATTATTAATATTCATGCAGGTGCTAAGGAGTGACATTTTGATTCCCTAACACCAGTATTAGCATTTTGCTTTTTGTCAGCAAATCTGAATTGATTTTTGGCTCAGTTTTGCCCTTTGAGGTAAATCTATGGTAATAAAGTTGTACTTCCGTAGCATACTGAGTGTGCGTGCATGCATGTTGGAAAGGCGGCTGTTTTGATGTAAAATGAGAGTCCGTAGAAAAAGTAATGTAGCAAGAAACCTTTTAGTAATAACCATTTCTGTTTGCCACTGGTTTATATTTTCATGGTAGCTGCATAGCCTGGGGCCAGGAACATGCAGGATAAAGAAAAGTTCATCTTCCCAAATCTGGATGAAGCTCAGACAGGTAGAGATACCCTGGAAAGCATCTGGAAGGACCAGCAGGATGCTCTGACAGGCAGTGCCCTCCCTCAGGAGAAATCAGCTGCAAGGGCTGTGCCTGAGCGAGGCTGTCACAGCACAAAGGTCCCAAGAGTAATCACTTGAGAGCCACAGTTGTGAGAGGTTTTTTGCCCTGCTGTTGAGGTTATTTGTCTCGGTTTAAAAAGCCACACAGTGAAAATATCATTACTGGCAGAGAACCTGGAGGAGAGAAGATCTTGCAGTGCAGCTGAGCATTCACTGCCTGCTGTGCAGTCGCGGGACCTTTGCGCTCTGATGAGAAGCCGAGTGTGGCACCTTTTGTTTTCAGAAACTCCCAATTTAAATTAATCAAGCACCAGAGCACATTCGGGCTGGCAGGACACTCAGGAAATCAGCTGGGAGCCAGGCTGGTATCTCCAGCTCTCATCTTGTTTCACTCTTACTGACATTGCTTGGTGACTCTCGGTTTGAAAAATATTGGCTTAGCAGAAATGGGCTTGTTACCTGTCCAAACAGCCAATCTCCATTCCTCTGAATGTCTAAAGGATTTTCACTAGGCAGAACTGAAGGGTTCATCAATAATATAAAAGCCACATTTAAAATACAGAGGAAAATTTCATCAAGGGATCTTAAAGGTCAGAGGAGATCAGAAAAGTTTCAGCCGTCTGTGGGTGGCGTATTTGTCTTCTTTGAAGACACAGAAATTAGCAATTAATATTATATCTGTATTGACAGAACAGGAGGGAAATCCTGCTGCCAGGTGCAGCCAGTCACTACCTGTTCTCTGCCTGGTAGAAGTGAAAGCCTTCCAAGAACAACCTCTGGTGTCTTCATCCAACACCAAAGAGGCTGCAACTTTGCATTGGCACCATCAGACCGAGGTGAACATTCCAAATCCCATGAGGTCCCTGATGGCCCGTCCTAGATGGAGACCATGCACATCAATGTTTTTTCCAGTCTTCATAACATCAATAAAATATCCAGACTCTGGGAATCATTGCCTTAAATACTCCCCTCTGTACAGGAGGGATGACTGACATTGTAAATTCCCTGGAGAGTCTGGTCCCTGCTTTCTGTGCCTGCAAGTGATGAGGAGCCAAGCACACTGCAGTGAAATCCTCGCAGGCAGAACAAGCTGCAGCACCACTTTAGTCCTCTCAATGACTGTATGGATTTGGACAAAATCAAACCTAGAAAGCACAAACCGTGTAACCCGCTGACACCAAATTGCTGTCTGTGTAGACAGCCTCTTTTAAAAGCATACTTTTCTTCCTGAGCTGTCAGGGCCCCTGTTTTGTCACAGAGCCACCCTGCTGTGACAGGACATGAGTCTGTCTACCAGCCAAACTCCTTCCTCTGTTGTGTCTTCCAGGCCCTGCCCCAGATTGGTTTTTTTGGTTTTTTGTTGTTTTTTTTTTGTTTTTTGTTTATTTGTTTGTTTGTTTGGTTTTTTTTTTTGGCTAAATGGTTATATCTGTTTTGATAACGAGAGGACAGATGGCAAACAAGAACCTGAATATATTTACTAGACCCCAAACTATGTTAGGGTTTTTCTTTCTCTTCCTTTCTCTCAACAGTGGCGATGTTGTTGCTGAGGCCAAGATCTGTTCTCAGTGTGGTTGTCTTGGGAAGACTGCTGTTTGGATAAGGTGGGGATTGATGAGCAAAAGTTACTGAAATTCTCTGGTGACCTGCTCTTAAATAGGAGAAATAAACAGAAGGGAGGCGATACCTCTGCTGCCTAGAGTGTTTCAAGCACATTTTGTGTATCTGTTGTTGCATTTTTGGGCTAAAGATACCATAAATCCAGTAGCTGAGGGAGTGATTATTTGACAGCAGTTTCCTACTAAGAGAAAAAAATGCTTTTCCTACTCCCAGTGTACAGGTGCTGTGGGGTAGTGTATGCAATTCCACATGGCCAAACCACAGGAATTAACCTTCTAGGGGAGGGGAGGCTCGAGGTTGGTTTGTGTTCAGTTTCTGATTATCTTTTCCTTTCGAACATGGCACTGCCCACAGTGCTCTCCCAGCTCTAGGATTGCTGTCGGTGCACGCTGCAGAGGAGAGCAGCCAGACCACAGCATGTGAGCTCTGCTCTCCTCCTCTTTCCTTTTCTGCTCCTAGCAGCAATAGCTCCTTTCACTGGGGTTGATCTGTGCAAACCCCTTCAGTCCTGGTGACACACTCGGGGGATGAATTGCTGCTGACGGCTGCTCCCAGCCATCAGTCACTGTGTGCTGCCTCTACTCCTTCCTTGGAAACAGCTTTTTCATGGAAATTAACCTGTTTGGCCAAGGTTGATCGCTGTTGCTGTTTGGATTACTTTCAAGAGTGAGTTGACAGCAACAGATACAAACTGTCATGTGTTTGGGCAAGAGCCACATCTCTGCACCACTTCCCAGCTGCTGCAAGGGTTGCATACAGGAGGTTTGGAAAAGTTGAGGGGTAGACCCAGAGGTTTTTGACTGCAGAAGTGAGGCAGCAGGACAGGGCACTCCTTTTCTGCACTAAAATTTCTCCCAGGCAGAAGGAGAGAGGTTTGGCCAATGCTGAGGTTTCATCCAAGGTAGCAGAAATCCCACACAAGCAGCATCTGCACGTGTGTAGGCAGCACAATATATACAAATCAGCTTAGAATATTTAAAATACAGCATGTGTTCAGCTCATCGAGCCTTTTTCTGCAGCACCTGTACAGTACTGCTTCACTGGGACATGCTGTGTCTGTGCCTGCTGTGTGTGTTCCTGTTTCCCATGGGACAGTGACAGGAATGGATCAGCCTTAGCACAGTGTGACAAGCACTCCCACATCCTGCAGGGAAGTCGGGATGGCATCGCTGCAGGGCCACCCTGCTTGCCTGCAGGGGGATCAGGGCTGTGGAAGATCCCCAGGGGATCCCTGCTGGCTCTCAAGATGGCTTGAGAAGGGCAGAGCCTGAATATCTGTTTCTGCAGAGGCTCTTCCCCAAATTTCTGCTATTAACACTAAGGGGAGGTGATAGGTCTATTTATGTAACATGAACTACACATGTTGAGAGCAAGGGAGGGATGGGAGACCTCTGTGCCCTCCCATGGTTGGGAACAAGATGCCCTGTTAGCACAGACTGGGCCAGTTCACGGCTCCTAGTTCTAGTGTTGTCACGTGGGATTAGGCTGCCAGCCAAGGGGCCTTTATCTGTCATTGCTCTGTGCCATGGTTCAGGGTTGCAGTAGAGAGAGGGCAGTCAACATGAGGAAATCAGTTGCATGGAACTTTAATTTCAAGTGTGCTTGAAATTTCAAGTACTTCAGGATGGCTTGCTGACTGCTGGGCTCAGGCTCTCTGTGTTGTGTTGAGATGCTGACAGAGGCCTTGGTGCTCTTACATTCTTGTTCTGTGATGCCAGCAATGTTTCCATGGGAGAACAATACATCTCTTTTTCATTATGCTTAAAAAGCCCTATTCCTGTCTCACGTTTCTGTATGTTGGAAGTTGCTTTTTGCAATCAAAGTGGAAATGGAGGAGGAGAGTGTCTAAATGTTTATAGGGCATAGTGCCTGTCACTTGTGTCTGAAGGACCCATCAGAGTAGCTGAATTTCTAGATTATCTCAGTTATGTAAAACTGTCTCAGAAACAGAACCTTACTGCAGTGAAATAAAACATTGTAGAATAAAGAAGTAGGAATGAGAAGAGGAAGAAAAATATTTTAAGTTATGAATTAAAGGAAAGGGAAGAAGTAGGTATATGTGGCATTGCCCATATTGTGGGACTAGAGGAGACAAGTCATTTGAGGATTTTAAACTGGCATCCTGAAGAGCATGGGGGAGATCACATCCTTTTCTCAGTGCAGACTGCCCTAAGAAACACTCTGCCTGCAGGGTCATTCCTGAAAGGGAGGTTGTCAGGTATGATGAAGATGAAATCACTGTGCTTCCCTGCTGTCCCCAGCATCTTTCTCCCAAAAGTGCAATCAGTGCAGTTGTTCTGCATGGCCTGAGAATGCCAACACATCTCCCCGGTGCTCTGTCTGAGTGCACGCCTTCAGCTTTGAAATGGCTTCTGGATCTGAGGGATTGCCTGATACACTTCAGGAATCTCCAGCTTCTACCTGGTCATCAAACTTGCATCAAATGTTTGGTTTCAGCAATTTCCAAGTATCTGGCCACAAATTTTCCTAATCCCACAGTATTCTAGTCACTATCTGCACAGATTTGACCTTTGTCCCAATAGTGCAGAGGGATGAGGGAGCAGCTTAATGCTGGGGGAATTTGCTTCATGGATGATTCATGCTGGGATGGCCCTGATCCTATTCAGTTCAAAATGAAGAACAAGAAATGGCACAATTAGAACTCTCAACAGGAAGAGGCCCTTGAAGCACTGTGGCCACCCCACCTGTCATTGCTTTTCCTTGTTTCTTCACATGAAATCAGTGCATGTCACAGCACCCCATCTTGGAGCCTTTTGCAGATCCACAGGTTAGAGGGGTTGTGCTGGTGAAGCTGTGAGCTGCATCTGGCTCCGTTTTGGCTTTTGATCACCAGGAGGTGCATGTGTCAGAGTGCAGCAGCAAGAATGACAGTGTGCTTCATTGTGTTGCCTACAGGGACAGCAGCCCACTGCTTTGAGCACATGGTGTTCAGGAGTTTGCCACATTGATAAAGGGAAAGTATATCAGGCTTTGACAAGCTACACTGGAGGCTGAACATTGTCAGCTGGAGAGTACATGCTAGCACATATACTGCATGCATAAAAAGCTATTTATCTTTGCAAGGGGAGAAGCTGCTGCTGACGATAGGGAATTCATTTCCATAGACCTTTTGGGCTTTTTGATGTGCGTGTGCTTGGCATCACTGCTGAGTGACTTTCACTTTCCCAAATGTCGTGCGACTCTTGCTAGAGAGAAAAAAGAGATGGGCCACAGTAACATTGTGCCTCAGTGCCAGGGATTTTGTGCTGAGAAGGTGATGCGGAATGGAGCCTTTGTGTAGTGGATCCTGCTCTGTCTAGCACACCAGTATCTTCCTGTCTGTCCTGAATGCAATAGAGGAAAGCTTTTATAGTGGAAGCTAGGATTCAGAAAATCCACATCCTGACTCTGACACAACCTTTTCAAGGATCTTATGCAACTGACCTCGTTTCTCTTCGTCCATTACCTCCTCACCATGGTGGGACTTTTCTGTTGGATCTGTGTGTGAGTTTGATAAATGGAAATATTCAGTTGCTCTGCTGGTAGGCACCATTTGTTTACTTACAGGGACAGACCTCTGCCCTTGCTTGTCACATTATGGATTTGATCCTGCTTCTGTGAACTGCCTGTGTAAATGTGAGTGTGGCATGACACAGACAAGTATGCTGGTCAGAACTGGTTTTGGCAGTCTCTTATCTCCATAAAATAACAGGTTTTCTTTTGCCATTTTCTCCCAAACACCTAGAAATCTCAACAACAGTGAATTCTCCATAGGCTGAGACCTGATGGGCACCAAGCTGGGCAGCAAAGTGCAATCCTGGAGCTGCTCTTCCAAGCTGTGCCCCCCCCAGGAATCCTCCATCCTGTAATGTTTCACTGAAGCCTCTCCTGGCTCAGGCCCTTGTCTCTCCTTGGGGATCTACATCAGCTCCCACACCCAGCTCTGAACACAGAGTGCTGCCACACTGCTGCAGTCCCACAGTGGCTGGGTGCTTTGCCCCTAAGCACCAGGACACCCTTGCTGGACCCAGCAGGCACAAGCTCCCCACTGCCAAAAGCAAGGAGGAGCTTTAACTGCATTTTCCCTGTTCTTACACCTTTCCCTTGGTGCTGTTGCTGGCCACTACCAGACTGCCAATCTTGCAGTGGCCAGCAGTATAGCAGTTCTTTAGTCAGTTTTATTAAGTGTGTTTGAAAGAGGCTGCTGGCTGGAGAGGTGTGGAGGCCCGGCACACAGCGTGCCTGTCGTGAGCGTATGTCTGGTGTCAGCATGAAACCCGTGGCTCTGGCTGCGGGGCTGCAGCACAGAGAGGGTTTTCAGCTGCCCATTGAAAGCAGCTGATGGATCAGTGTTGCCAGCAGACATCGTCCCCTGCATCATGACCAGTAGTTAGCACGGGGCTGCACTGTCCTTTTACAATAACCGCTTTTCATTGCCCTCTTCAAAGGTGGCTTTGCACACAAGACCAAGAGTGAAACCATAGCTCATTACTTGATTGCATAATTACATTCTGCTACAGCGTTACTTGGTTATCGATGTAATTAAATGGATCAAGGTCAGCAGTAGGGGTCAGGACAAAAGCAGGTATGAAAAAAGGCCAAGTGCAGTGTACCACCACCTTGTTGGCAACTTCAGCAGCTCAGGTCAGTGTTTTTGTGGCCCTGCTGCTTGTCCCTCTGGCCTCACAAGATTTATGTGATGCTTTTCAGATGGCTTTTCCCATGGTTGTGAGGTAGCCAGCAGTGAGGTTGTGGCTGGCTGGAGGGGTGCAGTCACTTGGATCATTTGAAGCCCCTTGCCTTCCTGGCAGAGGCTTTTCCACAGGAGTCCCTCAAGACCCCTGACCCCTGAACCTGATGCCTGTGTCTGTAGGGACTTTGGGCTAGATCTTGGCTGGAAAACAGAAAGTGACAACTGTTGAAGTAGGTGTATTTCAAAACAGCTTTGTAGTATTTTTTAGATCATATAATTTGTGGGGGAAAGAAGTTGGAAGGTTATATATAGAAGGAGCTTTATTGAGAACTGTTGTTTTGTAGTAAGGACAGAAACAATTCAGGAGCATCTTCCACACTGTGCCCTCTCTGTCCTGCTGCATTGGAGCATGGATTGTGCTGCACTATGGTATCTGCTTCCTGGATATGGAGATTACTTGGTGCACAGACTTGTGTCCCTATTTACAAAATCAGGAAAAGAACTAAAGGCATTAATGTATGCCAAGACTTATAATAATGAATGTATGTTCCTCAAAAATGTAACTGAAAGTAAGTCATGCAACAAAGTTTATGGGAGTTGAGCCCTTCAGAACAACCTAGTCTATCTACTGCCTTGCAGAGCCTGATATGAATAAATAATTTAATGGCTATTAATGTGAATGCTGCTGATTTTGAGTCTCAGTTCCTACAATATTAAACCCTACAGCCAGTTCTGCCCTTAAAGAACATTTTTTCTGCAAGGGCTTTGTATCCATGCAAATGTTATCTGCACCTCGGAAGAGGCTGCAGCTAAAGAATGGCTTTTGAAAATGTGTAGCACCAGGATTATCACGCCTCGGTTTTTTATCAAATGTACGCTAACAAAAAAAAACAAAAGAACAAAACCCAAGACTTTTCAATATCAAAGTTAAATTTAGAAAGCAGACATTTTAAAGAATCCTTGTCAGTTAAAAGTTTATTTTTTTAATGGCCAGCTTAAAAACCAAGATCTCACAACTCTCATTATTTTTCTTTTGTGCCTCACTTGCCTCATATTTTTTACTGCCCTCTCTATGTAAAATGATCCCCATGGTGCTCTTACTTTCTGTGTGCTCGTCTTAAGTGCAGTTGCATGTATTTGTGAATTAGCAGTTTGCTAATATGCTTTGCCTAGGTCAGTTGAGATGCAGTAGTGTGCACTAGTAAATAAAACCCAGTGGTTTGATAATCATTCTACCACTTGCCTGACTGAATTTTTGCTTCACAGGTTTTCACCTTCCAGATACTTCTGTGTTGTACTGTACGTTGATGGTCACTCATGGCTACGCCATTTGTGACAGGATAGGCTGGGACACTTTGCCTGTTGCTGACCCCAGTGCCATAGATTGTGAGGGCAGAAGTGACCCTTCAGGTCCACGAGTATGGACAGATCATCACAGTTTTGCCAGATCATTCTGCTTGCGTGAAGTTCCCGTCTTTGGATGAGTTAAATCAGACACTTTGACACAGGTTATCTTTGTGGGTTTCTCCCAGCATCAGAAGTTACGTTTCCACAGGACTTCCCATCTTCTCCTTCATCTCCATTTTTCTGGAAGTAATCACATTAATTTTAATACAAACGTTAATGAATCAGTGCTTATTCCTAGAACAGAATGTCTAGTCCAGCTTTAGTGATTCTTAGAGGATCCAATTGTTCTCATGTTGTTACACTAATGATTCAGGACTTAGTATTGATGAAAACAGATGGAAACTAAGAAATATTGTGAATGGTAAGAAAGAACTGTTATACCCATGAGCAAAAGTTTTCTCTTTTGTGGGGCTTTTTTGGTTCAGTGGGGCCTTTTTCCCTCCCCTAGTTTTGTAATAGAACAGAAGAAAGCAGGAATGACATGTTTCTTCTCCAGTGATATAGTCAGGACAGCTCTGAGATTTCTTTCCCCCTCATCATGTTTGCTGGAACATATAAATAAGATTTCTTTAAAATTTATCATGCTAAATCAAATATTTTCAAACCTCAGAAGAATCCAGCTGTGACGTGTAGTAAACTCTAGGCTTTTGCAAGCCAGGTACTGATTTCAAATAGGCAGGCTTAGCAACTGTTTTGTTGTTACTATGGCCAGTGTAGCTGTTTGTGGATGTTGGTGGTAAGTGCTTTTTGGAAGGCTTTGTGTTACTACTCCCAGTGTGGCTGAGGTATTTGAGGTCAAAAAGGAACAATCTGAAATGTAAACTCCACCTGGCAGAAGAGGACTTTATGTACAGCCCCCACCCAGGTTACAGCAGGCTGCTCATGTTCCTGCTTTCCCGAGGGCATACAGGGCCCTCGGCCCTTTTAAGAACACTGACATTTCACATCATCACATGCCTACTGTATTATACCCTACTGCAGTAAGCCAACTATCCCAGCTATCTCTGGGATTAGTGCTTTAGTTACACCAGGATTGCACTTCTGGAAAAATCCCTCCAGTCACCTTCACATGCAGCTCCTGCAGAGTGGCTCAGGCTGTGCAAACTAGCTTCACTTCTGGGTGAAACTAAACTAAAGGGTTCTTTTTGGGAATGCCCATGAAATACTAGATAGTTAGACCATGGGGCCAGGTGGCAGCTAGACCAGACTGAACACATCCTGAAATGTCTACAGCACCAGCATCCAGCCCTTGCCACCAACAGTTTCACTCTATGCATTTGGTCCTGCAGTGTAAACACCGTCTCTGTAAAAAATAATCAAATGCCTTCACATCTGATTGTAAACCCTGGATCTCACTGAGCCTGCATGCTGCAGTAAGTAGCTACAAAGAGAAAGCAGTAATTTTTAACTCTGGATTGCTCTGTTGATTTTGGGTCATATAATTTAAAGACATTTACACAGTCTTCTGTATACTAGTCCCACAATAAAATGGTCTCCTGCTTTACTGTGCGTTGTGCCAAATAGAGTTAGTGTGTTATATTACTCTCTCTAGAGTGACTATATTATCTTAGTTTGGAAGTTGAAGTCATTAGTTGGCTTCTGAACAGGATCAGATGCCAAAGCTAATCTGTGTTCTCTAGCAAAGTGTGCAACAGAGTGAAAAAATTCACTATAGCCACTGCTGCAAAATCCCTTATGATATACTTCCATCTGCCTGATTCCTGAGAAGCAGAGCATCGGCTAGGATGGGTCAATTGGCTGCATACACTGGAACAGTCAGATCTGAGCTGTGGCATAGTTTGGGTCCATTCAAAATGTTTGTGCATTGTCCATGGGTTATTTCGCATCAAAAGGAAACTTAACAGAAAAAGAACAAGTCGGTTGTCAGCACATAAATACCATGGAAATCTATTCAAGGTATTAGTAAGTCCAGTATTGTCTGTGAAGTTGTTTTGGGCTGTTGAGATTTGTCAGCTCATTCAAGCTATGTGTAGATACTGTGGTCAATATGTGGATGGAAATTCTGTCCTAGCGGAGTTGGTTGATTTTCTTAATTCTCAGAAAACCAGTGAATAAATGTCTAAAAGCCATAGAAATGTGCTTGCACATCCTCCACAGTCTTCCTTTATAGCACCTACCTATCAGTCTTCACTGGGGGTTGGGATGATGAACAGAGGGGTGTGAAGTGCCACCTGAGTGCCACCCTGGCAGATATTAAGGGAGCACCGTGGACCTTTTCTGCTGGCTTTGTCAGCAGAAATATTGCTGGAGCCCAGGCTTTGAGGCACAGAACTCAGAGGGTTCCCTTTGGCTCTCCCAGTGGGCAGCAGAGCTGGCCTCCTCCCAAGATATTCTGTGAACCTCTCCTTCTCACTGTGTGGGTGCTGCAGCAGTGGGTACCGGGGGTAGGAAAAGACACATAAACTGTCACACTTTGTAACATCTTATCTTGGTCCTAAGAACTTGCTGGTCCAACACCAGCTCACCCCAGCCTCAGCTGATGCTTTAGACCACAGGACTTTCTGTTAATTGCCCAGTTGTAGCCAGTCTGTCAGTAAGCTGTCAAAATATTAATAATCTAGCACCACTCATTTGCAAAATGGATAGTTCAATAGCAAAGAAATTGAATTTCTAACTCTGGTCATGACAACTCTGAAATGGTATAATGCAGGAGAGATCTGTCCAGCATTAAGAAAGATAAGGGTGTGTTTCCAGCAAGTCTCACAGTTTGAATTTAAGGGTCAAAGCAGAGAGGCTATCTCAGCACATCAGCATCTCAAGGCAGTAATTAAGCCTGGTGAGCTCCTTGGCAAGTCCTCTTATCTTCTGCCCACGTGACAATGAATTACTCAGAAAAAAATGAGCTACACAGAGAATTGGGTTGAGGCCATTTTCTTCCCTCAGACCTGCACTCTGTGCAGGCTGTACCATTGGGTGAGAACACAACAGTTTTGTCTGTGTGTTAAAAACCATAAAACACATGTAAGACTGTTCTTTACAATGGCTGGGGCTCATTCTCCGTCCTTTTCTTGCTGACAGTGTGTAATTGCATTATTTCAATTATGTCAGAAAGAGGGGGTGTTTGCCTTAGAAACTGAACTGGAACTTGGTTGAAATTTGTTTCTCCACTCACTGACACCTGTTTGCAGAGCACCTGGCCAGCAGTCTGGTCTTTGAGTGCTCAGGACCTCAGCACAAAAAATGTAGAAATAATGAGGTCTACCCTGTCTCCTCTCATTGTGAAGGCATTTTATTAAATGCACAAGGAATTTATACTTTGATTTGAGCCTTTGGGGATGATTTTCATATAAATAATAACATGATCAACCAAATACTGACTGCATATTTTCCACTGAAAGGTTTCTTTTGACTATCAGAAGAAAATAATCTCATGTTTATAAATGTATAACCATTGCTTTAGTTTATACATTGTAATTATTATAAAAAATTATAAAAATAGCAGGATCGCAAATATAACCAAAGGCAACAAATCAGTTTATTCTGCCCTGTACTCAGACTCAGATTGATGCCAAGAAACAGAGATCAGAGGTTCAGAGCATCCCATCTGGCTGTGTTTCTAGGGTTCTTACATTATTATTTTTCTTTATAGTTATTTCAGGCTTTAGCAGATGAGGCAGTACGATGCTAATTTAGGAAATCTGTTTTTCTTGTATGCAACTAACATATCTTCATCTAGTGCCATCTTGTCTCATGATCATTATGTCTGAAAGCAAAAATGTATTTCTGGATGGTGTTTTGGAGTAAGCAGAGTTGATAACATTGTTAGCAATTTCAGACACTTTGTCACGAAAAGAGAATGTAGACAAGACAATAGATGAGTTGGGATTCCCAGGTTAGAAATTATCCTGGGGTTTCACCAGATCCCCAGGCTGCCAGGAATGCAATATCAGAGACAATGGTGTAGGAAAAACCCCTTTTGTGGGAAGCAGTTGCTTTCCTGGAAGAGCAGCACTGCACTGGATGGGCCAAGTGCCACATGAGTGAGCTGTGCTGTGATCACTACAACAGCTCATAGCAGTCCAAACTTTCACAGGCTTTAAAATTCCAGCTGGAAATAAGATCCAAAATTAAAAAACAAAATCAATCAAGTAAATTCCAAATATACCTTATATTTTAAAAAGAACAGATGAAAATTTTCTCTGTCCATGAATTTGAATATGGGGTCCATAATTAAGAAAAAGTGAAGCAAAGGGCAAAATATGTGCCTTGCTCAGTGTGCCACATGGGTCACGCACTGCCACGGAGCTGTGCAGTCACTGGTGCCCAGACCTTCCTGATGGGGCCTCTTCTCTCATGCAGGACCCCTGGGCTCTCAGGGAGGCATGGAAGTGAGCAGCCTGGCTGGGACAGTCGTTCCCAGTCACGTTCTTGTCAGCAGTCATTAAAGCTGAAAGCTGTGTTCCTGTGAGGATTGCATGAGCAGCTCACCAAAGCCAGTGCAGTGAATCTGGGCACTTCATGAAGTACTTGGTGAAAATGTTCCTGCACAGTGGGCAGGCCAAGAGCTGAAAGAACACGGTACTGAGCTGTGGTGGGATGGACAGGTCCGGATTAGGATCCCCAAAACTCATTTGCTTTGTAGCTGAAGGGAGACCATGGCTTGTGTGGATGTGTGTGCACTCACTGTGATTGAGGTAACTGGTTTATCTGGGGTCAAACAGAGCTCAGTGTCTTGCAGAACCTACTGTGGGTTTTGGTCAGTACTCTGCTGTGTGCTGGGCAGATGTCCTTGCTGCTGCTGGACACTTGGGCATGTCCATGCTGCAATCACACCTTTGTCTCCAGCATTACTCACTGATGGTGATGTGAATAATTTAATCAGTCCTTGAACATTAAAAGGTGCTTTAGGACAACCTTTGTCCGCATATAAAGATCTGCAGCCTAATTACAGAAGCTTGTCCAGCACTTAGGTGTTTTTGCTCGTCTAGGGATATTGGGTCAGCTCACAAGACTTAGCAGAGGCACTCCACTTCTTGTGTGGGCATTTTAAAGGAAAGGGAAGCCAGCTGAGCAATTATTTACCTTGAGTACTGAGAGTTCCCAGAAAAGTGAGGGCAGATAGCCCTCTAGTTAAATTTTCAGAGGCAGTAAGTTAGGTGACTTGCTAATGCTTCTTCCCAGCTCCTAGAGCTGGAGAACAGACCTGCATGGATGATGATTTATTTGAAAATGTGTTCCCTTCAGCCCACAGATGGTCCAGGCGGAGTCAGAATGCTTTCAGATACCATATTGCTTCGCTGTACACTCCCATGTAGCAGCTTGTTATTTTAAAATGTATCTGCTGTCTCCTACTTCTAAAAGGCCACCAAGAAGACTTGTCACCAATCTCTTACGGAGCTAGAAGGGGAGGAAGAGTGGAGTGTGAAGAGTAGAATATCACCTGCCATCTGGACAAAGATGTGATGAGATGTAAAGTTTGGATGCACATTTGCGGTTCTTGATCACATGCCAGGAGAGAGCTCAGCTACAATTATTTTAAAGCATTTCCAGACAGATGCCCCTAGGTCAGGGGAGAAGCTACACTGAGGCAGGTGGGCACTGAATTGGACTCTCTGCAGGGCATCTCTGCCTGTGGCAGTGCTGCTGGGGTCTGCACAGGGCTCATCCTGCCAATGGAATCTTTGTGGTTAATGACCTGTCCTGGGAATAAGAGTGTGCCAAGATAAAGTGCTGTCGTATGAGGTTTGTGGTCACAAATTCTCAGATATTCAAAAACATAGTCTCTGAGCTTTCAGGGGTTTAAATGGGAGTTGGGCATTTGCATTTTATCTGGAAGCCCAAATGTTTTCGAGGATCTGGTGTCTTGCACTTCCATATTGATTTCAGTACTGAATTTCTCAGTGCTGTTAGCATCAGAGGAGTGTTGATGAAACCCTGCCCTAACTGAGGTCAGTGGGGAATGTAGAATGGGCTTTACTGGGTAAAGAGCACCATAAAACAGATGCTCTTCTAAGTGTCATCCTTTTCCCTGAGATGGAACAGTGCTTATACAGACAAGTGAACACAATCCAGTCATTCCATGCCTCCGCAACAACAGTGAAATGCCACTGCTGATAGCTGTGCTGATATTTATGATTCCTACTTAATATGTTTTAAATGTGTTGATGAGCTCTTAAGTATTAACACTAACATCAGTAAGTATCTGAGCCAGATTCTCTGGGAGGGAAGCCTTGCCATGCCATAGACTATGGTGCAGTTTAGTGCTTTTATCCCATCTAAAGATCTGGCTCAGTAATTGTGTAGAACGTATAAGAGAAACCCATAAGTGCTGTAAACAAAGGAAAACTGTTACTCTGGGAGTGTGTTAGTTAGATATTTCAACACTCATAATTAACATCCCTTTCCTAAACTGTGGCACAAACTACTTGCAGAATGTTTTTTTTCTTTCATTGCTTCTAGTTTCAGTGACTAAATTTATTAAGTCATTAGGTTTGCATGTGGATGTGTGTATTTGCTGTTATCCTTTGGGTTATAATAAAAGGAGATCTTGGAAAAAAATCTTTATTTATTTGGCAATTTTGGGAATGTTTGTAGGGAAATGGTGAGCAATATGAACAAAGCTGCTCAGTCTGGGGGGCACTGAGTGAGCAGGTGGGTTTGAATACAACAGCAGCCTGTGACAGTTTCCTGCTGGCTTTCCCTGAGCATTGCACATGGAAACCTGTCACCATTTCTGCCATGATCTGGGGTCACCAGGGGCTTCTGGGGAGCAGATTGCTGGCTCTCATGATCAGAACCCAGAAGCTGTTGCTTCTTTCTTTTCTTTTTTTGTTGCTTCTGCTTTTTTTTTGTTTTGTTTTTGCACCTCCTGGTTGAGGATTCTCAGTGGCAGGGATCCTCCCAGGCTGATGTGGCAGGGTCTGTCACTGTGTTCTTGTGCAGCACCAGGGCTGTCCACTGCCCTGGCAGCACTGTGATTGCACCAAGGCTACGCTGTTGGGTTGGCACTTTTTGAAGGAGCTGAGGTCTCCGAGGGTGTCAGTGCATCGCTGAATGCCCTGCAGCTTCATGCCCGTAGGTTTGACAGCAGCGCTTGTGCACCAATATCTGGAACTTCTCTAGAGAAATGCAAAGGAGAGGCCAGTCAAACTTACTGTGTTCAAAGAGGTTGGGTTACATCTATCTGCCCAGGCCAGGTGAACACTGAGGTGGATTAGAAAAAAAAATCTGCCCTCTCACAAACTGCCACCAGTCTGTGGTGACTGGATATATCCCTGTGTTGAGGGATAGATGGGCCCAGACGTTCTCAACATCTCCCAGGAGAACCAAACTATCTCAAGTGATGCAGAGGTTGGCTTGTGCCTTCCCTCTACAGATGGCAGGAGACACTGCTGGGATCAAGGATAAATGAAATATCTTGGTTTTCTAACCCAAAAATAACTTCTAGGGCAATCTGTGGTACCTTATACCCTCCCTGAGCAGGTCTGACACACTGAATCCCCCCCAATGGCAGAAGCAGCCATTTGGCTCCTTTAGGTTCCAAGTGTCATTGAATGTGATCTCCTTTTTTTTTTTTTTTTTTTTTTTTTTTTTTTTTTTTTTTTTATTGTGTGATAGCTACCTGTGTTGGTTTTGTTTTTTTTAGACTGTGAAATTTACAGTAAAACTACAGTTTTACTGCACAAACCAAACCTATGATTTTTTTTCAAAGCAAATCTAATTACTCTTCTTAATACAATTGCCTTTTGTTCAATTGAGATGCAAAAAACAAGTTGCAAGCTGATGCTAATCATTTGGCACGTAAATTACTAACATTTCTTTTGCAAATATTTCATGCAGGTTTTCAGTTTAGCAATTAAAAAATGAACTGCTTTTCCAAGGCACTTTCAGTAATATCTGTAGACACTTAACAAAATACCTCAGGCTCTAAGTCTCCAAATGGTAAATAAATAAATGTATTTATTTACTTTGTATTCAAAAATTATTCAGTCAAAGAAATATTTCACATTGAGTTAAATTGAGGGAATCTTTTTTTTTCTACACATCATAAGCCTACTCTTTAATGAGAAGAACTGATGGGCTTTCTGAATGAGCTGAGTTCATGACAGTCTTGACAGGGGCCTCTGTGGACTTTGTGCAGAAAATAGTCACTATTTCTTTGTTTAGAGACTGAAAAAAGACTGGTGATTAAAAGATAGAAGCCATCTGTCCTCTCACTGTCTTGTACATGGTCATGCTATTTCAATCAAGGAGAGAGTTGAAAAAATAATTGAGTGGGACTCGTTATAACCCTGTTTCCAAAGGTTCCTGCAGCAAGTGGGGAGGGGAGATGGTGCTCATGACCCCAGGGCTTTACCACAGCATTATCTCTTGGGCAGGATGTCCTGATGTCCTGACAGAAGCATGTTGGGGGGCACAGCCTGAGGATCCCTTTGCTGTGTTCGCCCACTCTTTATCTGAGGTGAAGAGAAAGTATTGACCTCCAGGTCTGCTCATCTAGCACATTTCAACAGTGAATTTATTTTATAAACAAAATCAAACAAATAAAAAACCCCTAAATTGTGCATGTCCCAGAGGTCTGGTCAAGAGATCAGAATCAAGAGATTTTTTTAAAAATACCTTCTGTTATCTCAGATTTCTGTCTGTGCAGCAGTGGCTGCTACAAACTGATTTGTTACTGTGAAGCCTGTTATGCTCACCTGCACTTCTTTCTTCTCAGCTCATCTCAGCCTCAGACAACTGAAACAGCAATTCCCACCTGATTCAGCATAATTGCACAATTAATTTTGACAGTGAAGCTTGTAGAGAGGTTCTGCCATTAATATCCCGATAGTCTGTTGTTATTGGTAGCCCCAAAGCTGACTGCAAAAGGCATGTGATGAAACTAAATGATGCAGTGTAGCTGAAGGCTGGCCACGGGGCACCAAGAAGACACCCACAAAGAAAAACCTGAGGGTTTGCATGTTAATGAGATTTAGAGGACACTGAAAATCCTCAGGCAGCTCTTGGGAAGGCTTGTATCCTTCTCCTCTGCCCTGTCTCCTTTCTGGTCATGTGGTTTTTTCTTCATCCTCTTGCTCTTTGTGTCAAGTCCATGGTAGTGCCTTCAGGGATTTCTGCTGCTCAGACCTGTGAGGACCCTGGGACATGTCAGTTTGGTGGCACGATGAGCAGTGTCCCATGGGTGTCTGTCTCCACGTGGCACAGTTGTTGTCGGTGAGAGGATGTACATAAAAAGAAGGGTAATTGTGGATAAACCCAGTATTATGTAGCTAGAACTTAGCTGTCAAATCTCTGGGTTTTCTAGGCTGCTGAATGGACAGAGCTGGGGTGTTCCATAGTAGTGTTGCCATGGGTCATATCCTGAAGTGCTGTTTGGACTGAATTATGGGAGATGAGGAATCAACCGGCCAGCTCACAAAACGAATGGGATGCTTTTGTTTGCTTGTAGGGGAGCATAAACATTTAAAGGCAATGAATAGATGTTTCTTTTTTTTTTTTTTAATATCTTCATTACTTTGATATCTTTACATGCATTTGCTTTAAAATAAGAATTTTGTTGGTTTATTGGTACAAGTGTGTATACGATACAGCACCTGCTTTTATGAACTACTTCTGCATGTCATAAAATATTATACTGCAGTAATTTTAAAACAGATATTGAGCTGAAAACTTAACTTGCAATAACTTTTAATTAAAATATTTTTTTCTTTGTGAAGCAACATTTTCAAAATGTATTAACTTTTCTATTTCTTCTTCATTGAAAATAGTCTTAGTTCCATGTTTAGGTCAAGTTGGGAGCTGTCTTTCACAGCCTGCCAACTTTTTATCCCCCTAGAAGGAATTTTCATGATAAGTTTTTATTAATGTGGTAATGAAGGCATGGGAAAGGGGTTTGAGTTGTCCAGTTTGGGTTGAGAGCTGCTGCCTGGCTGGGCCTGGTGCCAGGGAGTGCCCCCGAGCCAGCAGTTCAGAGGCACCTCCTGCAAACCCAGCTCCCAGGTGAGCTGCGCCTTCCCAGGCAAGCCAAAGCCTGGAGATAAAGGGCAGATTTAAGGAACACTTAAACACTGTTCTTCTGGGAAGCTACTTCAAACACCATTTTATAGTGCTCTAAGTCATCTAGATCTCTCTTAACTTGTTTCACTCTCTTTTAAAAATATTTATTTCTCCAGCAAGAAGGACTCCCTCAGATAAGGCAAAACGGCCCGTCTTGCTGATGGTGTTTCTACCTGTGTGGTGCTAATGATAGATGCAAAATTCTGGTGTGCAGCACAGCTCTGTGCTTTCTGCTGTGCTTTATCTTCTGTAGCTTCCAGCCTGCCAGTCTCTGCAGGTCTGTTGCACACTGGATTTATTGTCACACCAGCAACATTTTATATAACCCCCAGATCTCTTGGGAGCACATTCCTGAGAGTTGCTGAGTTTTCAGAATGTTGGCTCTTAAACTGGTCTGCAGTAAACACGTGGTGTCAGTCCAGATGCTTTGCTCAGATGTTGGTCATGGGTTTTCCATTGGCAAGGTTGGAGAAGCTCCCAAAGACTTGGGAGTGGTGAAGGTTTGGGAGGGGGCATCATTTTCCTGTAGAAGCATCTGCCTTCACTTGCCTCAGAAGTGCCTTGTCTGGAACCTGTAAAAAGTGAATTTTTTTCCTGAAACAGTTCTGCTTCAGAAAACGAATTTTCATCATTGCCTGAATTTTTTGCAAGAATAGTTTTTAGAAAATTAGTGGGAGAATTTGTTTGGCCAGGATAAGTTTTCTGCTCATAGTCTGGGAACAAAACCCAACCCATTAATAACCACATATGACTCATTGAAGGTTTGGGAGTCCACTGTCCCAGAATCCCCTAGCCAGCCAGATCTTTTAAAAGAGGTTTAATGTTTCTCTGTTGAGAAAATCTTGAATATTTGGACATAACAAGTACTAGTCCGTAGCTGAGTGTAGTTTTGTCCTGGAGACTTGTGCAAAGCCAGTACCAGTGGCAAAGGCACACCTCTCCCACAGCCATCACAGGCTCAGGGGACGTCCTGGAGAGATCCATATGTGCTCTGCTCCGGGGCAGGTGTGGAAGTGCTTCTCAGTACCTGCAGAAGTACTTAAGCTAGAAATCTTTGAAATTACTTCATTCTCTTTAACGAAAGATTACCAGGCTTTGTGCCAGCATTTCCTCACACCGCTTTTGAAATTAAATGGTTTCCTTGCTTTTGTACTCTCATTTCTTTGAATCCTCTTAAATGGTTCAATAAACTGTCCTTTGCCTCTAAGAATTTGAAGAAACCTCAGTGTTTTAGATAACAAGCATTGTACATTTCCCATCACAGGGAAGGTATGAGCAAAGCCACGGGAAGGCATCAGGAACAGCAAGGCTGTCTCTGCTTCTCAGCTCTCCTTTTCTTTCTTTTGCTTAGTATTTCAGTCTAAATCCTGGCAAATTTGTAACTTTTCCTGCACGTTTTTCATGCCTGTTCACTGCAGGCTGTTTTGCAAACCACAGCTCTGCACATCTCTGGGAAGGAGAGCCTTGCCTTTCAGCCAGGAGTTGTCTAGATGGGTGTTATTGCTGGGAACTGGCATTGCTGGTGCTTGTTGTTCTCTGTTGTTATCTGCAATGTGTGACCATCGTGTATCACTCAGTGATGCCTAATTTAGAAGATTGGTGATTAATTCTTCCATTGCTTTTTTTCTTCTCTCTTTCTCTTACTGCAGGATGTTTTCACACCAGAGTGCAAGTTTAAAGAATCTGTCTTTGAAAACTACTACGTTATTTATTCTTCCACGCTGTACCGGCAGCAAGAATCCGGACGAGCGTGGTTCCTGGGACTCAATAAAGAAGGTCAAATTATGAAGGGAAATCGAGTGAAAAAAACCAAACCCTCATCACATTTTGTACCCAAACCCATTGAAGGTATGGAATCTGCCCACTTTCTCCCTCAGTGGGGGTTGGGTAGGGGGAGTTAACAACTTCAGAACTGGTGTTTCCTGGGTGGGGGTGTTGAGCTTCAAGACCAGAAAGCAAGGAGAAGAAATGTTTGTAGCACTTCAGGTAAGTGCTGGGCTGCACTGTTAGCATTTCCTCTGCTTTCCTTCTAGTTTCAAAGGGGTTTCTTAGCTTTGGGTGCTAAGGGATGAATTTAAAAGCTCAGCAACACAAGAAATTACTAGTAAAGAAAAGCAGATAGCAGTTCCAAAGGAATGTGATGCAGCAGTGATCATAATGTGTCTTCTCAGAGGATTTTGCCAGTGTATTTCAGTAGGTTTCCAGTCCCATGTAGAGTCCGTAGAGACAGGATTTATCTCACCTGATTTTAGACTTTGGCCCTCCGTTCATAGTAACAGAAGAAAAATAGGTCCTACCAGCACAACTGTGGATGTTCTTTATATGTCTACCCTGAAATAACTTAAATCTGTTTTTCCTCATATGTAAAGACATCCTAGTTATTCACTGGGGGGTAGAGCTGTTGTCCAAAGTTAGATGGAATGCTGTCATGCCATATGTCTTCATCACAGTGTGAGGCTTCAGTGAAAGTCATGGAGCTGAAGTTCTCCCCTCCTGCTGATGCCTGTACACTCCAGTAGCCTGGAGCTGAACTTGTCTGCACAGCTCTGTGCTCTCTCAAACTACCCTATGTTGACTGTGGGCGAAGGTTTGAACTGATGCTCTCCTAACTGGTACCACTCACAAGTGGTGGAGGCCACAGATCCCTCCACAGAGCAGTGGCCTTTTTAAAAGCTGCCCAGCTCAGGGTGGGTGGTGTGAGTGTGAGGAAAAGGCCATGTGAAGCAAAGCAGGAGAGCAATTCAGTGCAGCATTCCCAGAGTATCTGTGGTCTTTGCACAGAAAATGGAAATGTTGAAAGAGCAGGGAATGGCCTGGAGCTGTTTGTCCTGTGCTTGTTTTCAGCAGCTTCTTTGCATCTGGGAACCTTTCGTTGTTTATCCGAGGTACTAGTGGGATTGGCACCCTAAGCCCTCATGTTTTGCCAAGGAGCAGGGCCAGCTTCATGCATGGGACTGGTCACTAGCTTCTCTCTTGCCTCGATCATGAGGAGAGTCTTCCACAAGCACCAACTTTCCCAGCTGGCTTTCCATCTCCTTCTGGTATTTCTTCACTGCCTGGCTGGGCATTGACACTGATCAGTGGGATCCTTTAAATCCAGGCTTCGTTTTTAATCTAGTATGCATGGTGTGCTGAACGGCTCAATAGTTTCCTTCTGCATGCATTAAACTAGGCCATTCCTGTGGCTCTCCTCGTGGAAAGCCTTGCCTTAACAAAGCTAGCTGCCTGACCCACAGCAGAGATCTCATTTCAGCAAATGCTGCTCTGGCTTTCATTTGGAATAACCCAGCCCAGCCCGAGAGCTTCCCTTTCCCGCAGTTGCCTCCTCCCACACTTGCTTCAATCACAGCTGTCACATAACCTCCTGAGCGAGTGAGCGCTTTGGAAGTTGGCAGCCAAATTAAGGGCTCCTCCACTCCTTCCCTCCTCCACATGCTTTGCAGTCAGGCTTTGTGAGCGCTGCTGCATCAAAGAGCTGGCAGTCTCCCAAGCCAAGGCACGTGTCAGCTTCCCAAAGCATTCAGCTGTCTGGGACTGTGACTCCAGACGGAGGACTCTGTTCCCAAGCCCAAGATTCATTGTAGGTAGCAGAGGCTTGCGGGGAGGGCTGGAGTAAAACGGGCTCATCTCCACGTGACTTCTCTGCACCACATCCGTCAAAGTCCCCGTGAGCAGAGCTTGCAAGCAGAGATGTTACAGAAAACGGGCAATTCCTACCCTGTTTTAACAGCTTCTTTCTCTTTGTTATGACTCTAAGGAAATACTCAAAGCACTCTCCTGCTGTATTTGCATGTCGGTTCTGCAGAATGCTGTGGCTTGCCCTAGTGTGTGGGCTTTGTTGCTTATTCAGGATGCAGCTTCCATCCACAGGAACTTTGCAGCTTCCATCCACAGTCACACCCCCAGGTTTCCTGTGGCTGGGTACCGCCACCAGCATTAGCCCTGCCACGTGATGGCTGACACAGGAATGTGTGCAAGGTGGAATCTGCTCCCCCTGGGAAGGAGAGGTGCCACATCCATTGTTACAAATCACTTCACCTACCACTCAATTGCAGTTAGCTCTGAGATGAAACTTCCCAGTTGTTTCTGATGTACAGAAAAATTATGCAGCAGTTTAGTGAAGAGAGCATTCTCAGGGAAGGGAAACAGAAAAATGCCCAGATTGCTCCCCAAGCTCATCTGATTCCCATTGCTTCATCCTGCTCTCTGAATTCAGAAGTCTTCTTGAAATAGCAAATGGATGGCAAACTAATGCATATATAAGAAATATCCTCACAGATAATTTCTAAGTACTCATGGGAGCACATATGCATATATACACAGTGGTATATATGTATGGATGTGTTATCTGTGGCTTTTAGCAGCTACGGCTTTCTGCTGTGCTAAACACTCAGAGTGTTTTGACTCACGTAGATTGGCAGGATGCTGGAGGTATTTTGTACAAAATTCAATAGATACCAACTGGAAAAGTTTTGGGGTTTGGTCGGTAGGAGTTTTTTTTTAGTTTAGTGTAGGTAGGATTTGTTTGTTTTTGGAAATAAGATTAAGCTTAATCAATATGAAAGCACAAAAAACTTACTAAGTAATAACAGGGGAGACGTTAAGTTCCTCTCCCATCTGTGTACAGACAAAGCCAAGGCAAACAGCCTGCTAGGCAGCAGTTGATGTACTGTGTGGTGCCAGTTTTGCTTCAAAACACACGCAACACATTTCTTTTGATATTTTTATTTCTGATCACTGATTATTCGAGCTACATGAGCCCTAAAGGGAAGACATCAAGATTGCACTAGACTGCACAAGAAATGAACTTGAGCATAATTGTCACTTGGACAACAAGCAATCTTTTAGAGAAATTTCAGTCTCTTTAAGTGTCTGTAATGATTAGTGCTGGAACAGCCCTACCATCCATGGTGCCTCTTGTTCTTCTAAATATCCAAATCCATCTCAATGTGAGAAGTTTCCAGTCATTTAATTAGGAATATTATCAGATGCTTACTGTGGGTGCACTCTGTCATTTTTATTTCCTTCTCCATTTTCAAATGTAACTCTCCCAAAGAGTTACATTTCCTTTCTCTCCTGGCCCAAACTAGAAAACATTTAGGGTGGCAAATCTGGCCACAGAAGCAGAAAACTTCATCCATCTGAGTCAGCAGAGCAGCCCCTAACTCTGAATTTATGGCACTTCAGCCCTCATGATGTGATCATGTCTCAGATACAAAGGTGACCTGTTAATGGCTAGTCTGGATCTATTTATTATCACTGATGAGTATCCAAGCAGCCAGATCTTTCCCAGTGTCATTCCTCAGGAAAATAAGAGAACATCCAAGTTTTGTTAAGGCAGAGTCCTCAGATGTTGTAAAGAAGTACAAGACATTGTTGACTAGGAAATTGCAGTAAGCCTCATGAAAATGCTTCAAAGGTATCACCTTAATACCTCAAGCATAGAGTCATAGGAAGATATTAAACAATATCCAGTCCAACCCCCCTGGCATGGGGAGGGATATCACCCTCCCCAGATCAGGCTGTTCAGGACCTTATCCAGCCTTGCCTTGGACACTTCCAGGGATGGGACATCTACAGCTTCTCTGGGAAACCTGTGCTAGTGCCTCACTGCCCTCACAGAGAAGAATTTCTTCCTAATGTCTAACCTAAATCTCTCCTTTTTTAGTTTAAAACCATTCTCCCTTTCCCTTTTACTACCTGCCCATGTAAAATGTCACTTTCCCAACATCCTAAAACATATTCTTAAAAAATCAAACCTCAAAATCTATAAGTCTCTGCTAACACAGCTCCACTCTTGAGTCTGTCTTCCAGGTGGGTAGGCTTTGGTATGTTTTCTATCCCACACTAACTCACTTGTTCATCTATCAGACTCTTGACCATCTTACTAGATGGCAAACATGATGCATTTTAACCATGATTTTACTTGGCTTTTTGCCATCCCGTGCTGTCTTTCTTATCTGAACAAAGTGTGATTGCACCTGGCAGCATCTTTCACATTTTACCACCAGATAGACATGAGCTCACATGCCTCTGAAATGCATCAGCTGGGATTTAGAACATGGTAATTAGAGGCAGAAAACGAGGGTGCCTAATCACTCACTCCCTGGTGCCCCTGAGTGCTGCTGCTCAGGCAATTAATTCCTTGCATGGAAGCATTGGCAAATGCAGCTGCTCGGGCAGGTACTGACACCCAGAGCTGTGTTATGGCGAGGCGAGGAGCCTCCTCTGAGCTGCTGCCAGAGGTTGTGCTTCCAGCCCTGCCCAATCCAGCCAGGCACCATCGGGCATGTGGTGATCCTGCAGGGCTGCCCACCTGCTGAACAGCAGCTTAGAAAAATTCTGGTTGCTCATGACTCACAAGAGTCTGGGGCAAGGAAAGACACAGAGTGAAGATGGATAAATGGGAAATATCTGATGTGGTTAATAAGCTTTTTTTGCTATATTCTAGAGAAAGGAAATGGAATTTGTTGTATCTCCTGAACCTCCTCAACTTGCAGTGATGCCAAGTGAGAAATGCTAAGGTCAGGACACAAAATAATGCTTCCCAAACTCAGGCAGTCCCTGATGCCCAGGGTGATTTCAGTGTCATCATGTGGGTGATGTGCCAGTGCCGTGACTGGGAAGCAGAAATGAGAGTGGGATCCTCTGCCAGCATGTAGGCAAGAGTTTGAGCTGTTTCTGGGTGAAAGGCAGCCCCTTCCATGCCTTTACCTTCAGGAAGTATGGTCCCTGCCACCTCCATCCTCCTCACTTGTACCCTCGGTCTCCTTCCTAATTGGTGAGTTTGTTCTTTGTGCAGATTTTTCTCTTGAGCCTTTGAGTGGCAGGCACTGCTGGTTCTCAGGGAGCAGGGAGTCAAAAGCCACAAGAACCAGACATGGGCACAGCTCCACTGCGTTCACCCCCTTCCATTAAGTGGAATGCCTGCAGCTCTTCAGCGGTTCAAGCTAACAGCACTTTCCAATTAAAGCATGAATATGGATGTGTTGATTGGAATCTGGGGCATAGGGGCTGATTATCTGATTGAAACTCCAAAGCATTAGCTTGGTTTCCAGACATTAAGGGCTGTATTTGGCTTGGTGTGTAGGTGTGGGTGGGTGGGAGGGAGAAGCAAGGCAGAGTAGGGAGGGAACTCTTGTTCTAGCTGAATTGCTCATCCTTCCAAAGCTCCTTGTGCTGTGTGCTCCAGCAGACCTCCCAAGCGTCCGGGCATGACTGTCACACTGCTGCTGCTGCTTTACCTCGGTGCAGGTGACAGGGAAGTGTGTCCACACACACACACACACACACACACAGAGGGGGATCCCAAAGAGACCTGCCAGTGAGGGCTGCAAGTCCTGGACGCCAAAGATGTACTTTCAAAGCTGGAAAGATCTGGGCACTCACAACAGTCCATTTGCAAACACCCCCTCCCCGGTCCATGACTAACATCTCCCTGTGTGAGTCACGCTCAGACTTGCTCAGTACAAAGAGGAACAAGCTGCAGTCCAAGAGCCTGTGTTGCACAACACGTTGGGCTGTCCTTGAAGCCCTGTGCCTGTGCAGATGCAGGTGCACACACCTGTGTGCCACAGTGCAGGGCGTTTACAGCCCCTGCTGAGCCATGGCCACAGCTGAGCACATGTGCACAAACCTCTTGAGTAGGAGAATATCCAGGCCTCTCTTGTGCATGATGCCATATAAGTATTGCATACATTTATCCTGTAGGTGTATCTAAATACTGACAGTATGCTTGTCCTGTACTGCTACAGATTTTCTGGCATGGGCTGTTGGCACAACCTGTCTGGTACAGAGGCTTTGACAGCTCTGTCTGAAAAGCTCCATGTGAGCAGTCTCCAGCCATGCCCTACATCAGCATTTGTATAATGTACTAGACTGGGAGATAAACTTAACATTCCTGCCCTATTTGCTTGCCAGGTTTCCTTTATTTGTAGCTGCAGATGTTCTTTACTTCTGTAGCCTGGTTCGTATTCTTTCCTCTGTGGGCTTTGTTATCAGCTCAGGGTTTTGTCAGCAGCTCATGACCCAAAGTCCATGGTGAGAAGGAGTTGAGGAAAGGCATCATGCTATGGTGCTGCTGCAGCATCCATGCATTTGCCCAGTCCTTGTGGTTAAGCATCTGGCCCAGGTTGATGGGTTATTAGGAATAAGTGTGAGTGAGATGAGCTTGGTACATGCAGCTGTCTGGGGGAAGAACTCATGGAGGTTTCTCCAGCTCCAGCTTGGGACCAGAGAGGTTAGTATGAAAGCAACAGTGCACTTGAGACAAAATTTTGGTATGGAACATCAGGGGCATTGGCAGGGGCACTGGGACAACACTGACACAAGTAGATAATTCTGCTGGGCAAACATCACATCTGAGAATAAGGTGAGTCACAGAAGTGAAGCACACCCTCAGTGTTATCCAAAGACTCTGCAACTCAGGGTAAGAAATCACAAAGGCACAGGTTTTCCTCAGTTGTTAACTATTTCCTACTTTCTTTAGGATTTTATTGGGTACTTTGCACAACAGGCAAATTCATAATCACCATGTTGCTGAGAGACACTCTCCAAGATGTGAGGGGCAGCTCAGGACTGAAACTGGATGTGAGAGCCCTACTCCATCTATTGCTGCCATGATACACATTGTCCTTCCAGCATGCGGACAGCATCCATTGTCTGAACCTGATGGGCTCATCCTGGCCCAGACTTATGGGACAACTCCTTCATTTTCTCTTTTTTTCTAATTTTAATGGAAAAAATGGCTCCAGTAGCAATAACAGTTTGCAGAGCAGTACCTCCTTTCAGTCTTGCTGGGAGGCCCAGTGTGTGTGTGTGTGTGTTTAAATTGCTTTGAACCTTGCATGAAAAATACTCTATGGGAAAAGTAATGTTTTTTCACTGCTCATATATTCAATTCAATATCCCTCCTATTAATACACAGTTGACTGCACTTTATCTCTGTCCTGTATTGTTGCACAGTGCTGTAGCTGTTTATTTAGTCAGAAGTAAAAGTGCAGAGCAATAATGTCATTTTCAGCCTGCTTCTAATTGCGGGAATTTATTTGCAAATCCGGGGAGATTATAGATACAAACACTTATATTGCATTTTCATACACGGGGTGTTTTTTTTCATTTCTTCAGATAATTTTTAAAGTTTTGTTCTTGCTGATTACCCAGAACCAAACCCTGATAGGCTCTATCCTGTGTTGGAGCTCTGTGCCATTGCTTGTGATGTGACAACTTCACAAAATGAAGCAGTACCCAATAATTTCTTCATGTCCTAATTTTTGCAAAGATCTGGACATGACATTTGCAGTCCGGACCTGTCTTATGTTCTCAACTCCACTGTGCCTGCCCTTGAGATGCCTCACTCTTACAATCACATTTGCACCCTGCCACATTTGCAGTGAGCTCATCAGAGATTCTCTCCTTGGTGTGAGCAGCTCATGCCCCTGCTCTGGCACACCTCACATGGCACAAGAACAGCCGTGAGGACTTAGTCCACGTGGTGAGCTGGATAAATGCTTTGTTCTGCCCAGGACGTGGGGATGAGCCATGCCTTGGGCAGACGTTGCCTTTTCCGGCTGTCTGGGCTCCAGCAAGTACATTTTTATAGGACACACACAGCATAGCCAGGGTCTGGAGAAAAGGTGCCCTCCAGCCACCCTGTTCTCAGGTGCTGCCAGACGACCACGGAAAGCTAGGACTGCTCCTGACTTGCTGTCACTGAACTCATCCCATGTGTCTGCTCACAGCCCTGACCTTGGCTGGCTGGTTTGATTCACAAGGAGGATTATTAGAGGAATAAATAGGAAGTGCAGAGAGCAGACCTTGGCTCTTGGCTGATGGAGCCAAGTGGGCTTGAGTCACCACTTTGAATGCACAGCTCAACACCCAGAACACTTGCATAGCTCACATCCAGGTGTAGTTCTGATTCAGGTCTCTCAAGAGCTTTTTTTTGTAGGTCAGGGGCTGGGAACCGGGTCATTCCTAGACCTGTTAGTAGATGATAATTAACATCCCAAGGCAGTACATGGCTCTGTGAGCCAAAATGTTTATTTTATATATATGTGAATATAACATGAAAAATCTGTAAAGCACATAAAACCTAGAAAGATTTATCTGTGAGCAGTCAATCTGCTGTTTCTCTCTGCCTTTGAAAGAACACAGAGACAAGGATAGGTAAACAGATCCCACTTGGTAACACGATCTGCTGCTGGGTCAATAGAGGTTTTGTAAGTGTGGGTTATGTGTGTGTGTTTGTAGTGGGGCTGGAATTCAGCATCTTGTACAAAGAAATAATTTGTTATGGTCATGGTTGTCTGTGACTTCAGGGCTGTTAATGGGTGTCTCTTCTGTTTGCAGTGTGCATGTACAGAGAGCCATCGCTGCATGAAATTGGAGAAAAACAAGGACGCTCAAGGAAAAGTTCAGGGACACCAACCATGAATGGAGGCAAAGTTGTTAACCAAGACTCGACATAGCTGACAAATACCCTCCCTTCTTCCAACTCCTCCCCTCCCACCCACCTACCCACCCCACCTGGCGAAACCACACTGAGACGATGACAACTGAGCAAGGCAGGACCTACCGGTAGTGGCTTGGAGTGTGAACTCCAGATTCTTTCTTTGTGTAGGACGAGAAAATCGAAACCCAGATCCTGCCTGTTGCAACGTTTTAAAAAAAACAACAACAAAAAAAAAAAAAGTGAAGAAAAATGTTTTAAATCAGGACTCCATTAACATTTTCAAAAGCAAACTGTTTGCTGTGTGATCAAAGGGGGAAAAAAATCTCATCTCTGCATAATAATAATAATAACAACTAATAAACATAATAATATAATAATAATAATAATAAAGATGTTACCTTTAAAAATAAAACAAAGCTTTTGGAAAATTGAACTTAGCATATGATGTGCAACAAACACATGGGAATTGCATCCTGTGATTGTCCTGTCTTATCCTTTCACTTCACGTTCACACCATGTTTTTTAACATCCTTGCTTCCCTGGGGATGGATGGGATTTTTCACAAAGCAGGAAAGGTAGAGGTGCATTATGACTCTGTTTGCTCTGTTATCAGTAAAATATGGCCTGCCCAAATTAGGAGCCTGACAGTTATGGGCAATGAAGTAGCTACTCTTTATTCAGCCTTTTCCATCTACATTCAAACCCTGCGTAGTTATTTGTTGCTAATGTCACTCCATGAGTATGTTTGACCCAAGTCTGGCATTTTATTCCTTTTTATCATAATTATTTATATTTATAGTCTTGTTTTACTGTATTAGTTGCCAGGGGAATTTCAGAAATGAGTTTTCACATCTCACAGGATGAAGCGATCATATTTATTAGGGGAGAGTTAGGAGATAAAGGGCAGGAGGGATAGCTGCTAGCTTTAAAATATTAAACAGATCAAGAAATGCTGCTGAAATCCTTGCTGTCAGATGGAAATGGTAAGGCATGTGCTGTGTGAGAGGGTAACACGATTTCAGCAATGGACAGAGGGATGTGGGGATGGGGTGTGCCTAGGAGGGAGCAGGTATAGGGGAACATGGGTGGTTGTGCCCGTCCAGTTGTGCCAGGGTGAGGACATTTTTTTATAGCAGCTGAGGTCTCCCTAGATGTTCCAGCTCTACATATACCACACATGTTAAAAGCAGAGGCTGCAAACCCCTCCAATCCCCAGCCTTACCCCTGGGATCGTATGATGCCCCTGAGATGCTGCAGCAACCTGGATATGGGTGAGGGCACGAGTTTTGCCAGTGCCAGGGCTGCAGATAATGGAGCAGCACTTCAGAAGTAGCAAATTCCCAAGTGAGGAAAGGCTGGGAGGAGGGCAGTGGGGTGAGGGATGTCCAGTGCTGAGCCCACCTGCAACAACCCAGGCTTTAGCAGGGACTGGCGAGGCACTCCCTGCCTGGTGCTTTCTCTGCCTGTGGGTGGGGGTCAGCAGTGAGCCCTCGCTGCTGGGTGGGGCTGACACAGGGCACGGTGGGCTGGTGCCCTGTCTCAGATCACACACACGAACTGCATGCAGCAGCAGTGATGGAGCTGCTGTGCCAAAATCAGTCACTGCCCTTGCAGAGGGGCCTAGGAAGCCTTTGCTGCTCAGCCATGGGCACAGGTCCTGCGAGGGGTGAAAACAAAAGGAAAAACAATCACCCAAGGGCGTGGAGAGGGACAGAACAGCTCTTTATACACAGGGAAGCAGCCTAAGGCCTTGTGGTCCCAGGCTGGGTGGGCGTTTGCGTCACTCAAAATGGGCACCTATGAAATTCCAAATACCACCTTAATTGTGGAGGCTCCTGTGCCATCCTGGCCAATGCCTCAGCTGGCTGGCAGCCACACAGGCAGAGCAGCTGCTGGGAGTGCCAGGGCTGTGCCAGGGCTGGTCATGATGCTCCTGCAAAGCCACTTGTGCCCCGGTGCCTCCCTCCCCACGCACGAGGCGGGGCTGGGGCGCGTCAGGGCTCGGTGAGCAGCTCCATACGGGAGGCAAAGTCACAGCCAAATCTCAAGGTTATGGAAGACTCCCAGGATCAGCGTGAAGGAATGAATTTCAAGCACATCCTTTTGTGTTTTGGAAAAGCTGAAACTTTGAAGTAAAGAGCCTTTTGCCATGGCTCTGCTGCCCAATGCTGCACGTAGAGCAGCTCATCATGTCAGAGTGCCTTGCTGCCCTCCAGCCCCACAACACTGGAGCAAGGTCACTAACATGTTCAGCTTGGGAGCACACACCCAGCCCCATCTGATGTCATTCATTCCCTCACAAACCGGAGAGCACCCCAAATTAAAGGGTCACTTTAATGTTTTTGAGACATGCACACTCAAAGAAATGGAGTCTCAAGGCCAATACGTTGAGCTATCAGGTTCCTGCACTAGCCAAGTCACCAAACCGTGGTTTAGGCACTGAGCCACAGCTTTTCCAGCTGCCCTAGTGGAGGGAAAGCCCAGCACCTAGCCCAGAACAGAACACCCCCAGCACACCTCGATACCATAAGCCTCTTCTGCACCCAGGCATGGGCAGCTTGCCAAGGGTATTGATGTCATCTAGAGCAGCTCCAGCATGAGACTAAAAATTACTGTGGCCTTATGAGCAGGATCCCCTTTGCCTAATCCCCAAAAAGATGTGGGCAACAGCAGACCTAGTCCTACCATGTGCTAGTTTTTCAATTGTGGGACTCACCACTTCCCCCACAGGGCTTTTGCCTTGTTAGTCTTTGGCCAAATCATTATAAGAATTCCTGGAAATGCCATATTCAGGCCTAAATGTCAAAACAATCTGCTCCTTTGTTCATGGTGTTTGAGCTAAGCACTTTGATGTGACACTCGCTGAGTCTGCCCACAGTGAGAGCCAATTGCCCCTGCTCTCACCCAGTGTCTGCTCTGGGGGCAGGTCTTCTGCCATGAGTTGACATTAAGTGCAGGCTCTCCTTGCTCTCTTCTTAACCAAATGCAATGGCATAAAGCATGATAAAAACCCTGAGGAGATACTGGGGTATTTCCTGACGTCTAGGGAGCTGTGAAAGTCAGCTCATGGTGTAGTGCAGGGACTTCTGACATCACGATAGCCCAAAAACCAGTCAGGCTGCACAGTGCACAGTGTCCAGCTGCACAGTGTCCACCTGCACCAGCTTCTGACTGGGAACTGCTTGGCTCCAGGTGCCCCAACATCCTCCAGATGCCTGGGAAAACCCACGGGATCTACAGCTTTTAGAGACCATGTAGAGCTTCATGCATTTTTTTTCACACAAATGCCTTGCAAGCTCTGTCCCCAGGCCTTATCTCAAGGAGGTGATGTGGGTTTTGTTGATTATCCATCTGCTGCTTCCCAATTTTCAGGGAAAAGGAATCCACAGAGAATTTTTTCCTTACTTTGAAGTTCCTACAGTCTCTTCATTGCTTCTCACTCTTCTTGCTTGGTGTTAAAGCCTTAATGAGTGATGTTTTTTTTTTTCTTTCTTTAGCCACACATACAGCAACCATTTAGGAAGCTTTGTGACTCAGTTTAACATTGTAGTTGCACAACCTTTCTCTGGCTGCCTGTGATACTAGCAGGACAAATTTCCTCGCTATGATGGCATGGATTTGGGGAAACACCTAGCACAGAAAAGTAAATGATAAAAAAGAAGGATGTTTTCATCTAACCTGGCCCATAGCTACTGTTAATTCTGGTAAGGCTGCAGCAAACCTTTGCTCTCTGAGTAACAGATGCTGCTATAAAAGATTTTGAACATTAGAAGCCCAGCAGCATAAAATATTGCACAGAAATATGAGTACATTTAAAGCATTCATTTTGTTTCACCCTGTTTTTAATTGTGATGTTGGCATGGTTCTGGCTGTACATGCTGCACAAAATACCCCCTCTCACCTATGCATCAAGGAGAAAACCTGATAAAATGGCTTCAGTTTGGACCAAAAGGATTTTTCTAGGAAGAAAAGGCAGAAAAAGCTACAGACAAGCATGCCATACTGCGCCAGCAAGTTCTGCCACAAGTGTCAGCACTGGCATGTGACAATGTGCTGTAAAGTAAAGCTGACACTCAACAAAGCAATTTATGAAAGTTGTCTGTCAACAACATTTTTGTGTTTGCGCTCAGAGAGCTTCTGGCTGATGAAGGCCCACACAATCCCTCAAGCTGCCACGGGCTTCACTTTGCACCTTTATATCTTACAGTGCACTGACTGTGCACCAGGGGAGTTATTGCTCCAGAAAGGTGTCATTGCCACACCCTGAGCAGCGCTGAAGAGGAGATGGTGCAAGCATCCAAGGCTGAGCAGAACCAGCAGGAAATAAAGCGTGCTATCCTTCCTGGTCCCATGCCAGCCAGACTGCAGCCTGGGCGAACGATAGGCACAAAAACCAGCTTCATGAGCACGGCACTTCCTGAAACAAAGAAGGCATAGAATTCTCATTAGTTAAAGCACACAAACCTAACCTTTACTAATGGGCATGCACTAAAATACCCTATTTTTAATGTGGGGGAGGTGTTGCCCCAAAACATGTCCAGCACTAAAACTCTGTTAATTGGGGCAATAATATAGCCCTGGTCCTAGATGGCAAGGATCAGTTTGTATGTTACTGTATCAAGGAAATTAAAACCAAGAAAAGACACAAGTGTCTTCAGGGACAGATTTCTCTCTCAAAACTGAAACAAAATGTTTAGATGCTGCTGTGGGATGACCCACTGCACACACCTAGGAGTAAAAGCAAAAGAAACAGTACTGCACCTCCTTAGTGAAGCAGAGATGTTTCCATGGCATTCATGTATTCCTTCTCCCACCACCAATGCTTCAGCCTTCAAGGCAATGGAAGGCTGTTTCCATGGAGCAGAAGGCATTAAGGCTCACATCCTCCTCACCTGCATGGTGTCAAGCTTGACTGCTCTGCTCCAGCTGCTGAGCTACAGTCGCAGGCATCCTTTTTACATATTCTTCTTACACACCTTTATTAAGGGAAAAAAATCCTCCAAAAAATTCCATAGCCAGGCTGATACTTTTTTAGCATCATGTTTAAGAGCATGAACATCTCAAAAATGCTTATACATTTGTGGCCACAAACTTAAAGCTTAATAACTCCCATTCCAGGACAGAGGATTTCTATTCATGATAGTTGCATAATGAACTGCTGCATGCACAGAAAGTTGGACACCTTCCCAGCCCACCTCCCTCTTGGACTTCAGACACCTTCTCTGTGGTAAAGGAGGTCTAGGCCAGCATGGGTCCATCTCACTATAGCATTCACCAGGAATTGTGGTGATGACACAGGGAGCTCACACAGACTCTGGAGCATTCCCAGCTGAGACAAGTGGAGTTTCAGTGCAGAGAAATTTGACCTTCCATGGTCAAATGTCCTTTCTGGAAAGGACAGGATCTCTCATCAAACAATTGCTTGAAAAGAAAGACGGGGGTTTTTTATTCAAAATACTCTGGTGCAGGCACAGGGATAATCCATCTTTGGAAAATCCCATTAATGTTTATTGAGCAATACAAATGGAAAAATACAAGGCATTATCAATTATTAAAAACAAAAACTCTGGATATGGGATCTGAGGAATAGCAGAGGATAACCCTCCCAAGAGTCTATTAAGAATAGGCTATATATTGTACTATTTTCCATGCTCATTACAATCACTGCCCCAATAATAGCTGTGTGCTGTGTCTTTCTCTATTCTAGTACAATTTTCCCCGTGGGAACTAAATAACTCCGTTTAAATACTGAGCAGAGCTGGTAGAAGAAAGCAGGATGGTTCTGCTGTGCTACCCTTGTGTGCAACCTGCATCTTAGGGAGCTGTTTATGACCCCTCTTTTTCATAGCTTGATACAAGAATAAAGGGGCAGCACTGTGGAGGAGGAACATGTTGGTCCATCCAACTAAATAACATTGCAAAGGAAAAATTATGTCAGACTTCATAATTTTCAGAAATTAAGGCTTTGGTGAATTTTAATTCCTTGAGCTCTAAAAAAATTGCAGGGAGAAAAGCAACCAGCAGATCCATCTTAGTGCCAGTCCCTAAGCAAGGGCTTTGGTGGCATTTAAGTCTGTATATCCAGCTCCTGGCTTGTCTCTACATACAGAGGTGCTTTCTTTTCCTTGAGTTTCCCTGGGGAATCCTCCTCATGGAGTCCTTGGGGCATCCTGGCCTGAAGAGGGCAGAGCAGTTCCTGCTGGGCAGCAGTGGGAACCCAAACCAGGCGTCCTGCTCAGGCTTCCAGCTGATGGCCTGAGCCAGAGGGGCTCCTCGCAGAGGCCTCCTCCAAACGTGCCAGAAAAGACAGGAAAACAAAGCTCATTGTCCTGAGCAATTCTGCTTCCCAGGGCCCCAGTTTGTGCAGAGCCCAGAGCAAGAGCCCCAAAATCTGAGCTGTCACTGCTGTGCTGCGCTGGTCCCAGCCTGGGCTGTGGTGCCAGGAGCAGCCCTGGGCAGGGTTATGGGGATCACAGAGCCTATGAAGTGATCTGATCATATGGTAACGGGACACTGCAAAGGTGAAGAGCTTCCAATTTCACTGTGCCTCACAGGGGTCACTTACATGCTGTGACTGCTACTGCCACTTAGTAATTTTATTTTCCAACTTACTGCACAAGCTGGCAAATCAAATAGTTTCATTCAATTCACCATTAAACATAGAAGCAAGCCAGTGCACAGGGAACAAGCTTTACTTGGCATCAACTCAATTTGAAGATCACAAAGAGGTGTGTTTAACTTTGTATTATCATCATTTTTTAATTTTCACTGGGTTATGTTCTTCCTACTATCAGGCAGCACGGAAAGCAGAACTAATAGAGAAAAGACTGACTTCTGCTGTGGGAGCAGAAAATATTATTCCACAAACAGAAGGGATAGTCTGGTGACTCCCAGCTCAGTTCCTCTGGGCTTCAGATGAGGAATCTTCACATGAGAATGTAATGAATTTTCACAAGGTCCCAATTTGGGCACTGTGAAACATGTCCTTCAGGTTCATATGATTCTCCCAGAAAGGTCAATGGGCTGCCAGGTTGAACCTAAATCTGAATTTAAACTGTGCATTCAGGGTGTGGAACCAGAACTTCCCAGGGAAAACTCCCTACGGGTAAGTAGAGACATAAATTTGCAATGGAAAAGGGTCCAGTTCAAATTACCATCTTTGGATTCCACTTTCACATTTGTCCCTGTAAAACCAAACTCAACTTCTAAATTTTATACTCACCTCTGTATTCTTGAATCTCCAAATTCAAAGACTATTTCAGAATTTTATTCTATCTGTAGGACTGAATAGGCCTTATATATATTGTAGCATTTAAAATAAGAAAAACATTCAGTGTTGACAATATTTAATGGCCGAGGAACAAAATAATCTAGGTCTAGACATGCCCTAACTGTGGAGTCCACATGCATGTAAAAATTTAACTTCAATGGCTGCAGTTTGATCCCATTTAATATTAATTCAGTAAAACCAGTTTTCTGTTCAGAAATATGTTCTTCTGGACAAGCCACTGCAAACACATCAGCAGGTGGTGGCTTCAGAGAGAGACAGAATGGATGCAGTGCTAGAAGTCAAAGCTGGGGGTACTTTAAACAGAGAGACATGTCATTGATGAAAGGAAATCTTTCCAAAGTCAACGTGGGCTGGTTCCAGGTGAAGGTTTTATCTTTTCTTTATAAAATAGTTGCCTGCTCCTACAGATTTGCAGGAATAAATTTTACATCATGCAGAGCTGACCAAAAAAAAACCCCAAAACCCAAACAGCACCCACCCCCCCATCAGTTCCATACTGCCGCCCACCTGGAATCTGCTTTGTTTTGGAAACTTCAAGCAGTTGAGAATCAAACTCACCCCCAGGGCAACTCCAATTAAATCAATGTGCAACCCTGAGAATTAAACTGGCCCAAGCCTCATTTTCTCTTTAACTGCAGGAACCAAGGTCATTTTCCCATCTGGATTTTGCAGAGGCTTTTGCACATACTGATGAGTTATACCTTTTATCAAACCTTGACCATCATTTTCAGGTGTAGAAAATGATTGCACAGTATCAGAGGATCACAGGAAATAAGACAAAGACTCTTGGTGTTAAAATCCAGACCTTATATTTACTATGTGCCACCCCTCCTGTGTCCCTCAAAGTCATATCCAGTATCCTTTAGAGTATACAGTGCAGGAATCTGTCCTCCTTTGTCTCCAAAATCTCACACTTAATGCCATCTGACACCACTCATCCTCTATGTTAACTTCAGGGAAATTACTCTTTTCCACATCTGTAGGTTTTATCTAACAGTGTGACCAGCATCTTTCTGCTGTTCGAAGGACTAAGAAAAACAAACTGTAAGTTTTTGGGTTTGGAGGGGAAGTGGGTCCATCTGTCTGTCTACCTATGCCTATAGGCCTGTACCCCTCTTCCCTCCTCAGTAACCCCTCTGTGACAGCACAAGTGATGTCTGGATGGATCTGGCCCTGCAGGAACCTCTGCTGACAGCAGAGCACGGTGCAGCCAGCCTGCCTTAGATCTTGACTTAGTCAGCACCTTAAAAACTGCTTTTGAGAATTTGTGGGCAAAGACCGCACACGAGCAAGCAACTAGAGCAATTATTCCAAGTTCCAAAAATGGTAGGTGGGTCAAAAAATGCAAAAAGAATTGGCTACAGACACCTCTCCCTCACAAGGTGGTCTGTGCCAGGCATGCTGGCCAAGGCTCCACCTGGTACATCCAGCTTGGTCATGGGAACTAAAACGCCATTCAAACGTGGCAGTGACTGTAAGACCATATATTGGAGATAAAGGGTCTGCAAAAGCAATTCCTGACTAGAAACAGACTGCACAAGGCTATCTGGACATCCCCTTTTAGGCCAGACTTGATATGAGCACATCACTTCCTCACTCTATAGACTGGTGTGCCAGATGTCTGCTACAAAATAATAACACTGAGAAATTTGTGGTTTGTGATATTTTAATATCCTGAGCAGAGGATTATTTGCTGTTTAGTGTGCTTTAAAATGTTGTCCTTCTGTGCAATTGATAGCTTTACTGCCCTGGACAGAATAACAAACAGCTGTGCTGCTAAATAAAAGAGATCTTTTGTATCATCTCAGAGCACCATCTTGGCAGCCTTGGAGCCACAGTGACTTGCACAAAGTGTGAGTGGTCGTGGGGCAGGTTTGCCAGCTGGTCCGGGCACTTGCAGCTGCTTAGAGTTCATGTATAAAAGATTTCATCACATATTATTAAAGGCTGAAAGGACAGAGAGTAAACCAGAGAGTCTGACCTCTTGTGCAACACAGACTGGTGATTTCAGAGCAGAAGTCAGAGATTAACCTGACCAGAGGTACCCAGCTGGGCAACTGAAATTCTGCTCTTAGTTCACTGGAACCTCACATGCCAGTGTTGTAATTCCACAATGCAGCAGAGAGTTCATTCAGAGGCTGCAGACCAGGTAATCAGATTCTATGCAGGTTTATTTCTTGATTATTTATTCAATAAGAATCACATTAAAAGCCCACTGGAGGCAGTGAGAGACTCCTGTTGACTTTGCAGCAGCCGAAATCAGACCTGAAGCATGCAGAGTTTTAATATGCACAATTGGAATTTGGTAGCTTCCAGAGGTCTGCATCAAATTATGAGCTCCCTTTGGAATAATGTGCTCATCACACATCTTTACTTGCCCGAGGGTAACCTCTTACACTTGTTCCAAACAGCTTTCCTGCCCGGATTGACACTTCCTCAGAAGACCGCCGAACTAGGATCACCCACTGACCTCCTTCCATGCGAAAATGATTTCTTGGTCAGGATGAAGGAAAGTGTGGCTGTGAGGATGGCAGAGAGACAGAGCCAAAGCTCAGGAGTTAGGAGCAGTTGAGGCAGAGCTGTAGAAAGGACTTCAAAAAGCTTTGTGAGAAGCCTCAGCTGATGTTGTCTGATCCCTCTATTTCATTTCCCCTTCAAAACAGGACATCACAGGCACTCCTTCCTCCCTTTCTTCTGCACCACCATTCTCCCCCAGCAAAATCTGAATGCTGTCTTTTGTCAGAGCTTCTGGGGTTCCTGCAGAGCACAACAGACCACAGAAACTGCTCATATTAAAAATATGGAGTAAAAATGGGGTAAAACCTTTCTGGGTGCAGGGCCACATAAGCCAAATAAAAATGTGGTCCTTGATAACCCTTGCTAGGTGTAAAACACCAAAAAGAATGATCTGTCAATATCTGGATATGTCAGATGTGGAAATGTGTGTTATATTTTCTGTTGACCACTTTATAATCTTCTATCCCATCTGTAGAAGATTAAAAATCTATGTAATATTTTTTGTTGTAACAGTATTTTTCCAATGAGAAAAAACACAGCCTCTGATTTGTATTCCTCTGACTTGAAATCATTCATTTTAAATGACTGTTTGTTCTGCTAATTTAGAATCCGGGCAGGCATGGAAACAATTTATTTTGGTTTGCAAAAGGAGCTGAGCTTGGGTTTGTTAAGTGCATACGTACTTTGTTGCTTTGGGATGCAGCACAGCTCCCTGCTGGAAAAAGAGTTCTTCAGAGGCAGAAGCTCCATAGTGATGACACCCTCAGAGAGGAACCTGTCCTTGATTGAACATCAGATCTGTTGCATTTCCCTTGTCTCCTCCACAAGAGTTTTTTTCTAAAAGTTACTTAATGAACTAAACCCTCCATGGCCACCCCAATGGGATGCAGCCCAGACAATGGGTAAGTGTTCATTCAGGAGCCCAGTCTGATGTGGAGCTTCTGGCTAAACTCAAATGGGGACTGCTCCCCTCCAAAATCCAATGTGCTCCCACAAAAAAGTCGCTGTACTTCTTACAGCCTCATTAAAAGCTTGAAGTCTCCTACTGCTGGAAGCACGGAAACCCATTCAAAAAACCTACTTGTGCAGACACAGAAAAAAAGGATTTTGACATCTCTAACAATGACACTATCCCAGTAAATAAATTATCAGCACTCACTTATAATTTCTTTTGTTATACTTGTACCTGCTTTGCAGCAAATTTCCCAAGACAGAGTTCTGATGTTGGCTAATTTTATTTTCCCTAACATCTAAGCAAAGCCAATTTTTTTTGAAAAATGCTCCTTGATATTTGAGGCAGAAAAGTAATTGGTATTGAACCAATTCAAAAGCTGGATAATACTGTCTTTCATGATATGCTGGGCAACAACATGGACTACAGCAACATTACATGAAGCAAGGATTTTTAAAATTAGCTTTCATTCTGGTGAAATGAAATCTCAGTAACAGCACATTAAACACATGCATTTCAGTACGCCAGCACAGACATTTTGTTCTGCAACTCAAAGCGTTTTATCTTATTGCTCTGAGGATTCTTGCCAGTTGACATGTTTGCACATGTGCTAAGTTGCTAAATTTTTAATATTTCCCCACTTACCTGGTTTGACACTACATACCTACATGAGGCAGAGGGAATTGGCCCTGGCAGTGAGGGCCCTGCACTTTCAGGGCAGTCGACACTTACATTGGCACTCTGCAGTCAGACAGCAATGGGCCCCTTGCATAAACTGATATATTGTATTAGGAGCTGTATGAATTGAAATCACAGCCCTCTTACAGTAAAGTAATGTGCAACAGAGGTGGCACCATCAGGACGAGGAGAAGCCAAACCCAGCTGATTTCCTGCAGGCAGTTCATCTCTTTTAAAACCAAAGACCAAATTCATGCTGTATCCCTGCACCAGCCGCCCAAGGGTTTGAAGGTGGGTTCGGTCCACAAGCAAAGAGCTTGTCTCTATGACTTAGGCTGAGTGAAACTGGAGAGGCAATTTGGCTTCTGCCAAGCCAGGGCTGGGGCTGCCCCAGCTCATGCTTATGCTGTCTCTGGTCTGAGCTAGGCCAAAACACTGAACCAAAAGAAAATTATTTGCTAGCTCAGCCCCTGAGGTAGACTCACCCCAGGAGCAGCCAAGAGCCAGCAGTGGCACAAGGGACAGCGTGGGAGCATGCGAGGACAGGAGCTGGTGGCAGCCCTGGGAGCAGATAGCCCTTCCATCCCCTGAGCCAGTGTCAGGACATGTCCTCAGTGCCTGCTGCCCTCACTGCACACAGAACAGAAAGATCCCTTCAGTCTCCTGAAATCCTGTGGGGGATTTTCTGCCACTGTCAGATTAATGAGAGTCTCACAGTCCTAGGGTGTCTTTTTCTCTGAACCAGAGACTTTCCTTTCTCCACTGAATGGTATGAAATTAATGAAAATTAACAACAGCCCATGAACAGAAGCACATTAAAGCTATGCAGCTGCAGATACAGGGTCATCTCTCCACAGATGGTTGCTCCAAGTATTTCTAGCACTGTTGCTAACTAATCCTATTAGAGAGAGCCAGGACTGTCCGAGATTCCCCAGCCATGTGTCCATAGGCAGTGTGCAGACAGAAATGCATGGCAGACCCCGAGATGCTCTGGCCACGTGTCCACAGGCAGTGTGCAGAGAGAAATGCATGGCAGCAGCTGCTGACAGCCTGTCTGGCCCTCAACTGCCTGAATTTCAGAGCAGTGTTGTGCTAAGCTGCCAGCTGTGCCCAGCTCTGTTCTGGGTTCACCAGGGATCTTGTTCCAGCCACATCTGCCCTGCCAGGTTAGTGCCAGAGCAGGGAGTAAATTCTGTCCAGAGAGTGGCCCTGAGTACCCAAGGCAGGCAGCAGTGCACACTCAGCTGCCTTCACAGAGAGGAAAATTGGCTTCTAGAGCCCCTTGCAGAAATAAATAAATAAATAAATAAATAAATAAATAAATAAATAAATAAATAAATAAATAAATAAATACAGATCTTAATTCAAAAGTGAGAGAGGCTTGTTGCCAAAATGTCACGTTTTGCAGTATTTCAGAGAGCTCTAGTTTCTGTTCCAGGCTGAAACTGCAGCCCAGTTGGCACAAGTCCCATGGGTTTCAGAGCAGCTCAGATTTCTTTCTCTAACACACACTCCCAAAAGTACTGGCTTACGAAACGTGCACAACTTCTAAGAAATGGGCTGGAGCCAGACCTGGCCTTCCTTATCACTGTCTCCAGTGTTTTAGTGTGAATAGCAGGCAGGCAGCTGGTGATGAAAAGAATCCACAGTAACAGCAGAGTCCCAAAGCCTGTTAAGGCAAAAGCTCCAACCCATCTCCTGGCTGAGCTGCACGATATTGCAGTAAGGCTGCCCATAGGATGCTTTATAGAGAAGGAATGGAACTACATCTCTTCTGCTGAGCTCTTTACCTTTGTGATAATCCAGGAGAGAGAGTTCGAAAAGAACTAGTAATCCTCCCTGTGTGCAGTACACCATCCATGGCTCTTTCTGCCTGTGGTGAACAACAGCCTACTAAGGATGTCAAATGGCAGTTCTGCTGCTGCCTCAGGCACCTGAGGGCAAATGAAGCATTGCTAACAAATGAGTTCTTCTGAATGTCCCCAATCTACAGGAGTTTGAATGCTGGAATGAAAATCCTGCCTGGCTTTGGGAGTCTGCTCCCACCAGCAGCACGAGGTGTGCCCTCGTCCTCTGTTCCCACCCACACGTAGGGCAGTGATTTGGGATGGTCCTGGTCCAGACCAAGGTCAGCTGGACTCTATTCCCAGCCCTCCTCCCCCTGCTTCCCAGTGCTGTGCAGCTCAGATCCCTTCTGTGAGCCTCAATCTCCCTTTCTGTAGCAAAAGAATGAACCATAGGGGTTTTTTTTGAAAGCTCCAGACAAGCAGTACAACAGTAGAGAGTGAAGTATTGGGATTATCCCAGCTGCTCCTGTCTGTGCAATGGCATGAGCTCAAGAGTTGATGAGAACTGGGCTCCAGCAACCTCCAGCTCTGGTTTTGGAAGTAAATTTCCACATTGCCAAAGAGGCACAAATCTAAATCTCCTTCCTTCTGTACTCCTGCCCATTCTCTATGGTACCTCTGAAAATTAGTTTTGCCATTTGAAAACAAAAGTGCTAAGCTGGCAAGAAAGACTCCATAAAGAAAGCAATGGAAGTTGTCACATCTGTACTGTCTGAACACCATCTGTCTCCCAAGTTTACTCTGAAACAAAGAAAATCCCATCCCGTCCTCCTGCAATATATCAGTAAATTGCTTAGCAGTAGCACTTGGAGAAGGAACAAACACATTTCAATTAGACAATGGCATCATAAAGTATCAGCTCAGTAAATAAAAACCTGGAGGTTAACACTTGTAGAGATTAAGCAATCTGTTAAGTAAAGTTTACTATGGCACGTTAGGGTTTTTGTTATACAGCTATATACATGTAGCATCCAAAACAGCTTCCTTAGCTTACTTTTAAAATTGTTGGGTTTGCTCTAAGCACAAACGATTACCTGAGAGTTACCTGAGGTCCAGAAATTTGTTTGGAACCACAGATAACTGCAGCAATAGGTGTATCACTCCTGGTAGAGAAAGAAAGGACAGCAGAGTGATGGAGAGGAAAAGAAAAATCAGAGAACGATTTGGGTTGGAAGAGACCTACAAAGATCAAAAAAGGAAATTGTATCTGCTTTAGGGCTGATGACAAACACTGAAAATGGGTGTAACTGCTGCAAACAGGCTAGTTACATTCAGGAAATCCTAATTCCTGGTTAGGTGGAATTGAAAGCTGGGATAACACCCAGCTGGAGAATATGTATCACTTCTGATTTCCAAGACTTCACAACCACTACGGTTATGACATCTTAACTTACTGCTTTCTACCCTGTAAATCTCGAAATAGCCTCACACATGTTTGGTCCTGGAAGGACTGTATGCACTGCAAGTTTAAGCTAAGAGGAGGATCCACTGTTTCTTGGCTGATTTTACACACAGTCTGCATCTAAAGCAGAGTAAACCTGGGCAGGCTTCAACTTCTTCCAAACTCAGATAAATGTTTTTGATTAAGATAAAGCAGTACAAATCCTTAAGTAGGCTGCTCCTGCAGAGTGCTCCTGCAGGTGCCTGCATGCACAGGGAGATCTCACTGTGCTTTTCAGGAGTGGTTTCTCTGCCAGCTTCAAGGAGTGGCTGCTCGAGGCTGCCATCACTGTGACCCTCCATTAACTCTATGAACAAGACTTGAGCAGAATTTGTTTTTAAAGGACCTTGTGAGTATTCAGTGTAAAAAGGACCAGCACGTTTGCACTGCAGTGAATTGTGTCTCACAAACAGCCAAAGCCAGTGGTCCCACGTTATACAGGGTTAAGTGAGTCTTAGGCAAACACAGCCTGTGATGATGCTCCTTCCACTGCACTCCCCTAGGAGCTGGACCAGACCCACCAGGTACAAACACCCAAAGAGCTTCTGAAACCCGCTGGCAGCTGAAATGCCCCTGTACTACAGCACTCCTGTTCCTGTGCTGCCAGCTCTCCTTCACTGTCACTGCCTCCCTCTCCTTCAACATCACTGCCCCCCACATGAGCTGGGAGATCATCCAAATTATTCCAGCTGTTGTGCTACACCACACTGAACATAATCAAAGCTAACAAAGCATGCCTCACTGGCTCTGTTGTCATCTGGCACTGAAGGCTGAGGATCAAAATGAGCGGGGCTCAGGCTGATGTCATACTTGAGAGAGTTTTACAGGGGAGAGGGGGAAGAAATAAAAAAAAGCTTTGGATTTTGGATGGCTCTTTTTATCATTAGAAAACTTCAGAGAAGTATTGATAGGATGGGATGATGCTGTGATTCTGGGGGTATATCAGTCTTGATATCTTTCTGAAATGAAGACTTTTTAGACAAATATTTCTAGGTATACCTTGGGTTATGAATGCAGATTTACCTATAGCCATGCTCATAAAAGGTCCTGGATAGTCGTGCAAATCCAGTCACTTGTGCTGATACAGGCAAGATGCAGTCTTCCACTGTAACACCAGGATTAACACAGTGGCATCTTCAATGCATCCATCTGAAAAAAAATGGAAATAATAAGAAAGAAAAGACTGCAGTAGAACTCACATTATACACACTTTCAGTTCATTTCCCTCAGCAGAGAACTCCAGACTCACCAGCACCAGGGTGGATGATAAAAAAGGGCCATGGCCTTTGGCAGAAAGAAGTCCATTTGCTCACCCAGCTCCATCCAAATTTGAAGCAATCAGTAAACAAAGGTGCTCAAGTAGGAAAGAGGAATGGAAATAATTTGCCAATAGCAGCTGGGACTGACACTGGATTCAAACCCAGTCCCCAAATGGTGAGAACAAGCACTGCTTAGGCAGGACCAGCAGCTGAAGATGATCTCTTCCCTGGGCCTTGCTTATCTACCTAGGCATAGCTCTGAGGGCCCCTGCCAGCAGCTTAGAGGGTATGATCCCAGTCCACTTATGCCTTTTTGGCTGCTAAGTTTTGTTGTAACAACTGAGAATACACCACCTGCCCATAAAATGGCACTTCCCCCCATGTCTGGCTTTTCAGGTGCTGTTGGGCTCCACATTCCAGCTGCTGAGAGCAGCTCTGAGTGAGAAACACTAAAAGGGGACCCTAAGGTCATCTCCAAGGACAGACAGCAACAATTTCCAAAACACAAAGGATTGAAACTCTTCACACATGGCCCCACTCTTACAGACTTCTAAGCCGCTTAGTTGTTTTTAAAAATGAATGATGACATTCACATATCCTCTCCCAATGCCAGAAAGACCAGAAACTTTGCAAGTTATCATGTGATGCCACTTCAGCAGGCTGAGAAGCATTTCTTGCTTCTCAGCTTATTAACTGCAGCAAACTTCTCTCCATTTTCATCTTTAGTATTATACCATGGATGTGCATTCCAGAGGCATTCAGACCTTCATGAAAAGCGCAGAATAATTTCCAAAATCTAGGTTTATGCTGAATGAAAGGACTCCCTGTTCCTCTGGCACACAATCAGAAAGGCCAGCCTCCATCTCATATAGAGCAACACTGAACATCCACAGAGCAAGCTTTATGTAAGATTCGTATACTGAATATACACACACTCTCTAAGATACCATGCAAAAGTGATAACCACACAAAGAGCTCACTTAGTACCCAGCACCTACAGTGTTAATACAGCACAGAGGAAATCATGTAATCCCTGAAATGAGGACAGTGCTCCAAGAAAGGATCGATCCAGGGTTGCCCTTCAGTTCCCAGCTGCTGACAGACAGCAAATTGATCAGTGTGGTTTGAATTTCTCTCCTGACGATTCTGGCAGGAGAGGGCCAGGAGCTCTGTAAATGCATAATCTGTGCTTGGCACTCACTCGTTGTGTACTAAACAATGATAAAACCTTTGGAGCAAGCTGTTTCCCCTCCAGTTGGTTAACATTTGTATCCAGCTGAACTCCTGGGGTGATAACTACAGCAAACCTCCTCCTCTGAGGCAGATAAATAAAACATACTGTAAAGAAAAGTACAGGGTATTGGCACTTCTCTCCCACAGGCTGTAAGCAGCTGAATGCCGCATCCCAGTGAAGGCGAAGAACGAGCGGGTTTTTTTTTTTTTTCCCGGGGAGGCTCTGCTAACACTCTGCCTTTCTCCCTAGTAACTGATCCATTTTTCTGTTTCTCCTTCCCCCTGGCTGGTGCACAGAGCCATGCCCCAGCACAGGACGACGCAGCATCTTTGCTAATTCTCAAAGTGCCACCTACAGTTTGTGCGAGTGCATGTGTGTGAGCAAACACAGTCCCAGGCAGAGATGGTGACATCCTGCAAATGATATACACACCTCTTGAGTACTGAGACATGAGCAAACCAGCCCGTAGCTCTCACATTAGAGGACAGAAATAAGTCTGGAAATGCTTCTGTTCTGGGAGCAGGTCCTCTGTCTGCAGGGGAAATCAGGCACTGAGCACACAAATTCTGCAGGGGCACAGCGAGCCTTGCAGGGAATGAAACAGGGTCCTTCTGACCGCACCTCGTGTGCTCTGTGAGCGGTCCTCCATTCTTGGCTCAGAAGAATTGCCACAAAACCAGAATAGGGATTCAGTAGCTGTTTTCCCCCGATGAAACACACCAGTGGACGTGGCAGTACCAGCTCCCCCGAGGCGCCACGGAAATGATGGCCAGTGGGGGCAAGCGCTGGAGTAGAGCAGTGCAGGGGCTTCGACAGTCACCGTGGTTTAGCAATCCTCAGCACCACTGCCATCCCACCCCCCACCCCTGGCAAAAGGGCCCTGCTAGGGGAGAAGTTTTTTCCGACTGTAGGGAAGGCAAACAGGGCAAAGGAAATGAACGCAACAGCTGAGAGGCTTAGGATTTAATAAGAGCTGGCTTTCTACTGCTTGCTTGCTTTCTTCACTTATTTTCAAAGGAAAATGTCCATGTCTCTAAAAAATATAGAAAACCAAAAACCCAAGCAACTATTTCCTGTGCAATTGAAAAAAGGGGGAAATAAATGGCTTTGTTTGTTTTTTATTAATTTTCTTGCAGAGGTAGTTTAAAAGAAATAAGAGAGGACTGGTCCTGTGTTGTCTTAAAGCAGTCAGGCTGGCTGGGGAGCTCACAAAAGCCATGTCTAGATCCACAGGAAAAACAATAGCCAAACACACTCTCAGCTGGAGGGTTTCCTTGGAGTTTTGCCTCCCTCACCTATTTTATTTGGGGGTGTTTGACAGTTCTGTTCAATAGCTTTGTCTTTTCCTTGGGGTTTCATCCAGCCCAGAGCAGGCTGTGATGGACTGCCACCATCAGTGGCAGGATTGCACTGATCGTATTTCCACTGGTGTTGTGTGCAGAGCTCAAACAAACTCCCCATGGTTTGTTGAAGAGTCTGATCCTGGCTGTAGAAATCCCTTCTCAGGCCTGAGCAGACGTTTGCAGGAGAAGATTTGGAGAGCCTGGAGTGCTCTGCTCTGGAGCTCCTCATCCTTTCTGCCCCCTGCTCCAACCAACCCCAGAGAACCCAGAAACAGACTCTTTTTGGACACGGGCACACTTGAAAATGGTTGTTTACAGTGATTTCGCTTGGACTGACAGGAAAACAGGAACCCAGAATGGTTTTTAAATACACCCCGTGACGAAAAACCTGGAAGCAGCTGGCCTCTGGCCAGGCTGTGAGAATGAACAATGATATTTTGGGGTAGAGACGGAGGCAAGCCCAGATTCTTCCTGCTGTAATTTGACTTTTTTGAATGTAGTTTAATTGAGAGATTATTAACTAATCAGATGTTCATCAGTTTGACTTTTAGCTTTGGCTCATAGTGTAGCAGATACACAAAGAGCACATTCCCTATACCCCCTTCAGTCATCATATATTCCTCTCACCCATCAGTTTCTTTTTTTTTTTTTTTTTTATTGTTTCTTTGCTGTAAGTTTAGACCTTTTGTGAGAAAAAGAGCATGGTAAAACTTTTCTTCCTTTCTGTTCTTAATAAACACTTTTATTCTGCATGTTAACTGATTTCTTGGCTTCTGAAGAAGTAAATAAAACATTAGGAAGTCAAAATCAAAGATGAAATATTGAGGTTATCCAGACTTCTTGTTTCCTTTGCAGCTCTGCCATCAACCATTTGAGATTTTAATTTCTGTTCCAAAGCAGCAAGAAAGAAAACAGTTTACAAATTCTTCAGAACTCCCACAGAAATGGGAAAAAAGTCTTACTTAACCATCTGGACAATTACTGTGTCTGCTCCAGCTCATGGCTGTCAGACCTCAGTCTTCTCATCAGTGATGGCAGCAGCCACCTCCATCCACAGGTGATAGGAACACCGTGGCTCCAGCACGAGGTTGAGTTCCCACAGGGTGGGAGGCTGTGAGGCTGTGACACTTGTCCTGCACCATCCTATGCTGACAAGGACACAAAGGCACTGAGGGCTGCCCCAACACCATTAGAAAGCTCCTTCAGGGTGGGTCTGGCAGCATTTTGGGTCGAAGGAGCACTGAAATCACTGCTTCTGAGACAGGCTCTCAGCTCCTTTGAACAATACAAGAATAACCAAACAGGCCTGGGATTATCTTTAGGGTGGTTTTGATCAGCAGGTGGTCACTCATCTGGCAGATCTTAGGCACATGATCTGGTCTTCTTCTGCTTGAGAGAGATATTTGGTGGGGGTGGAGAGAAGGAAACTGAAAATGCAAAAGAAAAACTTGACCAGACTACTCCCACTCTTTGAAAACCCAAAATACATGTGTACGTGCATGCACTGGCTAGACGGGAGATAAATCCCAGCTGTATGTGGAGTCACCCAGCAATATCCTTGTTCATACTCTTACTTCCCTGTACCGAGTTCTGTTGCCTTGGAGCCTTGCAGTGTGTTGAGAAGAGCCCCAGAGAACAGGGGGAGCCCTTGGTCAGGGAACTGGCTGGGGATGGCCCCACAGCACCATACTTGTCTGAAGGAACCTGCTGGGACCTAAACCAGGACTGGGAGGTGCCACAGGTGAAGACAAACCCAGGGAGCTGAACGTCCCCTGAACATTTAGCTACAAGTGGGGAGCCTTCTTGTTACCTGAGGGATAAAAGGCAGAAAGACAGAAAACCAGTCCTGTGGCAAGCTTGGCTGCCCTTTTCATGAGGAAAACAAAATTTTGGCAATCCTGCTGCAATCCTGTACCATTTTTTTGAAGCCAGTGACATGCTATAACCAATATGTTTGAGTGGTAGAGGACAGGCAGATAAGCCCGAAAATAATTGTCTGGTATGAGAGACCACAAAAGTTCTTCAAGCAGGGGACACACAGCAGAGATGTCAGAAATGGGACACTGGGACGGACAACAATGAAAATTCAGAATTTTTCTCTTAGAGACTACAGTCAGACGACTGTGGCAAACCAGTCCAGAGGAAACTATACCACATGAATTCCAACTGTAATGCAGGGGCTCCTAATGCTTTACACTTTTCCATAGGTCTGAAACACCCCAACAAAGGAGCAGGTTCAGGGGCTGAGGTTGGCTGATGCCCAAGAATGAGGTGTGGCCCCACAGTGACAGTCTGATCAAAAGGAAAGCAGGGATCCAGTGAGCCCAGTGACCTGGACCCAGACTCTCATGTGGCCATGGAACTGGTGTGTGGGTTTGCAAAGAGCCTCCTCTTCCAGGCTGCCAGTTCACATCCTTAGCTCTTAACTGACAGGGATGCAGTTTGCTCATTGCTCTCACAGTGCTTTGCACAAGAGAATCCTCTCAGAAAATGCCATCCAAACACTGCTGAAATGGAAACAGAACAACAGAGCAAACAGGGAACAAGGTAATGGTTAAAGGGGCACGTTTTGCATCAAGCAGACTCCCTGCACTGCCTGCTCGGCACTGCTGGGCTACCAAAGCTGTTTTTTCTTGGCACACATTAGCCTCCCTCCCTCGTGGAAATGGCTCTCTGTGTGCATGTGTCCAAGCAGCTGGCAGGGTTGTGACCCTCTCCCCTGCCTCTTAAGACACCTACTGAACATGCCCTGGGGAGCTGTGCAGATAAACAATACACGAGAATGTGTGTGAGGAGGAGTGTGCAAGACGGGGAGAGAAGAAAGGAGAATATGAGAAACCAGACATCTAACAAAGAGGGAGGAAAAATGATCAAGCAAAGCAGTGAGATGAGAGAGAGAGTTGTTATTAGAGGCAAGAAGTGAAAAGAGGCAAATTAAACACTGGCTCAAACCAGAGTAAAAATAGCACAGGAGGAAAAGGAAAAAGAAAAGACTGCAAAGGAATACAACTGATGTCTTTCAGTAGGTGCTATCACACTCATACCTGCTCTGCCAGCCTTGCAGAGGAGCACACCCTGAAATTAACTGCAAGGCAGCAGGATGGCCCTGGAGACAACCCTGGGCCCTCATACCTGTACCCTCACACCCCTACCTCATACCTGAGGGCTGTAGCCCTCATACCCTCCAGCTGGGCCAGCTATGACAAAAACTTGGGGACTGCTGCTGGGTTACTGCAGTCAGTTAGCTACATCAAGTATTGACCAGTCACTGCAAAAGAACTTGGCTCTGTGCCTGCTTTTTGAGACATCTGCATCTCCCTTCACCCACAAAAGCAGATAAGGTCTGGTCCGCAGAGCTAATTCCAGCCAAAAGCCAAAGTTACATCCAGATACAAAATAATTGATGTAGAATTCTTAATGTTGCAGTGTCAAGAAGGATGTCACTATTAAGATATGTCAGAAAGTTAAGACAGACTCGAAGTCCATACATTTATACTTGATTTGCATTCTGGTCACAAAATCAAAATTAGGGATGAGGTAAGATCAAAACTTAATCTCAGGTCATGACTTCCCTCCTGTGCCCCACATCCATCTGGATCCAAACAACGAGCTGCATTAATCTCTGGGACAGGAAAGAAAACCAAAAGAAAAGCAATGCAGGAATTTATGTGTAAGAAAGAAACATATGACAGGGTACAAACAATGATAATACATCACGGAAAAAGTCACAGCTGATTAGATGCATTTTGGGGTCGTCTCCCTTGCCCCTTCCCAAAGCAGGCTTTGTCCTTATCCTGGGTGCCCAAATTCATAACCAAGTGTCACCAACATGCTCCCCAAGAAGGCAGCTGGTACCACTGTCACCTGTGGCTGACAGACATCTGAGGAAGTGTAAAAGGTAAAAGTGAGTCACTTCATGCCCGTGTGCCTGCCTGCTCAATCCTCATCTCCCCCAGGATCAGCTTCAAGGGCAGGAACTTCTCTAGAGTTTTAAAAAAGCTGTCCTGCTACCTTTCCTGTCCTCAGTTTCCCTGCCTGACCTTTGCCAGGTGGCTGTGCAGTTCAGCCCCCTCCCTGCAATAGAAGGGTCACAGAACCACCCTGCTCCAAGACAGCATTGCAAGAATGAACGCATTAACAGTTGCATTAGGCACAAAGGCAGTGAGAGGTTGGATGAATATGAAAGATTACTGCACATTCAATTTCTAATGTTACATCCCTGATCAAGTAACCTGACTTAGTGTCTAAAAGTGCCACTTATGCTGACAGCCTCTGGAGAGCGGACAAGGCAGCCCCCTCTGAGTAATCTCAAGACCAGAGTGGAAAGCCCAGGCCTGGCCACTCTTTGGTTCTGCTGTCACTTCTCTTACAGTTCTTTCCCACATTTCCAGGGATGCACACACTCAGAAAGCTGGAGATCTGAGCAGAATGAAATATCAAGAGAAAACAAAGCCCTAGGACACATATTTATATGAAGTCATAAAAACACAATTCTTACTTTGATTGGGTATTGTCCTGACAATCTCCAAGTGTAAGTACATGCTACTCCAACTAATCTGAGGTGAATCCAAATGTTAGTGAACCATTTATTTGCTTTCATATGAATATAGGCCTTTGGAGAAAAGAGAAGCTGTGTTTGTGTGGCTGTGTGATAGACAGGTGGGTTTGAAACACTGAGTAAACATTTTTGTGCCATAGTTTTATTGGTAGGATTCACACTATGAACTCTTTAAAGAATAATAGTTTTACTCCAAGCCCCTTGTCCTCCCCTCCCTCCATCTCAGCATTGCTGCTCTGCTTTGGGAGCTCTGTAATGCCAAACTCCTTGATTCAGCCAAGGAATAGCTGAAATAATAAGGAAGCAGGGGAGGAAGGTCGAGCTGACCTTGTGCTGCACACGCCCCTGGGAAGGAGCCTACTGGGGACCATCCACGCCTGGCTAATGTGGCCTCCCGTGTGGAGAGCTGCTGCTTGCTGCAGTTAATATTCACACCCACTCTGGGAAGGGGTTGCAAGTACCCAAGGAGCAATTAACCTGCCACAAATGCTTGTTTAGTCATTTTTAATCCTAGGCATTGACAGGAAAAAATGCTTCTGTTTGGCTTAGAGTAAGAAGCAATGGTGTCTACAGATTTACTGATGAAAAGCTTCCAAAAAGGAATTCTCAGACAATGAGCCCTCCAAACAGCCTCTTTTTACCCTCTGATTTTCATGCAGCATGGAATTTAGATTCCTATGACATACTTGCTTTTGTGAGGGAAATGCCCTTTTAAAACATGCCAGTGCCTCCTTACTGGTACAGCTGCCTTATACATAGAAAGAGACAGTTAAAAGAAATACACTAAATCTTATGCCAGAGCCAGACCTGCTGTCTCAATTCCTTTGAGTCAATCAGCACATTGATGCTGCTGTAAATCAAAGGCAATTTTGCAGTACAACACCATTTTGTAAGGCAGGTACTGCCCTGCAAAGGTAGATGCATATGCATATTAACTACCAGAATTTTTTCAAAGTTCAAAACCTCCCAGTGTTTTGCTTATAGTCTAAATATTCAAACACATTATTTTAACTGACATATTTAAGTGAAGTACCAAAGACATGTACAGGGCATATACTATAGATGTGTAGATACATCACACATACATATTTATTTCACTACACAAGAAGATGGAATCATTGCTATATCTCATGTAATGCTGGTTGCTGTTTTCTGTAGATCATGATGACAGCCTCAGTTGGAAAACTACAGGAAATTAGCCTTGAATATTCTGCATAAATTCTCAGCTTTTGAGGAGCTGCAAGAAATCAACTGATATTCAAGTTAAAACTATTCCTCAAGAAACATACACATTCTGAAAAATGTGATTTTTTCAAACCAGTTTAAATAAAGACTGTGAAACAGAGGAAATAAATGTGCAAAAGAAAATACTTGAGAGCACCCTGAGAATATTTATGTTGTTAATTACCAGATATAAGCTAAATATTAGTGTGTCTTATTAACACTGTATGCTTCAATATCATAACAAAAATGAAACAAGGCTTAACATTGTAGAGTGCTTTTTCTACAAACCAGTAGTTTACTATGAATTTGTTGCCACCGTTCTTGTCCTTTAACTAGTAAAAGGGACAGTCAGCAGCAGAAGCATGCCTGAGATACATTTTCTGATTTAGGATTTCAAATGTTTTAAAAACTAGGTCCAATCCATCTCCCACTTTTCTGCAGTACAGGCATGTGAATGCATTACTTGAAGCTCTGTACACCCTGAGCAACAGCATCCTCAGAAATTCTTGCAAAACCCAGCAGGGAGTACGAGATGTCTTGCCCAAAATGAAAATGGGATCAGCTGCTGCCTTCTTGATGCAACAGCACAATCCTCACTCCACATAAACCGACAACTTTATCATCTGCCAGGTCCTTTATGTGTTGATGAGCAGAAATAAGCACAGCTGTAGAAAAGCTGTGATCAAGAGATGGCTCTCAGAGCACCTCTCACTGGATAAAGCAGTGAAGTTCAGCTAAATAAGCCAAAGGCTTGTGGCATGAAGGACAAATCAGGGGTTCTTGCCATCTTTCCCTTCAGTCAGTGCCTCGGGTGCTGCACTGATTTCTTGTACTTATCACAGGAGGCACCTTGAGTGCCAGGAACAGGGGCAGCTGGCAATAAATCTCTGATACAGGGGCTGCAAGTTTGTAAGCATGGAGACTTGCATGTACGTAGTCTGTGCACCCAGTGTGCACATAGCCAGTGAATTCCACACTGGAAGTTTATATAGACATACATCCAGTACACAAACAGACCCAAAAGATGGATTTTTCAATATAGCCCATGGCCATCCCATGTGACCTAAATAATCCAAGGGCAGGAAAGCTACAGAACATAGTATCTTTGCTGATAACAAAACAATAATCCCCTTTCTGTGAGGAAATGACAGGTTTGAAATTGCCTTGTGTTCCCAGACTTTAAACTTGGCAACATGTCGGTTCTTGTAAATGTTTCACTCCAGAAGAGTCTGGCGATCCATTATTAGCAGCTAATTCACTGTCAAGCTTGTGGGCAACAACATTTGGACAGGAGCAGTGAAGCATCAGCTGTTAGTCTGCTGCAGCTCCCTGCCCGTGAGAGATCCGGAGACTTTCTGACACAGGAATGTATTTCATGTCTTGTGGTCACTCTTGAGGTGAGAACAGCAATTCGGATAACGTCTGGGCTTTGCAGAATCTCTCCTCCCCATCTGAGGACAAGTTCTGCACTCCCCTGTCCCATGGACAGAGGGAAAGGAAACTGTTTACAGTAAAAAGAAAAATATGATGACAATAAAAATGTGAGTGCTCAAAATTCATGTCAACCTGAAAAATCACTGTTGGTTGAAAGTATGTGTGTCAGCTACCTCGACAATCTTCCCCGGCAGTCAGCTTGAAGGGGGCGTTTCGATTGATGATAATTTCCAATGTAGTTCAGTTCTTTCATAATGCTGTGTCTTTTCTAAAAAAACAGGTAATTAACAGTAATGATCAATTAAAAATAGCTTTACAAATATCGCCATGCTCTTAAACAGGAAATTACTAAACTCATTGTATGATTATCTGCTACAAAAAAGATCCAGTCAGCTCTTCTATTTATAAGAGCATCTCCCTCAACTCATTAGCAGCATTAGCATTCACAGGCTGTTCACCAGGAGGATCCAAAGACCCTCCTCTCCGGGTCTGGGCCTGGATATTTTGCATCATATTACCATTAGGTCATGGGGACTTTTTACTACCTGTATCCTCAATAAGTCATGTTTCTCTTGTCTCTTGCAGTACTTCTGTCATAGCCGAAGTACATTCTGCCAGGAAGTCACAGCTCTGCATGTGGGCCCAATGGCACACAGCACAAAATTCTGGCTGAACTCACCACTGTCACCAAGCCCTCAGCCCTGGAGTATTATCTCCAAGTCCTTTGCAGAACCATCATAGCAGGCAAGAGCTGTTCAGCCTGAATAATATTAGATTTTTGCCTATGCCTGAGTGACAGAGAGAAAAGAAAAATCTTTCCAGAGCAGAGGGGGAAAGTCAAATTATTCTGAATATTTGCCAAGAGCAGGAGAGATGCTTTTAAAAAGGGTTTTGATACCAGATTGAAGCAAAGAAAGAAAAGGAGGAGGAATATGCCCTAAAATACTTCCCCTTGCTGGGCTGTTTGTCTTCTAGGAAATAACAGACTGAGATTGCACTGGGAACCCAGATCAAACTGCAAGGGGAAAAGTTGTAAAGTGAGAAAGGTTGGCTTGGGGAGAGATCAGACACTCTGTGGAGTTGGCAGTGATGCAGAAAAGGCTGGGGGGAGGAGTGGGGGTGGAAATCCCATCCTAGGTTTGACACTTAGGGAACTGCAAAGCTGTGCATGGAATAGAAGTCAGGCAGCTCTTCAAAAATAGGCTGGGAAATCCAGCAAAGATACAAGCTGGGCTGGTGGCTGCTTATGAAGCCAGGACCTGTGAGGAAAGGGCTCTGAGCATTTGCATTGCCAGGAGGTGTGCAGAAAGCATTGCACCGTGCTCAGACTATTTACACAATGATTTTCCTGGCTTTGGGAGTTACTCAGACTGCCCCTTTGAGAAACTCATTTTGTATTTATAAGGCTTTATGAACTTGCAAAATCTTTCAGAACTTCTGATCTGTGCGCAATTTCCCATGCTTTTCTTCAAGTGCTTTTCTTCTCCATAACAATGTGTTATTAACTTTCAAAATCTTATTGCATGACTATAAAATTCATGTGAGGTTTCAGAGCATTGAGTTTCAATGGTGCAAACTGGTCCATCAGAACCAAAGGAAAACATGTTCTGGGAAACAACAGAGGGCAGGAGGGCTACAAAAATTCTTTATATGAAGAAAAGAAAGTTGGAGTTGTTTAATAAAGGAAGCACACAGCCATGTTCTTTACTCACAGGGGAAAGGTACAGAGAATGTGAAGATCAAAAAGGGAAAGAAAACAATTTTTGGCCTTCTCCAAATTGTCCTTCATACTGCAGACTGGGTGCTATGAAACCCATCCAGGCACGTCCCCAGGACATGTTGTTTCCTAGCCAATACTTAATCTACAGCCAAACAAATGCACACAAGAATCCAGACTTTCATTAATATGTTGGTAGGTTCCCAGTAAGATTTGTCACACATTTTGAAATGCAGCCCACAAACCCACTTCTCAGACATCCCATGTTTCAAAGATTTGTGGATGCCAGAGGTAGAACAAAGCATTAACATTTTCTGTGTGGCACAGACGACAAGATACCAGTTAGCACATTTTAGATCAGTAAAATTATTCTCATTAGTATCAGTTTATCAGAAGGAAAGTCATCTAGTTGTAAGAAAAAGAAAATAAAAGCTATGGAGAATCTATTCTGTCTCATCTGTCTTAGTATTAATGACCTTCTTGCTGAGCAGTTCAGCTCTGACTTTAGATCCAATTTTTCTAGATTTGGAAATTGTCAAAATGCCTGTGTGAGACTCTCAAACCTTTGTGATAGAAAGGAGCTGACATTAGCTGGTTATAACAGCATTTCTAGCTCGAGCATATCTGCATCTCTGAAAATACTATGAATTTTGACAGGTTTTCAATACATTTGTCCACCCACAGAGCTGATGTCATCTCACTTGCTGGAGGAAACTATAAAGGATAGATTTCCTTTGGCTCAAAAGAGATGTCTGAGTAGCAGCAGAGTCTGTTCTTCCACAGTCATTTCAATTAGCAGGGAATAGCCTGAGAATCCACGGGCTGTTACAGTCAGTCAGTGGCCAGAAACAATTAGAGAGCCTGGCTGGGTGTTTCTTCATCCTGTATCCCTCAGAGAGCCCAGGTCTCACGGTGGGAAGAGCCAGAACTGCCTCTTGCTGAGGTCCCTGATTTAAAGGCATCCTCTCTTCGCTGGTGCAAGGCTATGGCTGGGTGGGAGCAGGATGACATTCCCGCCCCGGTGGCACAGAGGAGGTGGGAGCACTGACGGAGTCCAGACCAGCAGTGCAAGATGTGACCAAAATCATGTATTCTATCACCTTCTGTTGAAACTGGGGCAGGTGTTAATGGGGCAGGTGTTGAAAAACCAGGTGGGGCAGTTTTCTTTACCTCTTCCAGGACCCATCCTCACCCAGGGAGATCTCTTCTGCTAATGGGCCATTGAATCTCGCTGCATGGCTGATAAACTGACATCATCCATTGGGAGGTGCTTTATCCAGGGGGAGGAGCCAAACATTCCTACCTGGATATAATCTGAGATTTGGAACACCAAGGCAGCTTTCCACTGGATTCCCAGAGGAAGGCCAGGCCTATCTACACCACTGAACCTTCAGAGGAAATCTACACCTTTCTACAGGATCACTGCTTCAACAGAACCATACCTGGCACTCTAGGACTGCAGCCACCATTTGACTGGACTGCTACCAACACCCTGACCCACAGGGGGTCAGGTGTATTCTGACTCTGTTGGTGGGTTTGTTTTTTGTATTACTGCATTTTTATTTTAATTCCCCTAATAAAGAATGGTTATTCCTATTCCAATTTCTTTGCCTGAGAGAACCTTAATTTCAAAATTATAATAATTGTGGGAGAGGAGGTTTACATTTTCCATTCCAAGGGAGGCTCCTGCCTTCCTCAGCAGACACCTGTCTTTCAAACCAAGACACAGTGAAATGAGGCAGCTGCTCAGAGTGCACAGCCAGCCAGCTCAACCCCACTGTTGTTCCCAACACATTCTCCTCTCATCATGTCCTTTCCCCTGCAGCACCTCCCCATAGAGGGACACCCTGAGAGAGGCAGCTCTGGTGCCATGTGTGTCTGTCTGTCACTTGTTGCACTGGCTGTTGGGGCTCTGCATCTCAAAACAAACCCCTGCCTTCATCCCCACACTGGATCCCACCACGCTCCTCACCTGCAGAAAAAATGGCAAAATTGGGGCATTTGAAAATGACGCAAATGTCAATTTTTGTGACATTATTTATGAAACAAGGGAGAAACCCCAGCACTGCCACACACCTTGGGAAGACACCCCTGGCCCCACGCTCCCAGGAGCCCTGCTGGAAGGCAGGTTTCTCAGTTTCCCTGCAGATAGCTCTTCCATCCTGTTTGGGAAGGGAGGGAGGAAAATGGGGAGATCTGATATTGGCTCTTCCTACTTGCAGCTTAGAAATATAAGAGCTGTAAAACTAATCAGTTGGTGAAATTTTCCTCTGTAGGAGTCACAGCCAGTGAAATAAGCATTAGAAAAAGATGGATGTGGCAGGTCTGATTAATCCAGGTGCTTTTCCTGAATAACGATAATTGGGGTTTAGCGTGGCTATACGTATAAAATCAAATTCAATCAGCAAATGGACTGCCTCCAAACTTACTGCCAACCCACCCTCACATTTATCTAGGTCTACTGCTATAATTTCACTGAAATTGAAGTTTTCACCCTGAAAATTTATTCTTTCACCTTTGATGGCATTTTAATCCTTTCCTTTGCGAAATACAAATTCGGCCTTTCACTCTAAGAAGTGGAGCTGCATGTTCATGTGCCTGGTCCTGTCAAGAGGCATGAAAGATCAGTGAACTTTACCTCACCTATGGCCACAGGACTCTGTTAATTCACAGCTTAGAAGGAGGAAACAGCAGGGCAATGCACTGAGTGTCAGCTGGAGCTGCCAGCAGGAAAATTTACCTGAATATTCAAGCTAGAGGAATAGACTACACCAGCTCCAGGAGCAGCCCTGTGAGCTGCTAATTGTGGTTGGCCTTTATCTCCATTGGCTTTCTTAGTTACAGCAAATGCAGTATGGCTCGTTAGTACTGCAGCACACAGACACAAGTGTAATTACAGCAATTACTTCTCTCAGCTATCCCAATCATAAGTGTCTGAGCACCATCCCTTTGGATAGTCAGAGGACTTGAAGAGGACTCTTGAAATGCATCCTGCTTTGTGATGACATGGAAGATCCTCAGAGATTCTCTGAGTGGTTGTGAGGCAACTTCAAAGCATTTAGTATTACCTTATTATTTATTTGATGTATGAGGTTCCGTGGGTTAATAAGCAGCCTGCTGCCTCACAACACCAGGGCAACCCAGATTGTGCTCCAAAACAGGGACAGCCCCAGCAAACCATGGCTCAAACCTCCCCGGCCAACAGTCGGTAGCTGTGGTTTGACTCCAGCCCCCAGACCTGCTCAATGATCCCTGGCATCCCAGTGTGCCTGGCTTGGCTCTGCTCATGGACAGCAGACAGAGCTTCCTGACCTCCAGCCAAGCCAAGTTATTGCCTGGATTGCTTGGCTGGGGTCACCAGGGGTGATGTTCTGAACTCCTTGAACTGTTGCCTGCCTAGAGAAATGTTTATACATGTACATATGCCTGTACATGTATATACACATGCTTAGACATGTACAAACTGCTGCTCTCAGATTCAGTGAAAATCCTACTGAAGTCCATGGCTAAGTGACAGGGAGGGACCTGGATGCACTAGGAAAAATGAATAAGAAGAATGGCTGGGGCAGTTTGCCTCATCATTTCCACAAAGAGGACCAGTGCCTGCACAGTCCTGGCAAGTGGGAACAATGCTCCTGACTTGTAAATCAGGGGCTGAATTAAAGGGAATTAATGGAGTTTGGTCATTTTGCATTCCTACAGATGTGGTACTACTGAGGGAGAAAAAAACAAGCTCTGCGTATGTACAGACACTGAATTTCAGTGTAGCCCAGTTGTTTGAGCTCAGCCTTCTTTATCCTACAACCAGTCTTGGAGTGGCATTCCAGGCTACATCTCTCCCCTGTGGGCTCTTCTGCCTGTGAGGACTTGGCACAAATACTTCACAAGCCAAGAGCTGGCTCCAAAAGGATGAAGCAAGTTGGGAAAGCAGACACTGCCCCAGGGGGACAAGATACAGATGCTTGGGGTCATCAGTCCTGGGGATGCAGGGGACACGTTCTTACTGACCAGGATCCAAGCCAGATGCCTCTCTTTTTCTCCTTCTCTTTCTCGTTGCCTCAAGAACCAGCTCTTCTTGACTGGTTCTGGAGTGAGCACAGCCATGGGGAGGAAGAAAAGAAATACATGCCCTGCCAGTTCCTGAACATTTTCCAGTGACCAGCTTCTGGTATTTTCTGATCTTCAGCCATTCCCCATCAGAGGTGAGGAATATGATGAGAAATACAAGACCGACAGGAAGAAAATCCCTGTCCTTAGCTCCTTTGTGCATCCCCTAGGACTAGTCAGTCACATGAGGGATCCCTGGACCAAAGTATAATGACCAGCACTCTAGACTCACCTCTCCTCTCGCAGGTCTCTGCAAATCTTGATAGTTCTCTGCTCTTTACAGTATTTTCCTGCTTTGTTTTAAGTCTGGCTTTGTATTTGCCTGATTGCTAGTTGCAGGGAAGGGATGATTCTCCACTCTTGTTCCTTTCCACTGTAGTAAGTTGCTGATCTAATCTGGCCATGTTCATTGCCCAGTCAGTCAAGACTTCTGTATTTCACAAGTCACTCTGGACTAATTTCTCTTAGCATTTGTAAAGAAAAAAGGAAAAAGAAGGAATGTTTACTTCTAGAATAGCAGCTGCTCAAATGGCATTTTTATTTTAAGAGAATCAGTTTCAAATATCATAGATGAAATTTAATAAACTGATATTTTTCCCTTTACTTCCAACTTGTGAAGAGCCCAAGAGATGCTGTTGCTTCACTGCTGTTTTAGAGCACAGACCAGTGGTCCTGGGCCTGCTCCTCCCCTCTGCCCAACTGCAGTGTCTGGCACAAGGGATGATGGAGCAGTTCCTACTCTGTCTCACTTTGAAAAGCTACCCATATCAAGCACGTGGATAGGGCTGCTGGAATCGCGTCACATGTGACAGACAACAGATTTTACTTGCAAATGTTTGCATAGTCGAAAAGTTAATGGGAACAGGCAGACACTTGCATGGATTAAATCTGGTTCTGCCATGCGGTATGGGAGCAGATCTCAGGCACACTGCGTGGTGACTGCACTGGCACAATGACATACACTGATGTAGCACAGCTCTGCCACTGCTTTGGCACAAGAAAAACCTAAAAACCTAGTCCAAGCTAGGATTTCTACACTTAATCAGAAATAGCATCTCTTCCACCCAAACAGGATATAAAATTCAAAACTAGGAAAAGGAAGAAAACCCCCAAGGTGTTCCTCAAGCTCACCAGACATTAATTGTATCAAGTACAAGCTGAACACTTTTTCCTAGGGCTTACAACATTCATAGAGACATTCTCTTGTGTTATTACAGATTGGCCTCTATAATAATGCTAAAGATCAAACCACAAAATCTGCATTTCTCTTTAAGCAAATTGCATTTCTGTTGAGTGGCCTGGAAGGGCCGAGAGCTGCCAGCACTGCATGGCTGCATCATTTCCCGAAGCTTCTATTGGGGGCTGCAAAGCATTTCGTGCTGGTTGAGTTCCAAGAGATTGAGGTGTGCTGGCAACACCCTGCCCGGGGCAAGACGCTGCCAGTCAGTGCTCTCTAAAGGGTTTTAATGCAAGAGGAATCCTTTATCATCTGCCCTCAGGGAAAACTTCTTTATCAGGTGCTTCAGAGTTTGGGTCAGCTGTGAGAGCAGAGGTGGTGGCAGTGCCTAGGACTGGAGTCACAGCCCTCATCAGGGAAACTGCATGGCAGCAAGGATGCCCCTCATGGAAACGCCGCGACCTGCCCAATGGAAATGTTACTTTGGGCTGGTTAGCTCCTCTGCTTTGAAAAGGGTGTCCTGAGCTGGCACCAGTGCATGATGTTCAGCTCAGCCCATTGCATCTGCGGTTCAGAGTAAACATCTTAAGATTCAATCTGTGAGTTTAAATATAAAAGAAACAAAAGCAACTGATGATGGCACAAGCGGATCCTGCCTAACTGCTGATAGAAACCAGGATAAAATGTTATTGCTTTGGTTTTTAGGACAAACTGGTCCTGTCTGACAGGCAGCTCAGCCACAGTCGATGATACAGAAGGATCACTTGATAGTACTTTAACTTTTTGAACCTGAACTAAAACTGGAGAAACAATAGTCAAAGGAAGGAAGCACAGGCTTGAATAATGTAGGTTCAGGTGATAAATACATCACAGAAGGCAACGGGCATTCCTCTCTACCAAAATGTCCACTTAGATGGGAAAAAAAAATCATAAAACTGCACAAAGTATCATTGCTGAAAGAGTCCTCAGAAACCTTTAAATGCAGCTGAAATTTGACTTGATACTTAGAGCTCAGACCACAACTTCTCAAAACCACTTTGCAGAATCTTTTGCTTATTAATGGCTGGAGATGCTGCATCTCTCTCTCTCTCTTTTTTTTTTTTTTTTTCTTTCCTTTTTGGATTTTGTATTTTGTCATTTTATATTATGTGTACATATACACATAAATACATATACACACACACACACACACACATATATATATATATAAACAAAATACCTGCCTTCCTGGATGAATGATGGGATGCCTGTGATTACAGCAAGAATCATGTACCCTGGCAAAGACATACTTGTAACCTGGCGGTCCAGACGCACCCATCATACACTGTAGGACCACATAAAGCTTCTCAGTACCACAAAAAGCTGACAGTGGAGAGGCAGATTTTTGTGACATGGTCCCTTCCCTGCTAGGAATCAGGCTGAGATAAAATCACTCTGAAAATGAATCTTTGAAGTTCACTTAAATTAAATAATTATCTGTGTTAAATTAGAACACTTGAAACAGTATAGCATTATAATTTTCCCTCAACTTGAGAATAAATATTCATCTTTCCAAGATCTACAGAACACTTCTCCAAAGGTGCTATCTCCATATTTTATCTTCAAATACTGCAAAGTGCAGACATTTATTTTCTACTATAAAAAACCCCCCATATTTTATAAAGCAAAATCCACTGGATAAATACTTTATGGTTTGTTTGTTTTTCAAACCCAAACAAATTTCTTCTGGCCTCAAGGATCTTCCTCAGGACTCATTTAATTGTAAACTTGGACTTGGACAACCCTTATTAATTCAACAGTGTTAAAGGACATGTTATTTGATTATGGGTTTGCTCTTCAGTGGCACAACACTTAGCCATTACACAAGAAGACAGAGATAAGTTATAATTAGAGACTTCAGGAATGTTCTGAAAATCACTTGTAATTTGCAACAGCAATAAAAAAAACCTAATTCATTTAATTAGGCATATGATAGATATTATAACTTGTAAAACCTATCTAAGCTTATTGATAAGGAATAATTATTAAAAGTGGCTGCTGTTTACTGAAGGAACAGCAGCAGATACATTGTAAGCAGTGTTAGATCTGCAAGTCTCTGATTAGTGTGGGCATCATCACTTTTGCTCTCTTTTGTTCTGCTGTAGCATTCAAAAGAGTCTGCAGCATGGCAATAAGGGTAACCCTGGGCTTCTGCAAAGATTTTGGGGTGTTCCTGACAAATTAGCTGAGGATCAGGTCCACAAGCTGTGCCACAATAACACCTCCATGCTGAAAAGACAAATAAATGTGTGAAAGCCCCAGAAGAGAGTTACTTCAAAATGCCAGGTATGATGACCTGAGCGTTCCCATTTCAGGTTACTGAAGGATATTACCATTTGCACAAGGTCTGTAAATTGGTCTCACACTGTGCTTTTAATGACAAGGGAATATCATGATTTGGAAATCTAAGCAACCATCAGGAGGCTGGGCTCTTAAATGACATTTAAATTGAATGGTGGGTAAGATGTTCTCCAGAGCATCCTCTACCAGCTTTATGTTTTGAGTTTTGCCAATCTCAGAGTAAAAGCTATAATTAATTTCTCCTTTTCAAACATTTAAATTATAATTAAAGACAACATACATAATAAGAAAGTTTTCTCTTGATATTACATGCAATGTTGGAGTTAATTATTATAATTTTAGCTCGTGGTTTTCTCATTCAGAATGTTAGTCTCCCTGTTACTCTGAGAGACTGAGGAAAAACTGGAAAAAATTTGTAATCTTTTTTTTTTTAAAAAAAAAAGCTTCTATGTACAAGTTGAATGAATGCAGCATACATCTAATTATGAGGAAAATATTTAATTGGCAATGACTACAAAAAAAACTTTGTTCTTGTTCTCAAGAGGTTTTCTCCCTTTTTAAGAAGTACCTATGGTAATTAAACAAAGGTGAAAGAATATCATACACAAAATTGCATTAGCTCATTAACTGTGTTGTACAGATTCAGCTGGATACAGCTTTGCTGGATTTTAGCCTTGATCACAGAGTCACAGAATCTGCTGAGTGGGAAGGGACCACAAGGATCATCAAGTCCAACTCCTGGCCCTGCACAGCACCATCCTCAAAAATCACACCACATACCTGAGAGCATTGCCCAAACACTCCCTGAGCTCTGCCAGGCTGGTGCTGCAACCACTTCCCTGGGGAGCCCGTTCAGTGCCCAACCACCCTCTGGGGACAGAACCTTTTCCTAATATCCAACCTAAACCTCCCCTGACACAAGGCCAGGCCACTCCCTCAGGTCCTGTCCCTGGTCAGCCCAGAGCAGAGATCAGTGCTGCCCCTGCTCTTCCCCGGCATCAACGCTCCCCCTGCCCAGCCAGGCTCAGGCCTTCCAGGTTTGAAGAATGGGGGCCATGGTTACTCTTTGGGAGCCACTAAATTACAATGATTCAAGAGAAGCAGGCCAGGTTTTCCCTCTTAGAAACCTGGGCATGGATTCCAGGTGTCTGGGCATTCTTAGTGGCTGCACTTCGCTCTGGTCCTTGCAGAGAGGCAACAGACAGGGCTGTGATGCAGCAGGGAGTGGGAACACCATCCCACCCGGGCAGGGTGCACAGCTTCCCCTCCCTGCGCTGATCCCGAGCCTGCAGGGAGCTGCGAGCCCGCAGGGAGCAGGCACAGCTACCACAGGAACCCAGTGCTGCCCACAGGAACCCACAGGAACCCACAGGAACCCAGTGCTGCCCACAGGAACCCACAGGAACCCAGCACTGCCCACAGGAACCCACAGGAACCCACGGGAACCCAGTGCTGCCCACAGGAACCCACAGGAACCCAGTGCTGCCCACAGGAACCCACGGAACCCAGTGCTGCCCACAGGAACCCAGTGCTGCCCACCAGGAACCCACAGGAACCCACAGGAACCCAGTGCTGCCCACAGGAACCCACAGGACCAGCACTGCCCACAGGAACCCACAGGAACCACGGAACCCAGTGCTGCCCACAGGAACCCACAGGAACCCAGTGCTGCCCACAGGAACCACAGGAACCCAGCGCTGCCCACAGGAACCCACGGAACCCAGCACTGCCCACAGGAACCACAGGAACCCAGTGCTGCCCACAGGAACCCAGTGTTGCCCACAGGAACCCACAGGAACCCAGTGCTGCCCACAGGAACCCACAGGAACCCAGTGCTGCCACACAGGAACCCAGTGTGCCCACAGGAACCCACAGGAACCCAGCATGCCCACAGGAACCACAGGAACCCAGTGCTGCCCACAGGAACACACAGTGCTGCCCACAGGAACCCACAGGAACCCAGTGCTGCCCACAGGAACCCACGGAACCCAGTGCTGCCCAGAGGAACCACACGGCAGAACCCAGTGCTGCCCACAGGAACCCAGCACTGCCCACAGGAACCCACAGGAACCCAGTGCTGCCCACAGGAACCCACAGGAACCCAGCACGGGAACCCACAGGAACCCACGGGAACCCAGTGCTGCCCACAGGAACCCACAGGAACCCAGTGCTGCCCACAGGAACACAGTGCTCAGAACCCACAGGAACCCACGGAACCCAGCGCTGCCCACAGGAACCCACAGGAACCCAGTGCTGCACAGAACCACAGGAACCCAGCACTGCCCACAGGAACCCACAGGAACCCACGGAGAACCCAGTGCTGCCCACAGGAACCACAGGAACCCAGCGCTGCCCACAGGAACCCACAGGAACCCAGTGGCCCACGGCCCACAGGAACCCACGGGAACCCAGTGCTGCCCACAGGAACCCACGGGAACCCAGACTGCCCACAGGAACCCACAGGAACCCACAGGAACCCAGTGCTGCCCACAGGAACCCACAGGAACCCAGGCTGCCCACAGGAACCCACGGGAACCCAGTGCTGCCCACAGGAACCCACAGGAACCCAGCGGACCCAGTGCATGGACCCACAGGAACCCAGCCTGCCCACAGGAACCCACGGGAACCCAGTGCTGCCCACAGGAACCCACAGGAACCCAGGCTGCCCACAGGAACCCACGGAACCCAGCTGCCCACAGGAACCCACAGGAACCCAGCGCTGCCCACAGGAACCCAGGACCCACAGGAACCCACGTGCCCACAGGAACCCACAGGAACCCAGCACTGCCCACAGGAACCCACAGGAACCCAGTGCTGCCCACAGGAACCCACAAGGAACCCAGTGCTGCCCACAGGAACCCACGGAACCCAGTGCTGCCCACAGGAACCCAGTTGCCCACAGGAACCCACAGGAACCCAGTGCTGCCCACAGGAACCCAGCATGCCCAGGAACCCACAGGAACCCAGTGCTGCCCACAGGAACCCACAGGAACCCAGTGCTGCCCACAGGAACCCACGGGAACCCAGTGCTGCCCACAGGAACCCAGCACTGCCCACAGGAACCCACAGGAACCCAGCACTGCCCACAGGAACCCACGGGAACCCAGTGCTGCCCACAGGAACCCAGCTCTGCCCACAGGAACCCACAGGAACCCAGTGCTGCCCACAGGAACCCACGGGAATCCAGTGCTGCCCACAGGAACCCAGCGCTGCCTACAGGAACCCACAGGAACCCAGCGCTGCCACTGTGCCAGGCTCTGCTCCTGTGCTCCTGTGAAGTCCAGGGCTGCTCACTGAGAAAATTATAAAAGCACTGGACGATGACTACCCATCCTTGGAGAAACAGCTTGTTTCTCTGTTGTCTCACACACATTATCATCCACAACCCAGGAAACCTATCAACAACCAGGAACAAACCCCATATGTTGCTTTGTTCTAGCATGCAATATTATTATAATTTTTTTCCCTTTCAATTTGAATTTATCTTTGTTAGGAAAAACACTGTTGCAGTGTCTATGGTGCAAATGTCCACACTTACCTGGGTTGTGGAAGGAAGTTACACTGTTGCAGAGTTTAAAATCATAATTCAGAGATGTTTTTTTAAGTTCTTCACATGCAGAAAAAGTAAAGCTTCTCCAGAGAGAGACAGATGTATTAACTACACTACATTGGCTACATCACAAGCAGCAAGGATTTAATTCTTCACACACACTCAGGTTTTGCAAAGTCTCCCAGGATATGAACCTGAACCAAAAGGATGGATATCAAGCTCTGGTGTAAAGACATGAGAGATAACACTTAGGAAGAAAAAAAAATGACTTGAAAAGGGAACAGTGAATTATCTTGAACACAAGAGAACAACAACTTGCAATTCAAACCAAATTACTTTTTCCAGCACTTAAAGTGAGATTGCTTTGGCAGTGCACAATGCTGAGAACTTGATTGACATGATCTAGCATCTCATGGACATAACCTGGCCCAAAATTTATTTTTTTAAAGCAAGAACCTATAAATCTATACAAATACCCTTAGCTCTATTTCATCCTATCCAAAAAATCCTGTTACTGGAGAAAGAAAGCAGGACAATAGGAGTTCACAGCTACCATAATTTATAAATTATGTTTGTTCCTTTGTTATAAAAAAAATTCTGCCTTAACTCAACTGGGATTAAAAAAAAAAATAAAATGTTTCCTTAGATTTTGGTGCTAAGCATGTGCTTAGAAAAAAACCTATTTGAGGCTCTTGCCCAATAGCTGAGCCACAATCAGCTTGCTTGTTAACCTGACATTGCCATATAAAAACTGAGGACGTGACACAGCAAACCCCACCACATGCTGTAATTTATTGAAAAAGATTTGCTACAGGCTTTTGGGGCTTTTTGGCTGATGTCAGTCAAGCTGCTTCAGGTTTTGGTCCCACAGCGACTGAATTATTTCTGCAACAGGCTGCAAGGATTAACCAAGGCAGCAGAGATTAGCTGTGCCACAAAGCTAATTCCCCCTCAGACTTTCTCCACTAATGGAGGAGTTCTCATTTTGGATTTTGCAGAATGGCCTTATGAGCAGCCTGGTCATGGCCATCACCCTTGAAAAGCTCAGAAATGTCAGGATGCAAATTGTGAGCCTATCTCTATTTTAAGCCTCACAGGAATTCTTCCTACCTGATTCTCCTCTATTTATGCCACAGTTAGAGTGGCCCATCGTTCAGTGCCACCCTGCTTCCCATGGGAATGAAAGGTCCACCAGAGCAGGGAAACATAGCATGGCTTTAGCATGCAGGTTTTAACTTCCATGTGGGAGCATGGAATGGCCCTAGGTCAGTAAAGCCTATGTTTTCTCAAACGCTGAAAATCCAAGTTTGCCTAAAAGCAAAATTGCGGTTTTGCCTTCTAACCTGCTGAAATAAACAAGGAGCTTTAGGGTCCTTCTCACTTCCCCCAGCTCCCAGGGTCACACATCCCACTCTTCACTTAGACTTTATTTAGCACATCGTCTGGCATCCATCCCTCCGAAAACAGAAGGGACATGTTTCAGATCACCACTCATTCCCTTCACAGAGAGATGGAATGGCTTGGGTTGGAAGAAACTTGAAACATCATTCAGCTCCAAGCCCATGAGTAGGGACTCCTTCCACTATCCCAGGCTGCTCCAAGCCCATCCAGCCTGGCTTTGGACACTGCCAGGAATGGAGCATCCACAGCTTCTCTAGGCAATCTTTGCCAGCATCTCACCATCCTTACAGAAGCTCCCCCCAATTTTGGGCCCAATTCCTCTTCACAGCAACCTGGAGCACCTTGTCTTTCCCTGAACTGAGCTTTCCATATCTACCTCCATGCACAACATTTATGAAGCACCCTGGTTTATCTGTCAGAGAAATAACGTTTGATGCAGTGCTCTGAACTGAGTGATTTGTCAAGGTAACGGCAATGGGAGGACAGAGCAGTGCTGGGAGCTAATGTATTACAGTCCTGATAGATTCATGTTCTCAAATTGATGGCTGGCATTGCTGGACCTCTCAGTGGAGAAACTGCCTGGGCCATTGAAAATGCTGTGTTAAAAATACTAGTATTTATCATTTACAGGATGTTTTATAGCCTTGGATCTGTTTACAAAAATTAGCCAGTGGATGTCCTCTAGTTTCTGTGGTGAGAACTCTGTATAACTAAGATTACTCTCATCTTACAGCAGGGGAAATATGAAGGCCTCATGAACTGGCTGAGCACCCACAGATCTGGCTGAATGCTCCAAGAGTAAAGAAAAGTGCACGTGGGACATAAACCCATAAACACCAAACTACAATGAAAAGTTTGGTCAGAAACTATGTTAAATTCTGTTTTCTCCCAAAGGAATGTGGAAATATGACCTTTGTTCTTAGGGATGTGATGCCATACCTCTAAATTAGGAGCAAGGGTAGAATTCTGAATTGTTGATGTTTTACCTGGTGCCAGAATCCAAATCCTATTTTTGATGTGGCATTGACCTCTTTGCTTATTAGTACCATATGTCACAGCAATTCAGTGAAAAAAGCAATACAGTATCTGGACATTATTTAAAGTTAATTTCTTTTGTAATTTTTGTGTCAGTCCTACGACTTCTCAGCAGACAATCCCTTCCTTCAGAGATCTCCTCACCAGTACCACGTGTGAAAGTGGCAAGCCTATTTTAAGCCTAGATTATAAACAAGCATCCTGGTAAAGCCCAACCTCCCCTGACTGCCCAGTATCTCTCTCTATGCAGAAAAATGGAAAATGAGTCTCCCTTGTAGGCTATCAGAGCACTGGCAGCACTGCAGGGCTGTTTGTACGTGTTCCTCTCCAACGCCTGACTTCAAAGCCGAGTTGTGTTCCTGGGAACTCCCACACACCAGTACAAGTGCTGTTTGTATTACTTAGGAAAATAAAGAGGTAATTTTTCCTTCTCCTTGTCCTCCAGCTGTCACTGCCTGCAGAGGCCATTCCCTCCAGTCTCTGTGGTGTTCCTGGCTGTTCACAGGTGCTACCAGGACAGCTCTGTGTGCTCACGTTTTCACTGCCTGGTACTTCCTTCTGCTGTTTTCCATTTACAAATTGCTGTATTCCTAATAAAGGTGAGGGACTGAAAGCAGCCAAACGGGACATTGTACTACAGTCTAATGGGTCTTCAAAATGAGAACTAAACACCTAAAATTCTTTCTGTGCTTCTGGTAAACCCCTGACCCCCAAATGAAAGCAATCCACAGTATTTTTGACATTTGGAAAGCAAACTACTGAATGGCCCAACCTTCCTTAATTTTAATGTTAATACTGACTTCCCTTAATCCCCACTCTTGAAAAATGCATCAGGCATACGTCTCTGATTGCAGAGGACAAAACCCAAACCAGTCAGCCCAGAATAGCTTTGATCTTATTTATTGAAGATGTCTTTGTGAAATATGTTCCTTTTAAAACTCGGTTATTAGAAGTTCAGAATAATGAGACCATTAAAATATCTTAGCACAGACTGGGATCAATTAAAATAAATTGGTAGGAATAAGGACTTTAAGAACAAGTTGCTTCATCAGGGAATTCAGCACTCAGCTGTGTCTACCTTGGCTTCAGTCTTTGCAACATGTTTATTCATAGTGCCTTGATTCAAAGTTATACACAGCTCAATGTCTTGGTTATTGAATCAGCTCAAATATGCTTGCTTTTATTTTTTTTTTAAGGTAGAAAGACTGTTTTTTTAAAAACAGGGTGTGTGCCAGTTCACTCTCAATGAATCTTTAGCAGTCTCTTTTCTTATTCAGCCAGATGGAATAGCTGTACCTGATCTCTGTGTATATAAACCTGGGCTTAAGTTTATTTTGATCCAGTAAATCAGGTAGTTAAGGATAGACTACTCACAGGGCTGTATGCCTTTCTGTGGGATTTGGGGAATTTAATCTCCTTTTGTTGAAAATTGTAAGCAAGGTACTGAACTGAATAGGGATGAACAAGCTTACTGGAGTTTTCAGCTCACCAGATGTACTGCTTTCTTCCCAAACTAGTCCTAAATCTAAAGAAGGGGAGACATTGCTGAATATACCTTACACAAAGAGAATTTTTTTCTGATGGAACATAAGCCTAGATTTGAAAGCACTAATCAGTATGAAAAAAGAATCCAGAAAGAAAATATAGAAGGAAAATAAAAAAGCTTGTAACAGGCACATAGCCTCTCTTGTGGCTTGAAAGTAGGTAGTTGAAAGTAGGTAGTAGTAGGAGTAGATTTCTTTTCTGTTTACACCATAAACTGTAGATAAACTTTGCAGGAGTGCTTCAAGATCTGAATCTTTTAATATCTGAGACCCAGCACCTTTCCATTCTAGAAAAATAAATTAGATTAATGCACCATATGTAAATTCAGGAGAGCACAGTAAGACTTGAGCCTAGCCAGTGATTTTCAGTGCAAGGAGTCAAACAACCAGACTGTCCCCCAGGGGTTTTTGCCTATTTCTTGTGATCCTTGTTTCTTGTGATCCTTGTTTCTTGTGATCTTCTGTTCTTTGGTATAATTTTACTGTCCCATGACTGCCTTTCCATGCAGTGAAGAAGTGTCCCAGCTCAGGCTGCATAGGCCTTCGAGCAACCTGGTCTAGTGGAAGACGTCCCTGCATTTCCGGTGTGTTTTTAAGAAGATGCATTTGTTTTAAGCATACTTAAGCTTGATTTTACAAAGCCATTGCTTTCCAGCAGTCTCCAGTTGTTCAGCTACACCAGGTTTTGTTGAAAGGGTTTCCAACCTTATTATCAGATGATTTTCAGTAGCACTGCCTAAGCATCAATGTCATCTGAGCAGGAACTTAGCATCATGAGAAATTGCATCTCAATAAAAAGCTTTCAGCAAGCAGCAGTTCTCCAAAGCACAGAGTTATTAATGTATTAGAGCATGCTAGTTATGCAAGGTAATTAATATCTCTCTGAGCATTAGGTATGCATGGCCAACTCTGATAGCTGTCAGCAAAACACAATCTAGGTAATTCCTAGAATATAAATTGAAAGCACTTTTGAAAAACAATTTCTAATTATGAAGACTAATTAATTTTGGGGAAAAGCTTGCTTTTGTTTAATTTGAACAATAAATTTAATTATGATAACAAACACCCAGTGGACAAACCATTCTGAAGAACATTATCTCTGTCCACAAATAATCAGTTTTCTTTTATTTAAAACCTGATCCTGGAATATCACCAAGAAAAAAACCCAAACTGCTTATTGCAAACACCAACATGATTTTCTGTGTCATATTTAGGGATGCATCTGGCATTAAACTCACTTGCAATGGTGCATACACAGTGAGGTATCACAATCTGCCTGATGCTCGAAAGTGTGGGTATTCAATATCACAGACAATTGATAAAACCCAAGTAGCTAGAATAGAAGGAATTTTTTTTTTTTTTTTTTTTTTTTTTTTTATTATCAGCTTTCAGCAGCCTGGGTAGTGCATAGAAAGCAGTGGAACAAGACCAAGAGAAAAAACGAGCTGTGCCAGACTTTATCTTTTTCTTCTCAGGACAGCAGTCACTCCTAAAAAGTGGCAAGGTGGGAACCAAACCCTGTCCTTCTTTGTCCCCCTTGTATTCAGTAATACGCCGTTCACCCTCTCACAGCTGGGACACAGCAGGAATTTTTGCGGTCCCAGTGCCAGCCCCTTGAGCAGAAGCTGGTGAGCCCATTCCAAATGAAGCTGAGAGCCGGCAATGGTACAGCTATCCCAGTGCTTCCTCGGTTTTCCCGTTTTCTCCTCTCCCTGAGCAATACGTGTGCACTCTGTGGAGCAGGATATTCAGTCCTTCAAAACAACACAGAACAAATATTGTGCCGAGTGGAGTGGGCTGTGCAGGCTAAGGAAGGAATGAGCACTGATGCAGAGGGCTGATGGAAAAATCCTCTTCCGTGGTTGGGCACAAGCTACGCACCCTCCAGCAGAGCAGGAGGAACCTGGATCTGCGCAGACATGCACATGTTGTCCAGGGAAGCAGCACTGCCCGCTGCAAGGGTCACTTCTGCTCTGCCGAGACATGGCTGTGCCCTGCGGGACCACGGGGGAGGGACCAGGCTCTCCTGTACCTCCCCTCTCCGCTCCTCAAGCACAGGAAGGTGACAGTGCTGTCACACTGTCACCTCCACGCAGCTGGGTGTGCTGCTCAGAAAGGAAGATCCTACCAGCCAGGTGATTTCTGCTCCCTCCTTTCTCCTGCCTGCAAGCTGCTCACCACGGAGCAGAGCTGCACTGTAATGACCACGAGGCAATTTTCAAAATAAAATATCCTGCTTTTGCCCATGGCAGAGAGTTGTTGTTATTGACTCTGAAGTGCCACACTCCGCCCTCGTTTGTTCGCATGGGATTTGAGATTAGAAAGTGAAGTTCAAGCAGCCAGTTAAAATTGCTGAGGCTTGGAAAGGGAACAGCACAAGCACGGTTTCCCTTTAAAAAGGACAACAAGCCTTTGAAGTCTTTTTCCTTTGCTCAGCCATCTAACTTGTGTGCAATTCATTGCTCCTGGGGTTAAGATTTGCATCCCAAAAGAAAGACTTGAAAAGTAGCTGGTTTGAGGCACTCACACTTAGAATCCAGAGACTTCACAGGCTTCATGGAGAGCTGCCTCACATTTCTCCGAAGCCTCTCTAACCTTGGCGCTAAGGAGTTGCTCCTGTCACAAACCCTTCATACAGCGCTGAGTCAGGTGAAACATCAGCAGGGATATGACAAACTTGCTTACTCTTATTTTCCTTCATGATCGTTGCTTTCCCTCGCTGAGTACCTGGCTTATCAGGGCAAGTTCTTCACAAAGGAGTGCTTCAGCACTGAGACCCGAATTCAGACAATACAGGAAAGTCCACAAAACTATTCAAATAAAATAAAGGGAAAAACAAAAGGGCACTTGATCTGCCTGAATTTCTGCTAAAGGCAGCTTGGAAGCACATAGGTCCTTTAAAAGACTTGAGATGAAATGCAGTCTCAACTTTGAAGTACTGTATATGTGAGCTAGGGATCATCCTGCTGGAAAGATTAATACATCCTTCCTTCTCCCTCAAAAACTTTTTTCTCACATTTATTGTTTTACCTCCTGCTGCATTAACTTCATTTCAGCCGGAAGTTTCTGAGCTATATTCCTTGGAATGAACACAGGAAGAATTGTCTGGTTTGCTGTTCTCATAATCAGTTGCTGGGGTAAAGCAGGGTTTGGGAAGTGCATGTTACGCATTCCAGCTCTCAACTGGGCTCAGGCAAGTCACCACAGAGGGTGGGGTGAAAATCTCCCAGAAATGCCAGAAACCAAGTAAAATAAGAAATTTAACAGCTGATCAAGCCAAGCAAAACTTGTTTGGTAAAGAGGAGAATAGGATCAGTATGTGTCTAATCCAGCCAGGTACTTCTGCTGCACTGTGGGGCTTCTGAAACTCTGGCAAGCAAACCTGTGAGGTCAGGCTGGGCAATTTAAGAGCTAGCTGAGCAAAGACACTCGTCACAGGGTAACCTCATTGCCAGACAAATCAGAGCACAGGAAACTGCAGCAGTAAAACAAAGCTGAGAGAAATCCATTCACAAAGGACTGGGAGCAAATGGAAAGAGAAAAATTCCTCAAACACTTGGCATAAAACATCATCATCCTGATACCACAAGTGAGTGCAACAGGAATGAGGAAAATTTCTGTCATTCTGCAGAATACAGAGCCCTGCAGCTACCAGCTTTTCTCGTGGGAGCAGGGAATCCCTGCAGAGGCACAAATAGCAGCATCTGGCTCTGTGTTGAATTCCCAAGGTCACTTTAAAGCAGAGCAAGAATTTAGCTGCTGCTGAGACTTGAAATGCAGTACAAAGCACCACGTTGGGCTGGCAGAAGCCTACACATCGTGCCCATGCAGAGCTCTGCCAGGGAGGAGCAGTGCAAGGGGCAGGGAGTGACACATCCAGGGAGCCCTCCTGCTCTCTCCCCTCTCTGGAGCACTTTGGCGCTGCCAGCCCCAGCAGCCCTGAATGGACTGCCAGGACCCCATCCATCCAGGCAAGTACCCAGGAATACACTGTGGGGGTGGAAGGAGATGAAGGATGAAGATTTTATCATCAAGACTGTAATTGCATTTAATCATTTCACATTATAACTGAGTAACTGGCTTTCAGGTCATTGCCCTACAGAAGATCTGCTGCACAGAGAGTGCCAAGACTTGACTGCTTTTGAAGAAAAATCCCTGCAATTAGAAGATCCCTTGAAAATGTCTGGTTTCAAGATAGTATTTTCTGATTGAAAGCACAGTGCAGGGCAATTCCAGCCAGAGATGAGATCCCCTCTCCATAGAGCAGGGATCCAAGGCACAGGAGGTGATTTTCACTAGAGAGTTTACAGCAAAGCAAACTGCAGGAGGAGATCCTGACTGCAGTATTTGCTTCAGGTACACAAGGGCGATTCTCATTAGCAACAAAGTCATTATTTAACATAATCTTTATCTTCTCCTTGAAGAGAAAATTGGTACATGGCCAAAGGTTTTGTTTCCCACCCACTCACCTGGCCTCAGAGCCATCTTAAATTTTCTCATTAGCTTTCCTGCCCGACTCTCCCACCACAGGATTTGTATGCTTCATAAAAATTAATGAATTAATTCTGCCAGCAGCTCTATGACAACAGAAAGTATTACCCCCACTTTACATATTTTAAAGATGCAGACAACACTACAGGCTTGACTGGATGTCCAGTATAAAGGATGAGAATCATGGATTTCTAGGGTGCCTGAAACTTTTATGCTTTGAGAGCAGTTCCAAGAAAATTCTGTTAAAAACACAAATATGAAATACTGGGAATACAGATGTGATTTATCTCCATCCTATCAGTCATGCACCTAACAGAAACTAAATTAGGTCTTTATTTGCTCTAATCTTCCTCTATAGTATCTGAAGAGAAGTAAAGCAACTTGTGTCCACATGGCTGTGCAATATCCACCCTGGGTCTCCTCTTTCCATATATTTTCCTCATAAGTGTGGAATGAGTTTTCTGAAACGGAATAGTGAGCATATTTCCAACAGATTTTGTAGTTCAGCTTCCTCAAGCTCTATTTTCTTGCTCTTACAAAGTCAACAGGGCTTCCAAATGGACTGGCTGCAGTGCAGCAGTCCTTGTTATTGCTGTGGTACACTTGTGTACCTCTAATTTTGATATTGCACAAGCCTACAATAAAATGTCAGTCTGTGCTCCAACAGACTGATAATTATGAAGGAGCTACTTATCTGTCTAATGAAAGAGCGATGAGGAAAATAAGAGGATCTGGCCTGTGATACTGTTCATTTATCACAAAGATGTTAATTAAATTTTGCTCAATCTTTGCTACTCTGGCTATTTGCAAAGGAGGGCCATCACTGTTTCTGGCCATGAATGAAAGGTGTGGTCTCTAACAAGGAGGCAAAAAATTTTTTTTTTCTGAATTAACATTTTTTTAAGCCTCTGGATGTGCATATGCCAAGCTTTGGTTTGCAAAAGCACATGAGGGCAGCAAGTGCCTGTGTGACTGGAATCATTACCCAGGTTGCAAATGCAAGAAACTCAGCATGCAAAAGAAATGCATCGAACAGTCCCCACTTCCCTGGAAACACAGACCCAAGGAGCCACTTGCAAAACACAACCTTAGTTCTTGAGCTGCTGCAGCTGCATCTGCAGACTGCTTTCAAACTGTAATAAAATGCAATTTGGACAGAAGGTAAAGAATGTGATATGTGCTTTATAGCTAAATAATTAACAAAATGAATTGACAAGACTGAAAGATTCATAGCTTTAAATATTTATAAATTAATTTAAAAAGTCACAGTGCAGTATTGAGTTATCTTAAAAAGTCTGCCAATCTAGGACCTCTCAGTTTCATTTCTGCTTTTTAGTACAGTTATTAATGCTCAAAAAAATGACAGGTGCTTGGCAAGAGAGGTGAAATGCAGCTTCCAAAACAGAAACAGCAGCTAATGGTTCTGCACTAGTGTAGGGTCAGCTACTCTGCTGGCAGTCATTGGAGGAAACCCAGCTCCTGATCTTCCTGAGTGGATGTGCCCAGAGCTAGACAATCCATGCTGAGCTGTGCCAATAAATCCCCCAAAGCAACAGTTCTGGCCACATCAGAGTTAGCATCAACCTGTTGATGACTGTCTGATACAGGGACAAATAACAACATCCCTCTGCCTGGGGCCCTTGCTGGACCACTCAGCAGCATGTCTCAGTGACAGACAGGAAAGACCAGTTCAACAGAGAGCATTGGCTGAAGCTGTGTCTTATTCCTCCTTGTCCCCACAATAGTCTGCACATTGTAGCGGGATTTTCACCTGTCCTTATTTGTCCCAAGATAAATTAATATAATAATAATAAATATAATAATAATAAATATACTAACAATAAATATAATAATATATTAATAATAAATAATATTAATAACGAGGTTGGTGACATTCCACTCTGGCACCACATTACCACACAGGAGGAGACCCCTGTCTGCTCTCCTACATCAATTCCTGAAAACATTCCTCCCGGAACACAACCAGTTTGCTGGACATGCACAGTCCCTTCATGCTCACAAATGCCACAGACACCAGAGCACCTCGGGTTCCTCCTGCATGCCCCCCTTGCAAGCACGAAGTAACAATGGCACAAGAGCAATGATCCTTTTCAATACTTCTGCCTTATGTTTCTCCTTCACTTCCCTTTGATTTTTATTTCTGTAAATAATCTGTATTCATGCAGCAGCAGGAGACCATTCCCCTTTGACAAGAGTCTGCTTCTGTTGCCATCTCTAAATTATTCTCATTTGATGTGACTCAGGTTACACTTAAAGAGACTTACATGGTAGTGCTTAGAAGAACAACAAAAGTTGTCTGAGTATTTTTTAATATCACCTAAGTAAATCATTACTTTTTTTTTCAAAAAAAAGGTATTTCAGTATTTGTAAGTGTGTGAATATCTGGAGCTTATATCTTTCCAGAACAACAAGAATGAAAAGCCAGTTTATGACTCACAGAAGAAATAGTTTAATCCAATTTTCTTAGAAGGTTCAATAGTTTAATCCAGAGCATTGCTTTAAACTTTTGCTTTAATTTAGGACTATACTTCAAATAGAGCTGAATACCATAATAGAATGGATAATCACATATATGAACAGTTCCCAAATGGGACATAATAGGACACAACCAGTGAATAGGATAGTTTTATAAAAACACTTCTCAAAGCAGAAGGTCATTCCTCTGCTCAGCTGATGTTGTTGCATCTGCTCCAGAGCAGTTCTGGTCCATCACAGCTCATAGCTCATACCATGGGGAGATAAGTCTTTAAGAGATGCAGATCAGCATCTATCTGGTGATGTAGATTACCTGAACTTCGCTGCTTTTCACTCACACTTTCTGGCAATTTCCTGTCTTGACTTAATCTTTTAAAAAGAACTCATTTAAATAATGATCCTTCTCTAACAGTCAATTGCTTTCTCGAAGTGAGCTGATGTAAATTGAGTAGGTGGCTTGTCATCACATCATAGAAACATCAGAAAGATGCAAACTTCATCAGGCCGCAATTAGTTTTTTCAGAGCAATTTATATAGTTCTTTTTGTAGTGCCTCTGCTGATCCTACACAGTGAGGGTTTCTCTTCATGATTACAGATGTTACTCAAAACAGTTATGAAACTTGTTCCTTTAGAATCACTCTATTTATGGGATTATTTATTACATGTATGGGCAACTGAGTAAATCAGAAAGAATTTGAAAGGCAAAGCATACCCTTTTCAAGTTCAGAAGGTGTCTGTGTATATAATACCATCTTCTTGGACACTGTACAAATTACTGGTTTATTTATTTATCAGAATAATGACAGCCTTGCAGCTTGTTAGTGAGAAATCTGTACCGTGGATTTGGTATTTGAAGCCTGACCTTTGAATGGGAAACAACAGCTGAAGTAGTTATTTCTTGTCTTTGAATAAATTAAAGTACTCCTTAAAGCTAGGACTGAAGAGCCCCAGAAGGCCTTTTTTGCAAGTTTCCTCCTAAAGTTTCCACTGCAGCAACACCCATGGAGTAATTGCCCGTAGTTATCCTCATAATAACTGTTCATTACAGCCCAGTGGAACCAGAAACCGGTGGGCACGATGGGGCAGCCAGTCTGCAGCAGGAGCTGGTGTAGCAGAGAGCCTGGGAAGGCAGGGCATAGGTACAGGCAGCCCCTGATCCCAGCCAGCACCCAGCAGCCATCACTGCCTCTCTCACCCTCACAGGCAAATCTGCCAAGGATGACTTCTTCCCAGATTATCACTGAGGAGGTTTTGATGTAAGGAGCTGTCAGAGGAGATAGTTTAGATGCTGGGAGGATAATCCCCATCTATCTGCTTTAAAAGGGAAGTAAATAAAAATGCTCTCCTTAAACCACGTGGGTTTATTTGGCTGAACATCACCAAGGAATTCGCTCCTTGATCTGAAGGCAGAGAGTAAGGGCAGTAGTAACTTGGGGCAGGGGGAATAACAGCTACAGTGAGCACCAATGACATTAAAACTGCAGTGCCAGCATCCTGCAAAACAAGCCAACACTTCATATCCCCCAATTTACTCTGCACAGGCGCCTTACTAAGGAGTCTCTCATAAAATTGCCACCTAACAGCAAATATTATCAAGGGGAATGTGTGACCATGGGCTCTTTCATTCTGCTGAATACGCAGGTGAGCTAGATTTGTGGTGAGACACCTAGCTGCATGATCGGAAGTCAAAGAAATGACAAGATCACTGTTGCTGTCACTGAAGAGAGAAAAATCATACTGAAATGAGATGCAGATGTTCAAGAGTTCAGGTAAATAACCATGGGAACAGAACACCTGGGAACTGCAAGTGGGAGCTGCACAGCTTTATAAAGAAAGCCAATCTAGTTCAAACACAGCTTAGTTTTGTTTTAAAGTTATAAATTTGAGGAAGGTATAAATAGCTATAAGGTTTCTTCTGCCTTTGTTTTGCAGGTCAGACCATGTTGCAAAAGTGGTTGATCCTTTCTTCGAAATCAATGATAAAAACAATCATTTTTACCATCCAGTCTGACCTTGGATTTCTTTAATAACAATGGTATTCTTGGTTGGGATAAAATGTTAGAGAAGTTCTAAGATGTTAACATGTCAGAGGTGCCTCAGAGAATGTGATCTCTCCCTCACCTGTGGCTCTGCCCATCTCAGAGCTGTGTCAGAGGCTGTTGGAGAGGCTGGAAACCTAGAGATGATGCCCTCTGAAATCTCTCTTGATTTTCAGATGCCCTCTCTTTGCTATCAGTCTCTTATAGCATCTTCCCGTAGTCAAACCTGACTCTGTCTGACACTCCTGAGCCTGTCTTGGTGTCGAATTCCACAGATTAATTATCCTTATGTTAGAAGGATAATCCTAGATTAGAATTTCAGCCTGGATTTCTTAAAATTTCTTAAAAACTCTTACAATTTTGCAGGACATTAAGACAAAGCTTTCAAATGTCCCAAGACATTCCTAACATAAAATTATACTCATGGTCTACAAAGTTTTGCATCCAAGTCCATTCTGCCCTGATGAAAAGCAGATACAATATTTATTTGCTTATGTAAGATTGTCTCCTCTAGGCAGTGGGCCCAAGTGTAACAATCATCTTCTATTGAGAAGATGGCTTTGAACCAAGCCATCTTGATGAAGTATTTCTCATAGCCTCATTTACAGCTGTGCACCAGCCAAACAACCCAGCTACAAACAGAAACTCCAGCAGGAATTGCTTAAGTACCCTGCTACTTTGGAATCGAGGTTTGGCAGAAGAATAAAAACCAGAGAGAGATCCTTTGTGCTGCTGTCTTTTGAGCTCTTTGATGAAAACTGAGGCTTGCAGGGTAATTTCAAGCCATGTAACACACATGAATAGCTGTTGATAATGCGAACAAGTCAAATTAAACAAGCTAACTAATATTAGAAACAAAGACATTCATGGCTGTATGTCTACTGCAGCCATCTAGGCTGAATACCTAATTCATGCCAGAGCTGGAGGAGGAATCAATACTACTGTTATTTATTTAATTCTAACTCTCACATTATAGCACAGTTCTTAGAACAAGATAGACAGGGATATTTTCTAGGGCATTTTGACAGTATTAGTAATATTTATTAAGAAGAAGCCTCCTATTTTTTTGAAGAATATTTTAAACCTTTAAGTGAAGCAAAAATCTTTTTAAAAACTACATACTTTAAGTATTTTTTTTCCTTCCAGAATGTAAGTTTTCTTATATTTCTGTTCTAGCGGGCAGACACTTCCAAAAGTTTGGATGTGTGTTTAGATGGTTTTGGCTCTTTGGCTGCACTGCTTGGCCCATTCCTTGGGAGCCGCATGCTGCACAGCCTGCTGAGACAGAAAAAGCACACCTGAAACGTGGAACACGGCTACTTTCCACCTCAATATATTCTCCTATCTGGAAAATATTTCGTATGTGAGATGTAGGGCTCCATGGAAGGAAACCCGAGTCCACAGGCAGAACTGCACAGACCTGGCCAGGTACCTGATTTGGATTTGACAGAAGGCAAGTGCCTTATCCCTGCAGAATAAAAGCTCTTTGACAGCTCTGATCTAACCTGAAAGCATTTGCAACTCCCAACATCACACACCTCCTCCAGCACTAAGCATTTCCTTAGAGGAGCCTGGAGAGCAGGGAGAAGGAGTGATTTTAGTGAGAATAAAGATGAAAGGCTAAGAGCAAGAACACAGAGAAGAAACCCTGCGTGGGTGCTGGGATTCAGAACAGAGACCCCTGCTCTCCTTTATCAGACCCTCTTTCCTGGCATCTGGGAACAGCCAGAGCAGCCTCAGCCGGTGCCCTTTCCCCTGCCCGAGCTGGAGCAGCCGGGCCTGGCCGCAGCAGGGTGGGAGAGGCAGGGGTGCTGCCCCTGCTCGCTGCCCGGCTCCCCGCGGCAGCGACCCCCGTGCTGAGAGTGGATGCTGCTCGTCAGGGGCTGCCGTGCGAGCGGACACAAACCCGGCAGAGTTTCTGTGAAGTGCAGAGAGGAGAGTTTTTAAATTGCCTTACGCCTCAAGGACACCGGTCCTCACTCAAAGGTCAAGAGCATCGAAAAGCGACGCGTTCCTGATGCAACCAGCTTGAAAAAGATGCAGAAGGGATTAAGCCACAGTGCCTGGCACTGACAGGCAGGGGAGGGGCAGGGTTGGGTAAGTGTCTGCTGAGATGTGGCAAATGCAAAATTGATTTTCTTCTTCATTTAACACGTTTTTCACTTTCTTCCCCCCTTCTCCACCCCTTTATGATTAACTTTAAAAACAACAGCGGCTTCAAGATGCAAACACACTTAAAAGTTTAGAGGGGAGGCATGAGGAGAGGGGTTCAAGAGAGGAATCAGCTGCAAAGAGAGAAACTTCTGAGTTAGGAAAGCTGCAGGGATGCAGACATGGTGTGAAAAGGAATTCCCTGAGGAAAGAGGAAGGAGATGGTTTCTGCACATTCCAAAAGATCTGAGCTCCTGATTCCTCTGAGAGAAGGATGACACAAACACAGCTGACAAGTCAGTGGGAGCCAGACCCTTGGTTTACTTGGACTTGCACAGGCCTTTCTTGTGTTCATTTTACTTCAGATACAGAAAACAGGAATTAATGAGACATCTTCTGGAAGAGGAAAAATACATCTTTGATTTTAAATTTAAAAGACTCTTCAATGGTTTTTTACCTGGCAAAACCTGGGAATGTTCTGTAGGTCTCTAATGTTACCCTCATTTACTGCATAGCAGGAATGTTGGGGGGATGTGTGTGCATGCATGAAATAGGTTGGGAATATTCTAAATTGCAGCTATGAAAGTGTTTCTTCAAATATCACAGAGAACCTTCCAGCTTTCCTGTCTAATTTAACATTCAGATCTGTTTGGACATGCAAAACAAAATGAGAACAAACAGGATGGACTTAAAGTTTTAGCTTTTTTTTCTTCTTCTTTTTTTTTTTTTTTTTTTTTTTAATTACTTACATGCACCATTACTGATCAAAACATCTGGAAGACAGGAGAAATTGAAAAGCCACATTCAGCAACAAGCATGCAAAACAAAAATACCTTTTTCCTTTGTATTCAACAATGGTACAATGGGGAACAATATTTTTTTAAGCTTTCCTTAAACTCATATTTCCCCTTCCTTGCCTCCTTTACAGCAGTTTTTGCAATCTCAGCTCTGCCAAAGCTTTTGTTTGGAGTAGCTGGGGACATCTTTGCTCTTGTGGGATATGAGCCCCTTGGCCTGTGCCATCAGGGCTTCTTTCCACACTTGGCATCCCTACAGATGCTCTGTTTAATCCAGTGCAGGTTTTTTCCAGCCATACAAATTAGTCCAGAACAGACAAGCTTTGTGGTGCTTATTAATCATCCAAATGCACATGCACACTGTCAGTGCTAAGTTGAAAATCTCACCTACAGGGAAGGCAAGAAAAAACATAGAGGCAAAAAGGGAGGTGACCTACACTGTCATCCTGAGGGAAGAATTTGTTGCAGGTCAGCTCTGGCTGCCCAAGGATGCAGTGGTCCCTTAGACCTGAATTAACACAGGTCTACCATCACTGTCCTCAGAAAATAATTACTTATTTTAAATTTTTTAAGCCAGGCAAGAGTCCTCAGCTAGGTGTGGCTCTGCAAATCTTCTAAGAAATGAACATCCCAACAAGAATTTTCATGACTTTCAGCAAAGCATGGATGATTATTAGAAAAGTCCCAGTTCCCAGAAATTTAGCACAGCACTGCCTGTTTTTAACACCAGTACAAAACACAAAACTCTGATTTCTTTTTTTCAGCTGAAGTTCAGGACCAATGTTTGCAAAGGCCCCTGCACCATATAAATCATGCATGAAAAATTACAGAAAGCAGAGAGTGACTGGACAGGGATGTGCCCTGGGGAGCCCCAGGACACTGAACCATGGCAGCCACAGCTGGCTGTCCCTTCCCATGTCACAAGAATTTGGAATCATCTGAAACCTGGAATCGTAAAATGATGCTATCAGCTGCTTGTTAAATATGTAATGATTCCACATTCTATTCACTATGTCTTTCATGAGAACCAAGGTAAGGTCAACTTCAAAGCCTTTCTTACCTTGTTGGAACTAAAACAGAATTATGTCAGAGAAAACCTGAATATGGCAAGATATAACTCATACAATGTATTCCACTGAGTCTGGTTGGTGGGGATTCTGACGCTGATCATGTGCTCCATCCAAATCCAGATAAAGATGAAGAAGTTTCCTCTTGGTAGATGTATAGTCTGAACTGGAACTGTCCAGCTTACAGGACTGTAGTGGACTAAGCTGCACTGGGTTTTCAAAGTTCTGTTTTAAGAAATATTTCATGTCGTAAAGCTTGCTGGGGAAAAGTGTTTTCCACACTGCATGAATTGTGTCAGCACAGTCACAATGTTCAAACTCTCCTCTGTCCTCCAGCCTGAATTTCTGTTCAAGCTGTTCTGCTCAGAGCTTATGCTTGGCTCTGCCTCAGGATCTGCCTCTGGGATTGCTCTGCCCATATGCTCCCTCCTCTTTTCCCTTGAGAGCAGGAGATACACAGGAGGCAGCAACCTGCTCCAGTGAGCCAGCAAAATCCAAATCCAGTAAGAAGGTGGGAGGTTTCTGGCAAAGAATAGCCACATCAAAGCACTCTCCAGTATCCCCCTGCCAAAAAGGATTTCGGTACCCCTCCTTTTGCTCTGTGATGATTTACTTCTGCAGTGAGGGGAGTTTTCCATGTGCTTATTAACTGTCTCCAGGAGGCTTTTGGCAAATTACATTGCCATCTTCCTCCTTGAATGCATCCCACTGAAATCTGTATTCCTGTCACCTGCCCCCAGCTCTCTTGGTGGCAGCTACTCTGTTCAGCTCCTCTTCCACTCTGCATTCATGTTAGACTAGCAATATCTGCATAATATCTTTGGGGGAAAAGAGCTTTTGAAATACAGCTTTTGTTTTAATGACAGAACAGCATATGCTGTCACTCCTCCAAGCATTTTCTAAGTGGTGAAAATGCTCTCAACTTATTTAAGTACAGTATTTTTCCACCAAGGCTCTTTGTGTAACAATGCTCCCACCTCATTTTCTTTCAGCAGCGGTGGTTGCAAACAGGGCACATGGAAGCCAAAACGATACAGGCTGCAGCTCAGACAGGAGCTAGTCGGGGATGGTAACAGACCCAAAGAGATAGACTCAGAAATAAACCAGGAGGCTCTGAGATTAGGAGTCTTTGGAACAGCTACAAAGACAACAAACACAGACTCACTGTCCTTTTGTGCACATGAAATGCCTTTGTCAATGGATGTTGTGTTCAACAACCACTGAAGCTGCACGACTGCCTTTTGTGCCATGTGGTGGCCGGATATGAAAGTGCCCTCAGACTCAGGGCAGGCTCCCATTGCCAGCTCACCAGATGCTTCCTGCCAGCCCAGAGTCCAGCCACAGACCCACCCGTGGCACTCTGCCCTGCGGCTGCCTGCCTGCCTTTGCTGCCAGCACGTGGAATCACTCCCAGAAGCCAAGCACTAGAGGTGTCCCTGTGTGAGTTCAAGGCTGAAACATCCACCCTGCTGGTAATCCATACAAGAAAGACCTGTGCCTGGGTGTGTAGCTCTGGCACAAGGAGCACTCTCCCCTTGCCAGCACCTGCACGCCTGGCACCTGCACACAGGGACCAGTACCGTGAGCTGGAACAACACTCGTGCAGCAGAGAGAGCAAAGGGCAGTGGTGGGTCACAGGATGGAAAAGCTCAGAAGCCACCTCCATACTGCCCAAGAAACTTCCCATGGATCAGTTGTGCACCTCTCCTGTTTCTTTCTGTCTCTTCTGGCTGCGAGAACAACTGTGATTCCAGATGGTGTCTGCTCCCATGTGAGTCCCACTCAGTGTGCTTGCACATGTGTTCTGACTTGTTTTGTTTGGATTTGCAATATCATCCCTGGCTGGACAAATGCAAAGTGACTTATTGGCAAAGAATTTTTTCTAAATTATTGAATTATTTACTTGCTTATTAGTTTTGATTACTAATTACTAAGTGACCATGAGTTATCTAAATCAAATATGACCTTTGAATTCAAATCACAAACAGAAACGACAGCAACAACAAACCCAGCAACGTTTGTCAGTCCTAGACCTGGCCAAAGGAGCACAGGGCATGAGTGACCTTCTCTGAAGAGGGAGGGGGCTTTCTTGAAGCTTTCACTTCCCACACCAACAGATATTTGCTTATTTCCCCAATGATTCCAGGAGTGAACAGGCAGAGAATGTCCTCTAGAGAATTCCATTATAATACACCCATGCATCAGAGAGAATGACATTCCTATGTTTTCTTAAAATAAAGACAAGAAATCTCCATAACCCAACAAGCACACTTACATTCCCAGATTTGTTTTTAAATGAAGGTTGTTGGTACCTGTTCCAACAGACTGCAAATCTCCCAGCTCTGCTCTGGTGTGCAGCTGACACCCCCTCAGACATGCAGCTGGCTCTAGAGCTTTCATTTATTTCAGAAAATAGTTGAAGTATGAAAGTGTAGACAGAGACTGGAGGAGTTCCAAAGGCCTCAAAATGTCACCCTTGTTATTAAAGCAAAAAGAGAATGTAGGAAACTGGCTGAGAAAAGGTCAAAAGTTTTTTTTGTGAAAGAATCAAATTGCTGTTTTCTTCTCCAGCTGTTACCTGCAGGGTTGTTGACACTTTCACTAATAAAGTGTGAGGACCATGCTGGATGTATCCCAAAGCAAACCTGTGTATTGGGAAGATGGGATTTGCTCCATCTGATGTCCCAGTAAGGAAACTTTCCCACCCCATGGTCGTTTTTGGATGTGCTGCCCACATTAAAAAAGATGACTCAGGAGTGACTAGAGGAAGGTGTGGAGTGACTGGAGGTAGTGCTAGCATTGCCACCCCCAAGGCTCTTTGCAGGCAACTGCAGACTGATGAGGAAGAAACAACTACATCCATCCCCACCAGGGTGATTGGAGAGGCAGTTCCTCAGCTTAGAGAAAATACCCAGCTTGGATTTGCAGTCAGAAGCAGCAGTCTGTGCCATTAGGGAAAAAATTTTAAAAAAGGATTTGATTTGGCTCAGACTGGTCCTGGCAGAGCTGCATGGCCCAGAGATGCAGCAGTAAGGCAGTGCAGAGGAGCAGCTAAAGTTTGGCAAAGCTGCTCCAAATTAGTGCTCAAATAGAGTCACGCAGAGTTTATCTTTTCTGTTTGCTCTGTCCATCCTCTTCTAGGGTTTGTCTCCCTCAAAGGATTCCCAGACAGATGCCAGAGGATGGTGTAAGCTCAGCAGCACTGATCCTGCGACAGAGGGGAGCGTGGCTGTGCAAGACACAGAGGAAAGAAGTCACCTTTGTCCCCGGGGAAGCTGTCCCCTGCAGGCAGCAGACAGGGGCCTCTGGCTAGTGCCATCCTGTTCCCTCCTCCTGGTCCTCCCTGCTTCAGAGCAAAGGAACAAGCAGCCACACTGCCCTGCCCTACAGGCAAAAAGATGAATGCCTCTCAACTTGATTTCATCTCGCTTTCTCCGTAGGCAGGAGCAGCGGTTCCATGTGCGATCGCAATGTGACATTGTGAAGGGTATCGGGGGAGCTCCTTTTGTATTTCAAGTGTAAAAAACAAATGCCAGACCTCGACAGCAGCTTGTCCTTCTACAGAGACAGGCAAATGAGGCAGGGCCCGAGGGGCTCACAGCCAGACCAAGCTCCCCCGCCTCGCTGGGACTCCCGGGTCACTTCTCTCGCAGTGGAGACATTGCTCCGCACGCTGCCATCCATCCACTCCGGGAAACTGAGGCACGGAAACATAAACGGTTTTGGTACCCCTACAGATCTGAAGGAAGGGCTGGGTTCCACACCAGGATCCGTTTCTCACCTGTCTCCCAGTCCTGCCATAGTTCTCCTGCAAAGGATCACTTCAAACCATCCCCATCCATGGGGAGCCAGGGACAGGACTTTGCAACTTTTACTGGGAACATGGATGGGATAAAAATTTTAAAAGGTGAATTAGCCACCTTCCTGCATCACACCAATCTCCTTTCCCTGTGGTAGGCATTTAAGCCATTTCCCAGCCCTTTCTTTTTCTCCCTCTTGCAACTTCTGAAAAAAACAGGACACTTATTCAAACAGACAATTGGAGGAACAGCAAGTCCCCGCTAGGTTATATGACAATTTGTCAGGGTCCTGAGGCCCCCAGGAAATGGTGCAGGGATGATGGATGAAGGTGTGAAGCAGAATTGTCACTCCACAGCCGAGGCATTAATCAACTGTCAGGGTGGCTGAAGAGTGTGGCAGGCGAGCCTGGAAAAGGGGGCACGGCGCTGCCGGCAGGGCCCCCGCTTCTGCCACCTCCTGCGGATGCAAAATACTCCCGGAGCGACTACAGCTCTGCACAAGAAGCAAATGGTCCTGACAATTCCCTGGGTAGTTATTCCTCGAGGAAGCACTCATTCTTGCGTTTCAGAGAAATTTGCTCGCAAGCCCTGCTCTGCTCCCCAGAGCCATCAGCAGCTGTGGCAAGTGACTCCAGTTCTGCCAGCAGAAATGCTCATGGGCAAACCAGCACCCACTCCATCCCCCTTCTATTTATTTAATATTTTTATTTTCAGATTGTTGTAAATTGAATTTTGATGGTAATTTTTTAGAGATTTTTAAACTATTTTTTTATTCTTAATTTAGGCAACTTAAAAAATAAAATTAAAAACCATGTTTCATCATGAACTGTCTCCTTCCTCTTTAAAAATAAAAAACAAATACTTTATCACTTGGGGAAAAAACCTTCCTTTCATTTTGTAGTGAAGTTATTCAGCAAGAGCTAATTTCAGAAAGAGTTTAGTTCCTCTGAAAACTCAATTGTTAGTCAAGATCCCTACATTTCAAAAATTTAAGCAGATATTCAGCAAGATCTGTAGAGGACATGCTGAAGAAACCTTGTGGCTCAAAGCAGGTGTTACCCTGATCACTATTAAGTTGCTTTTTTCTGTTTTTACCCCCTTCATGTCTCCCATTTCCATCCTTCCCCAAGCTCACACATCTGTAGCTTCCCTCAGCAGTGCATATATTGCTCCCACCAGCCTCCAGACTTGGATGTGTGGTGCACTACAATAATAGTCTGCGATGGGTATAATATTTGAATTTTTTAAAGGATATTTGCATTCAAAATTCCCCTTTGAAGAGCATGAGGGACAAAATCTCAGTACATGAAATTCTAGCTTTTTTTCTGGAGAATTTAACCCAGGTTGTTAAGTCAGTTAATGTCCACTGCTTCAGGCTCAACCCTGCTTTCTTGACGTTAACAGGGCTTAAGTGTGGGATTTTAGTGGGACTTCAGGAACAGAGACCTCCTGCATATCTTTATAATATTAAGCAGACATCCTTGCATGTACACTGATAACAAGAAATTGTGATCAAAAGCTGTGAGTCATATGACTGAAGTTCTGGGTTTCATAGCATATCTGATAATCTCTGAGCAAGGAGAACAAGTTTGATAACCCCTCATCCAGAGATATTAGGTTTTCCTGCTGGGTCTCAAAACAGATTTGAAGCATCAGATTGCCACAGCTGACAGGTTTAACTCAAGCATCTGCTGATCACAGCCCGGAGGGATCGTGTCAAAAGAGAGATTAGAGCATCTCCTGCTCTTTGGCTAAGAGTGGTTCTTATTTGGTACAGAAATTCTCTGATCTCAGAGCAAATGTGATCTCAGTGTCTGTCTCTCTCATGACTGTTTTGGAAGAGGTGTGCAGCCCAGTAAATGAGTTTCAAAAACCTGACAGGAGTGAGGAACAGCCTTCCCCATGTCTGTGCCATGCTGGTCAGGCAGGGCGAGCCTGAATTCCTGAGCATCCTGGCAAAGGCATCAGTGGCAGCCCTTACAGTGTCAGTGTCCATACAAATTTAAAGCCTGGCCTGAGTGAAAATCTTTATGAGGAAGGAACAGAGGGTGGAAAACCTCTCCAAAGGTCCAACGCAGCCACAAAAAGTATTCCAAGGCAAAAGTGACAGCTCCTCATTGCTGTCCTGCTGAATTAGGAAAACTGCTGCAGAGGGATGCAAAGCCTGAGTAGACTCCTGAGGTTCTGCTGCCATCTTCTTCTTTCAAGGGAGTCCTTCCAGAGCATTCTGGATTTTCATTAATTATGTGGGTCATGACAAACAGAGCAGAATCATGAAACTTGTAGACCACACTGGGAAACAACTTTCAATTCAGCACAGAACAAATTTTCCAAAAATTAAATTTCAGCTTTATGCCTTCTTTTACCACATCACCATTCCCCACCAAACAAAACACCATGGTTTGCATTTTGCCTTCTGCCTTCATCACGTGGCAGTGAGGGGTGCAGATCAGGTCACACATTTTGCATGCATAATGCAACCACTGAGCAGAAAGAGTCTCAGCAGTCCTGGTTCAGCTCTGCAGCCCTGGCAAGGGGAGCCTTCAATGCTGCTGCAGCATCAAGGCATCACAGTGTCAGGCTTATTCATTAACTAGATGAGACATGGAAAACCCCTGTGCCAAATAAATGGCTTGCATTACCTTGAGCCAGCCTAGAATGCCTGGAAGGTAAAGGAAGGATAGTGGATATTATAAAGCTGCCAGCAATCTTTTCAGCAAGATATATAAAGCTGAGAAAGCATGAGGTGCAAATAGCAGCATATGGTGGGGGAACTCCAGGATTTCCATAAGGGGGATGCAAAATTGGATAGGTATGATCAGCTCTTTCTACCTCCACCTTCAGCAATTACTTGCATGTAATTCAGCATAGAGGTCTGCTCTTTCTCTCTTCTTTGCTCCCAAACTAGCTATTAAATAAAACTGTTAAGCTCCAGGGTAAGAATCTGCTGCAACAGAAGTTTCCCTTGCTGAGGCATCATTTCACACCACACAGACAAAGGAAGTGTCTGAAGGAATTATCACAGCAAGCAAAAGACTAATGGGACCATTCATTATCTTTAATTATATTCATCATCTTCTGGTGATTAGAACAGAGTCATAAATTAAGATACGTTTAAATTTGGTTCATTTGAATGAACTGGATATCCTTTGAATGTCTTATAGGAAGTGAATTTGTTAGGAGTCATGATGCTGTCACCTTGACAGGGCAGAAAGGATGCTTCAGTGTGTCAGGGAAGTCAGAGGGCCTTGAGGTACAGTGAGGGTGGCATGAGGAGAGGAAGGGATCCACCTTTGCTTTGGTTTCTCATAGCTGAAAATCCTGAGAGCTCAACTCCCAGTGTTCAGCAATTTCTCAAGCACTGCAACAAAGAGCACAGCCCTTTGTACTTCTGAAATATCTTGGGCTTTATTGTTCTCAACACAGGAGTTGCAGGACAAGACTCTGTGTATGGAAGTGCCTCCCCTACTGTCTCCAGAGTGATGAATCCATACACAGATTTATACTTGCACAAGGGTTGCAGACTTGGGGCTGTTAATACACTAAACTCGTGTAACCAAGGAACAGAAATCCACATTAAGGCCCGGCCCTTCTAAATCCCTCGTATCTTCGTGGTTGCACCATAAATTAATCCAGTGGGAAGGATTAAAAGCTTGTGACTTGAGATGCACCTTTCTAGGGAATGAGTAAATGAGAGGGTACATCCTTCCCTAGGTTTTACTCCACTTCTGTGTCTCTATGTCTTTAGAGAAAATTTGAGCAAGTTATTTCCCAGAGAGAAAGCCACAGGCACAACTGTTATGCCTCTTCCATGTCCTTACACTTCTCCAGACATTCACTAGCAGAGCTCAGATAACAGATATCTATCAGGTGATATCTCTCAGGAGCTGTGATGCCTCCTGCTCCTGGCACAATGCCTATGCCATGGCATAGCATGAAATAATAACATGAAAGAAAGTGGTCACACTTTCATACATGGCTCAGAGACCAAGTAATACATGTCCACTTTGGGCTGTTCCATTTCACTGCTTGGCATCTTCCTGAAAACCTCCATGGACTGTAAAAGATGACCCCATTGGCCTTTATAGACAGCAGGTCTACAATATCATCAGCTGTGCATCGCTCTACGGGTTGGCCAAGTTTGAATGTTTTTAATGTGCATTAAGACACACAAATAGGATATGTCAGGTTGGCAAAACCCTCTGAATCCCAGCTGATTGTGAATGATATCAGTGGACCTGGTTGCAGTTGATATGCATCATGTTACCCTGCATTTGCTGTGGACAAAGAACGTGTGCCAGCAGGTCCCTGTGGCTTGGTCAGTCTTCTTTTGTGGAAAAGGCACCTGCTTCTGTCACCAGGTCCTAGCCAAGAACAAATGGCCATGTGAGTAAACAAGAGCTCTACTGTTACTTGTTCCTGGATACAATTTTTTGTTGGTCAGCCCCTGGAGCACCAGAGTGCTTTACACAATAACAAGAATGTACATCAACGTGTCACACTCTGCACGTCAGCAGCCAAACAAGGCATTGCTGTTAAGTAATCCACCTCTGCCAACACAAACACCTCATCACTGGCAGCAAAGGGACACCCCCTGTCCAGATTTGCATTTAGCTACATGCCAGAATTCCTCCACGATCAAATTTTTCTGAGATGCTTTAACTGTGTTTATGTTTCCATCAGGAAAAAAAAAAAAAAAAAAAAAAAAAAAAAAAAAAAAAAAAAAAAAAAAAAAGATAGGAAAAGCTTAGCCAGTTTTAAAAAAAGGAAAAGCTAAATGAAAAGTGATAGCTGGTACATTACTTCAGAGAGATAAATGCTCAATCTGACTGGAACTTTTATCTGTGAATACATCTGCAAAGCCAGGATTACTTTGAAACAGAAGGAATTCAGAGCAGTAGCAATGCTCACTTTTAGCAGCTACTAAGAAATTGCTGAGTGCCTTTAAAATCTCCTTTATTCACACTACATCTAAATAAGACATGTATAGGTTGCACACATAAAAGCTCATAATGCAGTGAACAGAAGCTGAATAGCAGCATTGAACCTGAATTTAAATAATTTTAAACAATTATAAAGAAATACAGAGCAGAATAAAGTAAGCCAGCCTGAAGAAGCAAAATGCAAATAAATAAATAGAGTCAATAGGAGTTATTCTCTCTTATAACCCAGTAAAATAAAATGCACTAAAATAAAAGAAAACTGAGGTAAAATACAACCAGAAGAACAGGATCTTAGTAAGAACATTACTCCAACGCATTTTCTAATGAAAATATTTGGAATCAATAAATGCAAATACTTCTTTGTGCACTGATTTACGTCAGGCACATCTGGCTTTATCTGATATCTCCCATTGAAGTCCCAGAGTTCCACTGCCAACCTAAGAGATGTAACACAGAAATAGAGATTCTAAGCTGTTGTAGGTAATGGGAAAAACATTAGGTGAAGATGGTGCTTTAGTCCTTCAAAAGCCCCAAACAAGGCTGTTTGCCTGGCATACTGCAGTACACTGAATAGTCTGTCCTGTGCTTAACAATAGGACAGGGTAATAATGAATATATTTGTTTTCAATTCCTCCTAGTTACATATTTTCTAACTATTTTAGGCTTATTTCTTTAGACTGATTTTTTTTTCAAAGAATCATTCAGCTTCTAATGAACCGTAAAAATACATTTTAAAACACACTAAATTGTTTCTGGAAGAGGCTATTTCTTTGTTAATCTTGCTTTTCTTTACCCTAAATCACGAGGTGGGGTCCAATCTCCACATGCATTTTCAAGCTTCGGTAACAGAAGAAACCACTTCTGGAGGGAGAAAGGACACCCATTTACCTGAATAATTTACTGGATCTAAATTCCTCCCCCCGACATTCACACAGTGGTACCTTTCACCTGTCACAAACACTTGACTACTTTCAGCAAAGGAAGTCGAGTAGACAAAGCAAAATGTCACTTTTCATGGCAGCATGCTGTAAAATTCTCCCTCCTCTGCTCCCCCAAAAAGATCTCTCAGAGAGTGATTACACTGCTGCCATGACCATGAGTACACAAATGCTGGATTGTTTTAGTAACTAAAGTAAAAAATGCTCAAAGGTGTAGTCTAAGGCTCCTATGCCTGAAGTTTCTGAGTTTCTAGACTCAGTTTCTTCGTGGTGTTTTGGTTTGGGAAGACCTGGTTCTCACGGGCTTGACATAAACATTGCAAGTGTTGTTGTAACAAGAGTGATGTTTTGGATTCCTGTCTATGGGATGGACTTCTCTCTGTCTTTCAGTATGGACCAATGGGATGAAGAGTTCTGGCACTCTTCTGACCAATGAGATGGCCTGCTCTAGAAGATATATAAAGGGGGTCAGGTTTGGAATAAAGATTGGAGTCAGAGGTTCGTGTGGTTTGTCACTCGCCCACAGTTTGAATAGCTACTGATTCTTGGGCAGCTTTAGGTAATAACTCTTTTCACAGCCACAACTAGAAAACACCACTTTATTTTCAATTCATGTCAATAATCAAAGAGTAACTATGACCCAGCACTGTCTGAACATGAAACACTCAGCTAATCGAGGCAAAAAGCTTCCTCTACATTTGTTAAGGATGAAAGTACATCTCTATGCCTTTGTTGTTAGGGATCTGAATAAAGTTTGAGGCTGTAGTTTGGTTTTGAACATGCAATTTGAGATTAAAAATTGCATTTATACTTCCTATTGTATATTCTACATACTTATAGCCTCTGAACATGATGGCATCCTTATTTTTTCCATGACGTCTCATTGTTAGGCTTTTTTAATTAATTTGAAAAAGTCATTAGCTTTACATTGAGGATTGCAGTGGCACCTGGCAGATGACCTGTAGAGGAAAGTTGTGTTTGTTACTGCTCATAGACTGAGAAATATTATTTAAATGAAGGATAGCAGTAATGGTATCTGACACAAATACACATCCTCGTTCATCAAGGAGTCACACAGGGCATTATCAATGTTAGCACTCATAAGACCCCCATGGAGTAGGCAGGAGGAATTACTGAGGCTGCTGAGATGGGGAAATGAGGCATAGATACCGTAGAGAGGAAATGGGATTACAGATAAAAGGCAAATTTAAACACACAAACAAAAGGGGAAATTAACTCCAGTCTTCATTTCTCATCCACTGCTGGAAAGACAAACCCATCCTGCTCGTCCCATCCATCTGATAACTGAAGTGCCTGAACTGACATGGAAGGGACAAACATCTTAGGATTCTCTCAGCTCCAAGGTTTTATGCTTCATGTAGACCCCAGCCAGCAAGGCATTTCAACAGGGAAGAGCAGGAGCCACCCACGCCAAGGCCAGCAAAGCCCATTGCTGTCCTCTCCCCTGGCAGTAAGGCACAACTCTGACCAAAGACTGCTGCTGACAGGGGGGCTATCAGCAGCACTGGATGATGAGCCTTGTCTTCCCTATCCATTACAGCTTTGATCAAGAAACAAAATCTGCATTCTCCAAGCCCACAGACATACAGGGAGAAGACAGGGATGAAGGCTGGCAAGACAATGGTACACTTCTGCATTACAAATTTTTATTTTGCATTTGTGCTTTTATGAACACTGGGAAGGTAATTCCTGACTATTTCATTCATGCATACTTCTGCTTGCTAAAAATATTTTTAAGTCAGCAGAGTGAAGATTATGGGGAAAAATGAGACAGTTTAAATGCTCCATATTATGGAGAACAATAAAAAAATGTTTAAAGTTTCCTGGTTTTATAAAACACAATGGACCATGTCTTCTCCTGAGAACAGTTTAAGTACACTGCACCCTATAAGATGTTTTACCTAACCATCCACATTAAAGATCTTATTGGTACAATCAGGATTGCAGCAACATTTTGCATTAATGCTTAATTTTACCTTCAGTTTGGGAAAGACACAAGAGCCTCTCAGAAGTAGCAATTTGTTGTCCAACCCACCTCTGAGAGTGAGAGATAGGTCACTCACTTTCAGCAATGAGTAATCTCTGCATTGTCACTACAGCAAAGTTTCTTGTACATCATTTTCCACTGGGATGGGATTTTCCCAGCAAGAAAGCCAACAGGATACCTGAACTTGGAGCTAAAGCCAGATCATGCATATGCCTACTCTGCCTGATGTAGATTTTCTTTTCCAGTAAAATTTCTCTCAATTTTTGTCACCACCAATGTTCGAGATTCTTAGGAACTAATGTTAACTTACAAAACATATCAGCACTTGATAGAAAGCTTCTGTAGGTGAACTGTATTTGTTAACTAAATAAAGAAGAGAGAAAACCATCCTCTGGGCTTTCACCAGATGTTTCTGCCAAGGAAACAAATCCTTTTCCTTTTACCGATGAATAATATGGGCAATGAGCTTCTTACCCACTAAAACTTCAGTTCATTATGTTGGCAAATAATATCAACCTCAACACACATGTCTGAGGGCAGAGGATCGTCCTGCATCTCCTCAGGGCCCTCTCACCAAACCTCTTCTTGAAACAGTACAGAGTGCTGAGGCTTAATCTGGAAGCCACAAGCTCAGCAGACAGTTCTGGAAAACTTGTGATGCTCTAAACCTAGTTTGACATTGGTAGAAGAGTCTTAGAAAAAAGTCAAAGCAAAACTATTTTAGTGGTTAAACAGCAGTTCACTGTTCTTGAAAAGAGACAGGATTGAGAGTGATTGCTCCTTGGCATTTGGATCCAGCAGGCAGAGCCACATCACAGAGCTCTGGCAAAATCCTGTTCCCACTCAGTTCAGCAGTGTGAGTTCTGATGTCACAGCTGCACAAAGCCAGGGCAGGCCCACCCAGGACTAACACTCCCTCTTGACCTCAGAGGTGGCATAAAAAAGAAAAGGCCTGATAGAAAGCCATCGATGGCCTGAGACCTCTTTCCTAAAGGAGTCAAACACAGCAACGCAAACCTTGACATTGCATCAGTGTCAAATTATGCAAAAACAAATGGGGATGATGAGCAAGATTCCAAGTTAGTAACAGCTTTTGGAGGAGGGCAAGAGGAGCTAAACAAACTGCTATAAAAATGCAGACACTGTCTTGGTATCAGGATGAAAAACCACAGAGGACTGCAAAGGAGCTGAGGCAGTGAAGGCTTTTCAATCAGTGAGGGACACAGTTTATTAGCCTGGCAATAAACCTTATTTGTTGACCATTTGTTGATGAGATTTAAAATCAAATAGGCCAATAGTGTACACTGCATACTGCTGCTGCTTATCTTAACTCTGCAGCACATGAATTAACCCCTTCTTTACTTGCTGTATATCTAAACATCTTTTACCAGCAATTACAAAGTTTGATTGAACATTGGAATCCAAATTCAGAATGCACAAAAGCTGAAATGCCCAACCAAGAAATTATTTATAGTAAGATCACAGGGAGTAGCTACAGATTTTTCACTTTTTCCTTTAGAACAATGTTCTTATTTTATGTGCTGGGGTCATGTTCACATCATCTTTAACCTGAAAGAACTTCATGCAAGACTAATAAGCATCAGTTTCATGCTGAAAATACTGTGTTAGGTGAGACTCTGTAGGTACACTGCCTAATGGGCTGGGAAGGAACCTCCTTCTAACTTCTGCTTTTATGAGGGTTTTGAGGTGTATGTGCTGCCTTCCTCATTGTGAGATGGAAATTTTTTGCTCTTGAGACAAAAGATCCTCTGCTGTTGTTCTGGGTCCAGGGAGAAGCAGAGGCCAAAACCCACAAGAACAGATACCCATTACATTATTTTCATTTTATTATGGAAGAACATTACTCTCAGTTTTCATCCTTGCACACAACTCCTCTGCCTCCTCTCAGACTTGACACTAGACCAGAATCTTGCAGAAAGAAAACCTTGTAGATCAAAGACCTTGCAGAACAACAGCACAACAGAGTGTAGGAGAGACAAAAATTGGACAAGGCTGGTTTATGGATGTAATTAAAGAGTTTCTGGCAAGGGTGATTTCTACCAAGGTTACTCATCTAGTTCACCAGTGCAAAAATAAGCAAAAATTCAACTTCTTGGAGGTCCAGGAGATATTTTATTCTTTAACCTATTTAATTTTATTTCTTCATTTTTTATCCCTAAGGGAGGGAAAAGAGCATTTCTGCCCTGTACTATAAGGCTGACTTGCAGCTGGTGGCCCAGTAATTGGTATTTATGGCTCAGAACGCATCACTAACACACAGGTTGGAGACTGATATTTTCATCACTCCTTCTTTTGCTCTCAGCTTTGCAGCTATTTCATGCACTCTGGGTTTGCCAATTACCTTCCTGAGGTGGGATGGGGTGATTTGTTTTAAATGCACGTACAGTGAGTTCGAACAGCCTGGTTTGTTTGTGCATTTGCAATTTCATGGGGACAGATTCGGGGACAAACTTACAGGAGAGACAGCAGATAGCCTTGGTAAGCACCTCAAGAGTTCTTGGAGCTTCATTTCACCCCAGCCTATTACATATCTGTGCCCAAATTGGCTCTTAAGCCACCCTTTGGTTTGTGGCCTCTGTGCTTCTGGTGCCTGTTTAGCTGCTGTGCAGTTCTCAGGCTGTGAGCTTTGCCTTCCTGGGGACTGGGAGGGATGCTGAGGGCTGAAACGACTCATTGCAGTGCTGAAACCTGGAAGATGGAGCTTGGATAGGGAGAATTCTCATTGAAAGGGTTCACAGAATGTGTGTTCAGAGTCAGTCCAGAAAAAGATGCCTTGAGAGAATCCTATGAACAGAGGATGAGATCCCAGTATGAACCAGGAGGTACGAGGGAAGCTTTCGAGACATGCTGCTAGTTCTGTAGTCTGCAGCCCTAGATTTAGGATTTTTGAGGAAGTCAAACAGAGTCTCATCTAAAATTCAATCCTCTTTCACTCTGTTCTGGATTCCTAGAGTCCCAATTTCCCCTGGAGATATACCATGTCCTGCCTGAGGGCATGGGTACCAACAAATTGAAAGTGTCACCATTTTGTCATATTTGTCACTTTTGGAAGCAGCATGCTCAGAATAGGAAAAGGAAATTAAAAGATCAAGAGCACAACCAGCCAGAGCTCATAGCATGCACAGAGGCTGTCTGGGATGATACACACCCCTGGATGAAATACCAATTTCTGAATTCATTGAAAGTAGCCAGAGTCAGATAGCACAGATAAACTCTTAAATACACAGCAGGTTAAAAGACAGATCCTATACAGATTGAATTAGCATGCTAGAAATAGAGAAGAGGTACTGGAAAGCCATATAAATCTGCAGTCCTAGGATTTCTGAGTGTGACGAAGGGAAAAGGGAAGGCTTTCATATAGGACAGAAAGGAAATAAAATATTTCAGTGAATTCAAGGAAACTTTCCTGTAATGGGCTGCTGGAATAATCCAGGCAGAATAAGCTTCAGTTTCAACTGAAGCATGAAAGTCAATAATCTCTTAACCTTTCTAAACTCTTTGCTCTTCTATCACATATACAGAGGCTGAAGGGAGTTAATCTATTCAAGGTGTGTGTCTGTCTATACTCATTATATACAGCAGAGTACTCCTTCACAGAGAATCAGTTACTCAACAGTCTGTTTCATGCTCAGTAATAATTAAGGAAAGAGTCATTGTCATTTATGTTACTGAGAATTTTACTAAACCCAGAAAAGACCCAGTTGTTCTTCCTAAGAAAATGAAAAGTTGAAGGATAAAAGGTTGTTCCAAATTACCTTTTAACTATCAATTACTTGTCAAAAAATTAGTTTCTCATATATATGTTGCAATTCATAAGCCATTTCGTAGGTATATGCATTGTACATTAAAAATTAAATTTGGAATATTTCTTCTAAAACTGCCAAACTGACCCATGCTGCCTCTTTCAAGTTTTTTTGCAAGGGGAAACAGTGTCAGAGCAGAGCAGATCATATTGTTCTCAGAGGAAAGTGTCAAGTTTTAAGTCCTGTAATTACTTTGTTACCGTCATTTTATCCCTGATGAAGGTTTCCCTTGCAGTCCATGGAGGGTGCCTTTTCATCTGGGCAACAATTAGTAGATACTCCAGACTAAGACTTGCAGTTTCAGGAGTGCATTAATTTTTAGTTGACAGTAATGAGACTGTCAGAATAATTCTTACCTCAGTAGAAATAATCTCTCTCAATCAGTGCTGCACAAAATGTATAACTGTCACTCACTGAACTTCTCTTCTACAAGTGCCAGATTGTTAGTGATAGGATGAAATAGCAAAAGTCATTGAGGGCAGGCAGGCTTGGCCCTAACAAGGGGGATTAATGAATAAATAATTTCCAGATCATTATTCCAAAAGAGAAACCCAAGAAGTTGCAGCTGGAGACAATATCAGAACAGACCCCAAATCTCCTGGCTCTCAGGATGAAATTTGGTTTCAACTACAGAATAAGGATGTTTCTATTCTCTTTAGAACACTGTGCAGATAAATTCCTTCAGCTGTTGGAAATGCTTAGATGTTGTGGCAATGGACTCTACTTAAAACAGGCAAGTACATCTTGAGAATATTAAATTTATTGCAAATTATTAATTTTAAACAAAGATTTATGATAGGCAATGGTTGCAGTAGGGACAGATCACCATTGCAGTACAGCACATGTACCCACAAACAAGATGCATCAGCAATAAAAGGGAGGAGAAAGCCTCCTCTAACTTGGAAAGGCATTTATTTCTGGCTGGGCACTGGAGCATTTGAAGCACTGATGCAAGACACCAACAAAACATATAAACAGTGTTCACTGGCTAAGATACCAGTTACACATGAGGACAGATGTGGCAAGTTAATTAAAAAGTTCAGGTATATGTCTGGTAATATGCCAAATGAATTATTTCAGGATTTTGGGGCAGGCAGAGGGAAGACGAGGTGGGGATAAGTTGACTGCTATTGGAACATGCTTTGCACAAGATGCAGTGATGGCAAATATCCCAGTTTCAGTGGGCTAAGCTGTGATCCATAGATAAATATAGACTAAAAATGCAACAGCACCTACCCTCAGATTAACAAAATAAAATCAAACTTGTAAAGGATGAAATGCCCATTTCTGTCTCCACTGTCAAACACAGAAATGCTGCACATAACCAGTTCTTTTTACATGTTAATACTACATAGGAAACAAAAACCCATAGGGCTACAGTTTCCCATAGCCCAGCAGGAATCCATGTGTTCCACTGATAAGTAAGGAAAAACATACATAAATGTTCAGTGCAGGGAATGCTGAGTGTGACACAGTGACTGAGACACTGACAGGACTGCTTCATTACACATCACTGCAGTGCAACACAGGCAGAGGGGCAGGGAGAGAAGCACACTCCTGAAACCCAAACCTGACCAGAAACAGGCAATTGCCCTGTCACACGTGCAAAACCAGAGCCTGTAAGCTCCACTGCTCTATCTGCTGACCTGACCTATGTGCTTGTTCCAGAGCTCAACTCTGAAATTTTTGCATAAATGTTTTTTGAGATTTAGAGCTTGATTCTATGATAGCTGAACTTGTTAGGAACCCCTAGCACCAGGTTTGAGATGGACTACAACGAATAAGGCATTTCTGTGCCCAGGGCCATGGACTGTAGACCCAGCCAGGCCTCCCACCCTGCAGGATGGGCACAACACATGAAGAGGAAACACCTTTTGTGTAAGGTTCATAACTGATTCTTTGCCCTATAACATCAGTAGAATTACTTGTGGGACACAGCAGACAGCCAAAGCCCTCAAATTGACAAATAAATTTATAAATGATAACTCTGTCAATAGCTTAAATTGCTCAACCACTTCTTTTCTGCTTACTGGTAAATTGTTCCTCAGGCTGTTCTTGCTGAGGTTTTGTCCGATTCAGTTTCCTCTAGTAAGACGATAAAGCAAGGAGAAACTAAAAATAATGAAAAACACTTTCCCCAGTTTCCCATCTGAGAAATTTCACCCTGTTTTACCAAGTCCATTACAGATGATGACATATTAATTGCACCGTGTGCAGGAGGACACAAAGCAATTAACACTTCTGCTGTGCTTCATGGCTGCTCTGTGCATTTGCCAGGGGGAGGTATGACATGAAATCTCATGACTAGCATGAAACCAACTGTGGCTGACACTGAATTTATATTTTTCCATGCCTGCCTAACACCCAGTTCAGTGCCTGCTGGGCTTTCTCTTATAGGCAATCTGGCAGCCTGGAACAGGAGACCTAATTTCTACAGACATGGTGTAAGAACAAATTGCCCAAGTTTTGGGAGAACTGGGGATTTAAAGGAAACCAGATCATGTTCAACAGCCTGCCAAAACAAAGGCAAAAGAAGAGTCCAAGTGCTCCTGACTTTGGACAACTCATTTCATCTCCCCCAAAACATGCATTCCTGGAATGCAAAGAATAATACACTGGCATTCTTTAGGATGAAAGCTATATTTGTGAAGTAAAGCACAAAAAGCACAGGAGCTTTTCTCCCATTTCAAGTTCTCAGCTTTACTAACAATTTGATTTTATTAAAGACAACAAATATGGGCTTAAATCATAGCTTTTGTCTGTAACCTACCATTGCATCCAGCAGAATCCACCACTGGAATTTCTTCCAAACTGCACAAATGAACTTGTTCCCATAATTAATCCTAACATTGCTAATGTTTGGGTTCAGGTATTGCAGCTCTTCCCCCAGGTCTATTTACAGCCTATTGCTCCTTGCCACCTCCCACTCCTCCCTAACAGGCACCAGGACTTCAGGGTTCAGCCACAGGCAAGGATGGCATCAGTTAACTGATGGGTTCATTTGATCCCTTGCACCCAGGCCCGTGGCCACCATGCTCTAACCACAAACAGTGCCTGGGTGGTGACAACCAAACTCCAGCTACCCTGGATTATTTGTTCCAGATGTTTGTTCTCAGCTGGTATGGTGGAAAGGATAAAAACACATGCATCTCTTAGTCTGGGGGTTTTCTCAGTGTGATTTAGGCACTGCCAAAGTCCTGACTAATCCCAGTGAAAGTGAAAGGAAACTAAGTTTGACAGAGGATTTAGCAAACATGGGCGCTCCTTCCAGCCTCACCACGTGGCTCTTAGCAAGCCAGGGAACTGAAGGTGATGGCAATATTTAAAACAGCACTTATAGGTTTATATATAAACCTATATAAACCATCCTAACACACAGTCCTAAGGGTGCAGTCCAGGATGACTGTGAGGTGGTGAACTTCCTCAGGAGGGGCAGACAGGCAGCCAATCTGGCATGCTGCACATGCCTAAATCAGTCAGCATTGCATCATTGCTTGTGTAGGTGTATCCTTTACTTAGCATCCAGAATCTGTAGGAAACAAGTTACCTTGGCACTGGGCTTCTGATTGGCAAGACTGTGAAATTTTAAGAAGGGATTAAACTGTTGGGGAATTTCTCTCACAAGACGAGACTTCAGCTCTGGAAGTTGCAAAGTGTTAAAGGCAAGGCCTAGAATTGTATCTTTTTGTCTCTGGTTTTGATGCTCTGTTTTGCTCTGAGTTTATTGGCAAATTTCTTTTATTTGCATATCTCAACAAAATGTTTATAATTCTCTGTGCAAAAATTGTTTTAGAAAGGAAAGCCTGAGAGTCTTTTAAGCTGAGCAGTTGGCAGATGCATAGGACCATATATAATGTATGCCTATACCATAAAGACATACATCAGTAGTGGGTGGACTGTATATCTCCCTGTACACTTATTTCTATTTTATGGTATTTTAAAATAAGAAATACCCTTTAAAGAAGCTGATCGCCTCAGGCTGGCAAAAATTTACAGGGCTTACTTGAAATGTTTTTGCTTAACAGCAGAAAAAAAAAGTCATGCAGTTGAAAGTGAAAATTTCAATCATCCCAATCCTGGTGACCTCTTCTGGGTATTAAGATGCTATTGGCAGACAGCTCTCTTCAAAAGATAAATTGTGCCTTTCCACAGCAGCAGAATGGCATTTGTTTTCATGTCAGGACATATTGATTTCATACAAATTTTAGAGAAAATAACAGCTGGCCACATATATCAGTGATGCCAGAACACCCAAGTACAAGTGCCCTGAAGGGGAGGGATGCAAGTAGGTCACTCATAGAATCACAGAATGGCTTGGGTTGGAAGGGACCATAAATAGCTCCTAGTTCTAACCTCCTTGCCACGGGGCACCTTCCACTAGACCAGGTTGCTCCAACCCCTGTCCACCCTAGTCTTGAACGCTTCCAGGGATGGGGCACCAACAGCTTCTCTGGGCAACCTGTGCCAGGGCCTCAGAACCCTCACAGTTAAGATCATCTGAGTTTAAAGTCAGTTTCTCCTTGCTCTCAGTTTAAAGTCGTTTCTCCTTGTCCCTTCTTTTCACACCCTTGTAGAAAGTCTCCTCTCAGCCTTCTTGTCAGCTCCTTTCAGGTACTGAAAGGCTGCAATGAAGCCTTTTCTTTTCCAAGCTGAACAATCTAAATCCTCTTAGCCTTGTCTCATAGGAGAGGTGCTCCATCCCTCTGATCATCTTTGTGCTCTCCACTGGACTCACTCCAACAGGTCCCTGTCCTTTGTTTGTTGGAGCCCCCAGAGCTGGATGCAGCACTGCAGGTGAGGTCTCAGCAGAGCAGAGCAGAGGGGCAGAATCCCCTCCCTCCCTCCCCTGCTCCCACTCTGCCCTGGATGCAGCCCAGGACTCGTGGCCGGGTCATGTCCTGCCCCCCAGCACCCCCAGTCCTTCTCCAGGCCTGCCTCCATCTGCTCCTGCCCTGACCCAGGTGCAGCACCAGCACCTGGCCTTGCTAAACTTCATGAGATTCCTCTGGGTGCATTTCTGGAGCTTGTCCAGGTCCCTCGGGATGGCATCCTGTCCTTCAGGTGCCCCAACCCCACTTATTCTCAGTGTCTGAGTATTCTCTGTGTCTCAGATCTGAGGACAGAAGGCATCCTAGGTCTGAGGGACTGACTAGTGACCTGCAGCCAGACAGAGAAATTGCAGGAGATGTTTTGACTTGTCTTTGAGGGTTGTCTGACTTCTGACGGATGAAGAAGGGCCAGCACAGAGGCAACATGCTTACAGTGGGGCTGCAAGGTAGAAACTGAGCAACTGCATCCCTCTCCACCCAGACAGGTCCTTTATAAGGGTAGGAGAAGCAAGTTTTACCTCTGCAAAGAGGCAGCAAAGAAATATTTTCTTGGAGTTGGGCAAACAGTTCTAGGAATGCAAAGTCTGTCAGCTGGAAGGACAGAGACTGAAATCCTGCTACTCCTGAAACCAGAGCTGTGTTTGGAAGTCTTTAAGGATGAAGAAATATAGAAGAAAATGCCACCATGTCTCCACAGAGCAGGACATTATGAATCCCTAGATACTGGGGAAAAAAATGAAGTTCAAACATTGCAATCAGTAAATATCTCAGAGTTCATGATCAAAATCCAGCCTTACTATGAGGTTTGGTAGAGCAGCCCAGAGTTACTCATTTTCCCTGCTGAGTTTAAGTGACTTAGGGCAAGTTCCAGCAATAGCAAAGCCAGGCACTCCCCTCCCTCAGCAGATCTCCTGTGGTGCCAAGCAGGAGCTGCTGTGGTGGAAGGACGAGCAAAGCCTCTCTGGTGGACAATGAGAGATGTTCTTGAGAGAGCAGCTGCTTCCAGCTCCTCTCCTACACTCCTGCATTTATCTACAGGATGGGTTTGTGGCATTGAAACAGATGGGTTTTCCAAGCACGACTGCTTCTTTTAGGGTTAACAATGCCACTGAGAGCACCCAGGAAGAAGTCACAGCTTGTCACCACCGAGGGGCCTGCTCCAGGATGAAACAGACTTCTTGCAGAAACAACACCAAACCTACTTGCAATGTCTTCCCAGTTTTGCTGTCATCTCATTTCCAATTTTACTAACAAACAAAATGACTGGACAAACATTGAAATTAGTTTGCCAGCTGGTTTGAGTATCTATTTCTGAAAACATCTTAATCTTCTGGAAAAGCTCATAATTTTTAATGCAGTTGTCGACATAGTCTTTTTAGAAACTGGTACAAACACAGGCTTAAGGGTTTTTAATACTATTCTTCTCTTTTATTTCAGATCAGAGAGCTAGAATTACTGAGGGTTTTAAACATGACATGTATTTGCTTTTATAGAATGAAACTAAAATGGGAAAAAAAAAGGCTTAAGTACTTATTAATGCTATTCTTTACAGATTGCAAATGGTTTTGTCACAACTGCACACCCAGGACTTTGCTGTGTTCCAGACAAAGTCATTATCTGGGAACCCTGTGTCGGACTTTGGAGACATTTTGACAGGAAAAAGGTTTTCTTCTTCAAGTTTGCAAATCTTGGACCAGAAAATAAATATTTGTGGTGTATCTTGGTGAGAGCACTTTACTGGTAACACCATTCATATCACACCCTCATTCACGCTGATTTAGCAAAGCCATCCAATTCCACAGCTTTGCTACTGCTGAAATAATTTCAAGGAAGACCAGTTATTGTAGGTTTTTGGGCACTTGTCTGCAGGAGTGTTTTATTACACTCAGGTAGGAGTAGCCCAAGGGAAAGGAGCATCCTAGGGTTTTGCCATCAACCTGAAGCACGTACTGCTCTGGTTTTGAAACGTTTACAAAGCCATAGACATTCCCAAGGACTTTCTGCAGGGCAAAAAGAGCGAAGGCTTCACTTTTCAGCCCCTCAGTACAGAATGCACTGTCTTCACACGTATCCCAGCCACTGGTCTTAACCTGGTACCAGTCCCCTTTACTCAAATGAAGTTAACCCCTCTTGTCAGAGCCAAGAGGACAGCTCAATCTCTCATTTCCTGTATTAGTACAATTTCCAGGCAAGAACTCATCAAGCCTGTGTGGCAGCATTAGATGGGCATGCTCAGCACTGACTTAATATCAGTGTAATCTCAAAATAAGCACATAGCTGGCCTTTCAGCTCCCCCTGATTCCTGCAGGACAGAATTGGCATGAGGAGAGCAATTGCTATGACCCATACTTCCCTTATCATTCTTATCTCATACACTTGAAACACATCTCCTAGTGGCAGAGAAAAAAGCAGAGCAGGCTCAAAATGTTGCTGTTTTTAGAGCAGAGGGAAAAAGCAGCAACAACAAGAAATGCCAATTTTTCTGTCATTCATTAAAAACAAAAAGTCCCAAGATCCTTTAATGCAAGAATCAGATTGTTTGAAGCAAAAACAGAAAACAGACTTCAGAAGCAATCTGGGAAAGAAAATGTGATATTTTTCAGAAAAAAAAAATAATCTCAGATAGCATGGACTCTGTATTTGACTTTGTACAAATCACAGAGTCCAGGGCTCCTGGTACCCAAGAGGAAGTTCCCCAGTTCCATGCTGAGCTTCAGTGGTTGCAAAAGGGCCCCAAAAGCAGAGTTTTTATTTCATCTTATTTTCATGGAAACAAAACCCCAGGCAAGTCCCATTGCTGTAAAGCACAGTCAGAGAAGTCAGTGGTGACAGCCCTAATGCTCCCCGTCCATCATGTGCAGCCTAGAAGAGAGTGCAGGGTCCCAGTCCACAGCTGGGTGCTCTGCTGATGCTCCCTGTCAACATTGCAGCCTCTGTTTATGTCACAACATAAAAACGGCCATGTAGAGAAACCAATTTGGGGTGAGAATTAATATAATTTGGCTTCAAGTCAAGATGTTCTTTCCTCAAACGGCAGAAACTTCTCCAGGTTCTGAAATAGCTCAGGGCTGCTGGTTTGCAGATTATGCCACAAGGCCCAGCTTTATGCTGCAGGTGGTGATTGAAAAAGCTGAGGAACCTCTTGGTTATAGACAATGGAGCTTTGCCCATCCTGGTGAGGGTCAGGTTAGACTGGAACTTTACAGAGGAGGGAGGATGATGCCTTGGGAAGGAGTTACAATTCAGTTCTGCTTTTCTGAATTACTGCTAGTAACACTGAAATTGCATCCAGGAGCCTGGCTGTTTGTTAGGACTGCACCATGCTTAGCACTGTGCAAGCACAAAATGAAATTACATTCTTTGAAGAGTTCTTTTCGTGCTTTTAAATAAAGACACTCAAGTCATACATGAATTCCTTTGAATCTCATTTATAAATCAAAATAATTATTTTAGCAAGTGATGATGGGCAATAAGTGACACAGGCTCCTGTCTCCTGTCTTTTTCACTGCAAGATGAACCACTTTCCCTGGATTACAGCAGGATTTCCCTCACTCACTGTCCCCTCTCTCTAAATATGCACTGCTCCTCTTCCTCCTGCACCCAGCACTGGAACACCAGCTGAGTACTGGACCAAAGAACTAATGAGGACAGGGATTATGTTAGCTACAGACCACTGAAGAGTCTCCTCACAGTCTACACACCAGTAAAAAGAAAAAAAATTAAAAAGAAATCTCATTTGCTGCAGCTCACAGCTTCAGCCTTTGCAGATACAGCCTAAATATCTGCTTGCACACACTTCACAGCAAGGCATCCCACCAGCCAAATACATAATCCTTCCATTTAAAACCACCCACAAAGGAAGCAAGTATTGAATCATTTTGGGGGCTGGCACAGAAGATCTGCATCTTGCTGGTTTCATTATCTTGAATAATAGCACAACAGATCTGTAAGTCACATTTAAATCGATTTTAAATTAATCCAAACCCTAGGTGTAAACATAACAAAATATTGGATGAGAGGCTGTGTTTTAACCCATTTTTAGATGCCCTGTATTTCTGGGATAGCAGGCACTGAAAACACAGGTGTCAGATGAAGGCAGGCTTCAGCATCTGAGCCACTGCTGCAGCCTAAATAAGAGAGATGGTCCAGCCTTGAAAAAGAGAAAGGAGCCCAAATCCTGGATATAAACTCCCAGCTATGGAGGACAGAACTTCCAAGGCATTTAAACTACGACTGTATTTAAGAACTCCTTGGACAACTAATACACGACACACCCCCCACAATCCCCCCAACTGACCCACAGATCAGCAAAGCTTCCCTCACACAGGGAATGCTGCATGGCTGATGTTGGAATAAGGCACCCTGGGGCTGTGTGTTTTTGCAATTCAAATAATAAGTAACACTGCTCTTTCCTTGTTCAAGCCTTTTACACAGCAGAGGAACATAAAATGCTGAGTATTCCTGTGTCACTGACAGAGAAACGAGGCTCAGCTTACTCTCAGTGCTCAAGAAAAGGTGACACCAGTTGCAAGATCTCTGCAAAGGGGCAGTAGTGGGGTACAGGGCTGCTCAGTTACAGGTGTTTTCCTGAGGAGACTAGGGTTAAATCTGACCAATATTCCTAATATTAAATTATTAGGCTACAGGTGTTTCTCAACTTTGTGAAAATTTTTCGCATACAAAATCTAAATGCAAATAAAACCCAGTAAATCTATGTTTGGTAAAGAGGTCTCCTTCAATTCTCTGTGACCTCGATACCAGCTGATAGAAACAATGGAGAAAGTCTTAACTTTCGGCTCCTCCCAAGCAATCACTGTGAAACACATCATTTTTTATTCAAGGAGCTATTTGGCCTCCTTCCAAGGCCAAACTTCTATATAAAAAAGCAGAGAAAACTGGTACAAGGCATTGTCTGGAAACAACACATTTCCAGGTGGAGTGAGGGCTTGTGCTCCTGAGAAATCTGTGTTTCCACATCTCTAACCTTCAGCCGATCCCTCTCCTGCACTCTGACTCTCCTCATTGCAGCCCACAGCAGCCTTCAAGAGATGGTGCCCAAAGAGTTCCTACCCTGCTGCCTGCATCCAGAAAGCAGGCATGGAAGGGGGATTTCCTCAAAGCACATTTAAAATCCTGAGTGCTGCAGATGACTACAGTTGGAAGATGCATTTACCATGTCAATCTGGAGCTTCTTATTCCCAGTAAAGCACTGGGCTGTCTCCCCACAGATGTTTTCTTGTGCTGATAGTTATTGCTTGCAACACAGAATAATTTCAGCTGGCTCAGAACTGGTCTGGGAGAGCAGGAGTTACAGGAATTAACTCAACTAGTCGTGCCTGTACAAGTCCAGGCATCCCTTCTCCTGACACCCCTTTGCATCATAAAGGAAGCAAGCTGCAATTCTGGTAATAACCAGAGGCAGGATATTTCTCCAAACTGTGGGGTTCCCCTATGTAAAATATAAAGGAAAAGCAAATGGGATGTAAGGAGGTGATCTCTGCAGCTCAGGGGAAATCATTCCAAAGATTAAATCTGTGCTGTGCCATCAGCTGAGCTTAGCACATTTCCACTGGCGCAGTCATTTATAGCTCTGGGGCTGCCACAGCCCAAGCACTGATGGGCATTTCCCAGCTGGGCTTCTGACCAGCACAGCCCTTTGGGGAGCTCCTGTGCTGCCCCCAACACTCTGCAGCATCAGCAAACACTTGGATGTTCTCTCTCACGCCTGCAGACAACCCTGCATGAGATGCAGCACCTCAGAGAGGTAGGAGAGAATCAGGGAGCAGCAAGGGCTACCAGGGCCAGGGCTGCAACAGGGCACAGAGCAAACATGGGTGCTGGAGGCTCTGCAGCACTGGCACTCTGGGCACCTGGGTAGGAGAAGACCAGGAGATGTCCTGGCTGCTGCTAAGCACTGCAGGTAGGCACTGGAGGCTGCCCAGCACATTAGCACTGAGAAAAACCCACCCAGGAAGCTTCAAGCAGCTCCTGGGCTGGGGCGTGCAGCTGTGGGGAGAAACCTGCACTTCAGCAGGGTTAATTCAGCCACCACAGGATGAACAACCACCAGCTTTGCACATTATTATGCCATGAAAGCAGAGGCCAAATCTCTTCTCTAGGTTTGGGACTTCTTGGCTTCAAATGCGTGGCAACTAAATCCATGGTGTTTGAGGGCTTTATTTGATTTTTTTTCTTTTGTTTCAATGATCGTTGGGTGCCCCTTCCAACTCAGGACATTCTATGATTCTAAAATCCCTGAAGGTGTGTGCAAAACCTCACACAGGCTGTCTCGCAGACTGCAATGTTTTGGTAAGAATTTTCTGGCAAGTTTGAAATGTCAGTTCTCTTTAGTTTTGGATGAGGTTTTTTTGTTAGTCTGGAAACTTATTGTAGCAGTCATGGTAATTTTTATGTATATTCCTTCTCCACACACAACTAATTCTTTATATAAGGTTCTGTACTACTTTATGCCTCATTTCATTTACTTCACAAGAAGGAAGGTGCTTTACAATAAAGTTTTTCCTTCATCTTCTCCAAAGAAGTGGTTTTCAGCAAGCATGAACCAATTTATTTCTTTTAATAGTGGCCACTTATTTCTTCAAGACAAGGCCATCCACAGAAGCTGCACATTTTACAAGACTCTAAATACATTTCAGTAGAGAAGAAAGGTAGCTAGCTCTGCCTTGAAAACAATAATAATATTCTAACAATAAAATATATGTCTAATCCAGACCAACTGACTTAGAGCATCATTGGTTGTAAAATCCAAAACATAAGCATCAAAGGGCAGGGATAAAATGCCAGGATGCCCCAGGATCTGAAGGTTATTGTGACATCTCTCTGCATTAAGGCATGCTTGTTACAACCTTGGGGAAGACATCCAGACTGGTACCTATCTCCATAGGTAGGAAAAAGACAAATAAGGTAAGCCACAATACAGCCTTCATCTGCAGGATTTAAACTGACAACTATTTGGATGTGAGAACTGAAATACTTTTGATACTTCCTTTGTGGTAGAAAAATGGATGAAATGGAGCTGGAGGGAATTCCCATGAAGTATCTCCTCTTACTTTGTTGCAGAGAACTATTAAAAGTTCTTGAATTCATACAGTGGATAAAATTATTTATCTTAAAGATTAATGATCACAGTTTCTCCTTAAAAAGATCATGACCACACTTTTGGGAAGCGAAAGCAATTACAAAAGTTTTGCAGGTAATGATATAAGCGCCTTAATAAGCCAAAATACTACTGGCTTAGATGAACAATAAAATGATCTTTGAACTAAATCAGATTTAAAGCACCCCTCATACAAAAGGTCTACCAAATATGTACATTTGAGCAAAGCATTTCCCTTGGACACTCATTCTGTTCTGGTGCCAGCCGCGAGCCTGTGGCTCCACACACCAGGAGGGACAGAAGGCAGGACGAGATGGGTCCCTGGAAATTGGCCAGGCAGCCTGTGGCTCCTTCTCCTTCTGGCACCCACTGCAGCATTTAGCCTGGTGTGTGTGCAGGCAGACTGCCAACCAGCTTTCCATAGAATCCCACAGGCTGGAGAGGGGTGAAGCTTATGAGGCTTTTCTGGGCTTTGTAGCTGGCAGTGCAGGACAGGAATGTCTCTGCACACAAGATACTCCCATCTGTGGGACATTCTGTGCTCGAGCCACAGCTGGGAGAAGCCAGAATTGCTCACCCTTGAGCAATTCCGCACACTGACAGAGCTCCAAACCAGGCACATGTTATATCTTCAAGGCAATAAACTTCACCCCTTGGCTGGGCTCTGCAGCCCCTCATTCCCTTGAGAAAGAGGCTAAACTGAGCAGGAGCTTAGTATCAGCACAGAAAATAGATGGCTGTCTGGAAACAGACACTAAAGCTGATTTTATTATATGGATAAAGCAGAGATCTCTGGCAATAAAATGTAAAAATATTCTGAAAAAATGAAAGGCATCATTTTTCAGAGGGAGTTTCTTCTACTGAATTAGGTGCTAGTCTGGGACTGAGGAGACCCTGATCCTACTCCCAGCTGCTCCTGGGGTCCTGGGCATCTTTCACTGGGTAAAGTCACAACCCCTCACCTTTGCTGCCCTGCCTCCATCTGCCTTCTCATTTCAGCTGTAGGAGAATACAGGTAGGGAACCATTTCCATGATTCATTAGATGATTATTCAGAGCTTAAATGAAACCTATTGCCCTCAAAATAACAATAACTTATGACATATTCTGAACTGAGCTAGCCTAAGCAATATTGGATTAAAATTCCCCAAACATTTTTTTATCCAGATTTCTTACCTGATTCTACTCAAGACAATTCTCATATCTATTGAATTACTCCTAATTTACACCAAGGAAACCATATAGAAATGCTGCTACTCGTAATTCTCATCAACATGGGGAAGACAGCTTGCTTTCAGCAAAATCAGGTTAAGACATGGGCAGAGCTGAAAAGCCTTTCACTTCAATACCAACCGAGGACAGTGGGCTCAGAGCCAACACTACATTTTTCAGATTAGGTGCTCAGTCTCCTTCCTTCCCCCTCTCACTAGAAAGATTTTATTTCAGATCAAATGTGTTTACAATACATTTACCACTACAGAGAGTTTCTTTTTCAAACGTGAAAATAAGGAAGAAAAAGATCTCATACACCATTTCTGGTGGAGTTTAAAAGTGCCTGGAAGAAATACAAGCAGGTGACACCTTTCTATTACCAGATCACTGCCTAAATACATACTGGACCTGCAGCACATGCTGTGCTTGTGAGCAGAACCTCAAAAAGTATTAAAAAAATAAAAACAACAAAAAAAATTAGGTCACTTTCCTAAAAATCAGAAACTGGGTCCTGATAAGATAAATGAACACTGGGAACAGTTCTTGAGCTCTAGCTATGGAAACAATTCCTACACACAGGAGATGAATTACCCCACTTAACTCAGTGATAGTTTCCTTAGCACAGAAAAAAAAGAAAAACTACATGTAAAAGAAAAAAATAGCTGTCAGAGACTGATCAAAGCAATCTCTGATCTCTCTGAAGAGTTAATAAAGTATGGTGTTACTTGCTTTCTGACATTTAATTTTTAAACTTCTAAAATAAACAAACACTATTGCTTATTCCCATACCTTCCACCATCTTTTCCCTCCTTAATGCAAATCTCATCCTTTTCCTTTGTATCCAAGGAAAAGCTCAGCAGCAGAGTTCCGCCACGATCTCCTTTATCTATGAACATCAGCTCCTGAGAGCTGCCACACCAACCTTCTCTTGTTTGGATAGAGATAAGATGTGTTGGAGCATCTAATATGTCTTTAGGCAAACTATTCTAATATTTGACTTATTAACAATCTATACATTATCTCTATCTTTACCTGCCAGCTTCCAGTCATGACTCAAGAGCCTGGTTAGCTCTGCCACCACTCTGAGTTCTCTTCTAAACAGCAGTCAGTAAACGTGTCCACCCTTGATTTGCTCTTGGTCAGAGTTTCTTCAACCACTCTTGAAGACTTTTCAACCTGGGGTCACTTCAAGACCAATTTTCTAGATGTTTTCCAGATTCTCAGGATTCTGTGAAAACAACAGTACCAGGAACAACAACAGCCTCACAGTACCTGCAGAGATGATTTTACTCAACATTTCCAAGAACACACATTCACAGCTTCACCCCAGAAGAAAAATCTTACTTAATACCTAATTGCCACTTCAGGAGATTTTTTTTCCCCCAGTGTCACTATTTTCAAGCTAATCTCCCATTTAGTATGCATGACCTCCCTTTCTTCCCCAATCTGTCTTTTCTTTCAGCATCTCATGTATGCTATTTAGATGACCACAATTTGCCAAGAAGGAAAAAGCCCTGTCTGTGTCTAATCTGTCAGGTCATTTGATCCCATCCTTCTGGAACTCTCCTGAGACAGTTTTGCTGGCAGCACTTCCCTTGTTTTATTCCTCAGCCCTCCATATTTCAATTGAGGTATTTTTTACATACGAACCCAACCCCACAGCTGAGCAGGACTGGAGATGTCAGGAGGATGAAACGGCAACACTGAGTAACTGGCCACAGTATTTTATTCCACAGTATTTTATTCCAGGGACTTGGGGCTTCTTTGGCAACACTCGTATCCATTCACAATGAGCAAAAAGAAAAGCCATAAACTCCTTTATTCTTTTGTTTCTCTAGAAGATTAAAAAGTTTTGCTTGTTTTTTACCCTGGAGAATAATAAATCATCAGGAGATGATGCACTCCTTTGACACATCCCTTGGTTCCCATGCAGATTGGTATCGGCAGGAACAGCAGGCTTCCCCAGAACATATGTGCAAATATTCAAGAATAGCAAACACCAAGGATAAACATAGTTGGACCAAACAGCTTTGCTGAAGAGAGGGGAATGTTTGCAAATGGTGCTTTGCAGTATTACCTGCACTGATGAGCCCCCTGTATCCAATAACCTGGCCTTTTACTCAAAGAAACCTTTCTGATGAAGGGTATGCACCTCCAGCTTCCCAATAGGGCTGAAAAAAGGGGTGCTAAGTGAGCATCTCTGGGACAAAACCAAATTATTTTGTATTTATTGCATATCGCATATTATTCTCCAAAGCAAGCAGCTTAAACATGTAGCCTTGACGAGAACTGATATTTACTAATTATTGCCATTCATCAAATGAGTCCACTGAGCCTTAATGCTGTGTTAGCATTAAAATTTTGACATTGAACTCCATGGTTTCTAAACTTTCATAATTGAACCTGATCTGACTAATATATATTAATGATGTGTCCCTAGGATGATCCACTGGAATCTGTGAATTGAAGAATGCGAGTAATTTTGAAGGGGACACTTTCATATTTTCTAAGAGTAAGCAAGAAATTTGAATATTAAGATTCTGGGAAAAAAGTCCTACAGCCAGCAATAGAAACTTACCTTCAGTACAAGAATAATAACATTTATCTGCAGGAGCAGTGGCTCAGAACAGATGCTGCCAAGATGAATGATTAATGCATGCTAATTGTGGTGAGGAGTTTTCAATTTCAAGTGGTTTTGAATGTAAAAAATAGGAGATTTGATAAAAATTTAAAAAAAATTCTCTTTTCAATCAAGTGCCTTTTAAATCTCTTTTTGCCTTCTGAAAAACAAAAGAATTTGCATCTAAGTGACATTTTTAGTAAAAAATGGTTCACTGAGCTGCAGTTGATTTCTGACTTTTCAAATGCCAATTTTTCCCCATCCAAAAAAAGACCAAATAAGTCAAGGAAAGGGAAATAGGAAGGATACAGTCTGGGGAAAAAGCAGCTTCCAGCCAGCTCTAGCATACTAATAATCAGACAAGGCAACCCAGAAAGACTTTTCTCTCTGACAATACTGGTTTGAGCTACACCAACAACAGTTGCAAGGAATGAAAGCAACATCTGGCACAGGAAGCTTTGTTCATTTTCAGCTTTCAGAACTAAGAAAGACTAATGCTGGTCAGAAAAAATAAAAGGTTTAGTTGGCATTTTCTCGTGTCTGTAGATGTGCAGTGGGGAAAGGACTTTTTCAGCCCAGAAATGAAGATCTGAATATCAAACCCCAGCCATTCTCCTCATACAGATTCACCCCCAGCACGAGCGCGAGTGCCAGCGCGTCCTGCAGCTGCTGTACAGCTGTAACCACCACGTGGCACGGAGTGCTGCTGCCTACCTGGAGGAAATACCTAACCTCACACATGAGAAAACTGCCTCATGTATCCACAAAAGCACAGAAATTTTTATCTCAGCCTCTCCTTTTCTTTGATTTTACGTCAACGAAAGTCCTTTTCTATTAAGAGCTTCACCAGAGAGTCATACAAAATGTCACATAAGAATAACCTAAAATGCAGCTTAGAGCTTCCTTAATTTGTCAGCCTCTGTTTTTTTTGTTCTAGATGTTGTTTCTCAACACCCTGCTGAGATGCAACTTGTTTTCTCAAGCAGGGAATTCCTCAATTTCACCTGGGCGATGCTGTTTCTTCCTGAGACAAACAAATGATTCTTTAAAAAGGGTAAAATAGAACAAGAAGTTTTTTGAGAAGCTAGCTAGTAACATTTTTTCCCCTTCTGCGAATGGAGCACAAGGTCAGAGAAGACATTTCTGTTTTGATTTAGGTATCAGTCCCTTCACTGGGAAGGTGTTTGGAGATTTTTTTTTTTAAGAGGTGATTGATGCCCCAACCCACCCCGGAACCTGAAGACAATTCCCTCCCATTATAACCAATTAATCCAAACCCCGGATTTAATGAAGAATGGGGAGCATCAGTGTAAATCTCAGGCTGCCAGCTCCCCTCAAAGTATATAAGAAGACTTCAGCAGGTTAACACACATTTTACTTCCACAGACCAAACTCTAGTGGGGGCAAAGACTGACTCTGTTGTCAGAAGAACACAGAGTGATTTCCTACCAAACACTTGGCCCATCACTTCCTTATTAAAGGGACTACCTCATTATTAAGGCTTTTCCACCAATTCCATGTAAGCTTTTCCTATCTGTTCATTTAGATGGCAACAAATGACAATCAAACTGTCCACAGAGAGCAAAAAAGCCCCAGAAAAAGGAAGAGTTACAATTGCAAATATCAATCTCAATGAAAGATACCAGGTGTCATCATCAAGAACATCTCAACAGCCTTGACAGGAATGCAGGAAGACACTGTCCCCATTCCCAATTCAAAATTTAATCAAGACACAATGTACCATGCAAAGATTATATACAGCTGAATCTGCCAAGATACCTGGTATGTATTGTGAAAAATTAAATGAAGAAAACTTGAATTTACTTTGATATCTGTAGCAAGTGTTCCCTGTGTAAGGTACAAAAGCTGAAATTGCCCCAGATTTCAGATATTTTGTTTCCATAGAGACTCTTCATAACTCTGCACAAACCATAATACTATTTCCTGAGCACAGCGTGTGAAGCGAACTCTTGATCAACATAAAACAAAAAAGATGGGGCCTCATTTAATTAGCATAAGTCAGGAGAGCTCCCAGTGGTAATTGGGCTGTGTGATCCCCAGCCTAAACTTTATATCTTTATATCTGGGGCAAAAAAATATATATACACACACAGAGAATTCAAACACAGAGCAGACACAGTAGGAGGAGTTTCCAGCACCTGAGTAACTCATCCAAAACATTGCAGGGAGAAAGTGTCCCAGAAAGATCAGAGAGGGGTTCAAGGCTGGGAAAGTGAGGCAGTACCTGTGTAGAAGGTGAAGAAGACGCAGCTGTCAGGTCAAAATGAAAGGGGACAATTTGAAGCAGAAGGATGAGGTGAATACAAAGCCCAGCTCCAGTATGAACATTTTCCAGCTTATTTAAATTTGTCTCCTACTATTCCATATTTCTCCATAATTATATGACTGGATATGCTGAAAACAGAGGAGCCTGAAATCTGGGGTCTAAACCAACTACTAATTCAGAGTAGGGAATGGTATGTTTATTTAGTTGACTGCACCAAGAAATCATCTTCCAGAGTAGAAAGACATGGGCACAGCTGAAAAAAAACTAATCAAGTTGGGAGGTGAACCCTATTCACATTCCTAATAAGAAACATTATTTGAGCAAACAGTATTTTCTGTTATTTTCCTGAGTTGTTTCCTTCCAATAACAACAGCCAAACAGTAAAGGGAACTAAGAGTGTGTTACATAGAGCAAGCAGCATTCCTTATGGAGCAGCAGCAGCTCTGAGAAGATAATGTCATCAATCAGACAGAGGAAACAAATATGCTTTGTCCAAAGTGTCAGCACTGGACCTTGCTTGATTTTTCAAATGAATATTTTAAAATTAAGTCTTCAAAGAATTCAAGCAGGATATTTATTGCAAGCATTACTCAAAGTCTTTTGTTTCTGGAAAACAGATTTAATTAAAATAGTGAGCATCAATAAACAGATCAAGTAAATATTTTTTATTAGAATGACAGACCCAGAAACCAACGAAAAACAAACCTAAAAGACTCAGAGAAAGCCCTTCAAATTCCATCTTTATAACCAACTTTTACTTTCAGAGCATTCTTTTTTTTTTTTTTTTTCAGAAATAGATGATCATTATTTGGACCCATGTCCTCCAGGAGCACACCATAAAGAACCTGACACACATGACCCACCAGGGCACAATTTTCTCAGTCTGAGGAGGTCAGGGCCAGTCCCCTGACCCAGGACATCCCCAGAGGGAAATGTTTTGAGGGTTTACACCAATGTGGTTGTATGCTGGTTATCTCTGGCTGGTTTTAGGACTGCATTTCTGGTACATCAGGAGTTTCACTTAAACTTCTCTCCTGTGTCTTAGTTAATATTTTGGTTAAAATTCACCACTTTACCAGCCCTAAATGGTATCAGGGGAAAGAAGAAAGCAAAAGATGAGTAAGAAGAAGAGCCAGTAACTCCTCTTTACACTCCACAGCTGAGATAGTGCTAGAGGTGCATTAAATGTGGAAGATTAAACTGATAAAAAAATTCCCTTCAGTGGAATGTACATGAATAATTTGTGATATCCTTAAAGTCTTAGGGCCCTGAGTTAAAGCGGATTTTTAAAGCTCTCCAAGCAAGAGGAATCAATACTCAATTTCACAAAGATTTCAGTCTCCCCAGTCTCTGCTCTTCCAAAGCCCCAGGGCACTGCACCTGGTCCAAGCACATCAATATTCCCACATGCACTAATGTGTGGATTTCAGCGAGGGCACAGCAGTGCCCAGGCAGGCTGGGCCCAGGGGGGGCACAGCAGCACAGCCTGGAGCCCTCGTTCACCCATGCCAGGTTTACAGGGGTTTTATGGGAGCTTTTAGGGGCCACAAGCCACTCACAGCACACAGGACAAACACAGTGGCTCTGGTGCTGCTGTCTTGCCAGCACACAGGACACAGCAGATTCACAAGGGTAGATGAAGGCAGATACTGATTTTCACAAACTTCCCTCAGGCAAGGGATGCTCAATGCAGAGCAGCCAGACATTCAGTGGAGTCTTTCTGATCTTCTGCTTCTGGGACTATTCAGCACAGGCAGTTCCCATATATACACACACATACACAGAGAGAGAGAGCCTCCTTAACAAGAAAGATTGCCAAGTCCAGAAAATATTTAACTGCTTTTCACCCTGGACACAATAAGGAAGTTGAAGTGACATTGATTTATTTATGCTCAGAGCACACATGATAGGACCTGAACAGACTTTAAAAACATCATCTCAAAAATACACTTTCCTTTGGATGAGTCTTACTTTGATGTCTTTTTAAAGTATATAAATAAAAAATTTAATTCCTAATAAAAGATTTATTAGTCAAATTAAAGGTTTTTAATCACTTCCAACATCTGGATACCAAGAAGAGGAGAATATTGTAAATGCAGCCTGGCCACACAAAGCCCATGGAAAGGGTAATGGGAGGCAGGGGATGCAAAGAAATTACCACAGCTAAAATGGCTCTAAAATAAAAATGTTCTAGTGTCACAGCCACCCATCCTAAAAACAGTGTCAGAAAAAGATGTAGCTCTTACAACAAGAACTTTTAATAGCTCCTGAGTTTGCAGATGTAATCTTATAGCTGAAGAAGAGTGTCTATATTTAAGAAACTGTCGAAAACCACATTAATTTACCAATGGTGAGAGATCTATTAGGCTAACTTCAAAAGTCTTCCAGTTTTTAGAAAATATTTTGAAGCAAAGTATGTTGTAAGTGAGTGGAGAGCAGACTGAAACACAACCTGTACTAACTACAGGGGGGTTAATGTGACTGACCCAACACCTTCACGCCAGGAGAGGCAAAGGACCCTGGGCCCCAGAACCTTTACCAAAGCAGGTGGCATTTGCAATAATTGCTTCCCAGCCCACCTTACAATTACCTCCTAACCATGAGGACAGGAGTACATAGATGATGTCTTCAAATGACACTGACTTTGCTGGCTTTAACAAGACAGGTTTTAGCAGAGGACTGGAGCACCATGTGGGCGGGGATGACACTGACTACTGAATTAACGGAAGTGGTATTTAAATTTATAACAAAAATAGATACATTTTGGAATAAAACCTGAATTTTCATTATAAGCTACACGCTTGCAGTGGGAAATGTCTGAGGAGGAAAAGATGCGGATCCCATGACAACTGAATTACCATAAAGAAGCCACAAAAAAAGGTCACCATGCTCCCAGAGTGCTTCAGAGGAGAGCCAGCCCCTGCAAGTGCAGCTGAGCTAGGTACAAATCACCTGCAAGGTATTTATCCAAGAAGAGGTATGTGTCTCAAGCGCAATTTAGGAAAGATGTACTCTTTCTAGAAGTGGGCAGGAGGAAGACTCTTGGCATGATTTCAATAATGGAAAGACTGCTTTAAGAGAGCTAAACAGACTTCGTTGATTTAACCTGTCAAAATGAAAGCTAGGAGGGGATGCAAACCCTTTGCTTCAGGACTAAAGAGTAAGAAGGGAAGAACTACTGGAGCTGAAAAAGAATTCTGTATGAAACAATGGTGAATGCACGTGGGCTGGAAGCCAGAATTCAGGTTTCAGCTGCTGGAAGAGCAGGGCTTGGGAGTAACAAGATCCTGACAGGACAATTGAGGAAAAAATTTCAACCCGCCTGGCAACAGCAGCCTGCTCACCTGGCACACAAGCTCACACCACTTGTCCGTGTCAGACAGAAATCTGCTCACAGGCCTCCATTCTCAAAACTTCTTCAAAAGAAAATATTTAGAAAGTGTCCTAAACTTTAAGAGAACTACAAGGTGATTACTGAATTCCCCAGATAGCAATCTGCATCTCAGTCCCACACCCAGTGTGGGCAGTCTTAGAAGCAATTTTTTTTTTCCAGCTTGCCTGAACATCCCATAAAAAAAGGAATTACTACAGTGAAAGGGGAAATTGATTATGCACATAGTACTTTCACATGCAGGAGGAAAACAAACTAGAAGAAATAGAGCAGAATAAATTGTTTCTGCAATCTCAGCGAGTTAGATTAAAAAGAGAAAAACCCAGGAGATAAGCAAGGTGGTTTTGTTTTGGGTTTTTTCCCCCAAAATTTCCACTGGACTTTTTATACCAAAAGACACACAATTTATATTTCTCTGCACAAACACGAATATCCTAGGAAAACATAGTTAAAATCACCCAGACCGAAAGGGAAAAAAAAAAAAAAGCTGGAAAGACTGTTTAGATGAAAACCCAATCAATAAAACCGCTCAGAAGAAATACTTATCTGCATCCTGTTTGAGATTGACAGGGGAGGTATTAATATTGTATGTGCTTGTCTAGTGGATAAGATAATCGAGCACCATCAAAATGCAAAGCGGTTCCTGCAACTCCTCCAGCAGTAAAAAAAAAAAGAAATCTCCTTTTCCATCTGAATTCCCTTTCTCCTGCAATGCCATCTAGAGGAAAGCAGGCAGAGGAAGGAAGGGCAGAGCAAAGGGCTGAGAAGGCGGAGGGCGCCGGTGAAGGCGGCGCTTCCCCCAGCCCTGGCTAATGGAGGAATTAAGCTGCCCAGTTCCTGGATCGTTAGAGGCAGCCCAAGCCCTGGCTCTGGCACAGCACATCGTACCCAGCAGGGCACTCGGCACCGGGCTTTCCCTGGACACCATTCTAAGGAAGGCACTCTCTGCTACAGGTCTCCCTCTGCTGAAGAAATCCTCATAAATTTCATCCCTCCTCCCAGTATTTGCATCTGCAAACATATCAGAGAAGAATCCTTAACATCCCCGATTTGACTGGAGGAATAAAGGAAAAACAAATGAAACAAAACCCCCGAAAAAATCAGGAACTAAAATATACAGCGAGCCACAGACACCTCCAGGCAAGCCCGCAGAATTTGGTTGGGGAAGTTCAGAGCCCCGTTTGCCCCTCATCCATAGGGTCTCCTTGCCAGGACCTTGAGCGCTCCCTTAAACTCTGTAATTCTGCTCCCTAATCACTGCTTCTCAGAGGGGCTGTAAGTGCTTGTGAAAGGCTCAGGCTGTGAGACACTCAGAATTCCAGCAGGCACCTCTGCATGCCCAGGGTCACATTTTCCACCGCCGGCTTCAGCCTCGTTTCCTACAGCAGCAGCAACCACAGCCCCTGGCTCTCAGCTCCACAAGGACTAACACGACAGCAAGCAGTGCTAAAACCTCAGCAGCAGCTTTGCCACAAGACAGAGGATGGTTGGGAATGCATCACTTTTTTACCCTACCCAGAATTGAAACCATTCCTCTCAGATCACAGCTCTCAAATACTGCTAATGTAGATGTTTCTATCTGAGGGCTCAAGCTTTCTCCTCAGAGTTCCCCTGGCCTTTAAAAATTAATCACAGTCAAGCTGTAGGAAGGAAAAAAAAAATAAAAAGAAAAACCTTCAAAGCTTTTAGGGAATAGAACAGTTCAGAATATTTTGTTTTGACAATCACTGGCTGTAATTTTTTTCCTGACAATTTAGAGGATATTTTTAAGCCGAAAAACTGATGAAAGTAACAGTAAATAAGACCTTGTTAAGAAATCTTGACGATTATTAGAAGGGATGAGCAAAAAGAAAAAAAAAAATGTTATTTGGGTCTGGACACTGCCTGATTTTTTCAGTGGTATAACAGCTTTAAAGAACGTTTTAAGCAGCCTGTAGTTTAAGTGAATTTGCTTTTAAACAAAAAGTTAAAGAAAAGACAATTTTCTCTGGTCAAGGGAAGGGAAGAGAGTGAGAGCTCTGAATGTGCTGCTCAAACACAGATTCTTGCAACTGATAAATCTTAATTCTATATGAAATCTATTGTACAAAGCTGAGTTTGCAGACAGCTTAAAAGCAGGGAAGTTTTCCCTTGTGTTCAAGGACAAGCATTATCCAGACATTGAGAACTGAGGGAGCGAACAGCCCTGGTACAGCACATCCAGAGAGCAGAAGACTGCTGGGACCTGGGCATGGTTATTTAAAAAAATAATTCATACTTTCTGCCAGTTAAAATACTTTACAAATGTTTTGGTGGAATGCATCAGTTGCCTGAAAGAAAGCAGCCTCCTGAGCTCTACTCCATGGCCACACCTAGACAAGGCTTAGTCACAGAAGTACTGGGGGAGTGCTATTAAAACTGAGAACTGGGTATAGAAATATCTTTATACACAAGACCTCAGATAGCCTGTTGGCAAGTCTTGGTCTCTGCCAAAGGTGTCACAATCCAATGCCCAAACTCTACATAGGAAAGACCGGTTTGTATTTCAAGAGGCGAAAATGATAACTGAGTCATCACTAGTTTTCAAGAACGGTGATGAGAATCTTTTAGTAACAGACACCAAAATAACAGTTCCTTGTTTCTCCTCTTCCATGTGAAACTTCAAACAATTTGATTTATCAGTGCAGGAGAGTTCTGTACCTGCTGGTTTTGAGCACTAACAAAAGCTATTTCCAAATTTTCTAACAACAATCTCTAGAAATGTTTCCCTCCCTTAACATGGAATTTCAACTGTTCTTAAAGAAATAACCATGAAGAATTTGAAAAATATATGAATTGAGAAAGACTAGACAACACCCTCTAATTTCTAAACTCATAGAGTAGTTGCTGGGTCACTTCCAGTTCCCCTCTGAGCACAAAACAGGAAACCTTTGAGCATTCTGTCTCTCCTTGAGCATTCAGCCTTTACTCACCAAGTTGCAATCAGAGGATGAACACATGCAAATTCCACCACCTTCCAGACAAACCCTACCATGGCTGGATGCAGCAGCAGGGATGATGTTGCAGTGGCTGTGTGCTGACACTGTCACCAAACTGTTCCTAAGAGCACAAATTCCCTCTTTCTGCATGGCTAATTGTATCATTTTTCTTTTCTCATACAGGCACTTCTACTTCCTCTTATTTATCTCTCTACCTTAGTATATTAGTGGTTGGAAAACCCCAAGGAATTCAAATAGACTCCTAGGCATCAGCAGCTTTGGTAACCCCTTATCAGCTGTAGGATGGCTGTCCCCCCTGCTCTCAGCCTGACAACATGTATGGCCCTTACCTCCCCATCAAGAAAACCCAAAGTCCTTTCACCCTCTGCCTCGAAGCCAGTTTGAACCAGTGCATGTAAACAGGCACCAGGACATCTCTAAGTGCAGTATAAAGACAGATAAATCTCCTTTCATGAAGCAGCTCCTCTGCTGCACAAACCACTCTGTGAGCTCTCCAGCAAATCCTCTCTTCCACAGAAGAAATCATCTCCACAGCTGCTGCCCCAGGGACAGCAGAGGGTAAGTTCTATAATTATATTACAAAACTCACAAATTATTTTCTAAAAAACCAAGACAACATAAAACAGATAATTAATTTAGAAAGGGAAATAAATTATGCCTTATCCCTAAATAGCCCAAGTTCATGAAAGGGAACAGCATATTTGTTGTCTGCCACATGAGTGGCTCTGACCAGCAGCCTCACACAGGCCAGAGATTTTAAATCTACTGGGACCCAATCATGTAGCAGCAGTTCACTCAGGTATGCAGCACAAACTAGTGCTGACAGCACTACGGAGCCCTGAATATTTAGTACCACCAGTACACTATAGGCACCATTCTGAGAGTGAGCTGAGGTCCTGTTTTAATTTGTTCTGTCTCTGTGTACACAACAAAACTACTGCTTAAAGTGGATAAAACTGGTTGATTTTTATTCTTTGTTGAGTGGTTCTCTATCAGAGAATTTCAAATTTTAGACTATATATGACATGGGCTTAAAATATGTTCTTGAAACTTGTCTTTATTCATCTGCTAAACTAGGAAAGGTGGGCTCTGTGAGCCCTGGGAGCCTTGAGGTGGATTCAAAAGAAACATGTCCAGGAAGAGAAAGCAGGAGCTCAGCTGCAAGGGCTGGGAGCAGGTTTGCTGCTGGTTCTCTGCCAGCTGGGCAGTGGCCCCAGGGACAAGAAGCATGTCCATGCCAGCAGGCACCATCTCCTCCTGAGCAGAAAAAGATTAGAGAGATGCCTTGGCTCTGGGGACACTGTTCTTTTTAATGTTAATCCTTTATCTACTAGCAAAGGAGAAGGTTTCATTCCCTCACTGGAAGCAAGAAGGACAGCAAATAAATGCGAGATAAATCATATCCAACACTACTCTCAGTGCATTCCTCTACAGAGATGCTACACCAAAAGATGTCCATGTACTAACCTTGACTGAGAGGTTATTTGTGCCCAATATGCTAAAAAAAAAAAAAAAAAAAAAAAAAAGTCAAGAACAAATCATCCTGTTAGGCTGCCAACATCAGAGCATGCCTTGGATTTTGACTGAGCCAGGACAGAAGCAAGAAGGCAGTGTAAATAATTCAGAGCTCAACTTCCTTTTGGAAAGTTACCTTTAAAAATTAAAGGTCACAGTATTGTCCTAAGGAAAAGGCTTCTCGTATCTGGTGCTCTGTTTTCATTCCATGAGCCTTTAGGCATGAGATTTCTCTGGTGGCTCAGGCTTTGCTCAGTACCGCTCCAAACTTTCTAAACAATTTCCAAAGTAAGGTGGTGGAAAAAAATAGTTCTGAAATATTTTGTCACCCAGCTTTTAATAACTGATGGAAAAAAAAGGTGCTTTGAGGTGCTTTGGAGGGCAAAATTCTCTCTGCAAATACTTGTCTAGGCAATCCTTGATTGCAAAAAGTATTGAATGAGACTTTACAAAGTGACTATAAGAGAGGACAGGGTATCACCAGTCATGGTTTAAGGGATTTCTTGCCTGGCATTAGCACTATTGTAAGGTCCTCTGGGGAAATCTCAGCATGTTTTGCAAGATTTCCATTTCATCTTGGAAAATGCTTTCCAATCCCCACAGCACTCTAGGTTAGAAAGGGAAACACTTGCATTTTAGCACTGGAGGAAATGGAGCCAAGTGAGAAGAGCCACTTATTTAAGAGCTATCCTTAAGGGAAAAAAAAAAATAAAAAGGAAAAAGAAAATCCAGGCTGTTTTCTCTTGAAGGTTGATGGCTCAGCAACACTGTCCTGGGTGGATATCACTATAAATCTTCCTTGGGGCTACTTTTTACATCAGCCAATATCCCAGAACCAAGGAACAGCAGCTAATGCAGCTGTACTATTAAATTACTGGGGTTCATAGTGATGAGACTGGATGGTAGCAGGGCAAGGGAAGTCCGGGTTTTGTCACCTCAGTGCACAGGGCTTTGTGCTGTGCTTAGGGAATGGGAGTCAGTGCAAATATATCAATTCCTGCTCACCAGCTACTGCAGAGTCACATGGCACACAGCTAAGGACTTTGTTGATATACTAAAACACACCAATCAAGCCCCACCAGCACCAAAGAATGTGGTTCAGTGCAATTCCAGCTTCTCCAGCCCCGTATGAACCCTGCAGCAGCAGCTCTGATCCAAGATGCTTGAGCTCTGCTACTTTTAAAGAATGTGTTAAACCCAGCAAAACAGAGTCAGGGTGGTTGCTTTCCATGGGCACAAAATTAAAATGCAAGTGGCTAGAAAAGTGTCATTGTGGTGCCTTTGCAAACAGTCCCCAAGGCTGATTTGTCTCACAATGCTGGTCTGAAAGCAACCTCTATTCAGAAGAGTCATTCCTTAGGGATTGCCATAAAAAATTTTAGAGATCTCTGATTCAGTGTGCTTTTAATCCCATAGGAATGTCTGTCATTTTGGGAACTTAAAATGGATGAGAGGAAAGCACATACTCCATCTTTAGAGAAGAGAAAAAACCAAAATAAACTACCAAATACCAAACCCCAAGACTGTAATTCACTCAGGAAGGTTTATACTTTAACACTCTACTTCGCTGTGCTTCATTGTCACTGAGAAGAATGTTATGGACATTTCCCTCAAACACCTCTTTCTAGCAATGATTGTTCTGGACACAAAACACATTTTGTTGTGATCATAACATAGCAGACTGTTTCACCCTCCCATCCCTCAAAGCTTCCAAGCCACCCTGGGCATTCATTTGTAAGGAAGGGCAGCCTGTCCTTGAGCACAAAGGAAAAGCAGCATGCAAATAAATAAAGCAGATGCAATATAGCTCCTATTCCAGGTAAAAGGTAGTAGCTGGTCATGCACACCGGAGATTCTCTTTCATTTTGGGGCTGCCTGAAACATTTCAAGACACAATTGATGCTTCTCCATTAGCATTTTAGTTTAAAGAAGGGGTAAGCTTTGGAAGCAAATCTCTCCCACCCCCATCCTTCCTTACCACACTTTGTTATGCATCATAGAGCAGTCTCTGAATTCAAGAACCGCTTTGCTTCCAGATCAAACCAGATTGCAAGATGCTCTCCAGGTACATACCCATGTGCTTCGCCTGCTTAGGGGTGTGCTATCCTGGGGCCAGGTCAGAGCTATCTCATCACAGCTGTGCACACATGCTGTGAAATGCATGGGGAGAGATTGCAGCTCCTTCGAGACTGGGATAACCCCATGAGGCTGAAACCCCACCTACCTACAGTCAGAGACCCATGGAGATCAATCCCCCAAGCAATTGTCAGAGTTAAATTCCATTCAAGTTTATTCTTGAAGACTTGGGATAAGGAAAATGCACTCATATTTTACATGTGCATAATAATCCTGTGTAACACAAGCCTAGCAAGTTCACAGCTCATGCCAGTAATTTAAAAGACTTTCAGCCTGTGTCTGTCCAGTAGCTGTATATTGAGGTAAAAACAAGTTTTATAAATGAAGGAATGGGAACTAAATTCTTCTGACTAGAGGCAACAGGACGAAACCCTTAAAATTACTGTTTATTATCAACAATCTCCACTATCAGAACAAATTGCCTATTAAAAGAGCCATATATACAAAGGGTTTATACTTAGAGATGTTGCACTGAGGCTGTAGTAGTTTTGTCCTTATTAAAGGGATATAAGAGAGTTTTAGGGCATGTCCTGCTGTTCAAACAAAAGAATTAATGGTTTGCAATAAACTCCCATTACTAGGAGCTGAAGCTGAGGTCTTTCTCTGCAGGACACCTCTGAATAAGGCTTTATCCAGACCAAGCCTTCGGGATAAGTGATGCTAAACCTGCTGACTCCAGGGAACGCTGGGGACATTCAGTGCCCCCAGGAGTCTCGCCTTCACCACTCTGCAAGGTGCCTTCCCTTGTCCAGCGGGTGTGATTGCACTGCGAGTTCCCTGGCTGGATTCTCTGTGCAAAGCCTTTCCTGAACCAGCCCAGGCATTTCACGCCTGATCCATTAAAAAAAAAAAAAAAGGATCAGGATAGATTCACCAACAGAATAGTCAGGAATGTGGGGGCAGAAGACAGCACACCACCAGTGCTCAGCAAAGTACACACCACATCTCTCCATCTCTCACCACGAGGGTAGGAGCAGCCTGACTCCCTGGGTGCTCAGCTGAAAGATTCAGAAAATATTTCAAGCCCCCAGCTCCTGACCTGTTCACAGGGAGTTTGTCTTTGAAGTAAAAATACTCAAGATGCCACCAATCTAAAGTTCAAAAGAAATAAAACACTCTCGTTGTTGGCTTGACTCAAGGAAGGACATTAACATTATCTCTGAAGTATTCAGAAAAAAAAAACAGTGGGGAAAAAAGTCAAGTAACCACCCTCAGGCTGGGCTATGAAAGTCACAATTTAGCTCAGCCTAAGGGCGGCATATATAGCATAATTAGACTTTTTCCTGTGATATAATTCAGATAGCCTTAATGGATTCCCCCCCCCCCCGCCTTTTTACTTTTAAACAGCTGCAGCAAAGTAACTTACAATTATCATATCTTCAATTAAACACGCTGTGGGGCTTTTGGGGGATCTAGCATGAAAATGTTGTCTGGAAAAAGAAAATTACAAGCTCCTAAGAGTTAGTGGTAAGTTAATTAAGTGAAGATTGCCAGATTGCAACAAACTGGCATGGATTCGCAGACCCTCTTCTCTATATTAAGTGCTTTGACTTAGGATGAAGGCAGCAGATAGGAGAAGGAATCAAAAGCTGCTGTATCTGAAGAGTTTTTGTCATGTGAGGAGCTGTCAAAGGAGCCAGTGCTCTTGATCTCCTGTTATATTTAGTAGAGAAATTTATTCTTGAACCAAAAGCATATATTGTAAGAGAAAGCAAAATGGAAGAGTTTTGTGCAGTCAAAAAGGAATTCCTGACCAGTTCCTGCCCCTCCTGTGGTGACACCAATGACAATACTTAAGCAGACAGAAATTTCTTTAATGATCAGTCTCCACAAGATTGTCTGTTTAAAAACCACGTCAGCTCAGCTAATCCAAAGAAAATGGCTGAATGCATTTCAGGGGACTGCACTCAGTAATCAACCCTTTCAAGCCATAGCTGTCTCCCAAAGGCAGCAGTTAAATAATAAATAGGGCAGCAAAGTGCTCACAAAACCTGCACATTAAAGAAACTATCCTGCTTAAGACTGGACTACTACCATGCCCAAATTCACCCCTGAGAATCCCAGTATGAAGAATTCCAGCTTTATTTTCTCTAATATCTTCAATTTTCAATTTTTCTTACTTCCTCCCACTCAGGCAATAGAAATGTTTGTTCTTTTAATTTAATTCAGTTTTAGGCTTCTCGCTGTATTTGTGAGCTTGTTGAGGTAAGGGGCCCCTGTATGCTCTGCCCATGGCAGCTCCCTCCTCCCTGGGCACAAGGGGCAAGAGTGGGCTCCAGCACTGCCTCCTCTTCCCAGAGCCTCCTGCAGGGAGCAGGAACAGCTCCTGCTGGACACATGCTGCACACGGAGTGTGTTACAGCCTGCCTTACCCTCGGAGCAAACCCCCCCTGCAGAGGATGTGTGGGCACAGGAGTTATGCCAGTGCAAGTCAGTGCCCCACCACCCCCTTACCCTTGAAAACTCTGAGGTTTCTTGAGAACTGTGCAGTTGCTCAGCAAAAGGGTTCAGTTTTAATGAAAATCTAAGGAGGAGAGAACGGTATAAACCTGTCAAACAAACAAACTGGTTATCTCAGGGATCTAGCCAAAAGGAACAAGCCTATTAAAGGAATCGTTTTCTGCACCAATATGTCACTGCACTATACTCTGTGCATAATAATCACTTAAATCCAGCCATCCCATGCATTATTAATAGGACCAGCCAACCTCAAGTCCCCATGCGGCCTTAAAGCAGATATATTAAATATTCCCAACAGGAAACAGGCAGCCATCCATTATCAGCAATAGACTACACAGTTAAGTCAATGCCTCTTTCAAGAGGGTTTTGTTCTGGTGTGATCAACAAGGCTGCTCTTCCCCACCCTCCAAACTGCCTTTCCTGTCAAACCTGAGCAGCGTTTCCTCATTTCTCTATGAAACATGAGAGATTACCCTTTATTGAGAGCAACAAAATCTTGTGTAGATAATAAATGTTCCAGGAGCAGAGAAGCATCCTAAGCAAGTTGACAGCAGAAAAACAAGAGGTAGTGGGGATCCAAGGCTGAAGAATCAAGGATGGGAGACAGGGGAGAAAGAGTAACACTATTCTGGCTGCTGAGGGCAATGGAGACCTTTGTCTGCTGTTCCTGCACCTGCCGTGGCTAAAACTTGCTATCATATTGTATATGGTAGATTGATACATATGATAGATATGATAGAGTGGCAAGTGCCAGTTTACTGGCCTATAATTCAGTGTTGTTCAGATTTGGGTAACCGTGATTCTTGTCCCTCCTGAATTGTTCTCTACTCCTCTAATCAGTCTTTCGAACTGCTTCTGTCCAGTTGAGTACTGGTTTTGTACATTACCACACCACTAGCAAAATGCTGGTTTTCCACAGGAGGGGTGGGACTTCCTCATGGAGGGGCATGGAGCAGACCCAGCTGTGGAGAAGGGAATTGCTTTCTCACAAGAAGATCTGGATTGCAACACGCACACAATCATACAGATTTTACATTATACTACATGACTGTAAATATTGCAAATCATAGTGCTTCTTGCATACTCCTGGGCTCTGTACTCTATGCAATTTACCTAAATTGTGAAGTCATTCTGTAGCCTCCTGTGAAAGGTGTGATTATGGAGCGATTGAAAATAACAGGCCTGGAAGTTTAAATGCTTCCTTCAGCCACAAGCCAAGGAAATGCCCAGAAATTATATGTTATAAGGATATTTGCTATGAAAACGTTTGGATAGAGATTTACAGGCATGAGCAGTGACAGAAATGTGAAAATCCCTTCCTTAAAAAAGAAAAAAAGGACATGAGAAAAAGGGGAAAAAGTTGAAATAGCAATGGCCTGGTATTTAAAATGTATTTGTTTTGCTAGAGAGTACAAGGAGCAGCAAGAACAAGAAACACAGAAAAAAATTGTGTGCTGGAGAGGGACTTATGCAGCCTGACTCGAGCAGCTGCATCAGAGGAGCAGCACAGTTTGGCAGATGGGCACCATGGGTTTTGTCCAATGGGTACCACACACCTGAAAGACAAAGATATCAAGCCAGCTGGTTGTGAAGGCAACCCCTCGGGCTTCTGGCTGTTGCTGGGAAGCCTGGAGTATTTGACATTTCTTATCAGTAGAAAGGAGCCCGAAAGGTTTCTGGCTGGCGAGGGGAGGCAGCGCAAGCGGATGAGCGGGTTCTCCATAACATATGGCTCATTGGAGGAGAGAGGCACCTAATGTAATAGTTATCAATACCTGCATGTGTACTCCAAATTAGATAAAAGTTAATTAGCTCCGACTCCAGTCCTTCCTTTATGCTGATAAGCTCTCAGAATTTTTTTATCAGTCTGTAAGTGGCTGGCAAAAATCTCGTCCCAAAATCAGGCTGTTTTAGAATGTGAAGTCATCCCCACAGTGACACCCTTCACAGAACAGCTATCTTGAACTCCTACTATCATATTTTTAATTTACAGCAGAAAATATAATTTTCTGAGTTCCTCTCCTGCAGCATGACAAATATCCCATTGCAATATTGTAAGGGGGGCAGAGGAGTGGGGGAAGCAATCCAAACCAGGCTGTTTTCAGTACAACAATTCTAAAGAAGCTATTAGCAGATTACCCAAGCAATATATTACTGCTGAACCAAAGATGTGTTAGAAAACACTGAGTCATGCCACTGAATTAATGAAATTAGTTTGAAATTATAAATTTTCAACTGAACTCAAGCAGTTTGGGCTCCTCATCAGTTGCTGTAATCTTCCATACCCTTAGACCATGTTATTCATGTTTTCATTTTGCTCTTGCATGAACAAGGGTTAAAACCTGAAAAAAATCTGAAAGCTGGATGGGTGGGGGAAGGGGGCAGGTCATGGAAGTTTTGGAAAAGTAAAACAGCAGGTATCATGGTAACATTAAAAGCCACAAGTTTTCATCACTCAAGGCAATTCCTGCCCAAAGAATTGCTTTTTGTGTGTGTGTGTGGGGTGTCTTCATTGAAATTGTCACAGGTGGCAGGGCCTTAACCTGCAGAGGGTTTAGAAAGTTACTTACTAGGGGGTATAGTGAAATGGGCAAAAATTAAACATCTCAAGGTAACAGCTAATTACACAACCAAAATGAGCCAGCTTGCAAGCATTGCCCAGTTTACTGCAGGGATCTTAAATCCTGAGAGCTAACCTTACTTTTCAAAGTGTATTTTTTAGACCCAAGAGAGTTAGACAAAAAGAAAAAACCCAACAAAACAGCAACAAAAAGACTATTCTGGTTCTGCCTTTATTTCTGTGGTTTGTTAGATATTGTGGGAGCCTAGAGAGATAAGATAAGCCAGTCATAATGCCTCCTCCTTCTTATGTTTATATCCAGCCAGACCTGCCGCTTATCGTTCTGTCATTTAACTCCTCCCTATTAAGAGAGAAGGAAAGATGAGGGAAGAATTAGTCTGGCCAACCCTCAAACTCTTTCCTGAGAGGGATGTGGCACAGGCAGTAAGAAGAGTTGTTGGAGGGAGCACTGTGAGCTGATCTACTTATCCAAGGTAGCCAAATCTTTGGAGGCTGAGGAGCGGGCTGGTTATCACCAGAGAGCAGCCTGCCTTTGTTCCTTTGCCTGCTTTTAGTTCAGCCCTTGGTTTAGAGCTCAGAGCCCCTATCAATGCACAAATGACAATGCACATTTTTGGTTTGATGATTATCATGACCCTGCTGTCTCAAAACGAAGAAAAGACACTTGGATCTCTAAGGTTGTGTTATATTTTTTGTCCAGAATTGAGATCTTGAACACACAGGATGTCACTGCCTGTGTACAGAAGAAACCACTCTTTTGGGAATGTTTCCCTGTATTTTGCTATACCAACAGCCCTCTTGGCTAAATTTCAGACATTTCTGGAGAGACTTTGGCACAAAGGAAGAGCCTGTTCTAAGAACAGCTTTCTCCTGAAAGGCATCAGCCTTTTCTAGCACAGCTCAGTATTTGCACCATAAATTAAAGTCTATCCACTCACCCCCTGTCCCTGCTCAAACAGGAAAAGAAACAACCTCAACCCTGGGATGTGGTCTCTCACCTGAATCTGTTCTTTGCCATTTCAGGGTAACAAGCAGCAGGGAAGGGGGTGGACTGGATGCAAGAGGGGAAAAGACTGAATTCTTCCTGACCGATTCCCAGCCAGGAATTCTGTTTCTAAGAGAAAGACTTAAGATAAAGATCCTGCTTCTTTGCCATGAACCCAGAAGAAATATACAAAAATTAAACTCAGTGACAGAATGCAAGTGTAGAAAACCAAGTGGAAATTGGGCAGAGAGACATTAACCTTGGTATACCCCTGTGATTAATGCATTGCAGAGCTAGTGGACAGTATCTGTTCCCACAGCATTTGGGGATGGACACAAACAAGGGAACACATTTGGGCTGCCCTTTGCTCAGTGGCAAAAAATAGATTTTTTTGAACGTGCATCCTCACTCTTAAATAATTCATGACATCCCCAGAAGCAGCAGTTTGCTGCAGACATACTTCAGAGCTCCAGGACTCATCCAAAGCCACACACTGTAGTGCAGAATCATGGAATCACTTCTCTTGGGAAAGACCTCTGAGATCATCGAGCCCAACTGTTAACCCAGCACTGCCAAGAAAGTCACACTCCAGACTTGATTCCATTTTCTCAAATGGCAGGATTAGGAAGCCATCCTTTTTGGGCACTGACACCAGCTGTATCTCTAGTACACCTGGTGGAATTTGCCTGCATTTCTTCTTTCCCTGCTTTAGGTTTTATTCCTCCCACAGTTTTTTGGCTTCTGCATGAATCAAATGCCTGCTGGCAAAGCAGTGTGAGACTGAATCCCTTCAGGATTCATGCTAGCTTGGAGTACTGCATGTCTTGTGAAAGGGAGTTCTGGTAGAGCAGGGTCATTGCAACCAATTACACCATTCAATTCTTCATCCATCCTGCCCTTAACAGAAATAGGGACTGGTTTCATCCTCCTACACAGTCTCTTATTCCGCTTAGGTTTTTCCAGAGGCAAGAACGCATAGAGCATCTCTGCATTCTAAAAGTCTTTCAGGGTGCTGTGCATTCTGAGCTGCTCAAGTTATTGTGGGTTTTCACCTAATCCAAATCACTGAGGCACAGTCTGAGAAATGGTAAATGCGGCTGACAAAGAAGTAAGAAAAATACTGTCCAGGGGAAACATTGGCTCCAGCTTAACTTTTCTAATTTCTCTTTTCATCTTGATGGGAGCAGTGGGAAAGAGGTTTTGTTTCTCACACCCTCTCCAATTATAGCAATTTTTCACACAGCACCTGGAAAAGTCTCAGGGCTATACTATCAGAAAAATCAAACAAAGATGAGGACAACAGTTCCAGGAGTAATCTCAGGTGAAAATTAGTATTGTAGCAGCAGAAAATAAAGCAACAGACATTTTAGTCACAGTATACAAGCACAGGATTTCTCACCAAATAACTGTTCAGAAAGCACAAATGCTAGCTGAAAAAAGCTCATGACAACTGTCCACAGGCGTGAAAGCACAGCAGATGCTGGTGTTAGAGGAGAAAAGGCCTTGAGTCCATCATGCCGGGACACTCAGACTGGGAGTAGGGGCTGTGGGGGCTTCAGCCAGAAGGTTTTGCACACTCCAGCACCCCCCCTGCCCTTGCTTGTTTTCACAGCAGCAGAGGAGATAGCCCATGCCAATAACCGAGCAATTCATGGCTCTTGTGCACTGCACTTTCCATACAGAAACTTCTCTGCAATTCCCGGTTTAAACATATTCCAGACTTTATAATGATACTGTCCCCTGGTGCCAAACACGTTTTTTCCCCTCCTCCACCAAATACCATCACCCACTCTTTGATCTTTTTACTTCAGTCTTGCTACATTTCAGTGTCCTCTATCCCTCTCTGTCCCTCGCCCTTTGAATAACTGGCAGATGGAAAAATAGGTTGGTTTTTTTGCACACATCCTAGGGCACCCCTGAGGATTGCCTCTTACCTTTGGCTGTCTGAGTTCAGCTCCACAGCTCTCAGCTGCAGGAGGACACGGCCAGGCTGGGGAGCAGAGGTCCCACCAGTGGAGTTTCAGTGTTTCAATCACAGATCTGTGCAGCAGCCCCACCAAACATCTCCAAAGCACAGAGGAAAGGAAAAGCAGCAGGACTGTTTTGTGAGGAGAAATAAGCTGCTGCCCAGGGCTTACACACTCCCAGCACTGCAAACAAGATTGAAAAGAGCTGAGGAGGCACAGACAGCTGCATCAACAGCCCAACACAACTCTAAAAGGGACATGATTCTACTTTTCTTTTCTTACAAAGCCCTGGCCTTTCAATTAATATCTTTAAAAGAAATGAGCTACTTCCTAAAGTCAGATTTCCAGATCTGCTGGACTGCAGCAGATAGAAAGGCCTGGAAGCAGAGCAAGGATGGTTGGTGAGGCTGCAGTCAGTTTTCTCAATTGCATGGGGCAGGGACAGTACAGGGCAAAGGAAAGAGGTCAGCACACAGGGATGGATGTAGGAGAAGAGGTGATGCAAACCTGTTTAGCAGCTACACAGATTCTCAACACCAGCTTGTCTGTTGTCCTTTACCTTAAGGGAGCCAGCAAACTGTGCTTCCTCACTGCAAACAGATGAAGGGGGGGTTTCTTTCAGGAACAACTTTGAGTAATTCTAAATTTGTTCTAAATGCCAAGTAGGAAAGTCAAAGGTGAGAAATAAGGGAAGTCTACAAGAGCTTGAAACCAAACACCTTGACCTTGGCTATTTGGAAGAATTTTGACTTCTACAGCTGCATTTTGATCCCACTTCTGATCTTGTCTTTTGAACATAAAGCCTTATTTCTAGCTCTTCAGTAATAGCCTTAGGCTCAGCTCACACCCTCACCTGAAATCAAGGTCAGCTTGTTTGGACTGCTGCAATGTCCCAGGTGCCTGCACCTCAAACACCCCATGCCCAGGCCAGAAGAAATTCCCCACACTAAAATCAACATTAAAATTAACCCACTGGTTTGTTGTTTTTTTTCTGAACTGAATCTCATGCCAGATTTTAAAAAGAGATTTCAACATTTCTATTTTTAAAAGCATCTATAGAAAGGTAGTTTTTTCCTCTCACAGTTTTACAAATCAGCTCCTGTCATTACAGGTATCTCACACATTGTTTTTTATCACAATTTTTGATCTAGTTGTTCTTCTGCCTCTCTACCATCTTCTGCAATACAAGACTTCTAGACTTATTCTTCTTTCCTATTACTGAAGTATTGTGAAGGAACTCTGCAGTGGAGTTGTCCCGGATTTATACCATTATGAAGCAGGGATTTTTCCCTTTAATGCTGGGGAGAATGTGCTGCCCACTATCCTTAAAATAGGGCAGAGAAAAGTAAACTGGGTATAACAAAGCATTTTAACTAGGTCTCCTTATCTGCAAGACCAGAAAGAAAGGAAAAAAAATATCCATAGGCTAAATTGGCAAATAATCCTTTCCCGTTGATTTACAGTTACTGGAATTTGTTTGGTTTATTGATAAATTATCTTCCTATCAGGATTCTGTGGGTGATTTAGGGATAAAATAAATGTCTGGCTATGACTTAGGACTCCTTAATGTTCAGTTAACAACAAGGTAAAAAGTGCTACATGAAAAAAAATTACCCTTGTCATCACAGACTATACATCATCAGGAGCCTAGTCCCAATTAATAACCACTCCAACACAGGGTGAACTTGTACAGGTTGCACAGCCCCTTTTGGTTACCACAGCTGGCCAAATACTCACTATCCAACCATTTTGATTTTTGCTCCACATTTCAGCACAAAAGGAGAGAGGCTTTCAGTTGCTGGGATAATGCTCAAGCTTTTATTACACAGGCAGCATTAGGAAGGACAGCAGTTTCAGATTCCGTGTGGGAGAAGAGGACAGTGATGAATAGAGAGCAGCTGTGCTGGTCATGCCATGGCTTCAGCATCACCCTGTGCAGTGCCATGCTCTGGGAGTCCTCTGGGGTCAGGGCTTGAACTGCTCCCAGAAATTGCACGGCTAACATCCCCACACCTGCGTGAGGACAGGAATGCTTTGGGTCTCAGTAGTCCCAGGCTTAATACATAATGCTTTTTTTTTCTACAGTTTTGCCCTGTGTGGCTTACATGAGCAGTCCCCCAGATGAGTGTTGCTACAGATCCAGCCCCTGTGACTGTTCCCAGCCATGCTGCTGCTGTCAGCACTTCCATGTGCATGGGACTGCTTGGACCTGAGCCAGGCAGAAATCCCCCAGCCCCGGGCCTACAACCTGCAGGGACCATTTTGTCCCATCCTCATTAGTGGGTGTCAGAACATCTCCGAGTCCATCAGGAGCCATAACTGTTTGAGGGAGACTGGTTGTCAGACCCTTTCAGAGGTTACTTTCCAAAAAGCAGCTTCTGCTGATTCATCCCCTACTGACACTGCTGACTTCCTGTAAATGCCTGACCTGGGAATATAAATTACTATTAAGGCTGACAAGGATATACCCTCTGCAACAATAACTCAGGCAGCTGTGGTTTCCTAGCACAAAAGCACATCCCTTTTGCTTTGGCACAGTGAGCACATCCTTGGGGTTACTAATGCAAGCATCTCTCGCTGACTTTAGTGAGGCTGGTGTACTCTGACATGGGGGGACAGCCATGCTCACACCACAAGCTCAAAGACAGCACAGTCACCATTATTCTTTGTGGGGAGGATGATTTGTTGCAAAGGACTCAGTTCCTAATGTCTTCATTCTCAGCACAAATGACATTACTCATCCCTCTCAGTGTTTGAGATATCCTAGAGAACAGCACTGGACAGCATGGGAATTATAAGGGCTCTTAAATCAGTCCCAAGGTTTTGGGGCAGAAGCTGATCACCAGGTGGAAGCAGGAAGGAATCTCTCCTCAGCAGTAGCATTATTGCAGAAAATTATGGAATGACGTGATCATGGAGCTGGGAAGGCAGGGAAGGGAAGTGGTTTTTAGCATGCAATGGGACCATGTCTATAAAGGAGCAATTGCACTAATATTCACAGGAGCCCCTTGGAAGACACATAAAGTGTGGTATCTTCATCCTTACTAGGGAAAATTTCCACAGTGCTCCACTGACATCTGTCATAAAACAATCATATAATTCAAGGTTACAGCTTCAAGACTCTCTTAAAGGTACAAATTTGTTATAAAATGCACTACGTTAATTACAGCTAAAATTATTCCCAGCATTTTTACTTTGGTACTGAAACATCTGTTTGCATCTGCAATGAGCCTCTCTCATCCCACTGCAACTTGCATAATGTTTTCATTAACGCCATCTAGCAAATGACATGACAATATTCCAGCAATGTTTCTCCCACTAACAGATGTGAACTTATTGAAATCTCTCCCTTTGGTTCCCTTTAACTTCTTGCTCCCCTGGAATGATAGGCTATGGAAAAAGGAGAGAATAAAATCCACAATGAAGGGGAAGAAGGGGAAGTTAAGCAACCATACTGCAAGCAGCCTAGAATAATAAATTATGTGAGTTTTGGAGAAAGGGAGCTTGCAGGTTATTTGTACTTGTTCTTAAGACCAAGGGTGTGCCACAACCCAAAGCCTTTATTTTAAATGAGGTAAATGTAGCTGTCACTTAAAAGTGAGATGTGTGGCTGCTTTATGAAGCTGTTTACTATGTAGACTCAATCAAATCTGACAAGCACATTTCTTCTTTTAGCTGAATTTCTAGATTGAGGATGGGATCACACAAAATTCTTTCTCACCTCAGTCTTTTGTTGAACTGTTTGCAAGTCACTGTTGCTGCTGGATGCAGTGAGAGTGCTGCCTAGTGCCCAGAAATCCCTTCTAAATTCAAAGTGTTTCAGGGCAAAAGAGATCCTGCAAGGAGCACGCAGGATATTGACAGACTTTGTTCACTGGAAATCAAACAATTTCTCAGTAGGAATCTTGACACAAGCAGGCTCCTCACAGTCCTCTGAAACTTCTAAGGTCTGGTAAAGCCAGTATTTTCCCACAGAGACCATTTCTGAACCTTTCTTGTTTTGAAAGAGTCTCTTTTAAACCTTCTCAGCCTTTTTTTAATATTGCTGCCCCCCTGGGAGCTGTCATGCTATCATGTGACCCAGCTGTCTCTTGAGCATGAACTCCACCAACCTCCTCTGCAGTTTCCCTGGTGGCCAAGCAACCTGCCCCAGGTTTGGAGCCAGATGTCCAGCTCACAAGGAGAGAAAAGTGAACTTGGAATAAATCTTCCAACCTGTTCTCAACAGAATTATGCCTGGTGTCTGGATCCTTCCTGTTGCTCTCTACGCCCCTTCCTTATTAAGCAAAAGCAATTCATATGCATGAGAAACTCTGATGATGGATGCAGTAAAGAGTAACTTTATGCCACCAATCAAACACTTAACAGCATTCCTAAAATTTCAGTATAGTACAGCATAGTAGTTCCATAGCTGTAAGAAATACATTTTTTATTATTATTCTCATTTAGCCTGCAGTATATCAGGACTTCATTTTCTGAAATCAATAAGTGAGAAGAAAGTCAGATTTAGCACATAAAAGCAGCTATAAAGTGCAAGTCTCTCTTCCTGTCTCCTGGTATTGTCCTTCAGGGTTCACCACTGAAGGATTTACCATCCCATGCTCAGTTTCTCATCAGTTTGCACAACATTTCTGGTGTGTCTTTATTGTCATGGGAAAGACACTAATGGTCCACAGATTGCTGGAATTAGACTGACCTTTTGTACCACAAAAATTTACTCCAGCCCTTGCAGGGTTGTCTAACCTAAAATATCCCAAATGTATGTTTTAGTGTATGTGAAGTTTGGTTGAAATTGTCACAACAGTAAACACTTGGTTAATTTTTATATTTCCTTGATTTTTAGCCTTTAGTACTCCCTTTTAAAAGCTTCACTCCCAAATCTTGAAAGCTATAAATTAATCAAAAGCTTAATTCCTCCCATAGTTAACTGTGAAATTAAAGAAAAATCCTTCTTTCCATGGAAGGCAACACTATACTCTCATGCACCATCAGTGGCCATCTAGTAAACAGCTTGGATCTCCACCCAAGGTTCTTCTTCCTCGTTTGTGTTTATTTCTGGAGATTACTTACTCGTATTAAAATCACATTACTTGTGCCTGTGCAGATGCACTCTGTGGGTGTGCCCTTGCTGCAGACCTCACTGAGAAGGTGTTGCTGTGACTCCTCACCCCCTGACTGCTGCATCGATGCAACCTCCTCATTGTCTTCCTTTCGTCCATATCCCCCAGACTCCTGCTCATGCAGTGCACCTACACTGAGTGTTTCTACAGGAGACACTGGGGAGCTTCTGCCTTACATCATTTCAGAATTACCCAGAAAACAACAGACTTGTGCCAGGCTTTGTATGACATTTGTTTGAACCCTATTTGCATCGTGGTTCAAAGACACCAACTGAATTATAAAAGTCTTGAGCTAAGGCTTGATAGCATGACACACATCAGAAAAACAAAATAATATAATTGTTTCAGTTTCAAACTGTGCAGCTGAGGCACTGGAGGATGGAGAGTCATTGTTACACTGCACCAGTTGTAAGCTTTTAGCCTGCCTTGCTTTTCAGACATTATTTGGACTCACATCCTTTTGGCTGATTATCTGCTCTCAGAGTGGTCTGTACTCAGTTTCTGTCTCAGCACTCACTGCCTGTCCTTGTTTTCTTTCCTCCTTCTCATAACTAAGGTATCTGATTGATTAACCATTCTTTATTTTGAGAATGTTGCCAAACTTTCTATTTGCCTCTGTGTTCTTGTGTTTCTGGATCATTAAGCATGTAAATTAAATTCAATTTCAAATTGAATATATAATCGTGCATATGCAGGGTCTTGAAGAATAGGGAGGACTTTAATGAGATAAGATATTCCCACATCTGTAATTCTGACCTACTCAGTCTTTCAGAAAAGAATTGCTCGACAAATTTGAAATTGCATCGTTTCAAATCATGTTTGCAGCTTTTATAATCAGTTATCTTCCTCTTATTGAAGTTTTCCCTTTCTTCTCCTGTTCCTGGCTGTGAATATGTATACTACTAGGTTGCTATCCCTTTGAATTAAATTTAGGTATCTGAACTAAGCAGATAATATACCTTGCTTTTCAGTGGAAAGAAAGGCAAATGTTTGGTTCCTTGAGTCCAGGCAGGGGTGGGGTTTTGCCATTCCTGACCAGCATCATAGAGGGGACCCTGCAGCTGGAATACCTCAGTGGAATGCCTTCATAGATGCCATTTTTTCCTGAAAATCACTAGAAAATATGTGATACAATCCAGTTTGCCTTTTCTTCTCTGATGTAGGTTATCCTTTTTTGAACAACTTTTGTATTTCCTTTTTCTTTAACACAAAGGAAAAATCCTATCCAGTTATGGGGATTTTTTTCATAGAAGGAATTTTGGATCGTCCATGGTGCAATAACGTAGGGCTTTGCCGAGGATGTTTCCTTTTTGGATCAGGTTTACACACACTGCTCATTTCTATCACCGTCCTTCACCTGTAGTTCCCTAAATATCAACTGAACTCACTGAGTGTGGAAGTAAATGGGAAAATGAGATCATAGACAGATTCTCTGGGATTAGTGGTCAATAGGGGTTTACTGGCACCTTTGGCAAGAAAGGAGGTTTTATCCTTATAATCTTCTGGATTCAACATATCACCTGTCTTGTGTATTTTTTGCATTATTTTTAAGCCATTTGAAATACTGAAGAATAAGTTTGATGAAGCAGCAGTTACTTTAGGGAACCAGCTTACTCCAGTGCCCAAGCCATAATCACCCTTGCAAGTCTTCTAATAAACAAATAAATCCATCATGTCTCAGCCAAATTACAGCCTTGTTAATCATTCACAAGCTGAATAAAATTAACTTGCAAGAATTAATTTATAGTGTGAGATTTTCTACTTTTCCTTTTCAGGGATATTTGTGATCCGATATTAATTGTTTCATATATATTACTGTTTGATTCTATAAATTTCATCTACTAAAATATTTTATTTCTTGGCATGAGGTTTATGGTGGTCTTGCCAGCAGATAACCACAGGGATTTGAAATCCATGAAACCCTAATGTGCTGCTTTGTAGCATCTAGACAGCTGCCCACAGTATGGGTTCCATGTCTGGGGGAAACAGGATCGCAATCACCCTCATGGAAATTTTAATTTCAGTTTAGTAGTACATGTAACTCTAAAATTTACTTTATTGAAAAATTTACTTTATTGAAAAATTTAAGTAAGGCTTTGTTGCCAGGAAAACAGAATATGGACATGGCAGGTTCATAAAAATTGTTACAGTAGTCACATTTTGAAATTCAAAAATTACGAAAGTTTAGTTTGCAACACTTGTCCAGTAGTTATGCTGTTCTTGCCTAAAATGACAGTCTGCAAGTCAGTGAGTGAAGTTATTCCTGACACCTTATCTAAACTTTGTGTAATTCCTCCAGCATTGCAAACATCTGCTCATTTCACTGTTGCACAGTGTTTCTTCATTATCTGCCAAAAGATTTGTGGACACATGGTCTGCAGAGCGCTCGGAGTTACTGGTGTTGGTGAGATGGAGCAGCAGCAGCCAGCAGTTTCTACTCCCTCTTTTTCTCAGAAGACTTTGAAACCAGTATAATATTTACCTCTGCTCAGATTACTTTCCAAGGTAATATAGCCTAGAATTAAACTGCACAGGTATATGTATGTCTTTTTTTTTAAACAGGTATCTGCCTATTCAGCTTGCAAATGCTCCATTTCCAGCTGTCAATTCTGAAGAATTAAAATCAACAGCCTTTATTATTTATTGTTCTCTATACCGACTAATAGCCTCTTGATTGTGTTTCAGATAGGGTATTTTTAGAGGGAATCATTAAGTTTTCGTATTCTGGCAGACCAGAGAATTAATGAGAGGCTCTTAATTTAGCCATAAACAACTAACTTTATTTAAAACATTCAGTTTCCTGCTATTCACTTTATTGCTCTAATCTTCACGTTCTATCTTGACATTCTGCTGTTTCTGGCTGTAAGGTATTTCCTGCATTTCCTTCTGGATATCATGGTCCACCTGTTCCTGCTGCTGCCTAGATCTCAAGAGGAGCAGGGAGTCAGCCTGGGGCAGTGCTGAGGATGCCAGCAGTGGAATGTTACTGTGTTATTTGCTGTCTGTCCTTATTGTCTCACTCTGCTTTAGCCCTTTCCTTTCCCCAGTGACTACCCTTTTTTTTGCTGTGGTACCCTGGGATCTACAAACACATTGTTGTTCCAGCAGCAGAAGGGTTTCAGGGACAGCCTGTGCCAGTGCTGCAGGTACCCTACAGATATTAAACAACTTCAGCACACAGAAGCTCAAGGCATCAACTTGAGGTTTTCAACCAAATAACCAGGGTGGCTCAGCCCTGATTAGGTCCCAGACCAGTTTTAGATCATGCTGCCTTAGAGTGGCCTATTCAGCTCTTACCACAAAAATGTTAAAGAAAGAATATAGCTGGATACACACCTATGAAATGTGTTCACCTAAGCCTTGAGGGCAAGAAAAGTTCATCTCATTGTGCCTTGTCTTTGGTCCCTCCTGTAGGGTTGACTCCTTCCCTTCTCACCTCCTCCCTCAAACCCTCACAAATGGCTTGGCCAGACTTTTCTTTCTTTTTTTTTTTTCTTTTTTTTTTTTTTTTTTTTTAATTAATCTTGTATCTTATTTAAATTAGTCAGTATCTCCATTGCTAAACATAGCTTCTCATTTTCTTCTTCTAATCCCTCCTGTTGTAGAGTTTTTCCACGCCAAAAGGAAAAAAAACCAAAACCAATCAAAGACAAAACCTCAAAACAATGGAATTAATTTTCTAGAGGCTGCAGAATAGCTGCTTTCCTGTCCTATGCCATTTTCATGGGATTTTCTTTATTTATATGTAAACCAGAAGGTGACAATTGACAGAAGTAAAGCATTCTCAGGGAACCTAATATCAGCTTGTTTTTGCAGCGATCCATGGCTCTGATGAGAGCTGTATGACATTTATTGAAGGACCAAGCTCTTGTTAACTCTGATGCTTCAATAAATATACTTTCTTTCATCAGGAAGGGAGAAGGGTTTGGGAGCAGAAGTCACACTTTGTACTTCACTTCTTCTTTATTCCCTTCCTTCAGAGCACAGAAATCAGGCAGGGGACTGCTATGAAGAATGCAGATGAGAACTGCCTGCTCTGTCCCTTCGGGTTTGCTTTACTCCTTTCCAGACAAATGTTGTCAGCTACAACCATGCTCAGTAGAAAAGAGAAATGCTTGGTCAAGAGTAGAAAAGACAAACAAGGACCTCTCAGGAGATCACTAACCTATTTTTTCTGTAGTAAGGAGAAGCTAAGATGAAACTTCTTGCCTTTACACCACATATTTATAACAAAAATAAGATTTTAAAATATTAATTTAGTAGTAGATGTATGGGCTGGAGGTTTCAAAGAATAAGGCATTGCCTTACCTCATATACCAACATGATCTGGTAAAATATGGAGAAACCCCCATTTCTGCAGGGATCTCAGTCCTGTCCTGGGCTGACCTCTGCTGAGTTCCCTCATCCTCACAGCACTATGCCTGTGCAGGAATACCACAACACTGATTAACTAAGCCAATTTTCACACAGCAGCTGGTGGAATCTCTTTCCTGCTGGCACACCCGTGTCCATGCTACGTTCTGGATGACATTTGGAGAGCAGATAGAGCATATGATATTTTTCCCCATGTCCTTAAAGGATGATGCCAGGCTGGCAAAACACGGGCACCACGGCTACAACTCATCTATGTTCAAATGCCATTGCCATCCACCTGTTCTGGTTCTTGCATGCCTGAGGTGCTGAGATGGACCCACTTGCATCTCAGCCACCCACACTTCCACACAAACCAGAAGAAAGCTGAAATTTCATTTTTGCAAGCAAGCACATGGCAGGAGCAGAGCAAAAGAAAAAGCTTTAAAAACAATTACTTTGGGTCATCCCATTGAAACATAATAATGTTAAGCCAGACAAGAAAAATCAGGAGGAATTAAAAAACTGCACTTATAGACAACAATTGAAAATGCAATTCAGAGACAGGGTGGAGGATTGTGTTTGAAGCTGGTTATTTCCCTCACACACCACATTTATAACTCCCTTAGTGCTTTTGAAGAATAAAGCAGTTGTAGATAAGAAAAGCCTTAGGTAAGACCTTGACTCCTTGCTGGATTTCCACATTGCACATGCGGACTACAGACCCAGTGTTCCCACGGTGGGCTGAAGGAGTTCATCTCACCACATAGGCATCAGGAGGAAGGTGGCACATTGTCTCTATGGAACATTTCAATGGAGGGAAAAGGGTGTATTGGGAAGTACAGATGCTGAGAGACAGATAGAGAAAATCAGTATGACCCTGACTCAAGGGCTGAGTGAAGTGGAGAGGAATCAAAACATCCTGGTGTGGTTTTCTAGAGGAGGTATGAGTCAGTTTTCATAGGTACCATGACAACTGTGACATCCAAGAACATGGCAAAATGCAAACTAAGATGGAAATTTTTAATGTTGAGAAGAATGTCTGGCTTCTAATGGCTGTTGTAGAACAAGAGTTTTTTGAAGCATAACCCTTCTTACCTTGGGATTCAGATGGTCATGAGGGTGACACCCTCTGAGGAGAACACTCTTTCCCCCATCAGAGGGGCTGGAACCCTGCTCACAAGTAGGAGGGTCCCTCCTGCAGCCACGGCTTCCCCCCGTGAGCCACGCCAGACCCGTCTGCATCAACGACACCCTCACGAGGTTATCCTCCCTTGTCCTCGTGTGCTGCCACAACACAACCCCCTTTTAATGATATTTCAAATCATCTGCCAGCTCCTCCTGGTGTCCCTGGAAGTCACAAACCGGTTGGCTTGTCTGGCTGATGTGGAGGGCAGTGTAAATCTGCTACCTCAGAAAGACAAAATAAGGAAATCTGTATTCCCTGCTCTGCTTTTCTCCCCACTGCTTTAATCAAGCTGGTTTTCATGGGGATTGTGATGAGTGAAGTAGCCATTTAGGAACAATGTTAGAGACAATCAGAAAAAGAAGAGCAAAGGTCCCAGGGCCCCTCCTGGCATTGCTAGCTAACAGGCTTTCCTCAAGGTGAGGCGAACAGGACAATCTATTTAAATTCAGGTAATGAAAAACCACATTCTTCCTCTATCCATCTCTTCTTGCAACCTTTAAGATGAATAATAAATAAAAAACAAAGGAAGACTTGGTATGCTTTTCTAGAAAATGTTTCCTCTTCAGCTAATAGCAATAGATCTTTACACCTGCTCAGTCAATTTTTAATCAAAAGTAAAAATACCCTCTTTGACTTTTTGTTCAGAATATCAAAGACAATTTTCAAAGGTCTTAATAACACTTAAGCACCTAGACTCTGCTGAAAATTTGTGTACATTACCTACTGAATTGCTTCTATGTATGCCTCCAAAAATCTCATCATACATCCAGAGATAGATTGTGTGATGCAGTGAATTAGCTGGATATAAGCAGGAATGTAATGATAGTTCAGTACTTCACCAGAGCTCATTTATCCTGTTTAGAAATATGCTTGTCTGCTTATCCACCTAGTTAGGATGTGATATTACTCCCTGAAAATATACCCTGAAGGTAACAAGAAACACACAAAAAGCAATTTCACTGTAATTGATTCCTTTGTCAAAATAATATAAAACCAAAGCAACTTCATAAACATCTATAGAGCAAATCCACATTTCATCACTAAGATAAGCATTAGATCTCTTGAGTTATTGAAGATTTATGCTAATGTATATGAAAAATCAGAATCCAAGGACCAGAATATGTGTCTGTTCAGAAAAACAGAGAGATAATGCACATACAGACATTACATCTCACACCTTAATCACTAAAGCTATAGCTGTGAGCAATGTATTGTTCCACAGGAGAGCAAGTACCTATATTCCATCACAAAGATCCTCCAGGATGATGTCTCATGTGCTGGGAGTCCTCCCAGCAAAGATAATCACGACAGCACAGCTGAATACATGAACACTGGTGACATGACCTTCCTCGAGCTGTGGTTCTGGAAGGTGAACAATGTTATGGAAGATTCTTTCACTCCTGCTGTGGGTTTTGGTGGTTTTTTGGTTGTTTTTTGTTTTGTTTTGGTTTGGTTTTCTATTTTAAGATCCAGTCCCTTAAATGTGGACCAGTTATCTAACTTTACCTACAGTAGCATCCTCGCTGTAACCAACAACCCAGTTGAGTAAATTATTCCCAATAGCAACAAAACGTTACAAGTTTTCCTTTTTTGAGGCAAATTATTTGCTTGACTTTTTAACACATATTCTGTTCAATCAGATCTTGCTCTCAGAACCTTTTTCTCCAGCGTTCATATTTATCAAGAGGTTTTTCTTTAATTCTTTTAATAGACCTTAGGAGAACATTTTGGTTCCATTATTCATGCTTTTACTCATTAGGCCACTGGTACCCAACAGCCACCCTAGTTTCAACAAACAAGTAAACCAGAACTCTTCAGAGCTTGGAGTTTAAGGGGTTTCAGTTTTCTAACAAGTCTCCTACAACTCAAACCAGCTTCTGCAAACTTTAATTTTGATGGCTCTGCATGAGAAGTTTCCAAATTCTGTACATCTGTAAACTCCTACAAATGTTCGGATGGAAATGTGGCCCCCTGAGGCCACAAATTTGAGACTACAGATGGGAAACTTTTGTTTCTCCAAGTTGTTTTCCATGGGCTTGTAAAACCTAATCTTTAGATCGACAGGGTTCCATGGACCACAGCTTGAAAATCTCCAAATTAATTCACGTAAAGGTTGCTCTCTCCTGACATGCAGGAACAGGTGCTGCTCTGCAGAAGAAGAAAATTACATTCTTACTGTAAAACTGCACAAATGATACACAGAAGCACAAAAATATCCTGGTCTACAAATCCACAGAAAAGGCAACAGAGCTCAACCTTGTGCTAGCTAAAAGACTAAAGTCTCAGCCTTGCAGTTATTCCTGCAGTGAACTGAAGGTTCAGGATTCCCTTTGCAGCTTCATGACATCACAGTATGGAGTGTTCAGAGAGGAAAGGGTTATTTCCCTGAAAGAGTATCCACATAGGAATATTTTTACAATTATATCCTCCATGCAATTAAAATCTAGGAGTGCCTAGAAATGGCTCGAAGGGAAACTAAATGGGAAATTCCAGAGGGAAAATGTCACTCCTCCACTAAAAGTTTTAAATTTCAACTGTTTAAAATTTCTTATTTTGACCATCTGTAGCAGTGCTTGGAAATAGAGATTTCCATCAAGATATTAAGAAACACACTCCTTAGAACTCTAAAATTTCAGGAGTCATGAAATATGGGAAAGGAAAAGCCAAACAAGCATACAAAGCCTGTTGTCCCGTCCTGCATGTCACAGATGAGCCATATGTCCTTTGGAGAAAAGCAATAAACCAGTGTTGTCCAAAAGCACACCTGAAACCAGCAGAAATTTCCCTTTCTCAGAACTCAACAGCACCAGTGTCACCTTCTGCTTGGATTGTCTGGGCTCAGAAAACCATCAGCTGGGTGACATGGGTTAAACCACTATACCACAGCTCTCCACCCCAGTTTGCCAGCACTTCCCAGCCTGCCAGGAAGGTGTGGGAAGGATAAACATGGGGGAACTTTTGAGGTCCTTTGAACCTACATTTAATAGGATTATGCAAGTTAGATTTATAGACTAGCCCAGTTTCTCAAAAATATCATGGCATATATTCTGCATGCTCACATTTTCCTCTCTCTTGCATTCCCTCACAGCCTAACCCCACACTTAACCACATCTTGCCTCCCAGGAACAGGTCTTCCTATAGGACTCAAGCCTAGTTTGGGAAGGTTCTTGTGGCTTCTTCTCAAAGAGCTCTCACAATTTTTGAATTTTCCCATTAATTTCTCAGTAGTGTCACATCTCTGAAGGAAAACAGGTCCAAGACATGAATGACATATTTAGCAGCTCTGCAAGCTTTCCCTCTTTTCCTCCATCCCTGCACATTATTTGGAACACATCGCTTGTTCCCTTTCAGAATTAACTTGTGTTAATCTGTTGGTCATCTCCTGCCCTGTCCTGTGTTGTATCTCCTTCCCAGCATTTCCTTTAATCAATATTCCCTCCAGACACACTAAGTGCAGTTCTTTTTATAAACGAATCTGCTCTCACCTAGGAGATCTGACATTCAGACAAACTAAACGTCCCTCTTCATCTAAATAATTTAAGGGATCTGTATCCCTTATCAAAGACTAATATATCAAGCACTGCCAACAAGGCACCTTCATTGTTCTTCAGTGCACATTTAAAGTACATTCCCTGCTTGGCAGAAGAGCTCTGTCAAGATCCATAGTGACTCAAAGATTGTTTTCCAGAGTTATTGCACCATAGAAAACACCAGCATAAGTGTCCCAACAGAAATAGTTATTGTGATCACCTACCCCAATGTGCAGCCCAGCAAAAAGGGAAAATCACCCAGAATAGCCATGACCAGACACTGTCTCATAATTGAGCTCATGCAAAACTTCCAAGACTTAAGGCTCCCCTCATCTTCAGATAAATTTTGAATTAGCCTCCCTGATGAGCTTACATTTTTCATTTAAGCAGGAATTTGTCTTCAGCTTCCAGTCACCAAATATTACATCTGCTCTATTAGTGATGCCTTTGTTCTCAAAAAATCTCTTTCCCATTTCAACTCTGAGAACATCACCTCTGACCTCTTTTTTGGAAAAGTTTAAGCTCGAGGCAGGTTTCTCCTTGCTTGTATTTCTGCACAAGCTGTCTTTGGAATAGTATTTCTAAATGCTGGGTATCAGGGTGAGAACAAACTCCACCTACACAGATACACCCCACAGAGCTTTTCTGATGTCTTTCCCCCTCTCTTGCAAATGTGACCTCCAGGGCACAGCCTTTTGATCCTCTGTCCTTTCTCTGGTTGTGGATGGACACCCGCTCTGCATGACTGCTGCTGTCAGGGGAAGTTGAGATCTGCAACAGCTTCTGAGGACAAACTTTGAGGCTGGTCCAATGAGGATAAGAAAAAAAAAAAGCTAGAACTTATGACACAGAGAGCAGACTTTAGATCCAAACTTTTCAGCCTGGACTGATGTCCATGACCTCTTTTTTGAGATAAGACTTTCAGGAAGGAGAAGCCATTAGTGGTGATCAGAGCTGTTTGCTGTACACAGAGCTAGAAATGAAGAGAAATGAAATTTCTCCTCTCAGATGCTGGTACCCAGAGTAATACCTCTTACTTAGAAAAACAACTTACAAGGTACTGGGAAAATCTTCCAGTCTCCTCATCATTTCCCCTGCCTGGGTGCACCACATTCACTGTAAAGGTATTGAAAAAGATAACCACAAAACATTATTCTGTCTTTAGCAACAACAAATGTAAGCACTGAGGAAGGTAGTCAGTACCAATCACTTTAGAAGAAAGTTCATTCCATTAATGGAATGAACTGCACAGAAAGCTGCTTCTTCATACATTTGCTGAAGCCCTGAAGCAAAAGAGTATATTTTCTTCCAGAACTACAGGGCTGAAACAAAGTAATTTGCAGAGACAGAACAGCTGAACCAGAAGAATGAGAAAATTTTATGGCATCTTCAGCTCCCACAGCCAACCTGCCCCACCTGAGGCCCTTCACTTCATAATTCTTCCACTGAAACTGAAGTTCTCCCAGTAAATGTCATGGAAACAGAGAGAGGAGAAAAAGTCCCCCCACTGGGTGCAACTTACATCCTTTTCTTTGCCATGAAGAGGGGCCTGGGAGTTCCTGATGGTCCCAACATGCGGAAACGTGGCTTTTGGTGAAATTATCTGCTATTAATTGAGAGCGAGACTTTCTATCATGACCAGGCAGTGCAAGGACTGTACAACTAATTTCAATCCTCTAATGTTAATGAAAGGGTACTGTTGCTCTCTAAACTAATAAGGGATTTTTTCACTGTGCCATTTATATAGTAGAAGGAATAGTAAAATAGCTTCATGATAGATAACTGTACTGCTGGAGTTTCCTTAGTTTGTCATTTCATACAAAAGGATCTCAGCCACCATAAAATTAAATTTCTCCACATTGCAATTGTTCAGCAATGAGACAAACCAAATTTTCTGCTAATTGAATGCAGTGAGCTACTTATATATTCATAGTGAGCTGGTGCTTTCAGCACCATCGCGCTCTGACTCTGCAGGAGCCTCCCCAGCAGCAGCGTTGAGCCAGCAGAGCTGGTGTGGAGCTGGCACAGCCACCAAGTCACCCACAGAGCCATTAGCATTGGCTGGGAGCCCCAGATGCCACCTTGGTGATGGCAGGGGCATGGGCTTCCTCTGCCTCCTTGATAAGTCCCAACCTGTTCTCCTGGAAATGTTTTCTGGAGACTGCTCTCCTTGCTTTGCAGAAACAGGACTAGAGAGCCTAAATCCCCCCTGGCCAATTCCTCCAATTCAACATTGGCTGAAGGTTACATTATCCTCCTGAACTTCATAACTATTCAGAAACCTCTAACTTGCTGGTTTCTAAACACCATTCCTCATTGCCTGGCACTAAATAAAAAGAACAATTCAAGGCAAGACAACACTCCATGAATGCCTGTGCTTTGATTCCTCACTGCAGTAGGGACGCTCTCTGGATTGATGCGAGCATTCCACAGAGCAGCATGATCCTCTTCCAACAGTCAAAGCAAAATACCCCTTTAAATGCCAAATCTCAGTCTTTCTCTCTCTCCATACTTGCTTAGATTTCTCCAGTGTTTGACAGACTCTGATGTTAATTCCAGACACACTTTCTTTAAAATCCTATCCCTCTCCTAGAGTCCTGTAACCTATGTTTGTCCAGTTTTCCTAGCCTTGTATTCCCTGGAGTTGCTGATCTAACACACAGTGTCTGTGGTCAGACCCCAGTGAAATAGCAGTGCTTTGGACCTGTTTTGTTCCAGGTTCACTGCTTCATTCGCCAGTGAATTATCCTTGCACATGAGACTTTCAAAAGGAGAAAATGTGACAGCTTTCATCTTTTCCATTATCTAAGAAGGAGAAGGTAATAAACAGAAGAACAAGACATAAGAAATGAAGCCAGCTCGCAGCCATACAGGGAAATTTGCATCCTGACAGCTGACAGGTAACCAGGGTCACACAACTGCATTCTGCAAATCTATTTCATATTCACTGTTGTCAAATTTGCCACATCAGTCTAAGTTCCAAGACTTCTTAATAAGCCACTTACAGCCCCAGCTACTAGAATTATCCTGTTTAAAATTTTCCGGCTTTCATTTTCTGAAAGTACTTTTCTCATCTCCATGGTTGCACAGAGCAGGCTTGAAGCAAGTATACATTGAACTCAAAATAACATATGTTTAAAAAAGTTTTATAATTTCAATCCTCTTATGATCTCTGAGTAATAGATTTGATATTTTTCAAAACTTACATTTGGACAGATTGGATGTTAAATATGTGTCTCTGAGTCTGTACATACATGTGTACACGTACATGCACACATGCCCATCTTTTCAGAAACCATCTATCCTAAAGGACATAGATGAAAAAAAAAGAGAAACGTAGCAGTGGTTTCAAAGATTAATTTGGGAAGACACCCATTCCAGTTCTATATATTGCTTTGTTAAGAATAGAAGTGATTCACAAATGCCTGAAAGCCCCAGAAAAACAGGCTGCTAGGAAAGTGTGTGCTGTCAGAGACAAGCAGAGCAATTTCCAGTAGACTTACAGTCTGAGGAATCAAAAAGCAGGGGTTAAAGGCTGTCAGAGGCCAAAGCATGAGCTTCCTATCTGCTAACAACTAATTTGGACAATACATTTGAGTTAGGTTTCTACAGGTACTAAGATATCCAAACTCTGATGGCAAATTCCCCTGAAAGACTGCTATTGATATGGATCTACCCTAGTCTCTCTGTATTGAGAGAACAGCTAGCAATATAATGCAGTTCCACTTTCTCCTCCTGTTCCAGAAACTATTCTGCTTCTTGGTCAGTGGATTGCCAGAAGGTGAATTGGATTCCTCAGAATGGAAAACATGGGTCAGTTATTAATGATGGAATTAATTTTATGCAATGCATTTCAGGGAAGTGCATTCAGACTTTTTGCAGCCCTTCATATCAAGGTCAGTTTTATTCTCCACATACAACAGTGAGCTGTGCTGAGGTCTATGTGAGCTGCCAGCAGGACTTTGTTCACACTGGCCATCCATTAATCCACTGATTAGTTAGTCACTTCATAACATTCTATTTCCACTTTATACTTTTACTATTGTCTTTTATACTTCCTGTATTACAGAAGTATTATGGGGATCTTTTATTAACTCATATACTCAGGGATGAGATTTAATCTCTTTAATTTATTATCTATTGTATTCATAGTAAACCTTTCTTTGCAATATCCAGGCAGCACCCTGATGGTAAATCACTGCTGAAATACAATACAGAACTGCAAAGTATTCTTTATTAAATGTTTTATTTTATTACCAAAACTCTTCAAATGTCCTTAATATATTTTTGAGCTGTTTTCATTTGGTGGTGAAATGGCTGATCCTTGAAAAGCTTTTGTCTTAGTGCTTAAACCAGAGAAGTCTGTATTCACTCCTAGGTGAATTTCCCATGGTTTCCAATAACAGAGGTTATTTGTCAGAACCCAGAACACTCCTCTGACTGCCCTGGGGTCTCAGAGACCCTGGCACGGAATTAAAAACAACTGTGAGTTTGACTTGAGCCCTTGGAAAAAATTACCAACCTTGTATGAAGAATTACAAGACACAAGAATTTAAGTAGAGTGATAGTAAACTTGTCACAGGGTGAAAATGTAGAATTTTAGGGGTTTTATAATGGGGCTTTAAGGGGCAAAGATGGAGGATTTCAGGCTTGTCCCTGCCCTTCTTCTTGGTCTTTTAGCCTCCATCTTCTGCTGTGATGGTGGCACATTTTGATTGGTTTAGAATAAAGGTACACTGTCTAACATAGCTGATAGGTATTGGAAAATTATTGTAAATAAAGAATATGTAGATTTTAGTATAAAAGATAAATACCACCCAGAGGGTGACAGTCTGCTCCAACTCGACCTGCAAGACAGATCTTTGCAGACCAAAGCCACAATGTTCTAGATAACAAACAATAAACTATCCTTGAACATGAGAATGGAGAGATCTCGGGCTGTTCTGCACCTGGCTGGGAAAAACAGGGACTTTGGACAATTCTTAGGTCACAGCAACAACACAAAACCCGAGAATTATTGACATTTTCACTGGTTGCTATGGAGAGGGTCACTGCACATATTTAGTAGCCTCGGAATTGAGCATGTCCAAAGGGTCTCATGAAGGATGGCGTGGTCTTACAAAAGGGTTTCAAGCTCTGGCCAAGAGCTGACCTAGGGTCTGTCATGGAGGGAACTGCATCTCCTAAAGGTAAGAAGAAGTGAATGATCAAGGTCTTGTGGAGAAAGTCACACATTTGTTGAGCAGTGAAATCTGGGACACCAGAACCAGTGGAGTTCTTGGCTCCAAGACTCCAAAGGAGGCTTTACTCCCTGCAAGCCTGGCTTGGTACAGAGCTTTTCTCCAGGACACAAAGCAAGGCCCAGGAGGGCGTCCAGCTGCAGCACAGCATCACCCCAGCCTGACCTGCCATGAGGTGCTCCACTGCTCCTGCTCACAGCTGCTCGTGCTGTGCAGATCCTCAAGCCCAGTCCTTCCATAACTATCTCAGGAGCCCTCTGAAAACTGGAGCCAGAGCCAAGCTGCCAACCTGTTTATTGATGAGCTGTTTCTCAGAGGGACTAAGTGAAATATCTGATGGGAAAGACCTCACCAAACTGAGAGCATTAGCTGGGCTCAGTGTGTTTTTTGTCCCTTCTGGTACCCATTTTGACTGTCTCTTTGCCACAATGCAGTATTTTACTGATATATTTCTATAAAGCAAGCTGACAAATACTGACATTATTCAATGCTGTTCTTGGATTCTTTGGAATGGAATTTTCTTTCCAAACTGCTTAGACCTTTAAGTCTGATGTAGAAACATTTAGCAACCCTAAGGATTAAAAACCTCACAAAGGAAACAAACCTCCATATAAATGTCTTTAGTTTTAATATGGTTTTTAATCCAGGATACTTTTATTATTTGGCAAATATTTATCATATATGTTCACTCCCATACTAAGTTTCTCTAACCTTTTCAAGCTCCAGTTTTCAAGATGAACTGTTTACTTAATAGCCACCATCATAATTTCTACTCAGACTTCTTATAATTCATATATTTAATTTTTAACTGGCAAAAAGTTATTCAATGTCTCTTATGAGACCTAAAGGCAGCCAAAAGTTTACAGAATTTAAACCCAGGAGTCCTGAGTCTTGTTCTGTGTCTTAAGCTCCAAGATCTTAAGCTCCAGGACCACAGCAGTCAAACCCAAGAGACCCATTTTGCCATCTGCCTCCCCACGGAGCTGGCAACTGTTCTAGGATGCCCCATTTTTAGCAAGCTTTGTTGCCAGCATGGTGTCTTCAAGGTGTCAGAAGGTTCAGGCCACACACTGAGTGAAGGGCTCATCTGTCCCCTCCCAAGGGTATCCATGCTGCCCCTGCCTCCCTGCATGCCTCTGCTCGGAGCCGGGCAGAGCAAGCTGCCAGCTCTGTGCCTATGAAATTCAGCAACAAGACTCACTTTCAAGTGACACAACCAGTGCTGAAATGTCAGAACAACCCAGGAAATTAACTTTCAGATCAAGAATAGCTGCTGAGGGTGAACCCCTGCAAGGCTGAAGTGATGGCACTTAAGAGTAGGTCATGTTCCAGAGGCACAGCCAGGACAGTTTCTCCTTTTCCCCTCCAAAGCTCACAGCCCACATGGCTCAGAGTACCAAGGAGCACTGAGGTGCAGGAGGACTCCCCACTGAGAGCAATGAGCTGAAAGCCTTGGTTTCTGACCTGTGCCTTTTCACCTTCACCTTTCTGTTCCCTTAGATGAGAGTCCAAAAAAAATCACATTCATTCCCAGAAGAGGGTTTGCCATAAAGACTGTGGAATGACAAGAAGGCATTTGCTTTTCCTCCTTTCTAAATTCTGGTCTCCTAGTTCTTTTTTATGGCCTGACACCCCTGATACTCCCCACTGCAACCCTGCAGTCCAGTCCAGCCATGTCCAGCCATGTCACACCAGCAAGCAGTGGAGTGGGACATGGACTCTGTCTAGGAAAGCATAGAGGCAAAGTTCAAGTTCACCCTGCCTTGGGTGATGGCAACTGGACACCCCTTTTCCCATCAGGGCTATGACTTCTTGGTGACTTGAGGTTAACTGCAGGTTGTCCCTTGCAGTCAGGTCACTGCAGCCATCTTCTACAGGCTGCAGCTGCAGCCCAGAGCAGCTGTGACACATGAACAGCAGCTGGTAGGAGACACAGCTGTCTGACAACTCCATGAACTGGGCAGCCCTTGAGCACACAGAGCTGGAAATAAGGCCCCTTCTCTTTCACCACTCTGAAATGGAGGTTCATTTTTCCAACAAATCCACAGATGGAGCTGTGGCTATATCAGTGCCTTCATTTTCCCCTGCAAAACACACCCTGTGCACACACAGGAGCTCTGCTGCCTAGGGCAGTGCAGACCCCAAGGCCCCCAGCAGCTGGGAAGAAAAGTTTATACATCCAGGGGGCCCAGTAGGGACTGACCCCCCCAGAGAAGAGCAGTTCCCTTTCTCCTGTGTGAAAAACCTTTTCCCTGAAGTCATTTACAATATGACCACTGTTTCTATGTCTTCTCTTTCTCCCCACAGAAAATCTCTGCTTTTAACAAAGACGTGAAAAGGGAGAGAGAAAAGGGCTGGACATGTCAAAGCCTACTATTATTACTGCTTTCTTGTGACAGGCGCAGAGAAAGGTGGCTGCTTAAATTTCTAAGACAGACAGACAATGATAGGTAGCAGATGGATGGACGGGCTCCTGCTGGGAGCAGACAATGAATTTCATTTTGTTACAGCACATCTACTGCAGAAGGGGGATGATACTGCAGTATGTGTGCCAAGTTCCCTTCACTGGAATGGATCCTGCACAGACCAGACTCGCACACAGCAGAGATTTTATATATTAGGAAAGAAAAAGGGCTGACTTACAGCTTTTGTCTTCAAAATCCATTCACAGTAAAAACCTAACGGGAAAAGGAAGACTGTCCCACTTTTTGCAGCGCCAGGAGATGCTTTCGATATAACCATTCCCTCAAGACGCCTCACAGGTTTGCACAGAAATTGCTTTTCTCGGCAGCGGAGCACGAGCGCTCATTGACAGAAAGTTGGGAGCGCCGAGCCGCCGCGGCTGATGGCAGGCGGCACAGCGGGCATCCCCGGCCGGGGACACCGGCCACAGCCGGCCGCCCCGGCAGCCGCTCCGGCTCCTCGGAGCTCTGCCGAGCTCTCAGAAGCCTCGGGGCTGCAGCCCTCACGTTTTCCAGCAGCCCCCTCGCTGCCACAGCCGCCCTCCCCTGCTGTCCCCCTCCTGCCCGATCCATCACATCCAGCCACCTGCAGTCAAGGTGAGATGTGAGTGACACGGGGAAAGGGGGAGGGAGGGAGGACTTTTGCTTGAGTCATCCCAGGCGCTGCAAGGCCTTTTAAATGATGTTGCCGGTTTGAAAATGGGTTTAGAGCCTTTCCATGGTAAATTTGAGTCTAAGCACGCTGCTTTTGCTGCCTCTGAAATACGGTGTGTACACACACATAAATATCTCCAGGCTGCAACCAAGCCCATCCATCCCCGTCCCGGGGCTCCCTATTAGCTCCAATATCCTGGCATGCAGCCTAAAGACCTTTCAAGTGATGCATTTGGGAATGATCGGTTATTATCTATATGAAAAATAATTCCCTGGGCTGGGGGAGGCAACTCGGCAATGAAGACTAACATAATCCACCTTTGCCTGCTTTTCAGCTTCAGGACATTCCCTAAATGACATACTTGCACAGCACAAGGTGGGGAGTGTTCCTGACTCATCTGGAGAGCACCTGATCCTCATCATGGCCAGCTAGACCATCCTGTTGAGGCTGTTACTTGTCATATAAAAGCCCTTTAAGCACTAGAGTTCCTTTTCCATGTGTTTTGTGCTATTAGGATGCAAATAATCTGTGTCTCCCCACAAACCTTAGGACCAAATCCATGTTCCACTGCAGCCGTTGCAATGTCACTGATGGTCCCAGCACTGGAGGCTTTCAAAGTCTCACTACTTAGGACCAGGTAAATATCAGTCCTGTGACTCTCAGAGTATTCTGTGTCATTTAAAATATAAAAAATAAAATTAAATGGAGAGCGCTGTCCTCAGTATAAGGAATTAACTCCTTCAGCTCTGAGAAGTATTTTGATATTAAGACAACTCATTCTAATAAGACCAGAAATGCAAAAATATGTAAGGCTGAAGGCAAGATGTGGGAGGGTACAAAGGTAAGGAGATTAGCATGGACACCTTCTTGAATTCTTTTGCAACCTATTCAAAGCAAGATTGACCCATTTCCTTCCCAAGAAAGGTCCAGGCCTTCTTTTCCAAACCCCACTAACACGCATCACAGTATTTGAAATCTGCATCCCAGTCCCCTAATCTGGCCAGCCTGGGAAAGGTAACTCTTGCTCCTGATTCCCACTGGTGAAGTCAACAGGGTGCTTTCTGCAGGGAGTGCCTGAGGGGAATGAGCTTGGAGATGCACTAACAGCTCTATCATGCTGCAGTGTGAGACACCAGAGACTGGGAATTCCCTGCAAGGCTCCCACCACATCCACCCCTGGGCAGCCCAGGGCTGAACCTTGAGATCTTGGCTGGCCCCATTTGCAGGGAGGGTGGTGCAGGCCTGTGCTCTGAGCTGCCTGCAGACACGTCTCAGGGAGCAGCTGCAGAGGCAGTCTCAGCTGGGATGGGTCTGGTGGCCACCACTGCGAGCTGCCCCGCTCCAGAGACAGCCTGCACACCCCACAGTTTAATTACCAGCAGGTATATTGTTCTCCAGAGACCAAAGGCAGCTGCCCAGCTGCTAATGGCAGGGACTGCTCTGGTTTGCAGCAGAATGGGGTACTCTGTGTGCACATCCTTTAAGCTTGTCCTACTTCCATGTCTTTGTCCACATTCCTGCAGAAATCTAACAGGAACCGAATACTGACATCTAAAACAGCAGAAGGTCTATAGCTGCTCCAAAATTTTTGCTCTTCTTTCCCCTCGTACATTGCTTGATCATTTGATCCCACTTTTGCTTTGTAATAAAGAGAATAAGGACAATGTTAAAGAAATGAGATGTGACAAGTGACCTTCCCTATAAACTCCATGGGCAGAAAACGAGGTTGAGCAGTAAATTAGAAAGTACCTGTCAGAGTTGCCCTTCCAGATCACTTGGAACCACAAGGGAGGAATTGCAGCTATCACCAAGGCAATTCTGCAGACTCTATTTTATATTGACCTTAAGGTACTACTAGGAGGATAGTGTAAGAAGTTAAAATGGGTATAGATGGAGTGGAACCATATGTACTGTCACTGATTACCCTTCCTAAAGAGACTCTGAGATTCTGAATGGAGAAAAAAATCCTGCTTTTTTTTTTAGTGGCAGTGACCCCTAAGGACAGGAGTGCCTGGATCCTCCCAGTAGTTCTTATTCTCACTAGAATGACTGAGGAGTTTGGTGTAACCTTGCAAGTAAAATCTTCTACCACACATCCATCACCAGTCAGTTTTAGTTGTCAAATTACAATAGGTTCCTCACATTTCCATGCACAGCAACTATTTCCATAAAAGAATTAGAAAACATGAAGTTACAATACTGTTTGACTTTTGGAAGGTTTTTTTTTTTTTAATTTTCTTGCTCGGCACAAAAATCTTTTAACTTGTAGTTGAAGCAATTTATCTTCATGATGCCACCTGCTGACCACAGGGAAAAGGTCACTGCTGTTACCAATGACAGCATCCCAGCAGAATGTCCTCTCTTAGCATTTCTCCTCCTCCTTTCCCTCTTTCAAGAGAAGGTCAAGCATCACCTCTCCTCCAGGGAGGAGTGACTTCTAACATTTCCTCTTTGCATTAGGAGCAGTTAATGGAAATATTAATAAATCACCCTTCATGTTCTCATAAAGACAGTTACAGTGAGCAGAGACCATCTGCCTGTCTGGATTCCCACAAGGAGCCATAAGATAAGGGGAAAGAATCACCTTCTTCACATAAGCCTCGATTTTTAATCCACGGCAGGACTAAAACTTCTAGTCCAAGCCTCTTTCACTCCTGTCTGGAGGAGATGCTGATGGAATCTTTTGTGTGGCATTGTTGGCTGTGTCGTAGCAGTGTGTCACTGCTCTGCACAGAGTCACTGCACTCCATACTCTCACAGACCCAAACAGGGGTGCAAAGAACTTATGATTCCAGTGTAAAGGACAAGGTGGAAGTGGGAAAACCCCTGTCAAATGGTTGACTGAGATCACAATGCAAAGCCACACCTCAGCTGGACAGTCATACCAGCCCAGAGCTGCATGGCTGGCCAGCCCTAGGACATGCTGCCAGCCCCCAGACTGCAAAGCTCATCAGCTTTCCTGGACTGGGACCTGTAACAGGATGTGGGGAGAGTATGGGACAGTCCCTGCCTCTGCAAGGAGGTGCAGAATAGGATTATCCTGTTAGTCTACACAGATTGTACAGGACCACAGGGCAAGAAGACGGGAAGTGGTAAAGATGGGCTACATCCAGCCCCTGCTTCCTTTTTCAGACACATTTTGAACTCAGCAGAAAATACAGAAGACAAATTCAGGTGCCTGGTGAAATGAAGGAGATGTGCAAACATTTTAAAGTCTCTGACAAAGAGCAGTGATGGTAGTGCAGTACAGGTGCCAGTTGTGGAGCTCTGTTAATGAATTTCCTTTTCTCTCAGACATTAATGGATGCCACAGACTGGTAGTACAACATATTGGAAACCCCATGTGATTGTTCATTGCATTTTTTAAGCAAAGTTGGTGGTGCTTGTATTTTATCACCTCGTTTTTGTTATTACAAGTCATTTCATTTACAAGGTATGTGGCATGAAACAAGATGCACATGGATTTAGGTGAAGGCATATTTAAATAGGTTATGTTTAAATAGCATCTAAGTAGGTGACAGGTTGTGCTTAACATGTTTAAATAGGCTATTTACTTTTTTCAAGTTTAGCACTTAATCAAATGGTTTGCTTGGCAAGTATAGAATGAGCGTCCCCAAGGCAATAGGAGTCAGACAGAAAGTATAAAGATTACCTTTTCTGGTGCTTCCGTGGTACTAAAAATGCACACAGATTTTTCACACACACATTGGCCATTCAAGCAAATCAGGAACCTCATCTGTCCTCACATGCTTGCCTTCTTGCCTTGTTTCTTTCTTTATTTAATTTTATGTGGCAAACCATTTGGAAAGCCAGTTTCTAGCTGAGCACATCCATCCCTTGGCCACTGGAGCCATCCTGCAGCTCTGGTGTTGGTGCCTGCTCACACTCCAGGCACAACACAGCCTTACAGAGGGAACCTGTTCTTCAACTTCATCACCACCCTGCTGCACTGGGGAATGCAGAGAAAACATTAATATTGCTTCTGCATCCCCAATTTACATATATTTCTGAGGCAGACCATCTTCATTCAGGAAGAGGAGACTCAATTATTGAAAAGCATCAAGGCTATTAGGATTTGTATATCCCACATCAAACAAGATCCCCAAAATTTCAGCTCATCAGGAATTTCATCATCATACATTAGTGCACCCTACCCCTTCTTTGCCAGAAGTGTTCAAAGACTTACCAGCTACCTTTGTGTTTATCTTCCAGCACACAGAAAAATGTGAATTTCTGAGAATTAGCTTCTAAGCAACACCAGCAAATGAACCATGAAGTAGCTTTAAAGAGATGGCTCCTTTGTAGGGTGGCAACTAGAAGTGATCACTGACCAGCAAAAAACCCTCCCACATTTCTTTCCTTTTCCTTACCATTCCCAGAATTCTTTGAGACTGTACTGGCATATGAAGAGTAAACCAGGGTGGGGGAAGACTAATACAGATCTGCCTTTCAAAAATATTGGAAGTAAAAGGTATTACAGGGCATCCGTTCCTGCTGAGGTCTCCTGAACTGTTTATTAGATATTTTACCACCTCTACCTGTCTAAGATCAAATGACCTGACGAAGTTTAAATTCCTTGTTCTGTTACTTTCTAATATTTTTCTGCCCTTAAATACAGAAGAAGGGTGCTGTGGGAAAATTAAAAAAAAAAAAAAAAATCTTTGTGATTTTCACTATGTACCATGAAAATAAAGAGATCTGCTTCACTGATACAACAGTTTGATAATCCCTCTTCTTTCTCTCCTTCTAGAATCCCTTTGTCATACTCAAAAAAGGTTGTTGTCTTCCTGTCAGTTCCAAATCCTTTCTTTCCCTGACATCCCACGTTTAATGGTGCAGCTGTGACCTCCAGGCTGAGGAAGAGGCAGCAAGGATATTTTGACTTACTAACCAAATAGGCAATTTTGCTGTGAACAGCCTAATTTGTTTCCCTTTGTGTCTATAAGAAACCAATGAATAATCTGCTCTGTTCAATTCCATCAAGCTTTGAGGATTGATGTAGATTTCCTCTTGCTTTCCTTGAGTTGCTTTGAGGGCTTATATTAAAATAACAAGGCATTTAAAAAAAAATTTCAGCCTACCTGAACTCATCCATTTCAGACACTTGCCTAACTGTGTCCCTTTGATTCCCTCTCACTGGGAGGGAAAGTGAATTTGAAAGACAAAAGAACTCTTAAAAATATTTTTTCTGAGGCCAACTCAACTTTATGTCCCACTTTGTGGAGAAACAGCCTCTAAAATGGCAGATAAAAGCCTGAGCTTCCTATCTTGCTCAGGGAATTCTGGTTTTATAGCTGCATTATAAATACTTTTTCTTATTTTAAAACATGTGAAAGACAGCAAAGAGACACAACCACCCCCCTCCCTCTGGCAGAAATACAATTAGTAAAATGAATCTTTCCATGGACTAAAACAGGAGCTCCACAGCATCTTGGTCACTCAGGGCACTAGGAGGAAACCCAACCCTGTCTCACCACTGCCACGTGGCCCTGGATGAGCCCTTCCCTTCCTGTACCTTGGTTTTATCTGTTTAATCCACATTACTCTAATTCTCAGTTCCACCAAGACACATATACAATAAATTTATAGGAAAGGTTGGCATTAACTTCTGATAATGCCTTCAGATGTTCTCAGAAAGACCTTTTGTAGACATCCCTCTCCACAAAGTCTGTCTCTGTGGCTTTTCTTTGCCTTTGGGAAGCTGATCCCTGCTCTTGCTTGCAGGCTTTGATCCCATCGTCATTCCTCCCCTCCAGGCTTTGCCTGTCCTTCCTCTCACTCAGGGAGGGCTTAGAAAAAGAGACAGCACCTCTCGTGAAGCTGCAGCTCGGCCTGAAGATCTCCCTGAGGCAAGAGAGTGAGTGAGAGCTGCTGAGGATGCCCTGCTCTTCCCCCTGCCCAGGACCCCCCCAGGAGGAGTGCAGGTGCCACCCTCCTGCCCCTGCTCCCAGCTCCAGCCCTCAGTGCCCCTCTCAGCACCCTGAGGTGCTGCCACCTTTGCTCTGGGCACGGAGGCAGGGGATGCTGTGCCACAGGGCAGGGCAGGGCAGTGCTTTGCTTCACTGCTCAGAGCCTGCAGCACCTTGGAAGTGCAGTTTTTGTGGAGCTGCCCTTGGAAGGTGAATCAGGCAGAGTGCTGTTTGCCAGCACCTCTTGTGAGGCACCTCCTTTAGTCTGAATTGTTAGACAGTTTAAGAGCTATTGGACATGGGGCCAGGTTTTGGCAGGGCTGCTGCTGCTCAGGCCATAATCTCTCTGCCTCTCATTTGTTCTCATTTGCTCCAGCCAGCAGCTCTCATGACAACTCTGTGGCAGCACATCCTTCAAAGGCCAGCAGCCAGATAAACAAACTGGACTACCAGATATTTCAGCAGCAAGTCTCAGCCAAGGAAGGAAAGCCCTTGAGTCCTTATAATAAGGCAAGAGAAGGTAAAGCTTCCTTCCTCCCTACAGAGTTTTGACCCTTGAAGGCAGCTGCTACCTCAGAGTGGAGTCAGGATTTTTGGGATTGCCTGGAGAAGATGAGGTGGAGTAGAGTGAGCAACAGTAAGCAGTAGGAAAATGATGACATTGTAGGAAAACAGGAAAAAAAAGAGAGTTAAGTAGCAGGGGAAATTCCCTTTCTCAGTCCAGCTATTAGAGCAGCACAAGGAAAGGAGAGAAGAAGCAACACCACTGGAGACTTAGGTGGAACAAGCACTGCATTCTACGGTGCTGGGGAGGCTCATCCAAACACACCTCAGGATTTATTCTTGTTGCAAGTTCTGCAATCCAAGTGTGAGGCTTCCCCAGTGAAAGCTGCCAGCATCGTCTGCGGTGACTTAAATTCCAGAATCCTCTTCGGGTGGGTGTGATCAGGGACCGAGGCAAGGCTTTGTTTGCACAGTTGTCTCACTCAGCCCCTGCTGCTGCAGGGCTCCTCCCTTCCCTGAGCATCTCAATAACACAGTACAGAAACGTGAAGATGTGTTATGGTTTTGCAATGTAATGCATGCCTGATTGCCAAGCAAATTTGGCTTTTGTGTTAAGGTAACCAAAGCACTTAGTGAAGGATACTGCAAAGCATGGGTGTTAAAATATATTTGTCCCAGTTTAATTAGTTTTCAAAAGTGCATTTAAATGTGCTTCAAGCCTTCTGGGAAAGCCCACTATTTCATCTCTGTTCAATGCGACAACAAATAACCTCGATGCCTCTTTTTCCACAGTTCCCACCTTCTTGGGGCCAAGATACAAAAATACAAATATACAAGCAAGCAGTGTATTTATGTTACTGACTGAAACAACAGACTAGCCCAACGCTCAGTTTTACAGGCTCTACCTGAGAGCCATCAGTGCTGTTCAGCCAGCTCCCAGCCAGGACATGACTGCCACCACCAGTGACAGCTGCCCCTCCCTCCTGGGGGAGACGAGACCTTTAAGATGGCAATGCAGATTTAGGCAGGTGCCCAGACAAGTCTGTTACTCTCTCCAGACCAGGCAGCTCTGCGTGATCCCCATGACCCACCGGGGGGAAATGATGATAAAGGAGTGGCTGCTGCCCTGGGAAGCACCCTTCCTGCAGGCAGAGCTCACTCACAGGGATCTCCTGGTGCTGACAGAGAGCTGCAGAGCTGCTCACTTGTACTCTCAGGCATGTCTCAGCAGTGGGATTTTGGTGGCGTGGGGACTACCTCTGAACAAGCCCATTATTCTCTCCATTTCATTATCTAATGGTCCCTGGCTGTGCAGCAGCTGTATAAAGAGTTTGGGGCTGATTTAATTTGCCAGAGATTTCATCTGGGTAGCTGCAAGCATGGGGCTGTGATTTCTGTGACGTGGCACAACAGCAGCTGCTCAGCCCCAACTCTGAGATGGCTCTAGCCCAAAAGAAATATGAGGTGCTCATTTACATCAGTTGCAGTTTTACTTTGGAAAGAAAGTAAATTCAACTAATAAAGTAGGACAAATCCCTCTGACACATGGACAGAAACAGCTGCCTAGGAAAAAAGAGCAGCTGTAGGGGATTGTGAAAGAATAACAAATATTTCCACGGATTGGTAAGCTTAGTCTGCCACTCCTTAAATGCAAATCAAATTAAGTCATTCTTTTAGGAAATACTTATTCTAGGTAACCAAAGCACTTTGGGTGTGTTATCACTGTTCTGACCTCCAAGACCCACACAGAGACATATGGGGACAAATGTGGTCCTTTAGGGGCTAGTTCTGACCCGATTACACCCTCTGATTTGTGTAGCAAACAGCCAGTGATGAGCCAGTTCATTCCTTCTCTCAAACACCAGAGGCAGCTCCCTGCCAGCCGCAGACAGACGTGTCCGAGCACAAGTGCCATTCCAAAGGTTAGAACTGGGCAATCCAGGTAAATTGTCCTTGGCTCTCAGGCTGTAACCTCCACTGAGGGCAGGCACTCTAAATCCATGGCTTCCCTCATCCCTGTCTTTCAAAACTCTCTGCAGAGGTCTTCAGGACCATGTATTTTGTTCTAAAAGAGAGAGAAACTGAGGCACAGTGGTAACATATCTGAGGATATGTGACAGGGGTGAAGAAGCACAAATACCAATGAATCCTGACTTCCTGAGCTGTCCCTGGGGTGCTGCCATAGGCAAGCTGTGGGAACTTGAACAGGTAGACCTGTGATGAGCAGAAGGGGCCAGGAAAAAGGCAGACTCCAGGAGCTGTTTCCATTTGCTTGCTGACAGACCCAAAGGCAGAAGACAGCAGCCCTGGTCTGCTGCTGTTGGAGACTTCCAGCACGGAAGGAAACAAAGGGACAAACGTGTTTACTCCATCTGCAGACACTGCTATGGTGGGAAGAGCCATGAGCATGTCATGGGATGTGAAAAAATTCAAAATAGCTGTGACAAATTATGGCAAAAATATTAAACAGTGTGATTCAATAAAGGACAGTGTCTGAATTTCACCTGGAATAGTTCACTGACATCAGGGCAAACTGGAGAGAAGCTGGCTGAGGCAGGTAGGATCCCAAGACAGAGAGGTCAGCTGCTGGAAAGCCAAAAGCCAGAAACTCTCCAGGGGGAAGAACTCCCTCTGCTTCCCAGCAGACACAGCTAGAAAGTCTTCCTCTCCTCTTTACCCAGTGCTGCCAGAGCTGTGTCCAGGCCTGGAACCACAGGTCAGAAACATGTGGATGAAATGCAGAGTAAAATGTTCAGAGGTACAGAAAAATTGGTAAACTAGAAAAGAGTGAAACAGGAACTGTTTGGCTTAGAAAAAGGAGAGGGGAAGCACTCAGTGATTTCCAAGCAAAAGGTTACTACAGAGAAGAAGTTACAACTTATCTGTGGTGGTCTGGGCAAGAAGGGATGGGCTTGGACTGCAGTGGAGGACATTCCAAAAATATTCTTAACATTTAGCCAAAGAAAAAAAAATGGAGAAGGACTGAAAATTCTTGTGCATGAGAGATCTGGATGCTCCAGACATAAAAATCTTACATGAACAGTTTAGAAAAGGATCTTTCAGAGGCACAGCAAGGTGAGTCGATCCTGTCTTTAAAGAGAAAGAAAGGCACAGACTTATGGCCTTTCCAACCCAATTTTCTCTAACTCCTGTGACTTCTATTGTTAGTACTTGCCTTGCTAAAATGGAACAGTTTCTCATCTTCCTCGAACATACTTTGCCAAAGACAGAGCAAGGAAAAAGAGGCATTTTAATTGGAATCTTCTCCATTCACCTCCAGTACATCTCCCACAAAACAGAAAAACAGTTAAGTCATCTCTTCCTAACCACATTCTCCCATGAGGTTTTTGCAGAGAGGAAAAAGCCCAGATCCATTAAAAAAGCAATATTGCTTTTTTATTGAAATGAAAAGAACTAAAATAGTTCTTTTCCCCACAGAAAATAAAGAGGTGAATGGAGAAGCAGCAGACAGGCTTTATGGAGGCGTTTATCTCTGAACTCATCTAGATACCAGTGGTGCTAACATTGGGGAAGGACAAGGTCCTGTGTGCTTAACAAACCAGAGCAACACTGCAAATTGGGAAGGCTTTGAAGTATAGCAGACTCCTGTAACCAGTGAAAACTGTGGTGGGTGTGTGTGGGTGGATTTAGGTAAGCAGAAAGTAATTTCCTTCTCAGGTAAATTCAGCTCAGGTATGTCTGAAGGCTACAAAATTGGCTCCAGAAAAATCTCATAAGCAGCAGCTTCAAATGGATTATTCAAGCATTTTACTTTTATACTACAGTTTGCAACAAGTAAGGGGGTTTAATATTGTATGTCTTCATTCCAAGAAGAGAATTGCCAAAATCAAATTGGGGACCAGATTTTCCTAGAGGAAACCAAGAGATGAGGCTTTTCTGTGCGATCATACTGAAGTAATTCTGAAATTTAATCATGCAGACTCTTTGCAGACATTGACTTCATGTCTCCATTCTGCAGCTGGCCAAGAAGAATGGTCTTAAACTTTTGCATACACACATACACACTAATAATTGAGCATTTTTTCCTACCTGATTCCACAAAAAATCCTTTTTGCAAATATTGATCTGTCAATTCTGGCAAGAAACAAAAGCATTAAATGAGGCAAACGGAACTATAACAGGAAAAAATAGTAACAGAACTGGAACCAAAGCCACATGAAATTCTGTCTGCCATCTCTCTTTTAAACTGCTTCCAATAAAATTCATGACTCTGGAAGATATTGAAAACTCACATGCAAGCACAGTCCACAGTCATCAATCCCATTTTTTTCTGTGCTAGGCAGAGTCTTGGGCTGTAACATTTGTCACCTCCCACCCAGTTTTGGATGACTGGTGAAGCTATCAAACTTCACCTGGTCTTCTCATTCCTTGGAAAAGGCCAGAAAAAAGCACCAGCTATCAGGGAAGCCAATCACAAAATAGAACCTGCCTTTGTCCAGACAAATCCAGGGGATTTTATATCACACTTAGTTCACGGAGTCCCTCTCTCCAGAGGCTTTTGGTATAAGGGCTAAATAGGCCATGTCACTGGTGCTCTGTAGACACACACCCAGGCAGCCTGACTGGTGCAGTCAGGATCCCACAGCATCACAGAGAGCAGAACCCAGGGCAATTCCAAGGACCAGAGCACAATAAGCACTCCTCTTGTTTCTAATCAATGTTTTCTAATAAAGGTCACAGGGGGAAAAAAATACTGCCACTTAAGAAATAAGTTATAAAGAGCCAAGTCTCCAAGAAATCCCTTTGCAGGTTCTCCTGAGGACTCCGAGCTGTCATAGCTGTCCAGGATGAATGACACCCTGCAGAAAGAGACAAGAGTCCTCAGGGCAGCACTAGAGGAATTTTATTCAAGAGAATTGAATAATGTCTGATATAGGAAATTTTGTGATGAACTGATCGATTACAAGGAAGGAGTCCAAAACACAATATCCAAGGTTTTCTTTAGTGAAGGTAGGGAGACACTGGCACAGGTTGCCCAGAGAAGTTGCAGATGTCCCATCCCTTGCAGGGTCAGACTGGGTGGGGCTTAGAGCAACCTGGCCTAGTGGAAGAAGTCCTTGCCCTGGGCAGGTGGGTTGGCACAAGATGTTCTTTCAAGTCCCTTTCAATCCAAACAATTCTAGGATTCTAGGATCACAGGACAGGCCACAACTCTCTTAGAACTGCCCAACAATGCACATCCTTTCAGGCAACGCCTATTGGCTTTGTAACTGCCTCGAGAGATTTTTAATTCAACTTTTTATCCTTTTCACTAGACATGTTCCCGGCTGGAACAAAATAAATTACCCTTAGCTATCCAAGTGAAAATTAAAAAGCATCAGTAAGACTTGACTAACATCTTAACACATTCCAAATCTCTTCCAAACCCATATTATCATTCTGAACAGGAAAGTATAATCAATCCCCTCCTACCTTCTTTTCACTGTTCTAAGTAGACTTTTCCTTTACTTATAGCTGTGGTGTTGCAGACTTGCAATCTACCAGAAAAAAACTTAATAAAGGAAAACTATTTTTGCTCTTTCCCCCATACTCATCAGGCATAAAAACAGCACCAAAAAAAAATTTAAAAATCCTGCAAGGTCACCTTATTCATGTGCCCTCAGACTGGTCTGAATAGTCTGACTCCCTGTTATCCAAAGCTTCATTTTCTGGGAATGGCACTGATTTCAGTAAACCTATTCCCACAGGTTAAGGACAAGCCAGTGAGTTTATTTGAATGACAGCTCCACATACCCATACCTTCATCCTGAGATAGTAGAAATGGTTCCAGTCTAATAAGATTAGGTTTCTTCAGTCCTGAAAAGAAACAGCTAAGGGAAGTATAAAAATATCCATAAAATCAGGAATGGTGTGGAGACAGGGAACAGGTACAGGCTGCACATGCGCTGTCTCCAAATCAGACAAAACCATAAGAACAGCTTCAAAACAATCTAAAGGAGGTGGGTTTACATAAACATGTATTGCAGCCAAGGAGCTTGTTGTTCTTGACTGTTGTGGATGACAGAAGTTGACACAGGCTAAAAATTAGAACATTTCTCTGAAGAATAAAGTACAAAGACAGACACTGCCTTTGCTGTACAAAAGCCCTGCACACAAAGTGCTGGAAGCAAGACTATTTAGAAAACCACCACTATACTTGCCTGTATGCTGCTGTGAACGAGACACTGGGCTAGATCCAGCATGTTTATTCCTATTTCTTCCTTATAAGATTTTTTTTAACAAGACAAAAGATTGCTGGGAGGAAAAACAAGGTTAGGAAATAATGTTACTGAATGCTTTCAGTATTCCAGTAAAAACAGAAGAGAAAGAAGTATTACTTTTCCAGAAACTTCAATGAAAAACAGTGCTTACAATGTGTTTTCCAAAATGTTCATGCTTCTTGTCCCAGTAGTAACCTCGGTGTCATGCCATGTGCTCCTCATTACAGTTTAGAGTGAAGCTTGCTTTGAAGTGTTACAGTGCCATACAAAATGCACTCGCTCTTTATGTGTGTTCTCACACAAATCTGCTGGCTTGAGCAACAGAACACATTTCTGCTCCTCCTAATTCCTGCTTGCCCTAAAATTGAAGAGCTTTGCCCTCTTCTGTGTGTCACCAAGAACACTGATCTCAGAGACTCAGTCAAATACCCAGGGAAAGCCTTCCTGAGGCGTCAGATGTTAAATAGGGAGTTTACATTCACCTGCAAGAATTTTATTGATCGAGGTTAGTCACAAGAAGGAGGAGACCCCAGATCCATAATAAGTCTTTGGGATAACAAGCTAATACAAAATTTGTAAGGAAACATATTTCTAGTTATAAGATCAGGCATCACTAAGAGGTTTTTTGTGCATGGAAAGTTCTTATTTAAAAGCATGTTCAGATTTGCAATGGCAGCTACAAACCTTATCAAAACTGAAGTGAGCCTGCTGGTGCTCTTTCTAGAACAGGTCTCTGTGGGATGAGCAGGAACTTCATCCCTCACCACTCATCACTGGGTCTCTCACACACAGGGAGTGAGCTCTTCATGAGGCATTAAAAACAAAATAAAACACTTCTACCATTTGGCAACAAAACTTAAGAGAAAAATCTCTCGATTTCATATCAAGGAAAGGTTCAGTTACATTTGGAGATGCTTCTTGGCAACAAGTCAAAATTCTGGCCTTCTATTTCTCCAAGGTATGGGAAGATAGAAAAAGTTAAATAGTCCATGAGACTTCAAATGATAATTTTCTAAACCTACTATGGGATTTAGAAGACTTAACCCAAATGTAACGTGTCCAAATAATAGTTCATTTCTAACCACATGTCTGCAATATAAATGACACTCACAACCCTATAAACCCCCTCAATTCTTCCTCTTCTGATTTTCAAATTTATTCATAGGAAAACACTTCAGTCATCACTGAGATGTGATTGCCTCTTGGGTGGCAGGCAGCACTTAAACTGCTCAGTGCTTGAGGATGCAACCAGATGAGACAGAGCCAAGAGAATTATACCTGGGCAAAACAGCCCAAATCCCCTGGAGCACTCTGGCTCTAACTCTCACTGACACCCTTGGCACTGTGGTCCTAAATAACTGCAGGGATCTGTGACAGTGCAGTTACTCCCAGCAGAGTTTGGTCAGCATGCAGCACTAAGTGCCCTGTCCTCTCCAGGAGTGATGATGGGTAATGGGAAGTTGAGACACATTCTGTTTTACTCCTCCTGCCAGTAGAGCCTCCAGACAGAGCTGTTGAGACAATCGTGACAGTTAGCAGTTTCAAGGCTGCTCTGCTGGGTGGATGACAACGCAGAAGGACACCCCAGTGTCCACAGCAAGCCTAGGCATTAGCATTCACATGTCTGTGTCAGCACACTCCAGCTCTGAGTAAAGCACAGCAAGCTGCCAGCCCAGCTTCTGCAAGCCTGGAAAATTCGACTAAGAGAACAAAGTGTATAGACAGACATTATGGGAAGCAAATTGTCAGGATTGCTATGGTAACAACAGGGAGTGAATGATGACTTCAAGGTCATGACAACATATGCATCTTGTAGGAACAGCTAATTGTCTGACTCTGCTCACTGACACTCACTGACACCACAACATATTTTTCACTAAATACCTTAGTATTTGAATTTTGCTGCCTCCAGCTACTATTAACATATTTCGCATTCATTCTTTGAATAAATCCCCACTAATGTTTCCAGTTAAAGTTCCCAAACATATATTCAATTTATATTTAATGAGACAGTGTGAGTTAAGTAAACGAGTGCTCATTAATTAAAGCATATGTATAGTGGGCTGAGAGGATTAATTAGTTAATGTTTGCAGAGAGCTCTAAAAAATGCAAAAAACTATCTTAACATGAACTGTGCTTTGGAAGAAAGAAGGAGATTGAGGAGATGAAGAAATACAGAACATTATATCTAGCATTTAATGAACACCTCTTAAAATCATGCATGATTTGTCATCAGTGTTATCTGCAATGAGAAATGAGCCACACATTAGTTAAAATCTGTTTTATCAGTTGTTACTTTTCTGTTAAAAGTAAAATGGGCTAAATTCTCCAGTTCTGTCTCCACTGGGACAGTGCCATATAACACGACTAGCCAGAGTTATCCAGGATAAGCACCAAGAGGGGACAACATGGCCCAGGGGCAGGAACAGTGTTTGAAGAGTTCCCAGTGCAGGCTTGCTGAGTCCCAGTGGTTTCCAGTTAAATGCAGAACACACATTTTTCTAATGCTCCCATCCATTTCCATGGCACCCAGCAAATCCCTGAGCCGAGCAATGGGGCTGCCAGCTCCTCTCTGGCTTCAGGGTGGAAATCGCCGATGCTCAGATCTTCTGGCTGCAACCCCTATAGACATCTTCCCTCCCCTCCTTGCTTTTCTCAATGATTTCCACTCCTGGGCACTGTCTGTATACTTGGAGACCTGCTTGACAACATGAATGAAGAAAAAGAGCTCTTAGAGTTTTCTAGCACAGCCTGCTGCTGGCAGGGAGAAGGCAGCTTGGTCAGAGTTACCTCTGCTGCTCCTTGGGCTGTGCTGAGACAGCTCAGGGCCCACAGCCCCAAACCCCTCCAAACCCACACAGCCCCAGGGCTCAGAGTCTGCTCTGCAGGCATCATCTCGGGGAATGATGGACTCCTGAGCAAGAGCCACCAAAGCTGCCGCACGTGATTTCACTATCCCACCCCGACACTCGAGGGATGAGCAGGGAGTACTTGTGGGCAGACAGCCAGAAAGATTGTGTTTCTTTGACTTTTGCCAAGGTAGTTCATTTTATACAAAGCTGGAGAGAAGGGGCAGAACGAAGTAAGTCACCCAGGGAAGACTTCTCTAGACAGTGTAATTGATGCAGGGCAGTATAATTGATGTAGGCTGTGTATTAGAAGAGCTTTCCAGGACAACACACTGGTAAACCTTATGCTCCTGCTAAACAGCCCTAGAAATTAATTTGGCTGTCTGCAAACATAGAATAAAATAGTCTGCCTGACCTCAAGGTGAGTCTTTCAACCAAAACAGGGCAAGGAATGTGCTTCTCCTTTCACCTCCTGAAAACTTAATAAAATATGAAGAAGCAATAGAGTCTACCTGTGACAGGCTGCTCAGCACCTGGGCTGTGCTGTGTCCTCCCCAGACCCCAGGACTGAATGCACAAGGGCCCAAATTCCTTCCCACCTTCACATGAGGCATTGAATAAGAGGGAAAACCAGCACAGTATCTGTGAGGGCTCCAGCCATGGTGGGTGCTGCTGGGGCTTAAGTGGCACTCTGGGACCATGTGCCCCATGCAGGTGAGTTCCATAACCAGCAGCCAAAATCCTTAACCAGTCAAGTATCTATTAACCCCTGAAGTCAGGGGAAACCTTCCAGCTCTAAATCCCACAAGATGGAATAATCTATTTAAAAAGTTTCTGGGATGCTGCAATCTACCTCTAAAGCCCAGATCCAAAGCAACATATCCCTGGAGAGATCTGATTACTTACAAACTCCAACAAATGGCAGCCTCGCTTCTGTAGTTGCCTCCTGCCTGCTGCAGGGAAAGGCAGCTTGTTCCAGTCTTAGGGAGAGATTGTGGCTGCTGCCGCAGGCACAGCTCTCCACAGGTTAGGAGAAGCTTCTGCAGCTTGTCTGGGGAGAGTTCTGGAGCAGTACCATGGAAGAGGAAAGCCCTTGGGTGGCAGGGGCAGAGAAAGCAGGATGATCAATAGCAAGATTCAAGGATGCCTGGAGAACAAAGCAGCACAGATCAGCTTCATTTCCAGAATTGTCTGCCACTGGGTTTCATTATCCCCCCAAAAGGGCTAATGACCTGCTTGCTTGATGTTTCTGCTGTCCTGCCAGCCACCCTGCTAACTTGAGGGGCTCTCTGGGCAGTATCCCCCAAGAAAAAATCCATGTAAGCATATGCCTCCAAGCAGCTGCTGCCAGCATTCCTGGTGTGCTGCTCAGAAGAGAACCATGTTTCCTTTCAGAATAATCCTCATTTGTTCAGTAGGCTTAGGAGGGTCTCACTGGTAAGGAATGCTGGATGATTTATTCAGCAGTGCCTTTCTCCTGGAAGGACATAAGCCATTCTCTTAGGAGACCTACGAAAATCACATTAACACTAATGTGTTCTTTGATGATTAGAGTTTCCCTGGCAACACTCCATCAGTGTAGGCTGGCAAAATATATTGTCATAATTGGAGATAGACTTTTCCCCCTTTTGCATTACAAAGTAATCCAGCTGAAGGACTCCAACTGGATTCTTCCACATATGGTGCCTATTTTCAATTAAAACTCTCTCCTCTGAGATTATGGAAGAAGCAAGTTTTCAGGAATTTCCCCACACTGTCAGTTGTGTGCTCATGTGGTTTTGTTTAACACAGAGCAAGAACTGGATCTCCCATCTGTTGCTCCATGGCTTATGCAACATTTAGCTGAGTGTTTTGTATTAATGATGGTCACCAGTAATAAAACAGTTTGTAGATTAGGAATTTATACCACCTTTATAATTAATAGCACTTCTTGCTAAATTTCTTCTATGGTACTTTCTGTCCTAAATTCTCAAAGCACTTTCTCTTCCTGTCTAGATCCCACCTGCAGGCCATAATCTACCACGGGGCACTGGCTCAGCTTCTAATTGGGGAAAAATGGAGACATTGCAGGGCACCAGCTGGTGCAGCTATTGCAGGAAATCACAGCTATCAGACTTAATGAGAGAGACCACAGCAGCTACTAGAGAAGCTGTTGCACCAAACGTCAGTGGAATTTCTTTATTTTTCAGTAGATAAGTGCAGTCAAAACCTCAAACATTTGCTAGAGGCATTGATTAAGTTTGCAAGCACCAGCACCCACTCGGGGAAACCAACCTGACCATAATTATCTGTGTAACTAAGTCCTGACAAACACTTCCATTGGATAAGATAAGAGGCTTTAGGAACTGATACTTGCCAAGACCTGTTCCATATTCCCAGTCTGGCTACTGAGAAAATTCAAGCAGCTCCAAGCCTCAAAGAAAACTTGAGGCAATCACTGGTGAAAAGACAAAGCCTTGATCTCTCCCCAAAGTTGGACTTGAAGTCTAATAATGGGTCCTGAAGAAACAGGAAGCATAAATTATTTCTGTTAAAAGTACAGAATTAAAGTTATGCTAATAGAAGTCATTTAGCCATCTGAGCAGTCTCCTAGCAATTGCATAAATTACTGACTGAACAAGGAGTTTCAACCAGAACATGATTTCATGGACAGACCCTGACTGATTTCCAGGCAAGCAATGAGCACTCTGGAGGAGCTGCTCTATCCTCAGATGAATGGAACTAATAAGACACAGAAAGCTGTTTAATAAACAAAGTCCCCCTTTTTCTCATGTGAACTGTACAGGAACAGAGTATGTGAATAGAGATGCCTTTGCTATTTCTCTGTATTTCCCAGACTGTTTCCTCGTCAAGCCTTTGCCACTCACTTTAAGCCCATCACTTCTAAGCCCCAACTGCTTTGATCTGCAGCACAGAGCCCATGGCACTGCTGACACCTCCTGAGAGGTTTTGTCACCTCTATAAATCCATATGCTCCACTCAAGGCAGTTTTTTTTTTTTTTTTTTTTTTTTTTCTGACTGGTCTCTCTCTGCCTCCAGCGACAGAACGGCAGAGTTTTGGTTTAAATCTGTTATTCCCCTCTAAGACTCAGACATTTGTAGCTCATAAATTGCAGTTTAGCAGATAGATTGAGATGTTTCAAGTTTATCTGCCCACATAAGTAACAGCAAATTGTAGCGTGAGCCCTGTGTGCAATTTTGCTCTAGTGCCCCGAGGCTGGGAAGTGGCTCTGGGAAGCTGTTTTGCTGGAGATGAGCACTTTCCCAGTCACCATCTTTCCAACACAAAGCTCTCCTCCCTCTGAAGTGGCTCTGGGAAAAGTGATGGATGTACTGCGGACAGAAGCTTTATAAATGGCCCAAACTGAAAACCTGTACAGTGAGCTAAAACTGCTTGTTTGAGAAAACATCTCAGAACTTCTTACTCAGTTGGGAAAAAGGTCATTGGACTTCTTTTAATCGTGCCTAAAAGGGTTCTGAACATTCCTAGGGAACAGCAACAGTCCTGCTGAATCACCATGAGGAAAAGCCTGTATCTGGGCAGATCTAGCTTTGCAGACAAGAAGCTTCAAATTCCTTAGGACTAGAAGGATTTGAAAGAAGAACCAGCTGTGCACACATTTAACAGCATTTAGCACAGGAGAACTGGATCCTCCAGCTACTATCACAGTGAAGTTTATCACCATGGGCAGAAATGAGTATAGGAAACTTCTTTTCCTGAGGCATTTCCATGGCTGTAATCACATTCATTTTATCTATAAAGTGCCCAAAGCAACCTCAGGCCCATCCATGTCTCCACAGCCAAAGGCACAGGGATATCACAGTCTAACTCCAGCAAATGCTAATCTAGGTTTTAATGAGGCATAAACAAAAGACTTGTGGCAAATATTATTTTTAGGACCGTGATGGTGTCAGACTGGAAGGAGCATTTCTGTCCCACCTGCATTCTCAGTCTGTGATCAGTCCCAGAGGACAGACTGGCACACCGACGAAGCCACAGGAATGTCCCAGGTCTCCTTATGACCCACTCCCACACAGAGCTGGGGTTCCTGTTTATGGCAGCACACAGCAATGCCCCCATGCAAGACCCCACCAGGCAATGGTGAAGATTTTGGCCTCATATTTGCCAAGCCTCATCTTCTGTAGGGAGACACTGCAACAATCTGGCATCTTGGCCCCCTTCTGCCACTGCATTTCTGAGGGGAAACAGACAGAGATGGGGCTGGCCAAGACTCCCTGTCCCAAATTTCTGTGGCAGGTTCCAAACCTACAGCACTGATGGGTACAGAGCCTCATCAGCTCCCAGTGGCAATAACCAAATCTTCCTGTTACTCCAACTGTCTTGAAAATCTGAAGCTCATTAACAGGAACAAACAGGGAAGGAGAATGGCACAGTGCTCTATCAAAGGTTCATCTCTGAGGAGCAAACCAATCACTGCTGCTGCTTCCATCCAGCTCCAGCATGACCTCTATTTACCCACGGCTCTCTGCAACCCACAGAGACATCAAGTGGCCAAAGAATCCAGTTGCACATACTGAGCAGACTGCAGACTTGCTGAGGAAGGTTTGGGAAGAGAGTGGAACATCTGAGGATAAGAAAAATGGAGCCATTCAGAACCCATCAAGGATTATTTTTTCCATGTTTTTACTCAATGTTATTTCATTTCATTCTTCCTTTTTCTCTTCTGATTATAAGCCCAGTAAAAACAAGTCAAAAAATAAAATAAAATAAAAAACCCCAAAACCACAAAACCAACCAAGCAAACAAAAAAGAAACAGAAAAGAAACTAGGTGATCCCTGAAGATTGAATGTACACACCCACCAGTCCACTCAGACACTTCCCCTGCAGGGTGTGTGCCAAAGCCCCTCAACACAACAATCTGCTAAAGGAGACCCTGGCGCTGGGGCCTGTGCTCAGGCAAGAGAAGAAGCACAGTAAACAGGTTGTGCAAATTTATTTCCTGGAGTCTGCCCTCCCTCTCCTTCTCTCTTTATAAAGTAAATTTGCTATTATTGTTATTGTTAGTTTGGGTTTGGTTGGGTTTTTTCCCCCTGAATAACTTCTGTGATGTTATCAGCAACACAAAGCAGAACAGAATAGAGGGGAGATGTCTTTCTCTCAGAGAGCTGGAAAAAAAAAAACATTTCAAAGCTAATCCTAGACCAAAGCTCACATCACTTGCTCTTTTCTACACATGATACATCTGATAGTGACAGGCAGTGGCTATGGACCTTGGCAGCAAGTCCAGGAGCCCCAGAGATGCTGGCAGGTACCACCCCCGGCGGATGATGCTGTCAGGATCTTGCCAGTACTTTCTGGGAACCAGCTTACTAAATCTTGTCTTAAATCACTTGATTCAGAGGGGGTTTATCTCACACCAGAAGCTAAGAGGGTGAGGAATTATGGGACAAGTGTTGTGTGCAGGTGGCAGAGGTGAAGGACAGTCACAGTTTTGGCAAGACAGCCTTACAAACTCTTAAACACCACAATAGGTGCTTCCTGCAGTGCTGTTTCAGAGGAGGCTTTTGCTTTCCCTCTCCCAAGCAATTCCCATCATAGTCTTCAAAAGAGCTGAGACCATGCTCATGCCTCCAGGTCTTCAGCTCCCCCAGGAACCATCTTAATTAGATGCATAATCAGTCCCTCCTGCTTGGAACAAGTAACTCCTCAAGTCTTCAATTTCCTAGAAGGAACAAGAAGGAAGACTCCTGGGACAGAGACCATGGACACCTGAATAGAGAGGCCAGGCTGAAGGCATGAGAAATCTGTCCCCAGCCACAGAGCAGAGAGAAAACCATGCACCAGGACCTCCCAACGCAAAGATAGGTCAGCTCTCAGTCTCCCTGCTGCTGGAAGCTTGCCAGTGTAAAAGGAAAGCATGTGTGATGGGATTGTTACAGAAAACCTGGATTTAACCTGCCAAGAGACCAGTGTTTCACACTGAGGTTCAGGCACTCATTTGAACCAGCAGCCCTTGCAGTCCTGAAACATTAAATCCTGACAAATTTTCCCCTAAGACACACCTTCCCTTCTCCTTCTCCCACTGTTGCCTGCCAACTCAAATTCAGCTGCCTGGTTCTGGGGAGAATCAAATATGCATTGCTTCCTGAGCAGTGGAACATGCCAAACCTATTTTCCTTCACAAGCACCAATGTGGATTCTCTTGTTGAGCACCCACAGCAATGCCTAAGATGCCTCAGCCCAGTTTCACTAAAGCTCACCTATTGTTGGTTCAAAGAGTAGAGAGGCTGACAAAGTTTCACCTCAAACCACAGGAAGTTAGGCAAGAAAAAAGGCAGATCCCAAAAGAATTTCCAGAGAGGAGAGTTTCTCCAGCTCAAACCAACACTTCCAGAGTAGCTGGACAGTAACTGTGTCTGACAGAGCAAAGCTTGTTTTACTGCACTTCAAACATCTTCTCTGGGGAGACCAGAGCTCCCCAGGGCTCCCAGCAATGCCCTTTCATATACGTTTGAAAATAACATCCAGATAAACTCTTTCCAGCTGGATTTGTCTTTCCAATTCAGGTTTAAAAGCTGTGCAGTCTGTAAGAACTGACATTGCTGCAGTCAGAGCTGCACGATGAAATTCCACTTTTAAAATACGAAGTTTGTTTGCCATTATCCTCAATTCAGCCCAGGTTCCAGGAGTGCAGCTGGGATAGACATCACCCATGGGTGTTCCCTCTTTTGGCAGTGGCACCTCTCTGAAACTGCCCCCACTATTGTCAGTAAGTGAGGACAGAACTGCACAGAGCTGCTCTAGCTCTGTGGATATCAAACAGACAGCTTTATTAAACCCAATGGACAATTGTCCTCTCTGTGTTTCAGATTGGTCTGAAACTGTACTTCAGGGGACAATTAATCTTCAAAATCAATTTTTTGTCAGGAGGCTAAATTTCAATTGTCTCAGGAATGGTGGTGCTGGGCTGGTAATAACTGTCTGATGAGGCAGCCTCTGAATTCACTGCCCAAGAGAACACTTTTTATTAATAACTTTTGTCACAAACCACAGGTCCTTTTTTTGACTTTGAGAAAACATGTCACTTTATTTACTGTGTTAAAAACCTCACGCTGTCAGGAGTCAGAAGATTTGCTTTGGGTTTTCATTGCATTGTGAGTCAGGGAGTATTTTAAGTAATATACTCCCTTTTCATAAGGAAGGCAAAGCAAACCCCCAGTAGAAACACAATAAAAATGCTCTTTTTCCTTCCTTTGCATTTGTGGCCTTTTCCCCATGCCCCACTCCATAGTAATCCTGATTTCCCTTCACATCCCTCCTACTATTTATGCACACAGTTGATTGCTGTCTGGCTGCTGCATTTGGACCCCGGGCTCACTACTTGCCACCATCCAGAGGAGCACAGCTCCCAGAGGATCCTTGGAATCCTCACAAGCATCAATTCCATGTGCTGGAGGTGAGGCTGGCCCAGGACTCCACACCCAGCAGGTGCTGAGCTTGGCTCCCTGCAGCACGGATATCCCAGGGTTTAATCCAGTGACACTGCCAGTGCCTGAATCACTGCAGAAGCAGGACTGATCCAGGGCCCCCTCATCCCAAGGGACTCTAAGGCTCTCTCTTGCAGCACTTCCCTTGGTGTGGGAGCTCAGTTCATCCAAGAGCAGCACACCCTGAGCAGCAGGGCCTGCAGAGTGGAGCTATCAGAGCAAACCTGTGTAGCCAGCACACTCTCCTGGCTCAGTGGAGACATGGCTGTGCCTCTCAGTGAGCAGGCAGAGCAAACCTTGGCTTTTCAGCTTGAGCACATGCCTGTTGGATTCAGAACACTGCTGTGCTAATGCAGAGGGTGCTGCCTGATCTCCTCAAGCCATGGGAGTGATGTCAGCCTGAGCCAGGCACATCCCACACTCATTTCCTGGTGAATAGTCCAAAGTGTGTCAATACACTGAACTTCTACATCATGCTTCTGAAAGCCCAGATTTCCCCAGGAGAGGTCTGGTGCTGGCAATGTGTTTCACATACCTTGCTTGTCACCAGGCACCTCTCACTGGTACCCTCAACCTTGCCAACACTGTGCTTCCACTGAACTGGAAGATGGCCCCAGATCCCCCATGTTCTGCTACAACTGTCCTTCCTGTAGAGGAATCCCCAGTGTTTCAGGAAATTGGGCTCTTCAGGAGCTACTTTTTACTAGCAGAGTAATACTAATGAATTGAATTGCTTTTAAGTCCCTGCATGTTCTTTATTTCCAGCTGACCCAGCTAAAGTTCATTTGATTTGAAAGATAATCCAATAAGCATCAATTAATAAAATTAACTTTGCAAGGATTGGATTTCCCTAGTGCATGAGACAGATTAAGGGACAGGCCAAAAGGGAAACAGAGCTGAAACTTCGGTTATAAAAAGGCATTTTTGCTAAATCCTATACATTTTCCTTTGTGCAAGCGAAGGTTCAAAGGACTCCTGCCCTGCAGAAGACAAGGCCACCACTGTCTGTGAGAGAATAAATCCCTCCCAGGTATTGAAACAGGCACTGCACAGGTCCTGAACAACTAGGTTTGTCCAGGCTGGTCCTGCAGGCCCTGAGAAGCAGGAATGATGCTGCAGAATTGTTACAAGCCAGGCAGACCTGCCAGGTCCCAGCTCACTGTCGTGGGCTCTGCCATCCCCAGATTCACCCTGAGCTCTGTCCAGCCCACACAGGCTGGAGCATCTCCACCATGGAAGCACACAATTATCCTGAGGAATGAAACAAATGGAAGGAAGATTCAGGAGGAGAAAGGAATATGCTGTGTGCTTGGAAGTGAGGAGAGCAGTGTCTGAAAGGCCTGTAATAGTGCTCCTTGCATCCTGTAACATTTGTATTGCTGCTTGCATTATCTGATCACAGCTGGAAGAACTCATTCTCTGCTACTGAAGACCACATTGAGTTTTTTATAAGTCCTGAAAACAAAGGTTTGGTAAAAGCTCTCTGCTGTCCAAATATGCTTTTGAATGATTAGCACCAGATTAAGTTCTTTCACTTTTAACCACGAACCGTTTTCTTACCACAGCCAGTGTACTTTTGAGACAGTTACCTCTATATGGCTAGAGGCAAAACACATCACAAGGACTCTCCTGAGCTGCTGCAGTGTTTTCAGAACAGGCTGGCTTCTGAGCACAGGAATGGGAGTAATCCCTTTAGTGACCCCAAATACATTCTCAAGCACAAAACATGCTTTGACACTTCAATTCATATAGCATGAAAACACCATGTATGTCAAAGAAAAAAAAAGGAGCAATATGCTTAGTTACAAGGAAATGCCATTAACCAGCAGTCTGGGGTTGCTGCAAGGCTGAGCTCAGCCCATGAAAAATTAAAGGCAACAGAGACCTCTAATGCATCACGTATCAGGAGAACCATTAAGTAATCAGTCAGCAACCAGTTTTATAGGCATTTTGGGCATAATTCAATCTCCATTCATTTTAGATCATTTCCTTAATGAAGTAATGCACTGGACATAAATATTTCAGTGCAACTCTCCAATGCTCTTTAAGTAGTAAGCAGCTTTCAGTAACACAGAACCCAATTAAGCTGTACAGGATAAAAACTGGCATACAAAAAAACCCTAAAGAAGGACTAGATGCAGGAATAGTGATGTGTCTAAATCCACAAGAGTTTAGCATATAGATACAGCTGTGCTCCTGAAAAGCCATTGTAGACAGCAAACAAAATCAGAACAGAAGAAAAATCTGGGGTTATTAAGATACTATTCTATTCTATAGCTAGACTGACTCTTCCTTACATGTGCACCTCAAGCAATTTGGGGTAAGGCTTGTCTTTTCTGTTTCATGTTTGTACAGCACCAACACAGTGGGATAAGTATTTTGAGGGGAATTTCCCTGTGATTTCATCACAGCAGTGATGCTTTTCCTGCCTTCATGCTCAGCAAAAAGGGAATGGGTTAGCAAGAAAAATGTTTCCTTCAGTGCTTTTTCCTGCTGTTCACAGCACTACGTGGTAGTTTGGCTACAGAACATCTCTCTTCCACAGATTATGGTAGCTCAGTAAGACATTTAAAATACATACTAGGAGGTTGCTATAGCAGATATGTACCAGCCCATACCCCACCCAGACCCTCCTGCTTTGCAGAAGCCACCCACTCCTGTCCCCCTTGGAGGGGAGGCTGCCAGGCCAAGTTTTCAGACAGGTTGCTTGACACGAGTGCATTCAGTACAGCCTGAGAGAGGTGCCACACATCCCAAAGCCACTTCGAGCTTCAAAGCAGCAGCCACAGGTTTCTCTGGGATTCACACCACAGGATGATAAGATTCTTCAAAACAGAAAGCTCTGCAAGCCCAAGAAAACCATTTACTGCTTTTGAACCACAGGCTGAAGTATTTCACACCAAAAGTTACAACAAACATGGGGGAGGTAAGCTAGGGAATTCCTTTTAGCATGTAAGAGCCAATTTTTAATCCCTGAGGAGTAAACCAAAACACTTCACAACAAAAGAAGAGAAAAGTCTAAATCCATCAAAAGGATGGGAAAGAGTCTTTCCAAGTGTGAAAAGGCCTATTCTCAGGAGAGCAAGCTGGGAAGGGCTGGTGAGAAAATGGAGGAGTTGCTTCAGGGCATTAACAGCTTATAGGGGACGGTGGTGGAGACTGGTTCCCAGCTGGAGCTGGGTGTGAGTGGTTGTGTTACTCGTCAAGTAGAACTCCCTCTTCTTTGAGAAGTTTAGACTTCACACAATCCCTTAAAACTAGTGAATCCCCCCCTCCCCCCGTAATGTCCCAGCAGCTGATGCGTTGTATTGGTAGTGAACAGCATTCCTGTGGCTGCCACCCCAGGGCTGAAAGGCTGAGGTCTTGGCAGCTCTACTTACAGCTCATCACACAGTGAGTTTGCCCTGGGCCTGAGGCAAGAGCCCAGGGAAAAGTACTGCCCCGATCTTCCCTGGATTACACTGTGTACTGGCAAAGGGGCTTCTATTACTTCAATTCTGCTTCTTGGTTTTTGTTTGTTTTTTTTTTTTTTTTTTTTTTTTTTAAGTTTTTGGGCGTTTGGCTTTACCACATATTCAGCACTATTAAAATCCACATTTTGCTGCACAGTTTCTACAATGAAATAAACAGGTGTGCAATACTGTAAATAAGAAAATTGCCTAAATACCACCCTGCATGCTCTCAATAATTTAGATGCCAATGGCTACTACCACCTACACTGCTGAATGATATATATTAAAAAATGTAAAGGAATATAGGTTTCCAAAGACTGCTGGTCAGCCTAGAGGAGGAATCCTCTCTGCTGTCAGTTCCCAGCTGCAGGGTGTTGAAAGGAGCAAAGCAGAGTAACAGCTCTCAAAGTGAGCTCTGTCTGTGCCCAGCCTGACACAGCTCTGTAGTGAATAACTGCCCCCACACAGCTGTTAAAGGGATGCTCAGCCCAGCAGAGTCCGACTTCTGGAGGGTTTCAAATGCCGTCATCCAACAGAGGCCCCTTGCACTATTTTTTACCCTGAGGACTCTGCAGGACAAAAGCACCATCGACCCATCTGTGCCGGGATTATTCCTCTCTGTGCACACCCCAGAGGTGTGGGCTGCATTTCCCTGTGCTCCTCCGGTCCGATCAGGAGGCACAACCGTGAGAGGGGAGCTGTGGCTTCTCTGCCGTGTGCTGGGGGCTGGCAGCACCCGAAACCACAGCCCCTGGGCGCAGGTGTCCCTAGACCCACACACAGGTCCGTGTCTCCCGGGGCAGGTGCGTGTCCCTAGACCCACACACAGGTCCGTGTCTCCCGGGGCAGGTGCGTGTCCCTAGACCCACACACAGGTCCGTGTCTCCCGGGGCAGGTGCAGCGCTGCCGCCGCTGAGCGCCCATCCAGCCTTTTCTTTCTGGCCACTAGAGAGAGCCCTGGGATAAAATGGAATGCTGCTGGAGCACACGGGCAATAATAAACACTTAAAAGTATAATAAAGCATTTTTCTGCCTTCCTGATTTTTTTTTTCTCCCGAAAATGATTAAATTTTTTCTATATTAATCCAATTTAATTTTCAAGCCTTTGTTTTTAATTAGCTCTTCATTTCTCAAGGAAGACCTGGTTTGGTAGGTAAACTGCCATGCTTTTCTCCCATCCCTTGTTAAGGATATTTTGGAAAAAAAATTCTCCCCAGGAAGGACTGGGCTTCACACCACGGCTAGCACAAAAACTGAGTAACGTTCACTTGTGCGAGGAATGCAAAGGTTGGTTGATAATACACCCAGTAAGTGTGGGGTAGAGGTATCAAAGCATTTCCATGGGAGTTTGGGAGTGCAGAGGTATCAGTGTGAGCTCTGGTGAGCTTTACCTGAAGGCAAAAGCTCTTTAGTGCCACACGATATTTTAATGTTTGTCTGGGTTGGAATGCTGCAGCCCTGGGCTTTCTCACACAGCTCCCACTTTGGGAGGGACTCAAAACCTGCACAGAGCCATGCTCTGCACACCTCGAGGTAATCAGCACTAACTTCAGTCTGGGCTGTGTGGTACCAAGGAATACAATTTAAGGAATAAGGCCTCCAGCTTCTTGCCTGGGTGTGTACTGCTTTTAGAAACATTCCAGTAACCCACTAAAAGGGTGACTACAGGTATTTAATTTTTTGTTGTTTGGTTTTTTTTTTTTTTTCTGCAAGATCTGCCAATGCTCTGATTTTTAGGTTTAGTAACTAATTTTGAGAGTTTGTTCAAAATTCAGGTGGGCTGGACTGGGCCACAGGGTTTGGCCACCCATATGGTGACATTTTCCTTTGGTCCTGGGGTCTTTCTCTCCTTCTGTCCTAGGGAACATGTGCTCTATTTGCACAGCTGAAGTTCATGAAATTAGGAGAATATTTAGAGAAATTAAAATCTTCAGCTGAGTGCAAAGTGATTTCTAAATTACAGCTGGTGCTGGGGTCCTGTCAATCAGGGCATCCTGACTTCAAGCAGCCACCTTCCCAAGACCAGCTACCACTGTGTCCCACAGAAAAGAAAACCATCCCTTCCTGGCTTACCTGCTTCCAACAGAAGCCACTGCTATCAGCCTGGACCCATAAAGGGCTGTGGTATTTCCACAGCTAAAAGCAGAAAACAGAAAACAGCAGGGCCAGGTGGGGTCAGCTTTGGCTGGTTGTTTCAGCATCCTTGTGGATGAGACAAGCTGGCATTAATGTGCACCTTGGCACGTCTGGTTTAACTACTGGCATCAGGAAAGCTGGCTTGGCTTCCAGGTGGAGCAAGTACCAGGAGAACCTGTTTTTCTGTTGCTGTTAGGCCATTCCAGTTTTCTCTAGCAAAGAGAGACCTGCCCACCCCAGAGGCCTGCACTGCTGCTCCTGGTCCCTGTTACCCCTGGGGATGTTAACGGGACACAGCTGCTGCCAGCTCTGTAGGCATGGCCACACTGGAGCAACTCTGCTGTGGGTCCTCTCTGCCTCAGGTGTGGCAGCAATGCACACCTGAGCAATGTGTGTGAGCAATACATCCCTCTCCTCCTGTGGGACGCTCTGCACCGACTCTTCCTCATTTCCTGTGGCAACAGTGGCAGTCCTGGCTGTGCACAGCACTCACTGCCTAAGGTTGGGGACTTTTCCAGTAGGACAGTGTGTCTAGAAAAGTCACTGAGAAACCCTTGTTCTTGGTGCCTCCTGTTGCCTTTGGAGGAGAGGGGACTGCAAGGAATCCCTTTCTCCAGACTTGCCTGCATGCTTGATGGGAGGGATGTCCCTGGACATTACCAGGCATCTTCAGGCTGGCCTTCGGTGTTTCAGTTGTTAATTTTGAGCAACTAACAACTAAATAAAAAAACACAACTGAGGTGCTTGAGTGAGGTTTATATGTCCCTTGTCAGGCTGAGCAGAACCTTTTGGGATAAGGTGCTGTGTGGCAGCACTGGCCCATGCCAGTAGTGGGAATGAACCTTGAGTATGTGGCATCTCATTCTCTCCCCGAATTCCACCTCCTACTGCTCTGCCAGCACTGGTTAAAGCTCCTTTTCAGTTTTGCTGGGACAAAGCTCACAGTCCCCAAGCACCCTCTGTTGCCATGCACATGGATGGCCATGTCAGCACTCTCTGGACACTGCCTGTACCTGGGGAAGATGAGGAAGGGAGGAAGGCAGCAGTGTAGAGCACTCTTGGGTCAAAACCTGTCCCAGCTCCAAGCTCAGCTTAGGGAAGGCGATGCTGGTGCACTTCTGCTCACATGGGTATAAAAACCCATGTGAGAAACACACGGGTTCCTCTGGCTCACAATTAAACCCTGCATATGTCAACCCTGTTTTCAGTAAAATGAGAAACCATTCAAATCTGAAATAGCCAGGAAAAGCTTGTCCTGTGACACAGCATGACGCTGTTTACACATAAATAGAAACCTTGTGTGGCGTCGCTTCGAGCCCTCAGCACCAGCCAGGGGCTCGCTGTGCTTGTGTTCAAAAGGCCACAAGCTGAGTCACTGAGGTGCAGTGAGGATCTGTTTGGGGGGCAGAGGGCAGGGTGGGAGCTATTACCAAGCAAAAGTAGTGCCAGGGGAAAGGAGATGTTGTGAAAACTGGTGTTAGTACTCAGAGCTCCTGCTCAGCAGCAACGTGAAATAGGAGCAGGTTTTGGCAGAGCTGCTTGGGTGCTTGTCTGGGGCTCTCTGGGGTCAGGGAAGTACTGACATTCAACAAATACCCAGCTGCCAGACTCAAGTTCTGTGCTTGTTTTAAACTTGGTTTGTAGCCTGATCCCAGGTCTCACTTAGTAAATCTAATTTTTGCCATTAACTGTGACAGGAATTCTGGCCAGAGTGATTCAGGATCGACTCAGGGCACTGTTCAAAGATCACTGTCTCTGAAAGTAGAAATCAGAGTCACAGACACATGTCCCTCAGAACTGAGATAACTGACTGGTGCCAGAAACTGTCACCTGTTTGCTAGCAGGATGGTGCAAAAATGTAGCTTAGCTCAATACTGAAATTGAGAAGGAATAGTTTCAGGAATAAACCAGTGTTTCACATGGCAGAGGGGACGGTCTCTACCTCCAGCATGTTGTAACCCACCAGGTCTCTGTAAAATGAGCTAGGAATGGTACATACCTACCATGTGTACTACAGCAAATCATTTGTGCCTCAGATACCTCACCTGGTTTAGGTTCTGGGTGACTGCAGCCCTGATTTGCCTGAACAACAGGAGCACCAGTTCCAGGCAGGGAACCCCTAGCAGCTGGGGACGGAGCTGGGTGGGAGATGAGGGTCTGGACATGCACCCAGGCAGGAGAGTGCAGCTGCCACCTGCAACTCCCACCTTGCAGGGCACTGTGAGGCAGCCAAAGGGGCAGGCAGGCTGCTGGGCACCCCACAATGGCAACTCTTAGTAACCTCCACTGGCTTAACCTTTTTCACAGATGGAGGATACATGGGAAACCTTGATCCGTCACCAGTGGCACAACAGATCCACCCACCATGGCACACCTACAGCCTGAGTGCTGCATGCAACTTGGAAACTCAGAGACCAGTTCACTGGTACAGAAAAAAGTCCTCAAGGGCTCTTCATTGTTCTTTTTGTGGTCCCCACACCCAGTTCCATGTGCACATCACTGCACCAGGTGGAAGATGTTTCTCAGAGCTACAGCTTGCCCTGTTCCCACCAGAGCCTAGTGCTTCAACAAGTGCCAAGGCTGGCATGAAAGAAGCCTTTTAGAGAAAACAGACTGACACAGTCACTCCAAACAAGAGGCTACCGTAGGTTGTAAGTTGGTAGAGCTCTTGGCACTCCCAAGAGCCCTGTTTTTACAATCAGGCACTTGCCCTGCCAGCCACGTGTATTTTGCTCTTACTTCCACTCACTGCTAAATACCAAAGGGACTTTGAGGTGCAGCTGGTGGAAGGTAAAGATGACATCAAGGCACTTGGAAGCAGTGGGGTAGCGGTGTGACACAGACCCTAATCCAGCCCAAGAGAGAATTCTGCTGGAGTCAGAGCACTCACTTGTGCAGCCCAAGCCCCTAGTCCATGGAGGGAAAGCCTGTGCATCCTGTGCTGGGGTGCCAAAGGGCTCTCTACGCCCCTGTGCAGTGCTTACTCTTGGCAAGCAGAGAGAAAGGAGTAAATAACATTTAAGAAAGTAAATAGCATTTAAGAAAGGTTCACAGACTGGATGCAAGATCCAGAATTTATATTTTGTAACATCCTCTTTATTTCAGAATGGTCAGTCATAAACTGAGTTTGTGACATGACAATGGGATCAGGTCTGCTCCTGTTTGAGCTGCATGTGGCTGCAGCCTCAGCTGATGCCTTTGAAGACAGCAATCAGTCCAGGGCATTTGCCATTTTTCCTTTTTGCACTCTGGCCCACCACATGTTGTCTGAGGGAATCTTCAAGCAGGCTTTTTGCAAACTTAAAAGCTATGTTAATGAAATAAGAAAGAGCATCCTATCCTTGCAAATAATCATACTGCTTTATTTTTCAGTATCACAGTCTCAGGAAATGAAACAGTCCAGATCTTTTCCAAGATATTACATAGCGGTTTTTCCATCTGTCTGTCGACAAAATAATCAAATTAAATACAAATTTGTTTGTTTGCTACATCTATTACAGTGGAAGAACATAATTGTTGGTAGAAGCAGCTAAGTTTCAGGAACAAAGGGTGGAACAAAGTCTTATATTCCCCTGCTTTTGTGTAACCCACTTAGGTTTCCAGAAAAGCACACGGAGGGACAGAAGAAGTGGTGAATAACAAAATACAGTGGTTTATTGAACAAAAATGGGGCAAGGCAATGTTCCCTTTACATTCGATGACAGTTCAGGAGTATGAAGCAAAACATGTTTAATACACACACACAGACATGGTACTTTGGTTAAATGTCATTCAGAAGTTCTATGCCAAACCTGGTAAAATTATAGAGTGAACAGTCACAATAAAACCAAGAATAGGCTTGCATAGACAGATTATTGTCAGTGTGCAATTCATATTTAAGGATTAGCTGTTACAATGCAGGATACACTTGCAGCTCTGAGGAATTTAAGCCTTTTAATTAATCCACCACATTGCATGGCTAATATTTAGATTCAACAGGCTGAAAGTTTACCCTGGAGAGCTACATGAGACAACTGCAGTTATTTATCTGAGGCAATTAACTATATTGCAGTGCACAGATGCAGCTGGAGACAGACCATGGAGTCTACTTAGAGTGAACACTGATACAGTGGAACTTGTTTACCATGAAGTAGAAAATACTCATTTCTGTGTGCCACTGTCCTCTCTGGGACTGTCCTGAAGAGCCCAAACTGCCCAGCTACGCCTTGCCCTGTGCTAGTGTTGGAGAGGAGGAGGCTGATAGTCTCTCCAGCCCAGAAGATGAGGCTTGGGCAGCTCCTGAATGTGAAACCCATGTCCCATGGCCTGTCCTGGGCAGGGCAGTCCAAGTGGCACCTGTGTGCAGCACAGCCAGTACCTCCCCAGCAGTGCTGAACAGCCACAAGAGTGCCTGAGTGCAGCAAACTGGGATCTCTGCAGGTTTATGCCCATCCTCTGCAACAAACAGAAGACAAGCTGCCCATGGTGTGCTCCATGTGAGGAACTGTGTCTCACACCCACCTCCCAAAGCAACTGCAAAACTAAGCCCTGAACACCTTGGGAGACTGGAGCAAAACCAACTGTCCAACTGGCTGGGGACAGATAAAGAGATACCACCACCCTGCTGGGCATTCCTGCTGCAGCACCCGCCCTGGCCCAGGACAGCAGGGCTCAGGCACCCATCAGGCCATGCTGGGAGTTGGGCTCCAGTTCCTATTGCATCCCACACAGCCCTGAAGCAGCAGTGCTGCCAGGAGGGACAGCACGAGCCACCTGCTCAGGGGACACACACACAGGAGATTGTGAAGGAAACAATGAGTTTCATGGACTGGCTGTGCTCAATTATGAGAGTGTAGTAGGGGAATCCTCACACTGTCTCCAAGTGCTCCCCTTTATATATATATAAATTAGCAATCCACAGTTAGTTTGCATACAGGATAGATATGAATTAAAATAAAAACCTTGATAATAAAAATATATAATATACACATTGATGAACAGCAATAAACTGAATGAAAACAATAGAATGTAACAGTGGCTGTCATTTGGCACAAAATAAACAGACATCTAGCACTGTAAAAATAACAACCCATTTTTTTTCCATAAGTAGAGAATGTTACCAGTCCTGATTCAAATCCTGATAGGTGGGAATGCAGAGATACAAAAATACTGTACATACAAGATCCCTTTTGTAGAGAGAGAAGCAGACTGCAGCATCTGTAACTTCTATCCTTCTTCCCCAAGAGGAGAAATGCAATGATGAGAATTCATTTATCCCTTAACAGCTGATAATTTCCTCACCCCACCAAATTCAAACCCATGAAGTTCTTTAAAAAAAGATGAAATCAACCTGTTGGATCTATTGCTGTGACAACAACTGCTTCTTGCTGCAGGAAGCTGCACAGTCCACATTAAGACAGTGTTTCACAGTAAGGTGACTCAGGTCAGCCTGCTGAGGACATTGAGTATCCCTGCGTGTAAGGCACGATCCCTCCGGGTCACCTGACCTCTCTTCTGCAGACCATTGTGCTTTGGACGGAGGGGAGGAGGTGGTGAGAGCTCTTGCTGCTGAGATGAGCCTACTAGGAAGGTTAGGAAGTGCCAGGATTTCAAGGAGATGAATTTTCCACGTGGTGCTGGATGCCTTGTTAATGCACAGAGTCAGAAAGGGATACAGGACCAAAACAACCTGGGCAGGGGTCCCAGCAAGGGCTCCAATATGCTATTAAATTCAGAGCAAACCCATATGCAAAGCTACTGAAACTTGGCAGGAGTAGACATGTAAAAAAATCAAGATACTTAAACATTTTTCTGTCATAGGAAAAAAATATTGCTCTGAGTGGTTTTTTTAAGAGATCAACGTCACTGTGCCTCTCTCCAGGATCATATGTAAAAGGTGCTGACTTTGCATCTCACCTACACAAGCTGCATCTTCTTGACTCTCAGCAAAACTGTGGAAAGTTTTGCTGAGAAGCTTTGCCCAAGGAAAGTGGCTCCTTGTTCATCCATGATCTTAACTCTCATTGACTTCAATGGGAGCATGGAATCCCTTCTCACTAAATATAGAAGTCCAGATGCAACCTCTGCCTAGGATGTCTCCAATCTGTATGGCTGCATGAGGACCCCAACATGTATAAGATGAACAATTGCTCTGCTCTTATCCCATTTACTAGCTGCTTTCCTCAGCTGCCATTCCTAGCATTTCTCTCCCCCTTCTAGCAAAACCTTAGGAAACCCCTTTTCACAAGGGCTATGGAGTAATGAAACAGGAGAAACACTTACAAGGGATAGCAAACGAATAAAGGTAAGGAGAAAGAAAAAAGGATGAGGATTATGAGAGGATACAGAGCAAAACAGCCCATAAAGCATTCAGCACCCCTCAAAGGCATCCAAGGAATCAGGAACTGCTCCCTGGATCCTTCTCATGGCCTCTTGTCTCTTGGTGTCTTGGCCAGAGAGCTTGACTGGACACTAAGGAGATCCTACAGCTCCACAGAGGAGGCACCGAGGTGTTATTCAGATCTACCCAGCTTCCAAACTAAATCTTCCAGAGTTTCCTCACATTTGTTATCACTACCAATGACACCAACAACTTGGATACTCCCAAGCATCCCTTCTGAATTAACAGGTTCTTCGAATGTCAGAGGGCTCGGGGTCTTCATGACTTCTATGACTAAGTTAAGACAAAAGCTATATCAGCCAACTGCAGTGCAAGGAAGTCCATCACAGTCACATACAGAGGCCCATGGAGGGCTGAGTTCCTAGTTAGTGATTTCCCCTTGCCTTTTGCAGTCACCAGTTTTCCTCAAGCACAGCCAGTACAAAGCTCAACCTCTTTCTGATTTGGCAGAGCTTTTCTCCATCCATTTTTCACAAGTGCACCAGGTGGTACAAGCAGCAGTGTCTAGTCTAGGGTGTTTGTAGAAAGCGCTAATTCTTACAAACCCACCAGGCATCCACTTCGCAACAATAATTACTCTAATGGCAATGGAAGGAAAACGCCCATAAGAAAAAAAACGGCATTTTCAAGAGTAGAAATTTTGACTGTTACATGAAATATAAAAATAAAACCTTACAAAATAAAACCTTGGTAGACGAGGTTGGCACACTGGGCCAAGTTATCAAATAAGAAAGAAAAAAATAGCATCTATGTCGTTATTTTTATGGATCCTTTTAAACAACATGAACACTTCTGAATGGACAGAGACAGAATTAGAAGAGGGAACAAGGCGAGGACAATAAAATCTAGCTGCTGATTGGGATATTTCCTGAGAAGCAGCAGCAAGCAAGACCTTGCAAGTCACTTAGGGGCCCATGCAGTTAGGTAAGCCACAGTCTGGAAGCAAGGGTATGCAGGTAGCAGGATTCTGCCCATACACAAAGTCCTACATGGCAGAGTTTTTGGTTAGGGTATCCCTGGAGCAGACATCTGTTGGGGTTATGTGGTTCTTCACAGGTACTGAACTGCTGACAATGGGCCAGTGGGGGTAAGAGATGGAAGTCTCTTTAGTTGTTGGTCAAGGCAAGACATGGGCTTGTGATATGGTATTAAAACTTGCCCCTGCAACTTATGTGAAAAAGGAGTTGCCCTGTCTTCCAAGTGATTTGGCCCAGTAACCATCCTGACCAAGGGCAACTGCCAAGGTTAAAGCCTCACAGGGCTTGGGGCTTGAGTTGTGCACTAGAGGAACAGCAGCCAGCCATGCTCTCTTCCTATCTCCTAGAGGTGCTCCCTCCCCACAAAGCTGCAGAGAGCTGCCAAGGCCCCTCTCCTGGGCAGATCAGTGGGGAGGACAAGTCCCTGTTTCCATGCCCCAGGCACAGGTATCTCCCCTCCTCCGCAGAGCCAGAGGCAGAACTGCAGCTGCCAGAGACAGCAGAGGGAGTGGTGAGACAGACTCAGTGCTGGCACTAAGGCTGGGCTGCAGGGGCAAGGCAGCTGAGCTCTCTGCCATGAACTGGGCTGGCCCATGAATATCCAGCCTGTCCTGGCTGAACAGACTCCAAGACAATGCCCAGATGTTCAGCTTTGTAGTTTAAAAATACAGCTGAAAATAATGGCAAAAAAACTATTAAAAAGATTTAAGAATGTAAATGAGAGGAGGCCAAGGGAAAAGGCTACTTTTTTGTGCAAGAGAAAAGTTATTTTCAAATAGTGGAGGGAAAGCAAGCCAGGACGGAATCACTGCATGGGAAAATATATACAGACAACAAACCTGCAGACCTTGCTGTGCCCTAGAGAGCAATGATTTTTTTAGTTCCTGACTGGAGCTTGCCTGGGATGCTGAATGGAGCAGTGGACAGGAAAAGCAGTCAGCACAGACATCGTGCAGACTGTTCAGCACTCTGTGTCTGGCTCAGGTTGCCTGTAACTGTAGATTTTGAATTTGACATTCAATGCTCATATGACCCTCTCTCCATCAGCCCCACATTTACAAGACATATCCAAGTTCAGAAACAAATTACTCTACTCAAGGGCATCAGCAACTGAGCTAGCAGCTACATCCTAGTTAGATCCTACTTGGCTTTAGTGAAATTCCTTGGCTTCTACCACACTGAAGCTCAAAGCAGGTGACCATAGAGGTCCCTTCAGACACATAAACCTGTTTGTATGAGTTTTCCCAAACCACAACTCACAGCTTCTGGAACTCCCTGGAAAATCCTAAGTCATGCACACAAGGTCTAATTTCACTTGAAATTGTCTTTCCTTTTAATTGTTCTATCCTATATCCTGGAGCTAAATGCCTATACACACTCTATTCAGATTGCTGGAAAGCTTAGGAAGAAATACAGCAGTTAAATAATTCTGCCTCATAGGCAATTTCTGCTTCACCAGTCTCAGGGTTTTGGTATATGTTTAACAGTGCTGTATCCTTTCTGCAAGCTCATATGACTGTCAGGTTGGCTCAGCTGTGCCATCCAACACAGGAAGAAACACAATTCTTCTTATAGCTCTCTTTGCTAAGTTATCCTAATGCAGAAAGGACTTGTACTTCTGATGCTCTGCTGCACTGCCATTACCCAACTCATTTCTTCAATTTTCCTCCACTGTACATGCATCTCAATTTGTCCTATTCATCTGAGCTCCAGCCAAACTTAAAAGTAAAAAGAAATCCTCAAAAGAATGTATGAGGGAGCTGTTGAGCCAGCTGGTTGATTTGCACAGCTCAGTGGCAGCTAGATTACACTGCACTGCTCAAGTCATCACAGATGAGTAAGAAACTGAAACAAACAATTTTCCTTAATATGATGACACTTAGAGAGATGATCCTGGGAGCGGAGGGTGGGCCTCCCATCAGGTCAGGAATCAAGAAAGTTGCCTGGCAATTCCAGTAATATTTCCTACAGAAGAGTCAGTACCAAAGCAAAGGCTAGCACAGATTACTGCTTCCTATGGGAACCTGGAAAACAAAACAGAAAAGAAACAGTCTGTGAAGCTAGATCCTGGTGAAAAAATTACTACCTGCAGTCATATTTTACCTGTCCTGCCCTCTTGTCTGTCTGACTTCTAGGGTACTAGTAAAGTCAAAGGCCAGAATGGGAACTATATGTTATATGACTCAAGCAAAAGGAAGGATAGATCCACAAGACAGACAGATGTGCATTTCTTCTAGGGCGTGAACAGTGCTGCAGCCCCATTGCAGTCTCACTAAAGCAAACAGACCCTATGAAGTGCCCAACTTTCCAGCTTGCTTGATGAAGACAAAACATAAGTTTACCAAACTAAATTTTGGAAAGTGTCCACATTTAAGTCTCACTAATGGAATTGGAAGAAATCTGAAATCGAGTTAAACTCAGACGGCCCCCTTTTTTCCCCCAGAGGCTCTACAGATAACTCAGAAAATGGGCATTCAGATTTAAAACAACTGCAGGGGCAACCCTACCCACACTGCTCTGCGCCAAGTGATTTCAGGAAACAAACCAACAAAGCAGTGCTGAGATGCTACAGGAATAAAACCAGCCTGCTCTCAGGACAAGTTTCTGTCTGATCATCCCATCTGCTCACCAGAGGGATAAGGTTCTGTCCTGTATTGGATTGTTTGAGAGTAGTGAGTCACCTAAAATCCATCATAATGCTGTCTTCATGTTATTTTCTACCTGTATTTACAGTCATTCATCATTAAGAGATTACAGAGGACATGCAGACAGCACCTTGACAAATTCCAGGCAAACCAGTTCAGTTTTTTTAGTCTCTCAGTGACTAAACAGAGCTCAGCAAGTCCAACCTGAAGAATGCCCAGAATCACCTGCCTACAGGGGGCATTAATTCTTATTCTCCTTCCCTATTTGCATCACTTTCAACCACTCTGTCCCCTGCAGGCTCCTTGTGTGAGGAAAACAGCTAACAACAACCCTGGGCTGGGCAGTCCTGGGGTTGATCCTACCTTTAGGAGAGTGCTCAGGTCTGGGGATCTGGCGCAAGGGGCTGGGCTGGCTTGAGTAATACCGAGAGTGTTCAAAGTCATCGAGGAGAGGCTGTGACCTGCCAAGCACAGAGGAGTGTTGGGAAATAACTCAAAGGCACAATAGTGTAGCAAGAGCAACATCGCAGCTGTCTGGTCTGTTACTGTCAGTTTGATGCAAGCCCTGCCTGGTCCAGACCTCCTGCCTGCAGACAGCTCTACTGAGAGTAGGACACCCTCCAGGAACAGTACACCCTTTACTGTTTCTGCAGTGAGAAAAGCAGATTATTTACAGCTTGTCATGGACCTCTTTCATTTAATAATGGTTTAGGTTGTCAGGAAATAAAGATTTTCAATTATGAAGTTTGCTGCAAACTTCACTCAAAAGGGCAGTGTTTTAAAGTGGTTAATGCTTGCACAGTTTTACCCCCAGAGTATTTCAATATGATCTCTCTCAGTCTCCACCTGCAGACTCCATTTGTTGTTTCTTTTGCAAGTTCAACAAGAATTTCTAGGTTCCTTTCTGGAATGGAAATCAAAGCCACTGGGGTCACTTCCAGGGTTTAGCACCTCATGAAGAGCATTGAGCCAGAATATCAACAGATTCAGAAGCAGCATTGGGCTACAGCATATTCCCAGTTTGAGATAAGACACCCACAAGCACAAAGCTCTTGCTTGCAGAGTGGTGTTTGTATGCAGCAGTGGGAGCTGTGTAGAGGGCTTAATGGGGAGCAAGGACCAAGGGAGCAGCTGTGCAAATGATGACTACTCCTTCCTGTCCAGAGATGACATTTTGTTTCACATCCCCAGAAGCTGTTTAACCCTCTCAATGTTTCTCTGCCATTTAACAAATGTCACTGCACAAACTCATCACTCTCCATCAGCACCGGGCATGGGGACCAAAATGCGCAAGTGCCACGAGCACAGCGAGTGACACACATCACCAGCACCACAGGAGCTCTGTGCCCCCCATGGCCCTGCTCCCCACTGAGTCCCTTGTGGGTGGGTCAGGCTGGTCATCCTACACCTCCTCCCTAAGATTCAGCTTCTCAACAGCTTCCCAACTGCATTCCCAGTTCTTCAGCCAGTTCAAGCTCACCTTGAAGGCCTATCGCTTCTGTGTCGCTGAGTTTCGGGCCCTTCTCTTGACCTTGAGCGTGTGGACTCGCCTGCATCAGGCTGATGGGAAGAAGGGATATCAGCTCATCTGTGTGCCTTGTAGACATCAGCCAGTACACTGGGACTGCCACAATTCCATGCAGTCCTTTTGTGCTTGGCTTACACACAAAATTAATTACAGCCAGACATGCAAATGGCAGCATCAGGACTCATTCTCAGTAAACAAAACCCAGGCTTGCTGAGCCAAACTCAATTTCTGCACTAAAACGTGACAGCAGTAAGGGACTCTTCTGAATCTCGGGCTGAACAGTCTGGGTATAATGACTGTGCACAAGGCTGGGCTGAGCAGGAAGGACCAGCTGCAGGCAGCTGTGCTCCTGCAAACACTGAAACTTAGTAAAGAGGCTGAAAACACCAGAGCTGCCACCATCTGGCCCAAAGATTAATGCTACATCCCCTTTAGCACCTTTAGCAGTGCTGACCATAAAATCTGTTTCCTATCCCCTTCCATGCTGTCCAGCCAAGCCTCTCTGATGGTAGTCTTACAAAACCCAGGCACGAGATACTTGGGACTTTCATTACTCAGCCAGTTACAAGGCAGAGTGACAACTGAAGTAGCTGCATTGCCCCTACACAAACAGAACCAACTACTGCTTTTATTGCTGCAGTCAGGATTTTAGCAAAGGGAAGGTCCTGCACCAGGGACTTACAGTGCTTCAGGGAGGCCACAAGGTGCTGTGACATCCAGTGCCATCCTCCAAGGCCAGAGCCCAAGGATTACCTTGCTTGAGGCTGAAGCCAAAAGCATGTAAACAAGGAGATGGCTCCAAAAGGCTCAGGAAGCAGCTGAATAACAGACGGCAAGACCTGTCTGCATCACCACCTTTTGCTCTCACCATACACACTCACCTCCCTCTGGAAATGGGAATAACGTTATAGCACCTTATCTGTGGTGCCTCCTGAAGCCTGGCATACCTTCCAATCTTGATCATGCCTCCTCTTTTCAAAGGAAGACTTTTCTCTTTCTTTCCCTTTTCTTAAAGCCTTTTTTTCCTCAGCCATCAAGAGCCGAGCAATTTCCTAGAAGGGAAACAGAGACCCTGTCAGACAATTTTACTGCTCTTGAGGGTTTGAGTTATTCAAACCCTTTCCATGGATAGCTGCTGAATGGGAAGGGTACAAATCCAGATTTCATCCATCTGTGATCAGAAATCAAGAGACAGGGCATTATTAAGACAGGTGGCATGCAGCATGTCCAATACCTCCTGATTTACCAGAACTGCATTTGCAGAACCTTTTTGCCCTCTATCCCTACTCCTTAAAGGGGTAGGTGGTTCATCTCACAGCATCCTGGATGGTCTCCCATGGGGCTCAGTTCAAGAAATGCTCCTATAGAACCATGAGCTTCCTGCCTTTGTCATGCTTTTAACAGGCAGTGCGATTCCCTGCTTGGCCAGCCTGAGCATATACATGAAATCCATCTAGGAGAAAATCCCACTGGGAGTCCCAAGATTCCCCTACAAGGAGAGAAATTAACAACTAAAATGTCAGTGGAAAGAAGGGCTGTTTAGAAGCTTCTGCAAGTAGAGGAATTCCATAGTATTTGACTTGTTGCTCACCTCATCTTGGGCTACTTGAGCTGCCTTCTGATCTGCTTCATTAGCCTGGGGTGGGGGGGGGACAGGGAAAGTAGGGAAGGAAAAACAGAGACAAAAAATTAACAATTCTGAATTAATCATACTCAATTAACCTACTGGGTAGGGCAAGTAGGTGCCCATACAAATACACTGTCATCCTCTCAAAATATACTTAGCTACCCCAGTATTTACCTCACAACCCAATTCCAATCTGCCATTCAGCTTTTCAGCTGAATTTTGCCCTCATGTATCTGCCAGGCCACACCACAATGCATTTCCCATTTCTGCTGCCTTCTCTCTCAAAGATTGGCAATGGGCTGTCTCACTTGTGAGCTGCTCACACTGACTACATGTCATCTTCACCTGCCTGTAAACATCCATTTAATATTTCCCTGCTTCAGTACTTTAATTTGGGATGCTTATTTCAAAAAAATAGGGCTTATTATTAGTTGGAAGCCAGCTGTCACTCCATATCTCTATATATGGAAGACAAAGGTAATTAGCAGAATGCACAGGAGCAAGACCTGAGGTCTTACAGTCACTCTCATATATTAAAGACTGACAAATTAAAGTTGTCCATGCTGGTTGCCTTCGTTCCTTCGAGTTGACCAACGCACCCTCTCTACTTACCAGGAGCTCCTCCTCCTGCAGCTTCCGAGCAATCTCTGCATCGGACAACTCCTGTTCCATCCTGGGGCCATCGTACATGGCTTGATTGATGCCCCTCAAATTAGTGCCTACAGAATCAAGAGAAAACAATCAGCTAAACCATCTCCAAATTCTTTGGTTAGGAGATCCCCACCGGCTCCTCAGCCACCTGCAAACCCCCCCAATCAAGAGAACCAGAGACCACCACAGTGTCACACTGCAGGTGTGAGAGGAGCTTTAGCTGAGATGCAGGACATGCCCTTGGGAGGTTTCTCTATGCACACAGCAGTATTTGACACACCCTGTCTTCGGTAACAAATGCAACTCCACAGCAGAACAGGCCATATCCCTTGAAGCAGTCTTTGGTGACAGCAATACTAGCAAAAGAATTGTAATTTGTCACTCTCTGCATTGATACAAATACAGTGGCAAAACTGGGCAGCAGAGAGCAGCCCAACATTTGATATGAGCACAGCAGAGTGAACACACTGCTGAAGCAGCATGGGCTGCAAGGGTTACCTGGGATAGGCGCACATGAGATTTCAGACAATTTTTTCCTTGGGATGACCCATGAATTTCACAATTCAATGAGAAAACAGACAAGTAAGTATTTTTTAAGTTCATATAATGTTCAGTTCTTGTTTTGAGTACAGAGTTCTGTTATTTTAAAGCTAAACCTGATTAACACCTTCTATTTCCCTAAGGAAAGCGTTCATATCATGAGGAAGAAGAATAATTGTCCCAGTATCTCCAGAGACAGACACACTTTATCTTCCTCATCTTATCCATGCGAGGATCAGTTAGATGACAAAGTATAAGCATAGCCCCACATTCTGACAGACATAGATCCAAGTCTCTAAACTCCTACTTTCATTAGGTCACCGCTACTTCCACTGTGGCTTTAAAAGTAGAAAGATGGATCTGTATCTTTAAAGCCTCCAATCCCCAAGTGCTTGTTGAGCGAGAACCACACAGGTGCACATTTCCTAGAAAACTCCACTTGCACAGAATTTGGCAAGAATATTACAACTAGAACCCAACTGAATGCCCAGTGCCACTAGTGAACTTTGCCCTAAGTGAATTAAATTGCCAGCAGGGTTTTCAATAAGAAGTGAATGAAAATTGCTGGCTTTTTTAGTGCTTAAGCAAAGAATCCTCACTTAGAGTCCTGTATCTCAAGTACAAAAATTCAACCATAACCTAACATTCAGGGTTTTGTTACTTCTTTTTTCTCCTGTACAATGAGGCCGAAGCACAAAATGTATCACAAAAACAAAAGCTGGGTGTTCGCTGGAGTTTTTTGGGTCTTTCCTTGGGGATTGTGTGGTGGACTTCTTTTTGGGAGGGAAGAAATTTGTTTTCTTAAATGAAAGGATATCAAGGGCAGAACTTCCAACAATACTTTTTAAATCATCCTCTCCCAATGCTATGGAACATCAGGACACAGAGCAAGAATATGAATGGATAAGAATCCTTCTAAATCAGGGAGAAACCGGGACAAGATTCCTTGTGTACCCACTGCAGGTAGATACTGGAGAGAAGCATCTTCAAGGATGCCAAACATATCTCAGACACCAGCCTGGGGCACACAAAGGTCTGTGGCAGTGTGTTTAAGTTTTTGGAATAATTTTATTGTTATATGATTCCTTCTATGTACCCCTGTGTTCTTTCCTTATTTGATTCATCCCCCCAGTTACTGGTACCTGTCAATCTTGAGTTATGTAACCCCCAGACCCTGCCTGTCACTCTGAGACCTCACCTTCAGCCTAGAAAGTTCTGACAGGATCACAGAGTGATTGGACGGAATTCCTACTTTCCCCCCCACTGTATTCGGATTTGTTCCCCTACATGTCACTAAGTTAGAGAGCCATCCCCTGCTTATCCCTAACTGGTCCCAAGTTAGACCCTACCCGGAATTCCTCCCCCCTTTATAAGGTGCTGTACTCAGGTGCACAGTGGGGCTTTGCCTGGGCTGCCACCCGTCACTGGGGGTTCCCACTGCGGGACAAATAAAGCCAGTGGTTTAAGCTCCAGCAGAGCCTTCCTCTTTCTGTGCTGCCATCGCCGCTCGCTGCCCGCAGCCAAGCCAAGACCTACAGGTTTGGCAAAGTTCATCTCGCTACTGCGTCATGCCCTCGCTGCCGCAGAGCCAGGGCTGGCCGAGGCAGAAATCTGACACAGTATCAAAGGTCCATCCCCACGCACACACACACCTTCCCCATTACTTGGTTACCTGGGTCTCGCTGGCAGTCTCCAACCTTCCCCTGGCTCACAGCATGAGGGGAGGGGGAGTGCCTCCTGTGTCCTGCCCTTTTGTAGGCTCCTGCCTCACCCCTCCTATGGTCATCTCTAGATTCAGCATCATAGAGCTTCTCGTCCTGTGCCATCCTGTGTGACGAGTGGCCCTGGTGGCGAGATTTGTGTTTCTCAGGGTGCTGTCTGCCACCCCAATGCCAGGTCTCCTGCTCTGCCTCCAGTTCCATCTCAAGGAGGGGAAGGCGCTTTTCTCTGTCTTGCCTTGGTGGCTTTCTGCTGTGCCGTGCTTCCTCTGTGAGTCCATGCTCCAACTCTAGGTCAAGACTGAGTGGTCTCCGCTCCTTCTCCCTGCCAGCTGTCCTCTCCCGCAGCTCCCAGCTACTGCTGTGATCATGGGCACGATGCTCAGTCGCTTTTTCCAGGTCAAGGCTGGGATGTCTCCTGGACCTTCCCTGGCTGGCTGTCTTCTGCTCCTGCTGCTGGCCACTGCTGGCCTCTCTCAGCTGAGGAGACCTTCGGTGGCTCTCTGAGGTGGAGTGCCCATGCCTGGGGGCACCGCTGGGCAAAGGCGAGGGGGGTCCCCAGTGCTCTCTGTGCTGGTGCCTGCACCTGCCATGACTGTGTGCTCTGGGAGGTTCAGAAATCTGCTCTCTGGGCTCACCCCAGGGCTGCTCTGAGCAATGGGGGCACAAACAAGGAAGGGGTTAGTGGTGGCAAGGGTTAATGGGATTTCAAGGCCAGACTCACAGCAGGGAGATAAAGGAGCTTGATACAAGATGCTGAAAACGTAGGCAAAGCATGATGAAAGAAAGAATAATAACAGGGACAGATAAAGCTTGCAGGATACAAGAGGGGACACAGTGGAATGGTAGCCTGGCTAGCAGGGTAGCACAGGAGGCAACAAGGTTGGAGCAGAAAGCACAGGTCCAACCCAAAAGTGTCTGAGTACTTTCTAGACAAGGACAAGTCAATATGGGGACAAATTACTTTTAATGATGCTACTGGGGCTGAAAATTAGCCAAGAGAGCAGCTCCTATCCTGATGACACATCATTGCTGCAGGATCCTGAAACCACCTGGGAAAGGTTTGCAAAGAAGGGCACAAGAGGGAGGAAAGGTTGGGAGACAATTAGGGGCATAAAGCCAGGAGGGGCCAGGCAGAGCAGTCAGGCTGAACCCTGGTTTATAAGCATAGGTGCCTTGCCCTGGCTTCAGGCACAACTTTTTTCATTAGAAAAAACAGCCTCACCTAACTGGGGGAAAGACCCACATAAAGCAGAAAAGAAGTAAACAGGAAGGATTGGATGTTTTTTTCTTTAAATACAAGAACAGGATAGCTGAAGTGTCCAAACATCCTTCACCATAGACTGTCACGTATCTTTTGCATACCCACAAGTTTCAGGGCTTGTGCTTATTGTCTAAAAAGAAGTTTCAGCTCTGAATGTAATGATGGCTATGGATAGAAATTTTAGGGCAGAATAAGACTTCACAAAACCCAGGCTCCTGACCTCAGCATTGTAGCTAGAAAAGCTGCTTATCTGGCATTTTAGCGAGGTTGTTTCCTCCATGCTTTCCAGAAAGCAGGTAGAAATTTTCTCTGCTTTTAGTTTCAGTAATAAAACTGAAACAGCTGTGAGGATGCAGCAATCTGCCTGCATACAATCTACTAATGGATTTATTTTTTCAAGTAACCTATTTGCTAAGAAAAATCATTGCACTCACTGAACTACTATCTCTCTACAACAGCTTTTCAAAATGAAAAAAAATGCCTCGAAGCAGAGATTGATTTGAAACAGAACCACACACATGACCTCCCACCAAAAAAACTCTGTAGCAGCAGACTTTCCTCTCCTCAACTGTCCAGTTTGTTTTATAGTATCTCAAAATATTTTAAATAGATTGCACTGCACATGAATTGAATTCCGTTTTAATTAATAGCTCTGTCTCGCTTATGATATATCAAGATTTCAGAGGGAGTACAACAAACCTCACACCAAAACTGAATGTTCCCTTCGAGTCATTCTATTCAGAAAAAAAAAAAAACTTTCTCAGAGCCAGCAAAAACAGAGCCTACAGAAAATCCACCTTCAAAACAAGTCTGCATGACTTTTATCCATAACAGGTGTATTTTTAAAAGTCCAAGAACTGTAACAGGAACTGCTGTGGTTGCTCTTTAACTGGTTGGATTTTTTCTGTTCAGTTTTAGATCACTCATATGATTTACAGAAAACAAATACCCAATCCAACAATCCAAGTGACTTACTGAATAACAGAGACCATAGCTGGAAAGCAAGAGACAGTTTTTGAACAACAGTCACAGGGTCTAAAAATTAATTCAATTTAGCCAATGAGGAAAGCTCAATAAATACAACAGCAGAGAGCAGGAGTACAAAAAAGAGCAAAGCCTGGCTGTGCTGGGAAAGGATTGCTGCAGGTAACACAACCATGCCAGACAACCCAAGCAGATTTGCTTTTGGGGTATCTCAGGGTAATTAATTCATCAGCAGGTGCTGGTTCCTGTGGCACCTTCCACAGGGACCATGCAAACACTCCACAGACCCTGATGTTACTCTCTGAAGCAGCAAGTGACTGAGTGAATACAAAAATGTTTTTCATGGCACAGATACTTCTGGGAGGGACCCTGCCTTTTCTCATGTTTATTTTTCCACTTTTGAAATTTTCAGATTACTTTGGAGCAGTAGGCCTAATGCACATTCCTCCTGGATGTGGATAAATTTTACCTCAGTCTCAAACGACAAAAATAAAAAAGCCCCAAAACCACACCTAACCTCCACCAAAACAAATTAAATTTTAACAAAGAAAGGGCTTTTTATTCATTTCAATTCACAACTAATGAGAACAATAAAAGCCAAGGCTGCTGAAGCCTAATCAAATGGTGCTCAAGTAATTAAGAGTTCTCAGAACAACAAGCTAGATGATCCAGGCATAAAATCCACTCCAGTCCTTTATAGCATTTTAGGAGCACAGATCAAGAGCAGCACTGCTATGAGTGGTAGGTAAACACCTCCTACCTCGCCTTCAAAATTTTGGATTATTGCAGGAAGAAAACTTAGACCCACAAGATATCCTGCTCTCCAAATCCACATCACAGTCTTACTCCAGGAAGTCATAGGCTTTGTCAGCTCATTTGTTACAAAACTCCATCCTGTCCTGCCATACCTGCATGCACACTGTTACCTATGTATTTTTTCAGACTTCTCCCATTCAATTCTGAAAACCTGAAGTGTGGATTTGCCATAAGACTCCAAGATCAGTTTTTCCCAGCTCTGTACACGTAGCAGGACTTGGGAGCATGAAGTTTCCACTCAGTTACTGTCTTGCACTTTTGAACTTTGTGCTTTGTACTTTCTTGGCTATCTTTGAACTTCTTCCAAATTGAAACTAAAATACTTTGTGCAAGTTCAAATAAAAGACTTTAGAACTGCCAATGGCATTGATGTTAAAAGAGAAATGAGGTTTGATCTTCATCTTCACAATCTGTTAATCAAAAGCAACCCATCTTCCCCACCACATTTTTGAAGAAAGAACACAGGAACCACCACCAGGCACAGCAAAGCCATCCCCAGATTGCTCCATAATTAAACACACCCTGATTCTCTCCTCCCAGTTTAAAGAAGGTCTGTATTCAATCACAGAAGCTGACCAAAAGGAAGCAATAGAGCACTGTGGATCAAATAATTTCCACACTGTACAGTCCCAGATGATAATCACAGCAGAGGCACTCTGTGGAGATGACCTTGTTCTTCAGTAAGTCATTCAATGCAGTTGTGCTAATTTTACAGCCTGGGTACATACCTGCAAGGAGCCATTTCTGAAACATCTCCATGAACCAGCATTTATTCCTTCATGTAACCGTGCCAGCATCACAAATGAGCACATGGAACTGTTTCTCTTCAAATGCAAGCATGGAATTTCACCAGCATTTCTCCTTCACACCCTTGGTGTCACACAGCAGTAACTGCCTTATCAGCCACTGTCTCTTTCCACAAGCACTTTTAAACATGCATGTGTGGCTGTATTTGCATGCACACAAGCCACACTCCCTATCCCTGTCACTTAGGCCACCTTCAAGGACAATAAAAACTATTAAATTGTCTTTTTTTTTAACTAAATACTTCCTGATTATAAATTAATCTGATTCTGACCCTGGAAACATGTAATGCTACAGTGCTAAATGCAGGACTGTAGGATAAAGGGAGTTTCCTAAACAGTTGTCAGACCACAGGTTCACCTACACTGCCATGATCCTGACCCCTTATCTTGCAGAAACATACCTCCATTTTCTGCATAATAGCTCTCCTCATAGCCTGTGTGTCCCTGGGACTCTGGGTAATGCTTCTTGCGCTTTTTTTCTTCCTGCAGTTCTTTCTGCTGTAGGAGACGGGCAATATCCTGCAGAGATGGAAGAAAACAGACATTAAGTCACCACTAAAAAAGTATCTCCAGATTCTTTAAGTCAAATTCTTTATTCAATTATTAAAATCCTTAAAAAAAAAAAGTTTAATTTTTCAGACACAGCAATAACAGTTACTCAAATTCAACTCTGGGCTGGATAAGGCTTTCAAATTAATGAGTGACACAAGGGGCCATGTCAGCAACCAGTATTCAACCTTACCAGGCCCAGTACTGAGATTCCAACACCTGTGAGCAAACTCACAGGTTCCTGCTCCTCCTGCACACAAGCCTGCTAAGCCCTGATGGCCAAAGCAGGGCAGAAGGGACTATATGTGTAACCTCAGGCTTTCAGCAAGGATTTGGAAGCCAAAGAAGTGCACATCCACTCACAGGAGTGGGCTGGATCTCCCCCCTGCACTCTGCCAGGGAAGGAAATACACAGAGGCAAAGACTGTCCAGCTAAAGGCACTTCTGACTGGAAGAAGTTCCCAGAGCACACAATGAACTCACTTCACACTGGCTGTAATTTGCAGAGACTACAGGATGCCAGGTAGGGAAATGCATCAGTTTGACAGACAGAGACTTGAAGGAAAAGAAAATCGAAAGGACATTAGAAGAGCAAACTAGAAACAAAGCAGGAGCACAGTGGGGACCGCAGCCGTTTGTCTTCTGTCACAGTTTTGGTAGATATGCCAAAGAGAAGAGCACTCCATTTTCCTAACTGGTTTTCCTTCGAGATGACTAATGAATAGATCAACAAGGCCTAGGAACTGCAAACAGTTCCCTGGTGCCTGCTCCTCTGAGGCCCAGGAGCTTGTGAGTCAGTGAAGCCAGTCTGGAGCTAGGGAGCAAAGCTGGGAGATACCAGCAGGGCATGCTGCCCCTTTGGATGCTATTCATTTAATCCTTCCTAATCCTCGGGACCTTTACAGAACCATGCATGTAGAGTGGACACTGCAGGCACAAAGGCATGGCTGAAATGCAAACTAAGAGTCAACACCCTCTAGAGCCAAGCCATCACTGAAGGACATTGGGTGGCTGCTCAAGTACAAACTATTATTTCAGGACTCAAGTAAGACCGGCTCTGAAACCAGCTTTGTGGAAAATCCGGGGATGCCAATCAACAACAAACCAAAACAATACAAACTTCTACAAACTCCCTCCCCTGACAAGGTTAACCTTTCTAGCGAGTACAGTAAGTCTATAAATATATAAGCTAAAGCACATTATCTCCAGGACTGAGACAGCTCAGGACTTGCAAATCCACACAAACCACTTCTTACAAACAGGATTCATAAGCAGGCAGGGCAGGCAGGCTTAGTGCCTCTTTTAAAAACCCTGCACTCCAGAAAGGATCTGCCTCAGTCCTCAGCTATGTTTCAGCCACACTTGGGATCTTCCCACGTACCAGCAGGAAGAGATAGAATATTTATGACTTCTCCTTGCTTTAAGCCACAGTCAGCTGTTCAGCTGAAGCTGAACTGCACAAGATGGTCAGCAGGCAGGTTTGACAGGCTGCAAGGACCTGCTGTCAGACTGCTGACATCTCTGTAGTTCTCTAAGTAAAGCAGGAAGGAAGGGTGCAATTCCACAAGTCAACATAAGTTTTGCACTTCCTTCACCTTCCTGATAAAAATATGACAGATTACTACCTCTTAAGCACAAATCCTGTAGCCAAAGTGTTCCTCCCACCCTGTTACCACAAGCTCCTCTTGGAAGCCAAGCCCTTCCCATCTGTCTGGGCAGCCTTTCAGTACTTGCTTGGAATTAATAGAAGAAGAAAATGAAGTCTTGCAAAAAAAACCCCGATGCATCTGTCAGGTAAGGGCAGATTCTTATTTCAGGCTCTTCCAGGAAATACAGCCTTGTGTTCAAGCTCCTCCTGTACAGAGAATGACACCAGGTGCCTCTTGAACATCTTGAGACAACTCAGGCTTCTCAGGAAACCATCTGAAATCAAAAATGGGGACACACTCCAGGCTCTCACAGGCATTCCTCTACTCTGTGGGTTTCCTGAAATCTCAATCTGACAGGCTGATCCATTGAGGTGACCAACAAGCAAAATCCTTTGTACATTATGAACAAACCACACCACCTGCTCTCAAGCAAAAGTAGAAGAGAAATGTTCTGAAGTCACAAAAGGAATCTGCTAGAAAGAAACTGTAACAGGGTATTCAGGCTGTCAAAGACTAAACTGAAAAATGGAGTGTCCTGGGTTACTGCTGAATTGTATCCCCATTCGTCTGTTTAAATCAAAAATGAGTTCTGCACCTTTAAGACTGGATCTAAGAGTGAAGAAGAAGCAGTGGAATGTCTGAGGCGGGTGTTTTCAAAACATCAAGATAAGAATTTGCAGTTTTGGAGGACACAGCGAGTGTTGGCTGCAGTGCGGACGGCGGGAGAGAGCTCTCCTTTGCTTTCTGTTAGTTCGTGGCTAGCTGAAGCAGAGAAGTTTTCCGGACTGTGAGTTTTTTTTTTTTTTGTTTTTTTTTTTTTTTTTTTTTTTTTTTTTTTTGTTTCTCCTCTTTTCCTTTGCTGAACCAGTTGGGGAAAGGGGCCATTGGATTGGTTTTCTGGAGGGACCTATTTTGAGGTCCCTTCCCAAATTTGCCTTAAACCAAGACATGGAGAAACCAGAAACAGATGGCTGGCTGAGACTCCTGCTGCAATCTTTCAATCAAAGACAAAGAAATCATGGCCCAGGTTTCTCCCATGACCAGTACCTGTCTTCCTGCATTTGAGACAGCAAGCAGGTGTATAAACAATTACAACTTCCTATAACAGGGCAAGACTTACCAATTACTTGCCCTCTTCATTAGCAAGGCCACTGGCATCAACAACCCTTATGACCCTTGTGTGTGAGGACTATGACTGTATCCTATTCCTGTAACAGGACTCCCCAAAATGTCTATGCATACAGAGATCTGTCTGGACAAGGACTGCCACTATGCAAGCCCAATCCTGTGGCTATTAGCCAAGAAATGTCTGCCCTGAAAGGGCTGCTACAAATAGCCCTGCCATCCCTGCAGTTTTAAAGGTTACCTCGTCTTTTTCCTCTTGCCTGCGGCGCTCCTCCGCTTCAAACGCGAGCTTCACTTGGATTTCCTGAGCAATCTCGCAGTCCTGTCGTTCCCTAGAAGGCAAGGAGACAGGGATTATAGGCAGCTGAAGTCACAGGCATCAGTCAGCCTGGAGAAAGGGATAAAAGAACTTAAAAAAAAATCCATCTGATTTACACAAAAGAATTATTACTCACTGTTAGTGCGGAGCTATGAATCCTCACCAGGGACCAGGACTTCCTGTACTTACTGGTGCCAAATTTAGAAAATACTTCCCAAAACATCCACAGAGCACAAAGTAAAAGAGATTCATGGGCAGATTGCTAAGAAAGGAAACAGGTACCACAAAATAGGGCAGGCCAAGGTAGTGCTCAGGAGTCTGCAAACAACCTAATTCTGCTGAGTTTTTGTACATGTGGTATGAAAGGAGGAGTTTAGGGATAAGGTTAAAGAAAGCATTTCTGGGAAGTGGCTTTCACGTGTAAACCAAGAAGGAAGTGCAAGAGTATGGTACATAGGCCAAGTGGAGGCTGGAGGTGGCAGGTCAGTAATGAACAAGAAATGTCACTGCGGTGGGATGAGACACAAAAGCAGGACCAGTGCCAAGAGGCAAGGAAGCAACGTGTCAAAACAGGGGGAAAGATCAACTGCCACAGTGCCAATGTGGATGCAGGAACACAAGACTGCATTTACTGGGGACAGGGAGAGATCAGAGCAATCGAGACATGAGCGGTTTGGTTGTGCAGACAAACCAGGAAAGCTGGAAAGCATATGCAAGAACTGTGCCACACTCAGCTGCCTGCTCTGATGTGCAGCAAACAGGCTGGAACAATGGCCAAGGATTCCTCAGGGCAATTCAGAAACGGCTGGGGGACTTGGAAAGAAAGACTAAAAGCTCTCTCTTTCAGCACTGTTGAGACTGAGCTAAAGAGCAGCTCTAAAAGGGTCAGAAGAGTCAGTCCCTGCAATCACAACTACTGAAAGGCAAAGCATAAGAGGAGAACAGCTGGGAGCAGCCACAAGCAGAGCCTCCCTATTGGAATACAATCTTTTGAAGAATACACTGACCATGATCACACAGGTGATGAGAAAACTACCAAGAGTGGAAGACAAGCAAGTAACTGAAGCAGACTGAGCTATGTCAAAGCTGTGTTATGTGGACTGGAGCAACTAGGTCTAGGTTTGAGCAAGAATCTGGGCATAAATTACCTAGTGAATCTGGAGGAAAGGACTGGGACAGAATCTAGGACATGAGAAGAGGAAGTTAAAACACTTCAACGTGCAGACAAGCACTTTTTGTTGCAAAACTAAGACGTGACATGGCTGGAACAGCCAGTGGCACAGCAGAGCCTTCTTCTACAGAAATTGAAGAAGGACAGAAGCAGAAGGGCTGGATATGTGGCAACAGTGGAGAGGAAGGACCTTGCACATTGCAACAAGAGGGTTTAGAGGACAGATGTCACTAAGAAACAATTCATTTATCATAGGCAACAAAAAGGCACACACAACAAGAAGGAAAACAGGATTATTTCTGTCAACAGCTCCTCGGAAGCAGATCTGCATTCAGGCTGGAGTTATCAATAGGTCAAACATCTTAGGACACAAGTTTCTTTCATCCACGTAATAAAAATCTGGCAATTTTTGTGTGTGCCTGTGTGTGCTTCATTTGACTCTGGGGAGAGATCTGTTCAAAGCCACAGGAGTTCACACAGCAGCACATCTAGTTCTTGAGCCTGCTTTTAATAAAGGGACCTTGGCAAACCTGGCACCAGCAGGGAACCACAGCTCCCAGGAAAACAATAGCTGAATAAGCAAATCCAAGGGAGCAGACTGTCAGTGAGCCTGGCAGTACATCCTTTACAACCCCAGGCTCTGAGGACATGAAACCAGGTAGAAAATAAGTTAGAAAGGTCAGACACATCAAGGCATTGCACGTCTCCAGTTCCCCTGGCACCTGTGAGCAGAGCTAAGGTGCCAAGTTCATCAGCACAAACTGACTTGCTAAATGCTTAAAATGCATCCTATTGCAGACAAACAGAACAGAAAAACAACTAATCATCTTTCACAGCCAAGGCAACAAGGTCATTGCTTTTGTGTTAGCAGCAAAGAACACCAGAAGTACTGCAAACACAAAAGCATTTTCTTCTTTCTGATGACACATCTTGGAATACCCCACATCAATTCCTAAGAAGTGAATAGCCACAGAGAACTAGATTTGGGGGTTTATTGCTTAGCAGTAACTAAATACTGAGACTTGATTAGTTAGTCAACAAAAACTAATGTATTAACTTGTGTGAGCATAAGACAATAGGTTCAAGAGCTTTGACAACTCTTCTTGTCCTTCAGTTTCCTTAGTGTGAGCTCAAGTGCCCATCAGACCTCAGAAATCAGCCAGAGCAACAAAAATATCACCATTCTTGAACATCCCGCTCATGTGTCCTTCACTCCTGGGCAGCCAGGAATGTTAAGAATGTTGGAAAAACTCTATATCTGTTTATAAAAAAGAGAAAAAACCTAAAAGTTTGTGTGATCAGAAAACTCCATCCCATTCACAGTGACTGCAGCTACTAGTTGTTGCCAGATGAGAAGAAAAAATGGGAATGTTTAAGGGAACTGTTCACATCAGTGCAACAGAACTATCACAGCACTGGGAGCAAAACAGGGAAAGAACATATTTTCACACTATTTTATTTTAGTATTCTTGCTACTATGCTTAGCAGTGTGCAGGCTGCTCAGCTAGATGCCAGAGATGCCTTTAAAGAAGCATGAAAATCAGGTTTGATGCTTCCCTGAATTCTTAAAAAGAAATGTTTCTATTCTCTCATTTATCTTCACAAAGCCTTTCTGAGAGAAATCAGGATTTGAAAGAGAGAAGAAAGCCAATAAATTTGAAGAGCTTTTAGAAACAGTTTCCTGTTTCTAAAGGCCCCTTAGTTCTGCCCCCTTACTCCTCCCATCACCTTGAAGCATCAAACTGTCCTAGATGACACAGGAAGCAACAACAGACATGCTACTCTTGGACAAAGAGACAGTGGGAACGTAACAAGAATTAAGAAAGAAAACGATCCAATTACAAATGGATGCCTCCCAACTTCTTTTACTATTCTTGCAGAAGATCTCCTGCTCTCAGAAGCAGAACTGCTGCTGACACATTTTACATAAGCAGTTCTGCCTGTCCTTTGGCTCACAAAGTTCATAAATCCCAATTTAAGGTGCTACAACAAGAAAATTGTTTGCAGCTCCCAGCAAGTAACAAAGAGGAATCATGTCTGCCATACAAAATCAACTTTTATGTTGCCATTTACCCACTCACATCTCTAATTGGTAATAAAGATGAAACTATTGAAAAAAAGCACAGACTTGAGAGACACATATGTACATAAGTTCTGTCCCAGCATGCTGGGAACATTGAAAACAGTGGCTGTTCTGTCACGCCCCAGCTTCAAAGCTTTCATGAGCTGCTGCTTTGAAGCCAGTCCCATATCTCCCACATCTGCAACACAGAGCTCTTCTGCTCTGTCCCTGGTCCTGTCAGATGAGCCACCCAGGCTCTCTGATCCACGACCAACTGCACCTGGTGGGTGGCATCCCAGAGCCCAACAACAGTGAGGAGGCAGCACAGCTGCTGGGAAATGCATCCTGCCTCGCACACCTTGTATTTGCAGGGACCCCCATCCAGCCACCTCTCAATAGTGGGATCTGGCTGAGCTCTGGCACACGAGCCATCTGTTATATCCAGTGCTCTGCAAGTCCACTCTGGATTGGAAAGCACAGTCTGTTTTGCCCCGTGCTGCCATGTTTCACTCCTGCCAGCTCCATAGCTGAGAGCTGTGGCACACAGGGAGCCAAACCACAGACCACAGGGTTAAGATGTAGTGTGTGGGGATCCAGCAAACCTGCAGAGCAAACTGGATCACCCATTAAGTACCCTCCCACAGTTGCTGCAGAAGTCAGTGACTGCAAGAGAAGGCCTGTCCCCCAACACCCATCCCCATTGAGCCACCCTGGAGCAGCAATTCCCCTTCCCAGGTCATTTCACACTGAATAGCTGCAAGCACAAGCAGAGGCTTTCAGCTGTCAGTGCAGCAGGACACCAAAAAGCATCACTCCAGCTCCTCAAAAGCATTCATCAGGCACAGGGCAATCACCCCAATATCTCCAATTTCCACGTGAGAGAGATTCCCCTATAGCCCTGGGTATTTCTGTGGCACGGTTCCTTCACTCTCAAACTTCATCAAGGGACAAGGTCAACACAAGTGGCCAAGTTACCCCATTTTGACAACAAGCAGTACAATGGGAAGGCTCCTTCTGATCGACAGGCAACACCAGGACCACCTGCTCCCGTTCTCATTCCTCTGTGCCAGAGCCCAGTGTCAATACTTTTACAGCAATGGACAGCCAAAGTAAAAAAGAAACAACAGCAAAAGGCTGATGATCCCCACACCATGACCACTCAGAGCAGCTGATATTAGTGCTCTGACCAAATGGGACTAACATTCCCATTCTAAGATCTCCAGCACAAACTCACAAGTCTTTTTGGTGTTTCTGGATTTGAGCACGGGCTTTCTTATCCTCCTCCTCTTGCAGTTGCTTGGCCATCTGCAAGTCATGTTGCACCAGACGATTACGCTGAACATTTGTGGCCAAGTGATGCTCAACTGGAAATAAACACAGACAAGAACCCTCAAATCAGACTTCAGAACTTCACTGCGTGAACAAGATAAACCAAGTGGGAGGGAGATTCCAGCCCAGAAAGGAAGACAGATCTTGGCAGGGAAACACCAAGCAATCTCTCTATAGGTGGGAAAGTCCTGAACTGAAATTACGCTAGCAGCTTGAGATTGCCTCTTTTCAGCACTGAGGGGGCTGTATACGTGTCTGTTACCAAAACAAGTTCTGCATATCTTAACACATCCAGGTTTTAGGGAATAGTTTTTAGGCTTTGAATTTCATTTTCTGACCACAGAAAATCACCCTAGACAAATGAAGTGGGTCTGGGAGAGACCACCACAGGTCAGAGAGGATGAACTGAACCTAAACCACTTATTATGGATACTTCCCTAATTTGTTCTCAAGAAACTCTACAGAAGAAAACTCCTTTCACTCTCAGCAGAACCAGTTGCAAAAATCTCCCTACCTTTATATTTAGCAACAGAGCAACTTAGTGCTCCAGTGAGTCCTTTACCATACATGGATATTGCCTGCCAGAAAAAATGGCTACATGAGCTGGAGCCCAGACTCGTCTTTAATTCAGAGGTCTCAGGTTCCAGCACCAAGGGCATGAGCAGCTGCACCCTTGGTGGAGCAGCAGGAATGGCATTAGCACCTGGTACTGGCAGATACCAAATCGGTGAGAAGCTGATTAGAGAGGCCACCACACCTGAAACTGCAATGTAAACACACCCAAAGTAACAGATAAGCATGTAAAAAAAAGTAATTTAAAAACCCACCAACCAATCACTTTCAAGGTCCTGGATGTACTTTTTTTCTCCTTTATAAACCCTCTAATGCACAGCTGCCCTACCTCAAAATGTTTGAAAAGGAAGGCGCCTTTCAAAAGGCAGACACTGGCGATTCTGTAATAAGTAAACAAACAGACCTCTTCTGGTTGTACTTCAGGTCAGACTATAAAACTTGAAGCTTCCAAAATTGCTAGTCATTTCAAAAAACCTTTCACAGCAACAAAACCCCAAATGCACTCCCACACACAATTTTATCATAAACGGCATAAACGAACTCAACTCTAAAGGAGAGAACAAAATTGAAATATGAAATGAAACTATCTCTGGGGTACAAAGTGAGCTGGAGCAGAGTAAAGTTTAGTGTTACAGGATAGTGAAGACAGCAATAATAAACTGTGTTCCATTAAAAAAAAATTAAATTAAAGCAGGAAGCATTTTTCTTAGCAAAATCAAATAAAGCCAGATATCTATTGGGACAAGCTTGCTTCAGTTTGTTCTGATCATTGCTACTTACTCTCTTGTTCCTGTAAATTGTGGGCCAAGGTGTGGTCTTCCAGAATAGCGAAGTCTCGACATACTGAACAGGGAAACAAAGTAAAGAGAATTAGCATCAGAAAAAAAAAAAACCCAAAACAGCATCAAACCAGCTATGGCAGTCAGGGGAGCATAGAGACATAGGACTTCTGACACACTTTCTACCAGCCAAGGCCTGGACTCGTGCTTTTTCTCCCTCCTGCCATCATGCCTAGTTTTGTGTGTGTTTAATTCTTTGTCCTTGCTGGCATAAAATGCCTTCTCCACTCTCCCCTTCACCTCCACTTCAAGAACAGAACTGCCCATGCTACCACTGGATCAAACCTTATGTACAAACATCTGCATTCCATTCAAAGAGAATAGATATTATACACTTATACCAATGCTCACACTGACTGCATTCAGTTAAAACCAAGGGAAAGCATTTGTGTTTACTGTGACTTTCTGTGCCAGGTTCAAAAGTCAGAGAATAGTATTTTCATGGCACAAAGGGTATGTGCACACTGGCATCTCTCCAAAGCTGAGCAGACTGAGCTCCATGGCTCTCACTGCAAGGCATTTCTACTGGCTCAGGCACCATTTTCAGTTGTTTCTTCTAAGTTTCACTGAATGTTTAAAGTGTAATGCTGGACTTGCACCTAAAACCCAGATATTGGATTAACCACACCATCATGGGCAGGGATAAGTACAGCTTTTTCAAAAGATGCTGAAAATGACCTTGAGACAAGTGAAACAGGAAATGGATGAACTCCCTTTGGCACCAGTTTAAAAGCAGATTTTTTGTCAATGCCTATCACTTTCCCACTTGAACTTTCAAAGGAATGCTCTACCTACACTGTAGAAAACCATCAGAGTGTATTTTTAACTTGTTATGATAAGCAGTAGGGCAACAAAACACAAGCTACATACATATTGGGACACACAGCATCAGGCTCAGCCTTTTGGTGGCAGGTTCACATCAGCTTCTCTGCAAACCAAAGACAGACAGTGACCTGTCCCCGAGACTGCAGGATGGGGCCCCTTTTCACACTGCCAGACCTGGGGTTTCTGCCTGCTTCAAGGGGAGTTTAAGACACTGGCACAAAAAAATTTACACTAGAGAGGTCTGTCATTTATTTTTCCTTCAATGTGACAAGCTAAGAAGCTTAAAAGCACCCAGAGGGGAATATCTCCCACTTGAAACACATCACAAAGCAGAGAACTACAAGGTGCTTCTGCAGCCACAAGGCAAGTAAAACTCCTTCTGCTGCACTCCACTCGCAAAACCTATGGGGAAGAACAAGATTTCTCTTTAGCAGAGTACAGGCACAGCCTAAAAGAGAAACTGAAAATAACCCCAAAACCCCCAAGAATGCATCAAAAGTACAAGGGGTATTTATGAGGATTCTGTTTGTGAAAGGGTTCAGAGTCAGAAAAGATAGAACATTTCCATCACCCAAAGGAAATGAGAAATAGCTGCATTTTCCTGAGCCATGATCCCACAAGCCTTCCCTTTTCTCACAAATGCACATGCTGCACTAGAGAAACATTGAGACATTACTTCACACCCAGGTATCCTCACAAAATACCTGGAAGAGTTTCTAGTTGTCTGTATCAAGAGATCAGTTAATGCTTTACCATATCCAATGGAATATTTGGTTCACTCTGCCTTGAAGGGTTTTAAGATGACAAAAGCTCTTAACAGCCAGAGAAACACATCAGGGAAGGACAGTGACACGCAGCAGGGTGGGGATGAGGACAAAGGTTACAGTTAGATGATCCCACAGGGTCCCACTTTAAGCATGAACAAATCTGGATGGTGTAATTAAGGTTTTGTTGTTGCTTTTTTTCATTGCAACTTCTTTTAAAAAAGGAAAGATGATATGCAACTCAATAGCATTGAAATGCTTCCAAATGGCCATTTTTGTACAAAGAAAGAAATGTTGCCTTGAGCCACAGATCTGGAAAAACCACAGCTGAGTCACGGGCAGCAGTGCTATTCATAGGTGATAAACTCAGAGTGCTTGTTTTTTACAGGATACACGTTTTTTACAGGATAGGGCAAGGGAATCTTGCCTTAGAGACTAATTCTGTGATCCCTAATACTACTTCAGCTTCCTAGAATGATTGTGGAACAACCACCTTCTGCTCACAAGAAGCCTCATCTGGCTTGCTGGAAGGACACATCCAACTCAGAGGTTTGAGCCTTACCATGAGCTCAGAGCTAATGAAAGTCACTTCAGCACAGAGGCAGTCTGCCCAAATCTAGGGCTGTTATTACTGCATATATTCAAGAAGCAGCACCTGCTCTTGACTGTTTAAAAGACAAACAAACAGAAAAACAAACCCCAAACCACCACCCAAAAAAAAAAAAAAAAAAAAAAAGACAATGGGAGGATGGGAGGGAAGTGTTATTTTTAACTGCAATAATCTCTGAGCAAGTCTACAGCACAGCTGCCTGAACAGCTGTAGCAGCAAGACAAGGCAGGCAGCACACAAGCAAGGATGAACATTTCAGAGCTACATGTTTTTTCTGCATAAGGATCACTTCTACAATGCTTATAAAAGTACCTTCTAGGCCTTCCCAAACCCACCCTGCACAGGCTCACACACTGCTCTGATCCCTGTGGTATTCAAGAACTCTGTCTTGTCAGTCAGTCATGGTGCTGACGGTGCTGGCAGACCTTTGCTCCATCCTCCCCAGAGAGGCACATGAGCATAGGAGGACTTTAGCTTTGTTTTTGTTTTTTTTTTACTCCATTCTCCCAAACCCAGACACACATCTCTGTTTGGAAAAATACACATTATTAAAAGACGCTTAGCATAAGGGCAAGAAAGTGGGAGGGCCATGGTAGGACACTGCTCCTTGTCTTTTGTTAGTCTTGCACCAATCCCAGGAAAGGCTCATCTCCGTCACTGAGTTTTACTACTACAGTGGCTGTATAACCCTTGGGACTGACAGGCCACTAAAGACTTCCTAAAGAAAGCATGGGCTCAAAATAAAAAGGCAAAGTCCATATAGGCTTGTATTGCATAGACAGGCCTGTTTCTTCTAGCTGCTCCTTCAGAGAAGGGCTGGAAGTTGTCCATGGGTCTCCAAACAAACCAAACTCCTCAAATTCTCAGTTCTTACAGGCTATGGCTGAAAGCTGCTGGATGTCACAGATGTAAAGGACAAAGGCTCCTGGCTAACCAGGTTGTTCTGAAGCTCAGTGCCTGGGCCATGAAGCACATATAGGCCAGAGTACCACCTTCCCTGGTGCAACTTCCAGCTCCTGACCCAAAGCCACCGAGGTGCAGTGTGATCCCTAACAGGGCCACAGAGCCCCCAGTCCTGAGGCTGTGCCCTGCCACCGCCTGTCCCACACCCACACAACACTGGCAAAGCAAGTGGGGACACTGCCCTGCCCTGAGCCACTCAGTAGCAGGGCTCAGACACAAATAAAGGGACTGGGTCTTAAACCAGTGATCTTAACTCACCAAGGTTCAGTATAGAGACAGGGAAGCTAGACAGTTAGCAGTGATATGCACACTGGAAGCTCCTCGGTGTCTGGATTCCCTGGTGCTCCCATCTCACAGAAGACACAGCATGGAGCAGACTGGTGGGGCAGCAGCAAGCCTTGGGTTTGTTCACACACTTGGAATTATTTGAGCATAGCTGAAGAAGCCATTTGGCTGCACACACACTCCTGTTACAAACCCAAACAGACAGCTCGAGCACACAGCCCTCTCTTTGTGCTGCTGTGGCTGCTGGCAGGGCAGGCAGCACAAGAAGAGCTTTCCTCACTGTCAGAAACTTGGCTGGGCTGCCTGCCTTCAACTCATCTGAGCACATTATTCTCAAGTCCCATCAGCCTGAGAACAACGTGCTAAGGAAGATGAGAACATCCCATTATGAAGCACTGTCAGACAGCCAGGTGGCAAAGGATGGGGACACCTGCACCTCTCTAGCAGATTTGGGGCTGATGGCAGTGCAGAGCATTCCCTCACAACTAGACCCAGTACCTATGGCACTAAGCCAAGCATGACAGCAGCTACAAGTGAGGCCAAGGAAACCAATCATTGAAGACTCACATCCAACAATGAGGAAACTATGAAATAATTGGAGATATGGACCGGCCAGGCATGGTCTGAAATGAAGTTTCATCAGCACTAGTTCTCATTCCTTGCCCAGTCTCAGCAGGGTACAGAACAATCATTACTAGGTATTACGTACACCAGGTTTGTGCTGAGAAATAGGATGGCCCCAATGACAACAGACTCAATTTCTCCTCTCTGAGAGACTTCACATTTAAGGGAAAAGAAATCCAATTCCTTGCTCCCTGTGTGTCTAAAAAATGAAAGGCGAGATTAATATTACCTACACTGTCACAAATTAATTTGACTTTCCATCCCTGGTTTCCAACTGGGAGCCACCCGGCAGTCAAACAAGCAGCAGGAGTGCAATCAGAGCAGCTACAATTGGCAAGTCCATGGAAGACAGGAACAGTCACAACAGGTTTACCATAGCCTGATTAAGCCAATCTACCTTGGCACAGCAGGGAGCAGACCAGGAATACACTCTGGCACAGCTGTCAATAAAGAAATGCCTGCCCAGGAATCCCAGCGGCTGCTATGGCCAGCACAGGTGCCAGCTGGGAAGGATGAGGGCAGAAGAATCACCTTAACAGTGGTAAGATCCAAAATCCATGCATGGAAGAAGGAGCTCACTTCTCTTGAGGAATCCTCAAGAGCCTCTCTGCAAGCTCCAAGCACAGGTGTTCTCACTGGAAATATGCCTTTTTATGCATTGGTGCATCTGAGGCTCTTGGAAGCATGGCTGCAGCCCTGCTTTTATGGCTGACATAAGAAAGTCCCTAGGTACAACAGCTCAGCAAAATTTCATTAAATAACCTCTTCCATTTTATATTCTGCCACCCACCTCACTAAATTTCTCCAGCATTACCTCAGCTCCACAGCTCAGCGTTTCTAACACCCTAATCTACTTCAAACAGTTTGAGGTAACCACAACAGAGGAGCAAAGACAGCCTTAGATCTTGTTAGTGATACTCAGGTGTGTGACAAAGAGGTAGGTAACACCCAAAAATGGGTGGTGTGGAACACACAATCTCAGCAAGAGGTCAGCCCCCACTGGCTTTTCAAGCAAGGTTCACAACAAAACACCCCCTCACTTCTGCCTGAAGACTTAGATCATATTTTGACATCCCCTGCAGGTCCCTAGGGCCCCCTTGGCTCACGTGGCTCATATAACGTGTCCAGGATATGGGCCAGTTCCATGACCCAGGGACCACAGATGCATGTTCCAAGCATTTCCTTCTGGGTCTTAAAAACGATCTCTTGCTCTCTACCCCCTCCACTCCCAGCATTTTCCCGTCAGCATTGTGTACCGGGTAATTCACAAAATAAACTAGGTGTGAGTCAGAGCATCTGCAGTTCTTGAATTCCAATCTGAAGGACAGGAGGGAGAGGAAAGACAAAAGTAACATGAAAAAGCAGTATCATCAGCTAAAAATCATTTTTAGGGCCTACATAGAGGATAAATTAATGGCAAGCAGCAAATGCAGCCTTTTACAAGCCAGCAGTCTCGGGAGGATGTCCGAGTTATGTAGATTCCTGCAGATTAGAATGCAAGTTGGGATCTCTTAGACGCTCTTACTTGCAGGGACTGGTCAGGTCACTCCAGGACATTAAGTCTCCAAAATCTGCAAATTATTTCCTTGAAACAAAGCCAACCTGACCAAGCAGCCACCCAGCTGGAGGTGAGGGCTGTCCTGAGGGCAGCTTTCAGATAAAACATGCTAGTGGGATGTTTCCTTCCCAGCCCCAGCAAAGCTGCTCTGTGAGATACATGGCCCAGCCTCAGCAATTCCCATTTTTTGCCCTGCCATTCCCATCACACCAGGAGACACCCGAGTTCCTGCTAACACATGTGGGTGCTGACAGAGGCTGGCTAGGACATGTCTGGCTGCTGCAGTTACACAGATGACATTCCTGGGGCCTTGCTCACCAGGGCCCACCATGCCAAGGAAATCAGAAAACCATGCAGGGAGAAGATGGATCCCAGACAGAGGACAGGTCTGGGCAGCCTGAAAAAGGGAACAATTTCTGCTTCTCAGCCACAGCACCAGAGCATCACACATAGCTGGGAGCTATGAGGCAGTACAAGGAGACTGGGTGACTCCTTGGGGAACCAAACTGAGGGGTCTCAGCATAATTCTCAAAAGTGTAAACATGCAAAATAATTAAAAATAAATAAACCACCATGATTCTTTTACTAGCAGTCTTGGCCTGGAAGCTAAGGACATCTTGGGATTTGGGAAGGAGGTTATCCTATCTGCTCTAAGCTAAATGCCTTGAGGTCAAGGCCATGAGATTTTTGTGCTCTGTCTGCACCGTTCCAACATTAATGGCAACATTAAGCTCTCATCTGCCTAACAATGCTTTAAAAAGGAAGACTGTATGCATTTTGGAATCAAACCCTCAGAACTTACTAGATTTTTGTAACCTGCCTTGGGACAGAAATCATCAACATTCATGAAGTGCCTTCTCCAAGGCTACTAGTTTGGCAATCTCACTTCTGTAAAGAAGCCTGCACACTGTACCACAGACCAGTCCTAAAGCTGAAAGAGCTGCTGAATGCCTCAAAGCAGGTGATGTGCTTGCAGTGTAAACAGGATGCTGGAGATACTCAAGATAGTGGAAAAATAGCACAAGGCACCTCAAAAGGTTATCTTGTGAACAAGCCCCAGCCACAAAATTTGTAAGATTTATCATTCTGCTTTTCTACAGAAGGTTGCCATGTTTTTCATCACTTGATAATTCCACCCTAGCTGGTTTCATCTGCAATGTTTCTAAATAAGAGCAAGTCTTCTTATTCCCTAAGCTTAAAACACAACCCATAGGTCAAGAATATTAGAGACCATCTCTTTGATCTCCAGAAGAAAATACTGAGTTGGAGCATTTCAATTAGAAATCCTAGAATAACTTAGGTTGAAAAAAAAACATTAAGTCATCAAGAACATCCACTGACCTGGCACTGCCAAGCTCACCACTAAAGCATATGCCTTAGTGCCACATGTACACATGTTTTTAACATCTCCTAGAATGGCTACCCAAAGACTTTCCTGTTTTGCCCACTGGTCAGCCTTATGCTGAAGATGGTTTTTTTAACATCCAATATAAATGTCTCCAGACAGAACTTGGGCCAATTCCTCTTGTCCCATCACTTGGTACTTGGAAGAAGAGGGCAATTGCCACCAGGCTGCAACCTCATGCCAGGGACTTGGAGAGAGCAATAAGGTCTCCCTTGAGGCTCCCTCTTCTCTGGGCTAAACACCCCAGCTCCTCAGGGAGTTGTGCTCCAGACCCTTCCCAGCTTCACTGCCCTTCTCTGGATGCACTCAGCACCTCAGTGCCTGTGTTGTAGTGAGGGGCCCACAACTGAGCACAGGATTTGAGGTGTGGCCTCACCAGTACCCAGTACAGGGTGAAGGTCAGTGGCCACGCTACTGCTGATCCGGGCCAGGATGGCACTGGCCTTCTTGGCCACCTGGGCACACACCAGCTCATATTTAGCAGGCTGCCAACCAGCACCCCCAGGTCCTTTTCCACTGGGCAGCTTTCCAGCCACACTGTGCCAAAACTTTCAGATGTACCTAAAAATGGCATTGAGACTTAAGAAGTAATGATACCGATGTTTTGAAAATACACCCTTTTCAGCCAAGTCCAGTTGGGTCCCCAGACACAGAATACCCTGAGTCACAAGAACTGTCCAATATTCCCAAGTCCTACCACCAACATTGCTGTTACAGCCGCTGCTTTCTATTGCAGGGGTTCAACACACAGAACAGATGAACACTTTAAAGCAGAGACCAGACAGATAATACGTCTTAATGTCTGTAAGTCATTACCCCCAGGCTCAGAACACTCATCTCTGCAGAAATTTCTTGATTGCCCCAATGTCCATCTACCTGTTCAGGACTGCCTACACCCATAGATCACCAGTGAGCTCAGCCATTGCACTGCAGACACACCAGTAACACCCAGGTGGGCAACTACAAAAAACTTCAAGGGAGGTATATTTGTCAGGGATGGGTTGGCTGGTTTGACATGCACAACATCTGAGATGTAACTGAGTCTGTGTATGAAAGAAGATAGTATCAATCAGCAGTGAGAACAAAAGCTGTTTGTGTAGTTCATCCTTTCCAGCATTTGACACAGCTTCAGTTGACTCAGCTAATACCACAAGCGCAAAAGAAACAGACAACAATAAAGGCAGGGAGAAGTTTTCCTAGAAGTCCATTTTAACCACTACCTCCCAACCATGGACCACAGCAAAACAAACAACACTTGACTCCAACAGCTGTGCTTTACCCTCACTTAGCCCAAAGGCAAACTACCATAAACATCACTGGAGAGCAGGGCAGGAGTTGCCTTCACCAGGAGAGGTCAAAATCCCTGGCCCATACAGGCCCCATGAACACCACTGTAGCTGTAAGACATGACTTCAACTGTGCCCCATGGATCACATGATAGCCCTCTTCTGGAAGGTTTTTTGGTTCCTTTTGCAGACAGAATGTCATGGCATCTTTAGCTTTAAGCCCAACACCACTCCTTTAAATCGGTGTAAGGGAAGGGGAATAGAAAAACAGTCTATTAACAAGTGCAACTCAAAACAGCCGCCCACTCAGAAAACTGCTGGGCATGGAGCTTGCATCTCAAGGGATTTGCACGGTATGTACACTCTCTTAGCCCACACCCATCTCCAATGGTGATCATTGTATTCTGTTGTTTTATCTGTTTAATTCAGCTTTTATTTCAGCATTTCAGCCAATTTTACACCACAAAAAACTTCGAGAAGGACGCATTGAGTTTCCCAGATAGGCAAAATTTCTGTTCTCTGATATATACACAAAGTTTCCCAGATAAGCAAAACTTCCGTTCCCTGATGAATGCACAGCTAAACCCCTTGTTCAGTTCAGCAGTTTCTCTGCAGAGAGCTGGCAGGTCCACTTTGTGGTTCAGGGTGGATTTCAGGAGCCACAGCACCCTGGATTGCAGATATTTCACCAGCATTTCTCAGCCCTCAGGCTGTGGTGAATAAAACTCAGACAACAGCCCCAAGAGGCAGCCAGGAGCAGAGATAATGCAAAGTGTCAGCTCTCACAGAGTTCTCCACCAGCTTAATCCTGAATGATAATATAGCAAAATACAAGGGAGACAGGATGCAGAAAGGGAGGTGGAGGTTTGAATGCCCCTCTGGTACAACTTCATGCCCTGACTCAGTTTGGTGACTGCTTACAAAAGGCTTACTGCTGGAAACCTCACACCCACACAGAAGCTGCCAAGTGCCAAAAAAAGGTTCTTCTCTAACCCCCAGTGTGGTTTTACATGACAGTGACCTGCAGTTGTACAGAGAAACAATAACCTCTGGAAAAAACAGCAGAATAAAGAGTCCCCAGAGATGCCACTTTCTCTTCAGCCTTTGGATGACTAGAGCCAACCGTGAGACTGCTCCCTGGCTTGTGGCTAAACCAGAGCGGCAGCTGAAAGGACATGCCACAGTGTCAGCACACATTCAAACTAGCCAGGTTTTATTCCTCCAGATCAGATACCAAGAGAAGCAAAGATCCAGCAGGATGGGCCTCTGGGCAGCCTCCCAGCCTTGATGAAAGCCTGCCAGCTGCTGCATTCGAAGCTGAAGGTATCTGAACTAATCCTGCAGTCAATCCTCCAGTTCTTGCACAGATTGCCATCAGCTTCCTTTTCCCTAGAAAGGAGGCTGCTAGGATGCAAGCAAAGACTCCTGCCTGCCACCAGTTCAGCTGCTGCCAGCACTGCAAAGCTTCTCTGCAAGAACAACTACCCTCTACCTAACCAACTGAAGTTGTTGGTTTGTTTCAAAACCTTCTTCCTTTGCTCCATCAGCTCCTCATGGATACTCCCCCCCTTGTTTCCTGTGTTTAAGTTCTCGAGGTTTATTAGTCAGCTCTGGGGAACACAAAGTACCAAAGCTGGCCCCAGATCAGTCAAAATTCCACATCCATCTACAAGTCACAAATCAGTAAAGCTGCAGCACTAACAATACATGCCCTCTTTCCTGTCACAGCCTTGTGTTGGCACACTGCCATAAACAACTACAGATTTAAAATACTGGCATACAAGGGTAAGAATAAGTCCTTGGCTTCTGAGGCCATACGGACAGGGAGGCAGAGCTCCCTGCATCATTCTGAAGCAAAATGCTTTGTGGCATCTGGGCCCACAGTTCATACGCATTGCAAAGCATGAGGAAGCAGGCTGGCAGCCTTTTCTCCTCTCCAAGAGCAATAAATGAACTCCAGGTCTGTAACGGTAAACTTTTTTGCTTTGGGAACTGTATCACCTTCAGGAGATATTGCATACTCACAGCTTCTTAAAAAGAGAAAAAGTAAAAAAAGAACAGTTAATGTGGGACCGAGTTAAGTTCATGTATTACACAGCCAGAGTTGATGCTGTGGGCAATGCCATTGCCTGGAACACCAGGTAACTGAGCTCCAAGCTGGAGACAAACCTGCTTTTTCCACCTTACATCAGGGATGGGTGGAATTCAGGCAGTGCTGTGCAGGCCTAGCCAAGCACTCAGTCCTTCCAGCACTGCAATTGAAGTCAGGAGAACCCAGCTTCTTCCCAAGATCAACTTCCTTTGGAAACCTGGCTCCAACCAGATGGCCTGCAGGAGAGCACAGCCCTGCGAACGGCAGAGCTTTCTGCCATGAAAACAGCCAACACCCTGGTGGCTTGGAAAATTCCCAGGCCTTCTGTGTGCTGTGCTCCACCACCTCACCTCAGCAGCACTGCTAAAGGCTCCAGGAGCTGCTGGTAGATTTAGGACATAAATCCTTCCTATCCCACTAGCCAGAACCCCAATAATAAAACTAACACCAGAGTAGAGGGAGAGGCCATTTCTTTGCACCAGGACGCTACAAGTAATGCTCGCTATATACAGAACTATAGATATAATAAGCTGCTTTTGCAATACAAAGTCATTGTGCTGTGCAGAGGCAGAGAAGCTTTCCATCCACACCAGGGGAGGCTGCCATGAGCAAGACCAGCATTACCCCAACCCATGTGCCAAGTCAGTGTCAACAGTCCCTCTGCGAGGAGCATTTCCAGCCAGAGCATGCTACAGCCTCTTGTCCTGTCTGGATGTAAAGAACCAATGCTACACATATAATGCAGAAAGGAATTGAAACCTCTGCCTTCTCACTGTCCGGAAATACTCCTGTTTGCATAAGCTTCCTTCCTCCTTTTTGCCCCATTTCTTCCCATGTCACTCCTGTCAGTGTCTTTCTGGAATGTCTGTGTCTCAGTGTTTTCGAATATTTCCTCACTTATGTCCTTTTCCTCTTTGTTATCACTTATTGAACACCACATAATGAGCCCACATAACATTTCCCCTTAGAGCTGACTCCTCTAGCTACCAAGTTCTGGCTCAGCAAAAGGGCTCAGGAAAGGATGAATGAAAATGCACACAGGAACTCAGTTTGACTGCATATGGCTTGTTACACCTCTTTTGAAAAGAGAAGTGAAGAAAAGTGACTCACTTAAAAAACCCACTTTCACTTTCTGTCCTGAAGAGCACCTAATGCAGGGCAGAGCCACCAACAGCACACAGCCAAACCTCTACACACCCAGGCCAATGACAAAAAGATCTCACTATTTTAGTTTGGCAGACAGCACACTGTAGCAGCAACATCATAGGTTGGTGTGCAATCAAAATAATCACTAGATGAGCTTCAGGAGCCTGACACAAAATAATTGGGCAGGTGCAGAGAGGCTGTGCTAGGCAATGAGCAGGCTTTCATCTACATCTTTCATCCTCAGGAAGAGTAACACTTCCAGCAAGCTTAATTCACAGGGTGCCTGGGGTTACAGGGTAAATTTTGAGCACTAACGCCTAACTGATCCCCTCTGCTCAAGGCAAGGCTCACAATAGCACTGCCTTGTGCCCCTTACACAGCCTGATGCTGCACTCTCCTGTTCTCTTCCCAGCCCTGCTAAAAGTCTGTCCCAGCAGTTGCGCAGCGTCAAGGCCACACAACACTCACTCAGTGAGCTGTGTGGTATCTTTTCAAGTACCGAGAAAGAAAACAGCAGGAAGGCTCCAATTTCTGCTTCTTAAAAGGGAAGTATAAATGAAGCGTCAAGGGACCTTCACAAAGTCCTATACATGTTCTGTGGAAAAGCCAGTGCTGTAAGGTGAACAGAGAGCATCGCAGACATGTCAGCCTCCAGGGAGAGAGCAGCTTTCCTGGTGGAAATGTCCAGCAAACATGCTCTTTGCTCCCTGCAATGTGGCCAACCAGCAGAACAGCAGCTGTCATTATCACCTTCTCTGAGAACAGCTGAAGGTCAAGCCAGCAGCGAGTGTCATGCCAGAAAACAGACCTAAAGCTTCTGAAGTTGTAAGGCAGTTTCACTAATAGACCAACCTCCTTCCTCAGTCCTTCAGCCTTCAAACCACTACAGCACTACACAGGAGCAGCAGTGAAGGAGCAGGAAGTCAACCAGACTGGGACGCTCTGGAAAGGGGAGAATGAAGCAGGAGGGAACTTGTCGCTTTGTCCTATAAATCATTCATGTGAACTGGATAACTCTGAGCAAGAAAAAGAAAGCTTATTCCAGCAAAACAGAAGTTTCATACAGCCCCAAGGCATATCCCATTGTTTTTCCAAGTGGGGATTTTCTTGCACCAGAGAGAGCAGAACTGGCCTTTCCTGCTCCCTGACACCTCCAACTCCTGCCTGGCATCCTCTGATGTTTCCCATGGCCACAGGAAATGAAAGATTAAACAGAGGCCCGTGGTGACCATAAACACACTGCTCAGAGGGGAGCACTACTCAGAGACCAGCAATGGGTGACAGACGATGTCATGATGTTGTACCATAAGTGGGAGAAAATCCCCCACCGCTACCCCGGTATCCTCAGGAATCAGTGCAAAATAGGCTGTGTCCCTTCTTATCCCCATCCAAAAATCTGTCAGGAGCCAAGGAAACATCTCTGCAAAAAGCATCAACAGGAGTCTTGGAGTGTACTTCTGCCAAAGACTGCTTTTCAAGCAATCTTTTTGCTTCAGTACAACCTCCACAGCAGCTCACAAAGGACAAGTGTGAAGGATTTAGGCATGGGAGGAGGCACACCTGCTTGCTCAGTTGCCTTTCAGAGCCAAGAGCATGAAATATGCTAATCCTGCCCATCTCTGCCAAGCACTGCAGACCCAGAACCACTGAATGCATAATAAAACTTTCACCCAGCTTTAACCAGAGTGAAATGAGAGCCACAGCCTCAGCTACTGAATTCATGCATGCTGGAAAAACAGATCTCCTATTACCCAGAAGAGCTGGATGTGAACCAGTGACCTGTATCTCTGTCCCATCACTCTCCACCTTCCTGCTGCCCTCAAGGCATCCATCTTGCCTGAATTTTTCAGAGCCCTTAAACAAGGAAGTCACAAAGCAGAAAATCATGATGCTTCAAGGAAAAATCCCAGCTGGAGCCAAAGGGCATGGGGCAGGTGGCTTCACAACGACCCGGCTGACCCTCAGCTGCTCTCAAAATTGTTGCCCTGATTATACTAATCCAGTTAAAGGCCAGTGCTTCCTTCAGATGAATACAGCTGACAGCTCATCCCTCAAAACCACTCCCCTGAAAAACCTCTGAGCAGAATCTTTTCTCATCAGACACCATGCCAGCCATTCACACTTCCTCAATCCTCTTCCACCTCTGACAAGACATCAAATTTCTCTTGTCCACTGTCATGTTGCTGAGCACAGAGAGACACCAAAGGCCTCATTATAAGCCAATAACCTCAGTGTGTTCCATGAGAGCCTGACACATTGCACCTCAGAGCTCAGCCCCCTCCCCAGTCACTTGGAGGGTCAGTAGCCAGGAGGTTTTTATTGCAGGAGACTCAGCACAGGTCATGTTAAAGCTGCAGAGGTCAGCAGAAAGGTCTGTAGCTGGGAGAAGACTGATGCTAACAGCAAACTTTTATTCAATTTATGCTAAGGCAAAAGAGAGCCAGCCAGACTGCCTGCCCCAGAGAATGCCTTGCCAAGACAGAAAGTATTCATGCTCTTCCTGTTTCCCCAAGGTCGCAATCAGAGCTGTATCTTTTATTAGCACATTCGGAATACCGGCTTCTCAGGCAGCAGATTACAACTAGCAGCACCTGAATGTACAGCTCAGGAGCTCCCAAAAGTCAAATCAGGTGCTTAACTAACAGTAGAAAGCACAGTATGAGTATTGTTGTGTCTCTCCAAGCACAGGTGCCACAATCAGCCTTTGTCAAGGCTGGAGCTCCAGACAGCAGTGGCAGGGTCAGTTCTAATCATCAGCCCAGACATACTGCCCTTGCATTTCTTTGCAGAACTGCTAAAATTAAAATACAATAAAAACACTTTACCCACTGCAAATTTCCATAGTTCTCCAGAGCTGCACACTGCTGGGCCAGAGTTTAGAGGTCCCACCCTCCCCCACCTCTCCTTTTCTCTCCTCACATAGGATTCAAACTGGCAGGAAGATGAGGAGACCCTGGGAGAATGCCCAGACCTGAGTTTTTTTTCTGCTGCTGCCAACAACTGATGGCTCTTGGCTGCAATGGATGAGGGACTGAGTCTCAGCCTGAGCAGACAGGTATTTCCTTCACAAAGACATTGCCTTTGGAAAGGCAGCAGCAGACAGGACCACAAGTACACCCTCCAGAGAGGGGTATAGTTTGCACAGCTCCATAACACCTCCTCTGCAGCTCAGCCTGCCTTCACACTCACGTCCAAGGGCTCACTCACAGCAGGCAGCCAAAAGAGAGTGGAACCCTTCCCAAACACAGCTCCTAGAAATGCACCAGGTCACAAGAGATGAGAGGCAGTTTGAGATCAAGCAGAGCCCAAGATAGTTTTATTTCCCTTATAAGTAGCTAATCGAAATAATGCTTCTAGGATGTTCTTATCACCAAAAGGCTCACAAATGAGAACTCTTATAAAAAAAAAAAATCTACACACACAAAGCTGAGCAATCTCCCAAGGCAGGTCAAAAGAGCGAACTGCAAAGGCTGCTTTGTGAAAAGCAAATAATGTCACAGACACCTGGGAGATGTACAGAAATGCAGACAGAGAAGCACAGGCCACAGATTGCAACTAACACCAAAACCTTCAACAAATAACTTACTAGAAGTTTACTGACCACAGAGGTCAGATCCACTCTACTACTCATGGAAAAACGGGTCTAACACCAGGCTGCAGCAGCAAGGTGTAGTTTATACCAGGAAAAGTGTGGGTTTGAGGGTGTATTTTACACCAATAAACCCCTGGCCACACAATAAACTGGACCAGCTGAAGAGGTTTTCACCAACAAAATGCCATCCACACCAGGCCTTCAGCTGAGATAAATGCTTTTGGAGATAAAAGAGGAAAGCAAACACAAGAAGCACGACTTCCTGCAGCACCTAGTTACAGTTACCAGATTTTCACTGTCATGGCTGCACTGAAATGATCCCACTTTTAGAACAACTTTTGAGATCACTACAGAAGAGGAGAATGACAAGTGTTTCTCAGCAGTCCTGGCTACTTGCAGACAGGGAGAATCTGGACACAACACCCCCTCTCCTGAAGCAGAGCTGGTGAAGAACAAAGTATCAAACCAAAACGTTGTTCTTCATTGTTAATGAATGACTCAGCTGACCTTTACCCCAGACAAAGAAAGGGAATGCTTTTTCCAGAAGGATCAACAGTGATTTCTCTATCAGGAACAATATTTCCCTCGGTATGGCAGGCAAGGCGTTTCTTTTCTTGGCTGGCATGGACTCAGAGCACGAAAAGACCTAATCCAAAGCATAGCTCAGTCTCAACACTTTCCAAAACAAAAACAAGTGGTGCCATTAAACTAAAAGCGTGACACATGCCTGAGGCTTTGCAGAACATGGCTCAAACCTCATCTACTTTGCACGTTGCTCTGGGACACTTACTTTAATCCCATTTGCTATCAAGTAACAACAGATCGTAGTAACAGGACAACCTTGAAGCTTAATCCACACTATAGCATAGGTGCAAATTTCCCAAGGACTGGTTGAGTTACACTGTAACTCTGTAAATATACTTCCATTCATCCAGTTAGTTCAATTCAAAAATTAATAAAGGAAATCAAATCCATCCTACTTAAACTGTGAATATGAGCATCTACACAAGGATTTAATTCACTTTAATCAATCCACTGGAAAGGTTAATTGGATTCATTTTCTTGAGTAACCAACCATGTGTGGACATACTCTAAGGATGAGATCTTGACCACACTAAAATGGCCAATAACAGGTTTGCTAATGACTTAATAGGACGAACATTAACCCCTAAAACATCAGTTTCAGCTTTTGTTCCAGTAACACTAAATGAAGCACTAAAGGATGACAGGAGGTCAAAAAGAACTCCCAGCTACCTGCAGATAAATATGTTTTCTACTCTTGGCTGGCTAAATAATTAAATTCACAACTGCTATTTTGTAAGAATTGAAATTTGGAAAAAAAAAAAATGACCAGAGTCAAGGAAACAAGTTTAAGGAAGTTCGGTTTCTTTTAAGCAGGAAACCATTGCTCTCTATTACAAGAGAGTAAATCTAAACTAACTTGATTATGACAGAGCTTCCACTGGTTTATATCACAAATCACTGTCAGAAAGAATAAACTATCTCCTACAAAGCTTTCTAAACCCAAAGCAGCTCCAGGGCACATTTAACTGAGCTCAAAGGCACACGGTGAGGCAGACGCTGCGCTAACAGGGAGCCGAGGCCAGCCCGGCGCAGCAGAAGGCGAATCCGTGACTGGGCACAGGCCAAGCCAGCGGGACCCCCGAGAGCGAGGGGGGCTCGGGGTCTGCGGGGCGGGGGCGGCTGCCCGGCGCTCCCAAGCTCAGCGCAGGCCAGTCTTCATAAAAACCGGCAGGCGTAAGTGTTTATAACCGGGGCCTCCAAACCACCAGTCGCCCTCAAATCGCTAAATCTGTGGATATTCACAGTTCTGCTCCCATTTTTCCAACGGCCCTCAGCGGAGACTCCGAACCCGGCCGCGCCGTAACTGCGAGGGTCAGACAGACAGACAGACACCCCTGCTCGTCCACCTCCCGCAGGGTGCCCGGCTGTCCTGCCCCGCGGGAGCGCAGCCCCGGCCGGCGCCCCCTGCCCGGGCGCGGCGAGGGGAGCGCGGCGGAGGCGCCGGCCGCGGCCCCGGCGCAGACAAAGGGCTGCGCCCTCCCCCAGCGCCGCTCCTCGGCTTCTCCCGGGGAGAAGCGGCGCTGCCAGCCCGCCGCTCACCCGGGAGAGGAGCCGGGAGCGCGGCCAGCCGAGCTGCCACGGCTCTCGGTCCTGCGACTGCCGCTGCCTAGCCGCCGGCCTCCCCATCGCCTCCTGCCGCCCCCCGGCCAGCCCGCAGCGGCACAGCCCCGCCAGCCCCGGGGACGCCGGCGCCACGGCCGGAGCACGGAGCGCCCGTCCCCTCCCGCGGACACGGCTCCCCGCCAGCGCCGCGCACCGCCGCGGCGCCTGGAAATTGTAACATAATGATGTTTAAAAAACCCACCCCAAATCAACAGTTTCTCCCCTGCCTCGCTCCCATTTCCCCCACACCGCCCCGTCCCGTCCAGCGCCCCCTCCCTCCTCCCCGCGCCGGGGTGAGCCGCACCTTCCTTGACTCCGGCAGCTTGGAGTGGTCGATGCCGATGCCGGCCATGGCCGGGCCCGCGCCCCGCCGAGGGCGGCCCGGCTGAGGGCAGCGCGGCGGTGCCGCCCGCGCCCCGCACCGCGAAGTTGGGAGCGGATGGAGCCGGCGCGGCCGGGCCGTACGGCGCGGGAGAGCGGACAGAAAGCGCCGGGCGGGGCGGAGCGGGGCCGCCTCGCCGCCCCTCGCCCCCCTTCCGGGGAGGCGGACGGGGGCGTCCCGGGCTGCTTCCCCCTCCCCTTCCCCGGCGGGGCTCGGGCAGCAGCTCAGCGGGACGGGCAGCTGCCGAGGGCAGTTATTTATACATTTGGGGTTTGGGGGTTTTATTTTTTTTTATTATTGTTTTATTATTTGTCGGGGTGTGTGTGTGTTGTGCTGGCTGCTTTGATCCTCTCCCACCGCCGGCGCGGCTGTCTCACCGTTCGGACAGCTCCGGTCCCCGGCGCTCTCCCGAACCGGGTCCGGCTGCTCTGCCCCTTCCTCCCCAAACCATCCCACCCCTCTGATCGCACTGTTCCGCCGGCCTGGGAAAAGCAGACGTGTCCCGGGGAAGCCTCAGAGCCACTGCCCGGCGGTGTCACGGCCCCCGCAGCTCGTCCCTCGGGGCGGGGGCGGTGACAGTGCTGGGACAGGAGGGCAGTGCTGGTGAGAGGTTCCCGGTCACGGAGCGCCGGCAGAGACCTGTGAACCCCAGCAGGGCACTGCCGCACACGGGCTGGTGCCAGCTCTCGACGGAGGCCGGAGGACTCACAGCTGCTGCCCACCTTGGCGTGCCGGCTGCAAGGGAACAGAGCGAGATGATGTTCCGTGGGCAAAGAGAAGAGGAAGAGGATTTAGGTTTTAGGGGTGTCTAAGCTTTTCTGGACTGTGCTCAGCACAACCAGTCACTCGTGTCAGCTGTTATGTTTGATCATAAATGCATGTCACTAAGGACTATGGAAGCAGAAGAAGCTACTATTGCCACGTTGGAAATGAGTTTCTCCCAGCGCGTGTTGCAATGGCCCGTGGTCTCCATGCCGCTGGTGAGCAGGGGAATACAGAGGCCGAGCCCATTTCCTGCTCCCCGTCTCCAACGGGCTCTGGGAAGCTCTGCGCTGTGGGTGACTGGGATGGGAGCTGAGGAGGAGACACAGTAGGATGTTAGAAAAAAACATCAAAGAGAATAATATTTCAATTTTATTAAAAAGCAAAAACGTTAAAGGAAATTACAAAAAAAAATTATTTCCAGAAGGTTAGCCTTGTGCTCCTCCTGAATTTTCTAGTCCCATTTCCTGAAGCTTGGGAACTGTCCTGAATTCTGCCCCTTTCCAAAGATCCTTCACCCACCCCAATGGGGGTATGCATGGACTGTCTTCAGTCTGACTGCCTTGACCTTCCCTTCAACTTCTTAGCCTCCTGCACAGAAAAAGCCACAGAATGGTGTGTATTTGTGATCCCTTCTCACATTGTACACATCTAGTACAGCTCTCCTGTGTGCTGGCACACTCTGGGAGCTGATGGGCCTCCTGCCTAGGGGATGTAGTAATCACTTGCAGAGAGGTGAGCGGTGCACAGCTGAGCCCCACTCCACAAGTTCTCCATATGATCACACAGATGGGGATTAGTCACAGAGTCTTGCCCCTCCAAGGGGCAGCTCATACAGATAATCTTCTGCCACAGTCCTGGCTCTGCCCAGCTCCTCCTTCTAATCCCTCTGCCATCCACACAAGCAGTACAAATGGACTTCTTGTAAATAATCCCCATGGTTTCAGCCAGCTCCAAGCTAATGACAGGTCTAAAATCCATTTCTAGTTTCTCCTGAATTAGAGATTTTTTGAACTTAATATATTCCTCTGGACATCCTTCACCTTTTTCATAATCAAGGTTTTTAATCACTTAATAATTTTTTTTTTTTATTGGACAAAAGTGAGGACAAAAGAAAAGGCCAAGCAACCAGGACTATACAGGAGAGGTTGCAATGAAAGTACTGTACAACCCCTGAGTATCGTTTTTTCCTGTCCTCTCATTATAAAGTATCCAAGTCAGAGCAGCCGAAGCTGAAATCCTGAAGCATTTACATTTACACAGCAACTGTAATGCAACAGAGCTGCTTTATAACCCTACATTTATGAACAAAGCTTTAAAGTTGTCCATCCCAATGAACATGCACTTTAGTCCACACACACAGCTCTTTGCTCTAGTCTTTAGTATTGAATTTATATCATATTAAGTTGTCTATCTAGGGCCAAAACCAGCTACATAAATTAGTCATAAATCTGCACTGCATTCAAGAGGTTCCATGTTGGGCTGCTGTGGCTTTGGCTGCTGTTACGAGTAAACTGTCTTCCTGGATGTGTTTAACTTCACTGAAGTGAGATCTGCTACCCAGTGCTCAAAGCCACAGCAAAGCAGTTCCTGATTTCAGGTTTCTGATACACAAATTATGGACTCCTCGTGCCTTCCTGTAGCTATTATTTATCTTCAAGGTCTGCTGAAGCTCAATGATAGCCAGTGGATGGTGAGCTCTGCTAGGACCTGAGGAAACTACAGGAACACAAAGTAAGTGACACTTTGTTCTTGCTGCTGGAATTGCAGGGAACATCTCCAGTTGTCAGAGCACGGAAAGGCTGGAGCAGACTCCTGGGAAGGGTAATGCAACCCTGTCAACACTGTCACCCTGTTCCCTAAGGCAGTGTATTACACACCAAAGTATTTTCTTTGCCTTCTTGACATCAGATTTCTCTCTCATTTTAGCTTGATTTTTGAGAAATTATTCAGATAAAGTCTCTGAAATTGGAAGGCAGCATGAATCACTTGATTATAGAAGATACAAAAATGACCAGAGCAGGATTGAGGATGAGAAGGAATTAAACAGGAACCAGGGAATGAGTTACTGATATAATGCTAGCACTACAGCAGCATCACATCGTAGGCTCCCCCAAAAGGCTCCTCAGTGTGGTCGACCTCAAATCACCCTCCCAACTCTCACTTGTGTCTACAAGCTGCAGCTTCTAGGAAAAAAGCATGAAAGGTGTTTGTTCTGAGAGACTGTCATCACCTTTTCTTGTGCAAATTGTACAGCTCCTAGCTTGACAAGTAGTACATGTTGCAGTGGGTAGGTGAATCCCAAAAAAGCTGTGAAAAGTAACCACTTCTTTTTATTGAAGATAACAAAATGACACTTCAATCTTTTATAAAAGTAGGTACCTATTCTCACAAGACTGTTGTTCTGTTGGAAGAAAAGTCCATATTGTTTCCCATGAATAAAACAGAATTCTGTCTGACTTTAACTCTTTTCTTGTGGAGTAATTTCATTCAGAAGAGTTTTTGCAGGGTGCTAGTCCAACCCCCTGCACAAAACAGGCCTGACTTCAAAATCTGACGAGGTTGCTCAGTGCATTCCCCAGGTGAGGTTTGAAAATCTCCAAGGCTAAAGATCACACGATCTCCCATTGTGATTTTTCTCCTTGTGTCTTGGTGGGCTTCTCCTGGTTGCCGCCAGCAAATCTTGGGCCTTGTCCTAGCACTGTGTGCCCAGTTTGGCTCTGCTTTCCAGCTGCCCCCCTCCATGGAACACCACATATAGGTTTGTGACAGCTGGGGCAGGGGCTCAGACATGGCACTGCAGCTGGACTGTGCCACCACACGAGCATTATACACCAGGGAGCTCCAGCACTGGGCACTTCACCTGCCTGCATCCAGGCATCTGATCAGCCCTAAACACTGCAGTAAACCCAGGCTGTTCTGCTGGTACACCACACAACACTTTCACAGCTTTCACAGCACTGAAAACACTCCTTAGAGGATGCACAAAGGAGAGGCTGGGATACTTAAAAACAGGGGAAAAAAAGCAGCACAGTCTGGACTGGCCTTCAGAAAAGCCACAGTGAGCTTTGATGAGCAGGAGCTGCCAGACAGAACACTGGGACTAGGAGCTAGGATTGCTTTTTGTTGCTGACATTTTCCCTAGGCAGGGAGAGACTATTTTGTGCTTGCTTCTTAAATAAACTGGGCACCTCTCCAAGTCTCCTGCTGTCATTTGAGGTCAACAGGATAACAACAACTGTGAAATAAATTAAATCTCATCAAGATGTTCACTTTCGACGGAACAGTCTTTGTTAAAGTCTCCTTAATGATGGCAAAGCTCACTTCCAACTGATGAGGCTGCTGTCTGAATAGACAGAGAGGATAATAATCCTACAGGCAGGAACTTACTGGCTAATGCAAAGGGATTGGAAAAAATGGTTCTAGGTCTCTCATGCTATCAGGTGCTGCACAAGCCCAAGTCCAAAACTAGTATGTCAGTGGTGACTGATGCCAGGGAACTGACCCTTCTAGGGACATGGGCTCTGGCTTTTCTCGCCAAAGTCAAATTCCTGTATAAAACTATAAAATCCAGTACAGGACTCCATTCAATCTGCAAAAAGCCTGAAGGATGTGAGTGCATTGTTTCCCCCCTGTGTTAAATAAAAACCAGTGTTCAGGGGCTCAAACAGGACCTGCCACCAGTCCAGGGTAAAGATACTACAAAGCCTCCCAGGGAGGGAGGCAGGTGGTATAGTGATGCGGGGGAAAAAACGGACAGGTGAAAAAAACACTTCAAACATCAATCTCCCTGCATTTCTAAGCTAAGACACTTCAAGAGAGGTTTGAAGTCCTGTGCCAGAAGGGGAGGATGAGAGGAAGCAAACATTACAGCATTGGCAAAGAGCACCAAGAAGCAGGTGTGTGATTTCCATAGGTAGCTGAATGGTGCCTGTGGGAATTCAGGCTCCCTGAAGAACAAGGAGAGCAGAAGCCTGCAAGGATTAAGGTATTATAAAGCTCACCAGGGGTAATGAATGGGGTGATTGCAAAGAATGAGCAGAGAGGAAATATAACTTGTGCTTACATGTAACATAACAAGGAGCACTAGGAAAATCATGAGCCATGCCACAACAGAACAAGTGGTTTTTTTACTGTCAAGTTGGAGAGTAAGCATGTGCAATCTGAAGTGAGGTATGCATTCCAAAAATCTCACTTAGAGGAAAGCATTATGAAAAGCGTTAAATAGTAGATGAGGGAAGAAGAAAGTAGCTAAGTGTGTCATTCCTTACTCTTATGTCAGAAGTACAGAACCCACCAGAATAAAAAGTTATTCACTTAGTGCACTGCAGGGAGCTGCCTGCAAGCCCACGCAATCAAGGCATAAGAAGCATAACAAATGTGGCAGCTAGTGATGAAGCACCTTGGTCATTCTCAGATATTCACAGCCACTACCACCTGGATGAAACCTCAACACACGGATGTTTTAAGAAGGAATTTGATGAGGGCTGAAGTTAGTGCAGTTCTTACCTAGCAGTGACTTTGCTATATTCCACTCAGAAAAATTTCTAGGTCTACCTAAAAAAATTAAAAAATAAAAAAAATCACCTAATATGATTGCACCTGCTCCTCATCTTCTGCATTAAAGAATAAAAATAAAAAATTCCCATGCTATCATTTGTGTCAGCTTTGCTTCCCAAGCTGCAGGGTGGTAAGGCATGAATATGTTCTACAGCCTCAGTTGGAGCCCTCATTTCAAGTCACTTTGTATATGCATGTCTATAGCCATAAAATATTGGTGTTCATTCAACAAAGCACCCATTTGCATGTGCAGAATTCTCACAAAGTCTCAGTATATCAGGGTATCAGTGAAAAGCTAAGTAAGATGGGCTCTCCAAAAGGCAAACTTTATGGTTATCTGCACAAGTTTCACCAAAACACTACAGCTCCAAGCCTAGGGTGACTTGTAGTCACAGTTTTCCAAAAAAATGGGCAACATTTCTCAATAAACCAAAACATCAGATGGTAAGTGAGAGCAGAAAAGGAGGGAAAGGGGAATGACAATGAAATTTGGCACTGTTAGCTGATAGAGTTGACCTCCACAACCTTAAAAGTGCCCTTACTGGTATTTTTAGCAGGAAATTAGCCAGCCTTATCTTTACTCAAAGTAATACATACACAAGCTACATTCATCATCCAGGATGAGCTCGGGGCTTGGAGAAGGCAAGTCAGAAGAGAGAGGGATGAAGCTCAGGGTAAATCTGGTGGTTTAACCAGGTCATACCAGATCATGCCTCTTCAGGACACTGTCCTGGCACAAAGGTCAGATTAGTCCTACACAGGCACACCAATATTTACCATTCAGGAGCATCACTTGAAGTGTCTGAGACCAGCAGGTCACGGCACATTTCAAAGCAGAAGAGGTTTCCATGTTGCCTTCCTCTCCTCACCAGGACCCTCAGCCGAGTCACTCCAGTCAGTAGAGAGGCTGAGTCTGGAGGAGGTGCCTCAGCTCAGAATTAAAAGGCAGAAGTGAGAATTGGGGCATGACTGCCTCTGCTCCCTCTTTCCTCCATAGGCTGCCTCCTCCCACATCCAACACCTTTAGATTCCTGATTTATTCTTTCAACCCCTCACTTCAGGGCAACACTCTGGAGCTGGCTTGCTCTCTGGGAAGTTGAATGGTTTCCTGGCAAACCCTGGACTGGAACTGAAAGCCAGCCAGGCAGCCCAGCTTCACTCCTTACCCTCCACAGCCTTAACCTCAAGGAACTGAGGTTAAGGTGCCTGTCAGATGTGAGCTGGTGATGCTTCCCTCTGCGTGTGATCCTTGGTTGCCTGCAATAAGGCGGCAGCTGAGCTACTCTACACACTGCCTTGGACCTTCCCTTTTTCTTTCCCTGAGCAAGGATACAGCTGAAACACAGCATCTAATTTTACATCAGTAACAGGCCAAGCAACAGCTGAGCCCAAAGACAAGCACATAGAAGGGGGAACAAATTGCTTGTGTCAGACTAAAAGCTTCATAAATATTGACTGGTTTTAACAGTCCCTGAAGGAACAGAGTATCTCATTTTATAACTACATCTCCCTCCCCATTATGCACTGCCTCCTCTCAGGAAGCTGCAAGGGAGTTAGTCTCCTGGCTTATAAGCACAATATTTTAATTATTCTCTGCAGTCAAGTTGCTTTGGCTGGGACTTTGCACCACACATCAGCAGATATCTGTGCATCTTCCAGTGGTGCTTTAAATAACATTCAGGAGTGGGCTTTGTTCTCTCAAGTTGGCTCCAGCATAGAAGTGACTTGGTTAGAGGAGAAATCGAACATTAAATGTGTAAGAGATGAAGGCTGAAGTGCACAGGGTGCATTTCAGTACTTTCTCCTCTGATTCCTACCAGATAAAGCACAGTTGGAGACCCAGAGGAACAAACATGCAACAGGAATGTAGACAGAAGAGATTAATAGTAGTAAGTGCACAGTAGTGATACAGGCAAGAAAGGCAGACACCATGGGAGAAAGGAAGGATGTGGCTGCAGAAGATGGAAACAGTTTGTTGTGCATGTGAATAGACAGAGGGGATAGAGGCACGTGGTGGGACAGGTGGGAACACAAAGCCACTGCCCATGGAGAGCAGGATGACTCCTGTCCTTCTGACATCGTGTACAAAGCTCACTTCACCCCTGCTATGAGGGCAGCTCTCTTTTCTTGCCTGATAAATGCTCACCAACTTCTCCCTGATTTGTTGGCACTGTCAGTCCCCCATTCTGTCTTTCCCTCTACAAGGCATGTCCACTGCCCATTTCCAAATTTCTTTGTTATTCCTCATCCTCACCTTATTCTTAGGATCATCACTTGCAGCCATGTCCCACACTCAGTGCAGAGGTTGTTGAACGTTCATATGTGTTTTCTTAAGCACCTTAAGCAAAGGCACTTCCCTGAACAGGTTCTCCCTCAGCAGGTTGTTTACTTTGGGATGAAATAAGCTATGGTTAACTGGAGCCCATAAGACCATGACAAAGTCTGTGGATGCAGATGAGGTTCAGCTGAAATACATGGTGCATGTGATATATTATGTGTTCTCAGGAAGCTCTGAAAAAGAGAGAATGTTGTGTGGGGTTTTTTTTCTCCAAACCCCAAATGTACAGCATACAAAGTGGTCTGGAAACCTGCCACTCCAAACTGGCTCTGGAAAGTGGCCCTTTTATGTTCAGCAGCTCAGCACGGCCTCCTGCATCGTCACTCAACCCCCCCCCCCCCCCACTGAATTCCACCTGTCTGAGGCTTGCTGTGCAACAGCAGGGGTTACTGCTTTGGGATTATACTCATGTTAAGTTATTTGGAGGCTGCAGTCCTACCTTCATTAGAGCCAACTGCAAAGCCCAAAGCAGCTTCAGGGAAACTGGGATTTTATATAACATGCCTGAAAATCTTAATTGCTGCAAGATCTACCAATCCACCTGGCAGAGGAGTCTGTGCACACAGAGAAGCTGAATGTTTTGAGAAAGATGATGTCAGAGAGCAGCAAGGGCCAGCTGTTCCCTAAGGAACAGGGAGCCAAGTGCAGCAATGCTGACAGCAGGACCGGAACCCATCCTGAGAGGGATAAGCAGGGCAGGATCAGAGACTGCAGCCAGGTTCAGTCAAGAGCCCCAGTGTTCAGGGAAGCACATGACAATGAGGCAGATCCCAGGCCAAGATGGAAGAAAATACACTGGCTAGCATCAGGCCTGATGATAGCAGTCAGATACAAACATAGCTCAGGGAGCACCAGACAGGTCCACAGAGATGGGACATAGGAACAGTCAAGCAGGGAAGTCCAGGTGCAGGTCTGGGTCCAGATCAATAGGGACCATGGCAGGCAAAGACAGAGCTGAGCTCCAGACCAGAATTCTTCCAGCATAGCTCTAGGAAAAACAAGAGACCAGGCTGAGGTGAAATGGGATTCATGAGCTGATGGGCAGAGAGGGTGGTGAGGCCCCAGCTGAGGATGCTCAGGACCATTAACAGGCACTGACACTCCTCTTCATCTCTCTCACACTGAGAGCTGGTGCAGCTGGATTTGGTGGCACTGCTTGAACCAAGTCTTCTCTATTCCTGCCCTCTGGGCTGTTGACCCTTGTCAACTTTCCAGTTTGGTTGTGTTGGGTTTCCTGAAGTCTGAATAGCTTTGTGAAAAGAGAAACTTCTACATGAATGGACAGACTGGGACCATGGGAGGTAGAGATGGAGCACAAATTTTCATGTGCTCATTATCCTTGAACTTCAGACACAAATGGGTGATTATCAATGACATTATCAGATATCAGACATTATCAATGAGTGAAGTAATAGAAAGAATGTGGAGACTGTGTTGTTTTCCTATGGAGAATAAAATACATAACAATAAAATGTAATATTATTTCCAGCACCTGGACTAATGGGGTAAAAGCAAAGGAATTTTCCAGGTGGGAGCCTTAGAGAAGCCCAACAGTGCAGATCAATTATCTGCTGATTTCAAAACATAAAAAAGTTCTACTAGTGCCTGGCAGCAACTGCCAGGCTTGTCTCCACCAACCCATCCCCTGAAAGCATCCACTCCTCACAGTGTCCAGTCATCTTCCTTCTCATATGTAGATGTAGCATGGCAGTTCCCCACCTTCACCAGAGCCATCACTTGAAAGGTCTGGTACACTCTCCACATGAGTTGCTCTGAGGGCTGAACAGTTGCAATGATCCAGAACTGAAGTTTCTCCTCAGTGAAAGAGGAAATCCCAGGAATAGCTCAACTTCCTGAGAGAGCCTGGCAATAGCCCATGAGATCTTGTATCCAAAGGTAGGGAAAAGCAGTCAGAGATCTGTGATTTTGCATAAACTTAGATGAGATGGAGAAACATACCTTCTGTACCCAGGCAAAATGAATTTCACATCAGATCTCAAGACAGAATGAGATTTAGCCATTTAGCACTAAACTAAAATAGACTTGACCTTCCCCTAGGGGTATAGTTTTGACTCAGAGCTGCTATTTTCCAGATTGGACTCCTGTGCAAAGTGGTGTTCATCAAGTTATGGCCTCTGCTTCATGGGGCTGCTCACCTCTGAACTGGCACCTTAGGGGAGGCAGAGGTGGCTGGAAAAGCATTCCAGTGGGACATAGGTGTCCCTCAGTCCAAACAGAACTTTGTGAAGAAGGTGAGCACTTAGATAACTGTTTGCTAGTTCACAAGTCTGAGGGAAACTGCGAGTTTGGTTAATTCGTACATATTATATCTCCAGGGAAAATTTTGGAATATTTTCTCAGTAGAGAACTCTTTGTTAATGGAAGCATCACATTCATTTTTATAGGCATATCCTGCAAAAAATCTGAGCCTCTCCACCTCTGTTTTTGTTAATAATATATTAAATAATAAAATATTACAAGGTTTATTAAAAGGCTTGTCATTCAATGCCTATCCAAGGCACAGAGAAGTTGTAGGGAGAGCTGGGGACCTGAAGCCAAAAGCCCAAACATGGAAATAATGCTGTCTTTTAGTTGAGATGAAGTGCAGGTACCATCAGATGAAGCTATCTTGGGTAATCTGGCATGATGTGGTATCAAAAAAGCACACACAGTGAGTCACTAGGAGTGTATGTACAAATCAGAGCTTGCCCTGATCCTCTCCCCGTCCCATCACGGGGGAGTGAGCTGGCAGCTCTGTGGTGCTTAGTTCCTGGCTGGGCTTAAACCACGACAAGTACAGATGATTCAGTTCTGCAGGAAGAAGAGAAGTGAAGAACAAAGCCTAGCATTGTTATTATTACAATATTTTTCTTGGTAAGGTTGTTGTGGAAAAGTAGTAGTAGTCCCTGATCAATAGTCATGGATAGGCAACAAATGGAAGTGAAACCAAAATGTAGTCATGGCCTGAGAAGACATGGAATATATGCAATGTGTCCCAGTACTTTGCTCTAAAATTATAAAACAAGGCTGTGTAGCCAGAACCAGCATCTGACCTTCCACTTCTTTTTTTTTCCCCAAGAAAAAAACTGAAGACTCTTGCCCATCCTTGACGTATTCCATACCTACTGCCAAATCTGCACTCCCCCACTCAGACATAATCCCAAAATAGGGTGTGATGCCTTTCCCGTTGACAAAGCCATAAGTCACAGTGAGCAAGACACACTCAACATTCTCCAATCAGTTAAATGAAAAGAGCTCTCCCCCTCTGTTTCCCACCACTTCAGCACTCATTATATCTCACATTAATTAATATAGGCACTAGGAAGTGAGATGATAAATTACAAGACCCCATTAACCAGATTCTGTCCAAACTGGTAAAATATGGCAGCTTGTACATTAGACAAATCTTCCTTGCTAACGTGGGAGTCCTCATGCCTGAACTCTGTTAAAGCAGCAGCCCTGACAAAGTATTTTTAATGTGTGTATGTATGGAATGTATATCAACGTGCGTGAACAGTGCACGCCTGTGGGAACATCAGAATTCATTAGATCAGTCTGATATGAGATATATTGAACACACTCCATCTGACATACGTTACTGGGTTGTTCTGTCCACTCCCAACGGAGTGAATCATATTGACAGGTTGAATTATATCTCAAGAGATATTTTTCTCCCCTCCTCCAAAGGCCATTTGCAATCACGGCACATCCACTGCCTCTTATAAGTGAGCTCATCTGGCGCTGGTTGCATTGAAGTCCTCCACCGTGCCTGAAGGAAGGATGCTGCTGGGCACTGGGAATGTGGAGAAGATGTGGTCTGCCCAGCTGTGTCTGGGAGTGCTGACCATCCTGACTATGGCTCTGTGCATCCCATCTACTCATGGAGACCCTTTTTTACTCCAAGGTAAGCTGGAACACAGGCTACGTGAAGGTAGGTGGTTATCTTTTTGTTTGCTGCTTGCCATGGCCAATGCTACACTCACTTCTCTGGGAAAGAAAACAAAATGAACTTCCAGATATACTGAACCATTTTGTAGGATGGATGCTAGCAAGAGGCTTGTTCATATTATCTTGAGCTAAAGCTGTCCTGCTCTGCAGCTGGCTGTATGACACCTTCTGCTAATCAGTGAAAATATGCAATCTGGTGAAATCTGGTAAGGGTAGCTCTTTCTCTCCCATAAGAAAATTTAAAATAAAAAAAAAATATCAGAGGGTGGCAATTCCAGTATGTACCATATGAGATTAGACAGCTCATAAATGTCAGTAGTATGGCGATGCTGAACTTTTTTTTCTTCACAGAACTTCTTTTTATACATATTTCTCCCATAATTTAAACTAATCTTAACTTGAATTTATACTGCAGGGAAATGTCAATCATTAGTGCTCTTTCTTAAAGAGGCTTGGCAGTGGAAAAAAAGAAAGAGCTGCTAAATATAGCCTTGAAAATAACATTGCTTTTCAAATTACTTTTCCTCTTATATCACCTATTTATTTTTGTAATTACTACCAAAACATTCCCCAGAACACTCTATCTAAATCCTGCTCCTGTTTAGCTTTTACTGGAATGTTTATAGCATTGGTTTGGTTTTTTTCCCTGTAACAAATCCCCTGAAAAACTAAAAGTAGCTATTTTGAAATTATAACTGTCCTTCATACTTAGGAATGAGGTTTATGGCACTCCATGCTAACTGCAGATCGCTCTGCTCGCTCCCCTGGGTTTATTTCCAGGGATGGCAATCGGGACCAGCGCCTTCAGCTGCAGCGTGAGGCAGGGCTGAGGCTGGCCAAGTACTTGGAGCATCCCTTTGGCCAGCCTCCCTCAGCTTCTGCAGATTTATGTGACGTTAGCTCATGGAGCTGAGTCCCACATACTCTTGAGCATCCTTCAGGCTCGTCTGGTACAACATTTTGTTTCGTGTGTACCAAGAATAATTGCATTCATCCCCTCAGAAGGGCTGATAGCCATATGAGGCTGCATTGAGCAGAAGTCCTAAAGATCCTGGAAGAGGAGGCAAAAAAGCGTTTCTGTATAATTGCTTAGTGTTTTTCATGGAATTCTGTAGGTGTCTTCTAGGGCTTTGTAGGGTCTGGGTGTGAGGTAGAACTGTTCAGACCATAGATTTTTTGAATGGCCACTCTCCTATAAAATCTGACTCCTGTTCTGTCATTCTCAAAAATTAGCGCAACAATCTAGTCTCAGATGACTCTGAGAATCTGTTGAGCAGAGCTGGGAGGGTCTCAGAGCCTTCAGGGCACTGAGCAGCCCCATCCCCTGCATCTGTTGGTTTCTGCTGAACCCTTGACCTTCCCAACCATTCATTTGAGGGCATAGCCACAACCACTAAAGTAAAACCACTGAGAAAGTGCCCTCTTAGAGAGCTCCAAATTGCTTTAGAACATCAGCTTGTAGAGGGTTTTCCTGGAGAAATTCTTCACGGTCTTGCTTCAAGTTCCTCCACACTCAAACTCTGTTCGGGAAGAATCCTTTGGTACCACTGGCAATCAGGTAGGGCAGCCCCAAAGCCAAGTGAGCTCAGAAAAGGGCTGTGGGCTGCAGGGCTTTTCTGCTGTGCTACCCACACCACAGCCCAGTGAGGAGGGAATTCCCACCTCTGCCAGCCCTGGGAAAGTGCATGGAGTGAAAAGGGGAACTCCTGCAATTTTAGAAGAGAGGATGGTGAGGGCTCCTGTCTGGCTTTGCCCACTCGGGACTGTGTAAATCCAGGTGGTGTCTCCAGCTCTCTCTCTGCAGCCATCGTGCTGATGAGGCTGCAGTGGAGCTGGCCAGCTGCCCAGGGCTGGCAGGGAGGGCTCCCCATCCCACGCCCTCCCACTGCGCAGCCCCCACTGCCTGGATATTTTATTCTGTGCTCACGCACCATCCTTTTCCACCAAGCTCCTTCCACCCTGACGAGTGCTGACAGGAGACATTTTCCTTCCACTTCTTATCCTTCTTAATTTGATTAAGAGATTAATTGCATCAATTGATTAATTGATTCTTAATTTGATGAGATTGAGAAAGATGTGTTTTATGTGCTGCAGAGAACCGAGTGCTTCCAGAGAGAGAAGACACAAATCACAAGGACACATTGCTGACTCTGCTTCTTAATAAGAAATTCGCATGGCGGAGGCCAGAAAATATTGGTGAGTGAAGGGGAGGGGAGATCTCTGCTTCTTGAATCTGTGTTTCCATGAATGCCAGAAACCTGCTTCTCAGGTTCTTCAGAAATAACAACTGCTCAGAAAGTGGAAGCAGCACGCAGTATGGTGCCTACATGTGATCAATATCAAGTGCTCTCCATCACAGGTCTCCGGGACCTGCTTTTGCAATGCAAAGTAAAGCCATCAAAAAACATATACCTTAGATCCTCAGACACTCGAGATTTTCTGGGAACATGTGTGTGTACATAAGTAAAACCAAGAAATTTTTCTGCTGAATCCCTGTGGCCTTACTGTCCCTTAGATACTGTGTGCATTGCCCAGGGCATGGGCCAGCTTTGGGAGCCACCTCTCTGCCCACACCCCACCCAGCTCCGTGTGCTTTTGAGAGACAGCAGCATCTTGTTATCATTTGGGGCAGGGGGATTTCACCAAGACTTTCCAGTGAGATCCCTTGGAGTCAGGTATAGTTTGGGACAAGGGCAGGGGAGCTCCTGCCTGAGCCTAAGCCCCTGCTGCTGTTGGAAGAGATGGAGACAACTGGCTTTTCCCACACAGCCCCCCAAAGATGGGCCAGGGAGAGGCTCTTCCTCTCCATGCTCTGTGAGCAGACACCAAATTTAAAAACCACCCACCTCTGGCTAAACTCAGACCTGCTGAAAAGAAACTTGGGCTTTCCCTGACATGAGGCACATCGATCACAAGCACCAAATGGATTACAGAGGTCAGCTATTCCCACGCCACTGCAGCCAGGGGAGGGTTTGGGCTGGATGTGGTGGTCTCAGGGCAGGAAGCTGCCATTCCCTGTGAAAACAGCTGAGAGGGGGGCCCAGCAAAAACCTTGTTATGAAAACCCATTTATCAAACTCAGTGCTCTTCCCCAGACCCTTGTTAATGCAGCAAGGCAGTGGTTAAACAAGCCTGGGACAAATAAATAAACATAAATAAATCAAGCCCTTATACTAACAAAGGCATTCTTCTTGCAAAGGGGATGCATTCAAGAAATAACATTTTTATGATAAGTTTATGGATTATTGCACTTATTACTCCTAGAGGAAAGGCTGCATTCTATGCCAGACAATTGAATATAATGAATCTCTGAGCAGAGCACAGACAGAGGATTTACAGCAGGCAGTTTCTCAAGGCTTCATCCATAAATTAACTTCCTTCTCCCTGTCTGAGATAATCTGTTCCAAATTTCAACCGCTGTTCATTTTGTATTCATAGCAGTCATTGGCCAAACTTGCAGTTTGCAAAAAATCAAGCCAAAACAGGCACTTGAAACTCTGAAAGAGGTAAAAAAGTTAATAATAATAATAATAATAATAATAATAAATAATAATAATAATAATAATAATAATAATAATAATAATAATAATAATAATAATAATAATAATAATAATAATTCTTAAGTGACACTTTTGACTTATAGATATGCCAGGGTCTGTCTATCTCTACCTTATGGATACTTAGGCATACTTAGGAGGAATCTGCCTGAGGTCATTGCTGATAGTGCCAGGAACAGAGCCCACACCTTCTGATTCCATCCCCACCCCCATATCATCTCTCAAATCGAGTCCTGGTGTAATGGATTTGCTTAGGAACTGCTGCTTTTACTCTTGGATGAATATCAGAAAATATTCAGGATTTTTCAACAAAACTCTTTCTTTCTTGAAGGAGAAACTGAGAGGGCAGTCAGCTCTTTCTTGGAACCTTCCTGCACAGTTTTAAAGCCTAAGTCTGGCAATGTGTCTGTGTGCTGAAGTCTTATCTGAAATCAAGGGGAATTATGTCTTAAATCCCCCTGATGATCCAGACCAATGCCTGCTGCCACGTTAGGAACAGAGAAAAGAGGCAGCTCCAGGGCTGATTTTTTGTTTGCTTGCGTGGCCCAGCAAAAACATTCTTTAGCTCTTTCCTGGCTCTTCTGCTTATTTTAGTGAATTTTTTTCCCAAACTAGCACTTAAAACCAGCTGATCACTTTGTACTCCCCTCCCAGGAGAACTACTGTAGCCAGTCACTCATCTTTGACTGAGCTCATCTGTTTTATTAAAAAATTAACTGGTTTTGACATCAGTTTGGGTCTGGAATAAGGTACCTCAGTCCTCAAGAGCAGTGAGACCAAAATTTCCCACCCGTGCAGCTTTCCCTCCAGGCTCTTCTCAGTTCAGCTGGATGTTTCAGATTCTGTTTTTAGGCACCTAACTCTCCCCTCTTTCTGCATGGGCAGTTCATTCATCCACCTGTATAGTTTTTTGACAGTAGTGTATTACTGATTAACCTTGAGATCTCTAAGTCTGGTCTGTGGGGCTGGGCCCAGGTCCTCGTGCTCCCCAACATTCATAAGTGTGTAATCCGTGCACTTACTGCTATGTGACCTTTCCTGTTGCTCCTCTCTGCCAGCCTGGATCTTTGCTGGCATACAAATCAGTAAGTTATGCTAGGCTAAGTTTGTGTCTCCTGACTTCTGCCTGCATGGGTGATGCGAGGATAAACAAGTCTTAAAGGAAGTGATGGGTTTTCATATAAAATCCTTAGCAGGATAAAAATTAAAAAGCAGCAAAGAGTTTCACCTGAATTGGTATCACACAGTGACCTCATTGTCAATTCCCTCAAAGTGACCTCAATTCCCCTATGGCCTGGTGAGCAGTAAAGAAACCTCCCTCATAGTGGAGAATTAGGATAAAGCCCCATAGGATTCAGCAGAGAAAACCTGCTTTTCTATTTGTGCTGTCTCTCATTTGAAGATCACTAACAGGAGTTAAATGATCTGTGTTATGATGAATTAACTAGGTCTTTTCTTGTTGACCTCTGGAGAGGGCAAATGAAGAAATGGTTTCTAATTTGAGCTTCAGGAAGCAATGCAGATACTGATGTTACTCTCTTCCCTCTTGCAGACTGGGAACTAGCAAAGAAATTTGAAGAGCTTGAAGAGGTGAGAGGAACAAATGCACAGACACACTGATGCATGTTCTTGCATGGGTAGTTAAACGACTGTGTAAGCTGCCTTTATACCCTATCCTTCCATCTTAGCTACCCTTCCCCCTGCTGCTATAATGTAAGCATGGACTGAGAAAAGGGAAAAGCAGAACCTGGGCTAACAGCTGCACGAGCTGGAAAAGGTAAAAAGAGAACAGGGCTATAGACTGGTATAATAAAAGCTGAGCAGCTCCTGCCTCTGTCACCAGTGGAAGTCAGTGAGTCACTCAGTGGAGGCCAAGCAGGAAAGAATTAAGCACCAAAGGAAATCTCCACAGGAGAAAAGAGAGTGGGAAGAGGAGGCCATGCTGTCTTCCTAGGTGTTGTATGAGCTGGCTGCATCAGGTAACAGGTTGGAGGGAAAGCCACTGCCTGCCTAAACCAGAATTTTTTCTGGATTCTGCTTGTAAGAGTGGCTTTACTCAAGGTCAGAGTCCTGCTGGGCTGATCAGAGCACATACAGATAGAGTCCCCATCCTACACCCTCTGCCCAGGAACAGGGAAAGGTCTGCAGCAACCTTGGTGTGGCTCCCACTGTGCCCCAAACCCTGCAGCAGTGAAGTGTTTTTTCCCCCTTCTCAGGCCAGGTCCAGCTGTTCCAGCTGTTTGCATGGTTGCTGGAGGTCCTGCTAAATTCCACATGGCATTTTCATTTCAGACTGAAAAATCCCAATGCATCATGCCAGACAGGAGGCTGCCTACATTAGCCTATCACTCCAGTGCTAAGGGACGTAAGCTCTGAATTTTTGAGAGCAGCTCTGCCAGAGCAAAAGTCAGGATGATGGCTGTAGATGTTCCCAGTTCACAGGAAGAGAGTAGCTAAAGATGAAAAAATGCAGCAGACTGTTGACATTATAATCAGGGGAAGGTAGCAAGAACTGTGAGGGAGAGAGAGGAGGGACACCTAGGGCAATGCAGAAGCAATGCCCTCTGCTGCAGTGTCTGGATGCCTGGAGACTTCCTGCCCCAGCACTGTCCTGACTCTTAGTGCAGCAATATCCTTCTACACAGCCTCCTTTCCACAGGGTCTTACACCTGGGAAAGAGAGTGGAGGGAAAGAGCAGGGAGTGCCCACACCACTGCCATCAAACAAGCAGCTTAATGAAGGAGGGCATGAGGAGGTATGAGTGTTCCAAAGACAGATCCTCTGGGAATGGTCCTGCTCCAGGGAACACTCTATCCTTCCCAGTGATGCTGCCAGCCAATCTGATGTAGCTCCTTTGCCCTGCATTTCCCAGCACTCTGTGGAGCTCCTCATGATAGAGCCCTTGTTTACTGCTGTGTTTTTGTTTAAACAGCTGGAGAAGTTGAAGGACCAGCTCTCATCTGAGGACGGGTCAGAGATGGCCTATGCCTTGGAAAGTCTCTCAGCATCCCAGCCCAAAAAACGCGGTAGGTTTTGAATTTGAACCTTGCAGCCATCCCGTCCACTCTCATTTCCAGGGCTTCCTCTGTGTAACAAAGAGAGTCACAGTAAACATGGCCCAAATATGCTGAAAAACAGCTGGTTGGCAGCTTTTCAAGCAGTCCTGGCCCTCTCTTCTGGCTGGCTGGTTTAGCAACTGGTGAGAAGGATTGTGTCTCCCAACCCTGTCTGCTGTCGAGGCAGGTACAACTGGTCTGCATACAGGACCTCATGGAGGCAGGCAGTGTCACATCCTGCTTTTCACAGAGGAACATGGGGTTATACAAGCCATGAGTGCTTGCCCTGTGTGAACATGTCCCCACATTGCACCCCTCATTTTGCTGTGGCCTCAAAGCAACTGCTGCAGGCATAATGAGGCATGTGGACTGCAGGCATCCCCTCTGCCAAGGTCAGGGCCTCCCTGCAGAGAAAAAAGGAGCACTTGTCTGCTGCTGAAAAACAGCTAAAAAGGATGTGGAAATCAACCAAGAATGCAGGGAACTAAGATCTGGTATGTCCCCCAGTTGGCCTCCAAGCTTTGTCCAGTCTGTGTCCACTGGCTCAGGAACATACTGCACCAGTGCTCCTGTGAAGCTGCCCCTGACAAGCACATGGACAATGCTGCTCATGCAGGCTTTCAATGGATTCCTCCACAAAGCAGTAGCAGCTGTGAACCAGAAGTCACTGATGACAGATCTGGCCTAAAAACAAAAGAGCTGGTTCTGCCCTTAGCCCACATGCTCTGTGCACGTGGAAGCTGACAACTGCCAGACAGCAAAGAAAAAATCTCTTTGTGCAAGGCTTGCTTAGATGCTTAGGTGATCCTTAGGCAATATGCAATTTATAAGCACCCCTGGAGGCTGTCATAAATTTGGCTAATGTAATTCATATCCCCACCAGTCTGGAAGGTTTAATGTAGATGAAACTACTTCTCGTTGCTAGGTTTAAATCAGATTCTGACAGAAATGAAAGCAGAGAACCTTTGTCTTTATCTAAAGTCCTTCCAGTCTGGGAGGAGCTTGTGTCTCAGCACGAGCGCTGCTGATTCAGTAGGAGTTTTCTTCCAAGGTCCTGCTTTCAAAACCAGATATAAATCTCTTCTCATACTTGATAACATGAAACTCATGTGGGATTCATGCTGGTTGTGATAGTTACTTTTTCCAACACCAAAATATACATCCTTCCCTAATTTAACCTTCTTAGAAGATTCTACAGAAATCAGCATTGCTTGTAGGATGGTTGATATCAGAGTGGTAGTGGCTGGGTTTTAAAAAAAGTTATAACCAGATCCAATCTCTCCAAGTCTCTTGCTCTTCCAGTCAGCCACAGGTGAAAACTCCTGCACACACCTCTGAAGCAGCAAAACTGCTGACCAGTAGATGGGAAAGAAAAAGCTGGTTCCTGACATTGCTGAAGTAAACAAAAGGAAACCTTTTAAATTAAGCAACATGCAGACAACTTTTAGACCCCATGTTTACACTATGAGCAGCTAAAAGAAACACCTTCTAAAAGTGTTATGAACTCCAAGCTGGTTATTGAGATGTGTCCTGAAAGCACAATGCTGGCTGCATGCCCCAGCTCTCTCAAGACATGGGTCTTTTGAAACCTTCTCCAGGGCTAGATGGGGAAGCTGGAAAAAGTCCCTGGTATGCTGACATCTTTCTTTTCACACCTCTTCACAGCCTGCTTTTGGAAATACTGCATCTGAAGGCCTGTCAGGACTGGAGGATGAAGATGAGCCCTTCCCCAAACGGCCTTGATGGGTATTAACGTGTTAAGAGTTTGTTCTGTTCCCTCATCGTGCTGCTAATTTGGAAGCCATCCTCCATGCCTGCACCACAGCCAAGTCTAACAGGGGCCGTGAGAGGAGCTGGCAGCCCACTGCCACTCTCTGCTGCTCCTTTCTTCCAGGTTTAGCCTACCATGATCTTCTACTCAGAAGATGCTTCCCAACTTTCTGTGCTGTCCTGTGTGTGCCATTCGGGCTGCTGCCACTGTGCACTCTCCCCCTTCTCACCAGGTCCCCTGAGGCACCCAGCACTAGCTCAGCTTCCCCGGGCTCTGGCCACACCTGCAGGCGTGTCTCTCAGTGGTGTCTGGGTTTCCTGCCGCCTCCTGAGCAGGTCTGTGCTGCCCTGGTGGCCGCCCTTGGAACAAGAAGGCAGGCTGGGTGTGATGTGAAGGGCTCCGGGCTGCATTGCTGAGCCAGAGCTGCTCCTCGCCCTGTCCCACAGTGCACACAGGGGAGGGCAGGCAGAGAGCTCTGGATCCTTTGGATACCATTCCAATAAAGATTTTCTGTTGCACAGAAGCATGTGTTATGTGCTTTCTCAGCCCCTGCAGGGACCCAAAGTGTAGCACATTTCCTTTGATGTCGGCTCTTGTTACCTTAATGGTTCGTGTGGAGTTCACAATGGAAGAAAGGCTCCCATTAAACACCTAGGGTTTTAATGTGCCTGAGAAACAGACCCTTCCTCTTGGCCAGGATCAATGAGAGCTGGGTCTTTTTCATAGATATTTATGGTACTCATTGGACTGGACCAGACCCACTGGCTTCTACCTACTCACCCCAATGAGATGTTTTGAGCAGAGATTTTTGGTTCATCTGACTGGTCAATGCAGGTGTTAGCTGGCCTTTTCTATTGCAGAATTATATCTGGCCCTGTCCAAAAGGAAAAGATCACAATCCATTAGTGATTCCTACATATATTCATCTCAAGTCATATTACCCACATTTATTTGCAAAAGCAAAGGACCTCATTCCCAAAAATGTAAATTCAAAATAAATTCTGATGTTAACTTGGAGGTTTGCAACAACGTAAATGAGAACAGGATCTGGTAGCCACTGTGGATGTGCTGAATGATTTTGACTAGATTTGAACTGTCTCTCCAGCTCTGTTGAGCCATGTGGTTTAACTGCAGCTTGCATATTACATATTCTTCCAAATGTTACCTCTCCCAAAGCTGTAATTGCCATCCTACACTCATTGCCTTGGGCTCTGGCAAGAAGCACACGCTTACCACAGCAGTACCTTGCAAGTACTTCATTAACAGAGACCTACTCATCCTGTTGCAGGCCAAAGGCAGCATCTAGGGAATAAAGCCAGCTTGCTTGATGATATCAGTGAAGTCTAATGACATGCAAAATACAGTTTCCTGTTACCATTAGTTATTTCTTCGGTGGTGATTCAGAACACATTTCCCATTTTCTGTTGTTTTGTGTGAGTGAAAAGGTACATGGGAGCGCCCTTTCACATACCCTCACATTGGCATCAAATCCAGGAAAAAATTATACCCTATGGACAAGAATAATCTCTCCTCTTTTAAAAGTTTGGTGCTCCAGCTGAAAGGGAGGTGCGTTCCAAGAGTTGCACTGAGTGCCCCAAGCTGGTGTTGAGCTCCAATGACTTCAGCTTGCAGGAAATCCCAGCGCAAGGAAAGGCCAGAGCAGCAGGCTCCATCTGTCACCTGTTTGCTGTAGCCATGCCTTCTGACCCGGTGTGACAGCTCATCAGCAAGTCAGGAAAACAAATACCATGTCTGCGGATATTTAACAGCTTGCTCTGACCCTAGACAGGAATTCCCTGGAGCGCAATGCATCATGCTGCTTAGTAGTGATTTTCTGCTACATCCTACAGTGCAGTTATTTAAGTGCTTTTGGTACCCGAACTACTCCCTGTTTCCTGACAGGAACTCTATGCTGCTGTATTAGCTGCTTGTGCTGCAGAGATCAGCATGTATTGAATGCAATTTATTAAGGAATTAGAAGCAAAGGTGGTGTTGCTCCTCCCAGACTTACCCTCTACGTGGCACTCTGGGGTCCTGTCCTTTCTCCTAAACACACAGAACAGAAACCCTTCTCCTGCACAATGGGGCTGCTCACACCCTACTCATGCTTGGGCAGTCACTCTTGCTAGAGTTAATGACCCACAGGCAATAATTAAAGGGATTTCCCTGAGACATTCTAGTAGATCACATGGATTTATTAGAAGAAAATCCTCACAGAGAGCTGAATGGATTTGCAAATCCAGGCAGCACAGGGCAAGTCTAGTGTGCAATGGATGCTGCAGTTTATTTATCCTCATTTCATGTCTGCTGATCTCCATGCTGTGCACAATGGCTGGAGCCATCCAACATTGTCTTCAAAAACAAAGTGTAGTGCTTGGCCTTTCAGACATCATCATAATTTGAAACAGCACTTGCCAGTTTACAGATTTTAAAGACTGCTTTTTGAGCTACAGGAAGTCTCAGTGTGCTCAATGATGGACAAGGCTAAAGAACAGAAAGACTGTTGCGTTCTCCTAGGTAGTCCACACACTGGGATGGGAGCAGGACTGAAGCTTCCAGCTCCCAGTTCTACCAACACCACAAGAGACCCCTCTGTCCTGATTTGCTTTCACATTTCCCTTCAAATGAAGGCCATTTCTGCACACAGCTTTAAGCCTTTAAAACCCTGCTTTTCTTTGGAAGCCGTGGCTAATGCCTGTCAATTGTTAAATACTTCTATGATCCAGGAGTAACTTTGCAAAGCTGTGTGTTAGCACTAGATTCCTCTGGTCTCAGTCTCCAAAAATATGTCATGCACTGACTCTGTCCATGGTTCTTTTGACTGGCAGCTGTATGAGTGGTCAGGTCACCTCTCCATAATCTGCCCCATACATATGGCTGCCCTGCAAGCAGATTATCTGCAGCCTGTCTGGGTGAGCTCAGTGCAAGAAGACAAATGTTCCCTAAACTGCAGGACAGGCTCAGAACGGAGAGTGGCAATGCACTGCAGAAAACTGCCTGGGACTGCATTTGCAGGCTGGCTTCTAGCCTGGACTGAAACTCCTGAGTCAGTCAGCCTACATGCATCCACTGAGTCCAGTTCTCAGACCCTTCACCTGGAAGCTTCAAGGCAGAAAATTAGCAGTGTGACCAGGAGAGCAGCAGGAAGCAAAACCCCAAGATCATCACATATGGACTTACAGGCCATTTTTCCTCTGACTGTCAAGAGCATGGTCTGGAAAACATCTGCAGTGCTTCACCTCACACACAAGCACTGACAGCTCACCCACGGAAGGGGAACGATCTCCTAACTCAGCTACAGTGCTCTGGCAGATGGCAAAGATAGGAACACCTCTTGCTGTGAGTCACTGGTTTGTGCTGCCACTCAGCAGCACCAGCCTATATTAGAAATATCAATAAAAGTGAAGTTTCTTGCGAATTTTCTATTCTTGGGCCAGTCTTGGTCTCTGGGCAGGGCTGTAGGCAAGGAGGAAAACAGGAAAGGCCCTTGTTATGTCTGAGCACATAAATTAGGTGTTACCTGTCCTTCTGAGTGGGAGCCTCATCTCCCACCATGGCTGAACCAGGGCAATTCACAAGCCTCACAACAGCTTTTAAGTCTCATTGATTTCCTAAGTACTTTTTTTTTTTTTTTTTTTGAGCTGAGTATTTGACTATTTTCCCCCATTTTGCTAGCTGATGGCCAGGTGTTTTGTGCCTCATACAAGATCAGGAAATTAACACTTAATTCCCATCTCCAGCATTATTTCCTGCCTAACACAGGGTGTTTGGCAAGAATAACTTTTTCCCCTTAATCCTGCATAATCCTTTTCTCAATGGATCTTCTTTTGCCATGCTAAGGATGATTTATACCCAAGAATAGCGATCCAAGGAATTTAGCTGACATGGACCAAAATCCAAGAAGGAGAGAGAATGTGAGGTTTAGAAAACATCAGCTAGGAATCTGAGCATTGAGATATCAGCAGAGAGCTATTCTCAGCTATATTTTATAATCTGGAAAGAAGTGAAAAGGATGAAAGAGGATTTAAGATAACCTCTTTTACTCTGAAATGAAGTGGAGAGGACATGTTTACATTTTTGTCAGAGTGAGAAATACTTGAACTTTTAGAGTTGGATTCTGACCATGCCCTGTGCACACATCAAGAGGCTAAAATAAGGCATGTGATGCAGATGGCCTTGGAAATGGATGACATCATATTTGGACACTATCCTATGTTATGCATAGGGAGGAGTGAAATGTATTCATAATCTAAAAGTCTCACCAAATTTCAGGATCTGCCATATCATGAAAAAAATGTCTAAATATGGTGCAGAGATAAGAGAGAGACTACTCAAACCATCAGGACAAATACTAAGGTCTTGTCCCTGTTCTTATTCAGACTAATTCCTAGTGAAGGCAGAAAACATCTCCTCCCAAACAGCAGTTCAAATGCATCCTAGCTTTGTCCCATAACTGTTATATCCTCCCTTCATCTACCAAACAGCTCTCCTGCAGAAAGAAACATGCAAAACAAACTCTCTGCTTTTCATGGACTGCCATTGGCATCTCTGGAAGTTTTATTTTCAATCCAAAAAATCTCAGTCCTGCCTAGGATAATAAAATTCTGCAAGTTTAACAGATAAATTCCATGCATTAAAAATATATACATATTCTCTGTACCCTCCTACCAGTGGCACTGTGCACAGCTGTGGGAGCATTCTGACCTGATGAACGGAATATGCTGTTGTTTGTAAATGCAACATTTGTAAAATGCAACTTGAAATAGATTTTGCAGGAGGTCAATTCTTTGAGTGCCGTGTCATTAGGCAAAGACAAGACGTGCTGTGAGGCATCTTCCATTTCTCTGTAATGTTTCCAATACAGCATCACTCATTCAGGATAGAAGCATCTGCAGGCAAAATAAAAGCATTAAACATTACTTTTTCCAATGTTAAAAATGCAAGGCTTGGGCAAACACACTGTAAGGTAGAGTAGAGGAGATTAAAATGTTAGGAATATGTGTTTGCTTGTAGAGAGATACTCGGTGGGAAATCAGGGCATTCCATGTTATAAGCAGCCGTCATTCCTTAAGCCACTCCTCCAAGCCTGCTGACATGGCTGAGTACCTCCAGCAAGAGAGAACAGGAGGGCTCTCCAAGCCTGTCCACACCTGGAATACTTTGGCTTACCTGCAGGAGTTGCTTGCTAACCCCTGGTGTTGCCGAGGTGGTTCACTCCAATCCGGTCCAGAGGAACTCCAAACCTCCTCTTAGGCAGCTCAAGCACTTTCCTGCACGAGGAAAATGAGCAGAGAGGGAGGGAAACAAGTGGGAGAAGACATCTATGAATAATAAAAATGTTACTACATGTTTGATTCCTCCATTCATCCCGCTAACATCTTATTGATCAAATAGAACAGTCTGCAGGGACAACCAAAGATGTGAGTGAAAAGAAGATGCTGCACTTGTCTTACAAAGGCTGCAGTTGCAGCTGTTTTACAGACTGGCTGAGCTTGATCCACTATCCCCTTTCTTATTTGGCAGCAAACTAACTTCACAGGTTAACTGCTACTCATAAAAGAAAGGCGATACACTGCATTTATAAAGGGGAATTGTTTCCTGCCCAGTATCACATACTGCAGGTGACCCATTACCTGGGTGTCTGAAAGCTCCAGGGCTGGCTGGGGCTAAGATGAGCAAGGAGGTAGAAAGTATTGCACAGTAATAGTAATAGTAATAGTAATAGTAATAGTAATAGTAATAGTAATAGTAATAGTAATAGTAATAGTAATAGTAATGAGTTAGAGATGCTCTAGCAGGGTTTTTTTATAGGTTCTCTGGCAGTCCAGTGGTCATCAAAATTGTATAGATACAGTCCTTTGATGAGATTGAAAATGGGAAGATTTTGGGGTTGATTTTTTCCCCTATATATGGTAAATTTCCTAACAATTTGATGAATGAGGGCATGAAGAATGTGCAAAAGAATTTCTACATAGCAATATTTTTTGCAGTTCTTTTTATATAAAACAATAAATTTCCCCATCTTAATTCAGCATTTTTGGAGCAGAAGTTTTAATTAGTGGTGGAAATGGCAAGAATTCCTGCAGCTGAGTATAACCTCAACTTTTGCCCTCAGAAATACTTGCCAGTGAAATGCAAGTCCAAGAGAAGCCCTGGAAGATTAATTCTTTATTGGTCCTGTTGAGGAATACAAATAAAAATAAATGTTGTTCTGTAAGTTGGCAGCTGCAAAGGACAGAATGCTGTGGTGTGCTCAAGTTTGTACCAGCACTGTTAAGCCGCCTCACCCTGGGGCTCTGGGGCTGTGCACACCCCTCCCAGAACTGTGCAGCCTTTGGTCTCATCTGAGCAGGCTCCTGCCCTCACACCTCTCGGGCACAGGCTGCGGTCCAGAGCATCATTCCAGCATCCACAGCCCTGCCGACTCTTTTCTAGCTGCTTTCCAGATGAGGACAGGGAATGGGAACTGGTGGTGTATCTCGTGTGAGGGGAGCACCACATCAGTGCTGGAGCACTGACAGAACATCTCAAAGGAAGGGGAGCCTTTTGTTTGGCCTGTCCCTTCCTCAGGTGCCAGCATATGCAGCGCTGCTGCACAGAGCCCGAGGGAAGGCAGGCAGAAGGAAAGCCAGGATGCTCAGCCTGTTACTCCAGGGAAGCACTGCTTTCCTCCGCAGGTGGGGAGGCACTGGCAGGACCCTTGGGCTGTCAGAGCCATCCTGAACCTGCCTGGAGAAAAAGGGAATTAATTCCCCGGACTGGAACTGGATGGCTACGGTGGGGCGGGGCAGTGTTTCTGCCCCATGAGCGGTACCAGTGCCCTGTGCGCAGAGCAGGGATGTGGAGCGGTGCCAGTGCCATGCTCTGTGTTCATAGCGGGATGTGGAGCGGTGCCAGTGCTCTGTGTTCATAGCGGGATGTGGAGCGGTGCCAGTGCCATGCTCTGTGTTCATAGCGGGATGTGGAGCGGTGCCAGTGCCATGCTCTGTGTTCATAGCGGGATGTGGAGCGGTGCCAGTGCCATGCTCTGTGTTCATAGTGGGATGTGGAGCGGTACCAGTGCTCTGTGTTCATAGTGGGATGTGGAGCAGTACCAGTGCTCTGTGTTCATAGTGGGATGTGGAGCGGTACCAGTGCTCTGTGTTCATAGCGGGATGTGGAGCGGTACCAGTGCCAATCCCTGTGTTCATAGCGGATGTGGAGCGGTGCCAGTGCCATGCTCTGTGTTCACAGCGGGATGTGGAGCGGTGCCAGTGCCATGCTCTGTGTGCAGAGCAGGGATGTGGAGCGGTGCCAGTGCCATGCTCTGTGTTCATAGCGGGATGTGGAGCGGTACCAGTGCTCTGTGTTCATAGCGGATGTGGAGCGGTACCAGTGCTCTGTGTTCATAGCGGGATGTGGAGCGATACCAGTGCTCTGTGTTCATAGCGGGATGTGGAGCGGTGCCAGTGCCATGCTCTGTGTTCATAGCGGGATGTGGAGCGGTACCAGTGCTCTGTGTTCATAGTGGGATGTGGAGCAGTACCAGTGCTCTGTGTTCATAGCGGGATGTGGAGCGGTGCCAGTGCCATGCTCTGTGTTCACAGCGGGATGTGGAGCGGTGCCAGTGCCATGCTCTGTGTGCAGAGCAGGGATGTGGAGCGGTGCCAGTGCCATGCCCTGTGTTCATAGCGGGATGTGGAGCGGTGCCAGTGCCATGCTCTGTGTTCACAGCGGGATGTGGAGCGGTGCCAGTGCCATGCTCTGTGTGCAGAGCAGGGATGTGGAGCGGTGCCAGTGCCATGCTCTGTGTTCATAGCGGGATGTGGAGCGGTACCAGTGCTCTGTGTTCATAGCGGATGTGGAGCGGTACCAGTGCTCTGTGTTCATAGCGGGATGTAGAGCGATACCAGTGCTCTGTGTTCACAGCGGGATGTGGAGCGGTGCCAGTGCCATGCCCTGTGTTCATAGCGGGATGTGGAGCGGTGCCAGTGCCATGCTCTGTGTTCATAGCGGGATGTGGAGCGGTACCAGTGCTCTGTGTTCATAGCGGGATGTGGAGCGGTACCAGTGCTCTGTGTTCATAGCGGATGTGGAGCGGTACCAGTGCTCTGTGTTCATAGCGGGATGTGGAGCGGTACCGGTGCTCTGTGTTCGTAGCGGGATGTGGAGCGATACCAGTGCTCTGTGTTCATAGCGGGATGTGGAGCGGGGCCAGTGCCATGCTCTGTGTTCATAGCGGGATGTGGAGCGGTACCAGTGCTCTGTGTTCATAGCGGGATGTGGAGCGATACCAGTGCTCTGTGTTCATAGCGGGATGTGGAGCGGGGCCAGTGCCATGCTCTGTGTTCATAGCGGGATGTGGAGCGGTACCAGTGCTCTGTGTTCATAGCGGGATGTGGAGCGGTGCCAGTGCCAATCCCTGTGTTTATAGCGGGATGTGGAGCGGTGCGTTCGTCCCCTCTTGCGGCCGCCCCGCGCCACGGCAGCCCCACCACCCTGCGCTCCGCAGTGTCCCCTCGTCGTTGTGTACGAGGGACAAAGTGCCTTTTTCTGCTTAAAACAGCCTTGTCTAAGACTCCCGGAGGTTCTTTCTCTCTGTCTGCCTGTGGATCTTTCTCTCTCTCTCTCCCGCCTCGCTGCGCGCTTTTCCGTGCTTTTCAGAGCGTTAAAAACCGATGTTGATGCCGGACCAGGATCTGGGCTCTCCTGTATTCATTCGGTGGGTGTCTGAACAAGCTGTTAAGCGGGATAGCATCTGACCTACTCCTTTCCAAAAGTTTCTGCTTTGTGCCAGACACTGAACACGCTGCATTGATTCGGGGGCTCAATCTATTTATCGGCTTTCAGAAATTAATTTCCTGATCTCTAAAGGTGACCAGCTCAGCTCGTACAGGAGTGAGCTGCTATCCACTGTGCGAGCGACTGTGACAGGGTGCTCAGTCCTCGGTTTCACTCCTCTAAGTGCAGCAGCCACTGCCTGTTTCTATCTAAAGGTACTTTTCTATCAAAAGCCTTATCATTCTTTCATAGCATCATCTGCGGTCCATGCTGGTGGTAGTATCAAACTATCTGCAGTGATCAAAGCAGCTCAGGTGCTTCTAATAAATGGCTCAACCCTGAACTTAAAAGCTAAACAGCTCCCCCAGAGTGACAATCCCAACTCAAAACTGCAAACTGTGCTGATGTTGCTGGGAAAGGGGGAGTTTTGTGCAGTGCGTCACTCATTTTTATGAGTTCATTATTCAGAGACAAGTTGTTTTTCACTACAATTTCCCTTTTTGTTTTTTGTTTGTTAGCTTTTTGTTGCTGTTTTGGGGAATTTTTTGTTTGTTTTGTTGTTTAGTTTTTCCCTTGTACTGCACACAGAATGAAAGACGTCCATGCAAAAACATGAGAAAAATTTGCAATAGCATGTACCTTGGGAAAAAAGCATAGCTTCAAAAAGGACCTTTTTCTCTTTTTCTGGAAAGGGAAAACATGCTAAAAAACAAATGAAGAGTGAGCTGATTTTGATATCTTGAAGAGGCAGACAGAACAGAATAATTCCACTTAAGGTTCTAAGAATTTTGTATTTTATCACTTCTGGCTGCAGCCAAACAGTCCTAAGTGGCAGACTGGGTGGATAAATGGAAAAACAGCAAGAAAATATTGCAAGACTTTGTTTGAAAAAAGTACTTGTAATATTGATTTGCTCTCATGAATATTTTCCATTTCTAGATTAAGCTTTAAGCATGTTATTAAATACTTTGTGGCATTAGGGATTCCATCCAAGAGAAGACAGTTTCCAGAAGAGCAGAACAAGACAGAGCAGCTCTCTCAGACAGAGGGAACAGCCCCCAAAACTGTGCCCCAACCTCACTGTCTCTCCCCAGCCACATCGGGCACCATTCATTGCTTAGCCCTGTTATGAACAAGTTTATGTTCAAACACACATTACTGTATTGATTAGACACTGACTTATCCAAAGCTGATGGAGGTCTTGAAGCTCATTCTACCATCTGCCTGCACATTTTCATGATGTGCCCTTCATCTTTCTGTTCTCAATGTCCACTCCACCACACCTTCTTTCCATCCCAGTCTCAGGACCACCCAGCCTTGCCCCTCTGCTTGTGAAGCTCAGGCACATTTTTTGCTTTAAATAAGCTCATGATCAGAAATTTAGCTTTAAACTGAATGTTAGTTCACACCAGTGGAAAGAAGTGTACTGAAATATCACATGTGCTGGGATGTTGTCTAGTAGCTGTGCAGCTCTGTAGGGATAAACGAGCTAGTGCACGTTTATACATCACAGCTGAAGGGTGACACGCTGAATAATCAGAGGCACCTCACAACTGACCAGCAAACCTGCTGGGTGCTAAAGCTAGCCCATCAGTGTCCAGAACACCTAGCAACAGCCTTCCTCCAACTTTATCGCTGGCAGGAGCATATGAGTTTACCTCTGTTTGCCTTTAGCATCCACAGAGGTTGAAGAGATTCTGTCAATTGGAGAGCCAAATCCTGGGAAGCTTCTTTTCTTCTTGGTCTCAGTCACCTCATTCTCCAGAGACACCAAGTCATCCAGAAGGAACAGTTTGGCTGCCAGGTTGGTGGCTGACTTTTCTTCACTGGCAATGGGTTGGTCTCCCATGCCCAGAGCAGCAGAAGGCTCCAGAGGCTGCAGAAGAAAGCAGTAAAATTTCAGTTCGCTGGATTTTCAAGTCCCAGAAAAAAAAAAAAAAAAAAGAATTCATCAAGTGTCATAAGAGCAGTCCTGTAAATACAAAACTACCAGGACACTGAAACTGGGACAATGTTTTAAAATGAAGTTCCTTTTCTGAAATGTGGCCTTTTTCCACCAACAGGATTTTGCTGTCAAAGTCTGGAAATTTTTTCTTTAATAGAAATGAACTTCCTTTCATTATTATTGCAAGAAATATTAAAACTTGTTACTTCACAAAGCCTATTTCTGCAGGCCATCCCACTATTCCTATCTCATCACTGTGATTAGTATCAATTTTAGCATGAGCTGAGTAATTTAATCCTCCTGAAAAATGCAATCACCATTGCCTGATTCCAATATCCATTCAGCTGCTTTTCAGGAAACTGATTTTTGTTTTTTAAATGAATGCTAATAAGTAGTAATGAAAACTTCTACAGGAGTTTCCATTCATATCTGATCAATTAGTTCATTGTTATGCAAAAATGTCAAAAAAAAAATACTTGCTCAGCCCTGACATTCAAAGAATTATGCAGTATCACTACATGGAGAGGAAGAAAAGAAAGAACAGGGTATTGAACTGACACAGCAGTTTGAACCTTAATTACAACATTAAGCTTAACAATTGAAAACCATTTCAAAACCAAACTTTGCTATAAGAATAGCTGAGAATACTGGGGTCTATTGAGAGAGAAATGAAACAAAGCAAAATGAAATAGTTGATTTGCATTTAAAAGAAAAATACAGGGCAGCCGTTAGTCTACAAAAGAAAACCCAAATCATTGTCTCTTTGAATGACATGCACCTTCATGTTCACTTGATCTTCACATAATTAGATAGAACAGAACCACCAAGCAGGTTTTATTCTGTCTTTAGATGCACACCTCTATTGTAATTCATACATGGTAGGTTTAGTACATGTGTGAGGGAAGGCAGCACATGGATGATGCAATACCCTTGTCCACTCCAGTTGTGGTGGGGATGTTCCCCACTATTGATGGGTGGCAGACAGTGATGGAGTGTATAAAACCATGACCTTTATATGAGGAGCAGCACATGACCACAATGATCGCATCAATGGTGTAGCACTGTTAAAACCTTTATAAAGGATCTCACATTGTTACCTGACTCTGCTCTTTGTGAGCCTCAAGTAGACAGAACAGTCCTTTCTGTTCTCCTTTAGGGTTATAAAACTTTCATAGAGGTTTGCGACTGAGTTATGCCTTTAAAAATCTCTGAACTCTTCCTTCTGGTTTGTGGGGATAAATATCCACAATAACAGTTGAAACTAGAAGGGCAAAAAGAGCCTCTGCTCTTGAATACCTTGCAATGACACTTACTTTGTCTTCAAAAGATATAATGGAATTGTAAGAAGTAAAGTGACAGTTAAAATGATAATGGTAAGTAGAAAACAGTTTTCTTCTGTAAACCACTGAACAAAGTACAATTTCACAGATAAGCAGAGATGAGAGTGGGTGTAGGTGGTATAGTGGAGGGTTTGCAAACTTAGGAACAGCAATGAAATGAATAAAAACTAGTAATTTTTTCCTGAAGAGAAAGAGCTTCCCAGTCCACCCAGTGAAGTCACCAGATGGTGGATTTAAAATAAATATAGAGTTACTTTTTAAACACAGCACACAGATGAAGGGGAATGTGTTGCCAAAGAATGTTGTGGATACCGAGATTTTAAACTGGTTCAAAGACAAATTCTGGCCCAGCAGCAGCTAAAACATGCCCTGGTCCAGAGCAGGTCCCTAGATCTAGAAGTCTGCAAAGATGTTCTGTTCTTATATTCTTTTCACAAAAATCTATCACTGATGGAGGCAGGATGCCAGGTGTCTGTAGCACCAGAACAGCATCTGCTGCAGCACTTTTGAAGAATCAGGTCATGCTTATGTGAAGACAGACAGCAAGGTAGAAGGATTCATCAGTATTCTCCAGCAGCCATCTAATGTTTAAGTTGGTCTTAAAACCTATGTAAAAACCCTAGAGGCAAACAGTGCTACTTTGAGTAAACTTCTAGATACTTGATTTTTTTTTTTTTTTTAATGGTATGAAACCATTACATAAATACCTTTTCAGCCAAATCTGCCTTATGTCAAGAGGACATAAAAATAGGGAATGCAGTGGAAGTATTTTCAGGTTCAACCCCTACTTATCATCCTGGGTGAGAAATGAGAAAACTCATCCATTTCAACTGCTGCTATCCTCTGCAAGCTTAGGCAAATGACTTTGCTCCTTCCCCCTCCTCATCTAGTCCATCTCCTTTAATTTGCAATTTCTGTGCAGGTGATCTCCCAGGGATCTCCTTATGCTTCTGAAAGCTGCAGCTTTCTCATGCTGTTATTTGACTTTAAGAAGAAAAATTGAACTTTCCTTTCAGTGTTAGAGAAGTTTGCTTTCCCCACTGCCATCACCTCCCTTCTCCTCTTCAGGAAGTTCTCTATCCACTGGGCAATGTTTAAACCCACGGGAAATCCCCAGGTGTTTTGGAAGAGGCTGTGAGAATTTGGGTGAGGCCTCCTTCAATCCCCACAGAGCCATGCAATTTGCATCTCTCTCGTCCTGAGGCTCCTCCTTGGCCCTTACAGAGTCAATACTGATCCTTCACCTTCCAACAGGGTTTGGATACTCCAGTGTCTCTCTCACTCTGTGGCTAAAAATGCCCAAGCAAGACCAATTATGAGCAGACAACCACCAGAAACCTTCACCTACCTCTGGAGCTGCCTCTGCAAGGAGCACAGAGCTGGAGTTCCACCACAGCAGGGCAATCACAAGGGCCAAGTGCACCACCACGAGCTGGAACTGCAGCATCTGCAAAGGAGAACAATCTATGAATGACTCCACAGCTGCATCCTCTGAGGAATCTTGCTCCATAGGTCTTAAAGAAGTAAAAACAAAGGGAGACTCTCCCCATGGCTGTTAGTAAGTTTTATCCATCAGATAAAACAGTGACTGTCAGAGTCACTGTAAAACCCAGCAACCAGATAATGCCACAGAATGCTCTTCCCCCTTGCATGCAGAATCAGCTCCCTCCTCTACTCCTTCTTATACAGCCCTGCCAATCTTTCGATTCCTTTCTGCACAATGGTGCAATCCTTGCAGCAGCAGCAGTGAAGAATGCAAACTTGCCTTAAAACCAGATGAACTGGAAGCTCACTTGTAAGCAGGGAGGCTTTGGCTTGTAGCCCAGGCTGACCCTGACCTCCCCACATGCTGGAGAGGTGCTTAAAGCTGTGACAGAAATCATATACCCTTCCAGTAGTATTTTGAAGACAAGGCTGCATTTTGCTAGTTCTCAACACAATCTAGTGGGAGCCACAACTTCCAATGGCATCCTGCAATAAAATTATTCACAATAAGCTTGCAAAGGGATGTGTTACTGATTCTGGTGGTGGTCTGATTGCGTGTCACAGCTGCAGAACTGCAGATGCCCACCAAGCCTTTAAATAATGCAGGGAATTTGGGGAGGCTCAAGATGGGGCAAGTGCTTGGTTACCTCTGGACATGGGTTTAGTCTACATTGTTTAAGCCCTTGTTTGGATCTAGATCTTAAAACCTGATGTGCCTCCAATTCTTCAGATGGGAATGTTTCAGCTAATGTTAGGAAGAGCTGGGCTGGGGCCTTTTGCCAAAGGCATCTGCTAATTTGCTGATTTCTGTCTCCAGGTCCTGCCCCAGAGTATAATTCAAGTCTGATTCTGTCATTCTTTGCTGACTCTCCACTTGGCAAAAACAGAAACACAGAGAGTGCATGAATATACCTATACATATATGTAATCATTATTACTCCTGTTCGTAAGGGATGGGCAGTTAGGAATAAAGCTGCTGGTTACTCAGACAGTTCCCTGGAATCAAAGGACAAAGTCAAAGCACTAAGGCAGGTGGTACCAGTGTCTCTCAGTCCAACAGCAGCAGCCATTGCTTGACATAAACACAGGGGTCTGTGCGAGTGTTTTGAAAGCTCTGACCCTCTACAATGTATATTTTTATATGTGGGTGTGCACTGAAATTTGAAGTAGCAGTCTACTACCTTCACAGGTAACCACATCCTGATTATTTGGATATCAAGTGGTAAAAATAAATGGCAAGGTTAAAAACATATGTTTATTATGGTTTAAGATCCGTGCTGGTATTCATTCAACCCAAAGACTAAAGAGCTAAAAATAGCAACTGGTACACTAATGAAAATAAACAGTAAGGCACCTGCAACACTAAAGACATTTGATTAACTGGTCAGAACTTGACGCCAGTGAAATGAGAAGCAGAGGAAATTGTAAGGACTTAAAACTTGGCTCGACTTCCCAAAGAAAAAAGCAGCTAAAGAGATGGTGCCACTGAAAAGGGAGCAAAAATTAAGTCCAGCAAGACCCTTTTGTACTGATTTTCATGCAGCAATGGGACCAAGGCAGGAGAAAAAGGCAGCGTTACTATAGTGGAACAGTTCAGCTTTAGAAAAGCAATTGAAAAACTAATGATGCAGTGAGGACTCTGTAAATACAACTAAAATCATGCTTTCTCCTGCCAGAATGGGACTTAGTTTTACCATCTTCAGCCATGGCATAGGACCTTAGTTATGGAAATAAGTTTTTGGTATTTCTCCTTGACTCATTTGTTGCAATTGGCCAAGCAGAGCCCTCCGGCCAAAAGGGGGTTTTCCCAGCCACACATTGGCTATTGCTTCACCCCATCCATATTTTACCTTGACACATTCCAAGAGAGGCTTTAAGAGAGGCTGGACAGTATTTGTTACTGAAGAAATATAAGCAAAGCTCTGACAGGCTTTTTAAGATGCACCCTTACTATATGTATTGAAATTCCATCCCTCCAGAAAATTCTTCACCACCAACTTTGCAGAGCTATGTCTAGGGATTGGTGTACAATTCCATGTCTGTAGTATCTCAGGGTCTTGTGTTATCAGACATAAAATATGGTTTCCCTTCTCTAAATGTAATTGCAAGTCTGAAATTCAGACATATTTATGTGTCTTAGTGATACTTTAGCTTGAAATGTGTCAAAACTGAAATTCCTCGTATAATTAGGTATCTTTGTTGCAGGTCCAATTAAAATAAAATTAAAGATAAAAGAAAGAACAGTATTCTACCTTATCAAAGCAGGATAAACATACAAAATTTTACTCAGAAACCTGTGCAGAGCCATTTTCCAAGAAAAGATCACAAGAAAGCAAAAGACTTTACCAAAAAGAAACTGTTCAGTCTCTAACATCAAACCAAAGGACTTAAAAGATATTTTTCTTACAAAGAAAAAAACAAAACCCAAAATGACATCCCAAAGATAAGTGGGCTGAACAAACCCCAGACAGAATGCAATTCATCACCAAGCTCCAAACCCATTGCCTGTCAAAAATGGTAACAGCCATCATTGTTCTTACCCATTTGAACTACGATATTTCACATTACTGCAGAGATTACTCTGCAAGCATAAATCACAAGGGACTTATTTTTCTTACTGGCCTGTTAGCAAGAGAACCGAGGCAAGACATCATGCCTTGCACTGCAATCCCTCACTCCAGCTGCCAGTCTGTATTGATGGCTGTGCTCTGCCTGCTGCTGGGTCCCCAGCACGGGGCGTGCCCAAGTCCCCTGCACACGAGGACCTTGCTCTGAGGCTTTGTCCTGCATGCTACCAAAATGACCTCATGTAGAGCCAAGGTCTGGCTGTGCCACAGGCATTGGCAGCTCCTGGCAGTGCCTCTTTGGCCTCCAGTGCTCCTCTTAGAACACTGGGTTAGCACTGGGAAGCCTTCATCACCTGTTAGCCAGGAGGGTCCCTGGCACTGTGCAGATTCCAGCCAGCTGGGGGAAATCAGAGCTGTGTCTGCAAGCCACTTACTCAGCTATTTGTTATTGCTCCAGCACCACAAAATAGAGTATTAACTGCTGCTACCTATCTTAATTGAATTGATTAATCAAATTGAGTACTCACACTGGCCTTGCTATGCTTGCATTGCACGCCTGATGGGAATATACTTTGGCCAAAAAAATTATGATGGATGATTCTCTTGCCAAAAGAACAACTTAAAAATGGATTATGTGAAGCTCTAAGAAGCCTGTTCCTGCTGGAACAAATTTGCCTTACTTTTAAAAGTTGTAAAAGTTATCTTTTTATCATATCTATCACCACAAAGCCAAAAATACTGCCCCTACCACCAGTCCTAGTGATTTCCAAACTGCTGAAGGACCCTGTGTTTCTCAGGTGCAATCCTGTAGTTATGTAAATGTCAAGGAAAAGGGAGAAAAATCAAAATGAATCCCACCTTCAATAAAAAAAGCAGAACTCAAAAATAGGTTAGAGTGGTGTTTTTGTTCTCATCCCACAGACGAGATATGGAGCATTTCTCACATATTGCTTTCTAAAAGATACTGAAGCCACACATTGAAACATGGGACTTTTGTGACAAAATGAAATGTAAGCTGCCAGTGTCAGGCCCTTTAGGTTATTAATAATGTGTTTTCTGGAGTAGGCGTAGATTTTTAAACAATGCCGTATATTTCGTTATATGTGGTACAGACACTGACAACTTCTGCAAAGTATATTTCCTTCTATTTTCAGTTTCCCGAATATATGGATAGAGGCAGGTAGGTTTCATCTAATGGAAACAGAGAACTTAAAACTCATAAGCTTATGCAAGAGGCCTATGATTAATTATTTTGAGATAACCAGGTATTTTTGTATCCCAAATGAAACGTTTTGTCAGAGATTATTTCAAGGCCAAGCACATTCCACGTCCTGAAAATGAAGTTCCTTCAAGGTTTCTCAAGGCAGCCAAGGTTCGTCGGTTGATTTCCAAAGTCTTCATTTCAATAATTGCATTCCCTGTAACACGATTTCCCGTGTTCAGTCCTGACATGTTCTCCTATCACCACGTTAGTCACCTCTGCCTGTTTGACAGCTGTGCTTTGGCTCAGGAGATGCTTGAGCACACAGCTGTTCCCACCACTTGTACTCAGATAAATCAGAGCTTTATGCCATGGTTTCAGCTGTGGTTTAGTCACTGCAGGGCTCTCCTGGACCCTGCCCACACAGGACACAACGTCTGTGGGAGCAGCGCTCACAGCACGTGAAGCAGGAAGGAAAGGTGACCCTCTAACTCCTCAAAATGAACACAGCCCTGCCAGGGCACCTTTGCTGAACAGACACAAGCATGATTCAGGAGCAAATTAACTGGCAGAGGTGGGCAAACACTTGTGAAAACTGGCCAGTCATGGTTCTGATCGCTTCCTTTGAAAACAGGGCATGAAACCAGATAGTCAAAGGGAACAAATGAGGACAATTTTCTTTAGAATTTAGGGCAGAAAGGACACAGGTTGGACACCTTGCAAAGCTGGCTGCATGTTGACACCATTACACTGTGTAATAAATCCATTTTAGCAACAGATTTCAAAAATTAAAAACCCAAAACTTACATATATACCATAAAAATAGGAGAGCATGAAGCAACAGACAAAGAGAAGTGATGAAGCCCATCTAGAAGCTGAGGAGCTATCAAAAATAAAAGGGATGCTATGAAATGTAAGACAATATTTCTTAGTGTGAAAAACCTATTTGCACCTTTCCTCAAAAGATAATTGAGGGAGCTGCAATATTCCTGGTATGTACAATGGAAAACGAAACATTATTAGGCTATTCTTTACTGCCAACAAACTCTCAACCCTACACTATTTATAAAAGTACTGACTAAACATGCCAACTTTTCTTAGCATTTCTAACAACTTGACATTCAGCTTGCTTTTTTCTTTACCACAAAAGCAAAACACTTCTCATTGTCAGAGTGCCATCTTCAGCATTTGAAGCAAAAATAAGAAACCTTTCCATCAAAAAATATCAAGAAATAGATTGTGGTTTTCCATATTAGAAAAATAATTTTATTTCCTAACAGCATTGGAGTGATAAGTAGAAGAACTTCACACCAGGTATAAAGATTATATTAGCAAAATAAGTTATCAATATAAAAAAAATAACCTTTTAAAGTATAATAAAAATATCCCTGAAGATAAACTTTTAAGAGACAAGAATGGCATTGGAATTTCTAAACAAGATTCAAACACTGATACTGATTTACTGGATAAATATTTAAACATTCTGATCAAAGACATTGCTTGAGGAAGAAAAGTCCTGGGGGAGATGCATTGCAAATGTAAATTAGAGAGTAACCCATCTCTCTGAGTTAAGAAAGAAGAAAAAGAAAGCTGCAAGCACTTGCAGTCTTGGTCAGGGTCTAACAGCAGAGCTCTGACAGCTGTTGTATGTTTGAATTGTCTATCCAAGAATCCCAGAAAGGCCCTTGTCATTCATTCAAAGAGTGAAAGCTAAGTCCTAATCTGCTGAAATCAGATTGGCAGGTATTTATAAAAAGTTAAGAATGCCTGGTCCAGTCAGATATATTTTGCAGTTTTTCCATCATTTACTCCATAGACTTGCTTGGCTTGAGCTGGGGGGTTTTGCCTGTTATTCCTCTTAATGTTCAAAGTATTTTACAGGAAAAATAGGTTGAGCTGCGTTTTGAATACAGGTGAGCAGAGACAGATAAATGCAATGATAAGTTTCCTGAATTAAGCAGTAGTCAGAGGCACAAAATGTCCTCTCAACTCCTCAGCTTTCAGCTCTGCACTCCCCATGAGAGAACAATCATTTCAAATTGAAAAACCAAGTAAGGAAACTAAGGGCACTGCATGTTAGTGCTTCAAAAATTAGTGGATTTCGAACTTTACTGTAGCCTCTGGACATCTAAACGAAATGTTATTTACATGTATTTACTTGTACAACTTCAGTGTGGGAGGAAAAAAAAAAACAGTGAAATAGTTTTGAACTCAGACTGGAGAAATACAATGACTATCACAGAATCAGTCTGCCTTCACTTACAGGGGTACAAAACTGAACTACTCAGATCATTGGATAATGGCAATTAGTCTGTTAGTGTAGGAATGTTTTTGCAGTTATTCTATTATTGCAGGAATGCAGCAGAGTCTGGGTCAAGATTTGTCTAATATGGGATATAGTAAAACCCTCTTGCAGATCCATAAGTTAAAGAAAGAGTTTTACTAAATAATTTATCTCTTGTTTTCCAATACATTAGATGTAGCAAACTTGCCTACCACATATTATACTTAGTATTGCAAAAGAATTATTCTGTCACAGCTCTTCAGCTTATTTTAAGAAGTAATATGCATTTGACAATAATTTACACAAAAGGAAAATCTGTAACAATATAAACAGACAGCAGTTTACTGCAAAGCACTGCAAGAACATAAAAGTAGTTTGTCACTGTTGCAAAATGCACTGACACATTCTGTTTAAATATTGGCTGATTAACTGAAGGAGATAAGTTTTTACTGAATATTTGTAGCTCAGTTTTACTACCAAAAATCCTAGGTGATAGGCACCTTATTGTCTTAATTCTAAACTGGAAAAAATAGTGCTTTTTTCTGGGCATCTTTATACCTTTTGCATGCTTGTTAATTAAAACATAATTAAAAAAAAAATAAGGAAACATTGAAAAGAAGAAAACACAGAAGGGAAGAAAGCTTCTGTAAAGAGAGCAGAAGACAGAAAACATCCCCAACACATTTTGCCCTCACTCCTCTTACCTTGCATTGGATGCAAGCAATTCCAACCTTAATGGTCCTGCTATGTTCTTCCTCCTAACTTATCCTTAATGTTCAGCTCTCTTTCAGAGTTTTTATAGTCTCTGGTGTAGACTACAAATTCCAATCCCTGCCTTTGCTTTCTCTTACATCATTTCTAAAGATTTTCCACTGATCCTTGCCCTAAACCTTACTCTGTCCTGCACTCTCACACACATACTTGCCTCACATTTGTTATATTTATTGCTGTGATCAAAATGATTAGGTTATAATTAAAGGTCTAGGGTGTTGTTCTGGCTTTTTTTTATTTCCTTTTTTTTTTGTTTAATTTCAAGATTCAGACAGTCATGGGAGTAGAAAGATTTTCAGCAGCATTACCATTCCTCTAAACTTTTGTAAATAGCAGTACAGAAACATGATGTCCTGAGTTATTACTAAGGGTTTTTTAAAAACTTTTTTCTTGGGGACATCAGAAGGATTGTATTAGCTTCAGAAATAAATTAGTGTGTTTTTAGTAGACCAAATAGCACTCGAAACTAAGTATTAGAAAAGTTCTTTGTAAAACAAGTTACAAGAACTTAAGTCTTTCAGACACTTCATTTCTGTTATTGAAATGTTAAGTTATTGAATCGTAAAGCATGAGCTGTTGAGATGCCTATCTTTCCTAGGCAGTGCCAGAGGACTTATTTCTTTCCCTGTTTGCCTCCCTAGAATAAGTCTATCTTTATTTTTGCCCCTTTTTAAAAATCTCAGGTTTTAATAGATTCACGGAGCATTTTAGACCTGTTTTGGGGTTTAAAATTCTAACCAGTGCAGACTCCTTAAGAGTTAATTCACAGTAATTTTATCCCCTAAATAAATAGGCACAGTACTTTCAATGTAGTTTTTACTGTGACTTGACAAAAGCTGTTCCTACAAGCCATGGACAGTAAAAGGAAATTTGCAGTATGTGGGAAAAAATTGTCAGCCAGGAAGCAAATGCTTTGATTTCATTTGTCTTGATCAAAGTGATTAGAGAAAAATAAGAGTTTAGTCATAGTGAGGCAAAGCAAGGACTTCTGCCCCACCCCTGGCCGTGTTCCAGGCCAGGCTGGATGGCACTGAGCAGTCTGGTCTAGGGGAAGATGTCCCTGCCCACTGCAGGGGGGTTGGCACTGGATGATATTTAAGGTCCCTTCCAACCCGAGGTGTTCTGTGTTTCTACAGCATCTCTCACTACAGGCCTAGAGCAGATCTGCAGAAATACTGCAGAAATACACAAATGTGTTGGCCACAGGAGCAGCCACTCCAGTGTCAGGCAGGTCGAGACCCTTCTCCACTGCAGGGTGTAACAACAGTGATAGCAGCTCAAGTACAAATGGGCTCTGTGGGTACTGGAGGAGCAAGACAATCAAAGAGCAGGGCCAAACACCACCAGGTTGCTGAAACACAGCTGAAAATGCTGCTGCACAAAGAGAACTGGACTGAGATCCATTTTACTGCATTTAGGTGGTGGTTTACTGCTGGAAGTCTTAACTGGAAGCAGTACTTGACTGATGTGTCTAAAACAGGCAAGCAGGATCTCAGGGAAAACAAACAAACAAAAAAAGATAACGACAATCTAACAATGAGGCATTATTAGTTTATGGGGTACCTTAGTGGTATATGTCCACAAGGTGCTGCTGACCAGCTACTGCAGTTCCAGGCACTCAGTTTCTTCTCTCTTCTGTTGGAAAGACACAAGGTGACTCACAGGCATTTACTCCTCATGGGAGTTTTTACAGGTCCTTCCTTAAGGTCTTCAAGCAGAATCTCTGAAGGACTCCATCTGCCACCATGCTTGGTGTTGATGTGGCTGGTAGGAGGCCTGTGCTGTGGCACTGTGACTTTGCTGACAGAGAGCTGAGGGTGGCAGTGAAGGTGTTTTGGTGCTTCACAGCACAGGGGAAAGCCTGGAGAGCAGCTGAGACCCAGCCATCTACAGCCCAGCACCTCACAAGAGTGAGGGATGAGGGGAGGACTGCAGAAAAAACAGCAGGAAAAGTGCAGCCACAGTGTCACCTCCTTTGGCTCCAAGAGGATGCCTAAGAACCGGCATCAAAATTTTCTTTTATGCTCTCCATGGATCAACGAGGCTGTAGCAAAGCTCCAGCCACTTTTGTTCTACTTATTGGACCTACTCTGAGGTTGAGGCTCTTCCTTTAGAAAAGTTATTTTCTATTTCATAATTTATCACTTTATCCTTCTTACAAAATCTAAAAGGTTTCAGAAATGGCTGCTGATACACACAACTATCATCAACTCTGACAAGGATATGTGAAAGACACAGATCTGGGTAATTTGTCATTCTCACAGGCTGCTTCTGACCTTAGCATAAGACATTTTACCAGCACACATGGGTTTTTTCTATGAGGAAAAAGAAACCCCAACAAACCCACCAACTAACAAAGCAAACAGATAAGCAAACAAACAAAACAAAATAAGAAATGCTACTAATAAAAAAAAAAATAGCTTGTTAGAGTGTTAGCATTTAATTTCCTGCTCTAAATTGACTTTGATTTATTAACACCCTTTTGACACCTTCTAGTGAAAACTGCCAAGGAAGCTTCCCAGACAATGAAGAAGGTGGTGGCTATAGTGGAAAATATGATGGTTACTCTGCTGGCAGAGCATCTAAGGAACAGATATCCTCAACAACATTGTGGTTTAATTATACTTACAACATAATTGAGTTAGGGCAACCAAGAGTTTGGAAGGAGTCTTTATTGTCTTAACCAAGAATGAATAAACAAATATAATGTGATTTTTCTCAACTATGAAGAAAAGAAAATTGGAGAACGTAAGGACACAAGACATGAAGCTCTTTTTGTTACCATCCAAGAGAAAGACAAACTCACCTCCCTACTGCCCTCATGGTCCCACAAGAACTTCCCTAAATCCTTCAACACAGGCTTGCAAATCAGCAGAGCTGGCTGTTTTCCTTAAGTAGACCAGTTGTGATTCAGAGAGCAGGACTTAGCAGGAGTTCACTTGTGTAAGCTTTGAGCAATCTTTGCTCTTCAGCACCCTTTCCTGTGGAAACTGGATTTGGGGTTGTCAGACCTTGTCTGTAACAGCTTGGGAATGGCACGTGATATACCATGCTGGATATTTGTGCACTTTTAGTCCTTTGTTTCTCCCACTAAAACATGCAGCAGTGCTGTTACATCCCTTTGATCTAAGCCACAGCTCCTTGTTCTGTCACTCAAGTGTCCCATGGGAATTTCACCTTCCAGCCTGCTCAAAGGGTGTAACCCCTTCCTGCAACCACTGATTCCTCACAGAGCTGATAAACCAATAGGAACACTGCAGGGTCCAGCAGGTGCTCTGGCCAAAGCAAAAGATCTGTCCTCAGGAATTTTTGATTGATCTGGCATGGAGTAAAGGCTTGTGACCTGAGCATTCTGATTACTGAGATTATTCATACTGTCACTAAACACTGAGTGTGTCATCAGGAGCAGTCCAGTTCTTGGTTTAACATGGGAAAACAGCACCACAGTGAAGTTAACAAAAGTGGACATTTTTCTAGGTTTGCAAGGTTTGCCCCAAAATTCTAAGAAACAATCCAAGTACTTTTTTTCTTCTTTTCAAATTAAAAACTATATTCTTTAAAATAAAGAGCCGATTTTCATGAGTCAGGTGCTCAGCTGATACTGATTCATATAGCTCTGGGGAAAAAAAACGAGTTACTCCAAATTACAGTGACTTCAATTTATTTTGCTTCTTGAGACAATAAACTCCTCAAACAAAATTGGCCCAATTCTGACACCAGTCTGAAAGAGGAACAGAATTCCACCAGATTAATCAAAACACAGCATTTTACAACTACATTATTGGTACAGGGAGAACATCCAACATTACTTTTGTTGCATTTACATTCATATCTTGTCTGGAGAACAGGAAACATTAAAAAATAAGCACCCCAGATTTTCAGTCAATACAAAAGAGAGAATTTCAGAAACTAAGCTAATTCCCACCTATTTGCATGTAGATAGACAGAACCAGAGAGCAGATGACTCACTGTAAGACAGACTATGGAAAAGAGACCCTATATTAACAATATGCATGAATGTTTTCCAACAGAGGGTACATATTCTACCTTGGAAGGAAAACCTATGTTAAGACAGCTATTTTTAAATCTGCGAATTATCAAAGTAGGTTTTGCTGTGTCACTTCCATTTAAGATGAATCCTTGCAGCAAGATAGAGTTGGACAAACAAAACCCACAAAGTGAAGGTAGAAAATAGCACTGAAGACAGTAACATTCTTTAGGAATGTTAGGCTTCCTACTAGCAGTTTCTATATATGTACTTTTAAAAGGCCCTTATACTGGAATTATGTACTTGTGATAGGTGCTGGATCATGGCATGTATGAATCCATATAAAGCTCTCACAAACCAAAACAAAAGTCCCAAAAAGGACAACTTCTTGAAAGGCAAGGCACTCTCTGATGCAGAAGGTTGTGTTTGGAAATAGGAGATGTTTTATCTCTGGTGCCCATGCCATTGGCTCCCAGCCCAAGATGGACGTGAGGAGTGAAGATGGCCAAGAAAAGCAATAGGACCTTTTGTGCTCTATTGGACACAGTGGTCCCGGGGTAACAACAACACACAGATGTCTCAATAGTAATAGTGCTGGGTCAGTGTCAGCCTGGTCCTGACTCAACTGGCAACACAAATGAAAATGAGTAGATTGTTTCCATCCCCTCTAACTATGCTCTTTATGTTTTAATGCTGAATATAAAGAAAACAAACTGGGAACCATCTTTCTGCGCTAGGAGGGAAGAGTGTTGATGTTTTCACTCTGCCTGCCTTGTCAGAGACGTGTGTGCTGATGGCCCCTGCCACTGAAACAAACGTGGTCCATGAACCCTGGTGTCACAGTAGACAAGCACAGGACAGCAAAGTGTGCACCTTGGCTGCAGAGCACACCTTCAGCTCCAGAGCCAGGTACTCGTGTGGCCATGCAACACACCACTGAAAGTGCAGCAGCTGCCCAAATTTAGATATGCTCAAAGAAGAAAAGATGCATCTGCTCTGAAAATCTGTCCTTGCCTCACACTTTATTTCAAACAACTTTCCATCATTTTCTTGCAGAACTGAGAAGTACAGTGGAGTTTTGTTTATTAGCACCAGAACAAGAGATGCAGAAGAAATAAAGAAAGCAGATAATCAAAAAAATAATGACAACAGTCTGGGGAAAAAGAGGAAGGATAGGAAGAACAGATATTCTTCAGTGAGATGCAGACATGTGGAAGCTGGGCAGAGCCATGTGGACCACTCACAGCATCCCAGGATGCAGCAGGAAATCTCACCACCCGTTTCCTAATTACATGCAGGTAAAGGAAGTCATGTGAGATGTGGGGCTGGGAAGCTGTTTCTCCAGGGAAATAATTCTTGCACCAAATGGTATTAATAAGGAAAGTTCTGTCCCCCCATTCCTGATAACCCTGAGAGAGTGGCTTGCACAGCAGGACAGAGCTGTGCTGGAGTCTAAACAGAGAATGCTTTGGTGTAAACTCAGGGGTTCAGAGCAATTTGTGGTGGCTGATTTGATTTTTTCCCTGCTTTTCTCTAGTATAAATGTGCTCATGGATTGGTTGTTTCAAGGGAACCAGCAAACAAGGGAAACAGCCAATCAATGCTGTTACAGAAATGAAAGTGTCTGGTATTTCTAAGTATTAACCATCTCACAACAGTTTGTCAATCTGTCCTAACATTTGAGCCAAATTCTGGTACATAACTTGTCCACTCCAACTCCTCTCTCACTTCAGCTGGACAGAGATCTGTCTCTGCTAGGTTCCGCAGCTTTCTGCAGGGCAGCCGCAATTCCCCGAGCAGCTGCAGTTGCGCGGCTGGGCTATCCCGGGATATCCGAGGAGCCATCCCGCTGCGCTGGACCTCCCTCGGTCGCTCGCCGCCCTCTAGAGGCGGCCGCGCCGTGCCTGGGCCGGGCTGGGTTTGCTGCGGCCGCCCCGCAGCCCCGGCCGGCCCGCAGCGGGCAGGAGGAAGGCGTTGGATGGTTGGAATAGGTCCAGGTGATGGAATAGACCCGCGCTGATGAGCACAAAGGACTGAGCGCCGATTCCCAGCTCCTCAGTTATTCCTTCCCTCTCCACCTTCGAGGTCACCCAACCGGCAGCATCTGGCCTTCCTGCGTTTTGCAGTCGAGCCACTGCCGAGAGGAGTGAAACACGTGGAATGACAGAGAACTGTAAGACACAACCACAATAAAAAGCAGTAAAAGTAACTGCCAGACTAAACCCTTGTTGCAGCTTATTTTTTTTCTCCAGCAATGTGCATAAACTAAAGCAGTGGCACAGCTGCAGGCGTTGATTGTGCCAACAGGAGCTGAATGTGCTGGTATGGGAAAAGCGTCAAGTCTTTCTGTACAACTACACACTCATGTTACTTTTCCTTGTCTGGAATAGCTTGGAAGTTTTAAAGAGAAGAATATAAAGAGTGATGAATAGTAAGTACCCCCCCCACACACACATAATCAAGTGATGAATGTACTGTTCCTGGTGTGCAAAGACCCCCTTTGAATAGGTGAGTATTTAAGGGGAAACTGCTCTGTACAGAGACTTAACACAAGATCCTGGAGGCAGGAATAGCACATGGCTAGGTTTCCCCAGACACATCCTTCCTCCTTTTTTCCAGCTGGAAATTCTGTCTAGTTGGAATTTAGCAATCTTTTACATTTTCTTCTGACAGGCTGGCTGGATGTGCTGGTTTGCCTGCGTATGGAGGGATTCTGCAGAAGTAACCATGCATATTCACAGACCACCTCTGCATGTGCAGCTTGATCGTGTACTTCTGTTGGCAGTATTAACCAAAATAGAGCAGATGCCCAGGATCCAGTAAACATTTAATCTCAAACATTACCCTGGGATTCAGGAGAGCTGTGTACTGTTACAGAATCACAGTGTGGTGGAGCTTGGCAGGGACCTCTGGAGATTGATTAATCCAACATCCCTCCTCAAAGCAGGTTCAACAAAAGCAACTTTTTGCCAGTGCTCTCCACAACCTCTCTGGGCAGCCTGTTCATTCTTCACTAACTGCCACAGTAAAGAAAAGAAAAATCTGATATTTAAATGTAATTCTTGCACTCAGTTTGTGCCCTTTGCTTCTTTTAGTGCACACCACTGAAAAGACTCTGGCTCTCTCTTTTCTTCCCCCATGAGGTGTTTATATGCATTGATAAGATCACCTCTGCTATACAACCCCAGCTCTCTCGCCCTCTGCTCACATATGACAAAGGTCCAAGCTTCATTTCTGCCTTGGATTCAGCTCCCTGGGCCTTGTTGTCCACAGTGTTAATGCCACTGATCTCTTTTGTAAAGCAACTTCAAACTTTGTTTTACCTGATATCGATGTTATTTCATTTGTCTTTCATAGGTAAGTATCTTATCATCCTCCTTTAATGTGTGGCTCCTCATATTTGCAGCATTCACTTCCATGTGGGCTTTTATAGCAGTCACTGTCCTGCTGCTCAGGTGCCTCAGACTGTATTTAATTTATGTGTTCTTTAGGTGCTTATGCAGATATTATTATACTACACTACAAGTCTAGAGACTTGGACAGAAGAATGAGCACTGTATAATATCCTATGGCCAAGGGCTATAATGTCCTGTTCAGAACATTTTGACATGAAAAATGCCCTTTCATCTTACTTGCTTTATCCCCTCTCTGTTTGGTGTATTCTAGACAAAAAGTGAGGGAGAAGCCCCCATTTTAATCCCACAGGGAGTAGGGGGCAGTGAACATTATCCAGTTCTTTCTTCATGGAACTGAACAATGTGTACTTGATTAGAACTGAGAGACTGACAGCTTCAAAAAAACTTGAAGTCCTAGCACTGCCTGCTTATTCTTGCTGTGTGTTTCCTTGTCCACCTCTGCACTATGCCAGCCACACAGTCAGACCTTTCCTCTTTGCAGGCCAAGGTTTGTCTTTCATGAGGATCTCTGGGTTCCCTCATGGGTTTTTCTATCCCTTTCAAAGTTAGTGTCCAAGCCCTTTGAAAATAAACAAGAGTTCATATATTTCCACAACACCTTCAGGGGCAGAGAAGCACAATGATCCCATGCCAAATTTCAAAGCCCAGCTCTAGAAGTGCAGGTTTGCCACAGCTCCTCAGCATAGCTGTTCTCCTGGTCACATGCAGTGGGAAGCAGGCTTGTGCCATGCAGCAGCAAGGCCCTGGAACTGCAGGCATTGCTGCTGGCCTGTTAACCAGCTGCATAAATCACCAGAGATTCCTGTGAGCCGTGTAATCCTCTGAGCTTCAGTTACTCACTCCAAGCTGGGCAATGTCCAAAAGCCACACACTGCCCTTCCTGCAACGTGGCTGCTCTCCGGAGCCTGTTTGGTGCCTCTCCCTACCTGCCCCTTGTTTTCACCTCCAGAGGAGGCCTCCACATCTTATATGAGGACCTTAAAAGAGGGTCTTGCACTTGCTTGGCTCATGAATCCCAGGTGTGAATCCACGGAACTGTGTGTGGAAGGAGGTCTGCCCTCTACCTCCCCAAGGGCAGGCACACTGCATTTGTGCTTACTTTACAGTTACACTTGGAACCACGGAGCAAGAATATAATACAGTTTCATATGTAACCATATATTTGTTTTGGTAACGTGTGGTTTCAAGACAAATCTAAAATGGTGCTGGACCGTGCTGCTGCCCTCAAAAGAAGTTTGTCAGCAGAGTAACAATAATGTTCTGCTCCTGAAAATGATGTGCTGGGCTTTATGGTCAGCTTTTAGGTTTGAATGCTTTTTTTCCGCTTTGATATTTGAGCCCTCCCCCCAGAGCAATTCCTTAGAGGGTGTACAGGGCTCTCCAAGCTATGGTCACGGGAGGACAGAGACAAAGGCCAAAAAAAAAAGATGCTGACGGCATCTGAAAATGATTTGCAATCTCAGCCACAGGAGCTCAGTCACATTAACACAGTAATGTTAATATAATGTTATATATTGGGGACTGGTTTCTGATGTTCTTCTAGAAATTTCTTTTGGAATTATTAGGTATCTAAAATACATTTGGAACTAACCAACTAGAGGAGTGAGACGGAACAGGAAATACGGACTAAGCACCCCAATCCCTGTCTCACAGCCCCAAATCCAGGACATTGCCACCAAGGACACAACTGCAGTGACCAGTCAGAGAGGATCTGGAGCTGGGCTACTGAACGAGATCATGTAACTCAAGCATCATAAGAGGATCCTTTGGCAATCTGAAGCATCTGCACTCGCCACAGCCCAGCCTTGCCACAGCAAAGCCTGGTTGTCTTTGAGAAAAAAAATGGCATTGTGAGAGTATGGAAGCTTTGAATATCAGATATGCTTAATGTAAACACAGAAGAAGTGTCTGATCTTTTTTGCAAAATCTGCAATAAATACCAGATAATAGAAGTACATGATAAATAACACAAGCATATTAAACAGAAAAAAAAAATGAGGTGGGCTACTAAGGCTGCTACTAAAATAGTAACAGACCTGGCACACTGCCACAGATAACTCATCCCGTGGGACACAATCCCTGCCCTGGGTGGTGCCATGTCTGGCTGCACACAGACATTTCTGGGCACACAGCAATGCCACTGCTGTCAGTCCTGCCCATACAAAATGCTCACAGAGCTCCAGTGCTCTCCAGAGCAGGGAGTGCCCGATTCCTGGAGAGGTGAATTTACTTCTCAGTAGGCCAAATAAAAAACCAACAGGCAGAGAAAACAGCCAGCTTCTTGCCATCCCTGGTTGTTCCCAGCCCAGGCAAGGGACTGGCTTCTATTGAGGCAGTTAGAAGTGGAAGAGCTGCTCTCGAGTCAGTACCTTGACAGCAGAGAATGCTGCCATGGCACTGAGATCAGCAGGGGCACTGTGATTGACACCAGCACAAAAGAGGCCAAAGCCTGGCTGCAGAGTCTGAATGGAGAAAAAGACCCCTTTTCTTCAAGATATTTATCACACACAGTTACTATCAAGGGCACCACAATCCTGCCCTTCTTCCATCTCTTTTTTCCTCCTGGTCCTGTGAGTTCCTTGGACCAAAGGGGATTTCGCCCCCTCTCCTCCATCTCAAGCAGGTCCCTGCCTCTCCTGATGCACAAATAACTCGATATCACCAGTGTCACCCTGAGGAGCAGCCAGGGTTAATGAACTGAAGCCTCTCTTTTCTCCCACTGCCTGCCCAGGCTCTGAAGCCTCTGGGCAGGCAGGCACATCACCAGAGACCCTCCAGGTTGTTTTCTGGGGGCCATGGGAAGCACAGTGTCACAAAGAGCTGTCTGAGCCATGCAGCCCCATGGGTAGAGGAACCTCAGCCCAGAGCTGACAGTGGCTGATGACTGCAGGTGCTGTGAGAATTCACTGCTCCTCACGTTATCCAAATGTCAAGGGGTTACAGTGATGTTGTTGAAACACCACAGGAGTGCAAAGATCTGTGTGACTGAGAAGATAATACCACACAGACAGAACAGAAGCTGTTTGACAGTGTTGATATTATATTCTTTGGTAGCCCTCTGATTTGTCACATGACTTGATACATTAAAAACACCCATATTGTGTTTTTATGTCCATGACAATTGCTTTTCCTGCAACCTACAATGATTTGTAAAATTACTTTTCTTGTTCCCAAGCCACTCAAAATTTTGCAAATTGTTTTCAACAAACTAAAAGTGGTTTAGAAATAACCTTGGCTCAGGAATGGCTCTGTTATGGGTCTTTTCCTGCCATGACAGCCAGCTGGGAGAAGACAGTTATTTCTAAATTACTCTATTTTTTACATTAATATCTCTTTTAGAGCAAAATAGCAGCAGAAGCAGTATTATTTTCATTGTGTGCTTTGAAATAGGACTGGTTCCTAGGAACCACAACTTATTTTCACCCCATCATCCCATTATCATCTCTGGTCATTTCAGATGGCAGTATATCCACTGTCTCCCCAGTCCCAAGCCCTGAGATCACTGTGGGGTACAGAGGCAACTCCTTTTCTCCTCTGTACAGGGAACTCCCATCAGAAACACAGATCCCACTTTGCAACACACAGCCTTGCGTGGACAAAACCCTGCAGCCCAATGTCATAGAATGGGTTGGGCTGAACTGGGCCTTAGAGGTGATCTAATTCCAACATTCCAAGGGCAGAGGAAAGGGAAAACCTATGGGCTTGGATCTCAGCTTTTCAGTTATGAGCTGATGGATTGCACCACAGACACTCTCTAGTTACAACTATCTCCATAATAAAAAATAACTTTCCTACCTAAAATAAAACCACTTTCTGAAAAGCATTGATTCCAAGTGGCAGAAATATCACATAGATCAAGGTGGCCTCTATCATGACATTAACATTCAAAACTACAAGGCCAGGAGTTCTTTTTCCCCAGAGATCCACCAGCAGCTTCCCCATCTGCAAACTGAGCAGCTCAGACTGACAGCTGTGGCACCTCACAGCATTAGATCCCACATTTTCAAAGCTCTTGTTCCAGTAGCAAGGACACAAATTTGGTGTCTTCTGAGCACACTGAGGACTGAGGACTGAAGCACTAATAGCAATCATTTGATATTGATATCAAATTCAATCATTTCACTGGGCTCTCCACACATGCAATCTTAAAGATGCCCAAAAAATTTAAGTGTTTTAATGTATCACTTTAAATTTTTAAATATTTATCATTAAAAGAGAAATCCAACATCTTATTGAGGAGGAAGCAGAAAGCGGGGAAGGGAAAAAGGAAACAAATGAGGAGAGGCACCAACTGAATTCCAAGTACACACTTTTCCAAGTGGAAAATGCAGGTCAGTGCCAGCAGCTTAATTATCCAAAATCTCTTTCTATGCAGTGACCTCTTCTGAGTAGAGGAAAGAATTTAAGGGTACCTAAATGATAACTGTACATATTCTGGAAGCAAATCTTAAAGTGCTGCCAGGAAAAATCATCCTTCTCCACACAGAGCCATGAACACATTCCCTTCCCTTTCCACCCGCGCAGCAGAGGTCACACCTACTCTGGAGGCAGGGGAGAGAGGGAATGTTCCTTACCTGTCACACAGTCAGTCCTCAGCACAGCAGGATGAGCATCAAACCTGAGTGGCAGAGGCGGGTTTCAGGGTTGGCAGGACCTAAAAGCCCCTGCACACACTGAGCATTGACACCTCCAGGAGTCCCCAGCAGCACAGAGCAGGGCACTTGCCCCTTCCCCTCCTGCAGTGAACAACAAGAACTGTCTGGGTACTGCCCTCCAAAGAGCTGGCAACTAAGAAAATTGTCCTAAATATTTTTTTTTTTTTAAATGGCAAGTTTCATCCCTTTTATATGCTCCAGATGGCTGTAATAGCAACAATAATTCACCAAAATACCAGCAGCTAGTTCCACCAATAGCACAATTCTGTACAGGGTTTTATTTTCCCTTGTTCTTCATGCAGCTAAATGCCCACACACATCTCTGCAATACATTTCTCCTTTCATGCTTTTCAATACCTCCCCTTGCTCCCACTGAAATGGGGCCCATTCATTTTGCACAACCACTTCATACCACCTTTAGATACTTTTTCTGGCCAGCTTACACACTAATTGGCTCCAATTTGCACAAACAGGATTGCAAAATCTGCCCCCAAAATATAAAGGATATTCTTGCCTACCCCAACTTTACCTTTAGTCCATCTGCCACAGTTGTTGCAGGATTGAGGTAGTGTCAGTACTATGAGCAATGAACTAAATTTTCTTTAGAGGGAATGAAAATCCTGAGAAATTAATGAAAACCAATGGAGATATTACAGATGAGGGAGGTATATGGCTCAAAAAAAATAACGAAGCAGAAAACACTCACAGATGCAGGAGATGTTGTCCAGACAGTTAAGCTACCCTGGCTCAGTCTGCCAGGAGCACAGCCCTTAACACCCATGCAAAAACCTTTTGCACTGCTGCTTAACCCTGACACTTCTCTCCCTGTCACTGGCCCCAGACTTCTCCCTTTGCTGGCTCCTGCTGACTTGCACTGGGTGAAAGCTTAACCACTGAAATTACTTTAAAAATGCATTTGGTGGTGTTCAGCAGGGGTACCCTGAGAGCCCCTGTGAGTGACTCTAGAGCAAACCCCTGCCTGGCTCAGAGGGATCACTGCCAGGGGAGGCTTGGGGTAGGAACACTGAGGAGATTCAGCTGGACAGGGTGAGGGACACACAAGGACACAAGCACAGGGTGAAGAATAAACTAGAAAAATAAGTATAAGGTTTCTTTTATCTCACAATATTATTTTGGTTTTATAGCTCCTCTGTCCTCAGTAGCCTTTACTTTGGTGTAGCTGAAACGAAAACATAGCTCAGGAGGATTGGAGGACTCTGAGACCAGCTGAAAACAGATAAACACTACTTTACTCCACCAGGTTAAGCAGCTTTCCATGGGGCACATATCCTGAAAGGGGAAACAAATCACTGTACAGAGCTGCAGAGATTTTCTCAATGACTTTAAATCAACTAAACTTGCCAACAGCTAAGATTTTGGGCAGTAAACTTGCCTGGAGCTGAGCCAGCCTATGCTAGGCTGGGATCCTGCCCTGTAAGTTCCTGACCAGGGTGCTAGACCCACCTGTGCTGAGTGTGACAGGGAAGATGCTGTGGGGACAGAGGCTGAAGTCAAGCCAATAGCTCCAAATAGAAAATGGATTTGGCTGCAGCTGCAAAAGTAAAGACACACAAAGGAGGGCATTTAACCATCAGCCCTCTTTGGATGAGAGCACCTGGACTAGAGAAGTGAGCTGGGCTCTCACTTCTCCTCTGGGAACAAACATCTGTATTTAACGTACAGTAATCCAGAACAATGAGGACAAGAAAAGTCACCAGCTGTGTGCTGATGAAACCAGGCCCTTGGGCTACTTCAGGGAGTTTACTAGGTGTGTATAAATAAACATGGAAGCCTTCACTGCAGCAGTTTAACAAAGTGCTAGAATCCTTTCTGAAATCTTTATGAGGTGAAAATTAGTAAGCAACCTCTGCAAAACCGACTGACGTTTTTCAATTTATGAGGCTTCCCCTGTCACAATGTCTATTATTTTATGCAAAGATTTTAGTTTAAAAACTGCCTCTCTGAACTATGCTGAGATGAGAAGGCTGCTGAGATCCTGGGCTGACATCCCTGGAATCTCAGCAGAGTGCCTGGTATTCACAGTTGAATTTTCTAATATAAGGTGGTGCACATTTCCAAAATGTCACTGCACAAGTGGCAATTGGCAGAGTTATTTTAAGGCAGAGGTTCAGGAAGGCACTACTTGTGCCAGTTCCTGAATCGACAGACATGCCTGCCTTAAGACCCTGCTGTGAAGAGAGACCTTAATGGCAAAGACAGCTCCAGGATCACTTACTGGAAGAGATTTTTATCACTTGATTTTCTTCTCTTTGTACTGGTGTCAATTAGAAAAACAAAACTTTCTGAAATTCAAGGAGTTAGCCCTGGATAAAAGCAGACTGAAGCCTGAACTGAGCCATATAAAGCAGTTTCTGCCTTGTAGCAGGGTATTTTCCATGGATAATCTGCACTAGCATAGATGGAAACAGCCATTTTCAGTCTCCCTTTCCAACATCACGTCCTCGGGACAGCTCTGAGGCAGTTCTATTAAAAGTGCAGGTTGTGGGGTATCACAATCAGTGTTTATAGTGCCAGGCAGTGATCTGAAAGGCATGTCCAAAGAATCTCTTCTGATCCTTACTTCAAGGCTCTGAAAGGCACATACCTTCATCCCACCATCCCTCACATCCTCTCTCTGGGAATCTGACTCATTTCCTTGTTTTCTCTCTCTTCCCTGAACATTTTTTTTCATTAGGCTAAATGCTCATGAAGTTGCTGCTGTGAGGGATTGATCTCCTTTTCCCTTCTAGAACTGTGCAAGATCCTTTGCTGCTGGAAGCCCTTCACAAAGATTCTCATGAAGATCAAAATATTTATGTTACCTAAGCACATGGAAGAAAATCCAGGGAGTCTTGCGGTATCTGCTGTTGTTCCTTAAGACACATTGGAAATAATTTTATTTCTTTTTTTCTCCATTAGTCAGTATTTCATCATTCCTTTCTCACTACTCAACTTCTGTTAGAACATGTCATGATGGACTTTGTTGTAGACTAAGGATGCTGCAAACAAATCAGACTAGCTTGGCCTCCTATATTTATTATTTTCCAGGACATAAAAGGCCAATAATTTTCATTTGCAAAAGAAAGTGCTTTAAAATTTGCTCTGGTGCCTTTGTCATCTGTATGAGTGTGAACTTTAACTGCCCTCTTCTATGGAAAAAAAACAAACAAATCAGGAACAGTGAAACCTTAGCTTTTTACACATACTACTCGTGGCAATGACTGCAGGAGGTGTACCTTGGAGATTGAGGAGCAGTGTCCCACCTACACTCAGATACTGCTTGTGCAGAGCCACAGCTGGTGTGGAAAGGATGTGGCAGCAGAGGAGCAGAACTCCTCCAGGATCTCCCTCACACTCCCTGCCCATGCCTTGCCATCGGACACATTTCTTAGATGATTTAAATTCTACTTTATTTATACATAAAATGAGCTTCCTGACTCCCCTCATCTCTGTTTCTACTGCATTTCAGTGAGATTTTACTTTGTTATATTCCCACAAGAAATTTAATAGAGGAGTCTGGAGAGTGGACAACAAAAATAATACACTGAAAGTTAAAATATAAACAGCAAGGACAAGGTAAAGGGAGACACTAGAACTATTTTAATTCCTTTTTTACTAACTACTGAAATCTCCTGCTTCTGTTGTTATTTCTTTTCTTTTATGCTGGGGAAGACGATCATATGAAGAAGGAGCAATGCCTCCTGGCACACTTCAAAATTCCCTCTTACTGTCAGGCTAGGATTGAAAAGTCCCTGTGGAAGCTGCTAAGAGGTGACAGCTGCCCTGCTCAGAACTTGTGGGCATCCCAAATCTAATGGAGATATTCACTTCCCATAGAGCTGGGGAGGTTAAACTGACTCAGCTCAGGAGCCATAGCTCTGGAAGAGATTCTGCAAAGCCCTGGAGAGCAGGAGGCTTGCGAGTCCCAGTTCCATTGCAGGGGCACAGGGTGCTTCACCTTGTAGGGTTTGTGAGGTTTGTACCTTACAATTCCTCCTCCCCCATTCCTGTATTCCTACATCTCCTGACAATCTGCATAAGGAAGTGCCACAGTAGCTACTAGGACACTTCAATGAAGAACTGTCTGGAGAAGGGAATTTCTGATCTGTGGGAAGTTCCAATATTCTGAAATTTGTTTTTCTTCCACATATAAACGAGTGGCCAAAATTCCATGGTCTGTGCGGAATAGATGTCCTGGAGAGGAACAGGGGGAAGGAATGGAGAAGATTAAGAAACTTTCTTTTGAAGGAAAAAAAAAAAAAACATCCAGTTGCTACTGTTTTGGTCAACTTTGCCACTTTTTAACTTTCATGGGGACCAGAACAGACCCCAGAGAAGACTCTCAAACTCTGCAGCTCCCAGGGAATCTGTGGAGATGCATGAAAAGCAAACAACTAATGATCACTCAGAAGCTCCCTGATAAAGTAGTTATTTTCAAATTTGTTTTACATTTCAAACAATTCACATAAATTCAATATTTGTAGATGGCTATACAACTCCTCAAAGAGTCCAGAAAAGGATTTAGGTATGGTTTTCAATTTCAAAATATGTGTCCCCACTGAAAATATTTACTCAAGCATGTACAATTGAAGGTTCATTTAACTTTTTCCTGGATGTGTTCCTATTCATTCTTTACCCAGGAACATTATTTTAATCTGATACAACATCCTACTGATTTCTAAGCAAGATTCACTCTCAATTTCCGTCAGCTCTGGGCCTGATATTTAATTTTTAACCAAAATCTATTGGCCTTTGGTATCTCAAGTCAGCCCTTTAAAATTACATAAATAAAAGGTACTTATCTTCCATTGAAACAGAGCATCTGCAGTTTTCCTCAATCATTGCTGTCAAGAATCTGCACCACTCCCTTTTATGTGTCTCCTGAAATTTTGGGATGTTCATAGGCATAGCAATATGCATGTTCCTGACAGTCCTGACTCCCACCTTCCTCTTTTTTATCATAGAAATTGGCTAAAGCTGCTCAAAAAAAAAATCTCTTGGCATTTTTAACTTGAAAAAACAAGCTTTGTGCAATGATCTAGAAAGGACAGACAATAGTTAGAAGACAGTTTGCTACCAATAATTAGGTATTCCAAAGTATTAAGGAATGATTATGGAAAATTTTAGGTGAGGGTGACAAGATGGTTTGTCTGGCCCAGAAAATGGACAAATGACATTGAGTGCAAATAAATGTGATGTGATGCACACAGGGGAAGCAATCCTAAATACTTCTACTTTGTCTGCATAGCAAAGGGCTTTGAGCTGACTGTTCCCGATCCAAGAGGGGGTTTGGCAGAGGCTGGCTCTCAAAATGATTGGTTCCAATGTAACAGCTTGGGATCTTGAATTGAAAATTACAGGAAATATGCTTAAAACCCAGAAAGGACCTCTTTTCAATCAGAGTGTATTTTAACAGTGGAACTCCTCACCAAATTACATTCTAAATGCCGAAAGCTTACATCCATTCAAAAACAAAGTCACCAAAGGAAAATCCCTCAAGGACTATTAAACACAAAATATTGTGTCTGGTTCTAAAATCCCTCAGCCACAAATTGTTGGAGGCTGGGAGAATATTTGTAGGAAGTGTCAAATATGCTTGCAGGATTGGCCACTGTCAGAGTGAGGATCCTGAGCGAGACAGACGCCTGGGCTGACCTGGTATGACTGTTTTTGCACTTTTTTATCACATTTTCCTGTTGCCTTGTTCTCAGAAAAACCTAAAAAATAAATCACTGAAATGATCATTCACAGTCACACACGCCCCATATTTTGTTCAATAGACAGACTTGGCATGGAAAATTTCAACACAAAGACTTAAAGTTTAGTAAATTCAAAAGCAACCAAAGAAAGGCAAATGCTAAATTTTTACAAATTAAATAAGAGACAGAGCTATTAGCCCTACTTTTAATAAAAAAAAATTATTTGGGGTTCAAATGGATAGCACATATCAACAATTTAGGGTAATACACAATACAGCAATTATATAACTGCTCATGAAGTGAGTTGAAGAAATTCAGAGAAAATCTTAAAATTTAAAGAAACTCAAATATACTGTCACATGAAAATACATACATATTATGCATCCAAATATAATGTGGTGACATTTTCAATGTTTCCCACAGCCCAAAAGACTCTGGTGGTTTTAGTGATATCCTTTGCAGTAAAAATACAGAATCTTAGTAAACCTAATAATAGTCCTCACTTTGGTTGGAATTTCTTGTGCACACATATACATACAACATCTTTGTTTGAGAGGCCAACATCTATTAAATTTAACTGCTTCCCCTGTGGACTTAAATCACGGCTGAATGCTAAATTAAAGTATTTCTATATATACTCTGTTTATAAGTCATTCTTCTTCAGCAGTTGCACCTTTTCCATGTAGTTTAGAATAGAAGCTGCCCTTGTTCTCCAGCGCAACCTTTACCATGAAACCACCAGAAGAAAGTCATTACATTTAGCAGGCACCTCCCTCATTTAATGGTGTATAAATGTCTTGGTGCCAGTCCTGTGCTTGGCATCCAACAAAAAATTAAATACATTAAACGTCTGCAGCCCAGATAAATGCCAGTGAAATGATGCAGGACATGTGACAACCACAGAGAAGCACAGGAGAAATGAAACACTAATGATGGAAGGGCACTGTCTAGGGTAATTTCTAGTCATAAGAAGGATACTTTAAAAGTAAGTGCAGGGAAGAAGATGCTGGAAATATTTTCTAATGGGGAGACCTAATAGGCTGTGGAATAATCACCCTAGGGAGACGAAGGAAGTCCTTGTGACTGAGTCATTTCTTCCTGGACTGGCCAAAGCAGGGAAAAAATGTACTGGCAGGCAGGAAGACTACCAGCTCTGCTTCTCAGAAGCCTAAGACATTTCTGTTCTCAACAGTAGCAGTTTTATTGAGAACAAAACAAGCTCATAAAAACTTTTTTAGTTGTGCATGAAGAGATGAGTGACTTCTGTAACCCCTCCCTTCTCTTTCTCAAGTTTAATTTATTTGCATACATTTATGGCTCTTTCTTAAACTGCATTTCCAGAAGAGGTGTCTCCAGGGCTGCAGTCGTGTTTTGCCTTTGTCCATCTGATGCTGTGTGGCAAGAACAGACGCAGCTTTACCAGGAACTTGTCGTGATCGGGTTCTGGCCAAGCGTGACTGGTTTAATGTGACAGATTACAGAATGAAAGGAGAATGAGAAGAGAGGAATAACAAGTTCCAGGGAAAGATTAGATTCTCCACACATTTCTGCATTTATTGACCTTTTCTTCATTGATATACCATTAGTTAGCCAGATCTACAGCTCGAGATGGCAGGTGAGCTGTCAGGTGCACTGCTTAGGTGATGTTATGAACTCTACTGGAAACTGATTTCATTAAACAAAACTCTGTGGCTTGGGATTTGAAATAGCAAATATCTAACTGACATTTTTAATTGCTCTTCATACAATTCCTTTGTAATTAGTGAGGTCTTTTTAATAACTTTTTAGGGACTTAAAAGTTTTTAAAATTGCCTGTGTGGTACCAACAGCTGGTATACAGCATCCATCCCTGATGAACAGTCAGTGTATGTGAGTGCAGTCTGGCATCACTGTACATAAATCCGTAGACCAATCTGCAGAGAAGCAATATTTTGTACTGAAGTTTCTTGAAGGTTCACTTGGATGTTTTTTTTTCAGCACCCTCTACATCAAGTATTCCATCATAAATTTGACTTGAGTCGTAATTTATTCGTGAATAAAATACCACCTCTGGGACTTAATCCAGAGAGAAAGTAAAGAACCCAACTACTGCTGGCCAGCAGAAAGAGTTCAACATGTCTGAAATGATGCAATAGTCTACAACAGTGCAAGCAGGATTTCCTAACATTTAGATCCACATTTCTGTAGGAGAAAGCTGTACTTTGTTTAAAGTACATGCAGGTCTGTATCTTTATTCTGAGGTCTGAACTAGGCTGTTACTGTGCTTTCACTTTACTCATTACTGTCATGGTTTGATCCAGCCAGGAACAAAGCACTACAGCCATTCACTCCCTGACCCCCTTGGGGAAAAGAAAATTCAAAGGGTAAAAGTGAAAAAAATGGTGAGCTATGATCAATGTAATTATTCAAAGAGGATAACAATAATAAATTTTAATGAAAAATAAATTAACAAAATGAGAGGAATATCCCTCAGGAAGGACAAGCGATAAAAATGAAAACAATTACTTACCATCAACTGACAGATGCCCAGCCAGCCCCTGAGCAGCCTTGTCTGACCCTGATCTTCTCTCTAGCTTCTTGCTGAGCATGATGTCAGATGTCCTGGAATATCCCTTGGGTCAGCTGGGGTCACCTGTCCCAGCTGTGTCCCCTCCCAGCTTTCCATGCACCCCAGTCCCATCACTGCTGGGGTCAGGTGAGACAGAAAAGGCCTTGGCTCTGTGTAAGTGGTGTTCAGCAATAGGGTTCTAAGACATCCCTGGAATTCTCAGAACTTCCCAGCACAGATTCAAAACTCAGCCCCACCCCAGCTACTGTGTAGAAAATTAATGATACTTTAGCCAAAACCAGCTCAATTACATCAGTTGAAGCAATGTAGTTCCAGTGATATGCAAAATCCCCACCATTGGATCTGGGTAAGAGTTTGATCACAGTTCAACTGCAGTGTGTTGGAGCCATCCACACATTCTTGTTAGAACACTTTCAGGCTACAGCACATCTCCTAAGAAACCCCTCTTGCCCCTCCCCAAATCTGGCAATGCTTTACAAAGGCAAACATTTGGAGGAAAAGGGATTGTCTGCACCAGCCCATTTGCCCCCAGAAGGAATGCTTGGTTGGTGCTTTTTAGACTTTAGCTAGAAGGGTGCTAGTGTCGTTTGCCATCTTCAAAGAGGTAAATGCAAGACCAGCCAATAGCTCTGCACTCAGATCTGTTTAATCTCTGCATCTGTGCAATGTGGCTGTCATGTTTTTAGCAGCATGAGGAGAGCTGAGTCCGAGCTCTGGGACTCTTGCTGCTGCTGACAGCTCCATGCAGCTCATTTTCCTCATGCCACACGACCTGGCTGGCTTTGACACATCCTGTCTAACTGCTGCTGAGCAAAGAAGAAATATTAGCCTTGAGCTTGAGCACTAAACACCTCCTCTGTGGTTAGGAGAGATGCAGCTTTCTCCACAGTGGAGTGGTGATTAGACTGAACCGTTACCTCCATTTTCCACCTGTGCAGCAGTAATTGCTTTCCCTTGTGCCCCTTGCTGGACAAACAAGCTAAGGAAATATTCTGGGAACAGTGAGGACTTTTGAACACTGTAACGTGAGCACACTGGCTTTTGGAAAAGGGGCTGGCTCAGCAGATGGGTGAGTGGGGGATGTTTGTTATTCCACCCTTAGGCGAGAAATTCATGGCTCTGTGTCCCCTGTTTGCCATATATTCAGCTGGAAAACCCTAACTCATGGCCACTGTGTAAGGTTAATATCCAATTCTGAGCTGGTTTGTGCCATAGTATTTCACACACATGCTTCTGTGCTTCACAGGAATATTCCTTGCAAGGCAGAACAGGTCCCTCTGCCTCTACTAGACACAAGGACTTGATTAGTCTGCATACATTTTATTTCTTGTGCAGAAATCTGGAGGTGACAAGCCGATTTTGCTTGCATGAGAGATGCAGAAGAGCAAGATGCTAATGAGAAGCTAAGCCACCCACTGTGGTCCCAAAACAGGTCACAGCCTTACCATATCAAGAAAACCTAAGAACAGAGCAGAAAGACCCTGCCCTGCCCCACAGCCTTGCTGTTGAAGGATTTGGGCACAGCCAAGTTAACCTAACTGTAGTTAAGCTGACTATAATGTTTCCAGTTGTGCACTCCTGCTCTGTGTCTTAGCTGGCACAAGTCCTTCACGTCACTGGTGTTCTACCAGTAGTGCACTCCAAGATGTTTAACTGAAGGGATGTTATAGAAAGAAATGCTGCAATGCTGGTATATAAAGGGGATAGATAAAAAATTAAAGCCTTAGAAAATGAGTTCAAGAATGAAGAAATGCTTAAAGCAATTCAAGGGAAAACATAAATTGGAGCTTAAAGTTGCAATATGCTGTGGCAGGCAAATATCCATATCATTAAAAAGGCTCACGGGCTTTTTTTGTAGTCTAATAAGTTTGATAACTTTCTCAAAACTTTTCTGCAATGACTTAAAATATGCCTCCCCTTCCTCAGTGAAAACAAACTTATTTTCACAGTTACTAGCTTTAAAATTTGAAAAATTTAACACAGCTCTTATTGCACTGAATTTCTATATGTCATGAAAAGAAAGAATTAAACTAAACCCAACAAGTGCCCATGGAAACTTGCAAGAGCATCTGCTTGGATGCCAATAAGAAATTGCTTGTACATTACAGAAAGTGGAAAGAAACTTCTGAAGATTTCATAGACTCCTAGAGCATCAGGTCATCAGACCCCAAGCTGGTCCCCACAGATGTTTACATTTTGTTAAAACATCATTAGTTAACTTGTGTTAGGCTAAAGCAGAGACACCCACTTTGAATATGTAAACATAAATAGAGACAATCCAGCACTTTTCTTGCTAGAAAACCAAGAAATTGTACAGCTGCAATACTAAACTCACATCAGAGTCAGTAAGGGTGCAACTGACACTAATCCCACGTTTGCCTTTTAACAATCAGATGGCAAGAAAGAGCTCATTTTCTGGCCACCTGCAACAGAAAACCAAAGTTTTAGTTTCTAGTTTTCAGTGTTCCTTCCCCATGAAGTTTCTGACCCAAGAGAAGGCTTGTCATGGAATCTTTGACTTCATATGGCCCATGGATGGAAGGAAAAAACCATCAGGGATAGGGAAATAGAGAGAAGCAGGAAAAAAAAATCCACGCTGTGAAAAATTCTTACCCTTTTGTGAATCAGATGGAAGAAATAAAGTACATGACACTTACAGAAAGTTAATATAATCATAAGGGTGCTTCCTCGTATGTGGATTTCATGGGGCATATTCTTAGAGATGTCACTTATGTAAATCTATATTTAAAAAACCCAAATACCTGAGGGCTAAGCCAGCAATCACACTCACTCTCCTGATTTCTCTCCAGATACACACCAAAAATAGGCTGATGCACAAAGCAGCCTGCACTGCTCCATGCACTCACTCTGGGGATGAGGCTGGTGTGAGTCCTCCCTCCCTTTGTGGAGACTCAAGCTCAATTCCTGGACCAGCAGCTGTCTCCTGGTTGTGCCAGCTTCAGCTGTGCTCTGGTTATACCAGGAGATCATGACATCTTTTCCGACAAGTAGGGTTCTGGGACAATATAACAATTGAAATGCAACAATAAATATATGCTAGGTGCTCAAGCCATTGTAACAATTATGTATAAAATTAAAAAAAAAAAAAAAAAGAGTTAATCATCTTTCATCTTTCATCTTTTAAGGCTTCCTATACCTTATTGCTTTGTCATTCATCCTGTACTGATGAAACAGATATTCCAATTCCAGACATAAAGATAATCCTAAATGCAGTACCATGGCCACTTTCATCATGTGCAGAAAGGAACAAAACCACAAACTTAGAAGAGGGCTGAAAACCAGATTCAAGTGCCTTTCTTAAGAACTCAGAGATATTTTCAGGACTGCTGTAATTCCTGTTAGTGTTTTCTGATGTTCATGTTGCAGAACTCCCAGAAGTTTTTGCCAGGGAACAGGGTTGCACTGAACAATGTCTGCACACACCTCACAAAGAAGATAGCCCCTGGACATGAACCTTATTCTCTCAACAAAGTATTTATTAAAGCTGAGTGCTTCCTCACTCCACCTGCCAAAAGAGACATATTATCACACTGACCATCACAAAGTCAGGAGGACAACAAGAAAAAAGGTTTAAACACATATAATAGCATAGGCCTGGAAAAGGAAGAAATTTCACAAGGGATAAAAGAATCATAGAGCAGATACAAGACCTAACAGAAGAACAGATTTTCCACATAAATGCAGTGTGTTCCAAAAGCCTCCCAATATAATACTTTAGAAAAGAGCAATATCCTCTTCATGGCTCATGGGTACTTCCTGAAGAATTTTGGAAAACATTCTAGTAAGACATGCTTTGGCTGATAATACCATTGGTTTTCTGGGATTTGATTTGATGTTTTCATTCTTTTTTTTTTGGTTTCTTGTTGTTTTGACTTGTGAGAATGAACACTTGTCTCAAAAACAGGATCTTGGTTACTGAGGAATCTGTTTATTTCAGGCCCTTTTTCCTAACTTGGTATCAGCTGGAACCACTCACTGCTCTTGGTATTTTAGGGGTCTAATTTTAGGCCCCAGTTTTTCAGATGTTGGCCAGAGGCCCCACTTAGTCTCTACACAGAAAAACTATATTGGAAGATTTTCTTTTTAGTCTGGTGTGGATCCAAAGCTTTTGAAGACATATGGATTTCTTTCCATTGAGCTCCATAGCTCCAGGCCTGGCCTCCTACTTGTGATACCAGTTAGTCTGAGCATCTGTGAAGGGCCTGAAATGGATGTGTGGCTCCACCTCACTTCAGGCACTTGCTAAGTGAAGAGCTGCTTTCGATCAGCTGCAGTAAATCCAGGGTCCAGGGCTGCACAAACAGGCAGAATTTCTTCATGAAAAGGGTTGCTAAACATTGGAATGGGCTGCCCAGGGAGGAAGTGGAGTCACCATTCCTGGAGGTGTTCAAGAACTGACTGGACATGGCACTTAGTGCTGTGGTTTAGTTGACAAGGTGGTGTTTGATCTAAGGTCCATGGTCTCAGGGGTCTGTTCCAGCCTAAGTGACCCTATAAAGGCAATTCCACTGCAGGAACTGCCAGCAGCCCAGCACCTCCTCAATGCAGAGAGACAACACAACACAAAGCAAGGGAAGAGCCTGATTCTAATCTTCTCCTGAGAGACTTGTCATGAAATCCATGCCAGTTCTCTCTGCATCCTGATTTAGCTCATACCATCACTGGTACAAGTGAAGAGAGAAATCTCCATGGGATGAGCTTTGCAGGAAAGGCTCTGCTCTTTGACAAGAACAAAACTTTCCCATAATAAGCAGACATCATCTTAGCTATATCAATGTCAAGTCTTAATCTCAGCAAAAAGATAACAGAGCTGACTTCTCATCCAAAAAACCTCCCCTTGTCTCCAAGGCACTGATATTCTGCTGGAACTTCTCCACTGCTTCTGCCTCCAGGCTGTGTCTGAAGGTGCACAGCAGCACAGGTCAGCCCCTGGACATGGCAGTGCTGTCTCCTGTCACCACATCCACCCAACACACCCCAAGACTGAGTCCAATCTCTGGGGGCAGGTCACGAGTCCCTCAGGGCTTTCCCCACACACGAGCAGCACTCCTTGCACAAACATGAGCTTGGTTTGTGTATGTCACACAAAAGCTGAGAGCTGTTGGAAAGCAGAATTTTCTCCTCACTCAGGGTTTGCACACAATGAAAACGGGGTTGCACTAAGGCAGAAAAAGAAGGCACATCTGGAGTGCAACTGTGTTTTAAACTACTTTAACTGCTGCTACTTTCCTTTTTTGTCACAACCATCATATTTCATATTTCCTATGTCAGGTGGATTATATGCCACATCTACTTCCAACCACCCCCCCCACCCCCCCCCCCACTCCCAAACAAGAGGCCTGTGGACTGCTGATAGCTAACAAGTGCTGGGAAGCAAAACACTGAAGGACCCTCTTGTAGTCAGAGGAAAAGAGATGGTAGAGAGGATTATTTGCACAGAACTCAGCTTGGGTTTTCAAACCAGCATTTATAGGTTTGGAAAGAGCCAAGAACAAAAAGTTTAAAATAGTCATTAGGGTTTTTATGGAAACTGGATGAATGGATAGTTTAAATCGGAAGCCAAATAAATATAAAAAAATATATATAATCTAAGCCTGGCAGGAGATCTGAGGCTCTTGAATAATAAAGCTAAAAGAACTAGGAAAATAAAGCTTTTGAAGTGTGATACAAAGCCTCTGGAGTCCAGAAAAAAATGCTTCTATCTCAGTAGTAGAGATGCTGTGCTTGAATCAAGAAACAATCAGTAAAATATTGCCTTATTAACACAAACTCTGCTGTCCTGTGCATTGCACTCTAACTACAGCAATACACTCAGATAAATCATGCACTAAGCACAAAGATGGCATCTGAGAGAGAAGCTGAAAGCCAACAATGACACCAAGTTACACCACTGAGTAGCTTCTTCCTCTTTGCTGTGTCTTGGAAGCCATGAGTGTGGATTTCAGTCCTCAGATGGTGACAGTGGTGTCTGTGCTAACCACAGTCACAGCCTGCAGTGCTGACCTCGTCTCACTTGGAGCTGTGGCTGCAGAGCCTCTACAGCTGGACACCTCTCAAAACCAACCTACAATCTGTGGGGTAAATGGAAAGCTCCTTGCTCTCATCACTCCTCTAGAAAATCAGACACTTAACTCCAAGGAGTGGCTGCAGCCTCTTCATACCTGAACATCTGCAGTATAAATGATGCCATGGTCTTTTTGAAGACACGGCTGCAGGGAGTAACAAATTCATGGCAGAGATGATAAAGCTTATGATGCAAACAGGTGTTTTGCCAACCAAATCATACCCCCTGTGAAGTTTCAAAAGCCTTTTACAAACCAGTAGCAGATGTAAAGTGAGTTTTGTTATTCTAATTCAATTAGTAAATAGACTACATATCCTCAGACTATTATGCATTGATAAATAGGGGAAAGTGGGGCCGAAAGCAGTGAAGAAATCAGCCAAACAGTGGGAACATCAGGAAATCAACCCAAAAGTAAATTTCTGACTCATGTGCTTGTGCTTATTTGGCAAACACTCTTTTCACATAAGCCAGTTCCTGGTTCTGATCTCATTGCAGCCAATGGTAAAACTTCCATATATGTGAACAGAGCAAAGATTTGAAATTTAAGTCTGTCATCTGCACTTTATAGGTTTGTGCCTTTATAGATGGGGCAGATATTTCATTCTGCTCTGTGGTTCAGCCAGCTGGATGATACTATGTATATTTAGGGCACAATGAGAAAAATAAATAGCAATTAAAACACACACACAAAAAAAGTCAAACCCTTTCTTCCATATGGAAGATTTTAGTATTTTTAATGGAAAAATTGCTCTTCCACATTTATGGCACTTCCACAGAGAGAGCAGTTGCCTGCACCCATTAGCAGCAGAGGCTGAACTGGTTCTCCCAGAGGTCTGTTCCAGCAGCCTGGCAGCTTCCCACAGCCACGGGAGACAGTGGCTCATTCCCACCTGTACCATGGAAGAAGAGACACTGCTGCTCCTAGTTATCCCCTCTGCCATCTTCTGGCTTTATTTTGGCTTTTGACAGCAATTGATGCTTTAGGACTGTTTTAAACTATCAGCAGGTGACTACTCTAGCTGATATCCTCAGGGAAAAAAAAAAAAGAAAACGAAAAGCAGAAAGAAAGTTCTAAAGCTCATAAAAACACAAGATGAAAGAAGTGGAGATCCAGTCCTATCTACACATCACCTGTAATGGAGGCAAAAAAGGGAAACCTGTATTTCATGCAGCTCACTTCTTCTCCAGGGCCCTCACTCTGTCAGTGCAGAAAGACGGATGGGTCAGTTAGGGGTTAGCTGCAAAAGGCTCTAAACCTTCCCAGTGAAACTCAGCTATTTCATTCCATATTTCATATACACTGGTGAACACCACCACCCCTTTGGAACCCCAAAGTGAGAGCAAGTCCAGGGTAACTGCTTGTCCCAGCCATTCTGGAATAAAAAATTATGTCAGGGGCAAAACTGCTTTGTCTGTGAGGGATGCCAGCAGGACAGGAAGGGGAGTGGATCCCTACTGCAGCTGAGACTGTCTTGGATGGAGCAGATGCATGATCCTATTGGACATGCTGTCTCCTCCTTCCACAGGTGAGGCTCCAGTCAGCACATTGCTGGGGTCTGCTCCACAAGTTACATACAAACAGAACTGTCCCCATTGCCTTTCTGCTCCTGCACACATTGGAGGTAACCACAGGCAACTCCACCCAGATCAAGCTGACTGTGTCACCATGCCATGAGTGTAGTAAACATTTTATTCACCCCTGCAAAGGAACCAAGGCCCTGTAGGTCAGCAGGGTAGGGCCAGCACAAAGCAAGTAGGGGGACTTGTCACCTTGAAAGTTCTTGCACAAAAAGTGCCTTATCATCCCTCCAGTTCCCAGATTCTTAGAGTGAGAACAGGTGGGAACATCCTCCCTCAACCCCCGGGCAGAAATCTTCAGACCTCGAACAGCAGGGTGTACATGTGCAAACATGCTCACACAACACTATTGTCCAAATACTCCCAAACCCAAATGACATCAAGATTTTCTTTAATTATTGTATTTTTAAACCCTTGATTTTCTTGTGGTGGAGGCCTAAGAACTGCTGGAGACCTAGAGAGTGTGGAGAGGTGCCAAAGACTGTTGTGGCCTAGCAATATTTGCCAGCTGGACTATGTGATTTATTTTTCATTCTCAATTTTCTTTTCCCCTGTTCGCCTTTCAGATCCTGTGTTCTGCCTTGCTGGGGTCTGTGAATATCCTGATCTAGAAACTGCAAACCCAGACTGCATTGCTGCATCAGTCCCTGCAACTCAGAGCCAATGCAACAGTGAGCAGCAATTTAAGATAACAGGAATCCTGTCTTTAATAATCTGCACTCACCAGCCACAATACCCTTTGAACTTTGAAAGCCTAGATTTGCTCCTATTTGCAGCCTTTCAGCTTTAACAGCTACTCCTGATTTATATGAGGAATACAGTTTGGAATCTGGGAGTCATTTCCTATTCTAAAGAAAGAAAAAGGAAAGAAAAAACACAGTTTGGATCCAGCTATCTTGCAGGCTGAAATTCTGTTCTGCGTTTTTTTCCTTCTCATGCTGCAGCCTCCTCTGCTCCTTCTGCCTATTTTCAGATGAACTGCTGAGATGCTGAAATTCAAACTACACCAATGTGCATCATATCTATCACTCACAAAGACTGTGTTGGTGCAATATCATCCTACCCACCCTTCCTACATCAAAGCAAAATCCTCTGGGTGCCTGACACAGCAAAGACTATCGTGCAAGTGCGGCTGGAATTCTGCACAGAAGAGGTGAGCGCTGTAGCAGCTGGTTCTTGAGGCTGCTGCCCACCACGGGGATGTGCAATACTACCTCAAACTCAGTCCCCAGCTGATGTGCCAGCACAAAGCACCAAGGCCCATCCTTGGGAAAAGGTACAGGGTGTGAGGTGAAAGATGTTGATCTGCTCCAGCTGGCAGAGAGGCAGCACTCTCTACCAGCTGCACACAGACAGGAGAGCTGGAAAAGTATTTTGGATCTCACAGGCCTCCACCATGGAGAAGGGCTAAGAACAAAGCCCTTATAGGGGCCTGAGCCTAGAGGGACTGTCAGCAGCAGAGGTCTGAGGGGAGTGTCTCAAGCAGGAGGAGGACATTACAGATTCTAATAAGTAGAAATCTCATAATTGTTTGGCACAAACTGGGGCTGAAAATGTGCTCCTCCATAGAATCTCCTCAACATGAGTTCCCTTGCCAGGGACTGAAGGGACACACACAGCCTTCATGCTCTCAGAACAAGATAAGATAGCATCCATGGAGAGCCTGAAGATTCCCATTTCCTGCAACTCTTGTGAAAGACTCTCTGTGGCCGCTATGTAATCAGGTTGGTGCCATCTCCTTCTGAACTCTTTCATCTTTTCTTCATGAGTCAGCTCCTGCAGTACCTGAAGCAAAACAGATCCACCTTTGGGATAAGAGAAAACATGTCCTATACACTGGTTTTACCATCAGTAACCTGAGCCAGAAAGATTCCTAAACACCAGGTGGGTGTTTTCATAATCTTGCTAAGAGAGCAGGAAGGGGAAGCCTTACTGGAAGGAAAAGCCTAGATGTACATTGAACAGCACAGTAAGGACATCCTTCCTCCACCCCCTGCTGTCCCCAGTAACTTTTCAGGACTTGATCCACTAACAGGTCATAGTATGCAAAGCACTTGGAATACATGGTCTTATTTGGAAACTTGTCTTATTCCTGACCCAAATTAAACTGTTTTTCTGTGAGCCTTACCAGCAGTTTCACAGCACTTTGGTCACTCCTTTCACTAAGGAGGTAAATACTCCATCATCTGGATATGGCACAAACATCAGAGGATCAGCTTACATGAACAAAAGCAGAAGCATGCTACATCTATGCTTGTCCAAATTATCTGGCAAAAAACAAGTATACTGGGAAAGAACAGATAGAAGAGGAGTTATTTCCTCACAAAATGCATTCTTAATAAATGACTTGACTCACTTTTTTAAGAACAATTTGACTGGAACATTGGACTTAAACAGTTTAAAACTTTTATTTTCCACTTGCTCTTCATGCACGAATTGTGTGACAATTTAACTTGTTTTTACTGGATTGGGGGAACAGAATTACACCCTAACACCGCACTATTAAGCAGCAAAATTACCATTGTTCCTATTTGTATGTCTCCTCTCTGTTTTAGACTTCTTCACTGGTATGCAACATATTTCTATCCAAAAAGAAAACCTAAAATTCAATTGTAGGGGAAGATATAAAGTTCCCTACATGGCTAATCAGGACATAAACAACCACAGCAAAAGTTGCTTGCTAACCTCCTACCACTCAGCAGCAGAACTAAATTCAAGAAGTCACTTCCCTCCCCTCATTTTTCCTTTCCTCCAAATTATACAGCTTCCACATACACAGTTTCATTTGCAGAAGCCTTTAGCTCATCCATCTGGGTCACATATCTGTGGGTGACACCAGCACAAGTTAAATTCTTCAAAGAATCGTGGGGGTTTGCACTGCATTCCTGTCCAGAGAAAAGCTCCTGATGGCATGCAGGCTCCAGCAACAGACACACACCCTACAAACTGCCCAGGCATAGAAAGCAGATTTCCCTGCCATCTTCCAGGGCTTTTTCTTTTCTTCACAAGATCTGTTGTCAGCAGAAGGGAGTTCAGAGCTTCTTTCCTTCTACCAGTGGATGGGTTTCACTTTGCTGCATTAATGGGAATTGCAGGTGCACTTCACCCCAAATGTTAATTTCTTCAAACAGCAGAAAATGCTTTATGCACTTGGGGAGAAAAAATATCCATCCGTTCATGCAATCTTAGCTTTCAAGGGGGAATTGTGCAGTGGAAAATGAAGGAATGATAGGGGAAATTAAATTAAAATGCAGAAAAAAGAAAATTAGTAACAGAAGGGAAGATTTACCTGTGGTGCTTGCCAAAATGCTTTCATGATGCTCAGTGAGAATACACAGGTGTGCAGGAAGCCCAGCAGACTACCCAAATACGATGCCGAGTTTCCAGGTTCCAGGGAAGTCGTCCTGCAACTGCAGCCTCAGAGAACTTAGCAGCTCGCTCCAGCTCTGAGCTCAGTGGCTCTCTTGTCCCTTGTTCCCCCAGGCTGGCTGGACAGCCCCTGGGCATTCCTGCAGTATCTCCTGGCTCTCCTGCCAAACGGTCTGTGGCACCTTCAAAGGCTCTGCGAGCAGGGCAGCCCTCCCTGGCACGCAGAGGGTGTGCTGGGGAGGCTTTTCCAGGCTCTCTGGGACAAACAGCATGGGAGCCTGTTTGCCCTTACAGTCCAAGATGTGTGCTCAGACCTACAGAACTGCCCAAACACTGCCAGCCTGCACTCAAATGATCTCCAGAGGCTTACTACTGTGCACTGCAGTCCCATTTCCAGATATTTCACCAGTTCCTTGTACAGCAGTATGAAAACTTCCCTGTCTCCACGGGTCACCTGCCTAAAGTACCTGGATTGAACCTACCCTGGCAGAGAACAGACAATGTCTGAACACCCAGTCGGCACTGCTGGTGTTTCAGTTCATATAAAAAAAACAGAGAATCTGCTAAATCACCAACCACACATAAATATTGCATAAAAATTCTTTTCCCATCCTTTTGCACTCCTTCCCATAAGTTCACTGGAGTGGCAAGGTTTCTGATACAGACACCAGCCCTTGGAAAAAAACTTGGCAAGTTCCACATACTCATTTCATGCAATACAGTGCTGCATGACATTAACAGCTCCCAGCCATACCACTGACAAGAGGAAAGTAATTCCTTCTGTTAGCAGTGACCTTCCAATGTAGTGTGCTAAGAGCCTTTCTTTATTTCATTGATTTTCCCAAATCATCATCAGAATTTCTGGTAATAGGGTCATTAGTCTCGTAACGAAGAGATGATTAATACACCCACCAAGGAGAGAGCAGGAAGAGCTACAAAGAACATGGGAACACAAAGATGGTGTGATGTGAACGACAGATCAGCCTGGGTCACAGGGGGTGCTGCCCAGTGTTGTTCCCCCCTCTGTGCTATTATAAATTGGGGTGCAATCAGGCTCACTCCCATCTGACCTAACTGACCATTCCCCACTCTGATCACAGACCTCGCCCAGTTCTGGGCACAGAATTTTTTCTTGAAGACATCACAGTTTTCCCACTTAGCTCCACACAGTTCAGGTCACCACGTGCTGTTGATTTTCACCCAAACAAGCCCAGTTACTGTCACTGCCCACACTCATCTCTGCTGGCCCAACTCTCCCTGCTAGCACACATCCACATCTGAATTAAAAATGCTCGTGTTGAGGGAACTTCCATGTGGGGCTGACACAGTGCCACAGCAGATGAATGTGGAATGACACATCAGTGAACCAGCACAGCTGAAAACATGGAGAAGCCACTTGCTGCCAGGCCAGGCTAATGTGGCAGAGCCCCATGCTCTGTGTGACACAGGTGCAACACCTTGTTCAGAGCTAGCTCAGGTCTCTAGCTTGGTACTCAGCATGGTGCACACTCACACTAGCCCATCCAACTCCTTGGCAGCATCCTCCAACACTGGGGGTATTTTAATAAGGATTTTTTACGGGAGTGATCTGCTTTGTTCCAAATTCCCTATGTGCCTCAGGTGTCTCTTGCTCACTGTTTCTGGCTAATCATCTTGAAATGGACAGAATAGCAAATTAAAACTCACCAGTCTTGGCATTACCTGAAATCACTATTTTCCTATTTTTATCAACTCCTCATCATTTCCCCCATCTGTAAGTGGCTATACTGGAAATAATATCTCTTAATAAAATCTCCAGATTGGTTTGCTAAGAATGCAAACCAATCAAAGCACATGTTGATAGAAATTATCTTACTTTCTCAAGTAAAGAGTGTCAACTTTAAACAGGGTTTACAACAACAATAATTTAAAAATTGATAAAATTAGTACTGGAAAAACAATTGCTGATATCAGGGTATTGTAACCTCTTGAAGACTTAGACCAACACCATCTATCCATGCTTTTACTCCTGCATATTTCTAATTTCACTCTACTTTATCTATGTCCTACCAGACTGTGGGCTCTCAAGAGTGTTGTTTTCCATTCCTCTTACAGGATGGGGTTGTAGCGAATAAGTATCACAACACACTGCTCTGTGCGTCTCAGAATCTTGAGGAGACAGGCCCAGGGGACTCAGCAGCAGCTGCACCATCTGTGCTGCTCTCCTGCCATGGTCATGTTTCATGCTTTCCTGAAGCTACACCTTCATGCCAAACTGGACAAATTCACATCCTCAGGACTGGAGAGAAGCAGTTTTAATGCTCTCGTGCAATCTTCTTTGGCTTGCTTTTGCTATTTGTAGTATCACTACGGAAACCAAACGTGACACTGGTGATCTTTATTCAGCATGTGTCTTCCCCAGACATGATCTCAGCTAACTTGTATATCACTCAAGCCCAGCCCATTCTTTCCCATCCAAATACCCAGGAAATCAGGTTGAACTGGAAGGTAAGTGATGAGAGCTGTGACTGGATAATTTTTGTGTCCCATCCATGAAGAGCTCCAGGCCTTTGGAGCTGCAGCACCTGTGCTGCTAAACACAGTGCACGGTATGTTTGTTGTAAGGATAACAACAACACCTCTTGCTGGAAGGTCTCACTGCACTGTACAGCAGTGGGATGTAATTACCTACCAGAAATGGAGACAAAGGCATGGGATGTGACTCCTCTAAGATCATCTATCTAATCTGGAACAGCCACCAAACTTACAGTTCAGGACTTCTGTGTCCCTACCCAATGCTTCCTCCAAATGAACCTGGTAATAAAACACACTGGACTAGAGGAAAATACAGCCAGTTATGTCTTAAATCCAGGCTCTGCTCTACCCTTCCATAGCAGCTGGCACTTTTTTTGAAAGCACTCACCTTGATTTCTGAATGAAATGATCACTGTGCACCAGTCCTTGGTGTTGGTTACTGTCTGTGGAAAAGCAGGGGTTTAGTTTTGTAAAATCTAAGGGGGAAAAAATCCCAAACCAACAAACCAACCAAACTAGACCCCTTTACTTTTGATTCAAATTCTTCCAGAAATTATTCTGGCCTGCTTCTTAGCCTGTGAGCCAACAATGGATATGGGATAAATTTTTCATGACAATATTAAAGTACAATTAGCAGTTTTCTGAGCTTGATATTTTTTACACTTTTCCTCACAATTAACCTCTTTGCTGGGGATATGTGACCTTTCCCAATTCAGAGGTGGATTCACACTCGAGGCCAAGCTCCGTGATCATCCACACAGCTACAACTCACACTCTGGATGCAAAGCTGAACTGATTCCCACAGAGAAACATCAGCCATGCAGAGCAGACCCTTGGCTTATATTCATGTTGGTCTTCCTGCATCTGGCTCCAGCCACAGGGTGAGGCAAATGTGAATTTATGTCACTTTTTACAGAGTGGCCAGTGGCACCAGTAAGCCACTGTGCACAATGCAGTCTGGAGGAGCCACCCTGTGAAGGCTCACACCTCTGCAGAGCACTCAGACCCAGCTTGGCAGGCAATCAAAGGAGCTTCACTAAGGCAACAAGACCTTACACGAAGGGAGAGCTGAGCACCTGCATCGAGACACTGATCATGACTCAGTGATCTGCAATAATTTGTCAAGTCACAGCAGTTGTGAGCATTTATCCAAATTCCAGTGATTTCCCAATAGTTTACAAAAGAAGCCCAAAGCACAACAAAATTAAAAGCTTCTCTGTTTCCCAGAATCTCAAATACCAAGCCCAGGTTCCCCTCCCTCCCCTGATAATGAAAAACAGTGTTCAGGTGTATCCTTTTATCAGAAAATCTAATTGTTAAACCTTCTCTAATTGCTCCATCATAAGAGTTTTTAAAGTATTATTCATTTAAACAGCTCTCAAAAGCACTGAGTCTGTACTAATGAAGATTAATAGCAGATTTGCAATAACAGAGCTTGGAAAGGGTACCTTTAGAAATTAACATCTCACCAAAAATACATTTTCAGCTGTACATAACTGATTCCATGGCTGTCCACTGCAGGGTTTCTTGGACTTCAGAAATAAATATATTTCAGGCTGTGGTATATAGGACTAGATGGGACCTCAGTGTGGCAATTTCTGTGCAAGACAAGACTTCCCTGTTATAGGATTTGCCACGTTACCAAAGCATTTATGCAATCTCTTCAAAGGGAAATATAGTGAAGTTTCATACAACTGAGAAACATTATTTCACCTTGCAGCATGAAGCTATTCTGCACAGGTAAGTGATCAACGAGAAGAAGCAATTCTGTAATTTCTGGCGACATTTGGGTTTACAATGCTCATTTCATATACACACACCTAAGTGTGAGACCCCACACTCGAGCTCTCTGTTAGGAACTAAGAGAACTGTGAATTCTATCAGTCAGAAGTCAGATGCTTTCATCACAACACGAATTATGTGAGGCCATTAACTGCCTGGTGCCATTCTAGATGGTATGCTACACCTCATTATTCATGCATATTCCTTATGGGTTACAAGAACCTAGCATTTAAGAGCTCCCTGTGAAATCCAGCCCCACTGCACAGAAAAAAAGAATAGGCATCAATATTGAATTTTCCAGAAATCTGAAACTAAAAGTTTTCACTTTCCTTTTGCAAAGTATAAGGAGTAGGGGTAGGATGCCAAACAGCTGCCAGTCCCAGCATCCACCAGTTTTGCTCTCCAGTTTGCTTTGGCCCACCAAAGTGCAGTGCGGAGGGGTTTGAGTCTCAGCCTTGGCTAGGAAGGAGCAGCAATACTGACAGAACAATGTCCTCAAGGCAGCAGCAGAACTTGCTTTGGTTAAAGACTTGATCTTACTTTGGCCACAGGCAAAGCTGAAGGGTCTTGCAGCCAGCTGTTACCCTGAGCAGCAGGCAGTGAGTGCCTGGCAGGATGGAGTTGGTGTGAGTTTCTATGGAAAATGTTGATAGTTTTCTGTGTGCCTGGGTACAGCAGAACGTAACTCCCAAGAAGCTCTGCCAGCACAGTTGCTGTCAGTAAACCCCCCCACTTCTGAGAAAGGACAGGGGAAGCACACGAAGAGCAGTTTTGCAGAAAGGAGATAAGCAACTTAGTACAACTGCAGCAAAAGGAAAAGGGGTGACTTGGCCAAGCACATCTTCCAGTTTACACTGAGAGCCCAGGCAGTTACTGCACGTGGTACTGGGAGCAAAGGAAAGAAGACCACACTCAGAGAAGCTTATCTCTGGATTTCAAGTGTGCTCTAACTGCAGAGCTCCTACACAATTTGCCTCTTCAGGCATTCTGTCGAAGAAATTCAGGTACAGATTATTGGACAAATCCCAGAGAAACAATGAACTGCTAGATATTAAAGGTGAAAGCTGATTTCCCTATGTTTCTCTTGTTAGAGAGGTCAATCCACCTGATTTCTCATGCACGTTTCTCCTGTTCAGGCTGACACTTGCATCACTTGCAGCCAAAGAGGAGCATCAAACTGGTAATCTTCCATGTTTGGCAGCAGACATGCAAACAGTGAGGCTGACTAAATGTCCTCAGTAACTTTTGGTTTATGTATGAGTTGACAGCACTCTGACACTTTCAGGAGGTATTAAATACCTCATAGAATTGGGCCAATAGCCAGGGCACAGATCTGGCACATGGAAAATTATAAGTGGAGTATCTCCTTGTAACCACAGCAACTTGAAAAACACAATGAAAACAGTGCATATCCCTGCAGATTTACTGAGGATGAACAGACGTATTTGTGAAATAGTGAAATAAATATTATAATGATGCTCCTGAATTGCAGAACAAATCCTGCTTCATGCAGACGTGAATGTCAGAAAGCCAGATGTTGTCTATTGATACTGAAACTTCCTATAATCCCCTAAAATCTGTTGGATAACATACAGGAACTGATTGTACCAAAGCTGAAAGGAACAAGAACAGCCCTGACACATAACTAAACATGGGGCAAGACTAATAGTATTTCAGAACTTGCTCTTAATCAAATTTTAATGGGGTTTTTTGGGGGATTTTTTAAGGCATATTTATTTACTTGCATGGATTGTGTGGTAGAGACCTCATCCACGTTACCAGAATTTGCATTAAGACAGATATGGCTTTAGATTGTAATGCCAAGACAGAAGGGTAATTGAATGTCTTGAGATAGGGACTCTGATGCAGAAAATACTCAATTATTATGCACTCCATTAAGCTCCTCACAAAAGCTGCAGAGCAGAAACTATAAACTAATTCTTGGAGATAAGAGATATGATCATAATGAAAAATAAAGTAAGAACAAGAGTGTCCATGGTCAGAACCAAAGTGACAATGGTTAGTGGAAGGCCCTCTTGAGTGTTGCTAAATAACAACTTTCTCATATTATGTTCATCTAGTGATGAGGCCAAAAGGAATTATTTTCTGGATCAATCAGACACTACAGCAATATTTAATTTAGTTTACCTAAAATTCTCCACTCAGCCTGTCTGATTTTCTTGTCCCAGTAAGGGTGGGGACACATTCAACTAAAAAGAGGATGAAGATGAATCTTTATCCAAAACTGGAATGAAAGCCTTAGGATTCATGAAATGTCATCAATATTTTCTTCCCTAGTAGCTAATATTTCTGTTTGCATTTCCTTGATTTCAAACATCACTATTATTAAAGGTATGTATTACCTTGAAGATATGAGTAGTATCAGGTTATGAAAAAGTTTGCAGCAGTACAGAGTTCTTTAATCTGTGGGTTTACCTGCAACTAGAAGAAGCCTCAAATACACACAAAAAGACTAATGATGATAAATAACCTGTGATGAGTTCAGTTTACAAGAAGAAAGCCCAGTATTTCAAGACAATCCATTTGTGAACTGTTCCATGGTAACAGTAGGAAAACCTGAGGGCATGGCATCATTGTGCTTACCACAATTTGTCTCAGTTTCACAGAATCCAAGATTAAACAAGGGCCAGAAGGAAACCTAGGAGGTCAGCCCAATCCAGATAGTTTCAGTACTGCAGATCCCAGACCCCTCTTGGCCAACTCACACTTGAGCAATTTTGCCTTTCCATAAGAAACCGTTGCTGGGAATTGCAGTTAGACACAGGACAGTGATTTGCACATAGGTGTTGCTGTGAATCCACTCCAAGCTCACTTCCAGAGGCTCATAAAAGAAGACAGAGATCCCTGCTTTATGGGAAATGGAACACTGAGAGACCAAGTGGGTGTCCAAAAGAAAACACACAGCCTGCAGTAAAGCCAGAAAAAGAGTCATTGAAACTAAGTGTTGTCAGGTGTTCACTGAAAAACTGCAGTTGTTCTTCCCAGTGGAGAGCTGCGGATCCCAAACCAGGGATCCAAGTGCCACACGCTGTCAACAAGGTCTGTTTCCATCATAAGCATACATTTATCTCATCACCCTCTCTCAGACCTGGATTTTTTCACTGTAAGTCACTAACATGTCACAACAATTTCTTGAATTGATGCCAAAGAAACTGTTGCTTGTGATTGCTTGAAATATGTCAAATCTCTGCCTTGCTTTTTGGTTTGTTTTCTTAAAAATATCTTTTACCTGATAGTTTTATCTTAGACAGTTCAGTAAGAGAACAGACTAAAGCAATTCTTCTAAGATATGAAGTGAAAGTAATTTTTAATTTTAATGTAGTGATTCTTTAAGCAAAGTAGCCAGGGCCAGTCTTCCTTCCCTTTGGTCAAATGCATCTCAGAGCTGATGCTGGCAAGCAGCAAATTTGCAGCTTGATGCTCTCTCCTGAAAGAGTTTCTTTCCTCTGCCTTTCACCTCTGGGCAAAGGGAGAAATCTAAATTCAGTACCTTAATCTTGTTGTTGTGGTGAAGTCCTCCATCACTCTCAAGCACCACCAGATCTAAGCAAAGCCATACCAACCCTCTGGAGTTATAGTAACCCTTTCCACATAAACAGTTCTCCAAGACTGATTCTTCCATTAGGTTCTTGATCCTATTGGCATGCATTGTTCTGACGCTATGAAATGAAATCTGAAACTCCTTCCTCTTGAGGAAGAAAAGGCTTTTGCATGGCACACGAAGCCCTGCAGCTGCCAAGGGGCAGTGCCTGTGTGCTCCTGTCTGTACATGCACCACGTCCCTCTGCCTGAGGGCAGCAGGGGCACCCAGCAAGAAGCTGCACCTCAGCGATCCCAAAGCAGCAAAGAGAAACATCCCAGCTGTCCCAACACTTTCTGCAGCTGAAGAACCTGCATTTGGCTCTCACTATCCCTCTCAAGGTTTGGGTGTTGCAGCTTTGCAGAAGCAAAGGAACCTTCTGCAGCCCGAGTGGCAGTGCTGGCAGGAAGCTGAGGCAGGACTGTCCTAGCTCTGTGCAGGGTGGGACAGGGTGGTGAGCTGGGGCTCTGGAGGACACTCCTGCTTTTTCCATGTGGTGGGGAAGGAGGTGCAACCAGAGCTCAGAGCACAGGGGCAAATAATGACTTTGTGTTGGTACCCTGTGGTAAGGAACTCAGGAAGTGCCAGGTCTGATCAGTCCAACAGATAATTCTGACCATGCTCACAGGCTGGGACTGGGGCCTCTGCTGTGGACAGTGAATCACCAGGCAGCCCACAGACATTTCCTTCCATTGGTCACGGGAAAGCCTCAAGAACGAGAGTTTATTCCACTTCTGGTTTTGATTTCCACTTTGTGGTTAGCCTTGAAAAACTAATAAACATTTAGCATATCTACCACATAATTCTATGTTTGCCTGCCTGTATAGGAGCTTTAGAGAGCAAACACTCACTCACAACAGACTTTAAATCAAACTGACAGTCATTTGTCTTCAACAAAGAAATCTCTTTTTTTTTTTATCCAGTGACAGCTTTTCAATCCCTAATAATTTTGAAATCAATCCCATAAACCTGAAAACAGAACAGAAAAATTAATTTGCTAAAATACATGTGTGTGCTTATGTGTGCAGATACAATACAGGCTGGAAGTCTTCCCACAATTAATTAATTGAAGACGTTTTCCAGTTTTTAAGAATGCTGCTCTCCTGCATCCAGTCTAGCCACACAGTGGAAGGCTCCTGGAACTATATCAGCCTATTTCCAATCACTTCCCATGTATTGATACTGAAACTCTATTAAATTAACAAGATGCTGCTATTCTTCAGTAGCCTATAGGTTCACCCCAGGCTAACAGCCTTCAAACAACCTATACTTAATAATCTTAACAGCCAAAAGCCCAGGACATGGTTTCCCTCAGCTGAACACCCTTTCCCATTTCCACATCTTCTCTTCCTCCATCACTCATGAGCCTAAATAATACATGACAGTTCCCATGAAGCTGCCTTTTCGTGACAGTTCTGAGATGATTCCTTAAAAAGCTGCAACTCCCTTTGTACAGCAGGTTTTTAATGAGCTCTAGGGAGGGCTTTATAACCTCTTAGAAGAAATCTGAGCCCTTACAAACACTCCTCAATGACCTGTTTTTCAAATAAATGCTTGTGGTTTTCAGCTAGGAGGATGCAGAGCTGTGCTGGTTATCTAAGCAGTGGTTGTAGTGAGAGAGGAAGGAATATAAAGACTGCCCCAACCTGAGCTGGCAGCTGGAAATCCTGAAAGAAGCAGCAGGAAAACCACAGAGCATGGTACAGAGGGCTCTGTAGGATACAGGAGCCTGAGCAAGGACAGAGGCAGCACATGAAGGGATGTCTCTGAGCCAAGGTGTTGCCATTCTCTCCAGTTTCCAGCAAGGATGTTCTGTGTACACACATGTTGCAGAATACCCCAGGCTGTGCCATGGGCTGTGCAGGGAGAAGGATTGGCATGAGAAGTGAGTAATGGGATACAGGACAGCTCGTTCCAGAGCCCTGGGTTCTGTCCATCACATCTCATTAGGGGTCTTGGGTAGAATCGCTGCTTTACTGACGTCAATGGCAAAACTCCCTGGGCCAGCATTCACCCACAAGGTTTCTGACACGTGAGGAAATCTTCATAACCCCACAGGTGGGTCTGCCCTGTGATCTACAGCAGACAACTCACTGCCCCAGCAGTGTGACACAGCCTTTTGCATGTTGAGAGGCTGCATCAGAGGGGACAGAACTTAGTAAAGCACATGCTCACATACACACACAAAAATTCACTGTTGCCACCCCCACAGCAGCAGCATAATCAAGAGCTGGTTAGAGCAGGAATCTGAACAAAGTCTAATGACAGCTGTAAGAGAAATCACACCAAAAGCAGCTTGATAAATAAACATTGTATGAGCATCAGAATTTTGCTATGCACATAGGAAAGACTGTTTCAAAAAACCCAACTGAACAAAAAACAGCCATTAAGCAACAATGAAAATAATACCAAAACCCTAAAATCACAGTTCTCTGCTTTATGCACTCAAAAGAACTTACTCGATGAGCTACACCTTCATTTACAATACTTGATCAGGTTTAAAGCAAGTCACTGTGACAACCTGACTCTAATTACAGCAATAGGAGACACTGATTGCAAAATTATAGTGTTACACACTTGTCACTAAACATGCAATAAAGCATTTGCAGCCAGTCCCAGCACTCAAACCCCATCATTCACTGGAGTTGGATGGAGGCAAAGTCTTAATTACCGTGACAGATTAGAAGGTCTGCAGGTTCCTAGTGTGCCAAGAAAGAAAGCATTATGCTTTGTGTCACTGAATCTGAGAGATGTGACACACATTACAGTAAACTATTGCCATGCAGAGGAAAGGCCAAGTTACTCACAGCTGTAGGTAGCTACCATCCCACTCTGGAGCAGGCTGTCTTACAAGGCAGCAGGGAAACAGGGAGGGATATTTAGCCAGTCCCCAGTTAGATATATTTATAAGTTAAATAATGCAAAATGTTGCTTGCACTATTAAAGCCACGGTGTCTTTCACACAGGTCTGTTGGTCTGCATTAACACAGTGGATGTATGCTCCTGCCTCAGGTTACCTCAAGATAGCTGGCTAATCATAATTGATTGTTATAGATAAAATAACAATGTTTTAACTTTTTTTCATAAAGCTTTTATGGTTTAATTGATTATTCAAGTTAAGTTATTAGATACTTTTGTGAATAAATTTTGAATTATTAGATTTATAGAACATATTTTATTAAAATATTGATATTATATCATATTTTTGGATTAAAATTTAAATTTTAATTAGTAGAGAAGTAGGGAAAATTTTACTAGCTGGAAATGTTGATTTTTAGCATTACTGAAAGTTTATTTTTGGGGGTTAGAATAGGGAATAATTGAAAAAGGTTAGATTATTTCACTTTTTACTGATTTTTTTTTTTTTTTTTAGAGGTAATTGATATTTGCTTGATTGAATAGATGATTACTTTGAATCTTCTGGTAATAAAAATACATATTTTGAATCTTAGGAAGCTTATATATTTATTTCTATCTCACTCTGATTCAATATATTTCTCTTCTCTTTCTAAGATTCAAAAGGAAATTTAACTTCTTGGTTTCCGGCACAAAATGTTTTCAAAGAAATGTTGTGTGGTTTACTGGAGGAAACGAGATAAAGCCATGGGAGGGTTCAGACACAAAAAAGACTCCTGGAGAAGGGAGCTCTTTTCCCAGGACTCCCCCCGAGGCCACGGAAGACAGAACGCCCCTGGCTGGGGGATGCCCTCCGGAGGGTGTGCAGCCGCGAGATGGGGCTCTGTGCGCACGGACGGCGCGGGGCGGCGGGCAGCGCTGCGGGGACCCCGGGCACGGCCCCGGGACACACCGGCACACACCGGACACACCGGGACACCGGCACACACCGGGACACGCACCCCGGGACACCGGGACACACCGGCACACACCGGGACACACCGGGACACACCGGGACACCGGACCCGGGACACACCCGGGACACACCGGCACACACCGGGACACACCGGGACACCGGGCACGGCCCGGGACCCGGGACCACCGGCACACACCGGACACACCGGGACACACCGGGACACCGGGCACGGCCCCGGGACACCGGGACACACCGGACACACCGGGACACACCGGGACACACCGGGACACACCGGGACACCGGACACACCGGCACACACCGGGACACACCGGGACACACCGGGACACCGGGCACGGCCCCGGGACACCGGACACACCGGACACACCGGCACACACCGGGACACACCGGGACACCGGGCACGGCCCCGGGACACCGGGACACACCGGCACACACCGGGACACACCGGGACACACCGGAACACCGGGACACACCGGCACACACCGGCACACACCGGGACACCGGAACACCGGACACACCGGGACACCGGGACGACCCGGGGACACACCGGGACACACCGGGCCCGGGACACCGGGCACGGCCCCGGGACCCGGGACACACGCACACACCGGCACACACCGGCAACGGACACCGGCACACACCGGCACACACCGGCACACACCGACACACCGGACACACCGGCACACACCGGCACACACCGGGACACACCGGACACACCGGGCACGCACCGACACCGGACACACCGGCACACACCGGGACACACCGGACACACCGGGACACCGGCACGGCCCCGGACACCGGGACACACCGGCACACACCGGGACACACCGGACACACCGGGAACACCGGGCACGGCCCCGGGACACCGGACACACCGGCACACACCGGGACACACCGGGACACACCGGGACACACCGGGACACCGGGACACACCGGCACACACCGGGACACACCGGGACACACCGGGACACCGGGCACGCCCGGGACACCGGGACACACCGGGACACAACACCGGACACACCGGGACACGACCGGGAACCGGGACACACCGGCACACACCGGGCACGCCCCACACCGGGACACAACCGGACACACACCGGGACACACCGGGACACACCGGGACACACCGGGAACACCGGGCACACCGGCCCCCGGGACACCCGGACACACCGGGACACACCGGGCACCGACACCGGACACCCGGACACACCGGGACACACCGGACACACCGGGACACCGGCACGGCCCCGGGACACACCGGGACACACCGGACACACCGGCACACCGGACACCACCGGACACACCGGGACACACCGGACACACCGGGCACACCGGGACACACCGGGACACCGGACACACCGGGACACCGGGACACCGGCACACGGCACGACACCGGGACACCGGGACACACCGGACACACCGGGACACACCGGGACACACCGGGACACCGGGCACGGCCCCGGGCACCGGACACAACCGGGACACACCGGGACACACCGGGACACACGCACACGGCACGCACCGACACCGGACACACGACACACCGGCACACACCGGCAACACCGGGCACCGGCACAACCGGGGACACACCGGGCATGGCACCGGGACACACCGGGAACAGGGGCACCGGGCACGGCGGCACCGGGACACACCGGGCACGGGTACCGGGGCTCCTGCTCCGCCCGCACAGACCCCTCCAAAGCGGGAACGGCAGAGCTGCTGCTGCCCTGCGTGACGGCCCTGGACTTTCGCTGCCCGAGACAGGAGAGCCCAGGGTCACAGCCGCCGCTGGAGGCTGGCGAGTGCCAGTTTTCCTGCGGGAATCCTAACCAGGAAGGCAAGATCCAGCTAGGACGAGAGGCAGATGGGAGAGGGCTACTGATGCTGAGAGCTCCTGCCGAGTCCCCGGGAAGAGGGGCTGGCAGAGGTGTCTGAAGGGTGTGCGAGTCACAGCGGACAGGGCAGGACGGACCTTGCCTGGGAGTGCTTTGAAACAAAAGACAGCGTCTGACTTGAGAAACAGGAGAGCAGGTCCACCAGTAGTGAACCCTGGAGACAGAACCCCTGGCCGGGCCAGCCACAGCAGGGACAGATGGGACTCAAGGTGTGCTCGGCAAGCCTTGCCCAGCTGGGCTTCTGCACCGAGGCCTGCCAGGGAGAGCAGTTCCATCTAAAAGCTGTTTTTTGCATAAAGGAGGAAGCAGGATGTACATAATGCTTTTATTTTAAGAGGACTAGTAATAGCTGGAAGGATATGTAAAAGAGGAAAAATAAAGTGCTGTTAAGCCCAGAGACATGGAATACATGGGGGCTTGTGTAGAGAACATGCCTTAGCTGTCCTGCAAAACAGAAATATGAGTAAAATGAACATCAAATAATTCCATAAGAAAGGCAAGACTGGAGCAGATGTCTCCTGGCCCTTAAACAGGCTCCTGTGACAGAGGCAGAGCCACAGGGAGCCCCCTTGTAAAGCAGCCACTCAAAATGCCTCCGAAATGTGCTGCGGATACCACCCACACCCTACTGCTTCCTCTGCCTCTTTCCTTGATGCTTGCTCACATTCAGGGTGTCTGCAGAAGAAGGAAGAGCTGGGTTTAGATGATCTGCTATCAGGCACAGCTGTGGGGCACCCAGCCCAGCCTGTCCCTGGTCCCACTGGGCAAGTTAGCTGAGTCCAGGTACACACCACAGGCTTGTGCATTATTCAAACCACCCCGACATCCAGGATGTGAAGTCCCACCTATATTTGGATGTTACATTTCAGTGATTTCACATAAGGGGTCTGGTCTGTGTGGAGTGGCTCCACAGTGGCAGCAACACACAGAGGTGAGGCAGTAGAAGGCATCCCCTGGGATTCCACATGCCAAAGCAGACTGCAGGGGCTGTCCTCAGTGATCTCTGGGGTGCCTAGAGATGTATGCATGGTGATGTGGGGTTGGAGGAGGAGATAAGAGACCAAAGAGCCCTGTAAGAAACATGAACACAAGAGAAACTTCAGCAGACACAGTATTTTTCTCGCACCAAGGCTGAGCCAGTAGGTGCCTCCCAAGGAGGTTGTTCAGGGCACTCCTTTTCCCTTGGCAGCAGGGCAAGTGCATTTACTAATGAATAGGACTCTTAGAAAAGGCAAGGAATTTTTTTCCTCCCTACACGTATTCAGAGAAACAGAGAAGTTTTTTTGTTGTTTTTTTCTTCACCCCCCTCTTCAAGATTCTTTCATTTGTGGTTTCTAATCATCATTCCACTCTTCTTTCCCTCCTTTCTTCACTCCCCATTGGTGAGACACCCCCCCAGGCTTGGCACCACTCCAGACCCAATGAACTCCTGGAAGGTTTTTTCCTCTCCTTTCCTTACCACCACCACCTTCTCCTCCCTATTCAAGCTGAACTTGTGGACAAAATAAACGCTGGCACTGGATCATTGTCCTTCCCCTCCCCATCACAGGATTCTGAGGGAGGATTAAACTAATCTCATACATTGACTTGCTCCTGGGTGCTGGCCTGGACTCCTGCCATGCAACGAGATGGCATCGAGTGCAATGTCCCAGCAATGTGTTTCTGCAGTGACTTCCTATGCAAAGGCAGCAAAAGGATCCATCTGAGGAGCTGGTGGTTCTATATTGTGCAGTGTCAACACAGTCGCCACATTTAACACATTGTCTTGATTTAAAAGGGAAAAGAAAAAAGGAAAAAAGAAAAAAAAAATAAAGAAGACTAAAAAAGCCTAGGAGGTCCAAGGGAATGGGCAATCTAACCAATCCGATCATGAAAGTGCTTTTGCATTGGCTCATTTGTTAATTAAGCAAAGATTACCCAAAGTTGTGCTGTGATGGGAGGGAGGCTACTGGGAGTGGGACTTTCTGGAATTACTTGGGCTCTCCTCATGTCTCCCATTATTCAGACGGTCAGTAGCTGCAGCAGGCCCCAAGGAGCTGGCATTGCCTCCTGCAGGGAGCCCAGGATCAGCAGCCTTTGAGTGATTCACAAAGGAGGACAACCATCGCTGCTGCCTCTCAGCAGGTGGGGAAACCGAGGCTTCGGAAAACACCGTGATTCCCACAACCCACACGGGTAAACAAATGGGCTACTCTGGAGCATTAGTGTCAGAAAACACCAGCTCACTGCTGACATCTCTGAAAAGATAGTGCTAGGGTTCAACTGCCTGGATAGATCTAATGAAATAAAGCTGCTGGGCTGTGTGTGCAGCTTTATCATCCTTCACTGACTTACACAAGGCTACTTCTGTCCAAAGATGTCAAAACATTTGGCACACAAGGTCACAACTCAGCTGTGTTTGTGAATCCTGTGAGTCCCATATAACAGCAAGTTGACTTTGTTGCAACACATTTTTAAAGAGCTAGTGGGTTTTAATTGGTAAGAATTAAGAACCAGGTGAGCATAAAGACAGAAATGCACAGAGGATTGAGGATCACAGCTTGCCTTTGATGGGCAGCATATGTAACACATTTCTGGTGTGCAGTTACACTCCTTCTAGGCTTGGAATACCAAGGTGTATGGATATACAGGAGCTGTGGACAAATGCCTACAGTGGCTGTGTTAACAGCATAATCCATAGGAGCACAGCCTGAGGGAGAGCTGTAGAGCTCTGCCAGGTCTGCTGTGCTGTGGCTGTGCTGCTGCAAAGCCACTGAGTGTAAAGCTCATCTGCCCAGCCAAGACATCCTAGTGGCTCTGAGTCAGGAGCTGTGGCTATTCCTCATGCCATGCCCGAGATACCTCCACATCCTTCAGCAACACACTTAACCTCTCCATGCTACAGGTTCTCATTTCTAGGTGTAGCCAATACAGCCAAGGACATCTCCCTATGCCATCCATCCCCACCCTTTGTGTGCAAGCAGGCAAAAGCATAGAGGTCCCTGGGAAGAAATAACTGGAGAAAAACTGAAGAGGCGAGACATGACTGGAGCATAAAACCCTTCCTGATCCACCTCAGGCAGCAAGTGCTAAGGGAACAAATTCTCATTCCTGCATCAGTCTCACAGCTGACAACTGAACAGCTCTGAAACAATCTACAGATAGCAAACAATTCCAGTCACAAACACCCAGGCACAAATGTCTAGGTGGTTTGTCAGTGGGCAATTAAATCCTGTTCTGAATAAAAATGTGAAAAATGAGTCACATTGTGGCTTTAAATAGTCTCTTGTTGGAGAAATTGGTCTCACTGCCAACTTGTGCTTGGGTAAACTGTTTTTGCCACTGCTGGGATTCTCTGAATGTCCATCAGGCAGTTGCATCACACACTGCATAGTCTGGCATTACCTCACGCCTTAAGGAAAAGGCAGAAGAAAATGAACTAGCAGCCTGTTTTCTCTGTCTACTTATTTATTTACTTTGGTGAGGGGCTTTTTTATTTCCTTTTGTTTTGAGGGTATTTTTCTGTCCTTTTCCCTCCTGAGCTAAGGGTAACTTGAGTGCACAGCAATAAAAACTGTGGTGAGGAAAGTACTTTGGAAAGTAATGGGAATGTGGAAGCAAAGGAGAGAAGGAAAAACGTGAGTCAAAGGATTAAATCCAAATTCCAGTCTGGGACTTTTTAACAAAGATGGAATACTGACTAGTTGGGCAAATTAAGCTTTTTCAAGGGGGTCTAGGGAAGTGATTGGTTTCTATCCAAGCAGAAAATGTCATTCTTCTCCATCGGTACCAGAGAAAATAAGAGAGCCAAACACTCCCAACCCTGCTCTGAGAAATCTGAAAAGATGGGAGAACAGACAAGGACAAACAAGCAATTAAAAGGAAATTGCTTCTCTCTCCCCACCAAACCTTTTGTTTCTTCCCAAATGAAAGTGGAAAAAATTGATTAGGAGGTCAAAAGGACGAAGAATCAAAGAACTGCATCACATGCACTGCCATGTGAAAACAGACACTGCTCCACCAGGGTGTGGGCAAAATCATGCTGCAGCAATGGGGCTAAAGATCTGCAGGAAAGGACAAAAACTCACCTCTCAACCTGTTTGGGTTGAGCCTTCTTCCCACCTATGAAGCTTTCTTTGACGGTTACAGTTCCTCCACCTATGTCAATCATGACCTGACTGAAAACTCAGAATATTTCCACCTGTGTTGTTGTCTCATCACGCCACTCTGCCATCTCTCTCTGTGTGGTTTCCCAGAGGACAGCAAGCACACACAGACCAGCAGCAGCTCAGATCTTCAGCTGGAGTCCCTGCCTGCACAGCAGGTCAGCAAAGGGGAAATATGCCCTCATCTCTGTCACTGCAATAGCTACTCCCACATCCTACCCAAATCTGTTTTAACAGTGGATTAACTAATATTAGGCTGGCAAAGTGGATAAAAGGGATGCTCAACATTTGTTACCTGCTGCCCTTGTGCCACACAGAGCTGCAGACAGCAGTTTTGTCAACTTTTTCTGTAAGATTCACAAAGGGACCTCCTCTGGAGCCCAAAGCATAGCAGCCACACAGTAAAGGGGGCACAATTCATGGGACACTACGTATAAACTTTATTTTGTCCAGTAGTACAGTACTTTTTTTAGGAAGTAAAATCTTTGCAACAAATCTAGATTCTATTCAATGCCCAGTGGTCTGCAGTTTCAAAGGCTCTGGATGGAAACACCTCAATTCATACCCAAATTATCTGAGAGTTCAGTACTCACTAAGACTGGGATATAAGGTTAGGAGAAAATTTGTTAATAGAAACAAGTTTTATACAGAAACAATGTTTGCTGCATTAGATCAGAGTGAACACCACCCTAAGTAAGCAGCCTCAACAATGGTCTCAGTAGATACACAGAGCACACAGATGTGTGATAATTCTCCCTTAAATTCCTCCACTCTCCAGCTATTTTCAGCCCAGGAACTTCCCAAATCAGAGAGACATTTTCAGTGGTTGGTAACTCTGTCTGGATTTATCCTTTCTGAACTTTTCCAGTCTTCCCTTGAACACAAGTCAGACATTAGCCCCTACAACATTCTTAGGTAAAGACACTCCAGTCTCTAACATGTAAGGTCTTTCAGGAGTTATTTGAAAAACCAGGCAGTGATGTACATGATCACTTGGTGGTTTGCAGGGCTTGCAAAATTCTCAGCTCTTCTCTATTAAAAACAGTGTTTAACACTTCACAGGTGAGGAAATCAGAACCATCTCTCCAGCAAATCCAAGCTGTCCCATAGGATGAGTTGAGGTAACGTGCTGAGCAGCTCAGCTGAGCAAAATTCAACATCAGAGATCCTAGAGCATGTTCCACCAGAGCAGCTGGAAACCCTCTCCAGACACCCCCTAACTCCACCTTACACTGCAATATCCCCCTGTGAGGAGCTTGGACAGTGACACCCACACAACCATGACAACTGTGACTCTGTCAGCAAAACAGTGTGAGAAATCATAGCAAACCCACCAGATTTCTCGAGAAGCTTGAAGTTAGCACATTTGTAAGTGTTTCCTAGAGGTCTGCATATTTCCAAGGAAACCTGAGAGAAAGTATCAGTGATTTGAAATACAACCACTCAGAATTTTGATGAAAGTGAGAAATCTAAGACATTTTGTTAAACTCCACTTCAATATTTCAAACTCATGTGTGACTGCAATGAAGTGACAAATTCATTGTGAGAAACACATTGGTAATGCAAAGGAAAGAGACAGATGAATTTCTGCAAAGTGTGAAAGCTGTTTCCAGCATCTCTCCTGTTGGACACAAAACACAAAAACACAAAACCAAGAAAGAGTTCTGTAGCAATTTATTCTCAGACAGGAGACCTTATGGCCAGCAGCAAAGCCTCATCCTTCAGACCCTTCTCATTCCTTCTGAGATGTTTCATCACACTCTCTCCACACACTCTGGTGCTGGGGAGGTTTATCCTGGGAAAGTCCTCAGGAATAAGGCATTAGTGACACCAAATGTTTAGAGGAGTTCTTGCACATGCAAAATGAGAATGCATTTTTATATTAGATTAAAAAACTGCTTAAACAGTCCTACCTTCCTGCACATCAGAGAACAGGCTGAGCACTCATTACCTCCAACTCAAACTTCACTTGAGAGTGTAAGAGACCATAACTTGTTTTCCTGTTTTCTGTTTTTTCTTAACTAAAGCATTTTTATTGATCTTTTCTGGACATAATACATTTATCTACTTGAGATATTCACCCTGTACAGTACCAATTTACATAATGAAGTGATGTCATTATATACAAATGGCTTAATAATCCACTTGCAAGTGGCATGCAGAGAGACATTCCTCGGCAAGCTGAGGAGGGACAGGGCAGTCAGCCTGCACGGGGATTTCATTTTGCTCTGCAAGCCTCTGCTCAGAAGGGCCAGGTTCAGTAACCCAGAGGTCCTGGGCAACCCAGAACAACGATGCCTCACTCGTATGTCCCAGGCTTTGACTGGTACTACGGCAACAGCTAAGTCTGGCTGGGACATTTTCATTATACTTTCAGTGCTAGAAAATAAACAAATTTGTACAACGCACACAAACAGTCTTTTCTAATCTCTTTTAATGGCACTCTGAAGACCAGACTGTCAATTGTCTGCTATGTTCTCAACAATTTGCTAATGATAATTAAAGATGCTAAAAGTTTGCCAACTATTTCAGCACTCTATTTAACCAAGAAGATAAGGGTTCAGGAGGAAAGCAAATGAAATGAACTTGATCCAAGAAGGAGGCGTTACCTACAAAGGAACCCATAAGGGCATAAAGATAGCAAAGGCAGAGTAAAATGTTCTCTAAACTGCACAACCGATACACAGGGAGATGATGCCAAAACTCTGGAATGAGATTACAAAAGCAGGAGAGTGAGTGGATTCTTTTCCTTTCTTTCTAAAGGATTCCATCCCAAAGAAGTTGCTTAGACAACGGCAACCCCCTACCACACGATCTGAGTATGAAGAAAAACAAATCCATGCTGTAGTAACAAGAAGATCAAAACCTGGGTTGTTGTTGCTTTTTTTGGTTTTTCCTTCAGCTGAGAGAAATTAAATACTCCTTGTGTGCCCATTTCTGCAGAAAAGGACTGTGTTTCCCCATGGGCTATGGGATATTGGGCATGCAGCCCCAGAAAACAGGAAGAGTAAAAGAAGAGCAGGCACCTGTAATGGAAGCACAGCTTTGGTCGCTCTGAAGTTCTGCTGAATTAAGGGTCCTGATAAATTCTTGATTCCAGAGAATCATTTGAAGCATTCAGCTAATCCACGCAAGAACATTCACTTGACCACTAAAGCTGTGAGTTCGCCAACTTATTTTTAATAAGATATACTGTGGCAAATTCCTAAACACGTGTCAACACCTGCAGCGGGTAACCAGGCACACACCTGTCCCCTTGAGAGGCTGAACTTGTTGCCTTCCAGGAAACATCCTTCCTTTCTGAAGGTCACCAACCCTTGCAGAAGTTCCTTTGCCATGATCCAGTATGATCACGTGCCTTTTCTTATCAAATTCATACTTCCTGCAAGCCCTATATGTGAAAAATTGTAGCTATGGGCTTCTGGCACCTCTAAGTATTAGGCTTTTTGTACTTCTGGTTTATTGCATTTATGTTCTAAACCTGTTTATTCCCTGAGTGTGCCTGTGTTCAAAGCAGAATAACAACTTCACAACAGAAAATTAATAATATGGAGAAAACACTTGTACCAAAGGGCAGAATGTCTTTATTGGGAAGAATAGTCTTGCCTTATAACTGAAGGAGCTTTATCTGTCCACCTATTTTCTGAGAGCATCATATTTAACTTCTGCTTATTTCAGTAAGTTCCAATTACTTCAGCAACACCCATTTGGCAGGACTGTGTCCCCTTTATGTGAGGAAAATAGTAATGGCCTTCCAGCAAATTGCCCTCCACATCATTCTCAACTAGAAAACACTGTATTCCTTCATTCTTAAATTATGCTTTCCCCCCTCCAAATGACTGGGACTACAAACCAATCATCAGAGAACCTTATTAAATGTTAATTTTGAATCTGGCCATATTGATGCTCAATTAGCTCCTACGCCTAAACTATTTTTATAAAATACATTCCTGCTAAATTTCAGATAATTACATTTTATAAGAAATTCAAATTTTTGTAGAAAACAATGCAACAGTGAAAAGCAAATAGAAGCCTACTGCCTGTAAATGTCTATTTCCAATGCAGTTGCATTTTAGTGTAATTTATTTTCAATATCTTTTAAATTAGTATGCAAATCAATATCTCAGGAAGCATTTCATGTAAATATTCATAGGTTTGAAAGCTTGCAGCATTATGTTCACAGGTTTTGATGTTAGCTCTTTGGGGCTAAATTTTTTTTCCCACACTTTCTTACTCCCGGACTCATTTGAAGTAGTCAATTCTCTACCAAAATACCAGTCATTTCAGATTCATCTCTGGACTAGTGGAAATAACTCCAGAAAGCAGAGGGGACTCAGCACACAGCATTCCTTGTTCAGAACGTGTTTGACTTGAACCAAATACTTGGCTCGGCAGTGACAAATCAGAACATAAGGTGGCATTATTGCCCTTCCTTAACTGTCTGCAGGGCCAGAGTCCAGAGCTGCATGTCAACAGTGCTACAACATCGTTGTTTGGCATTCCAGAAACAGTACAGAACAACAAAAAAAAGACCCAATGAGAAAATCAAGTCTGCACCAAGATGCATTCAGAATACTACACGCTGCCAAATCCCAACTGTTCCCTGACTTAACGTTTTCCCCAAATACTGTGTGTACGAAGTGGTCTGACTGAAGAAAAAGACTGTTAGGCTTTTAGTGCATTAACTGTACAGGACTTCTGAAATAACATTTTAAAAATCTAGACTTCATTTGTATCCTTGACTCAGTGTTCAGCTGTGATTGCCCACAGCAGGAACTCCCATCAAATTTATATAGATGCTTGGAATAAGAAATGAGAAAGTAGCTGCAAAGGATACAGGAACTTGGTTCACATGTTCATCACGTGTGTTTTCAGTTCACACAAAAAAAAAAAAAAAAAAAAAAAAAAAAAAAAAAAAAGTATTTGAAGCTATTTTTTTAATTAAAGAGAGCTGATAGCTGTACATTTCAGATAGAGATATGAAACTACATAACAGGGAACCAGCTTTTCCCTGGTCTTGTCCCACACTAGTGGTATATTTGGATTGAGAACTAACTTTCCTGCCTGTTCAGTCCAGTAAAAGGAAGACCAACATGAGACCAACAGCCCCATGTGAGCATATTTCCAGTTCCAGGTACGTACAGGATTTTTCATTCAATACTTGGAAGCTACTACTTACAATGAAAAAAGGGGAAGACTTCAAATAACACCAGCAGTTAACCACTGGAACTGTTTCCCGTGCAGTGACACTGTCCCTCCCACAGTGACACTGTCCTCCAGTACTTCAAATTCACAGCGGGTGCCTTTTGGGAAGAGGGTGTTTTAACCACACACAAAACCTCAGTGTAGAGAGAACTAAGAGCACTGACAGAGCTATATGTCAGAGGCAAGGTGGTCCCTTTTGGGTTTCAAGCTCTGCAAACACTTGATTCTACCAAAAAATTCATTGCAATATCCCCAAATATCTCTTTCATTCATTTCTAACAAAATACACTCATGCCTAATTTTTTTATTATGCATCTAGCATTAAACTCACCAATGTCAGGTCCATGTCTGTATGAATACAGGTTTAAAGATGAAAAGCTCTGCAGGTGTAACAGACTGTAACAGTGTTCTCCTCTGCAAATCTTGTGTCATGTTAACACTGAGACATGGGGGCCAGAAATTAGCAGAAGTGGGAAGCATGTAGTGAAAAATCATCAGAAACTCGAGACAGCTCTGAAAAGGATTTGTTTGTGCTTGGTTACCGTGGTGGTGGCAGTTGGGGTGAGCTCCAATTACATCTGACCTGTTGCACCACTTAACTGAAAAGGAGCTCATCACAGTCAAAGAGATGCCAAGGACAAAGGTGCTTATTTAAATTTGTCTGTCTCTGGTTCCATTAATCATGGCCTCCTGACAACTTCTGGATCCCACTTTCCTCTTCCCCCATCTTGCTGCAGCCCTGAAGGGCCTCCTTTCTCAGGTCCATTCAGCCAGCACCACGATCTCCAGGAGAGCTCCCTGTGTGGCACTGGCTCACTTTCAGATGTGGCTCCAGCTCTTTTCTTTCCAGCACTAAGAGTCTCCTGACATGGTTATTAATCATGGCTTCACTGACAGGGCACTGAACTGTCTGGAGAGGAAACTTCATATTCCCATCTAGGGCTCCCCAGGTAGGACATGGAATTTGTTTCATCTTTGTGTAATCAAGAAATAGAGCACATTAGGGGAGCGAATTAACCCCAACTTCAAGTTCATAAAGGTGTCCCTGCTCTGTTTAATTAAATCTGTCTTAAAACCTCCTAATCCGAAACTAAAGACTTAATAATGTTCAGGAACCTCTTTTTCCTTACAACATGTTGGTATAAACTGCTGACAGCTTAATATTGAAATAAACATGCTGCTCCTCTACCTGACCTGGCCAGTACTAAGACCAAAATCCACATGACTTAGACCAGCTTCTCCCAGAATGGCAAGAGGACAGTGCACCACAGATGATAGGTATGTAAAAACCTTTTAATTTAATCCTACAAAGTGCCAAAGACTGGGAAAAACATTTAAAAAATCAAAATTATAATCATGAATGGAAGCAAAAACAGGGAGTAAAGGTTTGATTTTTTTTCTCTGAACATGCAGAGACCTGTCCTTTTAGACTGAGGATGGCAAACCCTTACCCATGGGTTTGAGGTATTACACTTTGAGAGAGTTTTGAGGCACCAAACATCACTCCAGGCCTGTTTCATAGTGGTCAGAGAGAATCTCTGCTCAGGCTCTCCAGATGTGGTAGCAAATCTGGTTTTCTAATTCCTTCTTTAAAAAAAGTAAAGAAGACTTGTTTCAGACTGTGATTAGCAAAATTCAGACCTAGATCAGAGCCTTCTTCCCTACATTATAAAGCATGTGGTTGGATTTGTAATTTTGGAACCAGAAATTAAGTAACCTGGAATACTGATCTCAGCATCTGTTTAGTCTCAAGAGGCACAAAACCACAATCAAAATTTTAGAAGACAGCTTGTGGAAAGCAGAGTGACTCTACATGAGATCTTTAAGGAGGCAACCATATCGAGAGAAAAGCAGTGTGTTCCACGACTGAGAAGAAAGACAGTAGGAGTAAAGCACAGATGAACAGAGGCAGCAATGCAGGCTGTGAGGAATGCCAGCCCATGCCCAAAGTGATTCATGGGAGGCAGACCTATTCTTATTGCTCTCCATCCCAAATCCATCCAGGTCCGTTTGAGGAAGGGTATAACTTGTAGTGCTTCTCCCTTCCTAAGATGTCCTGCTGTGCCTCAGAGACTGAGGACAAGGAGAATTGTAGAAGACTTGGACACAGCAAACACTGAGTCCCAACAGAACATGGAACAAGTGGAAACGGTTTCCACTCTTTCTTTCCCTAAGAGGATTATGTCAGCAGGGCCTGGCTGGCGTCTGCACCAGAGCTAAGCGCCAGCAACCAGGGCAGCCAGCCCTACCCTCCTGTCAAAGGCTTTCATTAAGGCTTTGGTTCCCTGTTGCTCACATGGCGGCTTGCACGTGCTCCCTAAATATCATGCATCCACCTCCAAGGTATTTGCTGATATAGAAATCGCTTCCTCCCCCTTTGCCCCTCCTCCCAGGAACCTGAGGCCACAGCACAAACCACCACCCTGCTGAGAAATTTTCATTACACAAGGATGGGACAGAGGGCTCAAGCTGAATGGGTATTATCAGGGAGGAAAAGACCTTATAACTGTACATGGTGTCTACTCCTCTGACCCTGCCATCAGTCAGCTAAGGGTGCACATAAACCCTGCAGAGCATAGCAAACAGCAAGCACGCCCTTCTCCTCCTGCACTGCTTGTGCTGGGGAATAACCAAAGGAGTTACTGCTCTTGGCCAGCTCCGGGTGCTCTGCTCTGGCTGCAGAGCCACACCACAGCTTGGCACCTTGGACTTCCCTCATTGCTGAAGGGGTATTTCAAACCTTAGAATTAAATAAAAATCATGAAATCCCAAAGACTAAAGACAGAACCTTGTGACTTCTCTTTCCCAACCTGCCTTGCCCTCAGGCCTGCCTCTGCCCTGTGTCCTCAGGGAGCCAGGACAGCCATGCAGATCCAAGGGTTGAGACCCATTTGGCTCAGAGCAGGCAGGTCAAAGGACAGTCCCAGACATTTCAAATAACACCACAAATCTTCAGTCTAGTTTTGAGATGAAAGTGAGGGATTTTCACCATTAAGCTCAGGGAGAAAAGCCAGGATCCTTCTGGTTAGTCACACAGTTAAATCCACCCAGCTGCAAAGAATGACATTGTGGTCACAAAACCTACAAGTGAGGATGGGTTTTCTCAGATATCTAGGTCCCCAGCATCCTAGTAACAAGGGATAGCTCTACCTGTCATTATTCAGGTAACACTTTCAGCAGAATCAATCAATGAATCTGCATGGAAACCAGCTCATCCCTTTCATCTCATTTCTCTGTTACCAACTCTAAGGAGAAAGACTTGCCTCTTGAAATTAAACACAATTCCATTTATGAAACACAGCATATAAAATCGCACATACTCCTTCAGAATAACCAGCCCTTGTCAAAAATCAGTTATAAATCCCATTTGTTTGAAAGCATTGATTCTGGCTTCAGTTTTATGTTACTTGTTTCTGGAGTAGTAACTACAGCTCAAGGCAGGAACCAAAGCATCAGACAAGTCAAATGTACCATCTACTGTGGAACTACCAAATTTTTTCCAGTATTTCTCACACATGATACTTGCCTCTACAGATGTTCAGTATGAAAGCAAAAAGGTGATGATAAGTTAGGATATTTGGAAAGAAAAACTTTTTTTCTAAAAATAAATAATAGAAGTCTTTTTATGAACCCCTCTCAATCATTTGGAAAATAAGAACTACCTTTACTTGAGTGTCTTTATTTTCTTTCATTTTATCCCAATTTACATTCTGTCACTGGAGAGGTCATACTTAGTTTCTCTTTAATTTGAGGAGGCTTGGTGTTTCCTTCTTTCCAAAGACTGAAAAATTTGGAGAACCCAAAAATCATTAGCAAACATTTTAATTTTGAGGAGAGATGAGCCTGTAAAGAGTTGGGTTAGGTCCAAGAAGTTATCTTTGAATTTCTATGGCAATACATATGGAAAAGTCAGAGACTAAAAAATATCATTTTTCCTATTTAAATCACAGAATATTGGAGAAAATCTATTTCCTTTTAAAAGTTTATATTATATTTTATTTTTATTTGATTCTTCTAAAAGCTTTAAATTCCTTATTTGCCAAAACATTCAAAGAATGACCCCCTCCAGAAGCATTTAAGAAACTACACATTTGTAAACACAGCACTGCTGAAACTGTGACAGCAGTTTCCCCAATCATATTGTTCATTAGGCTACCTGAAGTTCTCCTCTTTCTGTAACCATTTAGTCCTTTAGCAACAAAATATAAAGACTGTATAAGCTGATGCTTGCAATCTAAGATGCAAAGCAAGTCTTAATTCCAGGTTTAAATTAAGGATCCAACTTTCAGCAAAAACAAATATCCAAGCAACAGCTATAAAGATGATAATCTGACATATTTATAGGCTCAGGTCACCTGTACATGAACACACATGCTGCAGATAAAGGTATGGTACAAACTACTGATACAAAATGTAATTCACAAGTGACTGGATACAGCGTGCCTGTAACCCAAGTCTTACATATGAGAGAGCCTCAGTGACAGAAGGGTATTTCATGACTAGTGATTGCCTGAAGCGGCTTAAGGCACTTCCACCTGCATCTCAGATGGGCAGCAGGTTTTCCAGAGCACAGGCTAATGCTGCCATCTCTTTTGGATGTCCTTGTCTGTCCCAGGTGGCATGAAGCCCAGGCAAAACCAGTCAGGACTCAGCCTGGGCAGGAGCCATAGGCACCGCAGTCCAGGCACGGGGCTGGGGCAGAGCACAGCACTGACAATTGCTAATGCTGGCCTTGAGCACTTCCAAGACTCAGCCCAGTAACTCCTGAGCAGCCCGGCATCCTACATCCAAGACCCAGGCAAAAAATACTATTTAGAAGGGGCATCCTCAAATCAGCACTTGGCATTGAAAGGTTCATTTTCCTGATAAAATCTCTGTATTTATGGCCTTTCATGCACTCCTCCCCAAATATACATCTTGCAAAGTCAGTGAAGAAATCACCCTGAAATGTAGTCTGCCAGTCTAACAACATTTAAGAAATGACCACAAGAGCCACAACTAACTAAAGCCCACCGAAAACAACGTGATCTTTTCAAGAACATATGATTATATATGGTTATGTGTGAGCAATATATGCATAGTGACTATGCATATATTCCATTGTCCTGTGCCATAAGGGAAAGTCACCAGGAAGAACCCTGCATCATGCACAGCACTAGATTCTGCTTTGAATGCACAGATCCCAGTGTAAAGGCAGATGGAGGGGCCAGTTGTGCTAAACTCAGGTGATTATGTCACAGGTTTGGGGGTTTGTTTTATGTTTTCTTTACCAGCAAACTGTCCATTAACTTTAGTGAGAGAAGAAAGCAAAAGGAGAGGAATTTGTGAAGTTGGTAGCCCATATGGCTGGTGGGGAGTTAATCTGTGTCTCAGCAGCAGGTCGCATGAGCCAGGCTGTCTGTTGGGGTTGTTAGTAACCTAGGGGCAGATCATGGAGCAGCAGGGAAGAGGATAAACTCAGCCTACAAATACAGCCAGGAATGTGGCAGGAAATTATTTTTGAAAACATACTCTGAAGCATAATAGCAACAATCAGACGGTCAGGCTGTGTGTATGAAATCTATCTGGACTCAGGGCACACAACAGGAGTGCACACAGGGTGTGAGAGAGCAGACTGGGTGTGTACTCCTGTGCCCATACATGCACGTTAAAAACAAACTCTGCTCAAACAAAAGTGCAGGCACACCAGAGTATATCCACACAAACACTGCTACCCCTACCATTCTAAGGAAACGAGAATAAGTTATTTGCTTATGCTTCATGCAAACCATCTGCCACACAACTTTATAAAATTATTTATTATAACATCAAAAAACAAAAGACAGAATTAGCAGAATATGAAAGGTTCAAGCAAGGAAAGAATTTTTTTTTTAAAGGGAAAAAATAATGAGGCAAGCCTCAGGTAATAATAATAGCCCAGGACAAAGCCTTTGCACCACAAATACATACTGTGGCACTGGGCAGGGAGCAACATGAAAAAAAAACCAGAAAACCAAGAACCAGGTGGCACTGAGGGACACAGCCTGAGGAAACGTGGAGGTCTGCAGGTTAGACCAAAAGAAGCATGAAATCTAATTAAATTTTTATTTAATTTTAAAAATGCCACTCAATAAGAATTTTGATGCTCTAAGCTTTTTCAGCATTCAAGACAACAATAAGAGAGCAAACAATTGTCTAGGCTATTTTCAACCATCTTTAACTCATCACTGGCAAAACCCCAGATAACATTAACCCTCCAGCTATTGCCAACTACAGGTTAAGAAATGGTACATACTGGACAATTTAAGCAACATGACACCAGACAGCTGGGTAATCTGCCCTCATTTTGAGGAGAAGGAGTAAAAGATAATCAAATAATCTTTGTGAAAATGTAGATTTAACAGCACCAGTGAACCATTTAGCTCTACAACCTGTCTTCTGCTGTGGCTAGCAGAGGTTGTTCAGGAAAGAATGCAAGAGCAGGGCACTGCTCCAGCCATACACTCTTCTACTTGTGAGGAATTTCAAGCTCAGGATCTTCTAGCAGCATTATCTCTGTATCTAATAGTAGTGATCAGTGTACTAGCAGGACTTTATTTTAGCCTCAGCAAAGAGCAGCCCTCTTTACTGACCATAACAAATTGCAAGGCAGTTCAACTCAGAGGGAGAGACTCAAAGCTTCCTGACACAAGTGAGAGCTATTCTTCCCCAAACTTAAAAGCACCAGAACAAATCAAACATGACAGATGTCATTTGTATTACATATTAGTGCACTACAGGAAAGCCAGAGCCCACCAGCAATGTGTGCTTTATAAAAAGCCCCAGCACAGACTGCATAGTTAAAAAAGAGAAAGCAAGCAATATGGGATTATTTTTATGCAATGACTGTCATTCTTTGAAGCCTCTTGTAAACAAAATTTTTCTGCAAGTGGCAAATGTTGAAAAGTGAGTGAGAAAGAAAATTGCTTTTTTAAATAGGAAAGGCTGCACCTTGCCTCAGGTGAGCACTAGAATGCCATTCAGACCACATACAAAGTCAGACAGCAGGAAAGTTTTGAAATAAATAACACTCCTCTAGATTAATTCCTGTCTCCAAAACTGTAGAATGATAGCAAAAATTACAGAGTTTCTCTTGGGAATACAGATGAGCTTTGGAGAGGCATTAATGTAAACCAAATCTTAAAGGGAAGAACAGGCCAACTTAAATGTGAAAAAAGATCTTAAAAGAGGTTCTCCCATGAGAGACCTTTAGTCAGAAATTGACAGTGTTTTACATCCAGCAAATAGGAGGAATGGAGAGTTAATGGTTGGGCAGAAGGACTGCATGCTACTCTCTGGATCATCTCCGTATCTGCCTACCATGTTTCAGAGGTGCTTGTCCTAGCACAGAAAGACCCTGTCACGCATTTAACTTGATCTCAGCCACCTCTCCTCTCTTAAGAGGGGAAGTCCTGCTTAATGTGAAAGAATCTTGTGACAGTGTCCTGGAGAAACATAAGAGAAGAAATCAGTCTTTAGTGGATGAATGGAGTAGATCTGAGTATACTTCAAACCTTAGCAACTGCAGGGCAGCCCCTGCCCTTCACTGCCACAGGTCTGCACACACTGCCAGCCCTGCCCCACAGATCAGTAGCACTAGGGATGCAAGTCTTATGAGCAAAGCACCTCTGGAGCTAATTAGCACATTTACACATGAGCTGAAGGTGAACACTAATCCTTTTCCTCTTTAGCCATCAGACTCCACCTCGGTCACACAGAAAATTGTCCAAAAAGACTCTGTGTTAACCATCACCTGAATTTTAAGATGCATGTGGGATTAAAGAAAATATTCTGAATATTCTTTGCCTCAAAAGGGTTTTTCCATTAGTCCTCGAGTTCTGTTTTTCTGCCTTTCTTCAGGTTCAGATATTCTACATAAATCTGTTCCTTCAGACACCTCTCTAACTTGTTACTTTAATTCCTGCAATCCTTCTCCAGTTCTATCCTAGACCTGCACTGTGACCTCAAAGATTCCAGCTGTCACAGAGCACAAATACTGACAAATATTGATCTTGAATTCAAAGGGAGATTTCTTCTAATATTTTACTTCATATATGAAAGAATTCCTTCCCTCCTGCATTTGCTTCTCTCCCTTAACCATCAGGCCCTGCAACAGGTCAAAATATTTCTCTGTACTGAGAACCACTTCTTCCAGGTGAGCTAGTTAAAGAAAAGGAGGTTCAGCTCTTCAGAGGGCTGGTAGCATCTGCCAGCTGGTCCCTGCACTCAGGTAGTGTGTGGGCAAAGTCTGACCTTGTAAATAAATTATTTCATCACATATTTCAGCTCACCAGCTGGTACTGACCAAAGAAAGACAACACTGAGACCCCAAATACTTCCATCCTGACTGCACAGCTCCCATCTCTGATGAGCTGAGGGTGCTTTGCACTGCTCAGTTCTTTAAAAGGCAAATGGAAAACTGTCAAGCTAATGGGGAGGTTTTGTGTGTGCTAATTATAGCACACAAAACCTCATTGTCTCTGTCCACGGCTGGGTCACACTCTTGTTACAAAGCTTTTGTAACTCTACTAATGCCTTTAATATAAGCTCCTATTAATTGTATAGTTGATTCCTAAGCCCAGTGCTACTGGATTGCAGTAGCCAGGCAGCTGACTGTAATTACAATGTGCTTATAGTGTGCTTAACCTGCATTTATAAAGCATGTTAATTCTTATGATTCTGTTTTAATTTGGTGTAGGATTGACAGCCTTTTGATTTTACTCCACAGATCAGATCTAGCCTAAGCAGCAGCCAGGTAAATATGCTGTGCTGTCCTTGGGGAAGGAGGTGACACAGCACTTCATCCTCCCTCAAGTAACTGGAACCACACTGTCCCTACAGGTCTCTACAAGTTGATTTTGTTTTTTCTTTCTTGCACATCCTGGCTCATTAGAAACCTTAACCTCCAGAACAGCCACCCTTTTGGAAGGCACAAGTGGGAGTCCAGGGCAAACAGGAGTTCCTGTGAATGTCACCACTAGTGAGGGATCCACAGCCTTCAAAAGAAGAGTTTCCCTGTCCATGAAGCCCCCAGTTCCAGGCCATTATGCAACATTTAAGCAATTCTAGAAACTAAATTAATTTTTCCCTCAACCATTTCAGACCAGGTCTGGACTCTACGGTGAAAGCAGATCAAGGGAAACACCACTTTGTCCATTTGCTTTTTTGTCTAGAAAGAAAACCTCAAAGGAGTTCTGATAAAAACCAGAACACTGTATAAATTGGGATGGGAGCCAATCCCTGCTTTACTCTGCTGGCTGTCAGCCCCATGAATGTCCATTTTTGAATGACTTAGGGGCACTGAGGCATTCAGGTCTTCCTGGTGCTGCTGCCATGAGCTGTACTAGGACCAGGGAGCTCAGTGCCTATGTGCCACAGAGGACAGGATGAGGGTGGGCCACTCACAGCTGAGATGTGTTCAGACTTCAGGATGACAATTGTGGCTTGGCTATATCCATGGAGCACTGACTTCACTCCCTGACACACCCCAATTAGCAGGTGGCTCCTACCTTCTCCTGGGTAACAAATTCTCTTTGCAGCAGGGTCCAATTTTACCCTTCCTCCTCCCCAGTCTTCTCTTGGTTGTTCAGCAAATAACAAAGTAAATGCCACATTTTCTTCTTCTTTCATAGTATCCAAATCACTAATTGTTCTAGTGTCCGTTTCCTCTGAAGAAGATTTAAGGAAGTATCAAATACAGAAAATCCTACTGAAAAAGGCAAGTGAATTTATTTTATGCTCAAGGAGTGCAGGACATGAAGCAATGAACTTAAGTTACCACAAATTCAATATCAAGGAAAATCTCTGCAGTAAGAACAGTGGCATGCAGGAATTGGTTGGCAAGGGTTCTTCCATTCTTTTCTGTTTTTAAGTGCTGGCTAGGTAAACACCCATCAGGCACAGCTTAGCTAAAGGGCAGATCATTTTAGAGCACACAGAGACACATAATGACTTACCAGGATATCTTACAGCCATCTTTTTAAAAATTCTTTTAACCTTTATAACTACCTTTCTTTCTGTGTCTACCTATTTCTCCCTTATTAGCTTTCTCTTTGGCAAAAAATAGTTTTAAATGGGAACATACGTCCTTATTTTAGAACTTAATACCAATATCCAATCTTTCTCGTTTGTGTTTCCTCTCTTGAAAGAGAGATAAAATCCCTCAATTCATTCATGTAACTACATTGATAAATACTTTCAAATCAAAATGTTCTTTGGAATAAAGTGACTTTATGTACGCAATGCCAACTTCAAAAAAACTTCACTTTTTTTTAACAATAGGCTCTCATGGAAAAAAATCTGTTTTAGAAGACCGTTTTCAGCAGAAAGGATATTTGACTTATGTTTTCAAAAGAAAAAATAAACTTTCTAATTTGAAGAAGTAATTGCATTGTTCCTTATATGATTGTCTCAATATTTCCTACATTAAACTTCCCATTAACACATTATTTTTATTTCTTTCTTTAGATATTTTTCTAAAAACAAAGGTCACCAAAACCTGTAAACTGAAAGTGTTTATATTGCATATTAGATCACTGTCCATGTACACGAGCACTTGTTTAAACCCACACTCCAGCAATAATATCTCAACCTTACAAATTCAGAGCCTGCCTAATCTCTGTTTAACGAAATCCAAACAAGGAAGCCCTGTGTCCCCAAATGCTGCTCTGCCTTCATCCCAACAGGCGGGCTCTGGGCTCCTCTGTCGAAGTGATTATTGCTGTCCAATTCCTTGCCTTTCTCTCAAGGCCATTCCCTTTCTGCAGGATGACTCATTAGCCCCGTCCCCGGCAGGGAGCTGACATCCAATTAACCAGCTGACAGTGCTCCAGTGGCTCCCACTACTCCGCTGAGGCTCTGTTTACAAACACAGGCTGCTGTGCCCATAAAGGAGGGGAAGTTGAAAGTCCCCCTGCCAGGCCAGTTTGTCCAAAATGTTCAGAGTCCCTTAAACAATACCTTTGTAGGGCATATTGCGTGCAGCAGGATGCAGTCACCCTAATGGGAACAGCTGCATTTGGCGGGAAACAGAGCAGCAACGGGTACTGAGACAGGAGCATCAGGGCTTGGATCCCAGTTGCAGCTGGGAAGCCGAAAGAAATTAGCAGATGGGGAAATATCACTGAATTCTATATGGGAAAGCACCCAAAGAGTTCATCCAGAGTGATGTAGAGGTCTCTCTGACAAAGAAATAAGCTTTTGAGTATTAAACCACAGGTGCTGCAACTCCTGCACCAGGGAACAAGTCATTTTACCAATGCATAGCAAAGAAGCTCCAAATCCCCTACACACTCGAACAGGAACATGGTGTTCCTTGCAGAGAACAGAGGTTTCCAATTTGCAGGGCCTCAATGAAGAATGCCTCTGCCTTTGATCTGTATGTCTGTTGGTCTCATTCATTGGCACTGCTTAGATTTTTTCCCCTCTTTGACCAACTCCACACAAAAAAGGTGCCCAAGAAACTATCATCATTGCTACCACAATTTCTATTTCGCACCAGCTAAACCAAATAACTGCTCATACTGAGTTACAGGTCTGCCTTGGCACAACAACTTCAAACTTAGGTCAGAAAAGTTTCTCCTAACTTGGCAGCTAGGAGATCTCCCTTGCAAGTCTGAAATTAGACTTCAAATTCATATGTTTCTGAGTATTAACTGTATTTTTGGGATTATGATCTACATCCTAATTTTTACCCACAGCTCCCTTTTTGAGTTAGGTACAAAACTACACACTGATCCAGTCACTTTCAAATCTGAGCCAAATTCAGATGAATTTTTCATAACCACAGTCTCATCTTTTTAAATACCTGCACTTGCTACAAACCAAGGCAGCAGCTGATTTTTGCAGTGAGAAATGACAACACTACCTCAAGAAGGTCTCCACAGTAGTACACTGCATCTCTGAGTAAGAAACAGAGAAGAGATGATCCCAAGAGAGATAGGGAAGCACCAAATCCTTATTCTTCTTTCTTCCAAAGCTGTTTTGCACCATGCAGACATGCTTATAAAGTGTTATGCTGAGATTAAGCACCCACTCCTTCAGATTTCCCCCTCTCACACTATTAGTGTGATACAAATAAGAATTTATTGAGAATGTAAGGCTGAACATTTAGTCTCTATGCTTTTTCTTTAATGTAACTATTCCTACTTGGTTACACCACAGGCAAAGATTTCAGCCAGAGAAGGTTCTCACAGGCAAACACAAAGCAAGTGTTTACACTGTAAGAGCAGATTTAATAGCCTAAGAATTTACCCCTCCACCTCCTCTAGATAGCTGTTGACTAGAGATGAACATGTCAATAGCCTGTACCTGTAGTACAAGAGACATCGGTGCTTCCAACCTGCAGCAATGCAGCTCAGCCAGGCGCACTCAAATCATCTTCAGCAGCAATATGAGACCTCAGGGACCTCTCACATTCTGGTCCTTAACTCACCAGCAGCATTCGCTCACAAGAAATAAGAAATAGATGAGCGACAGGCACTTATTTAGCCTTGAAAATAATTTCAGCTCTAACCAGCTAATCACAGCTGAGAGGACAGCCTCTGCTAAGAAAAGCTATTGCTCTATCTGGATGAATTATATTCTGGGTGAATTATTCCAAATTATCATGTACAGATCAACTTTATCCGTTAATTAACTGCCCTAATTCATTACATTATAGAAGCAACAATGATAATTGCCATGAACATTGTGGTGTGACACCAGAGCCTCAAACCAGCCAGCACAGCAGCACACAACAGCATGTGAGTCATGTGCCCTGTCCCAGGCCCTGGGCTGTGCTCCAGCTGCAGCCTGGTCATAGGAAAATTAAGAGTTCCTTCCAAATTTAAATCAACTGCTCAGGACTTGGACCAGGCAAGTTTTTTTTATGAAAAAACACAGAAATGGTGATTTCATGATCTCTCTAGCTTATCATGTCTGGGTTTTCTTTATTATTTTTCTTTCCTCTCATTTCTAATTGAAATATAACTTCTCCCCATTTTCGAATGCTTTTACAGTTCATGTCTGAGTTCATCTCTGTCTTCTCTATATACCCCCACAGCAGCAGAAGACTGTCATCAGTTTCATTCAGCCCTCTCCTCCAAGCTAAGCATCCCCATCTCCCTCACCTTCACATTGTCCAGTCTCCTGACCTAGGTCCTCTAGTTTGACAACTTTCTTGCATTGTGAAGACCAAAACCAGATGCAGTACTTCATATGCAGTTTCACCAGTGCCTAGTAAAGGTCACCAACCATCTCCCTCAGCCTGCTCACTGTGGTCTTGCTAATGCACCCCAGCACACAGGTAGCCCCATCTGCCCACTTCTGCTTTGTCCAGGTACTCATAAAATTATCTGTTTGTTGGCTGTGTCGAATCACCAATCCCTGGAGTTCTTTTTGATGCCTGTTATTAAAACTGTCTTCTTTCTATGCTCAGCATTTGAAGTTAAATGAAGTCCAAGAACACTAAAACTGTTTTAAAAGTTTGGGCAGAAATAAGCTCATCCTTTCTGTGGACCACATACATCCACAAAAAAAAAGTCTCTAACTATACTGCTTTGAATCCTGTGGCATAGACCAATTCGCTTGTGAAAGACCAACAGATGGACAGAAAGAGACACCCTCCTCCCCCCTCTGGCTGGTATCAATTCCCATTAAAGACTCTCCTGTGTCCAGACTATGCATGCTGACCACTCAATGCAGGCAAAATTGCAATCCACCTTGATTAACTTCTTAACAAGTTCTTTGCGCCTCCCTTCTTGTTCCTCTACCAGTCACAGTCCTTCCCTCTAAAGTTTTCCTCTAATTAATTCCATATTAAGCACTGAAAATCGGCAGGGTCCTCTCAGACGCCCCTTGTCCCTTTCTGTGCAGACCCTCCGGGTCCCCAGTGCTAAGCCCACTGGTAAAAAGCTGACATCTGTGCAGCAGCTCCCAGGCTGCACTTTCAGGTACAGCATGTGTTGCACCTTGAACTACCATCTCATTTCAGACCCCACCATTGAGACCAATTAAGTACAGAGCATGCAAGGAGCTGACCGAGTGTCGCATGCTGGCTATAACCACAAGGACTTAGAGGCCCCAAATCTGTTACTACCAAGCTGTTCCTGACAGCAGCATGCTGCCTCCTAACAAAAAGAATAGATTAAGATCAATCAAGTCTCCCTCTGGCTTGTCAGTGGGACTTTGGACTACACCTTCCACCCAAAACTTCCCTCCTCTCCTGCTTCAGAACACCTAGGCAGCTCCAGGCTAACAAGGTGGCTGCTGAGTCAAGTCTGAGCTGAACCATATGTTCATAATTAGTTAACTTCTTGCTTTATTGCTGGAAGCACTATCAATAAATCAGTGACAGCCCGTAGTGGCCTTAGGAGATGCAACAAGCCACCCCCAGCCAGCACGGAGCCCTCCCCTCCACACGGGCAACTGGCCATATTTCATTCCAGCTGTGGTATTGTGCACTGAATTAACTTTATCCTCAATTTAGAAAGCCAGCATGAAATCAAGAGACCTGAGGGAAAGAATAAAGAGAAAGAAAGAAAGAGAGGGAGAAAAGGAAGGGGAGGGAGGAGAGGGAGAAATCCTAGCAGGTCAATTCAAAAAAGAGTTTGGTGAGTGACCGTCTACAGGGATAGTGCTGCTTAACCCATTGCTGCACGGCTGGCTGTAGGCAGCACATTAATTAATAAGAGCCTTTCTGCCTCTTATTGCCTGGAGCTGTGGTCGAAGGTTTCTTACCACACACTGAAGGGGGAACCCAGTGATATAATTATTTCTTAACCAGTCAAACACTGTTAGGTTGCAGCCTGGATAGCAGATAAAGCAGAGCAATAGGCAACAGTGGAACCAGAATGAATCTGTCTGGACACACTGTGAGTTCTCATGGTGAGTGTGCTCACACAGAGCTGTGTCAGCTTGAGCAAAGTGCTGTGACAGGCCAAATATTCCTGGATCTGGGAAAGCACACGGCAACTGTCACACTGCCAGGTGTTAAGGCAGATTCCCTATGGGCAGTGGAGAGTGCTGCTTCTAGGCAGCAATTCATAACGCCTGAATCCAGAGCTCACCTATGGTCCTCACACTTCTGTGTACCATGAAGTAACACAGGCAACCTGAACATCATCCACAACTAAATGATGAAATGCCTGCAGTTTACTCATCCTGGGATCATTCTGCCTGCCTGAATGTTTAAATGAAGCATGGCCTGGGCTCACACTGACAACTTTTATCTGGGGGAAAATGCACCTGGAAAGGTCATTGCCATAAGGCAGAATAAGTGCTGTCACCCTCCTAGAGCTGATGGAACTTTGAAAATGCAGCACAAAATAATTCCTTTCCCCCATGTTTCTCAGTTTCCCCTATACTCAAAACTTAAATTCAGTGTAAGACTCTGAGCGAAGGCTTCCTGATTTACTCAGCTGAACCTTCTTGCTGTGCCCGGGTGGGAGCAGGGGAGGGACGCTAGCAAGTCCTCCAGTGTCCACCTGCGACATCCTCCCATAAAACATCCCAGGGTCCAGGAGGGCATGAAAACCAAAATATTTTCAGCAATAAGCTAACCTTCCGAATTCATGGTACCAAACCACATCTTTGAAAGAATAAAATCTATAATTACTGCTACTCTTGAAAATAAAACTGACAGTAATTACAGAGGGCTATTCCTCAGTAAGAACATCTAACATGATATCTTCCTCATCACACATTTAAGCAAAGTAATAAAAGCAAGGGATTGAAGGACAGTTTGCAGGCTGGCAGCCAAACCAGCATGGAGCACTGTAGGGTCTTTCAGTTCCCCAGTGAAGTATTTTTTCCAGGGGGCCACACTCCTTCATGCCCGAGGCACCAAGGGTGCTTGTCCAGACTCTTCCTTGTAGATTTGTATCTCCTCAGTGCTTGAGATTACAGAGAGGTCTAAGCCCTGTCCTTGAACATAAAAGTCTCTTAAAATTTGTGGAATTGCAAAACAACATCCAACAGCCAAGAGCTGATAATTCCAGGTTAAATTAGTTCGGTTCAAATGAAGCTGCAATTTCTCAAACAACAGTACACCTTTCTAGCTCTCAGGGAGAGATCAGCAAACATTGACCAGAGCCAACAAGGTCCCCATGTGCATGTCAGGAGTCTGCTGAGCTTCAATGCTGGCCATGGATGACAGACCAGTCACTGCAGCTTCTGTGGGTGGCAAGAGGTCTCATTTCTGTCTGACTGGAAAGGGAGGAAGGAGAGATGATAGAGAATCCACATGAGCTTCTGGGCAGCTCAACAGCTGCCATTTAAGTCTCTGCTCTTTCCAGTCACTTCAGGAGACTCAGACACAAGAACCTGGTGCCAGGAAAACATCTCCCCTCCAAAGCCTGCTCTGTTGCACTGTACTAACCTCTTCTTTCTTTCCCTGCTGTACTATTGCAGTTTGCAGTGGAATTGTAAAATTACAGTAAGGCATGGATGAATCCTGCTCTCTCATCCAGGAGCAGTTAAAAACCAAATACTTCTCTTGTTTCTTATTCACTCTCAGGCCTTTTTACATTGCTTTGGCACAGTATGAGGCTGCCAAATGGATACAAACCTCCCCCCATCTCTTTCTACTCTAGGATAGCATAAAATATTACCAAACTAAAAAAATCCTGTCTGCAGTTATTATCCACTGCATATCATTGCTACAAGGGAAGTCATGTTGCCATTGAAGTCTGTAAACTTTTGGTTAAAATTAAATTTCAGCAAAAATTCAGGGAAGAAAACAGCTCTGATGTGGTTTGAATGGAATTCTTTTAAAAGGCTTTGGGATTTGGTAGACATTTACTCTTTTAATCCATTATATCAAAATAATTGACAAAATCACAATGAAACATTTTGTTCCTTCCTAAAAACAAAAACCAAAGAGGGGAAAGAAAAAATCTCTCACAGAGAATTAAAAAGCATTCAGGTTTCATTCCAACGAGCTGGGCGTCAGGACCTCGGCATTCTTCGAGAAAAGAGATTATTGTCTCCAGCCAGCTCTGGTGTAAGCCTGTAAAATCCTCTGCCAATCTTTTAGATGAATTACCAGCCAACTAATTCCTTTTCATCACCAGTTCATCGAACACTACCTGCATGGACTAGGAGCTGGAAATTTTGTGTATACAGACAGAGCTGTTTTACTAGGATATCTCCCCAGTGACTTATTGCTTTAACTCAGCCTTTGAAAATATGCACAAAAACCCTGACATCTTTCTCAGCTCATGACAACAACATCCTTCACCTTCTGACCCCCAACACATTTACACACATCCTAGAATCTTTCTTTCATTATTGATTAGGGAAGGCAATGCCATACAGCTCTGCAATAAAGAGATGCCCTCACACATATTTACTCAGATCAGAGATCTCTGCCAAACATCCCAACTGCCAGCCAAGAATGGAAAGTGCCCAGCTCTACACCCAAAGCAAGATGGAGAGAAGCCAGACTGCCAACTCCTGAGCCCCAGCCAAGAGGAAAAGCACTGCTAAATAGGTGAAGCCCAGTACATTGGTACTGGCAGCACCGTTCACACAGGAGGAGCTCACAGGCCAGGTTAGACGCAGGCAGATGCACACATCACTGGATGATTAGACACAAGGCCCCATTCAGCTCTGCATCTAGTCCCATGAAAATTCATCCTAATTTGGACTAAACACGTGAGCTAAGCTTTTCTGGCAGGTCTCCCTGCAAAATAGTTTGACTTCAATAGAAAACACCATGGAGAAAAACATGGCTTTTCAGCACACGGGTCTTTCTCTTGTAGGTGCAACAATTTCCCCCAAACCATGATGGTCAACACTCTGAGCACACTCAAGAAAAACTGTTTCTGCCATCTGTTATTTAACCCTGGGACTACCTCAGTGCATTTGTTTGCACTGCTGAATCACTTTCTATCATGTAAAGGTTACTTAGCTGCAGCATGGCAGCTCAGTGCAGTGGGAACCTCTGGAATGAGGGACATCACCAGCAGCAGCGTGCCGCTGATGCCAGCCAAGAACAGGCCTTGCTTCCATAACTACATCATGGTTTATATTAAAACTGCCATCCAATTAACCCCCAAAGTCATGAAAAATTATCAGTTCACAATTAATTTTGTCTTCCTGAGCCAATTGGTCTCAGCCAAGAACAAAGGGACTCATTTGGCCAGGGGCTACATGAGGACATTTTTTTATTACAGAAATGTGAAATCTAAGCGGACACACCAGTCCTGACTGAGAGATGAGGAACAGAAACAAAGAAGCAGAGACTGACTTACGTCTATACCATAAACAGGTGATGTTCTGAAGTTTCAGGCATTTAAGTGCTACTATAAAACTGTACAATATCAGGCGCAGGAGTAGAACATATTTCTCTTCCTTAAACCAATCAGACTGGCAACAGTTACAAATTCTCACCTGAAGTTTTCAGAACCCATCAACTCATCAAAAGTCAGCCCTGAGATCAGGACCTCAGAGTTCTTGTATTACAAAGGAAAGGGTAAGAAACAGGCAATAAATGAAGCCTGTGATGAGTTCTGAGAGAACATGTCCATAGGATGAAAAACCAGTGCAATTAATGTCTTCCTCTGACAAAAGGTCAATATACCCAGTAGAATTAATAAAAACATTCAAAAGAAAACCCCAGAATTTTAAAACTATTTTTATTTTTTCAAATCCTCTCACTCTCAATAACATTCTGTAAGCAGTGAATTCTGTAAACATACTCTGTGTTCATAAAACTTGCGTTTATCCATTTGCCTTTCCGTTTCAGGGAAACCTCATTCCTGTACCTGGGGGTATAATCAAGTGCAACCTAGAGGACTGCTTCTCAGATGGCTGGCAAAACAGAAAAACAATTACACAAATCCAGACAAACACAGCATAGGTTATTGTTTATAACACATCAAATGGCACACAGGGAAAACAGAAAAAGCCAAAGCCACAAATGTCCATGAACAAATTCAGACGGGAAATTGGAGTGAAATTTTGAAGAGTAAAAGCAGTACCAGAGAAAGTCTCTTCTAGTCCTGGAACTTCATGAGCAGTTATCTGTTCTTACCTAACAGATCTCTCTTCAAAGCAGAGATCTGCTGTTCCTTTTGAAACAACAGCTACATCCACAGGAGAAACCCAAGATTTCCTGTTAGCAGGGGTGATAACAGATGGGGGAAGCACTTGTCGACACAACACATGGCACAGATGTTATTCAAACATTTCACCTGTAAGAATACTCAATCCATAAAAAGTATTTAGAAAACCTTAAACTTTTTCAGATAAATTCCATCCTCTAGTCACTAACTCACCATTCTTGCTGCGAGAAACTGCAGGTAAATCCCGAAAGGTGTTTTGCAGTTTTTCCATCTTGTAGTCATCTTTTTTCTTTATTCTAAACACTTGTGAAACTCTACAGTACCAAAAACTATCAACATGGGAGAGCTGGAGCCCAACAGCACTAAAGACTCAGTTTACTGCATTTTACAGGAAATCAAGCCCATAGGTGTATTCACTGCCACCAGACAGTGATTTCAAGACTAGTAACTAGTGTGAGAGAGTGAAGAGAAAGGTAGACTGCCCTAAAACATACCAGAAATATATAAAAGAGAAAGATTTCCCCATGTTTTTCTCTAAACAATGGTGTTACACAGCAACCTGAGTAACTTTGGTCATCTGTCCAAGAAACAGCTTAATATCAGCTGGAATATTTTCTGAGATGGGTTCCTAAGTTAGGAAAGATTGTAAGAGAACCTGCCTTCTTTGACCTAAAGAAAAAGGAAAAGACAATGTATGACAGCGCTTTGCAAAGACATCAAGGCTACACACTGGAGAGGGAGATGAAGTGTCTAAACTAGAGCAAGAGCTTGGCACAAGGACAAAAGGGATTATACCTGCTATGAATACATTCAGCCTGGAAACTAGAAAGTGTCCAGCCATCAGAGCTCAGAGCACGGTGTAGCCTCACAGTGGGAATAACATAAGGAAAATAACCTAATTAGTTTTAAGAGGGAGATTGAGAAGTTTAAGAATGTCTCAACAGCAGGGGACTGGATTTGGGAAGTGCCTTTTAGTCCTGCATTCAAGGAGGAAGACTGATCAGAAAAACAGTCAGAACCTGTATCTGCACAAATTCCCTTTCAAAAGCGTTTTTGCAAATCAGTCTCATCAGGTTTAATTTCTCACACCTTTGGTTCACAAACATAATCAGAGGTTCATGCAAGTGCCAGGTACCTGTGTGTACCTGTCTACAGGTTAATATCCTGACTTATAAGTGAGCCTCTGTTTTGTCACTGATTCACTTAACCACTCTTAACATGGATAAGAAGCACTGTAGCAGTAATATGGCAGGACAAGTAAAAGCGAATTTGGGGTGGGTTTGGATACCAGTGCAAGTGTCAGCATGCAAAGTAACCCATACTGTAACTGTTGTAAGCCTGGTATAAAACTTGTATTAAACTACCTGTAGATACTATTTCCTTCTGTGTAACATCCCTTCTGAGAGCCTATTCACTATGATGCAAATGCAACTTTAAGGCCATTTTTACATTAAAAAATGGATAAACCAGAAAAAAAGGTTGGGTTTTTTTAATACTAATCTGAAGGATTAGCTTCACCATTGTTGTTTAAATAATAAAAAAAAAAAAATCATAGAAATTACAATAAAAAATACAGGCACAAATAACATACAGTAACTAACACACTGCAATACCCTTAAATGTGTGTTCCCAGAACCTCAGAAAAGAGTTGCTATGACATTCAAAGTGAAACCTCCACTGAAGCAATATTGTAGTCTTGATAAACATTTTGCCCCAAACTTTATTCCCAAATAAAGAGGTCCATCATTAACTGCAATAAGCAGTAAGAGTTCCAAATGAAGAGGAAAATTAGCAATGGTTGTTACTTAGTTTTGTTTGACATGCACATATCAATGGGTGATTGCTACTGTAATTCAACCTCTTCCATCATCATGTTTGAGCATCCATGAACCATTTTGCGAAATTAGGTGTTTCTCTCCTACAAAAACATAATTTTTCTTTCTTTGCAGTCACCCAGATGGTATCTCCCCAAATCTATCAGGCGTCTGATTTGGTTGATTTTACCCATGTACCACTTTTCACTCCCCAGCATATCAACCTCGGTGAGCTGACCTAAATTCCTGGATCTTAGAAAGCCAGCACTGTCAGCCCCCATCCAACACCAGCTGTGCGGACCCAACAATGGCTTAGAGGTGGGTTTGAGATGACTGGAGAGGGAGAATCCACACCCTCCCTGGGCAGCTCTTCCAGTGCCTGCCACCCTCAATAGAATCAAGTTCTTCCAGATGTTGAGGTGAAGCTTCTTGTGTTCTAGTTTATGGCCATTGTTCCTCGTCCTGTCATTGGGCACCACTGAAGAGAGTCCGGCACCCTCCTCTGACCCCCGCCTTTGACATATTTGTATGCGTTGATGAGATCCCCGCAGTGGAGGCCCCGTTCCATCAGTGTCTCCTCGTAAAAGAGCTGCTCCAACCCAGAATTATCCCCTGGATGTGCTGTTCAGACACCAACGCTCCTCGCGGCTGCCCCGCAGACGAGCCGCGAGGTGACACGGGGGGCACGCCCTGCGCACGGCAGCCCTGCCCTGCGCCCGCCGCGGGCTCTGCGCCCTCCGGGCCCGGGGCACAGTGCCGGCAGCGGGGCACAGGAGCGGGGCACAGTGCCGGCAGCGGGGCACAGGAGCGGGGCACAGTGCCGGCAGCGGGGCACAGTGCCGGCAGCGGGGCACAGGAGCGGGGCACAGTGCCGGCAGCGGGGCACAGTGCCGGCAGCGGGGCACAGTGCCGGCAGCGGGGCACAGTGCCGGCAGCGGGGCACAGTGCCGGCAGCGGGGCACAGTGCCGGCAGCGGGGCACAGTGCCGGCAGCGGGGCACAGTGCCGGCAGCGGGGCACAGTGCCGGCAGCGGGGCACAGGAGCGGGGCACAGGAGCGGGGCACAGTGCCGGCAGCGGGGCACAGTGCCGGCAGCGGGGCACAGTGCCGGCAGCGGGCACAGTGCCGGCAGCGGGGCACAGTGCGGCAGCGGGGCACAGTGCCGGCAGCGGGGCACAGGAGCGGGGCACAGTGCCGGCAGCGGGGCACAGTCCCGGCAGCGGGGCACAGTGCCGGCAGCGGGGCACAGTCCGGCAGCGGGGCACAGGAGCGGGGCACAGTGCCGGCAGCGGGGCACAGTCCCGGCAGCAGGGCACAGGAGCGGGGCACAGTCCCGGCAGCGGGGCACAGTCCCGGCAGCGGGGCGCTGGAGCCGGGCACAGTCCCGGCAGCGGGGCACAGTCCCGGCAGCAGGGCACAGGAGCGGGGCACAGTCCCGGCAGCGGGGCACAGTCCCGGCCCCTCAGGAGACACCGCCGCTCCCCCCGCCACCATCCCCGCGCGGCGGGGGCGGCGCGGGCTGATGACGCCATCTTGGGCAGCCCCAACATGGCCGCGCTGGGGGCGCTGCGGGGCCCGGCGGGATCCACGGCGGATCCACGGCGCGTTCGCCTCTCGCACGGGGCTGCTGCAGGCGCTGAGGGCTCCCCCAGCCTGCCCGCCCCTGCACCTCTCCTCTCCCGGCTTTCCCCGCCTCCGCCGGACCGTTTCCCAGCGCGCTGCCGCCCGCGGGGCCCCAGAGCCGCGCTGCTCGCCTGGGATGTGCCCGGTGTGAGGGAGCCGCCGCTGCCACGGCGCCCCGCGGCAGCTCGGCACAGAGAGCAGACCGGCCGAGGAGCTGCCCTGGGCCCTGGCGCGTGTGTCACACGGCTCCTGTTTCTTGGTAGCCAGCAGGGGACACAGCCCTGCAGAGTAGTTGGCATCTGAAGGGAATGGGTTATCACAGCAGTTATCAAATGTGCTGTGCTGCGGGTTAAGAAAGCTAAAGAGTGACCCCAGGCACTGTAGGTTCAGAGTGCAAGGCCTTTTTAAAACGCTTCTGTTGGAAAAAATACAAGGCAGGAGATGGCAGTGGTTTAATTTGGTATAACTGCCAGTTTACCTTGGGCAGCAACTTAGAAAAATAGCGAGTAATAAAAGAGTGGAAGGCAAATGGCCCTCTTGGTTTGTCCCTCCGGTATTGTCCCTGGGGTTTGCTGATGGGGAAACAGCACTGAGCATCCTCAGGGGAGAAATGAAAAGACCATCCCATATGCCAGCATGGCCTGCCCTCGGCCCAGCCTCATCCTTGCTAGCTGCAGACAGGTGGGGATAGCACCTGGAACAGCCCTTGCCATGGCAGGGGCAGGATCCTGGCGGAACAACTGCTTTGCTGTTGGCTTTGTTCCTACCATCCCCTGTGCTATTCAAAGACAGACCCTCAGTGGAGATTTTTCGTGTGATTTTTTTGTTACCCCCTGGGAAAAACTCAAGTTCATCCATGGATTTTGATTGCTACATAAATCTGATATGAATCAGAAGTGTCTATATGGAGACAATCTCTGCCTTTCACACACCTGTTCATGGCTTTTGCAACATTATGGTAGGAAATCCCATATGATAGTAAACCTTTTACCACTGCCACATTTATATCCTAAGATCTGCTGGGAGCCTGGGGCTTGACAGAAAACATTCCTGATATAGTGAGACATTTGCAGGAGCTTATCATGCAGACTCTGTTGTTCTGAAACCTGCACTTTATTCCTCAGAACTATCCACAAAAGTGCTCTGAATCATATTTGCTTCTACACATCTCTGAGAAGCTAAGCAAAACCCACTCAGTCAGCCAGGCAGGTTGGACAGACTTGTTTCTTCCTGCTGGATTTTACAACTGCAAACAAGCCTTCGAAACAAAACAAAACAAAAAACTCACCAGCAAAATAGCAGACTTATTCTGAACATGTGGGATGCTTCCCTGGATGCCTGCTCATTTCCTGGAGTGAAACTCAGACACACGAGTTCACTGCTGCCCTGAAGTGTGTGGAAGCTTTTTTTCCCTTCTCCCTCCTTTTCTTTTCCCTCCTTCCTTGTGGTGATTTGTGGGACCAGAATGACTTTGATTTCAGCAAGTTTGCTGTTTATTCACGTCACAAGTTTGACAGCTTTACACCAAATCAGATTGCTGGGTTTCAGGAGAGCTCTGAGGCGTCACTGGGAGCTCCTTTAGATTAAACTCGCCTCCCCGGTCTCCCCCCTCTCCCCCTCCTTCAGAGCCATTTAAACCTCTCTGGGACTTTAACAGAAACGTGCTCCCAAGACCTGCATTTCATTCTGCCACTACTATGGTAAGTGCTCTTTGCATTTCTCTCGACCTCGAGGCAGAGGAGAAGAAGCTGGTCTCTCCCTTGGGGGAGTGCAGTAGATTTTGTGCCCTCTTAAGATGGGAAAGAAAGAGGGCTCTCCTCTACCTGCCAGTGCAGTCTGTGCTCCTGTGCCTTCCCATGGGTGGGCAGACTCCCTGACTGAGGCTCCAAGCTCTGCCGTTGCCTTCCTTTCAGAGATTTAGAGTTGCTGCAGATGAGGCTTATTTGGAGGAGGGAGAAAGGGTGAATCCAGAGGCAACCCCAGGCTTTGCAGTCTGGGACTCCTGTTGAACTGCCGGGGCAGAAGAGAGTGCGAGCAGCCAGGAGGTGACTGCTGGCTCTGTGCTGCTGCTTTAGAGCTGAGTCGAACACCCATGGTGGCAGGCTCGGTCTGGCCAAAGACAGCATGGGACCTCCCTTCAACCCTGAACCCACTCGGGACCGTAGCATTCCCCAAGGGTTTGCAGGAACCTGAGCCGCCTCCCTGGCACAGCTGTGGTCGGAGCCCCAGTGCCGCGGGGGCTGGCGGGGCGTCACTGCCCGCGCTCGGCGCACGGAGCGGTGCCACCGGGACAGCGGGCACCGGGTCAGGGCTGGCCGCTGCCTCGGGGGCCGGCGGCGCTTGGCAGGGCGGTGGGGCTGCTGAGCACAGCCCGGCCGGGACAGCAGCGGGCAGGGAGAGAGAGCGCTGCCCCGCCGGGCGCTTCTGCCGGGGCTTGGCGCGGCCGGGCTGGCACCGCCTCTCCTCGGGGGCCGCCGAGCGCCCCATCGCTTCGGCCCCTTCCCTCCGCAGAGCGCCGGCCGGCCGTGCCCGGAGCCGGACTTCGCCGGGGGCTCGGGCTGCGCCTGCCCCTGGGCCGCCCCCGCCGGTGTTTCCAAGGAGACCTGGGCCGCCGTCTGCGCCGCGGAGCCGCCGCACAGCCAGGGCCGGCGGGAGGCTCGGCCGCCGGGTGAGTGCGCTCCGCTGCCGCCGGGGCCGGCCGCAGCCCCAGCCGGGCCGGGAGCGGCACGGATGGGAGCGGCACGGACGGGAGCGGCACGGGGCCGCGCTGACCCTCGCTCTGCTCCGCAGGCCAGTTCTGCAGCCCGCAGCTCGGTGCCCAGGACGCGGTGTGGCAGGGAGACCAGCTGTCCTCCCAGCTCTACAGAAACAAGCAGGTAAAGGCTCCGCGCTCCCCAGCACCCCCGGGTTCACCCCACGAACTTTGTGTCACCTCTGGCACCTTCTGGGCTGGCTTATGGCGTGTCTCCTCCCTGTCCCTGGCACGGATCGGAAGTGACACACAACTGTTGTCCTTTGCTTGAAGCATTTGTCTCCCCCATATTGTCCTGTGAAGTTGGACCAAGTGTGGTGGGGTTCCCTATCCCTTGCTCCCCTCTTACATCTTGTTGCAGCAGCAACTTTGGCACTAAAGAAAACCAGGGGCATGAACAGGGCGTCCCTCAGGCTCTGATGATGTTTTTGGCTAAAATATGTGTGTCCTCCTGATTCCACCAGGTTTAACTTCATGGGAAATGCTTCCACCAAAATTGCCTAATTACATGGAAGATCAACCATTTTGACCAACGGGTTTTCCTTGTTAGTTATTTTCTCTTATCTTTCACTTTTTTGTAAATTCCAACAAGAGACAGGAGAAACTCTGTCTTAGATGAAGGAACTCCAGATTGATGACTGATCAAGTACTTGGAATGATGTTTTGACACAGTGAAGTCAGTGAAAATTCAGATATTAACCTAAAGGTCCCTGGAATCAAACCGTAGTTCCAGAAGTCAGTGTGCTTCTTTCTTTGGCTCATTTAAGGCTGTTCTTACCTGAGCCTGTGCTCAGCAGGTGCATGTGGTCCTTGGCAGAAGAGTCTTTGTCCTCCTAAAGAAGTCTCCAGAGCTATGATCAGGAGCCAGAAAAACCTATCTGTAAGCACTTAGATTTCTCATGGAAAAGTATTAGGTGTCTGCCATTTCTGTTCAGCTTTTGAGACCGAATCTCAGCTCTGTATATGTACCAGGGCTGGCATAGTGGGGTCCAGAATTGAAGAGATCGCTGAATGCTGCTGTATCATAAAGAATGGCAACTGCATCTTCCTTCTGCACTCTATCCCCATAAATTGTTAGTTTGCAACTCCTCCTTTTTTTTTCCCCAGCCAGCTATAAATGGGAAGGAGGGGTGCAAAGGGATGTTTACTGCAGCTCAAGAGGAGATCCTGAAGCTGCTGTCATGACCGTGACCATTTCTGGCTGCTCACAGGGCTACCTGTAATTCTTTTCTATTATTATTCTGTGGTTGCAGGTTTTTTCAGAGTAATCTTCTCAAACACTCACTTAAAGATTAAGGGAAGTCAAAAGTGAAAACTGAGCAGTCATGCCACTTAGATTTATGGAGACAAGAGGCTGGAGGGGATGGGTTGAGCTCACAAAGCAAACACCCAGATCATCATATCCAAGAACCTTGTACAAGAGGGCAATTGCTATTAAGTTACAGAGTCAACACCTATTCATCAATATCTCTATTCCACAGCTTCAAGATACTTTGCTTCAGAAGGAAGAGGAACTTGCTAGGTTACATGAAGAAAATAATAACCTTCGACAATACCTGAATTCTGCCCTGATTAAGTGTTTAGAAGAAAAAGCCAAGGTATTGTGTTCAAACCTGTCATACAAATGTGTGCAGAAGGAACAGGTTGATTAGGTAAAGGCCAGTAAAATATATGGAAAATCTAAGAGTGTAGATAACCTGCAGTGGACCTCACACTCACATTTAAATTCACAAAGGTAATGGTGTCCTCCAGGAATGATATCCTGTCAGGTTCTGACTGTGGAGACAGTGTAGCCTTGAATAATTAATTTATTAGTTAGCTATAAGTAAGTTAAAATTATATAGTCAAGGTAAAATTATTCCCTCCAATGCTTTTTTTTTTCAGTAAAAGGTTTAAATTTGAATATATATTTTTAACGTCTCTGTTTTGTCAATTATCCCTTTGATAAAAATTTTTTCCAGTTTATTAATTAAAAAGTTGGGGGGGTTATTTTAACAGTGAAATGCAAAATTAAACATTTCAGGTTGGATGAAACATTCTGTTAAACCAAGTGTGAAGGGTTGGTTTTTCTAACATTTGAATTCTTTGTCTCTCATCTAGATAAAAATAAAGAAAATAATTCTTTCGTGTCAGCTTAAAGACATTTTTTGCTATTCCAGCCTTGCCCATGAAACTGAACTATTGATTATTTGCTCAACTCTGTGGATTGAGCATGAGGTAAAAGAAGACTGTAGGACATAGGAGAGTTTTCTTTTCCATGCTGTCGATGAGTTGATAGCATGATGTCCTCCTTGCCATGGCCAGACCTGGCTCCTGGCAGCAGGAAGGGTGTCCTTCACTGGGCACAGCAGGGAGACTTGGCCACCCCCTGTGTCACGTGCAGAAGGGTCCACTGTGGAACTGTACTGGGAGGTGTCTGAGCAGTGAGTTCATGACATGGTGGGCAGCTTCCTTGTTTATTCTTGCCTTCCTTTGGCCATCCCAGGATGCCTGAGGGATCTTTGTCCTGGGATGATGACAACTGAGGTGAATTTGATGAGTGCAGGGCCACTCAGGCCACTGCTCTGAGCACTGTCTTGTCAGGATCACCCTGCTCCAGCATGAGTTACCTTTGCATCCTCCCTCTTTGTCAGGCTGCCACTTTGCTCCCCATGCCCTGCTCACCTGCCAAGTGCTGCTGTCACAGAGCCAGGTGGGAGCTCAGGGCTGAGAATGCCATCAAAGCACAGGTCTTGTTGACATGGTCACACTCTTCTCTGCCAGGGACAGTGCTGTTGCAGACACTGTAAAGGTACAAAATAATTGGGTCATACCCATATGTTTAAGCAGAGGGTGAAAAAAGAGTGTCTCTATAAGGACAGTAGTAACCACGTAGTTACCTTGTGCATCTGAAGTCAGAAACATGTTGCTTTTAAGTATGCAGAAATTCAAAATTTAATCTTCTGTCTCCACCTTGTTGTTTTGGGTTTTTTTAATAGAAACTACTGTCTGGCCATGGACAAAAAACCTGTTCTATCCTCAAAACTGCTAAGAGGAGATTAAAAGAGGACCACTGCTTTGTTCCTCAAGAAACTCCTCATGCTTCCAAAGCTAGAAGGAACCTCTTCAATGAATTCACTGCCTGTGAAGAGCAAGCCAGCCCTGCTGTGGACAGCTGGGTCTTGCAGACCTTAGGATTAAAAGATGTGAACACCATTGATGAAGCTTCAGCTAACTACAGTGCCCTGTCCCCAGACCTTGGAAAAGACACGTACTGCCTGAGCCCTGGGGGAGCAGTAGACTGTGAGCACAGGGAAGGAGCAGCAGCAGTGTTTAGCTGCAGCCACGTGCCTCCAGGCAGCATCAGCACCCATCCATGCAGCGAGGATTCTCCCTTCCTTCCTCAATTTCCTTCAGCACCATGCATCTCCTCACAGGTGCCAAGTGTTTCCTCCCTCCCAGCCTATGGGTTGCCTTATTTGACTGGTGGCTTGTCACCCAACAGAACAGAAGTGGCCTTCACTACGTCCCTGAGTCCCCACTGCAACGTGAGAACACACAGCTTCCACCAGGGCCAGGCCTTTGTGCGCGGATGACGATGGGGGATGGAGATTCACCTGGGTGCCCAAGCAGGCTGAATGATGCACCTGGATCAAGGGTCAGCCATAGGGGATGTAGGAGTCACACCTTACCTTGTGCATGAGGCAGGTTCAGGCAGCAAAAAGGACTTCTTTAAATGCTACTCTGGCCCTAACCCTCCTCGTTCCCTCACAGATTTTCACAGACATGACTCCAGATTGCACTTGGACTATTATCTGCCCCAGATGTTCAAACTGGTTTCCTTTCTCTTGTGCCTGTGTTGAGATACCTGTTTTTACTTGTTTCCTGGGCTTTTATCATCAGCCCTTCCTTGTAGTTTCCAGATAGTTTCCAGGCTGGAGGGCTTTCACCTTTGATGATCACTTTCACATGCACCAAACTGGAAAGCACTTTGGAAATACACCTCTCACTTTGGGAGTACACCTCTCTCACAGATATCCACAGCTAACAAAGGAAGCATAGGTTGTAGGCTGAGGATCAGCAGTTTCTGAGTGATTCATATCTCTCTTGACTACACAGATTGCCTTGGATTTAACAAATATCCATGGTTGCCTTAAGTGCTGCACAAGGCTCACTGACCTGCAGTTCTGTGGTGCTGTCACATTCTTTGAGGATGCCTCAATTAAAACCAGGATTTTCTTTTAATGCCTGGAGGCTACTTAGTTACAAGTGATTTGGCAAGTGCAGGGGATCTTCCTAAGGAGTGATTAAGAGACTGATGGGTTTTCTAGTATGATGTAAAGGTATTTTGTTGGTCAGTAAAGGGAGTTTACATTTGGGGAGGCGGTATCACTAAGTGGCTGGAGTGGGTCTTTGGGAACTCCAGCCTTCAATGCCAGTTCCTGCCTCTCTGTGTCTGCCAGAATGTGATGGGCTGAGGTTAAGACCAGCACTACTTTGAGAATTAAACTCTCTGAGAGAAGGTGCTGTAGCACTGCACAAGACAACTTTCAGTAGTGCTACTAAATGATATGAATGATTTGATGATATGAAGTCAATGGACATGAAGGGAGTTCACCAGTACTGTTTTCTGTTACCTTTGTCTTCAGTTCTACAGTAGTTTGATGCCTAAATATTCAAAACAGATTTACTTGGTTATTCTTGCTTTCAGAATGGGGCCACTGACATTGAAGAAGGACTTAAGTAAAAATAACAGAATTAAGAGTTTTCTTTCAGTGGTTATTTTCCTATAGAAAACTGGATATTCCTCTATTTTTAGAGGTGCCTTAGAATTGCAATATTTGAGACACTCCATCAGGAGCAGTAATGATTTCCCAAAGGACTTCTTAAATAAATAAACTGTATTTCTGGGTAGGTACTTTAAAGTAACTGTGGCAGACTTCCAGAATAGGCAATTTGAAAGCATTGATTTCACTGGATTAAAATTCACTGGTAGGCATTATTTCATTGGATTAAAAACCCAACCAAACTAAAAAAAAGCACCACACACCACCACAGCAAAAGAAAACCATAACAAAAACTCAGTAAACCCCCACAAACCCAAAGCAAACAATGCTCATGGAATAAATACAGGTATTTGTTTGGGGGGCTTGCTGTAGTCCATAAAATTGTAGTTGATTGATGAAGACTGGTCAGACAAAACCACTGTTTCTGTAGCACTTTTCTGCTTTTCAGTGAAAGCAGAAGAAAAATCCTGTCATAAAAACAACTCTTTTTTTTTCTCAATTCATTTATTTTCTGTTATTCTCCCCTTGCCCCACTACATAAGAAAGCATTGAAGAAAATACTCCTTTCACTGGAGTTTTTATTGGTGTGTGTGGTAGTGTAGAAAATGCCTGAGCTTAACCTGAGTGTGTGATGGGAATCCCTGGTAGGGGTGATGTGGGGGATGCACAGCAAACTGGAAATAAGACAGTGTGACCAGGGGACTACACCCAACACAGCTGTAGATGCCACATCTCTCAAAGTAGCTGTAAAACAGAAGTAGAGAACCATCTGTCTATGTTTTCTAACACTGTAGAATGCTATGAAGTGTGAATTTCAATGCTATGGAGTAAGCAGCACTAATAAGTGCTTTTGTCCTACCAACAAATCTTAAATTGTTGGAGTTTTTTCCTCTGAAGAGAGAGGAAAGCTTTCCATTTACCTCACATTTCCTTTTGACATTTTTCTATCACTGCATGTGAGAATTTCTCCTGCAGAGAGCCAGAACAAAAGTGTCAGATCTTTGGTACAATCCTGAAGTAGGGTTTCAGTAGGAACAAGCTGATGCTTCAGCCTTTGCCAGCCTTTTGTACAGGGGTGACTGATCCTTTGTCTCATAGTAAATAAATTAGGAATGTGGGGGAATAATTTACCTGAATGAATCCTCTTCTGTTCCTGTGGGTTCCTGAATTTTACTGTATATGAAGGAGCTGATTCCCATTGGAGAGATTTTTTTTTCTGAGCCTGACTTTACTGGAGTTCATTAGGGTAGAGGATCACAAGGTGCTGCTCCTTTCAATGCTGATAGTTGCTCCTGACCTGCACATGTAAACTTAAAATTCTAGTGTAGGAAACTGAGCAAAGTTCTCTGTGGTAATGATGCTGCTGGGCACTGGAACAGAGGGAGCACACTGGAAAGAGAAGAATGCCCAAAGCATTTTAAAAAATGAGTGATTTGTTTTACCCTGACACCACCATTTGGAGCAGTATTTCCTGAGTTACATTAAGAAGAATAGAAACAGGGTTTCTCTAGCAACAACCCACAGTAAGCAAGTCAGCCCAATCACCAGACCATTCCTTTAGATGATCATTTCTCCTACTGCCAAAAGCAAGCCATTGCTCAGCATACCTCACTCTAAACGGCCTGGTTCCTCTGAAATCCCACCTTTCTACAGGTACAATTGATTTGGAAAATGAATAAGAGCCTGAAGACATCTCATGGCAGATTACTGTCATGTGGTGGGATGTGAGGACAGTTACTGTCTGGGCTGGTGTTTGGTTGGTGTGTTGAGTGAACCTGCTGTGTCCCCATGATTTCCTTGGGTCTGGAAGCACTGAAGCTGTATTCATGTGAGGCAGTTCTTTGGCTTGCAAAGATGTGGGGGAGAAGGTCTTGCTGGTACAAAGCCTATATGGAGCTTTGAAATGGGTCTTCAGTCTTGTTTTGTTTTGTTTTGTTTTGATCTCCCTGTTTGTCCTTTGGTATCCATTCCCAGTGGGGGAAAGAAATTCAAAGCCACCCTGCTGCTCATGGAATGTCTGAGGTGGAGCCCAGGGAAGCCCATGATGCATTCCTATGCCCCTCCTATGCAGAGGTAGCTAGAGATCAATGGCAATGAGAGCAAAAAGTAGAAACAAAATCCAGTTCTTCTCACAGCCATCACAACTAGGTAGCCAGGAGATAGCAGAGACAAGTTTCAGCTTGGTACTGTGTTTCTAATTTCAAAAAATAGGCAGCTGGAAATGAGGACCAGGAGGCAAAAGTTCTGGGTTCTGATACTGCCTCTGGTATTACACTTGGTTTCTATGCTTTGGATTCTATGGAATTCACCACTGGATCAGTTCACAGCTATTTAACAAGAAAACACAACTCTTGCTGCTGCAAACTCCAGGAAGTTCCCTCTTGCCAAGGAACAGTACCAGGCCCATAAAACTCCAGGATGAGGAACTATGACTTGAATGGCCATGGGGCCCTGCATGGTTCTTTGAGCAGCAGTGAACTTCCTTGTCTGTAAATATTTATCTTGTATTAACATGATTTGGTTTATTTTTTTATTTGAAGTTTGCTTTATTATGTTAATATAACATGCATCTGCATAGTTTAAAATAATCCATGTTTCTAGAAAGGTACACTAGCAGAAATGGAAGTTAATTTAACACTTAATATGTTGATGTTCGTGATTTTTGTGATTTAAAAAGGCAGGATTATATGTAAATGTCAATTTTACCACTGTCACTAAGTTATGTCTAATAAAACTTAACATCGAATTGATGCAATTCTTTCTGCCCACTTTAGTGCCTATTAAACCATGCAGCTGTTTCTCACACAGCACAGCATCCACCTGGCACCTACATATTTTCCCAGAGGACTGCAAGGGACCTTTATTTCCTGCAGTTACAAGTGTCCACACAAGGACATGCCATGTTTTTATGTTACCAGCTCCAGCTATATTGGCAGCCACAGGTGTGCTCATTTCAGTCTGGCTTGCACAGCATATTGCAGTGACATATTATTGCTTTGACTCAGGAATAGATGCCATGCTACCAAACAACAAGGGAATATTGTGGGTTTTGTCTGTTGTTTTTGCAGGATCTGGCTCTCTCACTTAATAGGCTTGTACCTTCCTAGGCAGCTGAGCATCCTGATCCAGGACAGCCTGATTCATTGTAGTACTCTGAGTACTCCTGATTTTGCCTCTGATGAATTGATGATGAATTGCAAAATGGCACTGAGGTGTCACATAAAGAGACTGGAGATGAGAGAGAAAAGCCTGATTAAAAAATTCAAACCTCTACTCAGCTCTACTTGACAACAAAGAAAAGCCATTAGTTATTAACTTTTCCTTCTGATCATGAGCAGGTTTATTAGTAACCATGCACCAGCTGGGACCAGAGAGATTTTTCATTGGAATGGAGATGGCTTATTGCTTATGAAAAGACACAAAGAGAGCCTTCCTTAATCTCTTTTGCCCTCATCTAGAAGCCATCCTAAGTCTATGACATGATTCATAAACACTCTGGCCTGTTGCTGGGTAGCTGACACCCTGTCAAAAAGAGAGAGCAGTCTATAAATAATTCGAGGAATGAGCTGTGATTCACCTAAAATGCCATCTCTCCAGTCATTCCTCTGCTTCATTAGTTGTGCATCACCGAGATATTTCAAGGCTGAATACTTAAATGCAGTGCAGCCCAAGGAAATCAGTATATAATAATAGTTCACAAGGAACAGATTATAAAAATCAGTATGAGCATGAAGATCTGGGAGATCTGAAGTCCCTATTTTCTCTAATTTATTTTTAAAAATCCCACTTGAAGTGTGGCTGTTGTACTGGTATGCTTAGCTGAAACTCCCAACAGCTGCTGCCTCCAAAGCTGTTACTAGTCAAATATCACTCTAAATATTCATTTACTAAACAACGTTTGCATGTGCAAAATCTTCCACCATGACCCGTTATTCCCCGTTAGTGATCACGGAACACAGGGTCAGGAACGGGGAGCTTTGTGATGCTTTCAGGAGCACCAACAACATAACCAAAGCCAGCTTCCAGCTGTGCAGAGTGGGGACCTAGCCGCCCATTGGAGAGCACACACGTGCTGTCAGCGTCCCAGATGTGCTGGCACTGTCCCAGCTGTGCAGAAAGCAGCACAGCCGAGGCCGCAGCAGCGCAGCTACACCCAGGGGTGCGGAGCGATGCCGAGCGATGCCCCCAGGCTGTCACATCTAGGGGGGCCCAGTGCACATCTGGGGGGCTCAGTGCACATCTGGGGGGATCAGTGCACATCTGGGGGGGGCTCAGTGCTCTCCGAGCCGCTGGCGGCTCCGGCACGGCCCGCCCGCGGCCGCCGGCCCTGGCCAAGGTGCTGAAAGGGCGGCGGCGCTCGGCCCCGCAGCTGCGGGCACGGCGTGCGGGAGCCTCGGGGCGGGCAGGGGCCCCACCAGAGAGACCCGCGATATTCCACCCAAACGTGCCCTGCCCTGCCACCAGCAGCTATCAGGGCTCGAAGGACGCTGTCACGCGTGATGCCATTGGTTAGAAGAATGAGCTTGCTTTGATCTCGGGGTAATCTTTACCTGACAATAAACTGGGGCGAGAAAGCAGGGAGGAATACCACGTTCACGGGGCTACATCCTTGGTAATCGTAAATGGCGCTTTACAGGTACAAGCAGTGCTGGGCTCCTCTGCCCACGCTGTGAGGCAGCTGAGTTACAGGCAGGGTAATTTCAGAGTATCCTACTCCATATCACTGCATGCAGAGGAAGAGTCAACTGGAGAGCTCCCCTTTAGCAGTGTTATGAACTGCAGTTCATCCCAGATACGGAATAAAGAGGTTATCAACTGCCTTCCAGCTGGGACAGAGAAACCAAATAATCCCTGTGACCTTTGAGAAGAGCATCTTTTGTAACCTGCATGTTTTGATTGAGTATCAAGCTCCAGGCATTTAAGTTTGATTCTACAGAAACATTCGTTACTACAGAATTAAAATAATCATCACTCTATGTTAGAGGATTATTTAGATTATCCAAGTAGGAATATGGTCTCCATTATATAGGAAATTATATCGCAAATGTCAATCACTCTCTAGTAAATTTTGTTTTCTTTCTTTCCCCGACTAGGATTCCCAACAGCCTCCCTCATTCTAAAAGGTTTTCCAAAGTTACACTTGTAAGTAGGACCTACTTATATACTGTTTGGGTTTTTTTTCTCCAACATCCACTCTGGAATTACCTGAAAGACACCTGCTAAAATTATTTTCAGTAATCAAGAGATGGACTATATCATATATAACATAATAATAATAATAATAATATATTATATATATATATATATATATATATAGTAATAACTACGTTTCTGCCACTCTCCTACTTTTTGCTCATCTAGTCCAATGTGAAGTCCAAGGGCTCAAAATTATCTGACAATGTCAAAAAATGATGGAAAAAAACCCTCTACGGAGACTCTGGTTTTAAGAAAGTTTGACTTCTCTTTTGGTTCTAAAACCACACAGTTCCAAGATGCAAGAAACGCCTTTTCTAAGAAATACGCATTCTTGTCCAAGTCTAGACAAGAAGTGTAATCACCACAGTGTAATCCAGGTCAGCTCATTCAGACATCCGAATATTACTCTAAAGCAAAGATCAGCTCAGCAATATTCAAACTCAGCTGTAATTATTGCACCTGCTTTGAATTCCAGTTCCCTCAATTGGAGATAGAATCAAACAGAATAAGAAGGAGTGACAGGATCCCTTCTTGCTTCAGGAAACAGGGCTAATTTTGTTTACCCATGGGTCATGAAATATTTAGTGATATAAAATTTCTTTCTGCAGGTGAATGGAGAAACACTGACTTAATACTGGTAGGTATTGTTCAAGCCTGCCAGCTTCAGTTTCCTTCAGAGAGTGATATTAGCCTGGTAATTTTTCTTGCCTTCTTACCTGAAGAAATCAGCAACACTGCTGGGGGAAAGATGCCATGTTCCTCTACTACAATGGCTTCATTTCAGCAAAAGTAGTTTTCTGAACTGTGTCATTTTTAGTCTGAAAGATTTGCAGTAACCCACTGAAATCAACATGACTAAGTCCATCCCCAAGAATAAAATGGAGCTGAGAGAGCTTTAAGTTTCTTCTTAGTAAAAGACCTTTTATCAAAATGAAATATCATTACCTCAATGGCCCTGTGGCCATTCCAGAGGTATATAAACATTTGCTGCCTATCTGTAAGCCATTCAATTACTAAGATCTTGATACTGTGTAAATATTTAACTACAATAGAGGATATAAATCAGAGAAAGTGATTCTGTTTCATTTCACTGGTGGCAGTAAATCACAGGCTATTCAGACTACTGGGCTACACCCAAATGAATGACTGAACTGTGAATACAGGCAGACATTACATAAAATTTCCTGTAAAGCAAGTCCTAATTTAATCCAGAATTCATAGAGGGAAGACTAGCAGTACCACAACTCCAGAAACCTGAAGGACTTCCAGATATTTTTGCGGTATCATCAAAGAAGGGAGAAGTTGCCAACACCCAGCCTTTGGACTAGCACTCCAGAAGATGTGACCAGAAATGTGAAAGGGCTACAAAAGCAGGTGCTCTTGAATTTGGGCCCGTGGATATTAATGACACAGGCAGCAGAGAAAAGGAGTAGCCAGTAAATTCTGGTCTCATTTAACCAGATAGGACTGAGTGTAATGAGAGGCAGCAGCATGATGGAACAAGACCAGTCAGGTCTTATCCAAGAGCTGATCCAGGTTTCTGTGCTATAGTGAAGGTCCTGGAGCTGCCATGTGAGAAAAAGCCATGTGTGTCATTGCTCCAGAGATGCAGTGCTGGGCTCCCCATCACAGCAGGGCCATGAGTTCCCTAAATGTACTGCAAATTGAGAGTTAAAGTCTTCCAGGACTTGGCTTTTTCTATGAGAATAACAACTGCAAAAGCATGGGCTCATGCTCAGCTGCAGCCACCAGGCACTGAGTCACTGCCACTTCAATCCCCTCTCTTCGGCTTTCTGTTGCACAAGGTTTGGTGCCAGCCCTGGGGCCACAAGGATGGGTCACACTTCCTCATCTCTAAGAGCCACCAATACCACTGCTTGTTTGTCAGGACTTTTTTATCTTCACATCCTCATTTCTTCCTGTCCCATCCTCAGCCATCAAAACACTACACCCAGAGGAACAGTTAGTGTCACCCAGGTGACTTACGGGCCCCTTCTGCAGCCTTTAAAGGGACATCAAAGAGACAAGAGACCAGCCAATTTGAGAAAATAGAGTAGGAATGAGATGCTTCTACTGGAAAAGTATGGGATGCTCCTGTTGACAACCCTGTTAAGTGTTCCCAGGGCACCTAACAGGGTCTCTGCTTACCTTTTGCTTTGCTCTGGAATGGGCTCTTTAGCAGAGAGAGAAGGAACGTTTGCTCATGAAAAGATAAGAAATGGGCTTATTTCTATCCTTTTAGATTTAAGGTTTATCTTCCTGCTCGCAGGACACTTCATCTCTTCAATGCCAGCTGGGGGCCCAGTCCACAGTCCCATCCCCAAGGGGAGGAAGAGGAAGGTGAGCCAGAGGCCCAACAACAACTGGAAATTCTGCAAGACAGTGTGACTGCAGAGAGAGCAGACACAAGCTACACACACTTTTCTCAACTTTTCCAAGCTGCATGGCCTCACCTGGGGCTGATGACAGTGGTTGTTAATCTGAGCAAGAGCAAAAATTCCCTTTTCCTGCCCTCTTTTTCCACTTGGCCCACAGGCAGGTACAAGTTCAGCAAGTGTCTGCTCATTTGTATGCCCCAGTGCATACAAATGAGCCTTGTGAAGCATTATATTTTGGTTTTCTCTACCCCCCCTTTGGGCTCCCCTGGCTAAAGTCAAAGAAACATTGAAAGCATCCAAGTAAATCAGTCTATTGCATTTTCTCATCAGCTTAAAATGCTCTCCTCAGTGCCAAAAAAATGACAATCCACTGAAGAACCAGGCTTGCAGGATAGTTGTATTGAAGCTATTTCTTTTTGCCTTGCCATCTTGAGAGGCCTGTTGGCAAGGAACATACCCCTCTCTACTCTCCAGTCCAGTGTGCCATACTGAGCACACAGAATTATACACATGGCTCTGACGGAGGGCAGAGAGTGTCCCAGCAGAAACCTGCCCCATGAACACTCCTGCCATGGTCACCCTAAACCAGGTCAAATTAAATGCACCAAAGTAAAATAAAACTGCTCCATGAAACCCTATCATAAGACAGAAGCCCAGATGTGTTTGTGTGTTTCCCACCCTGAGGGGCAGGGCTGGGTCCATGAACCACCCTGGGCTGAAGAGCTGTGGGGTTGGGTGACCCCCAGCAGCGTGACCCTGGGCTGACAGCAGGGTCTGAGCCCTCTCGTGTGGCCGAGCAGGGAGGGCAGCTGAGCAGGGAGGCAGACACAGAGGCTGGGGCTGGCTGCAGAATGGCTGCACAAGACAAATTCCTAGGATGGCACAGCTGCTCCTCAGCACATGAAAGTGATTTATTAATAAAGAAGCAGGCCCAGTCTCCACAAGAGTCATGTTCTGCAGCACTACCCAGTCCTCTGTCCTGTACCCTGAGCAGTTTAGGCCATGGCAGCTACTTCTGTCACCAGCAAAGCTCAGGCTGCCTGCGACCCACTGCAGCACTTCACCCTGCTCTCCTCTGCCACAGCAACAGAGGAGAGGCACAGAACGCCAAAGAAGAAAGGAAGATGGGAAAAGTGGGTTATTCACTGCTGGAAACAATGAACATTCACTACCAATTATTATTTGTAATATATTATCTGAACAGGTCAAGGCCTCCTGTAAAATCAAAAAGCAGAGTCTGAATATCAGCTCAGAGAAAGGAATTAATTGCTAAGTTGCTTGTGAACAGTTTAGAAACACTTGTTTTACAGAAGTATGGAGAAGTTTTAGAAGAATAGAAGAGATATAAAAAATAACTCTGAAACTCATTGATAACCTTTTTCTGGCTATTGCCTGAGACCAAGCCAGAAGAGTTAACATGCAATGGGAAGCAGCAGTCAAAGCTAAAGTAAAGGAGAGCAATAGTGGCATGTTTTTCTTTCTTATTGATTTAATTTTCAGAGCACTCTGGAATTGGCTGTTCATTTCAGCATGGATGCACTCAGCAGTTTGTGACACACTGTGCTGCTTTGCTCTGCCAGCTGTGCTGTGCCTGCCAACATTTGTTGAGAAATAACAGGAGGTCACACATGGTGTCAAAAAAAAAATACCCCTGGCACAGCACATAGAAAAAAGGCATTGTATTAGTGGCAATGAATTCAGACCTACTGATGGTGGAATTAATGAAATCCATGGCTGGCACTCTCATTGCATCCCAACGGAGGCTACAACAAACAAAGAAAATGTACTGGCCACTAGCCCATGGGGTCGGCAAACCAGCCTTGTCCAGGGCAGCTGGAAGCCCGTTGCCTTCCCTGGCAGGCCCTGAAGTGGAGAATGGAATTCAAGTGCTTCCCTAAGACCTCTCTTCTCTGACTCTACGGCAACAGGAAACCAAGAGACAGGGAAGCAAGGAGCTAAGTAATGCTCATGGAGGAAAACCAGCACTGAATGGTGAGAGGCATTTGATAATTTCACTTTAATTTTCTTGGTTTCTTAAGCTCTTTTTTTATTTAGCTACAAGGGAAGGACATCTTTCCCTTTGATTCTTATTTGCCCTGAAGCTGAAACTCATCTCCTGAGCATCAACATTCACTTATTGTTCTTTTCTTTCCTGAAGGGTTTCAAGTCCCTTTTAGGAAATCCTCAGACATATTTATGTTGGCCTTTATATCCCCATTCACTTTATGCTATGCAGAGATAACTAAGGATGCATACATTTCTACATAAAGACAAAATTTCTCACAATAAAAGCAAGGATTTAGGTAGTTGATGTGCATCCTTGGACATAGTCAGCAGGTGGCTGGACAAGGCCTGAACAACCCAGTTCAACTTTGAAGTTACCCCTTTGAGCTGAAATGTGGAGCAGCAAACCTCTGTATGTCTCTTTCTACCTTCAGATTTTCAATATTTCAGCGATTCTAAATCCACATCTGATCAGACATCTCTTCATGTACTATCTACATGCAAGTAAAAATCAGTCAGCGTTCACCTGCCTTAGACTAGCCAACATTAGCTGGAGCATGATTCACCACTTTCCTTTTTCCCCTATAAAATATAGGATTTTTGCCTTTATCCTCACACTTCCTACCTTTGTCCAAATGTGACTGGGAGCAGAATCCAGAAATTGCAGCTATTCCTCAGGCACCTCAAAGCACAGTCATTTGTTGATGTTTCTGTACTAACCCCAGCTGGGTGTTCATTCCCTTTTGGAAGGATAATTTAACTCCTACTCCTGTTCAAAAATATAGTTGGGTGCACCAAGTGAGACACATGCCAGTGTCAAATCTAGAAGAACCACCCACTGATCAAAAAGACACAAGTAATTCCTTTCTCCTAGGGCACTTTAGTGCAACTCTTTCATGTTTAGTGTTTAATATTTAATGTGAGCGGAATAACATTTTGTCTCTTGCTATCCCCCATTAACACAGATCAGAGGCACCACATGCTTACACCCAACTTAACACTTCCCAGTTGGCCACCCAACCAGTAGGTTCGACACAGGACAGAGATTGGAAGCCTCTCCTCTCAGACAGTTTCTAACAGGCACTAGCCAATCATGGATGTGATCCCTCCTCAGACTGCATTATTCAGTAATTCCACTGTAATTCATCCCTTGTGGCAACCTGAGAAATCTGATAACAGTTTTTACCATTACAGATTGTCTGATTCTCCCTAAAGTTAAGCTGAAAACAGGTGATTTTATCGTGTTGGGCACTGGCATCATATCCTTTGCTTTCTTTTGGGAAAAAAAAAAATCACTGGACAAGGAAAATTAAGAATTTTTGTGTCAAAGGCTTTGAAATAGAATATATATTAGAATATATTTGTGATACATTTTATGCCTGAAGTGGAACTCTTCTCGAAATCGGTAGTCTCCATTACATCCTCTCTCCTCTGGAAGATTAAGCTGCCCACAGAAAAAGGCACTGGAAGAATCAGTTTTGCACAAAAGCTCTGCTTAAGCTAAGCAAGGAGGTGGACAGAGAGACAATAATTAGTGATTTATGGATGTTCAACTCTTTCTCCATGCTCATAACCAGCCTGCAGCAGGGAAGCATTACTCACCAGCTCCAAGGAAGCCAACTGTCTATGGCTGGAACGTGAAGAGGGATTTGCCAGATAGGACCAATGATCTGGTCTTGGGGTTGAAACAGCTTTTGGAAGACAGAGGAGGCAACCATGTATGCTGATAAAGCCAACAAACTTGGAACCAAGGCCTTTTGTTTTCTTTCCTCTGATGCCAAGGAGAGGAGCGTGCCTGGGTCTGCACAGAGTGTTCCCACTGAACAATGTCAGACACACGCCAGTTTGGAGGTCTGCCAGTCCAGGGCCACCTCAGCGCACTCATATGGCAAGGCAGAAGGAGCACACAAAGACCAGACCAAGGTTATCACAGTCCTCCCAGAGAAGGCCAAAGCAACCATTTGTCATCATTATGTTCAGTCTCTATTCTTATTTCTGTGCTCCCTAGAAAATAAAGTAATGCTTACTAAGAAATAAAAAGAAGGAAGGAACAACCTGAATACCTGAGACTGGCTAAACTGATGGAGATGATGAATAACTAGCATGGCTGGCAGAACTCCTATTCTTCCTTTTTGAATGTTACACAACCCACTGCTTAAAATATCAGAGCCTTGATTTATTACTTGCCATGATGTAAACAGGTTTTGATTGCTTGGCACCTCTCTTCTGTCAAAAAAAAAAATTGAAGAAAGCATCCACCCATGGTGGTTTTCTGTGCAGGTCTGTATAGCTGAGGCTCACTTTTGCAGACTCAACTTCAAGCAGACTTCTCAGCAAATACCCTGCTGGACTGGGATTCACATCAGTCAAGTGGAGTCTCTACACCTTCTACCAAAATATGCTGGCATGTGAAAGGTTGGAATGAGGTGTTATGAACAGTAAAGAAGCAGAAACTAGAGAAAAACAGATAAAAACAGTGGGAAAAATGGGAAAAGGCGAAGACAGAAATGATAGTATTTTACCATTCTGTGGTATTTCCTATCAATGAACCGAAATTTGCAGCAATTTGCACTTGTCTCTGATTTGTTCACGTCTCCTTTGTAGAGAAATCCCCTGGTCAGATTTGCCTCTTCACTGTAGTCTTGATAAGGTAGGAGAGTAAGAGCCCAGCACCACACAGCCCACAGCTGAAACATGCCAGGGTCAAAGATCAGGGACAAGCCTTGTCTGCACAGAAGGGCAAACTTGAACACATCCCCTGAAACACACAACTCCTGATTGTACCCTCATATCCAGCTGTTATCCCCACAGCCCGACCGAGTCCCTGGTGCCTGGGAACAGGCAGGAGAGGGCGAATGGTCATCCTTGCCTCTGACAGACAGCTCAGGCATTACAGCAAATACTCAACCTCTGCCTCACATCCATTATCCTGCTGGTTGAGCCTTCACCACAAACAATGATTGTGTTGGGTCCACGGATCTGCTCCTGTAACCCCAGCACTGAGCAAGCACTGAGAGATAGAGTAATTCCAAAAATCACTATTCAACATGAAGTGACACAGGAGAATGAACACATTCATGTTGCATCCTGCCATGTACCACTGCAGCCAACCCTCCCCAAGCATGAATTAGGGTGTCAGAAGTTGCCCCATGAAACAAACCAACCCATTTGGACTATTTAACCAAAGTTTTCCCACTGGGGACATAACCTCTACAGGCTGTTCCTAAAGAAATGTGATTCTCAGCCCTGGCAAATGATAACAAGCAGAGAAAATGGTTCACTCAGATACTTCCAGCCCCATAAAATGTTAGGGCTGTCATCATGACCCCACACAGGAGGAGGATGGCAGTGCCAGGTTAATGCAAAACCAAGGAAAGGCAAACAGAGCAGGCATGGGGCACCTGTGGAGGCGTGTGCATTAACTGTGCTATCCTGGCTCTGATCATTTATGCCAGCAGCCTTTGATTAGCTGCTTCCTTGTTGACACTGGGTCTGGTTGAGCTGTTAAAGAACAGCAGAGGACACTGGAGAGTCTTCATTGTAACTGCTGAATTGAGAGCAAACAAGGAAGCTAAAATTAAGCACTTGCATTTAAATTGCTATCATGGTGCACAGCACACACCACAGGTAAGCTCCCTTACCCTACAAGGAGAGCCTCAAATGCTGTCCTGCCCCAAAAAGGAGATGCAGAATAGCAGGTCCAGGAGCTACGGTCAGTTTGGGTAGCTAAAACAACCTCTGTTTTGGGACTGCAAAATGGTGGGATATGAGCTCCTGTCTCAAGAGACCACCTGAGGGAGTCGGCATGGATCAGGCAATAAGGCAAGCTGTCAGCCTGGCTCTTTAACTTCTGACCTTGTCCCCTTGTTGGTTTTACTGCTCTTCTAGTCTCATCTCTTCAGTAGTCTCCTGCTATCCATTTTCCTCCTGGAAACACATCTCACTTTCTGGGGATCAGCAAAGGAGATGGAGCAAAGTTTGCAATCACTTTACTATCTTTGTTTCTGTTTGAGGAGGAAGTTTTAAATAACTTATCATTCACCCAGGCAGAAGAGCTGCTCAGTTCTAAGTTATTCCCCAGCAGTAAATCCCATCTGCTTTTGGGTACTCAGCTTTGCAGTCAATCATGGAAATACTAGAGGAGGAAATTTCCTCTTCTATCACTGTGAGTTTGCCTCTGTCAAGTCTGCTCTGCTACTTCTGATGGGTGTTAGGAGTCAGCATGATAAAACCATGGGAAACACCATGTTTTGAAGAGTCTCACGAAGTTCTTATCTTGTATGAAGAACAAAGGAGTTTCTAGAGGTGAGAGTAAAACCAGAAGAAATGCATCACAAAGTGCTCTGGGGGATACATCTCATGATGGAGCCAGAGCTGCCACACCAGGAACAATGCCCTCATGTCCCTGGAACGGGAGTAATGATAGTAATGCTCCTGTGCCTCCAGCTCCTGAAGGGCAAATACACAGCTTCATTTTCTCTGGTGCTGAAGAATCTCTGGCAATGAAGCTTGTGCTAAAACTACATTCCTACTTTAGAAATCAACACATTCTAACAAGTCTCCTCTACACTGCCAGCTGAAACCCCAGGGGAGTAGCTACCCTGGGCCCAGTGTCCAAGTGAATCTTCAGCCACCTTGTCTTCTGTCCTTAAAAGACAGCTGCTAAACGTTTTGGGGCTTTACCACCACTGTGCAGTCCATGGAAACCAGATATGAAAGATCAATTAAGGGAAAATCGATTTTAAATGGCGACCTACATTCTCTCCTGCTGGATGTGCTCAGACACAGCCCACTGGTGACTTCATCTGTGTGGAGGTAAAGCTGGAGTTTTATAATTATTAAAAAAAAAAAAAATAACAAAACTGCCTGGAAAGAAACAATCTGCCTGGAAGGATTTGAAGTATAAACTGTAATTAGGTTGAAGCATCACAGTACAATACTTGATAAAAAAAATAAAGTGTAAAACCTCATTTCTCATTGCCATCTTCTGGCCAGAGCAGTGTAGTGTATTCTCTTGCTAAAACAGGCTGCAGTGTAGGGCAGAGACATGCAAGATACAATGCACAATTTGCACAAGTGCAACCCTGGTTTGTCTGCAGTATGTGTTACTGTGTTACTGTGCAGGTAGGGTATGAAAGCAGCTCTCTGGGACTCACCATCCAGCTGGGACAGCTCATTAAAAAGTGATTCTGTGAAAAATTATACATTTGAAAATATTTGAAAGCAAATCTCACTGAAACCTTTTTCTGAAATGGCATTTATCTACCAAATTCTTTCTCAAACTCTAGATATATTTAAATGGTTTTCAACCATTTCAACACCCTCATCATGCTTAAAGGAAAAATACCATTTAAAAATTACTCTTTAGTTCATCTAATCTCTTCCAAACCAGTATCCTCCAGCAAACTGCAGTTTTTGGGGCTAGGCTAGTACATCTATATTCAATGAACAATACTTGCAATAGCAGACCATTTATTTCTGATCCAGAGGCCAAATTAGGCTTGGCACAAATGTACCACACAGCTTGCAGTGGTCTGATTGTGCACCTATTGGCCCATTATTCAGAGTTACAGTCCCAGTCAGCCTGGAATTTTATGTTTATACACCAAATAGACACAGACAGGAGATGAAGTGGAGGAGATTGATCACTATCAAACTGATCTGACTATTGTGAGTGACTGTCTATGTCCTTAGCTCTTCCTGCTTTTGAAATCACCTGCACAAGTGAAAGATTCCTAGTCTTAGCTGAGAACAGCTTTCTCTGCATCATTGTGGAAAAGCATTGCTCATAACTACCTTTCCCAGTATTTTCCCATCTTGAATACATCATCCCAAGCTGCTTCACCTAAAGGCCATTTAAAATACATACAACAATTCCTCCAGATTTCCAGATAAAGAGTCAGTCCACAGAGCTTTTTCCAGCTCTCTCTGCAGAGTGGAGGACAAAGGAGAAATCTGGATGCTCTCTGCTTGCCTTCATCCTTGTAGGGGAGCACTGCCCTGTGGCCATGAGTGACACCCCAATGGAGAACCAGTTGTATATTTACACATGACACACCTCTTGAATCTATAAGAATTTTGACAAATTTTGACCAATCCCTAACCTCTGCTGTCTTTAGCCTTTAAACAAGTTTGAGGGTTTAACAAGGAATTTAAAATAGAATAACAAGAAAAGAGCAAAGTACATAAATAAGTTGAATCAAAGGGAATAAAATATATCAGGATAAAGGAATAAACCCACATGCATCACAGCAGTAGGCATTTGCAATAACCAAGTTCCCCACTCCTCTTGCAGAAATACACCTGAGTCAAGGAGGGTTACAGTACCAGTGCTGCTCCAGTTGCACTGGGAGGTCTGTAATTCTTCCCCAGAGCAGCAGAGCACTGGAATTCTGTTCATGCTTTCCCAGACATTTTCACACTGCCCATTTTCCCTGTGCTCTCCATAGATGTTTCCAGAGAGTCCTTCCTGCGGAGCACCAGCACACACTGGCAGTGAGGGGACTGCTCATGCAGATTTTCCAAGTCCTATGTTGTTCATCATGCACTGCTGTGACAGTGCTGACAGTCTTCAATGGCCTCAGCCTGGCTGCTCTTTTCCCAGTTGTGTTGCTAAACTGAACTGCAGACAGTTTCTTTTCACCACTTGTTTGTAATGTCTTGGTTAACACCCTGATCTTTTCCCCATGGTCTTTTACTATAACAGATTTTCAAAGACCCATTTGTTCTCTGAGCCTTGGATTTGAGGACAATATGCTGTATATTCTTGCTTTACAAAAAAGAATCTTCATAAATCCATATTCCCTTTGGGTTCCCTCTTAATCATTTAAACTGTTCAGTAGACAAAGATGGGGATTATCTAAACATATAGTTATATTTGTTTATAGAGTCTGTTTTACTAAGTAACTATTTTAGAATACTATTAGGATGTTGAAACCAAATCAGATTAGGCCTGTGTCTTGTATCAGTTTATACAGACATCAGTCTTCATTTAAAGTTTTTACCCACTAGTGCCACTGCTTTCCTGGATAAGTAATTGTAACCAAGCTCCATAAAATAAGTTCCTGATATAAGAGAAACCTGCAGCAGTTCCTTCTTGGGTACCTACAGGAAAGGTTTGTATCCAGGTTTGTTTGAAAGCAACTCCACCTTCCAAGTGGATGCCATTGTACTTGTTAAAGCGTTCAAATCACATCTTGGCCATTGTTAGAATATGTTTTTACATACAGCAAAACCTGGGTTGATTTGAATAAAAAATTTAGACCTTGAATCACTTGCACTAGAGAAAGGGAACAGATGATAACACCTGAATGCTCCTTTTACAAGCTGCACAGCCCATGAGGCCTGAAAGGCAATAAACAGTAATAAGGAACACATTTGAGGAGAGTAAGTCGCAGTGAGAGACCCAGCCAAGAATTATGATTTTTTCTACCTAGTCTCTGAGCAAATGTAATACTTTTTTCTTGTTCAACTCTGCCATGCTAAGCTAGTTAATGGATCATTCACAGTGAAAACATAATTAGCAACAATTAATAAAGGAGAAATGGCTTGCATAACAGCCTACATGGGACATCTTGCCAGGAGACCACTTACAAAACACCGCTTATTAACCACCATAATTATGACTATCCGCTGCTAGCATTGTATTTGCAGGTTTAAGCTCCACTGCATAAATTGTGTACAAAATTGCTGTAAGACCAGACTCCAAGCACCTAATAAATAGATTTAAAATTTTGGGATCTGTCCCACTGGTAACATTTTGCACCACTGGGTTCTACTACATGTGCTGTGTGAAGAATATATGGAAACAAATTGCTGTGCCCTACAGCTGTGCCTGCAGTGGGTGCTGGCAAAATTGCAGCACAAAGGAGTTGAGGGGGTTGAAATTAATTCAGTGAAACATCTGCAGCTTTGAGGAAATCTATGAGACTTCTCTGAATTTATGCAAATAAACAACATTTACGGGACAGAAAGGAATCACAACAATTCAGGGTTTCCACCATGTCTTGGCAGCAGCCAGACTCGGATTTGCCATTTGTGGTTGCAGAACATTTTACACTGAGGTTGTCAAGCAGACAGTTCATGGACTGTGTAGAGCCCCTGGATGCACGCAGGTGGCCTGCATTAAGTGCCCTTATGCTCCACAATTTCAGCTTTCAGACAGTAAAAGACTTTCAAGCAAAAATAAGGATTAGGCAGGCTTGCCAGAGGGAAAAATAAAATAGAAGTCAGAGGAAGATGAAACAGAAGAAAATGGGGAAAGGATGAGAGAGATAAAGCAGCAGCTTTATAAAAAATTAGCTCCCTCACAAAGCAACTCTGTCAAATATGACAGAGTGAGATATTAGTCTGCTTGATGCTGAATTAAAGACTAACATCACCTGGGATGGCTGTGTAAGCCCTGCCTGAAGGAGCACACTGAAGGGTGCTATGACCCCCACATGTTACCAGTTACCAAAGCCGGCAGGACACCCTGAAACACAGGATCCATCCTTCTCCCTGGAGGACTGCAGCCCTCAGCCTTGTTCTCTGAGCTCAGACCACTTTAGCCAGCTTGTCCTGAACTCTCAGACACGACAGTTTGGATTCCAGTCGAGCAGCATAAAGTGCATGGTCTGTTGCAGCTGAGGCAAGGGAGATGCTGGCAATGCAGCCCCTATTGTTTGCACAGCAAGGGCCCTAGTTTTGTTTCAAAACATAATAGGTTGATTTGAAGGAATTTTCCCCCTTGAAATAACGCATTTAATTCGCATGACAAAATAGATTTTGAAACAAAAACTAGTTTTTCAAACCCCACAGCTCTTTCAAGAGCTAGGAACTTGGACAACACGTCCCCTGTACTCGGCACTGGTGAGGCCACGCCTTGAGTCCCGTGTCCAGTTCTGGGCCTTTCCATTCAGGAAGGACAGTAAAGTCCTGGCGCCAGTCCAGAGAGGGGCAACAGAGATAGCAAAGGGTCTGGAGCACAAATCCTGTGAGGAGTGGCTGAGGGAGCTGTGGGGTATTTATCCTGGAGAAAAGGAGGCTCAGAGGGGATCCTTATCCCTCTCTACAACTCCCTGAGAGGAGGGTGCAGCCAGGTGGGGGTCAGGCTCTTCTAACAGGCAACTATTGACAGGACAAGAGGACATAGGCTGCACCAGGGGAAGTTCAGGTTGGACATTAGGAGGAATTTCTTCACAAAAATAAGTGATTAAATATTGGGATGGGCTGCCCAGTGAGGTGGTGGAGTCACCATCTCTGGAGATGTTTAAGGAAAGACTGGATGTGGCACTCAGTGCCATGGTCCAGTTGAAATAATGGTGTCTGATCAAAGGTTGGACTCAATGATCTCAGAGATAATTTCAACCTAATGAATTATGTAAATTCAAGTATTTTCAACAAGCAGGACAGTTAAACATTTCCCAAGGCATTCACAGAGCGATCCTAGATATTTATTCCCAAGAGTAACCATGTCTATGTGCTAACACACCCCACCCACCTTTACACACTGCCAGTAACAACAGCATCCCCTTTAGAGCAGGGCCTGTTATTGGTAAATCCTGAATTCCAGCCCTGTCTGGTATGTGAGCTTATGAAAAGCATAACAAAAGCAGCCAGAGCTTGGATATTACTCTAGTAAGTGTTTACATTTCAGCAGCACCTGGAATCATGACCAAAACCACACAAAGGTCAGTGCTCCATATGCACTGAAAAGATAGTCCTTGACAAAAAGAGTTTACAAACTTGGTATTCTATGGGGTCTTGGTCATGCCTATTCATCTACTACTGACATCTGCAAGGGTCACAGACCTGACACTCCTCATGCCAAGGCTGGCTTCAGTGGGTGCAGGGTCCTGACAAGGGCCAAATTCCTGCCCTGCACTCAGCTAAGGAGTGTGCAGAGCAGAGAGTGGCTGAAAAGAGACTGCTGCAACCCCTCCTTCTCCAAGGCAAGAGCAATATATTCCTTAACCCCCTTTTGTCAGAATAGAGAGGAAACCCTCAAAGTAAAGGCATATCTCTGATGCACTTACCCACATTGAAAACTGCCTAGACAGTTCCAGGAATTGATTTAGGAAATTCAGCCACTGCATCGAAACAACCTTCTGCATTGAAGGTGCCCAGCACATTTGCAAGGACTGAGTGGAAGCACTGGGCCTCACCAGCCAAGAGCCCATCCACAACACCCAAGCAAGGAGGGTCACAGAAAGCAGCCAGGCTCAGCTGAGAATTCAGATTGCTGGAGAATCCACTGTGACAAGGCAGGTTTGAAGCCGAACCACAGGTCAGGTTCAGGTGGATTCACAGCAACAAGGCACATCCAGAGCCAGGACAGAAGTCCCTCTGTGCACTGGAGTCTGGATCAGTGGGATTTGTGGCCAGGAAATCACATCTGGAACAGATATCAGTGCATGTGCGTACACAACAATTCAGATTTCTGTGATAATCTGATTGTGCTCCCTTTTCCTCTGGTGAAACGCCCCCAAAGAACTTCTAAAGTGGAAAATGGAGGAAGAAATGCCTAACAAAGTAACCAAAAGGCATTGCACCTCAAAGACACAGGGAAAATTATGGACCTAACTTACCAAATATGATTTCTATAGTTTAGTTTTTATTTTATTAAAAGAATAACTGAGTGTTTTTATTGTTTTTTCTTGTTTCCTCTTGATAGAAGTTTCTCTTCTCTTTCAAAACACTAACATCAGTTTTTAATGCTATAAAGTGTGGAATGATGACTTTCACTTCACCTCCATTTTTGGCCGCCAAAATGTCCAAGTCCTGTTGTATTTGATGCAATAGAAACAGGGAACACAATCCAAGAGCTGTAAGAACTAGAAGAGATTAAATATATGAAACTAAAAGAAATTAATGCATGAAGAAACGGCTGATAGGAGAAGTCAGAGGGATGGGCATATTCAGTGTATTTCCCTTGGTAGATATGAGTGTGGTGTCCAGCAGCCTGAGGGCTGGCTGGTGAGCTTCTGGGAACATTGGCTCTCAGGAAGATGGGTCCTATTCAATTGGACTCCTTTTGCTTGTTGTTTTGTCTGCATTAATCTTCCCAGGGCTTCTTCATTTTATGTACAGAGAGCTCATAGCAGAGTGGGACTGAGTTTCTGAGAGGTTCCAGTCTGCTCTCTAACCACAGCACCCATCCACAGCAGTAGGCTGCACTCTTGTCCATTAGCAAGAGAAAATGTGTGTGAGATCTGCCATGGAGGGCCCAGGTCAAAGAAGGAAAGCAACACCAGAAGCATTCAGAGAATGAGGACATGGAAAATAGCCATGAACAATTTCCAGAAATGTCCCAGGAGATCATTGCCTTATTCAATACCTCTGATTTCTGCCAGACTATTTTTGTCTCAGCCCTGAATGTGTCCATCTCAGTATGTGCAGCTAACTCGGTAATTTTTAACTCATGGCACTAATTGAATTGTTATTGAATGTGATTAATTAGAACTGGAACAAGCCTCTAACAAAGAATTTATCAGATCCCTCCACTGACTCACTGCTTCCCAATGGCTTTGAAACTTGCAAATTGGACATGCTCCTACAATCCTTGGCAGGCCCCAGGTATCTAACTCCACTGGATCCTGCTGCCTTATGGACATGATGCCTCTGTAGGCAGCCTGGCCCTCCTCCACCCAAAAATGAGCCTCTGGGGAACCAGATTTTGCTTGCACATTTTCATCCCCAGGAGCATCAAGGCTGGCTCAGCAGACCTCTGCTCAAAGCTGCAGCACTCCAGCCACAGTAACTGAGCTGGAATAATGCACGCTCCAATGCAGGACAACAGGAGGGTCCTTCAGCCTGCCTGGGCTCCTAGACTGCAAAAGGATCTTAGATCTTTATTACAGATTAGGGTTAAGTATCTTTGTGGCACAGAGTGGCAGAAGGCTTAATATTATGTGCAAATATCTTAGAATGACTTAGGATACCTCTGGATATATGTGTGTGTGTCCAGGCAGAGATAGATGCACATTCATCTCAAGTCCAAGACTTTTCATGTATCATGGGCATTCTTGACCACAATGATGTCAAATAATACTCTTTTTCCAGCCTGATTGTCCTTGCAATGGAAAATGTAGTTTTAGTTAGATTTGACCTTGGCTTTTTTGTATTTCCTCAGCCATATCTTCCTCTGTTTCCCATGGGAACAAGCAAGGAATACTTCACTCGAGAGGTCCCTGGGCAGGAAAGCTGCTGTTCTTGTGTTAGCTGGAAATCCTTTGTAATGGGTGTCAAAGAAAGGAGCACTTTGATTCCAGGAGCTGCATCTTAGAGCCCGTGGACCCAGGATACAGGCTCTGCCTGGACAGATCAGGATGATGATTTTGGTGTTGTTCCTGTGCCTTCTACTGAGCATGTTTTGTACCAGAGAGGAGCATGAAGGCAGCCAGACAGCCAGAGGGAGGTTTTAACTGAGCTACTTGTCAACCAAATTATCATTTTCATCTAAATGAAAAAGCAGTGTAGAAAAGCCAAAAATGGAATGATGTTTTTCTAAACCATCAAAGAACTTTTACATTCAACATTTTAATTTTTTATTACCAAATTATCTTTCAAAATTAAATAATAATTGGTTTTTTACTTCTTTCAAGGGAAGCCACATTTGGTTTTAGTCTGGAATTCAAAATATGCTGAAATCATGACTTGTCCTGGAATATTTAGTCCTGCTGTGGGACAGCTTCAGGCCAAAATCAGTCAAAAACTGAGTAACTTTTTGACTGTTTGATGATGAAGGTCAAACAATCTGTGAGAAATTATCATTCCCTAGAAATTATTTCAAGCATCGAGGTACCTCTTCTGCATGCATAAAATTGAGCTTCTTTTAGGTGGTTGCATGAACTTGGACTTCAAACAAACTTAGGAAAAGTCTTCCAGCTTCTCTGAATGTAGATGAAAGAATTCAAGTCCTGGTTCAAGCAACCCCAAATTTCTTAAGCTAACTCCAAAATATGCTCAAGCAATTGCTAACTCACATAGAATTATGACAGCTTGGAAATTTAAAAATAACAAAAAAGGAAAAAAATCAAAACACAAAAGCATGGCAAAGCTTTTCTGTTGCTCTATGCAGTGCCCAAGCAAGACAGAAAATCTGGGTATGTTTCACCCCTGGCCCAGCCATGAAGTGCTGTGTGGGTGGTGGATGGAAGCTTTGGGCACCGACCCAAGTGTCCCTCCTGTTCTCCTTGGCTGAGTACGTGCTGCTTAGGAATCCTGAGAGAAAAGAGATGCAGCCTGAAATCAGCTCAGCTCAAGTATTATTTTAAAACATGAGGTATAGCATACTTAGACAATTGGACTGAAAAACAAACAGAAGTATGTTGATAGCTATTTACACTAGATTTAGAGTTCCCTTTTCTATGATGTCTCAACTTACAAAAAATACACAAATTTAATTCTAATTTTCCAAGGCCTTCATATATTCATTGTAGCAACGTGCTTTGGCACCTGAGTCCAAAGGAAAAGAAATGAGGACAGAACAAATACATGCTAAGAAACTTCAGTCCTACCCACTTATTTGAGCTAATCATCTCATCTGTACATGCTCAGCAAACAAAAGGTGATCCAAATCAGTTGTCCTGCCTGGTTTGCCTGGGGAACCTAGAGCAGGTAGACCATGTCACCTGAGGGGTGGATTCATCATTGTTTCTCCTGCCAGCTCACTAGAAGTCCTGTTTTAGAAGCTTTGGGGTCATGAGTGCATCCAAAGAGAAAAAAAAATAAAGAAGGAAGATTTACTATCAAATTGTCATGTATGGAATTAAAAACCCCCTCTCATTCTTTCACCAGTGGTAACTGCAGTGAGTGTTATGGAGCAACTTGTAACACAAACTGGCAGCAGTATTTGAGCAGTCTTCAGTCTTCCCTCTGGGCCTGGGTCCCCATCTGTACACATTTTTCCAACATTTTTCTGGCTCAAAGTTTGGAGACAATAGAGAGGCTTGGCTTACGCATCTTAAAGGGCAGGTCTTGGACTGATGATAAGGGCAGGCAGTGAACTTTTGCTTTGGATTTTTCATCACTTCACCTGCTGCAAGCTGCCACCCCCACTCTATCTCCTTCAAAGGTACCTAATGTAAAATCCCTCTTTGGGGGCCAGAGAAGGGACCTCCCCTGTGATATTGGGCTTAAGGGAAGATGGAATAGTTGTTCCCACTTGTTCCCCATATAACTCTCCTGTATGGACAGCAAAAAATTGAATGGGAAATGGCAGTTAATTGTGGATTACATGAAATTAAATGCCAATACCCCACCTCTGACAGCAGCAGTGCCTAACATGGCTGAGTTGATTGCCATAACACAGGAACAGCCTCATCCAATTTTAGCCATCACTGATATTAAAGATGTGTTCTTTATGGCCCCACTTCAGGGAAATGACTGAGAATGCTTTGCTTTTATCTGAGAGCAAAACAATTGGGAAGTTAACAGTGTCCCTGACTTCTCCATTATTGCTGCTCTAGTGGCTTTATGCCAGACAAGATGAGATATTTTCACTGCTGCTCCACTGTGGATGTAGCACTCTTCAAACCAGCTCATGGCAGCCCCGCCAGCAGCAGAGATGTGCCACAGGAGCTCAGGACACTGCCCCGGACTGGAGACAGATGCTGAGAAAACCAGCCCTCACTGTCATCTCCACATGGGCACTGCCACCCTTAAAAATGCGAACCTACCCCTCTCTGGATGTGTGCCTCACAGGTTTGGGGGTGTTTAATTTTGCAGCTCCCTGTCAAGAGTTCCAACTGTCTTCTAACGTCACAAGATGCAACTTCGGTCCAGCATGGCCAAGACATGTCCTTAGATACAATGTGTTTTGAGCAGGTATTGGAGGAATATTTGCCTACTACCAACTACTTAAATTCCTTTTTTCCTTTCCACCCAACAAATATTTCTCCAAGCTAAACACAAAGAGTTATACTGTACACAGTCTTTGAAATGTACGCTTTATTTTCAAGGAGCTGGCTTCAAGGAGGACAGCATACTTGTAGGTATTTTGAAGTAGCAAAAGAAAAGAAAAAAGATAATGCAACAGCAGAGAACTGAAGCATAACTTTTCCGATGTTTGGGGTTTTTTTCTGTGCCAACAAAGATTCAATAGTGTGGAGGATTTGTCTGCAAAGTCATTCTTAGCCCTCTCTCCCTTTCTTACCAGTTCACCCCACCCCCTCAGCTCTAGTAATTCTTTACTCTCATGATAGTTCACAAAATGCCTCATTTGCAAAATAAAGTATGACCAGCACCTGTTAGGTAAAGGAAATCATGGCCAGCAAGGAGCTGTAACCTCTTCACAGGATAAAAATGGACTAGTGAGGTGCTCAGGTGGGAAATCACCCAAGATGCAGAAGCTGGTGGGTGTTGCAAGATGTATTTCTCTTTTCAGTCAATTATAAACCACTGTGTTTGCAGAAGTGATACATAAGCTGCAAACACGGGGGCTGTGACTATTCATATTCACTGAGTCGCTTATTTTTGCTAAGTTCAAATATGCCCTTAAATCCCAAAGCCCTACACTGAGTTTCAAAGTCTGTGTTTGTAAGAATTTTCCACGTGCAGATCTCATGTCTGTAAGGACAGCTGGCTGATTAATTCTCTCTGTATCAGTTTTCTTTCCATGAAATCTGTGTCCACAAAGGCCTGGTAAGACAGTGGCCAAGAAGAGGGCAAGGCTTCTACCGAGATGGTCTGGAAAAGGACAGATCCCCAAATTCAGACATCTACTAAAGGGCAATGGCAGTTACATGCATCAACCTCTGCAATTTACACCAGAGAGAGTGTAACACATAAAAAAACATCCATAAATGTCTTCAGTGCTGATGACACAGCATTTCAGTGTATGAGGCCTCACAGAGGTAAAACTTAAATAGAACAAAATAAATGCAATAGTTTTCTCAGCATTGTTATTCCTTTACATTTTAATTGTTCACAACTGCCTTAAAAATCCTGGAAAAAGAATATTTAAACTCTTGGATTATTGAAGAAGTAACACATCTTAATAGAGAGCAAACTTTCAGCCAAAAGAGTGTTTGGCAAAAGAGCAGGACTGTTGATATTTTATAACCTTTTTTTTTTTCAGTTACAAAATATTTATAATAAAAGATGTATTGCAGATCTAGACATCAAATCTGGTCCTGATTTACAGCAACATCATGAATCTCCTTGTAAATATTAATGGTAACTGCATTACTTATGGGTAAGAAAATTGCAAGTAAAGTGATTGTCTCTTATTACTCAAATATGCATAGCAGCAGGTGGAGGTGTTAGCACCTCTGAGCAAGTGTCTGTGAGCGAGAGAAAGACAAAGAAATTTCCTTTCGGTAGTTTTATGGAAATCCCCATGGAACAAACAAATAAACCTTTCACAATCTGCCACTGCAAGCTCAGGGATCTTGTCAATACTTGAATAAAATAATCCAGCAGCTCACTTCTGGGGGGTGTTTAATCCTTGGGAATAGTGAGGTGGCAGAGGTAGCCTCTGATTTTTGCCCTCCACATCCTCTGACTCAGCTTGGAGCAGGATACCTTCCTTGCTTGACAATCACAGCCCATCCACCTGCCTGTGTGCAGCTTTGTGAGGATCTGGGGGGGGGGAGTGTGTCAGACTATCTCACTTGCTTTCCATTCCTTCCCACTAAAAAGAATCAGTCTCAGTTGAGTTGATTTCATTTCTTTGTCACCAGCAAAAACCCAAAGTGTGCAGTCAGCTGAGAGACTGGGGTGCACAGACATCCAAGTGCAATGGTGAGGAACACTTAAGCCCACTCCCAGCAGTGCAGCCTCCCCCATGCTGCACCCTCTGCCCCTGTACCTCTGCTGTTACTGCACCTTAGGAGGCTGTGATGAATGAGGGGTTTAATCAAAGTCCTCTGAAGGGGCAGCAGAGAGGAAGGTTGTGGGAGGTGATGGTATGTGGGGATTTGCACCTGTGTGATCATCACTGGGTTTTTGTCCCCAAGGCTGAAAAACAAACTACCATCAGTGCTGGGATGCTGGTGCTGTGGGTGGGCAGGATTACACCCCAAAGGATGGATGCCTTATGATAAATGGATTTCTAGACGCATGGAAAATGTTCTGGCATGGAATTTTGTACAATTCAGAGCTGCTCTTGAAGTCCCATAGCACATATAGGTCCACCAGAAGAATCACAGATTTGCTCCCTTTCCAATCAGGGTTTCCCAGCCCCAACAATTTACTATATTGTAGAAATAAGAATTTTATCTGTATGGAAATAAAAAAAGAACACTGATATTTGGAACAATTCCTATCTGTGACAACAGAAAATGATGCATTTCACAGAGCTGGCAGGCAGACAGGTAACACACAGCACAGCTGGACTCATTTAGTTTTGTACATTGACTTTATGGTTATGCTGGAAGTGCTTAGCCATGAAGCCTTCAAATTCACTGAGGATCACCTGTGGATTTTTTAAGACTACATTTGCATTAGCAAATAAGATGAACTAAGAAGAGCAGAGCCAAGGACCGTGAAGATTTTTGCTGAGGAGTTGACATCCACAGTAAACGCATTTCATGGTTTTATTGCTTGAAGCTTTGCTGTTTGATTTTTTTGCCTCTTTTTTAATTCTTGCCATCCACAGTCTGGTTCCCAGTGGTGCCTGGAATGGATTAGGGAGCCCCATATTCCAGACAAATTTCTTTCAAAGGGACAGTAATTCAAGCATCCTTAAGATGGCACCACAATGCAAACCAAACTGCTTTTACAGGGAACTCCTGATCTGAACTGAAACACTAATGCAGACATACTCAGAGCTTCGCAGCTATCTACATCAATGGATCTGTAATCTCAATTGATATTTGGGAAGGAAAACAATCAGTAGTCCTCAAGTATTCATATTCTCTGGGATTGCACCAGATGAGGCATTGTGGTTACTAAAGTTATTAATTTGTGTCTTTTATCAGCTCTCCAACAACATATAAAACTAATGTTAAAAACTTCTCATCTTGAAGGGAGAGGGGAAAAAAAAAGGGGGGGGATGGGCAAGAGGACTAAGAAAGTAAATAAATAAATAAATAAACAAGAAATTAGGCATGAGATAAGATCAGCACTACTATTCATTTGTCCTAAGTGTGTGAGATAAATTAAAGAATAGAGATCTCTATCTCTGGTAAAATGTGCATCCAGTACCCTTCTTCCCCTCCACTAAAGTAGGAAATAAGTAGCTTATGACCAGCTGGGGCAATCTCTAATGAATGGCTTTGAGGCAATAAATCACAGAAGCTGGTTTGTCCACATTTCTTTCTTTTCTTCAGACTGTTTGGCTAAATCTCCCACGGAGAAAGTTACGCCATGCAGGGGATTCAGCAAAATGCATGAAAAATATATTCATGTCACCGACAAACTCCTCAGTTCTGGCCAAAGTCCAGTTGTGGCTTTAATACAAGACAATGCCTTACTGCTCTCCTTTCCTGAATCCTATGAGAGCAGCTGTTTAAACATTTATCATTAAATATTTCAAAAAAGAGAGCTCACTGTAGCACAATGATGCTATTTGCCTTCACGTTTGTTTCCGGGACCTACGGAACACGTGCGGGTTTGGGTAGGGCCATCCCATAGCCCCACAGTTGGCTTATTTTGCTCACATTCATGCTAAATACCTCACTAATGATTTTTTTCTGTATGTTCCTGATTCCTCACAAATTTGGTTTAGCAAATCCAAAGCTGTGGCAAAGACTCAGCTTGTTGGGAAAAGGCCTCCTTACAGCTGCATCGAGGAGGAATTGAGCCAGAGGAAAGCTGGCTTGCTTTCTCCCACTGCTTCCAACTGTTCTTCATGCTTGTTCTCTGCAAATCAGTTCTCAGATTGATTTGTTCCTGTCTAGGGATGGTGTGGATGCAATAGGTCTGTGTGAGAAGGAAGAAGACAGAGAAGCTTCCTCAAATAGAAATGCATAGAGTTGCTCAAGATAGAGAAACTCCTGGCTCTGACCCTTCCTAAACAGCAAATAGTTGCCTTTGGGAGATTCATATATCCTTGCCAAGCTCTTACATGTTTTTCCATGGATCCACTAGTAGATACAGCATGTTGGAAGAGATGGATTTTTGGACTGAGGTGGTACTGCCACCCCTGTGCTCACAGGAATCCATTTACATGGGGTATCTCACAGAGGCATTCTCCTGTGGACAAACAGATTCCTAAAGGGACAAAAGTCAGCTCATTCCACAGCAGGATACCAAGAGCCACTGTTTGAATGACCTTACAACCTGAACAAGTTGTGGATCCATGATCTAAAAGCATAATAGTCTGATTGCCACTTTCAGAGGTCCTATGGGGCTGCGGATCTCCTCTGTGTTTTGGAAACATGGTTTCAGGAAAAGTTTAGTTTCTCCTGAGAAAGGAGTTTATGAAATGCCAGTGTGGACTTCGTGGCACCTGTTTGAAGGCTCCCAGGTTGCCTCTGTTGTTGTGGTGCAGCAGGAGACAACAGCATGGCCAACCAGCCTGCACCCAGCACTAATCCAAGCCTCTGTTTGCCTTGCAACAGCCAAATTTCTTCTTTCCTGTGTGGCTGAAATGAGGCAGCTAATGCTATACTTAATGACCTATTTAATGGCCCATTTTCCAGAAGTGATGAGAACTTAAAATTATCCCTGTGCTCAGTGGGAGCTGTGGCTGCTTTGCAAACAAAAAGTCCAGACTACGCATTAAGCTACCCCACTTTAAATGGGTAAAAGTAAAAACACTTCGAGTCTTAGTTCCTCGTCCTTCTTGCAGTAACATCAAACATCAATACATCAAAATAAAAGACATCCTCCCACTGACTTTCAGGGGACTCTCAGCATGATCTGGGGGAACTGGTCTTTCCCAAAAGTACAGCAGCTCCAGCCAGTGGCTCAGAAGATTCTGCACGCCCTGGCCCCACTCTGCATCACATGGGCTGCTCATCACTAGTTCACTAGTCTCTGCTGAGAGCACCAGTTGGAGCTGGGTACCCACTGGAGCAAATTTGGGATCCTGTTGGCTGGAAGGTCCTGGATTTTCCAACTTCCTTTGGATTGTCATAGACCTCCCTGATCATTACATCCTCTCTGCTCATTTCAGGGTAATAGAAGATCTCAGCTAAATGGCTCCGTGCAGGACATGTCCACAACTCAAAAAGCAATTATCCTTTCCCAACAGCCAGGCCTGAGCACAGACTTTGTTGATTTTGGCTCAGAATTGGGAACACTGGCTTGCCTGAGGTGCTGTTTATGAGCTTGCCATCACATCTATGGACTGAAAAGCCTTTCCTGCACAGCAAAAAACAGACTGGCCCTCTGGAAAGGGAAACCCTGGTGTTAATATGGAATCCTTTGTCACCTCAGGACTGCTTTTTCCACATGGGGCTCAATCCACCTCTGTGGCACCAGGTGCTGTCAGCCCAACTCTCCCTGCCATGTAGCCTGGCCCACAGCAACCTCCACTCTCCACATGAGAAGGACTTAGTAATTGGCAGAGCATACTGTGAAGGAGACTGTGACTGCAGACATGGATTTCAATTTTAGTACTCAAAAACTTCCAGCTAAATTGGTTGGAAAATGGGGATTCAGGTCTGTGAGAACAGTGGAAGGTGTTTTTATGTGTTTCACTCAAATTTGGAACACTTTGGATCGAAGTATTGTTCCAGGCAGAAGGTCTTGAAGCCCAACATTTATTTTTGAAACACCAAAACATACCTGATTTTAATTCAGAAGGCTTACTATTCACCAAGATGCTGAGAATCAGGAAGTTCAGCCACACAAGTATCATGTTTAAGGAGTCAGGGTTTCTTGCTGCAAAAACACTCTCCAAAGGCCTTTTACTGCACACCAACATGAAAACAGCTTACTTTTGGAATAATGTCAACAGATTTTACTCCTACACATGAGACACTTCAGGCTTCATTGGCATCTCTTGTTATCCTGGCTTAGGTGGGTTTTCACATGTTGAGGCTGCAGCCATGCCAAGAAAACTGTTTTGTTACCCTGGAGTTGTCATCCCTATGTTTTGCTCTTCCAGGGTCTTCCTATGCTCTCTCAGTCAAATTTTCCCCGGTTAGCTTCACACTGACTTCCAGGGGTGGTTTCTGATCTGCCATGCGAGATGAATGACTTAATCAACGTCCAAACCGTTGCATACACTGGGAATTTTCACCCCAGAAGAGAAAAATAATAGGTGAGAACATAGCACAGCTACTTTAATTCACAATGGGCTTGCTGAGGATGAAAAGGTAGCTGCAGTTTTCTGCTTCTGATGTCAGTTTGGGGGGACATGGTGTGAAGCAATCAGGCAGCATGTTCAAGAGAGACCAAGGGAGGTGTGTTTTTATTTTTACACGATGCCAAGTAAACTTCACTATTTCAGTGCAAGGGCACTGTAAATACCTAAGGGCTACTGGGATGCAAAAAGTAATCAGAAGCTAAAGAAAGAACTACATGTTATCTACAAAGGTCTGAGCTCTGCATCCTGAATTATCTAAGCCACAGTTGGCTGGGAGGACATGCTAGGGAAAACAGCTCAATGTATTTTACCCTTGGCATCTCCTAGCAGCAAGATGCGAGACTAGATGGATGCTGCACTTCAAGGACCTTGACCTTGAAAGATACTTTTATATGAGCAACACATTATCACAATGCCAACACTGTGTCCAAAACCAGAAACACATGAGAATTGCAGCCTCTGGACAAACTTGAGTATGTCCCAAGCCAGGTAAGTCAGCGGTCAGGCTGGGACTGGCCAGCTCTGTTCCTGCAGACAGACTCACACCACAGAGCCTCATGAGACAAAGGCAAGAGCCAGGGAGCCTCCCTTGTGGGTTGGAGGTTTGCTTTATGGAGACCTGCTTTGCCCTCTAGTGACTATTAAGGATAAACCAGAAAATCTTGTACCATCTATTCCCATCAATAAAATTCATGTCTGGCTACATCTGCTGGCAGGGAGACAAGCAGTGGGGTTGTTCTGACTTTGTCTGTCCCAATTGAGAATATTTCTCTCCTGAGACAGCCTGTCCCTGCTGTCCATGCAGGCTGGAGCAAGGGGAGGAGATGCTATTCTGAAACGTTGAGAACAGACACCCTAAATTGGGAAATGAATGTCCAAAGGATTGGCAAAGGAAAATCCCCCAGGGCTGATGCTGTTTCTAGCCTGCACATGCCTTGGAACTGAAAAGAGACTATTTGGGGGAAAAGGAATGGATGAATAATAGGAGCAAAAATAGTTGCTCCAAATTCCTTTCCAAAGCCATGTTGCCTACAAACTCTTTACAAACAATTGACAATTCATCAGAACATGAGCTCATATTTTGTGATCTCTGGGGCCATAGACTTTGTGAGATATGGTCTGTGTGACTATTAAAAGAGCTCTTTTTTTGAAAAATAACAACACTGATCTTTGTTTAAAGAGTAGCAAGGGAAGAGAGGGATTAGAATAGATATCTAGATTTTTGGAATTGCTGTGCTATATGGAAAGCAAACTCTTGGAAAACACTGCAAAGAAAACTTTTCCTTAAAACTTAAGAATAATTTTTTATATTTTTATTTTGAAGATGCTAGTCTGTCTTTGCTAAATTAGAGAGACTTTTGCTACAATCCAAGATAATCCAAGAATACAAATGGAGTTAAATTCCTTAGTATCACAGAAATTCAAAAACTTCCATTTGGAGACTCTCATTCACTCAGTTTTTGTGACCACAAATAGGATTAATATCATGTGATTGAAAAATATGTTTCCTGTGTATTTATAGATAAACTATTTTATAGAAACTCAAATTCAGTCTAGATGCTTTGATATTAGTGTTTTCTCAAATACTAAGACAAGAGAGATATTTTGTGTTCTAATGCTCACTCAAGAAAAAAAGCCTGGGGAACATAAATGAATTTTAACAGAAAACTTAAGCCCAGAAATAGCCTTGAGCTTTTATGCAAAGGTTGATTAACAGGAATATTTCAGGCAGGCTGGATCCATTCTCTCACACCACTGACTAGAGTAAGGAGAAAAACCCAACATACAAAACAAGAAAAAAAAAAGAAGACCAAGTCCATCCCTGCCAATTTGTGAATGAAAGAAAAGAGGCTGCATTAGATGACTTGATCAGTCACTGATTTCTAGACATATTTCACTAGACTACTACAATACCTACAGTTGTGCTTGGAACTCAATCCTAAACAGGATTTTTTGCAAAGCTGTGTCATCAGCTGGGATACTGTTGGCAGAGGAAAAATGTTAGGCTTGGGTTGTTAAATCACTTGGACATATTGCAGGATCTCGAATAAACTGGGAAAGACTCACTCAGAGTCTGTAATCATGTTTGAAACCACTGTCTGTCTGTCAGCTCCACATCCATACTGGATCCCAGAGCTTCACACTAGCAGCTGTAGTTTTTTAAGGGTGCACCTTTTCCTTGTTTTTCTACACCAAAATCACTTTCACAAATGGTTTTCTGATAGGCTCTTCTAGGCTACAGCTGCCCAGACTCTGCTGACTCATGTCTGTGCCAGGGTCTGAGATGAATTTGGTGGCTTGATTCATGCCAGTAGATGATTAAGAGTGGTCTTACCTGATTTTTAACTTTATTACTCCAAGAATAACCATTACTTGCAATGCCTGCATCCCAAAAGATGGGCTGTTGAATGATTTCAGCGTTCCTGTCAGCGCTCTTTCCCCAGCAGCCACCAGATGGCCTGCAGAGGCGCAGCATCCTGCTCGCACAGGTCAGTTAGAAACAGCTTTAAACCCGGTACACTCAAAGGGTCTCTGCAACAGTGGGCTGCTCTCATGTGGGCACATTGTTTACCTGCATTCACGGCCATCTAGAGCACATGCAGGTGTCGATCCAGGCTTGGCTTTACATCCCAGAGGACTTAAACACTAATGCGGACAGTCCTTCCAAAGTCAGATCAACTAGAAAATGCTCATAGGCTAAAACAGTGCTTTTGAGACTTTTAAGAACTACTTCCTGGGTTTTGACCCTTTAGAGACATAGGTGTGACTACTCCATAACCAAGTGTTCAAGATCTTGCTTCTGATAATAACCGAGTGCTTCAGAGGAAGGAAAACCACAGAAGCAGCAGTTTGATAGTCTCTCCAACAGGGTTTGTTATTGCATGTTAGTCTGCTACTAATCTTAGTAGCTCATAACTGATTTAGACCTGAAAAACTAGAATGGAATCACTTGATTCTCATGGATCAGAGTTCTTAGCTCTTCTTGACGTCTCCAAGAGGTAGAAAAAGCATCAGGAGAAGAATGTGTAGTTCTCTTCAGAACAGTGGCAGCTGACAGCCATCCTGCAGACCAGCTCATGTCTATGCCAGGAAGAAATAGAATGGGTTAATAAAAAATATTTCTTCTCTGAGTTCCTATATCTGTACCTAAGTGAGCCAGTTTCATGCCCATCTCATATAGAGATGTGTCCTTAGTGGCAAAAACATGGGTATTGCCAGGCAGTTCCAGCTCTGCAGGGCCACAGGAGAGACTTGGACACAGCTGAGGCAACACTGAGGTTCCTTGGGGGGAGCTCCAAGGATGCAATTCCCCTCAGCCTGGGGAGCCCAGGTAACACACAGAGACAAGTTTAGTCACACTGCTGAAATCTACTTGGGGCAGGTCTAACACTAAAATTAGCAAATACATAAGAGGGCACAAATTCTCTTCAGAGTTGTCCACCTGTACCCAAGTGCTGCTGATAAAGTCTTGCAGTCCCATGAAGGTTTTCCCAAGAGTAGACAGGAGTTAGGTGTTATCAGCAATTACATCCCACCAGATTCTCTGACTCTGAAGGTTTACTTATGTCCCATTTTTTTTTAATAAGAGTCCTGAGAAGGCAACACTTCAGCCTGGTCATCCAAAAGGAGGGAGTTGGAGATGCAAGGGAAAGGGGCTGTGACAAAAGATGCCACTGACTTACTGCTTTGTGAGGGAAAAGAGCAGACATCTGAAAAAAAAAAGCATATTAAAATTGAAGGACTCAAAACTTATCCTATACTATTTTTCACAAACAAATAAATTCCAGCAGGGCAAATTGTATAATGGAATAGGTTACTGCAAAGGAGCATAATGAAAGAATGATTTCAAGAAATATCCAGACTTTACAAAACTCCATGTATTCAAACTGGCAAGGGCTGCTGAAATTCCCCCTGGAGTACTTATGGAAAGAATTAGCTTAATTAAACCTCTGAACCATTAGTGATTGCATTTGAGGAGGCAAAGACAGCATCAGAGGTCTCAAAGGAATAGAAAAGGGCAAGCAAAATACTTATCTTAAGAAGAGGGCAGAGAGGCTCTGGGATTAGCCTTTCCAAGATCCAGGACATGAGAGAGGTTGCAGAGCATCCCATCATTAGTACTGAATGGATAATGAAACCATAAGGACCTGGCACCAGGGGTTTGATGAAAACAAGCATGTCAAATCAACCTGAATTCCTTGAGAAGGTTAGTGACCCGATGGAGAAGAGGGAACCAACATGTGTGATCCTAAATTGAGATCCTGGCTTTCAATTATTTTTCCTCTCATAAGTTAACTGAGGAATTGGGCTATAATTGCTTCTAATTCATGGCTCTGAGCAGCTGGGCAGGGAAGTGCTGATATTCCTGTCATTCCTCTGGTACATTTGCATCCCATCAGTTTCATTGTATGAAGAGCTTCTCCTGATTTCTTACCTGCACAAGCTCATGTCTCACGTCCCCACCGTAACAGATGAGGCTGGGAGTTTTAGTACAGACCTTTAAAGATCAGCACCCGTGAGGCCATTGCAGGTCATAAATGTAGTCCAAAAAATCTATATAAAGGTGAAGATAATCCAGGACAAAACGCTGGATCTCCCTTGAATGAATTTTGAGTAATTTTTTTTTTTTAATTAAGGATTTTATAAATTTATTAGTGTTTATAAAACACTAATACCTTTATTAGTGTTTTAACCAAAAGCCACCTTGGCTAAATTCTTGCTCTAGCAGTAGAGTGCATTTGTGAACTAGATTCTGTGCCCTGCCTTGTGGGTACGTGTCCAGTGTCAGCCATGGGGTAAATCTCCTTTCCCTTCTATAGGCTATTGAGATGTTTTCTACAGCAAGCAGAGAAAGAAAATAATTCTAATCTTGAACCAAATTCCATCTAAAAAGATCTGCTTTGTCTACCTCCAGCTTTTTCAAGAAAAGCTGCTATTCCTTGAAATGGTGCAGCATTTTCTGATCCACTCAACCAGAGTCCACTTCAAATTGGGAAGAATGAGAAAACAGCTTGGCAGAGCCTGCTTGACAAGACTTGACATCTAAATTGAACATCCAGGCCTCAAGTTCCTGATTTTATTGAAAAGCCACTGGAATTGCTTCTTGGTGACTTGTGGACTGCAAAACTGGCTGTGTGCTCCTCCAGATAAGGGCTCCTTTGTGCCGCGTTGTGTAACGGCTGCCACAGGCTTGATGTGGGCCAGGCCATAAATAACTTCTGCATAAATATTTTTAGCAAATACTTTCTGCTCTCTTGAAACACACTGGACAGCTTGAAGTGTGTGTATCTGTGTGTGAAGGAGGTGGGGGGAGCTAGCAGAGCTCCCATCAGGAGCACAGAGCAAATATCACAGCACTCCTGATGTGCACGATAACGCGGCCAGAGCTGACGCCTCCACCCAGCAGTGTCCAGAGCAAGCAAGATGTCTCCAGAGAGCTGCCTTATCAGAGTGGCAAGGCATGCTGTGCTGTGGCAGAAATATCAATGTGTCCAATGCCCACAAGAGGTAGATGCCAGCACATGGGCTTTGAGCAGGACTATTGCTGAGCTGACACCCTATCTGAAGGGTCCCTTCCAAGGCATCTCCTGACCTTTCTGATGTGCTTGGTGAAGAGGAAACTGCTTGTTGTATTCCCTGTGGGCATAACCTGCCTTTTGCTTTGCACTTGAAGGGCCCTGTCTGACTCCAGCTGTAGAAAACACCACTAATCTTTGTAGATGAGTGCAGACATAGCAAGGGTTAACAGGGAAGCACAGTTGCTAGAAGACTCTAGCTACAGGGAAAAATAAAAGGAACACTTCACTCTCATACATTAATCCATACACTAGGAGCCCAAACATCCCTGAACATGCAGAACAGGACAAAGTAACCTACTCACATTTCCCCGCACCCCAGAGGCACTTCAGTAAAGCGTTATACCCTGGCAATGTGTCAAACAGCCCCGACAGGCTATGGCTGATGGCACAGTGGGGAAGGTGCTCGCTGGTACGGATTCCATGTATTTAGAATTACTGATTTTCTCACGACTTCTGTGCAGAGCAAGTCATGAACACAGTGCCAGGCAAGATTCTGTGAACATGTCTTCAGAAGCAAACAGGTCAGAAGAAAAGGAGTGGTAAAAATTTGGGATAAGGGCATCAAGAGAGAACAAAAAAAAATGGTTCAGAGTGTTCCAGACTGAGATTGTCCGCCAGAGCCTGTGCATTGCAACTGCTAGTGAAGGGGAGCTCCATAAATAGGGTTAGCTTCACAAAAACATAGAGAGGAAGCAAGAACACTGAAGGCTGTTAAGCTCTCTAGTTAAAATATACACTTGGCATGGAGTAGGACATGAGGATACATGAGTGAGCAATCTTGTCTAGTGCAGCTCCTGGGAATCCGATCCCTGAAACTCAAAGGAGCTTGTTCTGAAATTGGCAGGGAAGCACCAGCACATTTTCCTTCAGTTTTTCCACAGAGACAACATAGAAGTCATATTTCAACTGAACGAGCTGAGCTTAATGGCTGCAAAATTTTCTCACTGCTATGAAGTCTGTGTAACTGGGGCAATTACCTAGACTAAGGCCTCTGGAAGCACTCAGATATCCACCTTTCAGAACCTTTTCTCGAGGGAAGCAATAAGTCATACTTCACCATAGTGATCCAGAGGAGAAGTGATCTCTGGTGACCTTCTGGCAATGTATCTCAATCAAGCCCCAGTTCTCAGACATTTCTGGAAGAATTTGCTTGTCTAGCTGTATTCATCAGCCACAGCTGACGTGATTAACAAACGCTAACTGATTATTTAATGGGGTGACCTGACAGGAGCTGCTTCAGGAAGTAAAGGAGTTGTTGCAGGTGGGACTTGTTGCAAAAATTCTTCCTGCCACCTGCTAGCAATGTTACTTAATTATTTGGTGCTTTCTATCTTTCAGAAATGAAGGAAAATATTAATGTAACTAATCTAATATTAATCCAGTCTGCTCTGCTTTTGCAGTCAGGAATGAGAGATAGCAAGAGCTTCAAACTTTCCCTAGTTATAAAAGGAGGGAGGTTGCAACACAAGGTATTTTGAAAGAAAGGCCAAATGCCAACCTGAGAGGAAAGCAATAAAAATCAAATAATGAAGTAGTAAGCCAAATTCAGTGATAGAGGTGACAATGGGGAATGCTGGTAAGGTGTCAGCCAGGCAGCAAGGAATTCTCAACAAAAGCCCTAGAGCTTGCTTTTGGGCAATTCTTTCCTTATTCCAGTGTCTCTGTAAAAGCATTGACTAAACAGAGAATAATAAAGGTTGCCTTTAGTCTGTGAAATGAGTGGTGACAGTTCGACTTTGTAGTAGTATAATGGAGAGCTGCTATTTGCCTGCCAAGTACTGTATCTCAAAAAAAAAAAAAAAAAAAAAAAAAAAAAAAAAAGAAAAAAAAAAAAAAAAGAGAAGAAAATAACCCTATCATAAATAAAAGTACAAAGTACAACTGGAAATGCCAGGATGAATACATTTTTTTAATTGGAATGATGTGATCTACTTTCTCTGCCACATCTTTCCTTGTCCCATATCCTTTCATAAGATCACCTACTAGAGACTAAATATAAGCCACTCATCCAGCTGAAACAACTGGTGACAGGAGGTGACACCCTGCAGGCTGCTCGGATCTGGCTGCTCCAGCATTTTGCTGGTAACTGGCAGACAGACATCTGCACACAGACTTGGGCCAGGCTTGCTGATGAAGTCAGCGCTCCAAAGTATCTGTTGTGTTGACCTCTGCACTGAAAGCAGGGCCAAACTGGACAAATTTAGTGTACCTTGAGGAAGTTTGCTGTCAGACAGCTGGGATTGCACAAAACGAGAGTAAAGTTCCTTTAGAGAAGGGGTCCCCTGACATCTGCATAGCACTGGGCACGCTCTTCCTTTGCCATGGAGGGAGGAGAGGAAGAATATGCTGGAGACTGAATTATCTGGCTACTGATGGAGCAGAGGGGTGTAAGGGCAGGAGATAAGCCACTGTACTTCTGAGACGAATAATTGAGAGAATGCAAGCAAGCAGGTTGGGATGGAGTACAGCCAGATGGTGAGCCCCAGCCACCTGCTAAGTCTGTCTCTCTCTAATAGTCAGGCTGGTGTGCAGAGCAGCTGGAAATATTTGGATGCTGCTTGTGTGCATGGCAATGGTTGTCAGGAAGCTTCAGATTAAAACAGGCAAGACAGAGGGTAGCTAAATTAGAAAAGAAGATGGGAAACTAAATCATCTTGATCTAGTTTTACAAAGTGGTAACCTTGGGTTCCCCCTTGGTGTAAAATTCGTGTAAGAAGAATTGCAAGCTGTTGAGCTGGACTGAGCAAAGCATTAAGTTTGGAGCAATCTCTGGGCATCTTCCCAATTATGTCTGTGTGTAGGAGCTTGGCAAGAGAGAGAGGCAGCATGTGGGAGAGGTCTGGCTCATTGGTAACAACCAAAAGAAACAGAAGTAAGTGCAAGGTGTCCCCAGGGAAAAGGGTAACTAAGCCCAGTTACTTAGGTCTTCTTATTTAACGCCCCAAAAAAGAAATAATAAAAAAAATAGTATTAATTAATTAATAAAGTTAATGATATTAATGGATCCTTATGACACTATGGCATTTATTAAACTGTAGCCTTGAAGTCCTCAAGGGAAAAAGGAGCACAAAGCCAAGCCAGCAGAAAACTAGGACTCAGCACTAACAGAGCAGCCTAGCAGGGGGTCTGGTGGTTATTTGAGGAGCCGGGTAGTAGCTTCATGTTGACATAGCCCAGATACCCTCACTTTTCTTCATTCAGGCCCAGCTTGATGCTAAATGAGCCAAAACTATTGTTTGGGCTCTGACAGGATTGTGCTGTTGCAGTGGATGAAAACAGCCAAAAGAGATGTGGGTATCAGGGGGAAACGCCAGCTATTTGTTGGCTGGTTTGGGGTGGGTTTTCTTCATGTATGCAGATCTGAAATGGATCGTGAGTGAGTTTGAAATGCTGTTTGATGTTAAATGCAGGTAAATGAACATGTGCCAGGGAGGGTGATGCTGAATGGGAGCCAGCAGCTGCTCTCTCCTGCGTTCCCAAATGGAGCAGATGCTTTCGAGGCAGATATGTGAAACAAAATGATAGATGTTACTTTTGCTTGCCTCCAGAAAGGATCATGCAATTAAAATGTAAGCATGAATGGAGCAGAATTTTCTTTCACTGGCAACATGGAAAGAGTGAGAGCAAAGCAGAAGGCATGGATTACTGTCTGCAGAGACATCCCGTTTGTGTTGGCAGTGTACAGAGAGAGCTAGTAAGGTATCATCCACAGCCAAGTTCATGGACCTGATACACAAACATGAGTGTGATTTGAGGAGCTGATACAATCTGATATGCAAACATGTTGATTTTTTTCCAGCAAGCTGTAAGAATATAGTTCAAGGCTTTTCAATTGCTAGAGGGCTGGTTAGGGAGCTCGTGGCATCATTGACCTAAATCTTTAATAAATCTTAGCAGATTGGGAAACTGCAAATACTGAGAGTTCTGGGCCAATATGCAGAAAGGGCAATTTTGATAACCAATACAGATCTGACATGTTTATAATGAAATCTGCTTTCCAAAGGAAAATGCTGTTTTCATTTAAGTTGAAATGTTTTAAAAGGCACTAGTCTTAACAAAGCATGCTGTAAGCAAAACAGAAGTGAAATACCAGACTGATTTTGACACTCTCGGTATAGCACATTTTGAGCTTTGTTTAAAAACTTTTCAAAGCATGTTTATGTTAAATAAAATATAATTTTAAATGGTAATCACACATTTTCCATTTTCATGGAAAATTTTGATGTCTTGAGCTGATTTTGTTCTACTTGAGGACAGGAGAGAAGGAAAAAAAATCAAATCAAAGAAATAGGATTTGCTGTGAATGGAAAACTCAAGTTCTCTGTGAATCTGGATAGCTCACTGCAGGCTCATTCCCCGACTGGTCAATATGGAACTGCCCACATGTGGAATTTCAAGGTGTCACTGTAATCAGTACTAGCCAGTGAAAATGGCTCAATAGGAGCAAATATTCTGAAATTACCTTTTTCCATCAATAGTACTTCCAGCTTGACTGGTAACTGTGGGTACATAGATGTGGCAATGTTTTGTAAGCATCACCCTGCACACATTAATAGCAGGGTTTTGGTTCTTCATCCATTAACCTATAGATCTCAGAAGGCAAGAACTCGTTATTGAGCAGGTTTCTGATGGGAGTCAGTGTCTCAGATCAGCCTCTTCATGGCTGATCTGGTGATAAATAAAACATCATTTGCTAATAACCACGGCAGATGGAACAAGGATTGCCTGTCATCGCTATTTCCCGCTTCACCAAGCATGCAACGTGATCTGCCTTGCCTGATGAACTGGCCCCAAGCAGGCACAGCAACAAAAAATTCATCTAAGATCATGCCAGTGGAATGCTGGGAGACACCTCAGCCATAGCACTTCCTTGGGAAAGGAGTTGGAGGGAACAAGCAATCAAGTCCGGTTTCCCACTGAGATGCAGTGGGATGAAGAAGAGGGTGAGTGGGAAGCACTGAATAACTGCAGGTCAGGGACTTCACTTCCTTGTGCAGCCCAGGCAACAGGAGAGATACTCTGCCACCTATGGTCTGAAAATTATTAATGGCAAAGAAAAGGAAGAAAACCATTTGGAAAACAATCCTTTCATGGACAATGGATTGTCAGATTATTTGGCAAGAGCGTGCAAGTACTCCCACAGACAGAAAAATACCTGAAAAGTCTCTGCTGCAACAGAGGACTAGAAACACCACCTCATCTGGAAGCAAAACTCAGGTTATACAACAATCAGGCACAATATTAAGGCTCAGACTGATTATTCACTTGAACAAATACTGATGAGTTGGAAAACTCGGTGTTTTCAAGCCAAATGACTTTGTGGCAGATACATTTTAGTGAAGTACAAATCATTAGCATGATTACAGGCATATCAGCGTAAATGTTGTGTCTGGCCATTACTATGTTTGGTGCTACAAAGAATTCAAGTCATATTCTTCTGTAAACCATTCTGCAGCATCTCTCTTTGTCATGAACATCTTTGCAAAAGGAGCCTGCATGGTGCATTTATGATGTCATTTTAGAGCCACAGCCTTTCCCCAGCATGACCAGTGATGGTATCCAGTGTGAACATCCATGTGGACATCAGTCAAACCCTGGCACCTATTTCACATGGATTTGGGCAGGCAGCTTCAGGGTCATTTTTGTTGCTCCCTGCTCAGTCTATAGTGTTTTAACCTGGGCATTTCCAGAACAGCACCACATTTTTCTGGATGCCAGGTGGGGCCAAATGCCTGGGTGGTGAGCAGGGAGCACCTATATCCCCCTATGCACCCTCATATGGTCTGTCCTCTCCTGCTTGACATGGCTCTGGGTCATGCTCTAGGCTGTGTGTGTCACACAGGGCAAACACCATCCTAGAAGTGGTGCTGCCCTTCATAGACATTGGTGGTGAATCAACCACGGAAGATAAAATAAAAATGTGGAGCAAGGATTAAAGGTTTGAAGCATTTTTCCCTATTTCTGGCATCTGTTGGTTCCTTCAAATCTTGTCATTGTTTGGGAAAATATCTACTATAAATACACTTAGATCAGATGCTCTGAGATCAGCATCTAGTGTAACAGATGAGAATAAAAATCTGTTTGAGGTTAGAAAGAGTTTCTTTTAGGTCTTGTAGGTTAGTGATTCATCTGGCATTTCAGATGTGAGGAGCAGCCCATTATTGGCATGTCCAGTGGCACTTGCTATGGAGAGACCTCCAGACCTTTGCAGTCACTAAAGTGAAGACAGGTTGATGTTGAGATAGACCAAATGACTTGTCTGTGTCCCCTGTTTAGTTACCTGTGTTCAGTGTCTTCCTGACACCACCATCCTTCCACAGTTTAAAACCCTCTAGGTAGCAGTCGAAATGTTGTACAAATGGCTCTGCACATCATGACCTGGTAGCCTTCTACCATTGCATGCCATAGGTAAGATATTCAACTTGGTATGAAGGTTTTTTATTAAGATATAGTAGAGATTCTACACATATACTAACTCTGCTCCTGCTGAATGTTCTTTTGAAAGAACTATGTGGGGTGAAGGAGGTTGTAATACTGTGCTTCCAGTTAACTTTGGAAATTATTACATTTTTGTATTCAACTGGCAAATGCACGTGTACCAGAGAAGAGAGCAGTGACTACAGTGCATCTGCACCAGTCAGTGTCAGATGGGACATGAACAGATTTTAACAGATTTTCAGAGAGCAGAATTCAACACTGCAATGAGTTTGTTCTGGTCCTAAAGTAGGACATTAAGCTGAGACTTAGGGTGTTTCTAACAACTTCCTTGGCATGAAAGACAAACACAATGGAAATTGTTTCTAGGGGTTCCCATATCCTTACTCGGACACCCCTCCAACGTGATGTGCCTTTGGCCCCTTGGACCTTGGCCTTGGGGGGCAGGGTCTCTGCACACACTGGAATTCACCAGGTCTCAGAATTTTTTACGAGAGCAAACAAGACCCTGAATCCATTTGATGGGTCAGAAAAGGAGTGGTAAAATTGCACTGCTCAGGAAAAAAAATGGTCATTACTAGTTTGCATTTTGTTTCATAAAGAGATGACAGTTTGCCCCAAAAGGCTGCATTTGGCCATTCTGTGCATCTGTGAGGAGATCCAGCTGTTGTTTCCTCTATCTTTGCATTGTTGTAGTCGACTGAGACAATACCACACTCATATAAGGGCAAAGTCTGCAAATAAAAGCTGTTCAAATGCCAACAAATAACAAATATGTTGACTCTGGAGGCTGATTGATTACAAATTATTTATATTTTGTAGCTGCACTTTTCAGCACTACCAGACTCACTGACAGTACCATCCCACATTCAATTGTAAGCAACTGGAGTCATTTCACGGCATTTTGATCATGTCTTACAATGCATCCTGCAGTGTATCAGCTTGCTTTCCAAATATCTCGTTCCTGCCTCTCCTCTTATCACTGAGAATAGCCACATATGGACAAAGCTTTTCTGAGCAATTTACAATATTTCTGATGGAAATTAGGGAGAAATCTACACCTGGAAACTTCACCAGAGTCTGAATTTTTAACTCCTATGAGTTAGTAGGGTTTGTTGCCTTGTTTTATTTAGACTGACTCAATACCGGGTTTTTTAGTTTCTATTTCTCAGTATGTTGCAGAAGGTTGTTGGGATTCAGTTCACAGAGCTTGTAACAGGAGAGCTGTCAGCTGTGCTTGATCTCAGAAGGAAAGTACCAAAAAAGTCAGGGCAATACTGAGGAAGAGGGTCTGCTGAGGGAAGGAAAGTGATATTGAATTATAACTGGACTTCAGCATATTAAAATGGGTGAGACGTGACCCCCTCCTTCCTCACAGCTCCAGCAAGTTCACCTGAGGCCATCAGATAGGGGTCCTGGGGCTACCAGACCCTGTACCCAAGGGTTCAGATCATATTTTAAAGGCAGAAGAAAAATAATTACTTGTCAACCTGATATGCAATTACTAGACTGACTAGAGTGGTGAAGGAGACCTTTTTTGGTCCCAGGGAAACAAAACAAATGCAGTGTATTAGCAGGTCTGTCATGCCAGAGCATCAGCTGAAGGCGAGCAACCAATTCCCAGGATTAGCACCCTTCCTTTGTGGGTGTCCTTACACAACATGGAATGAGACAAATGAAGTTTTCAGTGCAGAAGAGTGGGAAACACAGCTGACAACCAGCTCAACAGACTGATGAAACAGCAGCCCCAGGGAGACTGTTCAAAGGCTCTTTTGGTTATTTAATGAAGTGTGGTTGAGTTTTAACCCCTCAGATTCAGCGCCGGAGGTTTTCTGTGAGTGTTTGAGGTCTTGCTCCTATCCCTGAGCTCACTGACTACTCAGAGAATTTTTCTAATCATATTCCATGTAATGGTTTTCTTTCTTGCTGCGTGGAAGGCCACTCGACTGACAGAACAAATTCCTCAAAGAGTGAAGCGGGGATAGGGAGCAAGCCCAGGAGCCCACTGTAAGCTCTGGGAACAGGAGGGGACTGCAGCCAGCTTGGGCAAACTATATCTCCAGGCACTGCCTGGTAACAATGCTACAGCATTTACCAGTTCCTATGGAGCTTTTTACAACAGAAGGTTAAAGAAATCAATTTTATTTAGAGAGAAAGGGCTTGTCTTAAAACTATTGAGCAAGTTCTTTTAGACCACAGTGGATAACTGCAGTGGCAGGGGCTCCCATTACCCTCATTAGCAAAGTTTTAGCCTTTGCAAAGTGCAGGCTTGCTCCCCTTTCTCCAGAGGTTACTGCCAGCAGGACGGCTTCTCCCTGCTCCCTCCCACCTGGGCACCTGCCCTCCTGCACCCACCGAAGCAGCAGCCCTGCCGCAAACACAGCCACGCTGTGGGAAAAGCAACGCCAGAGAAACACATTTTCAGCTCCACTTTGCAATTTAAATTCAGTAGAAGCACTCGGGCAGGAAGCCCCCAGCTGCAGCTGTGTGCGTGGCTGCAGGCCCCTGGCTCAGGTCAGCAGCAGTGATACTGCTGCAGTCCTCCAAGCAGGCATGGGACTGACACTTAACGGCACCGTGCCAGCCGTGACATGGTAAAAATATCCTGAGGCCGCAGTGAGTTCCTTTCACCGGCCCAGCACCAGCAGTGCTTCAGCCGACGGGTTAGAGCACATAGAAGTCATTGTTGTTGGACAGGTCACTGTAATGGCAGAGGGCGAGAGCAGGGCCCTGTGCCGGCGGGGGCTCAGCCCGAGCCCTGCCCTGGAGCCCCTGTGCCGGGTTCCTGCCCGAGCCCGGCGTGCAGAGATGGCTGTCCCACCTGGGCTCAGCCACGGCCTGCTGCTGGTGTCTGCTGCTGCCATTGCAGTAGGTCCCACAGCAGCGGCACGTCAGGAAGTGCTTGGCTCGCTGTTTGGCCTTTGACTCGGAGGCCGAGGCCGTCCCTCCGTGAGCGAGAGTCACAGGAGTGGCACCCCGTGGGTCGGGCTGCCCTTTCAAGCGGCTCCTTCTCCTCTGGACAGGGTCCAGGCTGATGTCCGACTGCGAGGAGCAGCTCTCGTTCCAGCCAGCGCTGGCGCTCAGGCTGCGCAGCGGCAGGGCGAGCCGCAGCGCCTTCCAGAACTGGGACCCAGAGCGCTTGGACTTCTCCCCCTTCCAGGTGACGAAGGAGACAGATTCCTTCAGCTGGAGGATGCTGGGGTGGGTGCACTGCAGTGGCCTGTACTCCACCACGATGAGCTTGGTGGCTATGGCGTTCTGGCACATGATGCCCAGCTTGAACTCCAGGAGGCTGATGCTCTTCTCTGTCAAGTAATCAGGACTCAGGACCACGATCATCCTGCGGCTCCTCTGGATGAAGTCGAACACAGCTTCAGTGGTATCTAAGAGTACAAGGGCAGAGGAATTGGGGTGCACAAGGAGAAGGGAGTGGGGAGAGAAAAGCTAAGGAACCTGTTTGGTGGCATACCTGAACAGATCCCTCTTCCCACAGAGGGAAACCTGGCACAAGCCACTTTCAACTTGCCCACACTCCTGCTGGCAGCATTTTTGCTGTGCAGTGGGTTTTTTGAAAAGGCTGACAGTAAATGAGAAACCAGGATATGCCATGACTGTGGTCTGACTTCTGCCCTGCACAGCATCAGTCATGCCCAGAGAAGTGCAGGCATTTGACAAAGGGTGGGTCTTGTTTGGGAACCACCTGCCCACAGCTTGAGCAACTATTTGCATCAGGGGATCAAAGCAATCATGTCATCCTCCCCCAGCTGAAACTGCAGGGGCTGACCCACCTCCCCCCTGTCATGCTCTCTCATCTTTAAGTAGAAACCTGTAAATTTAGAGAGCAAAAATGTCAGCCTTAAACCCCTCCACCAGTTCCCCTAGGCAACATGGGGGGTGGAAATACTGCCGTTCAAAGCATTTCTTGGATTAATTGCAAGTTGTAAAGCTCAGCAAGAAGATTAGCTGGAATGGTGCCAGGCAAGAGCAACATGTCTTTTATTACGAGATTTGAAAAGCAGCAAACCTGAAGATGTCCTTGGACTTCTACCTGTGGCTTGTGCTAGAAAGCATATTGAAGGTGTAGTGGCTAAAGGGTGAGCAGTGGAAAGGATGGGAACTAAATTGCTGTGGCACACGGTGATTTAACAAAAGCTGAGTAATAAAACTGTAAAAAAATTTAAAAAGACATACACTTACTAAGTGCTGGTGCCTGAGATGGGAGGGGACCCAAGGACAAGTTGGTGTTCAAGCAGGACAAGGATCATTAGAGTAAGAACTCTTGCACATTCAGAGAGAAAAATCTGCCTCTAGGAATGTCTTTCAAAGAGCTCTTCTGGGAAGAGCTATCTCCTGCTTCCCTTCCATTTCACACTGCTAAAACCTTCATTCCTCAGGCTGGAGACTCTCTCACTGACAGTGGAACACTGGTCTTTTATATATGAATAAAAATACTGTTCCTTCCCTGCAATGGCAATGCCTCTTAATTCTCACAGCACTTGGCTGTCTCTCATCTCACAGCAGAAGGTGTACTGTGTTGCCTCTGGATGCACCTTACACCTCATACTTTCCAAAGTATGACTAGCTGTAAAACTCATTGTCACTAGATTATTTGGAGACCAAGAGAGGAAAAATGATCATATAGTAATATCCTAATGGAGAAAGTAGGGCACTGTTTGGTTAACAAAATACTGGAATTAAAATCAAATTATTTTGAGGGATTTTTTTCATGTATAAAATGTTTGAGGGGATTTTTACTCCCAACACACACATGAAAACACTGATTCATTGAAATCATTGAAACCAAAAGTAGATGATAGTCAGTTCTGTCAGAATTGTCACTTACCATCATGACATATTTTTATCACCCTATTTCAAAGGCATAAAGAATTGGCAGCAATCTCCAATTTACTAAGTCCAGACCTCACTCAAACTTTTCTACAATTGATTGAAATCTATTTTGAAACCAGCCAGGCTTCAAGAGTTTGTGAAAGAAAAAGCGCTTTTGCTGGTTTGAAAGGTCTCTTTTTGAAACTGGAATCACAGAACCACTGCAAAATGTAAGCAGGAGCAGCCCCTGGGAGGTCACATATTCTACCTGCCTGCTCAAAAAACCCAGGTTCAGTTAACATGAATGACTCTGATACTGCTGAAATGAAATGTTTTGATTGAGGTGACAGTGGTGGTTTTATCAATTTTGAATTTGCAACACTTTTTGTGACTTTTCTTTTCTAGACTCATTTTTTGGTGACTTTTTTTCGCAGGAAAGGTGTTCAAATTTCCAAAGATATATTTGATTTTGAGAATGGGATTAATTTAGACTTGGCTGACCAGGATACCTTGGGGTGTTTAGTTTGCAGTATTTACCCAACTAAGGAAAAATCCTGAGTAGACACCTCACAGTATGTAGGTGCAGGTAGGATCTTCCCTTCCAGTGAAACAGCACTGGATGGGACAGGCAGCAATAACACTGCAGGGGCTTAGGGATTCAATACTCTTGGTTATCTGCTTTTTACTAAAAAACCTTCCATCTTTACTCAATGTTTGCAAAAGACACAGCATATTTTTATTGGTTTACTTGTGTCTCCCCAATGCACCCCAAAGATGTAACAGATTATAAGGATTATGGTCACACACCCCATACCCACAGAACTCAAATCCATAGATTGTCACAGGTTTTGCTGGTGGTCTGGAAGTGCTGGGCTATCTCTCAACTTACCTGTGGGCAGGCAAACACGGGAAACAGGCAAGAAAGTGACTTGGATGAGAAAATATGAAGCTGACTGAACCTAGAAGCTGATGGGCAAAGTAGCCTAAGAGTGAGTTTGATTTCTATGGTTTGGGCAGATTCCTAAAATTCTGATTTGATCTTTAAAGCAAAGAGATTATGTTGCCTTCCCATCTTTCTGTCTTGTGATTGCCAAGTGAGCACTCTTCAGACGAGAGACTTTCTGTGTGTGAGGGTCCACTGCTGTGAAACACCTGAATGCTGTGTGTCACTGTGTTTCTGCTTGGGTGCTCCGGTGCCTCTGCAGGCACAGCATGAAACAGACAGGAAAAAATCACATTCCAAGGAGCCTCAAATGATCCTGATGCTTGGACTACACACAATCATCTTTAACAGCATTTCACAGACATAATGGGAAGATGGTATTTATGAGAAATGCACAAGGACTGAAATGCAAAAATGAAAATGTTTTATTGAAAAGCAAAATAAAATAATACTGACACTTCACAGACCAAATCACACAAAGGCAAAACCATACAGAAAAGGGAAAACTCTGGAACAGCTGTACAACATCAAACAGCATGAGAAGGGAAGATATTTTTTTCCAATTTGTGCCACGCTGTTTCCCAATGAAAAAACAATGAGGAACTTTTCATGAGCTGCATATTGATAAATGTTAGGTTAGAGCACAGAAACTCAAATGAATCAACTGATTCAGACAGATGCTGTGACAGAATCCCACAATGGAAACCGCATGTGGCATAGAATGAAATGACAGGCGTCTCTGAGGCACTTGCAGATCTGCTTTACAGTTGGGACTGGGCTTTACCCCTGGCCTGAAGACCCCAACAAAGCCAGTGGTAAAGCTCCTGGGTGAGTGGAACCTGCTTCAGACAATTCCTTCCACACTGCTCCCTCTGACCTCCCAGGCCCCTTCCAAACCATCGCACCTTTCGCCTTGTGGGTGCTCTGCTGATGTCTCTCACTAACCCTGCTCTGGGGCTGCAATGACACCAAAGGCCACTGCAGTGTATGCCTCAGAAAGCCCAGGCATATTAATTATTTGGAAAACTCTTCCAATAAAATCAGCGAAATACATGAGGTGGATTTAACTTCCTAAAATAATCAGACACACTAAAACATCAGCATAAGTTCTCCTGGTAACTCAGCCAAAAGTGAGATGTAGAGAGGTCTGGGATGTCAACTCAATTTATGAGTATTTGTGAGTCAATCTTTTAAAAATCATGAGAACCTAACACAGCTCTGCTTTGGCCTCAGGGCCTTCCCTCTGCCTGCAGATCTGGCAGCTGATTACAGAGGTGCTTAAAACACAAACAAACAAAAAGGTGAAGCTGGGCAAAATGACAGGGTTGCAATGGGTTCACAAAGCTGAACACAGGTTTGGGTGCTCTCTCTTATAAATGAAGTTTTCTGGAGTGTGGGAAGCAGCTCTGTCCCTCCATAGACAACCACAGTAGAAAAGCTCATAACAGAACTTTTAAGCACCTCTTAGCAGATGAGGAACTCCACTGCCTCCAGTGAAGCTGACTGCAATTTTACCTGTTTAAATCAAAGCTTACTTGGGGTGGGAAAGATAAAGAGGACAGTAAGAAAGAAGCCCTATTTGTTACACATTTGTACAGTGTCCTGGTTCCAGCCAGGACAGGGTTAGTTTTTGCAGTAGTCAGGAGGGGGCATGTCCGGGACACAGAAGTTATTCTATACCACCTCACATTTGCAAGGGGTGGGGGAAGGGGGTCTCTTTTAGAAAGGGTCCCAACACAGCACAGCTGGGCCACTGCAGTGCAGCAGAAGGAATGCGTGGATATGGTCAATTGTCAAGGGGTTTTTCCATGGGAATTGTTCCCTTCTTGTACTCTCTGTCACCACTATTGCTGTTGTTAATGTTCATTTTCTTATCTCATTGCTGTTTCCAGTAAATATTCCTTATCTCACAGTAGGATCTCACCTTTTGTGCATCCAATTCTCCTCTTCCACCCTCTGCAAGGAGAGGGAGGGGGAAATGAGGGCACATGGTTTCAGGGGGAGCACTGAATTGTGAGGTATCATTCCTAAAAATGACATACAGTACCTGACTAAGGGCATGGGGGGCTGTAGTTCCCTGCAGCCCTGGAATAACTTTATTAAGCATAAAATGCTAAGGGTAAAAGGGTTCCTTGACACCAGGATTCAGTCCCATGCCTTTAAGGCTGGGCCTTTTTACTGGGATGTCCTCAGAGCTCCCAGCTCAGCTGGGTGAACAGTGCATAGACTCATAACTGTAGTGCTTTTATGGTGCCATTATGAATGCTTATGCTTCACCCATTGGCCACCAACAGAACAAATGCAAGAGTCAAAGGTGACTCAGGAGCAATCATCACTAATAAAAATAAGCATTCACTTGGTGCGTGTAATACTGATCTCCACAATTAAGTGGGCAGGTCCTTTCACTGGGAGCTGCAGGAGTATGGAGACACCCCCAGAGCCTAAAGTTTTATTTGAAAACATTGTGAACCACAGCACCAGTCAATGCCAGGGCCCCACTGTGCTTTGGTCTGTCCTATGAGAGGAAATTCCCCTCCTTAGCATGAACTGTGTGACAGGGGTTAACTCACCATGCCCTCTCCTGCTGGAGCCAGGACACCTACACTGTGGGTTTTTATGCTTCTCTTTTGTGCAAATGTTGCAGAAGCTGAGATATACTCTCTGCAGCTCTGAGCTGGAATCAAGATGGGGAGAGACTTACTTTGTAAAGCCAAAGCTAGTTTAAACCTAAGCCCTGCATTAGAAATAGTGATGTTGTTCACAACTAGACATTGAAGACAGAGTGTTCATAAAATCATTGGATAAATTGGGTCAGGAAGAACCTTCAAAGGCCATCCTTCCTGCAATAAGCAGGGACATGTTCAACTGGATCAGATTGCTCACAGTCTTGTCCAGCCTGGCCTTGAATGGTTCCAGGGATGGGGCATCCACCACTGCTCTGGGCAACTTGTGCTACTGTTCTACCACTCTCATTGTAAAAGATGTCCTTCTTAAATATAGTGTGCATCTACCCTCTTTTAGTTTAAAACCACTGCCCCTTGTCCCTGAAGGGGTAATTGCAAAAGGCCCTACTAAAAATGTCTGTCCCCATTTTTCTTATAAGCACCCTTTAAGCACTGAAAGACCACAAAAAGGTCTCCCAGTAGCCTTCTCCAGGGAGAGCATCCCCAGCTCTCTCAGCCTGTCCTCATAGTCTTACCTACATGGACAGAACTAGTAGCTTTCAGGAAGTTTAAGTTTGTGGGATGTCCTTCTGAGTTGGATTTCTATCCAGTGTCATCCCAAAGACCTTGGAAGCACCTTGACATGATGCTTTCCCCCAGCCAGTGGTGGAGACAGTAGGCAGGTTCAGTAGTACATTGGGGTTCCTTGTAGTGCTTGTGAAGTCCCTGAGTTTACAAAGAAACATCTCTCATGTGCTCCAAGGCCTGAACTCATGAGAGATTTCCCTGGATGACAAGCAGCTCTGAAGGATCTGGAGTATTTGTGAGACTGCAGAGTCACAGAGACTGACCACTTGTTACTAGATGTGCTACAACACAAATAGCACCCAGTAGAGCTGTGGGGGTTTTTTAATGCTTCTCTAACAGCCATTTCTCACTGCCAAAATACCTGGATGTATCTGCTTCAAAGGAAATTTGGGGAGCAAAGATGAGGAGCTTCAAGAGTCTATGCTCCCTGCAGTTCAGCAGGAGTCTGTGATCCCACAAGTGACTGGGACTACAGACCTGGGACATGCAGGAAAGGCCCTACACTGGAGCCACCTTGAAAATTGTTCCTCAGCTTCTGCAGCAGGGACTGAGGACCAGAAGGGACTGAAGTCACTTAGGAGTGGAAATAAGCTCTGTCCTGGATGCTAATCAAGGCCCCTCAGGAACTGTATCTAGGAGTACTGGCCATGCTATCACAAGGTGCTGGATGCATCCCACCTGGATAGCAAATTTAGACCCTAAGCCCAGGGCTTGTGTGGTTGATAATAAGGACATACATTTGTAGAGAGCAGGTGTTTGCATCTTTGGTCTCCCTACTGACAGAGCAGTATCAAAGCTGCAGGGAAAACATGACTATCCTCTGAAATGCTCGGGACATGGTCCTTCATGGAACCCTGAGTTCCTCCCCACTCCCTGGCCTAACTTGTGGACTTTTGTGATGTGTTTTGGTTTGTTTTCTGATTGTGTCAAACATTTTTCAGGGATATGCATCAACCCTTCAAGGCTTAAACTCCTGCTAATTTTTTTCACTGGCATTTCCACCTGCAGCTGCTTCCAGAACCTGCCCTTTGGGAACTTGGATTTCTCGCCTTTCCATTTAATGACATTCAAGGCCGCCTTGGCCTGCTTCAGCTCCTTCACTTTGCTCTTCTTGATGGCTTTGTACTGCACTAGAATGACTTTGATGTTGCCCTTGGAGGCCATATTCTCTAGGCCAGCCTTGAGCTCCAGCAGGGCCTGTGTCCCCTGCAAGACGTAGTTGGGGCTCAGGACAACAAGCAGACGTCGGCTTTTCTGGATGAAGCTCAGGGTTTCGTCTGTGACAACTGGGAGAAAGAAACATTGAGGTGATTAGTGATGCCCAAGAACATGCTGCTGAGCTGCTGCTGTGACACCAGGTGCCTCTTGAAGGGGACAGTACATCCTTTGGAGGCCCTTTCTAGCCTCCACTGGTGCTTCCCAACCCTGCAAACAACTCCAGGTGGGACCTCCACCAGGACTGGTTCTCACTACCCCATTCAGTGACATCTTCTCCATCAGCTCTAGACTACCTCAAGATGCATTTCCTCCTCCCCATGCTACACAGAGAAAACCAAGAAAGCTACACTTAAAAGTCCCTGTACTGCACATCAATGACGCCACCCAGCTGTGAGGATGCCTTGTGGCCAAGAGGGCTGCTGATCTTGGGCTGAGATTTAGCTTCCTTCTAGTGAGAGGGGAAAAATAGGCTCTCTGGAGCAAATAAGGGAACTGCCAGATGCATAACACATGAACTCAAAGGAAAAGAGTCACCCTGAAGAGGCTTCAGGAAGCCTGAATGTCTATGCTTACATCCTCCTCTGGCAAACGTCCAGAATGACTCTGGATACTCCCTTCACTCCTCTTGCCACAGTTTCCCCGCATAAAGTAAGTATTTACATCCTCCCTCAGTGTCATCATGGGATAATTTGCTTTGGTAATGCTACCATCCTAACTCCTGTTACTCATCCGTCTGTTCCTGCTGCCGTCATCTATGAAAGCAGATTAGAGCATTTTTAGAAATGCCTTGAGAACTCTTAGTGAAGTGTCCAAAAAATGACACCCTTTGAGCTGGAGAAATGTCATGGTAACTGTGGATCCTCTTTAATTTTCTGACATCTGCAGGTAGACTGTCCTTGGCCTCCTTCCTGTAATTAATGTGAAAATCCCTTGTAAGTGCAAATCTGGGCACTTGCACTCTCTGCTGCAGGATCTCCCACACCCTTGATAAGGAACACTCTTGACTGGTCAGAAATTACAATGGAGAGTAAAATAATGCTGACAGACAACTTCATTTAGCTGTCAAGCACGTTTGATTAGTTCCTGTCAGCTAACTCACGGGATAATCCATCTCCCACTGTTTCTTCATCAAGGACAACATAACTCTCTACCCATGACACAGATGCACACTCTGGAGGCATGACACCAGCTGCCAAAAGCTATTTCCTGGCCCGCCATGCTTTCCTGAGAAGGAGATTAGTCAAATCCTGGCTAAGAAGCTCCGGGGAAGCCCCAGCAGCATCACGGATGGCAGTGCAGTGACAAACCACTCCGGCTGTTGCTCCACAGGGCTGGCACTGCCATCAGGCTGGCAGGGACTGAGGGGGAAAAGATGGAAACATTTGGGGATAAGATGAAGGACAGAGAGCCCAGGAGAGCTGTGCTGGGAGAAAAATTACACCCTCCAAAGTGAACAGGGCTAGAAGCAGCAGAGGGAACAGGAGGGAGATGGACATCTGGTGAAAACGGCTCAGAGAAAACCTGCTCTGAGCCTGACACTGGCATCAAGCAATTTGAGTCCAGAGGGTGCCCTGCCATGTTTATTCAGGTTCTTTTCAAGAAGGAACAGCACCAGGATTGCAGCTGTCTCACTGAGATACACATATCTATTTACCCTCAAACTTCAAGGTGCTCCTGGATGCTGGCAACAATCTATGAAAGAAAGATAACAGAACCCAGACTGATTCTGTTCCCTTTGTCAGGTAGGTGGGCTGAGAATCCAGCAGTCTCTCCTGTTCCTACTCAAAAGGGACTCCCCAACGGACTTTCTTAGCACAGGTTTTGTCACCAGTGGGGTCCTGAGCCAAAGCCCATGAACTCAAAGTGGGGGAGTCTGCACTGGCAGAAATTCAGACTTTGAACTTTTAATAGGCATCAGGATCATAGGACCAATTCAGCCTCCCAAAAACTGAAAATCAAGAGCGCTGTCTAGATTTTGCCCTTCCTGTGGAACTTGTGTGAAAGCATGTGTATCTGGATAGCTTCACAAACTTCCATTCTTGGTGATTCCCTGCCTCCCTCAGCCGACACTATGTCCAGAACTTTGTATGACTTATCTCAAAACAGTGAAAGAGGACTACATCTTACTGAAGAGATCAGTCTCACTACCTGCAACAAAGTACTTTTAATAATAGTAGCTTATATTAGACACAAACTCCCTAATTGGATGAATGGGGATGCACATTATCTTCTCACTGATTTTGGCATCTTTCACTCCTTCCTGAAGTAGACAATCCTGGTTTTTACAAGGATTCACTATTACCCTCTGTGAGCTGATCCAGTATAGCGCTTTCCCTGCCTCTTCTAGCCTTGACTTTATCCCATTTTTTAAGGCAGCTCAGAGGGCTTGCATGAAGATCAGTTTTCCAGTTCCCCACGCTGACATTCCTGCACATCACTTCTGGAGAGAACAACTGAAACAACCAACCACCACCCCCACAGCAGCCATTTCGGTGGCCTGGAGCATCTGCAACACTGTCATGTGAAGCAAAAACATTATAAGACAACATAAAGAGTTCATTAACAAAAAACCCAAAAGATAATCTGGGTAGGCTTGTTGCAATCAATGATCAATACCTTGAAGAACAATAGAGGACATGCATGGAACACAGCCCCCTGTGAGATACTCACTTCCCCCAGGGAGGCTGTCTCTGTCGAAGATACACAGCTTGTACCCAAACTCATTCTCCAGGACTCCCCGCAGTGTCAGCAGCACAAACTCCTCCTCCTCGGCGTTGCGCGCGTAGGACACGTACACGTCGTACTCCTTCCCGTCTGGGCAGCACAGGGGACACAAAGGGCACAAGGGACACCTGTGACACTGCCCATGTTGGGCCTCTGGCTCACAAGAGAAGCAGGTGGGCAGGCTCACGTGGAGCCCAGGCTGCAAGTTATGGCACGCTGGTTTCCACAGACCAACCCATTCTGTCCAGGCTTCCTTTGCTGTTTGACATCTTTGACTCTGCGCCCTCTCGCTGCTGTCTGTCTATCCACAGAGCAGTCCCACCAGACAGAGACTTGCACCCTGCCTACACCCTCCCAGAGCCGCCGCACCCCCATGGCAGGTTCACACCACAAGCTGCAAGGGCTCAAACACCCTCCTCCTCCTCCAGAGGAGCAAATCTCACCTCAGAGTCCCTAGCAATGAACTCCCAGTAACACAGGGAAGCTGTGGAAGAACTGAGGACAGAACAGTGATTTCTACATCCATCCTTTTGGATGCCTTCCCACATTTTAAAGCAAATCACTCTGGATCAGATCATGAATCCTTTACACAGAGTCACCAGGGAAACCAAGGACTTACTGAAACCTGATGACATATCTTGACAATCTAGATTGGATGATACAACTAGATCAGCAGGACAGGGCCCCAGGGAGCCTGGCATGTCCATGCTCCACCTCTGCAGAGAATACAGAGGACTTCTTTCTCCTTTCCCCTGAGCCAAAAGCCTGACTCCTCTTGCTCTAATGAGCAATGACCCACACAACTGCATGTAGATAAAGAAATGAAAGGTCAAAATGTCATTATGCTGTGAAGAGGTTTAAAAATAGCTTATAGGAAAACTGCTATATGAAAACAAAGGGCTTGTCCTGCAGCAAGATAAATAAATGAAAGCTTTTTAACTCCTTACCCAGAATGGTTTCATCTGTTCCAAAATGAGCTCGATAGAAGAGGACCATTTCAAGCCAATACACGTGATAGATGACTATGAGCACCACAACGAGCAGGATGGTGGCACCCAGGCCACAGGCCAGCTCCACAGTGTACTTGGGTGCTACAACTGAGTACAAAAATAAACAGCAGGTCAGGGTTAAAGAACAGGTTGGACCTTCAGCTGGGCAGGAACAAGCTTGTGTCATGTGCAGCCAAACACAACAGAGGAACAGCCAGGAGCCAAGCTGACCCTTCAGAGTAAGGTGGCCAAGCCAAGGCTTTTCTGACAGGACACGTGATGGCTGGCCACCCTGGAGCCCCATTCTGAGTTATTAAGTCTGGTTATGCTGGCAGAGCAAGTCCATATGTGGACTTCTGTCTCTGAGTGAGACCCTGGAGCAGCCACGTGTAAAACGACCTGTAGGTGGAAGAAACCTGCAGAGTGTTGGGGGTTGGGTTCTCTTGTAGAATTTTTTTCCCATAAGTTGCCAGGGAACGAATCTCTGGGTACTTAAGGATAGTTAAGAAAGACAAAAGAAGTGGCTGAGGTGGAGGGAGGGGAGGAGCATGTGGACTTCACTTTTTGCTGGGGGTGGGCTTGTGGGGGGAAGACACAAGAGGCTGTGGCTTTCAGACTGCGGGCGGGCAGATCTTGTTTTTCACCGGCCCCACTGGAGCGGAGTTCGGGGTTTTCCTGCCACAGTCTCTTCGGGTATGTCCCGGCAATCCTGACCCTGGCCCCTGTGTGCCTGGCCGGGAGCCGCTGCAGTTCCTGCCCCCCTCGCTGTTCCTTCGCTCCTGCTCCGAGTGTTCTCCACGCCTCAGCCCGCACCCCCTGCCTGCCGGGACTCGTGCTGCAGCTCCAGCCACCGCCGGGGAGCTCCTGATCCATCTCCAGCATCCCGGCACTCTGCACCACAGCTGCCTGTGTCGGGAACCGCACCAACGGGGAAACGGTGCCAGCGGCAGAGAAAACTGGGACTGTTTCCCTGGTTCTGTCTGCTGTTCATATCATAGTTATTGTTGTTCTGTTTTGCCTTGCTAAACACAAGTAAAGAACTGTTATCCATATCCTCACGTCTTTGCCTGAGAGCCCCTTAATTCTAAAATTATAACAATTCAGATAGAGGAGTTTTGGTTTGCTTTTTTTTGTTTTTTTGATTCTCCATTTCAGGAGAGGGTCCTGTTTGTCCGTAGTGATACCTGTCTTCCAAAGTAAGACACACAGTCTTAAGCCAGAACATGAACATGGCCTTCTCAGCGCATCAGCAAACTCTTGGGGCAACACAACTTTCCTGACACCTAGGAGATCCAGATAAAGCAGCTGCAGTAAAATAAAGGCATTGGTAACCATTCTCCTTCCCTATCAAACAGACACAGGTCTCATGGTTTGTCCCAGACTGACACCCAGGATATAACTAGCCATGGCCTAACTTTTCTACCATGAAAGAGGAATCAGAGTCCCTTACAGAAAAGCTAAAATGCTTGCAAACAAACAGGACAACCTTTGGGCATCAAGCCAGAACATCACAGGCCCCCTCCAACTCATACACTGTCTGTCACATCACTGCTGCTTCTTCATACTAAGGACAGAAAATTTCTAACTGTATCCCTGGGCACCTCTGTTGGTGGCAGTTGATGTGCAAACTGGCAAACTGCACAATAAAAGAACAACAGGGAGTGGAAACACCACCAAATTTCAATATTTAATAAGTTTTTAATAAAACTGAATTACAAAATCAAAAATGGAAGGAATTTATCAATGTTCATTAGGTGATGAACAGCAGAAGTACATGAGAAGGAGAGGGAAACCATCCAGAAAAAGCAAGAAATGTATATGACCTAATGTAATGAAAGACTTGGAGCCAATAAATATATAGAGCTCAACAGAGCCACTTGTGAAAAGCCTGGTGCTGAGGGGCATGCTAATGCTCCTATGGGATGTGCAGTGGGATAGGCTGCACTGAGCTCACCATAAGGTTGCTCTGCCAGCAGCAGCTAGGGATGGTTCTTGGATTTTGCTGTGGAACAGAGCAGGAAGGAGTGGTGGGTAACCATGTCTGCTTAGAGCAAACCCGCCAACCAACCAAGGACAGACTTGGGGAGGAAAAGAGAGGATAGTACAGATCAGTCCACTAGAAAACAGTATTTAGGCACTGACATATAGAGAAATAATCTCAGTATTTCAGATTCACTTCTGCAACATGTACAAATATTATCACCCCAGAAGAATTATATATGAGTATGAACACAATAACAGATGGTTCCAGCCTTTCTTAGTAATGTGTGTGGTCTATTGTTCCTCCCTGACAATCCAGAAAAGGCTTGTTTCAATGGAATGAGACTAAAAAAGAAGGAGGACAAATACCAAGAAGAAAGAGATCTTCCAGTAAAGATCTCTGTGAGACTTCCCATGCTTATAATGCAGAGTAGAGGGAAGAAGGTGTCTGGTGTGAGCTACACAAGGCATGGTAGCATTCCCTGTGGGAGAGGGGAGGTCTGGCTTACAGTGTGTAAAGCAGGTGTTGAAGCTCTAGATGAGGCTGATAAGGAGGCAGAAAAATCCACCTAAATCAGAAAGCCTCACATAGCTTTTATTTCTGAGAGGTGGGTCTAGGAAACAAGAACGAAATCTTTGATGAAAAAAAGAGATGTAGGGAAAACCCACACAAAGCAGAGCTGAATCATCCATGTCATCCAGTCTATACCATCCATGCTGAGGTGGCTGTACCTAGACTGCAGCATGATGACAGCAAGGAGTAAAACCAGAGAGCGTCGTGGTGCGACTGCCTCCCTCCCTGAGCAATGCCAGCGAGTGCAGACTGTCTTGTGGAGGATGCCAACTGGTAGCTGTGGTGTCACACAAAATCCTCACCCAACCAAATAACCTGAAATAATTTCAAGAAGCCTGTCCCCTCAGCTCTGCTTCAGTTGTACATGGATGGGATGAGGACAACAGATCTATCCTTTCTCTTCCCAGGAACGTGCCTATGGAAGGGGCGGAGTATGACAGCAGTTCCTACAGAACAGACTGTGTTAGGCAGGAAAGCCAAATGGAATTCTTTGCTCCCTTATGGTTTTGTAGGGCAAGGCTAAAGGCAGCAGCAAGAGCCCCCTTGAGCAGCCCTCCCAGCCCTGCCCTGCCCAGCCCTCCCCTTCCCTGTCCTGCCGCCCTCCCTGCAGGAGCGGTACCTTTCACGCGCACTACGGCCTGGCTTCGCTCCTCGCCTTTGGCATTCCTGGCATAGCAGGTGTAATTCCTCTTCAGCTCCTCTGCTGTGGCTTTTGCAACTGTTAGAGTCCTTGTCAGAGTTTTGTCTTCAAAATCTCTAGTAACTTCACTGCAAGAGAAAAACTTGAGCATTACTCCTGTGAAAGTGCTACAAGATTTTAGTGAGAAATTCCTTTGCCTGATACAACCTCTTCCTTTAAAAAGGCCAAAACACATAGCTTGATATTTATAAATCGATATACACTTCAGATTATAATACAGCTGCAGCTATTCCTTTATCTGATTTTGCTTATTATTTATTTTACCACTCATAATTTTCTCATTGCAGCTGTGCCACATTGCCTTTTAGAGGAAATGGAATGCCTATAAGCAAGAAGATCTCATGAACTCAAGATTCAGAGCTCACGTCACATTCCCTATGCAGTCCTGGATGAGTCACTTTGTCTCTCTCTGCCTGAATTGACCGACTGCAAAATGAGGATACAGTATTTCCTTTTGCCTTTCCTTTTTCTACAGTGGTTTGCAAATCAGCTGGGGCAGTGACTGCCTTCCACTTGTAATTCAGCATCCAGCAAATGGGACTTTGATCCTCATTTGAGGTCTTTATGTGATTGAATCTCTATTCTTCCTAATCAATACTATGTATAATATTGTACTTTTGTTTTCAACCTGTTTCTCTGAAACACTTTTATCCTTTATGCTATTTGGGAACACTCCTCTAAATAGAATTGTCTGCCCCTGTTTCATAAGTGCCACAAGAGCATCAGCTGTTGGCATCACTACCAGGACCTGAACAACTGATGATGCGAACTGGTTAACAAAGCTCCCTCAAACCCATCTGTAAAAGATGACACTGTCCAGGTCTGGAGGCCTCCCCCTTGGAGGTCCTGGTGCTCACCACAGCATGGTGCAGACACAGGGGCTCCTGACTAACAGGGAGACTGCACAATCCATTAGGACTGTCACATGCCTGTAGCCACACAGGACCCAGGAGATTAGATACAAATGAAGGTTCACGTTACATGTTACCTTTGTGTGACTTTTATCTTGGGATCTGTGATGTCATCTGTGTTTTTCCCATCTATGGTCCACCACACCTCAGTCCGGGAGTCCTTCAGGAATGTAAAGAAAACCTCACAGGGCAGGATAAGGTCATCACCTGCAAAGAAAGGATCATCATCTCCTAGGAGAAGAGGTATTGCAGCGCAGGAACAGCACCACCCTTACTTTAGTGCTTTCCAAAATCCTACCAGCCTGAGCTCTGCCTCCCATCAGGAAGGAATGAGGCCAACATTCACTTTCTGAAAAAACTGTAGTAACAACTCAACATCCCTGGACATGATGATTTGTGACAAACAGATAAATAGAAAAAAATGTCCTGCCTTCTCAAATGTGTTACAAATTCCTTAACTGCACCGAGTGACCCACCCGAAGGGACATGCTCCATGCCAACCACTTCCCTGGAAAGGCAGGCAGGGCTAATCAATCCCACTGCACAGGGGACAGATGCCGTAAAGTGAAGGATCAAGCTCCACAAAAGCGCTTGGTTTGGAAATACTTCTTCAGGAATTTGACTTCTGCTCAAGATCAGACTTGGGAATGTGAATATCTTGGTGATCAGCCTGTAAGTGATTTTATCTTACAGAGGACTATGGATGAAATCTGACCTTCTGAGCCAAAAGAGCTGTTCGTTAAAGTGAAGACTCTGGTGCTAATCATCATCATTGTCATCACATTTATTATAGCAATGCAATGGGACAAGTCCATTTGATATAGGGAATTGCTCCAAAAAGCTATTAGGTAAAACTGATGGCGTGGGGGAAGGGGTGAGGGAAAGGGTATGGTACCCCATTACCCAGTGCTGTGATGTCAGCAGAAGGAGAGCTGTTGTTAATTCGGAAGTCATCGGCCAAAAAAAAGGGAGAAGAGCAAGAATTGGCTAGAAGGCTGAAGCCACTCTAGCGGTGAATGAGGAAGTATGGGAGCAAGCCACAGCCAGGGCCAGGGCTGAGACAAGGTCCTGCAGGAATTCTCCTAAGCAGCTGAGTGTCCCCATTTCATCTGCTTCTGCAGCTACAGTTCTGTATCTCCATACCTGAGTATCTGTCTTTAGTTGTGATTGCAAAAAATCAACTTTTAAAGCTGTGCTCTCCCACTCTGGCATCAAGAACTGGCATTGCACACTGTCTGCCAGGCAACCCGTGGCAGCTCGTGCGCTCTGCAAGGGAAAGGGCAGAGCTCTGTGCCTGGCTGGGTCTCCCTGTCCCACCAGCAGGCTGTGAGTGCTGGGCTTTACCTGCTTCCAGCTCGTACACAACTTTCTCATTTGGAGAGGTGAACTGTGGTGGCAAGGCCTTGTTTGGAGATCCTGCAGGAGACAACAGAGAGCCCCATGGGGACCCACACTTCATGAAAACCTGGAATCCTTGCAGCCTCACTCCCAACGCCGCGCAACACACCACACATTCCCCAATCTAAGTCATGATGCATTCCTGCTGCAGAATTCCATGCACACAAATCTAATCCTAGACCCCAAACTCAGGGCCAGATCCAGATTTTGAGGCTCCCCCTAATTTTAGGTAAGCTAACTTGGGCCTCTCACATCTGAAGAGCTCTATAACCTTCTCATCTCCCACAAGGTATAACCTGCACCAGTTTCTTTTTACTGCTGCTTCTAAAAAACAAAATACAAACATCATTTCATGTCCCAAATATTTATTTCAACCCTTAAAACAGCCGTTTCTGTGGAACTCAGAACATATCCTATAGCTCACTAGGTTTTTAAACTCTATAATTCCCTGGCAGGTAGGCTGAACATCTGTGCCTGGGATGGATGTGTCCAAGCAGGGGGTACCTGGAGCTCTGGCTGATTAGCAGTCTCAACCCCAGCAGAAACGGCTTTGAGATTCCAAGAAGATCAAGACAAGTTGGCTGTGAAGTGACAATCCCACAAACAGTGACGAGCAAAGGGTACAGGAGACCACGAGCAGGAGTGCCAAGGTTATGCATTCACATGCCAGCAGAGGGTACCCCTGGCCATCTCATGGGCTGAACCTCACCAGCCTGAGCATGGCCTCTCTCTGTGTTTGGGGCATTTGACATGGTGGTGGGAGAGACCTCTACTGCAGTATGTTCTGGGCAGTCACACAAGTCTGACCCCAGCAAGAAAAAATACACCAGGTCAGTTGGGTAATGCAGATTGAACACAATCACAAAAGGATCCTGCAACAAACTCTTCCAGCTGTTTTCACCACTTCTGCAGCTACCCACATGCATTTTATACATTTTAAAGTCATTCTTACCCACCACCTTCATCTTTATGGTTCTGGTGAGATTATAGGTTCTTCCGTGGTCCTTGAATGTCACAATGCAAGTGTAATTCCCTTTATATGCACTGCGGACAATGCCAATGACAAGCCTGGGCCCTTGGGGATATCGCTCATAGAAGCCATCCACTGAGTTGCAGTTCTGGAGTCAGGCAGAAAAATACTTGAGTTTGGGATTCAAAAGTACAGATATTGGTTTAAATGCTACTACAAAGATCTGACTTTAAACTATTAATATGACACTTGGGATCATGATGTAGGTCAGACCTAAATACCATGAACTTTGAGTATGGTGGAGTACAGACTGCTCTGTTCACTTTGGAAATGAAAATGATGAAGCAGATGACCCTAATAGCTTTATCCCACTTTAAACACAGACAATTTTATAAAGCAGAGATCTCTGATCCAGAAGTTCCTTGGCAATCAAAGTAAGCACCTCAGCAGAGTGAAGAATAAAAGTAAAAAGTGATAAGAAGAAAATGATGACGTATTCACAAATGGATACTAAGGCTAAAGGACATGTACCCCATTGATGTCCATCTTTCGGGACTAATCAAGCTCTCCTGGCTGGCTTCAGCTGAGGATGAGGCCCACAATTTGCAAATAGCAAATGAGAATCTGTAGTACATAAACCTTAATAACTCCTCTCTTTCTGTCAGGCAAGGCAGGAGAACTGCCAAAATACCAAGCTGGAGATCCCTTTTCAGAAAGAGGTTATGTAGATAACATCTTGATTGTCATAAAACCCAAAGATGTGCACATTTTCTAAGAGATTATTTTTGAATGGTACATTTCCAAATCAGATACATCCTAATGGGGTAGTTTAAGACAGGGGTCATATACCATTTTTAATGATTTTTATTAGGCATGGGATGACTTGCTGCTGAAAAATTACTTCCAAGGGGGTTTTTGTTTCATTCTGCTAATTGATTCCCGAGATGTGAATTTCAATGAACGATACAAGTAAAGCATTTAAACTACTGGAGTAAAACAGCTCTTCTTGATACAAGAGGAAGTTTTTCCTGAAGGGTTTTAGAGGTGGGATTTTCTTCTGGGTCTTTTAAATTTTTGGTTTTAAATAAGCAGATCCATTTGTTGACAATTTCCGTTATTATTAAATTATTTTATACAAAATCTTCTATCTAGAACTACAAAAGCACTGTAAAGAATGCTATTAAAAAATTTATTCTCATAACTATCAGACTTTACATCCCCTGAGACTTCTTATTCTCTCTTGACTAAAGGAATCCACCTAGAGAGAAAGAGTGAAATCAAACTTAATAAAATTGAGCAGTTATTCTGTAGGCAAGAGCCTGAGGATGATTGGAGACTGTCTAATAATCAGAAAACTACGGAGGTTGGGGTAGAGATGTCTCAGTCTTCAAAAAAGAGGTTTGCTGAATTGTGTCAAACAGGACACCCATTGTCCTTGCAGAGCCTGATGTACAACTTCACTTCCTGACCTCAGAGGATTTTGGAAAGGATGCAATTTTCATTAACAGGTGGGGTTTTTAAAGAAGAGAGAATATGAATGACAGTTTCCTTTACAGGGAAGTGAGAGGCTCACACAGCAGGTCAGGCACACTGTCCATAACTGAACTGAGCCACCTAAATCCCTCCAATGAGTATTTTTCACTAGTGGGCATGGATCAAAAAAAGCTTCAGTGTTAGCTCTCAATTCCTTTCCAAGAGCAGTTTTACCCTTGAACTTAATGGAAGCACAGCTCTTAAAATTAGTAAAGCTTCATTAACAGCATCGTCACTGGAGAGACTCCAAAACGCAGTTCCATGACTGTCATGCCAACCACTGCTTTTTCACACACACCACTGCATGCCCCTGCTGCCCAAGTAAGCCCTTCTCACCAGGTACCACTTGACAGTTGGAGTCACACTGGCAGGGTAAAACCCATCAATATCTGGACATGTAATCTTCTGATTGGCATGCTCCAAGTAGAACATCTCCTCAATGGGTTTTATGGAATGGCTCACACAAGAGTGCTGGTCTTTCAGAACAACCTCCAAGGGAAAAGCAACTTTGCTGCAGTAGGTTGTGTTCCTAAGAGTGGACAAGAATAGGGCTGACTGGTTGAAACTTGTTTACTCCTATAGCAGTAGAGCAGTAGAGAGGAATGAAACAAAAATTACATCTGCAATAACGAGCATCATAGTGCTGATGAGGTATATACAGCCTTAGTTGACTCATTTATAATTGGGAAAGAAAACCCCACCAGAGGTGGCCACACAAGTTCACAAAAGCCTATAAAGATGACTAACAAGCAACATCCACTCCCCTGCTGCTAAAGCAGATCATAAGGTCAAAGACACAGACAAAAGATAACATGAGGAAGATCAAAAAGAGCTCTTGTGCATAGCAGATGCTATGTTCATTTTGCACCACATTTTAATTTCCTAGAAGTCTGAATCTCATGAATCTTTGCCAAATTAGCGTGCAGTCAAAACATTACCCCTGCATCTGAAGCTATTTTTACTCTAGAAATGCAGATCACTTCTTAATGGTGAGCGCCTGTGGATTTTGCCATGGGCTCAGCAATAATATTTTCACGGACACTTGCAGCAAGGAGAGGCATGCTCATTAGTGTCTGCAAGGCTCCAAGCATTATTGCCATGTAAATTGGCTCAGCACTGAGCAGTCTGATAATTGTAACATTCTTTTCCCATTAATGCTTATGTAAATGATCGTCTCCCCACAGAAAGATCTGGTGCTAACAGTGTCATTTCCCCACCTCCACGGAAGTCCTTTGATTGCACTGAAGACATACAGAAACTGCACCACACAACCTACCTGAGCATGCAGGTGTAATTCCCAGTGTCATTGAGAAGAGCAGGCCAGAACCAAAGGGTGTCTTTATCCTTACTGATGTGATTGTCCGGGAGACGATAATTAATGGGCTCCTCCAGATCCCGGTCCTGTGCGATCCTGTACCAGATCAGGGTTAAGCCAGCAGAGTGAGCTGTGCTATAGTTGTACTTCAAGAAGGTCTCAAAAAGTGGGCATTTGATCTTGGCAGGTTCCCCATCATAAATCTGGATCTGCTTCATGGTGTCCACACCCCAGTCATCGCAGCGTTCTGCAGCCAGGAAAAACAAGGTGCCTTAGACTTGCAAGTCTGCAGGAGGAAAACAGTTCTGCCCTGCTCCCCACAGCCCTTGGTCCTGCCCCCATTAAAATCAGAGGCAAAAACTGAGTGTTTTTAATAAAAGCAAACTGGGATTTTATAAAACAAAGCAAGAATATCGTGTTCATTTCTGGAGAACCCGGAAACTTCTGTTTTCATTTGTACACCTCCTACGTTTCTGCCAAGCTATTTATCTCTCATCAGGGCAAAAGAATAGGATATTCCTGCATAACACTAGGCTTCCTAGAGAGCTCCAAGAAAATTTACCACAAAAGTCTTATGTGGGAAGATAAAACTGGGATAACAACAACGCCAGAGGTGTGTGAGCATCCATACACAATGATATGGAACATGGAAACAGATGCGCTGAAATAGGAGGGGAAAAAAATAAGAACACAAACATCAACCCTCCCTTAGAGCTGTGGGTCACTTTCCCTGATAGAAGAAGACAGACTGCGGGTTCCAGAAGTGAAGACTGTCTTTCCTGTGATGGATTCACATGCCACCTGTATACACCATGATAACCCAATGAGTGCAAGCAATAATAAGTGACACAGAAAGACTGTTGGTAGCAAAGTTTAGAACTGGCGGCTGAAGGGCAGAAGGGGCAGTATGGAGGAGGGAGCAGCAGGTTCTCTTGTATTCCCCAGCAGTGCCCAGGTGCACAACTGTGCCCCAAGCACAGTTCAACAACAGGCAGAGAGGCTCAGTGTGGCTCACAGCAGACTTGGACTGACAGAAACCAGACAGCATGAGAAAAAGCTGTATACAGCTTTCTTTCTTTAATTACTTTTTTAGAAAGATATTCTTGTTATTAGCATTGTTTCATGACATAAAGCACAGTCCAAACCCATTTCTCTTCTCCACTCCATTCCTCCTCCCCATCAGGATGTCCAGGCAGGCAGAGATTCAGTGCAAGCAAAGCACAGTACCAGGGTGTCAGCAAACCTGAGAGCAACCTGCACTGTCAGAGCCAACTGAGACACACAGAGAAACTGCTGTCACTGCACCTCCTGTCTCCCCATGGTGACGAGGCAGAGCACAGCATGGCACACTTCCCAGTGCCTCTCTTGTTGCTGCTGGGAGGCGTTTGTTAGGGCAGCCTGACGTCTGAAAACCCAAAATGAGTCAAACAGGAGAGGGGTGTGCTGCCTGCAGCAGTCCTTGGGAGCAGTGTCTCAGCACATCACACACAGGCTCACCAGAGATGACATTGCAAAGCCTCTCCCATTTGCAAATATTAGAAGAACTCAGACTGAGAGGACAAACAGAATACAATATGCTCTTTGAGCCCAATTCTTCTGAATTCTTCTGAATTGACTTCACAGGCCCAAAGCAGGATTTCTGGCATTTATTCTTCCCTAAACAGACAGTGGATGTATCTTTTCCCCAAATTCATACTTAATTTTAAAAAAAGCAGAGATAAACCTTTGAGAAGTCAGGCCTGCAGCACATAAAGGCAGTGATGCTAACTCCTATGGCTCAGCAATGGTTAGTCATGGGCAGGAGGAATCTGGGCCAGTAAGAATAGAAATGTTTTCTGGCGGGTTTACACATAAATGTAAATGCGAGCTGCACTGCTCCTCCCGCAGTATGCCAAACACCCATATGACAGAGTGCTACTTCTGGAGGAAGAGAATGAATTGGGCTAGGAAAAGGCAGTGAAGCTATCCAGAACACAAGCATTTGTTCATAGGAACCAAAAACCCAAATATCTGGAGAGTGCTCATCATGTAAAAACATACAGATCTTTCAAAAGTGCACAGCATCACACACTGTGGCCGGTACCACGGGCAGTGCCAAGGCTCATTTTCAAAGACCAAACCACTGCTGGAAGCCTCACACTGTGCAAGGAGCATAATGACCCATCACCACCATGATCAGGGCAAGCTGGAACCAGCACGCTGCTTTATGCTGGTGGGCCTATGAACTGGGTATGGTGAAATGTCCTTAGAGTGGTCATGAGACAAATGAGCCTGCAGGGACTGCCTGCTAAGTGTGTGATGAAGCATGGACTGTTACTCATGGAGACAGGACACATTTTTTTTCTGTAAAAAAAAGGCTTCTCCTCTGAAAGGAGCAGACCTGGGTCTGTAAATCAGGATGCCCAGGTTTCCTTCCCAGCACCTGACTTGTGTCTCCTCTTGGGCTGCATAAAGGCAAATCATCCTTATTACTTCAAATGGCAGGACTGGGGAGAGAGGAAACTCTATAAAACATTACTGGACTGAAATTCTTGGAGTCAAGATCAATGAAATTTGCAATCATGAGCAGCTCTTGCATTTTGCAACAGCCCATAAATCAGCACTGTAAAACTACTTACCTGTTCAACCTGAATGAGTTATTGAAAATAAATACAACTACTTTTTTTTTTTTCTTCCTACATTTCTCTAAAACAATACCCAGGCCTTGCCTTCTTAGCTTGGGAAGAGAGGACTGTTATTGTTTTACTGTAAGAGCTGTACCTGGAGATTTTGTCTCAGAGTTGGCCTGTCTTCAGGGACACTGTCATAGCAGACAGGTGATGCTAAGGCTCCCCACGTGTGCCCTGCCCTGGGGTGCTGCAAGCTCTGAGCTGAACCCCAGGCACAGCATGTAACTGCTGGGAATGAACAGCTACACCCAGAGCAGCCGTGCAGTGTGAGATCCCAGGCTGTGCCTCTCTCCCAAGGCAAGGACTCCTCTGGCTGCCAGGGCAAAGCCACCCAGCACGACCCCGAGGGCTCAGGAAGTACTGCCATGACCCATCACTCAGAGCAGAGGTGGCAGGAACACCACAGGCTGCACCAAAATGTCCTTAACACATCAAACACTGAGGACAGGAACTGTTTGCTTTGCACAGCTTCCCTCCTCCCTGTGCCATGCAGACAGCTACGCTGCCATTTCCACGTTTTGGGGTGTTTTACTCTCAAGATAGCTAAACTCGATCTGATATAACATGTGAGAACTGCAGGGCACTCCTCACACACACCTTTGTGAGCCTCCTTCTCCTCAGCTCTTCTCCCTGTGACAACAGCAACCTTTGCTGTGGTGGCATTTCTGCAGCAGAGCCCAGCAGATGGGACAACATGTCCACACACATCCATTAAGTAGAGGGGATACTCACATAATTATTGCTATAATTTTATTCGCATCCAATACCCCCCCACAACATTTTGTGCTTCCCTTCCACTATTTTAGGCTCTACTGGATATTCAGAGCCTACCTGCTGCTAACATCAGCATGCAACTACTTGTGTGTCAGTCCAAACTGAAGGTAGCCTGAAAAAAAATGGCATGGCTGAACCTTCACTGGCATAAAGCAATCCCACTATGAAAAAAAAAAAAATATATATATACACACACATTGATATATCTTGATTCCAGCAACGATATTTGAGGGAGCACTGAAGAAAGAAGATGCAAGGATCCAGTTCTAATTCTGAGAAACAGCACTAACTTCTAGGGTGCTGTGCCCATTTGTAGCAACTCACACTTGTTTTCACTGGCTAAGCCCCAGAAATCAGCTTCTTCTCTCTTGAAATGCTTCCTGCACTAAACAGCTGCTGGACTTCAGAGCAGCTCCTGATTAAATCAAGTGGGATCAGCATTCATGCTGTGACTCCAGAGGTTCACTAACAAATGGAAACTAGGGAGGAGATGGAGCTATATCCAACTCCACATCTCTTCTATGCTACAGCAAATGGAGCACTACACACACATCTGAGGGACACAGTAAAATTCTCTAAAAATACACCATCCCATAAAGGCATCTTCCTAGAATGCCTCTGCAAAAAGATTTTGAAAGAAGCCACCTCGTTCTCAGTACCAATCAAGAGCACTGCAGATGCTTTGACCCCTCTTACTGCTGAATGCTCTGCAATTACACAGAGCAGGCAGCCTATGACCCATACCACCTACCTGGGACAGACAATGCAGGAAAAAGGCAGGAAATGGTCCTGTTTGCACAGCCCAGCTTAGGAAAAGGGGCGAGGATCACACAGGCTAGAGGGAGGCTGCATGGTAGAAGAGAACACCCATCTCCAGAACTGGAAGACAACGTGTAGGCAGGGCAGAAGGGTGAGGTTAAGGATGCCCACCTTGATTTCATGTGCCTTGAGGGGCCTGCCCCGCATGCAGGCTGGGACCATGCAGTGGCAGCAGGACATGAAGCCACCAGTGCTGCCAGCTGAACAATCCCTGTTCCTCACACCACTTCAGCTGCAGCATCAAATGGGGCTGTACTGTCATGGGATCATTTGGGTTGGAAGGAACCCTAAAAATCACCCAGTTCCAATACCCTTGCTGTGGGTGCAGGGACATCTCCCTCTAGACCACATTTCTTAAAGACCCATTTTACCTGGCCTAGAACATTTCCAGGGATAGGTCATCCACAGCTTTTCTGGGTATCCTGTTCCAATGCTTTACCACCCTTATGGCAAAGAATTTCTTCCTAATATCAAATTAAGACCTATCCTCCCTAAGCTTAAGGTCACCCTCCCTCATCCCATCACTACATGCCCTTGTGAAAAGTCCTTCTGCAGCTTTCTGTACTGGAAGGGCTCTAAGGTCTCCTCAGAGCCTTTTATTTTCCAGGCTGAGAGGCCCCAACTCTCTCAGCCTGTCTTCACAGGAGAGGTTACCCAGCTCTCTGATCAACTTCGTGCCCTCCTCTGGACTCAAGCCAACTGATTCATGTCCTTTGTATGCTGGGGCCCCCAGAGCTGAACACACCACTGCTTGTGGGGCCTCACCAGAGCAGAGCAGAGGGGCAGAATTACCTCCCCTGTCCTCTGGCCATGCTCCTTTTGCTGTGACCCAGGACACAGTCAGCTTTTTGGGGCTGCCAAGCCATACCTTAACAAGTTCCTACTTTATTCATCTGCCCCTGCTGCAGTACCTTAAAGCAGAGCTGGTATGAGTCAGCCTCTACCTAGGGGGCACAGCAAGGCCAGCCCATTATCGTGATGCATGAATCACCATCAATAAAGCAGAAAAAGCTGATCACACAAAGCAATTAAGCAAGAATTAATCATTACTACCTTAAAAAAATTTTTCCTCACCTCCACCTTTCAAGTTCAGTGGTTGAGAAGGAAGCAGAGGAAGCCAGGCTGAATAGAGGAGCCGTGCTGTGAGCACAGGAGGCACCAGCTGTGGCCAGCACCACCTCTCCCATTTATGCCAGTGCCAGGAGCACCCACTCTCCCCACTGTGTCTGCATTCTTCCTTTGGTCTGCACGAGACCACCCCCTGATCCCTGGCTGTTCTCTGCTCAGTAGTATCCCATCTGGCCATACAACAGGGCAGAGGGAGAGAAGCATGGAACTAAACAAATTAGAAGCTCTGCCCTTAACTGGGAGAAGAGGCTCAACCCAAAACACGCTGAGATGGGTGGGAATGACACAGAAGTTGGGTTAGGCTCAGCCAAGATCAGCTGGCTCTCACAGTCTGCTCTCACTACTTCTGCAGCAGTGATAGTGGCCACAGAACACCTAAAAACTGGTTGTAGCTGAATCCTGCCTTGGAGGCTCAGCCTAGAAGCTGTGCCAACTCCACAGAAATTTATAACCTCACTTCCAGTGGAAACACATCCAAAGAGGCCTCTCATAACCTCACTGCCTTCCTCCCACAGCCTCTCCAGTAGAGCAAGGAGGTGGAAGTGGTCCTGGCACAAACTTCCTACACAGCCCAACCCCATCGTGCAGTTCTGCTGTGATGGCATTGGTGACACGGTTCTACACTTCTCCCAGGTTTCACCACATTCATTCAGTTGCCACTGAGCTGTGATGCCCCCACAGAAGCCTCTCTTCAGGATGCTGCACACTAGGACGGAGTCTCTCTCCCCAAGTGTTTTTATCATTCGAATAGGTAAGACAGCTGAGAAAATTAGAAGGAAAAGGACTTTCTGTTGCAAAATGGCTCAGTTTCAAAAAGCACTTGTACATTGTGGTTGATTAACTTTAGACCCTGAATGTCTAAATTAAACAGGTGTGAAAACCTGCCTCTGTCAAAGTCATGAAAAACAAGCTGACTGCATAAACTTCTGCTGACTTCAGGGGAAGCAGCCAAAGCAAGACACCCAAAAAACAATGATTCTGTAATGGACCCAGAGCTTCTGACTCTGAATCGCCTTATCTCATCAAGCACAGCCTGTAACACGGGGTAGTCGTTATTTGTGTCTCAGAACTCCTCCACAGTGAGCTCTGTGACTTCACTCTATCTGTGCATAAAGCTGTTTACTGCATGTGGCAGAGTATTTTGGTTACCTCCAGCAACTGGGCCAAAAAAAAAAAAAAAAAAAAATTCATATTCAGATTTCTTCAGCAATCTTGACATATTTTTCTGGAGGCTTTCTTTAAATTTGAGATCAAAAAGATAAAGGTAGGGGCATGAACTGCTTCCCTGAAGGATAAGAAGAGCAAACAGTTACTTTCCATTCCTCTTCATTGAGAAAATTTTTGCACGAAGCAAAGCTGAGCAGCACAGGAAGAGGAGAGGTACGGGAAATGGAACACCCCATTGCAAAGTCATCTGTAGGAGAGGCAGCATGAAAAGGGGGTTTATCTGATCAGCATCACTGCTGAGCTGTCCTTAAGCTGGCAGGGGCTCTTGTGTGCCTGGGAGACCACACTGGGACTTGATAAGGTCCAGCCTAAACTCCTGGCTCTGCCAACAGGCTTGCTTAGCTAAACCATGCAGCTCAGTTACTGCACTTAGCCAGCTGCTCTGCTGCCTGCTCTAAAATACAGCCAGCAATTCTTCCCTGTCCATTCCACAGGGATGTCTGCCTCGCAAAGATGCTGTGGCAGGTGTCCTCAGACAGGAGTGGGAACTGTGCAAAAGCAGCAGGCACTAAAATGCAATGAAAGGGTCCAAGAGTCCAGCAGAGTCACCCGGGTGCCACAAAACATCTGACAGGGAGAGCACAACTGCGGCTGCAGGAGCGGGGCATGGCGGCTCCCTGCTGCCCTGTTTGATACACACAGAGGAGCAAAAGTGTCTCCTCAATACCGTATCAGCAACACACCCAAAAGGGGGCTGCTTTCCTCCACACCTTCCTGCACTTCAGCACAGACAGGTGACACCATGATGATGCCTGCACAGAGCTCACCCCTCACAACCCATTTCCTCAGCTGACAAGAAGCAGACATGAGGTTTTATCTCCTCAGTGGGCACAGCTCTGGCTGGGGTGGAGGGAGGCTGGCGGCTGCAGGGACCCGTCTGCAGCCAGCTCAGCTCTGCTCCACGGGTTTTGTCTCCATCCACTCCAGGGCTGTGCACCTTTCAACACCCTCAGTGTCAAATGACTTCATGCCCCCAAGTGCCATAAACTTCTACAACCACAGTAGCTCACAGATGGGTATGGATGGTTATAAAATCACATCCTAAATTAGGACAGCAAGAAGCTGAGATTGGAAGAGTAGGAGGAAGTCAGGAAATCCCAGGAGATGATGATGGGGGAGGGATTTAGTCTCTTTAGAAAACAATAATGCAGTTTAATCTATTTTTCTTTTGACTTTACACACTAAAATAAGCTTCTCAGCTTCTGGGGCTGTCACAAATCATAAGGAAAATAAGGCCACTGGAACCCCATCAATAGAATAAGAGCCACATAGTAATAATCCTGAGGAGCTGCACAGGGCTTTCCATCTTCAAAGTGTTTTACAGACAGTAATTTATTAATCTGCAAATTTCCCCTGGCCAAAAGTAACTGTTCTGCCTCTCTGCTAAGCGTGAGAGAGACACACAGTGCAGTTCAGCACTCAGGAGAGACAGTGCAGGCAGTGGCTCTGAACTCTGGAGCCAGACCTCTGTTTCCTTCTCACTGCAGCCAGAACTCCACTGCTCCAGTCACCACCTGAACCCAGAAGCATTGGTGACATCTGGAATTTCAGAGCCAACTTCAGAGCAGAAAACAAAAGTAGCTGAAAGCCTCTGATATGGGGAAGTGTAAATAGACGTTCACAATCCAGCAAATAACAGCAAAGACTGAAATAAAGCTCCCAGAAGAGAAGGTCCTGGCTGCCTTCCAGCCACTACCTGCCATGCTGGGGTATCATTCTGGCCCAGTCCTGGCCTCATCCTACCACACAGCCTGTCTGCTAGCCTCCAAGGGAGCTACAGAGGCATTTCCTCTGCAAACATGATTCCCCCCACCAAAGGGCTATTTAAGCACAGCAGTTACCTGCTCACGGTACGTGGGTCCATTAGATTATCAGCATGAGGATGCTCTTTCTCTCCTGGAAGCAATATTCTTCTGCTTTTGCAATTCCCTAAGACAAAACTCCCACTCCCAACCATGGTCATATCCCCAGCCCTCACCCTGCAAAATCTCAGAACTCTTGGAGGGTGAGAGAGCAGCCTGGTTAGTAGAGAGAAAAAAAGGAACAAGAAGCACAATTACAGCTACATCTTACAAGTAACTCAGTATCTAACATTGCCTAGCTTTGTTCAGAAAAAAGAAGATAACATTGTTCTGCATTCATACTGGCTGTTATGTTCTTTGGCTGGTTTTTCATCTCTTTTAAGCCAGTGTATATTTATATGACTTCAGTAGTGCCAAAGAAACTATTGTACAACCAGACCTAGGTCCATCAGTTTTTGTTATCCTTCCCTGGCTATCAGAACATCTGGGTTCATTAAGCATCCTACAACATGAGTTCCATCTTAAGGATGGCTTAGCTAGGCAAGGAAAGCAGAAAACCTTGAATACCACTGTGAACACTGACCCAAAGGTCACGAGTGAGGAATTCAAACACGTGCACTGCAGACCATGTATATTCTCAAGACTAGGAAAGGATCTGCCCACGCATTCAGCGTGAGCGAATAGAAGACTCAGGCACCAATTCAGTCTCAGGCTCTACATCTTTTACTCTACACTACTCAGATCACATTTCTTCCCTCGTACAGCTTGCACCTCCCTTTCAGCAACTGATTTTGTTTCAGCACCAGCCTCCATACGCAGCAGAAACAGCAGAGCCCAGAGAACAGATGTTTAGAGCCACAGTGCTGTAGGCAAAATCTGGAGGGGATGTAAAGTTTGTAGGTTTGTCTCTCCTAAAGCTTTCTGACATGCTGCCAGAGAGACTGACAGCCCTAGTGGCTTAACTGGATGGAAAGGCCACTTGCAGCCAGAGCAATGCCGGTATTTTAGAGCTGAAACTTAGCAAGTGTTGGTTCCTCACGTCCTCTGTAAGCTCAAAGATGTTGGAACTCAGCCGAGCTGGTACCTCTGGCTTGGGCAGTCCCTGGTCAGTATTGCTGACCAGATTGCTCCACTGGGAAGGATGGCAGAGACAGGATAAGTGGCAGCAAACAACAAGAAGACTCCTGTCCCTGCCTCCAGCCTTCCTCAGTCCAGCCTGGGCTGGAGAGAGAGCTGGTCCCAACAATATTGCATTACATGACTTAATAGTCAAAGCACAGAATAGAACTCAGCTGAAATGACAAATCCCTACCAAGTCACACTTGTTAAATATCCCAGGAGCCAGGTTCCCCAGTGAGAGCTACCCATCTCCATGGCCTTGCTTAATGTTAGGTGACCACCAGTGCAGCTGTAGACTGCACAGTCTTCTGAATTGACTCCAGATAAGCTCACCTCTGCTCCCCCCACCTACATGCCCTGCTTCAAGAAGGAAAAGCAAGTCCAAACACAGAACAAGGCCAGTCTCCTATTCTGCTCTGTATTTACGACTTTGCAAGGGTGAAATGAGCTCCAGTCTCCTTTTGGTGCCAGTCCCAGGAAACCCTGCAGTGAAACAGAGGGCTGCACAGACGGCTGCCCCTCCATCCAAGCACAAACAGCCATCCAAGCCTATCATGAATAACAAAGGACATTCTGACAGCCCAAACCGGTTTATTAAGTCCATGGCACAAAAAGGAAGCTTTGAACTGAAGAGTGTGTCTGACACCCACAGACCTGCAGGAAATTAAATGCATACACTGCAGTGGATTTGCAGCAGAAGTGCATTGTAACTGATCACGTGTCTCATGTATCAGCCCTTGACTTACATTCTTGCAGCACTCTATGAGGGTTCTGGCCACCCTGTACAGCAAATCTCTGCTAAAGGAGAAATATTCAAGAAGTGCTAATTGCCCTGTAGAAATGCATGGACGGTTCTGGTTCTGCCAGATCAATTGGCACGAGCCTGCGTGACCCAAATGCCAGGGTGCTTATTTCCTGACTGAAACCAGCTTCTTCAGCCGACCACATCAGCTTTTAGAGCTGCTCTGACATTTCCTGGGCAATCCTGATTCAATTGCACCTACCTCCCATTTCTGCAAAATCCCAGGATGACTGCACGTGGGGTGTTGTAATGCTGCCTCAGCAGGAGGAGGATGTTGCGTTGGTGGAGAGCAGAACAGCTCGTCCAGAAGCACAAGCAAGCAGGGATTTTCCCAGCAAGCAGCTGAGATCCATGTTGCTGGGTCCCTCCTTCCCCACACACTCCTACTACCTAGGGCTTAGTGGAGGAGACCTAGGCCATGTATTCTTTCTCCTTTGCTGTTTCTCCTCTGCTCACCACTTCCACCCAGCCCCTGTTAGGCCAGATTGGACATCCCCCACTAAAGATCACAGCCTACTCTGAGTGCCTGCAGCCCTTGGGCAGCCCAAGGAGAAAAACCTCCCAGGCTTCAGCCTCTGTGATGAGCACTGCACTGAGATGAACCTTGCCGAAGTGCACGTTGTGAATCTGGCCCACAATAATTCAGTGTGGTCCAAGAGAGAATGACAGAAGAGCTGTTCATCTGCTCGGGGTATATTGCAACTGCTTGTTTGCCAGCATTGCAGAGGGACAAGAGTTCATGGAGGGACTCGTCAAAGCCCTGCACAGCCCTTATTTCTGAACATTTCCCCCCATAAAACCAGCTCCTGTTCTTTCCTCCCTCCCCCTTTCTACTTGCCTCCTGCAAATCATGCTGTCTCTTTCCACCCCCAAATAGGAAGTCCGGAGCCGAGACATGTACAATCTGCCTCTTCACAAGAGCTGGGCTGAACGAGTGCCAGAGGAGCTGTGAGCATGACAACATATTTCCTGTCAGGAAAGTGACTCAGTGAGACGGGTATCAGAGCTCCTCTTACTCTAGAAGTTCCTCTCTCCCCTTGCATTGCTGAGGCATGAGTCAGAATTGGAGAGCTGAATCTCAGTCCCTTCTGGCTCCAGCCAGGGATAGCAGAGTTCAGGTTCAAGGCCGGGTCCCTCCTGCTACTCAGTGACAAGACAGCTCCATGGGCCCTGGATTCGCCCCTCACAGAAGGGCAATAATGATACCGACAAAGGGGACAGCTTGAGTTTGCAAAGCACTTTTAGGTCGAGGTGCTTTTGTTCTTTGCTAATGCACCCGTTCACACCACACTGGTCATCTCTACACAGAGCATTGTAAAAACAACACCCCCTCAGAACTAACATTGTGTTCATACTAAAGTATTTTACACACAACCATTTAATCCAGTAATACTATAAAAGCTCAAAACTCGATGCAGATAGTTCTCATCTCTGCACAGGAAGAGGCCAGGTCCCTCACATGCCACGTCCTTACCTGAGCCTCTGCCGAGGGTGATCATAGACAGCCAAAGTGAAATGAGCAGGACACTGACCATCTTCATCCTGGGAGACAAAGCACACAGACCTGGTTACTGGACACTGTTTCATCACTGCAGGCCATTTTTTATCTCTGAGAATATGTGTTTATCCCTCCATCCACCCAGTGATCCTTTAATTCTGGGACATCCCTGTTTTTATTTCATTAAGATTCCTTAAGAACAGCACCCGCACGGCAGCGTCGCTCCGCCTGCAGGCAGCCTGCCAAGCCTGGGAGGTGATGGCTCTGCAGAGGACAGCCCAGCTCATTGACTCAAGTCACCGGAGTAGTCCATATCAGGGAGCACAAGGAGTCAAATGGACGTTTGCAGGCTACAAATCCCAAGCTCTGACTCCCAAAAGAAGGTCCTTTGCCAAGAGCCCCTTGCGCTCATCCCCAAGAACAAGCGCGAGTGGTGGCGAGCGGTGGCTGCGGCACATCTGCACTGAACGTGTGTGTGATGCTGACAGGACAGCCACGCCAGAGCAGTCCCAACTGGCAAGGACTGCTGCCAGTGACCTGCAAAGGGGACGGCTGCCAGAGCCTGCTTCAGCCTGCTCCTGCAAGCACTGGTGGCGAGACAGGGCCTCACCAGCTCTTCCTGGTCAAACCCTCCCTGGAGCTCGCAGGGGCAGACAAGCGCCAGGTTTGTACACTTTTCTGAAAGGATCTAAACAAAGGCTTATACTTTCTAAGCAGCAGTGATAAGCAGAAAACAATCTCAAACTTTTCCATTCCTGCTACAGAACACAATTTCCTGTAATTTGAGATAAATGTACACTGCCAGAGTTTCACTGGCTGTCGGCTCCAGTATCTGGCATTCGGCTCTCAGAGCTGCTCACTCACTGGAATTAAATTTCCCTCTGTTTCTAGGTTTTTCAGGATGCAATTTATAAGCTGGTAGTCATGAAAACTGACATCTACTAGATGCTCTCATTAAAGGAGTTAAGGTCACATTTGATATTCCTGGGTGCTGTCAGATCACAAAGGGAAAAGAGATGGTTAAAAGGCTGAACTTCATCAAAGTATCTCAGCTCTGCCAGGCAGATGCAGTAATGAGCATGGTGATACTGTCAGGAATGTGCTCATGAGATGACAGAGAAACCTGCTCCAGCAGGTGCTCTAAAAGTGTGGGGGAGAAGCCACAGAGTTCCCTTAAACATGTCCCTCAAAAACCTGTGCAGAATATATGCAGCACACAGAAGGGCTTTGAGCATAAGCAGAGAACACCTAAAATTGCACAGATTGCAGAGATTAACAAGAAGGCAACACGTGAACTGCACTACTCAAAACCCAGCAGCGGATATTGAATCCTTCCTTTTCAGTGCTTACATCTGAAAAGCCTTTGTGCAATGCCTTCCCTCTGCTGGGCTCATCTCAAAGAGACAAAGGAAATCTGAAGCATGCTTGTTCTTCCCTGCACAGTCCATGGAAAGGGCTGCACACTGCCTCTGAAGACATCGGGCTTTCAAAAATGGTCAAGAAGCAAGGAAGAAAGTGAGGTTTTTATCCCTGGGGTCCAGCTGAGAGGGCTGATCACCCCCTACCACCTTCCTCCAAACTGAAATGCCAGCTGCTTATCAAACTGCTGTCTATTACCACCTACAACCAGCTCCCAATGTTACTTAAGACTCCATAGGGAAGAAACAACATTAAGTACTCCTACCCCTCGGAAATGGTGAAGAAAGATAAAACATCTTTATGCCATCAGATTGGACAGAGAGATCCAACATGCTACACTCCTGGTAGGAATTTAGGAACTTTTGGTAATTGAGATACCTGAAGAGAGGGGGTGTAAACAGTGGCAGGGAATCATTCCCATAATAAAGCTCCCCCATGTTCCCTCTCCATTTTTCATTAGCTAAATGCACACAGTGTCCTAACTCACCCTTATTTTCCAGTGACTCTCCTGCATTTTGCACAAATCAGACTGAATTCAGCCCTGAAGCAAGCAGGAACAACTACAGACTTTGGATGAGTTTCCCTTGTATTGAGCAAGGCCATTTGTGTGGCCTGAGGCCAAAATAAACTACTACACTTCACTCAGTAATACATGAACTCTGCAGCCAGCTAATATTTACATCCATTAGCTATGCTCACAGGAACATGCTCCTTTCGACTGTTGCACAGAGCCACCAGGTCTCTGTTCCCACAAGCAAGGTATCCTAGATTCCATGCTCTGTCTACAAGTAGGAAAATCCTTTTTATCTTGCTCTACCCAGCTATAAAATCAGAAGCCTTACACACAGAGTGATTTACTTCTGGTCCAATCCAGGCTCTCCAGAGATCTTATCAGTGGAGACAGACAGACACAGAGCCTGTCAGTTCACAGAAATTTCTCCATTACAGAAAAGGGACCCAGTTGACCACAGCCCAGGCTGCTCCCACTCTATACAAAATGCAAGGGGCCATGGAAGGGACACACACAGAGTCAAGGGCTGGTCATGGGGAGGCCTCACACCTTCCTGGATGCCCTGACCATGCCAGCACTTGCCAGCCCAGCTCCATTCCTGCAGCACAGATTCCTCAAAAAAACCCCAAAACCCAAACAGTCCGAAACCTGTGATATCCCCCAGACAAAAAGGTCTTCCCACAGCAGTCCTGTGGTGACACAGGAGAAGAGCATGGCATCCTGCTGCAGAGAGGGGTGGGTTTCACAATGCCATTAAGAACCTGACCCCACAGGACTACCACCCACCCTGGTCTTGCCAGGAACAGAAGAGTTTTCTCAACCTTTCCCAGCAACCTGCTCCTGTGTTTCGTGACAGGAGAGAGCATGTCGCCACTTTTCCTGCCCATGATGCAATTCCAGTGGCATCTGATGAACTTACTTGTGCAATTCTGCAGAACTGCATCCAAACACCAGTTCCTGTGGCTGCAACCCAATGAGTCAGAGGCCTGGGAGTGCAAACCCAGGCTGCAGCAGAAGGCTTCACCCAACTGCATCCACTTGGTGCAAATAAAATTAAAAGGAAACACTAAAGGGAGCCAGGAATAAAATCAGTGAGCAGGAGAGCTTACCAGCTCAGAAATCACACTGCAGCTAGAAAGCAGGCAATCAGAGCAGCCAGAAGGCAGCTGGAGAGCACTGATACATCCTCAGCACTCCAGGAACTTCTCATGAGACCAATATACTCTGAGGTGTTCTTAATGTCTCCATAAATTAACATTTTAATAATAATTCATAGAGTGGTTAGGGAAAATGATCCATCACAGCCCTTGCTAGAATTTTTTTAAAGAACTTAACTTGAAATGCTCACGTTGTTTCAAACTAGAAATTGTTCCCTTTTCCTTCCTGAGCACTTCTTCTTCAAACTTTCACCTTCTGTCTACTAAGGAGCAAAGAAAAGCACAGTCATGGAAGTGTCTCATGCCCTTAACATCAAAGGGGGTGGAAAGGTTTGATTTTTTCATTTGATACTGGTCACAAAAAACCAAATGTCAGAAAAAAACATGAATATTTTTTTACAAAACACCTTTTAATAAAACACCCTTGCCAAAGAGACCCCAGCAAAGCATCATTCCCTCCTGCCTTTAGCAGCACGGACCCGCAAAGCCCACGCACTTTCCAAACCAAAGACAGATGTCAAGAATTAACGAAGAGAACTGCACTCAAAGCAACTACTGAACACCTATTCTCAAAGACACTGTACCAATTCTACAGAACAATGCTGCATTTCCCAAGAAAAATGCCTTTGTCCCTCCTAACCGCAGGTCTCTAGGGAGAGCTGATAGGTTTTTTGCTTTTCACTGAGAAGTCACACTTCAGCCTGCAGAACAAAAGCACCCTTCAGAACCTTGCCACTAAGTGCTCTGACTGAAAGGGAATATAAAATAAAGCAGTTTCTGAAAGAGGAAATAAATAATTTCATCCAAATCAGGTTTTACATACTATTTTCTTTCTGTAATTCTGTCCCAACTAAAAAGCATTTGAGAGCCCCAAAAAATTGGATGCAGACATAGAAAGGCTGGCAAAATCCAGCGTGGGTTAGCTTAGGAAATGCTCTGGTTCTATGCTACGTGGACTCGGAGATGAAGGTTGACTGATGGGCTGCAGAGCAGAGCTGGTACTCAGGAAAGGGGCACAGCTCTCTGTCCCCACTCACAGCGTGCCCACAAGCCCTGGGTCCCTGCATTGTCACACAGCAGCACTGCAGAAGGCTGCCCCATGAGTTCACTGGGTTTTCTTATGGGGAAAAAGACACGCACAGCTCAAGTAAATTCAAAGAATCCAAAAGGCAGACAAAGGGCAGCCTGAAAAAGCAGCTGCAGAAAAGTAACAGCAAAAACACTAATGGAAAATGGGAAAAGGCCCTTCAGCCCTCCAGGAAACGCTTCTGCTTTTCAGTATGTGCAGGAGTAAGCCAGACAAAAGGAAGAATTACTGTAGCATAAACCATCTTGGTGCCACTTAGCCAGGGTGTGTGCAGTGTCTCTCTGACCCTGTGTCTCCTCCAGAGGCCACGTGGGCACTGCCTGGCACTGCCCTTTGCTGTGGTGCCCATGTCCTGCCCAAAGGAGAGCCTCTCCCGCAGAGGAGTGGCCAGTCTCAGGGACAGCCCTCCAGAGGAACAGAATGTGACACCTAGGCAGAAAGACAGCCCATGGGTTTAGGAAGTCCAGCCTTTACTCCCCAGGAGGAATAACCACATTCGTTACAATTTTAATCCCCAGGCATCTCCCAGGAATGGAGCAGGAAGGAATACAGCAGCAGTTTGATGATGAGCACCATAAGCAGCTCGCAGCACTTTCCCCGCTCCCGTGCATGTTACGCCACACTCATCACCTCAAACACAGGCACACTGACCAGAGGGCCCCCAGCACATTCACATCTCCCCTGAGGGCAGGGAGCCCCATTTGTCTTGGCAGCAGCTCCCAAACAGCCAGCACATTTCAGCAGGAATCAAGCAGAGCTGAAGCCTGCCCTGCAATCAGGGGTATCACAGGAGCCATAGGTGTGACCCAGTCACTGCATCTACTGGTGACACATCTAAGGCAGAAACCAGCAAAATCAATGCTGGAGTCCCACCTGTGCCAGGGTAGCTGAACCCACCAGGCCATCGCATGTCTGATAGTAGAGCAGGCTGAAAGGAATTTATTCTGAAATGTTTCTATTACAAAAGTAATTTATGTCATCAGAACCAAAGGAAATGCTGAAATTTGAGCAGCCTGAAAGCTTTTCACCAGCTAGAATCACAGCAGGTATTACACATCTGCTTTTGCAGAGGGGAAAAAAAATTACACTAGTGGGAGTCAGATGGAAAGTTTCCCTGGTGAGAGGTGTCTCCTGTCACCAGCACAAAGGATTTTCTGCCTTGCTTGTCCAGACCTGACCATTGGCACACAGCCTTACATCCAGGGCTACTGAGTACCCAGAAGAGAAAAAATACCAAACCAAGAGCAAACACACAACACAAAAATCTGGAAATAGTCTTCTTAACCAGTGGCTCAGGCAGCTCACTGCCAGCCAAGGACATGACACCAGGCATCCAAGGTGGCTCTATTTGTCTGTCACCCACCACAGCCCCTCTCTGGCTTCCTGCCTGCACATCCGGGCCAAGGGCTGCAGCCTGATGGCTTTTTAATAATGGCATTTTACAAAATCCCCAACATGGGGATGAACAAGCTCAGCAGTGTAATGCTCCTCACCATGGGAGGTGATCCCAAGCCATTTCTCCTTCACCAGAGCAGCACAAATTGCAGAAGCAAGGCTGCCCTTCCAAGAGCACCAAGAGCTCCCGAGGGCAGTGCTGGCAGCAGCCTCCCCTCAAGCTCAGAGGCTCAGGAAAATGTGTGGAGACTCTCATTCACAGTGAGTCATTCCTGGGAGCTTCCTCGGTAGTGCAAGATTGTGCCAGTGCCAATGTTTGGGACATGGAGGCGAGATTTCCAGGCAGGGAATTTGTGATTTGCTGGCATTTAGATACCATCTCCTGGTGTCCTTTTGGCTCAGCAGATTTAATGCTAACAATGAGAATTCAGAGGAAGAAGGTTTTTTCTCCCTCTCAAAAGAAAACAGTGCAATCTAGGCATGCATAGAGAAGTGGAGGTGGGGGCTTGAAAATGTACCTGAGGAAAACTGGAATCGCTTGCTTCCATTTGCAGTTCTCCTGGGGTCCTCTCAGGATTTGGAAAAGCAGAAATGCTACAGATCTTGCACACTGCTCTGCTGCAGTCCAGGGTGCCACTGACTACACTCTGCCAGCAATTTAGCAGGCAGAGCACACTGTATTTCATACATCGAAAATAAATGAGCTCTTTGTCACCTCTACAAAATATGCACACCTGGACAAGTCAAATAAGCAGCTGGGACTATTGCCTAGAGATCTGTGGAGTGGGCTGGAGTGGGGCAAGTAGAGCCACAGCTATGAAATCAAACAGCACAGATTGCAAATGGATCCACGCTGGCCACCGAGCAGTTCAAACACTAAGCTACAAGAGCATTTCTGTGCTCAAGCAAAAGATATCCAGCTAAGATAGTCTATTTTTTATGTGTGAATAGCCAGGGAATGAAAAGTTTCCAACCGTGCTTCAAAGAGAGCTGAGATGTTCCATGAAGCCAGACACAATGCTTCTATTTTGGACAGCTATGTTATAGTGAAGGCAGAGTTCTGAGAAACATGCTCATATTGTGCTACTGCAAAATAAACTGAGAAACTAATCTTTGCACAGAAAAAATGAAATCTGCAATCAGTGTGGCTCAAAGACCTGAGAAGTCTTAAAGACCCCAAAGTGAGATTCCCCCCTCAATGGAAAATTTCCCATTAACAGTCATGGAACACTTGGAGACATCTGACAACAAGCATTTAATTCATACATTCTGCCTCCTGACCTTTTTCATGGTTTTACAATGTAAGCAGCTCCACTACCCTCCCTAGGAGCTTGTTCCACTGCCCCACTGGACACAGCAGCACATCCACACTGGGCAACAGATCGCACAGCAGCAGCCCCAAGCTAGCTCAGCACAGGTCTCTGAATCCAGAGAATACAAAGCAGATTTGAGCAGGTTTTCTGATGGGCTTAATGCCTTTCTCAGGACAGGCCAGGATTCCCAAACCCCAGAGCAGCTCTCCCAGGAGGTGTCTTCTTGCAAGCCCAGCCAGGTCCAACCAGTGCCCTGCAGTCCCACTCCACATCTGCCCTGTCACACACCAGGGGCTGCACCCAGCCCTGCTCAGCACCACCTGCAAGAGGCCCTCGGGGTCAGAAACACTCCAAGAGTTCCTTTTCTTAAGTTCAAGTTCAGGTAATTTGCTCCTTCACTGCATCTCCTCCCCTCACAGCACCAAGTGCTTGAGAACCAGATTCCCAGGATGGCTGCTCTATATTCAGACATCCTTCCCTTCTTTTTCCTCCAGAGAGGGACACAGCAGGCAAAAAACCTCCAAGCACCACCACACTCCAGAGCACATCATCACTGTCTTTCACTTCCCTTCCCAAGAATCTGTTTTCCTGTGGTGCCACAAATTCCTCAGGCAGCAGCAATGTCTCAGCACCACTATCAGGTTCACCCATGCTGCTGCCAGTGGGGAAGCCCCAGCTCTTCCTGAGGCATTAGAGAACAATTCCCTTAAAGTGACTCTGGGTATCCTGGGATAAGCAACATATTGAAGGGAAAAACAAGTCAGATGAGTTTTTCTTTTTCAAGTTTGGGCCACACAGCATTTCCACACCTGGTAGTTATATTAATCATGTTATTTTAATCCCATTTAACCTTATAAGCAAAAGCAAACACGAATAAGACATCAAGATGCTTCAATCCCTGTCCTGCAGCTCAGACAGGCTGCTCCAAGTGTGCTTTACACATCAATCAATTTAAAGTAATATAAAAATAGAAAGCCCAGGAGCTACTAGCCTCCCCCAAGACAGCACCTCACTTAAAAGCAGTTCTTGGGAGGTTCTTCCAGCCCTCCACAGTCCCAACCCACCCACTTGGTCCTCCTGGTGACTATCAGAGTAGCTTTCTTTTGCATACCTTTTGCTTTCTGGTCAGCAAAGCATAGCTGCATTCTGCAAAGGGGACTAGAAAAAGCTGTGTACATAGAAAAACGGTGGAAAAGAGAAACAAGAGTGAGACAATCCTTCCCCTTCTCTGTGACATGTATTCCTTTTGCTCCCCACGTCTCTAAAATTCCCCTCTGCAAATATTCAGCTGCACCGTAACAGGGAACTTGCTCAGGCTCTGCCTAAACTGGCCTCATCAGTGCAGCTTGAAATTCAACCTTCAAAGAACAGCACCCTGAAATTTGAAGTCCAGGAGCCTCTTTTGAGAAATTCTGCTCTGTGACCCACAGCACCTACACAGTGGGAAAGCTGAGACGGTGCTGCAGGCAGCAGTATGCCATGACTGTCATCAATATTAATTATTTGGGGAGAATATGATTGATCTCACAAGGGCAATGAATTCATTTCTCCAGCTGAATGACAAACAAAAGGCAATACATGCACTGCTGACATTTCCAAAGGCTATGAGACTACGGAAGTACTGCTATGCACTAAAGCCTGCTGCAAAGGGCCAAAAGTCTGAAAAGCCTCTGAAATTTTCATCTCTGAGCACCTTCGATGCCAGGAAGTAGATGCCTTCATATTCTCAAATCTGTGCTGACCCCAGCCCTGGGCTGGCTCACATCTTTGCATTGAGAGGAAGTAATCACTGAGTGTCTTTGGGAAGTTGGTGTCATGGTTTGACATTGGCCCAATGCCAGGCACCCACAAAAGCCACTCACTCACCCTCCCCTGCCACAGCTGGGCAGAGGAGGGAAAAAATTAATGAAGGGTTCATGAGTTGAGATAAGGACCAGGAAAAAAACACTCCAAGGGCAAAACAGGCTCAGCTTAGAGGTACAAAGTGAATTTATTAATAGCAGAGTCAGAAGAGGATAATGAGAAGTAAAAGCAAGCCCTTAAAACATCTTTTTTCTCCCAACCCCTCCTTCCTTTCCACCGACAGCATAGGGAGACAGGGCATGGGGATTTTTGGGTCAGTTTATCACTGAGATTTTCTTCCACTGCTCAGGGAGAGGAGTCCTTCCCCTGTTAGACCATGGAGACAGTTCTCTGTGAACTTCTCCAGTGTTGAGTCTAAATCTCACCAGCAGCAGTCCTGCCAAAACTGCTGCAGTGTGGGTCACTCTTCCACAGGGTAGAGTCCTCCAGGGTCAGGCTACTCCAGCCTGGGAGCAGGGCCCCCTCTCCCCATGGGGTCTCCCACTGGATCACAGCCCTCCAGGCATCCGCCTGCTCTGGCACGGGCACCTCCCCAGGGGCTGTGGGTGGATCTCTGCATCCCCTGTGGATCCCAAGGGCTGTGGGTGGATCTCTGCATCCCCTGTGGATCCCCATGGCTGCAGGGTTCAGCTGCTTCCCCATGGTCTCACCACAGCTGCAGAGGAATCTCGGCTCCAGCCCCTGGAGCACCTCCTGCCCCTCCTTCTCCACTGCCCTTGGTGTCTCCATGGTGTTTTCCTCACACGTCTTCACCTCCTCCTCTTCTCTGACTGGAAGAAAAACTGCACCTGCCCCACTTTGTCTTGATCCTCCTCCCAAATCTGTTATCACAGAGGCACCACCAGCCTCTCCAATTGGCCCAGCCTCGGCCAGCAGCATGTCCATCTTCAGAGCCACCAGGGACTGGCTCCACTGGACATGGTGGAAGCTTCCAGCAGCCTCTCACAGGAGCCACCTCTGTGACCCCACCACCACCACCAAAAAACAGGCCGTGCAAAACCAACACAGTTGGGTTGAGTTACCCTCCTGCTCTTTGACATTTCATGTCAGCAACTACAGAGTCACTGCATCTGTCAGATAAGGGGGCAAAAAAAAAAAGTATAATGGGGAAACATTACCCTCCTGGACTATTCAACAGGGCTGAAATGCAAGGTACAGCTCCCCTGTGCAATGGGAGAAAAGGAAAACACAGTGAGCCTGGAGAGAAGTGTTTCTCTCTTTCCATGGCCTGGGGTCAGGGAGTCTGTGTGTGTGAAACCTCCCAAGGAGACAGAGTTAAAAAAGGCTCCTGAAATTCTACATAGCAACATGAGGGAGGACAAGGAAGAAGGAGAAAGGTAAATGCACTGAGACTGTGTCTTTTCAAGAGAATGGATATGGGGGAAATCCCATCCCAGTCCACAGGGATGTTGCTCCAGTGGAGTCTGAGTTACGTCCCTCAGCCACCCCAACGCATCAGCTCAAATGCAACCAGCAGAATTTGCTAGAGCAACATATTTTGGGATCCAGCAGCACATTTGTGTTCATTCAGAGAGGCAGGGTGCCCTTAAGACCTCCACAGCCTGCCAGCTGGGCAGCAACGTCCTCCTCCCACTACCCAGATCCCTTCTTAAAAACAAGGGCTGGGAGGTATCTGTGCATGAAGGAAGAGGGCTATTTCTCAACAGAACAAATCAAATTATCTGTATTAGAGTGGATTTGCATGGCTCTTACTGACAAATTAAGTATTTTTTTACACATCTCAGAGCTTTGACTCAACAGATTGCTAATAAATTCATGTAGGTGGGGCCTTGGATGTTACTACGGTGGGAGGGAAGTGAGGTTTTACTTTCTGCAACAGGACTAACCCGAGAAAAAACAACTAGGAATTTGGACTCCTTACACTGCCATTTACTAGGCTCCTTTAAGTCTCTGAGGCTGAAGATTTTAAAACAGTCTCTAGTTTAGGGTAGAAATATGAGTTTCTGGCTAATATAGATGAAAACTGTATGCAGGCATCAATCACCAAACACAGTGCATGAAAAACTGTAGTGCCTCCCTGCTCATCAGGCATTAGAGAATTTATAAACGCTGATCCCTGAACTGAGTGCATTAGTAAAGGCTTCTGAAATCTGTGCCTCTGTTTCCCCAGCCACATTTAGAACAGCCTCTCCCCATCTCACATCACAGCAGTGCATCTTAATATCTCTAAAGTGCTTAGAGATGCTGAGATGGAAGGTAACATATGAGTACAAAGTATGGATTAATTCCCTGAGCTCAACAGTCAGTGGAGCTGATGGGGATAAAAGTAACGCATACCCACCACAAATAAATGGGGTTCTGAGCCTATCTTAAATAGTAACTACTCAAGGAACAGTTCCCTTGGAACAAGTAATTTTGGGGCTGGTTAGTTGGGCACATGGAGCCCCAGCGGGCAGGAAACAGGGAAAGGCAATAGCAATACACTACTATGAAAAATGGATGCTTTTCCAGAAGGTCTTCAACCTGTTCCTATAGAATCTGGCAGTGGGATTTGAACTCATTTCAGTTAGAGGTGTTCACATTTTAGCAACCACCACATAAAGAACATGACCAAACATAATTTGAAAAGCTATTTCCATTTCTGTTTGTTTTTATAAATTATTAAAAATCCAGTTTAAATAGTGCAAAGAAAACTTTAAATTGAGCACGATAACTTTTGGCATGCTTCCAAGTAGAAGGCAAACCCCAAAACGTTACTGCAAATCCAACAGATGGGAGTTATTTTTCACTCTTTAAAATTTCATTCCTTTGCTCTGAGATTAACTGTAATTAGCTCTTTATTTACATCTAAAACAAAAAGTAAAATGATAAAGAAAGGCAGCTATAACCACAACTCACAGGCAGAAAAAGGCAAAAAAAAAAAAAAAGCCAACAAAAATTCCCTCTGAGAAGAAAACATGTCTTTCTTGCCAAGCAGCATAATTGTTACAAATATACAGTTAAACAACTCCACAACATCCTGTCAGCACTAAGAATAAACATTTAAGTCACAGTTTTGCAAGCTGCAATGCAAATTGATCAAATATCTAAGAATCTTCCTCAGAACACTGGAAAAATCTCACATCCCTCTAAATAAACAGCATCAGGCCTAAGAGGCAAGATACTCCACTACACTTCCATTTCAATAATGTGAGGGATTAAACAAAACCGTGAGGAAAACAAACAAACAAAAAAAGCAAACTCAGAAGCTTTGCCAGACAAAGAGAGAGGTATTAAAACTTACTCTTTTTTCTTTACTCTTTTTTAAAGCCCTCTTCTAATTCTGATAACACCTTGGCTTAGTAATGCTGAAGAGGCTTCTTAAGTATTTGTGCAAGTGAATGATTCACGTTGTATCTTGGTGTTTCAGCTGCAGCACAGCAGAACTGTCCAGGGAGCTGCGAGGGGAGCTCAGCTCCATCCTCTGCCCCTGGCAGTGCCAGGATAAACCACGGAGCTCCCACCTGCACCCAGGGAGCCCCTGAGCCCCGGCCACAGCCAGCACTGCAAGGGTTAACCAGCAGAGCCTGCCCAGCCTCGCCTAAGCAAGCTGCTAGCAATGAAAAAGAAAGTGAGTGGGGTGGAAGGCAGCCTCAAATGCTTCTGAACCAACTGGAGACCGTGCCAGGGCAGCGGAGGGCTCTCGGGAGCTGGGATGGGATGGGAGCGCTGGCCCAGTGCGCCTCCAGGTATGGGATCAGGCACCTGGAGAGAGCTGGCAGAGCCGGCAGCTCCTCAGGGCCGTACTGAGTGGGGTTTCCAAGCCAATGGAGCTGCGGCACCTCCCTACTGTCCCCAGGAGAAGGAGCCACCTACCACTTCCCTGACTGAGCCCAGGATTCATGGAAATCTCTTCTCTGCTGCAAATAGAGTGTTTAAGTTCACAGTCTCTTTTTGTTAACACATGTAAATGTAAAAAGACTCTATAAGAATCAATGTAACTTTTTCATCTAAATATCAAGTCAACACATAACAAGACAGAGTAGAGGGAGGGAGAGAAGAGGAGGGAGAGAAGAGGGAGGGAGATCCAAACACCAGGGACCTTGAATCCACTCACGGCAAAAGTTAAGGACTGAAATAATTCTCATTTACTTATATGAGAAAGTGAAGCTCTCACTCTCTCACACTCTCTCTTTCCTTAACACTCTCAGATACCTCTATCTTTAGCCAATTATCCTAGCTGTAATTTTCTTTAAATTGTAATTGGATAATCATCCAGACTCGGGGGAAACCTGAGTGTCAGAGAAATTCCTGGGGATATATTCCCATTTGATGAAACTAAGAGCTGTTAAATTAACAAAGGACTGACTAAAGACACGATTTTTCACTTGTAGTGGAAATACTGTTTTACAAGCAACTATTTTTAGAGAACCCTATAACAAAATATATATACTTGTACACTCATTTTCCTGTACTTTATTTTCTGCAAAATCAGACTCTGAATTTATGTTCTGTGCATGTGTCTTATTAGGACCTCTGAGGCGGAACACAGTAAACACACTGGCCAGGATAGAAATTCCCTAAAGTGTAGGCACCACTGGAAGTAATTTCCCCAAATCAGTTCCCTTCCTGCACTCCCTCTGAGCTCATCTGGCTCAGTCGCGTGCAAAAGCCCCACATGGGCCAGCGCTGTGGCTGAGAAACGCCAGATTAGCCCTCTGCCTGGCAAAAGCACTGCTGGGGGAGGGAGAAATCCTAAAATGCCTCCCAAAAGAAGCAGCTGCTTTGTTCCAGTTCAGCAGTGAATCTCAGCCGCACGTTCTGCGGATGGTGGAGCAGAACAGAGCGGCTACAAACCGTGGATGGCAGAGCCCCCCCCACCTGCTCACGGCCCCCGAGCCGCAGGCAGGCCGTGCAGAAGGGTCAACTCAAGCAGGGCACACCTGGCAGCCAGCTGTGCCCCCAGCTGTGCCCCCTCTGCCCAGCCAGAGATGCTCCAGCTCCCGCCCGCAGGCACGGAGCTGCCACCGGCCGGGCCGCATCAGCCTGGCAGCACGGAGGAGACAGGCTCTGCTCTTGGGGGCACTGAAATCCATCAGCTGTGTCAAGAGAGAGGGAGGGGAGGAAGGAGGAGAGCAGAGCTCCACTGTAGAACGTGTTTTAGTTCCCAGATAATGTGGCGCTGTTCACAGATTTCAGCTTATATAGGCTTTTCCCTATTTCTATTTTTATTCCCAAAGCACTCCCCGTTACTGTATGATAAAAAAAAAAAAAAAGAAAAAAAAAAAAAAAAAAAAGGATATGAATGCATTCAATGCATTCACAGGCTGATATAATCTTCCTAACCGTCCACCTGGCTAAAGCAACCTGTGCTCTGAGAGCCAGGCTGGGGCACCTCCTCTCCCACACCATCAGTCACAAGGGCTTTGTGGCAAGTTTTTGCAAGTCAGTCTTGCTGAAATGGGAGGACACTTGACAAGAGAGAGGACCCAGGACAGATGGGGAAAGAAATATGAATCATGTGCCTGCCAAAATAACCAACAGAGAAATCCAAACAGAATTGAGAAGAAGGAATAAAACCTCAAATTTTGGGCTCTTATTCTGAAGGAGTATAATTCTTCCTCCCTAGAGCTGGCATCTGGTTCATGAAGGTCTTGAAGGAATAAGGCTAGGACAAAATCTCCCTGCCTCATTCTTCCTAAGTGCTTATTTTAGAGCTTAAAATTACAGCTCTGAGGCCAGCAGGGAAGCATTTCCCACACCTCCAAGTATCCAGGCACCATCCAACCTGCTGCCACACTACTCCCCCTACCCTCTGAAGTCTCTCTTGTCTGTGTGTGCTTTGGTGTGCCAGGTGTTTTTGGGCAGTGCTACCTGACCCTGGGGATGAGGCTGCTGGAGCCCAGAACAGGGCAGTACTTCTCCCCACTGCATGTGCTCAGGCTCAAATGCAGAACACCTGCACACACCAACAGAGTCTGGAAGGGGAGAGTCCAGAAGTGTCCATACACAAGCTCTCCTTCCACGCCCTGGAGGGACCAGGGGACCTTCAGGACTCTGGGGAGGCATGGACAGACATCAGCAAGCATCATACCATATGCAGACACTTTCAACTCAAGCAGAACAGAAACATGGAAAGCAATCCCACGGCTGTGTGGATGCAGCTCTGCACAGAGGCATGGAGTTAGAAACACAACCTCTCACCCCACAGCCCTTCCTTCAGATCCAGGCAGCAGCTCCCACCTTCCCAGCTTAACATTTCCCACTCACTGCAGTGCTTTCCACCACCCCAAGTCCTCACAGGCTTACTCTCCATGTCTCTCAATATCCCACATCTGCTCTTCCAGACAAAGTGTTCCCAGCAAGAACACCATGCCTACTTCCAGGGAAGAATAATATCTGGGTTTTAGAGTTTAACTCTCTCTGCTTGCCCTCTCCTGCTCACCACAGGCAGGCAATGGACACAGAAAGCAGGACCCTTTCCAGCACCAAGCCTGCCCACCTGAGACCCTGTGGGCTGGAGTGATGCTCTCCATGAAAACAAGGGATGCCTTTCCTGCAAGGAATACAAGACAGCGAGTAAATCTTCCAGAGCTGCCAAAAGCAACCTGTTATAAATGGCCCTCTAAGTTATGAGATATGGACTCTCCATGGTACAGTTAATAAATAACACCTCACAGTCCTTCTAGGTAGGGCAGCGTGTGTTGGGTGACAGATCTGCTTGCCCAAGAGGGGCACAGTTAAAAATGGAGTGTCAGGAAAATAATACTTTTTAATTACAAAGGAGATATGTGTTTTTAAAATACAAGGAGCTTGTTGCAATCTCACAAACCCAGAAGTGAAAATCCTTTCCTAGGACGAAAAACTGAATGCATGGAACAAAACCATTGTTTCATAAGAAAGGAAAGATCTGTAAAGCCAACCAGAATTTCATCCAAGCATTATAACCAGTCATTCACAAAGCAGAGGTCAGGATGAAAAGAGAGAGTGCACATGTGAGAGGGCATTTATAATCGAGTTTAGAGTGACATCCTAAGGCCCCAAGATCAGGATTCTGTTGTGCCAAGCACTGTACAGGCACACTCCAAGAAACCAGCCCAGAGTGAGGAACAAGCACTGCCACTGTAACAGGAGAAAGTGACATTGGCACAGAAAAGAGACACCTGAAGCAGTGGAAGCTCTGATGGTTTCGTTTTTCCCCTTCTTTTTCAAGAAACCCTCCAGTTTCCCTCCAGATGCCCCCCGAAAACTGTTTCACATAAGGGGGCAGCTACCCCCAAAAAGCACAGCAAAGGCCATCTTGCTGCCAGCATCGAATCGCCTCCAGTCTGTTTTCTTGGACATCTCTTCTACTTTATTTCCTTACCACGGCTTATGCCCGGTCCCTTCCTCTCCCCATTTCCATTTCAGGGACCCGTTTGACAGCAGAGAGGAGGTATCAGAAGCTCAAGAATTTGCAATCCGGATGAAAATTAAAGTTGCATTTCTCAGTGCGTGTAGCGTTCTAGCCAGGAATACCCAGATCTCCATGGCCCAGGGGAGCGAATTAAAGCAAATCCCTCCGCATGTCGGGGAGCGGGGGCACGGCCAGCCGGGCTGCAGGAGCGGCGGAGACAAACCCGCGGTCCCGCAGCTCGGCTCGGTCCCCGCACACCGAGGCATCGCCGAGGGGCCCCGAGTTCCGCGGGGTCCCGGCCCCACCGCCCCCGCTGCGCTCCGCTCCCGCAGCCCGACCCCACGCTCGCTCGCACCGTGCCCACCTATCCTCCCCCGCCCGTGGCCGCCGGGCGCTGCTCCCCGGGCTCTCCCGAGCGGATCCTCTTCTTTCTTCCCTCTCTCTCCCCGTGCCAGCCGAGGAGCGGGGGCTGCTGCCGGCTGCGCACCGCCACCGCCGCCGCCCGACTCCCCAGCGCCGGGGCTGGAATATGCCTCCTCCGACACAAACTTTCCCTTGCCGTGCAGGGAAGTTCACGGCCGGGGCGGGGCGGGACAGACTCCCCGTCCCTTGTCCCAGCCCCCGCCCACGCCCCCAGGAACACGGGCGGCCCCCGCGCATCCCCACGCCGCGCGGCTCACCTGCGGACGCGGGGAGCGCACCGCTGTGCCCGGCGCGCCGCGCTCTCCTCTTCTGCCTCCTCCTCCTCCTCCTCTTCTGCCTCCTCTTCTGCCTCCTCTTCTGCCTCCTCGCCGCCGTCCCCGATCCGCGCCGCCGGGCTCCGCTCCGCCCCTTTCCCCTTTCCCCGCGGCCGCGCTCCGTGGGCGCTCGGGCGGTCCCGCCGCCCGCGGCGGTCACTGCGGGGCGGCGGGGCCGGGGCGGCGGGGCCGGGCAGGCACCGCTCCGTGCCTCGGCGGGTCGGCCCGGGGAGGCGGGGTGCCGGGCGGGGTGCGCGGGGCCACGGCTCCCTCTCCTGGCCGGAGCCGTCCTGCCGGCGGCGGCTGCCGGGGGCGAGAGGCGCCCCGAGCCCGCGGAGCCCTTCGAGACTTCCTGGACACTCTGGGTGGAGCGGGCGCAGCCCTGCCGCAGCCCTGGGCGCTCTGCGGGCCACCTGCCCCCTGGGAAAGTAAGGTTTCCCATTCTCCTCTCTGATGTGCTGGGATTCCTTCCCAGTAATTTCCTCCCATGAATGTCCCTGGACATTCTGATGTCACCTCATCCCAGAGAAGTGGCGCCGGTTTTGCTCTATCGCTGGCACAGATACAGCCTTGATGAGGCTGAAATTGTTGATGGATGAGGAGTGGGCAACTGAAACACACTACAAGGGCAGTGTTAGGGAATCTGAGGAGTGGAATAAAAATCTGCAGAGATTTGGGCCAGCACCTGCTCCTGGAGAACGTAGCCAGAGGTTTTAAGTGCAGCCCCTAGTGTAGGAGTGCCCTTGCCCAGGAAAGCTCATTGTCCTCTCAGGCTGGCCTGGAGTTTCTTCCATCCTGGCAGTGAGTAGCCTGCCCTTATTGGTACTTTTATCACATCTTGGCAGGCCGACAGCAGAGTAAAATGGCTGGACACAATGCCTGTAGTGCTAAGGAAACTCCTGTCTGCTCAAAGTGCTGCAGCGCTTCTTAGCACTGTTGGCTACAACACCTGGACTGAGTTCAACACCTCAGTTTTTATCCTCAGAAGATGATTCCAGGATATCTAGGAGGCCAAATTTCACCCCATCCCATGAAGCTCCTCTGCAGCAAACCTGTTCCGGGGGCCAGGGTCAGGCCAAGGCATCGCTGCCATTGGTAACCCCATCTATGTCCCCATCCCTCTGCAAGGCCACATGAGGCCCCATCCCTTTGCAGGCACAGCTGCACACACGGCTGCTGTGAAAGGGTCCCTGCCCTCAGCAGCCCCACCAGCTCTCCAAGGTGGGCACACCTAAAGCTCCCCAGCCTGAGGAAGAGGAGCTGCAGCCTGGCTGTGCCACTGGCTGGGAAGGAGCTGTGGTGGGAAGCCAGTGCTGTTCCTGCAGCTCCAGCAGGAAAGCTCTTCCTCCTGTACCTCTCTCTCCGTCCCTTCCCAGGGTTCTGGCACAGCAAAATTAGGCAGAAAGTTTCTTATCTCAGCAGCTTTTGTGTCCTGGTGGTGAATGCCCTTGAAAATCTGCCTACTTGGCTTGTGCTTAGAATCGGCTCTACTCAAGCCATCTCTAACCCAATTCCATCCAAATATTAAAGCAACTTTAGGCAGAGCTCTGCGAAGACTAATTTACCCCACTTTAAGGGCAGATTAGTGTGTATTTTGCTCCATGCAACCTGCACTGCTCCAGGACCCAATCAGCTGTCTGTATAACTTGGCTGCAATACTGAATATAGACAAAACTGGAATAGCAAGGCACATTTTATGAGCTGCATTTTCCAACATACTTACTGAGAACTAATGTGCTTAAAATCATCTGTTGAAATATGACAGTCCACTTTTCTCATAGAAGATGAAATAAAAAAAGGTTGTATATTTTAGTAATGATACTTAATGCAGCTGTGAGAGTAGCTCAGTTGTCTGATGATTGTTAGTTACAAGAATGTTATAATAATAATAATAATAATAGTAGTAATAATAATAATGATGATTCTTTGTTCTACATAATATCTGCCATCCATAGATCCATATCTGGGGTAGGACATGTTATTATTCTTGTTTGAGATGATCCAGGCACTGTTGCAATACTGGTAATGCAGGTTAACAATCATCAACACACACACCCTGGGAAATTCATACTCTTCTGAACTCCAAGGCTGCCAGTGCAAATTAGGGTCTTTAGGCCAGGATCATTAATTTTCTCTGATCTGGCATTGATGAAATGCCAGAATTCAACTTTAGACTTCACTGAAAGGCTCATAAAATAAGATTCAAGACCAAATTTCCAGAGACTGGTTAAAAGCTACAGCTGATAGCAAAACCCCAAACCACACCTGCTTATTGTGCTTTTACAGGAAAGGTTTCAAACCCTTTTGTTTATGGATTAAAAGAATAAAAAAAAATTTTACTGTAAAATAAGGGTAATATTTCTCACTTGGGCTCAGTGTTGTCATAGGGATATTTTTGTATTGCTATTTTTTCTCCCATCCTCCCTCCACACTTGCACATGCTATTTCTGTGCAGGTTAAAATGCAACATAGTTACACGCTAGAGTGAATTATACTACGTTTTGAAGAGCAATTCAGTAAATAGAAAACATTTTTAAGCTCAAAAAGGCAGCATTGTTCCACAATTTTTGGGCAGGGAGCAAAGAGTAGCATTACTAAGTGAAACCACGGGGGGGACTTAAATAGCAGAGGAATGTGTTGGTGTTGAGCCAGGACACTGGAGCTTCTGGCTTTGCAACTGCTGTGAAAATATTCCACAGACCTCCAGTAACAAGTGGCCAAAGGCTTTGTTTTGCTGCTGTTCTAGTCCCGTTAGGCAATTTAAAGTTGCAAGCACAGGAGGATCCTGGATCATGGAGCCCAGTTCTCTGCTGTGCCAGGAATAATGTTGTTTATAGTCCTTTTCATGAAAGGACTATGCTCCAACTTTAAACAATTTTGTGGTTTTGCCTGTCACCCCTCTGTGAGATTCTCCCAGGCTGTCCATGTCCCTACTGGTCAGGAACCTTTCCCCATATGTTCTGACACCATCGCTATCTCTCATTTCAGGAGCTGTTTTGCTCACTTCTTACTCAGGTATTTTTATGGAGATGGTTCTTGACTCCCCTTTCTCACCGAGCTACACAGGACTGACTTTTCTATCATCTTTCCTAAATGACTCTCAGTTCACCTCAGACCTCTTCGCTACATCTGCTCTGGTTTCAATTAATCTCAAAGTTCATATGGATTACCAAAAGTAGTTAGAGTATTAAATGGGAGGAGGTCTCACTGATGCTTCACACACTGACATGACTGAAATGTCCCCATTTCTCTCTGAAATATCTCACCTGGTAATCCCAAGATTGCACTTGTCTTTCTGCAAATAAGCTCTAGTGGTGACCTCATATTTCTCCTCCATTTTCACTTGCAATACTAAGTTCCCAACCTCAATCAGAAACTTGTTACTATTCCTTTGTCAGTTCCCAATTCCCTTGTTTTTGTCCTGACTCTCAGCCTGCACAGAGTTTTCTGGTTTGTTTGTTCTTAGCCAGCATTTCTGATACTGAGAAATCAAGGTAGTTTCATAATCTCTAAAAGACATGTTCTTGCTTGTTACTCACACCCACCTAACCCATTTTTCCTCCTTCCTAGTTCAGGAAATAAGCCCTAGACTACATATAATTATAGTGTGTGTAGTTATAAATGAACGTGCCTTCTGTGTTTGACGCCTACCTTTTAACTGGCATTGAGAGGAGCACGCCTGATAACCCAAGATACAGGACACAGGGGAAACGGGAGAATGACAGATATTTCTGACATAGCAGCACATGGACCTCCCATCTGCTTCTGTCAAGGGAGCTGATGTTACCCACACATGGAGCTGAACATTTTCTGCTGAGACCATTTTACAGCAAGGAACCTGTGCCTGGCTGAGCAGGCAGGCATGGATTTCAGAGGGTTATGAACTGCTTGTTGACCAAAATGCATGAGGAATCACAATTGTATGTGTCAGGTGAGCCTGACTGACAGATCGTGTATTCTCTGCTGTATTGACTATGTCCAAACCAGATCTTGGATCTCAGTGACCATTTTGTGTGAACCTCTGTAAGAGCCCTGCACGATGAGGAGGGATTGGAAGCACAGCTTTGTTAGGAGTTCATCTATGTTTATTCCTGAGGATGTAGCAAACAGCTTTTGTCCATGTTAATGTGCTAAATATCATTAGTGTCTTTTCCCCTGTGTTACCATGGTGGTAGGACTGCTAATGCAAATGGTTCTTAAATGGAAACTTGACCTTATATGACTTGCATCCAAGTCCATTTAAATCTCTGTCACACATGTTTTGATGCAGCCTAAGGCCGGAGATATTTCCAGTCCTATGAGTCTGTGTTTCATACAAGCTAAAGCTATTTCAAAGCAGTGATGGAGAGGAATATCTTATCATCCTGCTGAAGGCTTTGGCTTTTGGTAGGTATCTTACCCACAAGGATACGCAACACCATTTGCGTTTAGGATGCTTGAACATCCTTTTGCACAATGTATTCGAACACACCAAATTTGTATAAATTGCCTGACTGTGGAGGTTGCAGAACATTTAAACTGGGTTGGCATTTCTGTTGGGCAAGACCAGTATCTGTCTCAGTCAGTCTTTGAAGAAAGCCTCTAGCCTGGCCATTAATTAGGCTGCAGTTTACCTCTCTTGCTCAGTGATGCCAGTGAGAAGTGGCAGGCTGTCAGCAGATTAATAAAGCTAGATAGGCTGAATACAGCGTTGGCATCGAGGCAATTCCCTACTGCTGGGTATTTCTACAGGGAGTGGTCTCTGGAGATGACTTCACACTCCTGGCTTCTCTGGCTGATGGTTTGCTGACACCATTGCAGAAGGGAGAAGGGACTGAATTAACACACTGTCTTTCCTGGGTAAATGGTGACAATTAAAAGATTTTATAAAAGCAAGAAAAGGCTTAATACAGTGTATTTTTATCCTACCTATTTGTTAGCAATCCTCCTGTCTTGACATAGGTTTATACAGGTGTTTTGATGTTTTAATAATTTTTCCACAGTCTTTTTTTCTGAATGAAACCCAACTTCTCTAGATAGCTGTCTGATATTAAACTGCAATGGTTATGGAAAAAAAGAGCATCAAGTGTGGTAAATGAAAAAAAAAAAAAAAAACCAAACATTAGCATATTCCAAAATATTATTATAGTCAATAACAGTTTATTTTCCCCTAAAAATGCAAGATCATTCTGCAGAATGACTTTTAAAATCTTTGATTTCACTTCAACAGTGATGAAGCAACATTAACCTTTAGACTCTGAGTTTATCTGTGCATATGTTAAGGATTTCTTAAGAAAAATAATTCTTTTGTGTAGCTCATAAAAAGATTACTCAAGCTGAAGAAGATTTTAGGAGCAAACTCAAGAAACTGCAGAAAACCTTACACAGTTGCTGGAAAGGGCAGCTTCAGGTTAGCAAGGACTTGATGTAGGGAGATGTTGTTACTTGCCAAAATTGGGAATTCCTCTGTAACAGGCTGGCATGTTTTAACCAAAGGGCAGGACCCTCTGCTCCTGTTAATCAGCACTGCTAATGGAGATGTAGCAGTTCACACTGGTGGAGGTTTTGGGCAATGCTGATTGCTCTGGTTAGGCAGAATACCCATCTGCACAGAGAGTGATTTCTGGCATCCCTGCAGCTCTTTTCCCAGGTCAGTGTATTTCGAGGCATTTGAAAGATCCTTTCTCTTAATAGCTGCTATCCATCCTTATAAAAATGAGGGTAACAGATGAAGCAGAATGGTCAGTTTTGCTCTACTTCTATTGACCTCACTGGATTTACATTAGAGGGGATTTTGGCATAATAAATTTGCATTTGCACAATTACTGGGAACGTGCTGTAATTCCTTCCACCCTGACTGCTATTGATTCCCAGGTGCCAGATCAGCACCATGTAGCCCTGTACCACTGCAAAGGTGCAAAAAATATTGTTAGCCTCTCAGGATAAAACAAGCCTGTACAAAGGCTTTTGAAGGAATGGGTGAGCCACAGGAATATTTCATTAGTTTTGTGGATGGTGCTCAGAGAACAGCTGTAAAGGCAAGTAGAGGAAGTATTCAATTTATATGGAGAATGATGAAAGGCTGCTGCCTGCATGTGTGGGTAAAACCTCCAGCTCTCACAGGATTGTGGGCATCTTGAGGAAAACACTTTGGTTAGGGCAGTTAATTACTGCTATGCTACTTGACAGAAAAAGACTGAATTAAATCAATGGAAATTGGATGGATATACAGGCAGCCGTACTCCACAAGTCATGCTTATGGAAACTTCTGTTTTTTTGGAATCAGATCTCCCACCTGCCTCTTCCTTATGAAATGAGAGATCTTAAAGATCACTGAAGAGGAGGGAATCAAGAGCAATGCATTTGTTAGCAAGTCATAAATTTGCAGGGAGAAAGCGCGGGGAGCAGAAAAAGAATGAACTCGAATTTCACAGGGGCGAGAGGAGCCCTCGAACCCCGGCAGTTGCTCGGCTCGTGGCACGGAGCCATCAGCTGGGAGATGCAAAGTCGCAGAGCAGCATCTGACAATGAAGTTCACAAGTCGTTAACCAGCAATGTAAAGATGTTTTCGAAGGGCTGCAAGTGAAACGACCTCCCAGGTTTCACACTCAGTCTTCATAATATGCCTGAGACACTTCTGAGGAGAGTAATTGGCTAAAAGGAAATGAACAATAAACCCTATGATGGAAGTCAATGCTCCTGAGAACTTTTAATTTTTTTCGGTTAACATTCTCTGTATTACTATTTCTCTGTATGTAGCATGGATGAAAGATCCTGGGTGAACTGGAGTCCTCTGCCCATCCCAGGAAGGCTGAACTTAGAGGACATTTCAAATCAAGGTTGTTCATCCTGGTAAACATAAAATCTTCATCTGATCTGAAACAAAAGGTGTCCTTTCATGTTTGAGCCACTCAACTTTTTTTTAAACCACTTAAAATACTTCAGATTTGCATTTTTTTCTTTAAGATTTTGACTTCTATTTCAAGCACATTAAAATTCTCCCCTCCACTCCTTTTTAGTCAAAACTCTTCACTGAATTCTTCTTCAGTTTATAAATAGTTTTGGTCCCTCTAAACCATCATTTTTATGACTTTCATATTTCTGGAAAAAAAGGCACTGCTATTATTAGTCATCTACAGTCTTCAAGACATTACCCAAAGTATTGTCAAACAACTTCTGTTCCACTGTAACTGGGAGGACCCCTATTAAATGGGTGGGGGTTTTTCTTTGGCCAGTAGCTTCAGGCAGGTTTCTCAACCCACGGTTGTGAAATCAGCTAGCAAACTGAGGTTGAAAATACCCTTGGAGGAAACTTCCAGTTTGTTCTCACATGGCTGTGTACTCCCAGTAGCCTTCAGACTGAGCCCAAGCCACCGTGTTCAGGTTCACCAAGAATTACACGTGTCCACAGGATGGGGAAAGGTGTGAGATCCCTCCCCAATGGACAAATGCATTGGATTGGCCTGAATTAAGTCAGGGAAACATCATGTACCTGGTGCTACTGTATATAGTACAATACAGTAGCAATACACAATACAACACAATATACAGTATAACACAGGAAATTTAGTGGTTTGGATATCAACACAGGCTCATGGGGAGGGAGCTGTTTATAAATAAGCTGTGACTCCCCATCACTTTCCAGATATATCTGTGGCTAGCATCTGGTTGGTTCTTTCCTTTAGCTCCACTTTTCTGCTCTTTCCACACCTGAAATGTAATTACTACCCATGTTACCTGTACTTAAGTCAGGTTTAAAGTACAATTTTTAGCACATCCAATGAAATGAAAGTTCTCCATTGAAAAGGGTGATAGGAGAAAGGTAATAAAAAACAAATATTATCTATCAAGCCAGATAAATAACTTCAAATCTGGACTTCCTTGTGAGAAAAAATATGGGTTTACAACTCTTCCCTTCTCCATGAACACTCTGCTCTGCTGATGAAAGGATATTTCCTTAAGCTTTTTATATGGTGAAATCACCTAACCTATCCTTTTCAGGCATGGAATTTTTCTGCTCACACATGCTGTCAGTTGTTCTGTGGGGTTATTTCTCATGCAAGCCAAAATAGTTCCTGATTTAAAATGTTCCTCAACCTGACTGTTCACATGATAAATGACATAATGGAGTCGCATTCGTTAGCACCAGAAGCAAACTCCAAAATAGAAGCAGACAATTACTAAACAAACATTCTGTAATTATCTTTTCTTTCCTGACCAGCTGAATGATGAAGAAAGCAGCAATGTGTAGAGCTCATGATTAGAGCTGGTCATTTAGTCAAGAAAAAATATCAGACTCTGGTGTATTTCATCAATCAGAACATGGAGGGAGCTGGTTTTTGCCAGTGGGACCAATATCGTGGTGGATGTTGATCATTTTCCCAATGTTGCCTCCCACTGACTTCCCTTTTTTTATTTTTAATCTATCTCCTAAATCACTTCATACAGCTGTCTCTGGCTTATTTTCTTCTGTATCGCATTAATAATTAATTCCACTGCTTTTGGTATGCCCTTGACCTTCAGCCACTTCCAACACCTTGGTATAAATCTTTGGACATATTGCATTTTATATTCCATTATACATGTTTGAATACTACATGGAGGTGTTCACATGCAGGCCTGTCCTCATAAGAACTGCAAGAGGCTTTTACAGACCTTTTTTACTACTTCTTTGGTGCTCATTAGTCCATTATCTGGCAACATAACAGTCTTATTCTAAGGCACACCACTATTTCAATTACAGAACAATCATAATTAGACTCTCTGCTTATTAGGACTTCATTGCTTCATCTACACATGGGAGCCTGTATAAATCTTAATTAAAAGAAGAATTGCTTGTTGTTTAATCATGAGTTTAGCCTTAAATAGGAATCTGCAAATTAAGGAAAACTTTAAGTGCTCTTTTACATATAGGGAAGGTAACACTGATGACTTGCCCAAACAAAATAAGTGTTTCAGATGTTGAAGGCAAAAACAGCTGTGGGATTATTTTTTGGGGATTCAAAGAAGGCTCAGGGCAGTCCCTGCCTGATGCACTGTTGGGTCCCTTCCACCAGCTGGTAAAGCCACACCTTGCCTGGCAGCAGAGGGCAGAGAGTTTGGTTTCTTTTATATTAAATGTTAGGAAAACATTCTTTACTGTGAGGGTGGTGAGAAGCTGGAACAGGTTGCCCAGAGAAGTTTTGGATGCCCCATACCAGGAAGTGTTCAAGGCCAGGGTGGATGGGGCTCTGAGCAGCCTGGTCTAGTGAAGGGTGTCTCTGCCCATGGCAGGAGTGTTGGAACTGGATGATCTGAAAGGTCTCTTCCAACCCAAACTATTCTATGATTCTTAATATACCATTCTGGCAAAAAATCAATTTGTTGAATGAAGAACCAGTTTCTTCCGATGTGAAGTGAAAATTGTCACTGGGGAATATCTTGAAGGGGAAAGTCTGAAGTGTAATAATTATTTGTTCAAAATATTCAGCATGTATTTACAAAAAATGAGGCACAACTGCAATGCAGGCTGATATTTTGCCATTCCCCAAAGTATTTATGACAGATATTATCATTAGTTAACTCCTGATGAGCCCTAACATGGGAGTGTTTGGCACCATGAAGTTTTGTGCCTCTGTGGAGCTGGGTTTCTGAAAAACCATGGCACAAGTCCTCGCTGGGGTTTGTTCTATACAGTGAAAAACCAAGCTGAAGGAATTTCTAGAGGCTTGCCTAAAGCAGAGCATGGACACCAAGTAGGAGAGCCTGTGAATCCCAAGGCCTCCAGCATGCCTGCCCACAGAGCAGGGAGTTGTTCAGGTCCCCAGGGAGCAGCCCTGCAATTTTCCTCTCCTGCTGTAGCCAGGTGTGCTTGTACCTCTGGAAGTAGCTAAGCAAGTCTTTTGCATTGCAGTTACATATCCAAAGGGCTTGTGCTTTTGTTATTGCTGGTAGCATCTGTCATCTCCTCCTGAAACAACTCTCCAAGCGTGCAGTAGAAAAAATTTGGTGGTACTGTGGACCAACTACTGCTGGCTTCTGTAACAAAATAAGGAACATTCCAGCCTTGCCTTCAACAGAGAAAGAAGGTTTAATTTGCAAAGCAATAATTGACAAAGCGTCTGTTGTCCTCTTTCTATTAACCTTAATATTAGCTAAGAGAAACTTGGAAGATCAGTCCTTTTCCCCTCCAACTGATAAAATGTTTCATAAAGACAGCTCTATCTTATGGGTTTTTTATAACGAGGAGTGGATTAAAGATCCAAGCAGAGCTACTTCATCACCATTGCCTAATGACATTCAGTAAATACAAGTGCTATGAACCACTTAGATTCCAGAAGCAGGAGGAGCAATGATTGATTAAGCCTTCAGTGTTCAAGATCAGTAATAAAGTCAGGGGGATGCTGCAAAAAGACAGGAAAAAGCAGGAAATACTGATTGAAAGTCTCATCAAGTGTTAAGAGAGCATCTCATCCTCCCAGTGTCCAGGGAAAACATTTTTTTCAAGTAACTTTTTTTTCTTTTTTAAATCAGTCAGTATTACCAAACTCATTCTGGTGGTAGACACTTGTAATCTTCCCAATTTTTATATTCTCAGCAGATTACGCAATATCACATTGAATATTATTGTTCAAGGATTCATGCCTTGTGCTTTAAAGATGGAACCTGAAGTGGAAGTGCTGGGACAGAAGTGGGACTGCCTGTGCCCACCATGGCTGGTGGTGGGAGCAGGGGGTGGCAGGGGCCAGCAGAGCTGCTGGCTCAGGGCTCACCTGCCCACTTGTCAGACACACAAGTTTCCCTGGGAGAACTGGGAACCTTTTGGCTTTGGCAATGAATAAAAAAGAGTGGAAAGATTGTTCTAAACACTCTTAAAATGAAATTTGTGGAGTTCTACTTTTTTTTTTTTTTTTTTTTTTTTTTTTCTGGTGAGTACTTGTCCTTGTTTCATGCTAGTGCAATAAAAACTCAGTTTTTTAGAAGTATCATACAAGGGTTGAATTGCTCAGGTCTTAAGAACAGTGTTATAAAATCAAAGCTTATGAAATTACAAATATAAAAATCAATCAGTTTTTTTATTTCCTTACTTTTTGAAAATATCTCTTCTGCTGTTTGTTTAGACAAAATTATTGCATATGGCTCACATTAATTTGTTGGGGTTTTTCCAAAAAGTATTGTCTTGGTAAGAACAGAAAATTCTGTCTCTCTGTGCAGTCTATCTCTGCATACAAATGATTGGCTTTAGCTGTGATTTTTTAACTCCCAAGGGAATTAATGAGCAAAGAAAAGCTCTCCATAATGCATGCATGTATGTGTATATGTCTATATATACAGTTTATATTGCATATTTATTATTTATGTCACAGGAGCTTATTCAAAGCATAGCTCTATCTTTTTTCTTTGAAAATACTCATCTAGAAAAATTACTAACCTGTCTCTCTGCCTTGTCCCTCTCAGTGCCAGCTCAGGTCCCTTTTTGTGATCCCACAGTGGGTCCAGTGTAATGACCCAGCCTGGGCTGGGAGCTGAAGGGCCTGATTCCTTCCTAGGGTTCCAGTTGCTGGTTCATCCTGTGTGAGAGCAGGTGAGTGCCCTGCAGGGCTGGCAGTGGGGAGAGGGGCTCTGGACAGCGTGGGGTGCAGCCCATGGCCCCATGGAGCAGAGCCTCCCCACACCCTGTGGCCCTGAGGAAAGCTCCCACCACTCCCCAGGGGGCTGGGACCTGAGACTGCAGCATCCTGCTGGCAATGTCAGTCTTCTGAGGCAGAAAGACACAGCAGGCTGTTTTGATTAAAAATAGGTCAAGATTTAATTGAAATGAAGGAACATTTTTGGTAGTGCAGAAATTTGAACCAGCATTGAACCTTCCTTTTTTTTTTTTTTTTTTTCCCGTTTGATCCTCATTATTTGAAAGATGTGCAAAATTTCTGGACTTCTGCAGTTGGTGGTGATCCAGGAATGTAATAAAGCTCTTCTCTCATTGCCCTCTCCCCCAAAATAATTCCTGAAGATTTATTCATCATTTCACACATCACTAAGTAAACATCCCCCTTCCCATCACTGGCCTGATGGAGACTTAGTACATTACTGTGTAAAGCAGAATGATCATGATCTGAAATGCAATACACAGGCAATCTCAGTATCCTTGAGGTATCTCTGCCAGGAGCATGGAAAGCAGTTCAATTTCAAGAGTAATGAGACTAATTTGCAAGTCTCTTCTACTGAGCCTTTTGTGATTTTGCTATTCTCTCCTACAGTTACAAGTCTTGACTAATAAACAGTGTTATTATATATAATACAGAACATTTCCATGTCTCACTGTGCAGTGTGGCTGGAGAGGGTAGACCTCAGTTTGAGTTTTGTAATATTTTCCAATTAGATGACCAGACATTAGTGTTCAAAATTCCTGTTTGGTGGAGGTTTGCAATCATGGCTCCTTAGCAACTGAAGTAACGTTAAATTAAACTGATAAATGATGCTCTAAAAAAAAAAAAAAAAAAAAAACTTAATCAGAATGATTAATTTGTGATGCCCTTTTAGGAAAGGTTTATAGGATGTGTTGTGCATTTTCTATCTGCCAAGTGCAGTTCTTCAACTGAGCACACAAGCTTTGCAAAACTGTTTTCTGATGAAGTGTAAAATAGATCTACTCACTCAGATGATGAGGAAAGATCTACCCCTTTGTGAAATTTGGATTTTTTCACACTACTTCCAGTCCTGGGAAGTTCTGGCCAGTCTGGGAGATATCAAAGCTGTCACTCAAGGCACAGATCAGCCCTCAGGGCTGGGACATCGGGAGATGACATCCCTGCCCTGATGCTATGAACAAACTCACTCCAGCACCCGTTTCTACCATGCTGGGCCACTTCTTCTCATGTACAAAATACTGAAGTTAGCAACAAAAGGAAAGTACAACCTCCACAACTCAAACTCTGTTTTACCATTCCTCCTCTGTCTTTTCCTCATGGTTTAATTAAAACCAGAAGCTGGAAGACTTTGACACCAAGCCTACCCATTTCTTGGTGATGAGACAGAGCCTGCTCCCTGCACTCAGGGGGACAGGCAGCACCTCCTGCCTCCTTCCAGCTGCCCAGGGGCCTGTCATCCACCTCTGTGCCTTGGAGGGAGAGACACTGAGTCTTCAAAGTAACACCTAGTTTAGGGTGACGAAAGGCTTCTACCCACAGTCCTTTGCTACTTTATGTTAATTTACCCCAGTTCTGTTCTCTCCATTGGCCCATTGGCCCAGACCGCCCCTGTTTTCCTAATATGGTTATCCCCTGGAATGTTCTTCCCTCTCCTGATCCCATTTGCCACATTGCTCTGCCCCTGTTATCACATTGGTTCTCCCAGTTGGTTGTCCCTCCTCTGCACCACTTTTACCAGTCCCCATTGGCCCTTGACCCTCAGATCTGCCACTCTTGGCCCTTATTTAACCCTGTGCCCTCAGCCCTATCTTGTCTTTGTCCTTGGACTCTTTCGTGTATGGCTGGAATAAACCTCCTCCCTGGAACCCCATACGAAAACCCTTCCTGCTTCTTTACTGACGAGGCTCTTACAAAGCCATCCAGTCTGTGTCTGTGTCCGTGTGTGTCCATGTGTGTCCGTGTGTGTCCGTTTGTCTGTGTGTGTCCATGTGTGTCCATGTGTGTCCATATGTGTCCGTTTGTCCGTGTGTGTCCATGTGTGTCCATATGTGTCCGTTTGTCCGTGTGTGTCCATGTGTGCCTGCAGCGCCGAGTGGCTCCTCTGCTGGAGGCGCTCCTGGAAGGTCACAGCACCTCCACCCCGCACTGCTGTGACACTCCTCCGTGTAGGTTTTCATGCTGGGCAGTGTGGGACAGATTTCTGGGGGCAGTAGGAGTAAGAACTGGGGGCATCCCATTCTCATGAGGTGATACTGTGCCTACGATGCCAAGCCCACGCTGGGATAAGCCTGCCTTTAGGAACCTGGAGGAAAGGATTGATGCTCAGGCCCAGGCAAGGCTGCAGGCACTTTCCTTGACTGAGCTCCCCAGCCATTTCCATCTTTCTTCTGGACTATCCTGACATGTGTCACTGGCCTGCCATGACTTCCAGCTCCTTCCCGGTGCAGTCGCTAGTGAAAAGCTGCTTGTTTTATTGCCTCCAGCTGCCTTTTCTTTTCCAGTGACTGCTGTCGATTGCTGGCAATCCTTCTGACATGAGCACTTAATCAGTTTGTGACAGGAAGATGGGTCAATGGGTGAGCTCCAAATAAACAGTAAGGGCTCAAAACTGGAAATAGGGATTGCTTTGCTGAGCACAATTCTGGTGTCCTGGCTCCCACTACAGCCAGAGGAAAGTAAGAGAATAATTATGAGTTATGTTTGTTTTTCACCTCTGTTAGTGTGAATCTAGTTTTTACATCATAACAGAAAAGCTTTCCAAAAAATACTGTTCTGCAAATTTTCCATAACGACGTCCAGTCTTTTTCTGAATTATGTTTGGCTCTTTTCCTAAATAATTTCCAGCAGCCTTGGATTTCATATGGCATTTATAGACTTGCTGTAAAATCTTCTGATGAGTTTTAAAAGGTTGGATTAAGGATTTGACAGCCACGAACTACTTGCCAGTTGGCTGACAATGCCATCCAGCTTCACTCCCTTCTGTTGTTGTTATCAAGCAAATTCTTGCCCAGAGAACATTTCTGATTTGCCTTGATGATGGCAATGATTCTCAAAGTATCTTTGATAAAGACTGAACAATCTCAAGCTGGCCTCCATCAAATCAACAAATTACTCTCATGGGATTGCACAGTCTTGATGTGTGCCCCACTCCTTTCCCCTGAAGCCATTAGAGATGGAAGCAGACACCGCCAGGTTAGTTATTTCATCTCCAGGTGAACTAGTCTATCCTTAGGTTTATTGGTCTGCTTTTCCAAATAACATGAAGCTGAACTTCACTCCCCTTCTTAACAGCTTTTATAGCAGGACTTACCTCTGCTTCTTATCCTGCTTCTTGTCTACCCACAGAGCAATGAGCAGGTCACTTGCTCCTGGCAGTCTCCTCTTGCCTCCCATGGCAGTCCTCTGTGATCTCTCCCTGCTGCGTACAATCACATTTTCCAGGGTTTGTGCAGAATAATAGAGACCCATGGAATCTATGCAGCCCAAACCTTCTTTCTGTTTGGCAAACACGGCCTTTCTAGCATTATGTGCCCAGCAGCCTGCAAAACACCAGACTATGGGCCATCAGAGCAGTGCAGGAAGCCCAGCTAACCCACTGATTTTAGTGGAGTGGATCTGTTTTAGAGCAATGCTCCTACTGTTCTGTTGTTTTTCAGAAATTGACATAAAAATATTCCTAGATGTCTTGTGAGCACCAAGAAAACAGGTGTTTTGTCACGAACCACAAAAGAGCTTGCTGTTTCCTCTCCCTTTTAATGTAACCACCCATGAATTCTGCTTATAACATTTTGGATAGACCACTGTGTTTCCCTTGCTCCATGCTGTCCTCAAGCTCTTCAGGCAGACAGCAGCTCTGTCACAACTGGATGTGATGCTGGCACTTACCTTCCATCTAGGAAGATGATTTTCCATAGCATAATTCCAGATTTATTGAATCAAGTCTTAAACTTCAAGAGGTAAAGTGGGCTGTATTTTATACAGAAAATGGTTTTCCCTGCCAGATGAAATCTTAGGGCAGAGTGTCTCATTTTATATAGGTGCTTGGACATTTCTCTATCTTGGGATTAATGGTGATGGGGTAATTTAGATTCTGTAGCAGCCTGAGATAGCTGGATTTACAGAGTTATCAGTCCAGCCACTTACAGGCATCTTTGCTTTAATTGAGTTTAGTGCTGTGAAAAAGATGAACTTGATGAAGGAAAGCCTTTTCCACCTGCCTTGAGAATAAAGGACCAGCACACTCTGCCTTCATTGCCAGTGCAGTACCCACAGGTGGGGTGTCAGAGTGATGCTGTCTGGGGCTGCTGGGTGGAGGGAGGTTTGCTGCCTTGTGGGGCCTGTCCCAGACTTTGAGCAGAGGCAGAGCAAGAGGTGCTTCCAGACCTGGTAACTCTGTATTTGACGTGCATTTATTTGCATCACCGAATCTCCTAAAGGAACAGGGTGGTTTGGACGTAGGACTGATGAACTGATGTCTGTCTGTCTGATTCCTCTGGCTCCATAAACTGTCGGCCATTTTTAGCTTGATTTGAATCATCTCAAACCTATTCATGACTTCCTCCAAGTTAAAAAAAAAAAAAAAATAGTTGACAGATAGAAAAGATAGAAAAGAGAGAACTGTTAATCCTCCCCTGAGGAGGAGGAGGACACATCAAATGCAACAACATTGGGACAATATGAATCTGGAACTGTCAGACTGAGACCTCAAGTGGGAAAGGACCATCTCCCTAACCAGGACCAGCTTCTCAGCTTTACCCAGTGCATCAGAAATGCCAATCTCCTGCTGTCTCACTCAAAGCCTGGCCACCCTCTCGTTTTTCTCACTGTGTTGGCAGGAGATTTGTGAGTACATCACCATGTGCCATTTCAAGCTTCATTTGAATATGCGTCCCATATAATAGACTTTTATAGCTCTCTTCTGTGAATTCTAAATTAACACAACTAATTAAAATGTTCCAAAGTTTTATGTAAATAACTAATTAGCATTTGAGAAGGAATAGTAAATTCACAGATGGTCGTGCTCCACTCAGGACCTACTGTGCACCAGTGTTGGGCCCTTGGTGCAACATCCTGCCTGGCAGGACCAGGCTGCCCAGGTCTCACCCCAAGGATGACCCAACACCATCCACCCTGCCTGCAGGCTCTGGGAACTCTGCATCTCATGGGATTAGGCCCATTGTCTCTGTCCCTGGATTCAGGGCTTGCAAGAGTTAGGAGAGCATGGTAGTGTGGATGAGTACATCAAGGAAGAGGTCTGTGCACAGGAGATGAGGTGAGTGTTTGAGCTGTGATTTTCAGTGCATTGCTGTAAGGATGTTCCTCTAGGAAACCTTCCTCAGGGATACCCTTTAGGGGTAGAAGCTGCTATACTTCACACAACACAGCTGAACCTCAGCACTGGTGGGTTCCAGCCCCAGCACTCCCACTGAGACCCTGGAAGACTGTTCTGTCACACAAACCATGCATCCATGGAACACATCTGGGAAAGAAGCTAAATATTTTCTTCTTCTTTCATAAGATTAGAGATCATTGATATCTGTAGCACAGTAGAGAGGTGATGCAGGAGTAATACCTTGTAAGAATGGGGATATTTCAAAAATAGGTCTGCATCTAATTCTGACTGCCATCCAGGTAGAAGTCAGAAAGTCCCTTCTCTAACATCTGGACTCTCATTTGTATCAGGAGCCCTACATTTATACAGCCCATGGCACCCTGCACATCTAAGTGCTGTTGCAGCACTAAAAGGACCCCCACAAACACAAGGAAGGAGTTGGCCAGTTGGAGTTTGTTTGTTCAAGAAGACAGAGATTATCATTAGAGCAAGTGAGGAGGGGGGATTCCTTTTCCCTTCCTACTGAACACGTCCTACAGGATTAACCTCACCTGTTCCAAGGGCAGCTGTGCCTGTTTGCAACTTTTGCTTCCAGAGCTTCAAAGACCTGTGGGGGATGGAGAGGTTATAAAAATCTGCTTTAGAGTAAGATAAGGGGGTTTGGTATATTTGAGCAGGTCTCTAAGGAGGGAAAATGAGCTTGGGACGATTCATGTTGCTAATACAATTTTGCTTGGCCAGAGGGAAATCAAGAGAGCAGAAGCAGGAGTCGGTGGGGAAATCAAAGGGTGAGTTAAAAGAAAGGAGTGTGAAGAGCCTGGCTGTTTGTGTTGAAATTATAAACAGGAGTGTGTTTTTCAGATATATTCTTGGGTAAGATGTTAAAGTGGGAGATTAAGTAAAACAGTAAAGCTGTTGAGGGGGAGAAAGGGCTAAGCTAAGCCTTCCTATTGCGTGGTCTTATTTGCAATCCCTGTCTGCCCTGGAAGCATCCCCCATATCTCTCTCTGTTTATACATGCAGAAAACTCCTGCAGAGCGGGGAGGAAGATGCAAGCTCTCCATCTGGTCTTCCAGACATTGCTTCTCATCCTGGCACCAGCCTGGAGAGGAGGTAAGCTCTGAATTGGGTGACCAGAGGGCAGCCTGGCCATGGTACAGGGCTTTGGAGGCTCATGGGAACGGGAAGCAAACCCACAGGAGCCTCATTGTCTCCTCCTTACCCTGATCCCAGACATGTTGCTGCAACATCCTTGGGGAGCACAAGGTGGGTATGTACACAGCATCTCACCCCAAACACCATCTTACCATGTTCCCAGGCAGAGCATTTGGCATTTTATCTGTCACAAGAGGAAGGCTGGAGAGCAGCCTGCTGATCCCATGTTTCTTGAATCCATAAGTGCTGGTATCAGCCCTCGCTCATTCTGGGCACACAGGAGCATGGCTAGAGCCTGTTCTGAACTGACTCTGCCTGCAAGGAACGAGGGTCTGAAATCACTGCCCTTCCCTGCAGGGAGCCCAGGGTGGGCTGGGGGTGCTTGGCAGGGGACAGGCTGCACCTGAAGCCCCCAACAATTCAAAGTAAACCCAGAAAGGGCATCTGAGAGGAATTCGAGATGCATGGGAGGCTGGTAAGCAATCAAGTGTGCTAAAAGTAGGTATTTGGATCATCTGAGGAAGCCTTAGGCTGAAATGTTACACTTAAGGAGGCAGCACGGGATGCTCCTGTGGTGCCTGGAGCCCGGGTGTTGCAGGGGGCACAGGAGGCATGTCCCTGTCCCTGTGCCCACGTGAGGCCTCTTGCAGAGCAAACCCCTGCACCACGGGGTTTCCTGCTGAAGAAGCACATGTGCCAGCTGATAATGACCAGCATCACGATGCATTGCAGCATTCATTGCTAAACGGTCCTGCCTGGAAAATTGCCTCGAAAATGTGTTTCAGGATGTGCCAGATAGTCTCATGCTAATTTCTCAGCCAAAACCTCCCATGTGGTGTCCAATGTGATATCAGTAACTCAAAGGCAAGGGAAAATGAAGCCTCTATTTGCTTTCAAGCAATTTATTCTCCTTTTTACGTCCAGCAGCTAAGTAAATTACAGGGATGAAAATACTAAAGGCTTTTAATTTTTTCACTGTAATTTCTTAGCCCCTGGCAGCTGAGTGACAACAGAAAAAAAAGAGATATTATGAAAAAGTACTAAAGCCTAACTATATTTTTTAATTATTAAATTCAGATACAGTTGTAACTGATTAAAAGTAAGAGGACCTGTTGGAGTACAAAGAAACAGCACCAGAATTCAGAGTTCAAGTGGTTGTAATCAGCTTTAATTTCACATTAGAAAATGAAAAGAGAAAAATTTCTGCTGGTGATAACTTTGTATTTCTGCTATACTTCATTTTTCTCCAGCCCTTTGAACTGATTTCTGACATGCTCTGTGTCAGGTACAGTGGTATCTGGAGAGGTTGAGATGAAAGATCTCTTAAACTCTTTTTCCAGGTGGGCTGTAACACACAGAAGTTCATGAGTATTTGGAAAGTCAGTGATAAAGCTCAGAATAATCTTATGTCCTAGTGTCCCAGACAGAAATAAGAGAAGCCCAACTATCATTTGTTTCTCAGGTGAGTAAATCTTAAAATGTAATTCTGAGCTCTGAATTATCATACAACGAAACAACTGCTAGGCTTACCCAAATCCTGCTATTTTGGCATTTTTTTTTTATTATTTTTTGTTTTTAGGATCCAACTTAAGTTTTAAAGACAAAACTCAACTTGGAAGAGGAAATAGCCACTTCTCTAAACTGTTTCAGCTTCACCCTGCCCCACCACAACACAGCTCTCAGTAAATCACTGCCCACTGATTTCTGTAGGTAATGGTGAGAGCAGAGTCAGCACCAAAGTCATCAGCACACACAAAATGTTTGCTGGAAATACACATTCTCAAAGAATTCTAGAGCAAGAAAGCTCCTGCCTCAGTCCTTTCAGATGAGCTTAATATTTCAGTTGTTACAGTATTTATTTCAGGTGTTCATTATAAGGTTGGAACAGCAGGTTTTGGACAAATCACAGCAATTTCTCACAAAACTTCAGTGTTGGGACCTCGGGTAATTTTAAAGTTTTTATTTCTTTGAATATATGAACACCTGTGTATTGAATTCAGCTTTCTGTAGTTCTCAGCATGGGTTATGCACACACACATAGGAGAAATCTCTTATGCATAACCTAGAGGAGATTCCTTTGTCTTCCTGCCAGGCAGAAGCCTTCACTGACCCCATTCTCTGCTGCATTTTCCCCACTGATGCACCAAGGCAAACAAAAAGACTCTGGACCATACAACGTGACGAGGTAGCTGCAGTTGCCTCAGATCTGAGGGGTGACCTGCGAAGCCTCGTTCCTGGGGAGGATGCAGCAGAACAATGGCATCCTTGTCTGCACTCATTTAAATCTGTGTGTGGAGCCTCTGCTTCCCCCTGGGCAGCACATCCCCCCCACAGGCTCACAAAGGGCTGCATTCATCAGGGACCAGCAACTCCTTATAATCCTTTTGAAAGACAACAGGCCGTGCCAGTTCTACCAGGGCTTGGTTTAAAATGTTCATCCTTCCTCCCTTACTCAAGCCCAGGGCCACCTTGGCTGACTCCTGTGCACATGGAGGGGGTTGAGGGTCTAAGGACCCACTGGGGTGGTTCCATGGGGTGGGGAAAGGGCTCCCTGGGTTAGCAAGTCCTGTTGAAGTGGTTACATCTTGTGTGGGAGCTCACTGACTTGTGTCCCAGGAGCTGTTTGGTTTCATGCCCACACTCCTCCCACAGACAAGCTGCTGCTCAACCTTGCTGCTCTGGATGGGGTGAACCTTCTTTGCATTTCCAGCCTCAGTTTATTTATGGTTGGTTTGCTCTCATTTGTTCCTGTGCCAGCACTGGCCATTAGCTTAAAAAGCTCTCCCCAGTGTTGGATTTAGTCATCTCAGTGTGTATGTAGGAAACGAGCAGCTCCTTGTGGCTTCCATTTACAGAGGAAGATGCTGAAGCTGCTTTAGTTCTCCTGTGCAGAGAGGAAATGCTCAGACCTCCCTCCCCATTGCTCTGCTCTTCTCTTGGGCTAAACTGAATTTGCTTTCTCAGTTGTGCCAGGCCAGGCCAGGAGGGTTGGTGGCAGCCTGACTGAGCCTTGATGCCAAGGATGTAGCTGCAAAACCAAAGACTGAGGGGGTTGTGGTGGTGCAGTCAAGTAGGGAGAGGAGAGAACCCAGTGGCCCTGAACTGGAGCAGGAATTGATTGTGGTGGTGATGTGAAAACACTGCAACATAAAAAAGTGAACATATGCTTAACCCTTGTCAGTTGACCTTACTGTAGAGAGTGGGACTGCCCGATGTTCCTTGTCTCCCCTCCACATCTTTTTTTCCATTCTGTTCCATGTCTTACCTCTCCTGCTGCCACTCTCCTTCTCTTTCTGAGTCTTTGACAGTCTTACTCTGAACTGTTCTGGGAGGCTGGTCAGACCCTAGCAAAGTGATTTCTTTCCCAAATGTCATCCCCAGCAACTACCAAATGCTCTGAAGGCAGCCTAGGAAGAGCTTGAAACAAGTTTAAGCTGCTAGCTGTGCTTACAGGCTGCCAGGTGTTTTATGCGGGCCTCTGTTTGCCAGTGGGAATTGCCTCCCACTCTTACCAAAATCCAGAAGTCCCCAGGATGTTCCCTGAAATTTTGGCTCAATCTAAAAGCATGTCTCAAATTAACAGTATGACACCCAGTGAAACATAAGCCATCACTTCTAGTGCACACAAATGCAATTTGGAGCCCATTTCCTGAGATTCAGACCCCTGATGCAACGCTGGCCCTCTCAGCCTTGACAAGGCAAATCAGCTCCTCCCAAATTCCTCCTATCTCCCTATCTTGTGTTCCCTTTCATGCCTTTTGTGAAACCCAGCAAGAGCCAGCCCCCAGTGGAGGTGGTTTCTGTGGCAACTCTAAAGGTCACCCTTTGGGTGTTACTAGAACTGCACATCTTCCCACTGAAAGGACCTGGCACTTTAAGGAAAGCGATAATGGACGGTCATACATTGCTGTACCTTTTGGCAGTTCCCATTGCTGCCTGGGAGATGCATTTGTCACCTAGCAACGACATAAGGTGATGAGGAAATAACAGCATGCTAATCTAGTGGCCATGAGTTAACATCTATCAGGGAGCAGCTCCCAAGTCCACCAATGAGGTGAATATAATTGAGGAGGAAAGAGGTACCAAACGTTTCATCCAGTAAGTAAAGGAGTCAGTAGAGGGTATCTTCATGTGTGTGTGCGTATATCTATTCATGGGGGGATGAAAAAAAGCCTGGAGAATCCCTCAGACTGGAGCTAGCCCTCAGGCACAGAGCTATCCATAAGATGGGTCTCAGTTTTTTCAAAACCCAAAGGCAGCCATGGCATAGCAGGCAGGGAGTAGCAGGAGGATCCCAGTCCACTGTGAATTTCAGTGAAAAACTCCTCTGGGTTTTTGGTGTCCAGTTCTGTCTTAAAGCAGTGCTGAGGCTCTTTATGACCTTCATGTATATTCAAGCTGCTCAGCTGATCATGGATAAGGAGAGTTGTCCTGCTGAAGCAGCGGCTCTTTTCAGTATTGGAATCACTCCTGAAGCAAAAGACAGGGCTATTAATTTAAGCTAACTCCCTCTCCTCTTGACATCATTACAGAGAGTGCAGGACAGGCTTCACAAATTGCCATCATCCCTTGGAATCCCTGTATGGGTCCAACCAGCAGAAAACATCAAAATTTGCCTCAAGGCTAGGAGCTGAGCAGTGATAGAATTCAATCTCTTCCCTTTTCTTCTGGAAATAGATCCAGAACAGATGCCACATGTTATTTTTCAGTACCAGGAGCTCATTGAGATACCTGCCCCTGAAATATTGGGGTTGATCCATTTGGTAGCTCTAAATTGAAAGTACCCTGGGTGCTGGCATTAAGGAAGTAATTGTGAGAAGAAGAGAACCGAAATTAGTTCAATGATAGATGACCTCAATGAAGCCTGAAATTGTAAGAGTCACACAGTTCCCAGCAAGGCTGTGCACATTTTTATACTGCAGGAGCTTTTTCTTTAAGAAAATAACTAAGAAATTGGTTTGGCAATTTACTGTTGAGCAACATTGAAAAGAATTGTCTGAAGCAGGATAGCATGTTCAGACCATTTATATTGTGTAGCACATGCACTTAGCACCATCATGAGAGATGTCTCCTCAGCAGGCATCATTTCAGGAGCTCGCCTTTCATTAGTGCTGAGCTGAAAGTAAACATTAGAGAACACCAGGCTTGGCCTGGGTTTATGCAAAACTTGAACATTAAGTAACAAACCTGTGTTGTGCATGTATATCACAGTTGGTTAGACTTCTTGACCTTTCAGCTGAAGCAAAGCCACAGAGGTACATCTCAAGAGCAGCTCGGCTTTGTCAATCATTACAGAAGTAATGGTATCCCAGCATAATGCTTAACTCTGGAGTGACAACTAAACATATTCATGGCAACACCCTTTGTGTTAAAATCTGGAAGAACCACAGTTAATGGTGCATTTCAGCCATGGGCTGTAAACTTCAGTGACAACCTATTACTGACTGCTGAACAATCTGGGATTGTTTCTTCCAAGGGGATCAGAGCTGTGGTGCAAACCATCTTCTACTCCTGTTTAACCACCTCACCTGGATGGCTCTATAGGTATAGAATGTGCAGCGAAATTTTGTGTCCCTAGTAAGAAGCATTGGGGGTGTATGGGTTTTTTTCAGCTGCATTTTCCTGGCAAACCCTGACAGCTGTGTAACAGCAATACCAGTGCTGGTGGTGTTTGTCTCAGGCTGGAAGAGGTTTCCTTTATCCTTGGTGCAGGTTTGTGGTAGGCACAGTGCACAGGACATGGTTAGAGCTACCTGTGCTTTTTTCTGTAATGCCAATATTCCATGTGAAGGCAGCATGCCATGAAAGTGTGTCCCCATTGCACGGACGCCAGTGACTCTTTATTTGTAGCAGGTCCTGCTAAATGCAGCCGTGGGTTAATATGGAACTAAGCTTCAGCAGTAGGAATTTGTGAACAGCTATGAAAATACCGAAACAACTGCAAGGTGCTGACCTTAAACCAGTGTTCCTTTAACTTCTGGTAGCTGTTTGTGTCCCTGCAAACCCAAATTTGCTCCCTGGCTAGCGGTAATTTCTGAGGCGCAGGAAGCCATTGGGTAATGTGTTCTCTGGCTGCAGGCACGATGTGTAGAGAAATTTTAAAAGCACCAAATTATAGAGAGTAAAACACTGCTGCAAAGAAAGCTCTCCTAATGTTTCTTACACTAATAATGCGGAGACCCGGAGCTTTGTGTTTGACTTCATGGATCACAGCAGGAACTGGAGTTTTGTGTTTAACCTTCTTCCAGGTAACCAAACCCTTCGCTGGGACCAGGCTGATTTTAGGGATTTTGTGGGGGGAAGATTCCAACTTGTATAGAATTTAGTTATCAGCTTTTTAATAATAATAATTATTATTATTATTATTGTTGTTGTTGTTGTGTTGTTGTCGTTGTTATTATTATCATTATTTTGTGAAGGATTTTTTTGAGGACCTAATGAAGTTGGGGAAGATTTAATGCTCACAAAAATTCCACATAATGCAGAGAAAACATTACTGCCTTTTTCCTTTATTCTGTCTGTGGCTATTGAAATGGAAGAGCTTGGGGCTTCAGCAGCACGGGTGGGTATTTGGCTGCTCTGACAGATTCCTGCCTCAGAGCAGATGCACTTTGCGGCAGTTTAACTACGCTAAGGTGGCTCTGCTGAGCTGGTTTGAAGGATGATAAAAGAGAGTCCAGAGGTTGTCATTCAGCCATGAAGAATACTCAGGATACATGTAATCACAGCAATCAGCTATCTGCTTTTGACTTGTTATTTAATAATCAGTCGAAGTGCAAAAAAACCCAGAAGAATCAAAATATTCTGCACCAGGGTTTATGTGCGATGTGGCAAATTAGATCAGTTTTTAAAGGACACGTCTGGAAGAGTTGAAGCTTCTGTCTTTTTCACTATTCCTCATTTGGGTTTCAGCCACTTGTGAATTTTCAGATAGTGCTCTGTATGAAAGACTTACTGTACCCGAAGACCTCTGGTGAAACTAGGGACTGAAAGGCAGTGTGTGCACAGGATCAGATACATTATAGAGATTTGGGGGAGGGGATTTCTTGCTGTTTACAGTGGCTTGAGCTTTGTATAACAAAATAACCTGTTAATTGGAGATTTCAAATTAGAGATTTAAAATTTCAGTTATGCATATTTGATACAGATTTCTAATTCAGAACAGTGCCTTACAGTTTGAGTAAAAAAACGCTAAGTGTTTTGGATATATATACAGAGGGAAATCCAAAGCAATTATTTACAAATTACATTCTAACAGTTTTTTCCCAAGAAATAAATCTAAATTTCTCTATCTTGTTCATTCTGCTTTCCAGCGTTATCACAATTCTATACCTGATCTGAATTTTTTTGTAGCAACATTGGGCAACTGTAATAACACACCTAACACCAGTCAGCCAAAAAATCTATTGAATTGGATTCAATTATACTGATGAACAGCTCTGGTTACTTTTTGCACAGATAATATGAAGCCGAGGCTAAGAGTAACACAGCTCGCAAAAGTAAACTGGCTTGAGCTGAGAGTAGAAAATATACCTGAAAAACAAGTTTCAGGTTCACATATTTGCAATACCTGAAACCTGACTCTGGGAATGATGCACCACTACTATCTGAAAACAGGAAAATGCTGGGTAGAGCACACTTCTGGTCAAAACAGCCCAAATTTACTGCTGCATTCACAATTGGCTCCCAAAAAAATGAGCCACAGAACAAGAATTTGGTTATGGGGCATTTTCAGTAGATATTTCTGAATAAAATGCCGCATGTAGTAAGCAGGTCTCAGACTCCAGCTGGGGTTTCCCTGCTCTTGTCTTTCCCTCTTTCACATCAAAAGGAATGCTTTCTCCTTGGCCTAGCTTTCATCTGCAAGCTATTGACTTTATTGAGCTCTTGGGTGAGGTTCTCCGCTGGTTTCGATTTGAGCTGGCTCAAAGCAGAGACCGACAGAGGCAGGTCCCTGAGGAGAGGTCTGGTTTCAACCCTGAAGGACCCGCACTCCTATGGCTCTTCCTCTCCAGCTTCCCACTCTAAGAACAGAACTCTAATTATACTGGTAAATTGTAATAAACAAAACATACCTGCCCTCTCTGACTTACACGTGTGTTTTCAGTCAGCAGACTCTGGGTCGGACTGTGAGCTTGGCGAGAGGTGAGTGTGTTCTCTCACCCACGGCTGCCCCCACCCCCGGCTCTTTCAGGGGTGCTCTGCTCCAGCCTGGCACACCAGCGCAGCAGAGAAATTTGGACTTCCAGGAAAAGGCCATTTACGGTTGGTGTTTAGTTTTCAAAAGAGGAAATGGAGGCTGGCAACCGTTTGGGTTTTCAGCAAAAACACTGGTGGGGAGTGCCAGCGTCAGAAGGCAGACAAGTGGCACTCTGCTTCTTGCATCATCTGCATTGCTCCCATCCACATAGAGAGATTTTTAATGGGCTTCCTTCGTGGAAGAAAACTTCTCAGTCTTTTACTTACTGATGGTGCTTGTCTTTTTGTGTGGTAGATGTGCTGGGGTGGGTACAGCAGCCCCCTCACACTGGACTAGAAGTCTTTTTTATTCTTCCCTTTTTAGGTGTGTTGGACAGAGTGATGAAAACTTTAGCAGCTGGTATGTGTGGTAAGTTTCAGATCTGCTTTAAGGGGAAAAACTGGCAAATAATATTCTTTGATGGATATATGGAGAGAAAGGCATTAAGAGAGACTGATAGCTAGAGAGCATTGCTCCTGGGCTGTCCCTGTGTTCTGTCTTTACAAACTAATGGAAATCATTTATCCATATCCTCCTCACTATATGCTGACAACTGAGCCGGGAAAAAACGATGGATGATTTCAGGGAGAAATGTTTGAATTTCCAGCCAGCGCTCTTTGTTGAGCACTCAGCAGTGAGACATTGGTTTCTGGGGACTTTGATCATGTCCAGTGTGCTGGTGGGGAAACCGCAACATTAACGGCTATTTGCAGAAGATGTTAATGAATATGTTAATTTGAAGACGTGCAGCCATCTGTCGGTGCTGCCCGCAGATGGTGACAGCGCTGTTCCTCCCCTGCTGCCTCTGCCCTAGGTTCCTGATGTTGTTTTTCCTGGCCGTGCTCCTGTCCTGCGGGATCTGCTGCTGCCTGCAGTGCTGGCTGAAGCGGCGGAGCTGCCTCCCCGACGCACCGTGGCTGTCTTTGCCCTCAGCAGCTCGGATGCCTTTTGTGGTTAGTGCTGTCCCTGCTGCAAGGTCCTGCTGGCCATGGTGACCTTCCTGTGGTCCACCCATAACCCAGTAAAAAGCAGACAGGCTTGGGTGGGAGCTGGGATGCACCTAGGGGCTGCCTTGCTGGAGAACAGTGGGGTGCCCAGCTCTGGCATCTTGGGGACATGTCCAGACTATGAGGGGCTGAAGCCACATCCACTTTTCACTGAGCCATACCTTGGTGCTGTCCTTGTGTGTCCCAAAAGTGCCTAGCTGAGGCTTGGCCAGGCAAACACTGGAGGAGTGTGGGTCTTTCTCCTCAGTGCCAGGCCATGCAGCAGCCCAACACATGCAGCCACAGGCTCTGGGGTCAGGCATGTTTCCTTGATTTCTCACTCAAAAATGTACTGGTCTAAATCAAGCCATCCCAGTAGACAGCTCAACTGGCTAGCACACCCTGGATTCTGTCAAAAGATTGGCCTGGTGGGTGCTGTTCACTGTGGCAGCCACCCTCAACATTTCCTCAGGAGCACCCAGATTTTGAGGACTGGGCTATAATGACTGTGAAGCATCCAGAACTGACCTGGACTATGGCAAGTAGCATCAGCAGGCTGAGCCAGACAACATCCCTCCAAGAAAAATAATGTTAATCCTGTCATTAGGCTAAGCCCTTCCCAGAGGCCATATTACCTGCTTTCTGGGTGGTCATAGACAGTGTCTCCACAGGGAGGACCCGCCCCAAACCCACCCAAATTCCTTTGTCCCAGCTTCTCGAGTTTGTGGTGAAAGACTTTGCAATGCCATCCTTCAAAAATTACATCCATGTCTTTCTTGTTTCCAAGTGGTTTGGCAGCTCCTCCTGGGCTCACCCCTCACTCCCACACTTGCCCTTCATGCCTATCTGCTGTTCAGTTGTGACTTTGCTTTTTCCCCAGCTGCTGAAGCACCTCCATGCCCATTCTCAGGATCCCTGAACCCCTGCATGACTGCAGAGATTTCCTCTTCTCCTGCCCCATGCTTCAGCCCTGGGGGAACTGAATTGCCTCCATCTTATGAGGATGTTATGAAGGAAAACAAGCTCTAGACAACAGATGTTGGCTTTCAGTGATCCTACTTGGTTCATCAGAGATCTTCCATCACACTAAAGGAGTGTGAGATCAAATCAGCCCTTTCCACAGGTTGGCCGAGAGACTGAAAAGCAGCACATATTTCATGTGAACCCGAAAGGCAAGACTAAATGCAACAGAATAAATGCCAAAAGTATATGTTGAATCTGTCACAGGAGTTCAGCTTGATATTTTGATATCTCTGGATTTCAAGAAGCTTCCTCAGAGGCCTGTCTCTATTTGGGATTTCTGGCTCAGCCTCTAGATTTATCTCTCTAAGGCTGCTTCAGCTGGTGCAACCCCATGTATTTTAGGACCAAATGTTGATAAATGACTTGATAGTTACTTCTCAAGCTTGGGCTGCCTCCTTGACTCGGCCCTGTGCCAGGAAACACCCTCTGGCAAAGTCATGTTGTTCTAATACATTGCAATGCAATCGTGCCACTCTGTGATGAAGGATCATTTGCCACACTTAAAATATTTAGCACAGCATATCAGATTTGTCTAGTGCAAAAGGCAGCAAATTTATGGCCAGGAAAGAGAAAACAAGAGACAGGAATTATGGAGGAGTAGCAGTGGCAGGAGCTGTTACAGAGCATTAAAAAATTGTGAGTTTGCTCATTTGAGCCGTTCTTAATTTCATGGTTACTCTCCTCAGCTACTCTTGCCCTAGCATTGCAGACCAGAAGGCTTTGAATGGCCCAGGACCCACGGAACATGGAAGTTCCCCACATACATGAATTAGGGGCCTAGGTACTTAATACTTAGCTACATAAATCTGTTACCATGAAGAATACCATTTTCTTTGAGGTGATCACTACAGACAGGATGGAAAAAATACTTTAAGAAGCCATCCAGACTGCTTTGTGCCCTAGCAGGATCAGCTCAATTCCCTGGAGCTATTAGCCTAACTAGTTCTCAAATTACTGAAGAAAGATGCTGAATTTCCCCCTTAGCTGGATTCCAGATGAAAGCGAAGATTGTCCTTTGTTTGTCATGGGCAGGACACTGAAGGCTGAATTCAGCCTGCCTGACCTCTCTGCCTCTGCTCTCTCAGTGGCAAGGGCTGGGGGTGCACTCAGACCTCTCTTGCTGCAGAAGGTAATGTCACCCCTGGTCCCATGCTCTGTACCCCCATGGAGCCATGAGCCAAATTTGGGCAGCTGGGTCCATCTGGGATTAGAATCCCAAAATATTAATGGCAGCCCACAGCCGGCCTCATGGAGCACCTCCCCACCTGTAGAGTGAGGTTAGCAGCAGTTCCCATGCTTGGGAGGGAAACTGGGAAGATAAATCCACTAAAGGCTATCATATTTTCATAATGATTCTATGTAAGTACACTTCCTAGATAAAGAATTGCAACATATTTGAGAAAAAATTATTTGCCAGCACCACTGCAAATTATCTCCCTAAAATCTTATTTTAGAAGCAGCTTTAATGTTCGACTCTCGTGTGAAAGGAAATAAACGTTACTTGTAGCCAAATGAATGTTTGTGCCAGCAGGCTAAAATATTACTGGGTTTATTAATAAGGAAAATTAGCAAGTACAGACTTAGCCAGGGGAGAAATCGAGCAACTTCAGTGTGTCCTTTTGCTGGCTGAACTTAGCAAGAATTGCAGGTAATCAGCACCTCTCAGGATCAGGTCTTTCATGTACATAACTGCTTCCACCACTCAACCCCTTCAATTTATGCCCTGAAGCATGAGATTTGATTATGTTTGTCACTGCAGCTTGCATAGCCTGTTAGTGGGCATTAAATCAGCTGTCACTTGATTTCCACCTACACACTCTTTGCTTCAGTGACCCCTTCATGGCAGAGAACTCCACAGGTTGTCTGCATTATGTGCTGCATAAAACATTACTGCCTCCTGCTTATTAATGGCTTGGCTCTAAATAAATTGCTGCCTTTAATTTCACTGAATGTCACCTTCTAATCAGATGGCTGGAGAGGCTAACAAGCAAGGACTGCTCAGGTTTCAATGCCTCCAACCCCTCTGCATCCCTCTATCTCAAGGACCAGTAATTCCCGAGGTGGTAAATCCTTCCTCAGCCACCCAACAGAGGGCAAGCAAGACTTTCAACACACAGAGACATTCGAGAGAATGGGTTTGTTCCCCGCTACTTGTGTGCATTCAAGTGTGTTCAGTTTCATGTTTGAGGTGCTTTAATTATGCACGAAATGAATCAAATTATTCCATCAGAATTGCAACAAGTGGCTCAGAGTAAAGTAAGCTAGTGGCTGTCACAAAATCAGGTTCCATCTGGACTCACCAGCATGGGAGAACCTGTGTGCTGTGGTACCTGTGCAATTTGACAGGAGCCACAGGAGCTTCCAAAAACTGCTGAAAGCCAGGAGGTATCTGTAGAAAAGAGCTCATGTAGGGTTGCTGTGGGGAGGACGTAAACTAGTACTGCTGCTAGCTTGGGGTAAGGAAGGGAAGTATCCTGAGAAGGGGCCCAGGGCCCTGATCCTTGGCTTCCTGATCATGAAATGGAGAAGAGGATGGGTTTTTTCCTTCTAAAAAAACATTTTGGGCGGCCCCACCAACCTATTATTCCCTATGGAAGCTCCTTCTCCCATCTTGCCACCTCACTTCTGTGCTCTCCAGCAGAATGGACAAGGTTTCTCCAGACCTGTGTTCCCATTCTTACACAGGCAGAGATTTTGCTTGGTAATTGATATTTTTACAAGCATTCAGCTCTTAATGAGGGCAGTTAATACAGTTTGGCTGATGTTTCCAGAATTGCAAGAAAAGAAGAACCATTTCCTTAGAATTCATCACCTTAGGGATAGGGTTCACCTTGGGAAAGCACTTGTCCTGCTGTGACTCTCTGGCTGCAACTCATCCTCTGACTTACTCTTCCTGCTGGCTTTGAGAAGAAATGGCAAATGGCTCTAGAAAAAAAGCAGAAAACACTAGATGTGTTTGTGGGGGAACTTGTCATCAGCAAGGCTTGTGGGGGGAAATGGGACCAGTGCAGAGGAGCCAATTTCTTGGTGACCATCTGGAAGCAAAAGACAAAGGGAACATTGTGAGGCACATGGCTGGACTTTCACCTCTGTGGATTAAGAGCTGAATAATAAAGTCATAAAGTGGCTCTCAGGCAAAATAGAGCAAAACCAGAGGTAGCTGAGCCATTACAGGGCATCATTTTGGAATGCCAGGAGGGTTGGACATGAAAGATGGGAAAATAATTTATATGCTCATTAATTTTCTTTTTTTAATTGTCAAATTCTGCATTATGGGCTGAAGACTTCTGCACAGGAAGGATGAGTACGGGGGTGGGGACAGATGCCCGCTCTCTTTGGGTCACTAGATGGCACAATTCTGGCTCTTTTCTTCCTCTCTCAAAGGCATTTTACAGCAGGAACCCAGGAGCTACAGGGAGAAAAAAGTTCTCGCTGCTGTAACGGCGGTTGGACAGAGTGTTTCAGTCATTAATCACTTGCCCTCAATATTTAACAGATGCAGAAGAGCAAACTGTGGGAGTCCAGCCCCAGCTGAGAGAGAAAACCTTGCATTCTTGGTGGAATTTTACTTTTATCTGTTGGAAAGTTTAGGAAATGACTCTAAGTCTAAGCTGTGACAAAGTCTTCAGCTGCCGAAGATGCACTGCTGCAGTTGTACTCTGTGATCTGAGCTTTGTAGCTACCAGCAAAGATCTAGGCAGCCTCCAAAATCACTTCCCCATTCCCAAGAGCTGGTCCTATTTGTGCTGCTGCCTTTTGTGTGTCCTCTCAGGAGAGCAGAGATTCCCATCACAGGAGTCAAAGCAGGTCACTTGTCAAAATACGTGAACAAAACCTGGATGTGGGTTAGACAGATGTGACACTCAAAGGCAATTGTCTTTATTATACCCCACTCATGTTACAACGTGTAGGAAAAACACAGTTCTGCACTGCTGCTCCTGTCTTCTGGAAATAATTGTTCAGATTACTGAATTCACACCAAAATCCCATGGCAATATCTGTGAAAAGGCAGGAAATCCATATCTTGGGAAACATTGATGCAGCTGCAGTAGACGATAGCCTAGTTCACAAGGTCAGAGTGGGCACTAATTACAACTGGAGATGTTGAGAGTCCTCATGAGCAATGCTGATCGAGGCAGGGAGAGGAGGAGATGCTGCAGGCAGAAAAGGACAGCCATTGCAGATGTCATTTTTTTTATCTCCCTCACTTGCCTGTATCAAAATGGGAAATCAATAGCTATCTGTAAGGCATGGAATCAACTTAGCAATGATCTTACCTAAACACTTCACTGTTTTCCATAACCTGCAACCAGCTGGATCCCTGGCAGAGTGCATGGAGCTGTCAGGGGGGAAGCCAACAGGGAGCTCCAGTTCAAGGAAGAGCCCTGGGGCAGGCACACAGGGAGAAAGGTGCTACTCCCAGCTCTCAACTAAATCCCTGGCTCTCCCTGTGCCCTGGGAAATGAAGGTGCCCAAACAAAGAAAAATACCCCTTGTAAGCTAGTGAAAATAAGGAGGAACCCAAAAAGCTGTTGGAACTGATGGATTAAATGTTGAGCCTCAGCTCAGCTGGAAATTGCAACTGAGCAAAAAGCCTTGGTAAGTCACCAGTGTCCATCAGGAGGGGAAAATCAGTCTATTGTCATTCCTAGTGAGCTGCTGCTGAATGGAATGCAGGTAGGTATTAAGGAAGTACCTCATTAACTGAGCTCACCTGATACATCTTTAGCCTTAGGGACTGGTTGTGATTTTGAAAAAAAAAAGTAAGTCCTGTTTACTTTCTGGGAGGTTTCTTGCTAAAGAATATACAATTAAACTAGAATAGATCTGCATTGTGACCTGATAATGAGCTAATGAGGAGTGAATCCTGCAGTCATGAAACCAGTGTCAGTATTAAATCAAACAGGGATTAACAATTAAATATTAACAGCTGATCAAAGCATCAACTAGACTGTCAGCAGAATTTGAATAATAAAGCAATGCAGTACTGGACTGGTTACAAAACATTAACCTAGCAAAACTAAGAGTTGCTGTGACCTTTTCCTGGTCCTCTTGTGCAGGAGATAGACCCTCAAAACCTACCATAGAGTTTGGCTAGAATAGAAGTATGATTAAGGAATTAACTCTTATTCTATACAGATACAGAAGAAGAGAGGCTTATAAGTGTTGATGCAATATTCTTCTTCATATGCGAAGAATATTTGTACATATATTCTTTGCACGTGAAGTGTATTTGAGGAGGATGAATTAAGGTAGAATTTGTGGTATGCGTGTGCTCTGTTTGTGTAGCCCAAGGAGGAACACAAGGCTGGAGGGATTAAAGAAACAAATTCTTAATATTCACCCCTGATCAGGGCATAGACATTCATTGCCCACTGAGCCACTGCGTGGTGTGGCCCACGTGTTGCAAGTCACAAAACACCTCCCACCACCTTTAAACAAGCTGAAGACCATTAGGAAAAAGGCACAGAATTCTCCTCAAGTGCTGAACAGGAGAAATCAGTGGTCTGAGATTTGTAATTACACCTGCATTCCTTCTCTGCTAAACAAGAAATAAATCTTCACGGCAAGAAATAATCTTTGTGCTCAGAAAAAATCCATAGAAAACAGCAGCAAGAGGCTGGTGGGCATCCCTGAGCATTTGTGGGGAGGGATAATGTGCTGGCGGCATAGGCTGGGGAGTTTCTGATTCAGAGATGATGTCTTTGCTGGGTACCTCCTCCCCAGCAGCATCTCCGAGCTGGGTGAGCTGGGCTGAGGCTGCCTGCATCTCTCCTCCCTCGGGAAGGCTGAGGAAGCATTTCCCTCTATGGGCAGTGGAGCAGTCACTGAACACAGCCCTGCCTCTGGGGTGTGTTCACCCTCCATCTCCTTTCCAGTTGTCTCTGAAGGAGCAGGGGAGCAGGGACACAACCCAGGAGGCAGACCCAAAAATGTTCCCAGAGTTTACCTGCTCTGGCAGAGAATATCAGCAGTGTCAGCTCTCCTGCCCCGAACAGCCACAGAAAACATATTTCTCATGTGGCTGTAAACCAGTTTTTTAAAAAACCCAACCAGCCACCAAGCTCTGAATGCACTTTCCTGCAATAACAGACAAAAATTCCTGTCACCTCCATATCTCTTTGTGCATTCTTGGTATAATCTGTGAATTCATCACATCGCTCATAACTCTTGTACTCGTTGTCTCTCAGGACCTTGTAAAAAAGCCTCCATCACCCCTCCTACTGTGTTTACATCTGTTTGATATAGCTCATCTGTTGGCAGTAACCTGCTCTCAGTTTGGCTGACATAAACGTCTGCCAGCACGAACTCTGCAGGCACGAGCCTCCCTTGCCTGGGCAGCAGAGCTGCCACCAGGGCTCTAGCTGAGATGGTTGTGCTGTGCTCTGAGCCCTGTGGAGGTGCCTGGGCCTGCAGCAGAGTCATAAGGACCTGCTGTTGTCCTGTCTGTTCCAGGTCCTGTGTGCTTCTCCACTTGGAGCCATGTCAGGGCTGGGTTATGTTTTGGCCATGCTGGTCAGTTCTGTGCTGCAGCACGAGGTGCCGCTTCCAGGGTAACCCATCAGAGGAGTCAGCCCTTCATTTTCCATCATAGGAGTTATCAGAAGTGCTGCTTGGGATACAGCTCACTCCATCCTCAGGCAACTCATCTCCCTCTGGCCCACATTACATAACGTTTCACTTCATACTCCCTGGGAGAAGGAAATCCAGCCTCCCCATCCATGGAGGAAGCCTACCTCTGGTAGTGCTTCAGCACTCATAGCTGTGCATACCCAGCTGAGACCCCCACCTTTGTTTCTCCACTGCCCCTAAGCAGACAAATCTCTGTGCTGGGAGACTTCTCTCAACCCTCAATGCCCATGACATGGTGTGCTGCCCATGGTCAGAAAGGACTGAATTTGGACAGTTCCTACCAATCCTAAGAAAACTCTGTCTCTTCTTCTCTCTCTATTAAAAGCATGAAAGAATGTTCACATCCATCCTTTTCCTCCCCCAGCCTAGTGAGGACCTGGCTGATGCTTTAACCTCATCCAGCCTATGGCAGCCTGGATTGCAGGAGGGGACAGCAGCCCTGAACTAGCTTTAAATACCTTTTGATGGAAAGGGACAATAGATTTTAGTATCATTTATCCTAGTTTCTAGCTAATGTAGATATATTGTAATGCACTAGTTCAGATTTTGGATCTTCAATCACTTTGTCCAAGCAATGTTTTTATTAAGCAGAATGAAGCTGGCAATTTCCAAATTTCAGGGAGTTTAGAGCATATGTAGTGTACCTTTCAACACTGACTGAGAAGGACTGTATTTTTCAGGGAGGAGCGCACCTGCATTTACAATCTTTTGACAGTGCAGAGGTTCATGGACCAAAGAGAGGGTCAGACATTTAACGCAGTTCTCTTCTCCTGAAAACTCCCCAGCTGCCTGTAAGAGAGGCAGACCCATGCTGAGTGCACAAGGTCCAAATGTTGGTCACACAGTCAGTCCCTCCCTTTGCCAGGATTTTCTCCGTTGTGCACTCTGTTGATACATTGCCAGACATGGAACTGATCCATCTTGCAGTTCAAGGATCTTCATGCAGAACACTGCAGTCTGATTCAGGAATGGCTGATTTATCTCACTTCTACCAATAGCATTTGAGACAAATGCTGAAAAGAGTTCGAGTTGGTTATTTCAGTCCATGCTTATGCAAGTGACCTCAGCACTCAAGACAAGATTACAGAAAGCAGGATCTTCTCAGAGTTTACTTTCTTGAAGGAAAGGTATTTTGAAGCTCATATAATGCAAATATTGTAGCATATGGTAGATCCTTGAAATTCATCTGTATCTGGATTCTGGAGCACCTACCTCCTCCTCACACCCTTGTGTCCACCGCATACATTTTGGAGGTGGCTGTTTGCGAGGATGGCAAATGCGCGTTTGTTACAACGGCCACGGCTGGGGAATAGCCTTTCCTCAAGGAGTAGGCAGAATGGAGTCTTCCAGAACTGGTCTCTGTGAGGCACAGGGAGAGAAATAGGAACTGCTATTGCTTGGTGGCTTTCAGCTGCAAAGTTTCATTATTCAGGGAAAGCAGCACTCCAAGATGTGACATAACAACACACTTTATGTCATCCTTACACCTCAGCTCCCACATGAAGACCTCGATGTGCTTTGTAGAGCTGCCTAAGATTATTCACATTTTACAGCTGAAAATATTGCCACTGGAGATGAGCAACCATGCCAAAGGACTTTCCCCACCCTGTGCACCTGAGCACACCCTGAGTAATGGCTCTATCCCTGAGCTGTGCTTTGGCTGTGCTTCCTCACCTCTGAAAAGATACATGCAGCAGGTGAGCAGGGACCCGGACAGGAAGCAGCCAAGTGACCCCGCCATGCCGAGCCAGCAGGACCAGCCAAACTTGTACTGGATGCCCAGGAACACATTGTGGAGGAGCAGAGAGGAGCGCTCCATGTAGACATCCACAGCATACCACATGGAGCCCGTGATGCCAGGGAGACCTGCAGGTGGGAGAGAGGTGCCACACACAAACCATGAGGGATCAAATCTAAAGATAGAGCTGCTGTCTGCTGGGTCAGACTTCAGGTTGAGAAGACCTTCCTAGGATGGCAGGATTTGGCCCCTGTCCGTGCTCAGCCTTCGGCAGATTCAGCCTGGCTCCTGCTGATATCCTGTGCTGCAAGCCAGGGGCTGCACTTCATGGCTTGGCACTCACACACCTCCTGCACACTGGCAGCACTTAGGTTTCTGCAGCAAAAGGCAGAAAGCTCCTCCCCTCTCAGCTGCTTGTAAAGTTGTCTCCAGAACTTAATTTTCTGGTCTGTTTTGATTTTCAGAAGTTTGATTATGCTTTTCAGACAAACTTTGAGAAGTGAATGGAAGATGTTTAAAAGAGCCTCTCAACGTGTTTTGCACGTGCTCCCAGTGGCTGGGGCTGAGTTATTAAATCTTCCTAGACTGAAGAAGAGGTAGCTGCTTGATATTGGCATAAAGCCAAATGATATTTTTGGTACCTAGTTGGCTATTTATTTTTGTATTTAAAATTCTCCCACTGGTTGTAACAGCAAAGCACCTCAGCTAATTGGGTATTTATCACCTAGAAGAGACAGACAACTTATTATCTTTTTATTAGAGATCAGCTGCAGAGATTTTGGGCTAAGTGACTTGCCCAAGGTCACACAGTCTGTGGCAGAGCCAGGAACCAAACCAGGATGCCAGGACTTTCTAGTTCTTCAGGAATTGGTCTAGAGACCTACAGCAATGTCTCTTTGCCATATCAACAACCTTGACTGCTCCACAGTGAGACAGCAATAAATGGAAGTCAGTCAACTCAAAGCCAAGTTACCTGGTCAGAACATGAACTGAAAGCAGATATAAACTCAACTACGTGCTGTTTGAGGCAGGTGGTGAACAGAAGAAGCTGCATTACACAAATAAATCAAATAAAGACCCTTCCTACAGAAAATCACCAACCAAAATAATGAAGGCTTTTAATGCTTCTCCACTTTGCTAAAGGGTGTCCTACAGAATGGGGACACAGTGGGGAAATACCTGCAAGGAGTAACATAACCCCAGACACCAGGCAGATGCGCAGCTTGATGAGCGGCTCATCGGGAAGGAATTTCACACAGTCCAGTCCCAGGACCAGGAAGAGAAATCCAAATCCTGACAGGATGTCTGCTGTTATCATCATGGCTCGGGTCAGCACCAGCTTCACTACAGGACAAAAGCAGATCATTCTAGTGCACAAGGAATGGAAATGTGGGCAGGCAATGGGGTCAGATCCCATAGGAACATTTTTATTCTGGTGTTCAGCTTTTTCAGCTTCCCCTGGGAGTAATACCTGACTGAGAAAAGAAACATGCCTCTAATTAATCTGTCACTGAGTAGAACAGATACTCTTAGTCTACACTCAAGTGTCCCCACCACTTATAGAAACATCTCTGACTCTTACATACCAGAATGCTGGGCGTAGATGGAGTCGTACTCATCACAGGTTTGTATCCCATCAAAAACATTTGTGACACATTCCCACCACAGGCCACGGCATTTGGTACTCACCTGTGGATTGAGAAGGCAAAAAAGACCGTAGGTTAAAATATCCACCAACACAGCAGGTGGTTATCTTAGCCCTTCAACAGAAATCCTGGTCCAGTTACTACGATGGAAAACCAGAGTGTTTAGCTTGAAGAGAAAAAGCAGAAGGATGGAGGAAAAGGACAATGTTTTCTGTGTCCCTACTAATATTTTCATATTAGAGAAAAAAAAAAAAATCAGACTTCACATTAGGGAAAAAAACTTGCCTACTAGTAAGGATAAAAGTTTTGAAGGAAATTTCTGGGAGGAGCTGGGGGTGGCTGACCAGAAATATCTAAAAGCAGGTTTGCTCACTCATTGCCAAATGCTTTCTAGGCTGAGCTGGGCAGGGCCATGGACCAGACAACCTGAGACTTTGCTGCCTGTGCTCCCCTTCCTTACTGACGGAGGAGGAGCAGCTCAGAGAGTGCAGAGGAGCCTGGATGTGAGCCCCTCTGCAGACACCTGGGAGGGCTGCCCCCAAATGACTCAGCTGTAAACACCGGCTGGAAAATGAGAGGCAGCAAGTGCTGATCCTGGCCCTGGGGCTCCCGGTGTGCTGCCAGCCGTGGGACCACGCGTGCCCAAGCTACAGTCATCACCGAGGCATCCAGACTGGGGCAGACCAGGCAGCAGCATCTGGTTAATCGTCTCTGCTGTCCTCAAGCGGTAGATACCATTCCCAGCCCAGCCTTCCATAAATCACTTTACTATGGGAGGCGTTTTCATTACCAATGCAAATATGGCAACAAGCACCTCTAAAATATTCCTGGAATTGTTCATCCAGGGAGCGGAGTTAATGTCGGTGCAGCTTTGGACTCCAGCCCGCCCACTGCTGCCAGCGACACCCGCTGCACTTAATGGAAAGAGAAACTCTCCCAGCAAATGAGTTTCACACAGGGCAAGGGGACCAGGCTTGCTTGGATGACGCAATAAATTCATTTTTCTTGCACTGTGTAAATCACAAAGCAGATAATAACATATCTCAGACACGCAATAAAGTCTTATTCAAGATGTACCGAAGTCTGTAGCCAAGCACAATATTTTCTCCACAACACAATGTCTGAGCCAAACTGTGCACCTCCTCTGTGATACTGTTCTCTGGATCAAAGGTGAGGAAAAATGACTTGCTACTTCACACTGGCAGAAGAGATACTATTTATATTTGAATGAAAATAATTCACATTTTGCTTCACAAAGATGAAAAGTGCTTAATATTTCTGAGAATTTCAGGGCATATTTAATGAAAAATAGGATAAAAAATGAGAAGCAGTGATGGAGAAATCTAATTTCATTGATTCTGTGCTTTTCAAGAGAACAGAGTCTTGTAAAACAATTTGCCATGTTTACATTCAATGTATTTTTACCATGGCACTCTTATGCAGTTGCAGGTCCTCTTCTGTCTTTAACACTGTTCAGGCTGTGCTTGAAATTAGCATATTTTTATTAAATTACATTTTGTTCCACTTGTATTTATATAATTTCTCTTTCCTCCCAAACCACCATAGGCTTATTTATACTATGCTGCATTCAGCTAATAATGTCACTTACTTCCTTGCTTGCTGGTATTATTACTGTTTTCTAGATCTTACAAGCAGCATCTACATCTAAATTATTTATAAAGAGACTAACAGGATCCAAGGCTTTGTCACCCTCCAAGCAAAACACAGGTCTTAAGCACAACAGTTATGGTCTAGCTTGTGAAATAACCCCCTTCCCAAACTAACAAAAACTTGATTAATATTTTTCGTTTCTTGGGATGTTTCAGTTATCAGTACTCCTGCTAGAGGCAGCTTGAGCAAAGCAGGAACCAGCACATCTCCACGGAGCCTGTGTGCAGCCAGGGTTAAATGTCCTGTTGCCTGGTGCAGGAGGGATAGGAACAGGTGGCTGCCCTGAGCCGCTGCTGAACTCTTCTGGTTTCTGCTGCCAAAGGCCAACACTTGCTCCCCTCTGCTTTGTGCACTGTTGATCCTTTTGGTTGTTAATCTGCTCCCAGGCTGCCCTTGGGCACCTTCCCTTGCTCTGACAGCACAGACCTTCAGGCACACGGGGGGACCTGCTGCTGTAAAGGGGACAGCGGTCAGGGCTTGGGGCATCATGTGGGGGCACGGATTTCCCTATCCCATGGCTGGACTCCTGCGCCATGTTGGTAGCATTAATTCCCCATCGCCCCTCTCCCCCTATAGCAAAACATCACAGCCATGCTCCTCATCCCCCACTCCGATTACGAAACACATTGCCACGACCTGCTTTCCCCAACACAAGTATGCATGTAAAACATGAACTGCATAATGACTGTAATACATATAATTATATCCTATTCATAATGTATAATTAATATTAAAATAATTCTCATACAGAAAAAAATATTACAGAACAAGCACACACTTCTCCTTCTGGGGAAAGCGGAGAAGACAGACACGTAAGCGATGTTAGTCACAGTGTTTTACCGCACTCTGAGAAGGTGCCAGCAGACAATGATTACAAGCCCAGCTTGAGAGTAAAACAGGCAGCGTTTAACAGTAGTAGTAGCATTTATAATCCACCTGCAAAAGGGAGGGACTGTCTATACAATATGACACTCGCTGAGAAGCAGATTATGGGCTTTTTCCACTACAAACCACGGCAGAAATTGACCCAGCCCTGTCTTGATGCTTCACAGGGAGTCACCAGCTTTAACAACTTTCTGTATGGCTGCAACCTGTTGTTTCTGAAGGGAGGTGAGGGGCTGTGAAAGCTGAGTCAGCTGTGTGTGCAGCCTCTCCGGAGGTGGCTGCTCCTGAAACTCTCTGGCCTCTTCTTCCTGGGATGCTCTCTCCAGAGGGACCACAGTGAAAGCTTCATCCTCCCCAGCTGCTGGGGGCCAGTGTCAAAGCCGAGCAACCAGCCAAGAGCCAGCAGCTGCTGAAGGATGGAGTTCCCTTCTCCTGGAGTCAAAGTTGCCTAACTCTTTTTTTCCAGCTGAAAACAGGAGTCATTGTGGACTCTACGCCTGCCTTTCTGGCCGTGGACATTCCCCTGTTTAGAGAGGCAGTGAGTCATTAGGGTCATTAAGGAGATCAGTGGTCAGGTATTAAGGCTGGGGGCGTTTTGCTCCATTATTTAGTATTCACACTCAGAGTCGGAATGTGAGAATAGTGGTTGCTAATAACCCAACTGGGTGTTAATGGAGCACTTCGGACAGCCCATCATGTGCCTTTGCACCAGGAAGACAAGGTTACGCAGCCTCAGGGTAATGGACCGATTCTTTACTGGACACACTTTACTCAGGAGCTGAGCTTCTCTCATCTGGTTTTCCCCACAATTGGATTCCCTTGGCTCTTCTGAGAATACTGATACCTTCATTTGAGTACTTCCTGAAAGGAATCTGAAATTCCCCCAAATGAAGAGTCATATCCCATCCAGCATCACTGGATGGGATATGACTCTATTTGCCCTGAAAAGAGGCTCACTGAGCAGACACGCTCACCAGCAGGAACTGCACTGCATTGGATCATCCCCTCAAGTGCTTACCTCCACCTTTCAGGGTTTCTGACAGTCAGATTGTCAGGATTTCTTGTGGCATAGAGGAAAAAAAAGTTTTTCTTGTAATTAGTTTTATCCTTCTTTCCTTGGATAATTCACCCCTTCATGTGCTGCAGCCAAACGCTGCACTGCAATCGCCAAGTGCAGAGGAGATCGTGGTTTCATATGCTGAATAGCAGATAGAAAATTTCCTCCTGATATATTCAGCCAAACTTTCTGTCCTAAAAGATGTTTCACCTTCGCTGCCTAAACGATCCAATTTGCCAGAGAGCAGATTCCTACACTATGGACCTGCAGCTCAAATGTACAGAAATGAATGGTGATACTGGGAAGAAAGTGACAAATTTGCAGTATTGAGTGCTGGAGAAACAGTGATGATTTAGGGCCTGGAGTCTTTGGGACACACCTTGTCTGTAAGCAGCAATCTGCTCCCTTGTTTACAATTAACTTTTTCCATTACCTTTCTCTAACATGAGAGTGCTACTGTCCACATGAGTTCCAGGAGAACTCATGCTCTCCCTAAATTTCTGGTAGCCCTGTAGCTCAATGGCTGTTCAGAAAAAGACTTGAAGAGCACAGTTGTACATGCTAGATGTGTCCACCAAAAAGTCCAAACTACAGATTAGAAACATCTCCACAATATCCATGCAGGCTGGAGGCACAGGAAAACTCCTCTCAAGTTCATGCACATTTAAAACTAGACCCTTAGATATTACTAAGTAAGAGCACAGTCTGGATAAAAAAAGTCTGGCAAAGAGAATTACACAAAATATCACTTTTCTCCTGCTCTTGCTACAATAATTATTTTCATTCTCACCCAGCATCACAGGGAGAAAGAACATGAGAGTGGAGTGGAGCAATGATACCAGGAACAAACTGTCTCTAGGACACATTGGTTTTGGTGATCAAGCTCTCCTCATCCCAGTCTTACCTCCAGGGAGTCATCAGCATTCACCATCCAGCAGTCTGTCCAGGTAGATATTATCAAAAACCCAGCTGAGAAAAAAGCAAAAAAGCAGCCCACGTACTGGAGGAAAAACTTCATGCCAGCAGGTGCTCAGCACAGCCAGGGGAGTGCGAACAACAGTGGCCAGCCTTATTCCTGAAGCTGGGGTAGAGACAGTCTCAGTGTCCCAGATGAGCTGCACCCTCTCGCAGTGACCATGAAGAGCAGGACCTCCTCACCTGTGCAGAGGCCATCTGGCAGTGATGGCTGCAGGAGCAGTGCTCCCTTGCCAGGGTCAGGAGGAGGGTGAGTGCCCACGGGAGCTGCTGCAGCCAATCGGCCCTGCACCGCTACAGCTCTTGTCATGCCTGACTGAAGAGAAACAGGGCTGTGCAGAAGTGAGACGCAAGTAACTGGAGCCCTGGACTGGCAGGGAGGCAGGTATCACAGCAGGTTTTGTCAAAATAAGGATTAGGAGAAAGAATCAAAACTTGCTCTCCAGGGCAGAAGTTTTGAGCACTGCTGAGGGACACAGAGAGGTTGGGATGGGATATGACTCTTCATGTGCGCAAACACACATTTATTCCTGTTCAATGGTTTATGCCTTAGCAGGGAGCAATTATGAAGTGTCTTGGGGTAGATGCCAGGCCCTTGGTTGTTACCCTGTTGTTCTCTGGTGCAGTGGTGATCTAGCTCAATGCAGGAATGTCACTAGGGAGTGAAAGGAAGAGGTAGCAGGCATGGATGGGCCTCCATCCCAGATACGATACGGAACTCTGTATTCTGAATTTAAGTCAAACCTCTATACTTTTCATGCCCTGGGCCTCAATTTGTTCATGGCATGAGTACAACTCCCATGTGGAAATCTTGAAGTTTTCAAACCAGTGCAATTTTCTGGAGGATTTCAGTTGGTTGGAATTCCCCTGCTTGCTTACTCTGATTGCAAACCTCTTGTTTTCCTGCAGGACTCCCCATGTGAGCAGGAGACACACGGACTGCCAGGGACAGAAGACTGGGGCCTCTATAAGAGGCTTCTCAGTGTCTCCTCTCATGCAGTGCTGAGAAAGCCATCAGGGCTCCAGAGCACCTTTCAGAAAAACCAAAGGAGAGTGGGACTGGAAATTCCTCCCATCCCAAAGGTACAAATGCACAGAAACCATCGCATCCTCAATTATCGTTATTTTTTAATGTAAATAGAAGCAGTAAGAGGCTGAAGAGCTGCCTTGAATGGGCAAATATTCATCACAGGGCAGAGGAGCGGACTCCTGCTCCGCGTTCAGCTTTTCCCGGCGCTCGGCCGAGCCCCGGTGTCTGTCATCTCAGCTGCCTCCTCCAGATGGAGCCAAGCGGCGCCTTTACAGAGCTGCTCACAGCTTCTGCTGCCCGGGACTCCCCTTCGAACACCGCACCACTGAGAAGTTTATTCTTACAATAGAGAGCCCCTACTATTCCAGTCATAACCTCCTGAGGCGGTTTTGCTGACAGAGATCACAACTCTTACCCTCAATGCCGGGTTCACTCAACTCCTCAGAGGTCACTCTGTGCACTAGGTCCTCAGCACATGCTTTGGGAGGCTTAAGTGGAGAGAAATAGTCCCAGGTCATAAAGCCAGGGTATGCAGGAGGCTCTGCTGCTTCAGCTTTCTGCTTTCTTAATTCCATTTGTAGAAGCTGACAAATGAGGAACTTTTCTTCTTCCATCTTTCCCAGATGCAGGTCTTGATGTGGTTTTGTGGATATGATGCTTTCTGCTGAGTTTCCTGGTATCCAAATATCTGGATAAGTCAAAGAAACCTTCATGATTTTCACTTCATGGCTTTTTGTGACAGGGGTAGCTTTGTGTTTTCAACGGTGCTGACCCATGGGGACATGGCAGTGGCCACACAGATCCCATAAAGGATAATGACTTTCATTAGCACATATATGTATATAGATTGCATTTGCACAAGGTATTGAAAATATGCATCATCTTCCTATACTTGTCTTGTACTCTGTTCATTAACCTCTGTCTGCACCCATTTTTAAAAAGCATCCTTGTCGTTATTAGTGAAAACTCAGAAAAAGTGTTGTGGTGAGCTAGAAAAAGCCTGAAAAATCTGAGATGGCCTTCCCACAATCAGCATTAAGTCCTTAGCAGTGTCAAGGCCAGAGTTTAGAGGCAACAGAGCCTGGATTAACCAGGAAAAGTATTATAGCCATATGAATGACCTTGCCTTCTCCTTCTGTCCTGTACCCAAATTCAGGCTGCTTTCAGAGAGGATAAGCACAGTCGAAAGAAAGGGGACATTATCTCTTACTTAGTGCATGGTGAAAATGTCTCAATAGAAGCATGACACAGGTGGAAAGTAAAACTATCCCATGGTAATAGCCAGAGAGGTGTTTCTAAGCTTTTGTGCTTGGCACATCATGCCCTGTTCTTCCAGCCCAGCCCATCAAATGTTCATGGATGTCAGACCAAGAGGCAAACTCCACTAAGGGGTGGAGGCAGCGTGTGAGGCACCAGTGCTGCCTGTGCTTCACTCTATCTCTCACAGCTGTTTGTGTAGTCCTGGTAATACCTTGTTTATTTTCCACATGCCCAGCAATGTGTTGCTATCCCAGCTCCTTCCACCTCCCTGTGTTCACCTTCCCTGCAGGGCAGGGCAGCTGAGTGACCCTTCCTAGAGCAGGATGCCAGTGCTTCCCTGCCCATGAGTCACTGGGGGCAGGAAGTGGCTCCAGACATTTGCATCTAGCTTGGGGCTCTAGAGCATCCTGGCCAGCACAGCAGAGCAGGTCAGGATCCTCCAGTTTTCCCTGGTGTAAGACTGCTCGACAGTGTGCCACACAATGAAGATGGTTTGTGGTTTTTCACCTGGTGGAGAGATCAATATCTGGTCCTTCTTTAGGTCCGTGTCTCCAAACAGTCTCATGGAATCTGCTGTAGTTACTAGCAGGAATACAATATTCTTTATTTAGTAGAAAATGGCAAGGTACATGTTTAATACTCTTTATTTAAAAAAAGTCAGCATCTTCTTCAAGCTAAGTCTGTAGCAGTTTCTCATCATGGTCTGCTTTCCCAATTTGCATGACAGATGTCCCCTCAGCTTCAGAAAACAGATCTCCCAAAATAATCTCCCAAGATGTCTTTGTATAGCCCAAAACCTGTCTGACATGACTCAGAGTAGCTTTCCAGTGAATTTGTAGGCTGTGCTACATATACTAACTGTGCTTTGACACTAACAAAAGCATTAGGATATCCTAATATTTGATTGTCAGAGCTTGGCCTTGTCAGGCTCTTTCTTACTCTGTGTGGTATTGATGCAGCAAAACTTTGCTAATGGAAGAGTTTTATCACCTTGACTACACTCACTCCCAGCTCAGGGACAAACACACCATGGGTCGATTGCTTCTATTACTCATTAACACAGGGTGGTCTGTGCTCTCCGTTAAAGCCAGCCTATTTATGTTAGAGAGAGAGAAACTACTGCCAGCCTTGGGAAGGGGTTGTCACCAGTCTACTGACAAAACCATTTTTGCAGCAACACCCCACTGAGGTTGCAGTCCCATGAGCACAGAAGGGTGGTGTTCTGCCTTTACTTCCTCAGTGTCTAATATAGAGTGTAGCAGAGGGCCTGGAGCAAGAAGGAAGTGGTGATGCTGTGCATTCATGCATGAAACACAGACTTCTCTGCAAACAGGCAAGCAGCCCGTGAGGTGACTCGAGTTCAGGGCCAGGGGCTTGTCCAGCAGGAAGGGCTCAGGAGTCAGGGGTGATGGAGAGCTTTGGAAGGGTTTCCCTAAGACCTCTTCTGCTCCATGAGCTTGTCTGCCCAGCCCTTCCCACTCTTCCCTCCTGGGTGTACACCCTCAATTTTCCTGATTCACACCCCCCATCCATGGCCTTTAAGTGTGTTCACCTCCAGAGCAGTGTTCTTTGGATCTGAGATGTGTACACAAATAAATTACAGAGCAGTGTGTAATGTACCCCTTCAGCCATGCTCATACGGTCACAAAACCTTGGGATTTAGCTTGGCTTTAGCTCAGTAACCCCAAGGAAAATAGTAAGACTTCTGAGCAGCCCATGATTTTTCAAGCAGGCAATACATAAGATTAAAGGAAAATAGGAAAGTAAAGGCATGTTCTGGTAGATGAGAGCTCAAAGGACTGGTAAGTACAAACTGTTTGTACGTGTCTGTGTGTCTGTGTATATTATAAACACGGGTATGATGCTTGCACACACTCCATTAAAACAGCTTTTTTAGTCATTCCAAAGCAATAAATAATAAAACAAGCATTTCATTTTGAGGTTCTCAAAGCACCACGTTCTCCTCAACACAATAAATTTAGTTTTATGGCTGCCTATGAAATCCCACACTTGAAACACACATAATCTCAATGATGTATTACTAACCCCATTTTAGAGCTGGGGAAAACAAGGCTCTAAGAGCCTTTAGGTCGAGAGTGAGAAGTCACAGTCCCGCTCCTCTTTAGCACGGGGTCAGGACTCTGCCTGGGCGACGTAAGATCCTTATCAGTGAAAACGTGTGTGACCCCTCGGCTGGCCTGAAAGCCGCCAGAGAATACGCGGTGCCCGTCACTGCATACCAGCTCCACGCAGGTGTGTGTTGGCAGAGGAGCTGGGCAGTGGATCAGACAATCAGACACGCCTTTTCTCGGCATGTCACAAGTTCCAGTCCACAGCCCTCGTCCCCAGGCACCGCGGGGCTGCTGAATTCCCTGCGGGTCATCCTCATCCAAGCGTGCCTTTCCCAGCGTGAGCCTGAACTTTCCCGTGCGCTGATATCAGGGTGACTAAACGCAAGTGAAGGACAAAGCTCTGTGCCACTAGCGGCAGTGGTGCGGAAGGGAAGGGAGAGCAGCGACAGCATTCAGCCCTCTCCAGAGTCCCGGAGAGCGGCGCAGGGAGAAAGGTGCCGCGGTGGAAGGGGTCCGTGCCGTGCCCCTGCTCCTCGGCTGCCCCTCAGGACTCCTCGCTCAGCCGAGGGGCCCCTACGTGCCCCGAGCCCCGCGGGGCTCTCCTGGCTGGAACCCAGCCCCCGTGACTCACTGCACAAGGCACATCCGCTTCAGACCTCTCCGCCTCTCGCTGATACTCACCAACCTGCTTATCAGAGTGACGAAAGACCCTCTGGGAGAGTCATCGAGAAAGGGATGAAAGTAACTACGGGGTTAGAAATGCACAGTTTGTTAACAGGATATTTGGTCTGCCATAAAAACCCAGGAGGACAAGAGCTGAGGCTTAGAGAGAACAGTTGCTGCTGTGGTTCACAAACCATGAACACAGGAGATTTTTGAGATTCTGGTTAGATGAGTGGGGGCCAGTTTGGGCATAGGATCTGCAAGGAGTTTTCCTGCAGAGCTCTGGGGCTGTGACTCTTAAAATCAGTGTCTGCCTACCTGTCTGGCATCTGTCCCTGCCGATACACTCACTGTCCTGTCCTCTCCTCCACATCGGAGTTTCTCTGTGCACTAAGAAAAGAAAGCACAGCATGTCCTTTCCCCCTTTCTTTTACCCTGCCCCTGTTCTGCCGTGGTGGTCCTGGTTCATGTAGGGCACAGTTTCTGTTCTTTATGAAGATGTGCTGTTCCTCACCCACGCTCTCCCAGAGGAGATCATCCCTCCCCCCCTTTCAGGCTTAAAGCTTCATTTGCACCTTCTTTGTCAACAGCGCAGGGCGTGGGCTCACGGAGCTCCCGAAACACCCATCGGCAAAGCCTCTGTGTACATCGGGCTTAAGGGAGAGTTTCGCGAGCAGAGACACAGCTGTGAGAGAAACACCCCAGCCTTTGACCTCCAGCCAGATAACTGGGCTTTTAAACTCCCTCCAGGCACTGAAATATGACCTCGGGTTTCCAATGTGCTCTCCCAGTCCTAGCGATAAAGGGTGTGTTGGAAAGTCCAGGGAAGAAACTCCTTCCCTCCTACTCTGCCAACACACAGCTCTGCTTTCAGTGTAGACAGATCTTACTTTAAGCCAAAGCATTTCAAGAGTTTCATTTCCTTGAAGGCATTAGAATAACTGGCCATATTTAAAACTTTAAGTGTTTAACTCTGCTCCCCACTGAAAAATCCAGCCACGTGTGTCATGGCAGGGCTACTGAGTGCTTCAGAAATACCTGGTTTTGATTTGGGTGTATTAAAGAGGACTGACCACATTGAATGTTAATACTTACAAATCCCATCCTTCTGCTCCTGTCAATTTCCAGAGACTACTACTTGTTGGGAGATGGTTGTACAGGGCGCGCTTACCTCTGGGGATGCTAAGCAGCTGTTAACTGTTTCTGGGATTTCCTACAGCACAGTAATCTGTGTATCTTGAATTTTTCCAGTGGCCAAGAACCGCACAAATAGGTTTGGTCTTACTGGTCCCCAGAGGAACTCCTAACATGTGAAAGGGGCTAAGTTCAGCAACCTGAAACAGACGTGAAACTTCATCTCCTAATCTTTGCATTGCCCCTAACAGTCTGATCTAGAAATCTGACAAGGTTTTGTGGCAGAGCTTTTTTAGGAAGGACACTGTATCACTTCATCTTCCCAGCATCAATTATCTGATCTAATGAGAAAAGGGCAGAGGTTGTGGTCCAGGCACAAAAAGGTGAGACATAGCCATACCCTGAGATGAGAATCTTTGAATAATTTCTGAAGTGCTGAGTACACCTTGGGCTTTTCCTTGTCCCGAAGATTGCCCCCAAAACCAGACTCACAGGTACTTGATCTTGATGGCTCACTTGGTCAGTGGTTGAGCAATGTAAATGGTAGTAGCTCTGACTTCACAGAGGACTCTGCCTTCAGAAGTGTCTGAACAGCAGTTCCTGTGGAGGACCTCAGATGTAGTCATTAGGCATCTTCTCTCCTCCCTATCTCTTTGTAATATCATTCCAATGAATTCCCCCTCCCTCCCTTCAACTGATTTCAGGAAGAACAACCTGAGGTTATTCCAAAGAGGAAAATTTTTCAGTGGTGATTCTGAAGGTGATCAGATTCTTGCCAGTGTCAAGAAGTTCATTTCATAACTAGGGCATCAAGTTCATAAATGAGCATGAGCACCATCTATCACTGAGTTCTTGGTGGACACTTGGTGAGATTTGGGTAGAAAAGTGATTCTTCCTATAACTGGTCTTGAAGGATCATGACCAAGACCTTGGAAGCATCAGGAGCATGGTGAGAGCAAACAGGATGCATAGATGGCAAGGACTAGATCTTTACAGAGCCTATCTTCTGGAAATGCACTTAGAAAACTCTTCTATAGATGATACCAGGGATGATTTTTATCTTGTCAGGATCGTGGTGAACATCTCTCGTGGCTCAAGCACTGAGCATCACACACACACACACGGATCTGCCTCACTCTCAGTCCAGCCTGGGTCCCACTTATTCTTGCTTCCCCTTTCCTGCACCAGGAACTGCTGTGCTCCACATGTTCCTAGTGGCACACAGCAGGGAAAGTGGCCACATTTTGTGGTTGACCCTTCTGACAGGGCACACTTTCCATCTGCCACATCACTGCTGGATCTCTTCCCCAGATGCCTCACCACTCCTGTCCTATCATAACATCATGATTAGTTTCATACATTTTGAAAATGGCATTTGTTGTTGATATGAGGTAAAGCTACCCTCTATCTACAACATTTAACTCCCTGCTTTTCCCACCATTACCTCTCTAGTACTATGAAACTCATTGTTTACAGGAATTTGATTGTGTCTGACTTTTGTTTTCTATCTGGCCTCTGGTACAGAATGTCCAGTGAAAGAATAGTACTAAAATAGAAAAATTGAAAACAAAATAAATCCTACCATATGGGTCAAATCTCTTGGCTGCCAAGGGCTGGCTTTTGTGCCATGGAATCTCTATCAGAGCTTCCAGTTTTGCTTTGGAAAACAACACTTGAGCAGCCAAATGCAGGACCACCTTTATTCCTCAGCAGCTCACTGCCTTGCACAGGCAAGCCCTGAGATCTGAGAGCTGTGGGTAATGACAAACAAAGTACAGCTTTACACATGCCAAAACCACTTACTTACAGACTAGAAAGATTCCAGTGTTTTGGGGGCATTCTGAGGCACAGTCTTGAGCCCTGTAATCATTTGTTGGTTGCTGATTCAGAAGAGAAGAAAAAACAAAGGTAACAGGTGAAAACTGAGGAGACACAATTCCTTTCAGAGCCCTCACTAGAGAGAGGTTTGGAGGAGAAGTCAGGAGTTCAGCCAGCCTCACACGACTTCAGTGTGTTACATATAAGCACATTTTAGCTACAGCCAGATGAAATCCACCATGTGAAGAGTGGAATTAAACTACTCCCCAAACTGTAACCTTATTACAACTGGTGGGAAAATATGAATGTTTGAATGGCTGCAAGAAGAGGGTTGATTATTAGCTTGGTTTATCTCCAGCTGATTAGGAATTCCAGGTCATGTCTGCTGACCAAACATAGATAGGTTTATGTTGTTTCTGTCCCCAATATTTGAGAATGAATGATTACTACAGCCTATTTTAAATCATATTTTCAGAATATATTCCCTGTGTGTAATCAGTGTCAAAGAGGTCCCATCAGTCCCTGCAACAACTGCCTCCATCAACCACAAATTTCAATACCAAAGAGGAAATTTGAGCTTGGCTCCTGGAAATTATGGTTTCAATTCATCTGTGTAGGTACAAGCTCTGGTTTTGGTGCTGTTCATTGCTCTGTGGTTAATGGGCAATGGGAGTCATTTGAAGGAATTCTCCAACAACATTTTTGTAAAATTTTGTACTGAATGGCAGCCCTGCAGGAGTGAGCAGCAGATGAAGGGTTAAGCCTTTCTTGTGCTGTTGCCCTCTCCAGCCCTGCAAGCTGTGATCATTGGCTGCTTCCGCTGCTACCATGGTCAAACACAGTCTGCCCTCACTGCAGACCAGGCTGCACACAATCCTTACTAATCCCAGGGAAGATTTGCAATGGTCTTAGATCCTCCTGACATCTGGGTGCTGCCTGCAAAACAGTGCTTGGAGCTAAGGTTCAGCAGGGATGTTTCTCCTGGACGGATGGAGGAGTAAGTGGGAAAGAGAGAAAAAAAACAGCCTACAGATAAACAACGAAATCTTTATAAGGTTTTTCTGGACAATGTAAACCTGAGCTAAATACATATGGTCCTTCCAGTCTGCCCTTTTCCTCCAGAACCCTGAGGACTTCAAATGAAACAGCAAGTCACAGGGTTCAAAACAAACAAGGTGTTGCACTTTCCTGTGAAGTACAGAGTAAATCTGCAAAATTCCTTCCTGTAGAACGCTGCAAGTGCCAGAAGTTTAAAAAAACAAGCAGCTGAATTTATGGGTGGAAAATCGAGTGAACAGAATTAAAGTTAAAAGTCCTGGCACTGCCTCAAGTTTTATTCAGACATGGATCAGGGTGGGCTGTAACCTATTTTGGGGAAGGGTCACTGCTCTTGCATTATTTTCTGGCTTTACAACCAGCTACTACCAGAAACATGGGCTGGAGTGCTGCTGTCTGGCCATTCCCATTTTATTTTCCAGTTGTGAAGCTTGTGCCTTCACTCCAAAGCCAGAATAATGCAGCTCTGCCTGCTCTGCACACCTGCTGCTCTGTGCACCTGCCCATAATTATAACAACACAATCTGATGTTTACCTTATAGATGAGTTTTAGCTCAAGGATGAATTCAGGGGAGTCTGGGGCAAGCTTTAGTGTATGCAAAGACAGAGAACCACAACGTGAGCCCATGCTTCCCAAACACAGGCATGCACAGTGAGACCTTCCCCGAGAAATGTCTGAGAGAAGAGGAAACCAGGCTGCTCACCTGCAAGTCCTGGCAAGTGTTAAATCTTGTTTTTGCCAGAAAAGGAAACAGGTATCGTTTACTACCCACAGAGCTGAGATCTCTGCGGAGTACAGTGCCGAGGCTGTTCTCTGACTCACACCCCCAAGGGAGCGACATGAGCAAGGTGTTGAGCATTTGGCCGCTGCAGCCAGGGCTGTGGCACACGAGGGCAATCTCTTTGGACAATTACAGGAGTCTCTAGCTGCAGACAGAAACATCCCAATGTGATTTCAGGGACTGGCTGTACACATGCCCCTTCTCACTTGGTCATGCTATTGTAAAAGACAAAAAATTCAACTCCCATGTTTACTTAAAAGCAGACCAATCACTAAGGACTGTCACTAAAGGAGTACCTTTAGCCTAAAGAATACAGAGGACATTGCAACATCTTGGATAAACCCAGGTCTTTCAGCTGAGATTAATTATCTGAATGAATGGTATTTCCCAAAAGTCAGGTATAAAAAATAGGTGAAAATTGAGTGAAAACTCTTCGGAACTCCCAATGAAAAAAAAAAAACAAAACAAAAAACATCAGGCAGAGGAGGAAAGACAGTGATTATGGAGTAAAAAGAGGTTTTATTTTGCCCATTGAGGCAGAGATAGAAAGAAAGATATATTTCATGGCTCAAAGAAAGGAAGTAAGTTCAGGAGAGGAGACTAGGTGCTCTTAGGGCTACTGTAAAATCCACTGCAAATTCCAGAGCTCTGAGAACATTGATGAGTGATGAAGGGGAAAAGTGGAGTTTCAGTGTTTATCTTGCTATGTAAATTCCTTGTGATGATTCCACAGAAATAGTTTCTGTGTTTTGAAATCTTTCATGAAACATGAAAAAAAGTACCAACCTCAAATTGTCCCTAGAAAGCAAAATACAAATTGAGTGTTCATGAGGCTGGCAGAGCATGAGGGAACTGTGTAAACTCTGTGTACAGATTGTCAGGGATGTTCAGTGATCAGAGACACTGGCAACTTGTGCTGCAGCCTATGAGGACTTCAGGAGATCAGAGAGCACATGGATGTGTGCCCTTATTGCCTTCCATTGGCTTTGTTTGACTCAAGACCACTCTGTTACCCAGCAGCACTGCCCAGTGCAGCACCATCAGGGACAGGAGCAATGGGATGGCTGTGCAGCCCCTCAGGAGCACAGCATCCATCTCCAGGCAGCTGAAGGCTGCAATCCCACTGTAACCCTCACAGAATATTGCCGTATCCAGTCTAAGTTCCGTGCCCTCCTGGAAGGGGAAGAAACTGAACACAAATGCTGTCCTACCGTATGAGCAAGCAGTCAGACTCACACTACAGACAGTTTTGGCACAAACTGTCCCCGAAGTGCCACCAAGATAAATTCTAAGAGAAATCCTAAGCCAAATTTTCCCAAGGACAGAGTGGCCATGGGCTAGCAGCACACTCAGGTGCTACAACGTGCGTCACATGCATTTCCCCAGAATTACTCTTGATGTCCCTCCCGGCACGAGTGCAATCGGATCACTGGTACCCAGGACTCCTCCCTGTACTTTCCTAGAGGGTTCAGTATAAAGTCCAAGACCTTCCCATACAGAATGGCTCTCTTCCCCCTCCTGGCTGCTCAGAGCCCATTGACAAAGGACCTAAACCTGCTAAAAGTGTCTTGGTAACTTTTAATCCTGTCCAGAGCTGCACTTTGCACTGCAGCAGTCAGTGAGGAGCTGCCCAATCTGTCGGGGTAGAGTCAGTCAGCACGCTGAAGCACCAGGAAAACTGCACATTCCTTTGCAGATGGACACTGTTGGACTGAAATGACTACTCAGATGTCAATCATCAAATCCAGACACTCCTAAGTCCTCAGGTGCACATGAGTTTCTGCCCTGTCTCTTTACAAGGCAAGGAATTGTTCCTCACACAAACCAGCTCCAACTGCCAGCATGATGCTAGTTTCCCTGCTCCCTGTATCAGAGTTCTTCATGAATACATAGATAAATGCATCTACTTTGTTATCTCTGCATTGCCAAAGAAAATTTGGCTGCTTTCTTCTCCTATGTTCCCAGAAGTATAAAACCGTGGTCCACAGAGACATAGGAAAACACACCATTTTTTTCACATGCAGAATCACGTGAAATTAGTTCCCTAATTCTTCAAAAGTGAAAAAAGGCATAACTGGAAAAGTTTGCTACCAGGCAACTGGAGTGGATTTCATCACACCAGCACTGCTGCCTGGACAGTGGAGACCTGCAGCCACAAGTGTTTTCAGAGTAAACCAGCCTTGCTTTGTCTCTGGCAGGTGGGGCAAGATTGCAGTGGCTTTTCTCCCCTTTGACCCCCCTGGCATTGCACAGGACAGGTCAGGTAATCACGAGTCTGTTTGTTTGTCTGTTTGCAAGTCTCAGGAAGCAGCTCCAGCAAAATCTCCTAAGTCATCAGAATGCAGCAAAACACGGTGTCAAAACAATGCAACCCCATCTCTACCTCCAGCCGGACCTTTATCAGGAATTATCACCTGTTTATCTCAGGGTTTGGGATTGCAGCAGGTCCAGGCTGAAGGACCCCTCCATCCAGGCTGTGGTGAGGGCAGGCACTAACACCCAGCCCACGCCGAGCCCTCTGAAGGAGACAGCATTTCCTCACTTTTCCTGTCTGAGTCCGGATGCGTCAACATTCGAATATTCTTGCAGGAGAAAGGGAAACTAAGTAACCGGACAAACACACGCCCAGGAGAGAGGACACTCCTTCCTGGTCTATAATCCCCAGGTTCAATAAACCCTACCAAATCACTGAAGTGAAATTTCTTCCAGTAATGCAGAGATGTACAGAACAGTTCTTATTAAAACGGTAGGTTCAAAAGTTTGGATTCTACGTGGATGATGAGTGTTTGCACAGCTGCCTCTTGAGAGCCCTTCATAATCAGAGTACTCAAATTCCCATGACTGCTCTACTGCCTCCTCTGTAGCTGGTTATCCCACGTGTGCGCACATCCAGGAGCCCGGCAGAGAACCTGCCAGGGCGGAAATGCCCCTGCCTTGTCTGGCGGCACCGAGATGGCTGGGGAAGGTGGTCACACACGCACAGCTGGGCAGGCGCAGCGGGAGGGAGGCAGGGAGAGCCGCGGAGCCGAACGCACCGCTGCAGCGGGGCAGGACCGCGGGGCGGGCGGCCAGCCCCGAGGAAGGCGGGTGGGGGTTCGCGCTCCCAGAACCCACAGCTCGAGAGGGGCGGACCCACGACCACAACCGGGGCGCCCTCCGAGGCGCTAAACACCTGAACACGGTGGGGCACAGAAGGACCATTGCACGAGGGCTTTGTGGCCAAGGGACGGGGGTGCGGGGCGGCGCGGAGGGCGGTCCCTGAAGGAGGGGTCTCTCCCGGGTTCTCTCCCGGGCCCTGAGGGGGGTCTCTCCCGGGTGTCTCTCCCGGGGTTCTCTCCCGGGTGTCTCTCCCGGACCCTGAGGGGGGGTCTCTCCCGGGGTTCTCTCCCGGGCCCTGAGGGGGGGGTCTCTCCCGGGGTTCTCTCCCGGCCCTGAGGGGGTGTCTCTCCCGGGGTTCTCTCCCGGGCCCTGAGGGGGTGTCTCTCCCGGGTGTCTCTCCCGGGGTTCTCTCCCGGGCCCTGAGGGGGGGTCTCTCCCGGGGTTCTTTCCCAGGTGTCTCTCCCGGGCCCTGAGGGGGGGTCTCTACCGGGGTGTCTCTCCCGGGCCCTGAGGGGGGTCTCTCCCGGGGTTCTCTCCCGGAGTGTCTCTCCCGGGCCCTGAGGGGGGTCTCTCCCGGGGTTCTCTCCCGGAGTGTCTCTCCCGGGCCCTGAGGGGGGGTCTCTCCCGGGTTCTCTCCCGGGCCCTGAGGGGGGGTCTCTCCCGGGGTGTCTCTCCCGGGCCCTGAGGGGGGGTCTCTCCCGGGGTTCTCTCCCGGGCCCTGAGGGGGGGTCTCTCCCGGGTTCTTTCCAGAGTGTCTCTCCCGGGCCCTGAGGGGGGGTCTCTCCCGGGGTTCTCTCCCGGAGTGTCCTCCCGGGCCCTGAGGGGGGGTCTCTCCCGGGTTCTCTCCCGGAGTGTCTCTCCCGGGCCCTGAGGGGGGTCTCTCCCGGGTGTCCGCGGGGCGGGGCCGGGGCGCGGCCGGCAGGGGGCGCGCTCCGCGCGGGCTCAAGAGGCGCGCGGGGCGGCGCGCGGGCGGCAGAGCGGCGCGCGGGGCTGTGCGGAGTGCGCGCGCTCTCCGTCCCTGGCCCGCACCGACCCCGGCCCGCAGACATGGCCAGCGGAGGGCTGCAGCTGCTGGGCTTCGTCATGGCCTTCCTCGGCTGGATCGGCATCATCATCAGCACCGCCATGCCCCAGTGGAAGATGGCATCCTACGCGGGGGACAACATCGTCACGGCCCAGGCGCTCTACGAGGGGCTGTGGATGTCGTGCGCCATGCAGAGCACGGGGCAGATCCAGTGCAAGGTGTACGACTCGCTGCTCAAGCTGGAGAGTAAGTTGGGGCCGGGGGTGGTGAGGGTGCTGGAGTGTCCTTCTCGGCGGGGCCGTCCCTCCTGTCGAGCGCCTCTCGCTCCGGTCGGGGCATGGGGTGCCAGTCCCGTAGGGTCACTGCCCCGTGTCGGTGTCGGTCGCGCCGGAGTTTAGGCTGCGGTACTCGGACTGTGTTTGCCCGTACTATTGCACGTCAAATGTCTTATCTCAGTCGTCCTCGTCCGTGTTGTTCCCACACCCCTCGTCCCCGCCCGAGAGCCTGTCGCGTTGGGGGTACCGCTGCTGTCTTGTCTCACGGTCTCTGTCCCGTGGGATTTACTCAGCCCGTCCCTTCAGGGCTGAAGACGCAGGGCTCGGGATCCCCCAACTTTCATGACTCCTCATCCTGTCGGGGGGTCGGATGCGTGTCTCTTGGGGCTCCCCGCCGGAGCTGAGGGTCACGCTCCGGTGACTGTCCTTTGGGGCATCCTCGGCAGTGCCGCCTCCCCGGGAGGGGAGCGCTCCGGGGCAGTGCCCGGGCAGCAGACGGAGTTGCTCCGCATCCTGCTGCCTGTCCCCCTCAAAAAAATGTCCCGGAGGGAGGAAGGCTCAGAGTCTCTACGTGCGTTCTGGAAAGCGCCGCGTTTGCGAACAAGAGCTTTTGACTGTGGAGGTCTAGCCAGGGACTGTGCTGCCGTCGGTGGGCACGGCTGAGAGGGAGCAGAACTCAGCAGCGTGGCTGGTGTGGGGTTTTGGAGCTTGAGTACTGTTTGCCTTTCACTGTTCTGGTCTTTTGTTCTCTGTGAAAGTCACTGCTGCTCCCGTGGGGCTTTTAAGATGAGGGCTAGCAGGTGAGCTGGCCTCCTGCCCAGGTAGCGCTGCCTGGAGTTTTTAGGTAGGCCAGTATGCCAAGATAAACTTTGTGTCTCTTTATCTTGTCCTGGGACGGTGAACCTATGTCGTGCAGGCAGGAGCTGCTGGCTGGGGTGTCACTGGGGTCTCAGCCTGGCTGGCTGGGTGTCGTTCGGGTGTTCAAGCTGAGGTGGAGTCTCAGAGAGTGCTGTTTCTAGAGCTCTGAGCAGATAATTTATGCTGACACCCAAAGGGGTTAGAGAAAACGTTCTGCTTTCTCAATACTCCTCGTCTCATCTCGAGTCCTGGAACACCCTCATCCCTCCCTAATTAATAAAATAACAATTGCCACGTTGATCACCTTCTCTTTCCTAAGGGAATGAGCGGGCAGTTTCACGTGAACCGAGGTCCGCGGGGAGTGTCCCCCAGTTCGATTGTCACCAGCCCTTCCCGTGTGTCACGCCCTGGAGCCGGACCCACCTTCGCGGCCAGCCCACCTTGCTCCAGCCCCCGAGGCCCCGCGGCTGGCGGAGGCGCGGATCGCGCCCGTCGGGAGTGCCGCGCACCCCCCTGGCACTCGCAGGGTGCGGGGCTGCGCTGATGGGGCAGGGCTGAGCGCGCAGTCCGGACTGCTTGGGGTGGTAATTATGTGTCAGCTCAGCTTCAAGCCTCTTATCTCTCATTGGGGTGGGGGGCGAAGGTGCCAGCAGTGGCTGAGGAATCTCCATCCACCTCCGGGATGGCTTGCGAAAGGTAACCTTGCCTCGGGGGCTGTGTGCAGCCCATTGTGCTGTAAATGAGACCCGCCTGCGGAACCCGCCTGGAACGGGCTCCCCAAAACCTGCCCCAGGCCCTCCAGACCCGGCCCATTCATGGCTGAGCGCCGAAACCAGCTGCTCCCCTCACCTTTGTCCAGCGAACAATACGGGCTCTTCTCTTCCAGGGCTACAGGGAAGGGAGGTGACAGGGACCAAGCCTGAGCTTGTGGTGACTTTTTCTGTTCTCGCCGAGCTCTGCAGGATAGTATGCCTTAGAATTCTCAAATAACAGGGAGATCACAGGGTATGTTATCCCTACGGGGAAAATCAGTGAGGGCTGGCAAAAGGGCTCCTAGTTCTGCGGTCCCTCAGCTTGTTTAGGCTGTGCCTTTCCTGGTTTTAAGCAGATCATGCCTGAGGACATACACCTTATCTGTCGTTTTTCCTCCAGGTGTCCCTTCAAGGTCTTCCAGCCACATAGGCCTAAGCAGGGACTAGAAGTGCTGGTTTAGGTGAAGGTGGAAAAAAAACCCTGAAACAAAACCCCAAAACCGTTTATACCCAATTCAACAGCCACACCCTGGGACAGGTGCAGTGGAGAGCTCCCTTACTGCATTCATCTGTGTCCTGGTGAAGGTGGAACAGCTGTGTGGGCAGAACTGATGCCTGGCCACGCTTTCCTGCCAGGGCATCATATGCCCCAGGTGCTCTGAGCCACATGTCAGAGCCTCATGCACTGATGGGAGAGGCTCAGATCTGTAATTACTTTGTCCCTGTAGTAAGGACTGAACCTTCTTGCACCTGCAGTTACTCGTATTAGTGGGAATGTTGGAAGGTTTTGCCAGCAGGTTTTGGAATATCTGGTAGCTGTTGCCGTTCCTCTGGATGTGTCAGAGTTTGGCTGCAAGGCAGAGATGGGGCTGGCACAAGCTGATGAGCACCATTAGCCAACCGAGGGGCCTCCAGCTTCCCGTGTGGGCACACTGCTGGAGTGCACTCATGCTGGCACTTCTCCCGCAGCTGTGTTCAGCTGAGGGCTTATGTCACTGCTCCTATTCAGGCGACAGAAAGGCTGCGTTTTGCTGGCTTACGTGAAAAGCAGTGCGTGGCCACACGCAGACATAGAGGCAACAAATGCCACCCTTGCAACAAGGCTTTGTTGCACAGCCTCAGCATTGTTCTTGTGGCCCTCCAGCATGGTCCATGGAGCTTAGCTCAGCTTTGTGCTCCTCGGGGTCTCAGGGGATGGTCTTAGACAGGAGAGACAAGGGCTGCTGGTACCTGTCTCTGAAAGTTTCCAGCCCCACCTAACCACATTCTCCTGTTCAAAGCAGATGTTGTTCTGGATCCTGTCTAGGCTGTTTTAGATGAAGATACTCATCGACCTGTTTGGTTTTGCTGGGAGAGGTTCTGTGCTTGAGACAAGCTGAGACTCATCTATCACTTCATCACCAACCTAGTACATCCACAGTGAGCCTTGGTGCCCTAGCCCAGAAAATAAACAAGATTTTGAATGCCCTCTGGGTCAAGCAACATGGCTGAAATGTGAAATCTTCCCTCCTACACCTTTACCACCCTGGCTGAGCCTGTTCCAGGAGCTGAAGAAGGGAATGGGTGGGGGAAAGGAATGGTTCATGCTCAGGTTACTGCTGCTCAGTTCTGATGGTAGAGGAGGGGAGTTGGGACAAATCATGAGGGACGTGTCTGAGTCTCCATCTTTAGATCTTGATTAAGCAGGTGGAACCTGCTGGTATCTGTGCTTTCATGTGGGTTAAGGTTAATTTGCTACCGTGTTTCTCAATCCCTGTTCCTTCCCGATGAAAAATCACGATCGAGTGATAAAAGTCTCCCTTGTGCTGGCTTTGAGAAGGTAGAGGGTTACTTGGAATGCCACCAAGGCTGTTCCTGTGCCGTGCCCTGGTGTGTCTGCAAGAGGGGATGGATGGGAGTCTGTTGCAATACACTGGCTTTATTGCTCTCCCAGCAGCTTCTAAGCAGCTTTGAGTAGCTGGTGTTACTATGTGTTACTAAATCTCTTAGTAAGTGAATTTCCAGGCTCTGTGGGAAAACGGGCTGCCCAGGTCTCCTCTGACCAGGAATCTGGAAATGGTGGTATCATGCTTGTTGTACTACCAATCTTTATTTGTCAGTGAGGGTAGGAGGGCATTGTACCCTTACTTGCTTTCAGATATGCAGAGTACAAGGCCACTGTCGCCTACTGAACTTGCCTCTTTTGCACTGGACATACAGTAGGGAGTTCCCAACCTTTCCGTTTTGTTGGAACAAAAAACCAAAAAACAGGACCCAGAGTCCCTGTCCTGCCTCGATACCTTCCTACAGTCTTTTAGACTTGTAAGGAGGTGCTTTGAAAGTGTCCAGACTGGAATCTGATGCTGATGGTTATGCAAGGCAGCTCTTTGCAGGGTCTGGTAAGGGGGTTGAAAGCCTCCAAGCCATTAGCAGCTTTTGGGTGCAGTGAGGACAACTGCAGAGTGTGAAAAGTGTTTGCTGGCCACCTCTGAAGCTGTTACTGCTTGCTCAGATCTTCAGTCCCTTCTTTATGCACAAAAGTAACTTCCACATGCTGGCAGGGCAGACCAGCAGGATCTCAGATCTCACTCATTCCAGGGAATGCAGCTTTCATGAAACCCTGGTCGGAAGGCTTTGAAGGCTGCTGACTTCTCTGGGAGGTGGACAGTGGAACATGCTTCCTATGCTGCAGGGGTGCTTTCTTGGGAAACTTCCCTCATAAGGATCAGAGGGACCTGCACAGCATTTGTTTCACCTGTATTCTGTCATCTGTTAGTTGGATGAAGGCCCATGGGAAGGGAAGGAAAAGTCCTTATTTTAAATTAAGGCAGTTGATGAACATTCCTATCAGAGAATAATCTGCACACAGAGCCATTACAGCAATTTTGCCTTACAAACAAGCATTACAAAAATCCCATGGCACTTTCCCAACAGCTTTTCTGTAATATAAATGACATAAACAGATTGAATAAGGAAATGGGATGATAGAGAAAACCCTCAAACATCTGCAGGTGAAGTGCTGAAGATTTTTTATATATAACTAAACAGTTACCAACAATTACTTCTGTCTCAGTTAATGATAGTTGTGGGAAGGAAAATGTATTACTTAGGCTTCAGATAAACTGAATAAGGTTGTTTGTGTCCAAAACCACTAACAATAATTCTGAATGGTGTGTTAGTATTTTTTTAAAACATGTGAGGCTTATTCTGTGAAGCAGGGGTGAGCTGCAGCTGCATGTTTGTGGACTTTGGTGGTATTTATGCCTTGCAGAATGTACGTTTGTTATCAATTGTCATCAGGAGTTTTAAGCCTCTGTTCTTCAGTTCTTGCTGCTTTGTTGCTATAGTGTTTTCAGGCCGTGTCTCTCATTTCTAACCAGCAATCAAGAAGCTTGGCTTCGGAGTCAATACTGGTTTGTATTGACCAAATACTGTTGCCATCTGACAGCTGTTGTTTGGTGCCAGACCAGTTTGTCTCACCTTGTGTAGGACTGTTTTTTCCCCAAGGGCTCCCAAGACTGCCTGGGCTTTCCTGTTCCTGTTGGTGAGACAGTTACAGCAGCAAGGAGTGTGGGGGAAATCCTATTTTTCCTCTAATATGGTAGAAGTTGTAAAGTTAAATTGCTGTGGATTACTTCTACTTGCTGTCGGCAGCCTGTCCTGTTTAGCAGGTTGAGACAATATGGTACTTGTATAATATTGGATTTTTAAAGTATCTGGAAAGGCCCATGTGAACAACAGAACTATTATTAAAGTAGCTTTCCCAGCCCCTGGATGTGCAGCTTCCATTGACAGCGCGTCTGTTAATCTGTAGTTAATAACTGGTAGCTTGTATGATGATTAACTGTGGCCAGTGCACTGCACACATTGCAAAAGTGGTAGGAGGACGAAAGCGCTGCCTCCCAGACTGTGCTGGGAGCACAGGGCGGGTGGAGGATGGTTGGCTAACACAGCCGTGGCCCATTACAGCTTCTCGGGACAAAGGAACAGAATGTTCTGCAAAGGCTCCAACCTGTTCTGCTGTCCTACTGCAAGTTCTTCACATGTTTCTGTCCCCTTGTGCCATGGAGCCATGCATGAGGAGGGGGCGAGGGCACCCAGAGTTGTCCCACCAGCGTCTGCTGAGAGTGGGCAGCCCTGGGGAATGCTCACAATGCTGTATTTTGTTCAGCTGTTTCTGCAAAGCAGTCGTGGCATGCATCCAGTTAATACTTATACATCTTGAGATTTTGTGTGTTTCATAGTTGGTTTTTTAAAGGTCATAGAAACTTTTTCCAGCATTTTCCTGTTTGTCCCTTGGCACTCTGTGTGAAGGTGAAATGTTTCTTCCTGCCCTTATAACTGTTTTTCTAGTTATTAGAGATAGCATTGCCTATTTTGAGCTTCATGAAAGAACTCTTTCAAAACACTTTCGTATAAAGTAATTTCTTCTGCAGCAAGATTGAACCAAACTTACTGTAGTCCTGATAAAAGAGACTCACTCTACCTGTTGTTGGTACCTCTACAGAAAATATGGCTTCCCATGCCTAGTACAAACTGTTATTCAGCCATGAGCCTCTCCAGAGCTTCTGCTGTAGGGCACAATTTAGCATTAAATGTATGGCAGCTTAAGTATTTCTGAACATTGGCATTGCTTTTGTAAGGTAGAAGTTACTTTTGGTGTGTAATCTCTGACATTGGAGATAACTCATTTCTAATTCATTTTGGATACCACAGTGGAGATTTATGCTAAAGTGACAAATGTGTTTTTTAATGGGTTTAAAAAAGTGTACTCGGTGCAGCAGATGGGTTTTGATTAACACATGGGTGGTGCGGAGGTGTGTCTCCTTCCCCTTTGAAGGAAGTGAGAGATGATATTAGCCAAGCTGATTGAGGAATTTTTCCCAAGAAAGCCAACACTCAAGAAAGTGTGTTCCTTCCCGTTTCTCTGATTATTGTCTTTTTATTGTGTTGTTTGTAACTGGTTTCATAATCTATTTACAGAACAATAAGTTTGTGTGTGAAGGGGGAGATCCCGATCTGTTTTAGAGCAGAATTAGAGCCTGGTGTTGGTATGGGTCACAGGAGTTCTGCACAAGCAGTTCTGTTGGACAAAGTGTGTAGTAAAGAAGCTGAGGGTGGATGGCTTTGCTCTCCTGGCCAGTGCCAGGTCTGAGCTCTGAGTTTCAGATTGGGTCACAAAGCGCATTGTTGTGGCAGGGACTCAGATGGGTTCACCTTGCCAGCCCTGACTGAGTGTGCAGGTGCTCTGTTAAAGGCTTAGATCTTGCAGTTCAAGCCTGAAATGCTTTGCAGAGCTCTAGCAGGATGCAGTCAGGGTGTTTTGAGGGGTGAGCTGCAGACCTGAGATTTTTGTGTCAGGGACACAATTCTTGGTAACAGCGTGTTCCTTGGAGCTTATTCGTTTTGTTAACCAGCCCTGTTAGTTCTCAGGGCTTTACAGGGCTGTATATGAACATTCATTCTGTTCAAACAAACCTGATTTACCAGACAATAAAGCTCAGGCTCTTCTTTCACTGCTTGTCAGGTGTTTTGTCACCTGAGGGTTTTTTTAGTAATGACTTAATTTACATTACTACTTTTCTTTGGTATCAAGAAAATATAAGTTCAGTAGCTCACATTCATAGGGTTAGTGTGTCTTCATGCCTTCAGATGAATCCATATGAAAACCAAATCCCAAGGTACATCTAGTCTGTCTCTGCTGAAAACTCGGCCAAATTCAACCTTTGCCTATGAGAGGCATCACTCCATGTTCCAACTCTTCAAAAGCACAAGAGGATCTTAGCGCATTTGAGTACCTTTGAGTCAATTAAGCTAAATATTTTAAGTAGAAGAGAACACAGCTGGCTAGGAAAGTCCTATTTCTTTTGCAATTGTATTTTTGTACTCTCTGGGACTCAAACTGAGAAGGTAGCAAAAAAAAAAAAAAATCTAAATCAGCACTGAGTTATTTGTATAAAAGGCAGGTTCTGGAAGTGTTGAGCAGTAAATGGGCCTTGCTGTCTGCTGTGGCACTATTCATATGTATGTCACTATTCATATTAAAACGTGTGCTTAAGTACTTTGTCAAGGTAGAGCCTAAATCTGAATACTTCCTTTGATAAACATATATGTCCTTCCAATTGGGATTCAAGTGATCAAGGAACAAAAGATGTCTGAGGGCAATTCCCAGGTCATTTCCTGCGAAAAGCCCCTGCATGCCCTTGTTTGCCATGCATTTCAGAAGAGGCTGAGAGCCCTCTGATCCTGATGCATGACAGTCTTGAGACTAAAGCTGAGAAGGAATGTCTTGCATGGATGTATCCTGTGTATCGGGGAGCAGGAACATTTAGATACAAGATTGCTGAGCCCAGTAATTTGAATTTTGATTTGTACCTTGAGTTCACTTTGTGGGTAACTCAAATCCTATTGTCTTCTAGGCAGTCTACAGGCCACGAGGGCTTTGATGGTGGCTTCAATACTCCTGGGGCTCGTTGGAGTGTTTGTTGCTGTGACAGGCATGAAATGCATGAAGTGCATGGAAGATGACCAGGTGAAGAAGATGAGGATGGCTGTCTTCGGTGGGGTGATCTTCATCATTTCAGGTTGGTAATGTACAGATGTGTGGAGCGTTAAATGTGCTGTTTCCTAGGTGATAAATGTCCAGTACAGGATGTGGGAGGGCTTGATGTGTCTGGGAACTCCTTAGAGGACTTTGGCTCAGGCTACCTGAGGCACCTTGGCACTGGTGTTACAACCTCTATATGGACTTCATGCTTTCCATATCTGTTGGCAGAACTGAGTTTGACCCTGCTTCAGTGAAAAAAGGCTGTCAGCAGAGCAGTCCTGCCTTTCCTGCAGTGTAACTGTGGGAAACCTCAAATCTGGTCTTAACTTCTCTCCCAACCAGCACTAAATAGAACAGCTCAGAACCTCCAGGGTAGCAGCAGCTCAGCTTTACTCCAGATGCTGATTCTGCTGCATCCTTATTTTTTTGCAGTGATTTTGCTGATTGTTTTTGAAGCCATGACATCGTGTTCTTTTTCTGTGCAGGTCTGGCAGCGCTGGTGGCCACGTCGTGGTATGGCAACAGAGTGGCTCGGGCCTTTTATGACCCTTTCACCCCTGTAAACACCAGGTACTAACCCATTTGGTATAACACAATAGTTGAGCGTGATAAATACTCACAGGGCTTAGTTTTGAGTAGCAGTCACTCAAAACAAAGAAAGGAATTTTCTGGGTTGGCTCCAGGCTGTGCAGAAAGGGCTGGGACCAGATCTCATTATCCATGTGGCTCTTAGGGCTTGGCTTTAAGGTAACATCAGTGGGACTTCTGTGTCCCCCACTACATGCTAAAGGCCTGGTTTACACAGACCTTGGAGGTGACCCAAAATACTGATTGAAGCCCAGCTCTGAGCTTTGAGGGTTGACAAAGCCTGACTGCTCCAAGCTGCTGCCTTGTAGGGAGCCACATCCATCCCCGTTTCTGCCTCCTGCTTCATGTGAATGTATTACGACAAGTAATGACTCTGGATTGCAGTGATTCTCACTTTCTCCCTTCTTTCTTCTCCAGATTTGAGTTTGGGTCAGCTCTCTTCATTGGCTGGGCAGCTTCATCTCTGGCCATACTGGGGGGATCCTTCCTCTGCTGCTCCTGTCCACGGAGAGAAACTTCATATCCACCCACCCGAGGCTACCCAAAAAATGCCTCCTCCACAGGGAAGGATTATGTATAATGAAACAAAGAAGAGGAACCACCAGCACTGGTAGTGAAAGCATTTTGGAGAGGACACTACAATGCCACTGTCCTGAGCAGAGTCCAGACTCTAGGTTCTGCCTTCCTCTTCTCCCAAAAATGTGTATATTTTTGTAACCCTCTTTGCTACTGGACATAACTTCTCCTTTCTCTCCCGGCCCGTGGAGGAAGGCTAGCCTAGATTCATAGGTCTTGCCCTGGAAAGATGAAACCTCCAAGCTTGGGTTAAGTTTAGTATTTGGGAGTAAAAGGGAAAATGATACTGTTTTTATAGATGGATGTTGGTGCTTTTTTTAGTTGGTTGTTTTTATTTTTTTTTAAATAGATGGTAACAATTCAGTCCCATATCCCATTTAGAGCCCAGTGTGGTGTGTGTAGAAATTAAAGGAACATATATTATATACAAAATTGTGAAACCAATATCTTAAGGGGAAACATAATTTTGGGGAAAAGACTTTACATGTAGGAAGGTTTGGAGAGATGCGAAATGCCCTTGTACTGTCTTATTGGCATAATTTTCAGCACCCTCCTTTCCATGCAGACGAAGTGTCAGAAACAAATTGCTGTGACTTAACTGGAAATCCACACTGTCTGTGCACATGCTGTTGGCTAATGGAAGATGCAGTGTAAGGTAGAGACCACAGAAGTTACCAGACGCCCAAAGCATCTGCAGGTTTCCCTGGTGCCAAGGAAGAGCTCAAGGAAAGGATTGCCTTCTGTTTTCACTGTGTGTCTGGTGAGGCTGTGGCTGTTCCTTAGATGTCGAGCACTGTCACTGACCGTTTCTCTGTGTTACCACCCTGGCAGCTGAGCTTGAAGCTTTATGCCCCTGTGTCTGTTACAGGTCACCTTTTAACACTCTCCTCTTTCCTCGAGGCTTTCTCATTTGGGCTGTTTCCCAATCTCTGTTTGCCTGATGCAGCTAGCTGTGTGTTAAGCCAAACTGAATGCACTGCCACTCCCTGATGTTTCCCCAAGGATACCTCACACGCTGCCATTCCATCCTGTCTATTTCTTGTAAACACTTTCAGTGATGATATGAAGGCAAATTTCAAGAAAACTGACCCAAAGGTTGCGGCATTTGCTTATAATCCAAGCTCACCAAAGAGGAAGAAACAAACATTTTAAAGATCTAGCTATCCTTGCATATTGAGTCATATCTAAAAAAATAATAATGCTGTTCGTCAAAGATTCCCACCCCTTCTCCTGAAACACCCAGTCAGTCACTTGGTGTTGGCTGACACTGGGAGTTAAGCCTTGTGATTCCTAGGGGGATGGTGCCACTTCTCCAAAGCTCAACTTTTTTGTATAGAAGGAAACTGGTGCTTCTGACCAGGCTTTATAATCATGTGTATGTTCAGAGGCATCAGATCTCTTGATTTCCTTCTGTAGACAGGGAGAACCTCTGGCTGAGCTATGTACCACGCTGGTGGTCTGTACAAGCCTTGTACCTCTGTTTTACCTGACTCCTGCAGCATAAAGTTACTGAAAGAAACCAGCCAGAGCATTTGCTTCAGGCTCCAGTTGATGTTGGCCTGTAACTTGGAGCTGGGCCATGCGGCTTCCCCTTCTCCATGGGGAATTGCCTGTGCACAGCAGCTGCCTCAGGAGACCTCTTGTCTTGGGAGGTGGCAGCTCAGGTCACATTAAAGAGCTGCTGAAGTCTGTGCTTTTGTATTTGCATTAACCCTGAGCCAGGGAGCAGATGCTTGTATTGGGAACTTGTACAAAGTGTTTAAACAATTTCAATAAATGGACTTTTTTAAGGAAAATCAGACTATTACTTCATTTCTTGTTTTTGAGCAGAATTTGGAACGGTGCACATGGAAGTGAAGAGTGGGACTTGGGCTTTTGGGAGCCTGCCTGCAAAGATGGAGCTTGTTTAGTTGTGTGTATCTACAGCAGACATAGGTGGGGACAGATCTTCTGCAGTGAGTCAGGCAGCTGTGGCCTCTGGCAGAAACTCACCCAGTAATTGCTCTGATTGCAGCCCAGGAACCAGAAGGTCTGCTCTGCTCCTCAGCAAGGCAGGCTGCACCCTGGGTGGAGCAGGAAGGGGCAGGGGCAAGGCAGACAGCTCCCTGGCAGGGGAATGGGAGCTGCAGGAATGGGGAAGGGATGGGGCACAGAGCCAAGGTCTTCCCAGGAGAGGTGCTCTCCCCTCAGCAGCAAGAGTCCTGCTGATCCATATGGGACTCCTTCCATCGCACTAAAGCCCTTTAGGGAGTGAACTGTGCTTCTCCTATTGTAACAGCAGGACCTTTTTTGCAGGCCAGGTAGAGAATGGTTCCTGTTGGGCATGGGGTCTTCTAACCTGCACTGATATCTTCCCAGGATAGCAAGGCTCTATCCTCCTGCCTCTACCTGCCCTAGGAATCTTCTGTTCATGGGGTTTTTGAGTTCATCCCTTTCATATTTTTAAGTACTTGTGATGAGAGGGAAACTGTACTCAAAACATTTTCTTAAATTCAGTCAAGGAGCTGCCTCCTCTAGTCCCTCACTCTCCAAGGGCTGTTTGCTTTTGTAATTACAAACAATAGGAACAAAGCTAATTAGGTCTTGTGAAGCTGGCAGAGCAAAACAGCCAGGCATGTGGCTGGCTGAGTGAGCTTGCAGTGCCTGGAGCAGGCTGGTTGCCTGGCATAGTTTGGGGTCTATGGTCATTCTTATTCCAGCCTGTCAATTAGTCAAGGATTTCCATTGAGATTAATTTTTTCCCATGTTTTTGTGCACTCTCCCTCTCCAAGGACTCATGCAACTTTTTACTCTGAAGTTTCCTGGGCAGAAGAAAATAGGAAAGCAATCCCACCAATAAAATGGTCAGTAACACTTCTCAGCAGCTGGCAAAAATAGATCACTGCAGGAGATGCAGATGTGTGAGTGAGACTGGCACAGAGGCAGGAGCCAGAGGCTACCTTGTTTGTTTGCTATACTTTTAACTGGACAAAATTCAAAGCCATACTTTCATTTCATCTCCCTTTCTGCCATGATCATGCAATTCTACTTGGCCACATTTTCTACAACCCTTTGGCCATTTCTGCTGTAGGTTGCATAGAAAGAGAGTTGCATGGGTTGAAATCTGGGGGAGTTTCTCACTGGATTTCAGTCTTTGCACGTGACTGACATTCCTGCTGCTAATGCCATCTTGCAAAGAAATGATGGCATTTGTCTCTGCAGACAATAGGAACTTTGACTGCTTCTTGGCATCTTCTTCCATATCATATTTATTATTCACATGGTGCCAGAGCTCTCTATACTATGCAGGGAATTTCACTGTCAGTGGGAATTACATGCTCATTTATATTGCTTAGATATTTCGAAGGAGTAAGAGACCTCGAGATGTTTTTGGAATAGCATCAGCCTGTTGGATTTCTTGGCTTCTCCAACTCAATAATTTTAAGAAATCATCCATGCCTAATGCCTTTTTCAGATTCAGTTTCTGATTTGCACATGAGCTTCTTGTAATAATTTGGCTTTGTTTTCTGTATTGTTCTGAACAAATAGCTAAAGAGTATTAAAGCACTGAAAACCCACAATTAAGACTCCAGAAATAGCCAAGAGACCTAGTGACAGCTGTTTGTGAAACACTTATACAAACTTAGAATCTTTTTAATATAAGGCAGAAGCAGAAATAATGACATTACTGAGGAAAAGAAGTTAATGAATGACTTCTTAAGAGAAAACTCCAGAAATAAAAGTCAGAAAGAAAAAGTCAGTAACCTTCTGAAGTTGCTCAAAAGCAGATTTACAAATCTAGATGAATAACCAGACTGAAAGAGCTCGAGCCTTTGTCCTGTACATGGAGACAGACAGTGAAGTGACAGTGATGTAAAATTGTCTCAGTGTTGTCACAAAGGACAGCTAAAAGCTGGCAATGGTCGCAGCATCTTCCATAAGTCTACCTGGAAAGCTATTTTGTGGTCAGCTCTCTGCACAGTGTCAGGGCTGTAGTCAAATCACAGAACAGCCTGGGTTGGAAGGGACCTTTAAAATGTCACCTTGTCCTTGCCCCTGCAATGGGTGGGGACATCTTCAATAAATCTTGCAATGTCAGACCTCACAAGCGGCCAAAGCCCTGGCAGCTAGTTTGTACCCCATCAGGATTACTCTTCCCACAATGTTGTTTGCCGCCACCTCAGCACCTACCAGCTGGCAGAGGAGGTGGCTGGTGTCACAGGGAGCAGAGGAGCCGCAGGTTCACAACCGCGTGTTTCAGCCAGGGCTTTGCATCCAGCTGATCTGAGCTTTCCAAACTGGCCTTTGGATTGCAACACAAACAGTATTGCAAGGGTGTCCTCCCCGTCCCCCTTCATTAGACTCTTCATTCCTCCACTCCCACTGGTTCTTCAATTTGCCTTGTTGCTGTTTCCCTGCTTCTAGAAGTCCAGCCTGCGACAAGGAGCTTGTTCTTCTACACCATATTTCTTTTGACCCTTTCTGCAGCTCCTGAAGTCCTGTGCTCGGGCATCTGCATCACTGAGCAGAAAGGGAAAAACACTCCTTTGTTGAGCCTCATGTGCTTGATTGGAAAACATCCCAACTCCTACAGCTTTTCCAGACAAGCCCTGCCTGGATGCCTAGCATACTGCATCAGGGACTTGGTGTTCCTAGGGTCTGCATTCCCTACAGGGAACCTGCTGTGAACACCAGGAGCCCCTGGAGCTATGGACCCTGTGGGTTCTCCTGCTTGGCTGCCACAGGGGCCACATGGAGCCTTCAGCTAGTGGGTCCTGCCTGGGCTGGGGTCCAAGCCCTGGGCAACCTACCTGGATAACACATCTGCTGGGTTTGCCTTGAGGAACAGAAGCCACCCTCCACTCCTATCTGGTTCATCAGGCAGGCCCAGGGGCAGGTTTCATGTCAAAAACATTAATTTTGATGTTAAGCTTACCATATTGCCTTACTCTAGAATGGCTGTGCTTCCATTGTGTCCTGATTCACTGTAGTTGTACAGGTCCTGCCTCCTGCTAGGAGGACTATTTGGGAAAGTGTTTTCATCACCAGGCAGGTCCATCTGACCATACCAGGCTGTTGCTGGCTGGTAGAGGCTAGGTGGCACATTCTGGGACATTGCACAAGTCTGTGTTCTTACCATGGTGTTTTTGTACTTCACCTACCACATCATAAAATTCCATACCTGCAAAAGCTACATCATTGTCTCTTGTCTAAGAAGGTGAAGGAAGTGGCTAACATAAAAAATTGCATTTTCAAATCAGAGGATCCCCAGGACTGAGGGGTACAAAGATGGCCTTTGCCAATGTCCTATAGCTTGGAGGTGGGTTTTAACGGAAAAAAAAAAAAAAAAAAAAAAAAAAAAAAAAAAAAAAAAAAAAAAAGAAAAGAAAGCGAGGGAAGAACAACGTGAACTAGCTAGTGCCAAGCTTCTAGCTAGTGCCAAGCTTTCTTACTTCCCAAGCTACTAGAAAGTCCCAGCTATGTGAAAGCTGCTTCAGTGCTAGTACCAGTGTTCTCCCCTGCCACGGATTCACCTCCCACGGCAGCCAAGGGCTTTGGCTTTTATTTTGGGAACCACACAGCAAGGTTCAGCAGGTGGGAGGCATGGGATGCTGCTGTTCCCAGCCCGGCACTCCTGGCTGCCCTCGGAGCCAGCTGCCCCAGCACGACAGCAGCCAGGGAGACTGAAAACAAGCTCAGTCAAGGAAAAAAAAGCAAGAAATAGCATTCTTATTACAAGGTAAACAGCATTAACTCCGTCTCGGGGGAGTAGAAACATCACGGCGGTGATCGGCTTTTCTGCCCACAAGCTGTGGAAGGGCGGTGGAACGCGCTCCACCCTCCCCCTTGTGTAACGCTCCCGCAGCAGCTGTAAATAATCATTTACCTGTGTCTGCTCCTCTTTCGCTGCTTTTGTGGTGCACTGCAGCCCCCGGAGGGTGGCTGCCCTGAGGTGTGCGTGGCGGAGCCTCAGCCCGGGGCTGGCAGGGCTCTGTCCCTCGCAGCCCGAGCTGGGAGCCCGGGTTACTCCTGCGAGCGCGGCTGCCAGCTGCGCTAGGGGGATGGGAGAGTGTGGGCTGCATTTGTTGTTTTTCCAGGGAAAAGAGCTCAACGGTTCCTTTTAATTATTGTTTTCCCAGACCCACAATAACATTTCTCCACACTGTATTCTCTAGAAAAGGTCTGGTAAAAACACATTGACCAAAATACACCTGCCAGAGAGCCAGGTCTACTTGTTTACCTGACTCCAGGATTTCAACACAGGTGCTCTGAGGTCTTCTCTGAACCTTTCCTGACTTCAAGTCCTCAGAAACTGGGGACAGAAAAGGGAATCCAGTCCCTTTCTATGTGCTTTTTTTTTTTTTTTTTTTTTTCCCAATGAGTAAAAATGCCTCAGAACTGACTCAGACCTATGAGTAGTCACTTTTACTGGGATTTACTGGTCACTGTCACACTGTAACATGACAAAGGCATCCTTTGGGAAGTGTTCGTGGGATGGATGCTGTGGGAGCATGAGCAGAAATGTGACCATGGCCAGGCAGCCCTGTGCACAGAGCAGGAGAGATGAGGAGTAATGAAACCCTTGGCCATCCTTCAGGGGGGATGTGGCCTTGGCACAGCAGGCAGAGTCTGCACAAGAGGGAGTCTAATTTACAATGCCCTGTAATTTGCTGATGCTGTAATATGTTTAGCTTGGGGAGAAGGCTGTGTTGATATTAATGTGTTCACTCACATTGGAGCTGTGGTGTGTCCCATCCACATGGAAAACAATGCCACACAGGGCTGGGGCTGGGCCACCCTCGTGAAAATAACGGGCAGTAGCCCAGCTGAGGCTGAGCTGTTGGGTTTTCATGGGTGGGAGCATTCCCCTGAACCCTCCAGACCCAAGTAGGATGTGACAGCCCAGCACCTGCCATAGTGATACTCACTCTTCATTAAGAACTAGTGCTGAAGGTAATTAGACTTCAAGTGTCAGTACAGGACCAAGCAGGAAACCTAATGCTTTTGAACTGGCCCCAAATCACTAATTGCAGTGTCAGAAAACATTGCTCCATTTCCCCCATCTATGACTTTTTCTCTAGATGGTGCTTTTTTGAGTCCAGGCAGTGAAGGTGAGAATGTTGTTGTCAGTACCAACAGTGATAGCAGAAATACCACAAATGATATCAAGGCACACACTGGGGAGACAGACAGACAGACAGACAGCAAATAATTAGTGCTCTGTGGTCAAGTCCTGCTTTGGGATACAACATTGTCCTGGCTCAAATATGCCTCTCTGTTTGCCTGGTAAATTTGTTAGTAGTAATTGCTTACACCTGTGCAGCACTTGAGCTCAGGGCACTGCTCCAGGCTGTCTGCTGCTTTTTTCAGGGTAAAACTGCAGGATTAAGCCCTGCAGATACAAAAAAAAAGTATTTTGAAATTCAAGCTAACTCCAGAGTAAGTATTTCTCTCCACAAGACTTACATGGCTCTTTACACCTAAATTCTTCATCGTCCTCAGAGCAGCCAAGTGAGTTAGGACAGTGTGTTCACTCTGCTTACAGATGGGCAGCAGGCAAACTATAGCCCTGAACCTTAAATGCCTGAAACCAAGTGAAGTGTCTGCAGATCCTGGAGGCTTTGGATTTTGGTCTTATGTCATCTGTGCTGGTGCTTCTCCTCCTCCGCAAATGCACCAGACGCTCAGGGAGTTCTGTGTGTTGGTGTGGGACTACCCAGACATGAGGAGCTATTAACTCTGTCTGCAGTCACTGGATACAGATGGAGCACTCAGTCCTCAAGCTGCCTGGGAAAAGGGAGAAGTCTCCCTTGCTCCATCCTTGCCAGCCATATGTGCTTGAGTCCTTTTAGCCATCTCTGGAGCACACTATCTGAGTGAAGAGTTTTCTGCTGGGTTTGCCAGTGGGTGGTCAGGCCAGCAGAAGGCAGGGAGCTGGGCTGAGACCCTGCAGCTCAGAAGCAAGAGAGAAAAGCAGAGTGGTAGGGTAGGACCCAATGACTCCCTGGGCAAGGTAGGTCAGCAAAGCTCACAGGCTTTCCACAGAATTCCTCAGAAACTGTAATAAGTAAGAGTTTGCCTGGAGTTCTGTGTTTCGGAGAAATGACAAAATTTTCCTTGCACACACCTAATTCTACTGAAGGCAAGAGTTAGTCCTGATGCAGAGCAGCTCTTATCACTGCAAGATAATATTTTAATAGGAATTTCCTTACAATTTGTTCCCAGAGCCAGGCTCAGGCCAGCTTTGAAAGATGACATCAAAGTTAGGACCAGATGAAAACTGCTGTTACAGAATTGCACTTGGGATGAACCTTTTTCCAAAGAAGACATATCAGGTGTTTTGAAATAAGTTGAAAACATTAATTACAGCCGAAGCAGTAGTTCATAATGTGACAGGCCTTTTAGAAATTGTTGCCATAGATCGCAATGTCAATATTGCAAAAGAGTAGATTGTTTCCATCATAATCAAGTTGTCTAGCACTGAATAATGGACTACTGGAGGCTGCCTCTTTATCTTGGCATACACAGAGCTCAGCAGTGTGTGTCAACACCAAGAACACTTGAAGGATTGCATTGCTTTGTCTGCTTGGACCCAAAAGTACAAGGGCTTTGGAGGGATTCAAACTGTTTTGTAAAGTATCTACTCTAAGCCAGCTTACCCCCATCTAATACGGGCAAACTTGCTTATCTGTGTCCTGGTGTTCAGAATTTAGCCCTCCCTTTCCTCCTATTATTCACCTGGATAATGAAATCTGTGCTGTGTGAAAGGGGCAGTGACACAGAGTGCACATGAACTTGTAGAGGTTTCCTTTGGTGCACTTCTACCCAAATTATTCCAGTGTTATATAAATGGTGTCAGCCCTCAGCCCCTCTGAGCAGTGGCTTCAGCTAAGCTGTGCCAGGTGCTGTACAAACAGCTCAGAGCTTGGAAAAATACATAATATATTAAGGGTGGGACAGAACCAAATATATACACTCAAATCAACTTGTCCATGCATGACTGGAGCGCAGTAACAGCTCCAGCAAAGCAGCCAGTGTTGAGCTCAGTGTCCCTGAGCTGGCAGCTCCTGGACTCCCTTTTGGGGCATAACTTGGCTGTTCCTCCTAATTTTAAAGACGGCATACCTATGGAAATTATAGGACAAATACAGCACAGAAGGTTCCTGTACTGACCATAGTCTTGTCCCTGTTTAGTTCATTTAAGCATTTCTTACAGAAGAGCTGCAGATGGGACATTAAGTGCAGGGCGAACTCTGCTCTCTTGTCGCTAAAGCAGAGATGTTCAAGTAAAGTAGTGGATCTGCTAATCTCTTCCATGATGAGATTTAGATAATGGCTTGTTTGGGACTTCCCTGTGACATGGGTAATTTTGATTCACATCTCTTGGACAAATGGGAGCTAAAAGCAGTGATTACAACATCCATGATTTCCCACAGGAGATTCTTTCAGGACATTTGAGTTTTTACCTTTTTGCAGAACTAAAAGAAGTTCAGAAAAAAATGCTGATAAAACCTAAACACACACTCTTCCTTCTTTCCATGGAATTCAACTGCAAAACAACTTACAATGTAGCTAATAAAAAATGGAAAGTTTCCTTTCAGAGTCATAGCTTCTCCTCTCAAGGGCAATTGAGGCAATTTCCTATGAAATCCTGTGTCTGCCCAGTGCCAGTAGCAGTGTTTTTCTTCTCAGGATATATGGCTGCACATATTTGTGGAGGCCACCAGTGTACTTACTGCTGGATGTGCCATAACATCCAGCCTGGGATGGGAGAAGGTGTCCCTCCCCACAAGCATGGGTCTGCTCCTAACACCAGTAACTCTCATCCCCATGATCCTTGGGGCTCCTGTTGGCAGTGAAATCTCTTCCATGTCAGAGATTTATTTTTCCCTGCTGATGTTTCTCATGCGGCTTTAATTCTGTTTGTGGAGGCAGCTGCATGCACAGATCAGAGGAACGGGCTGGGCTCAGAGTCAGCTTTCCACAACTTATCTCTGGTTGACTAGGGCAGGTGGGGAAGGGAGGATGTGGGCTCCATCCGTCCCAAAACCTGTGGGATGGCTCAGGATTGTTACTGTAGTGATGATATCTTCTTGCAGAGAAGACCAGAAGAATGTGGTGGGTGCAACCTGGGACACATTCCCACACCCGCCTCTTGTATTTACACTCATTCAGCTCCAACATCCCATTAAGCTTGATGGAAGCAATTAAAAAAAGCAGCAGTAGCTGTTCTTGCTCATTTGTGAAAATCAGCTAGTGAGATTCTGTTACAGATGAGCAGTCAAATTTTAAGCTGACTGGTGAAGTTAGGTTCTCAGGGTAATTCTGTCTTTTGGAAATGCTGTGTGCATGTGCGTGTGTGTCAGTGTAACATAACCCAGCCCAGCACAGGGAGCCTTCCAGCAGGGCAAAGTTTAACTGCTCAGTAGAGTGGAGAATGGGGACCTGTTCAGACTAGGACCAAGAGGACAAGAAGTGTGTAAGTGCAAGCATGCACATCTGTAGGTGGCACACACACACACTGGACTGTTTGCAAAGGCCAATGCCAGAACATTAGAGGTGATTCTAACATCTGCTTGAAAAAGACTTCTAGCCATGTCATAAGAGAAATGAAAGCTTGGAACTGCTGCCATTTGTGAGGCAATTTCTGTTATTTTGTGTGGGGATCCCACTGGGAAATTTGTTTGTTGTAACAACACAGGAAGGGAAGAGGTTTTCCTTTTATCCTGCTAGGACAGCTACCATTGGCATCATATCCCTGTTCTCATCTGGTTGTGATCCATATTCAAACCAACAGAACTTGTCCATAGCTACCATTCTGTAAACAGTAACGATCTACAGCTAGCTTTTATCTAGATTGAATTAAGCAGGCAGCTTAAGATGTAATATATTCACTTCCCTAGAGCAGGAAGGGATGGATTGGACCCCACTAGGAAAGGGCTTCCCTCAGTTCTGATCACAGAAGCTTGGGACTGCAGCTGCTCGAACAGGAAGCCCTTGAGTTACAATAAAGTGTCCTAAATGTGGTTGACAAGCTTCTGACAAAACCAGTGGTGAGCCCCTGCTTCAATTGGGTGCTCACATCAGTTCTAATCCAGAAATGATCACAATCTCTGCAGACTGGTACTATTTGAAAATGCCATCAGATTTTCCGGCCCGGAAGTGCCCTGGGGCAATCCTCGGCTATTGACTCTGGACTTCCAGCAGCCGCCGAAACTCAAACTAAATCCTTTCTCATTTTGGATAAACAAACCACCCTTTGCCTCCCTGTTCTCCATCCAACAGAACACTCACTCTTGTAAATGAAAGCAAGCTAATTTACTCATCTCAACTGCTCTTTTCCCAACATGATATTCAATGCTGTGAGTCACCAAAAAAGGCTCTCCCTTTTTCCATGAAGGTCAGCAGCAGCTTTAGCAGGGAGCAGGTGCCTGGTCATAGCTCCAGGCTGAGCTGGCAGCACCAGCAGCAGTGCCCAGGTGGAGGAAGATTTTCTGCATCTGCCTCTGCCAGAGATACAGCACCTTGGACCGTAATGTCACAGGAGGTCAGATAAGCAAGATAAGTTGCATTGCTTGAGCCTTCTTTTTTAACAACTCTTTTTGGATGCAAATAATTCAGTTTAATACAGGTAGGTGCTGCCCCAGGTCTAAACATAATTTGGGTGACAAATGAGGAATGGCTTAGGGGCAGGGAGCAGTCACCTAACTTTAGAAACAGTTTAATCTCTCTCTTAGAGCTGCAACAATGAGGACTTTTCTTTGTGTTTCTGCCCCTAAACAAAATTCTTTTGTTCTGGTGCAGTTTCTCCTCCCCTGGAATTTGCTGTCCCAACTGCCTCAGTCATGCTCAGGCTTGCTCCAATGCCAGCAGTGTCTCGGAAGTCTGGTGAAACCTGAATGCTCCCTTCTCCCCCTCTATGCCTGTGTCCAGGCACCGAAATAGAAGCCAGGAGCCATTTCCTGCAAGATTGTTGGCCCAACAGCAGTGCATGAGGAGCAGGAACGGAGGGATGGCACCTGCTGGAGCCCAGCCTTTGGGGACAGATACTGACTCACTCAGATGTCCAGAATGTTGGTTGACTCACCAGGAGCATGTGAGACTTGTCCTGAGTCTCCAGTGAGTGTTTTCACACCCAGGCACACCTCAGCTGGAGTGGAAGGCAGGAAGCCATCCAGAGAAGCCACCAGCTCAAGGTTAGGGCACTGCCATGGGAGGACATTTGCAGCCTCCAAGCTGACCAGAGCAGGAACATGTATTAAATCTTTCCTCTTTCACATGGATATCCCACAAGTCAGTACCAGCACAGGCTGCCTTTGTTCAAGGTGGCCCTGTTTTTGGCTTTGATCATGTCTAGGGCAGAGGATGGAGAAATGCACACCAGCCCTCCAGCCTGAGCTGCCCCATTCAAGGAACTCAGCTCTTGGGCACCTTGGCACAGCTTGGTGAAAGCTTGGGATCCTGATGGGTACAAGGACCCTCTTAAATGAGGAGCCACAGGCTAGAAGCCACCCCATCCCCACCAGCTGAGACCCATGGATCAGCAGTCTTGGTGGCTGACTCAACCCAGCTCTCCCAATCGACCTCACTGAGGAGAAGTTTCTAAATCATGGTGTGACTTTAGAATCAGGTGAATCAGCCACTTGATCAAGAGTCACTCTAGGATTAATGGATTTGAGGGCAAGCTTAACTGTGGCCATAGGCTGAGGTCATTGTCTAAAGGGCAACATCAAAATGCAAAGTCAGTGAGATGCCTGCTGCAAGAACCCCCTCCATTTTGTTGCTGCTTATGGAGCTGAGCAGACATTTCTTCACACAGAATCAGAGCAGTCTGAAATCTCCTGTGTCATGCTTAACTCTTATCAGGTTCCTCTACACATAATTGCAACAGGTAGGATCAAGCCTAGAATGGAAAAGCAGCCCTGTGTTCAGTGAGGGATTCGCACTGGTAGTGTCCAGCCATGTTGCTCAAAGGGCCAGTGTGAAGTGTGAAGTTGGGAGCTGGAATCATTGGAGAGAGCAAAGTTCCACCTGGAGAGGCTGTTACCATCAGCACTGCCTGCATCTGCTTATGTGGCACCCACTCTGAAGTTGTAAGTGGGGAGCAGGAAGGGACCCACTCTGTCCCTAATTGAGACTCTGTCTACACCCTCACCTTAGCTTCTTGCTGTATCCTGGTTTGCTTTTTCTCCCATGCCTTGTGGGAGCAAAACTCAGGTTTCAGGAAGCGTCTCATTAAATTTTCTGTATTTTGAAATGGAGTGACTCACTCTCACCAAACCAGCCGCTGTTTTGTCCTTGCTCTGTGCACTGAGACATGCAAGGACCCACCCCTGCTCCACGAGTGGCCCCAGAACTCTGGGGAGTCGGGGGTCCAGGCAGCAGCGAACACTCATCACCTTCCCCCTCAAAAAATGTCCCTCTGTGGCTTTTAGACACAAACATGAATGTACATGAAAGGGCAGTGGGTGGGGGCTTGTGCTGAATAATAAGCAGCAGCCAAACAAGTCGAGCAGGTCTGTGGAAGCAATTCAGGCAAACCCTAAAGATCGGTAAGGTGAGATGTAATTATAATCCCTCTGAGCTGGGACACTAGGAGGAGCCGAAGGACCCACGACACAAACATCAGCTGTACAGCCCTGCTACACCAGGGGGAACTAGGCCTGAGTAACAACTTGTTTACAACTTCACATCAGTCCTGGCTGAGCCAGCCCCACAGTGGTGTAACTCTGAGCACCTTGTACCTTGGCCAGGCCAAAATTTTTGGGGTATAAGAGGAGATAGGGAAGAGGCACACAGGTACATAGGTCGAATTTTCTTTTTTCCTTTCCTGTGTCACATCCTAGAAATATTTAACTGAAGAAGAATTTATTCAGGATTTTCCCCTTGTTTTCTATTGTGTGTCATGTGCTTTGCTGGTGTGTTGATGATGGATGAACTGCAGAGCAATAGCTCATATCCAGCAACAGTAAAATGAAAGTTCAGAGCCCAAGTAAATGGTCTCCAAACCGGTACTGCCCTGTTAGATAATAAAGAAGCCAAAAGGTACCTTGGTTATCACCAGAAAATAGCGTGAGGGAACATCCTGCTCATTCAGCTATCCCTAACTCGTTTTCTTTCTTTAGCTGTATGAAGTTTCCAGTCTCAGTTGTCCAGTTGCACATCATGAAAGGGTGGCCCTTGGAAGCCAAGTGCCCAACCAGAAGCTGAAAGAAACCAGTTATATCCAAAGACAAAGCTTAACTTAATGAGCATCATCAACAGAGAAAATTATGAAAGCGCAAGAGTTTCAAATTGTCCTGTCACTTCAGATAAGATCTGACTTTCTACACATAAAAATGGAAGTAAAATTAAAGGGGGGGGGGGCGAGAAAGAAGCTGGGGAAGTGCTGGAAGATTTCAGGCTTTGTTCTTTCATCACAAAAAAAAGAAAAAAGAAAAGAGGGGCACGTTTTCCCCTTTGTAAGTTGTATTTAAGAGCTAGACCCTTCTTAATTTCAAGCCAAGGGAATTTTTGCTTTTGAGTTTGAAAAAAGCAGAATCAGAGTCATGATTTTTAAATCCCAGGCATGTTTTAGAAACAGATTCAAAAGCACATGCTCACTGCAATTATCTACGCCTGCGGTGTTTTCAGACATGTGGACTTCAGGAAAACAATAGCCAGCCCTGTTATCAGCACAAAGGAGGATCAGTTTGGAATTACCGTACCTGTAATGCAGGCAGCCCTCAGCTTCCATTACCGCTGTTCAGCTGTGAATTTACTTAGAGAATTCCTGAAATAGAGAGAAAGAAAGAGAGAGAAACAGAGAAAGAGAGAAAGAAAGGACTCTTCCCATCTATTTAAAACAAAGGACCATGATGAACAATTGCAGCTCCAGAAAATGGTTGAATAGAAGGGTTTGGTGCTGATGGCAAATATCCAGATGCTACCCCGTGTGATCACTCAGATGCACACATACCTTGGGTAACCGGGCTGGGCTGGTGAAAGGCTGTCTCTTGGAAATCCTAAGCTTGTTATTTAGGTTAACTGCATGTGACTCTTCTATGTATTTGAGTTTAAAACTCCCAGGGACAATATTGTTGAATCTCAGAAAGTCGTGTGGGAATCAGAAAGACATAGGCAGTCAAGCCTTAAGGACTTGACCTGGGGGAAAGAAAAGTGTTGGTGAGTTTTAGCAGGTTCTGGCTCCCTTGAGCAGCTCCAGAGGAAGTGGTACCTCTGAGGTGTTTGCATTGCAAACTATGCTGAGCACGCAGTGACGTTACCTAACCAAAGTACCAGAGACATCCTAAAAACATCGTAGAAATACTGGGTCTCTGTGTCAGGGGCTACAAATCCTCAGTGGCCTGGGTCCTGGGTCTCTGTGCAGCCGAGGGACAGGGGCACAGGACACACCCCCGGTATCTGTAGCAGCCATCTCGGCTCCTTCAGTAATCGATGGGGAGAAACTGGGAGGAAAGCGTGATTCATCCCACCTGCCCGACGCCCCGGCCCGGCTCCCTGCGGGTCGCGGCCCTTCTGCCGGGACAGTGCTCTGTCCCCCTGTGCCGCGACTGCCGGGACGGGGCAGCACCCCCAAACCCGCACCCCGCCTCCCGCACGGGTGAGCCCCTGGGGGCACTTGGCTACAGGAACAAGTTTGTGTCACCCTTATCTGCGTGATCTCAGCTGTGCACTTCATTTCTCCGTGTGGCGGGGGAGGAGCTGAAACCTGCACCAGGCGTGATTCATATGCCGTTACCACGGGTAAGCCCCGTGGTGGCGATTAGCAATCACTTATATAAACCGGGTTTCCAGGGTACGGAGCACCTGTGAACTATGTTAAATCGTAGGCAGAGTGCTCGGGAAGCTTCTGGACCTTTCCGGTCTTTGGCAGGGGCACCCATGGGCTCCCCCCTGCCCCAGGCTAGCCAAAATCGTGATGCTGCATGGCAGGGAGCCAAGGCAACAGCCCTGCCAGAGGGCTTTCCCCCGCGTGGGGAACAATACCCAAACCTCCCTGGCAGGCTCATATGGAGGGAGGAAAAGCCAGCAAGAAAGAGGTTGGGGTGGGGAGGGGGTAGAGCGAGGTGATCCTGCAAGGGAGGGTTGGTTTGGAGAGGGGGAAGTGCGTGGAGGTTTGGCTGGGGAGGAGAGGCTGGTGGAGGTGTAGGGTGAGAAGGTGACAGTGGAATGTGGGGACTCTGAGCAGCCTTGCCGGAGTGATGGGTTGGAGCTGGGAGAAAACCAGTGGAGGAAGGGCAATGAGGCAGATTGTTTTCCAGCTTTCTGTTGCAAATGAACAGAGGTGGGAGAGGCTCTGAGGGTAGATAGGGAGATTCAGCTAATCTCTATCAAATTAACCATTCTTTAAAGACTTGCTGAGCAGGCAGTCGGTCTGTGGGGGATACCGGTGCCAGTCCTGATCCTTATCCTCCTGTGCCCTTGGAAATGCACTGCTCATCGCTAATTCAGCACGTGCAGAGCCTGGGTGAGCCTCGGCTGGGGCTGAGGGTGCCCCGTGCCACCCTCACACAGCCGGCTCTCTGGCAGGGGCCACGCTGAGCCTTTGGTGAAGCTGGATAAAGGGATCTGGGAGAACCGGTCCTGCAGGGAGCCCGGCAAAGCCCACCTGACAGCTAGTGCCCAGCTCAGCTATGCACTGGTTAAAGTCAGCTCCGTTCTCAGGCAGAAAAACCCTCTGATAAGTAGTAAGTCAGCCAGCTGCATATTTACCTTCCAAGGCTGGCCAGCGCTGACATGCTTTGCAGAGCCAGGCCCAGCTCCAGTGAGAGGGGGAGTGCCCGAGAATGCTGCGGCGGGGAAGTGGGAGGATTTATGGCTGTTTGCGATGGGGGTCGGGTGGGTCACCTGAGCCGAGGGGGCCTCCCAGGTCCTTCTCCCTTGCCAAGAAAGACTTTCCTTGTTTGGCCTCCCAGATAGTTGGACCGAGCAGCCCCTTCCCAGGCATCGGGGTCACTTCGGAGCAGCTGATCCTGGGAAATGATCCCATGGGTAGGGCTCCCATCTCAACGGGAACAGCATCCTGCTGGGACAAGATGTGCTCGGAAGGCTGTAGGGAGTTCGGCAGAGAAATGAACCGAGCTGCAGACATTGTTCTGTATTGATGAGTATTTCCCTTTTGCCAGCTGACCATCTCTTTGTACATCCCCACCCTTCCGCGCTGCCCTCACACCAAATAACAGCAAAGTCCAAATATTTCCCAGTAAAATGGGGTGAATGTCTGACCCTGGAGGGGTGCATAGGGATGGAATTTGTTTTCAAAATGCAATGGCTTAGAGAGACTGCTTTACCAACCAGCAGATCGTTCTGCAGCGGCTGCAGCACCCCAATGTTACCCCACCATGAGCTGACACAAACACAGCTACAGCTGAACTCCCCCAGCTCTGCTCGCTTGCTGGTTTCTTGGGTGTTTTTTTACTCTTTTACTAAGAATGCAGGAACCCGCTGCTCCTGGATGGCTCCGAAATGAGTTTCGCTCCTCGCACTCCCACCTGCGGAGTGGAGAGCGCGGCCAGCCGAGCTGCCGGGAGGCACCGCCCGGGGCCCCTGCGGAGCCCGGGCAGCTGGCCACGCACAGGACAGGGCCGTGGGACACGAGAGGGAGATGTGCAGGGAACCCCTGTGCCCCCCGGACATTGCTCTGGCCGCTGCTCCAGGGGAGGCTGTGTGCGGGGAGGGCTCGCAGGAGCAGTTTTCCACAAAACTGGATGAGGTCACAGAGTGTCTTGAGTGACAATAGGTGACACTTTTGGGTTTTCCTCTGAGAGGAGTTCTTGCAGGAAAAGACAGAAATCTGAGTAAGGTCTAGCAGGATTTCCTATAGCCCAGCCCTGGAGACAGGGTCAGTCTTTCTGGGTCAGAGAATATTGAATATTTATGCTAATTGAAAAGCCTGCCAAGGTGAAGGCTGGCTCTACAGGTTCATGGTATGGTCGTCCCACTTGCTGTCTTAAACTGTGCTGAACATCATTTTCAGCTTTTTTCCCCAGTAAATGCCCTGACAAGGTTTGTGTGCTTCTGCTGTTGGCAGGGCACTTTTGTCTGATCCCCATCTCTGAGATTTCTCACCCTAGTTAGGAAACCAGTTGCAGAGCACCATAAACTCCTCTAAACACGAATCTTCTCCAGCCTGGTGAGCCTCCACCTTCCTGACACAGTCTGTGGCCAGGTGAGAGTCTCTGTGTCCCTCTCCAGCCCTGCTTGACCGCCTGCCTTACCCACCACGGGCTAGGCTTTGCAGGCAGGGGTTGCTGCTGCTGCTCAGGACCTGCTCTCACAGCTCCATCTGCAGGTGCTCACCCAATCTGTGCCTGCACTGAGCTGTTCCCCGCAGTGTGGATTTCCAACCAGACTACATTGCTCATGCTGGGCTTGCACAGTCTGTTGCTGCCTTTCAATCGGGTTCCTGCCCTTGGTTGTGACACCGGGGTGCTGCTCCTGGCTGCCCCACTGTCTGCCTCTCCACTCGTGTGTTCTCATGCTTTGCCTCCAAACCCTTTGAGCCAGTCTGTAAGATCCTTCTTATCCTCCTCCAGATCTTCCCCTGAGAGGATATCTGTAGGACAATGATGAGATATTCATTGTCTAGCTATGAGGAGAGGAAGGGTGCGGGGTGGAATCTTTATCTTCCATCCCTGCTGGGACATTGGCTCCTCATGTGGTGTGACCCATTTGCTGACAATCACATTTTCAAACTGAACAGCAGCTGTTCTGCTCACTGCTGGGTGAGAACAGGATCACAAAGCCACGGGGACAGCAATTCCTGGGAAGATGGTCTGAGCAGTGTGCAAGGCTCCTGTACCCACCTGCACATGCTACCCTGCGGCAACTGTCCCTGGACAAGGCAGGAAGGTGTATTTGCCCTCAGTGCAAAGTCCAGGGGCAGTTAAAGCAGAGCCTGTAACATTTCATCATCCCAATGTCCCTCTTCAGTCAGTGCTCCTCAGAGCACGCAGGGGACTGTGGCAGCCTATCCTAGCTTCATTCAGGGCTGTGGACAGTGTCTCTTGCTGCTCCTTTGGTGGCTGCAGCAGTTGTGATGGAGGGTCATACACACCTTTGAAACCAGAGTCACAGGGTTTCTGCATCAATCCAGGTGGTGGATGGTCAGATTAGCATCTGCAAGGAGAGGATATGAGGGCTGAGAAAGCCTCAAACACAAATAACATCTCCAGATCAAATATCTCAGGGGCAGTCATGACTGAGGAGGGGCCTTCTGGTCTTGCTTGCTAATAGCATAAATCCTACAAAACCTAGTGTGAGGTTTACACAGGCAATTCATATTCTGTTGGCTGTGCTTTGTGAAAGACCTGCTCTGAGATATCTGTGGGCAGAGATTGGCAAATTCTACACAAGTGGGAATGTTGAGATATTGGAGCAGACTCTGGGTTTACTTTCCAGGAAGAAAAAGGAACCTCTGCCCAGGGCTGACTCACTGTCAAGTAGGATTTCAGGAGGCTGTTGTACAAGATTATAAAATAAACAGGAACTCCAGCTTACAAGGCTTTTAACTTGACAAATTTCCTTGATACATGAAAACAAAATGAGCTAGAGGTGGTCAGTCCATCAGCTTTCTTTGAGGCAAAGCGTTCAGTCTGGAATGCTCATGGGATGTGCGTTGTTCCTTTAATCTAAGAAATCATGAACATGGTCCCTCCTGTCAGCCAGATGAGTACTTTGCACCCTGTCTCTTGTGCCTGTATGCATAAACCTTGCTCATCCATCTGTCTGGAGAGGATGGCAACAAGGGCAGTTAGACTGATCACTGACCCAGGGTTTGGGAACTGCTGGCTCTGAATTTTGGGCTTGGAGAAATTCTACTGCTTGTGATCTATAAAAGGGAGGGCAATGATGGCTCAGCAAAAGTTGCTTAGAGTGGTTATGGGGGTTAGCTAGTTAATCCCTGCAAAACGCTGTAGGTATCTGAAGTGAGATGGTTATTATTACTGCCCTTCACCCAGGCAAAAAGTGTTCACTTCATCTGAGAACTCAAAGCAGACTGCTCTCATTAAGACACCCAGAAGTTTTTGCAACCTCTTGTATATGTGACCTTGTCAGGACTGACAGGACCAGTCTGTGTGAAATGCACTGTTATGATCCCGTTCATTCTTCTAGCAGGAGAGCATGGTACTTTCATCAGCTCATTTGTCTGATGCAGAGACCAGTGCCTGGGATTTCAGGTCCCAGGACCAAGTCTGGTGTTGGACTAGCTTCACCTGCAGGTTTGCAAACTCTCCATCCTGAGTAAGCTGGCAAGAAGCACATAAATAGCATCAGTCCACTTACACATTCCCACATGGTAAAACCTGGCAGTCCTGGAGCAGAGCATGCCTTGAGCGTTTCAGAACTAGGGAGGGGGCAATGAGGAAGAGACACGCGATGGGAAAACAGCTGATGCGGAATGCTGGAGAGGTGGCAAGGTGCAGGGGATGCCTGTCGGTGGGACCCCGCAGGGATGCCCAGCAGCTCAGCACTGCGGGGTCAGTCTCAGCACTGTGGGGTCAGTCTCAGCACTGTGGGGTCAGTCTCAGCGCTGTGGGGTCAGTCTCAGCACTGTGGGGTCAGTCTCAGCACTGTGGGGTCAGTCTCAGCGCTGTGGGGTCAGCACTGTGGGGTCAGTCTCAGCACTGTGGGGTCAGTCTCAGCACTGTGGGGTCAGCACTGTGGGGTCAGTCTCAGCACTGTGGGGTCAGTCTCAGCGCTGTGGTGTCAGTCTCAGCACTGTGGGGTCAGCACTGTGGGGTCAGCACTGTGGGGTCAGTCTCAGCACTGTGGGGTCAGTCTCAGCACTGTGGGGTCAGTCTCAGCACTGTGGGGTCAGTTCCAGCGCTGTGGGGTCAGTCTCAGCACTGTGGGGTCAGTCTCAGCACTGTGGGGTCAGTCTCAGCACTGTGGGGTCAGCACTGTGGGGTCAGTCTCAGCACTGTGGGGTCAGTCTCAGCACTGTGGGGTCAGCACTGTGGGGTCAGTCTCAGCGCTGTGGGGTCAGTCTCAGCACTGTGGGGTCAGTCTCAGCACTGTGGGGTCAGCACTGTGGGGTCAGCACTGTGGGGTCAGTCTCAGCACTGTGGGGTCAGCACTGTGGGGTCAGTCTCAGCACTGTGGGGTCAGTCTCAGCACTGTGGGGTCAGCACTGTGGGGTCAGTCTCAGCACTGTGGGGTCAGTCTCAGCACTGTGGGGTCAGCACTGTGGGGTCAGTCTCAGCACTGTGGGGTCAGTCTCAGCACTGTGGGGTCAGCACTGTGGGGTCAGTCTCAGCACTGTGGGGTCAGTCTCAGCACTGTGGGGTCAGCACTGTGGGGTCAGTCTCAGCACTGTGGGGTCAGTCTCAGCACTGTGGGGTCAGCACTGTGGGGTCAGTCTCAGCACTGTGGGGTCAGCCCGCCCGGGGCTGCCTGTATCGCGGAGCGGCCGCCAGGCGGCGCTGCGCCCCCGGGCGGGCGGCAGGAGCGGCGCGATCCCGGGATTCCGCGATTCCGCCCCAAATCCCGCCCGGCAGGGCTCCGTGCCTTCGGCTGTAAGGAGCCCAGCGCCCCGAAACAGCACCGTACCACACCGAGCCCCGCGTGTGCCGCTCATCTGTGCTGCTGGATACCGGCGTTTGTTGCCCGGGCTCAGCCGAGGGACCGTGCGGAGGATGGATACAGGAGTTCACCCAGGATGGATACAGGAGTTCACGCAGAATTGAGGCACAAGTTCGGCCAGGATGGAGGCAGGAGCTCGCCCAGGAGCCGCCTGATTCTGACCTTCTTCCCATTGCCCCTTTCTTCCCCACCTGAACGCAGGGGTGGCTGCTCGCAGGGAATGAAGGCTGAAGGCAGATCAGAAGGAAGGCTTTGTGCCCTGCTAATCCCCTTGAGCCCGGACTTGTCACTAAAATGCGTGACTTTGTTCTCAAAGTGTGTTTTCTGCTTTCCCAGTACAGCCAGGTGACTTTGTCCCTAAAATGCTTAGTGTCCCTTTCAAGAGGCTGCCAGCTATAACTTCAGACATCAAAATGGAATGGCAGAACCACTCTGTGTCTCGCCTGTGCTATTGTTTCTCTTCTCTTCTCTTCTCTTCTCTTCTCTTCTCTTCTCTTCTCTTCTCTTCTCTTCTCTTCTCTTCTCGTCTCGTCTCGTCTCGTCTCGTCTCTCTTCTCTTCTCTTCTCTTCTCTTCTCTTCTCTTCTCTTCTCTTCTCTTCTCTTCTCTTCTCTTCTCTTCTCTTCTCTTCTCTTCTCTTCTCTTCACTTCTCTCTTTGTACATCTTAACTCTTTTAGCAACAACTATGTGAACTTAATCCTTATACTTCAGCCAAATTAAATTTCTTTCTTATCTTTCCCTATTAAAGGGAGATGCTTTTCAGGTGGCAAGGACTCACTCCTCCAAGAGGGGATGAATCGAGGGCTGAGGCACTGCTGAGTTCTATTGGGAGTGGAAAGGGTACCAGAGAACAGGGGAATGTTAGGAGGAGCAGCATGTCACCTGGACAGTTCATCAGCCCTCTGGAGGGACAGGGCAGTGCATGGGAAGGGAAGCAGAAGGACCTTCCACCATGGGCTGATATTTTAAATCTTAAATTTTAGAGCATAAACTGTCCCAGATTGAGAGTCTGGGCAAGCATCCCCATGCCCAGGGGCAGGGAGGGCTCCCTTGTAGTCATCTCCTGCAGGTTTTATGTCTCCTCAGGTTTGCCTGCACCCAGCAGAACCCTCAGACCTTCCTCTTGGCCATCTTTGTCCCTTCTCTGCTCTTGCTTCATTTTTCAGCTCTCCTCCCTGCATTCCAGCCCCAAAGGAATAGCTGGGAGGAGGGCAGCAGAATGAGACAAGGAGCTGGGGTAGGAGTTAGAGAAAGACCAGATGGCCATAACTCCTTACTAGTGGTTCATTCTCCTCACATGCCCCCCACAATCTCACTGCATCCCAAATTTCTTCTGCAATACAGACCCTTGCTTGCTTGCTACCCTTCAGCTCCCAAAATACAGCTCATACAGTCCTGTACTTTAACACTCCTGTACTCTCCTTCTCGCCCTGCCTCCATTCCAAGGAGAGAAGGGAAGTCACCCTCACTGTTCCAGTTTACAGGGCACCGTGTCCTCCTTCTCCCCCCTGCACCCATCCCAGCCAAGGGGCTGAGGACAAACATCCAAACTCCTGGGGCAGCCATAGAAACCATAGCATTGAATAATACCCTCCCATGAAGTCCAAGCCAAGGGCTGCTCCTTGCACATGCAGCATGCTGAAGCTGGCCTTGATTTTCAGCACACTTGTGAGGCCAAATCCTGATTTATTTATGGCAGTTTTCCAATCAACTGGGGTAGACCAGGACTCAGATTGACACACACATTCTCACTAATCTTTTGTATAGCTGTACTTTTTCTTCCAACACAATGGTCTTGTTAGTAGCTGGAAGGCTTCAGAAATGTGCAGAACAGATGCAGGTAATTTGGGATTTCCAGTCTTGGGAATATTTTGTGCCCACTGAAGTCAGTGGGAAAGCTACCACCACTTTCAATGGGTGCTGGAATGCCTCTGAGCTATTTGGCAGAGCAATTTTGACTGCCTTAATGAGTAAAGGAGGTCTTAGGTTTTTCACAGGATAAAACAATCTGCAGCAGTGAACTCTGGAAATGGCTGTGTTATCACTTAGTCTCTCATAAAAAACAGAACAAACCCAACAACAACAACAGTCCTAAATGAGGGGAAAAAAAGGAAACATTTTTTTCTTAAAAGCTCTGGGCATTTGGAGCACTGGGAATCATCTTAGTGGAGTGATCAGTTTGAAAATGAGGGTGTTTCTTAACCCCCGTTCATTGTGGCAATATGCAGCCTGGTATTTCTGTTCTGAGCAAAGATCTTATTGGCAAATGAGCCAAATTACCAAAGGCCCGTGTTTATCCCATTTCTATGATGCAACAAGGTCCAAGTCCCACTCCATAGACTCACACAGCTGAGTGTGCAGCAGAGCTCATTTCGGGAGGACCTTTGAGGTGTAGATTTCCAGGAGTTCCACAGTGTCTATGGGCTTCTTTTCTCCCACATCATGGATGTTCCATGCACTTAGTTGACAAAGGCTGTGTCTCCTTCTCAACCACCCAGTTAAGGCTGCAGGGTCAGAGTCAAAGGCTGAGATTCAGACTTGCAAAGAGGCTGCATCTCTTCTGTTCTATTATGCCATGTTTTCCCTTCCTCCAGAAAAGAGGTTACTTTTTTCTCTCAGAAAAGGGGTTCAGCAGAGGCAAAAAGAGCCCTCCAATGCAGGAGCCAAATCTCTTGCATGGTGTAATGACAATTCATAGCCTCCTGTTACACTGATAGGTTACAAGAGTGTCACCTGTGTAGTGGGGAGAATATTCCTGGGAGAGCTGAGGAATCTTGGACTAGATATAAAAGTATCTCTCTATGGAAATTTTAAATCATGAGGCATCAGAGGTTGTTTAAAGGAGTCATGAAAGCCACAGCCCTCTGAGCTTGTTGCTCAGGGTACTGCACGTTTTCCTAACAAGGGAACAGATGATGGAAAAGCCCCCTTCCATTATCAAAAGCTCATGACTGACCCCAGCCAGGAGAGTGTTTTCCCTATAGTGTATTTTCCCTTCACATTGTGTTATTTCATCAGTTTAATATGCCCTGCTTGTATTGCTTCAGTTCACAGCTACAGAAAGTAGCTTCAGCTGTAGCTGTCCTGCAGCCAAGCTGATGTGCTGCACGTAGGCGGCATCACCCCGAGGCGACCTAGCAGTGACTTCACTCGGTGCCTCACAGTAACCTATAGATACTGGTGCTGTAAAAATGGTTTTGTGAGAGGGATAAATACAAACACTGTGAGATCACATATTCCGGGCTGTAAGTGAATGCAGACTCTTGGAAGTAAAACAACTCAAAGCCCTCCTGGAAAGCTGTCAAGTACAAGCACACTTCATAAATTTTTCCACAACCCCAAATGTACCATGCAATGAACAGGCTTCTTTTAAAAAGTGGGGCTGTGAACCCCACAATGGCTGGGCATCACTTGTACTATTTGTAATCTGTCCAGGATGGGGAGGAGGAAGGGTTACCTCAAACCCTCCTTGTGTTGATGTTCTTAGGATCTCCATGGGAACTGAGACCATCAGGAAGGAGCTGTGCTTGCTCTGCAGAGTGAGCCTGATGCCTTCTGTCTGGTGCCACACAGCTGCTCCCCTTGCCCAGGGAAAACCCAGCGTGGCTGTTTCAGGCAGTAAAACCAACCAGGGACTGGGGAGATCAACCCACCAGCCCAGCACTGACACTGGGCAAGGAGGACACAGACTGTGCAGGAAACTGCTGAACCTCTGTCTTGCTGGACTCAAGTGCCACCAAAGGACCTGAGAATCAAACACGGACCTGCCCACTACTTCTATTTTTGCTGTCTTTTCTCTCTAGTTCTAGGCAAGCCAGAGCAAGGACAGTCCAAGCAGGATTCCTAACAGCTTGCTCTGGAGTAATCATCCTTCAGATTTCATTGGAGAAGGTTAACCATCCTGCCAGATGTACCTGCTTGCAGTCAGAATAGCAAACATCTGCTGTGCAAGTGATTTAGTGACAGTTTACCTGGCTGTGAAAGGTGCCATAACAATGAAAATTACAGTATGGCCATAGGGAGCTCAGAGCTCCCTACATTCCATCTCATACTTGTCTATTAGTGTCGGGTGATGTTGCACAAATGCCTAGAGCAGGCAATCAAAGAGAATTATGAGCTTAATTAAAATCCACCATGACCATTTAACTAGGCATAATGAAGCTATCCAACCTGGAATTTGCCCAGCACTCAGACACTTGATGTTTCAAATGAGCGAGAGTGGCCAGAAGTGGTTTTACAGTTCAGGGGAAAATGGCACGTCCAGTCCTACAGTCCCTCCACATCCATGCCAAGGCCTCAGTGCAGCGCAGTTGTTTGCGCATCTCCTGTCGAGCACTGTCTGGGCACAGGGCCACCCTCACACAGCCCCTGCCAGGAGCTTGGCCCCAGCTCAGTGTGCTGCACACCACCTTCTGCCACTCAGCATGTTTTTCTCTCTCTTTCCAGCAATTACTCTTTAATTATTCACTGGAGCAGGGACTGGATGCTGTGACAACAAAGCTTGTGCCACAATCCTGCAGAGTCCCTCCCAGACCAGTAAATAGTTGTTGATATTGAAAATAATTCATCTGGGCTTCTGTTCAGCCTCAGAGCAGGAGAATGCAGAGGCTGCATGTGGCCTCCACTGCCATCTCCTACTCATGCTGCTTTTAATGAGGCTTAGCCATGCTCCACAAGGCTCTGTCCCAGTGAGGGCCAGCAGCACAGGGACATCTGGCTTGGGAGAGGTGCCAGAGCTTGGCCATGGTGCAGGACCCTGTGTGTCAGCAGGGTCAGCCCTGCTGACTGCTGCAGAGTTGTCCATAGAGGTACCGAGCATGGGCTGGGGCCCTCCTGCACCTCTGGGCAGCACCTCCCAGACCTTCTTCTGTGACTCTGTTAAGTACTCTGAGCTAAAAGTTTCCATGTGGTCTGTCCATCTCAGGCGTTTCTGTGGTTTTGGAATGTTTTGGAAAGCTATAATTGTCCTATTCTCTGTGGCCAAGATTTGGGACACATATGTAGTTTTGTGCATTCTTGCCTCTGGTTTCTTGCAAAAACAAAGCGCTGCCCAAGACTGAAGGTTTGGCAGGGAGTGCCCACTTTGAATGGGAGGTTTTCTGCTTTGCTCAAACTGGACAAGTTACAGGTGTCTGAAAATTTTCTTGTAGCACTTCTTGGTGTGTTGGGGCTTGTAGATGCTCACTGATATGGTTGATGTTGATATTAAATTGTGTTCTAGATAGAACAAATATGTCGTACTCTGAAAAATCAGCACATTGATGCCCCAGTAGGCACACCAAAATTTGTTGCTATATTTCACTTTCATTTTGTGTGGATTAATTTTATACAGCTAACATGGAGCTAATAGTATTTATTTCTTGCAGAAAAAATTAATGAATGTCAGAGCAGCATTTAGAGACAGCATAATACAGTCAGAGAAAAGCTGAAATTGAAGTTGTGTCCTCACAGTAGCATTTAAATATTTGCACTGAAGCTACAAGCTGAAGAGGAGAAAAAAAGGATGAAATTGTTTCATATGACATGAACACATATTCTGTGGTGTGAGCAAACCACAATGCTGAGGGGGAAGGAGGAAGAGAGTGAATAATGGACAATATGCCCTGGAGATCTCCTGTAGAGCACTCAGCCCACAGGAAGAGCAGGAAGCAGGTTTCAGAGGGTTTCACATTATCCTTCATTTTTCTTAGCTAGTTTAGGAACAGAGAACTTCCTTGCATGACCTGAAAAAGCCATATATTTGTAGTTTGCCTTCAGTGTCCCTGGCTCTTCAACCTTGCCTGGGCTTGCATCAGTCCTGTGGATCTCTGGGGTCCGATGCCTCTCTAAGAAACCTGGCCAGGCTCAACATTGATGTCTTTTCCTCTTCCTGGATTACTGGATGAATGTCAAACCCACCTAACCCTGTAACTCCCAGTGGGGGTTCATTTCTTCTCCCATCTGCATGGTGCCAGGCTGGGACTGAGGGCAGGGGAGGCAGCAGGAGGCTGGGACCCTTCTCCTGTAACTGGGGACTGGATGGGATGAGGGAAGGGGGAGCTTCCCTAGGTTTGTTTTTTGTCATGATCTTAGGCATCACAAGTTTCTATTTAATTCATTTTTCTCCGTGGCTACCTGCTTTGTGTTTTTATATGTGAGATCCTGAGAGAGGGGTACTGAGGGTTTTTTATTCTAGATTTTTACAGCACTTTGCACAAACTCTGAGTGCTGTCATAACAGATAAGTATTGTAAAAAATTCCTGTGTATATAATAGGTTATGTTGTTTCCTGGTCTTATGATGAGGTGCCTAATTAACCTTGCATCTAATGCTTGGACCAGCTCCATAGCTGGAGTAAACCAAGACAGTTGCCTGTTGCTTGCCCTGTGGTAGCAGAGTTTAACCTGACAGCCACTGAAATGTTCCATGTGTGGAGAGACTTCTGTCTGGTTTTCTCACGTGCACATGTCCCTGTGGGAGATCATTTTGGTGCAGGGCAGTGTTAGTTATCTCAGCCCTTCAGAGGGAAGTGGTTGTCCCAGGGGACTGATCTTTGCTCTGTGTTTTGCTGACCTTACAGTCTGTGCTGGAAATTGGCAGAACCTTTTTTGCAATAAATGGGTAGCACTGATACATGACAAAAATACAGCTCAGAACATGTTTAAGGGAGGGATATCTTGGTCTTTTCTCTCCTTGCTGTTTGGATAAAGGAGAGAAAATATAGCTAGGACAAAAATAAGACAACCAGGATGGTTGGGGGCTTGGGGGAGAAGAGGTTGGGCTGTATTCATGGGTGTCTTCCTAGCACTTTCTCCCTGACATGCTGAGGCAGTTCACAAATGTAAGAGTTTATTGTCTGGGTGTCACAGTGCTGAATGTCACTGAAATGTCTCAGACTTCAGGTTTTCTGTGCTGAGTGCAGAAGAAATCTCTGTGGCCAAACCACTGCAGAGATGAAGCATCCCTGGCATCAGCTGGCATCTGGTTTCTCTTGTATTTGGGGCTAACTCTGCCCACTTCTGTGTTGACCCTACTCATTGTTCAGGGCAAAAGAAACCCAGCCTTGACATAGCTTTTGGGCTGGACACAGGAAAACCTCAAATATTGCTTTTTTGAGCACAGAAGCTCATTCTATTCTCACAGGAATGTTTGTGTGCTTGGGAAGCTGGGGGTGCAGCATAGGAAAGAATGAGTTCCTGTGATTTTTTGTGACGAAAAAGTGGACACACAGTTAAAGAAAAAAGGTCCCATTTTATCCCAGCCAAGCCTCATTGGGGAAACTCCAACAAAATCAGTGATGTTTGGCCCAGAGAGTGAGCATGTTGGCAAAAGCATAAAATGAATCATCCAAACGATCACAGATGATTTATGAGAATTCCTCATTCCTTTACTGCCATTTCCTCCAGCTGTCCAAATTCCTTTCACACCATCCTCCCATCAGAGAGCAGGAATTAGCCTCCTTTTTCTTAAATGCTACATTTGGGGCAGACATCTGACTGAGCAGGCCCTCTCTGCAGATGGGAATGGCTTCAGATATTGAAGGGTTTCTCAAAACGTAAACATGCTACAGCTCCCCTGGAAAACCAGACTGCTCCCTTGGGCTCCTTTAGCAGGCATGGTTTCTCCTCATGGAAAGTCTGTGTGGAAAAGATACAGCACTAATTAGGGAAAATCTAGCATCAGCTGATGGGCAGTTTGGTACCTTCCCAGTGTAAAAAGGACAGAGTTGTTTTACTATGGGTTCTCTACTTGCTTGTTATTTCTTCCTGTCAAGCTTGTCCCAGAACTGAAGAATGCTTTTACAGGTGTCCTTTTCCAGTCTTCACCTACATCTTCAGGTATTAGGACTCTGGGACCTCTGCAGAGCCACATTTAATGTCCTGCACAGACCAGCCAGGGCCTGCTGAGAGAGGAAGAAGGTCACAGACTTTTGGTGTTCCTGCCAACCTGACCATCATAAGCTTGAAAAAATCACTGCAGCCTGTCACTTCCACTGGAGCACAGTGCTCCTAATAGGTCTTGCTGATCCCTCATGTCCAGGGAGCAATCTCAAAGCCAGCTTCTTTGCTCCCAGGTGACCTCTGGCTGGAGGTGTGCCATGCTGAGGATAGGAGCCAAAGGGAATGACGATTTTAAAGCAGCTGGGGGTTGAGGGTGGGCCACCAAAACCACAGCCCTGGGAGGTGCCCTTGGTTGCTGCTACCTGGTACTGACCCTGATGTCAATACTAACCCTCAGCACTGTCAGCACTGCTGGATTTTGCTGTCTTCTCTGCTCAGGTTCTGCCTCTGGCTGCTGTGTTGTCCATGAGCCATCCCCTTGGCCTAGGGACTGTCCCTTGCATCTGCACCAGGATGCTGCTCTTTGGGGAGGGAGGAGTTGAAGAAAAAGCTGTGGGCACAGCCACTCCGGGTGCCGCTGATATGCAGGATACTGATTTCCTTCCTGAAGTTGGGAAAAATCCCCTGAGGCCCCACCAGGCAGGGAAGCTCTAGCCAGAGCAGTGTGAACTCTTCTGCTCAGATGTTAGTGCAGAGGAATAAAAGTTTCCCAGGGATGACTCACAAATTCCTGAATGTGCTGAATGTGCTGAGGTTTTTCTGAGATGAGGTCAGCTCTCACAGAAGCAGGACTGCTGCAGAAGGGGGTGAGCTGATGGCTCGATCTCCTTCCTCTCTGTATTCAGAGACACCACAGCAGCCCTGGTGCAGAGTCCAGTACTGGCACACATCCCTCTCCAGTGGCTGAGCAAATACAAGGATCTCTGCCAGCCTCCCCTTTGCCACCTCTCCCTACTGGAGTAGTATCTGCAAATGCATCTGGAAGCAGAGTATCAGCAGTTCCTTGGGATTTGGTCAGTGCTTATAACCAGCAGGGTAGCAGGCTTAGAGGCAGATACAGAAGCAGAAAGAAACACAAGGAAACACTGCAGGCAGTGCTAACATCAGACATGCTTTCATTTCAGCTTTCAAGGTGGTTTTCTAGATCTAATTGTGTTCAGTAGTTAAAAAGTGCATTCATTTCTTCATTACCCACAGCATATTGGGTGCCCCTGTTCTTACGTTGTTTTGATTTCTAGGTATTTGAGGGTTTAATCAGGTTTTGTGTTTGCTTAAGGAATTATTGCCCACCCAATTGAAAGATAATGGGACGCTGTAGCCTTGCCAAGTGTTTTTATGCTTCAATAAAACAACAAGCAATTTACACAAGGCAATAAAACGGTACCCTGCCTCCTCAATGAAGAAACACAAAGCCATGTTTGAAACCATGTCTAGCTCAGAAAGTAAATCCACCCTTACTCAATGTACTCCATAAAATTAACTGGGTACAAAATCCCCCATATGCTTTCCTATTCCCAGAAGTTTGGAAAATTAGCACAAGATGTGTTTGAAAATCCTGTAATGTATCAGCAGAATTTATCCCAAGATATGATGCTGTCTGTGAAACAGACTGACTGCTCCTTAAGACTTCCAAAGGGCCATAGGTTTGATCACATACCACATCAATCCCTTATTTCTCTTCTCTTTGGGCTCTGTCACTCTGAGCCCTGCCCGGTTGTGTGGAATGTTGAAGAACGCCCCCCTTATGTAAGAAATTGCCTCTTTACCCACTCTGCTGCAGGGCTCAGGCATTTGAAGACATTTTCCACACTGGCATTCAGAAAATTTTGAAGGCTGTGCTGACCTTTTGCCCTCTGAACAGCTCTGGCATCTCTATTCAAGGGCTGAGAGCATCCTTGAGCCCTCAGGGTGGGCTCTTGTTGCCTTGCCTGCTTCTTCTGTAGTGTCAAAGGGGAATTTTGGAGTCTCATGGAGACCGGCTGTAGCAGGGAAGTAAGAGTCCTGTTCCCTCAGAAATGTCCTGTGTCTTACCTCAATTTGAGTCTTTAGCTTCAGAACCTGCCTGCAGCTCCATCTGAAAGACCTCCTGGCCACAAGGGTGCTCTGGCCTGTCCCTTCAGGGACTAGAGGAGACTCTATGGCTCTGTCGTGACTAAGGTGGCAAGAAGAGGTCTGAGTCCAATGTTGAATAGAGCCCCCTTCTTGTTCTCACACAGGACTCTGCTCTTCAGAAGAGAAGAATTTCTGCTGGCTGTTCCAGTGGAAATGCCCCAGCTAAACTGAGTTTTGCATTATCCTCTATGCAGCAATTTGTACTGTAGGTGTTGCTGTTGGTAGTGCAGCAGGAGCACCACCTATAAATAAAGGCTCAGTTTTGCCTTTGCAGATGCCAAACAAACTGAGGCCCTGAAGCACAGGATGGCAAAAAGGATGGTGGAGACTCACAGCACTACTGCCCCAGATTGCAGCTGAGAACCAGTGAGGAACACACTCCCCACATTCCCCAGCGGACCCCCCTCAAAACCTATCCAGCCCAGCAAGTGCTGGTTGAGAGCTTGGAGTCAATCACAGCAGCATTACCTCTACTGGCACGAGACACCCCCAGAGCAGCATCCAGCAGTGGCCAGGGACCTCCTGAGATGCCTTTTAGTCCTGCATCTCCACCCAACTGCCTGCTGATCCCTGGGAAGGGCTCTGGTGACCTTTGCTTTGGGGCGCCTGCCAGCCTCTTCAGCAGCTGCTGCTCTGAGTGACCCTCCTGGCTTACAACAATGGAGGCTGTTTAATGGAATAAATATACAATCTGGCCCATTGCAAAGCCAGGTTTACAGCAATCTCTCCTGACAAAAAAAGGTCAGAGTCTCCTTAAATAGAAACACTCTGATACTAAGATTTAAGCTTTCACGTATCTCTTTTGCCATTAAAATCCCACTGCTCATGAGAAATGCCTTTTCTCCTTTTATAAATGATCCAGCCCATTTGAGCCATCAGCTTGTCAAAGTATGATGGACTAATGCAGCAAAAGATTGCTGAGGCTTTTAGCTATCCTTCTCTAGGCATATACTTCAAAAACCACCCTTGACCTGGCATACAGAGCAAATTTCACTCCTAGTCCTGAAGGCTTGGCCAGGGGATGCTTGTGAGACCAGATCACTGCTCTCTGCAGAAATAACAGGGGTCAAAGAAGTAACCACAGTCTAATTTCTAACAGCTGAGACTTTCAATGCAAGGAGCTTATACAAAAGTAGCACTGTCTGTGCCTTACTTATTTTCCACTAAAAGCTGAAACAGAAACCAGAAAATTAAGGAAAACTTAGTCCTTGCTACTGTGTTTAGACATCATCTCCTCTTGGCTACCCTCCAGAATCTTTTTTTGGACAAGTCCCAGAGGTAATGCAATGTAGGAGAGAGGGAGAAAATGCACACCAGGGTCTATTTTTAGCAACTACAGTAAGGCTGAAATCTGTTCCCTCCCTCCAGTCCATTCTCAGCCAAAAAAAGGCCCCAGAGAAACTGCTGAAGCTGTACTGAACAGGCTGTGCCAGTGACATCCTCTCTGCTGGGGTGCTCACCTTCCAGGCCCAAGCCAGCAGCAGGTATCCCCTGTAAGGAGGGTCAGGAGAGCTGGTTCCTCTCTCCTGGGTGATTTCAGGCTGCTTGCTTCCCTGCCGGGGCACACAGCACATGGTATGCTGGGAATCTACTCCCTCCTCAGCCTTCTGCTGCTCCCCTCAGAGCAACAGCCACTAATCAGAGAAACATCAGCTTTCACAGAGTGCTTCACCTCAGGGAACACAGAGGCCATGTCCCTTCCCATTCTTCAAGAGTGTTCCTATTCTGCAATTTCTGTAATTATAGAGAACACATCAGTGCAACAGGGTATTTGCTCCTCTCCACTTCATTATCACCATCTGGATTTGCTGCTCTTGCCATCTGTCCCACAGCTGATGTTACAGCCACCCTCTGTGCCTCCACCACTGGCTGGTGTGCAGTTGTTTGCCCTGGAGCTTGGCATCCCTGAAAGGGTAGGAGAGGGTGGCACAGGGGAGCTTGAGGCAGATATCAATCTCACAGTGTTGTTCTTGAGCAAACTGGAGTCACTCCGTATCCTCACACCACTGCTCCACCATAGCCCACGGTTTCCATGTCGTCTTTCTGTAATTTGCACCTCTGTGAAACCAGAGTAAGTTTGCTGCTGCAGGGGAGTTTGTCCAGCTTTACTTCGGCTTTAATGAAGCCCAAATATTAGCCATGGGAAAGAGAAGGAAACAGAGAGAATGAAGGAACATGTCATTGCTTGGATTGGCAGAATCTTTTCCAAACTGAAGGTTTTCCACTGGCCTGCAGCAGTTCAACTAATAATGACATTTATGACATCCTTCCAAGTCTCCTTCCTCCATTCACCCCTTCAAGCCCTTTCTCCAGCAAGAATGGCCCTATGGAGTATCTGTGCAGCATCCAGCTCTCTCCAGGTATTGACACAGGTGCAAGGGATGGGATGAGAGGAGGAAGGATGGTGCAATCTCCTGCACACCTCAGCTTCCTTACTCCTTTCAGCTAGAGCTAACCAAGTGTTAGGAGGTTTCTGGTGGACTGGGGAGCAGGAGGTATCCCTGCTGCTGTGTGTCCCCAGGCTGCTGCCAAGCACGGCAGTGTAGGTGCTATGGATCCACTGCCAGGGGAATCTGGGAATGGCCCACCGAAGGTGCCCGGCACAACTCTGAAATCCTCGTGTTTTCTCTCATTTGCCCCAGGGCCACACAGTTGGCTCCAGCACTTTGACTCCAGTATTACATTTGTAAAGAGTGACCAAGACCCCCCAGAGGACTTTGTATTACACAAAATGTAAAGAATTCCAGTTCTGCTTCCTTTCCCAGGAGAAATTTCCCTTAAGACAGGATTTTGCTGAGATGTCCTGGGTTGGTTATTCCCTTCCCACATCTGGGTGGGAAGCAGTGTGCCAGTAATCTGTCTGCCTAGCAGCTGTGGTGAAGTGAGTTTTATGTGTATAGCATTAGCAGAACATTTTAGGATTCTCTAGGATGAAAACTATGGCATATAAACCTAACACCTTGCAGTAAAAATGATTCAGCCAAATGTGCTCTGGAGTATAGTTTTAATCACCTCTGGGCCTCTCTCTCTGCATGCAGTGTGTCTGTGATCTGCCCCAGCAGCACTTCACCCTCCTGAAGATTTGTGACTTTTAACCAGGGCAGTTCTTTAAGGAGATCAAAAGGTATGCAAATTTATACTTAAATGCACATAATTTCTTCTGTTTTCCCTTGTGCTGCAGCTGATAGGACTGTAGATGTTATTTGCACCTCTTGGTCAGCTCAGTCAGAACTACATTAATATGGACTGTGAAAGAGAACTTGTGAAAGAAGTCAGCTTAATGTCTTTCATAGTCTCTCAGCCCCCCACTTTTCCACTGAAACATAAAATCAAAATTGGGAAAGGCTGACAATACAGGAGTCCCCTCTACGCCTCTGCCATGCCACTGTTGGTGAGAGCCTCTGGTATTTGCTGTGGTCCTGGTGGGGGATGGCTCACAGTTATCACTGCTGGTGCTTAACCAGGGAGCTCCTCTCTGCTGAGTGTGTCTTACCATTGCCAGACTGGTATTCATTTCCTCAGTGGACTTTGACTTTTGGGCTTCCTCTGTGGCTCTCTCCACCCCTCTGGTTTCACAGGCAGGATGCTGGGTTTCCCACTGTGACAACTCCCATTCTCTCCTGTTGGGTTGCCCTCCTTGTGGGCCTCTTCCCCCTGCCTGACATTTCCTTCTTCCTTCAATAAGTTGGGGTCTTGCTCATGTGGAGAGTTCTGTGGGGAAGACAAATATTTACTCTTGGAGTCACAGTCTCTCGCTGCTGGGCAATGCAGGGAGAAAGGTCTGTGGATAAATCCTGGCTGCTTATGAATTATGTTTTGGTGGGATGCAGCATCTACCTGAGCTGGCTCAGCTGCCTCATGGCTTATGCATAATCTTATTTTAAAATGTCTTCTGAGATCTGAATGATATTTTGAAACCAGAAGAGAATTGATAAGAGGAATGAAAAAAAAAAAAAAAAAAAAAAAGCACCAAGGTGCTCAGATTATAAGTTAATGCATATGAAAAATAAGCATGAGGTCATACAGGGGATATATATGGCCACAGTGGATTTAGGGGTAGTTATATTGATTTTAATGAGGGTTTATTTAACATTTCAACTAGAATACACAGGCTGCTTCAGATAGCTTTTGAGAGGCTCCTGAGTATTTTTCTGTTGTTCAACTTCAATGTCCATATCTCACTTTAACAAACTCTGATTCTTCCATGTCACTCAACAGCAGCTCATTCCTCACACTTCTGGCACGAACAGCCCCATTGAAGGCAGCAGAGCTGCCAGAACAAGGAAACCTGGGAATCTAATCCATCAGATGTTTACCCCAGAGGTTTTCATGGGCAGGATTTTCATGGGAAGCTCTTCCCTGGAGAGGTGGTGAGTCTGCAGACATCGACACCAGCTGCACGGAGCCTGGGCCACCCCATGCTCACTTTCACGCCTCCATCAGCCTCATTTTGGGCAGAAGAGGAGGTTTACACTGTGTGGCCTCCCTCTGCCATCCCATTTTTCTCCTTCCTTCACACACCACACAGAGTGCTGCTGCTGGTCAGACAGAAGTGTCACCTGTGTCTCTGCCCCACCTACATGAATTCTGTGTCCCTAGAACCCTACCCAAAGAGGCCAGCCTGTGTCACCCCCATCCATCCACGTATGTGACCCCCTGGAGCTGCAGCCAGGCTCTGGCTGTGCGAGCACACGCTCTACACTTGACCCATCCTTTGGGCAATGTCACCGACCTTGGTCCAATTACAGCAGTCATGAATTGGACCCTGTTCACGCTCTGAAACTGCCACAGCTTACAGCTAAAGTTCAGACAGTTACACAATGAAACCATTCACACGTCTCATTAACTCCGGACTATGCATTGAAAATAACTGTGTCATATGAGTCCCCGATTAAATTTTCCCAGTTTATATCATTTATAGGTACCTTCCTGTTCATAACAGCAACTCTAGTTATGTAAAACTTTTTTTGTCTGCCAGTGTAGGAGAAGTGGTATGTAGAACACAATAAAATAATTCTTTAGCGTTATTAATTGTTGTCATCCCGAATAATATAGGCCATGGAAGTATTTTAAATCCAAGCTCAAATGTGACAGGCACAGAGCCAACTCCTTCAAGACACCAGTGTGTCTTTGGTTCTGTGTTTTATACTTGAACTTTATTTTCATTGTTTTTTAATTTACAACAGCAGTCAGGTCCAAGTTTCCAAGTAAGCAAAGTGTGAAGGCACTTGGAATTCAATAAGGTTTATACTGTTGTCTACACATGGAAAGACACAAGGATCTTCTGCTTATGTGATTTATAGGATTGTATTTCTCTGCCGAGTGCCAACAGCAAACCTTATGTTGTATGTCTGTTCTCTTGCATTAAGGTTTTTGTAACAGATGCTGCACAGGGTTTTTGTGTATCACAAAGCACTTGGAAACTAAAGCACACATGTCCAAAGCTTCAAGAGGCTCAGTGGAGGGATGATTGCGGAGATGGCTTTGGGGAGTTAGTTTCAGCTTGTGCTGCAGTAGAGAAGCAATGGCAAATTCTAGAACACAAAACCCTGTCCAAAACACGCAGAGGTAGAGTAAGTCCAATGAAATGAAGCAGAGAGCTGGGACAGACAAGGACAAAGAAAAGATTGAGCTGTCAAGGCTGGTATTAATAATGGTATGCAGCAGAGAGAGAAGTGGACAAGCCTGTGCCAAGGCAACTTTGCTGGATGCTGCAAAGGAGGACACGAGATGGCCTTGACAGTCTGTGTGAGGATACAAGGGTGGGTCATGAACTTAGAGCAACACCATAGGCAAAGCTTTGCTGGCAATCATTTTGTGCTTCTGCAGAGGTAATGTCAAGAGGAAGTCATCAAGAAAAACGAGGCTGTCATCAGCAAGATATGAGATGGACATGTGTTGGAGAAATGTTAGGATAGAAGGCTGCTAGGACAGAGGACATTCCAGGTTCCTGAGATAGAAGTTTATGAAATAACAACAGCTGGTGTTTGATCATAGGTAAGATGTCCGGGAGAATGTGATAGCTGCTCCCAGGTCCTGAGCCAACAAAAATATTGTTAGAAGGAAGTAAAAGTTAAAATGCTTAGGAACTAAAGCTAAAGACCTGTTCACCTGTGCCGACCTCAAATTGTCAGCAACCCATGCAGAGCAAAGCAGCAGAGACAGGCCCAAACACACAGTGGGACAGCTGTGGGGAAGCAGATTTGTAAGCTGCCAGTAAGGAAACAGCAGGTAAAACCTGGAGAAGATGCAGTGTCATCCCCAGCAGGCACCTTGTGTTCTCTCCATCCATATACTACACTGTTGCCATGTGCAACATCTTGCTATACCAAGATTAATAATTTAGAGAGAAAATTCCTCCTTAGTCACTCATCCTTTCACTCTGCCCAAACCCAGACAAGTTTTATACAGCTCTGATTATAGATTTTCCCTAGAAGGAGAGTCTCAAAATATGGCACACAATTAATATTGCAGCACATCTTTTTATTTGGTATTAATTTCCTGACATTTACTGATATTCACAACAACACTCACACCTTTTTGAATAAAAAAGATGTTGGGTAGATGGAGGAATTCTATGGAATTCAGGTACAGATTTGGGTCTAAATCACGAAGTACTTAACTAATGGATGTGATATATTCAATTAACTTGAACTTTTGTATATGAGGCAAAACTCAAAGCCCTTTAATAAGAGTATGTTGTACTTTTCCATCTGATTCAAAGCTCTCCATCTCACTAAGGTACATGGCTGAAGAGGTCACTTGTGTTTGATTTGGAATTATAAAGTTTGTCCATGATTAAATATGAAAGCAAGGCAACAAATGAAACAGAGAGGACTTGAAACCTAGGTGCTTGTAAAGTGCATGTTGGAAAGCTATTTCAAAAGGCATCTTAAATTTTGCTCTTATCTTGTTGCCAAATCATCAGTGGTTTGACTCGAATATCAGAGTTTTCAAGAAAAAAAAGCTTCAGATGAACATATTTACGTAGGAAAAGGTTTTTCAAAACAACTGCACAGGGGCCAGTATCAACATCTGAACACCGGCTGAGTTGTTACATTTTTAGAATTATTCCTTTCATTAAAGGCATGAGGGTATATCTCAGGCATCTTGGGGCCTGATTCAGAGTCATACCATCCTAAACCAGCAATTGCTGTGCTGGGTGAAACCCTCTCTTTACATATGCAAAGCTTCCAAACCCAGTTCTTTTCCAGCTCCATGGAAAACCCACCTTCCCTATGATGCTGATGACTGTAGCAGAAGCACAGCTAGACGTTATGATCCAGATCTTCTGCAAGAACAAGACTCACAATAAAGGGACCAGCAAATTTCTTTCCATCTGGTTGCTGCTCTGGCAGTGAGCAGGCTCATAAAACTAAATGTGGTTGTTCTAGCAACTGCACCGAATGTTGGAGAGATACACTGGATTAAGAGCTTTGTGCCAACCCTTGTTGTGCTCTTCACTGCAATTGGGTAAGAAGAGACCATCAAGGTGAGGGAAAGCCAAAAGTTTGTAAAGAAAGACAGTGTGACTCCAGGCAGGGAGACTGCAAAGTGGGGTGGTGGCAGTCTGGCCCTTAAAGTGAGTGAGTGCCTACAGAGAAAACACTGCAAGAAGGGCAGCAGAATGGGACTGCAGGGTGTCAGAAAAAAGAACTGTTTCTTCATTGTTTTAAAAAGGACTTTTAATGAAACAAAAGAACTGGACCAGAACATGCAGCAGTGTGAAATAAAATATTTTGTTTGACTTCCTTCTCTCTCCAGTCACTCATGTACTTTCTGCATTCCTTCCTACGTAGGGCATCGGTTGCTATTGTAAGTACAGAGATGCTGCTGACTTGGAAGAAATGTGGAATTAGGTACAGCAAACAGATCATCTGAGATGCATTGTTCAGAAAATGCACCCAGGCAGCCGAGCATCTTATCCCCGTGACTTGGGGCAGGGCTCTCTCCAGCTCTAAACTTCTGCAGTCACCACTGGCACCTCTGGGACCCTTGAGAATGTTTAAGTAGCCCTCTCATAATGTCACCTCTGCTCCCAGAGGAGGGCTGATAAACTTTTCTTTGCAAAAGGTTTTATCTGGACCGGAGACCTTTGTATGGCACAGGCAAATGGTTCCAGCACGTACCGCTCCCACTACAGATGCCCCTTCAGGGTGTTGGGCTCTCCTGGCAGGCAGGTGGGTGGGAGGGACACCCAAACCTTTAAAATATTTTTTGCCAATTCGCAGGAAAGCAACAAGGACAACTGTTCTGAAATCTTTGCCAGATGGGAAAGATCTTCACCAGGAACTCTAGTTATCTCTAGTCAAGTGGAAAAAAACTTCCTTCATGTGAAACTGTTGTAAACTGGCTCCATAATGTGATCACTTGCCCAATGAGAGGCTGTTGAGCCCTGTTTTTGATCCTGAACACAGCAGTATAAACAAGGCAAGATTCGATCAAAGTCACTGGAGCAGCAGAGGGGAATGTACAGCATGACGGTGAGGAACATCTGGCTTGATGCAGTAACAAAATCTGGATCAAGAGGATTTCAGGCATCTCCCATTTGCAGCTATTTTAGTCTACGAGAAGATAGACAATATCTGTAGAGATATTCCTGGAATGTCTGAAAGAAATAAGGCCACAATGCCTTGTGAGAGACCCCACTGAGAACAGTGCTGTACGCACAGAGTACTTTGGAGTAGCAGAGCCCAGAACATCTTACAGTAAAGCACCTAGCCAAATCCAGGGTTTGGTCATTCCCCCTCACTCAGGAACAGCTGATTTCAGCCAAATCAACTGTGTTAATATGAAAAACTTCTTGGTGACAGGTGTTCAACACTGAGATTATTTAAAATGCCAACTAGGATATTTTTTTTTTCATATGTCACCAGTCTGCATTGCCAAGGTCTCGTCACAAGAAAGCATTAAAATTCATGCAAAAAAATGAGTAACATTTTTGGCAGGGCAGGGCATTGAAGCATTGGAAGAGAGAAATCTTGGAGGAACCGAGACAAACACACAGCTGGGAGCTGAGAAAGCTTCACCAGCCACTCACTGTGCCCATCCCAGATTATTTATTTGCAGAATTCCCGAAGGCAGGAGAGTGCCGGAGTAGGAAAGGCGAGGAGGGTGGAGAACCAAGCGACAAACGGCTCCAAGCAGCAGCCTCGCAGGGAGACAAAACCAAGCATCCTTTGAATAAGGCCGCCAGAGAGGGGACGCGGGGCCGCAGGAAGAGGTGCGGGACAGGGCAGGGAGAGGAGGAAAGGCTGCTGCCGCTGACATCACCCCGGGACGATTTACATTTCCCGACGTCACTGACAAACCCCTGCGGCCGCGGGGGAGCGGGGATGCTCGGAGCAGCCCTGGCCGCTGGCGGGGGGGCCGGGGCCGGGCCGGCGGCGCGGGCGGGGCGGGCGGACGGCGCGGGGCCCTTTAAGAGGTGCCGGCGGCGGGAGGCGGCCCCGGCCGGGCGCGCATGGAGCCGCGGCCGCGCCGCCACCGCACCGAGCCCCGCCGCCACTGACGGACCCCCGCGTCCCACTGTACCGACATCCACCGCACGGATCCCCGGACCCCGCATCCCGCCTCGCCGGGATCCACTGCACGGACCGCGCTCCACCGAGCTGCGCCGCGCCGAGCCCGCCGGGCGGACTGCACGGCGCGGAGCCCCGCACCGCCCGCATCCCGGCGCCGAGCCCCCTCGGGCCGCGCTGCCCGCGGCGCGTCCCGGCGGAGCGGCGGGCATGGCCCCCGGGAGCCGGCCCGGGGGGGCCCTGCTGCCGCTGCTGCCGCTGCTGGTGCTGCTGCCGGCGGCGGGCGGCGGGTGCGCGGGGAGGGCGGCCCGCTGCAGCCCTTCGATGCGCTGTACGCCAGCGGCGTGGAGGCGTACTACGGCGGGGACTTCGCGGGCGCGGCGCGGTGCCTGGAGCGGGCGCTGCGCAGCCGGCGGGAGCTGCGGGCGGCGCGGCTGCGGTGCCGGCGGCTGTGCCGAGCGCAGGTGCGGCTGGCGGCGCCGGGCCCGGGCGCCGGCGGGGACCTGCCGTTCTTCGGCTCGGTGCTGCGGCGCGCAGAGTGCGTGCGGCGCTGCGAGGAGCCGCGCCTGGGCGCCGTGTCCCGGCACCGCGCCGCCGAGGAGGTGCGCGCCGACTTCCAGCGCAGGGTGCCCTACAGCTACCTGCAGCGCGCATACATCCAGGTAGGCACCGCCCGGCGCTCCGAACCGCCCTCTCCACAGGGCTACTCGCGCCCCCATGCCCCCGAACATCCCAGGTGTACCCCCTCTGCCATCTCTCCCAAGCCGTCCGGGTATGGTCTCCCACCACAGGGTTTTCACCGGTGTGTGCAGTCAGTGGTCATGGTCATTGCCGGAGACAGAGAAGAATCCTGGATAGCAATGTAGATTTTTTCCAGCTTTGGTTCACGTGTGCTTTTCCTGTCTTGTTTTGGGTGTTTTTTTTGTGTTTGCTTTCGGGAAAGGATGTTTTTGTTTGATGTAACTTAGTATAATTCTGAAAGTTGTCTGCCTTCAGTTTGCAGAGAAAGAACCTCTTAGTAACCCCCCAACGCCCTCTGCTAGAGGTGTTTCCCTTATAGACAAGCTGAACTAATTCCATGTTTCAGAAGCTGGGACTGCATGTGAAGCTGGAAGGTACATAACCTGTGTCCCAGGGACCTGATGGTCATTATCCTGATGTGATGTAAAATACTTTGAAGTATTTCTATAAAGTAACAGTGTGCAGTCATTACTTAGCAGCCACTGAAATCCTGAGTATCATCCTTTTATCCCAGTAACTTCTGCCTTATAACTGGTGACTTCCCTGAGAAAAGTGGTGTTACTCTTTGAACTTCCTTGCCAAAAAGAAGGAAAAAAAAAAAAAAAAAAAAACCCAGAGGGGGAAAAAACCCCAACCCTCCCACCAACCCACAGCATGATAGTTAATGGTATTTTTCTTATTCATTCAAGGCTTGTGCTCTGTCAAGCCAGCTACCTGTAGTAAGTCTTCCTCTTCATGACTAGTAAGGACAGAAACTCTGGGAATTTTGTTTCCTGCCAAGTGGAATGTTTAAAGCATTTCTGTGGATTAAATCTCCCTGTGCTTTATTTGAGCACATTCATAACCTTTTAGTTGCTGTGGGCAACTTGATAAGTGAAGACCTGCATAGCGGAGCACAGGGATGGTGATTCTGCTGAAATCTTTTTCCAGGTGGAGGAGCAAACATCTTTCCTAGGCAGTGCTGGTACCTGTGGTGCAGTGCTTAACACAGCAACACATCAAGGAGACAAACAATCAACGCTCTGAAACCTAGTGGAAAATCATAGCTACGTTGCTTTTTCTATGCTTCCTTTTCCGTCTTTGCCTTAATGTCAGTTTTACAAGTCAGGGGCTAGAACTGCATTGGCTTGAGCTCTAGTGGCCGTGTGATGCGTAGAGTTCCTGAAAGAAATCCTGAGGGTGAACTGGATCTGTAATTTGTTTGTGTGCTACACCAGTGCAGCTGATGGTACTTACTATAAAAGATGCTCTATGTAGTGGCAGCATCTGTGGGAAGTGACACAGAATTTGTCATGCTAAGAATTTAAGTGATTTCTTAAACTGATTTCAAAGTCTTTTTCATATTCGCTGGTGTCAAACTCACTGAAAAACTTTCCTCTAAATTAGGTAACAGGGTTTTTGTCTCCCACTTAAGTAAAATTGATATGTAATACCTCAGAAGCTTTTGGGGTATGGACTGTTTTTACATGTATATTTCTACTGAGACTGAGGTTATTTTTCTCATTTAAAATGGCATTCTAAGCTTATCAAAGCAATGTGTTGAAAACAGCCCTTTTAAAATTTATTTTATGTGTGACTCATCTTAATTTGCTTTTGCAACATCTGGTGATTTTATGCTCATGCTAACACTGATTTCAGTGCTCTCAGATGGAGTAGTGGATGTTCTTGTTATTTGCATGGCTGTCTGGGTGTCGGACATTGGAGCCAAGGGAAGGTACTCTTTGACTACACTTATTTGTGTTTTTAATACCTTTTTCTTTAACCCTTTCTGATGCTCTTGGGTTTTGTAAGCAGCACTCTGACCAGCCTCGTCCCTCACAGAGCCCTGCAGTGATTTGTCCACATCCTCACCTGGCTGCTGCCTGTACCTGAGCTCTGCTCCCAGGATTGCCCTTTTGCTCTGGCTCAACAAGTCTGTGCATGGAGAAAATACCCCATGTGGGATTTGCCTGCACTTGCACCAAACACGAGGTCTAATGTCATACACTTGGATATGAACCATCCCCTTGTGCCAAGGCTGAGTGCCAAGGCTTTGGCATATTCCCTGAGGGTTGGGATGCTCCGCACCCTCTGGATTGGCCTGGCTGCAGCATCTGCTCAGCGTTTTTTCTGAAAAGGGGAGCTGCAAAGCGGGGCTTGTGCAGAGCCCCCTGTCTTGCTGTGGGTGCATGGATAGGCTGCACAGCTCTGAGGGTGGCCATTTCACCCTTGTGTTTTGCTTCTTGAAATCAAAGAGGGGACGAGATGAGGTTAAACGCCCCGCTGTGTACCCTGCCCAGCTCTTCCCTGGGCTGCATGACAAGGCCAGGATGCTGGGCACTTGAACAGAGCACTGAGAGGATGGCAGGGTTGGGTGCCATTTGTGGTTTGAGAGGACAGGAGCAGCCTGGAATGTGCTTCCCACCTCCCACTCTTGCTGACCTCGTGCTTGTTTGTTTCTCAGGAGGGGAGAAACACAACTCATCAGGAGGGAGTGACAGAGCAAGGAACAGATGAAAAAAATCGAAGGGTTTTGGCTCTTGTGCAGCACTTTGAAAAACGGTGCTGAATATACATGAACTAATCCTTGCAACACTCCTGTGGGGTAGGGAAAGCAAAGGCTTTCAGTCCTGCTGGACAGATGCATAGCCAAATGTTGGCCAGCACTGTGTGTGCCTCTGCTGTTTTGGGAGTAGCAGAGCCATGCAGATGCTCTGGGAGCAGGCAGGGCTCCCTGCTGCCTTTTGGTGCCCTGGGAACAGGTTGGGGTCTTCCACTGTCTCTGGTCTCTTTCTGCAGAGCAAGCACCAGCACAGCCTGGCCCGGTCATGATGATGTGAATGAAACTCTGCAGTGAATTGGTGGAAAACTGATGCTACATTTGGAAATTTTGGACTTTTTTGCTCCTTTTTTTTTTTTTTTTTTTTTTTTCATTTTTTGTGACTTTTCTATTTCACTGATGTGATCTGAGTGTTTGTAGTGACTTGGACATGATGTGAGGGGAGGCTGTGCTGCACTGCAGGAATGGACAGCTTGTGGATTCAGCTGAAGATTTCTGTCAGCTTTGGGCTCGGGATCAGGCTCCTGAGGTTGATTGCAGATTCTACAGACTGTAGACAGAGCATTGCATTGAACAAGCAGCCCAAGTCCAAGTGTGTTTGCAAAACTTCTTTGCAGCTTCTCAATATGTATTTAAGTGGGAAGACTCTTCCTTTTCCTAGGATAGCTGGTATTTTCAGGTAATTTGGAAATCTAGTGAGTACATCTGGTTAAGGCAGTTAGGGTGGGGTGAGTTTGAGAGGTTGTGGAAACAGAGGAGATGAAAAAATGCCATGCATGTAGTGGGCTCTCCAGCCTGCAGTGAAAACATTCTTCAGTGGGTTTCTGCTGTCATGTCCCATGGGCTGGACAGTTTAGCAAATGCTGGCGAGTCGTATCTCTGTGCTGGCTGCTTGGGCTTGGTCGAAGAAATAAACCTCTAGGCTTGGCATGTGGGTGTGGTCTTTGCCCTCTTAGATATGTTATTAGTCATGTCCTCCTTACTTTGCTGCTTTAGTCATTTTGTTTCTGTAAAAACCTAGCCTGCAGGCCACGATGTTCCTAAGCCCACTTTTTGGAGTTTTTCTAGCTCTGAGAGTGAGTGGAGGAGGAAATGTACACAATGCACACTGTGACAGCGTGTGCTGCTGCTGCGAGCTGCTGACTCAGGAGCCGTGTTGGAGCTTGCCCTGGATGGTCTGCCATGAGCCCTGCGACAGAGCATTACTTCCAGTCCCCAGTCTAACTCCTGCAAGTCAGCTTGGTCCAGAAACAACAAGTAACCTGGAAAAGTTGATCAGTGTGTCATTTGCAAAACCAAATCTTGTTTCTCTTTTACCTTACTGACCCTCCCCTTGAGGTCTCTTTTCTTTGTCTCATGCTGTTCCCTGACCTGTGTGCTGGGTTAGTGGCTATAGCCTGTTCTAATTTTCCCTGGATATTGGTGTGCTATTGCTGAGCACTTCCTCCCAATAATTGTAAATACTGAGTTGCAGTGGTCTTGTCTCCCCTCTTGCCTGAATGCCCCGTTGCACATTAGTGAAGCATGGCAGGAATCATGCATACATAGTCTGTAACCACCAGCCTTGGATCTTGATGAGAAAAAGCCTTTTAGTTTGTGCTTGGGTTTAAGACAATAAATAAAACAAGTCCCCAGCATGTTGGACATTGCTTCTCTCTTAGTAATACCAGATTGTAGGTGGAGCAAAAGGGGCGAGAGTCTGACTGTCTGGTTTATTCTGTTTTTTGCTTGAGTTCCCCCTTGCCATGTCTGAAATGTTCCTCAGTTCTGTTACCATCATGACTTCATCTGTTGCAAGCGTAAAACAATAATGTTTAGGTTTTCTGTGTTGTAGGAGAGGCTGTTTATTTGTTCTTTAAAGTTGTTTTTTTTTAAAAAAAAAAAAAAGGTCTTGTCTGGGGAGAGCTTCCACTTTTATCTTCAGTGCTGGGTTTTCCACACTGCAGCAGATGGGGCAGTGGTGGAGGCACTGCTGGGAACATTCCTTGGGTCACACTGTGCTGTCCTGCCCACCCACACCACCAAGATGTCTAAAATGCAACAGACACAATAATCACTTGATAAAACACCACAGGAGAGAAACGAGAGAGACAAGTGGGAGCCCAAACTTCAGAAACACTTGTGATACAGATTATTGCCTGGCTCCAGTTCTGCCTTTGAAAACTCCCTATTTATGAGAAAGTAAACACAAGAGAGGAGAGTTGTGTATGTAAGCCTCGGCCTTTAACCTCTCCAGTCTGTCTGTTCAGTCCTCTGCCAATGCTTATTTGATCTCTCCACCAGCCACAGTTGGGTGTCTGAGTGCCTGTACCAACACTGGTGGTGGTTGTTGAGACACCTCCACCAAATTCTTTCCTCCTGGAGTAGCTACTCGCTGCTGCCCACCTCTGTGTGTTTCACCGGGCCAGGAACTTTTGTCGCAGTGACAGATATGTAGATCACCTACCTAGAGATTGTGGAGTGATTCTGGATTCACACCAATGCAGTTGCTTAGGGAATTCAGTTTTCTTCACTCAAGGACTGCTGTTTTCCACGAACATTTTGCTCAGTTTTCCTTTGTGCCACAATGCTGCATATCTAACCAGATAATGGGGTCCTGTCCTGGGGTGAGCCACAGCCTTTGGGGAAATGTGGTTTCACTTGCAGCATCTTGTGGGCAGTGACAGAGGGTAATGTGTAAAACCTCTAACTTTAAAGTCCTTGGGGGAGCAGCCATTTCTCACCACAGGCACCACCTGTCCTGAAAGGTCTGCCCATGAGTTGGTCTTATTTTTGCAGGATTTATGTGACATCTCAGAGAAAGACCTATAGTAAAACTGTCAGATAATCATTATTATTTGGATTTTTTACTATTAGTGGTGTTTATTTATCTTCAATCTTGGGAATTGGTATTACTCAGATACTGGATAAATAAACAGATCCCAGAATTAATCTCTTGGAATGTCTCTTTATTTAGATTTTCTGAGAAAGCATTCCTACCCCTCAGCAGAGGGTAAATGTTAGTGCTCAGAAAGTTAAAATTATTTAGGACAAAAAATAAACTCAGTTTATGCGGGTGGAAAACTCTGAGTCTTGATGGTTGGGTCAGTGTCCAGGGTCCAGAGCAGGATATTTAGTCCTGCCCAAAGCCTGGAACACTGACCCAATTGCCCCTGCTCCTGTTCTTGCTGACCACTTCAAATTAAATGCTTCTAAAATGTTTAGAGTTGAAAGTACTGTCAAAGAAGGAAAGAGGTGACCCAGTGGTTCAACTCTGCTGCCAGCCAATGCAGACTGTACAGATGAACAAAGGTACACCTTTGTTGTGAAGGTGTCACTTCACAAGTCTCAGTCTTGACTTTTTGGACTTGACTGTGGGCTTGTGATGTAATAAAAATTAGACTAGTTGGTTGTAGTGATTTTCTGCTGGTGTCTTTTGGTTTTTCAGTGTTTGGATTTGGTGTTTTTTGCTTGGTTTTGTTTTGGTTTTTTTTTTCTTTTTAATAGATCAAGTCCAAAAGCAAAGCTAAAGTGCTTGCAGTTTGCCACATCATTTCAACTGGTAGTAAATTAGCACGGCACTGCCCAGCAAATCAGGACACAACCAGTAAACACATACTGGTCTAAGACCCACTAAGTTCATTTCATGCAGCCTAGTAATCATCCATTTGATAGCCAGGGCTACTCTCTTTGTCTTGCCAAATTCCTCTTTCTCACTTCCTGGCTATGCAGTCCTGCCAGGGCTTCAAAATATACTTGCAGCGGGTCCCAGCCTGCAATATTTCTCAGTCTTTTGGAGAAAACAAAGTAGCCCTGAATGCCTCCTTATTTCTTGGTAATCTCTGGTGACGTGGCTTGAATGATGGATGAGACCGGTGTGACTTGCATGGTTTGAGTGGATTTTTTGGAGACCTTGATCTAAAGGTCTCCCAGTGCAGGTTAATAACCCAAGTGGAACAAAGCTGGGCACCAGTAGTGCAGGAGAGCCCAGACTCCTCCTGCTGGGCTGGGACCCAGGAACCTGCCCCTTTTTTGTTCTTGCATCTCCTCAGTTTCTCATGGTTCTTGCTCCTTCCCCTGCAGGCTCTCGGCAGAGCCTTGCTGCTGAACTGCCCTGTCCGTGTGCCTGATGTGCTGGGATTTGTTAAGTGGCTTTTTGTGCTGCCTGTTAAATCTCATCCATACGTCCAGGAGCTCTGCTCTGGCTTCTGCAGAGCCCTTTTGTTGTCCTTGGCCACAGGAATAACAAACGGCAGCTGATGATGAACTGCATGTGAATGAGCAATGCGACTTAGCCCTGCTAAGCAAACTTACGCCTGGTACTCTGTCGTTGTGGCTGAGGTTTCAGCAAGGATTATTCCCATTTCCTTGTACAAATGGTGACTTCATCGTGGATGGCACCAGCAATGGTGAGAAACCATCCCATCAGTAGCTGGTACATTTACTGCCAAGCTCCTGAGCACTGCTGGAGCCTTCCTAGCAGGATTCTGGGCTCAAGCACTGCTGGATGTCTGGTGCAAGGAGTTGAGGGGTTATTTTTCTTAGTTTTTTTCCTTGGGAGGTGGTATGAATTAGTCATTGTGATTGGGTTTGTTCCCGAGGAGTAGGAACTCCTGTACTCTGCACAGGGCATATTTCCATGTGTGTAGTCTGGACTGAGGCCAGGCTGAGTTTGGATAAATCGATGTGAACCCGGAGTGACCCAGCTGAGGGCCAGGGAGTTCCTCTGCCTTAGCACTGGGGGAGCTGAGATCAGGACTTGGCCAGGGGCTTTCAGCAGTAATGGGTGGCAGGAAGGAGGGCATGAACTTCCCTGGGTGCTTTTGTTTCCAGCCAATGTATCAGCAATAAGGTATTGACATTTTTATTTCTTGGCCATGAGCTGGTGATGACTAATGAAGGCAGGGGGTCTGCCTGTGGGTGGGTTCAGGCAGCAAAGAGCTGTTCCCCATCAGCCTGTACCTCCCAACCAGTCCTTCTCCTTTCCATGACAACTGGTCAGTTAAACAGACCCTCCAGGGCTGACGTCAAGGGTCAGGGATCTGGCCACCAAATAATTACAGCAACGAAAATAGCATCACTTCCCCACCCCTTCCTTCCCACATGATCCTGCTGAATCCCAACTCATAAATGTCCTTTTTTTTCTTTCTTGGATGAGAAGCAAAGCCCACATGTATTAGCTGGAACATATGGCAGGGTTTGGCTGCAGCCCATAAGTTGTGAAGGCCAAATACTCACTTGTAGCTTCTTGTCCACAAAAAAAAAAAAAAAAAAGAGGAGAAAAACACGTTCTTTCAGGATTGGATGAAAGGCTGTCTGTGCTCGTGCTGGGATGAGAAGCAGATAGGGTGTGGGACAGCACGCTGATTGTGCTGTCGTGACAGGGAACATGTCCCCTCACAGCACAGAGCTGATAGGCTGGCCACTGAGAGGTGGTCTGGTGGCAGTGGCCACTGTCCCCTGCTCCCTGCCCTAATGGTGTTTCTCGGGTCAGGCAGAGTTTGAAGACAGGCTGCTCAGGAGAATGTCACTGGCACCAGGGCCACAGAGCAGTCAGCAGGTTTTACATGTGGGTTAGCCATGGGCTGGAGAAAATTCTGTCATTGCAGTACTAAAGGTTTTATTAAGGGTCATGGGAATATCTGGAAGGTTGCAGAAAATTTGTGAAGGAGAAGAAGATGAAAGGACATTGTCAGAAATTGACTGTCTACACCACCAGAACGTACCTGGTGTACCTGAATTAAAAAAATTAGAAAAATAAAAAAAATGCTTGTTTGACACCAACATGCTGCTTTTCACCAGGGTTTTCCAAAGCAGCTGCAGTGGTGGCCTTGATCTCATGTCATATCCCTGCAGAAAGATGAACCTGAGACTGTACTGTGTCCTGTCAAAGTTAGAAGCGGGAGTACATGAATCCACAGAGCCGTCTGCCTGAATAAAAAGGGATGGGCAAATCCTGCCTCAAAGTATTGCAGGTAGGACACTGCCTGCACCCGCAGCTCTTTGAGGTCAGGGCTGGACTCCTGAGGGTGCAGTAGGGAGATGTGCTGAAGTTCATGGCCCGGGGCTATGGGTGCAACTCCGTTTGAAGATGGAGTCAGCCATATACTCCTTCCCAGGAAAGATCAGTGGGGTACAGAGAGAGCTTGGAAAATATCCTTCAAAATATTTGCGAAAGGTGTTGCTGTGACTGCCCAGGGACTGAAGCACAGTCTGTTGGTTCCCTTGCTTAGAAAGCTGCTTTTAAAGTGGTTTATGCCTAGGCACTGCCTGTTCTAAGGTTTATATGTATTCTGGGACATCTGTGACCCGAGTTACTCTGTGTCTTTGGAAGCAGATGAGAAACTGCAAAGTTTCATTGAAATAGTCTGAAAGGAAGAGCACTGACTTGTGGTATGTTGCACTGTTCTGCTGCCAGAAAACACCTCCCCATCCAGGGCTGCCAACCTCCTGCAAAGGATCTGTGGATGAAACAAAATATTTTAGTGAAAGGGAGGAAAATGTGTCTTACCCCCATTTTTCCTATTTGTGGAGCTGCTGATCTCTCTGTTGCAGGGGCTGAGAATTGACAGTTTTCTTACCTGTGAGCAGCACTGATCCTGGGGGTGTATTTGCAGGCTGTTAACCAAGAGTTGTAAGATGCACTGATCTCCAGAGGTGGGTGAAGAGAAACTTTTGTGGAAGGAGCTCGTGCTGCTTTGGAAGAGGCTTTTACTGCATGGTGATGCAGAGTCCTGATCTGTGCTGCTGAGAGCAGGTGGTTGGGGCAGGGTTTGCCGAGTGAGTGGTGCTGGTGCATCTTGTGCTCTTAAATACCCTGGTGCACTCAGCACACTGTGTGTAGGCACTGCAGGGTGCTGCTCTAACTGCAGATCCCATTGTAGGCTGCTGGGGAAGCAGGTCACCACTGTTCCCTTTGCTTTAAATATCAATGTCTTTTGGCAAATGGTGGTTGCTTGGTTGGCAGCCCTGCTCCATTTTCTTTATCAAAAGTGTTGCACCCTGGTACCCAGGTGGTTCTGCTGCTTCTCTGGAGCTGTCATTCCAGGGTCACTCACAGACTCCTCCAGCCAGCTACCTTGGCTCACTGGGTGCTGCTCAGTAAAACTTGGTTTCAGCTTGGATCCTGTTACAAGGCAGGCAAATAGCAATTTAAACAGCGATGTGCCACTTTAGGAAGCAGCTTGTCCACTCAGCTGTCAACTGCACATCCCTCCTGTGCAGCCTGGGCCAGGCTGCACGATTGTTGTAGCTCACTGCAGGCACATCCTGTGTGTTGTAAGGATGCAAAGGACATCCTCAGGCTCCCCAGAGCTGTTTCCCCAGGTCATGTCCGTGTCTGGGCTGTAGTCTCCAGCTGAAGCCTGGCTTGGATTGGCTTCATGCAGCACTTTTACCTGCATGGGGGAGCTGAAGCTGTTGCACCCCTGCCTGCCATCAGCACGAGCTTTGTGTGCTCTCCCAGCCACCCTTCCTGCTGCCCGAGTTTGCTCTCCACCACCCAGACTGGCTGAGCATTTCTCTCTGTAACCTGAGCATTCCTTGACCAGACTCACCCCCCTCTAAAGGGGCAGATCCTACGCGCGCTCGGCGCTTTAATGCCGGGTTTAGTTCTCATTCCTGTAGCCCCAGTGACCTGGGTGTGACAAAAGCCCGACCTGGGACATCAGTGGCTGTTGTTCCCCCGTGGCCGGGTAGTTCAGGCCAGGCTGCCGGGGCTGCAGTGGGCACTGTGAGAGCAGGCAGCCCTGCACAGCACGGCTTTGCAGAGGACGAGGCTTGTAGCTCCCCGACGGCCTGGGGTGTGCAGGACGCCTCAGTTCTGGCAGCTGGACTCCTCCGTGTGATAGCTGAAGCTCTGGGAGTTGGAGTAGGCTATGATTCTTTGAATGTTGCCAAACTCAGATCTGAGCTTAACAAAAGAGATTTTCCCATCTTGGGAGATTCATTCCAGCCTGATTACTGTTTGGGTTGTTCAACAAAACAGTCCCTAGAAAATGACTTTCACACTGTAGCACAAGGTTTCCCACAGTGGTTTTTAACTCCGGATCACTGTTTCTTTAATTTCTCTGCTTCTGTTTTCCAAATATATTTTTGGATCCTTGCTGTGAAGTCTGGCTAGATGAGAGACTCCTAAATTAACCATTTTTAGCTTCTAATCCTTTTTGAATCAAACCAAACCAGGTAGAGAGACCTGAATAACCATTCATCTGGACTTTCTTTTTGAAAGTTACAGCGCTTAAAGCTGTCACTGAGTTGCCAGCAACCAGTACACCCAGCTATCTTGAAAAGCAGTGTAGAAGCCATAATGTCCTTCATGATGCTTTTGAGAAGTATTAGATAGTGAAGTTTTGCATGTTTCAGGCTTATTGTTTACATTCGTGTCCCTTTCCTGCTGTTTTACATGGTGGATGTTACAACTCTGCTTCTAAGTGGTGGAGCCCTGCTCAGAAAGGGTTCCAGGTCCTTTGGGATCTTCTGTGCTGCTCTTGGGTGTTGCTTTGGTTGCAACCAACCTGTGTTGAATAACAAAGTCCTGCTAAGTAGGATTGCCAGTTGAGCTCTTGCATCCTCTAGGTGTGTGTCACTGGCTCTTCTCGAGTGCACAGATGTGCATGGAACTGGGGAGATGAACAGGAAAACCCTCCTGGTGTTTGCCTGTGCTGCACTCCTGAGATGGAAGAGAGTGCTCAGGTGTAAGAGCCAGCAGTGCTTAGCCCCTGAGTGAGGGATTATTCCATTGGGGTAAGAATGTACGCAAGCCTAGAAAGGATTGTGTTTGGGAGGTGACCAGGATTACTGTGCCAAGTGAGACAGAATGCCAGTGTTGCTATCAGTGCTTTTAAGTGCCAGTTGGTCAATGGTACAGCTGGGTCAACCGTGCATTATACGAATCACTTTACTGTCCATCTTATTTAAACCACTTAATGACAGCTTTGGAAGTTATTTTCTGCTATTAAGGGAGGAGAGCTAAGCCCAGACAGCTGAGAGTTCAACTGTATTTAATTTTGCTGTTTGCTCTTGAGTCCTGGGGTTGGAAAAGTAAAGATTGTAGGAAGACAAGGAAGGGAGAATCTGCTTTTCTTTTCACAGTGTTTCCTCTGTGTCAGGAGGATGATCAGGTGGTTTGGAGGTCATCCTTGCAGATTCCCCTGTTGCAAAACTGTAGTAGAATTTTGGCTGTGCTGTATTCTCCCTTTTATATGCCAGCAAGCTTGGCCTTCTGCTCTTATCTACACTTAGTGCTTTAGCAGTCCTGAGCACGGAAAACTAGATCTGCTTTTTTTCCAGCATTGTAAGCCAAAAAGCAGCACTCGACTATCTCTTGTTTTGGAGCCAGGGTGCTGTTGAGTGCAATCAGAGACTTTGTCCAGCCAGTGACAGGTGACAACAGAAGGATGTCAGTGCTAGGGAATTTCAGACAGAGATATGTACCAAAGGCTGCTGAAAATAGCAGGGTTTGAAGCCTTCTGAGCTACACTCTTTGATCTTGGTCCATGCTGAGGACAACTGCTCTGACTGATGGACTGCACTGTAAGTTGGTGATGGATTTAGCAGAGTCCTCACAGGTGTCTGGATTTGAGACCTGCTGATATTAGCAATAAAATTGTGTAAAATATCTAATGGTTTAGGTGTATCTGTCCTTTAATCTGAAAGCACTGAGAGGGAGGTTGTTAGGATAAACGGCAGTGTGATGCAACTTCTTCAGAAAGAAAAAGAGCTGAAATGGTGCCTGTACTTGCTGTGGACTTAACATCTGTTCTAATGACTCAGGTTGATGCCTGATGACTTACTAAAGCACAGCTGCATTGTGCATTGAAGCGTGTGTGTAGAATCCAGCCTGCTGGGTTTTCATGCTGCACAGTGCTCAGATGAGATCTGGCAGAGCTCAGGCTCAGACGTAGCAACTGCCTGACAGTCCCAACTGTGTTTTATTTGTGACCCAGACACCAGAACAGTCCGTGAGGCAGGACAGGAATGGCTGGGTTTGCTCCAGCCCAGCACTCCGTGCCCTGATTTGCCCATGTGTGGAATGAGTTCGATGTGCAGTAATTACACACCAGGCACTCGGCACTGTCAGACCCGGCTGACATCACAGATTTGGGGAATGTCAGATGCGCTGCGTGGTGTCCCTGCTCTGTGGGTGAGCTCCAGCAGGAACAGCACACACAAACAGTAGCAGATTAATTAAAGATGTGCTGTTCTGCAAAAGGCCAATTATGGAGCAGTTTGCTCAGAGTCAGCAGTGCTGCCTGGCTTGTTAGCAGGGCATGAGCTAACTGTCCCCTCAGAGGAGAGCAGTCACTGTCACAACTGTCCTGCATGTGGAAGAGGACACATGGATGTCAGCCATGCGGGTCCAGGGCAGGTCAGCTTCCAGCCCTTTGTTAAAGCTCCTTCACAGGCAGCAGAGCAGTGTCTGTGTTCCACACAGCAGACATTTGCAGTCAGGTGTTCCTTACTACCTTTGCAGAGATCTCATTGACTTCAGTACCTTCGGTATGATCATTCCAGATGTTTCTCCTTGAGCTGCTGCTCCTGCTGCTGCTGCTGTTTAAAGGGCCCTCAAAACCTGATAATATCCCTGGGATCTGGGGAAATGGAGCTTTTCAGATGAGTGGGAGTCCGAAATTATTGCCAGGCTGCAGAATAATAGTTCTCCTTGTTTTGGGCCTTCAAAGCCTGATAGGATCATTGTAAGAAATTTGGCTCAAGGGTTTTCTTTGGAGTGGTTCCTGAGTTAAAAACGTTTTCGGGTTGGGACCTGGACTGAATGTGGAAAGCCAGATGCCTTGTCCAAGGGCAGCAGCTTTCATTTCACAGGATGCATCTGGCTGTGGATGAAGGGTGAAGTGTTTTAAAGGTCCTAATGTCCTAAACCCAGTCCCATCTCTCTGTCACACCACTGCCCAATGCCATAAATGCCATTCTATCGCTTACCATGTGAATCTTTTGTACACACATCCCTATTTCTTTCTGGTGAACCTCAGCAGCAAGATCCCTACAATCACCAGGAGCTACTGCAAGGAGAATCAGACCCATCAGCCATGGGGCTGAGCAGGGCTGACAGCTCATCCTGTCTCAGCTGCACTGTTTGAGGAGAGTTGATGAGGGGGATTATCCCTTTCCAGCAAGACTTTATCTGTTTTTCATATTGCTTTACTTTAAACAAACAAACAAAAAATCATTGCTGGAAAAATAATTATTTCAACATCCACTGAGATTTGTTTTGGAAAGCTGATATTCTGTTTGATTTCAAATTCACGAGGTGAACCGAAATTTCAGCTCTGGAGCATATTTTGGTTTGTTTTCCACCCATGGGAGAGTCAAAAGAGAAATGTAAGCAAGAGAAGTGGCAAAGGGATCGGGGAAAGGAGTCACAGCATCAAATGTGCATGACAGATTCCTGTGCCAGACAGGAGAAGGAGGTCCTGGGGATGCTGTCATATTGAGGGGCACTTTCCTGTACTAGGGTTTGAGGAGGGTGAGTAGTGATGGGTTTGGTTTGGTTTGTTTTGAAAGGAGGAACTTGCTAAAAGGTTGGATTTGAACTTCTTCCTGAAGAAAACTGGAGAAAGAGCTCATGCTGGGGCTGAAGCAGCCAGCAGGCTGACTGTGGCTGGGAAAGAGGGAGCTGATGGAAATACCCTCAGGGTCTCAACCCTGAACAAAGCAAACAGCTGCCCTTCATGTCTCTCAGCTTGTCACTTTTGAAGATTTTGAAGGCAATGTAGCTTTGCTCTCACTCCCTAAAGTCTGTGTGCCAGGTGTATGGAAGAGCCAGCACTGTCTCACAGGGGATTCCTCAGGAGGGACTCATCCTCCAGGCCATGTAGGCAGAGAGGTTAAACCAGGGTTATTCTCAGGTAGTGTGCATTGGGTTTTCACATCACTGAAACATGTCCAAAATTGATTATTACTTTTTTTCCTAGTTCATAGTAGAAGATTTCATATTTGCAATAGGACATTGGTCTTCAGAAGCAAGCATAGACATATTCCTTTATTGAACTAGAGACATGGATTGCTGCAGAAGAAAATTCACAATGATTTGTGTTTTGATGGGTCCCACGTTAGCAACTGGGAGTGTCTTAGCCTGTCCATAAACATCTTTTCTACTATAAAGTAGGGTTTTCCAAGAGCTTTTGGCCTTTGCCTTAGCAACAAGGATACATTTCTCTGGCATGGGATGCAGTATCTCAAACCCTGCTTTACCCCAGACATACATCTTTGTATCCAGTTGCACAAGTGTTAGTGTGTTAAACTGCTGTGTGGTATCTTCCACTGACCTGGCCAGGGAGGCTTGTAAATTTGGGAGCTCTTGGAGCTTGCTTGTGCACGTGCACTCACCAGCATTCCTAAGTGGAGAGCTTTAAGAACGAGTGTAACAGTTGCATTCCTTGAATCTTTCCTATTTCCCCAATAGAAGAAAACTTGCCAAAAGTATGGCACCCTGAATTTGTAACTGTTTGCTTCTTTGTTCTCATTTGCTTATATCCCCAGAGGAATGAAGTCATATTTGATTTGCCCTGCTGCTTTACATTCCTGCTTATGAATGGCTGGGACAAGACTGGGAGTATGAGCAGCCTGGCTGCATGTGGCTTGGAAAGATGTGTTCACTTGCACATTGGTGTCCAAGCAGAGTAGCTGGCTCTGAAACCCTATCAGTAAGGCTTTTGAGTAACTTAAAACCCTTCTCGTAGATGCTTTGAATTTCTTCCACTCTGACATTGTGTAAGCTCCTGTTGGAGTTTCATTACCTCAGTAACCACAGAAAAGCAGCCAGCCTTTTCACTGAAACCTTCCCCACAAAGGTCTGGATTCAGTCCCTCCCCCGCCTTTTTCCTTGAATGCAGAGCACAGCTTATGGTAGTTTAAATAACAGGGGAGAAGGCCAAGGCTGCATATGGAGCTGGGTGGCATCATGCTAAAGAAGTCAGAGTGTGCCCTGTCCTCTGGCTATCTCTGTGCAACTCTGTACTAAATATGGAAGGTGACCTGTATAATTTTCAACATAATTAGGATATTCAGTGCTTTCCTTAGAGTAGCTTATGACAGACCTGTCCCAAGCTGCTGCTGTTTCATGGGCCATTCTTGATATTTTCTGTGCTTTAAATAACTTCAGAGTTTCGTGATGTGTTCTGGTGAGACTTTTCCCTGCTTTCTCTCTAAAATTTATTCCAGAGCCTTGTGTATTGAGTCATTGATTCACCATTGGTTTAGCAGGGCTTTGTGGTGTGAGCAGTCAGATTTCTCTATTGCTCCTTCTCTTAGGGGCAGTGTTCCTGGCAGAGGAACTTCAGCCCTCCCCAGAATGGTACAAGTCCTCCTCAGCACAAACATCCCCTTCCCACATTCACCACTGAGCCCCATCCAGGCTGCTTCTACCCCGACTGCTCCTGCTACTTGTAACATAGATCAGAAGAGTTATCCAGGAATTAAAAAATGTAATTTTTTTGCCAACTTTTCATCTCATCTGGTTTCACCCAAGGAGACAATGACAGTGTATGCCACTGCTATGTAGAGAGACTAAAATATCCTGTTAAAAAACTAAAGCAAACCTCTGCCAGCAGCCATTACATTTTTTGCCTTTTTTTTTTTCTTTTTTCTTTTTTGAGTGGCCTGAGCTCCAAAACTGAAATTGATGGCAAACTGAACATCAAGTGATTATTTGAACCCCACAAGTTACCAGTTTAAATCAAGTCAAGTTCCACTGCTGATGCTTGGAGAGGAAAAGGAAAGACCTTTTTAGACACTAGGCAGTTCATTATATTTGCCTCCCCAGACACTCTCATTTTCAGCCTTTTTATATTCAGACACCTATAAAATTAAGGGATTATTTTCTTTGGCACAAGATCATGTCTATTTTCAGAAGCACCCAGAGCTTCTCCAAATGCTGCAGTTACTGCTGCTGGGGGAATTGGTGCCAGGCAGCTGCTTTTCATTTCTAGGGAATTTTAAGAAAAGTTCACAGTGCTTAGCTGATGTTTTGTGTTTAGTAAAGCCTTTGTTTTCTCCCTCAAAATTTCATTAATCACATTATTTGTTACTTGAGCAGCAAGGTAGCAATGAGTTACAAATGATTGATGTTACTTGCTCATATCCAATCCAAAGTTGTTGAAGCAAGAAAAGAAGATGAGAAGATTTCTCTGTGCTGAGAAAGAAAAGCTGTTACTTCTGGCTGTGCAAGAAGTTTACCTCAGCTGAGTGAATAAGCACTAAACCCCCATCTAACAGCTTTCCTCTTTCATGGTGGTTATGGCTTTTTTTTCCCCCCTGTAACTAATGACTTTTTCACATGTAATCTGCACAGAGCCAGTGTGTGATTCTGTGCTAGAGGATGGGATGCTCAGAGCCAGTAACAGGTGTACAAACTTTTGGAGTTTGTTCCTCTCCTGGAGCCTGCAGTGCTTGCACTGATGTGGTAAATAAATTACTGAGAGTGTACATGCTCAGCAAGGTGAAATCAGGAACGAGTGTTCCCTGCTCTTGGTTTGTGCCCGTGGTCAGAATCTGCTGGGCATCAGACATTCACCATCCTGGCAAGATGAAAAGATATAAAGGCACTAGAAAATGTTAAGAAAAAGAATCCAAAAAAGCAATGTATGCCAGAAGGGTGGCAGTGGGATATGGACCAACAGGGCTACTCTGCCCTGCTCTGGAGAGCATGAGCCTCTCCAGTGATGTGAAATCCATCCCTTTCTTAATTTTTAAATTAATTTCAGTGGTGTAGCTATTGAAACTCTTGTGCAGGTGGGAGGGTTTGCTCTGCACGTTTTCATTGCAGGTAACTGCAGAAGGAAAGAGGCTTCACCACACCACAAGGGGGGCTGAGCTGTGTGTGTTGGCAGGGGGACAAGAATTACCTCTTCATTAGCAAGCTGTGAATGTTTTCTCTAAAGGTGTTGTTGTGATTTGACACCTGCAATTCATATCCTTCCCACGCCAGATGCTGTCAAGCTCATCAGTAAAGCCACTCTTGGCCACCCTGTAATTCTGGTTAGACCTAACCAAACCCACAAGTAGGGTGTGAGGGGGAAACAACTGTTGGTGCATACACACGTCTGAATGGGTGAGATCAAAGAGACACACTCTTGGTCTTTTCTTAATGTTACCAAGAAGTTTGCCATGTCTTTGAGTAGATGCTGGCATTGGCCCATGATCCCTCTCTGGGTGACATGCAGGAAACAATTTTACCATATGTAAAATTTCAGATTTCAAAAATTTCAAATGTTCACATTTCAAATTCGAACCACGACACCATAAAAGCTGTGGTGCTAGAGCTGCTTCCCTGAGACAGCTGACATTTCACACTCCCTGCTGAGAAAGCCTTGCTGTAATCTACTAGATAAGGAAACTATTTTTATTTCACCTCCAAATACACTGCTTGCTCTGCCTCTGGCTGTGCCACAAGTGCACATTTTTGCAAGGGGAGGGGGAGGCTCTTGCTTGCTGCTCTTACCCCCTCACAGCTTGCTGAGTCACACAGATGCAGTGCAGACATGAAGGAGGTTGCATCTCAGACTGCCCAGGCTTTTCCACCCTTGCAGACCTCCCATTATGGTTTCAGCTGAAAATAGAATTGAGGGACTTGATTCATCCTTCAGGGAAAGAGCAGAGGAATGACCTGGATTTTCATGTCTTTTCCATGCAGGAATTGAAGTTCCAAAGGCAAACATTGGTGTTGGCTTCTTGCAGAGATGATTGGCTTCCTGCTTCATTCCTGGGGACTCAGGACACTTTCTGAGACACTTTCTGACTGTCACGTTTTGGGCTGTGTGCTGGCTCCTGTGGCACTCAGAGGTGGGAAGCCTTGCTGGGCTGGCAGTTTGCTGTGGTGCTGATTCAGGAGGGCAGATGGGGAGGATGCTGGAAGATGCCTGTAATGTGACATATGACCAAAATTGTTTCCGGGAAGAGAATCGCTGTACTTCTTTCACAACTTCAGTTATAAGCAGCCGGCCTGGAGCAGAGCCTGGAAAATGTAGAGAGTCATGGGCTTTTTCATTCTTGGTTCTGCACAGCTTCTTCATCTTGGCCCTTGAGAAAGAACAGAGCTCTGGTTTATTATTTTCCAGCTCACAGCCAAGGCAGACTAGTCTCATGGAAAATGGATCCTTGCAGAAGGAAAGTTTAGAGGGTGTTGTTTTGTTTTCTTTGCCATTTATCTTGCTTGAGAAGGTGGAGGACTGGGAATGAGGCAGGTATAGCCCCATCTGAATAATGTGGATTGTCTAGTGTGTTTTGGGATGAATCCCAGCTTCCTTTGGCTATTTTTATCCTGAAAGGCATCAAGTGCTTTTGTAAATTTCATCCAGTGACTTGTTGATGCTTCTCAAGCAATAGATGCTTCAGTTGAAATGAGGCATGAGGAAACAATCCGAGGCTCATGAGTGCCCTGGGTGGGAGCAGTAGGCAGCAGCTGGAGGTACCGGCTGAGAAGGCTGATGAAGGCAGTGGTGCACCAGTGGCTGCTTGCCTGCCCCTGACACACTGATCTTGCTCTACAGATTAATTTCCTTATGCTCTGTTTTCAAAGATGTCTATGATATCAGTCCAGCAGCTTTTTTTCACCTCTTTTCCCATGTCTATACCATTGGGTTCAACTGGGTGCCAAGGGGCAGCACAAAATCAGATGTGCCTAGCCAACACAGGGCTCCTTTGACTTCTGATTTCAGAAGGAGGCAGAGTTGGATGAGAAAGAGTTTCCTACCTGGAATTTCCTGTTTGGGTGCTGGGAAGGTTGTTAGGGATTCCAATCTTAATTATGAATTTTCTGTTTCAATTAAGATCCCTCCCAGATAAACTCGAGCCCAATACCAGATATGTCACAAACTGTTGCCTGCCATTCTGCTCCTTTGAAGCTTCTTGCAGTAACAGACTGTGGATGTGCAGTGCAGTGCAGAAACTGCATTTGGATTTTCTGGGGAGAAAACCTGTTTGTCCCAGGCTTTTTGTCATTGCTGCTGTTACTCTTTAATAACATTTGTGTGCACTAGAAAACACAGGATTAATGGTACTGGGGGAGGAGGAGGTTTACTTTCAGTTTTTGTTTTTATGCAACTGACACAGAGAGCAGCTGTATCCAGTTACAGTTAAGGTCCCCAAGAGTGGCCAGCACTGGACACTCAAGGAAGGACAGAAAAACACGTTCAGAGCACAAACAGGATGTTTGTTTTCAATATGGAAGGCTGTTAGCAATTGCAGTGGTTCATTAAGAACCGTGGAAAATGATCTGGCTGGCAAATTTTCTGAATTAAAAGTGCTCAAGATCTTTCAGAAATTGTAATTAATTCTCAAAGATCATAGGCTTGTGTGAATACTGCTTTGAGAGATATTTAAAAAAACTTGTGTAGTCCAGCCATCTGCTTGAGATAGGTACGTGCCAGATTATTATATGTGTTTTTAAAATCCTCCTGAGGAGAATCCTGAATTCCCAAAGGAAAATTACCTTGAAGTTGGATATTCTTTTTCCTGATGCCTAGATAAACATTTTTACATGGTACAAACTAAGCCAGTGGCTATGATTCCTCATCACCTTTCTTTTTATATGTCAGCCTGCATCTGAAGTGTGTTTTCAGCTCCCCTTTGTGTTTTCAATTCTAGCTTGAGAAAGCCAACTGCTTTCAGTCCTCCCTCCTGGACCAGACCTTCCAGAGTAATTTTCTCTTGCCTCCTGTCCCTGCCCCAACTGTGCTGGATGTGTATTTAACTCGGTTCCACTTTCCCCAAGGCATAGACTTGGCATTTCTTGCTGCTGGTGTCCTGCAGTGGGAATGCCAGGGCTGATGTTCTTGTGAGATGGGCTGCTTGCAAGAGCAGCCCACATTCTTCAAGTTACTCTAGCCCTTACATTCTGCAGAAATCAGTCATTGGTGGGGCAGGTGTGGCCTTTGTGTTTGTAGGTCCAAGGCTGAGTTAACTCAGCAGGGAAGGAGGAGAGTGCTTGTGAAAGGGCTGTTCCTGCTGAGGGAGGCTCTTCCTTCTGTCCCAGGCACAGGCTGGGGGGGATGCTGCCTGCCCGAGAACACTGACAGTGTGTGCAGATGTTCTGGAGACAATGGGATGGACAAAGGCAGCTTTTCCTGTCAGAGAAGGTTCATTTGCTGAGGAAGGTGGTTTCGGGGCCAAAAGAGCAAGAGCAGAAGAGTCCCGTGGGTGGTTTCTTGCAGTGTTTTTCCAGAGGAGATGCTGATTTAATACTTCCTGTTGTTTAGTGGGATTCTCCAGTTCCCAGGGCAGGAGAGTTCATGGTGCTAAGCCCTTGTGTAATGGTGTGCAGTGCAATGGCCACACGTGCTCTCCAGGCCAGCAGATGTGGGAGATTCTGGGTGCTGCTGCCTGTCAGGATGGAAAACACTGCCAGGTTCATGGGGACGGGTCTAAAGGGCGGGGGCAGAACTGCAGGGTGTTGCTCTGGAAGCAGCTGGCATTTAGGGAGCCTCCTGCCTTGCTGGGAGCTGGTGAACAGGATAAGGCCAGAGCAGGGGCTCTGAGCCAGCCCCACAGCAGCTCCACAGCCCCATGAAGTTGCAGCTACTGGTGAAGACAATAGTTCCTTAGTGTTTTACTTATAAGCAAATTCCCCTGCACTGGATATTGAATTATCAGATCCAGACAGAGGAAGTCTCTCATAATTCTCTTCTTCTGACGTAACTCAGATTCTTTGTGAATTAACTTGTTTTACAAACTAGAAGCACAGGATACAAAAACAGTGGTTAACAATCTCCTCCAAGTAGTACTCCAGTGGATGGAAAGTTAATATAGGTCAGAAAGCTGTGCCAAATCCCAGCTATCCAAACTGGGTAGCAGACTTTCTGCTTTCCTATACCCCTTCATATTCAACATGATGTAAGCATCAATAAGGAGCTCAACATGTATATCTGTTGCGATCATGTCAATGGATAAAGCCACACAGAATGCATGCTGCTTGGGCTAAAGTTGTCTTTGGAGAACTGGAGATGTATTTTCTACCCTTCCCCCTCACTCTGTTATCTCCAAAGAGAGCTGAAAACCTGTCTTCCCTTCCTCCTGGCTTTCTACTTGCCATAAACTGCTGATAGACAACAGCAGACCAGTCTGTGAGAGAGCTGTCACTGAGCCAGGGTTATCATCCCACACCACTGCAAAAGTGACAGGTGTTTGATACCCGTTGTTTTTTCCCTTTTCCTTTTTCCCTTTTCCATTTTCCATCCTATAGTGAAGTTAAAGGCCACTTGTTTATGGCTGATCACATTTTGTCAGCCTTCCCAGCAGCAAGTAGTGCTTGGCAGGGTAATGCTGAGAGTGCATGGACCAAAAATTATAAATACCTTAAAATTTAGGTTGTATGCTCCAAATTTCAGTTTTTATAGGGGAAAAAATATTGCTTCATGTTACAGAAGGAAAGTGGAAGAAGCGGAGAGAATCAAATGCTTCAAGCAAGGTCTTGTCCAGGAATGGAATCCAAACAAATGCTGTCAGCTTGTGGCCTCTACAGACAGAGGCAGTTTGGGAAGGGGACATGAGCTCAGCACTGTACTCCTGTGCCCGTGCACTTGGCTCTGCTGCTGCTGGAGGATGGGGAGAAGGGCCAGGGAGAGCCTGGAGATGCTGTTTCCAAAATGAGGAAGCCTCCTCCAAAGGAGGAATTAGATGACAAGGGCCCTTCACACTGATCAGGTGAAGGAAGAGATGGACAGGTGTGGGTGTCCTCTGCAGGTGACCTCTGTGAGTGGTGAGAAGTCATGGAAAGGAGGGTGTGTGTGTTTCTCCTCTAAATTCTGGATTGCAGTGAAACCTAGGTGGGAGGGGAGGGGTGTGTGTGAGTGACATTTATCCTGCAGAGTTTTGGGATGCTTCAGGGTTATTCTGGAGTGTTGACTACCTGGATTTATTGCTTCATTGTAGCCACCAAAGTTCTCACCATGTGCACACCTGTGAAGTGACGCTTGTAGCCATGGATAAATCCATTATATTTGGAAATTTTCATCATACATACATAATAAAAAAGGCCAAATGCAAACCTGCATAAAATTCTGGGTGAGAACTGTTAGGAAGAAATTTTAGTAGGAGATGAGCAGTGATTTATGGGAGAGATGATAGTAGGGATTATAGAAGAGCTGAACTGATATGTTTCTGCTTTGTTAATTGAAAAAAATGTCCCTGGGAGAAAAAAACCCCAACACAGTAAATATCTTTCAGGAGCTGGACACCAATGTTTTAATACCCGCTTTGGTTTTGCCCTGTGGTGTGAGAGAGTAACCCCATTCAGCAATATATTCTGATTAATGTGTCAGTTCCCTTCTCTGGAACACAGAGATCAAAGGTTTTTAGAAAATTCTTCCTTCCCACATGGAGGGCTATTCCTAGTATTATTTTTGGAGCTGGGGTTACCAGAAGTTTTCCAGGAAGAAAATTGCAAATCTCAGTGCTCTGTGGGCCATCTGCTTAATTTAATTTTTTTTTCTTATACATGAGACATTTTGGAGCCTGTACGTAACCAGACAGTCGTGTTGACTGATTCTGGTGTGTCACAGAACAAACACCTTGTAGCCTGAACCAGATGTGGGGAGGCTAATGAGGTGTCTGTAACCTGAGTGTGAAAACCTGAAGCTGCAGCAAAAAATTTGGAATTTGATACCTCTTGAGGTAATGGAAATTAGTGCTTTAGGCAGAAGAGAAAGTGCAGGTTTGGGGTAAAGTGCTATTAAAGGCAGTGAAGCAGTACATGAATTAGATATGAGGGATGTTATTTTGAGAGTTGAATACTGGCTAGAAAGTGAGGTCCCTGGAAAAGCTTTCATGATGCTGCGTTATATTTGATTATTTTTAGCTGCTGAGAAAATACAGCTTGCAAGCATGGAGTTTAAATCCATAGTCCACATTTACCTGGAGCATGGTTTGCTCTCTTCACTGAGGGCCAGAGCAGTGCTGGTGGGAGCTGTGGTCCAAGTCCCTGTGCAGGGTCTGGAGCTCAGGAGTGGGCCCTGAGTGGTGACACACAGCCACTCCTCCCCACTAGTCACATGTAGATGGAAATGGGGATGTTAGGGAAAGAGACTTTTGTAAGCTACCTTGGGATTCTGGATTTTTTTCTGCCTTGGCAGGAGCAAGAAAACTCAAACTTCCAGCTGTGTGCAGTCCCTTTAGTTCACTGTCAATCATTTTGATGTGCTTGGATTTTCAAACCCATAGCTCAGAACTGTTAATGGCAGTATTTTTCTCTTCATCTGTCCTCTTGACAGCTCCCTTGAAATGTGAAAGTCTGTTGGGCAGCACAAGTAGCAGGGGCAGAACCAGACATTCTCATTAGCTGGAGATTTTCCTTCACCTTTCTGGTTCTGGATGCTTGACATGTAGGTTTAGAGCACATCCCACCACCTCTCTGGATATCTGGGAGTGGCAAGCTGTCTTTTCAGAGCTAAGGCAGGTCCCCCAGGGTCCCAGTGCTGATAGCCTCCTTGGGAACTGAACCCAAGGAGTGGTACCAGGTGGAGCCACCCGTGGAGCCCAGGACATGCAGTGCACGCTCTTGCCCACATTGGTGAAATTCGGGCTGTCCTGTGCGGTGGCTTTTCATCTGGAACTTGCAATTTGGTGTCCCCAGTGGTTTCAGGCTGTAAAGATCTCCCTGTTCTCTGGGGTGGGATTCCTGTATACTCGCAGTATAGCATGGGTATTGTGAGCTGGAGTGGGGAGAAACTGCTTTTGCCTGACCTGGGGCTGCTGAACTCCCCTCAGATATGCAAAACTGCACTTAAATTTGAATGCAGAATTTTTGTGGTGTCGTTCTCATAAAGTAGTAAGGAATGTTTTTATCATCTCTTGGAAATAGAAAATCTACATAGCTTGGGGTGTCTTGCACTCAGGCATTGCATATGTTACAACTATCTAGACAGATAGAAATAACTACTTTAAATCATCCTTCTTACTTAGGGCTTTTGCGTTCCTTTGGGAGAGGGCTCTTCACTCGTTCCTTTGAGAAACTTCATATGTTTGTTTTTGTCTTGTCTGTTTGGCATGTTGAAGCAAAATGATGTGATTGACCTTTAGGGTTACAGATGAAGCCTGGTTTCCGATCCTTGTTAATTTAAGATAGCTGCAGGAAAATCTCAGAAGCACTGAGATACATATTACAGATGAAAGCAGAAACTGAATGGCTTGAAGAGGTTCAGCACTTTGGAAATTTATAAATATTCAGCTGAGAGGAGCGGAGCATGTGTGTGATTTACTGGGTGTCCTTGGCAACCTTCGCCTGTTTATCAGAGCAGAGCAGGAATAACCATTATTAAAAAAACCCCAAAAAACAAACCCAAAAAGAAAAAAAAAAAAAAAAAAACAGGAAATGTTTTTAAATTTTGTTTAAGGCTTCCCTGAACACATAGATTAGATGGCCTTGCTTTTATGATCCAGTGAAAGCCAAAGGGTGGAGAGGAGGCAGAGGAGGCCCTGGGCAGAGCCGTGCTGGCACTGCTGGTCCATGGGGCTGCTCCCGGTGGAGCCTGGCCGGAGCCCTGGCGCCTCGGCCAGCATCCCCCCAGTGCTGCTCACCCTGCCCTGCTCAGCACTGGCCGTGGGACAGCCGCTCAGCACTTTTCCCAGGGATCCTGGAACGTGTTTGCAGCTCCACGTGGATCACATGGAGCCCCTGGTTCCTGCTGGAGTGAAGAGGAAAGCCAGGTCCAATTCCCTGTCTGTGTGATGGAATCCTGCCCATCCCTGTTATCTGCTAGACCCCTCCCAAGGAGTGTCTGAGAAGGGAGCAGCAATATCTGAATCCAGCTGTGGAAAACCAGCCTCTCTCCTGTGCAGTCTGCTGTAGTATCGGCCCAGAGCCCAGGGGACAGATGGATAAATCCTCAAAGACCGTGCTGAGAGGGACCACAACACAGCACCATGGCTCTGTTAGTACTACACTGAATATTCAGCGAGGTTGTTCCTGTTAAGTGTCCTGGGCCTTGGATTGGGCACCAGACTGACCCCTGCTTTGTGAAGCATCCCTGTCTGCTGATCAGCCCCGAGGAAGCTGAGGCTCTAATGGAGCGAAGCCGCTGCAATTCTCTGGAAGGCACTGGGGTAATTACTGACAAGGATGTTTACATATCAAGTTCCCTCGTTGTGATGCACTGATTTGGCACTTTGCACACAGCTGCCGGTTTAATGCTGAAGCCAGCCTTTTCCCAAGCTCGGCTGTGAGAGAACCGCTTAAAAATGTGTTGCCTAATTGCTGTTGCTTAATTAACGGTAGGAACATGCCAGCTCTGCATCTTGCTGTGCCAGGGAAGGGAGGCAAGCAAAACTGGGAGGGGAAGCTCTCAGGAAGCCTGGAGCACAGTAGGTTTGTGCTGGTCTTAATGATCTGCCAAACACTGCTGAACTTTTTCACTGGACTGCAAAAAACTGTTACAAATTTTTCTTTCTCCTGTTCCTTCTTCCCCACTTGGAGCCAAGTCTGAGAGGCAGCAGTTTGGTGTGGTATAGGTTGGAAGGGAGGGTGTTAGACTTAACAAGTCACAGAATCATGGAATATTCATGGAAGGGGGATGGAATCATGGAAGGGGCCCACAGGGATCATTGAGTCCAACTCTTATGTGATGGCCTGTCATGGAGGTTTGTTTCTGGCTATCCCCATGTTTGCTTTGAGTGTGGAGAGTGGGTGGGCTATGGTTGCCAGCATCTGGGGTAGCCAGTCAGTGTGGAGCAGTGCAGCACCAGCAGAGGTACCAGAGGGGGCTGGAATCAGGGTGGCTGTATTACTGCTGTGCACTCAGGTGTCTCTGCACCCATGAGGTGGACAAGCCTGGTGCTTCACCTCTCTGACTCTTTGGCTCTGATGTCACTTCTTTTTTTTTTTTTTTTTTTAAGCATTTTACTCTCTTGCACTACTGGACTTGGGCTTAGAGAGGTAGGAAAGGCTTGCATAATCTCCTCCTCTTCACTGCCTGTGCAGGGGTCCTCTCCTGGTGAGCTGGAGGCTGAGCAGCACTGGTCTGGCTGTCCTCACTGGTGGGAAGTGCAACAGGAAGGTGTTGATGTCCAGACTCAGCCACCAGCTCCCAGCCAGCCTGTTTTTAGCATTAACTGTCTGCTGCAATGGAAAGGCCACGTTCAAGCAGAATATCCCTCTGTGGGTCTTGCATGACAGAGGCATGGGTGAAGGTGTGAATGAGCGGGTGTTCTTTTGCTGCCAGCAGATGAATATATGCAGCTCCTGCCCTTGGGGGTCAGAGGGGGCTTTGGATCCATCTGCAGGAGTGCACTGAGTCTCTGCTGTGGTTAAATGGCTGTTCAGACTTGGAAGGAAGGAGTGGAATATAAAATCAAAGGTTGCGGCTGTGGGTCTCAGACATCTGCTAAGTCCATTGCAATTGGCTGTGCTGCACGATGAAATTCCCAGTGCCTCTTGCAGAGGAGAATTCCCATTGTCTGCATTACAGGGCAGCCCAAATATGCAGCCTGTGCTGTGCTGCAGTAGGGTTTGATTTTTTTTCCAGACGAGCTTTTAATCCACTTACTTTTCAGTAGGCCTTTTTGAACATAAATGGATGCAATTAAATGTGTGTTTCCCACTTGGACGAAGGTAAGGTAGAGGAAGGCAGATGGCCTGGAAGGGAACACAAAGACTTTGGAAGAAGCTGCTGTGAGGTGCTCTTATGTGGTTTTTGGAGTTCATGAGCATCCAGTGAGGGAGATGCCAGGGAAAACGTGGCTTATATCCATGTGAATTGCCTTGATCAGAATCCTCCTGTTTGTTGCAGAGTGCGTGGGACTCATCAGGGGAAGTGGTGAGGAAATGAGTGTCTTTGGGATCTCGGTTATTGCTCTGTAGGAGTGTGAACATGCTGTGCTGTTGCTGTAGATCTGTTGCAGCTGTGTCATCTGATGAGGTGCTGAGCAAAGAGCTCTTCAGGCCAAGGGGTATTCATGTCTTTCAGTGTTTCGCAAGATTTGGTACACCAGAGTAGCTTCTGAGAGACCTCAGAGTGTGTGTGCCTGTGAAAGGGACCATCTGGGTATGAACACAGGTCAGATTTAATTCTCACTCTGCTATGAAGGCAATTCTTCATTTCTTGTGGAAGTGTGGAGTAGATTGACCTGGGCCAGTGGAAACTGGCTTTGGTCTGGTGGGACAGCAGAGTTCAATGCCTGCCTGTGATCAGATAAAATCTGAATCTTGCTACATGCACTGAGGAAAAGGACTCTAATTTTTCCATAAGTTGGAGTTGCTTAAAAGGACCTCCTGGAACTGAATCTTTGGTTTGTTTTCCCATCATTTTGGGAGGTGAAGTGGAATGTAGTTTCAGTGCCTGAGTTCAGTACTTTCAGAACTAGACTGTGAAGATTCTTTTTTATGAAAAGTCTCTGTAAGCTTTAAAGGAAAAAATCCACAGTTTACCATCAAATCTCCCCTGGACAAGGCTCCTCCTAGCGGTGCTCTCAAAATGCTCCCACTCTTGGTGGCACCAGATCAGTTTGACACTGTGGGAGGCTCAGGGTGCTGCTGGGGGCAGATCAGTGGCCAGCCTGTGCCTGGGGAAGGTGGCATTGGCTCAGGGTCAGCTGCTGGCAGGGAAGGTATCCTGAAGGTTAAGAGGTAGTTAAGCTGTTGATACCTTAGAGCTCTTGGCCCCTGCTGGCTGGTGGAAGATGCTGCATGTGTCTGAAGCTCTGAGTTCTCTCTTTTCATGCAGCCAATGCTAAGATACTCGCACACACTGAGGATGGTGCAAAGGTCATGTCTCAGCCTGCAGAGGACCAGTTTCGTTTCAGCTGCAAGGTCCTAAGGTGTGTAGCATCTCCCATCAGTGGAACTGGGAGAAGGGGCAGTGTTTTTGAGGTTTTGGTGATGTGGTGTGTAGCTGGCCTGCTCCTTCCCTCCCCATGGCAGCCCAGTGGAGAAGGAGCTGTGCTCACCCCGTGCTGACAGCAGCAGCAGAAGTGCTGTGTGTGGAGATGGAGCTGCTTGGAGTGGGTGACACATGGCAGAGCTCCTGCCACGGCCTCCTCAGGGCTCTTGATCCCAGAGCTGCTGCAAGGGGGGACAAGGTCAGGGAGGGGGTGCAGGGAAGCCAAGGACCCACGAGCTGGGGCAGGGTGACCTCTGAGCTGTCCTGTTCCCTCAGTGAGGGCAGCAGGGCAGGGAGGGGAGTCAGTGTTTCCAGTCTTGGCTTTTACGCTTATTGCTGCTGCTTTCGGCAAACTGGCTTGGCTGGAGCTGTGAGGGGCTGCAGACAATGGCTGCTCACATTTTCCAGCTGTCAGATACATAATGACATTTACTCCCCAGCCTCCTATTTTTTTACTGATTTAATTTCTTTATTTCTCTCTGGCAAAGCCAGCTGAAGTGCTTCCAGAGGCCAGACAGACCCAAATCCTGGCCCCCATCAGTGCCCTGCCACTCTCAGGGACCCTGCTCTGCCCAGGTGCCCTCCAGCAGCAAGGGGGTTTCTTGCTTATTGGAAGCAAAGTGCTGAACATCTGAGGTGCAGTGGGGATCTCTGGTCTTCCCCTCCCCTGGAGAAGCTGTAAATGTGCATTAACCTGATGGATGTGTGGGAGGGAAGCGTCTCCCCGTTGAGAGCAAGGAAATAATTCATTTTGTGTATGGAAAAGGCATCTGTTCTCTGCACAGCAGACTACTGACAGCAGCAGAAGCCACGGGGTCTGAGCATCCCAGAGAAGGGAGGGCACAGTGGTTTGCCAACTCCCTGGCCCTGCTCGCACACAGCTGCCAGTGTCCCTGCCTTTGACCCTTTGTGTGCCCTTCCTGCAGAGGCTGGCAGGTCCCCGTGGCTCTGTGTCACTGCCAGGCCCCGTGTCAGTCTGGGCTGCAGGGTCAGTGAGGCTTTGAGCCTCACACCCTGGTGTCTCCAGGCTTTTACTTGAGCTCTGCTGTGCTGGTTTTGGCCCGAAGGACAGCTGAACTGGGAAGTGTGCTAAGCCCTGCTGCAGCCCAGTTTGTTCAGTTATTTTTGTCAATTAACAGACAATTTTCACTCAGCTTTTCCTGGGGGTACGTGTGGGAGAAGACACTCAGCACACACAAAAAAAAGGAAAGATACCTCTGAACTCTCTGCAGCTGCTTGGATTCTGGAGCTGAGGTGCATCTCATCACTTCTAAACTGATCCTTTCCACCTAACTTTGACTCCAGGCTCACAGTTTGCCCTTGTTTTAATATATGCAGTATATATAAGTGCATGCAGGTCTGCAGACAGTTGGCATGCTGTCACAACATGCTGCTGCTTTCTTTTCTTGAGCGTGCCTGTGTGTTTAGATGATAAGAGCTGTAATGCTTGGGGAGACTTTAGCCTGGGAACATCCTGAAGATTTACAGTGCCTTTATGCCCCACTGTGGGTGTACCTGTTAGGTGTGTGCTCTCATATGCATTCTGCTTCCCTCCCATCATGTGCTCTGGATTTTGCACAGGATCTACATGAAAAATAAAAAAGCTCTTTAGGTTCATTTCAGAACACTCAAGAGAGTTTAAGTAAGTTACTTCAATTATTCTTTGGTATTCTTGCTTTTCTTTCTTTTTTCATAATGCTATTGCAGTAGGTACGCACAAAAAGTCAGTGCTTTAGTTTATTAATCAGTGTACTGGCATGTTAGCAAACCCTTCCTGCCCCAGAGACTCTGTCTGGGCTGTGGGGTGGTGGAGTGTGAGTGACCCAGCCGCGGCACCAAAGTCTGGCAAGGTCTAAGCTGTCTCTCTGTGTAGCAGCAAGGAGATGTCCTCTGCAGGTTTTGATTTAAGAGCTGGGAGCCTGTGGGTCAGACTCATGAACCAAAATTCATTAGTGGAGTTAAATGCTAGCAAAAGCATCTTTGTTCCCCTTTGTGCTGAAGAGAATGAACTTAAATTGTCCTCAGAGGTAGCAAGTGAGGATGTTCTTCCCCAAGCCATCAGAGTGGGCAGTGGAACCATCTGGCTTGTGTTTCCCAGGGGCTTGCTTTAGCCTGCAGGCACTTGCCAATTTACCAGCAGTGCAAAGGCAGGAGTGTGGGAGGATTCCCATGGGCTGGTGAGTAGGAGTTGATAGCTTGTACCTCACAGACCTCCCGATGTGCAAGAGAAAAACTCAAGTATAAAGGGCACTTGAGGGCTGTTGTTCCTCCAGACCTGACATTATTCCAGTCCACTTCACCTGAGGCTTCTCCTTTTTGCACCATTTCATTTTCTGCTTCACTGCCAATGAAAGCAATATGCTATTTTGATATAATTAGTGGTAGAAAGCCTAATCAGCCCTTTTCTTTCCTTGACAATATCTGCCCTGCCTGCCTGAGAGCTGATCCACCCTGCCCAGCCAGTCACGCAGCAGGATTTCCCAAGGGCTGTGGCACAGCATCCTCCTCCTTTTCTTGATGTTTTTCCTACTTACCAGGCACAGAGGGCTGTGTGAAAGAGTCAGGCTGACTTTGTCATCCTCCTCGCTCTGAACTGACACATACTGAAGTCATTAACTTGGCTATCAAATCTCAGCCGTGGGCTGAAACTTGGCAAAGAAGGTTTTGGGGCAAAGTGGGTGCGTGGAACAGGATATAGAGGATTTTCCTGTAGGAGGCCACCTGGGTCAGGGAGATAATCAAGAGGGGTCATCCTCACCACGCCTTCAGGTTTCTTCATGGCAATGTAATTTATGGGCAGGGCACTCATCCTAGTTCAGATTTCTTTCACTGGTATTGATGGGCTGTGGTTCATGCTGAACTCTGTGCCTCTGACCCCTTCTTACCAGCTAAACATGCGTTGAGTCTTGTTAGGGTCATTCATTACACTAATCAAAGTACCGTCATAGAAATATGGATTTCTCCCTGGGAAACTTCAAAAGTCCCCCTCTCCCCATCTGCAGATTTGATATTACCATCCAAGAAAGCTGTGAGTTAAGTTGTTGACAAACAGGCAGATCTGGAACATCTGTTTTTTGGGCCAGTTTACCTGGGGTTGTATTTTGAACTCCCCTTAGCATTAGGAGATTTGCCATAGACTGTCATGGCTCTAAGTTTTGATGTTTTCCTGCACCTGTATGTGAGCTCTGAACCACCCAGCGTGATATGAGGATGTACTTGGGGCGTGTGTTACCTCTGCTGATGTTCTACAGCAGAGGGTAGGCAGGGAAACCCACCTAGCCCCAGTGTGGTTGGCAGCACCCTGTGAAGTATGGAGACTCACCCATGCAGGGCGTTGGCTTGCCTGCTGTGTGCCAAACGTGGACACTCCACTGGAGTGGGTGGTGAAGTGCTGGAAAGGCATTTCCCTCTGGCAGAAGAAGGGCCAGAGCCCATCTGTGTCAGTGCAGCAGCACCGTGCCCTGACACTTCTCATGCTTTGCACACCCTGTTTCCCTGCTGGATGCAAGCAAGGAGAGCTGAGGAGGATTTTCTTTCATTTTGTTTCACCAGCTTTCTAATTTGAGTCTTCCTGTCACTTCCTTGCTCCAAAACTACTTATTTGGCAGGGCTGGGAGCGTGAGTCACGGCCATGGCCTGGGATCCTGCCTCCTGCTTTGGCCAGCAGCACTGCAGCTGGGGCAGAGCAGATCTGCTGATGATGCTCCAGTGTGCCTGCTTACTGCAGGCCATGGAGGCACTACCCTGGAGCAGGGGAGAGGGTAAATTAACAGGTTAGTGAACAAAAGCACTTATTCTGATGTCTGAGCCCAGCCGTTTTCTAATGTGTAACTTTTCAGGGAGAGGGTTGTGAGCATTCCCTTGGTAACTTCAGCAAGCTTCTCCAAAAGGCAGGATCACTGTCAAAAGAAAAAGCTGGTGGGAGATGCATCTACACACAGGCTGTCTCTAATACCATGGGCTGGGAAATGAAACTGGATTCTAAAAGGAGATATTTCTTAGAGATTGAATGGGCTTTGCAGAATTTGTGTTGGATAGGGATAGCCTTTCCATCAGGATTGTAGGGAACATGGCTTTTGTTCTCTCTGCTGGTATCTGTGTGACTTGTGCTGGACCCACTGCTGGAAGAAGAAACACAGTGCCAGTTGGCAGCACAATGAAATACAGGGTTTCCTGGAGATATTCCTCCTGGTTTCCATAATGGCAGGACCATATGGGCCAGTCCTCAAGGATTCATCTCTTGCACTCCACTGCTAAAAAAAGCAGGGAAAGTGAATGTGCAGACCCTTAGAAAAACTGCCTGGCAATTTTGTTGGTGAAAATGCCAGTTCCTGCCTCTAGTAAGAAATACAGGGAGGGAGGAATGTTTTGTTTCTGGTGTATAATGTTAGAAACAAACAAAAAGTCCTCTTGGGGATAAAGAGACTCTCAGAAGTGCTGTAGCCTGCTTGAGATGTGCAGAAATTTGTCCACAGCCTTGAGGACTTCCAGGCCAGCTTCGAGCATCGCGTGTGTTGGCCAAACAACAATGATCCCTTTGAACACACTTTGGGTCAGAGTACTGTTCTCTTGGAGGGGGAAAGGGAAGGGAGGCTGGTGCTTTGGTCTTGTATCCGCAGCTGTCTGTGGTGAGCCACAGATAGGTTCAGTGGATGGCAGGGCTGTGTGTGGCTTCTCTGTGCAGGGCTGGTTCCCGAGGCACTGAATCCGCAGCAGAGGGATTGCTGCAGAACCATTGCTGTGTAAGACTTGAAGTGCCTCTGCCCTAGCTCTGTGGTTTCAAAGAGAGCTTTTAAACTAACGTGGGAGTCTGTGAAATTACCCTGCTGCGATGTGTCAGCTGTTGACACAGCAACATGACAGTATGTCATCACTTATTTCCTGCTTGAGGGATCATAAAGCCTTTTTGCATGGTTTGGTCCCATCTGTTTTCCAAAAGAGAAACTTTATTGTATCTTTCTTGCCCTCATTGTTCTCTTCCAGGCTTGATGCCTTTCCTGAATGTTGCTCATGAGCAATCTGGGGTGAGGTGAGAGAAGGAGTTACTCACCTTCTCCTACATGTTTGGGGCTGCACTGGCCCTGCTCTGAGCCATCTCTTTGGACTTCTGTCATCTGCTGACAGAGAGGACTATTCTGTGCCGTTCATGGGTACCTAAGTCACCTCTTTGCCAGAACAGCCTGGGGTCAGAAATGCCAGCAAGCCAGCTGACCTGTTGAGCATGAGACAAAGAAGTATGGTATGGTACTTGAGAAACAGCAGTTGCCTTGCAGCCCTGGTTTGAGCATCCAGGCATGGTGGGAAACACTCAGTCCATACCTGAAGGGATGTTTGAGTCTCTAGCTGCAGCGGGAAGCCCACCCTGACCTGGGCAAACCAAGAGTGTAGCTCCGGAGGCTTTGGCCCTCCCTGGTGCTTTACTCAGAGCAACTCTTTTTTTTCCCAGATGATACTGTTGTTGGTCTGATGTAAAATCCAGCCCAGAATTCATGGAAAATTGGAGGTTGCTGTCTCTCCTGCCCCATCACAAGACAGAGCTTTTGCTACTGCTGCTGTCCTGTAAAGCAGAGCCTTTCCCCTTTACCAGGGCAGGGGCAGGCCTGTGCAGCTGGAATCGGATGTATGGGCGGTCTCATGGTAAATCCTTTGGAGAGCTGCTGAAGGAGCTTGGCTCGGGTCTCGTGTCAAGTATGATGAGGGAGGGAAACGCCTCCAGCTTGTTTGTGGTCTGGCAGCCAGAGAACTTTCTGCTGCTGTCACTGGAAACCAGGGTTCTTTTTCACATTTACGTCGTTCCTGGAATGTTTCTGCCTGTCCACAGCCCGGCACCGTGTGCTCCGGAGCAGCTTGCGCTCCGGAGGGGAGGGATGCTGCTGTCAGAGAAAGCATCTGTAAAGAATAACCCAGGGAGCTGAATGCAGCACGGGTGCTAACTGTGCTAGTCTGCCCATGCCTCTGTTTGCCAAGTCACCATTTAGGTCATGCAGATTTTATTCTGTGCCCCAGATTTATTTTGAATGGAAAGCCACGCGTTTCCAGTGAAGTTGCACCTGCGGGGATTTATGGTTTGAATTAGCTTCAGAAATGACCAAAACACATTTGTCAAAAGTTCTTCATATATGTACTTTTTAAAGTACAAATCTTTTTTTTGTGGCAGTGTTAGAAGGATGCTCTGCTTTTTTAACAGTAGTCTGATCTGGGAGCAGATGAATGTTTTTCCAGCAACTTCTTGAAATGAACAGCTGTTGTTCCCTTAGTCAAACAGAAGGGTTTTGTGGAAACAAAGTCCAAGCTGATTCTCTTTAAAAACAAAACCAAAATTAGATGCTGTATTATGGTTAGGGGCACGTGCCAGAGACTGAGTAAATGTAACAACAGACTTGTGACTTAGTCTTCACTCTATTTAATCCATCAATAGTTAGCTGTAAATCTGTGTTTAGAACAGAAGTGTTGGGAAGTGCTGCAGCTCCTGTGCTCTCCAGCCTGGGATGCTCTGAGCAGTTGTTAGAGGTGCCTGGTGGCAGATCCTTCTCACTGCTGTGCTGGCATTTCTCAGGGCTTGTAGTGTCCACTCAGGGGTTTGGGGTGAGGCCCGTAAGGTGTCAGTATATCCTGCCTGCCTTGCTGCCTCTGTGACTTTCTGTCTCTGCCTGCCTCAGTTGTCACCCTGGATTGTGTTTAACCAAGTTAAAGGATCTTTGTGAAGCAGGTGATGACTAGCATCCTTACCAGAAGTTTTGTTTAAATGCCTAGCTATATTTTCTTTTAAAAATCCCTGAATTGACATACCTGTTCCTTTAAGCTTTCTCTTTTCCGTGCCAAGGAAAATCAGACTTGGTACCAGTGAGAGAGAGACTGAGAGCAGTGGTTCGGTTCTGCTGCTCCAGGCCAGGAAAAAAGTTTGTGGCATTAAGTCTGTGAGATGACAGATTTCCTCTGCCTTCATCCATGTTCTGTGCTGCCATTGGAGCTGCTTGCAGGTTTTATTTTCTAAATAAATAATTTTTAAGGGTTCCTGAGTTTGCTGATTGGGTTTTCAACAAAATGGAAACATTTGCAGAAAGCAAAAGGGTGAATCACATCTGGCAACTTCCTCAACCACTATATTTTTGTTCTTTCTTGTGGATAAATGCAGAAGGAATTTAAGTGAAGTCTTTGTACACATAAAACCCTCACTGTCCAAGCATGATTGATTAGGGACGCTTGCTGTTTCCCTAATTCTCTTTCTTAATCTTGGCATCTTCCACTTTTTCCGTCTTAGTTATTTCCACTGGAGATGAAATGTTTCTTTGCAGAGGGGCAGGAGGCACCCACCCACCCATGTCGGAGGCTCCTCAGACAAATGGGTCAGTGTTCCCTGCAGTCACGGGGGGAGCAGGAAGCCAGCCCCTGGCCACAGCTCAGGGCAGCAAAGCCAGAGAGAGCCTGACCCTATTTGACTTCTCTTTTCTAGATCTCAGTCTCTATAAACAGCTTTTAATGGTATTTGCCTTTCAAAGAGGAACCAGGGTGTGGATGGGAACAGTGACAAAGAGCCACTTATAAGGACTGAGTGAGCTCTCACAGTAGTCCACTGCATAATTTTTAGATCAACAGAAAAATCTTGCAATGTCTTAAGCCTTGACATGTCATCTGAGGTATTTAGATGCTGTCATTCAGCCTCCCAGCAGTCAGGGCCAAAAGGTTTGTGCTCCTGTTTAACAGGGAAACTGAGTCATGGGGGTGCTTAGTGCCTGGCAGAATAATTCCCAGTAAATCAGAACCAGAGCCAGCAATTGAAAGCAGAACTCCAGTGCTTGGAAAACACTGGCTTCTCACAGGAGCATGACTTCAGCTGTGCCCTCAGCAAGGGCAGACAGCTCCTCATTTTTTGCATAGTTGAGCAGAGCTCTGCCCCAGACAGCAGGTACTGTCTCTCAGGCTGCAGCAGGGACACAGAGCATGCCAGTGCTGTCAGTGGTAAAGACCTGGGCTAAGGGGGTCCCCAAGCACCCCTGTGGGACACACCACTGCCTGGGTATCCTGCTGCATTCCTGTCCAGCTCCCCACGGGCTGTGGATCTTCCTGCAGCGGCTGGCAGGGCTCCCTCTGCAGAGGGCTGCTGTCCTGCCCTGGAGCTGCACCAAGCAGCTGCTTTCTCCATCTCAGGCAGGCAGATACACGCAAGCAGTGATGGAATAAACACCTGTGTGGTCTCTCAAGTGACACGTGCATCCTTTAGGATGTTGCTTACTGGTGCTGGTTGAGAATTGAGAATTGAGAAACTGAGGAGCTGGTGCTTGGGTAGGAGACCAGTGAAGGTCATCCATCACCATGGATGCTTTCAACCCTTACTGTGGAGAAGGCTGTGGAGTGTGTCTGTACAGGGTTTCCAACAAGCAGGGCCACAAGGGTGTCAGAAGATGGAGCTTAACACTGTACGTGTTTAATTTCATTCAGGCTGTGGCTGGCATCCTGCCTGGCTCTATCCACATCTGCCCCCAGTACAGGAATATGTGCAGACCAAGTGCCCAGTCCATGGGCTGCTCTTGCCCAGGGTAATGGTCTGTGTCTTAAATGGTCTGTGTCTTATTTCCAGCTGTGAGAAGGAAGGGTGAAGGTACACACCTGTAGGAGAGCACCCAGAGTCATAAATGTGGGATGTGCCACTGATCAGCCCTTTGCAGAGGGCACTTCTCTTGGCTGCTCTCAAGGACAGACATGCACACACTTCCCCTTGGGTCACTCACTCCTTGTGAACTGGTCAAATTGGGAGCTGACACATCCCACCCGTGTCATTCTGCTAATTCTTGTGAAGGGAAAACTGCACCACTGGGAGGACCCACTCTGCATTTCTGTAGGTTCTTTACCAAGCCAGGATAGTAGGATTAATGAGAATGCCTGGAAGCCTCAGTCAGTGGAAGCACAACCCCTTAGCTCAGGTCTCCTTGCCTTTGTTCTCCAAGCAGGTTTGCCGTAGGTCTCTCCCATTGGATGTGGATGTTTGGCAGCAGCTCCTGGGCAGCTCACAGGGTAAAAGTGATGCTGCTGCAGCGGCAGATCTTGTGATTTGGTGCTAATGGCTCTATAACTCCATTACTGTGCATTTGTAGGGTTTTTTTTTTAATTCGCTAATTAACCAATAGTTTGATTTGATGGTGATACTCTGGGCTCTATTACAAGTGGGCAATTGTAACTCAACATCCCAGTGGGCCCTATGGCACAAAGGAGCTTGAAATGCTGCTCTGTATGCAGCACATTTGGCAAAGGCTCCTTCATCCCAGCTGGATCGAATGTCCTGATAACGGGATGGAGCTGCAGGGCTTGTTTCACTCCTTCGAGGAATGGCATTAGGAGCCAGCAGCGCCGAGGTCTGGTTCTGATTTGCTGTGAGACATCAGACTCCTTACCTGCAATTCAGGGAAAATGATACCTCTTTGCAGGGGCCTCGCAGGGTTCAGTGAAAATGAATAAGGGACGGAGGGGAGATGAAATATCTGTGGCATTTTGTTGTTACTATTAATGATGTAGAGTGAAGCCAAAGCATCTCTGTGAACGATCACTGCATTTTGCCTCTCAAGACCTGTCTCTCTTTTTTCCCTCCCCTACCCTCTACTAAACAGAACAAAGTTAAACTTTGTAGTAGAAGGGCTCAGAAACCAGCATTTCTCAGTGTCTGAAGAAAAAGCGGCAAGTTTCCTGGTGTAATTAGGTCCAGGCTCTCAGGAAATGAAGGCTGTCTAGCTGATAAGTGTTTAGTAATGATTACCAAGCCAAGGCTGGGAAAAGCAAGCAAAGTGATTTTGTTCCAGAAGCAGCAAATCCAGCTGAGACTTGTGGTGTGTGTCATGTATGTAGAAAAATGTCCAAGTGATATGTGGCCTTGTTCCCTGGAGCACGAGCCAAATCTGCCCTGGTGTGACTCCACAGGAGCCTCTGGAGCTGCACCAGGAGCCTGAGCAGCAGAACACACACCTCCATACGGTGCCCCTGGGCTGTCAGGGGTGTCATTATGGACTGATGTTACTCTGCTCTCAAAGCCGGCAATTCCTCTCTCAAATTAGTAACAGTGCTCATCAAAGCTGGGGGAGCTGGAGGAGGGTAAGAGGCACATTTACAAGGGTAGAATTACATCCTCTCCAAATGAAATACACGTTTCTTCCGTGGTGCCAGGTAAACTGAATGTGGCAATGCATGAAGATGTGTTCTTCGTGTACTTTCATTCTGTGTGTCAACTCTTATGAAAGGGAACCTCTCCCCCAGAAATTTCAGGGTCAGATTTTGCAGAGAACATGTCTGAAGGTTGCTCTGCTGTGAGGTCAACACAGTGCATCCCATGCCAGCATACTCATCCTGTCAACAGCCCTTGAGACCTAATGTGCTCTCAGTGCTCTGGATAAGAAGGTGTCTTGTGGACTCCTTCCCCTGCCCTGTTATGTGTCCTTTCATTTCAGAAGATATATTTTGGTGGGAAACCCTATCCCTGTTTAATTCAGATGGGTTTGTGTTTTATGAGCATTGAGCATTGGAGGAACCTGAGGAGTTTTGCAGTGTTGCTGCAACGCCTCTTGCCTCCCAGAGGAGTCGATGTGTACTTTGCAGATCCATGTTTTCTGAAAACTCTAACATAGCCTTGTGGTAGGTCTTTCTCAACCACGTGTGTACTCTGGTGAAAATAATACACTGATATCTTAAAATCTCCCAAATCCCTTATTTATTGCAGTCTGTATAAATGAGTTCCAAAAAGGATTTCACAAGTCCCTAGAGGACAGGTCTGTCAGTGGCTTTTAAGCACAGTTGGTCCAGAGGCAAATCCTGGTTCAGGAAGCCTGGAAGCTGTTGGACATTGCTGACAATGCCCTGTGTCAGGGTCACTGTGGACCCACCATATCCTTATGCATTTCCCACAAGTGCCCATCCCTGGCCACTGCTGGGGGAAGATTCCTGGGATGCTTGAACCTTTGGACTGAACTTGGCAGCCCATACAGGTGGTGTTCCTGGCAAGACCTCTCCTTTGCTTTTCAGACCAACCAAGATGAAATTGCAGAACTATGGATATATTTTCACTTCTTTCTTGTACTCTTTCCCTTTCTCTGCAAACTTTATTTCCAGTGCAGTGCCTTCATGCTGGCCCTGTAGTGGTGAATCAGCATAGAAATTTCTTTTCAAATGTGTCGGTTTTCTTCAAACCCACCTAAAGTGTAAGCTGAGTTTGCTTCCCCTTGGTATCAGTCAGCTCCCCTCATGGTGAGCAAAGTCCACCCCGAATCTGTAGATCTTCTACAGACTTTGCAAAATGCTTGTATTGGAATCTGATGATTTATTTAATCAGATCTGCAGTGCCCTAATGTCCATCACCATCATGATGGTTTCCATGAATTCAGCAGCTGTCAGTCATTATTTGCTGGTTTATGACTTGAGCCCTGGAAAAGGTATTCAAATAATATTGTGTCTGGAAAAAATGTGAATTAAAACCATTTCCTTGAAGGCTGTCAAAAGTTTAGGGTGAGGGGACGATGCATAGATATGCCGTGAGTCTGATTTCTTGTTGAAATTTATAGTTTGTTTGCTTCTCCCTTTGCTGCCCAATTACAGCTCAGGGCAGGGAGAGATAACCTCTTCCTCAGATAGCACAGTCCTGTTTGCAGCCTACCCTCTGGGCTCTGCACTCTACTTTTCATACTAAAGCCCTGGTGCTGATACCATAAACTGACCATGGTCACTGTCCGAGTCAGTCATCACCATCTTCAGGAGAAGACCTTTCTCTTGCTCAAGGGAAAGGTAGGGAGGCAGCCCTCAGTCTGGCACGGGCCTTAAGCCTGTTGACAAAATTCCATTTACAGCGTAAAAGGGCTGCAAAAACCAAGTGTCATTTATCACCAGGTCAGTGTGGCTTCCTGGCTCTGGGATGGTGGTGGAAAACTGTGTGTCTTCCGAGAAGGGCGTGTTCTAGGGACACACGTAGCTGTTTGGATGTTGTTAAGTAGCAGCAGACAAGCATAGGCATCTGCACAGGAAACTTTGGCTCCCAAAGGGCGTTCAACAGCTCATCATGTCTGACTCTTCTAAGAGGTGCTGAGCCATTGCTAAACTGTAGAAAGGGAGGAAAGTTTCTGTTGTAAGAATTTTTCTGCTTGTCTCAGATGTTTCTGTTGTGTTTTTCTGAAGTGTTATAGTAATTACTTCCATAGAGATACCAGTGTGGAGACATCTGGGGTAGGAGTCTGACCCAGTTATCAATCAGAGCAGCTTGATTAGCTGCAGTGTCCAGGGAGGCAGGATACTGGAGAAAATTCACATCTGAACTGCAGAGCTTCTTTTAACTGCCTGCCAAGTTTGTTTTGTTCTGGTTTTCCCCTAAAAGCATGAGACTATTCTCCCTTAATAGCAAAGACCTCCCTCGCTCCTTGCCAGTGTGTTCAGTAAGATTCACCTTTCTTTTCCCAGGTATTTCCATGACTCTTGGGACCACCTGCCTCTTAGTTACCAGTTGTTATATCAAATGAAAGCTCATTATTTGTCTAACAGGCAATGGCCTACAGGAGTGCTGTTGGTCCCTGGGGAGGGGACAGTCACATCCTGCTTGTTCCCAGCTGCTTGATTTCATTAGCTTAAAATGCCCGGGCTAATCTTGGATACTTTTCCAGGTGAGCAACAGCTCAGGCTGCCACAGGGATGTTATAACAACAGAGGAAGGACATGCAAGAAAAAATATTCTACCATAGAAAGCCTGTCTGGTTTCATACAGTCCCCCTTTAATATCAAGTGCTTCTTTATGCCATTAGTGTATGAGTGTATTGCTTCTCCCATGCTCCTCATCTCCAAGGGCACTAGTTAATTATCTGTCCAAGGAAAACTCTGGGGTGTAGGAGCTTCATGAGTAACCATCTCCCAAAATTCCTGAGGGCTGAATGCATCCCACCTTTTCCTCATTGAAAATACTGTTTCACACACAACTTAGCTGCTCTGAGTTTGTTAGGCAGAAATGAGTGTCTCCACAGGACAAAACGTGGCTCAGAGTGCATTTCACAATCGCTCAGATCAAAGGTTCAGTAAACACAAACACATTTCCCACTGCTTGCTCTGCAGATGAGTCCTGCAATGCTTCAGTGTGTTGGAGATTTATATGGGAAGGGTCCTTCCCGCTGGGAAATGGTTTTGCTGTGAGTAAATGCCCTGCTCCTTGTGTAGGATTTCTTACACAAGTGTGCAATGAAGCATATAATGCACAACTAGAAACGTGTGGAAATCTTCATTCTTACATGCCTGGGAACAGTTCAAGAGCATGTCAGAGAGGGATAATATAAGGGTCAATCTAATTTGCTTTCTCAATGCCAAATGGCCCTTTCAGACAGGGTTATCCAGTCAGTCTGCTCAGCATGGACTCATGCACACATAAAATAATGCCAGCATGGCTCAAGTGAGAGATTTGTTAAGAAATATGATTTCCATCTTCATTAATTGAAAAATTTTTTTTCCATGAAGAGTATTGAAGTGGTGTTTGGGTTTAGATTTCCAAGTATCTCCCACTTTCTGGAGACTAATTCATCATCTAGTCAGCTCATTTGACCACTTACCTATCAATGTACATAAGTTTGTGTCCCAAAAGTTGCTTGTTGGAATACCAAAAAACCCCAAGCCGTTTCTAAATTTCCTTTCTCGTAAGAGATTTTCCCTTTGCCAATACTGCAAATCTGTTCTGGTTTGGTTTGGGTCTGCCAGGGTGATTGGTAGGCAGCAGCACGCAAGCTGGGGTGGTCTAAGAGAAACTGCCTAAAGCAGGCTGGATATTGTCTTTCTTTTGAAAATGAAAATCCCTCTTAAAAGATACATGTGAAGCCTCCAGGATTGCATCATTGTTGCCCCCCATCACAGCAGTAGCAGGGATAGGAGGCATCCCTGTTTATCTTGAGTTGGAACACAAGAAACTGGTAAAAGGTTTGAAGAACAGGGGATGATGTGGTGCTGAACTTAGGGCTCACACCTTTGACTCCTGGTACCTATTCCCTGCACTTGATTAAGGTCCTTTCCTGCTGTGTGTTTGCCTTGCTGTCTGATTTTGGTAGTCCTATGGGGCCGGTTGGTGCCATAGTGGGCTGCAAACAGCTCAAGCATCATTCTGCCAAGGTGTGACCCATCAGCAGAGGGAAAATTTCCTGATTAACTTCTCTGACGAATTCCTTCCTTCTTATTTGCAATAATAAAATAGTTGAGACAAGGTCACATGCTATTTATAGCCATCTCACTGCTCCTTGCTCCTACTCGCCTGGGCAGTAAGCTCTGCACAGACACAACGAGATTAATCCTTCGTGACACTGAACCTTTTATTTCCCTTGTTGTACTTGCAGGCCCCAGATCCTCCTTCCTCTGCAGAGCCCAGTGCACTAAGCCTTCAATACAAAACAGCAACACTGGAGCTGTGGAAAAGTTTAGAAAAACTTTACAAAAACATTATCTGTTCAGCAAACCAGGGATTGTCTGCGAGGTTGGTGACTTTGGTTTCTAGGTCAGTGGAATGGTTTGAAATTTTTCATCACAAGCTCCATGCCAAGCTCATGCACTCTGCAATTAACTGAGGTTATATGCAGGTAGGTCCAGTCCTGGCATGGCAAGAAATGCTGAAGGATATGACATATTTTCCAGTACATAAACTTTACTTCTGTTCCCCACAAAGAAAGGTTTTAATTGAAACTATATTTTATGCGGTGAAGAAGACTTAATATAGAAGCAGAGATTGGATTAGAACAGTCTGACACAGAATGCATGACAGCTGCCAATATCTGACAGTAAGTTCAATGCAATGGGAACTTGTTATGAAAAATAGTCTGAGGTCTTGGTTGTATCATACCTGTGAGCTCTTTTCTCAGGCAGTCAGAATTGGTATTGCTTTGGCTACATTCTCTTTAAAAATCCTCTGACATTCACACCTCTTTCATTCTTGTTTTTTGCCCTGAAAAGCTCAGGGTGAGCTGGGAGCAGCCAAATACCTGTAGTTGCTCTGGCGACAGCTGCTTCCCCCCACAAACTGCAGCATGTCAGTGTCCATCACAGCAGAGTGGTGGTGGGAGGGCAGCCCTGGCTGCAGGAGCCACCTGTAAAGCTGTGCAGTGCTTGTCTCACAGACGTGGCACTCTGCCTGTTCCACTTCCTTATCCCCACTGCCAAGCTCCAGAGAGCAGACTTACAGGGCTGCAGGTTTTGGGTCATTGCAGCTGAAGCCGTGCTGCTGCTGTGAGGCCCTTTCCCTAGGGAAGGGGACAGGAGCTTCTGCCAGCTTGCTGAGCATCTGGCATGAGAGGCTTTAGTCAGAATTCATTTGTCTGCAAGCAGTGAAAGCAAGTGTGAATCCAGAACATGTGCCTGCAAGGAACCGAGCCAGTGAGGTGTTTGGGACGGGTGTTAGTGATGAGGTGAATCCTCTGTGTCTCTCTTGAGTGGACCCAGCAGCCAAAGTGGGGGTAAAATCGAGCAGCAAGTTAGACAAGTTTCAGTGAGACAGCTTGTTTCTTAAGCCCAGCAGGCTGACTGTGGCATCACAGGTACAAATGAGGTTGCTCAGTGTGGAGTTTGCTGGCTTAAACATATCTTGGCAGGTACCAGAATGACAGTGAATAGTAGGGGTCTGTCAGCATTGTGTTATGTGTCACCATGCAGCCCATGAAGGCTCCAGAAAGGATTTTCTCAGTGGTTATTTGGTTCAATTGTCTAGTGATGATCAAGATGCTCAGTCGAGGTCCTTTCTCCAGCCTGTGTTTGTTCCTGCACAACACTCCAGTTACAGCAGCCTTCCTAGTCCCAGCCACCTCTGCAGGCTGGAAGCCACAATCCCACTGAAGCCCAGGCCAGCACTGTCCCAGATGGGAGTGAAACTGAGCATTTGCTGAAATTCTTTCATCTGAGGTTCTGCTGCTTTAAATAATTTTTACCTATTGTTCTGTGAAATTAACTGCTCCTAAATCTCATTGAGGAAAATAAACATTTTCCAGCATCAGAACCCAGCAGCACCTACATGTTGTGTTTTCCCATTTTCAGCTCCAGATGTTGGCATGTTAAGATCAAAATGGGCAGGGTGTTCCCAGGGCTCTCTCAGTGCTGATGCTCTGATTTTCTGTGTCGTCTCTGGCTGAAATACACAGGGTTTGGTGCAAAGCTGCAGCAACAGTCCAGCGATCTCATTCCAGTGGGGTGAGCAAGCAGACCTTAGAGCACATACTGAGGTTGTGAGTCTACATTTGTCATTTTTTCCTTGCTGATTTTCATTCAGCAGTTGTTGTGCAAGGGTCAAAATCTCCTTGTGTTATGTGCTTGCACATGCTTATGGCCCCCAAGTTGCTCGCCATCCAAATAAACAAAATTACTACTCTGTGGGAGAAATGCTATTATTTTTATTGTAATTAGTTAAAAAGAATGGAAAATCAGGCACAAAGAAAACAGAATTATTTTTTTTCCAGTGGCTGCATAGTGAGATTGTGACAGGGCCAGGAACTGAGTCCAGGTGTCCTGAGTCCCAGCCCAGACCTTTAAGCACCAAAATATTCTGCTCCTTGTCAGTTTAGAGAGTTTTGGCAAAAGTTTCCCCAGAGTGTTTCATAACTAATGTCAGAGTTAGACTCTGAACGTGTCTTACTAGTTAGGAATTTTGCTTTTATGTACACTCACCCACTTAAAAACTCCCCCAATCTTAGAAGCTGTTGGCTTCTTTATGTTACTTGCATGTTTCTAAGGCAAATATGGAACATGATAAATTGAAAAGTGTTGAGTTGAAATGTTCTGCTTTGAGTCCACTTAGCAAACTCCAAAGGTCATCTCTGCTGTTGTAGAGCCAGCAGGACTAGACACACTGTAAGCCTTGTCTGAAAGGGATTTTCTGTTGTCTAGAAATCAGGCTCATCCTATTTTGCAGGGGTGGGTGTTATCCAGAAGAACTAAGCCCATCCTGAGATCTCTGACAGTTTTTGATATCTTCCTGAAAAGGATCTAGAACTAAGGGGAAAAAGAACATCCCACAGCAGACTATTGCAGGTTGTGTGCTGAGGAACAGCTTCCTCTTCTGAGAGATCCTTAGTCCCTTTTAAATCTGCACGGGCAGGTTGCTGTTTGTGAATAGAAGTCTGTGGTGTGGAAGAATGAATTCCCCCAGGCAGCTCAAAGAGTGGCTTCTTAGCAGTCCTCTGGATCAGGTCAACAGCTCACATCTCCAACAAACCTCTTGTTCAATCCTGACTGTCTCTAATTACCAGCTGCAGTGGCATTCCCACAGACACTCAGCAGGACCTGAAAATTCCCTTTGTGAGATGCTCTGGTCAGTTCTTTATCCCGCATCCAATGGTGTCCAGCTGCAATGAACTTTTCCAGAGTGAGATTATGTTGAAATGTTCTATTTCAAAATGGAATGTATGTTTCTGAGTAGGAATGTCTCTTTTTTTTTTTTTTTTATAAAAAAGCAAACCCACAACTTCTATTCCGAAGAGGTTTTGTTTTTCTATGTGTTGTCCCAGTTAAAAATTTCTTGTAGTCATTTTTCATGCGTGCTGAAAAGCCAAGGGATTATTATGGAGAGTGGTGTCCTTTGGAAAGCACCAAATGAAAGACTGGAATAGTTGTTGTTTTTGCAGTAAAATCTGGCTTCCCTGTACATGTTGTCAGTACTGAGATAATCCTTAAAAACTTCTGAAGTTTACACAAGGCAAGTTTTTTGCGTTTCTGTGGGCACTGCAGCACAGCTGTGCTCTGGTGTGCAGACCTGGGGAGTGGGCTGGGATGCTGTGGCTTTCACCTCCCTTTGGGGGATATTCCTCTGTGCTTCTTGGGCTAGCTCTGCCCTGCTGCAGGATGACAGGATGGGAGGCTCGTGCTTCCCTGCAGGGCCCAGTTCTCATTCTGCTGGCGGGGTGTCTGCTGGCAGCCTGTGCAGTTGAGCTGCTGTACCATGTCATATGGTTGTGCTGAGCTTGCTGGTGCCTCAGCAGCAGCCTTGCAGCAGTGGCACAGGGCTTGGTGTGGGTTTTGCTGTCAAGGAAAACACTTGGACACAGCCTAGCCTGGGCTAGCATTAGCTTGGCCCTGGCTGACAGGTTTGGGTCAGACTGCTGATGTATCCCAGGGACCTGTCTGCAGCCAGCTGGTACTCAGTGCTGTTAGCTTTCTTTCAGAAGCAAGTGTTTTAGTGACTCCTTTCTTGCTAACTTGTGCAGAGGTTTCACCTGAACATCTGTTCTGCTCCTAATGCTCCCAGCAGCTGCCATGGATGTGTTTAGCACTAACAGTTCTGTTCATTTATGAGGCTTTCTCCAGGGTGAAACTGATGTCTGGTCTCAGTTCTGAGTCTCTAAACCCAAAATAACTTGGTATATCGAAATAAACTTCTCTTTATATGTCTGTCACCATCAGCAGAATCTGGCCTTTTGCAGCTTTACACAGCTGAGCTTAATAAATGGTCTTCAGTCGCCATCTCCAAGCATTAGCCCTCAGCCTGGACATAGCTCAGCCTCCAAGGCTTGTAGGGAGAGCAGTCTTCACAGCTGCTTTCCCCTCCTCTCTCCATCTCATATCTCATGAGAACATCTTTCCACCTGGGACTGTGCAGGGGGTTGGAGTAGCTGAGTTAAGAGGATGTGCTGCTGGAAAACAGGCTGGATCCCATCACCAACAGACCATGTTGCAGTGACTTGTTTGGTTCTCAGGAACTCCAGCTCTTTCCATTTCACTCCTCTCAATTCAGCTTTTTTCTTTGACCTCTGCATTCAGGTTTTCCTTGGTTATCCTATCATTTCCCAAAACAATGGTGTCAAAAGGATGTCAGAGGATGCAGCATAAACTGCTGTGTTCACCTTCCTATATCACCAGTCTCACTTGGTCTTTCTCACCTTGTTACAGCTGAACAAGCTGGAGGAGGCAGCAAATGCAGCTCACACCTTCTTCATGGCAAACCCTGAGCACATGGAGATACAGCAGGACCTGGAGAACTACAAGACCATGTCAGGGAAGGTCAGCTTGATTGACTGGGAGGCCAGGCAGCACATGGTGAGTCTGAGCTGAAGAGGTGCCTGGCTAAAGTATCAGGAAGAGGAGAGATTAGGAGGCCAAGAGAGATTAATCGATGAGTGGGGAAACTCTTACCAATACAGCAAAACAAACTCTCCCTTTCAGCATTTTCCCTTAAGGCAAGCCTACTCCTGCCTTCTCTAGGCACTCTGCTCTTTGATTGCTACATCCCCAGCCTGGTCCCTCTACTCTGAGAGCTCTGGGGTTATCCATGGCTGTGAACACACACAGCAGACAGCTTTGATGGAAGCTTCCATGACAGATCTCAGCTTCTGTGTGTTTCTTTTGACCTGAGTTCTCCTACCTGGGCAGGGTACATGCACATGGGTGGCTGTGCTGGTGAGGGTGCAGAGTGGCAGGCAAGAAAATGTCAGCTGTCTCCATCTCCCCAAAGCAAAAGCCCAAGGGACACACTCAGCTTCCCAATATCACAAGACTCAAGGGAGCAGGAGTGGCTGTGGGGTGTTAATTGATGAAGGTGCTCGTTAGGGCCATTCTAAGAAAGATCTTCCTAGGTCAGGACCAATCTGTTCCCTTGGCATTCAGTGTTGCTTGGTGGGAGGGTAAAAACAAAACAAAAAAAAATTTTATTTTAATGTAATGTATAATCTAGGAGTGGCACTGAGGATTCCCTAAGTATGGAGAAGTTCAGAAGAGCATTTAGGTAGATTTATTAGGTTCCCCTGGTCCAAAAGTCCATAAATGGCTTAAACATGGTTTGGTACAAGTGGTTATATCTGATTGGTATCTGGGAGATTGTCCTGTCCCTGTCCTCCTGTACCTTCTTTACAAAAGCATCTGCAGGTGGCAAGGGCAGGATGCTGTGCTCCAGGCAGCATAGCTCATGGTTTGTGTTCTGCCTGCCTGCTTTGCAGGAGGACTACAGTGCTGGAGTGAGGCACTATGACAAGGAGGAGTACGAGCTGGCCATTGAACTCTTGGAGCGTGCCTTGAAGGGATACTACTCCGAGGATGAGGACTGCCAGGTCATGTGTGAGGGACCGCAGAGATTTGAGGAGCACGAGTACCTCGATTACAAGGCTGGTCTCTATGAAGCCATTGCAGGTGAGATCTTTTTGCATTTTGAGTTCTCATCCTTGGCCCTGAAATGTTTTGAATTACTGAGTTTGAGCCTTTGGCTGGATTTGTTGAAGTGTCTTCCCTTCCATCTCTGCTCCTGGTGAGTAACGCTGCAGGAGGCACCTGGAAGCCCAGTAAGTGCAAACTTAGAGGACAGTGAACTAGCATCTGAATAGAAGCTGGGCTAGAAGAATTGCATTTCCAGATGTGTGGAGCATTTGCAGCTTTCCATTAGAGGTGGAAGTTTAGGTGCTTTATCATAAACTGCTTCCGTTTCCCCTGTACACAATCTTGCACACCTCCCTGGAATATAGACATTGCTGGCCTTTGTTTATGTTTTCTGTTTCTGAGAACACATGAAGAGAGCAGCAGAGTTCTCTTGGCCATGATCCAGGTGGCCAGGAAAGTTGCCAAAAAGGCTTGTAACATGGATTTTCTCCCTATCCAAAAGGATGGATTTGTCATTAGTGGAGGCCCACCTAATTATGATCTTGCCTGAAATCTCTGGAGACAATTGAACGTTGCTGTGTAATCTTCAGATTTGCATGTGTGGCTCTGTGCCAGAGAGGATTAAAACAGTTCATTCTCAGTAGAAATGAGATTACATTTAATTAGTCGTAAGGGAAGGCAGAGCAATAAATTAAGCTTTGTTTGGTGACAAAAATCTTATTTATCTGCTTATAGTCTTGGAGTTGCATCAAGCCCTGAAATCTTGCTTCTTGTGTGGAAAATACTTCACTCAGATGCAGCCTGCTTTTTGGGTTTGCATAATTCTATTTGTGCAGAGACAGGAAATCTAATTGAAACAACCAAAAGGAGAAACCACCAGCATACCGGATGGGAAGCTGCCCTGGTGGGGTTTGTTTACCCATGCAAAAACCAGAATTGTTGTAAGGCTGACTTGGTACCAGTGTGGCTGTCAGCTGATCAGGCCTGCTTTTAGAGCCTCAACAGGACACATCAAGAGAGCAGCCTTCAGTGGCAAAGCAAACCCAGCATCCTTCTCACTGAAAGCTGCTGCTCTTCAAACAGCACAAACTGTTCCTGTGCTGTGCAAGTCGAGTGCAGCTCCAGTGTGCTGAGGGGTTTCTGTGCTGGCCTACCCTGAGCACAGACAGGGTCATGGTGTGGTGGTGCTCAGAGCAGGACGTCACCTGGGAGGGACAGCAGCCAGATGTTCCCTGCCAGTGCTGTGGCGACCCCAAACCCCAGGACCATTCAGGAGCCCAAAGAAACAGGGAGTTGAGGGAGGGAAATAAGATCTGTGATGCAACTGCTTTTCTGTAGGAAACTAGGTGGTTCCTTCCAGGAAGAGCATGATCCAAAGTTCACCCCTGGTCCAAGGCATCCAGGCCCAGATGTTTCAATAGGGAGTGGGAACATGTAATATACCAAGAAAAGAGAGTTTAGGTTTCTTCAAAACTCATTTCTCTTTTCTGTCCCAAAGTGATTTGCTGTGCTGCTGCTTGGGGTTGAAACACTCTCACCTTATCTCCCCAGGGACAGATGCATTTCAGTGAATTGATTCCAGTCTGTAAGGCCTATTTCTAGGGCACTCTGACAGTACTGAGAAAAAGCAGTGCTTCTCAGTGATGGATTGATTATTTCAGATCTAGGATGCTTAAACAGGTTTAAATTACAGCAATATGATTTATGTCCTTTTCCTTCTTGGTTTTCTTAATGTAGTGCCCTGGATGTGTATGGTAAGTCAGATAACTACTCAGACTACCTGTCAGGAGCAAATAGGCACTGTTCTGAGTTTCCACTTGATTTCATTGCAGATTCCTTAGGCAGTTTTTATAGCAGCTGTAAGAAATGCTTTGGTAGCTGAGCACATGGTTATTTTCAAGCCTGTGTTTGTTTATTAAGATTTTTAATGGTGTGCAAAGACAGAGCAAGCAAATTAGATTCGTAAGTACATTGCAGCAAAGGCTCCAAAATGGAATCAGATGTCAGTGTTGGCTTTGAAATTGTACAGCTGGTACAACGCCTATGCTGTGGACTCCCACCAATTAAGAAACTTTGTTAATGACAGATGCTTACCATGTGCTTGTGATTCCCTGGGGGATACCTCATCTTTGAGAAGCAGCAAACAGGAGGATTTCTGCTGCCCAGATTTGCTCCTTGGACCTTTCAGACTGGCCATGCTGTGAATCTGCACCAACCCCTCTTAGCCAAACCTCCCTGTGCCCTCAGGAGCTTTCTTGCTGCAGGAAAGGAGAGGACTAAAGATGAGCTGAAGGAAGGGAGTCTGGAGCTGGATTTCATGTGGCAGCACATGTGGCCACCTTGTCTTCACGTCTCTGCTTGCTTTGTGGGTTTGTCTCTTGGGGATGAAGTGCTACCTGCCACCCACGGTTCCCTGGGCAGGAGCAGCAGCTCCTGCCACACAAAAGAGATGCTCAAGCTCCCTCTACAGTTGACAGAAGGAGGAAGTCGTTTCTTGAGGGGGGCAAATACGTAACTGAACTCGGTCAAATTGGCTTTGAGCTCTTTCTCTCAGTGCACACTCACCTGCTAGGCCAGGGCACAGAGTTGCACATCCTTCAGCTCAGGAGTTTTAACCTCTGTCTGTCCTTGTGTCGGCACTGTTGCCATCCTTCTCAGCTCAGACCACCTTCTCCTCTTCTCCTGGCAGATCATTACATGCAGGTGCTGGCCTGCAAACACGACTGTGTCCGAGAGCTTGCCACGCGCTCGGGCCGCATCTCGCCCATCGAGAACTTCCTGCCCCTCCATTATGACTACTTGCAGTTTGCCTATTACAGAGGTAAAGACTCTTGTACTGTTCCTCATTGCACCTGCTGAGTTCTGCTCGTTTTGTACAAGTCCCAATTGTTCCATGTGGGAGTAAGGCTGTTTCCCCTGATGTCCACAATACAGTGATGCAGAGGCATGGTCTGAAAGAGAAGCAAAGGACGTTGGAAATTGTCACTTCAAAAGTCAAGGTGGCTGAAATACAATTAAGTAGTTTTATGAAGGTGTTTTAGATCATCAGTCAGGTTTTAGAAGCCAAACCTTTTGCTTAAACATTACTATTCTTTAAATAAATCATGCATTTTTAGGGTTCTTTCTCTTGCCTTTTGATATTAAAATTCTTGGGATTTATATGTTTCACATTTTTTAAATGAGCAATACATTTTCTGAATTAATATTTAACATATATATGAGCTAGCTCAAGCTTATCCCAGGATGCCAATTTTTGCCAATTACCAAATATTTTAAGATTAACAGTAAAGTTGCAGGAGTGGGCAGCATGGAAAAATGTCAGAGGTTGGCATTGCTAAAAAAGAATGCCAATTGTGTGCTATTTTATTATGTTCTGTTGCATAAAAGAAAATAGAAATCTGTAGAAATCTGCTCTCTCAAGCTTTTGCTAATAATCTTTATTGAAAAGGGCAGACTGTGCAAGGGTCAGAATTTCTATTCAAACATAAAGATTCTCCATTCTTCAACACAATAGGAAGAAAGCAGGAGGAGTCAGTTCATGTATGGTGTACAGGCTTCTTTATTCCTCTGCCCAGTTAGAGGTTTACTGGGGCAGGTAAAATCCCCTGGGCCCTGAGAGATGGTGCACAGACTGAGAAGCAGTTTGATGCCAGGCAGAATCCACATCCTGCCCATCCAGCTGGATCCAATTCAGATACCACCTGATCTGTGCCTCAGTTTCCTTGCTGGTGAAGTGGAGTGGTTAAGACAAAGCGGCATCAAAAGAGCCCTTTGAAGTGCTGGGCTTCTGCTCCAGCCAGTGGGGAGCTCAGGCTGTGCTTCCCTCCCTGCAGAGTTCCCTCCTGGGCTCTGTATGAGGCCCCTGTGCCCCCCTGACCACTGTTGTGTTGCCCCCCAGTTGGTGACTATGTAAAAGCCCTGGAGTGTGCCAAGTCCTACCTGCTCTTCCACCCTGACGATGAAGATGTCCTGGAGAATGCAGGTTATTACGAGGGTCTCTTGGAAGGGACAGTGGATCCAGCCACCATCAAACCCAGAAAGGTGAGAGAGAGTGACACCCGAGAGCTCGTGATGGAGGCTTTAACAAAAAAATCTGCTGGAAATAAAAGCAGCTTGGCAGCTTTCCCCAGTGGGACCACTTTGAAAAGAGAAGCAGAAGTGCTGGGCTCACTGGTGATGCTGAGGTTGTGATTTTCAGGGTGCAAGTGCAGAGTCACTGGTGTGGGGGACAAGCCACTGGACAGGATCTGCTTTAAATGGGGACAGCAGCCTAGTAAAGCCTGAGCAAAGGCAGGGAGGGCAGTGACCAAGAGTGCAAACCCTCCTCTTGCCCAGTGCTCTGGCGGGCAGGCGGAGGAGGAATGCAGTGAAACACGGAGCAAACGGCAGCATCTCTTCAGAGAGGAAGGAGAAATATTTTCCCAGGGGAGGCTGGGATCTCGGCATTACTCTCAAGTCTCTTAGCTTGGTGTTCAGGGCTCAGCCTGTTCTGTAGGGAGTAGCTCTTCTATCACAGGGTTAGTCTGAGGTCAAATAACCAAACAGTGTGCATTCCATGACCCAGCAGGGCAGGCTTCCTCTCCAGTCTGGGCAGCCTTTATCTGTGGCCCTGGGGCTGCCTTCCTCACCATAAAGAAGTCCATCCCATCCTCCCATCCCTCATCATCATCCCCCCTGCACCATAAGTAGGGTGTTGGCAGGAACTAGTTTTTCCCATTCGTTTGGGAATTCCTTGACTTCCAGGCAAATCAAGGTGAATTTGGCAAAGTGCTAAAAAATAAAAACAAAATGATAAAAAGGAAAACAAGAAAAATAAGAAAATATTGGTTTTTTTTCCCTCACAAAATGAATCTAGGAAAAAAACGTGAAGTTGGCAAAAACATTTAATTATTTACAGTGTTTTGAAGTTTCCTGTAAAGAAAAGAATGGATTTTTTGCACAACAGTATTCTAGGAGAAATACCAGTATTTTGTTTGCAGATTTTTCATTCAAAATGAAGCCCTCTGATGGACAATTTCCAGCTGGCTATGCTTTGTGGCCCCATCCAAGCACTCTTGAGTGCATCCCAGGGCCATGTGGGGAACTGAGGCACAGCCCAGCCAGGGTCCCTGCCCACCAGCCTGAACTGCAGCTGGGGTTTCTCTGGCCAGCCTTTTGCCCAGATATTTTGAGGCTCTCCAAGGTGCTCAGGAGTTTCTGCCAGCTCTGGACATGCATTTTGGGGATTCAGGGTTCTTAAATGGGTTGCTGAACACCTTCTGTCGTGCACTGGGTGGCTCAGCCTTGTGCCTGGGCTTGCTCCACGCATCCCTTACCCCACAGCAGTCTGCAGCATTTCATGAAGACCAAACCTCTCTGAAGCAGAGGTGCATTTCCACTGTCTTGCAAAAGCTGGCCATGTGCAACTGCTGCTGTTTCCTTCTCTTTTCAGGAAGCCAGAACGCTGCTGCGGCGCCACAGGCTGGAGTCCCACCTGCTGCAGGTGGCGGCGGCCGGGCTGGGATACGCCTACACGGAGCCGGTAACGCTGTGTGCTGGGCCAGGGCCCTCGGGAGGTACAGCTCTAGGGCCAGCTGCCCTGCCCCTCTCCTGTGAGCCCAGTCCTGTGTAGGTGACTCAGGAGCTGGGTCTTGGCCTGGCTTGTTCACTAGAGGAAAACAGTGATGGCAAAGCGAAGAAGGTATTCCTGGGGTGAAGGAGAGGCACATACAGCCTCGTCCAGCTCTCTTGCCATGGTGCCTGAATTTCAGCCACTGCCATGGTGATATGGTGAGACATAGATGCCTGGGCAAACTGGGCTTCCTAGGTACTCATCACACTGTGCCAGTTTGGATTCACATTTTCAATCTGGTGATCTCAGGCCATTGCCCAGAGTTATGTGGGGTGGATCCAGAGAGGCTGGCTGATGTCCCTGAGAATCAGGCAGAGCAGGTAATGCCCTGGCTTTGGCTGGAGCATCGAATTAAGAAGTTTGTCCTCTCTTTTCCCACAGAACTACTGGAACAGGTACGGTGCCCGCCAGGACGAGCACAGGTGAGCCACGGTCACCCCGCTGAGCTGCAGCGTCACCATTCCCCACGGCAGGATCAGGTGGATGTGCTCAGGGTGCAGTACCAGCCTGCCACTCAGGGGTACTGCCCATCCACCCAGCACACCAGCCTGGTTGAATGAGGGCCCTTTGCCCCTTACATTCCCCACAAGACCTTGTTTTAGCTGAGTGCCTCAAAACCAGCAATGGTCTAGAGGGAACTTGATTGATGAGGCAAGTGGTGCTGGTCAGATTTGTTGGTGTCTGTGCTTTGTTGGTGGAAACTGTTGCTCCCATTACCAGAAGAGCAATGTTTGCTACGGGACAGGCTGAGGGCTTCAACTTCTGTGGTTGTGACATTTGTACAAAGTACTGATTTGATTGGGGGTTTTGTGTATTACTTTCCAAAGGGTGCAAAATGCAAGTCCACGAACTTGTGGCCAAAGTCAGGATGTTCCTCTTCTCTTTTCTCCTCAGTGTCCCATCAAGTATCAGCAATGAACCAGAGGATGGGCCGCGGCTGTCCCTGACAAAGAAACCCATGCCGAAGCCAGATCGAGAGCTGAAGGAGGGTAAGGCTGATGAAGATGTTTCAACAAAATCAGGGGGTTTCTCTTTTCCTATTGCTAGAGACTACAGACTGCAAAGGCTGGCCACTGAGCATTGAGGGCTACTCCTATTTAAGGAAGTTCAAGTTTTGTTTAAGAGACAGAAGGTTCTTCAGTGCTGCCACAGCATTTTTGGGACTGTAGATTCCAGGACACTGCACTCCCCTTGGACTTGTTTTCCCACCTGCTGGGCTACTCAGTACAGAGCCCTGAGATGTAGAACTGGGAGTCTGGGTCTGCCTCACCATGGGGAAAGCAAACCAGCAAACAGTCGTCTTTCCTCCAGGTGCTTTTAAGATCAGTGTGTTCCCTGTTGCCCGGGCTGCAGAAGGATGGGTGCTGGAAGCAGCCTGTCCTGATGCTTTGCTTAATGTGCTGGATCACACCACATTAGCAACCACTTCTCTTTTCAGACTAAGCTTACGATTTCATGTCTTAGCTCACATGAAATCACTTGTTTATAAGCCTGTCAGCAGACATTTCAACTGATTTCAGCACATTTTGGGCAACCACAGAAAATACCATAACATCTTCTACTAAAGACAGGATTTTTCCCCTTAACAATTTTGAAAAACAATATTGTAGCCAAACACCAAAGCAGAATCCTTGCTGCAAAACAACACTGTCTCAAGCCAGGAGGTGTCTTGTGTCTCTAGTGAGCCAGCCCCACAGCAGCAGTCAATTAAAACTCCCTGTAATGCAATGGGTGGTAGCGCTTTTTGGGGAATTTCACAGCTTTCCCCAGCCCAAATTTTGTCCAGCTGCTCAGTGTTGTGCTCAGAATGTTGATATCCCTTCTCTAGCTGTATATGAAATAGGCAAATACCACAGGAAGATACCAAGGATCTTGCTTAGGCCAAGAGCTGGTTGAATTATATGTGCTGGCCTGTTTGCTGTTTATAACCAAGTAATTTCAGAGTTCTTTCTATTTTTATTTCTTTCTATGCTCTTATTCTGGTTTACTTGCAGAATGTTTCTGTTTACAAAGAAATCTGAAACCATGCAAAAGGAAACTGGGATTTTTGTCCATCCAGCTGCTGCCTTTCTCTGTTGTCTTTTTTCTTTCTCTCTTTTTACTTGGAAAAAGAAAAGGCTGAAAGAGAAAAGTATGTTTTAATTTTGTACTCTTCTGTACTTCTACCCTTTCCCACTTCCTCCTTTCTGCCAATTCCTTCACTCCCAAAAGTCCAAAGAATTCCTCAGTTTCTTTGGGGTGTTTTTCACAGAGCACAGACACAGGAAACAACTCTGTCTCTGCTGGTGCTTAGAGCAGGCAGAGGCAAGGAAAGCAGGTGGGAGCACACTGTCAGTGTGGGACCAGGATTCAGTGCCCATGGCACAGAGCTGCCCCACTAGTTCCCTGGCAGGATCAGAATAAATGTTCTAAGTGTGAGCGATGCCGTCTGTGTTCATCCCTCCTGTGCCCATGGCTGGGGAAGAGCAACATCTGAGCTGGAAAATTCAGCCATGGGAGCATGCCAGGAGTTTGAATTTGAGAATTCTGATTCTGATCCAGCTGCATTTGCAATAAGTGTGGTTATCAAGCAACAAAATCAGCACAGTGAACACCAGAAACCTCCCATTTTTCCCATTTCCAAGAAACCTAATGCTTCAGAAATAAAGCTGTGGGTTAATGACAGGGCTCTGTGGGGCTTATGTGTCCTCCATAGGCCAAGGAGACCTGCCAAGAACACAGTTTTGACTCAACAGACAGGAAATGTAAAAGTTACAAAAGCATTGTCACAGAGAAGCTTCCTTGTGCCACATGGTGAGAGGAATCTGCAGCTCTTCTTTCTCTTTTTGTTGCTGTCTGTGACAACAAATAATTTTCTTCACAGTTTAGATGTATTTAATTTTTCTCCTGGAGAAACATCTGGTTTAGGCTTTTATTGTTAGCACTTCCTTCCTTTTCTTTCTTCGAGGAGATGCATGGAAGAGGCTTCAAAAGATGGTGGTTTGGGGGTCTTGCTGTTTTTTTGCTCAGTCAGATTTGATGGGGATGGATTGAAAGCTCCTGTAAAAAGCTTGCAGGGAGAGGGAGGCAGCTCAGAGGCAGGATGTGAGGGATAGCAGGGTCAGCCATGGCAGCTTCTTTGCCTCAGTGGAGGAGGATTATCCTGAGAGTCCTCTGGCTCACCGACTCCCTGCCCTCCTTCTTGGAGGAGAGCAATGCTTGCTGCAAGCTCAGCACTATGTGAGGTTTTCTCTGTGTGTAGAAGACAAAAACCACTGATGACAGTTGTGGAGAGTGCTTTGCATGCCAAGCCAGCAGCATCCACACAGCACAAATGCAATGGGAACCTACATAGGTGTTGGCAGCTGAGCTGGAGAGCCAAGTTAGCCACTGTCCCGTGTCCCACTGGGGTTTGGTGTTTCCAGGCTGTGCTCCCTGCATTTGCAAGGCAGCTGTTGAGAAGGTGGAAAATGCTGATGCTCCTGCAGCAAATTGATTTCCTCTCCTTGTGTTCCCATTGCTTCTCTTTCTTTGGTTACTGATGGGAGACCAAACTCTGCTCTCTGCTGTGGAACTCTTTGCCTGTCAGTGCACCTGGGTCACTTCAGCTGGCCTCCAGCCAGTGTACTAGATGTCAACAAGGCCAGGGCATGTTCAGCAGGATGGTTTTGTGTCTCTCCTCAGGGGGCCCTCTTCTCTACAACGATGTGAAATTTGTCTACAACTCTCGACAGCTGAATGGCACCCAGCGAGTGCTGCTGGACAACGTCATCTCTGAGGAGCAGTGTCGGGAGCTGCACAGGGTGGCCAGTGTGAGTGGGCAATGGCCCTGGGCTGAGTGTGACAGCTGAATGTGTGACCAGCCTCTGGAGAGCTTCAGGGTTCATGCCTTGCTGAGTGTTACAGCTGATAGCAGGATACCTGTGGAGAGCCGGTGGATGCTTGTCCCCACTGCACACCCAGAACTGTAGCACAGGAGCTGCTGCTCCATCCTGGGCTGTGCTTACAGATACACTGCAAGACAGAGCCTGTGCAGAAAGCTCTTTCCCTATGTTCCAACAACCTCAAAGGATGCTCATCCACAAGTCTGGTTAAGCCCTCTCATTCACCATTAACTGCACTTGGGAAGGGACTGAGGGTGCCTGAACATCCCCAATTAGGAGGTGGGAGGTTGATATCCAGCCTCAGTGCTCACAGAGAGCTGCAGCACCTTTCTTCCCCAACTCACCCAGCCCAGTGAATGCAGCCCTGGGGAATTTGGGGAAGAGGGTGCCATGTACTTCCACCGCAGATCCCTCTCTCCTGACAAACCAGTTCACCCCTCATCTGTATTCATGCCTTTCAGGGGATCATGTTGGCTGGAGATGGTTACAGGGGCAAAACCTCCCCCCACACCCCGAATGAGAGATTTGAAGGAGCCACTGTCCTCAAAGCCCTCAAGGTACAGCTCCCTCCTCCTTCTCCTCCTCTCCCGTGCCCTCCTTCCAGTCTGCACATGCCACTGCCCTCTCTTTGTCCTTCTCCTTGCCCAGTATGGCTACGAGGGCCGTGTCCCTCTGAAGAGTGCCCGGCTCTTCTACGACATCAGTGAGAAGGCACGCAGGATCGTCGAGTCCTACTTCCTGCTCAACTCCACGCTCTACTTCTCCTACACACACCTGGTGTGCCGCACCGCCCTGTCCGGTGAGGAGCAGGGAGCGTGGCAGGGGTGCAGCTCTCCATGGGGGCTTATGAGTGGGGGTCCCAAGCTCAGAGTAACTCTGTTTTGCTTAATGCTTAAGGTGGTGGCCAAGGGCTGGGTAAAACAAAAAGTGGGCACTGCTGTCCACCCCCTCCAAAAATTCTGGGATGTCTCTTGGTTTTCATATCTGCAACTCTTCCTATTTTCTCCTCTCTTTTCTATTGCCTCCTGTTGTCAGTCCCTTCTCCTTTCCATCCCAGCCCCAGCGCTCCATCTCTCTTCCCTGCAGTCAGGAGCAGGCAGAGCAGTGCAGATCTGAGTCCTCAGATGTTGCCTTTTCTCCCCAAGCACTCCTTTCCTCCTCTCACCTGTGAACACCACCTGGAGTGGGGTCAGGGTAGGCTCCCGCCCCATGATGGGACCCCACAGAGCATGGCATTTCCATTTCATCCATCCCTTCTCCTTCCCCCTTCCCCACATGGTCCTGCCTAGGCCAGCAGGAGCGAAGGAATGATCTGAGCCATCCCATCCATGCTGACAACTGCCTCTTGGACCCGAGGCCAATGAGTGCTGGAAGGAACCTCCTGCGTACACCTTCCGGGATTACAGGTAGGAAGGAAGGGAAGGAATCTCCCTAGGGACTTCTCTCCCTCTGGCTGTCCCCCACCCATGTCTTAGAGGAGCAATGTGGGATCTGTCCAGGAGGTGGGATCAGCTTTGAGACCTCCCCTAACTGGGGTTTCCCACTTCCTTCCCCAGTGCCCTCCTGTACATGAACGCAGATTTTGAAGGTGGCGAGTTCATTTTCACCGAGATGGACGCCAAAACTGTGACAGTGAGTTGGTGCTGTGGGCCAAAAGCTGTTCCTCAGCAGTCCATGCTCAGGGCTCTGGGCTTCCCCAGGCAGCCTGGGGCTCCTACCTTGCCATATTTAGACCTAAACAAAATCCTTCTGCAGGGGCACAGACCATCTGCTCCCTCCCTAGAGGCTGTGCCAAGCAGGAATCCTGCAGATTAGGGGTTCCCCCCACCCTTAGTGCAGGCAGAGGGATGGCTGGTGGTTGTCCCTGCCTGGAGGACAGCTGAGCTGCCACCCCATCTCATGGTCAGACATGAACTGGTTGTCTCCATACAGATGCAGTGCCTGATCCAGGTCTCTTGTTCCAGACTGGGTCACAGTGGTGGACATCAGACCCTGAGAGGGATGTGGCTGAGGCATGAGACCTCACCTCTGTTTGGGGCCATTAAGAAAGCTGGTCACCCACTGTGTGGTTAGGCAGAGGTCTGGGCACCATGCTGGGGTCTCTAGAGAAGCTGGAATGTAGATTGTGTCTACTTAAGTGCTTGAGGGTTGATGTGGTTGGCACATCTGTTCCCAAGGTCCTGCAGGACTCTTGTGGACTCTTCCAAGACAAGAGAGAAAGAGGTTTTTCACAGCCATTGCAGGCTTACTCTGGACCTCCCTGGAGTTATGCCATGGCCCCATTTTGCTCTGGGTGGTCCCCTGTTTTCTCTGCAGTCACTCCATGTCATTATGTCCTTTCTGCACAATGTCTGCACAGCAGGAGCAAGTTTCACACCTCCCTACTTACCCCACACATTTTGCCAGCCATGCCCAGAGCTCCCCATGCCCCCAGAGCAGCTCACCAGGTCCTGGGGCAATGCAGAGGGATGCCCAGTGAGGACCCAAGCCCTGGGCCATGGTGAGGCCAGCCACAGCCAGTGGCTGCTCCCTGCCAGCCTGGCTGTGCTGTTTCCCTGCAGGCCTCCATCAAGCCCAAGTGTGGGAGGATGATCAGCTTCTCGTCGGGCGGCGAGAACCCCCACGGGGTGAAGGCAGTCACCAAGGGCCAGCGGTGTGCAGGTGGCTCTCTGGTTCACCTTGGACCCTCTGTACAGAGAGCTGGTGAGTGCCTCCATCGGGATGTGAGGGCAGCTGGGGCATAGCCAGCATCCCACAGGAACCAGGACCATCTTAGTTCTCCAGTCCCAGTACATCTGTTTTCCTCCCATTACACCCCCCACAGCAGCACTTCCATGATACGAGCTGGAGGCCCAGGACAGATTTTTCTTGCCAGTCCTGGTCCTGGGCACTCATTGCCTTTGGCCCGTGGGGTGCAGTGCTGGGCTGGGGTGCTGAGTGGGGTGTGGAAGGGCTCTGTGCAGAGCTGGGCTGGCCATTTCTGACACCTAGTGGCAGCAGCCTGATGGATGAGGAGCTCCTCCCGAGCCATCCACAGCCCAGAGTGCTATGCTGAGCCCTGCTGCTGAGTCCTCTCATAGGCATTTCAGCAACTTGAAATCCATGGTTCTGGGCACCCAAGATGCCTTGGAAGATCTGGGATGTGATGCTTTTCACCAGGCACCCTCCACATTCTGTTTTAAAAAGCTGCTGTACCAGCCCCTACCTCCCTTTAGTAGCAATTCTAGTAGGTAAAAATAAAAGATACAAGACTGAGCAAAACTAAAAGCAGGGAAAATGCAAAACCCTCATTCCTTTGCCTTGTGATGGAGGTGGGTTATGAAGTCTGGGGAAAAGCTTATTTTCAGATATGTACTTAAGCATATCTCAGTTTTTTTGCACTACCAGACACTCTTCCAGGCTTGGTGCCTGTATGGTAGGAGATCAGCCCTGTCCAGGGAGCTGGGAATCAACAACAAGCAGAGGGCACTGGGAGAGGGTGTGCTGTGGCAGTGGCTGCTCGTAGAGTGTGGTAAGGGAACTTCAGAAAATCAGCTCTGCCCCAACCACTGCAGCCCTGCAGGGAGGAGGGAATCAGGTATTGAGGTGGAAAGGGATTTGATTAATTTTGTCCAGCAAATTCCCTGCTCCAGTCCCAGGCTCTCCCCCATCCTCTCATCTACACTGCTGGTTCTGGGGTAAATTCCTTGCTGTGTGTCCTCCCAGCAGCCTGAGCCTCACTGAATTAGCTGGAGCAGGCACTGAAGCTCTGCTTTTACCGTTCCTTCCCTTCTCCTCTTGCAGGAACGAATCCAGGCAGATGAAGTGATTGCAATGTTGGACCAGGAGCATCTAGGACCCGTGAAATGAACATCAACCCAAAGGATGAGCTATGAACTAGGCCAAAGACTTTTTCTATTAAATATTTATTTAATATTGTTAATCTTATTAGAACCCTTCTATTTTTGTACAGAGATGCTGTATAAATTAACAGGTTAATATGATTGTGGAGTTTCAGGAATGCCTCTTCTGTGTTTAGCACAGCTTTTGCTGGAACCCTCATCCTTGTGCCAGCATCTCCTGGTGGGGCTGACTCTGCTTCCAGCATTCCCTCTTTTTCTTTAGCACTTCTCAGGACTCATTCAGGCCCACTCTATGCCCTTGGAGAACCTTTTTTTTTTTTTTTTTTTTCTTTCTCAAGCAAAATAGCTACTTCTCTCTAGCATCTGCTGGAGAAGAATCTCGGGTGTCTTAATGTACCTGTCTTCCTGCTCCTGCTTCCTGCTAGGGGAAACTGGAGCACAAAAACTGGAGTTATGACTGTCCCTCACAATTTGAAATATGCCTTTTAGGGCAAAAAACAAAGGAAAACCCAAGTCCTGGCAAAATGGAGATACCTCTGTAGTCATGTAAAGCTGGTGTTTGGGCATTAATGCTGAGCAGAACTTCTGGAAATCAGCTGCTGAGCTGTGCACAGGCATGAAGGGATGTAATTTGCAGCTGACTCTGGTGAAAGAGGGTCTGTCACTCAAATTCAGTCCCTGCTCTTGCTGATGGCCTGAGAACATGAAGGATGCTGCTTCACACTGCATCCTTTGAGCTTCCAGCCCTGCCTGCTGCTCGTAGAACCCAAAGTTTGTAGTCATAATTTCTGGGTGCTTGTTGGAAAGCAGCTTGGGAAGTTACAGTGCCCTGATGTCAGATGGTCACAGTGCAGCTCTGTACTCTAGATGTCCTGGCTGCATCCTCCCATCCTGGCAGTGCAGAAGCAGCATATGCTCATGGTGTGATAATATCTATTTGCTCAGAGTAGTTCTGACCCAGCCTGAGGATGTTGCAGTGAAAGCAAGTAGTCAAGTAACTGCTGCTAAGCCAGTAAATCATTCCTCCCCAGCCATTAAATTTAGTCCTGTGTGTGGGATCACAGCAGCCCCAATCTCAATCAGAACAGGCACTGACTCAGAATTGCTGTCCCAGACATAAGGACAGCTTTAATTTTGACACAACAGCTGCTTCTGCTGCAGGAACACAGTTCCTAAAAGGCAGGTTTTAGCCATCTTCACTGTTGAAATTACTGCAAGGCTGCACTCTATGCAGAAAACACTGCAGAGACCTTTGCTGGAGTACACACCCTTGAGCTGCTTTGCTCAGCTCCCTGCTGCATTTGCTTTTTTGTCAGTCCTTTTCCACTCCCCTCTGCCAGTTTTGGCATTCCCAGAACTTAAAATCTGCGATAGAGAATTGTTTTTTCTCTTTGCTCCTGTAGCTTGTGCCTATTCAAACCTCCCAGGCTCAGAAGTCCCCTCTTCCCATCCAGTCACTGGCTGCAAAAGCTATAGACAAGGACTGTCCTGTAAATGCTTCCTCAAAAGCTGGTCCTGGGCAAAATACGGGGAACTCTGCATCTGGAAGAAGAAATGCCCAGACTGAGGGAACTATTACCACCCAGAAAATGCTGGAAGAGTCATTTGCTTCACCTCCTCCAATGCTGCCTCTGCAGAGGAAAAGGCTCTGGGCATTTTTAAGCCACCAGCATTGCTTATTCCTTTGTTGTTATCTCCCTTCTTCATAGACTGTTGAAAAGATTCATCAGCTTGGCTTCCCAAAGAACTGCCCACAGGTCTCTGTCTTCAAGAGCCTTACCTGCTTAAGTGCCTCTTCTGTAAACACTTAACTCCATCTCCCTTTTCAAAACAGCCAGAGGTAAAGGTGGGGAGAAGAAGGGGAGGACAGCTGTTCAGTTTGGAGAGCTGACCCCCGTTTCCACATGCACCACGCTCCTGCATCCAAGGCTTGACTCTGAATGCTGCACCTTCCACGTGGGTCTGTGCTGCCATCCCCCAACAGCCCCTGCCCACGTGCATCCTGCAGAGCTGCCCCTCGGTGCAGCCCCAGCCCTCCCAGGGATCCCACCAGCTGGTTCTCCTGCAAGGAGAGGCAGGGGCTGGCACAGGTCATGGTTGGTTTGTTGCTGTGGTGGTTAGCCAGAGCTGTGTCTAAATCCAGGGAAAATAAACTAAACACATCTGGGCCTGTCTTTGTCTTTCTTCAGTCAAATATTAGAAGGAGAGCCTGGGGAATTTGGGGTCTGCTTCATGATGGTACCTGTGCCTTTGGGGTTTGCTGCCTTTGACCTTAGAGCACAGCCCTCTCCCCATGCTGGAGGAGCACGGACTGTGTGTGTTTTTGGCTGCCTGTCCATCTGCCTTGCTCGTATCCAGCTCTCCCATACCATGGACATGATCCAGGCAGTTCGATGAGCAGGAGGGGCTTGCAGGCCCTGTGCACTGCTGGGGTGTTCAGGGCCATGGCCACCTCAGGTGAAACAGCTCTGGTGCAGAGCCATGGAGCAGCCTTGGGGGGATGTGTCATTTCAGGACTCATTGCAAACATCCCCCACGAAGGGAGAAGGCTCTGGGTTTCCTGGGCCATGCCTTTCATCATGCTGCTCAGCCAGTGAGACCTGCTGGCAGCCTGGGCCAGGCTGAAGCCAGGAAATGGGAATGCAGAGAGTCAAAGGCACTTTTCCTGTTTGTTTGTTTCTCCAGCTCTCTGCTCTCGTAAAGTCCAGCTCAGAAGTGGATTTATATTTCTGCTGCAACAGCAGAGGTGGGTTTATTTGCACTCTGTAGCCTCACAGGAAAAAGTCACAACTCTCTGGGGTATGCACCAAAATACAGCATAGGTTTTGGCATCTGTTGTATCCAGGTGGGATGGGTTGCCACCAAAGTGGCTTGGATTGAGAAATGGATTTTAAGTCTTGGATTTGATGTAGGGGCCTGGCATCTGCCAGAGCTGTCAAGATCACATCCAGAGTGCCTGCAGGACACTTGCATCCCTGCAAAAAGAAAGCTAACAATACTGAATGTATACATGCCTCTTTGGTCAAATATGCCCCAGGGACACCAGGGAAAGTGCCCTTGGTGCACTTCATTTTTGTTTCCTCCTACTTCAGTTCACACTGTTACTCCTCTCCTGCCCTGTCAGTCAGGTAATTGCTGCTTCATAAAGCCTCATCATGAAGCAGCTCCCCAGGGAGGCAGTGCCTGCAGTCACAGCACTAAGCACAAAACTGATGTGCATTTCAGAGCACACTTAATGGCTCCCAGGCCGGCTCCGAGCTCCTGTAGCCAAGGCTTGCCTGCCAAAGGGAAGCACAACCCACTCTAGGTGTTGGCCATGTGTTGTTCATTCCCCAGTGCTATCAGCAACATGATCCTTTTGGAGATGGTTGAATCATGCCTTAGTTCCTTGTTCACTCTGCTGTGCCCTCCCTAATAATAATAATAAATGTAGAGTGGGATTAGCGGGTTTGATTTATGACAGTCAAAGAGGAAAAAAAACCTACCATAAAGGAAACATAATGGAATTTAAAAGTACTTAAAACAACAACTGTGGTTCTGTGTGTGTGTGTGTTTGGGTGTGGACATGGTTTTGAAAGTGAAGCCTGCATGCTGTTGCTCCATGCCAGGGGACCTTTACTACCAAGGAGATTTGTTTTGCTTTCCTGTCCAAGAGGGCCCAAGCCAAGTTCACTCACCCCTTGCACGAAGCTGCTGCAGGCTGTGGGGCACTGGGGGAGCCTGCTCTGTGCCACAGGCATGTCTCAGCAAAGGGAAGTCCATCGTATTTCAGAACAATTCAGATGCAATGATGCCTTCATTAAGGACAAGATTGCACTTTGCAGTCAGGGATGCAGCAAAAGCACCAAGGCTTGGGAAGCAGTGGCTAACAGGAATCACGACAGCCCAGCAGGGCACCAGATGCCTCTTGCAGAGGGTAGGAGCATGGAGAACACCTTGTGTAAGTTAAGAACCACCAAGAGAGGCCATCAGGAAGCCTGAGGCTGAGCTCCCTTGGGCTGTAAATGCCTTACTCCAAGTGGCAGCTGAAAGCTTCTCTCCAGCCAAAAGCTTACCCCTGAAACCTCACCTGAAAATAAGACTGCACATACACATTCCTGCATTTATAATCAAGGCTGAAATACCTAAAGCTCTTTATGTCCAGTGGCTACAGTCTAAAGGGACATGGACATTCCATAGCCATTAGCCTGAGAGGCTTTCTTAGGCATTAATTTTAAGCAACTGAACCTTACCAATCTTGTGGAGGCTTAGGGCAATGTGGACAGTCAGTCTCCAACAACTCCACTGGATGATGACTAATCCTCATTATTTCCAAGCTAGGCCATGGTAAACTTACATAATATAGTGTATTTGGACTTCTTCTATGTCCTCTTTATTTCCCAGGCTGTAGACTGACACTCCAAAATACAGTAGCTCTGTTCACCTGTGAGTCCCACTGACAAGCTCTGCCAGCAGCCAGCCTGGCTGAAAACCCTCTGCTGCTGCCACCCTGCAGCTGCATCCCTCCTGCTGTATCCCACCCTGCTGCTGGCTCTTTGACCTGGTGATGGAGAATTTGGGTGGCACCATCCCCACCATGAGGGTGGCAGTCCCTTTGCAAGGGTGTCTCCACTTCAGAGGTGCTGTGGCTGTGGGGGGAATCAGAGCCTGCCCTGTTTTGTCAGCTTCTCAGTGCCTGAGATCTGCAGCAGCTGGGCCAGGGAAAAGAGTGGGCAAAGCAAGGAGATGGAGTTTGCACTGAACCCTGCTCGTCCTTCCTTCCTTCTTACACCTGAGCAGAGCCAACCTGAGCACCCACAGGCAGCTGAACATCTTCCCATGAAAATCTCGTTAAAATAAAAAAAGGCGGTTTCCTTCTGTCAACACCCTTGCCCAGCCTGGGGGAAAAATGAACAAATGAATGTCAGTGAGATAAAAATGGACTAGTCCTGCTTTGGGGAAGAACTATATTAAAAAAGGAAAGAAGTATGTCTGTCCTTTGTTTCCACAACTGCTCCCTATGTCCAAACCTCACTGCAAGAACCACCTTTTCCTAGAGGAAATGTTCCTGCTTGTCTGTGCATTGGGGTATGACCCTGACCAGGTTCCAAGACACTGTGCTCTGCCCCACATGTGGATGGGCCCATATTTATGTGTGCTTCTCCTCCCAGCACTCCATTTCCACACCAGCAGCCCGGTGGATGAGGAACCTCGGTGTCAGCAGTAGTACCAGAGCCAACTGAGTGCAGCCATGCACAGTCAGATCTTGCACTGCTGCTCACCCCAAACACAGCCCTGCCCTCACTTTGGGCCTGGGGATCCACATGGACATCTATGATCCAATAGATGTCACTGGGAGCAACAGAGCTTCCCAGTATCCTCCAGGAGCACAGTGTAGCTTGTGTAGGCCACCTGACCATCCCCCCAGTGGAAACTGCTATCTCTACAGGTCTAGAGGATACCACAGCCAGCCCAGAATTGCTTTTATCTCGTTTTAAACACATGGTGAAAGCTGGCACTGAGTTTGTTTCCTTCTCATTTAGCAAAACTTTTGTTATAAAGAAAAAAAAAATCATAAAAGTCAGCACGTCCCAACCTCCTGGCCAGCATCCAACCCCACCAAAAATAAGTGCAGCACACAAGAGGAACTTGGGAAAGCAAAACAGGTGACTCAGAGAACTGCCTGGCCATCCTCACCTTGTTTCTGGTTGAAAGCACACCTGAACTTCAGGGAGGAGGGTCCAGCTGTGGTCTGGCCAGGCAGCAGCATCCAGGGCCCTGGTGGAAGAGCATGAGTACAGGAGTGTGCATTGTGTGCCCTGGCAGAAGCAGGCACCATGGGGGCCCTGTGGGCAAACAGCAGGCTGGTGAGAGGACACACTTGGCAACGGGGCAAGTCAGCTAATGATTGTTTCCAGGGATGGTTTGGATAATGAGAGTGGCAATTCTAGTAGGTATTTCCTGAAGCTGAGCAGGGCAGGGCAGGGCAGGGGGAATTAATATGAGCTCAGTTTAGCTTCTCCTCCTCTAATTGTAATGGGATTAGCAGCAGGGATGGCAGGGCACCCTCGCCTGCTGCCGAGATGGGGTGAGCTGATAAGCACCTCCTACCCGGCCCTGCGTGCCAGCCCAACAGCTGAACCACGGGGGAGAAGCCACACAGGAAAACCCCCCTTCCATCCCACAGGGCCTTTCTGCAATGGTCCTAAGCTCAGGGGCAAAATGTTGCATGGGGCTGGCCGGCCTGATCCTGGCAGTGCCGGGGGTGGTGCTGATATCCCAGCGCAGCGCAGTGTCACATCCCCTCCCCGCAGTGCTTCTGCACTCGATGGTAGCTGAAAGCATCAGGTTAAACGCTTGTCCCTGCCTTACTGGTGAGATATGAGGCCACCACCTGGCCACCAATGTACCTTGGGCAGCCCCAGTGCAAGAAATGAGAGTGGTTGATTTGACTGTGTTGTGGCAGCAGCTGTGAAGTGTGACTGCCCTGCAGAGCATCTCCCAACTGCTCACGGTGCTGTACCTGGACTGGAGCAAAGGTGGAGAAGCTGCAGTATAATTCCCTCCCCCCCCCCAACCACACACACACACAGAGGAGTATGTGAATCCCCTGATAAATTTTGAAAAAATCTTCATAGCACCCATGACAAGGTCTATTCATGACAAACCCAGAGTCCACCTCTGAGTGTACACAGCCCTGAGCAGGGGAATTTTGTCTGTAAAACCACTGAAATCCCCCACACCTCTCTTTTAAAGACCTGTATTAGTTACAGCAACCAAACACGCATGGGCCAAGTGTGTCTACCCAGGGCAGAAGCTCCAGCTGCTGTGGGGCACCTGGACACCCTTATCCTTGCAGGGCTCCCTGCCACCACTGGGCATATTTGAGGTTATGGTTGAGCCTGGTGTCGTCCCCTTCACCATGTTGTCACTGGCTGCATTGCCCCAAGCCAGATGTCCATGAAAACCATCCGTGGTGACATGCATTTCTCACTCAGCCCTTTTCACTGAGCCAAATCAACGTGTGCCCATAGCCCAGGGGTGACCAAGTTGCTATAGGGGGCAGTTTCCCAGTGATGTGGTAATTGTGGGGTGCTGCTCCCTCCACCACACAGGAAAAAACAACCCACCAGCATCTTAAAACCAGCTTGCAGCCCCCAGGCACCTGGGGGTTGTTTGTTCATCTCCTTTCATTTCAACACCTCATGTGAGAGGCTGGGACCTGGCATTCACTGCTCCTGTGGTGCCAGCTCTGAGATTGTTTTATTTGATTTGCCAACCAAAATGGGTGGAAGGGTGGAGACTGTATTTTCCCCTTTATTTTTGTTTTCAAAAAACCCTTCTGGCCCTGGGTGAGGCAGAAGAGGCTGAGTAGTTTCACGTCTATCTACTCTGTGACAGTTACCTGCCTACAGCGTCTGGGCACAGCCTGGCTCCTCCAAGTAGAAGAATTGAGTGTGGGTGGACAGCCTCCCTGTCTAGGTGGGAAAAGCCCTCAGCCACCTCCACACCACTTTTCCCCCACCAAGCACACTGGAAAAAGCCCCTCCTTCCTTCCTCTGGCCAGCAGGTCAAAGGAAAAATGAAGTCAGTCGGTGGACTGGGAGAGGATGGGGCAGGCTGTGAACACCTCAGCAGCAGTGGAGTGATGGCTGCACTCGTTTTGCACAGCTGCAGGGAAGGGGCTTGTCACTGAAGTGCCCAGGGAAAGCCCTGACCTGTGTGTGGTTGACACCCTGAGGTGCTCTGAGCAAACACTCTCAGAATATCATCCCCACATCAAAATGCGTCCCAGTCAGGGACTCTCAGGGATGGGATGAAGTGCATCCGGACTTTCTCTGGAGCCTGGCTGCACCCTGTGCTTTCCCTGGTGACTCACAGAGCCTCCACAGCATCTCTGCGAGCAGAGCAGCCCGGGAGGGTTTTTCCATCTCACTCATGGCTATGAAGAGACGGATGTTCATGTGCATCTTCCAGAAGTTCAGCCACGAGCAAATGATGTGCTGTGCTCTTCTGTGCCCAGCAACCTGCCAGGTCCACCCTGCCAGCCACAAGCCCACGGTGCAGCCACCAGGCTTTCCTGGCAGCTTGGGCTTGCCCACTGTCCTGGAGCCTCCTCAGAGGCTGCGGGGAAAATAAACGTGCCTGCACCAAAGCCAGGCGCTGCAGGGAGTGAGAAATCCTGGTTGATGAGCACACACCCTGCCCTGCTCAGCTGGCATCGTGCACATCCCTCGCTGTTTGCCGCGGGGCTGCCCCTGTAGCCACGACCCGCACCCTGCTAATGAGGCTTTAGTTCCCCTTGAGGTGGAAGATGCCACATCCTTTCTCCCTTTTCAGACTAATTACACTGAAACAAAAGGGGAGATGCATCACACCAGGAATGCTACCAAGCCTGTGAGTCCCCCACCCAGGCGTTGAGGTGGGAGCTCCTGATGGCACGGATACAGGAACCAGCAGCCAGCCTCCCACTCCTCTTGCTCAACTGCTGGCGCCACCAGACAAAAGATAACAAACATCTCTCCTGCTCTTGTCATGGGCCTAGCAGCAAAAGGAAATTTCCAGGTCAGAAACTCCTGCTGGGTAGCCCATGCTTCAGGCTATGGGGAAGAGCTGCAATCCTAATTTGCTCCCACTCTAAGCACTGTGCAGTACTGGGGCGTGCTGCAAACCCAGGCACTACCTTGGGTTCTCCCCTGCTGCCTTCAAATTTCAACTCACTTCCAGCACTTCCACCCTTCCCAAGAAATGACGTGGCTGCTGCTAATGCCTTCTAAATACCTGCAGATTCTGGGGAAAACCCAACAGGACTTTTTGTTTTCTTCTCCTTCAGTAGCACTGCAAGACAATAGTCACTGTGTGCCAGGCCATGGTAGTCTGAAGGCAGCTCTGCCTTGCAGTCACACTTGGTATAAACAGGGATAAATGCACCAAAGGGATCATCCTGTTCTAACCTAGGAGAGGCAAAAAGGCAGAGTGTTGCCTGGGAACACAGGCCAGCTCTGGGTACATCACCTTCACCTTTTCTCTCCCTGTCATGCCTGGCCACCCCAGTCAGCATTGCTTTTCTCTCACTTGCAGTGGGGATGATCACAGCCAGCTACAGCAGCATGAATGGGAGGAAAATCAGCCTTAAGAAGTTTGCCTGTATTAGGATAGATGTCTGTGTTGGGCATCCTTCTCTGCAGCCTCACTGAGTCTGATTTGCCTGCCTCAGCTAGCTGAGAACCTTGTCAAAGCTGTTCCAGCCAGATGCCCTGGCCTAACCAGGCATGCAAGGGTTAATCTGTGTGCTCCAGCATCACCTCACTTCAAATGGAGATGTGAGACTCAAGACCTGCAGTTTCTTTCCAGCTAGATTCTCTCCAAGGGCTTCATCTCCTGTGAAACATCTTGGCATCTCTGTTCAGCTTCCTGGCCATGGGAGCACTACTACAAAAACAACAAATAAGCAAACAAACGAACGAACAAACAAACAAACTCCAATTTCATTCAGCTCTCTGGTTCCTGGGGCCTCTTCAGACAGCAGCTGGTCACTGCCTGCATAGGATCCACCTCCTCACCTGCCCATCTTCGTGTGGCTGCTGGCAACCCTGGCAGGGCTTTCAGTCATGTCCAATTTCCTCACCTCCCAGGCAAGGCTGAAACCATCTGAGACAGCTGCTGCCCACGGCCTGACTGTAATGTACTTGGCTTAATGGTTACTCACTAATATTTTACCCTTGGGTGAAATGATAAGGTTCAGGGCCAGGTGGATCACATTCAGCCATCTCTTCTTCAGGGCAAGATGAGTCTCTGCTGTTAGAATTGTGCAAAATCAAGTTCGTGTGTGGTTTTGGTGCATGTTTTTACTCTAAGCCCTAAACTTCCAATGCACAGCACAATCCTGCCTGCTGGTAGCTCCTAAACAACTGACTTGCTCCTGTTCAATCACTAATTAAGCAGCAGGAAAACTAGAATATAAACCATAATAGAAACAACTGTATTGCTACCCAGTGACTTAAAGCTAGAATAAAACTTTTCCCTAAGGAGAGCAACTCACCCTCAGTGGCAGGCAGAAACCACCATGGGCCGCTCCTGCAGCTAAGGGAAGCCCTGCTCAGGACTTTCAAAGTATTTCAAAGGATGTTGTGGGTTTGAGGCTCAGGCCAGAGCTGTGTCCAGGGCTGGGTGTTTGCTCAGCATCAGCCTTGAGAAGCCTAATGCTGCCCTGAGGGGAGGGCACTGGGCACTGCTCTGGGGCCAGGCCTCTTACACACGGGCATTGCAGTTCCTTCGAGGCACAGCGTGGTGGAGGCAATCCATTATTTCCTGTTTCTGTAGAAAACACCTCCATGGAAGTACTCCTGTTCACCTTCAGGCCAGCAACTCTCTGCAGGCTCAGCAAGGGCTGCTCGACCGTGTCCTTGGAGCAAGAAATCAATGCTTTTATCTCCCGTTCTGCCACGGCGCGTGGATAATTTGATGCAATTGTGTAGCCACCCACGCCTTTAATTAATCAAAGAGTTTTTCACACAGCACTGTGCAATATTCTATTTCTTAATATCCCTGCTACAGTGTACTAGGGTCTGTTGTAAGATTTCTTACCCAGCTCCAGCACTGAGGGCTATGCAGCCAAGAAGATGGATCACATGTGTGGAAATCTTCACTGTTGTCTCCAGAGGCAACTGCCAAGGAATCAGAAGCTGAATTAATCAGAGGCTCACAAAGAGATTTGGGAAAACAAAACAAAAATAAAAAAGAACCAGCCAACAAATGAAAACAACCTCAGGAAGAAAACAAGAAGTCAGTAGATTTCCTGGGGTTTCACTTAAGGAAGCTCAGGAAAAACTGGAGGACATTAGAGATTCTCCTAAAAAACTGGGGAATACCTTGCTAGAGTTCACTGTTCTAGGGCAAAGCTGAAAAACCCCTTCCAAGGGCCCACCACAACATCTTCCCCTTCAAACCCTCTTCTGCCCAGCTTTATTTTGGTGCTGCTGATGGGGAAAAGGGAAATGCAGGTAAAGCCTGGAAATGGTTGGGCTGAAAGCTGAACATCTGAGCAGAAGTGCCTGAAAACCGCCAGTGCACACCTGAGAGCTGAGCAGCCCTCCCACACCTTTGAGTGCAAATGGGTACTTCTTTTCAGGCTCGCTGAAGATTGTGGCGACCTCAGCGAGGAAAACTGGGGTGGGACCTGGAGATGGAGACAGGGATGAGTAGTGGGGGTGACATGCTGCCGAGCAGAGAGCTGGCCCCACACCGGCACTGCCCATGACTACCAGCACAGCACTGTTCTCCCCCTGCCAGCCAAGGTGGGTGCCATCCTCTGCAGCTCCCTAGCTTTTCCTTGGGAGCTGCAAGCCGTCTCCACGGCACAGCCCCGAGCTGCAGCAGGCGCCTCCCGGGCGCTGAGGGCTCTTCATACATTTGTCCTCCCCCGAGCAGGACCCACAAGAGCCAGGGTAAGCTTTGAAGGACGCAGGCGCAGGCAGCTCTCGGCCCCCGGGAGAGCCCCTGGTCCCCAGGTGCCCGGGGGCCGGGCCGGGCTCCCCACCCAACCGGGCCGGGAGCTGCAGCCAGGGGCTGCTGTGGGAGTTCTGCCTGCTCGCTGCTAAACACCCGCCGGTGTTTTCTCAGCTGGGAGAAGCGATGTGTATCGCTCTGGCAGGGAGGACTTTGCAGCCAAGGAAGGCTGTGTGTGTGTGCGTGAAGGGAAGGTGGAGCACCCCTCCTGCCTCGGGCAGGGCACGCACGGTGCTGGGAGCTGGTGCACGCTGCCTTTGCCCGCGGGGTGTTGCAGCACGGGGCGCCCGTGCAGGGCTGCTGCCTCCAACGTGCCTGCTCGGGTGGGTAGGCTCTGGCTCTGGCGGCATCTCTGGGCAGAGGTTCACCAACGGAGGGCACAGCTTCAGGCTTCTTGCACCCAAGGGTTGCCCAAGGTAAGAGTAGTCATCTCTCCTGGTTTGCCACGTGATGGCTTTTGGTCTTCGTCTTCTGAATTTCTCATTTATGCTGGTGTGGGTTGGAACGGACACAACACTGGAAGATCCCCTGCGTGCACGGCAAAGGGCAGCAGAGCAGCGGCTTTCCCAAGAGGCGGCTGGAGGAAGATTTGTTTTGGAACACCAAGTCACTTATTCCGACCGTGTAAAATAAACAAAAAGGAGTTGCTGCTGCTGCCCTCGCACGCGGGGTGCAGGGGCTGGGAAGAGGGCGGTTTCTAAAGCCGTGCCCGCGCCGTGAGCCCCGCAGGGGCCGGGGGGACGCGCGGTGCCCGGGCTGGCGCGGAGCCCCCGCCCCGAGCCGGGGCTGCGGCGCCGCGCGGCACCGCCAGGGGGCAGTGGCTGCCCGGCACCGCCTTGGGCTCTCCCTCTTTTTTGTCGGTTTTGCGATTTTTTGCTCCGAAAATCCCCTCGGCGGGGGACCCACGCGGCGGGAGACGATGGACACAGGAGAGTCCCGGCTTCTGTGCAGACAGATCTCACCTTGTCTCTCTCTCTCTTTTTTTTTTTTTTTTTTTTTTTTTTTGTTTTTTTTTTGTTTAGACTGCTCTGAGATACTAATTTTGAGACTTCTGGCAGCTGGACAGAAGAGGACAAGCATCATCTCTTCCCCAGGACTGCTGATTTGTTTCCTTGTTCCCCTCTTCACCTTCAGCCCCTGCACAGTGTCTTTGCTGCACATGACTGTGCCATGACGGTGTCTCTCGCAGTAAAGACACAAGCTTTTGGAACTCAGCACAGGACAGAGGCAACCTGCTAAATATTAACAAACAGGCTTAGTCTTCCCTTAGCCTTGATGCAGGCAAGATTGCATGAGATTGCATCTTCCTGGGCGTGATTCAAAGTGAGAATCAAATACTCTCTGAATGGCTCCCCAGGGACTTTCTTGCCACTGATGATGCAGAGGGCCTAATCTCCTACCCTAGGCTGTTGGGAGAGACAATGTAAGCATCTCCCTTGCATACTGTAATGGTTGGTATCAGCCCAGCTGCTGGTGAGTAATTGCTGAGCATGCCAGCAGGCACACACCTCCTGTTGGAGCACGTATCCCCATCATCCGGGGAAGTGGCACAGCCAAAAAGCCACTGGCTGCTGTGCCCACACTACCACAAAGACAAAGGGCACTGCACTGCAACAGTAGTGAGAATATCAGCTGAATGGTGCACAGAGACTCTCACCAAACAATCCTGGAGCACTCAAACTGAAATCCAGTTGTCCATGGGCCTCTTAGGGATATTGCTGTGGGAGCAGGGTGGGACATGGCACTGCTGTGACTGCAGTCACCAAGGCAGAAGCACACTGGGCACAATCAATGTCCTCAGGTGTTGTAGGGACCTTTCAGGCCTTGGCTTCAATGTTACAGGTACACAGCCTCTGTGCACCACCCCCAGTGATGTCTCTCAGTGCTCATCCATGCCCTGGACCTGGTAGCTGCAGGTCCCTTGTCCTGACCCCTAATCCCACCAAGTCTTTCCTTTACTCACCTGTGGCCCCAGGAACCTGGCTTATTTCATGAACGGCTGATGTTCCTAAGAATAAAACATATGATACTAGGAGTGTTTGCAAGGAAATCACAACATTTAAACAAAACCAGTTAATGCCCCAAACACCCCCCAAAAAGCCACTTTGACCAGCTTGAGCCAAGAAAGTCAACAGCAATGGGCAGCCCTGCAGCATCTACAGGCAGATAAATGGGGTGCAGAGGGGCTCTGACTCCTCACTGAATTAAAGGCACCTACTAACTAACTAACTGCTGTTACACTGCACTTGCACACAAGTCTAAAACCACCTGGTTTCACAGTGCTGATGTTAAGACCATGTGTGAAGGAATCCATATACAATTGGAGAGGCTGGGTATATATCAGTTAATGGGGCCCAGATCAGGATAGAGAATTTTAGCAAAGGACAACTACCATACATCTCTGAATAAAATTTTGGCTCCTTCACCTTAGGGAAGCAAGCTGGGGGAAAGCCACAGCTAGACCTTGCCAACAGAGCATAAAGATTAGCTTCCTTCCTGTTTATTTGACCTTCATGGCCAGTGTATCCAAATATCAACAATAAGGCTCCAAAACTCCATCATCCGTCTCTTGCTATGTGCTCAGGAAGACAATTCTGCCATGGGTCACAGAGAGGCAAAACAACTCAGGACCCAGAAACCACCAGCTGGAGCCTGGCAGGCAGAGAGAGCTGTTTGCCAAACCTCCCTGGCAGAGGCTCAGCACGGGCACAGCCCACGGGGGCCAGGCAGGGCAGCCCTGCAGAGCCTGCCCACTAGCCCCCACACAGCAAATGACAAGAGGTGCACATTCCATTGCTCAGTAAACCAGAAGGGCAAACAGCCCAAGCTCTGACTTGGTGCAGGGCTGGGCTGCCCACATGGTTTTCCCATGGAGAAACAACTTGGGAAGAGGCAGAGTGGAAGGCCAGGTCCTGCAATCCTTCCCTCATAGCACAGGCAGCTGCTTTGTCACCAGGGAGGGGGTTTGCTAAGACACAAAGGACAGGAAGAACATGATGAGCAAGACACCCTCCACAGGCTCCACTTAGATGCTTGTCAGGTTTTGTTGTGTCTGGGTAAGTTTCATTCCAGGGTACTGCTAGCTTCAGCACACTTAGGACTAACAGCAGAGAAGGGCATGCACGTCTTCAGATGTCCACCCAGGCTTGCAAAACACAGCTGGAAGCTCGTAATGGATCCCTGCCCTGAAAACTTCGTGCTTGCATACGATATCCAAAGACTAAATTCCAATGGGTATGGGTGGAGGGCAAAAGGGAGAGCAGCAGCTTGAGATTCCTCAGCACTGAAACCCTTGCTGTAACCTAAGCAATGTAGAGATTCCCCACTTCAGCAGTGGATCACAATAGAAATTACAACCATATTTGAAGCCTACCTATTCAATGGAAACTGAAATCTTATTTTACGTGATCCAACTTGCTCATCTAGAGGCAGAATCCATCAGATGAAACACAAATTCTCACAGCTGTTCTAGCAGCACTTCTCTCTTTTGAGAACAAATATACTAAGTTTTAATACCACATCCAGGCAATCCCCGACTGCCAGTGGGCAGCGACCGGGGTGCTATTACCTCCAGATACTGATATCTGGAGTCAACTACTTCTCTAATCATTTGGGAAAAAGGAAAAGCAAGTGATCAGAACCAAAGGAATCAGGCAGGCGTTCCTTACCCCAATTAAACCAGCTCCCAAGGGAAGTTGGGGCAGCCTCTTCTTTTAAGACCTTTGTGGGGTTTTCTTTCCACCCTCCCCCTTCCTAAGCATCCTCCCCCAACCATAACTTGTAAAAACTGTAAGACAGAGCCATGGGGGCCCTGTCAGAAAGCACCGATGAAGCTGGGCTGTTAATGTGGTGGTTTGTGGACAGAATGAAGTCCCCACCTGATGGAGCCCACTCCCATCTCCTGCAACCACCCCAACAGCTCTGAGCTGTTTCTTACTTCAAATCCTTGGGAGAAAAACTGAGATGCAAAGAAGGAAATGGTTTTGCCAAGATGCATAGGGTGATGCACAAAACCTGTGGTGCAAGGCTATTTCCTAAGTGTGGATGTCAAAGGGCAGCACTGACCCTGCCTACTCCAAGCATCCACTCCCTCCCTCCAGCAGGACATGGAATGTGGGGCATTAACTGGTGCCCTGCTCAGAAACAAAAAAAGGAAAAGGCAAAAAAGAGCCATGCCAAAGGCTGAAGAGCTCACAGTTCAGCAAGAGGCTTATGGTGCTGACCTGCTGCATCTGTCAGAAAGGCAGCAGATGGATGTGTGATGGCACCCTGGACCACACCCTCAAGATACAGAGTCTGTGGGGACAGAAAACTGCACCCATGGGCAAAGGTGACACTAAGCCCCAGCTGCTCAGAGGAGGACATTTCCAAGAAGGCGCAAAGGGTGGAAAAGAAGTTGTTTGGGAATTCAGTGGCATTTTCAGTTTTGGCTTTTATTTTCATTCACTTCAACAGCAAGGTGTTCCAAAACACATCACGGTCATGGTGCAGCCAACACAGGCATTGCTACAAGCACTGGCAGATTCTCCCCTCAGTTAAGCGATAAAACTTTGATGCATCGGAACAAAAAAATCACAGCTCTACAGGGGAAGGCAAAAGCAACAGCAGTTCAATCTCTCTTGAATATTCCAGTTATTAAGAAGTGGGGGCCATAGTGGTATATAGTGTAAAGAAGGTTTTCACAGCATATATTTTAATTGTCAGTGATGCAGCAGAAAAGCTCCATCTTGTTGCTGAGTTGAGAGGCAGATTCTGAAGTCCTTGTACCCAGACTCATGGGCACAGCATTGACTGCATTACCCTTTATGGACAGAAGCTACTTAGGTCCTAAAAATGAAAGTGATCTTTTGCATCAATGTATGTACAATACTGAAGCGGTTCAGGAGGACTACACAATGGAGATGCAAAACCTCAGAGATGCGAAGGGCACAGCCTAATTCACCTCCAGGGATTTTAAGACTATCTGCACTGACACTCCCCACACTATCGTTGCCCTGCTGAATTACTCACTGCATCAAGTCAAGAGCAGAAAGACGCTTTTTTTTTTTTGTACAATATCAAAAAAGAAAAAAAAAATAAAGAGATATAGTAAGTCCTCACACTGAGCATGTTAAATACTTTGAAATCTAGGACACTGCTCTTTGAAGTGTTACAAAATAAAATGATACAACAGGCTTTCCAGTACACACCCCATCCCCCCTCAACTGCAAAGTAACACAGTAATCCCAGTATGAAAAATACAAATATATTGAAGTGACTAGTTGTTTGTAATCCAGTTTGTAGCTGTAAGCTTTCTGCATAAAAATAATAATTAAAAAAACAAAAAAAACAAACAACTTTTTATTGTGGTTCCGCAAGACCCAGTAGCCCAAGAAAAAATAAAAATTGTCATGTTATACTGTAGGAAAACAATTATATATATACAAAAAAATATTTATATAAAGACTCGACAGTGTTCCCATCTGGCATTACCATTTATAGCTAACCAAAACAGGCTTGCACAGCTACCAAAAGGCAGTCTTTGAATGCAACAGAGACCTGGCACAACAGACGGATGATGCTAACTGTATCATACTTAAGTGAAATGCATGGCACAGAGCAGGGCCCACAAACAGCCACTGCATTGCAAGGGATATATTCAGCTGTAGCAAGGTAGGATAACAATTCATTTAAGTTGCTTTTTTCATCTTTTTCCAGGAAAAAAAAAAAAAAAAAAAAAGTCTGGCTTACTGTTAAAAAGAGCAAGCCAACTTGAAAGCAGCTGTGCTGAGCCTTGCTCCTCAGCTTAGGTTTGTTCTGTATTCCTTAGCGTTCCAGTACCTTGACCAATAAAAATGTGAAAACACACACTATCCAGTATTTTGTCCACAGGACCACTGGCAGTCAGAGGAAATGCCTCAGAGTACAACTGTGGTAGAATCAATAAAGACAAAAAAAACAGAGAAAAACCAATTTCTCATGTAAACATGGCTTATTGCAGTATCAACACTCAGAGTACCAGGAACTGGTCCTTGTTTTAAGGCAGCTGGTCATTATTCAATCAGTCTCAACTTCTAGTTGCTTATCACTTAACCTATAGCAACAAACACAACAGATTCCAACCCATTACAGATCTATCTAAAGACAGGTCTACTTTACTTGGGAGGAAACCAATCTAGCATGGGCTAAACAAAAGGTTGTCTGAGTTCAAGACAGCTGAAGCCCTACAAATCAGTGTGCAGCTCTCGCTACTGCATTTAATTGAAGGCTACGTGGGCAAATCCTTATGCTAATCTACCCAGGCTGCGTGTGTGGCAAAGCCTAAGTCCATAGCTTAAATTTCAGTAGTATTACAGCATGGGTAAATTTTGGGTGGGGGCAGAACAAAAGACCAGTAGCTTTATTTACACTTCCGAGGTTGAATGGAGCAATTCAGGACATATATATGAATGCAATATCCAAAACGAGACGAGACAGCAGGCTTGGTTTTTCCAGAGAAGGTGAAGGAAAAGGAGAAAGCAAGATGCAGGTGCTGTAAGCGCTGGCCTGCCAGCAAAGTGCATGTGCTGTCTCTGCTGGAGAGTATTACACATGAACAGAGCACTCAGCTCCATGGGAAGAGGCAGTTTAAGTGCAACGTTCAGCAGATCAATTGCCATTTATTTTTCAGATAAACTGTCACTTTGGGGCTGGGTTGCTTTGGGTTTTTTGCATTTGGTTGTATTGTTAAGGTGTGTTTGGCTGCTTGGGGGCTTTTTTCTTCAGGGTTTTTTTTGTTTTTGTTTTTTTCTTTTTAGAATTTTATTTTAACCTTCCTGCTTTACAAAGTGGGATTGCTGGATGAGAGAGAAACACATTTGCAGGTGAGGGCACCTACAAGGTGTGTGAAGATTCAAAAGTCAAGAAAAGAAGCCCTCTCCCCAAAGGAAAACACAAAACAAGTTGGCCTTCTCAATGGTTTCCAAGGAAATACCACCCACCTTCCCCCTTTGCTCAGCTCTTCCCCTTGCAAGAGCTGGGCTGGAGGTTGCAGTCCAGGAGCACGACCTAGACAGCACCCAGGGCATGACCTAGCAGGAGTGAGCAAGAAGGTTCCCTCCGCCCTCTGTCCGGGGTGCAGTACCAAGCAGAAGGCAGACAAACGAAGGGCTGAGCAGTTCGTGGCCGGGGCGGGGTGGAGGGGGGCCCGCGGGTCTCACTCCCCTCCTCTTTGATGCGTTGCTGTTTGTTGCGCCGGGCGTCCATGTCGAAGTTGAAGTCGTTCCACTCGTCGCGGGGCGGGAAGGAGATGGTCTGCCGCAGCGTGAAGCGCACGGCGTCGATGACGCGCTCCCCCGCGTCTCGCTCGAGCCCACGCTCACCGTGGAGGCGCCGCTGGGGGTGCGCAGCAGGTGGGGAGGGGAGGAGAACTCATGGAGCTGCCGGTGGTCCAGGATGCCCTTCCAGATGGCATGGCGGAACTGCTCTGGGATCTTGAGGCTCACCAGATCCTGCAAGGCAAGGTGCAGGGCTTAGCAGGGCAATCGCAGAGCAAGCCGGACTCCAGGAGTGGACACAGCCTCTGTGCCACCGAGACACCAAAGCTGCTACAACCCAGGTGGCACAGCAGAAGACAAACCACTACTCCTGGAAGTGGTGGCTCACTCTGGAACAGGCATGTATGGCCACAAGGAACAGGTGGTTCACTCTGGAACAGGCAGCAGGAGCCTGTTTTGAAGGCACAAAGTCTGTTTCTACGTTACACAAAACACTTGTTTGTGCATAAGATACAGTGACCTAAAGCTAGAAGCTTAACTGGACTGCAAGACCTCCAAGGCAACCTCGGGGAGATCTACTGGCTGCCAGTGGTGGGGGATGCTGGGCTGCTGAAGGTAAATGGCTTTGAAAATTTCCATGTTCATTTCAAAGCCTGCAAAAGGATTTTAGAATCCAAGTCTGAGCTCCAGTATTCAGAGCTCTGAGTGTGACTCTACAGGAACTGTCTAAATTACTTTAACATAACCAAATTTAATACAACACATAGCCTTAGAAAACTTGCACTTTGAGGCCTCATCATTTCTGGTACAAAACCTGAGGGTCCAATTACCAAAACTCTGGGATACATGGTATCAGATTCTGAAAAAAATCACAACCAACTTCTGTTAAATTGGGTCAGCTTTTCTAATTAGAGCAGCAGGAAGGCAGCCCATGCTGGGGAGCAAAAGCACCACAGTCTCCCAAAGTCTTGGGGGAAAAAAAAAATGGGACAGCCAGCTCAGAAGAGAGCAATAACCCTGGAGAAGAAGCATCAATCCTGCAGCAAAAGCCATGCAAAAGTAAAAAAGGGAAAACAACAAACAGGGATGAGGTACCAGTGGCAAGGGGAGATGATTAAGGTAAGGCCAGAAAACAGAAGCAGGAAGGGAAAAATGCAGACCACCTCTGGACAGCCTACTTGTCTGCAGGCGAGTGAGGTGTAAACTGAAACCAAGCCTTGCCGAATTAACAGGCACGTGGGCTGGGGCCACTTCGGGGGCTCAGACAGAGCTGGGGAAGGGAAGACTCTTTCTCTGCACCGGGCAAGGCAGTTACAGAGCTGGCTACAAGTCCAGCTTCTCTTCAACTCACATCTCTTCTCTATATGCAATAGCCTTAAATCAAACTAATCATGTAAAAGTATACTGAGTCTGCATTTCTGACCTGTTCCTAAAGCAAGGCCAAGAGTGCAAACAAAGGAAATGGTGAGGAGTTACTTACATCCATGGAGTAATGCTCAATCTGATAGATGGTGGTCAGCCCCTGGGTCGTGAAATAATCCACACAGGATGAGCAGCCCAACCTCGCTAAGAAGCTGCAGAGGAGGAAGGAAGGAAGGAGAGAGAAAATAGGATCACCCTGGCTGCAACAGCCCAAACCACAGAAAAACCAAACACTCAGCCAATCTGCAGCAACAGGAAACAAAGCTTTCACCCTTGGCTTGACCTCCTCCAAGACATCCCAGGCCAGCAAGCCACATTAAACAAACGAGGGAGTCCTTCAGCTCAGCACCCAGCAGACCACCCTCATGGCAGCATCTTGCCTTAATTAAGAGCTGGTGCTGCACAGCCTGGGTCTTGAGGCAGGAGGGCTCACACAGACTCTCCTGCCAGGTCACAGCACCCAGAAGGTGGCTGAGCCCACAGCAGCCTGGTGCATACACAGAGGGCTTCAGCAAGGCATGGGGGGGTCTAGGGCTCAGACACATTGTGCACTGCCAATCAGCACATCCCTTCCTAAGTGTAAAGAGTTCCTCATTTATGGGCAGCATCTTTCATCTGGTTGCACCTCAAAAAGGGCAGAGGGGCTTCTGACCCCAGCCACAGCTTGTCAAGTGGCCAGAGGGGAAAAAAGAAAAATGAGAAATGTTTGCAAGATAGCCTGGCACCCTCAAACTCCAACTGGTCCAACAGATGCTGCATCCCTCAGCTTTCTTGCAGTCCTAATGTCCCTGTTTCTCTCAGCTGTTCAGAGGTGGGGATTTGAGGCTCAGTGCCCAGAGGGTGCCAGCCTCGGGACTGCCAAGGGCCCATTGGGAGCCGGTGCTCCAGGATCATTCAGGCTCCTGACCCAAGGGCTCCGCTCCCTTCGTGTGGGCAACGTGCTGGCAGCCTGCTCCCGCTCACCTGACGATGCTGCAGTCTGAGGGGTATGGAGGAGGGGGGGTGCAGTGGGACGTTGAAGGCATGGAGAGGGGAGGAGGCAGCGCCTGCGTGGGGCTGAGGCCATTCATGTCACCGGTCATGGCCATGTGGGTGCCCATCATGGGAACTGGAGGAGAGAAGGAAGGAGCACATGGTTACCCAGGCATGCCCAGACCCCAGCTTTGCCCCAGCACAGCATCCGAGGACAGCACCCACAGCTGAAGCAGCCTGAAATCCCCTCTAAAACCCTGCACAGGGCAAGCTCATGAGAAGTTTCAGGCAGGCCCAAGGACCCGATGACAGACAGTCTTTCTGGAGTTCTCCCCTCACAGGAGAAAGTGCCACTGTCACGTTGCCTTCCCTCCCAGACAGGCTGTATAGAAACCCTGGCTTGCCCTGCCACAGGAGAGGAGCAGGACAGAGCTAGCAGAGTAACCTAATACAGCAGCCAAACAGCTTTGTTTTCAGAGACAGCAAGAGCACCAGAAGGGGCTCAGCAACAGGTGTGGGCAAGAGTCCAGCTGTTTTGAAGTAAATTAAAAAACAAAACACTAACCAAAAAACCCCCCAACAAAACTCAGCCCCTGGAACCATGTCAGTCATCCTGGATTTACAGGGCTGCTGAGCACACAGCAGGAGCCAGGAGGAACAGAATTGCGAGATGTTTCCTTTGAAATTAGGAACTCTCTTAACTGAACAGAGGGAAAAAAATGTTGCCAACGTTTGCATCTCCTCTGCTGGGAAAGGAAGAAGAAACAAGTCTCAAAAGCCAGAGGACAGTGCAGCCAGCTAGATCTGCAGCAAGAAGCAGCTCTGTTCACCCTGTGAGGCACTGAGCAGGATGCTGAAGCCTTGCCCCGTGGCACACCAGCCAGCAATATTTATTTGGCTCTGCAGGTTTATGGTGAATGACTCCAGGCTCTCCAGCTAAACAATTGCCATGTGGAGATGCCAAGTCTCCTTGTCCAGACTAGCAGGGAGCACGCAGGGAACAGGAGAAGGAGGAATAGGAGTTTCTTACTGTTGGTTCCCATGCTGTCTGGGATGGTGGTTGGGGTCAGGGCATTGCGCTGCTGGGGGTTGATGAGCTGGCTGACCGAGGGGAGCTTGTTCATGCTGTTCATTTTGCTGAGTGGTGGAGAGTTGGAGCCATAGGAGGACTGTGACTGCATGGAGGTCCTGCAAACCAAGGAGATGTTAGGACAGGGATAACAGCAGCTGGTCATTCAGTGTGCACCCAAGGGGCTATGTGGCCAGTGAAATCACTGACACCATAGGAGCATCACAGATAAAGATCACTGGAGAATGAGGCAACAGGAAATGTGAGGTTTCCCAGATATTCTCAGCACTTAAAAAAGTGAAATAACAAAAAAAAAGAGGAAAGCTTAACTTTTGGTTAAAACTTTTTATTTAAGGAGAAGTGTCTATGCAAGTTTTTCAGATGAAAAGAATATATGGAAAGCCAGCAAACATCTGCCAGGATTTGAAGAGTATTTTTAAGTTAGACTCTCCTTGTGAGCAAAGACTTTTTCAAAGGAACAAGAAGTGAGGAAACCCGTCTCAGATCATCCCAAATGCCCCTGAAACCTGACTGCAAAAACAGTTTTCAGATTGGGTCATGCTCATCACCTTGTTTTTTCCAAAATCCCTAGTTATTCATATAACCATGACATTCTCAGGTGCCTATGTAACAGCCAGAGGCTCCTTGCTCAAGACAGATTCCATGCACTTTAGGGACCACAACTGAGATAGTCAGAGCTGTCTGGGATGCCGACAAGCAGCTTTTGCTGGTGTTAAGGCGAACCTGGTATCCAAACCCTGCAGGCTGCTCACAGAGAGGATCAGGTTCCTGCTACCACCTGACAACAGCACTAGCCTCCCTCAAGTCCATCCAGCCCCAAACTCCATCCAGCATATTCATGGAGTGGGTCAGAGAGGCTTGCCAGAGCTCCCTGCTGCCAGCCCCGAGGGTCCCAGCTGCAGCCCTGCCACGTAAGTGATCAGACTGCCAAGACTGGGCTGCTTCTGAACTGCAGCCCAGCTCCCGATCGAGTTACGGCTGCGGCATCCCATCTGGAGTGGGGTCTTATGTGGGATATGCAGAAAATTATCATTAAAGCCAGCCCAACAGCACAACTGGCACAGCACCACCATGCCACAAGGGAGCAGGTTTTTCTCTCTCTGACACCAGGGTCATTTATAGGACTGGGCAAAGGTTTGGGAAATGTGCCTGCTTCCCAGGCACGAGTACCCTCAAGCTGTGGTCACCTCGCAGAGCAGAGGTGACCCAGCTCACCACAGAGCCCAGCACTCATATCACACTGATCCCATGGTGAGTGTGCAAGGGCACATTCCCACCTTATTTTCCATTGGGAAACTTGTTCCCATCTGGGAATAAACTGGTTACACCAATTCCTGGGAACTGGCTTTTCTTCTATGCAAATAGAATACTTATTACTCCAAATAAGCAAAGTGTAAAAGGAAAGAAAAGGCTTGTTCCTAGACAATTTATTAAAACTTTCAGCACTCAAGGTCAAGTTCCATACAATTACATTGTCTCCAGCTTCCTGCACTTTCAAGAGTCCAAGTGTTGGGTGGAGAAAACATCTATGCTAACAGGCTAGAGTATCTAAGGCCCTGAAGAAATATTACATAATTACACAATTACAGGAGGTACAGAAGGGTGTGAACTGTCCTTTGGCAGTGAAGATGCAGGACAAGATCCAGCAAACTTCACAGACTCCAGGAAGTGGAAAGCACAAGAAGCTTCACAAATTAATATTAACAATGGCAGCAACTCCCAAGGGGAAGTGAAACCAAGCCATGAAGCTCAGACCCAACTTTTCAGAGTGAAGGGAATGATTCAGATCTGAGATTTCAATTCCCCAATTATGAAAGTTGAGGCTAGCCATGAAATTCAAGTCAAGATGACACCACCCTAAAAGGCTTCTGGATTTAGGACCAATGAGTATTTCTACTTCATGGGTTCAGGCACTTAACTTAACTGAGCTTCAGCTGAAATTAATACACACCTGAAGAGTCTCTTACAGAAAAATCTACATCATCTGCAAGTAAGGAGGTCAATAAATACACCAAAATTCAAAATCAAATCAACAAAGGCTTCCTAAAAGACACTGAGTTGCATAGTTTGAGGTCAGCAGTGGGCCTATCTTTGCTCTCTCCACCACCAATAGTGATCTCAACAAAGCTAATTAGGAGACTACAAAATATTTTGGGGGTAAAAGAAAAACAAAAAATGATCAAAGACAAGCCAACCCAAAACTTTAGAAAAGAAATGTTAAAGCATAACATAAAGCTCAGGGACTCCGCTCTTATTCATTCTCATTAAAGATTAACACAATCAAGTTTAAGGGAACAAACAGGAAACAAAAGCATTTTTCTTTGTACCCACACTAGTTTCAACTATGCTATTCCATCACATGAGCAGATGTTTAAAAGGCTTACAGAAAGCCATCTAGCCAAAGAGAAGTCACAAGATAAACGAAGATGCAAAATTTTATTGAAAATTAATGTCACACATCAATATAGCAAGAGCCTTAGAAACACAAGAAAATGTTTTTGGTATTAAGCACAAGGACTACATGGTGTTTGAGGATCCATTTCAAATATATTTCTTTTTTTCCTCAATTTAAAAAAACAGATATAAGAACGTCATGCACAGTGATTTTCATTAAAATTGTACTTACTAAGTCTCAAGAAAGATTAGAAGTCAGAGCATTAACATTTCTTTGATATCAATGCCAATGAAATGCATTTTAATATCAAGGTATAAGGACTTCAATTAAGAGACTATTATACTTCTTGGAACAGTCTGATACAAAAGGCACTGAGTCACATTCTGCAACTGAGTTTTCTCTCTTCAAGAGGCTGTGTAATTATTTAGCAAATAACATTTGTAGTTATGCAAGCTCATATGAGGGCAATCAGTCTCTCATGCTTCAAGGCATATACTGATCTCAAGAGGTCAGGAAGGAACTTCCCTGTCCCATCTATGAACAAAGTTCAGTTCACAGTCTCATACAACTCTACTTTTTCTCACTGGATAGCAGCCCTTCACCAGAGGCAGCAAACTGCTGGGACAGACCAACCGCCTGACTGAGCAGACCAGAGGCCTCCTTCACTGAAGGAGCACACAGCCTTAAATGACATCAAATGTTCATTAAATGGGGCAGCTCAGGCTCAGGGTTTAAAATTTCACCCATGCCCCTCTGCCTACAGTTTGCTGTCCCTGCAGACCCAGAGCCAGTCAGTGCAGAGATGCACAAGCAGAATCAGAGCTGTCTAGTTCTGTGTCTGCTCTCCCTTCAGAAGCCACACCAAGGATCACATCCCAGCTTCGCTTGTGTGAATGTGCTCACAGACAATGGTTTTTAAAGCAAGGTTTCCCACAGGGCTGTGTAACACTGGGGTGTCACTGATGCAGTCTAATAATGGCACACAAGTGACAGAGATGATGCTCAGTTTCATTCACCTGCTTTGAAGGCCCATGAAGCAGCAGGGCATTAAAAAGCAGAGAAATGTCCTTGCTCCATACATCCCAAACTGCTGCTATTCTAAAGCAAACAACAGTGCATCTTTTCAATCACTCCAGTGGTTTGAATGCTTGGTACCTCACTGTGAGCACGGAAAGGAGGAGCTCCAGTAGTTACTGGGCAGACAGGGACAGGGATGGCAATAATGACTCCCCTTAGATTTCAGGTATGGGAGTTTCTCAAGGCAGGCCATGGATGCAATCTGCTCTCCAGGGAATGGAGCTGTAATACAGGGAATGGATATATATCAAGTAGTTGACACAGTAGCTGACTACCTGATAAGGTAAATTAGTAGTCCACTTGGTTATTCCTTGAAAGGAAAAGGCTTTCCTGAAGACAGAGATGGCAAAGAAGCAATGAAAAGACAGATGGGAAAAAGTTTTCATATTATCTGCAGAGGACAGACTACAAAGCAACTTGAATTGCTTTCAGCTCCATGTATTTGATAAAAGGAAAAAAGAATAGCACCTTCTAATATAACCACCTGGTATTTGGAAAGCAAATCAAGTCACCATTAAGATCAGCATCACAATCATCATCCTCTTATAGCCAAGTGCAACAAATCAGAACTGCTTTCCAGAAAATAATACAATCCAAATAATTTACATTCTTGTTTAGTGGAAGTCTGAGATGTTGCATTGCCCATTACAGTACAAGGCATTTCCTAGAGGCCACACCAAATGATGAACTGGAATCTTCCACAGCAGGCTGTGGATGCCTTCTATCTTCTGGTGGGCTGCCTCCTCAAACTTGCTGCTGGACAGGCCCAGGAGCAGTGGTCTAGATACAGAGCAGTAGCATTTCCCTGTCACAGTACTCTTATATTGCCATCCAGAAACAGACAATACAAATATCAAGTAATAAACCTTCACTGGAAGAACAGAAAACAGTGCCAAACATAATCCTATGTCTGGGCTGCATTTACAGTTCATGTTCTCACCTCTACCAGGGAAAGCAATCACACTGCCTTTCTTTCCCCAAATAAAACGGCACAAAACAAAAGTGCCAGGCTTTGTGATCTCAAAGAACTTCCTGGAATTTTCAGGCAAGGTAACAAGGCACCTGATTTTGATTAGCTTTGCACAAGGGAGGATGATAGAGCTGCAACAGTATGAAACAGGCACTGCTAGTGTTTAATTAGCTGTTATTTATATACTTAACCCCAGTTTTGGGGGCTCTTTTCCATCAACTCTCCTCCATACTGCTACGGTACAGCAAGTCCTGCTAAGACACTGGAGATAGCCAGAGATGGAATATGGCTCCCAAAGGAGATGTGGGTATGAGCCATCACCTGCTCAGATCCCCACTCTGCTGCCTGGAAGCAAATGATGCAGTGGTCAGAGGTAAGTAGAAGTGTCTTCCCTAACTGCATCAGGCTTTTTCTCCTCTGTGGGTGGCCAGGAGGCCTGCTCTGCATTTGGGAGGCACCTTCTCTTCACATTGCCTAACCTCAGGTTTGTCAGAGCTGCGTGTGCATCTCCCCCAAATAAATCCAGCAGACTGCACTGCAGGGCACACAGGGCCCCAGCAGGATTTTTACAGACTCCTGAGTTTCTCATGAGCTGCTGACCACTGGCATTTGCAACCAAGCTCTGCTCCCCAGCCACTGCTCCTGGTGTGCCTTCAGTAACTTCCTCACATTTCTATGTGAGTCTTGCTGCTATGAACATTGGAGGGCTCCTCAGAAGCAGTGCCTGGGAGTGTGGGTTGAAGAACCCTTCTCTCCCAGCATCAGGAGCTGTTCTTCATATGAAGATGTTGAGCACCTCTCAGTGGGCAAAACGCCCATCCTTGAATCCCTCCTCTGGGATACTCCCCTGGAGGTATCCACATTCAGTGCCATGCTCAATGTGGTCAACTTAACTCCATGGCATGTCATTTGCCTGTTGATTGTTCCTCTTTTGTGACAGTCTGGGCTTGACACAGACCCCTCCTAGCCAAGCTCTATATGAATGGCTTTCAGAGACAGAGTTTGATAAAAGCAGTGTGAGAATTTACAAGTCCTTGCTGAGAAAAAGTCCTCTGTGCAGGAATTGCTAAACCCAGATGCCATCATGGACACAACTAGCAAGACCCTCTGGTTGCAGGATTAATGGGCAAGGTAGACATGGCCTGAGGCCACTTGGCTGAGTCAGCTGCAACTCGTGATGGGACTGCTTCCCTTTGAACTTTGAGGCTCGGAGAGATGGGGCAAAAGATAGTAGAGTTGATGAAAATGCTAAGGCAACATGTAATAACTTTGGAACACCTGTAAGGAAAGGGACAACTCCAACCCCTTTTCACTGGTAGGGCACAAAGGAGTTTTGGACTCTACCCTTTACACCCTGAGCTGCAAAAGGACAGGGACACTGGGCACACACGAGCACACAACTCTGCCACACATTCATTGTGCAGTTCAGCCACCACTTGGATTGAACCCAAAGAGTCAGGAGGAACTTCTAGATTCAGTAAAGCTGGATAAATGTCAGAAGTGTTGGTGCAAAGTCACACAGCCTCCTTAAAATTTTGATGTACTTAACATCAGACACTTTAAGGTTGAAAATACATGGAAACATCTCATGATGCCAAAGTCAAGGGCATTTCTACAGAAAAAGAAAATTGATTTCTTAGCAGTGCCAATTGATATAATTATTACCTCTCCCTGTCCAGCAGTACAAATACATCAGCTACTTACACTGCTAGTGCATGATCAGCACTGAAACAGGCCAAATTGACTATCACAGACCATTCAAACACACAACCTCTGCTTCTGCCCCCCCCAATCCATGGACACATCTTTTAACTTAAACAAGACAAAAGGCACTTTAAAATTGAGACCTGCTCAGAGAAACCCTGTCGAGTTTCACAAATACAGAAGTAAGAAGAAAGAGTATCAACACATTACAAAAACAGGGAAAAAAAAGTTACACCAAGACAGACAACATCGTGGTTCCTGACCTCACAATGCTATGGGCTACAGCTAAGAGGTCTGTAAAAGTGTCTGTTGTTTTTGCAAAGTTTGAGTCCCTTCAGAAGATTACTCTCACTATTCACTCTGCTGCTATCAGGTTGTGTATTTGCCCCACTGTTCCTAGTCCTGCCAGCTGGGCAAAGTGACCCTGCCAGCTCAGTTTATGGATATACTGATGGGTTTGGGGGGCTGGAATGTTTTAGGATGGCATCGGTCTGCTTGGGAGGGTCTCTCCTTGAGTCCGCGAGTTCACTCCTGAAGCAGGCCGAAAGGAGACTGTAAAGAAGGAACCAGAGAAAAGAAAAAGATGAATGTACAGGACCCTTTGCCAGCCACCAAGAGAGAAACAATCACTTTCCACCTTCATGATCACAGTATGGGCTTTCAAAGAGGGAAAAAGCAGATGTCTTAGCACCTACAGTGAGATGCCACAGGGAGATTTAGGAAGCTGGAAAGCCCCAGGCACAAGTGAGTGCTTGGCAAGGAAGGGAAAACAACCAGTTGATAGGGAAATCTGACTCTTTCCTAGTCTCATGGGTACAAATAAGGCCCTGATAATGTATCAAGTGACAAATACAGGAGGAACAAAAGCATTCAACCAAAGGGGAAAAGGAGTAGCAGCTTCCACTGAGTTCACTTCTAACTACAATCCCTTGGAAACCAGAAGCTGGTGCTAGAGCGGGAGAACACTGCCTACTCGCCATACAAATTACACTTCAACTACTTCCCTTTGAAAAGTTGAGGGGTCCCTGGGGCCACCAGCTGATGCTATCCTCAGGGCCCACAAAACACTTCTGCTTGGTCCCTTTCGTCTTGGCCCTTCTGTAGTGAGAACGCTATCCAGGTGCCTGGAGTTCACATGCAAGCATAGCCCTACCAAACCAAACCATGCAAAAATCCACTGTTAGCTCTCACACCAAAAGCGAGATTAATGAGGTGAAGGTACAAAGGATACCTTCCCCACCACAGCAAGCACTGGAATCCTTGCAACTCTCAGCTCAGCTGGAGCACTCCAGGCATTGGATAGCTCAGTTCTGTCACAGCTCACTAATGAGGTTAATTCCTTCTCATTTGGATAATAAGTTGTGCTGCTCACTAGACTGAAAGGCAGCCAGTGGGCTTGTAGCTGCAGCCCTGCTGATAGGAAAGAAATGTTTGCTGCAGTACAAGATCCCACTTGGGTGCAGGAGCCCTCTTCTTGGTAGCCATTGGAAAACTTTGTGAAAACCCTTCAATCACAGGAGCTGGGCTTGGTGTTCCTTAAGAACTTTATGGGCCCCTTCCAGCTTGAAATATTTTGTGATTCTCTGCTGCAGGAAACTGAAATACAGAATTCTGAAAACAGTGCTTGGCAGAGTGAAACTCAACACATGAAAAAGTGTTTTCTAGTGAAACCCTTAAAGACTGTGCAGGTAGCTCCCTGGGAATATTGATGGTAAACCTATTTCACAGCAGGGTAAATGAGGAAACATTCCCTCCCCAAAGCATGAGCCATCCCTGATAGCAGCAGTAATCATCTGACAAATCTGTTTTACACAAATGGTAGCAGACTATGAACTCTTCTAAATAAATGTGTGTGCTGCAGTTCAAGTATGGGCCCTAAGATTTGACAGTGAAAAAAAGAATAGAAAATGAAAGAAAAAACCCTCAGCTTTCCACCTATGATCATGAAGGTATTTGACATAACAGTAAATAAGAGAAAACCATGCACAAAGGAGCAAGCAGAGAGAGGAGATGAGACAGAGAAATACTGTGGTCTGGCACAATGTGGAACACTGCAGTATTTTGGTTATCTTGTGGAACACAAGAAATCCAGTTGTCACCAGATTTGTCCTTTCTATTCCAGAACAGTCAGACAGCTGCATCTGCTAGCCTGTCAAATGCAATGCTGGTCTGTATGTCCATGAGAGCCATTACACAGTTGTTTTCCAAAATGACAGATTTATATTTTTAAAACTACCTTACACCATGATCATCTCAACCTTGCTTTTCCTACTCTTCAAAAAAGATGAAGCTTTCCATGTTGTAGGGGTGACAGGGAAAACTTTCCACACACCTAGGTGGCTTTTCTATGTTAACCAGTGCCTCAAAATGTAAACTGAAAAATTCAGCAGTTCCTCCACCAAGGTGTGACTGTGGATGCTCCATTTTAAGATGGAAGAGCCAAAAGCAACTTTCAAACATTCCATTCCCACGGAGCCCTGCTGGGACCTACAGCTTCCAACACATCCCACCTCAGTCACAGCACAGACACTTTCCCAGCTCCTGCTTTTCACAAGTGCATTGAACTAAAGGTGAACCAGGACCAAAATTTTCAAGTATGTCCCTGCTTACAAAGTGAAAGGCTAGAACAGATTCAAAAAGGAGTCCCCTATGCTCCTTAGTTTGGCCAGCCTGACAAGGAAGCAGTGGCAAGACATCTCCCAGCAACCTGCTCACAGGCAAGGCTGCTCTTATCCAAACCATTCCCTACAAAGCAGCTGCTTTCCCCATTCTCACATTGAGACCTGAAGCTCCCTTTTTGGGGTGCAATTGCATCTTAAGAGTCTTTTCAGCCTAAATATCCCTTTGCCCATAACACATTCCTTCAGATATTAAGTCATATCATGGATTATTAAGGAAAAAAACAAAACCAAAACCCAAAGTGCTCCTAAGAAACTGTTGCCTGCATGTGCATTTCAGCAGGGGACCATGCTTGACGGCAGGCTGTCAGCAGAGTCAACTGCAACAGCTCTGGACAAACACTAGAATTTATTTTTCTCCGCACTCCTGGCACCCTTAAAAGCTCTTAATCTTTCTCCCTTGCATCTGAGCACACTCAGCAACTGAGAAAAATGAGTATATAACTGGACAAGTGCCAGGAGACATGCCAGAAGAAGTTTCATTAAATTAAATGCCTGGGCTTCTACATGCTGGTTTTAAAGGTAACACAAATACCAACCTCATTTGTTAGGAACCCATCTTACTGATATAAAAAGAAGGAAAAAAGTAATTATGGCAAAGCCAACTGTCAGCACCAAGGGAAAGCTGTCATCTGCTGCTGTCCATTTCTGCTTACAAAACCATTTCTCAGCTGAAGTGGCTGTGGTTCAGGTGAAGCTTTGAAGACAAGCAGCAGACCACACAAAGGCCACAATGCCCAGGAGCTAGTAAATACAAGCTGTAGTATATACAAACAGTGCAGATGACTGATAAAAGTAAATAATAATAATGAGATTTTTAAGTGCCCCAAAAAGAGTCCAGAGCCCCTAGATGCTCCAGACATTTTGGCAGAAGGCTTTTTTCACACCTCCACGAGACTCCAGCTGACACTAAAAACACACAGGTCAAAATGTGAACACATGCAGAGATCTGGCAGGAAGGTGTGGTACTGCAGAAGTCCTGAGACAAGGCCAAGGCACTGAAATAAATCCCTACAGGCTCAAGTAGGACTTATGTGGTGCCTTGGCCCCATGTAACCTCTGCAGAGGAACGAGTTATGCCCACAGCCTCCTGACATGAGAGCTTCCCAGCAGGAACGCGCGAGATCCGAAGCACTACCGCTGGCAGCCACCAACAGCCCAGGGGCTATCTTCTGTCACCCGAGACAGCAGGTGAAGCAATGCCCATGAATGACACTGCCTACAGCCCTCTGGGAAGCCACTCTCTGCCCAAGCCTCTGACTGCACAGCTTTGGGAACCCAGACACTATTCAGCCTTTCTTTTCCCCATCCTCCTCACACTTACAGCACCCAGAGCAACGCCAGTGTAGCCCTGTCAGCTTGGTTCAGAAAGGATGGAAAATTCCTCTTAAGCAATGCGAAGAGTCATCTGGCAAAGTGCGGTTTTTGACAATACTTTAGAAGTGTCTATACAATCTCTCTTTTCTTTGTGCCCACTGGCCATAAAGGAAATTTTCTGTGTTTCAACTTTGCTTTCTACTTTCAGCTGCCTGTTCTGTAGCTGAACAACCTGAAGTATTGTATCACTGAGACACCAGCCCTGCAATGCACGAGAGATGCACTGCAGTGGGGCCCAAGCACTTGTGCTCACAGTCCCAGCTCTACATACTCTTAGCAAGATGGTCAGATGGATAGCCAGGAGAAGGCACTGGGGATGGTTCCATGTTTGCTGCCATTCCCATGGAGTGATGGGAGAGGAGTGCTCCCCAGCTGGAACAGACACACACAGCAGGATTCTGACCACAGGCTGTCAATGGCTCTGCCCTGCTGTGCTGTGCCTTGGGCTCTGGCTGGAAGTTAGAAATGAGGCACTGAGCCCATCCTCATTCACCCTCTAAGGCCAAAAGTTGAAATATGTGGGATGACAGTCTAGAGAGGGACCTTGCAAGCAGTCAGGACATGCACTTGGGGAAGGAGAAGCTTTGTCCTATTGCTCAGCCCTCAGCTGAGCTCTGTGTCCCTGTGAACAACTGTGCAGGAGCCTTCTGTGTCTCTCTCCTCTCTCCCCCAGTGTCCCCACTGCCCTGATACTGCAGGCACACGGGTACTCACTGCTTCTGGAGCAAGTGCTGGTGCTGCTGCTGCTGCTGCTGCCGGTAGGTCTCAATTGTGTGCTGGGGAAGGTACTGCATCAGCTCCAGGGACTCTTTGATCTTCAGCAGCATTTCATATGTCTCCCGTCCCCTCACCTGCAGCATGAGAAAAGGACAGGGGGTTGGGGGAGGAAGAAAAGCTTTAAAGGACTGCATTTATAGACATTATTGACAGTCACCTTAGAAAGTTTTAGATAATGTCAAGTAAACAACCAGAGCAGGATGAAAATACGCTGTTTACACAGCATGCTCACACAATAGAACTGCTAAGCCTTGTCCTAGAGGTGCAGCAAATAATGCTGAAGAGTGATAATCTCACACTGCAGGCTGATGAACATCTTGGGATTGTCATATGGCTCAGTGTGAATGTATGCCAGCCAAAAGCAACATTCTGATCCAACCTATTTAGACAGAAAATGTCTTTACTTGCCTCAGATATAAGGAGATCTGGTGCTGAATCTTACATTCCCTCAGAAAAGACAGCATGGGAATTTGAGAGCTGGGTTTGGCTCTCCCTTCTCCTCCAAGCACACCATGATTTGTGATTTATCCAACTAAACATGGCTCATGGGAAGGAGCTAAATGGCCAGTTAGATATTTCTTGCACTTCCCGAGTCTGCACTTAATACAGCATATTTCACTTCTATCACTGCATTACAATTGCAGTACACATAAAAGCCAAGAAGCATCCACCTTTCAGTACTACAACACTCAGTTTTCTAGAGAAAGGTCACGTGCCAGAGACCTAGAAATGTCAGAGGAGGAAACCTAGTTAGATCTCACAGACCGTGTATCTACCTGGACTAGAGAATCCCTTAGGATGTTCTCATATGCCTTGCCCAAGCCATTCTTAGCACCTAGTGGGATTTTTAATATTTTTTATTTGGAATATATATTTAAAATTAGTAGCTCATGGGATTAAAGAAAATAAAAATCATTCTTTCACAACCCAGCCCCATCTTCAATTCTCTCTGAAGTCTAGGTGAGCCTTAAATCACCACTGAAGATACTAACATAGGGTAAATAAAAAGATAGAGAGAACTCACTGGCAAGTACAAGAGCTCATCATCTGGGGAACGTCTTTTTTTGATAGATGTCATCTGTATGCCATGAGTTCCTTGTCGAAAAGCTGGAAGAGAAACCCCAAAGGCATCCCATTAAAAAAAAAAAAGAAAGGGGGGGAGAGGGAGTGGAGTAGCATACAAAGAAGAAAAGCAAAAAGAGAGATACAAAAGAGATATGAAGTACATGACCAGTTCAGATTTGTAGTGAAGGGATCTCTGCCCGAGCCACTCCAGAACTGTCCTTGCAGCTCCTGGCTCCTTAAGGCAGACACAACTGCAGATGCTGGCTGGCCATGTCACTTGGGGAAACACAACAGCCAAGGAGCACTGGATATATCACAAAACCCTGGCAAGCCACACTTCGAACAAGTGCTGGCTCTTTACAGGAAAGCTACAGAAAGTTTTGGTTTTACAGAGCTCACAAGCTGTTGGTGGATCAGTGATCCATGAAGGTGAGACCACCGGCAGGGAGCAGAACTCACTGAGAAAACAAAGCCCCACTCCAGTCTGCCTCCCATCATAGCCTGTGCCCTGCTGTTCAGCCTGCTGCCTTCACTGATTACAGGGGAAACCAAAGGTGGATTTCCACATCCTGCATGTCCAGTGAGGACTTGGCTCTCTTCAGAGCACAGAGAGGCCACTTGCCAGGGCATCTCCAATGCACAGCAGGGTTTGTGTGCAGCCTCAGTCTAGATCCCTGTGGCTGGAAGACACCTGCCACAGCACAGAATACTGGCTAGATAAAGCAAAGAATAACAGCATGACCCCAAACAAGCAGTAAAGGTTCAAAAGGTTAGCGTTCCAGACATACAATTAGAAGGTAGCAACTAAACACCCCCTCCACCCACCTCTGGCAGGGCTAATCTAACACTGGCAATGCTGCAAGGGACCCCACAAACCCAGACTGACAAATTCTGCTTTGAGAACACCAGCTCAATTTTTAGGCTGATTCACCCTGGGAGAACAGACATCTGACGCCCTCCTGCCTCCAAGCCCATGCACAGCACCACTCAGTCCCTGTGGCACAAGCACCCAGAGAGGCCCCATCTGCGATCTGCCCAGCTCTGCCAGCTACTTACGGCGCTTCGTACCATCACCATTCTTTGTGCTGTCAGACACTTGCTGCTTGCGGATGCTGTCCTCGTCTGCCTTGCGGTCTCTGCCTGGGCAAGCACAAATACGGGCTTCGAAACAGCGGCGGCCCAGGACTTGCCCACTGGGAAGAGAGGTGAGGAGAAACATCAGCTGGCATCTTGGACACAGGCCAGCAGCTCCCCTCAACGTCACACCACACTGTGCACCTCCCATTTCCCAGTCCGGATTTCCCGGGTGCTGGGCAACTCCTACTTGTGAGGATCTAAAAAATATCCTATAGCCCCTTGAATTAAGCCGTTCCTAAGGATATGGAATGCTGCCCTAAGTAGAAGAGGAGCCAGAAGGGTTAACTCACTGACACAGTGCTGGACTTTACCCTAGCCAGCTCCCAGCACCGGGCCAAGAGTGGGCTGCCCCCAGAGAGCCATGCAATCTGGGGTGCAGCTGGCTGTAGGGCTGGTGCTCTATGGCTCCAGATGTTTTGGGTCAAGGTTGGGGGTAAAGAACAGGGAAGGGTTTCTTGTGTGGTTCCCAAGGAAGTTTATTCCATGAGAGGTTCAGGAACGAGAGCCCATAATAGCATCATGCACAAACTTTTAAATGGGGGGGTACAATTCTTCAACCAACAGTATAAAAGGAGGGGAGGGGTACAAGGCAGGGTCTCACTTTACAGTAACCAATGAGGGACTACATAGGAGAACAGGTCACATGAACCAATGGGGCATCAAGCATTGGGGGACTGACAGGGAACGTTTGAAAACAAAGGGTGGATACAACATGGGATTGACAACTTAACATGAAGAACAATCTGGATTCAGGGGCAGGATTGGGGTAAGATGGACAACTGGGAAAGGGAGGAGAAAACTTGGACGAAACCAACTAACATGGGGAAAACAAGGAACTGATCCATTCGAGAAGTTACAATACAAAACCCATGTTAAAGAAAAACACACCACCACAACTCATGATGCACAACTTACTCTCTGGTTTCCAGGGTCACAATGATAAGGATCGGGCGGCGGTTCATCCCTCCAACGCAGCTGCTGTTGCACATGAAGTTGTACAAGACTGTAGTGAACTCTGTTCCAACCTGGGTGAGACAAAGGTGATGAGCAGAAGAGATGGTGGATGGAAAGCTCTGCTTTTCCCAAGCTCTCCTCTTCTATTTCCAAGCAGGGCTGCAATTGGACCAGTATGAAATAGTCCCCACTACAAAGCTTCCTTAAAAGCAATTAAGAACCCCTGCTCTCAAGTGATAAGGAGGGTGTTTCACAGCTCATTTCTGGAAGAGATTCATTGTGCTGAGGACAGGGAAAGCCCAAGATCTCAATTCCTTTGACCAGGGTTACAGCCCCTTTCATACCAGGATGCCACCAGCTCATGTTCACAACATACCTGGGGTGGCTCATAGGGGACCAGCACACTCTGCCTCCCGGTGATGGGGTCTTCTACATACTGGGCATGGCTGTTCCCTTCCACTCTGATCAGGTGGCTAGGAGGCGCAATCTGCCCTGCAAGGGCAAAGGGAAAAAACAAGAGACTGTTCAGTGAAGTAAGGTCATACACAGGGTGGCAAGATCTGCCATCAAGAGAGATGCATGTGGCCCCCAAGGTCCACCAGAGCACACACAGGTGGTTCCCAGCCCTTGAAGCATCCCTTCCCAAGATGCCTGCTGCCAGACACCAAAAGCAACACAGCCTTTCACAAGCTTACTCTGGACACTTCTGTCTAAACTTGAACAAGGGCTTCCCAAGATCCCAGTATAAGTTAGCTGAAATGGGAACTGAATGGCAGCTCACAGCAGTTCTTCCAGCAGATAACTCCTGCTGGATTTTCACACTAGCTAAAAGCCTTTATTTTCCTCCCTCTACTGCACAGACAAAAGCAAATTCCTTCAAGTCTCAATTCCTACTCTTTTTTCCTATCAACTGCTAGCCGCTTTCTGCTCCCTTCCATCAGTCTTGATCCTTAAAAAAAAAAATCCAGGACCAAGAGAAATATGCATTTAATTAATGGTCAGCTTGAAAAATCATGCTTGCTTACAGCAGTAGCAGAAGGGAACATGATCTTTTTGGTCCCTAGGCCACTTTCCAATAATTAAAAGCTTCCTTCCTAAAAATTTTTTCAGTGTTTCTACAAAATACAACTAAATTCTGAGGATCCTGCTAGGAATTCATCTCAAGAATTTGTTTTGTGCATTAACTGTTCATTTCTTACTCAAAATACAGCCTATTTCTACAGAAATAATTATTTTAGAATAAGAATTTATAGGGTTTTTTCCCTTAGAACTCCATTATCGGATGGTGTCAAACCTCAATAAATCCAGCCCTGTCAGAAAAGCACTTTTTAATATAAAAAGCTGTTTTGAAGAACTGTCTCACTCCACTCTGATTTTACGCTCCCAAGTCCTTGCTTATTTCTGGGGCTTGTCTAGCTGGCTGCACTGTAACCAGCAATGAGATCCAGGCTCCTAAGACATCCTGCTAACTGACACCAACCAGGTTTTTTTACAGTAGGAGATAAATAATGTACATAGAATAAAACAGATGCTCATCTGAACTTAGGTGAACTTAAGCGGCCAAGGCAAAATGGAACCAAGCCCACAAGCCTGCAGAAAACCAAAGGACGTTTTAAAAACAGCTGCTATTTCACTAACATGAAGAGAAGCAAGTAAAAGATTAAAACATTAATACTGAACTGAGAGTGTTACATGTAGAACATTGCCTACAGTTGATTCTGGCACTTAGCATTACCCTGCCAGAGATAAACAGCCCCTCCGTCTTTGAGGCGTGGATTAAGGACTGGAGATGATATTGCATCCTGTTATTAGATCCCTGTCCCAGCAACATGGAAGCTCATTCCTGAGCGCAAGAACAGCTGCTTCTCATTGCAGGAGCAAAAGCAGAGCAGAGAAAGGCTGCCAGAGGGGCAGTGCCTGCCACGGGGACAGACATCCATCCGACCTGGGCAGGCACGAGGTTTATTTCAGAGCTTTGCTCCCAAGGACGAGCTTGCACAGGGACAGCTAAAGCATTGCATGATCCTTCCTGCCAAGCACAGGAAATAAAAAGCTGCACAAGGTGTTGCAGGGAGGTCTGTTTCCAGAAGGTTTGCTCCAAAGCTGCTGTCACATCCCTCAGCAACCACTCATCAGCCAAGCAACTCTGGAGAGGGACTGCCAGCACAGCACTGCCCTCCTTACCCTCATTGAACTCCCGGCTCAGCTCATGGTTCGGGCAGCGCTTGACCACTTCAGTGACGTGTTCAGCTTTCTTGTAGACTGGCATAGCCCTGATCACAGCTCCCTGAGGTGGTGGGGTCATCACTTTGATCTGGATGGGACATGTCTTGGCGATCTGGCAGTACAGCTTTTTCAGTTCGGTGGAATACTGAATGAAGAGCAGACCAAAAGAGTCAAAATTTCAGCTAGGGATAAAGGCACACCAGAAACATAGAGATGGCTTTGGACATGTAACTGAAAGCACCAGCCACTGCATTTCTTTGTACAATAGCCATACTTCCAGAAAAGTGACAGAACCCTTAGACCTTTACCTGCTATAAAATAGAAGTGCATAAACCTACATCCTAGCTCTCCCAAAGGAAAAAAATAAAATCTTCAGCAAAGGAGCACTTCATTTACTCAAACAAATAAAACCTTTAGTTCTCCTAGGCCCTCTTGCGAGGGACCCACCTAACAAAAGAGATGCTATTCCTTGCTCAGCATCCTGTAATCCTGGAAGCACTCAAAACCACAGACATAAAAGTGTTCCATCCTGCTTTCTAAGAAGCCCTCCTACTCTTGCAGAGGGATTAAATAAAAATATGAACCTTGGAACTGAACAGTACTTGAAAATAAGACCCTGATCAATTTGGGAGTTATACCAAATCTAACATTTCAGTCATCTTTTAAAACCATCTCCTACAACAACTGAACATCTCTGTAGTAATCCCTTCAGTTCTGAGCTCAAAGCATTACATCCAAAAATGAGGCAAAAAACCCCCAGTATGTTTTTTCTGAAGACCAGAAGAGTTGAACAGCCCAAAAGACCAGCCCGTGGTGACCATAACCTAGAGCATAAACCACCAGCTGGCTCCAAAAGGGAGGCTGTGACCATGCAATGAGCACTTAGAACAGAGCAAGATGCTCTTATTCACTGTCCTAACTTAGAGCATTTATTAGAAATATTAGATTTCTCTTAAGATGTTCCCCACTAAAACAGTAAACTAATGCAGCATTTTCATGGATTGCATTCACATCTGGAAACCTTCACTCAGCAAAATATCAAGGCTGAAGTTGGTGGTTTCTTTTCAAAGCTCCTCACAGAAATAAAGGCATCTGCTTAGCAGGGAGGATGGCAAGGCAGGTTCCCAGTTGTTCAGTAATGTACAACCTAAACCCATTTCTCTGGATATCTCCCATGAAGGATACCTTCCAGTCTCCCCTGCTGTACAAAACACAGCAGGTTTTTCAGAACCCTACTCCACAGGCATTCACTTTTCTCCTAGCATTCAGACATTTATGAGTGCAGAGCTCTCCCTGTAACAACATAACCACAGGAATTACTGGCATTTCCCCATCTCTGTGTCCTCGGCTCTTGCAGACAAAGAAAAGTGAAAGCCCCAAGGTGGTTGTTTCCTCACAAACACAGGTCTCTAGCAGCCATGGGCCAATAGAGCCCTGTTCCCAGCTGTTCAAACAGAGCACTGACAGGCTCATACTGGTCAAGAGCACCCTGTGGCCATGGACCCCATTGGGACAGGGAGAGCCAGCATGTGCACGGGTGGGTGGCAGATGATGCAGCAGCAAAAGGATTAGCTAGTGATAGTCAGGGATTATTTGAATTTCAGAGTTTACACACTGCTAACATAGGAAAAAAACAAACTTGCAAGAAACACTGGGTAGGAGAGAGGGATTAAACATAAGCCTATCCAGTCCCTTCCCTCCTCACTCAACACCATCCTGCCATGTGGCAGAGAAGATGCTACAGGTATTTAAGATACGAAAAAAGATTTCTTTAAAATGCAAAGGCCAAATTGTGCAATGTATTTTAATGTGCCTGCAGGCTAGAGATTAAACCCACAAAGGATTTATCCAGCCCGCGGAAACGGGGAACATGCCAAACAATTACAAAAAAAAAGTTGCGAAACAGATCTAGATGGTGATTTATATCGTACATCTTTTAAACCTGAAATTCCTTATTGTTTTTTAATTAAAAAGCAATTCCTTACTGAAGGTAAGAGTGAGCTCACCATGTTACCTTTTCATCTCAAGAAGAAGAAAAAGAATCACTTATATTTAAAAAGGAAGAAAACCGGTAAAGCATTGCTTCCTTCAACACATCAGTTTGCTCATAGCACTGTGAAGGTTTCAAGGACAGAAAGCTTCAAAAATCTCAAAAAGCCAACTAATCACTTGAATACCTTAACATCACTGAAGCATAAAGAAATTGGGCACCCGAAGGTGATGGGCTGAAATGCAAGCATAAATATTGAAAAGCAGTGGTGCACAGAGGGCATGGCACATGCCAAGAGGCAATGTGTCCAGTGTCTGCAGGCATTCAGAGAATTGAACAAATGGAAGGAGATACACACCCTCAGTCACTGATCAGGACTTGTGGTGCTGACTGCAATTTTACATATAATATCTTAAAAGACAAATTTAGGATTGCAAGAAAGGGGGAAAACAAAAATCACTACTTTCGGAAGAAGCGAGATGTTCCCAAAACCAGCACAAATACTGAGGCTCGTGAACAAACAGCACAGCCCCTCTGTGAGCAGAGAAAGGGATCTGCTCGTCATCCACCCTTTGGCACCCCAACTGTTGGATCCCTTTGGCTACAACCAGTAAGGAAGGCATTGGACCCACACCCTCAATTCACAGAAAACAATCAGCCAAAAGCTAATAGGTTATGATGAACAAACAAAGAAACACAGGGCAGACTCAAGAGCTGCAGGTTTGGGCCAACAACTTGAACTTGGCATGTCAGGAACAGAGGGTAACCAGGAGCACACCTCTGCCTTGGAGCATCAGGACATGGAAGATTAAAGGGCAGTGCCCAGCAGAGTCAAGAGGCAAGAGGGGGCTGAGCTGCCTTTTTGTCACCTGATTGCAAGAGGAGTTCAAGCCTCACAGGCACTGCACAGGGCTTGGGGACATGGCATAGAGCCACGATTTCACATCTACCCCAGGCACAGCCGCCTGCGAGCGTGTAATCACTGAAGGGACAGTCATTTAACACCGGTGTAAATCTGTCCACGGGGTACCTGCTGTCAGACAGAGAGGGGCTCGAGTTTCCCACCCCGCCAACTTTGCTGCAACCAGGAGTAACCTGATGCACAGCCATTTACTGGCATAAATAGATGCCAACAACTAGGTCATGGTGACTTCGTCCTGGATCAGTGATAATCGCTATACCCACAGAGCAAGACAGGATATTGTATATAGATTTCAAAGCAAAGGCACTTCAGAAAGAAAACTCAAGGCAGGAGCTGTTTGTGTACTCAGACAGTGCCTGCAAGCAAGGATCACCCTCTTGGCACAGGTGCTGCTCCTCAGTGGTCCCAAACCACCCCACCCTGCAGGAGGTGACAGTCCCCCTGCTGACCATTTTGCTGTGAACTGACACTTGCTGTGTGAGGGGTAAGATCATGAGCAATTCCCAGAAATCCAAAGCATGACTATTAATCAACACATTTAAGCATTAAAACTGAATTAATTAGGAGTACATATATAAAAAAATGAGTCTGACCAAACAAACAGGTCTATCAGTTAAGATGACAACAAACATTATCTAGCAGTAGGAACAAAGGTTATGCCAACAGCCTGAGGAGGGCAACACCACTTCCACCTAAAAGCCACTTAAAACAAAAGAGTTGAGCCTGGAAATGAGTTATCTACTCAAGAGGAAGAGGAAAGAGCTTTGGCTTGGACTTTTCCTTCAGTTTGACTGCTGCCTGTCATAAATTTAGCTTTTTGCTTAATAATGCATTTTAAAAGGAAAGATGAAAACATTCCAGTGCCTGCAGCTCTGCTCTCCCCACCTGCCTGTGCAGACATCCTGTATTACCCACTCCTGGCACCCTAGCTGGTAATTCAGTATCACAATACACACGCCAGCTACCATCAGGCAACACCTGCCTGATTTCTCAGTATGCCCCTTCTACTGAAAGTGTGTCAACAAAGGGTTGAAAGGCAAAACCAAAATGCTTCTTGACTCTCAAATGGCAAATTTTTGCTAGAAAGGACTGTAGTCTCCTCAAAGTAAGCACTCAATGCAATACAAGCCACAATGGCTTTTTACCAAGTATTCAATTCCTCTGCAAAACTCTGATGCAGTGAAATCCCCCAAATACTACTTTTGAAATCTATCTCTAATATCTGTTTTACCATCTGATCCAGCAGAGGGATTATGGCTCCTAAATCTTTAAAAGGAGAGGGGTTCAGTCAGCTCTACAAATGCTGACGGATGTCAGCTTGAAGGTGATCCCAGAGGTTGGCTTAAGGCATTACAGCTCCCTGAGCCTCTCCTGCTCAGATCAACAGGCCTTTCAAATCTTTTGCAAGCTTTTTCAAGCAGTCATGTTTTAGTTCAACTCAGTTAACTAGATTCATTTTACTTCATGTTTTCAAAGCTGTCAACCAGCTATGCTTTCTCCCCTACCAAACTAACCCCCTAAGAAGGGGAAAAAAAAAGAACAGGTCAGAGGAGTGGGAACGCAATAGCTACCTGCACCAAAGTATTCACAGGTAAAAACAAGGAGAGTCACAAAGAGATAGAAAATAATTTTAATATGTTTTAATTATTTAGGAGAACAAAAGGCATTGGGAAGAAAGGAAGCTACCAACTAAGAACAAAAAGTGAAAGTTACACAAGCACCTCAAATTTTTTACTATGCTAGACCACGATTTAACTTTTAATTTACAAAAAACTGCTGGGACCGTGGGGTGGGGGGTGGGGGGGGCACATCAGAAACACACACGTGCATAAGCACACACACACTTCTAGCAACCAGCTTGTACCCAGAGGACACTCAAGGAAGAGGAGCTGCACCAGAAATGCTGCACACATGGGCATCTCCTTCCAGATTTAACCTTCAGCTCAGCATAACCTTAACCCCCCGACTTGTGAGCTGACTTGTTGCAGCTTCGGTCTGAAGCCCTCTGTCTCATCAGGCTCCAGAGAAAAGTGGACAGCTTGCTGCTATTGGGCATAGCTGGCACTCAAACCATGGGCATGGCCAACAGTGCCGTGATACAGATCCAGTGATACAGATCCTCCAGGTGTGGCAACAGCCCCCAGCCTCGCAGCCCGGGGCACCAGAGACACACACGCCTGTGAGCATCCCCCGTCTGCAAGGGAAGCCACCGTGCGATGCCCGCGAGCGTGGGAGCGGATGCTGATGCAGCCCCACCAGTGCTTTGCAGGCATTTACCAAATTTCTCCACCCCGGGGCAAAGGAAAAACCATGTCACACTCTTTTCCCTCTTGAGGAAGGGCAGTGAATCACCCAAGGGCGTCCGCCTTTGCAGAGACTTAAACTTCATTTTCCCCGGGGCTCTTCGGCCCCCTCCCCACCGCTTCGCCAGGCGCGCAAGAACGGTGCTGACGAATTATTAAAATCCTTCCTCCGAGCGCTTTTCCCCGGGAGCCGCAGCCAAAGGCCGCCTGTTGCCACCTGTCAGTCGCGGGGATTAATTACCTGCGCCGGGCGGGGAGCGGCACATTCCTGCCGGCCTCGCCCGCCGGGATGTTGACATCAGGCAGGTGGGCCCCGCGTCCCCCGGCCGCCCGCCGAGGGGCGACGCGACCCAGGCTGCGGGGGCCGCGCACAGCGCCGGGCAGCGGGACACGGGCGGGGCGGGGGGCGCTCCCAGCGCCGGCAGCTGCTGCGCCTGGCAAGCCTCAGCGAAAAAAATAAATAGACGGGTGCGTGTGTGTGTGTGTGTTGACCTGCTTAGGTAAACGGGGAAGGGGAGGGGTGGCAGGGAGGAGAGCGGAGAAACGTAGCCTGCGGACAGGGATTCAGGGGCCGCTGCCCGCCGCGCCGGGTCCCGCCCGGCCCCCGGGCTCCGGCTGCGCCTCGGCGGGGAGCAGCCCCCGGGAGAGCAGCAGCTCTGCCCTCCGGCACAGGCACAGCCATCCTCTGGCCCTGTCAGGCTGAGAGCCCCGCGTTCCTCCTGCGGGTCCCCGCGAGCGGCGCTCCCGGCCCCCGCCACCTGCAAACACACCCGAGTCGGGGGCGGCACGAAAAGGGGACGCGCACACGTGGCCATGGCATAGAAGACCCCCTGAAATTCCCAAAAATACCAGACTGAGAACATCTGCTAGATTCTCATATCTTTTGGATAATAAAAATAATTCCTTCATATGACAATATTCAGCACCTCACTTGAGGCTCCCCAGAGGTTTTAATTCAAAGCCACCTCCATCAGGATGTACCATCTCTATCTAACACTGTCAGCAAAGCCATGATAATAACAGAAGTAACACTGATAATTTCCCATACTGCTTTTGCACTATGAAACTATTGTAACTGAAAACTGTACATATGCGGACTTCTACATTTCAGTTTCATATCTTACTTCATCAACAAATGAAGATCTCTTAAGGTTCAGCTTGAAAGGCATTTTAAAAACAAACAACAACAACAAAAATCAACTGAAAAGTATCCTGTATCAAGAAGAAAAAACCTCAAATGGAAGACTTTGGATGCAAGCTTTACACATTTTTTGATACAAAGTAATGGGTGTAAAGGAAGGCTTTACTCTTTGATTTTGTGAGTTAAGTTCTCTTCCTTTGCTAGTCTATTATTTAAATCTTTTTGAAATTAATTTATTTAAAAACCAAAATCATAACACTTCTGCAGTCAAATGGCCTTAGCTTGTGCAGCCAGCTCACACGCTGCTTGTGTCCAGTTTTTCTGCCCGTTTCTAAACTGAAAATTTAGCAGTAGTGAACAAGTTTCAGATGCTAACAATGTCTAGTAATTTACATTTCTGATTGCTCTGCAGTAGAAATTTTGTGAGGTAAAAGTATGAAATGAGAGTAAATCTGCTGAAAGGCAAGCTGATCTGCTGCTGAACAACATTTTCCTTGGTATCTTCGTCTGCCAGTGACTTCTCCACTATGAATGCACAAGCAAGCAACCTATTTGCCCACTACAGAAAATATAACATTAAGAAACACACACTATAGGAGGTTCACTCTCACTCTACCCAAATCACCTACAGGCTATGATGTGTTAAATTCCAGAAGAATAGTGAGGGGTGATCAATGTTAGTCTAAATAATTACTTGAAATTGGATCTACAAAACATCCACTTCAATAAATAAAAATTAATTAGTAAGCCAACAAAATTCAACAGCAATATTTTTAATTGCTCCAGTGACTGCCAAAGCAGCTTTGTGAATAACTCCATTGCATTTCTTCCCTCCTTCCACAGCCCTGCAACTTTTACACACATGGCTACTGCACATCCTCCTAGCAAGAGGGTAACCCACTGCTAACGAAGCACTACACTGGAGTTACAAATATTTCCATCTCTATAAAATACACACACCTGCTTGCAGGTAATGCAAGTGAGTGGACAGTACACATATGACCACATGTTTGCCTACATAAAACTAAGTTGATTGTATGACCCCAAGTGTCACTTGACACACTGCAACAGTGACATAACCAGCAACAGTCCTTCCAGGCAATTCTACTCATTACACCAGAATGGATACACTCCAACACTGCAGGCAAAAACCTCCAGGGCTTGATTTACCAAAAAAAATTTCAGCATACACTTAACTTTTGGCAGCACTGTTAACCACTGCCCGTTCAAGTCAGTGTGCCCTTGTGTGAGGTTATTTATGAACTCAAATCTGAATTTAAAATCTGATTTAACCTGTATTTTAATGGAAATCTGATTTCTGTTATAAAGAACTCCAGAAATGAACTGAAAAGAACATATTCAGGCTCTCAACAGCAAACCCACCCCAGCACATAGAGCTCTTGACTCACATGCCTTGGCCTCTGATACTGAGCACCAGAACCTGTTCTACTCATGGACTAGAACTTAAAGTCCAGTTTGGCCATTTCAAACTTCTCCTAGCTTGGTGTGGGGGATTCAACTCTCTTGCAGTCATTTCTTCCAGGCTCAGCCAAAGAAGAAAGCTGCTGTGTGTTTCCTATTAGCCTCCCAGATCTCACTTGTTTCAAGTTAGCAGGTTGCAGCAAGCTCCATCCTACCAGCCAAACTCCAAAAACTGTAATCAGCTAGAGGAAACATCATCTTGGGGTAACCAGACACCAATTTTTAGTGCATCTCCCCACCACTTTTGTCCTGTGCTGAAAGTCAAAGGGTGATGAACTTAACCATGAGCAAAGAAGCACAGCAATACATAAAGGTTGCTCAATTAAGACAAAGTAAACAAAAAAGCAAAAAGCCCAAAGCTTTCCAAAATTAGTCTGCTCCCACCAATTCTAACCTGGTTTCAAAATCATGAGTCAGCAGTAGAAATCCCAGACAAGCAGATCAGATCTTGTAGCCCCATGGAAAGTAGATCAAGGCTTTGGGTCCTCTGCAATTTGTGATACAGCCACAGGTTCAGGTAGCTCCACACCAGCTAAAGATCAGGGGAAGAAGTAGGGTACAAGGAAATGCCCAATGTAAGACATTAGTACAAAACTCCTTTTAGTTCCTTCATCTGCAAATAAGGGGATTTCATTAATAACTCAGAGGAAAGTGAATGAGTCACTCGTACAGTATCTGTTACACCAGAGGGAAGCCAAGCTGGATGAGAGAACACATTAAAAAAATAAACAACATAACAAAGTTGGTCTGGCTATATAGTCTTCTCAATCAGCAACATCCTAAGCCTGCACATTAGTGGCAGAGTCAGTCCCAGAACTATCAGGCACTCTGCCACAGACTGCACCAGCCATTCAGCCATTCAACACCCTGGAAAGCAGGACACTTTACTAGATGGTGACAGATTTCCACCCAAATTCTGGCTCATGCCAAAGGACTGGCTTACTTGTAAAATACCACAGGGTCAGCACCTTGCAAGGGGAAGAGTATTTACATCAAACACTGGCCTATCTTCCTAGCTGAGGCACAGACAGGCTCACTGGAGATGCAAACCAGTCTTTGCACATACATTCTGATACAGGAAAGAAAGTTCAAGCAATTCAAAACCAGGTTTAATCTCTTGCGACCTCTCATACTAAACACCTTTGACCAGATACATTTTCTATCCTGTTCATTCATTCTTGACTTAGGTTTCAGGTTCAGTGGGCTCCAAAAAAAAGGGCAAATAACGCCTGAAGAACTTCACATACAAATAATTTGTATTATTTTACTTGCCTTCCTACAGCGCTACTGCTGTTGTGCTGTGACCAAATGCAGGATTCTCCCTGACTGTTTCTGGAGTGGGGAACTGGCCAATGCAACCCATGGAGCAGGGCTGGTAGCTAACTAGGAGGCCAAGGGGCTCAGCTATGAACTGGGATAAATCAAGGGGCCACCAACTAAGTCAGTAATTGATTGCTCTTCTGGATGTTCACTCTCAACAAAGACTGAATGGCTCGGATGAACAAAGGTGAACCCCTTCCTCCTACTCACTTTGCTTCCCCTCCTGTTTCTTCCACCTGAGGGAAGGTGCAGATACCTCTCCACTTCATCCTTCTAATAGACTATTAATCACACCTATGGGGGCAATGGAAGGGAAGACAAAGTATTAAATCTGACAGGCTCTCAAAGTGGCAGTGCCAGTGAAATGCATCATTAAGGTGAGTAATTTTACTGTTTACTTCATAGACTTAGCCCCCCCTGCTCCTTCCTCCCTGCCTAGATGTGGGCAGGACCCATCAAGGCAAAGCTTTGGAAGCAAGCAGCAGCATCCCAAATTTCTACATAAATGCTGCAGGCCAAAGAGCAAAGGCAAGTTCCAACTGAGTCCTTGACAGTAATCAAGCACTGCGGCGCCTCTGGTCTTGTCTTGTGCATACCTTGCAAGTAGCATCATGTCTTCCCAGGGAGATTTCACTGGCACAACACGCAAGCGCCTTGTTCCTTGGCTTCTATCTCAGAAAAAGAAAGTCCTGAAAACACCCACACACGCCCCTGCTTTTCTGCTCCAAGGGAGACCATTTCCCTCTAAATCTTCAGTGTACTGTTAGAAGCCCTTTCAGAACAAATTTATGAATTTACCAGAAATCTCTTTTGTTCCTGTGCAGAAAGGATAGTGCCAGACCCTTGCCAAAATGGCATTGAGTCCTCTCTGTTAAAGTCCAGGAAACTAACCTGAGTCAGATCATATTACAGTTTAAGCTAAGTGCAAGTACCAGCAAGTCTCTTCCATGATAACAGCCTGTCCCATTTCCTGATCACATTACGCTCAACTTCCAGAATTACATCTATGCAAATATTGTTCTCCTGCTTGTCGAGCATTTCATTGATAATTAAAGTGAAAAGCCAGCAGAGCTTTTCTGGCCAGGATGGTGAGGCAGGCAACCAACTCACATAGAGAGACACCAAGCAGGGACAAATGTTCTTTCTCTGTATGCAGACAACCAGAAAAGGGCCCTCTCCTTCTCCTAGACAATAGAGGGTCCAGACTGAACCAAACCATTTCTGCAAACAGCCTTCTGTTTTCTGGAATTACTGACCCAATGAGGCCACACTCTAGGTCTGAGTCACAGTGAAAACAAGGATTAGGAAAGACAAAAATTGCACCTAACTGAGCAAGTCATAGTTTTACTGAGAACATAAAGATGCAGTAACTCAGATCTAAGATCAATAAAGCATGACAGCAGCTCCAGAATGCTTAGAATGAATGGTGACTAAATCAAACCTTTTAAACCTTTTATTCATACAATTAAGCTTTGGGGATGAATAGTGAGAAAGTCAGACAAGAACAGAGTCACCAGCTATTACCAGCATTTGCAGGGTTCTGGGATCTGTATTTTACCCAGACCCTCGTCCTCCTCCTTAGCCTTCTCCTTCCATTCTCAATGACCCAGCCAAGCACAGTATTTGAGTCAACTCTTGTGGTTTCCCCTAGCCTTTCAAAGTCAAGACATGATTCAGCAAGGTGTTTAAGCAAATGCCTACCTTTAAGGTTGGGAGCAGCCTTGCTGACTCCAACAGAACCCAAGAGATTTCAATGGGAATATTCACGTGCTAGAGGTTATGCACTCACTCATGTGCCTTACTGAACTAGGACCTTGATTTTCCTATATACCGTGGGAAACAATTCATCCAGTTCCATGCCGAGGAACACAGCAGAGCTGCTGCTGCAGCCATCAGGACATTCCCTGCCCCAAACCACAGCACCTCGCCCCCAGCCAGCCAGTGAGGTCAATGCTGTGGCATCTTCTCTGCTAGGAAGATCAACAAGCCCATACCAGATTTGGGGCACTCCTTCGTTTTGTCCTATACTCCTGCAACCATACAACTGCAGCAAAGGGAAGAAAGCTGTTCCACAGAGCAGCATTTAGAAAGGGAGGAGGGCTAGCAATGAGTTCAGAAAATCTTAGCCCCAGTCCTTCCTGTCCCTCAGAGAAATAACAAATCTTCAGTTTTGCATCTCCTGCCCCCTAAGAGTAGAATGTGAAACCACATCCCAGTGGACTTACAAGCCAAAGGGAACTGTGCACAGAAAAAGTGGAAGGCTTGAAGACAGCATAGTCCAGATCTCTGATTTTTAGGCTGCTTTGAAATTTCATCAAGAAAGCACAAGTGTATAAAGTGAACTTGCATGGACCTGGATCCACTTCACAGGCAGATCTGCAAAAGCCTGCCAGGTAAACTCAAAAGGAATGACTACCCAAATATTCCATGACATAGTAGCAGACCTATAAACTATTGGAAATAGATAACATCAAGTCTCTCAATAACCTAGCTATTGATTTATTTCACTTGGTAGCAAAGATAATGTCACCTGCATGATCTAACTGGAAACATAACAGGAATTAATGTGGATTTAGATACAAATCCTTGCAACAACAACCTGAAGATGGCTTTCCAAGGAACACACTAAACAGCCCTTTGTCCCTGCAGACCTCACTACTCTGCATGGCTTTATTTGCAAACTGCAAGCTCTGAAGACCCCAAGCAACAGATGCTTTGTGAGAAGACCTAGCCCATTCAAAGCAAGATTGCTTTCCCAACCAAAAAGCAGTCTTTGTTACTGGCTAACAATGAGAACAGGAATAGTTCCCTGGGAAAGATAATTTTAAAGTCAGATTTCCCAACTAACCACACCCAACCAGTAAGTACTGCCATACTTTTGAGTGATTATGGAATCCCAGCAGATTTTTTTACCAGTTTCAATGTTGTGATTTTCTCTATCATCACAACAACACAAAAGGGAAACAAAACCCCCTCCTGGTCATATATAGGTGGCACATAACAAAAGGCAAACCCATTCCTCACTAAAAAGGAGTAAAACAAAATAGAACAAAACAAGACAGAGTTGCAACATCAGAAGTTATTCACTCACACTGTCTGGCACTCCCATTTTCCTTACAGCTCATACCTGGTGCATCAGAGAGAGGTGCAAAGTCTCCATGGGCAGAACAGGCTGTTGCCCTACATGATGTGCAGATGAATTCCTGCCCTAGCAGAAGGCAGGCTTTGTTCTGAGATAGCTACCATGAATCTCAAACCTGCACCACGGCAAGTACTATCAAGGGTAACACTTAAAAGCATCCCCTTAGCAGCTATGATTGTAATGCTATCCAAATGAAAATGCGGGAGAAGGGTTGGGACTAACGCTAGCAAGCCATTTGCAAGTGTAACCTATTGAAGACAACCAACTGGAATCAAAGAAGTCAAGAACCTGGAACCTGCACAAGTTCACTGCTCCTCTCAAATTTTACCAGCCACTACATAGACACCATTAAACAATCGACTCTTTCCATCCACCAGCTTCTCAACTGAACAACAGAAAAAAGTTCACGGGGGGGGGGTGGGGGGGGGTGGGGTGTAAGTATTTCACTCTGCAGCTGCAGACAGCAAAGCACCAGGATGCAGAAAAACCCTAAATAGGATCAGAGATACTACAAAGCACAAACCGAGGATGTGACCATGCTACTGCTATGACAGATAGCAGTTCATTATTGTGTAAGGTAGAGTGCAAGGCTCCTTTACACAAAGCACTGGGTTAGAAGAAAAAAACCTTCAATTTTACAAAGTGTGGAAGCCACAGATTGAAACACTCTAGAGGGAGGCACTCAAGAAGAAGGAAACTGGTGAGGAAGGAGAAGCTCTAGCCACAGCACACTGTCTACCGGACCCTGAAGGACACAAGGAACAGAGGCCCAGCTAGACTGTAACTGTTGCCATGTATTTCTTATTTAAATGCAATTTGTTTAATCTCAAGTTGGATTCAACCATCAAAGGCTCTCTTCTGTAGCACACTGACAGTTCTAAATCTCTGCACCTTTAATCCTTTAATTAGCCAAGAAAAATGCAATCTCAACTCTTCCACCAACCTAAGCTAATTTTCTGCATGAAGCTTCCAACTCCGTAGGTTACAGGTTTTAGCTGCTTGTGTAGCCAAGGGGAAAAATACTAAACAAAACACACACCCCCAACACCCCATTCCCACAGAGGCTGATGTGTGCTTCTCCAAGGAGCAAGCTCCTTGAAAATTCCTTGCAGAAACCAGAGGGACCCATTTTCCCACTGCAGCAGTGGGCTGGGAGGCATAATTACATCACCCAATTCAGATAAAGAGCCAAGAGAGGTTTCTGGGAACAAAGCAACGTTTGCACAGGATAGGGATAAAATTGGAGTGTTAAGCCAATGCTTGACTAAGAGAGTGCCATTAGTGGCTTCAGCCATCTGTCTCAGTGATTTTGGGATGGGAGCTCCTAAGTAAGCAAACAGAACCCCAGACAGTCAATCACTTTGGAAACTCCCTTCAAAAGAGGATTTCTCCAAAGATGAGCCCTGCTATTTCTCAAAAGTATCACTGCAACCCAGCTCTGAAGGAAGAAGTGGAAAACCCATTTGGGCAGCTTAAAATACATACCAGGTGCTCCATGCAGCCCCAGCAAGAGCAAACTCAAGGAAGGACAAGAGGCCTGCCTAAACTCTTCTTGTCTGAAGCCCTAAGCATATTGGAGTGAAGTATAATCTGCACCCGAACACAACCCTGACCATCTCTGGCTCAGGATGAGTCTTGCAGGGCAAAGCAAAAGCAAACAGTGCTCCTGCTTCAAGGCATGGTCATGGTGCAGCTACAGGGACTGCTGGCCATCCACCATGTGTGACATGTAGGAAAAGAAGTTCAGGCACAGCGAGCCATCTCTGCACAGCCCCTAAACCATCACATTCCAGCAGCAATGTGCCACAGCCAGTGACCCTGCCCATTGCTGCACCACTAAACAGACACAGCACACCTCTTTCTAGGCACAGCCTGTCCACACAATGCTGCCTGCAGCCCAAGGCCATGCCTCCCGTGTGTGTTTATCTGCCAAGCATGGACAAGCTGTAGGAGGCCCTCCTGGTAGCTGGCCAGGGAACACATGTGAGTAGCAGCACCAAGAGTCAGAGATTTGACAAAGGCAAGAAGACTTGGGGGTAAGAATAGCCTCCCTCTGAAGTGCCAGTGCGCAGTGGAAGAGTCCTGTCAACGTCCAAGGCAGAGGACAGGCATTTGTGCATCTTGCAGTTTGTTAATTTGCTGTGTTGAGGTGTTGACAAAGATCAGCACTGCTTACTCAAGCACTTTTGGGGAGGTCACAGCAGGATTTGGTTTGAAAAAAGGGGAGAAAAAAACCCTCAACAATCTGCCAGCTTTAAGCACTAGCAAAATACTACCCAGGTAGTGTTACAACCCCCTCTCTACCTAGAACAGAGCACTTTGAATGCATGCCCCTTTCCTCTGAAAGGATTTTAGAGGCACTGTGTTCACACTGACCACCTTACTCAGCCCAAAACAGTTCCCCTTGTCTCCTCAGCAAGGAATCAGCCCATTAGACAAGCAAAAAGATCTGAGTAACAGTTGCTACATTCCACTGAAAACAAATCCCAGTCACACACAGTCCGCACCTTCAACACCCACATTAGCTACAGGTGCAAACCAGAAATTCAGCTGCATGTACATCTCTGGGGTTGTCTTACAAAAACATCTCCAAAACAATGCAGAGCTCAATATGATGATGAGAACCATCAGGGCAATGATAGAACCTCAGTGTGAGAGCCTCTATTGCCAGCCTCCCCTGAGTCATGTAACTGTTCCTGTTCTCCGCTGCCACAGGCCTTCAGAAGGAGGCATTTCAAGTGCACAATTAAAAGCAGACAAATGAGCTCTGCAAGCTGCTCATGCTACATTCAGCTCCTACAGGACAAAGAGGGTGCGAGTAGCTGGCAAGGAGCTGTGGACTGGGAAGCTGCACTCTGGGGTCCAGGCAGCCAGCCTGGTACTGAATTTCTGCACGGTCTTTGATCCAACGCATTACAGAACATCCTTCCACTGACAGTCCTCAGGCTGAGTACGGCAAAGTAGCAAACAGTTAGCAGATTTGCTCCAGGTTACAAAGCAAGCTCATCTCACAACACCAAGATGAGTAGAGTTTTTTCTCTTTAAAGAAAGAAAAAACCCAAAAAAACCAACAAAAACAAACCTGTACCATGCTCTGAAAGCAGCTAATCAGATTATTAAAGTGCTTACAAGTTTAATGAAGAAATCAAGGCTATTAAGCAAACATTCAGCTTGATGTCTCTTTTCCTTCTAACCCACCCTTCCTCAACTCAAAACCTCTTTTTGCTATGCTATAACATGTTTGAACAGGTACTGAGATACAAACAAGTCTTGGCCCCATCTCATACAGAATAGATTGGTTGCAGATGTTCTCCTGCAAGCTACATCTTGCCTCCTGCAAGAGCATTCATCTCCAAAACACATCATTTCACCTAGTTTGCCTGAAGCTAAAACTCAAAGGTTATTTAATTTTTAATTTTTTTTTTTTATTAACTCTAATGTACCTACAGCTGTGCAAGCAAAACCCCATCTGGTTTTTCAAGGCACAAAGAGGCGAGCGACTAAGTTTAGATAAAAGTAACCATGCTGGGGCAGTCATCTGCTCACCTCTGCAGGAGCCAACAGCAATGTCAGGGGTGCAATAAAACATAAACCTGCTATATTTCAGAGAAGCCTGACATATTTCACTATCTTCCTAGGACAAGTCAGACATGAGCTCATACAGTGGCAGGTGAGTCAGTGACGAGTCAGACGAGCTCCTTAATTAAGCTTTAGGGGCAGATGATCCCTCGAAGGTGTAATCAGATTGGTATGGCCAGTGGAAAAAGGGAAAAAATAAAAAAGAAAAGCATTTTTAAAAGCTGAGTGAACTGCTACACCCTTGCTGGGCAAGCTGAAGGCAGCAAGCTGCCCTGAGACCCCAGCATGCAGGAATACCTGGCCATCCTGCACCACTCCCTGGCAGCCAGCACCCTGCCTGTGTGCTCAGTTCTTCCTCTCCAGAGAGCACAGAAATGCTGACTTCCCCAGCAAGCAGGTCACACTGAGGTCACGCTGTGGACACAGTGTCATCCTGGGTGTCCAGTGTAAGGGGCACCCCAGGAGCTCCCCTTTCAGAGGTGAGGGTTGCCAACAGTTCTGAGCTGTGTGGTGGAGAGAGAAGAGGCCACAAATCAGTTATTCCCAATCACTAACAGAATCTATCTTGGCCAGATAATTTATCAATGTTTAAGATGCAACCAAGTCATCTCACTTCAGAGAAAGGCCCATGAATTTTGTGTTTCAGAAGCTTCTCTGAAATAAGCTGCAAAACATGGATCAGAATGTCAGTGCACTGAAACAAAATAGCACCATTAAACAGATTGAGCTCAGCAGGGTGACTAACAGCATCAGAGCATTTTTGTTCTCTTGACACCAGACGTGCAGCATGGAAATGATTTTCTTCCAGCACGTGTCTCTGCAAATTCATCCTGGAACTTGTCTCGCCTGTGTAGCTGCTCTTCCCATGCTGCAGCGCGCCCTCTGAACACCAGCAGCATCAGCACAACCCAGCTCTCTACATCTTTATCTTGCACAGATCAGCCTGCTGAAAAACAAGCCCAGAAAGACAGACTCCAACCTCAAGAGGCATGGCAAAGGAAATGGGCAAAAATGACTCATTGGAGAAGTTAGCACACAAAGGGAATGCCAAATAAAGGTGAAATTTATGAATTCTCCATAGAAACTGATTGGAAAGCCATCAGTCCACTTGCTTTGTCTTTGACAAAGCTTAGAGAACTAATGATAACATTTCTGAAGATTTTCCTAGGACCTCACCGTTTTCTTTGTGAGTGCCAATACATAAGAGCTTTTAGTAGGATATCTAGAATTGCACAGACTCCTCTCTATTGAAGTCCTGTTTGCTCTTACTCCTCCAAGAACTCACCAAGGATGGGTCTAAAAAATGACTAAGAATGAGCTGTATGAGAGGTTTGCAGGAGAAGAGATGGGAGACAAGGAACTCATTGCAAAACCAGCCACCACCCTGCTGATTAATGAAGGAGGATCATTCAGTGTTCAGACACTGGACAAACATCTCATGGGTAGACTCTCTCTCCCACCTGTGGCAATGCTGATGCTCAAATGCAGACTGAGCTGATGCACTGCATGCCCTGCTGCCAGCTCTGCAAACACCCTTCAGGCTGGGCACCAAGCCCAGGGGCACCACTCCCATCCCTTCTCCATGGGAATCCCTTCCAGCACTGTCTTTTAAGGAGGTGGGGGTCCAAGGAGTGCTGGATGAAGGTCTGATTGCAAACCTGGGCTCACTTTTCTCCCACTGTAAGGTCAGGAGGGAGGCAGCTCCCAACCACAGCTCACACAGTTGAGATAATGAGCCCTGACAAGTGGCAGAATGAGTTTTTTTTAAGGCTCAGCACCACAGCTAACAGCACTGGTACAGCACTGTGCTCTGCCTACACAACAGGAACAGGCTTTCATTCTAGCCACAGCCCCCAGATGGCCTGTGTGTCTGGAATTTTCACACCTGGTAGGCCCAGTGCTGGTAAAAGCTCAGTATCTCAAGAAGGGGAAGCAATAACCCAAGCAGCACTCAGGCTTCAAGTTCTAGCCTGAAGACACATTTCAGTTGCCTTAGAAGTCTGTAGAAAGACTCTGATGCCCTGTAAACAAAGCTAAATAAAAGGCCTGAAAGCTACAGCTAGTGATAGGGCACACAGAGCAAGCAGCAGTGTCCCACTGCCCCCCTTGGGGATGTTACATCAGGGGTCTGAGTGTTTTACAGCATGGGATCACACTTCTATATTTGAGGGTGGGTACATGGAAAGGGGGAAGCTGGGGAGTGGAGGCAATGACTTGCACAACACTACCCAGACACCATCTAAATCACAGGGCAGGAGCAGCTCCCAGGCTGGGCTGAGAGCCAAATACGGTGCTGTTCCTGAGCAGGGCACCTCATCTCCCCAGGAGGAGAGCATGGTGCACCCCAGGGCACAAACATGTGGGGAGGAGAGCCCCAGGGCAGTGGCCATCGTGCCTGATAGGGAAAACAACAGGGCCACAAAATATAGACCCAAATCCTGTCTCAGTTGTGTAGGAAAGCCAGGCCAGCCTTTGGGTGCTGTTCCCTTGTTTCCTCTAGCACACTTTTCACCTTTCCACAAAGATGAATTTAAATGGACTTCAGCAGGTAACATGTATGAGCAGACCATAAAACACTGCTTCTTATCAGACATGTAATATTTTGCTCTGTTAAGAAAATGCACAGAATACATTTTAAAAGAATAAAATAAAAAAAATGGGGGAGAAATAGCACTCTCCTACTGTGTGCTCCACCAAGTTTTGTTCCAATGTTTAAGTGATACCTTGAACAACTGGAAATGGTAAAGTTTGCATCAATACTCAAGTCTATTTGCAAGAGGATCTAAGCTCTTGGGTAGCTATCCTGCTGTGTTTACAATAACAAATCTGACACACCTGCACATAGCAAAACCCCATGAAAAGACTTCCATTGCATAATAAAGTTCATGCTCTTTCTATATAGAAGCCATCCCTACTCAGGACACTTCTTTTTAAAACAAAGCAGAAATTTCTTCACAGTACATAGCCTGCCAAGCACTGCAGCTAAACCCTCAGCACACAGAAAATTACTCTTGCTTCAGCACACCTCCAAACTGCTGTGTGCTCTGCACAGAGTTGGCAGGGACATAATATCTATGACAAATGTGGTGTTTCAGCTGACCTAAAGAAAGGAATGATCATCTCCAAGAGCACTCTTTGTCTACATGGTGAGCAATACCTCTTGCACCAGCCTCCCTGAAAAAATTTACCCAAAAGCAACTTATTCAACAGCCACTCAAACAGTTTTTGCCCAACTTTTTCTTTTTTTTTGTAGGGTTGAAACATCTTAAATATCTTTTAACAGCGCTCAGTTGATGCGGTTTAAGTTACAGAGATCAATGGTATGGGGGAAACTGGCAACCTATTAGGAAACCCTCCTTGCCCTGGAGGTGCTGCCTCCCTTCTGGGCCAGCAGCCGTGACCTTTGGAAAGGTAAGGAGGCAACTGTGCTGATGCCTCTCTCAGTTCTGCCAGACTGCTTTGCAAGCCTAGCACTTGTGAAATCCAGGAGAGCTCAGCAGCCTTTACATGCCAGCCCAGAGGCAGTCCCAGCCGAATGCTACAAAAAAACCCAAAAAACAAAAAACCAAAAGAAAAACAACAAACAAATGAAAAATCCCCCCCAAAACCCAACACATGAAAAAGAATAAATATCACACTCCAAAAAAAACTGCTGGTTTGGAAACTTTGGCACTTCTGGCGCCTTGGTTTCCCTTCTTTAAAATGGCGACTCCACTCCTGATTTGCCTACCAAGCAAAGTGTTTGCTGATTAGGGAAGTAATGTTTGTGCAGCACTTTGAAGATTTAAAGTACTACATTAATCCTACATGCTGTTCTTAGCAGAAGCCAATTTTTAAGTAAGAGGAAGAAAAAAAAAGAAAAGCTGATTTAAATTGTGACCCTCCCCTACTTCAAGAAGTTCACTCATCTCCCAGCATCAGCTATTCTTATCTGTAAATGTTTTTTTAACCCTTCCTTCTCACAGTTCTCAGAAACCACAAGTCTCATTCAGCTTTTATTTGAAAAATGGCTTCTTTCCAGGCTGTGGCTGTTTCTTGTAAAGTTAATTCCTTTGGTAATACTGCTGGAGGCACATTGGTATGTTTGGTGTGTGTATATACACATATATATTTTCCCCCTTTTCACACGGTGTTGTTTTTATATATGGGTAGTGAAAGATACCTAATCCAGGATTATGATTCTCTTTATTTCTTTCTCATGAAAGTAGGTGGGGCTTTTTTTGTGCAAGTTGCATTGATGAAAATTATGTTTAATTATGCTTTTTCCTCTACACACAGACAAAAAAAGTCTCCTTAAAAATAAAAAAAAATATTTCATGTACCTAATTTTTCCTCTCTTGAGTTTTCCTTCAAAAATAGGTAAAATCTTAAATTTCCTGAAGAAGAAAAAATTTATGATGCCAGCAAAACTAGAAATTGCTTGTACAAAACAGCAGAGGGATCTTCTGCCCCAGTGGGGGACACAACCCCTCCCCATTCTATGCTCTGATGCCTCATGGTTTTTCACTTGCAGATCCCAGGAGCAGTGTAGGATCCCTGTAGTGAGTTCTACTCCTCTTCAGTTACAGTGGGAGGGAATCAGCCATGAACATTGCAACCAAGGAGCTAAATCCTAGTGGGGAGAGGAGGTTATTCATGCCATCAGATACCTGCTTTCTGCCAGCAGGGCAGGCATGCTGGGTGTCCCACACTGACTCTGCTGCTTGAAGATCACGGTACTCACTCAAAGCAGGAGACCCAGATTTTCAGTTCCCAGTGCTGACAAACACCAGTTCATACACCAAATAAATACCTTCCCTTATCATCCTTCCTGGGCACCATGAAGTTGCAAGTGGTACAGACTGTCCCTCACAGCATGGTCCGGCACCACAGTTCAGCTCTGTCACCATGGAGGGCACTGGTCTAACAGAGCAGAGAGCAAAACTCCTGCTCACACAGAGCCTACACTGCCTTAGTAGGATTTACAAAACAACCTGGGACATTAAAAAAAGGGGGAAAAAAGCAAGACAGTTTACATTGCAAGGCATTTTCTAGAAACTGTTCCACAGGTCTGTACAGCTGCTTGTAAGGAGAATGTGATAACTGGTAATAAAACCAAAATATACATGACAAAGGTATTATGGGGAAAAAACACAATTACATTCTAATGGGAACCTAATGCACTGAGATCTCATTTTACTCAAGCATAAAAACCCAAACAGAAGCCAGAGTCCCCTTCTGACTGGTTCTCACAGGTGAACTGGTTCTTTCCAGCTTTGTGAGCTTAGAAACACCTCCCTGCCGTGAGAAAGGCATCTCCTTCAAAGACAATAAGCCTGGCTCCTCTCTTTCCAGGCAGATGACCTAGGACAAGTTACTTATGCCTAAACAGCCTTGGTGTTAGGCCCTGTAACATCACAGAGAGAAACACGCCTCAGAAGCTCCTCAATCCAGCAAACACAAGTGCCACCTCTCCCTGCACGAGAGCGATGGTGGCAATCGACACCCGCTCTGCCTCCCCACCTGCCCTGTGTCAAGAGCCCACGCATGCTGGAAGCGGCCATTTGAGGCAGGCACAGGTGCTGAGGGCTTAAGGAAGCCAAATCTGGGCCACTTTTCACCTGTGACAAATGGCCAAGTAGAGCAGCACTGCTGACCTGCCAACGGCAGCCTCAGCTCGCAGCCCTGCACTAGCCCACAGCGCCTGCACCCCAAGCTGCAACCCCATCCCCTCCTCAGCTGCCTTCTCCTTCCAGGTCGCTTCTCCCCGTTTGGATTACAGCATCTTTTCCTTTCCTCTCTGCCTTAGCAAGTGGGGGATATCAGCAGTGAAATAAACTTTGCTGGGGAACAGGCTGGGCTGCAGACATTTAGCAGCAGAGCGGCCCGGAGGTGACCAGTCAGTCTGCTCGTGGAGGGCTGCAAAGCCCCGGTGCAAAGGAGTCTCTCACAAGGACCCTTCCAACTGCCCTGTGCCAACAGGCAAAGCCTACACCACTGCTGACTAGGAGCCTCTGAGGATAAGGAAACCCAAAATCCTGTAACAAGGCCACCTTCAATCCTTGTCTCCTGACAGCTTTAAACGCAGTGTTAAAGGGTGAAACCGGAAAGCTCAAATTACACTGACCAACACACCACCAAGGAGTCACAAAGCTAAGATTTCACAGGAACACTCAGCATAGCCTTACATGTACATTCACTGAGAGAGTCACCAGCCTTTAAAAAACATTTTCACTTATGATACTGAGAGATAATCAGCAGTTAGGACATACTGGACATGACCAGAGTTACTGAAATGATGCACTATTTGAACAGATTATTTAAGAGAACACTGAACACATAATTAGGAACGGTTGAGTCAAGGCAATGTACACACATCTAATTGCCCTCCCACTGCTTCACTATACTTATGCACAGTCCTCTAATTCATTTTATAAGACTGGCAAAAAATGTCCCAAATTTACTATGTGGATCAGAACACAGAATGTATTTAAAATAAAAATGGAATTAATTAATCTGAATTAGAAATACTGAGATAGCCCAGCCAAGGAATCTGTTCTCTCAACCACAAAAACCTGTTATTACTTGCGTGGGCTAATTTAAGTGCATTCTTTTCAGTTTCTTCAAAATGCAGTTTTTCCAAATACACTAACCCCAGCCAGCACAATCCACTTAGTTGCTTTCATGCATGTTGCACACACTATTATCCAGCTTTGCTAGCAAAGACAGTCTGAAATCTGAGCATTTTCTGATGGTTGTAGATACAGCTGACTTTACTGAGAACAGAAAAACTAGTGAGCCTGTCTGGAACACAGATTGCAGCTTTGGAGAGCTCCATGTTTCATAACAAACCCTGAAAGGACCAACCCAGCTCAGCTCCAACCTACTGCAGGGCATGAGAATAAACTGCTAAATTCAGGTGTTGCCAACACCTGAATTATGCAAGTCTTGCAGGGCTTGGTGTCTTTCTGCAGCAGAATCAAAACTTTGCAAATAAACTTCAGTTTTCCTTTAAAAACTTAAAGCAATTTCTACCTTCTTGTGACTATCAAGAGAAGTTTTTAAATATTTAATAGATGCACCCTAAAGGCTCAAAAACCTGGGAGAGAATGAGAAGAACCTGTTTGTCTTTAAAAAAAAGAGTCCCATGACTTATAAGGTGGTATCTTGCTTTTGGGGATGGGTGGATCAGATTCATCTGTTGATAGTTTGCATTTGGCAGTAATGTTAACTTTTACTTACCTTGACACACAATTTTAATTTTTACTTTCCTACTGCAATCATGCTTTCCCCATTTAACAGGTTCTGCTAGTGGCAGGTGATTGCCAAATATTTTTTAGGGGGAAAAGGGAGTGCAGTTGTTTATTTATTTATTTGAGCTCCGAGTGGGTGGGGAAGGTCAGCACACAACTTCCACAAAAAAAAAAAAAAATCTGAGGTGGCACACTTTTGAAATGCTCTGTTTTCTTCTGCTGCAGAAAAGGAGATATTGCAATGCATGGGCATATATATGGGAATTCTCCCACAATAAATGAGACTATTCTGCTTAAGTTCTTACTTCACCCAATTCAGACGGCTTCTCCCTCAACCTCAACAACCTACTCTGTGTCTCATCACTACAAACAATAACTCCTTTGCAGCATGGTTTTCCAGAATGTTTTATTGTATGAGGGTGCATGTGAGAAACTTAGTTCAATTTAGACTATAAAGGCTTTTGTTTTCAAACACTTCAATAGAGTTTCAATTGTTAAAGACTTTCCTTCTGAAAAGGCTGATTAACCTGCTTATATTCTTACTCGAATTCTGAGGTCATTAATTTAAAAAAATAATCAAGGATGCTTATAAAGTCCTCTGCAATCCAATCTCAATTTGTCATCATTAATTAGATCAACATTGCATACAAATGAGACCTAACCTGATTAGACAGCATGTTTTACTGGCATTCCTACTTAAGGTCATGAAAGACTTCAGAGGGAAAATTTGCAATATTTTCAAAGTGAATTGCTCATACATATGGAATCACCCTGTCACCTAGCATCAGCTAGTGTTTCTCTTTGTAATTTAGGCCTTTTTTACTTTTTTCTCCCCTCCTTCAATTAGGAGCCCATCACAGCCCTGAGCAGAGAAGCTGTCACAGTCATCTCCCTCCTAACCTATATTACACAAATACTGCTGATTTGGCAAAGGGCATCCACTATCCTAGGATAATAAATCTCCCCCTCCACAGAATCTGGAGGCAAAATAACAACACAAAAACGTTTTAAGAAAAAAAAATTATTCCAGGTCTGCTTTCAGAAATATAGCACTTAAATAACCAGCAAGTACGCTCTCTATTTTCCCCTACCTCCAACAGAAGTAACCTCAGGATCTAAATGCACAAAGTGGCTTAGAAACCTGAAGCACCTTCACAGGTCTCCAACAACTCCATGAGAACAGCTCTTGCTTTTTGGAGGAATAACCCATTCCTCTTACCCAGCTCACTGCCTTCACTCCCATGACCTAGTCTGACATGACTCAGCCCAGAAGCTCGGAGGAGCTCTGGTGAAGCATGTTGTCAGCCACGACAGCAGATCCTCTGCCAAGCACACCAACCCCTTCCCAGAAGGACAAGGTGGGTCAGACTGGCTCATCCCCTCCATGAAGGGGGAAAGTGCAACGCAGTGGATTTCCTTACTGAATATTGTTATCCTGGGAACTGCAAGAGGAAAAAAAGGGAAAAAAAATAGAAAACTAAATCCAACAAACTAAGAAACAAGGCTTTCAAGTTTTGGACTCTTAATAAGGGTGGGGCCATCAAGTAATTAAACTTTTAATAGGTCACTGCAGTGGAAGAAACTCTTCCAGTTGGGTAAGTTCCTAATCCATCATTAAAGAAGACGACAGGCATTAATCAAAGTGTATGAAGTCACATGGGGGGAGCAACTCCAAGAACTTGCTCTTGCTGAGAGGATGGGGCAATCACTCCTCCTTTCATCAACATTTCATGTGTGTTTCCACACTTCTCAGGACGACAGTGGGAAGGAGAGCCTTCACGTCCTTCCCCACCCACCCCACTGATAAAGCTGTCGAACACAGATTACCAACTGCTCAAGAGCTCATGTGAAACGAGTTGGTGGATTAATTAGCAGAAGGGCAGAGCTCCGAAGATAGATGCTCTGCTTTGCAAGGCGTATTGATTGAAGGTCCCCAGCCAGCCCCACAGGGCTGTCATAATCCACTGTGAACATACAGCACACTGCCAGCTCCTGCATGAGCAGCTAAATCTGGGTCACTTGGCTCAGTGCAGGGACACCTGCACAACACTCCCTCCTCCCTAATCAGACAGCTGTTTAAGAGCCCATTCCTTTAGTAAAATACACAGACTTAGAACTGAACAGATTGAAACATGCATGAGGAATACAGCTTCATCTGCTGGGCCACATGAGGGCAATGAAAAAGGAGGGAAGGCTAAGCGAACCTTTCCCCAGGCCGCACACATCTGATGACTGTAGTCACTACACAGTAATTTTATTTCTCTTTCAAAGTCAGCATATAATCTGAACTTTGACCACTACCTAGATCCATATTAAAATTCTGCTCTCATTTCTACCCCAAAAAGCCACTATACTGAGGTGAAATATCTCGTTTAAGCTTGATAGTAGCTCTCTTACCTTCATCTCTGCTGGAACAACCTACTACATACATTCAAACCTTGTTTCAAAGACTGCTTTTCGTAGTTGAAAGGACAGCATCAAACACTCTGGCTCTTGCAGCTGCATTAGATAATTCTTTGTACCATACGTATCAAAAGACAATGTCTTTTCATATCTCCTTCAAAGGACCCTCTCCAGAACAGCTAGCAAAAATCCAAGCCAGCATTTTCCTGCCCTGAGAAATGCAAAGTAGAACTGACCAGCAGTTTCCTTACCTAAAGGGAACTGAAAATAAATATTGCATGCAGTGTAATAGGAGAAACGAAGACATGAAAACAAGTGCGAACTACAGCAGAGCATACCTCTCCAGGCTGATGAGTAAAAATTGAAATTTCAACCTCACTTAAAAATACCTTACCCTTTAATGCATAAACAAATGAAAAATTGGTTGTGACTGGACCTATGACATTTTAGCCTCACTTAAACACAAATTTCCGAACAAAGTAATTAATGTCAGTTGTAGACAAATTTTACCAGAAAAGGCTTTTAAAATGTAAGGGATGTAACATTACTGTGATCTGTGGTTATATGGCATCTTTTTTCAGATGAGAGCACAAGGGCTCTGCTGCTTTGCTGGCAGCAGGAGCTGGGAGTTTGTTTTTTAGTTGCATTTGCAGCTAGATTGTATCTGAGATCAAGGCAGTTCCTCAGACTAAAAAGAAAAATAAAAAACCCATAGTATTTTAATAATCTTCGCTTTAAGTAAAAAGTCTATCTTTTCTATCTTAAAAAAAAAAAAAAAAATCAGTCCTTGTTTTTATTTGGTTAACGTGAGGCAGGACATTATTCACTGCACCTACTCCAAGTGCCTGCAGGAGAGGAAGGCAAATATTGAGCATATTTAAGATAGTAATATCTTCCACTGTAAACATCTCTGCTCTAGAGCCCTAAACCACAACAGCTGGACTTACAGCTCCAGAACTGTGTCCTGGGCTACAAAGTCTCTAGGGCTTGAACAATCAAGCCAGTACCACCAAAGATCAAGAGCTGGGCTTCAGATTTCAAGCATCTTTTTTTTTGGTAAGAAAAGCAAAGTGTTAAATAAAAAAAACAAACCAACAACAAAACTCTGCAATAAAACAACCCCACCCCCTTCAACAAAACCCCAAACAACACACATGGCTGACCATAGCTGGACATACTGGGGTTCCCATACCAGCTGCAAGAGGAGAAGGACACAGAAAATGACAGCCTCCCACTCCATGGGTCTGAGCAAGGAGCACCACCTCCCCCCTGCTGGCATGGCCCTGCATGCCAAACCTCACACAAACCCATGGATGTTGAAGAAAGCCAAGGGAAACACTGAGGCAATGCCAATGCCCATCTCAGGCTCTACTCCAGTGCTCCTCTAGGCCCCAAAAGAGAGCCACTCGTTCATCATGCATGGTCTCTGTGTGACTGGTTTTTGCAAGGCACTTTAGTCTCCTGGGATTTAGTGATATTACTGAGGGTTAAATTCCCACCACACCCTCTCAGAGCACCCGAGATAAATGTCTCCCTTCTGTGTGACACATCACGCTCTGCAGAGGACTCGGGTCATTTTGTTCTTGCACAAGCCTGGGTATGTATTACATGGAGAAAGTCACTACAGGCAGGGGGACCAAAGCCAGCAAAGGGACGCTGTGTCCTTACCGTCCATGTTGCTGACTTCGCTGTGCTGGACTGCTGAAATGATACATCGAAGCTGTGAGGTCCTGGGTAGTCTGTGTTGGAAGGGATGGCTGGGGAGGGAGAGAGGGCGTCAAAAGTCGAGCTGGGCTGTGCATAGGGCGAGGGGGCCGTGACGCTGTTCTGTGCGTGCTCCGTGTTGTAAGGGCTGGTGGAGGAAGAGCCATTCTGGATCTGCTGGTCCATGCTGTTCAGGAGCCCCAGGTTCGTGTACTGCGGCTGCAGGCAGAGAGAGGCACAGGGGCATTAGAGCTGCAGCAGCACAGGCTGCCCACACACAGCCTCCACCATGGAGGAATCACAGCATCACCTCAGCACCACTGCTCGTGCCACGCCAGGAGGGAGATTTGCAAAGGACATCCCCCTCTTTACATTGGTGACTGAAACAGAATGGAGTACAGCTTCTCACAGGCACACTGCATCAACAGCAGAGCTGGGAAAAAGAGCCTGTGCATAACCAGGAGGTGATTTGTAGGACCAAAAGCCATCAGAGGGACTCAGGCTTGCTATGTCTAGCAACACACAATCAGACCTTTTCAGAGGTACTGCTGTAACCTGGTAAAAATTAGCAGGTTCACTATAGTGCAACTGGCTCTAACTTGTACAAGGCTACACCATCTTCAACAGCCTGGTGCTCTACACAAAGGCTGTGGGTCTGATCCTGCTACACAGGATGACACTAGGACCTCTAAACTCAGGTAGTAACTGTGCTGAAATGTGACTCACTGGAAAAATGGTTAGGTGCCATCAGCTTATCTGCACCATGCATTTAACTCCCAGTGACCAGACACAGATGGTGGTAGAGAATTCAAGTTCTCATTTAAAGTAGGACAAAAGGCTTCTTCTCCTGCTTAAGAACTATCAGTTGTACAGTTAAGCATAGTTAACTAGTAGTAGTTAAATGCTGCATAGCACTTAAGTAGACCTCATGTACAAATATATGAAACAATTAAGACATCAAAAACAAAACCCTTTGAGAAGAGTACAGAAAAGGCAAAGAGTAGATTAAGGAGAGGTTAACAGAAAAAACAAATCTAATACCCTAAAGTCAATCTTTAGCTGTGGTCTACCACCTCAAAGAGATGAGAGGGAAACAGTTTAGAGGAAGGTGACAAGAAAAAGCAAATCCTTTCAATGCCATCTTGTAACATAGGAGTAGATAACTTTTCAGCCTGGAAAAAAGACTATGAGGAGAAAGGTAGAACTCAGTATGATAGAAAGGGATAGATTCCTAAACAACATGGAAAAACAGCAAATACAAATTTAATTTTCATGTTCTCTTAGGAGTTGGGGAATAACCAAACATCTTGAGCAGAATTTTGGCTTAAACAGTTATTCATCACAACAGTGTTATTCTTCATAAAACCCACAAATAAACACAGATTTTTTTTGCACAAAATGTCACAGTACTAAAAGCCTAAGTTCAAAAAGGCAGGAGACAAGTTCTGCTTGAGAAAAATCCATCAAGACAAGTGTATGTGATTCTAAAATTCTGAACTACCAACACTTGGAAGCTGGGAAAGTATTCTGGAGAAGTTACACAACTGCCACATGTTTTTAATCCTCCAAAGGACATGGCACTGGCCAGAGTGGCAGGGCAGCAGACAAGTGGAACTCAGTCAGGTACATCAGGTTCACAGCCTCATCCTTGTGCACGTCCAAAGGGCACTAACTGTGCCCATCTCAGGGCAAGCAGCATTCCAAAGGTCTGTGGTGCCCATTGCCAGCAGCTCTGGGCTCAGCCAAGAACATGCAGCAATAAAGGCACCTGGTTAGCTGCTGACACAGCAGAAGGGACTCAGGCTCTTCCTCTCATCCAAGGCTCTAAGCAGTTCACATCCCTCAACATCCCACCCAGAGTGATCAAGCTCACCTATCTGTCAGTATTTCAGCCAGTCTGTTCATCTTTCCAACAGTTATTCCTCTTATCAGCCATGAAGCAAAGGCTCCCTGAGTCAGAGCACCAACCACAGGACCAGTAACAAAAAGATTTGTCAATACTGGGAATCCCAACAGCCCTACTGAAGCTACTGAGGAGTAGCACATCACTCCTCCAAAGACCTGAAAGGGGAAAGGCACAACCTATCTGCTGAGCTCTCCTGGGAACTTTGGACAAGCTATTTAATATCCATCTTTACCAGTGATTTCAGCCACAGAGGAGAACAGGATGGTCCCTTTGCAAGGATGAAGTGTCTTCCATGTGCCCAAAGATTTCACACTCTCAGCTGGACTTCCAGAAAAGTAGAGAAATTTGAACCACCCATTGCAGCTCTTCCTTAGGTTTGTTTCACTAGAAGAAGCTAATATTTTCTGGGGGTTTTATTAAAAAAATTAAGGTGAGGCTGGTGCTCTGGGATCAGAGTGAGGCACATGGGACCTTCCAGAGATCAATCAGCTTGCTACTAGGAGCTGTGCTGTGAAGGTCTGGGCAGGGGGGAACAGCAGAAAAAGCTTCATTTTGGAAGCCAGAATAGGCTGCAGAGAGAAGGGAGAGCTGGTTCCCTCCCTCCACAAGTTGCCGTGTCCTTGGGCAAGGCACCTCTCCTCCCCCTCCACCCTCACCCTACTGCAGGCAGCAAGGTCTGCAGGGCAGGGATTGCTCCTCACCATGTAAAAAGCCCTGCACTTAATGGGCCTCCTTTGTCTCAGGCCTGCAGGCAGCAGAGTAATAAAAGCAATTACATATTGAGTCCTAATCCTGGGTGAACCAGTGGCTCGGGTTAGTCATTTGCCCTCCTTGCCTCAGTTTCCCCCTCTGAGTAGTGTGGATGTTATTAGTGCCCAGCACCCTGTTAGATGGGAGAGCTTGTATTTAATTGGACTCAAAGCTAAACAGCTTGATGGGGGAGAGAGCGAACCAGACTGGTTCTTCTCCAAAAGGAGATTGCAGCTTTGGCAACACAGATGACAGTTATGTCTCATCTCCTGCAGGCTATTCACTCAACCAAGACCTATTTAACGGACTTTTGGTACGTGTCTTCCCTTGAGGCTAATTCCATATGGAAAGAGCCAGAATTCTGACATACTGTACCAGGAAGAGTCTTTTACCTGCTCAATAATTTTGTATATCATCAAAAAACAACTGTCCTAGCCTAGCGAGACCTGAAGACTTCTCAAAAATGTAGAAGTACCACTCAATTGTTTCATTCCTCATGGAGATTATAATCAGACACACTCCCTAACCAGCAAATGATGAGAAGACAGCTGTGATGAAAACAGTCTCCTACACCAGCTCAGACATACAGACAGCAGAACAATAGTGTTTCAGCTTTCACTTAAAAACTATTTCTCTAATCCTCAGCCACTTAAGCTAATGGGGAAAGATGGCCAAACAAGGGGTCAGCGTTAACAAGACAGAACAGCCTAGAAATGCTGAAGGTGCTGCCTGGGATCCAACTAAACAAAAATAATAAAGTAAGTGACCCATTAAAATGTAAGATATCCTTAAGATATTCCAAGATCCTTTTCATTCCTTTCAGTCCAGGGACCATCTGTCTAAATGTTACCAGCGGAGCAGCCATTCCACTGCATTTATACACTCACATGCCACAGCCGAATGCCGTGTCCCCATTTGCTCTTTAAATAACTATTAATCTCCTCGCACTTATCCCCATGCTGACACAAGCAGCTGTTGGACTCCCCTTCTGCCGCTTCGAGTCCCGCCAGCCTTTCACCTTCCCCGGCCGCTGGGTGCCCCCCGGCAGGTGCTCTGTGCTGGGACAAAGGCACCGGGTCCGCTCGCCCCGGCACTGAGCCCCAGGGCGGGCAGGAGCTGTGTGCGCTCGAGGGGTCAACACCTGAACTGCTCGCAAGGTTCTGGAGGAATCTGATAAGGCTTCGGGAGGCACACGCCTTCTGACAACAGGACAATTAGAGGGGCAGCAGGCACACGCAGGAATTCACCCCCCCAGCGCCGGGGATGGGGAGAACAAAGACAGGCTGCAGACTGCGGGCGAGGTATTGCCCCTCCGGAGGGGGCTGCAGGGCGGGTGTCTGCACACACACCGCTTCCTTTCACCGCTCACAGAAAGGGACACAACAGCGTTTAATCCAGAATTGAATTCTTGGCAGGTTGAGAGCCCAGAATTTAACTCACGCTCATGTTTTTCTGTGGGGTCGTTTTAAATAACTGAAGTGTAGCCCGACCATTGATTCCTCACATAAAAAGAAAGCTGTTTGGTGGAAAGAAATTAATTGCCTGTAAAGCTGAAAGAACAGATTATCTAATTTTCAGTGTCTTTGTTTGCTATTTTGTTCCCTCTGCCAAGTTTCTGAAACTGTTAATATCACTGAACCATTATAAAAACCTTTAGGTAAGTCTAACTGCAAAAAAATAGAGCTCTGCAATTAAATCTCAGACTAAGTATTTCAGAACATCATTTCAATAATGCATCTTGAACTATCAGTTTCACTTCCTACATCCCACCAGCTTCACTTTCAGGTTTTCATGCTAACTCATGCTTGTGGATTAGGAGAAACATGGCTCTACTGGAGGGGCTGCTGGATTAAAACCAGACTGAAAACGGGAGGCGGTTTCAGCTCGGTTCTGCTGCCGGGAGGGTGGCTCTCCCCCGAGGACAGAGGAGACAAGGCACGACAGAGCCGGTAGCCAGCGGCTCCGGGGCGCTTGCCACCAGAGGGCAACGCCAGTGCTCAGCAGGCGGAAGGTGCCCCAGCCCACCAGAACTGGGGCCCTTCTCACCCTGCATCGCAGCAAGAACACAGCCCGGCCCTCCGGCTTAAAGCCCACTGTGTTAATTACGTTAACACACAAGGTTACGAGAAAAATCTGCAGAAAGACCCTCCGTTGGAAAGGAAATAACTAATGCAAGTCATGAAAAGCTCTGAAGGGGACTTCCACACCAAAAATCCCCTAAAATACAGAGCTCCAGCTCTTAACTACCCAGTTAGCAGCATTTCAGAGAGTTTTGAGAGTTTTTCCACTTGAGAAAATAGACAAAAAGTTATCATCTTCGGGTGTAAAGCACCTAGATGCCTCCACCCCTACCAAAACCCTTACCCCTAGTATCAGAAGAACAAGCATTACCATACACACCTATTGACTGCATTTAAATTTTCACCGCTGGATCTACACAGCATAAGAGCAGTGTCCAACTACTCAAAAGCCTTGCAAAACACCTGATGCTTTTTCTCCAAAGACAGGAGATGATGAAACTAATTAACTACCATGGTTATTATCAACAAGAAGATTTGCACAGCACTTTGAAAATTCTGTGTTTTGTCCTTAACCGCACCACAATGATGCACTAGGGCATCATCTCTTGTAGGACTAGCAAGCAACTTACAGCAATAGTTCACTGCTGACCCAGGGAAATATTCAGATCCCTGCCGGAGAACAGCTATCTTAAAAGCAGTGAGATAAATGTTCGCTATCCAAATCAGATCAGAGACACTTCAAATATACCCAGAAATATTTAAATTCACCAAAGTTTTCAAACCTTTCTAGCAAAGGATTTTAGTAGGTGGAAATAAGTCCCTTAAGCTCAACCAAAGGACTTCTATCACAATTATTAACCAAGATATTGCTGACTGCCAGTTGCTCAGATGGCAGCTGATACAATACCCAATGACAGCACTCTGCTTGTGCCATGTCAGAGCAGTGCCAAAAAATAAAAGACTCCACCCATGGCCCTCAGCTAAGATCAGGGCTGAAGCAGAGAGCTCAGCTCACTCATCGCTATTTGGTTTGCCTCTCTAGTCTGTTTTCTCATATAAAAAACCTCAAACAAACAAACAAAAAAAAAAGTGAATTAAAAAAAAAAAGGAGAGGAAGAGTGAGAAGTTTATGAGAAACAAACTCAGTTTGGATGCTGCTCTGGTCCCTTCCAAGTGATGAGAGGAAGACGTGCACAGCTCATTTTTACACCAGCTTGGCTACAGTCCCTCCAGCTCCAGTTCTAAAATGGAAACAAATCCAGTGGGTCTATTTTGCAGAGGCTTTTCCACAGAACACAAAGCACTTGGAAACCCTCAGATAAAATGATAATGTGCACCATATACTCAATGTGAAAAGCAAGGGAACAAATAACTTTAGCTAAACCAAAGATATCAACAGTCACCAAGATTGATCTGTCCTAGTACAGTGCCTGGAAACCTATCTGATTTGAGTAATCCTACTGTTGGGTCATTGCTTCTTCCAGGAAGAGAGGAGGTTATTTCCCATCCCAGTGGTGTAACAGGTTCCCAGTGCAAGGGACAGCACTGCATTAAAAGAAGCCCTGGAGTCAATCACTCCTGTCCTGGATATTAGAGCTGCTGCAGCACAACAAAACAGCCTCTCCTCAGCTCGACCTCACCAGTAACCAGGGAGCACAAATATTTCTGCACATTTTCTCCTGTACTATTGAGAAGGAGTACTATTTGAGTTGCACAGGGCTGTGCAACTTGTACAACCACAGTAATTTTAAGAAACTAAATTCAGGACTAAAAAAAACCAAAACATTCTTCTTCCAAGAAGAACAAAAAACAAAACCCATGAGCGACACACAATCTTCCTGCACAGGTATTTCATGTTAAGTCGTTAGATAACCCCAGGAGTTGCCTGGACCACTTCCAACACCACCTAAACACATAAAGAAAGCCTGAGGAAGACACTCCATTTCAATCAGCTGGGGAGGAGAAAAAAACCAAACCAAACCCAACCCCCCCAACCGCTCTCTTCTCCTCAAAAAAATCACCATTAAATGACCAACTCATATTATGTTTCAAGCTTAAAAACTTGACTGCTCAGCCCACTTTACCAGAGCATCCCTTCCATCCCAGTCATCCCAAACAGCCCTATGGCCCATGTGGTGAACACCACCACAGAAGCTGAACAGGAGAAATCAGTGCACATCAGTAATTTGCAAACACATACAGAATCACACCTGAAAGCCAACCTGGATTGTATACTGGAGAAAACTGAAGAGTCTGTGCCATTTTCACTGGAATGAGCTATTCCAGCAAGCACACAGTGCCACATCTAACCCTTCAGGGTCACAGAGGCAGCACAGTTTTAAGAGCCATACCCTGTAAGGCTGCAGGTCACATTTCACTGAGCCATAGTACTGTTGAACACAGCAGAACTTCAAGTTAAAGTCCACATATGCAGGTATTTGTGGGCTCAGAGAATGAGACATTAATAAAAAGCAATGCAAGATTCTGCCCACCCACAGGGCTGTGAGCTTTGGATTTGTCTTGCTCCCCCTGTCTGTAACAGTTTTCTGTTTTAGCTAAACTTTGAGTTTTGCCCCTTGGTTAATTCATTTAACTCGGCAAGAAGTTTTTTTCAGCCAGGAGCAGGGTGTCTTTTAAAACAAGCACAGCCCAAAGCAGGAATGCCTGTAATTCCTGACTCCTACCACCTGCCACAGGTTCACGTGAAAGACCTTGTCTAATTCAAGGATTATCAGAATGACAGTGCATCCTACTTCACAGAAATATTAAGGCTGGACACTCTACACTGTGTAAGTACTTCTAAATATTTTCCAGTGCATATAAAAATAATATCGCTGACTTCCCCAGAGCAGCATTTTAGGCTCTTAAAAAAAAATTTCTATACTGGGTTCTTGAAAAAAGTTGTACATGAGTAGAAAACAACAGATTTCTGAAAGTCAGACCATTTTAGGGTTTTTAGACTATAAAGCATTCATAAAACAAAAAAACTCCCTTCCATAAACACAAGCCACTTTCATTAGAGTACCTCGACTATGCTCAGTTATTTTGAAAATTCAGACAGTTTAAAACAGGAAAGTCCAAGATCCACCCCCACTGCACACAGTCATTTCTTGACCCTGAGTTTGTGCGGAGCAATTTATTTGACAAGTAATTTGAAAAGATACAAACAAAAAAAGAAAGGCAGGCGGTAAAAAAAAAAAAAACAAAAAACATACAATATCATCTCTGTGAAATGCATGAAATCACAAGACATTAGAACTCCATGATCTTAATAACCCAAACACTCAGCTTCCTAAAACTGAAAGAGAGGCCAAGAGTTTCCTACATTCTCCTATTACCAACTGGACAACACGACAAAGATCTGAAGAGCCATAAATTACAAAGAAATAGGAAAAAAACATCCCCTCATGCTTCCAGGAGATGTAAACGTAACTGAAGACAAAGACCTGCATCAGAAAAAGACTGCAAGATCTCAGTGAGGCTTTTTTTGCCTGATTTCAGGGCTGAGAACAACTGTAAGAACCCATCTTGGCCAGCTGCCCAGAAATCCTATGTGCTGAGTTTGTAGAACAATGCTGAAAAGTTGGATAAAAAAAATAAAAATAGAATTTTAAACATTAAGAGGAATCAATTAAAATACAAATGGGGAGGTGGGGAGAAGAAGCAGGGGCTGGAGAGGAAAGCTCCAGTAGTTGATTAAAGCTGCCTTGTTTCTTAAACTCTTTACTGGACAGTAACCATTGATGTTATCAGTCATTTCAGACAAGCAGCATTTTATTGTGTTGAGAGGGCAGCTTAGGCTGGACAGGATGTCTGTGTGTCATCTACAGTGAAAGGCTGCAGGCACAGTAACCACCAAAGTGTGGCCAAAGGGCACAAGGACAGTGAACAACCAGGGTCAGGATAGAACCAGGAATTGAAGTTAGCTCCCAAATTCATCATTATGCTCAATAAAATCTGAATGCATCATCTTCTAGACACAAAAGTAAAGTATTCCAGCTAGATAACATTTTAGGCAGAACAAGAAATTCAGATAGTCTGCAAGTTAAATAAGTCAAGCAGTTAAACGCACAGGAAAAAATGAAAGAAAAAGAGAAAGCCACACACATAAACCCCCCACGCCCACTCTTTGAAGCGTGGTGCAACTATGGAATATAAGAATTCATAAGAAGAGTTATAGGAGGGCAAAGGGCAGATTAAAACAAGTTAGAGCAAGCAGAGGAAAAGGGTTACATGGCAGCATCAGAGTCCCTATAGATTAAAAGGAAGATCTACTGGATTTTCTAATGTACTCAGACATTTCTTTTGTCCAAATCAAGCAAGAAAACTAGATGGTGTCCCCAAAAACCTGGACACCAAACAGCAGACTGAAAGCTTTCAAGATTGAGGGGGGAATGAAGAGGACTGGATGCCAAATTCTGATTAGATCCCAAGTGCAGAGAACAAAAGAAAGCAGAGCTTTGCCTTCCAACACTATTTTTTGTATGAAAGCAGCTCCTGGTCTGTACCAAGCTGGCATTGCCTGAGCCCTAGGGATCTGTTTGGGTTCAGTACAGCTGGATACACAGGAGACAGCCGACCCCCCCCCCCCGCCTCTGTAGTTCACATCAGAAACAGCTCCACAGCACTACTGCAGCCTACTCAGAGGTGAGCAGGAACTTTGTATGGTGTTTTCCAAAGATGCCAGGCTGCGCATACACGAAACCCAAAAGCTGGTTGTTGAGATAAGAGGGTGTGAATATGCACAGACACGACATGTATGCAGAGGCACTGCTTCTTCCACAGACTTCACTCCATCAGCTTTACATACATCAAGAATATTTTCCCCAACTATTTAAATCACTTTGTCACATATTCTGCACACGCAGAAAATGCAGGATTTCCAGTGGGCTCTCTGGCACAGGGTCACCAATGTCTAACTACAACAAAGTTTTAGTTTAGCAAAGCTAAACCCAGTTTTCAGTACTTCCCTCCCTGTACAAATACTACTGACTTCAGCAAACACCAGGACACACGGAGCCATGGTCACTTATGCAAGGCACAGCTTCAGAGATTTACATTTGAGGCATTCGGCTGCACAGACCTTTCCCTGTACAGACAGAAAGGTGTTTTTCCAGATTTTTGAGTAACAATATACCTACTAATTTCCATTTGATACCACATTAAACTCTCTACCCCTCCAACCTGAACATTCACATTTCTTTTCAGACACAAAACACAGCAGACTGAACAAGGCTCATCTTAACAACTTTCCCACCTCAGTATCAAGCAATAGTTTCCAAAGTATTGGTGACACCTAGTCAGTGCACGTTCTGGCTTCCTTTTAAAGAACTTCTTGCACGCTTTGTTGCTGGTGAAAGAAGGTGGAGGGAGATTTACTCAACTACTCAGTTCTAGTCAGTCACCACCAGCACTCCTGGGGGAGCCAATTCTTCGACTATGGATGAAATGCAGAGTAAAACTGCAGCAATGAGAAATCTCAGTGGAGGTTTGCAGCAGCTACTGAGAATCTCAGAGACATAACTTCAATCTACAGAACCTAAATATTACAGAGCACTCAGTCAGAACTTTATTTTTTTGAGCCATCACTCTCCAAAAAAGACTTATGTGATTCCCAAAGACACCGTGACATTGCCTAAAAACGCCAAAACAAACAATCAAAACGATTAAATATACTTTTCAGTCATTTCCCATACAGCAGAGAGATCCAGTTGCTGACTCAACACTTCTGCTGGCATCCACCTATTCCTATTGTTCTGTTCCCCTGGCTGCCGAGGCGCCGCGCTCCAGCCCTGTGCATCATCCCCTGACACAGCTGGACCACAGCTCTGCAGCACAGAGATTTCTGCCTTAGCAGCACAACTGAAAAGCCCAGCACCTCCTCCCCTCTGCCTGAAGTTGCCAAGATTCTTTGTATTTACTTCCTAGATGTGGATTAAAACTGAAAGATTCATATCTGCTGAGACACAATCCATCCCTTTCATTCCCAGACACTACCCCACCATAAAATATTTCCCCTTCCCTCCCTAAACTGGGCGTTTCCTCCCACTTTCTTGCCCTTGGTAAAAACATTCATCTTCTTGCCATCTTGAGGAAGTTGGATTCCTCTCAAATTTCACCAAGTCCCCTTGTACACCACTTCCCAAAGTCCTTGGGGGGAAGTTTAATCCGGATCCAAACTCTGGGATCAATCCCAAGAGGCTGCTGGGCTCAAATCAATGCATTAACTCTCAAGCATGCTCAGCCTTGCCACTTGGGTCCACTTCCAAAGAGAGTGGATGACTGAGCACAAGCCCAGAAATACATCACACCTCAAGCCATCCACTCGAGATGCTAGCACACGCATCCTGGTTAAAACATTGCTCCTTTAGTTGTTCCACTAAGACCCCAGGTGAAACAGCAGTGGCAGGGAATTTGCAAAAATACAAGGTATCATTAGATGTTCTTGGATCAACTCCCAATTGACTCAATCCTAGTAGAAATTATCAAACCAAACCCAACAGGCACCACAAAAAAAAAAAAAAAGCAACCACCAAAAAGCTCTCCTGTGCATGTCCCATGTTTTTGTTGCTTGCTTGTGCATGGAGCTGATAACAATCGTCAGTAATTTCAATTAAAATTACCAAATTTAGACTCAAGTTCCCAAGGAGGATCCATGTTTACTTTGCCAATGCCAAGGACCTAAACTTTTACTGTGTCTTATCTGAGACTTCCTGAAGAGATGTTTCTTTTTGGGTTTGCTCCTTATATTAGTAGTCTTACAGAAGTAAAACCCCAATCACCTTAAATGTCATCCTGCTCTTTGTTCCCTGCTCAAGCAGCTAAGCTAATCCTGGAAAGCCCCTCACAAGCTCTCCTTTAGAAGAGAGCAGAAATTCTCACCAAGGACTCAGTGTGTTTATAAGAAATAATGCAGAGAAACATAGGGGTGGACATAGCCAAATCATCAGGTAAAAAGCCTTGAATGTTCTGGGCTGCTATACAAAAAGTATTATGCCATGGACTGCTCCTACTGAACAACAGCTCTCTAATCCAGCTGACAATTACAGCCTCTTCTCCCAGCACAGCAAAGTTCTGATGGGAATCTCTGGGAGACTGAAGTCTGGAAGACTTAGCAGAAATCATTTACTATTACTACTGTAACTGAAGAAGACAAAACAAAAAAGGGATATTTTTAAGAAGTTCAATTTTATTCACTTGAGAGACCCACCTGCATGCCTGAACACATTTGTCACTGTACTGATCATAGCCTTGGAGAGTTGACAAAGGACTCCAAGGATCATGGCACTGAGACAGCAGAGAATCCAGAAAACACGTGCAAAGGGAAAAAACAGTTGAACCTTAACACCCTTGGAGAGAAATTATTTTCCTCTTAATTCTACTTGATACCAAAAGTGACTTAACACTAATCCAGACCAAGTGGCACAAAGAGATTTGAGCTCACTTCTCTGCTGGAGAGGATGGAGTGAGTGTTGCTGTTAGAGTACAAGAAGCTCCTCTCCTTTCTGATGATTTATGCAACCTTGCTTTAAAAGAGTTGCATTCATTTTATTGCCTACTCTGCACATTCTCAAGAGGCGTTGGAGGCAGTGCCAGAAAAATAACAGGGTTTAACAATGTCTAGCACAAATCCATCGGTGCAAGAGCTCCTTTCTGAAGCGTTTCCAGATTTTTTTTTTTCAGTGGGAACATTTTGTAAATAGAATTTAAAATTTGCCTTGAGCCAGGCAACACCCGCTTTTATTCAGCCCTTCACGATAATGAAATAAGTAGTTTCTCCACTAGTTATAACTAATGCCTTCCAGAGGAAAAGTGCAAAGCAAATGGTTTACACCCTCTCACATCCCACATCCACAGCTTTCCTGTTGCAGATGCCATGTCTTCTTCATAGAACTACTGAAGCTTCTGTCTCACAGTAAACAAAGCTGCAACTTGAAGCCCTTCCACAAGGCATAATTTGACAAATGCAAACCAAAAGGTTGCCACCAGATAAGCTGAAATGCAAGGTAGAAAAAGTTCCTTTCTGGTGTCTCTCTATGCTTAGGGAGAAAAAATGAAAGCCATTTCACCTGACTTGAAGTAATTAGTTTGTTATTTAAAACAAGCCAAGTAAAAAGAAACAAAAATAGCTCCAGAGGGAGCTAGGCAATAGCATAACTGGGCTCACGTTGGAAGAAATCAGGGAAATCATGTGTTGGTGACACTGTTGAAGATTCAAACCATCACATCAGACCAATTAAAATAACTGGTCAAAATAGCAGTTCTAATACCCAAGGAAAAACATTTTCAGACTATGGATATATATATATATATATATATATATAGATAAATACATATATATACATATAGGTAATTTCATCCTGTCTCAACCAAGGTCAACTTACAGCAAACAAAATGGATCGTCAGTTGCAACCACTTCAAGACATAAAACATCCTGACCACACTGCAATGGCAGCTCTTTTTCATCTCTCACACCAAAAAATTGTATTTTCATACTAGAAAACATATAGGATTTTTTTTTCCCAAATGAAACAAAAAACTGAGAAGATCATCTGTCCCTGATTTCCTACTGCTTACTAATTTTCCTTTTGACCACGGAAAACTGTAAAATGGAGCTGCAATTTCCAATCTGATGTCAAGTGCAATTACACGACTGCACAAACCCCAGAGCATGTACGTAACCGGGCAGTAGCAACACTCCACACGCAGCCGGACTGTCCTGATCTCCGCACAAGTGCTGCACAGTTAAAGCAGTGCAGATGGTCGAACGTCATCTGGTTTCATTTTTGTGGCATAAAGCACGCATTTCAATCTTTCCACCCACATGCAGGTTACAAACACTTGTTTCTGGGCCACACCCATAGCCTTAGACTGCTGAGGTTCCATACACCCTAGGAAAGAGAATTTCTCCAGGCACAATCCCCAGTTCCCTGCTCTACATGGGGGTCACATTACCTGTACTACCAATAAAAAATTTTTGGTACCCTACAATAGAAAAAAAGGCCATCCATGGCATGACAAACCTGCTGCAGTGAGGGGTTGGATCTTTACTGGATGCATACTCAACTCTTGCCCTTCCCTGTGTTTGTCTCCCGCAGTGTGGTCCCCTTGTTCAACCAGGAGGGAGATGGGCACATAGCAAGAGGCAGGTCTCAGCTCCCCACTACCCATCTCTCTGGTCTACTCAGCCCCCTTCACTAGAAAACCCAAACAGGGCAGTAGCATCCAGTTAGCCTCTCCAAAATTAAAGATCAATGCATTTCTGAGCTTAGGCTTTTCTACCTCAGATTAAACCTTTGAAACTGGAATGCAGTTTGAAAATCTCTTGGAAATAAAAAACAACCTGGTTATACAGGGCCTCTACAATCTTGCAGAAGACATTTGCAGTCCAAGGTTAAGAGGCTTGACATGCCTCTCAAGCCTGCAGAGATGACAAAAACTTTAATCCCCTAAGTGCAATTAAGGCAAAACTGAGGGATGAATGCACAAGAAGAGTAGCCAGAATTGCAGGGATGCCATCAAGGAACACAACCTCTGATGCATCTCCCTGATTCTTGCTCCTAATGATAGACTGTGCCCAAACATATGGGGTGTTGATATCATTTAAATAAAGAGAGGCCACTGGAAGGCATGGAACTTGCATCTGAATCCTGCACAGCTCAAGGAGAGGTTTCCTTCCCTGGGGATTGGGAATTGTTCGCCTACAGAACTCCAAGTTAGCCTCACAAATTGGAAAACAGGAGAGACAGTCAGGTTTAGCCAAAACCTCCTTCCTTGAGGAAAATAAATATAAATCAGGCTTTATATAGCATCTATCCCAGTGTTTTCATCTTAGGGTAGGACAAGATGTGGGGGTCAGAGGGTACTGCCCAGGTAATCCTTTCTTCCTGGTGCCTCCAGGAAGAAAGCAGGTGGGCTGCTTTCCTGGGCAGTGACCAGGCAGCACCCCTGAGAGATGACTTCCTTTGCCCCAGGTTTGGCTGAGGGCCAGAGGAGGGGCAGCAAGAGGGAAAGAGCCTTTGTCAAATGCAGTCATGATGACTATACCATGTGGCAAAAACAGCCAAGGAAAGCCATGGCTTTGTCCTCTGGTAGCTCTCAGCCAAATCCATGCTGCCAGCAAGGATTCAAGGACAGACCGTGGGCAAACTTTTACTGCACGCCAATGAAGACAATACTCAAAATATCAGTTACAGCTCAACCCACAGATTCTTTAACCTTAAACTAAGGTTTGCTGAACCAATATCCCAGTTAGGCCAAGAAATGTTTCTCTCACTGAGGAGGTCCAGGTCGCTCAGGATATCCTCCCAGGTCACCCCAGAGCCCCACATGCCTGCTCCTACAAAGAAAGGACTCATACCCCGAGCACTACAGCTCAAACACACACATCTGAATAATTATTTAAAAGTTAAGAGGGAACAGAAAAACAAAACCAAAAATGCACCCTTCTGAAGAGGGTATCCTAGCCCTCAAAGATATTTGCAGCTATACGTATATAGCTTAATTTTCAGCGTGAAGGAATGCTGCCAAAAACCCATAAAGCAGTGCACAATTTCTTTTAGTATAAAACTAGTTTCTCCCCCACCCCTCCCAAAACTACGATAAAAATCTTAACGGAAAGATTCTTTAATTTGTCTCCTACAAAGAGCAGGAAGATCTTTGGGAAGGATGACAGATATAATCAAAAGTCATGGCACAAATTTCTTACCAGTGTTTGACAAGATGTGTTTATTCTTTTGGCAATGATTTAATTTGATTTTAGCAAGCACTCCAAACTCTGCATCATCTCTCAGCCATACTGCAGAGGAACCCAGAGACCCTAAAGAGAATCTCTATTGCTCTCATCTCCCCCCACCAGGACACAGGAAACTTGGACAAGACTAGACAAACTTGCAGATACTCCCCTTCACGTCCAATTTTGTGCATGCTTCCTCAGAAATGTTTGTACACAACATAAAATTCTATGTGTGGAGATGAGGAAGGAAGACAATGACATTCAAAGGGTTCCTGTTCATCAGCACCTCATCATCCTATTAATAACCACCCAAAGTCTCTCTCCTTTTCACATCTCCTACTCATAAGCACACAAGAAAAGATCTCCAGGGTCATCAAGTCCAGTGCTCTACCAACAAAGAGTTTAATTGTTCTTACAGCTGACCCAGATCAAATGCTGGGATAGATCAAGCTGAAAAAGTGGTTGAAACAGGTTCTACCTCCAGCCTCTCAGTGCTGTGATTCACTTTAATACCCTTCTGCCCTCTCTCAGCTTTTCCCAAGCAGATTTGACCCATTTGGGAGGAACCCATTGGCACCACACTCGCTGGCAGGCACAGGAGGCCCAGGGCTGTGGGTGACGGTGCAAGCTCACCGCCCTGACCACACAGCCTGCACTGGGGCTTGAGCAATGGCCCCTTCCCAGACTGGGAATGCACTCCCAGGGCGGAATGCACCGCACAGCCCGCGCACGAGGATGGCAGAGCTCGGCATCTGCCAGCACGCAACCTACATCCTGGGCTGGCAGAGCAAAGCACCCCAAGAAATGGGCTTGGGAAGAAAGAGGACTCCCTGCTCTTCATTTTAAAACTTGGTCTTAATACAGGGGAAAATTATTTTCCCCCTTAAATAAGGTTCACTTCTAAACTCAGAAGCTAGTCTGTACTAAGTTTCTCATGAGTTAGTATGCCTGCCATGTGACCAACCCAGCAACAGCTCTAAAATCTGAACTACAATTACCACTAACAACAAAGTTCTGCTTCTATTTGCGCATTGAGAGCTTTTTATTTTTTCTTCTTTTCTAAAGAAATCATGCCAAAGTCTACTTCTTGTTTGCATGCTTAAGATGGGTGAGGTTCATCATCACCAATATATTTTAATTGAGCATTAACAAGTCTCCTTTAGAGACAAGTCAATCAGCGAGGCTGCTCTTCCTCAGAAACAAAGCCAAGTCCAAGCTAATCGGGTTTTCCTTCCCCAGAGTACAATACTTCACTGGATGAACAAAGTCAGTGCACCTCATTCAAATCCAAGGAGGTAAGAAGGAGAGTGTGGGGAAGGGAAAAGAAAAAAAAACCCAGAGCTAAAGCTTTTTTAAAAACCTCCCCTGACAGCAACAGTGACGAGCAGCATTTAAGCGGAGCGAGGACGCTCCTGAGCGCATCGCTTCTGACAGATGAGCCCAGCCAGTCAACCATAGGGACTCCACAGCCACACCGCTGCTATTCAGCGAAAGTTGATCAGATAGCAGCAGACAAATAACACCAAGCAAATACTCCAAGAAGTGCCCTCTCCACATTTAAGAGTTTATAATTAACCCAGAAAAAAAAGTCACCCGTTTGGGTCTCCTGCATGGAGGCAGCAGAGGACCCATGCACACACGGGGGTTTGGGACGGGGAGAGCACGCTGGTTTCAGTTTACCCCTCACTCTCCCCGAGTCACAGACCTGCCACCCGAGGCATGCAAGCCCAGAGTAAGCCCTCACCAGACTTTTCCTCACCACCTGTCTCATTTCCTAGCTACACTCTCAGCCTTTCAGTTTCTATTTTGTTTTCTCTTCCAAGTGGCTGAGCTTCTGTCTGCTTTGGGGCTCGTACCCTGTGCCCTCCACTCAAAGCCTTTTCTCCAGGAATACACACGCGCACACACAGAGCTTTGGCTGCTTTGCCACTCTGGCAAGTGTCAACACAGCTGCTGTCTCCGCTGGAATGTAAACCAATATTGTCGTTAGATCTCCTTCAACCCCTAGTAACTTCCTCCAAGATTTGCACAGCGTGTGGCAATCCTCTCCACTGCCACCTTACAAAGCATCAACCCAGCTGGTTAAAAGCAATTAAATAAATTTTAAAAAATGAAATGAAAGCTGCACGTGAAACTTGCATCCCACTCAGGCCCATGAAGTGCAAAGGGTTGTAGAATGCAAAATGCATCCATTGCACACACATTTATCCTCATATAATATGCTTATACAAACACCCTGTGTAAAATACCTTGCTGTTGCAAGTTATGAGGCAAGGTATTAACAGCACTGAGTAAAAGAGGTATTGGTGTGGACACTAAGGCAGCATTTGCAGCGGAGAAGCTTTGTTTGCGTATTATTTTACTTAAGAAAGTAACCTAAGAAGGGACTTATATTTTTAGTTATTTCCTAGATACCGTCCACTTTAAACCACAAGCAGCAATTTTGGCAATAAAAGACTCGTAAAAGGGTTATAATGCAGACAACACAGCTAGTATTCAAACTGCTACAGGAATGCAATCTGTGTGCATTGCCCACCATAAACAACTACCTTGCCTTGCCTCTCCAATGAAAGAAAACTACGTTGGCTGATCTGGGTTCCCAAAACAAACTTGCTGTCCCCAAAGACTCAAAGTTCACTGTTATCCAGATATTAAGCCTAACAAACTCTGCTTCCCACTGTAAAATGTAAAAGACTTACAAAAACAAGTGTATATTCCACACCTAGTTTCAGGGGTGAAGAAATCACATGTATTCGCTAAAAATAAAAATACATTAGCAATATCACAGCTCAAACCTAGAGTCCTTACCTCGCTATACTGGGACTGGGCATTGTTTTCCAGGTACAACATGTTAGCAGTCAAATTGATCAACGCTGCTGTTCTTTCTTCTGGCTCCAGGATTTTGACAAACACCTCCCCCCCTAGAAGACCCTAAAAATACGTGATGCTACTGTGGAGATAACAGGACTCGGAGTGTGCCTCTCTGCATAATTGAAGTTTCCCTTATATACCTAACTATAGGCAAGGAGGAGGAGGTGGGGCTCTCCTGCCTTACCTGTCCAATCTGTCAAAGTGCCACCTGGAGTCCTCCACTCCAATGGAGAGAGGCCTCTCCCAGCTCATTAAGTAGTTAGAATTCCTTATCACCAATCTCTAAAAAGCAAAGGGAAGGGAAAGGGGGGGGGGGGGGGGGGGAATGGCAAAAAAAAGAGAAAAGAAAAAAAGAAAGACAGGCAGGGAAAAGAAACAATAACTTTCCCCTGTCACTTTTCTACAAGTTTGAGAACTCAAAAGAGAGACATGAAATTGCTCTAAAGGAGCTGCTCTGAGAAACTTCTATTTATTTTCTACAAAGACTCCAGGGCTGTTTTTTCCCAGGCACACCTTTGCTGCTACCAAGAACTAAAATGTTCAGGAAGGGATCGAGATGCAATGCTCGACACCAGTGGTACAGTAATGCAGCCAAGTAACTGGCTGCTGCTGTGAGCAGATTTGGGAGAAAACCTCCAACGGGTCGAGAATTAATCACTGGTTCCCTGCACCATAATCCAGCTACATTCTCTATCACCAGCTCCCAGCCAACAGGCCCTGTGTTTGAAGGGCATCACTCCAGCCCTCCTCCTCCTTTGCAGTTGCTTCGAACTTGCACCATGATTAAAAAAAAAGTAAAAACTCCCAACTCCTCCAACGGGAATCATGGTGTTGAATTAATAGACGGGAGAAGTTTTTGGGGGCTGCTCAGTAAAAAAACACCTGGACAGGATGCCCAAGGCAAACTTGTCAAAAGATAGGAAGAGCACTTAGCCGAGATCTGCAGGAGAGATTTCTCTCGTGATTTTACTCCGGACAAGCAGACAGACCCCTGTCCTGTCCCGGTTGTCCCCGGAGCGCGCCGGGGGTGCGAGGTGGGCGCGGTGCAGGCACCCCGAGCCCCGCCGGGCCAGCGGGATGCACGGCACAACAAAGGGCGGCGGCTCCCGAAGCGCCGCCGAGCCAGGAGAAACAGAACACCTTCCCGAAGGGCTGTGGAGGGGAGAGAGGAAACCAAACATCCAGATGAGAGCGCGGCCCAGCCCGCCCAGCCTAACGACAGCGCTCCGAACTCTATTTGAGGACGTGTCGTGAAGCAGGGCTCTGCCGAAGCGCAGCGCACGGACTGCCAGCACTGCCAGCGAACACCGAGTGACGGCCACAGGGGCTCTGCAGGGAGGGACCAGGGCCCTGGGCAGGGCTGCCACCCACACACGGCCCCGGCACCTCCAGCCCTGCCCCGGAGCTGCGGCTCCGGCCACGCCTCGCCCCGGGCATCGTTAACCCCGCTCCGCTGGGCTGGCCGGCGGGACCCGGGCTCTCCGGGAGATGGGAGCGAGCAGCCTGTGCTGCTCCGGGCAGACGGGACCCGGGCTCTCCGGGAGATGGGAGCGATCAGCCTGTGCTGCTCAGGGAGCTGGCGGCTACTGGGCTGCCTTCCTGCCACACGGCAGCCCTGCAAATTAAAGGGCACTGCAAGCTCACCAGTCTATTCCAGGCTGGAGCAGGCACCGCATTCCTAAGGCTGCCACTAATAAAACGGGGCAAAACCATTTTCAGGCAGGAAGGAAAACAAAAACAGAGCAGAGGATTGATTACAGTGTCCCTCTTCCCCTGCAGCAGCCCTTGCCGAAAGAAGCAGGGGTCTGATGTAGCTCTCACCCTGCAAGCACAGCTCACCGGAGCTGCTGCTGGCTACAAAACAAAAGGTTGGACGCATTTCCAGTGCCCTTTCCCAACTCCTCCTCACCCAGCACAGTGCAAGGAGGCACTTCCGAGAACAGGCTGCAGAGAGGAGCACTGAGCCCTCCCCACCTACCACCACCAGCAGTATCCCAGCTCAGGTCGGGCCCACACACGCCTTCAGTGCTCCTGAGCTACCAGCAAGAGCTGCCGAGCACATAGCCATTTTCCCACATCACAGGAACAACGCAACACACCACTGCCACAGCCCCTTGCTTTCCTCTCTGTCTGCCCAGAACCACTTTAGACCAGGGCTGTGCCAGATTTCCTTTTCTGATCCCACCTGACACGGGCACAAGACAAAAAGCCACACCAGCGCTAATCTGGAGATCCAGGTAAAGTTTGCAGGGAGCAGCCACAGCACCGTTAGCAGAGCAGGGCACTTTGCAGCACCACTGGAAAGCTTAAACAGAGCTGGACATGAAGCAAGAAGTCACCCGTGGGTTTTCTGTTGTCTAACAGTGAGAAAAAGTTCTGCTATGCTCAGATGACCACTTTGACCCCTAAATACTTGTCAAGTTTTTGATACTGGCCCGTGAGTTTAAAAACTATAGAGGGGAAGGAGAGAGCACGAGAAGGTATATACATCCATCTCCCAACCTCAGCAGGTCATCGCAAAAACCTCTTTCATAGCTACACTCTGAAACTCAGAAGATCCTCTTTTCCAGGTCAATAATGCAGCATTGTTGTGTGAGGTCTGTGCCATCTTCTGCCCCACAGGTGGCTGGAGGTGGCTGTGGGTGAAGCAACACCCAGATACAGAGAGATACGTAAAAGTTTATCCAAAGAGATCTGCATGTCAAACACGAGGAGAGGTGTATATACCATGAATAAATCAACATGTCGGCACAAATCCCTGCCCCTGTACACACAGCCCCGACCTGGCTCAGGGTTTCAGACGCATTAAACTGTGTGGTCACCCTGAAGCAGATGCTGGACAAGTGGCTTTTCGCAAATCTGTCATCCACAAGGGAGGACACCACCATGCCAGCAGGGGTGGCAGGAGGTAACAGAGCAGGCACCAGACACTGTGCCCAACGCTGCTGCAGCCCAGGCACAAGTCTGTCCCTCATCACCCCAGGGACCCAAATTTTGTTTCACTGGCTTCAGATATAAATGCACTCTCCTCTTAAGATGCTCTCCTCACAGCGTAATACCATGCCTTGGATATTCACACTGGCACAAGTGAAAAGCAAAGGCTTGAACCTTTCTTTCTACCTTACCATGAGGAAGAAAAGTTCCCAGACCCTCATTTGATTCTCACCTTTTGCAGGTCCAAAGTTTTTGTACAAATGAGCCTCTAACAATCTAATAGCAACAAGGTAGCATCTAAAGTTCTCAGAAGAAAACTTGACTTCCTGGAATATGCCTAAATGGCTGAGTCAAAAGCAGAAGGACACCCCCACCTTCTCATGCTGTACACTCACTTTTCAGCTGTGGGACGGTGATTGTTACAATTTGTCTAAGCCTTCTGGACAGGTATGCAAGGGAATCATCAACAGTAATGGTCTGAAGTCATGGCAAAACAAGTTTTGTAAACAGATTATGCCTTATCATACCAATTAGCCTAATCAGAAAAAGCAAACAGATTCAGGTAAAGGCCCTCCATTCACACATTAGGAAGAATTACTTCATGCTGAGGCCAGATGAACAAGGTTCAACTCTGTCTTTAGAGTCCAACAAGTTCTCTCCCACTCCAGACAGAAAAAGAGTAAAGTAAAAAAAAAATCAAAACATCAAGAGAAAAGCCTGGCACTTGTGCTCTGGATGCTTAGTTGGATTGAAACTTAAAAAGCAGCTCAGCCTCAGGAAAGGAAGTCTTCTTAAAGTAATTTACCTCCAATACTGTAGGAAACTAAAAATAATAATTGCTAGTTAGATTTGAAAATTTCAGTTGCAACCCTCCCAGGTCTGACTCAGATATTATAGAAAGCTTCTGGCAATGCTTTGTGGCTCCTGCTGGTATGCTGAAGAATAAAATAAAATGCAAGACCCCTAAGTTTGCAAAATGAGCTGTCGGCCAAGTCAAACTGCTGATTCAGAGTCTTTGTTTGAGTTCTCTTTCCCTGTGCTCTTCCATGGTTCATCCCTGCTCCTCTCACCAATACTGGGGAAAGCTCTCAATAACCCTCCCTGGTCACAAGGTAAGTGCACAAAACTGTGACAATTAAAAATGTCATTACCACAACTGCAGTGTTAATTGGAGACTGTGTAATTTCTTGTAGAAGGGATGTTTGTGCATGCACACCTGCCTGCATGTTAGGCAGGTCATGCAGAATTTCCTGCAGATCAAATTAAAAAAAAATCTGCTCAGACCCCTCCACTCATACAAAAATAGCATCTGGATTGACTGCGTCACCACAGACTGACACGCACTTAACTCAGAAATGTTTACAAATTAGGACTGAGATAACAGGAGGAGGAGGGAAAAAATAGAATCTAGTTTTTGGTGGATTTTTTTTCCTGTTACCTCTGAATAACTGCTGAATGCTCAAAAAAAAAAAAACAAACCTCTGCCAATTGGCTTTGACAGTCTTTCCAATGCATATCTTACAGGGACAGACACATACTCTGCAATAGCAGGAAGCCAGGTTAAAGAGCAAAACCAAAACACTTTCAAAAAAAAAAAAGGCAAAAATCTACCTGTCTTCTTGAAAATTCATGCAGAGAAGGAAGAGAGGGGAAAACAACACGGTCCCTGAAACAGGGACTTTCCTCTTTTTTGTTTTTAATCCAACCATTTATGGCAAGACAGAACAAATTAAAAAAGAGGTGAGGTATAAAAGGCAGCATCCTGCTTGCTGCTGCCTGGCTACAGCCTTGTGTGCATCCCAGCACCGTGTGGAACTGCAGCTGATCTATAGCCAGGAGAGGGACCAGGCACCCCCAGTTCTCAGAGTAACCTCTCTGCACCTGGGAACACCAATTCGAACCTCCTGCTTTCCTCACCACCGACCCAGGGACAGCTCTGAAGCCCAGAAACTCCTTTGAAATGCACTCAAATGTATCAACCTTTGCATGAAACATGCTCTGTCTGCAAGTGTTTATTACCGAGGATCAATCCCTTCTTCTGAGGACTCCTAACTGCATTTTTTTCCACATTTCAACAGTGCAGGGTAAGTAGCTGGACTTGCCAAAGGCAGGAGGGGAGCCCAGCTCCTAGCTCTGCCCACGGTGCAGGTCGACTTCTCCTTCCCAAGGAACATGCCCTCCCCAAGGCAATCGCCTGTCACAACAGCCCTGCCCTCCGACCCTGGGTAAACATCTGCGCACGCTGCTTATTTGAGCTCCTACAGTCTCGTTATCTCCCCCAGAACACCCTAGGGCTAATTAGAGAGTTAATGGCATCATGTCAAGAGATAACGCTACGTGGTGGGGGAGCAGGGAGAGAGAAGGTGGAAAGGAATTGTGAAACAAAACCAGTTCCCTTCACAACCGCTGTGCAATATTGGTTTAGGAAGGGCTCACGCAGCCCCTGGGGCCTCTGCCCTCCGGCTGCGAGCTCCATTTAATGAGAGAGAGCAAGACACTCCTCCGGAGAGATTCAGCTCTCCAGCCAAGGTGATGCAAGGTCCCCACACCTTCCGTGCTGTCTGCACAACCAAAATCCCTGCAACCCCATCAAGGGTCATTCCCACCGAAGTGCCAGCAGCGACTCACCTCCTACAGTTGGTGTATAATATAGGAGGCAGACAAATCATACAGATCATCTATCAAAAAGTGTTTCAGCTTATTCTTGGTGCTACTTTTATCTATTTTCCCCACTTTTACTGTACCCCAGTAATTCTTTTTAAAGCAATTTGCTTTCACTGTGAAAGTTTAGAGGTAAAACCATCTGGACACAGATCTTGTCAACACAGCATATAAACCTGCAAAACTACCAGCCAGCAGACACTTTTGCACTGGTGAATGCAAATCCACAGGTCACTAGACATTCATGCACATAGAGGTGTCCAGGGCACTCTGGGGGTTCAAGCCAGGGCAGCTCTCTGGTTGGAGTAACAACCCTCAACATTCAAACTGTATTTTTGCCTCGTGAGGATTTTAGATGCTCAGCACAGCACGATTGACCACCCTCAACCCCCCATATTTATAAAATATTTCTCGAAAGTTAAGAGAGGAGGTTACACAAGAAAATTAATGAAAATTTCTCCTAATTGGCATAAACAGTCCCAGTCCTCCAGCTGGAGGCAGGACAGAGTCATGGCACAAACCTGCACCCCCAAGACCAAGCACTCTAGCCAGGGAAAGGGAGATAGCAACAGATGACAGAGCTTTTGTTTTCAGTTAGAGAAAGAAGCAACTGTTGACAGACCAGGGCTGTTCTTGCACAAGCAGTGGAGGGGAAAGTGTTGTTCTTCCCTTATCTTATATAAACTACAGACTGGTCTCATGAAATGCACAACTGTTTATAAATGCACAATCACAGCAGCTCTTTCCAACCAGCCTCTGCTCTGCTGCCAACTCCCTCCCACCCAAGCCCTTTTACAATAATCCAGTATTTGAAAGAAAGTTACCAGTTTGCAATAATTCAAGAAGGGTCTCCCAAATGTCTGGTTACACACTGACCTTGCAACCCATGGCCATTCACACTTCTCCTATTAACACATCACTGTTATCTGATATTGCCCCAGCGCTTTGGAGTGTGACATGCTTCCCAAGGTGGGAAGCCTGGAAGCCTTTTTATGCTGTTTTTCCTATGAAGAAATGCTGCACTGTGCAGTGCTGGTCTTCCTCAGAAGATTTATCACTTTTGTTTCAGAATTGTTTAATTTTAATCCAGCCTGGACATCACCATGATGTCCACAATACCCATCCATGCTCTTAAGGAGAATTAAAAGTGTTTCAGGGTACCTTTTTCTTCTATTTAAAGAGACTGGACATAGAAGTTCATGTTTTTAAAGTGACAGTACTGAAAACTCCTTTGATCCTTCATTAATCTCTGCAAATTCAGCTGCTGATTAGAGAAGGGTTCAGTCAACAGCTAGCAAATGAACCCAGGCCACAAACCACTCCTTAAATCTATGCTTCACAGATACAGACTTAATTTTTTGTGACTGCCTGATAATTCACTCCCTCATTAATTTCTGTGCTATCAAATCAGTGACAGTAACGTGGAAAGAAGATGGTAGAGACATTCAGTAGAAAACATTGCCTAGTCCAGAAGTCTCCTCATGAAATATTGAAGGAAAAAAAAAATAATAGTCATTAAGAGGACTGTGGGCAGGCTCTGCAGAACCACAAAGCAACATATATAGTGAGACTTTGGATGCCTAAGACGCTCTTCAAAGCAAAAATCCCAATTAATGCAAGAGAAAACTTTTAAAACAAAAGCTACACCCCACAGTTGGCTGCAGCACAGACACTTTGGCTGTGCTGGACAAGGAAGAGGAGCAGGACACTCTCAGGGCTGCACTCCAGGCTTGTCTTACCCTGGAAGGAGAAACCCCTCCCTGGCATGGTCAGCTCTGCAGCCTGAAACAGCACTGTGAGGAGCTTCCTCTACTCACCTCACCCCACAAATAAAGATACCATAAAGCTCCACAAAGTTTGCATTTGGCTGGATATAGACAGTTAATTCATCACCCTTCCAGCTAACAAGAGAAAAGGACCGTATTTCCCTTCTTCAAACAACTTGGTTTAGAATTATAAAAACCCGAAAACAATCCAACAAAAAATAACAACACAAAACAAACACATCCAGAGGAATGTGAATTTTGGGGAAAAAAATAGGATCCTATCAACTAGATAGAAACACTGATGTTTATGCTGTCTTGATGGGAACGCCATTCAAACTTGCTCCTGAGGAAAAAGTGCCTACAATCTATTGTTTCAAGATCAAGTTGCCTTTTAATTAAGTGTTTGTGCAGACCTTTTAAAGATGTAAAATAAGCACTAGCGCATTATTGCTCCATGCTTGCTCAAGCAGCACATGTAGCACCACGGAAACCTTTGGAGGCAGGCCCAGCTGCTCGAGGAAGATGTTTTCTGAAGCAACTGCTTCTTTTGTTTGCAGGAATTTGCATACAGGCAGAGGACAGGACTCCAATTAACACACTTTCCATGTCAGGTGCTCATAGCAAGAGTTGGGGAGTTAAAGCCACACCTCCTAAAACACCCCATTTCACTGGGACTCCCTCTAGGTTTGTGCTTTTCAGCTTAAAATTAGTTTATTCCTTCCCAAGATGAATAAGCAAGATTCTTAAAGGGAAGAAATATTTAAAGGAATTTTAAATATTCTTCCAAAATGATCACACAGCAGACAGATGACCTATTAGTTTCCTTCAATACCATTGAGAATCTTGGGAAGTGACACTAAAAACAAAACACTTGGTGTTTTGACACTCATCAACTGGCTGCATTCCTACTAGAAGAAATAGAGCCATCCCTGGTCTGCAGCCAGAACTAGGGCCAAATAGCACAGGAAAGGGAGCTAGGGAAAAATTATTTTAAAGAAACAAACATCTTTAGAGCCCTGCTACACACAAGTCAAGGGAAGCCTTCAGGCTTTGATTAAACTGAACATTCAGATACATTCTTTACATTCATTCTTATCTGAAAGAACTGACCATTTCTAGCCCTGGATCTGCAGCCCTAAATGTGATTATTAGATCATTTGGAGGGACCTGCACAGCAAAAGATTAAACATCCAGCAGGCTTACAAAGCCAAGCCTAAATTAGGAGAACTTCTGAGTTGAACTGCAAACAGGAGAGGTGCTGGAGGGAAGCTTCCAATAGAATAATGCCTTTGCTCATTATGAAAATGTCTTTGCATAATGTCAACTTTCTTTGCACAGCTATGGAATGAATAAATAACCACAAAGAAGAGAAACTTGGCAAGCCTAAAACTCTCTCAAACATAAACCAGACAGTAGTAAAGGCTTTGATCACATCCCTGTGCTGTAAAAAGTCCTTCCTTCCTTCTTTCCTATGGTCAGTCCTGGAATATTTAGGTATGGAAACAGATGGCCACACAAGCCACTTTGCTGCATCTCCTTATCAAATCGACCTCATCCTCCAGGTGCAAAACCATTTCCCAACAAAATGCAGGGCTGTGGCAGCTGCCAGAGCTCCTGGCAGCACACACCACGTGTTAGTCAGTCCCTGCACTGAGGCACTATTCCTGCACTGCTCACCACATCAGCTCCCTCCCTGCTGTGGGTACCCAGAGACAGCCTTCCCATCCCACAGTTCCAGCACCCCATAACCAGCTTTCATCTGCTTCTTCAGCTCTTACCTTGCAACAAACAGAATTCTCTCTCCTGACCCAGAAAAAACACTTTTAAGAAGCAATTAAAATTAACAGAGCCCAGAGCCTTAATATTGAAGTGTTGGATAGGATGCAACAGTCATGCAGGACAGGAGGGGGGGAGCTTTTTTTGTGTGTGTCCATCAGATGCACAGCTGATCCTGACCACAGCTCCCACATGATGGGCACCAGGAATTCAGTGCATGGCCATCAAATACAAATTACTGATTTACACAGTGCTAAGGCGGAGAGCATGCACAAGAGAGCCAGCAGCCACCTTGGGCCAGAACAGCTCCTCTACAGCTTGCTGGGCTGCACACTGGGAATGTATCCTAGTACAAGGTGGTTTGGTGACTATTTCATGGGAAAGGTTTCTTGCTTCCTTTGGGAAGCATCAAATACCAACTCTGAGATGTGTCATTGGTAAAAGGACTGAGGCTGAGAGCCTCAACACCTCCATTTCCTACACAAGATGAATCCAGTCTATCAATGCTAGAGCCTACTGTTACCTGCACCTCTATGCATAAAGGAGAACAGCAGAGCCACAGAGCTGAAGCTCTCAGTTTTAAAACTATGAAACATGTTGCACTCCCAAAATTTCTGTAGCTAACAGGCTTGGGACACCCACAGCCCATACAGCTGCATAACCAAACACATCCCTACACCTACCACCATCCCCAGGACAGAAACCTAACCCTCAGGCTGCTCAGCACTGCCTAATCAAGCCTCACACAGCAAATCCCCACGATAATTTACAGAAGACAAGGGAGAACAAATACATTTTAAAAAAATAAAATAAAAAAAACCAAATCAGGAATAAAAAGGCAAGGAATTCTCTCTGCCTTTTATGGGGAGGGATGGATGCAGGTTAAGAAAACTCTGGCCACGGCACTGTCTGGGGAGCAGGCATTCCGCTGAACTGGTTAGGCAAGGGGCTGCGGGAGGACGGCTTGCTCAGGGGCATGACAGGAAGGTATGTACAGGGGGAGGGGGATGAGCTCTCCATCCCTGGGGACAGCACTCCAGCACCTGTCAGCAAGGTCCCCTGGCCACACTGCTGGGATGGTGGTGGCAGAAGACTTACAGACTCTGCAAACCCTCAAATAACACTTTTACCAGGATGCTCTGGCTGAAATCCTTAGCCCACAGCAGCTTTGTTTGGGTGCAGACCAGCATCTCTTAGCATCAATGAGCAGTTTACAGGACTTTTGAGTGATAGTAAAAGAAAGCAATTTTGCACCTGGTAGAGCAGGCTGACAACACTAAGAGGGCTCCAGGACAATGGAGGGGCTATTACACTGCCACACACCCACTCCTACCCACCTGCTCTCTAGAGAGAGATCTCCAGACCCCTCCTCCCAGAGGCCCCAGGACATTTAACCAGTCAGACAAATATAAAACTACTATAACATTACCTGATTTCTAGCACTGCAGGATAGAGATTTTGCCATCAGTGTTCATCCTGAATGCAGGGAACTAGGCATCACCCACCACACCCTACAGCTGCTGGCTACATCCTTGGTCAGAGTAGAGACTGGGGAACCACCTTCTCTGGTGCACTTCATGAATGGCAGGAGGCCCACAAGGACACACATGCAGCTTACCTTCCTGGCCATCCGTAGCTCCTTCCCACACCAGGGCCATGGCAGAAAGTGTTCTCCACACCCACAGGGACCACCAGCCCTTCACCCCAGTTATGCAAAACAGGCAGATCTTCACTGGGGTTTCCCAGTCTGCCTGTGGTTCACACCAGGGGAGAGGAAGGGCCACAGCTGACAGCCAGGATGGGCCACCCAGGACATTGTGAAAGAGCCAGTCACAAGGCACACGGCTGGGGAAGGTTGCTGACTGCCTAATGTTATACCAGACCCAGAAACCTCTTCCTGTCCCCTCCAGATCTTTTCATCCCAAGGTAGCGCAGAACACCAGTTTCTCTTACCCCTTTCTTACACAGGCACAGGAAGACTATTTCTTCCTCACAAGAAGTGTCTGAGAACTGTAAGGTTCTCAGTAAGAGACAGGGCTGTAGCCCAGACGAGAGGGGCTCCTGTGTCAGCCAACCTTCTTCCCCAGGTTTCTCCCCAAAGAGGTGCAATTTCAAGGCAATGAACACAACTGATTAGTGTTCAGCAGGGCAGGACCTGTGCTCATTTTCCAGCCCACTTGTGTGACAGTGTCTTCAGGCACTGCAGCTCCTTCCCCACTACTAGTTCTGTTGTGAACAGGGACTTGTACCCCCAAAAGTCAAACAATAATAAAAAAAACTTAAAAAAAATCACACGTTTCACCAACACAACTCTTAGGCTCAAGGATGGACATGTTTTAAGACTGCAAGTTTCATTTTTTCAGCCATAAATTGCAAGAAGTTGCAAAGTTTATTTTAAAAGCTAATTGGAACAGCTTTAAAGTCCACACATGAACAATTGCTTTAAATAAACCACTCTTAATTGCTCTGCACTCATTTAAATCTCACATGGTGATGCATTTTGGAAAAAAAGAAACTGGCCTTGCTCTTTTCCTAAGACAAATGTAATACTACAAAGCACTCTGCCTTGATCTTAGTGCTCATCTCCCAGGGCCCCTCTGTTTCTGCTGCATTCCTTTGTGTTTATCTGCCCTCTTCAACCCTTTGCTGCAATCAGCTGCTCACAGCACCTTGTGTCTAGAAGTGACATGGCTGAGGTTACAGGAGAGACAGGTGCAAGGGAAGCTCGTGCCCCGAAGCCATCCAAAGGAAAAGAGGAGCTGGAGGGGAAGAGAGTTGTAAGGTATTTCAGATTAAAGCAAACACCTTGCCCCAGGCTACACATTCTCTGCCAATGAAAGCTGCAGCCGCTGTGAGCCCCAGAAACGGCAAAGCAAACACAGACTTCTCTGCAAGGGGAGTTGTCACCTGTCAGGGATGTTTGCAAATTTATAGGGAGGTGGTGGTGGTGGTAAGGGGAGTAAAAAGAACTTTCCTCATTCTAAAAGACGGGCTGTTTGCACAGGTTCGCAATGCATATTTTGCTTTGTGAAGGCTTTTGTCCAGCATTCAACTGAGAGAAGGTGCTGTCTTCCACTGAAGACAAACTGGAACATTTATTAATGTACATACATTAATGTACTCCAAGCTGCTGCCTTTGTGGTAAGGGTGAGGATGGGATGGAATTTCCCTGCTCCCCCTTCAGCTTGTCACATCAGTGAAAAACACATCTTAAGAAGAAGTCACCCTGCAGCCTGGCCTCTCCAAAAATGCCTTGTGTGAGGCTGGGCTCAAACCCATCAACACCAAGAATTAATTGCATGGAGAAAGCCTCTTGTCCCCTTCCCAGGCACCAGCACCCAGAGAGAACAAGGGGAAGGGACTTTCCATTTGTGTTTCACTGCACCACTGACGGGAGAGGGAGACTCTAAACAGTGTGTTCAGCCTTCAGTGAGCCCAACAGCCACTGCAGTGCTCTGCAGGCAGCTTGGGGGAACAGGAGATGGGGAGGTCAGCTTGCCCTCAGTGTCACAAATCCAGATTTGAGCATGGGAGGAGAAAACTTACTGCTAATGACCTTTAAACTGTTGGGAATTGTTCTATAGGAGGACCTAGTTCAAGCAGATCATTGTAGTCCACTTTGAAAATCAGAATCCCCTGTAAATAAACATGGAGAACCTTTTGGACTATTGAAGAGACATCATTTCACTGGAGCTGTGCTATGCTATAATGGTGTAAGAAGCCAAGCTCTAGATGCTGATGGAAGGCTTGCATCCCACCCCTCGTGCCCCACCAAATGCTGACTCAAAAGATAACCAGACATGATAGAGGTCACCTCTCCTTATGCACTTAGATTAGTTCACATTAGCCAGGCAAATGCCCAACCTCAAACTGGCTTTTTATCCTTTTGCAACCTTCATGGAAAGGGAAGAGCACTGCAGCCTACACAGCAGTCACACCAGTGCAGCACTGACAGGTCAAACCTCCTGTCACCAGAATGACCCAGGAGCTCCTTCCTCAAAGAGACAATTCTCCAGGTCACAAACACTACCAGAATACAGACAGCCAACACACCATCACTGGGGCAGATCAAAAATCATGGTTGATTAGCCAGGGAATTAAAAAACAACAGCTTCTCAGGATGGAAACAGTACAACAAGAAAATTTACAGATACCCATGTAAATTTCAAACTACTCTTTATTTTTACCCCGAAGTATACAAAACACAGGAAGAACAGAAACAGGACACGAGCACCTTGAACTCCTGAAATACCTCCTGCCCAGCCTGCAAGAAAAGCATCTGTCTTCTTCAGAAGAACTATCGCAAATAAAGAGCCAGTCTGTTAGTGCCAAAGGCAATGAACCAGCAACCACCAGTGCCTCATCTGCATTCCAGTCTTGAGCCATATCCCTGAGACACCCATGGCCAAGACTCATTACAAACACTCTCTAGTCTGAAGAAACAGGAGGGGAAAAGAACCCAACCACGGTCTGAAAACAAGTTTTCATTCATATATGACCCTCAAGAGAAGACAAATCAGCAAAGAAGCTCTGGCCTTGGTCAGCAAAATTGCAACTGTGCTCAGAATCCAACTTTGACCCCTGAGGTCAAAGTAGCTCTAAGAAGGGAGTGTGCTGGGACAGTTGAGCAGCCTACACAAGAGGCTCCTCAGTTCTCCTGCCAGTTTAGCTGCCTCATCCCTCTCTCCTGCCATTGCTGCTGCAGGAAAAAAAGAGCAGGTGAGGTGGAAAGATGGCTCTGGGGCAATGCAGCTGGAATAGCCCCTGCAAGAACTCTCCTTCTGCACCCAAAGATTAAGGAAACTTCTCATTACTCACCCACATTGGGTCATTCAGCTCGGTGTCCTGCACCCGGACACAATCCATGCTGATCTCAATTTTGTTTGTGGAGCCATCTTCAGATGGGCCATCGATGAAGTTTAAATCAATTGGCTGAACCGAGCATATTGGCCTGGAAAGAACACAGTAGTGAAGTTAAAGCTGGCCAAGTTCTGTTTTCCACCACCACAGCCTCCTTCCCTTTCCCTGTGCCCAGGACTTTGGCATTACCATGAGCCAGTCTCATTACAAGGTGAGGAATTACTGAGGAACAACTACCTCCTCTCCACTGAACTACAGCAGCCCCTGAACAGGACAGGGCCCAGAGGGACATTTCACTTGCTCTGAGGCAAGAGCAGAGGAGTCAAACCACTGAAAGACAGAACTTGTGGAGGATTTATAGCAGTGATTGTTTCAGCATCAGTCATGGCAAGTCAGGAACAGGAACAGAGTCAGTTTTCATTCAATGGACCTGACAGGGTGAACTGCACCATCTTCACCTCCTCTCCCACCCTGGCATCAGCAAGGGGAAAACACAGCCTGGACACAGAGGGAGGAGCCCATTTCCAGAGGGGAAATGCCAATCATGAGCCTTAGGAAGCAGCCAGCTCAGCCACCAGAGGCCTGGCAGAGAATCAGTGTCACTGCTGACCACTGCACTTGGTCCCCACAGCCTGGGTGTGGGACCCCTGGAGAGCACAAGAGCTGTCAGTCACCACAGACTGACACTTCCAATCATCACATCCATATCTAATCAACAAGCACAGAAGTTTCCAAACTCCCGACATCAATCCCCTGAGCAGCCCAATTATAGAGGCATCCTGTCCTAAAACACCTTGATATTTTCCACATAAGGGCTACTTACTGTTCCAGGAAGTCCCAGATATGCTGGATTACCTCTGGGCTGAGGAATTCCCTGGGCTGAGAGCTCTGGGACATGGCTGATCGGTAGTAACTCTCCTTCCAAGAGAAGGGCTCGGAGTTTCTACAAACCTTAAAAAACAAAAGCAAAAAAAAACCAAAAAAAAAAAAAAAAAACCAAAAAAAACACAAAAAAAAAAACCAAAAAACAAAGAAAAAGAAAAACACACACAAAGACATGTTGAATGTAGGAGTCCAGCTTTCCAGCTTGATGAAATCCCATAAATAGAAGTTATTGTGTGAAAGAGGAGACACGCTGAATGCCTGAGACATTCACAGCTGTACAACACACATTCCACACTGCTACAGATGCTGCATTTAGATGGGAGAGAAATTGGCCACCCTTCCCAGTAAGCTAAATATCCCTCTGAGTCCACTGGGATGTTGTGTCATAAGAATCCCAGAGTGTGGAAAAAAAAACTCCATAGAAACCACTTTCCATTTCCTCCCAAATAATAAACTTCCCATATGAAGCAGATAGTCTTTGCAGTGGGTGAAGCAGCTAAGCAATGTGGGATTCCACTGTCCCAGGCTGTTTGCCTATCTAAATGGAATGTCCTTGAATGATTTAGGTGACTTCTACACCCAGCCACTGCAGCTGAGGTCTTGAACTAAGTATTGGGGTTTTGTCTATTTGTTTTGGTATTTTTAAAATTTGAATAATAATAAAATAATATTTTTATTTTCTATGAAAGTAAGTTCAATCACATCAGATTTTATCTGCTTGTCTAGTACCTTCTCACCTCCACCAATTTCTGAGCCAGACCAACTGATTTCCACCAGATCTGCTAATTGCCTTGGCCATTTTTATCCCCTTAAGCTCCCACAAGCCTCACAGAAATAGGTGGGCCCAAGAGGAGCAGTGACAGAGCTGGAGCACTCGTGCCTTCCACAGCTGCACATTCTCATCCCACTGGCCAATTTCTAAATTCAAACACAGCAGCTTTTACACCCATGTCAAAATACTTGATGGCTGTAGGGATGTAAAAGGGGTGGGAAGAATTTCTCCAGTATATTTGCAGTTGACAAAACCTCTCAGTTCAGCCTCAGAGTATGAGACAGGTGATCACCTTTCCTGCTACAGGGTTGGGGGTGCCCAGAAAAATTTCCATTTGAGAGTTATTTCAGCACAATGCAAGTGAACAACCACATTCTCTGCCAGGGGAATGGCTGTGGCAGGAGCCAAGGTTATAACTGTATTCCAAAGAGAATTGTACTAATATTTGGTTTGGCACATATTAGTCCTGATTAACACAATGGTCTAAACAAATTGCATGAAAGACCCTAATTTATTAAGCTGTCAAAATTAAGAACATGTTTCAGAGGGAGGATCACCTTATGGTGTTTTTACTTCACTCTTCCTGAGGTATTCACGTCTGGCTGCTGTCAGAGGGTATCTGGCTCTCCTTACTGAATTTTTACAGCCTCTTTCATTTTGAGGATGACTCTGGTCTGCAAAAAGCTGTGTTTTCCTCACCTCCACAGGGCTGCATGCTCTTAGAAAAGAGCAGACTGTAATTCTAAACTAAAGGAAATCAAAGCCCCCTGGAGCCAGTGCTGGGCATGCCTCAAAACAGGTGAAAGCATCACTTAAGTTCTTCATCCTTTTTGTGATTAGAAGAAAACCTCCAGCATAATTTAAAAGTTCATGAACAGCCAGAAACAAAAATGAAATGCAGGAGTGCATGGGTAACAGCTCTGCCTCACAGATGGGAGCACATGGCCACACTACATATGACAAAACAATCACAAATCCTCTGAGAACAGCAGTTGTCCCACAATGTATCCAAAACTACTCCTTTCAGGCTTTCAGTCAGGCAAGACACTTTCAAGAGCGCCATACTGAAACCCAGAAGAACAGATCCGGCCTAAATCCTGTCATAGGAACTGCAGGTCAACACCACCAGGAGCCTCGGAGGAACACAGTGGGAAGCACTGCAACCTCCTCTGCTGCTAAACCCAGACAGACCACAGGCATTGCTCAATACCCTGCACCCAGTCCTGACCACCAGGAATGGGCAGAGAAATCCCACAATGGGTTCTCTCAAGCCATCAAGGTACTCATTTTTAACAGTTATTTGCTACTCACCACAACTGCTCTCGACTTGTACACTAAAACTCACTTTTCATTACTACATAGACAGAAACTAACTTCAATGAAAACAGAGTCATAACAAACTAGACCTTTCACAGAGGCCCTTCCTTCAAAAAGTCTCAGTGCAACAAGGTTCCTGCATGCCATGGCATGCTCCAGCTTTGGTTGGCTGGACAAAGCTCTCAGTCTCAAAAAGGCAAAGTGTCCCAGTTCACCCTGCCTGCTCTAGTCCTGGCGGTCCTATTCAGCTGCAAGTCCACGAACCTGCCCCAACCAAACAGTGCAAGATATACCAGTTGCACAGACAGATAAAGCCAGGTTTGTTACTCTACCCCTTTGAACACAGCTAACAGAGCTGTTGGAAAGCATTGCACCAACTAAGGACACAGCTGGGGCATCCCTCTACTAAACACAATTCTAAATTTCTCCAGAGAGTGATATTTTCCAGCTGCATCACCTTTATCCCTGTAGCCAGACAGGCTCCTAGCTTACTGTTCCTAGGAAAAGCATTACTAAATTTTACCTGATGGCCAAAAAGGCACATGGAGTGCCAAGCACAAGGAGTCCCCTGTTTAATACTTTCACAGAGACTCCTTCAACACGCTCTGCAACACCTTTAATACCTGTACGTCTCTATTTCCAAAGGAGGCAGCAAGATTAGGCAGTCAGCCTTGGCAAGGCAGCTGTGACAAGGCCACAGCATTACAGAGGTGGCCCCAGCACCACAGTAAACACTGCTTTTTGCTCAGTTTGGTGCACCCTGTTCTCAGGTGGGAAAGAGCAGTCAAAAGGCAAGAAAACCAACTTCAAGTTCAGCACAAGGCTGCATGCAAGATAAACCATCTCCTTCTCTGTGGTCTCAACAGAATCTAGACCTAGTGCTATTTCCCTTAACTAAAATCTTTTAACATAGAGGAGCAGCCGCTGCCTACCAAACATATAAAGTGTCTGAATTTCCACTGGAAAATAACAGCTAAAGCCTAAGTAAAATCTGTGCATAAATTTCACTACTTTAGTTTATTGTCTTTTCCCACATCAGCAAATGCTCTACTTTCAGTAAAATGATCACTGAATGCCTAAAGTTCATCACAAGACTGCATTGTTTAAATTGTTCCCAAAAACCAGACACATTTTTATTAACACATGTTTAAACAACATCCCTTCTACATCATCCCAAAAGGCCATTGCAGGAAATGGCACTACTGAACACAGCCTCTTTTATCAAAGTACTGACTACAACAGAACAAGGCACAGCAGTAAGTCTTGTCTAGATTGCCTCTGTCTACAAGGTAAGTCCCTGCACCAGCTGCTAAACTATCTGGCAGGATGCTTTTCACAAACAGAGAACACTAACTGCATCAAGGACTACAGGGGGATTTACAGCCCCCATTAAACTGCAAGCTGAATCGGACATTGCATCCACAAGCCCCTCCTTTAAAAACCACCCAGGGATTATTAATAGCAAGTTAAGTCTTCTCACAAAAGCAGCACCTCACCAAGAGCAGCGTTCCTTTGTGCAGTGCTGGGACGCTGCTCCTAAACCAGTGAATCCCAGGACAGGTTTCAGGCAGGCCTACCCTCCCACTGAGGTCCCATTTATCTGGCTGGAACAAGAACAGCCCAGAGTCCAGGTGAAAGCACTTCTCCCAATTCACTAGGTGGGCTGGAGTCTCAAGCACATTGATTGTTGTGCTGCCTCCTGAACACTCCCCCAGAGGAGCTGTGCTGCAGCCCCTGATTTGGGATGTGTCCCAGCTGATGCCCTGTGCCACCCCACTGACTAGAAATCTCTGCCAAACCCGGCAATGACAGCGGCATGCCCCTGACTGCATTTCAGAGTATTCCGGAAGGCTGGGAATGGTAAACTTTACAAAAAAACCCCAAACCAACAAAATCAAAACCAACCAAAAAACAACCAACCAAACCAAAAAGCAACTCACTCTTCCAAAAACCAACAATCAAAGCACAGCTTCTTGTAATCTGTGGCCATTCTCCTATTGCCTTTCCCTGGAGCTGAGGGTCCCATCGCAGGAGGAAATGAAGCCCTGATTGCTTGGCCCAGCGTGACAGAAAAGTAGTGGCGAAGTGGAGAGAAAACAAGACCATTTCTGCTCCCACTGCTCACTCTAAGCACATCCATCCATTCTTCACCACATTACCCCCTTTCCTACCTTCATATCAAAGAGCTTAAAGCAAACAAACCATTCTTCACACCAGGAAACAATGACTGAAAGCTATTAAACTCAACTGCTTCAATACAGCAACACTTCTCACCCAAAATACCACCTTTCACTGCGAACAAGCTTTCTTAGAAAGGGCTTAAACCAAAACACCCAGGTTTGACTTACCACTGGGGAAAAGCCACCAGCTCCCGAGGAAAGCAAGAGCCAGTCTTGATTCTGAGCATGCACAGCCCAGCCCCTCTGGCTTTGAATCTTGAGGACAGATGCCACCTGCTTGCACTGGTAGAGGGTCGAATCTGACACAGGGCACAGCCCAAGCACCTCTGGCGCATGTGTGAGTCCAGCAGCCTCCTTCCAAAAATAAAGGCTGTCACAACCAAGAGGTAGCTGGTTTCCTTTGTTTTTTCATCCAAAATGGGCTTGGTGCTTTAACACTCTGAACTACTCCTGGGTTAATAGCATAGTTTATGAGGAAACTAGAAATGAATAAGGTATTTCAGTGAAGCTGCTGTGTTGGGTTTCAAGAGGTCCAAGCACCTCCATTTCTCCATAACTTCCCTCAAAAACTGGAGCTCTGGTTTGGTTCGTGTTTCTCCTGCAGTGTGCAATTTCTCAGAAATTATCAGTGTGGTTTATGGGTGCAGAACTTTGTGGCTTGATGTTGGTGTAAAGGCACACTGTAACTTTTGTAACACAAAATCTTTCACAGCAGGGACTAGCAAAATGATTCCGAGCTCTCTTTCTGCTTGTTGCCAAAACTACAGGGTGTTGCTTTCTGCTTCTCCCCATGAGATGTCTATCAAAGGAGTACAATTTTCTATTGCTGAGCCTGTAGCTCTCAGTCAGTGAACATGCAGATGGGTACAGAGAAGTCTTTCTCTGTAAGCTACAAATTTCACTCTTTTTTCACAAGTTACAGTCCCTTAAAGAATATGCTAATGGAGTACTCAGGAAACCTTGATGCAGAGAGAACAGCTCTTCTTATGAAGAAAGCATTTCCACATTACACGGATGTACCCAACAAATGATTAATAATGTCTAAATAATGATATCTAATATGCCTCATTTTATTCATAGTTCTCAAAGTGCTCTACAAAGGAAGATAATGTGATTACTCCCATATTACCTGTGAGAAAACTAAGACACCAAGAGGTCACAGAATTACTCACCATTAGCCAGCAAGCCATAAATACGACCTTGGTCACCCAAGTCCCATTCTGGTGCTTGCTCTAAAAGGAACTAGTGATTTTGGGTGTTTAGATAGAGAAATTCAGAAAGACCTTAATTTCTTCAGGTAGAGTATACACTGTACCTCCTACACTAAGGAACTGCCAAACTTCATTTATCTTCAAACACCAAGATGCTGATGTCCAAGAATGAAAATCAAGGGGCTGCTGAAATGCTGTGACCAGCTTTAAGACCACACACAGTTCAGGGTGGAAGGCGAATTCTAATCCAGACTAAAACCTAATCTTTCTTCCTGAATTTATGCAGCATTTAACCCCTTAAAATTCCTTAATTCATGTGTATATTAATATATTAGCCCTCAGCCTCCACAGGGTGTGAGCCAGATAGAGGTTTAAGTCAAAGAAGAGTCAGTAGCTTCAGCTCCAGCAATCCCAATCTACATAAATACTCGTCCCTGCCTTCTCCACTTACACCTTGTAGCACATCAAAAGCAATGGTAAACAAACGATTTAAAGTTCATGAACATTACGTCTAAATGCCTGATTCTTGGTGTCAGTTGTATTTTTAGTTTTTGCGTGGGGAGGGGGCTTCTTTTCAGATCGCACCGTTAAAACTGGAGGAACTTGGCAGCCCTCGTCCTGCTGGAATTCCCCCTGCTCTGCATTGTAACACTGCAGTGATTTGTAGACGTCGGTACCTAATGAGCTCACAGCTGTGCAAGAGGAGAAGGATGCGGGGTCTGGCAGCACGGGACAAGCGTGCGCCTGGCAGGCGATGTCATCTGGAATTCCCCGGCTTGCGGAGCGCTCCTGTCCCCCGTGCCTGAGGCAGCCACCCTCGGCCAGCAGAGCACACCCTGGAAGCACCCCCTTGTAACTCTTTACCGAAGGTTAGAGACCGTCGGAAATCAAACAGGTTCGTTGCTACCCCCTAAACAGGGGGGCAAAATGAAAGCCAAATGGGAGACAGGCAGGCTCTCCACCCCCTCAGAGAAGATTGCAGTTGAATTTTATCAATCTCTATTACACCTCTTTCTATGTCTACTTCATCAACAAGCAGCCTTTCTTCCCAGCATGAATTGCACTGTAGAATGCATTTTTCTAATTCTTTCTTCGCCTGATGCCATATTCCAAGGTCTTAGTTCACACGAGCCCAAAAGAGACTGACTCCCATCCTGGCAGAGGCAGGTTGTGCTGAACTGAGCTCACTGAGGAGAATGTTTATTCTCCTTTTGATTTTAAGCCAAGCTTTCAGGTGTAGCAGTTTAAAATTTAGACTTTCAGCAGCAAGCTCTTTAAACCGTTCAGATTGTCTTTGTACATAATGCTGCTTGTACATGTCAATCCTAAAAAATAGCTGCAAAAGAATACTGACAGATGCATGGGTTAGAAAGGACAAATGTAAGGAATAACAAACACCAACACAGGATACTTTTGAGACTAATACAACTTCCACCTACGGCTCAGTTTTTTCCCCAGTTCCCACACTTGTCAGATGTTTCACAGATCTGGTCTCTCACAAAAAAAACCGTGGACAACAGCACAGGTTAAAGGGAGGGGCAGCAGTGAGAAAAGTGGTCGAGTTGCACAGGGATAGGCATTAGAAAATGAAAGAAGCTAACTGCCAGAAGGGTGAACCCTGATCTCAGAAGTAGCCAACAGCCAAGGAGATGCAGGGAACACTAGAAGGAACAGGGAGTGGCAGCAGCAAAGGGCTCTGTGACACTGCTAGTGTCCTACAGCATCTGTCAAGGACAGACCAGGTTCTCCTGTTCTCTAGGCAAAGGGTGCTTGTCCTGCACACAGCCTGTATCAACTGTGAGCTGTATTTAGAGAAAATAAAGCAGTTCTGTCTCACAGGAATGCTGAGTGTTCTGCTAGGGTCTACTGTAACAACACATCCTGATCTCCCTGTGACTTAAATTTGGTTTTTTGGAGGCATATGTGTGTGAGAGGAATGGAAAGGGATAGGAAGGGATGGTTCAGCTGTTCAGCTTCCTGGTTGGTCTTTACTCAGGTCTTCAGTACACAGGCAGCACTGGCCTATATCAAAGAAAGTGAAACTGGCTGTAAAAAGGTAATCGTCCTAAGTCACCATGCTGCAAAACACAAGGGGGATTTTTCTCCTTTCATCATCTCCTTTCAGTTAGAGTCATCTTGAGTAAGGATGCCTGCAGTGAATGCAACATTTGCAGCTTTGTGGCATCCCCTCAAAGCATATTATATCACTGCAGCCCTGCTCCAATGCTGGCTGCAGAGCTCCTCTGGGAGGAAAAGACTCCCTCTGTGCTCTCACTGAGGTTCCCAGAATGAGCACTGCATGGCCTGCTCCCTGCAAACTGCTGGGAATGCCTTCTTGAAGCTGAACGATTTCAGTACCTCCACAGCCCAGGAGCCCACTTCATCTCCTATCCAACAGCTCATCTAATTAGCCATCTGCATATCATCATTGTCAGCCTGACAACAGTGTCAACTTTTGCATAACAGAGGTTTTATCCTCAGGGCTTCAGGCACCTCAGCACTCCACCAGCTCTTGAGACCCTCTTCCCTAACTGTAACCCGTATTTTTTTTTTCCTCCAAGGTTTCCTTCAGGATCTTGTGAACTCTCCCTAACATCTCTTATCTCCCACTCAACTTTTGACACCCCCTTCTTACCCATTCTCAGAAGCTCAGCCACAGACATCCCCTCCTTTCTGCTCAGCCCTGACACCCACTCCCTTTCTCAGCCCTGGCCAAGGTGAAGCATTGCCTCAGCAATTCCTCCACCAGCCCACTGCAGTTGGTGCTTTCTAGTCTGGGGAACAAACTCCCCAATAACCTGCAGAAGACCACCCAGCCTGTGTGGAGTTAGAATGCAAACCTGGAGCTCAGAACACCCAAGCTCAGCCTCCAGCCCCTGGGTGACCTGTCCAGCTTCTTCTTCCATTTCTAAGCTACAACAGTATCCCCAGACTGGTAAAGTACATTGAGACCTGTTAAAAATTAGTGCATCTCCAGGCAAACATGGTCCCAAGACTTTTCAAATTTAGATAGTAAAAGAAAATGTAAATAATCAATTTAAGAAAGCCTCAAACCCAAAACAAATTAAAAGCAATTGCATTATTGTAACTCACTTTTCCAGTCAAGCCCTTTCCCAAACCTATTGTAGTGGTGGTGAGAAGCAGTGCCCATCTGGAGAAGGAAGAGTCAGAGCTGTTGGACAGAGATGAGATCTTTTACTGCAGTTAAGTGAGAAAGTCTTCTCAAAAGCAGCACAAGTGGAAAATCCAGGCCCAGCCCTCAAATTCTGAGGTATTTTTGGTCCAAGTCCAAAAATAAGTGTTGTAAGAAAAACTTTACAGGCAAACTCTCCAGAAGCCATGAAACATTTGCAAGTCCCTTTAAAAAAATAAATAAATCTCTTTGGTGTAAGTAATAGGTATCATTTATTCTGTTTCAAATGCCCAGCTGAGAACATGTAGTTGGGTCTGACTTTTGAGGTTCATTCAGAAGATTTTGCAGCCAGACAGCCCTGGTAGTTTCACAGCAGGATGAATGGAGTGATGGTTCCTCCCCTCAGGGGAGGAGAGGCCAAGCACAGCTCTCTGCTGAGGCAGCTCCTGATGGGTCAGTGCTGCCTCTAACCCTGCTGCCACATGCCAACATCTGCTGTCCAGCTGCAGCTACAGCTGAAGACAACAGAGAGCACTTTTTGTCTCTCTGGGGTCAGTGCCTAACCCAAAATCACTCCTTGGCCCTCTCATTCGCCATCAATAAACTGCAGCCAGTGCCTGGGGGCACCTGGGGCAGTAGGAACTCAGACACCTCTGCTATTGCATTCTGCTGCAGAGTATGGGGAGACCCCTCATCTTTCCTGGAGGAGCAGTGTCAAATGCCCGAATCAGCCTAAACCAATTAACCATATCCTTCCAGATACTCAGGTCTCTGCAGTGTCAGGCAATATTAAAAGAAATAAAGCAACAGCCCCAGAAATAAAAGCAGGCAAGGTCATTTTCAAGAGGTGTCAGTCATGAGAAAAACACAGCTAACACAGGTCTCTTCTCTAGTGATTTTAGGTATTTAATAAGGGAAGTTTCAAAGTTCTGGAAAGGCAATGGCCAGAAGTCTCTTCTTCCTGAGGCTTGCAAAATCAAATTCCCCTCTTTTGAGGTTTGGTCATCAGTATTTTTCCTGCTATCACAGCATTTACCCAATAAAAATATCTACCTCATTTCATTGCTGTCTATTTTTTACAGGGAACTTTCAGTGTTTCCCACAGGAAATGGGACTGTCTTAATAATTGTCTTTCAAACTTTTACGGTGTAGAGTACAATCAGCATCTCTTAAGTTTTCACTGATCTACCTCTGTCACACCAATACAGAATCCACAACACAGAATGAAAAAATTACTTTATATATTACAGATGGTAAAATATTTCAGCCAAGCAGATCAGAGCTCCAGAAAGGCAGTCAAGGTATCAGAAACTGGTTCTGGTTCTACAAGGCTCTGAAAGAGGCCAGAGCCAAGGGAAAAAAACTAACAGAAAAGTTCCACTTGCAGCAGGGGGTGAGTGGCAAGGAAAGCCCTCAGCTGCATTCACACTGCTGCTCTGGCCAGAGTTCAAGGTCTGGTTTGTGCACTGTTCCTTATCTACATGCAAACGTTTTTGAGACATGGCCCTGGCCTGAGCTCTGGGCTGTCTGGAGAGGAAATGCCCACGAACACTGTTAACCTAAACATCTCATTTTATGTAGCATAGGCAATTTAGGCACAGTTTCAGCTTCCAACAGTCCAGTCCACCCCCAAACGTCCTGAGCTCATCTCTTCCTGAGGACTGTGCACCCTCAGAGCAGTGCCAGCTGCAGGCAGCCCCTGACCATGAGAACCTGAGAGAAGCCCACTTGGGGGTTTCTCTCAGGTATGATCACAAGTATGGCTGGCCCCCCAAACCAGGGACCTGCTCTGTGCTGGGCAACTGCAAGGGAGATCTCTTTGAGTTCCTGGCTGCCCTGCTTGGTAACACAAGTGGAGACTTTGTGGTGCAAAGAGCAAAAGCCTGTGGCCCCTGTGGCTCATGATGGGGTTGTAGCCCTCTAACCTGCTCTGAGCTCTGTTCAGAGCCTGGCATGTTGCCTGCAGCCTCTTCCCTGCTTGCACCATATCACTATCAGTAGTATTACAGGCATATGATCCCCAGGATGGTAACACACTCTGCCAAGAATGGAGCTTCTTTTACACTGCTGAGATTTGAACTTTTTTACATGTGAAGGAGTCAGATCATGCCTCTGCCAGGGTTGTCCCAAAAGCTCCTGGGTTTTTTTTTGCCCAAGTGCTTGGTGTGCTGCAGCTGCAACCTCCAGGAAGGCGCTGGGCAGCCCTGCACGCTGAGCAGCAGGTGCTGAGCTGCTCTTGTCCCAGTGCATGCAGGACAGGCGTTTCCAGATTTGGCCACTGCGAGGAGGCGGAAGGGAGAATCTCAGCATGGTCCCCCCCAACAAGAGGAAGCAAAGAAAGAGAAATCACACAGCCCACGCTGATTTTCAGCCCTGGGAAACTATGCATTGCAGGACGTTTAGCCATATAAATACAGTGAGAGAAGAGAGGGGCAGGCAGGGAGCACAAAATATTTGCTTTTTTTTAACAGGAGGGTTCTCAGACTGCCTACTGCAAAGGCTTGTTACATTTTATGTTGAGCCAGGTAAGACACTTGGCTCCCTAAGGTACCTACTCTTGCAGAAGCTGCTTCTGTTTTTAGTTGCATAAACTCCTTAGGAACTGCTCAGGGGATTTAGAAAGTCCTTCTCACAAGCTTTCTGTCAAAGGTTCAATTTAAAAAAAATATCAAATAAATCTTCATGATAATACAGAAAGTCCCCAGAACTCTTTAGAAGCAGGAAACTGTAAACAGCAACATCCTGAGTTTCAGTAAATAATTAAAATGCAAAACAGAAACACCAGCAAAGCAGATGTTAGGTACAGATTCCTGTAATATGAATTTGATTGAAGCTCCCCAAACTTGTTACCCCCACCCCTCATCTCCCCCCCCCCCCCCAAACTGTGAAATCTGGTGTTTTTTGGATACTAAACATTAACTCTCACTCCTTACTCTTGCCACCAGTGATACCCCTACAGGAAAAGGAGCTCTTCTGCTAAACATCATACAGGCTGCATAATTCAGCGTTTAGCAACTCTGAGGCAGGGCAGCTATTCCTAAGCCCAAGGGCAGAGAATCCTTCTCTCAAAAACAAGAGCACTTGCAAAAACCTTTCTGGGTGTCACAAAATAGCTCCAAGACAGGGCAGATGAAGGACAAAGAATTAAGAGCAGATTATAGTCCTGGAAGACAGGAACAAATGAAGTGTTTGTCAGGAACACTGCTGGTGTGTAAGGGAATGCTACCTGGAGCGCTCACAGGATCTTTGCTTTTGTAACTATGCCGTGCTAAGAAATTACAGGGTTGGCTCCCTATAATTTTATCAATACACTGCCACACCTAATGCGATTTATGATTTTTGCTCGTGATAATCTTAAAGCTGTAGCTGGTGTAGTGCTATGAATACATACAGCATCACCCTTTTCATCAAAAACAGGAATGATGTTTTCAGCCTGTATATTTTAAGATGAAAATTCACAAACATGAGCAACCGAACTTGGAAAACTGTGTAAAGAAGTGTTGTTGTGTTGCATGGAGAGTTTTAACCCTACAATATTCGCCCACCTAATGTTAAGTCTCAGAGCCAGCTGAACTACAGTTTAACACCTGCCACAGCCACCTCATGTACCCCACTGACAGCAATTGCAGCCATCCCACTGTTGTTCCCCCCAGCTCCTGCTCCCCAGACACTGCTGGCAGTACACAGCTGAGCCACTGCTGTTGGCAGCATCCAGCTCACCAGCACAATTCAAGCTTCTTTCCATGCATTTGTTCAGCCTGCAGTGACTTTTGTGCCTATCAACATAACTAAACCACACAGGCACTGAACCTCCCAGGGCAAGGGTTTGTAAGCAGGCTTATTTTTATGTTGCAAAGAACCTACTGACACCCTGATCACTTACTGCAGGGTTTCCCCCTTCTCACTTGGGGAGGTGGCTGTTCTCTTTATAGCTCCATGCACTAACTGAATTCCCCTTGCTTATGTGTACTGGTATTTATCACATCAGACCACCTGTGGCATTTAAACACCTGATTGGAAATGAGTCAGCAGCAAAATCCTGTGGGGAGGTGATCTGCTACACAGGAGTGATTGTAAACAGGCAACAAAAACTCCCAAGTAAAGCCTAAGAACAAATACAAATATTTTCATGAAGCTATGTGAGCAGATGTTATCTATTATCAGCAGAGCTAGTCAAACCTCAGAAATCTATTATAGTAAAACATTTTTCTTCTGATTATTTCAGTGTTGCTCATGGGCTACAAACTTTTAAGGTAAAAAGAAGTCAAAATTTGTATGGCACTTTAACCACTGGCTCCCACCACCATGTCCATGTTCCCAGGAAGGTTTTCACATAAGTGCAAAACTAGCTTAGGGCCAGGCACTGAACTGAAAACCAAGTTTCCTTGATTTCTTTCTCATCCGAGACCCTCCTTCTTCCCCCATACATTATTATTCCTATTGAAATTTTTTATAAGTATTTTTCAATACTGTTTTGGACACGTGTTGAACAGCAGAGGGTTTTATTCTTCCCCAAATCGAAGCTGAGCCCTTTTGCTTTGTATCAGGCCAGAAATCTGGTGTTTGTTGGGAGGAGCTTTTGCAAATTAGCTTGTAGCAGAAGGTACAATGTAAATCAGCATGGAATTATAACACGTACCATGAACACCCATAACACCTTTGAACAGATGAACTTTTAAGAACCTGCTTCTTTAATTTCTTCAGGATTTTTGGAAGTTGGGCAAGGCACTATGAATCAGGTGTCCTCTCCTCACAATACAGAGGACCCCATGAAAGATTTCACATATTCTCCTTGCAGTCCTTTGGGATCTGAGAAAAGAAATGGTTGGTTTTGTTCCACTTTAATCCTTTAGGCAGCACTAAAAGGACCTCCAAGCAGATAGATATTTTTTTGAGAAGACCATACAGATTTGAAGAGGAAAAAGTGCTGTCCTTGTCAGTGACTGTGGAGTAAAGAGGTCCAGCAGGGATAAGCAGACCAGGGGCTCTGCCAGGGAGAACCGAAGAGGGTTTAATGTGCTACTCTTGAGCACTGTTTTGCAAAGATTCTGTCTTTTAAATCTATCTTCTAGTGAGATTGCAGTACAAGACCAGGACAGTGACCCTCCCCTCCTCACCACCAGCAGCACACATCCCTGATGAGGGGCTGCAGGCAGCTGAGAGGTCCCATGCTGGCAGCATGCCCACTGCGGAGCTGCTCTGCAAAACCCTCCTGACAAGGAGGCCACCCTGCAAGAGTCGTTTTAGCACATGGAATGCTGTCCTCTCATGTGCATGTAGCTCCAGCTGTGGTCCTTCCCCATGGAATTTTTATCAGGGGTGGCAGCACAGCTGTGAATATGACCAGCACCCCACAGGAGAACTCACAGAGGCCAGAAACAAAAGCACCTTCCCACCTCTCCTTCCTGCATGGAGCCAATTCTGCTCCTTCAGGAGTCACCAGCTACTCTGAGCACACCACAAGCTGCTCAGAACAATTTCTGGGCCCTCTCTGAGTGTCTGGAAAGCACCTGCATTATCACTGGTTGTTTCTGCAAATAGATCCATGCCAAGTCATGTGTCTTTCTTTACTTGACTTCAGGTCTTTCTGCCAGCACAACAAATTTGGGCTCCCATTGCATAGGTGAAGGCAGCTGACATTTGTCCACTCTGCCATAGCAAGAGTTCAGTTATTCCTCAGCAAAGCATAGCATGAGGAAAGGGAAAAATGTGCAGTTGCCCAGATGCAAGGATTCTGCAGAGCCTGGGATGAGATGACCCTGCAGGACACAACTCTTTGATATCTTCAGCAAATCTCTGTCACAGTGTCACCCAGCTGATACCCAAGTGAAAGGAGAGCCCATTACTCCCCCATCAATTCACAGCCTTGAGGGACACAGCACTCTGCTGCCTGCAGCCAGCATGTTCTGTCTGGATGTGCCCCCTTCCAGCCCAAGGGAGAGAAGTTTGCAGTCCCCTTAGTGCCTGTTGGCAGTGATGAGCACGGGGTTCAGTGAGTTTCCACCTTTGTGCTGTGTTGCAGCATTGACCTTGGCCAGACTCCCATCTGATAAACGCCGTCCGTTCACCAGCCCTGTTTGATACGTGTGGGAACCAATGAGGGAGGTGAAGTGACACAAGCAATGCTCCTGATGAAAGATGTCTTTGAACCCGGGAGCTCTGGCTGGCTGGAACTAAGTCCCGCTCACCAAAATCCATCCAGATACAGCACCCAATAGATGATGTTTCCATGGCCCAAACACTCCCCTCCTTTCAGCTAATTTCTAATACCCTCCTTAAGTAATTTATTACAGTTTTCCTCACTTTTTTCTAAAAAATAGATTATTTTTTTTCTACACACCTGGCTGGGGGAATTTGATTTTTTTTTTTGTTTTAGCAACCTCCTTAAAACCCAGGACCATGTCAGAGAAATCAGTTTTCCAGCACAGATGCTGCAGAGACCAGAAGATTTCAGGGTTGTTCCTCTGTTATTAGTGAGAATTGGGAGGCTGGACTGTATTACATTGTGCTGAGAATACAAAGTGAGAAATGAAAGGAGAAAGAGCAGCTTGTGTGAGAGCCCTTTCATTCAAAAGGCAGGAGTGAGCAGCAGTGAACACCTTCAACACAGCAACGATGTGAAATCCTGAGGCCACCAATTACCCCAGGCATGGGGAGAGGGAGGAGCAGAGCAGGCAGGACTACAGTCCAGTGCACCAGCAGGTGCATTCCCGACATCCCCCAAAGAAGAGGGCTCCTGGGTAAAACACAGCCTAATGACCATTATTTCCTAGAACACAAGTAACTTATCTGTAAACATCACTCCCCAACCAGGCATTAGCTGAAAAAAAAGCAGCTTTGGGGAGAGATACTAATTACATAGCTCTCAACAGCTGGACTTTGATCATAATTACAGTGCCTTTTTCATCTTACATTTGTGGCTTTCAGCTGCAGCTAGGTGGGCACTTCTTGGAAGGTGGAAATCCCGCCTGTTTCAGATAATCAGCTCTTCTTATGACTCAGAGCTGACCTGGGTTTTCTGCAGCACAGGATGAGCTCCCACGGTACCATCCAAGCCAGTAATTCATGGGGGTCAGTGGCCTGGCACCTGAGTGCAGGTTCTTCTGTCACTACAGCAGCACTTCCCAAGTCCCAGGAGCCAGAGCACTGAGTGCTCATATTCCTGATTTCAAATATTTCCCTTTACAAGGGAAGAAGAAGGAGAAAGACTTTGAAATCTGCTGAATTTTAGCATCTCTCAGCTCTTTCTGTTTAAGAAGAAGAAAGATGGGCAGGCTCAGGATACACCTGTCCAAACAACCTCATTCAGTCATAATCTACATTTGCATCATTCACTTCTGCAAAAGGGTGTACATTCCCATCAGCACCCACGGTTCCTTTGCCCCTCTGTCAGCTGGACTGCAGCTCCTGCACTGAACTCCAGCACTCAGCAATGAGTGGGGTTGTGAAGGAGGAGGCTGCTGCCCTGTGACCAGCTGAGTTCCCTATGATTTTTTGTGATGCTTTGCTTTGATACCCACATTTACAACGAATTTAATAGCCTAGATGAGGGAGCTGGGCTGTTGAGACAGAGGCTGGAGTGGCCTAAACAATCACACAAGGCACTCAGCTGTTTTTCCTCATCTGTGGCACTGAATTCCTGTGTTGTTTGGATATATCATTTCACAGTGGCCTGTGAAATGACAGGTATAAAGCATATGAGCATCATAAAGGCACATTAGCTAATGCTCCTCAGTATGCTCTGTGTTCACCTCTTGACAGAGGAAATGTTTTAGCTGGCTCCCATGTGCCCTGCCTGCTGAACACCCCCAAACTGAAGAGATAAGTAGATGAAGCAACAGCAGAGGGTAAATCAAAGCCACAAATCTTAGAGTTAACTGGGATTTATAACTGCTTCCCCCTCCACACTGAACTACCGGGAAATCTTGTGACATGCATACCCTCCCACCAGTTTAACAGGGTTTAAAACACTTTCTACTCTTGGTGTTTTGCCAGTATACCTCAGCTCAATGTTATCAGTTTGCTGGTTAGATAATTACTAGATGTAATTTTAAGGTTGCAAAGAAGCACACTGGTATTAGCTAAATAAAGTATTTTGACCACATCAAAGCAGAAGTGTTTCAAACTGTGTAAAATAAATGCAATTCTGAAACTATTGAATTTTGTTAAAGCAGTCAGAGAAATGTCACATAACACATCAAGAATATGCAATCAATAGAGCTTAAAGATGAAGATCATCTATGTCTCAGACTGAGAATAAGTATCTTTGGGGCCAGCTTTGAGCTGATTTTGACCTGTGGCAGAGCACAGTCACTAATAATTGAACAAATGCCACTCTTGGCTCATGTAAACAGACATGCATAACAGCTGAGACATGTTGTTACTCTAAGCTACATCTCAAACAGGTTTTATGACTGAGGGGTGTCACAAATTCTCTCTGTCCTGAGGCTTCCCACACTGCAATGGTCACTTAAAAACTCATCAGGCTGCTAAGGCATGTGGTGAGGAGCAGCATTTCTTCTGTAAGGCCTGGCTTGCTGGATGAGGCAGATTTGTAGGGGTGAAAGGCTTATTTTAAGAGTTCTATCAATACAGGAAATGGATTCTTTTTCTCTTTAATTCATGCTCCATCTGAATTTTTTGCTTAGCCACAGCACCAATTTTCTGAATCTGTTATTTGACATGAGATGGGATAAAAAATGGCAGGAGTTCACAGGCTGGGAAGCTGTCCCCGAGCTCAGGTACACTTCCCGGTGCATGTTCATGCTTTCCAATATCAGGTTTTTTCCCTTTTTATCTTTTTCTCCATTTTCAGTTTCGGAATTTGCCTTGTTTTCAGAATTCCGGCCATGGAAATGTTCGTGTGCTACAGACTCCCCTGCTGCCAGCCCAAACCCACCACTGCTTTCTCCTGGCCACAGGCACATCCCTGCTGGGTCAGCGGGGCTGGGTGGAATTGCTGGAGATCAGAGCGTGGCTGCATGTGCCTGGCCAGCGCTGGGCTCGTGTTGTGGAAGGTCTGGCTGGGGAATCCAATACCCCGGCTCCATTCCATCCTCCCATGTCCCGGCAGCGCGGCCAAGGACCGTGCGCTATTTCCCAGCCTCTCCTTTCCCTCTGCTGGCCCCAAACGCGGCCCCTTCTCGCTGCCAGGTCTGCTCTCTCCTCCCCAGGACCTTCACACAGCAGTGGCACCAAACACCCGCACTAAGGGGGGACAAAAGCCCCCACAAACCTTGTGACAAAGCACAACTGTGGGGAAGAAATCCAGAGTTCACAGAGCTGCCTGCAATGCCACGGGCTGGGTGCTGGTGGCCAAGCCCTTTCTCCAGCACAGAGCTATGCAGCAGGGCAGCCTTCCCCAGCACCCTATGGAGGATGCAGAGTTAATAGTTAACTCTCCCAGGGATCAATGCCTCTGTGAGACACCAGCCAGGGCTGTTACAAAACACAGACAGAAACCAGTCTTAGAAAGGAGCTCAACAAGCGACTGTGCCCAGAGGATTTCACCTCTCCGAACTTTACGACTGGAAAAATACCATCTACATGTCATTTGCATGCTTAAATATAGTATCTTCTATTGGGAGAAACAAACAAACCGACAATGTGATACTGTGACACCTCGTGTGGACATGCTCTTTTATCTGCTGGAAAGTTATAAAACTCAGCGTAACAACAAAGCTAAAATAAGAGTGGTTGTCAGGCTCTGACGCTGGCTGTTAGACAGAAGGAAAAAATATTCCTGGAAAATTGGTCTCTCTTAGAAGGCAGTTTTTTCTTCTCTGAATCTTTTAAATTAATTATTTGTCCTTTACATTCCAAAATCTCAGGGCTTAAAAGTTCAGCTCATGTTATTTCCAGGAGTTTTTTCACTTAAAGAAACAAACAAACACACAACAGAAAGCTAAAGCCATTCCTGTACTACCCAAAGCACAGTGTAACCTTCTGCTCCAAAACACCAGGGCAAGATACTATCAGCTTTCATGTTATTTATCATATTTTTTTCCCCTCTAATGCCAAAGAGGAAAAGGGGATATCTTAAACGGATGCCTATAATTAAACAGTAACCTGCTAAAAAGCCAAAAATAATAATAAGCTCCACTGAGCATGAAGAGAGCGGCACATTTTTCCGCGTGCAGCCCAGCTGGCCGACAGCAGGAGAGTTAACAATTACACGGGAGCCTCCGATCACACCTGCGATAGCAGAGTTACGTCACGCTCAGACTCACCGCTGGATGCAGGGATCAGGGTAGTACGGCAAGGTGGTGAAAGGTGCTGCTTCAAAATTCATTTCCTTCGAGCCCCTCCTTGGGGACAAACCGAAATAAAATAAATAAATAGATATAAAGCCAGCAGGCTAAAAGCAATAAGGTCAAGTGGTACACGAGGTACAACTTTAGATTTATTTTACACTTGCAGATGGGTGGGATCTGCCGGGGACTTGGCCAATGGGATTCACCCAGTCACCCGAGCATCACCACCACTCCCTCCTCGCCAGCTGGGCATCTTCTGCACAGATATTTTCCCCTCCTCTCAACATCCTTAATAAACTTTGGTGTACACTGGCCACACTTGTTGTTGGGAGCTCATCTGGGGCTTCTCTGAACTTCTGATCTCGCCAGCCATTGGTTGCCTTCCCGCCTGACTTCACAGTTTAATTTTGGCAGCTCTTGCAATTTTACAAACTGCTGTGGCCGCTGGTCATCCTCGTCTCCAGATGGCCGGAGTTTCCTCTGCTGGGTGCAGTGCCCGTGCTGAATTTCATCGTACTTTAAAAGCTTTCCTTGTCAGCTCTGGGGTTAGTACCTGCTTATAGTTGCCTGGGGAATTTTTCAGTCTCTCTCACTCCACAGTTCAAACAGTCTGTTGTGGTCACAGTTTCAAAAGCTGAATGACAAAATATGGGGAAATTCCTCTATTAAAATTAACTCTCAAAGTTGGCTCCTCTGCCTCCCCTTCCAGCCCTAGTCCCTGCAAGAAAACTGTCAGATATATTTAATGTTTCTCTTTATAGCTTTTTGCCATTTTTTCCAAAACATTTGAGATGATACAGAAATTGGTGTTCTGTAAATAACATATACATTTTCCACATGTAAAAAACCCCCAATATTTTCAGTAATATTGAGGAGAAAGTAAGAGTAAGAAAATAGAAATCACATCTTTGTCAGACACTAAAGCTTAGAGAAACAAGAGTGAAGTCCACAAAGCAAACTACCAAAGGTGAAAAACAGATCTGATTTCCTGAAGCAATATGAAAGTAAGAGAGGAAGGCTTTAATTCTCTCCCCACCACCTCTTTTTCTTTTTTATTTCTCTCTTTTGAGTCGCACAGAAAATTATTCTGGAAAGCAACCTGTTAGTCCTCCTGGTTTTCCCCCTCCATGATTTATCCAAATAGTACAGGCTGTAAACCTATCCTGGTTTTGTGGGTTTGGAGAATGAATGAAATATGAATCAGGAGCTAAATTAAAATGGATTCCAGCAGGAAAAAAATAGCACCCACATATCTGTGCACCAGAGGGATTGCATCTTCAAGCAGACCTATATGTTTGTGTGGATGAGGAGGAGTGCAAGTCACTGCCCTATAGCTCACCTATAGTGCATATTTTGTGCTGATGTCAGCACTAATTCCAGCCACCCCTGAGTAAAAGCCAGGAGCTCTCCAAGATGGCAGCAATTGCCTCTTATTTTTCTCCTCTTGTTTTCCTTGTAGGAAATGTTGGTTCGAAGAATGTCATGTGGAAACATTTTCTTTTGCTGCCTGTGCCAGGGTGGCAGGAGAGCTATTTCAGACTTGACATTCTCCACCCACACTCAGCCTGATAGCTCCTAACATCTGTGAATTGTGAATCCTGTAAACTCGCAGGGCTGATCCCCAGCCAGGTCCAAGCAGCTTTCACTAAGTGGCACTCACCAAGGAAGAGAAACTGGAAGTGAAGGATGTGTTTATTAACTGGAGTTAAGGGCTCCCTACTGCTGGACACTGCTTCCCCTGCCTGGCCCATGGAAGAACAGTAATATCAAACGTATTTTCTCTCTTAGTGAATATCAAATCTTGTAGATTGTGTTATTGGGGAACAGGTATGGAATCTCCAAATCTGCTGAGAGGACGATTCACAGTGGGGTTTACACACGCACATACAAAGCAGCCCAGGGAGAGTTTCAGAGTGGCTGCATCCTCTGCTGCTGCTGAAATCAGGGCTGTGGGCAAATACCTCCAGGGAATGGGCAAGGAGGGCCACACCAACTGATGGTCCACACAGCCAGCCTGGCTCTGGTCTAGACCTTGAGCATTCACCCTTAACCAAAGACACAGCAAGGAAGTGCTCTCCCTGCCCAGACCATTTGAGCTGGTTGGGTTCATGCTCTCTTGCTCCAGGACATGGGTTCAATCTGCACCCATGGATGTGGGTGTGGTTAGCAACCATGCATGCAGGCACCAGGCTGGGCTAAGGGCACACTGCTGAGACTTCGTACTTGCTCCTGGAGAAACACCAGAAGCTGCTTGGATTTCACCTACCATGCCCATGGTGGGATTAGCTGTTACCTCCTCAAGCCTGACTTCGTGGAAGAGTGGTCATGCATTGTGTGCTCCCCAAACAGCCTGGAAAAGTTTGTCTCTTCTCATAGATTTCAACCTAAAAGGCAAAAGAAATGTTGTGAGAAAAGTCCTGTTCTTGTGAAACCCTGCTCTACCTACTTTTTCATGGGATCTGGAGAAGAGTCTTCCCAGAATGGTCTGGGTGCAATGGCCAATGCAGTGGGAGCAGGAAATAACTCCCACCTGGAGACAGATGCCCTTCTGGTTTTGGACAGTCTTCTCACCTGGCATGTGCCCAGATCACACATCCCAAGGGCTTTGTGAAGTAAAACTGGCAGCTCCTGACATTGCTGCTGCTGGGCTGGCCCCTGTCTCTGAGGGTGAACCTGGCCTCTGGTTTTACACTGCCTTAGCTCTGCACAGCCTTGGTAAATAGAGTAAATACAGTAAATACAGCCCAAACCCCCAGTCCTGTGGTTCCTGTTTGCAGTGCTGAACATGTCTTGCAGTGCTGCAGTTAAGAAGTGGTAGTCTCCAGCTAGCAATTCACACCAAAAAAATAACTTCACCTGAAAAAAAACCCAAAACCAACTAAACTTTAAAAAGCAGCACTACATAATTCTGATGAGAAATACTGGCTTGTAGCAGGGCTCTCTTCTCATTCACAAGGTGCTGATGAGATAGGCTTCTAGCAAGGACATTTCCACAAAAACTTCAAAAGGGGGCTGTACCACCCCTCATGCCAGGGGTTGGGTAAAGGCAAATTGCTCATGGTTTAGTTTGCTTTGGCAGTGTATGCAGCAGCTGCCTGCTTTTCCCAGAGAAATGAATATTTTCAGCCTCCCACAGAGATGTGGACATGTTCTGAGGTAGCTCAGAATGTCTATCTCTTGCTTTTCCCAGCTGGAAAACAGAGCCATGGAAACACCGCAGTAGTGTACAAAAGCCCCCTGCAAAAGCCAGCAATCCTGATTTCTCTCCTGCAACCCAAACTTCCTTCCTCCCTCCTGCTCACAGCCAACACTTAGCTATGACCAGGAATTTGGGCAGAGATATTCACCGATGCAGTGAGGTTGCATCCAGCTCCTCTCAGCTGCAAGGCACGTTGCATAGCGCAGTCGGTAGTGGAAACACAAGCACAGGGCGTGTGCCTGTGTGAATTACCAGTGCCCTGTGCATAGCTGGGAGGCTCTCGGGGCTCAGTGGTATTTGGCCAAGTTCATTTGCACTGCCTTAAAGGAAACCTACTGGGAGACAGCCCGAGATGTTTGAGAGTTGGGGATTTCAGAGGGAAGTCTGACTGAGTACATGAGGTAAAACTTCATTTAGGAAGAAATTCTTTATTTAGGGAGAAATTCTTTAAGAAGAAATTCTTTGCTGTGAGGGTGGTGAGGCAGTGGAGCAGGTTGCACAGAAAAGCTGTGGACAGCCCGTCGCTGCAAGTGTTCAAGGCCAGGCAGGATGGAGCTCTGAGCGACCTGTTCTAGTGTAAGGTGCCCCTTCCCTTGGAACTGGGTGATCTTTAAGGTCCCTTCCAACCCAAACCAGTCCGCGATTCTGTCACCCTGGGAGCACAGGCAAGGGGGAGCTTCTTTCAGGGGCAGACCTCAGGAGGAAAAGAAGCCAGCGACCTCCTGAGCGCCCACCGCCCCTGCCAGGAGCTTCCCCGCTGCAGGGGAGTGTGAGGCTGGAGCGCCGGCTCCAGGCACGTGTCCCGCAGGAAGCCGGGCTGTCCGGGATGTGTCTGGAGAGCGGATTTCCAGCCGAGCCCGCGGTGCTGGCGGCGGCAGGCAGCGCACGAAGCATGTGTGTAGGTGGGCAGGAATGCGGGGCTGCGCTCGCTGCGCCGCTGCCGCGTCTGCCGGGGACAAACAGCCAGGAGACAGCTGCGGAATTCTCTCCCGTTACCCCTCCGTGCACCCTCTCTCCACTTAAGCTGTCGCTGAAATGGCCAGGAGATTATCCTTTAGCAGAGGCAAACATTTATATCCCCGGGAGGAGACTGCTGGGGATTTATAATGGTCTCCGCACCGTCGGCCAAGGTCAGGGCCAGGATGCCAGCGAGCAGCCCCAGCCCCGAAAAGGGCTCCAGGGAGAGGCGGCTTCCTGACACCTCTGCGCTCCGGGGGCTCCGGGGACCTCTGAACCACTTGGAGCTGAAGAAGGCAAGAAGATGCTGGTTTTGCTCTGACCACCTTTGCAACTGCTGGCTTCAGAATTAGCCTGAAATCACACCCACCCTTTACGCCAGAGGATGAAACGTTTCATTCACAGCTCGGGGTTTCCACGGGAGTGGTTGTGGCCGTTTGTTGGTTTGTTGTTTTGGGTTTTTTTAAGTTTAAATTAATTTCTTTTAAGAGCAAGAAGTCTGTGGGATATTTGGGGATTTTTTGGAAAAAATTAAAGAGAAGGAAATAATTCCCTCCTACCAGCAATAAAAGGTTCTTAGCTTTGCTATCCAAGGGAACAGAAAGCCACATCAGTGTGCCTTCTGAGCACAATTTTTAGTTTTAACTAAATATTAGGGATGTTTAAGGGTTTCAGTGGAATTAAGGTTTTAGGAGTTTCGTGAACAGAAGTAAGTAAAGACAACTCTTTAGTAACTCCAGTGAAGGGAAAGAGAAAACAGGAGTATGGAAACAGGAGTATGATCCTCACAGGATTTGAAGAATCTACACAGATGCTGTGAGGGTGGGAAAAGCTTCCTTAAGAACTTGGATTTTGCCTCTAGCTAATTTCTGATCCTACTGCCCCAGTAGTGTCAAATTTCTGGATTTTGGTTTATCTAAGCCTTCCTCCCTGCACGCTCCATATTGAGAGACAAGGGATGGGGAGGAGAGTAAACTTAAAAAAATAGATTAATAAATAAACCCACCATAATTCTACACATGATACTGCCCATTCCCCCAGCACCTTTTGTCCCTAGTGCAAACACAAAGCAGCAAAGAAGGGCACTCATACCCCAGGCCCCCCATGCTGGCACTGCCCTGCCTGGGGAACACAGACCTGCTGGTGGGGCCTGAGGGACTGAGCCCAGGCAGCAGCTCCCCACATCTGTGCAGGTCATGCTTCGTCACTGATGGCCAAGTGTGGGCCCAGGACTGATGACAATCCAGTGAGCAAGCAGTCCAGCACAACCCTGCAGGCACATCTGGAGAGAAGATGGCAAAGGTGTCTTAATGTACCATTCTCCTCCAGCTAAACCTGAACATCTCAGTGCCAATAGCTGTGGACTTTAAAAGACACACCAGCTTCAAGTTGCCATCTCCATGAGAATACCACACACCTGGATCTCTGCACAATCTTCATGCTGGCCATCAACTGCTTAAGCAGAGTTAGGAGGAAGTAAAGGATAGGGCACTGTTCAGCCCTGCTCAACAGGACAATGGGAGCTGCTTTCAGAGCTGTCTGATTGCCTTTGATGTCTCCTGTGCCACATCTGTAGTGTCAGAGCGTCACCCACTCACAGCAAAGGTCAGTATAGGTTGGTGTTTTCCTTTGTAGGGATAACAGATGTTTTCATGTGGCACAAACCACTTCTTGAGTGTTTGTCCCCAGGATCTTGTCTCAGCAGGAACTCAGACGACAAGGACTGGAAGACTGACTGCCTCAGAGGGGAAAAGCTGAAGTCTTCCATGTTCTCACCCCTCAGCATCACCTACTTTGTAGTTTTTTCAGGGCATGTATAGTTCTCTGTTTGAGCAACCCTTGAAACTATTAATACTTTCAAGTAACCCAGAACAGCTACAAGAGGAGTTTCCCACTGCCTCCACTTCTACTCCAACCCCACAGCTTCCTGCAAAGCATTTTTTACTCTTTTCCCGTTCTCCCACATGTTTATGGAGACTTCCAACTCCCACGGGACACTTAGTGACATCCTTTGCTTGCTCTAGGCTTTCCCATCTTCCAAGTCCCAGGTTCTAGGAGAAAGCCCAGAGCACCCATCTTAGCAGGTTAATTGAGTTGTGCTCTGGGATTCCTGCAAGTGCCAGCTCCTTGTGTTTCCATGGGATCAGGCCAAGCCAAAGAGCTTGCCTGAGGCTGGCCTTACTTCTAATCCATCAGGCTCTCTATCTCACTGACCCCCTGCCCCCATCAAGATCCTCAGAGATGTCACAGTTTCCTATGTCACAGTCTGTTGGTTCAGCCTCAGTATAGATGCCCTCTCTCCTGGAGATGCATTCCAACCACTGAGGGCCACACTGTGTCTTCTTTCTCCAAAAGTGGGAGTGGCAAGAAGTTTTGACCTTTGTTTTCGAGTAGCTGGAAGGGGAGGGCATAGGAGCAGACTTGAAGCTGAACATGTATTTTGGAACCTGCAGTCTCCATCCTCTCCCGTTTGAGGAGTCATCAAGCAAAACTAACTACAAGGGTAATACCATCAGTGAAGAACAGATATGAGCACTGGAGAGGTTTCTGTCCACTGTTACTAAAAAACAGGGCACTTCTCTCTATGAAGAGGGAGCAGATCTGAGAAACCAAATTTGGACTATTGCTCCATCTCCCTTGCCAAGCCTTATGGTTATTCAAGCACATGTGAAGAAGATAAAACACAGAGCAGCGACTAGAGTGATAAATCAGAAAGAAGGCCAAAAGGAGGCTTTCTCTCAGCTCTGGCTCCAGAAGAGCCTACCCTGTCCTCGAGAGCTGGCAGGCCACTTCACAACTCCCACGGGAAACTCCTGCCACCTGAGGCGGGGAGGGAGGGAGGGAGGGAGGGAATTTCCCTCCCTGACGTCAGCGCAGCTGCGCCACATCTCCAGGCGTTCCCGAGACACAGCGGGGCCACAGCCTGGCCTAAAGTGGGTCTGGAGGCCAGAGCACCCCAGGACAGGTGGCAACACCCTGCCATGGGGTCAGGATTGCATATCAAAGGGGTGGCAGGAGCTGTGTAGGTGGAAGGCTTGGTCTCCCCATTCAGCTGCCATATGACATGTCTGGCATTCTGGCGAGAACCGTGCCACAAATACACACAGCGTCATCACACCCTGCAGGGTCAAGCCCAGGTTGGGGACAGGAACCTCAGTGACCACATCCCTTGTGGGTGAAGGTGTGCCCCAGTCCTACCGTGCAGTGGAGGAGGGCAGGACCAGGAGGTCCCTGTTATTTCCCATCAGTTTTCCAGCACAGGCTCACACTCATCCTCTTACCACAGACCCATCCCAGAGTTTTCTCACGCTCTGCTGATATCTTCCAGGTGTTCACATCAGAAGCTGCAAAGGCTGGTTCATGGAATGCCAGGATATCAGCTTCTGAAGTGCTGGTGACAGGCAGCAGCACCAGCCCAGCAGCAAATAATAAAAGAGGCTTCCTCTACGTAAAGCGAAGCAAAAGATTTGCTGAATCAAGTTGTCTGTGTGGAGAGATTGACTCAGAGAGAAAGTTCCTAACAAGGAGAGCGTTTACTGTCAGCCTCGATGGAAGACACACAAATGCAGTAAACCGAGTTTATTGCTGCACTCATCTTTCACAGCCTCTGACTCTTCCTTGTGAGTCAGAGCTGAGCTGAATTGTAGCAATATCACGTTGCTGCTATCAACCCTGCTGTTCCTGCACTTTCCCATCTCCTGCCTGCTCTGCAAAAGTAGAAACTTCTCTGCCCTTTTGGCAGCTTCAGAAAATAAATCCTCAATGCAAAAGCATTGGTCTCAAAAGAATTTCTCATTTCCAAACAGGATACAACAAAAACTAACTGCTTGGCTGGCAGAGCTCTAGTTCCCAGCATTAAGGCTATGTCTCTCCTGCAATCCAAGGTGCAAGCACAGCTCCTGCAGGCATACCTGAACTAATGGGATTAAAGCCAGTTCAAGAACAGTAGCAATTAAAACAAAAATCCCTAAAGCATTAACCACTAGCAATGGAAGCCCTGGTTGCAAACCTGCACATCCTCTGCTAAAGCCTGCACTTCCACACCTCCTCAGCCATCAGTACCCAGCTCACCATTAAGGTGGGTGTGTTCACAAAGGTAGTAATTTCCCTTCTGTCTGTGCTGGAGATAGAGCCGAAGAATGCCTGCAGTTAGGGGCACAGGTCCTTTTACAGGCTTACAGTTTGAAAAACACTAGGGATGGGACATGCTTAACTCTGCTAGTTGGTCCAGCCTCCTCAGGATGGAGCACAAAATCCACTTAATCAGTGACAGTACAGTACATGGGCATAAAATAAGAGTTTGGTCTCACTTAAGTTAATAAAACCTTCTTTCTTGTCTCAGAGCAAAGCTGAGGAAGGCTGAAGAGCCAGTGTTTCATGTCTTTGTGGAGAAGATAACAAATAAAAGAGAGGCTCTTGCATTACCCCCATCCTTGTGCTTTGATGTTAATAACCATACAGGCATCCCTGAAAAAAACACAAAGCCTCACATGTGATATGATCAAATCTTCGCACCTCACTTTTTCCAAAGTGAAACAATTTCTGCTGTGACTCAGCCTAAGCACGTCATACATTGCACCCTTGAAGTAGGCAGAAGATAAGTCCCTGTCCCAAACTCCCAACTCAGCCTTGAGCTTCTCAAACCAGGGTAATTTTCCCACGGCCACGGGATGGCAGATGCCAGTATTGCTCACCCTTGGGAGTGACGCCATCGGTAACACAGCTAAAACAAGAGGTACCCAGCACACAGGTAATCCTACAGTTTCAGAAGCCCAGCCTACTTCTGAGGGGATCAAACCTCTCCCAGGGAGAAACACAGCGGGCAGACTGAACCAATGGCTGGTTCTCAACAATCAGCCTCTCAAAAACCTCGGCGACGCTGTCTGTTCCAAGGCAGTGCCCTGCCGGAAAGTGAGCTATTGCGAGTGTGCGTAACAGTGCCATCTGGTGATCCCTGCCTCGGGGATCCCTGCCACGGGGATCCCTGCCCTCTGGTGATCCCTGCCACCGGGGATCCCTGCCTCTGGTGTTCCTGCCCTCTGGTGTTCCCTGCCTTGTGATCCTGTCACTGGGGATCCCTGCCTCTGGTTTCCCTGCCCTGGTGATCCCTGTCACCGGGGATCCCTGCCCTCTGGTGTTCCCTGCCCTCTGGTGATCCCTGTCACTGGGATCCCTGCCCTCTGGTGTTCCTGCCCTTGGTGATCCCTGTCACCGGTGATCCCTGCCACCGGGGATCCCTGACACCGGGGATCCCTGCCACGGGGATCCCTGCCCTCTGGTGATCCTGTCACAGGGATCCCTGACACCGGGGATCCCTGCCACGGGGATCCCTGCCATCTGGTGATCCCTGCCACCGGGATCCCTGCCCTCTGGTGATCCCTGTCACCGGGGATCCTGCCCTCTGGTGATCCCTGTCACCGGGGATCCCTGCCACCGGGGATCCTGTCACTGGGGTTTCCTGCTATCCAGTGATCCCTGCCCATGGCATTATTGGCAGCAGGGCAGTGGCACCCCAAACTCCTGGTAGTAGTGGGACTGGTTCCAACGTGCTCCACAGACTTTTACCGCCAAGACTCACTGCTGTTTTCTTATGCGGTAACAGCTCAGAAACACTCCACTTTGGAGCAGGGATAAGAGTGAAAGAGGGCTTTTTGTTCTCCCTGCATATTAGCATTCTTGAAAAGTCCTGCAAGGCATGTGTTTTAGTGAAACTGAGCTAGATCTCTCTATTCCCTACCCTATTGCTATCCATCAAAAGGCTGCATGAGCCAAATCCTGCTTTTTGTGGTGGCCATTAACTTTCCATACCTTTTTCCAGGGGTCTGCTCCAGATTCACTTAGAATGGTCTAAGTGAATGGTCTGTGTGGGAGTGAAAGCAGAGGTCAGCTCTGTCTTGCAGGAGTGCACTAACCCTGAGGAGCAAGGGTATTTTAGCCCCTAGGTCCACATTTGAGACAAGTGCAGAGATGAGAAATATTCCTGCTTCTTTTTTGTTGGTGGCTTTGTTTGATTTTTTTACCCAAGTCACCCTTCTTAAGGCTAGGGCTCCAAAGCATAGTGCAAGTTGCTCAAACAGCATCAGTTCAGAAACCTTAGCAACATCTGCCTCCTGCTCAAGGATTTCCAGCATTAACTGCATTAAATGTAGCATTTTTCACAAGGCCTGTGGAGCCCAGAGAGAATACACGCAATTTCTGCACCAAAATCTGCTGTAGCTTAAGACGGTGCTGAGGGACAACCAAAATGCAAGAGATGCTGATTAGCCACTGAGCAGTTATGGGCTGTCTGCATGCCTATGATCCACAATAAATATCAAATAATTGGCATTCCTTGTTCCCTTCATGCTCACTACCAAAGAGATGCCACCCAGATCCTCCAGGGACAGGTTCTGAAAGAGCAGTGGCCACTCAAGGCTGATGACAGCTTAAGAAAAAACCTGTCGCTTAGCACTGCTCTTTGCAGCCTGTTGCATAGGGGGAGGGGATGCCTGTCAAACCTCTCAGGCAGCTGCAGCCCCAGAAAGTGCATCATTAATGTACCCATGGGTCCCCATATCCCAAGGAGATACAGGTGAAACTTTCCAGTAAGTCTTCTCAGAAGATGAGGAAGGAGAATGCTCATCAGGACTTCTCTCTGATGTTTTCTTCAGTTTCCAGGAATGGTCCAGAATGGTTCATGTTCTCCTTCTGGAAGGGCTGGCTTCACGTACCTCTGTCAGGATGTACTATAGACCTCCCTCTGTTCTAATAAGAGTAGGGTGTGAAAAAACAACCCCAAATATATAAACCATTTCCAGAGTCTGCAAAGCACACAGTAACACCACTCCATGCTTCTTTGCCTGATGCTAACTCGTAATCTGGTCCCTGCCTCTCAGGAAATGAGAAGCTTATTCAGTTGCTTCCAGTTCTCATGTCATGAGGTTTCTACTTGAAAGTGGTGTTAAATGTGATTTAAATTATATTTCTAAAAACTCCTTTTAAAGTACATTTATAAATAAAATATGTTCCTGTCTAAGAGCACTTAATTAATGCCTCTTTCCAAATACCTTAACCTGAAGCATTGGCAATCAATGACTAGGCAAACAGGTTTTAAGAAAGTCTCTTCTAAAACGGATTGCAACATGCAGATTCTGTGTTGTTAAAACAATTCACATGCCTTTTTCACACATGATTTCAAGTTACTAAGGTAGGCAGAACCACACAATATAACTTAATGCATAGCAATCAAAAATTTCCACACCATCCTTTAATATAAAGCCATGTCCCTCTGTAATAAGTGATGCAACAGACTTTGCCTGAAGTCCCAATTCCTACAATTGAAGCTTAAACCCAGCAAAGAAAGAATTATTTGGTTGCTGTTGAATCACCAGCTACATTGGGTTATTTTCCTGTACATTAGACTTTAATTATAACTGGGCTTTAGCCATCTGTTCTACTCCCTAATTACAGATGCAACAAATATTTCACAATTCCGACCGTTAAAGAGATCTAAGAAAGCTCCATCTATGGTGTGCAAGGTTGGCTTCACTGGGGCCCTTTGCTCTCCTTTTTAAAGCACTGGGGAAGAGCACAGGATCCTCTGCACATGAAGCAGGTCCTGTTAATAATTTCAGGAGGCCTTTGCTGTGTCACACTTCTTGGCAGGACTGTAAACTTCCCTGTGCCAGGGCAAAGAGGGCCACAGCAGTGCTACCTGCTGGTGGCCTCTAACCCACATGTTCCTGTCCCACAAGGACTTGAAAGAAAGATGAGCAATTCAGAACACCTGATACATTGGCAGTTACAGCATTGGGAAAGGACTGACAAATTCTGGCCTTTTTTGGTGCAGATGCTAAAGGTGCTTCAACCCCAGCTGCCCACCTGGCTCCTCTTGCTGTAGCTGGTTCTCACACCACACACAACCTACTAGGGTAAGTCTCTGCAAGCATCTCAGCTTTATCACTTCTTGGGCCAGTTTCTCATCCACATGAAGAAAGGTGGGACTTCTGACAGCATGCTGTGGTCAGCAGCATCTGAAGGCAATGCCCCATTGTGTTCCATGCCTGCTGCAGCAATAATTATCTCAGCAGAGAAGAGGGTTGGATGAAGGCATCCATGACAGTGCCCCAGCCATCCAGAGCAGCACATCTGGCCTAGCTGGGAGCATGGTTGCCAGCTCCCCTGCACAGCTGGGGCTGCCTGTCCTTGCCTGTAGGTTGTTGGATAGCCCAGCAGGAGAAGCTTGCTGCAGACTCTGGAGCCTCTCAGGCACCTTCCCCACAGCCCTGCTCATTGTCACGAGACACAGCTGCAGTTGCCTGAGCTGCCACACTCCCTGTCCTGAACCCTGCCCTGTCCAGAGCCTCAAGCACACTCGTAGCTGTAGGGTTGTGCTTCTGCCTCCACCAACCACCTGGACAACGGCCCAGTGTTTTGTAATTGCACATGCTGCCACTGACCTCAGCAATCCCTTCACCAGTCATAGTCAGCTGCCTGGTGAGCTCCAGAGCTGTTATTCATCACAAAAAGATTTGGTTTCACAGCAGCTGCCTGCAACTGCATCCATGCCCAGTTGTGGAGAGAAGGGCATGTCCTGTCCAGGTACATGCCATGGGCTACTTTTTGTTTGTCTGCATGTCTGGGGAAAGCACAGACAAAGATGATAGGAGAAGAAAAGGTTAAATTCACAGAGCTGAAGTGTTTATATTTGTTGGTGCACCAGAAACAATAGAGCTTTTTAGATAAAAGAGAAACCTAAGAAAGGGTAGAGTATCCCAGAAGCACATACAGTTTCCATGGTGGGATTTCACATAGTTATATTTAAATTATCTCATCTCCTGCATCCACAGTAAGTTTTCAAATGATATCACAATTATATGTAAGACCCTCTTTACATTTCTAACATTTAAGTATACGCCCAGACTTTCACTCTGAACGTAATGTTAAAATGAATTTTTAAAAAGTAATCAACCAACACTCTTCTGCTTTGCTTTGACAAGGACCCAAAACCACCACGTTTCTTGTGGTTTTCTTCTAAAATCATTATGACAGGGCTGAGTGGAATCACGAGGCAGGTTTGCTGAGTGGTTTGGTTCTGAGAATATTATAGAGTCCAGAGTCATAGTATTTATCTCTGGCATCAGGGCAAGGGATCACAGTGTTTCTGTGGGTATTCATAACCATGTGCTTGCATGTCCTAGCCTCTGGGTGATTATATATCACACAAGGTGATAACATGCACACTGAGAATAACCCTGCAGGAGACACCATGCATGAAAAGAAGCCACTCTCCATGATGACTTCCTTGAAGTTGATCCCAGAGCCAGAAAATCCTGCTCTGTCATTCCAGTTCAACTTTAGGCCATTAGGAAAGCAACAGCAGAATATGAGTTGCTTCAGCCTCAAGGAAGAAGCAGAACAAAGTCTAACATTCTCCAAAGACCTCCTAAAGCTTTCCAGAGCCGTATGAGGAGTTATGTCCTCGGGCAAAGAACAATCCTATCTCTGCAAAGGTCCTGAAAACTGATGTCTTCCCTTTCTGCCACAGAGGTCTGTTTGGTTTGGACTTTGATGTTGCATTCAGGAAACTTTTGAGAAGTGACCAAAGCCAAAAGCAGCCCATGGATGAGAGTGCAGCATGAGGTTCAAAATCTAAACATAAGCAGCAGAGGTTTAAATGGCTCCAAAGAAATATAATCAGGACACATGGATCCAGGTCTGGGCTGAAACTGTGCTTATTCTAGTCACTAACTTAAGTAAGGTTTTAGCCAGCAGGATATTGTTTTCAGTTTAATTAACAGGCTCCAGCTGTATCTTTCCCTTTTTTTTGATTTTCACACTTTTCATGCCCTGGGGAGTGCTCAGCAAGCAAGCAGCCTGGGGAACAGATATGCAGAAATCCCTCTTAGCACAGGAGTCAGAACTATAAGCACCTTCCCCTGTGCTGTGGCTGACTTGGACACTGTGAGCAAATGCCTGCGAGGAAGCCAGATTGGGGATCTGCTCAAGGAAATTACATAATTCACTGTGGCATTTTTCAAGAACTAAGTTAAAAGGGAAACAATCTCTTCATTCCCTTCACCCTTTCATAAAGGATAAAAACCTGCTTTTCTTCCCACACATGATCAATTTTATTCAAGATGATTTTCTGATCTTCCTTCACTGCACCCCTGGGCCATCCAGTTCTGTACTGCAAAGCCCAAGAAAGGAGGAAAGCAGCACAGTGGGAAACTGCAGCCCGAATAGGAGCTGTGTGCTTTGAGTCAGATACGTGTTCTTACTCACAGATATGGCACAAATTCTGAATCAAACCCCCGGATTTTCCCCACCCACCACCCTATGTTCACTGAACATCCCAAGCAATAAATTCAACACGTTGCTCTGGGAGATTAAGTTATGCTCCCTGCATAGCAAGGACAGCTGCACTGCGCTGAGGATACACTCGCAATGTAGAATTATATTGATTTTGGCTGATCTCAACACTGTTGACCTCAAGATGTGTGATGCCAGATGAAGATTAATGGTGAGGAATCTGGGTGAATTAACTACTAGATTCTGTAGACAAATTTTCCATGTCTGTGAGATATGTATGTTGAGTTGTCCTGAGCAGCCCCATGGCAAGCTCAGCCCTAGCCAGGTGAGATTCAGCTCAGGACCCAAAGTTGTGCAGTTATTTGAGTCTGGCTGAGACCCCAGACCAATACAGCCAGCACCAAAGTGGCCATGGCTCATTCTAGGGCTGGCTTTAGTCCAGGCCAGACAGGGCTCACATCTGTCTGCAAGTGCTGCATTGCCATCTTCTCCATCTAGCCAGGTCTTATCCTGCAGGGCTCTGTGCTCAGAGTGTGCCTCCTGGATGCACTCCCCAGTTGGTCAGGTCAGACCAACTGTAAGCTGTAGAAGAAACTCCTGCACTTGACAATGGTCAAAAACTGTGCAAGCCAGGCTGGGGAAGCCATTCAGCAGATTCAGGCTGTCCTTAGATGATGCAGCTGACCAAAAGCAAGTTATTTGCAGGTGACTGGACAGCAGTAAACAGGTCATCCTGCTTGCAGCAGCAGAAAGCATCACAAATATGCAAGTTATGGTAACTTCCCAGAAAAGGAGAGGGAGGAATAAGTGGAGGCCTGCTTGGAGGTCATTAAGGATAGAGTCATATGCCCTAAGTGCAGTGCACCTGCTCTCAGGCTCTCCTGACCTCAGCACCCTCACCTTACCTTCCCGCACTGCCACATCAATGCAAGCCCAGTGCACCTCTCCATGCTCGAGGCACCTCAAGAATTCCCAGCAGTGCAGGAACAGGAGCAGGGAGTGGGGCAGAGCTGGGATAGGGAGCTGGATAGGGTAAGAGAAAGGGCAAAGAGCCCTGCGGTCACTACTTGTTTGCCACATTGAAAAAGGATCAAAGGAACAGCAGCTCCTTTCTGCAAACATCCCCTGCCCTGCAAGAGCCATATGGGCCAAGGTTTTCTGCAGCAGGCATACAGCTGGTGTGGCCATCAGCATGACATTCCTGGGCTCCAGTCTCAATGAAATGGAGAGCAACTTTGCCAGGACTGCCTTGCTATTTTGGCAGCCAGCTAACACAGGCAACTGCCTGTGGTTAGAGATTGCCCTACAGGCAAGAGCACCTCTTGTGGGGAATTTCTGAAGAAAATCCAAGAGGTTTGGACCATATGAAAGTGTAGAAAGAGGTTCATAAGAGTAGGAAAAAATTAATGACCTGTCAGGGAATAGGAAAGCAACCCTTAAGCAATGAAAGATAAAACCTCTGTGATTATAGCAGATTGCATTCAGCACAGACAGACCCCAGCAGAGATGATAGGCTGGAGTTCCAAAGCTAAGGCTGTAGGGATTCTCTGAAGATGTGTTTGAGCACAGGTCTCCTCCAAAGCTGAATATGCAAGTGTAGACACTAGGGTTGTCAGAAATGGTTTAACAGTGCCTTCCCTGTTTGTCCTACAAGTCTGAAGTATGTGCCATTCTGGAGCAGCCTGCAGGAAGAGGTTTTGCTATGAACCTGGAAAGACATTGGAACATGAGAATGGATCTCCAAAGATATGGATGTGAGTGAAAAATAAGAAATCAATCTAGGGATGTGGCAGGGCGGTATCCTGACAGGGACACACTCTCATTGCCCTAGCTTCTATCTATTGTCAGCACGAACTATTCCTTTTCTTTCCCATAAGGTTGGGTCGCCAAGAAGTTACAATTTTATTTTCTTTTCTTTTTTTTTTTTTTTAATTAATGGCTCAGGCTGAGGTCAGAAATTTTAGTGCATACACTATGTCAATGACTTGAACTGATCATACAGCCATGATCTTGTACCAACCCACAGCCTTCAAAGACTGAGCTTTTGCAACAGAGAGCACGTGCACATGGATAAAAAGTCTTTTGAATGTCACCTGGTTTCCTTGCAAACTCATACAGATGTACACCCCAGGTATAGGTGGTGTACACAAATGTGCAGTGAGGTAGAAAAGAGAGCCCACAAAATAGTCAGGACGTGGATGGTCCTCAGAAAAATCAAAGTTGTTCTTATCTGTGTACTAGCTCAGTTGCTGGTGACCATGAACCTCTGTCTTGAACATCACAAATGAAAAAGATTCATCAAGGACATGCTAAGAAATGCTGGGCTCAAACACCAAGTTTGCTTTCTAATGGAAATGACCTGCTAGATATTGAACATTGCGGGTTATTTGCTGGTGCCAATGGAGAACAAGTCACACAAGACTTATTCATAAACATCAGAACTCAAAATATTAATTCTTGGCTTGCAAATGCATGTCACTTCAATTAAGCAGATTCTGCCTTGTGTTTGCAAACATTGGAGCCCTTGAGGCTTTTATAGGCGTGAGGATCAAAACAGCCAAGCTGTTCTGATCCAGTGCAGTGGTACACACAGTGCCACTACAAGCAGAAAAAAGAGGGCAAAAAAGTCTTCTTCTCTGAGAACAAGGCAGGTAAATACTGTGGTATGACCATGCTAGTCTGGTAGAACCAGGTGAAAATAAACCACATGAAAGACAACTTGCCCACAGTGGAAAGCCAGCTGGATCTGGTGTTGTGAAATACTGTCACTGGCCACTCTTCAGTGGATCCCAGTTGGCCACTGTTCCTGAGCAAAAGTAGCTTTAGCTCTGGGAAGTTCAAAGACAACTCCTCATCCTGGGCAGCTTGTCTTCTGCTCTGTACCCATGACCCATGACTTGGACAAAGTCTGTGATTCTAATGCAAGATAATTATGCCCAACATCATTAGCAACAAAAAAATTAATTCCTAATTCCAAAGCGCTTATACAAAGGAGATGAAGATAAGAAGGAGAACAAATCCTTTGCAAATGCAGCAGAGCATTGACTGTCTGCATATGCCTCACTTAATTACCTATTCAAAAGAAACAAAGCGTCTTTCGTACTGTGAATCCAAAAATTAATTAGTCTCAGATCTCATTAAATAAAGATCCAGTACAACTCTAATTAAATTAGGCTGCCTTTGACAATCAGCTGCAGTCTAACTATTGAAAGTAGCAAGTTCCTTTTCCTCACATCTCTCCCAGGTGTCAGCAGAGGCAGGGGTGCTGGCAGCCTCTGCAGCCCCGACCCTGCCACCAAGCCTGGAGCAGGATCAGGATGCCCATGGGCCTTGGGAGTAGCTGGCACACAGGAAACCTCTCAGACTTTAGGTTTTCTGTTTCAAGAACTAATGTCTCAGGGAGAACCAGCTTCTCTGCAGCCAGACAACACGCCTTCAGCATTGTCTTCCAGCATGTTCTGTTTTTTGTCACTGCTGTGTTCAGCCCCAGATGTTCCACATAACCCTGTAAACTCTCTTTCTTTGACTGCTGTAGCAGACTCAACCTAAACTCAGCATTTGTTCTCTTCATGATTTCACAAGGACAGACACAAGAAAAAGACTGATGCTCTGGGATTCAGCTAGAGGATGAAGGACAAGGAGGAGATACAGTTTCTCCAAAAAAGAAAAGAGGGAGGCTGAAGTTTATTGCATCACCCTATCCCCATTGTTAACACAGAAAATCTGCCCTGCGAGGGCTGAACCCAGCTTTCAATGCAGGCTTCCCTCTGTACCACTTGAGAATGATGGGGTCTCAACCACAGCAATATCTTTTCTGCTGACTTGGTGCCTTGCAAGTCTCATTATCCTGCAGCTGATACAGGACAATTCACCTCCCACATTTTCTGCTCTACTGTCAGACCCTGAAGAGAAGCTTAAGGGAGAGGGACCAGGCTCATGCTTGGGTTAAGAGGGTGGGATACAGCACACCAGACTCATCAGGACCCTATCTGCAGCACTTTATCATTCTTTAATGTTTTCCATCTTTGGGGAACTGGAATAGTCAGAGTCAAGTCAGAGATGTTTATGTTGCATCTAATAACCCAGTCATATATCTTTCATTATTTATCTAAGTTTAAACTGGAAGGAGCTTTTTGTACTCACAGCCTCCTCTAGTAACGAGTTACACCAAGTAATGGCTCAGAGTGACAAGATCATCTCTGGTAAGAGGACAGAAATGCACAGCTGCAAGTCACAGACACTCTCCTTTGGATTGTTCTGCACTTCACAGCTTTACTTATATGCTCCAGCTCCTGAGAGAAAGTGAACAGGAAGCATCTGGATTACCTTCTCCATGTCACTCACTAGTTAGTGGACTCATCTTCCCTTTCCCTCACTTTTTTGAGGCTGGAATTATCATTTCCTTAGCTGTCTCTTTTATCAGAACTGCTTCATGTCTTTTTCATTCTTATCAATTGATTCTTTTGAATCTTAACTAAATTACCAGAAACCTAAATGTTTCCCAAAAAATCACTGGGAAATATAATGAACAAGAAACTCAGGGTAACTGCCACATCTAAATAGCTTTTATTCCAGTAACATTTTACATCTCCAAAAGCAGGAGAATTTATAGAGGCAAGAGGATTATAACTGTGAATAGATCAACAGTGACAAACCATATATAAGCATTTCTGAGAATTTGCATAGTAATCTGTGTGTCAATGAGCTGTCAATAAAGCCCAACTGAATAGTAACCTTGTGAAATTAAGTCCAACTCTTCAGCAAATACCTACATTAAATTTTTCAGGTAGCAGCACTATCCACTTCAATCTGAAATATCACCTCTGCAAAAGACCACATGTGGGTCTCCTTGTGTCTTCATCACTCCAAGGTGTCTATTAGCTGACAGCCAATGTCCTTTCTCATTCAGTAAATGCCTGCTCCAGCAGCAAGGCAAATGGACCCTCTGATTCCCCTCCTCATTTCCCAGGCAAGTATTGCAGCTCCTATCTGCACCAAACATCCATGCTCAGATCTGTGGAAACTTGTAGTATTCCAACAAGTTCAAGTTACCCTGAACTCCCTGCAATCCGAGAGCTCCCAAAGTGCCCCCACATTAAGGAGATTACACAAAAATGTGAAATGCTCCAGTCATTTGAAATCACCATGTGGTCAGCACAGAGTAAAGGGACATTACTGGACTGCTTTGGATGGTTCTGTAAAGCCTTGAAGCCTGGGATTCAAGCAGCACTAGGAGATGCACACACATCCCTTCAGAGGTATCAGGCAGAGAAGGGAAGGGCAAAGAATAGCTGTAGTGAGGCCTTGGCTTAGACAAGATCTGTATGCCAACTACATCCAGATGCTGCAGCTCTTCTTGATCAAGGTATCTTCTTGATACCTTCTAGGAATCAGTGAATGAAAACCATTCTGTATAGGAGAGATATGTGTGGTGCTGGGGAACAGGACAGGAAATGTAAGCCACTAGAGAGACACAGACCTGCAAGAACTGAGCCATTTTCTCAAGCACAAGTAAAAAGAAGTATATGTTCCAGTTTTCATCCCTACAGCACACATACTGAAACCTTCAGAGAATAGTTAAGATGTCTTTCTTCAAGGTCTGATGCACCATGACAGCGTCTGAATGCTTTGTTCCCATTTCTCCTTACAAAGGTTTCAGCAGAAGGTGGTACTCTCTTTGCAAGAAAGCTTTAAAGAAGATTGTAATAACATGCTTTTCCTCCCTCTGCCTTTACAACTTCCCTAACTTTCCTTTTGGAACTGGCTAGTTCCCACTGCTGCTGACAGATGCTCAGGAAAATTCCCAGTTCTTACAAATTTTATGCTGCCTGGTGATCAGGTAGATAGAAAACACTAGTGCCCTATGTTCTTTAAAGGGAAGGATGCAAGAAGTGGTTCAGCCTTCATCAGATTTAAATTAATTTTAATGAGAACATCTATAAAACTAGGATGTAGGAGAAGTAGCCACAGGGGGGACTACTTTATTAAACAGCAGAGGATCCCTTTGTTCATCAGGGGATCTCTCTGCTCTGCATATGTAATGTTTATTATTATATTGCAGCCTCAATATAATGCAGTAGGGGAAAGAAAGTTCTAGAAAAAACCCAAACAAAACCAAACCAGCCCAACAAACCAGCCCTTCATTATCCACCAGACAAAGCCCTAGGAAATCTGACTTCATTGTCTGCCAATCACCAAACCCAGCTGCCCATTGTTAAAATTGAAAAACGTCATGGTCTGTCTCAGCATGGAAGAAAGAGAGCCTGGAAAAGCACTCACTTTACAAGCTTTGCTTTCCCACTGGCGTGAGAGTGAATTGGTGGTGGTTTTGCTGCAGAAGGAAGCAGCTCTGCGTTCCTGTCCCAGAGCCATGCTGTGGGGACAGAGCTGGCCTGGGGACACACAAAGCAGATGTGCACATGTAAGGAAATCTCTACAAAACACAAGTGACATGAGGTGGAGTTTGTGATTGCAACTGCGATTATGACCATTTGTGCATCACTGCAATGGAACTGCCGACCTGAGCTGGGCTTTGGGGGGATACACTTGGGAACAGGAGCCAAACTCTGCACTGTGCTCAGGGAATGGCTGCGAAGATGTATCCCTGGACCTGAGGGACACCCTCCCTGTCACTGAAAACAGTCATCAGTGGGCATAGCATTAGTTGCTTTGGAGATGTAAATCTGGACAAGCTCCAGTATGGGCGTGTTATTTTGGATACCAGGTACATTTCTAAGTTAGTATCATTTTTAGTGTTGCATTAAGGGAAGAGGAAGCAGGTGAGGGGAGACCAAATTCCCTAGCTGGAGCAGAAATAGAGCTTCTCAAGCTGAAAATGACAGAATGAGCCAGCAGATCACAAATTCAGAGCAGGCTGGGGGGAGCATTGCTCCACACTGAATGCTCCTGTTTGAGTGGGGTGGGACATGCACAGTGTATCTCTGTCCTGGACCACAAGTGAAAGACCATGTTGCCAAGTAAACCAGCAGACAGCAGAAGCTTTTTTCTCTAAGAGCAGCTCTTGGATTCAAAACGTTTTCAAAGCCAGTGAAAGAGGCACCAAGAGCTCAAATTTACACAGTGATGACAAGTTGCAAGAGAAGGATTCCACTTCTTACATTGTACATATTAGAATTTCAAGGGCTTTTGACTTTGTCTAATCAAAACACATTTTCACTACAACACTCAAAGACCTTGAATGAAATCAAGATAACTCTCTTGCCAAATTTTCTCTGAGTAAACTATTTCTCCTCACGTGCCAAGTTGAATAAAAAGAAAGAGTAACAAGTTTTAACATTTTTCTCTGCTATTAGTCAGAGAGGAGAGTTAAACCACTGAGCCTTGAGTTTCCACAAAAAAAAAAAAAAAAAAATCACTCTAATTAAACAGGAAAAAAATGCATAGGATATTTTACAAAGATTCCAGAAAAAGGAACGGGGGATAGGAAGGCTAAGACAACCCAAATCACTGTCTTCTCATCTACAGTAAGTTCTGTCTCCATGACTGAGGTGTGGATTTTGCAGAAGTTCAGCCTGAGTTGCAGACTCTGCACAGTTCCCACAAAGTAGACACAAAAGCAAGAATCTCTCATGCTGCTTGTGCACATTTCTGCAAGGCAGTGCCTCGCCCAGTTCTTAACAGGAAGCTTCCCATTAACAATAAAAGATGGATGACGAATGAATGCTTACATACTCCCCAAACCCATTCTCTTCTATTGGTTTTATTATATAAACCATGCTAGTTACACAAATTTTTCAGGGAACTTCTCACCTGTATGTTCAAAATGAACCAAAATAGTTCTGTGGTACATCTTGCCCCTGCACTGTACTGCAGGCTGCACAAATTTATTTGCAGGATGATGCTCTGGCTGGCTATTGCAAATAGCCTACACATGCTCTGGAAAACTCAAGGATAGGTCTGCATCCCATAGTCCCCCTTTTCACATAGCTTGTGTTAAGTATTGATAGAAAGGGGAGGGGAGAAGTAATCAGTCTTCTACTTTGGAGGGATGAATGCTAAATCACATCTGATACTCTGAGAACAGCCCCCAAGAGCAACCCTACACTGAGGAGATTATAGGAATTTCCCACTGACCACCTGCTCTTAAAACTGTAGGGGGAAATCCCACATGCTCTGGGATGAAGGGAGTTCAGTTAAAAACAGCCCTTAACAATTACAGCTGCAGGTTATTTTTAATTTAATTCAGATGATGAATGTGAAATAGATGATTTTGAGTGAGATAAGCAGGGAAATACTTGTTCTTGTCAAGAAGGTAAGAAGCAAACAGTTTTTCCAACCAGCCTGGATAGGAACTTTTTAACCATTGAAAGAGAAATAATGGATCCAAACTATCAAGATTTATTTTAATCCAGATTAGGGATTTGATTTTAAGTGGCTCAGAATCCAGGTCTATTGGATTATTTTGAAACTGCAGCTGAGTCTGTAAATTGAAGGTCTTCAGTGTCCAAAATAGCCACAGAGTGAGTCACCAGGCAATGCAGGGTTGTGTCTCTGCACAGACCTAGAGGGCCTTGAGAAGCTTCTGTGTTCAAGGGAAGGGAACCCTTTCTGACCACCGGGTTGATGCACAGCTCTCTCTGTCACATCAACACCACAGCTGCCCCAGCTGTGGATAAAGGAGAGGGGTGATGTTCTCACCCTCACCCCACTGCAGTTCAGAGCTTGCTACAGACCCCTCACATGACCTCTAATGTATTGATGAAATTGTCTGGGCAACAGATCCCCCCCAGAGAAACAGGGACAATATTTCCTTTCTCCCACTCTGTCTTGTCAATCTATGTGAGAAGTCCTATTACATGTAAAAGCTGGTGTGAAACAGTGAGGCAGCCAGAATTTGAGTGGATGAACAAGTACCTGAAACTAAACTGTGGCTTTGGTCCTGCAGAATTGCCAGCTGCTTTTCATGTGTCACTGGGCATTCGGGTGGGTAATTGGATGATGAAATGCAAACTTTGTAGGCACAATGGATGTCCTTCAGCATTGACAGAAAATAAGAATAGGTATGATAATTTTGGGTTATTTTCCACAGAAGCTGACAAAAACTTTCATCAAAACTAGGCACACCAGACTGAATATTAACAGAGCAATGTGGACATTTGCCCATACTGCCAAGATGGACATCTCCCACCACCACAACATCTTTTACTTAGATTTTGAGCTCATTTTGCTCATACACATGGCAGAATTGTAAAAAACCAGACAAAATACTCATCTCCAGGCTATTGTTACAAGAAAATACTCCAGTGGAACTTGATCAACACTCATTTGCAGTGTAATGAAAAGAGTTCACACACAGCTCCTCCCTTTCCCTCAACCAAGACCTTTGCAGGACATTATTTCCATTAGAAAACATTAACTGTAAGTGCAAATGTGCAAAAGAAAGGGATGCGAAGAGCTGGGAAAAAACCAAAACAAACTAAAAAAACATGCCTAAAAGCATACACAGTATTTCACAAGATAATTGCAGAACAAATAGAAAGCAGAGCCAGATAAACACAGCCAGCCTGTGCCATGTTCTCATGGCCATCTCAATAGCATTTTAAGACAAAGAGAAATGGAACAGGAAATTTTTACTGAGAGATTTTCTGGTATCTCAAAGATTACTAAAAATAAAAATTAGAGTAGAAGCACTACTGAGCAGGCACAGATGTTGCTCTCACTGTGCATGTTCAGAGACAATGCCTGTATGCTTGGAGGAAGACATAGCTCAGCACAACATGGAACCAGCTTATTTCTTAAAGGCACTCCACAGCTGCCACATGTCAAGAAAACCTCACTATGACCCAGCCAGGTGGGATTTGGGCTGGCAATCTCCCTGCAAGCATTTTTACAAACTTCCACTATGATCTGCCCTTCCATTCTCTTTCTAAAGAGATTCAAGCAAGATGGAGTCTTATAAAATCATCCTAAAAGAAGGAAAAGAAATCCAGCAGTTACCTGCCACAATTTAAATACAAGGTAACTGGAAACTACCATCCGAAGGACTGGAAGAAGAAATAATGCATCCCATGGAACATCATTCCTGCCTCTACCCCACCCAGGTTATCTTTTGGCCAGGTAAGCCACCTCCCAAAGGGAGCTTCATTGTGCTCCACCCTGGCTTAGCCCTGGGCACCAAGCAACTGATTACTGTTAGCTTCCCAGGGCTCTTTCAGAAGTGGCAGGCACTTACCCTCTCCCTGGAGTGTAGGCTGATTTGTTAACTAGCTATTGGAATTAGTAATCCCCAGTTGAGTCAACAGTTAGGCAGTTGCTTATATCACCTTACAAGGAAAAAAATATTGACACTCTTATACTGTCAACAAATCAGAAGTAGGCAAATATAGACAGAGATAGAGTATTCAGATAACCTGCCAACCCCTGCCAACTACGAGCAAAAATATAAACAAAGGCTCTCTGCTCTGTGAAGATTTTCAGTAGGGCAGCAGCTGCGTAAGGAACCCAGGAAGAATCTTCTGAGCTGAGTTTCAGGCCAGAGGAGCATTATTTTGCTAACTCAAGGAATTTAGTTTCTCCTCAGAAGAGCTCATGATGTTATAGGCCTGAGCAGCTGGAAAGCAGTGCCTCCATCCCTTTGGCAGAGGCATCAGGAGTTTACAGATTTAGCTGCAGTTGCAAAATAATACAACAGAACTGGAGCAGTCTGGATTTTGAGCCATTTTAAACCAAAATTCTTAATTTAATTTAAAACAAATCTTGGTGTTGTTCTGCTCTTTATGGCTTACTGACAAAATGTACACAGATGTCCTCAGTCTAGAGCCCATCCCAGAATTCAGGGATAGAGTACACAGCCCTACTCTTCATCACTCATCATTTTCTCCCACGGTTGGTAAATGTCAGAAGATGTTGAGCCAGAAAATGCTTCTGATTATCCTACCAGAAGCATTACCCTTTTCTGTGCCTTCCCCATTGCACTGTGTCCTGCAGCCCTTCTTTCTAACTGTATACTAGATGTCCTCTTGCAGCCACATCCCTGCAGGCTCCTTTCCTTGGGCATCTCTTTATCACTGGGCCATCCTGCACTTTCCAGTCTACATGATCTGGGAGGGACCAATGCTTTAACAAGTTACTTCTGTGGAAGTAACTGGCAGAAGATCTTTCCCTAAATAGCCAAGTGTCCTTTTACAAAATCTGGATAATTGTTCTTCCTCCTAAAGCAGCAGGGACAAAGACTGGGTGAGCAGCTTGTAACCCTTTCAGCAATGAGTTAGGGCTAATACAACTGAAAAACAACATCGTTGTGCAAAGACCAATTCTTTATGGAGGTGTAATCACCAGGATTTCCCTAAGGTCAAAAAATAACCTCTCCATGTAGCCCCTCGCTCTTTTTTCTGAGTCAGCTCTGAGGAAAACTATTCAATCCCTTTCCTCATAAAAACCACACAGACACTCCAACAATGACAATTGGCTGCTTGGGCTAACCACATGCATCCCCACACATCCCCACCACAGCCCCTACTTTCTAACACCCTCTTGGCAAAGCCAGAGAGACACATCGGTTTGTGGTCCTGTGGGGAGTGAATCTCTACTGGAGGCCTGAAGCCCACACCACTCTGGGAGGTGTGCATGGAGTAAATGCTGGCTGATATTCAAATAATCAACCTCAAGGTAGGGCAGAGGAGCAGACATGCAGGAGAAAGATTTTAAGATACCAGCTATACATTTCTCAATGTCTATGAAGGTTAAGCTCTGAGGACAGACATATTCCATGTTTAGATTTCTGAGACGGAAGAAGACAAAATTTAGGCTCAGCCCATCAAGAAGTGGACAAACGTTCAGTCTGAGCTGCAGTTTCTTCTACCTGAACCAGTTTGCCCAACCCTGGAGATGCTACTCAAGATATTAATTTTACTGAGGTTCCCACCTGACATCTTTCTAGGAGGGCAGAAGGGCTCAGAGAACTCCAACTCCACCTTGGCTTATAAACCTGCCAAACATGTTTCTTGGCAAGGTAGCAGAGTCATTTCCCCAAAGGCATGGTGGTTTTGCTTTGTCTTTTACCAGGTTCTGGCCCTGTGGTGCTAGCAGTTGTCATTGGGACACAATCATAAACCAAGAAAGTAAAGCAGGAAAAAAAAGTAAATAAATAAAAAACAACAAAACCCCCCCACATTAAGACCACAACGACACACAAAAAGGACATGTTGTTGAGACAAAAGCCAAGACAGATGAAAAAAAAAAGAAATGACTCATTTCTTTTCATAAGTTTTTTGCTTGCTCCAAAGTAAAACCAAATGGTGGAATAAGTAATTTCCATTGTGTTCAGCTGCTCTCTGTGGTTTTCACCAGTAGCCACAATTGTCTGCGTTGACTTAAGTATTATTTAAAAGGTACAAGGAATGAGTTGTGGAAAAGTAAACCAGGGATTTGACAAGCTGCAAGAAAGAGCTTGGAAGTTTTCCTAGTCCTCACTGTGCCTGACACTCACCAGTGCTGGCCTTTTTCTCTTTCCCTTTTCTGCCCTTGATAACAGACTTTTGTAATTTCATTCTATTCTGTACTACAGGCTGAGAACACCACAGCATCAGCAGACATGCACTCTTCCAGCAACAAAAAGAGGAAGGTGCTGGCGCCTCATTTGAGACAGCATTGGAAATGAAAAAGGGAAGAAAATTGGTTGATTCTCCAGGAGATCGACAATCATCCAGACTTCAGTGAGACTGTCTCTCCTCCCAAAACACAGTAGACACAGCTGTGTCAGTGCAGGAGGTGCCGAGATGCCCAAGCAGGCTCTGCATGTGGCAGCCTTGGGTTGACATGACCCGTGAGGGCAGTGCAGTTGCTCCTGTGCTGATGGCACACAGCCACTTTGCTCTGGAGGTGGCCTGGTCACAGTTCCAGGCATTGCTGGGCAAAACCAAATCACTTTGATTCTGAACAGAGTTCACACACACATTTTTTCAGCCTGCACCTAGTGGCTGGAAAAAAATATGTCCAGTTGACCATTTTATGCTCTATCACGGAAAAACCACCCAGTTCCTCCCATGACAAAACCACCTGGTCCAGACCTCATTCTTCCTCTTGCCTGTCTTAGTTCAAGTACAATTTGAATTGGAATTTCTAAGCAAACCAAAACCTTTCATTTTAAACCAACTTTTGAGAACAGCTTCAGAATCCTTAATACTTGCAGATCCAATAAAAGTTTAATTTTAATCAAATGTATTACAGAAGTTTTATAGAATATATCCAGATCAACATACTGTACTTCATTGCAAAAAATCCCCTCATTATTTCCTGAATATTTTTACACTGTTTCTCCCTCTTAGGATGAACACAAACACATCTTAGAGTTTCCCAAGGGACAGAAATACATTATCAAATCCTCTGAACCTGCCTATTAGAACATTCCAGGCTTTCACAGTTTGTAGGAAAGCTTTTTGGTTTTGATCAGCACATGATGGCCCAGCTGCTTCTCTTGACTCACCTCCTAACATGGTGATTTTAGTCTCAAACTGGGGCAGAAGTCAAATTACAGGCATCATGATTCATGTGCCTCTTGCTTCAATCTACCCTCTTCTTCTTGGAAAATGAATTGCTGTTTGCTTTGAAGTAATATTTCTCTCAAGTTAACCTTTATAGGATTTTTAACCTGCTTGCTGACTTGTATGGCATAAATTGTTGTAGAACTGTGGTGAAGTCACTGCTGAATGCAGCAGAGTGGTGACAAGAGGAGCTTTCCTGCAGCAGGGCTGTGTGGTCCTTGTGCATTCCTCTCAGATTTGTGTTACAGACACCACAGCAACTCTACTGGCACATCACAGAATCACAGAACCATGGAATCTGGTCACAATTAGGTTGGAAACGACCTCTGAGATCACTGAGTCCAGCCTGTGACCAAACACCACCATTTCACCTAGACCATGATGCTGAACGCCACATCCAGTCTTTCCGTAAACACCTCCAGCAACAGTGATTCCACCACCTCAGCTGGGCAGCCAATTCCAATGCTAATCACACTTTCTGTGAGGAATTTCTTACTAATGTCCAGCCCAAACCTCCACTGGCTCAGCTCAAGACTGTGTCTTCTCATCCTGCTGCTAGTTGTCTGGGAGAAGAGCCTGACACCCACCTGGCTGCACCCTCCTTTCAGGGAGTTGTAGAGAAGGATAAGTTCCCTCCTGAGCCTTCTCTTTTTCCAGGCTGAACTCCCTCAGATCCCTCAGCCATTCCTCATAGGACTTGTGCTCCAAACTCTTTAGCAGATTCATTGCCCTTCTCTGGACTCACTCCAGCATCTCAGTGTCCTTCCTAAATGGAGGGGTCCAGAACCAGAATAAGGCCCCAAACTGTGGCAAGATTTTTCTGCAGAAAGATTGACTGCATATATTAAGACAAGACTAAAGGCTCTGCAAACTTGAATAACCTCAGAGTGATTCTTATCCTGTGTAAGAACTGTAGTTAATCTTGTCTATTGTCAATTAAAACCAATAAGAGAAAAAGCGGTCCAACTCCAAACCCAAGGACATCTGGATTAATTAAACAAGCAGCTTCCTTTTCTTCGAATCTTGCTGTTTCCATACTGATCCTCTTCACAGTTGTCTTGACAAGACTACTCCAAGCCCAATATTAAGCATATCCTTCACTATTCTCTTTCTAAAGAAAGGCACCCTGCCCCAGGGTAGGGTACATCTTCAATTTGCACTGGTCCCTCATCAGAATCTGGAGAACTGTCATCAAATTCCCTGGCTCTCTCAAGACAGCCCTTGGTAATATGCATCTTGGACATTTTGAAATTGCATACATAATCTCCATTGACTCAGCCATTCTTAAGCCATGATTAATAATCAAAATAATAAAATGAAAAAAAAAAATTTAAAAAGGTAATTACACCCATGCTGGTAACTAAAGTGAATACATCGCTTGCACACAAACCCCAAATCCCTGTACATTGACTTCCTCTGAGTCACGCCCCAATACACCCACGCCTCGCCTCACTGAGGTATTTCTCATGTCATCGTAGCCTGAAGCAAACACCTACACTCTCTCCAAGCCTGCAGAAGAGAGAACCCAACCTTGCAGCACTGGAATCAAAGGTGTAAGCACCACCATCTTCCCCCAGGATGTCCTGCAATTATCAGGGGATAACCTGGAGATGGTGGCATGGCCTGAGGTAATTTTTCTCAAGGGAGAGGGGGTGTGATGGCTGCTGGTGTAGCAATAAGCTCCAGACATCGGGCCAAGTGCAACAAAGGAACATCCAGCTCTTGGCCTCAGTCAGTTTGACCCCTCTGAGGACCACAGCTTGGATGGAGTGAAATGAAGCTCTTACACAATGTGAGTAGTTTCAGACTGGGGTTTGCAGAGATGCTTGGACAAATGGGCAGATCTTGGCATCCTAAAAGAAGAGAGAGAAATGGAGAAATGGAAGAGAGGAACAATGAGGGGGGGGGAGAGGAAAAGGAAAAGAAAAGCCATGAAGACTGAAGTGTTGGAAATGCTTACAAGAGAACACAAACTTGCTTCTCTTTGGTCTATTTTGTTAGGTTTGTATTGGAGAATACAGCCCTGTCTGACAGCTCCAGTTTCTGCTGCAAACTGACCCTGGGCTTATATTTTTGCAAGGTCCCACTGCATGAGCAGTGTGTTTTTACAGATGAATGTTCTTTTTGCCTTCCACAATACATCCTTGCATCAGCTCTAGCTCCTGAAGAGTGGTGTTTCCCATCAGACATAGAAAATTTAATAAGTGTTCATGCTCTTGTGTTAGAAAGAAAGGCAGGTCACATTATGGTCATGCAGTGCCCTCAGCTTGCAGGCTTTCAAGCCTGGCTTGAAAGCCCCAGTGAATCCCAGCTGCCACAGAGTGACCTCAGGTGCCTCTGGGCTGCAGGTTCTTCTCCTCACTGCTGCAGCATATGGCCTCAGCTCCCTGCAGAGCCTCCTGCCTGCCCTGGTTGTCCTCCTGCCAAAGCTGCAGCTTGGCTGGATGTCAGTTCCTAAAGCTGGGAGCAGCAGCCATGGTCTCCCTGCCACCACTGCCCTGCTGTGCCCCAGCACACTCTGGGCTTGCCCAAGCTGGCTGCATCTTCGCCAAGAAAGTCTGGACATCCCAACAGCAAGGCCCCACTCTGCTCATATGTTCCAAATACCTGCTGGAGGCAGAGCAGGGCACCCTGGGACTGTGCTCTCCCTGAGGAAACCAGGCTTGTTCAGGAGGGATTTACTGGATCAAGTACCCAGCACCACCTTTGAGCAGCTGCAAACCCCTCAGCTGAGGCTGGAGCTGACCCTCAGTTCTGGCTTATATATCAGCTATGGGTTGGATGGTCTTGTCCAGGGATATTTTGAGCAGCTCAATCATTATTTATGCATGGCAAGACTCTTGTAACATCCAAGCCTGAAGCAACACCTTTCACACCAGCAAGGTTAGCCCTACAACCAGCTCCAAACCCAGCATTATCTGGGAAACAACACCAAGGGTCTTCATGGTCAGTGCTATACCTGTGAGGCTTTCCAGCCTCAGAAGATAGAAGCAGAAGTTAAAACTAAGGTCAGCAAAGTAGTTTAAGCAGCATTTTCTTGTCCTGCACTGTCTCCTTATATCTGTGACCATCAAAGCAAAGGCTGGGGCCACTGAACTGGACTTTCAGCAACAGTGTGCTTGAGACAGAAGAGGAGTTGGGAGTACCCTTACCTCCTTCCCAGCTCACATGGACATCCTACCACATCCCTGAATTTACAGTGGCTGAAAATTCCAGGAGGCTGAGAGGCAACATGGGGAGCAATTACCCTGTCACTAACTGTGGGTTAAAGTACTTTCCATGTCAGCCATGTCCCTACCTTTCCTAGCAGTACAGAAAAGGAACATAACTAGCATCAAACAGCACGCTAATGTGTTTCAAAATCTTTGCTGGAATACCAACACCCAGGCAAACAAACAGAGCTGAGCATGCTGCAACGAATATCTGCCCCATCTACAAATAAGAGCTCTCCCAATTTCAGTAACCTGCAGTGAGGAATTCAGCCTACAGATCTGCCAGGTCTGTGCCAGGCAAACACACAGGGCTTCTCTGCAGCAACCAAACAGACAGAGACCCATGGAAAGGTGATAGTGATGGCACAGTTGGATAGTCCCGAAATACCAGTTTCCCCATAAATAGGCAAATCAATTAAAGGTTATGAAATGCAGTAATTTTCTCTGGGTGTAGCTACATGCTTCTGTGTCTAATGAGCAAGTAAATGAAGTTGGGAGAGAGAAAGGGAAAACACACTTTGGGCTTCTACTGTTTTGCTCTTCAAACTCTACAAAACTTCACAAGCCTTAGTTCACACCTGGTGACCCTTTCGGGACCTTCCAGTTCATGCCATCCTGCAAACAGTCACTCCTGCCAGCCATCCCTTGGGCCCAATGACTCCTGGGAGGAGGGAAAAATAGAACTGCCTGTCAGGCACAGAAAGTCAGGCACAGAGATGGGATATTGTCCAATCAATTTTATAGATGGCGTGTGGAAAGGAAAAGGGCTAGGAAAAATGTAAAAAGGCAAAATCCTGCAGAGAGAATTGAGACTGGAAATGGACTAAGTCAAATATTGCCCCATTTTCTGTCCTTTAAAAAATGTTTTTCCACCTTTTGGTTTCTAAAGCCAGATAAGGACCCCAAGTATCCAGAGAGGTATTATATCTCCTGCAGGAGGATGACTATATCCCTACAAAGGACAGCCACCTGTGCATGATCCTCTCTCTCAAAAAGCAGAACAGTTTTCTAGATGAACTTCAGGAGATCCCTTCATAATACCCCAACTTTGCCTCTTAACTTAGAATCTGATCTCCCTGGTACTCTGCCTTTAAAACTAAACAATTCTTTGTTGCTTGAGGGGCAAGTGTTCACATAGGCCTATGAACCTTTGGGCTTGTGTGCCTTGTTTCCTTTACACAGTAAAATTTTCTGCTAATTCAGAGCCATGACTGAGAACTTTGCCCTGATTTCAGTCTCTGCTGCATTTTTTTGGGGTTCCTCCTCCACAGCTGTCCAATTTGTATAAAGAGGTGGTACAGTGAATCATTCCAAGACTTCCCAGCTCTGGGGGAACAATGGGGACTAGCCCATGCACAGGCAATAATATGCTTTCTGAATCATTCTACAACCATGTCTTGGCGTTGCATTTGGGGGGCGAGATATACCTCCAGCGTTCTCTACTCCCCAGAATAGGAGATACTGCCACTTGGGCACATTTAGTAATAGAAGAAGTACAAATAAAGTTTCTGTTCCATTAGAGCTGGCCACAGAATTTCCTTATGTTGGTTTTTGATGCACAGAACCGTATTTGGTTGCAATTTGCTGGCTGAAGTCACTTCTGGGACCACCTTATTTGTGCTATGTGCCCTAGTCCTAAAAATGCTCCAGCCATGGTCAAGGGCTTGGGCCCAGATTTAGGAATGGTTGCTCTTAGGCATGACCAGAGATCTGGCATTCTTTCCAGGGGGGGGCAGGAGCCTTCACTCAGCCCAAGGCCTAAAACTACCAAAATCACTGCTTTCCTACCACAAGCAGTTTTGATAATCAGAATGAGAGAATTCTGCTGTCCTGGGATGCAGACAGAAACATGGTGATTTCATTGCATTACACATATGGAAAGCAAAGACAGCTTCTGATGAAAATGTTTTGTCTAACCAGGAGAGATTGCTTAAAAGAACATAGAAGTTCAAACACCACAGTGTAAACTAAAGCGAGAAGAAAATTTTTAGATGGAAAGTTCTTTTAACCAACCCCACCAACTTTAGATTCCCTTTTTTAGATCTACTGTAAGCTTATTATGATTAAAGAATTACAAGTAAACAAAATAATTCAGTAGGATTGAAAATCACAAACCAAAGGACCTATAATTTTCCATTAAAAAACAAGGACAAACATTTTGTCTGACTTTACGACCATTAAAACAATCTGAATTCCAATACTACAGTATTTGAACACTGTGTTTTACTAACAGATGCATCAGCAGGATCACTATGACAGTATTCATGTCCTGGAATAATTTCAGTTTCACATCAGGGACAGAAGGGAGATTGTGAGTGTCATTGTGAACACAAAACCTGCCCTTGCTGATATTGTGCTCTCCCAAACCAGATCTCAGCTTTACACACTGGACTCCTCGTGAGGTCCATGCACTGCTGCGCAAACATTCCATTCTCTGTGTAAAGGGACAAGAGGAATTCATATTACTTCTACTAAAGAACCACTCCACAGCCCTTATTTTAAATTTGCATTACACAGACACCTTTAAAAAGAAGGTGTCGTTAGGCCAGAGGAGCTGGCTCTGCAACATGCTTCTTTGGTAATAATATCTTCCACATTCTGTAACTTCTGAAATATAGGTATGACATAAACCCTATGGGGGCTCATATCACAGAGATACTGCTAACCCGAGCCCTGCAGCCCTTCTCATTGGGTGCATGGGGCAGACACTGCAGCCAACCACCCTCCCAGGGTAAGCAAAGATGCTTGGATACTGTGCTCTGCAGCCGTGTCCTGCCTTCAATGGTAACCTTAGAAAGACTATCTTTTCAGTTTGGTCATTAGATAATTTACAAAAATATCCCATGCTGTGATCCCAGCACAAAGGGCACACAAGAGCACAGGTGGAAGGAGATCTGCCTCGCCTCAGGAAGATGTTAAGTGGAAACCAAAGTGAAAGTTGATGATGCCAAGGACCCTTCAACAGCATTTGTCTTTCTGAATTTGTCCTGCTCCTTGGAGAATGTTTATTGCCACTCTGGGAGATCTGAGCTCAGCTGCCTGCTTGGAGACATGCTTCTTTTCAACCAGGAGTGTGTACACTGGTTTTGGTCTGGGTGAAATTTTGCGTAAAAATATCTTCAAGACAGATTTGCAGCTACTGTGATGACACAATCAAACAAGGATGGCAGGAAATTGGATGGTCTCTTTCCCGTCTTCCTCCCACACTGGTCAGGATGTGAGGATCTGATGTGTGATGAAGTTACTATTGCCTAATGAGCTATTGCACATCCCCTGACATGGTGCAAGAAATTATGTCCTGGGCTTTGCCTGCAGCAAATGAAGCTTGGCTCTCTTTCCTCATGTTAAACGCAATTCACTGCAAAGCAGGTGTGTGTACTCTTATCATATGACAATGGATATTGTTGAGCTGCTGTAAAGGGAACAGTGCCTTTGCCCTTTCCTAGGGAGCTACATTTGACACAATAGGCAGGAACTCAACCTCTTGAATGAAAACTATATAATACGGCATGTCTTGTAAAACACATTGAATTTGGGCAAAAAAAGAAAGGGAAGGAAAGGTCCTGAAAATCTGAACACCAATCAGAGAGACATCTCCTGTCAACTGCTTCTGTATTGGGACTTTTTTTGATTAAGGCACCTCTGTCTCTCTGCAACTCCATCAGGGAGTTGTGTGCGTAAAACTCAGCAACTGGGACCAGGCTCATGGGTCGTTCTTAATCCCAGCTGAGAAAATCCTTCGTCATTTTGATCAAAGAAATGTAATCTGTAAAGCATAGGTAAGAAACTCAGATTCATAAAGCAAGACAGAGGTTGAGCTACAATTCCACAGAAGCATTAAACTCCCAAATTCTTAGCTTTCTTTTTGTAAGAGACTCTACCTACAGAGAACAATATGGACTAAGCAGTGTCTCAGAATTGGGCTGTCTTCCAGACTCTCTCTCACCTCTCCAGAGAGTGTCTGAAAAAAACCTGGCATTGCAGAACAAGGGATGCTTGAAAGTTGGCACCTCTGGTGCTTCTATGAAGCCTCAGGTGCTTAAATACCTGCATTTGTGATCTTGAATAAATACTAGATTTCATGGAACAATTTTGCTCCAAGTGCATTCACTTCATGTACAATGGAGGGCATTTTTCCGTAAAAAAGGAAAAGAAGGGTCTTTCCTTTGGCAAGGTCCTTGGGGAAAGACAAGAAAGGTTCACAAACACTCTTCACTGAGGCACACTCACCCTGAAAGTGCTTGTGTGGGCATCATGAAAATATTGTGGGCTTCAGCTCACTGAGGAGTGAGACCTGTGCTCGTGAGGCAGAAGACTGATGAGACACCCCAGGGAGCAGCTGTTGACTGGTGCACAGTCAGAACAATCCCTTCACTGAAGAACATCTGAATAACCAGCAGTGTGGATACACAGCCAGCAGACTCAGGGTGAATAATACTGCACTAACAAATTTGTAAATTTGTCTGTTTGCACAACATGAGCTCAGACTTCAGGAGAAAAGTCAGTAATAAAATGAAATTTTGACTGTTGAGGTGAGAAGTGATGGTTGCATTGGATTTTGGAGACAAAAGGAGACATTTTGTAAGAGTCAATGTTCTATTTGAGGGCCCCTTTTCCTCTACTAGGTCCTGAACTGATATACCTCAACCTTAGCAATGTTCTGACAGCTGTTGGGATGGGAAAGGCCATGGTCTGCCAAGTAAAAGCCATATTCCAGGATCACATCCAGAAGGCAGAACATTAACATTTTGTTAAAAAACAAGCAAGATTCTGCCACACAATGGCAGCAAGATGTGCAGCATTGGACACTGTGGACCACGGTTATCAGCTTGAGGAAAGGGCAGGTCACTAAAAGCTTAAACGAGTGGAAGAGGTGGCCAAACACATTCATGGAATTTGCAGCTATTAAGTATCATGAAAGTATCAGGATGGTCTGGGAAAGCACCTGGTTGCAAGCACCAGGACGTGTCCTGTTTTCAGACTTATTCCGAGCCATAAATGGGTACAGCCAGAGGCAGTGCTTGGGTTACCCAGTCCTCAGCCTTTAGCAGATCTCTGGGCTCCTGGAGTTCTCCTCTTGGAACTAATTCCCTTCCATACAAATGCTTGGATATCCATTCTATTACTACACACACTATAGTTCACTGGCCAGGGCTGGCAACTGGTAAGGAAAGCTTAAACACAAGTTCCTTAATTCTCTCTTAAGTTTCAGCATGTGAAAGCTCCAGCTGTCATTGCAGCGAGAGACAAAATGACACCATCTTGAGACTCCCTAAAATTTGCTTATCCCCTCAGCAGCTACAATTCTATGAAATGCTGAATTAGCAAAAGGTGCTACAATATCATAAGCTGATGAAATCACTCAAGACACTGGCACATGGCTCAAAGGTCCCAAAACCTATTTGCTGGTAACCATGGCACTGCAAATTCTGTTTGCTAAATACTGGCCCTGAAGGGAAGGCAAAGGTGAGAGGCTTGTAGGGGGCATGATACAGTGCATGTTGCTAAGCCACTGAGCAATAACATGTTGTGTGTTTCATGGGTGTGATGGCAGCAGTCAGAGCAGGCATGTGACTCAGCCCCACCAACACTGAATCGAACCTTGTAAAGCACATGGCTAAATTCTCTTCTTATCTCCAATGGATACCAGAGGAAGAAAATAAAAAGCTGTCAAGAAAAACCTTTCAATTTACTTACGTTCATAGAAGTATCAAAAGATTAAACTGCTAAGCTGGGTAATTTTTCAAATGCTTGATACTTCCTTGATGTAGGATAATCAGGCCTTTCTGAGTTTATCCATCAATATCCAGTCAGTAGGAGCAAAATTAAGTTCCCAGTCACCAGGAATAACCACTCTCAGACATCCTAAGCTTTCAAGATGAGGCTGGTTTTGGACAGGAGAGCAAGTATTCAGCTGATCCCTGAACCCTTGGGGCCTTAGGAGCCCAGCTTCCATTAATGTCCCACTGACAAGCAAAGAGCTTTGATGCTATGTAACTAAACTCAGCACAGAGATCTTGGCGTTCATGAAATAACCAGTAGGAATTGGCCTGGCCAGGCTCTGGCAATGCTGCAACCAGAGCCCAACAATGTGGTAATGGGTTCAGCCTCCCTAAAACTCTGCACTGCTTCGTGAGTAATGTCCTTTGGCTAAACCCCCCCCTTATGTCCCCATTGGGACAATGTGACTTCGAAAATACTACCTTGCCTGTCCTACAGTCTAAATGTCAGCCAGGAAAAGAGAAGGAAGGAAAGCAAAGAGACATCAAGTGTTGCAGAGCATGTGCTCTCAGCTGCCACTCTGCTGAGTCATTCCTGCTCTCCCCAGCACTCTCGGGTTTTTGGACAGGATAAGGCTGTCTCCATTCATCTTTCCTGGTCACCCTATGTAGGTGTTTCCTGCGAGTATGAGTGTTGAAGAGCCTCAAGTGCTTCTACAGACACTAAACTTCATGTGGTTAGTAAAAATCATAATTTACTGATACCAGCTGACTCCTGGGATGAGCAGAAACATGCTGGGGTCAAGCTGTGCAAATTAACCCTATTAAACTATTCTTCAGTGGCTGCCTGTGCTCATGAATACAGTGTGCACATGAAGGGAGCCGTGGTGAGAGCAGGTGAAGGAGAGGATGAGGCTCCTGCTCCCCGTGGTTGCAATGTGGTAAGTCTGGAAGGCACCACAGCAAGACCTTTGTTGAGGACCAGCTCCCTCACTGATGCTCAGAGTGCAGGAGAAAACTCACATTATCAGTTTCACTTCTGCCTTATGGCTGACAGCCACTCGAAGACAGGAGGTCAGGGATCAGTGGAATGGAATTAAAGCAAACCGTTTTGATCCCTTCTCCCTGCTCCCTGCAGCACATGAAACTGTGCTTTAGAAAAGTCTAAATTCACACTCTAAATCTCTTGATTCCTACATGCACCAACTCTGTCATTCTCCAGTACTATAGCATAAGCTCCAGAGATCAAGCTGGGTTTTAGGTTTGGGTTGTTCTGGGTTTTGTTTTTTTTTTTTTTCCTGAAATTCTACCCTCACAGCATTTTCAATTAAATTTAGGGCACCGACACAAATGGCTTCTCTTCTTGCACCCAAAACTATTAACCAGCAGTCTTTCTACCCCACCTCTGTGACAATTACCTCTCATATGGTAATTGGCCTCTCTTCATAGCATACAGCTGAGACTCAAATGCCTGCATACAGGGTCGAAGTGAAGTTTGGTCCCATTATGTCAGTGGCAGTATTCTCATGCTTCGAAAAGGTTCCCTGAGACCTGAGCCTTCAAATGCACATGTATGACCCACAGCAGAAGACCTGTCCCAAAGCTCAAAACCCCATTACGCACCCAGTGTCCAAGGTGCACTCACTGCATCTTCCTTTGGGAAATGCTAGTTATGTATTACATGTACTGCTGCACATATGGGTGCTACCCACAGCTTTTCAAATCCACTTCTTCATCTTTATCTCAGGAGAGGTCTTTAACATCTATGATGTCTGTACCCACTGATCTCTGTACCTTATAGATAATGCAGCTACTTGGCATAGTCTGGATGTCTTAAATTAATGATGAACTAAAAATGATTTTACAAAAGATGCTGTACTAAAATTTAGGTAGAGCAAGAGCATGCCATGGACATTAAAAAGATGACAGGTAATTCTTCAAAGTGTCTGTGAGAGAGACCCTGGGATGCTTCACCTTGTCACCACACCAGCAACATTTTCTGTGACCACTGCTTTGGTCACCTTCTTGCAAAAATCTACGTGGTGAATTGAGTGTTTACAGAGGTAAAGGTAGGGCAAAAGGAAAGCCCATATTGTTCCCTCCTCTCTTTTCCAGGATCCAGTTCAAACATAATGCATATTGCTCTGGACTTCAGGGAGAGAATTATACTTGGCACAAATTAGGCATATTTTTCAGTCTTCAGATCTCTACTCTTCGTCAGATTGCAGTAAGCATCTGGATCTGTGCACTCATAGTTCACATACAGATGGCAACTAGCAGACACCATCTCTGTAGTAATGCATTATCAGTAACAAAATCTGGCAATGATATGAAAAGAACACCCTTTACAAACCTGCTTAGTTTTCCTGTGAGGTTTTCACCAGATTAGGACTGCAGGATCCAGTGTATCTTTCATTAACCACACTGAGCTCTTCAGAAAACCAGTTTCAATATGACAAAAAGCCCTAACTGAGCACCCAGCAGCCGAGACAAGCTCGTTGTGTTACCTTGTTGGAGGCACACTCAGTTAATCCTTGTGGAAAGTCCCCTCCAGTCCCCTGAAGTCATTGCAACAGACACGCGAGCGTGCGTGCATGGGTATAAATAAAAAAATGCATCATGGACCTTGGTCCAAAAATCTGGCCTTATTTGTAAGTGCTCCCCTTGCCACGGCCTTTTCTAGCCCTGACGTGGTGGGGAGGAGGAAGGTGTCACCTGTTGGTGTCCTTGACAGATGTAAGTGTGGTCATGCAAGGGGAGACATTTTAGAAACAGGGAAGGAGGGAAAACCACTCTTGGCAGCAACCAAGGGTCCAGCAGAGCCCCTGATGAGTAGTTCAGCCCTGAACAGAAACGACAGGTACTCATAGTGAAAGGGAAGGAGAGACTGGAGAAAAGGCAGAGCAGTGCATCTCTGCTCTGGGAGCAACACAGAGTGGTGCTAAGGGCAAAGCATATTCACCCAAAAGCCCACCTCCACAGAACCTGCTCTGCCTAGTGATGATCAGAGTTTGTTAAAAAGTTCTAAGAAAACATTAGGGAAATATGGTTTTGGACCACATTCATCACACGTCACCCATGTGACTGTGAGGTCAATTCCATGTATCTTGAATGTAATCAGCAAGGTATGAGCTATCTTCTGGTGAAATGTTAAGATTTTATGGTAGTTTTGTATTTTGTTTATAGTTGTTTGTGCTTTGAAAAAAAAAAAAAAGCCAATGATTTGGATGTAGAATTTTAAAGAGACAGAAGAATTTGTGTCCTTGCTATGCTTCTTTGCATGAAATTATTGAGGAGAACTTTTTCACACCACTTTACAGATTCTGGTCTCATCCTTCACCCATTTCATCATCTTATGTTCTCAGGTTTACATGGATGTGTAAACTTCACTATGCACAGGGGTGAGTGAGCACGGTCAGAGCAGCCAGGGTTCTGGACACAGCTGTAATGCACAGTTCAGCATCTGGTGTCATGACATTAGAGCAAAAGGATTGTTTCATGAGTTAATTCCATGAGATATTAGTTGCTTATATTTGGCTTTGGCTGCTTTAACCAGAAGTAGTTGTATCCTTGAACCATGGTAAAAGCACATTGATTTAAAGTGTGCCTTTTTGCAGTCACACAAGTGCCTGTGCACAGAGCCTTAAACAGACCAGCACTGCGGGTGCACACAAAACCCACTCTCCCATGTGTTAGCAGTGCCAGAAAGCCACAGGGAATGAAAAGCATTCCCTCCTTAGCTGAGTAGTGGGAACCTGTATTTCAAGTCATTTCTGTTTGCAGAACTAAACTGAACTCCTCTGCAGCCCAGGTGGGAGGCAGAGCACCCCAGCTCCTGGCAGCAGCACGAGCTGCAGAGCTCCTGGAGCTCCAGACCCAAAAGGAAAACCTCCACAGCAGGCAAGGGCAGAGCATATGCCACCTCCCCGAAGACATGACCCTCAAAACATCAGAGGCAGCAGCTCTGCTAACCCCCCCACGAGCTGAAGTTCAGGGAGACAGGAGTTTGGGAAGCTGCCTCCTGGGTTCTGGGGAGCAGGGGGGAGTCCTTTACCCTCTAATGCCCAGAGGGCAAAGAGTGCCCAATACCTCGTTATTTGAGCAGTATTTGGGCAGCACAGGATGTTCCAGTGTGGATAAAGTTTTGTCATAAGATTGCAAGTGTTCCCAACATGAGGGATGCCCCATTTTCTACACAAGCACACAGCTGCCATACCAGAACTGGGCAGAACTGGAAAATTATACCATACATTAATGTGGCATGTGAGAGGGTTACGGTTTACCTTTTGTTCTTATTTAATGAGAGAGTGGGAGAGGAGGGGGTTAAGGGAGGGGTGAGATCATGATAGATGAAGAGAACTGGCTTGGCTAACTCTCCATAGCCTGTAGCTACTGCAATATTTATGAAAGGGAAGGTGCACCTTGGCAAGCTAACCTGCCTGAAATTGGAAGGTTTCAGATGAAAGGGAAACCCTGTAAAGTAAAACTGAGTGGTGCTTGAGAGGAGCACGATGGCAGGGAAAGAAAAGCTATCTCCTCACCAGGAGTTTCCATTTCTGAATGCTTTGCTTTGCCCTAAAAAAAAAAAAATAAAATAAAATAAAATAAAATAAAAAAAAAAAAAAAAAAAAAAAAAAAAAAAAAGAAAAAAACCACAAAGGAAAGCAACTTGGCCAGGCCTGCCCACTCCCAGAGCACAGGAACCAAAGTGCCAGCAAACATCCAACTCCCTTTTTGCTTTTCAAAACTGGCAGAAGTCCCCTGGTGTGTGCTAACACTGCACATAGCCCTGCCTGTGAGGCTGGAAGGGTCCCATCCCCAGAGTGGCTGATTTCTACCGCATTTTCCTGAATCTTGAGGTTATTTGCACAGACAGGGCAGGGCCCTTGGGTGTCCATTACAGGTCTGCTTTTTCAAGAGGAAAAGCTTGAAGATGCTATCATGAATGGCATTTCCTGCTTCTCCTACAGTTCTTATTGACATTAAAAAAAAAAAAAAAGAAAGAAAAGAAGAATTTTCTGTCAGTGTTACCAAGACCTCTTATTTACCAAACTCTGTGAGCACAGGGCTTGGACCTTTTTAGAAGAAAAAAAAAGCAGGTAGGTGATAAAAATGTGAATGTCAGCATCCTCCAAAATACTCCCTTGATTTCTTTTTAGCACAAGACATGGAAGTAACTTTGAAAAATTTCAGGAAAATATTTGATATAATATAGATAATTTTTAATTAAGATCTTGCCTGTGGGCAGACCCACAGCTCTGGCATCTCTTATCTGCCAGCACAAGGCACTCCCAGTATCCTGTACTCCTATGGAAGGAGCAAGCTCTGTAAATGCAAGGGTGGGTTTCTTTTAGTTGCTTAACTGTTTCCTCCACAAAGACAGCTCCAAAGCAAGGTGATAAGCCACTTCTGGAATTGGAGGAAGTTTTATTTTTCAATTTGGATGAAAAATATAAATCACATTTTCTCCTCCCACCAAAAAGAAGGGTTTCAACCAGGCTGGATGAGCGGCTGTGCTTTCTGTTGCCTTCATTTTTAAAATTATAATTTCCCTAATTTTGATCTCAATCTATCACTAAATACAAAAGAGCGGTCTGAAAGCTTCAAAAGAGAATGGTGTGATTTTTCCAGCAGTTTTTCTTATTGTCCCTGCCTTCCCACGCCAGCCCTGGCACACAGGGGCAGGGGAGGAGAGTGCTTGGCACTCTGGAGGTTCTCACACCCCTCTCCTGTCTAGACCAGGGCTATGTCTGATTTTCTATCACCCCAAGGCTACAATTTCCAGTGAAGAAAGTATTAAATTCAAAACCATCTGCCCATCTCGGCTCCTTCCGAAAAGTCAAATCCCGTCAGAGGCCAAATTCCCACGTCTGGCATCAGAAAGGCTCCTGTCCCATTTGCAGCTGTAACATCATCATTGCCCAACCCATGATGTTAAAGGCTCTCACAGCCTTCTTGGGGCAGGGACAGACACTCAAGGAAAGCCAGAATTTCACAGGGGCTCAGGGAAAAGGGTGGGTACAGCATGGAGCAAAGGTGCTGGGAGCTGGGCAGGATTTAACCCATTTAAATTTACTCCTTGTCAGGCTTGTTCTGTTGTCCTCCAACTTTTCCCTGCAGAGACCTTTGGCTCAAGTTTGCTTTCTGCCTGCTGGGCCAGAATCTCATCTGCAGCATTAATCATGGGCAGCTCTCCCCGGGGCTCGGTGGCAAGCCGGGGTCAGCGCTGGGGTGCCGGGAGGGGAGGAGGAACACGGGGAGTCACTCAATCTGCTGCCTGGTGTCACAAGTGATTTATGGCCTGCTTCAAACACAGCCATTGATCTGTTCTGCTTTCCCCAGCACGCTTGTCAGCGTGTAATAAAGACAATGGGAATTCCTGGGTGTTGAGTCAAAGTTAAGCATGCTCAGGTTTACTTATTTGAAAAAACACCCCTGAAGTCTCCCCATTTGGGAAACAGCTCAAGATTTACAATCCTGCAGAAATTTGCAAGGGTAAGAACAAGAAATACAACCCCAACCAGCCCTTCAGGCAGCTGGCCAATTAATCTTCCCTTTGCTGTCTGCTGCTTGTTCTCCTTTCTGCCTTCAGCAGTTTTGGAAGATCTAAGCCAGGCAGCAGCAGTGACTTCCTCACGCCTGGCCCGCAGTGAACCCCTGAGATCCGTCCTGGAGGTGAACCCAGCCATTCCTGGGGCTGCATCTCCCAGAAGGGCTGCTCTGGCAATCACCTGCTGCTCTCTGTGCAGGTGAGCCCGAGGCCAGGCCAAGCACCGTGTGGGCTCAGCGAGGCAAGGGCTCTGTAGCCACAGGAGCTTACCAGCAGATGTCTGCTCAGCTCCACTTGGCTCAGAGGACCACAGACCTCAGCAGCTCTGGGACTTGGGGGCATTGCTAAGAATGGTTCTCTTCTCTCCAGGGATTGCTGCAAGGAGGGAGGAGGTGCAGGGGCAAGCCAGGTCAGGCCAAACATGACTGTGCCAGAGGCACTGCAGGATGTTCGTGGCCAGGGATGGCACAAGGTACTGAGGTCTCCCTGCACTGCTCCCAGGTCACCTGAAGCCACAGCCCACGTGTGAGTTGGCATCCAGGCCATGTAGGATGAAGGAGAGCATGGACTGGACAACAAGAGAAGCACCTTGCCCAGAAGGCAACCCAGATGTCACCAGGAAGTTCATACTGTTCTGTACTTGCAGGATCTGTCCTTGATTATAACAACAGTGGCTTCTCATTTCCATCAAGAAGGAAACAATTCTCTACAGCACAGCATGGGCTATATATTTAAAATACTGAAAGGGTAATACTTTTGCCCAGTAAAATGATGTAAGGCATCTTATTCTCTTGCCTTGCTCTTAATTAAAAAGCAAATAACTAAATATCCCAAATAAAACAAATCCGTATTTTCTGATACAAGCTTTTAAAACAAAAAATTTGCATCTTGCAGCAGAAATATGTCAGCAAACTCCCAAAATTCTACTTTTCAAGAGTAGTTTTCCTAAAAGTAGCATTTCCAATACATTCTTCTCTCTCTAATCAGAAAACATTGACTGAGAAACCTAATAAGAAAGTAGTTGATAAGCTCCAGCAATTTTTATCCTTACGATGTATTAACTTTCTCAGCAAAAAAAATTCTCATTAACAATTACTAGGCAGTAGAATAATGAGACTGCAGGAGCTGCTCCACGGATCTCATTAAAACTGCCAAACTAGGAGCACGTCATGCTCCATTTCAGAGCACTCACAAATGCTCAGCTCCTCTGGAAAGGCAGGGGTGAACCATTTTCCACAGATATCTAAAAACACAGAATTCCCAATCAGTAGATATTGAGAAAATGTTGGCCCCAGTTCAATGGATTTTCAATTTCAGCTACTGTACATGTCATAACAATCAAACTGTGAAATAGAGAGCAGCAGGTTCCTAAGAAATATTAACGCCAAGTCTGATTGAGTAATGAAGGAAAATGCACACCTATGGGACTTTCCACAATTCTTATCAGTTCTCAAAAAACCCCAAGGGACACACATCTTCCAGTCTCTCTTTTTTTCTGGGATGAACTTTCCAGCACTCTGGGGAGGAGGGAGAGAAGTTGGAAGAATGAAAAATCCCTTTTGAATGAAACATTGAATTAAATGCCAATAAAATGTTGATATTTAAAACACCCACTCACATATGGACAGTCTGGGAAGGTCAGCCCACAGTGATGCTGGATTCCCAGCCCAGTGCATAGAACAGCTTCACATTTTCCCTATCTGAGCACTATTTTCAGGAAACTCAGTCCTCATTATTGTATCTTCCCATTTGAAGATTGTCTGCAACATCCAAAGGGGCAAGAAAAATTGGGAAGAGGTGATCTCCTAGGAAAAGAGGCCGTTTTGTGGCCAAAATCCAAACTGTTAGGACAGAAGAAAGGAGTTCTTGACTTCTGTACTCCAGTTTTTATTTGCCCTCCCAAATCACAGCAAAGCTGTCACTACAAGTACAGCAGAGGTATCAAATACCCCCGCCACAGGAATGCCAGCATCTTTTGTGTAGATTAGCACCACTAACTCGTTTGCCTTTCTGAGGCAGATTTTGTGACTTTTCTTGTCCAGAAGGCAAGTCTCAGGGTGATAAAAGCAGCCAGCTTGTCCTGCTAGCAGCACAGACACTGCCTCATCTCTGTAGCAGAGGGAAGCTTTTTCCCAACAGACCCTGCCTGGCTAAATCCTACTGTAGCAACCAGCTGGAGTCTGCACGTAAACAGCACACACATCCGAAAGCAGCTGGGCAGCTTGAGTAAATGCTGGCATTCACAGCAGAGCCCTTGGAGCCCGGCTCAGGCACAAAAACTCTCTGCAGCACAAATCTTGCAGTATGGTGCTCTCAGCTCTGTGATTGAGCCCAGGGGTGGCTCCCCTGAAGAATCCCAGGATAAACTGGTGCAAGGAAAAGATTCTGCTGGTACACATCAACCCCTGACTTCAGTGTCAGCATTCTCTCAACTGAGCAGGATTAAGTCTAGAAGTTTATGGCATCACCTCAGCAGGAAAAGGATTTGTGGGGGTCTGAGGACATTGTTTTATACTGGTTGAAAATCTGGTCCTAAATGTTTTACAAAATTTGGTAGAAAACTGCACAGACTGCTGCCAAGAGGGATGCTCATTCTGTGGCTTTAGAGGAAAGAAAGAGGAAGATTTGAACTTGTGACTTTCCCAGAATCACACAGTAGAGACCCAGCAACAGAAGTGCTGCATTTGAAATAGGATCATACAGTGCCAAACACTCCCTCACACTCTCCCAGATAAAGTGAAAGGAGTTGCTCTTCCACCTCCCAGATTAAGCCTTGAACAAGGCAATTAATTTGAAAAGGGCAATTTGATTAGACTCAATTTTGCCTGGAGTAAAAAAACATCCATTAAATAACACCAGCATGTGAAAAGGTGCTCAGTTTCCCCTGGGCTTTCTGGCTGTGTCATCTGGGAGTATACATGGTAATGGATTCATCAGAGCTAAAGGTGGCAAGCTGGAGTTTAACAAGATGCTGTAAACCTGGTATTTTTTATTTTTCAAACTTCACATAGGAAATAACCCCAAGATGCTCAGGTCTTGACAAGACTGACAGCAGGAAGGGGTACACGGGGAAGTGACAGACACCTGCCTGGGTTCTTTCCACCCTGAACACAGTGCAGGAGCTGCCACACCAACAAAACCAGTGTTAAAATCACCTCCAACAAACCAGGAAAAAGCCATTTGTGGCAACTGGGGGATACTGCACTTGTGGGAGATACTCCCATGATCAGGCTGCAACCAGATAGTCTCACTGGTTCAAATATCTAGAAGTCTCACATCTCTACACTCAGGAATGACCTTACAGCCACAACTTCCTTTTACCAGTTTAAATGTGGTTTGTTAAATTTATCTGAGCAGCAGATGAGAGCCCTTCCTGGAGGACCAAAGAGGCAGAGCTACAGAAACAGCAGGTGAGATGCAGAGCCATCACTGCTCTGTGCTGTGTGTGCTCTCCACCCAGGGTGCTGGAAAGTGCTCTCTGCGTTCTAGCTCAGTGGCTGTGCATATTCACCCACCCACATGGGCTCATTGACTGCTCTGCAGTATTTTCTAGGCACAATCTGGTGATGAAAAGCCCACATTGACACAGCCTGAGGTACACTGCCACCAGGCACGTGCTTGCACAATTAATATAGCAGCAGAAGCAGCAGTGCCTCTTGGGACACCCAATTCAGAGCCACAGAGGGGAAAACCAGTACCCCAATCACACAGATGCCTTTGGGAGCATCTGTCAGTATTGCTTTAACATGGTATCTGCTGGTTCATGCAGCAACAGGCTCATTTAGCACTAAATGGGTAACATTTTGACTATAGCTGTTTGAGCCAAGGTTGCAGAGGACATCATTAACCACGATACACAGCATTACTGCATACCGCTATTTGGCTTGAGTTCATGGCAACCCCCTTGGAAAAACTTGGAATATCTGCTTATTGTGCAAATTGTAACAATAGTCTTTGTGCCCTCCCTGTATGGTAATGGAGTGTGTTTAAGCCACTGACAATGCTGAGTTCCTTGAAGTTGCTAATGGGTTAAAGCTGGGACATCTGGTGAAACACTAGCCTCAGCTGTTCCTCAAGTGACATCTTCTTGGGTCAAATTTATCTCTTCTTGCCAGTCCATCTGCTCACAGCCTGTCAGAGATAAACACTTGAGAGCCACAGAGCAAGTGAGGCAGCAGACAGCAGTGAAGGACAGCATCTTGGAGTCTAACTAGATAGTGATATGGGAGCAAAAATAGCCCCAGTGCTCTCTCCCTCTCTCAGTCATCCTCCTCCCGTTGTGTTCCAGGGTCAGGGTCAGGCCAGGGAAGCAGTGTGTGCCACACTGAGTGCAGAGCCCAGACTAGGCTGCCCGAGGGCTAAGGAGAGGCTTGCTTGTTCCCTAAGGTAATAAGGAAAAAGCCAACAGGCACAACTCAACACACAACTGTACTTGCTCGTCCTCCCAACGTCCCAGGGGAAAGGTTCACACTTGAGCTTCGAGCTGGTGAATGTTCATTTCCTTCTTCAAGGCACTCCAGAGCTTCCCAGTCTTTGCTGGCCACCCCTGGGCAGCCCTGCCTCACAGCAGCTCGGAGCAATGCAGCAAGAGGAATAGGGGAGCTGGAGGCTGCCAGGGAAGGCACAGGTGAAATGTGCTGCTCAGTTTCCAAGGAACTGGTACATTCAAGGTCCATTCCCTCCTTGCCCATGTGTCTAGCAAGGACATCTTTTTGCCCGAAGGCAATGACTCTCACTGTAGACGTGTCTATAACACACACACAGACACAGACACACATGCACACACACAGAGCATTCTCCAAAGCACAAATTCAAGAGCTTCAGGTCACCCTGCAGCCTGTAAAACAACAAGGTGGAAGTTGAAAATGACTTTCCCCTCTTTTCCAAAGGGATTATGTATCTGAGACCAGAATGCCATAAAACCCATCCAACAGGGAAAATACTGCAAGGATTATTGGAAGTTAACTGGTGTGTGTATGTGTAGAGTGTGTGTGGGGAGTGGGCAAGGAATCACTTCACATTAAGTGTACTCTGGGAAAAATAGATTAAACTTTCCTTGGTGTCAGCTTTTCCTTGGTAAACTTTCCTCTGAAGATGCATTAATCCTATAGGTCTTAATCTGGTGAATAAATATTTTGGTTCAAGATGAACAGACACAGCACAAAGACAACAGCTTTGCCCCACGAATTACAAAGTAATATTCACAGCTAAACAAGCACTCTGCGCTCTTATGTCTTGCTACCACAGCGGTGATGTCCTGCAGCTAATGAGGATCAGTTTCAAGCTGGCCCTTTTGTATGCAATGAGAAACTCTACCTTGAGTCACTCAGATTCTTTCACAGCAGTGTCATAGCACTGCACTGTGCTATTGCAATGCACCTGCTCGTGGCCTGATGCTGCCCCAAACACTGCAAGGAAACATCATCATGACCCCCATGAAGCAACAAGGCTTCTTGGCATGCTACAAATACCCTTGAAGAGAAAAAGCTCTTTCACACTGCCAGTGCTATGCAATTGCTGTAATGAGCCACACGACTGTAAGAAAAGCATTTGCTTTCTCCTTCAGAGACTTCTCCATCCCCCCAATTAACCACATTACCATCGTAACGAGGCCCTCGTGCCTGGCGCGTGCTGGCAGCTGTCAGAGCCCATGGCTCAAGACATGTCTGATGCATTGCTGCACAGCAGATCAGGGCACAGACATTTTAGAGTGCGTCAGACACCACATTTCTCCATCCTTGAAACTGATCCTACCGGAGTGTGCTCTCTGCAGAGCCAGGACTTTAACCCGAGAGCGCAGCTGCATTTTTAAGTATCATGTTAATACAGTGTTGTGGTGGGGATTTTGTTCAAGGGAGGATGGCTCCACTCTGACCTTTGGCTCCAGAGGCACGCTTTAAAATTAAAACCTTTCTTCTTCAGTGACCCACCACTAATTTATCTCCATTCATACAATAGTGTGATTCTAAAAACCATTTGCATTTTCATCTGGTAGTGTGCATGGCACTTTGTACATGACAGCAAAGGACAAGAGAAGAACAATATGTATTCTTTATTTTTAACCCTAGAAGTCTTTTATAAATGTGTTAACTCACAAAAGGGAGAAAGACCTTGGTATTGACCATCTGGCATGGTGGTATCCCAGCTCTGAGCTTGGAGTCAGAGCTGCAGACCAAGAAATTACATTAAACCAACAGTAGAGCCAAGCCAAATGGCTCCTTTGGGAGCCTAGACTCTGGTGGAAAGGGAGCAATGAGGATGGTGGCCAGGAAGCACAGCAGCAGCACTGGGAGCCCTGCTCTGCTCCTGCTGCCACATGCTCCTGAGCCATCGTGGCAAGTACTTTCTTCACCCTGAGTTTGCTTCTGCTCTTGCACTGCCCCATGCAGTGGGAAGCCTGCAGCCACTGCGTGCCCACGGGGCGTGCAGAGGTCTGACCATCCCTGCTGAGCATCCTCGGCACAGCCGGATCCACTCTAGAAATGAGACTTATGCTTTTAATTGTGCTACCCTCTAGTGGCCAATACCATCCCCTTGGAGCTGGGATCTCCACTCCTAGCAAAGGAGAGGCCTTGGACCACAAACCTTCAAGACCAGAAGTGAGATTGAAGATGTGCAAGAATGACTTCCACGTTTGAAAGGAGACAAGACCATTTGGCAAGGTCAAATGCCACCCCAGCTCTGCTTTGGTCTTAAGAAGGGAAAGATCTCCCTGCCCAAGCTGAGTGGTCTTGATCAGAGCAGGGTGAAGCCAGCTCAATATCAGATACTAGCAGCACGAAAAGCATCACCAAATTATCACTCTTGGCAGGCTCTCTCAGAGAACAGCTTCCTTCCTTCTCCCTTCTGTCTCACACCAGGCACTGCAGCAGCTTGAATGGCAGCAGAAACACTCAACACGTCAATAAAAATGGGTTAGAATTCAAGGAAGGTCCTTGCAATTACTGAGATAATTGCTACATTTCAGAACCAAACATTACTTAATGGCACTCAATTATCTTGTGGCAGGGCCTGCAATGGCAGCAACTAATTGCCTAACTACAGACTTTCTTCTTTCCACCCTGTGTCAACACTCATGCAAGCAATTAGGCCATTGGTGCAGAGAGGAGAGGAGATACCTGTTGTGAAAAGAGGGGTTAAGTGGCAGCCACAGCCATGTTCCAAAGCTCAGAGGACAGGTGCCTTACCTCAGACTTTATAAGGATGAGAAGCAGACCCTCAAAAGCCCAGGAGGGAACAAGGATACAGGCTTTTTCTTCCTGTCTCTGAACAAAGACCTCAAATGACTACACAAGGTGACTAGGGACCCTCTGACAAGCCTATAGGCCACCTAGACTCAGACGCATGTCAGCAGCCTTTCCATTGTTTATCAGTCTGCAGAGTTCACTTATACTAACAAAAGGAATAAAACAGTCAGCTGCCTAAAAGTTAACAGAAGACTTCCCTTTGGTTACTTTCAAGCTTGTTGAAAATCTGTTTGTTGTTAACTTCTTCACTGAGCATCTCTCTCATATGAAAGAGAGGCAAAGGAAAAATAGCTGTACTTTCCTTGTTATTTGCCATTTTATCACTTCTTTACAATTCTCTACTATCTTAAGAACTCTCTAAAGCAGAGCCTTTCACTTTGCTTTGACACAGAACTACTCCTTTCTCTCAAGTTCCTGTCCCTTCTCCCTGGCTTTTTCAGCCTCTCCTCGACTTGAGGTTGAAACACAAGACCTCAGATCAGGCCAATAACCCTTGTGAAAACATCAGGTCCTGGTTTGTATCCCTCACTGGTCATGTTTGGTTTGTTCCTCTGACCAGACAGGATTCACCACAGAGTCAGCCCCAGGCCTTGTGTCCTGAACATTGGCTACCCTGGATCCAAGGGCTTTGCCTGTTCAGCCCTGCTCATCCTTTCCAGACATGAATTCCCAAGTTTTGCTGTTCAGTTACTAGCTCAACTCCTTCCCTTTGAAGCCCCTCCCTGCTACTCTTAAGGACACTTTTTTCTACCCCTCATCACATTTCCACAGAAGCAGTAAACAAACTAGGGTTGACCATCCAGCTCAGAGCCCCTCTTGGGGGCCTTCAGTTTGATGTAAAACTGTCTGTTTTACAGTTTTTTACAGGTTTTTTGTTGTTTGTTTGGTTGGTTTTTTACAGTTTTTTGTCTCACCCTGGTTTTGTATGTTTCTCTGTTTAACTTATAGTCACAGTTTGCTCTCATCCTTTAAGTTACTAAACACTTCTTTGAAGATTTGAGACAAAGGCCTCAGGGCCCCAAAGTTTATACTTCAAATCCCCATTTTCCTCTTTGTTACATTGAGACCTTTCACAAGCTGAAGGACATGGTCTCCTCTCCAGAAGACCACACCAGTTTGTCCTCAATTCTCCCCATCATTCATGTCCTGTGTGTGCTCTTTGGCCTATTCCGGTTACAAGCTGAGAAAGGGGACAGGAGCCAGTGGGGTACTAAGACCTTGTGGACTCAAACTGGCCACTTAAAAGAATCATGACCCAGCAAGGGAACAGTTAACGTTCCCTAAAACTGAGGCAGTTTCATAGCACACAGTTCAGATTGCTAGCAACGCACCCTCTCTATTTTCACACGCACACACATGGGCTAATTGTTTCACAGGAGTAACCTCACCTGCAATTAGCCACTGTTTTAAGTCTTTGATCTCTGTAACTCTCCAGAGGACAGCAAGATTCCCACATGAAAGTGTTTTATTATTTTATTCCACATTTGGGAGTGACCCTACACTTCTGGATTTATTAAATAAAAAAGTCCTTACCTGATCTCAGCGATTCCCATTGAGCTGAGCAAGGCTGTGGCAAGTGCAAAAGCTCCCTTTGGGGGATGGTTCTCCCAGATGTTAAGGATAAGTGAGTACAGCCCCCACCCGATGGCCTTCACCTGCTCTCTGAGCAGACTGCTGCTCTGCCAGCATCAAACCCATGCCGGAGATGGACTTTTTGGGGACATGTCTTGTCTTGCTGATTCACTTCCTAGGGTAAATTTATTTCTTTGAGCTATTGTCCAATTCATAGTTAAGGATCAGCACATGTTGTTCCTTTCCAGGGATTTACATCTGATCCTGTAGCATCAGCTTGGGCCAGAGGGTGCACAGAGCTCCTGAAGAGCCAGTTGCCAGATTTTGCCTGGCTGTTTTTCTAGGGAAAGGGATGGGGCAGAGCAGGTAGCTCAGAGGCCCAAGCCATATGTCTGGTCCCAAAGAAAACAAAACGTCAGGGCCTCAAGGCTCTTAATTAACTCTATTAGAGTGATAATCATGGTCTGCCCAACCCCAGGGGAATGGAAAAAACCCTCCAGTGTGTCATGCATATAAAGGTATTGGACTGAAACGTGAATATTTTCACCCACTGTCAGTGGTTAGAAAGTAGAGGGGGGTGGGAGGACGGTGAAAAAAAGATTCTCAGCTCAGTAGATTCTGATTTAGCACCAACACGTAGGAAACAACCTAAAAGTCAAAGACATTTCTGCGAAGTGTATTTGCTTTTTGCAGGGCTGCTTTAGAAACATCTGAAAATTTTAGACTATATCCTTTACAGTTCACTAGTGCACAGTAAAATATGCCCCTAACCACTTCCTTTTAGTTTTGTTGTTTTTTGGTTTTTCTTTTTTTAATTACATGTGGCTTAAAAATAAATCTCTCCCATTTCCTTGCAAAAGAACAGATAAGATAGTGCTTTAAGAGAGCCAGCACTGCTTCCATGCCTCTGTGCAGGAGCTGGGCTCCAGTGATGTGGCTCTTTTCATCTCACAGGGATATGCTTCCAGAAACTGGTTAAAGGGAGCAGGAGAGGTGCCTGGTTCCCACAGCTACCAGAGTCCATTCAGTGGCTGATACTGCAGCTTCATGGAATCATTGAGAATCCTGATGTGGAAAAGTCTCAGGAGGATTGTGAAAGTTCAGTTCTTGTCCCTGCACAGGATGGCTCCAAGTTCTGCCACTTGGGAGCTTCCTTTTCCCTCTTTGGATATAAAGAGACCTTACAGAAGTCAGGGTGAAGCCACCTCTCCTGAGTACCACCCCAGGGCTGGTGTGAAAGGCCACAACATCTAGCAGGCAGCAAGGGGCAGGAGTTACACTTGTCACTCAAACTGTGTGGGTTTGGAATTTCAGATATAGCACCAGGAAGATGCATAATTAGAGCACCCCAGAAGCTGCTTTAAATTATGAAATCAGCTTAATTTGCCTGCCGCCTTTGGAAGGAAGAGAAAACTTCACAACACCTTTTTTCATCTGAACCTGCAGGCAGGAGATGCTGACCCCAGCCAGTCAGTGGGATCAGCACAGCTTTTTCCCCTGACTTATGCAGTTGTGGACCCCCAGCACATGCTGATAAAGGAGGTTTTAGTAGACAGCCCAAAATGCAGTGTTGTCCAGGTGCAGACCTAGCAGGCTCCCTGGCTCTGCTTTTGGTAGCAGTTTCTCCTGCCAGCTGCCTACCAGTGCAGTGTTCATGTTCATGGACATAGCACATGAGTGGCTCCAAAGTCAAAAATCCTTCCCTCACTAGGCACCAGCTCAACCCATGGTCTCAGCCCTGAAATGTCTCTTTCATCTTCTTTGGTTGTAAAACCTACAGTGTCAGCTCATCTCTTATAAAAGTGTCATATCACAAAGTCTCTCTGAAGTACAGTTTGGCCCAGTTATTAAACCCCCCACAATCACAAATAATGTGTACTCAAAATGATCAGTTAAAGGTTGACTTTGCTTTCTGGACTCTTCACTTTCAGGCAATACATATTTCAGCCTTTCAAACTTTTCTTTGCTAATCTGGGAACTAATTTGCTTCAATGGTAGGGAATATTGAGATGAGGGCAGAGAAGTGCAAGTGGCTGAATGGCCTTGGTTTAATGCACAATCATTCACCAGTTGAAGCATAGCTCATTATCCCCCCACCCTGACCCGGCAGCTCAGCTCAGCTGATGGTGCAGCCACTCTGCACCAGGAGAAGCATGCTACTGTCACAGCCTGGACCCTCTGTCATGCTTCCAGAGCTGGCACGTTAATGGGGAAAGGAAGGAAAGGGTAAGTAACATGAATTTCTCAATTAAAAATCACTGAGTGGTGACACTCAAACTCGGACTTTATTTTCATCTTTAAGCCCAAAAAGCCTCTGGGATATGAGCTCTTCTGCATTGGTAGGGCAGACCTTGTCAGCTGTTTCATCATCTCCTTTTGTCTCACGGTCCCCGACCTTCCCACGTGACTGGAAGAAGTCAGAAAATCACGGTCTGTGCTGCCCTGGTACCTGCGGGTAGCATTCAATAACAGGTGCTGCGAGCAGAGGGCTGCTCCTGCCCTGACCCTCCTGCCAGAACACTGTCAGGCAGCTGCTCTGTCTAAAACCTACTTAACAGAGGACATTGCTTGCCTTTTTTTTCCCCTCCTCCTCCACTTGGAGCTCATTTCTCACCTCCCACTGCAACACTTACCAGAGAGTGTATCCTTCACCTCTAGCTCAGCGTCCCTTTCCTCAGACTAGAAAATCACTGATGATGGGGGTGGGGGTGGCAGCTTGTTCTCAGCTCATTAATCTATCACAAACCTCTGCAGCAGGCTAGCTGCCTCCGGCCTTGATTCATTTTCAAGCACAAAGGATGTTTGTGTCTGATTGGATATGCTGGATAAATGATTCCAAGCTGTGAATTTCATTTCATCACTAAACACAGACACGGGTTGAAATCCTATGCATGAAGTCGATGAGTGAACTTCCACTGACCTCCATGGCAAGGTGGGACACTGGTCACCCTGAAAAATAATAATGTAAATTAGATCAAAGTGGTCTACATTAAGGGGATATGCAAAAAGAGATCATTCACATCATCCTTATCTTTACTCCTGCTCTGTGGATTCACATATGAAGGGGATATTTGCTCTTCTGTATCTCTAGTAGCTGTGAAACAGAAACACATCAAGGATCCTCACAGTCCAGCTCAGATAAACCCCAGAAGCTTCTAACCCAGCCCCAAGATGCTCTTAAAACATCAGTCAGACTTTTCAGCTTTGCTGGTAGCTTGATATCCCTGTAAAAAGGAATGCTTCTCCTCTGGGCTCAGAGAAATCTCTGCTACCTCCGGCATAAAACTTTCCCATGGGGCTCTCACCATCCCTGGAAGTGTCACTGCAGGCTTAGGGCTGGTGGCACAGCTTCAGCACTGCTCATTTTCCAGCAGAGGAGATGACTCAGAGTCCCTTTCCAAGCACATAAAGGGTCCCCCCTCCAAACTGGTAAATCAGTCAAGTGCTCAACATGGAGCTCTTCCCAGGAATCAGGACAAGCAAAAAACCCATTTAATTTCTTATTCTTTCTTCTTAGATGCTAGTGATTGTGCAGTAGGGTCTAGATGTATAGCCTGGCTCTTTTTTTCACAAAGACCCCAAACTTAGACCAGGGAAATCAGTTACAGATTTCAGAAAGTTTCTCTGCCTGTGCCCAGGCAGGCTGGAGTGAGAGTTGTTCTGTCCTGCATGAAATCAGCTGTCAGTTCTCAGCCCAGCCCTGTAGTAGAGCATCCTCTCTGAACAATGCTCCCATATCACGTATAACATCACACAGGAGAGACAGGGGGAGAAAGAAAAGGGAGGTAAACAGGTGACAGAAATAGAGAAGAGAGCAGGACAGACAGACAGTCATGACCTGTGCTTGTTACTAGTGCAGCAATGCACAGCTGCATTCACAGCTTGTGGTCTGTGCTCTGGAGCTGCTGCGGGTCTAATGGCTTCTCCCACTGCTCTGCCATGATGTGGTATGTCCTTGTCTGGGCATTATGGGGCCAGGAGGAAATTTTTAGGGAAAAGCTGCTCAGCATTAACTGTGCTTAGCAGGGTAGTGTGGGCATTGCCTCTCTGACTGAATGATGAATGGCCTCAGCACTGCAGCCTCCACAAAAATGCACTTGCCTGAATCTCTCCACAGCACCTCACTGGCCTCCAGAGCCTAATTCCTGAAATTAAGTACTAGGGCAGAGGTTTTTGGTTTCCAAACCAGACAATGTGCTGGAGAGTGGCCAGAGGCTGTGGGTACACTGAGCGAGGGTGGGGTAATTTGGGGGGAAGCTTTCTGCCTACAGGGAGAGCAGGATGCGTGAGAGCAGGTCTACAGCTCTCAGCTGGAACAAAAATTACCGGCAGATTATCATCTTGATAGCAAGATTTAGTGCAAGGAGGGCCAGGCCAGGTGAGTCACCCCACTACTGCTGCCAGTCGTTGGGGCTACTGATAGCTGTGATAACCCAATGAGCACAGAGTGGGGACGGGCAGGGAGATTGCCAGGTTAGTTATGGAGCTGGGCACTCTGGAATGTCAGCAGCTGCTGCCTGTGCCCCTTCGCAGCACCAGACACTGGAGAGGACAGAGCACAGGGCCCGAGACACAGCAGCTTTTACCACTTGCTGCTCAGGAGGGCTGCACCCGGGGCACAGTGCAGTCACTCCTATCCCAGGAATTGGGTGCGGAAGCAGATTTTGCTCCACCACAAGCTCCCCCTCTGGGGTGCACATGAGAAGCTGAGCAGCTCCCAACCCCAACACAGCAACAGCTGAACCAGGCTCACTGAGCCATGGCTGAGCACCAGGGACTAAAACCTGTGCCAAGCCCAGACCAAAGATCTTAAAGAAATAAAGCAGAAGGGAATATATTCCCCAAAACAAGAAACAGCCTCTCTGGTTGTTTCCAAGAACACCATGCCCTTGTGATACAGGAAGGCCTGGGCTCTGCTCTCTTCAGTTTAGTCACTTGCCACAGCAGATGCTTGAGCTCAGATACTTGTGCTTTGCTTCAGAGTTTGCACACCCAGCACCTCACCCATCCCAGCAGTTAGTGTCATGTCAGGTATAGTTTTGACCCCGTGGTCTCTTACCCTCAGAGAGGGTCTAAATAGAACTGGGATGGGCTCCCAAACAGTCCTGCTCAGTCTATTAGCCAGGGATCACATCGCACCAGAGGGTGTGGAGAGGCCCTTGATACCAAAATGTTTTGACAATCAAACTTCCCCAAGCAACTCTAGGCATTGAGCACAGCTGATGCACGGGTGGCCAAAGCAGCTTTGAGCTGTCCAGAGCTACACAGACACGTAACAGAGAGCTCAGCAAATCATTCCTGAGAAGTGCTGTGAACTCTTGAGTTACTGCTGCACACAAAGCCAGCCGTCCTCACTGTACACGTGGTGCCACCTATGCTGCTGAGTCTGATGGGAGCCCCAGTCCCTGCAAGCTGAGATTCTGGTGCACACTGGTGCTGCTGACTGCTCGGTTTTCAGGAGCCACATACACCCTACAGAGCACAGGAAAGCCACCATCCTCCACAAAACCCTTCCACATGGCCAGCTCTGCACCCACCAGCCCATCCCACGGCAGAGAGATACAGAGATTGCAGATGATGCTGGACAGTCCCTGCAGGCATGAGGCTCCACAGACTCACCACTGTAAGCAGCTAGGGATGGAGACCTCAGACTCCCTGGCTGACACTATAGCAGCTCCTGCTTAAGAGCAGAGATAGTGGCTGGCCCTGCTTTGCCTTGGGGGTCTCTCTCCCATGGATGCACTCTGAGCCCAAACACATCATCATCTTGCTGGGGCTCCCATCTTCCCTTTGCTCCAGGTGGAAGTGGTGACTGGATGTGATGAGGTGCTATTGGCCTGAAAAATCTTTAGATGTTGCAATTTGTTGCTCAGGGGCTGCAGCTGGACTAGATTAGATTACACTAACCAGAGAGATTTTTGCTGGGTTTCTCCAGCACCAAGCTAACCACAAATCATGAAGCAGCAAGAAGACCTAAAAAAATTTTCACATCTGAACTGCTTTCTCACAGAGCGAGTCCAATTAACAAAAAGTCCCATGAGGTCAAAAGAGAAATGAAAAATTATCATTGGGGTCAGAGGTTGTACAGAGCACTGAGTTTTGAAATTACTCACCCTGCTGCAGCCCAGCTACGAGATTTCCTGTTTGCTTTTCTCTATTTTTGGGGTATTTTACAGTGATTGGAACGATAAATGAAATTCCTACACTAGAAAATATCTGGTGGCAATGGAGATGAGGTAATTTCATGAGTTAACTGTGCCAGAACAATGTGAGAAACATTATGGTTTTATTTTGGTTTAAACTTGGAGGCAAAAGTACACTTCAATCTTTATTTTATTGAAATGGCTTATTCAGCTCAAGAACATATTTTGCATCCCTGTTTCCCCTGCTGCACAGTGGAATATGATGCCGTGCACTCTACTTGTCATAGCTCAGATCCTGTCTTACATTTCTCTAATGCCTTGCATGCTGGAGAGTCTTGTCATGCTTCACAAACTGCTGTATACATGGCCAGAATCAGACATGCAGCCTCTTCTGGGGTGGAAGGCAGCAAGAACTGCGTGTGCTGCACTGGGGGGAATAAGATTCTGTCCCGGAAGAGACGCTTTTGCATAGCATGTCATTAACATCAATCTCTGAACACCCAGCAAGCTCCTGGCTACAAGTTTAGCTGCATCTCAAGGACTGGAAATTTTACTGCTGGGATGTGAACCTGTAGTTCCAGGCAATCTATTTCTGCCTAACCTGCTAGGCTGTCAGTAGCTGTTTTCATCACTTACATACATTGTAGAACAATAATAGATAAATATCAATGTAGATCTCATCCTCCTGCACCTTCTGGAAGGGGTTATGTCTTCTCAAATGATGCTTTTGAGAAAGGAACCAACACCAGGTATAAAAGGAGTCAAGTTGCCAGAAAAGTGTCATCTTCTCTTTCCCACCTCTCATCATCTGCATGTCTCTCTTCTCACTGCCCCACAATGCAAGAAAGAGGCACATCCTGGTGGTTGGGAGGGAAAAAGTGGAGAAGGAGGAGGGACGTGGCTTGCACTGTGATTCTCAATGAGCTGCATCAGCTGCAGACATTGAGGTGTGCATGGCAGTAAAGCTGTGACACAGGTTCTGTTCTCCCAGTGCCTTCTGCAGCCCTCAGGATCCTGCACATCCCTCCATGGTTGAAGAGAGAGCAGTGTGACAACACGATTGACTGTCACACTGAGAGTTTGGTGCCTGGAGCTGGCATGTCCCCACTGAACACATCCCTTGATTCAGGCTCCCAATCCTACTTCCATACCAAACACCAGATTCCAGACATCCTGCAGCTTCTGTGACACCTACCTGGAGTTGTTTGCCACAGCCTACCTGCTCATCTCTGTCCCCTTTCCCAAAAGTATGGATGCCAAAATCATGTCCTGGTGGTCAGAGAGAGGTTCCAGCAAGGTTCTTGTGGAGGTACCTGCTCTTTGCCTTCCAGAACTTGGGAAGATACCGGTGAAAAGGCAGGTGATGCTTAGCAGATTGGAAGTCAACCAAGGGCACCTGCAACCTGGCCACAGTGCTACTACCAGTTTCTTCCTCAACTGGGTATTAGTTTATTTGTTTTGATTTTAAACAGGCCTAAAATCTGGTTATTCTTAGAGAAGGAGAAAGACAGGAAGAAAACACTTTTTCCATTCCAGCCATTTTTAACATCATCCTGATGCTACATGAGAAGAATGATGCTCCTTTCTTCCTGCACACTGAGGAGGTACAGAGGAAAATGCAGTGCCTGTGGCCCTGAGCACTACCTGAGGCACTGGCTGGCAGCTGCAGACCTGGTTTGCAGCCACACACACAAGTGCTGTGGTGTGTGTCCTACCTCAGCCTGAATCACAGCTGCCAGTGGGGGTGAACACCTGGGTTTGCAGGGAATGCTGCCTTCGGCTGCACCCAGCTCCTCATGCTCAGGAAACCACAGCCCTGGGTATGGCGTAGCTGAAACTCTGCAGGGTGAGTATTTTTAAGCAGTGAGCAGACTACAGCTATGTTTTAAAAGGCATTTCCATTTCGGTGGGGTAGAGGTTACAAAGTGGTTGCCTATAAAATGGTATCTAACATAATGAAAAAATCAATTGCTGCTGACACACAATAGCCCTGAGCCAGTGGATCCATCCCTAGTTCTCAATGGCCATGAGGACACAAGTGCCTCCCAAAGCAATCAACTGAATATTCTGCATGCAGGGCCACAGGGTGTTGGGTACCCTGCTAGCTGGAGTTTGCTGGAATGTTAGCTTGATTTCCTAAGCAGTAATGTAGGAATGGGAGGCCAAGGTGCTGTGGCTGAACAGGGCTGAGGCTTCACCTCCAAACCAGTGTCTGGATAATGAGCTTGAAATCAGCAAACAGAAGAATATCAAACTCATTCCAGGCTCTGCCTTTCCTTGCCACAATGCACCATCCCAGATACTTCCTGTTCCTCAACAGCATCTTCCACCTTGAGACATTTGAGAGAGCATTTCCCTTCGTTTCAAAAAGCAACATGTGGGGCAGAGAGGAAACAAAGCTCTGATATCTCAGAGCCACATCTCTGCCTTGTGTATTTCTGTGCCAAAAACCATTGGGGTGGGCAGCCCTGGGACAGCCGCTGTCTCCAGCCCTGACTCTTCTCCCTGACCACGAGCAAATGCAGCTCTGGTTTGGGCCAGGATCTCGTACAGCCTCCAGCGTCATTTGTTCCATCACCTGGACCTGTTGTTTTCAAATGTGCAAGGGGCCAAGGGATATATTTGTTGATAGTATGTATGTTGGTTACTACCAGGACTGCAGTTTTAAGGATTTTCCACATATCGTGTGTCCTGTGTCTGTCCACGTTGCAGTGCAGTGACCCAGACACAACACTGACAGCTGCAGGGTAAATAAATAAAAACAGAGTATTTTGATCTTGGAAGGGGAGGTGGTTTGGAGGGGAAGGGGGGGCCAGGGTGTCAGCAGCCAGAACAGGGTGGCCACAGCTGTGATGGGAACAGATGCGGCACAGGGAGCAGGAGCAGGGAATAAAGTTCTGCAAATGCAAGCAATGCTGGAGAGTCTTGGAGAATGGCACGCATATTTGGGACAGGTGGGAAGTGTTTACATTGAAATAAGAAGGATGATGGCCTGACAGAATGCTGGTCATGTTACCTGTGACCCAAACTGACCGGCCACAGCTCTCATGGGCCCAGATAATCTGAGACCACCATTTCTTTGTTACAGCAATGAATTCATGTAGGGTCCTATGCATTCGTAGGGCTGCTGCTGCTCGGAGGAGTTTTGTCCCTCTCACAAGCAAATTGATGTTGCCTCTAAGCCAGCTTTTATCCCAGTCTAGCTTGTGGTGGGTCTCTGTAGAGTCCCGGTGCGAGGCTTGAACCAGGCAGGTACAAGGCACTATTGAGACCTGAGACAGCAAACCTGACAGTGTGGTCTCCAGCACAGCTGGAGCACAGCTGCTAGTGCCCAAGGACACATATCTGACTCACCCCAAACAGCAGCTCTGCTGTGGCTGGGTACCAAGCTGGTTACATTGGTTTATTGGCTTTAGTGCTTGGTTTTTGTTTTGGTTGTTCTGTTTGTGTTTGTTTGGTTGGTTTCTTTTTGTAAGTCTAAGACAAGTTGTTTCTCAACTGATGTTTAAATGATGAAACAACTAGAGTTGCACACCTTTCAAATTGTCAGAAGCAGCCGAGCTGCCAGGAGGAGCTCAGTGAGGCTCTTGCAAAGCAGGCGATCTGCTGCTGTCTGCTGCCTGACTCAAGTGGCATTTGGGTACAAAGCAGCTGTGCTGTGTGCTCTCTGCTGATGGTCATTAAAGACAGGAGGTTGTGGGCGTTGTTGCAGGGGATCTTTGCAATGCTTCACTGAATTTCCTCCATTCAAAGGACTTATCACAACAAATGACGTGAACAAAATCCTTATTCTGGCCCTTTATACCCTTTCCATAAAACATTAAGGGCTGGGTTTTTCAAGAACCCAAGGCACATGTGCCCCCATTTAAAACTAGTGGAGGGCTGGGAACTCATCTCCCTAAGATGCTCTTGAAACACCAGCTAAAGGGGTTCAGCTGAGCCCAGCAAAGGAGGACAGCACGGCTGTCACACCTGCATTACCCAAGGGTGGCAAGGAGACTTGTACAGGGTGTGCATGTGCAATGTGTGGTGCACTGAAGAATAGAGACCAGAGCATCCATCTCCTAAGCCTGCCTCCAAGCTTTCCTTTTGCTCCTGGCTTCTTCCTGACTCTTGTGACCCATGGGAGAAGAAATCCTTCTGATTCAGAAGGATGTCATGGGAGGATGCTTAAAGGCAGCTTTCAAGAAAGTTTGAGCATTTCTAACCAAGTTGGAGAAAGGCTCACGAACACAAAGTCATGTTGAGAGACATTCCCTGCATTTATTCACACCCTATCCCCTAGATAAAAATGGCTTTGTATGTTAAGTTTAGGACCACAGAAAGCCCAGTGGATAGCAAGGGATTATCACGAAAGGGCAGCAAGGCAGTAAAAAAAAGCCTGAGGGACATTTTGTACAATTTCCATGAAGTGAATAATTAATTCAAACTGTATACTGACAGCTCTGGGAGTGTCCACTCTGGAGATGTTCAAAGAGTCCTTTGCTGCTTTGGGCTCACTTTATATTGAGTGTCCTAAAAAACCACTTCAGCTATGCATTTCTTTTCAGTTACACAGAATGCTCGAATGCCAAGGGATCAGGGAAAACTTTGTTATTAAAGAGCTGCAAGACTTTAACAAGGTACATAGTCATTAGAATGTTGTTGAGTCATGAAAATACTCTCAATAATTTGAAATTAATGTTTAGTGTGTGTTGTACCATAAAAATGCTTAGATGTCGTGGCCATGGATACTAAAGAAAAGCCTTAAGGCCATGACTACATGAGCAAGTTACCGCAAGGTGAGCGAGGGTGGAATTTTAGTGCACACTAACTGCATTAAGGTAACTTCCCTTTTTCCAGCTCTTGTCCTGGGACCAGGGAGGGAGGTTAAGTCCTTGCTGAATGTGGCACAGGCTGCCTTTTGATGGCTGCTGGCTGAGGGCCTGCATGTGGCTGGGTACAGCAGAACTGATAAGGTGCAGTAAACCAGTACAATAACTGATCTGAATCATTTAGTTAGTTTGCTCTCCAGCACAGATGCAAGGATGAATGGACTATGTGTAGGAGCCAATGCCAAAGAAATGGATAGAATCAGATAATTAAGAAGGTAAATAGAAAGGGCTGGATCCTAATGTGAAGATTCTGTTTCATAAGAACAAATATATATATATATATATATATATATATATATATATATATATATAAATGCTTGCAGATAACAAACAGGGCTCTAATTTCCCTATACCAGTGGCTCTATTGACAAGGCCAGGAAAAATGACAAACTAACAAGTGTTTCCTTCTCTTACAAAAAAACCCCACAATTACATTTGTGAATTCAGACTGCTTCTGGTAATCTGTCCTTTCTTTTCCATCTTTGGATTGTGCCAGGCAAAGTTCATCAAGTTTCATTTATGATTTGTGAAACTTATTTGTGGAGTGTGTTCCCAATAAAACAGAGCTTCTATCCCAAATGAAGGATCCATCCTATAGCCTGGCCTGAACCTGTCCAATGCTAGGTGGAGAAACACTGTCTTTCTAACCCAAGTCCAGGGTATCCTGGAGATTTTTATTTTCAATACAGTAAAGATCATTTTCTCTTCTCTTCTCTTCTCTTCTCTTCTTTCTCTTCTCTTCTCTTCTCTTCTTCTTCTCTTCTCTTCTCTTCTCTTCTCTTCTCTTCTCTTCTCTTCTCTTCTCTTCTCTTCTCTTCTCTTCTCTTCTCTTCTCTTCTCTTCTCTTCTTCTTTTCTTCTTCTCTTCTCTTCTTCCACTAGTTATTTTAAAGGAGGGAGAGCTCTAAGTGTATTTCCTATCCAGAGTTTGGAAACTGCTTATACCTCCTCTTGTCAAAACAGGAATGGAGCTTCACCAAGAGAGCCCTGCTACTGCTCAGGTAAGCAGGAGGAAGACCAGTTGTTATATCAGAGTCTCAAGAGTTAAAGTACCTGGAAGAAGGGGATTTTAGTAGAAGATCCGGAGTGGTGAACATTATCAGCAGTGTTGATCTGTCACATCTTTCCTGGACTGTACAAACCACGCTCCACCACTCTGGCATGTCATGGCCTGCCTTGTTACAAGATGTGCTGAAGCTGTAGCCAACCATAGTTTGGCACCTCAGTGAACCTCCTGATCCAAGAAAATACGGGAAGGAGAAAATAATAGTGCTCTTTTCAAAAAGAAAAAACCCTCCTCAGACCAACCCACCTTATAAAAAACAACCAAAACTAAAATAGAATTTTTCAAATAAAACTTCAGAACAAACCTGTTTGAATTAAAGGTGAGATAGACCCTTGATTGCACATCACTAAGGGATGCCAGATGGCTCAACATTTAGAGTTTTTCTCTGCCATTTTTCTCTCATATTCAGACACATATAAACTAAAAAATAGAAAGGTATTTATTTTCCTCATCCCCATTTCCCACGTCTGGAAAGAACCTAGTCAGCAGCCAGGCTGGACTGAAAACATCCCATGTTATCTGAGCTTGGAAATGCAGCAGACTCAAGCTGGAGCAGTCCTTGGAGTTGACTTGGAGAGCTCACACCCCAGTGCAGACACTGGACTGCAGACACCAGATGAGAAGGAAGGCCCTTGGCCCAATTGTGGTTGTTGAGCTCCAGGAAAGGAGCTAGTGAGAGAAAAAATGTTCTGGATAGGATAAAAAACTCTCACAGGAGTGGATGATCTCACTTGTCCACACACACACACACACCCAGATGCACAAATATATATAATTAAGTGGAAAATACTGTGTGGTACAAAGGTTTCTTCAGCTTGGGATCATCACAGTTGGGCTAGTTAAGGTTGGTACAGCCATAACAAAGATTACTTCCCACACATCTCCTAAGAGCCCTTCTACCACATCACAGCCTTTTAGTAAGCTAATTTACAACTGCTGATAGGTACCTGTATGCTTTTCACACAGAGAAAACTAGGCATGTGATACAATTATTAAACATACAGGGAATGGCCCATGTAGACATCAGTAGAGCAGATGGGCTTTATGTACACACATGCTTTTATATGGACAGTCTGGGGACCCCTTTAAATGGTCACAAGGGTGTATAAGGGACAGGAGACAAAAAGACCGTGCTGTTCAAATACTATGAATAATAAAAAAGAAAGAATAAAACCAAAAGCCACTGAAGGCAGATCCATCTGATTTTGCCTCTGTGCAGGACATCTGTGGTGGAACAAAGGGAGGATCACTGGGGTTACTGTGAGATTTTGGGGTTTGTTAAGCAGTCCCATGACAATTTGGATACTGTTTCAAAAAGCAGCTCAACTTACAGACACAAATTATCAGTTTCAAAGGCATCGCAAAATGTCTTCTGCCCCTCCTTCCCCATTTCCTAGACAGTGCTTCCTAAGGGGCACAGCAGAGTGCTCCTCAGAGCATGGCTGAGGCTTTACCAGCTCACCAAAGCAGCAAAGTCATTGCCAGGCACTCCTGGGCTGCCTTACCACATGGCAAACAAGTTCTTGCTCTGTCCTGTTCCAAATATGATAATATATATATATATATGTACATATAGATATTCAAATATATATATATATATATATATTTAAAATCTGGGCTTGTTTTTCTATATAAAACACATAAACCTCTACTGGTTTTGTTGTTTGGTTGGGGTTTTTTGGGGGGGGGTGTTGCTGGGTTGTTGCTTGGGGTTTTTGTTGTTTTGTTTTTGGGTTCTTTTTGAAGGGGTAGGCAATTTGTTTAGGTTATTGTTTAGTTCTAGGAAAAGCTATTAAGCATTCCTTCATACTTTCCACTCATGCTGAAAATGAAATTATGTCCTTGAATAGAGCTAGTGGTACCCATCATTTCCACCTTGGAGGTGGACATGGGCATCCAACCTTTTCCTTGCAAAAGGCCCACACAACATCTCTTAGAATTTTGCAAGAACCAAAACTAAATAAAACCAAGGAGAGCAAGAAAGGAGGAGTGCTACCTCTGTTTTGATAACTCCAGAAGCCACTTCGTGCTTGTAGAATTAACTGGAAACAGTTTATTGCTTCCACTGTCCTGCCAGAGCAGGAGCTGTTCTGTTGTTTGTCTTGCCCTGAAGAAGTAGGACAGTGTTTCTCAACAGGAAGGCTTGTCTGGATCCCAGACAAAGAGGGCTCAGGAACACCAGCCCTCAAATAACCCAACCACTCACTCCTCACGACCCTTGACACGTTGAAGAAAACTCACCACCACAGCTGCAGATTTCCATCCAGCTTCCCCACAGAACAGTTAACATAATCCCTAAGCAGATATACTAATGTGAGAAGCTAAGAAAGGTTATTTTTTAGGTAACAAGAATGCCCCAAATTTTTACTGGTGTTACATAACTTTAACTTCTTGTTCCAAGCCCCAAGCTACTGAAAAGCTTCTCTGTTTTTTCAGGACTACAGGTCATTCCTTTCTCTGTGTCCAAGCTGCTCTTCCAATATATTTTTAAACTGCATGCTTGTTTCCAGTGAGTGGACTCCAAGTGACAGGAAAAACTCTGTAAGAGAGATTGTCTTATGGCATATAAATCTTACTTTGAAAGGAGGCAGTATTTTTGGAATTCAAGAACTAGGGGTTTTTTCTTCTCTGCAATATTTTTCTTCTGCCATTTACAGAAACACTTTCTCTGTAGAAGGAGGTTGCTTGATCAACTCTAAACTGAAGCAGGAGGCACAAGGCAAAAATTTCCTTTCTAAGCAACATTTTTTGGATGGAGGAGGTAATTTCTTTTAGACAGTTCGGAACTTTATTTATTTTCCTACATCCAGGCATACAGAATTTCTGTTAGAGAATGCTACATTCCCCTAAATACAATAGAGTACAAATTTTTGGTTGTTTGGTCACACTCTAAAATGCCCTAGGATGTCAGTGCTTCACCTAATTCTAAACCAGGAGGAATGGCCCTCATGGTACAGACAACTCAGAGACGCTTTGAGTTTCACTGACCCATTTTAAGAGTCTTGACCAAAACAATATTTATTTCTGGTTACTCAACAACAACAACAAATATAAACTTGCAAGAATGAGTTGGGAGTGTCAAAAGCAGAAAATTTCTAACCCAAAAAGGATTGTTCTTTATACAAACTTGATGGAAAGAAAGAGCACAACATAATGAGAAGCTCAGAAAATGGCTTAGCATCTCAGACAGTGGGCAGGTTTCAGATGGGTGCAAACATACTCCTAAGGCCAGCTCCTCACCCTTGATGACTCCTTGCATCCTTCACTGCTGCTCTGGGACTGGCTGCTAGAGCTCCTGCTGAATGCTGTGCCTATCACCAGGACCTGGAAGCAGCCCAGAACTGGAGAATATCTAACAGACCCCCCCAGCCACACACTTAGAAGTCACTTAGAATCTCCCCTCCTTTTTGAAGCCTGGAGCTGTGGGCTTTTCTTCACTAAGGGACCCAACTTACCCCCACACAACAGGTAATGATCTCATGCTTGGGCAAAGGAGGCACCAAAATATTTGGGGACTTAGTGTGTAACTGATGGTAGCTCTCAGTAGGGTCTGACTTCCAGAGAAAGGAAATACAATCTTTGCTCAGCACTGTGCCCAGCTGGTTGCACTGACCACACTGAGGCACACCTCCAGGTGTACAGTTCATTTTAAGATGAAGAGGGATACATAAAAATTCAAGATGGGGCACTGACTTTATAGCTGGATGTTCCTTTTTCAACCCGAGAAACAGTAGAAGACCTGGAAGACACAGAGACCAGTACAGAACAAAATCAGTTTTCTCATCTGTTGATGTGTTACATGGCCACAGCCAACACAAAACCAGGGAGAGGGTTCAGCTTGCCTTACAGTGCAGGATCTCCATCCAACCTGAGCACGCTGGGCTCGTGGTTCTTGCAGCTGCTGGAAAAAAACAGGCATCTTTTTAGGGCAGATTAGCCAGGCTTGTTTGGGCTGTCAGGTTAAAATGACTCAGCCCTAGCCACACCTCCTGCTTTTTGCTTGTTAGAAGGGGTGTCTAGACAGCTGGGGTGTAGGCATTGCTATGTCCACATTCAGTGGGATTAATCCCCATTGGAGGACCACATGCTGTGCCAAGGCAGCCCTCTGACACCACCTCAGTGAGCAGGGCAGAGGGCTGCAAACAGGCAGAAGAGGCTTAGACCCCCATGAGGATTTAGTGGCCTCACTCCTGGATGACTTGCACAGCCACACATCACTGCAAGCAAAAAACAATGCCCAAAGCCCAGCTCTCCTCTGCTCCTGGGGTATTTTGGTAACTGTGTTGTTCCAGTCTAGGAGCTCTGCAGGGCAGCAAGAAGCCACACAGCAAGGAGGGCCAGTGCTGATGGAGCTCCCAGTTAACCTCCCTGATGGATGAGCTTCTCCAAGCAACTGCCAGCACCTGGATGGAAACAGGAACACTGCCCTTGCTGCCACGTGGTCTCCAGGGCAACATCCCCGGTGTGTACACAACAGGACCATCAGGTAGCTGTTTCTGTGTCACTGATCATCACAACCTTTTATTCCTGGCACAGGACACAAAAGATGAATGAGGCTGATACAAGAAATGGCACACCCTGCTGTAATGGAGATAATTCTTCAGTGTCATTCTCCAAAGCTGACTATATGTCTACATACAAATAGACACACAAACACATCTCACTGCTCCTTGTCTCAGTATCTCTCAGTTGTACCAGCACCACTTACCTTTTACTTTTCTTTAAAAAATTCATTTTCACTACTCATGGTCCAATCTTAGGAATGTCCACCTGTAGCAAAGGGCATTAGTCATCATGTTTATGCTGAGGAGTGAACTCAAATTATCTGACTGGATAGTAATAAGTGAATAGTTTTCATAAAAATATTTAGATGTAAATAAAATTTGGAGTCCAGCCCTGTTTCCATTTGCAATCAATTCCTTCAACAGCCAGGCCCCAAGAGTAACTCAAGATATTTCCAGTGAGAGATTAAGCAAGGTATGGAAGATCCTGAAGACATGTTGCCTGTCCTGCAAAAAGGACTCCAAAGAGGATTTAACAAATGAGATTTAGTGCCACATAGCCAGCACTTATGTGAAGAACTTTACACTCTATGAACCAGGTACAGTGATTTCAGTGAGTGCCCTGGTGCTCTTGCCTGATGCCCAGTAGATTTCCAGTTGTCCAAACCTTGGGAAGCTCTGTTAAACAGCTTATGTTTGTCTTGCCACATATATGAAAGTTCAAATAGCTGGACCTCTCTTGGTACCTGAGCCTATGATGATGACCATGAACTTAATCAATCAAAGAACTTTTCAACCACTTCCCAGATGCATAAAGAAAGAGCAGCGCTGGAAGCCAAGGAACAAGGAATGCACTGACAAGTAGGTATGGAGGGACTTGAGCAGAAATATCTGCACGTGTATGTGTGAGGGGAAAGGACAAGACAAACTAATCCCTTTCCTCAGGGCTATGTCTTTTCTCTTTCAGACTGGCACGTGTCTCCTTTGTTTTCAATAATAAGAGGTAATTATATCTGAAATGTTAAACTGTAAATCCATCACGTAATTAAGGGAATTCAAACTGCACAGAACTATGGGAACATTTAAGGATGGATTAGGGACAGGGACTCTGAGAATCACACTGTATTTTCTACTCCTTGACTCAAAGACTCAGGCAGTTTACTGCTTTCCCCAGGGACTATCTCTCCACCACAAGATAAGGGAACCACATGCTGACTCCAGGGAGAATCACTGGTGTACTGTGGTGGAACAAAACAGCTTTCAGAGAGGGGTTTATGGCTTGTGTTTCCTTTAATTTTTTTTGACCCTTCTTATCACTAAACAAAAGCTTGTGGTCTTTCCTAGATAATCACATTTAAGCTCTTATAAAACCACATGCCTGGATAAAGCAAGTCTTATGCAACTCAGATGAAGGTGTTTTTCCCCAGTGTAATTATTATTGGAGAAATCTATAATATTTTACAGCAAAGCCTAAAATACAAAGCACTTAATTAAAAATACAGATGAAGCAGCATATTTCCAAATCCTCCCACCCCTCTACCACTTGTATTTGCAAACAAAAGAAGGAAGAAAGGAAGAGTATTAAAAAAGGAAACATTCTTTCCTCATAGGATCACCAGTGACACTCACCTCCCATGGGCAGTGAAGGAGGGAGTGCCTGGGCTTATCCCACAGTACTGTGTGGAAGCCTCTACAGGACAATGCTGGAGTGACAGCGCTGCTGAAAGCAGGGATTCAAGCCATGGAGGCCTTAAAGGCCTGGTCTGCTGTCCTTCACATCTCTCCCTCTTGGTGGCTGCTGGCCAAGCTCAGGCCCAAGGCATCAGTCCTTGCTTAGAGTGAGCTTGGCCTTGCTGCTGCTGGGAAGGTGCACATCTGTGCACAGCTGGCCTGGGCTGCCATGCCCAAAGAGAAGAAGGCAGCATGTACTTCCTTGTGGAAAAGGGAGGAGAGGGTGATTTGAGCACAGCCTCAGACATAGGCTTCACCAGAAAAACAGGGGCAGACATCAGGAACTAGAGGTTGCTTGGGTCCTGCTGAGCCTGCCTTGTTCTTGGTGTCCAGGTGATCTGTACCTGACATTATGAGCAGGGGCAGGAGTCATTTGCACCTTTCTCCCCAACAGTTCTTTCCAATCATGAACAGAGAGTGATTTTTGGAGGGTGATCTTTGGGCAAGGAATGCCATTACTTACACCACAAGTCACTTGGGATAATATTTATTACTGATAGGTTTTTGTGGGGCAAGCTCAGGCAACGGAGATCAAATCACTGCTTCAGGGCAGCCCTTGACTTACAACTGCAGAAATGCCAACACCACAAAAAGTTAAATGCAGAGTGGAATATGAGTGTGCAGGGCTTGACTCAGAAACTCCAAGATTTGGTTAGGTATTTCTATTTTGCTTTGGGGTGTACATGGGTCATATTATACATAAGTGTAAAGGCTAGAAACACATTATGGATTGATTAGGGGGGTTGGTTGGTTGTTTGTTTTTTGTGAGAACTCAACTTCTTAGATATTAACAGATTTTAATTTTTTTTTTTTTTTTTATGGCATCATAGTGCAAAATTCAGGATAAAATTATGAGAACTGGCTACATAGTAACTACTTCTCCCACTTCTGCATCCAGCATTGACAAAATGTTGATTAAAAGCTAGACAACTTTCTTCCACTCATCACATTTGGATCATTAAACAACCCAAATATCTTCATGTATGGAGTATCATACAATATTAGTTGAAAAATTTTGACTGGCCTGGATTTGTTTCCTTGCTGGAATAAGAGGGACAAATACTCCACCCTTTCTTTTAAATAGACTTAAAATGTATCACTGAAGTTACTTGGAACTGGGCGTAGGGACCATAGGGAAAGGATTAACTGTAACAAAATCTTTGTGAGGTTAAAAATTGGGCAAGCTGGTCATTTAAACTCTATGATGGGTCATTTGCCTGTAGCAAACCAACCTTTCCGAAAACCAGCCTAATTAGGTGTGTCTACCTTAAAGGCGTTGCATGAAGGTTTCTGCTGTTTCTGGGAGATGCCCCAATGGAAATGCCTCCAAAAAGCTTTTAAGTCATCACCAACCCGGGCAGAGTGGATGGGTGGACTGCAGACTGGGATTTATTTAGTGAGAGGCGTGAAAAGCCAGCAATCCAGCCCAGCAATCCCTGGATTTCGTCTCTGGCACAGAAAGGGCTTGCATGTTTCCCGCTTGTGGCTTCTATTTTAACCCGTGTTCATTGCTGGAATGCTTGGACACAGCTGTGCTGGTTCATTAACTGCCCAGCATGTCACTCAGCCCAAGCAAATGGCTTTGGGGTAGTGTTTTCCAATGAGTCAAAGGGAGGGTAGACCTCTCTGTGAGGAAAGGAAGGTGTTGGTCTAGGAGGTATTTGATAATCTCCCGAGATACATTTAAAATGAGGAACAAAGAAGAAGACTCAAGCAGGAGCAAAAAGGCTGGGACTCAAATGAACATTTCAGGAATAATCCTCAGCCACTGAGAAACCCTAATGAGGCACGACCCAAGCCCACGAGGTGATCAATGAACCAATATCTCCCTTTGTGTTACAGCCAATATCCGTAATAGAGAGCTCACTGCTCCTGTGGTTTTCCCTGTAGGCTCAGAAGTGAACTGTTTGAGGGTACTAACTGTACACCAAGAATGAGGAAAATGGATCTACAATAACCCCACCCTTTTCTGGTCATTACATCCTGCTCTCGGGTGAGAGCCATTCACAAAATTAGAGCATGCTCAAGCCTTGCCTTTAAATGCTTTGGTTTGGAAGGTGCCCTGCCCTGTTCCAGAAGCTGTGTCAGGGATGTGCTGAGCTGTTCAGATGCTAGTTGGGTGCTGCTTCCAAAGAAACAGGGTCCACATCCTGCTGCAAGTGACTCATGCTGAGATCATCCCACTCAGGAAGACACAGAAGGAGCTGTTCCCCTTCCTCCAGGGAGGACTTGTGGCATGGAGGATCAAAGCAGGTGCTGTGAGTGGGGAGGTTTGGGGCTTTTTTGTGCAGAAGAAAAGAGACAGTCCCTGAGGAAAATGTTGTCTGCCAGCCCATGCTATGGCATCCATCACAGTGACAGCCCTTGGCCAGGGGCAGCCTGGGAGAAGCATCCCTGGCATGCTGGCACGCCTCTGCTCCTTCCCTGAGCCAGGCTGTAACCCCTGCACTGCCGTGCCACAGTGCAGCCTCCCTGCTCCTGCCTCCCTCCATGGGCATTGATACAACCCCTGGGGACTGCTCACTTCAGCCTTTCCATGGCTAGTATCTGGAAAGCTACTGTGGGCCCAGGTAGAGTTGAGGGTTGTGATACTTGGCTTTAAATCCACATGTCACCATGACAAGCATGAAGTCTCCATGACTGCTGCCCATGCTGGAACCAACCCTATCTCAATAACCAGCTTTGGAAGCCACTCATCCTAAATATTTCCCAAGGCATCTAAAACTAGTTCTAGTTTAAAAATCAGATTCAGGCTTAGACAGGCCAGCAAGGAGTCCAGCAGCCCTAAAGCTGTCAGTCCAGCCCCCTTACTGTGGCACAGCATTGTTCAGCATGAACCACTGAGAGGTCTATCATTTATACACTCACGTCTGCATCTCTAGAAACACGCATGACTAAGAAAATAAGGGCTCTGTAGGGTTACTTCCCAATCCATCCCAGTCTGCTTGTCACTGTGTTGTTCTAGCCTTTGCCCTGCACCGTTACTGTTCTTCCCAAATGGCATCCTCTGCAGTCACTCTCATGCATATGCACTCACACATGCCTGCACCACACAGGCTGCTGACTCCTGCTCCTCCAGGCAGTCAGTGCTGTTCCAATTGTCCATTGGAAACCCAGCTTGGCCCAAAAACTAAAGAGATTGACAAAACACATTTCACTGCTCTCCCTGCAAAACTCTTGAACTCGTGAAAGTTGAACACATGAAAGCAATCTGAGGTTAGTGTGTAATACAAAAACCACATGAAAGAGATAATTTAGCATTAGACACATGTTACCAGGAGCAGGTTGAAACTAATACAAGTTTTGCATTCAGGTCATAAAATACAGCCCTTACCTTGCCTTTGCGGTGTCCCTACTTAGCGTGCCTTGATGGGGGAACAGTTACAAGTGCTTCAATGCTGATACAAGTTGAACTCATGAAACACCCTTTTCCTTCACTCTTTTCACCCACTCTATGAAGGAGGTACTCATACCTGCAGGACAGGCTCTGAATGGTGGCAGACAATCCAGGAGGAATGTGGGTCAAAACCATTTTCTGTTCCCATTCCAGACTTACTGAAAGGCCAGACCAACAAGCTGAATCCAAGCACTCCAGCAATCTTATAATTGTTGTTTAGCATTGCCATAACATACCTTAAAAACCTGGTGCCAGTGATCCAGCTGGAGCACCAGAAGGGAGAATAAGTGATCCCCAGCCACTGACTGTGGCTCTGGAACAGAGGGATGACGGCAGGGATCAGCCTCCAAGCATCATTAAGGAAACTTTGTGGGATCTCTGTTCTGATCCTGGAGGAAATTACCTACAACCTGACATTAGAAACATCTGTCTATGGTTGACTTCTGCAGCATTCAACCGTGTTACCACTATTTTTACAGAACCCAAAGCACTTGCTCTCACTTTAGGCCGGAAAAAACCCAACAAATTCAATAAATTTCAAACGAGATGAAGTTCTGAAAATAGAGCTGTGTTACACCTTTTAAAAATGTGTTGGCAGAGGAACTGGATTTACTTTGAAAGTTAGTTTGATATGAAAGAGCTACACAGCAAAATTTTGAATCCCTTTAGAGAACAGAATGAAATAAAAGCAGATATTTCATTTCTTAACACCTTGTCAGCAAAATTCTCCTTCTTGGGGAAGACGTTTTTTCTGTTGTGGAATTATTATGCCTGTTTGCCAAGGAAGCTTTTCTAAGAACAACATAGCTGCTTTCTCACCCTGCCTCTCCCAAGACATCAACACTCCCTTTCTGTAGGCCAAGCAGAAAATTCTTTCCCTTGGGGCCTGCAATGAGGCTCATACAAGTTTTTTGGGAGAAAATGCTGCACTGATGTAGAACCCACATCTCTCTTCTCCCTTTTAAGTTTCTGACCCTGACTTTCAACTACTGTTCTAGCTAGAGAGCAAGAAATGGAATCGATTTGAGATCTTTCTACTGGTTTGCTTTAAACAAAAATAAACCTATCAAGGGGCAATAAAAATATGAAGATCAATCAACTCAGAGTGAGACTGAAAAAAGTTCCAGTGTGACAGATGGCCTGACTTGCCAACGATGTACTGGCAAACACAATTCAATTGATCTTGTGGTCTGCCTTCAGCTTAGGCTTTTAGAGAAAAATCTGGATGGAAATGTGAATATCAATCAAAACACACTACCACTGAGAAAGGTTCTATACACATGCTGGGCTAGCAGTAAAGACCACAGAAGAGGACAGACTATGTCCTATTTTTAACTCTTTAATCACCAGCCGAGAATAGCTGGAAGAATAGCAAAGGTATCACATACTGACTTTAATTAAGTCAGTGATTCACCCTTTCTCTCTGCACACAAATGGAACTGCTTGAAGCTGGAAGGCTGACATGCAAGTTGAGTTTTTTGGGTGAAAAGGTAATATTTACCATGCAGGGCATCTTTTAAGGGAGAGTATAGAGTTCCTGATAGACACATTATCCCAGAGAACACACACAGTCATTCATCTGTTTTTCTGGAAACTTCAAGAAATACAGGTATGAAAGACATTGATTTTTGAAAAAACTGGAAATCACAAGTTAATTTATCACTTTATTCTGACCCTTATACAAACAAGGCTTTCATCAATCTAATTATACAATATATTTATTTTACAAAAAAGCAAAAATTGTGACATCCAGAAAACTACTTTTTTTTATTCTTCCTCACCTGATTTTTTTTTTTGTTCCAGGTGAATTGTCCTTCCAGAACAGTTCCAGAAAGAATGTCTTATAAGAATCAATACAATGTATTTCAGTGACTGTATCTTCACAAAGCTAATTTCAACAGCAATATTTTCCTGATTAAGGAGACATTCCAGTTTTATCAATTTGTTCAGAGGTTTCTAACTAATCCAAACCAAAGTCACTTCTTTATAAAACAGAACGTATTTTAAAATATATTATTACTGAAATTTCTCTAATTTCCATTGCTCCACAAAAGTATCAAATGTAACAATCCCACAACCTATCTTGAATGCCTATCAACTGTTGATAACTAAAATATTTATATCCCTTTGCAATCATGTTACCAAATACCTTCAGATGAAACAGGGAACTACATCTCTATCTACTACATTGATAAAGAGCTTTAAAGCGAAGAAATGAACAAGAAGTATCCATTAGAGTTCCTGGGGATGGGATTTCAAAAGCCCAGCTTTACACAAGCGACTGAATAACCTCTTTGATGCCCCAAGAAAGCCAAGGGCTCTGTGTAGGTGTCAGCAGGGAGAGCCTGGTGCAGGACCACAACCAGCTGTGGGTCCTTGTGCTGGGCTCTATTCCACAGTCTGGGCAGGGATAGAAAAAGGGAAGTTTCTCCAATAAATGGGGGAAACTATGAGTACAGATTCAACTTCAATGATAGCAGAGTCTGGGTCTTACAAAAGCACTCTTGGAGAAAGCTGTCATATAGACATGAAAGTAATCAAAAAAACCAACTTGAATAAGCCTTCAGATCAAGGCTTCAGCAACATTTCCTTGCTTCACATCATCCTGGTGACAATACTTTTCTATAGGAGGAAGCAAAGTGGCTACTATTTGTTAAACTCTGAGCTCAGAAATCAAAGCAGCCCAGTAGGAAAATGGAGAAAACCACAGGTCTGGTTTTATTTGAAGAGTTTTGAGTGGTCCTAGAGAAGCAGACCAGAAAGTAGTATTTCTAAAAGGTCAATAACCCAATTTCAAGACTCGGACATCCTCCAAACTTGAGGTTTGATCAAAGAATATTAGAACTCAATCCCAATTCAACAAACACTGAGATGTGCTATGCCCATTTCTGATTTTAAGGGCTGGGGAAGATTTCAGGCAGACTTCTTTCTCACGGGGCGTGCACAGTGTGGGCAGCAGAAAGGCAGAATTTCTCGCTGTGCCATAGCAAATATGCTTTTTTTTGCTGCCCAGGAGGAATTCTCTGCTCAAGGAGGAAGGCAGTGTAAGAGCCAAGGCCACAGGGCACCACACAGACTGACTGGTAGTCAAAACTGCAAGGTCAGGCTCTGTTACAGGGAACATCAGGGGTAGGACCTGGCACCAGAGAGATGGTTCTTCTCTTCCATGCTCTCCTGTGTCCATTTCACAAAAATTGGTGAATCCTTCTGCCAGACCATGACTTCAAGCCTTTGAGGAAAGGAGCCTGACTCTTAACTGTTCATTCAAAACCTCCCACCCTTCCCCTGCCAAAGGCTGTGTGCTGATATGGGAATTGAAAACACAGAGAAATGCTTTTAAAATTAACATTAGTCCCTAAGCTTTTCATATGGTCAAACAAAATCTCACATGCAAATTCTTCCAAAAATGTTTGCTTTTTCTATCCAATCCTACAGTGAAACTGAAGAATGGGGGTTAGCATCAGACAGCAGAATTCATATGTTGAAGGATTTTGCATCTCTAGATCACAGTCTGGAGTGAGAACTCTGATCTGTAAATTAACAGAGCCAGAGGGCAGCCATGGTCAGCTAGGTTTGACTTCTGAAAGGATGCCAGCAGCAAGATTCAGATGCTCTGAACGAATATCCTGCATGAACCTGAGTGTAGCTGATGGGAAAAGCATCCAATCTCTACTGCAAATGACAGAATAAATCATAGCCCTGACTTTTGCTCCAAGAATGGTTTCCATTGTTAAATGTTGAAGACTTATATGCAGTATGAACTCGTCCAACCTCTAACTACTAATTCTTATTACATTATTGCCCAAAGGAGCTTCTGTTTCTGAATTTCTCTTCCTTATATAGCATACTTGAAAAACAGACTTCTCTTGACCTGTTTGGTGAGCTAAGGGGATGGACTGCATTGAAAGGCGTGTTTGCCAAATCTCCAGTCATTCTTGAGGCTCCTCTCTGAAAGATTGCCAGGTTTTCAATATCCTCCTTTAATTGTGGGTACCACAGCTGGATGGAGTGTTCCCAAAGCAGCTGCACCAATGCCAAACACAGCAGTAAAGCAATCCCTGAGTATAGAGACAGGGAATATCAGGCAGGCATTAGAAAGGCTCCAAGGATTGCTTTAGACCGTTTGGCCACAGCACTGGAGTGAGAGATGACACTCAGCCAATTATGCACTCAAACCCTCGATCATTTTCCAGATTGATGTTTCTCAGCCCAGTCCATCTGGTACATAGATCTCAGATTTTTAATTTCCTTTACCTGTAGGATCCTGAAAAGAGAAATTATTTACTGTTTCCATTCTACCAAAGGATCCAAACCATAAACTGGCCCTTCAGTCATCTGCTAACACCAGCAGAATGGAGTTCACATCTTCTTGCAGTCACAGCCACACCACTAAGCAACTCAGTGCAACAAATGGATCCCACTAGGAACACAGCTCTTTGATGCATTTATACTTTAAACCTCTCTGAAAATCCCACTTTGAAATTTGTAACTGAAACAGTTGGAATCCATCTGATATTTCTTATTTGGTACTGTACCATTTGAGTTTATGAAAGAATATGTATGGAAGCAAGTTTAAGGCATACAGGAAGGTCTTCCATCAACTTTAGTGTAATAATCAACCAGAGAGATTTCTATTTTTTTCTCAAATCCATCTGAAGCTGGCCATAATTAATTTCCTAAAACAGTACTAGATGTCTCCATGTGATACATTGCTTCACTATATTATTCCTTATGTATTCCTTGCATATCCTTGAATTAATGTTAATTATGAATGATCATAGCAATCTATTTAAAATATTGATCTAAATTTAGATTTCTTTAGCCTCTAGAACTTCCCCAGTGTTTCTTATCAGAAATCAAAATAAAGACCTAGGGAGCTCTTTGGCTTGGTACCTCTAGGATTTGGAGTTAGAAAAATCCAGTGAGATTTGCATATGTAACTTTAAAACCTGATTAATATACTCCCAAGTACCAGTGAAGTGAAAATTATTCCATTATCCAGAGAAAACATTCACCTTCTGTTTATTCATAAGATACAAAGAAGGTTCTATTTGTGCCACTATTATCAATTTTATCACAACCAGTCAGCCAATTGAACTTCTATGGATTATTTAAATTCTATTATCATCTTTCTTTTTTTTTTTTTTTTTTTATCTGATTTTCCAAGTAAGAATGTCCTAATCAGACCTTCCTTGAGGCACCAGCATTGAAGTTTAATTGGGCATTGGTGTGCAAAGTAGCAGAAGTTTTCCCACTTATGAAAACAAGGAATCCAAGCACCCTAAAATCCTCTGGTGCACAGCACTTTTTCAGGCATATTTTCTTACTCTCAAGAAAGCTCTAGGTTGCCTTCTGCCTCCCTGGTGGCAGCTCTGCTGCTGCACTGGTTTGGCTGCTGTGTCCCTGGAAACAGGGACTTCAGATTCCCAGCAGTCAGCTGCTGCAGGAGATGCTGATCCAGAATTAAGTTTTTGATTCTACTGAAGGTCATTTTCTCCCTGTGTGCAGACAAGCACAGCCCGACTGGTGCATTAGAATAAACAGATGCTATCAGCACCAGCAACAAATTATCTTCCTAGGCTTTGTAATTTCTGGAGAGTAGCAGGTTGCAGCAAGTCAATTTACATTGAGGATGGGAGGGAGGGAAGCAGAGGTTATATTGGCATTAGCAAGTAATTCAGTGCGAGGGAAAAGGAACAGTGAATTGGAGCTGGACAACTGCCTTGTGAAAGAAGCCATTATCTGTGCAACCTTATTGCTCCTAGTGAGGCACACAGCAAACCAGAGGTGGGGATATGGAGGTTTCACACATGAAGGGGATTTTTGTTTTATGCTCAAGTGCAAAAAACCCAGAGAGAACATGTGCACATGTATGTAAATGTTTAGGGAGGTGTAACTGTCCACATGATAAGCATTCCTTGCACCAGGACTTGGGGACATGCTGCAGCAGGAGGGAACAACCCACTCTCTGTTTGCTGTTTCCAGGAGAACAATTTTCTGCATTGGAGATTCCAGTCCCAAAACCAGAGTGGTGCCATAACTGCACTCGGGAATCCTTTTGCAGCTTCTCTGCAAGATTGGGAGGGCTCATCTCCCTATACATTTTAGAAGCACAAATAGTTTAACCTATAGTACTGAGCTTAAGTACCGACCCATAAATTGGCAGAACTGGCTGAAAGACATGGAAAAACTTTATAACAAAATGAGGAATGGAGTTGCACTTTCATAAAACCCAACATGGGGTCCCATTGAACAAGACTTGCTCTGTTTCTGTGACCCAGGCTGGTCACAGAATAAGGTACCCATCAAAGGCAAGACTTACACCTCTGCTTTTAGCCATGGTATCTCTACACTCATTTCACACCAGCACACAAAGCCTGCACTACTTCTTCATAGTATTTCCTCGGTGTTTTAAGAAGAATTCATATTTCTGATTGGGACTGGGGAGCAATGAAACCATCTGCTGCAATCTTAATTGCAGAAGACAGCAGACACTCACTTGAAAACTAGTCTGTCTTTATCATCACAGTGAAAGACACTATTCAGCATTCCTCTGCTGGGATGGAAAGAAAAAGCTGCCACACAGGTCCATGCAGGTCACTCTTCCTACCTCTAGACTCCAGGGAATTGTATTTCCTTCCCTGTAAGTAAGCAAGCTAGCAAAAAATATTTATTCCAGCACCCTGCAGCTCCAGCCCTGCCATTTTCTACTGCTGTCAAGAAAATATCTGCAGATATTGATAAGTTTTGATGATTCATTCATATCAATTCACAGCTGCCTACACAGTCTAGTATTAGTTTGCATTTATCCAGCTAAAAAGAAAATTAATCTTATCAGTCCTGAAAGACTTCAGTCCAAATGTCAGGAGGTAAGCTGCTCACAAAACTCAGAGATACAGAAATTCCTTTAGTTTTTCTATAAGAATATAAATATATTTTTAGTCTAGAGGAACATGCAAAATTTAGTCATCAGTAACCTTTGCAGGCTATATTAAAGACAAAAGAATTTAAACCCCCCCAGCCACTTGCAAAGCATTACAATAATACTCTGTGTTCTCTACATCATCCTTTAGGTACCTATGGGTTTCCACCTGTTGTCCTGATCCCACATTTCCCTTACCTGAGAGAGTGCAATGAAAATTCTTTGTTTGATATGCACTAAAGGTCTCCTGGGGACATCTGTAGACCAAGGGTTTCAGTGGAGCAGGACCAATATTTCCTTCAAATGATTCAAGGGATTCCTCATGCCTTCTCCTTTCCCCTATTACATAATAGATTCAGCACAAAGAAAGACAGTTAGTAACATAACTCAAAACTAAGAGTTCTCAACAATTTCAAGTTAGTAGTATTCCAAATTCTAGGACAGCTATTCACACAGAGCTGAAAACAATTGGTATAAATCTAGATTCCTTTATGAAGAGTCTGTTGTTTCCTTTTCAAACTGCTGGGTAACTAATACAAACAAAATCAGGCTACTGATTCTCTGATTTAGGAGCTTGTAACATTAGAAATTAAAGAATCCAGTCTCCTGACTAATTTCCATGCCTTTGGACTGATATCAAACCTGGGTGGGTGCAGCATCTCATTCTTCAAGCCTAATATTTACAATATTCTGCTATTCCTCTCTCAAGCGCTGTTGAGGTTCCTTAACTTTTCAATTCAGTTCAAAATACAAGCAGTACTTTTTCTCTCCTAATATCTGTTTATATTTTAGGCAAATCTAGTTGAAATGACCTGTGATTAGCTTTCAAGGGGCAGAATATTATATATTATTATTATATTATATTATATTATATTATATTATATTTTTATATTATATTATATTATATTATATTATATTATATATATATATTATATTATATTATATTATATTATATTATATATTATATTATATTATATTATAATTATATTATATTATATCCTACATTGCTCAACATTTTAAATGATGCTGAAAAGGAAATCTTAGCAGAGGGAGAAAACCAAATATTCTCCCAAGAAAACTGGGCTAGCACATTTAAAGCACAAAAGTTTCCATAGCCAAAACATTCACATCTGGATGCTTTTAACTTAGTCAGCAGAGCCAGACACCCACTTGTATCTGGGTGTTGTGCAATTCCAGCATGAAATTCTAACTCACATCATGAATCCAGAAGCAGCAGCCTAACACTCTGCCCTCACACCCTTTCTTGTAAATCTTTGGTCCTAGAGAACTTCTTCCAGCTCTAGGGTTTAGAATAACTTGTTTTCAGACTAAAGCTGCCTTCTCCAAACCAAGTCCTGTATCCTGGCTGCGTTAGCAGGAGTTAAATCAGCATAAAACTAAAATAGTACAATGGAAAGTCAGGCTTACTGTTAAATCATGCTTCTATTTTTATCTGGAAAAGCACTTAAGCATGTGGTTGAGATGCACAGAACTTAAGCATACGCTTAGTTAGTCCTCTGTTTACATGCATTGTTAACTCAGGACTTATAAATCAACTGATTTTGTGAATCTGGCTGAAATGTTGTGATTTTTAAAAGAAAATACACAGTGCTGATCTCTGAATATAAAAGGGATCCATAAGGTCAGGATGCAGAAACTTGTACACCAAGCAGGAAAAGCTGAATATCAGCAGTTGGGCCAAAAGCTCACATGGCCCTACAGAAAGAAAAAGGATTATTTCCATGTGAACCATGGGACAGCACAAAACAAGAAACAAATTTTGGAGTTAAGGGTGTTCAACCTTAGTAGAAGAGGGATACAAACATGGTGGTGCAGGTAAAACCAAGCCTTATCTGGCCCAGCAGTTTACCTGCAACTCTGTCCAAGAGCAGCTATCTAACAGACACATGACACAGTCTGTGCACAGAATGCCCACAGACCTCCAGCTTCTGGCCCTTGGCAAGGTAGGGACTTGAAGCAATCTCCAAGCCCACACAGGCTCCTGTGTTTAGTAGTCTCTGGTGAAGCAAATCCTACAGAATTTTGACTTATCCTCTCCTAAATTGATTTCATTTTGCAATTTCCAGTTATCTGTCATCACTTCCATAATAAAATAATTTAAAAGTATTCCTTTTATTCAATGCCACTATCCATCTAGTTTTTTTAGCACCCTCAGTTCTTACATTGCAAGGAGAAGGGAATGGTCAGTCCTCATTCACCTCCTCCACATCACTCATGATTTTATGAGCCTCTGTCAAATGCTTCTTCAGTTTTTAGGGCTGAGAAGCATTACTTTATTTAGGTTTCTCCATTAAAAAAATGAGACATTTCATACTTACAGCTACTCATACTGCTCTTTTCTATGCATTCTACTTCTAATGCATCTTTTTTGAAATTGAGTGAATGGTCCTGCATGCAGCAGCCAAGAGGCAGGAACACTACAGGAAGATCCACATATTTCTCCTCTACATATTGCAGTGGCATAAGTTTTTTATATACTGCAGTGAAATAAGTTTTTTATTCTGCTGTCAATTATTCAAAAAACTCCAAAAATTTCTCTTTGACATTTATAGGACTTCTAGCACTTGTCTGAAATTTCAGTAAAATAAGCAGCTATGTCTTTATTAATCATTTTCCTGAGTACAGAAACCACAGAAAACATAGCAACCTAGAGGCAAGAATGGTCAGGATTATTTTCCCCCGTGTTATTTATGTGTATTAATAATTACTTTTGAGTGTCACAGTATTGCCTGGTCTCTGAAGATCCTTGAGAAAAGGACCAGAAAGGTTTAGTTATCACTGTGATAATGATTTTTTTGGCCTGAATGAATTTCCTGCTCTCCCTACTAATTCTTTTTTCAGGTAGGGCTGTTGAAGAACATGATTTCCCCTACCCCAGAAACTCTACAAGGACTGCCCTCCCCTCAGCCCCAAAGGAGCACTAAAAGGAATATGAACATTTTCTAGTGTGAAAATTGGCTAGTTACAGCTATCTTTTTCTTCATACCTTGCTGAGACTTTTTCAAAATCCATTGAAAACCCCAAGCATACTATATTAAGTGTCACATGCTTTTCCAGATGCTTATTCATTCTTTTGAAGTTCTCCAGGGTTTGCAATGCATGCCTTTAATTTACAAAGTTAGCACACCCACAATATATCATATTTAGGTATGCTACCACTAAATCCGTTGTAATTTCCTTTCCATTTTCCTGGTAGACAAGCCAGAATTGAGTCACCTGCAGGTTTTTTTCATCCCTGCTGGAACACTTTTTAGGATTGGTGTCACATTAGTCACCTCTTCTGGCTAAGGTAACTGAGGCTGACTGAACCCAGAAGTTTCACACCAGAGCAATTAGAACGTTTGAGTGAATACCATTTGTCCTGGTGATTTGCTATTGTTCATTTCATTCATGTCTGTTTGAAAAGCTTTCCTGTTAATTCAATTCAGGACCATTCCTTGGGCTCAGCCCTTGGAGGACTTTCCTGTCTGCTGCTCTCAGTGGGTTTGCTGAGCTTCCCTGCTCCTTTCACACCTCAAGCATTTGCTGAAGCCCCTAGACTGTCAGTTCCTGTCATGTTTGAAGGAAATTTCTTACGAGTTTCTATGGGTTTTGTAAGTCACCCCTCAAACAATTTTAGTTTGTGTTGCAATGAGTTTACATTTAACTTGTAAGAAAATACATTCCTCTCTGATTTCTTTGTTTAGACATGATTTCCACTTTTTAGAGGCCACCATTGTGTTGTTCCCTTCCTTCACTGTTTAACTGTACTAACTTTTTGGAGGGTTTGGTGAATTTTGGGAACTGGAATGTTTTCTCCACTGTATGGGCATGGTACTTACATGCTTAGTTAATTTACGTACTCATTAATGCTATTAAAATTAAATTTCTTAATACTAAAATGCTTTTGAAATAAAACCAGTCATGGTATTTGGATTTTTCCTAGTGTTATTATTCCTACTAAAGTAATGAAATGGACCATGAATGGTCACTATTACCAAGCCATTCTTCAGTGCAACAGCTATAATTTCAACAAGGTCTAGTCAAAAATTACTTTTCTCTTTTATTGGTCTGTTTAGAAATGTAAATTAAAACTTGCCCTTTATATCCTAAGCAGGATAAATCTTCTCCTGTCTATTTCCTTGCATACTCTCCATCGCCTCTGATCTTTTTTAAGTATTTCATAGATATTGTCACTGCAATGGTCAGCTGTTTAAAAGGATAAGTTTCTTATAATGTTTTTATTGATTTGGTGTGGCAACATCCAACTCATATAGAGTGGGTGGCAAATGATGATATAGATAATTGATTTATCTTATTGGACTGATTTCCTACTGGCTGTGAGTCACTTCTCCAACGGCAAAATCCATTCCTGTTATTTCCACATCATGAATATCCTGGTGGTGGAGTGTTGGTACTGATCAGCTTCATTCAGTATGATTTCTTTGAGGCCAGTACAGTGAAATTCACCCATCCTCGCCTTATATGCATTTAATATTTCTCAGAAAGAACAGATACTTTTGGTCTTGGTCTGCATGTGCCTGGTTTAACTGGGCATTTGCTTAGACTGTTGGATTATCTGAACATTATTGGTGGCTATTCTGTCCTGCCATGGATGCAAGAAGGAAATTTGCCATCAGGATGAATGTGCTCTTCTCCAGGACGTCATCTCAAATAATTTGGAAGACTCTCCCAGTGTTTGTTTTCATCATAGTGGCACCAACCTGGCTGGCCCTTTTTCAGAAGCCATCATCCCTCTCATCAATTTTTGAATATCTCTCCTGTTTCTACAATATCTCTCATGTTTCCTCCCACATCACTTCCTTAGACACACAATGGGTCTCTCATTGTCTGGGACATTTCTTGAATGCTGTAATGGAGCTCCTGTTCTTTACCATCCTCTCCTATCGAATTGTTGTTTTCCTTCCTGGACTCCTCCCTTGTATTTCTTGCTGCTCACACATCCATGAGCAGACATGATGCACAAGGAAGGTGACCAACTCCTCTCCAGTACCCTCTCAAAGGCTGCCCAGACACCACAAGATACAAAAGCCCCAGAGCAAGGCAAACCACTACATGTTCCCTCCTGGCCTGGTGTTCCCAGTTATCCATCCCACACAGCACCACAGCCTGCCCGTTCCTCCTCAGCAGGGCTGTGGTTCTTCCAGCATGTCTGGCTGAAGTGGATACACAAAGTTGCCTTCTGGCAAGAGAGAGGGGTCACATGGATGCACACATGTTTACTTATTCAGTCTGAAACACGATTTTATGATTTGCCTCATTGTCTCCTAATTCAAGCATCAACAGCAAGTCAAGCCAATTTTCCCAACCAAATCTCTTCTAAAAGTTCATTGTACATTTAGCACCCAGAAAACAAATCTTCTTTTACCACGTCCCTAAAACTAGCACAAAAACAGGTGAACATGTGTTTTCCAGAGAGAAACCTTGGTGATTATACTTCCTATCACCACAGTCCTCACTTTTCTGTACTTAGGGAAGTTTTCTTATATTTAGAAACCAGCCTTCTGGGGAGCACAATGGTGTTTTTTGCAATATTTTTATTTTCTAATGACTGACCCTGTGTTTAATTTGCAGAAAGCACATGGTACAGAACAGATCAGGGAGTTTGGCACAGAGGCAGGAGGTACCTTCAACCCTTGGAAATTGCACGAGAAATGTAAAACCTGGCAAGTATTGCATTTAATCCTCTTTCCACCTCCCCTTAGCTCCCTGCCAAGGATCAAAAATACTTCTCTTAAAAAGAATAAAAGATTGCAGAACACATCATCCACTCCTCCCTTCAGCCTTCAATACTGACAGTGTTATCTCCATACACAAAGCTTCTCCCCCTTCCTCCAGCTTGGCAACAAAACCCAAGCTCAATGAATATTTTATATGTGTGTGGTTAATGGAGCATTCTGGCTCCAGTCCATTAGGAACTTTACACAACGGTGTATTAACTGCTTCTCAATGTAACATTTTGAGTCTGTCCAAAGGGGACGTGTGTTTGCCAGTTGAGCCAACACACTATTATTGTCCTGTCAGCCTAGTTCCTGTCTTTGGTTGAAGAGCAGGGTCCCCTGCCACAGCAATTTGCCACCATTGTGCTCCCAGCAGCAACCTGAGAAGATTAGCTGGGCTCCAAGGTCTGTTTTCCCCTTTATATTTTAAGGTCTGTATCTCATGCGGGGTGGGGAATGCCTGCAGTCTTTCCCCTTCAAAGATATACACAGGGATAAGCAATCACAGCACAGATTAGCATAAGGGTAAATAAAAAGCAGTTGAGATCTTTAGTTTTAATGGCAACCAGCCCCCCATATTTTTTCATGAGCTCTGAAATTGATAGCTTTAAAATCCACCTAATTGATTGAAAAATAATTGATAGCAGAATGACATTTGACAAAGTAGTTATTACCTTCTCACTTTAAAAACCTCCTCTGTTCTACCACAAACAGAACACCAGCTCCATCAAAACCAAAATCAGCACAAAGACATGTCAACAGTCAGATGGGCAGAGGTAGAAGATGCCCCTTAAAACAAGAGACAGTGTAGTTCTACCCTGCACATAGACAATATCCATGGTAAGTGGTAAAAAGAAGCAGATGTTGGACTTCTCAGATAAGGAGCCCTGTGGGAGTTTGGGGTCCAGATCTGAATGTTCCCCTCTGCCTCCCAGACAGTTTGTGGAGCACACAGGAGCTTCCAAAGTGTGAATCATCCCAACCTAAGGCAGATGTCTAGAGTGGGTAAGGTGAATGGCATGGGTTGTTTATCACTCCTCACTGAGCGAAGAGGGAGTCTAGATGACAATCTTAAATTTTCTGCCTAAGTTTTAGATAACTAAAATCAGGTGAGATGATTCCCAGCCCCAAGGTTTGCAGACTCATTACCAGGTGAGCCACAGACCCTGACAGACTTAGGGTAGAAAACAAGATAAAATAAAGTGCTGATGTGGAAGGACTGATCTCATTCCTTCCTGCCTGAAAGGAGAAAGAGCTGAGGTTTCAGAAGGCAAAGCCCATCCTTTGCTCTCACATCACTGCTGAAACAGTGGAAGAAAGGGACCACTGCTGGACTTGTCAGGATGCTCTAGTGCCTCCTGTAACATCTCTATGAGGCACTCACCACCCACGAGGGGCTTGGGTGTTGCAGGCCAGTAAGGCCCAGAGGAGCCAGGGACAGCTGGCCAAAATACAGATGAGGTGAAGTCTTTCAATAGGTAGGGATCACCTCAAGACAAATGGTTCCTCCTCACCCAGCAGTGCACACCTATGACTTGCCCAAAATGGGCACTGGTGGAGGGGTCTGGAGCTGAAAGATGTGGGGAAGGGTCTCTAAGACACATAATTAATTAAGGGAAGACCCCTGCAAACTTTGAAGGAATTTCCCAGTGCAAAGATTTGCAAAAAAAAGCAATGGTTTCCCCGAGCCCACTGACAGGATCACTACGTTTCATGACACTCTTGAGAAAGGGCAGGCACTGCACAAATACAATCAAAAGCCATAAATCTGACCGACCAGAGTGTCAGCTACTCTGAATGCAGCTCTGAAGTCGTTTCTCCCAGAGGCACAGGCAGCAAATCAGTCATCCTACCAGCAGATAATCCAGTTTCCAGCCCTCCTTTTCTCCCTCCCAGATCCCTCAGCTCCCCCCACGCCCCTTAGCGCTATCATCAATGGAAAGTTTTAGAGAATTAGCTGAAAACAACCAAAGCGCCTAATTGACTGAAGAAGGGAAATGGCAACTTCCATCATCTCAAAAAGCTGCACCTTTCTCCTACTCATCTCAAAGCTGAATAAAGGAATTAAAAACACAGCCTGGGGCAGCCAGCAGAGATTTACAAGAAGCAGACATCAGTTCTAACTCTAAAGGCTGGGTGTGTGCATGAGCTGGGAGGAGCAAACAGAAAGGGAGCAGAAATGTCGAGTCTTTACATTTAGAGAGGAGGAAGGAGAAGGAGAAAAAAAAAGAAAAAAAAAAAGAAAAAAAAAATCAACAACCTTTAAGCCCTTCCTAATAAAACAAAGATCATCCTGGCAACATGAAATGCTACCCTACTTTGTTTATTTATCGACACAAAGAAAGAAGCAAGTTGGCACCTCAGAGGGTATTAAATCCTGGTTTTTTGCTGACTGAATGACCTCAGCTGAAATATTTTCCATGACAAGAGCCCAGAAGACGCTGGCAGAGTGTCAGACAATAAGATTTTCAGAGTGTATTTACATTCTATCCATGGCCCCAGGCTGTTCCAAACCCATAGGCAGGTGCTGCCTTTATCTGTTCTTTGCTCACCTGGCTCCCTAGCAAAATATTCTGAGACCTGTGGCTCAGCTGCCTTAACTGTTTGCTGCCTGGTGCTTAGAAAGCTTCAGAGACATCTGGAATCCTGGCAAATAGAGAGGTAGACAGTTCGCCCCTAAAAGCTGACCACTGAGTGGTGTGTAAGGCATTCTTGCCAAAAAGCAGAGGGAAAACAGTGGTGATGTAATGGTAAAAGACAGCTAAAAAACAGATGAATTCATGCTGAGAAAAGTGATGCTTTTAAAAAAGGAAGGGAAAAGGTGGTTCTTTCAAGAATGCACTGCATTTTCCATGACTTGGGATCTTGAAACTAGGTCTGGATAGCTCTCTAAGAAGCAACAGTCAACAGTCTGAAGAAGACTAGAGGTGGGAGCCAGAATTTTACAGCTTCTAGCATTGAAGTCTGTGCAGGACTGTATTCCATTCAAGCAGAGGATAGTCAGCAACCCACATCTGTAAAGCAGTGGACGAAAGGGACAGAGTCAGGTTAAGCCACAAAGAACCACAGTGTTCTGCCTTTCAATTCCATGGCACAAATTCCCTACATCGCAGGCTTCCAGCTGCATTCTCCCCTAGACCAGCTCCCGACCTGGGCTTCAGCAAAACAATCTGTTCCATCCCTGCAGTGGAAATGGCCTCCTTTTTTTTCAGTTTAATTTGGCTCCTTGTGCACAGCTCCTCTCTCTTGAGTAATAAGCCTCCAGGAGATGCTGTGCGAGGCGACGCCCTTCATACCGCCCAACCAGGAAGAATGATAATTGCACTTCTAACAGCACCATGTTAACAGGCAGCCACCAAAGCAGAGGAAGCATGAATTAAAGCAGGATAAAAAGGAGGGGCTTTACCCTCTACCTAATAAGGTATTATTCATGCTTTTGGAAAGCTTCCTTGCAGAGAGATAAAACCAGACATAATGGGTATTCATAAGCAAGTGCCTCTGGAAAAGGAAAGGCTTGCCTGCCATCTCACCCCCATTGTCATGCTGGACTCACCTTCTACATTCCCAGCCTTCAGCTCCCTCTCCCTTTCCTACCTCCTTGCCGTGTGTCCTTGTTTAACCTGTTTTGTACCCAAGTCAGCTCCCCCTTGCCCTCATGCGTGGCTCAGGTCTGACCCACTCACACACATCTTCACACCAGTTCCTCCAGTCCTGTCACCTTCACCCAACCAAGGAAAACTTATCTTTTCCTTTTTTCTTCCCTCTCATTTCTGCCCTCCCTGCAAAGCTCTTCAACTCAAATTTCTTCCAGGCCTGCTGTGTGCAAATAATTTCCCCTTTCTTAGCCCTCCTCCAGCCCACACCCACCAGGTCATTCATGCCACCCCACACCAGAAGGGATGCAGACATCTGCAAGCTGTGCTTGTTACTCTATTTCTGTATCTCTCTGGCCTCACTTTTCACCCAGGAAATAAAAATGTGACCTTACCCACCAACAAATTTATCATAATAAACTTCCACTCATGAGCCCAAAACAATGGTGAGTTTTAAACATCTTCACAAAGTAAATTACCCACTGCTCACTTGCATAACCTGTCACTATCCTTTTCAATCCTGTCCAACTGGTTATCATAGTGAGTGAGCACCTTGCAGCCTTGGCCATTTCTGAAGCTGTTCTGTGCAAGCTGGGCAGGACTTGCCATGTTGGGAAGCGCAGCTCCAGGCACAAAACCAACCAAACAAAAAACAAACCCCGATTATACTTCACAAGGATTTGGAGCACATGGCAAATGGACTCTAGAGGAATTTTCAAAGGATCCTAATAAAGTTAGACGTTTCCATCCCATCAAAGTCACAGCAATTTGGGTATCCAATGAGCTAGGGCCCTTTGAAAGCTCTGTGGGCATCTCCAGACACTAAAATGCCTTTGGAAACAAGGTATGGAAACTGCAGCTAGGTGTTAAATGTTTAACCAGGTCTGTGGGCAGTCCTTTGGTGCCTATGCTGGGATAAGGTCATATGTACACATGTACTAAGACCACCACACAAGCAGATGTACAGAGAACTTGTCAAAGCTACCCCTTCCCTGGCTCTGCATTCCCAACCATCATTACAGTCTGGTTAATAAAAACAAACCACAACAATCAAACAAAAACCCCAAAATCCCTCAACATCCAATCAATCAACCTCCTGGGATGAAATAAATAAGCTATGAAGAGCTCCTCTCAGCTGGAACAGCAAGGATAAAAACGGAGGAAAACAGAAGACTGACCAGGTATTGCACAGGGTACCTTCCACCTTCCATTCTCAGCAGAAGCTCTGAGTAATGCCTGCACTCAATGTTGCTGCCACTGTCCAACCCAAGGACATCTTTTAAACAATGCCTCACTGATAATCCTGTAAGGATTTTCAGCTCTGTCCTGCACAGCATTTTAATTACTCACACTGTTTCACGAGCTCAATCATTTACAGAAGGTATTTTCATCCCACTAATTGTAGGTTTCCCAGAGGACTCAGCACAGTATTTCATGTCCTCAGTACTATTAAATGCATTAGGAAAGTATCCAGACTTCCAGAAGTCAAATTTTTTCATGCATGAATATGTTTTAGGAGAGGAAGAGGGCAAATTAGGTAAAGGAAAACTTTTAGGCATTAAACAAAAAAGAAATTTCAAGTGACAGCTTTCAAGGAAAAAAAAAAAAAATCCAACAGACAATATTTCAAATAATGTTACAATAGACTCATTGAAGTCAGCAGCAGGTCTGGAACCTGAAATCTCTAATGCTAATAGCATGCAGGTATACCCATGCACTGAGAAAAGCAATTTCCTTAGTAGGCAAAGGTTATATATATGTGTATATATATATGTATGTATACATATATGTATATCTGTATCTCCAATGGCACCCAGCCTAGGGAGCAATCCCCAGCCTCCCAGGACAGGCAGTAGAGAGCATCTCCTGCTGACAGCCCAGGGCCAGCGTGGCTCTGGAGCAGAACGGCCATGCCCATGATTGTGGCACTTGGCCTTGTGGCCATGAGACACAATGGTTGCTTGTGTGTGTGCTCGAAGTCAACACACCTAAAATAATTTGGGAGTTGCATGGCAGCCCACAAGTTACTTTCCTGCCGGGTGCTGACGGGCTGTGCTGCAAGGCCTGCAGGAGGAGGGTGGTGGCAGGGTGCAGCTGAGGGCACAAGGTCCAGGATGGTACAGAAGGGCTGCAAGGGGCAGATGGAAGCCAAACACGACAGTGCTGTGCTGCCTTAAGGGAGCAGTCCTGCAGGCTGTTTTTTGGTGGAGTCTGCAGGCTGAGTTTTGGTGGCTGGTTCACCCCAATGCCAGACACAGAAATGGGCTGGGAGGCTGAGATATCTGGCATGGGTGAACCGTGACATTTACTGCAGGCTGTCACCCTGAGCAGGCAAACCGTGAGAGTCAGGGACCCACAGCTCCCAAATGCAGCAACAAGAGCCATGTATTTTTAAGGAAGGGAAGATTGGAGGTTTCCAAGCATATCTATATAGCATATCTGAAAGGTAATAATTGTATGCTCTGCATTCCCTGGAGTGGTGGTAACGTCAGCCCTTCCCTCCATGCCAAGGAAATTTAGACACAGCCCAAGGAAGAAACTGCAATTCCAGTGGAAAAAGGGCTGAGATATGCCAAGTGCCTGGAGCTCACCACAATGGGAGGGGTATGGAGATACAGCAGGTGGGGGATCAATAGCCCAAAGGAGAATCCCTTTTCCAGCCCTTTCTTACTCGGCTCAAAGTCCTCTAAAGCGAAGATAACATTCACCCTTGTGTTCCATGACCCTGTAATGGTGGAAAAGGCTCACAAGTGTTGCCCCACAGATGAAGGCACTTGTACATGAGCTGGGTAGTGGTAACCCTCAGTGTAGATACTCTTAGTTATGTGAAAGGCAGGTTTGGCACTGTGGCTCATAACAGAGCTGTGAGCAATAAATTATGGGATTGCTATATCTCAACTGTGACCTTGAGTCTTCATCAAAGAAGTCTCCACAATGGTGATCTCTGGACTATCGAGGTATGCAGATCCCTGGAGGCAAGTGTGGTTTACTCTGGCTCTTAGCAAATGAGACTCTGCGTCACAAAACACATTATCACAGCTGGTATTAACCAGTATGCATCTTACTAGTTATCTCTGCAAAAAAATACCCAGGTGAAATAGTACAGACAAGCCAGAAGACCCCTACCTGCATAAGAAATGTCCATGCTGATGAGAACTGGCTCCTCATGACATGAGAACATGCAGCAGTTCTTCCAGTGCTGAAGAAGAGACATCCTCCAGCAGGTCCTTTTGTTGCTCCTTGTGTTTTTTGTTGACAATTAAAGGTAATGGATCTTAGCATTAGGTGGAAATTAAACTCAATGGAGTTCCACCAACCAGAAACAAAAATAAGGACAAGACAATCCATTGGGGATTTCTTTTGACTTCAGGTTGTGATTCCAACCAAAAAGGTGACATGGATTTCAAGGACAGCACCACCCAAACCAACTACCTCCAATACTGACCCTGTGGGCCCTGTCCTGAGAGCAATTGCATCCTGAGAGAATTCACTTTCACTACCCACAATCCTACACCTTGGAACCCTCACCTGGCACATCTGACTGGGGTGGACTTAGGAATATTCCAAAAATGGAGCTTTTACATCCCCCGCAGGAGTACAAAGCACAGCGTAAACGGTGTGACTCAGACACTGCCTGGAACATGTAATGAGGATATTAAACTAGATCGTCATTTTATAGGTTACCTTATTTTTAATTGGAAAAAAAAAAAAAAAAAAAAGAAAACACAGAAGCCAACCAACCTACATATTTGGCCTTCAGATGAATTTTTTTGTTTTACGTGACAGCTTTTTCCTCTATTTAAAAATTTGCATAAATGCTGTCAAGACAGGACATGCATGGTAAAGAAAATGCTAATCCTGAGCTAAGCCCAGCTGCCTCTCCCACTGTGCTGTGCCAGGACAGAGCAGCGGGGCTAATACTGGGAGCAACCCCTCCTTCTGCATGTCACTAGGTCAGGGACATGGTCCTACTGGCCCACAGCCCTTCAGGGGGCCTTTCATGACTGACTTCACACAGAAAGCCTGGTTTGGGTTCACTCTGCCCTTCTGGTGGTGAAGGGGGATTTGCTTATTTTCCTGTGGAAATCGAGCATGAGATGCTTCAATGTGACCTCCCCTACCAAGAGGGGAGAGCAGGCAGAGAAAGCATGGCAGGGAAAGCCAAGGATGCTGGAAGGAACGTGGGGTTGTGTTTACCCACACAAGGACACCCTGCGTGATTTCACGCAGAATTAATTCAGCTCATCAAACTCCCGTGCAGACACTTCCTTGTGGTCCAGGGCGATTTATCTCTGCTAACAGGATTAGGAAAGGTTTAAGCTAAACCAAAACAGAAGAATGCACACAAGCACATTCACAGCTTAGAAAACAAACAAATACTGAGCAAATCTACCTTTAGACATGGCCAAAGTAACCAGAGCTCCCTTCCCAGCAGCCCTCAGCACAGAGAGCATGTTATCTAATGCCATCCTCTCTCTGCTCTTCCTGCTGCACCCCTACCTTACCACCCACTCAGAACAGAAAATTGCTGCACTTTACACCTACATGCTGCTAAATAACCTACCTCACTTCAGAAGCTGGCCCAAGTAGCCATGCTGGAATATGAAGAGGTGTGCAAAACAGCTAAAAATATGGGTTTTGTCCCTCTAAGAGGGCAGTGGGCAGCAGAGTGTGCCTGTGCCGTGAGATCATGGCATTGTGCTGCTGTAGGAAGAGACAAAGGCAAAACAGAGAGAGGCACCAGCTGCTGCTACATTCAGCACAAGGATGCCATTGCCCAAACCAGGTATCACCAAGACTTTCAAAATCCCTACTGGTGGGAAAACACTTCCCATTTAAACAGTCCCTTTTTTGTGAGGACAGTAAAGGGAAATTGACACAGGTAAATTGAGAGGGCATTTGCTGCCTGCCCCAGCAATACTGCTGCCGTCTGTCCTGAGCTCTGCAGCAGTTCTGCTGGAGGTACCATGCAACCCTGCAGGGAAAGCAAAGTTTACTGCACCCTCCTGGAAGGGCAGGGTGGATCTGCATCTGCAGGGTGTGGTTGCTTTGAGATGGAATTTGGTTGGGACTTTGGGGTTATAATAGGAGTCCCGTGATGTTCATTCTGGAAAGGTGAGGATGTTGGGTTTACATTTTTTCCAAAGGGTTAGGAGTTATGGTGAGCCTAATCATTCTGGCATGTCAGCCTGAGCTACCTAGGGGAAGAGCACCACCTTCTGAATTTCCAAGTCAAATTGACTGTAGCAATCAACTTTTCCTTCTAAGTCCCCATCCAAAAACAAACAGGCCCAACCCTGCTTAATTTATGAGATTATAGCCCAAGGCAGTGTAGCTCCCTGAGACATCACTGCCTCGCCCATCATCTACAAACATCAGTTGTGCAGGGATGGTATGGATCTCTCCCTGACTTTACATACACAGATATCTCTGACCAATGACATAAACCCACTAGAAAGTGCCTGCAGCACCTCTCTGAGGTGGTAGGCAACCAGCAGAGCCACAGAAATAAGGACAGAGCAGTGGAGTCTTCAGGAACGCGTCCTGTGCAGATCTCTAACCTCTCCTGGCTGGCTTGGAGTGAAACCCTCTTGCCCAAACTGGTGTTTGTCATTCAAAACTGCCTTTTGTGAACCTTGCCACACCAACGTTTTACTGCTGCTCAGTTCTACTCTGGGTAACATATTCATCTTCTCATCATTACCTTAGAACCCATTTGCATTGATAAATTGCTAGAAGAAATTGGTTTTCCTGTGATACCTTCAAATCAAAACTGCAGGAGACGGAGATCTTTCTTCTGTTAAGGCATGTTACTAACCCTTAATAGGTTTCTCAAGTGCATAATCCATACCTTTCACTTTATACTTCATAGTCTTATGGTCCTACAATTCATGCCTGGCCCGTCACTGAAGCAAAAAAAGTTCTTGTTGATATTTTCTTGAATCTGGCCTTTTCATTGCATTGGTCCTTTGACATCAATGCAGGAACCTTCACCACTGCTAACAGAACTAACTCTATTGATCCACACCTTACATGTGACAAAACAGAGGTATGGCAAGCTGCAGAGGGTTGTGACAGGTCTGGCTGAGACTCTACTTATACATATCAGAAGGTCTGAGCTGATGTCAGATTGTCTCAACTCTGGACCCAAGAGAGCTCTTTAACTACTTTCTACCAACTTTTTTTTTTTCCCCATGAGATACTTTCATGAAACAGAAAGAATAGGAGAAAAGTAACTATTAATCTTGTAAACTGAGCAGAAGTGTTGTAGCTGGTACACCTGATAAGCATTTCATAAGTCACATCATCTTGGGTGTTCTGCTTGACAGCCTTGATCCTGGAAATTAGTTCCATTCAACAGTTTCATAAAGAAAATCACATTAATTAATTGACAATATGTATGTGACTTCTGCAGGCAAAAAATAAAAAAGCTAAGATGAGCTAACATTATATGGAAGAGCAGATAAAAATTCAAAATCATCATGATAATTTGTGAAAATTGGGGGTGAAGAGGTTTAATTTAATAAAAATCAGTGCAAGATACTCTGCTTGTAAAGGCATTCTTCCTGCCTGCTCAGCACAGGTAAGCTCTGCACAGGTAAGGTAGGTTGCCTGTAGCCTCACTCACCCTTCAAGAAAGATGTGGACAGATCACAGAGTCCAGGGTAAAAAGATTTGAGAAACACCATCTCCAGCAAACAGATGAGCTGGGTGTTTAGGCAAAGGGAGAGCTGGTTACAGGGAGCAAGAAGGACTTCAACTGTGTGAAAGGCCATGCAAGAAAAGGCTTTCAACCAGCCCTCCTTCAATGGCTGTTTGAAGAATTCACTTTTGATCCCTGGACCCATTTCTGTAACAACTGCTTTATGGTTAAGAAAGAAGCTTGAAATACAATGTAAGGGTAATCTAAATGTTAAAAAAACCCAAACAAATAAACGGAAAAAAGTTTGTCTTATGTCATGATTTGGCTCGAACTGGATGGGAAGATCCAGAATTTTTGATCACCATTTGGCAATGCATACTTACTTCCCTAAAGGGTTTTTAAACGGCACCAACATTTTATTAACCATGTTACCTCCTCCCATAGTCTGTATTTTCATTGACATGGCTATCTTGAGCAGCTTTCCAAAGCACTCCGGCTGCACAGGGGCATGGAGCACCTCTCCCTATTTTATTGCAACTCAGCATCAAATTTCTCCTTATCTCCCAGCAGAACTTTCTAAAACTCAATCTGATTTGCTCTGCACTGACCTGTGTAGGTCTTGCAATGCTCTTCACCTCCCAGATTTCACTCTCTGTGCCCTGCAAACATCAACATCCAGAGTAAATTTTCCCTCCAGCTAGGAGCTTGGGCTTTCTCTCAGAGCAGTCTCATTTTCCTACCTTCATACACACTTGCACTTCCTTAATCAAGAGCATGAACTTCCATTAAACAAGAGAGTTTAAACGACAAGTGTTAAAGTATTTTTTTAACCTATTCTCATTCAGTATGTGCCCTGCACCAGGCACTGCCTCCAGCCTACTCACAAAGCTGTGCCCTTACTGACACCAGCATCTCATTTTTATCCTGATTTTCAGCTCCTTGTAGACAAAAGAAAAAAATAGCAACTTCTGTGGATCACATCTAAAACCACGTGCATAAGTTCAAAGATAATTAGCCTTTTAGTTGCTAAATGCTGTGCAAAGCACACATTTAACAGCTTAAACTGATTTTAATCTTCGCTTAATTCTTTTGCCAGAGAGTCCCATTCATAGTGAGGCAGCTGTCTAAATATCTCAGCCCCTTGGGGTGAGGAGACAGGGGAGCCTCTTGCAATGCTTGTGGGTGACCTCAGCTTCTCCCACCAAGAGCTGCTTCCGGCTCATTTGGGGCAGAGGATGCCAGTGGGGCTGAACCCCCAAGGAAATGGTTTATCTGTGAAGGGCAAAACTTCTCTCTTTCTTGGTTTGGGTAGCCCATAGCAAAGTTGTAACAGAAATATGGGTAGTGAGAGTGGCCAGATTAATGCAAAGTGTTTGCCATATTAGTAAGGAAGTACATGGGTTTACAACCCATTGCCTTCACATTGACCAGGCACAAAACCATCAGTCACTGCACCTTTCACCCTCTATGACAATAAAAAGAGTCTCCCCTTGAGTCAAAAAGGCTCTGAACAGCCAGAGGACAACTGCAAAACAGTCACATGACTATACACAAAATTCTGGGGTTTGACTGATATTTTTTCATTCATAACCCCTTCCCTAAACTTTGCCATGCTACAAGTGCCTGCTTGCAATTGCACTCCTTAAAATAAGTAAATAGTACATTCTTTTTAATCATCTCAAATTGCCTTCTGTGGAATGTGGTTAGACATTAGTGCTTTCTACATCCAGGAGCGTGCATACATGCACACAAAGGGATGACACCAGGACCCAACGACAAAAAATGAACAAATCTTCCCTCTGCAACAGGCAGTACCTTACTCCAAGGTTCGCTTACCTCAGGGTCTTAACATTCTCCAATATTTAGGGAACCAAGACATTACTGTGTAATCAGATGATACTCCTGCATATGGGAGATACAAGGCACTGAGATGGGAAGGAGCTGAAAAAAAGAATATGTTTGTGTCTGTGGTGTGGTGAGAAAATGTGCTTTGCTCCTTCTCAGAAAAGCTGGCACACTCCTCAGCTCCAGACTAAGGCTAATTATCATTTAAGGATTAAAAAGCTCATTATGTTTTGATTTTTTATTTTCGCTTTTCAAATTTCTCTCTTACTGGCCCTTGGGCTCTAAAATATAGGAAGTAGCATAGAAGTTGCATTATTTTCAATAAGTTCTTGTCACCTAATCAGGCAAGGGTTTCCATTACAGTTGCTGGCTAGTTCTTTTCTCCCCCAGAGCCTGGGAAACCATGGTCTTGTGCAAGGAAAGGAGATGAGAACCATGAAACAGAGCTGGGAGAGGATGCAAATTGCAAGAGACATTTGGAAAGCAAACAGTCACAACACAAGATTTTCCTTTCAGGCTTGTGTTCAGACTGTCTAAATTGTCAGTCAGTCCCTCTGCCAAATATTTCCCAATGGGTGGCTCTCTGTGGCTCCCTGCTCAACACCACACTCAGAGAGACTTAGGAAAAATGCAAAAGCCTTATGAATGGCAGGGAGTTTTATTTACCTCCCATTTTCCTGGGCTGTGCAGTTAGCTGACAGACTGCAGAGCATTTTGAAGTGAGAAAGCTCCAGACAGAGGAGTATTAGAGTGAGTAATCAAAATTAACATGAAGAAAAGGCTTTATAAATTTTCCATCAGATTCCGTATAAATGCAGTATCTCCAGGTCTAAAAGGATGTTAGCTCACACAACAATTATAAAAGACTGATTTTGCATAAAGAGGTAACAGGACTCAGAAATCACACCTATGCAATGATAGGCTTGTCTAGAAACAGAGATATAAAAAAATAAGAACAAATCCCTTTGGGACCCTCCAGGCTTGCCTGCAAACCTTATAGTCACCTTCCTAAAAGTTCACACCTACAATAAAATTATATAAGCCCTTTTCTCTGGCAAAACTCAAACAAAACCCACAGTCTATCACAGGAGAGGTAGTAAAAACATGACAGTTTTGTCCTTGACATTGTTACCTTTCCCAATTTGATAGACGTTCTCCCAGCTTGCTCATCCAGGAAATTCTACCTTTTCCTTCTGGAGTAAAGCTGGTGGTTGCTGAAGGCCTCCTACAGCTCACCAATGGTCTCAGCTTTTCAGGATACAGCTTCAGATCAATGTTCTTAGCTGGAACCATAAAAATACAAATAAATCAAGCCACAACCAAAAAAAAAAAACACTAAGCCCTGGCAACCCAAAGAAAGCTTATAGTTGTTATATTTATCTGCAATATGTGAACTTTCCATGTGTATACTGATTTCTCTTATTAAGCAATCATCAAACACTGATAGGAATATTTTTTTTGCAGGAAATGGAAGTACAATGTGTTCATTAAAAAAACCCAAAACCAACACCAATAGAGCAGGCAGCCAGTTAAAGCCACTTGACATTTCAGGAAATTAAGTTATACTGTGGTCCCAGCTTATAAGTTCAGCAAGGACCCACGAGAGCACTCCTTGGAGACCTGCTGTGCTTTTGTTTCAACAGTGATGGCCACACAGGCTAATTGAGGGCAAGAACCCTCAGAACCCACGTGTTCTATCACAGCCCTCCTGCTGCCCTTCCTCTCTCCCAGCAGCTCCTACACTGCTCACAGACTGCATGCTCCAGCCAGCTTTCTCTTTTAGCTGCTGAGTATGCTCTTCTGGGGGAGAGGAGAAAAAAAATAGGATTTGGAAGGTCAAAAAATCCAGTGAAAATAATCATGAAGTTTCAGAGAAAACCTCAGACCTCTGTCAAACAGCTGAATGTATTTTTGGGGAGCAAAGTTCAAAGCCCAAAGCATTTCACCCCTGGATGGCAGGGTGTTGGAGTTGCAGGTGTTACAAGTACAGACAGACTGAAGATGCAGGGTCAGGCACTGAAGCTCACAATCTGAACAGATTTATAGGCTGTTTTTGTCCACATCATTGCCAAAAGAGCAAAAAGGAGGAGGCTGATCAACAGCAGTACATGGGCCAGCTGTGTGGGAGTTGAAGCGATACCCATCCTGCAACGGTAGGAGCAGCCACCAAGGCTGGGGTGGTTCAGCCTGTTCCTGGTGGAATTTCTGCTGACAGAAAGGGAAAGATGGTGAGCCACCTCACAGGGAAACATCCTCTTCTTTACCTGAGACAAGTCTGAAGCTGGGTGCAGAAGCTGTGAGCTGCCACCCTGTGTCCCAGCATGCTCTCCCCCTGCTATGGTGGCAAGAGAGACCCAGCTACAGCAGGGACAGCACACCCCTCGTTAGTGAGGGGGACAGAGAGAAGGGATGTCTGAGAGCTCCTGGGAACTGTGTCCAGGCAGCCTCTCTCTCTTGGGACTGACACATGTACTCTCGTGGCTGACATCTGCTTTAAGCGACCAAGGGCTGCACAGTTACAAAGGCAAACCAGGCTGCCAACACTCCTGGAGCTCTCCACATTTTGACATCCAAAAGGCTCAGGATGATCTTTGAAAGCTTGCAGGATTGCAGTCAGTTGCTACTACTCCCAGTTAAAGGTACCTCTAAGGGGTCACATAGGGAACTACTTTCTCCTGTCCATTTGGTGCATGCTGAGGGTTTCTTTCAGCCCTCTGAAGTGATCAGTACTTGCAGGATGTAGCTTTGGATGATTTGGGAAGTGCAGCTCCCTGACTACCACTACACTATGTAGACAGCCTGGCTAAGGCAACTTCCATACCCAGCTCAGCCTTCAATATGTGTGTGACATCAGGCACACAGGAAAAGCAGAGTCCTGAGGAGCAAACAACCTGTTTGAGATCACTCTGCTGGTCAAAAGAGAACCAGGAAGCCATCAGTGCCTCCCTGTCCCCATCATTCTGGCAGAGGCCTGTTCCTGAAAGAGGAACAGTCAGGGAGGGATGAATGAAACCCAGCACAGGCTGCCCAGTTAAGAATTACGAGACTGTAAAAGAAACCAGCTACAGACCAGCCTAACCAAGGAGTAGCCAAAACCTTTTGTGGAAGGGCCACTGAGAATGTGATCATACAGGAAAGTCATGTGAAGGTAAAATCCTTACTAAAAACTCTAATGCTGTAAGCATTCACCTCCCTGTAGGAGTGGAAACCTTCAAGTTTCCTTTTTATTATACAGATGGGATCCTTTTTTTTCATTGGCACAATAGAAAATAGCCACAAAAATTCCACACACACAGTATCAGACCCTGCGACCAGCCTCGACATGCAGAGCATCAGTAATAAAACACACCCCTACAGGGATTTAGCACTTTGGCTTGTGCTCAGCTGGGGGACTTGGGCAGGCCTTTCACTCTTCATACATAAAAAAATATTAATTATAATCAGCTCTGTCATTATTCCAACCCCCGCATCCCCCCTTCCCTGTTAGCAAAAGGAAGAGGAGCCATGTGCTGATAGGATTGTGAGATTGCATGAATAAGATGAGGCTCTGTGTATGTGTGCTGCATTTGCCCTGGAAATCAAATAGCAATTTCAGCAAGGGCATCCTGGGAAGGGCCCTCAGGTGCTAAAAGAGAAATTCAGGGAAACATTCCTTTATTCCTGCAGGTACTTCCTTATGCACACATGCAGGCACCTCTCCTTCCCGTTCATCACACAGATCCCCTCTGCCTCAGACACTCTTGCTCAGCCAGATGATAAAGTAGTTTTCAGCTTCAATCTATGTAGGACCCACAGCCCTTCTCTTACCAACCTACCCTCCCCGGTGCATTTGTCCTCCTCTACCCTTCCCAATAATCTTCCTGCCCTGTCCTACCACAGGAGTCCCCAAAGTGTACACACCAGCAATGGTACCGCAACAGGCACTGTAGCCAAAAGGGCAGGCCAGAGAGTATACAAGGTCTGAAAAGGCCAGCCAAGGCAAGGACATGTCAGGGATTTCTGAAATTTTCTCCTTTCCTACAGACTACCTTTTACTTCCTTTCTAACTGTCTCTTCCCATGAACTGCAGTCAGTGGTGGTGTCCTGCAGCACTCACTAATCAGTGGTTAAGTGAGGGGTCATGCATCAAAACTTTGAGAATTAGCCCTTTGCCAAACACCTCCCCGTAAAGGTGTGCACAGCTCCTTCCACAACACCTGGAAACTTTCTCCCTTAGGGTCCTGATTAGACTGGTTGCATGGTGCAATTCCTGATTTTCCACTACACTGTCACTTTCTCCTTCCAGCTCTACTCCACCCACGAGCTATCCTGCTTTGGCCTTTTATAAGGTATCTAGCCCTAAAACTTGACAGGGATGGTTGTCCTTAGCTGTCTGTGCAGGGTCTGCCAACACAGGTCTGGGGCCCACATCTTAAGGTTTCAAGAGGGGAAACTGCAAACCCATAACACCAAGGGCCATGCAACTATTTTGTCTTTCATTGAAAAGCCTCCAAAGATGCAGGAAAATGCAGACACACTGGTGTACCTCCCTTGTCTTACACATACTCCCCCTCCTTTACAGTTTATCTGCATTGCAAATAGAGTTTAGGAAGAGCATGGGACTCCAGGCAGGACCACTGAGCAGGCCAGGCCATCCCTGGCCATGCTGCATGGTGCCATACATCTGTGCTTCCCACGGCTGGCTGCAGGGCTTACTCTGTAAATGATCCAGGTGGACAATTATGATAAAGTTTAGGCTCTAACACAGCATGAGGGAAAAGATATGCAGGGCTGGACCCCAGTAGGAAACCCTGCGCCATTTTCACCTTCAGTGCTGCTGCTGCTCACACCTTCACCTGGCCATGCACCCTGCCATGGTCCAACAGGTACCCAGTGCTGCTCTTCAGGTCTGTTCTGCTTTGCTTTGTGCAGGTGTTGGCAGCCCCAGCTACACACAAAGTCAGGCAAAATCCTGCCTATCCCGGAGAGCACTGCTCCAAGGTGACATCTGGGGGCTACATTTCACCTTGCAGGCACACCCTGCAACAGGGTACTGAGATGCTACAGCACATATGACAGAAGTCATCTTGCTCAAGGAAGACTCTGAATTTCATTATTCTCCATTGCAGGTTCATCCTTAAGAATGGTTTGTTCCTGCTCCAACCATCTCTTTATTCATTTTGGGCACACTAGCAGAGGCAAGATTGCATGCTCCTGGTAATTCCCATTTAGGAAAGATGCCCTCTTTCTTCACACAGGTGCCAGCAGGCTCTACTACCAGAAACAGAAGGACATTCTTATCAAGAATCTGGCTGATTAAGAAGAAATTTGAATTTCAAGAGCTATTCTAGTTCACTTGTTTACGACAAACCACTGCAACTCATTATGCCTCAACTTTTTCATAGTGAAATTGGAGGGTTGTAAGACTTCTCAAGCTCATAAAAATCTAAAAGGGACAAGGGTTAAATGGTTGCTAATAAAGTCCCCACTTGCCTCAGCAACATCTGCCCAAATGTAAACCAAAATCCATCTAGTCTTGGTAAAAAAGGGGTCAATGAGCAGACAGAAAACTCTTTGACATGCAAGACAGCCATCCTCTGTCAGTGAAGGCTTGCAAAATGCTCAAGCACCTTTAACCACTGCCCTTCAGCTCTGAGGTTTGAAGAAGGGTAAAAGCATATTCACTGGGCTCATGCTGGGGAGCATAGAGGTCTCTCAGAAACATGACACCTAGATGGGCAAAGCGTTAATGTCTGAGAAATGTTTCTGTAGTGGCAGAACATTGGATAAAGCTGTGAAAGACCCAGCTCAGCCCATTGCCCAAAATAACCAGGTGGTGGCATGTGGGCTCCTCCCCCACCAAGCCCACCAGCAAATGCCCAGCAATCCCAATGCACACTCAGCCCATCATCAGGCTTCACTGGCCATTGGTGGTGGGCAGCACCCCACCCTGAGAAAACATGGGGCATTCTTGGCACTTTGCACTGCAGGCAAGGTCATCAGACACGATGACACATTCTTTGCCTGCCACATCCATGGAGGAATGCAGGGAAACATGATCTTGCCCTGAGCTAGTGCCAAGTTTGATTAGGGCTGATCACTCCAGGATCCTTCCTGTGAGGATCTTGCAAAGAGGGAGTTGCTTGCTACTCATAACGAACCTAAAGACAAGACATGAAAGCTTGAGAGGATTTTGGCCAAGCCTCCCAAATATATAAAGCGGAGTGGCAGGGCCAGAAGACCAGACAACCTTTCAGTAAGGAAGTACAGTGGAAAGTGACACTTCTCCAAACATCCTACAACCCAGCATGCATAACCCACCACAAATGGACATGGCAGAGCCTTACAAGCCTCCCGTGCAACTTGGCACTAATTTGGCCCTTGGAACAGGGGGAGTCTGGTCTGTTCCAAAATGATCCGCCTGACACAAGGCTCAAATGGCCCCAGTTGGCTGGGCAGAGCTGGGATCCACCCTCATTCTCCTTCGGGCACCCTCTGTGGGACTCTGAATAGGTCCTGCCTCCTCTACTCTCTGCTTCAGTTTTCCACTGAGGACAGCTGGCTTTTCTCACTTCAGCAGAGAGCTCCACCTAAATGCATTAACTGAAAGGACACCCCAGTGTCATGGGGATGCCCTCACCTCACCCCAGCCTGCTCTGGGGCACACTTCTCATGAAGATTTCACTCCTTTTGCTCTGCAGCAGCACAGCAATGCTATCACAGATGCCTCAGTAGTCTGCTGAGGCCCACGGGGCTCCAGAGAGCAGAGCCAAGTCAATGTAAGAGGCACTCATGGTGCTTCTGTACGTCCACCAGCTCTAGAAACTGTGAGTGCCACCTTGGCAAAGATGCACACAAAACGACAGCTCAAGTCCAAATGATATTTATTTTTCCCTGTATGCAAAATGCCTATCAGTTCTTATGTGTTGTCCTTCTTCTCCCTGTGATGGAAACCCATCCTGCTTCAGCCAGAAAACAACAAAGAAAACTACAGAGGCAGCAAGCATTAACCAAATCCTGTCCTAAAGCCTCGCCACATATACATTTTCCCCTCCACCATCTGTTTTGCAATTGCAACAAACTAAACTCAACAAACTCCTGGTAGCTAAATTCCTTTCATCTCTCAAAGCACATGGATCCCTGTGCCAAAGTAAACAATCTCATGGAGAGTTTACATAAAACAAGTTAACTAATTTCATTGTAAATAAAGGAACAATAAATTGGTTTAAAGCCTGCCATAGTACCTTCTGTGGAAGCATCCACCAGCAAGGAAAGGAGTTAAAAAAAACATAGTGGGATGTTCAGTGCATACCCAGCCTGGCACCCTTGCCTTCAAACCATGTAGGAAGTACAAACCTACTCTTCCTACAGGTCTCAAACAGAATAATGCCAAACAGCTTCCTGCAATTGCTGCAGGTTTAGTAGCAGTGAAATGCAAAAGGTAACAAAGATGATCCATTCTGAAAATCAACAGAGGGAGAAGGGATGATGTGGCTGTGTCACCCTGGACTGGTTGACAGTTGCATCTGGTGCAGGAAGCCATTGTAGCACTATGTCCATGCACCTGCTCACATCAACATGGTGATAGAGTGATGGGAGGGAAAAAATAAGGGAAAGAAGTGGGTTTCCCTCACATGAGATTTCTTTTTCCTTGGGTTTATGTGCATGCACCAAATTCTGGGATATTTACAAATGTCAAAAAAACTCAACACAAAACAAATCACCAGCCTGAGAATAGAAACGGCTGGGGAGCAGAAAGATGAGCTCCCACTTTTATACAGGACTGGAGCTGGCCTGGCGTTGCCTCTGATATTTCCCAAGTCTCCTTTGGGAAAAGTCCTAGAGCCACAGCTCCATCTGGAGTCTCAGATTTGGCTAAATGCAGGCTGAGGACATCCCCACACTGACAGGTCTAGAAATCCTACCTGGAGTTTGACTTTAGGGGCTCAGGATTAGAGGTTCACTCTTTCAAAACATCAGCCACCAAATTCAGCTCTTTATAAAGATACACTCTGATGTGTCCTAGATGAATTCAGATGAAACAACAAGCTTACACCAAAAGAGATAGACTTTTCCATTGGCTGGGAAACAGATTCTAATTAAACCTGTGAAATTTTCCCAAAGAGGCAGCACTGTGCAGCTCGAACTCAACAGCTCCTGTCAGAGCCCAAAGCTAGGAGATTCATCCAAGTCACCCATTAACCTGCTTTATTATCAATTTTTTTTTCAAGTCATGCATGCTCATGGCATGCTTCTATTGCCAGAACACATAAAAATATGTTTTTTGATCCAGACTTTAAAGAGCTGGACGCTAAATACACATCCCAGAGCGTTCACTCACCCATGTCACTGCCAGGAGTGCAAAAAGTGCCTCCCTTGGAGCAAAGGAGCTGCATGGAGGCACTTCTCCTATGGACCAGTACGTGATTTTCAAAAGTTGCTACCAAGAAAACAAAAAGTAAACGAAAAGCACATTGATTTGGAGTCAAAATGCAGCAAACAGATTATTCTCACATGCCCCAGCTCCTGCAGAGACCCATGGAAATCCGTGTGGCACTCCAAGTGCAGAGACTTGAGCAAGATTCTGAATCCCAGGGCCTTGCTAAGTATTACAGACAATTCTCTCTGGTACCAGCTACAGCAAGGAATCAGGAAAGATGACATATTAAAGAAGGGCAACAGAAAAAAAAAAAGCACTTTTTTCTTCTCGGAGGTGACATACTTGTGGAAAGCAACTGAAACAATAAAATGCATTCCAATATTCTGTATTGTATTGATTATTTGATGGTCTTCTTTTAAATCAGTAGCTTTAAAAGTTCTTATTAAAAAAATGCTGAAATAGACGGAGGTTGAGCTTGGATACAGTATGTGCTGGCATAAATAAAGAACAAGTCCATGGATAAGAAGGGAATTAGAGTGGATATGAGTACACAAAAATTACTCAAATCAGCTTACAGATTTAATGCATTCTGCTGACAGTGGTGGCGGGGGAAGTTGTTTATTTAATATAGAGAGTTTTTAGGCATACTGAAAAACAGAAGTAGGGAAGGCTAACCCACTGCAATTTGAGGACTGACTCTCCATTTCTCTGGCTTGGAACATTTGCTTTTGAATGTAAAAGTCAAATTAATATTGCCCGGGTACTGTACAGTCCCCACTTTGCTAATGTTCATACTGGAGCAGACAACAAATGGGCAAAAACTAGTTTGGAGCACAGTTGGGGAGAAATGGAAGCAGCACTCGGTTGCCTTGGAGTTATCCAGGTTTATCTACACATCACATTGTATGCTCCCTGATTCTCATAATTAGAGTGTCTAGACAGGAGATGATGCCAGTGAAGTAGCAAGTGAAAGAAATTTTGCAGTTTTTCAGAGGAGCCCATCTAAAGCAGTGACTACAGAATAATGACAGACACCAGAGTTGCAGAACCTAGTTAAGATTAGAGCAATTTTTGACCCAAGTAAAGGTCTTTTCATAGCCATTCACACCCCAAAAGAGCTGCTAAATCAGAGCACCAATGGCTCAAGCACTCAGAAGAGCTCAGAGCTTTTGAACCAGCATCAGACTAGAGTTTTCTGCACAAGTAATTCCAGCTGCCTCAGCTTCATCCAAATACCAGCATTTAGCAGCCTCAACTTGTGTAAACCAGCTTCACTCCACTGCAGTCAATAACAATTGACACCAGCTGAGAATCTGGCTCTCAGTATGTTTTAAATATAGTCTAAAGAAAGAACTTACAGAAGGATTGCCCAATCTCTCATGTCCATTTCCCCCTTGGGTTAGGACTGAATAATAAGATTGATTTTTTCTTTATGATTTAGCTCCGGTTATTTTTAACAACATTATGAGCTCACATTTATTACAGCACCTTCCATCCTCCAGCAGCCAGGCTGCCTTTCAGGCTTCACCAAGAATCACAGAGAGGGATGGACACAGCGCCAGGACGGAACCACCACGGGATGCAACATAGCAGACTCAGCAGGCACAGAAGACTGGCCACAAACACAATAAATCACCGAGGGTACTAAGATAAATCAGCTTCAGCATTGCAAGAGTAAGCCTCAGCCATTTGTACAAAGAGGAAATGTAAGGAGTAGTTTCAAAACTTCCCTTGAGCTGTCCATGAGATGGGCAGGATGCTTGTAAAGCAATGCAGGATGCCATGGTCACAGACTTTGGCCCTACATGCACAACATGAAGGCAAATTAAACAGTGCTGGGGAAAGGCAAGCACAAGTGACCTTTGAGAAAGAAAAAGTAGCTGGGTTACTCCTACTGTGATGAACCAGGGCTCTTTGGTATTGCCCCATCTCTTTGGTTCAAATGCCCCTGCAAAGCCAAGGGATGAGGGTCTGAGGACATGGCAATCTCCATGCCTAGAATGATCAGGCTGTGAGCCTCCAAAATTTAAGCCACCACACAGTGACATGTGCATTGGTTGCCAACCAAGGCAGGCAGGTGATTGGTTTTGGAAAGCTCAAATAAGGACTGACATCACTCACCAACCCTTTTTCAACATGAAAGAAGCTCAGAAAGTACAACAGGAAAAATAGGTTGTCTTGTGGGCTTAAGTCTGTGCAATTATGCTAAAAGTAGAGTGACACCAAGTTTTGTCAACTGTGGTATAGTCCATCTTATCTGGGATCAGAACAGGAATCCAGGGCCCACTCAGATCCTGCCATTTGGGAATGGCTCAGAAAAAACATCTTCCAGATGGTCCCCCTCAAGCCACCACAGAGCAATGGAAATGCAGCAAATAAGAGAATAAGAGCTGTGGCCACCACCCAAATGCTCCATCAAAGACATGAACTCTGGCCCCTTAAAAAAAAAAAAAAAAAAAAAAAAAAAAAAAAAGGAAAAAAGAAAACCAACACAAAAAAAAAAAAATACCCCCAGATCCATTAATGAAAACTAAAGCACAAGGCAAGGGGTGATGAAAACAAATAAAACTAGGGCTGTGAAATGCCTGGTATGTAAGATGTGTTGAAACTTGCTGCTGACAGCAGCTTGAGCAGACATTCACATGCAGCCGTTCATAAGATGCACAGTAATTACCTTCTCTGGGAGGCTGCATTATGATGATTTCTTTAAGCAGAGCACAATATCTCTAGCAACAGGATATAATTACAGCAAAGGATATGCCTCTTAACCTCTTTCTACCCCCCCAGCCAGTTCAGGGAGCAGATCTGGGCGCCGGGGGCTCTGTGGCGAGGGTGAAAGCAGTTTACCCTGTGCTGCTGCACTCATTACCTAGAGCCAAGCACGCTTCTGATGGGAGCTTGTGGTGGCGTTGCTCTCACAGGAACATGATTCTCTCGCCCTCGCCTCTGGGTGAAACACTCCCAGCACTGCAGGACTTTGACAGAGCTGGCAGCAGCCACCAGGCCACCGAAGGAGCTCGGCACAATCAGCCTGCTCTGGGACGACACCTCGGTGGTAAATAAATAAATACCAAAAGCAAACAGGCAAGGGAATGACTCAGGGCTGGAGCACGCTGGCAGCACTGTGAGGCAGCAGGACTTCCCACCTCCAGACTGGGACCTTCCTGGCCCCAAATACCCCACACTGCAGAATCCCTTTGGAGAGCTGATGGGCTCTGAAGAAAAACCCAAGGCTCCCATGTAAGGACTGGTACCATAACTAGCATGGGCCATGGTGTCTCCAGGGGATGGATGCCACTTCCTGGTGATTTCCTGGCTCACCTGCAGCAGTCAAAACGCCAGAGTTGGTCCTGTTCTGCTCCACTTCCACAGCTCCCCTGCAGAGAAGCATAAGAAATCTTATTGCTGCAGCTCTTGCATGGATTTATGTAGGATCCAGAAAGAGAGAGAGATGCAGGCAATGACAGAGGCCTAACAGCTGTGTGCTCAGCTGAAGGACTCAGTCTTTCACATTGCCTCCATCCATTCCCAGTACTCACTTCTCTGGCTTCCTCTGGAACAGTGAAGTATCCAACACAGTCAGTGGTGGTCAGCGAGTCTTGCTGCACTGGGAAGCATCTCATTGTGAGGTCCCACTTGCAGACCAGCAGATAGGAGGCTGTGAGCATCAAAAACTAAAAATTGTTTTTATTTATTTCGGTCTTCAATCCCAGAGGGAAAAAGTAAAGAGTCCCCAAAACTCTCTACCCCAAACCAAAAATTCAGTGCTGCATCTGACCCTAGGCTCTGTTGTTAATAAACCACACACTGATTATGTGAAAATCAACATCAGAACTCAGCCTTTTTTCCAGAATCAGCCACAGCAGCAGTGCTCAATCCTCAGGCTTGGGCTCTCCATGCCAGATACCGAGAGCAGAGAATCTGGGAAGCGTTCAGAGCCCTTTTTCAAGATCCAAACAGGTTTCCATTACAAAATAGAGGATGTTTTTTGTAGATGAGAGACTGGAAATCTTCTTTTACTAATATGAAACAACTAAAATTAAAGAATAACCAACATTTTCCTCTCTGGTCTGGAAATTGCATTACGAGTAAGAATCAGCTTGGTCCAAGTTTGCAAGCTGTGATATCAGTAGGAGAATTTCCCTTCACATTTACAAAAGGAAATGAATTTTGCATCCGCCGGATGGCAGTGTAGGGAGAGCAATCATATTAGTCATAGTATTATTGTTTTCCTTTTAAGCCTCTCAAAAGTGATTGCAGACACAGCAATTCATTGCTTATTAAGATCTCCCTGCACTACAACCAGGGAAAAAAAAATCTAGGTCTCATTAATAAACAATCTTCTAGGATCTCTATAAGAAGACAGACTTTGATTAGCCAAGATCATTCAATAAATGATTTGGCTTGTCTGACAAAGTGAAATGATTGATTGGAAAGAGTGTGCTTTAAATAGTTCACTCTTTATAATAAAAGCAAAGACTTCAGATAGAAATACAAACAGTAAAAAGGCAGTATTTCTGCTTCCAGAGAAGATCACTCCTTGTACCAGGCTGGTGAGTGATAGCAGCATACACAAAGTTCACTTCAGAATTCTGACTCTGCACGACTGAATTATTCTAAGCCTGAAATGGAAACATCTTCTGCAGTTTCCCTTGTAAAGCACATTGATGAGCAGGGAAGTCTGCTCTACTCCCAGACATATCTCCACATTAGTTATCAATTGCAGAGACCAGATATTTGTTTTCTGCGTAGAACGAAACTGAAAACCAAAGCTATGTGTTAAAATCCACGTAAACAATATTGCAGCATCATATGACCAAGAAGATCGCCCCAGAGTATTAAGACAGGGGAGCAAACAGCGTCTGGGAAGCCAAGCCACCGGCCACGCTATTTCCACTAGAGGGCAATAGCAAATAAGCGACAGAAAACTGGGAGCAGTAAGCAGATTGCGATAGTCTGGTAAGAAATGGGCAAGTCGGATTTCCCGAGGCAGAAGCCGCCGCTGCCCGGTGCGCCCCGGCCCCGGCGGTGCCGCACCTCAGCCGCAGCCCCTGCGCAGCCCCCGGCAGCACGGCAGGTACCGCCTGCCCTCGGCTCCGGGCCCGGGTTCCTCGGGTTCGGCAGTGGAAAATATTCACAGATGGTTTTGGTCTAGAAAACAGCCACAAGCAAAAGAAGTACTTTCCACGGGATGTATTTAAGCATCATCAAATAGGTGGTCAGATGCTGCTCTGAACAGATGATTGATTCAACCTCACACATCACTCAATTCCAGATGTTGCAGCGAGCGAGAAAGATCGGGCTGCTGAAGTCTTTCCATATCCCTGTTTGGTTTACCAAAGGGAAGGTTTGGAGGTGATTTGATCTAACTCTATTAACATTTCTCAGCAGGGGACTGTGAGAGATGTTAGAGGACTTCAAAAATCTAATAAACAAAACTATAACCAGATCCAGAAGCTCAAAGTAAAAGCTGGGAAAAATCAAACTGGAAATAATACGAGTATTTGGAAATTAAAACTTGCAATAATGCCAGTAGTTAATCACTTGAACAAATGATGTAGGGAAGAGTTTTATTCTCCACCCTTGGAGCTCTTAAAACAAGATTTGCTGTTATCCTAAAACACATACTGTAGCTTAACTGTGAATTATTAGCCTTGATGCAGACATTACAGGTACAGGTCTCATCTGAATGAGGCAGAATGTGAGATTAGATTAGCAGCATGGTCTCTTTGTGTAATTACGGTCTACAAATATCAAGGTTCTTGTCACAAAGAATTGTCTTTCAGCTGTAGGCACTGACTTCCACCTTGGCAAATTCACTTCATAGGCTGTGTGGACACAACAGTGACAGCAGATCCAAGAACTGTCACACAGCCTTCAGCTATTGGGGTAGCTTCTCTTCCCCAGTCATTACCTGTCTCTACAAAGAAAAAGCCATGAGCCTAAAGAAACTCTTCTCCACACCAAACTGTCCAGGATTAACAGGCCATTCTGTACCCAAGATGGAATACTGGTTCCTGAGCTGTGGTACCAGATGAGAAGAGACTTGGACAAGAGCTGATATTTGAGAGCAATGGAGAAGAGGTAGGAGCCAGTTTCAACGTTGTGAAGCCTCCAGAGAGACTTCCAAAAGCATCATAGCATCACCAGCCTCAGCCCAGCCCTTGTGAGCTGCAGGGCAGACAACACCAACATAAACAAAAGCTCAGCCTTTCTCACCAGAGACATGGAGCAGTGCTATTCCAACTGTGATCTGCTTCCAACCTAACCAAATGCCAGGGCTTTACAAGGCTGGACAGTTATAAAACAAGCCAAATGTAATGACAGTGCATTGGCCTTTGCAATTACTCTGAGGCATTTCTCTGTGGAAACAGCATGGGAAGGTGCAGGACCCAGGCAGGCAGAGAGCAGAAGCCCACTGCACTCAGTGTTCATGCTCTCCCATGGAGGAAAGGCTTGCAGTTGCCTCTGAGTGTTTTGTCAAGGCTGAAAGGTGTTGCCAGTGACCTGAGGGAGCGCTCTGGGAGACAGCACAGATGTGGCACACTGCACCAGCCAGTGCTGAAATTGGAGTGCTGGCCCAGGGGACTACACCTGCCAGGCCCCCAAAGGTCCCCTCCCAAAGGGACTACACCTGCATTCAATAGCTCCACATGCTGAGCTCAGTTTTCTAAATTGGAAAAAAAATACCACCAAATTGAAGCAAAAAGGATTTGAAGTGTAAAGGAGTGTAATGAGAACGTGCTTGGACATTGTACTATTTTGTAGGATAGTATATGCCCTAGTCAAATTTCCTTCAAGCACTGTCTCCATGACTCATCTGCAGCAAGTCTCCCCTCTCCTTCTTCCCACTAACTTCAATCACCTGTAAGAACCCACAGGTGCCGCCCCCCACTTTCTTCAGGTTTCAATTCTCACGTATCTGTTCACATATGATGTGTCTAATATCTGCAGCCTACCCTTCATAAGGAAAGCCCATCTGAGAGGCACTGTTGTTTACCCAAAGTGATGGCAATTAAACCCCATCTTTTAGAATTATCTTGCAACAAGTCCTACAAATCAGCAGCTTCAACAGCTTTTCTGGGCAGGTCATCTCAAAAGCAGGTGGCCTGGAGTGACTGGCTGCTCCCCCTCCTGGTGCCACAGGCATGTGAGATGTCCCTTTATCCGCAGTAACACATGTAAAGCAAGCACCATGATCCTGACAGTAAATGCTGGAACCAAGACCACACTCCTGCACTCTCCTACTCAATTTGCAGAACAGAAGAAAGGAGGTTATGGGGCAGCAAATCTAATACAGCCGGGTGTCAGACTGACAGAGTGCTGGTGGAGGCAGGAAAGTGAAAGCATCTAGGTGGGAGTGGAAAGCCAAATTACAGGTCAAAGGGTTAAGAGAAGATAGCCCATTATTCATCACTACTACTGTGTTCCAGGCAGAAGAAACATTTGGAGATAATTAGCGGGAGAAGAGAACAATGCACTAGAGAAAGCAACAATGCCCTGGTTCAACCCAACAGATGAGCTCCGTGCTCAGAGCAAATTGGTCTAAAATAAGTATTGCTCCATCTCAAAACCAGAAAGGTGTGACCTACTTCTCTGACCCTGGCATCAGCTGGCAGGAAGGAAATTGACGGAATGATTCTTCGTTCCCATCACTGGAGACGGAGCACATTCAGTTCCATTTCAGAAATAAAAGCCAGCAGCTTTTCCAGCCGATTTTGGGTAACTAATAACACAGAACTGCACTCATTAACTAAGCTGGCTTGTATTGTAAAGAGCTCCAAGGCAGCAACTAAATGGACTAGATATTAACAGCTGTGATAGTGTCAGTGTTACTTAGAAGCCTTAACTAATAGCCTTAACATTTTCAAATGTAAAGTATATTCATTTTCTAAATTATTTCAAGGTCTTTTGTAAAATTTTTCTCCCAAATAGTAGTACTTTTCAAAACTGCTAATACAGGACCGACCTGAATTCAAGGTTCTATGCGGTACCTGGGAAGCACTTTGGTCCTTCCCAGATGAACGTTCCCAGAGAATCACAGTTATACAACTGTAGTTCTGAAAATTATTTTCCAAAGATATTTAGGAGTTGCAGTGTCAAACTAGTTTGATTTTATTGCTAATTGATTATTTGGGTATTGTCTTTTAGTGAAGATACTCTCGGACATTGAGCTTGCTGATCACAGGGTTCATGCTCTAAAGAAGAAATTAATACTTCAAGTTCCAATGTTTAGGGAAGGAGGGAATATTCTGAGGTCTCAAAAGAAATTAATTCATCAGTGAACTTGTGGGCTACAAGCAGATATTTTTATGTATCCTAATTCCCTACTATTTGCCAACACAAAAAATCTCAAAAGTTCCTGGGTCCCAAAGTGTCTCAGTAAGAGTTGCATGGGCATTATTTATATTTCAGAGGCACAAAAATTTGTCTATGGGCAGAAATTAAGGCATCTACTACCCTTTATATGAGTGCATTTCCCAAACCTTTTCAAAGCTCACACAAATCACGAGTTCAGCTGAACTGCCTTGGAGGTCATTCTGTTACATGTTGTGAAGAAGTGCCAAAGTGCAGGACCAGTCTGGAAGGTGGAAGCAGCCTGCCCCAATGGGAAAATGGTCACATAATTGAGCCTGACATCTTAGCAACTCCACATAAGGAAGAGCAGGTCCCATTGCATCTGCCCTGTGCCATCCTCCTTTGCTAGATGGGCTATTTGAAAATTAAAGCAAATACATATAAATACATGATTACAAGGACAGAAAAGTGCTGACATGAGTATTGCTGCTAAAAGGAGCTATTACCTCCAGTCCAGGAAGAATGAAGAAAAGCTAACAGCAAAGAAGGGCAAGAAATGAAAGCAGGAGGCAAAACTCAATGGCAGGGACAAAATTCCAAGAACGAGAGCAGAAAACTAGTCCTTCTGTTGGAGGACTCTACAGATGTGGATTCCTATTTTCTGCCAGAAACTCCCTGCATCTCAGAGCATATCTGGTACCACTTTATAGACCTTGGGGAGCAAACATGCAAAGAGATGACTGAACAGAGGATACTGCATTCCCAAAACAAGTGGAAGAAGCCTATTGACAGTGTATCTTTCTGTTGCCAAATAATCAAATCAGTTGTTGCAAAAACCTGGGTATATTCCCTTGTGCTGTCCACATCAACTGGATAATAATATTTTTGAGAGCAGCTTCCTCTGTGCCCATACCAGCTAAAAACTGCCTTTGTAAAAATCCCCACCTTGTCTGATTGCACCAGTCACAAATTCTTTGGAGAAGGGACTGACTAAGGCTCCGGGCTTGTGTGACCATCACCCAGCACTTGGAAATGCAGCATCAGTATTGGCCTCTTGCAGCAAATAACACATAAAAGGCAGACTTAGCACCTTCAACCTGGGATTTAACAACAAGGAGTTTCAGTAACATCTGGAAAGAAAGTTCTCTGACCATTTAGGAAGGCTGGCTTGAAAGATTTTAATACCATTTCAGCAAGACCAGCCTCTCCAAGTGGAAAGTCATTTATTCAATCTCTTCTACTCTTTTCTGACTTTACGTGCTCCAACAAGATCAGATGATGCTTCTTATGCGAAGTGTCCCTTTGTACAAAAGCAGAAGATGAGTTTTGGTTATGGACGTGGCCTGAGCAGCAAATTGGCTGCAAAATGGGTTGGTCCTGAGGCCATATCCAATCTTAGAGAACAATGGGAAGCATTCACTGATCTAACTTTGTGATGGAAATGGTTAGCTTGCAGTAATTCTGACCTATGGTATCTCCTCCTTTCAATCGTCTTCAGGCACCTTGAATAACCTGTGAGTATTTCAATTCCAGCTCTCTATCAGTAGTGGTGGCTCCACCAGCAGCTCTTCATTTTCTTACTGGTATAAACAGTCACCTTCCTTCCACATTAACCTTCACTAACTCAAGATTAGGCAGGAACTTCTTTTTTTCTCTTTAGGATGACAAATAGGAATATGACAAGTTTTTTAGAAAATATCAAGAAGGGAAACAGTATGTGAGAAAGAAGAAAAATTTTAAAAGGCCTTTCCTCAATGGATAACATTAGGTGGATGACACCTCAGGCTGATATTCAGCTATTTTGTACACAATGGGTTTTCAAAGCACCTAAACGTGATCCTCCACTATCTAACTTCTACATTTTCAAATGGCTTTGTGGGATGTAAGAATTGTCAGGAATGGCAATAGATGCTATTCTTGTTTCTGCTAAATTGAGGGTGCCACCTGCAAAGATTCTTAAGTTCAGAACATTTACACTCCCAGACAAGAGTGCTGTGCCACCTATTAGACTGAAGGGTTGTCATTTGCCAAATGCTAGGATTCTCTTAACTAGAAATAGGCACTGCTGAGAAGCACCAAGTTGCAACAAAAAGAAGAGCTCTGGCATCAACTTTTATAATTTCCTTTAAAGAAATAGCAGAGAACTTTAAAGTGAAACCAATAATGATTCAAGTTTCCATCTCCCCTTTCCTGCTCTGAACAAATCAGATTCACTGATGTTGGATGTTATTATTAAAATGAAAAAAATGGTAATTAATAATAAATTAAAAAATGCATCCAGAACTGGTAACCAATAAATGTCTGAGCACTTTTCAGAAAGGACAGTATAATTATTTCAGTTTTATGAGTGGTTAACTGTATTTTAATTGTGGGATAACTATTAAAGCACAGGAAGAGGAATTAACTTGCTCGGTTACCCATTGAAATACAAAGAAACAGGGTGAGATATCCTGAATCCCCATCAAGTGCCCTCCAGATAACACTCTTGTTAATAAAATCAATTAGAAACATTACATATCACCCATCTTCAAAGTATTTCAGAAACAGTGAGAGACATCAGTGTTAAACCACACTGTGGATCTCGGTATCCCAATAGCATCATCTGCTTTGATCATCTTTGCTCTGTGCCTATATCTCAAGTAATTAATAGTTACCATTCTAAGAGGAGTGAGATAACTGACTTATCTAGCAATCATTTCAGAAAGATTATTATTAGAAATAGGTCTGCATTCTAAATATACACGTGCCTCGATATGAGCTAGGCCAAATACCAGCCACATGTGAAGCAACATTGGCACTGAGGCCAGCACAGGCCAGGTGTTCAAGCACCTGTCCTGCGTGCACAAATCTCATGTGCACCACTCTGCTGCATCTCTCCCAGCCAGGTCAAGGCTTCTTTCCAGCAACCCATCACCCACACCATCACCACAGCCTGACCCCAAACCACCTTCATGATCGCTCAGTCAAACCCCAGGAGCTGGAGTAGTTTTCTCTGTAGTTTTGTCAACATGGACCTTCCATGGCTTGGTCAAACACTCCTGGCTAAAGTCAGGGAATGTTGCAAAAGTATAGTAAAGTAAACCTGGCAATAAAAGAATGCAGCTAAAATTTAACTGCTTCAGCTTTGTTTCCAGGTCATCAGTTCAATGATAAATGTGTAGGTGGTGCCTTCATAGGAAGTCATTAACGATAGTTTCCTTTACTCCATAGTAGCCAAAAAAATAACTCAGCTACCCTTTACCTATATTTTATCTGGATAAAATAAATAAAAAACAATTAAAAAAAATTATCTGTCTCCACATCTACATGTCTCATGTAGATGACAACAAGGCAGCCATGACATCCTCACTGACTTTCTGTCATAGACTTCATGACAGACAGAGATCGGCTAGCTCTGAGCAAGCAATATTTCAGTCATCAAATATAAAACATTAAAAATTACCAAAGCAATCTCAAAGATCTTGAGATGGAAGCACAGAAAGCCTCACAGGTTATTACAGTTATCTGTTGGATTATACATTTCTACCTTACTTGGATTCCTTGTTGCATGTGTGTTATTTCAGTAGGTTTCCTGTAACTACATTAAATTTTGAGCAATATCAAGTGAGGAAAAAAACAAAGAAAAGAAAAGAAGAAAATCTGGCTGATTCTGCATGAAGCATTACTATTGACAGCTGACACAAAAGACAGAATTGTAGGGGGAAAAAAAGCATGGAGCTACTGCTTGTCTCTCCTGAGATTAGATGTCTCGCCTTAGACCTTACATGTACCTCTTCCTAGAAATCCAACAAGCTTCAACATTAGTGTGTCTTCATGTCAGTAGCAAAACACAAGAATGAGGGGCATTTTAGATTATTTCAGCCTCCCTAACATTCCTTCTGCTCAGATGAAGTTTGACTGTATTGAAGTCTTCCTCAGAAGAGATAAAGTTGCCTTCCACAGAGAAAGATAAAGCAAAGGAGCAAGACAGAAAGGACTATAATTAAAAAAGCCAGATATTTTTTCTGCTCAGCAAGTAGGACTCAGTTCTGCAAGTTACTGTCTATACTTTTATACCAAAGCACCTCTGATCTGCCTCCCACTGTTGGATTCAAAGCCAGTAAATAATGACTTTCCCACATAATCATTACACTTGGGGTTTTAACCAACCGAATACTAATCTCTAAAATGAAAGCTCAGTTATGAGTGTGCGTATATGTCTGATTTCATACATTCCTGTTGTTTGACTCACATAGACAGAGTATTATGTGGCTGAAAGCTCCAGACTAGTTTTTGGGAGTATGTGGCAAGGCTGAATTGGTAAGATCCAAACCTAGGCACAGGGAACCTGCCCGTTAGTGTGTGCTCACAGCACAGTACAGGCTCTGGCACAGCAACAGAGAGCCATTAATTATGCAGCACCAATCCCATGGGTTTAGCTCCATTCCTCTATACACCACATGTTCTGAACTGTCAAATTCAGGGATAATTATTTCCACCCCTATTTGCCTTTTGGGTACAATAACTCATGGATAGTCACTGATGGCAGCTTATGAATATCTTTGCTGATGAGCATGGCTCTCCTGAGGTGGTATTTTGGAAGAGTCGTCTCCAAGACAGAACAAAAGATCACATTCATGCTGTGTCACAGATTAGTGGCTTTCAATGTAATGTTTTCCCTTTCTGAAAGCCTCTCTGACCATCCCTTAGCCTGGTACAGAATTTTAGGACACAGCAATGCAAGGAGCTCATCGGCTTCTGTCTCAAAGAAGAAAGAAAGAGTTTAAAATACTTAGAATGCAGTCCTTAAAATTATTGTTTGACACAATAAATGGAAGTGATTGACCAAACACATCCTAATGCCATCCTTGTACATTCCCATATTACAATCACCACCACCAAAGAAGTTGTTTCAGTTGGTCATTGTAAGGCAATTTCAGTCTCCTGTACTGTACTCTGCTTCCAAAACATTAGGGAATAAGCTACCACCAGTATTACAAATTAGATGGCAGCATACATTAGGAACTTTTTGTAACTCCAGCCCTCAGTGACTAGCACAGCTTCAAGTGTAAACAAACAAAAGCTGCAATTTGCTCCAAATGTTTATTCTGATTTTAAATCAGGCTTAGCTATGCCAGTACGAATTATGCCTCCCTTTGTCTTCAAGAAAGCTGGCCGTACACTAGAGGAAGTTACACAAATTTTTTGTGTTAAATGAGCTGTCTGATTAGATAGATTTTTTTACCAGCTTTTACTTCTCCATCTATGACCAGGGATTTTATAGCACTTATTGTATCACCCATCTTCCAACATTACTCAAACGCAGATGTAGTCTGTATCCTCACTAGAAGTTAGGAAGACAGAGATTGACCTGCTGGTACAAATGACAGCATGAATGTCAGTGAATGAGATCAAAATACTGGGAATTTATTTAGCCTATTAATATAAGTCATGAAACTCCAATTCAAATTTGGGGTCATTAAAGCAGCATGCTTATGATTTTCTTGGCTGTATAAAAGCTGAATATTCCAGATGAGATTGCAGCTCCCAAACAATTCCCAGCATGGATGAACTAATGAACAGTGAAAATAAACTGTTACTGGCTTTGCTTACTATAATAATGAAGAACTTCGTTATGGGAGGCTGCTTTGCACAAGGGCTTGCACAGAGAGTGGGTTTGGAAGCCACAGGTGGGGACTCCCAACCCCAAGCATGGGACTCCCAATCAAGTGTGAATCTGAATCTTTCCCATTACCACCTTTGTCATGTTTCTCTTCCAGTTGCTCCATCTGGAGCTCTTGCCTGTTTTCACCATCTGACATTTCAACAGCCTGAAAACAAGCAAAAACAACTCCTCTTAACAACCAAAATGTTTGATCAGATCCTTTATATAAACGAAATGCTAGTGTATGCCAGGCATCTGAACTTGGTAAAAATAAATGAGTGCTTCAAACCCACTATTGTTCTCAAGGTCCCTGACCTTCAAAACATCATTCTATTCTATTTGTAAACAACGCAGACATGACAGAACATGTGAATGCCACTTCACCCTTTGGTAACAGTATCTATCCCAAGACCTCAAAGGGTTCTGCAAATATTAGCTAAGCCTCTCATGCCTCTAAAGAACTCCAACTCTTCAACAAATATTAGCTGAATCTCAACCTGCGCCACTCAGCTCGTAGGAGACTAGTGCTGTCCTCCAAGTTCAGAAAGGTTGAATACTCTGGCGAAGGTTATTCAATAGTTTGTAAAAGACTCAGGCAACAGAAACACAACTTTATATGACTTCTAAGTATGCCTGGACTTTTGGAAGTTTGTCCAGAGTATCATCCAAACCCGTATGCTACTTTTGGCAACTTTAATATTAAACATTAGACCCAAATCTAGACCAATCCAGATTTCACTTAAGAGAAAGCAACTAGGAAAAGCAGAGCACTAGTTTAACCATTCATCTTCCCACTGCCTTTTCAGGTCTCATAGTCATTTATCCTTTTGTGCATGCCCAGATAAACCAAGGTGTAGGAGGCCTTAGCTTGCATTTAGCAAGGAACCAAACGAGGCATGGTGGCCGGGAGCAGCGCACACCGCCCAGTTCAACACCTCGAGGGTGAGCACGAGCTGAACTCACCCAGGTTTTGGGCAAAGGGCAGCTCAGCTCAGCTGCACTAGTACAGCTGGACCAGTTCCTGACCACAGATGTAGGAACATAAAGTTAAGGCCATAGTAACTTCCATATGGTAAGCAGCCCGAACTTCCTAGGAGGGCTCACTGGAGGCAATTCATCTCCAAGGCACAGAAAACGTGCTTGGCTTTGACTCATGTCTCTCTTTTGCATCTTTTGTAAAACTGGTCATGGACATTTATGTAATGGAAGTTTTCAACACATCTTGTTAAAGGGCATCGCTCCAGACTCTGGCCAAAACTGCAGCTTACATTGATTTTGATTCCTTCTGGGCTATGCTTTCATCAGAGAGACACCTTCCCTCTGTGTTATTTTGCATCATGCAGACTTCCCAAGCAGTTCATCTACTTCAGTATTAACAAAAGAAACAGGTTAGAACAAAGCTAGAAGCTCAGACCCTGTGCACTGCAGAGTTGAAATACATAAAAAAATTTCCAACTATGTTTTTATTAGCTGTACATTACAATTTATTCCATTAGTGAAACAGTTATCCTCCTAAAGAAGGGGTACTACTCTCCATTAGCATAAAATTGTACTCAGTCTAATACAATGCCCAGTCTATAATTATAGATAATGTGTAAGGTTGGGGATTTTCCCCCAGAATTTTCTCTTCTATGTTTTATGCTGTCTGCAATTGCATTTCAACGTAAGCTGAAAGCTGATTAATGATGACACAGGAGAAAGCAATGATAATAGCAGTCAGTATGAGGTTAAAATTCTCCAGAGGTTACTTTTTTGTTGGCCAGAAGGGGCCAGTCCACACGGGTGTGGCTTTTGGCCTTTTTACAACATATTGTTGACTCTTGGAGTGCACTGCGACCATTACACAACGCTAATAATGAGTATTCACAGAGCCTCCTAAGCACTCCAGGAGCAAAAAGAGAGGGTCAATGAACAGCTTCACAATAGCCTAAAAGTACTGTCTGGTTCCCTCAGTATGGAAAAGGATTTTTACTACAGTGCACTTAAAGCCACAGGTAAAATGCAGACGAAAAAATGAGAGCTAGGAGCCCATACTAGCCAGACAAATTCAGGAGGAAAACAAAACCTGCATCATTACCTTGGGGTTGGGTGGGAAGGCTCAACACAAGTGAAGTGATGGATTGTTTCCCTGAATGTCTGCAGCCCAAGACTGGGTACCTTTCTGGGGGTAGAAGAGAGACTTTTGGCAGAAAGTGAACTATGCAGATTTTGGTGGCATGACTTACAGAGTTGATCAAACTAGAACAGCCCATTTCAGCCTTCAAAACAGGGAAGAAACAAAAGCCCAAGAGAGGCCTGACACTCACTTTCCTTATTCCGTGATTCATAGCGCTAGAAAGAAGAGTTCTTCAATCAATAGAAGTGATTTTTCAATCAGCAGAAGTGGCTCACAGGCCAAAAAGGTTGAGAAACACTTTGGCTTCTTGTAAGAATCCCATAGGATTCTCTCTTCCAAGAGGTCTGCTGGAAATCCTGATCAGGCTGGTAGAGTGCTCACTTCCCAGGCATTGGTTCCTATTTTGGAGCCCTCCTTCCATCACTGCACCACCAAAGTCTTGAATCTGGGTATGTGGTTCAACACTGCACCCTGACCATGGTTACCAGTCTCCAGGCGCTCCAAGGCTTGAAATGCTTCTGAGGCAATACAGTAAGGAAGAGCCTCATACTCCTGAAGAATTTCCTTTTCTTCAAAAGTAGGTTTGGAAAGTGAATCTGCCTCATATCTGAGTAGGTTCCTCCACCTTTTCCCTGGCTAAAGAGCTGCTCTCAAACTTCTTAGCCAGTTTGATGGCAAGTCTCCATCTGCTTGTGCTGCCCTACCTGCAGATGGCATAGCAGAGTGCCCAGCTGGAATTGCCCTGGCACAAGGCACAGGGAGAAGGACAGATAAGGTGGTTGCTCTACTGCTCCCCCCTCACTGAATGGAGCCCCAGAGGTTCCCCTCTGTGACTCCCTGAGCTGAACTGGCTCTGCAGGCTCCAGACTTGCCAGGCGAGTCCCCCCACCCTCCCATGCCCACAGGCTACAACCAGCCGTGCCAAGAGTCCCCAGCACCATAGGCAGGCTCTCATTCGGCAGAATACTCCAAAAATGCAAGCTAAGACCCTCCCTTCCCTGAAACACATTACATTTAAACAAAAAAGAAAAACAAAACATAACAAAAAAAAGGTGTGGCCTTAACAAGGGCACGCAGTTAATCCGAAAACCTGGTCTTTTACTGCAAAGCAACACACATCTTGCCACCAATGCTGCCAGTGGTGTTTGTGACAGACCAGTGGAGTCACAACACACCTGATGTGTCTGGTGCTTCCCAAGGGCCACGTGTGCAGAGAGTTTGGAGCAAGGAAACCAGAGGATCTGCTTTCAAAATGATGCTTCATACATATCCACAGACTGCTCTTGAAGCAAGAGCAATTGCATAACATTCATTTTCATCTTCATTTTTCCTGCTGTCCAGCCAGCCAGGAGGAGGTCACATCCCCTCTAAAAACTTCTTTGCTTTGCAGCTCACTCATACAAATTTCAAAGGAGCTGCCAGCGTTGCATTCTTTTCATAGAACCCCAGGGAAGTTCTAACCTCAAAATTAAGCAAATAAAGTCCTTTGTATATTTTCCAATTAACCTAAGATTGACACTAACACTTTTCTCTTCATGTTTCCACTATTTGAACAACTGGGTTTCTCCTGCATGCCCCAGTTGTCAGGCCTTTTGGACCATCAAAGATCTGTGTTATTCCTTTCCCAAAGATTGCTTTGGTTTTAAAACCCAGAGACTCTTTTCTGCTGAGTTCACTCTAGGTTGTGGCATTTAGTGGAAGAGATCAGAGAAGCCTCTCAGCAGCACAAATCCAGGGAAGATATCAAAGAAGAGATGGAATGGCAGGTTTCTCTTACACTAGCAATGAGGGCAAGTTAACACTGCTGAAAGCCTTCTGGGCTGCATTCTGCTCCCAGCCCCACAGCATAAATATCCGAGAAACAGATATGACAGAGAGTTAGTTCTGAGTGTCTATAGCCAGCAGAGACCACAATGGCAATACCACAAAAAATGTCAGCATTCAGGCAAGAGGCTGGAGTAGCAGGCACGGTCCCATTCTGGGGCTTGCAGAAGCATGTTGGCTTTCAGGGGCCTGCGGGCATCATGGCTCATTAGCCAAACTTTTTCTGAGATGTTGAAACACAGGAAGCCTCTCATTTGGTTAAAAAAGCAGTCCTGCCAGCAGAATTGCAGGCAGCTTCTGTGCGACCTGGAACAGAGGAAGAAGAAGGCTTCCGGCACAAGAGAAGCACTGCCCACAGACACAGGGCATGCAGGGAATAGCCAGCACTTTAGAGACACTTTAAAGTGTCTATGCCCTTTGTCACTCACTGTTGCCTAGGTAAGGCACATCTAAAAGCTACTGGGCAGATTGCCAAAATATCCCAACTGCCGAGGTGGGGAGCTCCTGAGCACTTTCTGTCCATTCGCTTGCAAATGTCCCTCTGAAGAAGGTAAAGCATTGTCGCCCGCACTTTATAGATGGAAATAGCAAGGCACAGAGGGCCAAGTATCCCAGTTCTCTCTTCTTGCTTTCTAAACAATAAACAACAGTAATTCTTCCCTCAGTTACTGGAAACAACAGGCTCTTTCAGAACCAGGGAAGCTGCTCCTTGCCTGGGAACCAAGTAGCCAAAAGCAGTTGGAGGTAGTAGCCTGCAGCCTATGGCAGTGCCTGACAGATTTTAACCCTGAGAACTTTTTCTCCAGCGCATCTCTGGGGTCTTTTTCTGTAATCACAAAAACATTCTGTGCTGTGTGTGCTCAAGGAGTTCACCTTCAATAAATAATCTGAACAAAGGGAGTTAGTGCTGGCACAGTTGCATGGGTTGCTTTAGGACAGTTTGCAGCAATGTCAAACTCACCTTTGCTGGTGGCTGCTACCACTTGCTGGGAAAGAATCCAGCCCCCAAAAGGAACACTCAGTAATATCAAGAGCCAAGAGCAATTTCGTCCCCATTAGTTAATATCAAATATAAAGGACACGTTCCAGTACGCAGCAAGTAGTCTTTGCCTCCTTGAAGGAAAGTTATGGAAGATCTGGGGCTTAGGATCCTTAAATGACAAAACAGAAATACATAAAAACGAACATTTCTTCAGACTAATTGCAGGATAGCATTGCTCAGACAGCATCAGATTACTACCTGGAAAAATCCTGGGTCAGAGGAATATTGTTGACTCAATCCAGAGAGCAAGCAGAGAGCCTCATGGGCAGTACTGATTAGGATGTTGAGCAAAGAGGCCAACAGCCTCCTTTCTGGTTTTAATAAAATGAAGTGTCATTTATTCTTCCTGTGTGGAAAAACAGAGAACACAGTGGGTCACTCTGAAGGAAGAGCAGACATCTTCATGTTGGGCCAGTGGACCAGCCTGAAGCTGTGCAGAGATTGCTGTTTAGTCTGCAGGTGTACTACAACAGGTTTCACAGCAAAGGTAAAGCTCCTTCCCACCACTGCAGTTAAGAGGATGAAGGAAAAGATGCATTCACCTCACAGCCCTTGAGAAATTATTGCATCCCTACGTGTCAAAAGGAATATGAAACTTAGTAAGGGTCATAAACTTCTACAAGAACAGTAGACAGTCTGTCTGTGAGTGCAAGTTTCCAGTCGAGTTAGCCCAAAGCTGATGGTGAAGGCCAGGCTCATCCATTAACTCTGAAGGCCTTCAATGGCTCACAGCTGTGCTGCACCCCTGGAAGCAGCCCTGGGACAGCACAGATCCTGCCTTCACTTGGGTCAGGTCAGAAAAGAGAAGCTGGTGGAGGGTGCAGATAAGGATGGTGGTTGTTCACAGAGCAGGGGTAAGGCATCCAGAAAATTCCTGTCTAATTTTGACTCTCCCATAGATGCTCTGCATGGCCTTTTGACAAACATCTCCCTCACCTTCCTTCTCTGCAAAGTCCTTTGTTTCTCCATCTGGAAAAAACTCAGGAATAAAAGAATTTTCCCCTCTACCATGAGCCAAATACACCAGTGATAGCAAAGTATATAATGGAAGTTATACTGCCTAGAGCAGGCAAGAGTTCTCCCTTAAAATTCCCACAACCACCATGTTCCTGCAACAGTTTCTAATTCCTGGCAAAACCCGGACCAGAAAACAACTTCACTGCTAAATAAGTGCTAGTAGAAATAAGTAAACAGCCTTGTACTCTGTCGTATTCCCTGAAAGACTGAGCATGCCAGCAAAGGCAGCACAGACTCTCAGAGCAGTAAACAACCAAGCAGGCAGAGCAAACAAACATTTAAAACCCCATATGTCAGAAAACCTCTCTTTGGAATAGAGAGGCAAAAACAGTTTCATCAGAAAGGAGGAAGCTTTCTCCCCTTCCTTTCTCCCCACTTCCTCAGCCCTTCCTTCCCCTGTTTACTTTGTTTCCCTCTTTCAAACCAAGTCTGAGAACCTTTGGTATTTGTGGAACTGGGCTCTCTCTGTTTAACTCCAGCTGTGCCCACAGCCTGCATACTGGTTTGGTAAAATTTGCCCAGTCTGACAAAGTGGTTTCTCAAGATTGAAATAAAACCATAGTGAATTTTACACTACTAAAATGAATAGCCCTTGACAGGACTAGCAATTATCTATGAATTCCAAAGAAAAGGCTTGTTGCATGGCACAGCAACGTGCTCCTCACAGCACTGTGGCAGGGGGATGCAGGGGCTTTCTATGCTTTTGCTGTGGCATTTCAGCCTCTTTTGAAATATGACAGCACTGGGAATACCAAAGTTAAAAAAAAAAGAATCCCAACCAAAAAAATCAAAGAAGAAACCCCAAGACTCTAAAACTCGAAAGATCCCACAGGAAAACAGCTCAGAGGATTTTACCCATCATGGGCACAAGTTTGGAAGGAGCTCTTTGCTAGTCTCTGGTCAAGGAAGAAGCAGCATCCAAACTCAGAGGAAAAGCCCTTACCAGGAACACCAGCCATGAGGTTCCTTGTGGGAAAGGGGTACCAGTGGTGGTCCCCACCACAGGGTATCTGTACCTCTTTCTTTATCAGGAATACTTGCATACATGGATCCAGAGAGGAAGAAGAAGGCAATTTGTTTCCTTATGTTTAATTTAGGAGTGGATGCTTGGAATCTAACACTCTACTGTTATCAGAGAAGGGTCTGTGGCCTGCAACTGTGTTATCAGGCATCCGAGAGCCCCCTTGGGCAGGGACTGTGGGAACAGATGCTGACCTCAGCCAGGCAGCAGGAAAACAAACTTCAGCACAAAAGGGCAGGACACCACGAAATAAGACTCCTTGAGAAAGGAAACAGGGAGAAACCAAAGCTGAAATCTTGATGCTTCTAGGAGCCATGGAGAGGGATAACTGAACAGGATGAGACATGGCCAGCACAGGGTTGCACAAGGACAGTCTGAGGGTCTGAGCAGTGCCAGCAGGCTGGGCCAGCTGGGGGAGGAGAAGCAACACCTCTGCGGCAACCAAGGGCAGCTTCCAGGCCAGCAAGCAAAACCTGTGAGTGCCAGCCACACTGCTGCTTTCTGTTTGTCTGCTCCCTGAGGTCTGGCAGACACTCTCCCTTCCATGTGTGCCTGCTCAATGCCCAGCACAGCACCAAGAGCCTCTCAGTCCTGCTAGAAGGAGAGAACAAATCTCTGCCCACGATGAGACTGACACGGGGAAGGTAGGTGGCCAGCCCGTCCTGCTTTCATGCCTTTTCAGACTGAACGTTTTGGAAGGAAAGTTTGCCTCAGATTGAGCCCCTGTCTGGGATTAATTCAGCTCAAATTTGTAGTCACCACAGGCAGTGGGGAAGTTGCAATAGTTATTAGAGAACAAGCCAAAGAAGTAAAAGCAAGCAGGAATAAAGAATAGTCCTTGCCCTCCCCTCAAAACAGAGAGAAGGCACAGGGATCCAAATTAAAAAGCAGCTACTAGTGGCCAGTGCTAGCGAGCCCCTGTGGCTGGCCGGCAGCAGGACGGTTGCCGCGCCAGAGCCTGGCTGCCAGCAGCAGCTCTGGCACAGGAGAGTGGCACACCCTGCTCTGGGGTCCAGGCCCCAGCCAAGCAGGCCAGAGCTGACTGGAAGGCCAGTGGAGCTGGGAGCTGCTGTGAACTGCAACGAGGGGGAAAGGGGAGAGGAGTCCTGCTCCCCACTGCTGTCTGCCAGAGGGAAGCAGCCAGCTCAGCTCCCGCTGTCACTGCTGGCCGGGGCCCTCCAAGCTGCTGGTACTGGTCACTCTTTGGTTGGGGGATCTGAGTGGCCGAGACACCCAGAAAGAACAAACTGCTGAAAGAAACGAGGCCATTGCACGGTGGAGACAGGAAAAAACGCAGCGAGACAGGTCAGCAGCCAGCAGCAGCATCCAGATCCTGGCTGCCCTTGCAGGCATAGGCACCACTACCAGAAGCTCAAGGAGGTGGCAGCCGCATTCCCCTCCACTCCCCCGGGCAGCATCCCGCGGTCCCTCCCGGCCCGGCCTCGTCCCTCGGGCAGGAGGTGGCAGCAGATGGTCACTAACAGCACCGAGCATCCCCGGGGACAGAGCTCCGGCCCCCAGGCAGTGATGGCAGGAGGGGCTCCCCGAGAGCATCCGTCTGCCCGGGATGCGCCGTCTCCCCATCCCGCCCGCTGGCTCCGAGCCTCATCCGATTCCACACACGCCACACCCTGGAAGCGCTTTGCCACAAGTTGAATTGTTTCAAAAACAGCCTTCATCGAGAAAACAGATGGCAGCAACTAGGAAGCTCTGATTATTATTGATTAATACAGGATTACAGTTGGCAGTAGGAGATACCAGGAGCAGCAGAAGTCAATGAGGATATTAACCAGTGGAAGGAGGGAAGAAATCATGGAGTAAAAGGAATCATAGAATCATTCAGGTAGGGAAGGACCTCTGAGATCACGGAGTACAACCTTGGACCTAACAGTGCCAAGTCCACCATTAAACCATGGCCCTAAGCACCACATCTACTGTTTTTAAAGAACAGTTCCAGGGAAAGAGGAAGACTTGTTATCCAAGTCTCAACAGGCTCTCATCAGTCAAGAATCATGCTCAGACAACATAAGGATCCACAAATATTTGGCCCCTACATAATTTCTCATCTTTCACCAGAATAAAACTTGCTGAAGTTTAAAAAAAAATTAAATAGTAACTGGAATTATTTTCCAGCAATCTGCAATTTCCATTTTCATCTGCCATCTTGAGAAATACCAATAGGAAATCGGACCAGCACAGATGAAACTCAGAGTCCCAGAAACTTCTCTGTATCCCTAGGGCTACCTTCCTCAGACCAATAAAACCTGAAAACCAGCTGGATTTGAGAGCTCCTACAAGTCATCTCTCCAGAGCCACACAGGAAGTTTGCAGATTTGGTCACAGTGCACCAAAACAAAGACACAAAAGAATATAGATATCAGTACAAGGAACAGATTGGGACACCCTGCAGAGCAAGCCCTACCTTTCATCCATTTTGCAGAGCCTGGTGCCTGTGTCTGCCCAGTCTCTGCCCCCATTCATATGCCAGTGCCACACAGCCAACCTCCAGGCAGTGCACCACTGGTTTAATTGGCTCCTCTACCCCAAGTGAAAGTTGAACTTGAAAGCAGCGATGTTTGAAGTTACTCCTTCAACTATCCTTTTTTATTTTGTGTGCCAGACCTCACTTCTGTCACCTGGTATCTGCCCTTCCAACAGGAGAGGTTCACACACAGCTGTCTGCCAGAAGAAGCAACAGACAAAAACCAGCAGGCAACTTTCGTATCCTCTGCCCAGAAAAAAAACATACCTGCTTCCTAGGAGAGTTCCTAGGAAATGTTTTGGATTGTAGAGTGCAGTACTGAATGGGAACTCAAAAAGTCCCTGATACCATATGCCCAGTGTCTCAAGGCATTAAAGAATTTCTGGTGTGTTTTTTGGGGAGTTGGGCTTTGGGGTTTTTGGCAGATGAAGTGTGTATTTGTTTTGTTTATTCTTTTTTAGATCTCAAGCGAGGAAAATTATATAGCCTTGCCAGAAATCCATTAACTCCTCTTACCCTCAGAAAATACCATCACAGATCTAGGCTTGATCATGTTTTCTGTCTCAAGGTAAGCTTAAGACTTTTGGCCCTATCCACAGCTAGTAGAAATATTTTCTCTTGACAGTATCTATTTACACATTTAAGGCTATTGACAATGCCTTGTCTCTCCACCTGCAGAAGAACCCTTCAGACACAGACCCCTTGATGGAACAGCAACTCACATCTGTTAAAATTTATTGGCTTCCCCAGATCATTTTAAATGTAACAAAGAGGAGGAAGAAGAAGGACAAATCTTGAACCCAGAAGCTATTCAGTAGTAATGGAAGTCACATAATCCAAAAGTGTGGTTTATTCTGTTTGCTTTTTTTAAAAACCAGATGTAAAATCTGTTTACTGAAGACTGTATTGAAGTGAAAGAAGTAGATCTGCCTGTTTTACAGGTTACTATGGAGACATCTTTCCCTTCATTACTCTGTAAACAGACCATGCTGCACAGAAGTGAGAAATTCTTATTTTTGGCCATTCAAAAATTGCCTGTGATTAGAGCATTTCACATGCTATGAACAAGTAAGTATCTCTGGGTAATTCATTTTATTAATCCCAAGTTGGGCCAAGGGAAACTGAACTGACCAAGTGATGAATGTCAAAGATAAATATTTTACAGTATTACAATTTTACTTTTGAAGTCCCATCGCAGAACTGATGGCTTCACTTGCTACTAAGTTCCCAAAATCTTTGATATTTGTCCCTAGAATAACAAAGGCAAATCCCATCAAGCATAAATAATCATAACCCTTTTTCCTCAAGCATGTTTATAAGAAATTATTGTTAATTACTGTGCACAGCATCACAATATAAAAATGAAGGATATCAAAAATTTGCTCTCAATTCCCAATTGCCTTCAGGCCACAACTACTGTAATTATTTAATTTTTTTTTTCTTTTAAATCATTACAGGTAAAATAACAGGTAAACTAAACAGATAAACTAAATAGGTAAACTAAGGTGTTCATTAATCAATGCCATGGAAATATTGTTATCTATGGTCCATGGATCTCCAAAAATATGCCTCCAACTTTGCCCTTTTTATATCACCAGCACTCTCAAAATGCCCAAGATGCAGCACCTGTCCATCTTGGCCCTTCATACAGCTTCCTTTGTACCAGCTTCTCAACACTTCACTACAGTTTGCAGAAACTGTAAAGAATTTTTATCTATTTTTATTGCTGAAACTGCAGTTTTCTTCTTTCTGTAAAGATTCCCCAGAAATCAGAAGTAGAAACATGATGAGCAAAGCTGCAGCAATGTATGAGGATTGAAGTCAAACGAGAAAAGGTAGGAAAAGATCACTAAGGTAGAAGCAGACAACCACTGTGAAGGTGTCTCTGATGGGAAAGTGTTTGAGTCAATCAAAACCTGGGTCACAAGTCACATCCACAGCATTCCTGTTGCACACATGGACAAAAGGAGAACCTCCTTTTGGAGAGATAGCCACCAACAGCACTCCCACATAACCTGAGGACACTCATGGCAAAGGAACACAAAGCCCAAGCACTTCTGGTCATCAGAAGTCCTCAGATGACCAGCCAAGGGCAGGACAGAGGAGGTTTCTGACTCCATGAGGACATTACACATACAAAACAGAGCCCTGCTTTTTGAGACAGGGAGAGCATCTGGGTGGATCTAAGTCACCTGAAATTAATGCTGCCAGACTGAAGCCACAAGTATTTGAGGTCCGAGTGTTGCAGGTACTTCTCCAGCAGACAGTGGCATCAGTGCCAACAGAGCCTTGTGCAGAACCTCATAGAGCTTGTCTGTCCTTGTGATAGGGCACCAAAGCACAGGAGCAGAGAGGAATGTAGCACAGCTTAAGGTCTCTGGTGAGGGACCCAGAGGATATAGGTTAAACCCAAAGAAAACACCTCCCCAAAAAAGATTCCTCCCTTCTTTCCTTTCCAGATGCATAGAGTGTCTGCTCAGTTATTTACTTTGCAAAACCAAAGTTATTACAATACTACTTTTTTTTTTTATTTTATTTTATTTTTTTTAAATGGAAATATGGATGATTACCAGAAAAACAAATCACTGGGATGGAGCCCAGTTGGATATCATTAAGGCTACTAAGTGAGTATACCATGTGGAGGAGGAAAAGACAGAGTTACACAATTAGGGATTGTCTGTTGTCACATTTAGGATAAACATGACAAGCAATAGCTGCTTGTCCTCCCGCTACTGAGGATAAACTAACCACTCACAGTCAGGAAAAAATTGACATCCAAGTTTTCTCAGAAAGAGGCTTAAAAATCTGAAATAGGAAGTTACTTGTAAATACTCCCTTTTCTACCCATATTCATATAAGCACAAATACACAAGTTTATTTTTGAATTCCATATTTTTCAGCTTTTAAACCTGTGCCAAGATACTTCCTTAAAATGCATTTTTATCTTCCTGGGTTAAGTGAGGGTTAGTCACCTCCTGGGGGACATGAGATGTTTCTTGCTCTATTCAGCTCTCATGATGGAGATTACCCTCATTTTCACTAGTCACACAAAGCAAAACTGTACTAGCCTAAAGCTCAAAAAATGAGACCCTGCCTCACAGGGTCAATCCTCACATTTTTAACTGATGTAGACATAACAAAGATGAGGCTGGAATGAGCACACTGATTTTTTATCTCCATGTAAACTACAGGGTTTCTTCATGTGAGCACACATGAAATATTCTGGCCATCTGGATCTGAGAAAGGTCAAAGTCTACTTCATCTGCTCTCTTGCCGAGGTCTTTCTCCAATCTAAAAGCATTCTCCAAAGGAAAGGAAAAAAAAAAAAAAAAAAAAAAGCTTCATTAGACAACAGTCTCTTTCTATTTTTTTTTCACAAATTTGCCCATATCTATCCCCATCTCAGATGGTCACAGCACTATGGGTCAGGACAAAGCAATATTGCAGATGTGAGAACCAATGTAACATGACAGTCCAAGCCAGGTAATACACAGTGTCCTATGCTCTAGCTCTACCAAGAGGTATAGAGGGTTGCAAAATAAAGAAAGAAGCAGCATTGTACAACAGGCACCTTAGTCTTATCTAAACATAATACTGTTGGGATGCTGCAGTTGTTTATAGTCAAGCATCCAGGGTTGAAGATTTCAGGATGGAAAAGCAGCCTTTGATCTACTGCCATTTTTCCCTCCTACATCTCAGGATTCAAGGCTTTTGTAATCATACTCCTGGAGCTACCGATTCTGCTTCTGTCTCTAGTTCTTCTCAACAGCCAGATACAGGTCTGCATTGAAAGAACTTCCACTCATCAGAAATTTTCAGAGAAATGTCTAAGAAAAACAGGTATTAAGATCAAATACACTCACTTGATAACTTTTACTTCTGGCCACAGCCCACAGCTGAGATTCTTCACACATCAAAGGCTCAGGGCACCAAAAAATTTGGTGGTTTTACATGCAACAAATAACACAGGCATATATAGTAGAACAGATGCTTGTGGTCTTCAGGGTGGGACTGACCAAAGAGAGCGATGAATAAGCAGCACTGTGAGCTCATGACTCAGATGCCATGTCCCCGCTGGCCCACAGCAACAGATTACTTGCCTCAAACCCAATTCTCTTCAGATGCAGCTTGTATCTTTTTTGCTATGGGCAGTGCTCTGAGAGCCTCAGGGAAGAAGAGATGAGGACATGCAGAGTCCACGGTGAGAAAACACTCTGAATTATTCATATCACTCAAATAGTAAAATTAAAATTAAACTATCTAACATGACAATGGGGGGTATGCCAACACTGAAAAAATTCCACAGATACCTTTATGTGCTACACAATGAACTAAAGCTGGAGTGAAACACTTAATGGTTAAAAAGCTCACCTGTTTGTTCCCTCTGTGGATGGATATATTTCTTGTTTGCCTACATTTATGTCAAGTCTTTATATAACTGCTGGCTTCATACCTGAGGCTATCTTCCTAAATCAAAATCTCTCCCATACTGGTAGCAGAAGGATAGACTGCTTCTAGCTTTTTAACTTGTTAATAATGAACTTGCTCTTGTCTGATTCTCCTTGTCCCCTTCTCCCTATGCGATACCTGCCTTGGTAAGTACATGGCTTTTGCATCAGTGTTCAAGTCAGTTTTCTGTACTTGCTTGGATGGCTGTCAGGGCCAGTTTTTGAGGCACAGTCTCCTTTTGATAGATCCCTACAAGCTGTGCTAGAGGAGAGATGGTTCCCAAAATACATTTCTCTCACACTTGTTTTTCAGGGTTCTCCACTCAACACTGTGGTAACGAGAGGCACTCCAGACTGGGTTTAATGTTGCCATATGCTAGACAGCATGAGAATCCATACTGCAGGAGAGCAGCCGGTACATTTCCATGTTAACAGAAGCCTGATGGCAAACTGCATTTAGTCTCAACAGCTCAGTTCACTGCACACAGATGCCATGGGGGACTGTAAAGTTAGCAAGGTGTGGGGGAGTACGGCTAAATTTTTCAAAAAGAGCCTTGGCTGATCTGACGCCACAGACATTTGGAGCTGATGCCACAGAAGAGAGTCGCTGCTGCATTTCTTTTGCCATAAACGAATAAGAATAATAAGGTCATGAGCTGTTAGTCAAATTACACTCTTGCAAGGCTGGTGATTGTCTGCTGATATAAACAGCAGCATTGGCACTGTCAAATGCTGCTCTTATAACTTGAAAGCAGCATGTAAATGAAGTCAGAGAAGAGGAACTGACTCTTTCAAAATAGGTCAGCACGAGAGGAGATGAGTTTCCAGTTGGAATGTGCATTGTCTCCCTGGGCTGGCTGCAAAGGGTACCTCTGCTCTTACAACAGACTTCAGATAACTGAAGGTACAAGAAGACTAAATGAATGAACCAAGAGGAAAAACCTGGCCCATTGGATCCTCTCAGAATGGGTACAGGAGGACAAACAAATCAACTTCGTAGCCTCTATCCAAGGCCTTTACCTCAAACACACCCAGCTCAGCTCATCCTAGTGGGCCTTCTAACAAGCAGACTAAGCAGAGAGGTCAAAGACTTCTCACTGCCTGGCCTGAGCCATAGGGGCAGAGACTCAGGACAAGGTTAAATGCCTGACAATGTAGGGATGCTACAGAGGGGTGGTTTCACTGTGAAAAGCTCCTAGGTCAGTACTATTGCACAGATAACTTGAGTACGTTTAAAAAAAAATTGAACCACATACACCAGTGCAGAAGAACTTTGTGCAAACACAGCCTTATGCCATGGGATAAAAGCTTTGCTTCATGTGAATCAGGTGAGGTCTTTTACTCCCTCCTCTTTCTCTCACCAGAAAGCATCACACATTTCAGCTGTTTAGATCAGTGTTAGTAAATGAAGTAGACAGTCTCTCAAGGCCTCTCTTCCAGTTTAGCATCTCTGAAAAGCATTCCCACATTCTTCAAGAATATTCAAGAATAAGGAAAATATTTCCCCACCCCTACTGTATAGCCAGTCCATAAAATTTATTGTTAGTGAAGGTCACCAAGTCAAATACTACAGCTGGGTCATTTTAGAGATATTAACAACCTCTGTAGTTATAAGAATAAAGATAAAAGTGATCTAAATCCTGGTCTTTAGGACATGAGCCAAATGTACACCATAGTCAGGAAGGAATTGCTCCCACACATGAATCATATAAGGGATTGCACTGCCTATCAGGTTCATAGTGGGATTTAATTTCTTCCCTGCCTCTCCATGTGCTAGCAGAAGTCACAGGAGCAGACAGGAGAATGTTGTATCCCCACACTGCTGTAGTTTCACCAAGGAGTGACCAGCAGCCAGAAGATGTAGGGCTCCAGGTTGCTCAGGCATGAAAGCAATTGCATGATTCCCTAAAGCTCTGTATCAGTGAGGTGGAGCAGTTTCCATGCTCTGCGAGCTGCCTCGTGCAGTTCCAGGAATCAAGTGCTATAGCTCAGCAAAATTTGCTTTACATTTCCAGGCAACAATGCTACTGCCAGGCAAAAGGCATTTTTCAGACTCTCCTTCTAAACACATTCCCAGGAATAAAGCATCCAAATGAAGAGAGAGAAGGAAGAGCCATTTTCTCAGGAGGTCTCCTAATAAACCCCAAACAACAAAAATATATAGAGCAGCTCAGGATTTCAGACAGTAAGAGAAATAGAAGTTCTCTCCAGCTCTGCTCATAGCACAGGACAGGGACTACAAACCTGTTGGCAGGGGACCTCCATGCCTAGGGAGCCAGGAGGTTTTCATGAGGAGGTAGGATGATCCATATAGGGCTACCAAATATCAAGCTTCCACAAAGGAGGCTTCTTCCTACCCCCAAAGCACCTTAAGTGCATTAGTCACTTTCCTAGGGATGCTCGAGACCAGGATAAAGCTCTCAGGGAGAGCTTTCAATCCCAGACCAATAGGAATTGCTGGGAGAAAGAAGACAGCCAAGTGCCCCAAGTTGCTGGAACCATCATCAAGAAGCTTTGTATGAGAAGCTATCCTACTCAAGCAGGCCAGCTGCTGAGCTGGCTGGGAGTGAGCCATGGAGCTGGCTGCTTCTTTGGTGTCCCATGAAGCATAACAAATCCATTTAGACCTGTAAAGTAGACATGAAAGCAGGAATCAGTTCCCAGCTGGAGCTGATTTCTTTCATGAAACTTGTTCCATGGTTCCAGGCAACCATGCTTCATAACATGAAGGTAGAAAATCCCCATTCTTTTATGCAGTTCTTGGCTTTCATTTTTCACTTCTTTTGTTATATGAATGGGTGGTTTAGTGTTTCTTTCCACTGCTTGGACTACTTTGTGAGGCCACTGACTCCTTTTAGCCCTCCAGCATGTATGGTCATGTGTGCTGAGCAAGCCAAGGCCTACAGCGATCCAGATGCTGAGGGTGAGCAATACTGAGCTTAGTGGCTGACTCTCATAGTCAGCTCTTTCACTGAGTCACACCTCATTACTCATTCTTAATCACAGCTATCAGAGCTCTAACAAGGCACCCAGAAATGTCACAGTCATAGAACGGTTAGGTTAAAGCATGGTTAGTGACCATCTCATTCCAGCCCCTCTGCTGTGGGCAGGGTAGCTTCCAGTACATTAGGCTGCTCAGAGCCCCATCCAGCCTGGTCTTGAGCACCACTAGGGATGGCAAGTCCACAGCTTTCCTGGACCACTGCTTCACCACCCATATAGCAAAGAATTTCTTCCTAATACAACCCTACCCTCCATCTTACAGCCATTCCCCCTTGTCCTATCACTACATGCCCCAGAGTCCATGCTCTCCAGGGATTTTCACCCTAAGGAATAACAGCATTTCCAGGAACAGCCCCTGTCCTGAATTCAGAGGTATGAGGGGAAGTCAGGTATATTCCTGAAGCTCACCAAAGAACCGTTGCTCCAAGCAAAGTTGTGAAGCTGCAATGAACTCTCAGAGCATGCAAAATTGATTGTTTTCTTATGACTGTGAGCAGTGGAGACCAGTCTCCATTAGTGCTGTATGGAGACCTACTTTAGTTGAGGCAATATCAGTAAATAAAAAACCTAAGATGTCTAGTCCTAACCTCCATTGTGGAGATTCTCCTAGTAACAGGATCCATCATTATTTCCTGCCCTGAGCCATGCTTTCCCTTCTTTTTCCCATTCACCGGACTCACCTGTGTTTTTATCAGTCTCCCTCAGGCTTCTGCACAGGACTTTCCTTAAAACCTTCAGTTGTTGCAGTAGGTTTTACAGGTTTGTTCTGAGCAGCTAAACCAGGAAGAGGAACCAGTGACCCTGGAGACATCCCTGTTCATACCAACACCAGCAGCACATCTCTCATTTCTGCCCAAACACGAGCCTACAGAAGGCTTTCCTTAGATTAAGGGAAGATGCCTTTAACATGATCATAAAAGGGTGGGGGGTTTTGGTAACACATATATTAGAAAAGAGAACTGTGTAGCCTCATTAAGATTTTTGAAGCATGATGTTAAGATAAGCATTTTCCACACTTTGGAAAAAGGCCCCGAAATCCAGAATTGTGGTTGAGAATATCTGCCAGGCCCTGGTCATGTCCATCTAATTGACATTTCCCATTTCATAGAGCCTGGCGCCACAATAAGCACCTTCATCTGGGAGCAACAACACCAAAGACAAACCTGTTCAGCCTCACCCATATTCCTATCCCAGCAGGGGAAATAGCAGGAGGATTAACTGGCAGACAATGAACACAATGAAACTGCTTTTCCTTTTCTTTTTTCTTTGAAAGAAGAAATGTATAATTTGGCAACACACATCCTCCCATAGACATGTCATGCAAGACATCTCCTTAACACCATTGGGACCCCATGAACTTTGTCTTCTAAGGACCATGATCCGCCTCTAAAATACGGAACTTGAGGAGGACAATTAAGCTTATTTTTTTTATTAGCAAACAATTTCCAAGTCTCCTTCTCCAAAACAGCTGAACCACTCTAACTGGAACTTTCCAAAACACAAAGAAAGAAAAAACAAAACCAAGACCAAAATGAGAGAGAAGAATGACCTTTTGCACAGTCATCATCAGCTGAAGCAGTTAATTTGCAACCTGGGAGCTCTTGCAAACTCTGGCTTCTCCTGGAAAAGCTTTAACTTTGCTGGTGATCCTAACATCTCTACCTGTAATGTTATGCTGTAAAGACTGACAATCTGCTGAGTGGCCTGCATCACAGGAGAATTACATACTCCTGCTGCATAAAGGAAACATCCCAGGCCTGAGTTCAACTTTTGTCTTAACTGCAGATGCAAGGTTTGACTCAAATGAGAGTAATTCTGCCCTGGACAAGGTATTGCAGCTTGTCTGCTGCACCATCACATCATCTCATCTCACACTGCACAGAAAAGTCACTCTAAGGATTAGAGTAGGACTACTCTGGGTGCCAGCCAAACTTCCTCAGCAGGAGACAACCTTTTTTTCAGAATTAAACAAATAAACAAACGAAAAGCCTAAATCAACCAACCAAACAAGCAAAAAAAAAATCACTAAAAAAATGTGTGCCTGCCACTCTTGAATTCATGTCCTTTTAGCTCATTTACTGACCAGGCACCATGTTAAGAGCTATAACTCAATTAGTACTTCAGAGCTTCCACCTGGCTTCAGCACCTAGTCTTTAAAACTTCCTTGAATTATTTTCCATATCCAAACTTTCCCTCTGAGTTGTACTCATATTCCAAAGGAAAATAAAATCAAAGACTGAAAAACTAACAAACACTACACACCACCTATAGCAAACAAACGCTCTCTCCTTTGGGCTCTTGCTGTTTGGTACCTACAGACAGCAGCTATTTTCCCCTTTGCCTCCTTCTGTCCACACCCAGACAGCTACAAAATACAGAGTGCAAATAATGACAAATTGTACCTGGGTATCTAGCAGAGAGTAACTCAAAATAGTTCTTTTCTATGGCTTAAGGGCGATGTACCTGCCCTGCTTCAACAGAACAACTCCTTGACATCCATTCTGGGAGTTTTTTCAATACTGAGGATGCTGGAGGAGGAAAACAAACAGAAAACACACAATGCAGAACTCATTTCATATTGTCCTGATTTAGGGACTGAACAGCTCTGTCATGAGACATTTTACTTCAGGTTTCTTCTACACCACTAGTTCAGCTCCCTTTGGTGAGCTCTCTGGCTTGGGACTTCACTCTTACCTTACTGCTGTCTGAGCAGGCTACCAGATATCACCTTCATTTTTAAACTGCTCTTACCTCAGCCTGTCATGTTCACATTGTTTTTTCTTCTATTGTCCTCTCCACCAAGGCCAGGGGAGTGAGTGGCTGTGTGGTACTATTGGGCTTTGCTGCACTGTGGACACATCACAAGCTCTAGACATAAGAACAGCTAGCTGGAAATTCAATGGACATCTAAGGGTTAACCTGCTCTTTTTTGATTGTCAAGCAACTGAGCTATGATGACAACACATTGGCACACTGTAATTGCAACATATTATTAAGTACCTTCAGTCCCCAAAGGCTAAGACACTTTTGAAAAAATAATAAAGCTAATGCACATTATAGCCTGTGTCTTGTTATTTAAGAAACCGCTTCCCGTCATTGGACTTCGACAGAATGTGTAAATGCACTTTCTCCAATATCTATGCACAAGGAACAGTTTGATGGAGTGCCAGAAAGCACAATGACTGTTCTACCTTAGCAATGTACTGAAGATGACATGTTCCCTTTAGAACTAATTGCTTTATTAAAAAAAAAAAAAAAAAAAAAAAAAAAAAAGCCATTTACTAAATCCTAGCCTGGTCTCTCTCCTTGATGAGCAATTTTAGACTGCACATTGGAGCTTTTGTTTGTTGCTAAAAGACAGGGAGAAAAAGCATGTTTTTTTAAGTAATTTTAATTTTCATTTTTAATGGAAAATAATTCAGAAGGGTATTTTTCATTATACTAGGTGAATATTTGCATTATATATTCTGCTGGGCCTTTCCTTATGTGACTCAAGGCTGACAAGTTCAGGCTGTCAAACACAACCCTTTGCATCTAATAAATTACCCTACACCAAGACAGTTATAACTATTGACATAGACCAAGTTTTATCTCCGAGTCAGAAAATACTCTTTGCTTTATTATCTTTGTTTTGCTTTTTCACACGCATAATAGGAAAGCACTTCAAGAACTGCTTCCAAAATTCACTGCATTCTTATTGTCAAACTGCTTCCCATCTCCCTATATTAATAAAAAAATAAATCAGGGAATTCCTCTTCTGCCTTCAAGGGAGAAACAGCTGTAATGATTTCACAGACAAATCAATGCCATTTCCAACAGAACTATTTCATTTTTTTCTCCCTACTTCAAAAAATTAGAATAATTTCACAACAAGCCTATGGGAACAAGCTCATGAAAATTCACAGAGCAGACAGCATGAGGAAAAGTATTTGGCTATATGTTTTGGAAGGTAGGAAATAGGCCTATCTGCTGCTCTGTGAGCAGCGAGAATAATTATGCATGCATTTGCTGCATCCCATAATCATCATCACCACCAAAGATGACATTTCATAGCTGAGTTGAGAACGTGTCTTTCCCAAAATTATTTTTTGTTTGGAAGGGGAAATTGCTCTAAATAATGTCTTTGGAGGATAGATACAGGAAAGCATAGATGTGAGAGTCAGACACTGTAGAGTCAAAACCCTACCACCAGCTTTCTAAGTAATTCTATCATTAATTCCACATCAGCAAAATGGTAACACGTCTGTCTGTAGCAGAGTCTCAGGCTACTGGGAATTTCTGTTAGATATTATAAATTGGTGCATTAATGTCAACTACTCAGACTGTGTTTGCAAAGGGGAGCTCCTGTGGGCTTTATAAAACCTTGGTCAGATTTGGAAGGGGACAACAACTCTCTCTTCATTGTTTGATCCAGGTCACAGTGACCAGGGCCCCAGTCATGGCCTGGCCATAGGATGAGAGGCACTAAGAACAGGAAGAAATCACAAAAAGTTGCGTTTCTCAGGTGCACCTCTTCTTCCCTCAGACAACCCAGAAGCAGAGCTCATCTCTTAGGTCAGTGGTCAGGAAGAAGATGGGAGGAAGGAGGGCCAGCTTGAGGCACAGCAGGCTGAGTTACACGCGCCTTTGGGGGCTGACTCCCATGTGTCCAGCTGCTCTAATAAAACATGCCACTTTCAACTCCAATTAGTTGAAAGGTTTCTTTGTCCTTAGCACCTTCAGTGCATCAGGCCCAGCAGACATTCCTTACCCAGGGAGTCTTTCCATCCACTGGGTTATGGCTCATACCAAAAATGCACCAAAGCCCTGCTATCAAGGGGATTACTTGCCCAGTTGCTCTGGCTGAACTTGCTGCTGGATTCCTACAGCAGAGAGAAGCTGTTCCAGAACCAATCAGGCTCACACACCTACCCATACCTCCTCTGCACTCTGCTTTTCTCACTGGTTCCACGTTAGACCATGATAATCAGTCACAGATCTACATCTCATGACTATTCTTACTGTGATGTGCTAAACCCAGCCCTGCTCCTTACTAATTCTCCAGCTTGGGTAGAGTAAAGATCAGGACACAGCTGGGCTGTAGCAGTTTCTCCATGAAATAAACTGGATCAACATATAAGAAGTCATGGCTGCTTCAAATCATAAGACTTTGGGTCAATTATTTCATTTTTGTCCCATCTTCTGGGAGTTCTAACATATTGGGAAGTGCCCTTCCCAAAACCTGACCTCTTGATGTTTTTCTTCAAAGGACTAGAACTCCAAAAATTCTTTTAAAAAGCTAACTTCTATTTTCATTGGAGTAGCAAGAAAGCGGGACCCTGTTTATGACATAGATTTTAAAGAGAAATGAGCACAAATAAACCCTCACCTCTGGAAAAGATACATTGTCATATTAGGCACAAGGACCTCATTAGTGGGCACTGGATCACAACACTCATTTGCCCAATATTCCAGTGGGACTTGAACTTTCTGATCCACACCAGCTTCTTCTCACAACCAAGAGGTTTATACAGGCTGATTGTCCTGCTATGCAAGAGCTCAGAACAAACCTTAGTTTGTAAATGGTTCCTTGCAAGGAAGTAGTGCCTAAATCTTAATGCTGGGAATAAAGTGCCTGCAAAAAAACAGTTTTCAATGCAATGAGGGTTCAAGATCTAAATTAACCACAAGCCTGCCTTTGTCTATCTAGCACACACAGATCAGAAATCCTTCCTTCTCTGCTACGTAAATATGTAGCAAATACAAAGCATACTCTCCAGGTGTCACGCACAGTACAATACACACTGTGCAGAGAACTGCAACCAAACTGCAATCCAGGACAAACTGCTGGCTGGACAAGAAAGCAACATTTACCCAACAATATGATGTCATTTGTGCATTTGGGGGAGGATCAAAAAAAGTCTTGATTTGTTCTGGCTATAGATGAGGACACAGCTTGAAATTAATTGATCGTGGGTACATTCAAAGTAGCAGCTTGATCCACTTCCAGCAAAATCCAATGGCAAAACTCTGGTATAAACACTGAGCATGCAGACTTTCTTCCCAAAGACTTCAGCTCACACTTCACTGTTTAGAAGCAGTCATACCCTCTCTGTCACATTGCTGGGGAAGTTCTGATCACCCATTCAGACCTCAGCTCCCTCAGTGGTGGGGATTGGAAGAGGAAAAATAGTGATGAGTAAAAAGTTTCCTTTGCTTAAAGATTTATATTAGAGAAACAAATTAATTATGATGAAATTTGTGTGAAAATCCTTCAGCCAGGAATCCACTCCACAGCTTGTTCCTTCTTTCTACCAGTATGATCTCTACTATCACAGCATCTCAGCATTTTAGAAACTCACATTACACCCAATCTTTCAGGCATAAGGATGTTTGCTGCCACCTTCCAAGAGATACATCTCCATAGAATTAGCCTAAGTGCTCTAACAGTGGTATTCTGCATGACAACCCTTTTCTCTTGCATGTCCAGTCTTCATTTTCTGCAACACTTTTTCCTACTCTTTGCTTTGCTTTTCCCCATTGATACCTTACACTCGGCTCAGAATGCAAAGCTCAGCCCATCTGCTTTACTGCCATTTACAATCAATTTAACTTCCTGGCTCTGGGGCACTTTTTGCTGGTCTTGTGACCACTGCCACACAGTTCTGTTTAAAACCAGAATAATTTGCTGACGTGGAAATTAAACCATTGTTCTTTTGATGCTATTAAACCAAAGTGCTGACAATTTGAACAGTCATTCCAGCAAAATGGTCAGGAGTATTCACGTTTGTCATCCAGATAAAGTGTTCAATTCATAAAAAGCCAAAAGATTAGTTCCCAAAGTACCAATGTCACAAAATTGGAATCTGAGTGTGTTTTCTTAGAGCTACTTAATAGAGAGAAGTGTCTTTATTTAGCACCTGTCATCTCAAGTTCCCAAAATGCTCTCCCAAAAATTAAGTTTCCTAATAAGTCTTCCTAGCCAGACATCAGGCTTCAATTTACAAGGGGTAAACTTGTTTAAGGTCACTCAGCATGGGAAAGAAGAGCTGGGTAACAGCTCCAGGAATCCAGAGGACCACACCCCTCAGTAGCCTCTAGACCACACAACTGTCCCCATTTCACTTGAGTCATTATTAAGCAGGATAGAAGAACACTGTGGTTTCATTTTATGTCAGCTGAACTCTTGTATTAACATTTTACTGTCCCACTGATGTTTTGCCTAGAACATTCTGTAATCCACAAATTAATATGTGAAGAACGTCCAGTACAGTTTGGAAGAATAAAAAAATTATATAAATGGCAAAGAAGTTTTGATTTCCAGCAGTTTCATAAATCAGATGTGCTGGAGAAAGAAGGTTCCTTATTTTATCACACATAACCTTTTGTAATGCCAGCAAAACTGCTGCCCTTCCCAAAACCAAGCAGAAACCCTATTGTTGTGGCAAACCCCATCTGGTCACATGGAGAACTTAAAACCTCATGGCATTCTGTTTCGCATAGACAGAAAGGGAGTTCTGCTCCAAATACATGACAAGAGCCAAAAATAATTTTGCTTTACCTATGAACAGTATCTGAAGTTTTTGTTGCCTGCTCTTATTCTCCACTTCATGTTTTCTGTGATACTGCCTTTAGCTTCTGGAATAAGGTTTTCTCTTTCCTGCAAATTATGCCCTATTCTATTTTTGTTAAAGGATTCTTTTAGGTGGAAGCAGATCCTCCTCTTCTAAGGACAGACCCGTGCTGCACGCAATGCAGTGAAGTGCAAATCTAAGGCAAAACCCAATTCCAATTCAGAAAGTTTTTGAGCAAAGTAGCAATAAACTTGGCCAGACTTGGACAGGCCCTGCTTGTCCAGAGTACAGCCAGGGAGGTCAAGGAAGGCCATCACTGCTCCCAAAATCCAATGCTCCTGCCTGAGCTGGAGAGTCAGCATGGAGCTAGGCAGAGCATAAGTGCTAATGGGAAGTGAATTGTTTGAAATGCGTTCAGTGCAGACTGATCAGTAGCCATCCCCCGCTGCCGGTGCTGGAGCGCTCCCGGTGCTGGAGCAGGGCACGGCCCAGGGGTCACCTGGAGTGAAGCTGTGGAAAAAGGCAGTTACAGGGCTGAAACGAGCCTTACTTAGTAAGGCCAGCTGACACTGATGGAAGGGGGGATGCCAGCAGGGAGCATCTGTATTGCTGGCACGTGATAGCTGAAGGAGAGCAAGTGTGCTACGTGTCAAGGTTTTGAGAAAACTGCCTCCTTTCTACTCCCCCAGAGCCTTTGCTTATTAAAATGGTGCTATCCCTCTGCCTCTCCTTGCAAACCTAACAGTGTAAAATTCCCCATGATGATAGCAGCTTAAGGGAAACAAGGTCCCTTTGGTCATTAGAGATATTACACCACCTCACCCAAAAGCAATTCACCTTAGCGTCCTTGGCCAGCTTCCAGCTTGGGTTATCAGAGCCTGCACACCTAGATTCAACTCTCAGCAGTAACCAGAGAGGCTGTCCTCCTTCATCCCTCACAAGTAAACACCATTCAGGATTGCAATTCCAGCCAGAAGTGAATGTGACTGTATATCCAGCACTTAGAAAGCACTTCAGACACATCTAGAATAAAAGAAGCTAAAATACAGAGAAGAAGGTCAAAAGGAGGTAGTTTTAGCAAGTGTCCTGTAGGCATGAGCAGCACACAGCTGTCATGGCCTTACCTAGAGAACAGTTTGAGGGTCTCCTCTTTAACTCACCTGGAATGACAAAACTGAACTTTGATGTCCCTTCCTTAGCATGCATAAAAGAGATTTTATTTTCTCTATCAGCATAACTTCTTGATCCTTTATGACCACCCACAGATAGTGGAGACAATGTAGAAGTGATTCCCATGAGACCAGCTCTAATTCTGTGCCCTGACTGTTATTTTTCCCAGTGCTATCGCATCTTTGAGGCTCCTTCAAGGATCCAGCAGTGGTTGCACACTCAGTGCTGGGCTGCTGCAAGTTTGGATTGTTGTACTGCGTGTTACTCCAGAAACAGTATTGTTAAGTGCAGAAGCCAGTGGGCTAACGCTGGGTTTTTAGTGCACAGAGTCAAACATCAGATTGCCAGGAATTTATGTTGCTTTTTACCAAGGAAAGCAAAAATATATGGAAACAAATTTTAGCACTCTTGGGCCCATAACAGGATAACTACAATAGGTTCAGGAGAGCATAACCTAGTGTTATATGGGATTGCATCTGTAATCACTTCTCCAAATAGGAAATCACATAATAGAAACTATTTTAATGGTACAAGCACACTGCAGCCATCAAAATATACACTCAGGGAAAAGACAAAATATGAACTGCTCCAGCTCTGGTTATTATGAGGTCTCAGAACATACTCAGCTACCCAAATTACTATGTATATTACTATTGTGCTTAGAGGTTGCACTGGAGACCTTAGCTGCCCTATAATTAGACCTGCCTAATATAATCAAAGCTGTTCTGCAAGCAAAAGTTCAGGGGCTACTCCCCATCAAGTGACAAGCTGTGAGCTGAGCCCTTTCCCCAAAGGCTTACAGCCTGGGCGGGGACGGCAGAGCAAGGTAAGGCAGGAGGAACGTTTTAAAGCAATGAAGTGTAAGTGATGGTGGTGTCACAAGACTCTGGGGACGAGCGATAAAGACCTGTAAGGACATGGCCCAGAGGACTCTGCCTCAGGAGAGGATCAGCACTGTGGAGAGCGTTACCGCTGGGCGTTACCGCAATCCATCGAGGTGACACTGGGAATCTGGCACTGAGGGAAAACCCAGTAAGTGCCAGGGAAACCTGTGCCAATGACTTTGTAGGGACACAACACATTACCTAGATGAGCAACGGCTGCTTTGCTTATGACACTGGCAAAGGGCAGCCAGCACTGGCAATGCACATTAAAAGAAAGTGCACAAATACTTAAAAAATAATGGGATGCAGTCTCTCAGCTCCTCTGCTCATGTCTAGGTGCACAGTCATCCCAAACATGCAGCCAGGTAAAAAGGAAGCTCCAGCAGAGGCTATGGATTTCTGCAGGCTAATGACAGAGTTGAAACAGATGAGCTTGAACTACTGCTTGCAGAACAGCAGTGTCCAAATTTTGGCCCAGAAAGCAAATTCACTGCACTACACTCTGAAAATAGTCAGCAATGTTCAAAGGAGCTTAAGATTCAAGTTAATAACAAAGACAAGGTCATAGACATGTTTCATGGCTTGCCTGCAGTCATGTGTCATTGATAGTCTACCCAAAAACACAGCTAAAATCTCCTGAGCTCCAGCCTAACTTCTAATCCAAATACTTCACCTTCTCTTTAGCCAATACTTCCCTTCTCTTGAAGAAATCAGGCCACAGAGAAGACACTTCAAACTACAGTACAGCCTTTGCATTGAAAACAAACACAGTTAAAGACACGAGCAACCATGTTGCTTCATCTACTATCAACTGACAGCTAATTTGCAAGTTTTTTCCAAGTATCTATTTGCTAATGAAACCTCCAAAAGAGCTGAAAACAATAGCACCTCCTTCTGCACACCAATGTGTTCCTTCCCCATGGGACAAGATCTGTTTCCAACATGGTGATAAAAAGCTGTGTCTGTAAAAGCTCAAAAGTAAAATTCTTCCTTCTCTTGTCAGTGGCAATCAGTAAGGTCACTGCAGCATGAGCTTCCACTGAATGTGTAAAGGCATTCAATTAATCTTTGTTTGATGAGAACTCAGGAAATTTAAGTAAGGTCAAAGAGTTAAAAGAAATCAGGAGACTCCACACTCCCACTGACACAATACTTCCTGAAGAGCTGACACAGACCTAAGTTATTCCACTGATAGAAAACAGGGATTTTTTTTTTTTTGTCATCAACACCCTAAGCACATACATTTACTTGGAAAGACAGTAAAACATCTGGACAAGCCACATCTGCTTGCTGTCCTCCACATTATATCACCAAGTTGTCCTTCTGCAGGAAAAGGCTCCAGCTCTTTTTTGATTTACAGACCATTTGTTCTGTAGTTATCACAAGGTTACCCAGACATGTTTACCTGCTTCCTCAGGGGAAGACTGGACATCCATGCATTGACTGCTCGAGTCCTGGGGACATCACTGTCCACAAACTCCTCCTTTTTATCTGCTGGGTGTGGGACAGAGCTCCTGAAGAGCTGGGCACTGTTCCCACACACCAGAAAGCAACAGACGAAACAAAAGCAGTAGTAAAGGTGCTGTAATAGAAAATAATGCTGAAAGTAGGGGAAGTCACGTAAAGAACTCTAAGCCCACCAAAACAGCCATGTGGGCCCAGATAGCCCACTGATGCAACGCAACTGAACTCTGCCCAGGCCCACTAAGAGACCAGAGGCCTTAAAATTTTGCCCCTTCCTCTGCTCCACAAGGAAGCTCAGCCCTGTAACCCTTATCCATCTGTACAATGGAAAGACCATGGAGCTATGGAGATGAAAAAAATAGGATAAAAACCCAGGCAAACAGTGCCAGGATGAGGATTCCCACAAGAAATGGGAAACAGTAGGTGCCACTTTGAGAAAGATCTACAGAAGACAGGGATTGTTCCCAGACATAGGCAGGTGACAGGAAAGCAGCCTCAGTCAGAGACCCCAAACCCAGGTGTCCACACATGAATCAAGAAGTTCTCAGGCACAGCTGCACTACAGGCACTTACTTCATCAAGTCTGAGTATGTGCTCAAAGCTAGTGGCTCTCCCCTCAGTACTAGAGACAACATTTAGGACTGGTGATGGAGATACCGCCTTTTATGGTCTTCAGCACAAGGAAGGAGGCAGCACTGGAACAGCCCAGCCCAGCACACCTGTGAACTATCCCAGGCAGGGCTGGTAACGGTGTGCACAGGGATCTGCAGTGCCCACCCAGGTCAAACCTCTGTGCCTAAAAGCTCAGCAGGACAACACTCAGCCCAACTTAAATCAACAAGATGTAGCTAAAAGGATCTTGACAGCTTTCCATCAGACAAACTTTCATTATTGCTGCTTGGACTGCCTCCATCATTTGCTAATGCAGAACAGATTAGAAGGTCTATCTATATATGAGATTCTTTCTGCTGGTGCAGGAATCCATTTCAGTATTTAGAATAAACAGCAGCCTCAGAAACCCAGATTTTCTGATCTTCTTACAATTGCATCCTTGTAAACAAGGAGACAGATGTTGCTCTGATCATCAGCAATTAGAAAACAGCTTCTAAATGGCACATTGAACACAAAGCTGTGCTTGTGTCACCCCCACAGATGCACATGTAGCAGGGGATTCCCAGCATTATCCTACCAGAAAGGGCAAGCCAGGGCAAGGATGAAGAGTGGCAGGAGTGGAATTTTGCCAGCAGTCTGAAAGCAGAGCAGCCTCCAGGCAGCTCTGTGTTGAGCCAGGATGAGGAAGCAAGGAGTCATGATCACAGTGAAGCCTTGCTCCAACTTCTATTTCCTCTCTCTTCAACTGAGCAGGGGAACTGTGTGAAAGACAAGACTGTCCTGTTCCTGGGAACAAAACCAGGAACACTTCTGGGGAGCTAAGTCACTCTACAAGTGACAGCAAGAACTGTGAATCTTCCAAAACAACCATACGGGGCATGTTTATAAAGCGATTGCTACAAACATCCTCTCCCCTTCTCTTGGTCTAAAACATTACTCTGCAGACGGGGAGGATGGAGAAGATGGTAAGCAAAATGGTCCTGGGAAAACAGCCCACTGAAAATATTTACAAGGGAAAACATGCATAACTTTGGAGGTAGCCAGTATAGCTGGCAGACCAAACAGAATGAATTCTTGCCTTCAGGAAGACTGCTAGTGTTTTTTAAGACCTTTGTCAGGAGTTGTCAGCATCTATAGCATATGGATTCACATAATTTCCCTTTTACAAATGCAGAGCACCATGATCACCATCCCCAGATACCTGCCTGCTCCTCCAGATAGCTGCATCTCTGGCAACACTAGCCAGGAAGTGCTTCTCCACATGTCCATGCAGAACCTGGTAGCAAACAAGGACAGTTTTATTCAAGAAAAAAAGTGCAAAAACAAAACACCATTTTGGGAAGACACAGCAATAATTCATCTGCTTAAACGATCAGCAAAATATTTTCCCATGTCACCTTGGCAATTGCCCAACAGCAGCGTTCCATGACCAAGAGTGGTCCAATGGGCAAACATCCCTTTTCCACATTACCTCCCTCTCCCATCCACTAAACCCCACTCATGCTTTGGCATCAGTGGGTAGCAATGCCTTAGCACAGCAAGGTCACTCAAGGAACAGCTCTGTAGGACATCTTGCAAAGTATTTCTTGATTTGTGGTGAGAATTCACCACTGAGCCCAACTACATGCCACAGCATTGGGAAGGGACTCACTGGAATTAACTCTGCTCATTCCTCTGGCACCTCACCCAAAATTTCTGTTCAGGAGCTGTTTCTGCTTCAGCATTTGTTGAAGATTGCCATTAAACACAAGTCTTCAAAGGGAAAGTCATTATTGCACACGAGTGGAGCAAAGACCTTGCTGCAGGGAATCTATGTCCCACTAAAAAGTAAAAGCAACTTCCCCAGTCTATAATTCAGCTCCCATCACCCAAACATTTTAAAGTCTGTCATAATACTCCCAAGGCATCACTAGAAGATTTGTCAGCACCTTATCTGTATTTCCTTGTCCCCAGAGCTTTTCTATCATTGTATATTAAAAACCTTTTTCTATTAAGTCCTCTACTCATCCTTTTTGCTATTCAATGACACATGAGCAGAAGCCTCATCACCTCACTATGTTCTTCTGGGCCTTCAGACTGAAGATTACTATGTGGCCATGTCATCTTTTGAAGCGTCAAAGCCTAATATGAGTTTACTCAATGACCTTCATATCATCATTTTAACACCCCACATTTTGCAAAGTACATCTCAAATGGGAAAATCTCATTCATTATCTGGAAAGCCAACATTTTTCATCTGCATCCTATGGCCAGAGAAGCTGAATCATCAGCTGCTTGAGTAACTTCCACTTCTCCAAAAGAGAAATTGGCATTTAGATAACACTCTTCTCAAACCCACTCAAATACAAAGTTGACACAGACTCATCCTTGTTATCTCTAAAGTCTCCAAAAAGGAAAAGTACTTCTTTTGCACCAGTCTGTGCAGTATCAACATTAAAGATGCCTCTGTCCATAGGTGCTCCTTGAGGTACTGCAGAGAAGCAATACCTTGCACATGCAAAGGCTACAGTTCAAACATGAGATTGATTTCAAGGGGGACCTTAAACCCATTTAACAAGAAAGCTGCAGTCTCAGCCTACTCAGGGAGCAAGGGCTGGTGTGGGGCAGGTCCCACATTATTTGTTCTGCTCTAGGCAGACTAAATCCTTAAAGACAAGGAGAAAAGCAATCTCTCTCACCCCAGGCATAGCCAGAGGGCTCCTACATGGGAGACCCTGCTCTCCAGCTATGTCCTGCAGCATTTTCAGTAGGCACACACAGGGCCTCAGGATACCCTGGCTTGCTGAAACACGGGTCCAGACCCTCATTGCCTTCCACACAACCCAGAATCAGTAGCAAACCTCCTCCTCTCCCCCATTCACAAGCCCACTCCATGTGTTTTGGGGTTTTTGGGTGGTTTTTCTTTTTATAGATCACCTCACTTCACACCTGCGTCTTTAGCCTGAGGCTGGCACTAAGTTGGCAAAAGTTGAAGTTCAGAAGAGAACATGCCCAACAAACAGGCCTTCTTTCTCTCACCAAACAAACCAAGCTTAAGGCAATTCCCACCTTGCAGGCATCACATCCAAAGGACAACACAAATAGAAACAGCAAGCAACAGCAAACAGGATTGAAAGGAGTCTGACTTGGCTTTCCTCAGCAAAAGCATTAACCTCCCCTGAGGTCAGATCCCACACAAACATGGGCTTTATTATCAAGGAACAGAAAGAGGCATTGAAGAGGCACCAACACCTGACAGAAAGGTTTCATAGCCCAAACCACACACTTGGTTCTGTGTAGCCACTTGTCCCTAGCTCTCTACCCAGTCCCAAAGTTCCTATATGCCTAAAAGTGGCACCAGCCTCCTGCCAGGCAGCTACCCCTTGGATGTTACAGGTGCTCTTTGTTTCAGGAAATAAGCAGCGAGTTATTTACTATGTTGATTCATTAATTTCTCCCTGATGGTTTTGGAAATAGACTTTATTTGGTTTCCAGGAAGTCCCACGAGAAACAAACCATGACACAAAGAAGGATCCTTGTACTTACTATACAAATTTAAAATTTTGCTCCTGAGCTGTTGATACAATGGCTTTATAAGTGCCTAGCTACAGAATCATTTGTTACCAGAATTGTATGCTAAGCCATGGCTTCTCCCCAAATCCTATAATGGGTAAGTTAACATCAAAGTAAGGCTTCCAGCTGGGAGAAATTTAATAGTACTGTTTTACACAGCACACCTCGTTAATAACAAGCAGTGCATTGGGCAGACAAAAAATACCTACCTTACATGTACTGAAATAACAAGGTCACACATTCAGATGTTAATATTGGTATGGCATCATGCTGAGCTAGAAAACCTCCTGGAGCTGCTTCCATCTCTGCATTACACAGATTTGTAAGAAAGACAGCCAGAGGTTGAAGGACTGTACAGACTGATAAGACACAAGCAAGACTCTAATGAAGCTGGGAGAATCTAGGATAAAAAACAAGATAGCCAAACCAGGCAAAGAAATAGGACACTCAGGAGCACAGTACCTACAAAACTAGAGAACAACAGAAAAGGTGCTCTGGTGAGTTCCATGGCTTTGCCTTTCCCAAATTGGAAGCACAAGAATAAACTGAGTTAGATAACTTTTCTGCATTTCAGATTTCCTTCAGATCCATTTACGTTTTACTCTCAGCCATTTGCAAAGGACAACCCCAACAAGAGCCTAAATTCTGACCTCTAATTGTACATGACTGACCCAGGAGTATCTTGAACATTACAACAATCTTTTTTGACATGTGTATCAAGATGTTTGCATCTTCAGAGCTTGAGCATGTTTAAGAGCACACTCAGAAATCACAGCAAACCTACAGGCCTGCTGTCTGGAAAGATAAGAGAATGCTAAGTAGTATGGCTTGGTTAGCCATGACAAAAATCAATCCTGTGTGCTTCAGAGTGGAGTATTCTACATCAGAATAACAAGGAACAAAGCAAAACAAATAAACATTTAAGCTGTTCTCTGAAAATCATTATAAACAAAGCCAGATCATTCCAGACTGCATGTCACTCCGAAAAAACACTCTTAGAGCAGGGCTCTGGGTAAATTCCTGAAAAGATACCTCCATAGGTAATGAAAAAGAACAGGCATTGCTACCTCCTGGGCCAAAGGAGAGTTTGAGACCTATGTTAGACCAATGTGCAGGCAAAGACACCACTCTAACTTCACTGCTGCCTCTTGTACAGGTGAGTGATGGAAATGACCCCCATACAGCTGGTGCAGATGTCACACTGCTTTCTGAAAGCAGAACAGCAGGGAATTAGCTGAGATATCAGCACTTTGTCAGAGTGCCTGAGACTGATTTATGGTCCATAGTTTTGTAATAAACTTTAACTACTAACTTTCAAACACAGGAATGTACGCATCTCTATTTTGCTTTACATCACTGCTGATAAATTGTACACAGAGAATATCTGAAAGCAGGAATAGGATTAGATCCTACACTTCAGACCCTCCAGTCAGAGTCATCTCAGCACTTCCTGCTCTTCCCAACTGTAGATCTCAAAATAAAAAAATGCAAGGACACAATAAAACAGTGACAAAATGAGAAACTGATCCCCATTCAGGTGCCCCAGCTGAGTGGAACTTCTTGTCTCCAAACTGTACAGAACTCTACATTTTCCAGCACTTTGTCCAATTCACTTCTAAGTACCTCCCAGAGGGTAAAATATTTCATGGTCTAATAAGCACTGGTTTTGGGAAAACATTTCCTCTGGGTTAACGTGGGCTAAACATCATGAGAATTATATTTTAGCTAACATTCTGCTTCCTCTTACATGATCTCAAAGCATCCATCTCAGCTGAGGTCTTGGGCCTCAACTCCTTGGCTATCTTTGCCTGGTTTATTTTCTGTGATATCTGCAAACAGTCCAAGATATGCTGAAGTCAATAGAGGAGGTAGTTTAGCTTAAAACAGATTTTCCTCTATTTTAAATCCTAATGTTTGCAATGATAAGCGTGGTTAAGTTTCCCATGATTCAAAAAGCTTGAATTATGCCTTAGACAGTTATTAGAAAGTGTCCCAAGGAAATATTGGTCACTTCCGGGAACAGAGCATGAGTATGTTATTTTTAACATGTTTGGCTAACCTCACCTTTTTACCTACCTTCATTGCTATGGAGAACAGAGTATTTCTCCCTCTCTGCATGAGTTTTTCTACATTTTTTGAAAACTCTTTTTTTACTTTATTTTAATTACAGTTAAGTCAGCTTTTCCCCCTCCTTGTTCTGAGGTTATGCTTTTAAGATCTACAATTGTTCTCCCTGTTCTCCTTTGGCATCTCCCCATTGTCCACATCTTCCCTGAAATGTGCTCAGCAAATTGTACACAATGCTCCAGCTGTTTCCCCAGGACTCTGTAGAGTAAAAGAATTACAGATGACTCTCCTGACACTGCATGAGTAACTAGCTCATGGTTCTTCAGAAATTTAAGATTTGTGCATCTTCCTGCTGCTACACAGCAACTCAAGATACTGTCTGTTCTTCAAGATGTGGAACAAGCTGGCAAAGTTCTTCAGAATTATAAGTAAGGGTTGTTAAAATAATACAAATTTAAAATAGGGTTTCATTAAAACTTATCATTACCCTTACTTTAAAGGGAAAAAATTAAAGAAACCCCAAACCCTCTGCAGACTTTCATTAACTTATCTGTACTGTCAGTGCCAGACCTGTTTTGAAGTACACAAGCCTGACAATACCCTTGGAAGAGAAAAAGAAATTATCTATTCTCTGGAGACATTATTATGAATAGCATGTGTTCCTGGCCTGTTTCCTCTGGGCCTATTTCATGAATCAGTCCCCAGAAAAAAATCCAGCAAACCCAGTCTCGCCATAAGGTCACCATGAACTCAGCTTTTTATTTGAGCAGGACAGTAACTACCCTAAAAGTTCTGGGCTACTACTGGGCTTGATCCTGAAATGAAATGATGCTACTGAAACAGAATTAAGCTGTCTTCCATGCTCCAGAGTCAGCACCATGGGTGTTTAGTTTGTGCTGGGAATGTGACAGAGGAGCCATCTCTCAGGAGGGAGAGTACCTAACCCAGAGTGAGCACAGAGAATAGGCAGCTTTTTGATCTTTCCAGTTAAGGCTGGAACTATTAGCCCCAGAGCATCCCCAACACTGTCAGGGGACAGGACCTGCAGCAATGGTTCAGCTGCCAGCTATTGGAAAAGTGCACAAAACCATTGCTGTGCAGTTCACAACAGGGAAAGTCAAAACAGGCAATCAAACAATCCAATGTGGGTTAAAATATGGAGCCCAGGGAGTAAGGCAAAACTAAAAGATGATTATTTGGAAGTCCCCCAGATTATGTATTGCCACTACTTTGGTCCTGAAAGCATATGAAGACAAGCTGTTCCCTCCCAGGTTGTCATGTTCTCCCTTTATAGGCTTCACTGGCCTTTGAGGAGGCTCATAATAGATTTTTTGAAGAGGAAAGGCATGTACTGGACTATTATTAGTCAATTGAAGGAGAGGATAAGGGGAAATGAACTTACTTTTTTAATTCAGTGCCCAGAATTATGATCTAGATAAATCTAATTGTACTTGGATCCAGAGAATTAGTTCCATCCATTGTAACAAATGGAACCAATTGCAAAATTTGGATGTGGGTCAGTATTTAGAATCCAAGCCAAAGGTTGACAGCAGGCTTTGTTACAACTCCTAGTATTTAAAGAAAAAGGGAAGACAGAAATTAGAAAAGAGACGTTATTTGGCACAAATTTGGCTTTGAAATGGTAAAGCTCTGGTTATCAGGATACCTGCTGATCACCACAAACACAAAATGAGAAAAAAAAAGTGGCACCAGCCAACCTTCTAAATATGATTAATAATGGAATACACTAGGAGGAACATTAAACAAAATCCTTTGTCTTGATGAACCTCTTTCAGTATTCTGATTGGATTTATTGCCTTACAAATGATTAGGGAGAGCCTAATAGAAGACCTAAAGACTTTGGGTAAGTAAATGAACACCACCAATGCTTTGATGCCATTTAATCTACTGCTGCTTCCCAAAGGCTCTCTCCACCCTGCTCACTACCTCAAAAACCATTATTTTCATCTCTCAGTCTCAAAGGGGCTAGAACAGCCATGTAATTGTGCTGTGCTTCCAAATACTACAGGTTATAAAGTTGAATTATTCTGCTTCCAAAAACGCACACACAGGGTTTCTGGACACTCCAGGTGAGCTAATGCATTTCCAAAAAGCCCATTTTATGCTTCTGATTCAAACTGTTTTCCAAGCTCACACCTAGTGGGTAGGAGAAGCAACAGTGGCCTGCATTGGTAAGCACCATGTGCTGACTCAGTTTCCGCTCATAAAACAGGCTGGTGGCTGCAGGACAAGCAGTGCCTTTGTGAGGGGAGTCACGGAGCTGTCACATGCTTCCAGCGTGGCAGCAGCAGCTAGGGACACCAACACGGGGATAGGGGTGGGCAGCCACCCCCCTCACTTCTTGTGGTCCCTTTTCTTAAGCGAGGGGGATCCTCGTCACCAAGCAGCCCCCCAAGTGGCACCAAGAAGGCTTGATGATGTCTGCATAGTATTCAAGGTTCCTTGGAAGTAAAATCTTTTAGAAGCACAGACTAAAGCTGGAATTTTGAGTCAGCCAGTTCAGACAGTAAACAGGACACTAACTTTTGACAGGGAAGGAGTAATTGGCCCTTGGCACTGCTGAGACTCACTCTGGACAGAAGGGCTTTCTGCATACCATGGTTCAGCTCAAACACCAGATGCAGGCTGTCTACAGGAACAACTGGCTGTGGATCTCTGGTCTGTGCATGTTAGCTAGTGCCATCCTCCTGAACCAGCTCTTTCTAGGCAGAACTATTTTAAAACTAAACTTAAAATCTCTTCTACAGAGCCAGCAGCAGTAGAAATCCTTGGTTAGACTGGAGACTGCTTGCTTCCACCACTCACCAGCATTTCCAAGCATTTGCAGAAGTAAATTGGCTGATGAACCGGAAAACATGAAGGTTTCAAGAAACACTCAGACACAGGACTTTAGCACTGGTTTCTCTGCAGCTCAGGCAGCAAATGTTGACAATATTAGGAGACTGCCCAGCTCTTTTTCACCAGCACTGTTTGATACAGAGAAAGAGCAGGGGAAAAACACAAGAATATTTCAGCTTGTTAAACATGACATCTTCATCGCCCAAACACTTGGGTGCAAGAGAAGTTTTGCCTCAAGTGGCTGAAGAGGCTTTTATAGCCAGAGGATGGGAGCTATATGCAGGATTTAAATGCCAGTCCTACAAAGAAAACTTTTTGTTTCTCTGAACAGGGCTACAGAAAAAAAAAATAATAAAAAAAAATCTTCCAAATTTTAAAAGAACCCTCACTTCTAAATTGTGGCTGTTTGAGCCTCTTAATCCAGAATCACTTCCTCCTAGTGGCCTCCCACCCCAGTTCTGAGATTGGGGGTTGAGACCTGGGGAAGAAGTAAGCTGTCCTTGCTACATGTGTTTTGGAGGACTGGGAGCCTTGCAATATGTGCTGACCCAGGACAAATCCAAAGTGAATTTGTCTTGAGTGACAATAGCGACGCTATAACAGGCCACTGAGAGTTAAAAATCAATCCCTGTATCTACAGAACTACAGCAAGAAGATTAACACCCCAAACTCTTTCAGCTGGCACTGCTCTGAAATGTTTTTGTCTTTTGAGTTAAAAACTGAAAACAAGGATAAAAATTAAATTTTGGTTTTTTTTTTTTTTTTTTTTTTAATAGGTTGAAATTCTAAATTAGGCACATAGCAGAGATCACCATCTGCACCAAATTGAAATCTGTATTTCAAGTTAAGAGATGCTTACAGGGATACGCCACATCCCCAGACCTGAACTTCTTCCTTTAAACACTAGGGTGGAATCCTGCCTCAGAGATAAGGTCAGGCTTGAGTCCATCTTCCAAAGAGATTTGTTCCAGGCCCAGTGAGTAATGCTGCGTGAGAATCAAGAGAGCCAGCAAGCATAAAACCCCCTCCTTTTTTCAAAACACAACTGACACAAACAAGAGGACTCTAATCTATAAAGGGGGTAAAAAAAAAAATAAAATAAAAGTTAAAATCATTTGCAACCGAAGATTTTTTTTTGTCTGCTAAGAGTGATTTTCCATGCCTGCCCCATGCTTTCTGCAAGTGCTAATTGGACTGAACTGCGGAGTGAAGGAAGGAAAACCATGATAAAATACCTCAAACCAAACACCACGATTTCTGGTAAGAGCAAGGAAAACTGCTCCGGAGGAAGCCCCTGTGCCGGGAGAGGGCGCATGGTCCGGCGGAGCGGGGCGTCTCCACCTGCCGCGCCCGGCCCGCATCATCCCCGCATCCCTGCCCGTCCCGCACAGCCGCTCGCTCATCAGCGCCCATCCCACGGCGGGGGCGTGCTCGCTCTGCTCGCCTGGCTCCGCGTTAGCGCTCAGCTGCCTTACATGACACCATGACCTACTTTATTTTTAATTTTGCTCCCGGAGAAGAGCAAAGCACTGCTTCAGTGTGGCTTTCAAGGGGGAAAGGCAAGGAGTGCTGGCAGAGCAAACCAAGGCCTTTTTCAAAAATTCGTGGCTGTTTGTGAGAGTTAGGCAAGGAGAGGCGAGGCCAGTTCAGGCACTCCAGACTGCACAGCTGAAAACAGGGTGATAACAGGAAGAATAAGAGAAGGGTCTTGTGTTTTGAGTTTGAAAGATGATGCCGGTAATACCTTTACCAAAAATCGGAGCCCACCTGGCTTCCACAGAGCTCTGATCAGCTGGTTTGGAGGCAAGGGTAAGAAACACCATCACAGGCTGCAGCAGTGACTCAGGGAAGCAACTGAGGGAAGACTGGCTCAGGAAGCACAGGCTCATTTCTGTCCTCCCCTACAGACACCATCTAAGGAAAATGCTTAGACCCAGAGCCTCCAAGATAATCAATTACATGCCTATATACCAGAAAAGTCAATCAGCTTAACCATAACCCTGAGGAAATCCTGCTATCTCACCACTTTCCAGTGCAAATTACAAATCTACATCCCTTTGAGGATGTGGATTTCAGTCTCCATATGCCTCACTTCCCTAGTAGATAAAATGCCCCTAATTTTCCAAGTATTCTAGGCAGCAGCCTGTCAGGCATGCCTAATAATTCAGTGAAGGGGTACCTAAAAGAATAATCTGGAAATATCTACTCCTAAAATAGCTAGCATTTGGTCTGTTCTGTGAGGCCAGATAGTACTTCAAGAATTTTTTGATTCTTTCATCCATCCAGACGTCCCTAATTCTTAAGCTTTCAAAAGCTTGTCTCGCATGATTTTAAGGGTACATTGCTCTGGTTTACCATGGCTTTCTCGAAACATGTCCTTGGCAGGCAAGCTCAGAGCATAACTGCAGCAGGGCAAGCAGTATTAGTCTGCACTCTAACAAGACTGGAGAGTCAAGACAAGTCATTTCCAAACTGGTATTTGCTTTCTTCATTGCTGGAGAGCTTGCAGGACAAACAGGATGTATTGCCATGCTTACAGGTCAGGCCCAAAAGGGTCCCAAAATTTTTTGCTCTTTTCCTTTCAGGACCTGGTTTGTGATGAGGCCAATGCAGACATGGTTTGGCAAGAGCAGCACAATCCCTGGCAGTACTCGTGTTCCTTGGGAGAGTGGTCAGTGGGAATCACTGGCAGAATTGTAACCTTGAACCAGGCAGGGAAGATCTGACCTAAGGAATGGCTCCAGCAGCTGCATGCATTTATATATTCAATCTCAGAGCTTTAATCATTACTGTGCCTGCTGCTAGGGAAGAGCTAAAGAGCTCTAAGGTGTAGCACTAAGCTTTGAGAGCTTCTTACTATCAAGTTTAGGACCTGACCCAACTGGACATCTGCTGGAAGTTACTGCCACTCTGCTCACTAGCCACTGATGCATAAGGCTACATTGCTGCTGCTCAGGGAAAAGCATTTTGTTTCAGTCACCTCTGAATAACCCCTTGGGGTTTATTCTTGCTGAGCATGTCAGTAGCTGGGACAAGAGTTGCTGAATATCCGACATGTCATACTTCACCAAAATACAGACCCCATCCACCTCAGTGGGGTCCTAGATACACCACTTACCCTGTCTTGTTTCCAGCTGTGCTGGCCCACAGGGCCAGAGCCGGAGATGCTGCACTTGGGAATGTTCCAAGTACCAAGCCCTGCTGGAGAGTCAGCTGCAGACTGCAGCCTCTCTCCTGTCACATACCATCCATGTCTCCTTCATATGACCCAGAGTGGGTCACATGTTAGAAGGAAAAAAAAAATAAAATCAAAAAGAGTGCTGACAAACGGATCTTCACTACAGAGAGCATTTGTGAATAGAAAACAGGCTCCAGGGCTCACAACCTAAATACAGATACCAGCAGCTCCTAAAAATATATCTTTAAAAAAAAAAGCAAAAAACAAAACCCACACCTGAAAACTGCCCCTCAGTGCAGGAGACACTGTTCCTTCTGAGTATCTTTTTTTTTTTTTTTTCCAGAGCCCTTCTGGAAGCCAGCTGCTCTGCATAATCCCTACTTCAGGACAACACAGAGCAGCCCAATACAAGCTGCTCTCAGTTTTCCACTGCAATTAGCATAGGTGGTGTTCTTAATTTAGAGTGACCTGGTTCCTCGGGGGAAAGCCCTTGTCTCCAGTTCACTCAAAGACACAGCAGCTGCTTCTCTGCTTTCAGCATGAGGTGTCCTTGCAAACGGCTGGGCTGCATGAGTAGAGGGTAAATGAGAGTCACTACCACCTAGGCACTGAGTGTGCACAGGCTTACTGCTAAACACCTGCAATCCTTCCCCAGAGGCCACAGGTAAGTTTCAGTGGCCTTGTCAAAGGTTCAGGGGCTTTCCAAGAGCCATGGATTCCCCGGGTTGCCCAAAACTTGCAGAGAGAAGAATAAAACAATTCTCTCTCAGCTGACCCGCACACAAAGAACAAACACAAGAGGCAATTGGCAGCATCAAGGCACCCTGCACTCTCTCTTGGCTCAAATACATGCTTTGGGACTTCACAGATGTGCAGCTGACATGCCCCAGGAGCTGCTTCCCTCCTCAGTCATGCCAGCATGCCTAGAGCATACTAACACAAGCACCTGCATTCAGACAAACAGGGGCTTTTGAAGCAGATCTCCAGCTCATCCCCTCTTACTTGGTTCAATTCACAAGGGAATGTGCAGGGTGCAAGGGGGACTCCTTTCAGATGCAGCCAGACAGAGATCCATGCCAGAGTGTACCAAACACACTCTGGATACCCACATGCAACCCTAAGAACTGCAGAGTAGAGCTAATCCAGAGGAAAACACCCCCAGAAATGCCAACAGTGCTGACCTTATGTTCTCAGTGCCATTCAATTTGCCCTGCAGAGCCACTCAGAGTGCTCAGTAACACAGAATCCCAGAATACTCCGTGCTGGAAGGAACCCACCCTCAGAGCCACTCCAGCTATGCTTTGCTCCCACACATGTGACTGCTTTCACCTGCTTCTCTTGCCTGGTGCTTCAACGACCAGAGACAAACCCTCAGTCTTTATTGCTTGCAATTGCAACAGCTATCCAAACAGGGCCTTCATTCTCCCTGCCCAAGATGTCTGAATAAAACAAAATTAATTCATTGCAGTTTTTACTGCTTCCAAATTTGCTTTCTACAGATGTTTCTCCCATTTCACCAGGAACCATTATACTTCAGTTTCAGCTGCAGAAACCATTAACCCATTATAAATGGTCAATATTGACCTATTTTGAAAAGCTAGTTCTAGTTCCTCTACCACAATAAACAATAGCAGCAAGGCTGCTTGGCACTAGCCACCTTCCGAGGGGCTATTCATATTCTGGTGTTTGTGCATGGTTTACGGCAGGGATTCTGCATTGTTTATTTTCTGTTTCTCTGCAGACAGTGGCATTGTTAAACAGCATGTGTCCGGGAGAATCCACCCTCTCCACGGGATCTCCTCCCAGCTATTACAGCACTTCCCAGAAACCTACTGAGCTCTGGAATAAACAAGTCTCAATGGGGGGACTGAGCCCACACCCAATAACTGGAGTGCCATGAAGCCTCCATAGCAATGAAAGTAACTTGGCTTTGCATGAAACCTTCCTTTTGCCTAATGAAAATACTGTGCTGTCACCCTTCCTAATGATTTTTCTCTTGTCCCTTAGAGGCAGAAGACACAATAATGGACTTTTCTGACTTGCTCCAGCTATGATATAGGCCACAAGAGATGTTTTCCTTCTGACCCATGAGCTTGGGCACCCAAAGCATTTCACCTTGGATAGAAAGAGCAGAAATCAATCTTTGGTACTGATGAGCCAGGAAGGGGGATGAGGAAGCAGGGGATTCCTCCAAGTACTGGCCTTCCACATAGCCAGTTTGTTTTTCCTCACCCATGAAAAATTAGTCCAAATGTCAGATTTGGGGTCAGTAAGGAAACTCCTCTAAGGCCAATTGCAAAGACCACTACATAAATAACTCTTATCTTTTTTTTTTTTTTTTTTTTCCCTGCAGTTTTGGCTTGACACATCCTCAGTATCATCTAGCCATTCTGTCCTGGCAAACACCCACCCACCAGCAGTGCTGGAAAGCCTCTGCTGGCATCTCGCCTTGCATACATTCACTCATCTCTTCTCATATGATACAGAGAGATGCTCTGCAACATGTTATATTAGCAAAGGCCAGGAAGGCCCTACTGGTCTAAACATCTCATATGCAGTAAATTAGGATTGTGGCAACTTTGGCTCATTGATTCAGACAGAGCCTTTCATACTCGCATTCCTAGGGTTTGGGGTTTTCTTCTGGCTGGCAACAGATGTCCAACATTTCTGCTGCACAAGGGAATCACTGAGCAGTGAAGACATGGGCTCATTGTAGGATCTGTAGCTGGCAGCCCACCTCTTCTCTGGCCAGAGCAGGCCTAGACTGACAAGCAATATCAGTGATTGTTCTCCATATGGCATGAGTGGGAAATGCTCCCAAACAGAAACACTCATTCCTGCATTTCAAAGATTTTGCCATTTGACCTCACATTTGCTTTTTTTTTGTATTTGCTTAGAAAAGCATTTGCCCATCTATTGGGTCTTTCAACATTACCACATTTACAAGACATGCACATTTCACTGCTCTTCATAATTCATTCCCACTACAGTCAAGCTCACACACAGTCAAAGCAGAAGCCCTTCAGAAGCACTAAGTCCAGTACTAGGTTGCATAAAAATGATAGTTCCCATATGTCCTTATAAACACCATGCCAAACTGTATTGTGCTGTATTTACATTGTGTTAACATCTACCAAATTACCAAGCCAGCAGGAGAGCATACACCCATTCACATTTCTAAACAAGGCTTATATCCTGGGTGAGCAATTAGTTTTTGGTTTGTTGAGTTTTTTTCCTAAAGCAATGTCTACGAAAAAAAAGAGAAAATCTTAGCAAAACTTGGCCTGTAGTGTCGTGTTACTTGCCAGAACTAAAACATCTGCATCCTGTGGTATCAGTCCACTTGGGGACTTTGTTAACTCAGAGGCAGCTAGAGTTTTGGATGGTATTACCCTTGGGAGAACTTCCTATCCCCCTGATATTTCACATGGTTCAAAGGAAAAGAATTTAAGCTACCATGACTAAATTATCTCTTTTACATTTCAGTTTATTTTCAAGTGTACAGTTCTACAAAACAGGGAATCAGGTCAATTAATACAAACTTGAGGATCAGAAATTACATTCTGGAAATTTCCTTCCTATCCAGGAATATTTCCTGGCTAGCAGCCTTCTGATTTTCCTGGACCCGGGCTTTCTTTATAGCTACTAGCTGATCAATCTCAATGCTTGTAATAAGAGACCCTCACCACAGTTTTCCAGATGAGGACCAAGATCTCTCCCTAGGGAGACTCAGAAAGCCAGAACTGCCAAACAGATTCAAGCAATGGTCTGTTAAGCCTGTCCCTCCCTAACAGCAGCAGAAGAGAAACAAATTAAGCTCTAGACCTCCTGCCCAGGCTCATGAAATCTTTTTCTGATCTGTCTAACTAGGCAGTAGATTATATTTGTAGGCAAAAGACTGGGACCTTTCCTGTAATCTATATGGTTACAGGCAATACCTCTCATTACTTACAGTTGTATACAGTAATCACTATGACTAATTCTAAGACCTCTGTAAGAAATCCAAACCACCTGGCCCAGATTTGAAGCAGAGGCTGAAGTCAGAATACAGTAAAAGTTACCTGTCCTTAAGAGGTAGGTTCTGGGTTCTGAGTGTGCTGCAGTTTCAGGGGAATTATGGTTGTCTCTTCTGGTATAAAGAGATATTCAGCAGGATTTAGGTCACAAAGTGTATCAGTGCCCAGACCAGCCACAGCTGAACACTGGAGACCACAATGAGGAACAAACCTGAACCAGACCAGAGCTGGGGACATGTAGAGTGGGTCATACTAGACTCTGTTGTACTGACAAACTGCATGACCTCAGAGCACTGGTGTAACCAGAGGGTTCCCCACTGAACCACTCAGGCAAGCTTTCACCATAGACTGTTTTTCTTGCTCTTTCCTCATAAGTCACACTCCTTGGCTTCCCTTGCACAGGTCAAAGGACAGTGGCAGCTTTCAGTCTGCTTGCTTCAGGTTGATCTAAATGGACATGAAGGAAAGATAAAAGATCTTCTAAAGAATTGCTCAGCTGTCCATGAAACCTGAGACACCAGTGTGGAAGAGTGGCAACAAGCCTCAATTTTTCATGCACTCACCCTAAGTATCATTAGGGTATCAAACTACATATTCAAATTAATTAGTCATAGTCAAAATACCAGTTTATAGCTATTATATTGATGGCAGAAGGCAAAGCACAAGAATGTTTGGGACTTGTCCTACCTGCCTTATCATAACTTTGTTTATTCTTTGTGTTTGAGACATTTGGCAGCTCCAGAACAAAAGGAACACAGATCACTACTTCCAGACAACAAAACTAATGGAGATGATTTTCAGATACTTCTGTTTGAAACTACACATGCATTTGGAAGACAATGCAAGTGAAAAGCTTTGTAGTCAGCAGCTTTGGCATAAAACCCAAGGGAGGTCCTGGGTGGTCACATCCAATTCTCCAGGCTGCCCTATTTTAGACAGAATTTTGGATCATCTCTGCAAGCAAGTTCATGCTCAGGTCTTTGATTTCAACCAGGATTCTGTCCTACTTTTCTATCTGTGATGGTGATGCTGCTGCTCTCTTGCTTTGGTCTTCTAGCAGCATATACTGGCTAGGCAGGGTGAGTAGAGGGAAGGTATGATTCCAGAGAAGATCTCATGCTTGAAGGAAGATTTAAGCCTGTCCATCAATGTTTTTTAAAAAGGTCACTCATTTTGTCATAAAGTAGTGTGCATCAAAACTTGTGGTTCTTTTGTGCTTCAGGCTTGAATTGGAGAAAACATACAGTAAAATGCCCTTCATTTAATCCACACCTTTCCTCTCCCTTTTTTCTTTGAGGGACTCAGAATCTCTTAAAAAAGGATTGCCACAGGCATGGGTAGGTCACATAGATGCTGGCAGCCTCTACCATGCAGGATGGACCAGCTGTGTTTCTAAGAACAAATTCAGCCACTCTGGAAGGGAGGAAGCAAACACAAGAATTTGCCTGTGGTCCACAACTTATTTATAGCCACAACTGCAGCTAGAATTCAGGTCTTGCTGGCCACTAGAAAAGCACAGTCTGAGCTTCAGACATCTGTTTGAAGGTTAGGCAGCCTCCACCTCTGCCAACTCCTAAACTTTAATGGAAATAGAGTTTTCTTCCATTAAAGCTCCTCCCAAGCTTAGATTTAAGAGCCTAACAGTAACATTTCAAAAATACCTCAGTGATTTGGGACCACGAGTCACAGTAATTCCATGCAGACACTGTGGTGAAGACTGACCACTGACCAACTCCTACTATGGAAAAATTTTGGCCACCATCATTCTGAAAGATGGCAAGGAAAGGGCTCATCTCCAGAGAAACAGTGCAGCCTTTGAGAAACATTTTAGTAATACTGTGTCATACACAGCACCAGTGCTGGAGTTGCTAGAACTCATTCCTCTGGGACATAAATTCTTTTCTTCAAAATGATATTTAAACTATATAGTCATTGTTTTTGAGCACAGTTCAAGACATTCCTTTTCCCTTAGCATATATGCCTGTTTGACCTAAACCTAGGAGTTGCGAGAATGCTGAGGGACTTTTGATAAGTGAGCCATACTATATGTAAAGAAATGTAATAAATTACTCTTGGAGTTGGGAAATGTCCACTACTTAAACTTCACATTTCAGTTCGGGTAACAAAACATCTTAGAAAATCCAAGTTTAGCCTGGAATGCATAATGTATCTTTTGTGATGAACTTATTTCTTAATATCTGAGTAGTCCAGTTCTCTTAACATCTGAGCCCAAAGTGGCCCTTCCTGTATCATCATTAAAAAAAAACCAAAAACAAAAAAACACTATCTTCCCAGAGCAGTGGAGGTATCTTTTAGCTGAAAGGGCCAACTGATGGGTTGCAAAATTTTGATGTTTAATTTCAGTGTGGAAGAGGAGAAGCCCCACCCCTCCACCTTCCACAAAAGCTTCAGGAAAATGCTTCAAGACTAGTATTTGCTGCGAGCAAAAGGCTCATTGCACATAACCTCCCAAGGGAAGCCTCACAAGAGGAAAGGCTCTCCAAGACAAAGATCTCTCCCAACCAGCTGGAAAACAACATGCCTTCATTAATTTACTCAAGATACTGGGACTTGCAGAGCTATGCTACAGATGTGTGCAATAGTCCATATTGCAGACCGCTGGGTTCTAAGGAAAACATGAAAGGGGTGAGTGGGAGAAAAAGCTTACAATGGAGGATTCTGATTCCGGGTCTTGCATCTTGCACCTTATTAGAGCAGCTCAGGGGAGGTCCTGTTGTATCCAGGAGTAAGTGAGCACCCAGCTGCTTCATTTTCATACACAAATCCCCCTTTCTGAAAGGTGCTCTTGTTACTCCCTCACTGTCCACCACAGGCAGCATTTGTCAGCCTCCAGCACACAGAGGTTGTCCCTGCCCAAATCATCTCCTGCTCCTGATGACAGAGAACACAAGGTGCTCAGTGTTCACACACCGGTTCACAGCCAAGAGCAGAGCCCAGGAGCCCTGCTTGGTGATCACAGCCCTTATCTCCCCACATGCTTACTATCAACAACTGATGGCACATGATCAGATCCAGGGCTGAACACAGACTTGCACCTGAACACATTTGCCTACCACAAGAGAGCTGACTTGTCCTCCTTAACACTGGCCTATCCTGGACCACTACTGAGCAAACTCTGCAATCTCCAAGGACCACAGAAAAAATAAGTGCTGCTAACAAATTGATCAGTAAAGAAAAGGACTTAGAACCACTGGGATGACTGGAGAAAAAAAAAAGTAGAATGTAAAAACAAATGGTCATAGAAGAGAGGCTTGGCAAGGACTCCAGGCCAGCTGGGCAGCCCTAACATCTGGGCATCAGGACTGCCTCAGATCAGAGGCTCTCAGACATGCTCCCAACACCACAATGTTTCAAAGCAAAGGGTAAGGTGGGGGTAAGGCTGAATTTACTTACTGGTGCACCCAGACCAGAGGGGGCCAGGAAGCCAAGGCAGTGGGAGAGGCTACCAGTCATGGCTCAGCAGGCAGGTAGGGAGCTCTCACAGCACATCATCCACCTCCATCAGTTTGCTGCCAGGAGCCAGCAGTGACCATCAGTAAACTACCACAAAGCTGCTCTCCTCAATCTTCACCAAACCACAGTCCTTTCCCAGGGCCAGGAACACTGCAGCTTAACTTCCCTGCTCACCACCACCTTGAAAAATAAGTAGGAAAACATGCTATCATCAGTTTCCCCTTTGTTGCTGCACTGGACTTTGCTATTGCCTGTTTCTTGCTCCTACCATCATTCTAGAAACAGCAAATACTGAACAGACAGAGCCAGTACCAGGATAAGAGAGGGCCTAACACAGCCTTGGGCCCCCTTGAAAGATAAGGGGCAACCACCAGGAGGATACCCTACAAGTATTTTAACTTCCACATGCACAAAGATCACATTAGAAAATACTCTGAAAGCAAGAAAAAAAAAAAAGCCCTAACTTTTTATTCTATTTAAAAACTGTAAACACTTCCAAGACAGGGAAAGGTGAGTAGACGGTCAGTCAAACACCAAAAACCCTGAGTAACTTTAACAACATATATATATATATAATACACACACACACACATATACACATACTTTGGCACACAGATTACCTCTACAGACAGCTTCAGCAAGGCCTAAGCAGCTTAGCATGCTTGTGAAAACCGAGAAAATTTGAAGTGGCTCTGAACTATGATGCTGTGAATCAGATCAATCTTTTCTAGTATGGCTACTGCTGTAATCCTGGGCTTTGGCTTTGCCTGTAGACCACTACTGAAACCTTCCATCAGGCTGCTTGTTTACCTGCAAGGAAAGATGGCTTTGGGTTCAGATGTTAGTTTAGACTTCACACAGGCTCCCATCCCAAATCCACCACTTGTTTCCTGTTGTCATCCCACACCTTCACTTGCACAGGCAGGCTGTAAATACATTAGCAACCCACATCATTCTTGTTCAGTTATGACAAGAGCCATTAAAAAAATAGACTATATGAATACATCAGAGTCCACAAATCTCTCCCTTCCTCCCCATTCTGCTCTAGGCTTGTGTTTTTGGGGGCTTTCCCCCCCCCCTCTTTTCTGGGAAATGGGATGAAGGAGGGTGGAGTGGTTCAGGCTATGTACAAATATTCAGACAGTCTCTTAGCGATAAATGGATCTCAGTCAGTTCTATTATCCGTCTGGCTGTGGCTCCTATTATCTGCTGTGAATTGTAGCAGCGATCTCTGGAACAGCATTCAGGCACCATCATTACTTCCACACCCTCCAAAGACTGCACTGTAACAAGGCATGCTAGATAATACTTGCCATTAGAAGAGGGAACATAAAGGCTTCAAGCTATGACTAACACAGTAAAAGGCTCTGCATGGGGCTTTTACATTCATTGACCAGGGTTTGTTATTAAAGAAAATTCTAGGTTCAAAACCTAGACCTGCATTTTATACAGCACATCAGGTGACTTACACAAAAAGCTGATTTCGTCCTCTTCTTGCTCACTTCCCCACTCCCCTCAGCTAAATCCTCATGGAAGGCTGATGCTGAAGAGAAGGGAAGGCACAGCACAGGCCTGCTGGCACTCACAGTCCCCACATGGGGACCATAAGCCTAAAGCAGTGAATTTGTCCAGCCCAAAGTGCCTGGGAGCCTGCAAGGCACCACAAATGTGAGCACCACAGGGAGCATCCAGCAATTCAGAGCTGAAAGCCTCCAAAGCAGCACTCACATGGCTCCTTGTTAGGAACAGGAGTTTTGGGATCCAAACCCACATCTTACTTCCTCCTGTTTTTCACAAGCCCTCCCATTTGTTTGAGGTCCATCTGAAAAGCCTGGATTGAAATCTAATATCTTCCCCTAGGGTAGGATGAGGGAAGAGAAAAACCTCTTAGGTCTCCCTCCCCTAGCCAGCAAGGCAAGGCCACAAACATGAGCTACACCAAAACTCATTTTCTTATGGGTTTCTACCTGGCAATGGACTAGTTTCAGTTTCTTGGGCACAGAACCTTTGGATGGAAGATTTCCTGAAACTAGGATAGATCAGAAATCTCCCTCTCCTGCACAACTTCCCTAATTCTTTTCTCACTTGGACACCTATTTCACAGCAGGGCTTAATATCTTACTATTATCCATCATTCAGCAAGGCTGAAAAATTAGTCATCAGCCTAAAATATTATTAAGAAACACTTGATACTATATTGATTTCCTGTGGAATGAAGCAAAGGGAAGAGGTAGGGGAGGTGAGTCAAACGTTGCACTTACAGTCAGGAAGGCTTTCCCAGCACAAGAACAGATCTCCTGGGGAACCTCAGCCCACAGGAGAGTACCCAAGATCCCAGCTTGGCACAGCCCTCTATCACTGAGAGCCCAGAGGGAGCTGGCAGAGGCTGCCTTAAGTAGAGCTGCTGCTCCCATGGCAGCACCACCCATGGCTAATGTGCTCCAGATGAAAGCCATTCCGTGGCCAAAATTGCTCCCAGGCCTCAGCTGGGAAACACAGCCCTTCTCTCTGCTCTGCCCTTGGGCACTTGGGTCCAGGAGCAGGGCTGGCCTCTCTCTCATCCATGCACAGAGCAGCTCAGGGACAGGGACAGCAGCTGGCTCTGGAGCATCGTGCCATGGACTGTGAACCCTGGGGAACGATATGGAAGATGAGAGAAAGAGCACACGATGAGCTCCACAGAGTCCACTCAGGTCAGGGACTTGGAGCTGCTGCCACCAGCAACATCTCTCATTTTATCTGTGTGTACTCCCAGGCATTGCTCAGGCAGAGTAGCCCAGTGATGTTTTCCTGCACCCTTGGATGGCTTCTGGCCACCCCAAACTGCTGTCACAGGCCGCCCTCTGCTCTTTCCACCACTCCTACCCAGTGTCCTGGGAGCTCCTCCAGCTCTACAGATGTTGTGATGTGCAAGCCTGAGCTGGAGACAGCGAATGGCACTAGAAAAAGGGAAAAGTTAGAATGGGAAGATAAGGGGGACAACTGGGAGCACTGAAAAAGGGCATGGGATTGATCACAACCACGAAGAACAGAGAAGAACAAAGTATCACAGCTCTTTATGGCCATTTTCACACCATGCACAGTCTAACTCAAGCATCTCAGTGTAGAAGCAGAAGTAACCTGTTGAGGAAAAACAAGAACCAACAGCATATAAAAACATGCCATCTCCTTAAGCAAGATTGTTGGGCAGCAGAGCTGAGCTGTCGTGTGTACCTACTCAACCCCACCACCCTGAGAAGGCATTTGCTGGGAAGGGGCTGCCACTGGCAAAGAGTCCTTGTGCACACAGCAGGCTTGGCTGGAACACGCAGTCTGAAAAGCTGCATTTTAAGTGTCTTTCTGCCAGGCAGTGCCAAATATTAGTGAAGATGTTTTGAGTAGGAATAAAAAAGGAAATAAATACTCCCCCCCCCCATTTTTATGTTAGTAAAAACATATTTGATTTGTATACAGTTTATATGCTTCATAAAAGTGCTAATTACTCTCCCAAACAGAGGAGAAACAGAACAATATTTTTTGCATCCCACCCTTCCTCCTGCCTTACCCTTTTTACTTCTATGACGCAGCATTTATTTAAGTCAGAATTGTGCCCAGCTTATTCCGCCTTTCACATGGCGCATCCTCACCTTCCTTCCCACTCATAACAAAAATAATAATAACTTGAAAATCTATGTCAGTGGAAATTTGGAAAAACATTCTGAAAGGGAAAAAAGTCTCCAAACATAAAGCAGACGAGGTCTCCAACACTGCTCCCCCACACCCCTTTCCACAACTTTTTCCTTTGGTGCATACATTTTTCCAAGGTCACCTCGGAGGCTTTTCCTAGTTGGCTATTAAAACAAAAAAAACTCCTCCTGCCCCAAGAAGCACATGAAGCCATCACTGTGGCTTGGATTGTTTCCCTGTGTATGGATGCCATGGGAGAAGCAGCCGGGCAGGAGGGGGTGGGGAGTGAGCTGATATTTTTCCAAGACTTTTTCTCTCACCAGAGGAGGATGAAGATGGAGTGATGAGTGAGGTTCCGTTTGTCTGGCAGCATGAGTCACTCAGCAGTACTTTCCGATATACAATTTTTTCTTTTTTTCTTTCCATTACAGAAATTGGTGTCATTTATTCCTTCCTCCTTCTCAAGTAAAAAAAAAAAAAAATAAAAATAAATCCTGCTACCGTTATGTCTAATTTATTCTGGGAACTTGTCTGAGGACCCACCAAACCTGGGGGGGAAGGGTGATTTGAAACACAATCCAAAATATAATCGGCTCTGGAAGCTTTTAAAGAGACTCCTTTAAAGCTGTGCCAAACCTTAAAGAAGGAAAATACTTCCACTAAATCCCTCCCACCATGAATGGGATCCTGTATGTCTGAGGCTTTTTATTGGCTGGGTGGTTTTGGGTTGTTGGTTGGTTGTTTTTTTTATATCAAAGATGTTACTCTTTCAAATAGGGTCTGAGCCCTGTGGCTTTTCGACAGGCAGTGAATTGTTGCTCCTCGGGCACACAGCGATCTGACACAGCCCTCCCCCACGCAGGGTCGGGTTCTCATGCTAAGATCTGGCTCCTGGAGCTTGAGCTGTTGTTTTTTTGTGGAAGCTGTTTTTTCCCCTTCTTCACCCTTTAAAAGCAAAACTAAACAGAACTAAGCCGTTAAAAAAAAAAAAAAAAAAAAAAAAAAAAAAAGCCTCACAGGGCCCAGAAACCCAGCCTGACCTCCTTATTCTTGACATACCAAAATATTCCCACTGTCTGCAGGCAAGGGCTGGTGCTGCCTGTGCTACCTCCATCTCCTCTGCATCCTGTCAGAACCAGGGGTGAGTGAGGCAGAAGGCCCCGTCAGCAGTCAGAGAACAGGAACAAGACATCACAGTTGTAGTCAGGACCCCCCAACCAATGGTATTAAGAGTAATGTGTGAGCACACACAAGCTTCCTCTCATTTACCCACAAAAGTAACCCCCTTAGGACTTGCTCCAGGTCCCAAACTGGCCAAACCCAAGATGTCCCCTGCTGTGACTATGGCAGAGCTGAGGCAGGCTTTAAATAGCGACAATACTGAACTGGTCCCCTGCATTACTGGAGAGCAAGGACAATTGCAGAGCCTAAGTTAAATTATTTTGATGGAAGATTATCTCAGGGAGTAATTGTTATATTTTATCTAGAGCTGGAGGCCCTGCTGCCCTATAGCTCTTTCCTTCCAGCTACATGTACATAAGGGTCTGGAAGTGCATACCGCTGTAATTTCTGTTTTACAAGGAACTGCATAAATAAGCCCCACAGCCTGTGGTTGTTTATTCTCTCAGATGCCACATTTAACCTCTGCTCATCTGCCCAAGTCTCAGCTCTACCAATCCACCCTGTGCTGAGAGGGTAAAAGGAAAACTCAGCAGCAGGGAAAGCAGTGCTCTAGGAGCAGAAATCTCCTTCCTGAGTTCAAAAGGCATGGGGAAAAGGCCACAGGGAAAATGTCTGGATGTTCGGTTGCAGTGAACCACATTTTGTCTGAATGCAGGCATACAGCAAAGAAGGGTCCTTTCTTCATTGACTAGGAGGTCAGGGACCACAAGGCATCCTGCCCACAACAGCCTCATTCTTTACATGCCATGAGCAATTTCTCTTCTGCATTTCAAGCTCTGCTCTGGTGCAATGGTAAGGCCCATCCTTGTACCAGCAGCTCTTCTAGTACAGGCTGGAAGGCCAGAGAGGAGCTCTGGCACTCTGAGAGCGTCTCCTGTTTAATTAACATGCTTCTGATAGGGGACAGCTGCAGTTCAAACACTCCTTGCCTTTCCTTCTCCTTCCCCTGGAGGAGCGTGTGCTCTTGCCCCAGCACCAGCCTGCACACGGCTGCAGCAGAAGGAGATGGCTGTGTCCAGGCCTGTCCCCTCGGAACACGGCGGGACTCTCGCTCTGCTGCCTGCCTGGCTCTCAGTGTGTCCTCAACCAGGCCCCGGGCCAGGCTGACCACCAGCTCCTGTTTTCTGCTTGGCCAGTCTCAAAACAGTCAGCTGTTTGGGCCTGCAAAGAGTCTTGGAGACCCCACAAGAAATACTCCCCCTCAGTTCTGATTTCCTGTTTACAAAGACATTTTGGGATGTGCTTCCAAGCCAGTGTTTAATCCTTTCACTCTGTCACATTGATTTTGAATAATTCCAGTTTAAGTGTTATGAGTACCAAGACAAACATTTTTTTATGAGTCTCAAACCACAAGTATCTTTTTTGACCTTATTTTTAATTTCATCACAAATAGTCACAAATTTAGCTTGACAGGATCCATCTTCCACAAGGTACCAGAGGCTGCCTGATTAAGACCCAGCTGATGAAAACAGCTATTTAATGAAATTTCAAGTCAACTCTGAAAGGAGAAGGTTCAGACCTCCAACCCCACAGTAAAAAAGGTGCATAACCCCTCTGGGAATGCAACACAAACTGTTCTGTAAGAAGATTGTGCTCATGCATCTTTACTTTCCTTTTGCTTTAGTTTTCAGTAGCTGCCAAACATGACTGGCATTTCCCAAACACAGGCAAACATTATTTATTAAAGGAAACTGAAGTGCCCTCCCTGAACAGCCAGAGGGTCCTCAGTGTAGGGCACAACCAGAGAGAAATCCAGAGCATGGAGGCACTGTGGACTCCAAGCACTCCCTCATCCATCTGTGGATCTGTGACTCCTCGCAGATCGGGAGAATTTCAGTGGAAACTGAACGGTCAAGCCTCTATGTGTAGGAATACCATGGCATTTTCTGTAAAGGCAGCTTGCAGCACAAAGCTCAGTGTGTTTTTCTTCCCCTTTTTTGCCAGTGTGACCCAGCAGAATGTGTGTGCTGAATGTGAGGGAGCCCAACTTAAACATTGTGAGTTAAAGGGAAGAAAAAGAAGTCAACCTCACATCAGGTTTTTTGTGCCAAACCTCACCATATAGAGATGTACAATTATGGAATTTCCTGAAATACACTTTTGCTAGAAAGAGAAGTGGATAAAGCTTACATGGGACTCTGAAGAGCCTCATGAAAGGATATAGGATCGTAACCAAATGACCCACTGTGTGGGGAAAGAAAACCACAGTATCCAGTTTCAGGTGGCAATCAAAGTCTGAGCTCTCAAATACATATGATAAAGGAGGTATCCACAACAAAATGTGCCAGCATGGGGTTTTCAAGCACTGATTATACCTGGAAGCAGTGGTCCCTGGGTGCCTTGCTATAGATTGGTGTTGCTGGCATGAGCCTTCTTATTCATTCCCAGGAAAAAAAAATATGTTCTTTTAGAGCAGCATGTTCTAATATAAATTTCTCTGGTCCTCCCCTAAAATGTCAGCACTTCTGGTCAACTGCTCAATATCATCAAGAGAGAGCTGGAACCTCTCCCAGCTCAAGGGCCCACATCTCATCCCTCACAGAGCCCTGGGACAGGCAGGATTTCTTCAGCCTTCATTGCATTCCAATGTGCTCACTCACACAGGTTTGTGACCTTTTTAAGGGTCGTGTTTTCTTTTTTTTTATTTTTGTCCTGGTCCTTGCAAACCGTAATTATGAATCCAAGGTCGTTATCAGTGATGTCAATTATGCAATGGCTGAGCAGCTGCTCCCCTGTTGCTGGCCTAATAGTACCATGTTGAAGGAGACAGCAGAATTTCTTGTGCCATTTAAAATTTGCTATATCATGAGTTTCCTTTCAATTGCAAAAGCAGAAAAACAGCTTGAGTACTTTTCCTCCTACATCTTTACTTCAAGCTGCTTTTACAGTCCTCAGTACATCTTTCAGCATCTCATGCCTTAAATACATATCCCAAGGGTAATAAAGAGGAATTAAAAAGAACAATTTTTCCCAGATGGTACCCAAAGTCATCTATGAACACAATGATAGGAACTGCTTTGAAATAAACTCCACTGGAGGATTCTGGCTATGGGAGTACAGGGCAAGTGGCCACTCACATGTTACAAAGTGCTGTACTGGGTACTAAAATACAACTGCTTCAGGGTGAGAACACAGAGGCAGCTCAGTAGAGAAGAGCAGATTTAGTGTGCCACTGAAATGAAAGGGGGCTGCCTTTCTTTAGTTCATAGATTTTGTAACAGTTTAGATAACTAGAAGGAGGTAGCCCCAACAGCAAACTATCAGTTATCAGTGATTTCCTCCTCTGTGCACAGGGTGAGGAGCGTGGTGTGCCACATCCCACCACGTAGGAAGTGTTAACAAGCACTTGCTTTTTCATGGCAGGCATCTGGTAGCAAATATGAAGAGAGACCCAACTTTTCCCCTTTCACATATATTGCATATTTTTTCCTTCTTCAGCACCTTGGATGATAAAAAAGTTGTCTGGATTGACACAGGGTGGCCTCCTCTGTGACTCGCCTCACAATGTCACAACCACCAGCACCAGTGGGAAACACCTATTTGCCAAATCTGAAGTTTGGCTTTAGAAGAAATCCATTTCAGTGCCTCTTTTATATAAAGCAATGCTAACAGGATGTTGTGCAGAGGAACACAGCTGTCTTTTAATCTGCGCATCAACTGTTCAGAAATGAGTATCTCTGTTACTGAGGAGCTACTGAGCTCCTCTCCCTCTCACCTCCTTACTTCCCATTCACAATTTCTACCTTGCAAAACTCCTACTGGAGCCAGACGAAAGCAGAGCTCTTCTTTGCTGAGTACTAATCCCAACAAGGAAAACCAGTGGCCCAATTTACCATCTTGTTGATGCTTACACAATCCTATCACTGTCCCAGGGTTTGCTCTGCCCCTTCTTATTGCATTAACGAGGTTGGAAAGCAAATTAAAAAACCCTGCCATTGTCAGTGCAGCCAGAAGCTATGACTCAGAAAACACAGAGCCTGCAGATCTGGTGAGTAAGATGGAGCTTTTTCTCCCCACACCCCACAATTTTTTTTTAAAAATATAATCTCATTAGAAAAATAGAAAGACTTCAAAGAATTTGACTCTTTCTCAAAATTACTGTATGATTAAGGATTTCTGGTGGAGCCACCTTTTCAGCTGGCTCCAGTGACAGGCGAAGCTCTCCAGGCTGCCAGCTTTGCATGGTCTAAGCAGCTCCAGAAGCTGGAATACCTCCTGATGATACCCTTAGGGTTTGTGCATCTGGGCTTTAACCATGTGAGATCCAGAAATCTCAATGCCTTCAGACTTTGGGAGCTTCCTGCTTAGGCCAAGAGGATGCTGTCAAAACAGACTTTTTTACTGAGTGACTCAGTGCTGCTTTCAGTCCTTGCCAGAAGCAAAGTACAGAGGCATGAGGAAAACAAACACAAGTTTCTGAAGCATTTCAGAGTTCTCAAAAAAGTTTGGTTCAGCTTTAATTCCAGTAAATCTCAGAGAAGGATGAAGTAGAAAAATATTTCCTAACCAAATTCCTCATGCAAAGGCTCTTAGTATACAACACATGTAAATTTTACAACAGTTTTGCATTCCTGAACTCACAAGGTTCCACATCTGAAATACACACATACAGAACTCATGGAAAAATGCCCTAAAGATACCAGCTTAAGTTTTGCCCTCAGCTCTACTCCCACAGCCAACCAACTTCCTGGGAATTGCATGGATTTCAGAGCAGAATTCAGCCTGGGTTTGTTTTGTTTTTTTTTTTTCCTGTTGTTTTTGAAGCAGTATAATCACTTTATGGAAGAGCCTGGCAGACACCAAAGGCTGCACGCAGACAAGCCTGCTTGCTGGGAACTCTCCCCCAGGAATGCTCAGCTTGGATCTGGCCAGCTTTTCATCTAATTCAAACAGCAGAGTACCAGTTTTTGAAAACAAAATAGCTCAAATATATTTAAGTGTGAAAACCAAAGCTATATTTGCCTAAAATTGGAGAAAAATAAAAAAGAAACCCCAGATATGCTAAAAAACACTTCCATGCCAAAGCCTATCTTGAATCTGTATTCACACACTCTTCTGTGTGTTGTTTGTGATTAACATCAGTTTGGCACTGGGGAAAAGGAACCATTGGATGCTTCATCAGCTTCTTCCCTTCTGCCTCCCTCCAGAAAAAGTACCATAGCTCAGAGTAGGACACCAGAGAAGGAACAGCCACCATGACCACCCTAAGCTTGTGATAATGCCACAATGACAAAATAGTACTACAAAAACATTGACTTTCCATGTAAAAAATTAATTTAACCTAATCTGGGCCAAAGAACACTGAAATATCTTCTTCATGACAGCACAGTTAATTCCTAACATCACTGGACAGCAAAGGGAAGTTCAGGTCCCTGAGAGTACTGTTATAATTATATTAACTTTAACCTTTTAAAATTTCTTTTAAATGTAACTGTCTACCTCATGGGGCTTACGACGCTGAGACTTGAAACAATTTAGCCAGCCTACTCTTTATTTTTAAACACCCATCTTCTATACATGTATACACAGAAGCACAAATCCAGTTTAATGAGATTTCCTTAGTCTTCAAAATTACCGGGAGAGCTACACAACCGTACATGGAGCTCCAGCCTACAAACCCATCAGGAGCACTACAGCAGCTACAGCACTGATGGCCAACACTGAGCCCAGGCTCCAGACGTGGGCCCAACCCTCCTCCCATCCAGCTCTAGCTCCAGAACATCCCTCAGTACACAAAGCTGCAGGGAAGGGTGGCTATTCCTCCTCCACAGATTTATCTTGATCAGTAGCCTCTCTGTAGGCTGACTAATCTCAACAGACTGAAACCACTGATAATGGACCTTAATAAAGAACTGGTGTGTTAAAGCAGTGCAGCAAATCTCAGATGTTGTTTTCTTCCATCTTTACAGTTATTTGGAGTGAAAAAATAATTTTTTTCCCCTCATGATAATAAAAAAAAAGTGCCTTATTAATCAAACTAATTAATGAAGCAACTTGCAAGTTGTCAGAAAAATTCATGTGGCATGCAAAGTCCAAGGCTTACAAATTTAGGAAATTCATTAGACTATCTTCCTTATGTAGGACAAGAGGAGTTAACTGACTTTTTAGACAAAATAGAGCCTCTGATTCATCACTGCACCAACTGACTAGCACAGTAAGACCAATTTAGGCAGTTTCTAACAGACTACAGAACCCATACCAAACAGTCAACAAAATTAGACCAAAAACCTGTGCTTCAGGGGGGATTCTGACCCAGCTATAAATCATCAACTGCAGGTTCTTCAGCTGTTTTTTGTAAGGTCACACTCGCCTTTAAAAACTCACTGGAGATCCAGAAGACAACTTCAATGCATTCTCCCAATTAAATAGCTCGTTTGGATCTAATACGATGTTTATTGACTCCTGGGCCTGTATTGATTCTGAATAGGCTACAGCTAAGGTTTAGTAAATGCCTTGGAGATAAATCAGCATGCAGGTAATAAACTGCAGATCACATAAGCAAACATTACTTAATTATATTCCTATTAATATATTGAGTCTGTAATGAATTTTTGAGGCATTTAATTATCAATTTGACAAGATAATCTAGGGGTAGTTAATGATAGACCAGGAAATTGTTAAAAAACCACAGACACTTAATAAGTCTCCTAACTGACACTGAATTAACTTGTTTTAGCTGTCTGGTTAAATAGACAGCAGTTAATTACAGAGTGCTTAGGCAGTCTCACAATTTTAATGTATGACCCTCTTTGCTGTGCAGTAACCATACAGCAGGAGACATGGGGTTTTCTCCATGAATTTTTTTTCCGATGGCTGAATTATTTGCTGTTGTACCCACTCTTGCCTTCAGTAAGATTCAGCAGTTAGGCCTCTATTATTTGCAAATACAATGGGCTGTTCCCTCACTTTAACGATCAGAAATCACTGTGTGTTTTAATCCCTCCAGGATTAACAACAAAAAGGGAATTTCTCTCTCCTAGGAGGGGTGACAGTTTAGAAATGGAAGCAGCCACCTTGAGGCTCCAAGTGGTCCCTGGACAGGCAGAGACACCAGATAGATACCCTGGCTAGCCATAGATGTCTGAGTTTTGCTGTCTATGTATTCATGTATATCCAAGAAATGCTCAACCCAGTGCAGAAGTGCAGCTCCTTATTTGGATAAAATCCGACACTTCACTGCAACAACGGGATCAGCACTGACTCATACGAGGATGATCACTTGCCATAGTGTTTTGGGTGCATAAAAAAAAAATTAAGGGAACTGAGCCAGCCAAGGCAGCACCAGAGACAAGCATTAACAGTTCATCCCAGAGGTTAACAAATAAGAGCAACAAGTAGTAATAGCTGTGACACCTTCTCTAGGAGTAGCCTCCAGCTACACTGAGGAAATGCAGCTTCCTCCAGCTGGGGAAGTGGTGGCACTAGCTGGTTTGAAGTGTAAAGCACTACTGATAATCCCGGGCTGTGCATGAATAAAACATTGCAGATCCTTAATCGACTGGAGAAAACATCCTTCTTTAAGAAAAAGACATTTCAGGAAGTAGAAGCAGTGTTGTTTGGCTCTAGGAGTTCAGAGGCCTGGAGTCATCAGTCTCTCCTATCACTAGCTTCAAGAGAAATTTTCAAGTGCTGGTTCTTTTAATTTATTTACTTTGGGGAGCCTTTAAGAATGAAGCTTTTTTCCACAGTAATACTGCAGCCTAAAAGATCTTTCTCCAAGAATAAATAAAAACATTCATGTAATAGCACAAATCCAGGAAGAAGGGCTTAAAAAAGCCACCAAATGTTTTTGCTACTGGAAAACTTGAGCAGAAGCCCCAGGGACCCTTCCTCAGCCAGACATTTGCATGGCAGTGCGATGACACCAGCAACATCATTCTGCTGCGAAAGCCCTTAGCAGCTTCAGTATTATGTGGCAGGGCTAGTGGGCAGAGTCCTTCCATCACAGCCTCCTGAAGGTACAAACTCCATGGAGACAGCCCTCAGTCTGGGAACTAATGAGTCCTTGTGAAATCTGTATCTCTAGCTGCTTTATTTAAGTCATGTCATGTTGTGCACAGCTAGGCCAAGAAAGACTGAACAGGGTTGTTTCAAGGCACAGTTCCCAAGGCACCATTTGCCAGCTTTCCGAAGTGAGAAAAAAAAAGTTTCTCTCACTTCTGGCTGAGGGCAGCTTGACACCTGAGGAGGCTCTGATGGTGCTGAGGACACCTGAGTGACTTCAGCCTGAGAGGAGATGTCTTAGTGGCCCTACAGGCCCGTTCTGCCCAAGGAAGGCAAGAAAAGCCACCAGGAATCCTTGCCACCTCCAAAGCAATTGCCTCCTATGGGTTTATCTGTGACACAGAGAGAGAGAGAGAGGGAGACGATCATGTCCTGGTCTTTTGCCCAGCCCTCCCCTCCCCCCCCCCCCTCTCCCCCCCAGAATCGGCACTGATTTGTTATCTACTGAGCAGTAACCTCCCTTCAAGAGGTCATTTTAGGGCAGGTCACCAATACACCAATAGATGGAACATCTACACTAAGTCTCCTCTGAGAGAGGGAGCAGTAGTTGAGGTTGGAAGGAATTCGAAGCCCTTCAGTTTGTGCTGCAGGTGGGACCCTGGCAAATTCATAGACCATTCCCTCAGGGTAGAGAGGGGAAGCAGAGCTGAGTTTAACCCCTTGCTCTCTGAAAGAGAAGGCAACACTTTCCCTGCACTGACCCAAGCCAGTGAACTCACTGACAGGGCTGGGCTCTGCAGGATACTTGCTCATGCCCAGTTGTTTTGGGATTTCCAGTACAGAAACTATTTTGCCAGAAGTGTTGTCAGATTTACCACCAGCTCTGCATGTGGAACTCAGCGCATGCATCACTAACATGCTGTGGTAAATCTTAAAATCCACTTTTGGTCCCAGCACTCCTTGGGATGTCTAGAAACAGGCACAGCCTATGGTGTTTTTGGATGGGCTGTTGGCCACAGCATGCAACTGTGCTCTGGCCTGGGAGGTCAGATCACAGCCCTGGCCCTCATGATCCTTGGTCAGTCCTGCTGTAGTCCAGAGCCAACTGAAAGTTTATGTCCTGCTCTCAAAGACTGTTGCTTCCTCTGACCCTGTAGGCTTCTTCTCTGTGATTTCTGCTCAAAATGGGCAAGACTGTCAAGTTTCCTCAGGGCAGGCAGCTGCTGTGCCCTGCTGGGGCTGCAGATTGTGGGCTGTGGGTCCACCAGCCCTTCACGTCTCCTCCCCAGCACAGATGAGCACTCCAGCCCCTGCACATGCCTCCTCCTCTTGTACAGATGGTTGCCGGAGTTTCTCTTTGGCTGCTGCTTTTCGGCCCAGCTGCAGGAGGGCTCTGCTCCAACACAGGCTCAGCTGGGCAAGCAAGATGGGAAAACAAAGGCCCACTCGCTGGGGATCTAAGCCTTTTCAGCCCTGTTTCCTTTTCTGATGCTTTCATTTCCTCCAAGTGAAGCGCTGCTGAAAAGAGGACACTGTGGCTGTGGCGGCTGCCATAGGCATGGGGCTTGGATGTCACTAGCTGCTGCTTCATCTGGGACAGGGATTTCACAGGGACCTTTACTCAGCTCTTGCCATAAAGATAATGTATCTTCTAAATAGATTCACCCAAGCAATCAGTAGAGACCTGGGGATCACTCTGCCGTAGAAACAACTGGCTTTTCCTGGCCCATGTTGATCCCAGAAGAGGTACTGGGCATCCTGGAGCAAGTGCAAGAAAGACAGAGCCTAGCAGGGGCTTCTTAATTTTTAGCATTTGCTCTGCAGTTTTGAAGGTACCCAGAAAACCCAAGGACGCACTTGGGAAGTCGGGATGGCTCCTGCTTTGGCAATTACAGTGTGGGACTGGAAAGAGGAGGGAGGAATAAAGTGGCTTTATTTATAGCATGGCTTTACTGCCACTGCCCCTAACAACGAGGGACTAGGGGAATGTTTCCTGTTGGAGAAAGGGAGGCTGCATTCCTTTAATAGCTTTTTGGCAGGTGACAAAGTTATCCTTGCCGGAGGGAGAAAGTGTTAATCTGCGCATTTGCTAAGGAAGGGACTAACATTCCTTGCCTTTAGAGGAACCTTTCAGCTAAACCACGCCGAGCCGAGCCACGAGCGGGAGCTTCCCCGGGGGCAGTCCCGGGACCCCTCCGTGCCCGCGGGGAGCGGGGCCGCGCTGCGCGGGATGGCCGGCAGAGGGCGCCGGCGGAGCGGCATTGCCGGGCCCGGCCGCACCTGCTCCTCCCGGCCGGGGCTGCCCGGCCTGGGAGAGCCCCTCGGGGGTCTCACCGTGAGGGAGAGCCCCTCGGGGGTCTCACCGTGAGGGGAACCCTCAGGAACTCGCCGTGAGGGAGAGGCCCTCGGGGGTCTCGCCGTGAGGGAGAGCCCCTCGGGGGTCTCACCGTGAGGGAGGCTCCTCGGGGGTCTCACCGTGAGGGGATGAGCCGCCTGGGGGTCTCTTCACCGTGAGGGAGAGCCCTCGGGTCTCCGTGGGAGTGCACCTCGGGGGTCTCACCGTGAGGGGGACCCCCTCAGGGGTCTCACCGTGAGGGAGAGCCCCTCGGGGGTTTCACCGTGAGGAAGAGCTCCTCGGGGGTCTCACCGTGAGGGGGAACCCCTCAGGAGACTCGCCGTGAGGGAGAGCCCCTCAGGAGACTCACTGTGAGGGCACCAGCCAGCTGCAGGAGTGAGCAGTGGGGTCCTTGGGCAGCCCAGCCAAATCCCTCCTGAGGATGGATCTCTTCCAGAGGACAGGGATGGGAATAAGGCACCTCTCTGAGGAAGGAGTCTGTCAATGTGGCACCTCTGTTCCTGTCTCCCATCCTCCCACTAGCCTCCATCCTCCCTGCACTCTGGACAGCCGCTGAACAGCTGAGGGAGATGGGGATTTTTGGAGCTGGAACACCATCCCCCTGGCCCCTAGGCTGACTCTGGCCAGGACCCACATTTCTGGGAGAGCCACCTCCTTGTGGCCTGCAGAGCCCTCACTCCTATTGTCAAGCAGGTTTGCTTTATTTCAAGTTCCACAAAGTGACATGGGCTGTTTTTTTTGAGCTCAGGACCCTCCTTGGCCTGTTGGCTACTGTTTCTGGGCACTGCACCTCTTCCCATGGAGGGGAACCAGCCAGCTCTGCCTGCAACCTGCAGCTCCAACACAGGCAGGCAGCTCTTGCCGATGGGGTGGCCCAAAATACCATATGCAGCTGGGGTTGGCAAAGAGGGGTACTCAGGTCTGTGGGGCAGTGGCAGCACCTGGTCCCAACTTGCGCAAGGGTTGCAATTGGGGCTGCAAAGAAAAAGCCCGTCCTTGGAGCCCCTCTAACCACGAACGGCAGGAGCAGCACATCGCTGGAAGTGACTGGTTTGCTCCAGTAGCCTCTTTACAAGCACCAAGGGACAGCTGTTTGGGGACCGCTGGGTTTTAAAAAGGCCACTTACGAGCTTTAATACTGCACTGGGGGAGAGGGAAAGGAGAAGGGGGGGTCAGGGAGGGGTGGTTGCATTGACTGCTTAGAACTTAAAGCTGTAAACCTCTTCTTCCCTCTCTCATTGCTGGGACATTTTTATTGGCGAGTTGAAGGGAGACAGAGCACAGCTCCACAACTTGCTCTTCTTCTAGAGGTTAATGACCCAGTTAGCAGCTCTTGGCTGCATTTCCCGACATTTTGCAGACATCAAGACCCGTCTCCCTGCCAAGTACATTCTGTTCCCTGGAGCTCGGCCAATGCATCTCAGATTACTATGTAATGCGACAAAGAGGGAGAGCTGGAGGTGAGGGTGGGGGCTGGAGGGGAGATACGGGAGCCATTGGGGAGGGGGCAGGAGAGGGTGGGAGAAGGGGAAACACCACTTCTAAATTTAACAACTAAGATGGAAATGAAGCTCCCAAGGTGCTTATTTGCTGGATAAAACATGAATCCCAGGATGAATTGGAGTGATGCTTCTGGGAAACAGATGCAATCAGCAAATAATTCCCCCCTAGGGACTGAGCAGGCCTGTGCTTCCTGGATCTGCTGACAGTCAAACTCTGCTTCTGATGCCCTTGTGCCCAGGATGAATACTGCTGGGGAACTGGGGCTGCTCTCCTGAATGACAGTCCAGTATCCTGAGAGGAACAGGGGCTTAGACCAGAAAATGGGGAGTGAGGGGATTGAAGAGGATTAAGTCCCTGCATGGTGTTTTATCTTTTTGCACCCAGAGCACATGCTGCTGCTCAGGCACACTGTGCTTGATCCTGATGCTTTCACAGTAAAGGAAGGGAGGTCAGACCATGGGGAAGGCTCTCCTGCCTGTGGTTGAACATGCAGCTTGCAGAGGGGCTGAGCTGCCAAGCTTGTTGGTAGCTGGTGCCTGCCATTGTTAGAGACCAACCTGAGCCTGCACTCCACACATGCCCTCAAGCCTTTCCCCAGTGACCAGTCTAGTGTCCTCTCCTGGGCCATGCTGGGGTCTTCCCTTGTAGCTCTAAAGAGATCCTGAGGCCATAACGTGCATTACAATGACCTTGGCCTTTGTAAACCTTTCCTAACATGTCTTGTGCCATGTTTCTGATTAAAACTACATCATTTTCTAGTTGTTTCTTTGAACCAAAGGCCCTAGCAGTGTTGAGAATGAAGCTTGGGACTGTAACCCGAGATGAACTCTTGCAATCCCTCCTCTCCCAGGCTGGCATCTCTATTATAGTATTCCCATTCTACCTAGGTGCAGTATCTCCTACTAATTCAGCTCTGGACATTCAGGAACTTTCTGTTCACAGCTGCTTTAAAAGCCCTCCAGACAAACCTGCAGATCCATCATGTCCTGGGATGCTGCACCACTCTGATGATGTGCAACAAGCCTTTCTCCACTCAGGGCACAGTTTCTGGCACATGGTCTTGCTAGTTCTCAGCCCAAAGCTTTTCCAGGTCTGGAGTTTCTTTCCCTCCCACCTTCTACACTTGTGTCAGCTCCACATGGTCTGAGCATATTGCCCATAGACATCCCAGCTGTGGTCACCTCTGCCTGAGCCCTACACTGATGTAGGAGCTCATCCAGTCCTATTCCTGCTTGGACATAGCCATGATCCCAATCCCAGCCCACTCCCTCTCCTGTTCCTGCCATATCTGCCTACTCCCATGTGTCTTTCTTGGCCTCTCTGGGGCATAGGGGATGTGGTGTCTCCTCTCCTGCGGCTGGCCGATGCCTAGCTGAGCCTGCTGGCACAGCCCTCATGTGCTGGGAAATGAGCCTTGAGACCTCTGACCAAGGGCTGTGGGCAGAGTCAGGAGCTGTGGGTGAAAGTGGGACCCCAGCGAGCCAAGCAGGAGGCCTGGGGAGAGCTTGGGGAGGGGGCTGACACACACAAGGTGTCCGAGCCTGCTCACAGGACCTGAGATGCCCCACAGCCAGGCCCGTGCCAGCAGTGCTCCGAGCCCTGCTCTCCATGGCCTGACAGGAGCAGTCAGGCAGGGTCTGCTCCCAGAGCTGAGAGAAAGGGTTGTTCCCCAGCATTGCAGTGCAGTCAGGTTGTGCCCCAGGCAGAGGATCTGCTCCTCCCTTCAGAGGTGGTTGGATGGAGCCAGGCTTCCAAGCAGCACCTCAGGGCTCCCACCCTGCTCCCCCTTTGTGCCATCCCTCAGAATGTTGCCCTGTGAAACAGGAAGAGGAGAAACCTGAGAGGTCTGACTCAATCTGCTTATCTCCCTGGAGCAGAGCCCTCCCTCCTCTTCGGGAATTATTTCCTTGAAAGACACAAACCAGCACAAAACTGCCTCTTGCTCAGCTCCATCTGCCACGTTGGGGCTGGGTGCCGGGAGGCCACGGTTGCTCACTGCAATTTTCAGACAGACATGTCTTTAGGAGGATTTTTTCATTATGTGCAGCCTAAGTAAGAGATGAGTTGGGTTTACCTGTACCAGAAGTTGTTCAGGAAACTCCTGAAAAAATAAGAGTTTTTTATGGAGAAGAGCTTCCTCAAAAAACACTGTAAATGCCAGCATCTAAAGATCTGGCATGGCATCACTTCACTGCTGAGCATCTGTCCTCGAGGCCAGCCCCACAGAGAGAAAGTCATCAAGGGCCAAAGCATTCTTTAAAACACAAGCCTTGGCTAACCACAAACATGCAACCCTCCCGACTTCTAAGCCACACGTCAGCCTCCTCCAAAGGATGAGAAGGTCCAGACAAAGTCCTGTGATGTAGGACATCTGGGAGGAAGGCACAGGTTGCAGGAAGCAAGGAGCCCCTCCTCCCCAAGGAGGAGCTGAGTGGAGGCGTACGCTGTGTCTCAATTTTCCAACAAAGTCATCCCAGTCCTCTTGGTGTGGCTCATGTCCTCCCATAGCAGATACCCAGTGTGGACATGAGCCTACATCACACACACTGTGCTTGATGCTGCTCAAACCCAGCCTGCAGTGATGGTCCTGGCCCCACACACCTGATATTCCACTGCCCAGCAAAGCTGTTACAAGTCAACAACTCCCATCCAGCAGGGAGGGCACAGATGTGCGAATGGGGAAAGCCTGCCAGAGGCATCTCAGCACCTGGTACAATGCTAAGACTTGGGTTTGGACAATTATGGTTCAAGTATTTCTATTACCAATGCCAGGAGAAGCGTTTGAGCCCTTATTAGGGTAAATAATAGCAGGTAGGTGACTGCTAAGTTCATGTTTCACCCTTCCCTTTCCCCACATATCTGTGCTGGAGTAGAAACCATAGCAGCAAAGAAGCATCAAGGCCAACACATATAAAGGCAGAGTTTGGAGCAGGGTGAGCCAGGCAAGCACCAGCTAGGCCCTCCATGTGACTTGTAGTAGGAAAGTAGGGAAGCTCATCCCAAAAGCTGAGAGCTTTTGTTGTTTTAGGAGACCAGCAAAGACTAATTTCTGTCTCAATTGGCTCCTGAATTTGCCAACTCACAGAAACCATCAGGCAGTTTTTGTGCAGTAACCACAGCCATTGCAGGATCAATTCCTCACCTTTGAACATCATCCCCAGATCCACCTGCCACAGGAAAAAGAAGCCCAAAGTCGAGCACAGCTCATTAGTCCAGTATGGGCAGGGCAGAAAATAGCAAGCTTAAAGTGCATCGCGGAGGATTTAACTTTGCCCCATCTCTAAATGTTTTAAATAACAAATACAGTTAAGCACTGAAAGCATTGCCTAGGGGATCCCTGAGGTCTGTATCCTTGAATACTTTCAGGAACAGGACAGAGGCAAACATCTGTCTGAGCTAGCTTAGGTCCAGCTATACTGTGGCAGGGCATGGACCTGCTGATCTCTTGTTGTACATCGGCCTTTCCCAGCCCAATTTCCAGATGTGTTTGTTCAGCTCCTCTTGTTACATGCTGACCTCTCCCTGTGTATTCACAGGATGTGTGGCACACTGCTGAGCCTGGTGCTGAGCAAGTTGGTCTGACTTGTGAAATCATATTTTCCTTGAAATTAGGATGAGTTTTGAGATATACATAAATGTATAGAATAGCAGAGAATATTTATTAGGGTTGAAATTAACATTGATTGATTTGATTTTTGCTGATTAGGTAATTATGAGAACTAAAGGGGTAATCACCTTTTCGACGAGGAAATGAAACAATCATCCAAGCTAGACAAGTCCTGAGTTTCTAATTTGAGCAGGGAAAAAAAAAAGCTACAGGCGAAGAGGAAAGAGCAGTGTCTATGCCCTGTTGCCTTTTACTCTCGAAGCAGACATGGGCTGGGACTTTACCCACCATGGTCTTCTCAGTTTTATCCATCTATTTGTTTTGGGAGATGGACTGAGGAGAGATGTGAGGGTTAGCCTGGGAAAAGTAATGCAAGGTGCGGATTTTAGCTTAGTTCACACCCAGAGGAGGAAGAAGCCTTTCCTACCCCTCTCCACCTCACCAGAAGTATGAACACATCTGTCAAGTCACTGACAGCTGAACATGAGGCTCACAGGAGCAAGTCCTGCCTCACTCCCCTCCCTAGACCTGTCTTTTGCAACCTGCAGCCCCTCAGGGCCTCTGGCCCCCAGGCTGGCCCCCAGGCTGGTTCACTGGATGTTTGGGATATCTCCAGGGCTCACATCTTGGTGCTCTGGGATTTCTTCCCCAGTCAGCAACATGGGAAAAGGCCACCAAGGGCAGGCCTTGGCCTCACACCCCATGCCCAGCAATTGCTTGTTGACTTGTGTATGGCTTGGACACCCATACAAGTGCCATGATTCCTTGCCCCTGTTACCACCTGTGTCATAATGGAAGCCAGGATGAAGGGACACTCTGGAAAGCCAGCTACCATCAGTCCCATAAAAACTAACCAAACAAAGGCCTTTTCTCAGCTGCAGTGGCATGTACAGAACTTAGTCCCCCTGGCTGCTCCAGGATGTGGCTGAGATATATCAGGGAAGAGCAGCTGTCAGCATAGATGTGCCTAAAATTAGCTCAAAGAGAAGGTTTCCTCCATTTATTTATTTATTTGCTCCTTAAAAGGTCCCTTCTTATTAGATGCAAATTCAGCACAAAGGCTTCAAGCCAGTACAAAGGCACTGTTAATATTTTTCAGTTACACTGAGAGGAAGGTCACAACACTCTGTTTGAATTTCTTCTTGGGATAGAAGCTGTAGCAAAGGGGTTTTTGAATCTCTTTGGAGATTTGGCTGAAGGAATGCATTTGAAAGAGCTGCACCACATGCAGCAGGTTAGGCTGGTGAGCTGGTGTTCTGGTGACCAGTGTGTCACTTATTTGATGTTTTAGGTGCCCCAGGAAGAAACCATGGAGAATGGGTCTCTAGCCTTAATCTATCTCCTTTCAGATATACACACACTCCCTTCCAAGAGGTTTCTTATTATACGTTATGGCATCTGCTTTCATCTGTTCACCAGCTTTTTCCTACTATCCATCTTTCCCACTTTCTGATAATTCCAGGACTCCACCACCAATTTTACTCCCTCAGAGTGTAGGGGCAGAAAGAGAATGGAGAAATTTTAAAGATACTAGATTCCAGAAAGTGTTTTGTCAAAGAAAATTACCTCAATAAAGCCTTTTGTAAGAAGAAGACTGGAGAAAGAATTCCCTCCTTAGAAAAGAATCCACATATGGTATAGATCCATAGGAAAGTAGGCTTGATCTCTTCTACTGCTTAGGGGATCATCTGTTAATTATAGAGCTCACAAAACTTCATCTCATCACCTCTGTTTGGCTCATGACCTAGGGACTGAAATGGGAATACCTATACAGACATTTAGAAGAACTGAAAAATAATAAAAAAGAACCCTAGGGAAAAACCAACCCTAAATTGCCTTTAATGTACCTAGTCCATCCCACACATCTCAGAAAAACACTTCCATATTTCTTTGTGCATACTCCTGGAACGGGCTTTGCAGGACACAAGTGTGCCTTCAAACTTTCTGACTCCCTGCTCTGCATTGACCCACAGCCTTGCAGGAGCTGAGTCCTCAGGCTGCTGCCTTTGTGCAGACCTGCTGCCCTCCCAGCTGCCTTCCCTTGCTGCCTTTCATTTCCTACTCTGCTTACCATACTTTTTGAGGTGAGGAATTGCCATCACCATTGCAGGAAGGCACTGGGGAAGCCTTGGGCAGGGGGCTGTTCCTGCAGCATGGAGAGGCAATGAACAAAGTGAGCAGTGAGTGGGAGCAGCCCCTGGATCACTCCTGCACACAGTCATGCTGTAATGCAACATGTCTGGCGTAACCTGGTTAAGTTATGCCACAATATTTGTCTCCTGACTCCAGAAGTATTTGTACCCAATTTTTTGATTTGCACAAGCAGGGGAGGCCATGCACTACAACTCTGTGCTACCAGAGCATAAATAATAGGTGGGCTGGAGCACTGGCTCTGAGCAGCCCATTCCACTTACAGCCAATCTCTATATTCAAGGTCCAGGAGAGTTTCCAGGCTGCGGCTTCAATTTTTTCTGATCCACCAAGTCAATTGGATGCACATGCAAGCTGGATTCTGGGATTTTATGGCTTTTTAATGAGAAGGTGAGAACTATTTACACTTTGCATAAGCTCTTCCCTAGAGACAGCAATCCTGTTCAGGGTTACAGGCCTGCTGAAGCTACCTGCTTATCATATCTTTATCCTCGTCTCCAAGAAAGTACATCAGAGAGCAGAAAGTCAAGCATCTCAGAGTACATCTAGCTTATAAAAACAGGCCCCTGCCCCATATCGCTCATCCGCCTGCTCTGATGGCATCAGTGTTGCTCTGAACAGCACTGCAAGTACTGCTGATTGCAGAGCAGCAGCAGGAAGATGGGAATCATTAAAGCAACTCAGCCAAAGCCCTGTAATTAATTAGTTAGAAAAGCATCTTGCCGTTATTAGAGAGGCCTCAGCAGAGGAAGCGACACCTCTGCTCTAACAGACTCACCTTCTGCCAGAGCTGCTGCTGTGATGTTTGACATTGTGCTGGTGTAAACAGAAATTAGAAGTCAGTGTGACAGGGAGAGAAGCCACTGGCAGGCTGTGCCCTTGGCCAGGGCTGTGCTATGTGCTGGGAGGTTTCCGTGCTTTGCTCACAGGCAGAAATCAGATCTTGGATAAAGCTTAGGTAGGGATGATTGCTGCTCAACCAGGAAGACCCTGATTTCTGCTGTGATTAATAGCAAACCCAGATTTCCCAGGGTACTGAACATGAAGCTGGTTATCCAGGCGTTTGTGATTATAAACAGCTAAACGCACACAAAAATGCCACTCAAGACTTCAGGAAGTGGTAACTCTTGGGATCTAGACACATGCAGGATGCTGCTGTCCCTGACAAACATGCACAGGCTGGCTGCATGGAGAACTGGGCCATGCTCAGAACTGCATATTCATGGCATGCAAATGTTAAGCTACTGCAAACTCCCACGGCTGTCATCAGCACACTGTACCATGGCCATGAGCCCCAGAGATGGAATAACACCCTATGGGGAGCAGCAGGATGCTGCAAAATCTTTGTGTTGCTGAAAATAAGAGCATCAAAAGGAAAATGGAAACACAAGACCAAATTAGGCAGGATTGGTTTAAGGACGCTTAATTTCCTGTGGGCAGGAGGCCAGGCAGTGTGGCTGGTCCATGGGGCGAGGAGGAGGCAGCACAAGGCCTGGCTCTCCCACTGACCTGCTGTCATACCTTTGGGAACTTTTTTTTTTTTTTTTTACAGTTGGCTAATTTTGCCCTTTCCCCACTCGGTACTGTCAGCCTCTAGGAATTCACAAGTCTTGATTTGGGCCTCCAAACACCATGATTTTGGCTTAAAAATAAAGAGCTATAAGCATATATGTATGAATTACGTGCCTTTTTGAGTGGCCTTGTGGTTTCTGACTCTTTATGGATCATATTTCTAACTGAGCAGGTCAGATTTTTTTATTATGATTATTATTATCTTAAATGAAAGCCAAGAATTTCACATAAACACAGGGCTCTGGCAGCTTGAGTTGGCAGCACTGCCTGCTCTTCATGTGTCCTCCTGCTTAGACAGGGAGCATCTGAGGCATGGGTTCTCACTGGCCATGTCTGCAGATCATCAAGCAAAACCTCCTCAGTCTCAGCTGGCTTCCTGAACTTCCCAAGGGCAACTGAGAAAACCCAGCCATTCCCCAGATGTTTCCAGTGAGGGCAGTAGCTGGGATGACTCCTGAGTTTGGCCTGCATTCAAGCACAAGTAAGCAACAGACTGGAAGTGACCAAGGAATAGGCTCCAGAGAACTGTTGGTGCATCCTATTTTTGCTGGGCTGTTGCAGCCTTGCCAAGGTGCTTTTAAGTGCTCTTCAAAGCAGCAGAAAGACTGAACTCCGAGAACTTGTCTGTGCATGCATTTGCTGTTGTCTTTGCTGAGTTTCACATGGAGGTCCTGAGCATACTCTGGGCAGAGGTTTGAAAGGAAGATTGTGTGTAATTGAACTGCCTCGCTCATCCCACGAGGAGCAAAAATCTCTAGTTCTCCATGTTTTACCTTGCAGATGTGTGGATGTACTATGGGAAGCTCCCTGTCTGTGCAGCTGTCACCAGCTCTGCAATAACAAGAATCATGGCTTTGTCTCTCAGCTCTGAAGCTCATCTCTTCACATTCTGAAGCGAATATACTATCTGAATAAATGAACAAACTGAGATCTTCAAGTGAACAACAGATTCTTCCTCAGGTCAGCTTTGCAGAGAAAGCAAATATTCCAGGAGAGTTTGGTTACTGCTCATAGCTCTCTGGAGCCAGCCTGCTAACTCCTCTGCGGTGGCTGTAAATCTGATGGTAGTTCAGCTGAAGGACCTCACAGATGCTATTTCAGGCTGATATAATGTACCATAAATGGGATTGAAAGCACCCATCTATAGCAGACAAAGCCTTTCTGGTTCATTCAAACACCGAGGAAACCGACCATTGTATATATGCACAGTTGGGATTCGTCCAAAAGTGAGTGGTAGCCAAAAGAATTTACACGTTCCCTGGTTGGGGAACATGTTGATTCCAGAAGGCAGCAAAGGCAACACAAGGATACAGGGAGACTCCCTTGCCTGGCATTTAGTATTTGAATCTCATCCTTTGACTCACCATGAAAGGGAAGAGTCCCAGAAGGACAGAAAAGGCCCCACCATAAATGATACTCCTCATCTAGAGGCACAAAGATGATTAGTCTCCATGGAATGGCAAGAACATAGAACTTTCTCGGAGTTTCTGGCTGAATTTTAGGGGTGTCTATGTAGCTAAAGTGATACATCAATAAACATAATATCACAATCAGCTTGTGGAATGCATTCCTATAAAGCCCTGCAGAGAACCAAGGGGATCCAGAAAGGTTTGGGAGTTAAATTCTTCAACTCTCAGTAAAGGAACATCCACTAGGCTCCTGTGTATGGAGAGAGGTTAAAAGCAATCATTTAACCCCAAATGAACACGATGGCAGGGGGAGCCTGTCTTCAGTGTGTGAGAATATATCTAATTAACGGGGTCAGGGAAGGGTCCCCTGGGGCAGACGGCCACACCAGGGGTACACAGGGTGCCCTGGGAAGCTTTGCTGCTGGCACAGGTCCCATGTGGGCCACAGAACCAGAGGGATGCGTGGTCTGATCCTCCCTGGCAATTTCTGTGCAAAACGGGGCCAATTTGCTGGGAAGCTTCCCACTCCCAAGGAGGGAAGAGGTGGGCTGCAAGTTTAACAAACATTTTGGTATTTGGAAGTCATTCCCAGCTCTCATTTAACACACAGACTGCATTTCCCGTTGCTAACTGGCAGCAAAGAGCTCATCAACATTTAAATAAGAGGCTTGTTAATGCCAGCATGAGGCAGGTTTGCATGCCAAGGCTGGCTAAGGTTTCCTGCCAAGGATTTTCTAAGAGAGAATTTCTCTAGGAAACTCCTTTAAAAGGAATCATTCACTACTGGTTAAAGAGATCGAGGGCTTAATTTGAAGAGGTGCTGAGCTGGTTAAGTCAAATGGATGGTGCAAGAGCTGAAAGCCTGTGAAAATAAGACTCCAGCTTTTAAATCAATTAACTGAAGAATGGCATGTGGAGTTTTGCAACTGATTATGCTTTCCGTAATGCAATAACTGAAGGAAAAAAAGGATACACATAACCTCTTCTTTCAGTGTCACTGACTTGCCCATTGATGGTAAATATGCTCAGGTGAGGCACCTGTTAAATGTACCTGTTACCTGAGTGTGGCAATATTAGGTTCTACAAATGGTCAAATGTGCCTTAGTGCAGGGAGGATGTGCAACAGTTGGCTCTGTTTCTAGCTCTCAAATGAGTCCTGTAAATTAAAAAGCATTTTTTACTCTGGGACTTTGTTTTGAGCCTTCCATCTGGAGATGAAGTCCTCATCTCAGAGCCACTGGAGAGGAAGGGTGGCAGTTTTGGCAAAGCTAGAGGGTCCTGTGCTATATGTCTCTATAGCATGGTTTATTGCCTTTCCTTGTTCCATCACAGAACAGGAGTAATGTCCGTTGTGTCGGAATATGCACATGGTAATTGGCTTTTGCTGTAATTAAATGCCTCGGTGCCAGCGTTTAATCAGCCGCCAAAGCCGTTTATTGCCTCATATACGGCTGCACCACAAGCATTACCCCTTAATTAGTTGCTGAAATAGTGATGATTTAGCAGCGTCTTTATATTTATACTTTAAGGCAGTAGATTCAGTCCAACACCAACAATATGGCAAGATAAAAAAGTAGACCATTCAGCTATGCAATGATTTGGGCTTATTTATTTTTCCTTACCTCATGGAAAACAGTGTCATGTGTAACTCTGGTGACACTGCACTGGAGGTGGTTAGCACTAGGAAAGCAGTTGCTACGTTTCTGCTCTGCTGAAGGGCTGACCCTGTATATTTTAAGTGGATTTAGTATCCATAAAATATTGTCCCCAAAAACTTTCAGCAGCAAAAAAAGTGTAGGCTTCACCACTTTGGACTCACCATTACCAGGACTGCCTGGTTGGGCAGACCAGAGGCAGAGAGCTCCCAGTCTTCCTCGCAGGAGCTCCCTGGGAAAGGAACTCCTTGGTGGCAGTTGGTTTTGAAGACTGTGACATGTGACATTGACAGCAGCAGCAATTCTCCTGACAGGCCCACCCAGACTCCTCTTCCTCCTTTTCCCCACTCGTTTTTTTAGCCGTGGCGGTGCTTTGTGGTGCAGTCACTTGCCATTTTGGGGGAATGGAGCAGTGAAAGTGCCACTCACTTGTCCATTCATCTTCTCCAGTTTCAGTTGTCTGAAAGGAGGAGGTCTGGTCTGATGTTTCAGAGACCTTTGACAGTTAATGGCATGAGAGACCTCTCCAGAAAGCAGTTCACCCTGCCAGGAAGAACCTGCCAAAGCTATATTGGAGGAATGGCCCTTTGGAAGTGTCCATCTCTCAGAGGGAGCACTGCTGCTCTCTTGCATTGGGCTTTTCCCTTCCAAACTATTATTCCAAACCCTTCCCAGAAACCAATACTGCCTGCTAAGACCTGCAATGGGGACAGATTTATCAGACTTCCAGGTTTCTTTTCCACTTTGAAAACCCCTGAGGAAGCTCAGGAAGCCCCTGAAATCTCAAAATTGACTAAAAAGCAAAATAAAACTCCCTTTTTGACACAGATGTCATACAGGAGGTTAGCCTAGATAAACATCCCAGGCCCACCTTTCCTCAAAGCCAGGTGGTTGTATCTCCAGTAGCACAGCTGGAGACAGCCATTGCACCAGAAGAAAACAGGGGGCTACCACTGCTTGCTTCTTCATCTGACTAGAGATGTCACCAACAGAGCCAAACACTCTGCCTGCCCTCCTCAGCCCCAGGCTGAGCCATTGGCACCTGGATTTTAGATAGACTTCACTCCCAAAGCTTTCATTGTCTTCAAAGGATTCTGGAAGCCTTTGATTGCAAGAAAAGCAGAGCCAAACTGTGGAATTAATAACTCCCCCACCCTTGGCCCTTGCCTCTGGCCCCTGGCCTGCTAATGCATTTTGATTTGTGTGTGGACAACGTATCCCTGGAACTTTTCCATCGTAACAAGTTTAGGAAAAAGTACCTTGTGCTATAAAGGAAGTAATAATATCGAGTTTGGAAAACTATATAGCAGTTTGAATAGACTTGAAAGCCCACACCATCACTCTGCCTTTGCTGCCAAGACAAAGCCTGTCAGACTCCCGTGTCCTGTAGGAACAAGCTGCAGTTTGTCCTTTCCTGAGGGAGAACACCAGCCCCTGGGGAAGGCGAGGACGAGCTGGGAGTGAGGCTGCTGCCTGTGCCTCCTTCCACTGCTAACAAAGCATCCCCTGACAATACATAACCTACAAAAGAAGTCCTTCATTTTCCCTGGTGGTGGGAAAGTAAGGATGAGATTTAATTTACAGCCAAGAATATTTGGTCTGGTCAGTAGGAGAAACTGAGGGTGAAGACAACACTGCTATAAAGAGGACTGGCAGGGGAGGTTTGGGGATCTCCATATGCAGATGGCTTCAAGATAAACACTAGATAAAGTTTTCTTGGGAATGGCATGGAAGAAATGGGTTTAGCTGTATTGTGTGGCTTAGGATCTTTCTACAACTCTCAAAAATTCTTTTAAGAGAACCATTTCTGCTTTTAGGGAGGACAGTATTAATCTCATTTAACCCTTAAAGGCACAAAACAAACCTGTCACAGATGCTTACCTACAGAAAAAATTACATAGCTTCTCCACTGCCAGGAGGGCCACCTTAGACAACAAGGCTATCTTCTAGGCTGCTAAGGTTCATGGAAATGAATCCCACCTTGAAGATGATCTGTGCTGCACTGTGCAGCTCTGTGCAGGAGATTTCTGAGAGAAAAGGACTTTTATAAAAAGGTCTGAGGATAGAAAGGGTAGAAAAACCAGAGGTCATAAGCAAGGTGCAGACATTTAACATGTATTTGTGGAAAAGCTCACCGGGATACACTGGACTCCCCACCGCATGAAGCATTTCTGTTAGGGAGAGCATTTGGTGCTGCACCAGGTTCTCTGGTTGGAGAGGGGGAGGTCAGGCTGTGCAGCGACCACTGATATTTTTATTTAAGCAAATGTGAACAATCCTGATTATTTACCACAATGATAGCCTAGAAACAAGTTTCGAGAAGAGACAGGGTTTGTTAACTACACTACACTTCTTTCTACTCTCCTCATAACAGTTTGAATAATGTTCCTCCATTCAGCTGCAGAGCAAGGTGTCTGGTTGAGAACATTTGTGGACACCTTCTTCATACAATCCTACTCTGTGAGTGGATTAGGAACGGAGTGCTCCCCACTGCAAAGGCACACATTTTTAGGAACAGTGCAAAATTCATCAAGAGATGGTCAGTATGATGGGGGGAGCCTCTCTTGGGACATTTTTGCATTCTTACTCCAACCAACAGTGAAATAGTCTTGAATTAGGTATGTTTAGGAGCCACACAATGACATTTTGAACCTAAAAGAGAAAACAGTGAAGGATGTGAAGCATAATTCAGGTGGAGGCTGGGAGAAAGTAAACACCATTCAACTTGAAAAATAATTTCACACGCTGGCAAACAAAAATGAAATTTATAAGAAGTTTATTGGATTGGTAAAATGTAATAAAAAAGCATTTGTGATACTTCTTCTGCAAAGAAAAAAGGCATCTGGTGATTTTGCATATTTATTTTCCCTTACAAAACATTTGAAAAGCATAACTGATAAAAAGGATAACAACTGAAAGAGCAGAGCAAAGAGGAAAATACATCTCAATATAATTGGATAATGCATAATAAAAATACAGAAAACACATGCTTAAAACAGCTTTCATTCTCTTACTGTAAAAAGTCATTTTATGTGTTGAATAAAAAATATATGCCGGTTGCTCTGAAAATTGCAGTTTAGAAGAGGTAACTAGCTGAGAACAAAATATATATATCTATATATATTTATAAATATAGAAAATGTGTATATGCTGCATCTGTCCTCAGAACAAATTGGAATAAATGATTTTCAATTCATGCACACAAGTTAGCAGAGAAAAAACTTCATTTATTGCCTAGCTGATCGACCCTGTAAGGTGCTGATTGCATTTCCTGAGTGCCCTCAAAGCCCTATGGAAGCAGTCAGAGAGGGAGACAAGTGGCCTGATGGGTTCAGTGACGAGGGAGGCGACTCAGCAGCTCACAGGAGGTGCACTCAGCAATTCACAGGAATCGGGAGAATTCCAATGGCAGCAGGATTAGGCCCCCACAGACTTGGGTAGTGCTTTTGCTCAGCAAGGAGAAAACTCTGGTACCCCCAAGCTCTGACAGACAGGAGACCAGTCTTAAAAGGTCAAGTAATGTTACTTCATTAGGATCTGAGGGCATGGAGTGTGCAGCCGGAGCATTCCTCATATAGGAATTCCTTGTGCCCTCCTTGCCCAGATCCCTAGGCTAGTGACTCACATTTCAAAGGAAGATCCTTCCCGCACCACTGAGAGCCTCTGTCTGCTGATGCTGCACAAGGAGGAGAGTGGCCAGTCACACTCCCTCCTAAATGCAACAAAGGCAACAACGCAAAACCTTCTCCACCTCAAGGGCTAAACCAACCACCACCACGAAGCTGAAACGCCACCTGAAAACACTGTGAATTACTGCACATCAGCACAGATGATCCCCAGTCAACCCTCGAGCAGACAGGTCTGCAGCTGGCAGGGATAGGCCAAAGCATAGCAGCTACCTAGGACAAATACATTCCTGGGGGCACTTCCTCCTTGCAGTTTGAAAGAGCTGAATCATCCCCCCAGCCTTTTAGGGGGTTCTCCATGGGGCATGTAGCCAAGAGGGATCCTTCTGGAATGACCTATGTGTGGTTCAGACCCCCTTGTATCAGCCCACAGGTAAAGCCAGCAGGAGAGATTGGGCTCTGAAACATGACAAACCTCTGCTGTTTGTTCCATTCTGGAAAGTGACTTTAATAAAACCGCAGAATTAGTACCCGGGGTCTCTCATTTGACTAAGTAGAGGGAAGGCACTGGAGGCTGCTCTCCAGTCTTTCTGAGTGTCCAAAACACAAGCTGTGGCATGGGAAAGCATAGGACCATTAAGGAAGTTGATGTCTCACCAAGGCAGATCCTTTCCAGCAAGACTACGAGAGAAAGTCCAAGGCATTCCTTGGCTCTGCCAATACTCAGTTCTCACTCTTCAAAGAGACAGCAGAAATAGTCACAGTGGTGCAGTTCAGAGCATCAAAACATCAAATCTTTCCCTTTACTGCATTTCCAATACACCTTACATTTCTTGTCTGATCACAGAAGGGAAAAGTTTCCTAAAACATTATTTTGAGGATTGAAAATGAGAGCTTATCAGCCTTTTTAGCACCAAACAAATCTTGGTTCACCTTCAGATTTTCTCTTCTAGCATTATATAAAAAATGATTGATGGAGATTTTATAAGAGGCAATATTAAGGGAATAAATTCTTCAGATATGAATGACTGGAGTTCTGATCAGGAAGAGATGTTTGAGGAGATATACCCAACTACCTCTGCTACAGAACAGTTGCCCACCAGACAACAGGGTGTGTAAAGCAAGACAAGCTGTACTGATGGGATGAGGCATTGCTTTGCTTATTCCTGTGGAGAACAGATGCTCAGCATTAGGCTCTTGCTTCTCTTCTCCATCACCCTCCTAGTTCGCATTTCGCATCCCTGAGCACCACTAGGACTGTTTCTCTGCAGCCCAAAAAAGAGCACTGCACGTCTCTGAAAAGGCACACAGTGAAGAAAGTGGAATAGACTTTTTGTAAAGGCAGCTCTGTCAATAGCCTACTTGTCACCTTGCTGGTTGTTCTGTTGAGGTGCTTGTCAGGAGCTTAGCTACTTAGGCACATTAGAAATACTACTTCCTTCATAGGTGGACAAAGCAAAGAACTAGAGCAGACCTGGGGAACAAGGCACAAAATGTCCATTAGCCAAACTGAAATGGGTTTCCAGCCCACACAGAGCTGTCAGTAAAGCACTGGCAGATGCAAAAAAAGTGCCCCAGTTCGGATGGATTTTCAATGGGTACCATCTCAACACAGTTGAAACGCAAACTACAACCTCCGGCTGTGCATTTCAGTGCAAACTGCTCTTATCTCATGCAGCCCTGAATGAAACATTAGCACAAAGGCAGCCTAATTGGAACAGGATCTTCTCCTCCCTCCCTGCAAATCCTCATCATTGCACACAATCCCATAGCTAATGGCAGAGAGAAAACAGCTGATTCTGGCAAAACACTCACACTAGGAAGGGAGGATCAAGCCCTAGGCTGGACGCAGACTCACCGTAGGGAACAGTGCTGGCTGTGGAGAGGACGAGGTTGACCTTGCTCCCTTAGCAGCCCTCCCTCACTCCCATGCTGCAGCAGTGTGGAAAGCTGGAGCAAATGTTTGTAGAGGAGATGCTGGGCTCTGGCTTAGTTTAGGGAACAGAAGGTGTCATTCTTCTCCACCAAGGAAGATTATAAAAGCAACAAGAAACTACGCTGAATGGCCATCTCCATTTTGAAATTTAAGCATTTCCCCCCGTGAACGCATTCCTCCCATGTAGAATTCCTATTTTGAAAACCTCTCTATATCAGACTGGAAAATATTCTTATTGTATTTGCTGGTTCCAAATTCTAGGTAAGGTCCCCTAGACAGAGCTCCTAAATGTTTTCATTCAGTGCCCAAACCAACGTGGCTCCATACCCTATGGGGACCAGGGCAAGACTACAACTCAACAAACGAAAAGTAAAAATAATGATACCATGAAAAAGCAGATGGTCTTGATTACCAAAAATGCTGAATAAGCAAAGCTACTATGGAACAAAATCAGCAGGAGACATAGGAACAACCATTACAATAAAAAATCAGAGCAATTCTGCCCTTTATTTTCTTGCCACGTTTATTATTTTCACCTCTTTCTTCTCACAGATGAAGTGGGGCAGGCCAGTTCTTTTTCCTTTTCAAGCTGGCTTTGCTCTCTGGGCTGTCACGCTGCTGGCACAGCCCTGTGGAGACAGGACTTCCCGCACTTCAGGGGAATGCTGAACTGGGGCTATTTTTTAAACATCAAACTATTCCTGCTCACTGTACACTATGCTTCCAAAAATAAAACAAGCATCCGAGTCTTTAAACAAGTAGACGAACCCTTGAAAGTCTCATAACAATGTTTGAAACCTGGGGTAGGAGGGATGGGAACAGGACTACATTTTCTTACTAATTGGAAATAATGAAACCGATGTTTGTGGATATGAAATGCTGGGTAATAACAAATCAGAGGTCTGTTGCTGAGCCTGTTCTGCCAGCCACCCTTTGTGAGAAAAAGACAGCAGAAAAGGGCTTTTTCTTTGCATTGATGAACTTAAAATGAAAGCAGGGGCAGTACATGGGAAGGAAAAGGGTAGATAGGTACAGGGCATGGAAATGATTTGCCTGGAGCAACCACAGAAGTAGGCAGAAAAATGGCAAAAATAATGTCTCCTTATTTCCTTAGCCCTGGTTCCTAAAACTAGTTTGGGAATGAACTGGGGGAAGGGGAGGAAGGAGCAGCAATTTGAACACAGCAGATGCTCCAGTTAAACCGTATCTTCCCAAAGAGGAACCGAGGGTGGGGCAGGGGAGATGGCTATTATTAATGTCCTTCCGTATATAGCAAAGCAGACATCCTGCATAATGGCAACACAATACATCAATAATAGCCCAAGAATAGCTTCCTACCGGTTTTTTCCCCCTGACAGTTAGAAACATAAAGAGAAAAATCAAGCTGCTGAGATAAATAGCTGAGTCTCCACCCCCACCTCAAATTGCCTTGGCATATTTTAAGAGATAAATGGTTCTATGAGAAATTTAAATAGCTTTCTCTTTTCTTTTTTGGCAGCTGCAGGAACTGGGTCAGGTGTAGAAATTATTAATTTAGAAGCCTGAAAAACCCATGTTTGAAACTAAGTTTCTTTTTTTTTTCTTTAAAGCATCAACTTTCTTAGAAGCAGAGTTACAAAAAAAAAGAAATCAGGGGTATTTTTAAACAGAAGTCAGGTTAAAAATAATGAAATAACAGTGCAAGCTGTAGAAAAGGGACAATTTGTGTAACAGTTTAATGGACATTAAAAGTATCCGTAGTAGATTGTTAATGGGTTTTTTTTTTTGCAGAGTACAGTATTTGCCTAATGGCTTTCATTCCTCTTGATCAAACATAGCACTGGGAGTCTGCCTTGAGGAAAAAGTCTGGGGGCACCATTCTGTAGCTTTACCCAAAGTTTAGTGCATGTTTCCAAAGAGAAAAGAGATTACTGCCAAAGTGACTAGCACCAAACACTCCCACGAGGAGCCCATTACTCTCTCGCAGGTCTCAGAACTGACACCTCAGGGAGCTCCTCTGCTTGAGGCTGTGCTGGCTGGCGCCCAGAGCTGGTGAACCTGGTACTGAACCACGTGTGAATCACTGCCTTCCCCCTCCCACTCAAGTTACTCCTGCTATCCACATTGATACCAGCATTTGTAACACAGCTTCTCTGCACGATGCCAAAGCCACCTCCCTCTTCGTGCCATATGGGGAAGGAATCTTGAGCCTTACGGAGAAAAAAGGTCAAATCCTGTAGGAACAGCTCTGAGCAAAGAAATGCTGATGAACTATCTCAGAGGAGAGTACGCTAGTTAAGACCTGTAAAAGGTTCAAATTTCCAGTCCTAAAAAGAACTCTGAGGTCTTGAAAGATACCCAGTTGGAACGCAGCCCATTTCCTCTGTTGCATGGCTGGTAAAAACCTCCTGTTCCTCATGCTCTGCTCTGTGTCCCAGATCAGGAGGATACCTGAGAGGGAGGAGGACTCCCTCATTTATACTCACTGCACCTCGCAGGGCTAACGGCTCATGCTCTCCTTCCCTTAGTGACCAATCAAAAATTTAAAAAGGTGACAAAGAGACAGATGTAAATAGAACTGCAATGCCTAGAAAGTCAGAGCACAGATAGGATCAGAAGACAGACTGTAATTACAGGCCCTGCTACTTATTACATAGGCCAGTTGGGCTACATGAGCCTTTGGTGGAAACTTCCTGTGCAATTAATAAAGGAGAAACAGAATACTTTTGCAATCACTTTTCTAGCTTTCACTGTGGGGGTCCAATCCTGCCATCCTGGATTAGCTCTAATCATAGACAATCTCTCTCTGCATAAAATGAAGGCATCTGTTCTGTAAGAGTAAAAAAAAAAAAAAAAAAAAAAAAAAAGAAAAAAGGACAAAACACTCATTGCAAACCTACACCATGCAATCAAGAAGGAAAGGAAATTGATCCTGATCCCCCCCAGATCGTAATCTGACAATGTTTTCAAGGCATCTGGCAAAAAGGAAGAAGAAAGATGAATGTTATGAAATATTTAAAATCCTACTTCTGTCAAGAATATATGAGAGAAGAAAGGTGAGTTTGAAAGAGCTGCATCATTTGTAAGGTAAAACCTGAAAGCACCACCTTTTGCATAGAGGCATGAGGTGCCCTTGGCCGGAGCCAGAGCAGTCCTGAGAACAAATACCAGGCACTGATTCTACAGGGACTGGTGTGACAAAGGCAAGGCTGGCTGTGAGAGGGACCACAGTGCTGCCCTGCAGCACCCTGGGATGTACCATGGGACATGGAGGGTAAGGATACGTGTTGATAATACAGCGAAAGAGCTGAGCCTTTGCAGCCAGCAACTGATCCTCCTCATCTAAAGCCTGAATCAGATTTTCAAGAGCATGAGAAATGGATCATGCCCAGGGGAGGATTCCTCCTAAAGGCACTTTTTTTACTGCTGAAATTCTCACCAGAGACTTCCAAGGAAGGGGAGACTGCCCTGTGAGATCTGAGATGCATCACATGACACTTTGCTGCTTCACCCAGGATATCGCCCTTTCCAATCTCAAAACCCCACTGGTATAGAGCAACTTAGCAGAAAGATCTCAACCCCATTGGTCTGATCTCAACCCCATCACATGAAGCAGGCACAGAAAAAGGCTGGATGTGCTAAGCTGTCATAAGGAAGGAGCCCCCAAGAAGATACTCAGGAGTTCCAATGCTCAGCTGAGCCTTTCCCTTGGTCACATCCACCTGCCTGCTGTACAGTCCCAGCAGAAACCGTAACAGACTTCAGGCTGGTACTGGGTATACAAATGGGGCCAAAATGATCCTGAAATGCTGCAACAAAGGACACTTTGGAACTGGCACAGCCACAATCCCCACAATGCTTGTGTAAGATGGAAAGAAAGAATCCCTAAAATGTATTTATCAAAAGCCATTTTATGCAGATTTTTCCTTCTGAATATTTAAAACATGGTGAATATTAAACTTCAGAGATTCTTAATATGTTCCAAAGCCCCACGGACCTTTGAAATGCTAGCTCATCAATATGCAACATCTAATCTTGTCAGGAAAAAAAAAAAAGGGGAAAAAGAAAAGCTATTCATCCTCTGCACACAGAGGTTACAGTGAGACTCCCAAAGAAAATAAAAAAAGCCCAACCAACTTCCAGCATCTTATGCAATAGGTTAAATTTACTCTGGTTGGGAAAGTTTCACTTTCTGCAAGAGAGAAAGTGCCTGTACGTGCATAGCTACTGGAAGCTTCTTCTGAAGTGTGAGGCTGAAACTGTGTAGCTGGATTACAGTAAGTAGTTTATTAAAAAACACAAGGCTTGTGGCTTTGCATCCTGTTCCAGTCCAATGCAGTCTCAGGATCCCCTCTCCAAAGGCCAGCAGACAGTGCGCCACCTAAAAATCCATTCTAGTCCAAAATGCTGTGGTTGAAATGGTTTTGCTTGTTTATAAAGTTTAGTGTTTCGTATTGCTTGCATCTGACCTTCAGCAGAAAGAAAAGCTCAGTTAAATTGTGCAAATATGTACCAAATGGGAGCAAGGGAAGGCAGCCAAAAATGCTGCATGAGCTTTTGCAGGGCTGCAGCCTTTTAGGAGCACCAGTTAGATGAACTGGATGAGAGGCCAAATTGATTTAGGCTCCAGGCAGGAGCTTAAAGCACCATGACATCCAAATTCACAAAGAAAATGTTCTGTTACTGCAACCCCAAATTTCCTGCACATGAAAACACTGTTTTCTTTCATCTGTAGGAGATGCTCATTCTGTAATCCGACATTTAAAAATGAACAAACAAACAGGAGTCAGCTGACAAAGGATTCTTGCTGGTGAATGGAAGTAGGTCACTCTGAGTATTTAGCCTTTACAGTCTGGCTTAATATTAGTGTTGTACACAGAGCAGTAACAAAACTGCACTGGAGACAGGGAAAGACTCTAATTTTGTCTTTTCTGTGAAAATTAGAATTAACTGCATTAATGTGCAATGCCTCCCCAGCAACCAATATCTGGTTAATTAAAAGAAAAACCACAACCACAAAGCAAACCACACACTAAATTAAACAACAACAAAAAACCCTTACTGGTCAGCCTGCATTTAAAGACATCTCAGTATGAGTAATTGGGGAGAGAGGAATTTTCCTGAAGGAACATAAAAGAAAATGAAAGCTCTACATACAAGACCAAATAAAATCTTCTGTCTCTCACGAATGCAAATTCTGGCTGTCCTTTTACATAAACACATTAAAGAATATAACTGGAGGAAAAAAAAAAAAAGAGGAAAAGCTAATAAAATAATTTTTGAGGGAAAAAAATATTTAAAAAACAAACAAAAACCAAATCCTTCAAACATATTTCTTCATGGTAAATCCCTGCAATCATGTGGTTCTAAATTACATGGTTAAATATGACTGAAAAAGTAAGGCACAATTTCATAATCATTTTAAAAGCAATAATTATAACAATTTTCTTTGATATCCATATGGCAGGCCACTGATACTAGGGACGCACGAAAACTACTTGATTAAAGATCTCAACAAGTTTTTCCAGCTACTAGCTAAGACTCACAATACCTCGGTGAAGTAAGTAAGAAACCATCTTTACTGCAAAGATGAGGACACATTGAGGACATGGAAAAAGTGGGTAAGAGAGAGGCTTGTGGGCAAGGGAAGGCAGAGGCAGGAAAGCAGAGACTCCCCAAGTGTGATGTTCTTGGGGAGAGACTCTAACCCCTGGAAATGTAAAGGTAATGCCACCCCTGGGCTTCTGTTTCCTTCCTCATTTTCTAAAACATCTAGCTAGGATGAATAGCAAAATTAAAAAAACAAAATCCAAAAAGCATTAACTGGTTGCTCTTGCTACCCGTGATAAACTCTGTGCTTCCACATGTTACATGAAGCCAAAGACCAGGGACACAAAGTCAGCAATAAAGCCCGGTGGAGTACAAGCAGCAACAGTCAATACTGCAGCCTGTGTTTCTCCTCAGTTACCTGATATGTGTGTTTCTGTGCATGCCAGACTGCCCTGAAAGCGTGGAACTTAGTTTTTTTCAGATCACAGCAGAAGATTTCCAGGCTGAAGTGAGAATTGTTCCTCAATGTCCACCAGGAAACCTACTGAGGTTATGTTTTCTCTCTTAGATTTTTAGATGCTGGATGAATGTTATAATTTCACAGGTGTAAAGTCTGTTCTCTCTCCAGCTCCAAATGCCAGCTGGGCAACCAACTGTTGCAAATTCAAAGTTGAAATGCTGAGGAAGACAGGTAATATTTCTAGAAATGTTTAAGGGAAAATGCCATTCCCAAGCCCAGAAAGGAGATGAAGTTCAATCAGTATCTCTTGATTTTCATGGCAGTTGCCATAATGTGCTTATATTCTTCAGTAATTTCAGGGGAAAAAGCCAAACAGAAAGAGACCCCCAAGATAAAAACAAAGAAGAAATTTGCAGTTGCCACAGAAAAAAACACTGGCAGTCCCTATAGCCAGCCTCTCCATGGCTTTAAGAGGGATAAGAAAACACGAATCCTACAGAAGTAACACTGTTATTTTAAGAGTCACATTACTTGGATTGTTCTAACAGAGAAAACAGTGACTTCAAAATTAGAAAAACTAGTTAAAAATAGGGACAAAACATCTTGTGAAAAGTTTCAAAGCTTTTTTTATCTCTCCAGGTCCGATACTGAACCATTTCCCAAGAACATTTGCTTGGTTTTAAATAGAACTTTTATCCAAAGAAGTTTTCAAAATTATAACAGAAACTTTAATTTACCAGGAGAAGAAACCCAAGAACTACAAAAAATTGTGAGAGACGACATGGGTCTTTGAGAAATAAAAATATTTGTTAACAGTTCTGAAATTTATAAAAATTCAGTATAATTTTAATCATAACAGCAAAAAAAACCCCAAACCAAACCAAAACAAAAAATGTTGTGGGTAACATTGCAAAAAGAGACCATTTCTCATTAAAAAATGGCCCTTCTGCTATCACGTAATTTAGTGTAAAAATTGCAACCAGCTCTAACTGGAAATAGTGTTCTCACAGCTTTCTTGGTCTGTATTTTACTAACCTCTAGGTTATGGAGCAGTTCCTGCCCTCCTTCCACAACAAACCCTCAGTTCCCATGGCCAGTGTTTCCTCATGGGAATTCCACCACAGTGGGATGGTTCAGCACCTCTTCTCCAACAGCCCCAGCTTGCAGTTCTGAACCTGCGTGAGGTGTTGCCCCCCAGGCTGCTGAACAAACAGCAAAGGAACACTGCGACCCCACTGCAGGAACCAGACACCAGGCAGCAACTCAAACCCTTTCTGAGCCATTCAGTGCAAGCACCAGGTGTCTAACATTTATCCTTGACATGGGAATTCTCTCAAGGACCTCCTCTGGGGTCCCATTATCCCTTGCCTTCCAGACTTTCTCAAAATCAAAAGGAACCAGCATTCATCAAACCTAAGCCAGGCTTGAGCTAACCACAGGCAGACAGCAGCTGTAACAGGTCCAAAGAGATTTCAGACAGACTTGTCACATATTGTCTTTAACAACCACCATTTCTTTAAAGACACCTTTTTTCTCATTCTTCTCAGGCACATTTTGCTGATAGGCAGAAAGTCGACTTAAGGCCTGTGTTTTGGGAAAGCGTTGCTCCTGCTATCAGGATGAACACTATTATGTAGAGTGACAAACACTTTGGTACTCCCACACCTCTATGATTAAGTCATGACCCAAGTGTTTTGCAGCCATGATAAATATCTAAGAATTAAAATATTAACACGTGCCCCCCTCCCCTCCCCCCAAAACCAAAATTAAAGGTGTGCTATCTGATAGGCTAAAGAACTGGTGTGGCTTTCTGTTTTAAAAGCAATGTTCAATGAATAAAATGACAATAAAACCATCACATTCACAAAATACTAGTGTTAGCATTGCGGATATGCTTAAGGATTGGGCTGTAACCAAGGCAACCCAATCTCCTGGAGAAAGTTGAAGTAGACAGTTTTAAAGCCATTGCTCAAAGATACTGTGAATCTGGCTGTAGGGCTACTTGTGACATATGGAAGGTGCCACAGCCACCCAACACAAAGTACTCGCTTTTTAACAACTCAGCCTCCTGTCATCCAGATGTTACATTTGATCAGCTGTGGTGGTTCTCCTGCAGTTGGCATAAGGGTGACACAGGAGCCATTTCCTGTGTTCTGGATAATTTGATAGAAATTTGACTGCGTCCACATCCTACCCAGATCAAACCTGTATGATCAGGGGATAAAGAAACAGTCTGGTATTAATGGCTTATGTCACACCATGCAATGGCTTTAAGTCTGTGCTTAAACAAGCCCCAGGGACTTAAATATTTTGCTAAATTAGAACCTGATCCTGGGTCCTGTCTGGCCACACAAATCATGGGATCAAGCCCTACTTGCCAACAAATTCTAGACAAAGACAAAGCAGCACAAGCAGAAATTGCAAACTTGAACAGAAATGTTTGTGTGATCTTCCAATTCTTTCTGAAAGGAACTGTTTGGACATGACTACAGCCACAGATGATGTGAATTTTTGTCATGGCTAAGAAGGTCCAAGTTTAAAAAAGCAAGGTCTCTTTGGCAAAAAGACTCCTTCTTTGGAACAGATAAACATGATATACTATAAATATGTGATAAATATTGTGATGAAGCCATATCCCAGTGATTCTTAATCGCAGTGCAATTGAGATAAATCCCACCAGCATTTCCTAATTAAATCCTGAAGCATCAGCGGCAAGATTTCCATCTACACGTGGGTGATGAGAGCCTCTGTGATTTATATACAATATCTTTCAAATATATTTATGAGTTTTGGACACTCACTCCTTCCAACGGGCAGATGGCTTTGGTGTCTAGGGGTGAAAAAATTCATAGTACCTTTGCACTGATGTGTCAGGTCTAAAAACCAGCCCAGCACCTCAAACATTAATACTGTTCAATCTTTGTTAATCATATTTCATCCATGAAGTATTTAATGCTTGAAAAGTTTGGCTCTCACCTCCCTACATGCCAGCCCAACTCATCATAGCACTCTCATAAGAGAGAGGATTCAGAGCTGGATCTCCTGGCTGGCAGCATGCATTAAAATGGGATGGAATCCCAGGCCTACATACCAGCAAACTTCTGGAAAGAGAAAACAGAGCTCCAGAAATCAGTAGTTTGGACTAGTCTGTGACTAGTCATATGGGCTAGCCCATAATGTCTCTGGGAAACTGCAAAGAAGCTCTCTCATTCGGGCGGAAGACAAGGAGCCATATGACTCGCTCCAGTCCAGCCTATGTCAGGGCTGTAAAAAGACCAAAAGCTCTGGACTTGAGTCTTCCCTACTCTGGGCCATACTCTGCTGGAAGGCACAGCAGCTTGTTCCTATCAATTACTCCAGTGTTTTTCAGGAGAGTCTCATCAGCCACTTGATTTAACACTCACAAGAGTAAGGAAAATCAGAGCTATGTTTTCTGCCTGATGAAAGGCTCATTCTGCACCCAAATGCATCACATTATCACCTGTGCTTGTATCCCAGCACTGACCTCCCCTGCTTTTGTAGGGTTAGTTCTAACTAGATTTGTTCAGTATTTGCCAGGTTTTTTGGACTGGTGGTGGTGCAGACTGTGTGTCAAGAAGCGAGCTCAGGAGGACCTTACATGCCACAGTTCAGGGGGAGGAGCCCAGGTGGAACCTGGTGGGAGTCAGTGTGCCAAAAAATCTGTTTATGTCTGAGGAAGTAACATTCTTGCAGGCCAGGGTAAAAACCAGTATAAAAAGTCAAACTGCTTCAGCACAGCCTCTGTGGTGATGAAGGAAGTCTTCTGCTCAATGATGCCACCCTTCTACAAAGAAGGATTCATTTCAAGCTGTGAATTTTGGGAGACTTCCCTGATGCTGGTGAAGTTTGCCAATATATAAACCATGTAAAGAACAGAGGTTTCAGACTGGTATTTTTGTATTTGAATTTACCACAGGCAGCTGAAGCCACTGAAGAGCACAGTGCTCTTCCAGAAACGTTAGTATTAAACTGAAAGGAAATGCAACATTTGCAGGAGCTGCAGTATCGCATCACAATTTTTCCTTTGTTTTCTATAAGTTCAGCTCATCTAACTTTTCTTTTCAGCATTAGTGAATATAATTATTCTCTATAACAGAAGCCTGATACAAAGATGAAAGCATCACATTCTTATTGTTTTTCAGTGGGATGCATGAAAAAAAATCTTATAACTTACTCTTGAAAAGTGCCAGTTTGTCACTTATATGGTCAATCAGCCTGCAACTGTTTCAGTTCTGCTTCTTAATTTAAGTGCAAAGAAAGGTATTTTCCTTGATTACATCTGCAAATAAGATATTAATGTCAATTCAGTGATATGAAAATTACTCCCTCACTATGTAATTTGCACCTTAGTTATTATGGGTTTCATGAACAAGACTATTATAGCTGCTCAGAATGCCATGGATTTCTAATTTTTTTATTTGTTTTTAATTAACCAAACTAAAAAAACCCAAAAAAACCCCAAACCCACGATCACGGGGAAAAAAGGATTATCTGTGCCCAGGTTTCATTTACCTTGGCATATATATTAATTCTGGACTGAAGATGAAAATGCTGCTGCTGGCCCAGCACTCTATTGCCATGAATTTCACCAGAGGCAAGTTATAAGTGTCTGGGACGAAAATGGAAGAGGAAGAAAATTGCCTGTTTTCTGGAATGGCATAGTGAAGGGCTTAATACCTTCCTTAGCTTTCTTAGGATGAAAACTGAACATGTATTTAGGAGGATCTTTTTTGCTGTTGTTGAAACAAGAGCTGATTTTTTTTATTGAAAAATAAAGATCACATGCGTTAACATCAGAGAAATGTGTATTACCCCAAAGCCTGATTCAATCCCCATTACTGTTGAAGGAAAATCCTCCTATTCCAATAACAGGAGATGGAACAAGACTTTATTGCTTGAATGTCTACCCAGAGATCAACACTGCCAGTGGTCCCACTAGAATGGGCTGTATGAGAGAGTGGCATAAGATTTTTTTGAGCATCGCTTTGCACTGCAGTTTTATGTAGTCATTTTTATCTTTTTTTAACCACTGGGATTTCAGAAATGCTTTCCAGCCCCACATCCCTTGAAGATCTTCTCAATGGACATGACTGGCTTATGCCTCTGGTGAATCAAAAGCATGTTGTGTGTGTGTAGTGTGTAGTGTGTGTAGTGTACTGTGTGTGCAAGCTCACATCTTTCTGTGATTGCTCATACATTGTGAATTGGAAGCATCACTACTGAATAAATTTATGCAATAGCTAAGTAGACTTTAATGAGTAAAAGAAAAACCCTATTGAACTGGAAGGGAGTGGAGACAAGTAAGGGCCTAAGAAATAACCAATCTGTGTCCCAAGGATACTAGATCACACCTTCACACAGGAGCAGTACAGTTGCAGTTGCACTGTTTGGGTTAATGCTGGGTCTGCTCTCACACCTTCTAGGACAGTGGAGCTACAGAATTCTGCTGGTGACACAGATCCTACTAAAGTCACCAGCAGACATTGAAGTCCCATAACTTCAATGAGAGCTGGCTAGGTTTTCAAAATAACTTGGGAGAAAAAATTACCTCAGCCATCTTTCACCATCTACCTTCAGGTACTTCTTAAGAAACAGCAATCAAACACAGAAGCATAGTAAGAACCATGTTCAGACTTTCTTCTACAGGCAGATAACTTAGGTGCCATGACTCTTAACTCCACCAGCTGCAGATAGAGCACCTGCTCTGACTCACTCACTGCCCTCCTGAACAGCTGTGTCTAAATTAGGTGCCTGTCATGGGCAGTCTGAACATGGCCTCTCAAACTGCCCTCTTGTTCCAAGGCCTTCCAGTTTTACTTTTTTTATCTTTTTTTTTTTTTTTTTTTTTTAATCTTTTTTTCAAAAACAGAGATTCAGACCCTAGGCTGGAAAGAAATCATGCAAAGCTTGTGCAATATCCCTCAATGGGCATCCTGGGGAGGGTCACAGTTGATACTCAGAGGTCCGTGCTGGCCTTGGCAGTCAGAGCCTGGATCCGAGCTGAGTTGCAGGTCTTGCAAAGGATGTGCCCATCCAGAGGGTAACAGCCCTGATTGTCCCCTTCGGACAGGAGGCCACCACAGTCCTAGGAAGTAAGTGAACAGGAACAGCAAAGTAAATAAGAAAGAGCAAGATTAAGCAAAGAATATATTAGTCAAAGAAACTCTCTCGTCACTCTCCACCTTGTAACAGGATCCAGCCTGAGTCAGCGCAAAGCATGAAGCTGAGGTACGTGATGTCTTTCACGATTAAGCTATTTTCTGATAAGAGACAATGCTGCAGAGAAGATGGGTTCCCAAGCTCTCTGCTGAATTTAATCCAATTGAAAATAAAAGGAGATTATTCCCTTCATATTTCTGAGGAAGCAAAGGTCTTTAGCATTGGAGAAACATCAAACTGAAGCACATATTTATTAATTCAAAAAAAGGATAAAAAAGAAACTGGGAAAAAGTTTAGTACCAATATCTGACTAGAGGTAATCTCCTTTGGAAGAGGTTAATGCAATGAAGTTACAGGCTCCATTCCAGGAGTGGCAGCTAAGCAAAGTCCCTGCCTGTCTCCCCTTACCAGAACTGTCACCTATGTTTGTCTTACAATTGGCCAAAAAGGTTATGGTCAAAAGGAGGATGTCAGACAGGACCATGGAAACCTCACAACAAGGCCCCCAAACCTGCTCCAGAGACTTCAGCCTATAGGTTTTAAGGCTGAGTATAGCTGCTAGGAAAGCTGGGAATGACCCTTCAATGTGTGATCAAGGAATCACTTGGCCCAGGACTGCTGATGGATCCATGTGTGTGAAAGCCTGGGTATCTCAGCAGCCAGCACTGGGGACATGCTGTATGATGAATTATGCTCTACAAAATTTAGTGTAAGAATGCCCCAGCATCTTAAAATATAATGGGCCTAAGTAATGGGTTGACATGCACCCTGTAAGCCAAGGTCAGATTGAGAATTGAAACAGAGGCCTCAAGTTTCAGCCTAGACCTTTAAACCTTAGTCCATCCTTCTTTTCAATGAAGGTTATTAAAACCTGAAACTGTAATAAGAAATATATTTGGTCTTATTTTCTTACCCTGCCATCTGGCTGATGTATTATCCAACAAGTAACACTAGCACTGAAGAATTCTTGAAGGTTCCTTAACACAGCTGTTCCCACAAGTTAATTGCTTTAAGGTGATTTTTCTTCTGTCTTCAGATTTTTACCATCAAAATTACATGAAGTGTGTAATGAAACTGAACAGGAAAAGCAGCACAAAAAGCATTGCACAAAACAAGAATGATCATGTTTATGTGTCCATTAAAATTCTTCAACCCACAGCCATATGCTGAGTTTCCTGTATAATCCTGCTCAAATCCTAACATGCATTAGCTTTCATTTTGAGAACATAAAGATGAGCTACATTTGTGTCCAGGCTATAATTTATGAAGTTCTCAAGTATTAAGTCCTAATTGCCTGAGTCACATTCTTTTGCTCTCCTAATGAACCTGTTATAAACAAGGGACCTGATTTTCCTCTCATTTGTGTGGATACAAATGAGGAAAAACTCCTTGCTTGCTGAAGTCAATGAAGTAATTTGATTGTAGTGTTACAATAGGGTATGCCTGTCGTGTGAGCAGCGTGAGGTGGTGATGAAATTAAGCCAACCCTTGCTCTCTGTGCCTGCTGTGACTGGAATACCAACCTCACACCGGTAGCACTGCACATGGAAGTCTCGGTCCAGGGCCACAATGCGCACAGTCTCCTCTTGTCCTGGGGCTGGCATGATGGGCTCCTTGCACACAGAACACCTTGGGGCAAATTTCCTGAGGAAGCAAGAGACAGGCACAGTCATCCTCAAACTTGGAGCACAAGTTGTTGTTAACTGAACCAGCCTGCCAGAAATGTGTGCATTTGTACCAACACACACAAACACACATATGTGCACACATAACACAGGTTGGAGCTTTGCACAGCTCCCTCCTTGGAAAAAAACAGGCAAGAGCACTTTAGTCTTACAAGGCAATTTCAGTCATGTAGGATATTAAAGAACATTTATTAGGAGAGGACTTAGAGAACTTCTGACAGGCAGCAAAGCATTTTGCCTACCCTAATTAACAACTTAAGTGCCTGTGGAATGACCCTCGATTGTGGCACCTATGCACTGCCACAACCCTCAGCCTCTAAAAAAATCCATGCAAAACCCAAGGTTAGAAAGATGACCAGGATCTGCTTGAAGACAACAAAAAATCAAACTATTAAAATCTGGAGATTGGAACAAATAGTTTAAAAGCCTGAAAAGAAATGATAAAAAGAATTGCCTTGCACTAACACTAATTTGTTGAGGTTTATGCCATCCACTTCAAACTTCCAAGCCATCTTACCTACTTATGCACACAGAAGCAGATTTCTGGCTGTGCTCACTCACATAAGCATCAGGGCAATTCTGACTTGCTGCATTTTCTAGCTAAAACCAACTTGGTTATCCAACACAGTGTTTTTCAGGCTTAAAAGGGAACAGATCTGTGTGCAGAGACCCCAATGTTCTCTCTTCCAGTCAACCTGATTTCCAATTGTATCGTGACAATAACTCACTGCATGAAGAGACTGACTTGAATCAGGGTCAGCTCAGGGATCAAGAGCACAGCCCTTACTTTTTCCTTTCTATTGCTCACCATATGCCCTTCTGGACAATTCACCCACATTCTGTATTCCCTCTGGTTTTGCTCTCCTCAGGTCCCATGAGAAGAGGCCATCTCTGCTTCTAGGCTTGGGAACATTAAGCCTGTGGTGAATCATTATTTGCTGTTTTTGTTCAAAAGCTACTGGTACCAGTTTCCTGACTGCAAATTCTGCCCACAAACAAGGAAACTTACACCCACAGAATCTGTTGCCATGTAATGAGAGCCAGGGTCAGGGGTTGTGGAGTGTCAGAGGGCAAAGCTTATGGCAAACATCAGAACACAAGGAGATCAAAGGCTCTTCTCTTCTAAAACGCCTAGTGAGGATTGACTCTGCCACCCAGCCTGTCACATGAACCACCCCAGAATTAACTTAGAAAAGAAAAAAAAAATTAAAATCTATCTGTACTAGGAATAAAGAAAAATATTAATTTCAATGGCAGCAGATGAAAGATGCCTGTGTAGCTGTGATCTAATGAAAGAATGAATTAAACAGTGGCTATAACGAGTGCTCTGAAAAATAACTTAAATGGATCATGATATGACCGGAGCTGTGATGGCAATTAATTATGTGCTGCTTCATGCAAGCCTCTCCTTGTGCCATTTAGCTCAAATGTGGTACTTAAAAAATACTTCAACATTTCTTTGTCCAGGCTACTGTAAGCAATTCATTATGAGACAAATATTATCTCCCAGGATCCTGAGATCATTCCTTCAGATTTTAGGGGACGTGGATCTGTTACTGAGCTCAGGGGGTAGCTGAGTGACTGTGGGAGCATCAGCCATAGTTTTGTTATCAAGACGATGTAGATTTAGAACACTCAACCTCCAGATCAGGAGGACATGTCATCCCTAATCAATTAAAACTGGGCTGGCCAAAGTACAGCAAAATGTGTGGTTGGCCAAAGACATTCTGAGTGTCACATTGAGTCTCGTGCTATTCCCATCACCTCCCCCTCAATCCTTCACTCAAAAATTTTTATGTCCTTCCTTGCATTGACAGCCTCCCACTTTCCACTCCCAGAGCCCCAAGGTCCGTATGCAGTCACTGCTGAAAGGCTTCAGTGTGGGACATCAGCTCTCTTTCTCCTGAAAGCATGTGAGCCCTTGGCCTGTGAGACTCTGGGAAGGGACACTCTCCAATTTGTTAAGGGGGTGTGAGGGAAGTCCTTCAGGTACCTCATAAAACTCTTGTTGTGCCTCTGCTCAGGACCACATTTTACCTTACACACAACTGGTGGCACAGAAAGGCAAAGCAACACAGCAGCTGCCAATTAACCCAGCCAAGCTGAGCTACAGGGAACATCCTCCTGTTAGATTCTAACATGCCAGTTAATTGCGGCTGCTTCCCTTTCTGTCAAGTCAGCCAGCTTCTTTGAGCTTTCAGACCCACACACTGATGTCATGAAGCTCTAATTAAGTCTACCCCCTTAGAAATTAAGAGGTAAATGGTTGAGATGTAAACTCACATTTGTCAGTATTGATTTCATCTTTTAATTGAGGGGTGTAATGTATCTGTCTTTTCCATACAGGGCAAACATTTGTGCTCTGATTATATCTACCTGTCTTCCCTAGATTAGTTGTGATGATGGGGGTGGTAGCATGTCAGTGACAGAAATTACTTGCAGCTATACCTTTCAACTTACTTTAAATAGCAGTTTCACTATAAATTATTACCAGGGCTGTATTTTTAGTAGCTTAAAAAAGCTAATTAGCAACTAGAAATAAAAGGAACTGTGAGCAGCCTGTGGCCACTGAGATCCCTCTAGCAGGTAAGCAAACACCTGCAGAGTGCAGGAGGACAGGACCTCTCTTAATTGCTCAGTTGAGGTGGTGGTGTGAAAGTGCAGGTAGAGGCAGTGAAGAGAAATATGCACATGCACAGTGAAGGCAAGGGGAAGGCAGAGCACTTAAAACAGAGGGACACAGAGGTTATCCCTCAATTCAGCTCTAAGCAAAGCAGAGATCAAGCAGAATCGTCCCCTAACCAATTAACCTTGTATGCCACGGCATACCTGCTTGGAGCAAAGTTCTCCCTACTATTTAAGAGCCTTGGGAGGAAGCAGCATAGGGTTCAGAACTTCCTGAAAGCTCAGTCTGAAAAAGGAGAATTTTTAGGGGCAAAAGACAAAGACAACAAGCAAAGCACTGACAGCAATTGAGGCCTTACTTATGGAAATCCTCGATGCAGTGGATGTTGCCACCAGCATCCACAGTGAAGGGGATCCCATCCAGGCTGCGATGGCACATCACACAGGTGAAGCAGTGGGGATGGTAGGCCTTCCCAGTGGCTCGGAGGATCTTTTCCATGATAGGCTTTGTGCAGACACTGCATTTCTCCAGTGTATTCTGCAAAGAAAACACACACAGCAGATGTGAGCACCATCTCAGCAGGACACTTACAAAGGTCAGCTGGGTTGGAGGCTGCTGCTGGTCTGCTTGGAAGCTTCAGGTGCCTTCTTTTCACTTCTTCTAGATAAAGTGCAGTACAGTCAACAGTTATCAAAGAGTATGATAACAGCACAGGGCCTGGGTTAAGCCTTTAGAATGGTGTGAGAACACAAACCAGAGCCTTCTCTCAGCAGCTCTGACAAGTGATCAGAGATGGCTCATCAGGTAGATTATCTGAGACACAGCAGCCTCTGCAGCCAGGAGCACGTGAAGTTGTGCAGCCAATACTCCTGGGCTTTTGTCTTTGGACTGCCCAGTCTGAGTGAACTTTTGCAGCAGAGTTCATTAGAGACAAGTTCCACAGAGGGCAGTGCTAAACTGAAATGCAGACTCCTGGGGCTACACAGAGACCCCCTAATTAATTTGCCAATGCAGATCCCATAAAAACAACTTTATCTGCCTTGTATGAAAATCTTGATCTTCCTCTCTCACCACAGAGAATACTGCTAAGTTTGGGGAGAGAACAATGCAGTGGCTGCAAGGAAAGCATCTGCAAGGACTGCAGTTCAGGATGACTTAAATGCTTCAGTTATCTCTGTCCCACGATGTTTGAGATAATGACTGTGAAATGCCAGCTCTAAGGCCATGATCCTTGCTGCACAGGTTTTACATACTAGCCTGCTCCTAAAGTGCTGGAGCAAAAAAAATTCCACTTTTCAAGTGGGGTCCATTGAATGATTCATCTCATTTCAACCCTCACTCACCCCTGCAGTTAATTATAGAAACACCAAGATAATTTCGATTCAGATGGTTGTCTGTGAGCCACACCAGTCCTTCTGACACCAACTGGGTAACTAACCATCTCAAAGCAAGCACTTTATAAAACACATGCCATGAAAGGAGTGTGCAAACCACACAGATGCAAACAACAAATCTGTGGCAATGATTTGGGTAATTTCACTGGACTTTAGAAAAGCAAACTTCACCTACTATTCTTGCTAGATGCACCTGAAGCTATCAAATAATGTTATCAACCAGGGTTTGCATCTTGGGTGAAATAGAAAAATCTATCATTACACTATTGATTATTATTTAGATAGACAGAAATAGGGAGGTGGGGAAAAAAAAGGAAAAAATCTAACAGGACAGAAATACAGAAAGCTGCTGAAAGGCAGATCTTGTTGACAAACACAGGAAGGCTAAAGTTCTGCTTCTTCATTCAACAAAATTCCCAGAGAAAGTCGTGCTTTGACTGACTGCATTGTTATTGCTTCTTTGAGCCAGTATTCTCAGGGGCAAGATCCAGTCCTTACATGTACAACCAAAATGTATTGAAAGAAGATGAATCACCCAGGAACTCAGAAGGTTCTACACTCACACATTTGCTGCTCTTAGACATTATCTCTGGGCTGCACGTCACTGGCAAGGTACAAACATAGAAATACACAAGTTCCTACCAGAGGATCAGAAGGATTGGTTTTGGAAAGGTTGATATGAAAAGTCCTGAATTTCAACCCGTATGAGAACTGCCTCATGCATTTGTAAGGAGAGCACAGCCAGATTAGCATTGAATTCAGGCTGGATTTTGCTTTATACCTTGTAATAATGGGCAGGAAAGAATGACTGCTGGCCTTTCTGTCTGGTTGCTGTCACCATCATCATCATTATAACGGTGGCTGGTATGCCAGAAAAAGCAAGGTCAGTAATTTTCTCCATGGAGAAATAACCTGGCAGATTTACCATTTTGCTTTGCACAAACAGATCACATAATCTCAGTCCGCATCCATGCGGTTCTCTGCACTTTTCTGCCATGGAGGGAAGGCAGGATACCTGCAGATACTGATGGAAGATTGTGCTATTCTTAAGGCATTTGCCATGAAATTTTCTGAACACATGCAGGTATGGAGCATTTGCCTCACCAAGTCACTGCTTGCCTCGTTTCCAACCGCTGCAAACAATAGAAGCCAAAGTATGAGAACAGGGTAAGCAAAACAGAAATTCCTTGGGATTTGCTTCCAGTCTCCACTGATTACTGGTTTAGGGACTTCCTGAGTCAGAGCTTGGCTTCCCCATACTTTGCCTCAAGTGGATGCTTCTCTCATAAACTTTCCTGATTGATGTTTGACTTCTGATAAGAACTGATCCCCCACAACATGACCGGGAATTCTGTGGCTCACTTCCAGGCTGGGGACTGACCTGTTCAGCAGTTCCTCTGGTCTGCTGCTGCAGCCCACCCAGGAGTGTGACCAGAGCAGGCACCTGCAGCAGCAATCCACTCTGCAGAGGGGTCTAGCACCAAACAGCATGGCCTGGAACTGCTCTCACCACGAATCTCATGTAACTCCCACTCACACATTTTGGGCACACAGAGTTTAAGCCCACAAGGGATCAGTACAACCACCCTGTCTGACATCCCATGGTAACACTGATTTTGGTGGAAACTTTGCAGTGGCCAGGACACCAGGCAATCACCCTTCTGGATCATACCTTCTGAAAACACACATCCTCTGCTCACAAATCTCAGCTCAGTCACAGTTCGACATTCTCACAGCTATATAAATTAATCAACTCCTGATTAAGCCTTCCATACAACCTGAAAATCAGACCCGAGAAATTTATTCTTTTCATCCTTCCAAGTCTATACCAGTAAGGAAAAACAAAGTCATTAGTTTCAGACTCCAGCTCACTCCCTGTCTGGGAGTGTATTTGCTTAAGCCTCTCTCACTGCTAGAACCCTGCTGGCTCAGACCCTTCTCTTCAAGGTGTTACCAGATGATGCCAAAGGGAAAGCTTCCTTGATTCACACCCATTTGACATCAGGTTGCTGTAAGGCAGGATTTGGCCTGTGAAGCTACCAGGGTTTTCTTTGATTCTCTAATCAGGTTATCCCACATGCCCAAGTGCTGCCCCAGCAGCTAACAACCTGCACAAAGGTATTTGTGAACATTTTGAGAACAGCATCCCTGTAGGATTATAAGTTTGGCTTTTTGGTTTTGCTCTCTTTCACAGTTAGTCTAACTCTCCTAGCACCTCCTGAGGCTTTCAGACCTTCAAAAAGCTAAACAAGATGAAGAAAAATACCTAACAGCTCTATTTTCCTTCTCTTTTCTCCATCTGCTGTTACAAACCTGCTCTGTAATCAATAGGTAGAGCTGGATGCATCTGATGAGCCACACTGAGAGCTAAGGCAAGGCAAAAAGAAGAAAGATGAGAAACAGCTAAGAAACATCAGACCTTGGGGTTGTGGTCACATTCATGTCATAAGAATATAGACCATGAATCTAGTGTGGGCTGAGGGTAAAGTTTACCATTCTTTTCCCATATTTTTGGCCAAGAGGCAGGGAGTGCCCTTGTGTCTCCAAATCCAACTAATTTTTTTGGGGGTTGAAAAGCATAGGAAAGGAGCCATCCATTTCTAAATGGAAGGTTGGCACAATGTTTAAGGCTGAGTCTGGATCCATGTCTCTTGAGGGAATAACACTCATGGCAAAGAAAAAGAATCTCACATGGTGAGAATAATGCACCCTAAATACCAACAAGAAAAATAACCCCAAGCAAAGATACACTAAAACACAAAGAAAGAACTATAATGACCAGGACATCATGGATCATCTTGCAAGTTAAAATTAAGAGATTTAAACATGCATAGCACAATCAGTAAGCTATAGTGGGAAATCCAAAGTGGGAACAAGCTGCTTGGGAGCAAGCAGCTAGCAAGTGGTGGTTTGGGTTGACCTCCCTAGAGAATACTTGTCCCTTCAGAAACCACAGAGAACCAAAGGGAGTTGCTCTGCAGATTTTAAGTTTAAACATGGGACACAAAGTAAAACCTCCAATTGCTGGGAAAAACTTCTGGGTTGCAAGAGCCACGGAAGGCTGAAGTTGGGAAGTGTTTGAGTCCTCTCCTGAAAACTTCACATCCCAGATGGCAAGGTGGCAGAGGCTTTGGGGAGCAGAGGGGCAGTGACAGCCCACGGGCTGCAGCTCACCCCACTGCCCTAATGCTGCAGATAATAACCCTTCCTAACAAAATCTGGGGAACTGCAGCACTCACAGTATCATGCCAGCAAAAAGACTCTCCCACACTGACCCAGCAACGAGTGCAGAAGAAAAGCCACACGGATTAGTCATTGCTTCTTCTGCATTGGCAATTCATCCCAAGCTCTAATGGACATAAATAATGTCACCTGCACTCTGAACAGCAGACCGAGGAGGGCTCACACACAGAGACACGAGCATGGTATTGTTATTTTGCTGGGAGAGGGGAGGGAAGTTTCTGGAATAAATTACATTGGCAACTCATGCACAGGGACACAAACTCACTTTCTGTAAGCACTGCAGAAGAAACGCATCTTTCGAAGTGACTGAGCAGAGAAGATGGTTTTAAGCTGCACGAATGAAATGTGACTGTTGTGCTAAAAACAGGCACATGGTCAAATACTATAGTTGAACTGTAACTTAGTAAAGTGTGGTAAGTGACGTGCTTTAAATCTTATGACTCCGTCCTTCATTTCCTCAGACAGCAAGGAGAGCAGAGCAGCAGACATTTTCCCCTTTGTGGGATATTTTTTGAGGCTTGAAAATGTTTCCATACTTAAGTGAAGACAGAACACTTTAATCTCAAGAAGGCTGGTGAATTTATAAACCTCAAATTAGATCAGGTCAATTGAAAAACTGCAATTCAAAATTATTGCAAATGGTTTCATTTAGGGCTTGAGTCTGAAAATACATAGTTGTATTATAAATTAAATATAAACCAGACAGTGGTGGAGGGGTTAAGTGTCAAGATGTAATTTCAACACTTTCAAACCTTTTTTTGGTATTACTTCTAGAAAAGGAAAACCAAGACCTGATTTCCACCCAAGGCTCCCCAGCTGCTATCTCCACAGATGGGTTAAATCTTGGCAAAAATAACATTAAAGTCACTAATAGTCTGCATGAAATTCCTTCCTGCATGTCTGAGGAAAGAACTTGGGCATGAGTTAATCCTTCTCACTTCACCTGAGCAGCTGGTCACATTATTAGCAGAGGGTGACACTCCCCTTCTCGCTGACCTGAGAGGCACCTTCAGCAAGGGAGAGCAGTGCAGAAGCACCTTGCCTGGTGCTCTGGCCTTCTGACTATGCTGCCATAGCTGCATCAGTGTGTTGGGGCAAGAGATGTGACCCCTGACAGCCTAATTCAGACACAGTGGTGAGCAGTGAGGCTGTTCTTTAGATGATACAGCTTGATTTGCTGGGAGATGAAAAGGCAGATACAGGAATAAATTACATGGGCAACCCTGCAAGGTTACCAGCATGCTGGTAATGGGTCTGAGCTGTGCTTACAGCTACCCCTGGCACAGTGCAGACTCAGCCCTAGAGGTTACTGCATTCAGTGGCTTTCAAAGCGTTCTTCCATTTGGCTCAGTTTTTAGTGGCTTTCCCAGCACAGTAGCAATACCACAGCTGGCATGCTTTTCCTCTGCTGGAATTTGCTTTTCTTGTCAGGAAATCTGAATTCAGCTTTGTAGTTTTGGACTCAGAGCAACTGGAGGTGAATTTTGCAGAAAGTCCTCTCAGCATCCAGGATGGAGGAGTCCCTTCCCCTTGTCTCTAACAGTTATTAGGGAAAGGGTAGCTGTATTTCATGGCTTATGTTAGTAGCAAAGATAACAGTGGCATGCAACGGAGTCCACAAAAGTGCAATAACAGAAAGGCCACGATGAAAATGGAACAGTGCTTGAGAAATGCTTCTCAAATGATAAGCATATGTCAAAATATGCTCTACAGTGAGAGGAGGAAGGAGCTCCCTTTTTCTTATCAAGTGAAGACTGAGGGATGGCTTCGCCATTGTCTGAGCACACCAACAGCTGGAGAGGAAACTTAGAGAAGGCTGCTGGGTCTGGCAGGCACATGAGCTGGCCATACTACCTGCAGAAAGAATTACATTTTTAATACTGAATGTAATTAATGTTTGGAGCAGCAGAGGCAGGGACTGGGTGACTTCTCTGATGCTCAGTGCCAGTTTAGATCCCCTTCTAGCACCACCAAACTGAGAGTGATGAAGGAATGTCAGAGTTAAACAATCTGCTCTGAATTATGCTCAATGTCCAACTACAGCCACACTGACTCCTTCCAGCTAAAAATCCACAAGAAGCCCCGTGTTGGAAATTACTTAACTAATTTCTGGCACTCAAAGCAACTCATCTTCTGTACATTCCTTGCTCTGACAACAGAGACCTTTGTCCCTTTAAAACAGCAGAACTATGAATGTAAGAAATGAGGGAATTGTCTTCTAAACTGGTAGACTGGAAGATAAACTGCCTGGACTTCTGTCTTTTAAACCAAGTAGCTGCCCTAGGCAAAGCATTCCCAAGGTCTGTGCCTCAGTTGGCCTGTAAATAAAATGGTTGTAGAAGTTACATATCCCAGTGAGAAACTGGATATTGCTAGGTTTGATAAATACTTGTGAAGTAGTCTGTGTGCCTAAATGGTTACTTAATGGAAACAAGATATTATTAACAGAAAACATTACATTCCTTTATCTGTAATAACTTGTACACATTCTCAAAAATAAAATTTGGGTGGTGCAGTACCAGAGAACAGCACCTGAGCTGTTATTCAGAATACTCCAATGTGGCTACAGCCATTTGCAAGAGTAAAGTAGTTTAATACCGGGGAAATGCTTCTAACTTAAAGTTGACTTTAAAATAGGAGAATAAAAAAGTCTATGCATATGAAATTTTTTCAGCAACAATAATTATAGTTGCATGGAATACTACAGTAAGCCAAACAATTGAAAGCATCCTTAGCAATTGCTATGTAAAAGAACATTGTTAAATATCTTAGTAATCAGCTCCAGTCCCTTCAGTAATTTTCTAGTGAAGCTACATTTCCAAATCTCATATCTTGCCTACTGCCACCGGAAAGGGGGGCTGCACGCTCCCCAGAGAAGAGAAGCAGCACACTGTGCATGTTGGTGAGCAGAGCTCACTCTTGCTGTTAGCACTGCCATCACGCCACACCCCATGTATGAACCAGTATAACCAGGTGAATTCGGTCACTTCACACCAGGACTGCAACTAGCCCAGGAAACATCCAACCAGGAAGCTGGGACAGGCTTTGGGAGCACTGGAGAAAAAAACATCTGTAAAGCACAGCAGCACCAGCAGAGCACAAGAGACAAGCCTGCCTTGGCAGGGAGGGATGAACTGGTAAGACAGTTTCTATCTCTGATTCCTTCAATCCAAGGAGATCCTAAGTGCATGACCAGACCTTCAGTCCAAGACGCTGTGTAAAACGAGGCCTGGCGCAAGATGCTGCTCTTCGAAGATTTCTAATTTAAAGGAAATCCCTCAAAATCCCTCCCAGAATGTCAGAGGTAAACAGTTTGTTCAAGGCTCCTGCAGCTGAGGCGAACTGGCACAGAGCTACCATGGAAATCCCTGGCCTGTGTCACACAACAGCAGCCATGCCTCAGCAGATTAGTAGTGCTTCACTCACTGTGGTCTCTACCTGGGGAGAAACCAGTCCATGCCTTTGCACAAAGCAGAAAGATGTGTTTGAGCATCATTAGGACTCTTCTTCCACTGAAGTGAACCTTGGTAGCTTTAAAAACTATGATGTTCTATTAGCTTTGCTCCTGAGAGCTGGGGGAGTACATGGCAGGTTTTGATACCCTGTGCTTTTATCTGTTATTAACACCCACACATCAGGTGAGAGCACCTACAGACGGTACACAACTCAGGGCTCTGTAGAACAAAGTGCTCTGGGGGATAAAGCAAAGCTGTTCCTTACTCCCAAGCATTCCCAGTCTTTGTGCTGTTCATGTAGCTTTGCTTGCCTTACGTGTTCTCACCACCAAATTCCTCAAAACATGATGTGCCTGACCTTGCATGCCACCCTGGGAGTTTTGCCTAAATAAAGGGTCTGTCCTATTGTGATTACTTTCTGCACAAGCAGCAGAATTACATGCAGCTGGGAGATGTGGCAAACATCTAGCAGATACACTCTCCTCCTTGTTTAGATACAATTGTGGACAACATAGAGATTTCAAGCTTAATTAGCAATACCAAGGAAGCTGTTAGAGAGGCATTTCAAACCGCTTGCAGTTTAAGCTGATTAGAACTTTGTGAAAACAAAACAAAATTGTGTAGCAAATTGTTAGGCTAAAATTCAAGTCAAACTGAACCGCATCAAAGGAAACAGCGAAGTGAATATCAGCAAGAAGTGGGCTTTTTTTCTTTTCTTCTGGTGAAGAATTTAATTTCATAGCCTTTAATAAACCAAATGTTCCAATCCAAGCTTGCCACTCTGGCAAGAAGCTTAACCAAAATAACATTGGAACTCAGAGCTGACAGACCAAAGAGACTATAAATTGGTCAAATCCGGGCACAATACAAGAAAAAAAAATTGAAAATTCCATTCAATTTTCCTGTTTTAGAATTTTGATGTAACTGACCATTGACATGGAAATGTTATCTTGACCTTAACTGCTAAAGCTGACTTGCAGAGGAAAAAATGACTGAGACTCTGACATCTCAGTGGTTATTTATAGTTCCCCTCACTCTCCTCTTTCTTTGTATTTTTACATTTGAAATGAGTTCTCGCCTGCCATGCGTTTCCTGAAGGACTGTTCAAGCAATGCAAGAATTTGTGACATAAAACCCATCAAGAAAATGGAACTTTGTTGATTAAAATGGAAAACAAATTTTAGTTGGAAACTCTCGTCAGTAAATTATCATCCAGCAAAGCTGGGCTTGCTTTGGTTACGGATTGAACACTACAAGCCTTTTAACTACAACCTGTTTAAAGTTAGCTTTTTATGCTTCCTGTGCTCTCCAAGAGAGATTTCCTGGAGAAACAAAACAAAAAATACCCAAACAAACAAACAAAAACCAACCAACCAACCAAACAAAACAAAACAAAAAAAAAGGAGAAAGACAGGGATACTGTTTGCGAGACTGGGTTCTTCTAGAGTTTGAAAGGAAAATTAAAAAAAAAAGACAAAATCCTTCCCCTTCACCACTCCTTGAGAATAAAACCCCCTCATCTCTCTAAGCCACAAGGAAAGGCACACAATCTATTTTCCTCTGCTTATTTCAAGTCACAGATAAGGGCATCTCTAAGTCACTTCTAATGGCTACTAAATAAATTAAATATTTCAGCTGGATATCAGTTTAACAGCTCCCCCTTCTACCTTAATTGCTCAAAGAATGCAAAGCTTCTGAAGATCTCATACAAGTCACAAGAGAAATTAATTTTTTCTAGTGGCAGGGTCAGAGCACTGGAAACTAAGGGTGTTTGGCTTCTGTCCTCGGTTCACCAGTGACTCAGAGAATAATTTCATTATTTTCCTCCTCTGTTCTTCATATTATCTAAGGAGTGGCTTTAGTCAGCTATTAGGAGGTGCGTGATGCTCTGACAGAAGTCACATCTATATTGTAAGCACCAAAGTTGGCACCTGGAGTTTCCAAGAAATAAACACCTCCCCAAACTGAAACAAAATGAAAACCCAAGCAAGAAAGGTAATGAGATTTTGCACAGAATTTCATGGAGCTTTTACTGAAACACCTTTTGAGTGCAAGATAATGTTTTTTTTCAGTGTATACGTGCAAGTTGTGAAATACAGGTCATTGCAGCAGTTCAGCATAAAAATAGCTGCTTTTAATAGATAACGTAATCCAGTATAAAGCTTGGAAAAAACCTCCCCCAAAACTCTCACAGACTTGGATGCTGCTGCTACCTGAACTGACAGTGAGAACATGATTTGCCCAAATCCGTGATATGTTTCCTAAAGAGTTGCCAAATACGTTTATGTCCCTGATGTGAAGAGAATGTCTTGGAGCCTTTGGGGCAGTGGGAGACTTATCTGTGCCTGAAATATGAGGGCTGAAAGCTTTGTGGGTGCTCTGAGGTCTTTCCAAAGGGAGAGGAAGAGGGAGTTTCTTATTTCTTGAAGAAAGCCTCCTGACTGAAGTGTCTGTTTTTAAAGACTCTGAAAGAACACTGGAAACCCACAGACAAGCAGCACTGGCCACTGTCAAGAGTAACAGAACCCGAAATTTAGTGAGTCAATGTAAGGCAAGAACTGTACTATACTCTATCCCCTCTACTCCAAGACTAGAAATTTCTACTTTTTTGGGGGCAGGATCTCTTCAGAGGTTTGAATTATTTCCTGGATTGACACCCCTTCTTCTATCTCAAGTCACACTCTAATTGGAAATAAATCCAGGCTGCTGACTAAGCCCAGGGTCAAATATGTCACCTACCAGGTACAGAGATTATTTTTAGATGCAATGACATTCCTGTCCTTTTCATTCAGTTGACCTGGATGTTTGATTCGGTTCCTTGTCTGGGAAAGCAAGTTTGAGCCACTTGCTGAGATAAGAGTGACAAAGAAGGAAAGGATACAAAACCAGAAAATTCAGACAACTTTGTAAGAAGAACCCAGACAAGGCATGGCACAGAACAGGGAACTTCCCAAAGAGGTCAAGGGGGATGTGAGAAAAGCAAAAGCTGGAGACTGATGGTCTACCCTGGGAGCTCATCCATCACTTTCCTTTGTCCACTGGGAGGTAATCTCATCCACAAAGACAGAGATAGAGAAGATGATTTACATCAGTCACTCTGCACCTCTTGCCCACCTCTGAGGATGTTTCTGCTAGAACTCAGCTTGCAGTATGGTTGGGAGAGAAATGACAGAACATTATTCCTTCTAACCTTACAAAGACATACACACACAATAGATCGGATTCTTCTTTGAATAACTGAAAAGTAAACCAGAATCTTTGGGCTGCTCTTCTGTTCAACAAACTGCTGTGAGAAGCTGGGCAGAAGAGTCTTTGTGACACAATTATCTGCTGAGTTGATTCAACCCCTTGGCATTGTTCCTTTGCTCTCAATCTAGAAAAATTAAGGTTCCCTGAAAAATAAAAAAAAAAATTCCTATTTTGTACAGACAAGATGGAGACTTGGATACAGAGATCTTAGATGGCAAAACCATAGGAATGCAAATAAGCTCAATAGTTGCATCAAGAGCAGACAGGCATGTCTGAGTAGGTGGTAATTCTCTGGTGTCTGCAGGGTTAGTCAAGGATGTTCAGAGCAGGAAACATGCACTCCCTTTCATTACCATGAGAAATTTTGGATTAATTTGGAATATGAAGGACACTGGTCTGAGCTGTCAGAAAGGTTTATGTCAGAGCAGAGCAGACCAAAAATCAAGCTGACAGTTGGCATTTCTTTACCAGGTTCTTTACATCACTTGAGGAGGATGTCCTGGATGTAATTTCAAGTTGAAAAGCACAGAAACTGAACACTGCGCTAGTCAACTGTCAGTCCATAGTATTTACTAACTAGATTTCTCCCATGTTTGTGAAACCAACACCAAAGGCTTTCTGCCAAATATTACATTTAAAAAAAGAAACAACAGTTGAGAAAAACCCCAGCAAAACCCAAAGTGAATGGAGCTGCTGAAAAGAAGAGATTCACTTGGGCACACTTGGCCTCAGAATCAGAACCTGCAGTGTCTTGTGACAGCGCTTAAGAATCAACAAGCGAAGCAGAGCAACAATGGCAGGAGAAGCCAGCTTGTCCAACCTCACTGTTTTCCTAGTGACACAGTTACATAAGAGATATGCATTTATATAAACACACTGAATGTATAATAGATGTTATATAACATGTCCATTCTCAAGTCGATAGCATCCTCTCAGTGTATGGACTCTCAGGATGAAATCAGAGTGGTTATGGAATATAGAGGAAAAAACAACATTATTGCAGGATCATTCTAATCTGTAACTGTTCCATTCCATTATAGGGATTTTCTTTCTATAACAGTGGAAAAGGCCATGCTCCACTGCTTCTCACAGTACTTTAAAAGGTCTGAGATCACCTGCACCAATGGCTGTTACCCAATGTAACTGCTGAATTGCTCATTTCCATTCTAATACAACTTCCAACTTTCCCTTCTGAGGAGAAGTTGCCATTTCCCCAGCAAGAATATCTGAGCACCCAAAGTTATCTGACCCTCATGTTTTGCCAAGCAGCTCATGCAAAGAAAAACAGGACCACATCTTTCCATACCCAGCTCCCGATTTAATGGACGTATGAGGAACAAAAGAAGGAAGGGCCACTCTTCATCAGGCTCTAACTATAGACCAGATTCAGGTGAAAATGGACAAGACAGCCTCTTACTGGCAGGTGGCTCATGTATCTGAGTGATCCAGATAATGCAGGCCATGGACAAGTGCTGGCAGTCTCCTAACAGAAGGATCACATTTTATGGCTGCACTGGTGGTGCAATGCAGTCACTCCCCACATGCACTGCCACAGCAGCTTCCAAAGATATGAGGGACAAGGACAGAAGGACAGGGAGTGGCAGTGAAGAGTGGGGAATGAAGAAATTATCTACGGCTTTCTGAGTAATTCTCTTTCTCAAAGTTTGCTGCTGGAGCAGCATAGTCCAGCTCTGCCCTACCTGCAAGTTTTCCTATGGAAAAGTTACTGTTGGCTCCTTCACAGGCAGCATGAGTCCAGTGAGCATTGTCCTGCCAGCTCTGCAAGGGCAGCTAAGGAGTCTTGCTGGAAATCTGGCCCCAGAGAGAAACAGCAGAGGAAAGCAGCCATTTCAGAAGCACATTATTAAGCCATCAGACCAGTAGCTACAGGATCCCCATGGAAAAGTTGATCCATGCACTTTGTATAATTACTTGAGCCCTCCCAGTCATTTATTCCCCCTTGTGGTTGGCAGGGAAAGTCAGGGAAATCTTCTGGAGCTGCAAAGTCACAGGGCTTTTTAAGAAGCCAGGTTTGTAGGTGAAGACATTTCCCTTTGCAAAACCTTTGCTGGAGCACACACTGCTCAGCAGCAATCCAGGCTAATGCACTGAGTTCAAATGAGCATGGCACACAGGCAAGTCTAAGCTTTCCATTTGCTTTACCTACATATGTTTTAACACTCACATTTGTAGATGAAGAGGCATAAAAATAGCTTAATTCTGCATATTGCCTACATTACAGCTGGACTCCACCTGTGGGAAGGAACTGGAGTTTAAGTTTTATTAAAGTTTCACGTGTTTCCAGGAGGTTGCTAATTGTCCTGTGTTTTTATACAGTATTTCTGGCTCCAGAGTCTTTCTGCACTTTACTGAAAGAAACCCAACACGAAAATATTTGAGCTGAGACCTGGAATGTGTGACTGAAAATAAGGTATTCACTCCAGGGTTCATCTAACCCCACATATCCTTGTTCTTACCAGGCTTTGGAAAGTGCTTTGAGATCTGCTGGTAAGAAAATACTACCTGGATACCAAGGCTTGTCTTTGCCATTTAGTTCTCCTGCTTCCATGCACTTTACACTCCACGGTTTGCCTGGCATTCCTGTGACTACAGATAGGTGTAGAGTTGATCTTTTCAGGGCCTAATGTAAGAATTCATTCACTTTGGGTATAGCCCTCCTTTGAGTGACTAAAACACTTAACAGTCACACACTGCAAAGCATCCTCAGGGATAGGTGTTCAATATTTCAGGGGGGTTAATTCAAACCACCTTTTCTTAAAGACACTTAAAGCCAGCAGCTTGAGTTGGGGTATGTTCAGCATCCTGGAAAAAAACAAAGCAGCCCATGTTCTCTGACAGAGAACACAAACCACAAGACAGCTGGAAAGAAGGCCAGTTTTTGAAAACAGCAGCTTTTACCTCTCCTGACCTAGATAGCTGACCACCCCAAGCACAACCTTCAAGTCCTTTACTTGTGCTCCTTGAACAAAGGCAGACAAATCTCCAGTGGCCATAAATCATCGTTCTTCAGTGGTATCAGCTGGAGGTACTGACATCTGGACCTGCTGTGGCAATGGTCTAAGAGGAGGAATGTGTTAGCTAGTGCCATGTACAGAAACAAGGATCTTGTCAGTATGCTATGTGCATGCTTCCCACCGTGCTTGGGCTCTCTGCTCTCTTTTGGGAACGTGACAAAAAGAAAACCAAACAAGGCACCACTCCTTCTACCCCAAACCCACAGTTTGTGAGGTCCTTGGTGCTATACCAGCATTGTTTCTGTGCAGAATCCCTGGCAACCAAACCACTTAGGACTTTTAGCACTTTACAGGTTTGACTAAATCAAGATTTCTGTCGCATTACCCAAGCATAGCCTGAACACATCAAGAGACACAGATGTACCATTTGCTATGGGTTCCCTTAGCTGGCTGTACAGAAAGCTCTGATCCTTCCTAAGGAAGGTACTTTGCTGGATGAACCTCCACCTGGAGATAAAGCTGGTGAGGCAGAACATGGTTTTGTTCCTGAACAAATAGATGGCCTCACAGTTGGGTGTGTTAAACCAGTATAGTTGAAACGAGTCTGGGACGTTCAACAGTCCATGCCTCTCCATTCCACTGCTCTGACATCTTACTAATCTACTAACTTTATCAGCAGTTTGGGTTTTGTCTGTTTTTTTTTTTCTTTGTTATTAATAACAGACTACAGGTAACCATCAAGCACTATCAGACATAACAGCCCTGCAGTACCACACTAGAAATCTGTTTCAGCCATGCTCATTCACATGGTTTCTCTTGTAGGGACAGTTGCACTAGCCCCAAAGATGTGGTCAGGGGACAGATGGTTTATCCCAGGTAAACATCACAGGGAGTCTTAAGCAGAAGCTGTTAATAAGCTGTGTGATTTGATGACATTTCAGGGTTTGTATAATATGTGGAAGTTACTCCACACATTTATTATGAATAAAAAAACTTCAGTGTCCTTTTACAGAAACACTTAAGAATTGCTTCAACAGGAAAAAACACACTCTTTTACCTTACTATAGTATAAATTACTAATTACTCCACCAAGCCCCTGGAAAGCAACAAGCTCTCTCTGGCTGTTATTGTGTAGATGATATGAAATATCTAAATGACATTTTCAAAGCTACTGGTCAAGCCTATGTCTGCAGCAAGTAAAGGGCTTAGAATCACCATGCAGAGATGATCCTTGGGCTAAAAGCATAGAGAGAGCTTGAAAACTGACTATTCCCCAAAAGAATACACAAAACTGCAGTGTAAAACAAAGTGCAGTCCTAATGTTAGATCTTTCACAAATAGAACCAGGAGAAAAAGACGTGAAAGTTCCCTTGGGAAGCATGTGGGAAGCATCTGCAACAGCTGATATTGAGCAAGGGGAACCTCTGACACTTATCTGAGGTAGTTTTGTTCATCTCTAAATCCATTTCTGTAAGCTTCAACTTTATAAAGCTTTTAAATTATTCAGTGTCTGTTGGATGTTACACTTACTTGCTGAAATCTTAACAGAGTTTGAATTAATGTTGATGATATTGCATTAAGGTACTTGAAGTAGAGTACCAGGAGTCCCTAATGATGCCCTCTGTCAATAATACACTACTGCAGAGAAGAGAACATGTTCTCCCTTAGCTGTCCTTGCTAGCCTAGGAGATGGGAAGGTGCAGAAGAGAAATCCAGCTAGAAGCTCCCAGCACCATGGCCATCCAGCCAGCTAATAAGCCTCTGAGGTCACTCTATGCAAGTCTCAATGAACAAACAATTAACATCAACCCATTTCTTGGGAATGTATAACTAAGGCACAGTGAAGCAACTCAAGCAGAGCAAAAAATAGACATAAGGCAATGAAGAATTCAGAAGAAAAGCCAGGGCTGTGAGATACAGACTCAGAACTGTGCACAAATAGCTCAGGCTCTGCTACTTTAAGTTAATCAGATTTCTTCTTTCCTTCCTCCTCCTTTAGGATACCCTCACTGTTTTGGCACATTTTAGGCCAGCAAGACAACCTTGATTCTGGATCTAGGAGCAAAGGAAGCACCAAGAGGAAGGAACACAAGGCAAGAGAAGGAAAAAGGCATTTCCCAGTTGGCTCCCAGAACCCTGATATTAGAGTACAAGCAGTAACTCAAGTGCCAGGAAAACATCTTGGGGGAGCGTGGACAGAAAACCCAGTGTTGAATGCAGCTCTGGCAGCCTGGCCATGCCACCCCAAATACCTGGTGTCACAGAGGGGCACAGGGTAGCTCACCTGCCCATCCAGACCCTATATGGGGTAAAAGTAACACCACAGGGCCATTTTTCACACCAGGACCTCCTATCTATGAGGCAGACCAAGAATTCCTTCTCTTGGCAGACTTGTAAAGGACTCTTTGTTTTCCTCTTCCTTTCCAACAGGTGCTGCTGTTTGGCACACACAGCTGACACATCACCCACACGTGCCCCTGAGCTTTGTAAATCCCATTGAGCAACAAGTTAGCTCAGACATGCAAGATGAACTCAATTCAGAATGGAAGGAGAGTGATCACAGTAAAACCCCATTTTAAAAATCTTTGGCAAGGATTTCAGAGGGTAGGGTAATCTCTACTATATGTTTTTATATGCCAGGATATTTTCTGAAATTATTTGTACTTTACTTCCTAGAAAAAGATATTTTTTCCAACCAAAACCTGCTGAAAGAAGAAATCTATTGCAGAAAGGGGCAGATGCACCTTGCAGATATGCACAGCTGAAAATCTTTTATGTAAGACTCCCCCTGACTGTGTGGAGAGCTGTTAAGATGTCAGATCACGGTTTGTTGCTCTCAGGGAGGCTGCTGCAGCACTCAGTCAGAACAAGTTTACGTCTTGGAGGAATTAATTTGTCTGAATAATGTCATCCTGGTTAAACAAAATGTTAGGGAAAATATTGCAGCGTTCTGGTGCACCTCCCTGAACTGATGCCTATATATGGGGAATAGCCAGCGTGAAAGGGATCCTGTTGAGTCAAACTGGATTATAGCAGTATTATTTTATAGAGACAGTAAAAAAGAGGAGGGAGGAAGGAGCTAGGGAAACCTTGCAAGAACATCAGCTATTTGACATGATAAAGCAAACAGAACAGATGTGAAAATGCTGCCAGCTTACACAAGTGCATCAAGAGCCAGGTCACCTGACAGCAGGAACCCAAAAACAAGTTTTTACCCCTTTTAGCCCTTCAAGCAACACAGCTCCCAGAAAGTAAGGTGTACTCCCATGTTTTGTCAGGCATCAGGAGACGTGTTTGTGTTCCATGGTGGCACCCTGGTGGTGGTGGTAATGTTCCTTACATGGGGAGGATGTCCTGGAGAGCCTTGCCAGGCCTTCCCAATTGCCCAAACAGAATGTAAGGGGCAAACGAGCTTACAGACTCAGCTCTCAGAGCCCCTGGGGAGCTGGTGCAAATGGCAGGAAGGGAAAACATGTAGGTTTTCAATAAAATCCCTGAGGTGCCTCCATTTATCACCACCAGGCACTCACACAATTATTTGTGGAGTGATTGTTCAGTGCTGGCTGGAGACTCAGGACTGGTGGCAATTCACGAATGGGACATGTCCTTGTACATCTTGTTTGCAGAGCTGGATCTGCAGTTTGTTCTTAGAACATGCCTGCAGGGCTGATGTCCTCTCTCCAGCAAACAGCTTGACCTTACAGTAATGGCATCAATTCCTTTGGCTTGCTCTGGCTCAGCAAATATTTACCTGTGCAAATAAGAGATGCCCTAAACCAACCCCCTGCACCCTGCAGTGCAGGGACAGAAGACTGGGTGAATATCCTACAGCTGCATTCCATGAACAGTGCAAGGGACCCAAGGGTGGGTGAAGAAGATCCCTCCATAACTACATCATTAAAGGAGAGACCTTATTTAAGCACATAAAACCAGCAAAATTCTGGCAGAGGAAGAGGTGGCACATTTTAGGCCAGAAAGAGTTGTCACAGTATGAGGCAAGGCTTGTGCCTCTCTTTGTAGTGCATCTATTCAGAAGTGCTGGTCTTGGTGGATCAAAACCCTTGTGCCTGCTACCCCTGGGAAGTGTCAGTCTAACTGAGTGTGGTGGATTGTGCTAAAAGTTGTGCTTTGCAACACTGAGCTGAAGGCTGCTGTGGTAGCAGTGGAAAAACTCCTCCATCCTCTACTGCCCAATGCCAGAATATCCAGTGCAATGCTATGCTAGTCACAGTGTACAAACACATGGTTTGAAGGAAAAATTCAAAAGGATTTGAGTCATGGGAGTATAAAAAAATTCTCAAAACCCCAAATAGAACCTATCAGTCATGTAACTTTGAAAGCCAAAATACCCTCCCAAAGACAGCAGTGAAACAGCTTCCAAGATTCCAGGACGCATCTCTGTCTGGAGTTAATAAAGACATGTTTTTTAATCCAAGTTTCAAGCCCAGTGAAATCCATTTCTGACAATAAGAACCCAGCCAGCTGAAGAAATCACATCAGGCCATCTTAACCCACCTTTTGCTCACATGTATCATTGTAGTCCATCCTGCTCACCCCTCCAGCACTTCCATGCCCATCATGGCACCCACTGCACACTTCCCATGGATTAAGGCCCTTTTCCACCTCCTTTTTGCAGTCATCTATATTAGCCGTGTGTTTTTCCAGGTGGGAAGGTGGAGCAGGCTGGGAGACTGTGGTGGGAAGACAAATGCAGTCCTGACCCACATCATCCCAATGAATACTTCCATCCCTGCCTTAACCCTTTCTGTCATATCCCAGGGTATTTTCTGCATGCTGGCTTCAGCTGGAGCTGCAATAGGAGCTCTTCCAGAGCAGTCTTTTCTGTCACATCTCCCCTACATCTAAGTAAGGGCAGTTCTGGTTTTGCCTCCAGCTGAGGCGGTTTCAGAGTTTGGGTCCACTCACCTCTAGGGCCCATTTCCTAACTACTTAAAACCACCTGGGCATATTGCAACTCCACTTTCTCTTCCTGGCTGCATCAGAGAAAATGGTCAGAACTGCCTTTTCTGGTGGAGTCAGTCCTGAATGAGAGTGAATTAGAGCATGACTAAACAACCAGGACATGTGGGAGTTATAGGTGGAAGAAACCTACTTTCTAGGTACTCAGATGCTCTTGCCTTGAATACACCGAGCAAAGGTGACACCAGCACTGGGGTGATTGCAAGAGTTGTTGGTAGGGCTGGTTAAAATATCCTTCCCTAGGAGGTACCCATAACTCTCCACCATCACTCCCAAGGCACATGCCTGTCAGCCCAAGCACGTGGCTTGTAGCGAGATGAAGTTATCTGGGATGAATTCCACCAGAAGCATCAGACCCATTTAACAGCAATCCCCTTGTGCTCCCTTAAAGAAATAGCAGTAAAAACCAAAACAACCCCCCACACTCCCTGTGTGTAAACATCAGCAAAAACTAAGTAGTTTAATATATTTTGCAAAAGTAAAACCAGAGTAAATGCTTTGCCTCCAACACATCAGGAACATATTATTACCACATTGTCTTCAGCGATTATTGAAGCAATGCATTTAGATGCTCAGGGAGAAGAATGTTTGCTAAAATATTGTTATGTAACATGGGGAAAATGACTAATTCTGCCCTTGATCTTTTCCTATTTTGCTCCAAGTAAGAGTCATTAGAACCCGTTCTCTGGTCGAAGCAGCAGCACGGCCGAATTCTGACCCAATTCCCCTGGTGGCTTTTACAGTGGGCTGATCCTATCCCAGGCAGCTGAGCTGTTCCAGAATTACTGAGCATAACTGTCTTCTGAATCAGTCCTCCAGGGCTGCATTTTCCAAAGACAGGTGGAATAAACAATGCACATTTCTCCATGCTCCCTGCTGACAGAGGTCAGAGGTCATTTACTTCCCGTTCCTCATGACTTGTGAGGAGTCTGGAGCCTTACACATGAGCCAAGTGGGGCCAGCTCCATCCAGCAGTTGTGTGCATACTTCAGCAACTGCTGATTCACAGAGTGGGGTTGCTACATGAATTCCTCTCCTGACAGCAGATGTAGAAGATGAAGACCTGCTCTGTGTATCCTTATTTCCAGTCCATTTGCATCAACAGTATACATACAAGACAAATAGACCTGTCTGTTCTTACAGACAGCTACGAAAAGCTGACATTTTCCTATCCTAGTGGAAAAATAAAAAACACAAACAAACAAGCAACAACTACAAAAAAAGAAAATCAGAGGTAGAAATTTTTTCAATAGCCTTTTTTAAGCTGTGACCCAATCCAGCCTGTATTGGAGTGCAACCTGTCCTGTGTATACAGAAAGAAGGTGACACTGACCCTGGGCTGTATTCACAGAAGAGTCCTAGTTACAGCCAGTAAGAAAAAACAATGTTGTTTAAAGCTCCAGGAAGGCCCCTGACTTCCCCTCCTAAATGAAAAATTTGCATAGGAAATGCCTAATCCTGCCACACTTTTGAGAATCAGCTTTTCACTAGTGGGAAGAAAAAAAAATCTGTTCTTGGGGTTTCCTTTCAAAGCTTTTAGATTCTAGCCTTCAAAACATGTGATTTAAGACTTTCATTCTGGGGGATAACTGGGGTGAAAACAGAAGTTCTCAGTGATCTTCAGCTGAAATCCATTTCATGGGCAACTTTCTCCCTAAGTCACTGGAGAGGCAGGGATGGGTTTTAGCTCTCACAAGGCTGTGTTACCCATCAGGTGATATATCACAGCTCAAGTATCTGCAGTCCTGATCAGGCTGGGATTGTTTTTTATCCTTCCTATAACCTCCATCCAGGAGCATTATACTATGTATGATTAGATAGGCTGGACAAGTCTACGTCTTGCTTAGCTTGAAGTTAAGAGGGAGAAAATTTATTGAAATCAAGTATTTGGGTTTTATCCAGATATTTCCACAGCCAGAATCCAGCACCTTGGGGCCAACCCTATAATATTCTCTCCCTTTTCCTAAGATTGAGGTTCAAAGGCACTTATGAAGCTCTGTCACTGCATTAGCCCATTCCAGTGAGATTTACCCAGTCTGCCACAGAGATCTTAATTGTCACCCACTGGACACCCAATACAACACTTCTGTTATTTTTAATTAACCACATCCAAAATAAAATTACTGGCTCAGTCCTCAGTGAGTCTGACTTGAATCCATGTCCCCTCAGTAACAAGGGCTGCTCTAAGTGGAGGAAAATGCATCAGCCTGCTAAGAAATGGTGAGGCAGAAAGTCCCTGACCATACCAGGAAGTTCTGGAAGGCAAACAAGTCTCCTTCTCCAGCTAGAGGCACCAGGGCTTATTTTGCAATTAGGCAAGAGAAGATAAAGGGGAAGCAAATTTCCTGCTGTGATGGGGTATTTGCAATGCAGTCCCTATAACTGCATCTCATTCCTAGCAGTACCAGTCTACACAGTGCTGGGTTATTATGTAGTGTCTTGGACTGCTTGGAGGTAATAAGCATTCACCCAAAATGGACTGCTATTAGCCACTGGCAAAAGCTGATTATAATAGTGCCAGCACTCGAATATGTTTTCCACCCATTTACAAGAGGAGTAAAATAACAGGAGCGAAAAAAAAAAAAATCCCATTTGCCAGTGTTTGGAGCGTAGTGTGCTCTACATACAATTATCGAGAGAATGACAGGAAATTGACCCATTTACTCAGAAAAGTTCCTATCGTGTTCTGCACTATTTCATTTCATGCCCATTTGAGAACAAGTCATTTCTCTTCAGGGCAGAAGATAAATTGTCAGCTCGTACACACATCTCTTTCCATTGCCAGGCACAAAAATATCACAAAGAAACATTTTCCTGCCCTCTGCTTAATTTTCTTCTTCTTCTTCATCTTCTCTAATAAATGGTGCTAACTATAGAAGTCAACAGACTGTAAATAAACTCAATTCTATTCCTTCCTTACCTTATGATTGATTTTTGGACATAATGTATTCCACCCACAAGGTCTTGTCTGATTCAACTGCTTTTCTCAGCACCAAAGAAAAATCAGATAACCTCAGTGGAATAGCTTCATGTAAAACCAGAAACATTTGTCAACTACAGTTTTCCTAATGGTACATTGCAATACAGGCTGTAGAGCACATCAGTGCCCACCTCTGTGTCAGCGTGGGGAGAGTTCTGTGTGTTTAGGCAGAGGGGCTGCCAGCAGGGCCATTTCAGAAACAGCAGCAGGAAAAGGTGCTTGGGTTACGTATGCAAGCCTTGGACAGGGCGTGGGGAAGCCCCAGGCAGCCTCCCAGCTCTGCCCTTGGACTTAGCCTGCCCATTTGAACAAACCACTTCTCCTCTCACTTTGAATATGTTTGACAGAGGGCAAAAGAGCAACTGGATCACCATCACGGACAGGAAATTCACACAAAAATTGCTGTCTTCAGGACTTAGAGACCTGAAGACAGCAAGGTCCATGGGGGAGAGGCAGCATGTGCATATAAGAAGAAAAAAGGACATCATGGAAATGTCTCTATCTACATCCTAAGCTCAGGTTTCTAGAGACCTAAGCTTGCTGTTCCCACTCCATTCAAGTGGCAGTGCTCAGCTCTGGTTAATATCAAGGACATCAATCAGCAGAGAATTCCACAGCATCCCTGATGGAAGTGCCAGCAGTCTGGGTTTGCAAGAACACAGGTGTCTCCTGTGCCCTACAGCTGGAGAACTGCTAATGTAAGGATGAGCTTCAGGCACAGAAGAGCCAGCACGGCAGTAATTCTGTACTCCCCAGCTCCTGTCAGATCCATGAAACACCATTCCAGTCCACAGCTGGTTTCTTTGTTCCCTCACAGCAGTTTCTTGAGGTTTAAATTAGAGCAGCTCCAAAAATCCCCAGCTCACACAACTTTTTGTGCAGCTGGCATGCTGGCCAGTGCACCCCAGCTTATCCTCCAGCCCTTGCTCTGCAAGGTGCATCTTCGTTCTTGTGTCCTTAGTGCACACGGTGCTGAACAACACACTGTCCATTTGCTCTGGAACTTTGTATCTGATCTCATCACTCAACACTGTTTTGCACCTGAATAGTAGCTTCCCTGTGCTCTTCTATCCTGAGGCATCATTTTTAGGAGTGAAAATTAGCAATCACATGGAGCAGAAAATGAGATAGAGAAGGGAGCTTAGAGCCAGAACCAGCCTCAGTAGTTGCAGCACTTCATTCCTATACTGAGCACAACAAAACTCATATTTTGCACAGAAACCTGTCATGGAAAGTTCTGACTTTGACTATGATGGAGATATGGGATGGGAATATCCAGAATATGTACTTGGGAAGTGCAGATGAAAGAAGAGCCTTTTTTCACAAACAAACAAAATATTCAAGGTTCTGCTAATTCACATCTGGACTACTTCCTCTCTCCCTGCCAAACCTGTTCCCCAGGTAGTAAAAGGCATTAGCAGAATAACAAAAGGAGGAATTTCCAAGAATCATATGGAAATTGTAGTCAAAACCAAATTGTTTGGATCTGGTCTTCATCCCATGGAAAAGCTGTTTGCTCCTGCTTAGTACAGAGCCCAGCTGCCTCTGAAACCCAGAGCGTGCACATGCCTACAGGGAATGTGAAAAAGAGGGAGAGAGAAATAAAACAGCTCCCCACTTCACAGTGAGAGGGTTTTCTTCCTCTCTGGCCAACAGTATGAACATCTAGACATGTGCAAGAGAACAACTGAGATCATTACCTGCTGGGGAATAGGATTGCTGTTCCCCTCTGTGAGGGCAGCCAGATTCACTCAACTCCCTAAGAAAAACAGTGGAAGTATTAAGAGACACTTTTACCTTCCTGTCCTCATCAGCTGAGGAAAGAATTTCCTGTGGCTAATTGCACATTTTAGCACCAAGGTAGTGATTGTCCTCTAACTGCAAACATCTGCCTCCAGTCTGGGGGAGAGCCCAGCTGTGACCACAGTTCCTCGGGCACTGGCACCGGGTTGCAGGACTGGATGGTGGCTCCTCACCTCCTGCCCCGTGGAGCACACACAGTCCTGGGAACATGACCATTTCTGAAATGGGGTCCAGCACTGGAGGGGACTGTCTGCAGCCTTCTGCTTTGTGCCAGCCCCCTCCAGTCCTGTGCCCAGCTGCCCACCCCGACAGATTAAAGCACACAGAGGCCTTTGGGTCTCTTACCACGAGCTGAACTCTTCACTCAAGGTCAGACTCAAAGCTCACCAATCCACATACCTGTGGCAATTTCTCCACTGATGGGATATAGCTCCAGTTTTCAATCAGGTAATAGCTTGATGCTTATCCACAGACCAGGCTTGTTGGGCTCACTCTTGGTCTCTTAGAAGATAATCAAATTCTTCCTAACATTGAGAACACATAGGGAAAACACAGGGCTCTTCAAATGCCCTACTTCCTCCCATTGCTTCCCATTCCTTTGTTTAAAAATGTTGAAGTATGAGGTTCATATTAATGCCATGGCTCTGAAGTTCTGTTGATTGCCACCCAAGGGTGAGACCAGGGATGTGACCCATCCACCATTTGTGCAGGAGGAAACTCCCTTGCACAGTTGGAGGAAATTTGCCTCCAACTCCCCACCTCACTTCATACATAAATTCTCACCTTCTCTCGACATGAAAAGAAAAAAAAAAAAGAAGGAAGAAAGAAAACAAATATCTTCCTCTGCCAATACATGCATGTGTACATGCACAAATACTTAGGAAAAATTGAAGAATCTGTAGATGGAGGGGTTAGTGCCAGATTTTAAAATTATTAAACATTATGTACAAAGAAAACATAATGAGCTCCTACGGGATGTAGAAAAAATTACCCATGAATGAGACGAAAATGGATAACCACTCCTGGTTTGCCACTGGTGAATTATTTAATAATCACTCCCCAGCAGATGGAATATATTTATCTACCCCATTGGAGCACACTTTGCAATTTATTTACACTTCTTTAAAATATGATTATTTATTTAAAAAATAAACAAGGTAACCACATGGGAAAAGAGAAGGAAACAATTTTAGAGGGGGGAAAAATATGTTTTGAGCTTTTCAGTTAATTTTAGGGAATTTCCACAAAAATTAACTTGAATCTTCCTTACTTGTACTTTAAAAAGCAGAAATTGAAAAGTCTTTTGATCAAGCCAGTCTAGATTCTTCACACACTCAAGTGGATCACTTTGTGAGATGGGGTCTCATGTCTTTCATTAGCCACGCTGTTTTGGGCACCACAAATCGGATTCAGCTTCTATTAATTTTAAAGAAAACATTTAAATTGGGATCGGTGGGAGCAGGCCCATAACTTACATTAATTTGTTTTATGGGATCCAGTCCCTTAGATAAGTTAGAGTGACTCTAACCCATGGCTCAAACAGCACTCAGCCTTGCCATTTAATTAGCTACTTATTCTAAAATGCAAAGGGTGCCATTTAGCAAAGCTTGAAAATGCAAAAGGTACCCTTTAGTGTCGTATAAGTGCATAAATGTACTGCCTGCTCCCAAAATTAAAGCAGCAGTTGTGAGCAAAAGACTCTGCCCACTCAACAGCAAAGTGTGCTACTGATAATTGAAGACTCATTTGGACAAACCTGAGGGAAGGTCCATGAGAGGAAGGAATATCTTTCCTGGGCAAATATCACATCATTTCAGATTTAATTCAGGCTTCCAGATTCTTCCTGTGCAAGTCTGTGTGTATGTACAGGTACACATAAGCCATGGAGAAACTCTATTACCCAGCTGGGCACAGATGTTTTTAGGAGCTGGAATTCATCTGGGAGAGAGGAGGTCAAGAGAAACTCTGCAGTGTAACACAAGCTTTCATACTTTGCCCAAAGAAAACAAAAAAAACCCCCAACCCCAAGCCCTAAACCACTGTTCCCTCACCAAAGAAAAAAATAGTTGCTGTTGGTGAAACCTCTTCACAAGTTTTTCAACAATCATTCTAATTTTCTTTAAAACCAGTGAAGTTTATTTATATATCTCAAATGTGAAGTGCCCCATGATAAAACCATCAATGGTTGAGACATAACACTTTCTTAAGTGACTAAAGAATTAGATGACTTAGTAGTAAGAGTTTAAGTCTCATTGTCAAGAGTGGGTTTAGCAAACCAAAAGCAGCCAAATCCTCAGTCCTTTACATGTTTTTGAAAAAGTTTCTCCAGACCCTGATGATATTTTCTCTCTCACACCTTACTTCCCCTTCCCAGACCAAGAAAATCTGCAACTAAGACGAATCAAGAATAGGTATTTTATAAAAGATTTCACCTCAAAAAAAGTAGAAATCTGACAGACTAAAATCCAGCTGCAGGCATTGATGTCAGTGTTTTATCAGCTAGCTAGTTCAGCAAAAGGGCTGCTCTATAAATAATCAAGTATAGTGAATGCCATACATGAAGTAAAAATGAACTACTAGAATACTCTTACTTAGTTCAGGTTGAGGAGAGCAAATCAACGTGTCCTCCTTACTAGGAAAAGGCTCAAACATAAGCAAATCCTCTCTTGAACTGTGAATGCTGCACTTTCAGGAAAAAAAATCCAAACTGACCTCTACAATCCACTGTATAATATTTCTGGAAAGAGAGAGATCAGATTTCAAATATTACTTCCACCACAACAATCTAACATGTGAAGACAGACAGTAGAGATGTGCAGGTCTCCGGTGGGATGTGGACAATACAGACAAGGGAGCAAAGTCCTCCCTATGTACTCCAGAGAAGGAAAGATGGAATGTCAAACACCTTGTGTGGAATAATGCACTCGCTTATTTTAAAGACAGAAAGGATTAAATACATCTACATAAAGGAAAGAAAAAGTGTTTAAACAACAATAAAAAAAAGATTTAGTGGCATTAATAAAGAACTCCCTTAAACCAGCATGTCACCATTAAAGTAATTAATAGGGCATGCAAGACAATTCAGTGGAAAGTGAGCAGTGCTTGCATTAGAGCCTTTTAAGTTTTCACATGACTTCAAGACAGACTATGGCATTCCTGTGCAAAAGTACCCTCTAAAAAAGAGACGGGGGCATTCAAGTCTATAAAAGAGTGATTTCAAAATTTAAATGATATGGTCTAAGTCTAAAATGCAAAGGTTAAGGGAATATTAGAAGGGCAATAATTCTATCTTATTAAACTTTTATCCAAAGTGACAATAAAATGTTCAAAATGAATTAAGGACTTTATTAACAGATGCAGAGGCTCTATAAAAAGAGTTTGAAATCTAAGTACCAGAGAGGAGAGGTTTAATTTCTTTTTGTCTGGATGGAGGTGATATAACTATAAAACTTCAATCTTATTGCCATGCCACAGTGAAAGTAAAACTGTCAGTGGTAATAGAGCAAATCAGGACTGCTTTCTCTCCCGGATCTGCTGCAAGGGCCTCTTTCCAGAATATAAGAATATACACATTCTGTGTATGGCATTGATCCTGTAAGTGAGAGACACATGTGGACAGGTTATGGTCTGATGATTCACCTGGGCTTCTGCTGGTTGCAACAGTCCCAAGGTTGTAAGTACAGGCAAATTATATGGCCCATTTCAAATGAGCACTGTGCAAAGATTGGTGCTGTGCCACCAGGGACTCTTCAGAACATTTCAGCCTTTCCAAAATGGAATTCACTGTTTCAGGACAGTTTTAGACATTTTACTTGTTTATTAGTATCTGTATGTAGTAAGAGGATAACACCACTTTCCAAGCCCTTGAACAAAGGCATTTCACTACTTTAGAATGATCAAGTTTAAGCCAGCTGTAAATCTGTGGAACAGGCTAAAAAACAAGCCTTTTTCTGAAAATTATTGCTAAATGCTAGATATGATTTAGACCACAGCTCAGCTCCGTTGGGGCATTTAGCAGCTCTGATTTCGGCCATTGCTAATTTTTCCTTCTGTTTTGCTGCTCTTAAATTCTGGCAACGTGGTTGCCTTGGTGATGGCTGCAGTGCCTGTGGCAGATGCACTGGAAGACATCCTGCAAGTGGTTTGGCTTTTTGGGGAACTCTTGAGCCTTTTGCACGTTGGCAGGAATGCTGTGATGGCCCCCTGTGCCTGTTCCATTCCCCCCACACCCACCAGTGTCAGCACTGGGCACAGCCTGGCCCCCAGCCTGCCCCATCACACCTCCACAGAGCACCCAGGGCTCAGCCTCTCTCAGTCCCCACGGAGCTCCATCATGCTACAGCTGCCCCCATTCCCTGCTGAGGAGCCCAAAAGTCACCTTTAGGGATTCCCACATCCTTCTTTGGCCCTGCAGCACCCAAGAGAAGAGCATGGCTCCTCAGAGGAGCAACTGACTGCAAATTGCCAGAGAGACTAAGGATGTCAAACAAATATTTTTCTTTTCACAACAGAACATAAATATTTGGCAGCACATTTAATTTAAAAAGTCTAGAAGTTACTCAGAGAGATTGGCGAACGTTGCTATGATGTTCATTTGCTTCCTAAAATATGACCAGTCACAGATGGCTTGCTGTAGGAAATATTAAATAAATTTTTTAAAGTGTTGTCTGGCTTGAACACAGATTGCATTTACACAGATACCTTTGTTGGGTGGAATGCCAAGATGGTGTATTGGTTCAAACACGACCTTAAACAAAAAACTACCTTGTCAGGAGCTAATGGAATATTCATACTTAAAATCTCAATCCCTGATAACATCTCAGAATTAATTTACATTTCAATACTGTTATTTTTCCCCCTCTTGCTGTATTTCCCTACACAAACAAGGGAAAATATCTGGGTTTGGTCAGCAGCAAATTTAGGTTGTGGGCACAATAACCATTGCTTTTTACATCTTTGAAGTAGTTTGAAAAAATACCTACAAAAGAATATTAAATTACAGGAGAATCTGGAAGGGCCACTCGGTGTTAAGGAGTCAAACAGCAAGGACGCAAATACAATGAGCTGCAGCATTAAACACATTAGTAGATTGACTTCAGCAAGAAAATAAAACAATACAAAGACTTTTTTCAATGGCCAGCATCTGCAGGAGCACATTCCTACAGTGACTAAAGACTACAGAATCTGTGCTTTATAACCTCAGACCAAAGAGGTCACGAAGATTCTTGGTTTATTTCTTTCTATAAAGCTCCATTTTTAAGAAAAACAAAAGCCTTTGAAACGTGGTCATGTAACATAAGAACTTCCACCAGCTTCTAACGGCCTGCACTTCCTGCACTGCCTCAGAGAGCTGCATTGTAACTCTGCTTTGACAGTTACAGCATCAGGTGTGGAAAACCTATATGGTGCTCTGGTGTCAAATGTTTGTCAGGAAACAGCAGCCAGGGGAAAGCAGGGACAACGCTGAGTGGATCTCATCACTCATTTTCAGCAATCCAGAGTGAGTTCCATGCTCATGGATGTGTGAGGTGCCATCCCTGCCTAACCCCCACAGAGCCCTCACAGGGATGGGCACACGCCGTGGGACCGACGGTCTCACTGACCACATCAACCTCTCTGCTCCTCAGAAGGCTGCTACCTACCAGTGCACAATTATCTCTTGTCCCCAGCAAATGCCACAGCATCAGAGTTGAGCTACAATCTGTTTTTCCTTCTGCCCAAAATACCCCAGTGGATGATTTATCTCTTCTGTCAATATTGTACTTGGCCCATAACTTTGTAATCAATGCACATGAGATGAAACGATAGTCTTAAAATTTGCTTTATCCCTATGTGAGCACCAAATACCTCTCCATACTCTTAAAATCATTAAACTTCTTCTCCTGTCATCATTCCCATTTGTTGTACTTTCCCCACACTGGCATGATCTTGTTTTTTCTAACCAGAAATCTCCCATGCCCACTGGGGTTTCTGTGTTCGTGATAGCAAGTTAAACAGCTTCCCCCACTGCAAACAAACATCACATGCACACAAATCATGTCTTGGAGTGAAGAGCAGAGGCAGACACTAGAGGGAGGATCAACTCACAGACTGAGCTTTTGCCAGAGCAAATTCCTTGGAGTGTGGCTTCACCAAGGAGACGGCTCAAGTGGCATGCTGCAAGAGCCTGCTGGGCTCCCTGGCACTCAGGCTTGCTAATCACTGTCTGGACTGAAGGAAGAGGGCATCTGGAATTGAGAGTGAGCAAGACAAGGGTTTGCTCTCTTCAAAGCTGCTCAGGGAACCATACCTGCAAAATCCAAACACCCAATCCAGGACAGATTCAGCTCTGTTACTCACAGGTACTGACTGCAGTATGCTTTGTCAGCAGCTCTGCACAGGAACACTGGTAAAAATAACCAATACTTCACGGTTTGTTTATTTCAGTGAGTTCCAATTTTTTTTCATGTCTGGACACTGCAGTGCCTTGACATCACTGCATTAGAAAGGACAGAGCTCCATAATACGTGGATCTGATGGAAACACACACCTAAATTACAGGCCTAATTTCAAATAAATCACAACCTTTCCAGAATAACTGTCCTTGGCAGTTTGAATTGACAAATAACTATGCAGGGTTACAAGCAAGCAGTAGGACTACATGGAAAGGAACACTGTCATGGTACTTTCCACCCTCTTGGGTTTTCCAAGAGCCCTCTCTCAGCTTTCAGATGCTTCTTCATATTTATGTCTGGTTTCTAAACAGCAGAGATTAGAAGAGGGAAAGAAAAGAAAGGTAGTTCCTTCACCTCAAGATCTTGGCAGGCTGAACTGCAAATAGGTAGAAAAATGGGGCATGGAAATCCAGAGCTGTACAGTGCAGGATGTGTCTGGGGTCCTGGACAGGTCATTCAAGCTCAGAAATGGAACAAGTAAGGCTAGAAAACAGCCCTAGGTCTGTCCATGCCTAGACCTTAACTATTCCTAAGAGATGTTTGTCCCACCTGTCCTTAAAGGCTTCCAGCAGTGGAGATCCATGATCTAAACAAACTGCATTTAAACTCCTCAGGGTCAAATCTCCATCTGCAATGTGGAGACAACGCTGTTGCCCTTTCCATAGACTTGTTGTTTACCAAGAGAGACTTTCATTTACTGACACACCAGTCAGAGAGTTTATTACATGGTATCTCCAGATGCTGCTTGGGCAGCAAAGGGTGAAAGCAGCAAGTAGTTCACTGAGGAGGTGGTGAAGAACAGTTAAAATAAAAGAGATGAACACTGTAAACACTGGCTGTTACTTGCCAATACCCATCCACACTTGACTGCAAATGATAAAGATACTACAAAGATGTTATTCTTTCCTTATAAGCCATTTCTGCTAACTTGCAAAGGCAGCAAGCTTTGGGATATGTTCCATAGGGAAAGCTCAACACACAGCTAAAATCCATTGCTAAATGACTTCACCATCCCCTCTACTGTAGCATGATCCATAAGTCGATCTATAGCCAGAAGCCATAAAATCCCATTAGTCCTGCAGAAAGGAGACTATTTTCTTCCAAAGAATATCCAGTTGGTCAGTGGAATTCACCCCCTGAGGTGAGAAATTCACTGAATGGTAGCAGCTGGTCCTTCACAGATTCATCTTTTTAGTCACTAAGAACTCTTCATTTCCCATGGTATAGTTTTCCTAGATTATACATGTCAAATCAATGCTTAGTTCATGTAATCAAAATACGAAAATGTCTCTAATTATGAAAGCATAAGGCAGAGACAAGACTACAATTCAAGTTGTTATGGCTGCCAACACACACAGGAGGAAAGATCTGGATTCTAGCAAACCATCACAAAAATCTCAAGCAAGCCCAGGTATGGAGAAAGAGTCACATTATGGACACACTTTAAAATAGGGGCTATAAAAAGGAATGAAAAGTGATCCATACCCAAAAGAACTTTGCACCACCAAGACATCAGTGAATAGCCAATCAGCACTTCATGCCTAATCTTCCAATACAGATGTGTCTATTAAAATGCTGTCCAGCACTGTGGTACTTTTCCAGAAATATCCCCCTCATGACACTGTTCTCATTGGTAGCATCAAGTTGCTTTACCTTCACAATCCATAGCTGGTCTTCCTCTAAAGCAACACTCTAGTCAGCTTTCTGGAAAGTCAATTACACCAAGGTATATTGGTATCAGAATCCATCACCAAGGTGAGCCCAGTGCAATTCTTGGCAGGGTTTGCTCTCATGCCTTCCAAGAACACTATGAATTTTCCTTCTTACAGGCTTGGTTTGCAGACTTCTTGTCCTGTCCTTGTTGGACAGCAAGATGAATTAGCCCTGTCTTCTTTAATATGAGCCTCTGGGTCTCTACAGAGGAGCCCCTGTAAAGCATTACCTCATCATCCCATGGTACGCTTTCTCCCCTTTCTTTATAATTCCAGTTTAGAAAGGAGGTTATTGACCTCTGCTGATTCCCCCATCCACTCATCCCTACAAAGGAACCTTTTCCTTTGCCTTGTGACAAAATAAGCGGCATGACCCATCCCCAGTAACAGCTGGTAGGCCACTGAAAAAACAGCTGCAGTCTTCCAGAGGGTCAGCTAAGTTCAGCTGTCCCAGTTCTGACAGAAGCTGCTTCATCGACATATTCTCTCACACATTTTTGTACCTCCTCAACCTGGGCTCCTGGAAGCTCCAGGTGCAGCTTATGCAATAGCATCTTGTCCTCCTCTATCTATGCCCCGATTGCACAAGAACATTTACCACTCACAGTAGTAGAGTTGAGCTTATGGCCACCACTCCTCCTCTACCTTCTGTCTCTATTTCTTCTATCAGCTGTTGCTGGGTGGTATCAATAGAAAGGGCTGTTGCACTCTTAAGGGATTTACTAATTTTTCACTTTTACAAATGATCAATTTACGAGAAGTAATAGATCTCCCTTGCCATTATGTTTTTCCCAAGGAATTACCAACTGGGTGCAGACTAACAAAATTATTAATGCTAATAATCAGTGGGAATAAAACACGCCTGTTTTGTGGCTGCTTTACTCACGGACCATTTCTGTTGAGGGTAAGAAACACCCAGGGCTGAGCCTACTGCTGCCTGGCACAGCCCAGCTCCATCTCTGTGCCACGGGAGCTGAGCCTTAATGCTTTTCGATCCACGGGTCACAGGTTCAGCTCCCTGCTGCCGATGACTCACACAGGAGCTCCGAACTAAAACTAGCAACACCAGCTTTTTTCTAGGAGAGGATTGAAGAGCAACATTGATCTCAATGAAATATTTCGAGGGCAGAAAAATTCCACCATGCAAAGAGTGCGTGACTTCTCTTTAGTTTATTTTATATTTTTGTTCTAGTTGTCATTTTGAATTCAAACTCTTTGGAAAGCAGGCATAATAGTCTTAATGATCCCATTGAGCAGTTTAAATTCAAATTGTGGAGCACTTGCAATACCATGCTGGCAGCACTTTCCATAAATTACTCTCAAATTCAATATGTTGCTTGACAAAAACAAGAATAAAGGGCTTTTTACTTTAAAAAGAAGAAAACTTGTATCATAAAAAAAAAAATCTTTAAATTATAGTTTCTCTTTTCTGGTCCAATTTAAATTGTTACATAGTTGCTAAATTAGTGCTGTAATCCCTGCTTACAAATTGCAGAATTATTTTTAAAAATAGATGTAGCTTTACTGCAGGGAACAACCTTACACTTTAAACCCTACGTGCTGCAGGAAGCTGCTCTTGCACAGCTTTCAACCAACCACACTCTCATGCACACAGGGTGAGGTTTACAATACCAGTCACACTGAAGCCAACAGCAGTCTCACCAGAGATTTCAATGAGCACAAATTGAGTTAACACTGACATTTTAGAATGATTAGCAAATTTAAGCTCTCCCAGGTTGCTCCGTGCACCACTGGCTCTCATTGTACCATTTCTTAAAACATCAGCATTTCTCTTGTGTTCTGTTCCGAACTATCTTCTCCTACTGAACTACAGCCACTGATAGGCCAGGAAGTTAAAAGATTGTAAGAGAAAAAAAAATCCTCTAAGATATACTTTTTCCTGCTCACAAAACAAGTAATTGGGAGGGGGGGCAGGGAAAGGTGGAGCACTGTGATCCCAAGTTCAAACCTGGGGAACAGCAATAATCAGGTCAGGACTGCCATACACAACTCTTCTTCCTTCAAGTACTTCCACAGCTTTAGTACATTCATAGAAAGATGATTTCCACCTGCAAAAAATCCTTGTAAGTGATCTTTGGGGATGGGTTTAAGATATTGTCCTTAATATCTCACAGTGCTCAGCAGAAATAGGAAACCTCAATCCCTGGGTCTCCGCAGGGCTCTGCAGAGCATACCCACCATCTCCCCTGCTCTAGCTAGACAGAAATGAGTTTCTTCCTTCTCCTTCAATCATTCATCATTTCTAGCCCACTGCTTCTCTGAAGTCTTTCATCTGACCCTGGTTACTTCTGCTTTCTTGTACCCTTCCCAGTCCCACCATGGTCCTCTCCTCAGGTGGGTCACATTGACTAGGACACAACAGAAGAAACCCTGAGAGGACAGGAGCATCAGCAAGGTCTTGCTGCTTTCTGCATTAACTGCAGGATCTCAGCCCCTCTCAGCCCTCCCCTCAGAGTGCACATCTCCAGCTGCCAACTGCCAGATTGCCAGGAGAGGGGAGAAAGAATGGAAGAAAATTTCCACAGCCTGGAGAAAGTTATCTGGACATCAAAGAACACCCCATTCACAAAACGGCAGCATCACTCTTGCCAGACTGGTGTGTCTGGTTAACCTTGTGTTCAGTCCTTATGATAACACGGTATTTGGACAGCAGACAGCTGGCACTGCTCAACATCTTACTCTTCGGTCTTTTATAACAACAGTTCCACTGATATTATGCTTAGCCTTTTCCCTGCTCTGAGTCCAGTGTTAAAATCTCTTCAGCTACATAGAGGAAGCAAACCAAATGTTCTTTTGTCAGTAATTTGTCCTGTAAGGGAGGGGGAAAATATGCTGGTAACATACTGCAGACACAGCGTTCATCACGTGCACTGCCGTGCACTGGTTACACTGGAAACCCTATCATGGTATTTCATGTTAACTTCACTGTCATAATGACTGGGAAACATCTGCCTCCCATTAACACTTTAGGTTTTACAGTTGCTTTTAGTTCAGCAGAAGTGTCTTAATGGAGAAGACTGGTACTCTTTTAGAAATAACATCAATAATGAAAGAATCCTTGGATGCAGAGCAAAACCAGCAAACACATTGGCAACAGAACTCTCTGCACTCAGAAAATATAACAGGAAATGATAGTGATGGGCTTTTGGGTGGGAGGATTTTTGTGTGAAAGAAATTAACTCTGGTACTCAAATTCCCATTAAGAAAAATATTTCTTTTCAAAAAGGTGATTGATTTCCTTAGATGATAATTCAGACTTTTGGGGAATTTCATCTTAATTGGATCACTGATAAGTAAAACCAGAAACAAAACCAACAAAGAAAACCCCTTCTGCAGGCTATTTAGGCTTGGTACTGACTAACCAGTAATTAAATACAGCTCTTCACAGTAATCTTAATTATGGCTTCACTACACCACAGCTAAGAAGAGTCACACAACAAACTGAGAAGATTAGCCAATCCTAATTGTTGAAAAACATTTATTTTTGTTTTTGTGCATAGTTTTTGTGCACATAAAGCCACAAGTCACACCAGTGAATTATTAAAAAATAATCAAAGTCTTCAAGAATTTATATATCACAACTAGGCAACTGTTACTAGGCAAGTATTCGTTTATTTTCTTTATATAAATGGAGCCTCTATGGCTTGCATGAGAGGTCAAGAGTTTTCAACTTGGGAAAATAGGGATGTGTGCTAGAAAGTGTGAATTAGGTAGACCAGAAACAAGTTTCACTGAATTACTCACACTTAGACCAGCTGAGAACCCTGTTTTCTCAGCTGGCTACTGCCATGAATTAGCTGTGCAGTCTTGGGCCAGTCACATCTGCTGCACCTTCCACGGGAATTCAGGTCCAGAGGAATCTTAGTCAAAGTACTTCAGTCTCATTGACTTTCTACAGATATAAGATTCCTAGTATCCAAGCTATTTTCTGATACAAGGACTTTGGGAAACAAAAAATACCCAACCCATCTTCAAAAACCAAACACCAAAAAAAAACACAACCCCAAAACCAACCAACCAATCAAAAGGAAAAAGAAAAAAAAAAAAAACCAAACCAAAACAAAAATAATCAGAGGCCACAATTCAGCAGAATGTGGCTAGACAGGCTAGATTTTAAGCAGGTCATTAACTCTCAGAGTTCAGGCTAACTGCATCACACATCTAAAAGCATCTAAAGACAAAAGCAGTCAGACTGTGCCTCATCAATTTAAGGGTCTCATTCATCTGCAAGAACTTGCAAGCCTAGCTCAAAGCCTCAGTGTACTTAGGCATTCATTATCCTACTGAAGGCAATGCAGGCTTTATTCCAGTGAAAAATCAATGAGGCATATGCTCTAGGACACAAATTCCTCAGGCCTAAAGCCAGTGGCATGGCAGAAGCCTAGATCCCTTGTAGATCTGGCTTTCAACACAGCAGAGTCCTGAGCTTTCTGAAAGACACTGAGACATAGGCTCCCGGTGCAGGAACTGTGGCAGCTCCCAACACTTGTTTCTTCCACACTTAAGATTTTAATATGTGCTTGGGTTTTGGGGTTTTTTTCTTTACTGCATCGGACTGCCAGATTCCTGCTTTCCATTTTCCACTCACAGTACCAGCTGTCCAGCTACATACATGCAGCTCCATCAGCATTGCCATCCTTCCCCCTGCATATGCACCAGCAGATGGATCCAGACGTGTTTTGGGTTAACTTCATAACCATGTTTTTGTGGACTGCATGGATAAACATTTAAAGGCCCCTTCTGGTTATATAAAAGGAAGCTATTAAACGTTTACTCTTCCCTGTGTACTCAGAGCTGCAAAGCCGTATCACAGAACATACAAACGCAGATGCAACCAGGCAATTATCGTTCCTTTATCCCTTAAATAGATAGAAGATAAATTTGAAAGAAAATGAGGAACAGAATCCTTCTCCCTTTCCTTTTTTATCCTTTTATCTCCCAATGTAGGAAGTTTACTGAACCCTTGCCAACAATTCACTCAGGCTAATGAAGTGTATAAGTAATGGGATTAAATAATCTTAAACCATTACTACAGTGGCTAATGCAGATGTTTTCCCAAACTAAAGCAGATGAGTGGTGTAGAATGCATGCTTGATTTAAAAAAGAAGAAAAGAAAGTATCAATCTGCAAGCATATGAAGTCAATTCCAGCCTGAAGTCAATGAAATGTTTAATTCCAGTTACATAAAAGTTGTTCCAATTATATTATGAATGCACCTTCCTCAAGTCTTCAGTGGTTTGCATGTGGTTAAACTTGCCACAAAACAAAACTTAAATTTTTTATGGCACAATCATTTTAGTGCAAACAAAAATAGGAATTATTTAAAAGGTACATATTCCACCAAAATACCATTTAGCTTTTAAAACGATATTAACAAGGCCCATCTATCACTGCCATTGTAAATAACACACAGTCCTCCCCTTTTTTAATTCAATATTTCAGTAACAATTTCACCGTGAAAGCTCTATAGAAATAGAACAACAAGGTACTGGTGGAATTTTCAGGTATATTATAGTATTATTGCTCTAATTATGACTGGAATGACAGAAATGTCATGAAAAACATCTATTTTTACTTTCAGAAGTGTAAATACAAATCTGGAAGGGTCTCAGGTCCAGCACTTGTAAGAACTCCAAACTGGAAGTTTTGAGAAAGATCTGTCAGTGTTTTATGAATGTTCCGGTGCTTTTCTTACTGTAAGTTACAAGATAATCCTTATATACTCGATGCTAAGGTCAGACCAAGGTAAAGCCTCGGGCACATTATGGGATGTTTCTTTAATTTGGGCCTGTGCAACCTGTGCAACTGTGTACTTGTTATGGGAGCCTCTTAAAATATGCAGCTCCTCAGAGCAACTGTCAATTGTTTGCTGTAAGACCTTGTTGGAGGCATGAAATTAAATTTTAGGGTAATGTAAGCTTCAAAATATATCTAACCCAAAGACCCTTAGTTCAGTAGAAAGTCTTCCATCAAGCAAGGCAAAAGTCTTGATCTAAAAAGTTTTAGTGCTTTCTTGCATCCCACCTCCTTAATCTTAGTGTGCACCACAGTCTGTAACAATTTTGGTATCAGGTTTCTCAATGCAGAAAGCTGAGAACCACAGTACCGCTAAAAAATGACTGCACAGTCGGCTCCTTACAGAGATGAAACAATCACAAAACCCAGCTCTTTCTTCAGCTGTGTCCACTTCAGAGGCAGGTCAGACCAGGAAATGTAATTCACCCAGTAAGCTGAAAAGACCAGAGTTCTTCTGAAGACCATAAAAAAACCTGATGCTCATGGTACTGCCACAGGATTGTCAGATTTTAACTGTAAGGCAACTCCACAGCAATGAAAGAAATAAATGTTTCCCATGTCTGTGCATTAAAATCAGGGCACAAAGAGGAACGGGTACTCACAATGTAGCAGGTTTCACAGTAGGCTTTCTTCTCCACAGCATAGAAAGGCTGTCCCCTCAGCTTGTTGTTGCACGTTATGCAGGTGAAACACTCCACATGGAAGACCTGGTCCATGGCTGTGCAGCCAGTGCCTTCTCCAACGACATTCTCCCCGCAGCGGGCACAGCGTCCTGTCACAGAGGGAAAGGACAGCAGTCACAGCAGGCCCTGTCCCAGCTGCAGAGGAGCTCCCTCCACTCAACCGAGGCTGCATGGAGGGTGAGGGGGATGCAGCAGCTCAATCCACAGAAAAATAATTTGTGGCAAAGACCCAGTGCCTCTGGAAGGCACTCTGGTGCTGGTCCACATGAAAAGATCTAGAAAGGATGGAAACTGGCTCCCAAGACAGCACTCACGTCAGATGAGCTGCTGCAAGCTGGCAACCATTGCAAGGATCTAGAGCTCCAGATACAAACCACTCATCTATCATCTAACCCAGCTACATAGTCATCCTCAGCTCCTCAGTTAGATGGGACAAACCTGTGCCTTAGCTTTGCTTCTACATGAAAGGATTTTGTTGTAGGAGGCCTCATAAAGCTGCCTGGTGGCAGCACAATTTAAAAAGAAGGTTTTGCTTGTACTGCTTAAACCAATTCTCTCAATAGAGCCAATTACTTTTTTTTTTTCCTGTTCAAAGATTAATACAGATTAATATATTCTGTCTATTTAAAGCACAGAAACTATTCCTAAAGAAACTGATGTCTGGATACTTTACTCTTACCATCCTTCAAGAAAGGTGTATCAAAAACTGCTGGTAAAGACTCTTAAGAACAGACAAGCCTTAAGAGCTGTCTGTTTCTGTAAAAGGTCCTTAATGTCAGATACAAATGCATAACAAAAAGTCTGCAGACACACACGTACAAAAGGCTTGCTGCCTTGCTCAGATTGTTGCTAAAGATGCTATGTGGCAGATAGATTTAAAGTGAAGACAAGATTCCCTTAGCTCATGGGAAAAACATTTGCCTAGGGAATACTCTGGTGCAGAGATGATGGAAGAGGTGGGTACAAGGCATACCTTTGCCATTTTTTCCTGCCGTTTGAGTTCTAGAAAATGGAGATAGCCCAGGAAGTTCTGATGTCCTTACATAACTGATGTTGAAAATGGAACGCATTAAGGACAAGGTCAGCCATGCTACACAGAACCCCACCAAAGGTAATAGAGCACTGCCCCACTCAAAATGGTACTCTCCAGTTTAAGAATAACTGGTGACCCCAGCCTTGGGGCCCGGCACTTCTTGAAGGCTTCATGGGTGGAGTGGTGTGGTTGGTGAGGGTAGGAAGGGAAGCCAGAGCTGAGGTACATGCAAGAAAGCAGACTGAGTTCAATACAGAATTATTCATAGAGGCACATAGAAATAATATGTACCTGATAATAATTACATAATCCAGTAATGATACAATGCTCTCTCGCGCCATGGTCTGTTTATTGGCCTTTTTATGCGAATACTGTACCGCTTCCTTCAAGGACTTTGATCTGTCTTGTCATCCCAAGAGCAAGACTGCTGCCCTTCACTGTGCGCTGTCAATGTCCCCACACTCATGACTTCTTTCCTGCCTGTCCCACACTCCAAGAAGCTACATTCAGGGAACAAAGCAGGTAAGCTACTTTTGGATCCCTCAGGATGTGGCAGGACAATATATATACACATTTGAGATATATTAGGAAAGCTTGGAAAAGAACCCAGATCATTACGATTTGCTACAATGGCATAACTGTAGTTGGCTTTATACAGGACAGACAGTTCCTGACTCGAACAGCTCCCAGCCTGAGCAATGTAGAAGAAGAACTCACCAGATGAATCCAGACAAGTCTGGGAACCCCCTAACGGAATTAATAATGCTGTATTTAAACTTAACTTTCCTTAGCATTTGTTATTAGGATTGTCACTATTGTGCTTTAATCACTCCACTGAAATACTTCTCCTAGAGAAGTGTCTGCTTATTTTTTATGAGCAGAAAAGGAATTCAGGTTTCCCAGCATGGTGGTGAGGCTACAGAGCATGGGGGAAAAATGGAAAAAGCCATGAGGGCTAGGAAGAAAAAACCCAAACCCACTGAAGAGAACCACAGGAGCGAGCACTGCACTGAGAAGAAGGCAGAAGAAAGAAGGCAGAAGACACCTCCTATGTCCCACAGGAGAGCTCTACGCAGCCCTGCATATGGACAGCACAGAGCTGCTCCAGGGCCTTCTCCAAACATCTCGTGTAGCTGGGCTGTAATACGAAGAGATGTCTGGGGAGCAGTTAATATCTCTATATATAAAACATGAAATTGAAAGCCATTAGTGTATTACTTTACACAGTGTTTTTCCAGAGGGAATATTCCGCTGAAGAATTTATTTTCCCTAGTGTGCCATTCTGTGATCATCCGGTATTATTTTTATGAGGCATTTGGACATGGAATAATGTAGTGTCTATGCAAACACTTCTCAGCTTTCTTTGTTAACATCTGAGCAGAACATGTGGGAATCTTTTCTACCCCTCCTTCTCTTCTCACATTCATTATTTAGCCAGCTCTTGTGTGCTTCAGCATTTATCTTCCTCTTTGACCAAGGCATATCCCTATTTGCTGAAGAAGCTGTCTACATGGATACCGTACTTCTGGCTGCACTTGTGCCAGGAGACCTGGGTCTGTTTCCTAACTCAAATACATACTCCTGTCATCTCTGACAAGTCACTCAGTGCCTTTGTACCTCTGTCCCCCCTTGGAGCAAAGGGCATAAAGACATTTTTTCTGCCTCCCAAAGGTTCCCTGAGGCTACATTCCCCCATAGCTCCGAGGTATTCCCCAACTACACTGCTGGTGGTCAGATTCAAACCAAAGAGCAGCACAACATGAGAGTCTTGGCCAACTTCTCCCCTTTAAGTTGATTTCCTGTGGCTTTCCTTCCTCTTTCTGGGTTTTTCCACAGAAGATTCCCACTGAGGCAGCGACAGAACTTAACCTGTCCACATTATAAGAAGTCCAGTTTCTGCTATTAAGTACCCAGACAGAAATACTCCTATAAACTCTCACACAGGAAAGCTTAAAGAAAGCTTCCTTTAAAATAAGTTTATATGCAAATTATAACACTGTGGCCTTGAGCAAACCATGTTTTTCACGAGACACGGCCACCCCAGTGAGAATCAAAATACAAGCTCTGTGCCTAGCAACTCTCCCAACTGACTCACTCACCCAAAAGGTAAAAGCAAATAAGCCAAAATATTCAAATTTGGGAGCTTACTATTGGGCGGCTGGATCCACTTAAAGGCACATGGGCAAATACACAACCGATCTGGTTTGCAGCAATGTGATCACTGGAGACTGCACCTTCTGCAGACTTTGGTGCAATCTGGGAACTCAGAAGACTTCTGCAAAAATGTGTCTCTTCTCCCAACTCATGCAACTCGCTCAAATGTAGTTTAAAATGGCTATTAGTTTCAAGTGCTGGGGAGGGAGGAACTGACAAGCAGACAGGCACATGCACACAGGCAGTGAGATTGCACAAGCCTCATTTCCTTAGAAAACCAAAAAAACCCCACTAAAAACAATGCATCTATCATTATGTCTGATAAAAACAAAACAAAGGTCTGCTTTTCCTGTGTGCCAGTTACCAACGGCGAAGGTATTTGTGGTTGGGCTCACCACAATTAAGTGCCCACACATGTTCCCCATTTTAATATTTTCACACTGGCTCAAATAACCCAGTCCGTTGTGTGCAGAATACCCATGAGTGAATGCAGAACAAGTTGCACTGCTTATTGGGAAAGAAGTAGCAAAGGCAAAGTTTGCAAGACTCAAGAACAAACAGATTGCACAAAAAAGATTACACAAATAATCTAAGAGAAAAATAGCAGGCACCGTATTACAGTAGAAACACAGAACAACGTGACCCATTTGCTTTCCACAAACAGCATTTAAAAGGCAGCTTAAAGACAACGGACAAAATTAGCACTAAACTGCATGAAGATGAGAAACTATGTCATTTCAACATTCTTCTTTTGCCCCTTCAGCCCTTTTTAGATCCTTTTTCAAGATCATTTCAGCAAAACTAGAAGGCGATATGTTGGCAGCAAGCCTGAGGACTGGAGTCCTCTATTTTTGCATGAAAGAGGTTCATAACCTTGGCCATGCTGTGACCTTCCTTCAGCCCAGCCTGGCTGCCACATGGTGGTCTTACCTTGGGGGGATGTACAGAAGTGCCCACAGAGGCTTCCCTGCTGAAAATGCCATCATGAGTGAGTGGATCACACAAAAACAGTTCAGCAGCTGAAAGGATACATCAGCTACTATATACTGAAACCTCCTTACTTACTGTCTTCTGTTGTGTAAAAAATTTGAAATATTGTGTATCTGAAGGAAAAGGGGGAAGGAAGAAGAGGAGCTCATATTGCACATGAAGCCAGAAGTGTGAACTTCTTGTTATCTCATTATTATTATTACATGGTTTTCGCCCATACCACCACAGATCCTGGCTGCTCAGACTATAGAACAGATCCATCCCGCTGGGTATTGGAAAAACACAGAACTCAAAGAAGGGCCCAACTGCAGAAGTTTACAACCTAATACAAGCAATAACAACTGTGTAGTGATAGGAAATAGAAGGAGACAATCAGGCAAAACCAGTCAGCAAGGGAAGCTGTGGTCTCAGCACTCTAAATGTTTTACTGTTGACAAGGAGTCTGTAGACAGCACAGCAAAAGAAAAGGTTAAGGAAGAATTTGAAAGAGGACCCAGAGGGAGTTTAAAGGAAGTTTAATGGAATGCTTCTGAAGAAAGGACAAAGACAACACAAAAGAGAATGTAAGTGCTTGAAGATTGAACATAGGTGCCTTCAGATGGGAAGGATGAGTTGATATGTCACTAGAGAATACTAGAGAAAGAAGTGTGGGAATAGGCCATTACAGGTCATGCAGGTAAAGACATGAAGCTTCTGTCTGATATGAGGCAGAAATGAAACCAGAGGAGAGATGTTTAAGAGTTGGATTTGATGAACCTTGTGGGTCCCTTCCAACTCAGGATATTCTGTGACTCTACGACTAAGAGGCAAAAATTATTTGACCTAAGTTAAAAGTCAGAGAGTTACTTCTGCAGCTAGTTGAGCATGAATAGAGAGAAACTGCATTTCTTGAAAAGTATGTTGCAGGGATTCAAGGTCACTGGAGCTTGGATGCATGTTTTAACTGTGAGGATGAATAGGAAGGGCCATGATCTGAGCTGTTACTCAGCAAGATTATTAAGATTTGGCCAGAAACTGGGCACAATCTGGAGATGAGGAATTAGGCACAGGGTGTCCAGCCTTATGTGGGACATGCATCACTTTTAAATGCCAGATTAGGAACACGAGCAAATGGGACAAACATTCACCACTGAAGATGGATGATGGAATAGGTACATGTCATACTAATGCTTAGCAATATTCTGATAGCAATCACACTGGAGCCTAAGATAAAGGCAATGTAACTCCACACAGGTGACTTGAGATGCTCCTGTTTGCACATCCAGGGACTTCTGTAGCCTTTTCTAGGCTACAGCATTATTTTTCTGTCATACCTACTTAGACATTAAGCCATTGGCAGCACCACTGTGATGTACAGTGCCTAACACAGACAATTCAGGCGGTAACTACAGATGCCAAGAGCAGAGAAAAGCAGGGAGAAAATGTGCAAACCTTTCCACAAAAGGCTTAAATTCATGAATTCAAAGCATGCATTCTATGTAGAGAAGAGATAGGGGATAATTTTCTGATAAAAGCATCAAAGTAGGGAGGTTCTGCATTTGCTGAAATGTGGGGAAAAAACATTGATATCTCAAAAAACTCTGCATGATGGAAAAAATTGCTTCCCACCTAAGTGTACTGTGGGAATACACCACAAGGTCATCTCCTCAGTGCCTATCAATTACAGAATTTCCCTTGATCAGCTAAGTGTATTCCCCAGCTCTCACTGTAGCCCTGATACACAATGCAAGAAAGAACTAAAAAAATATAGCATGCTGCCTTACTAAAACAGTACCAAGTACACTTTTAAAATATATAAATACATTGAATGAAATATCTCACTAAAAGTTCCCCCGGCAGCCTCAAGACACCCAGTATTTCTGCTGCATTATTTTTCTAATCATCTCTGTTTAGAGTTCGCCAGTGAGTGCATTTTAGAGATTCATGACACATTCTGCTTTTGGATGGCTTTGAATCAGCTGGCAGTAAATGTGGAAAAATCATTATTCCTAATGAAGAAATATTGATGACAAAACAGCATTTCGAGGACAACGTTGACCATAAGTCAACAATGTAATAAGACTTTCCCCTCTCTCCCTCCTCTCTCCTAGTGACTTTCATCCAAGGGTTTTCAAGCATTTCCCAAATATGTGGGATTCGTCAGGACACCTATATCAGACAGGCACAATTACTCCATTTTATGGGGATACAGGAGCAGAAATTGATTATTAGGATAACAGTGTAACAGCAGACCTTAACTTAGTACACCCTAATCGAGTTAAGTATCAGAGTTAGAGTTCCTGCAACTCTGAAGTACCCAACAGGTCCTGGGTTCTTTGATTCATCCAAAGTGAATAGAAGAGGGATCTCTGATCCACAAGGGAGGGCTTATGTCCTTCTACAGTGCATGGGAGAAATGTGTCTAACTGATTATGCTAGACAAAGATGTGTTGATCATATTTGTCCCAGAGTGATTCTGACATTTTGGCACTCAGGGCACTGCAATAATAGTACAAAGGAAAACCCAGAGGCATTTTGTACATTTTGTAGAAAACTGTATTATTTAGCTCATCATACTCTTGCCTTCCTTACCTACCCATTTCTTGCTTTTGAACTCAAGACTTTTCACTGAGTGGGAAGCCCTTGGCAATGGTTTATTGTGCCAGGATCCAAGCTTGAAGTGTCACCATTTGACAGTAGCAGGCTGTATGCATCAGTTGTCTTACACAGCCTTTGGACATGAGACAGATCAATCTTAATTCCCTCTTCTTCAGCAGAAGTCAGAAAACACAGTCTTTCACAGTAAACACAGCTCCATGCTGCAATGTGTGCCTGAAACACTTCTTAAATTAAATCCAAGGCCATGATTTAATTACTGTGTCCTGGTTATTCTGCTTTAACTGTGTTGCACTTGTACTCCAGATGTACAGGTCCCTGCAGTGACCTACTTGTCATTCGTACTGTGCAGCACTGCGCAGTAGCCGCGCTCTCGTGCTGTTTGCATCCCTTTCCTCTGACCACAACACAACTTCACATTCTCACTTTGCTTGGCTGCAGAAACCTGACACATTCTCAGTATGCCCTGGAGGTGCCATTCCACACTACAGAGCAAACGCACTGCAACTGTGCAGGCTCACTCTGCCAACACTTCACCTTCTCACACATTTCTTCACAAGATTACCATCCCAGCTGATCTCCAGGCCTCACAGTGAGCCTTTCCAACACCCCAGGGAAGGTAGAGGACTCTTTGGACACCAACATGCAGGCAGGGAACTTGATACCCACACAGGTTAAATAACCCTCAAAGGGTCATACAAGAAGTTTATGATGTTGCCAGGAACTGAAACAGTATCTTCTCAATCACAGTCTGGTTTCTTTAACCACAAGACCATCTCTGAAAAGGCTTGATGGTAAGAGGGGCCTCTGGCATAAAAACTCCATTTCAGAGGGAGCATCAATCTTGCTAAAATCCCCTCCCTAGAAGGAGGAAATTCCTCCTTGTGTGGACCATGGCATCACTCTCTGGCAGGCTGGCTGACCCACATAGTCTGAGCACACAGAGTTCTGTGCCTCTGCTACTGTCCTCTGTTTACTGACAAAGAACGGCCTCTGCTTCCTTCAACACCTGTGTGGTGGTGATCGTTTATCCATCTACATCCCCCTCTCCTCAACATCCTGGGACACAAGAGACAATTTAGCTTGTTTCTGATATTAGGAGATTACAATGAGAGGTACCTCCTGAAATTATTGCAGCCAGAATGTATTACTGCCACAAAATGGAGAGGACCACTCCTGATTTTCTCCCCTAAAAAAATTATAAATTTAGATTGAACAGGATCTTGAGAAGATGTGGAAATTATCTAACTGCTTCAAAGGCAGCACCAACTCTGTCTACACCATTCTTGACAAACGCTTGTTTCACCTGCTCCTAAAAACCTCTAGCTACAGAGATTTCACCAAGCACTTAGGCAAAAAAATCGCTAGTGCCACTAGTGAACCTTTCTGCCACCCAACCAGGATGCCCCCCGCAGCAAGCCACGCCAATGCCTTTTCGCTCCGCTCGGGATGGATGTGAGGAAAGCGGACAGGCGCGGGTGAGCCGACAGCAGCTGTAAGGAGCCACTGGGAGATGCCCCCTGGCAGGCTGGCGTGTCCCGGAGCCCCACACACCGAGGAGGCGCCGGTCCCCACGCTGGATGATGTGCAGTGAGTGTGCCAGCCCAGTGGGGGTCAGTGATGCTCTACAGTATTTAAGGTCCCAGACACCTTTTTTGCAGCTTTGCCTTTTTTTTTTTTTTTTTTTAATCCTCTCTCTCCCGTTGTTGTTACATTGTGTCAACTTTTTGGCACGTGTTTTACCATGTGCGAACGGCTTGAAATAGAGCCCCGCTTACATCTGGAGACATAAATAAATAAATAAATAAATAAATAAATAAATAAGAGAGTGAAAAAAAAAAAAGAGTGGGAGAGAGGAAACATTCCTCCCTTTGCTAATCGATCAAGGAAATGCAAGGGAGAGAGTAAAATGTACTCTATTTCCTTTAGAACCGTTTCCTCTAATGCCGATGAAAGCTGCCAGATGACGGAGGGGCTGTGTGCGCAGCCAGGAGCCGGGCTCGGGGAGCAGGGAAGGAGCCCCGGGTGTCCCCGGCAGCCCCAGCAGCTGCGGCTCCAGCCCCGGTCCCTGCCGGGCTCTCCGCACACGGTGCCGCCACCCCGGCCGTGTCCCGGCTCTCCCCGCCGCCTGCTGCCCTCCCCGGCGGGCTGGACCGGGCACGGGCATGCTGAAGAAGCAGCTTTACGTTGCAAACGTAGAGTTGGATTGAAAGAAGTTCCTAATTATTCTTTTAATTAAACGCTGTTTCGTGTTTGGGGGCAAGACTTTCAAAGCACCAATTTGTATGGAAAAACCGCAGCCAACAAATTCTTAACTAAGGAGTGCAATCATTTCATTTAGTTAAAAAAATAAAATGAAAAAAAAAATGTATATTTTCACCGAAGTCCTCCACATTCCAGGGCCATTACTCCTCTCTGATTGCATGAAGTCCAAAAAACAAGACACACAAAAAACCTCTTTTTTCTCAAAATAAATATCAGGCAAGAATTATAAAGGCTGTATGAAAGTGGGTGTTTTCCATGCTTTCAAAAGCTGGGAAACCTCTTATTTTATTATACTTTCATAGGAAAATAAGACTTTCTAAACCAAAAATTACTCTTGTCCTTGGAACATATCATTAATGTTGAAATTTTATTCTTATAATCTTATTTTATTTTTATGTATTTAGATGTTACCAATATGTTGTATCCAGGGAATAACTTCAGCAGCCCTCTACTAAAGCCCTGGTGAAGGTGAGGCTACCAGCCAAAGTCCTAGTGGGGCTGGCAGGAAACCTCTCTCTGGGCAATTTATCCCAAAGCTGATTCTGTGGGGGTTTACCCCTCCTAGGAAGGACCTTAGCAACAGTTGCTGGAATAGTTGCTGGCTGAGCTGTAGATCAGACAAATTTTGGCGGTTTTGGTGAATCCAAACAGCAACAATCACTGAGCCATCAGTGACTATCCCTTTGCACTCCCACTTGCAAAGCCATATTGCATGATAAACCCTGGACAGTGATACCACCAAATATATGACAGCACACAAGGTGAGCCAACCATGTTTGTATGAATCTCCTACAGGGGAAGGAAGGCAGGATACCAGGCAGGAATCACTCCTTCTCCCATCCTCATCAGGGCTGTGAGAAGGGGAACATTTCCTGAGCTATCCCCTGGCCCGCTGAGCTCGTTCTGTAATGCTGCACCAAATTTCAGGGTCCTCTTTTGGAAAGCCACAAAAGCCCCCTTGTCAGCACGGGGGTGCCAGTGGCAGCAGCCTCAGGGCGCAGCTGCGTGGGGCAGCTCTGCCCGGCCCGTCTGGGCCCGCGGCAGCTGTGTCTCCCAGCGTGCTGCCCCAGCCTGCTCCCTCCCCGGCTCAGGGGACCCGCCTTGCTGCTAGAGCAGCGGAGGGTGATTGCAGGGGCTGCTGCACCTGACCCTGGCCCTAAGCGATGGCTGGAACGCAGAGCAGAGCTCTAGGCCAGACGAGCTGCTCTCAGAGGCTTGGTGCTCACTGTACAATGGCTCATAAAGCTTCTCCCAGCCACTCTTCCAGCTGGGAAGACCAGTGACCAGCTGTCCACAGGCTCATGCTGCTGCTCAGTGCAAGCACACCTTAAACATAGATCAAATTCTCCTGAACTCTCAGCTTTCTTAGAGATGAACCGAGAGTGCAGTCAGAAGGGAACAGCTAAGACTCACACTGATACAGACAGCAGCCTTTACATCTAGGTCAAAAAAATGAGCTGTCTTTTACCTCATTCCCAAAGGACTGTGGTCAGTTTTGCCATTTCTAGCACAAAAGCGGGCTCAAGGAGCCCAAGCAATGGGGTGCAGCTCCGTGATGTTAGGTGCAGGACGAACACAAAACAAAGTGTCCCCTGTCCCAAAGACTTTCATCTTCAACTGTGTCCATGTTGCACAAGGGCACTTCAGACCACTTCTGTGCTCCTGCCCAGCCAATCCATTCCATAAGCCCCAGATAGGCACCATCAGTGTGTTAAGCAGACTCAAGACCAGCCAAAAATCACATCCATGGCTGGGTATGAATGACTCAATTCACTCTTCCATAGCCTGACGGTGCTCCAGCTGGTATCCTGTAGCTTGTCCAGGCCTCATGGCATTGCTGGGAAGGTGGTGTTTTACCAAAGGCTCTGCTCAGTGGTGAAGATGAAATTGCCTGAATAATGGCAAAGTTTTGAGTCAGAGATGCTCCCTGTGCCATTGGCTCTGGCCTACCAACCTGGAATACCTCCTGCATGCTTGCCTGAGGAAAAACATCTGACAAAACCCAAAAAACAGGGAGTGAACCTATTTCCCCACTGCCAAAAGTGAAAGAAAAAAAAAAAGTGAAAAAAAGGCTGGATCTGACAAAGAATAGTGTCCTGAACAAATGGCAGCTCTCATAGGCCCAACAACATTAAGGCCTGAGGTGCCTGGCTGCATTAGAAGATGTCACACCGAATTTCAACCAGCACCTCATTTATTTCAGGTCTTTTGAAAACCCTGCCTTTCACAATCCGGCACCAGCCCAAAGCTTCCTTGCTGTTTTGAAACATGCGCTGTCTGTGTGTTGACAGCAGCCCTGCCATAAATCACATCCCTCAGGCACTGGAAACCACCTCACCTGTATGCCGAGCATCCACTGTTCCTTGCAATGAATTCCATCACTCCAAGCTTCTTAGTAGAGGGAATCAATTAATGCTGGTATTTTTCTCATTAAAGCAACCTACTAGACAGAGGTTTCCTTCTTCATCCCAAAATCTGAGACCTTTCCAGCCAGGTACAAGGTCCAATATTTGTTTACTCTCTTGGACAAGTAACAGGAATTTTACAACCTGGGATGGAGACTCTGATTCTGCAGGGGATGTTCCTATTCAGAATGACCACATGTCATAATCTTAAAATGTGAAATTCATACTGAAAGCAAAAGTCCTTTTAAAATGTTATCTGATGTTGGTAACACCATATTTATTAGACTGATGTAATTAAGCAATAACTTTAATTCTGCTCCTCCTTTGGGTCATGGGACCTGCTTTTACTCACTGGGGTAGATGGAAAGTAATATTGATAACTCTCTAATTTGAGAATAACCTCCCAGAGGCACATGCTTTATCTGGAGTCCATGACGGAGCACTCATATCAAGTATCCACAGATCATTAAGCTCACCTGACTGCCACATTCTCAGAGTTTGCTGCATATGGATATCAAAGTTTTCTTGCGTGGCTCCCATTACAAGTGAATTAGTGCAAAATATGAGATATATATTTATAACAATTGTTATTTTATTTAAAGAAAGTATGTGGAAATCCATCTGCACAATTGCATGTGTCACTCTCACACATCCTACAGCTTTTGATTCAAAATTAGCAAGGCTTAAAAAATAATAAGTTAAAAGAAATCTCACACCATAAACCCAAGCTCTTTAGTGGCATTAAGTCTGATCTGTTTGAGGTGACGGTTTTGACTCTAAGGCTTGTTGACTAACAGTAGTAGACATAAGAATTATAGGTACTGATCCATTTATCATGATTAAAGACTGTCCTGACATTTCACCTTAAGTTCTCTATGAGGAGGTTCTGATGTTGACTGGCATCTACAGAGGCATGCTTAAAGTACTAGCCATCACTCATCTTAGTACTAATAAAATGTAACATTCTTCCTGAATTGGCTTCCATGCTAAGGGCACCAATCTCTGTCTCCTGAATTATTCACACAATTCACGACCTGAAAATTTTGTGCCAATGGAAACTGAAACCGCAAAAGCTTTCCCTCCTCCCTCCCATGGCTGAACCAATCAGAAAGGACTGATCCAATATCCAGAGCTCATGATGAGTTCTGTCAGTCCAATGCCCTTGAGCAGGCATTAGAAAAGGCCATCATCTGCAGGGATTGTAAGTGTTTGCCAAAAACTTGGTGTTGGAAAATGTCCCGAACATGCCGTACCAGTGACGGCAACTCTGTATGAGCAAAGCTGGCAAATTGCTGTGCTCTGAACTTTCAGGGTGCTCTTCACTGGTTTCCTACATTCATGGAAGTTCACTGTGAAAAGAGTAAGAGTATCTAATCCTCATTAAATTCTGTGGTGTGACAGTAGGGAAAACTGGTGGACTTGTTTACATGTGATAACAGAATCATTTGAAATCCACTAGACATCCAAATTTAGATCTGAAGTAAATGTAGGGACAGTTTATACCAAGCCTGATTTTAGCTGATGTAAACTTAGTTGACTTCTCTCAAATTTATATGACCAAACCCAGAAAGCCAACACTGGTTTAAGTCAGTTGGTTTCCATTTGCATATGAAATGATGCAGCTTTATTATGCTGACAAAGTCAGATGTGATGAGTAGGTCAGAGAAGCTGTTATTCCCATCCCAGCATAGGAAAAAGTGTGGGAGACTTTTGTCCCAGTGGAAAGCCACAACTTACAAACACCCTTCAAAACATAACCTTTTGGAACTTCAAACATTTTAGAAATTGCTTTAATTGTTTTCCATTGTTCTAGGCATCCCTGAATAGACGAGGACCGACAAAACAAAATGCATTATGTAGCTTATGTGAAGTCTACCAGTCATCTAGACCAGATGACTCCAGAAGAGTTTGAGATAAGCCTCAGATCAATGTCCAAACATTAGAACACCTGCAAAAAAGTCTGAGTTCCAGTATTGTTTCACAAGAAAGTCAAAGGAACCTCACCATAGCAAAAAAAGAGACAGACTGGCATTTTGGAAATCATAGACTAAAGTCTTACGAGCTCCTTTTCATGCGGTCTTTTTGTTTAAAAGATCAAGCCACACTTTTATCAATGAACAATGCCTTATGAACAAAAAACCCTTTACTCATGACCAGGCACGACCAGAGGTACCTCTGGACACAGATCTCCAACCCCAGAGCAGCAATGTCCCTCTGGCCTAAGTTTGGGGGTGGCCCCTTTACCAATGTCTGTCTCTGACCCTGAGGCTCCTAAAACTTGCATTATCATTGTGGGGTTTTTTTTTTTCCCTAAGCCCTCAAGAAAGGATGTGACTCTTCCCTGTGTGAGTGAACAGAACAGTTTCCATTCCTCACTAAATTTAGAGACAACAGGGCAGAAAGACACTGAAAGAGTTCACATTACAAGCTTTCACTAGGAGCTGGCCTTGTAACTGACACAGACCTTGTGGCTCTCCTCAGCTGCCTTTCTGACAGAGGGATGCCATGGGGGTGGCAATGCACCAGCTGTGCACATCTGCAATTCACATGCTCCACCTCCTCCACCTTCTGAACTCTTCCTGTGAAGAAACAGTTGAAATAAATCTCATCATAAGCAACCTCCATTTCTCACTCCCCCCCCCTTTTTGTTGCCATGCATGGAAATTGAGTATAAAGGGAATGAGAGGTTATAGTGGTCTTAGCATCAGTGGTGGCCTATTGGAACTACACAAGCACAGCACAATGAAGCCTGTGCTTTGCCATTTTATCTTTAGAAGAAGACAATGGTTTCAGGCATACACAGATAAAAGATGGAGCATTCTAAAATGTCCCACCCAAACATCCACTGTTACTGTAGCCATACCTTCCCCAGTCCTGCCCTTCCACCGTACTTTTCTCCCTCCTCTAAACAACACACATCAGATTTGCCAGCGTTGCAGAGAGTCACACTTGACATGACCCATGTAGGCATCAAAGGCTGGATCAGTTGATGTGAGACATTGAGATGGAGAATGGGAAAAAAAGGAACACCATTAGAATCAGACTCCAGGTAGTATCCTGCACTATATATATGTGTACACACACACATACTTATTTACGTGTGAGGATTTTAGGATCCTCACTAATTTCAGCCACAGGACAGAAATGAGAAGCAGCTGCCCAGCTTGTGGAGATGACAACGACAACACATGACCAGAATTAGTTCCACGTTGGCAGTGACGATCGCTAGGACTTGCCTGTCCAGAAGAGCTGGCTTCATATGACAATCTTCTGTACGGCATAAAGAACCCACATTAGAGTCCCTTCTAAATGCCTCCCTCCAGCTCAGCCAGACACAATTCATGTGATCACAAACTCTGCACTAAAGGAGTGGAAAGTCAATATTGTCATGTTCCAGCCATTCATCAACACAAGTGAAAATTCAAGGTAAAAGGCTTCAGGCTTTCTGCAGTTTTTTTTTGACAGTCCCATGCTGAATTCACTTGTCTTTCACAGCAAGCTCATAGTGAGAAAATAGAGACATTTAAAAAGCTGGGGTTTTTTCAAGTGTAATTTTAAATGACAACAAAAACAACTAAAATTCCTATGAAAAGTATCCCTTCTTTCAACCTGCACTCACAAAGAATGCAGCAAATCATCTGCCCAGCCTGCCCCTGACAGTACAGACAGAATCAGAACATGTACTGAGCAGACAGTAAGTTATAAACCTCTCAAGATATTGTCTGGAGCCCGAAGTTGTTGAGGAAATTGTATATTAAAGTTCAACACTGCTGCTAACTGAACACAGCCTAATTCACAGCTTTAAACAGGCAGTTTAGCATGGCTGGGACAGTGATTCGGAAGGCTATACAAAACAAATAATTCACATCCCACATCCAGCTGTCTCTCTTCAGCAGTGGACAGTGCCTTAGGCTGTGGAAGATGGTTATACCCATACCTCTAAACTCTCAACAAAGGGGTCTGCTATTGCCATGGTGTTTTACTGAACCACTTGTGTTCAATGGGGAGATACATTTTGTCAACTGTCAGAACACATGGCACTACCTGTGCTGTCTTCTTTTGACCCTGGTGCTGTGAACAGAGCTCTTCAGAGGTTTTTGGCTCTTAGCTCATACTTCCAGAAGTAATTATTTCTACATCTTTGTGCATGTCTTGGCAGACACACAAGAAAAAAAAAGCAAAAAAAGCAAATGAGCAAGTTCCTAAATGAAAGCTGGTGACAAGGTATCAGATGTAGTCTCCCATCTCTGCTTGCACCCACAGTGATCCCATTGCTATTGGCACTGTCTATTTCCCTCAACGGGGCTGGCCTAGGCAGGACCATGGGACAGGCACGGGGCTTTGCCACTCTCTCCTGCTCAGCTGACACAATCTGTGCTGGCACAGTCCAGGCAGGGGACATCTCAACTGCAGGTTTCACAAATCAAAACAGGTTTACTCTTGGCTGCTTGTAGCATCCCAAATGTCTGCCAGGGCTGGCTTCTTGTAATCTGCCTGCCAGTTTGAGATGACAGTCTCCTGACTTTTCAGCATCAGTTGTGACCTTGGCTTGTAGCCAGAGACATGAAAACATGTGTTCATGACATGACATGATGAACAGCAAGGTTCATTTGGAAATTTGAAAACAGTGCAGCTTACTAAAACCAGCGGGAAAGTTTGGCTACTTTTGAGTCTTTTCATTCTTTTAATCCTCCCCTACCTCTTTGCACCACTGAAAATCACTCTGTATTGATTATGCTGACATTGACAGCAGAGCTGGAATTTTTTTTTTTCGCATCTCAGATGAGAAAAGTGGGTTATGATTCATCTCACAGAATCTGAGTCAAAGCAATTCCTTATAAAAAACCAAACAGTTTTGATACATTTCCATCAGAAGAAAAGAGGCTGGAGAACACAGCAAATGAGACAGTCCTGTTTAATTCTTCTTTTTAACACTCTCAGATAAAATCTGTCCTTTTCCCCCACTGGAAATAACTCATTTTGAGTTAATGACACTAAAATACCCCCAAAAGCTACTAGCAAAAGACAAACCACCCTATCAAAAAAGACAGCATGAGACAAATGCCACCAGAAGAAGAAATAACAAATGCCACACTGTGCCCCACTTCTGTGGAATAGTGATTGCTAGAGTGGAAAGTAACAGATTACTATGGTGAATTATCAATTTTCCTAATAGCCTTGAACTATCTAAATGCTGAAGTGTGATAACATTAGTGGGTACATTACATTAGCAGCAGTTAAAATGATCAAGTGTGATCCTAGAGCACATTTTCCCCCCTTTCATGTTTTCATAGCCTTGTTACTAACCCTGGAAAATAGGGCTTTTGCTCTGCATGCTGGGAAGAGCCCTCAGACTGGTTGTGATTTCTTATCAGACAAGGCTCACAAGTCCATTTTGGTTGGTTTTCACATAAAATAAAGGGTGTGGCCACAGCTTTAGGTAAGGCATGGAACTTGAAGGAATCCTAGGCTCATTTCCTGCTTCGCTACTGGATCTCAGCATGACTTTCGGTGAATCATCTTAATTCTGCCAGTCAGCCCCTCGTTTGTAAATCAGGGACAGTAATTTCCTGGTCCTTGACATATTTTCAGTTTCAGAACTCTGAGGGATGCACCCTGTTCCCACTCCATGTTTAATTTGCACATGGTACAGTGTGACCATAGCCTTGGATGTGACTGCAGCACAATAAGCCATAATGGAACTTGGGAACAAAGTGCAAATTCAGTGCATCCAGCTTCAAAGAACAGGTGAGCTGGTTTCAGTTTTAAAAAGCAAAGAAAGGGTTCCTTTCTGTCAGGTCATGTACACACTAACTCGAAACAAAGAAATTAAACTATTTTCATGTTATTGGGACAAAGATTTATCCAAGACTACACGGCTAGAAGGGTTTCTAACTCCAGCTCCAAAACTGAATGCCTGTGCCTCACTTGACAACTTAGCTACAAGTCACGACAAAACAATGTCTTGAGGCTTTAAACACTCCAAAGCTCTATCTGAAGTGAAAATTATTTCTATAATATTACAGTCCAGAAAAACATTCTCACTCATTCATAGACACATGCATATACACACCGCCCCTCCAAACACCTGTATGTGAGAATGTAGAGCTTGTGATATCCCAGATGGAGGAAACTCCTGGTTGCACTCATCTCCATAGAACAGGAGAACAAACCTTCTCCATCCTGTATATCCTAGACTAACATTCCAGCTTCAGCTCCTGGCCTCATCAAAGAGATTCCCAACCAGGAGTCCTCCAGGTGCCACAGTTTGTGGGTTTTAATCAGGTGATGACATCCCCCAGAGAACCCCCAGGGACCAAAACAGCTCATTTCATGTGGAGCAGGAAACAGCCAGCAGGTAGGTCCCATTTTTACTTCTTAATGATCTGAGTTATCTCCAGACTAATGAACTGCAGCTGAAGATTTGGTGGCTCACTATCAATTCTTCAGCCCTTTCAGTCCACAGGGAGTTTACTTTACTTTGTAAGTTCATCATGAACAATCTGGATTGTCTTTGAACAGTTTGTCAAACTATGGTAGAAAGATTTGGATTGTTTCCATGTAGGACTGTTAAATATGGGGGGTTGGCTAATAGCCTCATCATTGTTCAAAGTTTTTTCTGAAAGAGGATGAGCTTTCCTATCCATCTGTACAGGTCCTAGTACACTAAGGGACCTCTCACAAAAAAAGAAGTATCCACTACCCTTATGGATTTTTTTTCTACATGGCTATGCTATTTTTAAACATGCTGAAGAATCATGTAGAACACAGCTGTACTTCAGAAAGGCACATCCCTGAATTTCATAACCACATTTCACTCCTCTTAGAAGACAGCAGGAAATTATCAGTTTTTATTTACTAACTTTCTGGACAAACCAAATTTCATTCATGGCCTGAAATCCTCCTCTCTATCACAGCATACAGGTGATCATGGGAATCCCTTTGATAAAGTGCTACTTCAGTATTCTGAACTTATTCTCTATTAAATAACTTCTGCATCAAAAATCAATTCTGTTTAAAAGTAAGAATAAGTCTATGCTGACTGCCAGTAATTCAAGCTAGACCAGGGAATTACGAACATAGAAGAAGTCAAGCTGCTTGCTACCTGTTCCAGCTGGGATTTTATGACTTACAGTAACAAAGGGTAATTGTGGTTTTGATGCAAGATTTAGATCTCATCTGTGAAGCAGTGGTGGTCTCTGAAGAGACTGTGCTTCAGAAACACTCATGGTGCAAAGTCTTGACCACTCTTGTGTGGATAAGAAGAGGAAAACGGAAGGTGAGTCTCCTGTCTCCTGGCCCATGTGGGTACCAGGTGCTCAGGACTTGCAGAAGTGCAACCTTCTCTCATTCCTGACTGCTACATCTGCTGGACCTTCATTTAAAAGGCATGCACTCAAGTCTTTTTAAGGCTAAAATCCCTGGCATAAAAAGATCTAGGTGATTAGCTTCATAAATCGTGTTTCCCAGAATTAATACAGAGTAAGATGGGGGTAGGATCAACATCAGGAAGAATCAAACTTTTGCATCCATTTCCAGCCTATCAAATGCTCGAGGAGTAACTCAGACCAGGTCACAGGCCTACTATTTTTCTCTTCTTACTTTGGGCTAAAATTCACCATCTAGGTTACATTGAGATTACCCTTATAAATTTCCCTCCACATACCGTGCAAGGATGCTGGCAGGCAGGGGACTCCCCGAAAAGAAGCTAGACGAAGGTGGCAAGTATTGACAGAAGTGATACTGAAGAAACAGGCTCTGAAAGCCATTTAGCAAGATAATGAAAGCCCCTGGGGAGCAGAGGGAGGGTGACTCCCCTTGCGGCAGGCCACAGCAGGGCCACTGGATGTTGATGGTGCTGCACTGTGACCTCCCTGAGCAGAGGTTGCTCCCAGGCTTTGTAGCCTGTGTGCAACCACTGGAATATGGCTTGAACATAAAAAAATAATGACTTGAACTACAGTGGAGAAAAGGGTCCCCATTGTATGTCTGTTCTTCCTGCTTTTGTGAGGGGTTACATAACAGAAAAATGACTGCCGGCTCATCAGTTGTTGAAAGCCTAACCTACTATTTTCTGACCCAGATGTTGTTCAAATGAGGACAGACACCATCTTGCAGCAGAAGCCCTGCCTTTAGACAAAAGACACATCACATTACATGGCAAAATTACAATGTAATTATGCTCTTGTAATAATAATATGCTTCTTTTAATGATAACCTTTTCAGAAAAGATCTAAGAGTACAGGCAAGATATGACAACTTTCAGTTTCTTTTTCTGGTAATAATTCAGATGAAACCAAGTGGCTACTTGTGCCTCTTAGAGGCTGCTGATATGCCTGACCAAGACTGAAATGCAACACAGACCATGTTCAGTTTAGAGCCTCTAGAACTGTACAGTGCTCAGAGCCATGCCAAAAGAAACAGAGACACCATGAACCAAAGGAAATCATACCTGGATGATCCAGTGTGTCTCCTCAGCTGAACTTCCTACAACTCTTATCACACTCTCTCCCATACCTGACTTGGAATACTACCTGCTAACTCATGTCCTGACTCTCATGAAGTAAAATAAGGGAAAACATTCAACTCTGTTTGGATACCAGGTCCCTGGTCCTACTGAAGGATTTTTAGCTTATGAATGGAAGCCAAATGGAGATGTAAAGCCAGTGATGGGAAAGGTTGGCAGAGCCTTGGCATATTCAATACTGGTGTCACTTACCATTCTTTAATCTTAACTGTGACATGGCATCTCAAAGAACTATTGGACATGAAGGCCTCTCCATGGGGAATGCACATATCACTGCTGCTGCTAAACATCTCCAGCAAATTTGGTGAAAAAGGAAAAAATTAAGTTTAAAAAGGTAAAACACTCTGCCACATGTCAAGATATCAAGATGGGAAGCAGAAAAGAAAGTCAAGCCTCCCATTTCTTGGCCTTGCTCTTCAACCCAATTCTGCACCACCTCTCCCATTGTCAAAGCCAGGGTACACAGGAAATACACATAAAAACCCTATATATCCTGAATTATCAGCTCATAGTTAAATCAAGAGTCCTTTACTGCACAAACTGAGTTTTCCCACAGGATGATTTTAGCATCTCTCTTCTTCCCACGTGCATCCCTACAGCATGCTGGAACTACAAAAGGAGATTGCTACATTATCCAATACATAAAACTGGTGGTTCCTTTGGTAGCTCTGAGCATTTATGGTAAAATACCAATGAGAGTTTCTTCCTACCAGTCAGAGAAACTGCTGTGGGGAGTGACTCAGCTGGGACATAGTCCAGAAGGCAACAGGAGATGAGGGGCCCCAATGGCACTTTTCCAGTCTTAATCAGCACTGTCTGCATGGTGATAGAGACTGATAAGCTGCCAGAAGTAATTTCTTTCTGTAGGACTTGAAACAGTGGTCCAAAACAGTTGTGATCTTTGTGTGTGTGTGTACTTTCTTGGGTTTTCTAAAATCCAATATCAAGGGCTGTAATTTCCCATGACGGCCAACAAACAATTTTGATAGTTTCATTTTAATCTCCTATAAGTATCCATTTCTCCTCCCTCAACCTTACCCAATTTCCACTCCACTAAGTATTATTTTTTTCCAAACAAATCAGACATGCCTGTCTACAATAGCACATTTATCAATAGGGAGGGCTGTGATAGAGAGAAACTATCCCTACTGCACAGAGCATAAGACAGTTGGGAATCCTTTCTAATAAAAAGGGATTTGATTAAAGACAGCCAACTACCACAGATCAGCAACTTAATCATCAGTAAAGAAGGAAGAGCAGCTTAGGCTTAAAAGACTGTAATTTGCTGATCTGCCAAGGACTTCCCAGGAGTAGTCATTCCACAAGTTACTCCAGAACATGCAAGGGGGCAGGAGGCGACACAGACCAAGAATTGGGGTGCTTATTATAGTATTGTGGTCTTAACAAAGTTAAGCCAGGCAGAATACCCAACTGCACTTTTAACTCCTAAAAATTCACAGGAATTCATTAAAAATTATTATGCCAAGTGATATTTCCATGCTTAAGCACTGCCTTGCCAATGCAGCTAGAGGGTTTCCCAGTGTCTGTATCATGCTGCTGTGGTAAGCCCTGGCAAGACAAAGCTGCCAGCTGAGATCTTGCTGCTCCGAAGTGTCTCCAGTATGCTGCTTCTGGCTCCCACCACTCTCCCAGGCTTCCCAGCAGGGCAGTGTGATCCATACCCTGATGCCAGCTGTGTGTGCTTGTGTGAGCAGCCCCTGCCTAGAACAGCTTCCCTGACTCTGAAACCACCTTCAGTGGGTCCCCCCTGGGAAGCTGCAGAGGTGCAGTGAGCACAGACTGGAGGGAAGTGTTGGCTGCCCTGCTCCTCAGCTCAGCTCAGCTCACTGGGTTTGCCAGCAGAACCAGGCAGCATTTCCAGGGCAAAGAGACAACTGAAGTGACTCCTACTCCTCTTCCTTCCCAGGGAACCCTCACCCTGCCCACTGCTGTGCAGATTCTGCTGACTACAAAACCAAGATGGCTTCACTGAAAACCAGAGATATGGCAAGTGAACTTGCAGCAGGAAGTTGGTTACAGAGAAGATCCCAGAGTGCTGGCGGACCAAGTAAAATGACCTTTCTCCAGCCTGACAGTTCAAATGTAATTATTTCAACAAATTATTTTCATGACTTAATATAACGCCTTGCAGCTTTCTAGCAAGGTTAATTAGATTCCTCAATTCAAAACCTATCTGCTCTTAACCAACTTTTAATATGCTGAAATCCAGTTTTCTAAATTCAACCTAATAAAAGTGATTAGCTGACAACTATCTGGTATGCTACAATTACCATGGCATTTAGACCTCAGGCATAAGATATTTAATGCAAATCAGAGTCAACCTCTCTGCCCATTTGTCCTTTTTCAGATTATTTGATCGATGTGCCATATGAATCCTGTACAGTCCACATTACCATGCTAAACAACTAAAGAATGAGGGCAGAGATATTGGTTGAGACAGTTAACCAAAGCTGAAAGACTTTTTTCCCTCCCACACTTAATTTGTTCTTTCCACATGAGCACGAATTTACTGAAAGGCACTGGTTGACAGCTCAAGCAGAAATGGGTATTTAGTTCTGACATAGCCAGAATTAGTAAAAAACTCCCAGCCTGCACTGCCATATTAGAAAGCTTCATCCATTGTGACTCCAGAGACCCAGGGAGGAGCCTGGGCTGGAGCAAACCCAGGAAGATGAGGGCACCCTACCTCTTTCACTGTACCTAAGCATAAAAAGCAGCTGTGCTCCAGCATTCTGTATCTTGTTAGATAGAAATGCTCCCAGAAGGCTGTATGGGGCACAGCAAGCTTAGGGAGCTGAGGAGATGTTCACCCCAACATGTTTCTTTGACACACCAGGAATGCCATGGCTGGACAGCACCTCAGAGATGAACTTCAGTGGCACACAGTCCAATTAGAAGATACCAGGTGCAGTTGATAATTACACATGAGCTGCCCAGAGGTAGGACTAAGGTTGTTGTTTGATTTTTCCACCAGACATAATGCATGATTATTCCATCTTTGATTATGCTACTGTTTATATAAATAACACTGGCAAAACTTCTGAGTGCTCTGAACCCTCCTTTCCATTTTCTTGTCTCCTGCTGATTTAAGAGCTACTGGCATGACATTGGTCTGACCTCCCATCTGATAGTCAAATTGATGACCTAACACTGAAAGACTCTATGTTCTCACCCTTTCAGCTATGCATCCCTTTTGGATGAAGAAACTTTGATGTACCACCCTCTCAAACAGAGCACAGCAATCTTAGTCATACAATATTAGTCTGCAAAATCTGAGCTTTGCAGCTTCATAAATATAAGTGGTAAACAAAACTAAAGCTTCACCTCAGGAAGCAATTTCCGAGCTGTGAGGAAAATTAATCACTAGAACAGCTTATCAGGGTAGGTGGTTGACTCACCATTGCTCGAAGTTTTTAAGATAAGATTAGATTTTTATTTTTTTTAAAGTCCTGATTCAATCATGTTTCAGGGAGAAACTGAGAGTAAGACATTAGGCAGTAAAATGGCAAGGTCCTTTCTGACCTTGGTGCCAGTGAATCTTCTTTGTTTATCTGCCTACCTTCTCGGACTAAAAGGAAAACTGAATGGGCTTTGGTCCATCAAGCAACTCCTGCCACACAGTTCTGCATTAAGAAAATTGCTGTAATCAGATCTCATGCTTCAGAGCTTCAGCCATTTGTCTGAAGAGAGCAGAAAAAAAGTTTCTCTCTCTTGCCTGCCCAGCTAATGGCTAAATCCATGTTATATTCATTTGGCTGTAGCTTTGTGTTTAAAACATCGGACAGGGAACCCAAATGACTATGGGCAGAGACGGAGTCAAAGACAGCAACACAGAAAATGCTCCCTGGCTATTTTCTATTCAGTTAGCCATCCCTGCTCACACCTCAGATCTGTGATAGCCATCAACTCTGATGGCTATCAGTGTTTACAGAGAAGACATTTTGTTATTAGGGCACAGCCCACAGAAGGTAGAAGGTACTGACAGAGAATTGGGACTGATACTAACCCCACCTACAAGGGCAATGTTTGTTTGATGAGAACACCTTAATCTTCTCATATTATCAGATCCTTTACACTGCAAGATCCTTGTTTGTTATTGAAACTGTGCTCCCACCCGCTTTTTTATTAAACCGGACCACAAAAGTTTCTTTAAGCCAGAAAATGTTTTGGTCCAACCAAATCCTATAGCAAATAGACCTAGGGGCAATCGAAATGAATTTTTAAGAAATGACGAAATAAAGGAAGATAAAGAACACAAAATGAATGGCTTGCCCCAGTCTTTAACTCTACAAACTATAATAGTTTGTTTTATAACAACATTATTACCCAAGCCTGTAAGAAACTAAGCAGACAGGCAGATCGATTGATAGTGCCCAAGACTCTTGATTTCAATGCAGAGTTCAGAGGCCTTATCACCTATGTTTCATGTAAAGGCACGATATAATTCTACACCTATAGGTGCCTAAGATAATTATACTCTATACCACTTAAGAAGGAAATTAGATGCTTATCTTTTTCCAGGTAAGGAAGATGACACCATTATGAACCAATCAGTCCAGATTTGTCTTACTTGTATTTGTTGGACCCAGTTCTGGGTCCCCATGTATAACCAACCTGATTGACTCAAAATGGATTTCCTTTTAATATGTGCCAGCACACAGAAAATGAAAATCCATGCCTTGGAAACTGAACACATTTACACTGCCAGATTTTTTTTCAGCTGCAATGAGAAGGAATGGGGCAGGCAAGCATGACAGGGACCTCACCTGAATTCAGACTGGTAGGCCTGGAAGCTGGGGACAGATGGTGTGAAAGTGAACCAGACACTGAAAAATTCAACTTTAAATCCAGTAAGACTATAAACATACAGTGAGTGAGCATGAGATTTATGCTGAAATTACAGAGGAATTCCTATGGATGATTACACTTCCAGCCCAAGCATAGAAAGCACATCCATCAACACGAGTGTCACTACTTACCCGTGCAACAGTAAGGCCTCCCATTACAGAACCCAGTAAATACAGAAGAGGGACACTTGTGACATGGCTCACCAAAGTAGTTATCAGAGGGAGGATTCTCCATGTCATACAGCATTTTCTTAGTCAGATGTTCCAGCTCATCCTCAGGTCGGAAGGCAGGAGCGCTTGATGCAGGTCCAGAGCTTGGATACCCACTCTGAAAAAAAAAAAAAAACAAATAACCTGTGATGTGGTATAAAAGCATTCACACACAGTAAGGTGGAATGTTGGCTGTTCAGCGTTAAACTTCGTTCTTTGTATTATTTTTCTGTTTTTTAAGACCCAAGGGATTCAAGCAAGTAAACACCTTACTTAATACAATGAAAATGGACTCTGAAGAACATCCAGTGAAGTATTATATATCTTCCTAGAATGGGAAATATCCTGTGCCTCATAATTAGATGTCTACTGGGTAGCACATAATAATAAATAAAGCAGAAGATTATTCCAAGAATAACTTAATAAAAATGTTCTCCAAAACGGAGAAAGGCTTTGGAAGCACTTAAATTAGGACTTGGTAAAAGTCTCTATCACTTAACAACACAATATAAAAGATAACTCTACAGTTAGAGTATACAGGTAGAGTATATGGACAAAGACAGATAATCCCAAGCTGTTAGTTTTGTTCTCTTCTTGTTCATTTCAACACAAATCCTGTTGTTAACATTTGTGAGATCAGGAGCTGGTACACAGATTTTTACTACTAGAGATACAAAGGTTCTAATATGTGTGTAGAAACTGAGATCTCTTGGCCTTCATAAGCTGACAGCTGCATACAGTATTTGCAGCCTGTCTCAGAGAGTCTTCTTCTCTGGGAAACACCAAAAGTATGGCATATTTTGAGAAGCACAGAAATAGTCTTATGCCTAGAAGTTTCTTAGAAGAAGCTAAGTTTGGTGTCCATAAGGAGAAACTCGGTCATTTCAGGATTAAAAAATGCTGACACCAGCTCTCCTTGTGCGCACTGCTTGTGTGCACTCGCATATGAAAACTAACTTATTTACAAAACACATCATTTCAGTAAAGCAATTTCATTGATTAATTGCTGCCAACATCAAGGACTGGACCTTTGATATGAAACAAAGAAACATTTTCCCATGCTCCGTAACTCTTAAATGGCAAGAAAATGTAAAATCACTAGAGAAACAATACACTGATCACTTCTAGGGTTTACATGTGACATGATAAATCTTTATCGAGCCAGTGATGTTCAACAGAGAACAGCAGCTTTAAAGCACTGCACTTCAAGAGAATTAACTGTATGCTTCCATTCTTTTTTCTTTCAGGCAAGGAGATTTCAAACGAGACATCAATCAATGTAGAGAAGGTTTCAGAATGGCACTTTGTGATAATACTTAAATCATCCACTCCCAAAACCCAAACATCTGTATGTTCCTGACCCCATCATACTTAGTTTTCTAGGCTCCATGCTAAGCTGACCATCACCCTTCACACTTGTTGGCCTCAGCAGGTGCCTATGCTCCCTGGAAGGACTGGATTTGCTGTGCACACACTCAGTGAAGCAGCTGCACTCACTGCCTGCCCAAAATACACTCTGGAACAGAGCAGCAGCAGTTCACAAGGGAGAGGGGTGGCATGGTCTCCAGGCGAAAAAAGTGTGCCTGGAATAAGCCCCAGGCTGGATGGATTTCCCTGAAAGTGCTGTGCAAGGTCTGTTTGCCACAAATTCATCCTCCCTGACTGAGAACACAGATTGGACCTAACATCCATTCAGGTTTTCCCATAAATTTTTTTTTTTTTTTTGCTTACGATTTTTTTTTTCTGAACAACATTTAAGGATTTTGTGCATCTCTCCAAGAATTCTAGTTGTCTAGCAGTTGTCCTGAGGAAGCTGTTGAGCATCTGGAAATGCTCAATGCCCACATACAGAGCAGTAAACTTTTTTGTACAAATGCAAACATTCTGATGTGTTTGGTTACCACAACTTTCTTTTTCATGTGGGGAGGCAGGCAGTATGGTGCACTTGCACTTGCCTTCTAAGTCATGTAAGTGTCATCTCTGTGGGATACATAATTTTGGTGTGGGTAAGGCCATTCATATGACTGGAAGTTCTAGAAGCAGGTATTTGACTGAGAACACCCAGACTCCTTTGGACAGAGCTTTGTAGCTTTTTTTAGAAGGACTAGTCTACAAAATTACTTCATTAGGAATAATATATAGCACAATCCTAAAAAAAAAAAACCCTAAAAAATTATTAATAAGTCAATTAAAGGTGTCAAATGCAAGACAATCTTGGAACAACCTGTTTTTTCCCTTAGCTCTCTTGTTACTAAGAGCTGATCACAAATCTTGCCTGAACATATATTTTAACACAGCAAGCGCAGCCAAGAATTATTAGCTTGAGGAATCAATCTGGCAACTGAGATTCTCAAGGTTCTGTTCCAGGTATTGTACCTATTTCAATTTCCATGCAGAAAAGAATGACCACTGCCATTCCACCAACAGAGACTCCTTTCCTAGACTCTGCATGGAGAAGAGAGCACGGACTGAGGCTGATGATGGCTCACATCCCTGTATTTCCCATTAGTCATAACCAGCCTCTTCTGCTGGGCTCTGGCCCCACATCACCTGAAACATGCCTTTACCCTTGGGCCCTGTAATACAAATGGACCAAAACAGAAGGCATAAGCCACAGTCTGTTCATAGAAAAAGGCAGTGAGATACATGCTGAAGCAATCTGCCTAGCAACATACATGGGCTCTAAGGGAGACAAATCCTGCATCCAGGCTGCTGGGAGCCCGACATTTTCCAGCCTCCACACACAGCCCTGGGGCTGTACCTGGCATTGCAGACCTACACTGAACACTCTGCAACCCAAAGCCACTGCACCTGCAGGCCACCACAGCCAGGCCTTGGCAGGAGGTGAGCAAAGCCTCTCCCTCTTTTCCATGCTGGCTTCCCACATCTCCCTACTGGGGAGCCCTCCGTAACTAATTCTTAAGGGTTTGGACTAGGCCCTTTAACATCTGCAGATTTTCAGTTTTGTCTGACTCTGATTTTGGAGGACACACTGCCTCATACACACAATAAATAGGCTGCTCTCGTATTTTATCTACACTGCACTTTTCCAAACCAGGCAAATTTCCTATCCAGTACCCAATGTCAGCAGAAATAACAAATACCGACCACAATGTTATGAGACATTTTAACTTATTTTACTAAAATGCTATGCCTTTTTGACCAGCATTTAAGTAGTGCTAGGCACATCTTTTTCCTCCTCCCATGGCACAAGCTGACTACATGCCTCCAGGAAAATGCATTTCATGCATACGAACATGCTGTTTGCTGGGACATGCACAAACACAAACACAGAGAGGAAAGTGTATCCTTAGACCAACATAAAATGCTTGTTTCAGCAAAACAGTTTCCTTCCTCCTCCTTTGTTAGGTCAGGGTAAAAATATAATTCTGGCTTTCCTTACAAAACAGAGTTGTGGTGTTGTTGTTTATATTAAACTTCCTCTATTTTCCCCTGATCTGTACAATAATCAAGTCTGTCTAGAAATTCAATTTGCTGTCTGATCTACCAGTTAACTTCATGCACTCTTTTCTTCACGATGCCTCAATGCACACAAATACTCACTTCCTTAGCTAGACACAGCTCAAAGAAAGGGACTGCATTGACTTACAGACCCCGAGCACCACTCTGTCTGGTTAACCACGCAAGCATCAGGGATGATAAACTGACAGATGAAAATGGAAAAGCAGCTGATCAAAAAGCCGGCAGGAAGGACTATGCTTTGGAAGCACAGGCACCTGAGTGCCTCCTTTGCTACTGTCATCAAACACTGACAACTTCAGGGAAGAGAAGATTGCAGGAGTGAGTTCAGGAAGAGAAAAGGACTGCAGTAGCATGTGCAGATGCAAAAGTATTCCTAAATAAACACAGTCCTGCATATTTAGTTGGGATGTTAAGGAAAACACCAGCACTTCCAGGGTTAAGTCCTGTAGCAGAAAGTATCTTCATGCCACAAAGGAAGTGAGCTAATTGCTTGTGTCACTATCAAAATGCTGCAACAACATCTGGCTCATCTTCCTTATTAAAGTTCAGTTCCTGAAAAGCCAGGTCAAAAGAAGCAGTTGTGTGGAATCACTGCATAATTATTTTGGTACACAAAGCTGATACTTGTTTCAGTGCTTCCGTGGCACATGTTTTCTACTCCAGACCTGTCTCAGATGTAAGGCTGCCCAGAAAAAGGAGCTCTGCAGTCAGTGTGGTGCATTTGCCAACAAGAACCTTCCCTATTCTCACATAAATATTTACCCATATAAGTAAAAATTGCAGCGCAAAATCTGCAAAGACATCTGAAGATGATGCTGTGATGAACGTGCCGTCATTCAGAACACACTGTATTTGGTCATTTAACTTGTCCATTTGTAAACATTGTAGAAGAAGCTTCTTCTCTCTGGGAGAAAAAAACTTCAATGACGTGTTCTCAGTTACAGAAGCGTGGAAATTATCTTCTTTTCAGAAGGTAGAATTAGCTGAATTTGGAACTGAAAGGCAGCCAGAAATATGTTTCACTGATAGTTACTTTCTCTTAATGTTTCTTCTCCTGCTTTGATTGCATAGAGTTAGTCCTTCCACTTCACTCACCAAAACTAATCGTCAGTTAAATAGTACTGCAGCATAATTTTTTGTTCAATGGTTTGACAAAGACCACATTTATTTTAAAGTTACTGACTGTCCAAAACAATTGCAAACTTTCAGAGCAAGAAATCCAGCACAGTGCCACATCTCTCATGAGTTGTGCTCCCAAGGAAGTATCAAGATTGCCTACAGCTGCAATTCAGTTTATAATTAAGGCCAACTCTTACAGAAGAGATGCACTAGAAAAGATACTTTCATTCTTGATTTATTTTCCCAGTGAAAGGTTACAGCTGCCAGAGTACACAAAGATTCCTGAAAAGAGGATTCTGCCTGGAAACCTTGAAGCATGCACGTTCCTGGGTTTACTCCTGGTCAGAGGACAGCTCATCAAGATCTAAAGAAGAAGCTGCCCTGCATGAGGAGATATCTACTGACAGCCAGTGCCCTCCAGCCCACACCAGAAGACCAAAATTTCAAGTATTGGGCTGTCAGGAGAGAGGGCTCTTCTGGGACATGCCAGAGTGGAACAAGCCAATGGTTCCCTCACTGCCATACCTGCCCTGCCACCCCACAGCAAACCAGCAATGCAGAACGTGAGTTCTGCCCGCAGAGCCCTCGTTTGTTTAACACTGACTGGCTTTGAAATAGGACAGTTTTATAACTGCTTCAAAGCTCTAGAGGATATTTTTCTTTATTTTTAAACTTCATTATTGCAACTGTATCCTCACTTAGCTATCCACGCACATTGCTTGTCCTAATCCTGCTAAACTCTTCGTTTCAGTGATGTCCTGTGGCATTAAGCTACACAGAATTTGAGCAATAATAACAATAAAAGTATTTTCCTCTTTTTTAACTTCACAGCCTGCAATTTTGCACAATTTTCTCTTTTTTTTTTTTTAAACACTGTGATACTGGAATGCAGACAGGTAGGAAGGGGAGATATCTTTTTGATAGTTTTAAAAGACAGTAGAGCTAGAACGCAAAATCACTATAGAAGTTTCCTGGACTTCTGAAAATCAGGCTGCACATACAGATGTCTATTTTGGCTCAAAAGAGCAGAACTTTTAGCTTACAGTCATGAACCCAAAATCTTGGTCTCTGTGTACTGATACTGAATTCAACAGGCTCACCATACATGCACCCTAATTACTCTGTAGAATTTGTTTAACAATACTTTTGTCTTAATTAATCAGTGCTGCAGAGCTGTTCAAGCTTCTGCAAAATAAGTGACTACACAGAGACAGAGTATTTTATTAAACAAGCATGGTAACAAATAAACATGACTGTTTCATCCTTGGATTGTTTTATGCTATTATATATAAACAGACTAAGTAGCTTTTCTTGCTGTTCTTCATATTCTCACTAATGTTTTGAATCTGGAAGGGCTCGTTATTTTTGCTAGGTATTATAAAAACTGGATACTCTGTAAACACCACCATCTGCTTCTGGCTTCTGCATTGAGCATGACTGTGTTAAATGACACCTTCCACTGCTATTCTGGCGAGTACTTGCTCCTGCTGGACACTATGGACTGTTTATATATTCTGGGTTAACAGCAGATGTGCAAGATTTTTATGGAGCAACATTGACCATTTCTCATTATAAAATACAAAGCAGTGGCTGGTTCTCCAAGTAATAAATTTTTTATATGTTATCTCAGGAAACAGCAGATTTAAGCTATATTTCACATATAAAATACTACATTTTAATGTCCCATTGGTGCTTAAATGTATATACAGAAACAAATGCAGCCTGATCTTGCCTGGGGCCTCTTGGCCCTATCATTACACAAATATGCTTTACTTGTCAAGGCTTATCTCATATGAGAAGGGGAGCAGGCTGTTTTGTGTTTTTCCATTAACCCCACTTATTTCAGGAATCGACATTTTAAGCACTTTAAAAAAAAAGCCAAGAACTCAAGGAACAATTGGATGGTACTACTGAGAGAGAGAGAATGAGACACCACTATTATACGCATACGCAAATAAAGAGACTGTACCATTTTAGCCCTATGTTTTTGGCTGGAAGAGCTCAGTCTGCTCCATAAAAGTACATCAGGAGGTCCTATGCTTACTCGTCTATTTGTTCCAAGATCAAAGGCTTTATTCTGCTCTAAGCTGCTTGCCTTGCCACATCTCTGGGCTCAGAGTCAAGCCCTCTCTTACTCCCATGGATCATCACCAGCAGTAAAGACCCTACAGGCTGCTTATCAACTCCCCTCCTCTTCCCATCATAATACTGTGGGCTTCCAGGATAGCCTTCAAAGCATTATTTAATTAAGCATTATATTTACTGCTATCAACAGGTCAAAACCTGCATTACAGAGTAGGAGCCATAAGCTTCCATAGGAGATTACAGTCTCACAGCTTTGATCCCAAGCTGCACAGCAAACTGCCGTACAAGGGTTTGAATTCAATTCTTGACGTCTTGGCTTTAGATCCTGGGGTGCACAGTGCATCTAGGACTCCTTGCTTGGGCAGGTGATGAGCCTCAACACCTGTGCAGGGCCTTCTTGTGCCAGTCCAAGGTGGCACTACTGAAAGACATCAAGCTGTGGGGGGCTCCAGTGGCAGTGACCGGCACTCCAAGGTCTCATGGTCTCACCACCAACCAAGCCATATTTCCATCTAATAGGATAAGGACAGAGGCAAACCTAATAAAAATGGGAATGCTTCAATATCATACTGATGAAAAGAGATGTGTTTACTGACACAGTACTCCACTTGTCCAGATAGTTCATTGCCACAATGAAACAACTGAAAGAAGCACCTTCCTTCCAAATTCTACCCTTCCAAGAAGCACCTTCTTTCCAAAGCCTACCCTCCAGAAGCATCCTTAAAATCCAAAGAAATAATTGAGCTTTGCCCTTTCTTAAGTTTTTAATTTGCAAAGCCGCTCAGACAGGCAGAGCTGAACGGTTTCCACAGACCCTGTGGGTGGCACACACAGGCTCGTAGTGCCCAGAGAGTTGCCCAGCAATCCCTCCCCATCATTCCCCCCAGAGCTGGGGCTGCACCCAGCCCTCTGCACCAGCACCACCTGCCCTGCCATTCAGCTTCGGCACCCATGGCAAAATAGATGGCCCAGCTGCATGGCCTTAGCAGGTAACAAAAACAGAAGTGCCAGGGCATCACTTGTTTCAAAAGAAAAATAAATCTCACCATTTTAATGCTACTAATTTTGCATGTGAAACTTGCATTCATACTGTATTAACAGTTTAAATATAGCCTTCTTGCCAGAAACCTGAATAGGCTAGAAAAGATACTTAAAATATGCAAATTGTGTTTCTGTTTTAATATACAAAGAAACCTAAAATCACATCACTTTCCATCACCAAGACAGATTTTAATACAAGGTTTTTTCATGTGAAAACTGCAACAGCAAACAAATGGTTAACCAAGTGTGTTTAACCCACGATCTGTAGTCTCACTTTTAGTCGACTGTGACAAGGGCGATTACACTTCCCAGGACGCCAGTGACTTAAACGAAGACTACATATTTTGCTTAACATTAAAAGATTATATATATAAATTACAGTTTAAAAAAGGTTTCTCAGACTGGAATGGGTTCTTGGTTCAACATCCATACCATTGGAGGGTAGGAATACTGAGCTTTATCCACAGCAATACGCTTAACCAGTCTGATCCTGCACCCTGCTGTTATAAATGGTGTTCATAATGCTTGGCTGTCTCAAGAGAATTTGAGAGGTTCAATGAACTCTTCATTACAAAATGCTTTGAGATCCTTGAATGAAAGATGCTGAATGAGTACAAATCATGACTATTCTTAATTACCTTTACTAGTTAAATTGTGCCTCCTTTCACTCAGATTTTGTCTTCTAACATTATAACATCTTCAAAACAAACACTGGTCTCCCAACACGTCCTCAGTAGTCTTGTATAAATAAAAGTGATAAGAATAACATTTGAGCAAACAGTAGTGTGGCTAAAGCAAATTACATTCCTGTTGGACTCAGAAGCTTCTTCCTTATTTCACAACTGGGCAATTTCTCCATTTTACTCATGTTCCAATCCCAGAATCACCTGTTTGTTCTCTTTTCCTTATGTGTAGCTGCTTTCATTGTAAGAGCCTTCCTGTTTTTCCTTTAACTTTTCACAGGCCATTTCTTGAAGAGGTTACTGGAGGACGCCAACTCCTTTTAACAAAAAGGGCACAAGTTCCTTTGGAAAGAAGATAGGGAGCTCCAAACGTGCCAGAGAGTGTAAGCACTGAGTACGTTCCCTCATTTGACTTTGAGTCTCTCAGGTAACTGCGATGGGGAAAAGGAGGCAGAAATTTAAGAGACTTCCAGACATCTGGATTCTGCTCAGGCCATCTTATTGTATTCACCTCTCAGCCAAGGTGTGCTTTGAGGGTGACAAAAAGTTTTCAAAGTGACACCTTTTCCAGTGATGCAAGACAAAAAAGAACTTGCAAATAATAATGAGAAGATTGCTACTCATCGAAGTCAGAGGGAGACCTCATTTGCTTGCACCTCCAGGTCTTGTGGTGAAAGACTGTAGAGAGATTATTTAAAGGATACTGACACAGCTCAAGACAGTATGTAAGCAGTAAAGATCAGAGTTCACCTCATCTCTACCTCAATTAAAGCATCCCTATATTTTATACCATCTGTATGAGTGGTTTTGTTGCTGAATTGCTTTATCGACCTTTAAGAGACTGAAGCTTTACTGCCTTTAAAACAACTTATTCTCCTCATGAAGAGCCCTCTGCAGGTATCTGTAGGTCACCTGGATCTCAGCTCAGTCATCTAACATCACATCAAGTACCATTTGCAAACACGAGTTATTTAATTCATGAGGAGCAATCGCCCAGCCCATCAGTGTTGAGTAGACCACACTGCTACCAGCAAGCCCTGGCCTCTCTATCTCCAGCCCAAGCAAGGAGAACAGCCTCTGCACAAAATTACCAGGCTGGAGATGGTCATCACTGGTTAACATTAAAAAGTTAGAGAACCCTTCACCTTCTGTTATATGGAGGTCCCCACCAAAAGCAGGCAGTTTGCACACAGACCTGATGCTGCTCACTCACATGGGGGTCTGGGGAAGGGTTTGGCAGCCAGCTCACAGCAGGGACACAAGTGCCACAAGGCACTACCTGCACTCAAAGGTGCTACTGTGGTGCTGAGCATCATCAGGCAGAGGACACGACACACTGGAAGTAAGGAGGGAGATGGCAAAATTAAACAGTGCCACCAGGAGCAGAGGGAGTAATACACAAGAAAAGAAGGAAAGAGGGAAGGGCTTCAGCCTTAGGTGAGTGTCATCTTGGTAGCACAAGCACTGCTGCTTTTCACTATCAATTACCTCAGGAAAATCAGAAACAATATTTTCAGAACAAAGCAGTGCCAAATTCTATACTGCACTGGGAGGAAAAAGGCCAGGGTAAATGCCTGTCATCTAGATTATAATTTATTTCACCCAATGTACTTACAAAAATGATCTCTCATTTGGCTCACAGCAGTAGAAATTTCTCAACAAAGTCATAATTCTCCTGTAATAGAGTCCAGGGCAGTAAAGTATTACTGAAATAAAAGCTCCAAGTCTCCCTTGAAAAACTGTCCCTGCTCAGGAATTTCCCACAATCACAAGGGAAGGGAGCTGAGAAAGGGTGGCCAGAGAAGAGGAATGACTTTTCCTCAGAGATAACCACAGGCTGAAGACCCATCACACCTCAACTGGTTGCCAAATTGTGGCAGGGAGGCAAAGAAGCAGGGGTTATGTGCTATCAAAAAATGCTGCAGGAAGTTTCACCATGGCTATTCAATATTCAAAGGGTCTCAACCTTTTCCTTGCAACCTGCTGGAACAGGAGTGAGTTGGCTGTTCTTTTCCTGTTGTGGATCCTACGAATCCTGCTTGTGCAGAGGGCAGGAGATGACCCTTGGAGAAGAAGGGCCCCAGTAGCAGAGAGGTGAAGGTCAGGTCTGGAATGAGGGCTCTGGCAATGTGGGGAGGGAGGCAGGGGAAAGAGCAAATTAGCATTTAGCAACACAAATACTGCAACAGAAAAAGGCAGAATGACAAAGGCAGGAGAGAAGTGCTGATAGGAAGAGGGGAAAACCACTCAGAAGGCAGCATGCAGTAAGAGATTAGAGCCCAGCATCAAAGGGGAGGATTGGATGAGGCAGAGAGGAAGGGAGAAGGAAGTGCAGCCTGGCTAGGAGCTTCCAGAGCTGGCAAGAGCCCATGCAGAGAGGGCACATGGACATAGGCACCCACCACAGGGAGAGTGGCTTAGGGAAGACCAATGTGCAAAAGAGCTGTGTGAAATGGAAGGATGGACTAATAGCACCCTCAGAGCAGGGAGCAAGCAGGAGAGCAAGACCAAAGGAGAGGCATCAGTGTCAGCTGATTTTATTGAAAAATTTCCTTTGTGCAGGAAGTATCCAGTGCTAACAAAACCCAGCAGTTTCAGTTTATGGGATTGGTCAGATGCTTCCAGACACAAGTGTGTGTGTTTTGATGGGACAAGAGGCACCCAGGGGAGAACACTACACTCTCAGTGTCACTTTTGATTCCCTCATGGAAGTGGTATATGGGGTTTCGATGTCACATGATCCTCCTTTCCAATTCCCCTGCCACATGTAGTGTGTGATCCCATATTTGTCACAGGCATGCTTTCCAAATGCATAGGGGTTTGTGTTTTGCGCTACAGAAGTACCTATGGTATAAAGGGCAAGGAGAAGGAATTCAGCTTGGCACTGGAGCCAGAAGGGAATATGGGATTCCCTAGATTTAGAGCTTTTCTACTGCTTTTCCTCATACTCTGCTTTCCCATCAGCCTCTCAAAAAGCCCCAGGATCTTGGCAGCCAACCAGGCTGTGCACTAAGGAAGGGAATCTAACTTCCCCAGCTGCAGCCTCTAAGGCTGCTGCCACCCTGAGGGCACAGTCACTGTACTGACATACAGACCTAATGATCTACACTGTTCAAGGCATCAAATGCTTTAAGAAACTCACCCTGTTCAGGAAGCCACATTCAAGCTGTATTTCTGTGCCATCTTTTATGTGAGGCTGGGACTGACTCTGAGGAGGTCAGGAAGAACCTGATGGCTCAATAAATGAGACACTTGGGAGAGTTAGTTGAACTGACAGCTCAACAAGATCCATGTTTAGTTGTCAAAACATTCCTCCATGTACAGAGATGCGGCTTAGAAGACTGTCCACATCAATCCTGGGCTGGAGACAGGCTTATCTCACTAATTGGTCAAGCAGTACTTCGTGGAGAATGGAGTGTACTGGCAGAGGCGGTGGCATGTGCAATTAGAGCTGAGGAGGCTGAGGTCTGTGGCTGGACACAACACTGTGCCTGGACCATTTTGATGTATTGGAAAGATCACTTTGTCCATAAACCATTTTCGTGCGCTGTTCAGACATAACAGCAGCAGCCTCCAGTATTTTAATGACTGAGGAGCTCGCAGGTTGACTGAGCAAAGGATGAAGGGGAAAACAAAGGTGTATATATATGATTTTGCTCAATTTACTTAAAAGGATGGGCTAGACATTCAGATGGTGCAAATCAAGAGCTGCTCCAGGGAACTCGCTGTTTTACACAGCAGTAGAGAATCTAGCTCAACATGTCAAAGAGAGCGATGTACTCAGGTGTACATTGGCTGGTTGAGAGGCACTATTTGAGTCAACAAGGCTGTCCAAACCCGGACCAGACTAATTGCAGCCCCCTGAGCCCTCAGCTGCATTTGTCTCTCACAGAACATATGACACAGAAAGAAAACTGGCTTCCAGACTGCCAGACCAAGAGTGAACACCGCAGACAAAGACCCCACTCTCTGAGGATATGGGTGATTGAAACCAGCTTCCTTGCAGGTGACACTCCAGGGCTTACTTAAAAAATAAAGTTAAAAGTCTCTGTCCCCATCTGTGGGGCACATGTCTGGCTTTCACGGGCTCCTGTTACCAGCTCCCAGCTCAAGCTAACGTTTTTCAGGGCCTACTCTCTCCTGGCTCCTTTTGAGGAGCTGAATCCCTCTTTTAGAGGACCTTCAGAGCAAGCATGCCTCCTCCACCTCCTTCCTCATCTACACTTGTTCGTAAGAGCCATGAGAATTTCAACAGCATGTCTAGAAAAACAGTTAACATCAAACACTTTACAGACTCCTTCCTCTTCTTTCTCTGAACATATTCTCTCCATGCTCCCTTTTTGCCTTTCTGCATTAAACTACTAAATAAGGGACTCAGGCCCCCTCCCTGTGTAGAACCCTCATCTGAAAATCACTCACACACTTTAGAGGGTTTGCAACACAGAGAATGAGAAAGTGAGGCCAGCAAAGTGCTGGAAGGGATTGCCTGGGGAGAGTCTGTGATTTCCATCACCGAGGCTTTTCAGAGTAGGAACAAACAAATATTTGTGAAGAATAGCTTACGCAGAGTTGATCCTGTCTCTGAGCAGCAGACAGATCTTCAAGTCTGTTCCAGCTTTACTGTTTATGCTTCTGTGATTGTGATAGCAGTTGTGACATATTCTGCAACGGAGTTGAGCAAAGCCAGCTGAAAGCCCTATGGATCATCTTCAGGGCTGAAGCTGCTTACAGGAAAGGAAGCTCATACGCAGTGTTAAGTTACTTGGTGGTTTTGTTCCGAACACTAAATCAAAGAAAGTTTGTTCAGCAATGGTAAGACAAAAAAGGTGGGTCCTAAGCAGGCCCTGTCCTGCTTTTACCATCTTCAAAATGCTGTATCTCCACCTTTGACTCCAGGTGCAAGAGGCAGCACATTTTGAGCACCCACTGTATGGGCAGTAAATATTTGTGTTAGACAAACATCCGGCTTCTTTTGTCCTAGTCTTCAGGAATGCCCATCTGGCACTTGGTGCTGAATCTCTACTAAAGCCTCCCGGAGTTAGACAGGATGCAGTGAGTCTGGCCAGGAGCATGGAAATGGCAGGCCAAAGCATTCAGAAAATCATTGTAGGTGCCCCAGACTGCAAAATGCTCCACGTGTCTGTTGTGCAAAAACCCACGTGTGTCCATGGTGATTGAAAGAAAGAAGTCACTCCAGAAGCACTGATGCCAGCTCTCCCTGCAATTCCACCTTCTGGGGAAAATGAATGGTAGGGGAGCTATCTAATCTACTCATCGCAAAGTCTTTACGCCACATGACAGTATTTACTAGCTGGTACCAGACAACATTCAAGCAAGAACAGAAAGTCACTTTCCCAACACTCCTTGTGAATTGCTCCCATCTGTGCAAGAGAGCAATCCAAAGCCCTTATGCCCATGACAACACTGCAATCACAGGATTCGTGTTTTACACCCAAAATAGCGCCAGTCAGACCACGGTGAGGCTCACACATCCCATGCAGCTGCACTGATGAAGAGGAGCCACTGGAAGTGGTTCTGGGGACGTGGGTTGCTAGGGAACGTAGCAAAGCCACTGCAGATTTCCCTGCTGCTCGCTCGCTGGCTCTTTCCCCTCTTCCATCTCGCTCGCGCTGTGCCAGCGTCTTCGCCCCGAGAGTGCCGCTCTTCCTGCCTGAAGTGTGCAAAAACAAATCTGCCAGCAACAATGGAGCACGATTGCTTGGCATGTGTTCCCGAGGAAAGAAATCACTCTAGCCTTTGATTTTCAAAGGCAGCCAGCTGACGGGTTGGGAAAAAAATCCATCCTCACCATTTTCTCCATGTCTGTGTGTTATTTCACTCCACCTGTGCTGCGGTTAAGAGTGGGTGGCTAGCCCAGGTGGCACGACTCAACAAGCTGAGTTTGTGGGAGCTGTGTCAGCTCGCAGATGGCAAGACTGGTGCCCTGAGTATCACACTGTGTCCCCTGGACCTCTTCACTTCCCCTAATGTGCTGCTCTTTGGGAGGTGGCTGCAGGAGCCAGCACAGCTCTGTGAATGTGGCTGGGCACTGCATGGTGCTCCCACTCTCCAGTGGCCTGCAGGGCTTACGAAAAAGGGCACACAGGCAAAGGAATAGCTACCAGAGAAGGGGGAGGAGAGGGAAAAGAAAATTTTCAATTCTTAAAAAAGATCTGGGAGAAGGAGAGACCAGTGACCAAGGTGGAAACATAAGGCTTTCCAGTATTAATCAATCTTTAAACAATTTGACTGAATGATTAGGTAATGCAATGCTTCCTACTGAGGCATTAGAGATTTATGTTTAGATGTTAGGTGGTTTTTTCCAGGCAGCATTATTTTTAGCTACTCGTTGATGCTGGGCTGGTGGTGGCTGCTGTTGGATCGATGAGGCTCTCCTGCGAAGGCAGCTGAGTAAAATATGCTTATAGGAAATGGGACATCATTCACCCCAGGATGCTGCTTGGAATCCCTGTCTGCATGAGGAGAGAGCGGGACAGCAGAACAGTGGCTGATTCTCCAGACTTGTACTCACACACCAAGGCTGCAGGCCTGGACAAATGTCCTTCAATACCAACAGGGACCTAATTAAACCCTAAAAGCAGCAGAGAGGAGACACCTAACAAGCTAACTAAGAAATAACAAGAGAGAAAAGATTTGGAAGTGATTTCGAGAGATTGCTTAATAAACCCCTTTATCTCAGGAAGGAATAAAATAAAGTACGTGTTTGACCTATTAGACAGGTTAATTCTGGAGACAGAGGAAGAAGCATTTTATTTTCCTAGTAACAGCACAGCACAAATCTTGGGTGTCTACAGTGCTTGTACTCATAGCACTCTTTGGACAAGGGGAAAATCACATGATCCCCAGGGCAGGCCAGAGCTGCAATTTCTACCCACTGCAGGGTTGCATCTTCAAGAAGAACCATCACCTGATGACGAAATGGTAAAAAAAATCCAAGAAATGTAAAACAATAAAATACTAAATACTATGTCAAAAGACTAATTTCTTCTTCACTCCATGTAATTCGTAATTAGACTGTTTTGAGATAGGAGGATTTATATTTCTTCCTAAGAACAGAGCCTCTTACACAGTGTGACGGCATGATCTCTTATCTCATGACAAGCCAGGCAAGGATGGTCAAGGTCTCATCTTGAACTTCGCTCAGCAGCACAGCAGCAGCACACCAATATGCAAATATCTTTCATGCAGTTGTGTTATGTATCACGTGCCAACCTCTCCACAAACAAGGATGAGTCTCATTTTATAAGAGAATACAAAAAGCTGAATGCAAATGCATGTCTGTATATCAGCATTCCTACAGAGAAATTGCCTTGCATCTCTGTGTCATCCTCCAGAGACCCTGGAGCAAGACCTTAAAAATGAGAAAGTGCCAGCATCTCCTAGAGAAATTGTGTGAATGCTACTATCCCACCTTCATTTCCCCTTTAACCTATATTTCAAAAATTATATTCACCTGCAGATACATGCTAGGTTGATAGGTGTCAGGCACACTGTATTCTTCAGTTCAAGCCATATGATTCTAATAATAGTGGCTAATAAAGGAAGAGTATGTTTTCACTTGTAACTTTTCAAATCTCATCAAAAAATGGTACAACACACAACACTGCAGAGAGCAGCACAGCACATGTGCTCAGTCACATTTTGCACTGCTCTGCACTTGTTCTGCTAATGGCCTTTAAGTAATATTCACAACCAACTCAGTATCAAGTGCAAAAAGGAAGTGGTTCAACTCTGTGTTTGCAGAAATGGTACCTTAAACTAAAACAAACGGTGCAATTGCAAGTTTATTAAAAGTGCATTTGGTATCATAAGCCTGCAGCTGACTTTGGAAATAGGATGGAACAGAGGACATCAAGTTGTCTAATGGGCTTTTGGCAATAATTTTACATCACAAATAAATTTTCCAGTAATATAGAGACAAATGCTCAAGGCCAATCTTGACATCTTGGTCTAGGCATATCTCAATAACCTCTGTAGTTAAAACCATCCATTGGGCACTTCCAGGAAAGACAGGCATTAGGTTTTTCACAGAGCAAAATCAGCAAGTAGCTACCATAGCAAACTTAATCAAGCTTAATAGAAACAAAGGGTTGTGACTGGTATTAACACCCTGGTCTAGCAGTAGGGGATTTCCAACTAATTTATTGTGGAAAAAAGTATCATTCACAAAGTCATCCATAGAGTACATAGGGCAAGAGAGAATTTAATATAATAGTCTGTAATCATCTAACCCCAGATAAAAGAGTAAGTATATTTATACTGCATATAGAATGCAAGAATGCACCTCAAGGCAGTAGCAATGTGATCTTTTAGACAGTGGTGCCCTTAGCCTGCCACTACTCCTGTGCCAATCTGCTACAAAAGCAGAGGTGTGTGCAGGCAGGTTTGCTGAGGGGGGCTGGAGCATGGATAGCAATCCAGCACGCCTTGTTCCACCACTGAGGCTCTTGCTGTCTTCCAGCTGCCTCACACAACTCTTAATGAGCCTGAGGGCCAAGCAAGGTCTTCCAGGTGACTTTTTGCTTATGGAAGAGAAACCAAACAAGCCATAGAGAGGCTGAGCTGGCAGCCACACAATGAGCTGCGGCAGACGGGTGTCCTTGGAGAGCCCAGCAATGTGCACGCAGCCAGAGAGGACACACAGACTCAAGAGTCACAACTGAGCTCTGGGCTGAGCTAAAACCATATTCTCTGAACCCAAGAAATCCTGCAATGAAGACAGGCTTTCTCCAAGGGACAGAGGCAAGGCATAAGGCCATGTCATTGGCATAGCTTTCAATTAAAAGCTGAGATGCCAAGCCTAACTCAGCACTGAGAGAGGTTATTTCAGGAGGCCTATGAGACACAATCTCCACTAAGGTCCCTGTCACAAATCTGACTTGACTGTACACAAACACACTTGAAAAGACAGACCTTTTCTCTAGAGGCTTCAGAATAAATAGGATCAATTTTCTTATTAAGTATTTGTCTAATTGCTCAGGGTGTCACAAATTTCAGTGCAGCACTAAACATTAATTCCCACCTTATTGCCATGTTTATTGTCTCAGTTCTTTGGGAGCTGAAGTCTTATTTTTCACCCCATGGGTTAGGAGACCAACAGACAGTGGCAAGGGAAAGAATAAGACAACCATCTGCCTTCTCAAGCAACTGCCAGAGTTGTCTCTTCTCATTCAGGGAATCCAGCTGTTTGCTGTACATGCATATTCCTTTAAATACAGATAAGTTTCCATCTGGGCAGATATTTTGCACAAAGTTAATGCCAAAAGCTTACATTCCTCTTTTAGGGGTCAGGTCTCTTGCTTTTCAGACCTCTACTGAAAAGCATCCAACTGGGGACACTTCTTGTTAACATCACAGAAAGAATCATTAAAAAGCCAAACCTTCTGAAATGGAATGGGGGGATTGGGGAAATCATGCTGCTAATAATCTAAATGGCTTGTTTCAAATGATGCATTTTTAGTCCATTATCTGTTTTTTCTCTTATCAGCAGCTTTTGAATTTTCACACCAGATCCCTGCCACCACCTGCTCTCTGCTCAGTGAGTACTAGTGCTAGCACAGAGCTCTAGTACGAGAAGTAGCTGATGCACAGTTCACGGCTGCCTCCACTTTGCATCCCATGCACTCTCCCAAAGCTGGCTGCTGTGTTTTCAGCGACCTGAGAAGGAATACTTGTTCCTTTCATAATTAGGATTCACAGTAAATATGGGAAGTGAAGCAAAAAGAACACAATGTTCAAAGCTGCCACTCATGGTTAAATAATTAGTCAATATTACGCTCAAATGCTGCCTCCAGTGTTCATGCCAATCTGTACAGGGAGACATTTGTCCTTACATTACTTTGGCGCCTCATTTCAGTAATTTCTATAAGCTGGCAGTCTGGCCTCAACAGAGAATGGGTCACAACGTTTCTAATTCAGATAGATTACTAAATACAAATATGAATGGTGAAAGATTAAAGGTGGTGAGGTGTTAACAAAGCTTTAGTAAAATAATAGATGTAAGAAATCCTTTCACCTGATTTTTATAAAGTGGGCCTTGTCTAAAAACAAGGGGCTAATTAGCTGATAACTAATGCAGAATCATAATCCTGTTTTGCCTAAATGTTCTGCCATAGTTACACACAGAGGAGTGCTATTGGTTGCCAGTGAGAGGGGATTTGGTTGCTTCTCCTCACTGCATAGGAACTCACTTCTTTGCACAATGATACTGTGGGTCCTGGTGGGATTTTGAAATGCTTCCCCCAGCCTGGAAACTGCAGTTTGCTGGGACACTGCTCCATCTCCATGTTCATGTAGTGCCTCCCAGTGCAACCTTTATCATGGCTGTATTTTTTTTCCCCACAGCATTTGTGTGTGCTAGAAGGATTTCCTGACAAGAGAAGTTGTGATGGCTCATAGCTGATCTAGAGCTCAGCTTGATTCTTTTGGAGTGCTAGGTGATGCCTGAATGAATGCTGCTGTTGCTTGTCTAAATAGGCTAACTTAGAAAGAAAGCACAAAGGATTTCATGAGCAATTTCAGGAACAAGTACAGACCAAGTCCTGGAATGTTCCTGCGTCACCTGCACAGCCATTCTAAAACTCTTCCATCAAAGGAATGGAGACTGTGTCAACATTTAGCTTAATTGCCTAGCAGCTAACTGGCTCATACCTGGTTAGGATGAGGAAGTTTCACTTCCACCTCGTGCCTCCTAAAGGCAGGAGTACTACAGAAGTGAATTTTCACTCTGTTGTGAAAGAGAAGCAGGAAGAAGAGCCAGCACCACTTCCAGCTCTGCTGAACCATGAGGCCTCTGCTGGGAAGCTGTCCACAGGGAACAACATTATGATCTTAGGAAAAATCTTCTTCCAATGCTTTTCACCAAGACTGAACTTGGTAAGGGTCAATAGAACAGCCACACACCACAGATGAGGCAACAATGGTGATATGTAGCATGAACAAGCCCAACCTAACATCAGCTCTTTTTCATAACATTGGCTGCCCCTGGAAAGGAGACAGTTCCTCCTTATCTTTGCCTGGTGCAGAGATTACTTTGACTTGGGCTACTAAAAGCATCACTAATAAAACCAAGAGCATGTCTCACAAGCAGACCCTGTAAAAGCATCCAGCCAGCTAGGTACCATTCTAATTTAGCAGAATACTAAGGAGCACAGAGAAAGGGCCCAAACGCCCTGCCCAGCCTTTAACATGTGGAAGGAGGCAGACAGAAGAAACATTGATAAGAGAACTCTGAAATTATCCATTTTGTCTGAGTTTTACTATGCATGCCTGACAGTGACTTCATTAATCAGATAGCTCATATCTGGATTGCCACTCTCCCCTGTCTGCTTCATCCATCCACACAGCTTGCTGGGGAAAAGACAGCAAGATGGGACCCAAATTAGAAACTATTTATGATTATTGAAGTAGAAAATTAATTGCTTTTCTTCCCCTTCTTCCCCCATTCTGAAACACCCCTCCCAGGGAAATTTGTGTTAAGAAGTCCTTGTGAACAAACACATGGAGAGTAACAGAACAGGGTCCATATGCACCAGCAGCCAAAAATAAACTGAAGTCTGAAATCCACACAGTCAAGTGGATTCACAGTGTCTATCTCTATACCAGAGTAACAGATGGTCAGTGAACTGTTACAAGACAGACCAAGACTAGTTAAACAGATGGGCAGTATTATTTTTATACTGGTTTTTAAGTGAATCTTTAAGTTTCCACTAGGTTATCTGAAATACCATCAAAGAAGCACACACAATACCCGTCCAACAAAACCAAATTCCATGAAAGCTTCTGCCCAAGGAAGGTACTGAGCTTCTTATGACTTTCTGCTGATGCTGCTAGGAACTGTGGCAAAACCTTGGGAGTTCAGGAAGGATGGCCCGAGGCTGCACAGCCCTGGAAGCCCCGCTGGGATGGCCCAAGGCTGCACAGCCCTGGAAGCCCCGCTGGGATGGCCCAAGGCTGCCGAGGGCAGCTGAGGTGTTTGCTGTGCCGTGGCAGCCCCGCAGAGCTCTGTCCAATGCTGAAAGAGCTGTGGCAGCAGCGGCGACATGTGAGCCACAGGGCTCCTGTGACTGCATCCTCTCATCTCTCTTCCTTCAGCAGATTTTGTCCCTGTAATTAATTCACAAGGCAGTTGGACTCCACAGCTGAACTCATGTTGGGTGGATAGAAGCAGCAGCATTACAGAGGGGGAAAGGGAAAAGGGGCATTTCAGAAAAGACATGCTTTTACAGACCTCTCCATGCTGTGGGAATGCATGCGGAAGACCAGAAACAAAATCTGACTTTTCAGACTTCTCTCCATTTTGCAGCCTGCATCACCTTTTTTGCAAATCTCTCACCAACAGCCAAATTGGGCAGATGTACTTTACCCATCTCTGGGTTTAAGCAGAACATCTGGATTGATAAGAGGGCAGAACAGACTAAAATAATAAGTTAATTAGTAGCTCACAGTACCTTAAATCACATTCAAAAACCTAACCCAAGATTTGCTGAAGACACTGACACATCTCACTGAAGGAAGGACATCTCAAAGGAACTGCACTTTTAAAAAACTACTGAACACCCTCAGACAATCTGAGCAGCCTACTCTTCCCAAGGTGGGCAGAATAATACTGGAGACAACCTACTTGCAAGAGGGGAAAGTTCTGTAATTGCCCATAAAAGAATGAAAGAATCATTCTCCTGTCCAAAAGATGCCTGGTTCACATTTGCCCTACACCCACCTAGCAATTCCTGCAGTGGGCAGGTGCACATTAGTTAACCCCCACTTCAACCCCGTTCTTTACAACCAGAGTGATGCACAAAGGCTTCAAGTGTGACTATGACTCAGGCCCCCCTTCAGCATGACTGCTGCAATCAGATGTGGTCACAATCGTTGGATCAGTTCTTGGTTTTGAAATTCACCACCCAAATCCATTTCTTACATTTCAAAGTGACCATTATCTTCTTACTGTTTGAAATACTGCTGACTACTGCTATGAAGCTGCAGGGGTTTGCCTGCAAGCCTCAGAAGAGCTTGTACTTGCACTTCTTTATAAAGAAGTTTCACTTCATGGCTGCATTATCTGTCCAGCAACCACCAGAAAATAGTGCTAAAGAAAAATGAAACTCTCTTTGCAAGTATTTATTCCTAATTTACTAAAGGCTAACAGTATCTAGTGACAAAACCCAAAAAAGTTGTCATTGAAACATTTCATTTACCTAACAGCTTGAAATCTCCAGGCTGAAGATTATGTGCACGCACATGCCTGTGTGCTAAGTATTCAAATAAAGAAAATATAGAAGCTTTGCAGTTCAGCCACTGGGAGACTTTTAAGCATTCACAGCTTCATCTCTTTGCACATGAAATGTTAATGGGGCAACCATGCAGGGCTGGCTCCACAGATAATTGTTCAGATAACAGTGGCTTTGTGATACCTATCACTGGGCTCCAGAGGTGAGGGGCCTGTCTTGCTTCATAGTGGATGACTTCTTGTCAGCATGTCACCTTCTCCAGTCAGTTCAGGAGTTCATTACATCTAGATAACACCCTTTTTTCTCTCTGGCATTTGTTTATTAATGCTGCACACAATGTGGTGATTCATCAGAGAAGATGAAGTGGTGTTCTGCAGCAGGCAGACAGCCTCCAGTGGATCCACTGCCCTGGCTGAAGTTCACCATAGGGCTTTAATTCCATTCATCTATTTACTGCAATTCCTGAAAGTCCAGTGCTGTTATAAAACAAGGTAATCGCACCGGACAAAGATTCAGGGCTTGTCAAAATAGGTCTGATTTGTTTATAGTGTAAACAACATTAGCAGTTTGGAAGTTTAGCATTAAGCCTTCAGTTATTAAAATGGCATTTTTAAATAGGTGTGACTAGAGAGAAATTTGCTGAACAAGTTAGTGTGCCTGATAACCAGCGCAGGGCAGCAGTGTACACTGGGTTGCTCTGTGCTGTGCCACACACAGGACAGAGCTAGTGCAGCTCCCAGGCCAAGGGTCAGAGTTCAGGGCTCTCTGCTGTGGCAATTCATTTCCCAAGATCCTTCAGCAATGACACAGAAAAGGCTTTGTAGTTTTGCTCAGTAGTTTAAAATAATCCAGCTGAGGAATTGGCAATACCAAAACCACGTGCAAATGTAGTAAAGGCTTTAGGTCTAATGTACCAGAGGTCAACGTTGTGAAATGCTTTGCACTAGACTTACATTACTTCTTCCCCTTGGGCAAGCTTGCAACATCCCAATTCCACTCCTTCAGTCTGAATCTTTTTAACATATCCTCTCCATGCTCTCCTTTGGATACTCGAGAAGAGTTAGTGGGAGAACAAGACCAGTATTTTTCAAAAATATAATGCCAGGTATATAGTATACACATGTATAATATATACAATATACACAAATTTAGTATAGCTATAAAAACACATACCCACTTGTAAAGCACATAGGTCATGAATCTGGGCAATTTCATGAGGTAAGTTGGAAGTGCCACAACAACAGTATTTAGCAGATGGAGTCACTTATCTTTGGGCCTAATACCAGTGCAGGGAATTTCACCTTGGCCTTGCTTTTCCAAACTCATCTCAGAGGACAAGAGTGTTCAGGCACTGGAGCTGGGATCCTCTGAGACAGCATGGCAAAGAGGAAAGGAAAGCTGTGTACTCTGGATACAGACGGGTCAGTGCTGCTGGCTTTTTGACCAAGTGCATGCGTGTTTTATGGGAGCACTGGTCAAGTATCATCTGCAGAGAGACTGAAAAATACAAGGACACCTAAAGGACCTATGAGGTGACTCAATTTCACTTAAGGGGAAAAAAATGGGGCTTACTATATCATAGGTTAAATTTTGGCTCAGCCAGAGTCTGTGGGTGTTTAGCCAAGGCCAGGTTTTGAAAATGTAATTTCTCTTCAGAGACCAGCACTACCTAGTATTGGATTTACCTCACAGTCTGATTTTATCTCTGCAGAATGGGGCTTTTTTGGTAGGTAATGCAAGACTGACTGTTCCACTGAATGAACAGTGGAACAAGATACACCAGATAACTATTGTTATAGCAGAAGATATTAATACTACATTTAATACATTAACTTTGATAAACATACAACTGCAGAACCACTATGCCCTGGTTTTAAGTAACATCAGTCTGCTGAAGCTTGGAGGATGAGCAAATCCCTTCTTTTCAAGAATAGGGAGTGATACCTAAAATAACTTCAACAGTTAAAACCAGCTAAAATCTATTACTCTCTGTTAAATACAAGTTTATTCCTGAGACACACTTTTTAGATACTGTTTTCAATCCAAATTTGGAATTTTATGAACCAACCTGGTGTCAGGGTGGTTGCTAAAGCAGTTATATTAGTTGTTACAATTATACCTTCCTTCTACAGAAAACCATAACCCTTCCCACTTGTTGCATAATTCTGCAATTACTCCATAAACTCTGACAGTCAATTCGTTGACTGCAAAATAAAGTAAGTGTCAGTGAGAGCCACTGGCCTGCACAGAGGATGAGAATGCAAATAGCAACCAGGGAATTTACTGAACAGATTTATGGAGGAGAGTTTATGGGCTGTTATCAAAATGTCCACAAGATTCAAAATTTCCTCAGCAAATAAAATTTGTAGTTGTAAAACAACAGTATTGCAATGGAACTTTCCACTGCAGGACGTGAAGGAGAGAAGGAAACACTGCTGCACTCAGGGAGGTGACGCTCACCCCGACTGCCGCCCTCCAGGTCTTAATTCCCCTTCTCTAACTCCCGTGGTTAAAAACAGTCCCTGCTTCCTGTGGTGATTGGCCTCTTTTCCAGAGCGACTGGAAAATGCTCTGTCTCTCTTAGGGGTGTGAAGAGAAGCTCCTTCTCTGAACAGAAAGAAGGAATATGGACAGAATGCCAGCAAGTTGGTTTCTATCTTCAATTTCTTGGACTACTGCACACTATCAAAAATATTTTGCCTCTTCATACACTGCAGTTCCTCTTCAGCTGAGCTGTGAAGTTGTTTCATCAACAAACTCAATAAAAACTCTCAGTGACAAGCCTATAAGATTTATGATTTTTGTCATCTTTAAATAGACATCATAAAAAAAAAATATTGTCAAGTTGCTGAATTCATTTGCTGGGAATTGACACTTACTGATAGCTGCTCGTAAGGGATAATGTGGTGACCTGCTACAGTAATGACCAGATAAGAGCTGGCAGTAAACCAAAAGGGGAAAAAAACTTTAGGTCAAACATTTTCAAACTCACGTGTCTGAAGTCAAGCTTTGAAATGTATCTGTAAACACTAAACGAGAAGTCACCTTTTCTGAACTGCTGCATCCTTTCAGCCCCTACTGAAGTCAAATGCATTGTATTATGGAAAATCGTACCTCAGGCTGCTTCTCTAGCAGCCAAGTACAGATTTGTATTTCTAATGCTGGGTGCCAGAGAGAAAAATTTGGCCTCAAAGGAAAGAAAAAGGAGAGGTATTGCAATATGTTACAGCTGCATTATCATACTCTCGCTGCACAGTTATTTCTAGTGAGAAAGATCAGGTGCTAACGTGTGTTTGCAACACTTGGGCCTCAGGCCTTGATTTTATATTGAAGGAAAAAAAAAATCACACTTTGGCAACAAAAATGAATATTTCCTTGTTTTGGGGAACAGAGAAAACAAGGCAGCTCAGGTCTCGAACCCTCCCAAATCCACTCCCCAAAGCAGCTCACCATCCCCATGCCAGGCCCACATTTATTCCTATCAAACTTGTCATGGAAGAAACATCTTGACAGGGCTGGCTAAGCCTAGGTGCCCTCTTAGTACCATACCAGCAGAAATTCAGGTCAGGAGTCCAGCAGGTATTTGGTAGCAACACTGGGATTCCCAACTAGAAATGGCCTTCACCAGACTAAGTGTCTGGAAGGTCATCCCTGAAATATGCTCAATCCTGCTTTTCTGATGTGAATGGGATAGTGTCCATGGAGAGTCTCCATCCCCCCAGACTCTACATTTCTAAGATTCAATGAACTAAGGAACCTTGGGTGACACCAAGGTACCTGGCTATTCCCTCAAAAATGTACATTTTTTGCAGAGAGACATTCAAACTGCTCCTCTCTGCCAGCAGGAAAGACTTTTAGCATCCCTTGCTCCTCTCCATGCTAGAAATCAAGAGGAGAAAAAGCAGCCAAAAAGACAGCTGCAGGGACCAATCAGTTACACTCCTCTCTCAACAGGAGATTTCTACTCCCTGTCCCTGCCTCTTTCCACAAAGTCACTGAGTCCCCACCAAGTTCCCAAAACTGTTGGTCAGCATTACCCCAGTTGTCCAACATTTCCCATTGCTGCAGAACACAAGAATTAGGAGATGATGTCCCTAACAAAGGTTGCAGATGCACAGAGCTGGTCTACCACAACTGTCATCTCCAAAGCATCCTTTTTGTAACACCACCAAAAAGCAGAGGACAGAGGCTGCCCAGCCTGGATGCTGCATTTTGGAGTTGCTGTCCTGTGATGGAGCAGAGTTAAGGTGGTGACCACACTGTTGAAATTTTGCTTCCAGCACATAAGTGGCATGTTGGGTGCTAAATGCTTCAATCTGTCCTTGTAACATGACCTGAAACCCAAGGAAATCCATTGGGTCTGAACATTTCTGACTTATCTGCTTGGATTTGCACCAAACTCTCTGAGTATGGCTGTCAGTGCAGGACAGCAGTGACAGGGAGGGAGTGATGGATCCTTACCAAAGGACCAAGGTGGATGTGTGAGGCTGAGGATAAACCACCCGGGGGTGACCAGTGGTATCCCTGATCCCAGTCATGACAGTCCACTCAGACATCTCAACAGAGGTGGTAGTAAAAAGGAGAAGGGTGAGGACCATAGCAAAGAAGCAAATGAAGCTGCAGACAAGTGAATAAATAATGGATCCTGGGTGTGCAAAGTACAGCCAGATAATCAGGAAGGAAAAGTATAAATGCAGTGAGCAAAGCCAAACCTACTGTAATCAAGATCAAGGACAGTATGCTTTGTTTTGGCCCTTAATCCATAACATTTGGACAGTTTCAGGGTAAATGAATTAAGGGGAATGCAATAAGCTTACAGGCTAACTCAGGATACTGGGAAATTGGTACCAGCACCAGCATGAGTTACTGGCTGAAGAACAGCCTGGCCATATCAAAGCTCAGGGATTAGGCAAGGGACACCTAGGAGATCAATCTCTCTTGCAGATGGATCACAGGGGCCTGCAAGGCACAGCACTTACGTATTTCAGCATGACCAACCTGGCCAGCTGCAACGCCTTAAGATTTAAACAAAATGTGGCTCTTAGCCAATAGATTGCAGGTTGAGAAACGTGTGTGCAAGGCAGATGCCAGAGCCCACAGCCAGTGAAAGTTCTTACGCACCAGAGGACATGGCCAGACCCAGCTTTGGGCCTGAAATGACTGAAATTTTCTCTTTTCAATGTATTGCTGTTTCCTGCACCATGTGGTTAGAACACTGCAGGTGACAGTACAGATGAATGGTGACACCACATACCACAAAGATTAACTTCTCATAGCTCTTCTTGGGGCTGAAGATGTGGAATCTGACCTTAGCTTTCACCTGACCAGTGTTAGATAATTCAGCAGGGTTGCTAAATGAGGTGCAGAAATAACAGAATGATTATCCCTTACTCGAGACCACTGCAGGCCCTCGAGCTCAGGGCTCGGCTCTAGTAGCCAGACCAAAGTGCAAACCTCATGTCTGTAAAAACCGTCTCACAGGCAATAGGAAACTATGCTTCATTAAACAGCAACTCAGCAGCTCACACGTGTGCTGTGCTTTGTAATGTAACAGATTTAGGAATAACAGTGTCAAGTTTGGAAAAGTAAAAGTCAGGAAGATTTCTCAAAGCTTTTGACAAGGGGTTTGCAGTCATTTCCCTGTGGTTTCCTGCTCCTCTCACACTTAAGAGAGGAGATGCATCCTAGAGCTCTGTCAAAAGCCATCACAGTCACTCTAGCCTAATTCTGAGCACTGGAGTTCCTAAGTGCTTCTCTGTGCAATAACCATTCCAGAGCTGCTTTTGTTTGTGGTAGACATCAATCCTTAGTGTCCTGCTTTCTCTGTGTCTTCCATTCCTCAGCTTTGCTTTGCTCTGGAGCAAACAGGGTTTCCAGTGCTTGCTCCTCTACTTTGATCTGAACTTCTGTTTTTCCTGCTGAAACTTTCTGCCTGCTCTTCTTCGTACAGGAAAGTTATCAATGGTTCAGAGAACAACACATTAACCTCTAGAATGACTGCCAGACCAAGATCTTGCTGTCCTGTTAACATATGTACATTTTACTTCTGTCTGTAGCCAAGGACTACAAGAAACTGAAAATGTGCAGGCTCTTCCATGTGCAAGATTTCGCTGCCTTTTATTTGCGTATCAGGTGCTGTAAGGAAAAGAAGAGATTATTTCTTTTGCTCTTCCAAATGCTGCAGGTTCTGCAGAGTCTTCCTCATAGCCAGCCCTGCAAATGGCAGAAAATGTTGTTCATGTGTGCGGCTCTGGAGAAACTGCATCCCTAAGAGGAGACTTTTCAAAGGGGATGCAAAACAAAGTGCTTGACCCCTTTGTTATCACTGGTGCCAATATATCCTAATGCCACACTCTAGGCCAAATTACAATTGTTAATTTTCCTTACAGTGCACTGTCTCCTAAACTCTGGGCATCCCAAAACAGGCAAGAGCAACTGGGTGTGCTTCATTTGAAAAGCGGGTGCACAGGCACAACTTCTGAATCCTGCAAGTATGCAAAAGAAAAATAACATTCCCTTCCTTGGAACTTATTTTCTGTGGTTGAACAATTCACAAAGAGAAACTGTTAGTGCAAACACTCAAAAGGTCAATCTCTAAATAAACAGAGAGAGAGAGAGTGATGAAAGGGGTTAGTTGTTAGCAATGAAGCTGAGATGATCACAAGTCAAAAAAAGCAAAGCAGCACTGAAGTCAGAGCACTGTGAGCACGCTAGAAATTTTGGCAAGATCATATGTGAAGATAGAAAAAGCAAAAGTTATATTCTCCAGTCTGAAATGGCACAAGCCCCCAAAATTTTTCTTTACTTTTCCCTGGGATTGTCAGCTACTTTCACTCAGTTAGGAGGATCAACAACTGATTTAGCACTAGAAATGAGTATCAGTTCTCCCCACCTGAATACTATCTTCATGCTAAAATAATGGATGAAAACAGATGTAAATTTGCACCTACTACACAAATCTTTGTTTTATCTTCATGCCTGAACAGGATTTCCCTCCAAATCAGATGAACATTTCTCCCTGACAAAATACCAGCAAAACATGGTGTGTAATTCACATTAAAAAGAATCTGTACAAAGTCAGTTAAGAAAAGCAAAAAGCAAACAAACAAAAAAGATGATGACAAGATTAGACAAACAATAGTAGTTGAAAATATTTAGGGAAACTTTGATGATGTAAATACTGTCCATAGGTTTCCTATTTTACAGTGTTTATTTTTGGGACTTGCTTATTTACCAGTCATGTGGCTGTGTGACGCTGACTATAAACACGTACTTTACAGTAAATGCAGAACTGCAGAAGTTAGAGATCAGTTCTTGGCTCTGAGGTGAAATTCAAATCTGATTATGTATCCCAGTTAAGGACTGGCTTTCCTATAAAGGACTAAGCTCCAAAGAACAGCACAGTCAAAACTTGGCTCTACAGTTTGTAGCTTGACCCTAGGTAAACCTCAGGCAGCACCATTTGTGGTTCAAAACAAACAAATAAAAAAATCCCTTGATGTTTCTGAGTCATCACATTGCATTAGTTCAATTTTCATAGGTGAATTTGTCTCAGTCAGTCAGAGAGCTTTTGGTGGGATTAATAAGTGCTTTGTGGCTCAAAGGTGATTTGGCACTAAGGACACTACTCCTGTGCAAGGAGGACCTGTGTGAAAACAGCCATGTGTTCACATCACAGAGCCTTGTGCAAGGCTGAGAGAGCTGTTTACAACTGCTTGGAGCTGGGCCCCAGCTCCTGAGAACAAGGAGAGCACTTTGGACATTCCTGTGAATATCAAACATTTGCTAAAAGGGCAAGGATAAAATCTTTCCTCACACACCAGTAAAACCTCTCTGCCATCTCATATTGTGCTGTATGTCTTGTCCTTTTCCTGCTGGCACCCACCCAGGTCGGTGTAATTAGAGGATACATGGCGTGACAAGAGCAAATGATATGTCAAATACACACACATCACCAGCCCCAGCTGAACAAGGGCCAGTGTCCCAACACAAGCCGACAAAGGTGCTCAAGAAAGCCAGCAGCTCCCTAAACACTGAATGACGATAGAAAGCTCTCCAAAGCAAAGACTGGGACCAAAACAGCTCTCAGGCTGGTGGGAAAAATAGAAGGTCTCTCAAGAGACTTATCTATATACAAGGCACCTGCAGATTTGCAAATAAGCCAGATAAAGAGAGCAATGGATATATGCAGTGCCCTATCAGAACACAAGATTGCAAAAGGTGGTATGTCTAACAGTCAAATTTTTTTTTGAAAAATAAAAAAGGAAGGACAATTTTTATTAATGATCAGGAGGCTGAAGACACAGGAAAAGAAATAACAATGAACTTCTGGAAGTCACTACTACTACAACAATATAACCAAGATAAATACTGCTGGACCAACAGAGCATCAAACACAATGTAAGTCTGGCCCTAGTCTTGACCTGTCATTTTTAAGTTAAAACCTGCTCATGCTGCAACAAGAAAAATGCTGAAGGTCAGCTCTGCAAACTCCTTGGTTGTCAGATGCAAGAGAGATGTAGAGTGAGGGGGAATATGTGCATTTGTGAATCAGCAAGTACTAATGTGTGTTGTGGTGGTAAGAGAGAGATCAAACAAGCAGGACTGGCTGTGCCTTGAGCTACACTGAAAGCTTTTCTTGAGGTTTGCTCTTTCAGCATCATCCACAGGAGGAATTTCAAGCTTGCTGCACTGTCAGGCTGCCCTAGACTTTTGACTAAGACAAGACAGGGGATAAACTTACATGCTGTGTGGGCAGTGCTGTCCCTTAATAAACAACACAACCAAAGGATTAATTGAGATAATGTTTTACTAAAGGTGGCTGGTGACCGCTGGCTGTCCCCCTTCCCTCGTGCTCTGAAACAAGCAGACAAGGCAGCTGCGCTCTGCTGAGCAAACACACACACTCAAACCTACCCTGTTTGCTCTGCTCACTGCCCTGTGCCTGTGCATCCCAGCCAGAGAGACAATGTCATTCCAAAGCATCACTTGAAAGACATCAGGACTTCAGCTCCTAGGCTTACCAATGGTGCTCAGCAGCTCCCAGGAGGACACGAAGACATGGGCCCTTCCCTCAGAGATTCTCTGAGAGCCCAGTGAAGTGGGAACAAAAGAAAATCGAGACACTCACTGAAATTTGGATTTGGCGGTTTGGATGGCCTCACACAAAACCCCGCAAACCTTACAGGTGCCATTACAACTTCCCCTTTTCAGGGGAAGCACAGACCACTGCGTGTCAAAACCTCTGGGTTCACTTCCCCCACTTCAACACCACTTTCTCTTTGGACTTGGGCATGTTAATTACCCCAAACAAGGTTTGGTTTTTGCATCTGCATGCTGAGTGCTTGCTTGTTCATCCTTATAGTCCTTCACTGCTTGTACACAGTAATGGCCAGGCTTCTTCCCTGGGGGGAAGATTAAGTGATCTCACCAGAGTTCCTATGAAAGGAACATGGGCCACCTGAATTGCTCATGCCTGGGGTAAGCAGGTTGATGGGAGAAACCAATGTGAAACAGCTCATCCACAGTAACCCCCAGGGAAAAGGAAGGTAATACAGGGCCCAAGCTGTCAAAACAAGCTGGTGAATTCTTCGATCAAGTGTGCTAAAGGCTGACATTAGGCCACTCAAATATCATGTTGTAGTTAAAAACAACTCATTGCACATATTCAGCTGAAGACTGTAGGAGTCAGTCCTTAGAGTTAGTTCTTTAAACTTCACTAATAGGAGACACAAAAGAGCAGAAACCATGGATGATTAGCCAACTCTGAGGACATGGGTAGAACTCTAGAAATGTTATTACCCAGCTGATATTTGTCTAAAAACGTTTGCATGCATCTGAGTGTTAATATCACACAACAAACCTCCAACTATATGTATGTCAGCAATTGTCAAGTTGCTTCTTTTCGTCAGGTAGGTTTTTGTACTCATTCTTGCAGTTCCACAATTTGAGCCCTCATGGTTCTCCCAGCAATCAAATCTCTTGAGTTCCTGCCAATCTAGATCTACCCAGTGGCAATCACACAGGTCTGAGAAAGCCACACACCTTGTCTGAGAAATTGCAGTCTCCTGCAATTCAAGTGAAAAGTCAGTGTTGGGGAAGAAAGGCATCTGCAAAACTGCTGAGGCAGATATGAGCTGATATGAAACCATGAGTAATAAACTCTCATCAGCAAAAGCTCAGTGTAGCTGCCTTGCTCACTGTCATCACAATGCTCTGGACCCTGTATATTGACCCTTGCATATATTCATCACTGAGGAGGAGTGAACAGCTGCCTCTTGTGCAGAGCGTAAGAGAAGCAGGAAAAAAACCTCTGTCCAAGAAAAATAGGATGTGAGATTCAGAGAAATCCTTCTGGGAAATATCAGGAATAAGGGGCTTGGAAAGAAAGCTTAGAAAGAAATGTATATCTGTAAAAACGGCCCAAGTTTTCAACATTATTTTTGCTTCGTATCTGTGAGGATGCATGTTCACAACCAACCCCTCCTGATACCAACCTGTGCTCTCTACCTATAATGCCAACAATCCTTTCTGATGAGGTTCACATCACTGGTGGTGTCTGTTCAGAAACAGCCCAAATCACTCACAGACCACTCTGAATGCTACAGCAAACCTCCCCAGAAATAGATGGGTTTCCATCGCAGGGTGTCATTTACTTGAGCTGTTCTGTTACAACATTCCTTCTTTACAAGACCTCACACAGGGATATCTTCCTATATGTGAAGTAAAATCTGTTTGTTTAGAAACAATGTCTCGCAAAAGAAAGTATTGAAAAATATTAAGGCTGGTAACCAGCAGGGGTAAGGTGTTGATTGCCCTAGAGCTAACCATAAAGTCACTGTTGTACCAGAAACAGCTTCAATGTGTAATTGTTTTAGGTAGGCAGGAAATAAGAGAATAGAAAAGGCTACTCTATGATTTACTCAATCTCCTAGTTGTTGCTTAAGAACCTTAGATGACAATACTATGTTAGCCTCTGATCTATACTCCCAGCTGTTACTAAATCAACAGAGTTGCTCCAAAGTCAATACTGCTACAATGACATCACTCCCGTCCAATATACACACTGCAAAACGAAAACCTGTACATTACAACTCAGGAGCCTTCATAGGATAGATCAAACTCACTGCTAAAATGCTATTCTATACAAATTCTGTATATGTGCTTTATATATGAGGTGTCATATCTGCTGTGGCTTTTTTAGATGTCTGCTTGTTTCCATTCCTGGTTTCTCATCTCATTCCAACAACAGCTGGAATTACTGTACAGAGATAGTCTGGCTCCAGATGCAACACAGCTCCTTCCATAAATGAGTTTGTTTTAAAGCCTTCTAAAACCAAATGGGGCATAACATGGCCACCAAATGTCTGATGAACTATCCCAGACTGAAGACCAAAGGAAACTGGTTGAACAATCCTGAACACTGGGCAACAACATTTTTCCTCTTCCTCATTTCCCACATTCCTTGCATCTGGCTCCCCATAAAACATGCAGATGCTTCAGTAACAGGAAAGCTGAGGATGTCAGCAGTCATGCCTGATCTCACTGGCCTTTCCCCATGCTTGGCAATAAAATGAAACAGGGACTTCAGCCATGTTGAGGCACTGCATATTTCCACTCTAAGCACACACTCAGCGCGTGGTAGAGTGGGCCACATTTATCCTAAATCCCACCAAAGCCCTTAGTTCCAGACAAGGTCACAGCTCTGCACTGCTCCTCAAGGAATGAGAAGCATACTCTCCTAATGTTGACTCACTCATAAAACTGTATGACTTGATTAAATAGCTCATTCTCCACCTCTGAGGGAACCTTTTTTATCTGCCTGGAACAGGTCCTTGCTTTCTGTCTGTCACCAAGGGAGGAGAAAGCCATGGGGCTGCCACCCACATGAACCTGGCTAAGTTACTTTCTTCCTCTGTGAATTTGGAGAAATGACCATAATAGCAGAATATTGCCATAAGCTTTTCAGAGGCTTTGTGAAGAATTTAGCTGAGATTCATAGGAGAGCTCTGACAATATAAAATACTACATAAATGCTAAAAGTTAACCGTTTTTAATAGCCACAGATTTAAGAGAGATCTTTCTTTCATTTCCATATAAAGGTGCAGAAATATCCTTCATTTCAAATAACCACTGTGCCTGCTGTGAGAGGCTCTGCACATGATTTTCATTGCCTTTCACAGAGAAAACAGGAACGCTACTTTGCATTTATAGACTTTAAAACTAATTTGCAGACAATCAAGTCTTGAAACCCCCACCGTGATACAGGAGGTAAAGATTATATCTGTTTTAGAAAGGAAACTAAGAAGGAAAAAGGTTAAACCACCAAGTCTAAAGCCAGAAAGGAGACATTTGAGAAATCAGGCATCCTAGTAAGGTCTAGCTAGATGCACAATTGCTCATTTGTTCTTCTCACTGAACAGTTAACTCTTCTGCTCTCAAGGTTCTAAACCACAGGGTGCACACACCATAGGGTGAGAGTGGCCACTGCATTTATCTGTATTACCACCATATTTAATCTTCTGCAGATACTTCTGTTGACCACAGAGTATGCCCAGAATTGCATGAGGCCATTTATTCCATTTTCTAACATGTGTGGCAGTAGAAAATTGCTGATGACTAAAAGTTAACCAAACATTTATTTTTAGAACCCAAGTCCAACGTTATAGTGTCTGGACTCATAACTACCCATTTCTCCGACATTAAGCTGAGCTACCACATGAGAAAATTGCTAGAATGATAGTATTTCCAGGGTATATTGAGTCACTGTCCAACATCTAAATTGGGAAATAAAATAATTTCTCAGCAACTGGCAGCACAGTGGGAGGCAAAGCTTGCAGGAACTCATCTTGTGTTGAAAAGTCCAGGTTTTTACTTTAAAACAGGTCCCTTGTCACTAAACACATGCTTTTCTAAATTTGCCAATGACAAAAACCAGTTAGGTTCCATGGTACTGAATTCTTGGCTTTATCTAGTATTTAGAACAATTACTAAGCATCACTGGCAGAACTGTAATGGTGATAACCAGGGAGCAGCAAGAGCAGCACCCTGAAGACTCAGAAACATGTATCCTTTTTTAATCTGATCCATCCTAGAGATGTACTATGGTCCCTTGCTGGAGGCTCTTCCTGACCATTCCTTGGAGAAACATGCCTATGAATCTCAACCCTGCCTACAGCAGGAATTCCCAGCCCAGGTGAGACCACCTTGGCATGCTTCCTCAATGGCCTATGGGAATGATAATGTGAAAGAGTAAAAAAAATCTCTATAGCAGTGGAGTTTTTGCCCTTGCTCATTTGCATACAGTTATTTTTCTCCTTTGGACGTGCAGGCTCCACATAATGAATTTAAGCTTCTGACAAAAGGCTTTCCTAGATCAGGTGAAGTACAGCTCAGAAGTAATTTGCTGATGCTTGGGGCAGCCCAGGACAGCCTCTCTCTTGGAGAGGAGAAGCTGCCTATAGTGCCTCAGAAAATAATTAACTCCTAAATGGAAGCAAAAGGGTTGATGAGGGTGATGAAGGTTTAGGACTGCATGTCTTTGTATCCTTTCTAAAAGAAGAAACAGATGTTTCCAACCACCACAAATTTCCATCCCACAGATCTCTTGCTCTGGCTGTTACTTTGGGGCAGTGACTTCCAAATGCTGTATTAAGAAACAAAAAAAATTTAATTGTTTTGCTGGAAAGTTCAAGACAGAGTCTGGGGCAGAGTCAGAGGTTGAACACATTCCCTCACACAGCAGCTCAGAAGGAAGAAGACAGCATTGGAAAATCCTGTTTTAACACTGCTTTTTTTGCTAGTAATCAGGGTCTCCACACTGCCAGTTCAATTGGAGAAGAGCCCTGGAAATCCTTCTGCTTCGTCAGCGACATGGTCTCAAGCAAAGTCCCGTCTCATCTGTCAAAGTTCAGTCTGTTTGCTTTCACTAGCATTAATTTAAATTTCTAAACAAACACCAGATCCTACCAACTTGTGTAATGGCAAAGAAGTTAATTTTATCTGAGATGTTTGGGTTTCCTCCCTTCTTTTGTCTCCCACTTTAAACTGATGCCATCTTGAGTTTAAAAAAAAAGGCGGGAGGGCATTTTTCAGCACTGCCTGCAGATATGCATTTGTATGCTTTTCCCATCTTTTAACTAACAAACAGGAGGGGGGAAAACGTTAATTTTGCTTACAGCCTGCTGTGATATAAATAAAAATAATAGGTACATTCACAGATTTTGAACTTTTTACAGCCGCTGCTGCAAAAAGCAATTTTAATTTATAACCACGGATTCTTGCAAAACATATAACGAAGACATAATAAAATGGAATGTTTATCCTGTGGCTCCCATTAGACCTCCATTCGATGGCTGTAACTAATGACTTGTTTTTCCACTTTTGTATTGGAAGCCTTATTATTGGGCTGCACAGAGCATACCTTATTTGATTTCCCTAGCAAGGTCTGCACCTCTTGCTGAAGCCTGCAATTAGTTGTTCATGAAGTAACATTAAAAAGCTGCATAATCACATCTGTGGTCAAAAATTAAAAAAAAAAAAAAAAAAAAGAAAAAAAAAAAAGAAGAAAAAAAGCCAGTAACAAGCCATCTCTGTTTGTACAATATTATACTGAATACAATAGACTAATGTTCACTCCAGTGCATGTGTCCTTTTGACTAACCACTTCTATCTGACAACCTTTTTTTGGCAACAGAACACATTGTACTTTTTGGATAATTGACTGTGGAATAGAATGCTGTTTATTCAAAAGCAGGTCATACAGAACTGAGCTTCCAGTTGTCTTTATCCGTCTACCTTTCTTATCTTCATGCTATTTAAATTTATGCTGAATTTCTTTTAATTACACATATGGTTTTAATTGCTGTTCTGTATTTATTCAGTAGAAGGTGACCTGATGGTGATATGGTACAGAAAGGTGGGTGGGAAGCTGAATTCAGATTTGAAAGTTATGTTTGGACATATTTATTGGTGAGCAACTTCATAAAGAAACAAACAAAAACACATGCACTCCCAACACCCTCTGGTACCTACAGAGCCACGTTTGCCTATAGTACAACTGCATTATTCTCTGTACTGAAAAAATCTACTAGAAATACTCATCCACCACTTGCTCAGTGATCTGGAAATTCTACAGCAGCAAAAGGCCTAATTTTAAGCCTAAGACTTGGAGGACAAGAACCCTGAGGGAAAGTGATGTAGAAACATGTAAAAGTTGTGAAAAATCTAGATGACGGGAAATGCAGTTGAGAAAATGGGTTCAGGAGAAAAGTTTGAACTGAAGTATTCAAATGAGGTCGTGCAAGAATTGATGTGTTTCTAAAGCATGCTTTTGGGATGCAGCCTGTGGAAAGAGAGGTCACAAGTATTGCATAATAGGAGGGGGAAAGGATTTTGATGCAGCAAGGAACATAAAAGAAGCTTTCTAACACAAGCTGGAGAAGGAGACACAGGGCACCTTTCTGATGCTGATCATCAGATCAGGAAAACACAGGTGTCACCTGAATCTTTGAGTCTGCAAGATACACACAAAACAGAGGTTTAAAACAATACAAATGTTGCAGGGTACTTCCTCACAAAAATTTCTTCTGTTGACCGACTTGGACTGCAAAATAAAATTCACCAAGCTTCCTGGTGACAGCCTAGAAGGAATCCACCAGTGGCATATACACAGCAGGAGCTTCCCTGTCCACTTCGACCATTTTTCTCCATGGAAAAGGCATGAGTTTTCACTTTAAGCTCTATCGCAGCAACAACTTAATTTAATGAACCACCAGCTCTCACAAAGCTGGAGAAAACCCCTGAAAAAGATTCTTTGGGTGTTGGTAAAGTAGAGAACAACTAGGCAATGATGGATGAAAATTATGATAGTTAATCTGCTGCATATTATAGCTCAGGTGTGATTCCATTTTACTGATCACTAAACTAATCCTAGTAAGTCAGGTTAAGTTACAGCCAACTCATTTGAGGAAATTTTGTTTGTTTGTTCAGAAAAATATTTAATTGGGAGGACAAGTGATACTGACAGTAAGAATAATTCGTCTGTCTGTGCTGGTGCTAAACCACACTGTGGAAAATCCTTGCTAATGCTACATTGATCAGCTAACACACAGCAGCTCCACACTTCTAATTTGTTTTGTGTAGATGACTTTAGATGGCCCATTTCAATCTGGACTATTTTGAGGAGCCATGTGAAATTAAGTCACTGCCCTATTAGCGTGGATAAAGAGGCATATGAACATTACTCTGCTACAAGCAAGACACAGTTCATCTGATATTTTTTCCAGCAGAGAGAATATACTGAGTCTGGAACAAAGAAGAAAATGTGACTGGAAAGTTTAGAGCCCTTAAATTAATTCCCTAGACAAAAAGTTGAGGCATCATACTCATAAGATCATGTTATGTAACTTGCTCTGGAGCCAGGCAGCTACTAAGTGAAATAGTATGAGTTATAAAAACAAAATATTGTTGTGAAAACAATTTTACAGCTTTATAATTCACTATTATTTTCATTTAAGAACAAAACTGTCAGTGTAATTGCAGATTCTGTTTGCCTTGCAGGAGTTCTCTCAGCCTGTGATAGGAAACCTCTTCTTTTTTTAAAAAACTTTTTTCCCCCCAAAGCTGCTACTAAATTTACTATATCATGTTTCTTTATAGTTATTCAGAGGTAAATCTTAACAGGAAACCCATTATGTGGAGGCCAAAGTTAGTTTAACACCAGAATATTTATGATCAGTAAATGTAACCATATATTAGCAACTGCTTCATACCATTATTTTTGGATTAAACAAATATTATATCAGCAGATATTGTAGACTACTTTGTAGTCTTTACAACTGAATATCTATTTTTGGTGGGATCCTACGTGGCTGGCACTACTCGCTGTGCACAATGATAGTTTTCTAACTTGCCTGCTCATTCAACTACTAGGCTCAAGAGCCTATCTATGCACAACCATCCCTATCCATGGAAAAATGATTCTTCTTTTAAACTGTGCACAGCCCCCTACACAAAGTGGTGCTTCAGTAACAAACCATTACATATTTTATCTGCATATGTGCCATTAAAAACTGGATAAGACTGCAAATATGCTTCAGAGAGGTCAGTGGGGAAACCACTCAAATGTAGGAAGATTCACTCCAAATGGCATGGCTAAAGCAGGACATCACCCAAAACAATGTCTATGTTGTCACTGTGTTGTGAGCATAGTGACTTCTCCTAACACTGGCATTACCATCGGGCCATAAGCCTGAAGAGATTCACACCAACAGGGCAGCCAGAGACCTGGATGACACCTGGATGCTCCATGTCTCCTTGTTCTGCTCAACTCTCCTAATCAATTGGTGCCTAACCTTGGACAAGTCTCTCTACCCATCCAGGTTCTGGCTTCATTGCAATAAACTTGACAATGATACAGAGGTTATCTGACAGAAGAACAGCTTCCTCACACGCTCTGGTGCTTTGGCTTTAAAAGAATTAAAGTGCGGTTGGACAGGAGTGTATTTTAAAATGGAAGGAGAATCAACTCCTCCAGTAATCAGCAGCACCATCACACACAATAGCCATAACCTGCCTGCAAATTAAGTGGCACTCACTTTTATGGGTGCTGCTTTCTGTACTGAAGGCTGTAAACCAGTAGCAAGGCCAACCATCCTTGTCTCATCATGCTCCAGACCAGGCTGCCCCTTAGAGACCTGAGTTCAGGCAGCCCCAGGGCTCAGGCAAGCCCCACTGCCTGGAAATCAGCCAGCCTCCCGATATTATGCAAGTATACACTCATTGCACCTTACGACCTCAAACCCAAAATTCTTATGTTAGCCTGTAACACAGTCTGGCAGGATCCCTCAAGGTGGAACCTTGGTTATCAATAGTTAACCAGCACAGAAGCAGAGCCCTTGATTAACTTCAAGGTTGCCCCATGCCTTATCATGTGTGGAGGCATTGTCCTCAGCTTATTTTAAGAAGGAGCAAGAAAGAACATCCAGGTATTATGCCAAAAGCCTCTTTCTCAATTATTCCTCTTATATTTCTAACCCATTGTGGCGGACTAAAGGCTAAAGCTGCAAAAGCTGCATCCTGAAGCTGTAAATTTAAGTTGGTTTTTCAGTATATGCTGACCTGACTTACTCCTGTAACTGCAAGGCTCCCTGTAATCTTTAACTTCAAGATAATTGTTTGGCAACTCTTTGTTTCACTATTTCAGGAAAACAATTCAAATATATGATTCCTAAGAGAAAAAACTGATTAATTGCTCTGTCATCAGCTGGTTCCTGCTATATGGAGTGCTTAAATAATAAAAATATAATACAAAGAACAAAGAGTAAAGTTCTCAAATGAACATATTAAACACATTTCAAGCCAAGAATTGTGCTCTTTCAAAAGTCTAGGGTATAAACCAGACTGTGTCAGACTCCTGCAGTCAGGATAAGGACAGCATTCTGAAATGAAATTCTGAAACCTATTCACCTGAAAAAAACCCACAAAGATTTTCAGGCAGAGATTTATAATAACTTGAAGAGGAAAATATCATTCTCAGTGCCACAGTACCACAGGTCCTGAGCTTCTCATCTTATTGTTAGACATAACTGCCTTCTTTCCCCTCCTCCTCATTTTAACAGAAGCAACAGTATTTAATTTAATCTACCCAGAAGCAATGACAGAGTCAGCAGCTGATATACAGCTAGTGCTGGTTAGAACTCTGAATTACTATTTTGTGAAGAATGTCAACATTTTGACATTTGTTGCTATTCTCAGGGTAGAAAGAACTGCATATTCATCTGGAAATTTTGAAATGTCACACTACTCGCAGATTCAACTCTGAATTTCAGAATTTCACCTTCTATTTCATTTTACATTAGCTTTCAGTCTTCTTTAGTTCATTAAATGCCAAAGTAGAATATTTTAAATAATCCTTTTTAATTTTACTTTGTTTTGCTTTATTTGAGCATATTAAAACTACGGAAAGCTACTGTCCCACTTTGACAGAAAACCAACTTCAATCATCATTTCACACTGTCTCCAAGTTCCATCCACTGAAATTTTTTGATACTTGACTTTTGTGAAGAAGACACTCAGGTGAAGACATAAAATTTTGGGTGAGAAGACACTCTGGGGGAGGCAAGCAATGTAAAGCAAGCTGCCTGTCTTTCCCCACAAGTCAAAAGCAACACTAGAAAGGAATATATCCCTGTGACAGCAGGAGGGAATCTGGCAGACTGCTTTTATTCATCTGCAGAGAAAGAAAAATTTTTAGTCGCTAAATTAACAGCAAACAGCAAGAGAATTACTCTCGGTTCAAACACAAGTGCCGGAGGTATCTCCTTTATGTGAGTGATGGCAGACTGTGAAAATTATTAAACCAGTACAAGAGAAGTGCATCAGTCATAGCGAAGGGCACTGGTGAGCATATGTTTCTGAGGCAAAGATGAAACTTCCAAACGAATGTCTCCATCACAGGTATTAAATCAGTGGAAAAACTGACAAAAGCAGTGTAAAACGAGATAACAGCGAGCTGTCACAGTCCCTTTTGGGCACTGCAAGCTGCATGAGACCACGTCAGGGCCGGGTGCAGCAGGCAGCAAAGAAATCACCTCCAGCAGTGCGGAAACCACGCGGCAGCTGAGGTCCGCTAGTCACGAGCGGCCACCACCACCTAAACCACACCACAAGCATGAGCTGCCTCTTGAAATCCTTCTGGTTTACAGCGCCTCCACACTTTTCATGGTGCTCACCTGGAAAGGTGTGAAGAGCTGTCTGAAGAGGAGGTCATGCTCCATATGCACTGATGCCTCATGTGAATGGGGATATTGAGACCCATGGCTGGCCAGGTTAAGGAACTCAGGCACTTGTGCCATGCCTGGGAGAACATACACAGCTACCAAAGGGACATTGCTCCCTTTCTCCTTCCAGAAAATCTACAGAAAAGGAATGTGGATGTGTATGCTGTACTAAATCAGAGCTACAAGACACTTCTGTTCTCACCAAATTGGTAAATAACTCTCAAGATTTCAATGTTTTTGTTAAGATTACTATCATTTTGAAACAGAGCCACAAAGCTTCCTCAAATGGCTTCAGTGGTACCTAGCTGAGATGTTGAAAACATGAAGGTCCCTTTGGGAAGGAATGTGCTTCCCAAAGCCTAGGAGTAGAATTAGAATAGCTGGAATCTGAGATCTAGGAAGAACAGATCTCCCAAAGCCACCCCTCAAATACACCAGAAGATACATGAGGTCCCTAAAAGGTCCACAAATCCACTTGGGAGATAAGATAGTGTCTCAAAAATGACCAAAACTAGTGAAAGGACCTAGATCTATCTCGAGATACATGAACACAACAAGGGTTTTTGGTGTCTTAGCCAGTCCAGCACAGAAACATTTGGTGATAGATGAGCTGGTCAGCGGCAGGAGTTTACCAGTCCTGCTTTGGCCACGGGGCAAAAGTTCTGAAAATACCCCATGCCAGAAACGGGCCTTGTCATACATCTTCTATGGACATCCTAGTGCCAGAAATGAGTGCACCTAATGAGCCACCCTGGCCTTGTGCCCTCTTGCCCTTTGGGAGAGGAGAAGTTAAGAGAGAGGCTTCAGATTTTGACTTGGTCTGAGCAGGCATAGCAAGAGCATGAGAGGAGCCAAAAGGTCTCATGAGAATTCTGCTGCTGCTCCTAGAGAAGTCCCCACCACCCACCATCTACAAGAGAAAGATCATGAGGTTTTCTGGCTGTTGAAGCACATGAAGGTTTAAATGAGGACATGCACTCCACCAGATCATTTCCTAACTAAGACTGGGGCACTAATGCTAGACAGGGTGCTGCAAGAGACTAAAATGCCCAGAGACTTCACATGCATGACTCTCACTCTGTAAGTGGCCCAAGGACAGAATGCAATGTGGAATTGTGTGTGAGTAAAACTCATTGTTTTCAGCAGGATTTAAGAATCAGTACAGATTATTTGCTGTTCCCATACCAATCCAGATTTATTTTGGATCAGCAGCGACTTCAACATGATTAGTACACAGCAAAAAATACAGAGCCAAAGTGTCACGAACCTCTTCCTAGCCAGAATGCCAAATATAAACCTTTATTTTTGCCCTTTAAAAACATGAAACAAATTTAATGAAATATTTTGCCCCTCATATTGATGGATCATAGTGTATGTTAGAATTAAGGACCATGAACTTTAATCTGAGATGGATTTGCTACAACATCCTTAATAATTTGCACACAAACTGTGTTCAAGATTAGGCGTGCACTTTTCTGAATATATTTGGAAATTGTTTGATATTTTAAAATCATTCCCTTGCAAGAAGAAAAATTCCTAAAGGTCATCTTACATTTTATGTGATATGTGTTAATGCTTCTTGCCCTTTCTGTTTGCTTAACTGACAAATCAACCTTGAAACGGCAAAACACAACCAAATACAGAATCATGTGTGTGTGTGTAGGAAAAGACATTATAATTCACATGATAGCCAAATCAAATTACAGTGACAATTCTCCCTAACAGATATCTGGCTCTAACATAGCCTTTTTTTTCCTTTTTAAATAAAATAATTCCCAAAGTCGATTTTATGAATGAGTTATTCCACAAAGGAAGAGAACAGCACGTGGTAGGGCTGGACAACACTGCTTTAAAGGCAAAGCCTGTCACCAATATATTACAGAAGATTTGTAAGCTTAAAAATGAAACAGGTAAGAAAACAGCTATTTAGCAAGTTGGAAGAGAAAGAAAGTTTCTGGAGGGATTTATCATCAAGCAGATGATAGTCTGTTCTGTGGAAGAATTGTTTTTTATAGAGATACTTATGAAATATTTCTGCATGTGCATTTGCAAGTGCCACGTGCACACACACCAACATGTATATATAAATATATATAGGCATACATGAAACCCCAAACTTGAGCTAAATTAAATTGTCCCTCCAGCTTTGTAATGCAAATGAGACTAACAGGCTTGTGCTGTTTGTGGTTCAAGATGATTTGCGTTTCCATAGAGATGCTGACTGAACTACAGTTTTTAAATTTTTTATATATATAAGCCTACTTGTATCTATAGAAGTCTATATATGGATCTGCTGTACCTCAGCATTTCCTCAGTGACTCCACTGGAACCACAAACATTTACACCAGCTAAGGCTATGTGCAAATTTTGTATCTTTCTCTACTTTTCAGTCTATGCTCTATACCAAGTACCTGCAGAGCTGAGAGTTTATTGCTTCTCTCCCTGATCCAAAGCTTCTTGTTAAGGAAGGGGAAGAAAAGAGAAAAAGCAGTTTCTTAGCTGCTAGTAGATAATATTTCAAGGACTTCTGTAATTTCTTGCCCTCTCTACACCGCCTCAAAAAACATCTTTGCCTTTCAAAGTTCCTGCTGTCAGGAAACCTGGAATTCAGGGAAGACCATCTGTGTGCTGTAGAGAAGGAAATGACAAAGGGACAGGCTTTCTGTTATGTACCAGAGGCTTTTCCCCTTTTCCTGTGAGCACCCACAAACTCAAGAGCACGGATGTGCTCAGAAGTGCCAAGGTGGGCCTCGGCAGCAACAGCATCATTGCCTCACCCTTTGTGGAACCTCAGTTCCACAACGTGGGCCCCACAAAGCTAAAACACCTCTGTCCTCCCAGAGACACATTAGAGATGGCCACCAGCAGAAGTGATAAAAGCCAGGCAGGATCGGCTTGGGCAGAGAAACCAGGTAGACCCACTTTAACTTTCTATTTCAAATTGACTTCACTTTGTGAAGTCCAGGCACTTGCTGAAAGGGATGGGGACCACCTGGTGTACCAACATTGGAGAGGAAAACCAGAGCCAAGCTCTGTGGGTACTCATTTCCATGTGGTTTCAGTGATAAGTGATCTTTGAACAGTGACACACCAGAGGACAACCTCCGCAATCACTCTGAACCACAATCAAAACCAGCCTCTCGTGTACCTCCCATCTGCCTGAGGACAGGGAGGACTAATTGTTGAACCACGGATGTCCACAAGCACATGAAGCAGCTCACACCCAACCTCTCACTTCGCTTTGGGAATGCCCAGAAGAAAAGACACCAGCTCAGCCATGCAGGCATGGCCAGGGAGCTCCCTAGACAACAGCATGTCACAGGGACAAAACCTCCTTCCCTGCCATGGGCTGACACCATGCTCCCACATGTGACACCATCTCACCATTTGAGGCTGACACTTTTTCTGAGGCCCTGAAGAGGCTCTTTACAAAGCAGATGAGAGTTCCCTATTTCCAGCTTTTCAGAACCCATAAGTAGGGAGACCTGCCCCATACCTCCGATAGCACTGCCTTAACCCCCACCACCTTTCAAAGAGTGTCCCAGGCCACCTTCAGCCCTGTGGCTCTCCCAGGAATGGCAGTGACCCCTGGCATCTCTTACCTTCTGCTGCAGGGCGGGCGGCTGTGGGGCCAGCACTGGGTCAGTGATGTAGGTCTTCTTGGTGCCCGCTGGCTGGTAGAGCCCAGGGGGAGCCTGGCCCATGGCATTACTGGAGGCATACGCCGGCTCGGCCTTCCAGGAGCTCTGTGGCACGTAGGGCGCCTCGGAGCCGTTCCTGCCGCCGTACCCCCCGTAGTAGGGGTCCTGGTAGCGGCCCTGCGGCGGCGCGTACCCGTAGGCGGGCTCGGCGGGCCGGCCAGGCGCGGGCCCGTAGCCGTAGCCAGGCCCGTGGGGCTGCGGCGCTCCGTACTGAGGGGCGGCGGGCTGGCGGGCCGGCACGGGGGCGTAAGGCTGGCCGGGCCCCAGGCTGCCATAGTGCCCGGGCTGCGCCTGGGCGGTTGGTAGTGCGGGCTGGGCTGCGCCGTCCTCACCTGCACGTTGAAGGCCGGGCGGCTCGGCGTGGAGGCCGTGGCGTAGGAGGCCGGCACCGGCTGCGGCTTCAGGGTGCCAACAGGAGTGACCGGGATGGGCGCTGGCTGCCCCGGGCCCTTGGCAGTGGACTTCTTGGTGGCGGTGAGGGGAGGCTGGTTGGGGATGATCATCCGCTTGTGGCCAGTGACAGGAGTGGACACGGATGGGGTGGTGGCAGCGGAGCTGCTTGAGGTCCCAGAGCCCTGGAGAGCAAGGAGAGAGACACAGGGTCAGTAGGAGAGGCCACTCGGGCACTGGGTCAAGCAACGAGGGTGGAAATGGAGGTTAACAGAAATATCTGTGCAGCAAATTCAAACTGCTTAGGAAAGCAAGAATAACTTAGGGCCACGCGTTGTGGAATGGTAATAGCAACCTTCCCCTGCTCTGACAGAACAGGGGCGGCACCACAGCAGCCAAGCAGAACTGCCATGCATGGCTTTTCATCTCTCCTTGGAGGCTTCTCCTCCGCCTCCAAACAAACAAATTAAAAAATGATACAGGCAAAAAAAAAGGGAGACTCGCTAGAGGATAATTAGGAAAAACCCCATGAATTCCTGTGAAAATGAGGCTGTTTTGAAAAAAAGAGAAAATGAGATTATAGTCTCTATGGAGACATGAAATTCTTAGGGTCCCTAGAGCATTTGCAGAGTTCTGCCCCAGTACAGGAGCTCCTTTAACTGTGCAGGAGGCAGCAGATTGGGATAGCCTGCAAGCAGGTCCCAGGCTGTAAGAATGAACCCTGATCAAAGCAAGTCACTGAGGTGTCCCTACCCTGGCTGTGCTGGTTGAAAACCTGGAGTGGCCCCAGAAAAGTTAAATGCTACATATGCTTCATTAAAGGGCAGAAAGTAGGTCAGGATTTCCAAAAGCTTCAGAAGTCAGCTCCTACCATGGCAGCCATGTAACCCTGCACCAGTGCCCCAGGCACAGCAATGCTGGGGCAGCCAGGGAAGAGGATCACAGCAAATGCTGCCTCTTCCTGCAATTTGGCCACGGAACGAAGCTTTGGTGCAATGACGCCATCTAATAGGCACCGTACATCCTTCAGTCTAATGTACTTGTTTGTCTGGCTTACCTCGCATTGAAATGTTCAAAAACACCAGTGTGAAAAGACATCTTTGTTAAAAAGCTAACGATGTGAAATAGTTTGTGAAGAACACTGACAAACACTTTATGTTTTTTCACTGAATCAAAGAATTCAGGATTCTGAATTTACCTAATTTAGGATTAGGTAAAATTTTCTATTTTCCTTTATTCTAAAAGAGTATCTGAATTTCATGCCTTCTGCAGAGAAATGCATTAAAGTGAAGACATGCAGTTTGGCTGCACTTAATACCACAGTTATATGAGTCTCATTCAAACTTCCTGTACCAGGCTTGATCTCATCCACGATCTGCTTGATAATCTACAAATTCACAGCTGCCCAAAGGCAGACCAGCTCAGCCTTCACCCATGCTTATGTACACTCTAAGGCATGTGCCACCTTTAAGTGACCAACCTTGTGTTTGTTCCCGGGTGTTCCTGCTTTATGCAGGCACCCTGACCTCCACCTACTGCTCCACACCCTCTTGCTGTGGGGGCATGGCGAGGGCTCTTCAGGACGTGTACAAGCTGTACCGGGGCCAGACAAATCCTGTGCCTGGTCAGCAGGTGGCGGCAATTAATTGCTGCCAAACCACCCAGAGAGGGCTGGGGGAACTTCAGCCACCCTGAGCCTCCAGGAGTTCCAGACTCATCCTCTGTACGGGGTGGTTGTGTCCACCAGCATTTGGTAACCTCCTCAAACACAGAAAAAGAAGCTAAGTGCAAGCCACTCATCTTCTAGTGCACAGCCTACAAGCAAGACTGCCCAAGGGATAAGAAAGCTCTACCACACAACTGGCAGCTCTTCCCAGGTGATGTGCAAATACTTTTTTGCTGATGCATTGGTAAGGACCTTACTCTGGCAATCGCACCTTCAGGGCAAACCTCCCACAAGGAAACACTATAAATCAGAAAAAAAAACCCAGGCAAATAAGAGCATCAGTTTGTTCTGAGAGGTGTGAAAGGTGTGTATTCAGAGATGGGGAATAATAAGGCATCAAACTTCTGCCGGAGGAAAAACATCTCAGTGTATTCACACCCTGACCTTGCTAAGAGATCCATGACAAGGCAGCACATAGACAGACTGAAGAGATTTTGATACTGAGAGTGAGGAAGAGCTGAAGCGTGTCTCAGTTGAACTGCAAGGGCAGAGACAGGTTAAGGGTCTGTAGCCCTCCATTAATACTGCCTGTTTCTTCTACTTCTGAAACACCTGAAGAGAAGCCAGCACTCCTCCATCCCTGCATCAGAACACAACTGCACCAGCACACATTGCTAGCAAGAAAACTTGATTTCTGTCAGAATTGTTCTCCCATGTCAGGTTGGCATTTATGCCTGGGAGTGCCAGAAACTTTCCCATTTCCTCACCTATTTCATTCTTGTAAATTATAGTAGTTTGTCCACTTACTGTAATGGGATGAAAGGTCCACAATGCAGTACTGTGTAATTACCACCAGAAAAGTGTTTTTCTTTTCCCTGTGAAGAGGAATGCTATAAAGGCAACGACTTGTCTGGGGAGGGGGAAAGACCAAACCAAAACATAAGTGAGCCGGGTTCATTGCATTCTGTATTTCTGAATGCAGACTCTGGAAGCAAGTCATGACAGACACTACTAAAGCTCTTCTGATCCTATGTCAAGAACTGTGGGACTTTAATCTTACATATAAACATCCACGTAACACTTCACTTAATGGGCTGATGCCAGTCTCCTGCCTGGACTGGAATACACCTTAAGAATGAATGACAAACCCTTCTTCCAAAAAAACCCCAAACCCTCACAATCTGTGGGCTGGCACTGAGCAGCTCCTGTGTTTGACACTACAAAGAGGATGAGCTGGGAGTATCCCCTCCTGCACCAGAATCCAGTGAAAGAAGGTGGAAATTTAGGGGAGTAGAGCCCAAACTTTGCTATCAACTCCACAGTGAAAGCACAAGCTAACAACTACCGGCTGCATTGTGGCATCAAACCACAGGCTGCCTTGAGGAGGAGGAAGTTTGCATCAGTAGGAGTCCCCAGAGGCACCCTGCATGACTCATTCTGAATTCCTCTGAGGGCACTGGGCAAGTGTGTGATGAAAGCTGGGGTTTGGGGGGGTGGGGTATAAGGCTAGCTGATGTGGTGTAGTAGAGAAATGGGACAGGCTACAGGGAATTTAACACTACTGGAGCATTGATGATTTATGGGGACACGAGTTGGTTGTAGCTGTTGTGCAAGGGCACAGGTGATGTATCACCATAAATCCTCTGCCCTTTTGCCTGAGAGAGAGAAGGGTGGCCACAGTCCAGCCATGCACTCAAATATCACCCCAGGTTTAAACCTTAAGATTACTAATGGATTAAGAAAAAACTTTATAAATGAACAGTAACTATGGACAAGATTCCTACTCTGAGGACAGGAATGTGTGGAAGGATGAGAAAAGGGTACTCAGATACCACTAGAAGAGAGACTTCAACAGCTGTCTGGAAGGCACTAGGAGGATAGGAGGGATGGATGCGACTGTAAAGATGCCAGGTAGAAGGAAAAATGCACAGAAGGCTGTAAGGGGCTATCTATATCACTGGGTACAGTCTAGCAAAACAGATGACTGTCACAAATGTTTCATTCAAGTGAATCCATAGAACTTCCACCAACACAATGAGGTAGACTCATCCAAATGCACATCAAAATGACAATCCAGAAACATAAAAACAAGTAGAAACAGGAGAAAGAAAAAGGAGAAAGACAAAGAGTGAATTCATAGGAACACAGGCATCCCTTTCTCCAGCAGCTCCTGGACAGCTCATTTCAAAACCATACTGCATTTGCAAGTGATTATCGCAGCCAAACACGCTCTCTGACATCCTCTGAGGGCTGTTTTCAGAGGAAGACAGGCTTTCCTCTGCTCACCATGCCCTGATGAAACTGTCTGACACACTTCGCAAGTGCAAATTAAAACCACGCTACTTACCATCAACCCCTTCTTGCAAATTCATATTTGCAAAGAGAGTAAACTAGAAACTCCAGGTGTTGATAACACAGAGTCGTTAAGAGAAACTAGAGTAGAAAGGATTAAATTCAGAACCTCATCTACCACAAGCATTATAATACAAAATCTTTTTTTTTTAAATGGGAAAGCACAAGAGCCTTGTTTAAACACAGATGGAAGTACCTAAATGTACTGCCTCTTCTACAAATGAATTATCCAGCAGTTCAAGTAAAGGTGAACTAATACTGACAAAATCAAGTAAAACTCAATCAAATGTGGGAGGAAAAAAAACCCAAAACACATCTAAAACAGTTTACCATGTAAAACCATGAGAGCAATCATTTTGCTTGGCAAATCCTGCCCTGTCTTCTAAAATGCAGAGGAGGTTTATAAACATTTTCAGGGGTTTCTTTACAAACCATCATCGGAAAATTCTATGGCATTGCGCTAAAGCCATGCTGTCCAAGGGAACTGACTGTGAGAGCTGAGTGTCTGGATTCAAAGCTACCCTGGTGGGAAAGCCCAAAATCCTGAGTATCTTTAATTCTTCATCCTGTAGAACTTATTTACATAGACCTTAAATTAAATTCAACGTGCCTCTACAACTAAAAAGTCATTGCATAGGTACTAGGGATGAAATCTATTGTTCTATAGAATTTAACCTATCATTCTTTACCATTTGTCAGGGTTAAATCTCAAAAAGAGTACAAAATAATCCCAGTCTACAGCATGAGCATGATCAGCTGGAATCCATATGAAAAGGACTTCATTCTTTTACTTTGCACATTTGTAGAATTATTTTTATAGAATCCCTTCAGTTACTCAAGTTTCAGAGACTGAATCAAAAGTGCCAATACAAAGTTTATCCCATTCTATTCTATTCTCCAGACAGTTTTTCATAAAGGTACAGTTGAATAGCTTTAGCCCTTTAGCTGTCAAATTATCACATATAAAGATACATTACTCCAGCTTAGTGATTTTCAGCCCTTATGCTCGGCAGCCCCCAAATGTTTTTCAGAAGAGACAAGCTCCTTTATGGAGAAAGTTAATCTATTGACAATAAACATGGGTTTTTCAGTTACCTTTCATTGAATTCTTCTTAGTTACCTTAGGAGTGATCCATGGACCCCCAGGGTTTGCAGAGCAGAGGTTGAGAACCATGGCTCTAGCTGGGGCTGCCTTTTTTGGGCATTTCAGTCACTAATTACTCCAGGATAGGAATGAAACAACTCTTCTTCCTCGAAAGGCAGAAACCTGGCAACTACCGGTGGGCTGAACCCAGGACGCAGCGTTCTCAGGGGGCTGCCAGTTCAATGGGCCACTGCAGCATCTCTGCTCCTAACTCAGCCCCTCTCCTGCATGCTTGGCTGAAACACAGGGCCAGCTCAGGTCACCTGAAATCCTTTAAGTAGCACTCAATGGTGGTGGAAATTGGAGGCCTGGGGGGAAGAGCAGGCTTTTACCTTGGCTTTTCCTAACACCAATGATGGGCATTTACCTAGGCTAGCTGGAGGTGCTTAAAGCTCTCTCTCTGAAATGTATCTCCACAGGGTCATTTATCCCGTTCTAATATTGAAGCCTAAAACAGGGGAGATGAATCATCCACTGTGGGAATCTACTTCACTCCGCTGACTGTAAAAGAAGCGTAAAAACAGGCGAGACAAGTCACTGAATATTTAGACAGCACAAGTTAGTGGAGACAAATTCCACAATAAGCAGGTAATTTTGATGTGACTGTAAGAAGCAGAGATCCCTTTTCCCTGCATTAAGTGCCCTGCCACTCAAGCTCAGCTACAGCAGCACACCAAAGGGATTTCTGATACAACAGCTCAGACAATATGCCAGGATCCTGCCGCACCCTGTAGCCAAGGCATGACCAAAAGATTGTGTCGCAAGTTTATTTCTACTATATGAAGGGGGCTGACATGAATGGGACACCCTTCCCCATCTCCTCTTCCACCTCTGTGCTGAACAATGGCTCCTGCTAGAACTGTAACTGCTGCTTTTCCAGTAGCAGCATCTGGGCTGAGCCTCCCTTCTGCCTGAGGTAGCAAACCTCAGCTCCCCCTCAGTATGGGAAAGATAACCTCAGAGGAAAATAAAATACTCTGCTTTGAAACCTAGGCCTTTAGGCACCTGAAAATGTGAACGGGCATTTTAGGGGCTTTCCTGATGTGCAGACACCTCTACCTCCTGCTGACTTCAAATTCTGTATTTGAACAAGCTGCTTTGATAGTGATAATGTTATGGCTGAGTTCCCCTTAACCTGTTTGAACCTTTTTCTGTCTGAAATAACATCTGGGTGAAAATGAGAAATCTGGCTTCTCATTTGGGACTTGCAGATGCCTGGAGTCCTGGTAGAGCTCCAGCTGGTCTGCTTCATGTCCAGAGATCTTGAGTGGATGGACTGCTCCCATTTAGCATACCTGATGCATTTTTAATATACAGCATTCCCTGGCCCTCTCTATAATGTCCAGACAGTCCAAGCACACTGAGGACACATCTTTACAACTCTGCACTGCTGCTATGCCGTGCACACAGCTCAGCTGCTAACACAGATTTCTTTTAAGTGTCAAAATGTCCTTAGAAACCAATCCAAAGTTTTGAAGTCTGGTCCAAACCTTAAACCCCTCAGCCAAAACACGTTTATAATCAGATGAAGTTTCTTTACACTTTCATCATTCTCTCATTTCTAGTTTACAGCTGACAAGAGAGTGTCATGGATGTATGGGCCGTGCATGGATCAGCAGCCACACTCAGACTTCGCAGATGTGGGATTCAATTTGCTGGCTTGATCACCAGAAGCCCATCAAGGTACTCAAAAAGACTGCTCCCAGGCATTACACCAAAAGAAGAAGAGGAGAAATCTAATAAAGTGTTCATCTCTGGTTCTCAAATGAAGAGAAATACCTTGCAAATGCCATCAAGTGTTACAAGAACACAACTGCTCTGAGCTTTGATCTGTTTTTCAGCTGCTACCACAGGTGGAAAAGGAGTCAACATAGCTGTTAATGTTTCTGTCCATAACCTCTTTTGTACTTCTTGTGATGGCCCAGCCTGAAACCACGGGAGGTGGTGCACAGAAGAAAAGGTGCTAAGAGTTGGCCTCCAATATTTTATCACAGAAAACAGCCTTCCACAATCAACACGTGCAGTTACAGACACACACCTTGGTTCAGCTTTCAGTGTGGGTGTCAAGTGTTTTAGAGAATCTGGGTTTCCACTTTGCAACAATCCATTAATTCCATAGAGTCTGAACACATCGGAAAAATCTGGTCTCCAAAACACAACAGTGTTATGCCAGGGAAGAATTTCCTTCTCAGTTTCATATTTACTTTTTTGTTTACTTAATACTATCGCTACGATGACTATTGTGAGCTTTTTTATTTGCTTTTCTTTTTCTGATGGCTGATCATCTGGTATTTATGAGAAGTACTCTGTGACCAGTTTTAAAAGATGTGCAAACAATTGACCTAAATACTTTTAGTGCTGGTGAACAGTCAAGGTCCATAATTCTAGCTTAATTCATTGAAAGGATTAGTTATGATTTAAACTCTTCTATTTAAGCAATTCCACTTGACCTCCTCAAATGCAGTAGCAACTTTATCTACAATATCAGATATCAGCATGAGACATAACTGCCAAAAAGTTACAGAAGATGCCAGACAAGAGAAGATAAAACATCTTCTGAATTCATCTTGGGATATTTCTGTAATTTCACACTCTCATCACTAAAATTACATTATTTGCACCCATCTGGACCTGACAACCATGTAACGGCAACAGATTTAATCAGTGGCACATGGACTCAGCAGTAAATTACATAAGGAGCTGTAAAAAGGCACCACAGCCCTTTGGCCACACCAAAAGGCAGAACTACCAAGGACAATCCCAGAAGCAAAAACCACAAAAAAACCAGCCCCGAACCATGTGAAGACAAGTCACCACATGCATGGAGCATTGAAATAGTGCTCCTCAAGGAACACCTCCTCTAAGTCTTAGCAATGCAGGAATGTCCAAAGCACTACCATTCACCAAACTGGGCCCTTCTAATGGGCTGAACAAATGCCCTTGCTTAATTTAGGCAAATATTGCTAAGTCTGACAATGGGGAAGCCCCCACCCCCCTATAAATAAAAACTTAGGGTAAGCAAAGCATTTTTATGGCTTTTGCTATTACTAAGCTAGTAAAACTTAAAGTATCATAATTACAGCACCCGCTGACTTTTTTCCTTCCTTTTATTACTTGCTATTTGTAATGGAAAAGAAGTTCCTGTGCATGACAAATATGGGCAGGTTTGAGGGCTATGCCACTCTCCATGGATGTGCATTATGATTACAAAAAGTGGATTAAGAAGGTATAATAGGGAAGAGGTCTGCACCTGTGAGTGACAGGAGAAAATTACACATACATGAAGTCTTCTGGAGAAGTCTTTTACAATTTATATGGAAAAGTTATCATTTTCTATTGTGTGTTGAACAACAGATATGAAGAACAGTCCAAAACCAAAACCACTATAAAAACTTCTCATTTCCTATTAAATTGCAAAGGAGTTTTAGAGTGTTTATAGAGTATACAAGCTTTGTTCCTTTATTAATTTTAGAGAACACAAAAAAGTGTGCATATGCACACATAAAATAGGAGGAAATACATATGCACCCAGACACTACTTGGTTGTGTTACTTGTTATTTGTTTACGATTCCATTTATTTGCTGCATTGCATTTATAACCTATTTATCTTTGCAAATTCCAAACCCCTATTAAACCAGATTTAAAACATTATCCTACCAGAGGGCATAAATGTTTTCAAATGTTAGTATTGTCTCTATTTCCTGTGAAAACCATGTGTTTTCATTCTTCTTTTCCCAGCATTTTAAAGCCTGGGCAAATAACAGTACAGAAGAGCAGAAGCATCAGTGAACAATTCTGTGTTCATACAACATCTGCTTTCTTATGATTCACTTGAGGTCCAGAACCCACTGTCATCTGCCAGTATTTTTAGTGGGCTACAAAATGGTTCAAGTTTATAAGTTGAGTGCTTAGCATCAGGAAAAAACTATATAGCCACACCAAAAAACTAAAAGTCTAACAAAAAAAAAAAAAAAACAACAAAAAACCCCAACCCATAAAAGACAGGCATATGTGACAGAGAGGTTATTTTCCTATTAGGTTCAGTGTACACCTTTCCAAAAGGCTGATGAGCTCCAGCAACAGGTCAAATTTAACAGTTTTCCCAGATGGCTCCTTCTGAGAAGTGGAGTGGAACGTTCCCTCATTTATCCATCTGCCTGGGTTATCACCACTGCCTGAAATACCTTAATCTTTCCACAGTACCACAGACTCCAAGCACGATGTTGAGAAATCTGATTGGAAAGATTTTCTTTCACCTGCTGTAGCTTTTAAAATTAGTCTCCAGGTATATAAATACATACACCAAGACACACAGAAACCCCCTGCAGCACTTCTAGTCAAAACACCAAGGCAGTACTATAACCAGTCAGAAAAAGAGAAAGAGAGAGAATTAATTTATAGCACAAGCAAAAAAGCCATCTGTAACACAGAAATACTTGGGAATGAAGCAATATAGAAAGTTAAGATGATTTTTAAATTCAAGTATTAACTCAGAATAATCATTGTTTCTGCATTATTTTCCTCTTTTCATAGAACATATAATTACATTAAATGTATGGTAAATAAAATGTTTATTCAAATAACACACTGATAAAAATTTAGAATCATAACAGCATCACTGTAAAAAGCCTGTGTAAAGGAATGTCAAATCCATTGCCTCACCAGGCTTCATTCTGTTGCAAATGGCATTATAAATTAATCCAGTTTTCCTAAATATGCCTTGAGGAAACAAGACCACAAATAGCCATTGTAAGCTTTAATATTAAAAAACCTACAAAAAATTATGAAAGAACAAACAAAACCCTTCTCTTCATTCTTAACCCGAATGCAAGAGTTATGTTTTCAATGCCTGATACTGTTGACTAGGTTATATAGTTTGTCCAAAAATGTCAACCTTTTTTGATACAGCTAAGTACTATATTCAAGTTTAATACCAGGCTTTCTCCTTTGCCACACTCTTTTCTGCTCAGTGAGTTTTAGGAAGAAAAAAAAAAAAAAAGTTCTTAAAACTTTATCACTAATGATCTAATGAGCCCAATGAAGTTATGATTTGTAATTTTTCCCACTTTAACTGCTCTTGGACCAAAATAATATCCCAAAGCATTTGCTCCATGGCTTGCTGACTGAGTTATCAAAGTCACAGCTTAGAACTAAAATACTCTTCCATACCCCTCAGTGCCTGAATTACATTTTTTAAAAGTGCTTTATATCAAGCCAGAATCTGATCTCGGTGACAGTGGTGCCAGTTCAGGTGTGTCTGTTGACTCCAGCAGATTTACTCCAAACACACAGGCTGCTGCAGATCTGGATTTGGCCTTCTCCTGCCTCTGAATTCACTGGGTTTGTCTCCCCACTGGGATCACAGCACAGGTTTCTATGCAAACAGTAATGAATCCTACCAATCTGACCTCCTCCAGGTACTAATCATCCAGCTTTGCTCAAAACTCAACATGCTGGAGATCTTGGCAATTCATCCTGCTGCAGCCTGAATGAAAGTAAAGGAAACTTCTAATTGAGATTAAATACAGCCTGCACTGGAGTAAACCTCAGTGCCTCCAAGGACTCAGCTCAGCCTGTCCCAGCAGCAGCACTTCCAGCTGTGCACCCTGACCTGTGCACCCAGCCACGAACCCTTCTGCACTAGGAACTGAACCCAAGCGTGCTAATTCAGAACAAACAGACACATCCTCCCTCTCTCCTCACTTCTTTCCTTGTGGTGGATGTATAAATGCATACTGAGGGCTATTGTGGCTTGTAGTCTAACTGATTTTGACATTATAACTCCAGAATTTGAAACAGTGATTTTCTAGCCCTGGGGCAGGAGTACTAAATGCTAAAAAACTTTGGAACTGGGGAGTATTAATTTTATATCTGAGAGCTTGGCTTCCACAATGTTTCTAACAAGGGCTCAAGGCTCTCCAAAACTCAGCAGTGGATGCCCAAAAACTGCAAGGAATTTTGAATACAAAATGGAGTTTTGTGGCTTTAATTCTTGTTTGTCACAGGTCAAATTAAACTCCAGACCTGAACTTGAGGGGAGTGAGGAGAATTCAGGCCCAGGTCTGAATTTATCATGGGATTAAATCATATTTAATTTCTAGTTTGCAATGAATCCTTTTTTTTCTTCTCTTTTGCGGTTTATGATGTATTTGTATTTTAAGAGAACAAAATTATGCACAGAGGAAACATCCTGGCATCACAAGTCATCAATAAATCTTTTTTCCATAACAACCCACAAAAATTCACTGCAGGACCCAATTGTTGAAACACAAAGCAATGACATTCTATAAGCTTTCAGAAGTATCATTCTAACCCTCGTGGACTCGATGAATTCTCTAAATGAGTCACTAGCCTCTCAATGGAATTGTCAAAACTAAGGTTAAGCCAGGTTAATTCCCTTCCCCCTTTAATTTAGAAGTCCAGCTGCAGCACGTGGCTTTCCAGTGAAAAGATCTAAATGCAGAACCCATTCACCCTGAACAGGAAATCTCTCAGGCCTAAAGCTAATTTTTTTCCTAAAAGCTAGAGATAAGCCACACTTACGGGAAAAAATGTGATTTCCAATGCCTCATGGGCCACGTGATGTAAAAATCAATATTCCTCTTACATGGCACAAATAATTTTCTGCTGAAGGTTAAAGGATCATGGTTGAAGCTACTATGGTTGGGGAGGGAGAAAGGGCAGCTGTGAGAAATGGGGGATGAGGAGAGCAGAGACTTTAACCAGAGCAGGGATAAGTGAGATGCTAAAAACAACACTTCTAACCAAAGCAAATGAGCAGATGTGGCATCAATCACATGGTCATAGGCTGGAGAGGACCTGAACATCCCTCCAGTTCCAAACCCCTGCCATGGGCAGGGTACCTTCCACTACACCAGGCTGCTCAAAGCCCCATTCAGCCTGGGCTTGAACACTTCAGGGATGAGGCAGCCACAGCTTCTCTGGGCAAACTGTGCCAGTGCTTCATCACACTCAGGGAAGAATTTCTTCCTTATATTTAATCTAAACCTGCTCTCATTCAGTTTAAAGCCATTCCCCCTTGTCCTGTCTCTACGTGCCCTTGTCAAAAGTCCATTTGGGGTTGGGCTGAGGGTCTCAGCTAGGTGGGACAAGGAGGGACATCCTTCTGCCCCACAGGCTGCCCTCGGGCACGAGGATGAGCGCTCCTTCTCTCTGCCCAAGGCTCCCCGTGACAGCTCCAGCTTCCAGCACAGCACCCTGCTTTACTGCCTTGCTGCCACCACACAGTGCCAGCTCCACTGAACCCCCAAAGGAGAGATTTCACTGGGCATATCAGACTCTTCATAATGGGATAAACTACGCTGAAAGCAGAGCAAGTTTTTATACTCCCACCCCTACTGTGCCAGAAGATCACTTGAAAACACCACTGCCTGCTTTGTTAGGGACAAACCCACTCAACTTCCAGGCTAAATAGTACAAGTCCAGTTTGTCCTCAGGAATGGGTAAAATAAACAAGAATCCCAGCTAATCATGCCATTGATGTCGATGGTCTATACAAATATGATTACAACTGGTAAACTCTCTTTAGCCTTCCAAAAGCTATACAGTTCTCACCACTGAGAAAATGTCCTAAGGAGGAATGGATTTGTCCCAGCTGTAATTAACTCCTTTGTAAATAATAAAAGAACCTAATAGCAATTAGAAAAAAAAATATGGCAAAGGAAAGAACTAAAAAAAAAAGATGAAGGAAAAGAAAATAAATAGTTTATCCTACTACTACTGCAGAGAAATATTTAATTGAGGGCTCTCACTTAATTTTAAGGAAATGCAGTTTTCAAGAGTGCAGAAAAGGCTTTAAACATAAAAACTAAAGAGCCTGATGGAAAACTGAAAAGAAACTGAAGTAAGTTTTCTTTAAGGAGAAAACAAAAATTATTTTAAACTGATCCCATGATATTTTTAACAGCCGGAATTGATAATACTGAACTTTGCCATAATTCTACTATATTTAGCTTTGTATCAAAGTCCTCATGACTTTTCCATGAGACAGAAGAATAGATATATAGGCTGATCAACAGATGGATAGATACATAAAAAGGAAAGGGAAAAATATCATTAGGAAAGGGAACATTTTCTTGTCTGTTCTTTCAGTATGTTGTTTTTTTTTTTTTAATTTCAATTTCTACCTTATTATTTCCTATAAGTAGAAACAGATTTTTCTCTCAAAAAAAATTCTTAAACAGAAAACCTCCTTTGACAGCTTCAACAGCAGATTAATCACTTTTGTAACCCACAAAAAAAAGTTTTCTGGAAAGCATAACTGTCTGTAAATGTAAATGACAGTATTACTCTCTCATATGCTAGGACGCCTACACATTCTCTCACTTCCATGACTCAGCACCAGATAAAAGCTTGTGAGATAATAAGCATCAAACCTTCCTTTGGAAGAATAAAAATAGTTTTAAAAACACAATCCTTGCTACCCCCCCCCCCCCTTAAAAAATAAATCCTTATAGTGCTAAAGCAAATACTGCCAACAGATTCCTCTCCCACTGGAAAAAGATAGAAACATCCCAAGGACATCAGAAAAGAGAGGGACCAGGCTCAAGCACCACCAAAATCCAAACACATGCAAACATGAGAGGCTTTTCTTTTTCTCCAAATGAGCAAGAATGGGTTTGTTTCAACAAACAGGAATTTTATTACTGTTCATCTCCTGCCTTTCTCTAATTTGGTAGACAAATGAGTTGAAATTTTGCTCACCTATAATGAAAATTTCCAGGCACTCTTAAGGCAATGCACTCATGCCAAAAATCACAGAAACCTGTGGGGAAGGGAGGGGAATTTCAGTGGGACTTCCCCTCCTGCCCTGCGGTCCTTGTCTGACTTGAGCCTGTTAGAACCCAAGTAACTTCTCCTTCAGCCAACCAAATCAGGGGCAGACCCTTCAGACCAAAATATTCTTATTTCAGTTAAATTTTTGGGAAAAGAAAAAGCTAAAAAAGAGGGGCTCAGATCTCAGCTCTTGTGACATCTCTGAAATGAACAGGAATGGTTTTGATGCCAAAATATTTCCAGCTTGTGAATGCTGCTGGAACAGAGACAGCCACCTCTTCTCTATGCACTCCTGTCAGCCCCAGCACACAGGTAAATTCACCAAAGGGGGGCAAGCAAAGGAAGGCTGATTATTTACATACTGAGCCGAGATGCTGCGGACCTGAGGAGGAAAGGGATGACTTCCCAAGCCTCAGTACAGTCTGGAGCCCCTCTTGCTGAGTGCTGGGCATTTCCTCTGAGAGCTCTGAGAGCTGGGTGGGTGCCCATGAGTCTGTGTTGCTCAGAGAAGCTCATTCTACCAGGAGGTGGAGGTTATCCAGGAAATAAATCGGGAAAATACTGCTCATGCCTGTCACTTCTGGAGGAAGTAGAATCCAGCTAAGGAATACCCACGGCCCCTCCTGAACACACTGCTGCTGCTGACTTTCACATTAATTACACCAAAAATAGTAAATTAATGGAACTAGCCACAAAAGTTTAGATTTAAAGGGAAGCCCCAGGGTAAAGCATCCCAGGCCTTGGGTGCAGGACTTCTTGACAGCAGGATCCTTTGAACTGAGCCAGAGGTAGAATGAAACTCTTTGAAATACCTTCATTAATAGAGTGCACCTGCTCTGGCAGGAGGCTGGGGAGCAGAGCCGAGCTCTCAGCATGGTGCTAGCAGGGCCGTGGCCAGAGCACACGTGTCCCAGCTAGTCCCAGGAATGAGCATCCCTAGCCCAGCTGCTCCCTATCACTGCCCAGGGAACACGGAGCAATGCAGCAGCGGCAGGAGGCTCAGTCTGGATCAGCTGGCTGCCAGAAGGGTGAGCCACCCACAAATTCAGTGCCCCTCACCTTTGTAGAGCTGCAGGTGTAGATTCTGCAAGGTGTAGATTCTGGGTAGGGTCGGTTCAAGACCTTCAAGACGGGACACTTCCTAAAGAGAGTAACCATAGCTGGGAAAGGCATGGCAGAGGGCTCCCATGTACCCAACGACCTTTATCCCAGTATTACCAGGGAAAATCCCTGGGAGCTTTAGGCAAGAATTTGCAGGCCCAGAACATGACAGTACTGAATATTCTCGTTTGTGTCTGAAAACCATGCTCATTATTTCACAAATAACAGATTTCCATGTCCAAATCCAACAGAAAGCAGGTGTAGTCCAGTGGTTTCTGTGCAACCACATCTGCTCACACTCCAGGGCAAACGCCAAACTATTTATTGCTACTTAAAATTTATTGCATTTTTAGTCCTCCATCCCAAAACTGGTTTTATTCAAAAATTCCTTTTAAATCCTTCTATGCCAACTGGATAAATCAAATCTGACAATTAAAATGGCAAATTGTTCAGACCTCAGAGTTTCCACCTGAGGATCTCAAATACTTTTAGAACTTAAACACTCTTAATCACTCCCATGCTTCCTGCAAAAAGGAAAAAAAGTAAAAGCATCCTTTTAAATTCTCTTTTTACAGATGAAAAACTGAAGTCCTGGGAGCCCCAAATAGCCTGCTAGGAAGCTGCCTGCCCCAAAGACTCCTATCCACTAAATCAGAGGCAGGGCTGGGAAGGGAAACCAGGAGTTTCAGCAACTCTCAGCCCTCTTGTTCTCGCCACTTCATCAAACAACAGGCACAGCAATGTGATCATGCAGTTGTCAGTGTTTTTCCTCAAGGGGCTGGACAGAAGATGCTGAAAGCATTTGATCCACATGTGAGCACTGAACGGTATTGTTCGACACTGAGAATTCAGACATAAATAACTGGCTTGTTTGGAGTGAGTAAAAGGATATCTGTGTTTGCAGGAATCTCACAAGAGGGAGCAAAGAACCAGGGTGTTACTTTTCTTTATTATTACCTTTTTTATTTCTTTTGTAGCAGTGTCTGGAAATAACCCATCAGCCAGAGGAGCTGCTGCTGCTGTGGCAGATGGCAAGCAGGGCTCGAGAGCAGGGCTCTGCCTCTGCAGGGCTGTGTGGGGAATTCTGCAGCGGGAAGAAACAAGGCAAAATGTGCAGGCTGCCGTCTGCATTCAGATCAAGCGCTGTCTGTTGCTAGCAGCACAAGTTGTTCTGAAAACAAGAGTCAATCATCTGTAGCCTTATTTCTGTACATTTCCTGCAGGGGTCTCATGAAATAAATGAGAATAAATGTAAGGGCGAGAGTTCCTATTAGGAGCAGCCTCATCAGCATCACCCAGCCAAGCATTTACGTCATCAGCATGCTAATTTAATCAGACCTGAGCAGTGATGCTATAAATGGATTACCATCCCAGCTAGTGTGGTTACCGAGGTAACTCAGCCCTTTGTGCCACAGATACAATCGGCTTAATGATAATAAAAACCTCAGCACAAATGAAACAGAAGGAAAAGCCTGACAGGGCTGACGCATACACGACCCTTTCTCTCCTCTCACCCCTCCCCTTCCCCAACCTCAGCAGCTCACTGCAATAAAATTAAGTGCTGCTGTGATCTGTATGCACAACATTCCCATAGGGAACACGCAAGTAAATAGAACCCGGGGAAATAATTAATACAGGCCAACAACTGATGTCGTCAGCACTACTTAGTCATTCCTCCAACCCTGAATGGCAGAGGGACATGCAGACAGAAACAGTGCACAGGCAGACTCCAAAGATCCTGCAAAGGGCTTCAGAGAAGTGGCTGCTCCCCACTATGCAGCATTAATTATATCAATGGAGTGCTTGGACCAAGAGCTGACTGCAATGGTGAATCCAGTCACTGCCTGTCCCTGCCAGGGGGGGAGCATTTCCACACCACCTTCTGCTCTGCCAAAACTGGAGGTGACCTGAGACTGGGCAATCCAAAGGAATTCCAAAATGGAGAAATTCAACTGCAATGTCACCAGTTCAGAAGCAGAGGTGACCTGGTCCTTTGCAGGAGGAAATGGGGCTCTGGGGTTTCCTGCATTCACCCAGCTCTGCAAAACCAGCAGCCTACTCATATCCCAGCTCAGCCTGGGAAAGAACATTCCTTGGAAAATACTAGCCTCAATGGGCTAAAAGGCAGTGACCATGCCTTAAAATGGACAGAAGGTCACACTCTTCAGCTCCCCTAGCTCTTTGCCTGATTGAGCACCAAGTTCCCTGTGGATGCTGAATGCCAAGCATTTTCCTACTCAGATGCCAAAGACCAAATCTCCCATAGCACTCAAAATTTGATTTTCTTTTCCTCTTACCCAAAATCTCAGCAACTATGAATAAAACCACCAGTATCTAAGTGCTCAGCTTACACAGGAGCACAGGCATTTCACCTGCCCTTACTGCAAGTCACCATGTCCTCACCTAAAATGCTTCACCTGAAAGCACCGATTCCTACAACTGGATCAGGAGTGCGCACCGTAAACTCAGGTCCACCAGGCTCCTGCTGGATATTGCTCCAGTCCAGGCAGCATCTTAAGGGATTAGCATGAGACCAACAACTTTTGATGGATTCATCCAAAGTGTAATGAATTCCCATTGCCTGTCACATGAATACATGCATCAGATTTGTTGCTTTGTAAATGCCAAAATGCAGTTCACATCATCTTTGGAAAATATCCAGAGACTTCCCAACACATACAACTGGATATGTGCATAGAAATAGCTGTGCATTTGCCTTCATTTCACACATTAAAAGCATTCTGTGAGTGCTCATTCCTGAGGGCATCTCATTCCACCTATGTGAGACCATCTCAGCAGCCCAGCCCTTCTTCACTGAGTGGAGGAACCCAAGTGTTTGGACTGAAGCATAAGTCAGATCAGCTTTTCAGAGAATAAGCCCTTTCTGAAGTGGCAGAACCCTAGTAAAGTCAAAGCTGCTTCTGTAAACTGCAGCGTGTCCCTGCAATGAGCAATAATAGCAGATATGTCTACAGAAAAGACACATTCAGGCTCATCTCTTGGGAAATATCACTAAATACTTTCTCACTCCTCCAGCATGCAGAAGAGCACCAGTCCTCCTGGGAAATTTATATACATACTTCTAGAAAAATAGCTAAATAATTCCTCTAGGAGCCCTTTTAGATCAGATTACAGAAGTACACTTTTCCCTGGAAGGGCAAGAATCCTATGCAAATAACACCAAATTACTAGGGAAGGTTATATTCTTGGCTGGAAACACCTGGCTTACCAAAAGCATGGAGCTGTGTGTCCTGATCCAACTGTGCCCTCATGGCAGCCAGGCAGGTGAGACCAAATAACCCCAGGAAAGAGGCTGGGGGGGGATAAAAATCCACAGAGCAGACGGCAGGCGGCGGAGCCAGAAGGCACAGCTCTGGAAATGGTGCGGCTGTTGATGTGAGAAAGAAGCCATCACCTTTGCTTCGATTTAAAAGTCATCATGACAGCTTGAGAGATTGTAACATTTAAGTGACACAGTGACAGCTTGATCCAGTCAACAATCGCAATTCACAGACGTGCTCTAAACACAAACCCCGCTTCCCCGGGTGCAGAGCAGCCGCTCAGTTGGGAAAGGCATGTATCCAAAAGGAGATGTAACATTAAAAATGTTCCTCCAGGATCCTCACTTGGCCAGTTACTCTGCATATACTGTGCTGGTGAGACTTAGACTAGGGCTCTCTCCACCCCTGTGGCACAGAAAGGATATGAGCAGGCTGGTGGATGGAAAGAAAAGGAGAACAATTGGCATCAATGTCAAATGTTCTATTAATTTCAATGGCAGCTACAGGTGTGCAGAACTTCAGAGAAAAGCCCTTCTGCCACAATCAAGTGAAAACTGAACCGTGCAATCTCCCTTTACCCCTGCTCCTCCTGATGGCAGGTGGGCTCCGAGGTGGTTGCAGTGATGCAGGGCAATGCAGAACAGCCCCAGCTCACTGCAGATGTCCCAGCCACACTATAAAGAGAATTAGGCATTCACTAAAATTTACAGTACACTTCTAGCCTCTTTATAGTTGGATGCTTGTTCTCTTGGCCAGCGAGTTACAGCTAACGGTATTTTCGGCCTAATAATGGTGCTTTTTTTTGGCCCGCCCAATCCCTGCTTATACAGTTTAGTGCTGTGGAACACCGCCAGAGTAACAATCCCCAGGCACCAACATCTTTCTTGGCAGATGCAGAACAGCCAGTGCTGGCATTTCTTCCCCTGAGGTGTGGCCTTTTAGGTCTCCACAGTGCATCTGGGAAGGATTGCTCTGAGCCATTCTGGGCATGATTTCTCAACACAGCAGGATTTCTGGGCATTTGAAAGTGGGTTCTAACCCATGGATCAGTTAAATAAATTACCAAAAAGGAAATACTGGAGAATATGTCCATGAAAAAAAATGAGTCACTAGGCCAAATAATTATTTCGTCCCTTACAACTGTAATGGTAGAGCTCTACTGTGCCACATCCTGCTGCCCAAAGGTGTTGTCATCCACAGACAACATCAAAAGAATGATTTTGTTATTATCATTAAGAACATGACTTTTCAGTGACCCACAGAAGTACAACACCACAGCACATGTTTACCAGTGGTCAGCCCTACACATAGTCTAATGAATCTTAAAAATAAGTCTACTTTCTTTAACCAAGCTTATTTCACTTTTTCAGGTTGTCTTAAAATCAAATTGAGTAAATTAAAAGCTGAAATACTTTCACAGCTTTTGACTTCCTAAAGTATATTTTATATTTAAGAAATATTAAGACAGTGACCATCCTGAACAGAGAAATCAGGGGCTACAGAGCTCACTGCCTTTGGACCATCTGCTCTGATTTGCAAGTTCCTCAGATAAGAAGTGGAAGCCAGAAAATGAAACCTTCAGTAATGGCTCTTTTCCAAGCCTTTATGGCTATGGCTGGGCACTGAATTTGCTTAGAGAGAAAGCAGGGCATCCCTGGCTGTGGCTGTGCACAAAGGCAGGCAGTGCCTGCGGGGCAGCTCGGGACCTGCTGGTCTCACACGTCTGGGGGACTGAGCACTGCCCCAGCCCCCAGCTCCCTCGGGAATGGGACATGCCAAAGGCAACCCCTGATGATGCAGAATGACCTCTCCTGAGTAAATCTCACAGGCTGAGTGGGGCCTCATCAGTCTGTTCAGCACAGTCCTCTCTCTCCCTTAAGGTGAGACTGACCCCGCCTAAACTGCTCCAGACAGACCTTTGCAAGCCTGACCTATAGTCCCACCACTAATCAATGACCTTCTGCTTTTCCATGCCATCTTCTTCTGAGGTTACCTATCCCTCCTGTAATGGTTTTACCCTAATCTAAATCTAAATCTCTGGCTGGATTTTAAGTCACAGACATTGTGCTTTCCAGCATAGATGTGTCATTCCCTTTTCCTTTGCAGCTGGAAGCAGACAGACCCTGAACAATTAGGAGGCAAGAACACCCACAGGGAAGAGGTTATTTACATAAACAGGATCACAATGAGTGTGTGTGTTTATATATTTATTACTTATAAAAAAAATACTGCAATCTCTTTTCTTTTCTAATTAAAAGACCCAGTTTGCCCTGCTGCACAATTGCTAAGCAGATTTAAAATGGGGACTTCAGTAGCTATTTTATGGCTAATCAAATGAGTAAATATAATGATCTGCTCCAATTCCCATTCTGATTACACAGTGTAGCTATTTCATTCCCTCAATAAGCTCCTTGCACCCAAAAAGAATAGTTTAACTAGCTTCAGAGCAGAATGTTAGGCTCAATTTCTCTAAAGGGTAATAGAGTGGGAGTGTCTGTATAATTAGCTTTGTTGGGCTCCCTCCCTCACTGTACAATACACTCTATACAGAGCTTTCACTATCTCTACAGGTCTTCATGTTAAAGCAGAAAAATAATGCAGAGCACATTAGAATCATAGTGGTTGCACAGAAGAGTTTGAAAGACAGAAAAGAGCTGGAGAAGTGCTGGCTAATTCAGCCCAAAAGGGCTCAAGCTTTAATTTAGCTTTAGCAATAAAAGCACACATGTTCATGTACATAGCCTATTCATCGCTAATGTATTGAACTCTTAGATGTTTCTGGAAGTTAAGATCTGCCAGACTACTAACACACTGATCAAATCATAGTATAAATCACTAAAGTACACTCAACAATTTCTTCTCTGCATAGAGCTTGAAATTAAATTAACAGTATACAATCTATAATGCAAAACATTACCTAACACATTTGGAAGAGTTTGATGCTGAATTCCCTTACAGAAAATAAAAGTGTTTGATATACTGATTTTTCACAGCAAGAAACAATTTTTCACATAAGCTGGCAAAACTGTAATATTTCTGTGCTTGCAGAAGAATTTTCAGCTGGAGACTTGAAAATCTTTTCTGAAGTCAGACAGCCAGGTGGGATATATTATTATTACCACCTCTGTTTTACAGATGGAAAACTTAATGCTAGAAAAATTAAAAATCTTACTGAAAATAAAGGGATGTGTCAGAGATCTACAAGGAATGGAAGAACAGTAGATCCCAACTTGTTCCAAAGTACTGTGGATTCATCAAACCTCTCCCAAATAATTCTGTATCTCTCCTCTTACTTTGTATTTGCAAGCAAACTGCTCACGGATACCGTCTTTGGAATCTATCACACAAAAAGTTTGGCAAACAGGTCAAAATCCATGAAAATTGTTTAATCCTTCAAATATTGGAAAAAAAACCCCAAACAACAAAAACAAACAAACAAAACCACCAAAACAAGTCAGAAAAAAGCAGGGCAGTTACTCTGAAAGTCCCACAGCTGAATCACAGGCTTCACCTCTAATAAGAAAAATCCACAGTTACTCCATTGTTTCAGAGTAAGACAACAGCAAATAAAAAAATAAAATAAGACAGGTCCAATAGCCACTTCCACTTTTTTTTTTTTTTTTTTTTTTTAAATAATATAAGCTTAATAGTTCACAGCTAGATAGCAGTACCTGATCAGAAACAAATGGATACTGCACCTACATTTTTCACATTCCTCTGAAATAACTAGGTATCCCTGGAGCCTTGAAAGGAGAAATCTAAGACTCAGACTGGTACAAACAGGAGTAATGATTGTTCTGTCACTTCCAGTGCTAGAAAGAAGCAACAGGAAACCACCCTTGTGGGAGGCAAAGGGAAAATATCAAGAATAAGGTGGGTCTGCCCACCTCCATTGAATTTCTTTGCTATGGGATGTTTTAAATTCCAGAGATTTACCTGAGCTCATAAAGCAATTGGATGTGCTGATGGAGGAAAAATCCCTGACTGAATATTAAGGAAGATACAATTTAAATCAAGCCAGTTGTCTGTGAACAGCAAATTCTTAGATAAAGGGAAATATTCTGGGGTGGTGTAAATATGAATTTGCACCACTCTTGTCTTCCTTCTTTGATATTTACAGGGAAGAACACTGAGCTGGATTGACCACTCCTCTGACACCAGTGTGGGCAAGATCAGGTTCTTGATTTCAGGCCTATATACCCGGACATATGAGAGAAAGAGGCTGAAAAGCAAAGTTGAAATTTCAGTTTCTCATGCAGGCAGATTATTTTTCTAAAAAACAGACTTTTGCTACTTCTGTCTTTAGAAAAGCACCAGCAGCTGACCAGCACTATAATGATATGAGTGGTGACCAAACATTTGAGTGAATACACTCCAGATTCAACTTCCCTCCAAGCTCAGTTGCAGACAACAAATCCTACAACAAGAGCATTTATCTGAGTCTAGGATACCAAAATGCTTTCATTGAATGATCCAAGCCAGAGATGAAGCTGAGTCTTCACAACATTTAAGACACTCAAGGAAACTTGACAGGTAAATAAGATACTAACAATTCCCAGAGGACAGGCTTCCAACAGTGATATTGCAGTCTTCTGCATACAAGTGCAATTAATGGAGTCAAAAGCATGTGATGGAGGATGGAGCCAGTGCTGGATGCACTGGTACATCCCCACAAAATACATCTCCAAAGGAGGTGACAGTTCTGAGCACTAATCTTTACTGTCTCCCTTTTACTATTCTGCATCTGTGTGCAGGAAAAATTCCCAGTGGTTTTGCACAATGTTCCACTTGCAAAGCCAGTTCAAGTATCTTTGCAGAACAAGAGGATCACCTTCATGTTTCCTTGAGTCCTTGGCTTACAGCTCCTCAGAGGTGCACGAGCAGATTGAGGGACCTGGTTTGGATGCATAGGGAGTTCTTGAGCTGTTCAGGCAGAGAACAGCTTAAAAACGGAGAACAGCACCTTGGTGCTGGACCTTCACCCAAGCACTGCACACAGAACAGGTGCTCAAATAAATACGGGTTTCCCAATTTAACAGAAGAGCTGCTCAGAGGCAGAAGATGGCTCAGCCGAAGTTATACAACAGCAGGCAGAGGTCTGGCAGTCTCAGGGTCACAACACAGGACAGAGAACAACTTACCTCCTCCTCAGGTTCAGGGTGGGACTTGGTTAAAAGAAAGGCCAGGCTAGTGATAGATGCTTCAGACTGAGCACTGCTTTCCTCCCCACTCTTTCAGTGTAGTCTTACTATCTTAAGCAAGTTAAAAGGAAACAATTGTAAAGCTGATGCAAATCAGTCCAACCTGACTTTTCTTATAGTCAAAACCTCAAATTCCTACCCGGAAAAATTCTGACAAATGTATCTCTGAGAACACTGCAGGGTACAGCAAGGAAAGCCCCTCAGGACTCAAGCTGCTATTTTACATCAAGAGACATTTTTAGCCTGTAATTTTATCTCTTCCATCTCTCCCCATTGCTTGAAATTAAAATAAACATGGACCAGGGCCTAGGATTTTATTTTATCTGTCACATATTGCTATCATTAAGCACCCTTGAAACGAGTGGGTTTAGTTCAAATAAAACTGTCTCTTCCCTCTCCCATTCTCAGCTCAACAAACATAAAATAGGAAACTGCACTCCAATATATTCAAGAAGCTACAAACGTTACATCATGAGTAGATGATCCATCTGGCAGGCTGACATGGTAATAAGTTTGCTTAATTGTCAGGTCAGGCATATTACAGATCCAGCCTGTCAGTCCTTTTATTACAGCTCTGTCTGTACTGGGGAATTTCAACCTCCTCGCACTCTGTATTTGTAGACATGGAATGTGTCCATATGGTACGAGGACATATGCATGGACACATATATGAAGTGTCACTCGAACAAAGAGATTAAATTAAGAAAGGAAATGCTGAAGTCAAATAGCTCTTAGCAGCTGTATACATTTCAGTCTGGAATAATCACCCAAAGAAAGCAATGAGATATTTACATTTAATTTATTTGAAACTGGGCTGGCGAAAGCACTGATTATAGGGGATAATCCAGCACTGCCTCATAAGGAAAACAGCCAGAGATCCTCAGATGTTCCCTCCATTTATACTTTTTAAGCGATAAGCCCATCATTCTGTTTTTGGCTCCATGCAGCTCTGATCATGCAGTCTTCTGAGATTGTCCATATATCCTCCTGAGAAATCACTGAGTACATTCAGCAAATTACTGAATTCATCAAATGGATGTTTTGCCTTTAAAAAGCCCACAAAACAAAACAAAAGCCACCTTTTTCCTCCTTTGTCTTTGTGCCTTACCTCATCTCCTTCTCTCCATTAATGAGCTCAATTCTGAAATGATTATATTTACAGGAAGGCTTTAAGGTGTTCTGAAATACAATTTGTAGGAAAGATGCCAAATATAAATTGTATTTTCTAGACCTGCCTGCATTTGTGATTTTACATGAGCATGCACACATATGTTCAATATCCAAACAGCACACGTTCCCTAAAGTTTTATTGCCATTAGTTAGAAATGACCACATTACTCAACAAAGTCAAAGCCAAGTCTTGTCAAAGGCAAGTCTTGCCAGAAAGTCTGATGATTTCCAGTATTAAACAGTCCTGCTTTGGGGCGCTGGCTCTGGCTCTTCCAGATATCTCCAAAACCTAACAGTGATCTACGTTCACTCAGCTTAACAGCTCATCCTCTATGTGCTATCTCCACAGCTTTTCCCAGAAAGCAGAGAGTGCTGTCTCGAGCACGGTAGCAACTGATACTGGGGCCTCATAAAACACCATGATCTTTGTGGCAACCCTGTTCCACAGCCAGATCTCTTGTCTTGCACTTTGGACATGAGCTGCTGATGCAGATTCCAATCAAAATATTTCCAGAAAAAGATTAAATATAATTCAAAACAATATCTGTACTATCTCCCTGCTGAACTACACAGGGCTCAAAAAATCCAGCTGAACAACTTTTTCTACCTCTTTTTAGGACTGTAGAAGGGTCTTAGCCACACAGATATTCCTTGTAATGCACAGTTGATCTTTTTGCAAACCAGCCCAGTAATCAACTCCAACATGTTCTCTGCCCCTCTTGATAATCACAGCTTGAAGCTGCACGTGCATCCTGGCCTTCTGTAGGATGGAAAGAGAACTGTGCCTCCCATCTTTCTTGAGTTCTCCTTGGATAACAAGTTAATGGTTTTGGAAGATGGCATTAAAATCGCCTGAGACCCCAGGATGACTGGAGTGATTGTTGATACACAAGATGGCAATTCTTCATGTTTCTGAGATGCCTGGGACAGGAATGGGTTCTCACCGACACCTTACAAATCACTCCAAAGGGGGGAATGTATTCAGCCTCTTGTCAACCCAGAGAGAAACAACAGTGCAACTTAGGCAAGACAGCAAAGTCTCTGCCCTGGCTTGTGCTGGCAATCAGGTGAGATGATTGCAGCAATCCTGCCCGTGAGGCACATAATGCCATGCAAGCTGCACAACCTGCCCTTGCTCTTACTGTATTTATGCACACAAAACTACTTCCTTCCAAGGGAAGAATTCATTGTAACACTCGAAATATTTTGTTTGGGCTGGGAGGAATCAGTATCAGCCTGCAAACATTGGCAGAAGTATTTATAACTGCTTCAAAATCTTTTTCTGGCCAGGTCCCTTTTTTGTTTAGTTTTCTTTTTTAAATCTGTGGGGGAAGACAGTAATACCCATTGGACAAACACATTATTGATTTCCCATAGAAACAGCAGTTAGTTAGAATGCTCACTGTCAGCAGTGAAGCAGCATGTTAGTTTTATCTTACCGTAATTTTTTTCTTACATTTCATCCTCTTTTACATACTCATAGAAGTTTCCTATTCACTACTGAAACACCATATGGTGATAATATATGCTAACACAGGCACTGTGACACAGTCCACGAGCCTGCTATTGAGCAAAAGTTGACAACATAAGGCTGAGAGAATTGTGTTTCCAAGCCACAATAAGTACGTCACCTAATTGCATTTTACTGTGATGCAAAGAAGTCTGAGTCAAGGAAGGAACTTCCTTACAATGAAACTGTAACAGCCTGGAGTAATTTACAGTTACTTGAAGAGCTAGAGGAAGGATCTATCAATTCATGGCTTTCAGATACAGGCTAGATGTGGGTTGGTGTTTTTTTTTAGCCTAGGCAGCTTTAATATACAGAAAGAGACAATGCATTTCAGCATCACAGTCATCTCTCAAAAGGTTCCAGACAGAAAGGCCAAAGGCAATCAGTAAGAGAAAACATAGACGCTGCTTCTCAAACCATTCACAGATGCCTCTGCTTCTTAGTTTAATGAACTAGGTTTTGAACTAGAACATCTTGGAACAATCCTGAGATAGATTCAGGCTACAAATGGATAGGGTTTATTTACACACAGGTAGCAGTGTCTGATGTAGAAAATACAGGGCCAGGTCTCACTTTTCTGTGGAGCTCTAGGTCCTTACAGGTGGCCCTACCTGAAATGAGACTGTGAATAGACCTGATCTGCCTTTGGAATGGCCAGCAAGGGCTCCAAGGAGAGGTCCCCCTTCCCTGGCAAGGCAAGCCCTGGGATAAACAGACCATGGAGAACAGGAGGGACCAGTGAGTGACAACACTCCCAGAATATCACTGATGTCTGTCCAAGGCCCTGTTTTACAATGAGCTGCAAGGTCTCTGTGCCTTAGTTCTCCATTTGCAGAAAAAAAGAACCAAACTTCTCCCACCTCAGAGCTCAACAAGGATAAACACATGGAAAGTTGCAAGCACTCATGCAAACAAGCAGAAGTAAGTAACAAGGACAAACTCACAAAGGCCATACTTTAAATGCCAGGGTTTCACAATGTGTTTAAGCCTTCACCTTTAAAATTTATTTAGAAACTATCACTGAAGTGGTAGGACAGCAGAAGGCAGCTGCCCTCCTCTTCTAAAGAGAACAGTTCCACAGGAACTCCCATTAACAGGGTCTATACCTGCCCTGCAATGGTCTCTGGATAGATTCCAAGCAATTTGAAGGCACAGCAAGGCAATGCCCTCCTTGCTGTGAGTGTTATGCACAAATCACAGAGTCATCACTCCCATTTTGTTGGAAATGGCCTGGGGAATATGCCCAGAAGAGTCCACAGTGGGAGCAAAGTCCCAAGTGATGTATTGCCATGCAGGTGTTTCTACAAGTTGCTGTGCTGTTCCCTTGGCGCTGAACTGTTTCCTTTCCCTAGCAGGAGGGAAACGCAGCTGGTTCCTCCTGTACACAGAAGAGAAAAACACAACACAAAAGGAACAGAAACCATAGAAAGCAGTGCAAAGGGAGCCTGATTTCCTATGGACTTGTGTCCTGCGTCTTGAGCAGACTTTGACCCTTCCTGTTCTCATCTGTTACCCCTCCTGACTGCCCCCCGCTTCCCTTCTCCCCCTACTATTAACCTTGGCATTTGTCTGTGTGTGTCAGCCAAACAATCCATGTCCCAGGTCAGAGATCCTAGTTACAGCAAAGTCTGGAAGAGCAAAAGTTCAAGTTGCCTGCAGGACACACCGCAGGCTTTGAAGCTCACTGTGCACGTGAGCAGTGGGGCCACCTCACGGGCCAGGCAAGGACAGACAGCACCTCCCTGCAGCTCCCCAAGATGGGGATCTGGGGGATCCCTCCTCCCCAGCCACAGAGTTCTTCACACAGATACCCCTCCCACAGACCACTTAAAAGTGGTCACAGGAATCAAACCATATGTGGGGAGCAGCCAACTGCTGGACACCAATGGGTGCTGGGTAGGAAGAATTAACATTTCAAAACGCTCCAATAATTTCCCTGGCAGGCACTAGGCAGAAGAGTGTCTGCCACACATGGGGAAACCAACCCCACACCCAAGACATCTTTAAATCTTCCTGACAGGGGTTGTTCTCACACATGCTCTGCCCATCTGTTCCCATGGGGTATGAGATGAAGACAAATCCATGACAGGGTGCCCATGGTGTGGCCTCAGCTCCTCTGGTGACTCAGGCACAAACCAAGTCATCTGATTTCCCAGTGCCTGGGTTCCTCCCCTGCCCATGAGACAGCCAGTGCACTTCCCCACATCACAGGGCTGCTGTCATGGTGGTGAAGCACTCAAATGCAACGACCCATGCAAGAGCATGAGCAGAGGCTGTGTCCCAACCAAACACAGGTTCCTGCCCCAGAGGCAGCTGCTCTTTGCTGGCTGGACACATGGACAGCTCGTGGAGCGCGCCACAGCCCTTTGAGGAGAGTGCCAAACCACAACGTGTGCCAAAATGCAAGGATGGGGAAATGATGACAGGCTTCCTGAGATGATGGTTTACAGTGGCTCGGTCCCATTGTGGGGAAGAATATAGAAAACAAAACATAACAATAGGTAGAAGGCCTTGAAAAGCTTTAGAGAATAAGAGCCCTGCTCTGAACCACTCACAGCAAAACAATCAGAATGCAGAATGAGAAAAAGACCAAATTATGAAGTACTATTTGCTTTTTATCACTGTTCCCAAAGTAAATGTTTATCTTTATCCATATACAAATTTGAGATGCCTGCACAGATTTTCAAGTCCAATATATCCAACACCAGTCGTCATGTAAAACGTTAGCCAAACACGTAGGCAGAAAACCAAAATGGATGCAAAAAAAAGAAATGGGAAAAATGGAAGAGAAAACCTTACTAATATTTCTGTGAACTTGATTATATATCAGAAAAAGAAACAGCAGGAGTAGTGCTGATTTATTTTCACTCTGATGATAGTACAAGAGGAAGAAATAATACCCTGCAAAGGTCATTCTTATCCTGTTCATCTGTGACAGGCTGATAATCCGGGATCTCAGAAAACTTTCTTTAAAAATCTTCACGGACATGCTCTTATCAAAAGGATTAAGGTTTAATACATACCAGCAGATGCAACCGATTCAGGCATCTGCTAATCAGAGCAGCGTCGGTTGCCGCACGCACCGGCTGGAGCTGATGACTGCAGGAAGGTTTCCCTTCTTATAGAGAAAGACCAAATCCAAACACGCATTAAATCATCTCTTGGCTATGCCTCCCAATTCACACGTCCATGGCTGAGCATCCCTGTCCTGTGCACGCTCCTGCCTGCAGATGTGTCAGGGATGGCAGGACAGATGTGCTGTTCACAGCCAGTGCACCCACAGTGGTCCTCCCAGAAAGCTCCAACCCTGGGGCCTCCTCAAACACCACCCACGTGGGGTGGGAATGTCACTCTGACTTTGGAGAGGGGAACCACAGAAGGAAGGGTTTCTGGATGTAGAGGCTTTGCATTTTGAGTGCTGTGAGGAACCTACTGAAATTACTCCAGATGGGATGCTTCCTTTCCTACTTTGAGTAATCCATCCGGATTTTCCAGACAGCACAAAGCCAGCGTGTTGCAGCCAAAAGCAGGAGCACAGCTCTCAGAGGTGATCCCATCTTCAGAACAGCCCATAAAATTCCTGAGGTCCATGACTATGGCAAAAGTGTCACAGCCCACTAAGAACAGCCATAATCAGCACCCTGCACAAGCCATCTGTTGCTGCTACAGGGCTGGAACTCACCAGCTCAACGCCAGCTTGGGCACACTCCTGTGAGGCACTGTCACCCCTCCTTGTCCACATGAGCCATCCATGTCAGCAAAATAGCAGTACTCACAGCCTTCAGGAGAAGCAGTGTGTAGCACAAAAGCATTGGAGTAGCTGGATGGTCCTACTAAAAGGTCATCGACCCTTTAGGATGGTCAGCGGATGCTTCTCAGTTTCAGCAGGTGAGTTTATTTCCAATGAGCCCCTTTGTCCTACAACAAAGAGATTCAAACACCTACAAAGCCCAAAATGCACAGACCTCAAGCAAACAAATACAAAGAGTCCTTTGCAACTGAGAAAGCACAGCCTGGCTACCTTGCTGTGCTGCTGGACACTGAAGACTCTTTGGCAAAGCTGTGCAGATGCCCAGACCAGGAGAAGGAGGCCAGGAAATGGGTTTTTTTACCTCAAATATCATAGGTGAAGATGGCAGAAGCTAAACCATCCATTTCAGCCCAAACTGAACATCTGAAAATTCCATATCCCCATGAGTCCCATAGCTGAGAAACCATAAAACTCTCTGTCACATAAATGCTACAGGAGGGAGGAATGAATTCTGAACCCACCAAATCAATCTCAATCTGCATGTACCCCTAAATTTTCTTTCTTAAAATAAATAAATAAATTCCTGACAACAACTGGAGTTCTGTAATGCACCCAGTGGATTGCACTTCCAAAATCCTTTTGATGCGAACCAACCTAAGCAGCCAGGCTCAGTCAAGTACCAGGAATGATGAAACTGACTCTGAGCCTGGACCGGCAAATTTGCACGGACTGTTTGAGTTCAGATTCAGTGATCTGTTTTTCAGAGCCTCACAGCCCAAACCAAGAGCAGTCATAAGGATCTTTCTCAAAGCTGGGGGAACGTGCTTCCCCTTGCTGGGTTGAAAGCATTCATCATGGTTGGAGACACAGCTCTGCATAAACCAAGATAAAACACCTGAACTCTCAGCCATGCATTCCTGACACAGCTACAAGTGGGGCACTAAAATTAGAAATTCACAGGCAAGAGACCTGCTAGGAGTCTTTAGTACTCAACATTTTGCCTTGTTTTGTTTTGTCTTCAGCACTCAATATTTTTGCCTTGGTTTGCCATCGTACAGCTGAAACCGTTCAATCCTGTCCCACCACTGCAAGAAAATACGTCCATTGCCTTTTCTCTGCTTTTATTATCCCCAAATGGTTATCAAAAGAAGTGACGGCATAATCACCAGCACTGTCAAACATTTAAATCCCTTTTAAATTCCAGTCATTACAAGGCATTATTTCCCAGTATGCTTGAAACTTAATGAAAATGTAGCACTGATTTTTTAATTTAATTTTCATTTTATTTTTATTGTTCTGCAGTTCACATTTAGAATGAGCCTCTTTTCCTTCAAAATAGTGCTCACTTAGGTTTAAAGTGTTGGATAGTGACAGATGTCTTGTACTGGGTGCAATGACACAGAGGGAGGGACACAGGCATGAGTCCTTAGATATCTTGCCTAACTTTCCCTTCATGTTCCTGTTTGCACAACCACATCACCCAAAGGCCTTCAACCCAGACCAAGGTTCCACATTGCTACATGTCATACACATGGGGAGTAAGAGGCAAATCACACTGAAGAGGTTGCCAAGCTACAAGGAGAGAAGAGATTTTGCAAGGAAGGAGAGGGGAAACACTACATTCAAGGTCATTTAGCACAGCAGTAGTTGCTGGGAATGAAAAAGGTCTCCAGAATACCAGCCCAGTTCCCTCTGGATCAAGCTGCCTCAAGAGCTGTACACAAGTAGATTTCATCTTGACCATGGGGCATGGTCAAACATGATTTTTTTGCTATTTAAATACTTCACAAATATTGGCAACAGAGCATTTGCATTTAGAAAAACCTTAAATACCATCAGACCAGGTGCAACTTATTACCTGGCACATCTCGCACAAAGCTCTATTTTGCCAAACAGACATTCTGTTGGAAATTCAGGATAAAACTCAAGAGTTTCGGAAGGTAGGTGTCCAATTCCAGACAAAGCTATCATCATTCAACACATAATTCACAGCAGGAACAAAAAAAAAAAAATCTGAGTTTACTTGTGCTGCTATTTCCAGTATTTCATTTTCACAGTCTCTGCTGGAAGTCCCTTCTCCAGAGTCACAGAGTTTTCTTGTTTTTTAAAAAATGCAAACATTTGTTTTATGGGCTGAAATTTGGCATGTTTGGTTGGGGGTGCTTTTTTAGTTAAGGTCTTGCTGCACTGATCTCTTATGAAAGGACTTAAGCAGGTAAAAAAACAGGTAAAAACTGAGGAAAATACCCTTTAATAGAGGAGCCAGATCACCACAGCATTCGCTAGGCGTCTACTTAGGGGGTTCACACAATTTATGACTTGCCCCTGCTCCCATCCGTGGAAATTATGCACCTAATACCTTCTCTTTTACTAATGCCTCATTTTACTAATGCAAGATACAGTGGGTTCTCTGCCTCTGAACTTTCCAATGAGTTACTGCAATTTAGAAGGTGTGATACGTACACAGAAGCACACTGCAGCTACACAAGAGGAGCTCTGTACTTCACTCATCACATTAGTACTTCCAAACTGCACCAAACGAGAATTATTTAGATTAATTAGATTATTTTCACAATGCATCTGCAGCTCTTCCAACAACACCTGAGGCAAGGTAAACCTCATATACCACTGCAGTCAGGGCAATTTTGAGATCATGTTGGTCATCTTGTCCATTTCAATTGACTGCACCAGAGAGCTAGAACAGGTCATGCTGGTGAAGGTCATGCAGATCCTTTTTAAAAATTCAGTTCTAGCTTAATTCTTTAAATACAGTCTCTCCTACACCACCTCACATTACAGAAAACAACATTAGATGGTGCTCTGTTGAGGCGAAAGATGACAATTTAGTCTTGCAATTTTCTGTCCTTTTAGGTATGTGTAATTTTGAAAGGAAAAAACCTTGCATTTAATCACTCCTGACTGCTTCTGTGATCCAGAGAGACTTTTGCTTGCAAGACATGGACACAGCTGCCTAGATTTAGTCAGGACCACGAGGTGCCAGGAGGGCACTGCTCACCACAGGTGTCCAAACCCTGCCTTCTATTAATGGTGGTTAGTTTCAGCTCACGGCAGTGTCCTTGTCACCTGCCCAGCACACAGAAAGCGTTATCAGAGTGACACCCAGGTAAGCAATGCAGGGATGGTGCAGAGATTCACACTCACCCACATCCTCAGCAGCAAGGGCTAAGGGACGTTGTCTGGGGTTGATGTTTCTCACCCTTTCTGAGAAACATTACATCCTTCTGTGTCAGAGGCACCCCCTGGTGCAGTGTGTGCCTCTGCAATCTTGAACTCACACCAAGGATCCAAAGAGCTTCCCTTTGTGTGAATTTATGCCAAGGGGCAGCATATGTTAAATAAACTGCTTGTCATGACCCTGCTATCACTCCTACTCCAGTGAGGGAAGACTATGTTATGATTTATCTTACGTTGCTTTAAAAGTGTCTTGAAGATAATATAAAAAAGAAATGTAACAATTAAATTTATCTTATTCCAGAGCAGGAGTTTCCCCAAGGGCAAGGTATTCCTATAAAATTATTATAATGCTTTAACCACGTAAGCACAACTGAAAATGTCTTCTCTGAAAACAAGCCGTAGCTCTTCTTTCCTATTGCAGCCATTATCCTGATAAATTTGGGAAGGTCAGCTAAGGTGTAATCCAATAAGTGTGCTGATGTTCTGAGTAAGTACCTTACAATTTGCAGCCTAATCTGTTATCCTACTATAAGACCATCAAATGACTCACCAGTTTTAATACTTGGTACAGATCAAACAAAGGAAAATATCAAAGCTTTACGTTCTAGTTCCACCTTTCAAGGACTTGTTTGAGTACTCTTTAATTACAGCAGATGATACATCCAATTCTGGCATTTTCTTTCTCTAACGGCTCTAGTTAGAAGTTGCTGTAGCAGTACTTTTCACAGGACATCATTAAGTTAACCAAGAGATGTTGAAAAGTCAGACAGACTGAACAAATCAAGCAGTTCAGCTCCTTCTGCCCACCAGATCACAGTGTAGTGCACCTGGGAGCCTCACCATCCAGGTGCTCCTGGGTGCAGGTGACAATCTGCAGAGCCCCCACCCGAGTTGTGGCAGAAAGCCATGGGAAGAGGCATGTGCATGAATGGGAATGAGCACATTATCTTGGTGGGTAATGAACTTCAGAAGTCAAATCAAGTCCCAGACTTGGGCTATGACTTCAAATCCTCCAGAAACTCAAACAGACCTGCAGAAGTTTGCATTTGAATGCTGTGATTTTTAATTTTTTTCTTTTAATGGTAAAGGCATAAAATTAAAGTGAAAAAACAACCTATTCACAGAACCCCAGATTCCCCAAGGAAGAAGCAGCAGAAAACAGTCAGCAGCACTGTCACCAAACTGCAGATGCTCCGTGAAATGAAGAAGCTACATGTCCCCACAAAGATGTCAGAGCTGACTGTGAGTGCTGCTGAGGAAAATGAGGAGCATGAATCTCTTTCAACCAACTCTACCAATGTTTTGAAATTATTCCCCAGTAACAGAGTGCTTTGGTGTGTGTTTGGCCTGTGCAAACAAATCGGACTTGGGTTATTCACCACAGTGCCTCAGCAGAACTCATCTCATTTATCGTAACAACAAAAACCCACTGGGAAAAGGGCTGAATTTTATATCTCATCTACTTTGTTGGTCTTTTTGACTGACTAGCCCAAATTAGAATATTTTTCAAGGACAAATCTGTAAGTTTATGCAATAACTGTGCACATGCCACTAAATGAAAGATGAGTTTATAGGGAGGACCCTGCAGAAAGGATGGAAACCCAGAGCATCTGTGCGCAGGGGGACATTTTCAAAAGAGCACAAATCTGATTTTGCTCAGCTTTTGCTCCATTTGCAGACTTGAAGAAGACCAAGTCTAAAGAGACTTCAATCATTATTTTAGTTCTGCTCCAAAGGTATCACTTCTCCCTTACTTAAAAGAAATGTAGCAATGAAAACAACCAAAAAAGACAAACCAAAGAGAAGGCTTGTATGGATAGTGGGTGAACACCCATCACTCACCTATCCCTTTGATAGTTCCAACTTTTGGGGCTTTACTAAGAGAAAAACAGCATACATATAGCTGTATACAACCTACAGACCCACACACATGTATGAAATGAGATCAGTCATAAGACTAGGAAGGAGAGACAAGGCACAAACATATCTAGGATGATTTTATGAGATCTCAAGAACTGCCCTTTTAAAAGTGCCACCAGGGTGTCACCACTTCCTCTGATAAATAGATGACATCTCACCAGAACTTAAATAGCTCCACTCAAGCACTACCTAGATGAGTGACAAAAATTAGCCAAGTCGCTGTCACCCCTGCAGCCCTCGTCTAGACACAGCAGAGAAGTGCGAATTCCAGTCTGCCTTGCTGGGCTACAGCCACCCTGACAGCTGAGCTCCGATCCAAGCCGCTTCATGAGATGCGGATATCTGGATCCTTCTGGCAGAGCGACAGACAAAAGTTAACAGAACAAAAACACAACATGAAAATAAAAGCACAAAAATACTTGTGGACCAAGAAGGTTTTAATTCACGAGTCATTGTTGGTTGAAAGTTGAGGCAAACGAAATGCCGATTTTTGCAAGTATTTTTCTAACAATCTCTGTGGCAATCTGACAATCGGGATCAGAGGCCCTTTGCTCAGAGGTGCGGCAGCTTTTGAGCCAGTGCCCCCTCAGAGCAGCTGCACCCTTCTCCCCATTGACAGCCACATCTGGATGCTATCAGGAGGAACTGGCAGGCCTTCTCACAACAAATACCAAGCACTTAGCAAATTGACTCCAGAAGTCGATGCTGGCCCCTTTCCCACTCCGTGTTTACGCAACGTGCCACTAACCTGTTGAGTCCGAGGTTTGTATGGAGAGCTGCTCTCTAGGTCGGCCAGGATGCTGGTCAGAGAGTCGATCTCTGCATCTAAACTGGACCGCCTCTCCTCAAGTGTCTTGCCACCAGGATTCACCTAAAAGAAGAAAGAAAATTTCCAGTTATTCAATCCACTTGGTCTGGCACACGGTTTCTGACTGTTCTCACAGAGCTGCACCCATGCCCAGCAATAACTCTTGGGTAGCAGGGACAAATATGGTGAAATCCTATAGCTCCCTCCAGAATTAACAGCAAGTCTCCATTTCACAGGAATTTATGCTGCTTTGGGGCTTTTCTTCACGTATTTGCCACAAGGGCCCCATTGTGTAAAACTGACTTGGAGGATTAGCAATTCAGCAATTTGCTTCCTGAGCTGAAGAGACAGGACAATCCCCACACTGTAAGATGGAGAAGATGTGTCATAGAAGGATACCTGTCTGGAAAGACAAAGCTGAGGACAGGCTTGGAGCACCTAGCTCTGAGAGCATCTCTTCTGCCATGTTCTCATCTCAGGCAAAGGACAAGAGAACAGAGCTACAAGCCACAGTAACCAGTGACTAGCCACGTTCACCTATTCTTATTTAAAATCAATCCTTGGTAGGTGCACCTGTCTGATTCTACATTTCTTCACAAATTCCATCTGAAAAATTAGCTCCTTCAAGGAGGAGTGACAAAGTTCAATCCACTTCTAGCAGATTGAAGGTGAAGGGTGTGATTTGCAACAAGCAGACACAAAATAACATAAGTAAGGTCCTAGACAAAAGGTTTTTTAAGCAGGAAAGCCCATGCCCAGAGCATATGCCAATGTGCAGCTAAGGAACCTAATTCAATACCTTTTGCTTTCCTGCTGCTTTCAAAACAGCCCAGTCCTGTTTGTACCCAGGCTGGGAGAGACGCTCACTTGGAAGTGATGTGAATTTTCACCACCACCCACCTCAAAAAGTAAAACCCAGAACTCAGACCAGAGCATGTGATCTTCAAGCCACTGTTTAAGGGCAGCACTGCAACCCCTGCTAGAATAAGCATTTTTAAAGAGGACTCATTCACATGCTTTGTTTTTGATAAACCACCTTAGTCCAAAACCTCTGGGAAGGACCTTTGTGCTGTACAGCCCAACCCAACTGCAGGACTTCTCAGCTGGGCACAAAGTCAGGTAAAGGCTAGGAAACATCCTCCTCAATGTTTCCAGTGCTTTGGGAATTAGGCAGCTCCACTAGGAATGGGAAATTTAAGAAAACCAGCTGAGGATCCCTGCCATGGACAAAGTAGGTGCCAGGGGCTAGCCCCACTGAGCCAGGCCATCACCAGGGCATGCACAGAAACCAAAGTTCTCGAGTCAAGTGAAATACTACAATGAAAGTCTTTTCTCAACTGGAGTTATTTTTCTTCTGTTCTTCCATGTCTTACTTACCTGCAAATCCCCTGGACAGGACAGAGTCTCTCTGTGTACGTGCAACTACATAGTTCAGTGCAGAAGAGCTCATTCAGAGCTTGACAATGTCAACAATAAAAATACTAAAGAGTTACCTAAAACCTCACCTAATTTCAACTGCAAAAGCTGTTCAGATCATACCAGCACCTTCCCATAGACAATCCAGCTCTGTTCACCTTCACTCTCACCAAGTTACTTCAATTTTTCAAGCCAAAAATTTGCCTTTTACTTTGGCTCACTGGCTGCTCCAGATAGTTTTTATTTAAATTTTTTATTTTAGGAGCAGTCAATCATTACCTGCTTTAAAGAACTCCCCAGTTATCAATCTGACACATAAATGGCAAGTCGGTCAGAGAGACAGGCTATGCAAAGTAGGCAGCCTCTGATCTGCCAAACTTATACGTGCTGAGGCATCCATTAATTCCTAATGATTATTAAATCTTATTGGATTACAATATATTTGGCTTGACTAACAAGAAAATGGAAGCTCCAGTGTGGCTTATCCAAGAACACACCATTTAAAAGGCTGAGAGTCAGGTTAGAAAATACAAATTCAAATCTTCTTGTCTATTTTTATTATAGAGCCAAGGTCTTTCCATCCAAACCATTGTTCATAAAAAGGAATATTTTTCACAGGAATTAGCCCAGACCATTAGTCCCAGCTAACTGCAGGCACCAGGTTTTTTTTTTTTAAATCTGCAGAAATACAACTTCTTTTCCACTTCATGGCTTTTGTTTGGTTTTTCTCCATCTTCCAGTTGTTGGCCTGTAACTGCCACAGGCTTCTCAGACAGACAATCTCTGATTTCTCCACTCCAGAGAGTTTTGAAGATAAGCAGCCAAAAGTCAGCCTGGAAAGGAGAGGGGAGATGCAAAGGGCATCCAAGGCCCCTCATGTGAGGTGATAAATCAAGCCAATGGCAGACCCAGGAATAACACTGGAGTTCACACAGGACCTGCTTGCTACCCTGACTCTGGAGAGAAGGGATGGTGGCAGATGAGAAGATCAGCCAATTTCATTTCTGCTTCTTAGCATTTCTGGGCCATATTATTCCCAGGTTCTCATTCCCCAGAACAATTACGCAATAGCTGACTAGCAAATGCTGCAGAACAAGTTATAAGGTTGTAAAAGTTAAATGTCCTTAGGAAACCTAGAAAAATAAAATGAAACAGCATAGAAGCATCTCTATTGATTCTGGGCTCTGATTTATTTATTCAATTAAAACATAATCAACATAGATTAAGAGCCCAACCCTACAAATGCAGGAACATAATGCAGCGCAACAGTGCCAACAAATTACACTACTGATGTGCGCCAGGGCCTACTGGGGCAGAAATGGACTTTAAAGACATTTAAGAAATGGTAATCCTCACAAAGACAGGTTTCTGGTTGCTTTTTCTTCCCCATCCCCACAAATATTGAATTTTTCTCCCTCCCCACGGCGCTCCATATTGAACCAAAGGATTTACTGCATGGGCAAACTGGAGCATTGGCAACACCAACATCAGCAAGAGAGGGTTAAGTTACGCCTCTTCCCATGCTCTTTGTCATGATGTTGCTGTAAAAGTTTTATGATCTTGTTCTGGAACAAAACGCGAGTGCCAGGTCCCAGGGCACAACAGGTTCACACAGACACGCGCTGCTCCGAGGAGCCCGGGCTGGTTACGCTCAGAGCCCCGCAGATACAAACGCCGGAACCAGAGGGAACTGCTAATTCTATTTCTGTCTGGATTTATGGCATTGTTGCAGACATGTCGCTGTACACCCCCCTTCCAGCCAGCAGAATATGGAAAAATGGGTTTAAAAAGAAAAAGGATGCTATCTTTGGCTTGGCCAACGTGAGTTCGACAAAAAGCAAACGTAAGCCAACCCAGTCCAACAAATTACTCATGCCAGAGACTATTCACTCACGTGCACTTCTGCAACGCCTACACTCCTATCCCCTGGCTCAGTCTCTGCTGTGAGCCAAAAGAGAGAAAAACAGCAGAGAGCTTCACTGCTTGGTTTGTTTGTCTGCCCCTGGTGTGCAGCTCAGAGCAGCTCTGAGGGCAATCCACTCCTGAGCCCCATCAACCCACTCTGCTCTGAGGAAAATTTGCTTTAATTTTGCTAATCCTACAACCCAACAGCAGTCAGTGCCACAGGTCCCCCCAACACCACTCCAAGGAACATTCATTAGAGAACAAGCAGTGCAGAGGTCAACGCGGGGTCTCAAATTTTGCCTCACTGTGCTAAAAGGGTTGTAAGACTATTCACTGAGCTAAAAGACAAGAAAAGCACAGTGATTTCCCTAGATGTCACCTCTTCCTACAACCCTAGATCACCTACTCTTATCATATTTTGCAGCTTTCAGCAGAGGAACAAGAACGCCTCTCATTTAACCAAGCCAGCTCCCTGCAGTGGGCTCAAAGAGAAGAATCTGGCTCCCAGATGTTCTTTGTAGCTCCTGCTCCAAATTCCTTTCCCTACCCAGGCCCAGCCATCTCTCTTTCATTCTGTTTTCCCCTCTCTGTAGGCCCTGTTTGCTGCCCTGCAGGGCTATAGCTCAGGCCAGGCATCGGCCCCTGGGATGAGAGATGCAATGTGGGCTGCCAGGTTGGCCTCTGAGCCAAACTGCTGGTGCCAGGTGATGTTGCTGTGTTGGGGAAACATGGAGGGTGGCTTTGCAGCAGTGTCCTGCTAACATGGGTGGCAGGCTACAAGTAACTCTAGAGCCCCAGTGTGTTATTTTCTACCAACACAAGGCAATGGCCAAACTCCTGAATATTTAGGGAGCATGAGGACTTTGTTCACCGCAATGCAATTTTCCAGCATCGATATCCACCACCTCTCCATCCACCTCAAAAGTCTTGTCTAACAGAGGTTGAGCTCAGCACATTACCTGAGTGCTGTGGCCAGCTCACCCTCTGAACTGTGTCCCAGGAATCTGAGCTGTCATCTGTGGGAAATGTAGTGCCGGTTTATCTGTGCAGACACATCCAAGACAGCAGAACTGCAGCTAAACACACAACATTTCTCGCAGCATCAGCTCAGTCCACATGCTGTGCTCTCACAGCTCACTGATAACCTCCTAACTCACAAGTGAAAGACTGGAGATGAACACCATGGATAGTAGGAAAGGCCACAGCTAATGACTGAAAACAAAGCTGGGGGCCCACATTGCCTTCTGCTCCTGCTACATTGGTTTTACTGGGAACCTGAGGTGCTTGGGAGCTCTCTTTGAGCTGTAATACATCAACACTTTTTGCATTTACACGTCCAAGAACAGGGAAAATCAGAAAAGCCTTCTGGGGCAAAGGAAGGACAAAGGTAACAATAGGAGCAAGTGGAATTTCGGCAAATCAGGAGATGTGAGTAAGTAGATAGTACTTAAGGACTTCTGCCCTGAAAGGCTTTGCTGTCTTTTCCTCCAGTAAATGCTACTGAGCCACAGATGAGGTGGTAGAGCTGATAAATTCAGTGCCCACTGCCTGCTTCCACCAGGCTGCACCCATGGCAGCCACCCACTACACTCTGCAGGCTGTTGTAATCCTGGGATAAGCACTGAGGTGGTGGGAAGTGCAAATAAAACAGGAGTGAGCCTCTCCTTATGCTCCATGGCCTTGGGCACTGGGCTTGGGCAGAGGCACAGACAGAGCAAGAAGGATGCAGTTCTTACTTCTTATTTTAGCTGGGGACAGGTGAGGGACAAAAACGTGTTTGATGTCAATAGTATCCACTGTACTGACAAGAAGAGACTGAGAAATGTTAACCAGGAAGAAGAAAGGAAGTGATTCAGGCTTGATATACTTGATATACTTCAGGCTGGGAGTTTAGTGTGTTTAGCTTTCCCTTATTTTTCTCTTCTTTGCACTTTCTCCAACAATATCACTGCCAGAGGCAAGGTCCTTTTCAGACACACCCCTGCTACCTCCTCTCTTATTCGTTCTTCTTTCCAAGGTCACAAAAGCCATCTAAAGCCCCAAAAGACATTGCAGTGGAAAAAAAGATGCATACTGAAGGGCATCTATCAAGAATATGAAGCACCCTTAAGAGTTGCTGTGTCTATTCTCCCCTAAGCCTACAGACAAGTGTAAACAATTTCTTTCAAATTCCCTAATGTAAATTAAAACAGTCCCAAGAGGCTGCCCCCCCACACATGCATGGGGAGACAAGAGCTGACTGCAGCATTCAGGGCAAGGGGGGTCTGAGATGCTTGATTGATGCCTAATCTCCGTTCCAGGCACCAAGGAGGGCTGGAAAAGAAGTCATGCCCTTTAAAAACAGAAAGATTGAGTCTTTTGAAACAAATCTGAAATGATGGAAGATTTCAGCAGATGTGACCGCAGCGATTTCACCAGATGTGATTGTATCAAGGATCTAATAGAAAAGAACTTCCCTGCTGTTCCATCAGGCTGAAGCCAGGCCTGAAATATCCTTTTTAGTCTTTTGATGACATCAAGGATAAAAGCCAAAGGGAAGTTAGGTTTTGATTTATTCTTTCCCCTCACTCTTTCGTTTTTTCAGGCACAGAATAGTTTTACCTGGTTTGTGTTGTTGGATATTAGCAGGACCAAAGGAAAGCACTTCAAAAGTTTAAAGAGGGCTGTTCAAAGGCACCATTTGGTGCCTCTCAGATGCCACTGTCATTTAACTGAGCAATGTTTCTTTGACTCTGGCCACTTTTGAAGATTTCACTGTAAAGAGGCAGGTCAGGCCTACCTAGAGCAGGGCTTGATCAGGGTGGGGGTGATCATCTACTAAACACCAGCCTATATAATCCCAAAAAGGGCCAATGAATGTGCCAAATATCTTCCCTTGGCAAAATTCATACCAACAACTGTGCCACAACAAACTGTACGAGGCACAGTGGAGTAAAGGGAGCTGTGCTCAACAGTCCGACATCCAATTTCTCCACTCATGGAAAACACAAATAGCACGGTGTATCCAGACTGAACTCACTTCTGAAGCAACAAGGTGTGGCGAAGAACTGCACGGGCTTTCAGCTGAGGCAAACAAACAAGCAGATGAAGAAAAGTTATTTGTCAAGCATTGCTAGGAGACACCTTGCAAAACCTTAACAACTGATTTACAAACTCGCTGTGGTGTCGGAAGCTTATGAAAAGGACAAATAATAAAAACACATTTTTAAAAATAAAAAATACAGAGAAAACGGGTAACAAGAAAGCATGAAAATACGAGGCATCAGTCTCGAAACAAAGGAAAAGGGGTAGGTGTTCTGTCACACAACATGCTGCTAAGCTGCAGAGCTATTTCTGCTGCGAGACACTGTGGTTGCTATCAGTTTACATGGATTTCAAAAACAGCAGAAGACACGCATGGAAGAAAACTCCAAGATACATAATAAATATAAAATGTTCTGTGTTTCCCTTTTACATTTTTCTCCGGTCACTAGTGATTGATTTGGTTCTAGAGACATCCATATGAAGTCTCCACTTGTGTTTTCTGTCCACCTGCTGACACCTGCCAGGAGTCACATCTGATGGTGGGTACATTCCAGTCTCTGCAGGTAGATAACTAACCATAGCCCAAGGTGCCAGGGTTTGGCCCAACACCTGGAAACCTATTTCTTCCTTTCTTTTAGCAGAGACTACAGAAATTACTGCCAACTGCACTCAGCCTCCTGGGATGCACAAATAAAGCAAAGACTCTGCAGTTGCAGTTATGAATCTGTATGATAATTAAGATAAATATTTCCCTAGAGATCAGTGTGACAGACACTGTTCACACACAATACCTAGGAAACATCCTTGTCCCAGGGAGCTTATTGTCAATTGGATACCAGCCCTGGGAAGGGAATGCAGGTGGAAGGGTGGGAGCCAGGAGCTGAAACTCAGGGATGCAACCAAGCTCTTTCAGGCCACCAGATGAAGACACTAATCCTCTGGGCCAAGCCAGCTCCTTAAAGGACATTTCATTCTCTGTATTTGCAATTCTGTTGCAGGATGGCCCTGATTTCACATGAAATGTCTGGGTCCAAGCCACCGCCATGGCTAGCAACTGGATTGTGGACTAGTGGGGCCCATGGTCACCTTCCACCACTGTTTAATAAGCTCTTGCTCTCTGCTTATCCTGAGCAGGGCCTCAGCCCCAACACCAGCACGTTGGTGGGGGCAGGATGCCACCAGTGTGGATGAGCAGTAGAGTAATCCAGGACTCCATTCCCTTCCCTGCAGCTCCTGCCTCTAACAGTGGAGGGAAGATTTTGCCACAAACACCTGTGGTTAGCCCAGAATTCTCAAGAGGATTTGGCCATGGATATCAGATGAATGAGCAGAGATAATAAAAGATGGGAGGGCATCAGAGAAATTTAACCAACAGGATCCATACCCTGATCCACTGCTGAAGCCCTGGATCAAACGCCAGCAGTGGATGACAGGTTGATTTGATGGGACATGGACAATAGACCATGAGAAGATCTGCAGTATTCCCTGTCTCTCTGCCACCCCTGAGGACGACAGAAGGCAATTACACAACAGGCATAAAGAAGATGCAGCAAACAGCACTCAACAAATCCTCCTTGCAGCCCAGGAGTGTGCTCGTAGGTGCCTTGAAAGTGGAGATGGTGAGCACAGACGTGCTGTGCTGTCCAGTCCCCTCAGCCCCGTGTGCTCTGCCTCAGGATGGTGTTACCCAGCTCCCTGCTGCATCACAGGCTGACACCTCCATCCCGGCCATAAACCTGCACCCAGCTTCTGTGGGTTTCTCACACTGTTTTGTTTTGCTTATGGAAGGAAGTCCTGGAAATGTTAAGTTTGGCTAAAAGGGGCTTTTAAAAGTGCAGTGCTTCTCTGGGCTTCTACAACAAAAACCAGCAAAACAACAAATGCCCTTCAGCTGACCAGAAGACCTTCACACTGTGGGCCAGAGAATACTTGGGGAAAGGCACCACAATCCTCAGCACATGAAAGCAACAGGATGGATTTGATAAGGAACAGTCAGAGGATGAAGAGAGAGGAGGAGTCCCACAAGCCGACATCTGCCAGAGCAGCAGACCCAATGGTCCTGAGAGTTTACTTAACATGTCTGATCAAAAGCTTTGGGAGTCTTGTCTATGTTAAGTGCTACCAGATGCAAAATCAGCAGCAGGATGAGAAGCGTATTAATAAACTAAGGAGGCACATAAAGTTATATGAAAACTGAATGGGGAAGGTGGTGAGAGAAGGGGGAGAATAAAACCAGTTTATTTTTCCATTAAGGCAAATTAATATTCTCCAGATGGAGTTACAACTACTCGTCCTTGGGAATTAAATTGAATTTGTGCAACATTCCTGTTCATCAGAAGAATATACAATAAGAACTGGGATATACAATTTTTTCTTTACACCTTGGGCAGGACAACACTACTTGCCTGTCCACAGGGCAGGAACAGCTGGCCACGAAGTCTTTTTGACCCAGCATGACTTTCACTGACTTTAACTAATTTTACAGCAGCAGATAATATATCCCTTTTCTTTTAATTAATGCAATTACATTAGGACTCATTATTGACAATTATGGCAACTGTTAAAAGTTTCCCCTTTCTTTGCCCACTCCCCCACCAACTTAAAATCTGCTCCAATATCATCACAAATTAATTTTTAATTAGCCATCAAGCAGAGCTAACGTTCCCCACACAGTATTGCTGCATACAGAAAAACTGAGAAATAGGAGAACACAGCAGATATTTCATCATCTGCCTCCAAGGGGAACCATATCCAAAGAGCAGCCAATTACCCCAATACAGCTGCAAAGTTTAATCAATGTAGAAACCAAATAGCTCATTAAGTGTCCACTGTAATAATGGAAGAACTTCCCACTGACTCATATGACATGAATGTTACATTTTTAAAAGATCCATTGGTAATGTGAAAGAGAAAAGACTCCATCTTCACATCCTGGCCAAGTCATGATCTTCATCTTTCCTTTTGTGGCATAAGACAAAAGGTGAGAGGAGGATGCCTCGGACAGCACGGGATGTGTCTGAAAAGTCACCAACTGCACACACCCATGCAGCAGGCAATCTGCCACACCCAGCCCCAGGACTCTGGATTCATATCCCAGAGGGGGGATATAAACACCCCAAACACCCTCTCCTGCCAGGCACAAGGAAAGCACAGAGCTGAAGGTGATTTTATTTCTTTCCACATTTGTGGTGAGTCTGGCACTGACACGATGTGTCCAGTATGGGAGGCAGCAGTTTAAGAAGTTGAGATGCCCCAAAAAAGCAGAAAACAGCTGAAAAGGAGACACGTAGACAACTCGCTTGGTTTCACCTACAAAGGAGATTGAGTATCTCAATAGCAGCATTTAAACAGTTTCACAGAATGAAAATGCCAGATACCACAAGACTGTCCAATCTAGCAAAACAGAAAAACACACAGCAGTTGGGAAGCCAAAGCTAGGGAAATTCCATTTAGAAGTAACAGAGATACTCATTTATGTGTAATACTGCAGGCAATTAGATGTTAAAACAAACTTCCAAGATTTCTCCACCTCTTGATGTCTGTGGATCAAGGCTGGATGACTTTGGTCTCCCTGGGTGACCAGGCAAAGCTTTATGATCTGCGATAGGCAGAAGGGCACAGCTGACAATTTAATGGCTCTGTCTGGCCCCCACCTCGACAGAGGTGAGAAAGAAACAGCTCTGCCAGCCCATAAAGATCTATTGACATCACTTTGTGTTTGCACCACTTTAACTGGAAATTAAATTTGCATGAACAAACTCTATCCCACACAAGACTGCATATTGTGACAGTTAAATAAAGAGCTTTTTAAAAGGCACACGTCTCAGGCAATTTAAATCAAAAAAGATAGGTTTTGTTAAAGCTACCAATTTCAGAAAATTAAGGTTGACTAAAACTGTTTTTAAAAACTCCTTTTGGAACTTAATCACATATTGGAAACCCATATGCAGCTGTTTGTGTCACCTGCAAAAAGACTATAAAACATAAGCATATGCTTAATTTTACACATGTGCTTAAGTTCTATCAACTTTAATGAAGTTTAAGCACACAGCCAAGCTTCTCTGAATTTGAGAAAGCATTCCTGAGCATGGGCTGTGAAGCTATTAGGAAATCACCAATGAGAAAAAAAGTGAAATTAAAACTGGCTGGTCAATTTTCACAGCCTGAGTAAGCTCTAGGTCCCAAAATTAAACATATAACATATTTCTGAGTTTGTTTGCTTGTTTTGCTGTAATAGGAAGGGGTGGCTGCCAAAATGTTTGCAAGGATTCCCAGTGAACCTGGCAAAATGTCAGCAAAATGGATGTATAAAACTACATGAAAGTCAATGGCTTGGGTTTGGCTTCTCAGGAAATGAATCATGTTAAAAATCTAGGATACGTCTCACAGCTGAGAAGAGGAAAATCTGGACTCTGCCTCAGTCCACGAATTTTTGGGGTGGTCAATGGCTGCAGCTCATGGGGCAGGCAGTCTCAGGTGGGCAAACCCCACAGTCTGATTCACTGAAGGAGGTTCTTGCCTTCAAGAAATCTGCAATCTCATTTTCAAAACCATTAGGCCCACTTCTACATTCCCTTCAAGGCTGCCAGATGTGTGTCTGGTATTGGATTTGGCTGGCTGACCATGGGTTTTTATTTCTTTTTTAACAGAAACTGCCTTGTTTGGACACATGTCTCTTAAGTGGGGACCTCAGCTGAAGAAAAGGGACTTGAATCACACAGAAAGCTGAACAATGGATAATTTCCACTGCCCTAAAATGGAATCCACAGTGTGCAGATCCCTCCTGGGTGAGCTTCAAAGTTTAATTTGATACTGTCCACATGCAAAAAAATTAATGTAAAGTGTTGTCTTCCAAGTAGAATTCATGCATTAGAAAAGGTGGTGCCCCCAGTATGCATCAGATCTCAGGAAAACAGCTTTTAACTGTATCTCTTCTTGGGGCCAGCACACCACAGAAGCCGAACTTCTGCAACTGAAAGTGTGCTCCTTACCTAAATGTCTTTAAATGCTCACCTGAGCTCAGAACGGAGCACGCGCTGCTCCCCAAGAACAGCCCCACCACACCCCTGGGGCACCCAGGTATCTGCAGACCTCAGCAGGGGCATCCTTTAGGAACAGAGAATGGGCTGAACTGGAGGAATTTACAGAGCCAGAGGCAGGGGAAGGAAGGAGCAAGCAACTCCGGGGCTGCAGAGGAAGGCCAGACCTTTAGCGTGATGAGACATGAGACAGTTTCCATGGCAAAAGAGAAATGTGGAGATGAAAAGGGAAGGAGCTGTGCCTCAGGACTGTTGAATGAAAGGAGTTTGTAAAACTCCTTTGTCACTTACTGGCTTCAGCAACTTGAGAGCTGCTACAGCTTTTCCCAATATTTATATTTTACTTCTCTCATTAAAACCAAGACCAAAACCATCACATGATGTTTTCCCGATGCACTTCCTTAGCTGTTGTGTGTTAAAGCTAATCAACATCCTGAATTTTAATCAGCAAATTAAACTGAAAAATACAGTTGTGGAGAATGGTCCTTCAAAGATGGAGTTCTACGGTAGCAGACACTTAAAATCATGTCTGGAACAAATTCCTTCAGCTCTGGCTGCAGCATTTCTAATTGGTATTTCTACCACCTTCCAGCTTGCTCAGCCACTGTGCCACACACTCCTCACAGAGGCAACATTTTTCTAACAACAAAACCACCCTTCATGGCAGCTGAAGCTGTTTTTCACCAGCAATGGAAACTGAAAAACAGAGACAGGAACCTGAATTTCAGCCACTTCCATTCTTGGAAATTAGATGCTCTCACAACTTCTCCATATCCACATCTCATTGCTGCCAGATAAAATTTTCATAAAAAATAGGACAAAGCTTGCCCTACTCTTTGAAAAACTCCAGGGCTCTAAAATTGAATTTAGGCCACAGCTGGATTCCCCAATCAGGAGAGTTTTATTTCCTTTTATCTTGTTTGGCCAAAGCTCTTTCCTACACTGCACAACATCAGAGTACTTAAAGCACCAAACCCAAGGTGGGAATCTGACTCTGCCCTGTCACGTTCCAGACTACCACCATGCCCAAGATGTGTGGAAAGACTTTGACTTTCTAAACCACATCGTCCAATCCCAGCCAGCTTCACAGAAGAGGCATAATAACTTTTCTGCTGCAGCTTTTAGCATTCCTTCTTGTTACTGACAGTCTGTTTAAGTCTTGCTGCTGCATTATAGTTCCCTAATGCAACACAGGCTACCCAGGATATACAAGACAAGAGCAACCCATCTTGCAAGAGATTTTTTCCTAGGACCTGCTAATCCAATAGCAGACTTGAATAGCACTCAGATATGAGAAAAATAGAAACTTCTTCTGCATTGGTCATGTTTTCTCACTCTGTCCCATTACACAGCTCATCTGCTTTGATAGGAGAATTCCCACATCTTCATTATCTTTTTATTTTCCCTCTGCTTAAATAATTCTACCTCATACATAAAGATGTATTTGCTAGCTTTTTGTCTGTCACCAGGCAAGCTCTGACAGAATAAAATTGCCTGCTTTTTCTGCATGCTCTCCATGCCTCCACTATTACTTTCCACATTCATGTCTATCATCCATGGGCATAATCTAGGTTACAGATTAACCTCTCTACAGGTGCCAGCTGTGGCTGACTCCATCATTTGCAGTGTGACAGTGTCCCTCAGAGATGTGTCCACAGGACCAAGGAGATGCCCACCAGTGTTGTTGCCTTGGGCGCAGCACTGGGGGAGCACAGCCTTCTGTCTGGACCCAAGCAGGCACACGTGCTGTGTCTTAACCTGGGATGGATTTACCTTGATCAGCTCTGACCATCATAAACAGCAACATTTCTGACCTTTCTGTTTCCTTTTTAGTAGGTCCCATACCCATATTTACACATGATCTGTACCAGGCTTATGCTTTCTTCTGTTCCTTCACCTCATCACCTGCTGCATGGCAGATTATCAAAAGCTGCCCTGTTTCATCTCTGAAAGCATCTCCCAGCCTCAGCCACAGAGCTCTCCTCCGAGAGAAGGCACAATTGTGCAGGTCCTGGCATGTCCTGTGTGCTGGGTGACTGTATTAAACAATAACATAACAAATACATTAAATAACACAGTAATAAGCATGATGAAAATAATGAGCACAGTTAACTGTTTGAGTCCTTGCTTACTTTGTAGACCTTGCCGAGAGGTTCAGCTATTAAAGGCTGTGTTGCATTATAACATTGCCAAGATATTAATAGCCAGGCAGGGAGATGAATGGCAGGCTTACACTGCACAATTAAAACTTTTTCAGTTTACCCTTTCAGTAAAATTTGTGGTTTATTATAAGCATCTTTGTCTATTCTGAAGAGAGTAAGGATTGGAAAGTTACATGGATGGGAACAGAGGTTCATTAAAGATTTAAAATAGAATGTGGTTTGGCATTGTAAAATAAACATGCGTATAAGATGGGATGCATCAAGAGCTGCCTGAAAGAAGTGTTCAGTGTTCCTTTCCTCTTGTGATCCTGGATTACCGGTCATGCTATCCACAAAAAGGGATGAAAAAGCAGCAGGGATAAAATGTGCATGCTTGCTCCCAATAATGTGAAGATCTGCTCTACATGCCCACTCATGATTCATTTCTTATACGTATATCTATAGGGTATAAATATATATATATACACACATATAAGAAATGTATGCATTTTAACTCTCATGCATCCCAATATTCATCAACATGTACAGATATTATATATTACTGATTTTTCTCACCCAAGAACCTAAAAAATCCTATTATAGAGCAAACACTTACTAACCTGTAGAGATCCAGTGAACATTTAAACATTCAGAGAACATACATGTTATTTGTATAAGTCTAACTTAGAGCACAGAACATTTCTGTTTCTCAAACACACGAGGAAGGCAGGAAGGAAAAAGATAAAAAGCATTCCTGCAAAGCCAAGGTTTGAGTAAGAGGGTTAACATTACCAGGTAATTTATTTATACTGTTGGACACAGCTTCAATTTAGATAAAAGGCAGATGCTTATCACATGGATTTTAATAAATCAGGTTAGAAGTCTCAGAAATCTGCAAAAGCTGGATCTTGAATGGAAAGGAACGCACACAGACTGTGGCTTTATTTACAGAGTATCTGGGAGTTACTGATCCCTCCTGGAGTCAGGCAGCCCCACCAGCAGTGAGAGCTGCCCTGCGGTACAACATTCCTCACCAGCGAGCACCTACAACCAAGCCAATAATCCCAATGATTAACAAAGTCTAGCACTAGAGGGAGGCTGAACACATGTTCTGCTCTCCTTGGCCTTTTCAGCTTCTCCAGACATTAAAAGGCAGGTGATTTAAAGCAAGCCCAGCACCAGGAGGCAGAGCGCAGACTCTGAACAGGAGACGAGTTACTTAAGGCAGCAAGCCCCACTGGCAAAATTCATGCTCTTTCCTCCCCAGCTATTTGCCAAGATGTGCACCCAAAATTAAGAAATAAATTAAGACAAGAAAACCAAAACAAACAAAACAATTTGTGTGTCCTGGCTGTTCCTTCAGCTGGTGAGTCAGAGCCCACAGAGGCACCACTGCCACCGCTCGCGGGGAGCGGAGTCAGACCTGAAACACCTGGCAGCCTCTTCCCGAGCAAGGATGAGGCGCTGGCTTCTCACACCTCTCACCACATTCCACTGAGGAGGAGCGAGCAGGTCTCCTCAGAGCAGCCTCGCGGGGGAAGGCACACGCCTCCAGAAGAGCCTCAGCTCTTCTCCTTCCAAAACCCCCTGGCAATGGGGATTTGAGCCCTTTGGCTGACTTACTGCACATCACAACAGCACGATATGCCTGGTGAGTTCAGTAGGTCTGAATGTGGGAATACTTCCCTGGCCATGCAGCCCTGCAGCCCCTCCAAGCATAGACGGTTATAACAAGAACAATTGGTATGTCAAATTCTTTATATTGCGCTTCATGCAACTGTTCAAAGTCTGATTGTTTCTTCACTTTAACCCCCAACTTAAAGCCACTTCTTGACGTCTGCTTTGATATATCCCAAGTTGCTCCTATATTCAGGAACTGATGGTGTTTTGTCATTAATTTGTAGTTATTACAGTAATGAGGCTGTGGGATGTAGCAGGCAGAATTGCTCCGGGATGCGGGAGATCTTGGTCTTATTTTTAGCCTGCTACTGGTCAGCCTGGTGACCTAGGCAAAGTACTTTGCCTGCTCCAGCTTCCTTATCAGAAAGAGAGTGATATTTCTTTTGTAAAGTGTTTGTGGCCTGCCAATAAAAAACACACTGATAACAGCTGGGCGTTGCTGGGAAAGAGATGCCATCCCAGCTCAACACAATCCTCTCCTACCAATGCTGTGGCAGCATCTCAGACCCCAAAGGAAAATCAGACCCACCTGCAGATGCAGCACATGAGGTAATTAGTAGAGACCTGTAAATGGATGTTTTCCCAAGGTGGCCCTGGGCAAGTTGGCAGCTGAGGGTCACATCTGCTTTGAACCACCCAGAACCTGCCCCAACATGAAATGCTGAGCTCTAACCCTGCCCTTTAAAGAGAACTGGTCATTCCAAAGCCAGTAGCACCCATGACTCCTGAGACAGCCTTCATGAGGACAGGCATGGAAAGGGACTGGCTTTTCACACAGCTGCGCAGTTTTCATCCCTGTGCTGCCCTGCCTGGCAAGGAAGGACGAAATTGCCAGAGCCATGAGTGAGGGTCCCTCTCTGTGAGCAAACAGGCTACTTGAGAGGCAGCTGATGAGTTTTTCACTTTTACTTACCCTGGCCTGGGCAGATGCCTTTTTTGAAACTAGAAGGCAAAAATATAATAAAAATCTGCCTCCCTCCCTCCCAGATCTATCTATTTCCCTTTGACAAACAGTGATTTCATTTTTCTTCCCGTCCAGAATTTTTTTTCTTTCTCTTTTAAACTGAGCCCAGGCCAACGTGGCAAAAGGCTCTTTGCTCATGTCCTTATTTGTCAAACACACCACCACCACGCCCTCACCACCATTCTGGGAACAAGTCCTTGCCTTCCCCGGCTGCAGCAAAGGGGAACTTCCCAACACAACTCTCCCCCAGCCCAAACACACTTTTAAAAATAAATATTGCCTTTTCTTTCCTTTTTTTTTTTTTTTTCCTTAAAAAAAGGCATTCCAGTTAATAAGAAAAGAGTTTAAATTTCCTTCCCTTTTCCGCCCCACAGCCCTGCTGAGAATCTGAATATGATGGATCTAGATGAGAAAACAGAAATTACAAGAAAATGCCAGATCTATCACAAAGGTATTTCATAACCCAGCCCTCCTCTAATTTCCATCAGAGCATAAGTCAGATACTAAAGTACCTTTCTGGATCTGATCCTAAGTGGCCAGTTCCACGGTCCAAATAGAGATCCAGAGATAAACAGGTCTATGAAAACTGGGTATTATTATTTAAACTGCTGCTCTTAAGTTACAACTTAAACTGTAATAAGCTGTGCAGCTTTCAGCCCTCTGGTAACAGTAACACACAAACTGATAATAAACAAAACATTTATCCTGATGTCCTCATCAACTTAACACCTAGCATAAAAAGCTTTACCTGAAGCCCCACAGCACACATACTTCATAAGCTGTCACCAGCACTGCACCAACCAGAGAAAAATTTCTGATATAAAATGGCTGATTTGATGGAACAGATGAATTTCAAACTCTGGAGTAGATCTGGAGGGCTCTCACTGGGTCCACAGGGGCCAAACCACCTCAGACAGCAGCCTCAGGTCTGGTCAATGCTCAGGAACTGGGTCTGCTGCTCCAGCGTTTACATTTAGCAACAGGGAAACTGAGGCATGGAAATTAAATGGTCTGGCATGGGAGAGCAAAATCAGCCTCCTGGAGCCCAATACAACACACGTTCATGAGATCCCTGATTTCAGACATCCATGTCCTCACAGCAGAAGGAACACAGCCACCATTTGTTTTGCTCCTTCAGCACAAGAACGCCTGTCCAGAGTTGAGAAAATTACTGTTTTTGAGGCCAAAGGCATTGGGCAGCTTTTTCCAGCACCACCTGCCCTTTTCCTCCTCTCTTGGGCTTTACATGTTGCTTCAGCATGACTTTTGCTGCTCCTGAAAAATAAGGAGCTGATCTTGCAACACAAAACCCTACTGGCTCCTGACTTTAGCCCTGACTTTTGCCTGCTCCTGATCTCCTACAGAAAATGGAAGGGAAAAGGAAGAGGAATAGGTGACCAGAGAGCACAGATGAAAGGCAGGGAGCTGTGTTTGCTGCATAAGATTAAATCTGGAGTGGTGACAAACAGGACTGCTCAGGTACATCTGGTAGGCTCACCTTCCTCTGAGCAGGATACCATGAAAAGGAATTCCTGCTCTAACCAAGCTCAAAACCCAACACTGAACACAGCTCCAGTCCCAGATTCCCCAAGCCAGAGAGAAAGGGTGTGACAAATATCAATTCCATGAGTTCAGAGGGAAGAGTTGTCCTGTGGGGTGGTCCTACCAAGGGGCACATCCCCATGACAGCTTTGAGTGGCTCAGGGACACTTTTGGAGCCATGGCAGGAGCGAGCTCCTTTCAGTAAACACACAAGATCCCCTCCTTGGGTGACCTGGGGAGGGGGAAGCCTGACCCTGAGGAATCCTGTGAGGCACCACGACCCCGTCCTGCTGCCCAGGTTCCTGTGCAGGCACCATGCAGGCAGTGCCTGCCTTTGCCAGGAGCCTGCTGCTCCACAGCTTCCCAGGGCGCTCTGGAAGCTCCCCTGCTCCCACGGGGGCCACTCTTCTCTGAGAGATAAAAGACAGAACAACACTTGCTGGGGAATTACTTCATTCCCCCAAGGCTGGGAAAAGCCATGCTCCGCACTTGGCAATGTCTCTGACGGCTGCAGCCTTTCCTGGCAAGGGAGAGCACAATCCCTGTTAACCCCTTCCTGCTCAAACGCTGCTTCCAGCAATGAGCCCACTGCAGGAAAGGCTGAGGCTTTGCCATAGCATCTGAACGTCTTGCCACGGGCAAGAGATCCTAGTAAGCCCATGAGGGAGGGGAATGTTTTGTTTTTCCCAAGGCACAAAGCAGAAAAATTGACTCTAGAGTTGGTGAGAGGATCAGGAACTAAGTCAGGTCCTTGGAATTCTGTTCAATGCCTGCCTGCTGGCCTACTATCATGTTTAAACCCACCAAGGAACACAGGACTGCCACAATCTCCCATGGGAATCAAGGGCAGCCCCATGTCTCTGGGTATGTGGTTACACGACTCTCAACAACCTCAAACCTAGGCCATGCTCTCTTTGCTCTCACTGCTTCTCACAGAAGGCTCTTCCAGATCTTCGGAACCCCAGTGCTTAGAAAATTTCTAAACACCAACATGGAGGCACTTCTGGCTAGCTCAGCCTCTCCTGCTTCTGCACCAAAACCCACACAGAGCTGAAATATGGGCTTATTCCCTAAGTGTATTTCAAATTTGCAGCCAAACCTATCCTCACCTAAGCCTTCCTTTTGCTCAGCTAACAAGATAAATTCTTCTGGTCTCCACTGGGAAGATCAGTTCCTCACTCCTTGATTACCTTGACTGCCTTGTCCCAGAAGTCTGAACGCATTTCTCCAGAATGTGGCTGAGCAAACATAAACTTGGCACTCCAGGCAAACCTGCAATACCTGCACATAACTGTTCATATCTTTCAAAGGTGTTCAAGGTCTGTCCATATTCACTTTGGACAAGCTATCATCACCTGACACATCTTAGAACTAGAATTTTCATCCAGATGGCCAACCTAGAAGATTCAAGCCAGCAAAAAGTGGGTGAAAAGGGTCTCAATTACATCACTGGAGCCTGGGCCAGGGCTTATTTGCTTCATTTAATTTTAAGCATCTAAACAAAGCACTTGCAGGATCAGATTACTGCCCTAAAGTCTCTCCACAGTCCATGGAAGGAGATGGCCATTCCAGAAAACAATTCATTCTGGGAAGGTTTCACTCCCATCCACCATCACAACGACATAAGGCAATTAGTCATCTAATTAAAGCCGGATGGGAAAAATCCTTTAATAGCCCAGCAAGTTTTGAATGGAAATATTCCCTGCTTGGGAAACATAGCTTGCTAAAGCTGACTTGGTTATTCCTGACCCATGATTTTTAACCAGAACTTTGCCATCTTGTTTTATTATCATTCATTCATTTCCACAAATCTGGATTGGTTCTGCACAAATGACAAAATTCTTGTCTTCTTACCTGTACACTGTAAGTAACATCATCCAGAGGGGGTGGCGGGGGGAAGGCACCTTGTGATGATGTGATGTTCCCAAGGTCATCCACAGGAGGGGGTGGGGGAGGAAGAAAGTCCCCTAGGAGAGAGAATGGGAGAATTTAGACTCAGCAGCATTTCCACCCATCATGACATGGATGATCAGGAGGAACTCTGTAATACTTTCAGCTCTGCCCATTGGTTTTGTGGCACAGGACATAACACATTATTTAACCAATAAATGCTCAGTTTCGCCCCTCACTGCTTCAGGAGATGGCTACACAGCTTAGTAACAGTGGCAGATGGCTTAGGGGTGCTCAGATTCCACAGCAGAAGGTGATGTGCCACAAATCCTGAAGGCACCAACAAGCAGCTCCACAGATCCAAGTCACACCTCAAACCTGCAACAGGTAACCACAAAACTTGCACTAATGAACATCCCATGTCTAACCTTGCAATGGATCCTATCCAATTCACTTCCCTCATGTGCTAAACTATGCCAGCTTTTGATCCCTATAAAGACAGCCTCAGGTGCTGTCCAAAAGCAGGGATTCCCTGCTGCAGAAGACACACAGAGGGCTGGAGCTGCAGCCCAGAATCTAGACCAGCCCATCTCCTGCATCCCTGCTGCTGGCAGGCAACCACACTCTTTGCAACCTCCTCTTCCTACAGGGACTTTATGCAAAGAACTGCTGGGAAGATCATAGGCTCTTCTCAGTGACAACAGCCAGGTGATGGGCCAGGTGCAAGCACACATGAATCCACCTCTCTTAACTCTGGATTTTTACAAGGGGGCTGATGTACAAAATTTCTACAATTCAAATTGCTCATGTTAATCTTCCAAAAGTGCTCATAGACAGACAAAGCAGCACATACTGGCTGTAAAGCCATCCATCTTAGCATAGAGATGGGAGGTGGGAGCAGAGAGAAGTTCTCCTTGAGAATTTAATGGGATGTGGGACAACAAAGGAGAAAGAAAACAAGGACAGAGCAGCACAGGCAGCATGCAGCAGGACAAGAAGCTCTGAAAGCACCTCCTAATGGTGGAAAAAGAGCATTTGCCATTAGCACTGGATTTGTCTCCAGGGAAGGCAGCTGCCTGCAATTTGGACCACTTTGGTAAACTTTTATTTATTCTTATGAAGATTGATGCCGCAAGCAGAGCTGTTTGCTGTTGGCTCTTGTGTTTGCAGCATCTGGATGGAAGGTTTCAGAATAATAAAAGTGTGATATTTCACATATATAGGAATTGTTGCTTTTGGAAGGAAATACGAGCTCCCTACTTGACCCTCCAGATCTCCATGCAGCATCACATTGCATCCAGGCCAGAGGCCCTCAGCACACCCCTCAATGCTAATGAGCAAGCTCCAAACCACTCAGGAAGGTGCTGGGCCAAACCCTGGTGACCTGCAGCCTTCAGGGCCACCTGTGCCCAGGTTTAAAGACCTAGGCTCAGCCCAGAACGTGCACAGGCACCAGCTGGGCAGCACTGCCAGCACAGCATTTTCATGCTCTCTGCCATGGGAAGCAGATGTGCCTGTAGCCCTCAAAAGTTTTTCTCTTCTATTTCAAATCACCCTCTGACAGACACAAACTTCCCCTAGAACTTTCAGGGATGTTATTTACCGGGAAAGTAATTTCTTCCTATTTCCCCAAAATGAGCATGGACGGGGAATTAAAAACCCCCTTCTGAATCCCTAAGAAAGTATCATCCTAAATACAGATGCTCAAAGACAGTTCAAAAACAACACACTGAAAACTAATTTAAGACAATCATGTTGCTCCAATACATAAAATCCCATGAAACCCACTGGATCATGCTATTATAGCATTAAGGACTGCTTTTTAAAATACTTAGGTCCAATAATAGCTGCAGTATCCTCCTCATTGTCCTATAACTAATCCAATCTTTAATTTCAAATCATGTGAAATACAATACAAAATAAAAAGAAAAGTAGAGAGATTTTGAAAAAAGTATCTAAGGAGTTAGTTCTAAAAAATGCTAAGATATTTGAGTGCTTCTTAAACTTTTCTCCTTTGCTCTGAAAATGACCCTCTAACCAGCCAACATGATTTTGCAAACAAATTCAACTCCAGCAGACACAGACATCTCAAGATTATGCTTCTGATGATGTTTCTCAGTTAGTCCTGACTCCGATGCCAGACTGATCTCCTTGCACAGCACATTAATCAGACACTCTTGCTTTATTACAATCCTTCAAAACACCTAAGGAAAATCAAGGTAAAGAATGTGCTGGAGCAGATGAAACAGAGAAAGGGGCAGGTCAACTGCATAAACAGAAGTTTGCATCTAACAATGACCATTAGAACAAACATAAACAAAATGCCATTTTTGCCCCTTTGGAAGACCCACTCCTCCTGAAAGAAAAAAAAAATGGCAATATTTTTCAGAAAATGAGCAGAAAAAGAGCTTTCTCCTAAAGTTTGGAAGAAAACACTTCTTCGCATCGCAGTAGGAGACAGCTGGCTCTAGCACATCCCAGGCCAGCTCTGCTGACTCCATCCTGTGTTAGATAAGCTGCTGGCTCCACTCTCCCCACAAGTGGGAAGGTTTTTAGACTGGGGAGCAGAGAGCACATGACTGATGAACTGGGGGGACCTTGCAGCTGTTTGGCCTTTTCCTGGTCCTCTGCAAACAGATGGACCTTTCTCCTTCACAACTTTGGTTGTTTATTCTGCCACTGCGCCTTCCTCTTTCCCACACAGCCACAGGAGCCGGTGCTGCTCCCACTGCACTCGCGGGAGAGTATTCCCTTGGACACAGAAGGGAAAGCTGCCACTGCGTTATTGTTATTGGCATTGCTGGAAGTCTCCCTCCGGCAGAGAGGGAAGCATGCAAAGACTGAACTCCGTGTCCTCGGCAGCATGTATTTCTAGATGATGTGGGGAAAAAACAGGTCTAGGTTTGAGGGAGCAAAAAGGAAAAGAACCTGAAAGCCAGCTTACACTCCCTTTAAGCACAGCCTCCCTATGGAGCACCTCAGGGACCTTCTCTCACCACCGGAGCTTTGCAAGTCAGATTTCACTTACTTAGAGCAAGCCGTGGGAGGAGGCAGGAAAGTCCAGGCAGAGTATATCACTGCCACCCACTGCTGACCACCTCAATGCCACAAAGTGAGCCATCTGGGCAAGGGACTGTCCCTGGTCTGCATGGATGCACCAGCAGCCACAGCAGAATGGGGCTCTGGGGCTACCAGTTAAGCATGGACTGGTGGAGGACACATCCCACCCTGAGCACTCACCCTCTCTCAACTGATTTAACCAGGTTGTCCTTCTGTGAATAAGGGATAAGATAGGCAAAAGACTCATTAGTTTGATTACTGTTCAGCACCAAGACCAGCATTTTGGTTAACTTTCACCTGACATCAACCTGAACACTTGGATGTATTTCAGGTTATGAGAGTGACTGTACTGAGTTCTGGCAACAGAGAGGTGTCAAGGCACCTCCAGAAAGCAATTTGTACTTTAAGGCAGGTGAAGAGACTTGCCTTCCCTGAAGGTAGCTTGGGCCAGACATGTTTGGAGGTAGGAAATTACATCATGACACAGCCTGCCTTCAGCTCTTACAATGAAAAATCTCTACCTGTTACCATATGTTTAAGAAGAGAAAGCAACCAGTCCTTGTGGCACCAGCTACTCGTTCCCCCTCCACACAGCTGTGAAGACCATGAGTCAACCTACGAAGGGGCTGTGCAGTGGGCACATGCCCAACTCGGTTATTTCAGACACAGCAGTGCAACGTGCCATGTAACCACAGCTCTGAGCTCTTCCCTCAGCACCCGTGCAGCTCCTGCGCCGCAGCATCGCCCGCTGCAGCCACCAGGGACGGGACCGCCAGCCCGGCAATGGCCGCCCCGAGCAACACAACACCGGCACATTGAAACTACAAGTAACCAGGCAGAAATTAGGTGACTCCATCATGGTTATGCTGGGAAGCAATATCAGAGCCATAGGCAGAAGTGATGCCTCCCGGGCCCCAGCCTGGCTTCTGGCTTCGATCGAGTGTGTGCCATTGTAGATGCACTTGCAAGGTTCTGCCCCTCTCTGCCCCAAAATTTCACCTCTTACACTTTCCAAGGAGCTTTAAACATTTCACTATTACACTTTTAAGTATACAAATATAAAACTGTTCAAAGCCCTAACAGACACCTACATCAGCAAAAACCTGTCAGGGTGAATAGAAACTCACAAAATTTTTGCCACTGGCTCCCTGATGCCTTCTGGGTACACGTACGAGCTGTGAAAAACATCCTGTCTCACACAGCAAACACCGTTCTCACTTACAGGCTAACCTTTAAAATTTTAAGTGTGCTTCATTTTTTGCTGGATCAAGCTCATGTCTCAAGTCTTTGTTTTCAGGGGATATATCTGCCAGCCACCAAATGAATTGTAGCACAGTAATTGCCTCCCCCCTTGACAGACACAGTTGTTTAGACATGAAGATTTGTGGCTTTGAAACTTCTAGACTTGAAGGAGGGCTCACATGTTCAGTAAAAGAGACTCTTAGGGGGCAAAACACAGAGAAACACAAAAAAGCAAAACACCATATTTTCATGGAAACAAGTTAATGAAACCTATTAAACAAAAAAACTGGGCTTACACTGGTCTTCCCAGATCTCTGGCTGACATGTGAGGCCTATATGTCAGATGCTGATTTCAATTTTCTCCCCCCAAGCAAAAATAACCCTTTCTGATTGTCATTTTGATAATTTCTGATTCTGAAGCTGGTTCAGAATCAGTTTGAATCATCTGAGAAACACAGTTCAGCCCTGACTTGGAGACCAGAGTAAGGACAGTGATGGAGCAAACCCCCACGGATGTGTTTCCATTCCGATCCAGACGGGCTCTGTTTGGCAAAGTACGGAGCACACAGAGGCACCGCTCAGTCAAGTATTTACCTTCTACTGCAGAAAGCCAAAGCTTTCTACATTGAAACAATTAAGATTTAAACCCAAACCGTAATTCATTGAGCACTAGGCTAAAATCCTGTTGATGGAGGCTACCATGAATGTGCATTCCACAGTGAGCATTGCAGGAGCCTGCAGAATATCACAGCACTATTATGTGGTCTGGGAAACTTCTTACTGCAAAGTGACACCACAGGATTTTTATAGAAAACTTCAGCTAGACGTGACCTGGTGCCTCCTAGGTGTGAACATACATCTTAGTAAGTTTCCCAAATTGAACATTTTCTTGTAGCATCTGCACTTAACACACATCACTAGGCAAGGAAAACACACAATTAAAATCATGTTTTGGCCCCAACCATGTTGTGAGGAGTCACTGACACCACGTCAGTGCAGGGGAAACTGTTGCATGATGACACTCCAGCTCCACAGTCCACCTAAATATACCACATTGGCCTGTGATTCCTAAAATAAAACAGCTCCAACAACCCAAAGCACTGTTTAAATTACCACTCTTACCAATCACTAATCCTACCATTTGAACTACTTGTGCTAATCAGCTACTGTATTAATAAGCATGAGGAAGAAAAAAAAAAACCCACACTGGCTAATTTCATCTTCAGGATTTAAAAAAGGAATACTGAGTCTGTCAGGTAGTTGCACTGAAAATTTACTTCACCACCTGCTAGCTGAAATATTGCTTTCATGGATTTACATTGTATTAAAAGGTCACTGGCTGTTTAAGTCTTAAACAGTTTTAATCATTCTAAAAGTCTCTTAACAGTAAGAAAAGGAAGCTCAGAACAAACAGCAGCAGGGATTCTAATTAAAAGGGCCAATTCATCTAATTTTATTTGGGGTTAATTATTCAGGATTCACTCTCTGATGTGCAAGGAATAGCAATTAGTAATTTTAGTGATTTGAGGAACATTGGAGGTGTAATCAGTTAAAATGAGTGAGTGTTTACAACACAAGACGTTGAATTAGTTTCTCCCAGCTGGAGAACAGGAACATTAGTCCCCTACAGTTCAGGACTATGAATCGCAGTCCTGCTTAAAATATTCTCTTTAAATTAAAAAAAAAAAAAAAAAAAACAATCACACACAAAAAAAACCCCACCACATGCCAACAATCATCTGGTAATTTTGTTTACTACATGGAAAGTCAATAGGAAATGAGTACCATGGCAGCTTACACATCCTCACCTTCACCTCCAACTATTTAAACCCCTAGGATTTGCTGGAAACAATTCCCAGCAATTTTCCTATCTGTACAACTCCAGTCAGACTACCACCCTCTTGCCACACTGCCTTTCACCACAACAGGCTGAGATAATGGAAGAAGCAGCCTGTGAAACTTTGAAATGTTAATTAACCGCAGTGGTTAAATATACAGAGGAAAAATGACCGTGCGATTAACTTAAAACCTCTAGGTACAATTTCTCCTGCAAATGTAAATCCAAAATAGCTCTGCTGGAATCACTCTGGACTTCTTCCAGTGTTACTAGAGCCAGAATAAGGTACTAAAGCTTTCAGGAGAAGCAGATGAGACTCTGGTGGGGACAGAGGAGCCATGTGGAGAATGCCAGTGGGGAGATCCAGCGCTGGCTGCTTTGACATTCGGGTCTGAGCTGAGGCAGCAGTTCAAAAGCCATCTTTTACTCCCTCTCAAGAGGTAACTAGGTTTTACCACCACTCAGGCATAGACAGTGGGACTGGAGCTGGACCCCTGGCAAACTTGTGCCCACAAGTTTGTGACTGTTAAAAGGAGCAGCACTGACACACCATGTCATACTCACAGCAAGTGATGCAGCCTTTAAAGAGCAATTCAATTTAGTACAAACAGATGCTGCCTTCAGTGTCCTGTACACAGAGCTCTCACTGCAGCTCTGGTCACCAATGTGGGAAATCCCCTCTACCCCGGCATTCACTCAGAACTCGCTGCCCTCCCTCTCAAAACACTCCACAGGCAGTAACTAGCACGAGGGCAGGAGATAAGGGTTCAGTTCCCCAAATTATGCAAAAGCTCAGCTGCTTCACCACAGTGGAAGCCCCTCATTTGTGATAACAATGGGTTTTTTGATGAGATTGCATTTCCACTGAGCTGGTGGCTGTATCCACCGAGTGTCCTTCCTAGCAAGCCCCAGCCAATGCTCCTGCAGCCCCAGCAGTGGCAGGGAGGGGCAGGCAGGTACAACCCCATGGTGGATTGTCCTCCCACACGCACATCAGCCCAGCTTCCTACACATCAGGCCTACAACATACAAAGCACAAAGCCATCAAGAGAAGGCTGCACTTTGATCTTTAGCTTATTTTTCCATACAACTGTGGGGCAGAGCACTCCATGTAATGTCCCATACCAACCTCTCTGCCATAGACATGACTCACGGAAAACACAACAGTCCTTTACTAAAGCTTAGCAAAGGACTAATGTTGAGCTGATGCAAGAAACAGTCCATGGAACTTTAAAACTTCAATAAAAATCTGTGCAAAAATAGAAGGCAGAAGAAGAACCATAAGACTTAACAAAAAAAGTTCTATGCACTTTTCCTTGTCATAGACTTCTTCTAGGACATTGGGGATGCCACTGAACCCCACTGTGTCTCTGTCCACCAGCATGAAAAGCTTTCCTCTGCCTTCTCTGCAGTGTTTATCTCTAGAAGTGACCATGAAGTTCATCTTACTTGTGCAGCAATTAGTACAATGAGATCTCACTTTCAGCTGCAGCTGCTCCAATCCAATGATGGGGACAAAAGTAGTTCTGAATGATATTTTTTTAAAAAATGACAGAAAACAGCCCTGATAAGAGGGAGAGATTTCCATGTAAACAAGTGAAAATCAGGGCATCTAAGTCAGAAGGGAAAACCCTGTCCTGGAGAGGAAATGGGCTGCATTCCCACATAACATCCTTCTCCTCTGAGAGTGAAGGGTCCATGAAACAACCCAACGAGGGAAACACTGCCTCACCCAGAACAAACTGGAACAGGTTATCTATTTGTTTATTAGATTATGGTGTTGAACTTGCTCATTCATTGCTAAGAGCTTCTGACAAGAGTTGACATATGCATTAATTTACTAAAGAGGGCTGTTGTGAAGGAGTTGAAAAAAATGAGCTCAGTCACTGGATTAGGACCTTATTTTCCCTGGCTGCTGTTGCAAAGCACAGTGAAAGTGAGTCTGTTTATTTGGCCAGCCTTCTCCCCTGAGGCAGCAGACAGGGAAGATGGGGACCATGTCCTTAAGACACAACCTATCTTATCTTCAACCAAACCTTCTCTGTCCCTAGTGATGAAATACAAAACACTGCACAGATCACAAAAAAAAAAATCTCTCAGAGCTCTTCACTGCCAAGGGACCTCCTCAAGTTTTGGAAGCTGCAGCCAGCAGTTTAACCAATGTTGGATTTATCTTTGCCTGTGCCTGTTTTTATACTGTTTTCCCATTTTGGGGGCGAGTTGCAATCTGAGCAGTCAGAGGAAACCCATGTGCTGCAGCCTTGGCTTGAGCCTCAGAGTCAGCAGTGGCCTGTGCTGCAGAACATCTGGCAGGACTGGATCCATTCCCTCAGCCCAGCATGCAAAGGAGAGGGACAACAAAACCCACTGCCATAAGCAGGCCATTCCTGGAGGAGGGGGTCAACCTCCCTTCAAGGTGTTCTCTTCACTGAGTCTTCTGCTCCTGGTTTGAGAGACTGGAGCAAAACCACCAAGCAGGAAGGCAAGTGCATTGCTCAGAGGAGCTGATCAAACAAATCCCCGTGGACTAGTTTTCAAACTGGGTCACTCATCCTCTGGGTCCTCCCATCCTCTTTGCCACCCCTCCCTATGTCACACTTACAAACATCCAGACTTGGAAGATGAAAGAAAAATGTTTCTTCATCAAATGTATCTCAGTTCACTGTTTATACCAATACAAACAGCACTCAATTTCTACCCTCCACTGCAGTTAGTCAGTGCTACTGGGGAGCAGAAAAGCATCTAGATTTTCTTTCTGCTATAATATTAATTGCCTTCTAATTCACTGGCATTACAGTTGAATAGTAAATTACATACTTAATCTCTGAAGATAATTTAATTTAAAATTAAATGTTAGATACATAGAATTCACCTCTATCATATTTTTTTCAAAATAAACAGCAATGCTTCATATCCAAATTTTAGTGATGGGCTTGGCAGTGTTAGGTTAACAACTGGACTTGATCTTGAAGATCTTTTCCAACCTAAACAATTCTATGATTCTAGCTCCACATATAAATATCTAGAAATACATATTTATATGGATGGAGTGGGAGTGGTTTCGTTCTCTTTCTGGTACCTACTAGAAATGTCCCATGTGATCTGGTTAGAACATGCAACAAAATCAGGATTAAAACCAAAAGAAAATAAAAAAGAAGGAAAGTTGCATCTTTCCCTGGGCAGGAAGTGCTACCTGGAGGGGCTCTATATCGTCTCTACCATACTTCTTTTTAACAGAGAAAATAGAGGAGAAAACAAATGATGCAGACTTTCTCTTGATTGGGATGAATTGTACCCTAAAACACTGATTCACAAGCTTTCCGTACCAAAGACCATTTTCCAACACACCAAAGTTACTGTACACACTTATACTTGCAGTTATTGCCATATTGTGTGCAGAAATGCTTTAAAATTTACACTTTAGCATAATTCAACAAAATAACTGGTTAGGAAAAAATATGCTAAACTGACCTTTTAGACAAATAATTGCATGTATTTTCCCATATTCCACAAAATCTCCTACCAAGAACCACCCTACTCTTCTGTCTAGTCAGAGCCCAGAGCACTGTAGTGAGGAAAACAAGAGGAGAGAGAGCATTTCCCACCAGAAGCACCTTAAAATGGGCAAGGAAGAGGTGGATAGCAAACGTTCAAAAAGGACTTCCCAAGGATGAGAATCATATTCCCCTTCAGGACACTGATAATAACAGAATTCACTCCCTAGAGTGACCCAGGCAGACTGCCTATCCCCAGAATACAGGCAGGGATCAACAGTGGCAGCAGGGAGCTTCTGCTGGTTTTGGGGGAATGTGGCTCCCATCTTACACTCCCAGCAGGAACGGCCATGACATTGTGGTCACCCAAACACTCATTTTAGCCTTCTGACCATCCTGAGAGAGCAGTCAATCAAACCAGCATATGGTGCCTCCCTTCCAGAGAAAAAGTATTAGGGTCTGGCATCAACCCAGAGCAACTGAGAGGGTGCACTTGACATGAAACACGCCATACCAAAAGCAGGGTCAACTATTTGGTCTAGGGAAACCTGGGTGAGATCATTCCCAGACTGAATTAAAACTTTTCTATTTAACCAACAGAAAACAAATTACTGAAATATTTGTGGATATTGTTAAAAGGAATAATGCGGAAGAAAATTAAAATCCTCTGCTAAGACTGTGGTTTTGTTTGAAAAGCCAGAGATTTTATTCTTAAAATAAAATGTTGTGGGAAAAAAATGGTAACAAATTGTAGTAACATATTGCTACAGTTTCTAGGCTGGGCTTTGGAAATCTTCAGTCTGAGGTTTGGTTTTCCCTCAGAACTGTTACTTGGACAATTTTCGCTAAAAAAAAAAAATTAAATTAGGCTAGGTGGGGAACCTCTCTTGATTTTCTTTTGTTCTAACTTCTTTTCCAGCTTGGCTATGGGAGAGTGCAAATCTATCCTTTTCAGATTAATGATTGATCTTCATTCTAAATCCCACTCCAATATTAATAACCTCTCAGAAAACAATTAAAGTGGATATATTGTTTGAGTGTGTGCTCAGGGAGGATGAGAAGAGGATAAATCTTCTCTGATGACAAAAGCCTCTGTCACACTTGGAGGGCTGCTGATGCCAGTGGTGATGGACAGTGGTTATCCACTGTCACACACACATCTCCTGCTTCCACAAGCACTTGCCTGGAGCAGTGAAGGGCAAGGAGAGTGCTCAGCACAAGAGAGGATGGTACATATCACACCTAACAAGAACTCCTTTATCAGTGAGCTGGAAAGAGTAGGCCTTTTCCTCTATCAGACAGAAGATGATGTAGGAAGAATGACTTCCAAATTAACATTATCAGCAAGTGCAAACAGCCAGAGACACCCAGCAGGTTCATTGCTTGGAAATTATTTTAATGCACAGAAATGCCCAGTGTGCTGAGGCTTTATGATGAATCATGAAGCCTACGTCATTCGGAGTTGCTTATCAGCTCTGAGAATTTTCTAGCCAAGGACTCTACCTTCTTCATGAATCACAGCAAAGACAGACGTGTCTCCCCCACGACCTGGGCGCTGCCTTGGAGCTGAGGACTACCATTACTCTTTTGCCTTTTTCCAGTCCCAAGTGAAGCAATGGGAAGGTCGTGGTGCTGCTTGCCTGTGTGGTGTTTTTACAGCATAACAAAGGGAAAAGCACATTCTCTGTCCTGGCAAGGGTGCACACAGAGATATTTAAGGGTGCAGAGTTCTCCTAGGGGATGGTCAGAAGGCTGGCATATTTTCCTGTGAAGACAGGCTTAGTTGTTCAGCCTGGAGAAGAGAAGGCTCCAGGGAGAGATAAGAGCATGTTACAATCCTTAAAGGGGGGCTACAGGAAGGCTGGTGAGGGACTTCACGCAAGGGCATGCAGTGAGAGGACAAGGAGGAATGGCTTCAAACTGAAAGAGAGCAGGTTTGCATTTGATATATGGAAGAAATTCTTCCCTGTGAGGGTGATGAGGCCCTGGCACAGGTTGCCCAGAGAGGCTGCAGACTCCCCATCCCTGGAAGTGTTCCAGGCCAGTCTGGATGGGGCTTTGAGCAATCTGGGATAGTGGAAGGTGTCCCTGCCTATGGCAGAGGAGGGGGAATGAGATGATCTTTAAGATCCCTTCCAACCCAAAGCATTTGATGATTCTGTTTTATGACTCTAGGACCATCTTTGGCATAGAGAGACAAACTTGAGTCACGGCCTGAGTGTTCTCCTACAGAAGAGCAGAAACACCCTCCTTTGGTGTTTACATGAAACCCAAGAGAAGCTGGTTTTGAAAACTCACACTGCAATTTTGTAATGCATGACTTGCTGCACGCAGTCATCCAAGGTGACTGCTTTATGCAAAAGCAAAGCTCATTCCTAGAGGATTTAAACAATGACAGTCAGATTTCCCTGATGAAAGACACTCAAGTAGGTAACAATTTCATTTAAAGAGAAAACATGGTATTTTCAGGCACCTGGGCTGTCAAGAAAACAAGAAGCAATTGAGAACTGAGAATGTTCTGAAATGTGCCACTATGTGTATTTCTACAAAAAGGACAATTTTAGATTTAAAAATACAGGCACAACCTAGCTTTAAAATTCAGTAACACATCTGGGCAAAACCAAAACATGGATGTTCATGATCTTTTAAAGAATAGGACTCTCTGCTTTCACAAGACTGAGATTTTTTTCCATATCCTTATCAGGCCATACATATCACATCATGTCATGGTAATTAGCAGCTTGATTGATTAGGATCTTTAATTCCGTTGGATTTAAAAGGCTAGTTTGAGACACACTCATAAAAAACACCAAGGCTGGAGCTGACCACAAGCACAGAATGGGACACTAACTGCAGCATTGATATCTGCTCCCCTCATTCTTCAAAATGTTTCAGCTAAAAATCATCTAGCCAAGAGAGGTAAACAAAGGTGTGTGTCAGGTCAGCCAGCAAAACCTTTCAAGGCTCCACAGTCATCATGAGAAAGCAAATAAAACCTACTTTGGCCCTCGTTTACTATATATTTAACATTTGCAAGAGAAAAAAAATCAGATGACTGCTTAAAGCTAGGATGATGCACGCCATATTCAAGCTACTCTTGAGCTTGAAATGTTTAATGTTTTATGTGGTTTGGAAATGGTTTAAATTCCCTGATGAATTTTTCATGTCCATACACAATTTAGCCTTTATCAAAAAAATTCCTTTCAATTATGTACTCTGCAGAAATTCTTTGGAAGGATTCTAGAGACTTTATTCCCTTTTTTTTTGCTGTTGTTTTTTTTTGTTTAGTGTTTTTTGTTTGCTAAAGTCTGTATAAAATACCCTCACTTGGCTATGCCTACTGAAGTAACCTGCACTTCACCTTTTGTGCTACTCACAGAAAATCAACTCTGCTTTCTTCCCCTCTCTCTCTCCATGACTTTATCTTAACTGTGGAGAATGAGAAGACAGAAGAGCACTGGGGTGAGGCTGAAAAGTTGCAAACCTTTGTATGGACCCAGCTCTTTGCCGTGATGCACCATGGTGGGCTGTAACTCGGCAGTGGCCGTGGAGCAGAGCCGGGAGGGGAGCATCCTCTGGGCAGCAGGGCTGGCAGCAGGCACGTCATTCCCAGGGCAGGAGAGGCAGCAGGAAAACAAGCTTAATTAGAGCACTGCCATGTGCCAGCTATTCTTAGAGGCAGAACAGCCCTCAGGAGCTGTTGCAGGAGAGCGAAGCGAGGACAGCCCTCGGACCACTCCAGCCCACGTCAGAGGCATCCCCAGGAACACAAAGCCACCCTCCCCTGCCCTGTCCTGCCCTGCAGCCCAGGCTAAAGATACCACACTGATGCTGCTTTTGCTCTCTGAACACCTTCTTTACGCTGAGCACACATCCCCTAAGGTTCTGGGAATATTAACATAAACCACCCACAAATATTATTTTAAAGAAGTGATTCCCAGAGTTCTCCTATTTTTGGAGAAGCATCTTAAAAAAGCTTCCCTAATATACTGGAACAGGCCCCATATTATCTCCTCATGAAAGGAATCCAACTGCTGCGCTTCTAAATTCACTGGTAAGCAGTTCAGACTTCCTTTTATATACTGTAAGATTTCCTTCCCATAAGACACAAGATATATTGCCTCAAGGGAAAAACAGCTTTATGAAGAGGAAGCTACGTGTGCCAGAATTGTTCTCTTCCATTATCTGCAACATCCTTTCTCCCTCCCATTGTTTTAATAAAGTTGGTCACCAGAAGAACCTGCAGCAAAAATATCAATACCCTCAGCAGAGTATCTACCTGCCAAAAGGCCCAAAGCACATCTGCTGTTCTGCAGCCTTCTTGATGCTTAGAAAACCTGTTTTCTATGCATTCCACATATGCAGTGCTGATAGAAATGTGACTTTGCTAACAGACTTACTTTTGGCTGTTCGCACCAGAAAAACGTTTGAGGAATGGATGGCTTACCAGTAATCTCCCACCTACATGTAATTTTGCAGCATTTCATTGAATAGAAGGATGAAAAGGAAAAAACTCCAACCAACCAGCCACAAAAAAACAAACAAACAAAACAAAACAAAACAAAAACAGAGAAAAGAAACACATTCAACAGTAATCAGCATTACAGGGAAGAAAAAAAAGATTAAAAATCTGCTGTCTGATGTTCCTACATGTGATCCAGAGAAACATTCCCCTCCTGAATGCACGTGCTTGCATGCAGCAGGGGCTCAGTTACACTCTTAAGTTCAAGTGCATTCTTAAATGTTAAGTCCCCCGGGCCCTCACAAAGCATGTATCAAATTAGGCATTTGCTGGAATGCTTTGCTAAGCAAAAGGATTGGTTTACGAATTTTCCCCAAAGATTCTGCTGAAATGAGGCTAAATGGTTGCAGTGGTAGGTCTCAGGAGATCCCAAATTCTTCCCTGAAGCATTCATTTTGCTAGGATTTCCCTCTTGTACATTCAGCTTTGGGGAATCACTATGGGAAACTGGGAGCCGGGAATTCTCAGTGTTAGAAATGGCAGTATTGCCCAGGGTGACTAAAGTAACCACAAATCCCTCCCCACTGATTCAGATCCCATCAGAGCCTCTGACATCTCTTCAAATTCCATTAAAAACCTCCTCTAGAGGGTATAATCTCCCCAAATTTAAGCAAAGGGAAATCCAGGGTTCCCTCAAATCAGAATCGACTTTATTTGGAACAAAAGGAATCTGCTGTCAGGAGGACTGGAGTTGCTAAAAATAAGCAAATATTCCCAGTGTTTCTGCACTCCTCTCCCTGAAGTGAAATGATCAAGAGGATTAATTTTAGAGTATGTACAGTTTTTATGTGAAAAAACCCAAGCTGCATCTTAGCTTTTAAGCAAAGACCAGATGGAAAGTCTATCATTAGAAATGCCAAAGGGAGAATACGCTCAAAGTTCGCTTCAGGATGGAAAGGTCATTTCTAGTCATCCTTGTCTTAAATGTTCTCAGAAGCACTCAAGCTTTTTTGTAATAAGATGGCTTTCTTTTAGTTTATCAACTTGATTTCCTTCAAAATAAAATACAAGAAGATCTCCAAAATAAAACAAAAATTGCAAAACAAGACAGAAACTTGAAAGGCAGGCGCCAGCTCTCTTTTTTATCTCTCCAGAGCAATAGAGTCTTTAAATTTTTAATGAATTATTGTTCAGTTGACAAGAAATACCACAAAAATGACCTGCTGATTCCACCCAGGGGTGTTTACTTAGAGCTTCACAGGGAGATTTATGAGACAACAGGCAACAGACGACGTGTCAACGGAGTCTGAGAGGCAATGCTTCCTTCATCAGGTACCAACAGCGATGAAGAACATGTCAAGATGATGAGAAATGGATCAGGTTTCTCCACTAGGTTCAAAGCAAGATCCCAAGCCCTCAGGGAAGGCTTAGTGCAGCTGCCCTGTGCAAATCCACCAGCTCACCTGCACTGAAAGCACCATGCTCCTGATCCTAAGATCTGAGCAGTTCAGTAAGGACCCCCTTTGGGATTAAGATGCCTTCTTAACATTACTAGCACATGCAGGGTGACTAGGAAGTGACAACATTGTGATCAGTGACATTCACTGGAGTCAACAGGGTGACCTGAAGATAATGCAGCTTTACTCCACTCCTAACTCCCATGAGAGCTCCAAACACACAGCTCCCACTGAGACTCCAGCAGTCCCTGATCTCCACATGCCAGCCAACCATGAAACAAACCCCGTGACCATGAAGATCAGCCCACAGCTGATGTACAGGATGTGAAAAAAACCCTTGGGACACACCTTCCAAACCTTAACAGGAAAATATTTAATCAAAGAGAGAAAACTCCATTCTCATGTTTTCCAACAAATATTTAAAAAGTATACCGATATGGCAATACAGAACTGACATTTTCACAGTAAACACATTTGTGTCCCGGTGCAGATTATTCCCAATAAAAACTGGAGCTACTGGCTAAAGCTGAAAGTGTTTTATTTCCTTGCAGGCTGTGACTTTTCTCAGCTCTAGTGGACCACCCCTGACAAGAAGTATCTGGCTTCAGGTTGTCCTCTATACAAATCCTCTCAGAGGAGCCACTGCTGACCTAACCAAGCAGCAACTGGGCTGTGCAAGTGTCAGAGGGAAATGTGCCCTGCAGAACCACTGAATGAGGGGCAACCAGACAAAATCAAGATTCCATTCCCAAACAGCATGCTAAAGCATTGAGAGCAGCAAACAAATGCTTTGTTTCTTGGCCCCTTGCAAATGGTTATCTTTCCACACAAAACAACAAACAAGGACAGAATCTTCCAAGCTCTCTTTAGAAATCTTTTCAAAACACACCCTCATTTTAATCATTTACCATTTGCAAGAGAGAAGGAAAACAAGGAGGTAAGAAATCTGACACGATCAAACCTTCCTTAGTGCCCACAAATAGACATTCATTGCCTTCCAATAGTCTTGACTAATAATTTTAATAAGTAGTGAAAAGATTTTGCAATTAAATGCTTAGAGAAATAAGATGCATCTTCCTGCTCCTTCTCATGCCTCATGAGTTTTCCAGCTCCTCTCATAAAGAGCTTTCATTACTGTGGGCATGACAGAGAAAGCTCTGATTTCAATTTCATCTCAGTAACTGTCCAAGTGCCCAGAAACTTCTTCACAGCTCTTGGACCACTGGGGAAAAAAAAGCCCAAAAAAAAGCCAAGAAAAGGGGAGTTTCAGTCCTTAGATCAGAACCACATTTGTTAGACAGGTTTTTCAGAAAGTAAACCCTCTGGACTTAGTGTAAATAAGCAAATTTGGCCAAGTAGCAGTAGAGCAAATACACAGGGAGCCTCACAATGCCCCTCCTGCAGCCCCACATTTGTGGTGACAACTGCACTTTGCTCTGATGAAGAGTGACCTTTAGGCCCTGACATTTAGGTCCACATTCTCCTACTTGTGTCACCTCCGCCTCCAGTTTCACAGGTCGAATTCACAGCAATTCAAATAGTTGGCAACATTCATCAAACATGAGCCCATGTCTTGCCCAATAGAGTCTTAAAATGGAATATTCCCACTCCATAGTCCCATGTCATGCTGGATGGTCAACTTACATGAGGTACTGGATGTGCCATATCTCTTTGGAAAATCAACATACCAAGCGAAAGCTCATCTCCCAAAATAGTCACCCTGCTACTTTATTTCTCTTTTATTTGTTTCCCTACTGCAGTTACAAAACACATTCTCACTGAGGCAAAAGGGATCATTAGCCAGAGCGCTTTTGGATGCAAAGGGGCAGTGCTAAATGTGCACCAGAAACAGGAATATTATAATAGTCTTCCCACATAAGAAGGCATAAAAAGGCAAACGGACCCTCCATTAGCTAGTCTCCATGATATCTCAGGAAAACACCATATACTCACAATGGAATCATGGGTATTGGGAGATTTCTTGTTTAAAAAGTCCAACTCTGTTTGCAGGAAATATCTCAGCTGTGGTCACGCATCATACCCCCTGTGTTGGATTAGCTGCTAAATTTAAAGTATTTTCTGTCTATCCAATCAGTATGATTTACTGACATGGAGAAATGTTTTAAATATCATGAGTTTTCAGGTTCAGCCAAACCAATCATTCCTGCAGCTAAGTCTGAAAGAGTCTTGACCCTAATAAGGGATGTAAACAATTGAACAAAACCTAGAGATCTGGCAGCCAGAGATCCACCAGCCCAACCCCTTCTTGCTGCCACAAGGTCACCTCTCCCTCCTGAGGGCCTGTGTCCCATTTTCACACACACACACACACACACACACACAGGACAAGCGTCTGATGCACCAAGAGAAGTTGGACAAGTATTCTCCTGTTACAAACCAAACAGATTTTGGGGCTGTAGAAAAGGGTTACAGGTCAGAGTGTGCAGGATCACTGTGGGCAGGGATGGGTTAACAAGAAGAGATCAATGGTGAATTTAATTCAAATCTAAGGCACTGAATGAACTAAACAGAAGATGAGGGAGATACTGCAATGCTTCATGCATTATCTAGTATGACTGCATGGTATCCTACCCATGCTGACACCAGAGGAGCTGCAGACCAGCTGTGATTTTACCCAACTCACACTTCCCTCGTGCACTGCCTCTTGTCTTTATAAATTGATTTTTACGTAAGACAGCTGTGTCAGACCTGAGCTCCCAGTGTAATTTTCCCCCTATGCCTGCAGAATTAATTCAGTAAGCCAGGTTCTATTTCTCCTTGGGCACCACACGAAGAATTACAAATGGCTCTATTTGTGCCCAGCTGGTACAAAAGTGATGTCAAAAGTGTACTGGGAAGGGAGGAAGGACCCAATTACAAAAGCAAGGTCTGTGAGATAATCTTGGTCCCTGGACAGTGAGATATGGCAATTAGGAGCATTTCATCTATCTGTCAGTTGGGGTCATTCGATGAGCTTGTTATCCAGAGGAAAGGTGGCACCTCAAAATACCAATTACAACTTTCCAGACTCAAACTGTGCTTCAGCCTCTTCTACCCCTATGCCATCATGTCTAACACGACAGGAAGGTCAGAATGAGCAAGAAGAATTCAGTTTTCAAGAAGCAGCCCAATAGTACTGCAGATTAACAACCAATTAGCAGTTTTGCAGAAGTTGTGCTCTCTGGCTGGGGGGCTGCCAGGCTGTGCTGAGGAAGTGCATGGTGTTGACTTCCCAAACTGAGTCATTTCTGCAAACCCTGATGTGATATTTATAGAGTTGGGGGAAAATTTCCAGGAAACATCACTTAACTGGTACTCACAAAAATAGCAAGGAAAGTTGTCAATTACTAAACTTTTAAGGAAAAAAGTCCTTTTTCTTTATGACAAGAGAGCAAAGGAACAGTCTATGATTTTTTTAAGAAGTCACAATTAATAGTGTTCCTTATCTCACTTTTCTTTGACAGTAGTAGATGTTGCTCCTAAGATATTCATTCTGTACAGCTGCAAGTTTGGGGTTTGTCTCCTCTCTTCTACAGTTCATTTCCAGGATAAAACAGTGAAGTCAGCCTTGTCTCCAAAAACCTGAGCAAGACTTGAATGAACCTAGGGACCAACAACAGCTCAATCACAGCAGTCCCGATCAGCCTGAACCTTTTACCCAACTGTCCAGGACTCCGATGTGGGGGAATGGCTGTACCCTTCAGTAAACCACTTGCATCTGCAAGTAGATCTGTTACTGATAGTCAAACTATCACCTGCAGAAGTGAGCTGGTCCCCCTGCACAAACTGGACATGCCCTGGTATCACAGAGCACACAAAAGCAGAGGAAGGGCACAGACTAGTAGCTGGATCAGTGCCTGTTCCCCTCCACACATGCAGCAGTGCCCTTACGTCTTCTCAATGCCAGGGACTACACCAAGCTTTCAGAAAGATTTTGTCCCTGAAATAATATTAAGGATGCAACCACAGATCTGGGCACTAACAGTCATTTTAGAGTATTTCCCTTTCTTTCCATTAAACACACACAAATTTCTGCACTTGCTTAGCAAGGGTGGGCAGACCATGCCAGGCTTGGTCCCCTTCCCTAAGCAGCAAGCATACCCCACTGGGAAGGATGCAGACCAGCTGACCACTGAAGTGCAACTTTTGGAATGAAGAAGAAATTCTTTAAAGTATAAGATACAAGCACACACATACTTGTCCCCATCCCATACATGAACTGCAAATGTTTCAATTTATTACTATGACTTGCAGACTGCTCCTACAACTGCCCTCCCTTTGAGACCTGGGGCCAACATTGGCCAAATAGACTTCGAGAAGGCCTCAGAGATGTTTCCCTACATGTCTTACACAAACCAGTAGCTTAGATGAGGACAAAAAAGCAGGATAATGAGAAAAAGGCTGCTGTCAGGAACCCAAGAAGTACCTGCTCTGCCTGGCCTCTCAGCCAGGCTCTCCTAGCATGGCCACTGGGAGGGCAGGTCAGGTCCAGCTCTCTGCCAAGCTGTCAATCATCACAGTTCACAGTCAGTGACACTCGAGACATGACACCCTGTGCAATGCAATGGAGACCCAACAAGTTTGTTTTGCACATGCCACTGCAGCATTGGCAGATACAGCAATATGCTTTGGCTTGCACTGACATGGGAAGCATTCAAAACACTCGTGCAGAGATAAGAGGCTCCCCTTGTCTCATGCCTGAGACACACTGACCTCCCCTCCCTCCCTTCTCCTTGGCATTGCCAAATATACAAAAATCTGTCCTTTATGTTTCCAAATGTGTTTGTTTCACGGGGTACTCCCCTCTTTTTTTTTTTTTTTTTTTTTTTTTTCTGAGGCCAATTAAAAATAAAAGTTTACCAGAAAGACAACAAGAAAAAAAGAAAAGTGTCTGATACCATTGGATCCAGCCCGTAAGGATCTCACACATAAAAGAATTATGTCCCTGAGCACTTTCCAACAGACTTTCAGAAAATTTCATCTTTCTACTTCCCTGGCTGGATAGTCTGTTTGAGTAATTTTCTCTTTCTCCTGGGGCTGGTTGCTAAGAGACGTGCTATTACTTCTCCCTCTCTTATGACCCGATTACTGTGATCAGCAAAGACAGCGTGCAGACAACAGCCTGACACGGCTCATACAAGAACATCGGGCTCGTTACAAAATGATGGACTGTATTAACACTCTGCAGCCCCTCCGCTCGCCATGGCCTTTGGAGAGTCTCCAGGCACAACTGGGGGCTTTTACTACCCAGCTTCTGAAGTGCACGTTCAAACATTTTAAATCATAGGACTGGGAAGGGAGAAGAATGGACTTTTACCTCCTGTGCTTCACTGTCTGACAGCCAGAACAGTGTTAATGGATCCTCACTGAGCAAACTTCCTTTTCTTACCCTTCCCAAGAAGTGGCCTAGGAACAATGATTACTCCTATTCACCCTTTGAAAAATAAACTTTGCAAATACACAGCGCAGTTCGGGTCAGAACATTCCCTTGCAGGGTCTGACAGCACATTGTAAAGCTGATCATGACATTGAGGGGCTAAGAGGCGAGCTGGTCCTGCAAAGAGCTGAGATGGACTGCTCTGGATAAGGAAAGCAGCTGGAAACAGATCCAGCTGTAGGTGTCCAACAGTCCCAAGGAAGCTACTGGGATGCCCAAGAGGCTTCCAGCTCATGCAGAAGCAGCCACAGCCTGCCACGGTGTCCTCTGAAAAAAAGAATAGGGGATGGAGCCAGTGGAGGAGACAGGAAATTTGGAGCACAAACTGGAAGCTTGTACTGAGGGGTACATGGGGCAAAAAGTTGAGAAAAGTTGATTTTGTTGCTGTTACTACCAAAGAGACGGTTTTCTAAGAATGGGGCCACCAACCTCAGAGACTATTAGTCTCCAGTTAGTAAGAACTCAACCCTCATCACATTCACTTCTTAAAATGTGAATTTCAAATTTCTATATTTTCTTCTATTAAACCCACTTTTTTGAAGATTGTGTTTACCCACGCAGTTTTGGTACCACTTTCATACTCTTGAGGACCTCCTCTCCTCCCACCAGCTCACTCAGGACGACTCCTCTGGCAGGACCCCTGGGCAGACACTCACACCACAGGTAGTGCAGAGTATTCAGAAACACCAGTTAATAAAACTTCTCAAGTGACCCTGTAACAGAGATGACCCAGAGCACAGGTTCCTTCCTCATCACCATGTCATTTCCCATAAATTCAATGCTTGGCACAACAAATGCCAGCTGTCATGACAGTGCAATTTCTATCCACCAGCCCTTAACACCAGGCTTAGCTTAATGATCTGGGTCATGTCTAGATGAAACCAAAACCTTTCCTTAGTCATTGTCATCACAGGAATTAAGAATTGGAAGAGACATGTGAGTCCTTTGCACTTCAGCTCCTCGAATAGTTTGGGTAAATCCCCAGTCGAGCCCCTGGAGCACGCCTGCACTTTCCTCCACGGCTGTGACTTTGCAGTGTGCGTGCTGGTTAAAGAAGAAGGGGAATTTTCAGATAGTGGGAAACTAACTCACTGCTTATTAGGAACTAGAGCAGATCCCTGCTCATCTCCTGCAAAGCCACCCTCCCCAGGCCAAGCAGAGCCACAGGATTCTCAGTCCTACTCACAGACCCTCAATTCCTGTGCCAAGTCCATATAAACATGCTTTGCTTAGCAACAAACATTTCAGGCCTTGTATTTTTAGTCCAAATTGTAATTGTGTAGGATTCACTGCTAGAAATGCCTGCTCTTTGGCCACAAGTACAGCTTCTGTGGTTCCAAGAGCTGCTCATTCATTCTTCCAACCTTTTATTACACCAACCTGTAATATAATTCAGTAGACATTTACTGGTTGCTCTGATTTAGCAGGACTCAGCCTGGCAAAATAAAAAAGCTTTAGGCAGAGAAAAGGAAAACCTTACGTATAATCCTTTACTATAATAGTTTTCAGTGAGTAGAAGAGCAGCATTGTGTGAAGAATTTAAAAAAAAAAAAAAAATATTACTCGACCATTAACTGTCATATAACAATTGTTATTATTTAACAGACCAGCATCTGGAGGATGTTAACATTTCAGATTAAAATAAAAAGGACAAGGGCTGCCTGCCTGAATTCAAGCTATTTCTGCATTAGCATTGCTCCCTTGCTTTGACTGGGCACCACAGCCCTGTAAAACTACATACAGGACAAACATTATCTTTTTAACAGAAGGCTTGATATGGTCGTTGACAGATGTTTGCAATTCAAGTTATTAAATGATGGCTCCCTTCCATTTCAGTGTGTCAGAAATGTCTTCTCTTTCTCTTTTTCCCTTCCCTTTTTTGCCCTTTTTCTTTATTCTACCCAAACTATTGTGGTTCACAGAACAGGCCACTGCTAAGATGAATCACTATTTGATGTTTGAAATAATGAAGTGGAAAAATTAAATATAGTATCTTGGAAGAAGAGACAGACAGGAGAAAAGAAAATGAGAAAAAATAGTTGGGGCAGAAAAAAATTAAGAATCTACCTGCTGAGAAGTGCAATGTTTGCTTTATGATACCAAATAACTTAGAAAATACAAGCTCACTCTCCAGAATGAAACCCAAGGCCAGGTACTACTCCAAGTAGTTCCCAAATAAGAGGCAATTTTTTTACAGAGACTGTGAAAATTTAATATTTGTAATTCTAACAAAACACAGTCAGAATACTTAATAAAACCTGGTGGCTTGACTTGACATTTTGTGAACTACAGATAAGTATACTGGTTCAATAACAGTTTTACGCACTTGTTTTATGCTGCATTTTTCCCAGGGCCTTTCCCTGAGGTGGTATTTCAAAAAAGAAAATGCTCATCCTGAGAGCAAAGCCAAGACACAGTTCTATGGATTTGTCTCTGGCAAAAAACAAAAGAAGCAGATACAGACACTGTTATCCAACAAAACAACTTGTGGGATGACTGCTAGCAAGACAGAAGGCCCCACACAGAGCCAGTTTATTCAAACTGGTGAGAATCACAGGCCCTGACACTGGTCACTGTGCTGGAGAAAACTGGGCAGAAATCCCTTCCCCTGTAACTCAGAAATTATTGAGTGGAGCGACGCTGCCCAGGCACAAAGGCACCAGCTTGGTCTCATGCCTCTTCAACATGGCCCAGCTTGCTTGGGGCAGTTTAAATCCAGATTTACACAAATGAGAACCACCACTCATTTCCAACTGGTTTCACTTGGTTCTAAACCAACAGGAGAGAGAATGTCCTCTGAGAGAAATCAATGGACACTTCCAAAAGGATGCCCCAAACTGGTTCACAGCTACTCCTTAACAAGGGACCCCCACCTTCCCACTCTTTCTGCAGTGTTCAGGGGCTTTGTTTGTGCTTTAAATGCTCTTGAGTGAAGGTAGCAAGCCCACCACAAAGAGGCCTGGAGCTTCAAGATCATTTTCATCAGCTGCATTTTGTAAGAGCCTGTGGATGATGCAGTTCTGACACTAATGAATCAAGTATTGCTTCATCAGCTGCATCTCATTCAGCACAAGAAACATAGAAAAACGAGGGAAGGATTAAGAAAGACTTCAAAAGTTTATAATATGCACTATAAAAAAGCTTTTTCTAAGAAACAAGCACTAACATGGGGGCTGTGGTCAGGCCCAGTCAGGATGATTTGCAACAGTAAGGCCACCTCTTTATTCACATTTTTCAACTTATGAGCTCAGTCCTGTGAGGGATGGGATCACAACTTCCATTGCAATTGGTGGGACCAGAAAAGTGTTAGAGCACTTCTCAACCTAACTTTTTGTCCCACCACTGAGACACTGCCTCCCCCACGAAGCATCAATCATTTTTTTTCAGCTAGTGGCAGAAATGAGGAGCAAGAGAAATATTGGACTCTGGTACTCCCAGGAGACAATTCAGAGTAACAACGTGTTGCCATGCCTCATCTGGGCAGCAGTAAAGGTCCACAGGCATAACTCCTGACATGGGCAAGATAGCCAGCTCCTGCTGACTGTCCCATTCTGGATAATTGCATTATCTCATGTTAGTAGTGAACAATGCACACATAAAATGACCACAGGAGCATGGATGAGACAGCTCACTGTGCCTGCAACCCAGCCTTCCCCCCACAACCAGCACAGCACTGCAGAAGCTCCTGAGATACTCCAAGGAGCAGGTACAACACCCCTCTGTCTCTCAGCCAACACAGGCCTTCCACTAGTGAGAATTCCTCCTGCTATGGAACAGAACCAACAAAGACAACCAAGAAAAACAAACAAGCAAAAAAAACCCAAACCAGAATCTTTCAGGTCAGCCTGAATTCATTCTTTCAGGACTCTCAAATAATGAATAGACTCTGGACCTTTCTGGCTTCTATGAACTGTCAAAGACTGCAAGAGCAGGGAACAGCACAGCTATAACACAGGATGTCTAGTCCAATAAATCCATACCCAAGCTCCAAAAATTAAGACAGAGCTACTGATAGCAGCTGCTGAAAACAAAATCCACTAGGTATATCTGCCTGGGGAAAAAAACCAAAAAACACAACAGCAAATCAACAAACAGCCTGATAGATCATGCTCCCAGTCCCCTACAGACATAGTGGAACATAACTTGCCAGTGCCCAAAAGCCTTCACACCTGTGAAGAAGAGGAAGGCACAGAGAGTCAAGCTCTGGGAAACATGGATCAGCTGGGTTCAAGAACACACACAGGTGTCCACAGCATAACCTTACCCTGGAGCTGGTCCTGCTGATTTGCCTTGTCTCATGAGTCACTTGCCCACTCCTCCAACCAAGGCAAATGCAAGATGTTTTTTCAAAAAGTAATTAAAACCTCAAAGGTCTTCACATGAGACCTTTTTTTCACCATATCTGAAAGATGTCCAAGGAAATGAAGGAGAAAGGAGGAGATTGCTTTGACTCTCATCCCTTTGTTTAGTTTCCATTATTAAATCCATATTAAGTGTTTCTGCAGACACTATATTCACCAAGGATGGCAATTACAAGGAAAGACATCAGCACTAAAAAATTCTGAATTCAGAAGCACCCAACAGCATAAACTAAAGTGGCTAATTTTATAAAGCATGTCCTGAGAGCCCCCGAGTGTGACAGAGAAGCACCTCCAAGCACAGGGTAGACCCAGAAAGAGTGACTGCCCTGTGAGGGATGGTGCACACCCCTTTCTGACCAGGGCTGGCACTGCAGCATCTCAGTCTGTCTCAGGCAGCTCGACAAAAACACATGGTCCTGTTCACATGAACAACAGACACTGCAAGAACAGGACAGATTTGGGTTTTGGGGAGTGGAAGGAGTCATCTTTGCAGGAGCAGGAGACCTCCTGGGAGCCATTCAATGATCAGGCACTTCCTGGTAGGCAAGGACGGACTAATTTCCTTCCCTACCACCATGAAATCATCCTTAGAGTGACTGCACACAGTGGCAGAGAAGGTATATTCAATCCCCAGGGGCTGCACTAGTGCTTACAAATGCTGGACTGGAAAGCCCAGCCCTGCAACCCAGCTGAGCATCCCCAGCTCATCACTGTGCTCCACCTGTTTCAGCAGCCTTGTTCCTGCTGACTTACAGAGCTTTATTTGGAGACAGGGGGGAAAAGAAATTTTGTGGTTACCAAAACAAGATTCAAATCAAAAGGCAACTCACACTGCAAAGTTTGTCACTCACAGCTCCCAAGCTGTCCAGTGGCCCTGAGTCAGGCTCGTCTGAGTGCCTCTGACTGACAACAGATTTTTACACATTTCTGAAGCCCCCAATTCTGGCCTTACAACCCCCAGTGCCACCCCAGCACAGCCCCACAGTGCAGGCACAAAGCCAGCAGATCAGCTATCACCAACCTCTCCCCACACCAGATGCCACCTTAGTCTGCCCCGCAGGGTGAGGCCCCATCTTCTGGAACTAAGGCAAAGATGGAATTTGCTTCATCTGCAAGCTATAAATCCTTTCTATCTTCCTGAGCCCATCATAGATGGGAACAGCTGTGTGGCAGTGTTTCCCTAAGGCTCCAGCTCTGTTGAATATGCTGAAATACCAATTTAAGTCTAAAATCTGGAGAGCGAGAGAGAAGAGGCAGGGAAAGGAGGAAGGGCAACCACAGAAAGGTTTGGATTGGAAAGACCTTGAAAAATAATATAATCCAAAGCTCCTGGCATCAGCTGGGATATCTTTCACTAAATCAAGTTGCTCAAAGCCTTGACCAACCTGACCCTGAGCACTTTAAATGATAGGCATCCAGTGTTTTTAAATGAAACAAAATTAATATCAACTCCTCAGAAAAAAGATCTTAGTTTCTTTAAGAGATTTTTTGTGTAGGATAAAACCCATTGTGCACACTGCTGAGGAAAAGATTGAGGGGGCAGGCAACACCAGACACATGAGCATGGAGAAAGAAGCCAAATATATAAGAAGCAGACTGTCAGGACCCATGGCTGGTTGATACTTCATCTATCTCAGGACTCATCTTCTCCCAGCATGAAGAGAAGATGCTCTCAAAGACATCAAGCTCCATCCAAGGACCACCCCTGACCCTAGTTAAACTCTAAGAGCTACTGCTCAGATGTCTGGACATCTAATTTTGATTTCCAACCTAATTCCACAGCTGCTACACTTCCTGCCAATGCACAATTGTTCACCTTGTAGACAGACATCTTCCCCTAGCTTGAACAGCTCTTCTCTCCTGTCCTCTCTCTGTGGGGTAAATGCAGAGTTCTGTAAGATGATGAGCACCAGTACTTCCCAGGAACTGTGGTGCTCACGTCTCCCATGATCAGGCAAGGTTAATCCTCTGCAAACCCTCACAGTGGGAAGTGGCAGCACTAAATCCTCCAGAAACCCAGCCCAGAGCACAGCAGGTGTTTGTAGGACCTATGCAAACAGGCTGGGCCTGCCTCTTGGGCTGCCTGCACGGCAGAGACCTGTGCAGAATGCTAAGTAGGGCTTAGCATTAATGATGATTATGACCATGATCATTACTTCTACCAGTACTACAGTCATACCCAGGGGTCCCCAAGCAGATCCCGGCAAGAGCAGGACACAGTCTCTGCTTTGATGGGTGGATAAATCTGATCTGAAACAAGCTGCAACAACTCAGCAAGGCAAACAGCGAGGAGCAGGGCTGGCAGCACCAGGCAAATTGCTACTTCAGTGGTCTAAACACATGCCTTGAGTGCTTCAAATCACAGTAAAATGCTCCTGGTTTATAAACTGTTGGCTTCTGCCATTTCACTTTTTTCCAGTCACGTAACCATTTCTAACTTCTGTTAAAGTTCCATCAAGCAGCTATTAACCAGCACCTTCTGGCTGAGTTTTGTGCAGGTGTCAGGAAATAAAAATAAAATCGAAGTCAAAGTGAGACTAAGGAAATGCTTTGGTAGGAGATGGGAGGAAGAGGGGGATACACACAGCACCTACTCTACAGTCTGTCACTCCAGTGTCTTTCCCCTCTGCTTTCAGTATGATCAAGAAATAAAACCACGAATGTGATCAGCTGGACAGACCCTCTACATACATGCAACACAGCTACAAAATAACAAGAACTACAAGGCCAGAGGATGCATATTCCTAAACTTTAAAAGCAATGAGCTGAAGAAATTACCAGGAACAGAATTTGCCAGTCCCATAGAGAGATTCCAGATACTACAAAGGCTGCAGAGAGCCAATTCCACTGACACTGCTGGGGCAGCCAAGGCTGTGATGAGCACCGCCACTTCTTGACCAGTAACAGCCCCAGGACAGCCCTTCCACAGAACAGTGCTGTTGCTCCCACTCATCTCCAGTAGAAGGATGCATGGGAAGCCCATGTGCCTCCAGCTAAGCAGCTTGGGCAGGGTAGGAGGGATGAAAACACACCAGGGTTCGAGGGGATGCTGCCTCTCCTCTACCTACAGACTCACAGCTAACCAAGTGGGAAAGACCTGCATCCAACAGAGGACAAACTGAGGCAGAATGGCAGGGCCCCTGTAAGCAGGGAACCAGAGGGGACTGGAGCTATCTCCCAGGCTGAATTATTGCTGCAGCAATCAGGGAGGTCATTGAAAAAACAATTAGGGAGCCTGGAAGAGAGAAGGGAGCCATAGAAAGTGAATGAAGAACACTGGGCTATTTCTCACTGCCCCCCCAGCCCTCATCTGCCAGATCCCAGAAGCCTCATGTTCTCAGGTTATATATGGGTGGGTGATGGCTTTGCACGGGCTGCTGGCAGCGACCAGCAGCGTGTCACCTCCTGGAAGCGGATTAGCTAAAGCTGCAGGCATGTTGTCACATCACTAAGCCTACCTCTGGCCAGGTCTTGGCCAACCCTCAGCTCTTCCAAGCCTGTGTGATAATGATGGGATGCCTAAAATCCCAGCACCAGACAAGGCACGGGGCTGGCACTGACCAAGTCCCCTGGGGGCTCCTGCCTGTCCCGGTTTCCAGCAGACCCAGCAATGCCTGACTGTGTGCAGGACCAGGTGCTCTGCATGTACAAGAAATGTTTGAGAGCCTTGCTCCCCTTCCCAGCCTGCAGTGCCTGCTCTACTCTTTGGGCAAAACCTCCTTTCCCAAACAGCAAGAAACACAGTATTTTTTAAGAAGGTTTAGAATAATGTTCCTGAGTCACATGCAATCAGACCTACAATCACTAAAACACTGACAATTAAGATATACTGACTTTTTTCACACAAAAAATACCGACTGATCAAGAACAGATTTCCTAGGAAAAAAAGGGCCATTTTCCACTATTACTTTTAATTGTAAGAGAATTAGAAAAATAAGAATTTCCACTTGACTTGAAGGTGACATTTCCTTTGCATTTCAGAAATGGACTATTTTTTACTTTTAAAATTCCAAATGTCTTTCTCTTCCTATTTCTCACTAAGTTTTGTTACGGAAGGCAGCAGAACAGGTGCATATGACTTCACTTTTCCCCCTCCAACACATTTTCTTTTTTGTTCTGAATTCTCCGAAGTTAGAGCAGCAGATGAAAAATACCCAAAACACTCATCAGGCTTTTCCAACTTTCCTATAAAATGTCCTTAACTTTAGAAAATCACTCAAGTGTAAGATTTAATATGCTGCTTTGTTTTTCTTCTCTTTTCCATTACTATGTAGTCTTCCTGAAAATGCATATGCTTTCAAAAGATAGAGCAGAAAGAGAAAAAAATATACAGGTGATATTTAGCTTATTGTACTCAACATAAAAGAAGAAAAAGTGGTGAAGGAACAATGTAGAACATCCAAAACCAAATACAAAAGCTGGTTTGGAAATGTTCTTGAATACAGCTGAGATTTTCTTTGTAGAAAGGCTGGAGAGGAGGAGGGGAAGAACTTCCCCCCATTTGTACCCACAGTAAATCACCAGGAATAGAAATGTCCTGCTCTGCCAAGACAGCTACCACTCCCTCCTAAAATCCTTGGCCTTCACTTGTTTCTGCTGCAGTTCCATCACAAACTTTCCACTGTCAGCCAGGGGCATCCCAGGTGCTCCAGCCTGCAGGTTTCCAGTTTCAAGTTCCAGAGGTGCTCCCAGCCATGCACTCCTGCTCCTGGACACTCCTTCCCTCCACATGCCCACAAGCCAGGAACCCAAATCCCACACTTGCTGCTCAACTACACCAAGAGAGGAGGACTTTCACAGCAAGAATTAGAGGAAGGCTGACACACAGTGACTGGCAGGCATGTTTTGCTGACAAAACAGCTCCAGAGGCCATTGCAATGGTCATCTAAGTACCTTCCCAATTATTCCATATTCAAAAGTGTTCCATAGTAGGGGAAAGAACAAAAGAAAACACTTCTAAACTCACTGGCCAAATTTATGCCCTACCACTCCCAATTATATTCCCACAGATCAATCCCTTGCTTGTAAAGCATTCTCACTGTGCTTTGGTGAAAGAACCAATGCTGAAAAGGATTGTTTGAGCCCAAGCTCCTTGAATAATCATGTGCCAGCAGGGACCAAACAAGCAAAATCCCTAGAAAAGTACCAGTCTTGGGCATAGGTCATCTGCTTTCAATTAAAACTGAGAAAGATGCATCCTTGTGTCCTCTCCCAGCCCTGCACCTCCCAGGAGAGTAGCCCAGAGCAAGGGGAAGAGATACCTTCACACTCTTCTTGGTTTCAATGACCTGAAAAAGGGAGGCTCCCACAAACTCACCAGTGAAGGGCAAATCAAGAACAGCCTGTGTTAGCAGTCAGTTCCTCTGAACTAGGCAGTTGTGTTGTGGTTCCCTCCTAAAATATAAATACTCACCATCGCCTCCTGGTTGCTTGTATGGGTTGTACTTTGGTTTGGGGGCGACCACAGGCGCAAACTTCTTTGGGGTCTGCTGGGTGGACACAGAGATGCTGGGAGTCCCAAAGGTGTGTGTCGTCTCCATCCTTGCAGTAACGTGACCAACAGGCTCGTTGGTACTCTTGGGTGGCAGCCAGGAGGGGTGGGACATGGTTCAGGTCTGAGAGAAGACACAAAGAGAGACACAAAGAGAGACACAAGTACATTAGGAATTTAGGCTGGGGAAGTAGCAGCTACAATCGTACTGTTTTTCTGGTTTATTAAATCAATCCTACAAAAACCTTCAAAACATTTTTAACTGGAGCATGCTTAACTTTAAATATGTTGCTCCTAATGTATAGCTCTTTAGATGCAAATTTGTCTTTCTCTCCCCAGCAGGTAAGAATTGCTGATCAGGTTATTGTTGGTACCTCCAAAAATCATTGCTATTGTCCTCTTCAAACCACAGCAGAGACAGGCTGATACCCTGAAGCAGCCCATCAATCCCACTCTGCATTCAGCACAGCAGTGATCTATTTGCCTTTCCCTGTTAGGCCTTTTTGAGTACATTAATGTACAACAGTGCAGGTGCTCTGGGGACAAGTCTAGTCACAGATAGGCACACACACTTCCAAAACACACTTTTAGCACTTTTTCACATGTCATTTAGGACCCCATGCCCCAGTGATTTTCATTCAGACTTTTATGAAAACAGATTTTAAAAGTAGCTAATCATTCTTGATGCCTCCATTTCTGAATGCCCAGCTTAAGACACTTTAAAAGCATGTCAATTTTGAATAAATGCCAGAATCTCACAACCCCTGACAACCGGGCTCCTTTTAGACTTGTGTAACAAAAAACAGAGGCAGCCCAAATCATTACTTATTTATGAAAATCTTGGCTTTGGCCTCTTAAAAGCCTACATCACTTTTGAGAACTGGGTTCAGATGCTGCTGAAAATGTTGCCCATAAAATCCTGTTAATTCCAATGAACAAATGCTTTTCACCACACACAAACCACACTTGCTGGGTAGCCATCACAGTCCTACTGTACCATCAGATGGTCCTACGGAGCTGGATTTGGGATTTGATGGAGAAATGAAGATCCCACACAGACAAAAGTCAATGCTAATTTTGCAGCTCTTGAGCATCCTGTGACTTCTTCCCATGCACTGCTTTGGTGTCAGAACCCCTTAAGGCCACCAAAACCAGCAGGCACCTCTGACCCAACCAGGAAAGACTTGATTTCATCATGGAAAAGGATCAGTGCAAGAGAAAGGATTAAGGTCTCCACGTGGTAGTGCAGGGTCAGAACCTCCAGCTAAAAGCAATGACTAAAAACTGATGGATATACAGTTGTCCTTATTGCAACCAGGAAATTTACTTCAGGAAACAGTTTCCCGCTTAAGGAGTAATTTCTGCTTTAAGCCCCAATGTCTGACCCAACAACACCAGGAGATAGAAAATCTTTGGTCATCCTACATCTGCATCACTCCTTGTGTGAGAGAGGAACTGGCAAGTGGCAAACATCAGTCCCAACACTTCTGTCTCTTCCCGGCCATGCAGTCTGACTGCTTGACGTGCAGACAGTGGTTTCACATTTCCTACCATCAGGAAGTGAGGCTGCTGCACTAGGAATCCAGTACCAGTGAAAGGAAGACACTGGAGCTGCCTAGAAATCAGGCAGACAGGAGCAGCCCAGAGATGTATCCAAGGCTGAGCTGCAAGGACATGACTTTCATGACCTCACAGACCTGCTGTCCAACCCACAGCAAGAGCGCAGAACATCATTCTGAAAGCAAGAAGTGAAAGGCAGGTCTCCCCACAAGGCATGAGAGGAAACCAGTCACAATGGGCGAGGGCTGAGGGCACACGAACCACCGTCCACACTGCCTGGCACTTCCCATTACCAACACCAGTCCTGATGGACCTGGAAAATGACTGTCACTCCAGCAGTAAGATTCACCTACACTGCTGTGTCCTCCTCCTACATCCTTCAAAACTGTAAAAGCAGCAATAAAACTCAGGCAACTATCTATGTCTTAAGAGCAGAAAGCAATGAGGGCAGTCAGCCTTAAGAGCTAAACAGAACAAGCCTGCACTCTGCAGAGTTATTACACCCAAAGATGACTGTACCTTATCCATTGCTAAAAGCATCCTGGAGTTTAATTCTGACAGGTTTTCAGCCTCTGGCTCGACATCTCATATGAAAAAGCCTCCTGCTGCAATGAAGCACCCTTAGACCCTGGACATTACCTCCATAATGATTCAAAGCTAAAGGAAAAAAAAAAAAAAAAAAACAAAAAAAAACCCAGTACTGACTAGATTATCACCATTCCTGTTCTGGAATGTTCCTTAGCCACCCCCAGGCAGCAAGCCTTGGTCCCACTGACCCCTCATGGTCTGCTAGGCTGATGACAGGGATGGGTTGTGTGATGCACAAACCAAGAACATCTGCTTCAGTAGCCAGGTTGCACGGCACCAAGGGCAGCTGAAGACAATGAGGGAATTTCAGTGAATGAGCCTAAGAAGCAGACTGCTCCTATGCACAGCCTGGGAGCAGGGAGACCACAGTGCTGTAACTCAGCTGCTGACTGTAAGCTGGCACACAGCTCCCTCTCAGCTAACCTCTAACGCCTTTGTTTTGGCCACAGTGGTATTTTCTAATTGTTTTCCCGTTAGCCTTTTCTATTCCTCTTTCTCCCCATCTCATTCTCTGTTATGCATTTACTGCCACTCATTTTTGCTATCTGTGCCCTGACAATGTTTTTAGCAAGTTCCCTTCTCCTCATCTGTTCCAGCCTCAGCTCCCCAGCTTCAATTAAATTTAGCCTAACTACTCTGCAAGATCACAGAAAAAGAAAATTAATTAATTTCTTTTTAAAAGCTGAAGCTAAACTTCTGGGTTTGCTATTATTTTCCCTCCATTTTGTCATCTGGTAGAAGGCCAAAAGCAAGAAAAAATGTAAGGGACAGTGGCTTGCAGACAAGCACAGCCCCCCACCTCTCAGCAGACTTCTCCATGGTGGAGCACCCTGGCTAATTCAGACAAAGCCATCAGTGCTCTCTCTCCACTGCCTGCAATACTGCCCAGTTTTCCATCAGAAGCTTCTTTGAAGCAGAACATTTTGTGATGTGGACAAGTAATCAAAACAGCACAGGAAAACTCGGGCCTATAACTAATTCCCTTACTCTAAACTTTACATCTGCCTGAGCGTCATTGTGCTGCCTGCACTTGGACAGGAACACCCAATAGGTAACAGCAGTGCTTTTCTGGCTAGCCAGCAACACAGCCAGCAAACAAACGTTTCACTTTTGAGCTATTTTCATCCATTAAAAGTTATTTTTCACTGCAATGCTAACCTACAGATTAAATCTACAGCTGCCCCCACATTTCTGCTCCAAGCAAGTAATTCATCAAGCACTGTTTGCATTCAAGGAGCCCCTTCCTGGCAAACCTCAGCAGATCTAGCCACACAACACTTAACATGACAAGGTTGGAAAAACCTCTGTCAGCAGAGCCCATGTCCCTGGGAATCCTCCCAGAGGGACAGCCACCTCTTCCTTCCTTGTCAGTGCCACACCTCCCTGTGTCTTGGCTGAAGCCTTCTGTATGTCTGCCTGCCACCCTCCCACAGCCATCCTGGGCCAGCCATAACTCACAGCTCCGTTCCTGATCTGACTATGAGCTTTTTCTGTGACCCCTTACTCACTGACCACTCTGGCAACACCCCCTTCCCAAATTCACTGCCTCATCCCCACACAGAAAATACCTTAAATCTTCTCTATGTCTCTGCTTTGAAAGCCTCTCATTGATCATCTTGACTAACCCTGAACCATCCCCAACTACCACTCCACAAAGCTCCGGCTGAGCTAAAGAATATTTTTTATAAATACACATAGCATCAACTGAAACAATGCAAGTGTTGGAGAACCCAACAGTGCATTAGGTAAATTGTTTGGACAAACAATTAAGCACCATAATTACAGCTTCTCCTTTACATCTGGCTTAAAATTTAGCTAGATCCACTTCCAACCATTGCATTTTGTAGTGCTCCTGTCATCTGCATTACAGACTTGCCGCTCTTCTTTATGTTGATCCTTTCAGAATGCAGCCAGATCATTGCTTAAACCAAACTAAACCATTTAAATTAAGTATTAATTAAACTCCCTGTAAAGGGCAGATTTCTCTTGATTCTTTCATGCATGTTTACTCTGAACTCTTCAATTTTCCATCTACCTCTGAAATGGTGGCTGATAGCGTAAGACCATTTTTAAGAATGGTAACTTAAAATACAAGAGGTAAAATGATGAATAATATCAAAAACCAAAAAACCTGACTGAAATAAGCTGTGGATGCCTGAGGTTCTGTTATCCTTCCTTCCTGGGAAGCATTAGTCATCACCTACCTACTTTTGGAGGCAGAGGATAAGACCAGACTAACCATGATAAATAGCATTAAGAGCAAAGAGTGAAATCACACTGCATAAATAAGGCAAACAGTATGCTCTGGTTCTATCATTTGGATGATCTTAATGCTGTAAGGTCAGAAAATTCTAACCATGAAAGAATACACCACAGCAGAGGAACTGGAATCCACGAATCCCAAGCTGAGACCGCATTATCTAAAAATGTCAGACCAGGAATATCAATAGCAGATAATACCATGCAGTAATAACAGCCTGACAAGGTTTTTTTCACTGCCTTTTTCTTTCTTCAAATGTGTGGGCATAAGAGCTTGTTTTTGCTTTTAATTACAGGATGTCATTCACCTTTGAGAAGCGAAGGTAAAAAACTGAGGGTTTCAAGTCGATTTATCCTTACATCTGATAAGCAATGGAAGGGTAGAGTACCAATTTGTCTACTTTTGAAATTGTTAGTACATCCATCTCTGAGACAGGCTGGCTTTTCTGTGATTAGACTGTACCCAAATAAATCTTCATTTCATTTTCATATTTGTAACATGGACCAAGTACTCCTTGGATGTTGATGGACTTCGCCAAGACAGAAGATTTTGTCCCTGAGTTAATTAAGCTAATGCTTTGTCACGGGCAGCAACAGTATGTAACAAAAAATGAGCAACAACCGTCTGTGCTTACAGACTGTCGGCTCTGTCTTCCATCCCACGCCTTCCTAAACTCACTGCCTCGATGGAGGCCCGTGGTGTTCCGTCTCAGTATCATCCATGCACAGTGAACCACCACTCCTAAGGCCAAGAGATTGACCAGATATAGGAATTAGGACCTTGTTTGTGGACAGTAGATATGACTGAAAGCTGTGCTGGGGCTTTTCTCTTATACACAACACAAACATCATCTTCTCTTGATAACTCAAGTTTGACGCTAAGCATAGAAAGGCAAACTGCATCCTTCCCCACTCCTCTCTTCCATCCAAGTAAAAGAATTCAATGAAAGAAAGTTTTGACTTTACATCACCTTCCAAATGAACTTCAAAGAACAGCTCTAGAACTAAATGAATGTCCCTTTCTGTTAGAGCTGCAACCTACATGTCTGGATGTCTCTCCTCTAAGCCAATTTGTCTTCATTTCTCTGCCTGAAATTCCCCAAGTCACAAACCTCAAATGCCCTGCTAAAATACAGTTCTTTGCTTTGTCCTCATCACCTCCAGTCTTCTAATTAGTCCAATGCAGTGACTGAGGCTGACCAGAGAGATTTGCTCTTTACAAACTCACAGAGCTGTTTGTTTTTCTTGGCACTGTTCCCCTATGAAGGTTAAATGAATTTATTTCATTTATGGCCCATGATCTCTCGCCATGCTCCTCTACTTCTTGTGGGCCTTCAAAAGAGGATATAATGTCAAAATTCAGGTCTCATTAGAGGTCTTTAACCAAACATAAGAAGTACCACAGGTACTTATAAATTCAGCACAAACTCTCCTGGGATGCCTTTCCCATATGGTACTACTTATTCTCATCAATTTTACATCATAAGGCAAATTATGTTATTTGGTGAATTGGGAACTGCCTTAATCGTTGCAGATCTGCACAACATCTCTCCAAATTTAACTGCTGCAATATTAACCAGCCCAATAAACTCCTCCCTCAAACCCCCCCAGCAGCAAATTGACTCCTGAGCTTCATCACGAAGCTTCAGGAACAGCTCAGAGCACTGGGAATCCTGTGCATGGGGCTGGTGTGCCCTCCACCACCAGTGAACAGTGAAGCTGTGAAGCTCTAAGAAGAGTCAACTGAGCCACCAAGAGATTTGGAGAGGTGATGAAGAGGAATGGAAAACACTATCATCCTCCAGTGACTGCCCTCCTGACCCTAGGCAAACTCGACACAGGTGGACTCCGAGTTCTTGTGTCAAATACCTCCCCAAGAACGGGTTTCTTTGCTTGCACCCATTTTACATGGTTTATGCACATTTCCTAATGCATTGTCATAGTCTTTTATAGCAGATATCAGCTGGAGCAAGTTTAACTCTTCCTCTCAGATGCGTAGTTCATTTCAATTGCCTGGGTAAGGCAAGGTTTTGTATCTTCATCCCAATTCCCTCAAAATAAAATAAATAAATAAGTAAACAAAATCAAAGTCACTTCTTCAGTTAAACAGGACTGAGAGATTTCACCTATTTCCTGCTGTGGGACATCACTAATGTAATTAGAGGAATTAAAGGAAAAAGAAACCTAGTTAGAGCATTGATGAACTATTCCTCGAAGAATATAGTCTGGTAATATTTCATTCTGGCTTTAACAGCTTCAGTCAAACTTTCATGGGATCCTCCAGAAGACCTGACTTAAATTTGAAATGCACCCTGGTTTGGGTAAGCAGTTGGCCCAGATGACCATCAGAGAGCCCTTGAGGGATCCATATCAATTATTTCATGACTCAAAAACCCCAGACTGCCAGCTGTGACTTCATCTGCACTCAGAAGGGTTTCATGGAATCACAAACCTGCAGAGTTTGGAGAGACCACAAGGATCACTGAGTCCATCTCCTGGCCCTGCACAGCACCATCCCCAAGAGTCACACCCTGTGCCTGAGAGCATTGTCCAAACAGTCCCTGAGCTCTGCCAGGCTGGTGCTGCGACCACTTCCCTGGGGAGCCTGTTCAGTGCCCAACCACCCTCTGGGTACAGAACCTTTTCCTAATATCCAACCTAAACCTCCCCTGACACACGGCCAGGCCACTCCCTCAGGTCCTGTCCCTGGTCAGCCCAGAGCAGAGATCAGTGCTGCCCCTGCTCTTCCCCTCACAAGGAAGCCGTAACTGCAAAGAGTTCTCTCTTTAAGTCTCCTCCAGGCTAAACAGACCAAGTGCCCTCAGCTGCTCCCTTCAAGGCCCTTCACCATCTCCATTGTTCTCCTTTGGACACTTTCTAATAGTTTCATGTCTTTCTTATATGTAACTTCTACAGTATTACTGAGACATAAAAGGAAGACAGCAAGTATGGAGACTGCAAAGATGTGATGGTAAAGAGCAGTCTCTCTGGTACAGATGCTTGACAAAAGTTAATGTCAGCATGAAAACAGTTCATCGGATATCAATCCAATGTCACAATAATTCTTACTTCAAAACCCAGCTTCTGGGACAATTATTATATCAACCAAGAACCCACTCTTAGGTTTCCCCTCTTAGCTCATTTTTCTTATATCAGCTCCAGTAGTGGTAAAGGCAGAAGGGCAAACTAGACATAAAACTTCTTTTCTTTCCCAATATAATTGTGTTAGGAGTTTTGGGATTAGATGCTGGCTATTTGAATTTGGCTGCTGCTGCAAAACACTTGCATAAAAGCTGATGAATGAGATCTTCTTTTTACAGCCATGTCACATCCTGGTGTCAGATGACAAACTAGGCTTTAAAATCCCAATAAATTGAACTTGACTTGTCCATGTGAACTGAAACAAAGAGATCATACTGGCCCCCTGAAGATAGATAGATAGATCTATCTAATCTAATACAACTCTAATGACTGCATTACAATTTCACCAGAGACCAAGCTGATTCTTGGCTTCTGTGGCATGAGACAATCCTCAGCTACTCCAAACATAATCATATTGGATAAAATACAAATCCAAGGCCTCAGCTACTTGTGGTCATAACAAACCCCAAGGCAATTGTAACAGAGGTAGACCTGCTGGCTTACTCAAATACAGTTTATTCCTGAACCTAAGGACCTAAGCCAGGAGGTAACTCTAAGCTAGCCAGATTTCTTCTAATTGTTACAGCCTCTTTCCCTGATAACTTGGCCTACATATTTGTGAGGATGTTGCTGTACCACAAAGAAAAGTTTGAGATGGATGTTTCAGAAATTTGTATATAAAATAAGAGGAAATATATTAAGAGAGACAGCAAAACCAGGAATGATGCAGGAAGGTTATTCTGGGAGTCTCAGATCATGAGCTCCCTTACACAAACACTATTTTCCTGCATACAATTTATTTTCAAGGCCTCTCTGCCAAGAAAAGCTGCCTTTATTCCTTCTGTGCTCAAATTCAATGTCTTGCCTATAGCGCAGCTCAGTACTTGGCTTCCTACTTCAGCAAGGGACTGCCAAGCAACACAGAGCTTATCCATCAAATAAAATTATTAAGGGACTGGACTTCTCAACTGATGGAGACATACTGAAATCAGGCATATCAAGAGTCCCACTTTAGTGAAAAGAAAACAGGACAACAAGAAATGGCAAGGTTAAGGCTATTGGAACAAATTCAGGTACTTTGGATGCCGATGCTGGCTGTAAATAAGGAGGAATTGTGCAGAACTAACATGGAGCTCAGCTGTGAGATATCAACGAGACCCCAGTGGGACCAAATGGGACTGTGGCAGCATATTGACACACAGATAATTGTATTAGCTTTGCAGAGCAGTGTGTGTGTGGCTCAGCCTGGGGAGAAACAGCAGGAATCTGAGCTCAGTGGGAAGCTGATAGAGTGAACAAGGAAACTGTGCTGAGCTTGAGGTCCTACCCAGCAAGGCTGGCTGGGTGTAGGTGGGTTTTGTATTTGTGATGGTGTTCCCTGCACTTCACTCCTCTTCCAAAATAGCTGTGACTGCAGGAAGAGTCAGATGTTGGCCCACCTGGAAGAACACACATCTGCTATTGGCAGTCTGAATCCCAAGCTATGAAGAGGATTTCTGTGAATGGGGAAGGAGCTGCAGCTCAGAACACGGGCACAGCACAGGCCCCAGTCAGGAAGGAGGTGTGTGTGGGTCTGTCACCACCATAGCCTTCTTTTAATAGCTCATGAAGCCGGCAGCAGAATCCAGACTTTGACACTGTACTGCCTAAAAATCAAGCAATTAAATCAATTAATGTGCAGGAACTGCATCCAGGATCAAAATCTTTAATCCCTGATTCTCTTCCTCCCACCTGATCCACTTAACTTTTCTTCCCTCAGATCCCATGCCATCCTGGAAGTCACAGCCTCAGGTATGGAAAATCCCTGGATGACTTCTTCCTGAGCACTGCACCAACCTGTGTCTTGCTTTTGGTAGCTCAGCTCATAGCACTTTGCAAATAATCAGGAGAAATAGCCTTTTTCCTATAGAAAATCCTGTGTCTTAAAACACACAAGAGTGATACCTGCCAAATGACTGGAAACTGATGCTACAGAGAGATTGCTAATGGAAGCAAGATATTTGAGCGTATGAAAACTGTAAGAAAGGAAGTACACAAAACCCTTTGTACAAATAGTCAGGAAAAAAGTCTACATTCCTCTTGAGTTTCACAACAACAGGTGACTTGGCATCATCAATACACAAGTACCCCAATGTTTTCTTGTCTCCCTTCTGCAACACAAAACAAACAAAAAAAAGATTTCAATTGCTTCCTCTTTAAAGAAGCTGAAAGCCTGCAGTACTGTCAGGAAAGACAGAGATCTCTGCAGGCTACCAAGTTCTGCTTTTAGCAGGAGACTAAATTATAACCGACTCTAGGCAAGGCTTGCTGTGGCTTTGTCCTGGAAAACCTCCAAAATGAAGAATCCCTTACTACCTGGTGACTTGTACTAGTGTTACACTACTTTCCCAATGAAAATGCTTTTCTAACTCTCTAGCTGAATCTCCCAATCCATTATGGATCCACAGATCCACACGGAAGCATTTGGCTCTGACATGTTCAGAAGGCCCCAGGCAGTAGCCACAGGCTGACAATGGATCACTCCTTTGCCTCCTTTCCATCAGAGACAGAAGCCAAAGTGCTCTCAGCCCCTGATTGACCCTTCACTGGACTCTCTCCCCTCTTCAACATCCCATTTCAACAGGTGGACTCAAGACTGGGTAACAGCCTCAGTAGTAGAGAGGAAAGGTGAGCAATAACTCGTCTCAGTCTACAGTCCAGGCTCCTCCTGAAGCAGCCCTATATTCAGTTTGCTTTATTGGCAATCACAGCACACACTGGTCTCATATTTGACTGGGTGCTCACTGCCTGCTCCACAACCTTCTGTCAAGAAATAAAGAAGAATAAAAGGCATATTTTGAGATGGTGCCTAAGCTGGAAGAGCTCCACAATGCCATGGCCACAAGGATGGAAGGGTAGGTCACAAGGTGGTGTTAGCTACCCCTATGCTATCTGCAATAAGTATGACATATAGCTCATTAAGAAGACACCTGTTCAAAGAAGGGGGGGAGGCAGGGTGTTGTTCTTAAAGCACAGGAAAATGGGTGAAGAGGAATATTAAAACCAAAGGCAAAGCTGACTGTGACACTGTGGAGTGCATGATGATAAAGCACTGGTTTAGAATCCATAGAGCATTAGTTCTGCTCTGAATGGAAACTTGTGACAGAGGACAAGTGCTTGAAATTTGATTATCAATTCTACTTTGAAACTCATAAAAGCACCAAGCACCAGCCCAAGAAACTGCTGCTCTTCCCTTTTAACTCAGTGTCCATTCATTCAAGAACTGTGATATGCAAAGCTCTGGGAGATAATTCTCCAGCTGGTGCAAACCACAGTACCAGCAATGAAGTTAACCCAGCCAGGCATCCACACTGGCCCTGTGAGTTTGCTAAAAAAGCTCAACCTATTAAAAAGCTGACTCCGGTTGCTCCACCACTACTGCTTTGCTGCCTTCTGGTTTTGACCATTCAGATTAATAATTTGTTCCCCTTTCTAGAAATCAGTGGGAAGTGCTGTTGTGACAAAAGAGTTTTCATACTAGACTGGCCACATCAGTTCCCCAGATGCAGAACAGCTCAAATCTGAGAGTCTCCAGGAAAATATTCCAATGCCCTTTTACCTTCATGCACTTTCTCCAAAAAGACTGGCATGGAGTGGTGGAAGAAAAGAAATGAATCATGAGCAGAGGGTGCTTTTAGAGGGAAGGAAGAACCAAAGATTTAATATATCCAAAGATATTTATATGCTGCTGCATTTTAGCCACTGCTGGCAACCACTTGTTTTTGAGCTGTTCTAGGGCAGGCAGCTGGGTCTTGCAGCTGGTAAAAGCACACACAGCTCCATTTATCAAATGCCCTTCAGTAGTTGCTACCCCTGTCTCTCAGGTCTGCATGCTCCCGCACACAACCAAGTGTCTGAAAGGCATTTCAGCATGCCTCTGCTGTGTAATGCACATATTTCTCTTTCAAAGTAACACAGCTGCCAACACCTTAATCATTCCTTGGGGACCTTCAACACATCAGCCCTTAAGTGCTTCATTACCTCCAGCGGCTCCTGCAGAGCTCACGTCCCAGGTGAGCTGCAGAAAGCTCCCTGTCAGCCCCAGAGAGCAGCCTGAGCTGCAGCAGAGCAGGGTCTGTGCAAATCAAATCTAAGCCTATCTTCCACCACTCTTTGTTTCCGCAAGTTTGGCCTCGTTTGCTGCAAAATATCTAGGACAAAAAAGCAAGGCAGCCTCAAGAAACCACATTTGAGACTAAAATCACTGTGTGTTTCTTTTCATGAGATCCTGTGGGAGAGAAGATGCTTGCTCCTCTGTATGGACACTCTAAGGGGCTATGGAGACCAGTCAAACAACCTTCACTAAAAGCACCTGAGCTGTGTGTACGTCCCCAAAGCCTTCTTGTTTTTAAGCTAGAAACTGCTGCCTGAAGTCACAAAATACAGCATTTTGAAATTGTATTGATATGTTCTTGGCACAGAAGAAAAATAAACTGCAAATGCAACCAATACAGAAACTCGAGCTGCCCTTTGTTTCTGCAGAGCTTAAAACACTGAGGGGAAAATCTAAGCAACAAATTTCATTGATCCATGGAAAGATTCAGTCTGTTAGGACTGGTACACAGATACCAATTTTGAAATTCGCTTGAGCATGTGAAGGAATAACCTTCCCTTTGAATCTTCTAGATTGCACCATCAGGTTCCTTGATATGACACTGCTGGAGACATCATCAAAAGGAATCACTTCCAACTCAATTTCCTTTTTAAAGCAAGATACCCCAGGGCCATTTTTTGTGAAGCACCTCCACTAGGGAACAGCTTCACCTGCTCTCATCATGCCAGCCCCACTGTCCCTCCTCGGCAGCTCCCCCACCACCCAGAGCACTTCCAATTAAAAGTAACCTAAGAAGGTACATTAATCATGAAATGAATACAAACTTACACATATAAGCATGTATAGACATGTGCACAGCCCTGATTTTTTGATTCTGCATCATTAGCTCAGGAAGCTGGTAGAGGCAAAGAATAAGGAGAGAAACCAACAGTTGCTCACATGGATCAACACTTCCAGGCTCTCTCTTTTGCAGCTCATCTCACTCATACTTGTGGTTTCAACATGTGATTCACATTAGGCCCCTCTGCTCGCCATTTGATGGTTCTGCTAAACAGATGTGAATTTATTTAGTCACAGAGCCTGCTCTTTACACTGCCTCTTTGTAGAACAGATGGGCTTTTTTTTTCCCTGTTCAAGTGTTCAGATAACGATCATACCCAGTACACAGGTTTGCTTGGCAATTTCACAGGAAAAGGAACAACACATGAACACAGACACATTCTCACAGGAGCTCTTCTCGGCAGCCTGGACACAAGAGGTGATGGCTCTGATAGAGAATGCCAAACTGCAACACCAGGAACGCCCAGACAAGACCAAGATCTTCAGGGATCAGCCCCAAAAGTTCAAGCAAATGAGTGATGCACACTGCACCTGGCAGGGCCCAGAAGACAACTCCACCACACGCCCACCACAAAGCTCTCCTGTGAAAGCTTGAGTGGAGTGAGCTGAATGAAGGATAGGCTCCTGCCACACTCATGGGGACATGAAAACATGGCATCTCCTGGGACTCTTCAGCTTGGTGAAATAGCCTGGAAAAGCTATCTGCTCCCTGTGTGGGAATTCTTCTTTCTGCACTCAGAGTGCCTCTGGCACTGGATGAAGCAGAACTGCACAAAGGCCCTCTCAGAGCAGAATAAGACTGCCCACACGAGAAGTACGCTCAGAGCAGCTATTGCACTTTAAATTCACACCCTGGCTTTGTTTTGCAATGGTTTCCCTGTGCAGAAGGGCCCTGGGCTTCAGATTCAATCCCTCCTCATGTTATCAACAGCTGAGCACTGCTCCCATGTGAGGGTAGGATGTGGCCCAAACAAGGGGCCAAAGCACAATCTTGGAGGAGAAGGATGAGATTCCCATTTACTTTGCACTGTCCTGTATATGGATGCACCTCTCTATTGCTTCAGAAACAGAACACAGATGACTTCAGCCTAGCAAAGGGCCCTGCTGTGTGGGTAAATCATCTCTGCTCTACCACAGAACCCAAGGACGTGTGGACGTGGCACACATGAATGCCATGCCCACGCTTGTGCAAACATCTAATCCCTCTCCAAAAGCTGCAGTCCCATCCCTCAGACACAGTTGTGCTCTCCATGCGCTGCCCACCTGTTACAAAGATGACCTCAGTTTCTACCAGAATATACCTATGATAATTTTATATATATATATATGTATATATAATATTTACATACACACATTTTAAATGTGGTTATATTAAAATTCGGTTATCTGGAGAATGAAACTCCAAATTTCAGAAGGAAAGTAAAAGTGGAATTCTCTGCCTGAAAGGCAGCCGGGACACAGCCATTAACATCCTCCCTGGAGTCCCTAAAGCTGAACATTTACAAAAGCAGAAAAATGTGTGGCTTTCTTTAGGGGGGCATGCATACAATTACTCAATATTAAAAAGCTAGTAGGTATTAGGCAGAAAAATATTTTCAATAATAGAGGACTGGGACTGAAAAGGACAGCTGAGTCCTTGCAGGGCAACAGGCACTTCCAGCTACAAAGCACTTCATGTCTTCTGAGAGTTTTTCCTTTCTTTTTTCTTGGCAAGCTCTGAGCCGCCACAGCATAGTTTTTGTTCCTATTAATGACCGTGCCATCCAAATACCCTGTGTATGGACCATACACCAGCACTGCATTCTTTTCTACATCTTTAGAAGAAGCAAAAAAGCAAAACACTGTGAAAGAGACTTTCATAAGCATAAAGCAAATTTATGTGCCCAATTCCCAGAGGATGATTGCTTAACCTTCAGTATGAGACTTCAATAACTCTGAGCAGTCAAACAATGTACTTTCTTTCCTCTATGTGAGAGAAAGGAAATCCCCCCCGCTTTGTCCCACCTGCTCTGCAGAACTGGTGGGGCTGGTGCTCCTGCTGGGGCAACTCCAGTAACAAGACAGAACATGGCATCAGGAACAGGGCTCCCCTGCCATCCCTTCAGGAATTGTGGAAAACCTTTCCAGGAATCACTCTGCATCTCCATCCCACCACCTTCTCCGTCACCTCCACCAAGGCACGGAGGACAACATTTAGCCCCTCCTTTACAACATTTTGAGCTCAGAGACAAGGTGTGGTCTGTAAGAGCAAAGTGCACAGAGCCAAAAGGTATCCAAAATTTTAAGTACAGATACAGAGATCTCAGTGGAGGGTTAAAACTGAGGGGGAGCAGAGCTGGCAAGGGCTCATGATGGATACCAGTGAGCTGTTCAGAAGAAAATTAAGAAAACATTTTGAATCCCCTCCTAAAAGGGAACAAATAGATCCAACACTGCAACAGAAGGGGATTTTTTGCATCTCTGAACGATAGTGATTCGTTTTTATGGCCTGCGGCTGCTTGGAAAATTCAAAAGTATTTCTCTGAAGAATTCACTTGGACAAGCTTTATGGCTTTGATCAGTTAACTATTTTTTAATGCTAATCCACCCCAGTGATATTTGTCCTCCTTTTCCCCATGTGCACAGAAGCACAGACACAGACAAATACTACACAAAAGCAAACATTAGCCAGATGAACAGTCAGGAACAATGACATCCAGAGCCCATAACCAAACACCAACTCCATTCTGGTTTATTCCTTTCTATTCTAGTGGTTCAAGATCCTTTGGCCCACTACTACCCACTAAGAGAAATTTAGGAATCAGATTTTGGATTCCAGCGGGTATAATGCTCACGCAATGATTTGGCCACAACTACTCTCACTCAAAAAATTTAAATAATTTCCCCTAGAAGTTGGAATAAAGCAGATGGTTGAAAGGCCTTACACGAACCCCAGCAAGTAGTCCAAGTGCTGCCCCGTCCTCCCGACTAACAAATAAAGGTGCAGAAGTAGGGATTTGCTGACATCTAAGAAGCAGAGATTAAAACAAGCCAAGAGCAGGACTGAAATTTCCAGACACCCATCACCTCATTCTAGGCTTCCCCACGATCTCAGGTGTAGAATCTGAGTGCCAGGCTAAGCAAAATTCCATTTACAAGCTCAGCATACAAATTTGTCTTCTTGTTTAGGGCACCAAAGTCTACATGTGCACCCAGAACATGCTGGCTATCTAAGCCATTATTCAGTTACCTATCCTATTGGTTGCACCATTGTGATATCCCATGATATATTCAGCAAAAAAAATGACAATACACCAAAAAAAGCCCTGGGTAAGGGACAGTCCCTGCTCTGCAGCACCTTTGGTATTCAGGCTGCTACCTGAACTTTCCTAGCTGTCTTTGAGTAACAGATTCAGGCAGTATTTCCTGTGGCAGAGAATTACACAGGCTGATTATTCTCTGCGGAAAAGTGAAGAAATCCTGGAACCAATTTTCTGTCTCAATTGTTCCCAGAGTGCAAGAACAATCTCTTAGCCCTCTTTCTATTTTGTTCCCAAAGCCATCCAGCGCTCAGTGGGCAGAATCCATCACGATGATGCCGCAGGTCTGGGTGCTGCCAACTCTCACCCTGGTGAAACTTCACACATGAGCTGCCCAACAGGCTCCAACCAGTGCCAGTCTTGAACTTGGCCACAAAGGTTTTAGAGGTCAAAGAATGAGACAGGTGAGAAATTCAAAGTACCTGGGAAATGTTCAGTCCTAGGTAGGAGCAGGCTTATCTCAACAGACTGACACAAATGAAGTGTTTCTGATGCACACTTATTAACCTCATTCTTTTAAAATTCACTCACAGACATGTGGTGGGATTCTTGGGGTATCCTGTGCAGGGGCAGGACTTAGACCCTATGATCTGGATCCACCCTTCCAACTCGCCATATTCTATGACTAATTTGAAAAAAAAAAAAAAACAAGAAAGATCAGCTATACTTGAGAATTGTGCATCACAGACAAGGTACCTAAGGATCATTTTCTCAAACTAAAAATTTCATTATCATGGGGGAAAGAAAAAAAAGGACTAATATTTTCTACGGGGATAAACCACCACACTTCTAAGACAAAATCTAAGAGCTGATGGCTTTCTACCAGAGCCTGAAACTATTCTCTGCAAAACCAATATAAGACCAACCCACAAAGCAGGGAAGAACTGAGTACCACATACCAATCTACACCCCTCTGCATACACTGCAGCCTCAGTCACTCCAAATATGAATTTTTCAACATTTTGGCAACAAGCACTATTCACCCAGGTACATGCCCACACTCCGAATTATTCAATCAGAACCTTATTTTCCACCCAAAAGAATTTTGATATAAAATACTCAATTCGGCCATATCAGTGCGGCTTAAACATCAGTCAAAATATTTTCTTGAATTGACTCCATCAGTGCCAGAGCACGAGAACAACCTCTTTAAATAATCTGCCTCCAAAGGCAGGTACTGACTTTTCGATTGTGTCTTTTTTTTTTTTTTTTAATAAAAGTAACATTAAAAATATTGTTACTTCACAGACAGCGCTGCTGAGGGAGGGGCAGAAAAGGACTGGGGGCCTGCTGCAGAATCGCACGGCCAGTCTTAGTATCACTTCAATTTTCAAACGAGGAAATTGGTAGTAAACAACTTTTTCCTTGTACACAAACATTTTTAATTTCATGCCTTGCTAATCATACATCTGTTAGAGCTCCTTTCCATCCATTTCACTAACGATAATAAAAGAAAAATCGTCGCACTAAAAATGTGGTTTGTCTGAAATGAAAACTGAGCAATAATCAATGTTCCTCTGCGGGATGAGGAAATGCAGCACTGGCCTGATGGAGGTGACAAAGACATGGTTTCAAAAGGGACGCCTTCACACATGCCTTGCCAGTGGCCCCTGCTGCTGGCAGCCCCTCTGCACCCCTGTGTTTGTGTAAGAGCCCTTTGGGACTTGTTCACCCGGCATCTTCTCCCAGGCTTCCTGGTGGCCCACACCAGGCACCACCACCAGCAAAGCCTCTCCTGCTGTCATCACCTCACTCACCAGCACCTCCTTCCCCTGCTTTCTTCCCCTCTGTTTTTACTTCACCTCCTCTATCAGCAGGACATTAATGTGACAAATGCTATAGCACTGCCCTCACCTTCCCAAATCTCCCAGTGGGCCTCAGCATATCAGTGCCACATATATGCAGTGTCTTTACCTGGGCCTTCCACACACAAGAGCTCGCTGATGTGCTGCTCAAAAGTGCACTTAAAAATGCACTTAAATATGTGACCACATCCCTGAAAACAACCCCTTATCACCTCTTCAGTAACATTAGTGCAAGTGTTGAAGTTGTTATTTAATAGACGTGCCCAGCTGAAATTCCAAGTTAATCAGGCCCCCAGAAACACCCACAATCAAGACCAATTGATTTGGCCTTAGAAATAATTTTTTTAATGATAAGACATCAGAAAGAATTGCCCAGAGAAGCTATGGATGTACCATTCCTGGAAGTGTTCAAAACCAGGTTGGACAGGGCTTGGAAAAGCCTGATCTAGTGGAAGGTGTCCCTGCCCATCACAGGGGAGTTCAAACTGAAGGGTTTTCAAAATTCCCTTCCAATCCTTTCTATGATTTTTTGATTCTAAGATTTACTGTCTTGCACTGCCCACACTCCTCTTTTCTGGACTGCTGACACACAGCTTTTGCCTTTTTAGACTCATCCTATTCCCATAGCTGTGCTGGGCCAACTCCAACTCAGAAATATTGCACTTGTAAGACCTACGCAATGGTAACTGAGAGTTTTAACAAGCAGTAAGAATCCATCTGAAGCCTTAGGCAATGTGGCACAAAGATATTCTGGGGAGAGGTACATGACTCTGCTACACCTGGGATTCCTCTCTGGCCTCCAGTCCTCACATTAGCATGCTGAACCCTCTGCTCCTTCCAGAGGCTGCTTTCTAAAGCACACTTACCTACATAAGCTCTCCCTTGTCTTCACCAGAAGTGCAGTTGTTTGACTAATCGGCTTTAAGAAGACTTGTGAGTTAACTAATATCAATTAATTACTCCCATTTTGGAGATAAGCAAACAAAAGAATAAAAAAAGCAAAGCATTTTGGTCTAAATTAGTGGAAGGGAAATCAGAGCCCAAACCCACTCCTTGACGTGGGTCCAGAGTAATCAAAGGCACTGGGGAGGGGACCTTGGCATCCCCAGCCCCCTGCCTCCTGCTCAAGAAGCAACACCAGCCCTTCAGCTCATCGAGGATGCACAGGTAGCCTCGAGATCTTTATTTCACTTGTGCCCTCATGCCAAAGCTGCAGGGATTAGAAATGCTACAGTACAAATCAGCTTTTTATTACTCAAGAGACAGTGTTAGCCCAGCTGCCCCAAATGCAGTTACCCCAGAGGAATCAGCACCACTCCACCATGCTCACAAGAGAGACATGATCCAAACCAGGCTGTACCTAAGATTAGGTGACTAAGACCAGCAAGAACACAGACACTGACACATCCCTCCTGTCCATAAACAAAAGCATTCAGCTCTGGATTCTTCTGACCTCTAATCAGAGTGCACTCAGTCAAACAACCCTGCCAGAATTAACAGGGAGAAGGGAGGGGAAAAGAATAAAAAAAGACTTTGTCGAGCAAAAGTACTCTTAGACACATTTGATGTAATAGTCATATGATTAACAAACTGTCATATCAAAGTTTTCTGCAAAGTAGGAACACTCTGACAGTTCATATTTTAAAAACTGACATTTTGATTCATTACTGTAAATAGCACTCTGTATTAAATATTATGACAAGGCATACAGTGTATTTTTTGAGCTCTGTAACATTTAGGAAGTACTGAATTTTTTTAGCTTTTTTTTTTTTAAGCACGTATAATAGCAAAAGCAGTTAAAGCAGAACTCCAAGAAAGCTTCTAGACGAGAGAATCATGATTTCTGAAATAACCTACTTCTCTGCTGTCATCTCAAGCACTGTTGGGAACTTAGGCCCACAAGGATCTTAATGTACTGTTTGCATAATAAAATAGGGAATTGTTTCACAGAACAAAAGAGCTATAAGGAAAGTGGCTACATTAAATAATATAAAATTACTCACTAGCAAATCATCCTGAAGCTGGCATAAGAGGGAGAGCACTAAAAGGTGCCAAATTTCCACTCAGAATGAATATCCGAGTGCTGGTTCATAGCGAAGATAAAGAATGCAGTGCCCAAATGACTGCCCCAATGTGCATCTTGCTCATCCCCTCAGTCTTCAGCCATGTGTTCTGTCCCCTCCTGCAGCCCAGCAGGGCCATGCCCATCCCAGACAGAGGCAGCACTCCCTCACTGCTGGGGTGGGCAGGAAGTGCTGCCCCATCGGAGCTACCAAGGACATCATGGACAGGGGTCCACAGCAGGACAGCTCCCACTGCAGAGGAGCTGTGAGCCACCAGAGCTCATCAGCCAAGACAAGTTAATCCCTTTACAGCTCCCTGCTTACGGATCTCTTTCACTGGATCACCAGTATCAGGGCAAACAGGACTGGGAAACAATACTGCCAGTGTTCTGCATTTCCTGAAAAGCAAACCGCTCAATGGAGAAATTAAAAATAACAGCCCAAGCTAACACAAAGTTCTTGCTAGAGCTGCAGAGGAAAACCAGAGGCTGCCTAGCTGTCTGCAAGAACCTCAGGTGTTATGAGGACTGAAGCCCAGTGCTTTGAAAAAAAAAATGGTTACCATTATCATTGCTTGCAGGCAGCTGCAAGTGGAGTCCTGGGCTCCGTCTCCTGACTGCCATAAACATGAGCCCGGAGCCTACCTCAGGACATGATGAGACTGTCACGCACCCTGAAGATGAATCATGCCACTGTTTCAGCAGGGGCTTGATCCAGTACAACCTGTCTTTCCCCAGGAGCAGCTACACATGCCTCACATGCTGGAAATCTTGTGGATGTGTCTGTATGCCAGCAAGTGTGGTAGTAGTAGTGGTCTAGCCAGACATCCAAAACATATTGGCACCACTATAATTTGTCCATTCACCAATATGTTTTCCTAAAAACGCCCATATGCTTTTCCTGCAGTTCCCATATGCTGTTGCAAAGAGAAACAAAAACATTTTGTTAGTCGCAAGCAATTGATCACCACATATTTCACAGAAGTCAAGTAGAAAAACAAAAACAACAACAAAAAAAAAAGCAGTCAGCTGCTTCCTCCTCCTCCTCTCTGTTCACAGAGAGAACTGTGAAGAGCAGGAAAAAATTCAGCCCACAGCAAAATACACACACCGCTCATTTTTTTTGCACTGCAAGATATTCTAGGAATTACAGGAGGAATCTTCATTAAAAACAAGCTATCAAGGATCTGGCAGCCGGTGGCATTCCAGACAGTAATTCAGCATCGAGTGCTCGGCCCAGTGCTCAGCGCTCACTCGGTCCTCGCCGCAGGCAGCGCAGCCCACAGGAATCCACGCTCCTGGGGAAGCACTGCAAACGAGCCAGGGGTGGGAGGACAGGGTGGTAAAGAGGTTACAGCCCTTCCAATTCACAGGACAGCTCATGTGAGGCCAAATCTCCCTCTCTGTGTAGGTATAAAGCCCCCTCTCACACGCAGGGCTTCCCAGGGAGGTGCTGCCTTGCCAAGGCAAATCCCAAAGCAGCGGGCGGGCAAGGGGAGCGGGCAGGCTTGGTTCAGCTGGGAGCAGGCACGTGGGTGTACAAGTATGTGTGTGTCAAGGCTGGAGCATGTGGGAACCGTAGCTATCTAGTTAAAGACTCATTAAGAAACAGCAGACCCAGGGCCAACGTTCAAAGAGGAGCAACGCAAAACATCTCTCTGGAGAAAGATTAGCGTGTGTTCTTCTTTACACAAATAAAATTAAAGAGAGACTCATAATACAGACAAATCAATTAACTTCTGAAAAGCCAAGGGCACTGCATGCAAGAGCAGACAAGAGGGGAAAAGCTTTGTTACAGGGCCACCAAAGCAGTGCATAGGCTTTCTTCCCTGGAAAAGCAATTCAGCTATTGCTGCGTGAAGTTCTGATGTTAGTCCCAGCTGCATCACGCTCATTGTTACAGGGACACAGCTGCTTCCTTCCCAACATGGCCATATCCATACCTATATATCACCATAACCTTATGCACCAAGGGCTGGGGGTCATCTTCACAGAGACTGTGGAAAATACCTGAGGGCAGAGGTCAAAAGACTACAGGAGTGCTTAAATCAACAGTTCCAGCCTATAAAGAAAGAGTTCAAAGCTGATTTTCTATATAGGATACTCAGAACAGCACATACCCTTCTATCACAATAAAACTTTCTGTGATGCAGTCCCATGTTCAACAGTTCTCCCACGAATTTTACCAGGAATGCTCTTTGCAAAGCTGGTGTTTTCTTGCTATGATCTAATCTCACACTAAACCTAATGAGAGACCAGATGCAACAGGTCAAGAGCCCAATTTTTCACCGAAATGAAGCTGAAAACCCAGTCAAGAGAAAAGAAATCAATCTCTTGCACAGGACACAGAGTAAAAAACCAATTTGTCAGACACAGCTTGCTTCACAAGATACATTTTATGATATGTTTTTGTCTTGAGAGGAGTTGTAAGCACCTGAAAAATCTGACTTCACCACTCACAAATGTATTGATGTTGTTGCTCAAGGGCTGACTAGAAAGCAAAACTAACACTATCTCATTAGTTAACATAAGGACATATTTAGTTAATATAATAATGGGCTTCTTCCTAGATTTCATATTTACAGGAACCCACTGGGATGGTTTATTAAACCTAGTCAGGAAAGCTACCACAGAAAGAGTGAGACTAGCAGAAGAGCTATTAATCTTCCATAGCCAGCAACTGGGAAGATCAGGCCTTGAACCAAATTCTATACTCTTGCTATTAATCTCCTGTCCTCTACTTATTAATCCCTGGTCTGTCTTTGTCTGTCAACATTTATTAATGGCCCCAACTGTTTGCAGTAAACAGGATACTGAAATCTCATCTCCAGCTAGACATAATTTACCCACAAAAAAAAAAAAAAAAAAAAAAAAAAAAAAACAACACAAAATTAGACTCAAGAAGAGGGTAAAGGCAGAAAGTAGGGATGTGCATTGTGTATCAGAGGAGAAGAATGAAAGCACAATTCAACTCAGTAACAGAACAGAGTGTTCACTGTTCCTGATTTTGGCCTGCCACACAAACGTCTCATGGTCCTAAAGTCAGGTAACAGCACAGCAAACAAAGAAGCTCCACTGGTCAAAACCACCAGGGTAGTTGGTCACCCATTCTCCACTTCTCAGCAGGGCTGCACAAGCAGCTTCCTTCCTCTCATTGCCACAACCTTGCAGCACCTCGAGCACCTTTCTGTGCAACTGAGAGAGGCTTGAGGACAGACCCACTGCCCTGACACTGGTCCTGTTCTGCAATCTTATCCTTCCTGCAATCAAACCATTATATCATGAGATGGGCACAAAGGACAGTTTGTGTCCTACACATAATCCAACAAGGGACTCCCACAATACTTTGGGGTGGTTCATCACAGTGATCCTTATGTCACAGCTAAATATTGTATCTCCAGTGAATTTGACAGAATTGGCAATTCTGAAGAATGAGTTAATTTGCTCTTCACATTAATTTCTATTTTTCCACTGAAAGACAGTTAGATTTAGTTAACAATACAGCCATCTCTCCATCACCAGCTGGGAACATCTACAGCCTGCAGAGAGCCACATCATGGATGGGGAATGAGTTCAGGTCCACAAGAAAGACAGCTTTGTTCAAAAAAGAGATTAAAGCAACATGACCCACAGGACCAAGCAATTGTTCCCATGCAACACTCCCAAACTGCATGTTTGTTACCCAGGAACAGTAAAACCACCTCAAGCCTCCTGGGCAGGCTGGCATTCCACCACCCCAGGCTCTGGAGAAATGCCCATCAGTTGCTGAAGGGGCGAACATGGTACCGAGATCTCCCGCTGTCCCTGAACTCAGCAGCTGGCAAAAGCTCTGCGAGTTGATCCATTCCTCACCTGGAAGAAGGCAGTCTGGGAAGTCAGGCACCCAGTCGGATGTACAGACAGGCTCTTCCAAGGGACCTCTGTGGGTGCAAACAGAAAGGTCAGAATCAATGTTTTGCTCATCGTAAAAGCAAAAAGTAAATCAAGCTGGCTGTAACACCCCACCAAGAAAACATGCCCCAAAAGGGCATGTAAGGCCAGCTGCCCTCCTCTACAGAGCAGACCAGAGCCTTTTTTCCTCCCCTCTGACAAAACTCATGTGTCAGTCTGTCCCTGTTTTGACCCATGTAGGGGTTTTTCACATGTTGGCAGCACAGATCACATCTGAGCAAGCGTTTGAGTAGCTGAGGTTTATTTGAAAGAGAAGCTACTTGTTTTAAATCACTGCAGAGCTGGTGAAAGGCACTGACGTAAGGGCTGCAGGTAACAAAGTCTCTTTCAAAGCCTGACCAGACGCCCTTCTGCCTCTCCAGCTTAAAGGGCCTCTTCTTCCCAAGCCTCAGCCACCTCAAGGCCAAGCATGAGTCACTCCCACAGCATTGGCTTTGCCATGCGAGCATCAAGGAGCACCAAAGCGGAGATGGGATGCATTAAACACACAACCATTGTGGAAAAAGCCAGGGTGGGTCAGCCCAAACTCTACCTCCACCTCCAGCCCTGGTTTCCTTTCTGGTTGCCTCCAAAGACACGCAACTAAAGTGAAAACACAGTTTTTTTTAATTACCACAAGCTTTTTTTCAACCAGCAGTCTTTAATACTTCCAGCTTATTGATATCCAAGCTTACTCTGATGTTTTCTATTTCCTTTATTCTCATTCTTGGAGAAGAAATGAGCAAGTTTAAAAAGTACTAGTGATGATTAGTGAAAGGTCCACCTCCGCATACCACTGAAATCCCAGCCCACCATGCTCCTGGTGTCACCAGGTGACCCCCAGATTCTCCTAACTGCATCCTCACCCCTATTTTCCGGAGATCATCTAAGGATCAAGTCATTAAAGAGAAGGAGAGACACCTCTAGCCAGTTACATATATTATTTTTTTAATGAAGCCAGGCTAAAACTCATTATCCCCACCATCGGCTCTCTTGCTCAGGAGAACTAGGTCTGGCAGGGCAGCAGCTTGCCCTCCTGGTCTGTGGTGAAGGAAGGGCAGCAGAATTTCAGCAGTTGCTTCAGATCCACACCGAAGCACAAAAAGCAGAGAAAAAATTTCCTGAGAACCTGCCCACACAGACACTGGATATTCTTTTCATATTTGCCATGACAAAAAATTCACGTTAACATTTTTGCAAGCACTGTAAGCCTGTATCAAGTATCAGCAAAGAGGCAGACAGGTGTCCTGACCACAGAGGAGACAGCATATGCAAACAGTTTGGAATTTATTACTATTATTTTTTAAAGGGAGAAGCAAATCCCAGAGATTTTTCTGTGCATGATACATTTTCTGCTCCCTGTTTGATGTTGCTTTCAGACTTCAGACTTCAAATAGCTAACACTAACCTATGTATCAAGCCTGCTTTAAACTGATGCCCCTTATGTGACCAGAAATGAATGCATGGTGAATCACTTATGCCACACACAGTGGGGGTGATGAGCAGTGGTCCACGTCTCCAAACCGCTGCATGGACACGGATAAGCTAGGGAAAAGGAGATCCCAGCTCTACATCAGAGCCAGATAACTCAGCATAATGCCTTTGCATTTTTGGAGCTCACAGCACAAGCTCCAGGTCAACAGCCCAACCACAAGCCAGGGAGAACAACCCAAGCACTGGCATTTTCTGCAAGGTGTGGAGAGAGAGACATAATCTGCATAGGCTGCACTTCCACTCTCTCTTGCCTGCCTTTAGGAGATGCTTAAGAGAGCCTGCATTTTAATTAGCAGCCCCAGCCAAGGGAATCTGATCTTGACAGTAAGGCAAAGGGAGCAACCCAAACTTACAGACTTCAGGCTATGTGGGTCCCAGCTCTTCACTCCTCTGCTGACATTACTGCTTACAGAAATTAAATCAAAACCCCACTTAACTTCAGAGAGGTTGCAATTTGCATCTAAAGCACTGCCTAAGTAAGCCTCAGTTGTAATAAACAAATACAGCTCCACTGAAATCCAAGGAGTTATTCTGAGTTTGTCTGGTTACACATGTGCAGACCCATAAACATTACAGCTCATCCAACTTCCAGCTAAATACCTTCTAATAGAAGACCATTATCCTTGTCAGATGGATTGGGATAACTTGTTTAAAGCACTCTTGAATAGTCATTAGGATCACTGGGTTTTGGTGGTTATATTTTAAGAATAAACCCTAGCAGCTATTAAACACTGGAACAAGACATGTTAACAGTCCACAAACAGAGCTGGAGTGGAAATTTAACTATGGTTTGGGATTTTCATTGGGAAATTAGTAAAACGGAGAGAAGAAAGAAAATACAAAAATTAAACTGAGCTGTGCATACAGACTGAGAAATCAACCACATTATTTGACAGGTAATGAATGAAAAAGAAAGGGAAGAAAGAAGCAAAATCATGCAATTCTGTCCTCCTTTTGAGCCTTATTAAAATGTCTGGTATAGTGCACAGACAAGATGTTGTGCAGCCAAGGAAATAACAGATACATTTTCCTGGCTGTCACTGTCCCTAATAGCTGACCTCAGGGTGGACTCCACTCCCTGGAGCCTTCCTCAGCCTCCTTGTAATAAACCACCCCAGTGGCAAACCTATGCTGGCTGTGCTCCCCAGGAGCAGAGCAGCACCCCTCACCAGTTTTACAGCTCTCTGCCCAGGGGTGAACACCACTACACTCATGCCAGGGACACACCACTGCCTCTTTAAACCATCTCACCAACTGGACTGGTTCCCTCCAGCAAAAGGCCACTCCATCTGCTGTAACCAATCTCCTGTTCAGACTGCTGCTTTGCCACAGCTTTGCTGATAAAGGAGAATTCTGTTTTGTTTGGGTTTTTTTCACTTCTCCTGAATGAATTATATTGCCAAGAATCAATTAACAGCCAAGCTTAAGACAGGGAGAAATGGAGGAGTCTTGTTTCACATTTTACAGAAAATACATGAACATCCCAGGCCCTGCCATGGGATTCAGGTGCCAATTATGAAAGGCCATCAACACCTCACCACAAAGAAGCAAGCCCCTTTTAGCAGCTCCTCAACCTGTGAGCCTTCTGAAGCCTTTCCAGCTCTGACCAGGAAAACTCAGCCAGGTAGAGGGGCAGTGGGGAACATTTGAGCTTTTTCCTCATCTGACTTTCATTTTATTCATTTATCACTCTGATCCACACATGTCCAGACATGGATCTGAAGCCAGTGTGCCAGGCAAGGCAGTGGCAGTGCCAGGTCCTGTACTAAGAGTGTAACAAGGGCACTGTGGTGCCAGCCCCTATCACACAGCCTTTAGGCTGTAGGCTGGCAGCAGATGGGGGCCACACGCCCCAGCTGCTCTTCTGGGCTAGCACATCACCACACTTGCAGGTATGGTTGTCACACCCACACAGGTTCCTGTGCCGACCACAGCTCTCTCCTGGCTCAGAAGGGAAAGGGCAGAGAGTAGCACAGACACTCCACACCCACCCACCATCAGTGTGTGCACAGGGGTGCTGGGAAACAGGCTTATTTAGAGCTCCACAGAGTGCACTCCATCGTAATTCCCTCCTTCGCTTCCAGCCCTGGATGAAGCCTTAAAAAATCCATAGCTCCAGACAGCTAGCCCACACACTGCTATTCCAGCTCAGCAGGGAGAGGGTGAGCTCAAGTTTGCCAGTCAAATTGGAAGGAACAAAAAAAAAAATTAGTAGTAGTATTTTGTTAAAATCAAAGAAATACACCCCCATCAAATCAAAGACAAAACAGAAGGAATTATCTGGAGAAACAGTCCCTGCTATTGCTTCCATGGCCGAGAGTTGTTACCTGTTTTAAACCAAAACTTGGGTAGCTCAGGGGCAGGGGGAGAGCCATCACAGCCTGCCAGTGTCATGCACCATAGCACTGTCCTCCTGTACCACAGTGCCACTGAACCCTGACAGCAGCTCTTCTGGGAGAAAGTGTTTGGACACACTGCTCATGGCTGCCCAGCCCTGCTGGCTGAGCTGGATCTGCAGGGACAAACATCTGGGACAAAAACCACACACATTCCTCTTGCACTGCAAATCAATAGCCACAAGTACACAGGAGCTCCCAGCACATCTAGTACCCAAGCAGAAGTGGCTGCCAGCCCCTCACCCAAGCCCCTGCAACACACATTGTGGGCAGGTTTCGTGCTTGACAAGGACCCTCTTTCCACCAGCCAATGTTGGAGATTCCCAGAGAGACCAAAGAGAAAGTCAGGCATAGCTCAAATAAGCACCTGGATCTACAAACAACAGATTAAATTCTCAAGCTACAAAACTATGTTTTAGCAAAAGTGCAATTGAACTCCATGTACTTGTTACATTTCTAAATATACTCTGGTTGTCAAGACAACAAAGAGACTGATGGATCTCTAAAGTGTACTGTATCCATTTAATTGTCAGTATTTCAAACTGACTCAAGGAGGGAAAAAAACTGCTGCGTGATAAGTCTAATTGTCATGGTTACCACTGGCTAACCCCATAATAAAAATATATATATATTCTGGCTAAATGTGCCAAGCCATGTGAGGAGCAGATGGGAGACATTCTCATTACTGCAACAGCCTCCACTGGAAAACTAAACTTGAGGAAATATGTGAGAGACTTTACAGAGATCTTAGACACAACAGACACTGTGGGCTGCATCTTCCCAGCCGTTTGGCAGCAGCTCCCAAGGCTTTTCCGCTGTGCTTATCCGCCCCAAGCGTGTTGGGACAGCCCATAGGGCTGGGGCTGCCTCACTTGTGAACATTCTGGTTTGGGGATCTCATCCCTCACTGAAGAAAGCCTGATATGTGAGTTGTTACTTCTTAAAAGCCTCTGACAACATCTGATGGGCAGCCACATGGGCTTTGCACTCACCCCCCGCCCTCCTCCTCTCTCCTGATGGCAATACCCAAGCCCACAGGAATGGCTGTGCCAGGAGACTGCTTCAGCCTGGATCTTCTGCTCTCACACTGTTAACAGCTAAACCAAGGGCTATGTCCAGGCTTGGAAACGAGAAAACATGTGGAAAGAAACAGGCCACTACTGCAAATACACCTGCCTGAGGCTGAGTTAGGAAGTGTCAATGACCCCCAGCCAGCCTGTGCAACCCATCTGGTAAGTGTGAGCCAGCAGTGTGAAGAGCTCCACTACTCGCATGAGGTCCCTCCTGAAAGCAATATTTTTCAAGAAGAACCCTTAAACATTGGCTTTTGACATGGATCGCCTCCAAAATATCATCTAAGTTATCTACCTGGATATACAACAATTGTCACTTTCCTTCACTGATAAGAACTCCTTCCCTACACTCAGTATTAACTTTTCTTTCACTAAACCAAAGTTAAAGTTGCAGGAGAAAGGCATCAATGTCATCCAGGTATGAGAACCAATTCACCTGTTGAGCACTGACTTAAGATTTTGACTCAATGAGCCTTTTGGGTTCCTTCCAAATCAAAATATTCTGTGATTCTGTGATTCCACTGAAAGGGGAGTTTCCAATTAGTCTGAAGCTTACCCAACATTTTTGACAGAAGTCATCTCAAAGTTGAATCATCCTTAAAATCTCCCCCAAACTGTTGCACTCCTTCACACAGATAAAAACTCTGCCTCTCTGCTGTCAGACACTTTCAGGGAAACCATAAGGTGTTGCCTAAAACCATCTTCAAGAGTGCCACAAAGTAAAATCTGGTCGGAAAACACTGCTTAAGAGAAACGCCACTTTCCAGGCGCCTCAAGCAACACATCTGAGTTCGTGATATTTTCCCTGGAGCTTGCCCCTGCTCATTATCAAGATGAACAATTTCTGAATTCCAAATATGAGATTCTCAGTGATCTAAAATGAACTTTCATGCCTACCAATCACAGTCACTGTGTGGTTCACCTCTTGTGCTGATTCAGAGTGGTCTGTGCCTGGAGATGGGCAGTGAATGTCAAAACAGAAGTAGCACAGAAGAGTCATCTCTGGAGCTTGTGTGATAGTTATTTCAAATAGTACTTAAATTAGGAGATTAAAACAAGTCTTGGGCACAAAGAAGCCTATGGTCTAACAAAAGTCAAAAGGACCTAGAAGCAACTGGGTTTTTACAAGTATTTGGACACACCCAAGACAATGCAGCATCAATATTTTGTCCCTAGATGAATTTCAAAACTAAGCATTACCCATAACGAACTTTAAAGACATTATAGTCCTGAAAGCTGTATCCAGATCTTAACTGAACTGAAATCCCAAACAACCAAAAGCTTAAAATCACATTTCTATTGCAACACCATGCAGGTGCAGGAACCTAAGTTTGGTTTTCCTGTTACTGAAAGTGCTTGCCTAAGGCACCATGCTTTTACAGTTATGGCTTTGGGACAACTGTTACATTCTGTACCAATAAAATATGTGCTCTCTGGAGCAAACTCCCCAGGATGACTCCTTTGCTTTGGCACAAATGGACTCATTTGGTTTAGATAAAAGGATGTTCCCTTGCATCATTTTCATTTGATTTTTTTTTTTTTTTTTTTTGTAAGATAGAGAAACAGTTAATTTTGCTAAATGAGTTCTCTGTTGCCATGACTTCACTGCAGACAAACACAAAGCCATCAAGCTCCTTTTCCTTGGGCGCTGTTTTTTTTAAACAGGTATTTGATCATCTTGATTCTCTTGCTTCTTTTCTCAACATCTGGATTCCCAGCAATATTCTGCAGTCAGACAGATACATAATGGCTATATCTACTCAGTAAATTAGAGATATTCCTGCACATACTCATCCCCTCAGAATCCACTTCTGCCAGCTGTCCCAATGTACCCTCTGTGACTCCACAAGCAGGGCAGCACTGTCTGCAACAGCAGGCAGCAAATCTCTTCAAATGAAACCCTAAATTATGGGATGAGATCCTCAAAATTGTAATTCCCATGCTCCCAACCAAGGGGTAGCCAGCAGGTGCCTACTCACCAACAAGCCAGGCTGCTGCCCAGGCTTTTGACCCACTCCGAAACCAGAAGCCCAAAGTTCTTCCCACTGCCTCAGTTTCTCCAGTGGATGAAAAAGGCTGCACATGCATCATCCATGGGGTGTTACAACATGAGTTAATATTCATGGAGTACACTAGGGATTAAGAGTATTATAGACTTTACTGAGGGAGAGAGCTTTTTCTTTTTAATGTTTGCATTGAATAGTCAGACTAAGTAGAAACAGCATTTGTAGCCTACAGCCATTATCCTAGTAAATGGCTTATTACAGCACGCAGCCTACCAGCTCACCTCCAACCAGTCTCGCTTAAACGCATGTAGGTGGAAGTGCTGCTCATTCCAAAGAACTTTATTTTTCACTGTCTCTGTCTGATGGAGACTCTGGATAGCTGGCTCACAAGACAGGGCTTAGGATATAAATATTTCAGTACGAGCTTGTTGTTCAGTACCTATTTACAGCAATCACAGAACAATTAATTACCTCCCATCTAAGACTAATTCTCGTCTCTCCCGAAAAGGGGGGTGAGTTTTGTCCCAAGACTTTCAATTTCCTGATGAGTCACAGCAGACACACTACAATAAGCTCAATACTTCAATCAGACTGTTTCTTATCCAGATATATTCAATACATCACTAAGATGTGGAGTGTGCTATTTTGAGGGCTGATTTCAGGCATTGTATGCATAATGCTTTCTCATCTGAACACGCGCTCTCTCCTGGATGAGACAGATGTACGTCCTACACCACCATCCCCTCTGCCCCCCCAAATCCTACAGGTAAATAAACACTGCAAAAGCAGAAAGTAAAGAATTTGGTGCACTGATTTCTACAACACGCAGCCCTCTCTCCCACTTTGCTAGTTCATTCCCTGTCCTTTGGCAATAAAATAACTTATGTGACAGCAGCATCTGACAAGAAGAAAACATCAGCAGACTGCACGGGTTGCAACAAGCCCACAGCGTCTTACTTTCTTCATTCTAGGGCCAAGAATCATACATTTCTTGTTCTGCCCTAAGGAACAACTCTGCATCTCTGTATGAATCCTCAGCTGTCCCCAGTTCCCACGCCATCCACTCACATGCTCCTGGGCTCCATCAGGCAGGCAGCAGACACTTTGCCCACCCTCCAGCAACACAGGTTATAGGGATCAGCAGGTGCCCTGTGGTCCTCATTATTTACTTAATTTAACAGACTTAGATATAATTTATTGTGTCAATTGGGCAATTGTTCCCAGCTGGGTCACTTGGGCTTACAACAGGTTGCACTCTGCCTCAGCCTGACCACAGCCAGCTGAGAAAACTGCCTCATCCAAGCAGACTGAAGAGCAGAGCCATGGTGACATCTCCCTGGGCCATGTGCATGCCTGGGTTCTCACAAGAAATGCAGCTAAAAGCTCCCAAACACCAAAAGCTGCCTAAAAAATGTGTGGCTACGATGACAAATAGGTTAAGAACATAATGTTTGGGTGGCAGACTGGGTACAATGACAGCTGTGCTGTTGGTTGTAGAGCTGCTGCTGTACCATCAAGGACATCAGCTGCTCTAACAGCAGCCACAGCACAAACACTACCTCGAGACTACCCCTGTGCTAACTACAACAGCAGTTTTCCCCCTGGCACAACTGGACTGTGCAAAAAGTTTCTGCACAAACAGCAGCAGTGCCAGTTTCTGCCAAGCCCATGCTAATTGCAAGTGATTCCAGCTCAAATGCTCTTAAGTCAGAAAGTATTCAGGTGATGTGTAACCAAGGTCTCACATTTGTCTCACCAGCTCTCCTGTGCTGAATGAACTTACCATCAGCTATGACGATCTGTCACAGTCTCTTTTCTTTTTTCCTCCTTGGAAAAACCTTTCTCATAAATTCTTATTTTATGCCAACAAAATTGCAGAACATTTTCAATCCTCAGAACGTCCTCAGACTATTGGCGTAACTGAACTGCCACAGCAGCACAGAGGACATGGTCACCAGTACTCCATTTAAGGCAGCAGATCTTCCAAGCTTCAGCAGCTCCTCAGGTGCTACTTTAAAAGTGTCAATGTCTTCTCATTTATCTCAAAACCTGAGAGCACCTTAGGAACGTTCAAATAGTTTCACAAACTCTGAAAATGAAAAGGGTGAATGGGGAAGGAGCATTTCACCTGCCCAAGCCCAGCTTGGAAGGACCAAGAAAAGAAACAGACTGACCTGGGTTTTAAGTTTAAAACATGGTAAAAAACATGGTTTAAAACATCCTCTTGAGTAGGCTTAGTTAGGTCACTTTAACTAAGGTGAGAATATTCATCTATATATTATGATTTCCATTAAATACACTATTATATCAGTCTGGGTGCTTATTGTTTAGGCACCAGGCTTCACAAGAGCGACAAGGACATTCACTTTGAGCTGCAGGTGACAGAGCAAGACAACCCTGAATACACACAAGACCCCAGCTGGAATCTCAGCATCCCTTCTCTTCATTTTTTGAGTACCTGTGGTAAAGTCTCTTGAGGAAGTTTGCACTGGACTATCCAGTTCTAACCAGAACAGAAACATCTGCTACACTGTGCAGTTTTTCTCTCCCCTGGATGGCAACCAGCTCCCTTGGAGAAAGCATCAGGCAGGACCAGAGACCATGAGCTGATGGCTTTGGCCATGCTGCAGAAGGTGCTTGTGGAGTCACTGCCCCAACACTAGTGCCAGTAACTTCCTTAAAACTAATGTTATGAATAATGAGAAAATATAGGACTACAAAAAAAAAAAAAATTCCTCAACTTAAAAGGGATCATAAATTATCTTTCTGGGTTTTTTTGAGAACAATGCTAGTAGCATATGGGTCTGCAGCCCAAAGAGACAACTGAGGAGATTCAAGCTCATCTGATATTCTTAAAACGTACAAGACCAGGTTCCTCCCATGCCAGGAAAGTCCAAGTGTCTTCCTGAAAAGCCATTTGGAAAGTTTCGAAATGCAGTAGGAGAAAAATAATCCTGCATGGTCCACGCCTGTTTTTCCCTTTCCTCCCATTAGCGGATGGGGAGAATGTTGGATTAGAGCAATACAACATTTCAATTTGAATATGAATCACTCCTCTGGTGAGAAAACAAAACAGAAGCCCATTTCATATGAGCCTTATCTGAAGATATAATGAAAACCAACACATGTAACAGGAGCAATTGAAATAAAACATGGTGAAAATACTGCCTCAGACAAACAAACAACAACACTTTCCATTCTAGAAGTTCCCAAATTGCTTTACAAACTCATAGAGCCAGGAATAATTTCATCTGCCACTGAAACATGGCTATCTCTGGATGGGTACTCAGCATCATGCTTTAGATGGATGGAAGAATGTCATCAAACAGGAACTGTGAGAGAGTTTGGGGCACCATGATCCTTCAGTAGGAACTGCACCAATCTTCTGCAAAGTGGAAGCTCGGTTTAATTTTGACTTTTACCATTCAAAGTGCCACCATGTGGGGCAAGCACCTGAACATGTACTACATGTTGTACTTAAAATCTAAGTGACTGGATGTATAAACATGGAAATCCATCTCATGTATGCTAGTATTCTCCAACTTCTGACTCAAAAGCAAGAAAACAGCAGCTAGGTAGAGGATTAAAATTTCTGAACCTGCCTGGGGAATACAAATTAATTTCTTATCATCACACAAAGCTGAAGGGTCTGGATTTCCTTCCCTTGGTTCAGCCACTCTCTCCAGATGGAGTTTAGGGTAAAATGCTTCTCCTCTCCCCAGCTCCCCTCCATCAGGCACAGAAATACTCAACTCTCTTAGGAACAGGCTGGTAGCAAGAACAACGTTACCATTCAGCACTGCTAATGAACGTCAGTCTTGCACTTCAGCTGTACTGAAACTCTGACAGAAACACTATTTTCACCCTCTCTCCTTTTCCCCTTGGCTTTTCCCATGCACCTGCTGTGACTGTGGCTCACCCCACTGACAGTCAGGGCCTCCAGAGAATAGGGCTGGCCAACAGAGAACTGCTCCAAGCTGAGGACCCTCTCCTGCTACTGAAACATCAGCAAACAAGAACACAATCCTTCAAGGGCAGGGACCTGAGCAAGTGATCAGCACATTTCCTAAGGCAAATGTTTACTTCTCCTCCTGGCAGCATCTGGAAGCTTGCAGACTATTTATCTGCATCTCAGAAACAGCTATTTAGTCCTGCAAACACATCAACAATTCACCTTGACTCAAAAGAATGGTTTGCTGAGCTCTGAGGAAACAATGAAAAAAACCATCTTTTTCTTACTTTTTTGCCAAATGTCTGTTAAAGCTTTTCTGAAAGGAGTCTACTTAATCTTTTCCCACATTACATTACATATACAGCTGCTATTCCAGAAAGAAAACAAAACAAAACTTGGTGCACAAATGCAAACAAATCTGGTTTTGGCCTGATCTGCCTAAACCAAAAGCCAGCTTCCTCTTCTACTGGCTCAGGAACAGACACCCACAGCCAGATAGTTCCTAAGATTTCTGAGAGGCTGACTTTTGGATAGGCTTGTTTGAGTTTGTCTTCAGTACCTTGGGACTGTGTGACAATTCAAGGGAAAATACCCTTAAAATAAACATGGATTTGAACACCAATTTGAAAAACTACTACCAACCCATTTTTCTCTGTAGCAGTGACATCTCTCCAACCATGCAATCATATTCTTGCCAGTCAGGATACTTATCCTCATCTTGATTTAGGTAGACATAATTAATTTTGGTTTTGTTTGGGAGGGAAAAGAAATCAACAAACCAATAAACAAGAAAGGAAAATTACAATGAACTTAACATACAGGTAAAGAGAACTGCCAGGAGATTCAGGTAAAAAATCATTACTGATTCATCAAACGAGTCATTGAGATGTCTTAAGAACAAGCTATTAAGAGAAGCCACTCTTCCTCTCCACCCTTTATTATTAGCTACTGCTGGAAGTGATCTTTTCTGCATATCTCGAGACTATTTTGAAGTGCTGGAGATTTTAGGAAGTGAAAAGTAGTTCTCAAAATGAACTAAACTACTTCAAAAATCTTCTATTAAAGTTTGCATTGTGCTTCTTTCTCACCATTGGATATTTCAGATGAACTACCCACTTAAAAAAAAAAAAAAAAAAAAAAAAAAAAAAAAAAAAAGCCACTGTGCACTTCTAGTTGAGGGTCCAGGTTGGATTTTGCTTTGAATAATCTGGTCTAGTGGATATTGTCCCTGGCCAGGGAAGGGTTAGAAGACGATCTTTAAGGTTCCATCAAACCCAAACCATTCCATGAGAGTCCCAAATTTGGTGATAAAATGTACTTTTAAGTTGTAGAAACAGAGTGAGAGAGAAGTTACTGAAACAAGGCAAAGAAAAGGTGTCCAGTGCCACTGGAGAAAGCCACTTCCAAACCCCAGGAGAACCAAGGATCCCCTGGTGTCAGCTCTGCCACAGCCTCAAGAAGGGAGCTGGCACTGCCTGCAGCCAGCAGACTCCAGAATCTGCTCAGCCTGGCAGAAGAGTAGGAGGTGAGACTGCTGGCAGGAGCAGGCGGAGCAGCAGAGGTGGTGGAGATCATAAATGGAGGAGTGTTGTAAAACACGGAGGTGAGCACAGACTGAGGCTCACCTTCCCTGCTCCCCCCAGAGAAGCACGGCTCCTCAGATCTCACAGCTTTGAAACACGTCCAGATTTCACTGGATCAGTCCGGGAACCTCATTCCTATGCATGTGTTTCTCACACGCAAACACAGCAAGGTTTTAACCACACACATTTTGCCCAAGTCCCGCAGGCCCAAACTTTCAGGTTAATCAGGAAACTCAGTCCTAAATGGGATTGTAAACCAAAGGAAAGAGATTATAGATAAAGGCAACAACCACGAAGAACTGCAGAGTAATTTGGGTTAGAAGGGAGCTTTAAAGCACTCCAACGCAGAAAACTCCTAAAAGAGGACCTTTTCTTAAAACAGGACTTAAAAGGATTGCACCAACAGATCTTCCAAAATCTTTTAAATCTTTTTAATCATGTGAAAATATGGGCTGGGCTCCTTCCATTTAATATCACTCCCAAGTGGAAAGTTCTCATCGAAGCTATAACATTGTTCCAGTAGAACAATTAGGTGACACTAGGTAGGCAGTTGTGACTCTCAGAAATAAATGACCTTGCTATTTACCACTATGTGCTATGCCTTTAAAAGTTTCCAAAAGTAATGGTCTGTTTCTGTGCGTACTGGAATATTTAAGAGCATTTCATATCATTTCTCATACCAAGAAAAGAGCAATTAGATCAATAATGAAACAGGAGAGCTCCCTTTTACTTTCTGCGGTTTGCAGAGAGGTTCATGTTTCTGTGTGAGCACAGCTCTTGTTTTAGTGATGTGAAAGTGTGTGGTTTGTGCAATACCCAGTTTCTTCTAATATTCAAGTTTCTGTTGTTACCTACCTACAATTTACAGTAAAGCATCTTTTATTCTCACACCTCTCAATCTCAAAATTAGATCAATTTTCCCAACAAGAATTTATTACCCGCGCAAATCTTTAACAAATACTGGAAAATTTGCCAACAACATACTCATTAATACAGCACAAAACAAACCAAGACATCACTATTGCTACCAAGTCTACCTATGCATGCGTCTGTCTATAAAGACACATGAGGCAGCAAACACAAACCTTACTTTGGAGCAAAGGACTATTTTTATGTTTGGAAAAGCAACTAGAATTCCATTGAAATTCATGCTGACAGGCCCAAGGCACCACATGTAGTGGGTAAAGATTATTAAGCAATACTTGAACCACTGTGCATACATCACTGTTGTGATTAGATTGCTATTATTTTCAAAAGATTTTGAAATATTTAAAATTCTCCCCCATCTCTGCAAAGCACAAATCTAATTCTAGCAATAGTTTCTGAAGAACCCTCCAAATGGCAAGGACACTGCAATTACTGGGGATGGGTGATCTACTGGCTCTAGCATCAAATCAAACTAAGCCATTTAGAGCATTTTGGCCCTTTTCACAACAGCCAAGAGCACTGATATTTTAGCCAGAAATGTTAATTTCCAGACAGTTGTTTCTGGCCATGTGCTCTACTCCACAATCTTTGACTGTGCTCTCCCTGTGGCTCTCAAAGAAATGCATCTTTGTCAAATATACTGAAGATCCTAAAGAGAAAATTCTTCTGCTGCTACAGCAAAAACATCAATTCAACAACAAAAATCTAAAACCAACTAGAATACTAAATATCTCTGAAGAAGCTAAGTAAACCAGCAACAGCAAGGTTTTCAACCCTGCACTGAGTCATCTGGTCAGTTCTGTAGTCTGAACCTACTAAATGCACAGACTGAAGAGTCTCCACTTCTCAGTGATGCCCCATTCTGCATCTCTCTGGGCCAGTCTCATAGTTTGCATGTGAGTATTGTTAATGGTCACCAAATCATCATGCCCTGTCTAGCATTAATTTAATAATGATGGCACTACACTGCATTACCCAGTCACCCAGCTGCCTCAACTTAGATTAATTCAGGCAAGACAGGACACAAATGTTCAAATTCCTTGATGCATCTTGCACCCACCCAGGGAGGACTTGGCTTTCAGCCAGGCTGCATAAATCCCGGTGAGATTAGTCAGTGTTCAAGAGACTCCTTTATGGGATAATAAGGAGGTCAAGTGCTAAGATGTATAAAAGAAAGACACGACGGGTATATGTAATCCCCCACAAGACACATCCCTCCAACCCTTTACAGTCAGCAACAGGGATGACTAAATGCACACAGCAAAAACCATTCTAACCAAGGCCATAGAAATGAAATTGGCAAATGTACCCTTTATCATCTTCAACATGAAATGAATGTATCTGATTAGACTACCAAATGTGCCAAAAAAGACATGTTTAGAAGAAACATACAGAGAGTATGAGACCATGAGACTTCTGCTTACCTGGTACCAGCTGAAACAGAACTGCTGAAATCTTTAAGTCTCCCTGCAGGCAGTGTGATGCTCTTGGGAAATACCAGCAGCTAAATCTGGACCATCACAAGACTCTTTAAGACATCCTTCTCAAATATTTGGGCAATGATTAATAAGACTAAGGTACACCACACTCTGCTGTAAAAGTGCCCCAGCCAGGTGTTGCCACCATGGGCAGCTGCAGGTCAGAAAGTGCTGTTCAACCAAAATGTTTAAAGGGTGAATAAGCAAAAAATATTCATCTAAATCACAGTCACAATTGATCATGGTGACCATGGAGCTTAAGTTTGTCAAATTTCGAAGACACTTGGTTTCCCCACCACTATATCCTCATGCAGGAGACCTGACTGCATTCTGCATCCCTCCAGCCTAAGGTATTTCTCAAATTTGGACGACACTGTGGGATCTGTCTTTGGAATACAGATAAACCCGGATTTGACACAGCAAACAGACCATGGGAACAGCTTTGTTTATTTTAACAAACTCTTGACACACCTTAGAAGAGCCATCAGCTGCACCACCCCTCACCAAAACACCAGAAAGGAGCTCAAGCTGCTGCTGCAGCTAAACCCAATGCTGGAATGGCTCCAAACATCTCTCTGGAAACTAGCGTGATAATAAAACTTCTGCTGAAGTCACACAGCTCTCAGGAAGCTCGAGATGGGTTATCAGGAAGTGGGACCCATCTCAAACCAACCACAAGCTCCTTACCAACAGATTCCCATCAGCAGCACAGCACCAGTCATTGCCCTCATCTGGGCACCTGGCCATGAGAAAATGTTGGAAAAACCTCTTCCGTTTTTCTCCTCCCTCAGACGAGTTCACAAATCACCACCCCTGGAGATTAACTGCCTTCCCTCATCAATAATCTGAGTAGGATATGGACCACTGACAAGATTTCTCCTCATCCTCCAGATCAGCATGTGCATCGTCTCCCCCATCCCAACACTAAGAGTTCGTCACTGGCTCTGAGTGACCCTGGCACAAACGGTAATTCCTGTCTCTCTAAGCAACAATTTGGGAAAGCAGCCTTTATTGGACAGGTATGTCTGGCTGAGATTTGTGATCAGATGCAATACATGGTACAGTGTGTGACCTGGAGAGATATTACCATCAGCTAACAGCAGCACAGACTTCTTTCTTCCCTGTCCCTCATTAGCCTCAGCAGCCAGCCTTGCCAGCAGCAGTCATGCAAGCTGAGACAACAAAGCACATTAATGATGGGCCCCATCATGTTCCATATTAATTAATGTAGCTAGTAGTAAACTGTTGGTTATAAATCATATTTTGATAACCTGCCCTTTCTTTGACAAGCAAGCTCCAATGTTTAATGTTGCACTTAATCCTCAGATAATACCCCAGGAGTCCTCACTGTGCCCAACAACAAATCAAAGCAGCCTTCAAAAGGCTGGCACAGGTCCCCTTTTCCTACACACCCCAACCAGAAACTATCCCATTGCATCAACTCTGTTATAGGTCAGCTCTTAAGGCTGAGTTGCCAAAACCAGCAGCACACTCAGTTCTCGAATGTACACAGGGCTGGCCCAGCACTTCTCTGGACTGGCAAAAGCCATGTATGTGTTATATATGTGTCCAAGCCTTACAGAAATGCTCTACTATCACAGTGCTCTGCAGGGTAAAACAGCAGGGTAGCACCCCCCAGAAGATCCCCACATTCAGAAGAGAGCAGGATTACTTCTGCCTAGGACCGAAACAGTCAACTAAAATCTATCCAAAGCCATCATATTCTTATTTTTGTTTCTTTTTAATTCAGTGACATTTAGCTAGCAGAACAGCTGTTAGCAAAGGTCTAGGAGAGGTGGAATTCCATTTTCTATATAAAGAATTGTGTTTTGGAGGAAACTGCAATTTGACAAAAATACCTATTTAGCAAAGTACATTTTAAAAAGTGGAAAAATATGCTCTTCATTTTCTAAGATAGCAAAAGATCCACCATGGCTTATGAAAATGAGCCCAAGCCTTAGGAACAAAGATATAAATTATTTTGCAATGTACATCCAGGAAAGTAAGGAGAAGGGATGTGGTCTCTAAGAAGCAGCATGGGGAGAGACCCTTCTTCATTCTCAGCCAGATGTGCCCATCACCTCCCACCACCATCAAAACATGAAAAAACCTCATCTTGGGCTTCCCACAGAGCTGCTCCAGCTTTTACTGGTAACAAGTGGCTGGCTTCAGAAAGAGCCGGGTCAAGCCTGACCCAGCCAGCACCTCCTTTATTTTACTCTGAAGGCACACCACCACACCAAGCAAGAACAAGATGTTGCACTTGCAATTTACAGTGCTAAAAATTCCAACAGCTCAGGAGGAGAATCAGCAGTGGTAACCAAGAATCCCATCCTCTCCTCCATGGATGGATGTGATGCCCTGTGACCTCACTCCAAGCTGCAAATTAAAAGCGCTTAGAGCACTCAAGGGTTCATTCTTGTTCTTCCACCACTGGTGGCAGATGGTATGTGCTATTATTAAACCTTGATTTCCAGCTTATAATAGTAGTCGTATGAAACCTTCTGCATTAAGACAAAAATTCACTACTTTTATTTTGGGAAAAAAGCAGAAGTCTTATAGTTAAGTAACTTTTCTCTTTTAACGATTTCTTTTAAAAATTCGTAGCATACTTCTCCTAATTGGAAACACACAGAAAATAGGATATGGCCTATTAGTTAAAGGTCAATGCACATTTAGCCACCTCTTTTGAAACTGACAGGATTGTCATGACAGCCATAAAAGCTGCTTTGAATTTTAGTTCCCTAGAAAGTAAATATAAGGAATCCCAAGGCCGTAACCACAAGTGCCACAGCTCTTAACACTGATGTCATATTCAGCTGAATGTGTGCTGAAAAGTCAGGATGGTAAAGCATCAAGATCAATTCATCTAAGGGAAGGACACAGTAATTATCCCCCAGCCTATTGCCCCAGGCATGTTCCACAATGCCTTCATTTGATGCAGCATTAACAGCAGAAGTGTTTTATCCCCAGGCATTTAGTGTGGGGCACTGTGGGGTTGGTGGGACCATTCAGGGGGCTGTATCTCACACTGCTCTATGTTGTACTTGAGTTTGCAACTGCTCCTTCCAATTCCAATTCCCAAACAAACATTCTGTTTTCTTTTTTTTTTAAGGAACCAGTTCAATTCATTTGTATCAATTTGTTTCTCCATCAATTAGCCAGGCCATAGAGGGCTGACTTTCAGACCCTCTTCTAGGGTGTTAGATGTAAGGGGACAGTGTAATTAATAGATGTGAGGCACAGTGCCCCTTCATGCATTGATTTCCTCCTACTTAGGAAACACTCAGTGAGAACACAATCACCCCTGGCTGCCAGGGGTCTTCATAAAATCCATAGGCTTGGATTCACAGCAACTGCTAGTCATTTTGGATGCTGAGAAGGGGGAACGCAGAGTCTGATCTTTGTAAGCAGAGGAAATTTCTTATTAACTGCAACACCTGAGTGTACTTCGAAGGGAGGTCAAAAGAACACAAAAGCTTTCAGAGCAAGAAGCAACTCAGGAAAACCCTTTTGGACCCAAGATGCATCAAGAGAGATGGGAAGCTGAGCTCAGAGCATCTGCATCTCTGAGGCACCCAAAGCAGGGATTGCTGCAAGCCACCCCAGTTTGCTCCCCCACTGCCACACCACATCACAATCATTACCCTTCCATCACAGACAACATGGGTTTCATCAAGGTGTCTATATATAAAGCGGAACTTTGGAAAAAACAGCATTCTATGACTATCCACCCTGGTTATTTCCTTTTAAAGTTTAGTTTTTCTGTCTCTTACATGAGTCCTCAAAAAAAAAAAAATAGTTTAAGGTATTTGATTATTTTCACCACCCCACTGTTCTGCCCAGGAATGCACAGCTAACAAACCATGCAGGACCACTATCTGTGCAAAGCTGGTTAAAATATCCTCATTTTGCCAATGCTAAACTATCCTGTACATACCACACAAATCAAAAGCACAGAAAGAAAACAATTCATGAGAATATCAGGCAATATTGCTGGATATTATGCTTACCTTTGCACAAGCAATAAAGCATTTTTCATTGTACACAGAGACTCGAACCCAAAAATGCCTACCCAGAACTGCTCACTCTTACCTACTCTACAAGGCACAGGAGACCAATTCTACTTTAAAAAAATATACCCTTTCTTCTATTTGCTGAGTCTCTCTGGAGACATAATGGCACTTTGGCAGGGCACATGTTTAATAAGAGATGATGGGGAGAGAAAGGTTCTCCAAGAAAGGAGATGTCAGTGCCATGCAGCCAGCACACTGCAAAAGTCGTATTTCAAACAATATAAATAACAAGTTATCACATTCTCTCTCTTTAGAAGTCAGAATACGCTCCTTATGCAGTGTTTTCTTTAAAATACTGCCCTGTGTAGGCATCTAGACAATCCAGTGACCTGGTGTATGACACAGAGATGCACAGGGAGAACAGACACAAGTAAAAGCTGGTCAGAAGCAATACCACATGCATGGTAATAACCCACCAGAGCACCCATCTGCTGGCAGCTCCACCCTGCAGCCTGCAAGGGCTGAGTGCCTTTCCCACTGGAAACCTTTCCGTGATGATAATCTACTACAGAAGGAAAATCACTAGTGGAGGACACCCAATAGCTTCCAGCCAGAACACAACGCGCCTTCAGCAAGACTTTTGATTTTCACAGGCACACACTGAAGTTGTTCTTCACAACAAAGAACAGCCTGTCTGTTGCATAACTAACCTTAGGCTGCATTAGATAAGTTGTGCCTTCTCACAGATCAACTGACCTTAAATAATGTCCCCAGTGTATTCAGAGCCAATAGGTTTCTCTTTTAGAGCTCAACTGACAGGTCTTCTCCTTCCAGCTATTTCTTCAGAAAGGCACACAAAGAAGGTTTCAAGAGAAATCTCATGCTTATAGTTCCAAGAGCAGCTTTCCAGGCCAAAAATGAAGGCCAAGATCTCAGCTCCAGAGCTGCATCTCCCTTTGAAGGCTTCTTGAGCACTTCACTGCAAGAGCACAAGTGAAAGCCTTGGCAGGTCGGAACTGGGGTTGAAGCAGATGATAACTGAAAAAACTCAGTGTATCTCTGGAAAGCTTGCTGCAGCTCTGCCACTGAGTCAAGACAGAAGGAAAACAGCTAGCCATGCCAATGAAACACTGCTTTGTATTCTGGGTAATGCAAAACAAAGGTCTGGTGATGAGGAGTTCTCACATGTCATGCAAGGGTCAGCAGCAAAGGCAAATTCCACCATGGCATTTCCGTTCTGTCACCCAGCCCATTGCTGAGTGGATACAGCAGGATCTTTCATTGCTTGTCCAAAAATGGCATTTTAACACAGCTGTGCAACATCACCCCACTGCCACATTCCGCTCCAGAGAGGGATATTAGTCCTTGCACAAAGTTGAATATACAAAGTTGTGTAATGAGCAGGTGAGATCTTTTAATATAATTTCTCCAATCCCCATCCTGGACACAAGGTGATGCAGAATCTCTGCAGCTGCCCCAGAGGTAGACACACGTGGGAAGAGATGGAGACAGTGTCCAACTGAGCAAGGCTCTGTACCTCTCCTGGCAGGTCTTTTCAATGTCCACCCACATGTCTCTGCATTCCCTGTGATGTTAGAAGCAAAATGCTCTGCAAAGCAGGCCCATATACCTTTAGGAACACAGGTACCAAAGCAACTGCCCAGTAAACCCATAGCAAAGGCAGAGGCACTTTTAGTGACACCAGCCTAGCTGTCATACAGACTCCTCTAGAACATCAGTTTCCTACTTAAAAATCAGGACCCACAGGCTTCCCTTCTTGATACGTGTTGCTCCACTCATCCAGGTGACAGACACCAGGACAGATACAGCACACATATCCACCAATTCCCTGATCTTTTCCAATGGAGCGCATTACAGCAGAAGCCCTGCCTCACCTCTTGCAATCAGCCAAGCTGGGCTTCATTGATGAGGCTTTGCTCTACAAAAGAGCTGTGCTCTTCCACATTCAGGACATCATCACCTCTTGCTGTGAGCACAAGAGTCCAGACTTGTGAGGATTGCTCATGCCAGGGGAGGTCCACAGCTGCTGAGAAGCTTTCTAGTAAATCCAGCCCTGATGGCAAAGGAAAGGGCTTGCAGAGCAGAGTTACTGGAATCTATTTGTCCTGCATTAGTCAGCATATACGAATACATCCTCTTGCTTCATTAAATTTTAATTGGAGTACACATGAATAGGCTTCGCTGGTTACTTAATCAAAGGGAGTCTGATTACAAGGTGCTCACATGAAAAGCTAGAAAGCAACATCCTTCCTCACTTTTCTTCTGGATTTTTTCAGGTATCTATTGTCGATTTCTTCAGGTCAGTTGACATTTTAGGGCTGCTGCAAAGAACCATGAAAAGCAGCCACAAAGAGTAAATAAAGCACTTTGAAGGGAAACAAGACCCAGATCATTAGCCCTGCATTCCTTTTTATTATCCAGACAAAAATTAAATGCAAAATCCCAGAGCAGATGTTGCATTAGTGAGCTGATCAACAGTGCTAAATACAAGGATGGCTTTGCTGCTGTGTGTCACGCATGTGTGGCTGGACTGTCTGGAGTTTCATTATTTTAAGTGTCCTTAAGTGTCTGAAACCACAGCAGATCTGAACCTATAAAAATCCTACTCGTAAACTTTGGGATTTCCTCAGTAATTGCATTCTCTGCAACACAGATGCTTATTTGTTCACACAAGCTTTCCCTGAGGTTAGAGAAATTTTGCATGCACTTTCTTGCTTGCCTAGAATGGGACAACCATCTCCCAGATTTCTTCCTCACTAAAACCACAAGCTGTAGGACCAGATAACTCCCATAAAATCCATACAGCTTGAATTGACTTACAGCAGTTTGCCGTGGCTGAAAAATCTACCAGCAAAGCAACTCCAGTTGCACGAGGCACATCTGGGCATGGGGGCTCAGTGCCTGACTGTGTGAGAAATAAAAAGCAGCTATGTTGTTCTGCACAAGTCTGTTTGCTAAGTGAATCAACAAAAACAACCAAAAACAAACAGACAAGGAAAAAAAAAAAACAAAACCAAAAAACTTTCAGCAATTTAAAACCACAACAGACAACTTACTGGTCTGCTCCTGCACACTTGCTCAGAATTGTATATATTCTGTACAGTGACAGGTTCTGGCAGCCAGGGACTGACACACTTTCTATGGCAATGTCCTAATATTAGAAAAATTTGGTCATAAGCTAAAAATGTTACAGAAATAGCATAGGATCATAAGTTACGAGCTGAGTCAGAACTCTATCTGCTACTTGACTTTTATACTATTTTATTCTTTTTTTAAAAAAGCCCATCGTGCTGTGGGTTTTTTTTTAAAAACAGTTTGCTGCTGCCATCACTCATGAAGAAGAATGAGCCTTTGTTGAGGGGAAAAAAGTAATTTAAAATGGCAAAAATCGATCTGCAAGGAAGCAAAGGACACAGATCCCCTCATCCCCTCACAGAGCCCTGTGTGTAGTAAGCCCTTCACAAACACCACAGCCCCTCTGAGTGCCAGTTCTGGAGGGCAAGGGGCTGCCTCTTCATCAGGTACATACAAGGTACCTCCTTCAGAACTCCAGGGATGCTGATGGGATTGTGCACAGTAGTACAGTGCCCTAATTCCCAGGAATCCTGGGTGTACAATGCAGTCTGCTGCATAAAAGCATTTTATTTGCACTCTGTACTTGTAAATCACTGGTAAATAATTAACAGACAGCATAAGTATGTAACAGAACTGAGTCATAGGTGTTAGCAAAAGAAAACTGCTATAAATGGATATGTCACAGCAATAAGCCTCCTGTTCACCTGTTGGGTGCTGAAGGAATTAATTTAGTTTTTGTAAATTAACCCCTGACAGCCAGAGCCTTACTAGAAAGCCCATCCATATTCTTTCTCTGCTATTTATGACCATAACTTTTCCTTCTTTCACAGTTTGGATAATAAAGTCTTTAAATGAAGAAACAATTAAATTGCCCAGGCTTCTGGTTGCTGGGTAGAGCCACGGGGTCACACACCCATCCATTCATCCATCCCAGGGAGGGAAGGGAGATGGGAGCAAGAAGCCTTGCCCAGCATCCCACTGGGAGCTGCCAGAGTTGCTGGCTGCAGCAGCAGGAAAGGATTTCTCAAGTATGAACACACCAATGTAGCACAGGAGGAGACCCACCCTTGCTCCACATCTCCTCCTCCTGCTGCCCTCACGTCTTACAGGCTGTTTCTGCAAACAGCCCAGGAGATATTCTTTCCCCTACATGCCGCAGGAAGGCAGAGGAGCAAAACTCCTTCTGCACTTCTTTGCACGACATGGCAAAGAAATGCCATGAGGGCTCTCCACACTCCCTAGATCACCAAAGTTATTTGGCATCACAACATTTCATCCCCAATACACAGCTGCTGCAAAGGCAGGAGGCAGAGCCTACTAAAACAACCAGGAATAGGGAAAGCACAAGTCCTTAGAGAAAAGTGAATGACCAAAAGCTGCTCAATCCAAGACAGTGCACTGAGGAAAGTAAATCATCAGGTCTCTCCATTCTTTGCTGTGGGTCCCTCAGAAAACACACAGATCCTCTGTCTCATCTGCAGCTCTGCCTGGAAACAAAACCCAAAAAGGACCTTTCCTGACAACCACTTCAAAATGTTTAAGCTCATTTCACCATGTTTAGTTTGGTTTTGAATACAGTAACATACAAGCAATGAATTCTTGATTTTTTTTTTTTCAAAGTACAGCTCCCATAAGCTAAAAAAGTAAATGGGAGTGCTTTGCTTCCTGGGGTATGGAACTGGAACATTTTTCTAGCACCTAATAAAACATTGTTTGGTTGATACTAACCATTAAAATATGTGTTTCAAGTCATGTAATGTTCCCTGTGAAATACGCCTTTTTGCTCCATGAAAAAAAGGGCACTGAAAGGAATCCTGCAGCCATAAGGATCTCACTTAATTCATGGAAGTATCATTTTATAAGCCTCACAACGTGATCAAAGCACCGTTGAGAACAGATGTTCCAGGCTTTACAAATTCCGGCATAAGTATTTTTTTATGACATTTATCACTGCTAAGTTCTTCAGCCATATTTTTCCCACAAGAAGCACGTACGCACTTTCCTCCTCAGGGAGGACATGTTCAAATGTGGACTGGTCTCCAGCCACAGACCCTTCTCCTTCCAGCATCCCTCTCCATCCTCAGTGAGGAGAGCTGTGCAGTGTCAGCTACAGCGGTAGCTGGATCCCAGCAGAGCTGGGCACGGTGTTCCCCACTTCACAAGAGGAATTTAATGTAGGAATCACTGTGTCAACGCTCAGACTCTGTCTCTCAACCCTTCACACAGACCCTCTCACAGAAAAGTCACTGCTCCACTACCCTGACACCAGAGTACAGCCTACATACCCTCCATAAGGGGTCTTTTTGTTACCAGGGCAAACATTATCATCATCCTCAAGGCCACAGCAGGCCACCACTGTGCTGACAAGCTCTGAGCAACCACATCCCACCCTAAAGCCAAGCCTGCTTTAAGCCAGGAGCTGCACGAGAGACCTGCATGACCTTTTTTGCCTAAAATGTTGGATGATTATAGATCTCAGGTAGAAGCCACAGGAAATGCCCTCAACCATGTCAACACCCCAAGAAAATACCTTCCCTGGTGCCTCAGCTCCTTCCATGTATGTGGAACCCTCTGCTGTACACAGGAGCTAGGAGGGTGTGTCCCTGGCTGTAGCAGAAGATAGCAGTGCTCAGCTGCAGGGCCAAATGCAAGCAGGAGATGCTCGAGTGCCTTGAGGGCTACTAGAGCCACATGAGCTGAGCCAGAAGGAGCAACAAGGGGGAGCTGCCAGGCTGTGCAGGAACCTGCTTGTTCCTAAGACAGCAACAATGAGTCCCCAATTCATAGAGGTGATTGTGGAGGCAGAGAGCACATATTTCAACTGCAATTCAAATCACAAATTTTCACCTAGAGCAAATTTCCCACAAAGTTTAGCTCTCCACAGTCAGTTTCTGTGTATTCAGACTCTCACGAGCACCACCAAGTCCTCTATTGACAGAAAGTCAACATGTAGTGCTGGGCAGGTTCATGAGAGTGAGCTGTGTACCAACAAAAGACTCACAACTACCCCAGAATCTGAAACATAAAATTTACCTCTGAATAACATCGGGTTTTTTACCCCTATCAAAAAAAAAAGGGATCTGAAACAACGGATCCTTTCAAATTTCACACATTCACAGAAGAGGGTGCCTGTGAAGAGGACCCCACAAGCACATCACTTCTCTATTATGTGCCAAATTTAGTTGCACCTGTCTCCATATGCTCCCTTCCCAATTCCTACAACCTGCTTGCACATCCTGTTTCACTATGAACACAAGCTTCTTCCCTGGGGCAACAGCACTGCCTTCACTTCTCCTCACAGGGAGCTTAGACACCAGACAAAATGGGAGCAAAAACACCAGACAAGTTTACCCATCTTGCTTATCCACTCTGTGAGCCAAATCAAGGCATCACCAGGGCTGTGGCAGATCATCACCCTGGGCTTTGGGTACCACCAAAATGACAGAGCTGCAGGCCTCAGTTAAGTCATCCATCAAGAAGATGGGAGAGTGACCTCTGAAAAAGCAGCATAAGGCAAAGGAGGTCTCCCAGAACAAGGAAAAATGAGGAAAACACATGAAAGGAGCGGCACCAAGGTTGCAGTGACAGGGAGGATGCTGAAGGTGAGAACAGGTCTGACGAACAAGGACGACAACTCAAGCAAAGGCTGAAGGACACTGGAAGGGCAAACACAAGCAAAGAGAGGGTCTGTAAAAAGCCTCCACCAGCAAAGGAATCACAAGCAATCACAACAGAAGTCTTCCTCTTGCCAATTCCATGTGCTTTTCTTGATGGACCTCCTAGTCTAAGGACTTCTTGTGTTGTTTAAAACTCATTTACTTCTTCATTTATGACACATGACTTTGTATTTTAAACACACACAGAAAGTGTGCTGAAAATTTAAACACTCACACATAATCTTGCCATGCTGGCAACAGAGACTTTGTATGTGCACAAGCACGTGCTGGAACACAAACACGTGCATTCACACCTATACTACAGCTTTTCAGCAAAAGCACTGTTTCCCCAAGAGTCCTCAAAGAGAGGAAAGAAAGGAGGAGGGAGGTAGAGCACTGTCACAGCCAGGCCATGCTCCTCTGCTCCAGCCTCAGAGGCAATCAGCACTTATATCAAAGTCTGTTTTCCTGCAGGTCCTGTCCAGTCCCTCCCCTCATCTGTGGGAGTTCACCCCAAGAGTTGCACTGCACCCTGGGCTGCAGCCACCTCTGGGGTGTGAGCATGGGCCACCCCTGCCCTTGCAGTGCCCCAGTGACAGTGCCATCAGCCACAGACAAAGGACAGGATCTTCAGAGCACAGGATGCAAGCAGGGAATTTAAAAAGGGCGCTCCAGTCGGCATCGGAATTTAATGGAATTGTTCTGCTGAGTTATTAACGTCACAGCCCTGCTCCAGACTTGAGTCTGTTTTGTTATCTCGCCTCCCCTCTCCAAGTGAATTTGCTGGGTGATTTTAAGAAAGAGAAAAAGGCGGTGACCAATTCTCAGGCCTTCTGATTTAGACACCAAAAGGGAAAAAAAATATTCCTACATTGCTTCCCTCTTGTTTTTCTAAATAAAAATAATGTATAGCCCTAACTGGATAATAAATATGCTCAAAAGCTGTCCTTAAGTAAAAGCTTTTGATAACAAATTGCCTGTGCTAACCGCTATTTTACTGTTGAATTTTTTATTGTTGCTTAAGCACTGCAATTATGCTAATAAGCCTGAGAGGATGGTACACTAAAGCATTGAATGTGACAGATATAATACTCAATAAAATGTTAATCTTACCTGAAAATTGGAATCAAACAGCCTTATTAGTATTTATGGATATGGCACCTCCAACATGTTTCTCTTAAGAGGAATATATATATGCAATAGATATTTCCAAATATACCCTACTATTTCTCATGCCTCCACAGCATTTAATTCCAGGTGGCTATTACCCCTGCTGCTAATTGCCAGTCCCTTTTGGAATAAGAAAAGCGTGTTGCCTTCTGCGACATGCAAAACTCCTGCACATTGTGGGCTTTTCCTTTGCCACCTGGAAGATGGCAGCTGTCTGTGGGGATGGGGACAGCTGTCCCAACTCTCAGCATGGCCACTGGCTTGTGATGGTGGGGCACCACATGACAAAGGCTCTGCTCTGCCACCCTCTTATCTATTTTCCCTATATCCTCTCCTTTTATGTGCAAGGCAGGTAAATCCAGCAAAGGGTTCAGTTATTTATTGAATAGGTGCTGGAGAAATGACTTCTGGATTTTAAGAGGGGTCTGAAGACAATTTTATTTATTTTACTCGAACTTTTCAGCCAGTGCTGACAGGGAACCAGACCCATCCCCTTCACTGCAAGTTACAGCACTGCTGGTTTGGACCAAGAGTGCTGAGCTGTCGCCAGGGTCTGGCATGGAGGTGCTCTGTGACTTCCCACAAGCTGCACTGCTTTTTAGTCTTTTGTTTAACCACCCAGTCCCAGTCTGCTTTCTCATGTGATGGCATAGTTTTTTTCACCACATGTAGACTTTTTCTAGGGGGATTTTTTAGCCACATCCATGTGTTTCAGACCCAGCCTCAGGACTCCACTGCCATGAACTTCCTGTGAAAAATATGCAAGTGGCCTTCAGCACCTTGACTTTCTTATCTACAGAAGGAAGAAAAAATAGACTCAGAAGAGCCACGTGCTTCAGACAAACTATACTTACATACATGACCAGGCCCTAAGGAGACCATTTGTACACAATGGACTATGTAGCTTTCAAGTGCTGCAGGTTAATGCCTAAACAGCAGCTTCTGGTTTCCAGCTTCACTCCTCATGCTGCTCTCACGGACAGGAGTCAATTCTGCTGACAGGACAGCAGAAACATCAATAACCACCATGATATTTCCTGACAGTGAAGCGAGATTCTTAACACTGGATGATGCATGCTTCCAGGGTGGCAAACATTAGGCGGGAGATGTATAGAAACTGTTTTCATGAATAGTCACAGCAGGGAAAATCCAACTGACTTTCCATTGAAATCTGGGATTCCCAAAGGGCTCAGAAATCACAGCAGGTAACCCACAGGACACAAATCAGGACACTCATGGGCTCTCTTTAGCCACACTTGCAATCTATGCTGGCTTGCACTGAGGACAAAGATGGGAACAGGGTGACTTTGCAGGACAGAGCTTAGAGCAGCTCCGCACACCCTCATTCGCATTGCAAGAAGCACAGCACTTGGGAAAAAAAAAAAACAGTTGCTAAATCAAGAGAAGTTACCAATTGACTGAGCTGGCACCTCAAAGAGGCAGGAGATGCATCCAGGGCTCCTCCACCCCAAGCAAGCCCCAGCACGAGATGCCAGACACCAAGTGTCCACAGCAGACAACTGAACCAGGCACACAGCTACACAGTGCTGCAGGACCACACAGCAGCCACTCCCAGAGGTGGCAGGACTCATCCCTGCCATGTAAAGTGAGTCTTGTCATTATTTTCAACCCTGCAGGGAAATCTAAATTGAACTTTGTCATATTGCTTTCTTTTGCTAAGCAGCAACGCTCCAACGTTAACTCCAGTCCTGACAGGCATATTTATGGACTATTCTTTGCAAATAATCTTACCCTGACCAGTCCAAAAGGTCAGAACCATAAAAAAGAATAACAGTGAAAAAAAACAAGCACAAGGCTGGAAAACCATCACTACCATTGGAACAACCCCTCAACTTATTAACTGTCCTTGCAACAAGGTGAATTGCAAGGTCTTGGATTTATTTGATTGATTGAGATCAAAAGATCATGGGGAACACAGTAAATTGTATCTTTCCACGAACACATTTTGCTTTCAAGATTTGAGCAGATAGTTGCAGGAACTGAAAAGCTCAAGAGAAGGAAAAAAGAAAAGATAAAAAATTAAAAATATGTACAAAGGTGACTCCAGAAATGCATCCCTTTTTTCTTGACACCATCTGCATTTCTTAGAGCTATTTGAAAGCTTCTTCCATGTCCCCATGCCCCTGAGACACAACTGCTTATCTCTGCTAAGCAGAAGATGATAAGGAACAATAAGACACTGGTGTAACTCCAGGGCAGACACCGGTGTTTGCTGACAATTTGGATGAAATGTAAATTTTAGAGAAACCAAAGTCCAACAAGATGTTGAAGAATTTCCCATTGAATTCCAGATGTTCTACAAGATAAGACAGGTATCTCGACGAACTTCTTAACCGGACCAAGGAAGAGAAAGCACCTGAACACCCCTCTTGTAATAAGAGTGCCTGAAGGCTGCCTGAGCCCAGGCTCCATTTGCAATCATCAGCTCCCAGGGAAGGGATAAAAGAGCAAGAAGCAAGGGAACTAAAGGAGCAGCCATCTTCAGGACATAATTTCAAGACCTAGCTGGTGAGCCAGCATTTTGAAACTCAGGAAAAGCCTGCTGTGTTTGCTGTCAAGACAAGACAAAGAAACACAATGGAGAACATGAACAGAAGAGCAAGAGAAGAAAAATGAAACTCTCCTCTACTTCATCAGCCCCCAAAAAAAGAGGAAAAGTAATCACTTGGTTCCTTTCTCTGTGTTCCACATGATATTTGTGTTTTGCTCAGTATACCTATATTTGTAGCATTGTGTTCTCATGTCACAATAAAACAGATGAGATTACATCCCTGAGACTAAGAGTAAATCCTTTACATGGACCATGGAAGAGACATGAACTCCCAGAAACTTACTACAAAGGAACCAGAATTGATACAACTTCCTTTTTTTACCATGAATTTACACTACATGCCAACCACAGAGGATTGAACCTCTTCTTTCCCCTGAGCTTATACTTCCCTCCAGAATAACGTCTCCATTCAGGTAACAAGGACACTGAGCACCAGCACTAATTGCTGCTGCATCAAATCTTCATCAAACTATGCAACTCATTCTGCAGAGATGCACCTGGCTTTGCCTCTCACCTTACGAGCTTTGAATAAGATTGTTAAGATAAGAATTTCACACATTCCCTTTTCTAATCATCAGTGGATTAGTAGGACTCTCCAGAAGTCACCTAGTCTATTTTTCTACCACATGGAAGGATCAGTTCTCCTAAAAGCATTTCTGCTACTGCCCTTCCAACTTGTTTTGAACCTCTCATGACTGAAACTGTCTAACCTCCTGGGGGGATCCACTGCAGCACTCAGCTATCCTTAATGCAGATCTTTCACTGACACCTCAGCTAAATTTCCTTGCTGCAACTTAAGTTTATAATTTGTTTTATTTACAGTGCACAGATTTAGTTTATTCCCTCTCTCCATGACAAGTTCACTATTTCCAAAATTTACAAGTTGAGGCAGTGCTGCTTGTCCTCTCTTTGCCCGTTCTGCATCTGCTCACAGCACATTCTCAATCTCTGCATGTGTATGTCTTTCCTTACCCCAAGAGAGCAGGCACTTGGATATCAGGAGGCTGTTTCAAGGGAAGACGCTCACCTCCAAAGGCTGATGCATTCAGGCACACTCAGTTACAAAGTACTCTGAAACGAGAAAAATAAAAGATTTGTCTTCAGGATAGCAGAATCCAGTCCAGGAGAAAAGGAAAAACCAGCAACTCTGAAGTGCAATTTTCCCAACCCCATTATTAAGCATGCAAACAGATCTTCAAAAGCAACATCAATGACTGTAGATATATCATACACCACCACTCAGAGTTGGCCACATTTCCTCTGACAACCACCATAACGGTTTGATAAATTAATGTTTTAGGAAACAAAATGTTCATGGACTGTGCAGAAAGTTCTGCCAAGGTAAAAGCAATACCCAGCACATGTCAAAATCAAATGGCTCTGACTCCAAATCTTTAAGCTCTGTGACAGAGGACAAATTTTAATGTTACCACTCTACTGATTTTATTTACAATGTCTGAAACCAACAGAGGCAAGATTTCCAGTGTACTCTGAGATTTATATGTGTGTAATTATGGGATTGATCCAGAAGGTAAAAGTCAGGTCTGATGAATGGCCTTTGTACTCACAACATACTCCTTACATCCCGATCTTCAGGATGTTCTACTTAGCAAAATGAAATCTCTCATGAACCCAAATGTTCAGTGACAATGTAAAAGATAAAGAAAGGATTTACATGAACAGTGTTCAGAAACACAGACAAGAGTCCTGAATGACAAAAACATCCTAAATTTCATGAAAGATAACACGCAACAAGGGAGAGCAGCAATGATACATTTGCCATTCTACTTATGGAGGCTCTCAGACAAACAACGTTAGATAGTAGCAGACAATTTGCAACAACAGCACCTTTCAGAAGCAGATCACCTTTTGCACTCCATCTCATCTAAATTCCTGTCTCCCCTCAGCACAAGTTGCTCCTGCCCCCAAAGGATCAAGTGGCTTTGTAACAAATACGCCTTTTCCGACAGCTGAAGCCAAGAAACACTCAATTTGTCACCTTGCTGTGAAAACAAGATGCTTGTTGCACATCTAAGGATATGCCAATGCAAGAACTCAGTGTCTTGTCTTTTGCATGGATCATCCATCTGACTGTACCTTTGGCTACTGCACTTTGTCCATCTCCAAGTTTCTGCTTGGGATGCTTTTTTTCCATCCTTTGTAATCCTATCCAGCTGTCCTGGGCTTTTGCTTTCCTTCATCACTTGCACTCTTAGCAATGCCAACACTTACAGCCAGCCAGCCCAACTGCTGTCAGCACAGGAAGGTGACACACTCCTGTTTAGCACTGATGGTATAGCAGAAGTGGTGTTTCCAAGGCTAAAGAGGAATACCTGCATCAATAACGTCCCTAAAGCAGCGCACAGTAGTTGAGGAGACTGAGCAATAAATGCCTGAAGGTGAAAAACTCAAAGTAATCTCAAAATGTATGTTGGACAACTGATAAAAGACTAAATGCATGCCCATCTTTAAGGATGAAAGTAGCTCCAAGGACTTCAGCAAGATCATCTGCAGCATCAGACACGTTAGCTCCCAAAATACTATTGAGATAAGGATGTTTAGCAAGGGATAGAGATATGAGGAATGCCTCCTCCAAGAAAATACAGCCATTTGTACAGCTGAATTACGACAGCTGTTGAAAACCATGGAGTAGCATTGAATGGCAGCCCAGGACAGGGAGCCAAGACAACTACCACATGCAATTGAAACTGCCAAGGGATTAAGTTAGGTCAAATGTAATTACACGAATTGGATCCTGGCCAGAGTACTGGCTTATTCAAGAAAATTAAAAGAGGTGTTCAAAAGTTTCAGAGATTGAGTCCTCCTCCTGTTAATTATTTGGTGAGTCAGTCAGTGAAGTCTCAGTACTCTGGGAGGCCATCTGAAAAAGGGGAAAAAATGAGGCATAAACTTGAAAGGCATTAGAAGCGATTAGCAAAAGCCTTTGTTCTCCATGGCAATCTTGGCTGCACCAGTGCGCGAAAGCCTTTCATGTCCACGCTGAAAAGTGGCCTCAGTCCCTTTGATACTTTTGGGAGGAAGCATTTAAATTTACAAATATCCCGCTGACAGAAGTTACAGACAACAGTCGAGGAACTTCTGCATAACTCAGCCAGACCATACCCAGCTCTCAGGGAGGCAGTACTCCTGCTGTAGGGAGGAACGACAGAAAGACACAAAAGTTCACTGACACCTGGAGCAATGTCCACTCTACGTGCTTGTGGTGTATGAAAGCCAAGTCATGTCAAAAAGGAGGTTGCAGCCATGTGGGACAGTGGCTTCCTCCCCCTCATTCCGTTTTCAGAAGAGGGAGAACATGCAAGGCAGGCAATGGTAAGGAGACCAGAAAGGAAGCTTTGTGGTCTGGCAGCTGAGCATCACTTGGAAAGATTAGATCCTGTTTATGCCTCTGCCATAAACCTTCTGAACGATAAGAGCAAAGTCACATATATCAAATTTTCCCACATATTTATTGCTATGCCTTTTGTGGCTGAATAATGATACAGAAGGACTACGTCCAGAAGAGACAAGAACTAGCAGGCAGGGATTGAGAATCTGTGTTCAACCTTTAATCAAGACTTGTACTATAACCATGTACAGCACTACAAAACATGAAGTGTTCTGAAAAAACAGGCCTTGTAAGTCTCAGTTCTGGCACCTGAAAGAAGTAGATGCCTGTGCTACCTCTGTATCTGGAAGTCATCATTAGAGATACACTCATCATTGTCGTCGAGGCAGTTGGAGGTGACAGTAAAAGCAGAACCGAATTGGAGATTAACCTTTTTTGGGAAGCTTATTCTGTGCAATGTTCAGAAGATGCACATGAAACAAACTATTTTTTGACTGACATAAAAAAAAGAGAGAGATGAAATAACTAACTTTCTTCTCAACAAGTCCCATACACAAGGCATATCAAGTGACATGACTTCATCTCACAGTGACAGCAGGTGAACATGCAACTGAAGCCTCTGCCATATTGATTTCATGTGCTTTTTTTTTTTTCCCTTTAACTTTTCATAAAACCAGCCAGAGAAAGGCAGACATTTCACAGCACAGATTGGAGCAATTTGTATTAATGGCCCAAGCATGGATGCAAGCAGCAGCTTGATTCTGTTTGTGAGGAACAATCAACAGGGACAAGTCTGGTGGGACAACTGCTACCACAGCACACCTTGCCCCAGCCCAGCAACACCTCCTCCTTCAGCAGCCTCGCAACAAGCAGGGCAAGAAATAAGAACACAGAAAAAAAAATCTCTGCTGTCTTTCCATGCAGTGCAAAATCCAGGGGCAAGCAAACATAAAAAGAGTTTGCATTCTGCGCTGACCACACACAAGCTGTCCTTCTTCCAAAAGGAAGTCAAGTGCTCCTCCAGCTAGCAAAAGCACAAATGTCCCAAATTTCTCATCCTTGGCACTCCTCTGACAAGGTAATCACTCCCTTGAAGTCTTCAGGCATCACGCAGATAACATAGATTTATTTTGCAAATAGGAACAAAACAGCATGGCAGTTCTCCCCATTCCTCCCCAACACTTTCCAACCAGCCTCCTCTGAAGCAGGTCCATCCACTGCTTGCACTGGAAAGACCCACAAAAAAAGGCAGGTCAGAGCCAGAGACACGATGTGGCCCGTGCCACATGCGGGCACCACCACCCATCAGGAGAAAACATAGGGCTGAAGGTACACACAGCTACAAAAACAGACTTTTCAGCACAAAGCAGGGCAGCCTGAAGGGTTTCATGCCAAAGAGGAACCTACTGCCATGTTGGCCAGGGCATGCAGGGGACATGCCCCTGTGGCAGCAGTGGTGATTAACCAACACTGATAACGGCCAGCAGTGCCTGAAACAAAGCACAAGGTAACAGCACAGCAAGGACTAATGGCAATAAAGACAGAGGCAGGGCTGTTGTTCAAATAAGCCTGTTTGTTGGGGTTTTTTGCCTAGGTTACTTGTTGTTAAAAAAGAGGTTCTGTATTCAGGGACATCCTGTTCACTATATTAAATTAAAGGGATGATTCAAGAGGGAACAGCTTTGGGGGGAGGGGGGGGGAGAGGAGAAAATCAATTTCAGGTTGCTATGGACAACTGGGCTGTCTCCTGTAAAACAGAATCAGATTCAGCTCTACAAACCTGAACACTAAACATTCCCTCAAATACTACACACGCACGCTCACTAAATTAATGATACAGTAAAATACAGGCTTGTGTCATCTCCCAGGTTTTTTGGCTGAATGAAGGATGTGCTCAAATCTGCTAATTGCTGCTAAATACAGGACTGGAGTTTGGCTCACTGGTGGCTCTCTTGACTGCCAGTCCAACACTTCCTTACAGGGGAAAAGCTCTTTAACAGCCAAATAAACCAGAGCCACACTCAGATTCACCTTGCTCTGGGCCCTTCCGTGGGCTCTGGGCTTGCAGTGGATTTAAAACCACATGCTGCTGATCCAAGCTCCTGAAGAACACAGAAGGGACAGCAAAATCTCAGCCTGAAGCTTTCAAGCATGTCCATGGGTGATACTGGACAGAGGCAATTTAACCTGCCCTCAGTCCTTGAATAGCCTGAACAGAAACAATGCCCTCCACCTGAGCAGCTGACCTATGGTCACAGCTGCCACTACGAACCTCACATGGAGTGACCACTGGTGACAACATGGTGGCCATGGCCCAACAGGTGTCATCTCCTCATGTTTTGCACTGGAATAATTTCAAACAGGTTTTAAACATCTTCTCTAATTCCTGCAGGAAGAAAAGCCTTGGTGAATGAGACTGGAGCAGAGAAGAGGCATCTGATTCTGTGCCCTTTCCTAGTAGCTATTAAGAAATCAAAGAAATCCATCTAGATCAATCTCTCCATGAAGGCAACAGGAAACATTCTCATCCCATGATACTGTAAGTCTTATGGAGCAATTAATGATTTTCCAATGAAATGTACCATCAAAATACAAGATTTTATTAGCAAAATCAATGATGTGTGCAGAGACAGTCCCTCACGGGTCTTAAAAAAAAAAAGGTCTATGAATAAACCTGACAGGAATAAAGAACATTGTGCAATTATTACAGATGTTTTACAGGATTCTTTAATAATGACAGCCCATAATTCTGGTAAGACACCATAAGGCAGTACCACAAAAATAAAAAAATATAAAAAGAACAGAAGCACAGCATTCCCCTACAGTTGGAGGGTGCATTGTGCTTATTAAATTAATTTTTTTTTCCTAACAAGAAGATAACATCCTGGAAACAAAACCACCCCAATACTAAAAGAAATGTTTACCAGCCACCTGTCTTTTTCTCCTTCTCCACCAGTTCAGTGTTTCACTGCATTAGAAAAGCAACCTGTGGAAATTTACACCCATTTAAACCTAGCAGAAATGGAAGCAAGATAGAGAGGCTGCAACTTTTTGGCACCCACAAAACTCACAATGGTCCTAAACCATGCAAACAGGTCAGGTAACTGCAGCATCCAAGGGCCCTCTGCAAGGATGACACCCATCTGAGGGCACAGGAATGGAGTCCTACCAGCCTGCCAGTCTCCTGTCCTCAACTGGCAGCTATCATCCACATCAATACCCACCACAAAGAATTCAATCAAAACATTAAGGCACCCCAAACCCAATACTCATCAAGCCAACTACCTGATATTTTTGTGGAGCTCTGGCTAATGAACAAGGAGCACCACTGTCACATTCACAGCAAAATGCCCAAGTGTGCAACCTATGTGAAACAGTGCCAAAAATCCACTTGACAGCTCTAACCCAAAGCTAGACAAAAGAGCCTAAGGTCCCCTCAGAGGAAAAAATTAAGTCTCTATTCTACCTGGCTTTAAACAACCTCCAGATGCATGTGGGGATGGACAGGGAAAGAGTAACAAGAATCCCCAACAGATGCTTCCATTAGCATAGATTTGCCATTCATTTCTCTTTCTTCTACCATCAAACTTCTTTATTATTCTTGCTGGATAATTTACAGTGCTTGTTACAAAGTACAGTCTCTAAGAACAGAGGCAGCAAACACTTGACAATGTAGAAGTTCAAAGAGCTGAGCCACGCATGACCTGCAAGCAGATTGTTGCTATTTCCTTGCACGTATAAAAGGGCTTTGCTTTCATGCAATGCTGGAACTTGTCGTCATGAAACACCCTCCTATTACAACACAGCCCAGAGGAGCTACTATTTTGGGTGCTAATAACGTGCTGGGTTTTACAGAAAAGAAAGAAGGCAAGTAACACGGAACAACCCAGCTGTCAAGGAGAGAAACAGATGGGATCCTCACAAAGCTACACAGATTGCCTTAGTCAAGTGCTGTCACAGCCCTTCCTCGAGATGGGAAAGCACGGTGCAGGAGCTAGATGAAAGGAGCTTGTGAAATTAAGTAGCATCATCACTCCCACAAGGCCTGTGAAGGGACAATAGAGAACTGCTTTCCAGGCACTCTGATCCCAAGGCAGTAAAACATGACTCAAGGTTGTCAAGCTGCTTTTTCCAAATGCCTTTCAGCTGAGTGACAATTGCCCAATTCTCCCACCTGTTTGGGCCCCATGAAACACAGAGAGCATCCATAGAAGCACAAGCCACAACTGTGGTCTTGTAAAAGTTCTCCCTTGGGTAACAGGCACAAACAGGGCTGGCTGGAGGTGTCCCTGTTAACATGCCCAGGTGCTGGCAGGCAGGCAAGCTGCCAGTGCATAGGCAGCACCAGGATTCACCCTGCTGTGGCTTCCAGTTCACAATGCAGCTTCCAAAAAATCTAGGAAACCACCACACTTGCCATGGCAGTTCAGTTTCCAGTGCCTTGGCACACTGTGAACCAGTGACAGACCAGGAGGGACTGGCCTGACCTTCTTCATTCAAGCTCTCAAAAGGGTGCTGCACCCAAGAGAACAAACCAGTGCTTTGGAAAACCAGGCCCACTTGGAGATATCAGGGCCCATACCCAACTGATAGAGAACCCATGCTTTGTACTTCCAGCCCAAGCCTAGCCATTCATGCCCACAGTGATTCAGAGGCTGAAGCCAGATTATGAATGAAGTAACAGGATCGATTGCCTTACCTCCCCTCTGCCTCCCACTAACCGGAAGATGCTATTCAGGGAAAATATAATTTAAAGGTAGAGGCTAATCATGAATCAAATTGATTTTTAGATGAAGAAAATAGATGTAATTGCAGTCTACCTGCTCGCAGCTTGCCAAGTCAGAGGAAGCTTCAGGCCCCCCTCTCCCGTTCCTCATCCCACTTCTGTCTCCCACTGTAGCAAGAAAAAAACCTCAAAGAAAAGAAATTCCTTTACACAAGACAATTGAGTGTTGCTTGGAGCCAGCTCAGTGCTGGCTTCCCTCTTCCTGCTCAACAGTACAGAGCCTGAATTAATGGATATACAGAGGGCCCACTTTCCAGGGAAAAGCAAATTCCAAGTTTGTAGCTGGGAAGAATGCATCGTATGTCTGGTATTCACGCTGCGCCCTCTTTTCCTCTTCCTTTTTTTGGCCGTATAAGGAGCTGAGCACAGCAGGCTGGACCAGTGAGTGCAGAGTTGCCTGCTCAGCACCGTTAGACTTCAGACTTTGTTTGTCTTTACTGGAAATCCTATAAATCCATCTAGGAACAAGGCTAGTGCATATGCCATGGAGCATCAGGCACAGACATCACGGTCTGGAGATGCAGGATCCAAACAGGAGCCAGGTGAATGAGACCAGCCCAGCAAGTGCTCCTGCAGAGCTGCAAACAGGAACAGGCACTGCACAGGCAGTAATTACCTTTATTACATAGCAGAGAAGCTGGGGGGGGGGGGGGGGCATTAACTTAAAAACTAGAGACTATGGTAGCTACGGTCCTAAAGGGCTGTTTCACAGGTTTGTAGTACTCAAGTAATACCTGCACAGAAAATAAAAATCAACCTGGCCTCAAGTGCACACACCTGGGGCTGGGAGGATTACATGCCTTTGGCCACAGGGAAATACATCTTCTCTAATGCACACAGGTGTGTGGGACTGCACTTTAGAGATGCAAATTGCTGGGAATTTTTCCTAGAGTCCTGACAATCCCTAAGTTTGAGTCTTTTGTAGCAATTTCAGCAGCAGACTGGAATTTCCATATCCCCAGTGCAATTACAGTATTACCTTCCAAAACATAAAACCTTTTTGCCATTACTGCTCCTTCTGTAAACAACAAACTATTCCTGTGGGCACCCAGGACACCGCAGGAGCAGAAAGGAGAGGAAAAGACACACACCACATAACCTTCCCTTTATGGAGAGTGATGGGTGCTGCCCCATAGGATGGCAATACCAACCATCAGATTCCTCATGCTTAGCCCTAGGACCAAAGTGCAGGGGCACAAACTCACAAGCAGCCCAAACCCATCCAACCACCCTGTCTTGCCCTTCCACCTCTGTCAAGCATGTGAAGTTTCCATCTCCTTCCCAGCACTAGCAACTCTGGGCTGCAGTTCCCCACTGCCACCCTCTCTTTGGAGGTTCTGTCCCAACCCCTTCCTGCTCCCAACCCTCCACCTTCACAGAGCTGCCTGCACAAGGAAAAGGGAAGGACAGTGGCCAGAAACCTCTTCATGACATCAGAAAACAGTCTTCAGCCTTCACCTGTTATATCCAGATGGAGTCAGGGATGCTCTGAAGCACAGAATGAAGCAGCTTGGATGAAGACACACAGTCGAAACTCAGCTGGGGGAAGGGAAAGTTTCTAGCCTCATTAATAACAGCCTGAAATTAAAAGCAGAGCTTGTAATACAGCTGCAATTTCAGCTACCCCGCTGCTTGTGTTAACAGTGTGGCTTTATTATGGTCAGGGATTAAAAACAGCTTCAACAATTAAAGGAGGGAAAAGAAAAAATATAATGACTGAATGAAAGAACCACCACCAACAAAAATCAGTATAAAAGAAATTCCTGTGGGCTGGAATGATTAGCAAAAAACAGTTGTGTGCTGTGAGGAGCATGGGTGAATGCGTTCCTTCCCCACACAGGCCCACACATGTACCTGACAAGTATATCTGTCCCCCACCTGTGGGAAGCCTCCCAGTGCACTGTGGCTCAGCACCAGCCACCATCAGCCTCCCCATGGATGTCACCTCCTGCCCACGAATAGGTGATCGAAAAAACACCCTGCTCCAAGCAGACAGCTTAGAAACTTCCTCACTCCTGCTGTCTAAATAACAGAGCATTAAGAACAAAAATGGAAAGAAAATAGTCTTACAACAAGTAAATATCATGCCTCAAATTTCTCAGGAGGCATCAGTCTCATTGATCAGCTCAGAAGAGCTGAGAAGCAGCATGCCAGTGTCTCTTGAAGGTGGGCTGGTTGCCTAAGGGTTCCTGAAGGCATTCACCCTGCAGACTCTGGCACCTGCCCTGACACCAGCTGGGATAAGCTGCCACTGGGAAAACCCAGTTTGTTGTGTCTTAATACAATAGTCATGCCTTTGAGGGCTTGGCCAGTAACACTGAGATTGACCCTACTCATTCTTCTTTATAAGAAATAAAAGCAATATCTTCACGAAAAAGAGGAAAGCTTTTCACCACCTTCCTGAAAAAAGCATTCCCTGGAGATACCACCTTTAGGGCAATCATCTACATTCACTGCAAAACTACTGAGGACCAGAAATCCAATCAAGTCCAAGCTCACACTTGATTTTTTGCAACACTGTTTCTGCTCTGTACCCTCACAGGTTTTAGCATCTATTTCGCCTGCCTGCAAAGCAGGGGATAAAAGCAGGGTCAGCCCAGCTGACCAGAAATTTTGGAGTTTGGGATTTTTTTTGCTCCTTTTACTTCACTGTTGCTTTTGCCTTTGACCAACAACAGAAAGAGAGCACAGCCACAGCACAGCAGGAAGGCATCAGTTTTCTCACAATCAACCACACCTACAGCTCTTCTCCACTGCCAAAGGTTCAGCCCTCAAAAATCAATCCAAACTTGGCCCGTCCACCAAAGCCACCGCCTTTGCACTATGTGCAGATTAACCCATGGACCACAGGACATTCCTAGAGATATGCTCTGGGCAAATTCCTGCATCTACCACAGAGCTGCAATACTCCAGAGCCAACCTCCTGACACAATGATGGTCATCTTCACCAAGACAACAGATCCAAATTCCTCCACTCTTTCCCTTGAGGACATACTGGACAAATCTGGTCCTCATGGCTGCTGCAACCCAGCAGTAAAAGCAATGCTGGGAACACCCAACAGATCTGAGCCCCATTCCTGCTATGGGATGAATGCAGAATATTTTCCATAAGGGATTAAAGTCACATCCCTGTCAAGGAAGCTATTAGTTAACAGAAAAAATCTTTGCTATATTTGGAGAAAGAACGGCGGACTCAGAAAAATTCTTTCTGTAGTGAAGGACAGTGACATCCAACCCAAATAAAGATGACCCATCATTGTATGACAATGGCAGTGCCCAGACATTTGTCCTCAAAAGCCAGCCAAAAGCATTTTACACTGTTTGCTTTCAAAAGCTCAGAAATTCAAGCTAGGCTGTGCCAACCCTTTGCAATTCCCTCACTGGAGGGTACACAGGACTTCAACAGAACTGCATTTGAAGTCATGTCTGCAAAAATATCACAGCTAAGGTAGCGAGTCCCCAGCAGCCACACAGCATTTATACCATGTCCAGGGCAGGTTTGGTATCTTAGAAAACCACAGTCTCCTTTCTTTTTACCCTGAAGTCTCCAGTATTTCAAAACCATTTTATAATTAAAACTAACAAGCCCCACAATTCACTTTCTCAGAAACCAGAGCACTTTCTAAATGCCAAGGTGACTGCAGCCAAAAGTCACCATGGCTTAACAAATTTGGGTGATGTGACTTCTTGGTGGTTTCAGTTAAAAGGGCTTTGCATTGCCTTTTCAGCAGGCTGAGAAAACTCGTGGCCAACACAATACAGCCACTGTTCAGCTGTGAGAATGAACCAGCTCCAGGCAGCCTCACAACCCTACCATGGAAAGCATTTTATCCTTTCCCCTGCTTTGCAGACAGGAGAAGCGGAAGATAAAAAACAGTCACCAAAGAAACCCAAAACCAACAACATGCAAAGCAACAAAACCCCTCAAAAAGGGTACAGGAAAGAAAAAAAAAAAAAACACAAAACAAGATGTGAAGTTTGGAGCTGCACCCCAACACACTCACTCCTGGATAGAAAAGAAGGGGATGCTTGAAGGATGTGGGATGATGGCTGCACCAGGTACAGTCTGGCAGTGGGTAAATAGGCTGCACCTTAGGGGAATTGCAAAGAAGCAGGAAGGACTAAGGAAGTGCCAGCCAGCAAGGAAGGTGCTGTAGCCACAAGACATGGCAAAAAAAGGTCAAAAGAAATCAGATTATTCAGATCCTGTCCCTAGAAACAGATGCTACAGTTTTTCTCTCACATAGGACTGCACTGAGAAAAACTCCTCCTCTCACCCCAGAATTTGTGACCTTCCATGTTAGAGCCTTTTGAGTGCAAAAAAGGTCCATTCCTGCACAGGCTGGTGTCAAGCCAGACTACTTCTGCTCTTACAAAACTGCTTCCAGCTCCAGTAGAAAGATCCCCATGTGCTCAGATGGCCAAAATCAAGCAAGTGATGAGCAACGCCTTTACCTAAAAGCTTTACTAACATCTGAAAGAATTACGATGGGCCATCTGCATATTCTTCTCCAAAAATGTACCTGGTTCAAACTCCATTCTCCTTCATCTCCTCTGACATATGCCTGTATTTCTCCATTAATAGTTGAGCTGTTGGTGACACCCTGAGCAGCTTCCAGATCCTCAACTTATCAGTGAAATAATGCACTGCAGCTCAGGGTGGAAACAACATCAGAACTAGTAGCTCCCATGAACTACAATAGCTCTAAGAATTCCGTTGGAGAGTTACTAGCATTTATTTGGTTAAACATGCCAATATCTCAAATCACAAAGGACTTAAACTTTGTACCTGTACAATGCAAGAACAAGTCCGTTGCAAATGTCATTAACAATAAACTATAACTGCCTTTCCACAGAAGGAAATGTGGGCACCTACAGTGGGTTGTCAGAGAGACAAAGTACTAAAGTCAAGAAAAGAACTGGTTTGCCCCTTTTTCCAGCCTATCACAGACACAGGCTCCAAGAACCCAAGCCTTTCCCATTTAAATGTGGAACCAATCACCCTTCTAGGGTGACACCACAAGCTTTGGGTTTTGTTTCCATTTTAGCATGTGCAAGCCATGAGGCACCAAAGGGACCTATGAGCTGCTGCTTCTCAGAGAGCCCAGACACTCCTGAACAACAGCTCTCAGTAGTTCAAAGCTGGCACTTTCCAGTTTCTGACAATTTCCTCGATTCCCAAAATGCAATCTATGACCATTCTAGATTGACAAGTCCATTTTTGTAACAAAAACATAATGGTCACTTGCTGCAAAGAAACATGAGCAGTCCAGCTAGGAGATGTCAGCACAGCACAGCACAAACAAGCCTTCAGCACCACATCATACAGGGAGCTGAAAGCCTGTCCTCCTGTTCCTGAAGTACCATTTGTACTAATTTGACTTAGTGTGGATTTTAAACGTTACCTGAAAACTTTCCTCAGTAAAAGGGGATCATTCAGTCACATTCACAGGAGCAAACCTCCTATTTAGGGAGGCCTAAAGTTGGAAGGTTTTGCTCTAGCCAACACTGAAGAGAAGACTTGATCAGAAAAGCACCCAAGGTTAGTGCTGGTCTTGGCAAGGCTGGATTAACTACAGTAAAGACTAGAAAGAAGATCTGCCTAGTCTGGAGGCCAGGGGTCCAAAAGGCAAGCCAAAAAGTCACTCATTCCTTTTCCTAACAAACTGTGTTTTCAGCTGGAAGTCACTTGGCAGCCTTCCTGCCAGAGGATGCTGCAGGTCAAGACAAGGGTTCATTCCTGGCCAGGCCAAGCGGGGACACAAAACACAAGAACAGACAGTGCTCTGCACACATGGGCTGGAGCACCAGGAGAACTGCATCTGCTGGGCTGTCCTTGGACAGCAAGGGACACTGCTGGCCAGGACTGGTGTGCCTCAGGAAGCACCAACCTGCTCAAGAACAAGGATGGGGTAACTACCTAGGCAGGGGCAGCCAAGGCAAGTCTTCAGGCACCCAGCCGCTCCACACCTGTCCCACAAACACCTTGGGTTCCTTGCTTCTGTGAAAATCAAGAGCAGTGGCATTCTACAAGAAAAATGTCACTTAAACTCCTTATTAAAGGTAATTTCCTCTCCCACCCCTTTTCATTAGCAACACTCGAGTATTCATCAAACGATCCTGTTACTCCCAGGCAACATGTTAGTCTTCTTACAAAGAACCTACATATTAACACTGTCTATTGTTCTAACCATAAAAAGTTGTACTAAAAAATCAATTGAGAAGCACAGTGTCTCATTCACCTGAATAGGAGTTTACCTTAAATAAACCTATCACACTGGGAAACCCATAAGTGCTTGGGAACAATGCTCATATGGGGAGAAGATACAGCAGTAACCACATTACTTTTCCCTTCTAGGCAGTAGCTTTCCACTTAAATTTTATACAACGCACCTGCTTATTGTCCTTATTACACAACACTGCATTCAATTCAAATCCATGCTGCAAGTATCCCACTCATAGCAAAGAGACTTCAGAAGAGAAAAAAAAAATACATATTAAAGGGAAGCAATCTATAGAAGCACATTACATAGCACCAACTCCAAGCTGGCTGTCATTCTGATCACACCAGACAGCATTTCAACTCCAACAGTATCCTTCAGTGAAACATCCCTGTTACAGCATTATTCTTGATGCACAGAGCCCTTTTGAAATGAATGGTATGAATTCTCTTTGTCATTTCAAAGAGACTGTATTGCCCAGAGTGCTTTACCTTTTCACATCTTCTTTTCTAATAACTTGCATAGGAATAAGGCCACAACAGGCCATTATTTAAGGCAAGAATTAAAAATAAATAAATCAGCACTTTCCTTGGGAAGGAATTACAGAATAGGGCTGTGAATCCCAACTCAGGAGAGCCTTCCTTATGTGACATTCCAGATCTAGGCCAACTTAGAAAATCACTTAAGCTCCTGATCAACTATAATATGGGCTTAAATTGCTTTGACTTCCGTAGGACTTAAGCATATACTTACGTGCTTTCCTGTACAGAAATACTCTCTTAAACCAGATCCTGTTTTGTAGGATTGCAACACACACACACACAGAGCTCATGCCCCCAAGAAAGCTCTGCCTGCAAACCAGACTGCCTGAATTTTGTGCCTCACTATGGACCAAAGTGTTTCACCCCCCGCAGACCTTAAAGTAAAGCTGAAGTCTGGAAGTCCTTTATCTCAGATAGGGACTTTGGGAAGGTTCAGCTCTCAGTTTTGGACTCAGTGAGAGAGCCTACAGCACACCAGCGCTGCAGATGTTTCCAAGTGGAGAAAATCTCTCTAGACTCAGGTCCATCTGCACTAAAGCACACGGTGGACCAGCCACAGGCTGTGAATTCACAGCAGAGACCAGGAATACCTTTCACTGATCCCTTCTAAATCCCCACTTCTCCTGGTGGGGATTATGCCTCAGAACACCACAAAGTTTTGTCCACATGACAAAAGATACCAGAGTTACAAGCAGGAAGTCTCTCAGCATCAAATGGCACACCAGGTTCCAACACCTCTTCATGTTGCCTGTGAGGAATACAGCAATTTCCCCCCACCCTTCTACCTCACTGGCCATGGGCAGCTGCTAAACTATCCTGAACCTGCCCTGCTAGCAAGGAGCTCTCATTTTCAAAACAGAACCAAAAAAAGCCCCTTTGCCCAACCCCTCCCCTCACCAGCTACTCTCTTGTTATTAGAGTTAATTGCAAGCACATCGCTCCTACAGTTTGGCTGATAGAAAAGAACTCCTGCTATGTAGGGGCTTTGGTTTTCCCATCTTGCCTATTCTCAAGGCAGTGCAATAAATTATTGTTATATATGTTGGCTTTGCAAATGACTAGAGCATCCTGAGTGCCTGCACAGGGGCATGCTGTTTCTCAGCATGATCTGAAATAGCCAAGATATTAAAATCCCACAAAGAACTGAGTTTCTAATGGAAAAACGGATGTGCCAGATGTTGACATTGACGATTACTGTGGCAGCCTGTGGCAGAGCCCAAACCCCTCTGGGTTAGATGGCCTCACCACTCCCTGTTCCTCAATGACCCACATTACAGTCAGCTGATCCCACATCCACCCATCTCTGGAGTTACTCACCCAACTGAGGGATGCACACTATCCTTCCCAAGCCCTAGGCCTTCCCTTCTCTTTCAATGACTATCCAACCCAAACAAGGGATCAAGTTCTTCAGTGCTGAAGACAGCACAGGAGAAGGAGCACTTCACAGCAAGACATCAAATGGAGCAAACAGGTTTTGGATTCCACCAGTCCAATGGCTCAACCCAACCCTCCATTTGGGGAAGCCCCAACTGAACAAAACCCCAATCAGCTCAGCTGAGTGAATCAGTGAAAGATGACTGTATTTTGCCTCTTGAAATCCTCCTCTTTATTATAGACACCACACTGTGAAAATATTATGATGAGAAAACTCTGCAGATTCAAGATATCAAGGTTGAAGGTCAAGCCCTTTCCCAGGAATCAGGATAGGATCAGGACAGCAAACCACACACTCCCAGCTTACCTACAACTTCTCAGCCTAAATGCCTGTTTTCCCCTCTCAAAACACATGGATGTCAAAATATCTGCTGACCAGACAAATTACAGAAACAGAGACCACATAGTGACTGCAGGGAGGAGAGCCACTGCTGCAAGCCTGCCTTTTGCAAATGCAGCATCACAACATATAAAACAGAACACCATCCAAAAGTTAAAAGAAAAGAGAAAAGTTTACTGCCTGTCATTTAAATATGATTTCTGTTACAGAAACACACCAGGAGCCTGCCTGCCCTCCTCCCTCAGTCCCTGCAGGGAAAGACATCATCTTCCTCCAAAGGTGACAACAGATCAAATAAAAACAGAAGTGACAAAGAGACAGGAGGAGACGAGTTGCAGGATGCTGTAACTTCTCACTTCAAAGCAACAAACTCCTTCTACTATCAAGTTTATTTGAGTATCAACAAAGGGTAAGACTTGAGAAAAACACAGGCAGCTTCAGTATCTACACTTATGCTGAGTGCCTTGCCAACCTTTTCAGTATGTAAAAAAAAAAAAAAAATTAAAAAACCCAATGGTTTTCAGTAGATTCTTTCTCCCTTGGTTGCTGTGAGAAAGTCTTGCAGAAACCATGGTAGAAATTAAATACTTTAAAACACAAACATGATTGCACACATCTATTTAGCATGAAGCAAAACTCAAAAAAAGGTTTTTCCCCAAATTATAGTGTGAAATTTCAATTGAAGGGAATACATTTCTTTCAAGTCAGTGCTGTCCTTCCAAGCTGACCTTCAGTCACCTGAATCACATGCCCAAGACCACCAGCAGGATGCAATTTCCATCTCCAAAGCTATGGTCTTATAGGATTTATTGTTTAAGCTGCAAGGGAAGCACATTACATACTGCTGACAGTGCATTTGCGCATGTGAACAAAGATGAGGGTGAGGTGAGATTAGGACAAGCTCGAGGGAATTAGCTCAGTGGGTTATTTATTTCATGACAGCACAGATTAAAAGGGCTGACTGTCCCTTTGGCCTTACAAGCATTCATGTGAGTTATCAAGCACGTTTTATTGGAAGAAAGAGGAAGCGACATTATCATCCAGGTAAATATCTCAGCTGAGTATTTGATGGACGGCACTTTGCATGTGATTAGCATGAAACCTCCCAGGATCCCCAAATGCCTTACAAGGAAATGCTCTTTTTAAGCCCTGCTGGGAGGGGGCTGGGGGGCTGGATCAGTCCCAGCTGGGAGGCAAATATGCTGATTCAGAGGGATCAACTGCCCAGCCCAGGATACCACGATCTTCAGGCAGGGCCAGCCTTGCCCAGTATGCTCCAGTTTAGCAGCAACATCTGCAGCTGATGCCTCTCAGTCCCAACTGGTACAGACAAGCACCCTGCTCATGCCCTTTCCTGCTGGACCAGGCTCCACTGAGGCTCTCAAGGGACTGAATAGCAGATTTAGTAGTAAAAACCAGACGGCCTCATTCCTACTGACCCACTCGCACCATAACATATTTCTCATTTCCGAGTGACTGGCTGTTCTCTCTCAGTCCTGGTTAATATTATTTGTGTTTTAATGCTTTCTAGGAACCATTCCAGCTTTACATCACAACAAATACCACAGGGTAGGGGAAACACTTAATCTGGCTTTTGGTACTCCACTTTAGGAACTGGTCCAAGCAGTCAGAGAAACAGCAGTGCCTGCCCCATGGCCAGACCTCTCCCCACATACACTGAGCCCCACTGGAGATGTTGCCTGGAAGTCTGAAGGTGGCTTTCATCAAGGCTGAATTCTGGAGCTCCTCCAGAAATCCTCCAAGGAGCATGAACAAGCAAAATAAAGAGAAACCCACAAAAGCTTGAGATTAAAGGACTCTTTATGTTGGTTTTTTGTTTGTTTTTTTTCAGACACATTGGGTATTTCCCATTTTCTTCCTTCCAGTTTCACCAACAGAACATGTTTCTGCAGCCATCACTGCCCGAGTAAGTGCCCAACTTACTGGCTGAGCAAGTGCTGCACAACACCCAGGAGGAGGCTTTTGACATCACTTCATGCTAAGAGCTTGCACTGAACTGCTCAGTGACACCCACCTCAAAACTTCCTGAGCCACTTCTTTACAGGCTGTTACTCCCACCAAGCTTTTCAACCCCAGTTGTTGTCCCTTCCCATCCTCAGGTCCAACTCATGAAACTCATGCTTTATAGCAGCCAGAATGACTTTGAGGTGTGCCTCCTGCCAGAGGAAGAGCTGTTCACCCAGAGTAATGTTCTGTTCCAGCCCAGGCTGGTTATAGAAAACTTTCTGGAGTGCTGTTTCTCTTTCCAGCACTAACCCTGCTCAGGTCAGGAGGAAACAGGTAGGAAAGGCAAGCACAAAAGGAACATCCCACCATGGAGGTCTGGGAGCTGCTGCTTCCCAATGAAGATTTGCTCTGAAGCTCAAACCAGACCCCAATCAGGTGTACCTGTTGGCACAAAGTGGCTTTATCCTTGCACCAGTTTCAGACAGAACTCTCTTCACCTTCTTTCAAACAAGAAGCTGTTTTCTTGCTGAGCAGGGATGTAACCAGCTCAGACTTAGAAGTTAGTTCCTCGTCTGTAATTCCAATTCTCCTTTGCAGTTTGAGCATTATGTTCTCTCACAAAGAAAAGCCAAAAGAAAATAAAAGAGAGAGAGAGAGTGAACCCAATCAAGGATATCTGCTGTTTGGGACCGGCATGACAAGCTCAGACGGTGAATATTCACTGTCACCAGTTTACCCCAGGGAGGGGAGAGGGGGACTCAGTGTTACAACATGTTAATTATTTACCCACAGATTTTCTCAGGAACTTGTAATCCACACCCAGCATCTCAGGAGCACGTCTGCAGGGTGCAGGCAACGAGGAAATCAGGGAGGGAAGAGGAGGAGATACCTTAAATCAGCAGGAAAGTGTAAAGAGCTTGAAGCCAGGAGTTATCAACTAGACAGAATGACCCAGTTAGGCAACTGAGAAGGACGATAAAAACACCAAGGAAGGTTGAACACTATTAGGTTCCTAAAATACAGAAAGCACAGATAACTGACCACAAGAATTACATTAAAATACAGATTACACAGCATCCACCAGGATTTTAAAAAATCCTAAAGAAACTTAATCCTCCTCTTCCCAGCAAACCCACACAGTGCTGTGGAGCAGCAGAGAGCATCTGAACTCCAGGAAGCACCTGGAGGTCACCATCCATTTATTCTAGGAAATATTCCATTTATCTCCCACCACCAAGTAACAACACTGGTGCACAATAAATTTTAGTCAATATTTCAGTGTTTTGGAGGGGAGGGAGCTTTGTGTTGTACTATTTTTCTTATACCAAAAAGGTACTAGAAAGCTTGAAAGTTCAGATCCTGAAAGGTCTGTGGGTTTTATGGGAGGCAGGGGTTCTTTCTAAATGTTTTCCCCGTGCAAAAATATTTTCCATTTTCCACACAGGCAATAATTTTGAACTCTGCACAGCAACAACCTCTGCTCCAATAGTGATGGTCAGAAGTGCTTTGACAGACTTCCATCACCCCTTGAAGTGTCCAAGGCCAGGCTGGATGGGGCTCTGGATTGGAAGGTGTCCCTGTCCATGGCAGGGAGCCTGGAACTGGATGATCTTTAATATTTCCTTCCACCAACACCATTCAAAGAGTCAAGGATTAGCAATTCCCTCCTTCCAGACTCCAAATTAATCTTCTGCTCACATTAGCTTTCATTTTTTTCCATCAAATTAATCATTACTCCTCTTATATGTTACTAAGCAGGGGACTGAATCAAGTCATCCCATTTTTGGGAGGAGGAACCATTTGCCCCACCTTGTTTGCAGAACAGAACCACTGACTTTGCCACATCTAGCCCAGCACATTGCTCCACTCCACTCCTTCCTGGGCCAGTCCAGCTCCTAAGCATTGTTTTTGTGTAGGTCCCATAATCCCACCCACACGTAATGTAGTAAATGCTTGCTTTGGGTTGGTTGGTTTTTCTCTTTAACCAAGTGACATTTTTCAAACCAGATGACTTTTTCCAATTTAAATGTTAGCAAAGGAGCGGGGGGAGGAAACCTATCAGTTCATCTTTCTCATCTGGTCTGATGCAACACTGCCCTTATTCTTACACAGCAGCAGCTCTTTTCAAATATATTTTTCTCCAAAATTTTTAAATGCTGCAGGGAAATTACCTACTAAGATGCCTAGCCTATACATTCTCTATTTTCTACCACCTATAAATTATCATTGTTGAATGCATTAGAATAGCTGTTCTCTTTTGTATTTCACCAAGCTTATTCACATGAGATACCATGTCCCTACTGCTATTAAATGCCCCAAGGGACAGAGCAACTCAGGCATAGGGAACACACACCAGACAAATCCTCTAAAGCCACTCCAGGATAATACACCGAAATCAGGAGTGCAAGGTTTAGGAACAAAATTTTTCAAAAGTTCCTTGTGTTGTCAACAAAAGTCAACCACCAACCCAATGAAGGTAGGAGCACTTGGAGATTATGGTGCCACATCAGCTCCTCAAACTCCTGTAGCACCAGAAAATGTTCGAAACATGACAAAGGCAATTTTTGTCCTCTCCCAGACACACCGATAACAATCGTTATCATTTTTAGCACAGTTTACCTTCCTGCTCAAACACAAACCACACAATGGTTGGTATTGTCAGAGAAGAGGACCTCATGTTTGCCAAAGTGAGCAGTGGGGAAAGCAAACCTCCCCACGTTACAGAAAAGAGGGAAATGCATAGCTCCTGGCTTCAATGAATGGAGCACAGAGCAGCTCTAATCATGGAGACCACTCAGGGCTGCCAGGACAGCAAGTAACTGCTTGGACACACGGAAAACAGGGAAGGGAACCACCTATCCAGAGTGACTTCTATCTAGGAGAATTGAAGGTGTTGTTCTAACATCCATCTCCTACTCAAGGACGCAACACTTTGTTTTCCTTCCTCCCCAGGAGCTGTCCTCACAGTCACAAAAGGTTCTAAAGAGATGCTGCTTTCTCTCCTACAGCACACACCAGTATTTTAAGCATTCACCATCAAGTCCAGCTTTACCCTTCCCCTTCAGATCTGCTCTGCCCCTTTCTTAAAAGGAGAAAACAAAAGAGATGGGGGAGCACACTAGAGGTGACACACTGTGCGAGAGCAGCAACAAGCCCTGCTGCAGCACCCAGGTGTGGAAGAAGGAAGAGGAAGCTTTGCCACTGATCCAGCATTCTCTCTGATCTGTATGCCAACACAAGTGGGCAATTAGCCCAGTTACAGATCTCACACCATTTGGCTCCGCTTTCTCCTGGGAAACATGAGATGGGGTGGATGTAAACACCTTACCAAAGAAGGAATGCCAGTTGGCCACACTGAAGGAGAGGCAGGAGGGGTTACACAGAACCATGGCAAAGCAAAACCCAATCTCGGCATTCCCCACTGTCCCAGCAGTCTGCAGGGACAGGCCCTTAACCCAAGCCCAGGTTCTGCAGGAGAGCATCAGCCACCCCTCCAGCACTGCCTGCTGCCCTGACCACAAGCTCCAAGAGGGTTTCTCACTGCCCAAGAAGCCCATGACCGCTGGCAATGTCACACTGCCCACCCAGAAAGGCAACACTGAAATCCACTCCTGTTTTCCATGAGCTAAGCAAAACAGCTTAAATATTACCCAGCACTGCCAGCCCTTGTGATGGGTAAATGCTTTTGCGATCAGGGGGACATTTTTATTTAAATGGCATCTGTATGGCAGGTGCCATCAGCTTCATCACCCAATCCATTTGTGTCAAACCCTTATGCAACCGGTGCAAATGAGCCCCGTCACTCACCCAGCCTGCTCACACAAAAGGACTGTGTGCCAAGCACGCTGACCCCTCTATTAAAATCACCATCATCCAGCTTTTTATAGAAAGCAGCTGATCTCCTAAGGACTCTCTGCCACCATAACATGAATTGCAAAACTTCCAGGGCCAGCTAACACAGCTTGGGATCCACCCGCCCAGGTAGGCAGCGACTTCAGAACGCAAAACGCTCACAGCAAATACACCCAATGCAAATCACTTTATTTCTGGAAGAACAGAAATTTTTTTCCCCCTCCATGTTTTAGCTTACTCCACCTTCCAAAATAGCCTGAACTTAGTCAAGAAAGGCATGTTCATTTTGGAATGAAGCTGCATGCACACAAAGCGCTCACAGAAGAGCTGTGGCAGAACAACTTGTTCCTCAATAGCTATTCTGAACCACGTCTCAGTAACAGATCCAGAGTACATCTCTGTAAACGAGACATGTTGATCTGACAACCTGGTTGAAGTGGTGGGTAGAAACTTAAAACTTTTACAAAAGCATGAGCTCTCACTGACAACTCCCTTGAAGTAAGGGCACATCGATCCAAGAAAAAAAAAATAGACCTCATTCACTTCTTTTCTAGAGACCTGCTTTGCATCTTTAAGTGTTGAAAAGTCATCAGTCCAGCCCCAGTGTTGGTAAGACCAGCTTAAAAAACATTACAATAAAAATTACTGTGTTTAAAATTTACCTTCTGTCCAAGAAAAGAAATTCCTTTTCCAAAACATTCCTACACAATCACAGGGCCCAGAACCTTACATTTATTTGAAATCAAAGACAAGATAGTAAGAAAATTACAGATTTAAGGAAGCAGAGGCTGTAAAGGAGTTGATTTATAGCAGAGCTTACAAGACCATAATCAATAGGAATCACTGAACATATTGAATATTAAAGCTAAGACACTGAATATCTCAAAACACCATTTTTCTTGTTATTATTCTTTGTGATTGCAATGTCCCAGATCAAAAAGTGGTTCAGAAGAGCGACCTTGAACCTCAAGGCTTTTAGTCAGCCTGAACACTGCCCTTCTGAATGAGAATTTTTTTTTTTTTAATAGTGTGTTAGTATTTTTCTTTACTGATTTTGCTTCCCCCCCTTCAAAATTTCACTCAGCATTGCAAATACTAGTTAATGCAATGCCTTTGCATTTCACTGTCCGTTTCACTGTCAGGGTCTCAGTATCCAGGACTCCAGCATAGTGAGAAAATCTTTGGGAAGCATCATTTAAACAAAATAAACTGCAGAATTTTTTCCCCTAAAAGGTTTCACAGGCTTAGCGTTTTACACAACAGCTTGTTTTTACAAACTGTGTATTCGGGATCCAGTTTAAATCGGTGTCTTGTTTCAGCCACCCTGCCTTAAACATGCTCTTACTTCCTTTACAGCAACGTGACTTTGTTCACCGTGGCCAACTCATACCACATCCCAATTAGATGCATATGCATTTCTATACAGGCATGTGTTGTCTCATCTAAGCTGGCCATGACCAAGGCTCATTCAGCCAGGAGGAGGGTTCCCGAAGCGTTATCTGCACCCGGAGTGGTTTAGTGTTACTGGGCTGAAAGGAAGCAGAGAGACATCCTGTTTATAGGCTGTAGAGCCCGATGGATAAACAAGCGCACCTCAGTCACAGGCAGAGTGGGGCAGGGCGAGGGGAACAAAAGGGCACAAAGAGAGGCTTAGCGGGTGCGAGGACACCGAAACACCAGGTGGGCTGGCTGCCCGGCAGCACGGCCCGAGGCTCCCGAGTGCCGGGGGTGCAGAATGTACAGAATGTGCCGCCCCGCTCGCCTTTCAGCCTCTCCGCTTCCTGGCACTCCGGCAGGCGACACCGGAGATGTTCCTCCACACCCTGCTCCTGCTCTCCCAACGCACACCCACTCCACCGAGGCTTTCTGCGCATTTTGTGTCTCATCTGCCAGCTGGGCACGCTCGGGGTTTGTGCAATGCCACGGTGGGAAGGGTGGCAGTGTCAGCCGTGCCTCTCTTCCTGGGCAAGCCGACAGCCTTCCCTTGGCACCTGCTGCTGGCCACGGGCAGAAGAGGACCCTGGGCTGGATGGACAGAGCCTGAACCAACCCAAGACCACTGCTGTAAGCCCCATCCCCAGCTACAGCAGGGAGGAGACAGTCCCAAGACATATTCCACCCATTCCTCTTCAGTCAGGAAAACACTAGAAGTCCATCACCAGGTTAGAAGGAGGTACCAGACTTATTTGAATTATCACTTGTGTTCATTGGTCAGGCCTGAGGGAGTGGGTCAGGGACAGAACTATGGAGTGGATGCAAGAAACAGAGATCTATAGAAAAACCCTAAAAACAGCCCTCTGCTTCTGATGTTGTTCTGTCCATCACTGAAGTGATAGAAAAATGTGAAGTTCCATCTTGTTCCACACCCAAGAGCCCCTTATGCCTCTAGCAGGTACAAACCCACAATATTCTCCTGGACTGTCCTTGATCAGGAAGCAGAAACCTCTCTGGCTGTTCAACACCTGCCAAAGCACCAATGTAGTGACCATGCTGATTCACTAGGCCAGTTCCCAGGAGCTCCAGGCTACTTCCAGCCTCTGCAGCAAACCTTCTCCAAATAACACCTCGACTCCACAAAGAGCCAGCAAACAGGGACATCTGGCCATTGTTGACAACAGCCTAACAAACAAGAGGCGAACTGGGCAGGGAACATGGAAGACCTTATGGGCTCAGACAAATAAGAAGCCCAACAGGGATATTTCCTACCTGACCAATCTTCATGTGAAGCGTTTAATCCCACTTTCCACACCTTTGCTACTTCACTGATCATTTTTCCCCCTTCGCTAGTGAACACAGGGAATGAACCCACATCCATCCTCATCCAGCACAGAAAGGAAAGTTATGGCACCCCTGCTTCCAGTTACAAACAAGCATCTCATGCCAGCTCACAGAGGAGGATTTGAAGAGAGCACTGACACCTCACAGGGCAACCCAAAACAACAGACCCCAATCAAGGCTCAGGTGTGACTGAGCACCTGTTTCCTTTTTGATTTTTACTGCCTCATTTTCTCTGCAGGTCCAGAGACTCTCTACAATGGAGGGACAAACCTCAACATGTTCCCCAGCCCTTCTAGTCTGAAAGACTCTATCCAAACCCTGCCCAAAGCATGAGCAAGGGAGAATTACCCCTGTGTGTACAAGCAGAGTTGCTGGTGATGCCAGCATTCACACTCTAGGCACTTCCATGGCTGGCACAGCCAGTCCTTAACAACCACCACAAAAACACCACAGTTCTGTAAGGACACACAAGAACAAGACTTGCTCATACTCTGACACAAACTGGGGATGAGGCAGTGCTGCCAGAGCCTTGGCTGATGAATCAAGGCCTGGGGAACCTGAGAGATGCTCCCAAAAGAAAGTCTTAAGCACGTAATTTCTTACTTGTTTTCCGTCCTACTCTTTGTCTGCAACAGAGACACCTCTGACTCATACCAGGTTTCCGCAGGGCCTGACACAACAGGTCGACAGACTCTCCTTGAAATCAAACAACAGAAAGCACAAGGTGACTGTCTTGGCCAAGAAGGACCCAGATTCAAGACAGTCCTCAGGGGCACAACTCCAAGGTAAATAAATGTTGATGAACTCCTTTCTCATCAGTTCTGTGTAGCTCTGATGCCTTTATTTTGCCTTCCTTCCAGCTGGAAGGAAAGTTCATTGAGAATGAAAGCTAGTGACTCGCAGTGAGCAGTGACAGATGCTGCCTGCTTGCATGTGTGAAAAAACTCTGACAGGCAGAAATAACACACCTCACATGTCTTGTGGTAGCAGTGAAGCAATAAATATTCTAATAGACTACTAAGGCTCATAGTAATAATGCTGAGCTCCCATTACAGAAGCCACACCCCATGCCAGATGACATCTGCTGTGGTATAGATGTTCCTGGAACAGGGAGATATTTTTAAATCTCTCAATGTGGCACAAAACTGTGAGTGTATCAGCCAAAATACCAGCCATCACAGCATTTATATATAGCCTTGCACATACGGACTATAGATGGGAACACAGACAGATACATGGTATCTAGCAGCATTACAAACAGACATTCTTCTGCTGGTCTCCAGTACTTGAGAAGAAACTTCCCAGCCAGCAGCTCCACCCGTGTCATCCCACCCTGTGCAGCTCGCCATCGGCTTCCATTCCTCAAGTGTGTTAAGTGCTGCATCTCAATTCTCACCATCAAAAGCCTGTCCCTCCACCTCCCACATGTCCCGTCTTTTACAGGGCAGAGCAGGTGACAGTGATCCCAGCTCTGAGCACCCTTCTGTACATACACCATGAGCCCCAAAACTTCCTCTGTGCTGTGACAGGTCCTGAGAAGAGGTTAGAAAACCTCCAGGGCAGTCCAGTTCACTCAGGGACACCTCTGACATGTACAAACTCTAGTCACAGTTCCTATCAGAGGCAGGAATACACAGATGTTAGTAGGAAAAGAATTTGCAACTCAAAACTAGCAATAGCTCCCCATGGAGCACCTGTAATCCCTTCCCAGGAACTCTGCTGGCAGTTACTAGTTACTGCAGGGGAAAAGGAAAAATGAAAATGGTTTTTAAAGGTGGCTTCAGGTCCTGCAATACATTCTCTCACAAGTATGAAATGTGCATCAGAACGTCACAAAGAGTACTGCAGCCGTCAGACCCAGTGTGATGTTTAAGCTCTTGATACAGTTATCTGCCTTATAATAACCCCAAAGAGCACTCCTTGCCTGGCTGCCTGCCAGACCACATGCAGCCTCTCTGCCCTTTCTGCCTTTTTTTTTTTTTTCCTCTTTTCTTTAGTTTTTTAACTTTGTCAGACATGGAAATGTTGACTCTAAGAAATTCAGCCTCTTCTATGAAACAGATTGGCTGAGACTTCATTGTTGTGGAAACCATGACTTGAGTGCTGGGGAGGGGAGACAAAGGGGAAAACTTGTGTATTTTGCCTTCATGTGTGCTTTATTTTCTCCTCTGGCAGGAAACAGTGCAAAAGATTGACCCAGCTGCCGTCAGCTGTGTTGGAAGTGATTCTGTCAGCTCCACCTGCTTAATGTGGGTATTATTCAAGACTGCAAGGACAATGATTTGAGGCAAATCAGCAATGACTGGTGTGATCTCAAGGGACAAATGCTACACTGGTGCATAACACGAGTGATCGGCAACAGTGGGACATCAGTGCCAAGGCTGGGAGGAGGAAGGAAAGTGGAAGAGAGGGATGAACATCTTCACCTGTTTTTCTAGGGCAAAGGAGATATAACAAGGGGAACATGGCTTGTTCAAACATTTCAAACCTTGCATGACATTTTTCCCAGCACTCAGAAGCAACAAATGAACTGCACCAAGAGATCCAGCAGCTACAGCTCAGAGAGGAGGAACATCATGTCCATGTCAAGCTTTCAAAGCCTTATAAACTGCAAGGAGTTCAACAAGGTTTCTTTGCACCCAGAGAATAACAGCCCTGACAAAACAAGCTGTGAGGTGCCACACTTTGCCATTCACACTTGCTGTGGATCTGGCCCTGTGCATCACTGAGCTTAGATGTGGTGTAGCCCACTGAAGCAGGTCCTGCAGACCACTCCTCACAGCTTGCCATGTGTCAGAGTAACAAAGGAGCCTCCAACAAGCACGTGGACAACAGCACAGGCTGAAGCAACTGCTGCTGAAGCACGAGAGAGACACTTCAATGGTGTTTTTAAAAGGAAAAGATAAAAAGAGAAAGGGAAAAAGCATACCTTTGCAAGTTCCAGCACTAGAAGAAAGCCCCAGGTCACTACAGTAGCTAATGAGAAGGGCGACAGTGGTGCTCAGCACGACTGTTCAAAACATCCTCATGACTTTTTTTTTTAAATCAAGTGAAATACACACAAACAGCATCATATCCACAGGAGGCTGCTGCTTTGTCACCCATACAGCAAGACCCTGTGAAGTTTTAAAAGGCAGGTCAAGCCTACAAAGACTTTGCTACCACCCTCTCCTGCCTCCACAACATACCCCAGTGGTTTTACTCTGAGAACTTCACAAGCGTTTACCAGAACTGCTGCTCAGGGAGCAGCCTGCTTGCAGACAAAAGCACTCACAGCTCCAGCAGGAGAGAAGCCCTGTATCATATTCCTCCAGGATCCAAGTAAATAACAACATCTCACAAAAACAAATTACATCAGGCGTGGGACCCTAGTGACCCAAATGGGTGAGTTTTCATAAGAATTTACCACTTTTACCTCCACAGAGTCAAAGAAGTGGAAGCAAGCCAGGAAAGAAGGGCGGCATCGCCCTTTGCAAACACCTAACGAGCCCAACTGAAAACACAAAGCCCAGCACCTTTGGAGACATCCCCCTGCACACCCCAGCAGGGCAGGCGGCTGGAGATGAAAAAGACCCACCAGGAAAGCTCTTCTGTAGGAGCTGATATTTCAGCTATTAAAGAAGTTTCTGTTTAAATAGACATTAATTGCATATGCTCAGGAATTTCTCAGCTTTACCACTCAAAAAACACCCAAAGCCACTTTGAGGCTCTTCCTTTTTTCTCTCCCACCTTTATTTGCTCTGTAAACACATTTGTGTGCACCCTGGATCCTGTAACATTCTGCTGCAGTGACAGCAGCTCCAAAACAGAGCAGCAACAACCTACACATCTCACCAGGGACTGCTGAATGTCCTGGGTCCTGCCCCTGCCATCACAGCACACCACGATGCAGAACCCCACGCAGCCCAGCTCCTGGCAGGACCTTGTCCCAGCACAGGATGAAGCAGCAGATGCTGTTGGTGCCACTTGTACCAGGTAACACCATCAGGAGCACATGCTCACAGACTCAGCCTGCTCCTGCACAGGCTGAAACTCCCCCAACAAAACCCTACCTGTTAGCAGCGGGGTTTGTTTATTAAAGTGCTGTTGCAAGTTTACCCACAGATCAAGGCCTTGATTGTGGCGGGTGGAAGATGTGAAATAACTGCAAATACTTTGCAGCCTTTTGAAGAGGCCGCTGAGGTCAGCCCAGCGAGACTTCCCATCCCATGCCAGGAGAGTGGCAGAGAGCCTCCTGTGCACAAAAACAAGCATGGCCAACTGCTACAGCAGGGCTGCCCATAAAGCTGCTCACGAAGATGCCAGGAAGAAGGCCAAATGGAATCATGAGACTTGGATCAATTCTTTGCCATACCATATACATACCTACACATGGATGTTTATATACAGCTGGCAACATCTCTGCAGCTTTGGGTGAGCTTTGACCCTTCCTGGTCAGTAAACAGACCATAAAATCACTGCCCTAAATGCACCTGGAGGCAAGAGAACACTCAGCAGCTCCATCTCCACCCCATCACTGCACACAGCAGGACACTTCAGCAAGGACACACCAGTGAAATGCCTCTGGAGCCCAAGGGAGCCAGCTGTGGCACGGCCCAGAGGGGCTGCTGGCACACAGCCCACAGTACTTTCTATTGTGCCCATTAATACTGCCTTACATCTCGCACATCTGTTGGCCTCCCTCCCCAAGGGCAAGGCTGGGAGTGATTCCTCCTGTCAAACTGGTCTGCTCCATGCCTCAAGCAACACGAAATCTCCTGAGAGCAGCCAGGAATCTCTTTCCCCTCTGAAATCAGGTCACCTCCACCATGCTCAACCTCAGCCCACCCAGAAAGTCAAGTCTGAACCAAAACTCAAACACCTTTGGCTGGGCTGGCCATGCCACCAGCACTAAATCTAGCAAAGCAGCCTCTGCAGCATCTCAAAGAAGGGGGGGTAGGAGAAGAGAGTAATTTTTGACAATGAAAATGTAATGGAACATTTTGTATCAATCGATTGTGGGATGAGTCATGTTTAGAGCAACTCGCCTCCTCTTCCCCTCACTTCCCCACCCCCAAATTATGGACTGCAAGAAATGAGCAGAGATAATGGGCAATTTCAGATGTTCTGAACTCAGTTTCTCTCCTGCTGGAACAGCATGCCGTGACAGTAGACGGACTGAGCTCCAGAGATGTCCTACATGTTCCCACGCCTTATACTGGCTACAAAAGAATTGTGTCTAACTAATGGGCAATTAGGAAAGAACGAGAAGGATGGGGGACTACTTTGTGGAGGAAATGAAGAGTCAGAAGGAAGATCTGAACAGGATCAACAGCAAAAGAAGACAAAACAAAATAGATAGGGATCAGACACAAGCCTCAGAAAAAAATAAGCAAGCTGGAGGTACATTTCCACATATGCACACCCCCCACACACACACCTCTGATTAGCTGCCTGAGTCTCTAGGGGACTAACTATCTTTGAGGGTATAAAGCAGAAGATGACAAGCTGCTCATGCACTTGCCTATTAATGTTTGGCAGTGGGACACAGGATGTGACCACCCAGCATCCCACCACATGGGGCATTAAAGTCTGGCCAAGAGATCTTCCAGTGATGGACTCCAGCCAGGACCAGTACTCCATTCAGAGAAGAAACTGGTACTTCCTACCCTGGGAGATGACTAATTGCAGTAGCTGAGTTATGGCATAGCTTTTAACACCCAACGAAGAGACATTAAGGTCATCTTGACTCTCATCTACACCATTCCCTCCCACAGCAGACTTGCTGCTCTTTTTTTCCTCCTACTCCTTTTCTCACTTTTACCCTCCCCTTCAACATTCTTTCCTTTCAGGTCTTCTCACCTCCCTCCATACCCATTTACCTTCCACTCTCAATCCACTCCTCCAGCACTTGAAAAAATCCTTCTCATCACCCACAACTCCCACAGCAAAAGCCCTTCTCTTCCAGGAATCTGCTTTATCTGGAGTTTGATCTCCAGCAATTACCTGTGCTAACCCTTCCACAGACCTCAAGTGCTTATTTGTCTGCCTTGCTTAGCAGGATCTTTACAACAAGGATTGTCATCTCCCCCCCTTGTAAATCACGGGATACACTTACTGCATGAATAAGCAATAAATAACCGGCCTCAGCATTTCAGGGTAGCACAGTGTGGGTTCCCTTGGTGTTTGCCTTCCCTTCACTGCAAACTAATCTACCTGTAAGACTTTTCCTTCCTTATCTCTGTTACAAGGTTATCACTTGAATTTATCTGCATTTTTCAAAAAAAGTTGAGATGGGGAGGTGGGGGAACAAAGGGCCTTCACCAGCCCAGTTTAACTTCAGCTCAAACCCTGAGATGTAGAGGAGCTTGTGGGAGCACCAAGGGGAGAGACCAGAGTCAGAAATAACTCACTGGGATTATTTCAAACCCCACGTCTCACTTCTATTCAAGTCTTCAGTAGGTTTTTGTACAAGCAGACACACATGGCTGTTTGCTCAAGGAGCAATTATCAAATCTACATCCAGTTCCATCAGCTGAGTGTGTGTCCACCTTTGGAAGGAAGCTGGAAAAGACGTGAGTAGACTGTTGAGATGGAAATCCAGGGTAAGGAAATAGAAATTACAAAGAAAAGATCAACCAAAACATACAGAGCCTCCAGAGGTGACTAAGAGGCAGCCTGGGCTTCAGTGAGTAAAAACATCAAAACAGGGAAAATAAAACCCTCCACCCACATCAGAGCCCATGCATGGAACTGGGCAGGTTGGTTGGCAACCACAGTTATGCGGGATGGAGGATTTGCATAACAGGTGGAGCTCTTCTCAGGAATCAAGGTGATAAAACGTTCATCCAATTAAAATAAGAGGGCAAAAGTACTTGCTAGGCAGTTCACTAAGCTGAGATAAAGAACCAGCTTTTAGCATCATGAGAACCTAAGTTGCCGGGGGTTCTGCTCTCTGGCTCCCTGCACTCCTCCACCACGTGGATTTCACTCCATCTCCCCACACACATCAGCTCCTACATGAGGACACATTCCACCATCTCCCCACACACATCCATCTATATGAGGACATTGCTCCAGTCACTTCAACACACATCCCCAGTGCCCTCCCAGCTTTCAGAAATACTTCACTGGGAACATGCTCAAAACCCACATCCTTCTCTATCCCTGCAGCCCTAACAGCCTCTACCAGGTTATCTGCTGCAGCTTTCTGACACTTGCACATCTTGGTGGCAAATTAGCTAATAACTAACAAAGCACTGCAGGAAGCACACTTGTCAGGAAGCCTATGTGTAAACACCAGTGTGCCATGAGAAACCTCATCCAGAGCAATAGGAAAAATTACAGTTTTTCTTACTGATTTCGTCTGAACTCACCAGCTACCCTCAAGACTACACAGCAAACAGGAATGCCTTCAAGCAAGTAACAGTGGGGGCACTCAAATCCCCCTGTGATTAGACACGGTCACCAAATCAGCAACAAGAAAGACACAATGAAAATTAAGAACAAAAATCAAATAATCACCTAGAAAGTAACAGGAGACCATGTAAGAACACCAAGCCAAGAAGCACCCCTTCCTTCACATGGAATGCACCTTCCTTCATAGCAGCATTTCATCCAATAGAGATGGAAGAGCTGGTGCTTGGTGCTGACCCTGGAAACTTGCCCAGAAATTTTTACATCGCTCAGCACCCTGTGCATAAAAGGGCAGCAGTGGTGACACTCCTGGTGAACTCCCGCTGGCCAAGCTGTCTGGCAGGTATAGCTAAGAAAGCCAGGTTTGGAAAATATTGCCTTTTTATAGCTTATCTCAGTGCAGACAGCTGCCTCACACCTCTAGAAATAGCAGGATTTAACAGCCATGTTTGCAGGGACAGATTTTAAAGGTTCCATCTTCTAAGAAACAACCTACACATTCAGAAACAGGAGGCCAGATTGTGTTTGATACTGGAACCCCCTTCCATATGCTAAGCATACCCACGGATTTGCAAAAACCCGGCTCTGAAAACGGGATGTTCATTCAGCAACAGGCGACAAGTAACTTGCGTTTGCCTTCCTATAGAGTCTGTTCCCAGCACAACCAGCAGTGAAGTAGCAACATCATTAGTCTGATATTGCCTTTTACTGAAAATAGTTGGCATTTCAGAAGTAAAATAGTGGTGGAGGAGAGCATTAAACACTGGAAAAACAAGACTAATAACTGAAATACAAATACCCCACAGGCACAGCCAATCAGCACCTCTCTGTTGTTCCTCTTTAGGTGGAGCAAGTCAGTATCAGATCCCAAAGCACTGTTTTGATTTGTTTGAGGTGATAAGGACTGAGCCATGAAATTCACTCCTGGATCAGTCCCACAGTTGCAAACCCCAACCCCAGGAGACTAAAGGAGCTTCTTCAGCCTCCTCAACTTTATCATGCTGGTGAGTGCAACAGTGATAATGTTATTTTCCTACCTTTTAGCAATAACAAACTTTTTTACATAGAATGCATCAAATTCCCATGTATTTAACACTGGAAGTGCTGATGCTAAGGATGTAAATAGCTCTAAATCTAACAGGGTCTTGCAAAATTTCCATGGTACCACCTTTTACTGACAAGAGTTGACTACAGCATCTTCCTCATCAAGAAATTTCTAATTTTTTTTTTTAACCGAATGAAGGGGTACTAAAGACAACAACCTGCTGTGAAATGACCAAAATTCCTATGCAAACAACTCATTAGCAGTGTTCAAATGCAATTTAAATTACTAGTTGTTAAAGTGCTCCTCAATTTCATGGTAAGTTTCCAAGCAAAATTACATGCTATGTACTATTTAATTGATTGTTTTCTACTTCTTAACATCCATTCATTCCCTCCTCCTGTCCTTTTCTTAATTTCAAGGGATGATAATGACTTTTCAGGGAAGAAAGGGGAGCAGCAAATGGAGTTGAAGAGGAATTTACCTGAAGAACAAGGATGTAGGAGGGAAGTGGCTGCCAAAAACAGGCAGCTTCACCAGAGCAAGTCCCTCTTGATATTTTTGCAGTAGGGGTGTGAGACAGTACAGCACAAGGATACTTTTCCTCTCCACCACAGGCAGCCAGAAACCTGATATTTCTTTGAAACATTGTCCTCCCCCACCAGGACAAGCAGTAAGCACAGTTAACTATTCGAGGACATCAGTAAAGCAACAAGCACAACCCATTTCCTCCTTCTGGACACGTTAGTCCTTGAACCAACACACTCGCTGGAAGCAAACAAGTTGCTCTCGCTTGGAGATCTCATCCCAAACGCAAATACCTAACTCACAAGAGCAAAGTCCCCCTCAAAGCTGACTGAAGAATTAGGCTGTGAGTGAGACCTCCTGCAGTGTGACCAGCTGGTGCAGAAGAACCTGTATGATAAAGCTAATAACAACACACATTTCTTAAAAGCCCACATTCCACTCAGGTCCCAGGAAACAGCAGCCATACAATTAGGTGAGGTGCCATCTGGAAATTTCTAATGTAATATGTGTTGAGATCATGTCACACACCAGCAACACTGATCAACTTTATGAAATACTCAATGCCTCTAAGTTTACCTTTAAGCAACTGATGCAGAAATATTTTGTACTCAGAAAACCATGATTTTATTAGAGTAAGACAAATGGGTTTAACAGCATCACACTGCCTGAGGCCACAAAGTACCCACCTGTCTGCAGGAGATGAGCACAAACCATCACATGAAATACAGACATTTGCACTTTTCCCAAATCTGCCACACAGCACCCTAATTTCTATGCTTTTACACCACAATAACACCACTTTTCCCAGCCTTCAGGCACAATTTAGTACTTAAGGGATCGGAAACCTTTGCCTAAAGAAACGCAAAGTTAAGATGTGCAGAGGTTTGTAACCTCCACCCTTCCATGCCCAAAGGTGCTAGTCCCCTGCTATCTGGGGCAGCTTCTCTTATGCCATGGGGGACATACACCCAGCCCTCAGTGCACACTGAGCTCCCTCAGAACACTCAAATCACAGAGCTGGTGTAACCCCTTTGCCAACTATGCAGTGCCAGCCCTGGATTGACCAGGGCAACAGCCAGGATGAAGGATGGGCTGTGAACCAAACCTCCCTACACAGGAACTAAAGAGTCCTTTAAGTTTAACACATTATTGAAAGAGATTGAGAGAAGCTTAAGAAAGGCAGACATGGAGCTCTCTGAACACCCCTGAGGGCCAGTGCCATGGAAAGCTTCTCAGGCTGAAGCATTTACTAGGTGCCAGGCTAGGGGAGGAAAAAAAAAAGTCTTTAGACAGCTGTATTAATTTACAGGTCAGCCCTTAATGGCTCTGTTCCTGGAGCAGGAGAAAATCCTTTGTGGATCCTGGATAGCATCAATGGTCACTGAATCTGCTCAGGTCCTGGAGAAACACCAGCTGGAGAGCCCTGGCAGCCTGCAGTCCGAGCCGTGGGCATCGCCTCGTCCTTCAGAGCTCCCCAGCTCTGCCCAGCATCCACCAGGAAAGGGCGGCCCAGGCAGCACATGGGGAGCTCATCCTTCACAGTCTGTCCAGCTCTCAAGTCAGGTCCTCACACGGGTGAGATGTTGCACAGGGCAGGATCAGCACGTGAACATTAAGAGTCACAGAGTGCTTTCCCAGACGTGCCAGACTAGCCCTGCCCAGAGCATTGGGTTACGGCACCCAGGCACTGCTCATCCTTGTCTTCCAACAAACACCAAGTCCTGGTGAGCAGGAAAGGGAGGAAACTGCGAGGGGAACAGAACATCATCATTTCCAGTCCCACCATGCTGTCCCCAAAACACCAAGCTCAGCCACAGGCAGCTGGTGAAGCCTGGATGTGCCACATCCATGTGCCACCAGAAGCACGGCCATTGCACGGGGCCACGTGTGCACACGCAGAGGCAAAGCACAGCACGCAAGGAGCAACACAGACCATGGTCCCACTGCCAGAATTCCACAGCTTGACGCCACCATGCACAACAGGAGGTCTGCTGGGGGAGTCGTTGGGCTGAGGGTTCAGATGCTCTTACAGCTCATACATGTCCCCAGGGCCCTGTTTCCTAACCCACCACCTCCCCTGCCCATTCAGGCTGGGCACTCTTTAGGACTTCAGTTCTTTCCTTTGCACCAAGCTCAGCCCAGCCAGGCCCTGACCCCAAAAGCTGCAGTAATCCAATCAGCATTTTGAAACAGCAAAGATTAAAATGCAGCTGAACTCTACAAAGCCCCAGCGTGTCTTAGCTGCAGAAAAGGCTCCAGCAGTCCTTCATCATTTTTTGTGGCCAAGTATTTTTTATCATACATCCATCCTCATGCAAAATATCTTTCCCTGTTCAGGACAATCCAGACAGTTTTGTACCTCAGAATTTGACCTGCTGCAAATCCACATCTCTGGAAAATCCAATGAGTATTAAGCCCTATTTGAAAGGGCAAATGAAAATCGACAAGACGTTTAATTTTCTAACAGAGGTCTTAAGATAGAGAGTATGAAGCAACAGCTCTGAAGAAGCCTAAAAATACCAGTTAGCGGAGAAGATACAAGGATTAATAACCAGCACTGGGAACTATAAAACAGTTTTCACCAATGCCCCTTCCAAAGTAAAAGGATGAAGTGCAATACTTTCCATTTGAGGTGCAGGACTGGCTGCTCCATGACCCTCAGAGCAGTGTTAAAAGCACTCAGTACACGTTACATGCTCCAAATGACAAGAGGAATGCAGGATGGTGGATCTCTGCTCCAGATTCCCCAGCACGGTTTTAGCTGCCATGAATAAAACAGGAAGCAGAGCATCTTCCAGGTTCCCCCCACACCCCTGACTCTCTGGATGAACTGCAGCTTCCTTTCAGGAAATAGAAAGGAAAGAGCAGGAGGAGGGGAAAAAAAAAAAAAAAAAAAAAAAAAAGAAGGAGCCAGCTACAATATCAGACAGATTAAAAATTTAACACTAAGGAAAAATACAGAATAGGAAAAAAAGACCAGACATTCAAACTTAATCCAGTTACAGTAGCTAAACTTCAACTAAGAGAACAGAGTTAAATATTAACATTTGTGAGAAATACATCCATGTATTTTGCAGCCTTTTAACACACACTCTTGCTTAAGAGACAGAAACCATACAAAAGCTATGTTTTCCTTGCTGACCACATGAATATATCCTCCTTTAACTCTACTGTGCTCTGCTGCCTTGCTGCACTAACCAGTGAAACTAAAAGGAAAAGCGTGACTGAATGGGAGCTGGCTTAAATTATCTTTATACCTACTCCTGAAGAAACATTTTGCCTTTGAGACCAATACACTAAGCCAACTTTCCCTGCTACAGAAAGTTTCATTGGGTCCCTTGCTGTTGATCCACATGCCTGCCTTCACCAGCAATGCACACATTTTGATGCAATCCATCTGACTAAACAGAACAACAAAAAAAAGTCTCAAGTTGCTTGCTGTAGCAGCAATGATGCACTTACCAGCATTCAGGCAAGCTCCTTTGCTAACATGCTTCCCTCTCGAGCACATCAAATTTGGAACAAGGTCCAGGAGCAAGAGAGAACTGAAAACTGACCACAACAAGCTTCCAAAACAAGAAAGGGGGGGGGATAAAAAAAAAAACCCTTACTACAGGAATTCAAATCCTGCTTCCACCAGACCCTGAGTCACCTCCCCTCCCTTGCAATAGATCAGAGCAATGGGTAAACATTTCCAAATATGGAGATCAAAACTCCAAAGGATGTAAAAAAAAAAAAAATCACCCTTCTCTCCCTGGCTTTGGCACAGGGATGACTTGCCCCTCTGAAGCATGAGCTGAGCCCATTGCCTTTGCTGACCTACACATAGCCGGAACATGGGGCCATACATAATCACCTTCAAGGGTGCTTTGGAGGCTCCTGGAATGATAGGTGACACTGCATCGCTGTCCCCTACTAGGAATGCACAGGAAGATTCAACAGTGGCAACTCCAGAAGCTGTTGCTGCTCAACCCTTGCAACAAACCTCTCTCTCATGCCTCAACTCACCAGCAGAAAACCTCCTAGAACTACTTTCTAGAGTGTTCTCTAAAGGCAAATAGGCAGATTCAGGCTTATGGATATAGCAACACCAGCTTGGCCCAGAAAAGGCAGGCTCAACCATCAGCCACACCACATCCCGCACAGGCTGCTCACCTGGCAAAGGGAAATCTCCCCTGACCTGGCTCATCAAGCTAGTGCTTTATAAAGTGCATGTATTTGAACCTGTGTTATGGACAAAAGCCACAAAAGCAAAAGACAGCTCTGCAGAAAGGCACAAGCTGAAGGACAAGACAAGAGATCCCTGCAGGTACAAGAAGCCCCAGGATGGCAGGACCCATCAACCCTGCTGGGACACACAGCACTGTATCCCATGTCAGGGGGGGTTGAGGATCACCCAGCCTCCCCACCCCTGGAAAAGGGACTTGAGTGTCAATGCTCAAACCCACAAATCAAGTTTAAGAGGCAGTTTTCTTAGAGGGCATAACTACCCCTGCAGAGCCTGCATGCACGCCAGAACAACATCCCCATGCCAGCACTGCCACAAGCATCAGTCCTCAGCAGCAAAGGCTGACCTGAAGGCAGCAGGAGCTGACTCTGCCTGCCAGCATGGGACAGCAGCCTCCTGGTAGCTGCAGCCACGGCTCCAGGGGCAGGCAGCCTCTCAGGAATGTGCATAGCAGGACATTTTCAAGGCAAACAGGCTGCCGAGGCAAGGCGATCCAACCAGACCAGAGTGATTCCCCAGCACCACCCACAAGATGCTATTGAATTTATAGGGAAGGAATTCCAGAGCTGACTCTGCCCATGTATGGCCAAAACAAACTGTAAAAAAGCGACATTACAGTACATCTGGCTTTCACTGGTACTGAGGCACAGGCTTCGGGAGGAGCTGAAATCCTGAAGTGACAGAGGTGCTGCAATCACCTCCAAGATCTGAACAGTGGTTGGGGCCTATGGCAGCAGGAGTTTAGCACCCATGGGTGACAGAAAACATTTAAACCATAGCTTTAAAAGGCAACAAAGTTCTCTGCCTTTTAGAATACACCCACATCTAACTCAGTGATCCATCACTACCACTGCAAAAAAAAAAAAATCAACCTTGCCAGGCAGCACCAGCACGTGTTCATTACACTGGTGGGCATAAAGGCAGATTTAAAGAGCCGACAGTGCAAGTGGCACTGAGTGGTACAGGACAACCTCAAAGCATTGCAGGCTGGGACTAGCTCCCCATGGGTAGCAGATTAATTATTTTTCCAAAAGACCACTAAAACATCCCACAGGTGCTCTGTGCCCCAGCCAGCAGCAGGGTCACCCAGAGATTTCTCCATGGTCAGAAACATGAGCTACTCTCAAAACCAATGTAAAAAGTGTCAGGTTTGTTCAGCTTTTACCAACTCTGACTCAAGTTTTCCAGCCCTTTGCAGAAGATAATTCCCAAGGCATTGCTTTGTACAAGGACAAACAGTGGAATGAAGTAGAGAATCATCTAAGTCAAGGAAAGGAACAGAAGCATGGAAGGGGACGACCTGGAAGAGCAAAAACCCCATCACAGGCACACACTAGCTCTTATGGCTCTGGTGTCCCACCAGAGATGAACGGCTCCAAGTTCCCCTAAGAGTTAAATGCCACCACCTTGCTTGCCCTGCCAGCAGAGAAATATTAGCTGTGTCAGCATGAGAGGCAGAGGGCTTACAGAATGGGAGAGGAATGCAGGCTGCAGTGGCACACATGGTGGGGACAGGGACATGAAACCCAGGGGAGTGAAAGTGGCTTACCGCTTTTGCCTTTGAACAGGCAGGGTATGTTTTATGGCTCTTGGGGTTGAAACCTGCGACTAATGCTTTTGTCACCTTAGAGGGACTCCCATTCCAGTAGAGAAGAGAGCTGTTAAGAAGGGGTGGGAGCACAGGGGCCTGAGCAGATGAGGACAAGGCATTTCCCAGCTCCTGGCAGGCATCCCAGCACTGCTTTTCAGTGTGTGTAAGTTACACCCATCAAACCAGGAAGGAGTGCATGTCTCTTCTGGACTGCACTTGCTGATGGGAGACCCACAATATGGCTACTCCCCCAGCTTGACTTTCCCCAGGACAGCACTAGGATCTCCCATCCTTTTCCCAGCTGAAATGGCTTTATACCCTCTCCCTTGCTACTCTGCTCACTTTAAGCAGAAGCACCCATGTTCAGTGACTCTGCTTCAGAACACCTTCCACCCCAAACAACACAGAGGAGAGAAACCAGAGGGATGGACACATCCATGTCCAACCACAGCCTAACCAGGAGCTCCCTGCTACATGGCAACACAAATCCTCCTCCATGCCACAGTCCTAAGCTTGGGAAATGAAACCTTGGCCTGGGAATAAAATCCAACTCAAGCCTCCTGCACAGCAGTACAGATTGTTATAAAGCAGCCACTGGCTCAGGGGTGGCTAATTTAAATGAAAAATTACAAATTACATAAGCAGGATGACTGAGAATATTTGATTCATAAAAACACCTTGAAGGGGCAGAGAACAGAGGGATTGCTGCAGAATCACAGGGACACAGGTCATGTAATGCAGACAGCAAGGACCAGGGCTGCTCAGACATACACATGCACAACCACACACACAAATGCCTGCTCCTCCACCGCACACAAAGGCAGATTTAGGACTTGCGAGCTGAAGTCCTGTGCAGTCAAAAGCCAGCACAAATGTTTGTGACAGTTCCACAGGCAAAAGCATAAACCGGGTGCAGAGGAATAAATATAGAAAGAAGTCAGGCAGGCAAAGCAGGTGCTAGCTTGTAAAACCTTGGCCAGAAAGGCTCCCCAGGAGGTTGAATCTGGTAGTTTTGCAACAGCTCCACAGAAAGACAGAAGAGACAGAAAGAAAAAGAGAGAACATGAATGCATATGCATTCTTTAATCGCCATATATAGTATATACAGACATTTGGTATATACACCCCCAAGCTCTCATATGCCACTGTATAGTATATACTATATATGCATTGCCATCTTTGTTTCCATGTGCCTACACTCATACAGCCTGTGTCTGTGTGTGTGTATGCATTTCTGGTGCGTGCATTTGTCATTACCCCCACGTCACCTCTCCGTGCGTGCTGTGACACCATGCATCACTCCACAGAGCATGTCTAAAGCCTCACCACCACAGCCTGGGGTGACTTCTGGACACTCACAGCCTCTCACTGCTGAACCCTTCCCCGCCAAAGCCTCTGGGTGTAAGCACCACCAGGGAACCATCAGTTTGCTTTGTATTTTCTGGTGATCCCACTCTCCCTCCGAACTTTAAGAGTCGTGAACAAGGTGCCACTGTCAGAAAAGCCTGACATCCTTCTTGTCCTTTGCACCTCTGAATTGCGCTTACATACCAGTTCTCACACTGTGCAGCCTTACTGGTGGGATGAACTCGGAGCAGGGCGTTTGGAAACACGCAGGGCTCCACCAGACTCACGACTTCGGGTTTCTTTCCCAGCCCTGAAAAGAGAGAGAATTTAGTGATGCACACTGGATGGGCTTCCCAATGGCTTGTCTCCAAAGCCAGCAGTTAAACCCACACAATTTTTGGGAAATGCAGCATTTTCCTCCCCAGCTTTCTTAAGCAGAAGTGTCCATACTCCTGGACTCTCCAAAAGCAAGACCCACCACCAAGAACTGAGCCAGTAACAAGCAATGACCAGAAATGCCAGCTGCCAGAATCTGGCCAATAACTCATACCTCCTCAAGTCACCACTCCTTTACTGCTCTTAATGCCATTGAGAAGGGAGAGGGATAAGGAGATGCCTCATGAGATATAAAGTAAGAGAACAGAGTGAACCATCACTCATCTCTGGCCCTGGGCACAATAAGGGAGCTAGAAGGTGCCATTTAAGGCATTTTGAAGCTTATGGGGTTACCATTACTGTGAGCAGAGCTACATCACCAGCCTTCCCTCTCAGCACAGCCCTTTATCTCTGGAGCGCTGTACAATTTCCAGTGGGAACTATCTCACCCTTTCCTGAAGCTGAGAAGCACAGACCACCTTTTCTTGATGTGACCTGCTCAATGTTGTGTTTTCCCCTTCTGCAGATGATGAAGTTAAGAACAGCAGGGACTACCAGGCCACATGCACGTGGCAGGGGGCATGCCAGGACACATGTCAGGGTGCATCCTACAGAGACTGGCAGCATCTGAAGCGTGCACTCCTTCCTGGCCCCATCAGCCCCTGGCCAGCATCCTGTCCCAGCCACATCCTGGTCACTCTAAAGCTCGTTTCTACCCATGACAAGCACAGGCCTGTCATCGCAGCACAGCAGAGGAGGTTTCTGCTATTTGCTGCTGCCACTATGGAAAAGCTCAGTTCAGGCATGTCTTTTGTACCTGTGCTGTTCATGATGGTGCATGTGAGCCCTCAAATCTACAACAAACAAGGAGCAAAATGTGCTGGTGGCTCATGGTCCAAGCCCCTCTTTTTTGTCACACAGTGAGATGGCTTCCTGCCCTTCCAACACCCCCTGTTCCCCAGGCCATGTCTGAGGTTACGACAGCCAGGACAGTGACAGGGCTTTTGCCTCTCCCAAGCAGTGGCACATGTCCACTGTGCCAACACAAAAGCACACTGAACTTCATTCTGACCCAGCTCAGTCTCATGGTCCCTGTGCTGGCACCTAGCCCTGATTCCCCACAGGGATAGGCAGGTCTGAAAGCCCCCAGGATCATCAGAGCTCCTCTCAGGTGTTTAGAGGAGAAAACCAACTGGAAATTGCAACGGCCTCTCCCACTCACGGCAAGGATGAAGATGAGTAACTGCAGAGGTTTGTTGCTGATGAACTCAGCCAAAGAGCAATTTCCCTCCATCCATCAACGAGGAGACAAGTACAAGCAAATATTATGGTTGTGCATGTTTACTTTTCATTTTAAAATTATGTAGAGTTACATACAATTTAGGTCCTTCCCACAGGCTCCTGGCAAAATGCCCTTCAGTCTTATCTGCAAAGGCAGAAGACAACAACACTCCCCTCTGATTCCAACACTATTTCAGTTCAACTCATGACAGCACCTCCAGGAGCTCCAGGTACAACGATACTTCTTGAGGCCCAGCCTGTGTTTAAAAAATCTTGGCTCAGGATTGTCTCTCACCAGGTTTAACTCACAAAATGTTTACAAGATCAGTGATGGGATTTGGCCAGTTGAACTGCATCTTCCTGGCTTTGCTTCCCACATCAGCTGTCCCTGTCACCTGTGACTGGGGTTCCTGCAGCAAGGTGAGCAGGACACCACATATCCTCCTTGAGGCATCCAGATGAAACCCTGCTGTGAAATCACCCTCTCAGCAGCAAGTGGGGCCCAGCACCCCACCGATGTCCAGGCAGGCACTCCCTCCTGGCAGCACACCCACAGGTGACCAGGACAGGAACAGCCTGACTGCTCACAGCCAGTCTATCAAACTGCTCACTTAAAGACAAAATGATCAGAAGCAGTTCATTCACTCACCAGCTGACGATATTGATACTATATTACTGACAGTAAGAATCAATGTTTCTCAAGAAAAAAATAAATATGAATTTAACACACAAGTGCAGAAAGCAGCTTTTTCTGTTTGCAGATTTAAATCTAAAACCAGTAGTTTACAATTCCTGAATTTAAGCATCAGTCCTGTGTTAGGGCTTGAGTTTTCTTAGATTTTTCAGGAACAGACAGTGGAAAAACCTCTGCAAGAATTCCAAGTTTCAGAGAGCAACAGCACTTTCAGACAAACAGGCATTCCTAACACAACTCCACAATGGCTATGTAGAAATGGAAGTAACCAGACACCACAGTTCCAGTAAATGAAAAGTCTTACCTGTGAAAAATTACTTCAGCTAATTACATTTCTCCCAGAACAGCCTGGTTTGAATGGCATCTGTTTTTCTGACTAGTCAAAAGCTGCATTCACTTTTAATCTCCTTTACACTTGAAAGTGTTACCAATATTTAGGGTGTATTTATTACTGTTATTATTTTTGAAATCAGCATAGCTGTACTTGTTGAAACCTAAGTGCAAACACCAGTTGAAGTGGGATAAAGCAGCCTCGTGCTGGGATCCTTTGTTCCATTCCTTCATGAAGCAGATGGTTCAACTTGACAGCCACAAGGAAAATTGTCATTTTAACTGTTCCAGTCACCAATTTTTAAACACAGACTAGCTCTCAGCCAGTCACCCATCAGCACAAACTGACATGGGTCCCCCCCACTTTGATTGGCAGGTGCACAAACAGTTCCCCAGATGCCAACCTCATTCAATCTGACCTTTTCATTTTAAATGAAAACCACTTAAAAGCCTACCCTGTTCTGACATATGTCTTTTTATGTCTTTCCTGCTCTGCGCCAATATATGTGTTACTCGCTGGCCAAAGTTCCCAAGCTCAGAAATCTCATGTTATCTCCTCTGCTGCCAGAGCCCTGACCCTCAGGCACCCTGGCCACTGCCAGCACTGAGGGAGCTGTTTGAGGTCTCCACATTCTCACACATTGGAAAAATCAGACCACTTTCATGCAAACCACAATCTGGAGTCCAACTCTGACATAAAATTCAGCTTATATGCACTGGTAGCTTTATACCTGAACAAAGCCATACACACACAGGTACTCATCTTTTTACACTGAGACAGTGAAGAATGCAGGATCTGGCCCTAACAGTTTTCTGTGTTTGCATCTGCACTTCTCAGGTTTCATGGGTTAAAATAAAACTGCTTGATTCAACAGTACACTGCTGAAGTTATCTAATAAAAGAATCACACGAGACTACAAAAGCTGGGGGGGACGTGTTTCCCCTGCTCTGCTGCCAGCACGGCACCTGCTCAGGGAGCCACCAACACAAACAGCCCGGCTGCTGCCTTTTGGGGTGTCAGATCCTGTGCTGGTGAAAGACAGCCTCTCTCTGAATGGTTTCAGTCTGCAAGGAAGCACACACCCCTCCTAGATAGCACTTGGGACAGAGCTGCTTCCAATCCCAACACAACCCCATCTGCCGAAATTAGCTATAACGGGGCTTATCACTTCTGAGCTCCTGGTCCAGCCCTCATCCTGGAGGAAAACTGATGGCGACCGCAACACAGACTTGGGTGGGGAAAATGAGCTCCCATAACAGAGCAAAATCCCTGGCAGCCCCTGCGTGCTGCAGAGCCTGGTGCTAAAAGCATTGCCTCAAGGGAGTCCCAAGGTCCTCCAGCAGTGCACAGTGGGCTTTGGCACCAGGATAGATATTTTTGTCTTTGCTGTCCCACTTATCTTCAGGTTTGTCTTGGTGTTCATTAAAGGTGACTAAAACAAGAGGGGAAAACTGAGTTAGGAGAACAGGGGAAAAAAAGAACTCTTCAGCACAGCAGCACAGAAGGGATGGGATCCAGCTCCCCCAGGGATTGCTGTATTATAGGAAATTAAAAGATCATTCACAACAGAACAGATCTAAACAGCAGCTAAGGAAGCTATGAGATAGCTCTGCCTATGGCATCCCAGCAGCCAGGAGCTACCCTGAGCTGGAGCCACTGGGCACAATGGTCAGGAACCAACCCAAAAGCAGGAGCAGCCATGCTGCACTGCTGTTATTTTAAATGCCCAAGGACAGCTACAAAAAAAAGGGTGGCTAAGGAATGAGAGGAATCAGCATGTCTGTGCCAGAAAGCCTGCGGGTCCCATGCTGGAGCAACCTCTCAGCACCTCCCGTCACTGCCAGCAGCACTGCCTGTGATTTACATGTCTGTAACTGACACCAGGACTGGATCCCGTATTTTCAAGTACAGACTACTGACCTCACACTGCTCACACTCCCTCAGTTTACTGGAATCGGAAGATTTTCAAAACAGCCTCAGCGAGTTTTCTTTTAATTGTTTCTTTTTCCCCCACTGTTTGCTGTCTGCATTTCACTAAGCCAGGTCAGGGACACCCTGAGCAAGAGGGGGGCACTTTCACTTTCTCACTTAAAAGCACCCCAGCCTCTTGATCAAAGAAAGACAATCGATCACACAGTATCAGAGTACCACAGATCCTGGGTTTCAAACAATAGATAACGTTTTTCAACCCAAAACATAAAAAAAAAAAACATTCCCTCCCTCCCCAAGGAATGGCCTTTCCCCCAGGCCACACCAGCAGAGCAGTGCCCTAACACACCTCTTGAGTTGTAAGGTGCTTGGTCAAGAAAAACACACTGACAGTGCCCAGGGGCACAGGGAGCAGAGCAGTGCTGTGCCCCAAGGCAAGAGCCCAGCCCAGGGCCTCCTGCAGCCCACTTTTAAGCTGAAATCTCCTAGGGCAGAGGCAGCATATGTTGGCTGTGCCAACTCGAAAGAGTTTATTGTAACATTTTATAATAAAGTATAATGTTCCTTTAACCATTTTAGCTTTAAATGGCCAAAATTTGAAGGCAGAGAACATCTTTTCCCAGGCTTGCTCAGGCGTCACCACAATGAAACCCTTGGAAGCATGGCAAGCCCTCTTATCATGGTCCTTCAAACCACTGGTAAAAGAAACTTTTAAAACTTAAAACCTACATAACCAGACAGTCTTCCTGTTCAAGGCTGACATTTTTGGCCAGATCATTTGAAAATAGCAACAAATAACTGGCAGACAACTAAATTCCACACTCCTGTGCCCACACGGTCAGGCTTGGTATTTCTGAAAACATGATAATTCATGGAGATGTTTATAAAAGCACAGTCAACCAGAACCAGTAAATCTCTCTGGTTTAGAAATATTTGCCCCTCCAAACATTAACCATCTTCCTTCACCTTTATACCTTAATAGCAAAGGTATTTAAGTCCAGGACTGGCCTGCCCTCATCTCAGACTTAAAACAAACACCTCCAGGTGGGATGAGCATGTATTAAGAATAACGAAAAACAAAAAACCCAAAACAATCTGTGTTGCTGCTTCCCTTTCCAAACAGCTGCTGGGAGAAGACCAAGAAGCATATTCCTTCAAGAAAAAAAGGAAAAGGCTTGGATGGGGCAGAGAGGCCCAGGTAAACATGGACATGTGGCAATCACCCAGCAGCATGTGGAGCAGTCTCACCATTGACTGCACCTCATAAAAACATTTCTGTTTTCAACAAATGTTTTCACCATCATAAATAGAATAATAGGAAAAAAACCAAGTTTTTTTCCCTTACAAGAAATGAGTTGCAAGCTGATGTTTCCCTCAGAAAGCTCCATTTTGAGAAAGGACCCATTTATTCCAAATATAGATAAAAATTTCTGGAGCAATTCTGACAAGCCTTAATACCTGCTCTCATTACATCTGAAAAGTACAAGGGCCAGAGATGCCTGTGTATGCATCTGCCTTCTGAACTAGAGAGTACCATTACTTCCATCATAGATGGGGACTGAGACATGCAGAAGATACATTAAAAGGCTGGTTTAGTTCCTAAATTACCCTGACTTCAGCTGGAAGCAGACTCCCGACTGAATTTGGCCCTTATGACAAAGGAATAAAAAAGAGAAACAAATAGTAGGGGCAGCACTTGAGGCTCTGCTTTATGATTTGCTCCAACGTGATGGAGAAACTGGGCTGCTCCCACAGAGTCCCCATTCCAGGGCAGGGATGGGAAGGGACAATGGCAAAGGTGCTGCCCTTTGCTGTGGGTCACAACCTGCTGTGACCACCACACAGAGCCATGGACCTTCACTGCAGACAAAGATGCTGACCCTCTCCATCCCCAAAGGACACCTGAACATCACCACCACCAGCCCTGGGGGTTGCAAACCCCAGCCTGACACCAGTAAGCAGAAAAAAGGAGGATGTGATGGTCTCCTGCACTCACAGCAGCATGACAACAGGAAGGAAAGGCAATTCCAATGCCCCAGCTCAGCAGGACCATGCACATGCTACCCCACAGCACACCCACCCATGCAGCACAGTGACCCGGTGATCTGCCTGCAGGACAGCATGCAGCTCCACAAGCTTCCCCTGCACCTCAGCAAAGGACTTGCTCTCCCCCAAAAGGTGACAGAGGTGGGGACAGCACACAGTTGCCTGGCGCCCAGCCCCATGCATGTTCCCATCCTGCCAGCTGGGACTTGGGCACAAACAAAGGGAAGGTGGCAGAGCTTGGTTACCATACCACTTCACCACCTTGTGTGAGAGAACCAGCGCACACAGACTTCCATGAGAATTCTGTGGAATATTCTCCCACCAAAGGGGTTTAATTAATTGTCTGTAGAAGGAGACTGTGATTTATCACATAACTTTTCAGCACAGTAAGGGCAAGTACTGTCACGTCTTTACTCTCCTTAAAAATGGATGATAAAAAGGATTTAGACCTTCCATGGCATTGTACCTTGACCTGGAGAAGTAAATACACTGGACTTTCACTACATTTCTTTTATTATTTGCCCAGAGCACCAACAACAACTGAAATTGCACCCCTGAACCTCTACCATTTGGTTCACTTTATCTGCATTCCTGTTTCTCAGTGAAAAAAAAAGAGGCTTATGGTTTGAAAGTGGCAAAGTTAGCAATTACACATCTCCCAGCACCCTTACTGGATCTCACCAGTGCTCGCAGGGAGAGATCATGCTTCTTCCCATGTACCTGATGGTTTCTCAGCACAAAGTTTTCTTGGCTAGTAATTTTGTGTGTTCTTCCAAGAGTTTGCCATGTGATATCCTCCAACCTGCTACACCTGAGCACTGTATTCTGGAAAAGTACAGATCTACTAATTCGAAACATTTGCTACAGCATGCGATCGCAACATCACACCAAAGGTACAAACCACTCTTGACCAGGAAAGGTCTCTTTAGCCGCCTTCTGTCTCTCTGTGCAACTCACAGGGGCACCCAACAGCATAACACCACCATCACACCTGTCCTCACCTACTCCTACTCTACCATACTAAGCTTGTCAGCAGGAATTTTATCACTGGCACTTGAAGCCAGCATTTGTTACCGAGCCAAGTGTTTTTATTTTTTACTTGGAAATGGGGAAAAACAGAAGGGAATCATGGAAGCTTTCAGAGGCAAAGATCTCTCCAGGACTTGCCAGACAGTATTTTCAAAGACTGAATTGGCACAGCATCAAGGAAGTCGGCATCCAATGTGCAAGCAAGACCAGCTCCATGACAGCCATCAGCCAGGCTCAAGGAGCATTAGTGACTGCAGTAGCGAAAACAGAAGGCAGAGGAGGAGACAGAAAGACAGACTAATACTGCTGCTCTCACAAGAGGTACAGACATGCCAGGTCACCACCCAAGTAGGAAACACAGAATAAAATGAGGGGGGACCTTCGTGAGCAACTTCAACATCTTAGGCACCAGTGGCCAAGCACAAGTCAGCACATGCCAAGACTGACCACACAGCATTGTGTGACATACCACACTTGGCCTTCAGCCTAGAAACAGGAGACACGCGTGGGAGCAGCGTGGGAAGAGCTGGCAAGCAAAGGCTATGTCCTATCAGGGCTGTGAATCTGCTTGTTGCACACAGGGGCTCACAGCAGCCTTGCAAAAGCCATTTGCCCATAGACACCGTATATATAGTTACAACCCCCAGAAACACAGCTGACCTGATCACCAGGTCTTTATCAGCATTCACAGAGACCACAGAAGGTCAAGAGAGCCATCACCCAGGAACAGAGGACAAGCACAGCAAGCTCAAAGGGAGCTTGACAGGCCGAAAATGACTGCAGTCACGGAGGACCGGGGAGAACTCGCTCATGTCACCCTCTTTTTCTGAGGCACTCAGAGGCAACAAAGCCTCTGACCTTTGATTAAACCACGCTACTCTCACAGAGGGGGCAGCTTAGGAGCTCAGGAACTCAATAAGAAACTATTTATCTCAAGGTCATGGGTTCATACCCTCTTCAAGTTCTTTCTTCTTAGTCAATTAAAACAGGAGACTTGAGCTGCATTAAAAAACCCGTTGCTAAGGGCACAGCCAGATACTGCCTCATCAAACAGACAGATTAAGAAAATACAGCCCCTTTGCTGCTCCCTGCACATGCCACAGCAGAGCACAGCAATTTTGGGAATGCTCCCTGTGCGAAGTGAACACAACTCACTTTTGTATCCAGGAAAGCAAAACAAGGCATTGCAGATGAGCAGACACAGCTGCCATCACCGGCCTCTACCACAGGTCAAACACATCTACTTCCAGAGCATTATGAATGGAGCTGATCCTGCCTCAGCCTCTGAACCTAGTCCTGAGATATTCCTGCCCATCCCTGTACCATTCCTTTGAAAGGATGGATGTTCAGCCAGTGACTGCTGCCCAGACAGCCATTCCCCCTACCCCAAGTGGTGCTCAGAGGCCCAAACCCCACCATGAGGTAATGGTGAGGATAAATAGAAGGCTGGAGAGGTGCTTCTGCTTTTCACACACAGAGCAAACAGCAGCTGCAGAGCTCCAGGCCCTGCTTCTAGGGGGCCCATCCACTTCACAATGGACATCTTTCAGCCTTCAACTCAGCAGTGCCATCAGTCAGTGCTTCCAAATTGCACTGAAGGAGCATAAACACTTGTGTGGACACTCAGAGCCAGCCAAAAAAGGAGAAGACCCTCTGACCCCCTCCTGCTGCAGGTACAGTCCTGTCGAGGCAAAAACTTGACAGAAGCAGAGACTGGGCAAACAGGAAGGAAAGGGGCAGCTTCCACTGCAACAGCAGGCCCAACTGAACACATGAATCAAAGTTAATGCATATCTGAAACCAATTACTGATAGAAACTAAACTATCTAGGAACTGGGGTTCCTGGTAGTGAGCATGCACACACATTCAAAACGTTTTTCTTCTTCTTGCTGTTTCTTAGCGATAAAAAGCCAAGATAAAAACATGCTCTGGCACATAAGGTACACACACTCACTTCTATTGCCTTTAATGACTTCCCACCAAGAAAACACATCCTTGATCCCAAATGTAATTATTAGCTTCATAACATTTTTAATAACCTTGTGCTTCTCTGTATTTACCCTGTGGTCCAACAGCAGACAAAAGATTCAAGCACAAATTCCTTGTGCACCAAAATGGAGCTGCTGGCCCTGATGGGGCACTCCTATGTGTCAGGGCCAGTGCAAAGTAACAGAGCACAAGCAAGGGGTTTGGAAACAAATAGGAAGTCAGCATAGTTTTGTGCTGTTCACCAAAGATGGCAATCATTTTGGAAGACTACGTACCCTTTTGGCTTTTAATTAGCAGCAAATCAAGTCCATTCGGTTCCTATGAGCGAGAAACTACTGAGGGGTTATGGATCCCCAACCAAGAAAAACAAATCTGTACCAGTCCTTCATCTCCAGAATAACTTCTGATTGTCAAGCACAGTTACCAGGGGAATGAATAGCTTCTCCTGCAAGCTCCTCACTCAGTTAAACTAATGCAGACAAAAAGGCTGAGCAGCAGCCACTGGCAGCAAGGGCTAGAGTCAGATGCAAACACTGGTGCAGCGAAGCAACTGAAGAAGGTTCAGAGCAATGAGGGACAGGACAAGCAGCCCACAGCCCTCTCATCACAGAAGACACCCAAGACTTGTCCTTGAGGAGCTGAACAGCAAAACCTGGTGGGGTCTATGCCCTGAGGAGACTCAGCGGAAGTTTTAACCACACTTAGGTATTCAGAGCCATCATTCATACTTCATGGAGACTGATGAGGGACTGAGTGGGGAAACACCTAAAGGAAGTTCTAAGGACAGTCTCAGAACTATCCTACTGCTGCCTCAAGCACTTCACTCAGCAGCCTTATAATTACAACTCTGCCTGAAAAATCAGGACAGCCACCTAGCCAGAGCATGAAACAGAGCCCAAGAGAAATTAATATAAACCTCAGTCCTTCTTGAAGACTTCTTGAATCACAAACTGGAGAGTCCAGAGACAACTCCAGAATAAATCACCGTTTTCTTGTCCTCAGAGGTGTTAAAGCTTGCAACTAAATGTTAACATTTGGGGAAAGACAGGGAGGCGAGTAAAGGATACAGACCAACCAGGAGCATCATGACTTCACCCACTACCCCAGGGAGGTGAGCACATCAGCACATGGACAAAGGCAGGCAGCAAACAAAATCCACAGCTCCCTGCTTTCAACTAGACTTTAACAAAACGGGAGTGCATAAACATACTGCTAAATCCCATTCCCCTTCACAAACTAGAGGAAGTTGTGCCTTTGATGTCAATGGAAGCCCAGCCCAACCCTCACACACTGAGGCGGAGCAGCCTGAGGCAATGGCAGCAGGTGCCCTGCTGAGCAGAGCCCACACAGCCACCAACACACACAGCCCCAACGGGATCTTCTAGCAGGTGTTACTGGACTCCTGGGCATCTCTCTAGCAAAGTGCAATGATATTTAACTTCCTTATGGGCTGTGGAGGCTGCCAAACATCTGTTAGGATTAGCTGGTTCATGTTTGAGAAGTGCACACAAACGCTAGCATAAGGAAGGGGCTAGCCTATTTATGGATGTGAATGCTGGACCCAAACCCACATGCTGTATTTGCACATACGGCTGTATCTCCCCTGACACATTTCACTGGCTTAGGATGGAGGCACAAGGTGTCCCCTATAGCTTACAGCCTACTTCTGGTCGCTGACAGCTACAGTGACTCATCCTGCTCCCCTCCTCCACTTTACCCCATCCAAATGCACCACTGACTTTTGCTAACAGGCTGGGCCAGCACAGCTCTACCCAGAGCCCCCAGATGGGGGGTGCCCTTTGCAGGGGAAAACCACCTTCCCCCAAGCTCCATCCCATGCTCTGGAGTGCTGCAGATCACACTCACAACCCACAGACCTCCAGCAGGCTCCCAAACACCCAGCTGCAGCTGAACAGCCACCCAAATTCCTCGTGGCAAGGGACTTCACAAGTTTCATGTTTCTCTTGGGTGTCCCTCCCGCACACAGAGGCTTCCTGTGAGTAAAGGCTGAGGAATGAGACAGCGAGTATGCACAGCTCAGAAACTGCAGCGATAAACAGCTGTGAGGAAGATGAACTCCCAGGAAGGACGGGAAGAGCCCAAGTAGGCTCCAGATTCTACTGTGCACATTTGTTAAAGGGACATAAGTGGCAGTGGCTTACGGTGGCAGAGCCACAGCAGCCGTACATTCCCATGACCCAGAACAGCTTTGCAACAAGCTGCAAGTCCTACATGTACAGCTTTGCTCTGTCAGAAGCTGCTGCTTCCCTTTCCTCCACACATTTCAATACTTATCAGGTCTTTATCTTAGTCACATTCTGCTAAGAAGCACTTTTTATGTCCTTTTAATCTTTTCTCATAATCAGTCACCATACTCTCAAGTCAATTATTCAACTCTTCTCTCACCATTCTTCATCTCCCAGGACAGGACCCCCTCAGACACAGACATCACTGGGTGCAGCTTGTGCTCTCACTTGGGTTCACAGGAATTAGATGCACACTGTTTGCCAGACTCACAAGTCTCCTTCAGGTAGCAAAACAAGTGCCAGGCTCAGCCCAAGATGCTACTGGTCAAATTAAGAGATATGGACAACACAAGAAAATGTTGCTATGGGATATGGAAGTAAAAACAAAGGAAAAAAGGAACCCAGGAGTATACTAACACCATACCCAGAATTACTTATGTCTTTTATTAGATGGACAGATCTTGTCTTTCTGGAGGTCAAAATCATCTGGAATCATTTTCATTCTACATCAGGTAGAATTGCACAACTAAAACACACAAAATATATTCCCATTCTAGCCTGTACCAAGGGAGTTGAAACTAAATGAGATGAGCCATTGACTTTCTGATAAGACAGCTACCTTTGCACATCCAGCTCCACCCATGAAAGTAAACACACCCTTAATCAGGCATGAATCAAATCACCTGAGACACAAGAAATTTATCAAGAGTTGTTGCAAAAACCCATCAGGTTGCTTGAGCCTCACAGCACTTCAAGGGACAGGGAACAGCCAACACAGGCTGACAGCTGCCCTGAAGCCGACAAAGCTGGAGCACATCACTTTCACAGCATAACCCAAGACCTAACACCCCACCTCAAGTGTGCAAATGAATAGAGATTGGAGGCTTGGGCCATGGCATCCAGGGAGGCAGGGGTGATGTGGCTATGAGCACGAGAGCCCAGAGAGTGGTCTGACCCCAGACAGGGTGGGGACAAGAGCTTAGATGATCATTGTGGGGCAACTCACACTGGAATAATCCTCTCTGTCCTATCCCAGGGTAAAGCACAGAAAAGCAATACAGCCAGCAGTGCAAAGGTGAGGTGATATCAAGCCACCTGCCCTGCATCCTCAGAGACACTGGATACCCAGCTGTAGCAACAGTGCCCACAACACACTGCCTGTGGGCCGTGTGTGTAATGAGGGCATGGAGTAACTAACTTCATCCAGAATGACTTATAAATGAACACACCCTGCAAGGATCCTTCTGTGTAGTAAGGCAATGAGCTCTGCTCTTATAGCTCCTTCTCCCAGGCTACGATGTGGTCCTTAAAAATTTCTCAACTAACTTCCCCAGCCTCCGCACACCCCAAGTTCACAGCTCTCCCACACAACAGAGCAAAACACACTGTGCCAAGCCATGGAAGGAGGCACACAGGCACTCCGTGAGCTGCCATCCTTTCACCCAGACACTTCAAGGACCTGGGAGGGTGGAGTGCCTTAGAAAGACATGCTCATTTATGTTGTTTTAAGTTCACCTGCTGCTCTGGCCACATTCCCAAACGTCAGATGCAGAGGGAGACACTCAAAGAGGCGCTAGATGCCAAGAACCCCGTGCTCATTCCTGCAGCAATGCAGTGGTCCAAGGCATCATTCCTAACGTCCAGAATTTTATTTCTGCCCCACAGTCTTTTACTTAATGCCACTGTTAAAAGTCTGCAAACATCTGCACCACTCACAAAGGATCTCCTGCTCTGTATAAGGCTGACTCTTCACCAGAGTGAGGCTCTGCTCACTCTGCATGCTACAGTAGGAAAGAAGCCTGACATCTCCCTGGTAACTTTAACCCCTCTGCACTTCATCTGCTCCCCATCCACCTGCCTTGGGGACAGCTTAGGATTTGAGTACAGGACAGTGCTAAAACACTTGCTTATCTTCAGGCTCACAAGTAACTGCAGAGTTCAGCTGGATTACTCATACACTTGAATTTCAAACTTACTATGCAGAAGGTTCACCAAGACCTCCTTAAATGGCAAAGACACAATGCCATGTTTTCCAAGCTCAGCTCTGCATCCCAAGGAACTCGAAAAAGAAATGGATTCTCTAAAAAAGCACCAAAGTGAAACTGTTCTAAGGAAGGCATAATTCTCATTCTCAAAAAAAAAATAGCCTGCAGGATCAGAAGTGATGAATAAGCTTTAAAAGAAGCTTCAACTACCCTGAAAAATGTCAGTCACACTGTACATGGGAAAACAACTCACTGAGGAAGAGTAAAGCAGATGATGTGAAGTCTTCATTACTTCTACTTCTTGAAATATGTTTTTATACATAAATACCCCCTGGACCTTAACAATCTTTGTGGCTCATTTCTGGACCTCCTCACACCACATTTTGGTTCCAATAGCATTAAGCTGCTCTAGCCTCCAAATGCCAGAGGCAAAGACCAGCTTCCACACTGAGGTAGGTATTTTAATAATTGTGCAAGGTAAGTACAGGCTTTGCCCCTCACTCAGGGATAATGATGATAATGCTTAAGAGGCAGGGACAGCAGGAAATATGGAAGAAGATAAGCATAAGTGCAAGGAACAGTTCAGAGTGATCTCCAGAGTTGAGCAGAAAGGATGTTAACTTCAGTCTGTAATTACAAACAATTCTTCCCAACCATTTCTTTGCTTTATTATCAGTTATGACTGCACACTTAAGAGAACAACCTTGGTCTAACTCCTTTTTACTCCATGATTTCAGTGTCAAGGGTGATGTGAGACAGCTAGTTTCATGCCTCTCCAAGCCTCAGTGTCCCATCAGTAAAATGGCAAGAATAATTTTCCTTCACATTGGGAAGGCATTACAAAAATAGTTCCTCCAACTTCCAAAGTGCTCCAATGAAAGAGCAAAGAGCACTCCAGAAAAGCACAAAAGAAAATTACTAACTCTGCATTCTGTCTCGAGTTTGAACAGTACATGGTAAACAAGGCTTGGGGCCACACACTGTACAAAGAGAAAAGCAACTGAATAGATGCTCACTAAGTATCACCTTCCACTCTGGACACAAAGAGTAGGTGCTCTGGCAATTAAGTGGCTATATCATAATACCTGCTTGCAGGGGAGGCTGCAATTAAGGTTTCAACGACCTTCATTCTGGCATTTCATAGCTTTGGAGCACTTGGACTTTGCAACTTTAACCCATTCTTTCAACAAAGTTCACAGCATGCAATTAACTACAAGTTTGCCACTTGGCTGCCACAATCATTATCCATTTTTTCTGGGGATAACCAGATTATAGGCTTGTCTTGGCCACACTAATACCTAGAGGTACCTCTCAAGATTTGCCCAAACCCACGATAAGCAAGGCTCTGTCTCAAACAACAAGGTGTGTTAAATCCAAGCCAGCTGATTTCCTTCATCAAAGAGCTTGTACAGGAACTTCACTGACACCCAGGCTAGTGAGGCAGTGATGGTACAGCAGCAGGAGCTACAATCACTTATCAGCTGCTAATTCAATCACTCTCCCAACCCAGCCGCTGCTGCCTGCACTGTCTGGGAGACTCCTTGCTTTCATTCATGCCTCACTAAGTGGAATAATTCAAATCTGTTAGGGTGAGGTAATAAACTGCCAAAGCAGAGGGCTCCTTAGGGTACGTGCACAGAGCACGTTGAAAATGCACATGCACATGACTGACACAGAAACCACCTCAGCTGGGGTACAAGCACCACAGCCACTGGAGCAGGACCACCCACAAGTCACCTGTAACAACACACCCAACATTCCCCGTCCAAAAAACAAACCTCACCAACCCAAATTACATGCAGCAGCCACACTGCTGAAATACAGGAGATACATAAACATAACAGATCCAAATTTAAGGTAAGGTTTGAAGCTGGCCCATTTCTACCCCACCACACAGTGCAACCCTACCCACCCCATGGGGCTCCACAGATCCTTTTCCAAGGCTTGTGGGAGAACCTGTCAACTCAGTCTCCTCTATCCCACCTGCCTTTGACCAGCTGTCTGGGCTGGTCTTGCAGCTGAGCAGCTGGGTCCTGTGGCCCCTCGGCAGTATTCCAGCCCCCAGCCCCAACACAAGCTCTCCATGTGAGAAGAGATCAGGAGCAGAGGGAGAACAGAAGATGACTGCAGCTCCCCACAATGAGATCAAGTGGCCAAAAAAGGAAAAAAAAAATAAAAAGGAGAGGGTAATTACAAACTGATGCATAAACAAGACCTGACTGCAATTCAGAGCTAACAGGGCAGTTTACTAAATGTTAATTAAATCCTTAGTGCCTGTTACTCCAATCATGGAGATCAACTTATTTTTAAATTAAATAAGCAGTAAATGCTTAGACGAACTTCTATTAAATTTCACCCAGTGAGTGAAGTATGTGAGGCTTTTAATAGACATTAAACAAGATAGTTATGGCAAGTTAGCTGATACTTTATTACCTAAAGATAATGGCCATATTAAATCTCAACTAACTATTCCACTGGCAGCACAATCATCCAAGATTTGGCGGAAGCTTTCCTGCCCTGAAGCATCACTGAGCAGCAGGAGTAGGGGGAGGAAGGCAGCCAAGAGCTGAATGGCACCTACTTAGACAGTGCTCATTGCATAAACTCTCTTTGACACAAGAAGGATCCCTCCCAGCCAGATCTGCAAACCCCAAAGAGGGTTGATGGACTATTACCCAGCAACAAAACAGGCAGAAGCCAGAGACCCTCATGCATCCCTCCATGCCCCCCAAAACAACCTAAGTAACTTATGGGTTTGCTGAGGAATCACAGTATTCCAAGGTTCCCTTATGCCATCAAGGGCAACAGAAAACATCCTAACAGCCTGCAACACTCAAAAGCTTGTAACTTTGTCTAAGAAAAGGTTATCAGCAGCCCACAGCTCCACCGATGTTTGTTTTCCTTCCCTGAGCATATTGTGATAGTTTGGGAGTTCTTCTGACTCACACGTGTATGTCACTGTCACCCACAGATCCCAACAACAGATACTGACAGTCTAAAATGACAGAGACTTGCTGACAGTGACTTAAAAATGATCATTTTTATGCCAGCTCTTGCAGTTGCTCAGAACCTGACTGAAACCAGCTCTTGGAGATCAAAACAGAATCTCCACCAAGTTGTCTCTACCGATAACCTTAATTGAAATGACTAAGTGTGGGGAACAGGTTTTAGTTTTTTTTCATGTTTCACTGGAAAACATCACTAGCCCTACATGGCCTGCCATGCCCAAGAGCAGGATGAATGAAAAGAACCAACCCTGCTAAACTCTGCTTCTCGGGCAGGCATAAGCTCTCAAAAGCTTTAATGTTTTGTGGGGTTTTTTTCTGGTCTGTGGTTTTCGGTTTGATTTGTTGTTTTCTTTTCTCTGTTTGTTTCTATTTTGCAAAACAAAGAACTTCCTAAATCAGAAAAAGGATAACACCGAGTTCTTCAAATCTTACTGATGCTCTCCTCCAGCATCCCAACGCACACATGGACACTGAATACAAGGTCTTCCCTCCACTCCCTCCTCTGGAACCTTTGTAAAGATATTTCAAGTATTTTCCTACATATAACCCACACTCTTTAAGGGCAATGCTCCTTGTGAATCTGGCATCAGATAACCCACATCCTTTCATAAGTTATGGTTTCCATCTCCTTTGCTCATTCCTCCTCTGTTATGGCCGCAATTGCAGTAATCTCTCTAGTTTTTCAGAGAATTACACTGGTACAAGAGCGAGAGCAAAGGGAGATGAGGAAGCTACTGGGTGAAAAGACTGCCTGTGAAGGACCTTGTCTTGCAGACAGGAGCATCATTGTCACACTCACACGTGCACAGCAAATACAGATACTGAATCACAGACTTCCACTGGGTCACATGGACTCAGTATTCATCTTACTTCCCTGAAGGTTTCTCCCCATCAAAAACAAAGTACCTAAAAAGCTCACACATACCTAAAGAATCATAGAATATCCTGATTTGGAAGGGAGCTACCCTTGGCCAGTGTGTATTTCTTCATCATCCTGATGCCATCTTTAAAATCTCTCCATGCAGTCACAGGTACTTAGCTCCACCTTAGCAGGGCTGCCACAGAGCACACTTGAACCTGGACAATCAGTTAAAGGTGAAACCTAGCATCTAGGGCAGGCAGAGCAGAGCGTGCAAGTGTTTCTCAAAGCCATATCAGGGAGAGAAGAGCTCAGTAGGAGAAAGGCAGAACTGTGTGGGTCAGGCTTTCAGAAGCTTAAGGAGCAACAAAATGCCAGTGAGGATGTATTGTTCACACAACCACGACGGGCAGAGCAATAGAGAAACCACTGCCGGCACTTGAGGGTATTTGTTTCCACAGACACACGGAAACTGTGTTCTTGGAACAATTTGTCATCCACCCAAGCTACTGCTTTTCTCTATCTGTATCTATCTTCTGTCAGCCAGCTTCATGGAAACCTACATGAAACTCTTTCTTCTTTCCAATTAGTTGTTTACGATACAATGGACACCACCACAGACTGGTACAACTCTAAATATACCTGACACTCATACAACCTCCCATCTTCTTTTCAGACTTGGCTAAACTCTTGGGCTTGGCAACATTCTTCATGATAAATGCCTCCATTACTTACACTGAAAAGCACTTAACTTTCTTTGTTTTGAATCCATCACGTTCACCTTCATTTTCATTTGTGCAAAGAAATAGACACCCCTTTTCCACAGCACCCAATGTTTCTCTGACATCCTTCTAGCATGTGTCCTTTTAATAGGATCCCATAGTGCTGGTAATCCCACAGGTTTTCCAGCTCCCAACCATTCTTACTATCCCTCTCCAAAACTGCATACATGAAGTTTGACTGATCACAAGGGTACTACTTCAGTTTTATAGTAAGGCAAGTGGACACAAGCAGTGATTTTAACGAACAAGGCAACATCCAGGCCTCAAAACAGAATGGCGTCTCCACTCTGAGCATGAACCCCCACACCATAATTCTTACCAGAAGTTATAATTAAAAATACATACTGATGATAATATATGTAAAAGCACACCAGCTCCACTGAGACTGCAGCCAACACTATTAGGTACCCTGCAAAACTCACCAGTCCAGCTCTGGACCTTCATCCCAGAACATCTTAGAGAAACAAGTGCTTTATCAAGGGATACACACCTCAATCTGCCATTACACTGCTTGAAAGCTTGAATTACACTGCACCAGTTCCTCATTGTGCCCATAACCTCACTAACACATCACAGATGAAGGTGTTTCTCAGAGGAATGCAACTTGGAAACACAACATGCTATGCAAATTTCCAGCAGACAAGACAGGTAAACTAACCACGACTCCCAAGAACCAAAAATCACTTCAGACCTGCCAGTCTAAAGCCAGGCGTTTGCCAGTTTTTCCTGGTTTCACAGCAGCACATCACAGACAACATCATTCAATACTTTTATTCCCTAAAGCTGTGTGACTGTCCACCAAACACAAATAAGAGAAAGGATTCATAGAGCTGGAACCCACCACCAAGATGGGCATGCTCATCAGCATTCTGCCCTGACATCCACACTGATGTCCAAACACATTCCAAAGGTAAAAATCTCACCTCTGAGTGACAGGAATTAGAGTTTCTCTTCCAGTTCAATACCAGCATCTTGCCCTACCAGCACCAACCACACCAGGCAATGAGGTCTAGCAAGACAGAGACAGCTGTCCAGTGAGAAAAGCAGTAATTCTCAATGACCCAGGCACCATGGAGACTGAACATCAGCAACTCAGAGCAGCTTGGGGTTGCACCTACAGAAGCTTTAATGAGACAGTTTTAGCTTCGTTTTCCTGGACATGTCCTTCATTTCCACCCAGGAGCTTACCCAGACAGCACACAAGGGCGGCTTGCCACCAACCAGGACAGCTGGCAACATGGCACACACATGCAACACACAGGGTGGGAGTGACTTTTGGGAAGCAGGTCTCCCACTGACTACACAGCATCTCTCTAAAGGACCATTACTGATGGCAGCTGCTGCTACTTATGCTGGACCCAGGTGTCCCTGATCTGGCAGTTTTACCCAGCCTGCACAAGCTGAGCCAGGTGGAAAAATAAAACAATTAAAGGAAAACCATGCAAGAAACAACAGCAACAAGCCTGAAGGGCACATTAGCAGCACCTGCATCAGAACAAAGTCAAAGGCAGGATTTCACAGGGAGGGTAGGGGTTGCTGATGGGTGGCTCTGCGGCCACTACCCACAGTATGAGATGCTGATGGTCCATCCCACAGGGAAAGATCCTCCAACAGAGGCTAAACAATTCAAATAGGGGAATAACAGAGCTAATAAATTTAGGAGCAGAAGGCTGTAAGGTCATGGAGTGGGCAGGGCGAGACAGACCAAGCACACGGGCAGAGAGTAGTTTTCAACAATAAATCTTTATCCACGAATGCACATATTTCCCAAGGGAAATCCCAGAGTATTATTTAGCCTTGTGGGGGCCAGTCCTGCTACAGCAGGGTGGGGACAATTAGAAAGTCCCCCACATCCCTAAACTGTGCTGCTGCACAGCAGGCTGAGCGACACACAGGACAGCAGCCAATATTTTTCAGCAAGAACACAGCCACATTATTAACACAGAGATGAAATGCTGTGTCCTCTTCTCCAGCTCTGCATGTTCCCACACTTTCCCAATATCCCATTTCTCTAATTAATTGGTGAGCCAGCACCTGTTCTATCACCCAAATCCCAGGCACTCCTAACCCTCTCAGATCTTGCCCCAGAAATCATTCCTGGAATGTACAAGGACAAACTCTACAGGTAAATAAGTTCATGGAAGCAAAGAAATCCTGGAACGTGTCCAAAAATACTTGTGGCTTCTATGTGAGACCTTCCTTTTTTGCATGGGTCAAAACCGCTTTATGCAGAGGGACCGAGGTGTTGCAGATGTGCAGGGCGACACATCAGCAGGTCTTACGGCTCCTGCAAGCTCCTTAAACTTCTGTGTACCAATCGCCTAGCAATACAGAAAGAAACAGACAGGAGACTGACCCAAGAACAAGACAACTGGGCTAAAAAGTGAATTTCTACAGGTGTAGAAAAAAAGAAACAAACAAAAAATAATTAAAACAAAGCAGGAGAATCCAACTCTCGTTTGTTCCACCGGCAGGGCCAAGCTGCATCTCGAGGTACAGGCGGCAGAGCAATTAGGCAGGAGCTGCTTCATTAACGCCTGCTCGGGAGCAGCGCTGGCTTCCTAGCACAGCCCCGGGGCGCGGGGAGTGCTGCTGAGCAATGGCAGGGGTAAGGCTTGCCTCTTCAAAAGAGCAGAGCAAGAAACAGGGAGGGCAAAAAAAACTTATACTAAAAAAAAAAAAAAAAAAAAAAAAGCCGTGAGTGACGTCAGGGTGTGAGAAACTTTTCCGTCCTTACCTGGTGGGGAAGGCAGGGCCTCCCCCGGTATATAAAAAGCTGCCGGAGCTTTACTCAACTTGTTATTTACTACGAGCCGCGGCCGGGGGTCGGCGCGGGCGGGACGGGGTGCGGCAGCCCCCGCCCGGGCCAGGTGCACCTGCGGCGCCGGCCCGCCCGCTCGGGGGTCGGGTCCGGCCCGGCCGGGAGCCGAGCGGCGGGGCCGCCCGAGCCCCGGGGCCGCTCCCCCTGCCCCGGGCCCGGCGCTGCCCCCGCACCGCGGCCGAGCCCGCACCGCACCGGGCCGGCCCCTCCGGCGGCCGCGGCGCCCCGAGCGGAGGGAGGAGCCAGGGCGGCCCCCCCGGGCGGCCGGCAGCGCTCCCCGCCCCGGCCGGGGGCTCCAGCTGTGGCACAGCTGCCTCGGCGGGCGGACGGGGGTGGGGGGAGGAAGGGGGCAAGTTATTATCTGCAACAATACCTCGGGGGAGGAGGCAGCGGAGGCGAGCGCGGCGGCGGCGGCGGGAGGAGGCGGCGGGGGGCGGGCCGGGGGGCGGCACCGGGACCGCCCCGCACCGCCCGCCCCCGGCCCCGCCGCCGGCCCCTTCCTTCCGCCCGGCGGCCCCTTCCGCGCCCCTGTCCCGCGGCGTGCCCGGCGGCCCCTCCCGCACTCCCGGCTCGAGTACCCCCGCGCCGCGCCCGCCGCCTCCCCCGGGCCGGGCTGCCCCTCCCGCGCTCCGCCCCGCACATCCATCCATCCATCCATCCATCCATCCCTCCCTCCCTGCGCTCCGCCAGCCGCTCCGCATGCTCCCGGCATCCCTCCATCCGCGCCCCCCCCGGCCCTTACCGCCCCTGGGGAGCAGGGAGGGGCGGCCGGCGGCCCCGAGCTCGGCGGGACGGCCCCGAAACAAAAAGCGAAAGCGGCGGCCGCTGCCTCCCGCTCTGCCGGGCTGCCGCGCTCTGCCCGCGGCTGACGTCAAAGGCCCAAATTCCTGCCTTTCCCTGCAGGCAGATTTGTCCATGTAAGGGCTGGGGCCGGGGCCGGGGCCGGGGCGGCCGCACGGCGGGAGGGGGCTGCGCTGCGCTGGGGGGGCGGGCGGCAGCGGCTCCCGGTACCCGGGCCGCGGGAACGGGGCTGGAGGCGGCGGCTCAGGAAAGTGAGCATCACCTTCCAGCCCTGCATCCCGGAGCCAGGGGAGCCTTAGGCCTAGGAATGTACCCTGTGCCTTGCAGGATCCAACTTTTCACAGGGAAGTTTTGACCAGGGCTCCTTTTGATTCTCCGGGTGCTTCTCCAACCAACTTTTAATCTGTTGTTCTTCAACTGGGGCAAAGAACAAGGTGAGGGGAGGTGAAAGGTGCAGAGAGTTCCAAAGGAGCTGCCTGTTCACAGATTCAAAACAAGACTTGCCTCGAATACTAAGGAGAGGGGGAAGGGAAACTATTTTCTGATTGCTTTCTGTTTGATTGTTTTGTGGCTATTTCTAAGGAGTGCAATTAAAATAAATTGGGATGTTGAGTGTGATTGGTTTTATAATGGAATGTTACCCTTTAAGTAGCTGTTCGGTATCTGCATCTGCCCTGAAGAGAATGGGAAGACAGAAGGGTTACATTGTGTTCAGGCTGTGGAGGGGAGAATTGCCAAGCCTTACTCACTTGGAAAGAGATTTCTGGGTGAGTTTGTAGGCACTTCAAATGTATTTCATTTTTTTAAATAAAGGGCTCTGGTGTGTGCTTTCAGAAGATGTTTACATCTTATCCCATTATCAGCTTTAATGTCCACAGTCAGTGCTTCACAGCCCCAGAACGGCAAAATTGCTCGTTTGGACACAAAAAGAGGACAGTAAATGCCTAAAAGACTTAACCTGCAGCAGAGAATTGTGATTCAGCCTCTCTCCACTTTCCCTGACTGCCAAAACCAGTGTACTTCCCAATCAGAGACCCCAGGAAATTTCACCCCACCCTGGCTTTTCCTTCAGTGCAAACCCCCTCCATCTAGGGTTGATTTGGTGTCCCGTGCTGACCCAGGGGTGTACCAGGGGTGCTAAATTCCCCCCAGGAACAGAGAGCCCTGCCAAGGCCAGATTGTTTCCTTAGAAGTGCTGCAGCTAAACCTGCAGTCACAGCTGCAGGCGTTTTCTAAGCATTAGGATTAGGACTAGAAATACTCCAGCCTTGTCCTAGCTGCCTTCCTGGTGTTTAAACCTTGTTGAGATCCTAAACCAAAACTGAGTAGTGCATGAGTCACCGGGGCCCCGTGCCGTAGGTGTTCCCTAGAGAGCCAGCAGTGCTCTTTGAACGTGGCCTCTTGTGAAAGACACAGGCACGGCTGATTTCCAGATGGAAGAGACTGTAGCACCAGCTCAAGCTGAGCAGCCAAAGCCTTCGCCTGAGGCCCTGTAAACCCAGGTTCAGTTCCCTCCTGCAGAACCTACAGTTCACCTGTTTTCTTTCATCTGAGTGCTGATGCATCTGGGCTGCACCTCCTGCATTGCACCCCGAGGACCACTCACAATGGGATTTTCTTCCACCAGGAGCAGGTGGTCATCCCCACGGTTTTCCTGGCACCCATGTCTGTCAGCCTCAGCACGGTGGAGCTCTCGATTGCAGATATACACAGGAACTGTTGCCTCTTGGTTTTTGTTTCTACAAGTTTTCTTGCACAGCTGCAACAGCCCTTGTATTATGTCAACTGGTATCTAGGGGATGTACATGAACACTGAAAGAATCCCTTTGGCCTGAGATGAGAGACAAGTGTTCTCCATTTAGTATTTCAGACAAAACCAGTGGTCAAATATTTTCCTGGTCCCATATCCAACAATTATTGCTTCTTTATCCACCAAGCTTATGAAATTTTCCAGTGCTGTTAACAGAAGATAGAATACTGTGCCCATCCATAGCAGCCTCCTTTAAATGATCCCAGAAGTTTTAAGCTTTGAGCCTCCAGAGTTTGAGATAGTAACTACTGCTACCTCCATTTTGCTGGTAGATGAACTGTGACTAATCCTCTGCAGCACAGCAGCAGAAGTTTGATTTGCAGCCCATTACCCTCGTAACGTGCTGCCCAGAATGGTCACTGCCTTGTCAAACACAGCACGAATTTTCTGTGGTTTTTTCAGTTTCCCATCATGACCAATATCATATACTTTGGAAGTGAAAGTAGAAAATTCAAGGTGTTGAGCCTGGCTGTGAAAATCTGCTCTTTGCCTGGAAAGAATCAAAAATACTGCCAAACACACAATCTTTCCTTTGGTAATATCTACCACACTCTGCACCATAGCAGCAAAATGAATTAAACAGCAGAAGACTGAAATGCCTGACATTGTATAGGCCAGTCAGGAGGCAAGAATACAGGAGTCAGCCTGGGCCAGTATTAATTCAAGGAAATTAAGTTTTTCAGTGTTTAAGGTGCATGACTAGGAGATTGGAAACTTGGCTTCTGCTGCTACTTTCTCTGTATTGTCTGACTTTAGACCAGTCAGCTCACCTTCCCATGTCTGGAGGATCCCTTAGAAACACACAGCACAAGGTTTTAGAACAGGGAATTACAAACCATGACCTCCTATCAGACCCCATTATGTGCAAAGTTTCCAGAAGTTAGCAAATGAAACTTTGCTTTTCAGAGTTTGGGTCTCTCTTTTTCAATGAGATTTCATATGCAAAATATAAAATAAAAACAAAAATCTCAGGATGGGAAGAGCCCTCAGGAAGCCAAAGGAATTCCATCTCTCAGGCCATAAGGCAGGAGCAGCACTGCCTAAACTGTACCTGACAGAGGTTCACCTACCCTGCTCATAAAAATAGCTAGAGGATCCATTCCAGAGCTTCACAGTTGGATATGTTTGCTTTATCTCTAACCTAAGTCACTTCTGCTGCAAGTCAGCTCTTAATCAGATGAAGTTGTGGGGAACTGACATATTCCCTCACTCGCAACAATTCCAGAACAACAGGAAAGTCGCCCACCTGGTGAACTAATTCTTCTGTGGGTAAAAGCCAAAGAGGCTGGAAAACACACTAAGCATGTGTTTTTGGGAGAGCTGCCACCTAATTTACAGACAAAGATCAGAAGCAATTAGTGTTAGATTAACTGGAGACTCCTCAGCCCCAAACCACAGCACTTTTCACCCGCCTCGCCAGGAGGACGCCAGTTTCCACCAAGACATGCAGTGTCACACTTGATCCTTTAGTCTCCAAAGGGAATTCTTGGAAGCACGTGCAAAACCTGAGCTCACAGCAATAGCATTCCTGCGGCACTGGGGAAGGAATGAGGAAACACCAGCGTGGATACTAGGCAGATGGGAGAGAAAAGACTCATCCTACAAATCTGAATTAATTTCCAAACCGGGTGCTTGTTTCTGATTGAGAGATACACGTGTGTGCTGCCTGGTAGAAGGAATCTAGAAACAGCAGTGGGGCCAAGCTTTGTCATCCCCCACTTTGCAGATATGTTTGCACCCAGACAGGAATGCAAGACGGGTACTGAGCAGGCTTTAGTGAGTCACAAATCTCTGACAGCAGTTGAGATTGGGCCAAAACCCCAAGGGTTTCTCACTGATGAGAAATACAATTGCCAACAAACTCGCAATTTTCTATGAGTGTATCAGAGATAGCGACCATCATCAAACCCTCCATCTCTGTGCACATCTTGGAGTTGCAAGTGGTTCACAAGATGCTCAGTTTTACCTGGCCATCAGTCATGTCTGATTCCATGTAATTTAACTGCTGGACATGGTGACTTTGGGGTAGCTTAGGAAAGTATTAACCTTCCTGCAAGCATTTTAGGCTCTGATCCCTGCTCTGCCCCATCTACAGTTCAGGCCGTAGCTGCCTGTGCCTCAGGAATGGTAAAGTTTTGTAAAACGGCTGTATTCCAGTGCTGAGGAGTACAGTTGAGCAATGTGCTAGTGTAGCATACTTCGTTTTAAGGACATGCTTAAATCCAATTTGAGCCCAGAGAGATTTCAGCTTAGATTTAAGCGTTCCATTGAACAGGGTAGATTTAAGGATTGAAGTGTTTTGCTAGTATATCTTTGGTTAATGAGAAAGGAGACTTGCTAGTGCCTAGAAAAAAGAACTGCCTGAAGCATTTTGGCATATCCAAACCATTACAGGCACTACTCCCTTTTTCTAATGAATTTTGATGAAATTAACACAAAGAATTGGTAAAGAAGTTGATAATTTCATTAACAATCCTCACTCTCTGGGTCTCAGTTTAGTGGGGGAAAAAAAGCAAACTTCTAGTATCTCATCAGAATGGTGTGTAAGAATTAAAACAGAAGGCACTAGACTTAGTATTTTATACCATCTGACATCTTGCACAGTATCTCACTAATGGTAAATGTCTTATGTCCAGATTTGAGCACAGAAATTCTCTTTACAGGAAGAGAATCAGTTAAAGACTTTATGGAGCCTACACTAAATAAACAAAGTACACCAGTCTTAAAAGAAATGTTTGTGGTAACAAAATATTTTGGGGGACATTTTTGCATGGGCTCTGACCTCCCTGTTGAGAATCAAAATGAAAATATTGAATGTACTAATGTGATGTCTTCTCCTAGTGACAGCAAGATGAGCAAAGACAGCTGGTTAAAAGAACAACAACAACAAAAACACATCATCATTCCTGCTTTGGCTCCAAAAAATCTTGGACTTGTTGTCATGGAAGAAAGCTATATATGTAAGAAGCCAAGAAAGAGACAAATATTATTGAATCTGGTAGCATTTTAGTGAATGTGCTGGAAATAACTAAGTAGGAAGAAAATCTGGATGCACTCCATTGTTTATTAAAAGAATGCCTTTTCTCATTTCCACAGGGACCTATAGCCTATATAGGCATTAACAGATTTGCAAGATACATATTTTAAATATGTTTCTTCATTTGTCAATCTTAAGGGCTCTTCTGCTAAAGTAAATAGAGTTACAGTGCATAGAGATGTATACAGCCACAAAAATATTATCTCTGCAATCTAAAAATGCCAACTGTGGATTTTGTCTGTAACTTCTTCTATCAGGAAACATGGGTGTATTATGGAGACACCTAGAGAGATCTTAAATATTAGGAAGGGAGAAGATGAGAAAATTATACTCCCTTGGTAAAAGACAGGATAAATAATTCACAATGGAAAAAAAAAAAAAAAAAAAAAAAAAAAAAAAAAGAGAAGAAACCCAAATTAAAATATGAGGAGCTATTCTGGATGAAAATCAGTCTGAGCTGCACTGAACAACAGATCCAGGAGGAGTTTTTTGGCAAGACTGCAAAAAATAAGCCAGTGAGCCTCTGGCCTCCTTGCTCAGAGGTAGCACATTCTCTCTTGATAGTTTTCATCTGAGCAAAACTTGATTTGCTTGACCCCTGGACATTTTCATTTCCCTTTCTGAGCCTTTGGGTAGACTTGAGCAAAGAACAGGATTGATGAGAAGAGTTTAAGGAATCAAAAGCTGTGCAGTTGTTAATGGCTAAGACAAGTAACTTGAGGTGGGTGTTCCCAGAGGACTAGTAGCCCAAATCTAATGGTGCCATCAGACATCAACCCTTTGCAACAGCAAAGCTCTGGATTTGCTGGCTCAGGAGGTGTCCTCCATGGAGTGCTTCAAAACACCTATCTGTCTCTTACAGAGGTCCTAAATGACTTAAAGCTTTGAAGAAGCAAGAGGTTAATTTGGTTTATACTAAAGATATATAAAAATAAAATAATGTAAAGAAAAGTATTTACTTTGGAAAACAACTGCCTTGAGAATTGAGAGCTGTGACCAATCTGACATACCATCTTGTAAACAGAGGTCAATGAATTCAAAAGGAGAGGACATAGCTGCTGGGTCTCCTGTTTTCTGGCTGCCAGCTTTACCCTTTGTCTACCAGGTGATTAGGCAGTAATAGTTTTCAAAAGCAAATTGGTTTATTTACCTAATTTTCTATACAGAAAACCAGGGTTAAGTATGCAGCTCTGCAACAGAACAGATGTGGGACTTGGGGAAAGTTTCAGCTTGAACTGAGCTGGGAATGCTTCCACCATTTGCCAATATCTTGGAGAGCCTGGCATCTTTCCCATCTCTACTGTGACAAAAACAGAACTTCTCAACATTTTGGAGGACTTTCTCCCTATTAATAAAGGACAAAAAACATGCAGTAAAAACAAAATCACGGTGCCAGAAGTGACTGAGAATCAGTTTTGCCTGGTTTAATTCCCCATCTTGCCACCCTCAGCTCCAAGACCTGACCTACAGACTCCCAGCCAGCCCAGGAATGACCATGCCACAACGAAGGACCATTTCAGCCAAAAATTCCATGCTGACTCCAAGAAAACGTTTCCTAGAGTATCTTGCTAAAATGGATACACTCACACACACACTACATGAAAGGAATCATGTCTGACAAATAAACATTTCTTAATGAGAAACATTTGTCCAACATGTTTCTCCCTGGTACTCTGGAGCTTTGTGCCTCAGTGCACATTAGTAAAAGGAGACAATGACCCTTCCTAGGCTTTGGAAAATCACACTGGGCTACAAAAGTGATGGACTCCCTACCTCCATTAGGTACCCTCAGAACTCCATATACCTTATAGCACATAAGTATGGACTGACTCAAAAATTTTTTTAGACCCATTTCAACCCACATTTGACCTTGACCAAGTGCGTCTCTGCCCACAGGCTGCTCCACTTTGGGACACAGAGGCAATGCAGGGCTCCTCAGTGTCCCTGGGATCAGCCAACCCTGAATGCACATTTCCTCATACCACCAAAAATTTGGATCACCGAGGAGACAGCCCAGCCCTGCTGCCAGTGAGGTGACAGATCCCTGGCACTGGAGCTAGGCTCAAACTGCTCATGAGCTGCTTGTGGCTGGAGAGGAATTTCTGCAGAGAGCTAAACCAGATTGCTCATCTACCTCTTCCAAATTATCTCTAATCTAGTGGACAATTTGAGAGTAAATGTGTGCTGGAAGCACCATCTTCCCTTCGAAGTAATAACCTGAGAACACTGAGTTTGTGGCTGCACTGGAGAAACCTTAGGACCTCACTGGTGCCTTGGCAAATCCTTAAGATGTCAGAGCCACTTATGCATGTTCTGTCTCCTCTCTCAGAACACTTCAAGTATCTGTTTGATGCTACAGAGACACCACAGCCACCACAGCTCCAGGAATGTGGTAATGTTCCTAGCAAGGGCTGGCTGAAGTTGTGAGCCTTAAGCAATATGCTTACAAATACCTGATCTGCACAGAGCTTTTAGAGATAGTTAAATGGCTCCAAAGCTTCAGGAAAGCTGACATTTTGGTGACACCTTTGTTTCTTAGTCCCACACCTACTGCAAGGAAAAGAAGAAAATAAAATCAGTTGGTATTTGCACTATCCAGTCTACATTTCAGCCACAGTTCCAGCATTTGCAGAACTTCTGGAGGCCCATCTCACCTGTTTAACATCTCACCCCTCCCAAGCATAGACTGAAAAATGCCACTTTCCTCCACCATTAAATCAAAAGCTGTCTACACCCATGTGTCAGCTGTTTACCACTCTGTTTCCTCCCTTTGGGCAGCTGATAATGACCTATATCCTTGAAGCATTTGTTTTATTTAGCATTACAGACAAGGAGGGTTTAAGGCAACAAGCAACCTAATTATGTAACCTTTCCCACCCTATCTTATTACAGAGATGAGCTTGCATCTTCACCTGTGGAAACACAGCAGCTCAACTCTGCATGTCCATGACTTCATCTGGACTCTTCCTTGCTCTGTTTTTCTCCTAAGCGGAATGGTTCCAATGTCTTTCAGTTAAGATCTTTCACTCATTCTCTACATTCAAGTACGAACAACCTACTAAGCCTTGCTTTAGCCACGTTGGTCTTGCTTCAGAGATTCCTAGAGGAGGTGGCCATGCTGCCCAAGTGGTAGGAATGTCCTGATGGAGAAGCTGAATATCGCCAGGCAGAGTATGGGAGCACCCAGACTCTCTCCCCAGCACCCGGAGCATTGCACTGGTTAATGCTGTTGGTGTTGAGCACCAGCTGCAAGCTCTGCACAGGATCTGGGACTGGTACACACCCTGCATCAAGCCTCACCCCACGATGAGACAGGCAGGCAAACGAGAAAATTGGGCCCTGGCCCCTTCCTGTGATTAGGTCATTATAATGGGTAAATATTTTCCTAGATAGAGAGCTGAGATAAAGGTCTCCTGATGTCTGAAATGGAGTTTGAACAAAACTTGGAAAGGACTATCCCTACCTTGTAGTTCTTTATAATGTTCTTTTAAAAAATAAATGCTTTTTACCCCAAAGTACCCAGGAAATTAAAGGGAACTTGCTCTTAGCTAATGATGAAAATCTCACAAAATAAACTTTTCATTGAATAGCAAGAACAGCATCTAGTCTACAGCCAAACTGTTCACCAGCAAATGTATAGAATGGATTTAGTGACAAGTGCCAAGGGTTGTTCCCAGAGGACATTACAGCTCTACACCATTTAGTCCAAATATTTACTGAGAAGTACAGAAAAGTGAATGGTAGAGGCAGAGTCCCTGTCATTGGCTTAAAGGAGTCTATTTAATAAGTGCCTGTTTCTGCAGAGAAAAATTATTGTGATTGTTTTTTAATGAAAATCAGTTCTCGTGCTATAGCAAATAGTGATTATTCATTCTCTATCCCTCTACTCTACATTATTCATGATTATGTGACTTCTGCTCTATTCTCTCCCTTGGTGTTCCAATCTCACCCTGAGTTTTCTCAGAATCTGAGAACTTTTGTATCAGATAAACTGCTTTATAAGGTAGCCTTTGAGGAACAAGTCTCACTTAAATCTCACATAATATCCAAGAATGTTCTCCGGTATTTGACCTCTTTGTGGATGAAACAATACTCTTCAGACACAATAACCTTGGTGTTTCAAAGCTGTAACCAGCACCTGTGGAGTTTTCAAACAAACAGGCTCAGTGTTCCTTGGTGCAGTCTTCCTCACTGCTCCCACATTTAATTGCTTTGTAATTATACTTGTAAAACCTGCAACGGGATTACACATGGGGGAAAGAAAAATAATTTTTAAAATCACATTTCAGAATAGGAAAGGATTTATGGGAGCTGCAAGACAAAGAAAAACCCACCTTTCTTTCTTTCTTCATTGTTGTCTTTGGAAGGCAGCCATCAAAGTTTCCTTGTCAGTAATACAGGGATTTGTAAATAGAACAAAGAGCTTCCTCACACCAAGGCACATTATATAACCCAGGCGTCACCGTGTGTCTTTGCAGGCAGTTCCCTTGAACTTTGCATCTTGCTCCTCCTGAGAACAGTCCTCCATGCCAGCTTGAACAGATGTGGTTTCCTTTAGGAAAGGTTTTTTGTTGGGGTCATTCTGACTTCCCTTTCAGAGTTTTCCAGCCTCATGTGCTCTTTGCTCAAGGGATTACTGTGGTGGTCACTAACACCATGTGCTACTGTTAAGCTTCTCCTCACCTGCTGGCTGAGCTGAATGAGTACTGAAATCTCTGTTCCACAGAAAAATCTGACATTTCATGTTTTCCTGAATCAGACCGGAAAGTTGCAATTTCCTGTGAACCCAAATTCTGAGAAACATTTCAGAAAGTGCAAAATGGCCTCAGCACAGCCTTTTGTTTGGGTGTTACCTACAAGGTTTTATGAGACTTAAGCTGTCTTTAAACACGTCATGTTGCAAGTGATCCTAAGCACGACAAGGCAGTGCCCACAATTCCCAAAGTCACGCAGGGAGCTGCAGCATCTGCTGAGGGTTCTTTGCAAGAGAGAGGTGACACCGAGCCAGATGCGGTTTCCTCTCCCCCATGCATCATTCTAGTATTGCCACTGCTTCAATTCCACCAGTGCACTCACAGATTTCAAGCTTACAAGCATTTTAATTCTTATTTTCCAGGCTCATTGAAAACAAAGGCTTTTATACTATATCACTGAAGATATAACTCAATAGCTTGTACAGCCCTGGCATGATATTTCCAACATATCGAGTGCATATTCAATGGCACTATTTTAAAAGTGTGCAGCTTTAAGAAGTTTTAACCAAATCAGGGCACAAGGCCATGCAGACCCTCTTATTTTAGTATCAATAGAGCTGTTTTTTCATCTCTGGTTGGTTAGAAGAGTTTTGTAAATGAACAAGGATAAGACATTCTACAGCTGATGTAGATCACCAAATGCAAAAGTTCTCACTGGTTAAACTAGGGTGGTATCAGCTTGTGTGAAGGCAGCTTTGAAGCTGCAATAGCATAGTGGGAAAAGCAGCTCAGCCCTATGAACAAGTGAGAAAAACAAAGAAAACAGTGGAGCAAAAGCTGCTGCTAGCTGGTCTTCATGGAAAATTAAGTTAAAAAAAGCAAGAAAGAAAATAAGAGATAGAGAAAGGAACAGAAGCATGCTTCAAGACTAAAATCTCATCAGACTAAAAATCAGTGTAACTCCCACATTGCAACACTTTGCAGGTCTAATAGACACAAAGCTGTTCCTTCACCCAAAAGCCAAACATAAAAGTCACGGAAACCCATCGTGCCAATTCTATGTCTGCCTTCCGGAGCAGAATCTCTTTAAATGTCAGTGTTCTCTTTGTTCTGTGCACTCTTTATAATGAGTCTATCATCTGTTTGGTACAAGATCCAGTGAAATATGTAATAAGGTTATCTCACCATCTCTCTCTATTGTAAAGTCATATCTCCTCTTCCACTCATTAATTATTGTCTTCCATTTCCTGTGTCAGATGTGAATCAGAAAATAGGGACTCAAGGCTTACAAGCTTAGCAACTTACCATATATTAGCTGAGCTGTGGTAACTCTCCATGTGCTCCCTCTTAGCCCGTAATAAACAAAGCCAGTGTGACTTTGCTGTACACAGGCCTGCAGTCGATACAGTTTGGATTAACCTCTTTTCTTGTCAGCTAAGCTAACAGTGGAGGTGGTCATGGCTCAGCTGATGTTCAGTCCTCATATTGCAAGACTTTGCCTTTAAATCCTGGGAACAGAGCTCTACCAATGTACTATCTGGAAAGCTATGGCAATTTATGTGCTGTCAACATATGCCCAAAAAAAAAAAAAAAAAAAAAAAAAAAAAAAAAAAAAAAAAAAAAAAAGCAGCACAGTTACATGATTATCAGCAAATGCCCCTTGGTTTGCAGTTTTTCAAGCATGAACTGCTCAAACTTTGGATCAAGAAGTGAAGCAATCTGTTTCTCAAGTGCAAACAGGAAAAAGTTATACAAGTCTTCTAGCAATTTCAGGCAAATATATCACAGAAGCAGCATGCTTAGCCTTTTTACTGTGCATCTGTCTGAGGTTTCCAGTAAGATTTCCCTGATATATAGTAAGAGTCAAAACTCTAATCTCTTTTACCTCTTTTTTATTGTCTCTGCAGCACTAACTTTGAAAAATGGCTTTGTCCCCAAAGAACTGCACACAGTCCATGTAGGGAAGCTGTTAAAATAAATGCTTTACATAAAAAATATTGCAGGCGAACTTGGCTTTGAGGGTTTTAGAGCTACAACATATAGATAAAAACCAGAGCAGCTAAGTATGAATGGAGGTCATACTCCAGAAGGGAAGTCCCCCGTCTTACAGCTGTTGCACATGATCTCTGAAATCAGCAATTCCTCCTCTTCTTTCTCAGGGCTGCAGCGTTTTAATAAATGACTATTCTCATGTTAATGTCCTTCTGCCTTCCTCCTCACTGACCTCAATACACACTATGCTGATTCATAAAGTTTCTTCTTTCACTGGATTTGAGTGCTTTCTGGAGACTTTATTTGTGCCATTCTGCCTGTGAGACATCTGGCTGATTTATAGAGACTAAGACAGAGACGAGCACAGTGTTGGCTGCCCTACCTGAATATTGTGTTTCCTACACATTGTGTTCCTCTCTCTGCCCATGCCATGGTCTGATTTTTGATAGTCTGTGTGTTGTTCAAAGAAGAGAGCAAACTTCTACCTCTCAGAAAAGCTTCTGAGATCCTCAGGAATAAAAGTATGCTTTTCTACCTGTACTCCTCACAAAGCAGCAATATTTGTGTCTAGACATTGATTGGGGAGATTCAGGTAAGGGATAATGTGCAAATGAGAACATGATTCAGTGGTGGGAAAAATACAGACAAACACCAGGTGCTTCAAAGGCTGAATCACAAACAAGACAGTGAAAAAATCTAAGAATGCAAGAGATGATGGAGGAGCTTGACTTGGCATTTATCTGTTTATTCCAACAGGATATGCAGATTCCACCCTTCTGACATCACTGCTTCATTTCACCTCATCAGTGCCTCATGACACAACTCTCCATAGCACTGAGTCAGCACCACTGTGTGATCACCTCTTGGCAATGCAAGATGGGGTGAAAGGCTGCTCATAATGGTGAAAGCATAGAGGGACCTTTAAACAGGTCCCCAAAGGGATTAAAAAACTCATGGTCATCTTATGAGCACCCCTCCCAGGAAATAACATGGGCTCAGAAAAATTTACTGTCCAGTAACAAAGCAGTGTTCCATGGGAGTGCTCCCACAGCAGATGGAACAATAATTCATACTGTGTGCTCAAACGGAGGAGCAAGGAACACTTCACTCCTGGAGCTCCAAAAAAGCTGCCAAGTATATTTTCCCCTGTAACTAGCAGGTACAGGCTGATTCTGCCTGCTGTACTCTTCTAGAGGCCTGGAATGAGAGAATATTTCTTAGAGCATCACTGGAAGTGTCCAAGGCCAGGTTGGATGGGACCCCGTGCAGCCTGGCCTAGTGGGTGGTACTCTTGCACATGAAGAGGGGTTTGGAACTAGATGATCTTTAAGGTCCCTTACAACCCAAACTATTCTATGATTCTGTGAAAGCATCACACACATGGCGTGCTAACCCTACTCCCCCCAAACAAACCAAAGCTGTTTCCTATTTTGGAAAAAAAAATACAAAAAACAGAACAAAACAATCAAATGGAAAGAATCTGAAATATTCATATAATGGTTGACTTACAAGAGGCAATGTTAAGAGGAGATTTTTGTTTGAAGAAACTCAGCCACATGAAAACTAAAATATCGGGCCACTACCCCCAAGTCTGATCTTAAACGGTCCCTGAGTCTCTAAACACAAACCTAAAAACATGCTGTGCTGTACCTCAGTGTGTCATTCTGTACAACAGGGCCAGGTTTTCTTCCTGGAAAACCATGTCCAGAGGCCAGGAGGCTCTTGTTGTATTTGCACATACTAGTCCCTTTTGTTGGGGGATTTAGGTCACAAGAGTGTAGGAAAGGCAGCTCTGAATCACCTGGCTCTTGCACGTGTTGCTTGCACGTTGTGCAAAGGTTTCTGAACTCAGCCTGCTTTCAAGACACACCCTTTGTTTGTTACTTTCTCTTAGGGCTTTTTCGCAACCCCATCCACTGCCAATACAAACAAGGTTGCAACATCTCCCTCCAGTCTGTCTTCCTCTGCTCTACTTTAAATGTCATCCAGCCACATAGCTGTGCTTACTTGCTTATTTGGGAAAAATACCTGCTGTGGCAGCCCTGTGCCTTGACTGCCTCCGGGAGAAAGTTTCTTGGGAATGGTAAGTGACGGAACCTGCAAGTTGGTCTTAGTCACGTTGATACCAGATACCAAGAGTCTTGCGCAGGTGAGACACGCGGTTGGCTTTGCTGAGCAGCCATTAAACATCTGTAAGGCACCAGGGGAGGTTAAGAGTAATTATCAGGGATCATAGTGGCTGCTAGAAATTGTTTCTGCAATTGCGGTGCTTTCTCCTTCGCTGAAGCGTGTACCCTGTGCATAGAGAGCAGGGAAGAGAAGTTGCTGCCGTTTGAATGTCATTTATCCGTGTGAAACAAATCGGGGGACCTGGTTCCACTCCTAATATTTGGGATAACTAGAGTAGATCACTTCTAACTTCACCACAATAAACACAATGTGAGTAGTCTGTAAGCAGGTAGGAAACACAGGTACCCTGGAGACCCTCTTAACTCCTACATCTTGTCCACACTAGAAAGTAGATATATAATGCACTGAACAGAGGATATCTAGCAGGCCCGGGAAAATGGGGAGGGCATGGTGCCTGCACTCAGCCCCTTCACACAGCCATTACAGCTGAGAGATCAGCACAGCTGCCCAAGGACTCCCCACAGCTGCTGGAATACAGGTCTGCCTCTGTGCGCGATTTTGGCACGGGCTCCTGTCCGCTCAGATAGAGCTGCTCATTGCGTGGGATGGACAGCATCCTGTTCTCCTGCCTGGTGGGTGCACTCAGCCCTGGACTGTCATTAGCCACCCGAGCCCCTGCCCAGCGTGGCAGGACAGGGCTGTGGGCGGTGCTGCTCACTGGCTGGAGGCGGCTGCTTTTATCAGCAACCTTGATCAGGGGGATTTTCTCTTATTTCATTCTCAAGCTTCCTTCAGCTTTGGATTTGCATAAGATCCTGGGTTAGGACTAATCTGATCCCAGGTTGGGAACATTGCATCAGGCCTAGCAAATCCTCCGTGCCAAACTGTCCCTGGTCAGGGTGTGTTGGCACTGGAAAACAGAACCGTGCAAGGACAAATGGTGTCTTGAATTTTCCTTAGTAATAGGAGGTGCCTGGCTTTGTTTCTCATTTAAACTCCTGTGCTATGTGGCAACTCCCAGTCAAGTTTTTATTTGTTTACAGCCCTTGTAGCCAGGTGCTTTCCATGTTCACTCTAGGCTCCTGAAACAAGAAGCATGTCCAGCCTCCAGGGCTGATAAGAGCACGTTGTCCTTGGTGGCAGGAGGGAGCACTTTGCTTTATCTGTGCATTCCCTGGCAAGCAGCAGTGGTGGAGAAAGAGTCTTCACCATGTCTCACTGCTCAGGTAAGAGTATGAGTTCAAGTCCAGAATGTACATAAATATGCAGCCATTCAGTTGGAGGAGTTAGGGGTGACAGGTTGCAGGTGTAGCCATGACACCTGAAGGGTTGTTCACTGTGGGCATGCGGCTGATTGGCTTTTCCAGGTCCAACTGGATTAAATTCATGAGCATACTTGGAAAGTGAGGGTTTCTCTTAAGGTTTTCACTTGGTAAAATGACAGAAGAGTTGAGGATTAGCAATGCCAAGCACCTGATATAACTTCACCATCAGTCTTGCTCACCTTTCCATCATCACTTTATGGCCAAGAAGATGTCCTGAGCTCTTTCTTTGCTGCCAGATTCACTTGATTCAAGAAAAATTTGGCATCCTGACATGCAGCTGTTTTTTTAATAAAATATAAACACAGGCATGTCCTGCTGCAGGAGATACTATGAACATGGGGTTGTGATTGACACTGGGGTACAGACTGCCCATGGCCCCAGATCCCTCAAGACAGTAACACTGTCTACTGTAACACATTGATTATCTCACTGCAATATTTAAAAATATATACTTTCTGCTAAAAATGGTGTGCTCCAACTAGACTCAATCTTGATCTGCCTCTGACGTTTCAGTGTCCAGTCCCTAGCAAGCCAAATCTACAAGCTCTGAAACTCAAGACACAAAATCACTGATGGAACAGTGCTGATTGGGTCAGAGCTGCAAAGAAATCTGCTCTCCACTCTGTGAGCCATCCTCCAGCTAACAGCTGGTTCATATGGGTACGTCTTTGGCAGTTCAATCACTACTGTCCCATTGGCTGGAAATGTTGTTTTTTCTGACATTAGAGTATACACACGCTCAGCCCAGATGCCAGTCATGAAACTAAATATGCAGTTGTAATGATGGGCAAAATCTCAAGTGCTTTGTTTTATTTGAACAATGCTCAAAAGTCAAGATATCCTGTTTAGAGCATTAAAAAGTACCCTGTGCTTTGTCGACTTACAAGCAACACAGTGACTCTACCTCATACCAGAATGTCCATTTCCTAACACTGGATTTATTGGAATAATAGGAAAAGAAAAACAATTTTTTTTTTTTTTTTGGGGGGGGGGGCGGGGGCAAGGTGTTATTTAAAATTTACGTTTTACTCTTAAATCCAGAAATCTTTTGGTTCTGGTAGGAGCTGTGCCACCTTGTTACTGAGATTGGCTTTCAGTAGGGATTTCATTCCATTGAGAAGTTTTCTGTTTTGTTTGGGGATGTTTTTGTCCTGGTGACAATTCTGAGTCATGCCAAACCTCCACGTGAACATCTCAGTTACACAGCTACAGCCCCACCTTTCTCCGAAGAAACACTGAGAGCATTCCTCCCCCTCATAGACAAAGAGAGCGAGCTCTTTGCCCAGAACAACAGAGGCTTTCCTGGTTACAAATACCTATTCCTGTAGTCACTCAAAGGAGAAGACATGTTGGTGACAAATCTTTTCCTTTATTTTGTTCTTTCCATAGGGAATAAGCTTGATTCCTATCCAAATTCTGTTTGAGAGGGTTTGGGTTTTTTGATTGACTTTTTTTGCTTTATGAAAAAGGCATCACCATGTAAGGGGTGTCAAACTACTGCTGAACCCAGATGATGGTGGGAGGATGGCATTTTGCTGTTCCCTTTCCTGCAAAGCTGGCTCATGAAGCTGTGTCCCAAATTGTTGGCAGTGTGGCTTTGCAGTGTTGTGGACAGTGAGCTGGCCCAGGCAGCTGCCCCATACCACACACCCCTGTACCACTGAGCAAGTCAGGTCAATGAAGAGAAGAGTTTGACAGTTAGCTTGACAGCTGTAGGAAAATGACTGTATATGGTGGTTATTAAACAGAGAATATTTATGAATGCCTTCCCTCCAAAAATTAGGCTAAGAGTAATCATACTTTTCTAAATCCTATCTACAAAGTCATCTACATTTAGATAAACAGAATCATAGAGATTTTTCTGCTGGCATAAATACAAGGCAGAGTCCCAGCTCTCAATCTTTTCTTCAGACTCCTGGATGCCAATCTTCCTTCCTTGTGAGGACAAAAAGAGAAACTGGCTCCAGAAAATACAGTCAGTGTTTGCATTTTATTGAACCACTACACATTGCTGTTGGCCACATCATGAAAACAGTGCAGCAAAGAGAGCCTTTCATTTGCCTGTGCTTGGCAGAAAGTGTCATTCTTTGGTTACTCAGCTGAAGTTGACAAGTTGCCCAGTATTTTTATTATCGGGTTGTCAGCTCAATCTCACTACTGCCCTCTTAATTTATTATTTTGTATTTCAAAATCACAGGTGTGACTCATTGCACAGCCAGAGGTTATAATGAAGTATCCCACTCATCCTTTAGCTCGCCCTTTGTTCAAGACAATGCTGATTGCGGAAGGTTTCTGAGGAGGTAAGAGGATTGCAAAAGAGTCGAAGACTCCTCTTTTATCTAACCTATGTGTGGGCAGTGAAACTGCCTGATGTGAAACCAGTTGGGTGCAAAGGTGGGCATGGAGGTTCATTTGTCATTGTGTCGAGGGTTGAAACTCAGAAGATACAGCAGCTGTCATTAAAGATAGGCACCCAAACTTAAATCACCTCACCCTGAGGGTGACTCCAGAGAGACAATCCTAGGATAACACACTTCTCCCAAGGTTTCCTTTATGCTTTCGTTTCCAACAGGACAGAAGATGAAAACCAAGCAGGAATTTTTCAATTAAAAAGAATCATATTCTCTGCATTTTATGATTTAAATCTGGAAATGATTCTAAGCACAAGATTTTGCCAGCATTGTGCAAATAAGAATCCTGTGGCATTAGAGTCTTTGAAATGTATAAATATATGTTTCGTAGCATAAAGTAACATATCATCCACGTTTCTCCTAGGAGAATCTGGGATAAGTTGATGGGAAGAAGGAGCGAAGTTCTATTGGGAAGAATGTCTTGCTGCTCATTATGAAAATGACATGGAAGTCATGGGCTGAATTAAATATTTTTCCATATTGGAAAGTTGATAGGAAAGCTTCCTGGTATCAACAGCTCATGTGAAGCAGAGGAAGAGATTCTTTTTTTATCACAGAAGAAGAGTGTCAAAATCCAAAGCTATTCTGAATCAATTTGCTCTTTTAATTATCCTGTACAGACGTCTGTCTCTGCAGCAGAAATGCTGAGCTTATGCTACGTGAAAACAAACCACATAAACTTGAGGAGATACAAACACAATTTGTTCCTAACAGAAGTAGCTTACAAAGCCACACACCTCAGTGTCCTGGCAACTCATCTCCCTCTCCAGGGGGAAGGATGCATGTCCTGTGTCCAGTCTCAGTACCCTGGAGCAATGACAGCTAGGAGCAGAACTATTGGGGTACTTGGCTTTTTTAAAGCTGCAACATGGAGCTGTGGCAATGCCAAAAGTGTCCCTGGTCTGCTCTGTCTCATTGCTGGGGGGGAGGAACTGTGACTAAAAGGCTGTCCACTGGCAACACAGAAGACTACACCAAGAGTACTGGTTCAGCTCTGCTGTATCCAATTTCTGTCAAGTATAGAATAATAGCTATCCAGCGAGCTGGGACATGCTTCAGCAGCATCAATAGAGTTGTGCTTCAGAGCATCCCTCGAGGTAGCAAAGAATTATCCCCATTTTATAAATGAGGTAACTCAGGCACAGGGATTAAAGCCAGAATGTTCCAAACTGGCTGCTTACTGCTAGGTACCTACACCCATATTTACGCAACTCGTGGCCTGATTTTCAGAAGGGCAGGGCAATGAAAATTTTGGCCTGAGGGATTTGTTCACACACAGTTTACTGGTAACTACGCCCAGGATGGAAGCCCGGTCTCTGCTACCTGTCTTACACCTTCACTGAAAACATCCTTTCTTTCACTAGCCAAGAGTTGGTGAAGGCTCCTGAGTGTCCCCATTTGCCATGCAGAAGTTCAGAGCTCGCAATGCAGGCTGGCTGCCTTTGTGCTCTCAGCTAGAGACATCTAAAGAGCAATGGCAGGAGTAAAACTGGTGAGATTTCTTTGCTTCCTTCTCAGCTCTTCAGAGCCCAGGCAACTTTGCTTGACTTGCAGTGCTTGGCTAAAACAGCACATCTGGTGTGTAAACCTTTGTTTATATCATCTTTCTCCTCTGTCCCTTCACCATGTCCTGCTCAGGACACCTCAGCCTGGCAGTACACAGATCCAGTGCAGAACCAGTAACGGACCAGTAAAAGAAAGGAGAAAACTGGCCACAGGGATATCTGAACTGCTCAAAAACACAAGCACCAACAGGAGCAAATTAATCCCAGTGCCCCCTCACCTCTTTTGCACTCTTTCTTGTCTTTAACTGAGCCTCATAAATATCCCTGATTTATTGGAAACTCTTGAGAAACAAGAAAATACAGTAAAAAACCTAGTCCCATACTCTCAACTAGCAAAACCCAGGAGGCAGAGCACTTGCTGGCTGGCTACAATAGAGCTTTGCAAGTGTCCCTGCTAAAATCATCCCTGCTAGGGGCTAATGTGATGCTTGTCTTGGCGTGTTAGAGAGCCTCGCTGTCTTTAGACATGCACTTCAAAAACAACACTGGTGGTTGGTTGCTACCTGAGGGAAAAAGGACAAAGGATCTCGGCTGTCTCTGTGGAGTGGTCACTGGTCAGGTCACCTCAAGCCTGACCTGCAATACCAAGTGCATGCTGCAAATCCATTGCTGTCAGCCCTTGTGCTTTGTCTCATCTATGGAGTCCCAGCCACCCCTGACCTCTTCTTTCCCTTCCTTCAGGCCGTGTCCTGCTCACGAGGCTCCTGCTCAGCTGCTCAGTACTTCCCCCACCCGGAGGGAGGACAGGCGAGAGGAGGTGACAACCTTCAGCAAAGGTTAAGGCTGGAAAAGAAGGAAGTGTCAGCTCAATCAGGTCAGCTCAGCCAACCAGCTGCTGCTGTAATCCCTCTGCCTCAGGTCCCTGTGCTGTTCTGCTCGTGCTCTGAATGCTACTGTATGAGCAGCAACCTTGTCCCTATGGTACTGTCAGCTTGCAGCATCCAGGCAGGCAGATGGGGAAAAGGTGTAAAGAGGAAGCAGCTGATCATGAGAATCTCCCAGAACTGTTTCCAGATCCTCCTTTTGCAGTGTGTTTTGGGAGCATGGACTTGGAGCATGGACTTTACTCCTACTGAAGTTTGCAAGTCCTGACTTGGCACTCTCTGATTTCTCCAGAAGAAAGCTGAAAGCTAAACCTGAATCAATTCTTATGCTGCAGCTCATCTCCATATTCACAGCAAACCCAGAAGCTTTGAGAAGCTGGCAGGACATGGCCCCAGTTCCTTCTGCCCAGACCTGAGGTGCCTCTTTTGGGATGTGAATAACTGAATCTCACCAATCTGTCAGCAACCAGGAGGAAGCCAGGGAACAAATGCCTCCTATTCAATAAAAGTTGGTGCTGGGCTTTATACAGCAACCAGTGCATTATTCTGGGGTGAAAACAAACCCTATTCTTCTCTGCCAGATAAACACACTTTATCCTATAAAGAGCAGTATTTCTGACTGTTCAGCAGCAGCCAAACTCATGATGGGAAAAATAACAGGTGTTTGTAAGACACTCCCTGTTTATTCACAGTGCTTAAAATAATTGCTAAAAAAAAATTCAACAGAGATTTAATTTTCTATGCTCTCACATTTAAAAAAACAAAACAAAAAAAAAAAAATCCTAAGCTTGGCTCATGGTAGTTGAAGGCAATTCATTATGAAAGGGGTGTTCTTTCTGTTGTGGTAGCAAAGAAACCTACTTATGAGAGCTCCTGAGGAGCAGAATAGTAAAGCAAATTCCTGCCTAGAACCAACACTTCCCTGTGCTTTTCATCATGCTCTCCAGGTGGAAGCTTTTATTATCAAAACATGTGATTTTATTGTCAGAATGGGATGAGCAGGGATTAAGCTACTCCAGTTGGTGCCCATCATTGACCATCTCCAATATTGCCTTTTGTAAGGCAACGATGGCCTTGCGCTGGCTTTTGCCCTTCCTTCTTGTTCTGGTGGTGGAACAGGAGATAAGTGCACAGCTCCAGGGGGAAAAGTATGTCTCAGAAGCACAAACCTTTCTTCAATCACTACTTGCTTCTCCGGGAAGTAACTGGCAGTGGATCTTGATCAATAGACCACTTTCCAGCACAATGGGCTGACACACGGTGCTGAAGGAAGAGGACAGACTCCCTGTCTCCAGCCACTCCCTCCATGCTTGCTTACAGCACGGATGGGGGACATCCCTGAGCCTCCCAGAGGGTGAGGGGACACGCAGTGCATGGCTGCTGCCAAGATTTGGTCCTTGTGGTGGTGAATGGCCATGGATAAAGTCCCTGCAGGAGCCACTTAAGAGAATGCAGCATAATTACTGAGGGCTACAGTCTTCATGAGATGATTGTGATGGTCCTCTGTCCTCAGGACTTTCCCTTCTTAGGGGTATGGCTCTTGAGTCTGGACCCCTTCAAGCTGTTGGGATAAGTTACTGATGCTCAGTAGCTCCCTGGGAACCTGGAGAGAACCTGGAACACCAGGAGCCCACCTAGCAGCACTACAGTACTGTCCCAACCCCCAGGAGCTGCTCCTGGTGGCTCCTGAACTGCCATCCAGGTCACAGGTGGATGTAGACACAGCCTACCCCTTGCCTCCACATGGGACTGAGACATCCTGGTGCATCCTGATGTGTAAAACACAGACACATTTTAGACTTTACTGTTCCCACCAAGGTGCAGGAAGGGTTACACAACCCAACCCATCTCCCTGGGAGGGCTCGCTTGTCTCTAAGCAGTGGACATGAGAGACAGGCAGATGGGGTTTTTGCAGAAGAGGGACTGAGCAGGGCTTGCAGCGGGGACAGGGCTCCCAGCGCCGTGGTTATGGTGTGTGCTAGGGCAGCATGCCCAGCAGAGACCAGGCTCTCATGGCACCGTCAGGCCCATCACACACAGCAGCCTCTGGCCTTAGCCAAAGGGAGGATGAAAGCCAGGAAGAGAAACAGGCATAGGGGAGAGCAGTAATTCCCCAGGGCTCAGGCGAGAGCGCGGCGTGGGTCGGTGTGGGCTCGGCACGGTGCCGCTGCCGCTCGGCATGCAGCAGCGACGTGTCCCACTGCACAGGGCTCCTCGGCCGGGGGCTGGGGGGCAGAGGGCAGCCTCCCAAGGGGCATTCCACGGGCAGCGGGGAGGAGACGAAAGGCGGCGGCTGCAGCGCGTACGGGGCAGGACGCGAGGCTCCGGGGCCGCAGGAGCGCAGACGGCGGCGGCTCAAGGAGCGGAGCCAGAGGAGCGGGCGCGCCGCGCACGGAGACAGCGAGCACGGGTCCGAGAGCAGCCCCGAGATCAAACCCGCTCTGAGCCCGGCAGGACTGGAAGTGTCTGAGCAATAACGGGTCTCACGCTGCTCCACTGCCGGCATTTCGGGGCCTGTGCGGCAAGGCAGGGCTTTATGCACAGGAATGAACTACAACCAAGTCCTCTGTAGCAGTGGCACTGGCCTGGGCAAAAAGGACAGAGATAGGAAGGATAGGATAGGAGATGGACAGGACAGGACAGAGTAGAGTAGAGTAGAGTAGAGTAGAGTAGAGTAGAGTAGAGTAGAGTAGAGTAGAATAGAATAGAATAGAATAGAATAGAATAGAATAGAATAGAATAGAATAGAATAGAATAGAATAGAATAGAATAGAATAGAATAGTTAAAGTTGGAAAGTACCTCTAAGACCATTGGACTGAATCATTAACCTGACACTGCCAGATCTGCCACTAAGCCATGTCCCAAAGCACCACATCTATGCATTTTCTGTTCACTTTGCAGGACAGCGATTCCACTACTTCCCTGGGCAGCCTGTTTCAGTGTTTGACAACCCTTTCAGTGAAGAAACTTTTCTTGCTATCCAATCTAAATCTCCCCAGGTGCAATTTGAAGCCATTTCGTCTATCGTTTGTGACCTGGGAGAAAAAATTGACCCCAATCTGTCTACAACATCCAGCAGTTGTAGGGAGCAATAATGTCCCCCCAAACTTCCTTTCCTTCAGACTAAACAACCCTAGCTCCATCAGCTGCTCCTCCTTAGACTTGTGCTCCAGTAAGACAAGTGCTTCTCCAAGCAACAAGAAGCAGCAAAAAGCTCTTTCTTAGGTAGGGTCTTACAGAAAAAATCAAGACACAAAGTTTCTACCTTTGCTTTGATGCCCGGCAGGCACTAAAACCCATGAAACCTTTTTCAGTATCGTAAAACCCACACAAAGTGGCATTTCCAAGACACCCAGTGCCTTTCAGCTTGGGATCTGTCTGTCAGCATGCCCCTGGGGCAGATCTGCATGCCTGAATCTCCTCTGCCAGGCAGGCAACAGCCCCGTGCAGCATTTCATCTCCAGTGGAGCGATACTGGTGACTCAGCGCCTCCCCTGCAAGGCGCTGCGAGGGCCCTGCTCCAGCGAGGGATTACAGCAGCAACCCAAGTATAATGATGGTGTAGCTGAGCAGCAGGGATTTATGAGCAGGCAAAGAAAGTGAGAATTATAGGTGTCCAGTCCCTATGACAGAACCACCATATATTTCCTCCAACAAAGCGTGTGACAACAGCTCCATAAATTCACATAGTAACAGAAGCGAGCGCCAGCTCATCATTGCAGCTATTTAAGGAGCCAAGTAGCACTCTGTGCTTATTGCAGAAGTTCACAGTTAGTTAAAAATAAGCATTAAAAAAGTCACTTTTGGGTCCTGGCTGAATAAGGCTTTTTATTCATGATGCCCAGCATTGCGTTCTGCCTCTTCTGCTTTTATGCCTACACAGACTCTCTTTGGCAGAATTTTGTGTTAGGCACTGTCAGCTTCCTTCTGAAGGAGCTTAACTTAGGAAGTGCCATAATCAATTGTAAAACTTAGCAATGACAATGAAATACTTGATCCTTTTCAATACCAGCAGATCTGAAATTTTCTTTAAAAATTCTTTAGCTCCAACACATTATCTAAGGAGAGTTTCCCTGAGATGTAATTGCTGAAGAGAATAACCCCGATATCCACAACATGCTGAATTGTGTTTTTTAATGCTGTCTCATGATCAGATTATTTGCAGTACCTGTCAGCTAATGTGCTGTTTTCATTGCTAATTTAACACTTCTTCCTAAAGGGAGAAGGGGGAGAGAGTGAAAACAACTCTTCACAGTGAACTGGAAATCAAAAAATAGCTGTGTGTTTTGTTGTCACTTCTGCTACTCTCTTTTCTGACATAAAGAGAAGCTCACTTTAATATGACTAACTCCCCTTTAAACATGAGAAATATCAAGTTTCTCTGGATCCCATGGCTTTTATTCTTTCTTCTTGAAGCTTCAGGCAAAATTTGAAAGAGACGTCTCAGCTAGAAAGAAAAGTTGGAACTTTCTTAGGTTAAGGCTTAACTTCAGCAGTGATTGGAATATAATTTTCCTGTAAGAAAAAAATTTGGCATCTCAGTGAAAAACTGAAAGGTAGGAAATGGAAATTAAGGTTGGCTGTGTGTGAAGCTGGAGCTCTAGGGCCCCATTATCCCCCAGTGCCTGATGTCCTGCTCAGGCTTGGTTTCCCATGCAGCACCTGGCTCTCCTGCCCATTAATCCCCTTTTCCTGGGAGCCTTTCCTGAAGTCAGGACAACAGGTTGGAAACCTGTCCTTGGAGTCTGATGAGGACTTGATGTGTGTGCACTAAAAATTTCCTGAGGCATATCCCATGACATTTTCCCAGGGTCAAAATTATTTAGATTAGCAGAGAGAGGAGATTCTTGTTTGGTTGGTTTAGTAAGAAGGTGATGTTTTGTACAGAAATGGCATAACTTTGGAGTAAAAAAAATAAGGTTACTCAAGAGCCAGTTTAAAAGAAAAGTGTTGAATGGAAAGTTTTCATCCAGCCCCGTGGAGATCCCTTCTTTATCTCCGGGTTTGGAAGAGCTGCTGCCCTGCTCTCTGTGGTGGCTGGTGTCGTGTTGCACGCTCCTCCAAGGGCAGCAGATTGCTTATGCATTAGTTCTTTTGCATAATAACAGCAGTTATAGCGGGCTTGGGTGTTTGAGGGGTTTTTTTGCACACATTGTTTGCTGCTAACAAACTCAGGAAGGAAATTTACAGTCTTGAATGGGGAGTGAGGTCTGCGAGACGTCCCCTGCAGGACTGAGCTGCTGAACCTTGCGGTGACTCAGCCAGCACAGGAAACGTTTGCTCTGAGCAGCCCCATCTCCTGTCCCACTCTGCTCCAAGCACGAGGTTTATAAACAGGTCACGGTAGTTTCTTTTAATTTTGCTTTTGGGGTTTTTTTTCATTCTTTTTCTTGGAGTGTTCCATTGCTTTCTGCGTACAAGGTTATTTACTAGAAATAAATTATATTAAATGGACAACGTGCTAGAACAGAAAGCCTTGGGAAGGGGATCCTCAGCTTTTGTGGTAGAGCACCTACTATTCTTGGTTGGATGCTGTCATACTGGTTATGCTAAATTAAGTGCCTTTGTTTTCTACCTCTGTTCACACCTTGGAGACCAAATATTGCACACAAAATTGGCAGGCTCCACACAAGAGAGCAGGGCTCTGACAAGAGGGTGCAGCAAACATGGAGGACAGAGAGAAAAACCATAAATAAAATATCAGCATGAGCTTTCATGCAGAGATCTCCATCTACATTATTATATTTCTGATAACAGCTCTTCCTGTTCAGCAAATTCACCCCACCTCATCATTCCCAAACCTGACATGTAACAAAACCAATTAAAATACTTGTTAGTTTAAATAGATAAACAAAGACACACAGAAAATGTGACTGTTCAAAGCCTAGCAGCTTGTACTTGTGCATTTTTGTCCCCCCATTCATTTGTTTATGAAAGGGGTTTGATTAGTTCCATATATTCAGCTTCTAAAGTTAATACCTTAGTGGTCTAAAGTGTTTGTACCAAAGCTAACACTGAATTTTCTCTCTGTTGCAATAAACATGTAATATTATAAATCATATTGTAAATATGAACTGATTCATGCATGCAAAAAATTTCCAAGATTGAGTTCAAGAACAATTTTCAAATAATGTTTAAAATGCTGTGCTGGGAAACAGCACAGGGCACCTGTTAGTTTGTTCTGGCTAGGGAGATTTCATACACCCCTGTATTTCTCTACATATGTTTGTGTCTGGTACAAAGACTCACATATTAATTATGATTCTACAGGATAATGTGAGAAGTGCAGCAGTTCTGTAGAGCTATTAGCCCAGCCCCAGCGCCTGGCCCCTGTCTGACGCGAGCCCCGTCTGCACTCACACAATCCCGATCTGATTTCCACTACGCGCTCCTCTCTACGTGTTGCAGCACAGCTAAACTTTGTCTAAAGCAGGCTCCCACCCCTCTCAACACTTCACCTTCTGCTAAGCCCCATTCCCATGGCCAGAGTGGGTTGGTTTGTGCACAGACACTTAAGTGCATGTATAAATATTTACAGAGTTTCAAGCACGGTCTGCCTAATTAGGTTTCCATAGCAATTAGCCCAATATCTTGATTAAGACCCGAGGCTGCTTTTATTATAATAAAAAAATAATACAAACCTCATTATATTGAGATGATGAAACCAGAGCACTCTTACGAGAAGAGAGTAAATGTTGGCTCAGCAGCAGGGAATGGACTTAGCAGGGACACAATGATAAAGCAAATGAAGGTGACGTTCTGCTGTGTGGGTAAATACTCTGCATCCCAAGGCATAGGTTTAACATCTACTGAGGAATTAGGCATCTTTGCTAAGAGCAGCTATAGTCCTCTTTTTCCTGGATTTTAAACCTGTTTTTTGTTGCTGTATTTATTCTTGGAAAAATGGTGTTTGCTCACATGATAGAGAAATGCTTTGTTTTATCTCAGAAATCTTTGAGCAATTTTCAATATTAGTAGAGAACCCACATTGAAAGTGCAAAACATGGGGTCAGCAGAGCAATAACTTCTTTGCTGAGAGAGCATTTTGTGTCTCAACAGTTACTAGTATTATACATATTAATTACCATGAGCAGCAATCCATGAAGAAATTACATCTACAGAGCAGTTGTGCTTCTGCTGTAGGTCTGCTGCAGCCATAAGCAGAGAGGTCAGTGCTCCTGACTAGTGGATGCACAGAAAAACTCCCCAGTCTTGTCTCTCCACCCCACATCTGCACTGAGTTGATAAGATGGGCTGCCACTAACCCTGTAAAGCTCCAGCAACAAATTCCTGCTTCACAGGTACTGACAGCACTTCCCACTGACACCAGCCTTAAGCCAGCAGTTGTCCAGTGTTGAATATGCTTTGTCTTGTTTTGTTATTTGGACATCATTGTTTTATTTCCTGCTTCATCAGTTTTCCTTTTTTCATATGAAGTTTCAACGCAAACTATAACAGTTTCTATATCCTTCTATTAAGTTTTTTAAAAAGGGAAGATGCTGCAGAGTACTGTTAGATCCACAGCAAATCTAGATTAAGCAAAATGGCAGCTCATTAGCTTTCATGGACAGGCATTTAAAGTACTTAAGAGGGGACATAGAGCACTGCCCTTTACATTTACTTTGGCACTAATATCAGATTAGAAAGAGAAAGGTTATTAAGTAAAGGTAATTGTCTGCTTTGTAGAGGGAATCTTTCTGAGGTACAGCCCGAGGCACTAAACTTTAAGAAGGTTAATTGTCTCATGGTGGAAGTCAAGCTATTACTGTTATTATGGACAGTTAGGAAAAATTCAGCCTGACATCCGAAGTCCAATAACGAGTCTCAAAGATGGAGTCAGTTGGCTGGTAGCCACAGGCATACAATTAGAAAAATTGGCATTACGAAAACACAGATGAGGCAGTGGTGAGCCCTGTCTGTGCAGATGTGGTACAGCAGCTGGAGCCAGAAAGCAACACTGGGGTGCTCTGACAGCCAGCCAGGAGCTGAGCCTAGGAAAAGCCCCCGAGCTGGTGAGTGGATGATGGCCTCAGGAGAGATCTCTGAGGAGAACATGATGCTGACCCCAAGAGAAGCCAGCCTGTTATTGTTCTTTGTCATGTATGATAAAATGAAGCACTGACCCTAAGAGCTGTAGAGGTGTGGCTGGCAGTTGGCACTTGCCACTGATTCCACACTCAAAGAAGCTGACATCTTGTCCAAAGTGCTCAGGACATGGTTAAATGTTTTAATCCTCCTGGCTTTGCTCATAGCCATCCTTCACACCTTGCTCAAACCCCCTCAGTGCCTCTATGTTTCCCTTTCCCAAATGTTTTAAGAGAACGAGCAGGAGCAAGAAGTTCAATTGTGCCAGGATATAACTATGAAAAACATGCTGAGGGACAAGTCAAGGCTTCTTCTGCACCTCTCCTGGGCACAGGTGCGGAAGATTGAATATTTGGACGTACAAAACCACCAAAATGTTCATACATGTGATTCTGGCTCAGACTTACAAACTGCTAGCAGAAACCTCAGCAGGAAGCCCACTGCAAACATCCTCAGGAATAATGTTTCCCTCTGTTTGCAAATATTTGATTTTGGTGGGGAGGTTTGAGTAACAAAACTCCATCTCCCAGACAGCAAAATTCTGGCTCAGCAGCTCTCTGTCCCCTCTCCCAGGAGAGGCAATCACATCCAGACCCTAAAGGGAGGTTCATTTTCCAGGTCCCAACATTTCCATTGTATTTTTAACCTTAGACTGGGGATTTCTCTTCAGGTGCAGGAAAGCCTAGTGACCCAAGAATCCACCTCTGTACCACTCCAAGTATTGTCTTACTTGTGTTTCAGCTCTCTGGGTCTGTGCAGGCAGGAGATGAGGATTTTCCATCCCCACAGTTCTCATGTGCTATATCAGGAAGGGGCAGCTGTGACCTACACAGCACTGGCAAAGAGCTCTGGGATGCTTTACACTGTAAAACCCTCACCTGTTACAGAAGAAGACAACTATTTCTGTGTTTGCATCAATATTTAAACACCTCAGCACATTCTGCTGACAGCTTAATGGTAAAAGTCAGCTTGGACATTTTCCTACTCTGGGCTGATTCTCATCTTCCAAAGCCCCAACAAACTGCATCTTTGCTGGTGCTCTTGCAAGAAGGAGCTGTCACCAGCCGTGCTGCACAGATGGGAGCAACACAAATGCTGTTTGTCCCCAAAATCCATGACACAGCACAGAAATTGGATATAAAGATACACTGCAACCTGAGTGTCCCAGGGCAGTCTTCTCTGCCAAAGGGGACCACAGCTCCAAAACCAGGGTGTGAGGGATCACAAGCAACTCTGGACAAGGTAACCACATGAAAAAGAACAGGCTAAAGGAAATATATGAGTCACACAGGTTAGACAGAAGGAGCAGTGAGGCAGGGACTGATTTAGAAGAATCTCCTGTTCCTCACTCAAGCACTCCAGTGTGCTGCTGGGAGTGTTTGCCCTCAAGACCCTGATTTTGAGCTGTCTGCCAATGGCTGGGTAAGGACAAGAGAAGGCGTATGAATGTGCTTCAGTGACATGGTGTGATTTATCCAGCGAGACATATTTCAAGTAATCCCACAGGACAGGGCAGTGGGATGGCTGTGCTCAGGAACGAAGTCCTGCAGCTGAGACTGAAGAAAGAATCTGGGACCCAAAACTGCACTCCCTCAGAAAGAATTTTGGGTAGAAACAAAAAACAGGGGAAAAGAAGAGTAGAGGCTGACATGATCATGTAGTTTAAGCAGGGAGAAAAGCTGTCTTGTGCTCCTTCAAAGCCTGACATGAAGATGACCTCTGAGCTACCCACTTCAGCTGTGAGGTGACAGATGTCAGGATAGAGAGGGGCTGTCCCTTGCTGGGGCTGTCTCAGGGCACTTGCAAAGGCTGGCAACAGCAACAGGGAAAGAAATAGGAGAGGACTTTGGGAAAGGCTCTTTCCTGGAGTAGATGAACTCTTTGGAGAACAATCCTGGTTTACTTGTTCCTTACTTAAGCTTCTGTTTGCTGAGCTTGGCCCTGTGCTGGGGAATAATCTCTCACATCACCTCTGCTGTAGTGCCGCTGAGAAGAGTACCAGAACACAACCATTGCAATTATGCCTTCTTGACAGCAGCTGCTAAGACATAGGTAAAGCAGAAAACCTTCAGGATTTCTTCAGACTGATTGTAGCATTCCCTGAGCAGGAAAGCGCAGCCTCACACAGAATAGGCAGCTTGTAAGTTGAATCAGAGCTGCCCTACACCTTTGGCCTTGGTGGCTGTCCTACAGCAGGGTCCCCAGTGGGTGAGTGCTGAGGTGACCTGCAGTGTTACCCCTGCTCTGGCTGGAGAAGACATTTAATAATTAATGGAGCTGGGCCCTGTCTCACACATTCTCCTCTGTATTCTTTGTAAGGACTATTAAGCCATCTCAAAAGAAAACCATAGGGTCAGGGGAAAGTCCATCATGGGGTCCAATGGTAATTATTCTATACTGAATTGTGCAGTTTCATACCAGTGGAGGAAATACTATTCAGGAATACTACCTGGAAAAGAGAGCACAATTAATCCCTCCCACTTCAGCCCCCGAAAAGTGCCTTTTATTGTAGGACCACAATATAGCAGAGTATTCTTTTACTGTTGAGGAAACCAAGGCATAAATTGATACACTGGTTTCCTGGAGCACTGTAGCTTTCCAATGGTACTCCCAAGGAAGGAGGGCCAGTGCATGGTGTGATGTTGATCACTGCAGTCTCCTTTGTCCTTGTAATCCAGGCTGATAAAAGCCCAGGTCCCTGGATTTCCAGTCTAACACCATGGCCATCAGACCATGCTACTCTTCCCATTGCACCTTCTCAGGTGATGAATCTTCTCCCTGTGCCTACAACTGCTCTTCCAAGTCTTCTTCCCTTGCTGTCTACAGAGCCAGGACCTTCCATCCAGCTCAGGAGAGTAAGGGCAGGATGAAGGCATGAGTTGTAGGTAGCAGTTTCCTTGCAATATTTTTCTGCTGCCAGGGAGTGAGAAGAGATGGCCCATGAGCCATGGAAGTTGGCAGAGTCCCCGGGAGGCCATTCTCTGCTGGCCAGCCTTGCTGATGTGCTGTAGAACAAGAACTGGCCAGCACCCACAAGGCAAACTGCTGCCCATTGCAGGAGAGTTCCAGAAAGGTTAAAACACTCTCCCCTTTTCACTCTGATGTCTCTGCAGCCCCTTCCTCCAGCCAGAGCTCCACTTAATAATTAATTGGGAAAATATGACCCTTACCAAGCAGCAACCAGGACATTTAGATCCTCCTGAGAAAAGCTAAGTCTCTATTTCTTTGATGACTGGCAGCAGGAGATAGGAGTCATTTACAGAAGGAGGGCGGAGTGCTGTCACTGCTGAATCAGGCTATCAACCTATCCTTGTCAACCACTCCAGGGCTCAGTGCAGGGAATTTTTCATCCCTTCAGCATCTGCTGAGCTGGTCACAAGGTGCAGGTTACACCACAGTGGCACAGAGACATCAGAAACTTTCAGACATCAGATACTTTCCCTAAGAGACATAACAGAGAAAGACCAAGGGAAGACATGGGAGGCCCAAGCAGAAGTGGATCCCAGGTCAAGGCTCCACTGCTGACATTGTGCTTCTGTCTTCTGTTCCAGCAAGACCAGAACACAAAAGTTTGTGAGATTTTAACTCAGAGAAAATAAAAAATTTGCCTTCCAGATTATTCCCTTTACCAGAAAAGCCATCAAAAGTGGCTTCTTTTCTCTCCTCAATGCTTTCACATCCATCTCATCCATCCATCCATCATCCATCCATCCATCCATCCATCCATCCATCCATCCATCCATCCATCCAATCCATCCAGGCCATTCTGGCACTGGCTGGGGTGCCTGGAATGTTTCTACTCTGCTTTGAAGGTGTCTCTGCTTGCAGGTGTGTCTATAATCCCACCCAGTCATGTGCCATGGTCCAGTGAGTAGGACATCACACTGGAAGGACAGGGAAATGAGGTTTGTCCTCCTCCATGTTGTAAGGGGGCCCACAAAAAAGCTGCAGAGGAACTTTCTACAAGGGCATGTAGCAATAGGGCAAGGGGCGGTGACTTTAAACTGACTGAGGGCAGGTTTAGATTAGCTAGAAGGAAGGGGTTTTTTTGTAATGAGAGTAATATAACATTGGAACAAGTGTCCCAGAGAATTTGTGAATGCCCCATCCCTGGAAGTGTTCAAGACAAGGTTGGATGGAGTTTGGAGCAACCTGGTGTAAGGGAAGGTGTCCCTGCCCCTGGCCAGAGGGTTGGACTAGGTGACTTTAAGAGGTCTCTTCCAACCCAAATCATTCTATGATTCTACAATATGTAATGGTTTGTTCAAGTCTCAGATGTTCACTTTATCTCCCAGATATGAATTTTCACTGCCAGTATAATGTGAACAAGAATTCCTTACACAGTGACCTGAGGTCCCCTGATCAAGAGTGTTAAGTGTTATTGTCATAGTCAGCTGAAGTAGAAGCAATAGCTGTAAGATTAGTTATATTTATGGCACAGTGCTTATCATCACTCATTTTATGTGTGCTCTTCTCACCAATCTATATTTACTGCTTGGAACATTTTGGGCCCTTATACAGCCTCATAAATCCCACTTAATTTTGATTCAAGATGGGCAACAATGCATCCTAAGCTAGTAGCTAAGCAAAGAACTAGCAAAAAAAAAAAAAAAAACCAAATCAACCTACAAGAGCTTACATCTGATAGAGAACATACAATTCACATGCTACTGAATATCTGTGTGCTGTGAAAAGGTGTGGTATCTGGAAAACAACTTAAAAAGCTGGAGCTAAAGCTATGTGGAAGGTTTAACTGACCAGTTCATCAGTTAGTTATAATAATTCAAAATATTCCAGTCACGGTGCTAGGAATTGCCTTTTATCATTTGTATCAGACATTGTACTCAACAAGGACAGATAACAAAGACTTTCAATGTTATTTTAAAACTTCCATTTGCAGGTGTTGGGCTCAGGGTAACTAAGGATCCTGAATTCACAGAGGATAGGATAAATGCATAACTAAATGTTGCAGTCAAAGCTTCCAGAAACAATATGATTTTTCTGAGAGTTACAAGGTATTAAAAATACATTAAGACATAGTGGAAGAGACTATTGATACTCACTGGAGGTGATCTCATGGGTATAATGGAGGTCATGCCAAGAAATGACAAGAAATTGCACAACAGTGTCTAGTTTAATTTCCCCAGTACACACTGTGCTGAACTCTCACTGTTCTCCACCTGTCCTGAAATATCTTGTTTTGCCATAAAACAATCGATATCTTGTCACTTGCCACCAAGTAGTCATGAGATCTCATAAAAGAGAGACTTTCTCTGCTTGCAGGTTCAGTGGTTTCATGGTTCTATGGTGGCAGGTGGTGAGAGATCAGAGAAGGAACTGACCTGACCTCTGAAACCTCATTTCCTCCCACCCCTCCAGAGATGGACACTGCCCAGGAGTCCCTGCACACTGCTCTCCAACAGTGCCTCTCTGTTTACTCTGGAATGGCACCAGACCCATGTTCCCTTTTTCAGTCCTCTTTGCCTACACATGTGGCATATACATGAGCCAAAAAAACCCCAAGTTCAGGGTAGATCCCCACACTCTAAATGTAGATGCAGGCACCCAAGTGCTGCAGGCTGGGATTTCTGCTGGAGCAAAGAAGCCTTGCCTCTCCACAGTTATCTTGTGATAAAAAGACACTTTCCCCCAAGACTGACTCTTACTGGGGCAAAAAAAAGAAACATTTGATCCTATCAGTCAAGTGTTTTCTTATCTGGTAGGTTTTGCCTGTGAACATCTGCTTTAGACACACACTGAGTATTTCCACCACTGTTTGCACTGTTCCTGGCTGGAGACACTTTGATATCTGCTCTCTTGTAAAAGATCCAGCTGTTCTCCATGGCCACGCAGATCATCCAAGCAGTCTTGGATGACCACATCCTACAGTCCCACCACACTCCCAAACCCAGGCTCCTGAGAAAAGCCTTCCACTTATTTCCAGCTGTTACAATTTTGCAATAAAGAGGAAGCCAGGAACTCGCCAGTGTTCCTGAAAAACATTTTCATTTGGGTCAGATCAAATTTGTGAGTCCATGTTTGGGATAAATGGCTCAAAAACGATTCAGATTTGCAGTGTGTATTATGAAAACCATCATATGCTCTATTTCAAAACAGAGTGAGAATAGAGAGTATCTTTCATTATAAACTCCAAAACTTCACATTGTCTGCTCTCACATTAAGGGATTTATGATGCCATTGTTCTGGGGCTGTGAGCTTCTGACTTCTGATAAGCAGCATTTGGGATGTTCCTGAATATATTTCAGTGCTTGATACATTTGGTTCCTTCCTTTCTTGGATGCTTTTGCTTTTTCACTAATAATGAAAGCTTTCCATCTGGGGCACCTAATGCAATTTATCCTTTTGTCTCTTCCAGCAACAAAAAGGACTAAAAAATGACTAAGACAGCATCATGACTGGGCTACAGTCCCAGGCTGGCAGTCCCTAACTCTGATGTTTCAGGCAACAAGGAGATTTTTCAGGAAGTAATATCTGGAGGAGATCCTCAATCTGCAGTCCCCAACACATATACATTTTCTCTGGTGCTTTTCAGGTGCCACTAGTGCCTTCATTAAAGAAAGTGTAGCAAGGTTTGGGATCAGGGGTCCTGGTTACACAAGCTGCACTGTCCCATATCCTTGTACCTCATCAGATTTAGAGAGGAGGTGGTGCAGATGAAGGAGCGACAGCAGCTCTGACAGGCTCCTCTTTATGACCAACAGCAGCAGCAAAGACTTCGGTGCAGGCAGAAAACCTGCCTAGGAATCCAAGGAAATATTAGGGTAGCTGTAAGTGAGTGCTGTTGCCAGGACTACACTGATACTAGTAGCCAACCCAGCCAGTCCAGCATGAAGTATTTGTTACTAAAATCTCTGGTTATGGCTCACTGCAGAAATAGCCCCCCAGCCAAGGGCAGTTCCACAGGGAGCAGATCACCATGTGCCTGTGCATCAGCTGAAGGCAGGTCACAGTGTGCAGATGGCAAGGAAGAGCAAAAGAAAAGAAATGCCTGTGTTTTACAATTATGGGAACTGAGACACAGATGGAATAGGCAGCTAGTGTACAATCCTGAGTACAGGCTGAGAAAAAGGAATTCTGAGATAAAGCCAGGGACTGAGCAAGTTCTCCAGAGTCTAAAGTCAGGGCGCCAGTTGTGATGTCAGCACTACACACATGCACACACACACTTCTCTGGTATCTGCCCTGTGGGAAACAAGGAATTTAATATTTATCTCTTGGAGACTTTCCTGACAAATAAAATTGTGAATATCTGTGCAGCCCTTTAAGAGCCTTGAACAGAAGGCTCCATCAAAGCAATGTATTAATAGTTTGTTTGTTTTTGAAAAAGGGAACAGATGGACAAAATCTTGGAAAAAGGAAGAGAGAAGCAAGATGTGATTTGATGTTGTAAAATTCCTTTCCACTTCCAGAAGTGACTAATACTCTCCACTTGGTGCTATTGTACAACAGAGACAAAAGGTAATGCATTTGCTACATTTTTTTCTTTTGGTATGTTTAGAAATCTCTCTATCAAGCAAAGCTCCAGACTGCTGGCCCCACTTGCCACTGTTTTAATGAAAACCTGACATAGAGTTGCCAGTTGATAAAGCCATTTGTGGCATTCTTTTATTTCCTTATCTCCCTCGTTCTTAGGGAAGTGATGAGACATTGTCAGGCACAGAGTGCCTGAGTGCTGGGGTGCAGGGGCCACCTCACAGCAACTCTATAAAGATAGATTTCCACTGATAAATCACTCTGCACCTCTCTAGACAGACTCAAGCTGGCATGCCTCTTCCGATGCTTCTCAAGGTCTTACTTACTTCAGAGCCACTTCAGCACAGTGTCCTTGTGAATGTTTCCAGAAAGCAAATACAGTTTGTCCTGGGCTCATCACTGATTCACTTTTAGAACTGCAAAGAACCTCTAGCACTAAACTCTAGACATGCCTTCACCTACAGATTCTCTAATGAAACAGTAATGGACACTTGAAAGCTCACAAGAAGAGCAGGAACAGAGCTGAGTTTTCCAGCTTCCAAATGCCTGTACTTAAGCTGAACTTTGTGTTTGCACCAAGTACAGACAGGAAAACCCTTTCAGTTCAACAGAACACAGTAGGGTCCAACAGCGAGCAAACGCCTTCGCAGCTATTGAGGTGGCTTCTGTTAATACCCACATAGCTCCTAACAGCTTCCAAAGAAATTTTTAAAACCATAAACCTGCTTCAGCCCCATCCAGGTCTTTAACAGGCAGGGGAGTGGCATGCTAAGTAAAGGGATGTATTCAGTTCCATAGGAGAATTTGAAGTGTTACAGCATGGCATGGGTTCCAGAAAGAAAGGGATCACACTGAAATATCTTCCAGAAAATAAAATTCCAACCAGCTGTATTTTATGTTTATGTTTAAATACCTATTTGTGATCATATGTGTACATGCCTGTATTTTCACATGTATTCGTATGCAAGATCACTGAAATAAAAGCTGAAAGATTTCATTAAAAACATACCAGAAGATGAACATTGTCAGAACCTTTTCCTGTATCATAGCAAAACTGAAATCTCAGTAACAATGGGATTTCAAGCTTTTCAATTCTTTACAACAGAAGGCTCAGCTGAAAGTGCAAAAAGCCAGTATAACTCCCCAGGATGGAAGACAGCAGGAGTCAAACAGATGCTCTTTCTCTAGCAGAGTGCCACAGAGCTCCTCATGGCCATGAATATCCTGGACTCCTCTTAGGACAGCAGTTTAACACCCTCATGCCCTGCCAGGGCTGGAGCACAGGCTGACTGGCTGACAGACAACCATCACTACTCTCTCTTTACAAGGCATGGAATTTCTGGGAATCAGCAAGTTCTCACTGCTGATTCAGATTCGATCAGATGTGGCTTGAGATGGTGCAGCTGGGTCTGAATGTCTTTGTTATTGAATGTACGAGCTGGAGCACAGAACTAGATTTCCAGCCTCCACTGAAGCACATTAATTACCTTTGCACAAGGTTTATGCACATCATCAAAGGCAAAATTTGCCTGGCAGTGCCCAGTTACTCCAGAGGTTAAAAGGAGGATGGAGAGATGGAGGATTTGTTCAGGAACACCAGAACCACAGAGGTTCTGGTAATTGGTGGTAATTGTGATATCTTCATGTGTCTCAACACATGAAGACTGCTGGTACTGGGAACAGAGGTGCTTAACTGTGTGCCCCATTCCTTCCAATCCTTCCTGCCATCCACAGAGGCACACACTGGAAAATTCCCGTGTAAGGGACATCTCTGAACTCCACTGACTCTTGTGCACATGCTATGAAGAGCTTGGCATTTCCAGAGGGAATCCCGTGGGAGAGGCAACAGCAGGACCATCACAGCACTGCTGGGCACTTGGGGAGGACCAAAGTGAGCCTGAGGAGCACAAAATCCTCTGCCTCTGCTCTGAGTTTGCTGACAAGGAGATGGACCATGGTGATCTGCAGAAGGCTCCTGCCTGTCTGCAGTGAAGGCATGGCAGCGGGCAGCATTCCCTTTCCCCCGCTGGGCCGATTCCCTGTGCTCCAGCCAAGGAGCTCTCCTGGGGAGGCAGAGCTGAGGCCGGGCGTTCAGCACCAGCGGGAAGGGGAAAGCTCAGCCTGGACTCAACCCCTGAAGCCACCAGGTGTGGCCAGGGCAGAGACCGAGTCACTAGCCGTCAGAACGGGACCGGGGGGAGACTCAGGCTGCGGAGTCCAGTCTCCTGCTGCTGGAAGTAAACATATCCTGGGACTTCACCAGGTTCATCTTAAAACTGCTTCACATCGTTTGTTTTCAGTCTGGCTTTGTACTCCCATCAGTTCTGCTGGGAACTGTTTTCCAGCCTTTTTTTTGGAGTGGGGTGCCGAGTCAGGGCAGGACAGTGCTGCTGTGATCTCATGCTGTGTTCTAACACAGAGAAACAATGTTTATACAGAATACAGCTTAAACAGCACGTGCATAGGGAAACAAAGTGTAAGTTCTCTTCTGCCAAGGCACCGGAGCAAGCAAACACCAAGTGGGTTGCATACATGCCAAGGATGGAATGAGTGTTTCATGTACAGCTACTTACAAATGCACTTCTGTCCTCACCAGGGTCAAAGACTTGTTACAACAAAGAGCTTGATAAAACACAGAGATGCGAGTCCTGCTCCAGAGTGCTTGTGCTCTGTGTGCAGGTCTCCAGAGATCCTCTGCTGTGCAGCCAGTTTTGCTGTGCAGGCTGGAGTAAGCCACCCATCATCTGTGTCAGCAAAGTGGGGACTCCTGTATTCAGAGATCCCTGGATGGAGATCATCACTCAATACCAAATTCTTTCCAGTTCCATCTCACCATCTGACTTTTACAGCAGCCAGTGCTCTATATAGAAATGTCATTTGCTTCATCTCACAAATCCACTGATGAGCTGTTACAGGCCCAGATGTCAAGCTCTACAGAAGGAAAAAAAAATTAAGGTATTTGTGGTAGTTTTGTATTTTGTTTAATAGAAGAATAAATTAAGCACTTCTCTGTTAGAAATGCAAAGACAGCACTGAGCTAGTGGATGGACCTTCTCTAAACAGATTAAAAGGACTATCCATAGCAGCAGAAAATAAAATTACTTGGTTCTTCTAATCCACAGTAGGAAGGAGTGATGGGGAGAGTGCAGGTACTGGCATGCCTGGAGGAAAGCATGGACACAGCCACTGCAGTGTCAGAGTTACAGCACTGCCAGCCCCAGCCTCACAAAAATCAGGGATTAAGGCACTAGGAGAATTTAAAGCAAAGGAAAATACAAATACTTTGAAATGGAAAGTGTGCACTCTTACCTGTGCTTTTTCCCTCAGCCAACATAAGCACTAGAAAATAAACTCTAATAAAGAGATTAAGCCATGATATTCCGGGGCCAGGGTTCCTATAGGAGAGAGAAAGATGATAAAAATGGCAGGGCTATGCGTGCTGGGAGATAATCTTATTTTGCTTGCTGTAACAACTGCCAAGGGACAAGAAAAGCAGCAATTAATTATGATCATATTTTTTGAAAACTTCTTTTGCTTTGAGAGCTCACTGTTAGTAAAGGAGCCAAAGGTTTTATTTTTAGAGTATGGCTTTTGTTTTGACATTGCCCAGTCATGAATACAAAATGTCTGTAACAGGGGATGTAGCAGGGTGTGTGTAGGGGTCTCTGGAATAGCTCCAGCCCATCCTCCCCAGGTATCATCCAAATCTGAGCAGACGTTTCCATTTTCCCTGCACAGTCCAAGCATATGCAAAAGGGTGGGAAACAACCTCCTGCTTCTTCTACAACTGAGCACAACGATATAAAAACCTCATTCTCTCTCCTTTTATGTTGCCCATAAAGCTCCAAATGTTGCTCTTAAATGCAGTCGCCCTCATGCATATAATTGAGTGAGTGATTTCTCAGCCACCTGCATTATGATTTTACTGGGCCAAATGTTGCCTATTTCCTCTGTTAAAGCACTTTTTGCTGAGTTTTCAGCTGCTGCTATGCATGAATTTTCCAGAGCAAGCATAGACAGCAAGCAGTGTAGAACAATTAACACTTCCAGCTAACCTTACTAACTTCCATTGTGCATCAACAACAATATAAGATTCAGATTGATGTCACTTGCTGCTTTCTTAGCAGCCCTGAAAATCCTGTGCACTTTCTTTTCCTGAGAGGCTACATGCAGAAATAAAAAGCCCAACAGTTCCAGAGATAATTCATTACCACCACACTGGAGTGAAGGCAATAGCTCCCTGACAGTGATGCGTAGGAAGGCTGGCTTCCTCCTGCTCCTGCCAGGCTGGATTTTCTGATGTCTAATAATGCAGCTGAGTTCAATTTGCAACCTGAGCTGCAGAAGGATTTCCCCGTCCTTTGTAAGACAGGTTACAAAAGCAGCTAGAAAGTAAAAATCTCCGTAACTTTGTTTAGTTGATTATATTTAATTTATACATTTTTTTCATTAATTGCTTACTAAAACATTGTATGGCCATGACTGTCCAGCTTTCAAAGGTTTGGAAAACAGAAGAAAACCATAACAATTTCTGTTCTACAAATGGGAAAACTAAGGCATCAAGTGTCATGAGACATCCCAACACTTGCACAGATCACAAGGAGCTAAGTTTTTCCTAGTTCAGTATTCTGATGGACCAATACCTGCATTATCTGATACCTGGGAAAAATGGAATAAAATGTTGGCAGTCTCAGATTTGATAAAAACTACCTGTTTCATCCCCTGTTGAATATTATGCTTTGAGAAACATTAAGGTACAAGTACTGCAAGTCAGAAATCCTTCCAGATCATTAAAATCAAAAGCGGTATAAAAACATTTTTAGCAGCATTTTCTCATAAAGGCTTGCTTTAACTTCAAAGCCTTTTGTTCCCTAAGTTGTTTTTAGGGTAAAACCAACCAAATATAAAGAACAATTTAAACAAGACAGACTTCTCTACATGGTCAAGACCATGTCTTTGTCAAGACAGACAACTCAGGGCAAATCAGACCAACTGCGCCCGCAAAAATAAATAATCCTGAAGTCTCTGTGAACAGTTCATGCATCGCTTCCACTCCATGCTGACTGCTCACTCTTCCTCTGCCTCTCAAAAACCCTTGGCTTGCACAAGCATTGGAGATTAGGGGTCTCTCTTCCCCTGGTCTCCAGATGGACTCTATTTCCTACCAGGTTTTTAGCCCAAGGGTGAATTGCAGCCTCCTTCTCCCCTGGGGAGTAAGCCAGAGAGTTTCAGCAAAGGCTGGGATTCACCCATGGGTCTGTCTCAAAGCAGGTTGCAATATCCAACCTTGGATAGCTCCCAGGCCTCTACTGCTTTTCCACAGGGAAAATATTTTTAACCTGAAATGTTTGAGTTTAATTTCTACCAACAATCTTTTGGACCAAATAAAATTCTTCTGGTTTTTGTTGTTGTAGTTGTTTTGTTTATTCTTGTTTTATGTTTGTTTGGTTGGTTTGGGTTTTTTTTTTTGTTTGTTTGTTTTAGTTTGTTTGGGGTTTTTTTGAGGGGGAGAGGGATTGGTAGTGGTGTTATTTTTAAATTTTTATTCTATTTTCTTATGTCTAGATGCATTTTTATAGTTCATCAGACATTGAAACACCACCCTCAGTACATCATAACAATGCCTTAGATAATGATCTAGCTGTACTTATATTTTGTTATCTTCCAGGCTAGTTTAATTTTTTTTTTGATTCCTGGCAAATTCACAAATTAGGTGGCAAGGGGTAAATATGCAGTACTTAACATGCAAAGCAAAATCAAGGACATGTTGATCTTGGTTTGGCTTTACATTCAGTATAAACAAAGTCCTGCAACTTCCATAAAGAAAAGCTAAGAATTAAAGAGCATGACTTTTCCTATATTTTTGGCCAGTGGAGATTTTTTTGCATTCCTGTTTTATGGTTTAACTCCTTCCTGTTTCTGTCTAGGCAGTTTCTTCCAAGTTGGGTAAGGTTTATGGAAAGAGCTGTCACCCCTTCCAACCTGACCTACTCACCCTCTTTCTGGAGAAATAGGTCACAGGTTATGATAAGTGAAAAAGATCCAGTAATCCTGCCTTGTCCTCTTCCTGGTGGTGCAGAATTACATCCTATATTCTGTTTTCCAGGGCAAAGCCTATTATTTTAAGAGACAGGACACAGACCAGGTGCTACAAGTATTACTGACCCAGAACGTTATCCTGGGTGCCATGAATCATTTGGCTGCTATGGATAGTTTATTCCTTTCTCTCCTGGAAATTGTCACCTAAGACCTGCATGGTCAATACCTGCTGCTTCTTAAGATGGTGCAAACTGTCTGTTCATGATGCACCTGAGTGCACAGGGTACCCATAGGTGACACTTGTAAGGGGGCAGCTGAGTTCTGTCCTGGACCACGCATTCTTCAGGTGTTTTTTTCCTGTGCAATGTAACTAAGGAAACTCACCAAACCCGTTGGCAGTTTTTGACCTCAAGCTAGGATAGTGACAGCTGCAGTCTAATAAACACCCCTCCACTAACGCATGGGATTTATTCTGTATTGATTTTTAGAAATACAGTAGAGAAATGACCCTTCCACAAATGAAATTAGTTTGCTATGGCTTCTTTTTCCAGAGACTACCAAAGCACAACAGATGCTTTGTGCTGTAACTCTAAAGCTATAGCTCTAATCCATCTGGAAAGTTCCACCTTTGCAGAAGTGGCCAAGGAAGGTGGCTGCTCATTCACCCTCAGCAGAGTTGAGTCAGAAAGTGAGTGTGGGCAGTCTGTGCCTGGCAGGGGTAGGAAGCAGAAGAGACAATCAGTTAGATCCTTGAAAGCTAGAGGGTTATTTGGAGATGAGATCCTGTTAGGTGACTAACCTAAAAGAGGCAAAAAGAGACGTAACTTTTGTTCTGTAATGACATATGCAACTTAAAAAAACAGAAATTATTTCTTCAGCTTGAAAATTCAATAGGGACAAGTGTAACAGGAGGAAGGCAAACGGAGCAAGATTGATGAGGGCAGGGGAATTATCATGCATGACATAGCACGCGGGTGTGAATACCAAGCACATCTGAAGATGAAGACCTCGTTCTTGTTGTCCTTTCTCACCACAACAAGGGTCAGGACCAAGCAGGAGCACGTGAGGTGGGTCAGGTTCATGGCAGAAGAGCAGAAAGTTGCAAGCGTACGTGAGGGCAGTCAGGACTTGGCATCAGGAGCCATCACCAGATAAGGAAATGCAACCAGCAAGTAAAGGCAGGACCTGGCAGCCAGTGCTGCCTGTTGGACCCAGTTCCTCAGCCTTCAGATGGGTTTTGCATAAAGCAGCAACACTCCTGCAGCCTCCATGCCACTTTCCTTGGAACAAAGTATGGGGGCACCCAGGAGGCTGCCCAGGGAAAACAGCCTTTTACTGGGAGACTTACTTGCACTGTGATTTGGTACCTAGCTGATCTGGGAAAACAGACACCAAGGACACAACATGATGGTTTGGATTGGGAAAATAACCCCTAAAAACCAAAGAAGACTGTGTGCATGATGGCTTCTGAGCCAATGAACCATGAGTACTTGCTCCAGCCCTGACCACCCTCCCCCTACCACATTGGCCGTGGCTGTGCCTCTTCACAGGAATCTGATGGACCTGGCATCTCACGTTGTAGAGGATAAAGCTAAGTAAAGGATGGAAAATGGAAGGAATCCTTTCTGTCAAGTGGGAGATTGGGGCACAGCCCCATGTGTTACTCTACTCCAGTTGGCAGCAGCCTGTTAACTTCTGGAGTGATACTTGTACTATGGCCTGATTTTTTTTCTGAGAAATAAGCTTTATAGTTACTGAGTTTTGCTTTTTACCCACACAGAGAATCCCAGAGATGACAGCAAGCTGGTGGTAGATCTAGATCTGGCTCCCATGCATGCTCTGCTCACTAGACTGATTCCCTTTCCTTGGGACAGCAATCATGCAGGGTCTAACAGAACTAAAACCCCAAATCACCGGACATAACCTAAGCCACAGAGTGCTTAAATGCACTATTCTACCAAAACCATTCAGTCCCACAGCTTCCATTCCACAGGATGGGAGCCTCAGGCTCGTCCCCACCTCACGGCAAAGCTGCCAGGAGCGTCACCATCAGCCAGTCCTGGAGCTGCACTGCTCCTGCGAGCTGCCTCTGCTTCTGCAGGGCCACAAACCCCCTGGGGACCAGCACAGCAGACAGGAGATGAGAGGTCTAGCCCACACTGGCAGCTCATTTCACAAACAACCCTAAACTCTGATTTGGTTTAGCTACCAAACTACCAGATTTCTGCCTCAACCACAACCACCAGATGCACCTCAGGTGAAACCCAGACCTTCACACAGTTTCCCAGAACTTCCTTCCAGCTCAGACACCACCTCACTCAGTGAGTCTCAGGTCACCTGGCAGAGGTACCATGAAATTACAGTTATTGCATTTCCCCTGTCCTTTCCTGTCCATCTAGTCTATGAGGCAGCCTGCTTCCCAGCAGTGTTATCAGAAAAGCACCCAAGGGTAAATAAGTACAAGCACCAAGGTTACAAGTCAAGATATATGGGGTATGTTACATATATTTATGAGAGAAGGTAGTTTTCTTCCAACACAAAGATCCATCTCCCAGTAGAAAGAGGAACTAGGAGACGCACAAGTTTTATTTTGGTTTTTTTTCCATTTTTCTTTACCTCATTGGCCAGTCCAGCTGATTTTTGTCATTTGCCCTTGTTTGTGGTGGATGACACCAGCCCTTAGCAGAGGGCTGAGAAAAGCAGAGTTACTCCCTCCGCCCCCAGCACCTTATCTTCTGAGTTCCCTGTTGGGACACACTGTGGCATTGTGTCCTGTCCTGGCACGGCTGGCTGCATGCAGATGCCACTGCCATCCAGATAATCAGCAGTTATTGCTGTGACAGTCTCTGAACATCACTACTCAGAGGAAAATTTTGGTGTGTTTATTAGGCCATGGTGGTTTCTGAGAACACAACTGGATGGGGATCCCTCATCCCCACAGCCCAGACATGAGAACACAAGAGCCTTGCACCTGTCAGCAAGCCTTATTGCCAACAGAGAGGAGCTGTATTTGATTTTTTTTTTTTAAACAGCTCAGTAGATCATGTCAGCAGACAACAATGTGCTCACTCCACAAGACACAGAATTTGACAGGCAAAACAACCTGCCAGTTACTTATCATTAGTGCAAATGACTGATTTTTCGGTTCATCGGCAGTTCAGAATAATCTGAAGGTTTTATTTTGAGTCAAACTGAAGAAATTTTTTTCCAGAACTTTCAGCACACCTTGATATTTCACATTTCTACTCCAATCTCTTTTAAATATAACTTTTTATTATCTTCTAAAAAGTGCAAAAAATGAAAGAGTGATGCTTCATTTGATCCCAAACTATTTCCATTAGTTTAACTTCCAGCTAAAAAACGAAAAGGGGGGGAAGGAATTCAAGAGCAGATATTTCTCCCAGTAAAGAGAAAATTATGGCCAGAAACCCCAGATTTTCCTTGAAAAAAAAACTTGTAATGAAAATTTTGTGACAGCCTTAGCCTGTTTCTCCCCAGCTTCCCCCACCCTTCCCAGTCAGGCTGCAAAGCCCATCACCCACATTTATTTTTTGTGGGCTTAGAGATCACAAGTCAAAAGGGAAAGAGCTGCTCATTTCCCATCACTCTTCTCCCTCACTCTCAACAGTGTCCAAGGTCTTTTGCACATCAGTGAATCCCATTCTGCCTTATCCCTGACTATTTCATCCATCCAGAGCCAGCCTTATGCCATCCACTGGCTTGGAAATAAAAACACATTTAAGAGTCAACCAAGGAAGAAAAAAAATACAAAAACCAAAAAAAAAGCAGTGGGTGTGCAGGCCAACCCTGCAGGTGCTCCTGCAATTCAGTCTTGGCTCAAGGCAGTAAGTGTTAGTGACTTTTAATTTCCTCTGTCCCCAGGCATCCTGGATAATATCACTCAGATAGCTCCAATTCAACTCCTGACCTGGCAGACAGTGCTGGGTATCCCACCGTGCTCCATTGAGTACACTAAGCCTCACATAAGCCCTCTAAGCCACTGGGCTACTTTGGTGAGTCATTTAATAACATTGAACATGCTTTTCCCTACAACTTTGCAAGGAGGGGAGGAATCTACAGCAGGGAATTAAAGACCCCCAAACAAATTTTAAACACAAATTGAATTTTTTAATTGGGTTGGAGTGCTGAAGCATATTCAGAACTTGACCTCAAACCAGATCAGAAGGAGTAGTAGGCAGTCAGTTGGCTCTGGAGATTTGTAGGGGTCACAGGTGCCTTTAATAACCAATACTGCAAGTTAATAGCTTGGTTAGGGATGGGAATAGACTAAAAATTATACCAAGGAGTTCAGTTTTAGTCCAGTTTGCTTTGGAAGAAAATCCTAATATCACAGGATGATCACAACAACAGGAACAGGAGGTTGGAAAGACTCACAGATTACTATATTTAAGCTTTGCTATTGCAGACCTTTTATTCTTATAATTGTGACAATTACTTAAGTTTCTCAAGCTACATCCTTGTGCAGGACATTCTTACATTGGTTGCTCCTACTGGGAAGAAATTTCAAACTCTGCTAGAAACTTCCTCCTAATTATCAGCCCAGGACTCTGTGGTTGGCAAATAACATTTTCCTTTAGTTGAGTAGCTATTCTTCTCATTTCTTTTGGGGAAACCCACTAAGAGGGTCCTTACCTGAATGGCAACAGAATCATGAGGTCTTGAGAGGACAGGTATCAATCAACTGCTTGATCATGACCACAGTTTTAGTTGATCCTATCGATCGGCTGTGGGTTACCCTGGAAGAAAAAGTGATCAACCATTATTTGGCAGCTGCAGTGCTACCTTGCACTGCCTCTCACTTCATCCCTGTTCTCTGCCTCGGCTGCACATTTCCAGAGGTGTCAAAGGGAGCTGAACCAAGTTAAAAGTTTGCCCGTATCTTCCTGGAGCTGCTTTGAGAATCACAGGCAGGATCCTGATCTAAGTCTCCAGTTCAGCACTTGCCGAAGGATCAACAAGAATATCTTTGCAAGTGTCTGAGAGCCACTGGGTTGCACAGTACTCAGACATTTGGCTGCTGCTGCTAATTCTACTCTGATGTTTATTCAAGTCATGACCTGAGTACTTAGCACTCCAGTTTGAAGACAACAAGAACCAGGAGCAATCGGCATTTTTGAGCATCTTCGATCTGTTAACTGACATTTTCTGAAGATGAAAAGCCTTTGGGTTGACTGTTCATGAGAGAAAGCCCCTGCCTCCAGATAATTCTTGCGTGGGCCTTGGCCATGGGCCCAGACAATGTCAACAAGCTTTGAGCATGACTTATAGCACTATCTGAGACAGTGAAGAGAACAGAAACTCCCATGACAGCATTCACATTCAGGTCTTGTTGATGAAACTACCAGTCACTTATGCCAAAAACAGCAGAGATTATTTTTTACCATGTGGGCTTCAAAATTCACATCAACAGGCAGAGTAGCATCTTTCACACAGTTCCTTAAAACACCTCTCTGCACAACCTACCCCTCACACCCATCTGGCAGCAGGCTCGCCCATGGCGAGGCACAGCTTCCTCCTCATTTCATCCTCCTCCAACACTCCCATTTGCGTTTGGTCCACTTGTTGCATCCTGTCTAATTCCTGTTCAGGCGTTTGTCAGGGAGGAGAAGGTTGTTTTTGCTGCTTGCCTGTGCTGCACCCAAAGTAATGAGGCTGGAACCTTTATATGATCTCCTACCTGATACTCTGATTTAAGGTGGGACTACAAGGAAGACTTCCCTTTCCTTGCCCTTAACAACCAAGTGCAAAACACACAATTTCAGAAAAACAAAGGTCTTTGGGAAACCTACTTCAGTGTCTGTCCAACATTAAATCTGACAAGCAACATTCCTTGTTTGGAGTTTTCCCTCCCTCTTTCCACACTTTCAAAGCAAAGTTACACACATCAAAAATATCCTTTTGAAACAGAAGTCAAAATGCTGTCTGCAAGCCATGGGAAAACATTTGATGCCAACATTCTTATTCTTGCCCTGACCAAAACTCAAACCATATTTGATGCTAAGGAGCAAATAGGCTTGGCCTTTGAGAAGCAGTTCTAAGCCAAACTTACTGCTCATTCACAAAGTCTAACCAGCTCTTCATGCAAAGCAACACAACCGCAACTTCAGGTGGTTTGTGACCTTGGCCTTACTCAAAACAAATGAAAGCTTAATGCTTACAGATTTTAAGTCCTAATCCACAAACATCCCAACCCTCACTTTGTTTGCTCAGTATTAAAAAAATATGGGTTTTACTTTCTTTTTTCCCTGCATCTCTTTTCAAACAAATCCTTCCTGACTTTGGACAAGCTGACTTTGTGTGTGTCCTTGAGTGTGTTCAAAAGCAAGGCAGAGCGTTCCTTTCTCATTACACGGCTTGGCTTATCAGCCCAGCAAAGGTTTGGGTTTCAGGTGTGGCTCTGTGCCAGGTGTGACTGGCCACACACCACTCGCACAGCACTAGAGGCAGGGGCATGGAGCAAGCACAGGCTTACAGGCTGTCCTTTAGAAGCACCAGGAAACTCTGCTCTCACCTGCTGATCCTCACAGACAAACAAACAGCCTCTAGCCTCAGAAGATGGATCAGAAGGAATTAAATTATATTTAGCAGGTTGATTGAGATGTATGATATGATTTGCCCACTGAAATCAGGAATAGGTTCTCAGCTGTATTTCGATTTTACTGCTCTGTGGCCAAAATCCATAGCGAAGAAAGGCTGGTAAAACTGGGGCAAGACATTTGTCTTTTCTAATGTATTATCAGGAGCATTAATGCAGAGATTTTACCTCCAAAAGTGGACTGGAAATTATACACAAGACATAGGCCAACTTGGAAATAATTCCTAGACAATGTGATGAGCTGACGTGCTAGACAATGCCACTGCAGAGAGGTTGCATGCTAGGGTACCTGTAAAGACAGGACTACCTTGAATCCATTGAGGTGTTCTGTTACTGCAAACTAGTAACAACAAACTGGTAACTCAGCTTTCACCTATTAATTTTGAAACTGCATGCTCTATTTACATATAAATGTAAAATACTCTACATGTGAACAGTTTTCATTTATGTCTCATAATGAAAATGGAGTCCATACGCTGTCTGGGTATTCAACAAGTCCCTTCCCCATCCCAAGATCTTCGACCATTCTTTCTTGTGCCACTTTGCATTTATCTAATACCTTATGTGGTTACTCAGAGATTACTATTAGAATCATTCAGAACATGCATGTCCAGGAGGACTTGTAATGAACAGTCCACATCTTATCCACCAGCAAATCATTAAAAGTAATGCCCTGGTGTTTTCCAATTACCCAAACAGGTGTCCTTTGAGCTTGCTGAAATTGCCAAACCAGCCCGTAGTGGATTGACAAGTGGTACCATTGGCCAAGGAGGTCTTTCTCCAGGCAGACCAAATCTTACAGAAGGGAGGGAAGGATGAAGGTGGTAGGAAGGAGGAAAAGTTCTTCTGGGGATGTGATGTGTGTAAGGAGGTTGCAAGCTTTGGAGGGCAGTGCAACCACTGGTAACTTGCAAGTTTCTAGCATCCCTTACACTCATCAATGTGTCTCAGTACTCCAGAGAAGCTGAAAACATTTGCAGGCTCTTAGAAATTCCTGAGCAGGTAGTTTTGGCTAGTTAATTATGCCCTGCAGCTCTTCGTCACTCAGAGAATGAATCCATAGCTCCGAATTCATAGTCTAAATTAATTTCCCTGATTCATGGCCTGGACAGAGCTTTTTCAACAGGGGAACCTCAGGTGCCTATGGTGCTTCTACAATTTTTCAGCTGACATGCCAGTTTTGCAACACCTTCAGGATTTGAAGATGTTTTCACTGGAGAAGGTCCTGAGCACCCAGATGGTTACCTAGTCCCTTCCCACACCTTGGGACATGTTTAGCACTCCCAAAACCTTTCCTCAAGTCAAACCATTCCCCAAAGCATTTGGCAGATACAAGAGCTCAAGTCACTTTGTATACAGTTGGTGATATGGCTGTCCTGATCACAGTATCTGCCAGTCTTAGAGGTGTCTACCCTCACAATAATCCCACAAGTTGGGACGCTCCTGCTATTCCCATTGTACTCCTACTGAATCACAGCACTGGTGTCATTTCCCTGGGACAGCAGATGAAGTCTGGGGCAGAGCAGGGAGCACAAGTCCCTGAAATTCCCAGCAGGCTCTCCAAGCCCAGGCCATCTCAATGGCCTGTCATATTTGTGAAAACATCTGGCAGGACTTTAGGTGGAGGGTGCAAGATTTTCACTTGCTTGAGCATGCACAGAAGTACCAGCCATACCTCTGAGGGTGAGTCTGCTGCAGCAGGACGGATGGGAAGCCCTTGCGTCACAGCCCAATAAAATTCTGCAAAGCCCTCAGGAAGAGAACCTGGTGCCAGGCACGGGATCAGCAGGTGAGCTGTGGGCAGCCAAGGAAGCTCTTGACAAGCAGCATCATGCAGCACCTGATCCCAAGCCCAGGGCAGCCACTGTCTCCAGCACACTCTGAACACACTTGTTCAAGTGATCACTCAGCACCAGAAGTATTTGCAAGAGCTCTGCTTTGCGTGTGGCAATGTCCAGCTGGCAAGAGATAACAATTAGACTTTTGCAGTGCCCTGCACACACTCTATATTAAGCAAACCCTGTGTTTAAAGGCATAAATCAAATCACAGCACTTTCGCTTCCAAGACGAAGATTTTAAAATTCAACTCCAACAAAACGTTCAATTAAAGATACAGAAGACACTTAACAACTGAACTGACTACCAAAGCTCCTTGAGTCTTTGAGATGTCCCATCCATTCAGAGAACGGTCAAAAGATGATGATGCTCTTACTCCTTGTTCAGGGGCTTTGATCCTCAGGACGATGGTGAACTGAAAATCCTGTGGAAACTGATGGAAAGCATTGAAGACATTTGGGTTCAGCTCTCCAGCAGCAGGGCACTAAGCACCAGGGTGGGCTTTTACTTTTTATTTTACAAAGATAAAAATCCTGCCTGGAGTTTGTACAGCTGGAAGATAAATGTAGTCAATGCACAAAAACCACCCACCACTGGCAGCAGCAGAGAGATAAAAGTTGCTAGAATTTGATTGCACCCATTATTAAAACTTATCTTTAACCATCTCTCTGTCTATTGATTTCTAGCCAACTATTAACTAGCAATGACCTTAGAGGCTTGAAAATAACTTGGGAAGTCAAGTAAACAAAGGGGAACCCAGCTGCATACAAAGAACCAAGTTATTTGCAGAGACCCTCTTTGCTTTTGCTCATTGCAACAAACTTTTGCTAAGTATTTTTCCATTTAAACATCTGAGTCAATGATCCAAGAAGCTGAGGGTGTGGACAAGCAACTGAGTGTACAGAGGAGCAGAAGGAAGGAATAGGAGTTAATTTTAATTGTGTCTAGAGCCTTGAATTAATGTAATCTCAACCAAAGTCAGAAGTCTTAGGTTCACATTTTAAGAGCTTAGCTCCACTGGCTGCAAGCCTTCATGTATATTAAAAAGAAACATTAATTATACACAGGTCAATTTGACTTTTTCAGGACATGGTATTATACTGTACCTAGTGCCAAAGAAAGTCCTTTTCCTTGTTTAAAAACCTCATGAAAATGGGCAATAGGAGAAGGAGAAACAAAGTATTTCATCATGCACCATTGTTTATCTTCCGAGCTTTTTCAGGTCTCAAGATTCTTCTTTTCATGATCTAAGAATTTCCACCCCGTGTCCTTTCCCTCCCCCAGTTCATGTAGTCTAGTGAACCTCACATTTCCCTTTGTCCAGTGCTTTGAGATTCCCTCTAAAGTCACCACAACCTTCACCTCACCCAGCCCTGTACCCACAGCATCCGTAAAACTCTGCCCCTCCCCAATACACTAAGCTCCTTCCCATGTCCTGTAAGGATCATCTGGGGAAGAAGCAACATTTACTGTGGTTTGTTTTAGGCTATTTGTGCTTTAACTGGACAGTCACCCACTTGGCCAAACAGCACCTATAACCTTTGAAAACTCCCTGAGTCCCTTATATAGAGCACACTATTGCCTTTCCCTTGATTTTCAAGATGCTTTTGTAACAAGGATTATTTGGGTTCCCCTGTTTAGGTTGGCTGACCAGCTGGTTCTACAATTTCTGAAAGAACACAGTAAAGATACCAGTGTTACTATTTTGAAAATAATTGATATTCTTACACAACACGTTCTACACTAGTTTGGGTTTTGCCTTGCTTAATATTATGGCCAGAGCAGTAGTTCCTGTGAAAATCTCTCAAAACCTTGAAAAAATATTGTCAACATGTAAGCTTGTTGATTTAAATCCCATCCTGGATCCAGCAGCTGATCTGTGTGGGAGAGTAAAGTGAACTGTGCAAAATAGGGCTAAATGTGGTGACTGTACAAATCAAACTGGGAAATTTCAGAGAGAAATGTGGGATACATTGGGTTTTGAAAACCAAACGTAGGTTTGTTTCTCCTTAACAGAGAAGAGAGTTGGGGACATTTACGTTTCCAAGTTCACACAGGGCATAGTCAGCAGAGGAGCAAGAAAAGCCAATGTCTCTTTAGTTGTAGCCCCGCACTACAGAAAAATATCTTGCGAAATTCTGGTGTTTCCAGTTTGTGGGGAAATCCTTTAGAAGGGCTTTATGAGCATTGTCATTATCACCATAGGCAAACCAGGCCTGGAGGGGCAGCACAAATAAAATAATTTGAGGCCAGAAGAGGGAGATGTCCAAATTATTCTTCATTTGAAACCTAAAGAGAACTCTAAATATTTTGGCAATTCAGCCATCAACAGAAAGGATTCTTTTTGGACTGACACTCGGATAATCCACCATCCATCCTTCTCAAAGAACTTTTGAAGGTTTTGACTCAGTTAGGTCACATTTGAGTGGTAGAAATTTCATCATCAAGAAGCAGCTACAGGATATGTCCATAGAGGACAGGAGGTAGAGATCCAGAGGAGTTTCCAGTGTGGAAGGGCACGAGGTAACAGCCCTTGGGGAGCAGCTGCCTGGCCAAATAGCACGTGTGTCCTGCCTGGCCAACCAGAGCGTGCACAGCTCTGTCCCAGCTACAGCATTACGTTATCTTCCGTGTCATGGAGCCACAGGAAGAGCAGTGTGAAAAGAGCTGGGCTTATTATGATAGAAACAGAAGTAGGATGAAAAGGCCAAAGGACAAAAATCCACAGGAGGCTTCAGTAACTCTGGTGTGCAGGAAACAACAAGGCTCTTTCCCATCCCTTCATCTTCTTCCTGTGAAGGGTGAGATTACCCACCCTAAAGGCAGGAAGACACATACACCTCCCTCACCAGAAGAGGCATGGCATTATAATAGCAGGGCTATTTTTTTCCCCAGGAAAAAGAATGAAATCAGCTATTTACACTGGACAAATTACAAGCTCTGGAAAGCACATGAGGCACACAAAGAGAGCAGTTGTATCACAAATAAATATGTGGTGGGGGGAACTTATTGATTAGCTTTGTAAACGCAGTTGCCCAATCAATAGCAATTTCTAGAAATGCCTGGTACTTATTTGGTGTAGCTTGTACAATGACGATAAATAATAAGAGTATTTAAGGGGCATGTCTCCTGACACCACTGCTGAGCTCTGTACAACACAAAGCCAGATCGTGGTACAACAATTGCACAAGCCAGGACTAATCCACTCTGCTTCTAAAAAAAGAAAAATCACAAGCAGAAATCCAAACACAGCCACGCTATCAAAATAAACACCTGGATCCCAAAGGTATCCAGACAAGTTCCTGCTGTTCTTGCTGTAGATGGCTGGCACTGGATCCAGGATGATCCCAAATTCACCCATTCCCAGCTATGCCCAGCTGGTCTCCCAGGACCCCTACTGTATGGGAATATGCACGCCCTCCCCTCTTCCCTGAATGACCAGGGTGCCCCTAAGCACAGTAAAAGCCACAGATCTTGGACTAAGAAAAAAACTAAAGGTACAAAGCAGCTTGCCAGAACGGTTTGCCTGCTGCAGCCCCTCCATGCTAGCCCCCTGCCTCTTGGAGGATCGGTTTGGACATGCTGACTGCTTCCCATGCCTTCCTCTTCAAGGGAACCAGGCCCTGGGCAGGGCAGGTCCCAAAGCAGGCAGGACACCACATGCTTGCACAACAGCGACTCAGCAAGAGGCATGGAGGGTCAGCATCTCACCAGCAGGGCTGCAAGGAGCCCCTGATTAACCCTGACCCAGGCTCCTGGCTATACCACAGCCCTGCGCTAAAAGTAGCACCTGATGGGAAGAAGGGAAAATCCACCTCAGCTCCCCAGAGGCTTCTTTACTTCCCTTCTTTACAGATAGGAAGTTTGCTCACATTGTAACATGAGATCATAGCACAGGAAAGACTGAGGAACCAGACGCTCATTTAAGCTGCAGCTTTTTCGCTGCAGCTGCCAAGGATAACGATGTTTGCATGAAACCTGTTTACAGATACTGCTCACAGCCCTCCCGTGAGGTGCCTGTGCAAGAGCCCATGACCAGCTCATCATAACAAAGACCTTCACCCACCCAACTTACTGTAACCAGCTGCATCACTCCAAACAAGATGGGGCAGGCAGTCTTCACATCCACACCACCCAACACTGCCCATGCAACTCAGGGCTGGAGGAAGAAAGGGAAAGGTGCTTGTAACATAATCCCTTAGGTAGTTTTTGGTGCAGATTGCTGCCAGCTGCATGGTGAGAGAACAGGGGAACTACTCTTCTCACTGGACAGAGCCCAAAGGTATTTCACATTTTCCCTTAAGGCTCTAATGACTCTTCCCATCTGCAGGTGTCTCAGAACATGGGTCTGGGGCAAATGCTGAAACCTTATCTTCCCTACAGAAGAGGTCATTTACTCTATCCCATGGTGAGAGACTCCATGGGAATACACTTGTTCTTGAATCATGGCAGGATGAGAGGAGTTTGTGTGGAGTAGGAGTGACTCATTTTTCTGTTCCTAAAATGTTGGTATTACTCACCAGAAAAATCCCCACATATTCTGAGGGATTTCAGTGCTTTTTGTCTTTCATTAACAGCTCATCTTGTTTGCTTCCTCATCACAGCGTCCTCCTCATAAGAACTTCCTGCATCCTTTGTCACCACCTCACAACACCATCACAGCAGCCAAACAGCTCTTGGAAGCTGGAAAAGACATTAGGCAGCAAATGATCCCTTTGTCATTGAAGGAGGGCCCCATTAGCCTCCATGGCTCCATGTTCAGCAGCACAGTTAGACATGCAGGTTGCGGGGTTGCGTGGATTCTCCTTGTGACTCAAAGCAATTTTCATTTACAGTCCAGAGATCTGCACTCATTACCAAAGGTTGCATAAATGAAAGCCTTCAGTTACCTTGCACAAAGAGGATAGGTGTCCTTACATGAATTCCTGGGTGTCCTAGGAGGGAGTGCACACATGCTGCAGTTGGATCCCGACATAGCTGGTATGGGGAATTAAAAGCATAGCCAAATTATTTCAGTGCTCTGTGCCTAGTTTCCCTAGGTGTAAAACATGTTTGCTTTGCATTGACCTTGAGGCTAAACATAAATGGAGGCCTGGAGTTGCTACACACAGAAGACTGTACAAAGATAAAGAAAATTTCTTGGGGACCTGCAAAGCAGTGAAAGGGAATACATTTAACTTTGGAGTGGTGTGGGCTATATCTCCACTTTCCCTCCATCCTACAAAATCTTAAAATTGCTTTTCTTGCTTTTTGTTGTAAATAATTGATGTGTGAAGTGCTGACTCATAAGTCTGGGGTTACAGGAAAGGAAACTTTGTTTCTTGGTTAAAAAATTCATTTCACAGTATAGGCAGCTTCCTCCAGGGCTGGCTGGCAAGCCCTGGCCACACGGTGTGTGCCCTGCAGACACGGACGGTCAGTCAGGGGAGGATTTCCCAGGCACTGTGGTTCTGCCCATTATTCTGCAACAGGGAAACCCAAGCATTGCCCCACCAGGAGCATGGCAGCCCCATTTGCAGGAAGCAAACAGAGCTTTGGAGTACACAGAGCTCCCCTGCCTTGGTGCTAAAGCAGAGGTGGGGCTACTGAGTGTGCCAGGTCAATTTTCTCTGTGCATCACCTGGACCACGCAGGCTTTTACCCACTCTGCCTGAGCAAGAGGTTGTGCTGGGGCTGCAATGTCCACAAGCTGTTCCTTCTCCACAAACAACAGACCAAATCTTGGACTTCCTCAGTAATTGCTGTACCAAAGTAGCAGTGAAGAGTGTCCCCAAAGCTCAGTCTTGAGCATAAATGACTTAATTCCTCAAAGACCTTGCCATTCAAAGAATAGAGCAAGTATTATCTGTACGTCATAAGAGAGAAGACACTCAGATCCTTAATTTTTTTTCAGCACCTGACCTGCACTGATTTCCACAGCAGTCAGGCACTTGCACTCCTGCAGTGAGCCACATGTCAGTGACTCACTCAGCGTCAGACAGAAAGTCTGCAGCGCTGCAGCGAAGACAACTTCACTCTTCTGGAGCTCACAGAAGCACTTCTGACACCTGGGTGCCGTGACACTTCCCCTCACTCCCTTCAAGCAGCATTATTTCATCATGTCTGCCAGGCACAATTTGCTGCTGGAATTCAGTACTTTTATCTCTGCTCTTTGATGGACACCCTTGTGGCATATTTGACTCATCTTTTTTCTAATATTGTCGTGATAGAATTCAACACCCCCTCCATTCTCCTCAGACGTTGCAGAAAAGGTGAATTTGGAAACTTTTTTTCTCAGAGCAATTGTTGATAACAGCTCCATTGTGCCTGACAAAGCCAGTCACAGTTTGTGCCTTCCAAAGCCATAGGAACGCTGTTGCTGTAGCAGTGCCTTGTGTTGGCTATGGCTGTGCAAGGTGCAAAACAGCGAACCAGCCTCTGTCCCACAGAGCTTGCAATCCTAACAGTCATCCATACATTGAATGTTTACTATATAAATATTTAGCTAAAGAAAGCATCCAAGTCACATAAAAGCTCAATGGATTGAAAAGGTCAATGGAGAAGCCAGTTTTTCAGGAGATTGGGTTTATCTGTAGAATAGCAATTTGCAAAGCTTCCGTGTTGTATTTAGAGAGAAGTAAAAGCTCACTGAGAATGAAAAAACTCAAGATGTAAACCCCTCCTTGTGCAAACCATTCCTGAGTAAAGTCTCCTTCACTTGGAAAAGAAGAGGAATTGAAGAGCTCCGTAAGTTGAGCAGCATCTGCCTGTGCAGGGCTGACAGCCCTGGGAAGTGCTCAGTCCTTGTGGTATGGACACATATCTGACAGGTGAGGCAGAAAGTGAGTCATGGTGGCTTGAATTTCACATATTAGGACCAATTAGTTCATTGAGAATACACCAACAAGTACGGGTGCTGCTGTGGATGTGTATACAAGACAGAAGAAGAGAAGGCACTTCAAAGGCAGCATTAGGAGAAAGCCCCAAGTCTTGCTCTTTTTTGTGAGAAAGATTTCCTTGAGATCTTGAAGCTAATCGGAGTAAGGAAAATATGTTTCTCCTTACTCCTGGTGAATGCTTTCCAATTTAAATGCAAGCTAACTCTAGAGTGAAGTGGGATGCTCCTATGCAGAGCCTACACAATAGCAAGCTGGGGTTTTTTTAACAAGCAAAATTCAGATCACTAGAAAGTGCTACGCACTCCTGCTACATTAAGATGAACAAGGACTCTTACAAAAATGGTAACAGGGCAGCTTCCAAGCCTACAGCTATGTTAAGGTCTCTTAAGGACCACTGAGGAACCTGCATCTGAAGGCTATGAGACCACACTGTGGTTGGACTGGAGTTCCTGCTGTTCCCCTGTGCTGTCTAAGCTCTGTCCTCTATGGCTTCTTCAGGGGGCAGTGGGAGGCAACCACAGGATCCAGCAACCACATCGCCTCTGTGGTGACAGGACAAGAGAGACAGATGCATGATTGCATAAAAGAAAAAAATTAAAAAGGAAGAGCTTCATTTCCTCTTGGTCAGGCCATCTTTGTTAACCAAAAATGCTTGGGGAAACTTTGGGTACAGTCTGTGGGCATGGCAGTGGTGTGAGAGACTCTGAGCAAGTGTACCACATCCTGGGGAGCAGCCAAAACAACAAACCTATTTTGTGCTTTTCAGATGTCCCAGGGATAGGCCCTGACTGCCCTTTAGCCTCTGAGGACCAGGGGTTTGGGAGCATGAGAGCTGGCCAGACTGCCTTGGGGAGATATTCTTTGTGCAAGTGACATCTGGGCCCTGTTTGGAGACCTTTGCTCCCTGAGCCAAGGTAGAATGGCTGGAGTCTCCTAAAAGTGTACATATAACAAGTATGTGTTAGTGTGTGTGTATGTATAAGCACAGACATAAGCATATATACATGTGTATTTATATATATATATGTATGCATTTTACCAATGACTTCAGAGCAATCAAACTCCTCTTAAATTTTGCAGCTGGAGGAGAGAGCTCTTGATATGATTGAACACCCTGTGTATCTTAACTGAAATTAACTTTTGGACAAAACACCGTGGTGAGCCAACACTAATGCAGCACTGTGACCATGGGTTTCAGCAGAGCTCAGGTTCTTTTCCCCTGTCCAGCTGCAGCATGGCCAGGCAGAGCTCTGGGTTATGTAAGATGGGAATCAGATGACTGATAAAACTCTTGCTTCAGTAAGGACAGAGGCTGCCAGCTGGGCATGTGAGCAGCCCTGCCTCTTGAGTTTGAAACAAGAGTATTTCAAAAGAGAACAAAAATATAATATTTAAACATAAATATTTTGGGTTTAATGCTCTTGATTTTGATTTATTTTAAATTTATTTATTCTTGCTGAGAAAAGCTTGTGGTTAGTGGGCTTTTACTCTGCACTTCCTGTCTTATGCTCTGTCTTGTTCCTACTGTAAAATACTGAATGCAAGATAATTCAAAACAAATTGGTTATTGTCATGTTCTCAATGGCTGTCAAGGCATTGCAGCCTTCTTTTCAAGCTGTCATCTCACTCCTGTGAAGCCTGGACACATGAGATTCATCTTAGGGAAGTCTTTCAGTCTTACTGCATTTGGGATTACCTTTGTTTGTAGCACACTGTAGTTTTGGTTTCACCTGTGTTACACAAGACTTTTTTGAAAAGAATTCTGGTCATCCTCAGACACAGTGTCTCTTGGTAGGTTATAAGTTTTTCTGTACAGAAAAGGAGAAAAACTGATTGTTCAGGAAGAGAGAGGACTGGGGTGCAGATTCCCTGGCCTCTGTTCCCAAGCTGAGCAATATACTGTCTGTGCTGGTGCCTTGCACAGGCCACTTACACAAAGGTCAGGCACCCCCCAACACCCCTTCATCCTGTGGTAACTCAAAAGCACAAACATTATGCTGTTTAGCTTTACTCTATAGAATTCAACACACCACATCAACAAAACCCTGGGCTGCTAAAGCCACATAGTCTTCACTGGCTGAAGCTCAAATAAGCAAGCAGCGCTTAAGAGGTTGAACCCAACAATTCCCCTTTGCTGCTCTCTAATTAATGTTGTTGCTTCCCATTCCAACAGCTCCCTGGGACCACATGGTTTAATGGTCCTGGACACTTTAGCAGTGCCCAGGGACCTCCCAGGCTCTCCTGCAAGTGTGACCTTGTTGTGGCAGCTGAACATGTTGGGTGACACTGTAGGTATGGTCCAAAGGGGAGGGGGTGCAGATGGAGAGGGAAATCCAAGGAAACACAGAGGAGACACTGGTCAGGGTTATACCAAGTTTTTTGGCTCTATTTTCCAAAGGGAGGGCTCTGTAGAGGTGAGCAAGATGCCTCATAGGAATTTTGGGGTGTTTCCTCCAATCATGTGTGACCCCCATGGGGGGGTCCTGTGTCCCTGGGAACACCTTGGCCAGCAGCATCTACAGCATGTGTAAACAGTCCTCCTCTGGGAAACATGCTGAGCTACTGAACATGCCTCCAGTTATTATAATGGAGTTATAATGATGGGTAATTCTCCGATTGCAGCCTGGAAACAATGCTGGAAATCTCACTTGGAGACTGAAAAGCACGCAAAGGTCTCCCTTTGCTCTGTCAATTCCATTTGAGTCCCACTGAGACCCTGCCCAGCTCGGGCAAATCAAACCACATCCATTTCCTCCATCTCTGCATGGCCTAGCAAGTGTCCTGAAAGATCTGGTGTGGATTTGCAGCTTATAAATTCTGCATAGCCAGGAACCTCTCCAGGAAAGCAAGAATCCTCTGGAAGATGTCAAGAAGACGAGACTGCATATCACAATCATGTAACAAGGAGGTGGTGAAACTGCTGTTGCGTTAGAGCTCAGCAACTCATGATTGCTCTGTCCTGCAAATGTTTTCAATGTTTAAATGTTTTTCCTTACATGCAAATATAAGTGATGATAAGCATTTTTACAATGAAAGTGTGAAAAAAAGCTCTATGGGGGCAATCAACACTGGCTCATTTTGATAACTTTGAAGTGTTTTGTATTCAGCCATGTTAAAAAAAAACCTCATTAGCTTAAATTGTGAAATCAAAAGTAATTTTGAATGAAATGAATTTTTCATTTTGGAAATGATAAAAGGGCAATTTCCAACCTTTAAAATACAATTCAAATTGAAAAATTTGCCCAGTACAACCCTTTCAGAAAAATTGCTTTATTTCTCATATATTAGCATTTTTGGGTGACAATACGGTTCATCAAAAACCTCTGCACCTCAATAATCTGCATCTAGGCTTCCCTTGATTGCATGGTGACTGTGCGTTGCCTAATTGTGTGTGACTAATGCAATTTCATGTGCATTTCCGTGCACTGGGGATTCATTGTTGCCACATACTACCATTGGGAAATCTCTAAGCGTGTGTCTATGAAACAATGACAGGGAGACAAGAGTACCTCCTCTGGAGAAAAGGCCTAGGAGGAGGCGGATGACTGGGAGCAAAAAATTATCAAGGCAGAACAGACAGAAAACAGAGCAGCTGTGCCTCTCCCTGGTTTGCAGAGCACAAAACCTCCTCCGTCGGGTGGGACTTACTGGGACAGTGTTTGAGGGGGCCTCTTTGATGATGAGAACAATGAAACCTAAGCAACACTTGAGAAAGGAGGGGAGTGAAAGAGAGCTTTCTTTCTTAGGGGGAAATATTCTGGGTCCACAGAGCCAGGTGGACCACAAGTCCTCAGCAGCATCAGGAAGGCAGCTTAAGAGAGACTTGATTCCCTAGGGATGGAAAAAGAGAGGAGGGGTACAGCTTAGCTCCAGGCAAGATGCTGTCCTCAGTGAGAGGCAGCAGCTGGTGGTTATAGTAACCCTCCATTCAAGGTTCAGTTTGCATGGCTTGTGCAGCAGGTACAGAGGATACAGAGCCCTCTGACCATCATCCAGACTCCCAAAATGGGCACCTTTCCAACCCCTTTGTGCAGCAGCACCCAAGCTGCTGGAGGGGAAGGTTGGTTTGTGAACAGGAACTTGTCACGTGGGGCTGCTGGTCCCACATCTCCATGTTCTGCTATAAAAGCCCCTGAGGTGGTAGAGGATTTCCAGGGACTGGGTGTACAGCTGGGAGGAGGTCCCTAATTCAAACAGGCCTTGGAGGTTTTTAAGAGATGTGTAGATGAGGTGCTTAGGGACATGGTTGAGTGGTGGGCTTGGCTGTGATAGGTTGATTGTTGGACTTAATGGTCCTGAAGGTTTTTCCAATCATAATGGTTATACCATTCTCTATGCAGAGGAGAAATACACCTCATTTGATACTGGAGGGGATGTTCATGGGTTCCTTAACCAGGAAGCTGAAGTGAGTCACCATTTCACTGGGAACACCAGGGAGTCATGCCCTGTGGCTTGGCAGTGGGGATGTGTTCCTGCATGGTGGCATACCCAATCTGTGGGTTGGGCAAGTGAGAGGGAACACGCAAACATCCTCCCTAAAAGGGCAGCGACTTGTTTGGTGCAAGTCTTATGTGTGTTCAGAAAACATCTTCTAGAAAGTGTCCCTCTGGGAATTAAGGTATTTCTCCACCTAGTTTTGGGACATTGGAGGTACTAAATGGCACCTGAGGCATCCAATTCTAGGTTTATATTTTGGACTTGATTGCCTCAGTTTCAGCTCTGTGTGCCTGCCCACAGCTACCCTGCACGGGTGGGGTAAATCTGAATGTAGATCCAGTTAAAAACACAGGCCATTCAGAAGCTGCAGAGAGGGGAGGCCTATAAATACTTGTGAGTAAGGGGGTGAAAACTGCCATGTCCCTGGGGAAGTATCTGGTTTTTGCAATGTTTATAAAACAAAAATAAATGAAACCAGCAAAAGTCCTGAAGAGTCCACCACTGAACTACTGCTGATGGGGAGGGGCAGGAAAGCCCTTTGATGAAAACTTTAGTGAGAGTGACAGGCTTTCCCCTCCTGGCTGCTGTCCCAACCAAGCTAGCTGCTTGTGCAGGTGGCCACAGGTCATTGCCCTACCCAGCCTGTCCCTTCTGCTAGCCACAGACCCTGGAGAAGGGCCCTCTTCCTGGCCCCTGATTGTAGGCTTCACAGGAATATAAAGAGTGCATATGGCAATAGAGATGGCATTATTTTTGTAATTGCTGCTAATGCTGCCTGAAACAAACAAAAAAATGAGATAAATAATAAAACCTGTTCTGCAAGCAAGATGACAGGAAAAGGCCTTTGTAATCAAACAGGAGGGACCCATCCCTTTTCCTCTTCTACCAGCCTCTACTTTGTTCCCTACAACACTCTTCATTGTCTCAATTCAGCGTTTTCTTCTTTCTTATCCTTCCCCATAGATGTGATATATTTAGTCCCTTCTCTGCACTCATCCCAAGTACCCACAGTTACACTGACTGTTTATTGTCCTCTTGATCCCCAAAGCCTTTCACTAACCACTTAGCTGGCTTCTTGCTTTTCAGATGTCAGAGTTCTTCGAGGCAAGGCTCCCCTTTCTGAAGTGCCTACGCTGCTCCCAGGACACAGCACCCATCACCCCACCACTGATTGTCTCTGGCATCTCACAGAGGGGTTTCAGAATCCACCACAATAGGTTGGCTAATGAACTTGTTGCTACAGCTGGGCTGGTCTCCTGAGACATCTCTGTGTGGAGGCAGTTCTCTTCAAGAGAGAGAGAGAGGATACACAATTTTGGATTGAATACAGGGCTCCAAAAAGGAAGGTGACTCATTGAGCCTAATCATTAGGGTGTGTGATGATATTATCTAATGAGGAAACGGTTGATGATGCTTTTAGAGACTGCAGAGAGCAGTGGACTGGCTGTAGAGGAAATCAGAATGTGAGCACTTTCGACATCAACAGTGTTCAAGAAATGGGATCTGAAATGTCTTTGGGGAGAAGAGCAGAGCAATTTCAACACCCTCAAGCTTGCATCAGGGTGTGTTGCGGCTTCTGTTTAATCTTAGTTGTTCACATAATTCTCTCTTTAAATAACCAGCAGTCTAGAATTTAGGACAAAGGAGTCTTGCCTAAAGAACAGCTGTCATCTCTTTTTTTCTGAAGCTTGTGTTTGTTGTCATTGTGTTTTTTTCTAAGTTGAATTGTGTATGAGGTTTTAGTTAAAGAAAGCTCTCAGGTTGGTGTAGGTTCCAAATCTAGGTCTGGTTAAGCAAGGGGTTTTACAGAATCTCCAAGAAAAAGAGAAACATTTCCATTGTTGCTGTTCTGTTTTGCTCCGTTTTCTTCACTTTTTGGTTTTTTGTTTGTTTTGTTTTAAAGAACTCTCCTTGAAATCGTTTGCTCGACTTCGTCTAAAGAATCTTCAGCTTTTTTGCTGCCTCATGAGAACCAGAGAGTGAAACCATGTAGAAACAGCAAGTGGCAGTCCCCATTCTCTTTTTTCTAAGCTGAGAAAGATGAATGAATGAGCTACCTGACATATTTCTCACTCCTGGCACTACTTCTCTAAGGCAGCTGTGATATACCTGGGCAGTTTTCAGTAAGGGACCACAGTGGTGAGTGTTGTCATGCCCCAGAAAATTTAGTAGAAGGAGAAGACTCTAAACATCTCAGAGAAGAGCCTGTTAAAATGTATTCAACAGGTAGGAATTTGACCCTGGTTATCATATTTCAGTTCTCAGCATCTGATAAACTGATGAATTCATCTAGAAAGCAATAGTGCAGAGGGAATAAAATACCACAAATTAAAGCTTGTCTCTTCCCTTAAAACAGCAAGAAAGGTCTGCCCTTCCTAAAGCTACAACACCATCAAATTAGGCTTTCTTTGCACACAAATTTTCAGTCTTATTTAAAATCCATTACAGATAGTGGCTTAAGCTTGTTCTTCATGTATTCAAATTAAACTAAGCTGACAGAGCACATACAGCCTCCTGCAGCCCTTTGACTAAATGATGTTAAACCAGTGTAATAGACTTGGATACTTTTCACAAGTGTGGACTCCAACCATTGCAGCTCTGGGTGCACATGAAATTTCAGCTCTGTTTTAAGTAAGAGAAAATGAAAGGATAATAGAGCTACGATCAAATGAAGGTTAAGGTCTTGTGTGAGCACTGTGGCAGCTGTATCTCTGATGCAAATGTCTACAGAAATATCAGGAAACCCTGATGCAGGTGTTTGGGAATCCAGACATAGTTACACCAACTCTTTTTTCTTTCTTTTTTTTTTTTTTTTCTCTTTCTTCTGCTCTAACTAAATACATCTCTGGGCATAACAGCACTGTGTGGGCTAAGGCCAGGCTGGTCTCACAGCTGCAGCTGTGTGTATGTGCATATGTGTGTGCATTCCTTCTCACTCTCGTAAATGTGCAGCAAAAGTGTGAAAAAAAGAGCAGCTGGCACATCTGAGAGAGAAAATTGCAGTGGAAACATGGCATATTTTTTTAGATCTTGGTTACTGTGACACAAATCGTGAGAGCTCCCATCTTCTCAGGAAAGACTTAAAGCTCAAATTAAACAAAACCTGGCCTCCCATACCCCCACAACCCAAAGGCCAGTGACATCCTGGGGTGTTCAGAAGGCATAGGCTGGGTGTTTCTCTTCTAATTGATTAAATCTGCCCATCCCTCAGATTTGTTTTATTGTTAATAATCACACAAAGCCAGGAAGTGATGAGGACACAACAGTTCAGCAGAAGAGGCCATCAAACACTGCATGTTTGGGTCTCCTTTCCTTGGTGCCTTTGCAAAACAATTTGACATGGTCATTAGGAAGGAAGGATGTGCTTCAGAGGTGGTAGCTGAAAACTTACCACAGCAGAAGAGCCAGTTTGAACCCTCTTTATAAAATATTCTTCTCTTGAGTGCAGCTGTGCTTGTAACAGAGATCGGCTGAGTCAGGAGAGCACATAAAGAAAAGCAGGAGCTCAGCTCTTCAGCTGCTAACACATCCCACACAGAAGGGGACTAGGTCCTTGCAGGTGCTGCACAATCTTCCACTGCCTCCTTGCAGTGCACCCTTATAGCTGGCAAGGAAAGAAAAACTTTTACAACTCTCACCAGGGAAAATTCACCAAGCAGGTTGGCTTAGGGCAGTGTTAGAAACCTGTGGCACATTCACTCCATCACTGAGATTCTAGGCCCAAAGGTTTCAGTTTGCTTTTTAGTGTACTAAAGCTGGGCTGACCCAAGGGACACGAGCATAGACATTCTCAGGCAGTTCTGCAGGAAAGACAGCAGCCAACACCTGTGAACATCCTTTATTTTTTATCTTCTCCAGATCTTTATCACGGTGAAGACATGGCATCCCCCTGATCAGGTGCTGACACACCGCCTGGAGGAGGGTGGAAGGAGCAGGGAGGGGCAGAGCCCTTTTCCCCTGCTCTGTCCTGGAGCTGGTGTTTCAGGCAAGCATGGTTTGGTGGTACATCTCCAAACCCAAGAGATGGCCAGCAGAGATGTACCCCTGCAGCAGCATCCACAGCCTTGCCTGTACCTCACAAGAACCAGTTGCTCTGGGCTGTGCTCTGCAGTGCAAACCCACTGTGTGCACAGCACTCGCAGAGCCACTGCCACCCCCGAGGGTGACCCAGGCCAGGGGACTTTGTGATCCTGCTCAGTGGCTCTGCTGGTAGGTCCTACTTCCAAGAAAGCAACAATATAAAATTAGTCTTCCCAATTAGGTAAGGACAGCAGAAGAATATATAAAATAAGAATAGTGAGTTTAAGAATAATAAACTTAGTAGCCTCTCAGCATTCCCCTCTTCTGTGAATGTGATTCAATGTTGTTGTAGAGAAAATAGCACTTAACAAACCTGATTTAGTTCTTTGAGGAGATTACAAAGTTTCCTGATAAAAGTAACTACGCAGATATGCTATACTTAGATTTTCTACAGGGGGATTGAGCTAAAACCATGACATCCTGCTTAAAAAATAGCACAGAATAGTATGAACCAGAGGATATGTGAGACAGATTGAGAGCTGGGTAACTGACAGATCTCAAAATGTTGTTGTCAGTGAGGATTCATCACCGAACAACAAATTCCAAGCAGGTTTGGGACTCAGCCCTGCTTTACCCCATGTTTCTATATCCTCAGTCTGGAAGACAATGTAAAATGGCCACTGACAGTGGACATTGATGCCCACCTTTGGTGCAAGGTGGTTGAAGAGGCAGCCATGCCAGGGCACGGTGAGTGCTGGATAAGCAGGGTTTGCTTGCAAGGCATTCCTGCAGAGCAGGAGGGAGGAAAAGGGGAGGTAGTTCATTATCAGTAGGACTGGCTGCAAGTGGAGCAGAGCTCCTGAAGGAGGGCTGGAGGTCGTTATGGATGAGTGGTTCAGTGCAGACAACTCTCCTGGCAAATGGGGGCAAGGGCTGCCTGGGATTAAGCACACAGGGAAAGCACTAAGTAGGATCAGGGAGGTTAATTTTTCCTCCACATAAAGCACTGAGACTAAAGTGGATAAGATAACACAACCAGGCCTGGGGCTCACATTTTAATATTCAAAAGGTGGTTAAAGTGAGGGCAGGAAAGAGCCACATAAATGAATTAAGGAGTAGAGAAAATGCCTTAGAGCAAGATACTGAAATTGTTCGATCTGTTTCATGCACCCAAAGGGGGAAGGGGGGAATATTGAAGGGTGAATTAAGATCAGCATATAAGTAATTCCATTGGATGAAAACAGAGAGTGCAACAGGGCTTTTCAATGTAGTAGAGAATAGCATCAACACTAACCACCACTGGCAAGAAGCTGGAACCAGACAAATTCAAATTAGCTGCAAGGTGCACATGTTTAGCAAAGAGGTGATCAACCACTTGAACAAATGACCAAGGGGAGGGGCAGCTTTTCCTTCTCTTGATATCTCCAGATCATGACTAGACACCTTTCTGGAAGAGATGCTTTAGGTGAGCACAAGTAAGGCATAGATGGATAAGAGCAATTGTTATTCACTCAGTGGGTCAGACTACAATCTAATGATTTCCCCCCATCTGAAGTCCCTCAGCCCTGATACCAATACCTGATATCACACAGAGATGCCTTGTTCAGCTGAACAGCACCCTAGGTCACCATAGATAGCATCCCTGACACTTAGTCAACTTACATAGGAAGTCTGTGCCAGAGCTCAACTGTAAAATAACCCCTGATTCCCACCCAAATATCTTGACTTCGGGCACTATTTTCCCGGCAAGAACCAAAAAATTGCATCAAGGCCATCCAAACTTTCCCCCAGAAATAGCCTCTGGGAAAACAACAGCATGGCAGATACAGCATCAGATCATGCATAAGTGTATCTGCTTGTACAGGTTGTGCCTCCGAGGCATCAGCTTGGGCTGGGAAAGAAAGGTTCACTTCTCTCCCAACACAGACACTGTAGATTGATGGTCTGACCCTAAAGTTTTTGATCTCTCCCTCATCCTTCATCATTTACGCAGTTCATCCTGTACAGCATGATAAAAGGTGGTCAAGAACAAAAGGTGAGGAAAACATGCTGTATTTTCATGCCCTTAGCAGGGCTGGAGCACTAAATGGGGAGAAGGGGCTTTACGTTAAAGTTCCCCTTGAGTTACTCACGTGTGCATGCAGACTACATTACTGCTGAATCACTTTTTTTTAAAAAAAAAGCACATTTTATGTGTGAAAATATAGCACTGCCATGGTCTATAATGTGTCACCAACATATGCAAAGAAGGGGGAAGCCATTCATGTGTGATGACCCACTGGGCCTCTACATCACGCAGACCTGAAAAATGTTTTACCTCTTGTATCCTGTTTGGTTAAATTAAACCCAGAGTGAGTACCAAAGTTAAAAATAGCTATACAGTTTGTATAACAACAGCTATGTATTTTTAAATATAAATTCAACCTTTCTCTTGTTTCCAAATCCCACCTCCCTGAAGCCCCTCAGCAATGACCCAAGGTCTGACAGTCTCTGCTTTCTTTCTCTGCTACCCCAAGGAGAAAACCTTCCAAACCCAGCAGGCAGAGGGCCTCAAGTTTTGGGTTGTGTTCCCTCAGCCCAGATATGTTGGCTGGGCCTGTGGCCACAGCGCTTTCTTGAAGCCCTCTCTGGCTGGTGAGCAGTGCGTGGGCTGGCACATGCTCCTTTCTGTGCCTTGGCTCTGTCCCTGAGGACCCCTCAGTTTAGGACTGGGGTGTTGGTGTCTGCATTCATGATTAGTAAGCTGTAAGTCTCCAGTCAGCTCTCCTGAGTCCAGAGGCACTGGTCATGGGACCCACATCAGGGGAGAGGATGGTGTATTTGAGCACCTCTCTGTCCTAAAACAGACAGATGCTGGTTCTTGTCACCCATGAAATCCAAAATGTGTATGGGTTACCCACTGCAGTCACAGTCTACTCAGTTTAGGGCCCCTGGAAATACTGGAAGTCAGTGAGACCATTTTTTCCCAGCCATTCTGGTTCTTCCAGATCTCCCAGTGGACACAATTGCACCGCAGAGGCTGCGTGTGCTAGCTGCACATCTTTACTATGGACTTCGTTCAGGGGTCAGCAGCATACAATGCCAGTCCTTGCAGGGAATATTGTCATGGGATAGAGCTCATTTGGTGGGGTTAGTGTGGAGCAGTACGGGGTCTGAGACAAATCAGAAGCCTCTGAGTTCTGCCTGTGTGGGTGAGGAAGGCACCCAGGGGATGACCTATGATGGAGATGGAGAAAAAGAATTGCTGCTGGTGCACAGCAGAGCTTTCCATAGGACATTCTTCTCCCTGCTCAGCCCCCTCATGCTCAGGACCCAGGCACCTGGCAAGGCAGGATGTTCTGCTCCACAGGGTGATTTTCCTCCAATGCGGTCAGGCAGGATCTGGGCCCATCGTCCCACCTGTGCTTGTGCCAAGGGCCAGAGCACAGCACAGCACTAATCCAAGGCTGGTTTCTGGGACAGATTGTTCAGCCAGCCCCTAGTGCTTAATGCATGATCTCACCCAATGGCCTAGTTTTTCTAGTGATAGTGCTTTTCAGGAGCTTTGCAAAGCCTTTCATATAATCTAAGGGGTATCAAGATGTGAATACATCCCTCCATGTTAAAACCAAATCCCACAAAAACATCTAAGCCATGAGTAAGTGACAGTAGCTGATCTGACCTGTATGGCAGCGCTGACAGACTAATACAAACAGTTCAGCTCTTGAGCTCATTATTCGAAATCTGACTTGCTAAGGTTGGGCAAACATCATCCTCATTCAACACAACCACTGCTGTGGGAAGGCACATGGCAAAAGTGCCACAGGCTGGTGGACTGGGGATGAAAGGGGAGAGGAGAGCTGGGGACCATGCCTGAAATCTCTCAGGCTGCTGCCCCAACAGAGAGAAGATGGGTATGTGGCATTTTCCACTGGCATGCAAACAGCTGAGCCTATCTGATATCTGGCACACAAGTGTTTGGCCAGCTATTTACCAGCTCACAAACATAAATATGCAGAGGAGGGTGCTCACAGCTTTCCCACAAAAGGGAAGAGTGAGAAAGAAAGAGACATGGGAAAAAAAAAAAAAAAAAAAAAAAAAAAAAAAAAAAAAAAAAAAAAAGAAAGAGAGATAGAAAAACAACCCTAAAAAAGAGAACAGGAGTGAGAGTTGTCAGTGCCCGCAAGCACTCGCAGGAATAATAGCAATAATCACTGTCATCCGTAAGAGGCTCTTGCGCCAGGTTCAGCCTCTCCCCCTCCCTCTCTCCCCTCGCCTTGCTGTCTGAGTCACTGGATCTGAGTCACACTCCTGTTCTATTCCTGTACCCTTCCCTTCAGCTGGGGATGTAGATTTGTTTTGGCTGGAACGATCTGGGCACAGGAGGGACCATCTGCTGCTAGTTCTTGCTTGCTTTGCTCTTGTTTCTTTCCCAGAGAAGGGAAGTGAGTGCTGCCATTGCAATAATTCAGAGGGAGCATGCTGGGAACATACACCCCTTACTGTACAGCCAAGGACTGCCATTTGTCATCTGAAGGCTTGTTATCCGTGGCTGACCCTGAGCAGTTGTCTCCACGTGCTTAAGCAAGCAGCTCTGATATAATCACTTCCCTGCGTATCAGCTCCTTCCCAAGGCAGGTGTTTTTCCTTTGGTCAAACCCCAAACTGTTTTTGAGGGGGCTGGGGTGGTTAGTACAGCCTGCACATTGCTGTGATGAAGGAGAGGCACACAAAACAAGCTAACAGCATGCAGGGGCTTGCAGTTAGTGAGCACAGTGCATGTTATGACGGAAGGAGTGCTCCCTTCTGGTTTTCCCATCAGGAAGGAGCAGCAGCCACAGTCAGTGTATACACTCTGTCTTTTGCTGCAATAGTAGTAATTGGCAAGTGGTGAGGAAATGCAAATGACTTAATGCCTAATGCACCACAACCAGTGTCTTAGCTGATTCCTGCATCCACATCCTGAATAGGAAAGTCAGCAGAGCAAAGGTGTGTGAGAGAAGAATTCACCAAAGCACTGAACTAACAATGGACTGGAGGATGAGCTGAACGAGCAAGAGCAAAGGTGTGGGAGAGAACAAAGTCACACTACAGGCATACTAGGGTTTTCAGGAGTGACCAGACCTTTAAGAGCCTCTGTGTGATGCATCTCTCTGGAGGGATCTTTGAAGGATGCAGCAGTTGGAGACCTCCAAAGAAGAGGTTGTTCCTGCAAGCTGTGCTCAAGCATCCCAGAAATGAAGGCCCCATGATGAAGAGTTGCCTTTGGAAAGCTTAATCCCAAGGCTGAGAAGCAAAAGCTAATATTTTCCATCCCTTTTTATAGGAGAGACAACAGAACGAGTTGCTTAATGCCTGAAAGAGAATACAGCTGTATATTCAATAACAAAGACTGAATCCTGAACCCTCTGGAAAACCAAATAAACATCAAATCAGCTTCATACTTTTCATTTACAGTCCATGGGGCTTTGAACTTAACCTAATGTCACAAAGGCCTGAAGCACTCTGTAGTGAGAAGTCCTGCAAGCCCTGAAGACACAGCCCTTTCCAGAGATACCTTTCTCAGTCTCATCCCTCACCATGCCTCCTGAAAAAAAAAGACTGGATTTTCCAAAATCTGAGAGTTTCAAAATCCTTTCAGTGGCTCATTCCAGAGTGGGGAGTACTCAAATGCCTGCAGATCAGGGAGCCCTCAGCAGCAGACTGACTGATGATAGCCACCATGCTAATGTCATATTCCCTGAGGATCAGGGTTGTCAGGCAAATTGATTCTCTGAAGAGTGATCTGGACTCTAATCTCAGCACAGTAGCAGCTCTTTTTGGGGCAAAGATGCTCCAAAAGTGGTTTGGTGTTTGGGACCAAAACCACTGCTCAGGGGGGCTGAATGTCAGCTCATGCAAAACCACCCTCTCCACTGGCCCTCGTGTCACATCAGCATCTAAGACACTTAAAATGTTAATGTCTTTAATGCAGAGGGAAATCAAATTACCTCAAGGATCTGACTTAAAAAGCCTGAGCCAAATTATCTGCGGGTGGAGAATGCCTGCATCATTCCTAATGGAGCTGTGACGATGTGACTGACCCTCCCCACAAGTGGTGGCTAGACACTCACATCACATTTCCACCCAAGCTAACTCTAATTTGCTCTGGATCTGAGTCATCTGCCCAGCCAGAGACAAATGCTGCACCTCCAGTGGCTGAGATGGGCACCTGGTTGTTAAGGTTTGCCTTGCAGGTGAGCCCCAACAAGGACCTTGTTGAAGGCTGCCAGCACAAGCCACCAAAGGACGGTCCCTGCCTCAAAAACCTTGTAGTGCATGCAAATAGCAAAGCAGGTGCTTCCTGACCTCTTTAGGGGCTGGACACCAGTTACAACAAAGAGGGAGCCTGGTAGAAGAAGTTCACAAGAGAGACAGGTTAATTACCCAGCTCTTTCTGGAGCACTGGTTTATTATTTTCCATGCTCTTATTCAATTCCAGGTTATGCAAAACCACCTGATCTCCAAAGAGGCTCCTGTCCCACCTCACGACTGACTCCTGTCCCTGCTCCCAGCATAAGCCTGTCCCAACAGAGAAACCCTGACCCCACACAACTTCTGGGACTGATTGTACCAACTTGCCCCTCGAGAACTGCCAGTTTCTCAATGCCGAGATTTAACTCAGAAAATTTTTTCTGTTTTCCACAGCCTTTTCTGAGACAATTCTCTAAAGGGGATGATTCAGTGTACAACACTGGATCCCTTGCTTTGCCCATATCCATTTGAGATGGCCACCCACTTCAGCTTTATTCACTCCAAGAGACATGGAGGGGGAGTTTTGACTTATACCAATTAAAAAAGTGCATTAATTGCTGTTCTAGTTGGGTTCCTCCCATTCATGCAGGAAATGTTTCTTGTGTGCTCTCTCTTATACATTATTTAGCAGGAAGAACACCCAATTCCTCCCAAAGGTACAAGAGAAACCAAGGACCAGTCTGGGATCTTCAGCAACATGGTTTTCCCCTTAATGCTCCTCTCTTCCTTTTTGAATCCTCTCTCTTCTCTCCACCAGATTTTATCCCTTCCAAATCTCCAAAATATGAGGTTGATCACAATCAGCCCAAGACAAAGTGTGAGCAGAGACAGCTATCTGATCTTTGCCAGTCTGCATTTTTGATCCCAAGGACCCTAAGGATGATGTCCTCTCCATGTCTCCTTTTCCTAGGCATGCTTCAGGACACCCTGGAATTGCAGTTCATGCCTGTCACTGAGATTTACAGCTCAGCAAGTTTAACCCTAGATTCTCTGGATAACATGCACACGTCTTGCTAAAACTGGTGCATTCACTGAAGGCTTGACATATTATCTTATGCAGCTGTATTAAAAACACCCTGCCCCTTCCATAAGGGTTGTTTCTGACTAAGGGATCTTGAGCAGCAAATGCTCAAGGAAAATGCATGGATTGCAGACCAAGAGAGGTACAGGCATTTACTAACAGCCCCTCTGCCCTGAGTTTGCTTCAGAATTTTCCAGATAAGACACGTGTTGACTAGAAAATGTTTATTGTTACTGCTGGCCCTAACTGATCAAGTGTAAAATGCACACCCTGCTTTCCCCTTTACTGAGTCCTGACAGCCTCACTGGAGAGGGCTCCTGCTGTGCCAGGATTTTGCTTGCCTAAAGACATTCATTATATTTTGGTCTCTCAAATGATGGGGCTAAGGGGATCCTCTGAGAAAATGTCACCTTCATTGCTGCTGTACTCTCCAAAACCCAGCCCTGCCTCAGCAAGGCTGGACTCACCAGAGTCCAGAGTCACAAGGCATTTGCAAAATGTATGTGAATCATCCCGTTTGCACAAGCATTTGCACATCAGTAGTGTAACCTGCAGGATCAGCCTGATCCCTAAGAGCAAACATGGAGATCCATGTCCCACACAGCCAAGGTTGGGCTTTTCCCCAGAACAGCACACCACGCTGCTCCTGGACACATGTATACCCCTCTCCTGTGAACCTTGCCAGCACCTGGGGAGCAAAATGAGCTTGAGTCTCTGTGAGACCCAGAGAGGTTCAAACATGGTGACATGGGAGGCAGCCCCAAGGCAGCTCTGGCTCCTGCCGTTTCCAAACTCATCATCCAAAGCAAAGAAGAGTTTATACTGATTTTTACCATCTGATGCACATTAAGAGAAGAAATTTGATACCAGTGTTGCCCTGGACATGTGCAGGATGCCCAGGCTTTTATGGTACAGCACTTATAATTTCATCCTTCCAAAGAACAGCCCACAAAGTGACTGGAATTTATTGTAACAAGATTAAACAAGAATAATAAGTTTTTATAACAGCTGGGATAAAGGTGAACACACCTGGAAATCTTGAACACTGTGAATTGTATCCATAGCCCTAAACCAGCAGGAATCAGGAGGAATTCCTCCAATGAGACACAGTGATGCAATCCACTCTAAGACAGGACCAGTGCTTGGGAATCAGCGAAACCAGACCCTTTGTTTCTGAGCAATGACAGCTTCAAAGTTTTAATGTTTGTAGAGAGATGTTTTCACCAAATATGATACACAGTGATTAAAATAATGAGCTGGAACAAGCTGAAGTTATAATTGCTCCTTCTCCTCCCCTCCCGTGAGTTGGTCTGAGTGCTTCGTTAACTACCTTGATGAACCAATCAAGCGTTGGCTAAATCAAGGAAGGAGCAAACAAACCCTGGGAGACATCCCTGCAAGAAAAGACATAATCTGGACACTGAGCTTTGAAGGCAAGCTGTATAATGAGAGCTGACTATATCTCAAAATCCATGTTAGCTTGAATGAACTTATGTAATAAACATTTATCACAGAACATATGTCACTGAGCACCTGCCAGACTTCAGGAATAGAGCCAACGCAGCTTGAATCGTATATGTATTAAAAAAACCCCAACTTGGCGGCAGGAGGCTGGCAGACGCTTTTACTAGAAAAATCAGAAGTGATTTTGAGAGGAGCAGAAATTTCCTGAAACCTCTCTCACTCCATGTGGGAATATAGCACTTGGAAAAAGCAAGAGGCTGATCAAGCTGTGCTGAGTGAAGGGAGTCGGACGAGCTCCTCTGCTCATCCCCTCTGGAATTTGTCCCTACATCCCCACTGCTCTCCTGCATGTGCTGCTGCCCATGGAGAAGTGCTCTGCTGGGGGCTCGTGCCTGGCTCTGCTCAAGCAAAAAGGCAGTGCTGGACAGTGCAGGGCAGCTGCTGGAAAAACAGCAAGCACAGGGCTGGGCAGGGCTGGGAAGAAGATCTGTGGTGAGACAAGTAAAGCTACCCAGCTCAGGGGGGAAGTTAGCACCCAAATCAAGCAGAATGAAGTGGCTGAGGGACGAACTGAGGCTGTGGGTGGAAGGGGGTTCAGAGCAGCAGTGTTCAGTAGAAACTGGTAGAAAGACAGGACAGCGTAGTGCAGGGGCTTGGGCAGGGTAGACTGGACCTCGTCTGGGATTTTCTTCCCGGGCTGGTGCTCCCTGAGGAGCAGACACAACACAGTAAGGAGCCAGGGGTAGGATATGTTTCTGCCTGATATGATGAGGATCAGGGCAAGCACAAGACTGTGCCAGCCATGAATTGCTGAACCCTAGACACGGGCTGGGTGTGAGAAGCTGGAGAGATGTGAAGCAAAGGTGAGAGGAGAGGAAAGGACCACCTTGCCTTGCCATTGATGGGCATGTCTGCTTTGTCCAGAGCTACCCTGCTCTCTCAGGCACCCACAGCAGGGCATCTGTGACAGCTCCATCCTGCTGGTTTCCCCTGCAACACAATTAACTCAGGCCACGCAGGAGATGAGTGGGACTGTCCTGCTCACAGGCCGTGTGTCAGCAGTGCTGGAGCAGGTGTGGGCATCTCTGAAAGGCAGTGCCTGTGCACTGAAGCCAGACCCTGAATTTCCTGTCTGCTTTATCACACTTGCAAACTGACAGTCAAACCCAGCCTTCGGGAGCAGGTTCTCCGGGAAAGATGAGCAAGATTTGCTTTGCAGCAGCTATCCTCATATTTTTTTTAAAAAACAAAAACTTGTTATGGGCTCTTCCTGGCAAAAGGCTTCAAGCCTGATGAACTCTGCAGAACTACCTCAGTTTGAGGAAGGGGAGTGAAGGTAAAGAGCACAGATAGTAGGGAAGAAGTCTACACCAGGAAACAAGTATAGGATAGGTCCTCAGAAAGCTGGTACTTCTTAAAGACCTGTCTAGGGTTGGAGCGGAGAGGAGAGAAGAGAGAGATCAACTGGTCACACTGTCCAAACTGCACCTGAGTAGATCCAGACCTCCTTTCCCTCCTGCTATCTAACTTCAGCACATCTCTAACTGCCATTATCATTGCCTCTGAGCACCGTGGGTTGTTTCAGTGCTTTTATCATGTCTTTTCCCTGCTGCAGGCAGTCCTTGCTTTTGCCTACAGCTATAAATGAGAAACAAAGCCTTGGGAAAGATTATCAGATGATAATCAGATGATTTCCAACTGACCTTTTGGACTGCTGGCCCTAACTGAAATGACCAGGGACTTGCCACTTGACTATTAACTAACCATCTGCCCTGTGTTTGGGCTAGAACCAAGAGCTTGGAAGCAGCCCAGCATGTGCCATGGAGGGTTTTGCCTGACTCCATTAATTTTGGTGGTCCTACAGTGAGTTAGAGGAGTGCGAGATCAGATCCAGTAAGTGCAAGACTGAAAGGAAGCAAGAGGAAGGAGAGAGCAGAAATGTGAGGAAGAGTGAGCAAGGACGTGTTGCTGTTGTCCTTCTGCAGGGAGCTGCTCAGAGGAGCCTGAGGCTGAGCAGCCTGGCTCAGACTCTCAAGGCACGCATGCCACTCATTTGCCTCCCCAAACGGCTGATCCCAGCTGCTGCACGGGAAGACAAGAGTCTATCTGGAGAGAAAACCCTCACTAACCACCTGATGGTACAATGCTAACGACAAATGATTCATTGTTATTGCAATTCTCCCTGCTGCACTGAATCCACGGGCAGTCGTTAGTGCTCATCCAGGCTGGCTCTGCCACAAGTGTGCAGTACTTACCTGGGTCAGAGCTTGCTTGCTGGTCTTTGCTAGTGTCCTGGAGTCACACCACTTGGGTTTTGTCCCTTCTCTGTGGAAATGTGAATGTTGATCCTGTCAGCATGTCAGATTCTGACCTGTATCTCACCACATGAATTGCTTCAATAAAACCCTGCTAAAGCAGAACTGTGATGATTCATGGTTGGGCATTTCTTCCACAAGTGTTGAATGTAGGCTAAGATTACAACAGATCTGGCATTGATAACTGCTTAGATTCAGGGTATTTTTTAATTTAAAATTAGGTTTTTAAAAAAAAGTCTTGTTGAGGATTTGTGGAGGAAAATCATACTTTGAACAACTACAAAAAATATATGGTGCAGAAAGGGAGGTTTTGACAAAGAAAAGTTCAAGAGACCCCTTTCTTTCTCTCTCACCTCACCTGCAAAAAGAAGTTGTTCCCCTCAACTCCCCCACTCCCCATTTTTGGATGAAGAATGTCTATTTTGAATAGCCAAAACTAAACAGAAGTTGAATTTCCCAGGTGGGAGCCAATTTTCCTCAGTGAGGATCTGATGTGGTCACTGAATGGCCCCTTCCAGCAGCACCCTGCTCATTTTACCATTTCTGGAATTGGGTGATTAAAGGGCAAAGCCTTCCTCTCTGCAGTGCTGCACCACTTGGAAGATGTTTTACTCATCTGCCTAACCATAACCTACATTGTGATAATTAATGAGTCAACACTTCTTTCTGCACATGACAGTGGCTGGAAACAGGTAAGGCGCCGAGATAGGCAGGAGGGTGACGCACCCACACAGACACCCCCAGGGCTGACTCTGCACTCCCACCACCCCAAGGAGTCTCCACTGGGGGTTGAACACGTGGGATGGACACAGCTCATCCACCACCTGTGACAAAAACACCCAACCCGCCAGCCCAGCGGAGAAAGAGAGGCATGAAAGCGAGAGGAAGTGGAAAAGATCAAGGCGAGAGTGTAAGACAACAAGCTCACCACCGGAAAACAATAAAAATAAAATTGCTCAGAAATAGCATAACTGACATGCAAAGGAGATCAAAACAGGCCCTCAAAATATATCTCGACAGGGGAGCAGGGGGCGTCCATGGTGGACACAGGGCAGCCAGAGGATACGCTGTGTGCGGTGGACAGGTGCTGGCTGTTTCGTGGCCACATCCACATCCTGCCTGGCATCCCAGATTCTGACCTACAGGTCTCTGGAGGCTTTTGTCTCCTGGGAGATGAGCAGTGCTTTGGGCCTTCCCCAGGGCACCAGAGCACACGAGATGTGGCTGGTATCTCTGAGCCAAGGGTGGTGTAGGGGCTCTGTCAGGAAGCAGGTGCTGTTCCCATTTGGCTCACCCCACTTGTCCGACCATTCCTCTGGTGCAAAGAAAATTTGGGTCCTGCTCCACTTGCCCCAGCACAGACTCAGAGCATGTACTGTTTGCATCAGCAAAGGGACTGGGAAGAAGGGAAAGGAGAACCCAGTTCTTCAGGGTTCACTTTACTGGAAAGGACAACTGCTCTCAGCTTGCCTTCATGAGAGTGCTGAAGTCTTAAGCTGCTGAGGCATTACGCATGCTTTGACCTTTAGGCAAAGATAAGGCTCCAAAGTCAGCATTGTTTTGCTGTAGGTTGCTCCTCTGCTTAGAGCTGAGCACACTCTAAAGCCTTTCTGTGCTGTGTCCCGGTGGGTTTCAGACTGCTGTGAGCACAGCACCAGGGAGCAGGATCATGTCCCGTGGCCCATCTCAGCTCTGCTTTTGCTCAGCAGCGTGACCAGCAGCATTCAACAAGCTCTGCTGCCTGTCTCTGAGGAGGTTCATTCTCCTGGAACTCCAAGCACAGACTAGATATCACAGCTGGGGCACTGTCCCACCACAGGTCCAGAGGAATATCTTTCATTCCATGCACAATAAAATAACCAACAGAGAAAGCACTCCAAGCATGGGTAGATCTTCAGAGGAGTCCTTTGGGCTAGTCTGCCCAAACTTGCAAGACCTAGTTGCAGGCTTGTGGCTGTTTTGGCAACTTTCCAGCTCCTTGTGAATCAGGGAACACTGGGACTGCCACTCAAGGACAGCAAACTGTTTAAAACATAATACCATATTCCCATCTGGTGCACTGAAATGCATGGATGCCCACAGACGTGTTATTCTTCATTCCCTCTAAAACAAAGCATGTGATACAGAGTTTTCTCCAAGGAGAAGAAGGGTGAATGAACACAGTCAGGGAATGTCATTGTGTTTCTTGAAAGCATAAAAGGTAGGGCTAAGTACTAGGGATTAATTTTTATAGCTGCTTAATGATGCTAGGGATTTTTAATATTATTGTTCCTGTATGTTAGCCAAGGCCAAGGCAACAGGAACACCGGAAGACCACCGGTTCATCTGGGCTGTGCCAGATGAAGGTTTATTTATGGGTTAAGAAATTCACTGGGACAAAATGCTGACAAGCATGGGACATGGTTGGGCTGGGGTCCACTTTGGGTGGCAGCAGGAACTTCCATCCTGTGGGTCCAGACATTGCTGACCAGAGTTGAGGGTAGTTCTAATCCTAATGCAAAGCTGCCTGACGGCCTTGAAACAGCTATCCAAAAATGGCCAGTCGACCTCCTTGGTCCTGCAAAAACACTGGCTGTGTCAGGGCTTTGACACAATGAAACACCACTTTCTGGACTTTAATTTTGCTGCCCTGGGTCATGAAATGGGGGAGCTGGACACTGGCAGCTTCTGCTCCTTGAATAACAACTCATGTTACAGTAAAGAAGTGACATGATCCTAAGTATGAAAGAACAATTTTTTTTTTATTCCTAGTTTCAAAAAGCAAGAGAATTATGCTGATGCATTGAAGGAAGTTTAATAAAATAAAATAATTAAATGCCTCAATCTAGATTTAGATGTTCTCACTTCTAGTGCTGGAGCTGGGAGCTGTTAGTCATTAATACTCATCTCAGGTAACTTCCACCACCCTCAGCCCCTCACCTGACGCATGCACACACTTGACAAAGATTGCTGATATCCTCTCTGAAAACTAATGAAATCACAGTGTGATATTTTGATTTCAAGGGCATCAAAGTGAAGCAAAATAATGATGGAATCGGGAGGCTCTGATACCACTGACACAACACAGCTCTTCTTGTCTCTAGATCTGAAAGCACCTTGAGAAGGAGATCCAAATCACCCTCCCTCTGTTCAAGGGAAACTGAGGCACAGCACTTTGCAGAAATGCATCCTGCATGTCTGGGATGGAGTCCAGCTGCTTCAGCCTCAGGCCAACCTAGCACTGACCACACTTCTCCTGGAACCGAGACGGGAGCTGCCATGGGCAGGAGATCTCTGTGTGTGTGCATTCTTGTGTGTTTGTCCGTGGGTACACAGGTTTTACAGAGAGAAGGATCCCAGACACAATAACAAACAAAGAGGAAATCAATTTAATGGTCAGCTGGGAAAGCAGATCCTGCCTTGGCTGCTTGGAGCTTAAAGGGCAGCAGTGGACACAGGAAAACACTTTCTAAAGGCTGGAACAGCAACCAGATTTCTTCTTGAGATTATTTCACAATATTTGTAGTTCTTGTTTGCTGCACAGGAGATTGGGTATGCAGAAAGGCCTGATCCACATTTTGTACTATTCAACAGAGAAGAATGCTCCTGCAGAAGCCAGCAGGACTCTTGCAGTAATTCATGAATTACTGATCTTCTGCAGAACAGAAATGGGAAAAGAAATTATTCTATATGTTTCAATAGATATTGTGGAAAACTGAGTGATCATTAGCAAATCTGCATATGGGGCTGGTGGTGTGCAGCAGAAGAACAGAAGGAACAGGTCTCTTCAGGTTATTAATAAAAGCAGCAAACATTTCCTTTACTTACTAACCTGAATATGTCCAATTTTTGTTGTGGGAAGAATTCTTTGCCCTGATGAGGATTATTACAAGATTCACTTTTATATGTGGAGATACTGCTGCCTCTGGGAAAGGTTTGCCCACACCCAAGAGATGCCCTGGATTGCTGTGAACCTGAAACTTAGCTAATCAAAAGTCTTTTTTTTGCCCCTTCTTCCCTTTTCCCTTGAAGGCTGGCTATGCAGAGGTGCTGGAGTAGCCATGGTGCTCCCTTAAGGTGATTGTCCCAGCCAGCACTGGGCTCTGGGATTCCCGTGCATCCAGGAAGAAGCAGAGCTCGAGGGGGAGGCACAACTTGCAGTGTTGTGCTGCAGTCGCTGCTGCTGAGTGTCTGTGGGCTCAAAGCCTCTCCGGATATCACAACAAGGTGACTCAAGATGACTGTGCTGGTGAGAAGTGTGATATCAAGAGCTGAGAGCCTTTGCCCCTGGAAAGTAGTGGGCTTAAGGCTCCAGGTTTGTTTCTGCCCCTTCCCCTCCCTCGGCAGCACTATGACTGAATCAAGGTGAACAGAGTCAGCCTCTCAGCCAGCTTGGAAACTGGGGCACAAAGAGAAGTGACTCACTCCATAGCTATCTACCAGTCAGAAACTCATCTATGGGACAGGAGCCTTGCAAGAAAACACAATTTTCTATAAGCAAGGTCAGCAGTTTTCTTCAGGCACTTAAGCCTGGGGCAACCCCTGTAGCTGGCAAAGTCCTCCTGAGTCCACAACCCCACCCTGAGCCTCTCCCTGCCCAACAGCTGTGCAGTCACCCTGAGTAAGGCAAAAGGAGGATGGCATGGTCTGGAGGCTGCTGGCAGCCTGTGGAGCTGGCAGAGCCATGCCCACTTTGGTCTTGGGCACCCGAGACATGCCTTGCTCTCAGCAGTGCCACCCCGAGCGAATGAGCCATGACTTCACAGGAACTACCTCGCCACAGAGCAGGGACCTGATTTCCTCACATCCCTGTGGTCCTCACACCTTCTTAGAGGATTCAAGGTTATTTGGCATCCACCATGCAGACTAGAGGTGTTTTGGTGCCCTGAGTCTTATCTGTAAGGCTTTGTCTCTTCTTGGTTTTGGTGCCAAAACTGACACCATCAAGAATGCTCCACTGCTGCTGATTGCTTTGGGAGCTCAGGCCTCGGGCTTTTCCCTGACAATTCTACCACTAGATCAATATCTGTGCTTGAACAAGAGCAGAGCACTCAGAGATACCTCCAAATGCAAATGGGACCCTTGCCAGTAATGGAGAATCTATCACGGCTCTCCAAAGTTGTGCCAGTGTTTAATTAAACCTCCTGATAGAAAACACATTTTTTATCTATTCTGCTTTTGTCTGGCTTCAGATTGTGGCTGCTGGATCTTGTTTCACCTCCTGTAATTGGGCAGGCTTGGTGTCATTCTGCTCCCATTGCACATCACCTTCCAGCAGGACTTCCCTGGACCACGGTTACACCAGGCTTTACTTTTCCCTGCCCAGAAATGTTGCTTGGGTGGGGGGTTTCAATCTCTCATTTGACATTTTAGATGCCAGGCAGGCCATTCAGAGGTGTGTGGGCATGGGTGAGGGAGCTCACACGTTTCCCCACGTCAGACTGACCATGCATTTCCTCTGGATATTCTGCACGTGCCAAATTTGTTTCTCACACTTCAGGCATGTTGTGAGTTCCCCTGCAGCTCTTGCAGAGATCAGGACAAAGCTAAGAATGCACTCAGTGCCCTTCACTTGATTTACTTCTTCAGGAGCTTTTTTTTTTTCTCTTCTCCTCCTCTGTACCTTTCTGGACCATGTTTCCTTTGAGGGATGGAATTGGTGCCCATCCCAGAAACACCTGGCAGAGGGACTGCAGCCGCTTGGTTCACCCTCATGGTCTGGTCCAGCTCATGCTCTCCTACATCACTTTCTAACATCCTGCTCCTCCCACGGGCAGCCCCTGCCTCCTGCTCTCCCTGCCTCTGCCTGGTTTCTCCCATGGAAACACAGCCCTTCACCTTCCTGGCAAAGCTGTGTCCTCGGGGGACACAGGCTGTTCGTCAGCCTGATGGATTGATTCAGTTTGACTTCCCCACACTCATTTATTCAAGTTTCCTAGAAAGCCTTTTTCACTGGGGGCTTCCTGAGAGAAGCAGGCAGGTGGTGTGTCCATGCACGTGTACGTGTGGGCCTGTGGCTGGGGAGCTGCGTGCCAGCCCCTGCTGTTCCCCCCAGCACTGGAAGAGCTGTGCCAGCCCTGTGCATCCGCGCGGCGAGGGCCGCAGGGATCTCGGCATTTGTAGAATGAGCATCTGGGAATGTGCATCTGATCCTCAGGCCACGTGAATGGGGGGCTAAAAATAATAACCAACTGCCACTCCATTCCTTGGCAGCATCTGGGAGAGTCTGTGCAGGGAGGAGGAGCCATCAACCTCTAACACTAGCCAGCAGCCTCCCTCTTCTCTGCAACCTGGGTTTGTGCATGTGAAAGGGGTCAAAGGCTGCAAGCCTATTGAAAAAAAAAAAAAAATCGTTTCTCTAGGGAAGGACTATGTTGTGAATTTTCTCCTGCTTTACCAATCTGCTGCTGTTCAGGCCTACAGAAAGATGCCCCAGTTTTGCTCTTGAAACCTCATTTTCCTTTTGCAGAGGAGCTGGCAAAGGGGCCCACTGTATCAGTCAAAAGGTGACAGTATTACTGAAGGAAGGCTGTGAAGATCATCCCTGTGAATATGAGTGGAGACCACCTTTTTAGAGCAGTCAGTGCCTTCCTCAGCAGTGATAAGCAGAGTCCAGCTGTAGCAGATCTGCAAGATTGCTGATGGGAACAGCCACTGCCTTGGCAATGTATTTTTGTACTTTCAGTCATCACCTTTAGCTATGCCCCTCTTAGCAGTGGAATTGACCAACTTTGTGGGCAATGGAGTCAAAAAAGAGTCACCTGTGGTGATAGCTTTGTTTAAACTTGCATATTCTGTAGGGTTTCTTGTCCTTGCTCCTAATAGAAAAATAGCTTTACCCAGAGATTTCTTTCAGTGAGCAAATACCATTTTCAACCAAGCAACAGCAGCAGCATATGGATCAAGTGCTGCACATCTCAGGGAGGAAAGCTCAGTAGTGTCCAACACAGCTCACACCTGAATTCCCTGTGGTCCTGCAAAAGGGCTGGGCAGCTCTGGAAAAGCACACTATGATTAAACCTCCCTGTAACTTGTTTCTTCCACTGTAAAATCAAATTAATATCACCCCCGAATTTCTTGGCAGAAGGTAGGCAAATCCTGCACAGGGATGCAGACAGCAGCACAGCCTGGCTGTGGTCCTTGGTGGATGCTGACTCAGTGCCATGAAGGGAGTTTGTTTTCCTTTTTCTCCCTCCCTCAGCCATCTCTACTGCCTCAGGGGGCTCTGGAATGAGCAAGGACTGAGTGGTTTCTCTCACGACCTAAAGATCAGAGAAATGAGCAAGTCCTAGCAGCTGTTGAACAAGGAGAGAAATGTTCCCTCCTGTACCAGGAGGAACATGAGCAGGAAGGTATCAGAGAGCAGAGTACTTCCACAACAGGTTTATCACAGATCCCATGGCTCCCTAAATCTAGTGCTGTAGCATTTCAGGCTTGCAGGTGGGATAACATCTCCGGCGCTGGGAAATTTGTTTTGTGGGCTGTCTGTTTGTGGGCTCACAGGCTGTTCAGAGCAGGTTCTTGTACCAGCAGGCAGCAGTGGCTATAGGTGGGCTGCTCCATAACCCACACACACCCCTGGCTGGAGGCAATGGGAATAAAAGCATGAAAAACAATTTGCTGGGTCACATAGCCACTGAATGCTTGTCCCTCCTGCTTCCCTAGAGAGCCAAACAAACCCTGGGAGCATTAAAACCTCCCAGCATCCTAGAGGTGGATTGGCATCTTTGGGATGACTCCACTGCCATGCAAATGAGCATGAAGATGCCTCTGCTGTGGCCTGGTTTGTACCAAGAGAAAGATCAAAGCACCACCTGCTCTATGGAGCAGTGTGGGGTGTGTGGTGGTGGGAGAGAAGGGGTGCATTGCAAGAGGGATTCAGGAGCACCAGCCTGCTGCATTTGGCCTTGGGAAATGCCTGACTGGATTGAAGCTGTAACCATCACCAGGATGTGTCAAGACCATCCTTGAAATCCTTGTGTGAAATTGGGTCTCCTGGGAAGGCAGCCAGGAGCACAGGGTATATAATGCCATGGCAGGTAGGGAGCAGCTTGACTCACACCTGGGCTGGGTCCCCAGGCTGCGATAGACTCCCACCTTGGGTGGGTCGGGTTGCAGGTGCCAGGTTCTGTGTCCCAAATTCTGAGGCAGTCTGGATGCCTCACTGGCAGAAGGCCGTGTGGGGCAGAAGACAGCCAGCAGCCTGATGGAGGAGACTCAGCTTGGCAGGGAGATCAAGGCCCTGGGAGTGGGAAGGAAAAGGACAGGAACCAGGAATGAGAACTGGGCTGGGATGGGGTGTGGAAAGAAGAGCTCAAGGGAAACATCTGAGAGTCTTTCTGTGGGAGGATGAAATTTGGATTCCCTGGAGCTGGCAGACCCATTGAACCCTGATCCAGATGTTTCCCATGAAGGTTCTGCAGCATCCCCATCCCTGAGCTTTGCTGTCAGCAGTACGCAGGGATCTGGGGAATGAGAGTAAGAGCTCTGCAAGCTTTGGCACCTCCCAGCTGGTAGGAAACCCTGTGGAGGAGAAGCCCCATCTTCTTTGCCATTTGCCTATACAATCGCAGATCCAGCTCCTGGATACTTTACATTGCATGGGAAGGAGACAGGCTGGAGAAGCACAGAATACCCAGGAGTGGAGGAGTACCCAGGGCAGTATTAGAGAATCAGGGATGGGAGTAGGAGGGCCATTGAACATAGCTCTGAGTAGTGTGGCAGACCCTGACATGCTTAATTGCTGAGAGAAAGGAGAGGTGAGATCAGGATGTGCAAGTGACCGTGGCATTTCTGCTGCATGTGGTCAAAAATGGTGTATTTCTCCACCACTTTTCTCCTTATTCTTCCAGCCACTAAAAACATTCACTTTTTATTTGTAAGTGTAAATCTCTGCATTGGGCAATCTGCTGCTGACTCTGGGGTTGGAATCCCTACACCCTTCCATGCTTCCCCGGAGGGAGGCGAGCTCCCTGCACACACTATCTCCTCTCCCATCAGCTATGAATCATGGACCATCAATGGCAGCACAAGCAGAGGGAGAGCAAGAGGTAATTAAAATCCTCAGGGAGTGCTGCAGCCATCTCTCTGTGCTAAACCGGTTGAGGCTTTCAGCTTTTCATTAAAAAATCCCCAATTTCCTACTGAAGAAACAGGCGGAAAATTTCTGACTATGTAGTCCCCAACCTGTGGCCAAGCCACAGATTTACTGTTGCTTCCTGGTTCCAAACTCAAGAACCTGTCTAGCCAGGGAGTGGTGCTCAGAGCTGAGCCTCCGGGGGTCCTTCACCACACCAGCCCAAACCATGGCCCCCAGCAGCAGCACCATTCTGCTGCATGTTCCTGAATCCAGATCACCCAGTCCCTCCCACAGTGCACCCTAGGAACAGCTCGGCATAGACTTACACCTCTGCACAACATGAATCATGTCCAGCGAGTCTTGAGCTGACCCTTGCAAGGAGTTCCTGAGGCACTGCATGAAAATTATTTATGGGTGGTTTTTATTGCCTGTAAAAGGATGTAGAAATCGGGCAGCGCCCTTGTGGTTTTCTTCTGTCAAATTATGATCAAGGTTGCTATTTTGCTGCCCAAATATTTAAGTGTGAGACAGAAATCTTTACAAGGGCTACCACATTCCTTAGGTTATCTCTATTGGTCCTGCCTGGGCCTATAAATACTAGAGGGACTACCAAAGTAAATAACACATTTGCCTGCACATATGTTGCTCCAGGGGAACTCCTATTTCCTGCACCACAGAGGTCAGTAGGTCAGGGACTTACTTGCAAATCAATAGAAAATTACCTTTCAAGTGACACCTGCATTAACCTTTGATTCTTGTTGGTCTAGATGAGGTTAAGGCCACCAGTCCCTGTAGGGAGAGTTTTCCATTGCGCCTGAGATTTATTTGCATTATGATTTATTTGCATTATCTGTTTTCCTCCTTGATCTTTGGAATTGCTGTCACAGTTCCCACACAGCATGCAGAGCCGTTTCCCTGCACATTGGTGGGGAATGGCAGGAGATACACAAGACTGTGCTTTTTGTTGACAGGTGTCAGAAACAATAAGGAAAATGTATATGTTTGGAAATGAAGAGGAAACTAAAACAAACAAGAGGAAGTAATTATGAAGACCCACTTGTCAACATAAACCTTTTCTATCCAAAAGTTGGGTCCTGAGCTCAGTCATTAATGACAGCCATAGGAAAGTGAATGAGTTGTAAAAATCAAATTCACTTGTCATTACAACTGAGCTAGAAAGAAAAGTGCTGGACTCCACAGCCTCTAAATTGGTGTGAATCACTGGTTATTTTCATCAGGGGCTGGTTCACACCTTGTATCTCTTCTAGCTTGCATGAAGAAATCATCTCATGTTTCAAATCTGCTTGTTTCTGTCCATCCCTGGCATTGCTGCAAGGCTGTGCTGGTCGGTCAGGAAGAAAGAGCTTAGCAGAGTGTCCTGTGCTCGCCTCAGCTCTCATTCTCCCATGGCAGTGCCAGTGTGTTACAGCTCAGTATCACCTCTCACCTCCATCTCCCCTGGCCAGAACTGCATTTAGCAAAGGCTTCACAGTCCTGCCCCAGACATGTCAAAGGGGTCCTTGGACCCTGTGCTAGATGCTTTCCACATAAGCCAATTAATATGGGAATTTGGTTGTGACCCCTTTCCCTCTCCCCTCTCGTAGAGGTTCTAAGACACCCTTTTTTTGGGTATTATTAGGCTCCAATTGTCATGCAGGGACTCCTGGACACAAATCTCTTTCCATCACTTCAGATGCTGTTTCTCATTGTATGAAGTGACTACATCTTTTGTTTGTTTCTAATTCCTCCTTTGCACCCCAGAGAAATGCTACTTGGCTGCTTTGCTGCTGGTGGAAATCCTTCTGCAGCGCTCTCTGCAGACATGAGGGATGTGGTGATCATTGGAAAATAGCTGACGTGTCTCAGACAGCTCCTGCAAGGGCTGAATTCCCAGTCAGCCCAAGCAATCCTGTCAGGGAGAGTGAGATGCCCAGTGGGCCTGAGATAACACTGAGCAACGCTCAGCAGGCAAGAGGGCACTGTGCCCTCAAGGCACTGTGGTGGTCTGACAAAAATCCACTGGCACAGGCCACCACTCTGCCCTGCCACCCTTCTTTGGTCCCTGGGAACATCCCGGGTGCAGGGGGGACACACAGCTCTCTGAAGCTCGACTTCCTGTTGCTCTGGGCATGTGCATTTTTGGCCGCTGGCTTCTGGTTGTCACTTGGGACCTGTGGGTGCTTCTAGAAAGCAATTAACAGCCAGAATTAAAATGGGCAGACCATAGGACTTGGCACTCTGCAGTTGGCAAACACTCCCTGCCCCTCTGGCTTACTTCAAGCCCTGAACCTCGCTGATTGTATCCTGTTAACAGGCTTTAGTTCTGGATGCCGTTGAGAGCCTGCCAAGCACAATCTGTAGGATGTTTTAATTGGAGCAGAGAACAGTAATAAAAAGACCTTTGCCTGAGCCCTGCAGATGAGGCTAAGAGGAGGGGAGGACTGTGCTGCTGTTGGGTCACTTCCCTTGAGCTGCCCTTGTTAGAGGGAATGGACCTGAGGTCCCAAATTGCTTGCCAGCCATCTCTTCTGCCTGGCCTCTTTGTGCACAGCAGAAATGTGCTCTGACCACCCAAAGCCACCCAGGCACAGCAGCCCTGAACAATTTGCTCTGGCTTCCTGAAACCAGGGGAGCAGTGGCGCCCCAGAGGGTCTCACCTGGGAGGCTGGAACACCTGCCTGAGGGCCCAGCACACAAATGAGAGGTTAAGACATTCCCTTCCTTCAACTGCCATGGAAACAGATATCAAGAAGCACCTCGAGAAGAGCTTGCAATGTAATGTCCTCCTCAGCCCACTTTCATTCAATTGATTTCACTTTTCAAGGATCTTCCTGAGAATCTGAGGTGACCAAATCATCACCTCTTTATGCCACTTTTGAGACACTCGCCCTCAGCAACTGAAGCTAAATCACAGAGCAAGACTGGGCCAAGTCTGTGCTTTGTCCCAGAGGTTTTTTCCCAATGAGTCTGCTGATCTGCAGCTCTGATGGTAAAAGCTAGAGCACTGGGACTGCTCTTCCACCTGGGAGCCTCAGCAGGCAGCAACTGTTTTCTGCTTTCCACCCTCCTTTCCTTTCAGTGTCTGCTTTGAGTTGCTCGGTGTTCTTGCTGTGCAACATCACACAGCACCTGCATCTGCTTCACAAAGGGTTGCATTTGCACGGGGGTCAGAGGGTGCCCCTCCAATCTGCTGACCACATGCTGTTCAGTCAGCAGGAGAACACCAGGGGGACAGGCTTCAGTATAACAGCAATAAAATCAGTGCTGCCCCAGATTTCAAAGGAGTGATTGCCAAGGAGCAGTGGGTCCACACAGTTCCTCAAGGATTGGGATATGTGGTCACTGTGGGCTCAACAGGCCCTGCAGGTCCCATTTGGACTGGAAGCAAGGTCAGGAAGAAATCATCCTAGATTATATGACAGCAGATCAGAAATCTAGTCTTGGGCCCCCTCCCATATCCCAGCCCTGCCTGGGATCCTTACTGAGGGCAGCAGGGGTGGCACGGGGGCAGGTGGGGCTGTGCGGGGTGGGGAGGGTGCTGGGCGTCAGTGTGGGAGCCCAGGTCACAGCACCCCATCCATGCTGAGTGAAAGCACAATGTCTGACCCGCTGCCACGCAGCGGCACGGCGGGACCTGCCGAGGGGGAGCACGGCCGAGGGGCTTGACTGGGACCTCAGTTTCACTTCCTGCCCTGTGTGGGGAGACATCATTAAAAATATCTGACTAAGGCAGACTTCTCTGCTCTCAGTATTAGTAAGCCCTCCTTGCTCCCCAGGCCCCTGCAGTGACAGTGGTGTGGGCAGAGCTATTTCACTTTCCCCCGGCTTGCAGGCTCACAGGTGGGCAGGCAGGTGTACAGCACTGCGCACCTCCTGGCCTCGGATAGCCTTGCTGGAGAATAATCCTTTATCCAACAGACCTGGGGGCTTTTCCCCAGCATCTCAGTGGGTCACAACTTCTTAATCCTCAGAGAGGTCTGAGGAAACCAAGTCAGGGTAATGTGGATGACACTGAGGGCCATCAGGTGAGGATCAGGTCCCAGGGATGCTCAGAGCAAAGGAAGGTTTGGGACCCTGCTTGCCAGGCACAGCATAGCTGGGCTGCACAGCTGCCTCCTGTGTGGTGCTGCAGAGAGGGAAATTGAGACAATCTCACTCCTAATCATCAACAGATTGATCACAAACTGATTTTTTCTTGGATTAGTATGGTTACCATGAAAGATACAAGCATTTTAACATCTGCCCCTACAACTGCCATATTTGTTTTAATGACCACTAATGTGTTGACTAATGTGCACGGTACTTTACAAATCTCTAACATGCCTTTTCTTGCCAGAGTAACTTGCACCCAGTGTACATACAGACATTGCAGCTTAGAGGAACGCTGGTTTGTAATTTGGTGTATCCTCTTGCACACGTACCAGGTGCTGTGGTGCAATTACATGCTCTCTTTGCAAAGGCAATATTAATTAATGCTTCTGCAGAAGCCTGGAAGTTGGGAGTGGGACAGGACACGTGAGGTGAGCTAAAGCCAGGGTTGAATGGCTATCAGAAGCTCATATCTGAAACAATCAAGAGAAGGCACAGCAGGTCACCTGGAAAGCCTGTTTTTTCTTGCTTTTCCACTTTTGCATTACTAAAGCTTTTTATTGATTTCACTGCAGATAAAGACATGAATACTACATCTACATGGTCTGTCATGAAGGCCAATGTTTCATTCCAAGTTTCCAAACTCCAGACTCACTGACTCTTGGGCTAGATCCATTTATCTTGTGTATTTTCTGCCTATCTCCAGTGCCATTCTTCCAGCTCTACTGATGACAGATACGAGATCCCATAAGAGGTTGGATTAAATTTCAAAATGGGTGAGATTAACCTGGGGCAAAATACCCACACACCACCTAAGATCTCAATCCCTTGAGTTTTATTGCTGCAGAATATTCGTGTTTTCACCCTGTTGGTGAAACCAGGTGACAACTGCAGATGGGAGGGTGCTGATATTCATATTGGGCTGCAGGTATGTGGAAGCTGCCATATATCTCCATGAATAACTTGACTGGTGTTGTTGGGCTCTGCTCCCAAAAGCTCAGGTGAGATGGCATTCCATCAGAAATGCTGAGCTCTTCTTGCAGATACATGGACACCATCGGAACCCTGAGTGAGGAGTTATTTGCAGAGACAGATCCAGGAGTAGATGTGAAGGGTGGATGGAGCTGCTCACCCATGTCACCATCCAGAGGGAGGTCAGTGGTACTGACTGGGGCTGATCAGAACTATTGCCTCCCTGGAACAGGCTGTGCCTGTGGGGATAGCCCTGGCCACTCTCCCACTGCTGTCACTTCACATGGAGCCAAAGAGATGGGAGCAGGGCTGGCACCCCATGGGAGGACACTGTGGAGGAGGCACCCAGAGCATTATTTCATGGTAGAAGAAGAAGCTGATTAATAAGCCCAGAGGTGCTGGGTTGAGCCTAATCTGCAGAGAGAGAGGGTTTTCAGTGAATCCACTCTCATTTTTCCTCACAGGAGTGACATGATGGATAGCAGCAGCAGTGGAATCACTAATAGGGCAAGTTATTTCCTGCACAGGTAGATCCCTGAATTTAAAAACCTGGGGACAACTTTTTTGGGGGATGCTGCAGAGCAGGAGCTGATGCAGACAAAGCCCTTCAGAGTGAACATACAGCAATGCTTTCCTGGACATAAAATCTTGATGGGGATGTGCCTTTGGAGGCTGGAGGACACCTTATGCATTCAGCAGTGACCCCATCCCCTCCTGCACAGGTTGGTCCTTCAAAGCAGAAGAAATTGGTCAGAGTTTGGGGGTCATTTTTGTACAAGGTAGCCAGGAATTAGTGAGAAGTGGCTATTTTCAAAGTTTAATTTAAAGGAGGTGGGCATTTTGCATATGATTCCATAAAACACAGGAGAGATCTTCCTTAATAACACAGATTTTTAGGAAATGTGAGGCTTCATGTGCTGTTTCCATCACTCCAGGGTGCTGCAGGTGTGTGGAGTGCTTAGGATGCTTCAGGGAGGAAAGAGGAAAAGAAAACCTTCTGGGATGAAGTGGTTTTTGTTCAGCTAATCAAAGCTCCTCAGAGCCAGGACAAAGCATCCAAGACCTTTCTTTTTTCCCATTATCAAATGAGAGAGGTTTCTGTTGTTCTGTTGTTCACTTGCAGAAGTTGCAGGTTGCTGTTACCCTGAAACCCTGGGCAATCCCCTGCTCCAGAGCAATGCCCTGTGCTGAGCAGTGAGCTCCTCCAGGCGCTGGTGAAGGACATCTGTCAATCAACACTGACTCTTCACTGGCCATCCTGAGCAAGAACTGCTTCAGCCAAGTGTGGTCCTGGCCTGCAGACTCCAGCCCCAGGGCCAGGACCCACTTCCCAGTCTACCCATCTTCCTGCCCTGACCGAGGGTACAGGCCATGGGCTTTGGACAGGAGAGCTCGTTTGCCTGGTATTGGGAGAGCCCTGGCTAGCAGTCCAGGGGTGACTGGTCCATGCAGGATACTCTGAGTTGGTGCACCATTACCTCCTCCAGCCTTTCCAGGGTGGGAAAAAATGGGTTAAGGAATGTGAGTGTCTGTGTGAGTGTGTGTGTGTCCATGTGGGTGCAGCATGTGTGTCCCAGTGTGTGAATAGAGGTGAAGAACACGCCATGTGAATGAGGATGGGGACTTGGAAAGGAAAAACCACCACAAAACAGAATTCCTTTACCTGTTTTTCTCATAAAGTAACATGAGTATGTTTCTGCTAAAGCAGCCTCCTTTCACAGCAGCTGCATTTTGAAATTACTTCTTCTTAACAAATCCATCTGCCTGCTTTTTAATAAGCAGGGCTTTCCACCATTGTATATGTGCGAGGTCTGACCTTTTCATAGGAAAAAACATTCATAACCAAAAACTATAAATAGAAGCCCTCAGACTGGAGCAGATCAAGATGTAGGTTTTGTGACTTTTTAAAAAAAAAAAACAAAAAAACAAACCCCAACATAACATGGGAGGGAAAGAAACAAGCCCTTTTAAAAAGTTGTAAACTTCTGTTATTGCCTTAAGATTACTTAATATTTACTGAAACATTTAATGAAAGACTCAACAGTAAGGCTTACAAGACTTCTGTATCAAAGCAGGTATTTTTACAAAGAGAAGGGAAAAAAGATTTGAAATATGTTTAGTTTAAGAAAAAGGTTATTTCCTCCAACTACGTAACAAAAGCTTTATAAAAGCCTTGTATTTCTGGGGTAAATCAGGTTTTGTATTTTATTCATGTTCTGGTTCTGCAAGCTCTCATAATATACATGTAACTTTGCTCCTGAGTACAGACACTTAGCCTTCAAAGGGACAACTCGTGTGAGAAAAGCTGATCATTCATTGTTTCCACTTCAAGCCATATTTGGTCCTGTGTTTAAAGTCCTAGATGCTGAAGGTAGGTGATTATATAAGAAACTCAGCTTTCTTTAAAAAAATTGGTGGGGGGAGGGAAAGTAACTTCTAAATCTTGTAGTTGAAGAGGAAGCTTGAAAACATGTACTCCACAGAGCTTCAGAGCCAGGAGGCAAATAATAATGAAACAAATCTTCCATCTAAATCTGCTAGTCACAGACATTTCTTGATTGGGAACAATATTTGTCAAGTGTACGACAAAAGAGTTCAAGAAAGGGGAGCAGGAAATGATCAGTGCAATTGTGGTTTATTTGAGCCACGGCAGCAAATCACAGTTGCCACATGCAAAGACCCTTGGTGGATCTGCTCACAGATGCTCTGAAGAGCTTCACTTAGCAAACACTCAGGTATGTCAAAGTGAATCAAGAGGAGGCTTTGGTTAACATTCATTTAGCTCATCTGCTGTATCCCATGCCTCAGATTCTAGGAGATGCATATCTCCTCTGATATTTAATACAGCACAGAAAATAAATCAACTTGCCTGGTGCTGTCAGCATGGAAATAAAAATAAGATGTTAGCGGTAGCCACTGAAAGGTGCAGTGGCAATACAATACTTCGAGTCTCTCTGTTCCTTTTTTATATACTTCAGCAGCCTGAGAAACAATTACACTGATCCATATTTCATCAGGCATTGTGGGCTGAGCATCTTTTACAACCATTGTGTAGCTTCTCAAGTGTTGGCTACAGCTTCCTGAGAGAGGTATCCTTTTGCTGGAACTGCTCAGTGCCAGGGTCCTTTCTCCTAAGCAGCAGCACCTCACCATCACTGCTCATAGCATAGCACAGTGACAGCCTTCCCTTGAGCTGAGCACCTCTGGCACCGTGGCACTGCTTACGTGAGGAACCAAGTCAAGCGGTTTGCCCGACACTCACAACAAAGAACTTTGTCTCTTTTCTGCTGCAAGGCATTTTAGGATGAGTTTATGTCACCACTTCCCTGACAGCTATAAATATTTTTTTTAGTATGTTGGAAATGGGAAGCTACTTAGAAATCATAGAGATGAGAGAGGGGAACAGTGATTCCTGCAGAGATCTCTGTGGGCACAAGCACGTGTGCACACTCACTGCACGTAGGGTTTGCCTCGTAGCTTCATTTCTCCCAAATGATGATGACCTGTTAGCCAAAAGCCTCCCAGGCAGGAATGTTTGAAATGTTTTTCAGAAGCTGCAATTGCTGCAGACATATCAAGACCCAAAAGTCACGCAAATGACACACAAACCCTTGAGGCAGCCAGGAAAAACATCATGAGTTGTGCCTGGGTGTTTGAAGAGAGGGGAACCCCGCCATCCACGTGCAGAAAAGTGGGGCACAGATTTTGCCTAGCACCTGCTGTGTGTCTGCTCTCCGTCACTTGGGCTGGATGCCAAGATGGAATAGGGACTGTCCTTGAGAGAACTTGAACTCTACCAGAGATGCCTGTTTTTAAAACCCAAAACATTCCTTTCTGCAGAGCTGCCCTTGGAGTGGTCATTAAGGTGAAATCTGGGCCTGCGGAAGCTGATGGAGAAGTCCCCATGGACTTTGGTCTGGTCCAAATTCCACCCCTTGGGTTTGACTGCTGTCCAGCTTCTGCCTAAGCCTGAGCCTGGCCTGCTGCCCTGCACTGAGTTTCCTTCTGCAGCCATGGAATGGGGCCTAGGTTGTATCTCACCAATAAAACAAACAGAATTATATGATGCAAGGGTGTTTGAGTCGTGATTTTCATCAGCGTTTCCTTTTCACTAGCTCAAAGTCTAGCTTGAATGCAGCCTACTATTTCAGTCCACAAGAAAAGGCTACATAGAAAATAGGCTTTTAATCAGATGCTTTACATAAACCATGGGCTTTACTAAAAGCTGATCCATTTTGCTCTTTTTCACTCCTACAGCAGCGACTCAGCAGGAAGACATTAGAAGTTTCAGTACTTTCATCTTGTCTCAGAACATTTAAGGTGGAGAGAGCAGGCAATAATAATAATAATAATAATAATAAAATAATAATAATAATAATATAATAATAATAATAATATAATAACAACAACAACAATTAAATCATTCACCACAACTGATTTATTAGAGGAATTTTGCCACGTGGACATGATAAGTCATCCAAAAATAGGTAATGATTTCCTGAAATGTATCTGAAGTGCAGGATTATTTGCCAAGTAAACTACACCAAAAAAATTCCTCTCACTGTTAGTCGACAGCGCTTTTATTTTGAGTTGTTTTGACTGAGTAGCAGTGTGGTTCACATGGTGAATATCTCTGTCTTGATTGGGAACCGGGGCAGGCACCCAACTTTAACCGTGTGCCAGATGTCTCCTGGCTGAAGGCAGCCATTAATGCATGCTCAGTCTAAGGATACATGGGGAGGTTGATTTCGGTGGCCAGTCTGTGTGCCAGTAACACAGAGGCCTTTTGGCAGCAACGGGCTCAGTGCTGTCCTAAACCTGGAGATGCTGCAGTGGGGAACAAAAGTGACATTTTAACTGCACTTCCTGAGATTCAGATGGGTTTGGGGGGGTTGTCTCAAAACAGCCAGGTAGGGGATGAAATTGTGAGGATGAAATAGAGCCCTCCTTCTGTTTGAACAAAATAAATTGTGCTCTCCCTTTGCTTTTGACCCAGCCTTACCTAGTCCTGGCTAGAACCTGGTTTTATATTGTCCTTGTGGAAGTTGCCTGAGCCCAGTGTTGAGTTGCTGGTGGGGATGAGAAAACTCTTTGTACGAAGACCCTCTCAGTCAGATTAAGGTAACTCAAGCCCACTGATGTCAGTTGGAAGCCTTTCAAGGTGTGGCAAATAACATGAAATTCCAGAAAAAAAGAGGTAAGAGAAGTTTGTCAAAGCCATCACAAACGAGATTTTTGTCAAAAGATCAATCATCTGTCCCACTGCTTTCTTTTGAACTCATCCCACAGTACGGAGCAAGGAGATCCTTGCCGATTTGGACCTCAGAGTTTATTGCAATCCTGTGCTGCGTGTGGGAGAGCAGGAAACTTCCCTGCTGTGCTCGGAATTGTAACTCTATAGAATTGTTTATACGTGTGGGACTTATCCTGTATGAGAAGTGGGGTAAATTAGACTTGAACAAAGCCAGCACATCCACCCTAGGGAATTACTCTGCCTGCCTGTCACTCTAATGCCTACTCTGTCACCCTAACTGCACTAGTTAAAGAAAAACACACTCTTGACCAACATACAAGTATGAAAATGCAAGCTTTTCTGCTTTCTAAGGTTCTGACAGAACAAAGGTGATTTAACTGGATAGTAAATTAATTTCTGCATGCATTAGGACTCTTTAAACAGCCTGAACAGTATAAAAGAGCTTTGGGTTCACTCAGAATAAGCCTGAATAAATTCAGAAGGCCATATTTCTTTATGCAGCACATAATCATTTCCAAAGCATCTGTCATAAAAGGGGATTATTGAAACAGATTTCCTAGTGGATAATTTCCTGCCTGTCCCTTGCACCTTCAGCTGAGGAAGCTGAATGCAAAACTCATGGTCACCAGGGTGAAAACTCCATTCATCTCAGTGGACTTTGGCTCAGGTCTGAGATATCTGAGAACAAATACAGAGAATTTGGGTTTCTGGAGCTCAGGACAGCACTGTCCCTGTTTGACACAGAACAGTGAGACCAACATGCAGCAGAGCTCCTTCCCACGGCCATCATGCTGTGGTCCCCATTCTTGTTCAATCCTCTCAACATAGCCAGTGTGACATGGGGTGATGGCAGTGATAGGAACATGGATCTGTGATCCGGGAAATGGATCTCAAACTTACACAGTTGGAGATTACAGGAGCAATTCACTGTTCAAGTGCTGTGGCTCAGGATGGGAAACCTCCTGTTCAGCTGGGCCTTCCCCATGTTTCCCACTGTCACCCCTCCCCTGCTCCACCACAGCAGATCACAGCAGGGTTAATTAATGTGTCTCCAAGAAGGACGTAAAGATGTGTAGTGAGTGTCTAGGGAAGCTCCTCACATTGCTTTCTTAATAAAAATCACTCTCTTATATCACAACACATGAATCTCCTTTCCCACAGGACCTGGGACAGCTGATGCAGTGGGTAGAACCCTGGTGCTACCTGAGGGAGCTGTTGCTGACTTGAGTTGAGAATGAGATTGTCAGTGAAATGAATTGATGGTTTCAGTTCCAGATCTGGTGAACAAATTAGAAAAAAACAAAAAAAAAAAAAAACCAAAAAACCCAACAACAACAAAAAAGCCAACCAAAAGTGGGCTGTGTAATTAATTCAATGCTTCGTCTCAGGAAGCCACAGCACAGAAGGTGAGCATGGGGACTCATATCTCTTGCCCTTCAATACCAGCTCATGCTCCCCAGCTGCAGGAGGCAGGAGAGGGAGGCAAGGACCCTGCCTGCAATGCTGGCAGCACCCAGGGCCCCATGGGGTTTGCTCCTGTGTCCCTCCTCAGGGAAAAAGAGAAACACCAGGGAAAAACAGTGAAGTGGAAAGCAAACCTCTGTCTTGGTAAGATCTCATTCATCCCAAGACTGACTGAAATGATTCAGATATAAATATTATCATACCAGAGCCTGCTGGCATTTTCATTCAAGCACAGCATACAAGGGAATTTTGGTTAACCCTCCCATGGCCTGAAGATGTAGGAGGAAAGCCAGATTCATGAGAGCTGTCAAGTCAACATCCTTCTATCTCCAGCCAGTTACACCAGTGTGAGTGTGCCATCTGAGGAACTGCAGCTTTCAAACGTTTTAAAAGTATCCACCACATCCCTGTGAGAGAAGTAAAAAAACACCTCTTTCAACGAAGAGAGAGAAGGGGACACGAGATAAAAATGTAAATTTAGGAGCGTGGTGGCAGAGCACTGGGGAACAGGCAGGAGCTCCTGGCTGGTGGGAACACAGCCTTCCTGAGCAGCCAGTCAACAGGACGAGGAGCAGGAACAATGAGCTAAGCACTGCAATGGAAACAAACACCTTTTTTTAGGCTCTCTGCACCAAGCTGCTGCTGCTGCTACTTTTATCAACCCATTCATTTGGGAAGAAAGCAGTGCAGCAAAACAAGGTGCACACACAAAGCTGCACGCTGTGTCTGAGCTCACATCAGCCAAAAAATCCAGTTGTTAAAATATTTCATTTATTGGTTTGGGATTGCAGCAATCTTACATGATGTTAAATCTTTGGAAACTGGATACAGCTGAGTTAATCCTTCTGAGCAGGACATGGATGATCCACAAGGGGACTGAGCACCACAAGTGGCTGTTAACTTCTTCTGGGCAGCCCAAGCCTGACCATGCAAGTCTTCCATGGATGCTCATGAGCTGTTTTACAGACAAACACATACACACGTGCACATGAAACCCCCTGGCAAAAACAATGGTTGTTTTGCATGCCAAATGTGTCAGTTGCATTTCATTTTACGACTGAATTCATTCTCAAGTCACGAATGAAAAAAAAAAAGAAAAAAAGAAAAGCAGCATAGTGAGTGTTTCAATTTAGGGCATTAATTTTGCATTCCAGTGTAGAGGGAACCCAACAGTCTCAAACCTCGGAAAAAGGCACTCCACCTCTGCTTTATGGGCAATTTCATTCTGTTTGTGTTTCCAGAGCCTACTTCAAAGCACAGATGCATTTCAGGTAAATAATGACAGCTTCAGAACAAGTTTTCCTTGTAAAATAAATCACCTCACTAATGAAATCACAGGAAAAATTCAGAACAACTTGATATCCATCTGCCTCAAATCAAATCCTTCTATTTATATGCTATAAGTAGGGGCCTGATTCCTCTCACAATCAAATCAGGGGTGAAACTCCCACAGATTCCAGTGGGAATGGGGTCAGCTCGTAATGCTTTCTTGGTGACCATGGCCTGAATTTAGGTGAGGATGCCCTGGTCCATCCAGAGTGAGGTAGAGAACGTGCCTGTGGGCGCAGCACCAAACAATGGGGTCAGACTCAGAAGAATATGAAGCACCCTCCCTCAGCACAGAGAATAGTTTCTATAGTTTCCATATTTCCTTCCTGCTCATGTCAATCATGCACAGGGGAAAACAATGAAGAAACACGAAACTCACATGGAATAAAGTATAGGGAATCTGAGAGCCACATGCTGAAAAGAAGTGATCACATCAGAGATGGAAAGTATTGACTGTCTGGACTGCCAAATAAATCAGACTAGCCTTGGGCACTTGGATCTATACCTGTACTTACCTCTTTACCTCAAACCTCAAGGGCAAGCTTTCCTTTTGCTTTGGAGTCTGGAGCTGGGCAAAGGCTGCAGTTCTTGGTCACCTTCATGTGCACTGCTGAACCACTTTGCCTCCCTGCAGGCTGCTGCCTGCTTCGAGAGACACTCCTCTCAGATCCCATCACCCTTTCCAAAGGTTCAGCTGTGGTATGAGGGGAGCTAGATGTCCACTTGGCTTGGCAACAGAGAAAAAAACTGTACTTGAACCTGGAAATTTACAGGAATGCAGAGCAGCCCTGTTGCTAAGCCAGCTGCAAACCTGCTTTGCTCGGGGCTCTTCCCTTTGTAGGGTTGAAGGAATGAGGCACATGTTGCCAAGTAGGACATCAGTGCTACAAACAAATGGAGGGCTCTTATCCCACCAGCAATCACGACCTGGTAACGGGCAGGCAGCTAGAGTAACAAGGAAGCTCAGCTCCTACCTACTCACAGAAAGGGGAGGTGGTAGGATACAGGTTATAATTAGAGCCACCCACAGCAATTTTGGGGAAGCTTCAGTGTATGGATTGGGATCTTATTATTAGTGCTGCCAGTTCACCACCCGCTTGGACTGGGCCAGTTCAGAAATCCAGTGGCCAGCACTCCCAGAAGCATCTTCTGCTTGTCTGGACCTTAGCAGTGCTTTAAGCCACCTTGGTACCTGCAGGAGAGTCACAGCAATAGGAATTTCTGTATAAGCCTTTAGCCTGACTGTCCTCCTAATTTAAAGGATTAGTTTCAACTTTGGGGACAAACTCCTTTTGAAGTCCTCACTCCTTTTTTTCTGTTGGATTATAAAATGTCAGTGCCTCATCCGAACTGGATCTCTCCAGTAGAGCTTCCTACAGGTGGAAGAACACCAGTTCTGCCAAGCACTGCATGCTGCAGGTGCAGCACATTCCATGGCATCCCATGCAAATCTGCACAACTGACTCCTTATAAAGTCCCTTGAAGCAGAGTGAGGAAAATCGGAGCCACCTCCAGCTCTCCTTCCAGCTGAGGCTGACAGCAAGCCCTGGCCCAAGCCATGCCTACCTGGAGCAGAGATCAGCTCCATCCTCAGAGCTCAGGTCTAGCAGGATAAGGGTTATCATGGAGGACTAAGGAGCTGATGGGATCTTGCACCCTCCTGGTACAAGACATTAACACCTCTGATTTGTTCCTAATCCTTGTGCTGCTAGTTCACAGCACAGATTTGATACCCTATGTATGAGCCTTCAGCCATCTTTTCTGGCCTACTGCATCTGCATCAGTATCCTTCCTTGTCCTTATCCCCATCCCTTTCAGGATGTTACCCTTTTTTCAGAAATATTATGTGGCCCCTCAAAAGCAGCACAGCCCCCCATGTTGCAGATTAAACACCACCAATGTGAAGATTTAAACCACCTGACTGGGAAAGCTAAGCCACAACAAAAACTTGTGAGAAACAGGGCCTGCCTAGGAGAAATGGGTCCTTGACAGAGGCAGCACAGCTTAGGTTGCTACATTTGGTACTGCCCTTTGCATAAACACCCTGAATTTTGGTGCATTTCCCCAAATCCCTGCTGCAGAACCCTGGGCCCAGCTGTGAAAGTCCCACTTTTTGCCATCTTGCTTTTGACCCCAGTATTTCTGAGACTCTCCGCTTGCAGAAATAGGCTTCAAACCATGAGTCCAGCCCTCTCAGAGAAAACAACTTCAATTTTTTTTTAAATTTCTTAACCCCTACCACTATGATTTATTTAAGGAGAGACTTGGGAGCCTCACTCAGGACTTTTGGGTACTGCTCAGTCTGGGGAGAGCAATCCCAAAGCCATTGCTGCACCATGGGCACTCCAGGAAGCCCTGTGATATCTGCTCTGGCCGGCACCCATGCCCTGGCCGTGCCGAGGGGCAACCTTTCCAGCTGGAGGCACAGTGAGAGCTTTCTTCCAGGTAGATGGAATAGGATCATGCAGATTATGAATGGTGATGTGTCTGCAGGGGGGTGGAGATGGGGTGAAGGAGGCGTCAGTGTGTTTTGTAAATGCTTTGAAATATCTTTGTGTGTTTCTGAGATGAGCCTTACAGAAAATACCTGAAAACTGGTTTTGCTTTTCCTAAAGCATTGGCTCTTTCAGGCAGCAGCTTTGCCAAAAGTCATTAATCACATCTTTATTAACAAGGGCGGGGGAACAGTGACCTCAAACAACCGAGGAAAACAACTAAAACTACATTCATTTGAAGGACTGCTTCGTAAAATATCTTCTGGCCAGCACATGCTACTGTTGACGTGTATTTAAAGTGCGCTGAGTCTTTGGGATATATTGGGACTTCTGTACAGAACCAGGGCAGGACTTGGCCCAAGGCTGTGTTTGACTTAACTGTATGTCTCCTGGAGTAAAAGGGGATAAAAAAGAAAGGTTTTTTTAAAGGTCTTCATGCTTTTTTACTATATTGAGATGCATCGTGTGAGTGAGACAGGCTAAATGCACTTTCCACTTCCAAAGTTTCAAAATTCATACATTCATAGATCTCATGATGTGTATGGTTTAAATCCAGAGGGAACATTGTGATCACTCAATTCCTTCTAGCCTCAACAGCCCGTTTGCCCTAAGCATCCCAGCCTGCTGCTAACAACATGGCACAGGGTCTGCCACATCTTCCACCATGTTGCTCAGTCACGTGTTGATTTTCTCAGGTAAAAAGGCAGCCAGCTGAATGAGCAGCTGCATTAGGTGGGACCAAACACACACCACAGGGACTGCTGCTCTTGGGGAGAGTAGGCCCGTGGAGACAGCCCCTGTGCCCCTGCCTTGACCTGCCCAAACTCCATGTTCACTGCTCGCTTCCTGCTCTGAGAGAGTTTGTCTGCTGGGGCATGGGGATTGTTGAGAGAGTGGGGACTTTTGAGGGGATTTCTGGAGCCTGCCTCAAAATGTGTTTGTTGTGGGGCGGGCTCTCAAAGGCAGTGTGGGGAAAGGCAGGTCCCCACCTTGGGCAGGGTGCCAGCGGTGCATCGTGGTAGGCAGAGTGTAAACCCAAACCCTGGAAGGCTGTTGCCACTGATAACACCCATCTGCTGTGGCATCATGTCCGTTGACATAGCCTTAATTAATGATATTACCAACTTAATGAGGAGATAAACCACCGATCCCAACTCTTGTTAAGAAATTGTCTTAAATACCAGTCACTAATCGCTATGGAGAAACAGATAGTGGGCCAAAATGCACACCTGGAGTAAAGAGGTGTGGCTCCCATGTTTTCTGGTGAAGTTGCATTTGTTTACTCCAGGACTGACTATGAACCATCCTGATTAACACATGGCGGGTGTGCGCTGGGCGGGAAGTTGTAAACAGCCACAGCCTTAAGTAATGGCACTGATCTTGTGCAAGACCTGTCATCCAGATGGCAGCAGGATTGATGGCTGCCGAGATCAGCAGGGTGCCAGACCGGGGTGCAGATGTGCGTGGGAGTGCACCAACCCCAGGCTTGCTCTTCCCAGACCCTTAGCTGGTGCAGAGGGGCTCTCCAGCCACCTCTGAGCCCTAGGCTGTTTCACTCGGATTGTCTGGTTCATGGGGCTTCAGTAAAAGTGGACGTCACTATAGTGGACACCACCATAGAGGACATCACCAGGTGATACCCACTATGGTGGCTAAGAACATTTTGGGCTGTTTAATGGAAGATTTGCCAGTTGTAACTAGATTTTCTGTTACCATAAGGCAGTGTGGATGTAACTAGTAAAACAGGGAAGGGACCTGTTTCACTGTACTGATTTAATTCTCTGGCTGTTACTTTATTTCCCTGCCGTTGTTATTCTGATCCAGTGAAATTAAAAAGGCATGAGCAGCCTATTTGGATCTGAATGTGTGAGTTCCTGCCCTGCAGAGCTTTCAGTAGAGATTAGATTGTACATGCCATTGTGTGGGGGAGATGTGCCATCAGGCAAAGGAGGAACAAATGCAGGCGGGGCGGGAGCGGAGAGACAGAGCAGTGTGTCTGCACCGAGCTGCCTGCTGCTCGTGGGGTGGTATCTCCATCTCACTGATGGCTGGAGAGTATCTCACAAAACATTCCGTGCCTTTGGTTTCTTCAGGGTGCCTAGCTCCTGGAATGTGTGAGACAAGGCAGCCACATCTTCCTCACATTAACCTTTTAGAACTTGTCCTGGGAGGGCCTAAAATAAAAACTATGCATAGAAACCTATGCCAAGCCTCATGTTCCTGAATGGGGATCCTGGTGCTTAAGAATAAATGATCCTCCATGTTGCTGGAAGGGTAGATATGCACTCAGTTTGCTGGTACCCAAATAAATCCTAAGGGATTCCAAGGATTTATGTGCCTTCATGACACCCATCATAGACAAGGAGCAGACAAGACTGGCACGCTGTGCTGCCAACCACTCACCTATTTCACCTACTTCACTCTAGCCCTCTGTGTTTCTATTCAGGCAGACTGTTTCCTGTTAAAAAGAAAAAAAAAAAAAAAAAGAAGAAGGTGTTTGTTTGTTTGTTTAAGTGATCATAGGCATGCATATATCAGAAAAAAAGAAAGGACCTATCTTCTTCTTACATCTCTATTATTTCTATTGTTCAGGTATGCCTCAGGTACTTTCCCAGACTTGTTGCCTTCTGTTTTTAACATTGCCATCTGGGAATCATATACTGCACATCTTTTGTGGTGCTGTTCATCAGGGAGGGAATTTGTTATTGCTCCTCACAGACAGCTTTGGCTTGATGCAGACGGATAGCTCAGAGAAGAGGGTTACCATGGGACTTGTGGCCACTGCATTTCAGCTCAGGGAAAAGCTATGGCTGTGTGTGCACTACACATCTTGGGATGAGCTGAGAGAGTTCTCACAACACCTGCAAGCCAGGTGATGTCCATGCCATCCAAACTTCTCACTGGTGGGAAGCTATTTGGTGAGTTAACCCTGCACTGGACCCTCTTCTCAATCTGGCACACTGAATGTGCCTTTAGTAATAATTTGCTTTTTGTAAGTCCAATGAAAGCAGAGGTGATCTCCACACAACAGGCACAGACCAAAACAGACTAAACTCCAGGGCAGTTGGAGCTTGGTGAAGGAGCAGATGCAGAACTGAGCCTTGTGCCTTGGACCCAGCTCTTGAAGTTGATTCTGACAATTTCCTGATTCAGAGCCTTGTGCTGTAACCACAAACCCTCCGTATCCCACCCTCTTTGGTCTCCATCCAAGTCTTTTAGTCTTTTAACTAAATACTGCTCAGTAAAGGCTTACAGATTCAAGTGGAGAGGCTGCTAGTCCAAAGTCTTGCATTATCTGGATAGCTAGAAAGGAACATTAAGAGCAGCAAGAACCAAATCAGAGCCAGGAAAAAAATCCTGGCTTTGAACAGTGACAGATACCCACTTAAGACATATTTCTCCAGCCTCTGTTACACTTAATGCTGAACACAAAAAATTGCTTTACCAAACTGTGCAATAACTTGGAGGTTCAGGTGTGTTACTCTGGAGTAGGCTGCTCCTGACTCAGGTAATTTTGTGAGATTATTGTTCTTTGTAATAGAGCAATAATCTTTCCAGCCTAGAAAGCAGAAGGGCTGCCGTCTTGATGTTACGGAGCTGCAGATGAGAGGAGTGGAACAATAGCCCTATATCACAGTGGAGAAGACCTTGTGGGATATTGAGAAGCAAAAAAACTGTGACAGAGTGTGCATGTGCATGATTTCTTCTTTAAAAAATAAGCTCTGCAGACTTTCTTTTTTTTTAAGACAGAGTGTCTAAAAATGTCCTTTCAAAAATAAATCAAGCCTGAGGCTGGGTCTGAAAGCACTTAATGAGGGGTAAAAGTGGTTGAAAAAGGAAAGAGAAAAATTCCCATGCTATTCCTAGTACTGACTCCCCCACTTCTGCATGTACACTGTAGCTGCATCACACTAGAGCACTTCCACCAGTTTCAGACCAATACCTGGCCCACTTAGGGCAGGTGGTTGGAGAGCAGAGACTCTTCTGAGACTTTTATCTCCTAAAGGCACTGGGGACCCCATCATGTACATCTCCCAGCATGGCACAGCATCTTCAAAATCATGAGGGCATGACAAGCAAAACTGCACCACACAATAGGATGAAACCAGTTGTGGACAATATGATGGAAAAGCTGTTGGGGAGCTGAACTGAGTGGAATTAAAAGCTGTGACTATTATTAAGTCTTTTTAAAATGAAAACCAGGCCTTTCAGACAAATCCTATTATGTTCTTTGGAGAGGTTAAAACTTTTGTTGAGAAAAGTGACTTTGGATGGGATAGATTTTTGGCAAGGTGGTTAACTTAGCAGATTCTCTTACAAATATTAATAGCTTGATATGAATAGCACAAGTTCTGCATGGCTTAGACAGCAGTGAGATCAAAGTTCTTCCAAATGAGCGGTCCATGAGAAGTCACATTCCCAGAGGAGACCCTCAGGGAGTGACAGGACATCACTAATTTTCAATGCTTATACCCAGCCCATGAAAGGTGATGCACAATGACTGCTGTCCAAACCTGCAGATGGCACCAGGCAGGTGGGGAGGTGGCTGAAGTGGAGAGATGTGGGTCACTGAAAGGCAGAGCACGTGTGTTCAGAGCCCTGTGCCAAGGAGACAGGGATGCAGCTGCCTGTGTGGAAGGAGAACACTTACCTTGGTACACAAAGGAAGTCAGGAAAGGACACTGGGGGCAAGGTAGACATGCAGCCCAAACTGCACATGACGTTGCAGAGTGATAAGGGTGAAGATAGGAGATGCAGACTGAAGTATTGACCAGTTCTGGTTCCACAGAGGGTCTTGAACAAAAAAATAATTTGCCCTTTGCTGGTCTCTACATTTTAAGATGAAAAATTAAGAGACCTAAAGAATTTAATGTGCTAAATTCATCCAGAAAATGAGAAGTACACTTACTTACATCGTGTAAGTGCTGCCAGGACAAAATGGTGGCAGGAAAAGTCTCTAACTGCAGGTAAGGCCCTGACAAGGACACTACAGCCCAGAAAGCTCAAGTAAGAAAGTGGTATGCATTGTACCAGTGTATACACTTACACTTTGGGATGAACTCCAGAGGCAGGATTGGATCCACATTTCTTGATGCCATCAAATCCAACCTGGCTACCCTCCTAGGGGGTCTGATTGAGATCAAGCTGTGCTTTGCCAAACATGAGTTAAACACAGAGTTGAGGGAGTGATGGTCAGGGATCCTAAAATGCCAGAGCTCAGGAGGGACTCTCCAGCCCTCCCTTACAGCCATGAATTTTGGGACTGAGAACTACAAAGCTGAATAAGAAAAATATGATTCAAAAGGCCTATTGCATCTTGGAAGGTACAAGAGGGTGAGAAAGCAAGTGAAAAAGCCTGTGAGTTCATGGTAACTTCTTCCAAGCTGATAAACATCCCCAAAACCCCTTTCTCTTTTATTGGCTTTTCAATGCTGTAAGTGGAATAAACTGATTATTTCATAGATGCTTGTTGGTAGTGGTCTTTCTAGCATGCTGGCAAATTGCTCCTGTTTGGTTTTGGTTTGGCTTTTTTGAACAACTGTATTTGGGTTTTCCACTCTTTATTTGCAAGTGTTTGTTAAGGACTTGCTGAGAAGAAGTTAAACACAACAAATGAGCTCTGGACAGAGTTTTGAAAGAGATTTATTCTGTGGTCATTCATTCTCCTCTCTCAGGAAGCAAGTCCCATATGCAGGCACTGCTTCTGAGAAAGTTTTTTCTTTATGCTAACCAACATCCTTGCTTGGTAATGGTTGCAAGGCATTAACCTGAAGACCAAGGGCCCAATCCAGGTAGATAAAACGAGGTATTTTACCCTTAACATTGCCTGGCAATTTGTTCATGTATTGATGTACTATTAGAGATGGAGTTGGAGGATACTGAGGAAAAGAAGTCAAGCCATGAAATTCCCATAGAAAGTCAGTAGCAAACCTAGGATTAACACCAAAACCACACAGTCTGTGGGTCTAACAAGCCAAGAATGAATAGAGCAGGTAGTAAATCTAGAAGAGCAGTGTGAAGGTCAAAAGCTCAGGAATTACAGAGCAGCGAAAGAATGAACCAGAAATACAGCTGCTGAAGGAAATAATTCATGCAATGTTGATCATCTCATCCCCACATGCTTGTAATAATTTTGACAAGCATTTCATTTTATCTCTTGTTATTAAGAAAATCATTTCTTTAAGGGCAAAACCTAACTACATTTTTCAGGTCAACTTGATTCTGGGAATCAGTCTCACTTGCCTATGGTTTTTGCTATCGGGCCAAACTTAATCCCTGGTGTATTCCTCTTGACTCAGTGGAGTTATGTTGAATATCAGCTTGGCCTAAGGGCCTTTAGTTATACTGCCAATGGGTTTCTTTAAAGGGATATTTCCCCACTTTGAATGCAGTGATTCCGGGCAGTGATTTCCATTTTGCAACCTGGAAGGACTCCTGCATATCTTAAGGAAGCTTTAGTTACTCTGATCCTGAAGAATCCTCCTTTGGCAGCAGATGGCTTGTCTGGTGCTGGTCCGGCTGCAGGCAGGTGTGTGCATGTGCTCGGGCTGGTCTGTGGATGGCAGCCTCGAGAGCCAGCTGCCAGGTGCCTTCCCCCGCAGAAAGGGCCCGGGAAGAACCACAGCAAGGGACATGAAACACACAAAAGCAGCATGAATGCAGTTCACAGTGTGTCTGATTGACAAAGGAGCATCTTATCTGCCCCTGAAACCTCTGCACCCAACCCTCCAGGGGTGTGTGTGTGTGGAGAGGAGCCAGGATTCTGATTAGAGGGATTATTTAGATTCCACTACCATGGGGAGCAGCTCCTGGTACGAATCCTTTGCTTGGAGAAAGACCATGGGAAGACCCAAAATAAGGATAGGCCTTCCAGCATTCCCCACCCTGGACATCGGGGCTGGGACGTGTCACAAGTGAAGGCAGGTGAGTGCACACCCAGCGTCTCTGCACAAACTGCTGCTCCCTCGGAGTCACGAATCCATGCAGGAGAGGCTCTCACAAGGGAGCTTCTCACCTAGTGAGGTCCTGGAGAAAAAGACAGATCTTCAAACTGATGGGTGCAGGACAGTATCACACCTGCTGAGATGGTTTAGTGGCACTCCCCCTGCCCTGAATGTCCCCAGTGTTGCCTGTTTCAGCTTGCTTTGACAGTCAGGTTACACCCCAAGTGCTCCAAATCACTTAAAAAAAATCTTTTTTGATCTTGCTTCTTGCAAGATGTGAAACCTACTAATGAACCTGACTGTAACCAGCCTCCGGTTATTTGCTTAAAACTGAGTAACACATGAGGCTGATACTGCAGTTCTCAAGAGAGATTTGTCCCTGGGACAAAAGAGACCTGAAAGAGACCGGAGAGAGCCTGGAGCTAGGTTCAAACAGGCTGGGAAGCGTTATGCAAAACAGCAGCACGGAATGTAGGGTACATGTTGTACTTGTGAGCTCCTAAACTGAAAAATCTTCCTGTGGGGACTGATGATAGGCATATCAGTGAAAAGGCAAGTTTACCTTGATTTGCAGAGGACCCATGTTCTTATTATGACTGTGTCTGGTCAGAAGAGACAGAAGACTTTTTAATCTTGATGACTTGATATGATGGCACAAGCCAAAGTCTGAGCTCTAGGGTTGCTGTGGGGTGCTCCAGCACACAAGTGTGTGTCAGAGGAGGGTAGGGTTTGAGGGAGCAGGGCTAAGGGGTGAGCTGCTTCTGTCCTTCTGCAGCTGCTGTCAGCTTTGCACAGCTGTGATCCATCAGCCTGTAAAGCACAAAACTACTTGAATAGGGTTTGGATCTACACAGCATCACATAATGGATTTAATTACTGTGAGGGAAGAGAGCTGATGTGATTTCTCTACAGTACAGCCCTTGTGCAGAAACACAAGGTTGTTGGTCCAATCCTCATCTCTGAAGATCTCAGCTCTCCCCCATCCTGCCATCTCCATATGTCTTCCCTTGAAGACCATCTGCCTTGGCATATAGCAAAACTAAAGGCAAATGACACAGTCACCAACCTCCACTTGTTGCTCCATCTCCACCTCAAGGAGACCAACTCTGAAGGTGGTTCTCCTAAGGAACGGTGGGAAAACCTGGAAGGCTTGGGATCTGTGTCATCTAAAGCAGGAACTGACTGACTCAGAGAGCAGAAATCATTTGCTGTGGTGTTTGGAGACCTCTGAACAGCTGCAAAATCCCAGTACTGAGATCTCAGTAAGGTTGCAGTTGTGATTGGCTGGGCACATTGCCAGGGTGGAAGATTCCAGGATCTGCAGCCTCCTGGGAACACCTAGCAGCCAACACAAGCTTTGTAAAGACACCTGAAAATCCTTACTTAAAGCTTGTCAGCTTAACATTAATAACTGGGAGGGAAAGGGTTTGGAGCCACTGCAGTGAAGCCTGCGAGGTGAAGCAGAAAAGCAAAATGGAGGAGAGAAGTGAGTCAACTCAGAGAAAATCACCCATGCCCTTTAAAAAGCTTGACTGGAAACGTGCTCTCTCTCCTCACAGACTGGCTTGTTTTTACAGGATCATATACACATACACAGAGCAAAAGTAAAAATAGCTAAGGGGATGATCATTGCAAACTGCACCAAATAACAATTCAATAATACGATTTTAATTAAGAAATCCAGGGCACCAAATAAATTCAAGATTTGGCACAACAGCAGTGTCCAATAGCCATAAATAAAGCAATTTGCTAATGACCGCACATTCCATCTCATTTTCCTTGATGTTTTCCATGGCGTCATTCCTCTGAACCACAGGTTTTCTTCTAATCTCATCTCAATCGACACCACTATTAGGTGCTGTGCTTCTTCCTTGACAGCACCGTATTTGAATGGCCACTAACCGAAGCCAGGGAAGGTGAGGCTGGAACACAACCTTGTCTCCTGAAGGCTGAGCCCCAAGAAGGCTGCTGGTCACGCCCCGACTGCACGAGTCACTCACACATAATCAGCTGTGGCTAATTCAAAGCCAGAACCACCCCCCCGTGGCCCCTAGCAGCTTCTGCACTTGGGATTCGGTTGGCTCCACAGGTTTGACATGTCATGACAGAAACATTTCTTCTTCACACAGCTCATTTTGTCCTGAGCTAATGAGAGATTAACTAACCCATAGCAGCAAATCAGCTGCTGCTGGTCTAGGGAGGGCATCTCAGGTTCTCTCCTTAATGAGCTTCACATTTGGCTTTTCTTAGCTGAAGGAGAGTTCATCAGCACAAACATCCTGCCAGTGACACGGTCCTTATCTGACAGATGGAGCCCAAGGAGAACTGTTTGCAATGACCTAATGTTGTTTGCTGCTTACCTGGCAAGACACCAGTGAGCTGCTTCTCCCATGCCCCGAGAAGTCACTAAACAGATGCTCATGGCTCTCAAACAAAAGTCTTCACTCTTCTTAAACAAAGTCGGAGTTTGCAACAGATCAAAAGCACTTTGGAGCCACTTTGTCTCTTCTGCTGCATGCTGGGTGTTTGTGGGACCCAGTTTCTGCACGGGTTGTCCCCTCTGTGCTGCTTTCAGAGCCCAGGGGAAGGAGAGGACTCAATGGCATTCAGTGTGTCCTGTCGGGAGATGATTAACCCTTTTGTCACCACTAAACCACAATGGGAACATCTTCCTCTTTTTCTCAGTCATTAAGTTTTTTTGCATACTGGAATTATAGCATTAAACAAGGAAGTTTTCCAGTAGGTGCACATCCTTGAGTCTTTCAGTAGAAAGCAATTTGAGTGTCCATAATCATAGAGTATCTGACAAACCACAAAAGAAGCATTCTTAATTTTAACTTCTTTTGGCCTAAGATGGGTAGGACCTGAAGTCAGGTTTTGACAAACTCAGAATTACTTTTCCATTACCATAAAATCCCATTCTAGGGGATCTTCACTATTTGGTGTTGCTGCGTCTGCTTCATTCCTCTTCAGGTTTCCACCTCAAAATTCTTCTTATTCAGTCCTCTTTTCTTATGCAACTTTATAGGCTGTGGTAGATGGAGATAAGGAGGCCAAGTCCTGAAATGATCTGTCTGTTCTATTTTGCAACCACACTGACAGCAAATATTAATGTACATGTGTTCACTGCCCAACTTGTCTGACCACTCTGCATGGATATTTTGGTGACAAGCAAAAGCCTTGCACACAGTGACTGATTCTCCAAACACCATAGAAATATGGTTAATGTTGTTGTGATCCCCCAGAAATGCTTTTCTTTTGCAACCCTCCTGCTTTTTTTTGCACATCAAGGTCCAGCATTTCTCTTGTGCCAGGCTCTTCCTGGACTGTGCCTATGTTACACAACTGTGTCCTTCAGTCTGAGGCGAGGATTAAAGGTGTCCAAATTATTAGGAAATCAGAGCAGTGAAAGGTCAGGGATCTTCCTATTTTCTCTCAGCTTGGTAGGTGGTTGCTGAAAAATCACAAATACACTTTGAAAATGGGGGGCAGCGAGGTGCAGCTTCCCGCGCGCTCCTTGGCATTCATGTCTGTGAGTGAACTACTTACAGGTACGGCAAAGCATTACTAATCTCTGAGCTATTTAGAAAGGAAGTACCTCTAGGATCTCCTCATTTTTTTCTTCCCTGTTTCTCAAACAGCATTGAGTCACACTGAATCTCCTCCCCTCCTGGAAAAACTGCTTTGCAGAGCTCCCTGAAGAAAGAAAAATGTCCCTGGACAATGAAACAAACAATCCCAAAGAGGGTTGATCATGACCTAGTAACTGGGTAAAAAATCCTGGAGACCCTGGAAAGGAGAGGTCAGTCCAGAGGCTGCCTGAGGACTCAGCTGCTCTCGAGCCCCAGGGAGGAACTCTCTTATCAGAGCCTGGAGCCCAGCTGGAGACAATCTGGACCTGACCCTTCTCAAAGTTCACGTCTGTTTGGATGAAGGGCTCTGATTCAGACGAATCTCTGCTTTCAGACAGCCTCTTGGATGACAGGGCTGCCAGTTGGCTTTGCAAGGTTTTGCTGGATGTCCTCTTATGCCTGAACTTTCCCTGTTTCCTTCCCCTCCTCTCCAGTATGCCTGCCTGTGTCTAGCTTCCTTTCAAACATAGCCCCAGATGTATTACGTTGCGGCTTGGTTCCCTGGATGCTGTTGCAAATGGCAAGAAATTCTGAACAGCATTCCCAAAGAAATCCACACTGAAGAAAGAGCTGAGAAAAAGGGAAACTTCACTATTGCTATTCAATTTTTTCTGAGCCCATACTTCTTGTGTTGCTAGAGTTTCGGAGAAAAAGGAAGTGTGTACAAAGTCTGCCTTGAACAATAGGGGGATGCTGGCTCAGGCAGTGAAGAGTGGAAAAGAAGAAGTAGGCACTGTGGGAGAACTGGTAAAGATGAGGTGGGTGCTTCAACACCTGGTCTGTGAGCAGTAGGGACTGGACAGCTATTGAAACAGATGGGTTAGGCAGTGCGTGAAGAAAGAACATGGAATAAAAGACCTTTGTGAAGAAAACTGAAAAATAGGGATTTTCTTCACAGTAGGATAATTCTGAAAGGCAAACACCAAGGGAGAGTGTCCCTGCTTCCAAACTTAACCAGACAAATAGCAAAGGAAGAAAGCCAGAGTTCCTGAGTTCTGGTTTTAGTGGGCACTAACTTCTCTACCAGAGCACCTACTAATTGCAGTTGCTACAGGCAACTTTGAACAGCAAATGTAAATGGAGTGGAGCAGGGTCCTCAGAACCAGGAATAAACAAGTCAGGCTTGACTCAAGGGGATCTAAGAGCATTTGGTGCCTCATATCTCTGGGCAGCTTCTGACCATCCGAGAAATGGAGCATGTCTCACCTGCCACAGACAGTGCTGGGAGGTTAATAATGGCATTTCACGTCTGAAGCCCTGTGACAGAAAGCTGCCACGTAACACCACGCTTTATTCTGCCCTAAAGCCAAAGTCTCCTCCACCCAAATAAATATGTATTTGTGTTGCCTGCCTCTCATTTTTAATCTACTAGTGATTCTTACCAGAAAAATAATAAATAAAAATCTCTGGCCATACAAATGTGCCAAGAGCTTGGCTAATCAGCAGGATTCTAGTCTGTCACTACAGATTTTGGCAGCCTTCTGTCAAAAATGAGGCAACCCCATTCCTGGGAACCAGTGCGATGGAAAGTGCTTCCAGCTGATTCGGATTGTTTATTCTAGGTGAAAGTTTGCAACATTTCCATTTGGTTTCACCACTGTGAGCTTTGCCAGAACTTTTTCCCAGGCAAATGAATGTTTTCTCATTTCTCTGCTTGATCTACTATTTACAGGCTTAGTTGCTCCATTGCTTTTGTTACTTTGGAAGGTGTTTACTTGGTCAAGAATGGGTTTCATCTTGCAAGACATGCAACACTTTTGTCTGCTGCTGACTTTAGTTAGGGTAGCATGAGCAAAGGATCTGTAGTCTTGAAGAAGGATAAATTATGCCAGAATAAAAGCCAGAACCTGGGCAGGAATGCATTAAGCATTATTATTACATTTCTATGCAAGTATTTAACCTGTTAGTGCTCTCACGGAACAAGGAAATGCATGGAAAATACTCCTTCATGGTTCTACAGTGCAGATTAGCCTGGCATGGGTTGTTAGCCAGTACCTGTAGCCTTGTAGAGCTTTGGTCTAAAGAAATAAGGTCAGTACAGTCTTGTTAAGAGAAGTTGAGCCAACCGTATACAGGGGTTTGTCCCTCAGCACGAGCCAGGCCTGCATAGGGGCTGAAAGTGTACTTCCAGGAACATATTGGTCTGTTTTTCAGCCTAAAACAACTGTTTCCTCATTCTCTTTGTTCCTCTCTGTCATTTCTTCTTTCTGCAGCACCATAACCAAGTTCCACTTTGAAATGAATCACTGTTCTAATGCTCATTAAATTAAGGAACTGACCATTCTGGTAAGACTCATGCTGACTAATTGCAGGTGTTGGTTAAATTTCCCCAATAAAACTTCTACAAAATCAAGGCTACCTGCCATTCACATTCTGTGTATCTGAGGAGTTCAGAAGATCCAGTTAGGGTAATTTTCTAAAGGGAAATATCTCATAAAAATGTCACAATCCATTGCAGCCTGTCTGAGAATTTGACCTTTTATTTCCAAATTCAGCAGGGTCATTCGCTGGCCAGATAAGTGCCAGACCTTGTCACCAGTTCACAGGCTGAGCCATGGTGTATAATATCTGTGTCTTAGAAGGAAGTGCTCCTGGCACTGCAACGAACAATTCGTTCACATGGTGAGATCAAGACCTGTGCCCTCTATTAAAGAATCATTATTAGGATGTACATGCTGGAGTTGGGGCACTTCAATCAGACAACATGTAATCCCTAATAATCCAAGTATCATCAAAAACTCAAATATCATCTGATCCCTGTGTCATTAATCATGACCCAGGAAGTTCTTCACTTTCTTTTTCCCTGTTGTGATCACAGGGAAAATAACAGACTCAGAAATATGCCTTCTCCAGGACTACACACAGATTGGTTGAGGGCAGGGGGTGGTTTGACAAAAGATGGTCTTGTGGTAAATCACAGTGTGAGCCTCCAGAGACAGTTTATGTGAAGCCCTAGTTTGATGCCACGTTTCCTGTGGCAGCTGGGTGAAAACTGTGTTCCCCACCCGTGCAATGGAAGCAGTAATCTCTTCATACAATGCTATTGCTTGTCCCCACATTGGAGAGAGGAATTTGAGGAAACTCTGCCACTTCCTGAAAGTTTTCACAAAGTGTGTCACGGGAAGGCTTCAGTCTCCAGGTCCTGCTGTTTAATAATAAACCTGCTGTTTATTTTGTGGAGCTCGTTTCCTAGACAGAGTAGCAAGAAGATGTCATAAATACCTGTGTGCTGCACTCACCTTCCCCGTGGTACCCTGGTCTCAGGCACCTGGCAGAGGCAGCCCAGCACTCTCAGCCCCACTGAGGCTGGGGAAGCTGCAGCACTGCTCCTGCTTCAGGGAGGCAGAGACACAGCCAGGCACTCCTGGCTTTCTAGCACCTGTGCCACAACCACAAGGCCAAATTAGTACTGAAGGGACCTGTATTTTACTGTCCCCTTCTTCTGCATTAATTAAAACACATCGCTGCACACTTAAGCAATTTAAATGTTTTGGAACGAGTCTCAGGACGGCCAAGGGCGTTCAAAGTGAAGGGAAGGCTGGCAGCTTGCCCTCAGCTCACTGGCTTGCCTGTCTATCACAGGCACACATCATGCATTACAAAACTGCGAAATCTCTGCAGACCCAATGATAATAATACAGTTTAAGGGAAAAATCTGAAGTCAGAAATCCCTGTCTTCCTGGGGCTCTATCACATGAACTAGCTGACAGCATCTCTGCTGATCTTTTTTCAGTTTACACATTTTTCTTTACACCTCTCCACTAAAAAAAGCTGGCAGGAATTGCTTCTGCCAGAGATAACACCAGCACCAGGTTGTCTGATGGAAAGCCCTACTAGACCAGAGTTTAGGGTATATTCCTTGGTCTAAAGGACTTTTGGGGAGATATTCAAGGCAAGAAAGAGGAAAGTCATAGCAACCCAAACAAAATCCAAGGCTGGCAAAGACTGTGTTGTGCCCTGAAGATGATACTGAAGTTCTGGGTATATGTGAACCTTTCTCCAAAGGTCTGTTTACCTTTCTGTCACCTATCGGTCAACGGCAGGAGGAGGCACCTCAGGTGACCTCCAGAGCAGCTTGTGCACTGTGGACTCCAGGCAGCAGACAGCTGACTACAGTCTAGAATGGAAATGAAAGACTAATTTGCCCAGGGACATTCCCTTTTGTATTTTAAAGTAATGCAAAGTGTCTTTTCACTTTCAGCTCTGGATTTGAGGACCAAGATGAAGAGTCACTGCCATTAGATCCACATCATCACAATTGTAACATCAAAACAAGTGTTGTATTAAAAATAAACACAACAGGCATTCACTGACTTGATTAAAATGTATACATATGGGTGAGGTCATTTTAATAAATGCCTTATGCACAGACATCTGCATTTCTTACCATGGCCCTAGGCTTGGAGAAGGAACACTGTACATCCACAACTACCTGCTCTTGTGCAGTTGCATCAGCCCAAACTCTCTGGCTGTTCAGAACATCTACCGCAACAATTCTTATCACGTCCCTGTGCATTGACCTCCCTTAAACACTCACAAAAAACATGGCCACAGTTTACATTAGCTGGACATCACTTATCTCCATCAAGCCTCCATGTCAAGGTCCTCCATCTCCTCTATGAATCTTTTGAAGACACATTCTGATGCTGTCTGGAAATAACTCACTGAAAATACTTCAATTGCCCTGTCTGTGTGCCTGGAAAAGGCTCCACTGGTTAAGGGAAAGTCAACTGGACTTTCCAGAATGACACAAAAAACTTCAAAGTCAGTAATGACCACATTCACACTGATGAAAATCATCTGTATGTCACTGAGGAAAAAAAAATCCAGGAATGCCCTGGCCTCATGTGCTTTCCTCATGTACCTGACCCTGTGTTGAAGCTCCTGTACCTCCCACTACAAACTGCCAAGCCTCTACAGCTCAGGTGAAATAGCAACTTCTGCAGCAAGCCCCTAGAGCTGGCAACAAAGCTGGCCCCACAATGGCTTTCCTACTTTTGGGTACCTCCCCACGAGTGCCAGTTACCCCAGGCTGCAACTCCCAGTGCCTCCAGGCCATGATCCAGAGATGGCCCTGCTCTGGGAAAGGATGTAGGAGGGATGTCCCTGGCTGACTTCAGTCTCTTGGTCATACTGCTGTAGATAGCCCACCTGCAGAGTGCTGCTCCAGAACAGCCCTGGGCTACCCCAGCTCTCACTGTGAGGGTACCAGTGCTTCCCAGTACTGCAGCAAGGCATGCAGCTGAGGGGGTTTGTCCTCTGACCGAGGAGCCTGCTACAACCCCCAAAAATTACTTTTGCTCTACTCATTCTTACTGATAGTTCTTATACTGCTGCCCAGAGGAAGCTCCAGCCTGCTCCCTCTTCTTTCCAGGCAGAAACAACAATGGCCTGCCACCAAAGAAAATCTCACCTTCCTGGTGAGGGAGGAGGAAGGGTTGCCTTTGATATAACTTGGAGTCCAGTGGAGCTGTTTGCTCACTTTATTTTCTTCCTGATGCCTTAGAGCTGGATGGAAATGTCTGTGCTTGTGATACTTCTGAATATGTTTAGCAACACCCAAGCAAACAAAGCTTTCAAGAGCTTTTGCAAAACTCTGAACCATGGAAGCCACAAGCATGGTGTGAGGGGACAAGAGGACCTGCGTGTCACTGTCTTGGGGTGACTTTCTGATGCTAGTAACTCCAGGGAGTTTGCTTGCAGAAAGTGCCACAGAAGCTCCAAATTGCAGTACAGGAGTTACATGTCTGCCCTGAGTTCTGAGGGAACAACTCTGAGCATGATTGGGGTTGTAAGGATGGTGAGGAGCACAGCTAGGGACCCAGGGCAGCCTAAACCAGTGATCAGCTATGTGGGGACACCAAATGTGTGCACAGGCAGAAAGCTCAGAGGACCCAGGCCACATGAAGGGGCTGTGTGACAGAGCCAGGGCTGCAGTGTGGGTGCTGGGAAGTGGGGCACAGCACCCAGCTCTGCCAGCAGCACTGTGCTTCCCACCCAGCTGTGGGACATGGGTGACAACCAACAGTCTGGGCCAGACCCTGGCCTGATTTCCCTCCTCTGATTCCCACAGTGCTTGCACCAATAAAAAGTTTATCCAAATCCTATTTGCATGCTGGTCCTCCAGACTCAGGCTCACCTTCTCTGCAGGATACACCTTCTTGGAGGCTTTTTACTGGTCTCTGCTATGGGATGAGCTGTAAATTAGCCTGGGAACAGCTTGCTTTGCTGTTCCTGTGTATTTTCAACCTCAGTTCCATTTTAATATATGATAATATAGACGGTACTCTCCCCAGCCAGGATCCAGAAGGAGTGAGATGATTAAAAATAATTCATCTTACACTGAATTAAACAACTGAGAGCCTCAGGAATGGTCCCATTTGAGTTTGGTACAAATCATGGGTGACAATCTGGGTCAGTTTTTATTGGACCTGCACCTTTTTGCAAGCCCTAAATCTGCCAGCCCTCACATAGGTTTAATAAGAAGGGACAACAAAGCGGCAAAAAAGGTCAATCTCTATTCGAGAAGGAAATGGAAGGAGCAGGGTAGACAGAGCAGGGGAGGTGGCGTGTCCTGGCAAACATGCAAGAGGTGATGTTTCCCCTGGAGAGGGACAGACAGCAATGCCCTGGGTTCTTTGGAAAGCAAACAGGCTGCACCTGGAGCCCATTCTGCTGTTCACTGAGACTCGGCAGCCTGGACCACTTGTGGTTTCCTCTCTGCGTCTTGCCTCTGCCTGCAGTGACCTACAGAAGCTGAGGGAATGGAGATGAGACATGCCTGGTACTTTCTGACCAGCTGAGGCACTGGGGGCACAGGGATATTTTGCCCACTCTTCTGCTGGGAAAGTGGCAGCAGGTTCCCTTTCCAGCCACCTCTGCTGAGTCACAAAATCCTCTGTGCATGCCATCCCCATGTTAGGAGGTCTGTGTGCTGCATTGCCCTACCTTGGATTGAACCACCCCACTTCCCCCTCCCGGAAATAACACGAGCAAGAGTGAGAATGACTCATCTGTGCATATGAAGACATGTATATGCACACACACAAACATATCTTATATGCTGAGAGCCTGGGGCAATAATTTCACCCAGCTTTTGAGCTCCCTGGTTCACATGGTTCTGTGAGGTTTAGTAAAAAAACAAACAACCAAAACCAAACAACCAAAAAAAACCCCAAAACCCCCACCCCAAAAAAACCAGAACAATTCCAAAATAGTAAAAATTAGGAAAATTAAAAATCAAACCCTGTTACCATGTCTCTAGCTTAAAAAGAGACCTTCCTCCTATTGGCTGTGGATGCATTTTGTCTCCCATGGTCTCATACCAGTATGACTGTTTAGTGAGTGGTGGGCTGGCTTGCTCTCCTTTAAATACAACAGTTCCACATGAATCCCCATCACTGCTCTTCACCTGAGAACTGGATAGATGGTTTCTTTCCCTGGCCTTGTAAACAGCTCCTGTTTCCTGGCCAGTGATGGACACTGCACAACTGCCTGTGCCTCAGTTAGAGGTTGAGTGAGAACAATCAGGTGACATTTGCCCAGATCATTCCTGAATTCAGCTTTATAAACTCTTTCTCCTCCATAAAAGTCCCTGGAACAGTGTAACATCCCAACAAGAGTTTGTGAAGCTTTGTAATTGTGTCTGGGGTTTCCTTGTCCCATTTTTCAGTGGGTTGCATGGAATTCAGTATTGAATGACTGCACGAAGGACATGGAGGTCTAGAATCACAGAACCATTTAGGCTGGCAAAGGCCTGCATCCAAGATCATCAAACCCAACCATAAACCCAGCACTGCCAAGCCCACTGCTAAACCATGTTCCTAAGTGACAAAACTACACATCTTTTAAACACCTTTTAGTTCCCTGTGCCAACCATGGTCAGGCACTTCTGAAGCTACAGATCCCCATCACAGCTGAGTGCAGTTCCCAGCTGTAAGCAGGGGAAGGCAACAGAGTTGGACCCTTGGGCACCGAAGCCCAGCAGTCGACGTCAGCGTTCCATGGGGGGAGCTCAGCTCCGCAGCCAGCCCTCTCCTCTGCCTTGGCACCTGGGATTTGTTACTGCTCCAGGCCTCCCTCAGCCAGCATAGCCAAACGGGACAATGTGGTGGGTCTTGAGAAAAGGGAGATCTTTTAACTATTCTGACAGGAAAGGTGAGTAGTAAATGGGTTTTGCTGCCCAGGTTTTTGCAGCAGGGAAGAGAAATCCGTCATTCACCGCAGTGTTGTTGTGACGGGCTATGACAAACATCCTGAGGCAGCTGTGTCTGGTCGCAGAGTCATCAGATGGCATGGCCTAGGAAGAGCAGCTGCTCCCTTTTGTTGGGTCAGAGACCCTTCTCCACAGTAGCCCTTTCAGTGACCATTCGTGCCCTGGCAGTGTGACATGATGCATTTCATCAGCCATTGGGAGGATGTTAAGCTCAGTGACACCCATTCCAGCCAAGCTACATTGTTTGGTAAAGAGCACATAATCACAGACATCAGCTGCAGAGGATTAAGGTTGCTTTCCCCCTCCAGTGTGTTTTACCTATGTCTATTTTTCTACATTTTCTCTGCATCCTCAGCCTTTCCTCCTCAGGACTGCTCTTGCTGGTTCTCTCATGGAGAGCAGAGTGAGTATGTGAATGGTACAACTGCAGAGGAAGGAAGTGGTGTTGCTGATTCAATAGAGTGTGCTTTTCCTTCTGAGTCAATGCAGAACAACTGTCTCACTGTGCTCAGAACATATTAGAACAAGAAGTCTGCCTCTGGTGTGTGTGGGCTTGTGTTTTAATCTCTCTGACCCAGAACATGGAAAGGTTGCACAGAAGGGATTTTAATTATCTTGAAAGTTACTAAAGTCCAATTAAAAGTGTGGAGTCATCACAGCAGGCCACCCATCCATTTTATCACTCTGAGGGCCAACTGCTATCATATATCCAAAAATCACAGGGCATGAACCTGCTTCTAGAAAACAGAAAGTGTCAAGAAGCAGTATTGTTAAAGGCTGTGACATTTTTGAATAACACAAGATCCTGCCTAGAACTATAGTTGGACTCCATAAAGACAGCTGGTCAGAGACAGCTGGGAGCATGGGGAGAAAATGTGAAGGACAAGGACGTAAAGTTATAGAGCTAAACTTCCAGAATTTTCTGCAGTAAGTAGATCAGAGGTAGGAAGCCTGCAAGAAAATCTAAGGTTTGCTGGACCACTCAAGACAAATACTGAAGAAACGGAAATTACACAGCTACTAAATTATGAGTTCAATTCAGACTTCATCCCTCAGGCTATCAGGGTGATATCTGGTTCTAACAAGAAGAGATGATTTGCTGGCACAGTGAAAAATAAAAGAAGTTGGAAAACTCTAGCTTGGGAGAAAAAGTCACAGCAACCATACTACCCATGCAGAGGATCCAGTGGGAGCTTTTGAGTGAAGGAACCAAGACACTTTAAAGAATTGCAGGGATGCATTGAAATCAGTTCCTGTGTCATGGATTGGAAAATAGCAAATATTTTATTAATATTTTTGTTCACAATATTATTTAAAATATGGAACAACCTCCATTTTCAAAGTTTCATGCGCATTTCTCACAGACTCAGGCTGGAGGAAATGTGGGCAATGTCTTCTTTCATGATACTTTCTATTAAGCTCATTTCACCTCAAAGGTTTGGGTGAGTCCGAGCCCTAAACCAAAAGCAAAACTCAATCAGGCACAAAGGTAAGGCAATGGAAAGTGATTGTCCAAGCCACTGTGAACTGAAACTGCCATGTTATGCACAGTGCAGGTGTCAGAAACACACTGAGCTTACTTTGCAGCATCCTGGAGCAGCAAATGACTCTGGCTTCCAGCTATGAAGTTATCATGAGCAGAACAGGCCTCTCCATGAACTGGTGGAAGCTGCCCATGCATCACAAGTGATGGTCAGGGCACCTGACCCCAGCTGCTGGATGACTACCAGGGATGTCAGTGCCCTGTATGTGCAACAGTGAGGGGTTGTTAATTGTCTCCTGTGCTCTCCCAGCAGACTTCTCTTCATGTTAATGCAGTGTTTTTCAATTGGGCAACAAAAAATCTGTCATGTATTGGCTTTGTTTTTGTTACTTCTGGGCACTGGCCAAGACACAACCAGGATTTTCTTGGGACAGACTTCAGCTCTGCTCTGCTCTTGATTTCAGGGTAGGGATCATGGGCCGAAGGATTCCACTGCCATAGACTGGTTGCCTAGTAGAGCTCTGTCTCTCTTGAGTACATCTCAAACTTTTATTGTAGAGAGCTCTTTTGTGCTAGGGAAAAGAAATTACCAATCTGAGTTTCATGCTGCTTTAAAATAGTCTAGGCCAAGGTTGTCTCAAAAAGGTGTCTCAAGGATACAGCTGCAGGCTTTAAATCTGATTCAATAGCTTACTGTATTTCTGTAAAGTGCTTTTGGTGCTCTGCAGGAACAATGTGGTGCGTGGAATTAAGTACAACTCTTTGGCAAATATAAATTAAGCTTCAGCTGAAATACACTGTTCCTAAGGCTTTCTCAAAATGAAGCAAGGTGGTCCTAGACTGGAAACACATTATGTTTATAATCTTACCTTCCCATTCCTTACTCCCCACTGAACTCTGCTCACTTGTTCTGCCTTAAATCACATTTTGAAACACCAGCCTATGTGTGTGCACAGACACACAAACACAGAGGCAGAGCCCTCAGGAAAGCTGTTCTATTGCAGCACTTCATATGCTTTCATGATATGAATGTGCTGCTCTGTGTGCTGCTGCCCACAGGCTGTGGCAGGAGCCTTGCAGGTCTGGGATGCAGCCTGGTCAAAAGTCATACCGAAATAGGTGAAATTGCAAAAAGAGAAAGCTGACCACAGCTGCTCCTCTGTGCTGCTGAAAGCCATCATCTGGTCAGGCTCTGTGCCCCAGTGCTGCAGCTACCCAAAACATCTGCACAGGGAGGCCAGCGGTCTCCCAGGTGAGGTGTATTTCAACCCAAAATATCACGGCAATCCTTTCACCCATTAAAAAAGCCAATGCACTGAAGGCAGCATAAACATCCCTCCAATAACTGGTGTTTTCTGGATGGTGGTTGAATAAATCCATGGATGTGAGGCAACAATGAGCCCCAGTGGTGCAAAGCTCTCCTCCTTCAGAGAGCAGCAACAAGGAAACACAGTGGGGAAGGGAAGGGAAGGGAAGGGAAAGGGAAGGGAAGGGAAGGGAAGGGAAGGGAAGGGAAGGGAAGGGAAGGGAAGGAAGGGAAGGGAAGGAAGGAAGGGAAGGGAAGGGAAGGGAAGGAAGGGAAGGGAAGGGAAGGGAAGGGAAGGGAAGGGAAGGAAGGGAAGGGAAGGGAAGGGAAGGGAAGGGAAGGGAAGGGAAGGGAAGGGAAGGGAAGGGAAGGGAAGGGAAGGAAGGGAAGGAAGGGAAGGGAAGGAAGGAAGGGAAGGGAAGGGAAGGAAGGGAAGGGAAGGGAAGGGAAGGGAAGGGAAGGGAAGGGAAGAGGAAGGGGAGAGGTTGCTCTGCAGCCTCCCTGCCCACATGATACCATACCAGCAGTAAATATGCTTTTACCCACAGGAACAGCTTTGCCATCCAGAAATCCAGTGCAGGAAGCTGGGCAGACAGGCAGATGCAGAACTTCTCAGTGGGTGGAGGTCCAAAACCAAGCCCAGGGCTGGAATGAGCACTTGGGGAATGAGGGAACTGTCCAGCAGAACACAACAGAGGGATTGTCCTCTGCCAAGCAAGCACCCTGCTTCTAGCAACTTATGGTGAAAGCATTTCAGGGCTCCAAAGGGAGCAGCTGCTTCTGTCAGTGTCCCAGGTTCAGCAGGTCTCTGGAATGCATTTCTTACCCACATTCAAGAGGGTTTGGCTTGCTTAGTCTAGCAAACCTAAGGAGGAGAGGGCATAGCTTTGTAAATACACCAGAGGCTGGGGTAGGAGAAGACCTATGCAAGCTAAAAGATCCTGCTGGCATGAAAACAAATGAGGTATCAGTTGCTGTATGAGAATATTTGGGATAAAAATTAAGAGGTTTCTATCTGGCAAGGAGTTTGACAACAGCTGCTTGCAAGGAAAGGGACCTCTGGGGAATGGCAATATTTTGAGGATGAAGCTTGAGTAATTTTTGGAGGGGATTATAAAATGTTGAATGAGCAGGGGACTGAGAAGTCCTTTATAGCTGGAATAGGGGCAGAGAAAATGGCACAAGAAATAGAAAAGCGAGAACTGGAACTGAGCTCTGTGGAGGAGGCTCACAGAGAACAGAGAAGAAAACATTTCCAGATGGGCAATGGATAAGACTCACTGAAAAGGACAAAAGAGGCCAAGAGTTTTTGGAAGTAGAGGTGAAACATCTCTCACCTTGTCAACAATATCTGGGCAATTGTCTCTCTGGTGAAGTGGTCTGTATTTATTTAACTACTATCCTGGAAGGCAGTGCTGGCTTGTAAGCAGATAAAATAATCACCACAGCATCCAAGGAATTTCAGTCTTCCAATTACTGCTGTTTGGAACGTCAGAGATGTTTTTCCTAGGTGAATCCAAACTATTTCTATCAACTCTGAAACACAGAAGAAAGATAAAGGAAAATCAGTCTGCAAAAGAATATCTGATGGCTTTCAGCTAGGACTTGCCTATCTGTACTCATCTAGTTAAAATCATAAAATCCTCTGTTGAGGAGAAAATCATGGGTCATAAGAGTTCTGTGCATGGGGGAGCAGGGAGTTTTTCCAGTGGGTGATATCCATCTCTCCATATCCAACCTTATCATCACATTTGATCCATGGCCTTGGAGTAGGAAACAGAGGAAACACACCATGTCCAGGAGAGGGGTCCCAGATGGCAAAGCCTCTTCTATGTCACAATGGAACCATCTCCTTTACGGCAAAAAGAAAGTCCTCTGGTGGAAAGATTTTTGAGGGGAAACCACAGCATTTTAGAAACCAGAACCTGTCTAGGAAGGAGAAGAGTTTCAATGTGCCACCCCAGAACAAGTCCCCCAGCTGGTAGGCATAAGACACATTGATGTATTTTAAAATATTTTATTTTAAACACAGACCCAGGGCCAGGATACACTGGGGGTGGGAGACTGTGCAGCCAAATAGCCTCACTTATTTCTGGGGACAGAGCAGCGTACCTAGAGGTATTAATGTGTGAGTGGGAGGGAAGGCGAAAGCTGGGAAACCCGGGCCTGTAGCTGTTTCCATGTTTCCACATATGCATGTATAAAAATATGTATACACACAGAGGGAAAGCAAAACAAAACAGAACAGTCCATTGCACACAGTCCTCCCCCAGGGAGAGGGCGAGAGCACAAACAAGCGGCAGATGTGAACTGTGTCACCGCGCCTAGCGCTGCGGGAGGACCAGCTCCCGCCGTGATGAGGTGGGTCAGGAGCCACCAGTGCAGGAAGCAGAGGGAGACCCCCGAGGTAGGAGAAGACCACAAGGCAGAGAGGTCCTGGAGGTGCAGGCACACAGACCGCTCTCCTCCCTCAGCATCACTCCAAAGTGAGAAGTGCCTGGTGCCAAGGTGGACTCTGAGCGATGGCCCTGAGCCCCTCCATGGAAGAAGGGGTGAGACAGAAGGAGGGCTGCAGGGTGACTTTCTCACAGCTGCAGCAAAGGCCAGAGCCAACCTGCAGCCTTGAGCTATGTGCCAATCCCAATGCCAGGAAGTGGGAGTTCCCGCACTGCCTGCAAAGAGCAGAAATGAGAGAGATACACCTTCCAGCCAGTTTAATCAAAGATAATGAAGAGATCTGTTTCTCAGTTAGATATATCTATTTCTATTTTCCAAAAGAGTATAAAGGGCCTTGGAGAAGAAACAGGAACATGGTCCCTCTGTCCCTGGCTCACCCTTTAGTGGTGCTCTGTGTTTCCTCGTCCATCCTGGGGCACTGGTGCTGAATGCTGATAAGGCCAGACTTGGACCAGCCTCAGTCAGACAGTTGGTGCAATTTGACTTTAGATAATAATGATTTGTTTTTAGCATCGGGTTGGGGTGAGTTGGGGTATTTGTTGTTGTTGTTGTTGTTGATTTTGTTGTTATTGCTTCTCCCCCTCCTTCTTTTCTAGCCAATTAGGTTCAATTTGTTTTGGCAGAGGACATGATTAGTGGGGCTGGGCTCCAGATGGTTGGGCGCTCAGCCGCTCACCATAAATAACACTGGATGAGCAGTGCTCCCGCATGCAAAGCTGGCGCACGAGAGGCCCAGGTCAGCAGATCAGAGCATCCCATGGCCAGCTTGGCGAGACCATATCTGAGCCCTTGGGAAAAGGCACTGACTGACTTTTCCTTAGATATCTCCAGATACGGGTTTGTTTCCACTCTCAGGCAGTCACCTGGCAGGGCACCACTCACCCAGCTGCTCCCTCCTCTCTGAATTAACCTCCCCTCACTGGATCAGCCCAGAACTGCAGCTGAGCCTTAGCAAACAGGGAGAATGTGTCTCTCCCATTCCCCTTTGCAGCACCTTTTGGTCTGTCTGAAGATCATCTGATCTTGCTCCTGGTATGCATCCACAAGTGAAGGGGAGCATTCTCTGGGGCTGATGTGCCCAGACAAACACCAATGTCAAGTGGGACTGAGCTGCCATGTGCCCCACAGGAACAGTCACAGTCAGGCCCGCTGTTATGGCACAGTCACAGTCAGGCCTGCTGTGGCAAGTATGGCGAGCATTTGGACATCCCTCAAAATTTTAATGGGGCTCTTTGGAAGGGGACAGTAGTGTATTGGGTAGAGACAACCTTGGTAAGGAAGCAGATCCAGCAAAGAAACATGTGGAGTTGGTCAATTTTTTTCAAAATCTGACACTTTTCAGTGTTTTTCAAACAAATAATGTTTTTATCAATCAATGCCCAACTCTGTCTTGTTGTGAAACCTTAAAAATTACCTTCTGTAACACACTGTAAGATCCTCAATAAGAGAAGAAAATAAAGCCCACAGTTTATTATTGTTGTTCTATCAGTATTTAAGAAATACTCAATGAATTACAAACTGAATAGCTATTCAACATTTTACATTATCTTAGGCAAGCAAGCATCTGCTGAGAATGTCTTATGCTTTAGGACAAATCTGGTTGTTGATTTAGTAAGTAACAAATAGAAGGTTCCATTCTGTACAGTAAGTTTACCATGGATATAATGTGACTATTGTATTAAAGTTAAGGGGCAGACAGTACAGCAAGGAGGAAGTAGCTATGAAGTGTTAAAATGTCTTTGAACTGAGCATTTCAGGCCTTTGAACTGAGCTCTTTTCCTCCCCCCTCTCAGTGCCGCAAGCTGCCCTTCCCTGGTGCATGTCAGGTTGCCCAGGGAGTCTCAGTCACTCACAGGAGCACAGCACAGCAGACACACCTGAAATTGGCACCTGGAAATGGGAAAATAAACCCCAGTTCAGTTCTCATCCATAGTCCAGCTCTGCAAGCTCACACCTCTGTGTTGTAGGGTTTGCGGGGCAAAACCCAGAGCCCTGTCCCCCACTGAGCACTGTCCCCAAAAGGCTCACAAGATGTGCATGCCTTGACCATTGAGCAATCTCAGGCTCTGCTCTCTGGACTGTTTACATTGTAAATCCTCATGCCCAACCTCCACTTGGGTCTGGAAGGTCTCTGCAGTCCTTTCAGAGCTTCAGTCTTCTGAGGCTATGTTAGCCAAGCTCGTGCTCCTGGACAGAGAGACTTTGGAGAATGTTTGGCTCTGTCTGCAGGTAGACAACACACGACCAGCCCTTTGTAAGCTGAAGATGCCTCTCACATGGCTCAGCTGCAATTTTGGGCTGCAGCTAAGTTCATGCCAGCCTTGTGCAGAGGAAGCCTGGTGCACAGGCAGCTGTTCTTGGGCATATCTTTGCTCAAAGCAAGGGAGCTCACTATTCCATCTCTGATCTTTCTGGGTAGTTTTTTTTATTTACTGGTATCAGGGGGGACCAGTGTGAGAAGAGATTCATCTTAGGAACACTGGACAAAGCTGCTTTGCACATGATCCAGCACATGCTTGCTCCATGCACAAGGCAACTGGTTAGCAGTGATGCACAGGTGTGGAGTGTTGATACAAGTGAATGGAGCTGGTCTCTGCCACATGCAGATGGCCAGAGCTGCAGTGAAGTGCTGGTGCAAGTGCTGTAAATGCCAATACAACCAGTCATAGGTGGCCCATCTTGCCTGGAGCACAGGTGTAGCTGTGCCACTCCAGTGATGTCTCACAGAGAACAAAGATAAGATTGTCTTCCAGTCACTGTGTTGTCTCCCATTGGAGATTTTCTGGAGGGATGTTGTAGAAACAAACTTTAGGTCAAACAGAAGCACTGAGACCCCTGGGAGCTGGTTGTAAATCCCATGGCCATGGTAGGTGTCACATGCAAAGAGGTGGAACAGATGTTCATAACTGATAAGACTTGTTCTGGTCTAGCTTAAAACCTTGAAAATTAGAGATGTGGCAAGGCCTCTGCATATAACACTGACCAAAACCCACAGAACTCACAGAGCTGTTCCCTGAAGGTTTACATACAGCTCTGTTTATCTCTGGACCCATTGCAAATCCATGTGTATGGTCACACGTATTTTGCAAAATGCCTGAGAGAACCGTGACAGAATCTAAAGGAGTTAGAGATGGAAGTGATCTATCAGATCCATTTGCAATCTCTCATGAGCCAGGCAGAATTTTTCCCTGGGCTATATTCATTGCTTTGCCTTGTCTTGTTTTTAATCACTCAAGCAAAGAGACTAGAACAGCCAGGCAAAGTTATGTCGTATTGCTGCTGCAGGGGCACTGGGGAATCTTGTATCTCTGATCAGAACTGAGTCCCACAGTTGTACAATGTATACTTATCAAGCCTGTTTGATGTGGTTAAAAAAATCCTATGCAGAAATGTGTTCAATTTCTGTGAGTATTTATTTTCCAAGAATTTTTAAGACCTTGCAATAAATATAGCCAAAACCATCATTCAACAAATTGAAATCGCATTTGTATTAATGTGGTTGCTATATTCATATTCAATTTAACCTTCATGACTTTATCTTGTAACCCAGTAAAGCGTGCAGGTCAACAGAAGTTGTTATCAGAGAGCTGAGTGAGCATTTTCCATCATCTCTTTCACCACTTCCTTGACTTAAGGCACTTCATCCACAGATCCCTCATCTAGGCAGAGCACAATTCTTAACACTTCGCTCCTGGTCTGCATTAAGAATCTCCTTCATATATCAAGTGAATTCAGTGTTGTTTTCTAAGGTCTTCTTACAGGTCTGCCCTTTTTTGGTAACAGCGTTCAGAAGGGTGATGTTCCACCTCATGCAAACAAAGAGAAACAAATGGTTCAGAAAAAAATGTGATTGTAGAAGTAATTTTTTATCATCCAGGGTCCTAGTTTTCTTCCCTTGAAAGGCTAAAAGAGGAAGATCCCCTCCTAGCAGCCCAAAGAGGTTGCAGCAGAGGCAAGTTGCAATGTGCGTGCCATGCTCTGGTAGATAGGCTCACACAAAGTGTAAGAAATCAGTTCTTTCAGCCAGAGACATGGGTCTCTGAGAATAAATACCCAGTGTATTTGCTAGCTCAGTTGCATCTAATCAACAGACGTGTTTTTTTGTTAAAGTAACCCCGGATGTTTCTAGGGTCAACAGAGCTAAACAAAACAACTAGCAAAAACACTGTGGTCTAGGAAAGGGCAACATTTTTTCAAAGCTCAGCTCCCCTTGGTGGTACAGCTCCTGTACAGAGGGATGAAAGCATTTAAGTAATCAGAAAGAGTAGGCAGTGACCTGCAGTAAAATTCATGGCCTGGTGAGATACGTCTCATCTTACTAATGACCCCCAGAGCTGGGTCAGCATATGCCGCTGTGGGATACACCATCATCTGCAAGGCAGCAGACACAGCTCTGATGTCTTGGCATGCCTCCATCCTCACTGCAGCCCTGGGCACACCAGCTCCATGGAGGCCCAGTGAGGGCAATTCAAATTTTTGGAAATAACACCTAGCAATGGGGATTCTGCACAAACTTTTCAAGAGAATAGTCTCACCAGAAGTCCAGTCTTTCCTATGAGCTGCAGATTCCTGAAACCAACAACCTTTCTGAAACTGTTTGGCTGCAGTCACTTATCCTATTTTACCAGAACTACATAAAGAGACCAATGAAAACAGAGTATTTTCAAAATTATATGGACATCTTAAACTTGCAAAAAAGAACCGGAAAACTTTGTGATTTTGCTTAGTCAAATACTTGAGCTAGAAATTTCAGGGCAATTGTAAGTGTTAAGCCAGCAATCTCATCCTATATTTTTCAGGCAAAGCTGGCATTTTTTTGCCCTTAGTACATGGCTCTGCCTAACAAGGATACAGAGCAGGGCAGCCCAGAGCCAACCTGGTGCCTGGCCCAGTAACCATCTTCTGGCATGGAATAAAATGGCTGAGGATTGATGGGTTGGGAGCATGGTGCCAGACACATCTTGCTGCTCCAACTCATCTCAGATCTATCTGGATACCCTTCCTCCCTGCCCAGCTGGCAGATTGTGTGGACTGCAACAGAGCAAACTGGGGCACAGGGCAGAGCTTGCTCTTTTGTGCAACACAGGAGCTAATCTCATTGCTGCAGAGTGAAATTTGGTTTCATGAAGGCTTTTGAGCTTAGGCCCATGTATCACAAACAAAAGTCTGTTTCCAAGGCCTGGAGGCTTCTCCAGATCTTGTAACACTGGAGTGCTGGGGGTCTGAGACCCACACTGCCAGGTGTAGCCAGGTTCATGGTCCTCAAGTCATCCCAGGCTGGGACTTGGCATTGCTGCCATGTGCAGAGAAGCACTCTAGGTATTTCTCCCCCATTAGCATGTCCCCACAGCACAGGTCTCATTTCGGCACAACCCATATTGCTAAATCCACACACCTTGTAATCCTCGCCCTCTCTGGAAAGAGAGAAAAGACGATGCACAGCAGAGATTTGCCATGCACAGCTATCCCCAACAACAGTGGGCATCTTGGCCGGAGTGGCTGGGGTGCATCTCAGCACCTAAAGTACCCTCTCCCCCCCAAAACTAACAAACTTTTAAACTTTGGGCCCTAGATGAGGGGGTGGGGGAGGGTTGGAAATGGCCCCGTTGCTTCATGCTGCACATCAGCAACAGAGTTCACTTCACAAACACAAGGTGCGCTGTCAGAATAGCCCGGGGCAAAGTTTGTACTTTGCTTGAATTCTAACTTTTGTTTACCAAGGTAATAAACCGGTCTTCTCTTCCAGGTGTAAAATGCTATTATGAAAAGCATATTTGTGTTTCATCTCATCTCAGATGTACAGTATGTGCTCACATCCCACACTGTGTGTACAGCCCACATTGCTCCAGAGCCAGCAGAAGAAAAGACAAGGGGTAAAAATAAATAGCCCCACTCTGTCCTCAAAAAACAGTGTGTTCTGTAGAATCTAGGAGTTTAATTGGATCTCTTTGCCTTCAGATCCTGTGTGCAGCCTTTGCTTTACTCTGTGAAGACTAGGCCAGATCTTTCCTGCATCCCTGTGGTCTTCCCCATTGGTGCAGCTGGGCAGACCTGGTGCAGGGAGCTGATGGGGATGAACTGTTCATTTCATGTACACAAACTGATCTTTAAATGGTAGAGTTTAATTTCCACCAAACTAGTTGGGCTGCCAGTTTGGCTCCCTCCCCCTAAAACTGCCTGCATCTCCATCATGCCATGTGCATTGAGAAGTGCTGCATTTGGTGTAATCTCACTGAAACTGATGGGAGAGGAGAAGGAGGTGGGGGGAAAAAATAGAAAGAAAAAAGCCTAGCATTGTTTTTTTCTTGCACTTCACCTCCTGTTCCTGGTGTCGTGCCCACTTGGCAAGATTTAGAGATAGCAGATGAGCTCTGGATAAAAATGACCTAAATGTTTCCTCATCCCTTCAAACCTGTTTGGTGGCCTTCTGTCTCCACACCACTGGTAGCCTGGCCTGGCTGCTGTGGCTGCCACCTGAATGCTACTGAAAGCCAATGCCATGAGACCTGCAGCTACTGAAACAATCACAGCCCCAGTCCAGAGCATGGATCAGCCAGCACAACATGGCATGGCATGGTATGGCATGGCATGGCAAGGCATGGTGGGCATGGGCTAGAGCACTGCCCGCCAAACCACTACACCCACTCCTCACATCACTATGCTCCTCTCATACTGAGCTTGTAAAATTTCATGAGATGACACCTTGAAAAACTAAGTGTGAAATGCCAGGCTTGGATGGGGCCTTCCCATAAGCTGCCCAGCTGCAGGACAGCAGTTATTTCCTTCCTCACCTGTTGCAGCCCTCTATAAGCAAATTTAAGAGAGTAATAACCACATAATGACTTCTTTTTTTTTTTTTTAATACAAACTATTTATTCCATTAAAAGCCTGTGCCGATAACTCCACCTGTATTACAGAAGAACTGCTTCAGAGAGGCAAAGAAAGGGTCTGAAGAAGACCACGGTGTAAGCAGCGTGTGGTGCTCACCCACTGTGCCCAGCGCGGGTGCTTTCTCTGAACGCCTTTGCTCCTGAGATCAGCAGCCCCACGGAGGGAGCCGGGCACAGGTCTGAGCCTGCCCCAGCCCAGACGCCTTCCCCACCCCGCTGTTTACACCAAAGTGCTCGCTCCAGCACAGGCTGAAACTGAGCCCTGGCTCCTGCACCCGGCAGGGCCCGGCACACACGGCTCCCCTTGGGCAGCGGCAGGGTCGGGACCCCTTCAGTGCTGCCCGACGCTCCATGGACCCTGCACGTCCTTTCGGTGCCAGCGCTGGACTCAGGCAATCACACGGCAAAGAGCTGTGGTGCAGATGGAAGAATGGACGTCCCCAGATGCATGTGCTCGTGCTCCTCTTTGCTTCTGAAGTCATAGAAGCTGGTTTAGGGTTACAGTATTTTTAATGTCCACAAAACCCATTGAAGGTTCTTAGCAGCTTTTGCACTTTCTCTTTTGTTTTTCCACCTCCAATATTCCTTTATGCTTCCACAGTAGGTCTAGAAGGAACATTGCTCACAGGAATGCAATCCTCCCCATCCATTAAACCCAAGCATGACCAACAGCTCTGCTATCCCTTCCCACAAAATTTCACACAACCACATGAGCTGAGGGAGAACATCCTTAGCAGCTGTGAGTTTGAGCAGTCTCCTTGCAGCAGTGGAATGAAGACCCCACTTCTGACCCATCATAACCCAGGAGTGAAGAGCTCCTTTCTACTTTGGAGAGGAAACTGGCACTACCCAGGCATGCTCAACTTCTCATAAGGGACTGCTTGTAAGCAAGCTAGTGGTGGAGGATGGGAACATCACGGGTTTCTCCATGTGGTTAATTCCTGCCATGGTGCCTTCTTGGATTCACCCATCCTCTTTGGCTGGGTGGGGCAGAGGAGGACACGTCTGGGTCCACCCATGCGCTCCCAAAGAAGGAGCGACGTGTCACCCCAGTTTGGGAACAGGTGTGTTCAGTGGCCAGATCAAGGTGCATTAGGAGACCTAGAACTAGTTTGGCATAGGCTATTATTTCATGGCATCTCAAGTATATTCCACATGTCCTTTAAGTGCTGCAGCAAAGTAATGGCCAGCCTTTCCAATCGTGCTCTTCTAACACGTCAGTTTGGTTCTTCCAGAACAGGGAGGGGGTGGCTTTTTGCCAGCCTTATGTAAGGAGCAGAGGGATTGCGTAAGTTCAGTTGGTCGCAGAGGTGTAAAGTAGGCTTTATTGGTAATTGCTGCACCTGGAAATTTCTCCAGAGGCATCTGTGCATATTTTAAAAGAAATTTATCCTTGTCTAGATTTAGGGTCTTCTGGAATCCTCTTTCTACCGGATACTTCTGTTCTCAGAAATTCTTGTGCAAAGGTGAATGTTTGCTTTCATGCAGGAAATGATAGGAGGAGGTTTTATGTCCCTTCACTGAAGGTGTATAAAGTGCTTGAATTGCTCCACTGTCCTGTGATTTGTGCAGTCAGAGGCAGGTGTTTGTTTTAAATCAGTTCCCAGGTGCAAACCTGGGACACTTGATGGACCCATCCAATCCTCCTAAGAGTGACAAGACCATATGGCTCAACTAAGAAGAATTGCTCTACCAGTGAGCTTTCTAGAGAATTAAATAGCAAGTAAGACCTGTTAGAACCACAAGTTATTTGACATCATTTCACAAGTAGGAAAGATCATTGCATTCCACACGTCCATGTGGGATAGGACCTCGTGTATTTTAGGAAAAGTGAAAACTGAAATAGTATTTAAAAGTGGTCAGAATGTGTCCCACTGTAACTTCAGCAATGCAAAGAGAGCTTCACTTCGTTCCTCTATCTTCTATATGTTTATCATTAAGTGTATGGAAAAGGCTTTACAAAACCAAGGCCTGATCAGTAGCTAATGAATTCCCAGGTTCAATAACAAGTACACTTTGTACATCAGAGGAATGGCAGACTGCCCAGAGCTTTTGGGCAGATGCTGTTTCTAAAGAAATTAAATGCATGAATAGATAATAACCAAAGAAATCCCTGCTGGAATAGAGAAAGGACAACCTCCTTCTGATAAAATCAAGTTCTTGCTCAATCATTCCCCACTTGAACACAAAGACCAAATTGAGTCAGTCATGAAGGTCCTGGAGTCTACAAATAAATGGTTGGGCTTCTTTTCCTCATGCTGTACATTATCCTAAGAACTGTCAAAACACAGCAAGAATGACTTCTCTGTCCCTTCCAATAAGAGGGACATTGCAGGAAGTCAGCTGGGTCTGCTAGGCTGAAGGAACCAGTTCTTCCTCAACTGGTTACCTCCAGTCCTCTAGGGGCAGAAGGGAAGGAGGAAAGTGTGTTTAACCTGTGTCCTCATCATGCAAAGAGAGGATTCAGGTGAGGAAGACCTGCAAGAGAGCAAGTGTGAGCAGGGCACTAGTGGTGAAAAGATAAGCATGAGATTGGCAAGGAGTGGGTGAGCTCTGACGTGGGAAGGAATGAGGTGAGGGACAGGGTCAGAGGAACGGAGAGAGCTAACCTCAAACCTAACCACCTGGGTATTTCAATCCTTGATTCCAGTCATGGTGCAACACAAATTCCTCAGCTGGCCTCCTCCACTACTGAATCTACTCCCTGTGCTGCTGTCAGACCCTGCCTTCATTGCCTGACCACCGGCGGCTGGTCTCACTGGAAGTCCTGTGAGAGTCAAATACTTGGCCAAGCTGCATCAACTCCCTGAATTTATACATACAGGACTCAGAGAGTGGGTGGGTAAAGTGCACATGGAAAAGCAAGACCCAGCACCTGAGTGTTGGGATGAAGCTGTTGATGTCGATGTTGGTGTGACCACTTTCAGCTGCTGGTAGAAGGAGCTGGTCAGAGTCACCTGTTCTGTGCCCTGGGAACCAGGCTGCTGGTACCACATGAAGGGTCTAGGAAGCTCAGAGATATTTGACCAAATCTTTTCCAAGAGACAGAGTCCACCACTTGCCTCTCTTGCCTCTTGTTTCCCATGGTCCATGGAGATGGTATAACCTCACAAAATCTCTTCCAAGGCCATAGGCCCTGCATATGAGGGACAGCAACTGTTCTCCCCAGGGTCTGGCTCAGGAAAACAAGGGACAGAGCTTAAGATACAGCTCAGGAGATAGAACCTGGCACACAGCTGTAGCTGAGAGGCAGGTGGAGATGCCCTGAGGAAAAGGCAGGACACCTTTGGGTATTAAACAAGTGAGACAGTTGCTCAGCAAGCCCACAGGCTCATCCTTTGATTCCTGGTGAGGATGTCCAGGGGACTAGCTATAGTGTGATTGCCAAGGCAAAACCATGGTATAGGTGACAGGACAACTCCAGGAACATTTTGCACACAGGCTTGGTGCTCTGTCCAATGTTGTCCTTGACCATTAGGACCGCAGGGGCCACTGGGATGCTTCTGAAATGCCTCACAGGGAGAGAGAAATTCAGTGCAACCAGTCATTGAGGATAGCTGCAATATCTAGTGTTCCTGCATTTCACTTAGTCTCTTAAATACATTTATGGTCTACATGACAGGTGGTTTATTTTCAATACCTAGAGCATAGAAGGCATGTGAGATGATTTGCTGTCATCCAGAACACTTTATTCTTGTTTAGTGCCAACTATGTTACAATATCATTTTGATGTCACCATTTCCTCCTGCTGAAAATAAAATAAAAAAAAAAAACAAACAAACCAAAAAACATTGCTAGACAGAATTTCCCAGCAGGGACACTTCTGAGGTTTTTTCCCCATTACACCTGCTTTTTATTATTTCTTTGGCTTGTTCAGAAGAGAAAGAGAAAGAAACTAGAAGAAAAATTAATGCATTCCTTTATTTTTTTAATCCCTTTAGTTATAAAAGATCTGAACAATCTTTTAAAAAATACCTGACTTCGAAGAGTCAACACATAGCTGATGTCATAAAGTTTTCATGGGAGCTGGAATTAATGCTGACATGTTTTAAACTGATTATATTTTAGAATCTGATGACTAGAGTTGAAGTTTCATTTTTCCCCTGATACGAGAAAGTTTCAGAACTTGAGAGTTTCTAAGTATCCAGCACATCTCTGTGGAGTGCAAACAAATAGCCCAGGGAAAGCAATAACAGGTGTTCCCCAACCATGGGTTTTTTCAGCTGCATCTCTCAAACCCAGTTATCACATACAACACTTTCCTCCTGATTCGTTCCACAAATCTGCTGTGCTAGGCTCTGCAAGCAGATATCAGCTCCTTCTTTCCCAGGAGTCTCTCAGGGAGCAGCTGCAGGTGCCAAAGCCTTTGCCAGCTGTGGAGGAAGAAAATGATGCCTGGCAGGGCCAGCCAAACCACTGGCAGCTCCCAGCTCCATGGCTGTAGGAGACAGACACATTTCTGAACACCCTCTCTAGCGATTCATGCTGGATTTGCTACAGCACAGCGCATGGGTCTGGATGCAGGCTCCTACCTGCAAAGCATCATGACAGATGTGGAAAACCAGAGCCTCCAACACCTTTGAGAGATGCTGCCTCACACAGAGAAAGTCTTCCTCTCAGAGGAAGTATTTCCATGCAAAATATTGTCCCTGCTGGATCCTGACAACCCAGCGCCAACTCCAGGCCTCTCTCAGGAGATGTGTCCTCAGGAAGAGTTTTGCTCCCAGAAGAGAGAGCTCTGCAGAGGATTACTCTGCACAGGAGCCTGTCATGAGGGTTTGTAAATGAGCTCTGCAAGAACCCAGCTCTCGTGAGCAACACATCAGAGTGCATGAGCTGAAAAAGGCCTGAACTCTGCAGGGAGCCCTGGGGAGACAAGTCAGAGGTTAAGTGTTCAACTGCTGAGCAACTCCAGCCCCAAAATTCATGGGCAAGAGGAAGGGATGGAGCAAGGGAGCCTGGGCCCATCTCGAATCATCTTGCTCAGGACCTTCCACCCTCAGTCAAGTTGCTCCAGCAAAACCTGGCAAGACAAGACTCAAACTTCCCAAGGCAACCGGTGTTGAGCTGGGCTCCACATGGCAATGACATGAGAGAAACTCCCCCAGTCTTCCTTCTCTCTTCCTCCTCCTCCTCCTTCTCCTCTTCCTCTTCTCCAGCCCTGGCAGCACATCTCTGCAATGGCCATATAACATCAGCTCCCTGGCTCTTGCCCAGCAGGGCTCCCACTGCATCTGGCATTTCTGGGCATGGGCTCCCGAGTACACCCATCTTAACTGACCCACATCTTTCCACAGGCTGTTTCTGGGGCAGCGTGAGCGTGTTTTGCTAGTGCAGCTCGCATCGCCCCTGCCCTGATAGGGCAGTTTTCCAGGCAGGGCAAACATTTCATCATCATCTCCTTCGTGTTTCTTTTTCTTTCTCATTTCCCTTTTTTCCACCCCCATGTTTTTTTCCTTCAATATTGCCTAACCTCCACCTGGGTGCAGGCGGTGGGGTGAGCTCACTGTGCTGAGCACTGCCAGCCCGAGGGCCATGCAGAGCCAGCCTCCTCCACCCTGTGGGAGCCATAGGGACTCTGGTGGGAGCATGGGGCCCGAGAAGTCCACACTGAGCCACTCCACCCAGGACACAACCCTCAGCTGCCCTGCTGCACATCCCAGCATGGCATTGGGTGGGGGGAGCTTGGCTGCTCCCTTCAGCATCTCTGATGAGAGCACACGGCTCACCAGACAGCAGAGAAAAGCATCAGCCCCACCACTGTCCTCCACTCGACTGTGGGAAACCAAACCTTGCACTTTCCTGGGGGTGTGGGAGGTACACAACTACCGGGGTGAGCTGCTGCCTTCCTGCACCTTCTCAGCCCATACCTCCCAAGAGACACAGTGGGAGCTCTGGTGGCAGAGCTCACCAGGAAACGGTGCTTTCTGCAGGAAAAGCTTTTTTTTCATTATTTTCTGTTTCTGCTCTTATTATTTTTTGGAGGGGGAGGGGAATTGAGCTAGGGGATTTCTCTAAAAGTATATATTACAGGGGAAGAAATATCCATTTTCTGTCTAATCATGAGAATTTTCTTGATGCAGACAAATATCACTTCCCAGAGGGCTGAATTGCTTCTACTTCCAGTTGCTGAGAACTACACTTTGTCAGATGGGAGTTTGATGAAAACCTTAAGTGGTGGCAAAAATGGAAATTTTGCAGAGATAGCTGCTGGAACCCTCTGAAAGGTCATGCTTTGGTGGTAAAAAAGAGTTTAAAAACCTTTCTTTGCACCAGGTCTTTCATGAGGGTGGCTTTTCAAGAGGAGAAATGGGTTAGGAAAACAGGATGACACCACTTTCTTAGGGATAGAAAGAATGAGGAAAGGTGGGAAAGGAATGAAGGTTGCCCAGTGCTAGACATAGGCAGAAAGAGAGATCTGGGACTGGTGGCTAAGAGCATGGCTGGGGTTTTGCTTGGGGACTTCTCGTCTTCTAATTCTAGATTCAGTACCAGTAAATTGCATTTTTCCCAAAAAAAATATTGGTAGAGTAATTCAGAGTGCTACAAAGGTGCCATGCAAATTGCTGGTGGGAAATACAGCTGTCTCAAAACATTGATAGCCTGTGGTTTCATTTATGTGGTGGATGTTAATGTGTCTAATGATTCTGAGGAGAGATGTCTGAAAAAATGAATTTGGAGTTGTTTTGTTTCATGAGCAGTCCTGAAAAGTGAGGAAGGAGGGAATTAGTTCAGATTGCAGCTAGGACTATTAATTTAAATTACAGAAAATGTGAAAGGTGAGGAGAAAATTCTGTCCTTTGATTTGGAGCTATTTACAAGTAAAATGGAGGGGAATTTTAAACTGAAATAAACATTGCAAATGTACTTTCTTGGAATTTTTTTTCTCAGGACAAACAATTTAGTTCAACCAGCACTAATGCTCAAAACTATTTGTCACCAAATTTGCATTTTTCACACAAGGGAAGTTTCAGGTGAAATAATTGCATCCATCCCCAGCTCTGAGCCTGGGAATTGAGGATATCTCCCAGCCCTTTGCCACTGTGTGAACTAACTTGACTGGACATTCGTACCAAACCTCTCCCTGCTGAGGATACATCTCCAGACCAGGCTTTCCATATTGTGTTTAGGCAGCTCTGTCCTTTTAACATTTTGGCAAGGTTTCCCCCCAGCGTGGTGTCACACAGAGAGAGAGCTCAAGGGGCAGGGTGAGGCCTTCCAGCTCTTGGCTGAGTTTGTGTGGGGCACTCTCCTCCCCACAAAGACAGAAGGCATGAGGCCAGTCTCTAGGGAAGGCCAGGACATCCACCCCAAGTCATGATCCCACACTGAGACAACCTGTTCCAACTCCACAGCAACAAGGTCATGGGTCCAGAGACAAAAATATCACTCCCAAACACTCAACATGAGGTCCCCATCACAACATGCATGGCTGCAGAAAACCAACCCTTCAGGCTTTGCACCCTGATGACATTCCTTTCCCTGGCGGGGGACAGAGAGGCCACTTCCCTGCACCAGCACCCAGGGCTGGAGGGGAGGAGCACCCTCCCAGGGGATGAAGGCAGTTGGTCACATATCCCAGCCTGCTGGACCATGGCCAATTCTGTCTTTCTGAGGTCCCAACGAAAATGGCGGTGGTCAATAAAAGAAGGTAGCCAAGGTTAGGAGCAACATTTTTCTGAGTTAAATAAGAGGAAATGGTTTTTTGTCTGAAATGACCTGAAAATCTGGTTTGTAGCCATGTACATTTACTCTTCAGTGGCAGCAAGGTTTGGAAACACCTCTAATGATTTTCATGAACCTTTCAGAAGGGAATGGAACAAAGCAGCTTGGGAAATGGTGCCTGTTTTCTGAAATGTCTCAAAAGCCACATTAGGGTACCTTCAATTTACTATGTTCCAGAAGCTAGGCAAAGGAACTTTAATAAACCATTTTTAAATCCAACCTGCCATTTTTTCTCATCACTTTAATCATTCCCTGTGACCTCTTGCCCAAACAATGAAGCAGTGTGCTGGGACCTGAGAATCATTTATTAATGTTTACAAGACACTGAGATAATAGGGGGAGAGAGGCATAGAGATAGCATGTATGAATAAATGATAGCAATAATATGTTCAGTCTCTGAGATTACTCATGCTCTAAAATCTGAGCAAGTGCGTAAGTTTTTACAGGTTTGGGTCCGGCTGTTAGCTCCATGAATGAAACACTCCCTGGATCCACTTGGCTGCTGTGGGTGGGAAGAGGGAAGCTGTCAGATATCAGGAATTTGGCAATATCACCATGCTACTTAAGTCATGCTAGTTAACTGGAGGAAGGTCATTCACTAAAACACTGTGTTGATAAATACCACAGAAGTGTGGAGCTGGGGAGGTCCAGAGAAGCAAACATTGTTTAGGTTTTACAGTGCAAATTGCTCTAGGAACAGAAAAATGTCTTCCCATTTTTTCCTGATCCCAGACATTCCTTGGAGCATAGGCCATGGCTGCTTTATTTTTAAAATCAACAAGTTCTTCTGAAGAAAAAGCATTTCTTGATCTCATGACTGCCACAGCAGAAAGCTCTGTCCCCTTGCAGTCAGGCAACGTGCTTCCTGCCAGCTGGACTCACTTGCTGCCTAAACCCTCCCCCAGCAAGGCACAAGCTGCCTCTTATCTGCCAGCCAGGGCTAGAGCAACAAGATTGAGACATTTCAAGATATCATCTGGGAAAGCAAGATAAATCCAGCTGAGTTGGTTTGTCAATCTCTGCGAAGCATGGAGCCAGTGCCCCTGCAGCTCTGTCTGTGCCGAGCCCACCCAACCCCGTGCAGCTTCACCTGGGCACAGGGGCTGCGCTGCAAGGTCAGGGTGAGCTTTCAGCCTCAGCACAATCTCATCCTGCACATATCCCACCATACCTGGGAAACACCAAGGCCACCCCTCCAAACAGTGTCATAATTGCATCCTATAAGCAGCCCCAAGGGTCTTAAACCAACTGGATTAACCATATGAAAGCTGGATTGTGCAAGAAAAGCAACTCATTTCCCCTCACCATGAAGTTGGTTATAATGCGAAGGAAACACCAGTACTACACATTTCACAAGGAAAAGTGTTTTGCTCTGGAAAAATGCAAAACTGATACTCCTTCCATTCTGCAGCTGTGTTCTTGTTGTCCCTTATCTCCCTAACACATCATGGCATGCTGTGCCTGAAGGCTGTGCCCCATCACCAGGCTGAGCCACTACCTCACAGTTTCAACTTTCTCTGTGTTTTCACTCTAGTTCTGCACTGGCTACTTTGTACCAGTCAGAACACCTTATCTCCTTTGCTGGATCAAGGTCTCCTCTGTGTGTGTTGCAGTTTAGCAGTCTGGCACGTATAAATGGCAAGTTTCAGCTATCACCAGCTGTTGTGTGTCTGTCCAAAACACATTGTGTTTCCCTCCAACAGGATTTCTTTCCAGACTGGCTTAAACCTCACCTACCTGCAGCAAGGTATAAGCCCTTGCTTCCTACTACGGGTGTGTTCAATCTGTGCAAAGCTTTGTCTCCCTGAATAAGCAACCCAGTGGGGAAATTCAGCCTTACACTGGGGGCTGGCAGAAGTGATGCTCTAAAAGCCCAAGAAGCAGGAATAGCCAGAAGGACCCCAAAGAGGGGCTGTGTGTGGACACCTGCAAGGCTGGTGCTCACACCTGAGTCAGTCATCTGGGTGGTCTGTAAAAGTACCTGCAGGGCACCATGAGCCCACCATGCACTGCTCCTTTAGTCAAAGGGCCTCTTTGGAGCATCTCTTCTGAGCCCATTACAAAACCAGCAGAGTTATCCAGCTCCTGTGAAGACGGTGTCACTGGTGTACCTGCCCAGATTCACACTGCAGCCCAGTGGCAGGTCCAGAGGAGAAGCACCCCACTCCACCACCCCAGACCACCTGTCCCCCTCTTTGCAGCTACTCATCCCCTCACCATCTCTCAGATAGCAGAGGCTGCCCAAGTCTCCAGATTGAAATTCTCAATATTATCATTTCTGTCACAGCATCTAAAGAGGACCCAACCAAGAACAAAGGACTTGTTTTGCTGGATCCTACAGATCTTGTGTGTACTTGAAGGAAGTTTCTCTGCCTGTGAACACACTCACCAAGTTCCTGGTCTTGCAAACTCTTACATGCATTACCATAATGAGAAATTACATGGAAAGGAAAATGACCAGGCGTGCAGAAACTGCCTGTTCCTGTCCTCAAGTTTAATTAATCTGTCCCTTGGCTTAAGCTGTTCTAGAACACCTCGTGGAAGATGAAGGCAGGACAGGGAGAGCTCAGGAGGTGTTAATGACCCGTGGAGAGCGCTACTTAGCTGGCACAGGAACTCTGCTTGTTGCTGTCTTGTGGAGCACATGCTGCTCTGGGAGGCTGTCCTCACGTGTGGCTTGTGTTTTCTGTGTGTTTGATTGTTCTCAGTCAATGAACAAGTCTGAATATCTCTGCTGAGAGACTCCCCATCAAGGCTGGAGTTTCCTTGTTTTGCATTTCTGCTCATTTCACGAATGCATTAACTATTCTCGAGCATTGTTTTCCATGGAACTCCCCTCCTGTTTGCAACAGCTGCAGTGCTGACCCCTCCAAAGCTACACCTGCAGAGAGTCTTGGAAGTCTGTGAGCTGCCTCCCCACAAGGCAGCACTGGGCTCTGCAGAGACCCGCTGTGAGCCACCACGTCAGCACTGCTGTGCCAGTGCCTTCATGCTCTGAGCACTCCCCAGCCAGTTCTCTCACTCTCAGAGCTAGACCTGATCTGTGTAACAGACCTGCTCCCTCCCGAGGGAAAGTTCTGCACTGTCGTCTTTTTGCCTTACCCAGACAGACAGACCAATGAACCCTTGAGATACCGGGAATGCTGGCTACTAACAAGGTTGGCCAATTCCTGGGATGTCTAGGGGCTTCAGGCATCTTAGCTGAGCTCTTCTTGCTCAAGAGAAGGCTAATTAATCAGCTCTGCTGTTCTGGCATCACCCAAAAGTGAAAATACTTTCTGGCAGGGCAGCAGGCACAAAATTAGCTGCTGCATTAAACTGCCAAATCTCCTTTACTCCTTTATTAGTTGCATTTGGTGATGATGAGGAGTGAGGCATTAACCAGTCCCTGATGGATAAAGAAACTATTACTCTACTTTCTCTTTGCAGCTGGGAAGAGGAAATAGGTTTTATTACCGAGATTTCCTTGAAGACATTCACTTGACTTTGTGGCATCAGAGATGGAAGAGAAATGAAGAACACAGGAATCTTGGCACAGCAGGAGAGATTGTGCACGGATAATAACAGAGAGAAGCACCAGGTCAATTGGGAGCTGAAATATACTTAGGTGATTGAATCCTTGTGTAGGGTTGAAGCTTTGACGATCTGCTGGGCTCAACTAATTTCAGCGTTACAGCCAGAATGTCTATGCTGGCACTGAGTGCCTAAACCAGAGAACCTGCTGGGAAGACACATTCAGGATGGATTAGAATGAAACAGAAGAGAAAAAATTAGAATAGAAATGATAGATTATTAATTCTTTGTTGTCTGGTTTTGTTTGGGTTTTTTACCCAAGATTAGATTTAGAATTTACCCATCCTTGGTTTAGGCCTAGATCCCAGATAACATTACATGACCCAACTAGAGGAAGGTGCAGACTGGAAGAGTCCATGCAAATCACAATCCATGCCTTGAAATCTCAGAGGGCTCAGTTTGGAATGAGATACTGAGTTTCCTAAGGGATAATCACAAATTCTTGAGTTTGCTACCCGTCTGTTAGCAAGAAAAACACAGCCCAGACACAGACGTCCAAGATACCTAGAGCAGACCAGAGCAAAGGGGCAGAATTGGTACAGAGCTGACCTCAGCATGGTGGGGGACCAATGGTCTGTGAACCAGCACTGGGAAGAAATTGGAAGAAACACCTCACCATGTGGGGAAAGAGGTATTGTGACAGGCAGGCAGAGGCAAAAAGCCAACCTGGACAAAGAGGATGTGGTAACCCAGGCCTGTGGGGACCAGGCTCCAAAGCCCAGCAGGTCCCTCCTGTTCTTGGTCACTGAGGGACTCTTCTCATCCCATGGGCATGTGGAGCCCGGCCAGAAGAAGGGTTAGGAAGAGGAACCTCATGAAACCATCTTGTCCCTTCACTTCTGACAATGAGAGGAGGTGACATGGGCCAGTGGGGCAGGTGGCCAAGGGATATCCTCCTGGACAGGGTGTATTTGGACCTCTGAGGAGTAAAAGCTCAGGCTCCTGGCTCAGGAGCTGGCCCAAATGTCAGCACGGCATGGTGAGACGAGCTTGTGTCTGAGGACAGGTCAACCAAGAGGCTGGCAGAGGCCTGAGCTTTGCTTCTGGTAGCTCTTGCTGGCTGCTGCTCAGGGCACCACCCCCTAACTCTGCTGTACCTCCAATCCTCTCACCTCCCTCCACCTCACTTTCCACATCTACAAAGTGGAGCTAAAGCTAATTACAGCCCCTAGAATGAAGCTGCATCACTTGGTTTCACCAGTGTTTCAAAAGCACCCAGACATGAAAGGTGTTTGAGAAAGCAGAGTATTGTTATTACTAATAATTACAAAAATTAACCAAATATTTGTCTAGCAGCATCCATCCCCACTGCTGCTTCTTACATAAAACACACACATGCTCTGACTGCCAAGCCAAAGCCCCAGAATCACTACATCAGCCCTACGGTATCAAGAAGGGGGGCAAAGTGCCTTGGGTCTAAAAAGGGTTGTCTGTTCCAGCAATTAATTTAATTGTCCTAAATATAACCCAGGTATAGTGCAGCTCCAGATTGCTGGCTGACAACAAACCCAAACAGGGCCCAGAGGCTGCAAGGCAGCAGGTTAAACGCTGCCTCTGAAGCTGCTGGGCTGATCCTGGCACACGAGTATATTTTTTCTTCGTATTCGCCGCCGCTTGCTGCTGTGGAGTTGAATTCTCGTAAAATGTTTATCAATGCCTGGGCATCTTCCAAACCAAGAAAGGGTGTGTGAGAAGTGTCCCCTTGCAGTCAGCAGAGACTGGATTTCATCACTTATTTTAATTCCTGTCTTCATAATTTTATTGCTTTTTATTCTCCTGTTTTCTAATAAGCTCTTCTAACACCTAATGAAATCGGTTCTTTTTTCCTTCTACTTACCTCCCCCTGCTGCCATCGCGATTACCTAGACTAGAAAAATACAGAGCACGGGGTCCTGCAGGCTGAGGTTTTAGTGACTGATTTCAACTGACGTGAGCAGAATCGGCAATGAACTTCAATGTCATGGTATTTTGATTCCTCCCTCTTCCGTGTTTCATGAAATATCTGAAGGGGACAAATGCCAAGGAGTGAGAAGAATTCTTTTGGGTCGTACAACCAAAAATGAAACTAAGAAAGGAGCCATTTCCAGAGGGGGGAGACGCAATCAGCTGTGCAATTGTTATCTGTAATAGATGGCATCTCTCACTGACGTGATCTCTATTATCCTCCTATCTCAGCGTCTCACAGGCTTTAATGGATTCTTCCTTCCAGCATCTCTTCAAGACTGTGCCATTGTCCAACACACATTTTACTAACAGGGACCAGAAGCACCAAGAGGCCAAGACCCAGCTTCCCTAATCTTCGCTGGCACTCAGGTTCCTGTTGGTCACTGTCTAAAAACCCATCTGTAATCTGGGCACTACATTATTTAACAGGAAATTTATTTGTGAGGGTAAAAAAAAAGTGCTCTGTGACCACAGAGAGTCAAACAAATCTCATAAAATCCAAGTTTGTTACTTCCTGCTCTGCTTTCAAAACAAAACACAATAATTTTAGCAGACAATTAAACTCTCTGATTTCCAAGGGAAGCAGGCACACAAATACTTTTGAGGATCTGAGCCCACATGATTATGTAAGGAATTAGTAGGAGGGAATTAACCCAATAGCTGGAGCATCTTTGTGGAGACGATGTCATCCACACTTGGGGCTGCCATATGGGAACATGTCAGAGCAAAACGTAAAACTCAGAAATACTTAAAATTTAAATCAGCAAAGTGCCAAAAAATGTCATAGCATTGCTCCATATCAGGGCAATATCTAGCCTGACTCCTTTCTATCTCCTGCCTCCTGTTTGTACTCCAAAAAGCCAGGAAAAAAAAGGCCAAAATTGCACGTACTCCTTCCAAGCACGCAGGACCTCCATGCAGTTGCCCATGGACTGGTTGTCCATGCATTACCCTCTGTGCATGGACACAGGCTCTGTGCCAGGGCAAACAGTCCCTGGGCACCCACGAGACATTTGGCAGGAGGACTGGGGGTGCCCCATGCTGAGCAGACGCAGGGATGTGGGGACAAGGCAGCAGCAAGGCAGGATTTCCACCACCCGGCAAGGATCTCACTTTTCTCACTCCACCCTGGGGCTGCTCATTAAATATACTGTGATATTAAAACAAAGCTACTCTAAAAACATTTAAAAAAAGGTAGGAGCGAGCAAGATTTGGGGAAGTTATGGGGAAGGTTGTGGGCCTGATCCTGCTCTTCCTCAGGACGTGGTAATGAGGAACATTGGGTGAAGGCTGTTCCGAGGCGGGCCCCCTGATTCCAGCCTGAATGGGACATAAAGCAGATCTGGCTCCTTTCCCAAATTTTAATGCTGTCACAGTCGAACTTATCATGCTGAAACCGGTGGAGTTGTGTCAGGAGTGAGGACTGGGGCAGCAATAGACCTGGGAATGCAGAACACGGGCAGGGGAACCGAACCTCCCTGCCTGGGATGGACGCAGCTCCCAGCACGGCTCTGACGATTAAAGCAAACCTTCCCGGGCAGGCAAAGGCTGCCTCGACTGTCACTTTAATTGAAACCTTCTGCAGTCGTATACTTCACCTTACGTTTAATGATTCACCTCTTAAGCAGCCCACTTGTACCTCTGTAATCTTTCTGAAGGTTAACTTGTTGATCCTCGAAACTTGTCTGGAGGGAGAGAGGCAATTCACAGGGAGGCTTGGAAGGAAAAGATTTTCAAATTTTCTGATGAAAAGTGTTTTTATTGAGGGAGAAGGAATGAGAAATGAACTGCAAAATTCTGAAGAGCCGATGAGACTTTGAGAAAAAAAAAAAAAAAAAAGAAAACAAGAATAAAAGAAAAAAAATTTTAAAAAAAGTCAATAAAAAAATAGGAGAGGTGGGGGGGAGCAGTTGGGTTTAGTTCCCAATTCCTGGGAGATGGTTTATTTCAGCTTTATAGGAATCAAAAATATATTTGTCATTTACCAAATTAAATAAAAATAATCCTAGCATTAAATTATTTTTAGGACATTAAGAGTTATGTTCTTATGGGTAATAATCTATTTGTAACCCTGTAATGGAGTAACTGGCAATTTCATACAGCTTCAGGATCGATTTTTTCCTATTTGCCATGTACCTATGCAAATAAATATCCCATTTGATTCATGTCCATATCGTAGGATCTGCCTGCTTCTTTCTTACTCTTTTAATATTTAATTATTTAAAACAAGGAGAAATCTCACGGGAATTTTTTTCTCAAAAAATAGCTGAGTTTTTCTTGTCATTCGAGAATAACAGAAAAAAGATGTGAAAATCTAATTCTTTTTAAGTCCTAAAACTGAAACTCAAATAAAGACGAGGAGAAAAAAATCTTAAACCCCAGAAACCAAACTTCCTCCCCTCCCTTTTTACATGAATAATCTGAGTTTTTACTGTAGCTATTCATAGTCATACCTAAATGTAGTCTATAAATCTACTAATATATTATTTAACACTCTAACTACTGGTATAAAAAATAATAAAATATTCTGTTGGCAATACATTTAATTGAATTCTTTTTAGAGACAGCTTGTTACTGCCAGACATGCTTTTAGAGATAGCACGGAGAAATAAAAGAATTTCAGAAGACAGTAAAACAAATAATTACCATTTTCACCATTACTTCCAGATACTCTGCTATCCAGTCATTAAATCCTTTAAGTCTAAATCAAAGAGTTTCCGTGAACAAAACTGCACAGATCATTTCAAAGAATATAAAAATTATGTCGATGTTTTATTTGAAGAAAGAAATTGAAATTCACACAGCACTCTACTGACTGAGACGTCTGGGGAGTTATTAGAGAAAAAACAGAAATAAACCAGTCTAGTTTAGCCTGAACTTTAGAGGCCTCTTTCAAAATGATCAGGGTCAAATGTAAATCCCTCTTTTAATTACAATGTGCTTGTGCCTGTAAAAGTTTGAAGCATTGTCCTTCTTCTTAGGCTCTCTGCTGATTTTTAATATCAGGTATCTGCAAAATTCTCTGAGGCATAGAAGAAATAAATAATACTATAAACCATCCAAAGTAAGCACTGCCTTTTTTTCTTTTTATTACTTTTTTCCACAACAAAGCAACTTACATATTGAGTTTGAACTACCTCAGCACAACTCCTAATCAGAGAAGTATCTGTAGGGGGTTAGTGAGGATTTTTTTATCGTAACATCTGAACGCTGACAGATCTGCTGAAAAGAGGTCAGTAGTGCTGCGCAGCCACGGGCCAGGGATTTTCACCTTCCACTGGAGATACACTTCAGTTTGGTGGGTGCCAGGATGACAAGATTTGGGGACAAGGGATTGATCAGGTGAAGGTTCCCCCACCATGTCCCCTGTCAGAAGGCTTCTTGACCAGCACAGCCCCACTGAGGCATGGAGAGGCTTTGGTCCACAACTGGTTAAAAATCGGTCCAGGGGGGTTGGAGGTAATTACCTGCAGCTTGAAAACTTCTGCATAGTTTCCCTTTTAAATCAAGGATAGGGCAGGACTGGTATGGGGCTGTGAGTGCTCAGTGGAATGGGGACAGTCTTTACCCACCTTCCGAGAATGCTGTTTATGCTCAGCCAGTTTGGGAGATCAGGCAGGAGACAGGCAGCTATCTTGCTCCTATGTGGCAAGAAAGTAATTTTTGACAGGCAAGCCTACACTGTCTCCTGGCAGCAAGCACCAAGCAGACATGCCAGTTATTTGGGCAATTTTGCCAGAATATTGTCCTGGGGGTTGACGTGCACACAGCATGGATGCACACCCCTCCATCCTCAGAGCAGCTCTTGCAGAGTATTCATCCAAGTGTGATTCATTACCCCAAACAGGACATCTGGATGTGGCACAGGGGTTAAAATGTGTTCTCAGGCTGTGTGGAGAGCCATGGTGTGGCATGGAGGCACTGCGGGCCGGCCAGCCACACACCCCTCCACAGCCCCTGGCTGTCCCTCCCTCCCTCCATCCTCCCTCCATCTCCTCATCCTCTGGTCCTGTCCTCCAGGGCACCCTGTGCTTCCCTTCCCACCCAGATGCTGGCAGATGCCAAGTGGTGTCTGCAGCCACCTAAAGCCTCTGCACAAGACGTGAGGGGAGTAACACAGACTGGGAAGGGGCTTGTGGCCAGTGGCCTTAGTGGGAGACAGGCTGGGCGAGGGTCAGGTACAGTCAGGTGTGCCCAGGACGTGCTGGGACAGCCAGGTTTTACCACGACATTCAAGTTTTTCCACTTCCAGCCCTTTCCCGTGCAGTAAAGACCGAGTTAGATTATAAATACTCAAATTTAAAACAAGGATTAAAAAAAAAAAAAAAAAAAACAAAACAAGAAAAAGGAGCCCTGATGAGCACTGCAGCACCCCCCTCCCTGCCATTCCCATACACCCAGCTGCTGCTCCCTCTTCTCCTCCCAGTCGGAGTCCATGCCTCTTCCGATACCCAGGAAAACATTTTGTTCTGCGTTAAAGGCTAAAGCTAACACATGACCAGCGAGAGGCAGCAGTTTGTTTAGCTCTTGGAGTTTATTTTAATTGCAGCCTTGTTTTGTAATGAGGACGGCTGCAGCAGGGGGAGCCTGCTGGGATCTGGGGGGCTGTTCCAGAGGAGTTTCCTTATCAATAAAAAGTCTCAACTATTTAAATTAACGACAACTGCATGGCATGCATGCTCAGCTGCTTTGTTTTCTGGGAAGTTAAACTGTACATATTTGCTTATTAACGATTTCAGTGGCTGGCTGGGATCACAGGTCCCCTCCAAGTGCCACCTTTCATATCCGCAACCTCCACCGGGGAGGAATGAAGACAAGAGAAACGGGACCCGTGTTCATGCTGACAGACACAAAACAGCCTGGTAAACCTTAGTAGTTTGTTATGATGATGCATGAAAAAAAGGAGGAAAAATGTTAAATCATGTGATTTTTATGCAAATCAGATGAATTGGACAGTTTAAAAAAAACCTTAAATGTCAGGTAGATAAGATCACATACACCTAGAGCAGTGTCATGATGTTCTTTTTACATTACACTCATACTGGAAACCAAAACGTGTTACAGAAATCAGACACCCACAAAAAGCTCTGAGATTGCACTGAGAACAGGATCCTGCAAAGCACCGGCCCCTGACCAAAAAAAAAAAAAAAAAAAGGCAAAAGAAAAAAGTAGGTTAGATTAGAAAACAAGATAGTTGAAATCAGGCAGGGACTCAGCTGTCCCTGTGCAGCCTGGCTTCACTGCATTCACATTAATATGCGCAAAACTCCTTTTAAGTAACATTCATGCGGCGGCACCCAGCTCCGAAGTGGGCTGAAACCCACCCTTGAGAGCCACGGGGAAGGGGAGATGTTCACTTCTGCCAGGCTAAACTTTTCTCTCTTAACATGGCTTTTTTTCCCTTTAAAAGTCCTGGCAATTATTTTTGTTCGAGGATGGGGAAGCCTTATGGCCTGAAGGAGTTAATTTCAAAAGAAAAAATTATAGTGGGGTACTGTGTATTTAAGCAGTATTTTGTAGAAGACAAGGCATTTCTTTCCAGGGGTGCGGTTCACCTGAGAAAAATAAGCACTGGCCTCAATATACCATAAAAACCTGCTCTGTGTCGCCTGGAGGGAAACAACCCAAGCCTCGGGACTCCCCTCGCCGCCAAGCAGCACCTCCAGCTCTGAGGCCCTTCAACATCCAACTGCAGCTCCCAGGGATGGCTGAATAATTCCACACTGCTCTGTGCCCTGCACGCCAGCACACAGGCAGAGGGGTTGCTTTTCATCCCAGGAGCTTTGCCAGGGCAGGACATGAGAGAAGCTGGAGAGGGACAGTCCGTAGGAGGGTGGGAGGCACCTGTGGTGATGCCTGGCACTGCTCCTGCCTCTGCTCCTGCTCCTTGGAGCTGCTCCAGCATGGCCAGAAACACCCCTGCCAGCTCCAAGGGGGACCATTTCCCAGCAGCATCGCCCCTGTTCCAGCGTTGCCACCGCTTTGAGGGGTGGCACTTGAGGGTTCAAACCTTTGCTGGGTGAGGAGCCCTCTGCAGCGTAGAGGGGGTTTTTGAGAGATGGGTGCGTGGGGCTGCCCCTCCAGCAGGGTTGCCACAGCCTCCCACGGGCAGGGCCGAGCGCTGCTCCTCCACGTGCCTCCCGGGCACCTCGTGGGTGTGCAGGAGCCTCGCCGAGCCCGGGCCGCTGAGAAACGTCCCACAGTTGACACGGGGCTGCTGGTGGCTTTGCACACTCCCACCAGCAACCCTCCCCACCACTGGGCCAGCGCTCTCCCCCAAAGAGAACTGCTGCAGTCGGCTTTCGGAGGCAGGGGAAGCTGTCCCACCGGGACACCACCGGCCTGGCCGCCACCACCACTGCCAATGGCTGCCGTGCTGCTCCCCAGAGCTGGGACAGGCAAAGGAAGAAGGCAAAGGAAGAGGGTGGCAAGGCCTCACTCAGCAACGATCCCTCTGGCCGACGGTGGGAGAGGGCTCACAGGGAAATGACTCCTTCCCCAGCTCCCTTCAGTCCCCAGTGAGGGACCACTGCTGCTCTGGGGGCAGCAGGAAGCAGTGGGGAGTAGAGGCGGGTGGCAAGAGCCCGCGGGCAGCTGCAGTCGGGCCCTGAGTGACAGCGAGGGAGTAGGAGAAGGAATGACACCAGAGCAGAAAGGCCAAAACCTCAGCAAAGGCCCTCAGCAGGCCGCTCCGCTCCCGGTCCGAAAGGGATGCTGCTGGCTGCTCCCTGCGTCCCCACAACGAGGCGGGTTAGGATGGAAACTCTGATGCAAGCCCGGCTTGGCTGAGGCCAGGCAGAGTGAGAAATCTCCCCCGTAAGAGTGCTACTTGAACGGAAGCCGTGCTCGACCTCGGGTCTCCACCAAAAATCTGCCGAGCGGCAGCCCTCTCGCTGCTGCTCCCGAGCGTCCCGCGGGCGCCGGGCTCGCTGCGCTCCGGCTAAAGCGAAAGTGTCACACACTGCAGAGGAATGACAAACAGCACAGATCCGTCACCCCCAACAGCCCCTTTCCTTTGGGTTTCACTGCTAGGGAAAAAGAAAATAAAAACGAATCAAAATCCCGGAACAGAGTTGCTACTCTTGGGGCCGTCCCTCCTTCGGTCACTGGCAGACCCGGGAGCCCCCTCCCTGCCCGGGGCCGGGATCGGAGTCGCACAAGTCACACAGCTCCAGCTGCACTCACTCCCTGGGAATTCCATATTGCATTTTAAACTACAGGGAAGCCGTCTCTCCAGCTTATCTGCACCTCCTCAAGTGTCTCGGGAGAACCATCCCTGTCTTGCCACCGGGCTATTTTTAATGACGAGTCGTACTAGCAGAAAGGCTTTCTTCCTAATTTATTACCCGCCCACCCCCCGCTCCCGTTCCCGTAACCTCCTCGCTTTAAAATGTTTCGGTTCAAGAGCTCAGCTGAGAAATCAAAATAAAGGCAGCACCCGGGGGCTTTGCGTCCAAGGTGCCCGCTCCGTGGGCTCTGGAATCAGTAGCTCCGAGCAACTGCACCAGTGGACCGAGGGCACCGTGACCTGCGGTGGTTATTCTCATAAACAAATGTCTATTAATCACCAGGGCCCGGGAATGCCTTCACAGCCCAGAGCGTGTCTTCTCCCGCTCCCCACCATCCGACGGGCAGCTCGCAGCCCGAAATCCAAACCGGGAAGGAAAACGAGGGATCTGAACCACCCCCAAACCCAACCCTCGCTGCAGGCCCCCAAGAAATAAACACGCGAGGCTGGGGGACAGACGCAAGAATCAACACAGATTTACATCCAAGGAGCTGCATCTCCACAGAGGAGCGGGGAAGGCTGGGGGGACAGGTCCCCTCCTCTGCGAAACCCACCCGAGACCCTGGTTGCCAAGGCTTTGCATTATTCCCCCCCTCCCACCTCCCAGCAAAGGCCTTTTGCCCAGCAAGAGGCAAAAAGCACAGAAAATCCCTTTCCAGAAAAGCCAAAGCGATTTTGCATCCCCAGCACAGTACAACAATTCCATACAAGCAGAATATTTATAGACTTACAGGTTATTTTGCAACAATAACAAAACAGCTACACAGAATTAACCCACCACTTGAGTGTCCTGGAAAGGAAAAGAGAACACGGATGGGAAAAAAAAAAAAAAAAAAAAAAAGACAAAATCATCAAAACTAATTGTTTTTTGGTCTGAAAAATTCTGGCAAAGAAATAAAAACGAAAAAAAATTAAAAATAATAATAAAAAGAAAACGAATATGGGGAATTCATGGGGAACACTCTTTAAGAAAAACGCTCCTTTCCCCAAGAGTAAATTCCATTGAAGGCCCTTAAGCCGAGTGTGGCTGTTTGCAAAAAATTATCAAAAAAAAAAAAAAAAAAAAAAATTATCAAAAAAAAAAAAAGCTGAATAAGGGAAAAAAAATTAAAGAAAAAGAAGTAAAAATCCAGAACAATGCAGCTGGCTCCTGGCTTTGCTCGCTGGGTTGTTCCGTTGGTTTGGGGTATTTTTTCTGGGGGGGAGGGAGGGTGTTTTAGAAACGCGAAAGTGAACCCCCGCCCCAAAAATATAAAGATAAATTATAATTAAAAATACATATACGTATATTTAAAAAAATAAAAGGCGCTTTTTTTTTTTCCCCAAGATCTCTTCGCTGGTTTTCAGAGAGGTTTGGGAGAAGATAAAAAAAAAAAAAAAAACCAAAACGCAGAAGCGGAGGCCGGTGTTGCTGGGGGTGTGATTGTGTTTGCACCGCCCGGAGCCGTGCCCGGACCCCCCGTTTTCCTCTCCTCCCGCCGCCGCCGCCGCCGCCGCCGCCGCCGCCGCCGTTCGGTCCCCGCCGCGCGCGCTGCTCCGCGCCCGCGCGCCCCTCACGTCACCGACAGCTCCCGCCGCCACGTGACCCTCCGGCCGGGCGCGACCACTGAGGGAGGGGGGGAACGGGGAGGGGATGAACGGGGGTCGACACGGTGAGACCCCCGCCGCTGCCGCGGACCCCTCGGGATAGGCGCCCCCCCTCGCCGACCCCGTTGGCGGCGTCCCCGGTGGGGCGCGTGTGCCGGGAGGGGCGCGTCGCCGGGGAAGGTGCGGAGGGGGGAGGTCCGTGGCCCTCCCCATGCCGAGCGCGATGGTAGAGTCCGCAGCTCAAATTCCGAGAATTGGGCTCTGTTGATTCTTAGAACTGGGGTTCTTAGAAGTGGTGATGCAAGGAGTTTCTAGGAAAGCCCGGAGACCAGGTGATTGCTGCTTCTATTGCCGCGGCCGATTTTACCCTTTAATTCTCTCGCTCGCTTTTTTTTTTTTTTTTTTTTTTTTTTTTTTTTTTTTTTTTTTTTTTCTCTCTCTCTCTCCATTTTTTTCCCTCCTCTTTCCCTCCCTGCCCCGCTCCGACGCTTGGCGCGGAGCCGCCTCTATATATTTCTACCCATTTTTTTTTTCTCTCCCTCCTCTTTCCTTCCCCCCCCTTTCCCGCTGCAGGTGCCCTTTTTTTTTTTTAATTATTATTATTATTATGATCGTCTCAATTTAATTTTTTTTCTCTGCCTTGTTTATTTATTTATTTAATTCACATACACATCCCCCCCTTTTCCATTGCCCGCTGTCAGGCGAGAAAAAAATTAGGGAAAAAGGGGTGCCTGCATGTCTTTAACGCTGGGAGCGTGTATAAGGGGAGGGCAGCGGGGTGGGTGGGAGTGTCTCCCCTCGCCGTCCTCTCCCGGGGATTATCGGTTATCTGGGATTATTGGCTTTCCCGCACGCGTGACGGCCGGGTGGGGATGGGGGTGACGGCGGCGGCTCCGCTCTGCACCTGCAGCCGCTCCGCGGGCGCAGGACGGCGGCGAGTGCCGGCGGCCGCCGGGCTTGTGGCGTGACTCGGGGTCCGCTCTCAATGGCTGGATCCTTCGGTCGGGGTGTGTTATTTTTCTTTGACTTCTTTTTTTATTATTATTTTTTTAAAATGTTATTTTATTTTTCTATTTTTTTGGTGGTTTTTTTTTGTTTTGTTTTTGTTGGGTTTTTTTTTTCTTTTTTTCTTTTTTTGGTGTGTGCGTGTTGTGTCGCTGTTGTCGTTTCGCCGCCGCACGAAGCCGCCGCGGAGCGGGGCTGGCGGCAGCTCGGGGGCTCGGCGGCAGCGGGCACCGGCCTTTCCGCGCCAGCCCCCGTTTCTGTCTGTTTCTCTTATTAAAGCCTTATTATTGTTATTGCGTCCCCCGCGCAACCGCGAAAGGGCTGGTGCGTTTTGCAACCTGTGGCGGGGCTGCGCCGTGATCTGTCAAGCCCCGGGCTAAGAGCGGGCGGTGATGGAGAAGACTTGCGGCATTTCCCTGCCCGGGGAAGGGGGGAGCCCGCGGAGAGGCTCGGCCGCTGCCGGCCCCGGAGCAGCGCGGAGCTCCGGCCCGGGGCGGCGGGCACCGCGCTCGCCTCGACGGTGCGTGCGGGGCGGCTGCCGGCTGGGAACGCAACCGCGATGCCAGACTCGGGAAGGGGCAAAAGTGTATGAAACGACTCTTGAGTATCACGCGTGGGGCTGAAAATAATAATAATAAACAACAACAACACCCGCGGGGAGGAGCGGGCGTCCCCCCAACGGGAGGAAGGCGGCGGGCGGGGGAAGCGCAGCCCAGCCGTGCGGGGAATGCGAGGGACGGGGTCCGGGGCGCGATGCGTGCGGAGCCCCCCGCTGCCCCCAGCGCAGCCCTTGCCCTGTGTTTACTACCGCGGCGGACTTGGCGCAGGGACAGGCGCTCGTAAATCTGCCGCCGGCCGCCGCGGGGCTGGCCCCCGGCCACACGCTATTCCTGGAGCGATCGGCCGCGGGCAGCCGCGCAAGCCCCGCGCTGCTGCGCCCCCGACACGGCCGGGAGCGGACGGGGACGGGAGCGCGCTGTTCTGGTTTGCTGGGGTTTTTAAACTGTTTTTATTAGGTGCGTGACCTTGTGTGCGCACATATATATATATATATATATTTTTTTTTTTTTTTCCAAGCTCCCCTTCCCCCCTTTTAAAAATAAAAGGCAAAACAAAACCGAAAAAGCCCAACTTTGTTATGAAAACTTTCGTGGTCGGACGGCAGCGACCTCTCCCGGCCGCGCCCCCCTCCCCACCGTCCCCCCCGCCTGTAGTTTGCAAAGTCACAGTATGAAATGTTATGAAATCGCCTCTTGGGAAGGAGGGAAACAGAAAGCAAGGCGTTTGTTTAGAAAAATCCGCGGCAGCCTCTCAGATGTGCCTAAAAAGCTGCCTTTGACCCCCCTGTTGCATTTCCAGGGAAAAAGCAAATCTGGGCTTAAAATCATGAGTCAAAATCAACAAAAACAAACGCCGTCCCTGTTTAGTTTTTTCCACTGACTTCAGTAGGCGCAGGATCGGTGCGAAGGGAAGCCGGGGACGACGGATGAGGCTCAGTGAGAAGCTGCTACAGTGGTCCAACATCTCTGTCTTGGGCCAAATTCCTCCTTGTGCCAGTGGAAGTGTCAGCAGGGCTGGGTTTGGGATCAGGCCCTTATTCTATCTGGGAATCTTATTGATTCCTCTCCCAAGCTTTCCAGTGCTTTAAAAATTATTATTTGCCATACTGTTTGAAGGATTTTAAGAGTAAGAGCTCTAGGAGCAAATGCAGGCTCCTTCCTCCAGTCCTTGAGGGGGTTACAGTTCAAAAATTGCTCTAAAAAATTTTAGGGCAATCTTCTCTTTATATATGTGTGGAGAGGCAGAACTGGATATTCTGTTATTTTCTCCTAAGGGTAGGATTGCAGGTTTAAAAACTTGCATTATAGATGGCAAGTGTTTTGCCCCATGAAACATATTAACAAACCATTAAAATATTCAAAGGGTATCTAGAAATTTCCCAGAAGAATGGATTATTACATTGTTCCACTAAGAAAAGAGTTCATCTCTTGGTGTTCAATTCTGATTGGCAAAACAGATCAAAGATCTCTCGAGATGCATTTCAGTTCCAATTTCCAATCCCCCTCAGTTCTGACTGTCTGAGTCAATATTGGGAGAGGAAGTGGAGGTTAACTGGTTAGTTATTATTGCAAAGGAAGAAGTTGGAATGAGAAGTGATTCTTACAAATCCCACCCCAAAAACCAAAACAACAACAACAAAAAAATCCGTCAAAAGTCTTTGTGACACTCTTTTAGACATCCCTGTTTGCAGTGCAGGGAGGATTCAGCTGGCTGTTGGATGGTACAAAAATAAACCTAGCAGAAACATTAAGTTTTTCAAAACAAGGCTGGAAAAGCTCATAAAAATAATGTTGCTCAGACGCGTTTTAAAAGAAACAGAATTGCATCGACAAAATTACATGTTTTCCAGGTTTGGTTGGGCTGTTTTATTTTCCAAGGGGAAAAATTGCTCCTGCAGCAAAGCGAGCTGGTGCCATCTAGTGTCACCTCCCGCCGCTCCGCGCGGGGCCGGCGGCCTCGGGAGAGTGGGAACATGTTTATTAACTGCTCGTTAAAAAAAGAAAAAAAAAATGCTTGCCAGCTTGGAGGAAGGTGGCAGAGGAAACTCTGGATGCCACTGAACTTACTTAAGGAACCTAATTGGAAACAACCGAGTGCTTATTAAAGTCACTGACATTTCCATATGGAGTTCTCTCTGGGTCTGGTCATGAAATCACACGTGAAAATCTTTCTGAGTTGCGGTGTTAATCTGCCCTTGAATTTTTGCCTAATTTAGGATGTATTGTAAAGCTATGCTTTTTTTATTTTCCTTTTTTTGTTTTTTTCCCTTGGGTGGGGAAAGCTTTCAGCTTCCAACTGCAGCAGCCCAATATGAATTGGTAGGAATAGTGTTTGGGTTTGGAGCACTTTTTTCCTTTGTAAACAGTAACGTTATCCTCAAAACCCCATGCAATTACAGGTGGTAAAGCTTTGTGTGCCAGTCCTGTATGGTAGGACTGTCCTCTCATTTTCTTTGGATTATCTATGAAAAAGAAAACCTTTTTACAAAGTCTGTAGATGAATAAATTGAAGCTCTAATCAGTAGATGTACTTCTCAGTGTGCAACTTACGTATGTACCCTCATATATTTATGGTGTTACGGTTGAAGAACTGTTTTAGTCTGTACGCTGTAATACCTGGGCTAGGAACTTCACTCAAAGAGCTTTTACTGGTTCAGCTGGAGCCTGAAATGTTGTTTTCACTTTTCTGAGAAGTTGGTAAAATCTAAATTTGGTGGAAAGTTGCTTGTGTGTTCATAACCTCTTGCTCCATTTTATAGTAGCCTGTGAGTCTATAAACGGGAGCCTTGTATGCCGAGTGCCTGTATTCTTCTCTAGCTCTATTTTTAAACCATTCTTCTGTTTGGCAAAAAGTGACACTTGGTTTCCATGTTTACAGCAGGCATTGGCAAACCTCAGGAGTTCACAGTTTGCAGTTTGGTTAGATCAGTATCCAAAAGTCAGCATCTGACCAGTGAGCTCCTTCAGACTGCAAATTTAGACTGCAAATGTAGTCCTCCTTTTTCCTTCTTTTTTTTCTTTTTTTCTTTTTAAAATCCAAGCTAGATCTTATGTGTTAGCATCACAGCAGGAAGCTGGCAGCCAAAAGACACACGCCCCGAAGTTGGAGCAAGTGTGTAGTCTTCAGGACTGCTTTAAAACCCCAGTAATCTCAGTGGAGCTTCCTATCTAAACCAGAAGAGAATTAGTGGCGTTTGGGAGAGGGGTAGGAAATTTTTGATCTATATTGTTTTCCTTCTCCTCTTTCTCCTGGTCAGTTGCTGCCTTTGGGCTGTGTGCCAGATACCCATGGGGAATGTTGGACCCCTGTTTATGGAGAAGAGAGCTTGAGACAAGCATGCTGCAGGACAGGGGGTTCTGAATGGGTCCTGAAGGTGTCCTGTAGGACTAGGTACCCTTTGAAAAGCATCTCCTTAAATCTGTTTGGCTAAATATAGGGGCAAGGGGGTGTCTCTGCCCTGGCCAAGGCACCCCAAGCTGTGCATGTGTCTCATGCCATCCAGGCGGGATGCCAGAGCAGTTCCTTGCTGCCAGAAGGAGCTGTGCTACCCTCAGTCCCAGGAGTACAGAGCCAGGGAGGGTCAGGTGCCAGCTGGTAATTTTCTGTGCTGGTGTGGGGTTGGGATGATCAGATAGCTCCTCAGAGCCCAGCGAGGCCAGGGACACAGCTCAGCTCTGGGGACACCCAGCTCTGGCTGCACCCTGCTCTTGGGTCAGCATCTCGATGCAGGGCTCAAGTGTTGGCAGGGTATGGAGTCACTCTTCTGTTCTCTGGAGTAGCTCCCTAGATTTCAGCCAGGACACATGGTTCCTGCCTTCCCTTGAAAAATTAATGTGCCAGATTGCTTGGGGTCGTTTGAAATGCTGAGGAAGGCTCGACTCCTTGCTTCCCAAGGGCATGCGCTGCCTCTGCCTCACAGCCAGAGCTTGGCTCCACAGAGGGCAGGGGAGTCCTCTTTAGTAGGAAGACATTGGAGGCAGTTTTAGCGTGCTTACCCCCGCCCTTCTCTGGATTTTCTTCTGCAAAGACCAAAACAATGTGGAGACTTGAGCTGGGCCAGCTTTCAAGGGCAATCCTTTAAACCCTCTTTTGAAGTATGAACTATAAAGTTCCCTGCGGCACTCAAGAAAATATGCAGTTTTCCTGGTTCCAAATGCTGATAATAAACCCGTCCAGATAATGTATTGCATTTCCTAGAAACATTTGTTTGCTGGCAGGAAATTGGATCAGATTGAGACCGCTCAATAGAGCGAGTGCAGTCCGCTCACGGAAGGGTACGGTGGAAAATACGACAGGGCTTGCACTACTGGTGCTGCTTTTGATCTGTGCTGACGCTGTGGACTTCTCTCAGTCTCTTCATGGGTTATTATTAACCCAGCCACGTTTTGGCCTAGACACTAACCAGGAGCTACTAAACTAATAAAACTCTGCTGTGACAACTAAAGGACACGTAGTGCCCCTGGATTGCATGGTATCAGAAAGCTGAGCTGGGCACTCACACGCCCACAGCCAAAAGCATCTTCTTCACCATGGCATGTAGCACCCATGGCTGTGCTGGGGGAGCCACCCACACCCCACCTCGTTTTCGTGTTGTGCCCCTGATCCCTGTTCAGGAGAAACCAGGCATTCCTTGGCAGGGTGGAGAGGCAGCTGGCAGCACGCCCTGGCAGGCAGCGGGGATGTTCCCATGGGGCTGGGACCTGCAGGGTGCAGGAACTGGGGAGGAGGAGGGCAGGATGGAGCTTCCCCTGGGCGGGCAGTTTCGGAACACTGTGTGGGATGAGGCTGTGGGGAAGGAGGACTTCACCCAGCCACCCCTCTAAGGTGATGTGGGTGAGTCGGCGCTGCAGGCTCTGGAGGGGTAGGACATTGGGGCCCAGGGAAGGGGAGTGTTTGATGCCCTCCTCCCTGCCTGTGCAATTGGGGGGTGGGAGAAGGGTCAAGTCCACGGGGTATCCCCTGTACAAAGAAGGATAGGGGAGCAAGGAGTTCCTACCTGTGCACAGTCTGGGAGGAGGATGGATGAAAAGGGATTCCCTCTAACTGGCAGAGTAGATCAATGCAGAGGCATGGCAGAAAAATGGATTGGAAGTCCCGGGTTCTCCCCTCAGCCCTAGGGTAAGTGAGCAAAGAGGGTCTCCCCTTTGTATGGGGTTGAGCTGAAAGAGGTTCCCCCACACGAAGGTGCACCCTCCCTGTACTCACAGAGCTGCGGGGAAGGCAGAGCCAGCTCTGGGCTCCTTTCCAGGAATGGGGTTTCTCGGGGAGGTGCCGGCAAGGAAGGGCTGTTCCCTGAACTGCTGGGGCAGACCCATTGCCTTCCTGGAAGGCAACAGCAGTGGCTATCCCGTGTGGCCACCCCCAAAATGGGCCCTGCACCTACTCCAGACCTTCCTCTATGGGCACAGCCAGCCCTGGCACACAGCCTCGAGCACTGCCTGTGAGCCCACACCTGCAAGGTACTGGACAGGAAAACTGGAGGGGGGGGGGGGGGGGGGGTGTGGGATGATGCTGTGGCCCCAACTGAGCCTGGAGGAGCCTCGTGGGATTTAAGGGGGGTTTAGATGGCAAAGACCATGGTTGGCTGCACTGGTTTTTTTTCTGCTCCTTGTTGCCATCCGGTGTTCTCTGGTCTGAGTATCCTCCCATGCTGGGGTACAGAGCTAGTGCTCTGCAGGGACTGGAAGGGGCAGGGTTAACCCAGCTCAGCACAGCAAGGGGAAGGAAAGTCCCTTTCCCTTTGCATGCCCACATCCTGCTGTCAGGAGCTGCTTGGGATACACCTGCCCAGCTCTTGGGGCTGTGGGCATTGCAGCAGGGCTGTGCTGGGAGGGATAATCTGGAAGGGTGGGGAGGGGGCTGTGCTGGGGTCCAGCTCTGGGAGAGAAGCTGGATGTCCCCCTGGCAGTGCTGTGCCCTCACTGTGAATAAGGGGATTTGGTGACAGTAGCAGCTTCTCACATGATGCTCAGGAGCACAGAGTTCATCTGGCTGTTTGTAACTTTGTTGGTTTACAAGTGGGTCACCTCCTCACCTCTGTGACACTGAGGTGACTCCCTGGAGGCTGACAGAGTATGTCTGCCACTGTGGCTGAGGTTGGGGTGCCAGCCAGCTGCCTCAGGCATGCACACCTGCTCAGGTGGGCACAGGGATGTGCTCTGGGCTCCTTGCAGAATGCTGTGAGCCCCTTGGCTTGCAATTGATGGTAGTGAGTGGCTGGAAGTGAGTGTGTACAGAAGGGTCAGAGTCTGCAGTATTTGGGAAATGAGTCACTTTTTGTATGTGCATAAAGTTTTAAGCTGGCCAGGCTCGGAGTGACTCTGAAGATTTGTCTTTGATGGCTGGAATAAAGCTGTAAGACACCCCTGGGTTTTGTGCATGATACTTTGCCTTTAATCTCATCTCTTCATCCCAGTGGCTCTGGGGATGGGAGGGGAGCTTGGGCTCCAGACCTGCACATCTCCCACAAGGGAGAGGGAAGGCAACACTTGACAATCCCTTGTCTCACAGGGATTATTTGACTTCCTGCAATTGCTTGGTAGTCTTAACAGTCTGGGGGTTGGTCCTCAAAATAGTATGGTGAAGGTCTTGGGGTTTGTTGGCTCATTTATTTATTGTGCTTCTACCTGCTGAGGCAACTGCCTGAGGACCTTCTTCCTGCATTGGTGCCAAGTCAATTGGTTTTGGTTTTAAGTAAATTTTGGAGGATTAGTAGGAGTTCTTGAAGGCAGTTAACTCCTGGGTTTCCTTGCTGTTCTGTCCCAGCTACATTGTTGGGTGAAGCCAGTGCCCGGAGACACAGCTTGTGGTTTAAGGGAAGGCTTTGGCAGCAGCAAGGGGAAGGGACATTTGTTCTGCATCCTCATTGTCTCCACCACTGGCTTCCTATGCAGTCCTGGACAGGTCACTTTGGTACTTGATCCTCCCAAATCTGTTCAGCAATCCCATCCCAGGGTGTTTTCACCAGTGGCTGGAGCATGTGGGTTTCTAAGAGTGGCAGCAAATGTTTGTGTGTATGTCATACCTGTTAACAAGGTGGTGGGAGTATGGCATGGCTCTTGAATGTGGCACCGGACAGGAATTCAGTCCTGGCAGGGGAAGAGTTATCTCCAAAAGAAGTGGTGAGAAAATTCTCGCTTGACTTCCCTTCTCCACCTGCCTTTAAGTTCCTGAGTCATGGAAATGAAAATCTCCTTGGCATACGCCCATGGTTTGGGCTAGAGGGTGTGGAAGAAGCTATGATTGGATTCTCAAAGCCTGTGATTGTGATAAGAACGTACTGTACCGGAAGAAACAAATGTTAACCTTACTGAAGAGTAGAAGGCTTGTTATCTCTAGCTTTTATCCAACTGATACTTGAGCAAAAAAGCAGCCTCGTGACCTGCCACAGCCAATTCATAGTTACCAGCTAATGTGGTGTTTGTTTTCTTGTGATTTATTTGTAGGTTTGAAAGAAACTTTTGGACTGTGAATTGAGGCATTGGGTATGTAAATTTCAATTTTGTGCTTCCCCTCCTAATCTCTCTCCCCCTTTCCTTAATGCAGTGTTTCATTAGACCCAGCTGGAATTTGTTTATGGGAGAGCAGCTGCTCTGTAGAAACTACTGTATGTTCATGTGACGCTGGGGGAGGAGGAGTTGGGATTATGGGAGGGGGTTGATCGTGAAAGAATTTAACACCGAAGATGCACATTCCCTTCCAAACCTCAAGGAGACATGTGCCATCCTGGGTGCTGGTTGGGAGGACACCTCTGAGATGGCTCAGCAGGCATTGTGTTGGGGGAAGGCTTCATGTTCCTCTACTAACCCAAACCTTGCTCATGGGGGGGGACTGGGCCTCAGTGTGGGTAGTAGCCCTGCAGGTTAGTTGAGTTCTACTTCTCACCAGTTAATTGGGAAACTGTGGACAGATCTTCTCCAGAGTGACCACCACTTGGGAGTAGGAAAGTAGTTTCCTGGGTGAGGGCTGGTATTCCACTGTGGGATGGATTTTCCAGATATTGAAATCATTCCACTTGAGTTGGGACCTAAAGGCTTGTTTTGATTCCTGTGGCTGGATTTACAGCCAGACATCACATAGGTGAGGGGGATGGCTTCTGAGGGAGTTGGAAGGCTAGAAGCTATGTTGGAAGCATTGTGGAGATGAACCTGAGTGGGCGGAGTGGACTGAGGTGGGGCTGCCATGGGCGAGGCAGGGAGAAAGAGGAGATGGTTGGCTAATCCTCAGGAGGGTCTGATTGCCTTCACCCACCAGTTTGATGGGTGGGATGAGATGTGCCAGGTCTTGATGTCGGCCCAGGGACCTCACTGGGCAGCCTGGCAAGAGCTTGGTGTGGTGCAGGACTGTGTGGTTGGGACCAAGGAGCTGGTGCTGCCCCTGCCAGGAGCAATTGGCCATCTGAGCATGTCCCAGAGCAGCAGCTGTCTCTTCCCTGGGTTTAGGGTACTTGCCTGGCTGTTTTTCATTCTGATCTTCCTCTGATGCTTCTGTCTCACACAGACCCAAGATGGCCTCGCCGGCAGACAGCTGCATCCAGTTCACCCGCCACGCCAGCGACGTCCTCCTCAATCTCAACCGCCTTAGAAGCCGGGATATCTTGACTGATGTTGTCATCATTGTGAACCGGGAGCAGTTTAGAGCCCACAAAACAGTCCTGATGGCCTGCAGGTGAGAACAGGGTCTTTCCCTCGCTCCCTCCTTGCTCCTTCAGCCTTTGGCCTCCAGAAGCACTGCTGAAGTCTTGTGGGGGCTCATGGGATTCATGGGGAACAGAGGCAGAGAAGCAGAACTGAAAGGGGCTGCCAAGAAATTTGTACCTGTAATGGGATTAGAGCTGAGGCCACTTCCCTCCAGTGTGCTGCCCTCAGCTCTCTCCTTGTGCACCCACATCTGCCCACACACAGACTGCAGGGACCGATGGGAGCACAGCAGATGTGAGGCACATCCCTGAAGGCAAAGCACAAATGTGCCACAGGGACAGGAGAGGAGAGGGAGGGCTGGATGTTCACTGGGGTGAGTGAATCTTCTGTGACCAAGGTGTCCCCTGCCACTGCTATTTTTAGACTTATTCTCCCTGGCTCCCAGACTGCTGGCTGCAGTCACCTTAATTGATTAATTTTTTTTTTTTTGAAGCCCGATGGGGTCTGAAATCCCCTTCTAGCTCCTAGGATTGCTGGAATTGCTTCCCAGTGAATGGTAATTAATATCCTACCATTGCCCAGTTGAATTACAAAGAATGCCTTCCAGGTTCTCTTGCTGACATGGTATAAAGATTTCAAAAACCCAAGCTTTGACTATTAAAACATCTGAAAAATGTTTTGCCAACATTTCTCCTTTTTTTTTATTTTTCTGGTTTAAGACTGTGTGGATGCCCCAAGAGGCTTCTGAAAGGAATGAGTCATAGTGGAAAGGGAATGGTGGTAAGACAAGCAATGGAAAAAAACAAAAAAGATGGGGAATTACTAAATGGAGGCAATGGGGAGTTGTTGAGCAGGTGAGATCTAAAAGCAGGCTGTTCCAGTTGGGAAAAGTGCAGTGCAGAAGATGCTTACTAAGCTGAGAAACCAAGCTTGATAATAAGGGGGAAGCTCAGGGAATTCTGTAATTGCCTCCTCCTCCTCCCTTCCCATTCACAAAACCTCTGTACTCACGGATTTCATCCAAATTCTCCTTTTTGCCTTTGTGTTGTCTAAACACTTATCCTCTCTTCTCCCTTTGCAGTGGCCTCTTCTACAGCATCTTCACTGACCAGCTCAAGTGCAACTTGAATGTCATCAACCTGGATCCTGAAATTAACCCTGAGGGGTTTTGCATCCTCTTGGACTTCATGTACACCTCCCGCCTCAACTTGAGGGAGAGCAATATCATGGCTGTGATGGCCACAGCACTCTACCTACAGATGGAGCACGTGGTTGACACCTGCCGAAGGTTTGTCAAGTCTAGGTGAGTGCAGTTGGTGAACTTTGAAGAGCCTGGGACTGTGTGTTTGGGTGGGCAGGGGAAAAACTGACAAAGTATCTGCAAATGTATCTTTTTATGAGCTGAAAATTATTCCCTGCTGTTTTCCCCGATTCCAGTGAAGCGGAGATGGTGTCTGCTGTGAAGACCCCAAGGGAAGAGTTTTTGGCTGGACGGATGCTGGGCCACCCCGAGGTGATGGCTTACCGGAGCAGAGATGTCTCAGAGAATGGCATGCCTCTTCAAAATGGGTCCCTCTGCAGTGGGAGGGCCTTTGCACCTGGCTTGATCAACAGTTTGTCTGGATCCCCCATTTCCTACCACGGATACAGCCCTCTCCCTCTAAATAGCTTCCTAGTGGATGATGAGGTGCGGGAGATGAGGATGCCTCTCTCTGAACTCTCAAGGGCAGGTGCCTTCCCCAAGGAGAGGATCCTGCCATGTGACAGCTCCAGGACAATCCCCACTGAGTATGTGAGAACCATTACCGACATCTCTGCCAACATGTGCCACGCTACCATCTATGCTCCTAAAGAAGGTGCTGCTGAAGAAGCCAGGAGTGACATGCACTACAGCGTGGCCTCTGGGCCCAAACCTGTCATCCCTTCAGTCCGGAACAATCCCTACTTCCCTTGTGATAAAGTGCCAAAGAGGAGGAACGGACCTCTTCAGAGGATGAGATCAGCCAGCACTTTGAGCCCACCAACACACCCCTGGACCGCAAGGGACTCATCAGCCCTCAGAGCCCGCAGAAGTCTGACTGTCAGCCCAACTCACCAACTGAGTCCAGCAGCAGCAAGAATGCCCGTATCGGTCAGAACTCCAGCTCCCTCTTCACCAAGAGCCCCACAGACCCCAAAGCCTGCAACTGGAAGAAGTACAAGTTCATTGTCCTCAACTCTCTCAACCAGAACACCAAGCAAGACAGCGCTGACCAGAATGAGATGGGAACCCTCTCTCCTCGCACTTACGTGCCCATGTCCACTTGCCAGCAGTCCATGGAGCCAGAGCATCTCAATGTGCAATCCCCCACCAAGATTAGCGTGAATGGTGAAGACTCTACTATCCCACAAGCGAGCAGACTCAACAATATTGTTAACAGGTAAGAAAACTTCCACCCCCCCATGCCCCGCCCCCTTAGACACAGGGCTTCCTGCATTGTTGGTAAGGGTTTGGAAATGTGAAACGTCCGTAGCATTGGGCTGGGAAGTCCAGTCATGAGCAGATGGAAGCCCCTGAATTTGGTGGAGGGCTGCCAGTGACATTGAGTGCCCACTGTAGTGGTGCCAGGATGGACTGGCAGAGGAACTGGGAACATTGGGTTGTGAATCCCTGAGTAACTTTGGCAGCTCTGGATGATTTCTAGGGCCTGGATTTGCCTAGCCCTTGTTTCCACGAGATTCCCTATGCTTCAAGCTTTTTGTTGGCTGTAAGCATTGGAATGGCCAAAGTATCAGGGAACAATATGGTATGCTCTGGACCTAGATATTCCTAAAGATGTTTGAGGTCATCTGGTGATGGACATCTGAAGGTTTGAGGTTTAAGGACTTGTTATTGATCAGGGCTCTGCTATGCAGCTCACCACAAAGATGTCCCCATAAATCATGTGTATCCCTTTGTGTCAGGAGGGGTGCAAGCAAGGCTCTGGTATCCCAAGCACAGCAAAAGCCTTCTCACAGCTGTGTACGTTGCTCTCCTCCCACAGGTCCCGGGATGGGTCCCCTCGGAGCAGCGAAGGGCAGTCCCCACTGTACATGCATTCATCGAAATGCAGCTCCTGTGGCTGCCAGTCCCCACAACATACTGAGATGTGCCTTCATACCCCTGGCTCAAACTTTGGAGAAGAGATGGGCGAGACCCAGTCTGAATACTCTGACTCCAGCTGTGGTGAGTCTTGCATCCTTGGTCATCTTTTTCAACCAGCAGCTGGGGACCGTGCAATGTAAGGCCCATCACTGAGTGCCCTGTGATCAAACACAGTCAGACCTGTCCCAGATGCTGGTGGATCCCACAGTGCTTTACAGCCCCCTCTTAACTGTCTGCCCAGCTGCATGCATGCATGTAAGGGACAGATGCACATGGGAATTGCTGCCTTCCTCCCCTTCCTTAGCACCATCCTGGTCCCTTGTGCAGGGAGTTAGTCACCTGCTGCAAACCTGACAGGTAAGGACAGGAAACAAGTAAACCCCACCCCACCAGAACCACAGGAGAACAAGCCTGACAGATGTAATGACCCGTAATGGGGATTGGGCAAGCTGGCATGTCTCGTGCATCCATCATGATATCTTATCAGGGAGCCCAGTGTGCACATCTGGGGAAACACAGATAATGAGGCTTGCAATCTTGTTGCAAAACCCCAGAAGCCCAAAGACAGGTATCTGTGCATTCATCTGCCTGTAACTCAGGGAGCGGGAATGCAGCATTGCCACCTGTAGAGTGGGCAGAGATCCAAGGAGGGAACCTCACTGTGGTAACACTCAACACAACATGTAAGAGTTGGGCATCCTCCTACTACTCTTACATGTAGGAACTACATCTTACATGGGGAACTTGCCTTGTGATTTGGGTGATGATCATCTTCCCAAGCTCAAGGCGGACCTCTGTACCTGTGAAGGTTAAAGACCTGTAAAGGTGTAGGAGTTGCTCCAGAGCTGAGCATCCTTCAGAGGTTGTCTGATATCTTGAGTGCTTTCATGGACCTCTCTGAAAGATGTCCAGGTGACATGCTGGCTGCTTGGAAGCAGCCTGTGTGTCACTAAAGGAGAGAGAAAGACCTAAACTAGAGCTTGTGATGACATTGCTCTCAAACCACGCATGTTGTTGCTGTGTGCACAAGGCCAGGAGGTAACAGCATGGTGCAAGCACAACTGAATGTGAACACCTGCACTTGGCTGCTTGTTCCAACACTTGCTCTGGCTGCCCCTCTCCTCCATCCCTAAGCCATCCCATAGTCTATCAAGAAGGTGACCCGTGCACTCTTCATCTGATTGCTCCTCTCTCTGCCTCCCAGAGAACGGAGCCTTCTTCTGCAATGAGTGTGACTGCCGGTTCTCTGAGGAGGCCTCTCTCAAGAGACATTCTCTGCAAGTCCACAGTGACAAGCCCTACAAGTGTGACCGCTGCCAGGCCTCCTTTCGCTACAAGGGGAACCTCGCCAGCCACAAAACCGTCCACACAGGTACAGTGTTGGCTATGGGGGCAGCTCTGGGGAGGCTGTGCGTTGGTGAGCATGTGGGTGTTTATGGCTGGGTTTGTGCCTGGTGCAGTATCCTCTGCTCTGTGCCGCAAGCTGTGGGAAGAGCAAGGTGCTTTACTTGGCACTGCCAGGGAGCCCTTGGACAGGGCCAGGAATGGGGAAGATACCTTCCCTTGCAGCAGGGGTGGAACTCAACCTCCTTTGCTGTAAAGCACTGGGCACTACTGTTTTTAAAGGTGTGCAAAATTCATATCTGGGAGCAAATGCATGGCCTCCAGGTAACTTTGTGGTAGACTTAAGCAAAAAAAAAAAATTAAAAATAATCAAAAGAACATTCAGGGAGACGTCTGAGATTTATTTTTACAACCTGGAAATCCAGGTCACATCTAGCTTGGCATAAACTCTGCTGATGGGAAAATCTGTGAATGGATGGACTCTGTGAATCAGCACAATGAAAGCTGAGAAAGGAAGATGGTATTAAGGGTTTAGTCATTTGCTGACAAACCTAGGGCTTATTTTATTTAATGCTTTTAATGCTTAACATGTCAAGAGCCAGTTCACAAGCTGGGGAAGGGAAGTCTGTTCTGGCAACTCTGTGCTGCTGCAGTGATTTAGACCCAAATTTCCACAGTCTCAGCTGACCTCCAGGAGGGCTGTGCAGGGGACTGAGACAATACAAGTACCAGGGCAGTGTTCAAGGGTGCTTACTGACAGCTGTAGGGAAATGAAGGTGCCAGCTGCTGTCACAGGGCAAGGAGGAAAGATGCTGATAATCCTTACTGGTAGAGCTGCCTGACTTCCTGTCTTGCCCTGAAGGCTGCAGCTCCCAATCCAAAAGAGAAAAACTGCCTCCAGAGCTCACCCTGCTCTGTAGACACCCTGGTTGTTACTGTGATGTAGATAGAAACACACAGTAACACACGCAACAGGTGTTCAGGCAGAGAAGAAGAAAGGGAGTCTCTAGTTTATTGTTGACTTCGTATATATAAGTTTCTGGACAGTGATCAGAGATTGGACAGAGAAGTTACTACTTCTCTATCTTCTCTGGTCACTTGAGAAGTCTGTTAGGTGATATCTTTTACAAAGGAATGCAAACATGATTCTTGTTTATTTTACAATTCATGAGAACTGACTCTACTATACTAAAACAAATCAGAAGGCTTATTTTCAGGGACAGCACCTACTCAATGCTGCTTGTCCACAGCCATCTCCAAAAAGGACAGGAGTCAGAGCTAGTGCTTCATGCCATGGGGTCTGGCACCTGAAGGGACTTAATTCTGGGGAACACCATGGATCCTGGGTGCTGAGCACACCTGTAGCTAATCCCTCACCCTTTCTTTTGGGCTCTGCAGGAGAGAAGCCCTACCGCTGCAACATCTGTGGGGCACAGTTCAACCGACCAGCCAACCTGAAAACCCACACACGCATCCACTCTGGGGAGAAACCCTACAAGTGTGAGACTTGTGGGGCCAGATTTGTGCAGGTGCGTGTAGCCTCTGGGGCCTGCAGTGCCTGGGGAGGGATATGGTTAGATTTTCTGCCCAAGACTGGCAGGTCTTCACCACCAAGACTGGTGATGTCTCATGTCAGGGAGGAGGCTGATGATAGCCCAGCCTGCCACCTTGGGCAGCTCTTCCCATGGTGGTGTTGGGTAAATACAGACCTTAAGGTCTGAGGGGGACAATTTGGCTTAGTAAGGAAGCCTGATTGCTGGTTGTAGCTATTCTGCTCCATTTTGTCTTAAGGACTGGAGATACCAGAGCTCAGACACATGGCCTGACTCCCAGCTATAACCCAACAGACCCAAAGGTTCTGGGCAGAGCCCCATTCCCACAGGGATACCCTTGCTCCCAGTGGGATGCCATCCTCCCTGGGGCTGTCCTGACCCAGAGCTGCTCTCTGCAGGTGGCCCACCTCCGTGCTCACGTGCTCATTCACACCGGGGAGAAGCCGTACCCCTGTGAGATCTGCGGCACGCGCTTCCGGCACCTGCAGACCCTCAAAAGTCACCTTCGAATCCACACAGGAGAGAAACCGTATCATGTGAGTGGCCTTCCTTTTTTTGGTGGTGGGGAGTCAAAGCTTGGGCTGGGGGACAGTGCTTCCAAACACTGGGGAGCTGGGAAGACATAAGAGCATTTGCACAGGCTGGTTGCAGCATCCTACTGCCCTTTACCAGCCTCATGAGTTCCTGCACCAAGGTCACGTCCCTGCTTCTCATGCCCCGTTTTCCTCCCGGGCATTAGCTGATGCTGATGTGGTATTTTTTCAGGCGTGGCTGTGTTGGAAACACTGACATGCAGCCCAAGCTGGGTACATCTTAATTGCTCTTTTCTTCCACCCCATCTGGAAGAAGGTCACACTTCTTCAAATAGCTATGGCTTAAATTACAGTTGCCTGTGATGTGTGGGGATAGGGGAAAGGAGCAGACAGCCTGGCCTGAGCTCCCCTCGACAGTGATAATCACATCCAGCAAGCAGTCTGCCTTGCCTTGCTTGCAGCCCTGTGGGCTCCCAGCTCTTTACTGGGGCTTTCCTGGCTTTCACCATCTGCTAGAAAGGGAATCCAGGCAGGGCTTGGCATCCAAACATCCTGGAGCCATCCAGCTCAGCAGAGGTCAAAAGCAGCTCCAGAAATAGCCCTGTACCTGGTTTGATCACCTAGGTATGGAGTTAGGTGCTATGTCTGTCAGTGCCAGAGTCATCTCCTGAGGGACTTTGCCCTTTGTGCATCCCATAAACCAATGTATGCTGCTGAAAGCCTGGGGTGGGTGCTCCCAGGTGCTGCTCCTCCACCTGTGTAGTGGGTGCAGTGTCCTGGGTTCTCTGGTGGAGAGCAATCCTTTGGTGCCCGGAGGGGAGGCCGTGTGCCCTGCCACAGCGTTTCACACCCTCTCTCTTTGCCTGCCACCCCACAGTGTGAGAAGTGCAACCTGCATTTCCGCCACAAAAGCCAGCTGCGGCTCCACCTGCGGCAGAAGCACGGGGCCATCACCAACACCAAGGTGCAGTACCGCATCTCGGCCGGCGAGGTGCCCCCGGAGCTGCCCAAGGCCTGCTGAAGGCACCGGATTTCCCAGGAGGAGGTCGTCAGGGGGGCATGGGGGTGAGAAGCTGTCCAAAGGATACCTGCAACACTTTAAAAGAAGAAAAAAAGAAAAAAATTAAAAAAAAAAAAAAAAAAAAAAAAAAAAAAGAGAGAGAAAGAAAAAATATTCATCACATGATGGAGTGCCTCTAAACCCATAGTACAGATAGGAGGAAAAACATTAGAAATTAAAAAAAAAAATTACAAATACACGGGTTTTATTTTTCCCAGTTATGTGAAACAAAAAGAAAAAAATAAAATTATTCAGATCTTACTGTATATAAAACATAAAAAAAATTTAAAATAGTCATTTTAAATGTCTGTGCAGTGGAGTGTTGATAAACTCTGGAGTCTAACCTTCACAGCCTTTGCCGTTTGAAGATGAGGAATGTAATGTTGATTTATGGGAACAGATTTTTTTCTTTTGTATGCAAAATGTGTGTTCTTCTAAAGAGAAAGTATGCTATTAAAGAGAGGGCTTTAACTTTTTTAACCAAAGGTGAAGGAATCTATGGCAGAGTTGTAAATATATATAGATATAAATATATAAATATATATATAAAATAAATATATATAGACCTTTAAAAAAGCTATATTAAAAATATATAAAATGCATTAAAGGCTCAGTTGGACTCTGCAGGCAGAAGCCACTCTGAGAATCTTTATTATGATAGAGCACTTAAGGAGATATTTTAAAGTATTGCATCTGTACAAGTAAGAAAATATTTTGTCTAAATGCATCAGTGTATTTGTATTTTTTTGCAAGTGAAGGTTTACAATTTACAAAAAAGTGTGTATTAAACCAACAAAGCTGCAGAAGGAATTTAAAATAATAATAAAGTGTAATTTTTTTGTTCTAGTTCTCAGTCTGTATATATGTAAAATGTGGTTTCGCACGGTGCCTTTCTTTTCAATGGAAGTTTTCAGTGTATGGACTATATTGAGCTCAGTTTCTTCAAGGTACAGCCTGATGTTGCAAAAGGAATTTTGGTGGAACTCTAGTGGGGGAATGTTTTTTTGTTTTTGTTTTGTTTGTTTGTTTTTTTGTTTTGGATTTTATTTTTGTCTTATTTTACATGCTTGTGTTATAAACAATCTCGGGAGACAGGGTTTGGGCTGTGTCTAAACTGCATTAATGCGTTCTGTAAAATATAGCTGTACAAATAAAAGAATAAAATGAAGAAAAGTGACATATGATGGAGCGAGAGATCTGTCCTTTCCTGTCCTTCTTAAGTACCTTGAAGCCTGGCTGGTGCCTGGGGAAGGTGCTGAGCATCCCGAGCCCTGCTGTGAGCTCTTGGCCCTGTGTTGAAGGCAGGGGCCTCTTTCAGCCTCAAGTGAAGGTGGTCTCTGGCAGGAGCTCTGAGCAAGACCCAAGTTTGCTTTGGATCCAGGCGGGGACTGTGCCTTCCCCTTGGTACTTTCTACATTGGCACTGAGTAACTAGCAGGAACAGGGCAGAGCCTGGGAGAGATCTTTGCTAACCAGCCCAGGGACAGTTCCAGATGGCTGAGTAGTTATTTATATTTCCTGGAATCCAGTGCACTTGCCAGAATTGCTCAGGGAAGATGACTGCCTGCTGCTTCTCTCTGTTCAGAGCCTGGGATGGAGGGGCCTGCTGTTCTGCCTGCCTTGTGGGATGATTCAGGGGAGCAGGGTCTATAACCCCATCCAGGTCCTCACTGGCTGAGAGCATCTCTGTTTCCAGCCATTGCGTGCTGGCTTTGGGCCAGAGCTGAGACAGCCCAGCCCGAGGGAGTCCCTGGGCTCGTCCTGGTGGGGAGAGGTGCTGCTTTGCTCTGTCTGGGTGGCTGTGGTGTGCTGGGAGAAGCCCTGAGTGCCCCTGCCCTGAGCTGTGTGCAGGCAGCCCAGCAGCTCTGTGCTGCTTCGCTGCTTTCACAGACCCAAAGAGCCTCACACAAAAAGTTTCTCTGAATCACACAGGCAGGACTGGCTGGAACCAGCACTGCTGTGGAGCCCAGCCACAGCTCAGCACAGCCCGGGGTGGGGTCTGAGTTTCACTTTGAGTTTAGTTAATTCATGGATAACTTTATCCCGGGACTTGCCAGATGATTCACAGTGGGGGGACTTGGAAGCATGAGCAGGAAGGGGAGGGCCTGGCTGTTTGCAGGGTCAGGAGGGGCTGTGCTTGGGAGGAGCTGGGGATGAAGAGAAGGATGTGTTTTTCAACACACCATGGGACAGAGGTGGATGTGAGACAACCAAGGCAGCCTTAGCCTTGTGTGGGAGAAAAATGCCAAGAAGAGGGGGAGCCAATTCACTGTTTTGCAGCATCCTTGTTTCTCTCACTTGGCCCTCTGATGGTCACAGCAGGCTGAGATGACTACTGCTGACAATATCTGAGCATTTTTAGGACTAGCAGCTATGAAGATGCTTTTGGGCCCCATAAGTGGGATCATGACGACAAGTAACGGCAATGCTATTCTTAGAGAAGTTTCTCCTGAGGAATTGTCTTAGCACAGCCTCTGGATCTAGACAGGCTGCTGACCTGGATACAGTGTCTGTTCCTCATCTTTGTGAGCTTGCGGATTTTAGGCCTGCTGTTCTCCCTTATGACATCTTTGAGCTCTTGCTTTACATGTTCATCTAAGGGCAATGTAGCTGCCTTTTCCTGTTTGCCTCTAAATAAACACATTGTTTCAGACTGAAAGTTAAACTTTTTCACTTCTACTCTGGTCTTGCAGGATCCCTACCTGGAATACTGTGCCCAGCTCTGTGGTCCCCAGTGCAGGGAAGACCTGTTGGAATGAGTCCAGAGGAGAGCTTCTGAGCTGGGTTGGAGGTTTGGAACACATCTTCAGTGAAAACAGGCTGAGAGAATTGGGGCTGTTCAGCTTGGAGAAGGTTCCAGGGAGACCTTTGAGCACCTTCGAATACCTAAAGAGAGTGCACAAGAGAGCTGGAGAGGGACTTTTCACCAGGAAAAGTGATAGTTCAAGGGCAAATGGCCTTAAGCTGAAGTAAGATTAGCTATTTGGAAAACATTCTTAACCAGAGGTAAGTGAGGCATAGGTGGTGAGGCAGTGGAACAGGTTGCCCAGAGAAGCTGTGGATGTCAAATCCATGGAAATGTTCAAGGCCAGGCTGGATGAGGCCTTGAGTAACTGTAATTAGTGGAAGGTGTCTCTGCCCATGGCAGGGGGTTGTAACAAGATGATCTTTAACATCTGGTCCAACACAAGCCATTCTATGATTTTCTGACCCCCAACAGACCACATCTGCTGGCATGTGAAGAAACCTCACAAAAAGGCAAGGGCTGAGCAACAAGCTGGAGCCAGCCTCTCTCTCCTCCTGTTTGATTTGGCCGGACAGCATGACTGCCTGGCAGCCTGCAGCAAGCGCCTGCCTGCTGAGGGGCAGGCATCTCATGAAGTGAGGTCTTCCCAGACATCTTTCTGGGCAAGAGCCTATTTTTCACCCCGAATGCTGAGGCCAGCACGAGCTCTCACCAACTTACTTGCATTAGACACAGGGTGATGGAAAATGACCACAAATGGAGCATTGCCTGAGTGTTGACAATAAAAAAATCTTGGTTTCTCACCTTATTCCCCCACTTGCTTTCCCTTTCTACTTTTCTCTGGTGGATTTTTAATGTTTAGTAAAGCTGGCTGTCCTCACAACAGGGTTTTGACACACATACTGCTCTCATTTGACACACATATTTAGGTTTCTCCCCTCCCTGTCAGGACCTGCTTGCCTTTGAGCTCACCGCCTCTCTGGTTACTGCAGTTGTCACTTTCGGAAGCAGCTGGGCTGGGCTGGCAGCTCCACTTGCCCCAGACAAGCAGCTGTGCAGCCACGACCTCTCTTTCCCATTGACTTGCTCAGCTGCACTTGCAAAATAAATACTGCGCTTTCCTGGAGCATGGTTTCCTCCTCCTGACGGAATTTTTTTTTTTTTTTTTTTTTTTTTTTTGAACAGTGATGTCATGGCTTTTCCAGGCAGTTCAGCCAAAGCGATAGCAATCCACGGTCAAAGGCCTGCAGGCATCTGGCACGGATGGTGTTTGGAGAGGCAAGGGAGCCATCACACACAGAGCTGCTCTACACCTGCTCTGTGCCCGCTTTATACCCACAAACACCGAACTGCCCAGCCCTGCCCGTGTCGGCACTGCTGGGCTGCTCGCCCTTGGAAAACCCAGCTTCAGAGACAGGCTGGCGTTCAGAGGGAAGGTCACCAGCCAGCCTATGGACTGGCTGGCGGCCAGGAAGGCCCAGCATGGAAATGGGGAGTGACGCTGCAGGGGAGTGAGCAGGGCTCGGCGAGGGCGCGCGCTGTTCCTTCGGGCAGCGCTAATGGACGGGGCCGGGCCGGCCGCTGCATTCTGCCGAGTCGCCACAAGAGGGCAGTGGAAGACGGAGTTTAAGCGCGCTGTCCTGGTATTACGGAATAGTTCGGGCTGGAAGAGACGCTAGAGATCATCAATTCCAACCGTGACAGGGATACTTTCCAGAAGATCAGGTTACTTAAAGCCTCATCCAGCTTGCTCTTCCAGAGTAGAGCATCCGCAGCTTCTCTAGGTTTCTCATTCCTCACCACCATCACAGTAAAGAATTACCTCCTTATATCTGACCTAAATTGACCCTATTTCATTTTAAAGCCATTCCCCTTTGTCCTGTCCTTGCATACCCTTGTAAAAAATTCCATTGCCGACTTTCTATAATCCCGTTTAGATACTGCAAGGAGCGATAAAGTCTCCCCAGAGCCTTTTCCAGGCTGAACAGAGATTGTGTTAATGGAGGAGAGTTATATACAGAGATAAAGCATAGTCCTGCATTATTTCCTGATTCTGTGTGCTCATCCATCTGTACCCATCATCTCTTTCCTCACAGCTCAGGCCAGCATCTCTCTGTACGGTCCCAAACACAGCCCTGACTCCTGGCAGCCACTGCATTAGTACAGAAACTACCCTGGTATTTAACTCTCACATTATACTTTGTATATAACTCTTAGCCTGTTCGACTTCGTTTCTGCATGTGTTCGTGCTGATATTTCCCTTGTCTTTCACATGTATTTCCCTTTCCCTTTCTCTTACCTCTCCCTTTCCCTTTTCCCTTCAAGGCAGCTGCTATCAGCCCTATGGGTGCCATGGCACTACCCTGGGTGGCTGAGACTGGGAATAAATCTCAGGCAGCAGCACCAGAAATCCTAAACACAGCTTGGGCTCTTAGAGACATTTCAAAAATGAGGTACTAGAATTCCACCTCTGAACCTCCACAGCCTGACTGCCTTCCCTCTTTGCTACTGGAGCAGAAATCCCAGAGGCTTGTAATTAATAGAGAGACAAATTCTTTTGGATCTGTGCCCAAGTTTTACTATAAAAACAGAAACGTCTCAGGCCTGTTGTAAGTCCATGTACAACCCCAGCATTCCTGCTGTCTCTGTGTCCCATTCCAGGGATACATGGTACCATTCAGACAGGGGTTCTCTCCTTTATTGAGCTCTTGTTTTTTATTATCACTCAGATATGACTGACTACTCTTTCTCCACTCATCTGGATCTCCCGGGGCAGGAACCTGCCCATTAGATTTCCAGCAAGCTGCTAGAGCTAGGGGGCTGTAGCAGCTTCCTCGCTGCCTCGCAGCACCGGCTGCATGTCCAGAGGCAGGGCGTGGAATGTCACCGCCCTGGCCCCCAGAGCACCGCTCAGCCACACCAGCTTGGGTGCTAGAACATAAAGAAAAGCGGTATTCCCTGATGGCAAGGCAGTGATCCAGGGCAAAACTGTCTTGCTGGTGAAAGCAGAGGCGAGAGTGTGGAGCGCGTTTCGCAGGTGACAGCGAGGGAGAGGAGATGCGATGGGACCGGGCTGGCGGCTGCGGTGACAGCAGAGGGCACGCTTGGCTGCGAGCACACAGCCTGCGTGCACTGGGCATTGCTGCACTGCTCTGGGTCCGGGGAGCAAGCGGGGAGCGTGGGGGTAAGGAAGCAGCCACAGGAATTCAGTGCAATTCAATCATCTGCAAAGCCACGTGCCCGGCAGCGCTGCTGCAGAAAGAAAGGAACAGAATTGTCTGTGCCACAGCAGAGCAGATGATGGATTTATCTGGCTGGAGAATGAGTCCAAAAAAAGTCAGAGCACACTGATTCCATTGAAATTCTGGGGGAAGGGGAACTGGTAAATCAATCTGCAGCTCACCCACTGCTCCATGCCTGCACCAGAGTCCTGAGGACCTCTGGAGGTCTGCCCTTACCCCTTCCCCAGGAGTCCTCTGTGGGAAGAAGTACAGGCTTGTATGAAGCAGATGGACTTCCTTTCTCCCCTCCCTCATTGCTGGTTCCTTCAGGTCAGCACAAGGTGGTTTTCTGACCAAAGCACGTGGTATTTTTCCTTTAGACTTTCCTTGAAAGGAAAAAAAAATCTTTCAGAAGGAGAATATCAGAGTGATTCTCAAAAAAATTACCTGAGAACTTTGGTCCGTTCAACACTGTATCTGTCAACAAGGCTCAAACCCAATGGGAGGTCAGTTTCTCTCTTTTATACAGGCTGAGATATTTCCGGGGGAACATGCCCATCACAGCTTTGTCTCTGGTCCTGCCTCACCAACCTCACAACCTCAGATGAATCCCAAGAAGGTAAAAAATGGCCAAGGTGGATGTCAGAACCTTTCTGAGGCTGCCGCAACTCAGAGGCCAAGTCACGTCCTGATGGGGCATGTGACCAGAGAGAAGAAACCCACCACACTTTTGCTTTCCTCAGGTGAGATTCTCAAATTCAGTGGGAAAAATCCAAGGTATTTCTATGTGGTCATAGCTCCCCTGTTGCTGGGGGACACTGATGTAATTCCTTCAGCCTCCCTCAGGCAGAGAGGGGAACAGAGGGACAGCCACGCAGCTCCAGTGCTGCACAGAGAGATGGAGCCAGAGCTGTGTCTGGAAAAGCCATAGTAGCCAGTGAACACCAAATCCAGGAATTCCCAATGTGGCTGAGGGTCTACTTGCCTGGAACTGGACTGCAGGGAGCACAACTCCAACAACATTTCTCCTAACCCAAAGTCCCACTGGGCATCATTGCTCTGTGGCTGGATGCTCTGAACTGCCAGATGGCCAGGGAGGGTTGGCAGGGCAGGGTTGGGCTGGGTAGATGCAAAAATGAAAAACAAAGTGTAGGTGAAGACAGGGGCTAGGAAGGAACAGTTCTGGTCTGAACACCTTTAATAGAGCTGGGTTCATGCACCAATGCTGTGGGTAACTGGGGAAGAAAGGGATGCTGAGCAGCCTGGGTTTGAATGGTCTCTCAAAACCATTTGGGAATCAAGTCTGGTATCTTCCCCCATTTGATGGCAGCAGGACCATACTAACTTCCTAAAAGCATATCCATTCCTATGCAGCAGCCCAAGGCTGCACTCCAGCCCATTGTCACACTCTAAGAAATTCAGGTGCTGAACTGATCTCTCTGGCACTTCAGGGCAGATCCATCACTGTGGAAGCCAAAGGAGGATGGGAGCTCTGGAATTATGGGAATTCCCAGTGTTGCCATCCCCTTGGGATGACACACCGAATGACAGAAGGGGTGCCAGCCTGGAGAGTTGCCTGCTGTGCAGTGGCAGGGGGTGTTACATAACAGCTTCCAGTAAGCCACAGGGGAGTCTGAAATAACCCAATGCTGTCTCTCATTCAATCTCTGTTCCTCTCCAATGTGGAACCCAAGCAGGCTGCACTGCCCTGGAGTGTGGGATGAGCTGGTGGGGAGTTGGAGCCTTCTGCAAAATTGGCCCAGGTTTGCACTGCAGCATGGCACATCTGGGCTGAGCTGTACCAAGCAGGAGAGCCTGAGGGCTATAAAACAAGCCTATTCTCCATGCAAGTAGAATGGGAGAGCCTAGATTGCTGCTACTGGCACATCTAGAAAAGTGGCAAAATTATTGTTGCTGAGAGAATCCTTTCCTAGGAAACCTCTCTTGACAGCAGGCAAGAGGTCCTGGATAGTTTGACACCCTGGCATCTGCTGCCTTGGCCATTTGCCATGCCCAGGACTGGCTCTGCTTCTTTGCTTGCAGGAGAAGAGAGATGCTGGTCCAGCTGCTGACACAGGGTCTTGGTGGAGACAAAAGCTCTGGCTTTTAGGGACAATCTTTCTTTGGGTCCAATCACTTCCCTCCTTGGTAGGAGGCTCTGTTCCCTGCTGAAAGCAAAGGAATTTGTCTAAACCAGAGCAGGGGCTGATTCTTCTCCACCTGTTTCCCCAGAGCAAGATCAGTGCTAAAGGACAGACAAAGTCCCAGGAACTCAGAGCTTGGCCTTATTCACATCAGGCAGATGGGGAAAAACTGGCTATAAATGCAGCACAAGTAAACACAACCTTCAGGGTCTCGTGGGCTACAAATGAAGGCTTATTCTCTCATGGTTTTCATTAATTTTGCTCCACAATTTGGGAAAGATGAAGAGGATGAAAGCTGTGTAAGGCTGCAGAGCCGCACTGCACAAAGGAAGGGAGGCACCATCCAGGGAGGGGAGTTGTAGTGCAGCCCGAAGTTCTACCTGGTCTGGAACCAGCAAGCAGCACCAATTCATCATGTTGGACTGTGAAACACAGCAGGAACACTTTGTTTCATGCTTCACACTCCCAGGTCAGCCTCAGCAAACACAGCCAGCACCCCAGGGGTTGGGGGATGCACGTTAATTCATCATGAAAATAGATGTACTTTTGAAGGTTTCTGGAGACCTTTTCACACTACTTGAATTCTTGTCCCCTCAAGTAATTGATTTTCCTCAGCTGGAAATTGAGATAGGAGAGATTCTGATATCCCTTTTTTGACAAGAGGCTCTTTCTGGCACATCCTTCTCTGCTCCTGCCAGCTAGAGACAGCTAAGAGGCTGATCCTTCAGGGGCTTTGAAGCAGCTTTTCCCATTGTGGGCACCAGCCAGCTCACAGGGAGAGGCTGGAGGAGTGGGGGAGCCTGGCCATCCCAGAGGGACAGGTGCTTCTCACGGGACCGGCACATCCGGCGACCCTGAGATGGAGACAAGGGTCCCCGCAGGCTCAGCCAGGGACCAGCACGCCCCGACCGGTTTGTCATCGCTTCACGGAGCTGCAGAGCTGCAGGAGCCGGGGCGCTCTCCCCGGAGACTCCCGCTGCCCCGGAGCTGACCGCGGGAGGGAATCTGGGAAAGGACCGGGGCCGGAGAGACCCAAAGGGGCAGGGGAAGCAAAAGGACCCCCAGGGGCTCCTCGGCACCCCCACTCCCTGCCGGGGCCGGAGGCAATCGCCCTGAAGGGGACCCTTTGCAGCTCCCCGGATTCTGGAGCCGTTTCGCACCCGACGGGGCGGGACCCGGCTCCAGGGCCGGGGGCTTTGGCAGAGCGGCTGCTGAGAGGCTTCTCCCTCCGGCACTGGGTCAGAGCCGCGGGTGGGCGGGGAGAGCCGGGACCCCCCACCGCCGCTCCGGTGGGCTTGTGGCCGGGGAGGAGGGAGCGGACGGGCAGGGTCGGGAGCTCTGGAAGGGCGTTGATTTGGGGACTTAGGGCTGGGGGCGGCCGGGGAGCGGCCGGAGGGGTGGGGAGCTCGGGGGGAACGGCGGAGGCTTGGCCGGCGCCGGGCAGAGAGGAGCGGAGCATCCCCGGTCCCGCTCCCCCCTGTGCCAGAGACCCACCCCCGGCGGCGTGGGGCGAGGGGGGCGCCCCGCCTTGACGTCAGGAGAAGGGTTTATAAAGGCGAGGCGGTGAGGAGATCCCCAACGCCGGAGCCGAGCCGCAGCGGAGCCGCCAGCGCCTCCCGCCGCCGCCTCCCGCGCCCGACCCGCCGGCGAGATGCTGTCGTGCCGCCTCCAGTGCGCCCTGGCCCTGCTCTCCATCGCCCTGGCCCTCGGCACCGTCTCGGCCGCCCCCTCGGACCCGCGGCTCCGGCAGTTCCTGCAGAAGTCCCTGGCCGCCGCCGCCGGGAAGCAGGTGAGAGCCCCGCGACGGGGCGGGCACCACGGGCTCCCCTCGGGCACCCCGACGGCCGCGCTGCAGGCTCCCGATTCTACAGAGACCCCGATTCCCCTCTGCAGAATCCCCGCTCCCTGTCAGAGCCCCTGGCACCCCTGCTGCAGACCCCTCCAGTTCCTCGCCAGACTTCCCCAATGCCCATGTGTCAGCCACCCCGTTCCTTTCTACAGACCCCCCCCTTCCCCACAGATTCCCTGGTTCCCCGCCGGGGCTGAGCCATCGACAGGTTGTACAGCCGATGCTGGGAGGTGAGGCAGTCCAGCTGGGTGCTGGTGGTCAGTGAGGAGCAGGCACTGCCGTGGCACAGGCAGAGCCCCTGGTGAAGCTCTCAAGGGTTTCTCCCGGCAACAGAACGAAGGCAGCTTCCCCAGAGCACGGAACAATGGCCTTATCCATGCAGGGTGACAGCCGAGGCTTGGAGGGACTAGAAGAAAATTAAGTCCCAGAGAGAAGGTGACCAATTCAACCTCCCCTGACAGTTCCCCAAAGACCTTTCCCGTGTCACTTTAGCAGCAGGCTCGTGGCATCCTTGCTGAGTGTGGCCCTGAGTGCTGGAGCCGTGGGTAAAGACGAGTTCATTCCCTGTCAGACAGGACAGAGGTCTGTTCCCCACAACACGTAGATGCCATAGACACAGCTGCTGCATAGCAGCTGTCAGGCTGGGCTCTTTGGAATGCCAAGTCTCCTCTTCTCCTCCTGCATCCTGAATGTATCTAATCTGGCCACGGAAGAGTTTTAGAGGAGCAGAGTGGTGAGCTCCCAAAAATCAAGGAGTAATTGTGGTCTCTCTATCTCTTTCTCCCTCTCTGTCTCTTGTCCCCAAGGAACTGGCCAAGTACTTTTTGGCAGAACTGCTTTCAGAGCCAAGTCAGACAGAAAATGAAGCCCTGGAGTCTGAGGACTTGTCCCGAGGGGCTGAGCAGGATGAAGTGAGACTGGAGCTGGAGCGCTCGGCTAACTCAAACCCCGCTCTGGCACCCCGGGAACGCAAAGCAGGATGCAAGAACTTCTTCTGGAAAACTTTCACATCCTGTTAGCTTTTGAAACCCACCTCTCCTCCCCATCCATCCCTGCCCTGCCCTGAGCAGAACCTTCACCACAAGAGGCGAAGACTGTAAATACACAATCCACAGTCATGGTGAAATTAAACAAGGAAAATTTGAGTTTGATTTCCACTTGTTTTAATAAAACTTTCTGTTCCAATTGTACATGATTTGCTTGAGTTGTGATTTCTGACTAGTTCTTTGATGACATGCACTCTGCAACTCTTTCAAATGTACTATTTTTAATTCTCTGTTGCAATAAAATTTATGTTTCAAACGGTGATGCTGAGGTTCAGTGGTCAATGAGAAAACTGAAGTTACCTCTCAGTCTGCTCATCTTCAGAATGCTGCCTGTCTCAGGGCAGCAAACACCACATCCACATGTACACTCACACACACAGAGTGTATCATAATGTGATCTTTTTTCTCAGTCTTACTAAAGAAACTAGAGCCACAGCAATATTTTAGATATCAAATCCTTGCATTTGTGGCTGAATCAAATCCACAGTGCTTGGCACTTCAAGACAGTCTGGAGGATTTACACCCATCACCAGAGGGATCAATAAAAATCTCAGCTGTGTATTTTGAGCTATAGGGATGACAAAAGTAGTTCATGGTACAAGTTTACACCACACATCTCATTCCCTCCTCAGCCACAGGCATTAAAAGGTTTTCTTACCTGGTGTATTTTACTCCTTGCAGCATTCCTGACAAACACTGTTTCTGGGATTCCTTCAGAAAGTTTTCCTTTGTTCTGCTGTGCAGGGGGAGGTTTTGCATCCCTGTAAAGCTGGGGTGTTGACCCCATGACACCAGCCCCTCTCCATCTAATGAATAGGTTTTTCTAATGAAAAACCTATTTCATCTAATGAAAACGAGCAGTTTTTCTACCCACCTCATAATTTTTAAGGCAATATTGAAAGGTTCAGCAGGGTAGGAGATAGAATTAGATAGAAAAACATTCTTTTCTCAATGGAAGACAAATTTTTCATGCTTTTGCAGAGTCTTGGCTTTCTGGCTGTGCTGACTTGTGCCACACACTCACAGGTGAATTGGAGCCATAGAGCAATCATCCTGCACAGGGGACAGGTACCACTTTGAGCAGAAATTCATCATTCAGGATTAAAAATAACAAATATTTTGTAGCCATTATATGTGAAACAAGGGTGAAAAATGGGGGAATTCAGAGATGTTCACAGATGGAGGGCTCAGCATGACTCCAGTGGAGGTGGATTCCCCAGCTGAAGGCTTGTTAGGTTGCCTCTGGTCTGTGCTGAACGTAGCTCTCTGTGGGGCATCATTCTTGATGGCTCGTGGCCCATTGCTTTCGTTCTTGGTCGGCACCTCCTTTCCCTGTAGGCAAGGGGCTGTTGGATACCAGCTGGGGGAAGGAGAATCCCTTGTTTTTGGGAACTGTAGTAGTGCCAGTGTGAAATCCCAGCCCTGCTACACTAAGCTCTTCCACAGCCAACTGGCAACAGGCAAAGGCAGCAGGGACATGCCCAGGGAGGTGAACTGCTGGTTTCAGCCCCTCTGAGGGGGCCAGAGGCAGGGCTGGATTCTGCCCTCCCTCCCTGGAGCAGGGCAGTGGTGGCTTAGCCTGTTCTGCAGGCATGGCTAAGGACTGCTGCTGGGCCAGCTGGATCCTGCACCTGCTGGAAAAGCCTTGCTGTGACCTGGTCCTGCATCTCCTCAGCTCCTGGGAGCTTCCTCTCCTCCTTCCCTGGCAGTGGGACAGGTTTTATGCTGTGGCCTGGGGAAATGCTTGCTCCTCATGCAGTGCTTGGCGTTAGGGGCTCTGCCCTCTTTACTATAGCTGGGTGCAGTGCAGACTGGGCAGGGCACAGTGATCCTCACAGCACTTTTTGGGGACAGGGGGAGAGCCTTACCCTCTCTGAGCCCTGGATTTCTGAAGCTGGTGCAGCTGTAGAGGCTGCAGAATTAACTCACTCTTGGGGGAAGGACGGGGTTGCACTGCAAGGAATAGCCACCAAAAAGATATTTGATAAGTGCAGGTAATATAGATCAATAACTCGCCTCAAAAAGTAGGGAGGGTAAGAATAGGACCCTGTTTGAAAATGTGGAAACAGACTCTGTGAGGAGAGTAATAGTCCCAGCTCACGCCTGCTTCCTTTGCTGCTGTGTAGTGTCAACAGAGCAGATTTGAGGGTACACAGTAAAGCAGAGACCTCCCCATCCCTGGCTGCTCACTCTTGTGTTGACTGAGGTTCCCCTTAGCTTTCAAAAAGAAGCTAATTTTCCAATGCTGACATAGCCTCAAGAGAGCAGCTAGAGGAACAGGAGGAGGGGGGTGGAGGGGCCAGGGGCTTGAATATTCTTATGTGCAGAGTCCATCTTTCATGGGATATAAATAGACCACTACTTGCCTGAGGCTTTTACCCTTGCTCATACGGCTTAACCCTTCTGAGGGAATTTAATCCTGCCAATTGCTGGAGTGAAACTCATACCAAATAGGGATGAGGATGATCCTCAGTCACAAGCAGGAATTAAAGACAGTGATTCACAAGCTACACCAGCTTGTTTCAGTACAGCTGATGGCACGTCATGGCAGCTTCTGGGAAGATGTACTGGTGAAGGCATGTCCTCAGTTCAGAGACAGAAAGACCAACTGTCAGCTCAGGAGCTGCTGGAGTCTGGGGAGCTAGCTTCCAAGGCATTAAATGCAGTATCACCACATGTAATTGCACTGTGGCAGTGCCAGCAATTCCAGGTGCTGGGAGCTCTACAATCACAATGCAGGAGATGGCCTTGCCATGCCAGGCTAAAAGACTGGAAAGAAAAAGAAATATTTCTTTTTCCCCTTTGATATGTGGGAGTTACAGGCTAAAGAGATTAAATAAATATATTCAATCCCTAGACATGGAGTCATGGAACCGTGTTCCAGGCTGGGAACACTCCTGCTGGGCAAGGCTGAGTCTGGATAAGCATGTAGGTACAGCACACAGGCCAGAGCTGCCCAAGGGCAGAGCAGTTTCTGGGAGAGGTTCTCAAGCCACATTCTCTGCAGGTCAGAGAGGAGGCCCGGTGGAGGGACAGCCTCAGCATGAGTCTGGGGAAGGTTAGGAGCTGTGATGATCCACACTCTGATGATTCATCTGCCCTCTTGCACTTGGTGCCATGGGCAGACCCGAGTAATGCCCCTGCAGCAGGTACCTTCAGCAGCAGCTGATTCATCTGAGGCAATGCCAGGAAATGTCCATAAGGAACAACATAAAAGGGCTTGAAGCTGCTGCCTGAAGAGTCGCCCTTAATAAAAACCAGAAAAAGTTGTATAAGGTCTGGAAACACACATCCCCTATGGGAGGCCAGTGAAGAGCTTCTCAGCCACTCACAAAGGTAGTCTCCAGTGATGCCAGGGGTAATCTCTTGATCTAACAAGCAGGCCAAGATTATTTTTAGATGCAGTACTAATTGGCAAAAAAAGGAGGTCTTCCTTGGTCCAAAAGACTTGTTGGGGACAAATAGCTTGAAGTGAACCAACTGTGCTGCAGAGGAAGTACCTATGGGACCCAGATTTCATATCCTGAGTCCAGTATGGCACCATCCATCTTCTTTTGACTCTGCAGAAAAAGTCAAGGACCTGGACCCGTGGACACAAGTTTCCTTCCCCCAGAAGAGCCCATAAGATGCTCTGTGGTGCCTTTGCCCTTACTCTACCTCTGGGGCTCCTCACAAGATTTGCAGCAGCTGATTGCAGCCACCAGGAGATCTCTGATTCCCAGACCTCTGCTTGCACCACAGGAAAGTTCCCTTTCATCCCACCTAACTCCCACATATGCCCCCAGCTCCTGTATGGGTGAGCACCAGGTGCTTGGAGAGAAGCACTCAGTGCTGCAACAGAGTCCTAATTCTCAGCAAGCAAAGCAGCAGGATGTTTATTGAGCAGGGTAAGAGAAGATATACCTAGGCAATAAAAGTTATTATGATAAGGGAACAGACTGTACTCTTTACTCACTGAACACCTTCTGACTCTTTGTCATCTTATCACCAGAATAATGCAATAAAAACCATTTTTGTTCCTTTTTTTTCTTCATCTTTGTCTTTATTTTATTAGAGAATTATTTGTTGGGTTTTTCCCAACACTCAATTCCACTTCTGAGAATAGCTGTTTGGACAGGTACTGAGGGTATCTCAGAAAGCTTTTTGTATCCCAGACTTAGGACACTTTCCCCATAAACAACTTGTAGAATACAAGGAAAAAAAATAATGAAGTCACAAAAAAACCCCACAAGTTCAGTTTTCTTCATATGTATAGTAAAAATGCCAGTTTGTGCCATGAACTATTAGTTCCAGCATCATCTGATAAAGAAACACACCTGGTCATTCAATTTAAAAAATTAATTTAATGAAGGTCCCTAGTATTTTCTACAAAGATATTCCCCAAGAAAACATGAAATAATGCAAACCCAGGCTTTGTTTATCAACTAGACTGGCTGCTGAACAAGAAAGAGGGTGACTTGGTCTCACATACAACAACAGAGCATCCCTCCTGATGCTCTCCACTGCTCGCCTCCTCCTCCCTTGCAGCTGGATCTTGCAGACAGCAGCCTGCTGTGCTCCGTGGTGCAGAAGGATGAACTGTTTCTGGCCTCCAGCCCTGGAAAAGCATTCCCATGAATTGAGCTAAGAGATGCTCGGGGCCCTCCATACTCAACCCACAACTCCTGTCAGGGGATGTCCCAGGCACAGAGCCAAAGCCAGTGATTCCCTCCCAGCCCAGCAATAAGCCCGGTGCTGCTCTGCCCCAAGGTAAATCATTTGCTCTCTTACACAGAGTTCTGTATTCTGCCTTCAAGGAAATTTTCTCCTTTTGCTCATGACTGAGGTTTAGGAAGAAAAAGGATCCCTCTGGAAACTGGCTGTCACATTTGCAAAGCTCCTTTGTAAATCTTTTCTGGCAGCTCTTTTCTCCTGCTTTATTTCCTGTGCCTGTCAGGGTTTGTGATGCTTCCTAGAGGTTCAAGCACGATATTTCTCACCCTTTGTGTCTGGCCCCCGTGTTCCCCGAGGGTGCCGTGTGGGGGGACAGCGCCGAGCACAAGCCCAGGATTGGGGTGCTCTGCAGCCAGCAGAGAGAGCCAAAGAGCTCGGAGAGCCCCGCTCAAGGTCCCTGTGCGCCCGAGCAGACGCTCGGGATGAGGGTCCTCTGAGCCAGGAGCTGCTCCACCTCTGGCTACGACCTCACCACAGGGAGATGGGCTGCAGCCAGAGGTCCTGCAAAGGGGGGCTTTCCATGGAGCAGCACTTCTGGGGGCCAAGCTGTGTCAGGATGCAGGCAGTGCTGTTGCACTGACAAGGATATTTTTTTCCCCTAACTAAGTGCCTGCTTCTCATTCCTCAAGGGCATTTCTCGTCACAGTTGCCAGTTTTTAACATGTCAGAATAAAATTAAATAATGTGGTAATAAGTTAAGTATTCTACCTAGGGTAAAATGCAGTAAGTTTTGTCCTAATGGCAACTTCCACGAAACTGCTTCCATGTAAATCTTCCATCTGCATTTTTTGTTTTTCATTTTCTCCTTATTCACTCAGATCTTCTGAAAACTCACAGTCCAGGCAGCAGTGGCAGGGCAGAGGAAGGAATTGGCCTGTTCAAAACAGTTGGGGATCTTCCTGAAGAACATAGGAGGATGCTGGGTCATATTGCAAAACAGGAACTTGTCAGGTCAAGATTTTCTTCAACAACATGTTTCAATGAGAAATCTCAGCATGGTTCAAACACAAGATGTGAAGTCTCTTGCCAGCATGCAGAGATGCACCCTTGAAGCCAGAGCCCACCTGCTCTCAAGGAGGAAATGTCAGTGGTGGATATGGCTCCCCAGACACTGCCTCCACATGTAAGTAAGCAAGTGAGCAGGCTGGTCTGCAGAAAACACAATCTCTTTAGACTGAAAGATATAATCCAGTTAGAGATGAACCCTGAATTCCAAACCCTGCTTATCTCCTCAGACAGTGATGACACGTGTCATAACGTCACCTCCACCATCAATTCCCTTTTTGTCACATTAGCAGTGGTGATACTGACACCAGCAACAAGGCAAAGAAAGAAATTGAGGAGATCCCGAGACAGAGGGACAAAGTAGAAGCCACGTCTGGGCACATTAATGAGTTCCTTGTAGCCAGCTTTCAATCAATCAAGTTTATCAACCAGCGGCAGGAAGAAGATAAGAAATGAGGGAAGGAACAAATCATTCTGTGATGTAGTTGTGTCATCCTGTAACTCTGTCTTTCAGAAGAAACTGGCTCAGGATACTTAAGGATGCTTAAGGATGTAATGAACAACCTCTTTGCCTTCTGCTAGAATTGCTGAATGGAGACATAGAGGAAAATCAGAAACTAAGACAGCCATTAATGTCCTCATGAAGAGGGTGTTGGAAAAATCTGACCACATGGTGATGTTTTGTGCCTGCAGTCAGGCTCTAGCCTGACTGCTGAGGGCAAGCCAGATAAGTTTCCTGAGCTGCTGGACAAGTGCCTGTGAAGGATCACAAGGCTTCTGCCAGGCACCACCAGAAGAAACCCGGGTGCAATCCTGCTGGATGCCCATGTTCACATGTTGAGTTTCCTAAGGAAACACTGAGGCAGCACACAAAAAAAAATCCACTGCAGTCCCTGAAAACTGTTGTATAACTTGTGCCAGTTGAAAAAAGTGAGGATGCTGGACCACCTCACCCTGACTCAGGATGCTACTGGCTCTGAGGTAGAAGCTTCCCCCAAAAGACAGACAGCCCTACTGCCAAGGACAGGGCAAGTGAAACAACCATAGGAGCAGGAGGGGAGGTGCCCAGGGCAGCTCTCAGGATTGAAAAGCAAAAAGCAGGTGAAATTTTAGAAATAATTTTCTAGAAAATTTTCTCAAAATAGAGTTTGAAGGTCTAGAGTTGTTGTATATATGAATGTAGGAAAAAGTGGCCCCAGGCGAAGTTGGAGTTTTTCCTAGAAAACCTCTCTCTCTTCTTGCAGAACTGTGTGAAGCAAAGCTTGGCCATCATCCAGACAGAACAGGACACCAGAGAAGCTTCTTCCTCCTCCTTCCTTGAGGAATACCCTGAGTGGAAACATCTCCTCTTAGATCCATAGAAATCACAGGAGGGTCCAGGAAAGGAAGGAGTTGATGCCACCCAGCCACTGCAGCAACAGCCATTACCCCGCAACACAACCTTGCAAACTAAACAGCCCACCACAGATTCCCTGCTAGTCAGATCCCCTAGAAGGATGCCAATATCATGTTTCTCCCTGGGGTGATGTCCCCAGGGAAGGGACAGGGAAGAACCACCAGCAGAAGAAGCACTGGGACCTCAGAATTATCCAGGTCGACTCCACACACACATCAGCAGGCACAAACCAACAAAGAATAAACTCCAGCATGAATAGCCATGCAAGTTCTCTCTTTTTTGCCCTTTAAAAAAAGAAAAGTGGGTAACACTGATACCTTGGGTCAAAACTGAGCACAGAGCGCACAAAACTGGCCAGGGCAGGGAACCAGCTGTGCACTGATCCTTCCTGGACAGCTCTCACAGGAGTCCTGCCATGGGATTTTCCAGCATTTTAACATTCATAGTTAGCAAAGTATCAGACCAACCCCGCCCTGGTTCCCAGCTGAGAGAGAGAGATCAGGGCATCCAAACAGAATTTCTACCTTCCTGAACATTGACCCCCAGTCGGCATGGGAGCCTGCCAAAGACAAAGGCTGCAAGAGGAAATTCACAGGAGAAAGTGATTTGTAAAAGTTGCGGGTTTTCTCTTAGGTAAAATCAATACACAGACTTTCAAACCCACTTTCACTTGTCAGACTGAAAGAGTTTGAGAGAGCAGAGCTGCTATGGACGACTGCAGAATGCCAATGCTTCACCCTGGCCCATCCATCAGCTCCACTTTTCCCAATACGCTGCTATTCTCATGTAAAATCACCTTAATTTGTCTTTAACACCCCTCTTGTCTCTAAGTTCTTGAGGTGGGAGTCCTTAGCTTTGTGTCAGGTATAACAGTAAGCACTTCAATGATGTTCACTAAATTACAAGGCTTTTTTACTAATAGACAATTCAGGCAATTACAAAATGCTATTAAGCATTTGTGCTCAGGCAGAGTGAGCTAGGTGCCTGGTGAACATGGCAAACCAATATTTTTAATTAAAATAAGAAGAAAGGAATACACAGGCTGATTACCAGCCAACAAGAAAATTACCTCCCAGAGATCTCAAAGTGTAATTACCCTTTCTGAATGACCAAAATGACTGGTTTGCTGCAGACTATAATTCTCTCTAATGCTGCTACACAATCATGGCCACCCTCTCACCTATCCCATTCATCCAATGCTGTATCTGCCCAGGGGCTGCTCAAGTACTCCTGAAATCATGCTTTGGTGCTCATGTGTGGTTTCTGCCTAATTTTCTGGCTGTGTAGCTGGAGGATTCACAAAGAGAACATGGCTCATGCCTGCAGAGGTTCTGTTCTTCCATTCCTACCTGCTCTGTCCTTGTGACACCTTCTGTTTTTGTGCTAAAGGACATACCTGGAGTGGAGCTGTGTCACTTACATGCAACATAATTGGCTGCCCTGTATGTGGCCTCCTAAGAGCAAATTCATATCCATGTTGAATTCTGAGGTCAGGCAACTGGATGTGCTGTTCCAGAAGGCTTCCTTCAGTACTGTGCTCTCTTTTTCCTAGTAGCAGTGCCCCATGAGCAGCCATTCCTGGAAATGCTCTCTACACATGCCCAAACACCATTCCAGTATAGGTATCTGATAAGTCTGTCCATCCACTGGCTTGTCACTCAGTCCACACCGAAATTTGCCTAGTAAGAATGTTCCCTTTGCAAAAGCCTCGCTGGCTCTCACCAGGCTTCTCCTGCCCCACAGAGCAGCTGCAGGGCTACACCTGGCTCACTGCTAGAGGAAAAGCCATTAAAAAGCTGACAGAGCAGATTTGGGGAAGCCACACACTATGTTGTAGCCAGTGGACACATGCAGACTCCTTTTCTATTATGCTGAAGGCCAGATCCATTCCTTAAGGGTTCCAGGGACTGTAGAAAATTGGGGAAAGTCAAGCGTTTGGAAGCCTTGCAATATTTGCCTGGTAGGCAAACTATGCATTCATGTTATCAGAGTGCCTCAGAGCCCTTGCCAGCCATCAGAAGCCTCCTGTTGTGGGTGCAGAGCAAGGTCAGGGCAAGTGACAGTCCTTGTTCTGCAGATATTGCATGTGATAGGAGATAATGCAGCATCAGAGATGCCCTGGAGTCCTACAGGAGCAAGCAGCCTCTCGAATATTCTCAGCATGTTGTCTCAGGTGCCACACAGCACAGCCCCTGAGCAGCACTCAGGAGTGCCCTGAGCATCCAGGTCATGATCTCTACAAGTCATTCTTGCTTGCAGCTCCTTGCCCCTGGCAGACAGCAACATGCAATGGGGTATCATGTGTCCAAGTGCTTATTTTGGATCTTACATCACAGGAGAAGGTTCCTGCCTGTAAAGCAATGGTTAAGGAATGGGTCCTAACGCACAGGATGATGCTCTCCCCAGCTCCACAGGCTGAGCTTTGCTGGATAACAATTCAATTTTCCCCTCTCCTGCCTCCCAGCCAGATTGTTCATCTTCCCCCACAGCCCTGGGGAAGAAAAAAGAGCAGAAGAGCACCTGGGTCACAAGACAAAGAAGGAGAGCTGCAAAGATTTCATAAGGGAAAGCTGACCTGGTACCTTTTGCTCTTTCCTGGTTCAGTCCTCTTCCATTTGCTGGAATCACAATCAAACTGTGTTCTCAGGAGGTAGCAGGGTCAGGGAGATCAAGGAATTATAAATAAATACAGTATAAACAAATCAATCAGAGGGATAAAAACATTCGACAGAGACACACTAATTAAAAATATAATAATCCAGATAGTGGACATTTATTTAAAATGGTGCAATTACAGCTTTTAATCATCCAGGTTTAAATTAACAGCAGCGGTGAAGTGGCTGCACAAATGTGTTCTCTGTAATGAACTGATATTAGAAAGCCAGCCTGGTGATCTCTCCCTCTCTCGGGCTAATTCTCCCTCCTCTCATTGTAAAATAACCTTTTGGTGTCATTTTCTTGTAGAGTCTTGAAGATGAAGACAAAATATTGGAGCTAAATTAAACCCCCTTCACATATTTCTCTTCTTTCAAGCTGTAAAAATTGCTGGTATCAGTCATTCAATCTCTAGTGCTGACGCAACCACACTCAAGGAGAACATCTGGGGGCCCCAAGAGTCATTATAGGGAAAATAAAATCCTATATTACGATCAGTCAGCAATTAAAAGGCAGGATGCAGGAGGGCAAATCCTGCAAGATGCTGAGCAGGCTTGATAGGGAAATCAAATGTTAGACCTGTGATGCTCTGGGGCTCTTTTCTTCTCAACCAAGTCATTTGAGAGGAGGTTAGAAAATTTCTACATCTGCCTCTGCCCAGCACAAAAGATGTGGAAATGGCTTGTGTTAATCCCAGTCATTATTGATCCAGAGGCCACAGGTTTCACACCTACTGGCCCTGTCTGCAGGGCTGTGGGGCCAGTCGTGCCTTGGCTTGGCAGGCGCCAGCCAGGCTTGGGATTCAGACAGCCATGGTGGGATGAAGGCAGCACTCAGCTTGCCATGTGAAGCCCACGTGGTTACAGCGGGCTCAACTCAGGCACAGGCAAGTCAGAGACAGGGAAGCTTTCTGCCCCTGGTATAGTTCTGACTTAGGAACACGATGGGTCTGATCTGCCCAGACAACTGTCATGGCCCTTCTCTTCTCCCACATGTGGATCTCCACCTCCCCTGTTAATGCATCTTTCCTACAAAAGCCCTGTGTCTACCAGACAAGGTGCTGAGGAGCCCACTGCAGTGAGCAGAATTACAGACACGTGGCAAGTAAAACTGCTGGAGGAAAATCCTTTCAGACATGGCTGTCCTGAGTTGGGTTCAAGCCTGCAGCCAAGGAGAGACAATTCCCCAGAGCCTGCTAAAGCTCTGCTGGTCTGCAACCCCTGCTGCTGCCAGCCAGCAGGTGCAGCTCTGCCCTGACCCTGCCTTTGCTCTGTCCCTGAGTCATCCTCTCTGCACAGGCAGTCACGGCAAGCCAGAAACTGACCCAAAAGTTCCTGAACTGAAGACTCAGCTTCCAGCAACGTCCCACAATTCATGTTGGTGACAGTGCAGTGCTTGTCCTGCTCACAGTGTTAGGATGCTTCATGCCTCAGCTGGATTTGCTTCAAGACTGCAAGAAAAGGGACAAGAATTAAAAAACAACATTTTAAGAACAAAAAACATTAAAAACCCAATTTTGGAAGTATGGAAAGATTTCTGTTTGGGAAGGGACTACCATATAGGAGAGCAGATGTGTGACTCTCTGTGTGTGGATGACTCTCCAGGTGTGCAAGTCACAGCTTCTCCCAGAGCTGCTCACCCACTCCTGGATTCTGGCCATGGTCACCAAACATGGTTACCTACTTGCATCCCTAGCCCTGAGCACATGATTAAAATCAGGAGCCCTTTGGAAAGAGAATTTCCTCTCATTAACACCAAACCTTCCTCTCCTTCCTGTTTACCCAAAGGGTGTGCAAACACACAACGAGATAGCAAGAGTCACACAGCCCTCACTGCTGTGGTGGGCACTGCAATTACCTGGAATGCACATTAAGATTAATAAATATAAACTTTACTTATGTTTGTACTGTCCACCTAAAATGGAAACAACATGCTTTGCCACTTAATCAAGTTAGAGCTATAAAATTATTTCCCTCTTACAAGGTTCATTTATGTTTGGTTGGCAATTAACGTTGATGATTTGAGTCCCATCTTTAAAGCATTTTGAAATACAAAAAAATGGCAGAAGTGCAACAGGGCTTTAATAGAGTCATAGCACACATCAGGTAATAATGCATAACAGACTGTTTTCTTTGAGTACTCTAATTATTTGAGAGCTTTTTTAAAAACAGAAAACCAACATGTGAAAACAGTAATATCACTTAAATTAATTTTTTAAAAGAAGCTGGAAAAAGCAAACAAAAAAAAACAAAACCCATTTTTTAAAATGTTTCTTTCCAATTCCCTGCAGCCAGGCCAAGTCCCAGGATGAGACTGAGGAGCAAATTTTTCTTTTTGTTTTTCTCTAGCTTTTTTCTCTTCAGAGTGTGCAGGACAGGGATGACCAGTTGCACCCTGGGTCCTCACACAATCACTCCTGCACCATCACTGAAAACATCTCAAGGAATCAGTGCACCTTCTCGTAGGTGAAAGTGCATTGTCCCTCTCCTCTCTGAGCTGCAGGGGACAAAGTCACTGTCATTGCCTCATCTAAGAGACACAAAACTCCCTTCAAGACGTTTAGCACAACCAACAAAGTATTTATCAACTGTACCTTAGTCTGGGACACAACTCTGGTGAGGCAGTGCATCTCCCACAGCTTCCTTGCCTCTGCAGAACTAGAAGGTTTAATTCCTCTTATTTTCAAACCAGCAGCAAAGCAGCAGTACAACTGAGGCAGGACGGGACCTCTGGAGGTCTCTGGTCCTCCCCCCTGCACAAAAGGCCCAGCTTTAAGGTTAGATTGTGTTGCTCTGCTCTTGTCATGCTGAATTTTGAATATCTCCAAAGACAAAGATTCTCACAGTCACCATTTGACTACAGCCACAAAGACAAAATTACATGGAAGACACAGAATGGCAGGTTCCAGCAAGAGGAAGCAAGACCACACAAAGAAGAGGGAGGTGCAGAATCTGGCCCCAGATCTGGTGGCCTGGTTTCCTGAAGCACATCTGTTCCCCCACTGCAGTACATGGGCTGCTTCACAACCAAACCTATTTGCAAGGCAGTACAAGCCAAGACAAATTTACCCCCAAAGTAATAACTTTTCAATTACCTTCGTTATGCCTTGCTCAACACAACAGCACAGCACCTCTTGAGGGAGCAGCTGAGTTTTTCTCTCCAGGGTGCACATTTATTATTTTAAGAATCATTTAATTTTCCATCTGAACAAAAGGGGCAAATGTAGGTCCTGAATTACTCCAGGGCCCCATTCAATACCTTGCTTTGTTATCCATCACAGCAATTACAAGTGGTAATTCATCTCTGAGAAACTTCAGTGTGCAGCTCTGAGAGCATTTGACATATCTGGCATGGCTCAAAATTCTGGGAGCCCATGGAAAAAAAGGGATCATGACTGGGAAATGTGCCATTATGCCCAAGAAATTGAGGCAAAAGTTTCAGAACTGGGACTTTTAGCACACCAATAGCATGCAGCCCGGTCTCCAGTACCTTTCCCAAACTCTGGCTCCCCATAGCACACACTCATCCCTGCAAGCCCCACTGCTGGAGCCAATGGGATTTACAGTACTTGTGTGGTGATAGTCTTCATAACAGGTTCCCTGTTGGCTCTGAGAGTGAGGGAAATGTGACTAAACACCACCACAGAAAATAGTCCGTCAGAGACACCATTTATTCTCTGAGGTCTGAGTGTCTATAATTCACTTCATCAGTGACCTGCAGGGCTTGACCCAAAACCCACCAAGGGACAAATAGAAAAGTATAATTACAATTTCCATATCTAAAGAAATTACCAAGACAGCTCTGATCTTATAGCTGGGATGTCTCCATGCTTTCAACCACTCTCTGTCATCTTTATTTGCCTCCCAGAATCCATTTAGAAAAGACTGCCTGGAACAGAGACGCTGCTGTGGGCTGTGACCTTGTCTTTGGCACAGATCTAGCCAGGATCAAATATCCAGGATATTCTCCAGATTCTCCTTACCTGGCTGCCTGCTAGTGGTGTCAGCACAGTCCTGCTCTGTAAGGCTGGACCCTGAGCACTGCACACAACTTCAGGGTGCTTATTCAGAAGCTCTCCCTGCCAGCTGGGAGTGGATGGGCTCCTGCTAGCTTCTCAGAAGCAGAAGAAACAGTCTTAAATAAAGCAACAGAGTTGTGGCCAGACTCAGAAAATAGTGAGAATCTCAGCTTGCTTCAAATCCTCAGCTACAGGCACATGCCTCATGCTGAGAGGCCCCTCTGCATGACTATGTCAAGTGCTGATGACTGAGGACAGGAAACCCCAGACATTCCCCTCAGTGTTGCTGCCACTCTGTCAGCACTCAGCAGTCATGAAAGCAGACTGCAAACTGGGCACACAAATGTTCTGACTCTGTGATCACCTGTCTAAGAAATATCCCCTCTCCAGACCCCTCAGCCCATCACACAGGCAGACTGGCTGGGGGTCACCTGTCACCAGGAACAAGAAATGGCTATTTCATTGAAAAGTTAAAGGTTAGCACTATTTTTCATTGGGTCACATGTGCCTCCTTATGGTTATTTATTTTCCCGTAGTGCCCAGGCAGGTGACCAGAGCAAGCACCCTCACAGAACCCAAGGAAAGTGTGGCTTGAGTCCTTACTAAAGAAAAAGGTGAAAGTCATCCCCTGGGATTCTATTTCTCTGGGCGCCAGGAAGATTAAAGGTAATAGAAAGTCTGGTTGCATGTTGGTCTTTGGTCAGGGGAAGCCAAACAACAGAGAAGAAGTGGATTTTAGTAAAATCTTAAGTTTAGAAATATTAACCTGACCCTTTCTTCTACCGTGAACTACACAGTTCAGAAAGCTCCACCCAGATATCCAATGAGCACTCCTGATTGAATGGACCATGTATTTGCAGGAGGGTTTCAGGCTGTTGAACATATTTTAACTATAATTCAGAACAGCCTATATAGAGACCTCAGTCCCCTCATCCAGGAGAGATGCTTTGGCAGACACAGAATGTCCTGCAGGCTGTATTGGAAAAGCCACATGAAAGCCTCTGAGGTGCAGATTCAGAGAAGGAAAAGCATTAACTAAGCTGGTATGTACAGCCCAGGTATGTTCAAAGCAACATTCCCTCACGAGGCTCTGGCAATTTGCATCCACCAGCAAGGAATTGCTGCTGTGAGGCAGTGGGTTTCTTTCATTTTCACCTGGACAGCCAGGTTTCTCTGTAGTTCTGCAGGAGCTGATTCATATCAGTGGATGCTTGGGGACCAACAGATCCTCTCCCTAAGCCCAACCCTTTTGCTACAAAGGTCCCTGAGACTGGCACTGATCCAGTAGCACTTGCAGGAATCCAACACTCAGAATAAACCCCAGAGAGAGCAGCAGAGCTCCCTTTGCCTTCATTTCCTCCTCATTGCCATAACTGCTTTAAAGCAGATCTCTGGCATTTTTCTAGATATAGAACACATCCAGGTACAAACCTGTTCCTGACTCTCCTAGTTTTTGAAGAGCAGAAAGCGAGGTGAATTAAATGTGTAGAAATAGCAAGCAGATCTGTGTAATGCATCGGTGAGTTCTCCACGGAGCTCACAGAACCTGTGATGTCCCCATATGCAGAGTTCCTCCCATTGCTGAAGATTTTGCTCTGTGTACCAAAATATTTGGCTGAGGTTTTAGGCAAACACTTTGTTGCCTGATACAAACCAGGTTATCACATTAGGTGAAGGTTTCTCAAACCATTTTTAGGTTTACAAGTGGATTTCTTCTCCTCTTACCACCTTGGTGCACTCCTGCCAAACACAATTCATCGACGGCTCAAGGATACAGAGTCAGTACACAAGTCCCTTTGCCATCAGGGTCCCTCAGAGTGGCCATAAAAGCCTCTTTGCTGCTGTACTTAAACCTCTGCAAGGGCTAAATCAGGACAAGTGCAAATACAAAACATGAGGCATGTGTGGCTCTTATCTGCCTCCATCTCCCTCTTGAAAAACAAAGCACTTAAGTTTAATTGTGTGGACTAGTTGTCAGCTACAGCGATGGCAGCAGGGTGGGTTGCAGAGTAAGGAGCTTAGCAGATTTTTTTAGCAGCGTGGGGTAGGCTTTATCCAGGAACAGCAGAGCATGTGAGTACTTCCAGACACATAAAACAAGGAGAACCGCTGTATTTTGTTAGCACTGACAGACCAAGGAGCTGTGTAGAGATGCTGATCTCCCAGAGTCTTGCACAGATTAAGATGTGGTAGAGTGAACTTTTTTTCCAGCATCGTGTCTAGAGGATGCTCTTTGTTTCCTTTTGCTGATGATTGGAGTATAGCCACTATAAACATTTGATACCATGCAGGGTACACAAAAATAACAAGAAAATAACATGGCTAATTAGCCTGTGGATTATTTTAACCATCTCCCTCTGGAATACCCTGTTTGAACAGGGTTAGATTTCTTCCCTTCCCCCTACAACAGATCCTCACATTTAATTAAACTGGAAACCTGGCTGTGCCTGTCTCAGATGGAGTGTTTTACCATTTATATCATCTTTGCAGACAGGAGACACTGCTGCTATTGCATGAGTAGAGAAGTGGCTCCTTTGTACATTTCCTTTGGGAGGCTGCAGCTCCAGCCACCTCAAACAGTGGCAGATGAAGGCAGAAATCCAAGATTAGAAGCACTAATTTCTATGCCTTCTATAGGCAAAAAATGCTGTCATTGATCCTTGATCCTTTCACCTAATTGGAGGGGCTAAAAATCAAAAATTGTCAGCTGAATGGGACAGAAGAGATGGGTTTAAGCTCGGATCCCACAAGGATAGTGATCTTCTCCAACTGCTTACTCCAAGAATGTCAGGCAGTGTTTGGAGGAAAAAGGATGGCCATCCCTTCCAGACAAGGGTACTCCAGGCAATGAAATCAATATAATTAAGAGCCAAGGTGAAATTACACTAAACAAAGTCCTATTTCCCATTATCTGATCAACACATTTTCAAAGAACACAAAATCAAGTCCCTCCAGAGAGGGAGGGATCATCCCATGAATAAGACAAGATACTGGGCTGAAAACTCAGCATTTCATCTGGACCAGCCCCAGATAAAACCTTAAAATTAGAACAACATTATGTTTTTTCAAAAAAATATTTGCTTATTTAGATAATAAATTCTTTAATGTTCAGACCTTGACCTTGTCCCTTTTTTCCATGCTGTCACCATTTGTCACCCCATTATATGCTGTGTCCACCCACAGCCAGAGACTGTGTCTGCTCCCCGGCAAGCCTTGCAGAGGGCTCAGTGGCACCCTGGAGCTCTTTGTGCTACAGCTGGATTTGGTTTCCATGTTAGACTAGCAAGAATTATGCTTGAATCACATAACTGTACAAAATTATTGCCTTCTCAAAAGTTATTTTCTTCTGACAGGCTGAATTCCTCCCCTGCGTCTCTTCTTACACTAATGTGGAGCTTTTCAGACAAAGATTTCAAACTAATTGTGAACAGCAGCAGGTTAATATGATCAAAGGAGCTAATAGGCTTTCATATGTATTTACATGATATAAGCTCCCAAATTCAAAGACTGGATCAAGAGATTTGAGATAAATTGTGTGCGGATTATTTGTCTGCCTGTTGTGCAGCAGAGAACTTGCTTCTGCTCTGTTGGAAGAGTCAATGGAGTATTTGCCTGGGCTGGGAAATTGAAGCTTTCTCGGCAACACCACCCAGCTTTCCTCATCCATTATAAACACAGGGAAAGCTAGGCAGTGGCATTGCCCTGACCGAGATCCTTGTGCAAGAGAGAAGAGAAACAACCACAGCTGTGGCCAGGCTTTGAAATGTTGGAAAGGAGCTCACAGGCAGAGCCCTTCTGCTGAGCCAGGAACACTGAGGGAAACACAACAGGAGAAATGAGCAGAGGCTGGAGATACACCAAGAAATGTGAGGAGGGTTAACTGCAGAATTGGGCAAATTTCACCTAACAAAAGCAATGGCAACTTTTGGCTGTTTAAAATTAGCCAGGCCAAGGAAGAGGAAAACGCCCTGATGGAGGGATGCTGCTCTAAGCAAAGCAAAGCCTAATAGGTCTGTACTGTTTACCTTGTAGAAAACTGAAACAATTTGAATAGGACAAAATGAGAGAAGCCCATGACAGAAAATTAAAGCTTTTTTTTTTTTTTTTTTTTTTAATAAGAGGCATCCAAATCTCCAAACCACACAGGTGGGGGATATGAACTCTGGTTCCCTTCTTCCATCATGCAAGTCCATCAGTAGAAGAGAAGAGTGGGAATCCAATATTTTTTTCATTAAAATTCCACAAATCCTTCTTTTTTTTTTTTTTTTTCCAGTTCTGAAGTAGAAAACCATGAAGTTTTAAACTCTCCCAAAATTCTCAGCTTGTGAAAACTGTTTTAATTGGAATGTCTAGTTTTAATGAATTCAAGCTGCTTTTTGGTTTGACCTTTAAAGCTATATAAGAGATATACACATTATAAACTGTGGATTTGTTTTTGAATCAAAATAGATGAAAAACGAAATTCATCCAATGCCAGCATATGAATACAGGATAATTTGAGCCTCTTTTCCCTAGACAATATTGTGCTGAAATTGATATGTTTTGAAAAAGATTTTCATTTAAATCAAAATAGCCCTTTTTTCATTCAAAACTGTAAAGCTTTTCTGGCCATCTCTATTAGGGGCACAGCTGATTATCATCCCTCTTCTCTGAGTATGACTTTACTGAGCACAGTGGAATCCACGCCTGCACCTGGGATGTGTCAGGGAGCTGTGCCTTGCAGCAATGCTGGTGCAGCAAAGGGGGGCAGTGGGTTTGAGGAGGGGGGAAGTTGTCCCAGTGCCAGCAGTGTGGCTTTGTTATCCCTCTTCATGTCCCCTGTGTCTCAGTTCTTGACCAGTTTCTATGAGAAAGAAGACAAAGAAGAACATGGGAGCAGCAGGACTCTGTTACTATTGTGACCTTCTGGGAGAGCAGAGCTTTGCAAAGCTCTGCAAGATGTCCCCAGGAAACATGCTACTTAACAAAGCCTTTGCACGGCCTTTTTATTTCACCAGCAGATTTGTGGTTTGGTTCCAGAATAGCACTGTCTCAAATGAGAAAAATAGCCTGAAATTTGTCATCTGCTTAGAAAACAGAGAAGAAAAGTGAGAAGGAGGGGAAGATGTGCTTTTTTGATAACTGCACTGCATGTACCACAATGCTCCACCGTCCAGCTCCAAGATTTCCCAGCATCCTGCATGGACAGAGGGTATTAAGCAATGAATTCCTCTTCTTCTAACATAATTGTAATTTCTGCATAGAGATACACAGCCCTCAGAGATGAAAGCCCATTTCCTGGAAGCACATTAAACGTGCTGGTCCTTTTTGGGGGAAGAGAAAAAAGAGACATGTCCTGGGAGGTAGGGAAGAGGCCAAAGCCAATGAGATGGGAGCCTTGGTGTCAAGCAGTGTCTAAAATATCCTCCTTGCATCATATTGGTTCTTTAATTGTCACCAACCACAGAGGAACTGATTGAGCCCAGCAAGGGTCCAGAAAAATAGATAATTTCTCACAGGCATCTAAAATTCATGAACGCGGTGGTGGTCCTGTCACACCATTGCTGTGTTGTTCCACAGCCCAGAGTCTCCCTTGAAGGGCAAAAATATCCGGGGTAATTTTTTTTTTCCTGGGAGTGGAATACATTTGGGTCGTTAACGCAAAGCTCACACTTCAGGCGGATCCTCACCGAAGGGCCAAGAGCTCGCCTGGAACCGCGTGTTGTAAATTAACTCTTAATGTGGTGAATGCATTAAAGGGCTGTAAGGCCTGAAGGATGTGCTCAGAAACCTGACATCCTGATTAAGGGCTTGATTCATAAAAGCTTTACGCACCATTTGCGCAGGTTTCTTTATTGGAATTGTTACTTGGAAAGAGCTCTTGAGTGGCTTCTTCCCAGAGAAATGGGGTTAGGAGTCTGGACACGCAGGCTCACACGTGTGCTTGCAAGCATATGTGCTTGCCAAGGCAAGGGCAAGGAGTGGACACATGCAGAGACCCAGAGCACTCATCACACACTCCTGTCACACGTGGCTGCTGGCCCTAAGCTGCCCATGAGGCTGAGCTTTGTGGAGTGGCCGATGGCCCTGCTCCAGACTCAGAGCCAGGCATTGCTCAGCCCACAACCTTGCTCCTGCTCAGGGATGTGTCCATGCAGGGCTGCTGCAGGCTGTGACTGGCCCAGAGACTCCCCAGCCACAGGGCTGCCTTCTCTGCTGGCCTTTGGGGCACAGAGCTCCCCTGATGCTCAGGGCTTTGGGCAGCAGATCCTACTGGGCTGGGCTGGGGTACAGGTAACTCCATTCACAGGGGCTGGGCTGGGGCTGGGTTTTGGATTCAGGTTGGAAACAGGGATGAAAATACAGAGATGTTTTTGTTATTGCTGAGCAGGACTTACACAGAGCCAAGGTCTTTTCTGCTTTTTGTACTGCCATGATGAAGTGGAGGATGGGGATGGGGAGAGGTTGGGAGGAGACACAGCCTGTACAGATGACACAAACTGAGCAAAGGGATAGTCCAGACCTAATGACATCATGTTCAATATATAAAATTGTGAAAAGAAGGAAGAAGAGGAGGATACTTGGAGTGATGGTGTTTGTCTTCCCAAGTCACAATTACATGTGATGAGGTCCTGCTCTTCTGGGATGTCTGGACACCTGCCAGCCCATGGGCAACAGTGAATTAAGTCCTTGTATTGCTTTGCATGTTAGAGCAAAGGTTTTGCTTTCCCTATTGAACTGTCTTCATCTCCACCCATGAGTTTCCTGGCTTTTACCCTTCTGATTCTCCTCTTGATCGTGCTGGTGGGGGAATGAGAGAATGGCTGTGAGGCTTTGATGCTGGCTGGGGTTAAACCACAACACCTCAGAGAGGGAAACCTCAGTGGGAATAATGAGGTGGTGCTGAACCAGGGTGGAGTTGGAGGGAAAAACCCAAAGAAATTACGGAAAACACTTCCAAGAGGAAAAGCTCTGGGAAATGACCCATGCTGTGTGGGGATGGGAAGTGTGGATGGGATCCCTTTGCTTATGCCTTATCTATACAAATTTGGGGGCTTCACTTTTCCATAAAGATTCAGACATCTCATGATGCAAGAACTGCACTGGAGCCTCCCTGGCAGGATTTTCTCTCTTTCCTGCCTTTTCCTGCCAGGAAAGAGAGGTGAAAGCCATCTGCACTGGTGCAGGGGTGCTACCTGGACTGTGGGGCACAAACAGCATGTGAACCCAAGGGGCTGTGACCAAGGCTCTGTCTGTGCAACCAGAAGGGACAAACCAGTCTGCCAGCTCTGCTACCTGGGCTCCTGCTCAGGGGAATATCTGTCCCTTGAGGAGGTAAGATGTTTAATTTCCACACTGGCTGCATGAAAACAGATATATGGCATTTTCTATATCTCACAGATCTATAGAGAGGAGCAGTCAGAAAATTGCTGGAGGATAAAAGATAATTCATATTAAACATGTCATTCCAGGGGGATCTGGATGAATCAGGTTTTAAGTGACACCCCACGCTGATCATGACAAACATCCCACATGCAAAGCAGCCTCAGGAATTTTACAGCCTTGACTTGAATATCTTACACTGGGAAACAAGGAGAGTTTGCCAAGCTCTGAGTAGTGGGGTAGTGCTCTGCTCCATGCTGCTTCTGCCCCGTGTTATTGAAGGACATCCTCAATAACATCTCCTCTTGCATCAGTCCTGCTGACACTGTCAGAGTCCACAATCTCCTGGCAGCATGTTTAGGACATGTCCTGCCTCTGTGCAAATCCTTGCCACCTTCCATCTGGTTTAAATTGGTATCCTGCTAGTTTCAGTGAGGATGCTGTGGGGTGCAGGTAACAAGTCACCTTACCTAAAACCTTCATGATTACATCCTCCACAAGCCTTCTTCTCTCCTTGATAAGAATCCCAGCATTTTTATTGTCTCTTCCTAAGGCATCTCTCCCATCTCCTTCACTACTTCAGTCTTCTCTGTAACTCCTCTAAATATTCCACATCAGTGCAAACACCAAAATCCACAGTGCTCACGCGCATCCCCAAACCCACAGCAGGGCTTGGACTCAGGGTCTCACCACCTGTGCCAGCTTCTTTGAGCCCAGGGCATGGCCAGCATTTTCACTGGCTTGGGTAATAGGAACAGATCTAGTCCAGTCCCTCAAGTTCTGAATTATCATATATTTTATACCCCAAACTCCCTAATGCACCACTGCAATGTGCTCCCTTGTGCTGAAGGGAAAGGAATCAGAGGAAGCTGCAGAATCTGTCCTCTGCATTTCACCCAACATGCCTGGATGTGCGCAAAGCCAGAACCTCTTTTCATCAAAATTTAGTGATGACATTTATCCTGATTTTAATTATAACGTGCTTCTGTGAGTCTGCTGTTAGCGGGATAGAATAATGGCCCGTTCAATCCAAGCAGTCTGCTTGATCCCAGAGATGTTTAATCAGGCTGCAGCAACTGTACCTGAAATCATCACATTAGCTGTATGGCAACAGCCCTCCTCTCAAGATGCTGCAATAATAAGTCCCTGTTCAACAGGAGGGGAGTTTTATTTGAAGGGCATAAGGAAAATGATGGATTTTTCTGGGTTTAATCTCAGTATTTTTTGGTATCAGCATCTGCTTCAGTCTCACAGCCAGTGTCTGCTCCAGAGCCCTGGCATAGCAAAGGAGCAGTTGTAGGTGGCTTGTGCATTGCACCCACTGCAGTCATGTCTGACCCCAAGAACCAATAAGTGAAAATGGAGAAAAGAGGAAAAACTAATCAAAGCATAGCAAATCAAACAAAAAACCCCAAACAAACAAACAAACAAACAAAAGTGATTTCTTATTTATGACATTTAGGACTGTCTAATTTTCAAATGTTCTGTCAGATATTTGCTCAGCAGGCAAATACAGGGACGCAGCAGCCAGGAGTGGAGAATGAACTGTGTCCAGGCTGTAATTCCATGTGCCAGGAAGGATACCACATAGCCCTGCTATTCCTTAACACCCTATTAGGTTTGTCCAAGGCAGCTCCCATTTGGGGCACAGAGTCTGATCAGCCAAGAGAGCAGCAGAGAGGTTTGCGTGGACAAGGAGTGATCCCCACGTCTTTGTCCTGTGCAGCCAGGGCTCAAGATCCCCCTGTCTTTCTCGCCTCTGCCCATGCAGCTCAGAGTCAAGCTGGAAAAATAAGAACCTGAATAATGTAAAAACGAAAAAGACAAATTAGCTTCCCAACGTAGATTGCAATAGCAACAATAAAAATATTTTGTTAAAAAAAATTAGTGTTACAATTTTTAAGTAAACCTCAGAACTTTGAAGATGGAAGATTATGTTCACTTTGAGAATGTACAAGGTGATCAGGGCAGACTGGAGGGCTTGTTCTGAGAGCTTGTTTACAAAGCTACTTTTTTCCTTTTTTTTTTTTTTTTTTTTTTTTTTTTCTGGCAGCATAAAGCTGCAGTTTAATCACTGTTTGCCGAGGAACAGCCACAGGAAGCTCTGCTCCCAGGAGCAACAACCAGAGACATTCAATTTTGAAGCTGCCAGTCAACAAAAGGGCATGAAGTTATTAGCTCTGAAGGCTCCATTACCTGCCAGTTCAGACCCCAGATACCATCTTTCATAGATTTTTCTGGGGATTCCCATTTTGATTACAGCTAGAGACCAGATTACTGCTAGGCAGTTTGCAAAACGTCTCCAGAGGAGTGGTAAACACAACTTAACGTTCAGTTAGTGCATTTTGATAAAAACAAGCATATTAACAAAGTAAATATGCACAAGGATGTTTCCATCCAGGTATGTGAGTGCTTTTAGGACAAACAGATGAAATGCATAATGATGGGAAATTTTCAGGGCAGATGGGGCAGTTTTGCTTCCTATATCCCATGTGGTCTCCAGTCATCCCCAGAGCAGCCCCTGCTCAGTCAGAGGATTCTCCTCAATTCCCAGGGCAGGTTGAAGCCAGAAGTGTCCTTCTGCAGAGGATGGGTCTGCAGGGGCAGGATGGGCAACACTTCACAGGAACAGCAGGAAAGGTCTGATTTGAGCATTGAGGAGAAAATTAATAAGGGTTTGCTATTAATCCCTGCTCCAGCCAGAACTATTTCAGATTTTTCTGTTAAACTGCAGGAGGATTTATCTCTCAAAGAACAACTTTGAACACCTTAAAAAATGCAGGCAGAGGCCACAAAATGATGGTGTCAGACAGACAGAAGTCAGCAGATAAGGGGGTGAGGAGTGAGAGAGGGGTCAGTCCCTGTCCATCTGCCAGTCTGCCTCTAAAAGTAAGTGGATTAAATCAGGAAAGTGAGCAAAATCCCCTAGAGTGGCAAATAAGGTTTAAACTGAGTAGCTTCAATACAACCCCCTAATCCCGGTGTTTCATAGGCTGGGGGGCCGTTTTAGTGCATTCCTCTTGGAGCATTTCCCATCATTTTTATCCTGAATAATCACACGTTCCCTGGTCCCCAAGCCTTCCCTTCACAGCACAGCATTAATAAGAGTTTCTGAGCTGCAGAAGCAGCTCAAAGCACAGCCTTCCAGCTGAAGTACAGAGCTATCATTTTACAATTTGTCTGTGGGTAATGGAGTAAATAGAATGGAGTTCATATAGTCATGATTTAAAGGGAAAAATACCTGTGTTTATGGGCAGAAAGGAATGTGCTCACAGATATCCTCTACTGTGAATTTCTGCATATCAGAGCCAGGTGATGCTGAGCAGCAGGATGCAAAGATGCTGTAGTTAACAAGCGGTGGTGGCTTCTGGACAAGATCAGAGAGGAGGGTGAGGATCACAGGGAATTGTAGAAGCACCAAGGCAGGCTCGCCCACACTGGAGGCAGCTGGCTGCTTCTCAGGACTTCAAACGGGAGAAATTCACAAGGGTCCTTCCTCTGCTTCACATGCAGTCGAGGAGGAAGAACGATGTCTTCAGGGAGAAATTGGGAGATAGCACCAAGCCTGAAGTCCTCCTTGTGCTCTGACAGACCCCTTTCTCTTTCCAGTGCCCACAGAGTAATTTGGGGAACAGACAGCTGGGACAGCCAGACAGGGACAAGGCAGCATCTGGTACAGAACAGCCTGAAACCACCACCATGAAACTCAGCACTGGAATAGGCTGCTCCCCTCTGGCCCCCATGCTCTGGGCAAAGCCTCACAAAAGCCTCCTTCAGGACCTCGGAGAAACCTCTGAGAGCACCACCAAGCATTACAAAGCATCTGAAAACTGTAATCTAGCCTTGCTGACACATTAGGCAGAGCTGCTATCCAATTTATCTCTACTGATCCACTCTTATATAGGTCTGTAAGACAGAAATCTCCAAAATGAAGGCAGAGCTGCCAGAAAGCTTTTGAATTGACTGTGGGTTGTTCAACTGTTTTAGCACACTATCATCCTAAATTGCCTGCTGCTCGATGCCTGCGCTGGCTGCCCTAATGGCACTCCTGTACCACGCATAACTGGAGGCTGCATTCTCCTGTGTTTATGAGAAACCAGGACATTATGTGAAGGGGGAATAAAACATCTCCAAGATCAGTTGTTAGCACCAGGGATGTTTTATTTGTTGGTCCATGGGAGAAACTCTGGAAGAGCAGTAGGGATGCCCCAGGGGCTGAGCAGTCAGACGCACAGTCATCGCCAAAGGCCAAGAGCGAGCCCTGGATCATGAATTCATGGAGCTGATAAAACACTGCTGGCAGCAGAAGGAGGCTCATTTAATGGGGTTTGGCCATGGTTTGGAAGGATCTGCCCCAGCATAGCCTTTAGCTGCCATTCAGAGGCTGAGTTTTGTGAATAATTTGCTTTTATGTTTTCCAGTTCAGGGAAGAAGACATTCCCCACCCCTGCATGGGGTCTCTCCAATGGCCCTGCAACACTCAGAGCTCGGAAAAACCATCCTGAGCACTGGCTTTATCAGAGAGCAAAGTTGCTAAGTCCTGGAGATGTAGCAGGTTTCAGGAACCTCCCTCAAACCAGTTTCTTTGAAATTTTTTATTAGGAGACAAGATGGAGCCTGGCTTGTGGAAGCCTTTTTTCAGCCAGTGATATAAACAAAGCTATTGAGAGAGAGAACTGGAGCCTTTAGGATGGGGTTTTCCCTGAAACTGACAAAAATTAAATGTGAAAACTCTTGTTTTGAAATACATCAGTGATGAAGGAGGCAGTGAGAAAGGGAAAACCACACAGGCCCTTCTTGCACAGGGAGCAACAGTTCTTCACTCAGGCTGAGTGGAGGGACTGTGGGTCTGCTTGGAGCAGGGTCAGGTCAAAGTGATTCTGAACCTTTCTGCAGAGGACCAGCCTCTCACTCTTCCATATCTGTCTGTTCCAGGCACAGTTTTGGGTCAAACAAGCCATTTCCAGCATATTCCTTATGCATGGGCACAGCAGCAATGAAGGTGCAAGGGAACTGCCAGACACTTGCAGGCATTAGAGACAAAGCTCCAGAGAGAGCACAAAAAGGAATGAAAGCACCCCGGACCCAAGATGCTCACTGGACAGCTCAAGACAGGCAAATCACTGTGGCAGGATGAGCACGTTCTGCTCTGCAGAGCTGACTCCTCCAAGTCTCATTCAGATTGTGTGTTTGTGACTCTCTTCCCTACTGAGCCTGGCCAGACCATGCAGAAGGTTAAGACAAGGGCTCTGGGAGGCAGACCAATACTCCCATCTCGCTGCACTAAAGATATCGTGTCACAGCTGTGGGTGGGAAGGGGTGATCACCCAAGTTATGGTCAGGAAGAACACAAGGCTGTGTCGCACCCCATCGTCTGATGTGCTGGGCTACAAAGGCATCCCACATCCTGGTTGTGAGTTGCCAGATTTTTGTCTCCTGCAGCCCTCAGCCTTCCTCTAATTCTTGTCTTGCACATTTTAACAGGAAGACATATGGGAAAGCTGCAGTAGCTACAAGGAGCGAGCCAATGCCTTCATATATCTCCATGAGATCCCTCCTCTTGTTGGAGGGAGAAACCTTATTCACAACTCCCCAGCTTACCCAGATCAATAATTCTCAAGCCTCTGGTGCCTGGTCAAAACACAGGGCCTGGGGACGGCAGCAGAGACAACTCCAGCTCACAAAATACTTCATTAAGCCAAAGGCACAGGATTGTCTCTTGCTGCAGGAATCGCTTGGCTCCAGCCTGTGAGAACCACAGCACGCCCAGCCCCATGTGCTGCTGCACAGAACTGAGGCATTATGTTATTTCAGAGGCTGTTGTAGTGAAGAGGAAACAAGAGTGTCACATTAGCAGCAAAGGCGGGTCATCAGTGTAATAATTGAGTACAAGATCTATCCAGTGGGGGGGTAATAGAATAACAAGCAATCAACAGCAATATAGGAAGAATAAATTAAGCAGTGTGTGTCTGCTTTCATCCAGGCACAATTAATGTTGTTAGTCCTGAGAGATCATCTGGTTTTTTTCAGAGAACTTGTGAGACAGGTAACTGTGCCTGCACCCGGAATGCAGCTCCAGCCCCCACTGGGGCAGATGGGTGCAACAGACACATGGCTACATTCCCCTGGATGTGCCTTCCCTCTGAATGTTCCCCTGCCCCCCTGAGCACAACGACCCAGCAGAGTTTTGGCTGAACCACTCGTTGCAGCAGTTCCCAGGGGGTGCTGTGACCTTCAGGCCACACAGAGCTATGAATGTCCATCAGCTGGTAAAAGACTGTCAACAAGACCAGTAAAACTATGGCCAAAAAGCTCTGGGTTAGATACCAAAGCCCAAGGTATCCAAAGCTTTGAATTTTATCCCCAACATGAAAGCAAATATATTGTTCACAGGGTGAAACAACCTGTTTACAGCCTCTTCGCTCCCAGCCGAACAGTCAAATTGCCTCTTGCCTGCAAGTTATATTTGTCACCTTATAAATTAATCACTTTCAGCCTGTTCCTCAGCTAAAGCTGTTAAGATCTGGAGAGTCTAGGACAGTTTAATCTAGAGTAAACAACTCTGCAGGAGCTCTTCTTATTTCTGCCTTGGTTTTCTTTTTTACCTCTAGCACAGAAAAAAAAAAATTGGTTGTATTAATACTTTCCTGATGTTTCCTCTCAGGAGCAAAACTTCAAAGTGATTTCACAGTCTAGCTCACTCCTGAAAAGAAATAAATCATGAAGTCAAAGACACTGGTAGTGGAGGGGTGGCAGGGATTGTTAAAAAAAGCTGTATCCAGCCTTCTAGTTCCTACCTCACTGATTAATGCAGCAAAGGAGGAAAAAGGCTGCAAACCAGCACACACAACACATGGGCACAAGGGACAGAGAGGCTGGGACGTTGCTGGCAACAGACAACAGAGGGACTTGTGACAGCAACACAAATCACCCCCTTACCCCACAAAACAAGGAAAGTGGACCTGATATTTTAAATTATTTCAATCTCTAATAGAAGAAGATGCCCTGAGCAAAGGGGCTCAATAAATATTTGCGCCACATGACTTGGCAAAAGAGACTGGATTAACGGGGCTGCAATTTGGACAGTGGGATGTAGGATGCAACTGGTGGACGTGGAAGCAGTCCCCCTTTGGTCACAGGGGATCTTGTAAGCAGGATACTCTGAGGAAGACCAAGGGTTGCCTTTTTTTTTGAGCCAGAACCACCAAAGGGGTGGGCTATGAGAAAGTTTTGTGATAACAGCTCAACTAATGGGTTGAGCAATAGCAGGGCTGAGGCAGAGGCTGTACTGATTAGTGTACTGCCAGTGCTGAGGCCTCCCACACAGACAGCTCTGTCTGCCTTCCCTTCCTTCACACACTCAAGGATGCCACATTCATTAGCGTGTGTCTGAGCTCAGCACCCTCCATCCCTCACCCGGTGTCCTCTGCCTGTTTATTCAAGCTTAATGCCAAGGAAAATAATCCTCCTACGAGGCACTTTTTCACACTCCTAGCGAGAAGCTCTGTACTCTGGGTTAAAAGGAGCAATCCCCATCGCTGCTTCATCCTCGAGAGGGCTGGGGATGACAGAGTCAGAGCTGGCTGCCATGCCTGTCCCACTCTGGGGGATGTGTGACTTCAAGTGCTTCAAAGAAACACCACCACCACCTCCAGGCAATGCTGAGATGCCTGCAGGGTAGCTTTCCTTCCATCTTACAGCTGACTGACTTTGAAAAGGGTGAGTCTGGTCCTCCATCCTGCTAGAATTTGGACTAAACAAGGGTTTTGAGCCAAGGCAGTGAGGGGTCATTGCTTAATGCAGAAACACTAATATTTTTAAAGAGATCATGAAGTGAAATTCCCATCTTTGCCCATCACAGCCTAGGAGTCTTATGTGCTGCATAAATGCAGTGGTGGCTGCTTGAAAGATCCGCTGTCCCAGCAAGAAAAAAGGAAAGGGGTCATCTTCACCTGGCCATGGGGTGCAGAGACACTGAGGCTGGAGGCAGCAGGGGAGTCTGTGTACTCCTCACCTGTATGTGCACACTGAAGGGCATTATTAGTGCTCAGCAGAGCTCAGGGAGTCTGGAAAGCTCCCTGTAGACCAAGATCTCCTTCTATTCACATCCATCCTCCTTTTACTCAAGTAATATCCAGAAAGTGTAAAATTATCTGTCTCACTTCAGTCACTGCCCTACCACACTCATCTCCCACCTGGGAACGGTGTGAACACAGCTGCTGACATGTCATTTCACAGAAAATCCTGAAAAACATCTGCCCCTGGAGTTCTGAGATGGATTTGGGTCAGTCCCAGGGAGACTTTTATTAAGGGAGCTTCAGAGTCCCCTGCACCAGTCCTCATTAACGGAGGCTGCAGCAAACCGCCACTGTGTGCCAGGGAAGCCGAGAGGCAGGGAGGACCCAGAGAAGCCGAGACAGCTGCCTCCCTTGAGCAAATCCAAGGGGTTTGGTACAGACAGGGCAGCATTTTGAATACAAGATGATGCAGGGGCTTTGGGGCATCAGGGAAAGAAGGGGATAGAAGAGAGAAGCTGGACAGAGAACAAGTGTGATTTGGGATGGTTCAGACAAGGTCCTGGAGAGACATGCAGTGGGGGGACCTGGAGCCAGGGCATGATGGATTCAGGAAGGAACATGCTCTGAAGATGCTCTGGCTTTGTTTCAGCATCCCAGGCTCCTAGAAAAGATCTGCAGTAGCATCCCAACAGTTAAACAGCAGCCAGGCTCATTTCCTCGCTCTGATGTGCCCTTATGTAAGGGAGCCCAGAATGCACAGCATGTGCTGGGGATCTGGAGGTGGGAGCCCTCGGAAATGAACCGTGCCTTCCTCTGATTGCCACCTTCAGCAAGAAAATTGTCCTTTCAGTTCTAATTAAATGAAAAAAAAAAAAAAAAGAAAAGAAAAAAAAAAAAAAAAGAAAGAGAAGATCAATATATGTGTGTGCATAGATATAGAAAGCAATTGCAGCCCCCACAGAGTGAAAGGAATAAATAAAGAAGTGGGAGAATGATTCAGTAGCAAAGGCTGGTTATGTGCGTGCCCATTAGCAGAACTTGGAGAGGAACAGGGTTAATGACATTGAAATAATAAAGTCATTAAAGTGAACAGCCGGAGCCGGTGCTTACACCTGCAAGTGCTGCTGAGTCTTTGAGTAGATTAAGTTCATTTTAGTGACCACGGCTGCCTCTTCTAAAGTAATTATTGACAGATCCATGAGCTGTTTGCTTTGCATTTAGTGATCAATTAGTATGCAAACACTCTCGCCTTCTCAGCCAAGCCTGTGGGATGTTTCTGTAGTTAATTATTTAAATACTTAGGTGACAGGATAACGGATTTCAGGAATTTTGTCGTATTTAAAGCCTGGCTGTGCCTTGTGATGTGGAAACAATCTGACTCTCATTTTAAAATTTCCATCCCAGCAAGAATTTGCTCAGTTAGAGAGGGGAAGTATCTGCAGATGCGTCATTAAGAGCATGCAATAAAATGGAGCATTAATGCAGTGCTCTGAGCTGGGAATGTGTAGATGGGGAGGGCTGCTTTGAGGGGGAGGAAGAAAGGGGATGCCAGGAAAACCAGGAACTTTCTGACTCAATGCTGCAGATAGTAAGGATTTTGAGGAAGCACCCACGGGAGAAGACCTGGATGTGGTGGTTGTAAGAAAAGGATCCTGTGCAGGATCAAATACAAGCATTAAGTAGAATTACAGAAAAACTTAACTCTGTTGTTTCCTGCTTGCTGCCCCAGTGTGACAGTCCTTGAGAGGCTTTGAGCATAACAAATGTCTGTCCCTGGCAGTGTTCCAGGCATTGGAGGACAACAGGAGTTGTGACATTCTGGTGCTACCCCAGCATCAAATGCCATAGGTGTGACAACAGCCAGGACCATCTTGTTAGGCAGGGATAAAGCTGCCATGACCCAGAACTGTCCCTCTCAGACTGCCTTGCCTGGCAAAATCTCAGTTTTAAACCAAAACCTCTGCCCCTTTATTTGTGGTTGAAAAGTAAGAACCAACCAAAACAGCCCAGCAGGACTCAATGTAAAGATGAGGGTGCACTGCAAGCCTTGGTCAGTGATTCACAGGTGAATAAGATAACCCTCAGAGATAACCCATGCCAGTGTTGCTGTCTGCAGGCATCTGTTCTTTGGGAAAGAGGGTGCTGCCATCCTTGGAAATGGTGTCTCATGACACCACCTTGGCTGGAGCTGCTGCTCTCAAAGGGGGAACTCAGCCTTAAATACCTGTCATGGAGAGAACTCAGAGAGGAGTTGAAACAAGCCAGATGATGTTGACCACCACTTGCATCCCCATGTGCTTGGCCATTTCCCTGTGTCCCTGCCCAGGTGGAGCTGGTATTCATGAAGAGACACCTGCAGGTCTGTCATCCCCATCTCTTCTGGAGTGGACATTCAGAAAGCCCAGCTCTGTGCTGGCAAATTACCTCTGGCCCTTGCTTATGAACTCTGTGGCTCCCAGTCTCTTCCCTGGTGCACAGATGTGAGTTTCTCACCCACATACCAGCAGAGAACTGCCATCAGTTAACCCTGAATCCTGGCAAATGCCTGGATGCAGACAGTGCTGTGGCTGGCAGGGGTTCCCCTGTGCCACACGATGTGACAGCAGGAGACAGTTTGGCCTCTAGCCACCAGCCAGCATCACCTTGGGCTGGTCTCTTCGGGCTCTGAGCTGCAGGTTAGCCAGCTCCTGCTGCAAGCCTTACACAGCCTTACTGGATGAAGGGGCCTGGCAGGGCACAGACCCACTCTGACCATGCCAAAGCAAGGTGGGGCCACGCAGCCCCACACCACAGCCCTCATCAGCCACAGAGCTCCTCTCCCCCACCGTCAGATGGATTAACATGGCAAACCACAACCAAGCAAACTCTCTGTAGCCCATTATCCATCTCCTAAACCATCCTGTTCTCCAGTGCAGCATTCTTTGCAGAGCAAAACAGCATTGATTTCAGTGCCAGTTCTCCAGCCCTGTTATTTATTTAGCATGAAAAGGCGAGTTTGCACGCTTCTTCCCTCTCTGCTTATCAGTCAAGGGATGTTTACACTGTGAAAAGCATCTGTTAAGACAACAGCAGCTTTCTCCATAGTAATTTATTGTCCTCAAAAAAAGAGTGGGGCAGTTTAGTATCTTGTTAATGAGTCTGTCAAGTTGGCTGTGATGGCTGAAGAAAAATACAAAATAAAAAATGGAGTTTATATTGAAATCAATGGGAGTCTAACTACTTTTTAAAATGACATTTTTCCCATTGGGTGTCGATTAAGCTGTCAGACTTAATAGGCCTGTCCCAGAAAAAAAATATATCTTCAATAAATAAACGACCTAGATAAATGCATTAATAACTGGTATGTACTGAAGTCTCCTCTGCTGGTACTTTTTCTCTTTTTTTCCTCCTCTCTCAAGTTTACATAACTGTCTGAGAGCTAAAAAGCATTTAATTCTCTCCTAGCATATGGCTATTAAGTAGGATTTACTGTAAAAAGTGCTTTCTGACATGTGGCTAATGAAGTCTGTGTATGTCTCAGCTCTTTAATAGGCTCTTGAACTGCAGCACACTCCCATGCTGCTGAGGACTGAGCAACAGTCTCCCTCTGCAATCTACCAGCTCCAGACTAATTGGGCAAGTTTGAGGAGCTCCTCATCACTTCTTCCTCCCTGGTCACAGCTCCCCATCCCTGCCTTTGGAGGGGACCTGGGACCAGTGTTCCCAGTCAAGCAAGTAGCTCATGTGCTGCCTGCCAGGAGAAGGAATCACACAGAGGATTTTGGACACCTTTGGGACCTCCTGGGTCCAGGATTGCCACAGTCATAGCAAGGCCAGGACCTAAAGAAGGAAGTCTTCAGGATGCATAAAATAAATCGTTTTGTCCTGACTTTTTATCCTATGATTTGGTCTTCTCTCATTTTCCTGCCCAAAGGCTTGATGGGAAGAGGCTATCTAGACACAGAGATGTAAAACCAAATCAAAGGCTTTACCTGCTCTGGGTTAAGTGGCAGCAGATATCCCTGAATTTGCTGTAATTACCTTGGGTATACAATCACGGCTGAGCCTTAAATTTTGCAGACTCCGTGTCTGTGACAGTTCGTTGTTGTACTGGTGCAACAGGCTCAAGACACAGCCTGCTCACTCTTCAGGGTTTCTAGGGTCTCGCTCCCTCCACTCTGGGTGTTTGGGACTGTCCCATTCACCTGTGAACCTGTGATGCTCACTACCAAGATATCCTTCTAGATAAGAATGTTTTCCCAGGCTCTGCACAATTCAAACAAGCCATCTACTGAGCAATCACCTGCTAGAGTTACTGTGCTACCAAAAGCCTTGGGCTTGTTAAGCTCTCTCTCCCAGGACCTCAGATTCTCAGGCAAGGACCTTCACGGACTCTCCCTACAAAAGGCAAGTACCCTTTCCTACAAAGAGCCGCTCCTTGCTGCTCTTGCAGCAGTTTTTTCAGCAAATAATTCTTCTGGAAGAAATAAATGTCTTTGTTAATTCTCCTGTCCGAGTGACACATAAGGTCCTGCTGAGGCCCATCAGCCACTTCTGGGGGTGACAAGGCAGGGTGGGGCTCGTGAATCCTGCTGTCAAGAACAGCCAGCCAAGACACCCCATCCAGGGATGCTCATTAACACTCGGCCATTCCCCTTAGAGCAGAGATGACTGTAAGTCACGGCAAAAAATAGAAACTCCCATGGAGCAGGGAGCATCTCTCTCTGGCAGGGCTGATTAGTTCCCTGGGATGAATCGCCTGCCGTAGGTCCCATGTCACAGGGCTCGGAGGGATGGTAGCCGCTCCCCCTTCCTCCTCCCCGCTGGGGCTGAGCCGTCGTTGATACAACTAAGTAGAGTTACTTAAATATTCACAGACTCCTTCCCCCATGGTGTTTACTAGGAATTTACATTTCCACAAGTACTTTGATTTCAACACATTTCCTTTCATTCTGCCCCCAGGGAAAGGCCACCAGGAGAGGTTTCTTCTCCTTTGCTTTCCAGCAAAGTTTCAAGCCCTCCCATTTCCATTTGGAGTATTTCCTTTTTCCTTTCTTCTCTTCACTTTTCTTCAAAGAAAGAAAACAAAGAGACAGCAGAGGGGAGATGAAGGAGAGACTCTAAAAATACCAAAGTCCTGCCCCACCTCCAAAAAATGCCACATAAAACCCCCCAGCATTCCCAAGCATCCCAGGCTGATGAAAGAGAAGGTCTCTGCAAAACTTCCAGAGCTAAATCCATTGCTCGAAAACACACATGAAAACTCATTCCTGTGTTACACCCAGCTTTGCCAGACATCCCGGCGTGGCTGCTGTTCTCCAAAGGGACGTGTCCTTTTCCCGTGCCCCCTAGATTCCCACCTTTTCTGGCAGGCAGCAGGCAGTGTTTGGAGGCAGGAGCGCTCCACTTGCGGCCGGGCTGGCTGGCAAGGCGTGCTGGCTGCCAAGCCAGCTGGCCGGGGCGCGGGTGAGCTCCTGCTGCTCGGGCAGCTGCAGGGCTTTTGGCTCCCGAGCTGTCCGGGCAGAAGGAGCTGCTCCCGGCGCTGGCAGCCCGGCTCCGCAGGCAGCCTGTGGGCCAGATGCTGCGTAGGTCTGCGCTGCAGTAATAACCATAATTAATAACAATAACATGCCTGCAAACCATGATGACAGCAGGCACTAATCTTTCATAATACTTTTAAGACAGGAAGGGGAGAATCCTGCCATATGAGTCCTGCTCTATATCCGTTTGGAGCCAATACTTAGAGGAAGCAGAAGACCTCTTAAATGGCATGCAAATTTGTTTTTCATTGAGCCAGGTTCTATCAAAACCTTCTGTCTTTACGCTGTCACTGAATTTACTTTGTCCCAGTCTGTGTCTATTGCATTAGGCAGCAAACGTGATCCTTGCAGGCAGAAAATATTCAGGAAAATGGCAATTTTATATGGTTACAGCTGCTTTGCTAAGGTGGGAACCAAGGAGGATTTACTGCTGTGCTGAGCATGAGGCAGTTTAGTGCTGCTGCTTCTCCTTCAGTAAGGTGTTTGACTTGATCAGCTGGAAGCAGGGCGGCAATGGTGCTGCCTGAACCCTTGTTGGTGAGGCAGTATACAGGACACCAGCTCCCAGGAGCACAGATCAGGGATCAGGAGATCAGGGCTCCGTTTCCCCAGCCCTGCCATGTGTCAGTGTAGAGGGCAGGAGCCCCTCCTTCCACCACAGTGCTGGTCTCACACCTCCCTATGCTGCTGTCTCATTTATTTCAGGCTCATCAGCCAACTATCATCCAGGAAAACCTTTGGTATGTTAAATTCCCAGCACATGAAAGAAGGATAGAGCACAGGCAGCTTTCCTAACTCACCTCATCCCCTGCTTCCCCCCGCTTTTCCCTCCAGTGCCAGATCCATTAAAACCCCACTGTGAGCCAGAAATTTCTTGCCCCAGCTGATGTGGCAGAGCCTGGTAGAAGGTAGACAGCTTTATGCAGACTGCCCCAGGAAGAAAGAACACCTTAAAGAATCCACACCATGAAACTGCTGCTCCCTTCCCTGGCTCTTTGGAAACAGCTTTGGAGCGAGATTTTTTGAGGGAAAATTCCCCACATCCATCTTTTTTAGCCTCACAGTACTCCAGGGGCAGAGAGGAGACAGCACTGTTCATGTTCTAATTCACAACCCTCTGCCTCAGTTTCCCTATCTGTGACATGGGGGTTGGATAACTACCTCCTAATCCCTGAGGATAAACTGGGAGCTTTTCATAAATGTAGACAACCTGTGGGTAGGTAGACACAGCAACAAGCATTTATGAAGTGAGTGGAGCTCCAGGGGCAGAGGGCTTGGGACACAGGCATCACAGAAACAACAGATGCTATTAAAAAGTGCTGTTGCATTGTTTGCTGAACCCTGCAAGGAGTGATTACAGAAGGTCCCCGTGAGATGTCAGAGCTGCTGGTACCCTTCACCCTGTTGTGTCTCAAGTATACAGGACTCTCCCCCACACAGTCTGGTAGTTCAGTGGCAGGGTGGGCTCTGCTAGAGTGGAAATACCTCCCAATTACACTAATGAGGTGCAAGTTTCCCAGAGGGATCTGGAGATGAGGCACATCGTTTTAAGAGGATTTTAATTGGCCTGGGAGTCTGAGGGCTACTGGAGGAGCACGCCAGCCAGTGGAGGCTCTCCAGGGTCCTGCTCCTTTCTCGGTGCTGGAGACTGGCAGGAAGCTCTGCACATCAGCCACTGTCACAGCTGGGATGGACACTGTGTGACTTCAGCGAGGACACAGAGTGGTTTACAGCCACCATGTGCAGCCACGCCAGCAGGACTCCCCGAGGCACCTGGCAGTGGGCTGGGATCTCTGTTGCCCTGAGGACTGGAGCTCTCTATTCTCCCATGTGACAAAGCATCGACTCCAAACACCCATGGAAAATGTGCCTTGCTCTTCAGAGGGTCCTCTCAGCATGTTTTCTCCCAGAGAAGCTGCCAGGAGAGCTGCTTTAGCTGCTGGCACTCACAGAAGGGAAAATCCAGTGTTTTATCCTGCAGAGCCCTCCCAGCCTGTGTGGCTAATGAGCACTGCCTGCTGCTGTGCATTGCAGGGGCAGGACTGGGGGACCAGACACAGATGATGGAGCAAAGCCTTGATCATGCAAGATTGGGGCTGTCCTGTGAAGTCTTTCAACAGCCAAGAAGGAGAAGGGGAGCTCTTGCAGGGGGTGTTAATGTGGCAGTGTCACAAGGGAGACGTGTCTCATGGACAACTGCAAAACCTCCCCTGGTGCTTGCTGCAGGGGATGGATGCTCGCTCAGCATCTTTCCTCTTGGGCTGGTGCAGGGCTGTAGATTCCTATCACTCCCTTCATGAGCCATGATTCAGCTGTCCCAGCAGGTCTCAAATGCTGTGCTTTTCCCTCATCCCATGCCTCCCTGCCTCTTTCTCCGCAACAAGAGCCAGTGGGGATGGGGACAGCATCATTCCCCATCCAGGGAAGAGGCACAGGAGTAGTAGTGAGATAAGATGGGAGCAGGACATGTGAGATGTGCAGGGGTAGACAACAAAAGCAGGGCAGAAGATCCTGGCTCTGCTATGCTCTGCCTGCCTGCTACACCTGTGCTTCCAAAAACTTTTCGGGAAACTGGCTCAGCTGTGTGCCTGGATGTGAAAATTCCCGGGGTGCTTCTTTCATTCACAGTGTGACAACTCTTGCCACACTGGGGTGTGAGAGCCTGTTGAGAGGCTGTGAGGTATCATCCAAGGCATCCTATAAAGTTTGATTTATCAGAAAGGTGACCTTGGGAGGATTAATATAAAATTTACTGAAGCAAAGATAGTTTTTCTTGACAAGCACCACAAGGTCCCAGTCTAGTAGCTCCCACTGCATTACCAGCCCCAGCACAGTATGAAGGTGGATGGGTGGGCTGGTGTGTTTGTGCAAAAATAATGGTTGTACATCAATGCACAGATAACTGCAGGGTTCACTGCAGATGGATGGATGCATGGATGGATGGATTTGCTAAATAGCAAAACAATGCAGATCCTCAGAAACAGGATATTTGAAGTCTCGGTAATGTCTGCTCTGAACTCACTGTGACTGTCTGCTTTGTCAGTTTCAAATTCAGAGAAATGGGAAAAGCTTTTACAAATCTCCTTCATATGCCAAAGGGGTAAACAAAAGTGATCACCTGCTCCTGTAACTTGGGGTGAACTTGTCCATCAGGTGATTGGAAATCTGAAAGTAATAGAAGATTTAGAAAGAAATGCCATTATCTATCAGCTTTGCGTTTGTACTCTGTGTTAATCCTTTTTGTTTTAAGTCAGAGAAAAGTAGTCCTTCATTTTGGAGTGATTTTGGATGTATGAGAGATATTTTATAACACTGCAGAAAGTGACCAATCTGAAGTGGAGGATGAATATCATTTTTCCTGCTGGGAAAATTATTAATGGAGCTGTGGGAATTGTTCACCTTATCTTTATTTCAGGTACAGAACTCCTGCATCATGCATCAAGTTTAGTATCCATATCTGCAAGACTAACACAAGCTTCCTCCAAAAGAGCTGTAGGCAAGATCAGGAAAGCTTAGGTATATAAATATACAAAAATATATTTGTAAGTGTATAAAATTGTCCATACTTTAAACATAGGTAGAATTTACTCATTCCCTCCAAGTAGAAGCACTGAATGAAACCCACAGAGCATGACAAGCTCATCATCATAATTAACATTTTCTACAACAGCTTAAAGGAAATAAATTCAGTTTGGTTTCTTTGGGTTTTTGTTCTTACTTTCAAAAGTAACTACTTGCTGTCTTAAGAAAAGCCTACAGATGAGGCAGAGACAGAAACTGCTTATTTAGAATGCTCCTTATTATGGAAATGTTTGGCTACCCTTTTGGGATTGTTTCAGAGGAATTAGGCACACAAGACTGGAAAGAAAGAAAGGGGACTTCAAGCCACATCCCCGGCAATTGCAGCCCCAGGGCAGCCACGTGATGCAGGAGAGTCCCCAGAGCATCCCATCCGCATCCCATGTACATGGCACAGCACGCCAACATCCCCTTGAGATGCTGGAGCTCTGGCAGAAAACAAACCCTCAACTCTCAGGTGGCACAGGCAGAGGGAACAAGAGGTAGCAAATGTGTCACCAGATGTCTGAAAATGCAGTGGGTTTGCTAGGGGAAGGTCAGAGATGTCCGGCTCAGGAAATAAGACGCTGGAGCTCTGTACCCCCAGGTATGGCAGCCCATAGGTCTGTGCTCAGGTGCTCTGTGCTGAGCCCACGTGTGTGTGACAAGGGTTGTGCTGCAGCAGGACCTGCAGCCTGGGGCAGGAAGCGCTGGTAGATGGAGCAGGCAGCATGCTCCTCTCCCAGGTAGAAGCCACTTTGTTAAAAATGCACATGACTCATGAAACAAACTGCCTTTGGTCCCCGATGCTTCATCCTCAGTTGCTCTTCTCCACCTGCCCACAATGCTTTCCAGTACTTAGTGCTGCTCCCTTGGCCCTGCCATCAGCTTGCCCCTCAGGCTGCCAGGTGAGGAGATGTGCAGAGGTCTTGCCGAAATGTGGCTTTTGCCATCTGTGCCATCCACACAACAGATGGACATGCTAAATAGAGGTCCTTAGCAGAGGCCCATTTGAGCCCTGGATTTTGATGAGCTTTCTATCAAACCCATTAGCACCACCAGCTCTGTGTCCAAAATTAAGTCATTGGCAAGCAAACATGGTGATGAGATTGATATAAGGGCTGTGGACCCGCTCCTTCATCTGGCAAGAGCAACACCTCCCAGAGTCAGATTGACTGCAACTGCTGCCAGGAGATGGGTCAGAGTGTGGAGCCCGTGGTGGCTTCATCCACAGGGCAGAAGTGGCTTTATGCAACAGGGAGAAAAAGTTGTAGTATCCTGGCTCTCCTCCTGGCTCTTTCCTTTGTTTGTCCCTTCCCACTCCCACAGCAAGAGTAGCCCAACCCAGTTTCTCATCAAGAGCCATGATTTGGTCTTAGCCTACAACTGCAAGGCCTGAAAGCTTGGGAAGAGCTTGATTAGTAGAGACCAGAGATTAGTAGAGACAGATTCAATGAGGAGGATCCATGGCATCAATGTCAGTGATTGTTTAAACATCAGTCAATACCAGCTGGCCTCAGCTCTGGGACTGTGTCACAGACCTATAAATACAACTGTGTGATCCAAACTCCTGACTACAGGAATAGTCACAAGGGCTGCAGGAGCCTGCTGTAAAACCCCAGCCCACAGAACAGGAAGCTTTCAAGCAAAAGGACATGGCCCTTTCACTCATCCTTTGTGGAAGGAGACTGACTCATGAGTGACTTCATCCCCCACGACATTCATCAGCCTCACCTCATCTGCTGTTCCTGCAGCCTGGAACATCCGTCTGGTGTTACTCCCCCTGCACAGACTCCTGCATCTCCCTCCTGCAGTCATGCCCCAGCTGAAAACATGCATTTTTCTGCCCTTGACTCAACAGAGCCAGTAGCAGGGTGAAGGAGCAAATGAGCTTCCATTCTGCTTTGCACGTTAGCAGCAGAACATGACTGACTGCCTCCTGATTGCAAACACTTTATTCTTGGTGACAGCATGGTAGAGGCACAAAGAATACAGTTGGATTTGCAGAGCCCAAGATGAGCTTCAGAACTGATAATTAGAAGAAATCATCTTTTTGACTTGTGAGCTGAGCACGTTTGAACTGAGATCAGTGAGGAGGAATAAATATGAAAACCAATTATGTAATTTGAACCAAGTCACTTCCCTGATTATAATCACCTCCCTGTATGGGCATAAAAAAGGTGAAAAAATGCCCATGTCAAATTATTAAGGAATTAGGGTGACCAGACTGTACTTAATGATTCTGTCACTCGTAGAATTTCAGAGAAGTTGTCTGATGGGATTCTGAAGTCAGAAGTGCACTGAGAGGGATAATTGGAGCATCGGATTGAGGATTTATGGTACCGTTGTGGTAGAAGTCTCAGCTCAGGTTTTATGGTCCTTCACTGCTACAGCAGGAAATCTGTCTGCAGGCAGGGGCTGGAGAAATAGCAGCAAAGTGTTCTGCTGGGCAGAGTTCCTGCCATAAGTTTTTTTTTTTACTGTGGTGAAAAACAGTTACACAGCCTGATGGTCCAGCATCCCTCCTAGCATCCCAGCAAATACTCCTTGATTGCAGCAAGTGGAAGTGAGGATTCACTCAGAAAGAACATAAGAGGTCAGGTGAATGCTGTGTGAAACAATCTGTTGCAATCTTCTTGTGAATGTGGCTGAGATGCAGCATGGTCAAAGATCCACAGACACAATCCCTAAAAATGGAGATGATCCCAAAGCATACATCTCAAGCCCACTTATAACCAGTCTAAGGATGGATCTGAAAGATGTTGAGCATCCATAAGGAGGTACCCAGTTTTCTCCCTAGAAACGCATTCACATTTCTCATCTGTCTGGTCCAAATTCACCAACATTATGTCAAGGATATGCCTATATACAGCTATGCTGCTGGCAAAAGAGAAGCCCTGCCAGCTGCATGCTGCTCTTGCACCAAGCTCCAGCACCCATCTCACCATCATAACCTTCTGGAAAGACTTGAGACTAGAAAAAAGCTTAAGGTCTGTCTGCTCTCTCTTGCTGTTCTGCATAAACCAAGTCTGTGCTGAGGAGCTTGCTGAGCAGTGTTTACACACTTACTTCCACTAAGCCTCAGCAGCTTTGCTATCTCTCAGTGGAGATGTTTTAAGAAATACATTTTTGATCCTTTGTTAGCTAGCCACTGGAGGCCTTGTGGAATCTAAATTAAATACCATTAGGAGACCTCTAATCTGCAGTGCTTCCAGTAAAACCAGATGGTCTCTCTTGAGCACACAGGCTCATTCACTGAAGACTCTCCCGGCACACTTACCCTCAACACTGCAGCTCGGAAAGCGAGCCAGGAGCTCAGCAGGCTGGAATTGGCTGGGTTCCCCTGCCGTCAGAGGGGAAAAGCCAGTCTGTGCCAGCCAACAGTCTGAACCAGTATTCCCTCACAGGAAGGAAATCAAGGAATTTGGACAGCTCTTCCCAGCGGACTGCCAGGATCATCTAAGAACCTACATTGCTGTCTTCTGCTCACACAACAATGCAGGAGGACAGAAATACTTACGTCTGTCAAACTCTTTAATCTCCTTGGCTTAAGCTGCCTGTCCAAATTTGAAACCTGACTAGATTTTTCCCCAGACTGCTTGTAAGTGTGTCTTATCCTTTTATTAAGATGAGGAGGATTATTTGAAGCTTTTGTTCTCTACAAATACCCTTGTGCAAAGGCAAGGTGGCGCTTTAGATGAAATCTTCGTTCCAGGCTGCTTGGATGAGAGATGCAGTACTTTCCCACAAAGGATTTAGTGACATTGGATGCTGAAAACTGGTACAGCATTTTTTGGGGGAGGGGAGTGTATGATGCTCAGTCCCTATGATTGCTGCTTTCGTCCTTCGAGCCTAAGAAGCTCTGTTACTTCCATCCCATAATGAGTCAGAAATCCTCTTTTTTGGTGCTAGAAGCATAAAAATAGGCAAATTTTCATGTTAAATGGAGGACAGGAAGAGAGTTCCCTCTGACAACTTACAAACCTTGTCTCCTCTGAAAGCCTTTTCTTAGCTGCATCACTTGCTCTTATTTCAACTTGCTTTAGTGATTTGCAGTCATTAAATCACTTAGCTAAAACATGTATAAATCTTAGTGTTGAATCCCTGCAAGCTAAACGTCTCTGGGGAAAGTCAGATCAGGTTCCCCTGAGGGGGACTTAAAGAATATTTGCTCAATGGTTCACAGACATGCAGGCCTGCTGAAAACGGGCAGCAGGGGCATTGCCTGGACAATTTTATCCTCAACAAAAGGGTAAAACTTGGAGGTGGGTCCCTCCCAGACCAAGGGCTTTAGAAAACACCTAGCTTCACTCATGTGTTCCGTCCAAGGAGCAGGGCATAGCCATCCGACGCATCCATATCTCATGCCTCCTTGAATCCTATAAGAGACAAAGACTGAGTGGAAGGTAGATAAGGATTTGCATCTGCAAAATTGTCAACAACTAGCAAAACTGCAGGTGTGGTATAGGGGAGCAGGACCTCTCCAGAGAAACACAGACCCAGGAGCAAGGCACAAAGCCCCACTTCTGCAGAGCAGGTACTGTGGTGAATCACTTCCTCAGCCAGTTTTTCCCAAGCATTGCTCAAAAGAAGAAAAAATCCCCTTTTGTTGGTGTGATACCCATCTTGGAGGTGTGCCAGTTTTGCCTTGGCCTCCAGGGAGTTTCTTAGCATTGGTGTGCGTTTGAGGTTCTGAGATACCTTTTTGAAGCTGGGTCTTCATTTCTCTGGGTTTCCAGCCTGTCTCCTTTGTGTAGCTCTTTCAGACTGTAAATGTTTCAGAACAGGAAGTCTCTTTTAATATGTACAGCACCTAGCACCACAGAGCTTACTTGATGATGCCATCAAAAGCCCTGCTACATACCAGCAAGGGCAAAGAGGGATGCTGAATCAAAGGAGCTCTCATTAGCAAGCCAGGCAGGGAATGCTGGAGGAACTGACACACTTCATGACATGCTGCATATGCACCCAAGAAGTCAAGAGCTCCTTTCAAAGCTGCCTGACGTCTCCCTGTGATCTGCTTGCAGGATGCCAACAGGGCCAGCAGGGAAGTGATGTCTGACAGACACCGTTTCAGATTGCTGTTGTAACCTAGAAAGCATCAGTAGAATTGGGTGCTGGGTCCATCCCTCAGTGTTTGTCCAGGCTCAGTATTTTGATGTAGCTGTGACAGAGCCTCCCCTCCTAGGTAATCTTCTTGGGAAGTTGTGGTGACTTTGGCTTAGTCTTTGGGAAGTCATTCTGGGGAGTTTAAAGGGAAGAATCCCATAAGCAATTAGCAGGAGGAACACGTGCATTGCAGATGGTTAATCTGCCTGCTTTCATGTGAACAAAGGAGAAGTCCCTTGAATGAAAGGAAACGGGTAACTTTAATGCAGGCTACAGTAAATGCAAATTAACTCCACAAATAAAGAAGCTTTTCTTCTTGGAGCCAAGAAAACATTTCTCAAAGTCTGTATTTTAAATATACAATAATCTCTTTTATACCTCAGAAAGCTGTCCCTGCCGTGAGCAGTCTGATATCTTCCTTGCAGACAGCAATCAGTCCATCACCAGCACTCAAGGATGAATATTAATATTTGATTGTTCTCTTTGTATCCTGGTATGTCCAGTTGCAGGGCTGGAACAAGACTAAATTCCCCTGCAGCCTGCAACCTGTCTAGCCTCAGGTTCAGGCTGGAGTCCAAGAAGGTGTCTCACATCAAGCTCTGGAGCATCCAAAGACCTTGGTATGGACATACTGCCCTCCTAAGCACTAGGGTGTATCAAAGTTTCAATCCTCTGATCCATGATGCTGTAAAGATCTCCTATCAATTCAGCTTGCTCCAGGAGCTCATCCCTTGGGAGGGGCTGTGCACCCCTTTGGGGACACCTCAAGGTGCTCCAGGACAGTCTGAGAGCCAGGCAGAGGCAACAGCTTTAATCTGATGAGGGGTAGAACTGACACAGAAAGTTTGGGGCACTTCTTCAGCAAAGGTGCCCATGGTAGTTATGAGCAGCACTGCTGCCCTCTTCCTTCAGAGCAGCACAGCAGCAGAAAGATGTCCTAGTTGAACACTCTTGAGCTGAGATCAAATTTTCATGAGGAGGGCAAAAGGCGAGGGGTACAGCAGCCTGCTGCAGCTGGGACAGCCAGGTGTGTGCTTAGGGAGCAGCTGAGTCACTGCCAAGGGCCTGACTAATGCAGATGCAGGGGAAGAGAGTGGAGGCAGTGAAGGCAATAGGCTGAGCCAGGTGGCCCAAGAGTTCTGGGGAAACATTGCTTGAAGATAAGACCAAGAGCAAAAACTCCCAAAGGAGTTACCCTGGCCCCACTCAGCACTCACCAACACCATCACCCTCAACACTGCTGGTCCCACCTCCAGCCCAGTGTGACACAGAAAACAGGCACTTCAGATAGTGCAGAAGAGGATATGGAATACCAGTCTCCAGCAATGGCTAAGGGGGTCTCAGTGCTGTCTCCTTCCAGCTGAAGTTTGAAAGGGACATGAAATCCAAAGCAGTGTCAGGCTTCTTAGCCCACTCAAGCGCAACAGATTTGTAAGTCGGTGAAGCTGGTGGCGTTTGTGAGGATTTGGTTGCAGATGGATCAAAGAAAATCCATCCCAGGAGAGAGCATTTGCAATGAGAAGCAGAGTGTGTGTGTGAGACAGGGAGTATGGAGCACAGTGGGGGTAGAGGAAAGGACACAATGCAGAAGATTACTTTAATTTCCTTCTCCTTCAGGCTCTTTATTAACACCCAGCCAAATCTCTCTCCCTGGCTGTTGCAACAGTGGTAGAGGCCAGCCTGAATGTGATGGCAGAGGGGTGCAAATCAAGGGCAAGAGAGACCAAAGCATCCACACAGCCTGCCTCTCTCACACCAGCCATGAGATCAGATGGGGCTGGAGGGGATGTGGGAATAAAGGACCAGGAGCAAGCTTCTGTTTCTTTTGACCAATCCAAGTGAACTGCTGCAAACACAACCCTGAGAGGTGCTAATATGCAAAGTAATTTTCTGGTCAGTCCACACCTGCTGAAGTCTGTACATCACCTGCTGCCAGCATGGCTGTGCCAGTCCAGCAGCCACTTGCCTCCAAGGCTTGCCTGCAAGGTGGCACTGATCCTAAGCAGGACACACAGGAAGGGAGGGAGGAGAGAGCCTAGGGAAACTCTGGCTGGTTCTGGGGTTTAACATCCTGAGTATGGTACATCCTGAGGCTGTAGAAAAGGGGATTCTGTACACAAAACAGCAGCCAGTTTCAGCTCTCAGGTGCTGCCCTGATGCTGCCAGAGCTGCTGCTTCTCCCTTGGCTTCCTAGAGAGATGAGGCTCATATGGACCAGCTGAACCTTGGAGCACTGTGCTGCCAAAGGGCTGCCAGTCCCACCCCTGAAGCTTTTAAACCTTCAGGCCATTTCCAGAGGAAGAGATCCTAGAGAAGTGAAGTCCCCAGAAATATTGTGAGCTAGTAGATGTGACTAAGCTGAGGAGGGGATCCTGCTATTTTTTCCACCAAGTAAGAGCAGCTGGAGCTCAGCCCCTCAGTCCACAACAGAGAATACGCACATGTACACACAGAGACGAGCACTCAGGCACAGACCCAAGCTGGGATGCACTTTCACATCTTCTGGATGCCAGAGAGTGCAATTGTGAGAGATAGAGGCACAGAAAGATGGCTTGATACAGGCTCAATGACAGCTCTAAGTCATTTCCAAAATAAGAATACATTTAAGTGAAATAAAGCCAGGACTGAAGGAGATGATAAGGAGAAGGAACACTTTCTAACTCTCCTTGAGATGCCCTCAGCGGGTGGGCAGCTGAGCAAGTGCCTGGAAGCCTCCACTCTGTCAGGGGCATGGGAAGTTAAAGCACCACTAGCGAGACAGGCCCTGGAGTATTAGTGCTAATAGCCATCTCAGCCAAATTAATTCAAATTGCGTTCAGCCGACCATGAAAGCGTTGTTGGTGGCAGCGCTTCCCCATCCGCTCACATTTTCGTGAAGTAATTAAAGCCATTAGAATGTAAACCAGCTCTTTTGGCTTGGGAAGGAAAGAAAGCAGGAAGGGAAAAGGGAAGCTGAATGACAGCTTAGCTAATTCAGCTAATATTCCCACTATTTCCGTATATACTGATTAGTTCCCATTCTCCAGCCATTTCCATACCGATGTAAAGGCTCAGGTCCTCTGCAGAGGTTCCTACACCTCCATAGAGCAGCACACCCTGACCCCTGCTTAGCATCCCCCTCATATTTTGTCTGTGAACAGCAGCAGTAATTCCCTCTTTGGGAGGACCTTGAAGGAGACCAAGGAGCAAGTAATTTTGGATGCAGCAGCTATCTGGGGACTCTGCTGAACTCAGCCTGTGCTTTATTGGACCATCATTCCCTTGGTGGACTTTTCTCAACACTTCAGAGCTAAAAGCCTGGCAGCATCATGCAGTCTACAGGACCCAGAATGGTTTAACCAGTTGGGCCTGTGATCTCTCCCATTGGCAGGTTGATCATTAGACTGACTTCAGCTTTCCCAATGGATCAGTCTACCTGAAGGATGATTTGCCCACAGACAAGCTGGACTAGGAGGCTTGTGAGCGCTGCTGCAACCAGCTCATCCAGCTGATTTTACATAGGATTGACCTAGGAGCACTCACAAGGATTGTCCTCTGTGCCAGCACTGAGACACAGCAATGGGTAGCTGTGGAGGGCTACTGGAACTGAGTGCATGCAGGTCAATGACAGGATCTGGACTGAAAAAGGTACTTGGACAGCAAAGAAACAATCCATTCAGGAAGCTAAGAAACAAATTTACCTCTAGGATTACTCAGATAGCAGGTACTAGTGCAAAATCAAAGGGGCTTGCCCAAGAAATACAATATTATTGATCCTAAGAGGAGCAAGGAGTGCCTATAGTGCAATCTTCAAATCAAGGTTCCCACCAGTAGCTGCACTTGCACACATGCCCCAGAGATCCTGGAGTAAGAATTACGGGAAGAAGCAGGAGGAGGAAGGAGCTGCATTTAACTGGCAGATCTTTGTAGTGGGATTCCACTCCCAGCTCCCCCAGCGCAATCCCACTGCTGCTCTCACAAAGTGTGCCTCGAGGAGCTCAGCACAATGCATCCATCGCCCAGGCATTCATCCCACCTGGGCCTCCTGGCACGATGTGGCAAGCAGCACTTACAATCAGGCAACATCAAAATAAGAGAGATTCACTTTTCCATTGACATCAGCAAAAAAAAAAAAAAAAAAAAAAAAAAAAAAAGAAGAAGAAGACGACACCAATTGAACCCAATGGGCTAAATAGCATCTTTTACTCAGTTTTCTATGGGCTCCCAAAACTATGGGAGAAAATTGAAATCTGTCTCTTTCTGTCTCCTTTTCTTCCTTTTTTTGTAATAATTCCTGGTATGCAAGGCCTTGTGCCAGGGCTGGTATTGTGGGTGATGAATCCTGAGTCAGGCGGCGGGGAGGTTTCTGTCCTATCAGCGCGCGCTTGCCGTGGTTTGGGATAATGTGCCTGCGGCTTGTCAGGTGCTGATGGGGAGCAGGAGGGGTGGGGGGATGAATGCATTTTTGATTGCTATAATTGCCACAGATTGGATGCTTGAGAGGAGCTAATTAACAAGGAGGCTATGGGCGGATTATACTTGCAGAACAGAATCCCATGCAGATCCTTTCCCTTTGTGCCACATGTATGAGATCATTGGTAGGTGATTATGGCTGTGAATACGGTGCTAATTTACTTTGCACGTCTGACGAAAATCCTGTACATAATAAAACGCAGAGGCAACTTAAAGTAGCCCAGTTCAGAGGGGAAGGATGGCCTTGCTGCTAAAACACTAAACCCAGAGCTAAGCTCCTGAGGTCTCCTACTTTCTCTGTAACCGTGGCTGTTTGGAAGCTCTTCTCCTGCCTCAGTTTCCCTCTCTACCAAAGGGAAAAGGCAAGCTCGTAACTGTGGATGCTTGCAAGGCACTGTCAGGGGAGATGCTGTAAAGGAAAGAACAGAAATATCATCATGCCACGGGAGCAGATCAGACAGCGCAGCAAAAATAGCAGCCAGAAAGCTGTGCACTTGGAAAAAATACCCGTCTTTGTGAAGACTCATGCTCTCAGAAGAAAGGAGTGTAAGTAGTAGCTCCAGCTGTTTCTGCAGCCTCGGGATTAGAAAGAACTGACAGGCAGGAATAGCTCTGCCATCCTGGTCTTGCTTCTCCAACCTTGTCTTACCAGCATATCTCCTACATTCTCACAGGCTTCCTGGGGCCCTGAAAGAAAAAGGAGCAAAAGTTTCTCCTTAAACGTAGCTCTCATCCAGCTGGAGATGTCTGGATTGGGGTTTAACCCAGGCTCTGACTTCAGAGCAAGGCTACACTTCCCCTCTGGTATCTGGGCACCCATGTGTCTGAAAATGAGGAATTATCCTGTAGATTCTGTGCCAACACACAGCTGGAACATCACCAGCCAAGCAGAGAAAAGAGTTACTGTCAGCGGATACTGAGCATCCATCCATCCATCCATCCATCCATCCATCCATCCATCCATCCATCCATCCATCCATCCATCCATCCATATCCTTCCTTCCATCCCCATCCATCCATCCATCCATCCATCCATCCATCCATCCATCCATCCATCCATCCATCCACCCATCCTTCTCTCCATCCCTGCAGGTTTTAAGAACAGGTTAAACTACAGTACCCATCTTTATTTGGAGAACTGGTGAAGGGTTTGCCCAGGGTCCTTTCACTGCTGTCTGTGCTGGTAGGAGGTAGGTTGGGCAAGCCTGCAGGGCTTTGTTTTATTCCAAGCAGGAAGGAGCACTTTGCTGGGAGCCAGGCAGTTTGGTTAAGTACTGGTACACTTTTTTAGAAAGTTGCAGTATTCCTCAAAAATAAGTCACATCTTTGCATTCAAAAATGGAAGTGATATTTATAGTATTGGAAAATTTTCACTTGAAATATTTTCTGCATTTTTCAATGGATTTTTTTTTGGGGGGGGCCATTAAAGTCAGCATTTTCAGAGGAAAAGAAACAAAACCATTTTCCAACCTTTTTTCCTTTAAAGTCAGCATTTTGAATTCCAAATTATATACAGGGATTTAGACTTCTTCCTTTCTCAAATCATTTTTACCAGTCTTTTTTTATTAAGGTTACTGTTTCCATAATAATGGCTGTCCATTGATTCCAAAATTAAAATATCACTTGCAGATCTCCTAATGTTTCATAATATTTCCTCAGTTTTATTTCATTTTGTGCTTAGTTACTATGCTCTGGATGATGACTCCTAGAAAACAAAACTCCACAGCCAGCTTTCTCCTACAGTCAAGAGCTACTCACCTAAATTTTACATTTAAATTAATCAAGACCAAGAGAGAAAGCAATCTGTCTGCAGTTTTAAAAAGACTTTCAATGTTGGACTCCTTTCAACAACAGGAAAGGGTTTTCTCCCAGAAAAAAAGCCCAAGAGGCATAAAAATGGATTTCCACTTCTGTCATGACTGAATTTGAGAAGAACAATCTATGAATGAGAAAGAATTGTTCTGCTGAGAGAAGAGGCTGCTGCTTATTAGAAATCTGGGCTGCTGTAGTCCAGGGACATAAACTGGAGAGGAAATACTTCATTTATTAAGAGACAGGATTGACCGTCTCTGAATGCTTTTAGACAAGATAACAATTGAACCTTGCCTCTGTGCAGCTCCTCTGATCCTACAGGGAGGAGCACAGAACATCCATGGACTGTCTCTCACTGCAGAAAGGAACAGTAGCCTAAAACATTAAATTATACAGAGAAAGGAAAAGGCAGCCAGGATAAAACCCTCTCCTGAGAAAGAACTTCAGTTTCTTGCCAAAGCAACCATTTGTGACACTCTGGTCCAGGTCCCAGTTTTACTGCTGGCCATTTTCTGGCAATGTCTCAACCCCAGGTTTTGCTTTGGACCATTTCAAACAATGCCCTTCATCGTGCTAAAGTTTCTCTCTTTGGACAAACCCTCCATTCTTCTTCTCCTCCCCTTAGCAAAATATTTTCCATCCTTCCACGTCAAACTCTGGATAGTTGCATTTAGAAAGTTGGAGAGTGGAGCAGATGGAAGGCAGGGATCAAACCCAAAACCATGGAGTCACTTCCAAAGACAATGTGGTGGGAATCTCAGCGGGATGGAGGTCATGGGTAGGAAAAAAGAGGACATTTAAGAGGATGGTGTAAGGGTGTTGGCCTCTTTTAATCACATTGAAACATTGGCATGATTTTCCCTAATTCCTATGCAAAATATGTATCTCTGGTGCTGGGGAGAGACAGGTTGTCACAGATGTGGAACAAGCAAGGTAGAGATACCAGCAGAGCACGCTGCTAAAGGACCAACATTAGCACATTGGCATTTGGGCTGATGCCTTATCTTGGGCTGACTTCTGAAGGAAAAGTAATTCCAGGTACTCTCCTTCTCCTGGAGCGGTCTGTTACTTTATTACTAGGATTGACTTTTGTCCTGTTGAGCTCTGCCTTCCCCCACTGGGTGACCAGAGAGGCCAAGTCCTGCCCGGGGGCGAGGAGGGGGCGGTGGTGGAGGCACAGCCTTGTCTCCCGACAGCATTGGCAGGTACCGAGGCACGGGCGTGGCTGATAAGGGACAGAAGGGGAGCAGAAGAAAGGCCCAGTGACGAATTTGGCACAGGCAGAAATGCTATCCAGGCACGCAGGCTGGCAGTGCTGTAGTGCACAGCCCAGATAACAAAGCGTGCAGAGCCCGCGAGCACCTCCCACTCCGTGTCAGGGTGCTGCTGTCCCTTCTGTCACTGCCCAGCATCCCATCCCAGACACGGCTTCGGCGGGAGGAACTGCTGCTCCAGCTCTGGGCCCCTCTCTCCAGCCCCCCGTGCTGTGTAGACAACGTTCCTCCCTACTGACAGCTCTCCCCATGAGATTCTGCTTCTACAAAGGGCTCTTGTCCCTCCCATCTTTAAATAAAGAAGAGTCCCATTAAATACTATAAAGTATTTATTGGCCAATGGGTAAAATGAGCGTGTTTCCTTATGGCTTCAATGATCATTAGTGAAACTTTAGGGTCCCTGTTGGGACCGTGGAGCAGAATAAATGACCTCTTGCTAGTCATCATCTCCCTGGTTTCTAGGACTCTGCACCAGAAATGATCCAACGTCATTTAAGGAAAATCAGATTAAAAACAGATTAAAGTAAAAGGACCTCATGCCCCTGTTCTGATTTAACTGTGATGAAAAACAGACCATGGAGTAACTTTATAATGGGAGGAAGCTCATTTAAATATTCCCCCCCCAACAGAAAGAGATTTAAGAATTAAATGAATGAGGAGATTTTCCTTTTAATGAGATTAGTCTTTTATAATTGCTCATTATGGACCACTCCAGAGATTTGGAAGAAAAAAAGTTATACAACATACCTGGAAAACACTGCATTAGAAACCAGCCAACCCTGCCCCTTCACCATCAGTTCCAAAAAGTGAATTTCAAACTAGTTTCTACTTACAAATCACTCATCTCAAGTGGCTCCAGCTCCTCCAGATCCTCTCTGCAATTACTGGCTTTGTAAAGAAAGTGAAACAGCGGTTTGAGATTAGCAAGCCTTAATACATTTGCTAAAAATTCTCCCCTTTTCCCATGGAAACACATTTATTTTTGACTGTCAGCTGTCTGGCAAAGCCATGTGATTTCATTTCATCTTTCCACATTTCAGTCCTACCTAAAATAAAGGCTGGACAGAGCCGCCCCTTCTGGCTTGGAAATGCTGGCCTGGTTCAGAGGCTTTCCAGGGAGGTTAGACCAGAAGTTTTGTGTCTGAACTTAAAGCGTTTGGCTCTGAAGTCCCAGCTTTGGGCTGTAAAACTAATACCAGAGTAAGGACACATACACATGTATTATTCCATTTGTCTCTGACTGTGATTTATGTTTAGTGTCAGGCTCTTTCGGATGAGCTGAAACTAATACTCAGAGTAGGATTTTCTGACAAAGTGGGGCTGAGCAGCTAGGTGCTCCATTCCTGTTGACAGCACCAAGAAGTAAAGAAGATCAATGGCTCTCTTTGTTTTCTCTGTGTGCTGCATATTCACAGCAATCAAAGTCTTGCTCCTTCTCCTTATCTCTTCAGCTGCAGTGGCTGCAGTGGATGGGCATTTGGCCATGCTGGTGCACAGGGCTGCAGGATGGATTTGTACCTTTCCCCGTGGGGCCCCTAGATGCCTTTCCCATATGTTCCACTGGGGTATGAAAAGCTGCTAAATGCAGGAAAATACTCCATTCCCTGAAATCTGGCTGCCTTGGAACTGGCCATGTCCTGCTCTCCCTGCAGTCAGAGGGGAGATAGGCACTTCCAGAGGATGTTCTGCTCTGCTCCAGGAAGGGGTTTCAAGACAGATGGGATGATGATGTGGCAGAACACCACTTTCTCTTGTCCTCTCCTGCAGGACTAGCTCAGAGCAGACTCCTCATTGTCAGGGCCTGACATCCAGAAAGCTGGATCCTGGACCAGGATCCACTCGGTTTGGAGAAGGCGCAATCAAGTGCAGCCACACAGGCTGTGACACTGGGAGCTCAGGCTGGGTGACCACAGCCAGGGCCTGGAATGCTCACAGGGAATGGCCAAACCAGCTCACCAAGGCCATCAGCCATTTGGCACTCAGCAGTGCACAATGTGTCAGTGGCTGCTTACCTGGCTGCCTGAGCTGCTCAGCCCTTTTCTGTCAAATCATTTGGCTCTCAAGGCAATATTTTATTCCAGTGTCATTTTGTTATCAGAAGTCAAGTCCATTTCTAGAGTTGTCAGTACAAGTTTACTTTGATTTATACTTCATTTCCATGTTTGCAAAGGCAAACAGACACAGTTTTCCAAGCATCTCTGCTACCCACTGACTGCATTCCCCTGCAAATCTGTGCTGGTACCAGAACCAGACAGAAAGTGAAAAGTGTCATTAATGAATCCAACCTCTCATTCCCATCCACCCACCATCAAATACTGTGCGCTCCCTCCCATCTCATCAGAGCTTTGGAGATAAGAGGAACTCAGCCTAACTTTGGCCTTGAATGCATACAAATAGGCTTTATGTTAATATTTGCAAATAGCTTCTCAGAAGAGAAAGATATTTCCCAAGCTTCCCATCTTCTGGGGTTCTCCAGGCAATGGAGTGGGACAGATGCAGTCATCAGCACAGCCCAGGGATGAGGGCAGAGACGGAATCACAAATATTCTGCTTAAATCTCCCAGCTGATGGGGAATTTAGAAGCCCTGTGAGATTTTGGCAGTCCAGAGCACTCTGTGGGCAGCCTCCTGAGTGGACCTGGGCAACATTATCTGGTGAATCAAAAGGGGTATTTTCGTTGAAAACCAGATATTCAGGAGGGCCAGAGCTATTTGAGAATTCAGGTCAAATGCAGCAAAAAGTCTTGGTAGAGACAAAAGGATGGTGTTTTGAGACAGAATTTTAAAACATATTCTCTGTCTTTCTCCCCCATTACAAAGTAATTTTTTTTCTTCAAAAATTGCCCTAATTTTCTGTAGACACTAAAACAAAACTCAGACAAAGAAATCTATCTGCACAGGATAGAGCGAAGGTGGGGGCTGAGTGGAACACACATTTTCCTATCTTTGCTTTCACATGGGGAGCACGAGGTCTCAGTGAGAATGGGCTGCTCTCATAAATAAGAAAAATAACCCCTTTTATCTCACCCAGATCATGCTCCACAGACAGACACTGACCTTCCCACGCTGTTAATGAGACAGCTCCTCTCCTGAAGCAGGTAAGGATGGAAGTAGCTGAGACAACATCCTATCAAAGACCCCTATAGCTAAGCCTCCAGGGTGTCCATACAGGCTGAGTTTGAAGGCTCCAGACCACCTTTTTTTTTCAGGCAAAGAGAAGGAATTGTCATGTTCATTGCTGAGTTAGCAGTGTCCTAACCCCTGCCCCTACCCCTCGCTGCCTGGGGACTGATACCTCTGCTGCACGGCAGAGGAGAGCCTTTTACTCCGCCCATGCTGTCACCCTGGCACTATCTACCCCTGCCAGAGACGTGGAAATTCAAATAATGAACAAAGCAAGTAACACTGCATGTGGAGGCTAATGTACCATAATGCTCTGAAACACAGGCAGCTGCTGCCTCACGCTGAGAACAGAGGATGTGTTTGAAAAATGTATCTTCCTCCAACAGCAGCTATTTCAACATTACTTTTCTCTTTTTTTACTTCAAATAAGACATTTACTTTCCCCCAGCTCATAATCTCCACATGGAAAAGAGCAGAGGGCAGTGGGGAAAGGCAGAGAATTTACACTTTATAACACAGCCTAGGCTGGTGGGATTTAAACTATGGGAAAATAAATAGAATTTAACTACCTGGCTGAAGTCACATTCATGTTGTGGGTATTTATGGCAATCATCACCAACTACAGGAAGAGATTAGATATTGCTGAGAGCCTGAGTGCTGGCTGGGGAGCAGGGTCTGACTCCATAAATGTGTGTGATCTTCAAAGCAAGGACGGGATGTGTGCCTGTACACACACATCCCTGCAAGTACCCACATGTGTGTGGGATTGTGTTTGGTCCCCATATTCAGTGGCCATTCCAGAAAGGCCTTTGCTGGGCAACATCAATTTCACACTTTAATCACAACTTTCACCTGAGATTTGATGAAGAAAGGGGAACTCATTTTATTGGAACTGACAGAGAGTGACTACAAGATTAACTCCAAATGTAGATGTGGGTGTATCTTGAACATCTGCAAGAGACGTGTACTCATTTTCCAGCTAAGAGTGAGTCTAAATAGGAACTGTAATGGATATGGAGAGCCTTCTGAGATTGGAGAGGTCGTTTATCTCAGATCTCAGAGCAAGCTGTTTGTCTAGCTGACACATGCAAACAGTGCTTAGGGTGTGCAATGTGTTGTACAGCCAGAGAACATCACCTCTAGCAACTGCCCCAGGAGCTGGGTGAGCACACAGCATCCCTCACCTTGTCTCTGTCCCCATGATTGGAATGAGTCAAGACCCAAATTACCCTTTCCCTGCAATGTAGATCTGACCAGGGATGCAGCAGCACCTAAACACTGACTGCTGGTATTTTATTAACCTGAGCATGTACCCACAGCCAGCTGAGCAGAACCCTAATGGGTCAGTTCCCCAGGAAAACCATCTCATCCTTACTCTAGGAAAATAAACCACAAACAGCCAGAACCACTGAATTGTTTCAAAGGATAAAATTCACTCAGAAATCCCCCTTTTCCAATTCCCAAGCAAACATGTCCATGTTAATAAAGCAAAGTGCTCTCACCCAGAACAGCTCCAGCAGGGAAAAGCATTTTAATGGACTGACTGGGAGGGAAAATTGACTTGCAAGAAGAAGAGTCATGGCTCGGTCCCCTGAGCCTGGGCAGGGGCACAGTTTAGAGACCTGTTTTAATAAAATTGCTTTTAAAAAGGAGAAAGAGAAAAGCTTTCTGACAAATTTGACCTTTGGGCACCTCAAAGATGAGGGAAAAAATATATGATGTACTGGCTCAGAGGAAAGAAAATAGGGTGGGAATAGCTGGAGTCTCATCTTGGGAGTAGAAAATAAAGGAGGGAGGAGTACAGACAGATCATCTGCTGGCTGGTGGTGCTGGATTAAAACCCACCTCAAGGCTCTAAATGGGACCCATAAGTCACCCCCAGTGGGAGCAGCATCAGCACCCTCTTGGCCAGCTCCCTGCTATGATCTCACTAGATGCTTGGGTTTATTTGTGTTGGAGGCTCTGCAAGGAAAGACAACCATGAGAACTCACTGCACCTGGGGAAACCATACAAAATAATTAGCAACATCAATGAAAATAAACTAAACATGCACCAAACGAACGGGAAATCTCCACTTCCCACCTCTGCCCCCTGAACAGCACTTCACAATGGAGAGGTTAGAGACAGTGGCTGATTTAAAACTCCCTGATTCAATATTGTGGATACTGAAATCCCAGAGGCACCAAGCACATCTGCCCAGATGGGAAAATCAGAAGTTATAGCTCTTGGGTGGTATGATAAGTCATTTTTGGCACCCCAAATATCAACTTAATTGTGGGAGGGATGTGTCAGTTGTAATTTTGCAACTTAATGAAATAAATCAACCAGATGGAAAGATGAGATGAAGATGAGCCCACACAGTCTTGTGGGATCACAAAGGCCACTTGAAGCCAGCTGCTGGGAAACCAAGAGTTTGTTTGGAAGACTTGGGAGCCCGCTTTGTGGTGATGACAATGAATTTCCCAAGTGAGGAAGCATCTTTGAACTTCCTCCAGCCACTGGGGCTGAGGTTTCAGGAACACATGCCCACTGAGCCACAAAAGGGCAACTGCTTGCTCAGCTGAGCAGTGATATCAGGGGACTGTAGAGTTCTGCTCCTCCTCACCTGCTGGGATGTTTCCTAAGGGGGGAGCAAAACCTGAAAACCTAGGAGGCTGAAATTTGTAGGATGAGCAGGGAGCAGCAGCAGGAAGATCCAGAGCCATGCAGAAAGGTTGGGAGAAATGGTGTGGTTTAGCCTGCAAAGCTGAAGAGACACTTCTGGCATGCTCCTGAGTCCAAGCCAACTGAGTAAACCCCGACCTGAAGAGTCAGAGCAAGACTTGACAAACCTTTGTCACATAAAGGAGGCAGAAAACGTATGGAAGTTAAATAAGGTGCATCTTTCCACAGCAAAAGCCCAAGACAGTGTTCCAGATCCTTTGTCCAAGGATACAGAACGCTGCCGTCCTAAAATAAACCCCAAAGGCCCACAGCACCCAGCTCTGCAGAAAGGAGACTTTACAGCAGCAAATTGATTTCCAGAGACTCCCTCATTAATTTTCATGGCACCCAGAATGTGGGTTTAGAACAAGCAGAATTATTAATGTGCAAAGTTACCCAAGCACTGTCGGGAGCACAAGGCCCTCTGAGAGTCAAAGCAGGGCTGACAAACCGAGGAAGAAAAGACCAGAACTGAGGAAGTGCATCCTTCAGGGTTCAGCCAGGCTTTTCCTTGGAGGCAGGCAGAGGGAGAAAAGCAGGAACCTTGGAGGAAAGGTCCTGTGCCCCCTTGGTGGCTCTGCTGTTTGGGAGGAATAAAATATAACAGACACTTAACTTTTAAAAGGAGAGAAAATTGTCTAATTGCACCAATTCAGGGCTGCCCTCCTTCTGAGCCACCCTGGACTTTCAAGGAGTGGGACAGCAGGCAATTAGGAAGGGCAAAATATTAACAGGAGGTAGAGCTCACCACTGGCTGGGAACACTGCTCTTGCCCTTGAAATCACATCTGAGCTTCAGTGACATTTCAGCTAATTAACGAGAAAGCCAGCCCAAATCTCCCTGATTGAAGTATTGGTCCTGGACAGACAAAGTCAGCATCCCAAAACTATCCTGAATTATCTCCTGGCTCACACAGGAGGGAGGGAGCATAGGAGCCTTATAGCTGCAAAGGTATCTCTGTCTAGATTTCCTCCTCCTGTTTTTGCACACAGGGACGCATTCCCAAGCACTCAGTGCTTTTGGGCTGCCCCATGCCCACAGCCTCCTCCTCCCTGCCCCCAGCTATTCCTAATCCCAGCCACTTCTTTGCATCTCCAAACACAAGACCCAGCCATGGCGAGCTGAAGGATTTTGCTGTGCCAGGGGCTACTCTTTGGCTGGCACCACACTGCCTCTGATCTCGCCCCGTTGGAGCAAGAGAAAATAAGTACCATTTGTTAACATGCCAATCGTTCTTTACACTGGCTGATTAAAAAATAATTACCCACAGCCATTATTGAGCACTCTTGCAAATGAGCTGTGGGAAGCTGTGACCGTGTGCTTAGCACACAGTGTGTCTTGCTTGTTTCAATATTATTTTAATTAAGTATCTGGGTAAAAGGCCTTTCTAATGTAACTTTCTTTTCATAAGTGAGAACGGGGCTCCGTGCTTGGCTGAGTGGTGATGGACTGCTAGAGCCCGGCATTGCTCCAGGCTGCTCCCACTCTGGTGACACTGTGGGACACGCTGCTCATTGGAATTCAAGAGGACTACTTAGGCAGAGCCATGATGGGAAGAGAGCTCTCTTTACGCGAGGGACATGGCCATGGCATGAGCTGTGATAGCTCTGACAGCTCATCCCCCTGAGGCCGACCAGCTGGGACCACCCGGTTTGGTCTGGGATATGACAGGCTGGAGATGATGACTCAGGACATCATTTGTGGATGAGGCACTTTGGGCCACCTCTCCTGCTGGCACATGGGACCAGAGAAGAGCTGGCTCTCTCAGCCAGGTGAGAGGAGAGGATCTCAGTCAGAAGAGCTCTGCTGGAGCATCATCCTACGACAAGACCACAGACCTCCAGCACAGCTTCATTTGCCAGGGACTTCTTTTTATTCTTTCCACAAAAGATTTTGCAAAGGGAAAAACTGAAGAGGTGGAGGAAAACCCACGTGTTCTGGTAGCCCATCCACCTCCTGTAGCTGCCTTTGTGCATGACTCAAGGCACTCACATCAGACAATTCCACCTCTTTCTTATTTACACGTTTTCCACTTTCTGCATCCCAGCTGGAGCTGTATTTAGCAGAGCACATGGCCACCATCCATTATTTTGGGGGTGTTTACTCTTTCACATCAGCTTACATTCTCTCACGTAGCATTTAAGCTGCAGCGCTGGTGTCAATTGTCTCTTGTTTGCAAGCAAATTAACCTGGTAAACACATTTCAGATCCTCAGCTGGTATAGAATGAACGTGGCACTGAAGAAATCTAATTCCTGCACAGGTTCAAGGAGCACAAAACAACCCCAGAACTTCCTGTTGATCTTTCTGTTATCAGACGAAATTCCCTCTCCAGATATTTCTAGCAGGATAGAAAGAAGGCCCTGAGCAAGTGCACTCTGAAGTCCCTCTCAGATCTGGCAACAGGGGATTGAAGTTGTTGCTGAGGGCTGGGTTGGGTCCCAGTGACAGGTTCCATATTGGGGGATGCAAAACTTGGGCATAAATAAGATTATTGTACAAAAATGGCACAAATAAGATTATTGTACAATGATAATAATAAGCCATAGGAACAATCTTCTCAGTGGCAGATTCCCCATCATTGGGCACTTTTAACATTCAGCTGGAGACAGTGCCAGGCCATCTTGTCTGGACCATGCTATTGCCAAGAAGATTGGACCAGATAATCCCTGAGGTCCCTTCCAACATAGAATTCTCTGATTCTGTGAAGTTGTGGAGAAAGGTGCAGCCAAAACAGAGTCCCACCACCTGGCAAGCTTGCAGCAGGATGAATAAATGATCTCTGACTGATTCTTTCAGAGTCAAATCGGTCATCTTCTGCTCCTGGGGCAACACAGCAATAACACAGCTTTTTGATCAAATGGACATTTAACATCTCCCCAGACAATTCCACTCTGAGAGCTGAGAAGTGCAGTAATTCCAATAGACACTCCAGCAACCTGAAACCCTGAGCTTCAGACTTTGAATAGACTAAATAAAAATCAGAGGGCTTTTCTCTGTCTTCAACAAAAACATATGTACTCACCAGACGTTTTTGATGGGAAAAAAATAACACATTTCCCAAACAGCTCTAGTTACTGCCGACAGCTTCATTTCCATCTCAGACACTGCTGTGGCAGAAATGTAAAAAGCAGAATTGATTAGATCAGATTAGGTTAGATAGGGAGCCTGGTGATGAAAAGCTGCTGCTGCTCTCTTTGTGCCCATTCAGGGCCATTAGTAACCTCCAATCCTCTCACTCAGGGATGCTGCTCCATTGCTGAATTCTGCTCTAAGTAGCTAGTCCATATCTCTCAATTTCCCTGCAGTCTCTGTTTTCAAGCACATTTTTCCCCCATGTGTCCTTTCCCCACTGGAGGTGGAGCTCCAGAAATATGGCAAGGAATTTCTGTACACACAATTTGGCAACACACTTTGGGATCCCTTGGGATAAAGATTGCTAGAGTGGTCTACTTTACTATCACAAGGATGATGATGATTATCCATTTTCCCCTGAAAGCCTTTTTTGTTTGCTTTTCTTTTTTCCTTTTAATGCAATAACAATTCCTTGTAGCTTCTCCCAGGAAATCGATCTTTCCAGTGTAGCTTCACAATAGGTCCCCGAAATAAGGTGGAAAGAAGCATTTTACCAGCCCCTCCTGTCTTCAGCATAAAACTACTATATCTTATTTGCCAGTGCATTAAGCTGGCTGAGAGTGGAGCAGGTTGTGGATGCAGTGCAGTTTGCTCTCTCTCCTTTCTTTTTTCTTTCCTTGGATAATTTCACGGTCCATTAGTTTCCTGTAGCTGCTTCCCACAAACACACGTGCATCACCATGGTGTGCGAGCTTCCCTCTCACTACTGGGCAGAATACACATGCAGCTGCCACGCTTGCTCCCCGGGCACAGGAAAGCAGCTCAGCCGTGCCCAGAGCAGGATCCCCAGGGATGCTGATGGCCGGAACAGTCAGCACACGCCACGCGGAGCTGCGGAAGCGCTGAGCTCAACCAGTGGGTGAGGACTGGTCCAGACTGACACTGTCCCAATGTGGTTTAAATGAGACCCATCTGGCACCCACTGCATAGAAAATACAGCAGGGAGAAGGATCAGAGGGGTTTTTCCACCATACAGCCCTTCAGCTACGGCAGGAACTGGAGCATTCCATCTCAATCCCTGGCCAGAGCAAGCTCTGGGCTGCCCCAGCTCACCCTGAAAAGGTAACAGGTCCAGTGCCCACAGCACGGGTGCCCACAGCACCCTGCCCTTGCAAAGAGAGCAGCTGAAGCCTCATTAAGACTCCTGGCCTGGAAGACACAATTTCATGTCTCTTACTTTTAAATCACCTGGAGGGAAAAAGAAACAAAAAACACAAACCTGTGCATGAGGATTTTGCATCTGGATTTCATCACTCAGTTCTGAAACGTGCAGATTTGGGGAAGCACTTGCCCACAGTGAAATCTGTGTTCAGAAGATGTGTCTGAATTTTCAGGGAGAGATTCCCTGTCTCTCATGGAAAGACTGAGGGCAGCAGGGAGAGCAGCCTCCTGGACAGGCATGGTGTGGGTCACAGGAACTGATGAGGTTGGTGTCTCTCCAAAATGACAGCTTTTACTTAGAATTCACTTTCTGCCTCTGACAATTGAACTTCAGGAAGGGAAAAAAAAAAAAAAAAAAAAAGTGGCCAGAGCAGAATGTGAATCCTGCAGGGAAAGGATAAAAATAAACAAAACCCCCACTCCAAACAACCCTCAACAAAACAAAGGAAGGGGTTGGGGGAGATCTGATGGGTCTAACACACAAAGAAATGTTATTCACAGGCATTGATTAAGTTTTCCTCACCAACACATACATAAATACTTATCTCTCAAACGAATAAAAGGCTCTGTAAAGCTGGTGGGAAGGAGGAAAAGGATTATTGAAAACATGAGGGTCAGAGAAGCATCCGGCTGCAACAGATGCACTGAGAAGATAAACGAAGATGTCTTTGCAACACACTGGTCTGCTAAAGACCAAATGTGATAGAAGGCAGCGACTTTCAGGCACCGGAAACCATGCTCGGACTTTGATAACAATGAAAGAGAAACTATGGAGCAGATCTTCACCTGAGCTAATTCATAGCCAGAACCCTCATCATAGGGCAGCCACATCAATTTACATCACCTGAGGATCCTGCTGGCTCTGGACAATGCATCCCATTAGCAGCAGGGCAGAGGCAGGGATTTATGACACCCTCTGTAGGGCGCAGGAGAAAAGAGAAGAGCAACGATGAATGAGATCAAAGGAGAAAGAGAGGAGTGGAGGCTTTGACCCATCAGCACTCTAAACCTGCCTGACTCCCTGGGAACCATCCCTCCCCAGTACCGCCTTGCCTGCTGCCACACGATGGAGCACACAGCCGTTTCTGGGATGGCTGGGACATCGAGGAATTGTGCCAGATCCAGTGACACTAGCCCTGTCCCTCGAGCCAGCCCAGTGTCCCGTGTGGTGCCATGCAAACCAGGGCTGGGACCCACACACCCCCTCAAATGAAAGGGAGCAGAGAGGAAGGCTTGGTGCTGAGCATTTGGTGATATCAGCCCAGAAGCTCTTGAGCCATCTGAAGGCGATGAAGGACCATCAGGATAATCTGTTCTGGCATCCAGCATCCCCATGGGATCACCTCATGCATCCTGCCCGGAATTCGCGACTCCATCACCATGGCTTTCTCTCAGGGCAGCAGGATTGTCTCAGGGATATTTCCAACCCACTCAGCACAGCTCAGGTTTTGCCTTTCTACAGCTACATCTCTGCATCTGGCACCATGCAGGGCAGAAATGCCTGGACCATACAGGCAGGAATCCTATTGAACAGGACATTGTAGTGAGTGCGTCGACAATGAAGTTAAGAAGTCAGCTTCCCCCGGCACAGCGGCTTAGCAAAGGGGTGCTGTGCTTGCAGAGGTGTGTGAGTGCAGGACCGAGGGTGCATGTGCAGCTGGAGACACTACAGCTCTCCCAGAGAAGCTCTGGTGCTTCAGGTCCCAACCATCAGGTCTGCCCAGCAGTTTCCAGAATCGGGTCGCCCCAAGCTCTCCCGGCAGGTCTGCAGGTTTTTCTGTTATTACACACACAGAGACACAGACACACAGAGACACAGAGACAAAGACACACAGACACGCAGACACGCAGACACGCAGACGCAGATACAGAGGGCGAGCTCTGCCCCCTTTCGTGGCAGCAGCACACACAAGCACTGGGCTCTCACGCAGCTTCTCGTACCTCAGTTCCTCTGCCTGAGAGCAGGGACACCAGGTACATCCCTGAGGTCCCAGGCTGGCTGCGACACCTGCCAGTAGAAGAAAGGAGAAAAATAAAACTTCAGGTCTTCTCCTGTCTCCTCCAAGCACGGCAGCGAAGCAGCGGTCATGCCGAGGAGCGGGAGCTCAGGAGCTGGAGCAGGGCAGCCTCTAGTGGCTGCCAGCCAGGAAATGCGGTCCCCAAACCCGTGCCGAGGGATGTTTGCTCCCCACAGCATCCACCTGAGCAAGCCACGGCCTGTGCTGCTGGACTGCCCCATAGCCCAGAAATATGGGTCCTTCTCCCCTCCCTCTTTTACATCCCTGCCTCCCTGCTGCCACAGCCACCTCTCAGATGCCACTTCCTGCTCCTCCAAACAACTCTGAGCCCTTGCTCTGCCCAAGCAGCCAGAGGCACCCAGAGACACATCCCAGACCTCACAGATGTGCCAGCCGTGCCCACAGCACCTGTAGGATGGCTGGAAATAGCTCCATCCCCAGCACAGATTTGGCCATGCAGCTGATTGCAGGGAGCTATTGGATCTGCAGCTGTCCAAATGCTGGAGCTGGCTGTGACAGCAAATCCATCCAAATTCATTAGTGTTCCATCTGGAGAAGCCTGGCCTTTTCTACTGCAGGATGCTCTGGCCATAGGGGATACCCAGGGGCCTGCACTGAATGGCAAAGTTGTCCCCAGGGATTCTTCTTGGCAGACCTAGTCCCAACATTGCATCTATGGCCAGAATCACAAATGCCTCCTTTGCTGTCTTGAACTCCCTCTGCCAACAAAGCTGCCTTCCAGGTCAAAGATTCATGCCTTAAAGCCATCCCACAGCTGCATGCCAAGCCTTCAGCTTCCCCTCCCACAGGACATAAAAATGAGCAGAACAACCAAGCAGGACAAAAGCCCTCCTGGCTGCCTCCAATGGCCTTTTGGCTTCACCTCGGCATAGCCCCACTCCCTGCCTCATCCCAGTTTTACTGGTGAGTCAGAGCTCTCCATTTAGTGTCTGAGCACTGGGGCAGGGATCAGGAAGGCAAACAGGGATCAGGGTGTTTGTAGGACATATCAAAGGACTGACACCCAGACGAACAAACACAAATCTGCAGATAAGGCAGAAGGGGAGTTATTTACACAGCAGTGTGGGATGGTTTCTTGCCATGAGTTGGACAAAACGTTTTCCTGCCCCATGTTTCAGGGGGTGACTGGCAACAGAGAACAGCAGCAGTGTAACAGGCTGCGTGACTGCTGGCTGTCAACTCTGCAAGCAATTTAAACACAGTTTATGTCAACAGTACCAGCCTAAAATGAAAAAGGGATGGGAAGGGAAACCAAGCAAAGAGCTAAATACTCAAGATGCATGTACCTGTTCCCATTGCAGCTCCTGAGGAACCCACATCTGCCATCAACCTGTCCCACTACGCTTCCATTGGAGAGTTCAGTCTGTGGCAAAAAATTCAGGGGCATGGCAAGGGTACATCAAAAGTAGAAACAAGAAAATCCCTTGAGGACTGGAAATAGTGGCAGGTAAATCACTTTCATGAGTACAAGGAGGTTTTCCTCCCCACCTTTAGCTCTGACCATTTCACTAGGAGATGCAGTCTCCTAGCTAAGCAGCAAAGGGAGTCATGCAGAGCATCAGAGATTTTGCTGCTGCTCTGGACATCACATGGAAAGCTCTTAACTGCAGCAGAGCTAGGCTTTGTAGCTCCCAGAGACTCAATATTTAAGTAAAGTGATGAACAGCTCCTATGTTTATGTTTATGCATATTGTCATTTCCTAATGAGAAGGAGATGCTTATTAGTGGGTTTCTACAGAGGAGACCCTAATTCTGCACAGTGTCTCCCAGTTAGGGACACAAGTCAGCCAAACTCAGTTTCGAAATTCTGAAAAGAGAGTGAAGCTGATTATTGGTTGGGACTGGATTGTTACAGGGCTGAGAGGATCTCCTGTTACAGGTTTGGAGTCCAGACAAGCTGGACTACATCCATGGAACATGGATCACTTGGCCAGAACCAGTCAGGGAGCATTGACATATCAGAAAAATTTTTGCTTCTTCCTGATGAATATTGCCTTGTTTCTTTTGACTTTTTCTCCCTTTTTTGGGGGGCAAAAGAATAGCTGGAATTTCCCCCAAAGACAGCTGGAATTATTTCTCAAAACCCCAGCTCCTTCTTGTTGCTACTTTATAACTATTTTGTTCTGAAATAATCTCTGCTGTCAAAGGTGTGACACTTTGGAGTGGCAGGCAACAGCCACCCACCTGAGAAAAGGCATCATAGGCAGGTTAGGGCAGGACATTGCCCAAAGCACTGAACAAGATATGAGGGAGGAGATGAAAGCAGGACAGGGACAGGATAAAATCTTTCTTCCCCTGCATTCACCAAGATATTTGACCCTTCCTCATTGAAGCAGACCTTCTCTGACCAGCAGCACCTGCATGAAAGGACCTTAGTTCCAGCTCCTCCTGGACAGCAGCTGAGTGGAGTGGGAGGTGTTTTCAGCCAGACTTTTGCCTCCAGGAGCACTCAACATTGTCTGTGCTGCCTCCTCAACACCAAGGAAACAGCAAAATTAATGGCTGTGCTTCTGAATGGGATTTAAACATTAATAATGAAGAGGGGACACAGCTCTAAGGCACATTAGCAGCCATCCAGGGCTTCACTTGGCTCAGATGGTTACAAAATGGTGTGTGTAACACCAGGATCCTCTTGTGATGGGAATCCATCTATTGGGAGTGGGATGGAGACGTGAGACAGCCTGGCATACTCTTATCTCAACTGTACCACACTGGTCCTGTCTCCCCTTCACTGCCTTCCCTCAAAGCCAGAGTGGGGTCAAGGTATTTGGTTTCTCAAGAGCATGGAAATATTGTGTTAGACCCACATCTCCCCTGATGTTGCACTGCTTCTTATCTCACACACAGATTACCTGATATGTCCCTAAAATGTACTGTCCTTCCACAACTGTGTGTTTGGCTGTTTGAAAATACATTTGTCTTGATCAAAACAGAAGAGGGGCCAATGCAGTTTTGTTTCTATCTGAGCAGCTGTCAAAGCTGTTCAGAGCAGGTGCAGGAGTTGCATCCACTATTTATCTGACAGCATTGGGGCACAACAAAATCAGAAATTCAGTGGTCAGAGGGTCTGGCAGCTCCCACAACATCATCCCCTGATGTCACCACCAAGTCCTTCCCCCATTCAGTGAGACAAATAACCCACGCACCCTGTTCCCTGTTCCCAGTAAGTTCAAGCTGCAGAGATGCTGCAGACAAATGAGCTCCCCATGGGGCTGGTTTGATCACAATCAGCTCACACATCCAACACCTCGGTGTCCCCAGACATTGAGACACATTCATTATCTGTACTGCATTGTGGCAGTGTCCAAAGGCCTGAATCTGAAAAAGTGTCCTCTGAGTTCTCCTCACTCATTTTCTGGTTGTTGAGCTTCTGAAGTCAATCTCAGGCCACAATTTTCAAACTGTGTTCTATGATTATGAGGCATAAAACATCCGGTTTTTTTAACTAAAAGCTTAGAGTAACAAGAATCTGTCTGAATCCAGATTCCAAAGCTTTGGAACAAATGCCCATTCTTGCAAACATCACAATAAAATTATGTGAGCAAGCGATACTTGAAATAACACCCAATTTATCTTCCTATTTCCCCTGTGTGATTATGGCTTTCATTTTGCTGGGGTAAAGAACCTTGAAAACAAATGAGTCAGTTTGATTTTTGTTTCATGGAGGAGTTCATTTCCTGGCTCCTTTGCTCACTTGCAACGTTCAGCTGACAGTCTGCATTTCTCTGAAAAATTGGAAGACTTTTGAAACTTTGGGCTTTGTGGGACAGGAGGGTGAGTTCCCAGAAACCTCTTACCACCCTCCAATTCTGCAGTGGCATTCCAGTGCCCATGGTACCTGAAGCAAAGGAGCACTGCCCTCCCACCTTTCCTTCCCAAGACATTCCCACCACTGAACTCAACACAAGAGACGACTGAGAGACTCAAAGTCTAGCAAGATTTACCTGACACATTTAAAATGTAAATAGCAGATAAACCACCTCAGCATCCCATGGTGTGGTGTGGGGTAGCAATGGAAGCTTGCAAGCCCTTACTCCTGCTGTGTAACTCTGACCACTATGAGGACACAACCACAGAGCACCTCTGGGAAATTAAAGAGGACAGAGCCTTTCACCTCATCCTGAGGTAGCCTTGCACCCTTGGTCTCAAGCTTCTTGACTTGCTTTTCAAGGTGACTCCACCAAGTAATGGAGCAGTCCAAGGACTGTGGAACCTTTCCCTTCTCCAGACCTTCGGTTATTTTCCTCCCTTCACAAGGTTTGTACTGCAAACAGAAGCCTATCACCCTTGCCAGGAGGTTAATTTTGTCTCAGAGCCAAAACCAGCACTGAACACCACTCTCCATACCTGCAGGAGCAGCCCTCCATATCTCCAGCCAAGGAGGCAGTTGAAAACCTCATCTCTTCCAAATCCTCAGCATTTCTTTTTGCCCTTGCAGTACAACAACACACTCACACAGTCTTGTCCAGTCCCATGAGATGTGGCAAATTTTGCATTAAAATGAATGTACATACATAGAAGTCCTGATTCAAACACTTTCATTAGATTTAGTCACTGGCTCCAAAATACAAAATGATGGTGACACCAATTCCTCCTCAGCCCGAGTGACTAATTGTCACACAGAGGCAATTAGGCTTAGTTAAATGATCCATGTCCCTTCAAAATAATGGTCTGTCAAACTGCATTTGCCCAAAATAATCTGGGATTGACTTGACAATCAAAATATCTATTTCTTCAAAATTAATACAAACCCAGAGTTCCTTGTTTCTTCACAGTGCAGATGCAAAATGAAAGGCCTTCCTCACTGTGCTTGGGGGAGGATGGGCCACCCCAGAGTTGTGGACAGGCAGTAGAATGCAAGAAAAAAGAACTACCACAAACTATTTGCTGCTGGCAGAACACAGCTGGAATAGAGCTGGATAGACTGCTCTGGCCTTTAGAAAACCTCTATCCAAAGCCTCCAGCACAAAAAAATAGCTGGAATGCAGGAAGATGGAACAGACAGGCATCTCTGGTCACCTCCACCACCCTGTTACAGAGTCCCCAAACCACCAAAATTATCTTTCCTGGTTTCATCCTGGGGGTAATATTCCATTTATGGGAGTTTCCCTCTAAAGAAGGCTTGCAAACAAAAAAATTCTGTGGCCCTTGAGGTGATCCTGCAAAATCCAGAGCCCCTTCAGTCCTGGGAAGTGAATGGGCCACCTCAGGGACTGTGTGACACTGCCTGCCTTGGGGACAGGGACACTCAGGAGATGGAAGCAGAATTTCTGCAGGATTCAGGAAGAAAATTCCAGAGCAACCTGCACTTCCCCATCTAATATCCTAACCCAGAGTTAATAAAGACCAACCCTCAAGTTTGTTACCTGTCAGCCTCCACAGGGAGCTCTTACTAATTAAGTATAATGGGTTAATGGGAAGAACACACACAGACCTCCCTAAGAAGCAAGCCCCAGGAATGAGCTCCCCTCTATCCCTGTCATCCAATACCACTCCATAAGATGTTTTTTAACACACCCACTACAGTGGAGTCACCCACCTCCATGGGACCTCAGTGAAGGATGCCCTGGCAGTTTAGCTAATTTCTACATCACCCCCAAATTGTGCCAATGCAATTTCCATCTGCTCTGCACAGCTCACTGCACCCAACTCTGAAAAGGGAATGACAAAGTAATTACCCATGTTAATGGAAGCAAATATTCCATTCTGCCTGTCTTACTGCCTCTTCCCACCCCCAAGGGCTGATGGCAGAAGGTGCCACAGAGCCATCTAAGCACAGCTTTTAACTTGTCTGCATCTGCATCCCACTTGCTCACACCCAGTCTTCCACAGACAGCAGATGCATGAAGATGGCTTTTCAGGGGCTTTCCCAAATGGATTCTCATGTGTCTGAGGCTGTTGAGTTCACCCCTTGGAGACATCAGTTTGGGTCTTTCTCTCCCACCTCTCATTGAACTGAAGAGAAATTTAACATCTTTGAGTCTATCAATTAGCTAAAGGTGCCCGGTGCTGGGGTGAGAGACAGGAGGCCAAGCCCCTTTGCTCTTTTCTTTTTTTGGGACATGAAGCTGGAAATGAGATTTCACATGGGAGGTAAGAAGAGTCACTGCCTCCTCCTGAAACACTGGTCCATCCCACACAAGTTCCTCCTCTGTGCAACTGCTTAAATCAGTGTGGACTGAGGACAGACAACCCGGGGGAGACTGACCCTTATGTTTATGTGCTGCATGAGCCCTTGCCAGCAGCAGAAGATGGGGGAGGGATCCCTGCAGGCTATGTGATGTTGTGCATGTGACAGAAGGGAGTCAGACCTAATGATGCCATAGGTCTCCAACTCCTGTTCTTTACAGTGAACTCAGCAGCACAGTCAGTAACACACAGAAATAGCAACTTTCTACTGGGAGAGATTTTTCACCAAACTGTCATTTCGTCTCTAACTCTCTGGGCTGATCTGTAAATTATGAGTGTAAAGTACCTCTGAAGAGATGTGGGAATAGAAACAGTTCTCCACTGTAAAACTCAAAAAATCACTGACCTTTTAAGGGGTAGTGGGTTATTCATGCTAGTGCTCATAGCATGTTATAATCACTCTCCCCCAGCATCCCCTCCATGTCACAAGGAGATTAATTACTTGTATTCCTTCTTTTTCAATGAAGAAAACTGACCTATTACGTCTGCTCTAGCTAAGCCTCTCTACTCCACAGGTACCAGCAGCTTTAGCTCTTAGGCTAAATGGATCAACATGCCCACTTAAGCTCAGAATGGTTGCTTTCAATTTACTCCTAAATCCAAGGCTTCCTTAAAACACACACTGTGACTCAGCCAGGCCTCCTAGCTCAGGCTCTCCAGACCCTGACACCCTGGGGCTCCTACAAGTTCCCAGACTTCAGCAAGGAGAAGAACCACAGCTCCAAGCACAGATGAAGGTGGGCAGGAAGGTGTTAAACCAGGAGCTGCACTAGCTCTCACCCTTCTGCAGTGGAGACTTCATCCTTTATTTATGGGCCAGCCTTCTCTCGATACAAGACATTTAAATTTTTCAGCAAGGTCTATGTCCCATCACCCAGGGCAGTTTAAATTTTCACTCATCTTGCACAGACATCAGTACAAGCATTAGCAGGGGGATAGTAATTACATCAGGAAAAGGATGAAAATAAGAGTCAGTTATCCCCTATGATTATCCCCTATGTAAAATGGAATTATGTACATTTTACAGGGTGAAAACAATCAGCCTGTTGCACTCAGCACTGCCTGAACAGAGCAGAGACTTTAAAGGAGCTCCTCATTAAGGTGTTACTTCAGCCAAAGGACATTGCTGCTGGAAATAGCCACTGAACTTGAGGAAGCCCCAGGTAGCAATCAGCTGGATGTGACAAACAATGTCTGATTCCTCACCAAGAGGCAGCCCAAGAACAGAATGTTCTTTGGCACAGGGGTCTCCAAACAGAGCTGTAACGTGGGATGTTTCCATGTAGGGTGCTGACATCCAACTCTTAAGGGCTCAAATTTTCAAAGACTTGTGAAAACCCAGCTCTAAGACAGCAGGAAAGTTGTTACAGTCCACAGGAAGTCCTCGGGCTTGCTGCCTCCTGTCACCAGCCGCACCAAGAGCAGAAGCCACCACTGCCCCAGCTGCCAAAAGAGATACTGACCACCAGACTACATCTGATCATTAGGCATGCTCAGACAGATTGGCTTTATGTGTCAGAAAAGGTTCAGGCTCCCAGCAGAAGCTCCTGGGAAATTTGCATAGCTCAATATAACAATTTACTTGTGGATAATGTAATGGGAGAGAGAAGAAATGCTGTCTGAGTGCTAAAGAGGAGAGCTGGTCATTGCCTTGCCATTCAAGGCATCACTCCATGGTCATTTTCCCAGATTTGATTTAAGTGGCTGTTATTGCTGGGGGAGAAGAGACAGACTCTGAGCTGCACAAGGACACGTGCCCAGCCAGAAGGGAGGGTAGAGAGCACAAGGGCTCCAATTCCCCCACAAACAGAGGGGCTGCTGCAAGGACAGCAATGGAACTCCCACATCACCACCTCCCACCCAGGAAACCCCAGCTGCTTTTCCTTGCATTCAAAGACACCTACCCCCATCCAATGGAGCTGCAGGTTTGCCTCTTTCCCACTGCTTCATGTTACAAGGCTGCACATGGTCACCAAGTATTGTGGATTCCCTAGCAGCACAGTACAGAGGAGTCCTGCACAGAAACTTCTGATCACAGGCCACCATAGCAGAGGAAAAGGGATGCCCCTGGGAAATCCACTTGACACTTCTGGAAGTGGAGGCAAAAACTTTGTTTTTCTTTCATGCACTGGAAAGCCTCTAATTGCACTAGACTGTTTCTATGAGAAGGATGTAATGAAAAGTGAATGGCTCCAAGTCTTTTATCATCATGAATATAAAATAAAGATAAACACTACATCAATATTAATTTAAGCAGAAACAGAAAATGAAAGGCAGGACTTGATCCCAGCTGACACTTCAGCATTTTATAGATGAAATTACGCAGCTAAGGGGTGGAAAAATGACTCCAAAAACCAATCAAAAAAAAAAAAAAAAAAAAAAAACCAAACCCACAAAACATTTCTGACCTTGGCACAAAGCAGACTGGATGGGCTGAGACAGCCACCCCATGCTGTGCCCTCCTTCATCACCCAGTTCCCAAAGTTAGTTGCTTCAGAGGAAGGTACAGGACATTCTCAGGCTGACAGTTCCAGCACTAAGTGGCCCAGGAGCTGGGATCCAGCTCAGCTTTGCTCACAGCTCTGGTGCACCAGTGTTTGATGGAGTCACTCCACAGATGCACAGCCCAAACTGGATGCTCTCATTGACCACGCCAAGAGCCCATTGTGCTCCAGTGCCACTGTGGGGTGACCCAAACCCTGTTGAGTGTGCCAACCCCTGCCCTTGCTGTCTTCTAATATGTGCAAGATTTTTCTCACTTTGAAATGGATCTAAAGTCACATTTTCCATCCAGCTTCTCCTTCTTCTGCTCACACACACCATTTGTTTCTCTTGTCAGCACTTCCCCAGCACTGATGAGACATGAAGCATATCTCAGCACCAGCACCTGCTGGAGGCAGCTGGATGGTTCCTCAGCCTCTTGTTAAGGCTGCTGGAATCTCATCAGAGACCTGTCTGTGTGGGTTTGGTATCTTTATTACTGTTTATAGCATGGTAGCAAACAGGATCCTCACCCACCTATGCTAGCTATAGACACAGCTTATCCCCTGCACATTGTACCCTCTGGCCTCCACTCATCACAGACTGGCTTTCCCCAGGGAGCCCAGACTGAGAGCTGAGCAAAGGTTTATGAGTCCCAGCTCAGCCCCCACAAGTACTGGAAGATACCATTGAGGAGAAATCAGATACAGCTGGTTTGCAAGGAAGTCCTCCTTGGGAAGTCCAGCCTACATCCTTCTCCCGCAGAAGGTCACAGGTGCCCCCACCCACATCACCAGGCTTTCCTAAGGACCAGGCACACCACACCTCACCCAAACTGCATCCCCAAATTTCTGAGCAGCTCCTCACACTCCTGTATGCCCCAAGCCTGATGGAAACAGCAGAGGAATCATGGGGAGAATCTTCCCAAGGTCCAGGATAACAAAACAACTCTCAGCTCCTCTGTAGCTATTTATGCAGTTTCTAACTGGTCTGAAGGCAAAACCAGTGCAACTGTGTCAGAACAGCGAGCTCCCTTAAACCCTTAGCCTCCAGCCATGCTCAGCACCCTGCTCTGGGAGGGGAGCACAGTCAGGAGCCATGCCCCGAGGCTGCAGAGCTTTCCCTGGGGTGTAAAACTGATGTCTAAATTTCTTCTGTCTGTAAGCAAGGGCACGGTGTGTCTGGGTCACTCTGACAGACAGACAGACGCTGGTTTCAGACTTCTCCCTTCCCCAGCCTGCCCTGCCTCTCCCCTGCCCTGGTAACATGCTCTGTGTACCCATGCTCTGCCCAGAAGTAGCCAGGTCCTGACAGCAACGGAAATTACCTGTGTGCAGTCAATTTGTGATGCTACAAATATTCAATATCAACTTTTTGTGCTCAAATACACTCCCAAAGAGCTCACTCATGAATGAATAATGCAGAAATTGCTCTGCACAAATTCAGCCCAGGGCACCATCCCCCTCTGCCCTCAAGACTAACAACCCATGGCTCCTTGTCAGCTGAATTTTTATGTCCTGGAGGGGTCGATTGGAGTATGAGTGAGAACCAAGATGTGATTTGAATGACATTGTAAATGTGGTTGTCCCTAAAAGCACAAACCACAGCAGATTTTGAAGATAACTAATGGCCCATTGCTGGGTCTCATACATTCAGGTGAGTTGTTGAAATCAGCCCTCCACCCCCCCATACTCCTGTCTCCAGCTATGAGATCTATAAGCTGTGCTCACCTCCAGCCTACAGAACAGGTTATTCGTGTTCTGCCATTCTGCACACCTCCTAACGACCCGCGGTGGGTGATTAATAGGTTGTAATGAGGGCAGAGCTGCTGCTTGTCGATAATCCTCCACAGCAAGGCTCAAAAAGCCCTTATGAAGAACGACAGCTCCCGAGCTGGTTCAGAGCAGTGCACAGAGGCAGGCAAACAGTTCACAGTCCTCTTCTGCATCCCTCAACTTCTGAGTCCTCTTCTACTCCCCTGTCTGCACATAACCACGAGTTTCCCATCTTCCTATTGCTGCTCCAAGGGATGGCCAGAGGAAGGGTTAAACATCCAAATCTTCTTTGTGTAGGGGTACTCGGAGGGCTGGGACAGCTGGCTTTTCAGTTGGCCAAATGAAAGGCAGCAGTTGGGGATGCACATTTACTAGTTAGTGGCACGATGGCCTCGACCTTTGTATTGTCATTGTGTCCAATGGTTCAGCCTTGGACAGTTGTCCTCACTGTGAGAAATTGAGGTAGGAGACATCTGGCCCCTACCATGGGGATGACACACTGCATGAAAGGTGCAAGGTACACACCCAGCTGTGGCTGTGGGGGCCTGGAGGTCTCCTCAACAGTAACACAGTGTGTACCAGTGCCAAAGGATGTGTCTGAGACACCTCCTCCTTCTGGCAACATCCCTGTACTCCTGTCTTGCCTTCCAGCCTTAGCAGCTCTTCATCAACCCACCTACCATCTCCCACCCATGAAATGGGAAGCAAGAGGATGATCCCTGGAGTGACTGAAAGGCCCTACAAACATGTGGGTTTCCACGCTGGCAGCAGCAGTTTCCCCTTATAACCAGGAGGAAATGAGTCACTTGGCATGGATGTCTGTACCAGCTGCCTCATCACTGAACCAGCACCAGGGCTTTCCCAAGTTTTGGCCTCAGCAAGTCCAGAAGCAGTGCATGTCACCATGACATTTCTCCGTACACCAGACTTCTTTGAGTCATTTTCTTTCCAGGCCGTGTAGGTTGGGATAGACAACATTTTGAGGACATCGCCAGCCTTAAAAATGCTTCCTACCACAGGCACAGACAGGAGCCTGAAGCATAAATTTGCATTGGTCATGGCAGTGTCCCTAGCACCAGTGACACAGAGCACATTGCCCGTCTAGCCCTGCTCCACCAAGGACCAAATGGCACCCCCAGGAGCCACCACTCATGACAAACTGCTCCCCAGACACTGTTCTACTTGGTGCCTTTATAACCTAGACCCCATGGAGCAGGTGGACCCAACAGAACACTCTCGGGGGGGGATGGTTCATTGCTGCAGCTAACAAAGATCTGCAGGCCTCCACGTCCATCACATCCTCACCACTATGTCTAGAAGTAACTACAACCACCCAGGACAGAGGACTTCCCTTTGGGGAGCTCTTGGAGGTCTACTGGTCCTGAGATAAATGGATATTCATAGCAGGAAGTGTTGGGTTCCCCAGGGCATTGATTCTCAGGCTTCCCAAGAGGAGAAAGAGGCTGCATTTAGGGCAGAGCTACACACCTGGAGCAGGTGCTGCAGACGTGAATGCTGGCAGCTACAAGGTACAGGGAATTGCAGTGAACCCTGGGCATGTGAGCAGGGCCTGGTGCTATCAGGACCAGCAATGACTCGCATCATGGTCCAACACCCACCAGCTTCAGCAAGGCCAAGCTTTTTGAAATGATAAAAAGATAAGGAAGCGATGCACTGGGATTTTTCTGTGTCTTGGTTTTTCCAGCAAAGCAAGGCCCTGCAAACAGACTGTTGACTGAGCTCAGCCAGCTCACGTTAACTATGCTCAGGAGCATAGCTCAGCCCCCTCCAGCACCATGGATTTGCCATCATCCCCTGCCACCCACATAATCACTTCAGTCACACCACACTCCGTCCCACTGCAATTTCACAGCTGCTCTGTCAGGGAGAAATCACAGCGATTTGAGCTTGTCTGAAAACATTACAACTGCACTCTGCCTCTTAAGAGGACACTGGTTTGCACAGAGGGATTGGCTGTGGTGTGTCCCTTACAGGATGCAGAGCTCCCCAGTGACCCACTTGTCACCAAGAAAAGTGCTTGGACAAAAGATGCAGAGTCTGGGCACCTGGGGATGGAAACTGAGCTGTTGTCGTATGAAGTGCTCCCCTGAACTGGGGAGGGTGTGGGGCATCAGGTTATGGGACAGAACCAGGTTTCAAAGCCTGTCCTTACCCCAGGTTTTCCCTGGATTGCTCAAAATAAATTTCAGAGGTCCTTTTCTCTCAAAGGTGTGCAAGAGATGCTCTGCTGCTTGCCTCTGTGGGTACTAAGTGCCTCAACCCTTCACAAGTCTTGTGCTTGTCTTTCAACAGTGGTGTAGGCTCAGGCAAGCCTGTATCCTGTCAGGTGGATGATGCCTCAGCACCTCAGGTCTCACACTCTCAAAAGCACTCATGGGCTTCACTTCCAGTGGAATACTAAGGGGAGCAATGACAAAACATCAAAGTCAGGCCCAGCACACACGGTTACACAGCAGCACAAAGTCACAGATCTGGCAGCTGTCAGGAGCCAGTGATGCAGCGGCTGAGATCCAGAGGAGAAGAGATATGTTTGACTTCGCCAATATATGACACAACATCCTGATTTCTCTGGGTTTATTTCAACATTATACATAATTTTTCCCTCTGTGCACTCTTTGAGGTCACTCAAGCACCCCTCATTTTCAGCAGAGGGGATTGTCTGTTGCTGAAACACTCCTGATCATCTCGCACCAGTCATGAACGTGCTCTGACAGTCAGGGTTCCTCCCATGACCTCACAGTGTGCATGCAGAGGCAGAGGATGGGACAGAAAATGGGGGAAAGGGCTCAATATTTCCATCCGCAGCATTATGGATCTGATTTTCTCTCACAGCCGAACAAAGCATCGATTTATCGAATAACCGCTGGGCTGTGCTGCGCTAGATCGTTGTGCGGTGCCTTCCCGTGGGAGCTGTGCGGTAGCTCAGCAGACCCCCTCTGCCAGGGACTGCGGCATGAGCCTCTCCGCGGGGCGAGCAGGGCCGGGGCAGCCCGGGCACAGGAGGGAAGTGCTCGTCCCAAAAGCCATCGCACCTCTACGTTTTCTCCGCACGCAAGCCCAAGGACAGACTGACCCACGGGAAGGGCTGCCAGGAGCGGTTTGAGGGTCCCCGGGCGCCCGGCGCAGCCCGGCCCGTGTCGCTGCCCGCCGCAGGCAGAGCCCCGGGGCCCATCCAGCGGCGCTCGGGCCCGTGGGACAGGCGGGCGTCCCCCCCCGGCTCCCCCGCCTGCCGTCTCCCCCAGCTCCAGCGCTCTCTCCCCGTCTCCACCCTTTGCCATCACCCCACAGCCCCCTGTCCCCACCGCTGTGTAGCCTCCTGCCCCAATCTCCACCTTCATTCCTTTTCCCATTGTCTCACACACCCCCTTTCCCAGACATCCTCCCTTTCCTCCACGCCGGATCTGGGCCGTGGCACCTGCCCTGGGGCTGTCATACCGAGCAGCAGGCTCCAAGGGCAGGCACCGCAAAGCCTCTGAAGGACTCAGTTCGTCCCAGGCTTACAAAGCCGGGAAATGGCTTTGGTATGGGACTGCCTGCCCTGTTCACACTCCTGAGTGTCTCTGCTGTCACCTCCGTGTCCCCCCGTGCCATCCCCAAGGTGACTCTAGCCGCGCCCCCAGCACTGGAGCTGCACAGGAGCTGCACCAGAGGTGCTGCGGGTCCCCAGCAGCTCCACAAGGGTGGCTTCGGCGGGACCTTGTCAGTGGCAGGAGCCACGAGGGGGCTCCAGGAACCCGCCAGAGATGGGGAGAAACGCCAGGAGCAGAGCCTGCATCTCCTGCAGGACGGAGGAGAGAAGACAAGAGCAGAGCTCACATTTCCTGGAGAATGAGGTCTTCTCCAGCATCCCAGGCGGAGGAGAGCAGAGAAGATGGCACAGCTCAGACCAGGAACAGGATCTGCCAGCACTTTTGCCTCTGCCACGTACATCATGACAAGCAGTGGTGCACACGTTGCAGTGTGCCCAACGCAGGGCCTGAGAGGGGCTGTGGTGTAGGCTGTGCTGGCCTGACCCAGAGGGCAGCAGGGTCACAAACATTTGCAGGATATTGATTTTCAGCATATGACCATTTGTACAAGTCATAGATTCACCACACAGTCTTATTCCTGTGGGTCCACACTTACCCCTCACATCTGTTTTATCCCTGTCCAACTCCACTCAGTGTTGGGGTATTATTTCAAGGAGGTGAATTTGTCCCCAGCATTAAAGAAATGCTTTGAACAACACTGCTGAGCTCAATCCTCGATGAACATCATGGACATGCAGAAGTAATTCCATAAATGATCTCTCTAAGTATGGGAGATTGGTGAGAAAGCAGGTCCAAGCCTGTTTGTTGACCTGTCACAGTCTGACTCCACTGTTCCACCAGCACCCAGAGAAAAAAATCACTCCTTCCTAAAATCTCAGCATGCCCATTCCAGTCACTGCATGGTGACACCTCAGAAAACAGTTTTGCAAGTGCCCCAGTAAGGTGGGCCAAGGCTCCACAGCCCTGGCATCACTGATAGCCATGAGCCAGATGGAAGTTTCAGGTTAAGAGCAGGTACCAGCGCTCATGAGACCCTTGCCTGGCGCCCTGCCTGGACAGCACCTGGATATCCTCTTCTGGTGACCTTTTTTGCCTTTACTCTTCATGGACACCTCACACAGCAGTGTGAGTGGCCAGGCCTGGCTGTGATGAACCCTCTTTGCTATCAGATGGGGATAACACAGGAGAAGTCATTGCAGCCAGAACAGCTTCTGCCTCACCTTCCCTTTGCAGGACCTCCTCAGCCTCCCCACCAGCAGACACCGCAGCACAGGGTTTATGCTATACAGAGGGCAATCAGGGCTGACATGCTGTAACCCAGGGAGGCAGTGCAATTAGCCAGGCCAGCTCATTAGGGCTCCAATAGGACTCATTTGGAGATCAGAGTCCTATTAGAGGATACTGAATCTGACTAGAGGATTCAGCAATGTAGGTGTTGGGGCTGGTGTTTGAAGCAGGAGGCAGAGGATGCAGGAGGCTGCATATAATTTTAGGCACAGCAGAATTGCAGTTGTGGCCATGCGGCCACTGCCACTCAACTTTCCTTAGGAGCCCACAATGTCTCAGGTAAGATTTTGTTTGGAGAAAACAGAGTCCTGAGCTGGTCCGCATGAGCCTTCAGAGAGATATGATTCTGCACACCAAGGGGGCTGGGGGACGGGGACAAGCACTGGATCAAGGAAAACCCCTAGGGTTCGGCAGCCTAGCAGGGAAATCAGCTCAGAGGGCTGTTGATGGGATCTAGAGTGTCCTGTCTCTTGGACATCCTCTCCTGCCTTCCAGAGCCTATGCAGTCAGCATGGATGCTCTACACCCATACTGCATCCACCAACATGGTCCAAAAACCTGCAGAGTTTCTGCTACCACCTTACACTTCCCAGCCCAGCCTTGAAGTGTAAACACTGACTTTGACCTGAGGAGATCTGTCCTGAAAGAAGTATTGGCAGGCAAAGAAAATCTCGATTCAGAATTAACATTCTGATGTTAGCCCCTGAATTAGAGAAGCCATCCCGAAAAGCTATAGAAGGCTGCCGTGATGGAAAAATGAATGCATGAAAGACCCACCCTGCAGAAGAGGCAGGGAAAAAATAGATCACAGTGTGTTCAGGGCTCAGACAAGACCACACTTGCCTGCAAAAATAAATCTTTGCATTTGACACATTGCTTACATATTAATTAGTTTGATCATCTTGTCTGGGTGTGTTAGCATGAGTGAGAGCTCATGTCTGTTTAGCGATAAGGTGTTAAAACTTCCCAAATAGAGCTACAAATTATGGCAGACTGAGATCTTCCCTTTACTCAGGGCTTTTCTCCTGGTTTTCTAGTGCTTTTCCACCCATATTTTTCTATTTTATTTCACTGAGTCTCTTAGGTACAGTTTCTTTCTCAGTGCAGAACCAGAGACTCACGGGAATGAGAGAAACAGCTTCTGCACGGGAAGCCAAGGAACCATAACCCCCCAAAACACAAGGACAAGAAATGAAAAATGAAAATTTTACTTTTTTTGCTCTATCCCCTTCCTTCCAGCTTCTCTAGGATTGTTGGAGGGGCAAAGCTTGTGCAGGGGCGGGAGGCACCATCGCCCCTTTAATGGCAGCGCCACAGCCTGACATCAGCGAGCTGTGGAGTCCGGGAGGGCTGGGAGCTGCTGCTCCAGGAGTGTTGCCAACACATCCCTGTTTCCCTGCCTCTTCCCGGCCCTTGTTTTTGTGTGCCTTTTAACATGCCTCATGTGTATCCGTGCCTGCTAGTGGGTATCTGTGAGGTTTACATTAACCAGTTCAAGCTGAAGTTGGTAAACAGCTATTAAAGTTTTGCTCCTCATGTGTCCAAGGAGATTTCTGAATGAGGTAGTTGTTTGCATCCTTTGATGTCCTACGTGCTATCCCCTTATTTGCAGCCCAGATAGATCTTCTTCACACGTAGCTATGCAGACAGGGGAATTTGTGTTGGTTTGTGCCTGGCACAGGGAGGGGAGATCAATCTCCCGTGGCTGAGCAGGGAGTGTTCATGTTTTTACCTGCTTCCTGAACAGGAGGGAGTCAGGCTCAAACCCTGAAACTTTAGTGTTTGAAGTTTTCAGTCCTGAGCAGAGTCCACTTTTAAAGTTGCTCTTTTGCCCTGGGACAAAATACTGAATCTGGCAATTCCTCAGTTCTACAGGAGGATGCAAACTAGGGCTTGATTTTATTCAGACTGTCACAACTCCAAAGTTTCTTGGAAGCCAGATCCCCATCCCAAACGCTGCTCGGCACTAAGCAGAGATGCTGAAAGCAATTCCCGAGCGCCGATCCCAGCGGCAGCACCACCACTAAAGCTATTTATCCCCGCTCAGGGCTTTTTTTTCACACATTCTTGCCTTCTGTTTTTGCTGGAGCCTCAGACCCTATTGAGAGGCAAATTTTAGCCATCTGGCAAAGCAGGCTGTGAGGGGAAAAAAAAAAAAAAAAAGAGAGAGAAAACACAATGTGCATGGGCACCACACACACACACACACACACACACACACACACACAAACACCCACAACTCTGGAGATTAGAGAAGACAAAAACTCCGCTGAACGCTGGAGCGCAGGGCAGCCCCGCGGCGGAGAGGAGGGAGAGGCGGGCGGGGAGGAGGGCTCGGATGCGGGCAGGTCTGCCTGCCTGCCTGGATGTGGGAACGGCTGCAGGCACGGGAAGGCGTGACCTGCATGGAAAATGCCAGACAGCTCCAGACGCACACACACATAGGCGCACACCCGCTCGCAAATCTCCGGACAGAGATAAGACGGACAGCGGAGCGTTGGGAAAGAGGCAGAGCCGCAAGCGAACCATCAATCCTCCGCCCCAAATCCGCCGAGAAACTCTCGCAGCAGCAAAATGAGGTGAGTGCCTCCGCGACGGGCTGAGCCCGGGCTCCCGCACCCTCAGGGCACGGCCGGGCAGGGGGGGCCGTCCTGCGAGGGAAGGTTTCCCGATGATGACCGCAGCTCCAGCTCCCCTGTCCCTGAGCGAACAAGGCAATGCTCCCGGCCCGGCTCCGTGCCGCAGCCCAGCCCGCACGCCGGCATCCCGGCAAAGCCAAAGGGACACCCTGGCGTGGGCACCGCTCTGCCATGGCCGGGGGGAAAAGGCACGGGCGAGGTGGGACCTGCTGCACGGCCCTCGGGTTCCCGTGCACACCACGGTCATTTATCACTTTCACATGAGGTTAAGACTCTCCTATCACGGGGAAGAAGTTTGATGCTGCTTTGCCTCCCCTGCTTCGGGGAAAGTAGAGCCGCACAAGAAAACAGCCTGTTGAAATGGAGGTGATGCCCATTTACACCAGCTCAGCATCCAACCCCATGAATGCACTCTGACCAGAGGAGTAAGAGTTTTTCCCTTCACACATTTTTGTGGTTTCAGAAAAGCTGTCAGAAAAGGGCATGTTCAACTTCACTCTGCTTGAGAGAAAAATCAATCCAAATTTCTCAGCTCCCATCTACTTTTCTTTGCAATGAAGAGCTGAGAAGAGTGATGGCACTACACAAATGAACCCCAGAAATTTACTGTCCTGGTTTTGAAAGAACACAGACAGGTTAAAAATAATCCACTAATGCAGCTTCAATTTCCTCACCAGCATACCTAAATCAAGCCCTGATTTTGAAACCAGGTGTACATGTATGTGTGAGTAGTTCCAATGTCTGTTGTACACACCTACAAGCCTTTGCCAGGGCTTAGTGCCTATTTTAGAAATTTTCTTTTATAATGGCTCTTATTTCTTGCATGTTTCTTTTTCTTTGTATGCTCCACTATGTGTAAAGAGCCTGAGGTCTGCTCCTCTTTCTGGGTCCTACGAAGTAGCACAGGCTTTTGTGTTCACACCTCTATCACGGGTGGTGTTCTCTCCTTGGGCAGAGGAATATTCAGTTTATGCTCCCTTTCATGTCAAATGAAGCTCGAGGCTGTTGTGAAGTCAGCTGGACTACCACAGATTTACCTGTTCTCTCTGCCCTCCTCTGGGATACATAATTTGGTAACACGTTGTGACAAACTCTTCGACCAAGATTTTTTAAAAGATGGGTTTGATGACAAAAGATCTTTATAGATCTCAGCCTCTGCATGCTTCTCTGTTTTGGGTGGAAGAGAAGAGAAGAGAAGAGAAGAGAAGAGAAGAGAAGAGAGAGAAGAGAAGAGAAGAGAAGAGAAGAGAAGAGAAGAGAAGAGAAGAGAAGAGAAGAGAAGAGAAGAGAAGAGAAGAGAAGAGAAGAGAAGAGAAGAGAAGAGAAGAGAAGAGAAGAGAAGAGAAGAGAAGAGAAAAGAAAAGAAAAGAAAAGAAAAGAAAAGAAAAGAAAGAAAAGAGGAGAAAGGTAGAGTGTAACATGCAGGGTTGCAAAACTGAGGCCTCATTCCATCTTTGCCCAGCTGCAAAGATGTGTACTGTTTATTGAGAGCTAATGATCCCAATTTCACAGGATGAGGCTCAGCAGTAATAATAATAATAATAATAGTAATATAATAATAATAATAATAATAATAATAATAATAATAATAATAATAATATAATAATAATAATACTTAGCAGTTATTGCCATGATATTTTCACTAAATGGATTTAGAAAGTATTATTATTTTATTAAGCATGCTTACGTTTATTCTTCCATTAAATGAAGATTTGCCCATCCGAGCTCCATTAGTTAGCAGATGTGTTGCCAATGGCTGCTGCTCCCAGAAGCATGGGAAACACTGAGCTCCTGATGGCACTTCAGGCTGGCTGGGAGCTGTGGAGTGCCTTTGCATCACTTGTGGCACCTGTGGCACCCCTCTTTCAAAGGGGCTCTTCCCTCATGGGAGCCACGTGCAGATCCCACCTCCACCTCCCAGGGCTTGCTCATGGTGCCATGGTGCTGTGCCTCCTCTTGCACGATCCACTTGGGAAGAGATGAGCCTTCCACAGGTACTTTCACTGGCAGAGTTTCATTTCATCTCCTCACATGTGTGTTCCAGGTACCCTCTGGCCTGGCCCTTCTGTGCCTTGCTGCTCTGCATGGCAGATGCCGTGGAGCTGACAGACATGTTTGGGGAGATCCAGTCTCCCAATTTCCTGACTCCTATCCCAGTGACTCAGAAATGACGTGGAACATCTCTGTGCCTGATGGATTTAAAATCAAGCTGTACTTCATGCATTTTGACTTGGAGTCATCCTACCTCTGTGAATACGACTATGTGAAGGTGAGCTGTGACATCTCAGGGCAGATGGTGGGGTAGACAGCAGAGCTGCTTGGCCAGCTGAGAAAGGGTAGTGCTGGAAAAACTGGGAACAAGACAGTTTTCCCCATTGTATTGGGCTCAGGTGTTGTCAGTCCAGTGGATCACAGGGAGAACACAGGTAAGCTGGCAGCATCCACTGGACCAACAGTGAATGGGACACCAGAGTCAGAGATTACTCACAGAACAAATTTCTGAAAGTATTTGGGCACCTAATTCTTACCTCACCCAATGGGATTTTCACACCTATGGGCTGATAAAACAGCTGTGGCTAAACACCAGTTTGTGCCACTCCGATGCCAGCAAGGAAAACCCCTGAGCTGGGCACACTTTGACAGGCCATGGCTGTGGGTGCCTCTTGCAGCCATCTGGAACCCTGGCCATGCCTTGCAGGCTCTTGGGACACCCTGTCCAGCCCCACAGGAAACAAAAGGGAAAGGTTAGACCTGAGCTTGAGGCTGCTATGGAGGTTTCCAGGGAAGTGTCATGGCCAAAACCTCCAAATATTTCAGTATGCTTCACTGCTGGGTGATAACCACCCAAAACTGTAGTGCCCACACACTGCCCAGAGCAGCCTTGCCTTTATACTACAGGTTTCTCCAAGTAGGGCTCTCCTTCACATCCAGGACAAGGACAGCTGTCCATATCTTTGAAAATGTTCAAGTGTGGTGCTTCCAGCAGTAGCAAGCAGGTGCTTTCTAGGTTGTCTGGCTGAACATACCTTACATCATCACCCCAGACAAGATCTACCCTGCCCCTCCACACAGAGGCAGGTGAAGCTTGCTCTCAGGTCTGGAACAACAGAACTTGGACCTGGTGTTAGTTGCCAGATAATTGAAATTATTGTTTTATTCTTGCCCTAAAAACACAAAGCAAACATTTGTGTGTTTTTCCCCCTAGGATCCTTTGCTCCCTTCTTTAATTTCCCCTCTGTGCTGGCATTCTCTCTCCTACTAACAGCTCTCATTGAGGTTTGATTAGCTCTTTCTGCTTCTCCTGGATCTTCTCCAAGCACAAGGGCCCAAGGACATATATAGAGATATATTGCTTTAAAACCCCAATAAGCTCAAGGAAGAGATTTCTTGGAAACTTTCCCCATTCCAAGCCTTACCCCTCCTCCAGCCCTTCACCCCCTGCTCTTTTTTCCTTTTTCATAAGGCTCCTGTTATTTGGCCATGGTGCCAACTTGGCACCACATCTCTCCCTGCTGCTGGATTTCCATAAGAAGGCGATATTTTTCACAGGGATTTAGATCTCAGCTGTATAAATTTGCTCGGGGCTGTAACTCAGCTTGCAGAGCCTCCACCGCAGAATTACATTTTGGAAAGTGATGAAAACGGATGGATTACAGGAGATCCAGAGGTTACTCTGCTGGGTAAGAGTGCAATCTTGATGCTACTAAACCACTGACTTAGAAAACATTAAGGAGACCAGTAAATGACTCTATGGTTGTTTTCCTCCTTGGGTTTGTGAGTCCAGCTCTGTCTGTACTAGTGCAGGGTGTAAAAACAGCATTGGTCTCCTCTTTGACAGAGGCCACAGTGCATGGCTATAGAATATAACTATAGACATGACACATACAGGTAATACCAGTAATATTCTGCTGGTGCCAGTGAGGAAGCTCAGAAACACAGGCAGATCTCTGTGTTCCAAGGTGCTCAATGGATTCCCCATCTATGAACTTGTACCATTGCTTTCTGAGGTCATGGGAAACTTTAATCTCTGCAGCACCACATGCCAGAGAGTTGGTCAGCTTAAATATAGGATTATATGCCTCTCTGTGTGTGAAGAAACACCTTCTTGTTTGTTCGTGGTCTTCATCATCTTGACTGCCATAAAAAGGAGATTAAAAAGGGGCTGAGCAGGTGTGGACTCAACTCAGGACAGGCAAAAAGCCCCTGTGCCCTGGCCTGAGTTTCCTACACTCCTTGGCTGCCCATACACCTGAGCTCTTAAGCAGTAGAAGCTCATCCCAAGTGGCAAGCTCAGGGTGATCTGAGCTGTAAACCCACACAGACCTCTTCCTTCGGGGTGGTCTGCAGAAGGGAACAGTTTCCAGAGCTCTGAAACAATGGCTAATTAAAACAATAGCTGTTTATTTATATATATGCACATGCATGCGTGTGTGTATAATATAAAAAGAACGTGACACCTAAAGAAATGCTCACAGCATGGGAGGCTTGTTCATGCAAATGGGGATGGCAGAGAAGGGGAGCTGCACTTCAGTAAGGAAGTGAGCCAGGAGGAATGGGAGGAACAGCCATCCCCAAAATACCCACCTGGAGAAGCCCCCATGCAGGTAGAAACTCCAGTCACATGCTGGGAAGCCAAACTCTGGGCCTCAGTATATTGGATACAGCCTCTCCTCAGGTTTTGGATGGCTGCTGTCAGCTGCCTGCCAGGTACATGCAGACAGGGATGGAGCAGCCACCCATCCTGGGCTGCCCTCTTCCTGCTCCTTCCCTTTGCTGTGCTGCTCAGCAGGCTCTGCCCAGCTCATCATCCACGGGGAACCAGTCTGGGAGTTCCTCATTTGCACAGGGTTTCACTATGGTTTGCAAATCTGCAGCACTGGCCCAGGGTACCCAAAAAGCCACAGCCCTGAGTAGAAAATCAGATAAAATGATTTGAAGAGTGTCACTGAGAAGCACTGTGTCAGGTAGATGGAGGAAGGGGTCCTGCCTTCTAAGGGGCCATCATGAGTAAATCCCCAAGCTTATTACAGAGATCTGAGCCTGGGGACCTGTCTATGAGGTTTTGCACATTGCTCAGTCAAGCCCTGGAATGAAATCAGCCCCCAAGAGCTTGGCAGACAGCTCCATGATTGGAATGAAGATGGGGGGATATGCTGTCAATGATTGATGAGGCACTGGTGAGGGACATGCAGGACCAGGGAACAAGCTTGGTTTTTCATTCAGAGCAGTACATGCTCAGCCTGGGGCTCCAATAAGGGTGATCAGGACCCATGTACACCTTCCTCTATTCAAACGAGGGAGGTGTACAAATGAAGGTTTGGCATGAATTCAGGAGGAGAGCATCCTCTTTTGGTCCTGTCAGCCAGCCCAGCCAGGGGGCCATTCATTCCCTGGGAGTGTAGGGTCCCCAAAGGAGCACATTGAACCCCAGGAGGCAGCTGAGAGAAGGGAGAAGACCAGAGCTTTGCTGTCTTTCCCATCCTGACAGCTCTCTGCAGAGGCATCTGGTGGCACTGGCCATACCCCTGTGCCACTGGGGATAGTGCAGGGGAAGGAGGAAGACCAGGCATGGAAGCAAGTCCCCAGCTCTTGCAGGACCCCAGCATCCTGCCTGGGTCTCTTTTTGTCCCCAGCCCCTCCAGGGAGCAAGCCTTGCCCAGAAATAGGGCGTGTGGGTGCAGCTGCCATACGGGAGGGGACAATCTCTGGACGCCAAGCCAAACCCACAGCACAGGAAACCAGCCATCCTCCTTTGTCACCCACAGCAGGGCTGCCACCTATGTTCCCACGGAGATTCAGGGTAATTTCATGTTTGCATATGAAAGGACCCTCGATTTATCTTGGGGAGATCTCCAGGACGCTTGGAGGCTTTTGCAGGGGCTGTCCCTTCTTCATTCCCAGTCGTCAGTAGCAGCGGCACTGTGAAATAAAGCCCTGTTGCTCTGGGTGTTGCCTTCTCGCCGTGCTCAGCGGGGCCGCTCAGCGGGGCCGCTCCTGCCCTGTCCCGGCTCCGAGCGCCTCCTCCCCGTGTCGTTCCCAGTGTCTTCAGCCCGGCGCTGCCATTTCTCTGCCTAATGAGCCATTTATATATATTACAAGTGGTATGTTTGGCCTTCATCAGTCCAATTAGTGCATTCCTGGAGGGCTGGAGAGGGGGGGCTGGTGGCGGCTGTGTTTCCGTATTGCCGACTGCCGGCTCCTCTCCGGCAGCAGACACCAAACTGCCGGGCCAAATTCCCCTGGGTGTTTCTGGTATTTCATTAACGCCCTGGCTGCAGGAGGCATCAGTGCTCCCGGGCATCCCCAACAGCCCGTACCCGGGCTTTTTTTCCTGCCAGCCAGGGCATCCCAGCTCCTGACCCTACGGTGGGAATCAATGTGGGGCAGAGAGGGGCCCCACAGCTTGGGCACACCGTTAGCCACAGCACCAGCCAAAATGCAGAGGTACAGAGCCACAACCAGAGGGGGACTCCAATCTGCCTCCATCCAGAAGGGCAGAAGTCTTAATGAGGGACTGAGTATGCAAGAAGAAACGAGGAAGAGAGCAGGAGGCATTGGCAAGGGTAAATTTAAGGCACAAGGGGTGTCACTATATTTTATTTTTCAAAGGAGGATTCTTTCAGCGTATTTTTATAGGGAATTTCTCTGTGGCAATTGATATTTCCCTCAGGGACACATCTTCTCTAGTGAAAACGTCGACATCGTGACCCGAGAGGGAGAAACTCCAAACAAACAACCAGGATTTAATTACCAGCCTGCTTGCTGGATGTAAATGATCTACAAAAAAGTATACAGTCCCCAGCAGAAGCAGCAAATATTAACCAGGGATGATGACCTCTGTGTTTAGTTTACTGCTGAAGGGCTGCCTCTGCTCCCTGTGGCTCGGGGCATGGGACCCGTCTCAGATAAGGGGCTGTAGATACCTCCGGTGAGGAGAGCACAGCTCTCCCGGGGCCCATCCTGCAGCCCCAGGGCTGTGTCTGGGGGCACTGGGGGCAGTGTTGGGGCTGGCCCCATGGCTGGAGCATCCTCAAGCTCAGACACAGGGCGCTGGGAAGATTTTCCCGCACTTCGGGAATGCTGTGCTGCAGGTCCTGCGATCTCTGGGGCTGAAGGCAAGGAATGGGAGCCCACACGGTGGCTCTTGAGTCCTGGCAGAGGTGACAGCCAGTAGACCCGCACAGAGCAGCTGGCTGGAAATTCCTCCTTCCCACAGATTTCCTTAAGAAAAATCATTTTCTGTGGAAGAGGCTGTGTCCCACGTGCTGGCGCAGCCAAGTCTGTGTGTGCGTCAGGGCCGAAATGCCTTTTTCCTTCGCTTCTGGTGATGGCACTCCCGTTTTTCAGTCTGAAACACTATTTCATTTCAAAACAATCTTTTGGATTTAAAAGCAATTCTAAAGCACCGCAGTATATTTCAAAGGGATTGAAAACAGATGGAGCCCAAATTACTTGTTTTCTTTTTTTTGCCCCAGAATGCTGTTACAAAAAAAAAAAAAAAAAAATTCAATTGGGTTTTTTGTCCCCAAAGCAGGGTGCGTGTTTTTTCTCAAAATTTCCCAAAATTTATCATCGGAAAGTGTCTCTCTTTTTTGGCCAGCTACAGCTTGTATGAGAGGATGGAAAATATCTGGAGGCAATGTCAAGGCATGCTGAGTTGCCATTTCCATGTTGGCTTTCCCTGGTGAGAACAAGTTTCCGCCTGTTTGTTCAGCTCTGGGAAATTTCCTTTTCAGCCCCAGACCCTCCCCAGCAGGCACATCCTGAGGGTCTCTAGATGACAGGGATGGAGTCAGAGAAGGGTGTCATCTTGCTGAGGCCAAGCAAGCCAGGGACAGCATTCCAACACCTTCAGGACCCCATGGGCCCTGAGCAAATAACTGTTTTCCCCAGGCATGTGCTGGGGGGCTGCAGACTCTATCACAGCCTCAACAGCAGTGGTGGCTTGGCTCCAGTGGTGGTGGGCTGGCTGGTGGTGTTCATCACATTCCTCTGCCGAGGCTTATTCATATTCAAATCCCCTGGGGAAAAGCAGGCAGGGTGCTGGGAACTGCCTGGAAGAGGTCGTGGTTGAGGCAGGGGTTGGGGATGGGATGTGTAGGAGAAGGATGCTGGAGACAACAGCAACGAAAAAGGAAAAGAGAGGGTTTCCAGGGAAAACTAAAAACTTTTCTGCAGGGATTACAGTGCTTTAAGGCACAGATAAGGCTATGTTTTAAAGGCATGCACATAGAGACTACTAAATGTGCTGATATGACAACAGGGTACCCTGGCTCATCACTCCCCTTCCTCAGCCCTCTGGGTGAATGGTCAGAGTCCCAGCAGTGCCTGGAACCACAGCTCTGGGGACAGACAGAGAGCCTGGGTGGAAGGGACAGGACCAAGTTTGTCCAAGGCAGCCCAAGGGACAGAAATTACAGTTGCTGCTTAACTGATGTAAAACAAATAGGCAAGGACTCCTTTAGGCCCCTCACACAGATGCTTGCTATCTGGATCAGTGTTTGAGCCATGGGAAGGGGTGAGGGGAAGCATTAGAAGAAGAGAGGTCCCACCAGCTCTTTAGTGGGAACGACACAGCCCAGGACTGATTTTCACACCCCTTCTTCTGCACTGCCACCCCATGTCCTCATCCCACCTCCCATATGGGCTCCCACCCTGCATTCTCCCCTTACACCCCCCAGCTCCTCCCTACATCCTGGATGCCACCTGCTCTTGGCATCTGCCTCAGAGGTGCTTCCAGACAATACAGGCAGACCTGAATCCCTGTGCCCCACAGAGACACTGCTGAGTGTCTTGTCCTGGCAGGGGACAGCCTGGGCAAGCACAGGCAAAGGTGTGAACTCCTGGATACAGAGGATGACTCCAATCCCAGCCTGACCTTTCCACAGAACACACAGCAGGCTCACCCCTTCCTTCTGCTAACAGATTGAAACTGAGGACCAGGAGCTGGCAACCTTCTGTGGCAGGGAACACGGACACAGAGCAGGCTCCTGGACAGCAAGCGATCCTGTCTCCAGGGCCCTACATGGGGCTCACCTTCAGGTCTGACTTCTCCAATGAGGAACGCTTCACCGGCTTTGATGCCCACTACACCGCTGTGGGTAAGCAGCATTTGAGCCTGCAGGGCCGGCTTGCTGGGACAGGGAACCAGATTTGCAGGGACCACAGCCCAGGTCAGCTTTGGGTTGCCTGGCAAGAGAAGACTCGTGTGCAGCCCTTGGGCCATGTGGGGCTCACTGGGTGCTCATGTGACCCAACACATGGGATAACGATTTTCTCGGTGTTGTGGCAAATGTCTCCATGAGGAGTGAGGTGTGGAGAGCTTCAGGGTGACTGACCTCCCTTGTTAACTCCATTCTAGATGTGGATGAGTGCCAGGAGAAGAGTGATGAGGAGCTGGCCTGTGACCACTACTGCCACAACTACATTGGCGGGTACTACTGTTCCTGCAGGTTTGGCTATATCCTCCACTCCGACAACAGGACCTGCAAAGGTACCACAGGCACAGCCCAGACACGGGGATGGGCACACAGAGGGCTCTTGAGTAGGCATCACACCTACCAAACACAGGCAAAATGGCCCTTTTTTACTGCCAGGAGGGATGAGGTGCCTCTTCCCCTTAAAACCAGTAGTCTGGGGCTCCTTCTCTCAGGGGCTGTGCTTCTCAGCTAAGCTCTATATACCTCCTCAAGTCAGAGAAATTAAAATATTTAGTCCCTAAATCATGCAGATTAGCTGAAACTAGCTTTCAGCCCAGGGCTTCTGTGCCATGGGCATATTTAGAAATTGGCTATGTGAGATTCTTCTGGCATGGATACATATTTGGGATCCATGTACCATATTTGGAATCTGTGAATCCACCCAACAGACCCCACTCCACCGGGAGGATTCCTGAGTATGGTCAGGGTTGAGACATGACTGCCAGGGCCCTGATGGAGCCATGGCTGTGTTTCAGTGGAGTGCAGTGACAACCTCTACACTCAGAGGAGCGGGGTGATCACCAGCGCTGACTTCCCCAGCCCCTACCCCAAGAGCTCCGACTGCCTGTACCGGATTGAGCTGGAGGAGGGTTTCTTCATCACCCTGAACTTTGAGGACAGCTTTGATGTGGAAGACCACCCCGAGGTGACCTGTCCATATGACCACATCAAGGTGAGCTGGGCTATGCACTTCTCCTCTCATACTCGCCTTTTGTGTCCCCAGTTCTCTGGTGATGGGATCAAAATCACCCCAGCCTAAACAGGGATGATGGAATCAGCAGGAGCCCTGTGCTCTATTGACCCTATGTCTCTTACCACATCTGCTTGTGACCCTTCTAGCCAACAGTCACCCTCTTTCTGTTCACATCCCCCCAACACATGGTGCGTAAGCCCCACTCCAGCCCCATCCATTGGCCTCAGGGATCAAAGAGCCCACTCAAATCACCCGCTCATCTTTGCCTCGGCAGATCAAAGCAGGCCAAAAGGAGTTTGGACCTTTCTGTGGAGAAAAGTCCCCCGGACGCATTGAAACCCAAACCAACAGCGTGCAGATCCGCTTCCACAGTGACAACTCCGGAGAGAACAGGGGCTGGAAGTTGTCATACACAGCAATTGGTAACTCCTGCTGCTTTCCTCTGTTTGCTGGTCTTGGGAGTGGGAAGGGCTTTATAAAGCCTGCAGGTGGACACCATGCATCCATGCTCCTGTCTCCAGAAAGGATCTGTTCCAGAAATCACAATAGGAGAGGCATAAAGTATCACCAAAGGGTGATACTTTATGCCTCTCCTTCCCTCCAAAAGGTTCTTTTTTTTTCCCTACAACAACTGGGCTCTGAAACAAGACCATATTTGTAAAGCAGAGCAATTTTGGGCAGAATAATTGCACAAGCTACTGTTATTAGCTCCCAGATTTCTAATGCTCAAAGCCAGAGAATTATAGACTGAAGGAAAGACATGGAGCCTCCACGCCTTCTAAAAGAGCCTGGCTGAGCCTTGCCAGTGTAGACTAAGAGTAAAAGCAGGGCAGAGATGCACGGGCTGGGTGGAAGGGCTGGGACTTTGCATTTGCTCCATTTATTCCTCTGTTTAGCTTCATTTGCTTTTTATTCAAAGGAAACCCATGCCCACTGCTGCAACCACCAATCAATGGGAAAATTGAGCCTTCCCAAGCCAAGTACACATTCAAAGACCAGGTTGTCATCAGCTGCAACACTGGATACAAAGTGCTGAAGGTATGGATTGACAACATGGTCTGGGAATATGGGTAGGAAGAAGAGGATACTTCCTCTCAGTCATTGCATTTCTGGGAGAGTGAACACCATCACGCATCATCCTCACCCCCTTCCCAGGGATGAGGAAAACACCTCCTCTGAGAGCCAACACCTTTCCTTTACAAAGACACAGAGGAAAAGAGGAAATAGCACCTCCCTGAGCCAAACTCTCAGCATCCCTCCGGATGCTGCCAGCAAACTCATAGTCAGGCCTGGCACCTCTGCCAAATAAAAAGTCAGCAAAAGCTCTGAGGCAGCTCTGCCTGCCCCCCATCTGAGTGGACACTGTCTCAACAGCCCTGCAGAGGCCAGCCTCCACTGACTGGGAGGTCCTCGGGGACTTGGGGACAGCTTCAGCAGTCAAGGGGGGCAGGATTTTCTCTCTGGGAAACAGCTGAGAACCACAGAGAGCATGGCTGACTCATGGGGTGGCTGTCTTCCCTCCAAGCCAGTAGCCCACTTTGACTTCTGACATGGACTTGGGTATTTCTCTGATCTCCTCCCAGCCCCATCCTTCACGCAGAGCTGCCTCCTTACCCATCTAATCATTTACAACAGGAATAAGTGACTCCAGTTCTTTGGCTTTCAGCGTGCCACTGAGTTGCTGGCAATGAGAAAACTCCTCAAGTTTTTTATTATGATTTTATTGCAAATTTTAGCTGAAAAAGTCCTCTTCAGGGGACGCTGGATATAGCTTGACTAAATCGCCAAGAAATTCTCTTTTTATTGAGAGATTTATTTCTTTGCCTTGAACATTGATAGGTTTGGGTTTTTTGTTGATACCTCCTGCACAGGATAACGTGGAAAGTGATTCCTTCCAGATCGAGTGTCTGAAGGATGGCACATGGAGTAACAAGATCCCTATCTGCAAAAGTAAGGACACCCTTCCCTACCCTGCCAATGTCCTTTTCCTGCTAAAATCATTTCATGCTAATGGGAGCTGCCCTGACAGAGTGGAGTTCTTTACTCAGAGACACGGACCCAGCCAGAGAGGCTACGTAACCCTGCAAAGCTCTTTTGGCTTGTTCTTGGATAACATAACAGGGCTCAGGCCAAATGCCACAAGCAGGAGATTGGTGCTTTTATTTAGATTACTCATATAACTTGATTTGTGAGCCACTTTGCTGTCTCCCTGTCAAAGAAAGAGCAAGCCTGGCTCTTGAGAACTGGCTCTGTCAGGTAAGCCTAGGACAATGTGGGATAATCTAGTTCCTGGTCCAAATTTCCTTCCCAGTGAGGCTATCAAAATGCAGGGCATTAGAGAGGTCCCAGGTACTATCCTAAACTGGGCACTGCTCAGGAAAGTGAGAGGGGAGAGAAAAATGTTCAAATATTTACAAACCTTAAAGTGTGAGAAAAGGAGGGAAGAAAAGAAATGCCGTTTGAAAGGACAGGTTATAATTTGAATCATCCCTTCTTTCATCTAACCCAGCTCTTCTCTCAGCTTAGGCTTGGGTGTATCTGATCACACCTTTTCCCTTTCCCCAAACCTCTCAGAGCTCAGGGAGGCGCTCACTGCTACTCAGTGCTGTAAGGCTGACACAGAGAGGAGAAAGCAGCAAACATGGTCAGAGATTGTCCCAAGTCCTTCCAGGAGAGCAGGAGGGGATGCTTTCTAGGGGTGTTGGGATCCAGATTCTCCTCATCAGAGCAGACTCTTTCTTTTAATAATATTATGCATCCTACCTTGGAAGAAAGAGCATTTCTGGAGTTCTAACTCATGTTTCCTCAAGCCAAATGAAAAGTGGGAGGCTTTCAGACTTGCTAAATAGATAAATAGCTGAAAGGGGTCCTTGTAATTTGTGGCGTCAGCAATGCCCCTGCACTACTGAGGAACCCCCACTCCTACACTCTCATTATCACAGATTCCCATTGATTTTATCCAGCTTGAACAGTAATCAGAGAAAAATGTGCATTGTTCTAAAAATTAGAACAAAATCTAGGTAAATAATTTTAACACCAAAAATTATTAATTTTTTTGAGAAAATTGAAACAATTACCTGCATTGTTTCAGCTGGACTGGAACTGAACATGACTCTCTACGCTAAGTTTCTAAGACTTTTTTGGAAAGCCAAGAAGCCTCTAAATGGGCAATTTAGGCCTCCAGACTGCAAAGACTCACACTTCCCTGGGATGTCTGTGAAAGGCACGGCACAAACAATGCACAAAGCAGAAAACTTCTCAGCAAAGTGGATATAATCCAGTTCCATATCCTGGAGAGGCCAAAGAGAAACCTGTGACAGCTTCTCCCATCCACAGCCCCCAGGTTGCCCTGGCTGAGCAGAGCGAGGGGGTCCCTAGCAGGGCCATGGCTCCACTGGCATCCACGGCACCCTGGCTGGGCTCACTGGGAGCTCATTAACGTTTTCTGGTGTTTTGGGGGCTGGGTTTCCTGCATGTCTCTCTCTGCTCATCTACTAATTGGGCTTTCTCTCTCTGCTCTCCTCCTCCCCCTCTGCTTTCGGTGCAGCTGCAGATAGAACCGACAACCACACAGAGGGAAGAGCTGGCTCGGAGCAAGTGGCTGTGTGAGGCTGGCGCCGGCTCGCCGCCCCGACGGGCAGCCTGTCTCGATTCCCCTCTGATCTGTCCAGTACCCAGGGCAGGTTCCCTTTCCACTGGCCTGGCTGCCAAATCCATCTCTGTGGCTTGTCTAACCGGCATGGCACTCTTAACCCCCACGCCTGGTGCTTTCTTAACTCCATCTTGAGAAGTGTGAAGGAAGCTGGCGTCGAGCCCCCCTCTCCCACTGACACACAGCCCCATGGGAAGGGGCCCGCCTGGCCCCAGCACCGCTGCCTGGGGACCTCGTGCTGCTGCTGGCTCCTGGCATTTCTGCATCCCTCCCTCTCCACTTGGACTCCTGGGCCACCTTGGCTCCCCCTCCAAGGCAGCCATGCAAGGATTGTGGCACGGCTGCCCGGTTGGTTGTTGGTGGGTTGGATTCAATCTCCCACTGTCCTTCCTCACTGGCCCACTGTCACAAATAAGAAACACTCCTTCCTCTCCTCTCTCCAAGAGTCCTGGTGCCTTTCAGACCCTCCCAACAAGGAGGCCTGGAGGATGGGTTGGCATCTCCAGCCCTTTCCTGCAGGCACCGAGCCCTGGCACTGAGACAGGGGGATGGATGTTCCTCTGCTTCCCCTCTGCTCCCCACGGCTGGCCTGGCAGAGGTGAGGATGGACTGGTCTCAGGTTGAGTGCAGCTGAAGGAGGTCAGAGCCTGGTATCTGGCCCCATTCACATCCCCAGGAGCTATGGGCACGTACGCTGTACTCTCTGGGGCATTGGAGGCTCCACTAGGAGTCTGGGATATGGACCAGAGGCTGGGAGAGGAGAAGGAGGTGTGCGTTGGGGACATCAGTCCACTTCTGGTCCTACAAAGACAGAGATGCTAAATGGATTCTTTCATGAGGGAAATCTCCAGAAAGGCTTACAGAATGAATGCCCTCCCCTCACCCTTTCAGCAGGACCTGGGACATTGGTGCAGCAACATATCTCTAGAAGAGTCCATTCTCCAGGGATCAGGGACACACAGGGATGAGATGGGCTGGTCCCTGGCCCAGGTCTGAGAGACACACAGGGATGAGATGGGCTGTGTGGGCCAATGAATGCTGCCCTGCAGCCATAAACAAGTAGAGATGCAGGCCAGGATGGTCCCCTGACACTGATTCCCTCTTTTCTGCAAGGAAACAGGTACCCAGAGTCTCCACCCAGCCTGCCTGCACCTATACACTTATCCCGTCACTTGCTGTCTCTACAGACAGTGGAGGGGACCCTGGTGAATGGTGAGCTGCAGTATTTTGCCATAAACCAGGCTTTTTTCACCCAAGGAATTAGGCAAGTCTGAGCAGTGGTACATATCCCTGGTTCCAGCTACTGTGTCTAGTGAATTCTCTCTTTGTTAGCCTGGATCAGTTAGGACTGCTGTCCTCGTTCCCTTCACATCCTGGAATACATGGGAACCAACAGACCTCACATCATCCCTGATCCACAGGACCTGCTTACTGCCAAGTCACCATTTCCCTACTCAACCCCTCATCCTAAACATAGCAGAACCCAGCTCCACAACACTGCATTTCTTGGCGGGATCAGACCCCAGTTCCTGCCTTCCACTGGGGCAGTTCACCCAGGATGGGGTAGGGGAAGGCTGCACAGCATCACCCAAACGTGCTGTGAACTGCCCACATGGTAGGGAGGCTCAGCTCCAAGGTGACGCCTGGATTTGGTAGATGAACTCCCCCACAGCCTGGGGTCCTCCCTGGAGTGTTTGGCACAAACCTAATACAGGGGACAACCTGCAGGGAGAGGCTGGGCAGAGCACTCTGAGTGATCATGGGGAGAAATGGAACCATGGACAGACCAGGAGAAGGACAGTGGTGCCCTAAAATTCTTCTTCCTCCATCACACCCTGAGTCAACACCAGTGACTGGCAAAGCAGAGCCAACCCTGCTGATGTCTTGGGGGATGGAGCAGGTTTGGTCTCACCCACGTGTACTGGCCTCACCCCTGCCTGCAGAGAAGCCAAGCCACACTCTCAATGTCTTTCATCTCCTGCTGTAATAACACAGACAGGACCAAGGGTTGTTGCACCTGATCTGTAAATGCCCATCAGCACTGTTTGGTGAACCAGACCACAGCAGGAAGGACAAGGCTGTGCTCTCAGCAAAGCTTTGTGCATAGGGGAGCATCCCTGATGCACAGCTGGTGAATCGCTGCCTGCCTCTCCTGGCACATGTCTACAATGCAAAGAAACACTCTGGGACCATCTCACAACAGACCTCACCTGCCAGAACAGGCTTCTTGCCCTCTCACTGGTGTAGCAGAGAGATCTTGCACTATATGGAGGGGGTCCCCACCAGTGTGAGTGGTGTTGGTCACACCGCCTGTGGGTGGGACATGCTGCTGATGTTCTGTGGTGCCACTCATGTGCTCTGTCTGTACAGGGTGGCCATGGGAGGGTTTCACAAACCCAGGCTGCCCTGCCGGGTCAGAGCCTCCTGCAGAGCTGTAGAGAAAAGGGATACAGCCTTATGCAGGCTCTTATTGGTCTGTCCCACAAGACCAGCATCCCATGCCAAAGCCCAGCACCACCTGCCTGCTGGCTGGCTGAACACCCAACACCCTGGCTGTATAGCACAGGGTTCAACCCCCCTTCTGTGTTGGCTTTCAGTTGCTGACTGCAAAGCGCCGCTGGAGCTGGAGCATGGCTTTGTCACCTTCTCCAGCAGGAACAACCTGACCACCTACCAAGCAGCCATCCAGTACCACTGCCAGCACCCCTACTACCACATGGCCCCCAACAGCACCGGTGAGCAGTGGGGCCAGGCCACGTCCCCACAGCACAGTGAGGGCGGGCACGTGGGATGCAAGGGGAGGGGAGCTTGGGATGGCAGCTCCAGGGTGCAAACAGCAGGCTATGGATGTAGCCTACACATACCAAACTCTGTGTCTGCCCTGCCTGGACTGGCAGACTGGACAAATTCTGTTCCACAACGAGGTAGGATGGGTTGGCCCTGCAGGCTGCTTTGCCCCAGTGTTTCACAGAGCAGTGTGGGTGTTCTGCATTCTGCCTTCTTGCCCTGCCACCTGCTCCCTGAAGACTACGAAATTTTCTGTGTCTCTGTGAAAGGAGCTGTTGCTGGAGAGAGCACCAGGTCCAGCAGCCTCTGGAAGGGCTCTGCAAGGCTACTCATCCCAGCCCCCAAATGTTCATCACAAACAAAGCTGAACAGATCGCAGTGGGATCATATCAGACTGGGTTTTTCCTGCCATCCAACTTGGTCCACAACCACAGAAAAACCACCAGGTTGTTTATCAAGCACCACAGTTCTCTGTACCCTTCAGACCCAGTTCTGGACAGTAGAAAGGGTGCATACACAGCCCAGCCCTTCTTCCTTCTCCTCCCTCAGCAAGCAAAGCCAAAAGAATTCCTCACATTCTTGTCTCCCTGCTTTTATCTCCCTGCATATGGTCCCCGCATCACATATGAATTAGCAGAATGGGCATTGGCAGCAGTTTTATGTGGAGGCAGCTGCCAGCAGAGGCTGAGGTTATAGCACAGCCCTCCAGACAGCTCCAGGCAATGGAACTGAGGATGGAGACATGTCCCTGCATGGGGGCAGGGCTACCATGGCTCCTGGGAATGGAGCACGGAGGGCATTAAAAGGGAGGTCACTTCCTGCTCTGAAAAAGGGTTCAGAGGGCCCTGGCAGCTGGGCAAGGTCTCCTCACTGGAAAGGACAATCCCTCATGCCAGGAGCAGAGCCCAGCTAACACTTTGCTCTCTTCCAGCCACCTACACGTGTGACGCACTGGGGCAGTGGAGGAGTGAGGAGCTGGGGACCAAGCTGCCATCCTGCCGACCAGGTACTGCTGCGGGGGGGCTGGCTCCCACAGCGAGGGGCAGGGCAGGCACACGCAGGGAAGGCATGCTGTCAGGCAGGGACAGTGCCAGTGCCAGCTGCACGTACCCAAGGGCCACAATGCATGGCCAGGAGCGAGGTGGGGACAGAGGGTTCCTGCTGTCCCAGCAGGCCCACATGGTCAGGGTGCAGTGGTGGCACCAGGGTCACAGCCATCCCAGCTGTCAGGGCTCCCCAAGCTCTCTGCTCCAGCACACAAAGAAACCGGCAGCCCACTGGCCATGTTCAGCTCCTAGCATCCCTGGAGATAGTTTTAGCCAAGAGCAGAGCATTACCTGGCTGTCAGCTCTTGTTGGCAGTGTGTACACATCCAGTAGCAATTATCACCTCTTCAAGCCTTCTAGAAAAAAACAGACTGCTTTACAGGGAAGGAAAAGTCCCAAGTCTTTGAGCAGTGGCAGAAATGTTTGCAGCCAGCAAGTTTCCAGGCCAGGCACCTGCTCAGGATTAAACATAAGTCTCTGGGACAGTTTCTGGCCATAGCCAACCATGGAGCCAGGCTGGCTGGCACGTCAGGGGCCCGGAGGCAGCTTGGGTGTGGATTGTAGTGGGACGTGCAGGGATGGTTCTCCAGAGAGGTGCAGGGATCCAGCTGCCATGCAGCAGCTGCAGCTGCAACCACCGTGGGGTTCAGACAGTGGCCCAGCCCCATGGAGGGTATCTGCCCTCCAGCCATGCTGAGACACTGAAAGGCTGGAGAAAGGACTCCTAAGATTCCCTGCATCCCACAAAACTCCAAGACCACGGGCTGTGGCTGCTCTTGTTGTGGCAGCTGCTCTCTGCATCTCTTCTTGATGTTTCAGCCTGAACTAATTTGAACTGGGAGCATACGGGGACAGCTTTGGGGCCATAGCTGCTTTCATGGGCCATTTCCAGGCCTTGTGATTAGTGACAGGAGTCAGAGAGACTTCAGGAAAACGGAAAATCCCAGAGAGAGGGTGACGCTCTCCTGAGATCAGCATCTGTAGCAGCTGGCCAGCTGCTCTTCAGATCTTCCACTGTGTCTCATGCACCTCCCCACCAAAAGGAACCTCTCTTCCAGGCTGCTCCATGCCTGCCTCTGCCATTAGTGGGAGCATTTGCAGCCTGGTCAGCATTTTTGATATGTAATTTAATTGAATAAATATTTGGCTGGATGTACTTCCTCTTAAAGCATCTCCGTGGGACAGCCATCAGCTTCGGTGCAGCAAAGCAGCTGGGCTGGGACACAGGAATTCTTTTCCTGAGCATGTTTTCTATTCCTTTCAGCACTGGGAAAGACAGGGGTGCAGGGACACATTCACTATGTTCCCTCCCTGCTAGAGTTACATTTTTCCCAGAGACAGACCCCAGCCTCAACAAATCCACATTAGCAGCTTCCAGTGCTCCTACTGTGGTTCCAAGACTGATTCTTGCCCTGACCCCATCACCCTGAGGGGTCAGACCCTCTGTTTGTGAGGCTTTCCATCCTCCCCTCACAGCACAAGTGGCATTGAGGCAGAGTCCCAGCACTTTCCATGGAGGATCTGGGGGTGTTTTGCAGACTGAGAGGGATGAGACCAGCACCTGAGTTGCTGTGATTCGGGACCCTTCCAGATGTAGGACAAGCTCCCACAGGCTCCCAGTGACATCAGCATCCCCAAGCCACCTAAAAGACCCTCTCCACAGTGCTGACCCAGGCAGGAATCAGCCCCACCACCAACAACCATGTTCCAAGGCTTAAGTTCTCTAGGGACATGATTGTCCCTGCCCACCCTGTCCAACCTCTCAGAGCCACCTTCAGCATCCTGATTCCCTCATCTTCCTAACACTGTACCTAGATAAAGCTCCTTGGAAGCAAAGCAGGCACCATTTCAGGGGCTCTTCAGTCATTAATTCTGGGTCTGTTAAAGAGCTTAGCAGAGAGGTTCTGGTTTGGCTGCTAGAGTTGTGGGTGATGAGATGCAGGAGTAAAGGCCATGGTGCTAGGCAACATCCTATGGCCAAGCCTTCTCCAGCCACAGCAGCTCCAGGAGGGCAAATGCCATGGCTGTGAGAACACAGACCTTGTGACAGGTCTCAGTGAGGGGTGAGACTGGGTAGATGTCAAGCTCAGTCCTCCCACCATCATTCCCTGGGTGTCTTGGCACACTGGACAGGAGCCAGGGAAGTGCCTGAAAGGTCTGGGTGAGCTCACAGGTCACAGTGAGGCTATACGATTACTCATTTGGCCTTTCTGCTTCTGAGGTGGTGTGGATCTAGCCAAATCACTCCAGAAACTGAAAATGGAAAGAAAAACAAAACCAAAAAGGACAAAAGAGTTTGGTTTGAAGATAACCAGCTGCACAGCCCTTTTCATTTGTTCCCTAGATAAATAAGCTGGAAGTAACCATCCTGTCCCTTCTGTCCCCAGTGTGTGGCCGGCCAGCTCGTCCTCTGCCTGGCATCATCAAGCGCATCATTGGCGGGCGGAACGCGGAGCCCGGCTTCTTCCCCTGGCAGGCCCTGATTGTGGTGGAGGACATGTCCCGGGTGCCCAATGACAAATGGTTCGGCAGCGGGGCCCTGCTCTCAGAGTCCTGGGTGCTGACAGCCGCCCACGTGCTCCGATCCCAGCGGCGGGACAAGACCATCATCCCCGTCTCCAAGGAGCACGTCACCGTCTATCTCGCCCTTCATGATGTGAGGAACAAGATGGAAGCTGTCAACAGGACAGTGGAGAGGATCATCCTCCATGAGGAGTTTGACATCCAGAACTACAACCACGACATCGCACTGGTCAAGCTGAAGGAGAAGGTGACCATGGGGAAGTATGTCATGCCTGTCTGCCTGCCCCAGCTTGAGCATGAGCTGGAGGGGCCTCACCCCAACACACTGGGGCTGGTGGCTGGCTGGGGCATCTCCAACCCCAACATCACAGTGGACGAGATCATCAGCTCAGGCATGAGGACCCTGTCTGACATCCTGCAGTACGTCAAACTGCCTGTGGTGCTGCACGCCGAGTGCAAGACCAGCTATGAGTCGCGCTCAGGCAACTACAGCGTGACTGAGAACATGTTCTGTGCCGGCTACTATGAGGGGGGAAGGACACTTGTTTGGGAGACAGCGGGGGAGCCTTCGTCATCCAGGACCCAGGAACACGGAGGTGGGTGGCCCAAGGGCTGGTCTCATGGGGTGGCCCAGAGGAGTGCGGCAGCAAGCAGGTGTACGGTGTGTACACCAAGGTCTCTAATTATGTGGACTGGGTGGAGCAGAAAACAGGCTCCTCAGAGAGATGGACATTTCTGGACCCAGAGCTGGAGAGATGAGTGACTAAGCAGCCTGCTGCCACTGCGGCTCCCTTTCTTCTTGTTATTGTTTAATGTGCTCCAGACTCGGGTCTTTCGCAAGCAATAGCCACGATACTCCACACATGCCAAGCCCCTGCCAGGTCATTTGTTTCACTTGGTCCCACATCCCTTCGCTTGCATTCTTAGGAAATGCTTGCTAGGGAGCTGGAAGGAGCGGGTGAAGGACAAGATCTCAGCTGGCGTCCTCCGCATGTGCTGCCCATCTGCAAACCTCACCCACACTCCAGGGAACTTCCCTCCAAGCTAGGAAAAAGGCAGAGCAATTGAGGCAGCGTTTCCCTGACACCAAAGCTTTGTGCTGTGCCCAGGGAATTGTCCCCACCCACAGCACTCTCCAGCCAGATCTCTCCACCAGAAGGTGCAACTACAGAGCTTCAGAACCAATGGACTGTGCAGGAAACCCATGTGGGCAAGCCAGGGTCTCACAGGTTCCCCATGCTGGTGAACCCCTTTTCTGTGCAAGGAGTAGTGAAAGAGTCCTGGAGATTATTTTTATATGCAAATAAACATCCCTTCCTGGTGGCATCTCATGTGATATCCACCTGGCCCCAAAGATGTGAGGATGCATCCACATTTAGCCCTAAACTTCAGCCATGGCTGCCAAGACAGCACCAGCCCAAACAGGATACCTGTGTCCCAACACATGGGATGAGCAACCCATAGAGGACATGAGGACGTGGAGCAGAGATTGGACTCAGCATCACCCTGACGTCCAGCCACAAAAATTTCTCCAATCTTCTATCACCTGAAGCACTCTTCAGTCCCACCCCAAAATTAGCTCTGTGGTTTCCAGCCACAGCAGACCTCCCAAGGAAAGTTTTCCATTACAAGACAGCTTCACATTGGCTGTATCTAAGAAATACTTATTTTCAGCAGAATTATTTCATATAAAACACCCCTCCTTGGCTTTCATCTCTTTCTCAGGGGCCCAGTTAGTCCCACAAGACAGTTCATTCATTCTTGCAAGAACCTATTCCCTTGTAACTGCTTTCGAGGCCACTGATTTAGCTGGTTTACAGGTTACCAGTAGTGTTCAGTGTTTGTTCATGGCTCTTGTGGCCTATTATAAGTGTCCAAGTCCCTCTAGACTGACTCAAACCCACCTAACACACCAGACTTATTCATATCTCCCCAGCTTCCCTCCAAGGCCCGTACAGACAAGTCCCAACAAGGAACAAGGGCAGGTGAGCTGTCCTTCCTTCAGCAGGGACACCTTCTCCTTCATTTGCCAGCAAAGCCCTCCTATAGCTGTTAGCAACATGCAAAAATTGCCTACTGTGCTCTCTGCATGCCTGTAGCCTCCTTCAGGCCTCTCCCTTCTCCTCCTCCTCCTTTGGTTTTTCCATGAAAGGAAGAATCCAACAGTGGATGAGCCACTCTGACATTTTGCTATCATCCAAAAAGCCATTTGTAGAGCTTGTAGAGGAGCAGAAGGCCTAAGGAAGGTTGAATTTGCAGATACATCATGAACTGTACTCTTGGCTATGTCATGTAACAGCAAGGTATTTTTTAATATATATGTATTTCTTTTTTTATATATATATTACATTCTGTAAAATATCTGATGTCAGGTAAGGATGGCTGTCTCAGTCTTCCTCCTGAGAAGAAAATAAAACTTTTGTATGTACCAAGCTTGTGCCCTGTGGCTTTTATTCCAAGAGGAACATGGTCAAGGCTGGTTCCTGATGTCTGCCATGCACGCCTGCACTCCCAGGAGAATCCTCACACCATCCCTCACTCTGACGGCTGCTCAGCCTTGGCCTATGCAGCTTCTTGGGCTGAGACAGACCCTGAGCAGCCCCTGAATACAAATCACAAAAAAAAGGGCAACAGAGGAGATCCTGCCTTCAATTATTTATAGCCTTAGCATATTGCTGAAGATGGGGGTAGTGGCAGGAGCAGAGGGCAGCAACCTGTTTGCTGAAAAGAGCAATTAAATCTGAGTTCAATTGACATGAGGAAAAATATGAGGTATGTGACTTTTGCTTTAAAAGGTGTGAAAAATGCCCACTAGTTGTTGGACTGAGAGCATGTCCTCACAGCAGAGGACCTGCAGTGAGCTCAGATGTGAGCTGAGGCAGGACAAAACTCGTCTGACATCTCTGCATCAGAGACTGTGAGAATCTACACTCTGGAGAGAGCTTAAAATAATGGGGACTGTTTCTTCCCATGTGCCTGTGTCCAGGGCTGGGAGCTGGGTTATTGATCCCTATTTTCCTATGGCACAGAACTGAAAAACACCACCAGGCTCCTCTGGATTGATGGCAGGGAGGAGGGCAGTGGGTCTGGCTCGCTCACAGGCCTGCCAACACATCCAGAGACATCACAGGAGTAAAAGAGCAAAAAAGCAAAATAAAGGCATGGTCCCCTGAGCATTAAACCATCATCTGTAGGATCTGAGCCTAGACAGCCCTGGGGCACATTAAAAAATATTGCTGCCCTTTAACAGATCACTGGAAAATACAGACTCTCCCCGCCTCCCATCAATAGCTCTGCCGGGAAATCCCCGACGCAGCCCAGCCCTCGTCCCCTGATCATGAAGCTGCGGCTGCCGGGTGCCAGCCCCGAGTGCCAGCCCCGAGTGCCCCACGGGCAATGCAGTGGCTGCAGGGTGAGCTGGGAACAGGCAGCCAAGGAGAAAAGTAGGACTAACAATGGGCTTTGCATTTTCTGGCACCTCGCAACCTGCCAGCGTGGTGAGAGCTTCTCTCCAGGGAGACAGGCGTGGAGACAGCTATTTATCAGTCTGGCTGTGGTGAAAAGCCAGCAAAACATCCCTGGGTGAAGTTTTGCCGTCCCTGGCTGTGAGTGCCAGGCACGAGCTGAGAGTCGACTGTAGCAGAGCCCAGTCTCAGACAGACCGGGGGCACAGACAGGACCTGCACAGAACCCACAGAGAGAGCATCCTTCTTCCCTCATCCCCTGGGATGGGCTCACTGTTCCCATGAGAGCTGGAGGCCTGGCCAGGCCAGGAGTGCTTGCTCTGAACCCCAAAAGAGCCAAGAGACACAGAAAGCAGAATTTTGAAGGCAATTTGCTAAGAAACTAGTAATAGGCACAACTGCATGTTGGAAAGGGGTGTCCTGGAAAGGAGCCCAAAAATGAGGCCACAGCTGAGAAGCCCATGTATGCGCAGGTGGCTCTGAGTACTGGGGAGGAGATGAAGGGGCTGCATGAGGGAGGGGACATGCTTGCACAGGATGAGAACACAGGCAGGCAAGAAGGCTGCAGTGAGGAGGGGACCAGGAGTCAATGAGCATATTCTCACACGGCCATAGATGGGGGAGCATGACAGGTGTGTAAAAGATTTACAGGGGAGCAAGAGGTCGGTCTGCCCTTGTAAAAGAGCAGAGAGACTCAAGCAGGAAAATAAGGACCCCTGCAGGGATGTAGTCTCCACCGGAGTTGGCATCTCAGGCAGAGGCAAGGGAGATCCCACTCAGTGTCTGGGTGTTAGGGGAGGCTGCAGACAACCCAGACGTGGTAACTGGGGCTGGGGAAACCTCAGCATGTAAAGAAGAGTGCTATGAAAATGGCCCCAAGAAACCTGGCCATATCTTTGCTTCTTGACATAAGGCCGGCGGGGAGGGGGCGGGCTGCTCCCAGCCCAGGAGGGAAGGAAGCTGGTCCAGGCTGCAGGATCAGCCTCCTCAGGGACAGCGCCGGCAGAGCCGCAGCAGAGGCACTCACCAGAGCCACTCTTCCACAGAGCAGTGCCGTACCCCGCAGGATGGGCTTGGCGGGGACCATGCTACAGGGAAGCAGCTGGTCACAGAAACAGGACGGAGGACATCCCGTCAGCGTGCGGGGGAACGCTGTCCCGTCCCACTGCTGGCGGGTCACCGGTCCTGGGGTTCCCAGAGCAGTGCCAGAGGATCTCCAGCTCCATCTGGTGGCTCCACGGACAGGGCCGCTAGGCGCTGGTGAAGGGAAGAGTTGGTGCGATAAAAGCAGGTCAGAGCACTTAAAAAACCAAATCCACACGGCGTCTGGACCACACAGCGTTTTCTTGTTATATTCATTTTTTTAACCTATAGTCTGCAGGTTGCATAGATGAGAATACAGATGAATCTTACAATAGCATAAAAAGCAGCATAAAGGACCCTTCAGGATACAGCACGGAGGAGAGGACAGCACCTGAGAAGCTGCACAGCCAAGGATTGATGCTGTGAGCCAACACTGAGTTTGGTTATTTTTTTCCCTTCAGCCCATCATTCTTCCACTAATTCAGCCATAAAATCCTTTATATACCCATCTTCAGGATTAAATCACTTGCAAAGCCAGGAGAGGAGGGATACAGCTGCCTCCGTGGTTCTGCAGGTCTGCTACTTGTTGGACTATATTGACAGACAGGCCTAAAACCAATTTCAGTACCCGAAGTAGTTTGGGGGTTGTTCAATTCAGTTCTTGCTATTCAGGTAAGCAGCAGGTCCCCTGGTGTCTGTGTTTCAGCTCCTCTACCATGCAGATAGTGCAAAAATCCCAGAGAAAAGAGCAGAGAAGAGGGACCCATGAATGTGTTAGAAACCCCCACTTACTCACAGCGATCAGCATCCTAGCACAGCAGATGCCTGGGGCCACTGAAGCACAGTAAGCCAGGAAGCTGATGGAGTTAATAAAGTCATTCACCAGCCAGGATCACTGGCCAGCCTCTTCGTGAGAGGTATCAACCAAAAATAAAAGCTGTGATGAGAATGGTGCAAGCACAAGGAGTGCTGTCTCCTAAATTGCTCCTAAACCCATCCAGGGCTCAGCAGTGAGCTGGTGACTGCATGCTCATCACTGGCACCTCACTTCCCCAGGAAAAGGCTGTGTCTCCTGCATTCTCCTGTGGCCCCATGGAGGTGGATTTCCCATGGCATCCCTGGTGTCCCCAGTGCACTTCCAGGTGACAGCCCTCACAATGCTCTCTCACAGGGCACACCATGCCCCCCACCACCACTTGCTCACCCCAGGATCCTGGAGAAGACAGACTTCGGCAACTATGGTTGTGTTTGAGGCTTGTGATGTACCAGCTACAGGCTACTTCTAAAGTTCATTCAAGTTTCTCTGGTTTAGGTCTTGCCAGCAACCAAGTACAGCACAGCCTCTCACTCAGTTGAACCACCCTGCCCCAGTGGGATGGGGAGGAGAATTGAAAAAGGGTAAAGTCTGTGAGTTAAGAACACTTCAATAATTGAAACAAAGTAATTATTAATAATAATAACAATTGTGAACAGAGAGATAAAGAGAGAGAGACATAATAAAGACATGAGATGCACACTACAGCTGTTCACCACCCTCTCGCCAATGTCCAGCCCATTCCCCCAGAGCAATCAGCCCCTCCCACCCAACTCCTCCAGTTCTGGTCAGCTGTTCTGGCCGTGCTCCCTCCCAGCTCCTTGTGCACCTGCTCCACAGGCGGAGCAGGGGAAACGGAAAAGTCCTTGACTTAAAGCACTACTTGCAACAATTAAAACATCAGTGTGTTATCAATTTTTATTTCCATATTAAATCCAAAGTGCAGCGCTGTAACAGCTACAAAGAAGAAAATTATCTCCATCCCAGCTGAAACCAGGACACGACTCGTTTTTCTGGGCCAAAGTTGTAGCCACAGGACATGCTGTGCCCACGAGTAAGTTCTGCAGGAGCCCAGTTCCCCCACAAGGAAGGTACAAGTCAAGGTGTTAGGCTGCATGGGATCAACGCATTTCCTCCCAACCTAATGACACCCACAAGGTCCCTAAGGCCCTGCAGGGTGAAGTAGCAGAAGACAAGAATCTGCATCTTCCCCTTTTGCCCAGACCCTGTAGCCCAATATTTGCAATTTCCTCATAACTGGGGCATAGACTTTGGACTTTCTGCCACAGCCTTCTTGCACTTGCCACGTTTGGGCACCCTTTGCCCCCTCTGCAGGGTACTCAGATGGCTGGCCAAAGGCAGGGCAGACTGGGGATGTGCCTCCCTGGAAGGAAAGCTCTGCTAGGAGATAAAAACAGCCCCCAATTTCCCTCCGAGATGCCCACACACACGTAGAAAATGCTTTCGAGAAATTAAAAAGAACAAATGCATCCTTGGGCTGAGGAGAAGGGTCTTGTTTTATTCCTGCAAGTAATTAACCTCATCCTGTACATGGGGTAGCTGAGAGATTCATCCTCATACAGAATATGTCCCATAAGAATCCAGCAGACCCATCAGCCTTCCAGAGGCTGTGGGACAAGGTGCCTGGTTGAGGCATCCCAATGTGTTCCCATGCCACCAGGAGCTGAGCCAAGAGCAAGGGCTGATCTCAGGTACCCATTTTTCCAGGCAGTTCATCAGATTCCCAAGCCATCACCCCAGTTCCTCTTTGCAATCCCCAGGTTCCTCTACCTCAAAGTGAAATAAAGCACAAGGAAGATGATCAGTGCTAAGACACAGAGCAGAGAGCTGCTGATGCAGCAGCAGTGATTCCAGGGGAAGTTGCTATTGGAGGGTGAGGGGTGGTGGGTCGAGGTTGCATGGGGCCTCAGACCCTGGTGTTTCAGGGTCTGAGAGGTCCTGGACACATTTGCATTCCAGGCATCCCATGCTGGGGCTGGCTGCAACTTAGTGCAATGGGTCCAGGCCTTGTCCCCACCAATCAAGGGCTTACGGTCATCTGATCCCAGGGACAACCGCGACCCAGTGCAATGGCTCCTGGCCCCCCCTACATTTCTCAAGGACTTCCAGACATCCAATGCCCAAGCCAGCTGTGACTCAGTGCTGTGCATCCTGGCCTTGTCCTCATCCATCAAGGGCTTCCGGGCATCCTGTGCTGGGGCCCTCTGTGACCTGTTGCAAACGCCAAGCTGGCAAGCCTCGCAGTGGGCACAATCATGTGGCCCTGTCACCGGTGTATCCACCACGACTTCCAGGAGGTCAGAGGGCTGGACACGTTTATTGTAGAAATACTGGAGGATCTTTATCACCAGGTTGTGCAGAATTGTCTCTGTAGTCTCCAGGCTGAAGTCAGGATACTCCAGCTGGGAGTTGGGGCAGTGCCGGCATTTCTGGCGAAAGATTCGCATCTGCACCATGCCCCAGCCTTGGCAGGGGCACATGTGGAACAGGATGTGCACTTTGGCAGAAGACCACTCATGAAAACACTGGGAGCACTGAAACCTGGCAGGGCAAAGAGGAGACCAGCTCATCTCAGGCACCCCATGCTGAGCCAGAGGCTTTCAGTGCAGTCAGGAGGGACGAGGGTTAACACAGATTATGGAGTAACTTTGCTCATGCAAGCTTTACACCAAACTGTCTTCCCCTAACAGCATGATGCCAGTCTGAGAAGTTTACCACAGATGTGACCTGAGTGTGGGCCCAGCATTAAAGATTTCAGAAGCCAGGCTGTCTGCTCAGATCCTGGCCCCACTGCCAAAAGCAGGGGCCCTTGGGGTGCAAAGCATCAGGCCCCTATTTGGGATTCCAGTCCCTCTCCCATGCTGGCTCATCACAGCTCAGCAGAAAGCCAGCATCAAGCCCAAGACTGGGTAAGACAATAAAAATAAGCAAAATAGAAGGAAGGTGTGGGTGGAGGGTGCAGGGCAGGTGAAGAGATATCTTGAGGAGCAAAGAGGTGTGCAGCCTACAGCTCTCCATCTTGCATTGGGGCTGGCAACCAAGGTTTCCATTTGCTGCCACACAGGCAGGGTGCCTGAACAATACTCAGGGTGGAAATGTTTGGGATGGGGCTTCTCATCAGCAATGCAGAGCCACAGCCTCTCTCTGCTCAACGCCCCGCAGCCTGGTGCAGGTGCAGGGGCTGCTGAGGCATCACCCCATATCCCAGCACACAATGGTTCTCCCTGTCCTCATCCTCTAGATGCAAATCCAGATTTGGTTTTAGTGAGGTATAACTCACCCTACTTGCTGAAGGAGCTCTTTTCATCTTGACAACAACATGGAGAAATTCTGGCCAAATAGCAGCTGCCCTTTGGCCCTATGGAGCTGCTGAACTACTCTCCCCTCCAACTCACATGTTTTCCAGTTTGGCAATAACCTACTGAGATTCAAACAAAAATGAAGAAACCCTTCACAGCCTCATCCACCTCCAAACTCCCCTTTTTGTTCAAAAAACTGTTTCCTGCAAGCAAATTTTGAAAAAGGAAAAGATCCACATGACAACTCATCACCTGGTCCCACTCCAACAGGGACTGTCAGCAGGCCCCTACCTCCCAAGAGCACGGCGCTGCACAAACTCCCTCCAGCCAGGCCTGCAGGCCTGCACCTGCAGGGTATCATCCTCCATAAGTGTCCACGGATCTGTTATCTTCATTTCTTCAATCTTCGCTGCAAAAATGTCCTGCCACGTGCCCATAATTCCACTTGAAGCGGGGGAAGATGTAGTGACCAAGCCTGCAAGTCAAGTTTGCAGCTTTTAATTGCTAATACACATGTCCAACTGACTTTTCCCTGTACTTTTCCTCTTTGTACAATGTTTTTGTGCTTGGACAGGGGAACCTTTGGTCCTGCATGAGCAGCACCGCCCCATCCCAATCTCTGGGTCAACAGTTTCTGCTGATACTGCACCAGGTCTTGGCCAGGTGAAATGTCCCCCAAAGCAAGGACAAGGTGGGTTTCCTCAATATATATATACAAGAACCCCTGACCTTGGAAAGCCACAGTGCTGTTCTGTAGGTAGAAAGACTGTAAATAAAACCCCCTGACAGGCTGCCCATGCCCATCACATTCATGGCAGTGGGGAGAACTTAGAGATATTTGCCCGGCTTAGGAATACTGAAAGCGAAACCCATCGAAAATGCAGACTCAGCAGCTGATAAAGCTCCAGATAACCCTATCTCTCTCAATAGCTGCCAGCACCCATGGGCTATTTTTACCAACTTTCAGCCAATTTGAGCAGAAAAAGGCCTAACATGAAACTGCAGGGTGGAAAGTTGGGGAGGACAGCATGGTATGTAAAACCAAAAGAGAGGAGGTGTGCTCTGAGCTGAGAGCACCCAGGCAAGGTATTAACAGTAGGGCTGGGGCCACCTGCAGCCCTCTGCCTCCCAGCTCACCCCTCTCGAGTGCACAGGTCCCCCAGGAAATCCCATGGAGAGCAATGCTGTACGGAGAGCAGGTTAGATAAGATGCCAAATGACAACAGGTCTTGAGTTTGAGAAAGATCTTGGTAATACAGGCTTAGCTCCAGACAGTCCATGTAGGTAAATCCCAGGAACCACAACCTGGCAGGGAGGCTCTGATCTTTGCTGCTGGAAGGGAAAAGCCAGCAAGTTGTTTGTACAAAGAGCCCTATAGCACCTTCATAACGTGTGCTGCCCCTCCTGTGAGAGCAGAGGCAGGTGACAAGACACCAGGGCAGGGCAAACCTTCAGCTTCCACATTTTCCTTCTCTGAGGTTCCTTCCACTCTTAATTGACACTGTGACACCATCATCTGGAGCAAGACTGAAAGGAAAGAAAATACTTGGAAGCAGAAAAACCAAGACAATGTCTTCAGGAGGCTTTTGAAGAGGTAAAAAGGTCTAACCTATGATAGACCCTGAGTCACCCCTTTGCTGAGACCCCTGTCATGGGTTCATTGAGACCTACTTGGGCTGGGGCAGTGAACTACAAACAGGACAGTGAAAGAGGGATCATCCCACCAGTGTTTTCAGTGTTCACAGATGGGAGGTGGGGGACAGCTGGTGCATGAGGAGGAAGAGACGAAGCAGAAGATATTCCCAGCCTACTCTCATTCCTTTCCCTGGGGCACCCATATTTATAGGTTCATTATAGAAGACCCCTTCATGTACCCTGCCACAGAGGGGTCTTCAGGGCTGAAAATCTTATGGTGCAGAAGGTGGAAGCTAAGTAGGGAAAGGGTTGGCCTCACAGCTGGCATCATGGCCCAGCATGGCCAGTGGGGACTCAGTCAGCAGCACAGTGACCAGGATGGAGCCCCCACCCTGCAGCATCTGCCTGTCCCCTTGACCCCTTCTGTGTTATTGTCCAAGATTTACCCTGGGGGGTTGAATGCAGCAAAGACCTAAAGGTTTTGACACCTTCCCTTTACATCTAGGGCATGCCTGTGTTAAACACCTCCAGCTATTTTGAGGAAGAGGAGCCCCCTGGGGACACAGCCCTGTCTCCTGACACTCTCTTATTCACCCAAACACCAAAACAAACCGATCTCTTCATCTGGGGGATCTGTGGTTTCAGCCCAGCTCTTCCTCCTTGAGGCTGCTGATGCGCTGATGCAGGGCAGAGGGATTCTCCCCACGGGACAGGCACCACTCCCCACACTTCCCACCCCAGGGGCCAAAACACTGCCCCTCTGGCACAGTGCTCAGTGGGGATACAGTGGCATACCTGGTGTGGGAACAGGTCCCTGCTTTCAAAACCTGGCTGTGATGGAAACCAGTGCCCTATTGCGTCATGGCAACACAACTCAAATCGCGACCCACAGTGTGCTGAGCCCTCACAGTCATCTCTGAGACAGCCAAGTTCTGGTCCCTCTATTAAAGCTTTAGACTTGCTTTTACTAAAGGGACTTTCCTAGAACAACCCACAGAGACGAAATTGCTTTGACATCCTGTTCCATTTCACACACACCTCCTGGCTCTGCCCAAGCGCCTTGCTGCTTGTCAGTACCTGCCTGGAAACAAAAGCTGTTCCTACAGGATCTCCCCACAGCCTGGCCTCAACAGGGAGCAGGGACAAGCTATGTCCTGCACACAGGATGACCTTGTTGGGCTGGCAGCCCTTGCCAGGGTCAAGGGCTGACAGACCCTGCCAATCCTCTTCATTCCAGCATGCTGGTCATGGCTTCTCTGTGGGATGCATGAAGGAAGCACACAAGGTGCAGCCTGGGTGGTAATTTCCCTGCAGGTTTTGCACAGCACAAAATTATTTTTGACTTGAGCTCCCACTCCTGGGTAAGCTGCCTCTGTGTGTGCAGGAATGTTCCCTGAAGTTCTTTCTCCTCCTCTTCATCTCTCACTATGTGTCAGCTCCACATTCCCCACTCCTCCAGCCAAGGGACAAAGTGCCCACATTGCTCATAAGGACCCTCCTTGGCCCACATGCACCCCATTCCTGCTGGGACATTGTCGGGGTTTCAATCTGAAACCGGGCAGAAACACCAATTCATGTTCTGGTTCGGATTTGTCAATCTGAAATTATCTAATTAAGAGCAAAGCAGGCTTAAGCTTAAAAGTAACAAGACTTTATGAACTTAGACTAAAAGGGAAAAAAAACAACAAGAATGAGAATGAAACCTTTAAAACACTCTTCCTCCCCCCAGCTTTTCTTTTCTTTCTAATCAACAATGTACAGAAAACAACACTTAGAAATCTTAGTCAGTTTTCTACCTTTAAAACAGTCTTTCTTTAGTTCACTTAGAGAGGGAAGCACTTCTCGATTGCTATGGAAAATTTCCTCACAAGAAAACAGTTTTCTTGTGGATCTAATCTTCAGGAATAATAGTTGTTTGGAAGATTTGTTTTTATTAAATTCTTCTTATGTTTACAGTTGTGCTTCTGGGCCACATCGATGTACAGGGTTTTATTTTAAAGATAACTCTTCAAAACAAAGGTTCTCTTTATTTATCTTTGGGATCACTTTCACCTCAGCGAACAGAGATTCACTTCTTCTTTCAAGGGCAAAGGGTTCCTATTACTTCATCTTTCTGTTTAACATTTCATGGAATCAAACAGCCCTGTCAACATTTCTTGGAATCAAACAGCCCTGTCAACATTCCTTTGCTCAGGTCTACAATTTCAGCTCTTTTCTCTCTTTCATACTTCTTTATGATTTAAAGGAAATATCTTAATATATTATAGCTAACTACCATAGCTTACCAAAGTCTTTAACAGCTTGAAAGCAGTTTCCCATAGTCCTTCTGTATGGACTTCCACTCTTGACTAACTTTTATACTTCATGTAGTCTTTATACATTTGCATCCAATTTTCTCTCGTTGGAGAGAGGATGGAGGGGTTTTTAAGTTCCCTCTGCACACTGATGCACTGAAAGTTAACAAAGGCGGTGTCCGGCCGAGGCACTCACCCGGAGGATGGCGGCCAGGCTGCAGTCTATGGTGTCATATTACAAAGCCGTGCTGGGGGAACAGATCTCAGGGTGCCCCGGCCCAAAGGGCAGCACTTGCTGGTCTGTTGCAACTGAGGGGGGCAAGCTGGACAGATTCCCAGATCCCTTTTTTTCCCCCCTCGTTCTTACTAGGGTGGCCCAAGCCCACACCATCCCTTCTCCTGTCTCTCTCTGTGCCCAGGGCTACAGCAGAGGCCGAGCCCAGCCGGGGCAGCAGCAGAGCAGAACTCTGCCGGCAAATGTTCTCAAAAGAAGCTGAGCCTTACCTGGCCTTCCCCCCTCCCTCCACTCGGCCCAGGGCCCAGGGGAGAAGTGATCCCTCTCTGACAGCCGGAAGGAAAAAGACCTTCCCGGCTTTGTTTTCTCCCAAAAGTAGTAAAATCTAGAAAGCTACATGCTTTCCCATTAGTCCAATAAAATGACAATCTCAAAACCAGCCAGCTCACTTCCGTGGGCTGGTCGAACTACCACAGAAATCCATTCCTTCCTTTGGCATGGGTCACCCCATACCCTGGTGGCTCCATCCTGCCAGCAGTCCCTAGAAGGGGCAGGAAGGGACATTCGACCCCAGACCCCACACAGGACTGCAGAGAGGAACATCCCCTCAGCAGTGGGGATGCTGTGTCCATGGGCACATCAAGGTTTGCAGGACATTAACTGACATCTAAGCAACAGGGCAGAACCCTAAACACTTCTCACTGCTTGCTTCATACTGAGGCTTTTTCACATTCTGAAGACCTCCCTCATTTTTTCCTGTGCTGAACACATCTAATTCTTTTCCATCCGTCATTCTTTTCCGAAACTTTTGCTCTTTTCTCCAAGTCATCAGGGTGAATTCAATTTCTAACCCTCTACCCAAATACCCCCTACACCCTCCTTCAATAGCATCTTGCTTTCACATGAGCCAGACTTCCTCAAAAAATCTCTGTTGGATTTGTCTGCTGCATGAGCTATTGATCACTGCTCATGGGAGAGAGCTTCTTGAGAATCCATCCACCCACAGTGTCAGAATTTCCCATTTCCTCATTTGCTTATGAGAGTGTAATGTAAGGCAGCACAAAGATAGCATCACTCCCACTTTCCCTATGGTACACAGTCTGTCACCCTAATAAAGAGAAAATGAGGATGGTTTGACACAAGTTCCTGCTAAATCTGTGTTCTAAGCCCTAGCACTGCCCTGTCAGCAGTTCCCTGTCAATTTGTTCCAGCAGTTTTCTTGGTACTGAGGTAGGTTGACTCATCTAGAATTTCCTGGATCCTCTTTTTCTGCTTCCATGATGCAGAGGGTGAATTGGGCATTCATATCCTCCTAGGACATGACTCCATGACAGCTCTTTGTGCCTCAGTCTCCCTCCAACCTTGATGCAGTTGACAGTGAATGTCTGTCACCCTGTCATGGTGAAACCCACCAGCTCTAGGGACAGGCACTGGCTACAGGTTCCCTTCCATGCTGGACTGTCTGCACAGCTGAGCCCTTGGAGCAGAAGGGTCCACCTATCTAAGGGTGGATTTGAGGAAAGGAGGATCAGTTCCTCTGGAAATGGCACTATGCCCAAGCCAGACTGTAGAGAGGGCACATTGCCCCACCATCCTGGACTTCTGGGATGAAGAGCAATTTAAGGGGGAAAATGGATGTGAAGATATGGGCAGGTATCACCCCACATAGGTTTAGGCTCCCTGTTCACCTGGTGAGCCTCTTGATGGTCCCTCCAGGCATAAGGAGCGAGCTGAACCCCCTCCAACAAGGCTCTCCTCCAGTGCCATGGGCAGTGGGTTTGGTCTTGGGACAGAGGAGCAGTCAGGGACAGGGCTCCTGCCTGACCTTCCAAGCCTCGTGCACCAGGATCTGGACTGCCAGTTCCCTCATTGAGCATCACATCCCACCAAAGGGAAGAAGAGAGAGGAGAAGAAACTCTGGAGACAACTCAAAGCAAAACTAGAGAAAGCAGAATGAGGGCAGTAGGAGGAAACGCAGATACTTTGTAAGGCTACAACAGCTCAGTGACTGGTAGGGTGAGACTCTCAGTGGGACAGGATGGAGGAGATGTTGTGGACCCAGACCCCTCAGGACACACCAGAGCTGTGCAGCCTGGCCATAGTTAGAGGTCCAGACACCCCTCCCACCATAGCACCCACCCGTTCCCTCCAGCCTTTCTCTTCCAGAAACAACAGTCACTTTCCCAGACAGTTAAGGCCATGGCAATGCTCCCACGCCACAGTTCCTGATAGACCAGTCCCACCCACAAGACGTCCCATTAACCCAGGGGACAAATAATCCACACACCTGATGTCTTGCTGGACCTGATGAACCTCTCCTAACCAAAAACCTCTGAGACATCCTGGTGACCAGGACAGTGCTCACTTGAAATTGACCCTATTGTCCTACAGCCTGACCACCCCTTCCCCCCCTCAGCATCTGCAATGCCCTGGTGTTCAAGAACAGTGCCTTTCTGCTTCATGGCATGGCTCTTCTCAAAGGCACTGCTACAAAGTGCAGGAGAGGATTTCCTTTCCATCTTCATCTGCCTGCCCAGTTTTCCCAAGATATTGTTTATGAGTTCAGGTTTCTTGAAGAGATGCTTGTGCACATATTGTTCCCAACCACTTTTAATCAAGGCTGGGGTGTATAAAGAGCCAGGCTGCCTCTCAAGCATCATGTAGGAGGTTTTTGCTTGCTTAGGTATGGCCCAAGCACATTGCCACACATCCAGCTTTCTGCAGATGCTGACAGGGATCAGTCCCATCTCTCTGAGGTCTCCCAGAGGGCTCTGGCCATTCCCCATCATCAAGACCCTAGTGTGGGACCAGGGTGAGGCTCTCCAGAGGTCTCAGCTGATGTGTGGTCTCAGGGGGCTGACAGAGCATTTTGGCACTGATGGTGGTGGCAGCCACTCCTCAGGGGAAGTGGTTGCTTTAACGGCCAGACCAGACTGCACAGGAAACGCCGCAGCTCCAGCACCCACAGCCTCCCTGTTGGCTGGTCCTCAGTCCTAGCACAGCAGAAGCTGCAGCACATGGATGGGAGGCCTGAGGGGATGTGTGACTTTAGGAGGGGTGGTATTTGGTACAGTAGCTGTGCAAATCTGGGGGTGTGCGCACAAATTTGTCTGGTGAATTGTTTTCACATCTGTGTGTTCATGAGCATTTGTGAGTGCTTGCACATGTGTGCATGAAGAGCTCCTGCACACAAACACACTCGACTCCCCATTCCCAGAAAGGATGCTGGGGTGTGGGTCCTGACACCCATCTCAGGGTACTGCTGTGTTTGGCCAGCACAGCCAGTGCCATGCCAGGTGCAGGGGAGTATAGCCCATGTCTGTTAGTGCTGGGCATCCTGTGCTCCAGGCAGGGATGGTGTCTGACAGCCTGGAGCATTCCCACCACTCACCTCATGCATCTCTAGGCCCCAGCCTTCCTCCCTGCAAGGGGCAGGATTGCAGTCAGACTGATGGGGATTGGAGGGGCACAGGCACTGCTGAAGGCTGGATGTTCTCCCATCCCAAATGGCAGTGGGAGATGCTTTTGCTACATCTCCAACCCCACTGGATGGCTTGGGAGCCTCTGGTCAGCTGCAGACCACCATCCAACCAGAGAGGAAAGGACTCAGCCCCAGCTGCACCTGCAGGAGTCATAGCTGCAGCCAGGGGATGCAGGAAGTGCTGAAGACCTGGCACCTCTGCTGCCTGAGAGGTAGGATGGAAAGTATGAAGCAGGGTCCACCCTCTTGACGATGTCAGTATTGTGTCTGACGGGAAAGCAAAATGCAAAACTGCTGACTGAGCTCCCACTTTCCTGCTGCAGCTGCCTCCTGCCTCGGTTTTCTGGGTCCTGCTGGCCAGAGCAGATCTCCGAAAGCTGCTGGGGCAAGAAGCAGGGCTGCTGCTGGCAAAAAGCCCCCATGTGCTGAACCATGAACTGGCATGAGTGAATGGCATGGGAGTTACGGCACTGCCCATGGGGGCTACTGGGAGCCTTCAGCAGCACTGGGGACCAAAGGGGGCTCTATACCCACTGTCCTACCCTGAAGAAAAGTGTAAGATATCCCAGATGGATATTTATCCCATCTAGTCCCCTCTGGAAGTATCTCATGGACTTTCCAGTCCCTACAGAGTACAAGATATGGTGCCTGCCTCACCCCTTCCCCCAGTGCCCAGGTTGGCTCCCACGATGCTGCTCTGGTTTTACTGGGGGTAAGGGAGGAAAAAACCTGCTGACAGTTCTGCCAAAGTGTGAGATGCAAGTGATTCTTCTCAGTTTTCACTGAGTTTCACACTCTCCTGGCAAGTCTCTGCTGCCTCCAAAGCCACTCCTTACTGGGGTTTCTCCTCTGTCAAGCAGCTGTCTCTTCTTTCCGCTCTGGTTTCTGGCAGGTAGCACATCTCTTTCAAGAGAGAAAGTGGAAATTTGAAGCCAAAAAAGCTGAACTGAGCACCACGCTGTGAGTTTTGCCCTGGCTGATGGCAGCCAGACCACTGGAACAGCAGGGGTGCTCATCCCCATGGACTGGGTGAGTGCCCCGAGACAAGCCTGATTAAGGGGCAGTGTTGTTTTGCAGCCATGCGTGGGTGACCAGCTCAGAGAGGGGCAAGGAGAAAACGAGCATCGACCTCTCTAAATTCTTAAGAGCAGCTTGCATTTCTCACAGAGAGGCCTGGGAACCACAACAGATGCTGCCACCTCCCAGCTCTGAACTGCACTGCAAGAGCAGTTATTTGCCTGCCCACGCACTTGCCATCAAGAGTCAACAAACTCCTCGGATGCAAAACCCTTTATTCACCCCCATGGCCAGATCTGACTCCTGCTAGAGGAGGGAGGGACACAGAGGTAGGTTTTTCCTCATGCAGAGGAGGAAAATGCCTGGAAACAGTCAGAAGACCGGCTGCCTGCTTCCCAGGGATTTCTGTACAGCAGTACATAGGGCAGCCTCTGCTCCAAGAAAGGAGAAGCTTGCAAGAAGCCTTGGGCTCCTGTGAGCAGCATCTCACAGGATTCACTCCAGTTCTGACCTCCAGCATTTCCTTCAACAGTCATGCTTTGATGGTTCAGACCTGGGGCAGGGAGGCAGCATGGCCACTCCAGAGAGCACTGGGTGGAGGTAGAAAACTGAGGCATAATATAAATAACCTTTGGGACAGACCTCTTAGCATCACTGCTCTGCCCCAGCCCATCCTCCCTTCCCTGACTGAAGAGGCAGCACAAGGAGCACAGCATGCTGTGGGAGCCAACCACAATAACGCTGTGGCCAGAACTGTTCAATATCCAGCAGCAGCATCTCTGTTGCTTTAGTCCTGATATGCTGGATTTTTCCCAGAGTGAGGGACTGGGGCAGCCTGTTCATGCCCACACCCTGGTGAGGAGGGATCCTGACCCTCAGCTGGGCTGTGATGGCAGCTGTCGAGTCCTCTCATCCCGGTGTTTCTTGCCACACTGTGGTGTGACAGGTTTCTCCTCAGGGAAGACGATGGTGGCGTATTCAGTCTGCTCAACCAGCCGAGACCTGGAGGGCACCGGGGTGTGCTGCTCCCTCTGAAACTCCAGCACACCATAGTCCACTGTGGATACAGACACCACGGGGGGCTTCTCTTCCTTCTGCAAGGTAACCCCATCGTGATGGCTCAAGACCCAGAGGTACCCACCATCCCCAGCATAAGCTCCTTCTTAAAGCAAGTGCCAAAATCAGCTCTGAAGCATCCTGGGAGGGTGAGAGTGATACACAGCAGAAAGATGCACAGACCTGGGGTAGAACATGCACAGAGAAACCACATCATGAGCCTTGGGGTATCAGCTCTCTGCTTCTGCAGGCAGGCTGGACTCTGCCTGCCTGGCCATGGAAGGCAGGGCTGTGCTAGAAGCCCTTCTCCCACCCCTTCCTTGGGCTCCAAGGTGACATGATGTGCAGAAGAAGAGCCTAGGGCTGAGTTTGCTCAGCCCAGAGAGGAGAGAGCAAAGGGCAGCCTACTCATTGCCTTCAGCCATCTAAGGAATGGGATTGGAGAGAAGATGGAGACAGATTCCTCCTAGAGTTGTCTAGCTAAAGAGAGAGGAAAACAGGCACCAGCTCAGCAAAATTAATTTTAGCTTGATGTATTGGAGGGAAACATGCTCCCATTTTCTACAGCAACACAATCCACTGTCATAGTGGTAGCCTAGCACAGTAGCCTGCATAGTATAGTGCATATAGCTACATAGCATAGTAGCCTGCTTTGAAGAGGAATTGGACTAGAGAGTCCCATCCTATCTTGGGTAGTTTAATTTTGATTTTGTGATGGGGCTGTGCTGCTGCAGGTGCAGAGAAGCAGTTGTAGCTGTGCAGAAAAGATGAAGCAGCAGCAGAGAAGACAGAAGAAGTGAGATGCTTGTGAAAAGTTAATAAAGGAGGGCCCAGCACCCTCCTCACCCCAGCGATGCCATGGTGCTCTTCTGCAGCACAGCAGGGTGACAGAGGCGAAAAACTCACCACTGGCATGTTTTCCCGTGGTGGTTTCTGCACATCTGCAAAGTAACACACTTGGTTAGAGTAGGTTTGTGTGCCATGTAAGCTGGCCCAGCCCCACCCTTGTCCTAAAGAGCACTGGACACTACAATCTTTTCACCACATATCCTCCTTGCCCACAGGGTCTAACACCGTAAGAATTACAAAGACAAGTGAGATACCAGCCTGGTCTAGGGTCTAATTTGGATTAGTGGAGTGCAGCAGAATTCTCTGTGAGAGTCCCTGGGATGCCCTGTGCTGCGGCAGGGTGAGGAGCTCCAAAGGTACCTCCCACCTCCAATGGGAGGGATTCAAGTGCACCATTAAGGCACCACACTAACAAGTGGTGTAGAGCCACTGTGCAATGTCTGGGGGTTCTACAAAGGGAAAGCAGAGCTCAAAGCACCCCTCTCCCCCGGGTATGGAGATATCTGTCCCACAGGGGTATGTCACAGCTGAGTTTAGCACATTAAACCAGTCCATGTACCCCAGGCAGCTGCAGACATCTGGCTGATCCAGGTCCCAAATTGGGTTTGCATGGCCTCTAGGGGAGTCATACCTCCTATCCTGTACATGAAGGTGAGATAGCCAAAGATCAGCAGCACAACCACTCCAGCCAGCAGGAGGATGCCCAGGAGCACGGCCTTGATGTGCTCTGGGGAGTTGCCTTCCTCCATCTCTGGCTCATCAGTGGCATTCATCTGTGGGGCTGCTGCAGTAGCCATTCAAAAAAGGAGGAAGAAAAGAGCAGGTCAGGAGTGTAGCATGACCTCAACAGTCCTTGTGAAAGGCAGCAAGGGAACATGGGGGCTGTCCTCAGAAAGGGCTCAGTGCCAGGTCAGCTGTCATAGTCCCATTACTTCTCCAGGGTGCAAAGGAGGGGGCACAGGGCAGGGCTGTGCTCTCCTGACCCATGTCAGGTCCTCTGCCAGCAGGTTACTGCCCGCCTTAAGCCCTGGAGCTACAATATGCTTGGGACCCATACCCATCATCTCAGCCCTAGGCTGACCTGTGACTATCAGCCGGGACCGTTTGCTCTCCATCACTTTATCGGGCTCAAAGAAGGTGATCAATCCACAGTAGTAGGAGCCTGAGTCATTCTGGTGGAGGTTCAGGATGTCAATCTCAAAGAAAGGAGTGTGATTGATGAACCGGTACTTCTCTGTCTCTGTCATGGGCTTGTATCGGCTGATCTCAGCAGTTTTTTGGGGTTGACTGTGGTTGGACTCCTTGTACCAATTGAGGCTGTACTCTGAACCAGAGTCATTCTCCATGGAGATATTGCAGAAGAAGGTGGCTTTGTCACCTTCATGGAGAGTTAACACTTCTGGGAAGATGGTCACTATTTGGGAAAGAAGAAACAAGGAGAAGATGGTTACAGCAGGCAGGGGTCTCAGAACAGCCATACCCCTGTCTTGGAGCCAGGGATGCAAGCTCAGTCCACATCTGGGGCATTGGCAGGTACATCAGCCCATATCTCTTCAATTCCAAATATGTGCCTGCTGGCTGGAGAGGGAGTCTCAGAAGTAGTAACTGTACTCTGAAATGTTTCCAGCAGACCAAATTGTGCTCTGGGCTACCTAAAATTAACACTGAACACCTGTACTGGGGAAAACAGACTTTGGGCGTTGTATTATTTTTAAATATATGCTGTATTGTAATGTCTGAGTCATCCTCTTTCCAGATGAGGCTGATTCTGAAAGTGAGCAGAGGGACAGAGTCCCAAGTCAGGGCAATGGCCTGTGGTGCAGCCCATCACATGCCAGGCTGCCTGCTGGGAAGCTCTGGCTCTCAGAGCAAGCAGGGGCTGCCTATGGCACAGTATTTGTCATCTCCAGCCTGAGACCACCTGACAGGGCAGAACGACCTGGAGCTTACAGTACCATCCCTTTCCAGGCCTGTTCCCTCCTTATGTGTGCGTGGGCAGCCAGGCCCTGGGGCTCCAACTGGGCTTGCCAGGCTGTTCCCAACACAGAATGCAGTCAGACACAGCCACGGGCTCCTCGGCTTTAGCGCCAGCCCTGCTGCTTCACCTCATTTCCCTGCCCATTATCCAGGCGTCTTCATCCATCCTGCATGGTGGGAATGCTGCGAACACGGGCCAGGCACACAATGTCCTGCTTCAGCCAGTCCCACACAGCAGAACGTGGCAGCTGCTGCATTCATTTCTGTTCAGAGCAATGAAAAGTGGGAAGAAGCATTTTTCACATGGGCCACCTGACCAAGCTATTCAAACTACCACGGCTTTGAAAAGTCCCTGTCAAAGGAAATTTACCTTCCCTTTTCTGAAATGACCACCAATAGCAGCCCAGGGCTTCCAGGCAGAGTCAGAAAGCCCTTCCAATTCCCCCCATCCGCCACTCTGGCCTGAGGCCATAGGACCATAATGTCAGCATCACCAACCAGAAAAGGAACTTGAAAATTCTGTGAATAAATACAAGATCAGATGGAAAACTGGGCTAAGAAATGAGGGATGAAACCAAACAGGATGAGGAAGGAGAGAAGTGCCCCAGTTCCTGCAGGCAGCACTGGCTGTGGCAGTATCCACATCAAGAGATGGAATTTTTGCTATGTTTTGGATTTCTTGTGCTCAACAGGAAATATTTGGCACATTCAGGGCTTTATTTCATACAAGTGCCAATGCCAACAATGAATGAAGCATTCAGAGGACTTCTGAAAGTAGATGTTGGGTTTACATATTTTCCTGTATCTTCCCAGCTCCAGAGGTAACTGCTGCTCCAAGGGATACTCAGCCCTCTGACCACCCTCAAGGCAAAAAATACATGAATCCACCAAAGAAACAGTGGGCTGGAGGGAAGAGGAGACACAGCTTCACCAGAGCTCTTGCTCACCCTGCCCAGACTCATACCTTCCCTTCAACCTCTCCTTCTCCCACAAAGTTCACCCAGAGCAAGGACTCTGGATCCCTCAGGATCAAGTACAAACCACGAGTTGCAACCCAAGGGCACAGACTGAAGCAATAAGAGCTAGAAAGAAAACCCAACACCCCACTGGCAAACCCATAAGTTCAACACCAAACTCCAACCACTGCCACTGTGTCACAACATAGCTCTGGTGTCGGCACTGTGGGCTGGGGACCTGTCCCCTTCTCCATCCTTTAATCCCATTTCTACCCCAAGAATCTCCAAGTCCTTTGCTTCAGCTGCACATACCCAAAAGCTTTGGGTTTTCTGCCTTCTTGATGCCAGAGCTAATTTTTACCTACAAATCTCCCAGCCCATTTTCCACCAGCTGCAAATGACAGTGAACCTGTCACACTCCTGTACCTACCCTGGCGGCAGCAGGTCAGCATGGGCCCCCAGCAGAGCAGGATGGCACAGAGGTCAGCCAGGGCCACCTCCACGCTGCCCCGCATCCTCTTCAAGGTACCTGGGGCCATGGTGAGCTGCTCTGTCCCCTGCCCAGGCAGGCGGCAGGTGCTGCGCCGTGTGTGCTGTGCCGCTCCTGGCTCTCTCAGTGCTTCCTTCCCCCCAGCGGCACCTTGTTCTCTGTCGTACAGAGCAAGGGCTGCGTGGAAATGAAACGTGCCCATCTCTGCCCCAGAGGGAAACCCGGGCTGCCTCCCGCCCCCAGCTTCCTCCCCACAGAGGCAAGGATCAGCTGAACCAGACCAGGCCCCTTCCACTCCCTGCACGCTCCTCACATGTTCCCACGCAGGTCCCCAGCTGCCAAGCAGCAGGGACAGGCACCCCTGAGCCTGCACCCTTTTGGGGGGAAGCTTCCAGGGATGGAGGAGGCAGGAGCCATAAGGGACATGTCCTCAGCGCTGAGCCTGGCCCATAAGTAAAAGCAGTCTTGGGTTCCCAGGCATCCACAGGTGCTCCCACTGGGTGCCCAAGGCAGTGGGGTTGTGGGACATGCAGAACAGGGTAGATGGGGTCTGAGCAGCCATGGGGCACCTATTTGTAGTCTGCTTCCACCAAGATGGGATGGGACGGGAGATGAGGGGAGGAGGACGAGGTTTGCCTCCTTAGGTATGTTTCTTCTCAGATTTGAAGAGAGCAAGAGCAGGTGGCCAGGGCCAGGCTGCTGTTATCGGGGTGACATTTGCAGAAGACTTCTGTAATCTTTAACCATTCATGCTCCCCGCTCACCACACTGACTAATTCTAGCATAGGAAATAACCAGCGGTGAAAGCACGCTCCTCCGCTTCTCTAGAACATAGCTCCAGTGCCCCTCAATTTTGGAAAGTGTCAGGGGAAAATTAATAACTGGGGAGAAGGATGTGATTCTAATGATGACTTCATTATTTTTCCAAGCTTTCAGAAACAAGCTGTGGGGTTGGGGCTTGCTGACCTCACTTTCAAATGTGTCCCTGGGAGGCGAGTGGGCTAGGACAGCCACCCCAAATTTCATAGAATCATGAAATCACAGAATCACTGAGATTGGAACAGACCTCTAAGACCATAAAGTTGAGCCATTAACCAATACCACCAGGATGGCCGAACTGGGATCGCCAAAGAGAGGCTTCTGAGCTGGGCCAGACAGGGCTCACCCTGGGAGTCTGGCTCAGTCCAGCCTGTCTTGGCCCTCTTTGCCAGTCTCCTCCTGGCATTTCAGCATCATTCCTTTCTCATGAGCTGCTGGCAGTACTTGAGCTGCAGAGCAAGGCTGACTACTGTGCCCACCTTGTCACTGCTCTATGCCACCTGGCCAGAAGCCACTATGCTGCTTGGATGGGTAGCAAAGGGAGTGGTCTCCACCATGTGCAAGGGTGCACGTGGGTTTTGACTTGGACATCACCTCTTCCTTCATAATTTCCCGGATTCCCACTAAAAAAAAAACTCTGACTAAACTAAATTAATTAAACTGAACTCCAGGAAACACGGAAGATGTCAGCAAGGAGGCTTTTCCACCTTGTGACTTTATGTCACCAAATAGTGACACCAGGCATTTGGGCCAGGTGTGAGGAGGCTTGTTTGGCACTTGCTACATGTTTTGGTTTCTAGATGTGGAAGATGAGATGGGTATCACCACCAAGATCACAACTCAGCAGGCCAGGGATAGGCAGGAAAAACTGGCTCATCCTCCCCACCCCATGCAGCAGCAGCGGAGGGCTGATTAGAATCATAGCACGAATTGCTCAAACTTTCCAATGCACACTTGAAAGTGGCATAAACTGGTACCCAGGGTGGGGAGGCTGCCATGTCCACGAGAAACCAACAACGGCAAGATGCCCTTTTCTCTGAAAAAAAAAAAAAAAAAAAAAAAAACAAAAAAAAAAAAAAAAAAAAAAAAAAAAAAAAAAAAAACAAAAAAAAAAAAAAAACAAACCCACAGTGATGAAAAGAATAAAAGAAAAGATCAAACTGCTAGGAAGTTGCTGTGGAGGAAAGTGAGGTGAGCAGCAGTGCCAGCCTCAGGTGTCAGTATTGCAGAGGAGCCTGGCCCCAGCCCCATAGCAGCCATGGGGCTTCAGGCAGGATTTGAACCCTGTCTGCACCCTGCCAGACCAGCACAGCTCATGCTGGCTCCTCCACCAGGTTCTCCAGCACTAAGGAAAACAGCCTGGCTCCAACAGGGATGCAGCTCCCTGCTCATGGTGGTAAGTCCACTCCATCCCAGTGGGGTGGATGGTACATCTTGGGGTTTGCCAACATGGTCATAAAATGGTCCTTCGGTGCTTAAAATAATATAAATTCTTTCTGTGGTCTGGAGCGTGGCAAATTGCATAGGACAGTCCTTTTCTATTTGGCCACCAAAAGATGAAAACAAAATCTAAAAAGAAAGTAGAAGCAGAAATGAGAAGACAGTTTGTTCTTTAAAACTAAGAAATAGCAATTTCAGCAAACACATCGCACCAGTTCAATGGAGCACAAATGTCATGGTTTTTCTCCAACCAGAAGCTGATGAGTTCCATCAACACAGCTGTGACCCTGAGGAGGGCCCGCTCTTCTGCAGCCATCACTGTTGGGACACACAGCTATCACCTGAGCACCCACCTCAAAGGGTTGAGTGTCAGCCCCAAAATGGTTTAAAAGCATCTGGGGTATTTAAGGAGCACTGAAAAATTGGAAGAAGAAAAAGAAAGCTGTGATCAAACATCTCGGATGGAGCTGACTAAAGCCTAGAGCTGGATGAGCTTGAAGTCCAGGGAAAGCATAGCTTCCCAAATGAAATAGGAAACACAAACTGCCACAAAAAGATGCTGAGGAAGAGAAGCCCACACGTTCCAAAGATCCTTCCCCTAACGGTTTAACTGAATTCACATCTGTGGGTCTGACCCAGGCACGAGCCAAGCAGCTGGGGTGAGAAGAGGAAACGGTTAATAGTGTTTGCAAATAAATACAGTCTTGAGGTCTTTCAGATGCTTCTCAGAAATCATGAAGGTCTCTGCAAATGATTTGCATGAGCAGCAACATCTGACCCTGTGGGGACAGGCAGCGTCCTGTGGGTGTGAGTAAGCAGCTGTAAGCAGTAAGTAGAGAGATGGAACAGAGAACGAAACTGTTCCTTTAACAAGCAGAAACCTGCAAGGCCTGGGAAGAGCAGTGGTAACTGTGATGGGAAGGTGCCACATGGGTATGGAAAGGGACCAGTGTCACCTCCAGCATGGCAGTGAGTGTTCCTGCCAGCAGGCAGAGCTGACACCCAGCCCAGTGGTACTGAGGACTCTGATGGTCCATCTCTAGCAAGAGGAACTGGTAAAGTCTGTGGAAATTAGGAGCTGCTGCTGCTGCTCAGGGTATCAGCAACCCATCCATTCTCAGACTAGGCTGGGGCAGGATCTGGCACCAGTTGGGATATGCCTGTGCATCCTAAGCAAAACTCCACAGCAGCACTGGCTGTGCCCTCACGCTGTTTCCATTCGGAGCTGGGTGAGGCACACAGCGGTGTCATCTGCTGCACGTGGGAAGCACAATCGATCGCAAAGATCGCTGCTTCAAGATAAACTGCAGAGGAAATAGAATGTCAGCTTCTCGGCAGGGACTGCAGCACATGCAGCCTTCCTTGGACACACTGTGCAGTTATGGGCAGGGAAAAGGGCACAAGGGGTGGGATTTGGGGAAGCAAGAATTTTAGGCCTTTATGAAGGATTCAGAAGTTGCTGGAGGAAAGGAGCAAGGCTGGGATGTCCTCCCTGATGTCTGGGATGTGTGGTACAGAGGCAGGAAGGGAGCTCTCCAAGCCCGGGCAAGGGTGAGTGCAGGGGCTGTGGCTGCCGGCTGGTTTGGGGCAGGAGGGGGGCACCGGGAAGCACCCAGTGAGGCCAGGCTGTCTTACCCCACTCTCACCCCATCATACCTCCAGCCACACCCCAGGCAGCCACCTCTTCAAACCCTTTAGTTACAGAATCACAGGATCAGTCAGGTTGACCTCTGAGATCATCACATCCAACCTGTGACTGAGCACCACCACGACAACTACACCATGGTACTAAGTGCCCCGTCTGGTGGTTTTTTAAACGCCTCCAGGGACCGTGACTCCACCACCTCCCTAGGGAGTCCATTCCAATATTAATCATCCTTTCTATGATTAAGAAATTCCTCTTAATGTCCAACCTAAAGCTCCCCTGGAACAGCTGTGTGGTCTCATCCTGTTGCTGGTTGTCTGGGAGGAGGGGCTGAACCCCAGCTGGCTGCACCCTCCTTTCAGGGAATTGTAGAGTGACAAGGTGCCCCCTGATCCTCCTTTCCTCCAGACTAAACAGCCCGAGCTCCCTCAGCCGCTCCTCACAGGATTTGTGCTCCAGACCCTTCCCCAGCTCCACTGCCCTTCTCTGGACTTGCTCAGCGTCTTCTACAAGCCATTGTAAAATTTTACAACTACTACAATTATAAAAATAGCCTGCAATTATTACCGCAATTATTTTGCACTTATTTACCAACTACTTCATTGTACAAGCCTTTTCTAATTGCAAAAAGTGATCTTTTATTTTTTTATTTATTTTTTTTTTTCAATAATACCGTAGGCTGCAGAGACACGAAATACAGTAACACAGCCGCAAGCCCGGGGCGGTGCCGCGGTGACGCGCGGGGCGGGCAGCGGCGGAAGCGCCGCGGTTGTCCCGGTAACCAACGCGGGGCCTGCGGGGCCATGGGCGAGCTGGGCCCGGACGGAGGGGCCGAGAACACGTACAGCCTGCGGCCCGGCCTCCAGCACCGGTGAGGCCGCCGGGGAAGCGGGGCGGGACGCGGGCCAGCGCCGTGAGGGGCTTTGCGCCGGCCTGCGGCGGCAGTGCCGGGCAGCGCGGCCCTGGGCGTGCGGGGCCGGCTGAGGCAGCGCGGGCTGTAGGGAATGGGGAGCGCCGGCGGTTTGGGGCATGGAGGGCACCGGGCTCCCACTGACACTGCTGAGGGGGCAACTTCCAGTGGGGCTGGTTTCACCCTGTTGATAGGTGTTTGGCTTTTGGCAATATCTCCATTTTAGGGGGGCTTTTTTTTCCCCGTGGCTTGTCATCTGTGATTTTTCTCTAATACGTGAAAGCTGCGTTTTCCCAGGTGGCATTATGTATGTTTGTACGTGTTGTGTGAACTTTCTGTTGCACTTTTTTTTTGTTATTATTTTGGGGGGTTTTTTTGCCATGATAGATTTAAGTCATCCACAGTAAAAGAATGCATCCGTGCAATACTGAAGGAGAAGCTGGCCAACGTACAGTACATCCCAGAAGAAATGCCTGAGCTTACAAAGTCTTTATCAGAGACAATAAAAGACAGACTGAAAGGTAAAGAGGTTTGCTGGGGATGTAATTTATTTTCTTGCCATGTTCTCTCCCTTCTGACAAGGTCCCTCTTTCTTCCTTTATTCTTGAGATGTATGCCTTCCCTGTTGACTGACTTGAGTCTGCTGGTATGAAGCAATCTGTCCTATATATGTACATTTCTTGCCTGCGGAACTGGAGACCTAATTCAAGCAGACAAGATTTGTTTTCATATGGCTTGGCAGGTGTGTGATGTCAGCCTTGGAGGGAGTGCAGGGTGAAAGAAGCTGTGTTAGAGAGAAGAAAGAAGTGATGCTTCATTGCTTCTTGCTTCCATAAACAGAACTATTCCTGCTCTTTTTCTGCTCTTAGTTAGATCAGAGCTGGAATAGCAGTGCAGGTCAGAACAAGGCTCAGGGGGCACAGGGAAGGGGGAGAGACGAGCAGTCAGCTAAGGAGGGGTGTGACTACAGCCTTAAAGCACTGGGAAGAGGTCATGCTGCTGCACAGGATGTCCTCCAACAATTTGAGTTCAAGAAGAAAAGTGCAGGCACCAGCAGGTGTTTCCTGAGTTCCGTGCTGGAGTGCTGGAACAAGTCTATGGACGTGTGTGCTGGCACAGACACTTTTTTTCCCCTTCCTCCTGGGGACAGGCTGGTGCTCCATCTGCTGGGCTGGCCTGATGTGATGGCAGAGCCACATGTTCACCTCCGTCAGGAGCCGTGGATTTGTGCTTCTCCCAGAATTACACATCTGCTTTAAAGCCAGCAGCAGCTGTAGTCCCTGCATGTGTCCATGCTTTGCTCCTCTGCACAGGGCTTGGCTTCAGTAATGTGTAACCACAGTGGCAGCAGCCTGAAGCAAGGCTGGCCCGGGGTGGCCACTCTTATCAGCTAGCATCTCTGATAAGCACTGACTGTTGGATGCTGGCAGAGCCACTGTGCTGTGTTCAATCCTCCAGTGGAAACAGGGTGCTGGAGTCGTCCTGGGACACTGCTTTGTTGAAGACAGCTATTTGGATCTATATTTAATTTAAACATGCTTGTTCTGATTTGGCTTCTGGAACATTGCCATGGCCTGATTAGATCTGGCCTGTGCCCCAGAGGTACTTCTTTACTGTTGTGAAACAATAACACATCTCTAAAGACACATAAATAACACAGCTATTATGTGACCTTTTATACCACTCAGAAGCAAAGGAAACACCTGTGTGGCCGAAGAATCTCACAATACCTTTGCATCAAAACAATTTTAAAATAAGACTTTTTTCTCAATTTGCATTTTGTCCACCAGCAGCCTTATTTACGTTCTTTCCACATGGCCAGTTCTTGAAAGTTGGCAAAGCAGAATGCTGACACACAGTGTAGCTGCTCAGGGGTGTCTTGTGCCTTAGATGCATTTTTTGATGGATGCCAACTACCCTGTTCACCCTTCAACTCCAGCAAAACCATGGTACTCCATACCAGGAAGATGAAGCTTTGCAAGGCAGTCTGTCCACTTGGCTACTTTCATAGGCTTGTACAGCCACTTGCTTTGTAGCCAGAAATCTTTAATTTTCAGGGTCCTGTTTTGGGCTCCTATTTTTAAAAAGTTATTCCCCTCGCTGTAATTTTTTTCTCTCTCCAGAGGAGGGATTTGACAGGTACAAGATGGTGGTGCAGGTTGTCATTGGAGAGCAGAGAGGAGAAGGAGTGAAGTAAGTTTTGCATCTTCTAATTGTATTTCTATCATGTTTTTTGGGTTTAGGTGTCATTTTTTTCTTCTGAAGCTGCTTCCAGCTTCCCTAGCTACAAAGATCTGTCTGCAGATGATAAAGTGTAAATCACTTCTCTTTTAGGGGCAGCTTGAGTGCTTGGGTTGTGATTGGTTGAATTAGCCCGTGATAATTTGCTTTATGGTGGTTTTCAGCAAGCTGAAATGCTGAAAATAATTTTTGAGGAATGTGGCAGAAGCATTTTGTGTTACATTCATGATGAACTACGATACACCCCCTATCCATTCGCAAGGTCCTGCTGGAGCACAAAAGCCATGGTAACTCACTTCTGTCTAAAGCCAGAAAGCTTCCATAAGCACTTCATTTACATTTTTCAGAAGTTTCAGTTTCTATAATCCCCCTGCAACACTGTCATGGGAACCAAGCCTAGATTCCCATGTGGGTGCTGAGCACTTGCAGTCAGCTCCAGATGCCTGCAGTCAGACAAAAGAATTCCTCTTAGCTGCAATAGTGGGCTGTAGCTTTCCATTACTTGTGGGTAGGGAGAAGACAAAAGGGAACAGCTCACAAGGTTTATGTGCCTTATCTGCTGGGTTTATCTTTATTATTGTCCCTGGTACTCCAGCAGAAGATAAGTGCAGCAGAACTGTAATCAGATCTGTTGCCTCCCTGTTCTGTAGGTCAGAGAGGAATATCTGTACTTGCTGCTCAGGCTTTTGTCAGGAATGTCTGTCTGCAGGCAGACTGCTCCAGAAGCACCGTACCAGGGTGAACAGTTCAATGTTCAGGTGGTCTGATCAGAAATGTGAGTCCAGCCACAGAGGCTGGCAGAGCAATTGGGGAAATTTCCCAGTTTGCAACAAACAGGAGGCAAGACTGAAGCACAATCACTGACATGCTTAATGCAAAATACACCTTAATACAGTCAGTCATACATTATGGGACTGTGTCCCAAAAGCAGTCGTGTCAGCTGAGGCTGACCGGGGCAGGCAGGGAGTGGAACACTTGCAGCAGAGTAAAAGGAATGTCAGTGCCTTTAGACAAGGCAGCGGCAAGGTCTCATACGCAATATCCTGTTATGGTCTGGTTGTTTGTCCTCAGGATAGAGCTTGGGTGTAGAAGTCCATCAGGATGGTCAGGGAACAGAGGGTATAGATACGAAAAGACTTGAAGAGGTCATGGTACATAGCATGGCATCTGCCAAGGAATAAGATAGCACCCTATAAATAAGTTGGTTATGTACCATGAGGATGCCAGAGGTGAAGGACAAGAACAAATAAGTTAAATTAGCCACTGATATGCATAGGCCAGAAGTCAAAGATTCTTAAGCACCACAGCAATGAGGTTTCAAGCCCTGCTGCACAGTGAAGGTGGAAGGGTTGAGAGTTGATGAGTTGGAAGGTGGAGCATATACAGAGGGGATGACAGCATGTGGTAGAATTCAGCAGTAGAAAACTAGACTTGGGATTCAGAAGCACATTTCCCAATTCCATTACCTTTAAAGCAAGCTCAGTTTGGTTTTCAAGGGAAGTACCTGTGATCACATAGGTCATTACACCTGAACTCTGGGTAATGTCCCTGTCTGGCTCTTTTGTCTAGCATGGCTGCACGATGTTTCTGGGACGCTGACACTGACAGCTGTGCTCACGACGTGTTCATGAATGTAAGTATGGGCTGGATTCCCATGGCAAGTGCAAGGCTACTTGCTTTTGTATGAGAGGCAGAGTGACTTTAAATATGTAGCAGAAAAGAAACAACTACTAGAAGAAAGGAATCAAGATTATTGAAACAACCTGATTTACATCCTTATTCACAAAGCATACTAAGGTATAACAGCCAACGTGGTAAAAGTTGTCTCCTGAGTAGGTGACACAGTACAGTTCAAAAGTCATTGTAGTCACATCATTTTACTGGTGGGGAGAAAAAGCACAAGAGACAAAGTCTTTTCTTACGTACTTTGCTGAACTACAGCCATGGAGCTTGGCTGAAATCCAGGACTGAGCCAAAGTCAAGGTTTTACATTTTATTTTATTTTATTTTATTTTATTTTATTTTATTTTATTTTATTTTATTTTATTTTATTTTATTTTATTTTATTTTCAACTGACGCCTAGACACCTGTGGGTGTGTGGATGGGGAAAGTGAGGCACTTCTGGCATTCAGATGCACTGATCTGGGTTATACCACAAGTGAGGTGAATAAGAAACTTAAAGACAGAAAATTGCAATCTATTACCATACAGTTATGCTCTGGTCTGAATGTTCCCTGAGGTTTGCCTGTTCCTCTAGGCTAGCAAAAAGCTTGCCTTGACTAACACAGAGCCTTTCTCTGTTTTCCCCAGGACAGCCTGTTTTGTGTGGTGGCTGCATTTGGCTGCTTCTACTATTGAAGGTGACAGACATTGCACAGAAAGATGGACACTGGGGAGAATGCTTTGGAGTATTTTTTAAGTGCACAAAAGCATCATATTCTTCCTTTAGTACATAACACAATTAACAGTTCTATGAACCACGTCCTAAACCTGTTCTACACACAACATTCCCCTCTCCCTTGTGGATATTGATATAGCTTTAAACACAATATTAATATTATTATTATTATGTCCTTTATTTAAATGACCCTTTGTTTTTTATATAGTGTTGGTTTTGTCCTAAAAGTGTATTGCCACTAGTCATTGCTTCTAAGGCAAACTCAACTTCTGTCTTGAAAGGGTTCTGTTACTTTTATTTTTATTTCTATGAAATTAATGAAATATTTATAAGAAAAAAAAACACATAATAAATCTATGTGTTTAATATTTCTTCTCCTGTGACATTTTCTTCCACTCTACAAGATGCACTATCCTGGATAGCTTGTCTGCATTTCTAAGGTGAGCATTTTGACAATTCTTTGTAAATTAATCCATAAAGCTGATCTTTGATTCTGGTTATCCAGATTTGTTCCTATGACTCCCACAACAACTGGGCCGTGAATCCCAGCTATGTCACATGAGATGGTATTAATTGATGGAAAGTCGAGGTATTTAGGGCATTAGGTCAGGCCAGCAGCCCACACAGCCCATGACTGCCAGAACTCCTCCCTGCAGAACTGCTCCTTGGTTTGGTGCAGTTTGGCACCTGTGGATGCTGTGAATGATCATTGCTCCTCACGCTCTTCAGTAGACACTTCAGTGATTTCTCAGTCTTTCTGTAATTGTTTTGGAGTATGAGGGTGGATGTTTGGAGACCAACTTTGCTAGGACTCCAGCCTCAGAAAGGCTGCAGTAGATCTGCAGAAGAATGCTAAAGCTTCTCACCTCCCCAAAAGTTAGAGGACCAGGTGGGTTCCTGAGAGAGTGGGTGCCAACAGAGCACATCTTAGCATGCCCATTGGAAGATGGGATGCGCTGTTGGTGATGCCTGTTCTCTGCTGACAGAGCAAGCACAGCTGAACCATTCCAGTGGGATGAATGGCTTTCAGAGTGCAGGGGAGTGAGGTGAACCCTGAATCCCACCCTCACCAACTGTTAACAGCAGAACACACCTTCCCCATGCAGCTCTTGGAAGCCGGGGAGGTAAAAAATTACGATGCATCTTCTAGAATCCCTCTTTCAGCTACACTGCTGGAGGCAGCACACTGCTGGTTCTCTATTATATTAGTTTGAAATATTTAGATTATGAGCCTTCCTCTCCTTTTCCTCTGGTGGGAAATAGAGGGTGACTTTCCTGACTGCTTTGTTGCTACCTGTGGCTGTCAGCCATTAAGGTACCTGAAAAGAGAAGCAACGGCTGCTCAGTTTGTGCATGACCTGGGAGCATGACTTTTGGGGAACAGCAAAACCCCCCACGCAACATTTTCCAGGAAATGATACATATGACCTCAGACTCCTTTTGAAGCTTTTACAAAGTCATGGCTGTTAAATCACAATGTTTCATCTTGCACTTGCTCCGTTTTGGAGGGGTTTAAAGGCTTCTTCACAGAGGTATTGTACAAAGCAAGTGATCAGCCTTGAGTCCCTAATCACTCAGCCTCACCACCCTTGGCTGTGGCTTGGGATGGGTAAGGGATGCTGTATTTTCCCTGGAGAAAGATTGAGCCACTGCTGAAGCACTGCATGTTGGTGTGGACACGGAGGGCAGCTCCCTTGTTCAGAACCTCCAGAATTTACACCGGATACATCCATACAATGGATGGATGGATGGATGGATGGATGGATGGATGGATGGATGGATGGATGGATGGATGGATGGATGGATGGATGGATGGATGGATGGATGGATGGATGGATGGATGGATGGATGGATGGATGGATGGATGGATGGATGGATGGATGGATGGATGGATGGATGGATGGATGGATGGATGGATGGATGGATGGATGGATGGATGGATGGATGGATGGATGGATGGACGGACGGATGAGAGACTTCATCACAGTGTCCCCTCCTCATGGCAGGAAGCAGAGGGGCAGACACTGATTTCTTCTCTCTGGTGACCAGTGACAGGACCCAAGGGAGAGGCTGTGTCATGGGGGTTTAGGTTGGCTATCAGGAAAAGGTTTTTTCTCCAGAGGGTGCTTGGGCACTGATCAGGCTCCCCAGGCAGGTTTTCATGGCACCAGGCGTGGCAGAGCTCAAAAAGCGTTTGGATACGGCTCTCAGGCACTTGGTGTGACTTTTGGGGATGGTGCTGTGCAGGGCCAGGAGTTGAACTCGATGATCCTTGAGGGACCCTTCCCGGTCTGGATATTCTGTGACGTGAAAAAAACGCGGGGCAGGACCGTCGCGAGCCGGAACGGAGGTTCCGGGCGCGGATTCCCGGGACGCGGCTTCCCCGCGGCGGGCCGGTCCCTTCCCGTGGTTCCGGGCGGACACGCAGCGGCTCCGCCCGCGCCCCGCTGGCGTCGCGGGAGCGGGGCGGGGCCGGCAGCGGCGGCGGGGCCCGACTCGCCGGGCTGGGCTGCGGAGCGGCGGCGGCGCTGGTAGGGGGGCGGCTGGCGGGAGCGGTGCTGTCACTGCGGGGGCTGGGGGTGCAGGGGACAGGGAGCGGAGCGGTGCCTGTCACGGGACCGGCGGCTCTTGAGTGGGTTTGGACTGGCGGCACTTGAGAGCACCGCACGCTCCCGCCGCGGGGCCGGTCAGGGGTCCCTCCCGGGCCCCTCTCCCAGCGTGGTGGCCGTGGCACAGGCTGGGGGCTTCGGGAGGTGCTGGCCGGTCGGGACGGGGAGTGCTGGCTTTGGGCAAGACGGCGGTGTCTGCTGGGGTGGTCGTGATGCGCTGCGACCCCTTTGTGCCCCTCTGCTTGGGCAGAGGCCGGGGCACGGGCGTGATCCTCCCAGATGGATGGCAGGACTGGCAGCCGAGAGAAGATAGAGGCAGCTCAGTGGGAAACTTTTGTAGTTCATCCTCAGCGCTTGGAGCGTGGGGGCTGCGGGGGACATCCCCCCCACCCAGGGCACACAGCCAAGGCCTGGGGAGGACAGTGAGGAGGTGGCCTGGCAGCGGCTAGGAAGGTGTGACCCAGCTGCTGCGTAGGCACATGTCCTCTCTGACCCGCTTCTTGTGTCCAGTGAAGTCCTGGCTGCACTGATTAATGATTTTATAATTGGACTTAAAGTCCTCAGGAGTTCTGAGAGCTGTGATGCTCCTCTGTAGTCCTCGCTCGCTGTGGAGGGAGATGCAGGATGCTGCAGATGGTCTTCTCTCTATTCCCACTCTGTGATGCTGCTGCACCAGGACCCTGGCAAAGGTTGGGGAGGTCAGAAACAGGTAATGCTGGATTTCCATCTGCAGGACCCCAGGGTCTGTGGACAGCCACTGTATTTAGTTTTGAAATTTGGATGACAAATACCCACATATTTCTTGAAGAAATTTGCCGTATATAGACAATTATTGAAATTCCTGATTTTTAAGTTTCTTGCTGGGAGCTCTGGGTTGTAGCACTCTTGAAATCATTGTACCCAGTGCCAGGAACATGAACTGTTGCAGTAAGGAATTGGTATTCATGAATAAACCTGCTAAAGGAGGTACTCCAGTCTCAAAAAGCTCTGTTGCTAGTCCCTGAAAAGAAAACAGTGCAGAAGTCATGTCAGAATGGCCACCTCTTCTCACACTTTGTTATCCCTGACAGTCTCTTTTCTGGTACTCTGCGTAAATCCTGTTCCTGCTGCTTCACTCACCCAGCAGAGGCTGTTGCATGTCGAGACACTCATTGCCTGGAGATTATGGTATACACAGAAAGGCTTTGAATTCACAGAGGTCTTGACAGCAGTTTCTCTTTTTTAGGCATGTATTACTTAGCAACCCTGCCTAGGTGACCGCACTAAACTGTTTTCAGTTGGGGCTAGGTAGAGTTATCTTAAGCCGTTTGTGACTTCGATGGTGAGAAGCATCTTTCCATCAATTGCAGGATATGAGTACCAGAGCTTGTGCGTGCTCAGGCTCTGCTTGAGAAAATGTTACCAGCCTGCCTGGACCAGTAGGGAGGGGCTGCAAGGCCTGGGGGGTTGTTTTAGCAGTTTTAGCAGAGGTGTGGATGCTGTTGGACCGATGTGTGGCACTGGCTGAATGGGAATCCCTTTCACATGTTTATAAGGCTTTTAACACACTATGGGACAGCTGCCTTTGTTGATCTAGATCCAAAGTAGCTGAAGCAGCCTGTGTTTTACAAGTGGTTGGGACTGTGCCAGACCCTGCAGTAACCTTTTTAAGGGGCTCAAGGGCTTGACCATCCAGGTAGAGCAGATGCTGACTGTGAGGAACGTCGCAGTCTGTCTGGAGGTGAGCAGGCTGGGTCATAGCCAGCAGCAGTCTGTTTCCAGGCAGATGCTCTGAGTCTGGAGACTGGGACGGAGCAGGGCCTGGCAAGCCTGGGCTGGACATGAAGTTGCCTTGGAGATTGGGCAAGTTTTTTTAAGCACTAATAGGAGAGAGATCCATGATGAGTCTTCTGTCATTAACCTTTCCCAGGTCTCTGTATCTATCACGGCGATACACACCAGTAAGGTTAATTGGAGACTGGGGGTTGCAGATGAGGTAAAACAGTGGGGAGAGAATTCTCTTTGATCTATGGTCAAGGAATGCAGAGGAATGTAGGGTCACTTTGGTACTTTATAGCCTGGCAAGGGACTTATCTGAAGTGACAGGACTTCTACCTTTTCCCTGAGGCTCTTGCTTACATGCTGTCCATGTGTCAAGGCAATTCTTTGCAGAAAGCTGGCAGAGTGCAAAGTTTAGTAGTGTTGCCTGCAGATGAGTCAGCAGAAGAGAAATATCTTGTTCCTGTAAAGTGCAATGGTCTTGTAGGCAAAGCAGCACATGACAGTCACATCTGACTGTGCCAACGCCTCCCAAATTCAGAGGGATGATAGGACAGCCTTGAAGCAGGCCGTGCCACCCAGGGAGCTGCAGGTATCTTGGGGCCTCACTAGTCCAGCTGCCATTCTTGTGCTTTGGGTCCCTGGTGGGAATTGCAGCAGCCTTGGGCTGGAGCATTCACTGAGTTGTTGCAGTAAGCTCGTTTTCAGTTTCAGTAGCAGCATTTATTTTGCTTCACAGGTAAATCTGCAAGTGAAAAGCAGCAGAAGTGGCAGAAGAAATCCTGTTACTGATGTAGGTTTGGAGATAATACTCTCCAAGAAGATTTTCAGGGCATCAAAAAAAAAGGCAGATGGGCCAGGTCCTCATGCAATCAGTGTGCTTAGGGTGCAGAAAGATCTGACCTGCTCCTCCAGTGTAGTGTGATGCTGGTGTCTTTCTGACACCACTAAGACTCAAAAACAGCAACACTCTCCATAAAGATGCAGACAGTGATGTAAAGCTTTGGCTAAGCAGGAAGATTTGCTGGGCCTATTCTGACCTCTTCCACCTGCCAGAGGTGTGAACTTCGGTGCTGTGGTTAGATTCTAGCTCTGATGATGGTGTAGTTAACTGACACTAAGGGAGAAGTTTTAAATTCCTTCCCTGCCTATACATTTTTTTTCCTTTCTAGTAATCAATGCTTGTCCTTTTCCTCCTCCCAGAAGGGGCTGTGTTTCAGTGGGATTCAGTGGTTCCCTGACAGGAGAAGCAACTCTTTTCCCATCTGGCAGTCAACTGCTCCTGGCAGAGCTAGTCTCTCTTTCTCTTGGTGAGTTAGCTGGCAGGTGATGCAAGGCCCTTCTTTGATACAGGATGCACCAAAGAAATAAGTTTAAGAAGAAAAGCCCTGAGTGTTTTATAAAGTGGTGCAGTCTGTGATGGTTTTTTCACCAAAACCATGGCTGCCCATGGTATTTCCAAACAAGGCACTTCCAGCTTTACTCCTTTCGAGCAGTTTCTCATATTCAGCCATGAACTCAATAATGCAGGAGGGTGACACCTTAAAATAGAACAATGTTAATATTTTACAGCAAGGCTCTTTCTTCTGGTTATGCTTGGTTTCTATCTTGGAGTGTTCAGAATGAGCTTTGAGAGTTATCTTCTCTTTCCTTTTCCCCATCTGCTGCAAATGTAATTAATTTTAGAACAGGCAGTGTTTTATGCATTTTGGGAAGCAAAGCTGTGTCCTCATGTGTTAAATTCAGCTAAAGCTGCTGGATCCCACTGTTGGTAAATAATTGTTTGGGGTTCTATTTTAGTCACTTGGGTCAAAATGAAGCATTCCAAGATTTAGTAGGTTTATTGCAGTAAGGTGTGGTGTGTTCCCAGTTTTTTATGAGGATCATTCTGGTGATGGGAGGACTTCCCAGAAATGCACTAGCCACAGGACAGGGCATTGCAGAGGCTACTTCAGCAACATCTCACCTGTCAGGTCAGAGCAGACAGAGCATATTTATCCCACCCTTGAAGCTGGTTTCTCACTTGGTACATTGGGTAGAGCTGATGCTGTCTCACCAGTGCTGCTGATTTAATGCACAGCAAATAATAGAACCTCTCAAGTTGGAATCCATTCACTTAAGCTGTTGTTTGCCATCGTTTAATTATGTATACCCTGAGAAATGGAAAAGTTGGGGTGGAGGAGAGCAAATGGCTGGGTGTGGGAGGAGCTGGAAGAAGAAGCTGTTGGAGTTTTCTCCTGAGCTGGGACAGTGCTGCCCTGTACTGTAACCTGCAGTTCTTTGGCTGGCCATGAGATCTGCACCCAGAGCAAGGGGCTGGTGATAATTCAGCAGAGACTGTACTTGTGTGCAGTGAAGTCTGGTTGCTCTGATGGGTCACGCTGGTGTGGGAAGAGCTTCACCTGGTCATGTGTGGGGCTGCTATGTCCGTGCTTCAGCACCAAAGCCGCTGCTTTTGATGTTTTGCTGGGCAGTGGTTCAGAATGTCTGCATTCAGCACATTAACAGACCTTTTAATTCTCTCCCAAGGGAAGGAAGGAAAGTGGTCAGAGACCAACAGGTGACTGACTTGAAGCCCAGTAAAATTATTTTAACCAAATAACAAGAAAATCAGCTGCTATTTCCCCAGTGTGTCCATGAATTCTGGGGTTACTTGAACCAGAGACAGATGTTTGCTGCTTTTTTTGAGCTTCATGGTTTCTGCTAGGACCACGGTGGTAAATGACTGGTGCAGAGTGTGCTTGCAACATGACACCTTGCAAAATGTAAGAATGACTTGTGTCATAGCCTGTGTTTTCACAGAGGCACTCTGGCAGCTGGCTGCATTTATATCACGGATCTCACCTGAAAGTTAAATGTTTGCTTAAATATTTGAAGACTTGGACCTGAGGGTTCCAATTTTTTTTTTTTTGCCTGAGGTTATGTTTGCACCCTCCCATATGTTTGTTGTTCTTTATTACTGGAATGGGGGAAACGGCAAGCTTGACTCACAGGCATTATGGAGTGAGTGCTGAACGGGTCACGCAGTTCTGGAATGTCCTTGTGGTTGCTCTTCACTGTCACTTTTATAATCTCCACAATATTCTTGTGGCTGCCTATTAAGAGTCTCTTTCCCTGTTCTTTAGTACATTGTAGTAGGTCTAGCAGAGCAGCCAGGGATACTTACATGTATGTAGCCCCAAACCATTCAGCTGAGTGTGACCCTAAAACTGACCATATGGTATCATCATGCTAATGCTCAGTGGGGAGGGAGAAATACTTTCATCTCCTTAAACTGCATCTGACTTGTTACTTTGGAGCATTCCTTAACCTTGAGTCATGTGTGCTTGAGTAAGTCCAAGCACTAAATCTGCTACTTAACAGCTCTTTCGTGAAGCACACCCTTCTTGGCTGCCAAACTGCAGAGCTTTGCCAGTGGCCTTTAGTGAGGACAGTCTCTGCTCGTCCCAAGTAGAACTCTCAGCAAAGCCCCCCTCTACCACGGAAAAAAGTGGTATTCAGAGGGACACCTGCTTTTGTCACACCTTGCGTTTGCCCCACCTAACATTCCAGCACACCCACTGCATGTGGGTGGGGGAGACGTTTTAAATTCCTCACCACTCTTATTATTAGGGAGTTGAGCACGCACCTAAGGATCGTTAAGGTTCGTTGCTGGGCGGAGGGGTCTTGGAACAGCAAGCTAGAAGTGCCATGTGCTGCCCTGGAGAGGTGCACACTGCAAGTCAACTAGAGAGATAATGCTGCTCTTTAGTTTTTGTGAATCTAGCACCCATTTCTAACTCCTGCAACAGCTGGAAAGGGAATATTCACTGCCATGCCTTCCTATATATCCCTGGTTTTGCTTCAGCTTTGTGAAGCTGGCATTACTAATACTCCATATCCTTTTGGAAAGGTACAGTGACCCCAGCCCAAAGCACAGATAACTTCCTTCCTTATAACTGTCACTATTTCTGTCCCAAATTGGTGGTATGTCTGTCTGTTCATCAGAGAAGCAGTTCAGTTGAACCACCACTAATTGCAAACTGGTACTTCAAGTGGCAGAAGTGTGGCCTAGTGTGGTGTGAGCAGCTGCTTCACCATCTGCTGAGTCACCACTGCGTTGGGGACAGGAGGGGAGCAGGGTGGCAGCCATCCCAAGGCAGGCTGTCCCCACTGGGGAGTTGCAGCTTGGTCTTACACAAACAACAAAGCAAACAGCAACCCTGTTTAAACTAATTAAAGTTATGAGCCCTTCCCTCACCCTTATCCTTCCACATAGACCTTTTTCCCTCTCTTCAGGACCGTACAGGGATGCAGCACAGCCACCAGCTGTCCTGAGGCGTGTAAAGGGTGAAGAATCCAAATGAGAGCTGGACGAGGGCTGAATGCGAACTGGGTTAGCTTCCTTAGGTTGCCTTTTAGATGCAAAAATAGCATTACTAACCTCGTAGTAATGATTTATAATTTGCATTGCAACTCTTGTGTCAGTGTCTCTCCAGCCAGCTGACTGCTGCACGCTTCTCTCTGCAGAACAGCTCTGAGTTGCATTAAATGATTCAGTATTCCCACCAGGCACTGTTTGTCAAGCCTTGGCAGCTGATGCCGAATACAACTGGCTAAGCCCCTTGTGAGGTGGCTGTGTCTTTGCACTGACCTTCTGTACACTGTGCCTGCTGTTGACTGATTCTGTTTTGGAAGAACTGAGAAATACCTCTATTCTTTTTTTTTTTCTTTTCTTCCTCTCCTTCATTTTGTTCCAGTTCTCTCTGGACGTGCTTGGCAAGATGGAGCCGCCGACCTCCTCCAGGCTGAATTCTCGAAAGAGAAGAAAAGATGGATCAGGCCCTAATGGGGCAACAGAGCTGGATGGAATCCCTCCAAAAATGTCCCGACGCTCACTCGTAAGTAAGCAGAGATAAGAATTTTGGGAGCCTGTGAGATGAGGACACTGAGATGTAACAGCAGAAAGGTACAGGTGGTGCTTTATGTGTGGACAAGAGAAAGCAAGGCAGGGGAAGGAGATAAGAAGCAAATGACAGTAGCTCTCCTTCTTGCAAATCCAGTTTGGAATCTTTCCTTCTTCATACTAATAACATACTTACAACGTGGGCTTAAATTAGGTCTGAGGCAAGCATTGCTAAGCTGCTTTTGTGGTGTGTCCGGCTTGTCACTTAAGCTCAGCCAAAGAGGCACGTGTTTAGATAGCCATGGAGAGGTAAGCATTTCTCACAGGTGGGTTTTAAGTGACCCACTGGGAGGGAGGGATACTCTAGAGAAGCACATAACTACTTCAGGAGGGTCTGAAGCCTGTAAGCACCTGCAGAAGTGATCTGTTGAATCCATGCTCTTACACACTGGGAATGTCAGTGTTCATTCAATGTTCTTGGTCTGGAGAGAGACTGCATTTATGTTGCTGGTACTTTGAGAGTGTCCAGAAAAAAAAACCACAACAAACAACAGGAAGGATTTCTTTTCTAGATCAGCCTTGGGATGGCTTTAACTAGCCAAAGCCAGTGGGATCTTTTCTGAAGGGTGTCTGATCAAGTTAATGCTACTGAAAAGGGTTGTCTTTAACTTGTCTGTGCCACAATATTGTGACAGTTGGCTTTTTATAGTTCTTCTCTGCCCTCTTCCTGGAGCTGTCCTGTGCATCACGTGTGCTCTAGTTGTTCTTTTATCTCTTTCAAAAGCCAGCTACCATCTGTGCCACGTCATACCAGGGTCATGGTCCTTGGCAAAATGTAGTGATGTGTTGCAACTTTCCTTGTCAATGGATTCTGCTCTTCAGGAGGGCTTCAGCCCTGTCACAGAGCATTGGCAGTGGTAATGAAGTAAGAGCAGCACCAGCAGTGAGAACTGAGGGGTCAGGCACTGATGATGGAGGCTTGAGCTATTGTGTGACTGATCCCACAGAACCTTTATGTCCTTCACTGTTGCCAAAACCGACCCTGTCCCTCTTAAAGACCCATGTATTTCAGTAAGCAAAGAGAAGTGTGCAGGTTATTTATTATTCTGTGGGAGTCACTTGCTCTTCAAGTTGCTGTCTGTCCTCTGTTGCAAATAAAGCATTTGCAAACAGCACAAGACAAGTAATACCTAGCCACTTTCTAAGCATCCTGCCTGTTTTTTAGCCACAGGGCAAACACAGTCTGGTGAAAGATTTACTTTTTTCTTCCTTTGCAGAAGTTTTATTTATTATAGCAAGAGTAACAGTGTTGCCTAACTGTGAGATTACCTTGAAGCCTTTTCCACTCCCAACTAAGCAGCTGTTGGCAGAATGTTCCCCTGAAGCAGCAGGGCTCAGCAGCAGATGGTGGTAACAAACCTGCTGCCACATAAGCCTGTTCTGTTGTGCACATCAGGTTGAGTTTTGACCCTCCCTGGCCTTGCAGGAGAAGGGCAATACTCTTGGCAGGACCTTTTGAAGACTTGTCTCTGTGTTCCTCTGATAATTTTGATAGGGCTTTGTTGCACTTTTATTCCTAACTTCATATCAGATATGAGCCAACTAAAATGCCAAGAATCAGGTTTTATAGGGAAGTCCTAGACTTAATGGCATTGATGAGAGGAGAGACCTGCAGGCCTTACCTGGCAGTAAGGATCCTGGTGGAGGAGGTGCTGTGTGAAATGTGGAGCCCTCAGTCACTTAAAGATGTCCAGCAGTAGCAGTTTGTTTGAATGTAGTGGTCAGTGGTTGTTTTCCTGTGCATTTCACTGTAAGCACTCTAATAAGGAATGACACTGACCAGAATAGCAGTGCTTTTTGTGGTTCCAGTGGTGGTGGAGAATGCCAGGATTTCTGCAGTGGGACAGGAAGCCAGAGAGGAAACTCAGATTAGCCTTTTCCAGCTTGAAAGTATTATTGTAATGATTTGCGAGCTTGTTTCCTAGTGTTCTGACTCAGGAACAAGATGTCCATTGCAGCCCTACACCTTCCAGCTAGAAGGAAATTGAGCTGTTTTGTTTTGTAATGGGAAGGGCAGATGTTTCATTTCTATTCAGAGCAGACCAAAAATGATGCCTGGACTTCAGCTGTTGATAGAATGTACTGCTGTGGTCAAGCTAGCAGTCTAGAGGGGTTTTCTTGCAGCAGAAACTTTCTTGGAGTTATTCTGCCACAGATCAAAGTCAGTCTCTCACTTGTATGGCTCAGAAACAGTGACAGCACACACTTTCCCTGGGAGTTAGTGCTGCAGTTGGTATTGCTCTTCTGCTTGTTCATATACTCAAATCAAGGAGCTGTCCCAGTTTGTACATCACAGCACAAACACTCAGGCACAGCAGAGTGATGGTCTTGTCAGAGTGGGCACAGCTGGAGCTGCAGCAGTGATGTTTGAGCTTGGCTTGTACTGCTGTGAACTGCTGTTTGTCAAAAGTCTGAGTTTAGCAGCTGCAGCTCTGACCCTCTGATTTTCTTGGTCCAGTATAAATACTGTCTTCTAAACTCTTTTTTTCTTTCTCTCTTCCTCTCTAAACTCAGGCTAAGCAGCCTGCAAGGCTCTTTTGAGGTTTACACTAATTCGTCTTTTAGTACACGTGTCTGGACTGTGCAGAGGCACAGTGAGTCACCCAGTGACTAGGACACTGCGATGGCAGTGCTGCCACAATGAACTGCCCTCACTTTTGCACTCTCGCAGTGAAACTTTCCTGGCTCTTTAGGGACTGAGGGAACCAGCTCCATTCTCAGATGAAGTGGAGATCGACTACAGCAAGCCATACATCAGAGTGACATATGAAGAAGCCATGAGAGGGACCCCCTGTAAGTAAGAACACAGACTGGAAGGGGATTGTATAAATGTTGGGTTTGAGGGGTGTGGGTATGTTTGGGATATCTCTGAGACCAAACCAACCTTGTGTGTTGGACCAGGTTTACAGCCAATGACTGAGTGCTTTGGTGATTAGATAACCATTCACATGGGAAATTTGGCCTGTCAGTCCACCTGAAATTTGTATGTATTTGTATGTGCGAGGAGACTACAGATATTTGTTTTAAACTCTTGCTGAGCCACTGACAGCCATAGAACTGCACACTTTCTGTACTACTTTGTCTGAGGTAGCTTAAAGTTAAGCATTTTACAAGTCATATTTTCTGAAACTTGAAACAGGCAAGTAAAACCAATTTTTATCTTTGTCCAGAATGTTCCATTCTAGCCTGTATTTGAATTAAAGTCAGTGTCATTAAACACCTCAGGCCAGCCCCATAACAAGAATGTGTTATTTTATTCTCTAAATCAGGGCTCTGCCCAGACTTGTGGGGTCTCAGCTTCCTGTTAGGTCCTCTCTCTGCCCTGTCTTCGTTGCAGCTTTGGTGTGCCTCTGCTCACCATTCCTCTGAGTCTGTCTGTCTGAACTGGGCTAAGAGAACAGCAGGCTGTTCCCAGGTGTGTTGCATACAAGGACTGTGGCCTTTGGTTATCAGCAGCGAGACGACTGTGGTCCTGTGTGGTCCCAAGATCAGAAGCCTCCCACTATTACATGGCAGTGCTAGACTATCTCACTTTACCTCTGCACTGACCTCAAAGAACTGAGCTACAATTTCCCCTGGCAGAGGTGGCCTGAAGGAAGTTTTGTTCCTTATTATTATTATTATTAGTAGTAGTAGTAATAGTAATAATATCTATAGGTTTAGCTGGTAATGCCAGTGATTCAGGGGAATTGTGTCTGCTTTTCTTTGAGTAGTTCAGCTGTGGTTTTGAATAAAGCCATACACTGCATGTGTCTGTGGGAGCTGATAATGCTGGTCCCTCAACCATCCTGTGGCACCAGGCTGCAGAGGGGGATGCTGTAAAGGTCTTGAGATGCCATCCTGGCAGGCAGGAGGAAATCAGGCACCTGCAAAACTTTTGGCCCAGTTCCCCTCTACTATCTTACTGTTGTGCAAAAAGTTAATTCTGCATTTGGATTTCCATAGATGGGAAATGTTCAAGGTTTGCTTTTCCCTTGGTCTCCCCTTCACCTCGTTTGGGTGATACATGGTAGGCTTTCAGTCTGCCTTTAAATGCAATTGTACTTCAGCTCTGTGCTCAGATGCATTTTTTTCCACATGGGAAGGCAGAGAGCCAGGCATTTATCTTCACAGTTTTGTCCTGATTGTGGTGCTGCATTCTGTAACACCTCCCTGACTTTGAGAAGGTCCTCAAATGTGAGTATGAGCAGCAGCTGCTTCTCCAGGAAGGCATATTCACAGCTGTCTCTCTGTCCCTTTGGCACAGTGGATCGCCCTGTCAGAGTTTATGCTGATGGAATATTTGACTTGTTCCACTCTGGACATGCCCGGGCCTTGATGCAAGCGAAAAACCTCTTCCCAAACACATACCTCATTGTTGGAGGTAAGGAGTGACCTTGTTGACTTTGGCTGTTGCAGGAGTACAGTTTAGCTCTGTCTGTGGTTGTACATACAGAGGGTTTGTCTTTGTGGCCTCAGTGATTCTCAGTGCAGACACTTGTCCCAGATGTTGCTGGAGTCTTATTACAAAGCATTGGGGGTTGGATATGTCTGCAGAAAGATATCCTGTACCGAGCGAGTGGCTTAAGGAAAGGACTTTTGATTGTGCTGTTTTAATTTGACCCCTCTATTTTGTGACAGGTACCAGGTGAGTTGTACATCTAAGTATCAAAATATATTAGGTATAGTTGAGTAGTTGATCTGCTTTTGACTCATAAATGAGACAGCTAAAGTATGAGTCATTCCATGGCTGCTTTGTTCACCTGTATTGCCCTGCAAGTCACTCCCCAGCTCCAGTTTCCTGCTGGAGATTGCTTAGTGCCAAACAGATCCACTGGGAGCGTGGAGATCACAGTGGTTTCTTGGGCATGTGCCTGGAAGTCAGGCCTTCCTTCTCCAAATAGAAGTTCCCCATTTTATCTGTTAGGTCATAAGTCTTTAGATGATGCCAGGAATGTCCTGCTGAGTACCTGAAGGGATTTAGCAGAGCTGTTTCAGCCAGGCTCCTTCAAGAATGTAGGAAAAACAAAAAATACCCCTCTTCTGGCTGCTGCAGTACATGGGCCTCTGTCCAGGCCCTCCACCCACACTAAGGACACATCAGCTGTTTACACTGTCCATCGGGAGCTGACCCCTGGTCAGGCTGCATAACGATGCTGAACTATGAGAACTGAAAATACCTTTAACTAGTTTTCTCAACTCCCAGTGTCTTCATGAAGCAAAATGAAATTCTGACCCTGCCATAGAACGATTATAACACCCTTGAGGGTTTGTTTCCTTATCACAGTTTCAGTTATTGCTGAGAGCATTTTAATAGTGGTATGCCTGCACTTCTTGTGTGCTGCGGTACTGTCTAGAATGCGAAGGGAGGGAGGAGAGCTGAAGCAGTTTCTCCAGTCTGCAAACTGCCCTGAGCTTAGAAATCTTAAAGTCTGAAAGACATCCCCATGTACATAAACACTACAACAAACAGAAAAATAACTTCAGGTCAAAATATTAACATGTTAAAGTAGGAAGGAGCATAACCGCGTTCTGTGCCTCTAGGAGACTGGCGAGGAGGAGAGCAATGAACTGCTCCCCTTGCAGGATTGACACAAGAGGCCACATCCCAAGAGAACATTAGCTCCAAGCAGGGAACGATCTCCCCCACTCTTTATCATCTGTTTGTCTAGAACATAAATACATCCAATACCAGTGACACTGGTAATGCCTTGTTTACTTTTGAGTCTGATAATCAAATAGGAACTCCTTCCTCAATATCTTACATTGCAGACTATGAGAGATGTTAATTTACTTTCTCATGGAACATAATAATTAAGCTTGATTTCCTGTGAACTCCCCCTTTGTTTTAACATCACTTTCCAAGAACTAGACTGTGGTATGGCATTTTATGAAATCATAAATTCAGACAGTAAGCTTTTTCAGATTCCAAGCCTGAGACAGCCATTACTTTAAACGCAGATTTCTGCCCAGCAGAACCCCAGGTGCCATTTCTTACTGAAGAGTGGTCTTCTCTGTTGGCTGGTCTTCTTGCTAAGTGTTGTAAGCTCTGGAGACCTTAAAGGCTTAGGATGTGGATCCCCAACTTGGGCAGAAATTACCCAAACAGCCTGCCCAGAATTGCTTAGGAGTTTAGTGTCCTGCAGTGCTCCCTGTTCCTGATGCTTTGTGGCAGGAAGAGCTGTGTTTGAAACACCAGCCTCTGTCAGCTGCTGGCATTGTCTAGTTCAGCAGGTTGTGGGCAAGGTCCTTTTATTGTATATCATTGGGGTAAGTGCCTCAGACTCAGTGTTCTCTGCCCGTTTCTCCAGTCTGCAGTGATGAGCTGACCCACAACTTCAAGGGTTTCACGGTAATGAACGAAAACGAGCGCTACGATGCTGTGCAGCACTGTCGCTACGTGGATGAGGTGGTGAGAAACGCACCCTGGACCCTCACACCCGAGTTCCTGGCAGAGCACAGGGTAATTTGTGACATCTGATCAGTTTGGAATTTCGGTTAGCCTCTCTGTTTGCAGCAAGAATTCATCCTTGGGGGTGACCTCTGCCTGAGCATACTGTTTCTGTTGAAGCTCCTTAAATATAGAATTAACTGTGTTATGGGAATTAAGTGGATTTCTTGGGAGTGTAAAAGCATTTGCTGAGGTGGCATGTAATGTTAAAATAAGGTAGAGATTGTGACGTAGTGAAAAAGCCCGAGAGGGTTCTTGATATTTCAGGAGAAGTTGGTGCTGGTTTCAGATTTGTGTGAAATGCAGTAGAGGGGGATTACATGGGTTGGAAGTGATTTCTGAGGGGTGTCTGGTCCAACTGCCTGCTTACAGCAGGAGCAGCTTAGATATATATCAGCTTCCCTGCTGCAGGAGACCAGACAAGCTGTCTTGAAAGCCTTTTATCAGTTGCTGAGATAAAGTGAAAGGAATCTCTAACATCTGTTGAACAGCTTTGAACGGGAGGTGAAGGAGTCTCCAGGGGAGCTTGCTTAGTTGCCATTAACGAGCCATTTCTCTGTGGAGCTTAAAGCAGCTGTGTCCTTATTCCCAGCCTTTTCTTTCCTCCCTGTCATGTGCTTACAATTCACAGGCAATTGCCACTGAGAACTTGGGACTGCTCTGTGTTGTGTTGTGACAGAGGGAAGTGTCTTGCTGTTCTCTCTCACACCCCTAAGTGGAGGTGTTGAGCTGAAAGTCTTTCCACCGCAGCAGGAGATCCACGCATTCCAGATAAAAATGTTGATTTGCTCTTTTAATTTTCAGATCGACTTCGTTGCACATGATGACATCCCCTACTCTTCTGCTGGCAGTGATGATGTCTATAAGCACATAAAGGAAGCAGGTGGGTCCCCCTCAAATTCTCCAGGGCTTCCTGTCAAAAATATTCTGTAGTTTCTCCTGTACCTCTGTAATGCATGATTATGCTCCTCTGGGAACAAGGACTGCCCAGGAAGCTGTGGTGGCAAGAAGAAGCAGCTCTGGACCCTGCTTCATAACACTAGGACTGTTCCATGTCCCAGCCCAAGCATAGCCCAGCATTAATTCCTAATTTCAGTCTAGTTATTTTGATTGAATTAACAACAACCTCTTGAAAACATACTGCAGTTTGGCTTAGAGATTCTTACAGATAGGGAGTCTCATGAACATAGCAGAGGGACACATCTAGCTGTTTGCTGTAAAATGCTCTGGGGATGCAGTGTTTGTATATCTATCCAAATTCAACCATCAGAGTGTCATATTTCCATCCATTAAAATGTAGGACCCCTTGTCCTGTCCTTGTCCCCACACTATTCTCTATGCTGTCAATATTTAAACCAGCTAAAATGAAGACCTTTTCATTAGAATACCTGGTATTTTGTCAGGGTTTTGACATGTTTTGGTCTTACTTAGGCATCCCAGAAAGGATGGCTTTGGTATTGTGCATTTAAGGACAAAGATGTGAGAACAATTAGGAAGTGAGCTTTTGACGGAAGAAATTGTTTCCTAATAGAGGTGGCAGTGGCTTTTTGCCATGTGTCTTGCTCAAGCTGTCCTGGGTCCTTCTCCCCACTTTAGGCATGTTTGCACCGACCCAGAGGACCGAGGGCATCTCCACGTCCGACATCATCACGCGCATCGTGCGGGACTACGACGTCTATGTCAGGCGGAACCTGCAGCGGGGCTACACGGCCAAGGAGCTCAATGTCAGCTTCATAAACGTGAGTTGAAGTGGGTCTCCCTCACGCTGCAGGAGCCAGAATCTTGCAAAATGTGAAGAGAGTCTTGTCTAGTGATAGCACAGTCCTGCCACATGCCAGTGAAAGGCCTGTCTGCAGAGCTAAGCCCTGGCACCAAACCAGGGTCCTTGGAGGAGATATTAGACTTCCACCCCTGAAATCGCCTCAAGGACACACTCAGAAGACCTAGGGGATTGTTAATGCTGCTCTTCTGTCAGAGATGCCTTGATGATGTCTTACCTATCGAAAGAGCTGGAGAGAGGGTGTATGGCAAAATGTACATTTTCTTGAATGAAGAGTGAGTTGCTCTTGACAGCAGCTGCTGTCTCATCTCTCTTCTCTTCCCCCAGCCACCTCCTTAGGATAGAGTCATTTGTTAGGATAAAATCTGATGCTGTTTCCTCTGTACTGTTCCCTTCCTGGAGCTGCAGGAGCAGCAGTAAGGTAGGACAGAAGGATATGGCCTGATCCTGTGCTGAGCAGCTCTAGCTCTCAGAAAGAGTACATGGCAGAAGACAATTTTGATGTTGGAAATAAAGCCATAAACATTTTTTTAATCACTCAGATACTGTGCCTGTGAACAATGAAACAGGAGAGGTAACGGCTGCTTGGCCTCTTTGGCACATAATTCTGCCTCTGTTTAAAAACACCCAGCAGAAAGACTGGTGCTGTTGTGAATTGCAGAGAGACCTACAGCAAGTCACTCGGCTCTAATCTATGTGCTGTATAAATATTTCCCTCTTCCATGCTATCCTACTAGATAGTGCTTATCTCTGGCTTTAGTCTTGCTTTTTGTACTGTGCCAGTGCCAGCCACAGAGTGTCTCACAGCCCCACTGTGTCTGCCATGTAGTCTAGGAAAGAAGTGTCATGGAAATGAAGAAGTGTCATCAGACTAATGGAGATGCTGAGTCTCAAGCAGCAGTTCAGTGTAGTAACACAGAGCACAGATGGTTTCCGCTCAAATCTGGTGAGCTGTATTCTGATCCACCACTCTTTGTGCAGGAGAAAAAATATCACCTCCAGGAACGTGTGGATAAGGTGAAAAAGAGGGTGAAGGATGTAGAGGAGAAGTCAAAGGAATTTGTCCAGAAAGTGGAAGAGAAGAGTATTGATCTCATTCAGAAGTGGGAAGAGAAGTCCCGGGAGTTCATCGGCAATTTCCTGGAGATGTTTGGCCCAGAAGGTGCATTGGTAAGGAGTTGATCTGGGGAAAGGGAATTTTGGAGACATTAACAGACATTGTAGGGCTTCTACAGAGTCTGCAGAGGAAAGGGTTGGCTTTTGTTGCAGTGCTCATTGTGCTGCCAGTTTCCAGACAAGTTGTCCCAGGTTTGGGCAGCCTGTTTTCAGGGAGTACTCACCATTGCCAACGAGATAATGCCAGTTACATTGTAGAGTGAAAGACTCCCCTGTCCTATGAGCTGGCCTGTAAACTCCAGTTTGTGCCCTGCTGACCACTGAGCTGCCAAGAGGATGGTGGTCACTTTGTCATTGGCCTAAAATGATTCTGGAGCTACTTTTTTATGCCAGGCTTTCCTGCCCTGTTGAGTGAATATCACAGGCATTTCATGTTAGAAGTGCTTGAAAATGAGTGGTGATTACTCTGTGTGCAGTTTCCAAAGCCCAGAGTGATGCTGGGGCTTTTTCTGCTCTTAAATAGCATAAAGTTCTGAAGGGACACAACTCAAAATGCTGCACAGGCTGTAAGTAGTGTGCATTTCCATGACTGTGTAACCCATGCTAACTGTGCTCCTGCTTCCCTCACCAGAAGCACATGCTGAAGGAGGGCAAGGGCCGGATGCTGCAGGCCATCAGCCCGAAGCAGAGTCCCAGCAGCAGCCCCACACACGAGCGCTCCCCATCTCCCTCCTTCCGCTGGCCCTTTTCCACCAAGACTCCTCCTTCCTCACCTGCCAGCCGCTCCAGGAACGAGTCTGCAGTCACCTATGACATCAGTGAGGATGAAGAGGATTAACCTACCTGCCAGGATTTGCTGCAGACCGCTAATCGCTGAATCCTAAGTCCAGACCCACTGGGGAACTCTAAATGAGCAAGAGAGCCATAGGAACAGGGCTGATGGTGAGCACAGGGCCTTGGAGGCACCTTCTGCTCTTAGCAAGGGCTGCTGCCTGGAAGCACATTCAAACCTCTCCCTTCATCTCCCTAAATCCCCTTTTTATTGTTTACGTTCTAGCGGTTTCCAGGGTGAAGATGGTTTTTATATTTTAAGAAAATATTTGTTAAAAGGGCAAAGAATAGCACTCAAGTGTGGCTTTTGTTTTGGTTTCTTTTCCCTTGTTAAACCTCCAGGCAAGAGGGAGAGTGGGAAGACCCATCTGTCTCTTCTTTCCTTCAGCTCCTTTGTCTTATCCCCCCCCACCTCCAGGCAGTATCTGTGCCACTGCCAAACGAAAGACCCCTCAGTTCTCAACCAGCATGACCTTGAGAGCACACACCAAGCAGTGTTGTAATGAGGCTTCTAGGAAGTAGAGACATCCCTGCTGGGCTGGAGCCAATAGGAGTCTATCCAGCAGACTCTGTAGTGCTCGCATGCCTCATAACTGAGCTTCCCAGTGTGTCGCAGTGAGGACGTGCTGGGCAGGAGGTACCAGCTTGGCACGCAGGAGTTACACCCGGGAAGGACTTGCAGCACTGTAGAATGGCACACCCCATAAAGTGCACAGCATTCACAGCTCCAAACAGTAGAGGGGCTGCAGGGAAAAGGCCTTTCCAGCTAATCTTAACAAGACTGCTAAATCCTGAGCTAAAATTGAGCCCTCAGTTGCTGTTGGAGAGAAGAGAATTTTTGCTTCAGGGCACTTGCTGTCGTGCATTTCCTTGGGTGTGTGAGAGCCCAGGTAGGAAATGAATTTGTCTAGTCTTTTGAGAAGTTCCTTGTTTCAGTCTGTGGCGCGTTACCCGTTTTAGTATCTGTCCAAATGATCCCTCAGCACTGTGTTCTGTGTGTGTTTGTCTGTGTTTCAGTTGCTGTGCTCTAGGGGCTGGAGGAGTCCTTCACACTGGTGCCATGAAGTCACTGCTCTGAGGGCAAAGCAGACAGTTTGCTGCTGATGTCAGTGTGTGCAGCTCGACAGATGAAGGGCCCCAGTCCTGTGCCCCACTTATCTGTCTTGTGCAGTACTTGCACAAATCCATGCCTGCTCACTCTGCTCCATGAGGCAGGATGGAAGGAGCATCAGAGTGCTGCCTTTTAAAGTTATTTAAACACATAATGCTCATTTGAGTCCATGGTCCAAGTTGTGCCTGCTGTCGTGTCTGTGATACACGCTGAGCTTTGTGGCCTGTGGCTCCCCAAGGGGACTTGCCCTCCCCATGGCTGAGCAGGGCAGGTCAGTGCACTCTGTCCTGCAGCCAATACTGGAAAAACTGGCTTTGCTGTCATGTAGCTGTGGAGCTTCTCTGCCAGGGTTTGCCTCTGATACCCACTGTCTCTGGGTGGAGCTGCTGGGCTGAGTTGCCTGTATCCTGTGGTGCTGGGAACAGAGGATGGCTCAGAGCCCTGTTAGCAATGCTGCAGGGAAGTCTCCAGAGCAGGATGTGAGGCTTAGGGAGCAGCACATGCAGGAGGAAACTCATCAAGTGCTACCACAAACTCTGCACGCTGTGTTGCTTCCAGAGCACGTGGTGGCCCTGTGGTAGGAACAGGCTACAGCTTCTTTCCAGCTTTTTTCTTGATGGTCTTTTGTCACACTGCCCAAAGGGCTTGACAGAGGTTCTGTGCTTCTGTTGAGGCCAGAACCGGTGTGGGAGAGGGTATTTTGGGGATTACTAATCTGCCACTTGGACCTCTTTTAGCAGGGATGTGTACAGCTGTGGGAACATGGCTGGCTGCTGTGGATTTTAAATGTAAGGAGCAAATAACAGTCACATGGTAGAAGCCAGTTGTTAATCCTCTGGTTTATGAGTGGTAGAACACTTACTTTGTATCACCCACCTTGTCTCTTCCCTCATCTTTCCTTCCTCACCCTCACCTTTCCCTCAGTATGGATGTTGCGGTTGCTTCCCTGAGCCAGATCACAAAGGCCAGGCTGCTTTAGAGCCTTACTACTGTTTTAAACACAAGTTATGCAATAGTGTTCTGTAAGTTCGGGTAACCATGGTGTTCTGGATGGCGGCTTGTTCTGCAGAGACTCTAACATACTTGGTCTCTCTGCAAAATCTGGGTGCTTGGTAAGAAGCCAGCCATGGTTTTACATGTAGCTTGGAATAACAGAGCTGTTTCTTGTAACCAATAATCTCTGCTTCCTCCTTGCACTGAAATTAAATTGGACACTGAAATCCTGGCCTAATTGTTTTTTTTTCCTTTGTTTTGTTTTCTCCTGGATTGCTGGACCAGTCTTCTCCAGCACTGTCATGTTTCATCAGGAATAGGTAAGAGCATGATTTTTAAGCAAAACACGAACCAAGTTCCCCAGGATCATCTCATTCCCACAGATACACCCAGTGCTGCCGCTTCAGGGCTGTCCTGTACACCTCTAAGCTGTTGCTCACTCTTCAAAAGAAGCATCCAGAAGAGACATGAAGTAAAAGGTGTAGTGGAAAATCAAAACTTAACTAGCATGCAGTGAAGAACCCTGTTCTTCATGTTCTTTGATGCTGCCAAATCTAGAGGCATCTACTCATGTGAAACTGCCCTGTTTCACTTCCTCTGTAGATCTGGGGTGTGAGCCCCTGGGAAAAGATTTTCTGATGGCAGAGAACAGCAGCAACAGGACAGAATTGAGAGGTACCAGGGATAGTGGTAGAAGCAAGAACTTTGGAGAGCGCTGCAATTTTTTAACATGTGATCTGCTCATTTGAAACCATGGTCTGACTTGTGCTTCTCATGTGTGTAATGAACACTTGGGGTCAAAAGATTACCCAGTGGTTTCTGCAAATTGTCATTGTTCCTGATGTCAATCCCCATGTCTAAAGCAGATACTGGTACTGGACTGAAGCTGGTTAAGACAACATTAACTAATTGCCAGTGTTACAAAGGTGCTTCAAGGCTCCTTCCTTTGCCTGGCACCTGACTGGCAGGTGTGGATGCTCCCTGAGTGTTTTCAGGATTAGCCAGTGCCATGGAGAACAGGCCCCAGGGACAGGTCAGACCCATCCTGATGTCTTGGGAGAAATCACTGTTGGCCTTGGCTTGCCTTGGTTGTGGAACCCCACAGCACCCAGAGCTCAGTGTCACAGCTGGATGTTGGCATCCTGTGACAGTTTCATGCCATGGCTGTGTTAGTCTGGGTTCCATCCTCCTCCCCCTGTATGGAGTCATCTCCCACCCAGCCTAGGCAGAGAGAATATGAACCCAGTCACTAATGCAAGACTCCAATAAAAATTTATCTTTACTCAGTGCTAGACAAGAGCCTCTGGGCTGGAGGTGGCTCCAAGGCTCCCCCTTGGCCTATGGCTTTTAGGTTTCAGACCCTTTCATTCTGTCCCAAGATGCTCTTTCCCCTTCTGCCTCTTCTGCTGCCAGCAGCTCCCCTGGGCCAGGGAGGAGGAGAAGGTTGTGCAGGGTAGACCAGCCCCTCCCCTTGGCACCCCAGTTTCTCCCTCCTGCTCACACCTCAACGTTGGCGCCTGTGGGTGCGAAGCTGACAGGCTGGTAGCCTGGCTTGTCATCCTGCTTGCGATAGTACATCCGTGTCAGCACCACCAGGATGAAGGTTTGCGGGATCAACAGCTGCACATTCATCTCTGGAAGAGGAGAAGGCTCATTTGAAGCTGCCTTCATCCATCATGCCCACACCCCCATGCCATGCCTTGTGATGGAGGGGCTTGGCTGGGAGCACGTGGTGCTGCTCTCTCATCTCCCGACTTACGCTGCGACCTGGCCTTGGAGGAGAAGGGCGGTGAGCAGGCGATGCTGCCGTTGTTGGCCAGGATGCTGAAGATGGCAGGCTGGAGCGCAGTCAGGAGGAGCAGGATCTGTGAGCACCAACACCCTGGTGGTGAGGGCCATGCCACTGCCCAGCTCCCAGCCTTCGCCTTCCCCACTGTCCTGCAGCCAGCAGGGCTCTGGCCCAGCAGTGGCTCCTGCCCCACCATCTTCCCTCATGCTGCCTCACCCCATCTGTGCTGCAGGAGCCCCACATCTAGGAGGGAGCTGGGCAGGACGGGCTCACCTGGAAACAGGTGAACTTGGCCTGCATGTTCTGCTCAGCCAGGTGCAGTCGGGCCTGCCGGAAGAGGATGCCCAAGGCCCACAGCCCAAAGAGGGTGGAGACACCAACCAAGGTGTTGATCCAGAGGGCCACACTTTCTGCTGAAATCTGAGTGGGACACACAGAAAACATTACTGGGCTGACAAAGCTCAGATGGAGGCTTCCTGTCTAGGTCATCAACCTGCCCATCCCTGTGCTCTGGCACTCACGTCAGCAGGGTTGTAATTCCCATCAGCAGCCAGGATCAGCCCCAGGAAGACAGCGACTGCCCTGAAGAAGGCGTACTGGAAAGTCCCCAGGATCATCAATTTAAGCTTTTTCCTGGCATGGCGAGAGAGACTAGTAGCACTCTGAGATCCTCAAGTCCCTGCCCAAGGATTTATCTTCCAACCCAGCAGAAGCAGCATGTGAAAGCCTCCAGGGTCAGAGGTTTATCCCAACTCCCCCTCACCTGCTCATGGTGATTCGGGCAGGCAGGGCAGCAGCAGCAGCAGGGCCCAGTGCTGACCACCATGGGCACATCCTTCAGGGTGCTGAGCAGTGCTTCCTTCCCCCCAAAGCCCTCCAACATGACGAGCATCATCAGGTAGAAACAGACAGCAAAGTACCTGGGGAGGAGGAGGAGGGCAAGTCAAGCCCTGTGGGCTCTGTGGTGTCCTGTCCCAGGTGGGTGATACTCACGCCGTGGTAGCCATCTCCACCACCATCATGGAGCGCGGGAACCACAGGCCAAAGCAGCTGACTACTGACACAACCTGGGGGACACATGAGCTTGGCACACTGACACTCCCCCCTCCTGTGGGCTGGCACCCCTTGGGTGGCCCTGGCTCCCCAGGGTGATGCCCCCCAGAACCCCCACAGCCCAGCTCACCGTAGGGGCTGAGCTGCTCCAGCAGAGTGTCTTCATCTTGATAGGGCAGCGGATCTTGCGGAAGAGGTATGAAACCTCTTCCACATAGATCACAACTGACAGCAGTGTCATGATGGTGCAGAGGCCCAGGATGATGAGTTGGGCCATGTCCAGCTCTGCCAGGGAGGGGTGAGAAGCTGTCTTCATCCTGTCTAGTCCCCCCTGGGGACTACTACTGCAGGGAGCTGCCCCATGACCCACTATGAAGGATCAGGAAACTCTGTGCCACACCCTTGGCATGCCTGTCTATGCCAGAGCTGGCCCTTCTGTGCCACAGCTCCCTGTTCCGTGGCACCCACCCCAGTGCTGGCCTGTCCTGGGCTGTCCCCATCCCTGCAGGTAGGACTATGAGATGGGAGGCTAAGACCTTGGCAGCAGCCCAGTTTCTGACTTCTGGGGCCACTCCGTGCCTGCACTTGCCACGGCCACCCTGCCGCCTTCATCCCTGTCCTGCTCCTGCCAGCGACAACAGGAGGGTCCTCCCCACCCCGTCCCCCCACCTACGGTGCAGCAGCTGCCGGGAGGTGGGCGGCAGGGAGAAGCAGGCTGCCGGCACGCTGAAGTTCCTGATCAGCATCTCCACCAAAGGGCGGGAGAACCTGCGGAGCAGAGCGGGCGTGCTGCACGGGGCCGCAGGGACACAGGGACACCCAACCCCGCAGCGTCCGGGCAGTCCCTGGATGGCTCGCCTCACCATCAAGCGCGTCCCGTCCTTTGCAGAGGGAATGAATCATCCAAAGTTCTGATCCAAAAAGTTGTATTTGCCCGCTGCAAAGCGACACGGGGGTCTCAAGCACTCACCTGGGGTCATCTGCCAGCTCCAAAGTGGGATCCATCCTGTTGGGCTCCTCGCTGGCTCCGTCCCAGTGGCTGTGGGGCTGCTCGTCACCGCCCGCCTCAGCTCCCCTCGCCGGCCCGCGGGGTCAGAGTCCCCAGGGCAGGGACCGCGGGACGATGCCGCGCCTCGTTCCAGTTTAACCAGAGCCTCCGGAGCTGCCCTCCCTCTGCCGCAGCGGCGGGCACCCATTGGCGTGGCCCCACGCCGTCCCGGCCCACCGAGTGCTTTGGCCACCAGGTTGTCGACCCGGGGTGCCGGGAAGGCAATTGTCACCCCTACCGGCACGCCTGCGTGTCCCAAGGTCCGGGCGCAGGCCACCTGTGCTGGGGTGACCCTGCTGGCCTTCGGGTAGCCCGGAAAGGGCTGCTGGTGCCACGGAGGGTCCAGGACGTGTTCGCATGTCGCAGCAGTGTCGGGGCGGGAGGCGGTGCCGCGGGCGGTGGGGAGCCTGTCAGCCCCTGCTTTGCCCTTCGGGAGGACTTTGGGTGTCCCGGCTGCAGGGAGCCCGGAACTGAGCCCCGCTCGGAGCTGCTCCCATGGCACTAGGGGGCAGGGCTGGCCCAGCGCTCAGAGCCCCGGCCTGAGGCGGCAGCAGCACCCCGGCCTGGGGAGGGGACCGGAGGGCTGGAGGGAACAATCTGAGTGGGGTGCTGGGGGCTTAGGCGGGGGGAGCAGTGTGCCCTTGTCTTGGATGGGTCCCAGAACCCCCATGGGTCCCACGGGTGTCCTTGGCTCCGGTTCTCCCAGCCCTTCAAGGAAAATTAGTTCTGGTATGTACTGGGTCTCCTTGGAGCCACTACCTTTGCCTCTCTGGCAGGGGGCTTCTGCTGCAGCCAGAGTGGCACCAGGACCCCAGACGGGTGCTCTGCACCTTGCTGTAGGAGCAGGATGCTGCTGTTGTCATGGGAATGGGATGGTAGCGAGGGGCGGGGGGAGGGATGGGTGCGGATGCTTCAGTTGTGCAGGAATGGGATGGGGAGGAGGGAGGCCTGTGAGGACTCTGCATATCCGAGGTGCTGTGCACACCTGGCCCTCCCCTCCTCTCAGCCCCATTAACCAAGCCCCGTATCCCTGTCCCTGCACACTGTACATACACTTTCCTGCCTTATATGCTGTAACCTAACCTGGCACACTGTCTGCTGCACACCCAACCCTCCATACTCACACACACACACTTACCCACACCTTGCACAAGCAGACCCATCGCCATGGCAGCTCCTGGCCCTACGGGGTGCACGGGACCAATGGGGCCCCCCACCCACACCCCTGCATCACCAGCATTGTCTATGGCTGAAGAAACACGTCAGCTCCTGTGACATCTGCTGTGCTGCCCTTTATGTGACAGTCACTGCAGGCTATGTCATGGCAGTCCTGCTGTCCTGTTCATCCACCTGGCACTCATCCCCCTGTGGTCCATCAGCACTGGGACGATCTGCACGTATCCCTGGCCCCGGGGAAGCAGAGCCCAACCCCAGCATGCAGCCACACGTGATGCACTGCCCAGACACGTGCAGGAGCCTCTTTCCCTGGCTGGTGTAGCCCCAGGGCCAGCACTACCCATGGATGCCCGCTGCACTGGGGCACGTGCTGGTCCCCTTGCCCACCACACCTGCGTCTGGGTGTCCCTGACTCACAGCTGCAGCACCATAGTGATTCTTCTTGCCACTCAAGTAGTACCTGAGCCTGACTGAGCCCTGGTCCCCTGCGTTCCACAAGCTCAGCACACCCCGAGTTGCAAGATATAGCTGTGGGGCATGGAGCAACCATGCCAACCCGTGAGGGGGATACAGAGCATGGCTGTGCCCCAAGCCCAGAGCAGAGGGCAGCCCCACACGCCAATGTTCTGCATGGGTGAGTCCCAGCACACATGCAAATGTGTGCAAGGAAGGCTCCATTGCTGCACACACTCCCCTCTGCATCCCCACTGGGGCTGGATGCAGCAGTGACACCCACAGCACTGACCTACCTGCATCGAGCCCCCAGCCCCATCACTATGCCCAAGACCACCCTACATGGGGCTGGGACACACCCACACACAGTTCTGCTGTGGACAGTGTACTGGGGTGTCACCACCCCAGAGCTGTTCCCTGGGGACATGGGGGCTCTGTCACTGCAGCCCAAGGTGCTGAGCCCTCCCTGTGCCTACAGGACAGGACCTGCCTGTGACTTGCTTGCTTCAACCTGCCCCAGGAGCTGGCGGAAATGGGTGTGGAGAGGGAGAATGCAGTGGGATGGGATAACCCAGAGTCCCTCCAACTTCTGCCTTACTCCAGCCCCTATCTATGCCTGGGATACATGATCCTGAAGACATCAGGGTCCATGGCCACCCTTGTCCCCCAGTCAACCTTCTCCAAACAAGCTGCTACCACAGCCAAAAGCTGGCAGGTGCCTGGCATGGGCACAGGGGGCAACAGTTCTACCTCAGCCCCAAAACTTCAGGATGCTCCAGGGAAGAGCAGCCACAGGACCTCCCTTTCCTGACAAAAACCCTTTCATCAGAGAAGTAAAAAGGAAAACAGAGATGGGAGCCATACACCCACCAGCCCAGGGCAAGGGGTGGTTTGAAGGTTTGTGGTCCACTCAGCATCAGGGTGGCTGTTTTGCCTCAAGGAGCTGGCAGATAAACCGGCAGCAGTCCTGAAAATTCTCCCTATTTGCTCACTTAGCTTTTATTTTTTTAATATTTTAAACAAAACTCTTTGCCCTTGGAAGTCCTGCTTTCCCCCACAAAAAAAAAAAAAAAAAAAAAAAAAAAAGCCAAGAAGACCATCTCAGCATTGCCCACACTGCTGCTGTGTCAGCATTCCCCAATACTTGGAAAAGCCCTTAAAATACAAATATTTATATGGTGTTTAGACAGTTCTCCACCCATCAGTAATTCCCTGTGGTTATGGCCAGAGGGGCTGACCTCGGTGGGCACAGCAGGCTCCCAGCTGACCATCACCAGCTTCCCAATGGCCAGAACATGGCAATGAAGAAAACTCCTTTTATATCCTTGATAGGAGCTGGTAGGAGACAAAAACACATTCCTTCTCATACTCTTGTCTCCCACCCAGAGCCTGAGGCCACAATGGATGATTGGGACACTGGGGAATGAGAACCTCATGCCCAGCTCACACTGTGGTCCAGCCAGTCAAGTGGGCAATAAAGATCTGCACCCTGAGCTTTTGGTGATCCATGGTCACTGCTGTCATAGGACACAGAGGAACAGACCCTGCTCAGTGGGACAGAGCAGCCAGGATTCTCCTTCTCCCAAGGGACCTCCCACACTCTGCCCAGTCCCTGTGCCAGGCAGAACCAGCCCCTGGAGAGCACTGGCACCCCATAGCATGGGGGGATGTCTGGCACCCACCTCTGGGGAAAACCACACTCCACAGGCACCTCTTCAAAGGGATGCCCATGCTTTGCATGGCCACAGATGACCCTGTTCCCCACACTCCTGTGGTTTAGGAGAGGGTCAGCATCCCCACCCTGCCAGTTTTCCAGCAGCACCCTGCCGAGCCACTGGGAGCAGGAGGGTGGGCACAACTCGAGAAATAAATAAAACACATAGGTCTATCAGACTTGTGAAAGAGCAGGAAAACCTTTTCCAGGGTGCTGGCCCTTTTGAGCCCACTCAGCCCTGCAAGAATCTCCCTGGTGAGAAATTGCTGCTGAGAGGTTGGTGGAAGTGCATGAGGGGTGTGGATCCTGCTGGCAGTAGTAGGACTGTTGACACCATCAGCCTTCAGCGTTCCAACACAATCCACAACTACTCAGCTCGATGACCTTGGATGGACCCCTGCAAATCTGTCAGTGTCACAGCAACACTGGCCACCAGGCTGGAGAGGGGTCCCAGAACTTTGAGCATCCCCCTGCAATGGTCAGTGTGGGGCACTGATGGTGCCCCCAGCCCTGGCCCCAGCACAGCAGGAATGGGGCTGGCTCCCCTCAGCCCCAGGTCTGGAGCCACCCCACTGATAGGGATGGAAGGGAGCCCTTCCTACGGCTGGCCGGTAGATAAGGCCCATGTGTTCCCCTGTGATTGCCCCGGGAGGCAGCTGGAGGGGTGGGAGCCACCGTTCCTGGGAGATATGGCCAGGAGGGAGCAGTGGGTGATGAGGGCAGGGGGCTACTGCAGGGATGTGAGACACTGGGCCCCTCCAGGTCCCTTCTCTGGGCAAGTGAGGTGCCCTGGCTGCCCTGACAGCACAGCTGGGATGGGAGAAACTGTAGACCCCCTGACAGGGCAACAGCCCTCCACAAATGCTCCCCTTTCCAGTGGGGACCAGTCCTCTGCCACTGGAAAACACTTCCCAGTGCCCTGCAAACCCACACTGCTGCATCACGAGCTTGACACAAAGCAGAGTCAGGGACCCCAGCATACCTCAGCTTCCCCAGCTGTAAAATGGGACATGAGGGTATAGAGGGCTCAGCCTCTCATTGCTCTAGTGCCTAAGGAAAGGTCCGTGCCAAGTGTTATTTACAGACCAAGCTGGCATTTCAGATGGGGGGGATGTTGCCCTGGGATCCAGCTGGCTGCCTCCAGTCTCTGCCTCAAGGTCACCAGTAAAAATGCTGGCCTCGGAGGGGTTTGGTGTAGGAGTCCTTCCAGCTGCAGCTTCCCCTTCTGGGCAGGGAAAATCCCCTTTTCCCAGCACAAGGCAATAAGAATCATTCCTGTTAGAGACCCCAGCCCCCAAGCCTCCTGCCTGGCCGTGGGTGATGGGACACTCCCAGGAGATGACTGTGGGTCAGTGATGGTGGGGTGAGAGTTACAGGGTGCAGCACAGGGGGAGCACAGGGCAGAGCTTGGGATATTTGCTAACCAGAACAGCTCATTGTTTAACAGAAAAGCCAGCCCCGGATGTCTAACATTCTCAGGAAGCAGAAGTGCTGCAGAGGGCTGTGGGCAAAACCTCCCCAAGCTCCAGCTCTCAGAAACACTGCCCAGCCACAGGTGGGGGACCAGCTCCTGTGCACAGCCCTGGCAACACCCCCAGGAACCCTGCTGTGTCCTCCCGTACAGGTCTGGGTGCCACCACAGATGCTGCCACCCTGACTAGGCTCCCATGCTGCCAGGCTGGGAAGAGAAGTGAGACATTGGCACAACTGAGACACCACTGTGTCTGTCCCAGAGCACCTAAAGGGGTCACCCCACAGGGAACTGGCATGTGAACCCTCAGCAGCCCAGCTGCAAATCAGGTCAGCAAGACACTTCTCCCCAAAACTGCTGAGATCATTTGACTGTGTGCATATACTCATAGAAAAGCCATGCATAACATATACACACACATCTATAAATGTGTATGTGACTTTCTATACTAACTAGGATCTTGTAGAGTGCATATAAACTGCAACGAGCTGGGATGGGTGTGCCCCCAAGAGTGGAACAGCTCTTCCCCACAGGCTGGCTTATCGCCGTGCCATGGCCTCAATCACGCTTCCAAACCATTCCTGGGGTACTGACCCACCCAAGGGCCACCCGGCCCCACAGACAACCAGAGGGACTCCCCAGGGCAGGGGGCTGCCCTTTGCAATGCCCAGCATTCCACAGGCCATCCCCCAGACAGAGAAGAGGAAGAGGATGGTGTGGCCTGTCCCTGGTTTGGGAGGAAGGGGAGCCCACCATAAGGAAGCTCAACAGAAGCTGTATGAAACCTTTCTGTGATCTGGATCGAGGCCATCAGAGCAGCTTTGATGGCCCCAACCTTCTCCTCCCATTTCAACAGAGCCTCACAGATGGAGTACCTGATAACATCCCCATCTTCTGTCCAGCCCTTCTGGCCCGTTTCTGTTTGCTTTTCCTCCCAGCAGCTCCACGTCCGATGGCGCTGCACTGGGCCAGAAAGGAAGTGACCAAGCTGTGGGGCTCAGCATGGTGAGGGCTTTGTGTCCTTCAAAGGGGACGAACAAACGGCCAGCAGTCCCAGCCCGCCTGGGGGATCCTGCGGAAATACCATGGTCAACACTTGGGAGCCGCTTCCTGCCTGCTCCAAGGCTTTGGATGCAAAGAGGTATTTTCCTGCCGTAAGGTAACATCTGCATTTCCAGTGGGTGTCTCAGTGACATGCCACTGGTTTCTGAGAGCCGCCTCCAACCTCTGAATGAAAAGGCACCTTGTTTGAAAAACAGAGGGACCTTTTTCTGCCACTGCTACCTAAACTAGCCACGTCATTGCTGATGTTTGCTTTTGGTGAATGATGAGATTAACACACCCTCTGAGTAGACTGTGAGCGTTTTCTTTGGTTAGGAGCTTTATTTTCATATTCGTCTGTCTTGCAAGAAGTTTGCAGGTGAAAATGCTGAGGCTTTAAAAAGTCAGATGGACAAATATTTTCCCAGAGAGCCAGTAGAGCCGCAGTGTGTTTGTGGAAGGGAGGTGCTGCTCCCCTAATGACCCTGAGACTTCCCAGCTCCGTGACACCCACCCACCAGCCTTGGCCACCCCATGGGGTCCCACAACCCCTTGAGTCAGGCACAAGGGGTAGTCCCACCTGCTCAGGGAAAGCCTTCAGCCCCCAGTGGGACTTCTTCAGCTGTCCCCAAGTGATTCTGCCTCCCATTGCAAGTGGGAAAGCATCCCACTTGCAGCTCAATGGGAACCACAAAAATCACCTTCCTTTCCCTTCCTGTCACCTCTACCAGTGCCAGGTCTACACCAGGGTGCTGGGCAAGCACTCCCACCTGCTGCCTGCTCCCTCCTGCTTTGGCAGGCAAGAATGGGAGGGGATGGACATGCCTGGAGAGGTGTGGGCACACTCCTGTTGTGTGTGGGTAGGGGCATACATTGCATGGACATGTATGTGCCCAAACCTGTGATGTACACTGTGGGACACGTGGCTTTATTCACCTGGCTGGCAGACTCACACCTGTGAGCATGGCACCCCATGGGGTGCAGGGAACCAAGGCAGAGGGTGGTGGGGACCCAGCATCACCAGTTCTTGCTGACAGCCAAGCAATACTCAGCCCTGGACAAGCCTCTCTCCTGGGTGTTGCTTCTTCCCCACGTCCCTGCTGTGGGACAAAGAAAGGGACAAGGCCTTTTAGCCACAGTCTCCAATGATGAGGAAGAGAAGGAAGGGTTGGAACAGCACTAGGAGAGGTGCACATCACCCCATCCCTTTGTCATTTTTGCATCACTGAGTAATAAAGAAAACCTTCAAATTCATATCTGCCATGAAAGCCACTGGTACATGCACGGGCTAAGAAAGTGTTTTCTCCAGAGAGGGGAAATGACACCAAGCAAACTCCGTGATGGCATGAGGCTGAAGAGGGAGCCACAGAGGGTGCCTGCACTGGCACAGCAGGCTCAGCAGCCCCCGGGGCAGTTCTCGTGGACATACTGAGCCAAGCAGAGCCAAAGGAGGGGCTGGTGCTGGAAACAGTTCCTGCTGACTGCTGCTTTACAGACCACAGATGACTAAAAGTCAGGAGCTAAAACCAAATACAGCCCACTATTCACTGGAGGAGTGGGGAAGAGAGCAGGGAAGTTGTTTCCATTTGTTTGACCAGAGAGTTTTTCTAGCTGCAGGACTTTGGCTCTCAGACCACATCAAGACAAAAATACAAACTGATTTTTTTTCCCCTAGAGTAAAACTAGCTTTTCCCACTGATTGAAAGCCCAGCCTTGCCATGTGTGCATCCCAAAGGATGCCTGCAAGACAGAGGGGGACAGGCAAAGTTTTTCCTCCCCATAGTCCACCATGGACACTTGCCCTTGAAGGGACCTGGGAGAGAGTGCCTGCCAGGGACAGGAGGCTGGTGCAAGGCAGACCAGCAGGCATGGAAAGGTCAGCAACTTGGCTGAGGCACAGGCAGCTTATGTTCCAAGAGCTGGGAGAGTCACAGGCCTTCTCCAGCACACATCTCCCGGGGGATTTGCCCTTGAGGCACTGACCCGCTTCTCCTGGCCCAGGGAAAACAATTCCAGACTCACATTTCTATCGACCATGTCTGTTGCCTGCCTGTGCCTGGCAGTGGGGGGCTAATTGCAGCCCAAACTGCAGCCCCCGGGTTTCAGATCAGCCCCTGGAACCCCACAACAGCCTGAGAGAAAGGCATGAGCCCCACAGAGCCGTGTCAAGCATCTGAGTGCTTGACCTGAGGCTGCCAGAGACAAATTAAGGTACCCTGCTTTCAGGACATCTCACCCCCTGCTCCATAAATAAACCTACAAGGCACATGGCATCCCCTGGGTCCCCATGGCACAAAGCTGGCACACAGCAGCCGGGACAGGTGTTGCAGCTGCCACCAGTGCAGAGAAGAGGCAATTAGCAGGTAGTGAGAAAAAACTCCTGCTCTCCCTGTTCCACCCTGTTTTGCTAATCCCACCCCAATTAAAGCTCCCTCTTTGCTTTCAGATATTGCTATGAGAAATTAATCCACCCTAAAACAAGGTATTTCCAGCAGGTCAACAAAACAAAGCCAACTCTCAGTTTGCAAAAGGCTCTGGCACCTGACTGGGAGCGTTTAATTACCCTGACAATGGCATCAAGAGAAGAAGGGCCATGAAACCCTTCAATCACAAATCCACAGAGGAGGCACTGGCTGCTCCCACATGCCTGGGGCCAGCACCTGCAGGCTTCAGCCTCTTCCCAAGAGCAGAACAATCATTCAGCCCTCTTAGGGACACTTTTTCCCCTCAGAGCCTGCAATGCTGCATAGGGTACTGGCTTTTGTATGTCGTGCTTTTCCTTTGTCCTTTGCACTGCTCTTGTGCCAATAAATGCACATTATTAAAAAAAAAAAAAAAAAAAAAAAAAAGCAGTGGACAGTCCTAATCTCTAAGTCAATATGCACCCTTACCACAGAGGGTGGTTCCCACTGAGCAGGCTCAGGCTGTATTTTATCTAAAAGCAGCAACTTGTGCACATGCTGCCGAGCAAATCAGAGGCAAAACTTCCCTGGGCCCTTTTGGGAGCACAGCAGTGAGCAGCCAGGAACTCTTGCAGATCCTCATAGAGAGGTACAGCAGGTACTGCAGGACCCAGCTGAGGAGGCACATGTCCAGCACACCAAGCAGATCACTCCCACCATATCTTCATGTCTGTTCATTGCTCTTTCCAGGCATTGCGGAGCTGTTTCCAAGGCTGTTCAGTAGCAGAACAGTAACTTTCCTTCTGGCCACATATGCTTCTTTAGCAAACCACCACAAATTGTGGATATATCCCTGGCTTTCTAGGATTCTAACCACCAAGTCTGGAAGAGAAAAACCCCAACAGCCCTCAGCTGTGGCAAATGCTGATTCAAGAGAAGTGCTTGCAAAATTACACACGAAGCACTTTGCAAAAGTGACCTGGAATGCCTGCCTGGAGGTGCACAGGAAAAGGAGAAAGAGGCTGTGCGCTGCACTCCAGATACAGATCCAGGATCCAGAACGAAGTGGACCAAGGGAATTCCTGAGAGGCCCACGTTTTCGAGGAAGAGACCCATATGACTGTGTCCCGGCTCCTATGTTCTCGCCCCGCTGCTTTCTTTTCCCTTTCCACTTCCCCTCACTCAAACCCTTGGCCCCTTGTGCCGGGGCCAGTCCGTGGGTCTCCATCAAACACACGGGACTGTGTTCGGCACTGCAGACCGAGATGGACCTTTGATGCGCCCCAGGGCGGCCACGCTGCGTCCCCCTGCTTTTCAAAGGCCGGTCCTTGGCTATTGTGTTCACATCCTGAGCTTGTTTGTACACTTGCCGGAGGGCCCCAGCCGCGCAGCCCCCCTGCCACAGCCGCAGCCGCCCTGACCCCTGATAAAAGCGGCCGGGCTCAGGGGGCAGAGCTGCTATCGGAGCCGGGGCAGACGGCACCGGCCGAGGTGCAGCTGCCGAGATAGCGCTGGCAGCTCGGCCGGGCCGGCCCCTGAAGGGCCCCGGGTCAGCAGCAGCCCCGCAGGTCGGCACAGCCCGGACTGCTGCTCGCAGGAGCGGTATCAGTGCCGTGCACGCCGAGGGTGTCCCCGGCTGCTGCCCTCCCCTCATCTGCATCGCGGGGGGCCAGCATCTTGCCAAAAGAGGCAACTGCCAGGCGGGAAGCGACTCTAAAGCGCTGCTCTCTGATCATCGACATCTCCCCGTGCCCTCTAGCCAGGCATAAAGCGAGGTAACAGCCCACCCTCCTCCCTGCGGGTAAGGTAGGGTCCTGCAAGGAGCACAGAGGAGTCCCCAGGGCTTGGTGGTTAAAATCCCAGTGAAACACGGTCTTTGCAAGGAAGCAGGCCTCGTTAAAACAGCCAGACTATTTTAGTCCCGCTGGGGCAGTGTCCAAGCATGAGCCTCTCTGGTGGGCCTCCATGCCAGCCCCTGGCAAACAGAGCAGCAGTTAATGAGCATCACTGCATCCACATCCCTCCTTGTGTGATAGGAGAGATGGGGAGATGAGCCTCCACATTGCAGGAAGGCAAAAAAAAAATCCCGGAGGACTTTGAGGAGGCGGGCCATGGGACACCCCAGGTCAGCATCTGTATAGGAGCAAGAGCCCACACTGTCCTCAACCCCACATTTCTCCTCCAGGTGCTTGGTGCTCTGTCTCCTCTCCAGCTAACTGGAAGGAGCACCAGGCCAGCTGTGGAAAATTTGGAGAGCCAGCAGGTGCTTCCCCAGGAAGTGCAAAGACCAGTGTTATTTTGAAGGGACAACAAAGCTGTGGCCAGCTTTGCACACTGCATTTTCATTCTCAAGTGCCTTTTCCCTCATCTTCTCCACAGCCTCTTTGCTACAGGACAAGAGGAAGCAGATACTTTCCCAGATGCCAGTGCCTCTCACAATCCCTCTCCTGCCTCAGCCTGCATGGCAGCACATGTCAGGGCTGTGGCCAAGGAACAACAGCTCCCAAGCATGGCTCAGTTCAGCTCCAATCCATGGCCTGCATTGCTGGGAGAGAGCAGGATGGAATGACATCCTCCAAGGCAACATGGCTTTTCCTGAAAGGGTCATACCCAACTACTTCACCCACTTTTTGCCATGCCAATTGAGAAATGCAGCAGCAAAAGCCAAAACAGGCAGTCTTCTGGAGGATGGGGGTATTCGCAGCGTTGTGAAATTCTTGGCTATTGCACTCTTGGCTTGGTGAGACTGGAGCAGAGAGGGCAGGCTCTCCTGGGAGCCATGCCTGCCAGCCCTAACCTGGAAGGTTAGGGTAGTAGAGGAGTTGCAGTATGATTCCGACACTGAAAAAATTAGATTTCTCAGCTTCCTGGGACCTGTAATAGCTGACTGCACCCATGAGATGCAACCCATGAAGTTACCAGGGAGCACAGACAGTGTATCCCTCAAACCTGCTCCCAGGAAGGCAGGAGCTGGCACTGCCACTCCTCTGAGTGGCTGGGATCCAGAGGAAGCAGTTGCCATGCAGGGCAGAAGATCAAAGTCTTTCTTTTGTCCCCAGAGGCTTGTTGCCTCTCTGGCCCTGCACCCTGGGGTGCCTGGAGTGCCCCACAGCCCCTGTTCCATGGAGTGCACAGCCAATGGGAGCCCTATAACCACCTCCCACCCTACAGACCACTGCATGTCCCACAACCCTTGGCCTCAGCCCAACAGCAGATCCAATTTAGCACCACACTCCAGCACTTGGTTCTTGGTTCTTGATTCCATCCCTTCCAGACTGAAAAACCATGTTAGTCACAGTATTTCTTGCCATAGAAGTGTTGAAGTCAGCTCACAAAATTGTTCATGATAAATTCCTGATAAAGCAGCTTTTCACAGAATATTTTGAAAATATTCTGTGAAAAGGACCAACAAGGGACCAACAAGGACCACCAAATCCAAATCAAATTCTTAAGTGAGGGGCCTATGCAGGGATCAAACTCACAATCTTGGCATTACTAGCATCAGGCTCTGACCAGCTAACCTCAGAGCTGTATGTGTTTTGGCTGCTTTTAACATGGGTCACACAACTGGTCACACTAGGGTCAGCCATGCTGCAAAACTGAAGTGAAACAGTATTTTCCTTCCCACATTTTGATCTCATGTTCTCACCATCAATCCCAGAGGAAGGACACTGGCACATCATGAGATGTACAAAAGTATGAGGAGTCATTTGAGTCGCGTCAGAGGACTCACAAGCCCCCCAGGAGCTCAGAGGACACAAGGACATCTCCTAAAATAGCCAAGCCACAATGAAGAGGAACACCCTGATGCTGGGAAGACAGATCAGAAGTCAGCAGTAACGAATCCTACATCCTCTTTCCTCTTCATCTATTTCCCAGTTTTTGCTCTCTGCTCCTTGCAAAGATTTTTGCTTGGGCTGGGCAGCCTGAGCACCTGTGCTCGGCATCGCCAGCAGTACAGGCACCGCTGTGTGAACAGCAGGTGTCCCTGAGAGAGGTGGCACCAGCCACCAAGCACCGATAGCCAGCCAGCCCCCAGTCACTTGCAAGGTGAAGGGCACTCCACTGCTCACGGGTACACAACATTGCCTTTGAAGAACTGTCATTTTGAGGTATTTCACTGCCAACACCAGCCGAGGTGCAAAAACGTCTGAGTTTCTAGAATGTCAGCTGCCTTCTCTTTTTCCTGGCATGTGTAGAAATGGGGAACTGACTGCTGAGCAGACGCATGTTGTGACTGGGAATGGAAAACACCTGCAGCAAGTCCCTGCCGAGGCAGGTCGGGGCTGGCGCGGCGCAGCACCACCCCTGCTGTAGCTGGAAGGGAGGCACAGCGAACTGAGGCCACAGGCAGCAATAAATACGACAGCCGCCCTCTTTGCTTGCATTGCGACATTGCTCCAGGGAACGTCCAGAGCCTGAGCTCTCCTGCAGGTCCTTTGGCGGGACCTCAGTGTGGAATTGCTGCTCTGCGCCGGGCAGGTAAAGGAAGGTGAGAGCTTATTGGGGGAGCCCAGGAGGAACATAAAAAAACAGGGCAGAGCTGCAACTGCTTTCCCCAGGTTACACTTTCCTGAGCAGCAGGCTGCATCCAGGCTGTTGTAGTGAGAAAACATCAAAGCATCCAGCCTGCAGGACTGATCTAAGCTCTTTCTAAACCCTCTTACACCACACCTTGGGTTTCCACCACAGCACTGGCCAGCACCATGTCCCATGGGTCAGTCACATGCCAAGTGACAATAGTTCTCCCTCCCATGACTGGCATCACCACAGCTGGTGAGGGAGGAATCTGAAGAAGAGAGAGCCTGGGCACTGGAGGCTGGCTCAGACCTCCTCTGGTAAAGAGAACTGGCAGGTCCACCAGCACATCTTGCCTGAGAGACACTTTACAGACTTGTCTCCAGATGTCTGCGCTGAATTTCTGGTCTAGTTAATCCTCCTTTTATCAGTGCAGGTGTAGTATGGGTTTTTCAAGCCTGGAGTTTCTGAGTTTCTAAAGCTCCGTTTTCCTGATGTTATGCCTTGCTGAAACTGGTTCCCAGCAAAGGTACATAAACATCAGGATTGTTTTTGTAACAATATTCATGTTTGGAATTCTTTCTATAGGAGGGACTTTCTTTGATGTCTCTCTGGTTTAACCAATGCGGGTGAAGGGGCTGTCTTTTGTTCACCAATCACAGTGGCCTGTGGAAAAATGTATAAAAAGGGAGTGATCCCTGAAATAAACGGAGTCAGATTCATTTCAACAAGGAGCTTTGGAGAAATTTCATGAGGAGTTCATGTCATGTGTTATTCGCCACAGCGACCCACTGGAATGTATTGCTTTTCAACAAACATAATCCTCTTTGCAATCATGTGTTCTGCCAAACTACAAACTTTCTGCTGCTATCCTTTCCTGGGAGGGGATTTGAAGCAATAATCCGGGCCTACTGATTAATTTTTCTAATGAGCAAGGGACAAATGAGCACAGTACTGCACAACATGCGCATGCGTGAACCTTGAAGTGTTCCCTTCAAGGAACACTTGTGACATGCTTTTGAAGGATGCCCTAAACTGAAGGACTGGAAGCAGTGACCTTCTCTCACAGTGGGCCACAGGCAGCCTATATCCTGGTGTGGGCTCTCCATATTTGTGTTTAGGGGCTGGAAGTCATAATGTCATCGTACAAATAAAATAGCAACCTGTGCAGCCCAACACAAAGGAAAGGCACCTCGGGTGTCTCTGCGCATTCAGAGCTAAAAAGGCAGCTCTGAGCACGTGTGACTTGCTGGGACCTGAGGATGCTGAGAGCTTCCCAAGCCAGAGTCTGGTTTGCACCACCCAGGAAGGAAAATATTTTTCCTGCTCTCATCCCTCAAAATGCTGAGAGGGTGGGAATGCTGAATCTGTGACCCACTCCTCCTTCTACTGTGGCTCAAGCATGCCTTCCCACAAAGAGCTGTTAACCTCATCTCCCTGCCCCACTTCCAGCCCTTCATGTGGGGAAGCTGGGACTTGGTGTGCACCTGGTGAAACACATGCCACTTGGCAAGTGGCTCCTCCACCATGCCAAGGGCACCTAAAGGCAATTTATAAAGCATGCAGCTTTATTCTTTATAAAGGAAGTAGGTCGTGGTGAGGAGGGGACCTGTAGTTAGGAGGGGACAAGTCTCTTCAACCATGCCTACAGTGAGAGGATTAGACGAAAGGGCCTTTAGCTGAGATGGAAGATTCAGATTAGGTACCAGAAAATTGTTTTTCACTGTTAGGGTAGTCAGGCACTGGAAGAGGTTTCCTAGAGAGGTGATGGAGTCATGATCCCTGGAAGTGCTTAAAAGGTGCTGGCTCACACGGTTTAGAGGTGACAGTGGTGGTGCTGGGTTGATGGTCGGACTGGATGATCTCGGAGGTCTCTTCTATGACTCTGTACTTCCTTACGTTCCTCTCCGCAGCACGGCCAGGCTGTGCGGGCGGCGACAGCCCAGTCCCCAGCGGCACCACACGAGCAGCGGGGGCGCGCCCGCCGGGGCGGCGGACGGCAGCGGAGCGGATCAGAGGCGGGGCCGGGCTCCGCCGCCGGAATAGGGAGGGGCGTTCCGGCCGCGGTGGGCCGGGCCTGGGCCGCCCGCGAAAGGCGTTGACACTACGGGCGCCGCAGTCGAGCCCGGCGCGGCGGTGGAGCGGCTGCGGGTGAGCGGGCGCGGGGCCGCGGCACGGGCGGGAGCAAGGGCCGGGAGGAGCGGGGGGCCGGGCGGGAGGGGAGGAGGAGGCGGCAGGCCGGGAGGAGGCAGGCGGGCAGGCGGGAGGGAGGGAGGCGGGCGCAGGCCCCGGCGGCACGCGGCCGCGCCGCATGCGGAGCGCGCTGACCTTGATGGGCGAGCGCGGCGGGCCCGCTCCTGCCCCGCTCCTGCCCCGCTCCTGCCCCGCTCCTGCCCCGCTCCTGCCCCGCTCCTGCCCCGCTCCTGCTCCGCGGCGGGCCCGGGCGGACGTGCCCGCGGCCGGCGGCGTATCGCCCGCGCCGCTTATCTGGCGGGCCGCAGCTGAGCCCTGCTGGCGATACCGGGGCCGCCCAGCCCCGCGGGGCGTTTGCTCGAACGTGCGCGCTTTTCTCTCTTTTTCTTCTCTTTGCCTTATTTCGGAAAGATTGAGGACAGAGGGGTTCGGGGAGGCTTGGCGCGGCCGGCCAGCATCCCCGCCAGGTTCGATGCCCGCAGGCCCTTTGTGCTACCGGGTTTCTCTTTAGCACGCTTTCCACGTGCCCTAGTAGGAGCCTGCGGCCTCAGGCTGTCACTTAGGAAAGGCTTCTCGAATCTGTCGGGGTTCCATCTCCGTGTGCTCTTGCCCTAAATAAAAGGTGAAATAAGCAATGGCCACTGTTGACCTTTGATCTCCAAATAAAACCTTGCAGAGCTCCCAGGTATAGGGCTAATCCACGTGCACCTGAAGAGCAGAGCCACTTCTTAGCAGCGCTGCTTGAGGGCATACTCAGGTTTCTTGCTCCTAACCTCAACATCTGTCTAGTCATTCACTAAATTGCAAACCTTTTTCAGGAAGAAATGGAGAAGTAAATCGCTTACAATTTACCTTTCAGGTATCTTTGCTGTTTATAGAGAACTTAGAATTTTAAAAATAGCTGAAATGATTTTGGAGAGGTGCTCTTAGCAATTTTCAGAGACTTTTCAGAACAAAAATTGCCTTCGCAAAGTTGTAGACAACATAGTCATCTAGGAGGGATGTTCATATTAGAAGTGTTTGGTTGGGGTTGGAGTTTGTGATGCTTTGCCTTATGGCCTTCTGCCACTTCTCTCTTACAGCTGAACTCTTCCTGTCATTGAGACAGACCCCAGGAACCTTAGCTACCTAGTGTCCTTTGTCACAGTCGAGTAAACGCCTCTTCCCAGCACTCTCTGAATGGAGACGTGCCTGCCATTAATAGGACCCTTGGCTGAACTTAGCCATTGGAGACTGTATTCCTCGTTTGCACGCCTGCCAGTATGCCCAAAGTTCAACAGAAAGAGTTGATGTGTTCATTGGAGCTCACAATTGCCGTGGGAACTTTTAGTTTGTATTCAAGGTTCATGTAGGTTCACTAACGTAGTGACTTATGTGGAAGTATGCACAGAAAATCCATGGGCAAGCAGAGCACTCGTGGCAGTAACTGACCTCAGGTGTGTAATGTAGATGCATGGGAACAGCCAAACCTTACTTGTTATATTCTCAACTTCTAGGGCTTTGGTGAAGTTGGCTTGCATTTTTCCAGAAGGCAATGGACCATGCCAGAGCAGCAATCTCTAACTTGGTAAGACATGGTACCCCAGTGCTGTCTGTCTCTTGGTGGGCTGACAATATTGCAGAAGAAAGGTTCAACAACATCTGTGTATGAGATTGTATAATAGTCTTTTTGTATTTTTTCCATGTAGTTTGTTATCTGTTTGAACATACATGGGTTGTAGAATTGATTATAGCTATCTTGTACAACAGGTGGCTGTGTTGATGGAACTGTATGAAAGATATTTGATGAGTAGTGAACTATATTTATTAAAAAAATATGACTTCTTATCAGTATTGGATAAGATGATGAATTCAAAGCAGCATTGGGTGCTGCTGTGTGGGTGGTGAGCCAAATGTCACTGCACGTAGCTGGCCATGATAAGGATGTGGCTCAAGCGGTTCAGAGCTGGAGGGGTTATCACTAACTGCTACCATGTTTTGGGTCTCTGAGAGCTGATAGGAAAGGGGGGGGCAGGCCTTGAACAAAGTTGCAGAAGGAAGTGCTGCTGAGGAAGCTGTTCAAATGCCTACTGGGACAATCAACATGTGTTCTATTGTTACTTGGGGGGTGGGAATTCAACAAGTCCAGCTTTTGGAAGCAACCTGTGTTTGAAACAAATGTGCAGGACGAGCTATTTCTGAATTTGTTCGGCCAAGCCTGCTGGTCCTAGAGAGCTTGCATTGTGAAATGACCTGAGGCTAGGACGGCAAGTGTGGTGGTTTGGTCTCTGAACAAGAATGGAGGATATGTGGGGTTGGAGCATGTCTCTATGTAAAGACATGCCTAAAGTGTGAGGGAAGCCAAGCTGTGGAGCAGCTGAGCAGGGAGAGTTTTAGTACAGACTGCAGTGTTGCCCTTTCTGAAATATGAGCAGGCAGCCACTTCGTTGTGGGTAGCATGGGTCAGAGTGGAACTGCAGGTCTGAAATGACATTGGTTTCTTTTGCCCAAGCAAGCAGATATCTTGTCTCTTCACTTCTAACTCTGACATGTCGTTTGAGAGTGAGCTGAGAACTGTGGATGAGCTGCTGAGGTTGTAACAGGGCTTGGGTGCTTGTTACCTGCTCCTTCTGCAGCACAGAGGAGAGTGCTGCTCCCAAAGCTATTCCTTTGGCCTTTTAGCCAGTCTCGCTCTGCTCCCCAGCACAACCCATGGCTGCAGGCAACTTCAGCATCGCTAATGGAAGCTGAGTGGTTCAGCCAGTGCCTGGCTATGCCTGGAATTGAGTTAATCTGAGCAGCTGCCTTGTGCATGGTCTGCTGTTCTGTGGGGGGCTGGGCTGTTTAGAGAAGTGGGCTCCAGACTGGATGCTCTTCTTGGGCCCCGGTAAAAATTTGTCAAACAGTACCAGTTGTTGGGGGATGCAAGAGGTGTAGTCTCAGCTTTCATATTAGCTGAAGTAGCATAATGCCCATGGGTCATCTCTCTTCAGCTAAGCTGCTTCGTAATACTACCATATGTGTAATAGTGTAATTTAAGGGTAGCCATAAGGCAGCTTAATACAAAATTATCCAGGTGCTGGATGAGCGTATTTACATCAAAGTGGACATGGCTGAAAGGCACAGCCACAGACAGTTGCTTTCCCTTTCTACTGTCTTCATCAAACTGTAAATTGTACACATTCAAGTGTGATCTGTGCTCTCCTGATTAAGACCAGGAGTTTCTGCTTGAATCAGCCTCAGCTGATCACATGGGAAATGCTGATACCATTGGCTGCCTCATATCTGTAACAGACTCCAGGCTAGACTCTGATCAGTGTGGCTCCAAACTTATGCAGGGTAAATGGAATCTAAATAGACTCTGGAGACCCTGAGCGGGTCTGAGTCTTAACTGTGTTTAAAGCATCCAGCTTGACTTACTGTTAGACCAAACGCTCGCTGCACTGGAGCAGCTGCAGATGGACCAGCAGTGTTTGGGTTGCAGCACAGGTGCAGCTGGCTGCAGGGACTGTAGGCTGGCATAGCCAACGCTTCCATCACATGACTGCCTTTCCACACAGTTCGGTGGCGAGCCAACATCATACACACGCTTCAGCATTGCCCGGCAAACGGACGGAGACAACAGCCATGTGGAGATGAACCTGGCTGCTGATGAGGAGGAAGGAGGGGAAATTGGGAGACCAGAGCATTTGCATGCTAGCATGCCTCCTCCACGGAGGAATGGCAAGAACCTCTGCTTCATAATCATGGCAGCTGTCCTCCTTCTTCTGATTGGTAAGGAAGGGTGCGAAGCAATGGCGTAGACTCCGGTATTGAACGTAATCCAAGGCTGTTAAATTTTAATCTGTTTTTTTCGGGAGATAATTCAACAGTTGGGATCCAGGCCACAGCCTCTTGTCACTAAGTTTGTCTAACTCAGACTTACGGTACAGCAAATAATTACGGAGTTTGACAGTGTAACTGTGACTTAGCTAAAGGGAAAACCGGTCCATGTCAAAATTTTGGTTTTCTCTCCATTAACTCCTAACACTTCTGTAGAGATGTGGGTCAACAGATAAGTAGAGCCTTTGGTACTTGTCTCTTAAGGTTTTAACAATACCATTGGCCTAAAGTGAGTATTCTCCTTTCCAAGTGGTACTGGAGGGACTCTGCCAAGCATAAGATCAGATTTACAGTGCCCCTTAAAACATGCCAGCTCAGGCAAAATGTCAGGCTGCATATTTCTGTCTGTCCTTGGTTAAGCCAGCTCGTCAAAAATGGTGAGAGCAGAGATGCAGCTTAACTCTGAAGCCGTGTGGTGGGGTTCAGTCACCTTTCTGCAGCACAAAGAAATACCTGTTCTGTCCACAGGGTTTCTGATCGGCTACTTGAGTTATCGTGGACGAGTGCAGAGGGTTAACAGGTGTCTGGATGGAAGTGGCAACTGTGAGATGACTCCTACTGCATCTTACATCTCAGATGTTGAAACAGAGGAAGAAGAGGTTCCTGGAGCACGTATCTTATACTGGCCTGAACTCCGAAACATGTTGTCATCTAAACTGTCAGCTACACATCTTGAGGCCAACCTGAGGTAACAGTTCCAGAATGTTTATCTAGAACTTTGAGAGGCACAGCCTGTGAACAAAACTTGAGCTCATTTGGAGAATAAGGGCCTTATAGGTGATGTAGGGCAGCGTGTTTTAAACTCAGGCTTAAATGGCTTTGCAGGCTGCAGTGCAGCCAGGTGCTGTAGCCTAAGCTATATGTATATCTGTTACCTGCAGGCAAAGAGAAGGTAAGAATTCTTTTGAAGCCGGCAAGGCTGAAGATGAGAGCACTGCCAGCTACATTCATGGCCAGTTCACCAGCTTCCACTTGGATGACGTGTGGAATGATGAGCACTACGTTAGGCTGCAGGATAAAGGCAGGTAGGTTAATAAGAGATTCACACCTCGCCCATATAGCATGGATACCTGTAGTCTTGAACAAACCTGTGATCTCTGCTTAAAATTATGTGAAAATTGTGAGCCAGTTACCACTCTCCAAAGTCAACCTCAATCTAGCCAAGCAATAACTTTCTAAATCCAGAGGGTCTGGTAGCAGCACTGTGGATGTTTCCTGGGGCAGCATTTTCCTCCAAATACACTTAGGAAGTGGAAAGAAGACATACTTGAGTGAAAACTCGGCTGAAAGGCAGATGCCCTGTATCTAAAACTGCTAGTGCAGGTGATGCTGTCTTGTCACCCAGACAGGGCTGCACACCTGGCAGTGGCTGCTCCAGTAGCTCAGGAGAGTGTCAACAGGCATTGTGTTGTCTGACAGCTCACACCCTTGTGTCTTACTTGCCCCATTTTGTCAGGGAAAATGAGTTTGCTTAGCTTCTCTTAGGAGGTGACTGAGAGACTTTGAAACAGAGATTCTTTCTGCTATTTGTCTTGGAAATCAGCCTTCATTAATGTCTCTGACCTACTCGAGATTTTTGCACGGAAGTACTGGGATGAGTCTGCCTGTTTCAGTTTCCATTGACTTGACCAGAATTGTTAGAGCACAGACTGAATACAGTCACAATACTGACTCAGAATACTGAGGTAATTCTTGTGTGAAAGAGTATAACACTGTCTGTCTACGTTTAACAGTAGCAAGAACCAAGTGCATATTGTAGAAGATGTAAAACGTCCAGAAGATTTGGAGAGTCCTGATGCATATGTGGCATACAGCAAGAATGACACAGTTACTGTAAGTGACTCCAGGAGGATCCTGGAAATGTGTCTATACACTTAAAAATTAAGTCCCTTTAAGATATGGAGTATATAAAGCCCTCCCCAGTTAAAGAGAGCTGGGTGGGGTGGTCAGAGTGGGGAGAGGAGTGGGCCCACATAGTATTTTTACTGCAGCAAGATGCAGGAGTAACTTTAAACTTCCCTGCTGGAATCCAGACAGGAACCTTGGCAGAAGTGCTGCTCCAACAGGCATCTTGCACTGGATCAATTTACATTGCTGAGCTTCAGCTGCCTGCTGTTAACAAGAGTCACTGTTACAGTGACTCTGTAAGCTGTTTCAGGTATCTTAACTGACTTAGGACTGCTGCATTCATAACCAGTGTTTCTATTGCAGGGCAAACCCATCTATGTGAACTATGGACAGAAAGAGGATTTTCAGAAGATACGAAATATGCATGTTCTCATGAATGGAACTATAATCATCTTCAGAGCTGGAAAAATAACCCTTGCTGAGAAGGTAAGCAGTGTCTACCCCACAGCCTGGCTAGACTTGCCAACAGGAAGATATGCTTCCTACTCTTTGAGGCACAGAGGTATGTCTTCCTGCAGGTCTGTAGAACTCATATGTAGGATTGTTCTTGCAGGCCTGGTCTTGCTTGTTTACACTGAGGTTCCACTTGCAGGTCTGGACACTGAGGCTGAGCAGAGCTTGTTACTGTTCCTGGTGCCATTTTTTTTGGCCTCTGGCAGTTTGCTGCCACCAGGCCTGTGGAGTGGTAGGGCTGGGAGGCAGCCTGGGAGCAGAGCTGGTTAATATCACTAGATACAGCCATAAGGCTGCTAGAAACAGGACAGCCTTACCTCCAGGACACCTCTTGCTGTTGTAGCTAGATGCTTTCAAAGCTTGGGCTGCAGTGTGTCCCTTGTTCCCTTGGACCACGTGGCAGTGCTGGCACTGTGTGTCCAGCTGGTGGCCTTGCATGCTGGTGTAGTGTTCCCTCTGTAGAGAACAGAACCAAAGAGCCAAGCAGCCTAAAGGATCCAAGTGTTTCTCTCTGCAACCCTGTTCTATATCTGACCCAGAGCTGCTCGTGGGGGGCACTGGGGCACAGGACCCTTTGCAGTTGCACTCAGCCTGTCTGCAGGCATCTGACATGGACAGTGCCAGAAAGTGCTTCCAAAAAATGTGGTCTCTAGTTCTCCAATCCCATTCCCACTTACCAAACTGGTGTCTAGCCTTACCAAGCATGTTTATACCAGTGGCATACCAGAGCTGGGTTGTAGGTGTGTTAAACAGGGACTTGGCTGGTCTACTCTGCCACCATTTTCCATGTGAAGATGAGCCTCCAGTAGCTGCTTGTCTTGAGACTGACCTCATCTTGGGAAAACAGATGGAGCATAATCAAAATTAAATAATATTAAATTTTAAGCTGCTCCAAGGAGCAAGTATGAGCTGAAAGAATCATAGACTGAGACGCTGTGGGGTGTCCTAACTGTTTAAAAGGATATTAGACACAGTTTGCCTGGAGTAGGGCTGAGCTGCTGGGATTCATCTGCCTTGTCTAACTATCAGGTAACTGTTAAAATCTGTTGTGGAGTTGGGCACAGAGAAGCACAATCCTTCACACCGTTACTCCATGTTCTTGTCTGGACTCCCCTTGCTTGCAGTGCAGATGTGCAGTTAATGTTTCTCTTTGCTGCAGGTTGCAAATGCCCAAAAGGAAGGAGCAGTCGGTGCCCTGATGTTCCTGGGCTCCTCAAATGACAAGAAGGCAGATTCATATGTCCCCTTTGCACATGTGAGTATGTTCCCCTGTTTGTTCTTGAGAACCTCTATGGCTGTGGGCTGCAGCCTGGGGCAGTCCTGCAGGCCTCTGGCTCAGCAGTACCCTTGTGTAGATGAAAACTGTTGGACTCTGGTGAGACTTGAGGACTCCTCTTGCTTTTCACAGGCCCACCTTGGAACTGGAGACCCTTTCACCCCAGGCTTCCCTTCTTTCAACCACACCCAGTTCCCACCAGTGGAATCTTCTGGACTACCTCACATTCCTGTTCAAACTATCTCTAGAGAAGCAGCAGCCAAGCTGTTTGGGTAAGTGTTTCTGCTGTCTTGCAGGCTGAGGTGCTGTGGCCTCTTTCAGGAGTGAGGATGGTGTGAGGTGCTGTTGAGACCAAGAGCTCTCTGCTGCTCTCTGCTGTGTGTGGCAGGGAGCATGTTCTGGAACTGGCTGGAGAAGAGTCACTTCCATGTCTCATGTCTTAAAGATTGAACTTAATCTGGTGTTGGATTCCTCTTGGATGGCCTCTGCATTCTACCCCTCCCTGCATAATTAGTGGTACAGAATTGCAAACTCTCCTAGGCAGGCCCTGAACAAGGTTGCAGTTGCAGGTGTGCATTTTTCACCCAATAGCTAAGTGAGGTTAGAGCTGGATAATGAGTTCAAAGGATCTTCCTTTTTCTCTCAGAAAAATGGATGGAGAAAAATGCCTTCCAGAGTGGACTTCTGGTATCATGGGATGTAAGGTGACAGTGAGCAGCAGGAGCAATATGACAGTGAAACTGACTGTGAACAACGTTCTGGTGGATAGGAAGATTCTGAACATCTTTGGTGTTATCAAGGGATTTGAAGAACCAGGTAACAGCAGCTGCATTGTGGCTCAGTCTTGAGAGGAGCCCTTCCTCTTCTGTGGTCATTGGGATGTGACAGTTCTTTCTCAGCAGAACCAAGGCCTTCCCCTGAGGATCAATGAGAAATCTGAACCGTGCTGCCAGGGAAAGGCTAAATGAAAGCACTCAGTGTGCCACATTCAGGGATCAGACTGCAGACTCTCTTCCCAGTATGGAAGCTGAAAGCTGCTCTTCTCATAAATGGTATTTGCAATCTGAAGCTTGCAGCTCAGGTGTTTATCATGTCTCCTGTACAGATCGGTACGTTGTGCTCGGAGCCCAGAGAGACTCCTGGGGGCCAGGAGCAGCCAAGGCTGGTGTTGGCACTGCCATTTTGTTGGAACTTGCCCGTGCGATCTCGGACATGGTGAAAATTGGTAAATGTTTGTGAACAAAAGCACGAGGGTGGGAGGTGATGCCGGTCTAGCTCTCTGTGTGTTAACACTGCAGAGCCCAGTTGCAAAGCTTTAGAAGGTGTAGGGAATCTGACAAAGCTTCTTGAGAAGCTGTTACTTGTCCAGTACAACTTGTCTGCAATGAACATTCTCTTCCAAGGGACTGCCTGCCTGTGTCTGGTAAGGCTTAAATACAGGAGTGTCCTTGGATAACACAGGATGCAAACATTAAACTTGAGCTGTCTGTTGGACAGCCAGGCCCAAAGTGGGAGAACACTGAAGTGTCTGACCAGCTGGAGCAGTGGGGACTGCATGGTGGCAATTAGTTTGAGCACAGTTGTCTCCAGGGTTAATTTTGGGCTCAGGCAGCTAAACAAAACAGAGTGGAAATGCAGACAGCATTGTTCTACTGCACAGTTCTGCAGCATGTGGGGGCAGGGTACGGTGTCAATGCAATGTGCACATTTCTCTGCAGTAGCGCTGCCTGAGGAGCAGGCAATTCATCATCCCGGGCCTGCAGTGCTAATCTGCATCTCCATGGGGGGAAGGGCAGGCATCTCAGTCTCTCTCTCTTTACAGATGGCTACAAACCACGGCGCAGCATTATCTTTGCTAGCTGGAGTGCGGGAGAGTATGGAGCTGTGGGTGCTACTGAGTGGTTGGAGGTATTGCTCATTTAATAGAGTTCTGCAGGACAGCTGTGTAGTTGTTGCTGTGGATTAAACATCCTGGTGTTGGATTGCTACTGCTCATTATTAAAATACTTACTTTGTTCCAGGGGTATTCCACCACGCTGCATGCCAAAGCCTTCACTTACATCAACTTGGATACTGCAGTCCTGGGTAACCTGCTACTCTTTGAGTTTCTTGAAGTTGGGTGGGACTAGAATAGCTTGAACAGACATCCCTTAACCTCTAGGAATGGGGGCTGTGCCAGAGGTGGCTGGTGGGTGTTTGGCTGAAGACTGGCATGACTCTGTTTATGCTCCTGCTGTCATTGAAACGGGGAGGCTGACACAGCCTAAGCCATGACGAGTCAGTTCTGCTAAATCCCGGTAGACTCTCTTGTGTCTTTTTGAAGGTCCTTTGGCAACTGTAGCTGTAAATTAGGGGTGGGCAGCTCTAGTGGTTCATTGTGCCAGTATGTCAAATACCCTTTCATTTTTTGCAGGCTCTGGAGATGTGAAGATTTCTGCTAGCCCGTTGCTATACTCATTGCTGGAGGCAACTATGAAGAAGGTGAGTTGGAGGGCATTGGCCTGATGAAGGTGACTGTGGTTTTAAGGAGGAACTGAAAGCAGGCAGAGCTGTGGTGGGTCACTTTGCCCACTTGACACCTTCTGAGGAAAAAAATCCATTTAGGAGAAAAACCTGGGATATTCTGAAGGAGCCCTATCTGAAATCAACTGTGCTCTGGGAATTGCAATTCACACATGCAGGATCTAAAATCAGCAAATGCCACAGTTCAGTGGCAGATGTGCCATTGAGGAGAAGGGTCAGGGGTGCACACCTGACTCTGTCACCTGCACAGCAGTGTAAGCTCCAGGAAGCCCAAGCAGAGTTCAGAACAAGTGCAGTGACTGTCATCTCTGTGCAGGTAAAGGACCCCACAAAGGATTCGGGAAACCTGCTTAGCAGAGTTGGCTCCAAGTGGATAGAGAGAGTGTAAGTATTGTTATCCATCTCTTGGGAAAGCAGATCTCCATAAAGAAGCAAACAATATGGATTCTGGTGGAGTACTGCTGTCTGGGGTGGGCTCTACCTTCTGACTTGGGGGTCAGGCAAGCATGAACAGTACAGCACTAACTGTGCTGCCCCAGGCTGGCTGAGGCAGCCCAGACACCTTTCTGCAGGACAGGAACAGCCTTGTACCAAGTCCAGTGGCAGGGAATGGACAAGTAGGACCAGGGATTTGGTCGGGACTCCTTCAGTCTTGTCTAGAGTTCTCTTGGCTCAGAGCTTCAATTGTAGAGCTTGTAGCTTTTCCCCTGGGGTGCCTAAACCAGTTGGTAACTACTCAGTGCTTATCTTCTGCAGCGTTCCCCTTGATCTGGATAATGCAGCATTCCCTTTTCTGGCCTACTCAGGAATCCCAGTGGTTTCCTTTGGTTTCTACGATGTAAGTAATGTGTGCTTGCCTGGTGTGCTCATTGCATGCAGAGGGCTGTAAGGATATCTCTAGGATGGCAGAGCAAAATGTGCTGCCCGAGTTCAATGTCCTTGCAAGAGCCTCTCGGAGGAGATGCAGCCCCTTGACCTGGTGGCTGTGGCAGTACTTGCTGCCAAGGCTGGCCTATGTTTTTTGTTCCAAAGTACTGAATACTTGCAGGTTTTTGGGGAGAGGGGTCACTTGCTTTTCTGGAGGCTCAGATGTCAATGAATCAGAACCTAAAAGCAATAGAAAGATGTCAAGCTGTTGCTGCATCAGTGAAGGACTGTTCTCCAGCCTGCTGGTCAACAAGCAGAGGGCATTGTGGAAGCAATTTGACTGCCCAGAACAAGTACCTACCTTAAACTCTTCTGGTCTGCTGCTACAGCTTGGGGGTAACATCAGCCCAGCATCCTGCCCTGTTACTGCAGGTGTGCAGCTGGGAACCTTAGTGATAGCAGCTCCCTCTCTTAGGAATGGTTGGGGTTTGTTAGTGTTAGACTTGTTTCAAAAAAACACATGAGTTTTCCTGACAGGAAGGGTCGGAGGTTACGGAAAGCACGTACCAGACTGGGTGGTGAGATTTGCTCTCCTACACTTCTGCAGTGAACTCTGAGGGGATAAAGGTCTGTACATCTTTGGGTCTAAATAACAAGCAGAACATCCTGCTGGTCACTAGAAGCTGTCAGGGATGAGATACAAGAGTGCCATTCCCTTCCCAGTGCCTTGGAGTTTTTCCACTCGAACCTTTGCTCCTTAGGTGCGCTTGGGAGACGGAATGTGGTAGAGGTAACAAGTAACCTTGGATGGGGGATGAAAAAAGTCTAACTGGAAAAGCATTTTTGGCTAACTTGAATACCTTCTTTCTTGCAGGAAGGTGATGAATATTCCTTTTTGGGCACTGCTGAGGACACTGTGGCTAACCTGAAAGGGAAGACTGACAAGTTGTATTCTCTCATGCGTACTGCTGCAGAAGTCGCTGGACACATAGCTCTCAGGCTGACCCATGACCATGAGCTCTTCCTGGACTTGGAGAGATACAGTGATGAATTGCTGGCATTCCAGGAGAAGCTTAGGGACTACGATTCCCATGTGAAGGTTAGAAGGACTCTGAGTTCGCCAAATCCCTGATGATTATGGGACCATCTGCTAATAAGGCCCTATGCCAGTGAAAACAGCAGGATGGACACCTTTAGACATAAAAGGGTAGCAAAGTGTGGCCAGAATCGATGTTCCTTATGGAGCAGTACAGGCAGAGTAGCTGTGGCAGGCAGATTTAGCTGATCTGGATGTCATGAGCTCTTGAGGAGATCAGTGTGAAAAGTATCTTCTCTTGGTTATCATTCACAGCATAGTGCAGCTTTGCATCTCATTTGCATCTCTACTGAAAATCTACAAGAAACTCTGGGTAGGGAGTGACCTCAGAAGAGCCTGCCAGGAACTTGTTCTGCTACTTTGCTAAACTGCCAAAAAAAAAAAACCACCAAAAACCCAGCACTTTCTTTTGGTAAGAGAGCAGCAAAAGAAGAAAATCAGGTTTGCTAACAGCTCCTCCCTTGCAGGAACTGGGGCTGACCTTGAACTGGCTGTATTTTGCCCGTGGAGATTTCCAGCGAGCTGTAGATGCACTGAGAAAAGACATCTCAAACAGTGACACGGAAAACAGGATTGTCCGCAGAGCCCTGAATGACAGGATGATGAAGGTGGGTATCTTCAACTGGGTTTTCTTCCTCACATAGGAAGAGAGTGCTGGCTGGGATGGGCCTTTCCCTAAGGGGCCATAGGCACTGTGCAGACTGGTGTCTCTTCCACTTGCTTAATGGCAACATGATGGCTTGCTCACGAGAGAGGGTCTGACCCTTGCACAGCTGTTGTGGAAAAGGGCTGAGTGGGGATCAGCCACTTGGCCACTTCTGCCAGCTTGTGCTGGGGCAGATAAGGAAAATAAAACTTGGGAAGTGAGAGTATAACCCTAAATTTGCACCTCTACTCAGGTGGAATATGACTTCCTCTCCCCATACCTCTCACCAAAAGATGCTCCCTTCCGCCACATCTTCTTTGGCAAAGGCAGCCACACCCTGCAGAGTCTGCTGGAGAACCTGGAGCAGCTGGAAGTCGACAAGACCAGCGTGGATGTGAACAAGCTGAAAGAGCAGCTAGCCCTGGCGACCTGGACCATTAAAGGTGCTGCCAATGCTTTAGTGGGTGATATCTGGAATACAGACAACGAAATCTAGACAGAGCAAACACCTGGATTACCTGTCTAAGGTACAGGAGAGCTGTGTGCTCTCATGGGGAGCACAGCTTCATTCCAGGCCCCAGCCCCAGCAGAGGGCCTTGTTGTGTAGGTCTAGTTCCACCTGTAGCAACACACACAAACTCCCTGTACCTCAGATTAGGCATTGGCATGATTTTTAAATGGCAGCTTCTTGCAGATTTCCAGTACCTTGTATATTGTGAAACCTAACCAAAACCCCGTGAAACCCACTCCCTAACATGGCATTACTTTCCTGTAGGTATTCTGGCAACAAAACATTTTTGACCAAAGTTGAGCATAAAATTTAAATCTCACCTTGACAAATTCATGGGAGGCAGTTTTAAAGCAGTACTAAGATTACCATGAAGTCTCCTCTGACCAGGCTCCCACCTAACCACAGTCCAAACTGGTCATTTACAGCTACTTACAGGGTTTCCTGCCTCCAGTGTACTTAAAAACTAAGAGCTCAGGTGTTTCCTGAACTGGTACCTTGAGTGGGGAGGTACCTCATCTATTCAGGCTTTTAATTGTTGGCCACCTAAACCTAGTGACAAAACAGGGAATGGACGTCTCTGAACACTTGTAATGAGGATCCCTTCTCTGGCAGGGAGCTGCAGTTCAAAAATTAAACAATGTAGTAATAGCCCGCAAGTGCTGGATTATCAGCAAGCTCTGAAGTGCCCAGCCTGCCTTTACTCAACAGCAGGGTCCCAGTGACATCTTACAGGCTTGCTTCTGCCAAGGCAGGTATCAATACCCAGGGAAAATGACCCAAAGATTATCCAGTGTCCCCCTGATATCCTCGGCTGGCATCTCAGCGAGTCCTGCAGCATTGAGAAATGGCTTTAGACTGGCACTTCAGACCTTGCTGCTCAGGGGCCTTGTGTGAAATCGAGTCTCTTGCTGGCCAAACCCTGTTTGACTGATGTCGTTTTGTGGGTTGGCTCTTGTTTGGCACTGAGATATTTATTTCTTTATTTATTTATCAGTGACAGTGTTCACTATAAATGGTGTGTTTTTTTTATAGAAGATAATTATCGGAAGCAGTGCCTTCCATAATTATGACAGTTATACTGTCGTTTTTGAATAAAGCAGCATCTGCTATTACAATCAAACATGATACTGGAACTTTGCATTTAAAATAATCAAAACAAGCCCCTCAAAAACTTTTGGAAAACTAGCAATTAAGCTTTCTGTGGCAAAAACACCCCTCTGGAAGAAACTTGAAGGTGCAAACCTGGTAATGAGTCTCCAGGTTGCGCTCCAAAGTGATCCTTGAAATGTTGAAAACCTGGGTGGAAATTCCAATACTAGAAATGTCTTCCTTGCAGGGTCTGTGTCCCTCTGTGGGCTTCAGACTTCTTCCTGCACCCCTTTCTGGATGTTGTGTGCTCTCACAGGGAGCACAGCTTCCTTCCTGGCCCTGGTCCCAGCAGAGGGCCTTGCTGTGTAGCCCTAGTTCCACCTGTGGCAACACACACAAACTCCCTGTACCTCAGATTAGGCATTGGCACGATTTTTAAATGGCAGCTTCCTGCAAACTTCCAGTACCTTATGTATCGTGAAACCTAACTGACATTATCGGGGGCAGTGTCTCCCATAATGTGTAAAGAACAAGGTAGTTTTTGCCTACCACAGTGTTATATCGGAGGCAGTGACCTCCATATGTTGCACTATGGGTGTACGTAATTATCGGGGACAGTGTTTCCATAATTGTTCTATGCTTATCACGCAATGTCATCTGCGAAGCTTGATGGTTAGTATCTAACATGGATTAATTTCCTGCAGTCATATTTTTTCACTCTCCTGTGGCGATGCAGATACAAACTTCAGTCTCTTATGTACATCCTTAGACTCTTCCTTCTCCATAGGCTGAACTGTTCCAAATAGCTGTGCTGTCTTGAATTGGCTTCCTGCCTCCAGTCATGGGAGTGGTGCTTGAGTGTTTAGTGGAAACTAGGCTAGTTAGACTGTGTGCTCTGTGGTGTAGTAAACTTCCTTCAAATCAAAGACCTGAGGAATTAGAGGTGAATGTAGGGCTTGGGGCTGACAGCTGTCCGGAGGGCTCTGGTCACTACTCTGGATGGGTATATGTAACACTTGGACAGGCTGGCCTGCTGTGGCACTGGGAAGGTGCTGGTGTGTGTGCATGGGCTGTTCGTTCTCCAGTTCTGGCTGGAAATTCTAGTCTTGCCCCCTTGGGTGTTGCATGGAGGGAGGAAAATCAATGGCAGCTTTCTAATGGTGCCGCTCTGCTGTGTGACCTGAAGCTATGCGCTGCTGGTGTGTGACACCTGCTAAACTGTGCCTCCTGTTCCCAGTGGCTGTTGCCAGCCCTGTACTTTGAAGTTTGATCTGGCATTTAAACCTAACCTGCAGCTTAGTTTTAACCTAAACTCTGCAGTTTGATTTGGCATTTAAACCTAACCTGAGCAAGTGGCCTAAGCCCCAGCAATAGCCCATGAGGGAGAGAACATTGTACAGCTGGAGCTCTACAAGGAATGGGCAGGGATTGGCCCTCAGCCTAGTTACTGAGCACAGTGCTCAACAGCTTGGAGGGCTGGATTTTCATTGGTCTCTAGAAACCTGATGCCCAGGTTTGTGCAACTTGTTGCTCTTCCTTAACTTCTCTTAACTCTCATAACTTCCTACAGCCCTGTCTGTGTTAGTGTTTCCTAGTGACATTTCTCTGGATGGCATCTAAAAGCTGCTGTCTGGGAGTCCTCACTGTGGTGTTTGCATGTGTCTTGATTTCGGAGTTAATCTTGTGCTTTATAGCCTGCAGAGAGAGACAAAAGACAAAGCTTGTCTCTTGACTAGGCAGCACTGCTACTGGGATGTTGGGATGCCTTGCTCATTGCTGGCATCTGACTGCTGTGGGGTGTTAAACTGTTTCTGGATTACCTGCTGTTTGCTTGAATAAAGTATTTTTGAAGCTTGAACACTCAGCTTCTCTTGTGGGGTTCTGGATTACCTGCTGTCTGCTTTAATAAAGATTTTGAAGCTTGAACACTCACCTTTTCTTGTGACTTCTTGCAAAGCCATGATGCTGTTGTGGCACTGTGGCCATGGGTGAGCTTGGGCAGCTGCAGGGAGGCTGTTGTCCTGTTCCATCAAGGCTGGTATGTAGCAGCTCCAGTTCCACTTAGTTGGCGTGCAGTAGCAAAGCTGAACTTCACAGTGCTGCTCACCTGAGTCCTACTGTACCACAGACAACTGCAATAAGGACACTGGTAATGAGGTGGAGGAGCACAACTGTATGCAAGCCCCCAGACCTCCCCCTCCTTTCATGTCATACTTCCTGCCTCTCCATCACAGTATTGACTCTGAAAAGCCTGTAAGCTATGGGTGAATGATGGGAGAAGGATGAAATGTCAGGCTTCCCCCTGGCCCTGGCCTGGCAGCTCTCTGCTGTTGTGAAGATGGCTGGACAGGCCTGTGGCTGACTGTGGCCCAGGAAGCCAGCACATGCTCCTGCCTTGTCCCTGCCCCTCATCATGCTGGGGGTCCCATTGGCCAAGGTACAGATGCAGATATAGATACTGCTTAGAGCCCCGGGGAGCTCTGGGAGGGCAGGAGCTGCTGACAAAGCCCCAGAGGCCTGCTATGGTGAGACTGCATGGTGCTGGAGCTCTGCATTTTTAAGTTCAGTTTGTCTCTGTTGTCCTCTACCCTCCTCACACCGGTCTCGCCTTCTGCCTTACAAATACCACATCCCGAGAAGTCGCACTCTTTGGATGAGCGGCAGCTTCTCCAGGATCCCAGCTCGCACTTTATGGGCCGTCCCGGCATAGCTCTGGTCCCTCCTCTTCCCCCGAGGATGATTTACTTGTCGAAAGACGTCGTTTCTGCGTCTGTCTCCCTGCGGTAACTGTGCAAAGTGTCCCGAGAGGCCTGGCCGGGGCTGCGGGAGTCCTGCTGCGGCCGGGCAGCTCCAGCCCCGCCGGGGCAGAGGGAACGGGGAGCAGTCCCTTCCAGCTCCCCCTGGAGCAGGGATTTTGGCAGCGCAGGGGCAGCCCGCGTCCCCAATGTAGCGGATCGGTCCCGGGGCCTGGCTCTGCTCCGCAGTGAGTCTGTCTGTCCGTGCGTCCATCCCCGTGCCCATCCATCCGCTCGTCCGTCTGTCCGTCCTCAACCCCGTTACGTAAAGCGGCGGGGCGGCGCCTTTAAGAGCGGGACCGGGGGCGGGTCGGGGGCCGTCCGGGCTCCCGGCGGCGGCGGCAGGAGGAGGCGGGGGGGCAGGAGGGGAGGAAGGGGCGGCGGAGCCGAGCTCCGGAGCTCCAGGAGCTTGGTGCGGCGCGGGGGGGCTTCCCCAGCGTGCGGAGCCGGGGTGGGGCCCGCAACGCGTGCACCATCCGGGGGCAGGGGGCGAGCGGGGCGCCGGGGGTGCCGGAGGGCGGAGGGTTGAGTCCGGCGGTGCCGGAGGGCGGCGGGGTGGCCCCGGGGGTGCAGGAGCAGGGGGGCTTCACTCGCGGCGTGCAGGAGGCGGGGCTGGGGGCGCTGCCCCGCGGCCAAGAGCTGGTGGCCGGCGGCGGGGAACCGAGGGGCGGCGGGGGGCCGGGTCGGTGGCACTGGGTACCGCTGGGCGAGCGGACGAGCCTGCAGGAGTGGGGCGAGCGGCCCGGGCCCGTCACCGCCCTCGGCAGCCCCAAGCCGGGCGCGGAGCCGCGGCGGCCCCGAGAGCGGGGGGCGGCGCGGGCGCGGCGGCGGGCGCGGGGCGCGGAGGAGGCGGCGGCGGGCGGCAGCCCCGGGGCGCGGCGGGCACGGGGCGCGGTGCGGGGCGTGCAGGAGCACGGCCCCAAGGTCCGGCAGGAGCAGGGCCTGGCCCGGCGGGCGCAGCAGGAGCGCGGCGGGGGTCGGCGGGACGCGGCGAGCCCCCCGGCTCGCGCCCGCTGGTGGGTGCGGCGGGGCCGGCAGGAGGAGGGAGAGACCCGGGGCGGAGTGCAGGAGGAGGGCGAGCTCTACCCGGGGGAGCAGGAGCACCCCGGCGGCAACCCCGGCACGCGGACCCCGGCACACCGCCCGAGCCGCAGGAGGTCCGCCCGCGTGTGAGGCCGCACCCCGTGCCCGGTGCCCGCTGCCCCGGGGGTGATCCCAGCCGCGTCCCGGACGTTCCCGGCGTCGATTGTCGCACCCCGCCCCGGCAGGTGTGCGGGCCCGTCCCGCCTGACATGCCGGCTGTCTGGAGTGCCGCCGTGCCCGTCCTCGCCCTCCGGTGACGCTGCAGACCCGGCGCAGGATGCAGTGGCGGTGAGCGCAGAGGTAAGGAACGAGGCTGGGGGTCCTGTGAGGGGCAGGGGGGTTCAGGGCTTGGCACTGCGCTGCTGCCCGGTCGATATCTGAGTGTGCCGGTGTGCTGGCACCGTGCCCCGCAGCACTGCGAGCTGCGGTGCTTCCCTCGTGCCCAGGCACTGCGGGATTGCTCAGTCCCGGCCGGCAGCATGCCCGACCTCCTGCTCCAGCTGCCAGGGCAGAGCAGGCAGCAGGGTCTGGTGTGAGTGGGTGCCTGGTGCCCTTGAACTCTCCTAAACCACAGCGGAAGCTGGGGGAAGGTTTTTTTTTTCCTGGAGAAAAGGCAGCTTTGCTCTTCCTCTTCCCTGGGCTCGTGGGAGCTGTGGCACTGAACAGAGGATCCTTGTCCTCCGGGGCGAGCTCCGCGCCTCGGGTGTTGTACTGCAGCCGAAACCCCGAGCAGTAGTGAGGGGCGGGGAGCCTCTGACCACCGGCCCAGCATGCAGCACCTTGGCTGCGTCCAGCCATGTGCCAATTTTTCTCTGAACAGTGCAGGACCACTGGGTACTCTTGGTCTTTGTTGGCTTTGCTTTTTTAAATAAAAGTTTTACGTTAAACTTGGTAAGGTGGTGCTGACAGTCCAGACAAGGATTCCACCGTGCCAGGCAAATCGTGCTCAGCTTCTCCCATGATGATCTGCCCCCTTGCCCAATCTGAAGCAGCAGCTGGGGAGGAGGTTTGAAGGCGGCCAGAGGAGCCCAGGCAGGGACAGTGTCTCTGGCGGCAGTGCTGGGGCTGGGCTGTCTGGGCAGGACAGGCTGGGGCAGAGCCTGGCGCTGGCAGTTCCCCACACCCTCACCTCCCCGGGGCCGCCTGGTGCAGCGGGAGCACCGGGGTGTCCCGGTGCTGCTGGGCTCCCACACCGGCTCAACGGCCTGCAAAGGGTGTCCCTCTTGCCGGGTACTGTGGGCTCTGGAGGTTTGTGCATTCCCCCCTCTTACTCAGTCGTTCATTGAGCTGGCTCAACGCAAAGCTTTCAACAAAGGTTTTGGGTTCTGGGTTTTGCAAAAGTCTCCTAAAAACGGGACCTGCCTCATGGGGTGTCTTTGAGCAGGTCTGTGCTACCAGACCCCTCTTTAGGTAGAGGGTCCACGATGGAGCCCGGGTGCTGTGCACCCGTCCTCAGCTGCGGCACTGCCCGCACCGCCAGCCCCGAGCCCCCGCAGGGAGTGGGGGTAGAAGCAGCTTCCGCATCCCCCGTCGGGCCGCGCCGAGGCCCGGGGGAGCAGGGTGGGGGCTGTGCAGGCTGTGCAACCTGTTACCAACCCCTGGAGCTACCGGAGCCTCGTTAGCCAGGTATTTGTTAGTGCAGGGTGGGGTGTAGTGGGTATGGCTGGGGGGGGGCTGGCGATGCTCTCCTCCTCCTCCTCGGGCAGTTGCCAGCCTGCTGTCCCACTGTGACTCAGCCTCGCCGGGGCAAGGGGGCCCTCATAAGCAGAGCAGCAGCCCCCACAGGACCATGAACTTCTGTGAGCTCTGTAGCCGAGCCCTCTCCTAATCAGCCGCAGGCTAGACTTGACACCGTGCCTCAGTTTCCCCCTGAGAAGGTCCCATCTTGCCTCTGGAACCACCTGGGTTTTGACCTTGTTCTTGTCAATGAGGGATGGTAGCTACCAGGGGCAAAGCATCCTGGGGGGCATTGCCCACTTGTATGGATTTGTGGGGGACAGGAGGAGGCTCTGCTTCCTCCTCAGACCCTGCCAGGGCAGGAGGGCTTGGGAGAAAGTCTTGTCCATCCCTTTGCTGAGCAGCCCTGGGCGAGGGCCACTGCTTACACTGCAGCCTGGCTAATTAGGGTGCTGTCAGTTAGTTGTAATGACTGGCAAATACTGAATGCTCTGGCCAGGATGCTGTGCTGCTCTGGTGCTAGGGAACTGCAGAGATTGAGCTTTCATCCCCCCTTATAGCTCTAGGGGTCCCAGATTGCCTGCTCCCAGCCCAAAGGGGTGATGCTGCTGTGTGGATGTGGCTTTGTGCCAGTCTGGCCTGACAAACTTGTTTTGTGCCAGCTGCATCCTGGCCCAAGGACACATCCTGTACTGGGGTGGAGATTGGGGTACTGCTGGCAGCACCCCGGAGTGGAGGGGCCAGTTGGACCCAGGGCTCAGGGTGCATCCTGGTGTCCCCTTCCCTGGCAGGACTGGGGGCTAAGCTCACCTGGTGGGTGGGTCCTCAAAGGCTCTTCCAAATGCCTTGGCAGAGCAGGTGACTCTGGATGCAGAGAGATTTCTCATACCTTAACCCCCCAGGAAGTCTGGAGCATCTGGGGTGGACAGATGGGGGTGCCAGGCAGGGAGGCCCATTCTGAGCTCTCCCACTTTGCCCCAGGGGAACCCGGTGTCACCTGAGCCCTGATGTTTTGCCCCCTCAAACACTGCCCAGTTCACTGTGACACTGGGGCTGGCACTGCTAAGGGACCCCCCCCCCCCCCAGTGCTGTCCCTGTGGTGGGTTCAGTGTGGGGGGCCAGCAGGGACAAGCCAGTCTTGCATCGGGGCAGGGTGACAGGGTCCCTACTGTGGCAGTGACACAAGGGCTCAGTGATGCCAAGCCTGCTGCCCTTTCCACCTCCCCAGCAAAGAGGGTGCCAGGGACTGTTGCTTTACATGTTTGTCCCCCAAAACACTGCACTGTGACCCTGCCTTGGTGGGAGAGCTTGGGGCTGTGGTGAGGATAGTTAAGGGGTCAGCAATTGCTGCCTGTGCCTGCGAGCTGGGAGGTGCAAGACAAGCTGAGCCTGCCCCAGCTCGACCTGCAGAGCAGATTTAGCATAGAAAAGAGGCTTAGGGAGGGGATTGGGGATGGGGGGGCTTCCCCACATGCCTGCATCTTTCCTTCCCACACAGCCGCTGCTGCAGGCAGGGGCTCAGAGCAGGGGATGCTCTGTGCTGGGGGACAGGATCAGGCCATGGGGCCAGGCTCTGGGAGCCCAGGGATGGCAGTGAGGAGGAACCTGGCACCTCGGCCTCCCCGGCCACCCCTGCCGCAGGGGTCACCAGCCCTCGTTGCTGGCCTCCCGAGACCTCCTGCTTGCTCCATCCAGCCAACCAAGCTGCATCAGGTGCCAGCACCGAGGGAGGTAAAGCGCCCACTGGTATGGGGGTACGTGGGGTGGTGCGGTCCAGTGAGGGGCTGGGGACAGTCCCTGGGGAGCTGGGTGTCAGCAGCATCCCACAGGAGGGCTGGATGCAGGCGGCAGCCCTGCCTCGGGTGGGACCGGGGTGCGTTTGTACGCGTGGATATGTGTGTGTCTGCACACCTGCGCCGTGGCAGCTGGGCTGGGGAGTGTGTCACCACAATTTGGGGCCGCCCTCGGGGCCCTACCAGGGCTGAACAAGCCAGCCCGGGGTGACGGTGCGGCTGCCCTGCTGCCGCCGCAGTCAATGAGATCACTTCCAGGCGACACAGCTGCCAGGAAGGTGGCAGGCAGCCTGTGACAATGAGCAGGGTGATGCGATGGAGGTGAGTTTGTTTTGGGGACCCACCAATTTCTGTGCAGGGTGGTGGGTGTGGGGGATGCTGCGGCAGTGATCCCAGGGATGTGGGGCCAAGTGCGGTGTCTCAGAGGGCTGGGGAGTGCTAGTGTCTCCCCAGAGGGGAGGGGCACCTTGTGTTCAGTGTGACTGTCACACCCTGGGGAGTAGAAGACAGTACACCCCATCCAGTGGTTGTCATTGTGGTGGGACCCCCGCAGGGTGGGAATTGCAGGCAGATGAGTCAAGGCTGGCAGGGCACCATGCCATTTGTCCCCTTGTAGGGTACTTAATCATTTTGGTGTCAGTTTAAGCCTGGGCAGGCCAGGAGAACCCGATGTGTGGGGTGTGACTCAAATCCATGCCCAGGGCTGTGGGGACAGGGGCTGTCCCTACTGATCCCCACAGCATCGCCTTCACTGGGCAGGCAGCTGAGGGTTTTGGGGTAGCACAGGGCGGCTGGGTCCGGAGGGAAGGTGGCATAGCACGTGCATCAGTCACCGTCCCGTGGCGTGCCAGCGCGGTGACGCCGGCGGGCCGTGCGCGGGGGCGGCTCGCTGCTCCCACGCCGCAGGCTCGGCCCGCCTCGGCTGCACGGCTGAGCTCACCTCCGTGGTATGGCAGGAGGAGTCGCCAAGGGGCTGTCCCCGCCCGGCCCCTCAGCCGGGGCAGATGCCCACCGGGATTGGGGGTGTTTGTTTCTCTGGAGAGGGGAGGGGGGCGCAGGACAGGCTCTTGCCGCCTGCCTTGGCACGTTGACAGCCTGGTGTCAGTCCTTTGACTACACCAGGTTCTCTGTGGGGGGAACAGTGGTGGCTTCTGGGGGTCAGAATGGGGCATCATGCCCTGTGGCGTTGGCATGAGGAGCGAATTGGTCCCTCAGGACTCTGCTGTGTCCCAAAGCACAGGCAGGTCACAGGGGTCTTTGAGAGGGCTGCAGCCCCCTCAGCCCCCCGATTTCAGCCTGCTTGCACCTCTGCTCCGGAGGCTGGGAGAGGGACTGTGGCTAGGCAGCGTTGGGGTACGGGCCAGTCCCCATGTGCAAGATGAGGGGGTTCCCCATCCGGGGGGGGGGTGGCTTCCTGCTGGGGACTGTGCCAGCTGCAGCAGCACGTGGCAGAGGTCTAGGAGACCCTCAGCCCCCTCCGAGGGGGTGGGGGGAGAGGGATTAATCCTGTCGTGGCCTTCGGACCCCCATCCCAGGGGCACCCCCCGGGGCCTGGCTGCTATCCCAGCCCTTCCGTGCTTGCGCCAGTGCTGCCGGTCGCTGCGGAGCAGCCATCTTCCCGGTGCATCCCATCCCCCTCTGCCTGCGCAGGGAAGCGGGAGGGATGCTGGGGATACTGCCAGCGCCAGAGCCCCCATCCCTCTGCAGGTGCCTCCCTACCCATCCTGCCTGCCACAGAGCCCTTGCCTAGGCTGCCTGACGATGGTGCCCCCTCATCCTCCTCCTCCGCCTGGCTGCCTGGTGCACCGTGCCGCGGTGCGGGGAGAAGGGGGCTGCGAGCGCGGCGCTGGCGGCGATGCCACCACCTCTCCACTCAGGAGCCGGAGCAGGGACAGAAGGTGGGCGGTTGGGTTGCCGCGCCGGGAGGAAGACAGTGGTGCCAGGCTGGGATTGGGGTGAGGACAAGCGCTCAAGGGGCTGCCCCCCTTCTCTTTCCCCTTTTCGTCTGCATCCCTCCATCCATCCTCCCCCCCCCAACCCCCACCATTGCCGTCGCGGTCACCTTCACCCTCTCGCTGTTTTCCGGAACTGCAGCAACTTTCTGCCATGTGATCCCAAACCCGGCTCCAGCCCTCGCCGCCCCCAGGCAGACGCGGGCGTCTCCGCAGAGCCCCCGCTCGCCGCTGCGCCGCAGCCGCCGCCTCAGCCATGGGCGAGAGATGCGACTACCAGCGCTTGAGCAGCGCCGAGGAGGAGGAGGAAATGCACGGCCCCCTGCCCCACAGCTTCTCGGACAGCACCGGGCAGCGGGCCCTGCGGCTGGGCAGCAGGCGCCCCACGCCACCCCCCCGACAGGACATCGCCCCGGGCATGCCGTGCCGGCGGGTCAGTGGGGGGAGTCGGTAGAGGGGAGCAGCGGGGGACACCTGGCTGAGCTTGATGGCCCCAGGATGGGCATGGGTTGGCCGCTGACGTGGACTACCGGCAGTCCCTGCATGGCATCTCCCCTCTGCAATGTGCTGTATCCCACGGCATCCGGGGCAGCATGACACCCCCCCTTGCTCGGCTGTGCTCCCATCCTGACCCACGGGAGGGGGGCTGCCTGCTGCTTCTTGCTGGGGAAACTGAGGAATGGGGACATGGCGTGAGGTAGCGAGGCTAAGCCAAGCCTGGCACAGCTCGTGGAGGGGGGGCACGGTGCCCAGCACAGGATGCCGTCCCCCAGCTGCAGCGCTGCAACCAGGCGGTAGCCCCGCAGGCTGCCGTCCACACATGGGAGTATCCCTGGGGGATATCAGGCTTTGCATGGATGTGGGGAATGTGTAGGTGCAGAGGGCTTGAGGCGTAGGACAGGTATTGTGGTGTCACTAGGGATAGGTGTAATGGGGGGGGGAGGGAGGGGGAAAGGTGGGAGGACTGACCCCCCGCATGCGAGCTCGGACGGGTGTGTGTGCGCGCTGCCAGGCGAGCGCGGAGGCGACGAACGTGGCAGAGCGGGGGTGGGCACCGTGGGCGCGCAGGGGGCAGGCGGCTCCAGGTGCGCGTCGGGCGGAGGCGGGAGCGGGCGCAGGCCGGTGCCGGCGGCGGCGGCGCGGTGTTTGCGCACGTGCGGCCGGGCAGGGCGGCACCGGGGGTGCGCGGAGGGGACGCGCGTGGGGGCGGCTGCGGTCGTGCAGGTGGCGGGAGGCACGGGGGGGAATTGCTCCTGTGTGGTCCCGGGTGCACGTGAGGCGCCTCACCACGCACCGTGCATGAGCCTGGGCGCACGTAGGGCGCATCCCTGGCGCTGCAGGGATGGGCGTGCAGGGCGCCAAGGGCCGAGCAGCACCTGTGCAGCGGGTCATGGGGATTTGTGACTTCCCCACCTCAGGATGGGAGTTTGCCGGCAGGACTCCTTGCCCACCTCAGAGGTGGATCACTTGCAGGATCACTCGTTGTGCGTGTGGGTCTATTGCAGAGAGGGAAACTGAGGAACAGAACCTCCCCTGGCATGATGGTGGGCAAAGCTGGGTTCCCCATTCCCTTTTGGAAATCGATGACTGATGCACTGAACTGGGCAGCCTCAACTGGGATTTGGGGGTGGAAGAGGCAGTGCACTCGGTGCCAGTCCCAGTGTGTGCCATTTCTGTGTGATGAGGGTGATGCTCTGTCAAGGCAGGGCACCCCCCACCCCCGGTGTCCCCTGAGCTGGGATGGGGGAAGCTGGCGCGTGGCAGAGGTTGGTGCTGAGGGCACTGTGCCCAGTTGTCCCCAGTCAATGGGCTTCTTGTGCCCAGTGCTTCTGCTGCCGGGTGCCAGCTGGGATCCCAGTAGCAGTGGAAGCCCCAGAGGAGACTCCTCCTGGGGATGCACTTAACTTCGTCTTAGCTGCCCCCGTGGCACAGCAATGGCCACGATTTGGGGGTCCAGGCAGGTGGGGGCTTTGGCAAAAGGTTGCTGTGAGTCTTTCCTCTCTCATGCTGTGGCCGCCGGTGTGGCCAGCTGTTCTCCCTAGGGAGCCTGCAGGCTGTCAACACTGCTGGGGTTGGGTGCCAGCTGCACCAGGGAAGGGGAGCGAGCCCCAGGGTCCCCCAGGGCAGAGCCCCGTGGGGGCTGGCAGCTGGGCAGCGGATATGTTTGCCGAGCCAGAAACTCCCCCCGCAGTGCTCATCGCCCTGGCATCATGCCTGTGCCTCGGTTGGGGAGCAGAGAGCCGGATGTCTCTTCTGCCTGCCTCCCTCCCTGCTTCCTGAGGGGGGAAACTGAGGCCTGGGAGCGTTTCTCAAGGCCGGGGCGAGTTTCCATGGCAATGGGAGCGGGGGTCCGGGCTCCCAGCTGCCGGCGACCGCCGAACAAGGGAGAAAGCGGGACATTGATGGGAGCCCGGCCCCCTGGGCGCGCGTCCCAGCCCGGCTGAAAATAACCCTCCTGGGCAGCGCTGCGGGCAGGCGGGCCGGGACCGAGCCCGGCTGCCAGCGAGGGCTCCCCGGGAAGCAGCTCCGGCCAGGGGAGTGACCCCCAGCCCTGCCTGCCCCCACCCTCCGCCCCGGCCCCGTTGCGTTGGGGAAGGGGAGGGCCGGCCGGCCAGAGGATCGAGAGCCGGATGGAAGGAGGGGCAGAGCCACAGCCCGCGTCCGGCCGGCGGACAGTCCGAGCCCCCTGCCCGCCCCAGCGGGGGTCTGTGGGGCGGTCGAGCTCAGGGGACATCTCGTAGCGCAAATGAAGGGACTGCGGGTGCCCCGGCTGCAGTGAGGGGGCTCCGCCGTTGGACGCCGGCACCGGCGAAGCGACATCAGCGGTGCCAGGGGCTGGCAGCCAGGCAGGATGCGACGATTCCAGGCTTTGCACCGATCCTTCCCCTTCCTCACCCGCTTCCGCCTCTACCGAGTAAGTGCCGACCCTCGCCCCGGGCAGACCCTGCGCTGGCCGTCACCAGGCGCTGTCCCCGGCGCCGCAGCTCCCTTCGCCCCGTGTGGCCCTGCGTGCCCCCATGCGCCCCCGTGCCCAGCTGCTCGCCGCGCCCGCCGTATTTTTAGCCCAGTGCCGAGGATTGTAATTGCGGTGACGCGGCCGAGGGAGCCGAGCACAGCGGGTGAAGACGCCAGGGGCCATGTCGTCTCCCAGGGCAGAGGAGAGGATGGAGGGGGCTGCCGCGCTGTGGAGCTGGGATGGCGAGTCTCAGCCTCCCGCCCGCTCTCAGCAGGAGGAGGCAGAGCCATATCCCTCTCCAGAAAGGTGGTGGTTAAAGTGGAGGAGAGCCGGGACAACAGGCAGGGATGGGGAGTAGGGGGAGCATGGGGCTGCAGCTCTTCCTCTCTGTGTCCTGGCGCGGCTGGGGGCTGATGCCAACAGCACTGGGGTGCCCTGCACCTCAGCGCTGGAGCAACAGGACCCTCCGGAGGCCCAGATGTTCCTGTCTGCCCAGTGAGGTGCCACCACCCACGGCAGAGGAGATCCACTGTGAGTGTATTACAACTCAGTCAAGTGTGTGGGGATGCCCGGGGCCGGAGTGGCTGTCCCTGCTGGGGACAGCTGTCACCTCCCTGCTCAGCCCTTCCAGCTGAGCCAAGGGACTTGGGCAGGCACATCTGTCCTGAGCTTCTGCCTCCTCTTGTTTCCTTGGCACCCTGATGTGGGGTTTTCATGTGCTGGAATGGAGGGGTGGGCTGATATTTCTGTGGGCAGGACAGGGCAGACTGGGGGCCCTTCCTATCTCGGGGGGTCCTTCTGATTGGGGTGCCTCTCCTGGCCTCCCCCAGAGAGGTGGTGACAGGCTCAGAAGATGACTCCACTAGTGTCTCTCACAGCAGCACCCCAGCCTTGGCTCTGAGCTCCTCTGGGTGACTCCCCAGTGGGGATAGGGCAGAGGGGAGCAGAGCAGAGTTGCCCCTAACCCAGTATTGTGTCCCAGCAGAGGCTGAGCTGTAGCATGCAGGCGGAGGAGGGCACGGACTGGCTGCTGGAGCTGCTCACTGAGCTGCAGCTGCAGCAGTACTTCCTGCGCATCCGAGACGAGCTCAACGTCACGCGCCTCTCCCACTTTGAGTACGTCAAAAATGAGGATCTGGAGAAGATCGGCATGGGACGCCCCGGTGTGTACATGCATCCCTCCCAAACCTCTCCCCTTACCCCTGGCTGGATGTGCAGCATCTTTTGGGAAGCCCACAGGAGCATACTGGGCTGGAGGGGACCTCTACCCCGACTGGCTTGTGACAGTCACTGTGTCCCTGTGTCCTGCAGGCCAGCGGCGGCTGTGGGAGGCAGTGAAGCGGAGGAAAGCCATGTGCAAGCGGAAATCCTGGATGAGCAAGGTAGAGATGGGAGAGGAACAGGTGTGGCAGAGAAACTGAGGCAGCCAGGAAGAGCTGGATTCCTCCCTGTACCCTTTCAGGGTGCCTGGCTCCCCCACATCCCTGGAGGCTGGCAGGGAAATGGGCAGAAGACCGTGCCATCCATGCCCTGCCTGTGGTGTGACCCTGCCAGTGTGCACCCCAGTGCCCCTCAGGCTCCAGGGTCACTTCTCAGCAAAGGACAGCCCTGTTACCCCAGCACCTGGAAAATTCATTCCCCTCATGTTATTTCCCTCTTTGTCAGGAAACTTGTTTGCAGCAAGTGAACCAGAGAGCCTTGCTCCAGACAGCTCTGTGGGCCACAGTGGTGCCCAGGACACCCTGCTGCCTCACAGCGAGGGGGCAAAGCCTTGTTCCTGCAGGCTGGGATGCACTGTGACAGAACAGGGAACCTTGGGATGCTCACATATGCCCTGATACCATCCCATCCAAAGCTGGTACTGCTGGCACCCTATGGCACCTGGCACCCCAGAAGAGCAGGGTTTGGCAGATCCCAAGTTGCCAGCTGGGCACTGGGCTGTGGCCTCTCCCCTGCGTGATTTGTCTATGATGAGGATGAGCTTTTAATAGGCAACTACTTCTATTAAAGAACAAATAGCAGAAATGCCACCTCCCACCCCAGACACATGCTGGGCCCAGCCCCCACGTACCCTCCATCAAGACTGGGATGGACCCTGTCCCATGGGGCACATCATCTGTGCCAGTTGAGGGAGATGGAAGGAGAGCCCCTTCTGAGTGGTGGTAGCCAGCATGCATTGCAAAGCCCATGTCCTGCAGGGTTGTGTCGCCACACTCAGCCCAAGCTGAAGGTTTCCCTTGGCTTTGTGCCCAGGCACATTGTGTGGCCTCAGCCTGGCCAAGGAGTGCCCAAGGCCCTCTGGCTACTAGCCTGGTTTGCTGTGGCTGCTGGGGAACTGCTGCAGAGCTGCTGCAAGAGGAACAACCTCTTCCCTCCGTGGGAATCACAGCTCAGTGTGCTGGCAGGAGGTGGAACAGAGCCTTGTCCCACAACCAGCCTTCTCTGGGTCATCACCAGTTAGGAGTCGTCACTAGTTTCCAGTGTGTACAGCCGAGGCAAGGGGTTGTGCCAGCACTTCTCTCTTACAGACCCAAGGGCTTGGGGTGTTTCCGTGCCCACATCTTACCTTCCTCCGTGTCCCACAGGTGTTCAGTGGGAAGCGCCCAGAGTCTGAGCTGCCACCCCAGCCCCAGAGTACCTTCCGCAAGCCTCCCACACCACCACCCCCTGAAGCTGGGGGCCAACACTCCCTCACCTGCCTTGTGCGGGAGCGGGACCTCTCAATCTTTGAGAAGCTGGGTGATGGCTCCTTCGGTGTCGTGCGTCGTGGCGAGTGGTGCACACCTGCTGGCAAGACGGTGAGGGGCTGCTCTGGGGGGTGGGGAACCAGGCAGTGGGACCATGCACAGGGGAGAACACTTCAGAGCTCATCCCTGCTTTGGCCATAGCTGAATGTGGCAGTGAAGTGCCTCAAGACAGATGTGCTGAGCCAGCCGGAGGCACTGGACGACTTCATCCGGGAGGTGAATGCCATGCACTCCCTGGACCACAGGAACCTCATCCGCCTGTATGGTGTGGTGCTCTCCCACCCCATGAAGATGGTGAGTGTGGGGGGATGGGTCCTACCCCAATGACTCCCCCCAAGAGGGGGTCCAGCATGATGGCATGAGCAAATCCAGGCTGGGTCTGTACTCCAAGTCCTCTTCTGGCATCCCCAGTGGGGCATAAGAAGGCTGGAAAACAGCCCAACCAGGGTGAGCCTGGACTGATCCGCTTGCTGTCCTCATCCCATGGCCCAGGTGACAGAGCTGGCCCCGCTGGGCTCCCTCCTGGACCGCCTGCGGAAGAACCAGGGCCATTTCCTCATCTCCACCCTTTGCCAGTATGCCATCCAAGTGGCCAAAGGCATGGCCTACCTGGAGTCCAAGCGCTTCATCCACCGCGACCTGGCTGCCCGCAACATCCTGCTGGCCTCCAATGAGCTAGTCAAGATTGGGGACTTTGGACTGATGCGGGCACTGCCCAAAAATGATGATCACTATGTGATGCAGGAGCATCGTAAGGTCCCTTTTGCCTGGTGAGGTCCCCTTTGCCTCCTTTGCTTGAGAAGGGGGAGACCTGGAGGTGCAGCACCCCTGGCCTTCTGATGCTCATGTCCTTCCTCCTTAGGTGTGCACCTGAGAGCCTGAAGACACGCACCTTCTCCCACGCCAGTGACACCTGGATGTTCGGAGTGACCCTTTGGGAGATGTTCACTTATGGTCAGGAGCCTTGGATTGGCCTCAATGGCAGCCAGGTAGGTGTACAGCAGGGACCAGCCCCCTCGCCTCACCATGCTGGTTCTGAGGGGGATCTGGGACACCCTGACAGCACACCCTGTCCAACAGATCCTGCACAAGATAGACAAGGAGGGTGAGCGGCTGCCACGGCCTGAGGACTGTCCCCAGGACATCTACAACGTCATGCTGCAGTGCTGGGCACACAAGCCCGAGGACCGACCCACCTTTGTGGCCTTGCGAGACTTCTTGGTGGAGGTGGGTGCGCGAGGAGGGGTGCAGGAGCCCAGCGCCCTGTCCTGCCAGCTCTGCTCAAACATGGATAGAGCTAAGAATATTGCCAAGGTGGGAGGTGACATGGGGGAGCTCAGGCCAGGCAGCCCTGCAGGCTGAGAGGTGGAGGGTGGTGACATGGTCACAGCAGGAAGCACCTGGTTGCTGCCTTGCCATCACACACCCCAGGGATGTGACAGCTGAGGAGGGGCTAGTGGTGATGCTGTCTCTTGGCCATTTCTGGGGCCTCCCTGCCCTCTTTGAGGCTGGGCCTGGCCTCAAAAGAGGATAGACATGGGGGGCTGCATCCCCTGTCCTCACACACATCTCCCCCAGGCTCAGCCCACCGACATGAGAGCGCTGCAGGACTTTGAGGAACCTGACAAGCTGCACATCCAGATGAACGACATCATCACGGTCATTGAGGGCAGGTACTGCATGGGAGGGTGGCAGGTATTTTAGGGGGGAAATGCACAGCCTGCATCGGGATAGGGAATGGGGAGACTGTGGGCAGTGGCAGAGCGATGGGAAACAGGGAGGGAAGGGGTGGCCCTGCCCCCAGCACACCTGGCCGTGTACCCCGCGGGTGGGCAGAGCTGGTATGTTTGCGGTCCCACAGTATCGTGGGGCCACCCGGTCTGGAAGCTCAGCCCTGCCCACACTGCCCATAGCCCTGCCCGCACCATCCCTGCTGACTCACCCCACTGTGCCCGTGGGCTTGCCCCGGGAAACTGCACGCCCCAGGGCCGCTCCCTGCTGATAGTGGTGGGGACGTGCTGCCAGCACCCGGAGACGTGCGGCTGTCATGGGCCTGGGAGAGGCACCATGGGACTTGGTACCGTGCTGGCAGAACCCGCTGGGCTGTGGGCTCCTTGGTCCCTGCTGACCATGCCAGGGCACAGCCACCCCCTCCACCGCGCCGGGGACCTCTGACCAGAGTAGGAGACCCTTTTGTCCCTGCATCCCTGTCCCAGGATGTGCCTGTCACCTTCCAGCTGGGGGAGAGTGGGGACCTCCCAGAGGAGTTCGGTGTGCCCGCACTAGAGCCGGCCTCCCAACCGAGGGGAGGAGGAGGAGGGCTCTGTCCCCGTTCCTCCCTGTCCCCCGCCCCAGGCCGGCTCCCCGCGGTTAGTCACAACCCGGGGTGAATCAGGCCGGGTTTGTGTGTCTGCAGGGACCGGCTGCTCCCGGTCCGCCGCCGCGGGGATGACTCTTGCCCAGGGTCTGGCGGTTTAATTGCAGGGAGGGGAGGGGAGGGGAAGCAGCGTCGGCGGAGGGAGGGAAGGAGCGGCAGAGGGAGGTGCGGCCGCGCCAGAGCGCCTACATCGTCCTGCCGCCGCATCGCGGCCGGGCTGCGGGTCCGCGCCCCCCGCCCCACCGCCGGCCCCAGGTGAGCCGCGGAGGGAAGGATGGAGCGGGAAGAGGGGCTGGAGGTTGTCCGTGGGTCGGGAATTGCCGGGAGTGGAGTAGGGCCGGGGCGCAGCTTCCCCTGCTTCACTTTCCCTGAGGGACGCCGGTCCTTGGTGACCCTGGTGGGTAGGGTTTGGGGGTGCGGACTCAGGGCACACGCGGTGGGTTCAGCAGCCGGGGGGTGGCAGAAGCTCCACCGTCTGCCGGTCCTCCCGGAGGGGAGCCCTCTCCCCGTGCCTCAGTTTCCCCGGCAGCAGCCGCTCCCCACCGCGCTGCTTGTGGGGATGCCCGGGCAGAGGTGTCGAGGAAGGGGGGGGCCTCCTGCCGGGGGCCGCATCCGGCCCTGCCGAGGCCGCCCGGGGCACCGTAAACACCCCCCACCCCTTTTCAAGCCCCTGCCTGTCGTTCGGCGGGCGCCGGGTGTGCGTACGTGTGTGTGGGCAGGGGCAGGGACCTCCCTGAAAGCCCCCCGGGGACTCAGCCGGTCGTGGGAGGGGGCTGTCGCGGGGAGAGGAGCCAGGGCAGCAGCGGAGCGGGTTTGTGCCGGGGGTCCGAGCTCGGGTTCGTGGGACCGAGGCTGGGAGCAGGGAGAGTGAAGGGATGGCCCGGCTGTAGCATCCCTTCGTCGGGATGTGGCGGTGAGGGGCGCAGGGAGGGCGAGTGGAGGGGACCTCCCGGGGAGGGGAGCTGTTCCCCCACCTCCCCCAGCCTGCCGCGGTTGAGGGAGGATGCCCGGTACCGGCTGGGCTCTGCCGGGGCTCTGCCGAGGGGTCCCGACACTGAGTAAGGCGGCTGGCTGGCGGCGGGAAGGTAAACAGGAAAAGGGCTGAGCTGGTGGCCGGGGGTGACTCACAGGTGACTCCAGGAAACTGTGGGGCCCGTGCCAGCCTCTCCAGGCTGGCACCCACACTGCCACTGCCCCATGCCCACAGCACACCCTGGCCACGGGGAGTGGAGCGCCCTGACAGGCAGGGGGGTAGCTTAGGGTCAGAGCCCCCCCTGCCATTTATTTGGCACAGTGCTGGGTGGGGTACACCACTTGGGATGCCTTTCTCTGCCCCATCCCTTTTCCCCTCACCAGCCCCTCTGGGCTGGATGACCCCCTCAATTCTGCCCAGAAGTGGCTGCGTCCTGGGAAACTCCTTGGGGATTCACTGGGGACCAGTACCCCAGGATGGCCTGGGCCACTCAGGTGGCTCCAGGATGATTGACAACCTAAGCCCACCACCTGTCTTTCTGCCCGTGTCCCCCTGCCCGCACGAGCCTGCACAGGGCTCATTGATAATGTAGGAAGGGAGTGAGGAAAACCCCACAGATGACTCCCCCATATGGGCCCCCAGCAGACACCAAGTGCGTTCCCTGTGCCATCCTTTAGTGGAGGGGGCACAGAGAGATTGATGACAAAGAGCTTGGTGCAGGCGTCACCCCCAAGGCTCCTGCGTAACTTGAGGCAGCAAGGAGGAGGAAGGGGCATATCTTTTGGGATACAACCATGGAGCTTTGTTCCCCACTACTTGCATTCCCAGCACCACCAGGTGCAGGGACCATGTGGGGTGGGAGCTAAAGTGTACTGCCGGTGGAGGGTTGGGATCCTGGGCACCCAGGGTCCCTTCCTGGTTGTTTCACCACGTGCCTTTGTGCACTTGGACAAGTCACCTTGCCTCCTCCCCATTACTGGGCGCGTGTCAACGTCCCATCCCCTCATCAGTAACGAGGTCCTTTTTATTCCTTAGGGCCGAGAATTACTGGTGGCGGGGTCAGAATAAACGGACCCTAAAAGTGGGCCAATTTCCCCGAAACACGGTGACCTCGGTGGCAGGGCTGTCAGCCCACGACATCAGCCAGCCGCTTAAAAACAGCTTCATCCACACAGGCCATGGAGACACCAACCCGCAGCACTGCTGGGGGTTTCCCGATAAAATTGATGAGTAAGAACCTTTTTGTCTTCTCTGCATCCTCTGCCTGCTCCCTCCCTTCCCCGCTGCCCACTGGGCTTGGGAGCAAGACGCGGCTTGGCTACTGCCCCCCTTTTCCCCCATGAAGCATCTCTTTCCGCCCCCGCTGTATTGGGAATGGTGGCTCTGGGTAGGGTCCCTGCAGCTGGACTAACTTCCTTGCCTCTTCCTACTAATGGGCTTAGGGACATGGGGGGCTGCTGTGCTTGTGGCTGTCCTCAGGGGAGACCTTTGTGGCTGTCCTGGGGCAGGGAGACATCAGTAAGCACCACCCCAGAGGTGGCCACATTACTCCGGAACACTTTTGGGGTGTCCCAGGGTTGCTAAATGTGTGCAGCTTGCAGCCAGTCACCACGCTTCTAACAGCATGAGTCTTTTTGAAAAGCAAAACATGAAAAAAATCTGCCCAAATGATTTTTTTTCTCCATCCTGCTCTATCAGAAGACACCTGGCTGGTCTGTGATGGGGGGAAGGGGGTCTGGGTGCTTGTGCTTCAGTGTCCCACATACTCTCTGCCAGGTGGGATTGGTTGTGCGACAGTGAGCAGGAGCGCCTTGGCAGGGAGCATGTGGGGTCTCTCCCAGCACTGGGCTGGAGGGATGTGGGAGGTCACTGTGGTGGGGCACAGGATAGGATTTCAAAAACCAGAAAGCTCCTGGTGGGTAGGGCCAGCTCCTGCGCTAGGTTCAGTCCATCCCCTGGGATCATAATCCCGATGCTGATTGCTATCCCAGGCCTGGGACAGCTCTGCCGGTGCCCTCAGTCCCAGCCTGACCCTGTAGAGCACCCTGTGCCGCGGGCTGTGCCAGCAGCCCTCGGAGGGCTGAACAGAGGCGCCGTGCACGCGGATCTGGCTCGTGCCCCGGCAGGCCTCCCCGCGCCCCACTGCGTGGGCACGGCGCTGGGTACGTGCTGCCCAGGCTGCCGAGAACGCACCGGGCTCGGCACACGCCCAGGCCTTCGGGCTGCACCAGCTCCCGCCGGCTCCCTGGCTTGCGACGGCTCGCCCGGGCCTCCCGGCACCCACCGGCACGCGGCACCGGGGCATCCTGCCTTGGGCACAGCATCGCCCTGGGGCAGGAGGGGTGTCCTGGGCACCACACGCTGCACAAGTACTCTGCACACAGTGCCTTGCTTGCAGTCCCCTGGGCATTGTGCAGGCAGCCACGGATGCACGCGGAGCCGGAGATAGGTGGGATGATACTGGGATGGCACCAAGGTATGTGCCGTAGCACTGGATGCCTCTGGGGTGTGTGCCACAGCACTCACAGGAACGGTACTCACCAGGCGTGGTTGTGTGGTGGAGGAGCTGTGGGGTGTCCCAGGGCAGAAGCCTGGGGAGCAAGGGGTCCTGTGCGGCCCCTGCTGACTCACAGGCACTCTCCTCTCTCCCCACAGGCTGTACCTGGGAAATCCCATGGACCCTCCTGACATTTTAGGTGTGGACCCGAGTGCTGCCAAACCTACACAGCTTCCAGGAAGGGCTAAAAGTGAGTGGCTCCTTCCTCCTGCCCATCAGCTGCACAAAGCCCCCATCCCCGTATCCTGCTGCTGGGGTGATGGTTTGGATCCTCTCCTTTCTGTCTCTCTGCTGGCACTTGCTTTTTGCAGAGCAGGAAAAGCTGGGGTGATGGGGCATGTTTTCACCTGGCCATATGTCACTGCCAGCAGCGTGGCCGGCTGGTGGCTCTGCCTGGCTGAACTCTGCCCTGCTGCCCTTTTTCCAAGTCCCTTGTCCCCTCCCAGCCTCCCACAGCTGGGCGTCCCAGTGCAAGGGATCTCAGTGGAGCTGCCACGGGGAGGGAGCTGGGATGCTGTGCCTATGCCCCGGTCCTCATAAACCTACAGTTATTCCTTGGGGGGCTTCCCACCATCATCCTCCCCATTCCCCACCAGTGAAGGGGAACACAACAAAGCATGCACCCCTTAACAAGCACCCTGGCTGCCGCTTCTGTGTTCACCCTATGCTTCCCCTTCTCTTGGGTTCTCTCTTCTGCAGGGCAGCCTCCTCCACGCCCACCTCAACCTACCGTCCTGCTCACCAGTAAGTTGGGCTTCTTTGGGTGCTGCTCTCCGTTCTTCACACCCCCTTTCTTTTCTCTCTTACCTGGGTGGCCTGGGGCAGGTGCCCTGGTATGCCTTGGGAGCAAAGAGGGCTGAAACTATGGGGTGGTTTGGGGGCTTGGAGATGCAGATACCCCTTCTTGCACCCTAGGGATGGGTGCTGGGACCCTCACCATCCCTCTTTGTCCCCTTCTAGAGCCTTGCTACGACCCAGTTAGTGAGGAGGAGGAGGGTCTGCCAGGGAGTCTCCGGAAGCTCTGCCTGAAGAAGCCAGGCACAGGGAAGGGTCTGCGACCGGTGAAGCCATCAGCACGAGTACCGGGCACCAAGGTGGGCGAGCGGCAACCTGGACGGCTGGCAAGCGAGGGGCCAGCAAGCAGCGAGGTGACCCTCATTGACTTTGGGGAGGAAGTGCCCCAAGGTAGCCCCTCTCCAGTGGGGGAGCTGACGGCCCCATCGTTAGCCAAGCTGGCCATGGAGGCCTGCTCTTTGCTGGACAAGACCCCACCACAGAGCCCCACACGGGCTCTGCCTCGGCCTCTCCACCCCACGCCGGTGGTGGACTGGGATGCCCGGCCCTTGCCCCCACCGCCTGCCTATGATGATGTGGCACAAGATGAGGATGATATTGAGGTCTGCTCTATCACCAGCCCCCCAAGCCGGCGGGGCAAGACCAACTATGGCTTTGTGGATGAGAGTGAGCGGGGACCAGCACTGGAGGACAACCTCTTCCTGCCCCCCAAGGAGACCAAACAGCCCAGCATGACACAAACCACTGAGCTCTTTGAGGAGCTGCAGCAGGAATGCATGAAGAGGCTCAATGTCCCTCTGGGATTGGCTGTGCCAGCTGATGACAAGCCCCAGATCCCTCCCCGTGTTCCAATCCCGCCCCGGCCCCTTCGCCGCAATGAGCCTGGGCGCTGGTCAGGGGACCTTTCCCCAGCTTCGGGGGGCGAGGAAGACCGGCCGCCCCAGATCCCCCCACGGGACCCACTGTCCCAGCCCACTTCCCGGACACCCAGCCCCATGGCTCTGCAGGTGGGCTCTCCCCAGCAACGTGCTGCCCTCTGCTCCTGCCTGTCCACCTCACCAGGGAAGCCCATGCCCACCACACAGAGCTTTGCCCTCGACCCTAAGTATGCCACCCCCAAGGTCATCCAGGCGCAGGGCAAGGACTGCTCCAAGGGACCCTGCATCCTGCCCATCGTGAAGGATGGGCAGAAGGTCAGCAGCACCCACTACTACCTGCTGCCTGAGCGCCCTGCCTACCTGGACAAGTATGAGAAGTTTTTCAAGGAGGCTAAAAGCCCCGAGGAGATGCCAGCATCCCGCCAGGTCACCACAGCCACTGTCCGTCCCATGGTGCAGCAGCCACTGCCAGACTGCAAAGCCAACTTTTCCTCCAACAACAGCAACCCTGGGCCCAAGTGCCTGGTGAAAGCCTCCTGCAGCCTCCAGAAGATCATTTACGATGGGCCAGATGTTTGCCGTACTGCTGACAAGATACGGCTGGTAAGTGTCATCCCCCAGCATCCATGAGGAGTGGGCTCACATGGGCAAGGGTAGCCATTGCCTCACCTGAGCAAGAGCTTTCCCCACCTGTGCCTCAGTTTCCACAAGTTCAACCCCAGGGGATTGGCTACAAGAAAGCCCCAGATGTGCCTGGGGACATAAATGTCACTGCAATGCCAGAATGGGAATTGAAAGCCCTGGGGAGGGGGAAAGTGGCTGCTGCTATGGCTCTCTTGCTCTCTCTAGGCTGGAGATATTGTGGCCCACCGCAGCCCAGGAGAGATTTAAGATCCCAGGGATGAGATTGAGCCCAGCTCCAGGTTAATAGTGCTCCCTGAAGACAGAACCAGGAATGGGGGCAGCCCCAGTGGTCCTCTGCTTCAGACACAGGCTTCTTGCTGCCCAGGGGTGGCAGCAGACAGTGACCACAAGCTCCCCCCCAGGTGCAGGACACGGTGCATGGTGTGACCACCGAGGAGTGCCAGGCAGCCCTGCAGAACCATGGCTGGAGCACCCAACGGGCTATCCAGTACCTGAAGGTACAGCACACCCCTGTTCCCTCGTCCCAGCTCCAGCAAGAGGGGTGGCACCCCTGACACCCCTCTGGCCTTGCCCTGTCCCCTTGCAGGTGGAGCAGCTCTTCTGCCTGGGGCTGAGGTCCCGTGGTGAGTGCCAGCGGGTGCTGGAGATGTTCGACTGGAACCTGGCACAGGCCAGCTCCCACCTCCTCAATCCCCAAAGCGCCACCCGCCAGAAGTAGGGACATCAATGTTTTGGGGGGGCAGTTTTCTATGCCACACTGCTCTGGGCAGACTGGTACTATCACCTCTCCTGAGTTCATGTCCTGTCCTCTCCTTACAGGTGGTGACAGCAGGGACAGGGTGAGCTGTGTCCGATCTGGAGCAGGCATCTTGCCACCGGGCCAGTCCTGCCGCGTCCACCCACACAACCTGCTGCAGGACTCTGGACTGAGCCCCCACTTGAGGGTGGAGACACCCAAAAGGGACCCTGCCTAGCACCACAAACTTTCCAGGGTGCTTATGCCCTGGCTTTGCCAATGGGCTTCATGCCCTGGCCCCTTGTTGAATTGTTTTTGTAAAGAGAAATGTAATTTTAATATATATATTATGTATATATATAAAAATATTCTATGGAGAGGAGGAGGGTGCCTGTGGCCATCTCCCAGGTTTATCCCTGCCAACACACAGAGGCAGGCCACATCTCCATGGGTGCAGGCAGCTGGGACTATGACCCTTGGGATCCGCTGTGGGATGAAGCTTGGGATGGGATGCACAGACTGGGGATCCCCAGGAAGCTGTGTGATGTGCGCCTACAAAACCTCCTGCTGTGTCCTCCCAGTCTGCTTTAGGGTACAAAGATTCTCCCTATCCAGGGAGATGGAATTAGTCACGGTATATCCCACTCCCAGCGCTTGCAGGCTGGGCATGGTTTTGCCTGCTCTGAGTGGGCAGTGCTGCCTGCAGGGTTGCCCCCCGCAGCCGGGCCCCCCTGCCCGGTGCCTCGCGGCTCCCGGCACTCCTGACTCATGCCCGGGCAGGGAGTGGCGGGACCGGCGTCGCCCCCACCCACGTGAGGGGTGTTGTGCAACCGGGTGCCTCCGCCGCAGACGGAGCCGGGAGCAGGTGCGGGAGTGGAGGCTCCTGTGGGGTCCCAGAGCCGGTGGCAGTGCTCACTCCCCCCTCCAAGTGGGTATCCGAGCCCCTTAGCTGGGTTTCCTGCAGTGCTGCCTTCTAGCAGCATCAGGAAGAACTCGGGATCAGGTGGAGGAGGGACTTGGTGCCTAATCCCATCAGGTCCTCTGCTGCAGAGCTGGCGGCTTCAGCGGAGAGACCCTGCCATACACAGTGAGGAAGGGCTGCCTTGGCATGGCCACACATCCATCCCTGTGGGAGATGGTACCTGGCCACATCCTGTGCACCCACAGCTCCCTCAGCTCTGGTCCCCTGGCCCTCGCTGAGCATAGGGACAGGGAGCTGGTGCTGCTGTGAGCACGGTCACGCGTCGCTGCTTGGGACTCTGTGCTGTGTTCCTATGTGAGGTGCAGCCACCATGGCAGGGCTCTCAGTGAAGCGAGGAAGGCACAACACCATCCTGACTTACTTCCCTCTATGTAAGTGGTCGTGGAGCTGGGTGAGACCCTGTGAAGAGGCAAACACATTTGCTGCAGTGGCCCCATTGGGTCTGTTCACGCAGCTGGGTCCATCCAGCCTCTCTCCCTGGTGGAAGGTGACCTGCAGGGCAGTGCCTGGCCCCGCCACCTGTGCGGGAACAACCCCCCCACTCCATCCGGGTTTGTGTGGGCGTTTGCAGCGATGTGCGGATAACGCCTGGGACTGGCAGTGCCGAAGGGGGGGACAGGGCAGGGTCAATAGGTGGGACCCCGAGGCACCAGCGGTAGCCTGTTCCTTCCTTCTTCCTCCTTGGTGACGAGCCAACCCCTGCCAGGAGTTATCGGTCATGCAGCCAAGTGTGGAGGGACCTGACAGCAACCAGGAGAGTGGGTGGGGGTGCAGAGCCCAGGACTGACCCACCCCTCACAGAGATGTTTGGGACTCCTGTCCCCACCTGCCGTCCCAGTGCCTTTACGCCAAGTGTCTTTGAACCCCTCGGACTGCTCCCCAGGGGTTGGGGACCCCAGCGGTGGGCTGTCAACAGGGGGGTCAGCCTGGGAAGGACCTTAACGCTTCCCACGACAAAATGGGTGTGGCGCCCAGCATCAGTGGGTTCCCAGAATTGTGGATGCCGTGCCACTCAGCGCAGGCTGCGAGGACACAGAGACGTCAGTGCCCCAGGCAGGGCACGTGGTGTCCCTGTCCCCCCCACCCGGGGGAGTGCTCACCGGTGGAGCCACCCGTTGCGCGCTCCCTTGAGAGAGAGAGCTGCAGCCTGTCGCCTTCCTCTCTGGCACCGAAGAACCACTATGGGGTGCCGGGGCCGGTGGCCGCTCTGGAGCTGGGTTCTGTGGGGGTTCTGGGTGCTGCCAGGTAAGTGCCAGGGTCCCTCGCACTGCTACCGGGCTGACCAGGTGCCCGATACCATGAGGGTGATGGGCTGCAAACAACCCTCTGGCTGCTACAACGCCGCGAGTACCCGGCCGGGGTTTACCCTGTCTCCGTCCGCGGGTGCCAAAGCTTTGTCATGGACCCCAGCCACAGCAGGGGAAGGTGACGGGAATCGTGGATCAAATGGAGAGACACGCTCTGGGGGAAGGTGCCTGTCCTGTTCTTGGTGTTGGTCCTCCCGCAGAAGGTGGTGGGGGGCGGGGGTGATGGCGACTCCGGGCTGGTGTTTTCCTCATCCTACTCTCACTCGCCTTCTGCACAAGCCGGGGAGATGAAAGGGCAGCCCATTGTCCCCACGTTGGACCCATCCGAGTCGGGCAGCATTTCTCATGTGGCCGACAGCAGCAGCGCCGAGCTGCCTTCAGACCCGGCCGTGTGCCAGGGGCTCCCCACAGCCGCGGAGCTCCCCTCTGCCGCCGGCCCGGCCACCGCCTCCGCGGGCAGCCAGCGCTCAGGTAAGGCCGGAAGGCAGCTGCCCTCGGGAAGGTTCCTGCCTGCTGGGGCCGCGGAGGGCTTGATCCAGCTGGGGCCGCGGAGGGCTTGATCCAGCTGGAGCTGCTTTATCTCGCTCCACAGGCATCCTGGTGCCACAGGCAACAGCGAAAGGGCTGGTCCCAGCTGGAAGTAGTGGTGAGCAGGAGGGACCTCCCAGCCCGGCAGATCTCCCTAGGGGTCCAGCAATGCAAGACAGCCCCCAGGCAGGGTCAGGGGCTGGGGACTTCTCTCCAGGTGCTGCCAGCCACCCTACCAGCGTCCCTCCAGCTCCCACCACCCCTTGGCACACGCAGGTTTTGTCCTTCAAGCCAACGGGGCACGCAGCGGGTGTTGCCCTGGGTGCTGTCACCGTGAAGCAGATGCCAGTGACAGCATGGATCACAGAGCCATTACTCCCCCAGGATGAGCACAGCACAGCAACATCCCCCAGCATAAGCAGGAGCTCTGCTGAGCCACGCAGTACTGCCAGGCTCCTGTCCCAGGAAGTCATACTGGGGCTGGATGAGGCCACCTCTCCTTTGGCTGCCAGCATCTCTCAGGACAGGGCCAGCCCCACGAAGATGGCAGCAGCCACAACCAATCCCCCCAGCACAGCCGCAGAGGGAGCCAGCATGGCAGCCCCACTGTCTGCAGACCCCTCAAGTGCATCCTTAGCAAAGGTCACCTTTTCTTCTTCCACCATTGGCACCAGCAAGGCTACAGAGCCAGGGACATATACCTTACCCAACGCTGACCACAATGCCTCACAGGACCCTCCCAGTCCTCCCGCTCGGCCTTTGCCCCAGCTTCCTGTTGATGCTGTGCTGGGCACAGGGGAGACACTTCCTCCCAGCCACAGCGCAGCCCCGGGCACTGCTGGACATGGGCTGCCTGGAGACAAGGCTGTCACCCAGCCCCAGGCCACCACACGAGCTGCGGGCACACTGGTTACAGGGATGGATGTAGCTGGAGGGCACATCCCACCTCTGGGAAGCACCAGTGCTGAGCTGGTGTCCATCAGGAATGAGGCCAGCACCAAACCCACAGCAGGCACTGCCATCCCAGAGACCAAGGACACAGCAGGGGGCTCAGCATGAGTCTGTCCCCCCATGCAGCTCTCAGTGAGCCAGATGGTCCCTCTCCAAGGCCCTTTCCACAGTCCATGGGCTCTCTGCTCCCTCAGTCCTTCTCAACAGGCCCTGGGACCACAGCTGCAGGTGAATCTCCTCCAGTCACTCCCAGCATGGCCGTGCCTTTATCCCTCACGGGCACCAGTGGAGCAGAGCCAGAGAGGGACCCTCAAGCTGCTGCTGCTGCACCACCACCTTCCATCGCTGTGTTTGGCATTGGGACTGTGCCAGCTACCTATCCATCCTCCTTTGTTAGCAACACTCCAATTAGTGAATCAGGGATCGGATCAGCATCACTGGCCAGTGGCAATGTCACCACAATGCCAGGGGACACTGAAACCACCCTGCCTGTGCCTGATACACACCCCAGCCACAGCCAGCCAGGTCCCACAGCGGGCTCAACAACCCCCAGAACTGATGTCACACCCGGATCTGCACTAACCCCAGTGCTCCAGGCTGGCCCCCAAATTGTGGATGCTCCAGGGACAGAGATGCCATTACCCAACACTGCACCAGGCACCGGCAGAGCTGTATCAGGTACCCCTGGGGGACCCAGAGCAGTCACTGTCCCCATGGCACCACGAGCAGACGTTCCCCCTCTCACGGAAGGCAGAGCCAATGTAGGGATGGTTCTGGAGGTGCCCCCATCCAGCATCCCCCAAGAGATGGCATCAGTCATGTCCCCCCTGTCCCTAACTGCCACACTGCAAGCAATGGGGGCTTCAGGTGACACCCAGCCTGATGGCAGCACCACAGGGCAAGCAATGGTGATGGGGTTCCTGGAGGTGAGCACTCAGGAGAACCCAGGTGCCAGTGCAGCAGAGTCAGCTCCCAGCCACGCGATTGTCACTGCCAGGCCATCACCAGAGCCCCCTGCCACTGAGGACAAGCCCACAGCTGGGATCACCTTGCTGGCTGTTGGCCACACAAATGTGCTGGAGGCTACAGCTGCATCCTGGACAGGTGCCACAGGTACCACTGCCCTTGTGGAGACCACCCGCTCTGAGACAGGCACCGAGGGTGCAGCACCCTCAGCCAGCACCAGCAGCATCCATGTCCCTGACTCCAACACCTCTGGCACAAGCCTGGCCACCATGCCGGCCACCACACCATCCACCAGCACCTTCCCCAGCAACCTGCCACTCACCTCAACAGGCTGGGAGACCTCTGTGACCAGGGTCTCCACAGCCATGCCACCCACCACAGCACAGGCCACCAGCACCAGCAGTGCCCCATCCCTTGCTGTAACACACAGCGAGGCAAGCGGAGGTGGACAGCCTGTCCCCTTCCCAGCAGCACGTACCCCCTTGGTGGAGACAACTCTTGGACCCTGGGGTGTCCTTGGTCCCAGCACTGCTGTTGCAGTGTCTGGTTCTCTTCTCTCCAGCCTGCACAGCCCAACAGAGGAGGCAACAACAGCTCCCTTGTCCCTGCTTGGTGTCGGTGCAACTGGGGTGGCAGCAGCTGGACAGACTCCCACTGAGACAGCAACAGGCACCACTTCTGCTACGTCCACCAGCTACCACGACATGGGACAAGCAATGTCACCTCCTACCTTCCAGACATCTCCAGGAGCGCCTGCCTGGAAGGAGAAAACAACCATCAACACAGGCAGCACCACAGCCACTGCTGCAGGGAACAGCACTGCCACCACTGCAGGGAATACCACTGCCACCACTGCAGGGAATACCACTGCCACCACAGCCACCACTGCCACCACAGCCACCACTGCAGGGAATACCACTGCCACCACTGCAGGGAATACCACTGCCACCACTGCAGGGAACAGCACTGCCACCAGTGCAGGGAATACCACTGCCACCACTGCCACCACTGCAGAGAATACCATTGCCACCACTGCCACCACTGCCACCACTGCAGGGAATACCACTGCCACCACTGCAGGGAACAGCACTGCCACCAGTGCAGGGAATACCACTGCCACCACTGCCACCACTGCAGGCAGCACCACGGCTATTGCATCCACAGCCCCAGTGAGCCCAGCCAAGGAGGGAGGAAGTCTCCCAGCCCCAGGCACCACGGCACCAGTAAGACCACCAACCACCACCAGCTCTGTCACTGCCCTGTCTCATGCCTTTGGGACACAGAGAGGACCATCCACCAAACAGAGCACATCTGCCCACACCGCCACTGGGCACAGAATTCCTGCACCTGAGCCTCAACCCACCCATGAGCTTATCAGTAAGTAAATTTTATTTTTTCCCAAAGACAAGAATGAGAAAGGGGTTTTCAGCCAGTCAAGCATTGTGATGGATGAGGGCATGGCCTGGTCCAGGGTATCTTATCTGCATTGTACATTGGGCTGCCAGATTCATGGGAAAAGGCAAAATAGGACATTTGAGAGCATCCCAAAAGTGGGTCAAAAATTGTATTAGAATCCATCAGAGCACAAGCACAGAATCCTGGCAGCAGGCAGGTGGGTTTGTCCTGGCTGTAGGATGGATAAAGCAGACATTAATGATTTTACACCTTTTTCATTGATCTCCTGCCCATGGCAGAGCCAGCCACCTCACTCTACCCCTTTGGCATGGAAGGAGGAGACCAAGAGTACGTCCAGAGGATGGTGGATTTTAACTCACCCCTGTTCAAGCCAGAAATGGGATTTCCCTTTGGGAAGTCACTGCGAGACACTCTCTATGTGAGTGCCCCCCTTTGTGAGCATATAATGGATGTGCTGCCTTTTTGGCAAAAAACCCAAACAAACATGGAAGTAGAGCAGAAACCAAATTTCATCTGAATATATATTTTTTTTACATTTAAAATGCATGGTTTCTGCTCACCCATGAAGGCTAAAAGCTATCCCAGTCAGCAAATAACAAGTTCTTTTGGTTAGTTTACAGATAATGGACAGATCATTTTTCCACCCACGGACAACTATGTCCCGTCCAACCCCAACCCTCCTCCCCGGGGCTTCACTGGCCGGGAGAGCTTGCCAATGGTGGCTGCCTTTTGGGATGATGCAGACTTTTCCGAGGGTGTTGGCACCACCTGGTACCAGGTGAGGGCCACCAAAGGTGTTCTTGTGGGAGAATCCAGTTCCCAGCTTACTCATTTAATTCTCTCTCTTACCATCTGGCAGGAGTACTCTACACTCAGCTCTACTCAAGACCCTGTTGTCCAAGATGTGGAAGCAAAGATTGAGAAATACCTGAAAATCCCTTATGTAGCAAAATGGACCTTGAAGGTGACGTGGGAGAAAGCTCCAGCCTACCCATCCCGGAGGGATGACACTCAGGTGAGCCTGAGTGGGGGACCCAGGTGACAGACAGGACTCTTGATGGCTGTTTCAAGTCTCACTGCCTCAGTCTGTGCTGCAGGGAGAGCAGGGGAGGTTTTGGGAGTGCTAAGGGGGTGCCTTGGGTTTCTCCAGACGAGCACCTACCAGGCAGTGCTCACCACCGATGGGAACCGCTCCTTCGCCCTGCTGCTCTACCAGGACGGGGGGATGCGCTGGGACTACACCAAGCTGGCTGCAACCAACGTCCTCATTGGCTTCTCCAGGTGCTGCACGCATGTCACTGGGTCTTGGGACAGCAGAGATTTGTTCCAGCACTGTGTTGAGATTGTCGGAGGCATTACTCCCAAGAGAGACCAGCTCCCACTCCTGGAGCAACCCTGCCCCATTTAATCCCTTTCTCCTGCAAACTGCAGCAGTTTGCATCCCAGCTGCTCTATGGGGAGGAGAGGGGGAGTGTGTCAGAAGGATGACCTCAAACCTCCTCTCTCCACACAGCGGCAGTGGCTATGCCCAAAACAACGAGCTGACTCAGCAGCCACCAGCAGTCAAGTACCGACCAGACCAGCACAGCAGCACTGGCTCTGGTATGGCACCAGGGGGTCCCTGGGGGCAGGTGGGGATGGAAGGAGCTGTGTGTTCTGTGCCAGGAGCATGTCCCCAGCACACATCCCTGGGAGGTGGGCCAGCAAAGCCACTGGGCAAGAGCTGGCCACCAAGAGCAGACTGTGGGTGTTCCATGTCCTCCTGTGGCTTGCCACAGCCCCGCTGGCTCTAGAGGGAGCCTGGAAACCTCGTGTGGTCAGTGGCCAGGGACAGCTGTCCCTCGGGATCCCTCAGCACAAGGTGAGACCCTGGCTGAGTGGTGTTCTCTGGTTGCTCCCCCAGATGTGCGTGGGCTGTGGATTTACAGACTGGACACTCGCTCCCGGGTGAACTACAGGCTGCAGTGCCTGGTGTGGCTGGACACAGAGCCAGCGCCTGCCACCTGGAACAGCCAGCTGCCACCGTGCCCCTGCTCCCAGCCCCAGGCAGAGCTGGATCCCCGCTACCACTGGAGCAGAGGTGCCAAGGACAGCCCCCTCCAGGGTGGGAGAATGGTTCCCTTCTGCTCTGGGGGTGGCCATGATCCCCTGCACTGTTCCAGGCCCAGTGGACACCTCCGTGAGGATGCTGCGCACTGTGTCCCCCAGCCCAGCTGGAGCTGGGGTACGATGTCTGTACCAAGGTGGGAGCTTGCTCGAAGGCTGGCAGGAGAGAGCATGGAGCCTCCCCTTCCATGCTGCCACTGGTAAGTGGGAACTGGCCTTCCCTCCCCCTAAAATACCCCAAGCATCAAGCACAGACAGAGCAAGGACCCCGACACACCCCATCACTTTCCTCTGCAGACAGGGAGCTGGAAGCATTTGACTGGTGCTGCCGGCGTGTGGGGAAGCCCCTGTTCTGTACCAGGTTTGCTGAGAAGAGGCCGAGGGTTGGCTGTGAAGGATACATGCCACCCACCCCCGGTGAGTCCCCAGGCTCTGCCTCTGCCATGCCAGGGCACTGAGCTGTCCCTGCACCCCATGCATTAGCCACACTTTGCAATGTGCCAGTGGGGACTGCTGAGCAGCTCTGGCACTGCTCTCCTCCCTGAAATGACATCAGTATTTGCTCTTCTTCCTCTGCCCAAAATGTCTCCATCTCCTTCGGACCCCAGCTGGTGCCTTTGGGGACCCTCACATCACCACCCTGGATGGACTCACCTACACCTTCAACGGGCTTGGGGACTTTGTCCTGCTGCTGACCAGTGATGCCCAGACCAGCTTCGTTTTGCAGGGGCGCACGGCACAGACTGGCATGGCCCAGGCCACCAACTTTGTGGCCTTTGCTGCCCAATACATCTCCAATGCCACCACAACAGTGAGTAGGAGTGCCCTGGGTATGAGTTTGAGCCTCTAATGGGAGAGACCTCTCCGGCAAGTTGGGCATCACCTCGGCATCACCTACAAGTGGGTGGGACTTGAGAGGCATCCCCTCTCCTTTTCCTGCCACCTCCCTCCACTCCAACAAAGTACTGTTAGTAGCAGGATGGACTAATATTCACCAGGCACAGGTCTAACACCTCCTGCAAACAGGCCAGCAAGGGCTGGAGGCTCTGGAGGAACACAGTCTGCTTCACCTTTTTCATTGCACATTCTTTGTCCTGACACTTCAGCACTAGTGACTACTCTTCCTGACTTTGCAGAATTGCTCCCCACACCCACTTAGCTTCATTAAGCAGAATGTCCTGGTGTCACCAAGAACTGGCAATGACTAGCATGAGGAGGGGGCTCAGAGCTGGGGGACCTCCAGCACAGCTTTCCATGCTGTCAAGTTCAGCTGAGCAGTGGTGGTGGCCTGGGCATGCCCCTTGCCAGCGGTGACAGGCAGCTGGCCATCCTCTTCTGTACAAACATCAAAGCTGCTGTATTGTGTCTCTGCTGGGGTGAAGAACATGCCAGCACAGTTCCAGGGCTGAGCCTCTCTTCCTGGGCTGGAGGAGAATTCAGTTAATAATTGTTTCCAGCATGGAGGGACATCAGGAAGGGACAAGCAGAGGGGTTGATTGAGACATCCACCACAATTTTCAGGTTGAGTGGACCTTGGGGAGCCAGGATGACATCCAAGTCCTCTGAACAACAAAACTATCCAGTTTTCCTATTCCCAAGGTGAGCAGAATCTGCTGTTAAATGTTAAATGTATGTGGGGGGGACCAGCCCTGGCCAGTGCGAGGGCAGCCCTCCTGAGATCCATTAAATGTCTCTCACCTGCACCTGTCTCTGGTTTGGGTGGGGTGGATGGGGAGCACTCCCCTCCAGGAATCCATGGTTGTCATTTCAGATCCCCGCCTTGCATGGACTCTCCCTCTGTGCTCTCCTTCTCTTACAGACCTGGGTGACGAGGTCTACTACAGCCCTGGTGTCCTGCTAATCAATGCCTCCTCTGTCACGGCCATCTTCAATGGGGCCATCGCTGTCTCTGTCTCGACCACCTCTGGGATCCTCAGCGTGGTCTGCAGCCTGCCCGACTGGTACCGCAACAGCACCAGGGGCCTCCTGGGTGAGGGCTTCTGGCACCGCCGCGGAGCCGGGGTGCAAATTCTCTTCCCACTCTAAAACAGACTGGGGAATTGTGCTTGTGAGGGCAGGGACACCTGGGTATAAACTAAGCACTGGCCAGAACCAGAGAGGAGGTCAACCCTGGCATGGGGGATTTCAGCACTCTGGTGATGCTCCACCAGGTGTGTGGAACCATGACCCTGCAGATGACTTCCAGATGCCAAATGGTACCAGCATCCCTGTGAATAGCAGTGAGGAGAAGATCTACAGTTATGGGATGACCTGTAAGTCCAGGCTTAGGATCCCCCTTGATGATCCTCTCCTTCCTGCACCTTCTGACCATGCTTTGACTTGAGATATTTAAGCATTTGCCTGAGCAAAAGCAATGCCAAGGGAAGGTGGTGTCCTCACTGCTCCATGAAAATGAACCCTAAAATACAGCAAACCTTAAAATGGCCTGTACCCATGGTGTGCTCTCTTGCAGGGGCTGTTGGGGAGCACAGCCTGTTCACTCAGCCTCTGGACTCACCAGCACTGAACTTCACACCCTTCTTCTTGTCTCGGCTGTGGCAGGAGAATGAAAGCCAGTACCAGCTGGCAGCCTCACAGTGTCACGGCAGCAAGGAGTGCATCTATGATTCCCTGAGCACAGGGAACTTTGCCCTGGGCCTGGCCACCCAGAGCTTTGCAGCCGACTTCCAGCAGAGGAAGACAACTCTCAGTAAGTGGAGCACATCCTCACCTCTGAGAGGGCATGGCTTGGATGTAACTGGGCAGTGTTCTTCTCCTTTCCTGGCCTCTCTTGCTTCATATGAGACAGAAGAGAAGTCACCAAGGTCTTGGACTTGCACTGTCCAGCTGGTTTGTCTCCAGTCCTGGGAGATGACACCAGCAGGACAGTTGCCATCAATGTTTTGGAATTGCATTTCCTGGAACTGCATTTCTGGCTTCTCTCCAAACCTCGGAGATGCCACCGTGCTGTGCAACATTAGGGCCTTGTTGGTGGTCAGCCATGACAGCATCTGCCTGGGGTCCCATTCTCATCAGGAGGGGCTTGGAGCCAAGGGGTGACAAGGCCACATGTGTGTTGGGCTGCTCTTTCCTCAGATGCCTTCCCTCCCATCATCACTGGTGACGCATCAATCACAGCCTTCAGGAGAGAGAAGGTCAGAAGGCAGTACCAAGCCTCAGGGGCAGGTACACACTTCATTCCCCATCTCTCACCAGAGCTCAACATATCAGGTAAGGAAGGAGAGATGGAACAGCTGGGATGGGAAGGATTGGGATGGAATTCCTCTGCCACCTCTAACTCCCACCTCTCCTCCCGGCAGAGAATGGCACCCTGATATGGGAGCCCCGTGGGATAGCCCCGTTCACCATCAACCTGGAGGCTGTTGGGTCCAACAACATCTCTGCACTCCTTCAGCTCCGCTTCACCCTTTGCAGATGCAGCAGGAGCCAGGAGTGTGACTACAGCAACACTGTCACTCTCAGGGAGTCTTCCCTGCAGGTAGTGTGCTCCTCTGGTGACACTTCTGCCTGTTTCCATGCTAGCTGTGCTGGCTGTCCTCTCTGTCCACCCATCCTCCTCATGTTCCCTAAGCCAGTGTTACTATCCCCTTCCCAGCTGGCAGCCTGCAGATGTGAGAGCGGCTACTCAGGTCCCTTCTGCCAGGACCCTCCAGACCCCTGCTCCCAGGGATGCTTCCCTGGTGTGGGATGTGACCCTTTCAGTGGCTGTGGCCCCTGCCCAGCTGGCCTGACAGGGGATGGACAGCACTGCTCAGGTGACAAGGGCTCACACCATGGCCACTGGGAGCCCAGCCAAGGTGTTTGTCCCGGTGCCACAGTGCATTGCCTCGGCAGATATCGATGAGTGCACGCAGGGGATGGAGTGCCCGGGGAACAGCACCTGCACCAACACTGTGGGCAGCTACATCTGCTCCTGCCTGGACAGTGACCAGGGTGAGTATGGGGCCCCTGGCAGGCATGGTTCTCATCCTCATCACCCCAGGCTCTGTGAAAGAGAATTCCTGAGGGACCCAGACAGGCCAGAGAGGAGAGAAGGGGGAGCTGGCTGAGCTCTGTGCCCAAGCCCTTGCTGTCACTAGCAGAAGGGACCAGAGTGCAGCCACTACTCATGTTCCCAGGCTGTTGATCTCACTAATCTGCTGGGAAGGGAAATTTTTCCCATGCAATTTTTCTCCTTGAGAAAAAAATCTCATCCCAGCAAAGTTCAAATGTACATGCGGAGGTTGGGGCCTAAATCAAGCCCTGTTTTCAGATTGCTTTTGTGGGGTTGAGTTAATGGCTTTTGCTCTTGCTTTAATGCTGGGATTTAAGAAGGGAAAATGGCTCCAGCTGGAAGGAGGAGGAGTGGGGCTTTTCCTTGAATTTATACTAGAACTCCTAACATATAAAAGAAAAACAAAACAAATCTTGGAAGAAAGGCCTTAGGTAGTAGCAGAGGATGGCTCAGAGAGCTGAGGCTCTGCCTTGCAGCCAGATTCATGCCTCTACCATGCTCTCCATCCCACAGGTGAGAAGCCAGGCTGTGGCTCAGCCTGTGGCTACCACTCCTGCCCTGAGGGCTACTGCAGCAACGGAGGACACTGCCACCTTCACCCCATCACCTGCACCCCCACCTGCACCTGCCCCCCAGCCTTCACTGACCAGCACTGCCTGGTGGCAGGGGGGGATTTTCAGCCACTGCCCAGCACAGGTGGGTACCTGTGCCCAGTGTGGGGTGAAACCCAGCCCCACTCACCCTGGTCTGGGATGCCAGAGCCACCACTGTGGCTTTCCCCCAGCAGATCTCCCTCGGAGAAGCATCCAGATGAGGATCAAGACACTGCAAAACACCACTGCTGAGGAAGTCAACGGCACTGTATGTCACTGGAGGGGCTGGGCTCAGAGTGGGGAACACACTGGTATACTGGGCAGCATGGCAGCTGGGATGCCCATGCCTCTGTGTGCCCTCCTGTGAGATCTCTGGGGGTCCAGCAGATCCGCAAGCACAGAGGGAGGAAGCACCAATTGCATGATGATGGCTGCAGCTGTGGCCCTGTGCCAAGGCTGCATCACTCTTCAACCTTTCTGCAAGCTGGTGTCATTCTGCCCTCCCCAATGCCTTCCTGCTCCCCGCTCCCTGCTGCAGGTCTCAGCCATCCTGGACTCCCTGGAGGTAAAGGCTTTCCAGAGCAACACCAACATCACCCAGATGTGAGTCAGATTTGAAGCAGCCTGTGACCATTTCAAGGATCTTATGGGGCAGGATTGAGCATGGGGCCACAGAGTTTGGTGCACAAAGGGCATTTCCCCCAGCTCAGAGTCTGTTTCCAGCCCTGACGCTGGTAAACCCTTGGAGACATAAGACAGTTGGCACCTGCCACTCCAGCCTCATCCCTTCTTTACCATCGCCCAGATGGCAATACTGGGTCACGGTGAGGTTCAGTCACGCTGAGAGGCAGCAGCAGCTCTGCCAGCAGTCCTCTCTTTTCCCTGCAGGACAGACAGCGATGGCTTCACCTTCGTGGTGGTGTCCGAGTTTGCCTATGACAGCCGCGGCACCGTCATCCGCTTCCTGAACGAGGAGCTGCCCGCGGCCATCGTCGGCGCCTTCAACGGGCGGCGGGGGCGGCGGGCGGCGGGCACGGGGCTCCTCTTCCAGCGCCTGCACCAGGACAACATCACTGACCTGGTGAAGCGTGAGTTGCTCCTGGCACTGAGCTGGGAGTGCGGGAGGAGTACCCCCCTGTCCCATTGTCCCCCTAACCCTGTGTGCCGCGGGGATCGGTTCGCACCCGTGGGGAGGGGGTGGGCAGCCTCCCAACCCCAGGCATAGCTCCAGCTGTGGGAGGCTTGGAGAAGCATCAAGGAGTGTTGCTGCAAGGCCGAACCCACGTGCTTTCCCTCCCCAGTGACAGTGGATGAGCTGAGGGACTATTTCTCCTGCTCTCTGTACGGCTACAAAGGCTACAGGCTCCACTACATGGGGACCATCGGCTTCGTCTGCATCTCCCCTTGCAAGACGGGCTACTGCCAGCACGGTGGCCAGTGCCAGCACCTGCCCGAGGGGCCCATGTGCAGGTAGCAGCGACCCTGAGCTGGACAAGGCCCCCATGCACAGCCGCTTCCCCCACGGCATCACAGCTCTTCCCTCCCCATCCACAGCTGCCGGCCCTTCTCCATCTACTCCCCTGCCGGCACCAGGTGTGAGTGGCTGGCCATCAGCCTGGCTGCCTTCCTCGGCATCCTGCTGGGAGCCCTGGCCCTGCTCTGCCTCCTGTTTGCCGTCGCCTGCCTGGCCCTGCACCTCTGCCGCCAGCACCAGGGGTGAGCCAGGGGCTGACCTGCACAGGGCGGGGGCTGGCCGTGTGGCGGGTTGGGTGTGAGAGAGAAAAACTGATGAAAGATCCACATTTGAAAGAACCGCCATTGGTAGAACTCGTCTGCTTTGGGCAGGCATACCCTGCCCTGGGAGAGGAGTTGTGTGACCTTTTAATATCTTCCAGCCCCTTTTCCAGACATCTGCTGCTCAGGGGTGCAAATAGCATTAGTGGGTTGAATGTTTGCTTTCCTTTTGCCCCTGTGTTAGGGAGTTGCATTTCTTCCTCATTCCACCCATTACTTGGTTACAGATGGGCTTTCTATTTAATTTTAATTTGCATACCACCCAAATGATTTCCACTGCAATTCACATGGGTTTGGAAAGAGCTGGCCTGGAGTGATGAAAAGTGGATTGAGAATTGGACCTTGCTCTTCTGCAGAGCAGGGAGTTAACAAAAGAATGGCAAAGTGCAAGACTGGGGTGGAAGAAACAGCATCTCCTTCCCCCCTCCCCAGTCCTCTGGTGGCATCCACACTCGGGGGATCTCCCACAGCTCTGGACAGAGCTGTGTCCTGCCCCTACTCCCAGCTCCCTGCCAGCCCTGGAGCCAGGGATCTCTGGGAAGCTCCTCTGTTAATTTGCACTTGTGGCAAGGCAAGAAATTTTGTGTGCACAGATGGGGCTTTGCTTTTCCTCCTCTTGCAGCCCCATCTCCCCCCTACAGTCAGTCACTGCTCCCCCTTTCCCTCTGACCAGCATCAGGCAGAAGTTCTCCCAGGATCTGCAGGCATATTCTCACTATTCTGTTCCCTCCTCTCAGGGCCAAGGAGACCTTGTGGAGGACACGGCCCTTCTCCTGTGAGTACATGCCTGTAAAACTCTAAGCCCACTAAGGCTTAGCTTCACCCAGGTCCTCAAGCTCTGCTCATCTTCCCTGCTCCAGCTTTAACGATGGCAGGAGAGCAAGCGGAGCCCACCATCTCCCACTCCCTGGAAAGGCATTGGAAACTGCAGCTCCAGGCCATTGACCCCTCAGTCCAGGTCTGCCCTGGGGTTATTGTTTCCATGGGGTGGGGAACTTTGGGCTAGGCTCTGAATCCTGTGCCTGTGCCTCCAAAGTGCTCATCCTGAAGCCCTGGGATCTGTGCCACCATCTGAGCTTGTCATAAAGCACAGAGCCAATGCCACACTGACAGCATGGCCTGCTCCTCCTTTACAGATAAGAATCCAGAGACCCCATGTTATGCCTCCAAGCCAGTCCCCCCAGCAGCCCTAACCTGCCACCAGTCCTTTTCTGGCACCTCCAGGCTCATGGAGGAGCCAGACACTGCTGCCTGCCCTGCTGCTTGCTCTCAAGGTCTCCAGCAGCAGCAACACATGGAAGCAGGGCACAGGAAACTGCCTTTGGGGTTCTGGGAGAATTCACTCAGGAGGAGGTGCTTTTTTGAATTTGTGTTTATGTTGGGTGACCAAAGCAGGAGGATTTCACCTTTTCATGAGGACCTGCAGATACACCTGGGATCATCCTTGAATGTGTCTGCACCAGAGTATGTGCTAGTGTAATACAACCAGACCCTGCAGAGCCCCTGAGAGCAGGGTCAGGTGGGGCAATGCAGTGATTGTAATCCCTTAGGAACCAAATAGAATAAACCAAAAATGTTGGCTTGCTGTTATATTGTCTGCACTTCTAGGGTCTCTGCGCCAGCCCTGCTTTGCTGTCATTGAGCCCTCAAGTCCCTGCTTTCTGCTGGTCCCATCCACAGAGCTAAAGTGAAAATGGATGTAAATTTTCTGGTGGCTTCATCCCTTCATTTTCCCTACACACCTGCAAGTCTCCTCACACTGCTTTCATGGACACTACTTACAGTGTCTTAGATCACACAGGTCAAGCTTTGATCCCCACAAACATCCCACAGCCCTTCAGCTCTGGTGACTGGGATATGCTGATCCAAGGAGGGTATATCAGACCCCATCAGATCCCCAACTCCTATTTACTGCCCTAGACCCTGGCTTACTTGTCTTACAGCACTAAATTCAAGAACAGAAATATTCTGCAATCCTGCTACTCCAAGCCAGCCCTGTCACTGCTTCCCACCCCAGTCTGGCAGAGGACATGGCTGCTGCAGTAATGCTCAAATCCTTCCAAGGTTTTATTGAACAAACAAGATTTGACAATGATTTATTTTTTTTAAGAAAGGAAGATGCTCTCTTACACACAAAAAATTATTTTTCTTCCAACATTTCTGATCATGGAGTTGCATTTTGCCCTCACACACAGCAAACGTATCGATCTGATTCTGGCTTGCTCTGGAGAATAGTCCCTTCTCCTGAGCACAGGGCCCAGGGACCACTCAGGGAGGGATGGCTGGGAAACAGAAGTGGGGAAGAAGACAGGATTGGCTCATGGGACAAGCCTGGTGCACCCTGGCATTTAAGGGCTTGGCCAGCTAACCTATGTGTGGTGTTTAATCCTTTCGCTGGATGCCAGGGGTCCAGCCTCACCCTGCAGCATGGGAGCACAGTGGGATGCAGGAAGGGCAAGGCTGGTGTGTGCAGTGGGGGGGACCTGTCCATCTCCCACCAGTTCTGCCCCCCAGCTGCACTGGGAAAGGGCAACTAAAGCAACTGAATCCTTGGGACAAGTCTGGGTTAGAAATGTGAACTTGGGCCAGGGCAGGCAACTGCAGGCACTGACCAAGTGAGCTGCCCTGCGTGGTGGGCAGGGTGATGGGTTCTGCAGGGGGACACAGGGGAAGAGCAGATCAAAGGACTTGGAGGATCAGCCATGGCCCAGAACGTGCTGTGGGTGTGCAACCTCCCAGTTACTTGTCCTCTCCATCTGCAAAGAAGAAATGAGATTTGCTCAGCCACCTTCTACCTGTGGGGCAAGCTGGGAGCCCCAGGGCATTTTCTTGCAGGGGCACAGGGACAGAGGGAAAGGAGACTCCACAATCCTGCTCACCTATCTGCTCATCTGAGTCACTCTCTGCCTCCTCCAAGGAATCTGTTGAGGGTTGCAAGAAAGCCCCACATAAGCTTACACCATAACCACATTTGCTGTGGTCCTCCTCACCTCCCAGCACCATTACCTCCAGATTATGCTGGTGGTTATGTGCTAAGGGAGATGCCCCCACAACCCCACACAGCCCAGGGCATGGTACAACATGAGCAGGTGCTCAGGGCTCTTGCTGCCTTAACCACAGGGAGGCTGGGACATTGCCACTCCCCTCCTAGCCCTGGGCAGCAGAACAGCATCACCCCAGCACACACGAGCTGAAAACCCACCCGTGCTGGGTGACTGGTATCCATCACAGCCAATCTTGGGCCTCTTCTCGCTGTAGCGGGCGCAGAGGTGGGCACTGCCCGCCCGGTTACAGCACCAGTCGTACAGCTTCAGCTCCTGGTCTGGAGGCAAAAAGGAGAGTAAGGAGAAGGCTGAAGGGGAGAGGAGGGAGATGGGCTGGTTCCAGACAAAGACTTTCCTCAGCTTTTGGCAGCTCCACATTCCCTCCAAGGCAAACAGCATGTCAGGAAACAGGTTGGCACAGAGATTAAAATTATTTACAGGCTACAACAATGCCAGCCTCAGCCAGGGGATGCCAAGGCTGGCTGTGCTTACCACGGTAGGGGGATGCTTGCCTGGAGGACCTCCAGTACCTCTCCTGCCGCCCCGATGAGCTGGTCCTGGCTGTCATACAGGCAGCGGATGCCGGCGCCGTGCTGGTTGGGGGAGGCCGAGTGCAGCATGGAGACACGGGCACCCCACCTGCCTGAAATGGGGCAGCAGTGAGCCTTGGACAGCTCTGCCCAGCCAGTCCTGCTGGCCAGCACACCTGCCTTGGGGCAAGGATCGGGCCAGAGCTGGCTCCTCATTATCCACCACTCCCACCACATCACCCACGGTGCTAGAGGGGTTTGGAGGAACTGATAGAGACCATCCAAGCAGTCCCCCCAGGGTGAGATCCTGGTCCCCAGTATTCCCATAAAGGTCAGACCAATGCTGGCCAGTCTAATACGACAAGAAGAGGTCAACCTTCAATCCTCCTCACTTTTCCATTCTCTGAAGGGTAGGCCACTCCCTCTCTCCTTTTCCTTAGGGGTCACCGGCCCACCCTGTGAGCCCCTATCCTTTTCCTTAGGGTCATCTGGCCACCCTGCAGCTGGGACCCCAGACACCCTTGCAGGAAAGGTTTGGAAGGACAGCTTGAGGATGAGAAGGGTGAGGAAGCAGCATGTCCACTTGCCTCCACGGCTGCTCTTGAAGCGCGAGTCCTGCTGCCCTTGCTGCAGGGAGCAGGGGCAGGTGGGCAGGCCCTGGCTCCATGCCCTGGGCTCCTGCTGCTGCCCCGTCCACGCCAGGCACTTCAGCCGGTAGTTGATGCCCACGCGGCTCTCCAGCTTGTAAATCCACAACCCACGGAGGTCTGAGCAGGGAGAGAAACCGTGAGCTGTCACCTTTGGCCAAGGGGACCACAGGGGCAGTTTTGCCTCAAGGTGACTCATGTGGTGCTGATACTGGAAGCTAAGTTCACGCTGACCTCCAGCCATGGGACCCCATGTTCAACAACCACTTCGCAGAAGGGAAACAGGGAGAGGCTCTTGTCAAAGAAGAAAGCCTTGGGACAGAGTTGTTGGCACAAAAAGTGACCATGGGCACAGCAGGGATGTTTCTGCCTTAGGGCGTAGCTGGTACCCAGGGGAAATGTGCTTGAGGGAGAAAGCTTGGCCTTGAGAACTCAGTGAGAGCCTTGCCACAGTGGAAGGCTGGATTTCATTCCCGGGGAATATCCCCTTCCTCATGAACCCACCCCAGCTGTGTGGCACTACCTGTGTTGTAGCCCCTGTACTGGTCAGGGCGATATTTAGCAGCTGGAGGTCTCTTAGTCAGGTCATCGTTGTGGTAAAAGCCATCCCCACTGAGTGAACAGGAAAGAGGAAAAATCAGGGCTTGCTCTTCCTGGGTGGGATTATCCCAGCCCCAGCCCCAATTCCAGCCTGCATTTCAGCCATCTTGATCCCATGCCAGTGGAATTGCAGCACCCACATGGCAGCTCTGGGGACAGGAGGGCAAAGGCATGAGCTGCCCCAGCCTGCTTCCTCCTCTATAAAGGGTACAGTTATTTTTGGGTGTTTTATTATATTTTGCTGCATCAGGGGCTGAGCCAACAGACACCTGAAGACCCACACGAGCAGCTTCCATGGTTTCCAGCATTTTGTCAGGCAATTTGGAGCAGAAAGCCAAGAGTGGTCACACACAAGCACACACACGCCTGTGCCTCCCTCGCTTCCCATCTGGGCCACCTTTTCCTTACCCAGCTGCAGCAAGCAGCTAATGAGAAAACCCTGGAGACAGCATGTACAGGGCAAGACGTAATGTGAGGAGGCAGGAAGCAACTGCTCCAGCCAAGCACGGAAATCCCTTCCCTCAGCTGGTGCAAAGTTCAGCAAACATCCCTTATTTCCCACTCCTTCCACCCAAACCGCCAGGATGCTGGGGGCCCAGGACTCCAGAGGGATTTGTGGATCTTACAACATGCACAGCCTAGCAAGACAGCATGCTGCAGCATGATCCAGTCCCTAATGGAGCAAATTTGTTTGTGAGGCCCCTGTATGTTAGGATATATGGGCATGCAGACCTTGTCTGGGCTGTCCTCATCCTTGTAGAGCACTCACTGGGACGTGGGGGAAGGATTCAACCAGTCGGAGCTGTGGGTGGGATGCATCCCAGTACTCAGAGGAGGCAGGGATGGGGTGCTGAGCTGCTGTACCTGGTGTAGCCAATGAGCACATTGGTGGAAGAGAGTCTGGTGTAATCCCACTGCATGCCTCTGTCCTGGTACAGCATCAGGATGTAGGACCTGAAGCCATCAGTGGTCAGGACAGCCTGGTATGTGATTGTCTGGGGAGAAGCATTGCAGACAGGTAAGAAAGTGAGTGAAGATGTGGGGTTTACAATTCAGGGTGTGGGGCAGTGCTTGCTGGGGAATGGCCAGACTGAGGTCTGGAGGGAAACAAGGCAAACATAGCCAGGCCTGGTTCACATTTTCCATGGTTTTACTTTGAAACTCTTCCATGACAAGTTTCAATTTCACCCAATTTTATACCTCTGAAAAACAGCATTTCTGGTGCGCAATAAACTCCCACCACCTTAAAGAGAAAGGTTTTACAGAATGGGGGAAGTTCAGCTAAAGGTCCATCAAAAAACCTGAAAACCACCAAAGCATGGGCACAGCCCAGTCCTTTTTGGCAAAATTCTTCAAGACTGGCCTTTGTCACAAAACTGGTTCTTATATTCAGGCACAGAGAAGGTAATTGCCTGTGGGTCTTGGGGTTTTTTGACAACTCAACAGCACCTGTGTTCCACCAGTCCCTTACCTTCCGGGTGTCAGTCCATGCTGCATAGACAGGGGCCTTCTCCCAGGTGATTTTCAGGGTCCAGGCTGCAGAGTAGGAGGATCTCAGGTACCTCCGGACCTTCGCTTCCACGTCACGGACGAACGGCGGCTTGGCTGTGTTGAGGGTGGAGAATTCCTGTGGGTTGGGAACACACATGTCTGCATCAGCTCCCAGTGGGACAAAACTAGGCTGAGGTCACACACAGACCCCTGTAATCAAAGTGCTGGATGGGATCTGGATGGCTCAAGAGGTGACATAGCACCAACAGCTCTTACAATTGGCTCAGAAAAGGGAAAACCATTCATGGTCTCCATTAATTACATATCTCAAGAGGCATCCACAGAATAGATGATGAGTTTATAATCAAAAGGTGTTTCATGCAATCGTGCTCCCAGGTGGCTTCACTTACCTGGTAAAAGGTGGTGCCAACCCCTCTGGAGAAGTCAGCGTTGTCCCAAAATACAGCGATCATGGGGACATCTTCATGGCCATTGAAGCCCCTGGGAGGAGGGTTGGGGTATGTGAGGACATTGTTGTCCGAGGCTGGGAAAATGATCTGTCCATTGTCTGTAAACTGAGCAGAGGGATCCCTCCATCAGGTGGGATCAGGACCAGCAGCACTCCCTGGTGTGGGGGTGGCAGCCCTCCCATTTCAAAGTGCATTTTGAGCAATGCCCAAGGAAAGCCACCACCTGTCACTGCTGAAATGGCCACAAAGTCACCTCCTGCTGCAGACAGACCACAGCAGCATCCCAAGAGCTTCAGCCCCACAGAAGTCCCATCCCAGGCACCTGGTCCCTGGTGCCTCTCCCAGGAATTTGGGTGATGGCCACTTGCCCAACTAGTCAAGCCCAAGCAGACTCACGTAGAGAGAGCTGCGCAGGGTTTTTCCAAATGGGAATCCAGTATCGGGCTTGAAAAGTGGAGAATTAAAATCCACTCTCCTTTCCACATACTCCTGATCATTTTCCCTTGCTCCATACCCATAGAGGGACACAGCTGGAACTGGAAAAGAAAACAAACAAACAAACAAATACAACCAAACCACATTTACAGCAAAGACTTTTGTCTGTATCAAAAATTTAAAAGGGCTGAAATTATCTTGCTTCTACTGGGGCAGAGCTTGGGCGGCAGAAGGATGGGGGGACACTGCCTGAAGCCTCCAGGGACACTCTGCATGTCACCTTCCCTTGCAGGAGCTTGTTCCTGCCCTTTTCACTGCCTTACACAAACACAGCTGCCGTAAACTGGCTACGATGGCCTTTGTGGTCACCGTCCCCAGCTTCAACCAGCCCCGTTGGGACACTGTGCTGAATTACTGCCTTTAGGAGGGGAAGAACATTGTACAAGAACTGTGGCAGAGGACAGCACAGAATTAAACACCCACAACTCTTTCTAGAGACTTTTACAGCCTCCACCTCCCTATTTATGTCTGTTAATAAAAACATTTGGAGGGGATGGGTTTTCCAGCCGATGTGACTGTATTGAAGGCAGGCTCAGCCTGCCAGCAGTGCAAGCTCGTGTGCAGGGGCTCCTCGCGCCGCGTCTCCCCCAGGATCCTGCCTTCAAATAGATCCCTTGTTTTCTGGGCACTGAATGTCCCTGAGGATGGCCCATCAGGAAACTGGATGTGCTAGTCCGACCCAGGCTCCTCTGCGAGCATCACGTACCTGCGGAACTGGGCAGCAGGGTTGGGGCAGCTGCTGGCACTCCTGGCGGAGCTGGAACCACGGGGGACGATGCTCGGGAGGTGACAGTGGCTGTTCCCGGCCTGGGAAGCACCTCCCTGCCCCTGGGCAGGGGGGCTGGTGGGGCTGGGCCGGCGGGGGCCGGGCTGCAGGATGGGGCTGGGCGTGCAGGGGCTGGGGACCCGCCCTGGGACCCCCCCCAGCCTGGGAAGGCTCCGGAAAGGCTCGACCCAGAGGTAGCCGGGGCTCTGTTTGCCAGGCTGGTGGTCAGCTCCCTGCCCAGGATCGGCTGCAGGGCAGCAGGTGATGAGCCACCAGCAGGTTCCGGCCCCATGGATTTTGCTCCGGGACCGCCAGCAGTGATCCCAGCGGGAGGAAGGGTAGGGAGCCCTGGGCTCCCCCCAGATGGGGAGTGAGTCTCCATACGTGCCCCGGATCCATCGGCACTGGGAAGGAGACGGGTTACGTCCCCTTTCCCTGTCGTGGTTCCACGGAGCACAGCACTCCCTTCTCCTGGAACAGGGCTGTTGGCATCTCCAGAGGGGGCTCCGGGGCTTCCCGGCTGGCGGGGAGGCAGGAGCAAGGCGGCTTCCCCTGGCACAGCAGCCCCCCGCTCTCCCTTTCCCCCTGCAGAGGACCCCACTATCGACTCACGTGCCGGGAGCCCAGGGCTGGCAGACACCCCCTCTGCAGAATTTCCTCTCTGCGGAGCAGAAGGCAGCGCCGGGGCAGCGTTGGGGGATATGGGAGCGTGAGGGGACACTTCTCCCGAAGGTGCCGGCATGCCTGAGGCCACCTCATCTTCAAGAGACCACGACTGAGCACCTCCAGCTTCTTCTGACAGCCCACCTGGTGATGCTGGCAGCAGGGGGCTGCTCCCACTCTGGGTGTTTGGAGCAGAGTCGGGGTCCCCATTGGGTGCCAGCCCCGAGTTCAGCCCGTGTCCAGGGAGAAGCAGAGAACCAGCCACTGAGGTGGTCATGCCATTGGAAACACCGCTGTTGTCTGGAGCCACTGGGACCCGGCTTGCACCAGGGGAAGGTCCCCCATTCACCGAGGCTCCTCCAGGCAACTCCACCACACTGACTTCACTCAGTTTTCCATCGGAAAGTTCAGTATTGGCACCGCTTTGGGTGCCAGGGGCAGACACAGAGGCGTCTTGAGGGGCAGCAGCCTCCAAGCCTGTGTTCAAGCTGCCACCAGCTGCAGCAGCTCCAGGGAGGCTTGTTTCATCAGCAGCCTCACCTGTCCTCCCAGGTGATGAAGACCCCTCTGTAGATGAGGAAGATGCAGACTGCAACACACCTCCAGTTTCTCCATCAAGGGTTTCTGAACCAGCTGGTCCCATTCCAGTAGGATCCTGGGACTGCCCTGTGGACCCTCCATCACCAGCCCCTTCACTTGCCCCTTCTGCGGAAGGAAGGACCGCAGTGCCAGCACCCAGGGAGGGCTGAAGACCTTCAGCAGCACTGTCAGCTCCTTCAAGTGCACCCAGGCTGGATGGATCTGAAACAGAGGATTCTGTGACATCACCGCTGGGAGAGGCTGAACCAAGTGAGGAACCTGTACCAGGCAGTTCACCCTGCTGAGGGCCAACACCTGAAGGACTTGTCTCTAGGTTGGAACTGTCACTCCCTGGGTTTCCTGCCTGTGCCACATCCCCTGCACTCTCAGCCCCCTGCACCAGACCAAGCCCTGGGCCTGTTTCACCATCTGGAGAGGCTGGGGACACGCTGTCAGAGCCAGGGGCTGCAGATGAGATGGGTCCTGCCTCATCACACCCTTGACACAGAGGGTGCTGCCACCGCATCACTGGGAGAGGCAATACCGGATGCGGAACCAGCACTGGGCAGTTGATCCATCCCAGCTGCTATTCCATTCCCTGAGCTCAGGGATGGCTCAGACTCAATCCCACTGCCTGCTCCTTCCAGTGCTGGCTCTCCCATGCCGCCTCCTTGCCCTCCTGCTGCTGGCAACCCCACATTTGTGCCAAGCTGGTCCCCAAGGCCAGGTGATGGGGGTCCTACTGGTCCATGAACTGCTGAGCTGGGGGTATCCCATGCTGAAGTCAAGTCAGTGTCTGGTCCTTTGGCTCCAGGGAGACCTGCTCCCACGGGAGCACCAGCTGCTGTTCCCCATGGCTGTGACCCACCAAAGGATGGAGACCCAGGTGCTCCCTGGGCAGCACTGAGGTCAGGGCTCACTGGTGTCTCTGCCTCAGACACAGGGCCAGCCACAGAGCCCAGGGGTGGGGGAGCAGCTCCAGGAACACTGGCAGATTCACCGGGCAGGTCCCCTGATCCTTCAGGCACCAAGAGATCAGGCTCCATTCCAGCATTGCTGTGAGGTGCAGGACCAGGCGAAGACACTTGTTCCAGTGCTGGGGCTCCTCCTGTTCCTGTTCCATCCCCAAGTGCTGAGGGAGGGGAAAGTTCAGCATGCACCATATCCCCTGTTTCTTCTGCTGGCAGCTCTCCCGTGCTAGTGAGGTCCTCCTGAGGGCCAACACCTGAAGGACTTGTCTCTAGGTTGGAACTGTCACTCCCTGGGTTTCCTGCCTGTGCCACATCCCCTGCACTCTCAGCCCCCTGCACCAGACCAAGCCCTGGGCCTGTTTCACCATCTGGAGAGGCTGGGGACACGCTGTCAGAGCCAGGGGCTGCAGATGAGATGGGTCCTGCCTCATCACCCCTTGACACAGAGGGTGCTGCCACCGCATCACTGGGAGAGGCAATACCGGATGCGGAACCAGCACTGGGCAGTTGATCCATCCCAGCTGCTATTCCATTCCCTGAGCTCAGGGATGGCTCAGACTCAATCCCACTGCCTGCTCCTTCCAGTGCTGGCTCTCCCATGCCGCCTCCTTGCCCTCCTGCTGCTGGCAACCCCACATTTGTGCCAAGCTGGTCCCCAAGGCCAGGTGATGGGGGTCCTACTGGTCCATGAACTGCTGAGCTGGGGGTATCCCATGCTGAAGTCAAGTCAGTGTCTGGTCCTTTGGCTCCAGGGAGACCTGCTCCCACGGGAGCACCAGCTGCTGTTCCCCATGGCTGTGACCCACCAAAGGATGGAGACCCAGGTGCTCCCCGGGCAGCACTGAGGTCAGGGCTCACTGGTGTCTCTGCTTCAGACACAGGGCCAGCCACAGAGCCCAAGGGTGGGGGAGCAGCTCCAGGAACACTGGCAGATTCACCGGGCAGGTCCCCTGATCCTTCAGGCACCAAGAGATCAGGCTCCATTCCAGCATTGCTGTGAGGTGCAGGACCAGGCGAAGACACTTGTTCCGGTGCTGGGGCTCCTCCTGTTCCTGTTCCATCCCCAAGTGCTGAGGGAGGGGAAAGCTCAGTATTTGCCAGATCTTCTGTTCCTTGAGTCAGCAGCTCTCCATTATCAGCAGGAGATGCTGAGGGCTGAAGTGCTGGAGGACTCATGTTACTCTGGGTGTTTTCAGAGGCACTGGCATCCCCTGGACCTTCTGCCTGTGCCATGTTCCCTACCCCCTCAGCTCCCTGATCCTGGATCCCAGCAGTAGGCCCTGCCAGTCCATCAGGTACAAAAAGTGCTGGGCTGGTGGCATCTGACTGTGAACTCAAGCTAGGGCCAAGTCCATTGGCTTCTTGAGGAGCTCCAGCTGGCATCTCTGCTGGCTGTGACTCCCCGAGAGATGGAGATGGAGACACGGCTGCTTCTGGGCCAGTAGTGAGGTCAGGACTTTCTGGTGTCTCTGCTGCACCATCAGCTTCAGGCAGGGTGCTGGCTCCAGTCTCTGGGGCTGGGTAAGCAGCCCTGGGAGCACTGGGTATGCCTGGGGGGAATGTCAAAGCATCGGGAAGCAGCAGTGGCTGTTCTCCAGTGGGGGTCTGCCCTGGGGCGGGCTGAAGGGATGGACTGGCCACATCCACAGCTCCTACATCCCCTGTGGGCAGTGCAGTGGCTGAGACTAGGAGATTCGTGCCACTCTGTGCATCAGTGGGAATCCCTGGGGCTGGCAGTGAGGTAGCAGTGTCCTCTGTTTCCTCAGGTGCCACTGGTGCCCTGCTGGCTGCAGGTGACAAGGCTGAACCAGAAGCGTCTAATGACATCCTGGGAACTCCCTGCCCATCCCCATCCCCACCATTGGATGGTGTCATCAAAGTGTCTGGGCTCAGTGCCTGGCCAGGGAGGAGGGAGGACTTCCCAGGGCTTTCCACTGTTTCTGGGCTCTCTGGAGGTAGCTGGGATGAGCTGGCTGTGCTGAATTCACCATTTATTGCATCTCCTGGATCTCCAGATTCTGATGCCGAGGGACTTTCCTCACCAGCTGAGGCCATTTCTCCTGCTGGCTCTGGGTTAATGCCGTCAACCCCACCTACTGCTCCATCCTGCTGGGTTGGAAGCGGCTCCCCGGCATCAGGACTGGGGCCTGAGGAGTTGGCACTGGCTTCACTTTGAATAGCTTCAGGCAGGATTGCACCTTCCTCGACTGCTCCCTTGGCTGTGGTCAGCCCTTGGCTCAGCAGCACAGTGACAGCAGCAGTTGGCTCTGGCACCCAGGTGACTGCCAGTGGAGGGGTGGTGTGGAGGGATGTAGAGCCAGCACTGAGGTCTGTGTCTTCTCTGTTTGCAAGGGTGTTCTCCTTCACATCCTCAAGGACAGGGGTGGTCCCCAGAGGAACATCAGGAGGGACCTCTAGTTCATCATGCACTGCTTCTGGGGTGACAGCAGGGTGTTGTGCTGTGATGGCAGCAGCAGTGGTGGCTGTATTGGGAACAGCTGAATTTCCTGCAGAACTCTGAGTCGTGTTAGGAGCCTTGGTCCCATTCACCAGAGCTGGCACTGAAGAGCTGTATTCACTTGTCACTACCAGTGGGTCTGTCTCAGACCACGGGTGGAAGGACTCAGCATCAGCTGCTGTGGTGCTCATCTCTGTAGTGAGGGTAGTATGGGCCACTCGTCCTCTGTTGTCATAGGGAAAGCTGTCCCCACAGTAAGGGATCCATCGGTAGTGATAGGGACAGCAGCAACAGCTCCCAGCCCTGCAGAGAAGCACAAAGTGGAGTGCTACAGTGGGAACTGGAAGCCTGCCAGGCTCAGACACCCCTCCATGAGACTCACAAAGCTCCCACCACTTCTTAAACCCCTTCTGCCTTATCCCACAGCCTTAAAAGGCCCTGATTTAAAAGCCAAGGAGTGCAGTCTGGGCTGCCTTGGGTACAACACTGCACAGCACCTCTTGCATCCTCAGCAGTTGGCAGCTGAGACCAGACACAACACACCACAGGTCAGACAGAGACACTGGTGCAAGCCTGGAGGCAAAAGCATCTGCTGAAACCCAGTCCAGTCGTGCTGGGGGTGGTACTGGGATGCCTGGTCACTGGGTAGAGTTGGAGCCCAGTAAGTCTAGTTCATAGCCCGGGGGTGTCTGTGCAGCTCTGCCACCTCAGGGCAACTCTCAGCCCTCTTTCCATCTCTGCAGGGACAGCTCTGAGCACAGTCGATTCTGCAGAGCCTGGGGGGGTTCTGTGTTTTTTTCACCTTTTGAGTGTCTGAGGGACATTTAAATAACTTTACCCAAAGCCCTTTGTCAGACAGGGAAGCCTTCCCTGACTGCAGATGGATTCTGATCTGCTGCACTTAAAGCAGGTTCAATAAAACACTCCTGGGCTGGGCATCTTCCTGCTCCTGGCCCCATCCCTCTTGCTTCCAGCTGAGTGAAGGCATCAGGTCTTCCCCACCCATGGAGGGAATATTTGCAAGCTCCCAGGACCAAGCCCTGCTTACTGTTCTCTCCTTCTGCTGCCAAAATCTTAACCCACATCCAGGAACTCTGCTGAAAGGAGGAGATACCTGCCCACATCCCAGATGTGTCTCCCAGAATCTACTGGCATCCATGGGTGACGTTTCACACGGCCTTATTTTTAGGACAGGGACGCAGGCTCTGGGGCGACCAGGCTGCCGCCGTTGGCTCCATGAGGAGCCGGGTGGATCTGCTGACGCCTGGCTTTAGGGAGCTTCAATTAGGGGAGACAGAGGGCACCCTGATGGCAAGATCCAGCAGGGCTTTGCCACAGCCTGACAGCCCCAGCCTGTTCCAAATCCCGGTGCTCCAGTTCATCAGGTTCCCCCTGACAGGCAGCCAGATCTCCCTGCAGCAGAGGTGCCTCCAGCCTCACCGCCGGCTCAGCTCCTTAGCTCACAGATAGCTTGGGCAGGGTTATTAATGAATATTAGCTCCTGTGCCACACCAGTCCTAGAGGGGTCCATCCTCTGCTAGACCCACATTCCCTTTCCTGGCAGGCTTCAGTGTCATCTTCCCTGGCTGGAAAAGGCTCTTTGTACCAGCCCCCTCAGCCAAAGGAGCTCAGTAGCTTCTGTGCCCATCTCAGCAAAAACAAAGTACATCAGTCAAGTCACCCCAGTTTAGTTTGGCCCACTCACTCTGGTAAATCCCTGTTTTATCTTAATTCTTCAATGTGGAGCAGGAAACACCATCTACCCCACCAATCCATCCATGGGATGTTTGTGCAAGAGGGACCCCAGTATGGAGCACCAGCATTTGCTCTTCCCTGGGATGTGGGAGGGATGGAAGCATTCCTGGGTCTTGCTCTGCCAGCTGGCTTTCCTTGGCTCCTTTGCTGGAGGGGTACACAGCTGCCTGCAAGCTTCCAGGCTGGGCTCTCATCTCTCCCACAGCTCCATGCCTGCAACCAGCCCCTCGGGGTGATGCCTGCCCTGTAAAACGCTTTTCCAGCTCTTTGGCTGCAATGCCTTGCAAGGACTGGTTGTAAGAGGACTTTCCAGTACAGCCAGGAGTGAAAAGCATCTCACACAGTGTAAGCTGCTGCACCTGGACAGGGCTCAGGTAGCACACAGGCTAGCAGAAAAATATAGGACATACCGTGCAGAATCCATGTGCAGCATCCCAGGAAGGTGGAGAGCGTCCATGCCCTGGTCCCCATGCCTCAGGCCTCCACACAGGCAGAGCACTAGGAAGTTCAAAGGGAGGAGAGAGCAGCAAGGAGCGGCTCCCTCCGTCCCTCCCTGCCTGCCTCTCCTGCAGAGCTGGAGTCCCACAGGTGCTCCTGCTCCTGCTCCCTCCTATTTATAGGGATGGCAGAAGGAGGCAGGTTGCCGACGTCCTCTCCCGCCCCCGGTCCCTTCCTCCAATGTCCCTGTCACCCTTCCCTTCCGGTCGAGCCCTCCCCTTCCCAAGGACTGGATGCCCTGTTCACCTGGGGCATGGGCTGTACCCAAAGCCCACCCTGCAGGGACCCACATCTCCCCAGGGACCTAGGCTCAGCCTGGTGCAGCTTTCTGGGTTGCCAGCACCAGAAGGTGAAGCTGAGCCCAGAGCAGTGTGTGGCACTGCCAACAGTGCCACAGCAGTCACCCCACAGACCCCAAAGAACCTTCTCCACATGCAGGGTATGGGGACACAGAGCAGCGTGTGGTGGTGACAGGGCAATGCCAGCTGTGTCACCATGCCTGTGAGGATGCCATGGACACTAAAATCACCAGCTGAGCCATGTCTCAGCCCAGAGCAAGGCATGACACAAATCTCCACTGGCTCTCCAGGAGCAGAGGCAGGTTGTAAAACAGGGAGAAGCATGGCTGTGGTCAGGCTGTGGCATTAGGGTCAGGCCCTGGGGTGTCAGTTGAGCTCCACAGTGCCCAGCTGCAACTAGAAGCACTGAGGATCCCACTTCAGAGCCCCAGCACAGCCCAGTGGGCTTTGAAACCTGCACCTCAGTATGGGCACAGCAGTGCTGGGGTGCTGGGATGAGGTAAATGGCCCAGGGAAGCTTCTTGCAAGGTTGGACCAGCAGCCCCAGAGGATGGAGCAGGAAAAGGAACAGATGCAGACCCCCTTCCTTGCTGTGGGGATCCCCTGAGTAGCTTCACCCCTATGTCTCATCCCTGTCCTCCTTCTGGAGCAGCAATTCTTGCACACCCCCTTGAAAACTGCTGCCAGCTCCCCTGTGAACAGCATTATGCAAACTCCCACCACTGCATGGTTTTGTAGTCAATTAAACATTTCTTAACCAGAAATGCCCCCAGGCAACTGCTGCAAAGCGTTATGAGGGGTGTTAGGCAGTACACAGTGTCCCGGTGGAGTGGGGCGGGCAGCACATCAGGTGCCACCCTGACCCACCACCGGGCAGTGGGGATGGGGAAATGCCAGGGGAGGCCAAGTCACGGCTGATCAACCACCGTCCTGTGGAACCCACGCATTACCACCGGCAGTGGGAACAGGCACAGACGATAAACCAGGCGGGAGCGTCACTCACCTGGAACTCGACATCTGCCCACCAAAAATGCCACTCTGGCTGTAAAGCTGGGGGTGGGGGGTACAGTGCACTGGAAGTCTTGCAACCAACACTGCAGATCTTGGGGTGACTGACCCATGAGTGACCACCTGAGCAGTGACCACACCAGTGTTACTGTGACACAGATAGAAACACACAGCAACACACACAACAGGTGTTCAGGTAGAGAAGAAGAAAGGGAGTCTCTAGTTTATTGTTGACTTCATATATATAAGTTTCTGGACAGTGATCAGAGATTGGACAGAGAAGTTACCACCTCTCCATCTTCACTGGTCACTTGAGAAGTCCATCAGGTGATAACTTTTACAAAGGAATGCAAACATGATTCTTGTTTATCTTACAATTCATGAGAACTGACTCCACTATACTAAAACAAATCAGAAGGCTTATTTTCAGGGACAACACACCAGGGCTGATGGAGGATTTGGGAGGTGTAAAGGTGCCATGGGAGCATGGTTCCTGCCTGTGCTGACGATGCTGTATCACTTTGGAAAGCAACCCCAACAGGGAATACATGCTGACACTGGAGAGTGTTGCTCCAGATGGTGTTTGAGGTTCAAAATGTGGTGGGAACCACAGGGATTGTTGCAAACATGTTGCTCAGCATGGAGGAAAACAACTCGGCTGAAGCAAGGCGCTGGCCCCAGACTGCCTGCAAACTCCTAGCTGTGCTCCATAGAGGCCAGCACTGTCTGGAGACTCTAGTACCTGCAACTCCTGCCCATGCTGTCCCCACAAATGCCCATCCCCCAGCAGAGTCACAGGGCTGACAAACCAAACTCATCTCTCTGCTCAGGCATTGGCACACCCTCCCAAGAAAGCCCAGAGCCACCAAGGGATGCCTCATCTTGAGGACAGTACCCTGCCACCACGCTGGGAAGGGGCTTTTTTATTTTTTTGCTATGTCTGAAACCAAGGTCCTGGCAAAGCACTGGTTCCTGTAAAAGTCATTACCCCACTGTTACTGAAGACCAAAGCACCATGTGGGCACTGGAGCCCTTCAGGAGCCTGTAGCTGGGGGGCAATTCCACGAATCCCAGCATCCTCCAGGGGCTCTGCACTATCCAGCATGGCAGAGCATGGCCCAGCACAGTGCCTTATCAGCTTTCCTGGAATTAATGGGCTGGTTGTTCCAGTCCTGTGGAGAACACAGCATCTCCTACTGGCTCCCCTCCAGCCTCCTGGCAAGGGCATTTGGAGAGGGCTCAGGGGTGGCAATGGGGGAAATCAGGTTATCCATCAACCCCACAGGTTCTGGATGACTTGGCATGCTGGGTGTGTTGCAACACCCTCCTGCCAAAGAACAGGAGCTGGGCTATAGCCAGCAGCAGGAGTGAAGGGAAGGGGGACACTGGAAGGGACACCTGAGTGATAAGGGACTTGAGACACACGCCATGATGTTGCCAGGTCCTCCAACGGTCACAGTCAGGTTGGGCACAAGTTTTGTTCCTTTGGACAATGCTGAGAGATTGGAATGTGTTACAGCAAAGAGGCTGAGAACTCTTTTGTGAACTGGGAAAGCAGCAGGACTTGGATCCAGCCTCCCAAGCCCCACTGGTCAGCAGTCTGTGGCATGCAAACAGCCACAGGGTGAAGGTGGCACCTCAAGGACAGCAGGCACAGAGAGTATGGGCAGTGTCAGGGGCTTGTCAGAGCTCTGTGCCACCACTGCCTGGGAAGTGACATCACTCACTCCCATGGGAGTCACATCCTCCCACTGTGCCACTCTTCTCCCTCCCAGGCTGGTGGCAGAGGGGATCAGAGCATCTCCTCCCCCCACAGCCCCCCAACCACTATAAGGGTGGAAGGTGACTGTGCCAGCAGAGAACAGTGTGTACCCTGGTCACCTTTTCATCCCAGCACTTCAGGACCTTTTCCTCCCTTTGTGACGCAGTTTGGCTCCATTTCCCCAGCCTTGGCACCCAGCCATGTCCCGGGGTCTGAAGTTATGGATTCAACAGCCGGAGAAAACAGCCCAGTGGGATGCGACGTGGGAGGACTCTTGGCCCTGCTCCAAGGCGTAGGCAGACCACAAGGATTTCTTTCCCAGCACCCCACCAGGCAGCCTGCACAAGGACCACTTCCAACAGGCTTTGCCTTGCTCCCCAGCTCCTTGCCCAGCTGCTAAGGGACCTCTCCCAGCCTTGATGGGTCCAACAAGCCCACAAAAGCCAGGTGGCACCCTAAAAAGCAAAGAGGCCACCCTGGAATGCAAGGGGCACCCCAAATGGGAGCATCCTGACAAGCTGTCTGGGCACAGCCTCCAGCCCCAGCCCAGCCTCTCCCAGGCCCTGTGAACTGGCAGGCAGCCAGGTGATCCCACGGTGTCTCTCCCCATCCTGTCCAGCTGCTGGCTCCTTCCCAGCCAGCTGACAATTCAGGCAGCCTAAGAGAAGTCCCCAGGTTAGGAATCCCACAGCCCCACATACGCCCTCCCAGCCCTCCCTGTGCCAGGGCAGTGAGGGCTGACAGTGAGAAGCAGGGATCAGCCAAAAACAACCCCTTACACGCAACAAGGCTATTTTGCTAATTATTTCAGTTTTCAATCTCCAGGAGAGGTGGCTTGCTTAGGCTAATAATTGCTTCAGTTGGATTTTATCTGGCTAATTAATCAGTTAATAAATGACTTTGCTGCAGGGGGACAGATGTTGCAGCCGTCTTCTTAGTTGGAGACTGGAAAAAACAGGGAAGAAGCACAGCCCACGGGATTTCTACAGCCCCACAGTGCTGCCCCTGCAGCTGTGGGGTGTCATGGGGCAGAGAGCTACAAAGCAGAGGCCACCAGTCTGCCGGGGTGCCGAGCCATCCTTGGGAATGTCTGCAGCAGCCCCAGTGGGAGGGGACAGCACTGAGCCCATCTCTCCACGCAAAGCTCTTAGGACTCAGTTTTCCTCACCAGTACCTCCAATAGATGGCAAAGCTGAGAACTGGAAAAGGCAGCTTGGAAAATAAAGAAGTCATCACTTCAACACAGAAAACATGGAATTTCTATTTACTACCCAGCATGGTGTTCTCCTCTACCAGCAATAACACAGGTAAGCCTTGGGCACAGCAGTACTGGGGGCTTCAGGTCTCTTTCCTCTCATTCCTCTGTCCTCAGGGTGGCCTTGATGCCTGAGCCAGCTCAGTCCCAGATGTAAAAGCCCAGTTCCGTGGGGTCTCCTTCTCCCAGCCCTCCAGCAGAGCTGGAGGGGGTCCCACCACAGGAACCAGGTATAGAGCAGGGTGGTGGGAGTGCTCAGGCTCTTCAGACAGGCAGTGGGAAGGGGCAGGAGGGCACTGGGGGTTCTCTGGGGGTACAGAGTGAAGGACAGGAAGCCCCAGGCTCAAGAGGAACTGTATGGGACTCCCCAGGGGCCTGCAGCACCATGGAGTGAGGAGCTGGCAGCAGCTGGCTTGGCAGCCCAGGCGGGAGCAGGCCAGGCGAGGGGCAGTGGTCAAGTCCTCCTCTTCCCTCGCCACACCAGCGACAGGCCAGCGCACGGGAATGCTGTCTGCAGGTCCTCACGGAGCTGGGAGGAAAGAACAGCCATCAAACTGTGCCAGAGAGGGCTTCCTGCCCTCTGGACCCACATGGAAAGGGCCTGATCCTGGACTATGGCAGCCAAAGGAGGGTCTCCCCTTCATCTGAAAGGGCTCTGGATGACATTCAGTGCACGATGCAGCCATTCCCCTCCCTGAGTGAGAGAGCCACAGCTGACAGATGCAGTGGGATCTCCTGCACACCTCACCTTGGACAACACCAGCTCCTGCACCGTGGTGTTCCCTAGGTCCAGAGGGGTGGATAGTCGCAGTGACAGAAAGAGGTGAGCTGCATCTAGGGATTAAAAACAGGACTCTGGTTATTGCCCTTGAACCCTGGGCTGTGCCAGAGGATCTGGGAGTCTCTCCCCAGGGTTGCTGGCACAGACATGGGACTTCCTGACAGGTCAATTGTGTCATGGATACACTATACTGTCAGAACAAGCCTCTCACTGTACAGCAAACCACATTTACCCCAAAGCATCAGCAGCTCCACACTGAGAGCACAGCATGAGAAGCAGGGCTCCAGGACTCCCTGCACTGGCCCCAAGTGTAGGCCACAAGGCCCCCCAGTGATGCTGGGGGTGGCGATGCCCATGCACACTGCACTTACTGGTGTTGGACGAGCAGGTTGGTGGCAGCGTTGGCAGGTCTGTAGGTGTGCTCAGGGTAGTAGCCTCTGAGGTCTGGGTTGAGCTGGTGGCAGAGGAAGAGGGCTCAGTGCCTGGGCAAAGCAATGTTAGGTTAGTGCTGTCTGCAGAGGTACGGGATGCTCCTGCAGCTGGGGACAGGCCTAAGTGAAGCTGCCTCTGTGAAGCCACCCAAATACATGGGATTCCTATGGGAATTTGTCACCCTGACCATGTCTCTGCCCTCCACATGCCCCCCAGCTAAACACACCCATGGCTGCCCCGGGGGTCCCAGATACTGCCAGAGTACCTGGAGTCGACTCCATAGGTGAGGGGAAGATGTCAGGGGTGGTCCTGTCTGGGGAGGTGGAAGAGGGGGTGCTCATGGGGTCTGATGTGCTGATAACAGCGCTGGCTGTGGTGTCTGCCAGGGTTGCCAAAGACTCGGCTGAATCTTCTGTAGTTGTGGTGGAGGGAGGCACAGTGGGAGGTGAGGTGTTGTCAGTCTCTGCAGATGTGCTGGAATCCTCTGGGGTGGAGGCTTCTGTTTCAGGGCTGGAGGAAAGGAGGATGTCTGTGGTGGTGGAGTCAGTGGTAGGCAGCAGTGTTGAGCTCTCCATAGTTGTTGAGGAGGTAGGGAGATCTGGGGACACAGTTGCTGTCACACCCATGGCAGTGGTCTCTGCAAAGAGTTGGGACAATGAGATGCACAAGGGTTGGTGGTGAAAGGCTGAGTCCATGGCTATGCTGGGGGTGGTGCAGCATCACCACCACAGTGAGCTCCCTGAGGAACTCAGAGCTGCACATCAGCCATGGAGCATTGGCAGTGGGAGTTCACTGTCCTGCATGGATCACACATATGGATCTCTTCAATGGGTATCAGCCAGGCAGACCACATAAATCCCCAGCCAGACAAAGCAGGAACAAGCCATGGCCATCACTGGTTTCAGGACAGAAACTCCTCTAGGCACCAGTCCTAAGACCCATTCCACCATCTTCACCCATCCCTGGAGGAAGTCAGACAAACCCGTCTGACAGGAAGAGCCAAGCAGGAACTGGTGACCGTGAGACGGTCTGGAAATGCAGCAGCAGCAGTTTAAACAAACCCTCTGTGCTGCAGATACTCAGGAACTGATAGCACTGAGTGTAAATAATGGCAACGGGGGAAGCAGCCCCACAAAGGAACAAATCCCAGCTTGCAGATGTTAGAGACATGCTGTGACCCACAAAAGCTCTGTGGGGGAGGGAGTGGGACACAGGAGGACTGTCCTCTCTTCCACTATGGATGGCACTGGAGCAGTGTGCTGCCCCAGAAAAGCCCAGGGATCTGTAACCCTCTCCAAAGGATAGGCAGGACAGCCTGGCTGCCTGGACCTTTGTCAAGGGGTGTCTGTGAGGTGGTGGCTTGGGGATACCAGACTGGATTCCCCAGTCACTCCAGCACAAACCCAGTGAAGTCTGGTGCTCTGCTCATGTAAGGATGGGAAACCAAACCACAAGCTGCCATCTGCTTTCAGCCAAGCCAGCCAGAAACTTCCAAAGCCCCTGGCAGCCATGCCTCCATGCACAGAGTGGCTGGTTAAATATAAATACAGAGAAGGGCAAAGGTATGACCCCAGCCCTTGCCAGGTAAGTGTCTGCACAGAAGGGCCTCATCCTCACACAAGGAAAAGCAGCAAATCCACCACTGCTTCCCATTTAAGAAGCAGGAAAGAGCTCCCACAGCATCCCACCCCCCTGCACCCCAGAGGTGCCACCCCTCCACCCTGGGGAATGACGCTCCCCGCTCACCACCCACACTGTGGAGAGCATGGCATCCCACTCAGCCCTTACCCAGAACCAGGTGCAGCACGGAGAGGCAGGTGAGGCTCAGCAGCAGCAGCAGCAGCAGGGGCCAGAGCAGGGGCAGGGACAGCCCTCCTCTCTGCCCAGCCATGTCCAGGTGAGCAGGAGCTGACAAAACCCCGCAGGCACCGCTCTGAGTGCTCCCCACAGCTCCAGCACTGGGGTTTCCAGGTCTCCTTCACCCAGCAGAGGAGGAGCATCCAGGTGGGTCCTTTTACCCTCCAGGTGCTGTTCTACCTGACACAGACACTCCCAGGGACTGGTGCAATGCCCAGCAAACATCAACTGCACGGCTGGACCCAGAATGGCCACAAAAAGTGGGCAGAGCAGGCCACCAAGGCCACCACTACCACAGACCTGGTTCCTGTGGCCGTCCTCTGCCTGCTGTGGGGAGCGTGACAATGGAGAGAAGCCCAGGGATGAGCCAGGCTGCCTGGAACCCCGCACTTCGCCACAGGGGTGATGTTTGGTGGTGGCTCTCAGCACCAATCCCCTCAGGAGACAACAGCCAGCTCCGTCTGAGCGCGAGGAACTGGCCAAGAGAACAGGCGGCGCTCAGGAAGGGCGTGCTCCAGGCTGAGGGTTTGTCCCCTGGGCTGTCTGTACAGGCATCACTTCCCCGTGTCACAGCGTATCACCGAAGTGTGCTGCTGACAGCTGGGGCTGCTTCCTCCTCAGGGTCAGGGACAAGAGCACTCAGAGGCGCCTGCAGCCCTGAGCCAGCTACTGGGGTTCTGCAGGCAGGCATGCTGGAGGATTGTCAGGGCATAGCCACCCTGCTGCTGAACAGATACATGGGGACACTGCCAGGGCACAGGCACACAGAGGCCATCACCAGGGTACCGGCGCTCCGATGAGGTGCTCTCACACCATAGGCACCGGGCCAGGTGCAGGTACTCTGTGAAGATACAGCAGCTCTGCACTGTACAGGGACACCAGGAACATGTGCATGGCCAGGGGTACTGGGGCAGAGTACAGCCTCCCTGTCCTGGCTGAGGTGCACAGAGTGGGCTGTCACCAGGGTTCATCTACAGTCCCAGGATAAAGGCTCCTGCAACAGCCACACTGACAGGACACAGGTGCTCAGTAAGCAGCACTGCCAGGGGACAGCTGCCTGGGGGACTGCTGGGGTACAGTCACACTCCTTGGGGTACAGGGTACATAGATTCTCCAGGGAGGGTGTACATACAGGCTCAGTGCTGGGGGCAGAGCCACACGGCAGTACTGTCACACCACAGCACAGAACCCCAGCCTGGGACCCACCCACTGGCCTGCAGAGCCTGGAGAACGGGTGGCCCCTGGGGAAAGAAGCCAAGTGCCTGGTTGAGCAAGATGGGAGATCCTGTGAGGATTTACCACCCTGATCCTGCCCTCCGGGTGCCCTGTAGCTGCACTCACCTGCAGTGTCACTGGGGGTCTCTGGTTCTGGTGAGGTGGAGGTACCAGGGGTGGTCCTAGGTATGGTCCCAACTGGCTGGCTGGAGACAGTGGTGCTCCCAGGGACCTCTGTGGTGGTAACAAGTGAGGCCCCAGTGTCTGATGGGGTTGTCAAGGGCCCATCTGAAGTGTCTGTCACTTCTGGGGAGGTGGAAGAAGAGGTGGTGCTGGTCCCTGGGGATGTGCTGCCAAGCAGTGTGATCAGGGCTGGCCCTTGGTGGGTGCTGGTGCCAAGTGTGGTGCCCCCCCCGGTGGAGGAGAGAAGAGTAGAGCTGGGGGCAGGCAGCATGCTCAATTCAACTCCAGATGAGCTGACAGCCAGGGCCATGCTGGTCCCCACAGACGTGAAATTGGGAATCTTGTCACAGCTGGGTGTCATGGCCACAGAGGTTGGAGTTGGCATGCTGCTGGTCAGTCCCAGTCCTGCTGGGGGGGTGCTGGTGGTCGGTCCCAGCTGTGCTGGGGGCTGCTGCTGGTTGGTCCCTGTCCTGCTGGGGAGGTGCTGGTGGTGGTGGGTGCCAGCAGAGGTGCCACAGGAGTGCTGTCAGCTGTGCTGACCCTTGCCTGTGGTGTGGCGATCTTGGAGGTTGCTGCGCTGCTCCGCTGAGCTGTAGAACGGGATGTGAAGGCATCCACTGGCATCTCTGGTGTGGAGGTTGCAGGATGAGAGGAAGGGAAGGTGGCTGCAGTACTTGAGCTGCTGTTAGACAGTGGTGCCATGGTCTCTGTGGGTGTCAAAGAGGTTTGGAGAGTCAGGGATGCAGGGTTGTCAAATCTTTGACAGTGGTCCCTGCAGAGACAGCACACAAGTGAAAGGCTGGGACCACAGCTGTGCTGGGGATGGTGCATGAACTGCCTAAGTGTTGAATCAGCCATGGATCATCAGGAGTGGGGATTCCCTGTCCTGCATTGATCAAGCATGTGGATTCCCTGAATAGCAACATGACAATCAGCCAGGCAGACCACATAAATTCCCAGCCAGACAAAGCAGGAACAAGCCATGGCCATCGCTGGTTTCAGGACAGAAACTCCTCTAGGCACCAGTCCTAAGACCCATTCCACCATCTTCACCCATCCCTGGAGGAAGTCAGACAAACCTGTCTGACAGGAAGAGCCAAGCAGGAACTGGTGACCGTGAGACGGTCTGGAAATGCAGCAGCAGCAGTTTAAACAAACCCTCTGTGCTGCAGATACTCAGGAACTGATAGCACTGAGTGTAAATAATGGCAACAGGGAAATGCTTTGTGGAACTAGCCCCACAAAGGAACAAATCCCAGCTTGCAGCTCAGGGCAAGTCCATGAGAGCCCTGTTGCAACCCACAAAAGCTCTGGGAGGGGGTTGAGGGGTGCAGCAGGAAGGGACTTACAGCTGTAATTCAAGGCTCTCAGGAGGTACAAGCTGCAGGTTTATTCCAAATGTTCCACTCAAGACTGCTCTTACTTTGCATCAAGTGCAAATATTGGGATGGCATTTGAAGTTTTCCAGGCTTAGTACATCCCAGTGAGGTTGCCATCAGGGCAGGGCCTTTTGAAGCAACTGGGCAGGTTGAAGCAAAGGCAATGAGCCCAGCAAGGACTAAGGCTCAGCAAGGAGGTCCAGCTGGGCCTAAGGTCTTCTGTCCCCAGATGAAGACCCACATCAGAGGCAAAAGAAATAGAGCTAGTTGCTTGTGTTCTATAAAGCACTGCCCTGTTTGCTCACTAGGACAGGGCTGAGATGTTGGAGAGCAAACAGCACCCGAAGTGTTTCAACTCTGTGGGTGAAGTGACCCCAGGGCTACCCACCACCCTGGAGAATGATGATCCTCACTCAGCCCCCACCCCATGGACAGCTCCACATACCGCTCAGCCCTTACCCAGTGGGAGATCCAGCACAGCAAGGCTCAGCAGCAGCAGGGGCAGCCCTCCCGTGCCCCGAGTCATGTCCAAAGCCAGCACCCCAACGCCTTGCAAGGTGGGGGACCTGAGGACACAGGGCGTGGGGAAGGTGCCAGCAGGGAACTACGCTGCCGAGTGATGGCTTAAGGTAGTTGGAGCTGCTTCCTTGTTCCCGGGCGCAGGGAGGGGAGGCACCAGCGAGCACTGACACCCCTGCCGGGGCAGGTGCAGCGCCTCGGGCGCGCCGGGGACATCGGCGCAGCACCTGCGCCCGTGCGCGGGGGGCGGTCCCAGGCGCGGAGCCGCGCCCCTCGGGACACGGCCGCGCCCGGGGGCACGCCTTCGTACACGCCCACGGCTTGTGTAACACCCGCGGGACGCGTGGCTGCCAGGTAGGGACCGGGACCGGGGCCCCACGGATCGAGACACGGAGCGGAACGGGCCGGGGACCGTAACACCGTCATTCCCCGGTTCCCGAGGACCAGGATGGGCGGGGACCAGTATCCCCCGGGCTGTGGGGGCGGACCGGGGCCCGGGATTCGCCAGGAAGGCGGGAGCTCAGTTCGGCCTGTGTTTCTGTCGCAGCGGCCGCAGGCAGCCACGCTGCTCCGGGCCGTGCTGAGGATGCGGCGGGCGCAAGGAAAGCGCAAGGCCGAGGGCACGGAGGAGCCCCGCGTGTCGCGGAGCAGGGCGGAGGAAGAGGAGGCGATACAGGAGGCCCGTCGGAGGGCGGCCCCGTCCGTTCGAGAGTTCAAGTACAACAAAAAGCGGGTTCGCCTTGTCTCGCAGGGCTCAGACCTCAAGGATGATGCTCAGTGCATCCTTTACTGGATGTGCCGGGATCAGCGGGTGCAAGGTGCGAACCAGCTGGTGGAAGGGGCTCCCATGGGGTGGGAAAAGCGCTGGTCCCCTCCTTCGGTAACTTTCGTGCTGGCCCCTCTCTGGGGGAACCCTGTGTAACCCCGTCTCCATCCTGTCGGTGAAGCACCCTCCTGACGCTGCCCTGTGTACTTTCCCCCCAGATAACTGGGCTTTCCTCTACGCCCAGCGCCTGGCCCTCAAACAGGAGCTGCCTCTGCAGGTCTGCTTCTGCTTGGTGCCCAGATTTCTGGAGGCCACCATCCGCCACTACAGGTTTATGCTGAGGGGCCTGCAGGAAGTAGCAGAGGTACAGCCAGGGAATGTCCGTGCTGGGTGGGAGAGGGCTCCTGGGAAAGGGAGAAGGCAGATGGTGGTTGGGTGGGGTTTGCAGAGCCATGAACTGTCCCACAGCCATTTCCCTGTCACTGCAGGAGTGTGCAGAGCTGAACGTCTCCTTCCACTTGCTGCTGGGCTATGCCAAGGATGTGCTGCCCACGTTTGTGGCAGAGCATGGCGTGGGTGGGCTGGTGACAGACTTCAGTCCCCTCCGCCTTCCCCGGCAGTGGGTAGAGGATGTCAGGGAACGGTTGCCGGAGGATGTGCCATTTGCACAGGTGGGTGCCAGCACTCTGGGAATGGAAAACTGACTGGTGAGATGGGGGACAAACTTGTCTCCTGTGTCTTTCATACTGGAGTGACTTGAGCAGAAAGCACGTGTGTTATGTTGTCAGGATTGTTTGCCTCTCACACCCTTTCCACGGCTTTGCTTCCCAGGTTGATGCCCACAACATTGTGCCCTGCTGGGTCGCCTCCCCCAAGCAGGAGTACAGCGCCAGGACCATCCGGGCAAGATCCATGCTCAGCTCCCCGAGTTCCTCACCGAATTTCCCCCTGTTGTTCATCACCCACATTCGCCCTCATGCCCAGCAGAGGTACCAGCAGAAGACACTCCAGACCCATTCATGGGCAGGTCTCAGAGTGTTTCACAGGTCCTTTGTGATCCTGGGAGGGGTTGGCAGGGAGTGAGGACAGTGATCTGCCTGAGGTCACACACAGATGGTGTGGACATAAGATTGCCCTGGGGAAAGGGAGGTTCCCACCTCATTCATTCAGTTCCCACATCTCTGTCATGCAGAGGGCTAGTTAAGAGGAGGAGGCTGGCATGGACTGGGGACTTGGCTGGTTGGGGACAAAACACTCGGGACAGTCCTCGCTGAAAAGATTCTGCAGATGCACTCACTGCTTGGTCGCCGCCCAGCCCATCGACTGGGAGGCCTGTTATTCCAGCTTGCAGGTGGACCACACCGTGAAGGAGGTGGAGTGGGCAACCCCAGGCACAGCTGCAGGGATGGCTGTGCTGAAGTCCTTCATTGCAGAGCGGCTGAAATCCTTCAGCACCCACAGGAATGATCCCAACAAGGCGGCTCTCAGCAACCTCTCCCCATGGCTTCACTTCGGTGAGTATCCCAGGCTTCCCACTGCAGCAAGACTGAGCATTGTGGCTTGGACCAGCAGCCTGATTTGCTTCCCCATGTCCCCAGGCCAGGTTTCCACTCAAAGAGCCATCCTGGAGGTGCAGAAGCACCGGCGCAATTACAAGGACTCAGTGGATGCATTCGTGGAGGAGGCGGTGGTGCGGCGGGAGCTGGCTGAAAACTTCTGCTACTACAATGAGAACTACGACAGTGTGCAAGGTAACATCCTGGGTCACAGGGGCCACACTGGATACCCAGCTGGTCACTGCAACTTGGCAATCCCAGTTCTACTAGGAAAAGGGCTGTGGGGGCACTAAATCCCATCATTTGGTCTCTTCTGGAGGTAGGACAGAAGCTGGCAAGTGCCCTCTTCCAGACTGGTGTCTCTCAGGACCCTGCAGAACAGGTTGCTTAGTGTTGCTCCTCATTTCTTGCTCACAGGTGCCTATGACTGGGCGCAAACCACCCTGAAGCTCCACGCCAAAGACAAGAGGCCTTATCTGTACAGTCTGCAGGAGCTGGAACAGGGGACCACTCATGACCCACTCTGGAATGCTGCCCAGGTACTGCCCTACAAAATGCTGAGCTTTCTTCTGAGGCACAGAGGTGACCTGCCATGGACTGACCCTTACGGCTGTCTCTATCCCTGCAGCTCCAAATGGTCCAGGAGGGCAAGATGCACGGCTTCCTGCGGATGTACTGGGCCAAGAAGATCCTGGAGTGGACACGCTCCCCTGAGGAGGCCCTGCAGTTTGCCATCTACCTCAATGACCGCTACGAGCTGGACGGGAGGGACCCCAATGGATACGTAGGCAAGCTGAAGGACGGGGCACAGGGTGGGAGGCCTTAGCTGTGATGGCCGAGGCTGCACTGGGGGCTCTCTGCAGGCAACTCCAGCCCGTTCTGCTTTGCACCCACATCCCACTTGCTCTCTGGGTGCCTCCGAGCAAGGGGGAGAGCTGACCCTTCTCTCCCTGTGCCCGGCAGGCTGCCTGTGGTCCATCTGCGGCATCCACGACCAGGGCTGGGCGGAGCGGCCCGTCTTCGGCAAGATCCGCTACATGAACTACGCCGGCTGCAAGCGCAAGTTCGACGTGGACCGGTTCGAGCGTCGCTACGCCCCCACACACTCCCAGTGACCCTCTGTGCTGGGGCATCGTGCCTTTGCCAGGCTGCCAGCTTGCAGAGGTCACTCAGGGTAGGGACGGCCTTGGGAAGGGCTCCCTGTAGCAGCAGCAGCAAGCTCCAGGGTTTTATGGGTCTTTGCCATCACCCACTGCTTGAGTTGCCACACTGGGGCAGCTGCTGGAGCCCTTCTGCCTGCCACAGGTTTGCTGGCAGCTGAGAGTCCATCCTCAGCATGCCTGTACCTGCCAGAAACCTTGTCTACAACCACTGTCCTCAGGAGTAGCCCAGGTCACCATTGCTGCTGGTAACCACAGCTGAGATTTGGGCTGAGCAGGGTGTTTCTAGGGAAAAGCCCCCAGGAAGACTCTTTGTGGAGCCAGTGCTGGGCTGTCAGACACATCTTTCAACAGTTGGTTCAAAGTTTACAGTTTCTATCACCTGTGTTGATGGTGTTTATGGGGAGATGCACAACACTGCTGTGATGGGAGAGCTGGGTGGCATGAGATGGGGATGCAAGCACGGGCAGGGCAGCCAAGGCCAGGCCCCTGGGCCCCTCTGCCAGCAGCAAAGGCAGGCTCTGGAAGGGGACAGGCATCACAGAGAGCCTCTCACTTAGTGGCTTGTACCTCCTGTTCTGAGTCCAGTGGGCAGTTTGCAGGTGGAGGCCACAAACCAGATTAATTAGTCAAGGGGTAGTAACAATAACCCCCTCCAGTGACTGCATCACCAGCTGCAGGAGCTGTCCCTTCCATTGCTCCTTGCCATCAGCAGCACTCCCTGCCCACACCCATCACCTCGTGGTGGGATACATACCATTACCACACCTGAAACAATGTCACAACACAACCAGACTCCTTATTAACTTAGTTTATTAAGGACGGCATTTTAATTGCTGTGCAATAATAATCCCATCACGAGGGCTCCAGTTGACAGCCAGGGCAGCCCCCAACTCTCCCTCCCTAAGAGCTCCCAGTTGTGGCCAGTTCCAGTGTTAGTTGTAGCAGTCAGTGCTGGGCAGCAGTGTCAGTGCTGGGCACAATCTTGCCCTGGAGACCTGTGCCAGGTTTGCGAGTCCTGCTGCTTCCACACAGTCCATGGCAGAGGGTGGAAACCATAACTAAGCCAGAATTTCTTCCCTTTTCTCAAAGAGAACTCAGTGCTTCTAGAAAGGGATCTGGGCAGCCTCTCAGCTGCTGTCCCATGATATTAAAGTGCTTCAAACAAAATAGGGTGGATGGAGGCATGCTGCTGAGGCAACTCAAGGAAGCGGGTCTCAGGTCTGAGCAGCAGCAGGAGGACTTGACTTGGGTTTGGGGACAGGCAAGACCAAGGCAGACCAGCATCTGGCAGCCCCAGGGCTGGCAGACACAGAGTCAGCAGAAGAGCAGCTGCTCTGCTGGGGGGAACAAGCAGAAGCAAGACTCAAGGCAACACAACCCCAGAGGAGCATGTGGGGAGCTGAACCCTGTTTTCAGGACTTTGTCAGGATGCTGCAGGCAGGGGAGAGATGCTGCTGTGCAGCAGCCCCAGCCCTCAGCAGCAAGGCTTGCAGCCACCCTCCCTGACCAAGCCTTGCAGCCACCTCTCCTGGTCCTAGCTTCTTCCTCTCTCCCCAAACCTGCCACCTCCACAGGGAGAGCCCATAAAGGGGTCACATCCCAGCCTCGAATCAGGGCATGTGCTGGAAAAGCCAGTGCCCCTTGAGGCCTCCTTGCATTGCTCTCTGGTCCCTCAACACCCTCCTTGCACGTACACAGGCCATGCTATCCTTCCTTAACACCCCACATCCCACCTCTGCTGAGGTGGTGCTGGACATGCCCTGGCTAAAGCGTCCCCCCACAATGCACAGGCACCTCCTCAACTGGGCACAGAGCTCACCTTGTCCCACTGTGTCTGACCCTGACCTGACCTGCACAGCTGTGGCAGGTGGCTCTGCATCCATGAGGCAACAGTCCTTGGCAGCACCCTGGTGCCAAACCCCCCCCCCAGGTATCCCCACCGCAAGCCAGCTGCCTGACCATCCCACCACAGAGCAGCTGGGAAGCTTCAAGGCTTTGTCTGGCTCAGGGACGCTTCCTCCCCCAAGGGAAGCAGGAGATCCTTCTGAGAGAGGGGACCAGCTCCATCCAGGGGTGAGGAACCAGGAGCAGGACAGCCCTGGAGGTTTTTTACTGGCGAGTCCCAAGCAGACCACATGCCCCCTAAGAAGGCATTTCAAGCAGCACCTCCTTGAGGGGGAACACACAGTTAAAAATATAAACAACCACATTAAAAAAATAAAACCAAGTCCAGCAGATTAAAAACAAAAGACAACAGACAGAGGCTTGGGGATGCAGCTGGAGGAATGAGCACCTGCATCCTGACAGGTCTCAGGCAGAGAGGCAGCTCCACACAAGGCCACTCTGGTGCCACCAGAGTGAGGTCCCATGTCATCCTTAAAGAAAGACATATCTCCCTGGCTGGATAGATTGACAGCATGAGGAGGAAGTAGAGTCAGAAGCCACCCTGTATCCTGTAGCAGAAGATTTCCCCGGAGCCATGTGGATCTGCCTGCCAAAAGTCCATCAGCCCATCCACTTGTGCAGTTGCTCCAGGGGCAATGTCCCTCTGCAGCACAGGGAAATCTGGCATTTTCATCATTGCCACATCCTCTGCTCTGATTCTGGAGTGAGAGCAACTGCTCTTCAGCAGTGTCCCACAGCACATTTGAGAAAGGGAGCTGTTAAATATACAACCAACCCCAAACCCCACCCTCCCTCCATGCACACAACCCCCAGCAGCAGAATGGAGGATCAGAGGACTGACTCCCTCCTCCAAGGAGCAGATGTGACCAGAGCTTCCTAGTATACAGCTGAGGAGCAGGAAGTGCTGACCCTTCAGGGGACCATGCTGGGCTTGGAGCAGGGCACAGGGATGGAGAGCAGAGCCCTGACAGGTCCAGCATGAACAACTGCTTGGAAAAGGTCCCTGTTCTGCCTGCAGGACAGGCAGGAGCAGCTGCGTCCCCCCAAGCAAAGGCATCAGGGAGTGGTACCTGGAGCAGATCCACATGGTGAAATATGCTCCTTTCCCAGCCCAGCACTACTGCATGAGGGAAAAGAGATCCCTTCAAGACAGTGCTCCAGGCCTCCCAACAGTCCTCATCCCCAGTCTATGTGGCTCAGTCTCTGGTGATGAATACACATAAATAAACCCATGATCTGCTCCTTGGCTGCAACATGCTCACGTGGCTGCCACTGCCTCTGGCTGCTCCAGCTCATCTTCGTAATCCGAGATGTAGGACTCCATGCTCTGCTTGGCCATCAGCTCTCTCCGGGCTTGGAGGCGCTCGCACCGTGGACAGCAGGTGGATTTGAAGCAGGATTTGTGGTAGCAGGCTTTGCACTCTGTGAGGGAGAGCATGGCTGAGTGCTGGTACAGGCTGACAGACTGCCTGACACTCCACGCTCCAGGTCCCTGCACTAGCTCATGAAGCTTTGGAAGCACAGAAGGGAGGATTTCTGTTCTGAACCAGGTCCCTCCCCAAGCTTTCCTGATACACCAAGGAAACAGTGAGTTCACCCCCAGTTTTCTCTGACACTGCACCTGCCAAACCAAGGCTTGCATGTTGTCAGGAGCCATTTTATGCCAGTTCAAAGATGTAGGGCCAAGCTCTACTCAGCCATTAATGCTGGGCATTATCCAGGATGTCTCCCAAAGGGGCCTAGGGATTTCTTAGCAGGCAGAAAGGGCACAGAGATAAAGCCTTCAGGCTCTCTCTGCTCTGCAAGGTCTGCTCCAGCCATCCAAGCAGGGGCAGGGGAGCTGTGTGCAGGCTGCAGCCTGTCCTGTAACTGCAGCAGGAGGGAAGCCAGGGCTCCCAGACACCCTGCTCACTGCAGTGACAGCCTGATTGCCTGCAGCTGCCAGGGCAGGCAGCACAGCATGGTCAGGAGGGGACCTTGAGGCTTTACCAGGACAGCAAATGCTGTAAGGATGATCTGTTGTAACATGTTGCAGACACAGACCATGCACAGGGGCACTCTGGTCTGCTTGGCTAACAGCTCTGTACCTCTTGCTACCACAAATGCCACTCAAACTGGAAGAAGACCTTGGTGGCCCCAGGGTCTGCCCCCTCCCCTTTTTTCCCCAGTATCTCACCTTCACATGTCCTGCACTTGTTGAGCTCAAAGGGGAAGATGATGTCATCCTCATTCTGGCAGAACTCACAGATGAAGCCTTTGGCTTGGCACAGCTGGAAGGAGAAAAGATGAGGAAAAAGCAGCTAAATGCTCATCTCCCAGGCAAACAGGGCAGAAAGCCGAGTAGAGCAGGACAGCAGGCCACAATGCCCTGCTCTAACTATGTGGGACAGCCCTTCTCCAGCAAGGAGCACAGGAAGGCTGAATCAACCTGTGTCAGGGCATGTGACAGAGCAAAAATGGGGTAGCAAATACCCCATTTGTGTTGGGTAGGAGCTCTGTGAAGCAGGCAGGAACAGTTAGCATTGAATCAGTTAATTTCGTGGCTGCCCTGCACACCAAAGTCTCCCCGTCAGTTATCTTTGCAGCAAAGCCTGCTCCCAAGGCTGCTCCCAAGGGTCGAGAGCCATGCAGGAGGCAGGAGAGGAGGCCTTACCATGCACTTGTCAATGTGCAGACTGCCTGCCCTCAGAAGCTCTGTCAGGCGAGGCATCAGGTCCCCTTTCTTGATGGCACTGAAGTCACTCAGTGAGTAGAGGTGCAAATCCTCTGTCAAGTGGCCAGGCATTGTGTCAAAGGAGTCCAAGAGGCTGCAAGGACAGAGAAACCAGAGCTCAGAGCAAAGTGACTCCACTAAGACCCCCACTTCACTCCTTATGCTTTCTCTCCCCCTCCAGCCCCCTCTCTTCCCAGAGCTCAATGCACAAGCTGTGCAATTCCCAGTGCAAACTGCCAGGGGACAGAACCAGGACAGCAAAGCAGCCCAGGACTCACTCTATAGCTAGCCGGCATGTCTTGAACATGTTTTTCATGTGGAAAAGCTGGACTCGCAGCAGCTGGAGAGGAAGGGGAGACAAAGAAACAGTAAACAGAGCACAGTCCTCAGCCAGCCAGGTCTGCCCCATCCCCTGTGCTGGTGAAATGACTGCTGCTCCTTAGCTGCTGGTCTCCTGTTTCCAAAGTGTTTACATCATATAGGGCAAGGCGAGCACAATCATCATCATCATGTATTCCAGGAGATAAACTGAAGCCCAGCTGGATACCAGCCAGAAATTCCTTTTGACATTCCTATGCCACTGAAGAAATCAGAAGAGGTGAATGGAAAGACACAGTGATGAGATTTTAAGTCTCCAAAAGTGAAACATCGGTTTTTGCCCCGCTTCCCTGAAATATGGTTTAGAGTTGGCAGCCATCCACCTCACCCAGACTCCACTCAGGAAGGCATGGAAAGGGTCTTACCCGCACTTGGTTGAGAGCCTTCACTTTCTGGTACAGGGCAGGATTGATAGCTTGCACATTGAAGAGTGGGTCACTCCAGATCTTGCTCAGCAGGTCTTTGGAGAAGTTGCTCACGTAGTACTTGCTGAAGTCCCACTTGCGCAGGATGCGGCTGGGGATGACGGTCTGGGCGTTCTCATGGCAGCACTGGCAGAAATACTTGCCCAGGTACTCGCAGTACCGCAGCCGCTTGATGTAATCTGGCCAAACCCAGCAGACACGCAGGCTTAACCCAGGCACAGCCTCTGCTGCACTCTCAGCACTGCTCACCATTTCCAACAAGCAAGGAACTCTGCCTCACTGTCATCTCTGCCAGCCCAGAGTGCTCAACACTAGGGTCTGCAAGCACCCTCTGCTGCAAAAGCCTTTGGGACCAAGAGTCCAGTCTTATGCAGCAGTATCTACCAACATATTCAGGGAAGAGCTCTGCAGCTGCAGAACCTGCTGGGAGCTTGAGGAACCAACAGAAGACTTTGCCTTACAAGAGTTAACATCTGAAATGCCCTCTAAAGGACAGTCTCACTGCTCTTTGCCTCCACCAGCTCTGTGACCTCCTAGAAGAGGAGGCACCTCTGTGGATGGTGCACACCAATGTGCAGGCAGAGCTGGTGAAGGCAGTGCAGCAATGCTCCAGGGACCTTGTGCTGAGCTCTACCACCACCCACTCCCTCAGCACCTTCACATTGTTTTCAGGTTCTTCCCCACCACTCTCCAGATACAGGTCAGGCTCCCAGTACTCACCAGGATCAGTGCGGATGCCACAGCCTGCACACCGGTAATTCTGCTTGGCCACAGCCACCTTCCTCCTGCCCAGAGACAGAAGACAACATGCATGACCCAGCCCTGATGATACCTGGCACCAGAAGATGGGTACCAGCACAGGCTTGGGAGGTTTATGTGGATGATACATCCAAGGGAAAAAGCCTTTGGTGTGTCCTGGGTCACAATAAAGGCACTAACCCCAGGCACTGGCTGCATCTCACCATCTCACATGGTGACCACTGTGGATTTACTAGGCTCAGAGCAGGGAAACCCCAGCAAACAGAAGATAAGCAACCTTGGTGTTGATGGAAAAGGGATGGAAAGGGTAGGTTCCCTGAGAGCCCCCAGGCACACGGGTCCTTACGCTGGGGCTGTGTGAACATTGAAGATGATCTGCGGTCGCGGCGGGGCCCACTCCAGGTTTCCGCGCACCCGAATCCTCAGCTTGTAGATGTCGGCGTGCTCCCCATCATCGGGAGAGATGGGCAGAGAGTCAGGGATGGGCAGGAGCTGGGAGAGGCAAGCAAGAGGGTCAGATCCCTGCCTTGTATGCAAAGGAAGTGCACGTGGCTGGACTGCCAGAAACCTGCAACTGCAGCCTTCTGGAAAACTGCCAGGCACCAAGTCGCCCTTCCAGCTGAATTGGGGGCTGGAGAAGGGCTGTCCCCAGGGATCTGGACACTGCTGTAGGAGGCTGCAGTGGCACAACCCTGCTTGGCTGCATCCATCTATCTCCAAAGCCCAGACAAACCCCCTTCTCAAGCTCCACAAAGGGAGCACGGGGAAAAGCAAAGCCCCCTCAGCAGTGCCCTGAAGCCAGGGGTTCAGGGAAGATCAAATGCAATCAATGTCAGGAAGTCACAGCCTTACCTTCTGTGGGGCATCGTGCTCAGGGACCAGCCACTCCAATTCAGAGGCAGCTGGGAGCTGCATGCCCTCAAACTGCTTCAGCAAGCCCATGGCCACTGCTTCTGCCGAGTTTGAATTGAGGAAGGAGTAGGATCTAGACAGCAAAGGAATTGTTAGTACTGGATCTCACAGCTGTGCCCTCCTTGCCATGTCAGCCCCATGCCACTCCCAGCTCAAGTCAAAGATTCTGCCTTCAACTCTGGCACCTTAATTCTGCACTGCTACACAGGCTTAAAATTAATGCACATGATTGATTTCTCTCTTTGCAGCTGTCCCTAAGCAAAGCTGGCTAATGGCACCACAACAATTGTTCAGAAGAGCAAACAAAACTTAACTCACTTGACGAAACCTGTGCCTGTTCACAGGGAAAGCTGCAAAGTGACAGCCAGTGCCTGTATAAGTCAGAAAACAATTGCTTTCCCAGTATGAACCTACCCAAGCAGCTGCCAACCATGGACAGAGCTTTGTATTTTACCACACAAAGCAAAAGGGTCCCCACAGAGGGACAGAAGGAGGGATATCTACTCCAGGGCAAAACAGAAACTGATGCACATGGAAGAGCAGAGTTGGGTAGGAAAGAGAACATGGTACCAAAATGTGTTGCCAGGAGATTGAAGACGTACATGGAGTCTGAGGAGAGAAAGGACTTCCTGCTGGAGTCTGGGTTCCTCTTGATGTCTGCATCTGAATCACAAACAGACAAGGTGGAACAGATGGGACAGGGCAGGGGGATACACTCATTTCAAAACAAAGCTTCAAGGTAAAACTCATCAAGCTGTTCAAAAGCACATGAACTACAGCATCAACTTCTACCAGTGGCACTGAGCAGCAAGGAGGGGTGCAGTCTAATCAGCTGGCTGTCAGAACTACAAGCAAAAGGCATGGTGGGATGCTGGGAACAGCCAGCCTGAAGTTTGGGGGAGACAAGTGGCTGCTGGTACAGGTCACACACTAAGTCCTAGCAGTAATGTGGCCTGAAACAGAACACACACAGGAGCCCAGAGAGCAGGACAGCAGGGTTAGCAAGGTTTAGTAGCTCTCTACACACAGTATAGACACTGGAAGGGATTAGCAATGGGATGCAGAGCCCTTCTCTCTACTTGACTGTAACCTTTGAGATCAGACATTGGCCATGCCACAGCTTGTCAGTGACTGCACAGCCAGGGCTGGCAGCCTGTGCCCAGCACTGCCCAAACACATCATCCCTGCAGAGAAAGGGCCAGCAGCCGTGAGGCCAGCCCTCTGCAGAGGTCACAGACCCATCTCCTGAGGAGGGAGGGGTCCAAGATAAGGTGCAGGACACTGCAGTCCTGCCCCCTACACCACTCCATCAGCTCCTAAAGAGCCTTGGGCTGCCCTGCAGCTTGGGTAGCAGGCAGTACACAGTGGTACCTTCACCCCTCATCTTTCTTTCACTCCAGCAGGCTAAACCCTAACAGGGAATCCATCTCAACAGCAGAAGACTCTATGTCAGGACACTTCCAGTTGTACAACACAAACAGAAGCAGGCAGAAACCTCCTTCAGGACAGATAAGGCTCCCAGAAAAGGGAAGAAGGCATGCAAGGGGAAAGTACTACAGGTCAGAAGAGTGGCCAAAGCCACAACCTTCCTCCCAGTAGGTCTGCTGTTTTGTACCTCTGGGGAGCTCTAGAATGGTCTGCAGTGACCATGCCACCCCCAAACAAAAGCCTGTAGCTTCTTCTGCCCCAGTACCTGGCATGGGGAGACACAGCCCAGGGCCCCTGCTCCTGTACCCCAACCAGGCTGACTTAACACAAACCTGCAGAGAGCCCACATGATCCCAGCCAGGCACCAACTGCACACTGAGGCCAAGGGAATCACAGCCTGTGATGCAAGGGAATCACAGGCAGAGCAAAGAGTGTTCCCCTGCCCCAAGCTTTTCTACAGAGAGCAGGACTGCCCTGGCAACAAAAGGAGCAAGTCCTGAAAATTTACAGACTCACACTACTGGAACTCAGCTTGGACACTTGACCTTCATTGTTTGACATCCATTGCTAAAACAGGCATAGGAAAAGATCCTAATGTTAAGGAATCCACACATCTATGTCATGCAAACTGAATTCTAGTTGCAGAAAACAGAAAATTCAGGCAAACAGCCTCATGACGTTGTAGGGCACCAGCCAGACACACCTGCTCTGTTGCCTTCTGCTCTGCGCAGGAAGGTCCCCCATGGTCCTAGACTACGATGAACACCAGCAAACAGGGACACACATAACACAGACTGGGCCAGGTGCAATGGGGAGGCAGAGCCAGCACACTCAGGCACTGACATGGTCTCAGAGATGGCAGATGCCAGATCTTACCCTAGGCTTCCATGCAAGCTAACACTGGGATCCTGACACCGCTCACTTGCCAACATTAACTGCAAACACTCCCCAAGTCCTCATCCTACCCAAAACATCTCTGCTGCCAATGCTATCAAGTGGGACAGTCCCGAGGAAGTTTGCTGACAAAATATAAGGACAAATATAAGGACATCACCCAACACCCCATGTGCCAGCTTCAGCCAGGATCACAGCCTGGTCTGTGAACACAATAAGGCTGACAGGAAAGATCCGAGCACCAGCAAACCCAGCAGGAGCAATATGCTGCTACTACACACCTGACAGGAGAAAGCAGCAGCAGCCCAGCAGGCTGTTCCCTTGCTAAAGCAAACAGGGAGCACATGAAGGTTATTTAAACACGGCCAGCAGACCAGAAGGATTACCTAGTACTATTGTAAACAATAAAAACACTCAGCTGCATGTGATCTTAGTGATTAGGACCTCTCAGCATGAACAAACTGCCTGTGTCCTGACTGATCTCACTACTTCTCCCTCCAGAACTTCTTTCTAGAAGGATTCCACTCCAAGTCAAGTCTGAGCAGAACAGGAAGGCTGTGGTTTAGATCAAAGCTATGGCATGCCAGCTCTGCCAAGTCAAGCAAGATAATGCTCTCCAAGGCTCTTGGGATGGAGACCTGGCCCCACGTCGAAGAGGACTCTGCTCTATTTCGGTCCAGGCTCAGCCTTCAACACCTACAGAGCTTCACTGTCCTGTGAAGTCCTACCCCAGGCAAGACAAGTCTTCACCACAGCAGGCACTTTTGATACATCCAAAATACTGCATGGCAAAATGCCCTGGGAGAGAGAGAGATGGGGCCCCCAGCAGAACTCCTCTGCATCCGCTCTACTCAATCCTGCCACAGCTTTTCTTGCTGGCATCTGGATGATACTGGAACTAATTCCCAGTTCTGAAACCAGGCAGATTTCGAAGAAGTGTGCCCGTGCACGCACACACACACACACACCTTGCACACACACGCACATGCCCAAGGAGCACTGCAGGGTACCTGAGAACAAGGAAGCCATTGACACTGAGAGGCCGTTCTTGGACATTTGAATCAGGTTAGATCCTTCGTTACCATCTGTACGACATGGTGATGACAAAACAGTTGACTTCAGTGCTTCAGCCATGCCAGAGAGAAAGGGCATAAAACAAGAGCAGCACTCACACGAGAGAGCCCTGAACTGAATTTACACACTCCTCCCTGGGCTACAAAACTGAGCCCAAAACCTCACCCTCGTGGACTGAAAGGAGAGGTTACTGTAGTCAGGAGACAAGAAGTTTAAAGGTGAAGACCGACAACTCCATCTTCTTTTTGAAGTAAGAGAGATGGAGGTACTGCTGAGAAGTCATCCACTTCACAGGATGAACAAGGCTCTGAAGGAAATTAATACCCAGGGATTTGGTTTGTCTCCTGTGCGTGATAAGCTCAGCCACTCAAGCTGCCAGGAGCAGAGACTACATGCAGGTATTGCAGGTTGGGATGTGACCAATACCCACCACCCAAGAGGTGAGTGGTCAGAGCTATGGCTCCTTCTGCCTGGAGAGAAGAGAAGATGGCAGCTCTCCCACCTTGCTAGCTGTGACAGCAGCTATGTGTACCAGGCAATGAAATGGAAACCACCTAGCAGCCAGAGGCATGGAATGTGACAGGGTTACAGAAGATTTTGAAGGGAAGTCATGCCACCATATGAGGGAAACTGATTGCTCTGCTTATACTCAGAATTCAGCCATCTGTTTAGGAAAAGCCATCATGAAGGCCAAAGGGACAGGGTCTTCTTCAGCAGGACTGACCCCAACACAACCACAACAGGAAGTCTGTTTCTATGAAAGAAGCCAACACAGCCATTCCCTCCTACCTCGAATCTCATACTCTTCCACATCCTCCACAGAGCCAGAGTCAGAGAGCCGCACAGAGCCGTGGGAGCTGAACTGGGACCCACTGTCTGTTGCCATGAGACCTGGGAGAAAGGCATCACAGCAAGGCTGTCAGTGGAAGTGCTCCTCTGAAGGGTCACTGACAGCTATGGGAGATGGGGATAGCCAGGTATGGACAGGGAAAGGAGGGACAGAGTTCAAGGATGGAGAACACCATGGGTTCAAAATGAAATGACATTCCATAACTCAGTGCCAGTAGTGTTATCAATGGATGGTATCTGTCACGTTAAGGTCTTCAATACCAGCAGTTTCACAAATCTTGGCACCACCTTGGTAGCAGTTTAACTGTTTCCAAGGAACAGGCAGAAAGGCAGGCAGCTATAGGATAAGCAACGGACAGAAAACCCACATCCCACTAGCTGATGAGCCCAAAACACATCACCCACTGTCTGAGCCCATCTCCTGGCAGGTAGGGAACAGGTGCTTGGTGCGGATCTGCTGGCGCCGAATGCGAATCTTTTGTTTTAGCTCCTGGATCTCCTTGTCACTGTCTTCCTCCTCCTCCTCCTCCAGCTGCCGGCTCATCATGTTGCATTTCATCAGCTCAATGGCAGCGATCAGGGACTCTGAGATGCTGAAGTGGGCGTTTTCCTGCAAGAGCAAAAGCATTTAAGGCTATGCCTTGGGCAAACTAGGAAGACTTGGTAAAATTTTGTTCCCCACCTATGCCAGGAAAGAGCTTATTACTCAGGGATGGTGGCAGAAAGATGTTAATCTCTGTCAAAATATGACTCTTCTATGAGGACCTAGGAAACAAACCCTTCTTGGGCATCAGAATACTCACGAAACACAAGAGGCATCCTATAAAGAGGATGTGCAACACATCCTCTCTGAGGTGGCAGCACACAGGCCTGAGGGGCCCTAACATGTTGCAAAGCTGCCATGTATATGACAGATGGACAGATCCCAGCTACCAGACACCATCGAAGAGTTCAGCCTTGCAGTTCTGTGCACAGCTCTACAACAGACAATACCATGGCATTATCCTCTCCACACTAGCAAGTATCCCTGAATCTGCAGAAAGATACATTCTCCAATGCACACAGGCTGCTGCTGCTTCCCTCACCTTCTCCAGGTCCGCACAGCTGCCAAAGTCCTGCTCAGAGAGGTAGCTGATGAGGGACTGCCCTTCTGAAGGTCTCCTGAACATGCCTTCCCCTGAGCTCAAGTACTGTCCAGAGTCTAGAAAAGCAAGAGACACAGGTGTGAGGGAAGGACCTGCTATCTCCATGCCACCAAGCCCGGCCAGCACCCAGACAGCATCCCACAAGCAGGGGCCAGCACTTGAGGCCACTGCAGCCCATGGAGGAACCTGACCAGGACTGAGTATCCCCACTGAGCCTGGCTGTACTCACCATACTCCATGTAGAGGGAACTGGGTGTGCTCAGTTCACTGCTCTGCGTGGAAGCAGAGACTGGCCCTCTCCCTCCACCTGGATCACCATGGGACTCTGGAAGGGAAGATGACACCAAGCACACCTCAGTACCTCAGAGGCGCCCTGTCGCTGCCCAGGGTGAAATGAAAGGGGCTCAGCATCACACACACAGGCACAAATGGATGGAAATAAAGAGAGACATCTTCCTGCTCCATGCCACAGCTGAGGGCAAGCCCAGGAGGAGACAAAACTAGAAAGGCATTTCAGGCAGTAGAAGGGGAATGAAGGAGAGAAGATCATGAGAGTTGTGGAATGGTCACATCCTGAGCCTTCCTCTGTTTACCCCAGAGTTGGGAGATACAACAGGCTCCAGCAAGTACCTCTTGCCAGCCCTTTCTACCTGAGGGAGCATTCTGAGAGCTGAGTTATTCCCCAGAAGAGAGAACAGGAGACACAGGGAAACATGAACAGCCAAAGAATCTGTGGGGGTCCCTGCCCTGCAAAGCAGCCTGGACACCAGTGTAAAGAGGCATCTAAAGGACATGCTCCTGCCTCACTATAAGCCAGGACTCCCCACACACAGCGCTGGAGGCTGGGTGCAGTGCTCAAGGTGACCTACACGGGCTGTGGGCAGGGATCTGCCCCATGCACGCACTACGGTGCTACTCCCTGCCAGACTGAGCCAGTGGAGACTGCCAGGAGCTGGCCTGACCAGAGACCAAGGACAGGTGGTGCTCTGCAGAGAGCCATGGCCCCAGGGAGCACCTGCATGGAGTGGCTGGGTGACAGAGGACTGCTGAAGGAGACTGAAAACACTCTGCCTGCAGTGGGACAGGAGCATACAGTTCTGCATACAAGGCAGGTGCCAGCTCACAATCCTGAGCATAAGAGAAGGGCAACCCCGAGGTCCTCTCAACCTCACTTTTGTTCCCAGCTTTGTGCCATAACTCTGATATGGCTGGAGGCTCCTGAGCTCACCAACTGCAGCCTCTCCCTGTCAAGGCCGTGAAGCACCAGTCACCAGGATGGAGCCTGGGATTAACCCACTCCCACAGGTGGGGAGACAAGAGACTTGTCAGGGTAGGAGACCCTCACAGCTACTCACTACTGCCTGACAGGGTGTCCTGCAGCCACCTCAACACAGAAACCACCTCATGGGGTGGATGCCTGGGGATGCCACATACAGCAGAGCCTACTGCTGAAAGGTAAAGCGAGGCAGTGCTCAGCATCATCTGCTGGAGCAGGACACAGGGCTCAACATGCCTCTCTGAACCCATCACCCTAGAGAGGAGCCTTCCCACACACAGAACCCTCAGCACCCAGATGTGAACTTGACAAACCCAGTGCCACTGTTCATTGGATGCAAAACAAAATAGCCCATTTTTTTGAGCTGCTGACTTTTTCTGCATGTGGGGCAATGGAATGGCAGCACTCCAGCATTTCTGCTCGAGGTAAAACCTGCTCTGAGCCCAAAATAGCATCCAGGAGTCTCAGCTGTGAGTACATACACTGCAAATCAGTCAACACCAAACCTTCCTGTACCACATATCCATGAAATAAAGGGAAAAATTAGATGTTCAAGACCATTCCTGGTTAGCTGCTAGCCCTTATTCACAAGTTAAGAGATAAAACCTCTCCAGGCTTCTGAGGCAGTGGGTGAGGGGAGGGCAGGGGATGCAGCTCAGAGACTTGGTGGCCAGCGCTCCCTAATGCCATGCAGGAGAGCTGGACACACTTCTGGGTCTGGGCCACTGCTTCCACAAACCAAGCTGGGATCTTAGGTCAGGTCACATGCATAAACCAGACCACACCTCAAAGCATCAGCTGGGACACAGCAAAGAAAGATTTTTGGTTTTTGGTTTACTAAATGAACACTAATGGATTGATGGCAATCCTGAACTTGATGCAATGATCACTAATGAAGGACTGTTATACTGGCTCCCAAACCTGCCACTGGATCTTCTATTATAATGGTGATATCCCTGAGGCCTCCTGGGCAGACAGAGGAGGAGAAGGGCAGCGTAAAGGGAGAGAAAACAGACAGACTGGTTACTACTCAGCAAGGACCTCCACTTCTCCAATGAAAGCAGCATCAGGGCAAACTCCCACAAACCTCACAGCCCACTCTCCCCATCCCCATGTACTCACTCACTCAAGACCACAGAAGAACCCAGCAGGTTACCAGTGGGATGACATCCCACCAGTTGGATGAGCCCAGGCCCCAGTCTCATATCCCAGCCAAGCAAGGCCAGTAAAAAACAGCACAGCACTGCTGACATTTTCTAAGATTTTAGTAAAAGCTGGCAATACCAGTAACAGTCCAGCCCAGGGCATTCTGGGAATCAAGATGTCATCCCATCATTCCAGTGTGGAGCTGAAAAGCTAAGGGAAAAGACCAACCACTTGCCCATTGTCCCTCTCTCCAATGTGATCCATGGAATCAAGGGGGTGGCCAACATCAGCTTTCTGGTACCAGGGACTCCCACACCCAAAAGCCATCCCAGAAAAGCTGTCCCATTACCGTGCAACTTCCCAGAAGTCACGTTGGTGTCAGAGTGTGAGCGCATGTGGCTCTTCTTGAGGATGCCCTGTGGAGCTGAAGACTGTCCCTCTGAGAAGCTGGACCGGCGCAACAGGCTCAGGCCCCTGCTGCCACCTCCACTTGCCCCCTGCTCCCCCAGGGAAGATACTGAGTCCAACTTCTGGGAGCTGCTGGAGGAGAAGAGTTTGGAGCTACTGCTCTTGGTGCTGCTGGTGCTGGTACTGCTGCATGCCCGGCCCTGGCGTCCCAAGTTCCCAATGGCCAGGTACTCTGGCCCGTCATTAACATCACTCTGAGGATCATCCTGACTCCCTGTCCAAGTATCCTCACTCTGGCTGGTGGTGCTGGAGCTCATCTCGCTGGCTGGAGAGAAGGGGTCTTTGGGTGAGGGCATGTGGAAGCGAGTGACAGAGCTGGGCTGCTCCAGAGGGGACCTGCCCTCGCTGAAGGAGGAGGACCGGGTGGACGGGCAGCGCTCCTGGGGCTGGCTGGAGTTGGAGCTGCCACAGGAGCTCACTGGTCTCCTGTCTGGACAGAGGAGGAGGCATGATTTCACACACTCTAGCACAAGAAGACATATCCTATGGCAATAAACTTGTGGCTTCATACCAACATGCCCACCCACTACAGGCAAATCCCTCCCTCCCATCATGGGCCGAAGTATTCCATACCCATCCACTCCAACAAATACATAAGCAGATAAAAAGGCAGTATTTTCTGCATCCACCCTAAGCTCCCCAGCCTACCCTTGATACCTGAGAGGCCAGAGGAGGCTGGATGTTGGAGGCTGGAGAAGGACCCAAAGCAGCGCTGCTGTGTGCAGGTGGCAGCAGGGATGCACGGGGATGCAGGGAGGGCAGTCAAACTCTGGCTCTTGGTCACTGGAGATGGATTGTCACTCTTCCTGGTAAGCTGAAGAGAGGTGGCATCATCAATAAATCAGCATCTTTGGGGCTACATGTCAAAAGAGCAGCAACAGAAAGGGATCAACCTGCAAATGCCTGTTCACCAACCACAAACGATACAGCAGCCCTGGGAACGCAAGGGTGGGGAGGGAAAGACACAGCAGCACAAAAGGGAAGCAGCTCTCTATTCACAGCTCCAGGACAGATTCCCACTGGGAAATTACCAGGCTCTCAGTGAAATGATCCAGACAGCCCAGCGCTCCCGGCAGACGGCTCTTGTGTCCCTCACCACTGTGATCACACATCTCTCTTGTCCCAGCAGAAGGGTCTGACGCGCACAGGGAGGGCAGTGACGTGCCGGCCAGCTGAAAGAACACAGCCCCCATTTAATTAAGCCTCAATAATTGCTCTCCTCTGGGGGCTCTGTGCAAAGAAGGCAGCTGCTGTTCCTCTCCTCTGGAGAGGGGGCAGCTAGTGCAGGGCTGCACAGGGTGTCACTGGCATAATGAACAGAAGTAGACACTCAGGTGTCCCGGGGCACTGCCCATTCCCTCAAGAGGGTGACTGTCCCTCCTGACCAGGCAGCTCTGTGCACTGGCCCTGAAGCCTGGGACAGTAGCAGAGCGCTTTAAAGGTGCCTCTTACAAGGAACTGGTCCTCAGGTCCTCTACTCAAATCCTTGGTGCAAGCCCAAACCAAGATGCCCTACTACAGGCTCCACACAGCCATCTCCCCCACCCTGACTCTTTACAGGTCATGCAGGCAGGAGAAGGACCAATTTCCCACTCTCTTCCCCTCTTGGAGCAACTTTTACTAGTACCAAGTCCAGTCCCTTGTCCAAGGGCTCTGCATGCCCTGAATGTGATCTTGAGGGAGCAGCCACAGCCAGTTGGCATCTGGGGAGCACCAGATGTAAAATCTGTGACCTCAACTCACCATGGAGGTGTCAATCTGAGCCAAGAGCCTGGGGTTGTTTTGCTCAACAGCTTCCAGGCACTGCAGCATGGCCGTGACGTGGGCATCACTGAGCAGAAAGGCAGTATCTGGGGAAAAAAAATACCCCACAACAGTTTTAACACACCAGTTGCTCACTTGCAAACCAACTTTTCTGCTGTCCCCCCTGACTCCCACACAGCTTGGAAATGTAAGAAGGAAAAGGCCCATTGCTCTTTACCTGTGTAGAACTTCCTAATGTACTGCCGATTCCCCAGGAGCGGCCTCAGCTGTGCCGACAGGCAGTGGCACTGCAGGCTGTGCTGCAGCCACAGCTGTGCAATGGCCTGGTCCCCTGGGCCCTCGGGGTCACGCTGGCCACTCTCTTGCAGGCTGATGAACTGAAAAGGGACGTCAGGCACAGGTTAAGGCAGGCAGAGGAAACAAGGGGAGCAGGCCTTGCTCCACCGCACGGCTTTGGTCCCCTTGATAATAGCAGCTTTCCCATGCCAGTCACTATCAGCAGGAAACAGGGCATGTCCCAGCAGCTCCCCAGCCACCAGGAAGGCAAAAGCACCAGGAAGGAATGGTGCTTCAAAGGTCAGCCAGTGACCAAAGTCCTCTGACAGACACCAGGACAATGAATTTCTATTGCACACTCTCCCACCCATGAGCGTTGCCCCTGACCTGGAGGGACCCCACACTCCCAAATCCAATCTGACCCTGGTGGTGACGGTCATTTTCTCACTGACACATTAACCAGGAAAGGCTATGGCAATGCCTGAGCTGTTGCAGCTTGCAGAGCTGGACTGGAGTTACACCCCCATTCCCCCAGCAGCAGGCTGGACACAGGGACCACCAGTGGCCAGCCCTTTGTGCCCATCCACGGCAGGAATCAGGGATGTCAGCACAGGACAGCCAAAGCACAGGAGCATCCCCTTATGCCAGTGGCTGGCACAAGTCAGGAATGGGAGAATAAATGCATGGTGAAGTCACAACCCAAAAATGGGACAGCCCAGACCCTCAGAGATATGCACAGGCACATAAATCCCTCCTGCACACACACAGAGGCACTGCTTGTGCCAGTTCCCTTGGTGATGCCAGCTGCACCCAGCCCAGCAGAACTAGAGACTGGCCTGGGAGAAATAAGCAGCCAATTGTCTCAGGCAAAGCCACACTGAGTTCCCAGGACATGAAAAACACGGCTGTGTCAGGCTCCACAAGCCATGGAGACACTTTACTCACAACAGCCCAGGCACTGTCCCACGGGTGAGGCTCCAGCCCAGCTGCCCTCTCCCCTCCCACTGGGCACACAAGGCTGCCCCACCAGAACCCACCTTCTCCAGGTGATGAGCAGAGCCTGGACTCAGCCAGCGAATGTCCTTCACAAACTGCCAGTAATCCTTCTGTCTGCAGCACACCTGCCCAGGACAGGCACAGTCAGCTACCACCTCCCAAGTGCCAATTAAATGAGCCCATCCCCATTAGTCCCTTGCTGCCATGAGAAGCCATGATGTTTGCCTCAGTTTTATTCAGACAGCAAGAGGTTTTCTTAGTTATTCTTCCCCTTAAAGAGGAACTGCAACAGAATTTCTGTTTTTCTCTCTACCCTATTGGTTGTAAATACAGGCTCAAAAAGTGTCTCTTCACCAAAAAGCTGATTATTTTTACTTCCATCCCTATTTCCTCTTTCACAAGTGACAGAGGAATGGCTTCTGTTTTGGTGGTTTATTTGGTTTGGCAGGGGAATTGTTTTATAAGACTAGAAAACTAACATGACAATTTTAGTTTTCTAGACTGAATTTAGTTTTCTGGACAAACAAAATTAATTCAAAAGTTTAAAAACATCTTAGCCTAATTTTCTTTATGTGTACATATGGATTTTTTCACCTTTTTTTTTTAATTCCCAACTGTAGGCAAAAAGTTGCCAAGAAAATAAAAAGTAAATGGAAATATTTTGCTCAAGCAACTACAAGCCAGCTGCTGTTAGGAAGCTGTATTTTCATGGGCCTCCTTTTGCAACTCCTATAGCTTGACTGGTGTCACACATGCCTGATCAGAGAAGACATTCCTGAGTGGAAGAGCTGTCTTTGCCTATAGTAAAAGCACTGAGGAAGGTAACATACCATTCTCCTTTGCAGGTCTGGCATGAACTGCTACCAACAGACAGACAAGTATTATTTCATTTAAACCTCACTTCCTGAAGCCTGTGAATAGCAGGTCTGTGCAGAAGAGAGCACTGCACTCCTCTCATGGAAAAGGTAAAAGATAGCTCCTCTCTCTGTTAATCTCCTAGAGAAGGTCCCTAGCCCATGCAGCTGGGGACTAACAGGAACAGATCAGCACTTCAAGTAATGCTCTCTGCAAACTTAATAAATCCAGGGAGCAAAGCTCCCTGCTTGGACAACCTGCCAGGCTGGCTCTTCCTGGAGGTTTATTAGCTTGGGTGCAGCACTGCATAGGTGCGGTTTTGCTGATTTGGGACCCAGCTGGCCCGTGCAACCTGCCTGGGGCTCCTCTGTGCCTTTCTCTTCCCTCTGAGAGAGAGCCACTCATGGGAAGCCTATCCCCAGGCAAATCCTGCAGCCTTGCTTCAGCTTTCCACTGTAAATTAATTGACCTGGTAATTGCAAGCTGAAGGGGAGATCTTCAAGCCTCTGTACACAAGTGGGATAAGAAATTCTTCCAGGCAGCCATGGAAGGAGGGAAGGCTGGGTGAGCAACTGCAGGCACAACAAGAGCCTGGAAAGAGTGATCCCATTCAAGCAGAGAGTGGGTTTGGCTGCCAGCTCCTGTTACTAACACAGCTAACCAAAAACAGTAAAGATGCAAGGTTTCTCTTGCCAGGCCTCACTGGGGACTTGTCCAAGTGCAGATGATACTGGGGCTGACTCACTGCAAATGCAATTTAATCGCTTGGCTGCAGCAGAAAGAAAGGAGAGATGGGCAGGCCTCAGCACGGGGGGTGCAAGTACTTAGAAAAACCATATTGAAAGTAGATGAGATAGAAAGAATGTGCACCCAGGTCCCTCTGACAACCACAGCATTTACCAGGCAAGCTCAGTCCCTGCTTGGATCACTTCCCACCCTGTTACAAGCACTGTGCCCACTCTGCTATGAGCACAGAAGTGAGCTGCAGCAACTGCTTGCGACAGGCACTGAGGCCATGACAGACAGACAGACAGACAGACAAAGTCGTGCTGGCAGGACAGAGCCATACCTTGTCATGGATGAGCCCATGGTAGAGGATGCTGTGCATGTCTCTGCAGAGCCGTTCCAAGCCACCGTACTTGGACCAGACATTTGGGTTGCTGATGGACACCAAACCTTCCACTGTGGTCTTCAGGTTGCCAAGGAGCTTCCAGTGCTCCTTCCTGCAGAGGAACACAGCAAGCTGTATCAGAGATACAGCAAGAGGAGCTTCACAACAGGAATATGGTATTGCCCTCTCTCGAAGGAAACTCTGTTCAGGGTGAAACCTTAGGTGGTCCAGAAGCTAGCAAAAGTGAACTGAAGCACTTTGCACATCCCTGTGGTCTCCCATACATGGTTTGTGGACAACAGGCCATATTGTAATGATTCTTCTGATGAGTGGTAGCCACCACCAGGATACAGACAGAACAGACTGATGGCTCCTGCAATGTACCACATGCCCAGTCTGCGTCAAAAAAGCTGAGGATTAACTCTCTAGCAAGCTCTTGCTTCACTGACACATTCTCCCTAGGAGAGCAGCAGCCCCTCAGGAGCACAGCAGCTGTTTGGAAGGGTGTGAGGGCCACCACATGGAGCAGACCCTGTATTTACAGAGCAGCACTCCCTGAGCAAAGCACATCACAATGAGAGCTCCAGCCCTGTCAGGATGCAGAGCTGCTCCTCTCCCAGAGAGGTGACCCATATGCATCTCCAGCTGTACAGGGCTCTCTGGGCCCTGATCTGCTGTAGGCACAACTTGCAAAAACATTACGTTATGGACAGAGATTAGCAACCGCTGGTGAACTCTAGAGTATGTACAACAGTTCATCAGTATCATCCCCCTTGACTGCCCTGCATACAGCAAGACATCACCATTATCTACCACAAAGCAGGGGCGATGCTGCCGAGAAGGAACATCATTTGACTATGCAAAAGCAGCTTTGAGGAAGGAAGCTTTGGATGACTGAGGTTCCCACTCAAGCTGCTTGACAATGTTGCCAGATGAACAGCAGCTATCAAAAACACATATTCAAATAGGAGTCACCCTCTCAGAAAAACAGGAATGTTGCAAGGTACAACAAGGTTGCAAGTTAGGGGTGTAAATAACAAACAAACAAAAAAATGTCTCTGCACCATTTGTAGCAAAAGCACACTAACTGACACCTTAGCAGGAAAGTTCAGGTTTTCAACAGGCAAGAAACAAGATGGTGTTTCAGCAGTTAGTCCCTCCCACAGCCAAAACCAAACTGGCTCTCCAAAACACAAGCAGAAAAAGAAGGAAAGAACTTTAAAAAAATAACATTTAAAACTGCTCTCATTTTCATCCCTTGGGGATCAAAGTGTGGGCTGCTTACTTCAGGTAATTAAAACAAAGCTTTTCTCACCAATATTCTCTTTCTGAGACTTGTTCACTACTGCCAAACTGATTAGTTGAACAAGCAGATCATTAATTATTTGCTGTACCTCAAGCCCCTCATTCACTTCCTTTCCTTATGAGGGAAACATCACCATTTTCATCACCACCTAAGCTTAAATCACACAGAAGTCAACCCATCCCATCGGCAAAGCCTGTCACCCTGACAGCAGCAGAACTCTAAACCAGACCTGCAGTGCATGTGGCAGCATGTGTATGTTGTACTTAGACATAGGGCTTTATCTCAGAGGAGACTGAAGAAAAATGCACAGGCATAAATCAAAGGCAGCTTACTGAAGGAGATACAGCTTGGGGAGACACAAAAAAAATTGATCCAGCTGTGCTAAATTTATGGGCTTTTCCCATCCCTGCCCTGAGTGACGCAGATGTTCCTGGTCTGTGGATGCCCAGAAAGGAATCGGCAGCTCTTGGTCAAAGAGCAGCTGCAGCCACTGAGCTCAAAACATCAGCAGCTCCTCCCTAAGATACTTCTAACACTCAGAGTTAGGAAATGCAAGTGAAAGCTCAGCCATGCCACTGATACTCCAAGTCAGTGAGTCAGGGGAACTCCCTCCCTTGTTATTTCATGCTATAAAAAGCAGGTGATGCACACAAGGATGTGAGGATAACACATGCAGAAATGTGCCTTTCCAAAGGAATGGTCTCATTAAAGGGCTTGTGCATCTCAAGAGGTAGGAAACCAGCATCTTTCTCAGCATGGGGAAACTAAGGGTAAGCAATCCTTGAACAAAATAATTTCAAAACGTTAAAACACTGATCACAGAAGCACATAAGAGAATAAGCACATAATTAAAGCACCTTTGCAGAGGTGATCTTGAACTCACACAAAGTGAATTAAATCCTGGTAGGACAGTAAGTATCCAATGGAACTTGTTGGCCCAAAGCAGTTCACATGTGGGACACACAAAACCTTTCTGATACCCAAACCCCAGCAGTTTCTGGGCTGGAACATGCTGAAAGCACACAGCAACGCAAGGCTGAAGAAATGACGACCCATTTAGTTGGCTGCAGGTGGCAGGGAAATTGAGAGAGCACAGCTAACCACATTTCAGCTTTGACTGGACGCTGGGGCAACCCTGAATTAGAAGCAGGGTTTGCTCCCCTCCCACTGCCAGAGCCTAGGTTTTAGCTGCCAGGAGGGATGGAGATAGCCCAGGTTCCCTTTTCTGCTGGTGTTCAGAGCTTTTCTAAGAAATCTGCTTTCTCTTCTGAATAAGGAGAATTGTCCTTTGCTAGTGTTATAGAAAGCCTGGCATGGGGTAAGGCAAATTCATCTTGCATCATAAAAACACCTCAATTTACAATAAGTGCAAAGTGAGTAATACCCCAGAGGGACACAGAACTAGACCAGAGTTTCCCCTGCAAGAACCACACGTGCTTCTGCTCTCTCCTGATCTAGCAGAGCTTAGTTCCCCCAGCCAGAAGGGCCGAGGGTGCTTGCAGAGGCCGTGGATTAGCAGTGAGATCTCAGCTGCATCCCCCTCCTCCCTTAAAGACAACCTCTGATCCAGCCTCCAATTCTAACTCCACAAATTTGGCACTGGGTTTCCTTGCTTTACCACAACAAACTCCATCTTCAGGTACAGCAACACCAACCTGCCATTGGGAGCCGTCCCAAACATAACTGAACTGGACTGATAAAAGACAGAATCCAGCTTTGTAGCAAAAAATGGCTTAATGCTGCCACTGCTGACAACAGGCAATGCTGCTTGCTCTTCCAAGGTTTTCTCTGCCTCTTCATGCCAGCAAGGGTAGGAATTTCTCTCGGTCCAAGTCAGCAAACGTGACTCATAGCAGAGGCAGGGAGCCTGACGCTGCTGACTTCTTCAATTAAAATAAAATCAAACCCTGATTACTCTCTGAAACAGAATCACACAGGTAGCCAGTGTACGAAAATGAAAAATAAAAACGAATCTCATATTTCTTACAAATATCATCTGCTGTGTATCTCCTGTGCTCTGCAGGAGGCACCCAGCAATTGCTGCTTGAATCCTAACCTCCACCTGGAAGACTGTTTTGATCCTTCTTAGCACACTAAAGAGGTTGGGATAAGGATGCTGAGGTTATGGAGGGACTTGTGACAAATCTCCAAGGACACTCATTCCTGTGCTGGCTGTCAGTTCCTCCCGCAGAAGCCACGTAACCTGCCCTGCGCAGAGCCTGCTCCCGCCTCGTTGTCCCTAGATCTCCCATACAACCAGCAGCCCCTTCCCTGGACTCCCCCGCCTGCTCCTCCGGCAGGCTCAGCACTGCTGGGAAAAAGGATTAAAGAAAGCCAGGCTCTGTGCAATTCATCTGCAGTCGCGGGGAGTGGCTGACAGGCAGAGGCAGCCAGCAGAGCTCTGCCAGCCCAGCAGGGATGGGCAGGAATAGCTGAGCGGGCTGGCTGGAAAAGGGACACGCAGGGTAACTTGGATCCATGCTAAAAGCTGGCACTGATATAAAATGGGGCACAATCACAAAAGGTGTCCCCAGCAAACACAGCCCAGAGGTGCTGCTTGCTGACGCATTCTTGCTCTGCACTGCAAAGGATGAGGGAAGAAAATAGGGATTAAAGGTGGGTTTTTTTTAACTTTCCCATGGCAGACAGCTTTACCTGCTCATCTGGCTAAGTCTCTCACAAGCAGATGACCACAACCTGTGGACCCAGGGTACTGTCCATTTGGCTTCAATCTGCAGAGGACCTGCCTGTGACAAGCATGCAGGCAGCCAGAGGCAGTGACAAGCAGAGCAGATCCCCACAGCAGCCCACCTCCCTGAGAGCAGCTGCTCACATCCCTCCATCACTCACAGCACAGGTTCCCTTTAGGAACTCTTTCCTCTGCCCCTCTTGGCCCTGAGGGTCTTGCTGGTGCCAGAGACAAATGTGGCTGCTCTTTGCCAGCCTGCTCAGCTGATCACTGGCCCATCTGCTCCTCCTAGGATTGCTGTGTACTCTGCACCACCCCAAGAGCCCTGCTCTCTGCCCAGCAGGACAGCACTAACCCTCTTGCATCCTCCTCCCTGGACATTGGCATTACAGCCCTGCCACTCAATGCACTTCAGACCTGCTGCTAGGAGGAAAAATCCAGCACAAGATCCTCATTTTCCTCTCCTGTGCTGGCAGAAGGATGGACTTCAGCAAAATAACTTTTGCTTCTGCATTTTCTGCAATTCCAAGGAAGATGGATTCGATGATATCTATCTCATCACTGCCGGTAACTGCCACAATCCAGTGTGAAATGGCTCCTCACTGGGAATAAAAATGTTAACTACATCACACAAAGGGCAAGGCAGTGTAAGGCCCATGTGGGATCCTCCCCAAGCCATCAGTGCCAGCCAGAACAAGAAGGCTTCTGCGTGTGCCAGCACAGGTGGGGGAAGATGCCCTCCTTGTCCCTGGGGGAGTGCTGGGGGTGGCACCACCCCAGCCCTATTAGTCACACGATGGCAGAGTCTGATAGTGCAGGACTTGTGCTTGCCAAGGCAAGAAAATGCACAAAGATAAGCCTGGAAAAGTAAAGCAGTGAACATGGTCAATTCCTTTTACCTTTTGGAACCTGCTGTGTCTGAAACATTAGTAAGAGGGAGAACAGCTTGAACCGTGCAAATCAGAAGGCACCCCAAACCTGTGCTATAGCTTTAAAAGCACCAGTAGCATTTTCCCAGCTGATATGGCAAGTAGGAATAGAGCAACTGGCTGAGCCCCTCAGATAAGGAATGTTTCTCTCCCATATCAAGTTTCAGCTGCTCCTTTCTCCCAGCCAACACTTCCAATTTCTATCCAACATTCACCCTGTGCTTGTGAGCGCCAGGACAAAAACAATGCACATGTGAAAACCTGAAATAAATAGGACTCGTCATCAAAACACCTCCAGGAATCAGCCTTTGCTGCTCATAAATGCTAACAAGAAAAACCAGGCCTGAAGCATCTACGAAGACCACGCAGCCGAGGTCACCATGCTCACTGCCAGCCATGTGCACGCTCGCCATCAGGAATAAAGAGATAAATAAAGAAATTTCTGTTAGCACCTAGAACAGGGGATGCAGACGACTGCCAGGAAGGACAGGAGATAGGATCCCAGAGCAGCAGGCTGCAGAGCCAGAGGAACGGCGGCAGCGCGGCTTAGGGCGGGGTGGTTTCCGCCCTTAAGCTCAAGGGTGTGAAGCAGAGGCCTGCCAGCTGCTGTGCTGGCCGTGGCTGACGGGGGACAGAGCGGGGACAGAGCGGGCACAGGGCATCAGGTGCTGAGGGTACACATGCGTGGCCGTCACTGCCCCTCCAGTGGCCAAGACTCCTTCCCGGGACTCGGAGTAGAGGAGAGACGTGCTGGCCTCGGGTGGGTGATGGGTCTGACAGCCCGGCCCACTGTGCGCCTCCTCCGCCGAGGGTCCGAGCGGGGGCAGCGTCACGCTCTGCAAGCGGAGATCCCACTCACGAGGGGCTTGCTCGTTCCCTGCTCGCCCCCAGGTACCCCCACACCTGCGCCCTGGCTGAGCACACGCTCCCACACACCCACGCAAGCCGTGAGCTCTCCAGGAGCATCCCCTGCGCATCCCTACTGCTGCCCGGGCGCCACGCGCCTGCTGGCACTGTTGCCAGCCGCGTTCCTCACGCACGCGCCGCGCCGCGCCGCGCCCCCGACACACGGACAGACACACGGACACACAGGCGGGACCCTGCCGGCCCCGGGCGCACTCTCGCCGCCCGGCCCCGGCCCCGGCCCCGCCCCAGCCGGCGCCCCCGCGGGCCGTGCCCCGGACACTCGCGCCCGCCCCGCCCGCGCGCGGCCCCACCTGCTCTCCGCGGGCGGCCCGACCTCCATCGCGGGCGCGCGCGGCCCCGCCGCCGCCACCGCGACACCGTCACGCGGCAGGGGCGAGCGCCCGCCCCGCCCCGCCCCGCCGCACCCACGGACTACAGCTCCCGGCGTGCACCGCGCCTCCCCGGCGCACCCAGTGCCGCGGCGGACTACAGCGCCCAGCGTGCACCGCGGCGCTCGAGCGCCATGGCGGGCGGCGCGCTGCAGCCTCCCCCGCTCCCGAGCTCTCGGTGTCCCCCCGACTGCAAAGCGCTGGGAAAAACCGCAATGATTGCTGAGAGAGCCCTCACCCAATCCTGCCTTGGACGTGATGAGGAAAATGCGATGGCAAGGGAAAAAACCCAAACAACTTTTCCCTGAGGGACAGCTCATGCAGTGATCACACCTGCAGAGACAGAAACGGAAAGAGGGTTCTGTTCTACCGCCCACTGTAAGGAGGATGTGAAAAATACAGCAGAGTAAGAAGTGCCTTCCACCGAAATGCAGTGAAAGGAAACTTCAAAAAGGAAAAAGTGATGCTGTTGTCTTTCGACTGAGAATAGTCAATGACAAATTATTATCGAAGATAAAATCTAGACAGATCTCTGGAGTTGTCTGATGCCTCAGAAACCAAAGCCAGGCATTTGTACAATGGAAATTCCCTATAACTGTTATTTGAAATGATAACTATATACTGCATACATGAAAAAGCACCTCTTGACCTGACATTTTATATGTGGTTTGTTTTACCAGTACAGTACTTCTGCAGCACATGGGGGTACAAGGTTCTATACTGCTGTTCTTGATAAAAACAACAGTAACGTATTTTTCAGAAGGTGCTTAATTAAGAGACCAGGACTCCTCATGCATCATAATTGTGTATAAGTGTGGAACAACAACTTAAATCCAGTGTTCAGGCAGAAATTTCCTTTTACAGAGCCTACTGCACTGATAGAAAACACCACATGTTAGGTCTCAGGGCATCAGACAGACTGTGTTGACTCTCAGAGTAAACATTGGAGGAAATCAAGTCATCCAGACTATTGCAATTATTAGATGATCACGTCTGGTGAAATGGAGCATGTAGATAAAGCTAACAGATCTAATTTAGTTCCTCCTTCAGGAATTAGAAGATTCTTCTAGCTCCACAAGTTAGAAAAAACCTGGATGTTGCTCAACAGTGACTTTTTAAATTTCTTCAGGGGAAAAAAAAAATCTCCATTTCCCCTGCTTCATTATGTTGTTTTGCACGCTTTACTTATTGTTTATTTAAGTATTGTCAATGCCCACATCAATTTGGAGAGCATATTAAAAAACATCAATAAAAATGTGGTCACACACAGACGTGAGCTCCTGGGTCTGCACTGAGGTTAGACTGGGCATTAATACTCTAGTGTAAAATTTAAGGAGTGCCAATAGAGGTCAACAATTGTAAAGGTATGATATGTGTATATCTATAAATAAGGGATCAAAGCAGGTGCGATATTCCACAGGACACAACATTCAGTTTGGACTCGACAGCCCCCTCTGGTTTTAAATCTTTGAGTACACTTAGCATTTAATCCTCTGGGTGTTGTTTCTGCTTGGTAATTTTAACACTTCATCACATGAATTTCTGCATGTTCAGCAGATGAAATCTACTCTGCAATTCCTCCACAATTCCTCTGCAATTCCTCCTACTGAAACAGCAGGGGTTACTGGGCAGACAAGACATGAGGTCTCATTTTTATGAGGAGACAGCTGGTGTTCAGAAAGGTGAGGGAAAAGCCCAGGAAAGAACCATCCCCAAAATTTACTACAGCCTGTGGGTGCTTTAGAAACACAATGTTACACACCCAGCAGAGCTGAGTCATACTGGACTTTATACAGGTAAGATATTGGTTCTTTGTAGCTCTCAGTGCCACACGAAAGCTTTGTCACTTGGCTGGATGCTGACACACTCCCGAGAGCCACACAGCAAACCAAGAGCTGATGTTTGCATGGTTGCCTTTGTGATCCTCAGCCATTTTGAACACAGAAAGAAAATACTCTCCAGGATCACAACTTGTGCCTGGTTTTCTGTTGTGCTGAGCAGCAGATAGCTGGCGTCCTGTTTGTATAATAAACACAACTCATGGATGTGGTAAAATCTGGATTTTGTCAGATTTCCACTTATCACAAGGACAAGGTAGCATCAGCCGCCTTTGCAGTTCGTGTTTGTTTGGGGTAAACAGAGCATTTGTTTATTGGTGTGACACAGTCCACAGATGGAGCTGGACCCTACAGCCTCATGGGAATTTGACTTAATGCTTTTTTAAAAGTACATCTTTTGGCACCTCTATTTTTAGTAGTTCTTGGTAATCTGGCAATAGCATATTTGCTTTAGAAAATTAGCCTGATTATAAGAACCTCCTACTCATCATCAACCACTTGTCACCCAATCTCACCTGGAGGAAAACGTTACCAAAAGTTTTCAAAACTGTGGGTCCAAAACTCTGTGTCTGAACTTCTGCTGCCCATGGAGAACACGGAGAAGAAAACAGGGTGGAACTGCCTCCAGCACTGTGGTCACGAGTTTCTCCTGCCTGAAGGGAAAATCTCTCACTAGCTGAAGGTGTCCTGTGACAGTAACTGAGCCATTTTCTTCTAGACAGTAGAACTCAGCACGAGGAACATCCAGAAACACTTTTTTGGCCTTATTTAAAAAGACATGGATAAAAAGTGTAACTGGAGAGAGCAAGGCCTTGCCAGTCTGTAGTACAGGACACAGCTGAAGACAGAAAGCCTCAACTCGCTCCTCTTATTCTTGTCTTTCACAGTAACACTCCTAGAAAGATCTCCCATTCTTAAGGCCTGCACAGCATTTCAGTGCAGGTAGCTCCCAGCACAGCAGGACAGAGCTGTGACAGGGATTACACTCACCGGAGCGCGTGGTGTGTCAGGAACTCGGGATACTGCACTTGCCAAGGAGTGTTTATTTTAGCAAATGTGCATATGGAATATGTGGGCAATTAAAGAAACTGTAGGAGTCTTCCTGCTGGAAGGAGGTGTGTGTGTGCAAGGTCACGTATGGAAATAATTATCCCTACCCAAGGGCATTTGCAATACAGTCCCTGCAGCCTCGGAGTGGAGCTCCCCCTCTGGAGGCAAGCAGGCAGACCCTAAAACAAGCTACCCTTTGGTCATGGCCAAGGAAGGCACCTTTAGGATGGCAGCCTCACACAGTCCAGAGAAAACTCAGGGAGATGTGGACAGCAACACTAGGTGACCCTTGTGAGCAGGGGAAATGGGTGTGTGCTTCCCTTCCAGCATTTCTTCCCTGACTTCTGAAGGAAGTTCGTCCTCCGTGATCACTTTGTCAATCCATCTGCTCCTTCCTTTTTCTGTCTCTGAACTCAGTGACCAATTTCAACCAACCAGGAGCAAGATGTAGAGATTCCAGAGATAATTACTATCCCTTAATTGTAACAGAGTGTCAAATTAAGAAAGTGCTGTTGTGTAAAAAAGACATAGCCCTGTTACATTTAACTTGTTTAGCAGCAGCCCACTGCCCACTATGCACATGTGTACTGCTGACCCACCAATACCCACAGCACCAAAGAATACAAATATACAGGGAGGGGGGAAAGGCTTTGCTAGATTCCTTGTTAAAAAACAATTTACCTTCTGAATTTCTCAATCACACATTTCTGACCAAAACTGATGAAGATAACAACTCAAAAAAAAAAGGAAAAGAACACAAAGAGAACAAAGTATGGACACACTGTTCTGGGTTTAAGTAGTAATTTTAAGCTTTGCGTAGTATTTTGAAATTGGAACCTAATTTGAACTCTGCTGTTTAACGTTTGAAAACGTAATTGTGCTCAAAACCATCCTGCATTGTTTTTGTTGTTCACAGAACTGATTATTTCTCTCAATTGCACAGGGGTCACGGGCAAAGGCATCTCATAGTCAGCTCCTTCAGCTGAACAACCTTCCCTACCCTGCAACATAGAATGGTTGAATTGGAAGGGATATTTAGAGGTCATGCGGTCCAACACCCCTGCCATCAGCAGGGGGACATTTTCAACTAGATCAGGCTGCTCAGAGCCGGAAACAACCTGACCTTGAGTGTTTCCAGGGATAGGGAATCCACCATCTCCCTGGGCAACCTGCGCCAGTGTTGTACCACTCTTATTGCAAAAAATTTATTCCTTATATCCGGTATAAATCGACCCTGTTCGGTTTAAAGCTATCACCCCTTGTCGTATTGCAGCAAACCTTGCTGAAAAAGTCTTTCCCCATCTTTTCTAGAGGACTCTTCAAGCACGAGAAATCTGTAAGGAGATCTCCGGAGCCTTCTCCAGGCTGAAACCCCCCAAATTTCAGCCTGTCTTCACAGGAGAGGTGCTCCACGCTCCAGTCACCGCCGTGGCCCCTCTCAGCACCCATCAGGTGCTGAGCCAGCCCAGCCAGCCCAGGATTCCGTGCCCTACGGCACAACTGTCCTGTGCCCCAGCCCGCAGCGCCCCGCACCCTGCCTGCGCTTCCCGGCGCCCCCCGCCACGCCCCCGGCCCAGGCCGATGTGCCCCTCGCTCCTCCCAAGGACACTGTCCCTGCACAAGCCGCTGCTGGAAGCGGCCGCCAGCACCCAGCGGGTCCCCGCCGTCACCCCCGCCCATCGCCCCCGGCCCCCCGCCCGCTGTACCTGCTCCTCCCGGCCGCCAGGAGGCGCGGTGCCAAAGGGGCGCTGCGCCTCTCCCCGGCGCGGGCGTCCGATCCCCGGGCTGGACGGAGCTGCTGCGCATGCGCGGGCCCGGCGGGGGCGGTCCGGTCTGAAGGAGGCGGCCATGAACGCGTTCGGGGCTGCGGCACCGCTCCCGGGCTCCTCGGCCGCGGCGGGGGCCCGGCACGGCGGCGGCGAGAGCCTGGAGAAGATCGACATGTCCCTGGGTGAGGAGCGAGGCTGGGGCGGCCGCTTTGGGCGGCAGGGGTGGGGGCTGGGGCTGAACCAAGCGCCGGGGACGGGGAGGGACGGAACGAACCAATGGGGCCGTGCCGGGCACCGGCGCGGGCGGAACCAAGGAGGGCCGGGGGTGGGGAGGGGAGAGGACCGGAGCCTCCCCCGGCGAGGGGCGAGGGCCGAGGGCAGCGCCGGGGGCCGGGCACGGGGGCGAGTGCCGGGCGTGCCACCGGGAGCTGCGGGGCTCGCGGGATCGCCATCCTTGGCGGGGAAGAGCCGGGGCCCTTTGTGTCGCTTGGCGGTCTGCGCAGGCCGCAGGCCGGGGCACTGCCTGCGTTTGGCCCAGTGAGGCCCTCAGTACTCGCGCCTTAGGCTGGGTGGCCCTCGGGGAGCGTCCCAGGGCCTCGCCTGGCGCTCGTAACTACAGGAATGGGTGAGTTTTGGTGGTCTCTCAGATGGCCTGGCCTTTTTATTCTTCTCAGGTTTGAAAGTCGGCAGTGGCAAGTCTCCCGTCTAACTTCTTTGCAGTATAAGACCAGTCACACCAAGCATGACGTCGCCTCTACCACGTAGTTTCCTGTGACAATCTACCCCGTTGTCCCCTGCCCTCCTATTGCGGGGTGCGTGTGTTAGGAAGTTGCACAGACTCATTACAGACCTGCAGAACTGTGTCTCTCCAGCATGTCCGAGAAACTGCCGTCCACACTGTAGATACTTCAGTGAGGTATCTCAGAGAAGTTCTGTTCTGGTGTTGTGTACTGAGTCCCCTTAACAGTCAGGGACAATTTGGTGTGTTTGTGGACTGCATCTTCCAGTTTACTTTAATTAGGAAAAAAATATTCTTATTCGGTTTTGTACACTCCAAGTCTGTTCTGTAGTACTGTCAGAGCATGATAGATTTCTGCTAGCAGGAGACTTCTTTCAAAAGCCAGAATCACAGTGTAAACTGAAATTATTAATGGTGGACTTGGCCTCTTTGTGGGCCACTGAAAAATAAGAGGATTTGTACAATTTTTCCCTCTGTAAATAGTTCATTGGAGTTCTTTGTTTGGGCAGTGGAGATAACTTGTGAAATATTTAGAGTTTGAATGTAGGGTAGTGCTCAGCATAGAAAACTAAATCTGTTTTTACTCATTGTACACAATCTTTGTTTTTGGGGTTACTAATAGAGTTATTGATCCTGGCTTGTTGTATTTTCACATATTCTAATGTTTCCTGGCTGAGTTAACCTTTCAGTTAGTTATTGCTGCATATCCTGGCCATTAAGTAATAGCAGACTGCGAAGGACTGTTGTGGTGTCATGAGGATGTTGTTTTAAAGAGGTGATATGAATTGGTGTCTCCCTCAGCTTCTTTGGATGTATGAGAGCGTTGTCACCTCATCTGCTGTCCCCAGGTGAAAGCTCTGTGTCAGGTAAAACCGAAGAGAAGATGCAGTCCCACCTCTAGTGTGATATCAAAGAAACTGACATGACTTTAATCTAGGAAATTAAGATCATGTTGTTGAGTAAATTCTTTTATAGTAATAAAGATTAAACATCTTTTGGTTGTGTTATGTGCAGCTCTTGTGCAGCTGAGCTTCCAGTTTGATACTGTTCCCAGATAACTCTGCTGTTCTAGCTGTAACTGTGGTCTCTGATCTCACACAAGATAGAAGACTGCTTCCCTTGTGGCTCCTCTAACAAATGCATGAAGTCCCAAATGCCCTTCATTTACCAAAATAAGAGAACAGCTGAAACTTAAGTAGTTTTGTTTAAGAAGTCGTAACCTTGCGTGCAGTAACTTGCAATAATTGGATTTAAGATGAAGCAGATGAACTGTGAAGCATGAATCTGTGTTTGAAGTGGCTTTGTTTTCCTTTGTGTATACAAGGATAGTTTGGAATCTGTGTTCCAGGGATTACCCCTTTGGTAAAGAAGATTGTGTAGCTGTCAAACCCTGAGTGACCTGTATCAGTATTCTTGTCCTAGTGCTAGATTTTTGCAGCAAAGTGAGTTTATTTTCTCTTAGCTTTCCTTTGACACCATGCAAACCATTGGATAACAGTGTTGTGATTTTTGTTGTTTATATTTTTTACTCTGTTTTCTCTGTCCTATCCCTTATGAGTCCATTTGAACTCAGCAACAAACACAGTAATCCCATTTCCATCTTTCCTTGACGGAAAAGAGACTGTCCACATATTTGGGGAGGCTCCATATTGAAACATGACATTTTTTATCAGTTGTGCTCACCTGATAAAGATGCAGTAAACACAATTTGACAGTTTCCTTTAAGGCGTTCTTGTAAAGAAGCTGACAGTCATATAAAAGCTGCCACACCTCTTGCTTTACTCTTCCCTTCTGAGCTGGCTACCAGGTCAGTGAAGGAAACAAACTGGTATAGCATAATTTGCACTGGACAGACTGCTGTTTCACTTTTCATCAGCCTGTTTCTTACACATATATTTGAACTGATTAATATCTTGACTGAGACTGTTTCCCTGGACAGTAGATAAGGTGATTGCTTTGGATTGTGGATTCCTGGGGAGAGATGTCTTGCTTGCTTTTTTTTCCCATCATTTCAGTCTTGGTGCACATCTGAAGATAACCAGTGACCTGAGTTGTCTCTGTGTGGCCTTTTTTAGTAGCTTAGGATGAAAGAACTAAGGCTGGAATTGACATTTTATCTGGACTCTGCAAGGTCTGGGCATGAGATTGGATTTACATTCTCTTTAACAGTGTACAAAAACTAATGGAGTAATTCAAATTCACATTTAATGCTGGGCTGAATGTCACGATCTTACATGCGTCTGGATGTATGCAACTGCTTCCTTTTGCTGGGGCATTGTATTATAAAGGAAGACATGACAGGAACTGGATGTTAATAGCACTAATATTTCTGGAACCTTAACTTGTATGTGCTGGCTTTGCAGGATTGACTGGTGTGTCTCCTGTGACTCCATGCTGTTTGGGGTTTTTATTCGGTTTGTCAAATTTTATACAGTATGTCAACTTTTCTTTTTTCTTCTTGTAGATGATATAATCAAATTGAACAAGAAAGAAGAGAGAAAGCAATATTCTCCCAAAATAAAAAGAGGGCTTCAGCAGAATCGAGCTCAACAGTTCAGTGCACACGGCTCAAAGTGGGGAGTGCAACAGCAGAAAGGTGTGTGTGCCAAACATAACACGTATTCCACATTATCTTTTTTGAGCTGAAAGGGAGCATAATGCAATGTGTGGATTGACATGGTCAGTTCATGTGTCTTTCAAATAGTGTCTTCTGATTATAATTCAGGGGTATTTTTAATCTATTTATACTTGGGTTTGTTTCTGATTCAGGTGGAGAAAGTAATTGACGTGTTTGGCCACCAGGAGCTTGGTGCTTGATGGACTGTCTTTGACTCAAGGAAGAATTGGCTTGCTTTCTGGTTCTTCAGATTAATTTTAAATTTGAAAATTGTGATGATACCTTGCCTCTTCTCAGAGATGGACAGAAAAAGTGCTTATGCCATAGCTTGTGTATTGGGAGATGTGGAGGCCTTGCCAGAGCTGAGAGCTTTGTGCAGAGGAAAAGCATATTCATATTTGCTGGGTAGAATTCTCTTTAGGCCTCCCCCAAGTATCTGTTACTGCAGGCTGTGATCCTGGCTCAGGAATGTTTAAATGGATAATGCAGGGCGTGAGTTGGTTTTTCTTGTAAGAGCTTGAGGTGCAAAGCAAGTATTGTGTCAGCCTTCTTAGCCAGTGGTTTTACAGTGGAATACAAAAAAGGGAAGCCAGTGTTTAAGCATAAACGTGGAACACAACAAGTCATGTAGACAGGGAGTGAGGAGAGGAGAACTGCACAGTAACTGCTTTGCTGTAGGCTCCCCTGAGTAACTCAGGAGAGTTTTTTATAACAGGAGAGGTTTTAAAATTATTCCCAAGCTTTAGTTCAGTACATGGGTAACTCCTGCTTGAAGTGCTGACTAGTTTTGCTTGTAATTAGTTTTGAAAGGTATCTGTTTAGTACAGGATTATCAAAATATGGAAGAATACTGTCTGATAAGAAAGCTTACCACCTCAATGTGAGCTAATTAGGTGTTTAGGTTAATGCATGCGACTTCTTGCTTCTGTCTGGTGTACTCACAATGGTCCCTGTGTTATCTTTGTCTTGCTTGCTGTTTGTTGTAGCAGCAGCTCCTCCTTTGTGTCTTAGACACAAATGTCTTTAGAGGTCAGTGGAATGTTGTGTTTCTCAGGTCTCAGAGGAGTTTTGGTTTCTATGCAGGCCCACACAACTGTGTTACTTGTACATCTCTAATAAATTGCTGACAGGGCTGGAAAAAAATTTACATCTCTCAGCCCAAGTGTGAGGATATTTGTGTGGGTGAAGAGTAAGTGAATTTAAGTTGTAGGTTACCAAACATGTAGGCTCTCTTTATAACTGTAGTTGTTAAGTGAAATTGTTTATCATCAAAAGAGCGCAAAATAAACAATTATTAGGATTTAGAATTTTAGGAGAAACTTGTTCTGTAAACATGAAACTCTAAGTACTACTGTCTTGGGCAGTTACTTGTCTCTACTGGAACCTTACCTGCTTGCCTGCCTGTGTTCTAGGAAAAAGCAAACACTTTTTCTGCAAAATTGGAAGATTCATTACATCTTGAAACACTGTGAATGCTCAGCTGCTCCCTCCTACATAGCTTGGCACATTTTCTCCCATTGAAAACAAATCTCTTAGATTGTTTTTAATAGAAGGTGTCATTAAAAGAGTTCTTGTGAGTGTTCTAGTTATTAATAGCTTACCAGTAGATTTATTGCTACTCTGCTGCTACTGAAGTTACTCTGATAAGTAGCAAATCCTCTGTGGACAACTGCAGAAACCACAAATGATCAACAGTGTTCGGTTCCTTGTGGCTTTAAAGTAGCTGCCAAACTTTCCGGAAAGAAATGAGGAGCTTGAACTGGGATTCTGTTCAGCTTTTGGGAATAAAAACAGAGAGATGAGCATTGTTCATTTAAATAAAAGTTGTCCTTGGTGATACACAGAATACAATTGTATAAAGCCCTGTGCAGCCTGAATTAACTTGGAGGTTTTCATTTATTTGAGCAGGGGTTGGTTCATAGAGCTCATGAGGTCCCTTTCAGCCTTAGCAACCCTGTTTCTCAGCTTTTCTCTTGGAAAAGAAGAGCATTTGCTAACCAGACACAAAATGTGTGTACACAGCAGTTCTCCATGGCAAATTGATCTGAGCTAGGTTCTGACCAATGGCTTACCTTATGTCATGGCTCCTGTGTCATGAGGAAGCACAGATTTATTATCAGTGCCGTTAAGTCAGATATGTTAAAACTAAATGTCTGTTGGTGGAGAGCTGACTCCTCAGTCTTAAATTTCTTTTGCAGTCTGAGGCTCTAGAGGGGAGGGTACTTGGGGACAAAATCGGAGCATGGTCTATATTCATAGCATGAAGCTAAATGACTCCAGACAGGATTAATCAAACCCTGGTAACTGGAGATGCTACAGACCTCATACTTATGAGCCTTTTATATTCAAAAGCAGCTTTCAGTCCTCATTTTGGCTGCACTGCCATGCAGACTTCTAATTGAAAACACTTCAAATGAGATATTATTCATGTGCTGTTTAATGTGCTTTTGTGGGCCAATTGCTATGTTCTTTCCTCCTAAGTCATGTCTTGGGAACTACTGATTTAAATAATCTTTGAAGCTGTCTTGGGTTTTTTTCCATTTTAAATTAAACGGGTAATTTGAAGTTTGCTGAATTGGATAAGAAGCTGAGGGACACTCTAAGCTTGGTTTTATATTGTTCAGTACTTGATGAAGTTCCATTTCAGGGTATTTTGATAGTATTCTGTCCTAGAAGACTCTTAAGTTCTCCCTGCAGACTTGTCAAATAAGAAATTTTCAACAGAAATTAGTGCAACAAACTAGACCAAAACTGTGCTCTATGAGAAGTGGATTATTGCTGGCTGGGGCTTGGGCCAGACCTGTTGAACAACTGAGTGGCCAAATTGTCTTCAAGTGTAGTGGTGGCCTCTGCTCTAAAGCTTGAAGTGTACAGCCAAATAACTTGTGCTGCCTGCAAGGCATCTTAAAGCACAAGTCTTTCTCTTTCAGGAAGAATTGTTGAGCTTTCTGTGCTTTGTTGCAGGTTATGGTAAGAATCGTTTGGGCCGCAGAAAGAAGATAGCAGGGAAGAAGCGTTCTTATGGAGTCATAACTGGCCTGGCAGCCAAGAAAGCTGTGGGTTCACACAAAGGAGTCAGTCCTCTGAACAGACAGCCTCTAAGTGAGAAGGTAATTAATGCAACCCTGGTGATTCGTGTCAGAACAGGTTAAAAAAATGAAACACGAGTGCTTCAGAGCAGTGCTACTGAAATATAAAATGGAGACAAATGGTACAAGCGTTTATCAAATTGGGAATGTGTTAGCTGAGTTCTTATTTGTTTTGAGTGGCCTGGATAATGACCAGGTGTGAAAATAGTTTCTAACACTTAATTGGGTTGCAAGTCATAAAGTACAGAAGTATGTTCTGTGTGAGTATGGAGGGAGTTGCTGTATTTTTGCAAGGAAAATCAGTTTTCTTACAGAGCAATGATTCAGCCAACCTGCAGGTGCTAAGCATATGCTGTTACAAAAATGAATGTTTTGCAGAATACTAAACTCCATCACTAGGCTTCCTTTTGTGCACTGCTCCAGTGCATGGTCGCCTGCTTCATCTCATTCAGTATTGTAGAATGGGGATTGCCTTTGGCTTTATGAAGAAGACTAATTTTAAATGTGGAGCATGGATTTTTGTCAGTTTAGGGAGATATGGTATGAATATGGTATGAAAAAATAACTAAGGTCTCTTGCTTTTTGTTTTCTCCTGAGGATGTGGAGAGTATAGAATTCATGAAATTGTAGAAGGTATTTTCAAATTACACTAGGTTGTGAAAGGTAGGCAAAAACAAGTGTATTCAATCACAGTTTGTGAACAGAAACTGAAAGAAAAATGTTTGTGTGTATACAGTACACATTATGCAATATGTGGTTTGGTTTTTTTTAAGAATGCACAGAGGAATTACCTGGTCGTGAAGAGGAAGACAAACCTGCAGAGACAATCTGAAATGCAGAGAAAACAAGCTCCTGCCCTCAGGAGACCTGCCCTGCTAAACAGGAGGTAAAATACCAAGACTGCTTTCTGAACTCTGCTTGGCAACTTTCCATAGTGAATCTTCTTTAACAGGGCTGAGGCTAAGAGAAGACATTAGGTACTGGCAGTAGCAATATGGTCAAGACCACCTTGTGTGTGAAGTTCTACAAATCTGGAAGCCAAGAATGTGACAAACATGGTCTTGATACAAAGCCAGATGTTTGTTATGATGTAGAGCACTCGGGAAGTACCTCTATTTGTAAGCATCTGGTATTCTGCCTTCAGTTAAATCACAGGCAGCCTATATTTGAGCAACCTGATCTTGTGGAAGGTGTCCCTGCCCATGAGAGGGGGGTTGAATCTAGAGGATCTGTAAGGTTCCTTCCAATCCAAACCATTCTGTGTTTTATGATTATGTATGGAAATGGCTGCTGTGGATTTTGATAGCTCAGAAGTGTTAGCCATGGTTTAGTGAACTTTCTAAATGCCTTTGTGGAAGTTGGTGCCATCTGCAGCTTCAGGGAAGCCATTGCATGTTTTATTTGTGCTAGAATTAACAGGTGTTATAAACTGCAACCGAAATGGTCTCCATGATAAAAGGTTTCACTATGAGGCTATGTCGTGAAAACTGTAAACAAACCTTCTTTATACATATCAATTTTAATTTTTTTTTTTCATCTAGCCAAACAATGTTTAAAGTGCTGGAGGATACTGAGCTAAGTGAAAAACAGAATTAATGACCATATTATATTTTCCTGTGATGTAGGCTTCTGTGTACCAACAGTGATTTCTCCATTTATGAGTAATGTGTTTCATTCCTAGTGGATAGGGAGCTTATCCCAACTGAAGTGTTCAGCCTCGAAGAGGCAGCACTACCAGTGTCCTTATAGATGCTTTGAGCACTTTTTTGATTTCCATAGTAGTCTCTCTAAGGTGGTCCCTGTGGAGCCTTTTATAACTATATTTTTTAATAAATATTACAGGAATAATATGCCATCCACTTTTGTCAGAATTGGAAACAAACTAAATCAGCAGAAAGATACTCGTCAAGCAACTTTCCTGTTTAGAAGGGGCCTGAAGGTAATATAAATTTTGAAAAGAACAATTCAGTTGGGCCACAGGTTCTAAGCTAACATGCAACACTGATATTAATGAATCAACTTCAGATATCAGATCTGAGTGGAAACTTCAGGTGCGCTGGGAAATAGCCACAGGTTCTTCTAGGGAAGTGCACTTCTCTTTAGTTACTGTAATCCATTGAGTCTTGCTTCACATTCCAGTGTAATTGAGCTATTCTGAGGGGCATGGAGCGAGTCAGTGTTTGAGGGTAGTTGAGAGGTATTAATTTTTCCTTTTAAATGTTAATGTTAGAAAGCACTGTTCAGCTTTCAGAAGTTGCTTTTGGGTGAATAACAGAGCACATTTAGGATGTGATTATGGTGTTGTCTCCTTTTTTAGTTATTTTGGAGTTACTTATTTCAGTTACTTTAGTTACTTAAGGATTTTTTAGTGATTTTTAGTAGGATGGAGAGATTAGAGAATGCACAGTGAATGAAAAGTGGTGAGTTTGATTTTTATTTGTGCCCTCATTCCACATCTGTCATTGTTGTCACTGTAGGTAGCTGTTGTCTTCCTTCCAGATGGATTGCAAAATACAGACAGGATCAGGAACTAGACAGACTTTTCTTGCTTGTATAGTAACATTTTTATGTATTTTAGGCTGATATAGTCCTCCAAAATGTTGTCATGCTCTGTCGGCAGTTTTGTTTAAATTATTTTGTATTCTTAAAATAATTTCTTTTCAATGTCAAAAGTAATACAACTCTTACCTTTGAAGTCCCTCTGAAAATACAACCCTGTTTGTGCAGAGCATACAAACAGCTTAGAACTTCTGTATTTCCAGCTGCTACAATAGGAACTGAAACAGTATTCAAATCTGGTGTCTGTACTGATTTGTTTTCAGGTGCAGGCCCAAGTGCAGTCAACAGACGATCTTGATAATCACACAGTAAAGAGAACTCGTCAGTAAGTATCTAATTTGGAAAACTTCAGCTTTGTAACACATAAGATTCTCATTTTAGCTCAGACTTCCTGGCTATGATAGTAGAGGGGAGGGTGGATTTTTCCCCCTCTAGGCAAATCAACTAGAGTGACAGTGATCCTCCCCCTATTCTCAGTTATTTCCTAAATTATCTTCTAATTTAACCAGGAGAAGTTGGTTTGCATAAGACATTTGCAGGAATGAGGGGGAAGGTGGTAAGAGGATCAGACTAATCTTTAGCACTCATAAATACTGCATAGACTGGAAGAAAAATTCAAATGTCTGTCTTCTCCTGAGCTCTTGTAATTTTCCTTTTATTTAATATGGATATAAGCCTGCGAAGCAGTTTAGAAATGAAAAAGGCAGAGCCTGATGGGGCCACTCAGCTCTTCCCCCACATCCTCTTCCCATATCATTCTCTGCCTGCTGGGCTCTTTGCAGGGTGTTTCTTGGGAACACAACAGTCTGAGGAAAGCAGCAGGTGCCACAGAATGTAGTCTGTCACCTCTTGAATTTGCTGTGTGGGCCATTTTGGCCCCATCTGTGGCAAGGAGCTGAATGTTTTAAAAAAGGGAACTCTTGGCTGGGTGCTGTAGTTCTGGTGCACTCGACAGCATGTGATAAGTGCTCTCCTGACTAGGTGTAGGAAATGTAAAAGGTGCAAGAATCAGTAGCCGAGTTTCTTGTTGCTGCCTGTAGTCTTTGTACCGGCCAACATTCTGAAAGCTTGCACAATCTTTGCTGGCCAATATTTTGGACATACTTTTAAAGATACCCTGACTGAAATCTGCACAAATTTTGTAAGTGATTCTTGTGTTTTCAAACTAGATGGCGAACTTCTACCACAAGTGGAGGGATCCTGACTGTGTCTATTGACAATCCAGGAGCAATCATAAGCCCAATGTGAGTTTTCAATTAATTTCTGAGTTGTTCTGAACATAAATGAAATTGGTTCTTTGAACCATTTAGTACGTTCCTTGCAGGTAGTGTTTCAGGTGACCTCAAAGTCACAACTTCTTGTGAAAGCTTTTAAGTCTGGTTCCCTTCTAAGTGTTTCTGAGCAGTGTTTGAATAATATTGCAGCTGGATTTCACACATCATCTCCCAGTTAGGAGCTTGATGTGCTATGTAGAGTGGAAGAGTGGTGGGCTGGTAGATTTTCATCTTGTCATTCCCTTCCAAATCAGGCCATGTCACACCTGCTTTCTACCTCTATCTGAGTAGAAATGAATGAACACCTGCTTGATGAGTGATGGTGACAGTTCCTCCCTGGTTCATAAAAATACTGCTGGACTTATGCTTAAAGAGAACATTGCTGTGTTTGAGAAGTTGATGACACTTGTTTATAGGTGGTATATTTTAAAAATGTCTTGAGTAGCATTTCCTTGGTAGCATTTTATCAGTAAGGAAGAGTGTACCAATTTTTATTTTTTGTATTTATAGGATTAATTAACCACAAATTACATGTTTGTCAGTAGAATTGCAGATAAAAAATAAGATGGTTTCCTGCTGGGACTCTTCCTGTCTGATAACAATAACAAATGGTCCCTTTTTTACTTCTGCTCGACTTACCTTCTTGAATTTGTGCCTTCTGGCTCTTCAGCCAGCCTGGTCAAATGGTTTGATGAAAAATTCATACCTCTATCAGCATTAAGGCTTTATTGCATAAAACACATGTTCATCATGTCCTTTGTAACATTCTTTTTCCACAGTTCCCAGAAGCTACGATTAACTCGTAGTCCTATGCCACCATTTCTGATGAAGAGGGACCAGTCTGAAGAGAAGAAGATACCAAAAGGGGTTCCATTGCAGTTTGATATAAATAGTGTTGGAAAACAGGTAAATGCAATTTTCCTCTCCTAACTCTGGAAGTAGTTTCAAGACCAATAAAAGCCAGTGAGGCACTTTCCTCCTAGACTCACAAGTGACAGAAAGAGAGAAATAGTGACTACTTCTTGTTTCCACTTCCAGTCTTTCCACTAACTCACTGTGTAACTTCAAGCAAGTAACTAAACTCACTGTTCCTGTTCTTCTAGTTCATGCCTTGCATGCCCACACTATTTAAATAGGATTTAAAATGTTGAATATTTCTAAAAGGCTTCTGGTGTTCTTGCTGTGCTTGCATCAGCAACTGTGAATAATTCAGGGATGAGCTGTTTTCAGCTGCATGACCTGCCTGGAAGCATGGCTACCGAATTCATGAGGCAACTTTTGCTGTCCATCTAGGAAAAAAAAATTAAATGTGATCATGTAAAGGCTTCAAAGATGAGCAATTTTTCACGAGTTTCATGAAGACAGGCAGCAATCCTAATGCTGTCATTGAAGGAATTCTTATAGGGTGAGAGTTAGATGCTGTTCTTGTAATCATCTCCTTAGTGCCAGCTGTAGAAAACTGCATGGAGTCAAGGCATTGATCTGCATTTGTTCCATCTAGGAATAAGACCTGTGTCAAAAATAGTCTACTACTGTAGTGTAAAATTAATCAAACTTCTGGATTAGACTCCAGCTTGCTGCCTTAGCTGAGTGAACTGGAAAATTGCATTAAAACAATGAAAATGTTGTATCTATTGAAGTTGCAAAGAATCTGTGTGAGGAAATGTGTACTTAAAGTTCCATATTTCAGTCTGTCTGTCCTCAGTTTAACTTAAAATATTTTGAGTAGGCTTTGAGTCTTGCATTATATACCATGTGTTCTTAATTCTCAAAATCCAAGCTCTTGATGTGTAGTCCAATCTGATTTTTAAATGGTGTGGGAAGTGACAAAAAATCCAAGTGAAGCAATTGAGGAGTCAAGTGATGATACAGACTGAAAAGTATTCTGTCTCCATTACTTTGATTAAATTAACCCAACACCTTTAAAGTTTTGGTGAAATTACTTTCTCTTTCAGACAGGGATGACGCTGAACGAACGCTTTGGGATCCTGAAGGAGCAGAGGACAGCACTATCTCAGAACAAAGGAAGCCGTTTTGTAACAGTGGGCTAACCTTGCAGATGGACTTGGGCACTGAGCCCACCTACCGAAGACCCTGAAAAAAAAGTGGGCAGAAGAATACAGCATGTGTCACTAGAATTCTCCAGACGTCTTGCTAAGATGGTGGCAGTACTATCTCTCTTTATTACTTTTACTTGGAATGGTAAAAGACTTTGATGCCCTGAGGGAGGAAAAGTGGAGAGAAACTGATCCAATGTAGTGGCACCATCACCTGGTTGGAAAAGATTCTGTTGCCCAGCTGAGTTCTTTGACCCTTCTGTTATGGTAAAGAGTGTTTAAATGTTTAATTAATTACAAACCCCATTTTAGGGTTTTTTAGGGGACTGCCTTTGAGCTCTCTTTCAGACTCCACTTTAGCACAGAGCCTCAGTCTGTGGATACTTGGGTAGCGATGTAGCGGCATTTTTCATGGGAGCATTGGTTCTGTACTTCTTTGTGCTTTTAAAGTTCCATTTTTTTCCTTTCTTGAAAACTGTTTTGCAGCCTCACGTTCTCAAATAAAGCTGTTAGCTGAGACCCAAATTTGTAACTGGGATGGAGACTATTCTACTCTTATCCTTAAAAGTGGTCCAGATCATATACCATATTGTACAAATACTGCAAAGACAGTGAGAGTCCTTTTTATTCCAATAAGCTCAACTTCATCCTCCTCCTCTGTAAATGGAGTTTATCTGTCTCCTTTTCTTCTTAAACTTTTGATTTTTATTTCTTTTTGAAAGGTTTTTCACAAACTTAATGCAATAATTTAATGTTTCTTAATAATTTGATAGGAAAAAGTATAGCACTTCACCCGGAAGTCATCAGTATGGTAGAGTTTCTTACCCTCACAGATGCAGGATTCTCATCCTACATATCTTGCCCAGAGGGTTTTCTCTAACTCTTAAAAACAGCTGGAGGCAAGCAATCTCATGGCACTTGTTTGTTTATACCAAAGAGAGGTTAAGAAGTGAAGCTCCTCCAAAGTGGGCAGATGTCTGGGAATTGTCTGAAACTGAGGAATGTTGCTGGAGGAAAGCTCTCAGTTCGGCAGCATGTGTAAGGCATTAGGCAGGAACATGGAGCCACCTGCTTTAAGCAAAGCTCTGTGCATCAGAATCTGCACAGTAACAACCGGGTATCCTCAGTCTATATAATCCCTAAAACTGAGGCACCTCTTCAGAATTGCTTCCAGACCTGGCACTGATGATCTTGGTACTGCTTGTTGGCAAGGAGGGTTAGGCACAGTCAGGTGGAGAGTGGCTGGCTTGCTGCATCTGGGAATGTTTATGGTGTTTGAAGCAGGTTTAACTTTTTCACATTCTTAAAAATTTACACTTGACAGAGTTGGTTTCCTTGCATTTTTATCTCAAATTCCAAGTTAACTAGCATATACTGGCAACTTCAACCTTGAAGAGCACTTGACAGCAGAAGGGCTTTTTTTTTTTGTTTTTGTATAGTTTTGAAGTCAGAGTGCATTCTGATGTTAAATAGGACTTAAACTCTGATTTTTAATGTTGAAAAATATACCTTAGCAGAAGCAAACTAAATGTAATGGTGTTAAGGTTTCTTTCTCAATTACTAGTAGGATTTTTTTTAATTGATAAATGTCCCACTGTTAGAATTTGAGTAGGTAAAGTGTAGTCAGTCATCCTGTTTCAGTGTATGTTTTCCATGTGCCAGGATGCAACAAAAAAAACCCTTTTGCATCAGCCTAGATGCAAGACATTGATGCAGTGCATCAAAAGTGCTAGTTTGTATTTAATGAGAAGATGCTTTACACTGTACCTTTTGGTATTTTTTGGAGAAGTTATTACATTTGATCTATTCTGAAGCTGTTAATTTTTTTTAAAATAAAAAGTTACAGGTTTCATAGTGTCTTGTTCCTGTTATAACCACCTGAGCAATATACTGGTTATGCGAATTTTCTGATTCTTGTTGATCAAATTCTTACTAAATATTCTGAAGAACACAGTAGAAAGCAACCTAACTTAAAAGAGGGCTCACACTCCTTGCCCAGCTTATTACTTTGGCAAGGGAGTACTTACTGGAGTGGCACTGTAGAGGCTCACTTGTATGTGAATGTGTCAGCTACTAATTAACGTTTCAGTAGCACTGCCTAATTTAGTGGTTCGGTGTGATGAGAGTACCGGGTATGTCAGCCCAGGCGCCGATTGTTGCTGTGACAACAGAATCGCTGTCACCAACACCTTGTGCTGCAGGAACAGCCCGAGCAGCTTCCGCGGGAGTGCCGAGCTGTGCCAGCAGGAGGCACAAACAGTGGAAATGCTATTAATTGTCAATGCGGGACAAAATACTGCCTCTAAATATATTTGATAAGGTGTTAAATATCGTGACTGTCTTGTTACTTGATTGTTGACAGCCTTTGTTGTTCATTACCAGCTGCAGCATCAGGTGCGTTCAGTGGAAGCAGCGGGTCAAGATGGCATTCATTAAGATGTCACAAAGGGTGTGGCCTTTTAATATCATCAACGCTTAAGTTAAAAAACGCGAAGCAGTTGTTACATTTCCCGCTCAGCGGGGCTCTGTGCGCTCAGCCCTTGTTTTGCCGCCGGCGGGGGCGCGGTGCCCCGCGGCTGCGGGGGATGCTCTCGCAGGAGGCAGCCCGTGCCCCCCGCCCGTGCCCCGTGCCCGTGCCCCAGCCCGTGCCCCCCGCCCGTGCCCCCGCCCGTGTCCGTGCCCGTGCCCCCCGCCCGTGCCCGTGCCCCGTGCCCGTGCCCGTGCCCAGCCCGTGCCCGTGCCCCAGCCCGTGCCCCGTGCCCGTGCCCCGTGCCCCCGCCCGTGCCGGGTCGCTGTCAGCTGTAGCCGTCCCAGCAGGTGTGCGGCCGCGCCCGCTCCGGCCGCCCGCGGGGCCCGCGCGCTCCGGGGCCGCCGGGCGGCGGCCGCGCATGCGCCCCCGCCGCGCGCTCTGGCATGCGCTGTCCGGCCGGGCTGTGGCGGGGAAATGGCGGCGCCGGAGGGCGGCTCTGCCGCGATGCCCGCGGCTTGTCCCGCTCCGCCCGGTGCCTCGGCTCCCGGCTCTTGGAGCCGCTCCTTGGACCGAGCCCTAGAAGAAGCGGCGGTCAGCGGGACCCTCAGTTTGAGCGGCAGGAAGCTCCGGGACTATCCGCGGGCCAGCGCCGCCAACCACGATCTCAGCGACACCACCCAGGCTGGTGAGGGACAGGGCGTGAGGGGGCGAGGCAGCGGGGAAGGGGCTCGGGGAGCCAGGCTGCCCTGCCAGCCTCCCGCTCGGGACTGAGGCCGTGCTGACCAGCTCGCTGTCTCTTCGTTACATTGAAGCTGGTTTCACCTCCTCCCTTCGCTCTCCGCCCTTCCTCTCCTCGGCGGAGGCAGGATGGAGAAGCTGTGGCAGGGCTCTTCCTCTGCCCGTCTGATGAGATCTCTTCCATTTGTAGGGGGTTTGTTTCTTTATCGTCTCTGCTGTAAAATCTTTCCCTTATGGGGAATCGTTTTAAAGAGCGTTGTGGGGTTTTTCTCAGTATCGCCGCTTTTTGCTGTGGTTTTAGCCAGTCTTGTTCTTGCTCTGATACATCTATATATGTGTGTATATGAACATACGTATGCACCCTCACTATCTCTCATCTTGTCCTGCTGACACAGGAAAGCAGCTTTCCAAGAAGGGCTGTCAGGTGTGTGTATGCTAAATAAACTATTTCTTATAAGCTCTTATGCTTCTATTATTATAATCTCAAACAGCCATTAGAAGATATGAAAGATGCTGTGAATATATCACAGCCCTTTTCTTTTTTTTCCCTTGTATATCATGGATTTAAGGATATTGAAGTTTATTAATTACTTTACACTGTACAGTAAGTAATAGGGCTTTTGTCTTCTCTGTTCCATCAATGTATTCATAAGAATAGACTAAAAAGCATATACTTTGACTGTAAGTACCTTGATCAGAAGTGAAAACACATCTGTGTTTGCATCTTACTGTACTAGAGAGATGAGACTTGGGAAAATGAGAGTTTGTGCAGGATGTAGAAATCTTTTAATACATGATCTAGATCTGATTAAAATTTTTTTGATTGTGCAGTTGTGTAAGTGAAATCAAAGTAACTTGAAGAGGTGTCAGCAGGCCATCTCTTTATAGCTTTTGAAATCTAGTAATTTAGACTTTTTAGTATTGAGGTATAGCTTGAAAGCTTAGAAATAAGCTTCCAACATCACTTTTTCTCAAGTTACCTGTTTGTTAGTAAGTGTGCTGGTTACACTATCAGTTAAGTAATTCAGAATGGAACCTTCTTAAAAATTGTCTTGACCTCATACACTGTCGTGTAACATCCTAGTTATGCAAAAATCTGTCACTAAAAAGAAAACTCATGAAAACTCAAGCAAACCTTAAGACAACAGTGGTTTGCTTGTCTTTAACACATCTATACATAGAAAACACTTCTTGTTGGGATATAAATGTTTGGGGTGTTTTTTGTTTCATTTGTACAAGTGCATTACACAATGAATGTGTAGTGGACTAATCTGTAAGCAAATGCAGCATACACATTTGTGAGGGGTTTGGGCTTTTTGTTTATAACACTATTCATTTACTGTACTCTTAAACAATTTGTGGGAATTCTTGTTCCCACCAAGGTTCCCATCTATTGTGATGAATATTTGCATTGTAGTTGTTCAAGAAGCATTAAATGCTAATAAGCAGCAGTGCATGCCATACACTTTTGTGCATTTATCATCACAATGAACCTTAGAAAAAAGCTAGAACTGTTCTTAAGTTGTAAAAAGCAAAGATTATTGAGTGTGTGGGGGGGACATGTATTCTGTTTAATTCTCTGTTTTGAAGGCTGCTGTGAATAACTTCATCTTGTGCTTTTTTTTTCATGTGGTCTGGTCTATGACTGTTTTGTTTTGAATAACGCTGTGCACAGTTTTGTTCATGGGTGACTTAAAATTATTTTGTATGGAACTAGCCACAAATAATATGATACAATGTATTTGTGTGTCAGGAGTTTTAGACACTAAAAGTAAACACTTTAAACAACACCCAGCGCGGTGGGCTCCCGAAGAGCCTTCCTCCATGATGTACCACAGACTCCAAGCACATGAGATGCTGCATGTTTGTGTTTCATAAAAATGACTGGAATTGCTCCCAAATTACAAATTCAGTTAAAAAAGTGAAGATGAAACAACGATGTGCAAACCTTCCTCCTCATGTGCCTGGACAGACACCTCTCTAGTGTGCATCATTTACTGATACAGCTCATTCCCATTCTTGTAGCAATAAAAGTAGCTGCATGTCAGTGTAACCACATTGATGAGGTGGGAATGAATCACATCCCTCGTTAACGTAACTACTCTGCCGAAAACCAGGATCCCACACTGCCTGAAGCCCTAACAGAGCTATTGGCCTTGCCTGGGAGCTGCTCTCAGCAGGTGAACCAGCAGAGTGGGTCAGTAGGAACAGGGTGTTAGAGATCAGAGGGTGATCAAGTTTAGTTGGGTGCTCTGTGCGGATTTTGAGCTTGATGGTGGGTGATGTCAGCCATGAGGTGCATTTCCAGATACTAAATCAATGGGAAGATCACATTTCTTTGGACCTTTTATGGGTTCAGATTTGACTGATACTAATCCTGGTGCTTAAGCTGTAATAGCTTCTAGGTACCATTCTTAAATGGTAAACCAGAGCAGCAAAACTGGGTCAGGTTTGCTGCACTTTATTTTTGAACTTGATACAGTATTTCTTTTAGGTGGAAAAATTAAGTTCCTCATTAATAATTTTCTTCAGTCTCTAAATTTTTCACTGGAAAGTGGATTGTCTAGTCATGTCAGAGCCTTGGCTGCTTCTGGGCACTGCTGTCTTCCAGATGATGAAAATCCATGTGTGCCTTTTTAAACCAAGATCAGTGCTCAAGGTTACTTTCAGAACTGAGCATATAACTTCAGCAAGCAGTAAGCAGTAGTGAGTTTCTAGTTGTTTTGTACTTTGGCTGGAATTAAGATCATATATAAAATCAAATTGAAGATGGGATAGTCTGTGCTGGAAAGCTTTGGCATGGATTAGCAAGAAGGTGACTCCCTAGTGTGCAATGCAGTCGCCCATCTCAGGCTTTCATATGTGAGGGATGGACAAGAAATGCAGTGTAGTAGTGGCTAATAACTTAGATACTGAAAGGGTATCTCATTCCTTTATATTCCTCCCTCACAGCTTAATTGGACTTTTAGGAAGTGACTCAGGTTTACAAAGATCATTGATGGTGAGGAATGAGCAAGCTTCTTCATTATCGGATGAAGGATATACTTTCATACTTTTTCTTTTCAACATTTTTTTTAATCAACATTCGTTATCTGTTCCCATTTTATGTGAATTACAACCCATTTGTTCATCCTGCTCATGTTCTTGACCACAGAATAGGAAAAAGGACTATAAACCACTTGAGTTAAATGTGAAAGGAAGCACAGTTGCATTTTGCCAGCTTTAATGTAGATTCTGATGTCATTATTTGACAGCTTTCCCAGTGGCCTAAAGCATACATTGAGCAGAAAAGTTATTTGTCAAACCCTCCATGACAGCTGTAATTACTTAAACCACTCACTGGCTCCGTTTTTAAAGGAGAAGATGGGAATATGTGGGTTTATGCAATAAAAGAAATGTCCATTGTATGGAAATTGAGTAAGATAATTACATGCAGCTCACTATGTCTCGTTTCTGGAATATATTAGTAGTAAAAAAGGATAGAAGGACTCTGAACAGGAAGAATAAAATGGTCTGCTGTGCCTTTTCAATGGCTTTGCCAGTAAGGCATCTCTGTAGTTTTGTTCTTACTAGCTCTCCATAGAAATGGTAAAATCTGACCATAGTATCAGTAAAATTTCTATCTGCCAAGTGCTTGCATGCATCTAGAAGGACTGCAGTGAGTATGTGAGTATTCTGCAGTAAAGGGTCTCACTGGTGCTTTTCATTCCTGCCAGAAGTTCAGTTGATACTGCCTAATGAAATGTAAAATGCCTTGAGAGGCATAGCATGGCTCAGATGGCAGTGGCTCTGTTACCCAAACATTTGTTCTTAAAGACACAACAGCACAGTCAAAACCAGCCTAAAAAGTTAGTTTTGTGTTTTTTTTAATTTTTTTGGGCTACCATATTTTGACTGTGAACTTATTGTGATCTGTAAGGTAGCTTGGAAGAAATTTGGATTATCGTTTGTTCAAATCTCAGACTATTTGTCAGCAGAGTTTACAGTTTTGATATTTAGATTATCTAAGGTTTTAATATTAAAACCCAAACCCTAATATGTCAATAGGGTCATTCAGAGTCTTATGATTGCATTTGTGTCCTTGTCTCTACCCTTACCAAGACCCAAAGAGAAATGCCCTGTCCAGAGGTTCTAGTAGCTGTAGGAGTGAGAGGGAGAGAGGATCACAACCCTTCCCCTGACTTTGGACACTAATCCAGCTTGTTCCATTCTGCTGCATTTTTTTGCCTTAGCTCCTACTTGTATCAGTCCTTGTTTAATTTGATTATTGCTCCCTTTTGTTTTTGTCCTTGTTGTGTTTCTCTTATTGGGAAGTCTTGATCTTGTGTGGTCCGTGCATAAATACTGGCAATTCTTGGGCTAATGGAGTTGTCTGAGAGTGGTGCCTTGGTAAATTACAGAATTGAGGTCAGTTCTCTGGCTTTTTTTGTTACCCTGAAAACATGGAGAGCAGTAGACTGGTAGTTTATAGTTCTTATTTGTTGGATGTGTTGGGTCTGGATGGAGACCTGAGGGCTGCAGTAATGCTCAGCTGTTCTTGGCACACAGGAAGTCTTTTTGCCTAACGTTTTATTGCAACTGGGAAATTGCAATCTGAGCTTGTAGTTTCTAATCCTTGTGGCAATAAAAGCAATACTTGACATTCAGAATGCCTTTGTTTAGTGAGTTTATCTTTTAAAACAAACAATAAAGTCCCACTATCAAATTTTACTACCAGTGAGCTCTTGTAAGTAGCATTCAGTGGTGTTGCACGTGTTTCTAGTTACTTCCCTAGTTTTCTCCTTTCTTGACTCCATCGTGGTCAGATATAATTTTTTTTAATACTGTCCTGTCAGCATATGCCCTTGTAGTTATATTTTTGGAGATAACTGTACCTACATAGGGATTCATAGTTGAATATATTGAGCACTGCAGTCGCATGAAGGACAAATTAGAATTTAGGGAAAAAAGGAAATGTCTGTGTTTTTTCATGGTATTTCCAGCCTTGTTCTCCCGTGGTTGTACCTGTGCTTGGAGGTAGAAAATTTGTCCTGGTTAAATACTCCCTGAAGACCATCATAAATACACAGCCTGATGTGATCCAAGTTCTGTGCTGATGCCAAAAGGGAAAGTTCTGTCTTCATCTCCTGATACACAGTCGACACCAGCAATCCTAGTGCCTTCCAGCAAGCTGTTTCATACTTGTCTGGCTGAAATTCCAGCCAATAATTACTTGTATCAAATCCTTGGACCACTCACTGCATTTTTACCTGTGTGTGAATGCCAGCAAACGGAAAGGATGGAAGCACTGCATGGATGATGAGAATGAGAGGGTCTGTTTTGGCAGATGTGTTAGCTTAAATTGACTCGCACCAATTGTGAAATCACACCTTAACTCTGTTTTGTAATGTTTTACCACTGACCTGCTGTCAATTTGGTAATCATTTTCTGTCAAATAATGTGCTGGCCTTTGACTCCATGAGCATAAGAAATTTTTATTCTACAATATGGCTTATAGAGTTGAATTTCATTCATTGAAACTTTCCTACTGATAGATTTGGCTCTTGTGCATCCATTTGGCAAAATGCATTGTTTTATGTAAGTAGTTTTAGACTGATGGTTCAGGTTTACAATGCAGTAGATGTAATTAGTTTATTCAGCAGAAGAACCAGCAGTAAAGAATTAGTTAAAACAAACATTGCAAATTATGTAGCATGTGTTAAAAATAAAATTACATGGTAGCTAACACAAATGCTATAACTCAATTCAAGGGTTCTTCTTTCTGTAATAACTAATCAGGCTTGGATCTCATGGTTTCTGATGTCGGCCAAGCAGCTTGAATGAATTGTACTTGTTTATTCATCTGAAGCCATGGGCTGTGCAGGGTGCTTTCTTCTCCATCTGCTGTGTCCCTCTCTCTGGAGTGGTGGGAATCCATTCATGTTAGAAAGTCTTATGGTTTGATTTATCAGAGCATCAGAGTTAAAAGTATTGCCTCAAATCTCTGAATTACAGATACTTAGAGAAGATGCAAAGGGTACAACATTGTGGTTTTTTCTTTATAGGATTGGTGTGCCTAAGTTAGTACTTCTGTATAAGTGAAGGAAGAGGGTTTAATGTTTTAGCTTGAAGTCCCCAGAACTGTCCCAGTAGTCCTTGACTTTGGCCTCACTTCCAATTCTGCACTACAAACTGCTGCTGCCTCTGACAGCCCACGTGTCTTTCTGGAGTCAGGAGTCTTTGTTCTCTTCTAGCTGATAATGTTACTGATTTGAAAGTTAGAGTATTTACACTCACAGCCTTCTCCCAATGAGCTTCAGGCACTCCAAAATGAGAATATGCCAAAACCCCCCAACTTGCTCTGCAGCCCAGGTGTTGTCTGCTGGAACATACGGTTTGTAACCATAATGAGCTCTGTGCAGAGGGCAGGAGGATTAGGGACCATCTATTCAGTTCCACCCACCACCCCCACGTTGTTCAGTGACCCATGTGAATTTTAGTCTCTTTATTCAGCTTATTGTTGAAACTTAGCTTTGAATACAGAAACGTGTTATTGTTGCCTTGGGCTTTTGGGTAGTGCTCCAGACTATTGAAAAGTTTTCAAACACTATTTTTCATATAATCTCTGTGCAGTGAAGCATGGTAGTGTTCCTGCTTTTTATATATATGAAGCTTGGAATGGTACAAGGTTTGAAAGCATCTGCTGATCTGGGGTACCAAAATTTAAAATACTTAGTGCCTGAACTTACAGGCATTATTTTTAAATGTAGCTTTTAATAACTTCAGATGCCTTGGTGGCTCCTCAGAAATACTGGGAGTCAAGCCCAACAACTAGAAAAAAATGTGATTAATTGCTATATTTTCGAAAGATTAGTTTAGAAAATTTGGTTAGTATTATGAAGGAAATATATGGCACTGACAGTACACAATCTATTTTTCCAAAGCAGTGTTCACTACCTTCAGGTTAACATCCCTTTTACTATGTGTAATACCCTGGGTTTTTTCCCCTAATGGTTTTTCAACAGCACTCTCTTTTATAAGACTTTGATTGTGATCAATCCTGATTCTTACAGTAGTTTCCTCTTGTCTGAAAAAGTCTATTTGAAGAGAAAGATTTTGAAGAAGAATGAAAAGTGGTATGTGGTTTTTAATTAAAGACATGTGGACAGTAGATATGCACAGGAAATGAGCAATTAAAGTTCTGTGGGCATCTCTGATGATAGACTTTATCGTCTTTGTCCTTGATTTAGCAGTGTTACATAAGTTTTTAACTGAGTTTTCTCTGTACAAAGTATCAGTGTGTTTTCCAGGTTGCTTTCCTGATGCTGAATTCTAAATTCAGACTGAGTTTTAGTCAGAGATGAAGTCTGAATTTTCTAGAATGGTTAAGTGGAATAAAGCTGGCATCAGCACAGTTCAAACCTTTACGTTTCTCTTACGTGAGCCAGCAAGATAGCAGGAGGTTGTCATTCCCTGGAACCTGTCTGTAGGGGGGATGCTCTACTTCCAGGTTGTACAGATGTTTGAGAGCAGAGGGGATGGTTTGAGCAGATCTTAGGCTCTGTGCTTGGCTGTTCTAGAGGCGATTATGTTCTACACAGGTTTTGTTCTCAGCAATGTTTGTTATCTCAGTTCTGTCTCTTCTGCCCTCATTTTTTTCCATCTCCTTTATCCTGACTTCCATTCTTAACACTTTCTTCTTTTCTTGTTAATCTTGCCTGGTCTCAAATGCCTCTCTCATCACCAACTCCAGTCTTCTCATCCAAGTTGTTAACGTCATAAAAAGAGGAATAACTGGTATCTTAACATTTGGTAGGAAATACCTTTTAAATCCAATCAGAAAATTAATTTTAGGTTGTTTATGAGACAAGTAATAATTTGAACGTGCTTAATTCATGATTACTATAATTTATGGTCACATATATTACCCTTTAGTTCAGTCATAGACCAAGGCTTTTGGTCTCTGAGTTGGTGTCAGTCACGCTGTTCTCAGGGAGTCACTGAGCACAATAATGGCAGGACAATTAGGAGCTTGTCATTATATTGGTCCCAAGCTCAGCTATGGAATAAATGCTTTTGTAGAGGGACACAGCTGAATGTGCTTATGAGCCATAAAATATCTGCTATTTCCTTTCATTCTGCTGGCTTGCAAAGGACTGGGGAGATTTGTGCTTAGCAAGGTAAAAAAATTATCTTTGGAACCCATCTATGCTAAAACAGCAGGTCAGCCTTTGGAGCTGTAAAAACTTACTGCAAATATTCAGATGTTAGATAGTTCATGGCTCTGTTCTGCTGGGTGCTGATTGTGTCACATCATTCAGGGATGGCTGTGTGGCAGAAGATTGTTATAATCACCATCAAAAGTTAGTGTGGAAATCCCAGGAGCTCCACTGTTGGTAACAGTCATCAAACCTTCACTGGTGATTAGCTCAGAACTGGAGTTGTGTTCTGAGCGTGGGGAAGGAAATCAAACACACACACATTTCTATGGCTCATGATCTGGCTGTGAATTATGTAATTGAGTAATACAGATGTGTTATTTTAAACATCTGCCATCTCTGCTTTCACAAATACAGTAAAATGAGAAATGCATCTGTTAGGTTCTTTTATCAGCATTATTACACTGCAGTTTCTGTTCACAGCCCCTGTATTGCCCTGTAGTGGTTAAGAAATAATGTGGAAATTCCATTTGAAAAACATGTTATCAGTTTGAAACTAGACTGCCTAAGTAGCTTTCTACATATAAATAAAATTAAATATTATTCAGTTCATATTCCTTTCATTTAAAACACTTTTTTTCCTCTTTGGATACATAAAACAAAGGCAAAAATACAGTTTTTCATCAATAATGCAGTTGTCCCAGTGCTCCCAGATATGCAGTATATAAATGGAAGAAAAACTAACAGTTTTAATAATGACTGTTATTATTTCTGTCTAATAAGGTTTTCAGACAGAAATGTGATTTTTTTAAAAACCCTAACTTTAACTGTATCCTTGCCATATGATACTGTTCTTTTCAATTCTTGGCCATGCTGAAAATGTTATAAATAGTAATACAAGGGTTTTTAGAAGCTGTATGAGTGGATTCTGGGATAACTCAAATGAGGCATTTTTCTTTCTGTTTTGGGGAAGTGGTTTCCTCTTCTAATGACTGTCTACAGCACATGTCCCTGGGGCTTTCTCAGTATAGTACAGAGAAATGTGTCTGGTACCTGTCAATTGTTAGGGATAACAGAAGCAAACAAACAAAAAGACCTCTGAGTAGAACCCTGAGATTTTCGGTTCTCTGGTGTGTGGGCTGGCTGCCGCTTCACCCTTGGGGAAGCACTTTATATTTCTGTTTTCCTCAGCTGGAGGTGTTTCAATCTGCTGGACACAGGTGTCTGGTTTTAAATCATATTAGAAGAAAGTGTGTTCATACTCATAGTGTGCTTTTTAGACTCGCCTGTTCAATTTCCATTCTGGTCTGGACCATAAAGAAATCCTATCACTGCATTTCCCAACTCTTTGTATCTTGCTTTCTCTGTTTTGTGTGGCACATTCTGCTTCCTTCCTGTGTGCGCCATGACACATCCTTATGTCAGAGGCATTTAGAGAAGAACTTCCTTGGTGTTTCGTTTTACTTCTCAGGAAAAAGCATGTAATTTTAAAGCTGGAAAGCATAGTTTGTGCTACATGAAGAGAGGAGGAAGAAAGAAATTATAAGCCATCCATTTTATGTGGGGGACTTTTTTCAATCTCATTTCAAGTTTTATATCGCATATAAGTGAATTCATTGAAACAGATTTTTCATATGCCTTTGTACTTTATTTCCATGCCAGATGATTTGAAGCTATGTGACTACATTACATAATGCCATAAAATTGCACATTGTGCAGAAGAGTCATTCTGGGTGGAATGTTGGTATTAATTTTTTTAGGCGATGTCAAACTCTAGTGGCAAACTTTAATTATGATTTTTTTTGTCAGTTTATGGCAATTTGCTTTATGATCCTGCCACTCTTGCTATCCTACTCTGCATCAGTGAAATGCAGTGCTCTCTATTATTTTTATGTAGTATTTCTTGTCACAGTTACACCAGTGGTTTCTTCCTTGGCTGTAGGTGCTGTTCAAATAAAAAAAATCTTGTTTGTTAAATTCTATCAGGAGAAGTACAAACTAAAATAGTTTTATTTTTAAATATAGTTTGTGGTGAGAGTTTTTACAAGTTTCTCGTTCTTTCTTTATAGTGGCCAGGGAGTTTTATTTTACTTCTATTAGAGGTAGAGATGCATTTCTGTTCCTCTGCTGTTCTCTGAATAGATTTTCTTCACCATATTGTGGTTCCAGTAATGAACTCAGTATTACTTTCAGGGCAAGAGAAATACTCTGTACTGCCACTATTGCGAGTACTTTATCATAATTTTTGTTTTATATAACTTCAAATACCCTGTTTGACTCACATTTTCCTACCCTTCTTTTTTTTTTTTTATCACTTCCATATTTATACTAAAGTTAGATGATTCTTTTAATACTGTGCCATTTTTATAATGTTATTCAAATATTGCATATCAGGGCCAATTATTTTCAGTGTATAACCAGCCCTTCACAATTTGCTGTGAGTGGTTCAATGGCTTGTTTGCTATTTAGTGAATATCAAATCTGTAATTTCAAGACTCTAAAGTTTCCCAGTACCCTTGTTGCATCAAAACCCTTCCCTCTTATCTCCCCACAGCCTGTGCACACTTTAAGAAGTTGTTAAAGCTGAATTATTTCCATTAAGTTTATTGACTAAAATCCAGGGAGTGAGTTTAGCACTGGGACTATTTTCTGTTGTTTGGGGTTAGATTTTTTGGAATTTTTCTGCAGTCTCTGACTATTAATTTGCCTCCTGTTCACCCAAGGTGGAGGCTGTTGACCCTCTCTGTACCCAAGCCTGTTATTCTAGTCAGGCTGTCAGGAAAGGTAAGCGGATTGAAGAAATATCAAATGTATGTTTTAACAATACTCATAAGTTTTGATAGGAAAAAATAATAGATGGATCCAGAGGTTTGCACATGGATTTACAATCTGGCAGTAGTTAAGCTCCATTTTCAAAGTTTTCTTAATGTGTTTTGCTTTAAATTGGTGTTTTTAAAAGTTAATTTTTTTTTTGGTTGGGTGATTCCCTTTGTACCTGAAGGAACTTTATCTAAGGGGCTGGGGGGATGAGTTCATTTACTGCACACTTCCCTCACTGCTAACTTTGTGAAGCAGTCTTGGAAAATGAAACCCTGCTCTGCTGGAACTCAGTCAAGTATTTCAGGAGCAGCGGGCAGAAGGCAGTGTCGCATTGCCGAGGAGCAGTGAATGCTCTCACACATCTCGAGTGTCCTGCCTGTGGCCCTGTGCTAGCAGGGGGGAGGCAGTTTCTCTGTAACTTGGAGATTTTTCTGCTTGAAATTCTTACATGCTTTCAAATGAACACTTCTTAAATTACAGTTTTATATACATGTTCGGCTAAAAATACCAGCAATTGAAATAGTCATTATGAAATGGAATAATAGAGATCTCTGGAAGTGGAATTCTCATCATTGTTGTGCAGTGTGGGCAGTGGCTCCACAGCTTCTCTTCTGTGGCTCAGTGTTTGTCACGAATTCTCCTAGCAAGGCAAAAAGCTTTCATTTTCCTCAGTTTGCACTGAGCTGGTATAGATAAAAGTTGTCACATGCAGAAAACTGTTTCACTGAAGGAGCCTGAGGGATAGAACAACCAGCCAAAAATTTCAAAGTGACTGCTGGAGTTTTCAGATTAATTTTCATCACAGCTTCTTAAGAGCAATGTGTAGTGTTAAACCTCAACTTAAGTATTTCCCTGAAGTGGAATCAGTTTGGTTTGAATTTGAAAAAAAAAAAAAATCATTTATGGTCAGATGAGTTTGAATTTTGTTTTATAATTTTTAAGTCCCAAGTTTAATATGTTTGCATCCAGCATTCATAGTGTTAATTTTCTTTTGTGAAAAGTTCACCTTAGATACTAATACGAATCTTTTTGACAGCCTTGCTACTAGTTATTAGCAAGCTTAGCTTTTTTTTTTTTTAAAAAAAGTGAAAATGTATGGAATGGTAACCACCAGTCCTGTAGCCCTTGATCTCTGGTAATGTCTGCATGGTGTGTTTTTGACTGTAGGTGACTTTTATGGTTTCCAGATTCAAAATTTATTTCCTATTTTAAACATATGTTTTGGCAATTGCTGCCATTTATCTCTTCATTTGGCTTTTCTCTCTGATACAGGATATTTTCCATGCATATCCTATACTGTTATTTTATTTCTTGACATTAAAATGGCTTGTACTGCACAGATGACTTTGTAAGACTCCAGCTCTCTTTCTAGAATTCTGGCAATAATTGTCCTATTGAAATTGAAACACTGCTTGTGTAAAATGTAACAGGCTTTTTTTGTTAGGGATGATGTCATCAAGAGAGATGGCCTCAAGGAGCCATTAAAAGAACATAGAACTTTTGACTGTTGGACTTTATTGACTTTTCTCCTCAGTAAAATACAGTTCTGCGGAAGATGGATCAGTGTCTGCAGTGGTATGAGACATTTGGTGACTTTACTGTGCAGTGTGATGAAGCTGTATCTGAGTGCCATAAATACAGAGGCACTCTATTAAGAGTGTCAGAGAAATGCAGTAATAACAGGCATAAAATTTTATAGAAATGCTTGCCTTTCCCTGAAAGTAATTGGCCTTTTTATGTGAAATTACTCTCTTTGCTTTTTAGGACCTTTGAATTTTCAGTTCTGGTTTGTTTCTAACTCTTCCCCTAAGACAATTTGAAATGTATTCACAGCTAGCATTTTTTTTTTCTCTATTGTCTGTCTATCTATTGCAGACTTCATTCTGTCATTCTTTTTAAACTGTTGTGGAAAAAAGGGTGTATAGTAATACATTTTAAACTGATTGGTGAAATATAGGGAGGGAATATGCAGAATTAATGTGAGAATAGGTAAATAGCAGCTGTTAAATTAGCTGATATATTTGATGTGAAAATGCTTGTAGGTGGAGAATTTTATGTCCAGTACTAAGATGAATTGAAGCTTTTAGTAAAATAAATAGATGAATGGTGGAAATAAGAAGTCTTTGTTACTTTTATTTTATGGTTCCAGCCTTCTGATTGACACATTCCTCCTGCTTTTCATGGAGAACATGGCAGGTTCTCCTTCCCCAAGTTACAGTTTGCTCACAGAGCCATTAGAATGGCTGAATAAATGAGAGATTTTACTGGTTGAGGTGAAAGCCAGGGCAGAACATTCAGCAAAATGACAGTACCACACAATCTTGCTCACTCATGAGCTCTTCAGGTGTGACCCATAGCCATGAACAGATTGTCGAGGGTCGTTTATCACTGCAGTTGAAGCACCTGGGATGCCTGAACTGGGTGTGAAAGGGGCAGCTTGGACAGTGTCAGTGTATTCAGAAGGCACTGTGCTGCCTCACAGGGTGTTTCTAGCCTGGCTCAGTCCTTCCTAGAGCTCCTTGGCACCCTTCTGTCAGCAGTGTCATTGCCTATGACTGTACACTCTCTGCATTAGGTTTTATATTAACATGTGATACTGCTCTGTCCTGCTTACCTGACCCTTCCTTCTCCTCCCTTCTATGAATAACTGAAGGTTGGCTGTGGATTTTAACCTACAGATTATGATATCTAGCCTAGTATCTGAAATGGAAGTATCTTATCATGGAATGGAGGAATTAATATTTATCATATTCTTGATTTCCTGTCTTTTTTTTGTGAGAAGCTGTATGTGCAGCATAGTTTCTTGGCAGGAGTCTTTTCTGTTTTTCATATCTGCTTCTGTACATTGCCTTTCTCATACTTCATGCCCCATGTTCTCCATGTAAAATTGGAAAAGAAAGAGAAATGGATTTGAGGAGATGATAATGTGTGTGAAGAGCTTGGAAGTCCTCTGAGTGCTTACTGACCAGTCTCTGGACCATGAGAAAAATGTGGCACTTTTAACTTGTAGAAGCAAGGAAATGTAAAGTTGCCCCATAGAACACGGAGTCTTCTCTTCTCTCGCTGAGAGCAGCCATCTCCCTGTTCCACTGCTCAGCCCTTGCTCTGGAGGTGGCACTGTGCACAGTGTCCTGTACTGAGTGTATCTTTGAATACAGCTTACCATGATGTGAGGACAAACATAACAACATCAGCAAGCTTTTAATTAAAAACAAGATAAAAAATACATATTAAATGACTTGACTTCCAAATTCAGCATTCCAGTTCAAGCCTGCAAAAGAATGTCTTCAGCTGAACTTTTTTACAGCCCTTTGCCACATTTGTTCCTGTTTCTGCATGGCAGCTCAACTCCCCTCTGCACTACAGACCAGATCACTAAGAACAAGGTGCTGTAAGTTACAAACTGACAGCCAGGTTAGTTCTGCCCCTGTGGACATGACAAGTTATACTCAAGTCTTGGGCCATCATTAGTCTTGAAGTATTCATGGGAAAGTGAAGACATGTCAAGAGAAAATGGTGAATTCTTTCCCGACTGGGAGAATCCATAGAAGGGAGGTATGTTGATATTTTTGGAGGGAGTACGTCCATATACTGGTATTTATTCTCCATGGTCCTGAGTGTGAGAACTGAGAAAAGCAGATTTCTTAGATAAAGATAGATGATGAAGAAATACAGAAGAGGTAGATTTTGTTTTGTGTATGCTGGGAACCAAAGCAGCAAATTTGAACCATGTAATAATGATTCTAAGTGATGGCTTGCAGTGAGACATTTACAAAATGAGCTTAGTCTCCTTTGTTTTAGCCAAGATGGTTGCATAATGCTACAAGGAATGGAATGCTTAAGTAATGAAGACTTTGATCTGATTCAATTCAAAGTAATATCTGCTTAGAAAATCTTGATGAAAGATTTTCTTTCAAATGTTGTTTTCTTACTTCTCTTTTTCTCAACTGTTAAAGCAAGACTTCAACTTGTTTGTCAGTGTGCTGATAACAGCTAATTTACGGAAACTGTGCTGCCAAGGGAAGTCACTGCCCTCATGTATCCACCAGAGACACAGTTCATGTAAGTCCTTCCCAAGTTAGCTTCAGGCAAAATTTGCAAGAGTAGTTTAAACAGCTTCAAAAATCATGTGAGCTAACTTGACGGTTTTTCTGCCTGATGTGAACTGGGAAATGCTCACACAAGCATTGCAGAATGAGTAGCTTAAAGCAAAGGGCTGGTAGGGAGTACCCAAGAGATGGGATAATTTTAAACCAGTAAAGTTGGATCCCAGAGGGTGGGGTTCTATCTCCAAGGCTTTCACATATCATTTAAAATGTCTTTGTTACACTGTATAAAAGGCTAGACATGATGGTTTCGTGCTATGATTCGACTTTTTTCTTTTTGAGTTTTAAATCAACAAGGAGTAGGTTTGGTTTGAACCCGAACAGCTTCTTTTAAGGTGTGTATGCTCCCATACCAGCTCTGTAGGTGTAGTCCAAAGGCTGCTTTCTTTAGAGGTAAATACTGTGTCTGTGTTTCTGCATAAAAGCAGAGGGACCTTCAGTGCAGCTGGACAATGAGGAACTCAGCTTCCCTGATTTATCCAGCCTTGGTGAGCTGGAGACTCCCATTCAATTACTGAGTGATAGATATTTTACAACATTGCTTCTCCAATTTTGACTTAGTTTAGTTTGTTTCGCTTTAAGTTTTAGAGCTGTTTGAAAGAGAATTGTGATTATGCTATTGGGTGGGTGCCAAGTTAAGTGAGGAAAGGGAATGAAATTGCTAGAAGAGAGAAGATTGGGGATGGGGGGTGTCTCTGGGAAGTTGGAAGCAGAGCACGTGTAAAAACGTCTTTAACCACAAACCCATGTAAAGGGGTTAGAATTAATTCCTGTTTTCAGACGTGGATAAACAGTTCCACTTTGCATCATCTTTGCTGTAGCAGTATATGAGTTGCAGTTTGTATTCTGTCTGTAATCTGTCTGGTTGTTTACTGGCCAGTCATAAGGCCCAGCTGGCAGGTCACCTGATTTCCTTCTGTCTCCCTTTCAAAGCTACTGAAAGTTTCTCCCTGCTCATCTGAAAAGTGGTTTCATCTCATTCCCAAAGTGTTTTCTTGGCTCCACTCTGTGCCGTCCTTAAAATACCATGATGTGTACACAAGGGCATACCATGCTTTCTACTGAGGTATGTATCCATAATGATCAAAACTTGGGGATAAATCCCTGATCACAATCCTGTATTTGCTACTCTGAAAAGATCTGTTTTATTAGAAGTGTTAGTTAAGGGATAATAATTTTTTTTTTTTTTAAAGCAGTTTCATTGTTGTTATTAACCAGCTAGTCCAAATCCCAGCTACTGTCAGAAGTCCTGGTCTTGTTCTTCAGTACTCATAAAGCCACATTCTGGTCCTCTCCCTTGTGTTGATGTTAGAGATTACTCAACTGCATCAGGAACTGGATCATGCCTATCAAGGGCTGAAAACTATTTGTGGCTTTGTTTTTTTTCAGAATTTGTTCTCAGTAATGAGACCCAACTGGCAGTGTGGCTGCGCAGGAGGGAGTGCTGGTGCAAGGGAGAGGATGGTAACACATGGCCAGTAAGGAATTGCTCCGTGGCTTGGAGTGGCTGAGTCTGAAGCCAGAGTCTGCACTGAATAATGAATAAATAATAGTTGACATAACAGTTTGATCCATTCAGGCTACAGATTTTTTTGTTGTAGAGCCAACTAGAGGAAAAGCAACAGGAGTTGTTGAAATATGAAAAGTTTTCGGTTCCTTGCAGGGACTGGAGCTTGCCACTCTTGACTGCTCTCCAGTAACTACACAAGAACAACTACGTAATGGTGTTCTATACTTGTCACCGTTTGCTTTTTGTTTTCAATAAACAAACAGTATTCTTCCTTGCAAAAGGAAAATGAAATCATTTTGCAGAGGAAGTGGCATTGTATTCCAAGTTGTTACTCTTGTTAGATTGTTTATCCTCTTCTTGCAGTACTCAGGTGCTTCTGCCCAGTGAGACATCATGCTTTCCTTGGAAATGTGCTTTCTTGTCAGTGGTCATATAGCAGCTTACATCAAGGGCAGGACTGTGATATGTGTTTGTGTTTAGTCAGTGGTTTTTATGGTAGCACCTGCGAGGTTTTCCTTCATGTATAAAAGAGAAAGCTAAACTACAGCAAATATACATTACAATAAAGTGAAGAGAAAAAAGGGAAGGAGAATGGGAGTTGTTGTTTAGAATCTTCTGTTTTCCTCTTTGATCCCTGGTACTATTGAGTTTTCTTACTTAGTATAAAGTTCTTTCAGATCTTTACAGTAAGAGCAAATAGGAATGTTGCAGATACTAGGTCAGGTAAGAGAGTTGTACTTGCTTAATTTTTTTTTGTTTGTGTGTTTTATGGGATGTGTTTTAACAAAAAAAGTTGCTAAAAATCCTAGTGTAGTTCAAGTAACTTGGAAGCTAGATTCTGCAAATCTCTTTTGTGTGACTGTTCTTAAGACACTTCTGAGTTAGAAAACAAAAAATCGGGCCAGGTTTCATCTGGTAATCTAGGTGTTGAAAGAAAAGAAGAGGTAAAGCTTTGGCCATAGTTCTCACTTCGTTAAAATTGCTTCAAGCAAGGGATCTCTGGGAGTTCTTCAGAGAAGAAAGGGGTTTTCTTGTTTTTTAAAAGCTTTGGCAAGAAGCTTTGTTATTTGTATTGAATGTTCCAAAATACAAATGTAGCCAGAGGAAATAGCATCTGTGAAACTTTGATTCACACATGTGAAACTTGACAATGATTTGGCAGTGATTTGAGGCAGGTTTCCTAAAGGACAGTTAAGCAGCCTTGGTTAAAAGCTACAAACCTTGTCTTTAGCACTCAAGGAAATCCAGAGGGCCCATTTTCAGTGTGATGTGTAAACTTCTATTTGTGTTGTATGTCATGCAGTGAATTCTCAGGTTGGCGGAGCAAGTTTTGTTGGGCGCTCTGCATTCCAAATGTAGCACCACCAAGTCAATATTTGGAAGGAACCAGCAACCTTTTTTTCTGGAACTGCAGAAATCACAGCCTGTGGATGGTGCCAAAAGCAGCAGGTTGGAGATTCTTGGTTACAAACTTTAGTTCATGGAAATGGGTAAAGTGCAGTTTAATGCTGCTAGTGCTGCTGTTAAGTAGGAATATGATCATGCATATCAAACATGGATCTGCTGAGGATTGAAATGTGATAAATGTATCAAGGATGGATCACGTCTGAACCTAATCTTCCTTCATGAAATGCTGGAAATTGAAATTGGAAATTCCATATTTCATTACAGCACTACAGAAATAATGCTGATGAAAACAGTCTTGATTTAATCTATTCTGTGGGTGTTCTGGCTTGGGCAGTGGGACTGTCCTTGGCAGTTTACCTGGGGAAAACACAGAAGGAACAAATGCATTTTGGTTCAGTAAATACTGCCTTAACTTAATAGGTTTACACAAAGGGTATCTTGATGCCTGGGAAAATAATTGGGAAAAGTTCAGGTTTGACAGGGCTGGCAAGTAGAAGGTGAGTCAGGAGATGACATTTTTGAGGTTTGTTTTAAATTAGGGTATAGCAGAAGTAGTACTCTTGTATCACAGCAGGCAGGAAGACGTAAAGTCACGCCTCCTGTGTCAGGAAATCCTCCAGGTATGAAATGAAGCTTGAAGGATGCCAACATTTTTAGTGCTTAGAAAGAAAAACACTCCCAGTAACTGAGTACAGGGACCAACAGCACCAGAAGTACGTCACAGAGGTATTCTCTTAGGATGATTTCTGGTTTCCTTGTGCAAGGAAAGTCAGTGCCATAATACCAGTAGCTCATCTGCTTGAGGCTATGCTTTCATTATATTAATTTTCTTTTAGTAGCTTTATGGGAAAGTTTCCTAAATGTCAGCAGAATGACTAGCATTGTTACTCTTAGGTTGTCAAGTTCTGAAGTGTTCGAGAAGTGAAAAAAAAAACCAATTCATAAAACCAGGGTAAAGAGGCATGCGTTTATTTGGCTAATAGAATGAGTGACAAGCTAAAGGTGGAGCTGAGGTTTGTGTAACAATGTGCCTCAAATCCATTTGGAAATGTTGTTCTGATAGAGTTGATTCTAAATGTCAGAATTGAGCAATCAGATGGCATCAAGTTCCTCAAAAGATGGTTTTAGTGACATTATCTGAGAGGTGGCTGTACCTAAGCAGTCGCTTTCCAGGGAGCAGTAGCTGTAAATGGGTTGTTCTAGTGAGCTGCTTTCCATATCATCGAGACTACATCACGCTGCCATGGTGGTTTTGTTGTTATCAGTGTGAAACTGTGGAGTTTGCTTCTGGTCTTTAAGTTATGTATGTGAAAAAAAAAAAAAAAAAAAAATCAAAAAAGGCTGTTTACACAGTTCCAGACTTTGGTATTTCTTAAACAGCTGTACCTTCTCCTAAAGCAGTTTTTGCTGCCTTTTGCCATGTGTCGCTGTATTGGCTGTCAGCCTCCTGGTCATTGATTGGCTTCTTTAGTTATTCATAAAAGAACATATTTTCCTTTGTCAGCTGCAAGCTCATATGTCTTAGATTTGTCTGTTATTAAAGGAAAACCATGACTGTGCTTTCAAGCTATAACACATGCCTTGCAGTTTTTGGGAAAATAGAACATTTGCTTGCCATACAAACAAAGTCATCCTAGCTGAGGGCAGGCCATAGCCACCAGTGCCACCACTGGAATTCAGATCAATTCACGTTGATCGTACCAGGGTTGTTGCATCACTACAGCAAGTTCATGGCTGACATCACACAGCTGCAAAGGGCTTGTTCTGGAGCCGTGTTACATCATGGGTGGGAGCCCACAGCTGACAGTGTCACAATCTGTCTTTCATCAGTGTTGTCAGCGGGTGCTGTGGTTGTTGCAGACATTTGATTTTGAATAGATAGGCAAAATCTGGGCTTTGCTAGTTTAAATTTTAAAAAATAAAAATTCAAAGTGTGTGGAAAACATGTGCAGATCTCTGACTGAAGGCAGATTTTTAGCAACAAAATTTTGTATCAAAGCCCAGGTCTAGAGCTGCCCACCTTTGTCAAGTTAACTGGGATGAGAGCAGAAGCCATATTCCCATCACAACAGGATTAGTGGACTGATCCCATTAGCATCTCGTGATGAACTGGAATTCATCACCTCCCAGCTGGTCTGAGTGCCAGCAACAGTTGAGCTGCAGCTCCCTCTCTTTGTAGTGTATGTAGTGGGTACCCCATACCTTGCACAGTGCATCTTTATGCCTCACTGATTCTCCTTTGGAGACAAAATTTGTGTTACAGCTGAAGTTAAAAATGTGTGAACACAGCCCTGCTAATGTTTGATGTTAGAGGAACATTCTTCTTTGAGCAGGAGGAGTTTGCATTTAATGCCAAGTGATGCAATTTGAAGCACAGTGTATCTGTGGTCACATTTAACATTGGATTTGCTGGCTTTCTCCACAGAATCCAAATTAAGACAGAAAAGGTCAGTGATCTGACTCTGCTCTGAGATTTCGTTTTGTATCTGTACTGTTGGCTGTTTTATCTTTCACAAAGAGCTTAGTTCCAAAGAATGCTTTCCCTCTGCCAAAATTCCACATGATCTTGCCTTTAAGGAAACACATCCATTTTTAGTAAACTAGGAGAGCCTTTTTTTTTTTTTTTATTTTAAGAAGATTTCTGGTAACTGATTTTAACCCATGAAATATGGACACAAATGAGTTAATCCTAGTTCAAATTTCAACAGCTATATTTCATTCATATGATTATTCATGTGAAATTCAGTATTTGTGCTTTTAGGGGAGAATTAGTACATTTGTTTTTTGCAGTTTAAGGTATGAGAAGCAGCAAGGGTGTGCACCTACATTTTAAAGAAAATAACCTGCATCACAGTGATTACTTCTTACTTGTTAAAAAATATGAAAATTTAAACAATACCATACTCCAATATCTGTTGTTTTCTCTGAGAAATAGAAATCTTTGAAGAAGTTTTAGTTTACACAATAACTTGTACTGTAACTTTTATATTTTCTCGTTGTAGAAGTTATTTCATGCATACAGTAGCAGAAGAATATGACTAAAACACACCTTAATTGGCAGGGTATTAATTGGGTATTTTAAATAAAATACCTTAGCTTTTTCCTTTACCTTACTTCTGCTTTCCCTTTTGAAGAAACACCAGCTAGTGCTGTGCTGCTAGGCAGCAAATATGTGAATATATAACCAGTCCATGGAATGCTTTTGTTATCTTCTGGTTTTGTTATAGCTGTGCCTCTCATTTAGGCATTTAGAGGAAGATGATGGGAGAAAGGATGGAATTGCTGAATTTGTTTCCTGCAGTGACTGCAGTACTCTCTGCCCTATTTCTGGTCACATTTAAGGTCTACTTTTCTGCCATGGGAGAGGATTCCAGAGGAATTAAACACAATAAAAACATGTCACTGAATCTTAGGGATGCTGTGTTTCTGGACAGAAAATTTAAATACTTATTGCAGGTTTGGAGGGGACAAAGCAGGGATTGCAAATAACCAAAAGCAGTTCTTGAATTTGCAGATTCAGGATTCACACTGTGTTTTGTCATATGTTGCTTCTGTATAATTCTTAACTCAATTCTCAACTCCTATTTTAACTTAGTTGTTCTTCTCCTAGTGCTTATCTCTTTTTATGGTCCTGGCCAACCCTTCCCCTTGGCTCCCCGTTTGGGCACATGAAATCACAGATTATATGCTGTATAAGACAGCATTCTCATGGCCATCATGAGTAAATGTGCTCTAAAGTTATTAACCAGACTTGTAACTGGTTAGAACCTGTTTTGAATTATTTAAGGGACTATACTGCAGCATCAAAATTCATCTGATTTTGTTTTCCACTAAATGTCTACTGCTAAATAGGAATGCCAAATTTTAAAAATCACTGTAGATTGAGAGAAGTCTGGAAAAACCTATTCATTAGTGCTAACCAGCTTTGGGGTCTCCTTTCTATCACACTCTGAGCTCACTTGTTGCTTAAAAAAGTGTATTTTAATTTCTTCATACCTAGTGTTATTTTTGCAGAGAGTTATTTCTGTAGCAGTACTAAATCATAGTTCAGAGTATGTGAAGTTCTTGACTAATTCATGCCTTATGGGCTGCACAATCTGTTAAAAGTAGTTTTTAAATGTTCTCTGTTAAAGTAAAGTGAAACAAAAAGCAAATGAGAATTCTCATATTTGTGGTTAAACCCTTTTCAAAACAGAGTAGAAAGAAAGAAACTTTTTGTCACTTTTCTGCCAGCAAATAGGGCTTGCTACTTGTGAAGCCTGTTTCTCTGTTAAAATGGGTAGAATTCAAACTGCCTTTGCCAGCACAGCTGTGTGAAGGAGGGATAAAGCTTTGAGCTGAAGGATGGTCGTGTGTCGTGAAAGAAGTGGTGGAATTCAGAAATTTTTACACCTTATACATAAACCAGTGTTGTAATCATTCTTTAAATAGGTGGTTAAACATCCGGTCAATGTGGGAAATAAGTATTTTTTCTAAATTACTCTTGCTTGTTTCTTGTCTTCTCTGAAATAATTTGCATTCTTCTCTCTTTCTTGCATGGTAACATACAATTGTGAAACCTCTTAGCAAGTTGTGTGGATGGCAGATAATTCCAGTGTGGTTATCCAGAAATGTTTCAGGATACATGACTTATGTTGGGACAGTATGACTGAAAACCTCTCTTCTCCTGTTGGGTTTTACAACACTGCTGGCACACGGCGATCCCACTCGGAATGTCCCAATTCTGGACCCCCGTTATATAGCACAGTGCTAAAACTCTGCTTGAAATCTGCTGCAGCTCTGCAGTGGGAGGGGAGAGCTGGAGTGTGCTGTCATTTTCACTCAAGTATTAATTAGAATTAAACTGTGGAAGTAAAGCAGAAGGGACCTTAGGACATACTAGAGCACTCTGGGAAATGGCTAGTGCAAAATAAGTATCCATTGCATAAATTCTTGGAAGCCTGTGCTGTGTGCTGCAGGATATATACAATTAGTTTATTGACTCCTTTGTTACCTACAGATTCTTAAGCAGGTTCTGATCAGTCCAATTAATTTGCTGCTTCCACTTAAGCTGGAGTTCAGTGAGTGCTTTAAAATGCCAAGAATATTCTTTGCCACTGAAATAGGGATTCTTCTGCCTGCAACATTTTTCCCTGGTTTAGGCATAGGGTTTGTGGGAGAGGTGATCAGAAAACCACTATTTCTGATCAGTTTCTCTCATACACTCGGGCAATGTAAAGTGACAAGCTGTAGGGGCAGGAAAATTCTGCTTTGGCAGTAGCACGAATCAGGATCCATCACAATGATCTGTCTTTGCATTGATGCATTTATCTGATGTTTTAGCTGGATTAGCAAACGCTAAGGTCAGGATGTTTATAGAGTGTCTTTAGTAATCTGTAAGTGCAGATTTTTCTTCACTCTTGGAAGAAAAAGGGAAAAAAAGGGAAAAACGTTTTCTTTTTCTCAAAAAAGTAAAAAAGTAGGGCAAAGATCTCAAACTGATTTCTGTCATAAAATAATAAAATTATTCTAGATATGCAATGCAAACTTATTGTTGACTTCTATAATTTTGTCGTTTTAACTCCCATTATTAGAGCTGTCAGAAACATTCATTTAAAGTGTTGTTTTTTCAAAATCAAGTTTGGACAAGTTGAAGCCGAGGTCATGTTTGTGCCTGATACCAGCTGGAAAGAAGCACTTGGTGTTTGTGTATGGGGGGATAATTTTTAATTTATTTCTTTTTTAAAAATTTTATTGGTGAACAAACAAGGGTTTCGTTATGTTCCCCATTAACTTTTTGTATTGGTGGATTAGAAGTTTCCATGATTTTTATGCTTTCTTACCTGTGTGCACCCTGCTGAGCATCATATCCATCAGAGCCCCTGCTGTAGTGAGCTTTTGTCATTCCTGGAGGTTGGGTAATGCTTCTATCAGACCTCTGTGTGTGAGGAAGTGGAGACTGTAGGTGTGTGTCTATAGGAACTGCCCTTTGGCATTTATAAGCAGCAGCTTTCCTTGACCTTTAAAGAAAGTATAACCCTTTGCAGCTCCATTATTTATCACAGTGGAGCTTTTGAAGGAGAGCTTGTGGATGCTTTGTGCCCATAGACTGGTAATTGGAGCTGTCCAAGGAAAAATATTGATTCTTCAAATATAAACATTTGGTTGGTAATTGTTCGGGTTAAACTTCTTTAACCAAAACAAACTTGCTAAGCAAGGAACTTAGTGAACTTAGTGAAGTTCTAAGGCAGCTTTACTGAATCTTCCTTTTTTCCTCCCTTCAGACTTGTCACGGAACAGACTGTCGGAGCTTCCAGCAGAGGCCTGTCACTTTGTCTCCCTGGAGACTCTTAATCTGTACCAGAACTGCATTCGATGTATCCCAGCGGCTGTTTCGAACTTACAGTCTTTAACGTTTCTAAATATCAGGTAACAGTTGTCTTACAAATTTTGCTTTAGCATGAGTAGTCTAGGTTTATGCGTTTTGGTGCATCCGTAAGTGATGCTGACTTGTTATGTTGTATATAATTTGATCAAAGCGACCTGAACCAATCTTACCCACTTAGGTGGATCAGGGAACATGAGGATTAAGCAGCAGCTCGTAGAAGAGTATGAAGAAGAAAGCTAATTCCAGCTTGAAGGAATAAATAAATTCTAGTAGTTTCCATGTCACCATGCAGACTGAAAAGAGATGGTGGAACTTTTGCATAGTGTTTGCAATGCAGCTCTCAGCAGCTGAATAAGGCCTATGCAATATCCCTTTACCTTCACTGGTGGCTTTGGAAGATCTTTCTCAAGCATTAAGACTTCTCTGCCAGCATTGCAAGCAAATTGCTGCAGCTTGGCCTCTTGATGAAATCCAAATGTGTACAGTATATCTTCCATTTGTAGAGGGTCATTTAGTAGATGAGGAATGTTTCTCTTCAGAAATGGCAGAGAATACTAATAAAAAAAAATTCAGGCTATTTTTTTTCTGGTGTTGTAAGCACATTGAATTGACAAAAGTATATTTCTTTATTATCTTTTTTCTATTGATGTGAAAATTGTACGACTAAGAATTTCCTAATGCTGTATCTCTAGTAGGTGAAGTGCCATTATTACCCTTACTTAATCAGAAATACCCTTTAAATATTCTGTGTCTCGTGACTTTGTGGCATTTCATGTGTGCTGACCTACATCGCTACCCATGAGGAAAGCTTTTGTACTCAGCCCAAACACTCTCCTTTGTGACAGAGCATGGCCAGTTATCAGAGGCACCTGAAAGGCCACAAAAACATCACATTCCTCCACACCGAGCCCAAAAGCATCTGATCAGGCTGGATTCTTGATATTCAGAGTTTGTTCCCACATAACTAGGTAAAGAAAGTAATGAAGAACAGCCTCATGGAGCTACTTTTGTAGTAATTGCATAAAAACTGATTTGATCATCTATAAATGGAGTGTGGGTTTTGTTTGTCTTTCAGTGCATCAATATTTCTCATTAGACTTCTGATTATTTTGTTTTCTTTCTGTCCAAAAGTCGAAACCAGATTTCAACATTGCCAGCACACCTCTGTAGTCTACCACTAAAAGTTTTGATAGCAAGTAATAATAAGTTGGTTTCAATACCTGAAGAAATTGGACGGCTCAAACAGCTGACAGAGCTTGTGAGTATACACTTGATTTCCAACTATTACTATTCTGCTCTTGGCCTAAGGATGATCTGTGTCTGCCATAGTGTCTCTAACTCTGGTTTTGTACAGAGATGTTAGAAAAGAGTTTTAAAGACTCTTGAAATTTTAAAAGAATTTTATGTGAGGGAAAGGCGCACTGGAGAGTGAATGATCCATGTCAATTTAAATGCCTTCTCTATTCTAGAAAGTAAGGCCTCATGGAATTAAAGTTCTTGCTATGTTTGTTTCTGGCAGAAAGCTTTTATGTAGCAAGTTGTACTGTCTGTAATACTATGGAGTAACTTGAAATAAATTTCTAAGTCTGAATGCTTAATCTTTTAACTTTTATTTCCCCTTGTGTTTAAAGTGAGAACAATGCTTCATGTCAGCAGTGAGATTGAATGACTATATGGATCTGAGGTGTTTTATATACAGCTCTCTTTTTCTTTCATTCCCTAAATAGAGCTCCATATATTAGTTAACAGAGACTTAAACACTGATAATTCATTCTTTGCTCTTCTTAATAGGATGTGAGCTGTAATGAAATACAGACAATACCTCCACAGATTGGCAGTTTGGAATCCTTGCGAGACCTAAATGTCAGAAGAAATAATTTGGTGCGTTTACCTGAAGGTGAGAAAACAGCTGTCTGCTACAACAGCAAAAACTTCAAACACTTCTCTGCTTTCCGTCCCTTTTTCTTCCCCTGAGAGCTGGAAGCAGCTTCATTGTTTTGTGAAACACATTTTTATACTTTTGCTTTTTCTCACACTCTTTTAATCTTCTGAATTGTATCTTTGTTTTCTGTCTCCAGAACTTGCTGAGTTGCCTTTGATTCGATTAGATTTCTCCTGCAATAAAATAACAACAATACCAGTTTGTTATAGGAACCTCAGACATCTTCAGACCATCATGTTAGAAAACAATCCACTCCAGTCCCCCCCTGCACAGGTAAACTGCAGCTACAAAATCAGATGACTAGTTCAGCTAACAAGGGCAGAACTAAGTTATAAACTGAAGGATTATTTTACATATTTGTTATTTACAAACAAGAGAACTTCAAATACATTCTATTTTCTAAAAGTGTTAAATATGTAGTACAGCTTGAAAAATCCCTTTTTTTCTCTTTACTGTATTAATAGTCTCTACTGCAGAATAATACAAAAGTTCCACTAACGTTGGCTTGAATATTTCTGCTTTTAGCATAAGAGGGATGAAGCTCTGTTAGGCAAGACTGATGTTCTGTCACTCAAACGTCCAAAATTTGGTCTGAGACCTCAGTGCCACAGTTTGCTGATCCACTTTGCAGCAGAGTACTCAAATTGGCCTTCGAGCTAAAACTAGCAATATTGTTAATGGCTAGTTTGATTTTCAAGGTGGGTGTGTGAGCCTCTGAGTATTACAGGTTCTACTGTGAGCTGCTGCTGCTTCAGAGTCGAGAGGGGCACTTGCTGAAACTTGTAGTTTCAGTAGGGTTTTGCTTTCCTTGTGAAAGCAGACAGCTGTTACTGCCTTCATTGACTATAAATTTGAGCTGGCTTTGGCAGTCTGCCACTGCCATTCAAATCTGGGCATGGGTGGGAGGTATCTGTTCTGATGCCAAGGGTATAAATTCTAGTACTTGTAAATGCTCGTGTCTTGTTTGCATGATGAAATTTCAGCATCCAGCTGACAGAGTTGCCTGCAGACCAGATGTACTTGGAGCACAACTTCCATTTGTCTATTGCAGGCATCCCATGATGCTCCACTGTAGCTGTTCCTCTAAAACACAGTGAGATTAGAATAAAAGATACATTGGTTGATGTAAATGTGGTCATCTCTTATTATTCTCGACTGCATCTTGAATGTCTGTAGTGTGGTTTGAAAATGTATTGTCAAATTATACTTATTTTTTTTTTCAATTTTTTTAAAAGATATGTATTAAAGGAAAAATTCATATATTTAAATACCTGAACATAGAAGCATGCAAGATAGCTCCAGACTTACCTGATTATGATAGAAGACCCATGGGATTTGGATCATGGTAAGTTTTGCACAATCCACATTACAATTTCAATGGCATTCGAGAAAATTTTGTCAGTCTACATTGAGTTTATTAAAAAAACAGATCAAGGATTGTTCTTTGGCAAGTGCATTTTAAAAATACTGTTTATGGTATTTCATGGTGCATTCTAGCAAGGTACCAGCGTGTAAGAAGTGAGAAGTGGTTCAGAGGTGACCTGGGCAGTGTCATGTGAAAGGCAGTGTCAGAGCTAATATGCAGTAAAAAGAGTAGTAATAAACAATACAGGGGGTATGCTCTTGTGTTGTTAACATGTATGTTCAGTTTACAAGATCTTAATATTTTCCACAGACTTACTGAATTATATCCCAGCTGTGATTTTTAACCTTTTGTACAGAATTTTATAACGACTGTGCTCAAACTGCAGGTGTAAATGCTGATCTCCACCCTGTTAGTAAACTGTTATTTTTGGCAAGCTTTCACTTGGCACTGCTGATTGGCATTGTAACACAAATATTGAAACAGTCAGCCATATCAGCTGCTAAATTAAGATGTCTAGCAAAAAGCAGGAGTTAAGATTTATTTCTGTTACGTGATACAGAAGAAAGGGAGTCAGTGAAGTATGAAACTGAATATATATAAAAATTCATTCTGTCATCTTTGAAGGTGATAATAAGGTGTGGAAGAGTAAGTTAGTGAAGGATGTACTGCTGCCTTAGCAGCAATAAAACAGATCAGGAGGCTCCACAATAAATCATCATGAGTCAGATTTATGAAGAAGAATTTGCATGAGAGACTGACAGAGTGATTCCTCATCAGCACTGAATGTCATAAATTACTGTTCTAGATGAGGTCAACATATGAGCATGTTGAGGGTTAATCAATTTCCGGTACAAGCTGTTGCAGATGGTTTCTGCATTAGACTGAGGATACCGTCCCTTTTTTGGAAGGAAAAAGCTCTAAATGAGAAAACGTCATGATCTGTTTAGCTCTAACATAGTTGGTTTATTTTTAAGAGCCATTAAAAATCAAGTGTGCTTACTGATTTATTATTGTCTGTAGTTGTATATTGCTCTGGAAATTTTCATAAATTGCTTTTGTGAAACGAGCAGAATAATTAGTGTATTTTAGTCATAGCTTGAAATTGTAAATGTTAAAATAAGAGCTGAACTACTTGAGAATGCTTTCTTTAGAATTTTTACCAGACTCAGCAGTATGGAATGATCTTCAGCTGGCTTTGCTTTAGCTTTATTTCTGTACACAAGAGGAGATAAGAGTTGGTGATAGAATTATTTGTTGTTATTGTACTGTTCAGGGCATTCAGTATTGCAGGTGATTCCTTCCATCTCCTTGTACCTATGGAAGGACTGTCCATGGAGAGGGGAATGTATTAGTAGAAAATGATAGAATGATCCATTAAAGAGGGAATCCTCAGATATCATACTTTTATGTAATTTGAGATGAAATAAAATCCTTCAAATGTGAAACAGTTCCTATTTCCATGCAAGGCACAAGAGCTTTGTGTTTATCTTCAAAGGTGAGCAATGGAAATAAGGTATCAGTCAGTCCACCTAGATTTGTTGCTGGTTTATCTGATCAGCTTGGTGCAATACCATGTAGGTTGAGAGTCTGAGTGATAGAGAATCTTAAAATTTAAAGAAGTTTGTGTCATGCCGTCAGTTCACTCTTGATCAAACATTTTTAATAGCAAGGTTGTTGGTATTGCTAGTAAAATAAGATATTCTGAAATATCATGGCAGAAAGTGTGGCTTTGGGGGTTCTAGCACTCCTAATTGATTGTTTCAGCCTTGTCAAATTATATCAAACTGTTTGACCAGAGTGAAACCCTGTATGTTTCAGTCATTTTCTAAATGTAAGCTATGTGAAATTTATCTTGCAGTAAGTTTTGTTCAGCTGTAACAAGCCTGTCTCATTTGCAACAGTGAAACTCAGAGCAGCTCAGGTTGGTGCTGGTGGGAATGAAATTGGGAGGAGGCATGACTGTCGAACTGTGTAGCAGTTGTTGGCAGACTGCATAGTCTGGAGCTAGAAGGTTTAAAATACCAAGCTTTCATGGGTGAACTAGCATAGTGAATATTCTGGGACTTGGGAAACTGTTCTTGCTTACAAGAGGTAAAGGTACAGGTTTTAGTGTGACTTGGAAATGGCAGCAAGTATTGTCTTTCATTGTTGGTCTTAGTGGGCATTTGGCTTCTCATCCTTTGATTTCAAGCCTTAAACAGCTTCCTGTAAACTGTAGGTGCCCCAGAATGTTCTGATCTGCCCAAATGCCTTATGGTTGTTCCTTGTGGCTTGTCGGTGAGGGAGGAATAAAAATCTTAAGTCTCAGCTGATTTTAGGATGGGTGCTGCATGATTATAAATGTGCAAAATGTGTAGCATTGGATAGGTGGCTTTAGTTGAGAGAGTTGAGAAGACAGAAAGCAGCTTTCTTTTTAAAAAGAAGTCCTGGGCACAGTGTTTATGTATTTTTGAGCTTCCAGCTAACTTAAGTGTTAGATGTAAAGCTTTTCAAATTCTCTGGTTGAAAAGGGAGGCTAAAAGAAAATTTGTACCAAATCACTTCCTCATTTTTGAGCTCCTTAATTTGCAGTAATTGTTCAATTTACAACAGGGTGCTCAGGAGATGCTGAAAATACTGGTTCATTTACAATGAAATTATACTGCAGATGGATTTTTCTTTGACCCATGTTTTAAAAATATGTATAAGTTCTATGAACTGTTAGTATAATTATGGTTCTATTGTAAATTAGTAGCTCTTTAACTGCATTGGGTGACTTCATGGTCACTCTTTTTTCTTCCCACCCAGAAGAAGGGGGGGGTCAGTTTTTTGTTTGGCTTTTTTTTCTTTCTGATGGTGTATTATGCAGATTATATTTCTGTTCAAATATAGGGCCATAAAAGTGGAACTCCTCTGAGTTAATCAAAACTCCATGCAGATAAAAGAGCTTGTCTTTTAGTCTGCATCCGCATAGAAACAGATGCATAACTTAATATTGCTCATCTGTAGCCTCAATCCCTCCTGGTACTTCTTTGCTATTTTGTGTCTATCTGAAAGGCAAAATAGGCCTTGATAGTAGTCTGTCAGTCTTCTACAAAACAATAGTAATAATAAATTAATATAATAATAACAATATTATTAATAGTAAATTTGAAAATAAGTATTTCCTGAAAGTGGAATTTCAGAGGGAGCAGCAACTTGTAAGCAATGACAATGAGAAAATGACCTGCCATTTTGTTACGAGGGGGTGAAGCAATTAGCTTCCTGAAATTCAATTTTCCTTGTGCGTTATGTAGTAATTACTGCTGCAGTTCTCCCTGGGGCATTGAGTACCAGTAGGACAGTTGAGCCATTGTGAAATGCCATCTGCAGTGGGTCAGACAAGTCCCATTGTCTCTTTTACTGTAGCTATCTGCAGCAGTTGCCAGAGTTGACATCTGTGATAGCTATACTGCTGAATTACATGGTTTCTAAGCCCAGAAATGTAAAGAACTATATGGCTGTTTGGTTATATGTATTGTAACACTTGGGCACATGTCTAATGCCTTTGTCTAGACTTGTCATTGACAAAGTTCTGTCAGTGAAAACTGTTCTCCTAAAGTTATTATATTATGATGTTTCTGAAATAAAGTTCAGCTTACTACAGTTTCTTATGTAATTATGACACAGAAGACATTTATCTAATACATGCTACACTCTTTTGAGTAGAAGTAGTATATTCTGTATTTTTAGCGATTTTGTATATATAGTTATGCTTATTTATATAAAAGTTTATTCAACAGTGTTTTTCAGCCAAAACATAGTAGAAAATGAAAGTTTGACTTGCTAAACAGAGATATACGAGACCACTTTCCAGTTTGCTTTGTCTTAATTTCTCTTTGGGAAGTGTTTGAGGAGTGGCTCTGTCCTTTGAATCAGCTTAGCTCTGAAGGCCAGGCAGTGGCAGGTGACAGCTGACTGACAAGGACGGTGAGCTGTCAGCACAGGCCTCCTGCTCTGTTGTAGCAAGTGCAGTGTGAGGTTTTCTGACGTGCTGAGCTTGTGAACATGCTGCAAGTGTGCTTGGTGGCTTATTCTGCTTTTGTTCTGTAATAGCTGAGAAGCTTTTGGTGGTGTTTCTATCACAGTAACTAAAACTCTGTTTGACAGCCACGAGGAGCTCTACTCCAGTCGTCCCTATGGAGCACTGGATTCTGGCTTCAATAGTGTGGACAGTGGAGACAAAAGATGGTCAGGGAATGAAGTAAGTGTTGCAGTTTATTTTTGTTGAGTACAGTATTGTACAGGAAAGAGAACTAAATGTATGCATCTGGAAGCACATTCCATAGGTAACATGCATGTGCTGGTGTGCAGGTTGTCTTGAGCCAGTATTATTTGTTTTATTAGAGAAAAAACAAGGTTAATTTTACATGGGACAGACCCCAGGTTGGAAGTATTAACAGAAATGTATAAAAAGTGCATGAGAGGTTAATATACTGGAGCATAAAAAAACACGAGAAAATAGGGTTCCTCATTTTAAAAACTTTGCAACATTATCATATCACAAGGCTGAGTCAACTGTAATTATTTGTGAAAAGTTGTTTCAATAAAATAAATCTGAATGTGAAAATTCAGCTTTGGAAATCAGCTGGAAATTTTGTCTTCTTCCTTCGTTTGAAATGTTAAAATCTGTTTGCTGTTTAGAAGCAGAAAAATAGGATCTCTTAGCAAAAAGATTGTCCATTATTTTTGCCAGGAAGAAGTTCCCTTTTCCTCTTGGGGCAACTAGAAAATAGCCAAGACCTAAAGTGTCTCAGTGAGCTATACTCCATACTTGCACTCCTAGCTTGATTTTAGAGAAGGTGCTAGGATTTTCCATCCTGGAATGTTTTCAGTCACATGCAGATACTGCAATCAAAACTGTAGGCAGCTGGTTTCTAAAGAAAGCTCAACTATATGTTTTTTTTAAACAATACATTATAGCTGTCTTTTGCTTTAAATTAGTGTTTTGTGGTTGTAAAACAGGACAATTAAGTACAAATCGAGGACAAATCAAGAAGTAGTAGATTACAAAATTATGTTTCTGAAGAAAAATGTTTCCAGACTTCACTGTTTGTTTTCCAAAGCCAACAGATGAGTTATCAGATCTCCCATTACGTGTGGCAGAGATCACTAAAGAGCAGAGACTGAAAAGAGAAAGTCAGTACCAAGAAAACAGAGGGAGTGCAGTTGTAACTAATGGTGGAGGTAAGTAGTGACCTTTGGCTAACAGTATTTATTGTCATCATTATTAAAGTTCCAGAATGTTTCCTACAGATAGTAGCTTGTTTAAAGAGGAAAGAACCCAGAAGTGTCTAGGTGGAATTACACAAAAACAATGTTTTGCAAACTGTAAAAATACTGTTGTTTTAAGGATGTTAAAGGCAAAATCAAAAAGCAGCAGAATTGGTATTTTCTTGAAAACTTTGTCAGCTTTTGCCTGTGTCCCATGTTAAAGTCTCCAAATGCTTCAAATGGTATTTTGGAATATTGAATTTTAGTGCAGGGAGTTTTGCTATTTGAGCTTCTGGGGAAAATTTACTGCAGTAGTAAATTGTCAGGGCTATGTGCCAACTGCTGTCAGAACAGGATGAGCAATTTTGTCAGGGAATTTTATATTTCCGAGTAGTACAAGTGTCTCATTCCAATTTTGGGGTTTTATCCAAACCTGAATAGCATCCAGGAGGGGCTGGTGTTTGTGAGTGGCAGTGTTTTGTTGCACTTTCTCAGCTGGTGTCGTGCAGTGTTACAGGATCACCTTCCTAATTGTTCAAGATGTGATTGTGCTTTCTGTGTTTCTTGATCTCCACAGTCGTACTTCACTTTAACTTCCAGTAATCTTCTGCAACCAGTCTCCTTTTGTTTATATGCCTTAATTTTTATAGTCTTTCAAGTTTGTTTTTTCAGTCATTCCTTCTCTATTATTCTGGACTACTTATTATTAGATCTCATCTGCATATACTTGGATCGATTCTTCTTTCTCAGCTGCTCCCTATTTTTCATTTTCAGTTCACTTTTTCTAAGTGTCACTCTTCCCAGTTATATCTAATCTCCTGTGTCCAGCTCCCACTTTTTCCTCTCTTTTCCCTCCTCCTCCCCATCTTTGTTTTGCCATCTTCTTTTCTTGGTCTTAGTCTTCCATGCCACAGTTTTTTGTTTTCTCTGCCACCTTCTAGAAATATCTGAAACTTTTTAGTTGACTCACATTCTTTCACATATTAATGGGGGAAAAGATCAGTTCAAACAGTTAAATTCTGGCAGTTAGAAGAATTGAAGACATGGTGTCCTGGGGAGCTGTGGGCAGCCTTAATAACAGGTAATGCTGCCAGCTCTGTCTCCAAGACTAACTTTATTTTGTTCTTTGGGTTTTGTACACCAGAGATTTCAAAATGCCTTGCAGACTTTTAAGTTGGAGCATGATCAGTTCATGAGTAGGTGTATCTGAGACAGGCACAAACCATGGCATGTGGCTGTCAGAGATCCAGATGCTTTGCAGTTTTCTGTTCCCAACACAGATGCTAATATCTTTCACCTTTTTCTGTATTAATGTTGTTGTTATCATCATCATTATTTAATAAGCAAGCCTGGAAAGAAGGGGAGTTTGAATTTTTTGGGGGTTTTTTAAGATTTGAAACTGAGATGGAGATTTAATGAAGCCACAGTATATAGGAATGTAGTTTTGGATGGTTGTAGTAGCAGAGGGGGTGGCTTTGGCAGTAACAGTTGCTAGATTGTGTGGTGAGGCAAAGAGAAGTCTGTTTTAAACAAGCAGGAAGGGGGCGGGGGAGTAAAGAAGAATGTCTGCAAGAGTCTGGAGCAAGTTTGGGGAGAGTTTTAAGAAAAAAGAAAGCTCTAGTGCTCTGAAAGGGAGCTTATGTTATCCCCTGCATCCCCAGTGTAGCATTTTTCACCAGGGGCGCTTGCTCAATGTCAGGACTCTCAGAATCCCTGAGCAGAATGTGGAAAAGCAGTGACAAGTGAAAAAATTGCCCTATATAATATCTCCCACACAAAGGAAAATCAATACCAGCCAAACTATGCTGTTTCTTGCTCTCATTTCAGTGATTCCTAATTTGTTTCTTCATTCTTTTAAAAAAAAATATTTTTCAAGAATTTTATATATAAAATTTTATATATTTTTTATGAAATTATTTAAAAAGAATTTTTATTTCTTTTAAAATAAAAAATTCTTATTTTAAAATAAAATTTTAGAGGGATTTCGTTGTTTTCTGTAGTATTGTTCATTATTTCTACATATACTTCTTATCTTTGTGTTTGCATCCAGATAACTTAGACATGCTGCTCTGTATTTTGTTGTAGTAGTAATACTAGTAGAAGGATTTGTCATATCCATTCTGATATTTCTCACAGAGAACAAAGAGAAATTATTCCAAAATGTACACAGCTCATTGTTCAGTCTTGATATTAGCTGAAAGATTTTGATAAATGCTTTTTTTGTTTTGAAAAAGAAATCACAGTATTTACTTTTTTAGTCATTTGAAAAGTACCTACAGCCAGCAGTATAAAACTACCTGCTTGATACGTGTTCCTCATTGCTTTTTAAAAGGCATACGTTTTTTCATTATTTCAAAATTTGTTTATCTAATGTTAGTGGGCCTGGCAAAATCCAAGAGCTTTCAGGCTGAGCTTTCCCAGATGGCAGAAAAAGCAGTTCCTGACCTTGCTGCATTGTCATTGGGCATTTTCCTCTCTTGTGGTCATCTCATTGTGGTGTTTTCTGTGTGTGTGTTTGTCCAGTGGAACACGATCTCGATCAGATTGACTACATTGACAGCTGTGCCACAGAGGAGGAGGAGGAGGAGGTGAGGCAGCCCAGGTGCCTGGACTCGGACAGCCTCAGCTCCCAGTTCATGGCGTACATCGACCAGCGGCGCATCTCCAATGAGGTGGTGCTTTTACCTGCGTTCCTCCATGCACACACCCCAGCAACAGCTCTCCCCTCTTGAGTCGTTTGGACTGAGAGAGTCCTCAGAAACTGAACATATAGAAAAAGATTTTTAGCCACATCATGTTTCTTTCTGTGTTCTGTCACTCTTAATTAATTCCTTTTTACACAGTTCAGTGGCTCACTGTACAAACTACATGAATAACTTGTCTGAAAAAATCGTTGTGGCTGCTCTGCTTAAACAGTAACTGCGGTGCTGTGATTTGTGTCCCTTCAGAGTTCTGTGAGTTTTGAAGCAGAAAGATATTTGCAATTTGAAGAAAGAAAAATAAAAATAAATATCTGACACTTTTATGTAGGGGCTCGGTCCCAATCTTTTCAACTTTATATTGCGTTTAAAATCAATCACACAGATATGAGAGATGCATTCATTTTGCAAAGCTAATAAATTCAATATCAGAATACAGAAGCTGAAGCACAGACACAAGAGCAAAACTCAGAAGAGTCACCTGTAGGCAGTACAACCCAAGGACTTCTTGCTGTAGATAGAGAAAAGGCATTGGTGTGCATCACGACAGCTATTTCTTGGGGTCAGTCTGGTCATAAAAATTAAACTGCTTTTAGCTGAGCAAAAGAGTAAAAGAGTAGTTTCTCTAAAAAGACAGTCCAAAATACTCTACTGCTTAGAAGGCTGACTCCATTATAGCAGCATGTATGCAGGCATCAGTGAAAATTAGCAAGTTAATCTTGAAAAGTTTCTGTTTTCCTACATTAATGGGTGTCAGTGGAAGTTTATAAATAACACCATAGGCAGTATGTCTCTGGTCTCAATAGGATAAATTATTTCATTGTTCAAATTAAACGTAAAGTGTTCTTATTAATCCCATGTTTTGCTTTCTTAGTCCTTCTGGAACCTGTCTTTAGAATGTCATAAAAGACCATCAGCTCCTTTATTCTGTGTTTCTGAGAATCCAGTCTTCACTGCTCTACACTTGTAGAGTTAAACTCCAAAGAATGTATTTACACTTCAATACAAATTTTATATCTACATGAACTTCTCTGCATGGTTCTTAATACTGGATGTTTTAAACTCCTGAAGTTATCAGCAGGCATATTTAATCTTGAAACTGTTATTTATTTAAATTGGAGAATAAAATAAGAGTGAGCTTGCTTGGTTGGAAATGAACACCCCTGACTTGTGTTTTGTGCTTCTTTGTCAGGTGTTTTAAGTACCAGTAGTTACAGAGGTAGCTCTACAAAGAGTTTGTTTGGCATTACAGTTTTGGCATGTACAGTTTTCTGAATAAATTGCTAGCTTAGTCTTTTGTGGTTTTTTTGCTTAGAGCTCACCAGTAAAGCCTGTATCCATCAGAGAATTTCAGAGAACAGAGGATACGAGACGACATTTACATCAAAACAGGTAAGAATTACTGTGGTAACAATGCATTTATCCAGAATTTCATGATGAATGCAGAGCATGTATTTACTGGACATGTTTAGAAAATGGCATTGTTTTCTGTTGCTTCTCCAGAAGTTTGTATGGCACTTTTTTGATAAGTTATTGCTCCAGATTAGGAACCGGAATTCTAATAATGGCACTGAGCAAAAGGCATAACTGTGCTATGCCAATGCTCAACTTAAAATCAGTTGGCTAAAAGAAATCTGCATAATTAAAGTGCACATTTTTAAACTGATTTAATGTCTGTTTTTTGTGATTTGTGCTTTGATTAAATAGTTGATTTAAGCTGTATTACATAGAGGACAAAATGGATAAAGGAAGGATAAAGATACTGTGGAGTGTCTCATGTGCCATGAAGACACATTCTTGGTTGACTCCTGCTGGTTTTGGTATTGTGGGAGATAATTTTTTTTTTTTTAAAGTACCTTTCTGGGCCATAATCATGAGCTTACATCAGGAGAAGGGATAGAATGGGAATCAATTTTGATGAAGTGTGCCCATGCTGTTTAATGATTACTTACTTAGCTTATTGGAGAGAATGCTTATCTGTAAAATAAAGGTCAGAATTGGACAGAGTATCAGTGAGGGTGGTTAGGTTTCTGAAAAGAATTTTGTATGTCTAGTTAAAAGAAGATAAGCAAATAAAAGATAAAACCCAAGAAAATTCTTGCAAATGAAAATTGATAGAACCTTTATTATACTATTGAAGCATCTCAGTGTTCTGTGGAGTGAGAGTGAATTTCCAGGGACTCCACAGAAAACCAGCTCAGTTGTACTTGGAATGTTTGAGGGGCAGGGGTTGGTAAGTGGTAGAAAAGACAACTGCTAGTCCTAAGTATGTCATTACTTATGCTGTCAGTAGAAACCAGTTTTTAATGGATTCTAAAATGGTATTGAAAGAGCAAATGAAACCAAGATTAGTGTATAAATTTTTCCAGAGTTTTGGCAACATTTTAATAGGCATTCTGAAATGTGCAGAAAATGTGCAGAAACAGTAGTTCTGCTGATAGAAGGGAGGGTAACTATTTCAGCATATGTCAGCATTTGTTATCCTGTCCACAAGTCAGGTATAAAGTGATATAGCAGTTCTGCCATGTTCTTCCCAAAAGAAGTGAGTGCTCTTGGTTTGAAAAATGGATTTTTTGCTTGTTTGTTTACCTGTTTTTTTTATTTGAACATTTGTGGTCAACATGGAAATAATTAGACTTTTCAAACACTGGTTTCCATGATAAATCTGAAGGAAATGGGAGAAGGCTGGTTAGCTGGGGAGAGCTGCTGTTTACGTAGACAGATGTTAATGATACAGGAAGTTGTAGTTCAGTAAGGCATCCAGTGATTTCAAAATTTAAGTTAAAGATAGCAGCAAAAAGAAGTAGTTAGTCAGCAATCTGAATGAATTGTAGCTTACTATGCTGCAGCAGAGTGAAATTATTAAGGCACTAAAAGCAATCATGTTGTTACTGCCTTCAAAATTGTGTAAAAACAGAAACAGCCATATGACAGTGAGTAATTTTTAGTATTTTAAGCTTGCATTAGTCAAATATTTTATTTTGTGGCAACCACAAGCTGTCAAGTGCTTCAACAGTAATTCTGTGCAAATCTTTGGCAGGCAGCCTCTTTCTTTCCTTTTTTTTTTTTTTTTTTTTCCTTTAGCATGCTGGAGCCGTTAAAACTCTGAAAGTTGGATGTAACACAGACTTCAGCTCAAGAGTACTTATATTGTTTGATTCAATTAAATAAATACAGTTTATGCCTCTGGACAGACTGTGGTGCATTCCTGATGCAGCAAAGCTGTGTGTACTCTGCTCTGAACACACTCTTTGGCACGGAGCTGAACCCAGCCCTGTCTGTTCAAAACAGCTCTAAGAATGGGTTTGTCATGTGCTTCAGTGCTAATTTAAGTAACAGCAGAGACCTGTAACATACGGGTCTTGCACATCTCATCTCCATGAGGAAAAGGCCCTAAGTGTGCACGCAGCCAGCTGGACTGACATTTTTTGGGAATGCCTGGTTAAGTGTGTCTGTGTTCCATGGCTGCCCCAGGAGCGAAGGTCACAGAGTCTAGGCTGTCAAGAATAAGCTCCTTGATTTCCATCAGCTTTGCTTCTAGTCAGCAGCATGTCAGGGTATGTGCTGTAGGCTGCAGACCTTGGGAATTGTTTCAATGCTAGCAGCTGCCTTCTGGCAAAGAACTGCCTGCAAAATTTCTCTCTTATTGTTGATATGATGGATAAGAGCCCGATGGGTTCTTGTTTACCCTGTGACTTTGAGGGCTTGTGTCACTGGAAGTCATCTGATCAGCAAGTTTGTGCTGAAAATTCCAAAGGGTCCTGATGTTTAAAAATAATTCTGCTCTTTCCAGAGCAGAATAAGGCCTGCAATAACCCAAATATTGTCTCCAAAGAGATAATCCATTTTCTTGTATTTGGAAATCATTGTTAATTCAGCAAGTTACATTTAATTACAAACTGCAGTAGTTGCGATCTGACTTGGTATCACAATGTGATTTCTTTAGTCCAGATTTCACTTTTGTGATTATCTGAAGCTAATTGTTTGTGCATTTCTCTCACAAAAACAGTTGTAGTCTAGAGTAGAATTAATCTGACAGTAGTCTTTATGCATCAGTGGCCAAATCCCCTTCCACCTGGTGTCTTACCTGCAGGGATACAGATGAATTACGAAGACCTGAAACTCTAAATTTGATGCAGGACAGAGAACATCACCAATTACTAAGGAGTTATGTGGACAGGACAGAGAGGTAGGGAAAAAGAAACTGAGTGTTTGTGCTGATTCATTTTATTGTTTGTCCCTCCCTCAAATAACCAGACGATCCAGTTGTTCCTCTAAATGAGGATCATGTGAAAAATTCCTAGTTTGGTTACTCTTAGAGAATTGGTATTAAGTACAGAGTATCTCAATGTAGTAGGCCAAATGTACAATCCCACTGGTACATCTTGTGCTGTAAAAAAATGTTACTACAATTCAGGATAAGAAATAGCAATGACTTCACAAAATCTGTCATTCACAGTGAGTTAAATCATCATCACAGCTGTTAGTAGACAATTACTCTTCTGATATGATCAGACAATTAATGTATGCAAAATTTTTAGATTTAAGATTAAAAGTCTACTTACTCTCTGTTTTTGCATTTGTCAGACCCCTGCCTGATTCACCTTATTTTCTCTCGCTATCAAGTCACCACACCCAGGTAACACATAGAATTCGAATTGTTTTGAATGAGTTTGCTGCAAAACCAAACTGGTGTTGTCCATCAGGCGTGGGCTGTTTCCCCATAGCCCATCAGCAGCTCTGAACCCCCAGCCTGATGGCCTGTTTGACTGCAGGTGCCTCCCACGGACTCGGAGCTGCAGCGCCGGCACATCGAGCGCACCCGCCGGGAGGCCCAGCTGGCAGCCCTGCAGTACGAGGAGGAGAGGATGAGAAATAAGCAGATTCAGAGAGAAGCTGTCCTTGACTTTGTTAAGGTGCCTCCTTTTAGTACCTACTTCATACTTTTTTTCTTAATTATAACTAATTGCCATGGTAATTACTGCTTACATGTTATGCTCCTGGCACTTTATAAAGAATTTGGACAAATAATATTTAATTCCATTAACTGTTGGTGCTTTAGCTTAACAGAGGCAAAGCTACAACTGGGGAGGAAGATGGAAGATTTACCCAAAATATGATTGTTGCAACGAATTCTGATTTTTGCATACTTCATCTCATTCTCTCAGTTTTCATTTGTGTAGATGTGACAGGATTGGTTTAAGAGAGAAGAGGTCTTTATCTAAGAAGGAATAGAGACAGTCTAATTTTGAAGACAAATTTGGCAGAGAGGAAGTAATCACACACAAAAATATGATGCTGCCTGATCTATTTTGCTGTTTTGTGATAGTAAATTAGTTCTGGCTAAAGCATGGGTGCAGACCTATGGTATATCAGGCACTCACTCTGACCACTGTGTCTTCACTGTGTCTCTGCACTCAATATGAAGTCTTCTGCTTAACATGCCAATTTATTTATATAATAGGTGATTTAAATTTGTTTTACTGTTTGCTGCTCTACTCACTTTCATGAATCTCACCATCACAGATTTAAGAAATGTTACAGTTAATATTTATTTTGGATTTAGAGTGGTCTGCAGAGAGGCAAAAAATGGCTTATTGCTTATATTTAATGTATAAAATTAGTTTAGAAAAAGTGTCTTAGCAGCTGGAAACTAGGCTTTTCATTAGCAACAACTGTTCTTAGGCCATTGGCAGTATTTTGTAGTAAAGTTGCTTATTAAAGATTCAGCTCAGTCTTTCAGTTAGACTTAAAAGATGCATGTTGTTCATTGATGAGTCTCCTGGGGTTTTTGGTTGGGTTTGATTTTTGGATATTTTTCTTCTGTTTCCTTTGTTATTCATGGCCACTTTATTCTCAGCAGTTAAATTCCTCCCTTGGGTTGTATTTTGGGTTTATTATGCATTTTTCACATGCATAATTTTAATTTTTGTTTGTTTGTCTGAATGTGGACTAAAGGCTGATTTTTTTACTCATATCAGGGACGTTTCAGCTCAGTGAAATTTGTGATTTTCCCTGTGCATGTTCTAGTTAAAAAACTAAGACCTCTGTTTTAAAATACTTTTAAGTTATACTGCTTTGTTGTGAGCTTTTGTTTCTCTGTCATTATTTTAAGTTTCATTTTTTCTTTTTCTGTGTAGCAAAAAGCCTCCTTAAGTCCTCAGAAACAAAGCCCAATGGATAGTGAGGTAAGAGTCCAGTAAGAGCATTAGTAGGGATGTCAGCACTTAAATTCTTAGCTCTCCATCAGAGTTATTTTCCTCATTGTGGAAAATACCTCAAAACTGGGTTATAGCATAGTTTTTTCACATATTATTAAGCCTTGGGTTGGAGTTTTTTTAATGGGGTCAGTCTAGTATTTTCTTCTGTTCATTTAGATTGCCTGTCCAAGTATGTTGTTTTATTGTTTATGTTCTCTGTTTATTGTTTTATATGTTCTCTGGAGAAAATACATTTCATATTCCATTTTGACCTGCTCCTTATGAGCAATACAGTTTATATTCTAACAGGAGTATTCAGTAAAGTTACAGTCTTACAGTCATCCTTCACTGGTGCATTTTCTCACAGTTTCCTGTTACTAGGTCACCAGTTGTCCCAGAAATATTAAGCTTTTAGAATTTTGAGGGCTGTCAGAAAAAGGAATAAATTTTAAGGTTTTTTCTACTATAGTTTTATAATAATACAGTTTTTATAATCAAAACCAGATAATTCACTTGGTAGTGTTAATCAGATCAAAACTTTTAATATTATAACAAATATGATGGTTTTTAGCAGCATTTTCCAACTGACTCTTTTTGTTAGAAAATTACCAAAACATGGAGTAATTGAAATAGTTTTTGTTCCTTCTTCTTCTTAATATTCTTCTGTTCTTAATTTATTCTTTTAAAAGGTTCTTTGTTCCACCAGAGTAAGCGCTGTGAATGCATCGTGTTCTGTATTTGCTTGACACAACACAGAAAGCAGAATAATTGATTCCTTAAGTAATGCACTGTAATTCCTGGGTCATGTGGTTGTGTATTCCTAGAGTTACAGATACTTCATGGATTGTTTCAAAGAGCCTGGCAGTGCTCTGAGCAAGCAGTACATGTTCCAAGATGTCTGTCTGTTCACATACCGTGTGTTTCTGACATTGTGTGTGTTTCTGACATTGCTCCATCTCTCCCACCTCCCAGTGTCCCTTTCCATCCAGAAGGTCTCAGCATACTGATGATAGTGCCTTGTTAGTGGTAAGATCCTGCACGTAATGGCCTTTTTCTGTGGCAGACTCTAGAGCATAGAAATGACAACATGTTATGATTGTCTCGGATTAGACCAACTGGTTTAGAGCTAATCTAAATAGCATAAAACATGACCATCTCCTTTGAAAAGGAGCTCAGCTGTGAGCTATGATGTTAAGAATATGTTGACACTTTTGCTGTCAGACACTTGCTAATAATGCAATGATGTTTTTGCACAAAATAATTAAAGCTTATATTTGTTTGAGAGCAGAAGAAAATTACTGATAGTAAAGAACAGTTTCTAAATGAAGAATTCATCTCTAGTTGTTGTGGTTTGATTGATGTGCTCTTCAGTGTCAAGTAAGAAATTTTAATGCTTAGTACAGCCTTCTACTTTAACTTGTCTGTGTCCTGCACATGGGCGTTAGAAATACTTGGCACGAGAAAAAAGTGTTCTACTTAAAAATGCTGCAAATCATGAAATACTCCTCATACAGTTTTATTGTTTATTAGTGCAAATGTCTTAAACATTATCTTTTTTGAACACTTACCAAAAATAAAAACATGTATGCACGTAATTCATGTTTTATGCTATTTCTTCCTTTGTGGCATCTTAGCAATGTAGCACTACTAAAAAATCTAATTAATATCATAATCCATATCTAGAAAATTAAAAATACACTTGATTTGCCTGCTGTTGCATGACTGCATGCCTAGAATTTATTTTCTTGATTTATGTGCTTTCATTATCTGCCTAAATTTTCTTTAGGCAGTGCTCTTGGTTAGAGTGTCTCTCTCCTGAACATGTTGGTCAATATATTTACTGTGTCTTTATTCAGACTTTTTGGGTTTTCTGCTTTCATAAGACTAGCACTTTGTGGGTGAGAAAGAAAGCTTAAAATATTAGAGAGAAATTTAATAATCATGTGGCTGTTTAGAGAAATCACTATCAATGAGCGTATTAAAATGTGCTTTCATAGTTGGCTCATTAAAAGCAGGAGAACAGATATAGTTTGGGTTGAGATGATTCTCTGTCAGTGAATTCATCCTTGGAATGTATTTCAAAGACATCTGTAAGAACCCCATTTCTATTTGACTGCGTGATCACATGACTTTTGTTGTAAATTAAGATGCAGAATTTTCAGAAACTACATTAAAACTGGCTTCCATTGCTATTTGTTTCCTTTTTTGTCTTTAACCAAGTTACATCCTTTTACTTCATAAAAAGAATGGCCGGGCTGGCATGGAAGGGTTGAAAGCAATAATGTCTCTGTTCATTTTTCTTTTGGTTTCTCACATTTTTCAGCAGCACTAAATTAAAATAGTATATGAAATGCTGGGGTTTCTGATCTGCAGCTCTCTTCTGTGGTGGAAATCCAAACTGTGCCTAATGATCACATATGCCAGGGCAGCTGTTTCTGGCAATTACTGTAACTGGAACATTAGGCCCATACTAGCACATGAATTTGTACCATGTTTTGTTTACACAAATGCATTTTTATATGGTAAAAACTTGTTCAACATCAAGGAAATGGTCATCAGTTTGCTTTAAAAAAACTGTAAGAGTTTACATTGCTTTTACCTTTTTATATTCTATTGCATTTCATTTTACATTTTCCCTATCCTTACGGGTTTGAAATTCAGCTAGGTCTAACTTCTGAGAACATAAGGACTTTTTTAGTACTTTTAAAAGTACTAAATATAATAGATAGTTAGAAAGCAAGTGAGCTTTTATTTTACTACTTTGCTCTTCTGGGATTTTTACTGCTTTAACAAAAAAATTAAGTTGTGAGTCTCCTTTTTAAAATCTTTAGTGTTTCTTTTGGTCATCTTCTTGTTGTCTTTAATTACTAATTAAAATTAAAATGTTTTCATGTTGCAGAGGTTACTCTGACCATTTCCTTCTGTTTATAAACGACATCAGGACAGTTGGTTTGAAGTCCCAGAATGATTGCCCATACATTCTGTGAATGCTAATGGTTCAGTTTGGATTTGTGATTTGGAGTCTGGCTGTAGAACTTCATTGGACACTGTGGCGGATTCCTTTGGGTTGACCTGTGATAGATAATCAGACTAAAATGTTGTTGAAGAATTGTAATCACTGGCCTCTCTGAGAAGATAAAAGCTTTGTTAGTCAGAACCTCTTGCTGTTCTCACAGGATAGTTCCATTCATTACAACAGAGATTACTTGTAGAGCTGTTATCAAGCTTTCAGACTTGGTCAATGATTTCAGCCTTCATTGGTTCTAAATCTCATTTTTCTCCAAATATCTTCTTGTTTTCTCCTATATTGTCCCTTACAAGGTTAGTACTATCGAAGGGGGAAAAAACCCTAAGACATCATCTCTAACTGCTGCTCACTTCACTGTTGTGAAGCCCACAAGGTACTTCAGAAGCATCAGGCAGCTGCTGTCACCTTTTCCTCTCACAACCTTTGTGTCATGGCTGCCTTGTGCTCCCTTCCTTGTGTTTTCTTGTTGTGGTCTCAAATGTGGCCTGAGGCTGTTATATGACTGTTTGCACATAGGATCTCTGAAGCATTTTAAATTAAGACTAGATTTAAGTTAAGCACCAGAGTGTTGCAAATAATAATGGTATGGGTAAAGTAAGCAGGACTTGACTTACACAAACTTGTACCCTGGAGTTTTCTATCAGACCATTGGCTTTTCATTTGTGTATTCAAATGTTTAATAACCAAATTGCCTTAAAATATTCTTACTTGGTTCATGCAGAGTTCTGGTTGGGCTCTCCTTTGGCACTCCCTGTATCTGCAGTTGTTTCTGGCACAGGGAAATTTTTGTGACTTCAGTGCTAGACCTAAAGACTGGGTGCAGCATGTGCAGAGAGTGGATTAAGTCTGAACTGCATCATCCTGACTCCTTTAGTGCTGTGGCTGCCTTTTCTCACAGTTCTTTGCCTCACTTCTTCCTTTCTTCCCTCTCTTTCTTTCCTGCCTGTCCCTGACAGAATGGCTTTGAGCCTCTCTTTGTGTTTGAGATTGACAATAACACCAATACCATTAAAAGGAGGCCAGGCACTCGCAAACAGGTGACGAGCATGCGGTGTTGGTGTTGTGATTGTCCCTCTCTGTGCTGTGGTGTCCCCTTCCCTCTGCTGCCTGCCTGCATTGTGACCACTTCTTGTCAGTCTGTGTCAAGCTTGCCCTGCTCTTTTCATACAGGAATAAGCAGGTACATTGATGTTACAGCCCACCTAGTTCTGGTTTATTTTACTGTTCTCATGTGCTAGCTAATGATGTTGTCTAAGTCAAGTGATATTTGAAACTCCTAAAAAATAAAATAAACCCCACCACTTTGGCTCTGCCCTGCTCTGGAGAAAGAGGCAGTCTTGAGGATCAGCTGTAAGTCTGTACAGGGCCTAAAAACATTTGTGTTTAAGGCTTGCCCTGAGTGTAAACCTTCCCTTCTAGTCCTTCTGTCTGTGCTGTTCTGAAGTGGCAGAATAGTTGCAAATGTTATAAAAACTAACTCCAAACCTGTCTTTCACTACCTGTAGAGGTTCAAGGTGTCATTTGATGTTCTTTCCTGTGCTGAACTGTCACTTGGCTATTTGAAAACTGTTTCAGAAAGCATAGTGAGCCATTCTGTCCTCAAATGTTACTTTTGATGGTGGTTTCAGTGAGACACAGGATTTGGCCTTCTAGATCCACCTGTCAGTGATAGATGGGCACAACTACAGCCCCTTTTCTATAAACAGAAAAAGTTGTCTATTTGGCTGGTTTTGATACTGGTCATAATTGAAGTGTGACTGCACGTTTTGTGGCAACACTGTAAATCCTGACACTGACATCTTCCCCAAGAGTGAGATTCTACCCACAGAATCTCATTTACTTTGTGTATAATCACAAGGACCAGTTGTTAGTGTTTGTGGCAGATACAAAGTGTGATTTACTGAGCCTCTTATGTATGGGGTTTCTCTGATTTTTCAGACATGCATAACATCCTCAAAACATTAAAAATAAAGCTATTTATTTTTAATGGTGGCCTAGAATGGACTGTTGCAGGATAAAATTTATTTTTTTCTGGTGGCATAAGTGTTATTAAGAAACTTTTGCCTCACTTACTGTTCTTAGTTCGATTTTTAATGTCACTGTATTATATGTAAAAGAAGCACTGTACCTCCCAGAAAGTTCAGGAGGGTAGGAAGTCTTTCATTATAGTTCAGCGAGTATTTGTGTTGCTTGTTGAGTGTTTCTGAGAATGTGATCGTGATCACCTCTTCATTTTTAACTTTGCTGCATTCAGCCTTTGTGTACGACCTGTCAGCTACTCACTAACTCTGCTACTGCCTTCTCTTTCTTTCTGCATTCAGTCACTCTCAGGGTTGAACCAAGAAAGCTGTGCTGCTTCCCTGCCTAGTGCCTCTACCTTCAGTCCTGTCAAGGTATCTCTTGCTATTACCATTCACCACTAGAGCCAAAAAAAAAAAATCTTGGATCCACACATCAGTTTTAACAGGTGTCAGTCTGTCAGCATCTAATCAAAAGTTCAGGCAGGGTATGAACCTGATTCACCGGATTAAACTGTAGTAGGTATTACCTCATCTTAGCTTTAGGCTGTGTCTACAAGAGGCCTGATCTATAAAACATGGTAACCAGCTCCAAGGAGTTCTTGGTTGTCTTTGATGCTGTTCTTTCTGAACAAGATAATTTACTCTTGATCGAGGTGAGTTCATCAAAAGTACACTTGTATTCTTTGCCTGTTTCTTTCTTTTCTGTGGAAGCTGCTGTGCTGAATGCATTCCTCACAAGAAATCATTAGTCTGTGTAAGCACAGTGATGAAACCACAGTATGTTTCACTGGGGACGGATGTTCAGTAAATAGCAGTTCTGCATTAGCAAATGTGTCAAAGAGGAGTATCCTTGTGGGGCCATTGTATTGCCAATTCTGCATGTTGCTTAATACCTGTTTTTTGGTGTCCCCTTTGCAAAGAGCACTTCTCACTTTGGGTTAGAAGGAAGAGTTAAACAATGATCCTGTCATTGGATAGTCAGTGCTGTTTCATCATTCTTTTTTCCTAAGGAAAAAAAGCAGTTGTGTCATTTCTGGAAAAGAAGAAAAACTTTGTGTCTGCAGAGATAAGAGTTGGGAAACAACATACAGTGTTTTTTCTTATTTCTGGTTATTTTTGTGAAACACATTTAGATGGATGGAGCTTTTCTTAAAACACAGCAAATAAAAATGTAGTCAAAGCTTTTCCAGATTAAGACCATTCATACTCTTCTGCTGTTTTGTTCACAGAGTGATGACAGATCTACTATCTCCCCTGGCTCACCTACTGCTCAGACAGGTAACAGGGACAGGAAAAAAATTCTGAAAAATAAAATCAAAATGCTTCTTGCTTATTTGTCTTGTGAAGAGAGGGGAGCATCTGTTCCCACCTCTGTCTGTGGCACTGCTGTTTGTGAGAATTTACCCAGTTACTTGCATCTCCTTAGAAAAACACGAGGGAAGAGACAACAGGGGTGAAGCGTGTCCTTAGGCAGAGCAGAGGGTTTGGCTGGTTTAGGCCTTCATAGAGGCTCTGGCACACAGATGCATTCAGCAAGAGTCAGAACAGTTGTTGGAATTTGTATATGGAATGAGCTTTGCATGCAAGTGTCCTTGGAAGTGCCTTTTCCTGCTCTGCTTTTATCATGCATGGCTGTGATTTATTTTGTCATCATTACATTAAAATTTTTGGTTTGTTCTTTTTAATTACCACATTGCTGTACCCATGTCCTATTTAAACTCTAACCATTTCCTTCTTCCTCCTTCCTTTCCTGTGCTTTTCCACATTTGTTTAGTCCACCTTTCCCCTCCATATCCTGGCCATGCAGCCCCGCCTTCCTATAGAAACCCTTCCCAGCGACCTGAGAGTTTCCTTTTCCGAACAGCTGTCAGGGATGAAGCCAAGAAAGGTAGGTCATCTAGCTCAGAAATCAGCTAGTTTTGCTACATTGTATTGACATCTGCATTACCTGTGGCTTGCAGTGTTTTGTTACTTCAGGTCCTTATCATCAAACTACTTTAAGAATTCCATTTGTAGACAGATAACATCCGTACATTGTGAACAAACAGGGTTTTATTTGGAGCTGTCCAATATTCTTTTGTCATGTCTGTGGAAGTGCGAGAATTCACTCATCCTGGTCTGCACATACAACTTTGCCACACGAGCCTTCAACAGCTTGATAATTCTTGCATTGCCCAGTAGGCTGTAACAGAATTGCAGTGTCTGGAGAAAGACAGAAGTATTTCAACATATTGCACGTGGCAAAACTTTGTTGTCATTTGTGCAGGACTGTTATCCAACAGAAAGATCACAATCTAAACAGTGAGGGAATTGTGTTGACATCTCTTTTAGGTTGGTAGACCATTAGTTTGATTAATAATCACGGTAAGAAAGAGATTTGTGAAAAGGAATGTAATGTCCCCATTCTGGAACTTAGTGCGCAGTGCAGTAGCAAACAACACAGAGCCAAACCATGCTTAGTGATTTTCTTTCCTTCATGCTGCTGTTTTAGCTGTTGCTTCATCCTCTACCTGTGCCTTGTCTCCTGCTAATGATTCTGCAGACCCTCGAGTGAGACAAAACTCCAAACAGCGGGAGGAGGAGCTGGAGCTGATCGAGCAGCTACGCAAGGTAAGTGCTGCCAGGAGCCGAACGTGGACGTAGCAGGAAACGCGTTTTATGACCCTGCTAAATCTGCCTTTCTCTTATGGACCAGTTTCACTGAACCTCTATGGGCACAGTTGACCAGAATTTAGTGATGTGCTACAGTCTATGTACTTCTTCCAGATGGATGCAGTGGTGTTCACTTGGTTGTTTGTGGTAGATAAAGTCAGCTTCAAATTCTATATAATAAACTATGCTGACTCCTGCTCCTAAATGTCCGGTGAACTCTGCTTTTATGTATGCATTCACACTTGTAAGGAGCTCCCTGGAAAGTTGCCTTTATGTCTCCTTAAAATATCTTTTTTTAATTCTTTTTTGCTGTAAAGCTGACAGAAAAGCAGATGGAGTGCAGAGACTGCTGCCAGTCATGCTGCCATCACGGTTTCCTCATGTGCACTAGATCTGTCTATTGATTCTTGCCTTATCCTTAGTTAAGTGCAGAACATTTGAGCCACAAATGTTTCTAATATTTATGCTCTTTGTCTGCCCAGGGGCACCACACTCCTGATTTGTGCCCAGGTACAATGACAATAAACAGGAATATGTCACATGGCATTAAGGTACTGCTCTGCTTTGCCCCAGACTCTTTCTGCAGAGCATGAAGGGATTTCTTGAGGTGCTGTAATTAACTGTTTGAATTTTCCCAATAAATAAGAATATACTTATTGAAGCCGATCTTAAAAGCCATAAGCATCCCAGATAGAGAAAATTTCCTCTCTTTAGGGGTAAGTGTTGAAGTAAGGACAGTCTTCTTTCTCTAAAGGAGAAGGGTTACCTTAGATAAAACAAAACTTGGTGGTGTTTGCCGACCCTCGTATGTTATCTCAGATTGCTTTCTATGTAGTCTGTCTCTTGTTCTCCCCAGGTAAACTTAAATTTTTTTTAATACTTAAAAATTTAGATAGAGTATTACAACTCAATGACATTCACACAGCATTTTAAATGAGTTTGAAAGCCTGAATTGAATTTTTATTCATTATCTTAAAAAGATGCTAACTACCTTCTTTTTAAAGGACTGCTTACTCCAAATAAGCAAGCATATTCCATTCAGTTCAGTTTTTATTTAAAGGCAAAAATATTGTCTTGACTTTTGTTAATTGTGTTGTCCTCCAACCCACAAAGACAATTATTTTCAATTCCCTTGGCAGAACCATTCTCTGAGAATATGTAGGGTTAGGAACACCGTTCCTAGATCCTGATTTCCATAATTTTGGAATAATGGTTGTATTAGTCCACTGTGCTGTACAGTGAAAACTGTTCCTCGTTGAACTCGATTGCTCCCAGACTGTGGCCAGCCCTGGGCCGCAGTAATGCGCAGGCTTTCCTTGGCCTTAGTCAGAAGCTGGCTGGCAATGCCGTGAGGACAGACAGGGTTGTAAAGCGGGAGCTCTGCCTCGTCCCGCCGTGTGCAGCACGAGCTGCTGGCAGCACGCAGCTCTCAGGTGCCCCCTGTGTCCCCGTTGGTTTCCCACAGAACATCGAGTCGCGGCTGAAGGTGTCCCTGCCCAGCGACCTCGGCGCGGCACTCACCGACGGCGTCGTTCTGTGCCACTTGGCCAACCACGTGCGGCCCCGCTCCGTGCCCAGCATCCACGTGCCCTCCCCTGCTGTTGTAAGTGTCTGACTAGCTGTGACACTACTTTATAGCTGTCCCAGGTGGCATCCTACAAATTCCTGTAATCCAGACAGACACTAAACTCTGCATTCTCCTCATTAAATGACAAAAAATTACCATCCGTGTTGTTTATTAAATGAAATTCTGTTTGGGTTTATTTAATTTAAAGGAAATTACTTCTAACAGCTTGTAAGCAAATGTTAACATTTCGATGTGCTCCCTAAGCACATTAACTTCAAAACCAGTGAAATATGAGATGGTTCAGCATGAAAACTGAAATAGGTTATTTTAAAAGATCAAATGTCTGAGAAGTTCAGGAAAACATAGTAGGGAATTGCAACAAGTAGGATCTCAGTACACAAGGCAGTGAAACCAGGCAGAGACCAAGTTGATTCTTGTGTCCACAGGACTACGAATTCCTCTTCTTAGGAATTTTAGCAGAATGTACTCAAGATACTTGGAGAAGAGCATCTCCTGGAACAAAACAAATCCCGCCATACCTCTGTGATAACAGGAAGAAAAGGTGGCTGTGTCAGGGGACTCTTGAAAGCAGGGAACTATTGAAGTCTGTCTCGTAGGGAAAGCACAGAATTAGAGAAAGGTCAAAATCTGTGAGATAATAACAGGTTATTTATCCAGTTTGTGCTTGGGAAGTCAGTTCAGTGAAAATATTTAGGATCAGCTACTTGAAAGTAATATGGACAGGCAGATTGCTTGTTAGCACCTTTAAATTGTATGAATAAGAGAAGAAAACAGAGATTGTTCCTTGAGGAGGAAATGGAAACACGCATGTAGTCTTCACTTATCCTTCTTTCGGAGTGAGTCTTCATGTTGATTGGAATCTGAACTGGCACTTCCAGAGCTGCCAAGTGTGTCATTGTGGTTGTGTCCCTGGGACTCTGATGTCCCAGGCAGATGGCCCCATTGTTTTGAGAACAACTGAACTGGACACACCAACATTTTAGGCAGATTGTGGGATCATTCTAAGCAAAGGCAGGGAGCCACTGCTCAGGAGACTTTTGTCAGTGAGATCTTTTCAATGGCCTGGTTTGATGTGCAGCTGAATGTTCTGTGTTAGGAGTTAAGTCATGGCTTTGTCATGTGAATCCCAAGGAAGAGGCAGCCTGGAGTCATTCGGCTCCAGGAGCAGAAGAGGCATCACGTCATGCCCCAGGCACAGTGTGATCTTTGTACTCCCTTGGTCCTTCGGGAGAAAGAAGCCCGTGCTGGCCTTTAACCTGCTTCCTTGGTGGGGAAACACAGCACATGAAGGGACAGAAGAAACCCCATCACTTACAGAAGCGTTGAACACCTGGTGGCTGCTGCCTGCTGCTCCAAAGCATGTTCACGGGAGCAGGGAGCTTGTGTCTCTTGAACCAGAAGAGAATAAGCTTTGAGAGCAGGAACAAGACAGAGCCTGTGCTGTGGTATGTCTGAAGAGGTGTGAAAGCTGACTGCAGAAAAAAACTTCAGTTGAAAAAGTGCCAGTGAGTGCAATTCAAACAGCTTCATTTAACACATCTGCAAGAGGCTGACAAGCAGCAAGCTTCACTTCCAGTTTTCTGACTTTATTTTTTTGGTTTCATCGAGCCTTTATTTTTTAATCTCTTTGTTAATTGAAGTATGGTTTGATATTTATATAGTTTTGCATTACAGTAATCCAGAACAGACTCTAGATGGCTTTATGTCATTAAATTGCTCTGAAATCACAGCATGGAAGCCAGGGATGTGCATTTCATCAAAAGACATTTTGGAAATGATTATACTGTAGTTACTAAAAGTGTTAGCCAGTTTTATATAACACTTTGTATATAAATATTACAGGGCTTAGAACTGTCCCTTTTAAAAATCATCCAGTATTCATAACTTAGCTTTTCATAAAACAGCTTTGAAAACTGGGATGGTTTTCTAAGAAAAGCAAACTTCAGCAGAGCCTGCTTTGAATTAGACAAGCTTATGTCAGCGCAGTTTTTGGCAAAGAGATTTATTAAGCGTTTTATTTAAATAAAATATAAAAATCTTTTAAAACCTTGCCAGTTAAGAACACTGTATGCCTTTGCTTCTTTGCAGCCTAAACTTACAATGGCAAAGTGCAGACGAAACGTGGAGAATTTCTTGGAAGCTTGCAGAAGGATTGGAGTGCCTCAGGTATGTATTTCTGCTGTCCTGATATAATGTTTCAGATGCAGTTTTGCCTGATGCTTCAGAAAATAAAACATTCTTTAGAATATTGGATTAAAACAAAATGATTAAAAGTTTAGAAAGTACAGGTACAAGCTGTTCTGCAGTATAGATCAGACTTACCTTGCATAAGCAAAATGAAGCTAGATACAGTTTATCAGTGTAGTATATAGATTTTATATTTTAGTACAGATTCACTTAAATACTGTACATTAAATTCATAATAGCTGATGGACTTTGAGTCTGCCTTTAGAATTAGCATGTTCTATAAAGCCAGTTACTTTTTCTCAATATTAGGTACATGACAGCTTAAAAGTGGGATAAAATCTGGATGATGGTTTGCATGTGGGTTTTTTTATCCCAAAGCTTTTCATGTTGCTTCACAATAAATCTCTTACATGATTGTCTTTACTGTCTTACCAACAAGTCACAGAATTATTGGTCTTACTCTGATGGTAGCTGTCTTTGTGTAGTTCCTACTTCTTTTGTTATGTACCAGTGGTAGAAGTCTGTCTTCCTTGTCCCCTTTTGAAACCTGTAACACCTAGGAGGTGGACACGTTAAATAGTCCATCTCATCCTGTTGGTCCAGTTATCCTGTTTTATGCTGTCCTGTCCTTTGCACTTTGTCTTACTCAGCAGCTGTCTCAGTACAAATAGTTTTAATACATTATGTTTTTCCTAATTTCCCTTCCAGTGCACTAATTGATTTAGGTTTTCACATTGCTGAGCATTGGTCTTTCTCTTGTTGGGTGCTGGTTTCTTTTATATTCTGAAAGGGAGAAGTAGACCCCATGATTCATTTCCCAGCTACATTTAAAGGCAGTTCTTGAGTCAGTCATGCAGGATTTTTTACTGTTTTCAGATCACTAGACATTTGAGCCACTGGGATTTTAGGATGACTTATTTATTGAGCTGCCTGGCAGTTTCACATGGCTTAGTGGTGAATCCTGTTGGAAGGGACTAGAGTTGAAAGCAATTGTTAATGCTGGGAGATCCTGTACTGCTTCAGTCCCCTACAAACCTTTGGACTTTCAATTCCAGCAGAACTACACAATATAAATTCATCTGGGCATTGTGCAATTCCATCCCAGCTTCCTTATTTATAGCTCCCTCAAGTATGAAGATACAATTTTTATGGGATTGCAGTACAAAGATGATCACTGGAATGACCCACAATCAAAACCAAACAAACACAAAGTCCAGTCAAGAAAAAGTCCCCTGTAAACCCAAGCTGCTCCATCTGCTACCCCTACTGTGTAGGGCCCTCCTGTTTTTCTCATTTTCTCTATTTTGTTTTAATCTGAAAAAGTTCAAGGAGGGTCTCTTTGGGAAAACTTAGTGAAATACCCCCCTGAACTCCAAAGTTGCTCTCACTGTCTGCATTACATCTCTGCTGAGATGTGAACATGAGATTACCTGTATGTAAGAATGGAATGACAGCCTGGGATGTTTTTCTTGAAAAGTTCCCTGCAGGTTTTTCATTTCATTTCCATTCTAATTACAAAAATAATAATCTTTCTGAAAGCATGGATCCATGTAGGAATACTTGCCTTTTAAGGGGAAGGCTACTTTCAGAAAGGGCTAATTACAGGCACCAGAGCAGAGCAGTAATTTCTATAGGACTTTGGTTTTAAAGCCCTTGGATCAAAGGAAACCCTCAGCTGAACAGATTGATCCATGCATCTAGATTTCACTGATTATTACCAGTTACCTGTGGGATAGGGAGACAAGAGACACACAATGGGAATAGTTACAGAGCTCTTAAACTCTAATTAGTAATAGATATTTCTGCAAGATGCTGCATTCGAGCATCAGTTACACATAAACAATTCCTTGTCCTGCTGTTTTCATTAAGTTACATACGGAGGCTGAACTTTGGTGAGTACTTAGTGCCAGCAGCAGCTCAGATACCTGTAACCTCTTCACTTCTGGAAAAAAATGGGTTTCACTAAGGCTTGTGTAAACTTTAACAGCAAGGAATAAGTTACATGTTGGAGCTGCAGAGGTAACAGGCACTTCACTGAACACTAAACACTGACATTGAGTTCTTTGCAATGGGAGTCTTGCAGATTTCTATGTGAGAATTAACCAGCTGTGATGTGCTTCTCAAATGTGTAGGTTGTATCTGAGATGTCTGATAACTGCTTTGTGGATGTTGCTATGGCTAACTGACTGACCTTTTTTTTCTGTCTGTTTTCCCTTCCTGCTCACACACTCTGGACAGGACAATCTTTGTTCCCCTTCTGACATTCTCCAGCTAAACCTCAGCGTTAAAAGAACAGTTGAGACTCTTCTTTCCCTGGGGACAGATTCAGAAGAATCCAGTCTTGTGTCCCTTTCCGTTCAGCTCTGGGGCTTTGTGGTGTTTTACTGTACTCTAATGCTAACGCTCTGTATGTTCTATCGCTGGGTCTTTTTTCTCTAGTGAAGGATAGTGGTGCTGCTTCCTCCCTCCGTCACTCCAGTGCTTGGGAACAGATTTTGGGCTTTGCCAGGACTGTGTGTATGAAGTGCTTTGTTCCCCACGGATGGGACAGAGGTGACACGATGTGCAGACCCGTTGGTGCACCCACAGCACCACGCGTGCCCAATTCCCATTTGTATTTGCTGCGTCACGTTGAGCAGGTGAAATGCTTTCCAAGGGAGGAGGTGCTGTCCCTGGGCCCGAGCGAGGGCCAGGGTCAGGACACGTGCATGCTGTATCTGCGGACCAGTGGTGTAGTGAAAATGGCAGTGTCACTTTGTGCCTCTGTTCCCCCATCTGTGTAATGGGAAATGCAACCACTTTGGGAAATTGCTTGAGGATTATCTGATGAAAAATGTTAAACAATGTGAAGTATTTTTTTCAATGTCAATGTTCTTGATGCGATCTCACAGTCTTAGGAGACATGGTCTGGTGTTGTCCACAGAACTTTCTAACTGGTTTTGTTTTTTACCCCCAGTCCTTTATCCTGCTTCTGAGAGCATTTGATTTCTCAAATTTATAGACTCTGCTGTATTACTTTGAGTAACGATTTTTAAAACAACTGAGTTGTCTTGAACTTTATAACAGTTCAAGCAGAAAAATTTCAGAGAAATTAAGCTCTTCTACAGCTTTAAGACAAAAGTTTTCTGGCACAGAAAGAAAAATCTTTATCATCCTGTCAGGTGCTACAGAATATCACAGCATTTTACTGTGATCTGGATAAAACCAAAAACTTGTTGAATTGTCACTTGATCTTGGGCACCCTGCCCCAAAATTGTTCCCTGCTTATTCCCTTCTTCCTCTTATCCTGTCATTTTCAGAAACACTTGTATCATGCAGTTGCACAAATATAAGTCCCAGCTGCACAAACACTCTTCACTGTTTTACAAAACTCAGGTAGTCTTCCATAAAGCTTCACAGCCTTTCCCTCTCCAGGGAAAGAATCCTGGTGCTTTAAAGGTTTAATGTCTCAGGGACATCTCAGAATTTCAGGGCACTCCCCATGTGTGTAACAGACCGTGTCTCCTCAGAGTGGAGATCCATTCTGGGAGCTCTGCTCAGAAATCAGTGACAGGTAAGTGTTCAGGAAATGGCTGTTCCAAATGTGTCTTCAATAAATTTCTGTTACATCTGCAAGTGCAGTAAATGGCTTGGAAGCCCAGTGCAAGTGGTGTTTGCATTCCAACCATAACCTGGAACACCTCTGAAGCACAGTTTAAGGTACACAAGAGTTCAGTTGCAAATGTGATCACTACCAGTAAAAATGTGTTGTGTGTATATGGGTCTCACAAGCTCTTGTACCATGAAGTGAGTATTTATCAAAGGAGCAAGTAAGAGCTGCTGCCTTCTGTCCAAGTCATACAAAGTGTTCTGTCCAAGCCAAACATCACTGAGTAAAGAAGGAACTTTTGACAGGGGGAGATTGTTTTATTTTTAAGTAAGCTATTTTTGCACTGCTTACTGGTATGAACTAAAATGAACTCGGTTCTTGTGTTTCTTAACTTCTAATGAACACTGTGATAAAAGCTGCAAGGGGTTTTACACTAACAGTGCCTTCCAGTTTTTAAATTTTGTCATTACTGTCTGTGGTATGGAGTCATTCCAAAGCTTTCCCCCCTTATCTGTTTGCATGCAAAAGAAAAAAAGATAAGGCATATTTACTCAAGTTTACAAGTATTTTCTCAAAAAGCACACTTTTTTCAAAGTAATATACATTTGCTGGAAGAAAAATGTATTTTAGCCTGAGCACATGGCTTTCTATGAGAATTGCAGTCGGGGCTCACTTGTTTTCTCTCTGCTCGGAGCTTTGTGGGATGAGCGTTGGCTGCCACTGTTTGTGCTGGAGGATTTCTTTAACCTCAAAAATCAGTAAAGACTCAAGGAGTGGAGAAATACCAGTTGATGTGAAAATAACACATGAAAAATAGTCTCTGTAGCTCTATAGGAAGGGCACACTTGGGTTATTTTCTGCAGATACAGAGAACTGTTGGACATGTATCCTGACTGTTGTGGAGTGAGGATGGCCAGGAAGTGCCAAGGACTTCTGTAGGATGAGGCTTTAAATACATCTTAGATGAGACTAGCACAACTATTAATAAACACTTTGAAACCTCTTCTTGCATGTTGCGTATTACTGTTATTCCTCAGGATGATTTTGGGGGCTGCCCACTTAGCGGGGGCACGCTGGGGAGGTGAGTGAGTGGTAGTGACTCATTGCCTGCTCCCCAGCTGGGCTTCCCTCACGGCTGTAGCTGAACAGGCTTGGCCCAGGAGGGCTCTCTCCACAAGGTGTGATTTGGAAAGGAAGCTGTGGTTCCTCTCCTGCTCTCTGTTGTAGCACATTGATCGTACTGAAGCAAAGCTTCCCCCTCCTCAAGTTCATCTGCTTTGGGTTCATAAACTGCTGCTATCTCACTGTGGGCAGAGATGGAGGACAGTTTGCTATTCCCCTTTCCTCCCACAGTCCTTTTTCAAATTCTTATTTGTAGACTTTTCTGTTAAAAGAACACAAGAGATTAGCCCAAGGCCATCTTTCTTGAGTAGTCGAGGTCATGGTTCTTTTGTCACAAGCAGAAATCTCATGTCCTACCCGTTTGTGTATGCTGCCTCTCCGTAACATTTCATATTTCAGTCACCTTTTGCTTAATTTTTTTTTTCTTTTCAGTTGAGTGGTTTTCATCCATTTTGTTTTTGTCTTTGTTTTGTTCCCCATTCAGGAGCAATTATGTTTGCCTCTGCATATTTTAGAAGAGAAGGGTTTGACACAGGTAGCTGTGACTGTCCAGGCGCTCCTGGAGCTGGCACCCCCAAAGCAGCAGCCACTTCACCACTTGTCTGCTGTGTAAAGACCTCCGGGACCTTTTGGGTTACCTTGGCTAAGCAGAAGGACCTGAAGACTTTACTGCCCATGCAGTGCATCCAAACACACAGAACTCTGTTCTAAGGAAATGAGTTTCCATAATTCCTGACAGGAATGTTTTACTTCATTTCTCCGTTTTTTTGGAGATCACAACAGTTTCCAGTAACATTTTTTATTACCAATATTTTTGCCCCTTATTTAAAAAAAAATGAGAGTTCAGTGGGAGGAGGGTAGGGAATTCCAGTGGCTGGCTGTTGGAGCCAGCTGTAGAAACTGACCTTGCAGAATAAAGAAATGGGTTTAGAGTTTGGAAGCAATTCCTAAGGGAATTTGTGAAAAAAAGGGTGTTGCTGCAGTGGGTACACAGGGAATTAAATTTCTTTCCTTACCCACAGAGTGCAAAGAAATGGAGTTTCTTTGCCTCCAGACGATGGCTATTTCTATTATAATATTTTAAAAATTGCATCACACAATCGTAACTTGCAGTGTTTGATAACAGGGTCGGACCTCACACAGCTGTCACTTGCCTCGGCAGGTCCTCATTACTAAAAGTCAGACTAAAAAAAACACTTTTTTTCCCCCAGTGGAAAAATTACTGCATGTTTTCTCTGCCAGAAACACCTTAGTAAAAGATACTAAGTCAGATCTATTCAAATGGGATTAATCCCATCAGCATTCTTGCTGGGTTCACTTCTCGTTTGGGTTTTAACTTGTCTTTTTATCTGAACACTTTTCCCACAGCAGTGGAGGGAGATTGCCTCTGTCCTCACATTCCCTGCTGGGTGGTTTTCGGGGATCACCAGAATCCCTTGCATTTCCCTGCAGTGGGAACAGTGCCAGCCTGCCCTGCTGGTCATTAGAACCAAGTAACACCTTTGCGAGGGGCTGAAGCATCCCCTGCAGGCACAGAGTGGATCGTGTTAAGAGCAGAGTTCTCAAGTTCCCAGGTGGGCTGGATGTTGTCAGAGCAGCGTCTGTGCTAAGGCAGCTCTGAAGGGTTAGACAAGGTTTTCAGTAAAGCTCTTTATTAGCTGGAGTTTATGTAGAGAGATGTGCTGGTTTTACAGAACTACTATTACTTCATTCCTCTTTCCTTAACATAAAAATGGAAATTCACATTACACAAGTGCAAGAGGCACTGACAAGGCTTGCTGACAAGTTTTGCATTTTCCTGGAAAGCTGATGTGCAAAATAAAGACAGGTCTATATGCTCTGGTCCTGGTAACAAGGCCAAACGCACTACCACATCAATTAACAATTTTTTCCCCCACACAAGAAGTCCTCACAAAATCCAGCTCCCCACCCATGCAGTTCCTTTGTCAGGTGTTGCCCAATTTAAAGCATCCATGAACATGATGCTATTAATACATGCGTTAATATTAATACAAAGCAACTCCAGGCATCAGCCATATTCTGTCTGGGATATATACAGCAGAATACACCAAGAGGATTTTATGCAGATAAAGGAAGAAGAAATGGAAGCTAAAAGTCATTTTTGCAGAAGTGAAACCTGCTGTGGGAGCTGCCAAGGACTTAGCTGCATTTTTCCCCTTTTGATTTGTAGTTTTGTTTCCTTTTGTTTTGCTTCATGTATTTCTTTCAAGGGCCATTGTGGTGATTGTTGAATTATTTCTCATAATTATTCCGGTTGCTTGTTTTTGGCATTGGTTGGTCATATTCCAAGTGAAGAACACCTGGAAGGTGTTTAAGAGTGCCAAGCTGCTAAGAGAAACCTCCTCACGCTGGGCGAATGCAGCGCCCTGAGCCCGGCAGGGAACGGAAGTGCCAGAAGTCACAGTACCCACAGGAGGAGCAGCTCCACACAGGCATTCTCGCCCCCTTAAGCAGTTTCAGTGTTCCACTTAATGCCATTGGTGAGGAGTGTTGGTCATTCCCACAGAGTTACACAGAGGTGTCTGAAGTGTCTGCTGCAGTTTGCTGGGGCAAGATGCTGCCACTTGCAGGCAACACCACTGACACAGAGTGTTCCTGGTGTGTTTGTCTCCACATGTAATCAGAGAGGGAGGCACTGACTTCATCTTGGTTTCCAACATTAGGTCTCCTGTTATTACAGGGACAGTTGCATTTAGCAGCACACCCATCATGGGCTGTTTAAGTACCCCTGTTTGAAGGAAACCATTCCCTTCATGGAATGCGAGGGTGTGGTTATTGTTCCAGCAGTTAAGGAGAATGAAATTTAACAGTATTCAGGTGGGTGGAAATTTTGTCATTTAATCAACAGTAGTTTTTAATAAGGTGAGGGCTTGAGTCTGGCCTGCCAGAAAGAGCCATTTCTTATTGCCATGTGCAGCTCACAGCGTAGCCACCTGTGGCTGGAGGCCAGGCAGGCAGAGGGACCCTGGCACCAGGTCTTTTGTTGTGAGCAGCATTCGCTCTGGCAGTTTCAGTGTAGGTAATTGTGTTAGTTTGACATTTGTAATCTTATGTTTTCAGGCTGGCAAGCACTAACTCTTGTCCAATGCTTAGGACAAAAATCCAAACCTGAAGTTTCATCATATGCTTTATTTCATGTGTTACACCAAACCCACTTCAGTTCTCTCTTGCAAAATGGGTTGGGATTTTTCAGTGTAGTTATGTGCAATTTTGTTGTATCCCATGGAAGAGTATTTGAAAGAAAACATGTATAAAGCTCTATTCTGTGTGTTAAAGCAGAGAAGAGACAGTCTCCTCTTCGGGGCATTTGTGTAGGAGGATGTGGGAGGGATGGCCCTCAGTGTTCAGCGCTGCTGGTGTTCCTCGGCTGACTCCATGGTGTCAGTCTCCATCCTCAACCCCGGCGAGCCGCGAGCAGTGTCTGAGGCTCTGCGAGGTCACACGCTCCGGGAGCAGCGGCCCGGGCACTCGGGAGCCCCTGAGGGGCCGGGCAGAGCGGCTGGGGATCCCCCCTTCGCAGGAGAGGCTTCTGTAAAGGCCCCGCCCCTGCTTCAGATCCACCGGGGCCAGCTCTGCAGCGCCGGAGCGCCGCTGCTGTTCTTGGCAAATGGTGTTCTTACCCCTTGATGGCTATAAATGGTTCTTTGAAAAACTGTTTTAGAAACAGAGGACTTGTAAGGTGAATTTGGACATCAAAAATTTCTTGTGTATAGATATTGTGATGTTTTACAAAGTGATCTAATTTTGTTATTTCTGAAACCAGTGTAAACGTGTAAGTAATAGAGGAAAGGATTTTTAAGCTTCATCCCATGCTGTATGTCTGTAAATACATTCCATAATTTCTGTTACATATAAATGTGTCTGAACATTGTATATTTTAAATCGCCTGTATTCTTTCTGCCAGTAGTGTGAACTTCTAGCACATTGATAATATAAAAGGAAACCATGGGTATTTGAAATAAAGTTTTAAAGCTTACATTAATTGCAGTATTTCTTCCTGCTGATTTTCAGTTGCGCCGACGAATGTCATGTCCTCTGTGTCAGGTCTTTATTCCCCTTCCACATCATCCCAGTTGGCATTTGATGGACCTACTTTTATTTTCTACTTTTCATAGCTAACCAGGAAAAGAAAATCCTAGTATTTTTACACATATTTTGCAGCCACATCAGAAGCTTTTTCTTGGGGGTATTGTTAACCTTCCTAGAAACTGATTTTGTACAGAATCCTTTGCTCATCCCTTCACAGCCCGTTGTTTTTTCCTCCTCTATGTAAATTATACGTTCTGGATTTGGGGTTTCTTGCTGTCTGTCCCATTGCTCCTTCTTCTCATCCTTTGCTTTTGGTCTGTCTTGGGTTTGAAGTATAAAACTCTCACCTCTGCTTCGTGACCCTGCTGCATTTTGAAGGTTTATTCTTAGCCAGAATGTTAAGTCCTCTTTTCATCCCTCCTCATCACTAGTTTTAATATTTTTTAAAATATAAAAATGCAAAGCCTAGAAATTGCCAGAGATCCACAAACCCTCCCTGCTTCCGTTACCCTTGTGATGCTCTTCCCTGCTCACCAGGCTGCTCCAGCATCCTGTCTGACCTGGTTGCTCTGTCAGCCACTGGGGACAGCTCCATTCCTGCCTCTCTCAAGGCTGCCCAGCTCTCTTCAGGCATTTATTCCTCTCCCTCAATCTAAAGCTTCCTCCTAACCAGCTTCCCAATCTCCAGCCTTTCTTCTGCATTTATTTTTTCCTGCATTCCCAGCAAAACCCTCTTGAAAGGGCATATGATTTCCCTGCAGAAAATTCCATGGATGTACATTCTGATCCCATCTCTCTTCAGCTGGAAAAACGGAGCAGTACCAACTGTGGCACAGTTCCTCAGAAGGGCTGGGTCTGGGAGTCTGCTCCCATCCCTGGATGTGCCAGCCTGTCTGGTTGGCATCTGCTCTGCCCAGACACGACCTCTGCTGCGGTTTCCATGGAGCGAGGGGAGGCTCAGACAGAGCAGCACGCTGGGATGAGCTGGTGCAGCCAGGGAGGCTGGGGGGAGCTGGATGGGTGGCACTGTGGCCACAGTCCCCAGCCCAGAGTGTGTGGCAGGTCACAGAGTTCAGTCAGGTTATGCACCTGTGCCCCTGTCACTGCCCCGCAGTGGCCTCATGTAGGAACCTGAGGTTCAGCACCCCAGCTTCATGGGAAAACCCTGTTCCACTGCCACCCCTTTGGTTTTGTTCCCAGAGCTACTTCATTCTCTGCTGAGAAGCAAGTGTGGCCCAGTGTCAGATTTCAGTTGTTTGGTTATATTAATAAAGTGCACCTGGAGTTTGACATAAACAGCAGATATCTGCTGCCCTCCATCTCATCCTGCTTTTCCTTAGCTCAAAGCCTCTGGAGAGTTTTATGATCAACTTCCCTCCTTCCACCCAAGCAGGTCACCTGTTAACACCCCCATCACATACAGAAAACTCAAGTCTATGGTGAAATGTACTGAGTCAGCAGCACATGAAAAGGAAGCGTTAGAATTAGGAACTTAAGCCCCGGGTTTGGCCGGGGCGGTGGGGCCAGCTCCTGTAGGCAGCATGGCTGGCTGCCTTTTCCCTTTGGTCAGAAGGTATTTGGAGCTATTCTGCCTGTGCATTGACACTGTGCAGGACTGTGGAAATGGAAACCTGCATGCTCTGACTGCACTTGTGTTTACACTGCCAAGTGCCCATGTTCTTCCCTACTGACCTGATGCCAACGCTGGAGGATGGAGAGCACAGAGGGAGCCCAGCTGGGGGTGCCTCAGCCTCCCTGCCTGACCCAGAGCCACGGCCAGTACTTTAGGGGAGGCAGAGGAGGTTCTGGGTGCACAGCATCCCATGCTGGTGAGTTACCGGGCTGGTAACAGGATTACCTCCCAGTGTCTTGTTTCCATAAAGCACTTTGCAGGAGATATAGTGTTTCTCACTGCTTTGATGTAAATCCCCTTTCTGCTGGGAAAAAAAGGCTGTGCAAGGGCAGCTTTAACATCTTTAATGCAGCTTCAATATAACTGTCTGCAGGAACTGTGTTCTGCAGAATTGCCCAAGCTCTGTTATATGGTTTATTTTGTCCTGTCAGACATACCACAGTGCCCTGCACAGCAGCAGTCCTGCAGCACCTCTGTGGCCACTTTCTTTACTTATCTCTTTGCTCCAGATTTTTCCTTGCCTGCTTCTTTCTCTGCTCTCTTTTCCTTCAAATACTTCTCAAGGTGCTGGTAGGGGCCGAGGAATCTGCGGACCATTGTACCTTTCCCCAGGCCTGCAGCTGAGGGAAAGATGGAAGAGAGAGAGAGAGAGAGAGGAGAGAGAGAGAAAAGGAGAGAGAGAGAGAGAAAGAGAGAGAGAGAGAAAGAGAGAGAGAGAGAGAGAGAGAGAAAGAGAAGAGAGAGAGAGAGAGAGAGAGAAGAGAGAGAGAGAGAGAGAGAAGAGAGAGAGAGAAGAGAGAGAGAGAAAGAGAGAGAGAGAGAGAGAGAGAGAGAGAGAGAGGAGAGAGAGAGAGAGAAAGAGAGAGAGAGAAAGAGAGAGAGAGAAGAGAGAGAAGAGAGAGAAAAGAGAGGGGAGAAAGAGAGAGAAGAGAGAGAGAAGAAGAAGAAGAGAGAGAGAGAAAGAGAGAGAAGAGAAAGAGAGAGAGAGAGAGAGAAGAAGAGAGAGAGAAGAGAGAGAGAGAAGAGAGAGAGAAAGAGAGAGAGAGAGAGAAGAGAGAGAGAGAAGAAAGAGAGAGAGAGAGAAGAGAGAGAGAGAGAGAGAGAAGAGAGACAGAGAGAAAGAGAGAGAGAGAGAGAAAGAGAGAGAGGAGAAAGAGAGAGAGAGAGAGAAAGAGAGAAAGGCCTGAGGGAAAATCTCTTGCTGGGTTACCTGGTACAGCTCAGTGCCTGGAGAGTCTTTCCTGTGCTCCCCAGCCACAGAAGGGAACCCCAGCCCAGGCAGCAGCCTTTGGGCCTGTGCTGGTTGTGCCGAAGACATCCACAGCTGGGCTGAGGGCACCTGTTGCTGGTGGCAAGGGACAAGCAGGGGCACCACCCTTTGACCCTCCCTGCATCACCTGTGCAGTGATATTTGCAGAAGACTGGCTGCTCCCCTTTCATTTCCCATCTCAAACCTGCAGCCAGCTGCTGGCTCGGAGTGTGCCCCAGCAAAAGGAACAGGCTTTGTCCTTTGCCATCACACACCAGCCAGCTTTCTTGGGCTGTTTTCTGCCTGGACAAAGCCTGTGGCACAGATTATTAACTCCCAGCTGCTGCTGGAGCAGCACTGCCTCAGCTTTGCTCCCCTTTACCTTAATGGCACTCTTCAGCTCCAGGGCTTCCTGCTCTATTTGTTTTCTCTTGGTCTCCTTGTCTGTCCGGTCAATGATGATGGTTGCCTGGAATGTCAGGCACTGCAAAAAAGCACAGGGGTCGCAAAAGCCATGACAAACACATCCCCTAAACTGCAAGGCCAGCCTTCAGGGCTCACTGCACCCAGCCATTTGCCAGGGGCAGGGCTCATGTGGACCCTGGTGCAAGAATTCTTTCCCTCTGCTGCCCACGGGTCTCATCCTTGCTACACACTTTCCACAGCCCTGCCAGGACTGCTCAGGCCTGTGGTTTGTGGTGTCCCTCTGTACCTGGGAGCTCCAGGGCAGCCTAGGGATAATGTGTGAGTGGGGGCTTTCCTCCCTCACCTCCATTATTTGATCTTTCCTAAATCCAGATGGCAAATGTTGCTCATTACCAGCCATCAATCCTCAGGCACTTGGAGCTGCTGCCAAAGTGAAACCTCTCACAGCCTGGGTGTAATTAACCCCCTGATCCCGTGCTGTAAAATATCTGGCTGATGGCTTCCCAGGCAACAGCTGGTGGTGGGGAGGACACCTGGTCCCCCAGGCTAAACAGCAGATCATATACAAACACACTTGGGACACTGAGATGACCGTGTACAGAGTGAAAAATGAACCTACAAGCAAGGAAACATCCAGCTCCATCCCATCATCTCTAATCCACGGATGGTAAGGAATGTTTACAAGTTAATTCCTTCTGATTTTAAAACACATGTTTTTTAGATGCCCAGCAGTTAGCCAAGAACCCAGTGGGGCAGGAATGGTTCTACCCAGAATCAGCTCCCTGATAACAGAGCTCTGTACAGCTGGGAATGTGTGTTTACAGGAAGGGATGAGCTGCCTTTTCCAGTCTCAGCCTATCTTACCCTGATCTTCTTAGAAGGAGCAGATTTGTTCAGACTCAGGCAGCTAAGTAAGGTGAGGCATACTGATAGGATGGGACAGTACTGCTGCCCTTCACAAAGGCTGTCAGTAGCTCTCTCATTACTTGCTGGTATTTGAAAATAGCTACAGGGGAAACATCATCATCCCTCCTTGATGTCACAGGTGGCAAATAGAAGATGACATCTCAGCCGTGGTCTTCCCAAGACAAGTGCTATAATCACAGCCTGTACCTCAATATTGCTGATTTTTTTCTGTGGTCCTGGTTCCTTATCCAAATGAGTATAGGAAAAATCCCAATACAATTTTGCATGGCTGAACATTGAGATGTTGCTGATGTCTTACCTCCTTGGCAAATCTCTGCATCATTTCCAAGTTCTCTGCCTTTAGTGCTCTTAGATCATCCAGTTCTTCATCTTTTGCAGTAGTGTCTTTTTCATACTTCTCCATCCAGTATTCCAGTTTCTCTTTCACCTTCTGCAGGGGAAGAGAGTGGTGCTCTGCATGGTGCAAAGAATGCACAGGCGAGAGGTTTGCTACTATTACATGGCCTGTTTTCAGGATGGTGGTGAGAGTCCTGCAAATTGTGCATGGTCAGTCTTTCCTTCCCATCTTGAAAAGTTCAAACCCCTAAGACTACTCATAAATTACTGCAGGGCTAGTTTTGTGCAGTCAGTCTTGATGAAGCAAGTGACAGCCAGAAGCCAAACTGTGTGTATATAGAAGGAGGGGGTTTAAAAAGCACAGTTTGTCAATGGGAGAGTTTTATCCTCTGCCTGACTCCCTACCCACTTTCTGGATTAAATTCAGCACACCACGAATGAGGTCCCAGGGGCCAGCACTTCATGCTATTTCAGGTTGTGAACTTGGCTTTGTGTTCATGAATAGGGCAGGTGTTTGTGAAACAGTCACCCAGATGACTTCCTCCTATTCAACAATAACTTCTCCATAGCAACCCCTGTGATCGCTTCCATGGAAAAATAATCTGAGGAAAAGCATCAATCTCATTATGGCATCACAGCTGGACACACAAGGGGATGGAGGGCATGGTCACCCTCCTGTCTGCAGCCCCTGCAAAGCCACCAGCTGCTGTCTGAGCGCTGAGGGGCTGCTGCTGGGCCGGCTGCTGGAGGGCAGCCAGGCTCAGCATGAACTTGTCCCTCGCTGGGAGCATTGATCAGACGGAAGCTCTGGGGTGCAGGGCACACTGTTCAGTTGCTCACAAGATACCCTGGTTTGCACTCAAATTACATTTTTAAAAACCTATTATCTCCTATTAAATTCTGTACTGGCTGTGGCATCAGGTACCCTGCAGTAGTCCAGGTTTTCTTCCCATCATACCATTAATGAGAGGCTTTGCAGCATTATTCACTGTAAAGTTATTCACTGTTAATGATAGGAATGCTCTGAATCAACATCACAAGGACATTCATGCTGCTGAAAATGTGTACAATAGCAATGATCCAACCCCAATTCTTCCTCAGATAAGGCTGGAGGGGCCTTTTGGCCAAAGGGACTGGCAGTTTGTGTCATTCTCTCCTCAGTGTCCCTTCCCTCTGCACAGCCCTTGAGTCTCTGAAGCTGCTGCCCTTACTTTGGGCTCTTCACTGGGGTGATGGGAGCCCCAGTGACTGCCAAGGAGGGTCTAAATAAAATCCCAAATGCAACTATCTGAGAAAGGAAAAATCCATAACACCTGAATAAACAATGTAAGTCATTGTATGAACCCTGATTTTAAGGAAATATATCTATATGTAGCAAATCCCAAGCCTGGGAGAGCTGGATTAATTAAGATTTGGGACAAATAATCATTCAAACTGCAGCAGTCATGAAACTGGTACATTTGATGGAGCAATAACTGTTTTCCTTAAGGCACTAATCGATGATTAGTGTTTATAGGTTGCTATTTTAAGCATTAGCTGACAGTCACACATACCTGATATTCTTGCATGAGGAAATTTTCAGTCTCCATGTGGAGTTGAATCTCCTCATCAATTTTGCTCTTCAAATTCTGTGATCAGAGCAGACAGAATACGTGTGAGACAGTGTTGGTGTGTACGTGTGTGTGCACACTCTGGTGCTGAAAGCTCAGTAAAAGTGCTGGAGCTCTGTGTAGTCCACAGACATATTTTTCCAGTGATAAAATCAGCCAAGGCAGTCCTTGCTCCTGGGCCATCCATGCAAAAGGGACAATGAGATCAGACCTTGATCAGTCAAAAAAAAGATGCTTGCCAAGCCAGCATAGTTTTCTAGTCCAGTTCACTTTATGGCCACACCAGCAGCTCTGTCTGTATAATCTGCTGGGAGCTCAGGTTGCTAATCCCTTTGTAACCACCCCTTTGGATATACTTCTGGGTCTGGTTTTCTGACCATGGCGTTACCCTGTGTCCTAAAACCATGCCATCCTTGTTGTTGCTGTGTGCAGCATCACACAGAGAAGCAATAGAAGAGATAAATGTGTCTAGCCCCAGTGAGTTTCCTGATCCAGTTCAAACAGCTGTGCTGGTGACTATAATGGAGAACAGAGAGCGTTTGGGGAGCAAGGGAGGGCTCTTCCCTTTCTAAATGGAGATGCCTTACAGCGTGGGCTATGGGGAGGGGCTTGCCTGGATCTCTTTCTCCAAGGCACTCTCTGCACTGCTGCACTTTTTCTGTGTTAGGTGGATCTGGAGTTCAGTGTTTTTCTTCATGTAGTTGCTCTCTGTGTTCAATTTGGCCATCTTCTCTTGGAGTTTATCTTTGAGGCGATCAATAACATTGTCTCGGTCCTAGTGGAAACAAAAGCAGCACAAAAGCAAGCCTGGAGGCTCAGGTCAGCTCACCATTTCTTAATCTCTCCACTCCCTGATAAGGTCAGAAGAGACAAAGCTATAGGCTTCACTTTCCCTGAATGCTGCTTCATTTCAAGGAGCATTTCAAAGGTTTGATCTGTAACCCATATAGACAGCAATAAACCCATCAGCAAGTAGTGATTGCCTCTGGAGAGGGTGGAAAGAGGAACAGAGTGAGACAAGAAGGCAGGCCTGTTCTCTGGTCAAGAAATGGATTCAGTCATGCTTAGGATAGATATGAAAAAAAAGCCAAAGAATTTTAACCACTTAAAGTTAGGCTTTACTTTTACTAACACCTTCCATCAGACCATCTCAGTGAGTAAGAGGGTAATGTCTCAGCCCCACAAAAGACAAAGTTTGTTTTCCTAAACTATACTCTATTCCTTGGATTTATTTTTTTTTCTCATTATGCAGCTACTGTATAAACAGCCTCAGGAACAGGTGCAAATCTAATCCTGACTTGCTCATATTTTCAAACAGTTCTTTCTTGAAATCTTACCAGGTAGACAGTGCGCACTTCATTATGAAAACACCACCCAGGGCAAGAAAGTAGTGTCAAGGAAAAGCTGGCTATGAGGTCCAGCCTCTCCCCATGCCTTGCTTTGCAATGGATCTGAGCTTTTCTGGGGCACAAAGCTTAGTTTTCTGTTCCTTAGAGTTCTCCCATAGGCCAGAATCCTGTGTGGTTTGTCCAGCTTTTGGAGCATGCTCAGGAAGCAAAGTGCATTTGCTTGATTTGGGATTGCTGTTTTGTTTACTCCTTTTTAATTAATTTATTTGAATAACAGATAAAGGTTCATTGCCCTGGGGTTAGAACTTGGGACAAATCCTGTAAAATGAAGACTTTTTTATCGAGTTAAAAAGGTCATCAAAGCTTTAATTATGCAAGATTGATGTGAATGCACCCAACTGCTCCATTACAGCCTTTCTCTGTGCTTCGCTGCCATGCTGTGGTGGGTTTGATATTCATCAGCCAAACCTCCACAGCTGAAGATGAAGATGAAATACCAGAGTGATAGCATTTTTTGAAGCCTACGTGTCTTGTCTCTGAAGTACCCCACATTCCTTAGCTGTGTAAACATGGAAAAATGCCACAGGAAGAAGCCAGCTCAATAGCACTGTGTTTGAAAACCCTTGCAGCATGACTCATTTGGAAAAGGTCTCCTTATAAGAAGAGTTTGGAACAGTTAAAAGTCCTTCCTTCTGCACCCCTTGTCGTACATAGGAAGAGTAGAGTACATTTATGAGGCTCAGAATAACTGGGGCCTTGGCTGATGCTGTTTTGTGGGATCAAAGGTGTTCACATATTTTTGAGGTTTCAAACACCAGATACTATTTTTATGGCTATATCACCATATGACTGCAGACAGCTACAGACATGAGCTGTTTGTTTATTAAGGTTTCTGATCATGGCCTTTATTTTCTCTGGCATGGCATTTTGGTAGCCATTGGCAGGAGTTGTCATAGACAGGGCGTGTGAGTGTACCACTCTATTTTGAGTTTGTCTTCCTGGGTCATAGTGGAATTGTGTCTAAATTGAAGAACCAGGAGAGAGACTGAGGAGACGCTAATTAAAAAAAAAACAAACCCACAACTCTTTGTGGCGCTGAGGCTCAGGAAAGTCAAGCGCTGCTGATGTCAGCATGTTACTGCTATCTGCTAAAGATCTGCAAACTGGCCAGAAAATACGGGTTCAGCCTAGGTTACAAAGTACTCGGAGAGTTGGGACAGAGCATGAATTTCTCACCAGGTTATTTTCTTTTTAATTTCACATTTTAGTAAAGAAAAAAGTGCTTTTGATTCTTGTGCCCCAGGCCTCAGCTGGGATGGGGGCCCATCAGCTCTGTTGTTTTTCATGTTGAATGGCATGTCTGTGGTTTGGATTAGGTCTGTGGTGTTGTAAAACATCCTGGTTAGAGGTGGGGAGTCTGGGGGCTTGGTTACACAATCCAAAGCAGACGGGAAGTGAAATGCAAAACCCACCGGTGGTTTACAGCAGCACTGCCTGGCCAGGGAAAGCTGGCTGCAGGCATGAGGGCAGCTCCTGCTGCAGGACCTGCTGCTCCAGAGCTGGGGCACGTTTGGCATTTGGCTGAGGGCAGTGAATGCAGCAGTAAATGCCCACAAGCTATGGGTACCATCTGCAGAGTGTGCTGTTCCCTGAACTTCAGGGACAGTAACTGGGAAAATGAGTTAATATTTATTCATTCTGGTTTACCATAGCAAAGGTCCACGCCAGGACACAGAACGCTTTCATGGCTGATGCAGTAAATCTCTGGGCTGCTTATTTGGGATGACTTCAGCATTGAATCTGCCAAGCCAAATCATGCCTTGTGTCCAAAACTATCAGAAAACTGGCAGAGACCAAGATCAAAACCCAGGAAATAGTTGTCAGGAGCCAGGTAAACAAGCTGATTTTCTCTGATCTCTCTGCTCACAGACATCAGCTCAGGGGCCTGTCTGCTGTCACCTGGTGCCACAGGAGTCTTCCCCACAGATGCTGTTTGGCTGCAAAAGCAGTTCCACTTAGCTGGAGACCTTACCACACTCCTGTGTTTTCATTTACTTTGACTTATCTCTCTTGTAAGTGCCACCAAGATCTCCCAGCTCTTCCACAGCAATTAGTGTTTACAGTCATAAAATACAGCTGGTTACAAAAATAGCCCACAGGAGTAAACAGTCTGAGGAATTCTCCAGCAGTCCAATGCTGCCCATTTGGCAGGGGAAGGAGTGTTGGAGGAGGGCCCTGCATTTCCTAGCTCCCACACCAAGTGCTCAGAGCTCAAGGCCCTTCTGGCAGCTGCAGCATCTCAGCTTGCAGGGCCTGGAGATGTGCTTGGATCCACACACCTGCTGCAGCTTGGGCTCGAGCCCCTGAAAGCACAACAGGCAACCCTGCAGGCACTTCAGTAAGGCTTTGCCTGCATCGCTGTCCCAGCTCTGTAAACCCTCAAGGAATGTCTGTGCCCAAGGGACAGCAGGGCTGTCACTTCTGCAGCCCTTGGCAGCTCACGCCAATGCAGCCCCGGGAGGGGCAGTTTGCTGCCAGAGGGAGCAGACCTGTTGGCAGCAGCACTCCTGTGGAAAATCCTGCCCCTCTGGAGGCAGGTTTGGATCTAGTGCACCAGCTCCAGGTCCTGCAGTGCTCCTTGGGGCACTGCCAGCAGTGTAGCTCAGGACCATCACAAACCTTGTGCCTTCTTACTGTAATCAGCCTGTGCATCTCTCCAGTAGAAGCATGCACCAGTGGGTGTGTATATGTGTTTAAAACATTCCACAGAACACTCCATTGATGTATTTGTCCTCCTGGGAGAGGAAAAGGGAAGAAACATGATGTGTTTTAATCTTACTACTAAAAGCATGGCTGACTGATGTAATGATACAGTGGATCTGGGTGTGTTATGACAGCTGACAAAGAATTAACTTTACAGACCTGTTTTCACTGGTACCGTGGTGCAATGGCTTGGATTTCTGTCTCTTTGGTAGCTGTAATGTTATTGCTTGTTATAAAATGACACCACTGCCTGCACACATGTATGACATGGGTGCACCACAAAACCTACAGGACATAAAAAGTCTTCGGGTGAAGAGCAATGCAGGAATGCTAAATTCTACATTCCTAAATTTTTATGTTAAGATGTATAATCCTATATGATACTAATCTGTTTCAAAAAACCTGCACAGACTGTTGTTATTTGTCCAGAAAAACGGAGAAAGTATTTCTATAGAAACTAGAAAATGAACACTGCAGCAGCAAACAGACCCCCTGCAGCCAAACCTGAGCTACCAGTGCTGCTCCTGCAGAGAGGTAAGAGGAAAACCAGATACACCATTTCAGCTCCTTTAGAGACATCAGTGAAAACAGAAAAATATTCCAAGAGAAAATAAAATAAAGAAGAACATTTAGCATTTGATTTGTGTCCCATTAGAAAGAAAAATGAGCTATTAATTAGCATCTTATTAAGGGGTAAAAGGCTGAAAATACAAATTCACAGCAACATGAGTGAGACAAAGGCGACGCTTTTCTGGTTCCAGGATTAGATTTGCTCGCTTTTGTTTTCTCAGCCATGGAGGCTTTTGTCTACAGGTCTGTGCATTATTACTGTTGTTCAAAGTACTCCAAAGTCAGCAAAGCTGTATTTTTATTTTTAATTAGTTGGCAAGGTGACAAATCATGCAAGTGTCTGTAAAACTGCTTATGGGAAAATCCCATATGAAGCAAATAGAAATTATTCTCCCTTGGGAGATGCAGTGAGACACCATTATTTTTGGCACAGGAGGAAAGCAGTACTTTAAAGTAGTCTTGTCTTTGATTTGTTATCAAAGCTGAAACTATAAGGAGGCTCAGAAAAGGACTTTTAAGCTTGAAAAAACTCCCAGATGAGAGCAAATCCCACTTGATGAGGCAAAACCCAAGAATTGAATTAGCACTGAAAGGATGAAAAGAAGAGCCCCCTCTCAGCACGGGAGCTACACACATTTTTATGACTGCAGGAGGTAGGAGAGGTGCAGGGCAGGACACACAGAAGTGGCCCCCTGGCTGCAGAGTGCCAGGATGAAGGCATTAAACCAGGACAGGGTATGTACATTTTATGAGGTTTGAAGGGCACTGCCCAGACAGAGAACTACCTCATCACACTCACCAGCCTGGGGAGTGGGAGAGCAGGAACATCCCAGAAGCCATCAGAGTCTGACTGAGAAGGAGCAGTGTGAGAAGCAAATAGGTCCCTCATGTTTTTACAACTGTCCTGTATTTACAATTGAACTTTCTGCTGCATATGCATCCAAAATGCCAACACAAAACCTTTGTGTTCTACAAACAAAACTTCTCCAGCATGTCTGGGGCTTAAAATTTGTCTCTGTAGTCAACTAAATCCTGGCTTGATTACTGTCCACACTTTTGTCCAAAGACAAAACTCAGTGACACCAGTTGTTTCCTCAGATGCCCTTGCTGTCCTCTTGCTCACTACTTAACCAAATATCAGATTCTTGTTCCTTCCCCCAGCCCCTGTACAGCTCTGCCACAGTTTGTCTTCTGCTTGTTTGCTATCACACATCTCCTGCCTCAGCAGGGCCAGGCTACATTTCCATGTTGAATTAGCATCAAGTCTGAGCTGTCTGGTGAGCATCAAAGTGACCAGTGATAAGCCATTCAATTGATCTGCACTTGTGTAGCAAGTCTGACATTTCCAGAATGCCCCATATTTACTGTGCATGCACACACCCTTTGCATGCTGCAGACAGAAGGGCTGAAGCTTTTCAGAAAGATTAAGTTGACAGCATATGTGCAATAACATTGATCTGCCCTTGTGTTTGGGATTTTCTGATGTCTGGAAGCCTAGAAAAATAGATTAATAGAATGACACTTTCCCCAGATGAAAATGTAGGTAGAACTGCCTGCCCCTATGATAGGTGTCTTTCTCACTCCCTTTGGCACACTTCCTTCTGTGCCAAATGATCTGCCATGACTGAGTATGACAGAACCTTAGATACTGTTATCTGCAGATAAACTCTTTCTAACTGATTTCAGGTATCTGTGCTTTGTCACTCCCAGCAGAGTTTTTGAGATATTCTAATTTGGCCATGGTCTCTCATGATTATGAGCATTTTGAGCTCCCATTTGAAAACCATCAAACACTGCTCTTGAAGTCATTAGTGGGCTTATTCCAAATACAAATCTTTATTGTAATTATTTTACCTCAGAACTCCTAAATGGTGGCTCATTGTATATGGCTATGGCCTCTCTGAATGCTAGTTCCTGGGCAGCAGAGGTCACCTTCCTAACAGGCTGCCCCCTGGCAAGATGCCCAGTGCTCAGTGCTCTCACCTGAAGGCCTTTATCAGTTTGTTTCTTGACATCTTGCAGCTGTTTCTGGAGTGCCTTTATCTCCTTCTTTCCTTTTTCCTCCCTGAAGTGGGAAAATACAATCACTTGAATATATTAAAAAAGACAAGAGCTGTTTACCTAGAAGGGGAATTTCCTGTCTCCTGATACACGGTGGTAAGATAAACAGAAACTTCTCACCAAAACTACTGACTTGGTCAGTAAATCCTGAAAGAAGAGATGCACAGACTGAGCAAGGCAGATGGGAACGAGAGAGAGAACAAAAAAACAAAAAAAAACCCAGGAGATGCTCTTGTTGAAAGCCTGTAATGGATTTGAGGATGATGCAATTTCTATAGCAGAGAGAGAAGATGCTTGTCATTTAGTCACAGTTTCTACATTTTGGCAAAAATGCCTGTGATTCTATGCAGAAGCAAACCTGAGCAGCAGAGAGTGCCAAATTGTGTTGTTATTATGTGTATGAGAATGTATCTTTCATATCTAAAATCTTCCAAAGAACACTGCCCCAGGTTCTGAGATCCATGAAGGGATCTGAGTGAAGACCAAAAGCTAGAGAACTGTTCATCTGCCTAAACAAAATAAATGCAGTAAATATTCTAGGTATTATTATCTTATTTCACTCAGAGTGCTTATCTAAGCTTTTGTGCTTATGATTAGTTTTAAAACCAGTAAATACTACAGTTAGCCCCTGGAACTTTGTATCCTATTCCAGTCTTACAATCACAGATGCATTTTATTTTCAGAGTCCTTACCTGGATGACTGATGAACCAAAGATCCTGCTAAGGAGTGCTGTCTCACTGCAGATAGCTTTCAGAACAGTGTATTTACACAAAACCAGGCAAGTATTTATTATCTTGAAGGACAGATCAAGTTCATTCCATGAAAAGAATGTATAGTACAACATGGCTAGATATGATTAACAGAAGGGGATAAAAAGGATTACATCCTTTCTGATTATCATTTGTCTGCTCTTTTCTAGCTTTCAGTATTGGATAGTTACTCCACAGCCAATTGCTAATCTCATTCTTGCTTTTTGTCCCTTCCATGGATAAACTATAAATCCTTTGGTTTTAGGCAGTGGAAGAGTTGGGTTTCATGCTTCAAGTCACACATTCCACTGAAGCTGGGGATTTGCCCTGGAGGCAGATCCCTGAGCCACGGCAAGAGCTGCTCTCCTGACAAATCGTGACTGAGAGCAGCTTCGCTGTGCACCCTCAATGATGGGCCCGAACTGCTACATTGAGGTAGCTTTAAAGTGGTCAAATATTTATCTAATGACTGCAATTCTCTCTGACAATCTTGGGATTGAACCAGAGCTTTGCCTGCTAAAAAACCACCAAACCTCTAGAGCTCAAAAGTTTGAGCTAAGAAATCCCCAGTTAATAGTTGAGATGATAATAAATGTGTACCCTGAAAGATCTGGGACAGAAGAGAAGTGCAGTGGCTGGTGGATTAGCCTTAAATAAGACACTTCTGTCACCATCTGTGCTAACCCCTCACTGCTGCTGGGAAAAGGGAGCCTATTAGCATATGGGTCAGAGCAGATTCTCCTGGGCATTAGACAACCTAAAGGCCATATGTTGCTGGCCCTGATTTGAACAGATTCTCTGCTGCTCTGGCTTTCACTGGGGACAGGAGTTAAAGATCAAGGAACTCCTACATCACATTATGTTTTAATTGAAATGAGGCAATTGCACTAATTCAGCCACTGGTGTCCACTGTGGCCAAAGCTCAGGCAATTCCTAGCTCAGATCAGTATCAGACCCATCCACTGTTTCTTTCTGAAGGGGAAAATTTGCAGTTTGCAAAGCAAATACAATAGTTCAAGTTTAAAAAAGTATCCCTTCTGTATTTTGGTTGTATTGGGTTTTATTTCCTTTTCATCAGTGTACTGAGAGGGAATGGCTTTCAGCATTTAAACAGGGAAGAACTGAACACAACACTGACCGTGATGATGATGTCATAAAACTTGTTCTTTTTTGCCTTCTCTCTCTCATTAACATCTGTTAGGCTATGAAATGTTCCCAATTCCTCCATCTTTTTAGTAGTGATTGTAATTACATCACTTGCATACTGCCTGCAAGGAAGAAAAGGAACACAACAATACTTCACATGTGGCATTTACATTTTAGCTGCATTTTCCTCATTTGTGTGTCAGAATCTTCTTTAAACCCATTGTTGAAATGACATTAAATGACAAAAGCCAGGATTCAGAAAAATGCGTATGAGCATTCAGCTCCATAATCTCTTTCAAACCAAAGGTTGCTGGTATTTCTGCAAATCAAGGCACTGGCTTAGGTGCAGGAATAAAGTTTGTTTTAGAAAAGAAAGAAAATCTTTAGTCTTTATATATGTTACCTCTTCTATAATGGCTGTAACTGCCACAGAAGGTCTGTGTGCCTTGCAGAATGACTGAGTTAAAAAAAAAGGCTCAGATCTCCCTTTGCATGTGGGATCTGCTGAATAAACCTGACCCCAGGTACCATGAGCACTGATTAGTGCCTGGCATGATTTCTATCCAGGCAGCCATTGTCAACGGGGTAATGTTTTGCAGCTCCATTCGAAATAAACTGCTGGTCATTAGGTAGCACCCAGAGGCAAGCAAAGGCCAGAACTAAATGGTCTATGGTAAGGATACCACTGCTATCCTTAGAGGAACCCTTTCCAGACAGAGACTGTTGTGCTCTGGCAGTGGGAGAGCAAAGAATTTGTATTTTTACTTTCAAGAAACAGACTGAGAATTTTACACCTCTGAGCAGCCCTCATGGGTGCTTCACTCACATGTCAGCATAAATTTTTTTGAGCTTCTCTAGAGCCCGAGTGGAGTGCTTCTTGGAGGTTTTGGAAGAATGGCAGGTGCTTTTTTGATCTTCAATTTTCCCCTGCTGCTGCTTGTGTTCCACGTTTTTCAGGGCTGTGGAGGTAACTGTTTCCCCACTTTCTTGCTCTGCTGACGTAAGCTCTGGGGAGTTAATATCCAGCTCCTTCTGGGTCATTTCTTTCATTTGCTGGATGGGAAGGAAAGGGGATAAGGGAAATAAGAGAATAAGGTAAGAGGGGAAAGGGAATAAGAGAGACCTTCTTGCACATTGCATAGCAGAACAAACTGCACCATTATGTGAGAAGAAGGAAAATTAGTAATAAACTAGAATGACACTATACTGAGAGCAGCTGATAGTGCATGTTACATTCTGCAAAGTGGAAGATCAGAAACATTTATGTTGGTTAGTTTTCAGCACACAGTGCAGCTCATTGAAGTTTATGGCCTCAAAAGTCCTAAAGTGACAGGACTAGAAAAGGACTAAAAAGGTGAATTCGTTACTGCAAGAGATGATGGTTCAGACTGTTCTTAATCTGACATGTTCTTAATGTCCTCCAGCAGTGGAGACTACACACACCCCTGTCAGTGCCAGCACCTCACAACTTTCTTTACCATAAGAAAGTTTTTTCTCCTGAACATCATTTGAACCCCTGGCTTGTTGTCCTGGTCTCTGTAGGCACAGAGAACAACTCGTTCCCTCCTTTTTTGCAGCAGTTTTTACAAACTAGAAGACTGTTAGACTGTTTCTCCTTCTCCTTCTCTCCATCTTAGACATTTCCCACTGCCTGTCACCACAACCTTTCCCTACAATATTATTGTTATAACTAGAGCTGTGACAAAGGTGATAGACTTTCTGTCTGCTAGCTGCTTAGCAGGTTTTTTGAGAGTAACAGCAGAGGAAATATAACATGAATTCAAATGATAAATTCAAAATATTGGCTGCTCTCTCCTTCATGGTAAGGTATCTTGTAACTGAGTACAATTTCATTAAAAAAGGAAAAGCCCCCCAAAAATGCAAAAGCACACTATAAAATCAGCTAAGCTCTTGCTTCTAGGAAATTCTCTGCTTTATGTGTTATGGATAAAATGCGGGTGTACACACTGGGACATTAAAAGAGAACATTTTGTTGCCTGCCTACCAGCATTTCTGTGGCTGAACACTTCATAACAGCACTGCTGACTGCAGCTAACACAGTCCTCTGCCAGCCCCATCCCTGTCTGCAGCTGCCTGCTCCCCACCCCAGCTGCTTGGGGAAGTAGACAGAGAACTGACTGTGATGAAACATTTTCCAGCAATAAGGAAAAAAAAAAGTTATTTTTAGCAGCACCAGTTCTCAGTTCAGATCCTTCCACAACCACACACACGTTTGTGCCAGCAGAGCAGAGAGGGCAGAGTTAAAACAAGTGATCAGGGCAGCAGCTGTGGATGCCAGGAGTACTTCCGAAAAGTTTCTTGTCAGGCAAGTCAAGCAAGGCTCTGTCAGAGGTCTGAGGGGCTGCTGGAGTCTGCGAGGGACTGCTTCATGCTGAGTGGTTTGGACAACTCTGGACTGGGATGGATCAGCCTCTGGCAGTGCCTGACTCATCAGTGACTGGAGAAGGAGGCTAAGTGACTACATGCTTAATTTTTGGACTGTTGAATTTACATTAAATGAATCACATGCAAAGCATACACAGACCAATGAAAATTACATTGTTAATTAGTAAAACCCGGGCTTAAATAGCTGGTTGGTGACAACTGTACTTCAGAAAGAACTAATTTTGGCAAACAAACTTCTAATATCAGGTAGATTTTATGAATGTTCTGATAAAACATTCTGATAGATGTTTTTTAATGTCTGGGAAAGTTCAAGACAGGCAATAACTGGGTTGTCTGTAAGCAGTAGGGATTTACACATTAATAATCAACAAATAACTATGTAAAAGCAAGAAGTTTGTAAACTGTATGTGTTACCATCTGTGTAGTCTTCTAAGTGCTTGTCTGTTGCCCAAAATTCAGCAAAAAGAAAGGCTGCCTCTCTCTGGGGCATGCACTGGGTGGAGCAATGTGCAAGAACATCCAATCTGGAAAATCTGTGAGGTGCTGGCCAACACTGTGATTAATCCTCTCAAAAATGTCATCAACTGAAATTAAGATGTCAGTCTTTCAAGATACCATTGATTTGTCTGCCTGATAGAACTCCAGGGTACTTTGCAAATACAGATCTTGTGCAAATACAATGAAAACAGCTAAACGTAAACTGAGAAACAGGGAGGAGTAGCAAATTACAGAGCACCCAAGTTAGCAAGCAGCTTCCCTAAGCCATTTTCTTGTTTCTAAATTGTTTCCTCCTTGATTTGTTTTGACATCTTTAAGAACACAAGTAGGTTTTATAACCTGTGAGAAAGTTGTGTTCAAAGAAGTGACAGTGAAAATTAGAATCTGTGATTGATGAGAAAAGCAAAGGTGTTTTCTCTGTAATTTACGTGTACCTTTAGTAGGTCTATCACCCTGAGTCTGTGTCTGAAGAGGACAACTCCTGCTGTCCCAGAGATATGCTCTTTCTCAGTGTTTTGCTACTGGCACATAAGAGAGGGAGAAGCATCCTCTGGGAGCAGTTGAGGCCGGCTCCCAGGAGTCTTTCAGGGGAACAGTGCCCTCTGTGGCACAGTCTCAGCATCGTTCCTGCCCTGAAATTCACTGTAACTCCAGCTGCTGCGGCGGCTTTGCCATGGCTTTTTGGAAAGGTAATATGGAAAGGAAGCACGTAGAAAACCATGATTTAACTTCCTCTGGCATTCCTAAGTGGCACATTAGACAGAGTGACCATCATTAGATGTCAAAACTCAGATCCCAGTTTTTATTTCCATCCTGGTCATGAACTTTTTTCTTGAGTTCATTTTAAAAAGATTTCCAACCTGCTAAAACTGGAAAGAGCCTGCTGTGTCACTTATAGACCACAGTACTTATAGCCATCTACCCCTCAGGATGGTCCCATCCTGATTCCTGTGTCTAACAGCTACCAGATGAAATAGCACAACACCTTCCTCCTCAGCAACAAACCCCTGCCTGAGCATCAGGAACTCTCTATTCGCCATATCTCTGCCCAACTGTCTTAGCTATGATACCTATTAGAAATCAACTAATAATTAATGATCACTGAGAAAGGGTAGTTACTAATATATTTTGAAGTGCATCTTTCTTAATACATTGTAGGAACAAAAGGAACTTTTGCTTGGACTTAGAGAGGAAAAGAATTACCCTGGTTTTGAGTACTTTGAAATAACCTATATTGTGTGGGCCACGGTAGTATATAAAAATCATGGACAGGACAGGATTGCTGAGGGATGTGGTTCGAGCTTTTTATTTTTCAGAAGTCTCATTACGTGATTGAGACAATAGGAAGATGACAACAGCTTGTGTTCACAAAAGCAGCCAAAGAGTTCTCTTAGTGACAAGATGTTTGAAAAATTTCTCACCTAATAGCAGAAAGTAAAAGCATACTGAAAGTAGCTTTAGCCAACCACTATGAGTACATGTAAACTTGCTTAAAACAATACTTGCTTATTCTTAAACACAAAGCACACTTGTACACATCACAATACAATGCACAGTGCTTCTTTATTAGGCCTAAAACTTATATCTTGTTAGAGATATTTTTATGCAGCCTTAAGATTTCTGCTAGCTAAACTTTAATACTCAAGCCATTGCTTTCTATCCTTGTCCTCTATTTTACTTATCTACATCCAAAACCTGCAACTGCAGCTCTAATTTCTGTTCTTCTGTTTCTGAGACCTGGTTTTGCAGCTTTCCCATAACCTTTTACTTTTAATAATTCCCACACTATATGTTTCTACTTGTAAAATAGCTCTGTATCTACAGAAGAATCTACATGTTTTGCTTCCTTTTCCCCAGTACTTTGTTTGTTGTCTAATCATTGAGATTTTAAAATTATAATCTCAGGAACCTCATCTTGGATCAGTAGGGTCCTTTGCACAAATTCTTGACCTAGGCTTCTCAGTGATGCTGCAGTATAAATATTAAAATTAGGTCACTTTTCTTGTGTTTCTTCACCCAAGAGTCATAGAATCACAGAAAATATATTTGAGTTATTTTTTTTTAAGTGCTGGTAAAAGACATAAAACCAAGACAAAGGGAAAAAATTATACATCTTTCTAAGCAGTGGCACATACATGGCTGATGTCTGTCTTGTCCTCCTGTGGAACCAGCATGATATATCCAAGAATTGCAAGTTGATCCACACAGCTCTCCAGCACAGCATTAAACATCAGAGCTTCCAGATGAGTGATTTTTTCCATTTGTTTAGTCTCTGTGTTCTTGCTAGAAGGAACAAAGATAAAAGATACCAATCAGAAAAATGCTATGGTGTTAGTAATGTCAGTAACAGTAGTTTAAACTAGAGGTAGACTTGAAATAGCATTATTTGCAGCCTTACATATACTTCCCTGTCTTTGTTTATAACCTTCCATACAGTGTTTATAAGAGGAGCTGTGCTCTGCTAATGGCTGCATTCAGGGACAGTGGGAATGTTTAGCTTTCACAAAACAAAGAGGTCCTAGTTCCTCTTCCAGCAGATCTGGGTAGACAGGCTGAGAAGGGAATGGGTTTAGAGGGCACAAACTGGGTGAGGTGCCTCATTATTCAGTTCATGGGGTAGCAGTTGTTCATAGTGGAATTTGGAAAACAACAGAAGAAAGGTGCCTTTTTAAACGAAGAAAATAAATCTATGTCCTATAAAATTTCAGGTGGTGAACGTTCATGCTCTAATCATTCCTCAGTATTACTGTGTAGCCTTCACACTTTTATGATCCCAGTCCCCTCTCAGCAGGAACTGTTACCATCTTAAGATGCTGAAAGTTAAACAAGAACCAATACCTAAACTAAGTAAACAATCTTTAACTTCCTGTACTATTTCATTTTAACTTGCACTTCAAACATGAAACTGCTCTGACATACACTTAAACACACTTTTGCCTTGACAACAGATGGAATATTGTAAAAGCATATCTAAAGAAAAGTGAAAATTCACTCTTTATCCAAAAATACCTAAGAAAACACCTGTACAGCAACGGAAAAATTCTCTAAGAATTTTAATGTTTTGATATGCCATTGGACAATCCCTCCAAAGCTTGTACATACAAGCCAGGTATTTCTTGTACAACATGTAGCACAACTGCAGTCTGAGGTGGCTGGGATCCTGAGTGTCATTGCAATGAAAGCATCAACAGCCACTAACAAAATCTTAATTTGGCTGCTCTACTTACAGCTGGATTTGTGTCTTGCATAAACATATCCTAAGCCTGCAAAATATTACAGCCCAGCCTGTAAGCATGCCAAAGAAACACATCAGGCAGTCCCTGTTTAGCATAAGAAATGGCCATATTCTATGAAAATTAAAGAGGTTTGGATGCAGCTGTGCTCTGCTTCACTGGAAAACAGGGATATTTCATAAGCAAGTGTTTTAAAAGATTCATCCTTGCTATAACCTCTCTGAAGCTGTTATCATTTGTTCTCCTCCTTTTTTATTGTTTTTGTTGAAAAAAATATGTAATTACAGTGGGACCATTAAGTTATTTCACTTAGCAGAAAAAAAGGGCCACTTTTCAGGCAGGTTTATTTAATGTCTGTTAGTATAGAATAGGCAAAACAAACAGAAGTAACTCAGATTTCACACATTTATTTCCTGATGTCCCTGTAAGTTGCAGGAAGTTGTTTAATGCAGCACATGTTGAAATGTGCTAGAAGAGGACACGGCTCTCCCTGGGGATAAGATTAGAAAGTGTGTACAGGGCAGTGACTGGGACTGCTCTCAGTAAATCCGTTGGAAGGGCAGATACCAGGGAGAGATAGAGGTATTAAAGGATAATACTGCTCTGGGTCAAAGGAGAGTAATTTCCTCTAAGCCAGGCAATTATGATAAAGTTTCTAACTCCTGAATGGATAAAAATACAGAAAAAGTAATGGTAGACATGTATTTCAGACTAGGTAATGGTAGAGGCACCCTGATTTATTTCAAGAAGCTTGTTTAAATCATGGCAGGAAAAGATAACAGCAAAGTAGTGATTCTGAACATTATTGATATGCTCAATATACTTGTATTGTTTGTACCCATTTAGCTCTAATTCCTCTGAGCAGGGCTTTCAATGGTCACCTCGGATGAAGAAGGAACTGATTTCATCCCTTTGCTTCTGAGATTTTTCTCTCTTTTATCTTAATTATTAAAAAAATGTAACAACTTGAGATAGGAATCTGATAATAACATTAACCAAAAAAGGCAAATTATCTGTATAATACACTAAACCCATCACTTTTCTTTTCAACCTTGGAATCAATTATAGAAGTGGAGCTGCAGTACTTTTACATCAAGAAAGTCAGGCATTATCTCCAGTCAACAAGCACTAATAAAATACTTTTAAATGTTTTACTTATTTTTATCTTTTTCAGAAATCCATGATTCATATTTTGAGTCTAAACAACCTAAAAATAATCTATTACATGTGGAGTCCTTATGCTAAAAATATGGTGAAAAAAGATGTGTTGGGAGATAGCTGTGACAGATGATTACTGCAGCATTTTTGGAAGAAGAAATAACACATGCAGCTCACATAGGAAAAAGGGACTTATTTGGAAACAAAGGAGGATGCAACAGCTTTTCCTCTTTTCCGTCAGCAGCTTCTGAGCAGGAGAGAATTAACTCAGGATATTAATATGTTTTAAGAGAGCTGGCAGCTGGAATGTTTCTCTAAAGCCCCTTTGCTGCTTTGCTCCTCCTGTGTATCCTCCCTTGCATCCATATTTTTGCTCAGCAGATCCATCTGCTAAGCCAGTAGGGTCTGGGCTTTTGTTAGCTTGGACTCGAGAAGGAAATCACTGTCTGGGGCATTAGCAAACACTACAGATATGAGCTACTTGCTCTGGATTTTAGTGTCAACACAGTGCCCTCAGACCATCCCCCTCGCATCACCCTGCATTGCTGCGTTTGCTAGCTCCCTCATTAAACTCTATTAATAATAATTTTTAAAAAGAAGTATGTGAAGGATTCAGCTTTGCCCATGAGTTTTGGATGACATTCTTTAGCTGCTGAACTAAAGGGAAAGAAAAACATATCGAGTAATAATTTTTAAAGCAACTGTATAAAAGGTCTGGCCTCCTGTTCCTTTGGGAATTGCACCTCCCTCTGCTGTGTGAGAGTCCTGGATGGACATTTCTCCCACCTTGCTGCCTGATAAATGAAAATGGAGTCAAGAGCAGCATTTTGTGCAGCATTCCTTGTAGTCAAGGGATCAGACTCCAATGAATTCCTGTGAGAAAATGCATACTTGAGAATGTCACATCTCCTTTAGTTCTGTTTAGCAAATGATTGGCAAAGAGAGATTCTGAATATCCACAGGAGCAGCAGCTGACCCAGAAATCACTATAACTAAAGTTACATAAATGAAATAACTTCATTTTTACCAAAGAAAGGTCTCTTGGAAAGCAAAATAGGTGTGGCCTTACCTTACACAGCTCTGCCTCCTGCTAGAAATATTAGGACAGCAAGGAAAGGGGAGGAATGGAGAGAGGAAGGGGAAGGGAAAGGAAAAGAAAGGGTTGGGAAGAGAAGGAAAGGAAATGGGAAAACAACCATCAAGGTTCCTCAAGGTTTCCCTTCCCCTCACCTTCCTTCCCCTAAATCACTTCAAGTGCTCTGAAAATGCACCTGAATTTTCTGTGGGGGAAGTGACAGAAATCGCGAGTGAATAACCCTGACATGAGCAAATGGGTAAGTACATACTTCCAGAACTTATTTAGGAAAATAAAGGAATGTGAGACTTGGTTACAGGGATTTCAGTGTCGAAATATGGGTTTTGCCTCCAAGGTGACATCGGGAGTAAAATAAATGTCGAGATGATTCAGTGACTCAGGGTGAGATCAGAGGACGACGGGCAGGGCCCGGAGCCCACCGCGAACACCAAGGGCTGCTCTCTCCCTCCGCGCTCCTCGGGCTCCTCGGCTCGTTCCACCGCCGCGGCCCCTTTTCATTCGCTCTGCCCAGACCGGCCCGGGCTCCCTCAGCCTCTCACCGGGACCTGCCCTCATTTCCCTCGCTCCCGGTCCCGGTCCCGGTCCCGGTCCCGGTCCCGGTCTCGGCCGCCTCCCGCCCTCACCGGGATGCGCCGCCCGTCTCCATGGCAACCACCACGCTCAGGGGCCTCGTGGGGCTGCCCGGCCAGTGCCTGCCAGCGGGGCTGGGGCCGCCCCTCCCGGGATCGCTCTTGCGGGGATTGTCCCCGGGGAACGCGGGCACGGGACTCGAGGCACGGAGCATGGGACGGGCGGCGCGGGGCCGCGGGAGCCCCTGCAGCGCCTCAGCGCCGCTCCCTCAGGCAGCGCTCGGCCGCCCGCTCGGGTCCTGGCGGCGCATTTCCCGGCAGGCAACGCGGCGCGGGTCTCTTTCGCCGCCATCTTGGGGAGCTGGGGTGAAGTGGAGCGGGGCCGCGGGCCGGGAGCGGGGTCGGCGGGTGTTGCTCTCGCTGTGGGGCTGCCGGCGGGCGGGGGGCTCCCGGGGCGCGGTGGATGGCGCGGTCTGGGGCGGGGACAAGGCGGGATGGCGGCGATGCGCGGCAGATGGTCCCAGTCGCGGGTTGGGGCCCTCGGCTGTAGCGGGGCTGTGGCGGCTGCGCTGTGGCGGAGCGGACGCTCCCGGAGCTCTGGGTGGCTCCCGGGTAGCCCCCGGGTGTTCGGGGTCCCGCTCGCCGGGCCGAGCGGAGATGCCGGCCCGAGGCTCATGGCTGTGTGTCGTTTCCAGGCCTGCCGGCACCGGGTCTGTGGGAGGACGCCATGACCGGGAGGTGAGTGACTGCCCGAGGTGGCTCTCGGCTCGGTGCTGTAACGCTTTGGAACATTCCTGAGAGTGTTTGTTGAAGCAGTAGGCAGTGAGCAGCGTTCCTGTGCCCAGTGTCCTGCTGGGCCCTGATGAACGCCCACACTTGTGTGTCCCTTTTATGAAGTCTCTTGAGCTTGTTGTAGTTGCTGCTACGATGTGCCGCGGTTTCCCTGGCTTGTCAGTAAATACCAGTGTAAAATTTATGGGTTGGTTAGCACATTGTTCGTGACTCTGCAGTGTACAGTGGAGCTTTGACGTACACTGTTTCCTCGAGTAAAGGAAGCAACGTGTTTTTTCCATGGGTAAATTCTCTGTTGTGCCACCGAATTTTCTTAAGGTTGCTGAGATTGAGTTTTTAAGTAGAGGGATTAAATCTGAATACTCTGGAGTTGACTGGACAAGCTGTAGCTGCCCCATCTCTGGAAGCGTTCAAGGCTGAGCTGGATGGGGCTCTGAGCAACCTGATCTAGTGTGAAACATCCCTTCCCATGGCAGGGGAGTCATAACTGGATGGTCTTTAGTGTTCCATCCGAACCATTCTATGGTTCTGTGAGTCGCCGCTTTATGTTCTAGTATTTATGTCTGGAGTGACTGTCCTGGATATCTCTGATCCTGCTGCATCCCAGGGCAGGTGCTGGATGCCCCTGGCCAGATGTGCTGTCTACTCAGTGTGTGGGACAAGTCTTATAAGGACTTTACATGGGCAGGGGAGGCAGGACTTTATTCTGAAGAATTGCTGGGAAGTTTGCGTAATTTCTGTGTCCAGTGGTTGTCAGGCTGTTGCTCTGGCTGTTAACTCCTTTGAGGCTACAAATCAGGGGTGGTTCATACCTTCTAGAGCAGTTACTGCAACACAGGAGACTTCTCTGGTGTGTAGGGAAAAAAGCAATGTTTACTCATCAGTGTTAGTAGACATATGGAAACAGTATCTGCTAGTGCTGAAGCATTTGAACTTAGTATGAAGCTGGTACTGTAGTGCCAGGAGTTTTTGACAAGCAAAAACTGCAGTGTTCTCATAAATACTTAATTTTCCACATACTCTGCTTTCCGCTGTTCATTGAACATAAGTATTTGCAATGATTTGTAAAAGTCGGCTATTTCCTCTGGCTAATTTCTGGTGTGGAATTAGTTTCTGCTGAAACAGCCTGTGATTTGTTTTTACTTTTGTCATTTTGGAGTGAATTACAATTTGCCAATGTTTTCCATGTCTTTAGGCTGTGGTGCAAGGCCATTTTTGCTGGCTACAAACGTGGCCTCCGAAACCAGCGGGAGCACACGGCCCTTCTGAAAATTGAAGGTGTTTATGCCCGTCAGGAGACAGACTTCTACCTGGGCAAGAGGTGTGCCTATGTGTACAAAGCTAAAAAGTAAGTAATGTTTTATTCTTGTGCTGAATTTGCCAATTCCTGTGTCGACTTTTGTAAATGCTAGGAGATAATGATACTGTATGATCTGTTAGAGAGCAAATGGGATGAGAAACAAGTTTTGCCTAAGATTGACAAAAACTGAAGCTGGGTTGATGGAGTAAATTGAGGTGGGTGAATTTGTGTTAAATACTATGATCTGTTGAGTTACTTGAACAGTAAAGTGATTTTGTGAAGCCTAGATGAATTTGTATTCTGACGTGTGTGCCCATGTCTGAGCTGTCTGTCACTTCCACTCTGCTGCCATTGGTATACACCTTGGGAACAGCTGCTTATTACTTCCACTTCCTTTTTTTCCTTGAGTGCTGTTGTTAAGAGTTCAGAATTGCCTTGAATAAAATTGATCAGATAACTTGACCGTCATCATTTCCAGCATGGCACATGGCTCTTCATTTAAGGCAATTTCTGCCATCTATCCCAATGGCCTGTTCTTCTCCTGCCTTCACTGTGTCTAGAGAAATAAGGTGTTGGCAATTTCATATTGTTGATTTTTCAGTTTAATCGTATTAGCAAAAGTGTTTTCCAAAATTTTGAGCTTTGTAAGCTGTTAATAATTGTCTGGTATAACTTCTGATAAGTTACAAGATGTAATTACCCCTTTGAAAGGCACAGTGAAAATCCCAGGCCTGGAAAATTTCACAAGTAAATGAAAGTGGACATTGGTCTAGTTAAGGATAGCTATGGAGCTAAATTATTGAGGTGCCTTAGAGAGATCACATTGTCACTTCTGGTGGCAACAGAGCTGTGACTGCCTTCTCAGTTGTTCTTTGCCTCCTTTCCCAGCAACACGGTAACCCCGGAGGCAAACCCAACAGGACACGCGTGATCTGGGGGAAGGTGACGCGTGCCCATGGGAACAGTGGCATGGTTCGTGCCAAGTTCCGCTCCAACCTTCCTGCCAAGGCCATTGGACACAGAATCCGGGTGGTAAGTGGATGGGTTTTAGCAACAAGATATTTATGGGCAGTTTTTGGGGTGCCTTTTAATTCCACATAGTATGGGGGAACATTTGAACTCTGGTTTTGTTCTGTTGCTGTTCAGCATGGCTCACTGACTATTCCTTTTGGAGCCTAGAGAGGCTTTTTCCTGGCTTCCTGTGCTGTGGGGATTTGTCTCATTGTCAGGGGTTGGTGTGCTTGCTCAGGTTGTCTTGGAAAGGCTCTTCAAGTTCTGCAACTCGGCTGCTTTCTAAAGCTGCCTTGATTTCTTTTCCAGCAGTCTGTTCTGTATATTTTTGCATCCTTCTAGTCCTCTGCCTGTTTATCTCATACCTCCCAAATGTCTTAAGTGAGGGCGGTGCTGTCCTGTCGTGGCCACTCTCACAGTTGGCGTTTTAGCCGCAGGGTTCAGTGGGACTGTCCCTTTAGGTCTCTCACCCAGACTTGTGATGTAGTATTTTCTTAGTGATAGTGTCAAAAGGAGTACAAGAGGTCTGCAGTCCTTCCTTTCTGTCTTTCTCCTATGCCTTAGAAAAAGCACAGTAGGAGCAGCACATGTAATTCCTGAAATCCAGAGCCATGGGAACTCCTGTTGTTGGTGCACAGGAGGGCTGGCTGCCACGGAGTCTCTGGCACCAGCGAAGTGCTCCTGCAAGCCACTGAACGAGCTGTTGGGCTTTTCCATTCTCACACCTCTTCTGTGTAAACTGGGGATTGCTTTTATAGCAGTTGGAAGAGATTCATGGTCTAGATTGTAACTACAAAACTTGTGTTTGAATACAAAGTTTCTAACGTGATGCTTTCTGGTTTTGTGTTTTACAGATGCTGTATCCATCTAGGATCTAAATTTTTATTGAAAATAAAATGGAGAATCTGTTTAACTTCCATGTATTTCTGGTTTTATTGCTTCCACTGTTTTGAGAGATCTCTTTCTCATTAGTGTATCAGAGTTGATAGCACAGACAGACACTAAATCCTGGCAGGTGCAAAACCTCTCTCACATATCACCATAGTAGTTCTGGTAGAATCCCAGATAATGAGCCTATGTGTACCTGGGCAGCAGCACATGTGCCCATAGTGTCTGCTCTGTGTAAATAATTTAAACACGTTTTCATTGAATGGCTCTGTGGTGCCCAGGTTAATGCTGTTTTCTCAGCCAGCCTTATCCCATCATGTCATGTAGGTCAGTGAGCATCTTCACAGCACTTACGTAGTTCTTTTAGGTTTGCTGAACAATAAGGTGGTGAAAAATGAATTTACAGTCTTGGAAGTGCAAGGCTCTGAATTTCTCATCTCTGAAAATCCCCCCAAAATACTGACTAGTTTAAAGGGAGGTTTGAGGCAGGTACAGGTTGTCATGGTTGCTGCTGATGTCACAGTCACAAAATGACCTTTGGATACCCTGTGAGGGCAGTTCCACATACACCAAGTAGTTCCTTCGTTTTCAATACATTGCTAGTTGGTCAGACAGGTGAGTGTTGGTTCAACCACACTTGGCCTACTCCAGTGCAGTCCCTCCTTCCCAGGGCATGAGAGCTTCCTTTTCCCTGCTGCCAGTGTGTGTCAGGGTGGCCTCTGAGCTGTTGGCTTTGCATGTGTCCTGCAGTGGGCTGGTGAGTCACAGCTAATCCTCTTCCTTCTGAAAGAGATGGTGTACTTGGGTGTGCAGAATACATTGTTGGGTAAATCAAAACTTTATGTTAAATTGGAATCAAAAAACTTGACCCAACTACTCAGCTCTGGTATGGAAATTATTTTGCTGGACTTAAAGACCTAAGCCTGCTGCCACTGCTGTCCTGCACAGCAGGAGAGTCTTTGCCATGGAAACTTTTTTTTTTTAGCATGTGGAGTGAAATTGCAGTTTATGGGATTATTGGGCCAGGTCAGGTAGGGCTTTTAGTCTTCCACAACTACAAACAGGCTGGACACTGGATTCTAGGAAGGATCAATGAGATTTCCAGCTTTAAGCGTTACAGAGGAAAGAGGAGAAAATGTAGTGAGCAAAGTGGACTGCAACAACAGGTTGGTAGGCCTGTGGTCACTATCATATAGTTGGGGTTTACTGATCTGAGAAGGTAGTAAGACCTTTTGAGTTTGATACAAGATGTCCAAAAATATATAATCGTCCCTTCTCTCTCCCTTTCTGTTGTACCAGACTGCAAATGTACAAAGCCTTTTTCTGGGAGGTCCAACCCCAAATGGCACATGGCTGTAATTTGTGAACCTTTTATCAAAACTCCCCTATTTTCACATGCATTTGGTCCCACCCAAGCCACCGTTGGCTGCTCAGAGCAGCCGGTGTTGCCTGTTTTGAGCCTCTGCTGTGCAATTACCTTTGCTACTTGACTCCTTTCCCCAGCAGCACAGTAAACTGACCTGTGAGAGGAAGCTATGGTGTCAAAGGAGCCGGCTTCCTTTGTGGACAGAACCACCTGGTATTTCCTCAACCTACTGGACATGCTGGGGAGCCGGAATGGACGGGTGGTTGTGATGGAGTTGGACCATGCTGAGTCAAGAGCTCCCTCCTTGCTGGCGGATTTTACGCAGGACCTGTGTGGCACAAGGGACATCAAGCACAAACCACAGCAGGCAGAGAATGAGGAAAAAGAAGAAGAGGACCTGGTTCCCCCACATCTGATTTTTATGCTATGGCAAGCCAGTGTGTTGAAAAGGCTCATGCAGTGGGATCACCTGGAGCAGGCTGTCCGGGATGTGAGGAACCTCCTCCCCTGCCTGCCAGATGTGCTGGTGCTTGTGATGATCCGTCCTGACTCCCAGGAGCAGCTGGACCAGGCAGTGAGAGCACTGAGGAGGATGCAGTGTGTGCTGGATGGGGCCCTGCACCTGACTGTGGAGACTGCAATTTACACCCCAGGCCAGCCTGGAGGTGTCCTGGAGGCAAAGAGAGCTGCCTGTAGGGCACTGAGAGAAGTCTTGAACTGCCATGAAGGTAACCGGGTAACACAGCTAAACACAGGGGTGAGGGACACAAAAATATGCTCGGGGCAGAGTCTGAGGGACAGTGTCAATGGAAGTGGTGCTTGTTGACTGGATTCAGATACAAGAGGGAAGACAAGCTAGACCTTGCAGGCAGTATGAGCCAGAAATGAGAATGAGGGTTTACATGCTGGGATGGGAATGGACAATGTGTCTGAGCCAACTGTGTTCCCTCTTCCAATTCAGATGGTATTGGCTCTTCTTTGCCCCAAAGTGCACATGGCAGTGGAAATGCTGCTCAGTGTAAGAGCTGCAGTTCTAACTCCCTGATGGAGCTTTCTGTGATGATGTTAACTGCTCCACAGCCTCACCGACCCTGAGTATTGCATTGGTGGGATGTACCAACCTTTTTGGGTGGCCATAGGCCTTAGCTTTGAAAGGATGATGCCAGTGTTTTTCTATCATTTGTGTTTCTTCCCCTAGAAGTCAACTCCCAGGAGCCATTTGTTATTTCGTTCCCAGAGCTCAGATACTGCCGAGTTCTGCCTGAACACAGGCAAGAGAAAGTATCAAAGACAGATGGAGAATGAATTGCCTTGGGCAGCAGAATCTGTCAGGTTGGTTTTAGCACTATCCTGCTGGATGTCCCTTTGCAGAACGCTTCCTTCCTGGTGACTTGCTTGTCTGCCCAGGCCTTCTGCATGGATGAGCTTCAGTGTGTGGCTGCTGCCAGAAGGGGACACTACGCCCTCAGCATCGCACTGTCCTTGCCACAAAGCTCGGAGTTCTTTTCCGCATTGGCTGAAACTTTTACCAAAAATCACTGCGTTTCTGCTTTGCATCAAATGCCTTGCTTGATTGTCAAAGTATCCCTAAGAAACCTGTCCCTAAGAAAACTGTCAACAGAGAGGGAATCAGAATCCTCTAGATTTTAAATTGTCCCAAAACTGAAACAGTGAGAGAAACTCAAGACTAAGGCTTCAGACCATGTTTTCCCAGGAAAACCTGGATGCAGGAGTCTTTGGTACATGGTTCTCATCAGGAACAAAGCTCCTGAAACTCCTCAGGGATCTTTGTAGCAGGGAGTAGACTTTACATACAGGTGGGTACGCATCCAGCAGATTGAGTTTCTGGGATGGGTTATTTAGGATGGGAGGAACTGTGGTAGTAGTAGAATATTTTTAAGTCCAATTACCCACGTAATAGCTGAACCCATTTCCCATCCTCTCTGGGCATGGCAAAGCACTATAGGTAGGTGCACTTTTTTTTGCATTGGGAGTTAATATGTATTTTTTCTCTGGTGTATTTTGTAGATCTCTTGTCATCCCAAGATCTTCATTGTCATCAAAAGAAGGATTAAAATATGATATTTATCTCCTTTCTCTGTGTATCTATGAGTTTTAAAACTTATATCTAAGACTGCAAAACTTGCTGAAGCTGCAGGTTTGTGCAGTATGGCACAGAAGGGGTGGGATTTGAGGGCGATACTGATCCTGTAAACCAATGTTTGTCAGAGAAAGGATTCTCCAGGTTAGTTTTCAAATATGGATTCTTTTCAGATCCTTAAGGATGTGGCCTTACGAAGCAAAACAACCCTGTTGTAAGTGTTTGGGTGATGCTGGTGCTTGGCAGACTTTTGGATGAGGTGACCTAATTGCTCTGTTGTGGAAGAGACTTTCCATGAGCATTTCCACAAGATGAATTCTGCCTTTCATTACTGAGGACACTGGGTTTTTGGTGTTTGGTCAAGCTAATGAAGAAATAGTTTCCTTGAGTCAAAGCAAGACATGTAAATGTTCAAGCTGTTTGTGAGTGAAGAAAGTTTGGCTTTAAAAGATCAGCATATTAGGACAGCCTTAAAGCGAGAAGCCACAATAAGGTCCTGTGTCTCTATTATTTCCTGTATCATCTGAAACTGATAACCACCCAAATCCAGGCATAGTCCATGCAGCTCTCAAATTTCTCCTCTGGCAGCATGTTTGTACTGTATCCAGGCACTTCTGTGCAGGGTGATGTGGGGCACTGTCAAGATGAATGGGGGAAGAAACTCGGATGTGGCTGAAATCCTGACCAGAGCTTGGGAGCTCAGGAAGGCCCTGCAAGGGCAAGTGATGTAGCCACAGGGCTGTGTGGCTGGGACAACGAGGAGTGTGGTCACCCAGAAAGCTGAGGAGGAGAGGAGGCAGGCCATCCATGGGTGCTCATCCCTGCTGCATTCTCCACATAATCCTGGGTGGATACAGAGAAGTGTTAGAGTGCCCTGTACTGTACCAGAAGGGCCCCTTTGTGGCCTCTTCCAGGGCTGCCAAACCAGGCTGATCCACACTGATGTGCTCTGCTCATTCCAGCAACTCCAGGGAAGCTGATGGATCTGCCCTTTGCATTATAAAAGGGAGCAGTTCTGAGAACCTGGGAACTTGGCCATGCCAAGAAGGGGCTTTGTGAGAAGGAAGTAGGAGGCAGGGTTAGGGAGGCAGGAGGGGCCGTGTTTGCAAGTGGTCCCAACTATTGACCCCAGCTTAGTGAGTCTGAGGTGATTTTTAAGAGGTGCTGCAAAAGGTAAGTGCAGAAAGCTGGACTGTTGTTGTCAAAGGCATGTGTGTACTAGGAAATAATGGAGACTGATGGCTGTGGAGAGCTAGTCTTCAGTCCTGTTTTCAAACCAAAGGCAAGGATCCAGCTGAGGACAGCCAGAAAAAAGGCCAGAAGAGGCAGCTTGGTCTTTGGGTCTGATTTCATACTCATTTCCACTTCTTTATCTTCCAGTGGAGGATCCAAGAGTGGAATAGGCTGATAGGCTGTCTCTGTCTGCCTCTAAGAGGGCAGGGAAGGATCTGCTATTGTGGGAACAGGACTGACCAACACTTTGAGCTCTCTGCACATGGCCCTGTGCCAGGTTTCCGTCCTCCTCTTCAGCCTTACCTTTCTGTGACCCTCTGCCATCCAGAAGGTGAGTCAAGCCAACATGAGCAAACTTAGGACAACTGCAGAGATGGGCTACTTTTAGAGGGAACAGAATTTTGGAGAAAAGAGACAAGAAAAAGGTTTGAGGTTCCTCATGAGGAAGCTAGGCTGTGTCCCAGCCATGGGGTGCCAGGGACTCGCCATCTTTATTTGTTTATGGTGTGTAACCTCCACTGAGCAGAGCCCAGAGGGCTTGATGACTTGAATGGACCCAGGCCAGGGCTGAGCTGGTACAGGCTGCCTTGGGACCAAAACTGGGCCTTGTCTCAGCTGGCCCTGGAGGTGGCTGGGTCTGGGGTGAGGGGACCTGGATCAGAACAATGTAACCATCCAGTTTGGATGTTCAGTTGTGACTGAACTCGTCACAGAAAGGGTTCATGTCTGGTTTGATACAAATTTCAAGCTCCAGTGAGTGAAAAGTGGGAACACCTTTAGGTTCAGGGACCAGAAAGATTGAGGGGAAGTTGGGGAAGGTCAGTGAAAGAAATAGGAAGAGGCATGGAGGACTGAACAGGAGGTAGGCTAGAAGGGAATCAGTGTGACTGGGATGTTGGGGGCAGGAGTGGGGTTTGGGGTATTTTCTTCTCTCAAAATTGTCTCCTCTGCTACTTTTTTGGGGGACCCAAGGAAGTCCCCCTGGATGAAGAGCTCAGTGAGTGCTGGTGCCCTGCAGCAATGCCTGATAGCAGCTGGTAGTGCTACACTAGTAAAGCACAACATCTAGTACGGATGTGTTTTTCAAAGTAATAATTGAAGCCAGTTTGGAAGAGCAAATGTGCAAAGGTTTGCTGAAGCTTAGCTTGTCTGCAGCCAGTTTCAGCTCCTAGCTGGCTCAGAGGCTTTTCTGTGAGCACCAAAACTACTGAAAGGAAGAATTTAAGGAGCTGGGCTGGGTCAACAGACATCGGGCTCAGAACATCTCCCACATGTTCTGTCTTGCTCATTCAGTCTCTCTGCTCTTCTATTATCAAAACTGACACAAGAATCCTTTATCCTTGTACTCTTTTTACTCTCTTCAGAAGAAAGGTTAATCATGGTAGATGCAGGATCTTAATGCAGTGAACCTTTTTTTTGTTGTTCAGGCTTCAAGGCACTACTAATACATATGCCAAATTTGTTTCTCTGAACAAAGCATCTTCGCTCCTCTTTTGAAGTCAAAAATGAACAGATGTTTTTTCTGCTCGGACAGCTATGGGCATATGAAAGGGATGTGATGACCCTCATTTAGGGCTGTCTATAGTGATTCTCTACAACTGTGACTATCAGATGGATGTTTGATGGAGGGTCTTCTAAATACATCTGGGTTTTTGCTCAGATTCCTGACAGGGTTCTGAAGACATTTTGTGGGGGTCTAGAAATGCTGCTGAGCTCATGACTGTCTCTGAACTGTTTGAGTTGTATCTCTTTAAGTAACACAAAGGGAGTTATATGTGTTAGATCTTACCCCTGTTAATGAGTAAAGGAATGTAAATAAAGTTGTTTGGGTATTGTGGGTGACATTCACCTTTCCAACCGGCCTCTGCTGGCAGTGTTACATGTGTACCCAAAATAAACTAAAGAACTGCAGTGGCCATAAAGAACAGCTCTACGTGGTCCCAAATACTAGTTTTAAGTGGCTGTGCTGGCAGTTTGAACATAGAGGCCACTACAGAGAAGTTGCCAGTGGTGTACCTGAGTAAGGAAGAAATCTATAATATAATCTAATTTCTTCTATACCTTCTCTGCAAGAATTATCATAAATCTGGGGAATTGCCAGCTAGAAAGCCAACTTCCCAATGCCTGAGGCATCTTGGCATCTCTAGGTGAGTCATTGGCATAGTGCTGCTCTGGAAGGGCTCTGTGAGAGCTGTGCTGTAAAGGTCTGTACATCAGTCAGGCTTTAACGAGTACCACCACACCACAGGCTGTGCTGGCAGCTCCTGAGGAATTTAAACACTCTGGATCTTGCGGCAGTTTTCCAGACAGATGAAGGTTTCTGGGGATCAGCACATGTTCCTGTCCCCTCGGGCTGCTGACACAAACTCATGATGCTGATTACACTCTGGGTTTTTGTCCATAGTACCATAAACAGGATTCTGAACAGATGAGAAAAAAATCCTTGTAAATACAAAATCTGGGCAACACTAAGGGCAGACCTGGCTGCTGAATTATGTCTTTGTAGCCCTCCCATGTTGACAGCTACTCTCAGGGCTACTACCCTGGAATGGGGGCATGGGAGCATGGGCTCCTGCAGACCCTGATCTTTGGAAGAGGAGCCTAATCTTGCTGGTTTACCTCACCCTTTTCACCCTGTCCCATTTACTTATCAGCACCTGCCCATGAGTAAATTACTTTTGCTAGGACACAGGACAGAAAGCCTCTCTTGGAGCCCTCATCCATGATGCCAGCTTGGGGCAGTGTTTGCTAAGCCTGCCATACTGGGGGAAATATTTTCCTTGGATTAAAATTGATGCCACACTGTGACCTTCCTGAGCTGCCACACCACTGTTGTGCCTGGGGATCAGCCTGTGGCACATCCCTTCTGCTGTGGCTGCTGATCTTCTGGGCTCTGGGGACAGATGGCCATGAGTATGGGCAGGTAGCAGGCATGATGGCTCAGCCACATTTGTGGTACGAGTCTAGCCGAACACACGTTGGGAATCACTGATTAGGGACAGGAACGTAGATTTAGGTTCTGCTTTCACTCCCAGTATGCTCAGAGACTCCTCCACCCATCCCACAAGAGATGGTTTGGTTCCAAAAATCCTCAGAGATTAATTGGCTGAGGTGACTCTGGCCGTTTACACCTTTGAGCTGGTTATCTTCTTGGTAACCTTCCCAGGGTCTTTTGATAAGTCATTACCAGTTTGGAGAAGCCTGTTCTGATATGGCATCCGGGAAGTATTTACCGTATGCCATGGATTGGAACTACCCCATGCAAGTGTCAGGGCTGGGCACAATGGCTTTCATTCATTGTCAGCTGGCAGAGATACATGTAACAAGTGCCAGCACTGAAGCCCTGACTGAAGCTCCGTCCTTACCCCTGGAAACATCTGTGCTTTGATGGGATGTAGTGATGTTGATGCTCGTGGGCCTTTGACTGCAGGCTGTGTTTTGCATGGAGGTGGAAAAGGGGAAGTCAAAGGGCACTAGCTTGGGAAGGGACTCAGAGATGCAGCATGTGTTGTGGGGGCAGTAACTCAGCTGTGCGCTTGTGACCAGTGGGATGGGTATGTCCTTTGAGGGTGTAATTGTTTCCCAAAGTGGAATTGTTTCCAGGGGTGGCTATAGCCTGGCCAGGCTTTACAGCAGCATAGTGCACATGATGCCAGAGGCCACTCTACTGCTGCTCTGAGGTATGAGATGCCACACCGTAGGGGGCACCTTGGGGATGAATGATCGGCTGCTCCTCTATCATAACCTCATGTGTGTCCCACTTTGCAGCCACCACAGCCTCTCCTCATCTCCCTCTCACCTTCTGAGCCCCTCCACAGCACAGTTGTTTGCCTGTATTTTATCAACTCCTATTGGCAACAGCACCTGCCTGTGCGAGGGCTCTGAGTCTGGTCGTGTGGCAGATCCGAGGGCTCTTTACTACCCTCTCTGCTGTGCCCACCCGGCAGCAGGCAGGTGCTGTTCACCGCGGAGTTGTGCTGGTCCCGGCACGGGGCTGGGAGCGGGGGGTGATCCTTGACACCCTCTCGCCCCGCTGCCCCGGGCTGCTGCCCTGCGCGGGGCTGGCGCCCGGAGCTGGTGCAGGGTGACGGGGCGGGTGCGGGCCAGTGGGCGGTGCGGAGTCGGGGCCAGGGGACATGCGGGCCGGACAGGGAGAACGGCGAGGGATGGCGGCGGCGGACCTGCAGGAGCTGCGGGCGCTGGTGGAGCGGGCGGGCGGGCGGCGGGCAGTACTGCTGGTGGCAGAGGTGGCGGAGGGGGCCCCGGCGGCGCCGGCGCTGGCCGCCTTCGCCCGCGACCTCCTGGGCGACGAGGCTCCGCGCGCACCGTGCCCGGGGCCGGGGTGCCGGGCGCGGCGGGCGGCGGGCAGCGGGCGGCGGGCGCTGGGAGCGCGGCTGCTGCTGGTGCTGTGCGGCGGCGGGGCGGCGCGGGGCCGCGGGGCGCGGACCCGCCTGCGGGAGGTGGTGCGGGACGTGCGCGGCCGCCTGCCCGCGGGGCCGCCGCCCGCCGTCGTGGGCGTCCTGCTGCCCGGCGGGGACGGAGAGGACGCGGCAGTGCTGGACGCGGCGCTGCGACGGCACTTCCCGGCGCCCGGCACGGTGCAGGCGGCCCGGTACAGCCCGGGCAGCCCCGGCGACTGCCGCGCCGCCGCCTGCCGCGCCCTGCGGGCCGCCCTGCAGCACCCGGCAGGTACCAGAGTCGGGGAACCCCTTCCTTCCTCCCTGCCTCCCTCACCCGGGGCCCGGTTTTTACAGTGGCATTTGCTCCGTTTTCCTGTGGGATCTTCCCCTTCTCAAGTGAGATCTACCCATCCTAAGGGGTTCTGATCTCTCCTCATGGAATCTCCCTTGTAATGGGGTCAGGCTTTTCCCATAGGATCTGGCCATTCCTCATGGGATCTTCTCCCCACCCAATGGGATCTGGCTTTTCCCATTGGGATTGGACCACTCACTACTGATGGGATCTTTACACACGCACAATCTGATCTGCCTTTCCCCAATGAAATCTCATGCTGGTGGGATCACAGCCTTTCCAATGGGATTTGCCTCTTTCTGGTGAGGTTTCCAGACCTGGCAGCGAGGGCAAATTTCCCAGCAGTTTGGGAAACACTAGAGTAGCTCATGGATAAAAGGGATGTGGCAGCTAACAGCTGTGATATTGTGGCCATCCATGACACGGTGGCCTTCCATGCTTATTGGATGTGTGTTCTTGGAGAAAGTGGGACTGGGATGTGGCCTGTGCTGTAGGGTGCAGGCAGGACCTGACCTTCCTGCAGGAGGAAGATACTTGTGCTGATTTTACATAATGAATAAGTAACAAAAGCAAGTTGTTGTTTGCATGTAAAACTATATGTCAGGGTGAGGATGGCAGGATGAAAGCTGGGTGCCAGCCAGGCCTGAAGAACAGCATTTGCCCTGAGGTGCAAGGGGAGTTGGATTTGTGTGTCAGCTGGGCAGGCTCTGCTCTTGCAGCTGCCACATAAAACACTTTAATCTAAGGGACTGCTTGTCTTGGGCTGTTTCCCTTTCCTCCTCCCTTCTTTCATTTTTTCCTACTTTTACCTTGCTCCCCAGCATTTCCAGTGGTTTGGATGTTTTGCTGTCTTGCTGGCTTTACCTCAAGGGATCCTGGCACTTGTCTTCAATACAACAGGGTTAACAGGATTAACAGGGTCTCCTGGGATTCTTGGGACATGGGGATGATTGGTTGCAGTTCAGGTGTTTCTTTCTATCAGCTTGGCCCAGAATCCTGGATCTGAATGTTGAGAAGCTTTGAGGTGGCTGGTGAGGGCACAGGGCTGTCTTCTGCCACTTCTCTACTGAGGTACACACAATCTTCTTTCCAGCTTCTCTCCTTTCACATGCTTTTGTCTTCCTCACGTTTCTGCTACAGGAATTTCTGTTGTGCTCCCAAACATTAGTGAATGCTCCAGTTCTGGTCACAGCAGTCTGGTGGGACAGCAGCTGCAAAGGCATAAAAGCATCCCTGCATACCTTTTTCTGCCTTGGCACTTTGCTGGTGTTTGGCTCAGTTTTTTTTGTGGCTGGCTGTGGAGAACGAGGAGCAGGAGGAGCTGGATCGGGTGTTGATTAAATGAGTACACACAAACAGCCTGTTTGCCTGTGCTCATTCACTTATGATGCTCTGCCTGGTGCTCTGAGTCATGTCAGTGTCCCGGGACCTGTGTGTGTAATGAGGACACATCACCTTCAGGGTTCAACCTTAGGCAGGGACAACTTCTTTCCATGCTTCTGTAAGCTTTGCCTTCCAAAATCTCCACCTGGACAGAGGGATTCCAAGTCTAGCTGTGCCTCCAAAGAGCAGTTCAACACTTCAGGCAGTGCACTGGAGTTTTCTGTTTGTTGACTGCCAAAAAGACACTGAGCCCTTTAGTGTCGCAATGGCTCGATAAACTGAAGGACGCTGAAGTGGTTTATCATTTGTTATCTGACTAGGAGGTGAAAGGCTGGATGATATTTCAATGGGGATGTTGAACTGCTGCTGTTGGAGACTATATAAAATATGCTGCTGTAGTATTTTACAGGCTGCTATAGTGTTTTACTAAAATGGCATGAAAGCAGTAACTTTGTCTTCTAGAATAATTACCATACATTGACCACATGTTCTCTGCAATTTGTGAGCAGTTACAGCTGCAGTTTTCAGTGTGCTGCTGCAAGACACTGTGTCCAGCAGGTCTCCATGGGAGGGAGGAATTGCTTAATAAAGCAGGGAGCAGTAAACAGGTTGATGTGGTAGAAGTTGTGTGACTTGCAAAGGGAAATTTTCCTTCTGTGGGAATTGTCTATGTCAGTCCCCAGCCTTACCACGTGTGCCAGCTGAGCTCCTGCCAGGTTTCTTGCTCACTCTCAGCTGCCACATCCAGGTTGGTTTTGGCAGCGAGGTGGCAAAGTAGAAACTGACACCAGGGACAAATTTCCAGGGTAGCAGAGAGGTTTCAGCCAAAAGTAAGGATTGCCAGGAGTTGCTCTGTGCTTTCCAGTGGAGGGCTTTGTGGAGTGGACCTGGTTTTGTTGCAAGGCTCATGGAGGTAGAAGTGAAGAAGCAGCAGAGCTGACCAGCTACCAGTCTGAAGTCATCTTCTCTGGTTTATTCAGAAGATATGAAAGACAGGGAGAGGTGGAGGCTCCCATCCTTCCTGCAGTGCATTTCTTGGAACCAGAGGAGCTGGAGAAAAGATTATGAAGCAAAAGCTGAAAACAACATTCATGAAGGTATATGTCCAGTTTCCTCCTTGTACTCTGCTGTGATTGTGAGAAGTCCCTCATGATTCCCTGGTGATTCTGGTGCTCAAACCCCTTGCTGGTAGACAATTCCAGCTATTTCCAGCTATTTCCAGCTATTTAGAACTCTGCAGTTGACCTTGCTTCCCTGGCTGTGGTTTAGCCCAAACCTAAAGACAACCAGCACGTGTCTGTTTTTTGCCGTTCTCCTTGTTTTCTGACCTTTTGCTTGTCTAAACAAAACCTCATGCAGGAGGCTAGAAGGTGTGTGTTGTGGAGATCCAGATTGTACTATGAAGCACAAAGAGGAGGGAAAGCTACTTCACTATAAAATGAATAGAATGTTATATTTGCACTTGAAAGGGACCTACAATAATCATCTAGTCCAACTGCGAGATTTTAGAGCACGTTATTAAGGGTCTTGTCCAAATGCCTCTTAAATATATAAAATACTTAAAGAGCATAAGAGTCAGACAATACAACTGAAATGAATGCCCAATTTATGCAGCTTTGAGACATGTGAGACTTGTGAGACCCATTTGCCATGGTCAGAAAACTGAAGTGCCTGATCTTGCTGTCAGTGCCAGGCAGGGGATGCCCTGTGGCCATGCAACTTGTTTTGAGACTGCTGACATTTCAGGAGGCCAGGAGCTGGGCCCTGTGCTCCTTTGCTCTATTTGCTGAAGCAAATTTGAGTTTGTAAAACAAAATGAAAACCAGTTTTGAAAAATAATCAGCTGTGTTTAGGTTGTGAGTATATATCAACTGCTTCTGCCCATACTTTATTTTCTTCTTAAGCTGCATTTTCTGGGAAGAGGGGTTTCCCATTTAGGTCTGCCTTGACCTCTCTCTGCTCCCTGCAGATGACCTGCAGGACCCTGAGGAAGAAGTGGCTCTAGCCAGCCTTTCCCCCAATGGAAACTGCGAAGAAGCTGCTGGAAGCACGGGCACCTAGAACTGCTGGGCATCCAACACAGTCCACATCCCAGATCTGCCCAGGGGATTTGGAGCAGTGGGAGGAGGAGCTGGTGCAGGCCCTCTCCTCCAAGGACTCACAGCTCCAGGGAAAAGCTGCTTGGCTGAACTCATCAGGGCCTTTTGTAGCTGCTGCCAGCCCCTGGGGTCTGTGCCAGAGCCATTCCCTGCTGTGCCCTGCTGCCTTGGGGCACCTGGAGCTGCTGCTGGACATTGGGCTTCTGAGAAGCCCTTCAGGGTTGTATCCCACATCCTGGGCAAAATTACATTGGGACTTTGAGTGTGAAATGCAGCCACCTGTTTGAAGAATGAGAAATGTTTTCTCATTCTGAGCAAAGTTCCTTGCTGAGGTTGCCAGGGCTGGCCTCCCTGGCAGACTGATCCTGCTGCCTTATTTTCCTGATTTATTGGTGCTTGGAAGTTCCCACTCTTCTTGTGATTAAAAAAAAAAAAAAAAAAAAAAAAAAAAAAAAAGACAAGTATCACAGTGGCTCAGAGACTGCAGTGGGACTAAATGTGAGCTCTTGGATCTACCAGCCACTGAAAAGGCTTCAGTGTAACAGTGAAACATGAAGAAAGCAATAACAGCCCAGCTTGAGGGGCAAGAACAACATGAAAGGTACTGATAGGACTGGCATCAGAGTGGGGTTTGGGAGCTGGCTTGTCCTGGTGCTCGCAGGCTAACTGAGGGATACCTGGGTTGGAAGAGTGGCAGGTGAGCACTAAGGTGTGGCAGGAAACCATCTTACCTGGGACATCTCCACAGGCACGGTGGCACATCTTGGAGGCGACCTGCAGCATAAGAAGATGTGGCTGTTTAATAAATAAACATTAAAATTTATCTTGGTGAGATTAAGATTCCTTCCCGCTCCATCCCTGCACAGCCCAGGTTGCTGTGCAGGTCTGTATTTCCCAGTAAAACCCTTGGTTAGGTGGGTCAAGCAGGACTCACCACTAGAAATCTTTATTTTCTTGCAGCATTTAGCCTTTGCTGATAAGCATTTTCCAATTAAGAGATGGTCTGAGAGCAGAGACTGGCAGTTCAACCACCCTTAGTGCTGCAAATCCACTGGATTTACTTACTGGTAATTTTTAGGTAAATCACACAAATTTGCCTTCTGCTAGAGACTGGTGGAAGTGGATGAACTACCCAGGCTTTAGGACGTGTGAGTGAGAATACATTTGACCGAAAGTATGGTTCTACTTTAATTGAGGAATAAAAGTTAATTACTTTTTTTTTTTCCTCTTTTCACTATCTGTGCACTTGGAGGTGTAAGCAGATAGTTTTACATGTTTAATTAATTGAATAATTTAAGGACACTATTACATGCTTGTTGAATAAAGACACAATTCCGAATTGGAATGCGCTCATTTGTTGGCCATGCTGTTATCCTTAAAGTAGCATTATGCATAGCTTAACTCGTATTTATTTTGGCTTGAAAAAACTGGCTATTGGGATGGAATGGAAGTGACCCCAGTGTCTGATATGCAGAAGAACAGAACTGAGTGCACCCCCGGTTGGGCAATGGAGAAGACTGGAGATCTTCCCAGTTGTCCAAGAGCAGAGCAGCCCCTCTTGGCATTGTGGGTAGGAGTCTGGTAAGCTTTCATTAATAACTTTCACTAACTGATACCATTATGCATCCTCAAGGAATTCAAGCTCTTCTTGGGGTATTTCTTCCTATTCAGCAGCAACAAGGAGAAATAAATGCTGCCGAGGTCTGGGCACTCTGGTCTCTTGTGCAGCATCGTTTTTCCAGAGCTGGACTTTCCCTGGTGCAAATCCACGAGCCTGGGTATCCCATCTGTCTTGTGCCGCTACGGGGGCCGGCAAGAGGTGTTAAACCCATGGGATAAAATGGCTGATCCCTGCGCTGCCATGGCACACGCTGTGCCCTTAAAGATGCCCGCGCACGGCGAGGGAGGGAAGCAGCCGCTTCCCCGGGCCCGGCACAGCGGCGGGCGCTCCGGCGGGCCGCGCTCTGCGAACCCCGCGGGGCGGCGCCCTCCCTGAGGGGCCGCGGACGGCACAAGACCCTTGCGGCGGGGCTGCCCCGCTCCTGCCTGCCTGCCTCTGCGCCGTCCCGCGCAGGCGATCACACGGGCACCTTCCCCGGGCGCAGCGCGGAGCCGCCGGAAGAGGCCCTTGGCGGCACTTCCGGGCCGGGCGGCGGCGGCGGTACCGCGGCTGGGCCGGACCGGAGCCGACCCGAACCCCCCGGAGCCTTCGGACCCCCCCGACCCCCCCTCCGAGGGCAGCCGGGCGGCACCATGATCACCTCGGCCGGTGAGGCGGCGGCGCGGGGCGGCGTGGTCCGCCGGGGTTTCGCTGAGTCAGGGCCGTGACTGAGCACCGCCGCGGCTCCGCGGGGCCGCCTGTCGCGGGGCTGCCCCGGCCCGGTCACGGCCGGACGGCAGAGAGAGGCCGCCCCGGTGCCCGGCGGTCCGGCACGACCGGCTCTTGCAGGCCGGTGCCGGGTCCGTCTCCGGCCGGTATCTGGCGAGGGCTGCTGTGCGGGTCCCGGGCGGCGGCGCGGGGCTCCCGCGGTGTGAGCGGGAGGGTTCAGCTGCTTCAGGGGAACGGCGCATTTTGTGTAAACCGTGTAAAGCCAGAGGGCTCTCGGGAGGGGCAGCAGGGACTTGAGAGGGGGAAGAGGAAGGAGTTCGGAGTTCAGAAATGCAAATGTCTTGCAGAGGAAACGTCGGTCTAAGAAGTGCGGGATAACGAAGCGTGTGAGGATTTGGATTTTACGCGGTGATTGTGCATCTATTGGGAACTTGGTAGTGTAAAAAAAAAAAAAAAAAAAAAAAAAAAGGTATTTCCAAAAATACTCAGGCCAGAAATTAACTTGCAGCTGGTTGTGGCTTGGCGAGAGAAACAGTGCAGAGGGTGACAGTGTCCAGGTAGCTTTCTCTTTCTGAACCCTTTGCTTTGTTTGTCTTTATTTTAATTGAGGGAAAGTAGGAGTTAATTTTAGAGACATTTAAAAAACATAAAAATGGTATGTGGGAGCAAGGTATGTAGATGGTGTAGATGGTGTGTAGGAGTGAGATCGCGTTCTCCTGATAGATCAGGTAAATGCAGGAACTTATTTAAAATAATCATAATAATAATAATAAAAAAAAAACCTCAGAGCAAACATTTGGTGCACAGATACAGGAAACAGCTGGAAGGAGCTGGAAATGGGATGCTGCTGAATCTGCCTTCTTTGCCTAAGAGCCACATTGGTATTCCTTCAATTCCTGTTATCGATGGATGTGTGTCTAATCTGGTTTTTAAAAACAATACATGATAATGGATGTTCTGCAACTTCATTAGGCAAAGGATAAATGTGTTCCTGTGAGAAGACTTTTCAGATCATTAAACCTCATTCTTTGAGGCTTCACTGAAGTTTGGTGTTACTGTTCCTATTAATGTCTGACACAGAGATCAGATTATTCCCTTCCTGCTGGCAGCTGAGCGCTGCACCCTTCCCAGGTGTCTGTAGACCAGCCAGTTACAAGCTCCAGCCACCCTTCAGGAGGTGACTGCCAGAGCTCCCAGTTCTTACTGCCCTGCTCCAAGCACCCTGGTTTGCTCATGACTCAAACCTGGTGCCCAGGCACGGAGTCTGCCCAGTGGGTGCCTCATGGATCTGCCAAGAACTGCTCTCACACATCTGTGTGAGGTGTGGGTTCTCTGCCTCCCACTGCAGCCAAATGCTATCATTGATCATATTTCATCTTAACCTCTCTCTACTGCTCAGATTCTATATTTGTAAATTTTGGGTTGGACCTGCACATGTTTCTTTTTAGATGTGTCAAGATCTTTTGGAATCCCAGTTCATGTGTTTTTTTGGATTTAAAGATATTGTTAAGCTGTACAGCAGATTAAGGATTTAAAGCAGTGAGTTGTGTTGGACTTTGATCAGTGATCAGTTCATATTCCAGCCCTTTCCATTGCATCTTTGCAGTCTGACAGTGGAACCACCTATCCCTGTTCTTCAGATTAAGCTCCTGTGAACCTCTTGGTCAAATCAGTTAAACAGTATTTCTGTAACTGTACAAATCTTCTGAGACAGGATCAGCAGTCAGAAGCATAAAGCTGTGAGGTACACATCCTCTTATCCATGAGGCCAGTTTCCTTGGCGTGGAAAAAGTCTTTATTTTCCCCTAGGAAGGATCACCTTTTATAAATGTACCTTTTCTGTTATAAATTCTAAACTCTTTTATGTTATATTTAATACAAACTTGAATATGATCTTTGAAGTTTTATACTGAAGTTTTAAAACCAGCATTCCAGAGACAGCCTTCTTTCCTGTTCTGTTGGTTTTGAACTAAATGACAAGCTGACTTCTGATACAGAGAAATTGAAAGTAACTATGATTTTGTTTTGCAGCTGGAATTATCTCTCTTCTGGATGAAGAAGAGCCACAGCTCAAGGTAAGCTCTTACATCTGAGACCAAATATCAACAAATGCATTATGTGGAGAGCTTAAAATCAAAAAGGAGCTGATCTCAGTAATTGATGGTTGAACAGCAACAGGTGGGCACCAAATTGTATCTAGCCCAAAAGCTAAAAGAAAGGGCTTAAATAAAAGATAACAGATTGCAAATTTCCTTGTTTTGAGCATGGATCAAACAGGAACATCAAATGCAAATATCTCTGTTCATGAAAGCTCCTGTCTCTCTGGTTGTAATGGGGCTTTGTTACTTAAAATTGTTCCAGACGCTGCATTTTGACTATGTAAAATGCAAAGTTGAAGTACAGCTCAGGTTTTTAGAATAATTTAACCACTGTAGAACAAAATCACAGTTGCAGTTTTCACTTGAAGAAAAAAATCACAATAATAATATGAGAAGAAGAAAACAGCAACAAAAACTTCGCAGTGCACAGAGGGTATTAATCCACAGAACTCAGAGTGGTGGTGTGTGGATGGAAAATGCATTTTTCAATATTTGTAATTCCCTATTTGTGTTTCTTGGTTACAGAGATAGGTAATGATGGATCTGAATGATCCCTGATTTTGCTATGAACTGATTACAAGTGGGCTGATTGTGGTTTGTCTATCATCTGAGGTGTCCATATAGATAAACAGATGTACTGTGTCCATATAGATAAAGAGAGTTGGCTGCTGTAGGCTGCAGGTTGTTTCCATGTGCTACACAAAGGTTGTCACAATTTCATTGCTCACACACGTCAGCCAGTCATTCATGAGAGAGAGGCCATGGAAAGGAATGCTAGAGTTGTCTTACCTGTGAGGTTAACAGCTCTTTATTTGCAAAGGACTTGCCAAGATTAGTGAATGCTTGCAAAGCTCTTTTAAAATAGAATTTGCTGTTGAAATAGGTCAGTGTTCATTATATTTATCTTAGAATGTACTATATTTTTAACTGGGAAAAGGTGGTAAATGCATTTTTAATATAACTCTTTTCTTATTTCTTTTTTTTTTTTTTTCTTTGTAGGAGTTTGCTCTTCACAAGTTGAATGCTGTTGTCAATGACTTCTGGGCAGAAATCTCTGAGTCAGTGGACAAAATGTAAGAGAAGAAACTTACTACTGCTTAAAAAGAACATGAGATATGAAGTGGATGTAATTTTGGTTTCTTGACAATGGCTAATACAGTGGGTAGCTCCATATATCCTAGAAAGCTCTAATGTGTGTGGATGTGGGGTTGGAGCTGTGGTCCCAAAGATGCAAGTTCAGTCAAGCTTGTACTTGAGTCACGTGGCCTTAAAGAGATCTGAGCACACAGAGCTGATTCTCTTCTCTCCCTCCTCTGCAGTGAAGTTCTCTATGAAGACGAAGGTTTTCGGAGCCGCCAGTTTGCTGCTCTGGTTGCATCTAAAGTTTTTTACCACCTGGGAGCCTTTGAGGAATCCTTGAACTATGCCCTGGGAGCTGGTGACCTCTTCAATGTCAATGACAACTCAGAATATGTGGAGACCATCATTGGTAAGGAACTGTTGCTGCAAAGGAAAAGCTCTTGTGTTGTCAAAGTTGCTGCAGCTTTGAAATGTTACTTTGTTTAGCTTCTTTCTCTGTATTCTTGCTGTCTTTGTGTTCATTTAAACTGATGCTGCAGCTAATTTTTACCCAGTTTATTTGTACTTTCTTATATTCTGGATTCTGTGGAATGGAATGGAACTGACTTCGGAGTTCTGGAGGTCTTTTCCTATTCTTAACCCTTATTCTAGAGTGAAGTTCTAGTAAGAAAATGGCTTTGGTCATTTATTGTCCTTTCTCTCATTTACGCGCTGATGTTATTATCAATTTCAGCTTGACTTTGTAAATAATTGACTGGTAAGTGTAGCTGCACACCTCATTGAGAGAGACAGTTGTGTTTATCCACCCACAACAGGACAGCAGGTCAGCAATTGACTGCAGGTATAATTTGAATGCCTTTTAAAAATCTCAACTGCTGGAGTCACTTTGTACAGGATGTGATGGAGCTGGCCTGGCTTTCAGTCTCCCCAGCTGGTTTTTGCAGTGGAGCTAAGTTTCCTACTGCTGTTTTCTCATTTATTTGACATGACACTTGAATGAAGATCATATCCTTGGTTTAATTTGTAAAATACCTACTTGATTTCAGCACTAAAATCAGAGTTCATTGGGAGATATTCGAAGCGTTTTCCACTACTATCTGTATATGACTACACAGTGTGTAATTTCCCATACTGTACTTGCTGGTAGAACATATTCATGCACATGCTGGTCTCTTCACCTGTGTGAAACTGCAAAAATCTGGGAACTTGACATTCCCCCTCATATTTGTTCATTATCTCTTCAGCAAAATGTATCGACCACTATACCAAGCAGTGTGTGGAGAACGCAGAGCTGCCGGAAGGGGAGAAGAAACCTGTGGATGAGAGGCTCGAAGGGATCGTGAACAAAATGTTCCAGCGGTGCTTGGATGACCACAAGTACAAGCAGGCCATTGGCATTGCTCTGGAGACACGCAGGCTGGACATCTTTGAGAAAACCATCCTTGAGTCGGTATGTGCAAGAGACAGCAGGTGCCTGTAGCTAGGCTTTTCCAGGTATGGATCCAGAAGTCAAGTGCAAGATCCATGTTGCTGTGGAACTTGCCCTGTTTTATATGAACAGAACAAAAGATAAAACTCAGGGGTGTTGAGTTCAGCATGTTCATAGAAAGCAGAGCCACTCAGGACTATCAAGTATAGTAATATCCCCTGTGTCTTTAGGAAATCCTTGAGCTACAAGTTTTTGGGAAAATATTCCCAGGAAGCTTGGCTATGTGCCCTCTTCTTAAGGTACTCCCTGTCAGCTACTGGCAGATACAATACTGGCATAATGTAAGAACAGCCCTTTCATTTAGTTGTGCCTGTCATCTGCTGTAATTCACTGTGGGAAGGGATCCTTAGGGCTAGGTAAGCGATTGATTAATGACGAGCAAAAGAAAAAACTCCAGTAGATGGGTGAGCTGCCAATTTTTCAGTGACTATGTGCAATCCTGGCCTGCCCTGACTCCAAGATGGTGCACCTTGGATTTAAAATCTTTCACTGAGGGTTTAAAGTAGGTCATGTTACTGTGAGTGGCAGTAAGAGAAGCAGGCCTATGGTCATCTGCAGCAGCTCAGCAATTGTGTGCAATCTTGTTATGCTGTAGTATCTCAATCATATACCAGACACATAGTTTGGATCCTTTAAATTTTACTGCTTTTCAGTTTACAACTTTACATATGTTTGGATGTTTCCCATTTCTGTGTATGAGTGATAATCATAAGACATCCATCTTGCTTTCTTCTCTTTGTTGTCCTGTGCATTTAATAATTTGCCCATTATAAATCCCTCATTTTGAATTACCTTTCTGAGGTCTAGTAACCAAATCAGTTCCTCAGACTTGATCTTTTCTTGGTACATGGTTTGTTTTGCTAGCATTTTATGTTAGTGCAGTGAATTTCACTGCATTCAAAACTGAGCATTTGAACAAGAAGGGTGAAGGGAAGATAGGTATTGTACTTTTAAGTTAATATTTTGCATGTTTTAACTTCTGAATTAAATATTGCTCTTGCAAGATTGTGATAATGTTTTTTCTTTAAACTGCAATACACCTGTATATAAGCTTTTATGAAAATAGGAGAGAAAACTGTAAAGATTTATATGCATGTTTGGTCTGCTTTTTAAAATGGAAAAAGGATAGCTTTATTTTCCTCTCTAGATCCTGCTCATCAGTCTAAATCCATGTTTGATATCCCTGAATTTTATTTCAGAATGATGTTCCTGGGATGCTGGCCTACAGCTTGAAGCTCTGTATGTCTTTGATGCAGAATAAACAGTTTCGTAATAAAGTCTTGAGAGTTCTAGTTAAAATCTACATGAATCTGGAGAAACCAGACTTCATCAATGTGTGCCAGGTAAATGCGGGAATGCTGGAATTGTTTGATAAGCGCACGACGACAGGTAAACTTTTCAAAGTCATGTTTAAAGATAATAAAAGGTTGCTTTTCTTTAGGTATATTTGGTGTGACATCTCCTGTTCTCTGTCTTTTGTTCAGTTAAATGAAATATGTTTTCCTGGTTGCGTGCTTCCAGCATATGTCAGAGTGAGACCAACTTGAAAGAGAGATGTAAAGATTGCATACTTGGTCAATTTATAGAGAAAGAAATCCATTCAAAGGCAGTTTGAGGACACAGACAACTCTGACAGAATGTATTAAGCTTATGTAGGGAGTATCAGATGGTAGGTTCACAGTTTGGAATTTTATTAAATCCTCACAAGAACATTTCCAGTGCTTTGTCTTTTTGGTAAGCTGTTGTCTGAAAGTGTTTAGACAACCAGTTGTGAAGTTACTCAGATCTTCTCAGATCTTTGCCAGTCTTGGTATGGCACGTACATGTGGCTCAGTGTTATGCCTGTTTCATTTCAGCTGAGACATCCCTACAGAATGACTGGTGCTTCTTCAATGTGCTTTTAGGACAAGTCTTGTTTTTCTATGAAAACTCTTTTGAGTTTTCTGTCATCTTCAGTGGAAGAGAGAAAAGTTTTTTTTCTTTGAAGGTGTTGTTCTGTGGAAGCAGCGGATGAGGGCATTGATGTATGGCCTTGGGTAGTTTTGCTTTTTCATTTTGAAGTATCTTATGTCTTCTCCTATTTTTGATTTTTTTATTTCTGTTCTTCCCTTTCTCCTGCTCAGTGCCTGATATTCCTGGATGACCCACAGGCTGTGAGTGACATCTTGGAAAAACTGGTGAAGGATGATAACCTTCTCATGGCCTACCAAATTTGTTTTGACCTGTATGAAAGTGCGAGCCAGCAGTTCCTGTCTTCTGTCATCCAGAATCTCCGCACGGTTGGAACTCCCATTGCCTCTGTGCCTGGATCCACCAACACTGGCACTGTCCCTGGATCGGAGAAAGACAGGTGGGGACATTGACTTGAGAGGTGGTGGAGTTGTTTGGCTCCAGTCCTGCTCTAAGGGAGCTTCGTATTCCATGTATGGATGCTTTTTACAAGCTGTCAAGTTACTCCCCTTTATTTAAGTAATAGGCTAGACGTGCTAGTTGCTCAAAATAAAATTGTGTATTACTAAAATCTACGGGTTTTTAAAGTGATTTTTCTTTGCAGTTGAGATAAGCACAGAGCAGTTATACTGGGGCTCAGCTAAGGAGCAGTAATTCATTAAGCCATGGCATGAGTTGCTTTGGAATCCTGATTCTGTGTGGTCTTTGCAGGAGCTTGCAGAGTTAAGGGAGGGGGGAGTTCAGGGAAATAGCACATCACAGCCATGTGCAAGTTTGATTCCACATAAACAGCTTGTGGAAGACTGAGCTCAGATGGTACTGTGGTGTCAACAGACCCATTTGTACTTGCAGTTCAGAAGAGCTACTTCAAATGCACTTTGAGTTTTTAAAAACATGTTCATTGGTCAGTATCACTGATCTTAACTGCAGGAAGCTTCTGTTAAGAAAAATCTAAGTTGGCAGTAAACATTCTGTTATCTTGATTTCTTCTTTTGGTGACTTAGAGGAGAATTGGCCAATCTAAGCTAAGGTTGCTGCCCAGCTCAGGCAGCATGGAAGAAGTTCGTTCTACGTCTGCTTTGTAATCTCTATAGAATGCTTACTGGTACTTTCACCAGAGCTCTCATGTCTGTGTTTCCTGCACTCTTTGATAGTGTGTGGTGGAGAATCCCAGCTAGATCCAGGCCGGTTGAACATAGAGGTTTATCCAGCCATGGAGCCGAGTATAAATACTTCTGAATCAGTGACACAGGAATGGCAAGCATTTTCCTCTTACTCTCTTCTTTTCCAGTGAAATAAAAGGAAAGATACAGAATAATTTATGTCAGCCTGTGAAGCAATAGAACAAGGTGCTAACAACAACTTAATATGTTTCATTTCCATGTCAAAACTCTAGGATCCCTGCTAATAGTGACAATCACAAGGCTTCTAGGGGAGGATATCATTATTCTTGATGCCTCATTAATAGATCGTTCTTTCTCACCTGTGTCGGTTTGTTCTATACAAGCATCTTTATTTTTGTTGTCTTTAGAGATGGAATGAGAGTAGAGTTTTCCAGGCCTTTGTCTTCAAGTTCCCTGAAAATTGAGTGGAGGGGGAGTTTTCTGCTCAGCAGTAAGCTCCTGATAGTCAGCCGTTGTTCTGTCAAAGTCCTCTTTTCCAGTCATCATCTCTAAATCCCAGGCTACTGCTTCAGGACAATGTTCATCCATAATTACAGTTCTTGACTTGTTGCAAGTGATGCATTTTTCATTTTTATTTTATTTCAGTGATGCTATGGAAGCAGAAGAGAAACCAGGAAGCAGTTGTGCAGCAGGGAAGTCTGTGGAAATTGTGAGTGCTATTTCTGAAACAGACCTTACTTGGATTTTCTTATGTGTTCTGTTTGGATATCTAGGACTTCTAAATTGGTTTGGCTAATAAAGAATGGAATTCCTTTTCTGTCTTGCTTGGAGACAAGGTGACAGGTGATCTCTGAGGGCCAAATATCTGACTTCATGTCCAGCAGTTCAGATACTGAAAGCTGTGTGAGAGTGGGAAATGGTCAGAGTTCAGTAGGAGTTACTGAATTCTGAAAAAGGAGACAGAACGATCTGAAGAAGTGTTTGCTTTTTGAATTGAAACAATTAACTCATCTGAAAAGAGAGGGCCTGAAGTTTAACTGCTGCTAAGAACCTTGAGGAGTGAATTAGTTTGATGCATTGGGTTTTTTTCTCTCTTTCAAAAATCCAGCCATAGTTCTGGTTGGATAGAACTGATGCTGTTCTGCAGGAATGGCAGGAGGAGATGCTGATGTAATTACGTAGTTTCTTTCCCATGAAGGCATAAAGTTACCTGGGGCCTATATGGTGCTGTGTCTCTGGGCCATGTTAATCTTTTCATTTAGTTTCTTTTCCCAAGTATTGGAGAAAGTGAGTTCCCTTCTAACATGCAGTTACAGTTGCATTTCATCACAAAATTAATGTGGTTTTGACATTTCCAATGCTGAAGACAAGGAGTGCTACCAGAGAGGAAGGTAAAACCCAAGACAAGTTGTTTTCTGGTTTTCTCCTTTTTCCCCATGGTAAATCTTTGCGTACAAAACTTGGAAATCTTTGAAAGATTTTTGCAGATCACTTAAAAATTAATTAAGGGCCAACAGAAGTGTTTTCTTCAAATTATATTTCACAAGGAGGAACAAAAGGGTTGAGTTTCTTGCCCCAGCAAGGATCCTGACAGTGCTTTTGTACAGGAAAGGTGTCTTGAGTCAGTTTCTGCTGCATTGGCTTTGCTGATTGTGCCAAGTACACAAAAACAATCTGTATGGCCAGATATGTTCTTTAGCTTCATCTTCCACAATTCAGAATGCTGACTACAAAGAAATAATTGAGGAAATTAGTTTAAGGGCTGAACTACTCATGCTTGACTGGTCTGTGACCAGCTAACAATGTCAGGACAAAGAGCTGCACTGTACTTTTCACTCTGCTCAGAATGAACTTCACTTTCTACAGATCCATTTTCAACTGTTCCTTCATGAGGAATAAGGAGACTTTTTTTAAAGAGCTTTCTCTTGAAGATGAATATATTGGTTTCCTAGTTCTACTAGCTGTTGTTCTAAATAAAGCTTGTAGCTCACAAGAATGATGCTGCAGCTCAGCACAGGGTCATGCAAAGTATTGTGGCTTTGTGGCCTTGTCTGTGAAAGCTTCCATGGAAATACAGGTTCATTTATAAAAGGGTTTGCCTCTGGCAGGAAACTTATTGTCTCTGTAAGGCCAAACAGCAGCTTGCAGAATGTCAGATGTCACCCATATCCTTTTGCTTTCAATGAAAGAATACATTTCTTTTTGAAAAGTCTCTGATCCCACCTGCACTGCTATGCACAAAAGATTTGATTTCTGGGAGTTTTGGTCATGTGCACCAAGGACAGAAACATCTTTTTAGTCCTGAAACCTGATAGGTTTTGGAATATGGTGAAGGGAACATACCAGACTGGCTTCTCATGAATTGTATTTTAATGGAGCCATAATTGGATTCTCATGGATTTTTTTTTTTTTCCTTTTTGCTTGTATGTGAAGAACCCAGAACCTAAGGACCAGATCTCAAAAATGATTAAAATTTTAAGTGGGGAAATGGCCATTGAATTACATCTGCAGTTTTTAATACGAAACAACAATACAGACCTCATGATCCTCAAAAACACAAAGGTAGGAGACTGTTATATATGGTTGTCTTGGATTTATCTGATTCATCCTGTATTAGTTTTGACCGTGCTGCTCTTGTTTTTAATGAAAGGCTGCTATTAACATGTTGATATTTTAATTAGTTTTTTTCTGATTGGTTATAGCAACTCATCTTTTTCTCACCCTTTTGTTTTTGGTTGGTTTTTTTTTTTTTTTTTGGTTGGTTTGTTTTTCATCTGTTCAGTAAGATGGGCAGAATTTACCCTCCAGCTCCATGTCAGATCCATTGCAAATGCTGCTGGTTGGGAAGGGAGGAGTCAGCCAGGGCTATAGGTTACAGTATGTTGGTATCTTGGTTGAGGTGTTAGGTAAGCCCACAACTTCAGCTTGGCAAGGGAATGCTGGTATGTAGCAAAAGACCAATATTTCTACTTTGGAGACAAAACCAATCAGATACTGTAATGTAGACAGTGAATGGAGTAACTGCTTTTATTTTGGAAAGTGTTAGTCAAGGGTGCTCAAATGAAAACTTGTATTTAAACTGGACTCTTAAATGCTTGCTAGAAACTATAAGAGAAGTTGTTTGCGATTTTTGTGAAATAACATGCACATCATCAGTTAAAGTAGTAGGGGTTGCTTGTTAGGGGCTTCATCTATTTCAGATGACACTTCAAATGTGTTGGAAAATATTTTCCATCTGCTGGTGAAGTGTTCAGGAGTGATTCTGCAGTAGATTTCTGGGAACAGCCTGGAAATGTCAACAGCACTCACTGTGCAGTGCTCAGTTCTGGGAGGCAGAGGGGGGTGGTTCTCCAGTTAATGGCAATTGGAGTAATCACATCTTTGAAAGAAACTCACAGAAAGGATCATTTTGGATGGGAAAGATAGAGTGTATTAGAAATCTGTTAGCTGATTACAGGGAAGTTGCTGGTTAAATTGAGGATCATCACAGTCCATTTTTGTCATGTACTGGCAAGCTTGTTAAGTGACCTTGGGCAGATCTTTTGCTGAGTGATGCTACTGATTGTTCTTGTTTTTTCAGGATGCAGTGAGGAATTCTGTGTGTCATACAGCAACTGTTATAGCAAACTCCTTTATGCATTGTGGGACAACCAGTGACCAGTTCCTTAGGTAAATCTGTGGCAAGGGATCTCCAATGTCATTTAGAGGTGTTTTGAACAACATTGTTGCCCTCCTTAACTTGATACTGCCAGAGTGGAAACTGCAGAATTCTAATGGTGTTAGAGAATTGTTTCCTTTTCTCTATCCTCACAAACTGGCTTTGTTTGACTGCTAACTATATGAGCAGCTTGGAGGGTGAAGATCTGGAATTTCTCTTCTCTTTGTGTACCAGTTAGAGAGTTTCTGAGATGATGTGTCTTTTTATGGTAGAGACTGAATGATTCTTATAAGGGAAATGCTAGGGCTGACCTTACGAGGGACTTAAGGAAAGCTGCAGAAACTCTGTCAAAATTTCTCCCAGAGAATTGGTGGGCTGCATATTGAGCAGTTCTCTCTTTCATTGAAATCACCCATGTCTAGAAGCTTGACTACAACCAGGCAAAAATCAGGACTGATGAAGGGGAGAGAAACGTAAAGCAGAAATGTGGTTAGCTGGTTTCCCTTCTGGAGCTGATTTTTAGTTTGAAAGAAGTCTTCAGTGCTTTTAAACCCTGCTTGCAGTATTAGGAACAGACTGGATGAAAAACTTCGTATAACCTTTCTCTTTTCATCTTCTAGAGATAATTTGGAGTGGCTGGCCAGGGCCACTAACTGGGCTAAGTTTACTGCTACTGCCAGCTTGGGTGTTATACACAAGGTAACATTGCATTCATTTCCCTCTGCTCAGTGTAAGTGCTTGACTTGTGAACACTGAAAATGTGGAAATGGGGATTCTCAACGGTGCCCACACTCCAGAGTACCTGGCAGAGCTATAATGTATTTTGTGTATTTGCAATAAAAAACTGTATTTATATTATTTTGTCTGACATCCAGTGTTTTGCTGAGAATGAAAAAGGTGCTAGGATAACATGGCGCAAGGAGAGAGTTTTTTTTCTAACTCTTCCTTTGTGAGTTGAACAGATTTAATAGTTCCTAGGTATTAAAATTGCAGGTGGTTCTTAAGTGATTTTGGGACCAAAATTCCTTACTGTAGTAACTTTCAGTAAGTTTGAACAGTGATGTGCGGCACTGAAACATTGATTTTAGTGGATAAAGTAATGGCTATAACACATATTTAAATATTACTTCGCTGTTTTTTCACATTTCACTTCCCACTGTCTTCCCTTCCTGCTGGACACTGGACATCCAGGGTCATGAGAAAGAAGCATTACAGCTAATGGCAACCTACCTGCCCAAGGACACCTCTCCAGGGTCAGCCTACCAGGAGGGAGGAGGCCTCTATGCCTTGGGGCTCATCCATGCCAACCACGGCGGGGACATCATTGACTACTTGCTGAACCAGCTGAAGAACGCCAGTAATGATGTGTGTACTGGGCTCAACAATGAGCCTGTTTTTGTTGGGAACATGCAGGAGGGGGCTGGCTGGTTTAGTAGTAAAGGTAGTTAAGCAGCATTGTGGTACTTAGACCTCCTCTGGGTCTTAAAGATTGTTTAAAGGTTGGTTTTAACAACCTGTTGCTTAAGGTTTAGGTAAGATTTTTAGGAAATTCTTGTGTACTTGACAGTGACTGTAGCTTCATCATATTTACTACTTGTTATATCTGCTTTGTTTTGCTAGTGGACCTACAGCATTCAGGCACTATTACTGTTTACAGCTTAGTTGTCAAGGAAATAAGCCACAAAATATTCCTGCTGACCTGACCTGTAGTTCTAATGCATTTTGCACAACAAGAAGTGTTTTACTTCTGCACTTAGTATTTGTAGACCTCTCAGAAAAACCTTTTCAAGTTAGGAATAGATCATTGTCCCAATGTGTTCCCTCTTTCTCCTTGTGGAATCTCAGATTACTTTTTTTCAAGTTCCATGAACAGATCCCACTAGTCTTACTGAATATGTATCCATTGTTAGAATAAAAGACATTATCGACTGTTTAAGTGGTACCTTTTACCTTTTTATTTAAAAACTATTACTAGCTAGTGGTTTTTACACATGGCACAGATTTATGGTTTTACATAAATCTTTCAGTGAGGGGAAAGATCTTGAAGTTATTGGAAAATATGTGCTGTGTGTTAAGCTTCTCTTATTGTTTATGGGCTTTTGAACTGTTTTTCTTCTGTTTTCTGCCTCTTTCACTGGACCTGCTGCCTGAGTACTGTGAAAGTGGTATTTCTAGCAGGTCAAGAGATCATTTTGGGTTGGTTTGGGGCTATAAGGTTGCAGGTTTATATTGATGGAAAGATACCTACTTCAGCTGAAGCCATACTGTTCCCTGTTTTATGACTGAGTTTGCATATGCTTCTCTAGATTGTGCGACATGGTGGCAGCCTGGGCCTGGGGCTGGCTGCCATGGGGACAGCACGTCAAGATGTGTACGATCTGCTGAAAACAAATCTATACCAGGATGATGCAGTGACAGGTAAATGTTCTGCTTTCAAAGCAAATAACCATCTGAGGCCTTATCAGGCACCTGGGTTTTTTTTGTCATGTTTTTTGTCCTCAGGTTTTCTGTTAGCTGCGTAGATTGTTGCTAGCTGTGTTTTATTTACTGACCTTTTCCTGATCATTATGGTTCTTTTGTTATATGCCAGTAATGTTCAGAGATCCTGTCATGACTGGCACTGTGGCAAGTTTTGGTAAGACATGCTAGGTCTTTAAACAGCTGTTTATTTTACTCTGTTCTTTTCTTTGTCATGTACTTTTTCTGTAGTGTGGCTGATCTCCAGAGCCTTGTGCTTTTTTTGAGCTGAGAGATAGGCTTGGAGAAGCTTGTGGGAGTTGCTGCTGCATTGGTGGGCTCATAGGAAAATGATCTCAGCAGCTCTTGTCCCAGGGAAGCAATAGTTAAACTTGGTAGAGGAAAGTACTAAATTGTGGTTACAAACACATTTTGCCATGAATAATGGAGTTGTTTGGCATGGTGATGTCCAGAAGTGATCTATTGGGGTACATCTGGTGTGATTCTCTAGATACAGTATTTATTACTTTTTTGCTTTTCTGTGCTTTTCAGGTGAGGCAGCTGGCCTGGCACTGGGGTTGGTTATGCTGGGATCTAAAAATGCCCAGGCTATTGAGGACATGGTTGGCTATGCACAGGAAACCCAGCATGAAAAGATTCTGCGAGGCCTCGCAGTTGGAATTGCTCTGGTCATGTATGGGAGGATGGAGGAGGCAGATGCTCTCATTGAGAGTCTCTGCAGAGATAAGGTAAATTGAGCTGTGACTTAATCCCTTTCCTTGTGTTACATGTCTGACCTTCCTGTCTGTGAATCTCCAGCTGTGGTGGGTTGGCTCTTTTGAATCAGAGAAGTTCTTACATAGGTCTGAAGTAGGACTGTTTCACAAGTTGCTGCACTCTTATCAAAAATGCAAGAACACTGCTTAGTTGTGTATTTCTTTAGCCATGTTCTTGGTCTTCATAGTCATGTGAGCAGCAACAGGGAGTAGAACAGGATGTAGTGGTTAAAAACAGGTGAGACTTGCTGTAGGTGGGTCATCTCTAGGCTCTGGTTGTGATCAATGTAGATAGCAAGTAAGAAGCAGAATGACACCTCTGCCTTATACACTCTGGCAGCATAGCATAGCAGGCTCTCTGTCCCCCTGAACCTGGTAATGACAACCCTGCTTTGGTGATTGTCCTGCTATTTGTCCCAAATAAACAATTAAGCAATGAGGCTGACCTGTGACCTGTTTGCAGATCCAAGACAGAAGAGTGGGACAGGTTTAAAGTTAGAATTAGTGAGTCACCACTTGGATGGATGTGAAATACTGATGCTTTCTCTTCCAGGATCCAATTCTCCGTCGTTCTGGCATGTACACTGTGGCTATGGCATACTGTGGCTCAGGGAACAACAAGGCTATCAGGCGCCTACTGCATGTGGCTGTAAGTACTGTGGCCTTAGGAGCACATAGGAAGAAATTTGTGGTCAGGAAGCAAGCACGTCACTTTGTCAGGCTTTGTGTCTGCAGTGTTAATATTCTGGTCCAAATCAGAGATTGTGAAATGCTGAAAGCTTTATTATTATGAGTAGAACTATCAGGGCCTTCTGACATTAGAGTAAGTATACTTTCAGACTTTCAACCTGGTATCACAGAAAAGGAACCTATTAAAAATTTAAATATGAACCTAAACTACCCAGCTAACAGGTTTGCAGTGAGTAGTCTGTGTAACAATGGGCTGAAGAAAAAATAAGTTAGGTAGGCGTTAGAAGATGAGGTCTGAATGTTCTTTGATCATCCTGCAGTTGGTGTGTAAACACAGGTGAGGCTGTTTGAGCTAAGGCTGGACATGATTTTAACTAACCTTCTCTTAATCCTGTCTTCTTGATTAACTGATGTCTGACCTAAAATGTTGCGGAGTCCTCAAGTTTTTGACTGTGTTCTGAATGTCCTGTTTTTTCCTTTCGTAGGTGAGTGATGTGAATGATGATGTGAGGCGGGCAGCTGTGGAGTCACTTGGTTTCATTCTGTTCAGGTAAAGTGTCTTCCTTGGTCACTCCTGCAGCCTTCAATTTAATGTCTCTTACTTTTTTGGAAAATGAGTATGCTGCTGCTTTCACAAAGTGACTCAACTGCTAGTTGAATGGATTTTGAAAATTTAAAAAATTGAGGGATTGGTTTAGAATCAGAAGCCTTCCTTAATGTTCAGCAGATGTTTAATGAGATGTTTAATGTTTTCTGTAGGTTTCTGGAGTTGTGGCTTAATTGTCTGAACAGAGATAGATGAAGTTGACAAATAGAATGAAAAATTAATCTTTTCAGTATTGAGAGTTAGTTAAAACTTAAGTATACTGTGCTTCTGCCAAGACTCTTAAGGGCAGCAGTACTCAGACAAATATATCTGCCTAATGGCTATCTAAAATGTGACTTTGATTAAAAAAAAACCAAAATTGAAGGAGGATCTTGAAATAGTCTTTGTTTCTTAAGTATCCACAGTTAAACCCTGAAAAATTGCTGGGCTTACATTGTAACATGAGCCCATCGCAAAGTGGTTACAATGTTTCCTTTGGTTGTCTAAAGTGAAAGCTGTTACTGAATCGGTGTTTTGTAGTGCCCTACAGTTCCTTGGCTAAGGAGTGCTTTGGGAATTACAAGGCTCCCCAAGGACTACACCTGCATCTGTTGATACAATAATCTGTGCAATTTGAGCACTGAGCCAAACTGCAGCCTTTGAGTGTGGCTGAGAGGAGCTGGTGCTTACTTGAATCCATAATTGTAATTTAAAAATTGTTCTTCACATCTTCTTTTGGGTTGGTGGCTGTCCTTAAAAGCAGGATGAGAGATTCTTAAAGATGGGGTTAAAACTTGGGTTACTGATGTGAGCATTCAGCTTTTGTGTAACCAAGTTGTTCCCCACATGGAATTGACTCTGTGCCGCTCTCTCTATCTGAAGGATAATTGAACCTGGTCTGCAAAGAGGACAGATCCTCTCAGTGGGCAGCAGATGTCTCTCAAGTGCTTCTGCTCTGTTACTTCCAAGCAGCACAGCTCGTTCCTTGCTGCTTATGGATCTCTGCCTCTCCTGAAGCCAAGGGCTCTGTTTAGCTGATTGCTGTATCTGTGTACAGAACAAAAATTCCATGCACGCCTTCCATAGTTTCAGGCATCTTTTTTCAAAACAGGTTGTGACAAAGCCCTGTTGAGCTTAGATTTCACTATAAATTTTTCTTTTCAAAAAATGCACAATTGTACATGGTAGCTCTTACCAAAATGAGAAACTTTCAAGGCTCTGAGCTAAACCATTTACCGTGTGGTGGTGTTTTGCTGAAACAACACAGTTCAGGGCCTGTTCTCTCCATACCCAGCAATGAGGAAAGGAGTGACATCATCTTTGACTCTTTCACCTCCTGTACAGTGGTTCAGGTGTTACTCTGCTTCTTCCCCTCCCTTTCTGGAGACTTGAAGTCCAGAACCTACTCATGCAATAAAGAGGAGGAGCATTTCCTTGTAAATTCCAGTGTCCACCTTATTTGGTAATCAAGGACTAAAACTTCTAGCTGATTATCACTGGCTCCTAGAGGCAAAAGGTTTGTGTTAGGCTGTGGTAGTTCCCAGCACTCTTCATTTGATAATTAGTTGTGTGCTCTGGCCTAGCTCAACAGTGTCAGTGTGCAGAGACATAAAGACCAAGTGAGTTCTGAGTTTGTCAGATTTCGTGGCTAAAATGATTTTTCTTTCTTAGGACTGTTGTTTAAGTCTAACTGGATTTACTTGTAAAGGCCATTAACACCACATTGAATAGTGGTAAGAGTCAGTGATTTGTCTGCTGCTGGGTATACAGAGCCTTTGAATTAAGTGTTTTGTGATGGGAGGTGAGCAGGTCTGAGACACAGTGGGCTAAATCCCAGATATTAATCTCCTTTTAAGTGAAGGAAACATGACTGAAGGTCCTGTGAAAAGAGTTCTCATTGAATTCTTTTTATGTGGTTCCAGAAAGGGAACTGTGAAGTCAGGATGGAAATAAGAGAGTACATTTTTTTTAATGCAGTCTACATTTTCTTGAGGAATTCATGGCATTCATGTTAGGTTAGTATGCTGGAGGTGTGAATTTGTCTGCTGGACTGTACATTTTAGCAGCCTCAGACTTGTGCTTCTGTCTGTTACTCCTATAGGAATAGTAAAATCCATGTAAGGGTGGAAGATACACAGTCAGAGGATGATAATTTCCTTAAAAGTACCATTGTTTGAACATGACAGAACTACAGCCCACAAACTCACGTTGTGTCATAAATATCCAATTTGTTTTCTTCTGTTGTTACAACTATCTGTGAATAAATGTCCTTCCTCTTGGGTTTGAACTAAAAGTGTCTTAAACATCACCAAACTGCTAATTTTAGGTAACGCATCTGCATAGCAGAACATTCTGTAAGGCTTTGCTGTCCTTGTTTTCTTCTGTGAGTCTTCCTTGCTATCACATGCATACAACCCTGCATACACTCACTCAAGAGCCCATCTTGACTTTTATTGTTGTTAATGAAAATAGTATCAAAGTAAAATGTGATAGAACATAATAAAATATGACATGAAAGTTTTAGAGCAACAAGGTTTTGCTTGAACTTGAAGATTACTTTTTTTTATATTTTTTTTAAGCATGGTAATTATTTTTTTCATTGGGCTCTTGAATTACTGGCAAAATATACAAAAGAATGTATGTGGCTTTTTTCATTATTCAGAATTCATGAATTGAGGTTTAGATAGAATATTCTAGTCTGGGTTCTGAATTTTTTCCTGAGAATTACAAGATTAAATTTTCCAATGTGTTATGAAAGATAATAAATCACCCAGTTACAATGCCCTGAGGGATTAAGGGAGCAGGGGTTAGTGCTGCTGTAACAGTTTCATATAGCACAAAACTTCTTTGTTCTATTCTTGGGCTCCCCAAAGCTTTCCAGGGGACCCTGTATGTAGAATTGAACCTTGACCAGCAGTGTTGCTGCTGTTAATTCTTGGTCTGCTGACTGTTTAGAAGCAGTCCATAGGTTCAGATGGGGATGGAAAGCACAGCTTGCTGGCTCTAGGACTTGGTGTGGTTTTTTTCCTGCCTTGGCTTAGTGCCATACAAAAATTAGGCACTAGTTATGTATTTTGGAGCTGATCGTTTTCATGCCACAATATTAAATTATCAGAAACTGTTTTGGTGCAAGAGAATTGTTTCAAAACTGCCTCCTCTTTTCTTCCTTTTCCAATGTGAAAAAACAGTTGAAATTGTGTGGCGTGAAAACATGCGACTTTACATCTTCTCTCTTTTTAAAAATGGCCACCTCTTACAGGAGGCACTTCTAAGTAAAATGTTGTTGTAAAGTGATACGGTGGTGCTAATAAAGCTTGGGATGTTTGTAGCTTGCAGTGTGGATGCAGAGCTGAACAAGAAGCCGTATTGTGAAATAGGAAAAAGAGAAATTATGTATTGGCTTGGCTACTGTACGATGTCTCTGTTTTCCCAGTCCTGATCCTTTTGCCAGTGATCACAGATAGCAAACTTACCTTATTGTTGATGTTTATATACTGGTGGTTCTTTCTGCTGAAGTGGTTTATGAAGTATTTATGACTGTTGGAAGACAGCATTTAAAGGGCCTGTGATTTCTGGTCAGCTTTTTTTAAAGATTATTATGATGTGATGGAAAGCATGATAAATTTAAAGTGTTTTGCTTTTTAAAAACGGAAAGACTTATTTTTATCATATTTTTTACCACTTTAGATCATGAATTGATCTTTGTTGCTATTGCAGAGTGAGATGTGATTGGATTATGTAGTCAGCCTTATTTTTACGTTGTTAGAACGGTGCTGCAGAGTATCTAAACAATTTATATACAAAATGAGGAGGTAGCTGTTTTGTGGATATAACAAATCTGCTTGGGAGAAAGCTTCAATATGGGATGGAGCAGTGCTTGCAAGCATGAACTAAAAACATTTAATGCTCTCATAGCAGTTGTTAAATCCAGGGGTATGAGAGTCATGGTGAAGTGAGACTTGAGTTGTAGGGTACTGCTTTTGTCTTCATGCAGTACTGTTGGGAAAGGCTGAGGGCAGGAGAGGGAACAGTGCAGCCTCTAGAGAGTCACAGAAGGAAGATGTAATCTCAGCTGATAAGTGCAGGCTACTCAAACATAAAGAACTATGCATGGCTTCTGTTCAGTTTTTCATTTTAGGATGATGCAAGTGAAATAGTAATGTTTCCTGCTTTTGTATTCTTTGTGTTTACATAGCCTTTGGTATTTTAAGGCTATATATTTGTTGTAAGGCAAATGGATCAGATACTTGGATTTTATTCCAGGAAAACTTGGACAGTTTGTTTTCTTTATATCCTCTAACCTACCTTTATCCAGAAGGCAGATAGCAGATGATGTGGGTAATTGAGTATGAGGCTGTCACTCTAATGTGATCTGCATTGTGACTTTTTCAACATTTTAATTGTGAAGAGGATTTAGTGAAACTTATCTGCTTGTTAATTATTGCATAGGAAAGATTGAAAGGGTTCTGTTTACAATCCAACACATTTTATCTTGTCATATTCAGTCTTCCTGGGGGAGGAGAATGAAGATCCCTTTCAAAGAAATAGTAGCATAAATCTTACTGTAATCAGAAGAAGCCTTAGACTTTCACTGAAGTTGTGCAGGGTTTAATGAATTTGAAAATGAGTTGCCATTACCTGTGCAGAGCATTTGTAAAGAGGATCCTTTAGAGAGTAAAAAGCTCTTAATTTTTAAGGGCATGATGTTGTTTTTCAGAGGTTGAAAAGGACTTGAATACCTGGATGCAAGGAAACTGTACCTGTGGCTCGACAAATAGGGCTGACGTGAATTATTAAAAGTAAGAGTAAAAATGGACACTTTTAGCAAGCCCTCTTTCCTATTTTTGTATCTAGCTTTCCATTGTAAAATGAAAGGGCTTCGTCTCATCTACAAGGCAAAAGTCTTCTTTTGCCCTGGAGAAAACATTGTTTCTCATGGGAATGGATGCTGATAGTAAACACCATGTTGTTATGCCAAGGCGAAATTATGGAAGTTACTTCTCTCCTGACTCTTGTTTTTGCCATGTTAATGGTTGCCTAGAGAGCCAAAGGGGAAATGAAACAAAGGAGGGCTTCTGAGCAGTTGTACATAAGCATCTCTATCAATAGGAAGAAAGAAATCTAATGCCTCATGGTAATATTAAGTTAGTGCTGAGAACTGGCCAGAACTCTGGGACTCTTGGCTCCAGCTTGCCAGGCAAAAAGCCAGAAGATCTCTGGCAGATGTTCTGCCTCTTTGGGCTCCAATGTCCCAGGTTGTTTAGTGTGCCTTTACCAGGTTTACTGTGCTTACATTGCTTTACTTTTTAAGTCTGATGTTATATACAGCAGCCTAGAAAAATATTTAGGGGAGTTATGTTTTTGTTTCCTTTTACCATTTTGCAGTGACGTGAATGTTTTCACAGTATGAAAAGGTGTAGGAAAGCAACACTTTTTGTGAAGCACTATAAAAAAGTCCTGTGTGCCTCTTGTGTGCAGGCAATACAACACCAGTTTGTAACATCAGCCTCTCTTCTCAGTACCTTCTGCTTAACTCTTGGTTTTAAATGTATTTCCACTTGAAAATTGATACTAGTATGGCCTAGCTTGATACAGTAAAGAAGAGTTTTATACTTTTAGGATACAAGATAACTGAATAATACATTTTTGTAGCTGCCTGTAAGTTTCCTGATATCTAAAGGCCTGCAGCTTGTAGGTGGTTTAGAACTGGTTTCATAAAATGCATTTTAAATCACATCACTGTAGCTGGTATTAGCTGAATTTCTCTCTTCTCTACTCCTCAGAGTGAATTAAAGGTTGGGATTTTTTTGGCTGATTTTTCTGGTTTTGTCTGTTTTGTGTGTATTTTGTTGTTGTTTTGTTTAGTTTTTTTGTAAGGTAATCCCTTTATTTGCATTTCAAGACACTTATTCTATTAGGCTTCGAACTCTATTATTTTCCTCTCTGCATGACTGCTGAGTCCTTATGTCCATGTCTGTGCTGTAATTTTTAATTGGATTGGCAGACAGAACATTGACTAAATGTCTCCTAATGTATTTTAAATAATTAAAGAAAACAACCACCATACTTGTCCATTGTTCTTCTAAAGTGTTCTTCCCATAGTGCTCAGATGTTGCAGATCAGCTTTGACTTTTATCTTGCTTTTCAATAATTTAAAAGAAATTAAATATGCCAGATAAAGGATAATGAGAAAAGTTGAACCAGGTAACTCTAAATTACTATTTTATGGACTTTATTATTTTTTTATCTTACAGTTTTTATGTAATAATAACTCTAAGTTACTATTGTGTAGAGACTACAGAGCTGGCCAGGTGGCTGATTCAGTGTGGGTCAGATGCAGAAAGAACTGGCAGCATTTTGCTGCAGAGAAAGGAATCCCTTTTTTTGGTTTTGTGTGTGTTAAGTGGGAAGTGCTTGACCCCTTTCTTCTGTAAAATGTCCTGTGTTCTCCAGCCAAATGACTGCAAAGCTTTATCAGTTATTCTTTATACTGCTATCTTTATGAAAAAAAACTGTAAAATACTGTAATGCTATGAAAATGCTCTCACTTTGCAGACAGCATATAAAAACGTATTTTATAAATTTGTTTTACCTAAAGACAATATTCATGGATGTAGTTCTGAGGCTCCTGTTGTGCTTGTTGACACCACACAAGCAGTGTTGTCTGTAGTTACCATACAACAAGCTGGTGCTTTCTTACAGGAGCTTGCAGTGACTCTCTCATCATGTCTTACTAATGAAGGTGATGTCTTTGTTCAGATCTGTTCTTGTAGATACAGTTGCTAAAACAAGAACTCCACTGTCCATTATGTTATTTCATAGTTGTGCATCTTCATCTTTTTTTCTTGCTCTGTCCTGCTTTCCAAGCCTGTTACCTGAATTCTCAGCTTGTTTGCTTTGTAAGTAGACAAGCTCTGAGCAATGTCGTCTTGCACTTAGCATGTTAAATGGAATGTTTTCCACTTGGAAAGTGGAAGCATGGAATGTGTATGCTTTCTTGGCTGATGTGTTTCTCTCTATGGAGAAAATTTCTTTCCCTGTAGAAAGACTGGATTTTTGATTAGTCACTAGTGCTTTAAATTGAGGTTTGTTGCTGACTGAACTCAGTAACTGGAACATGCTGAGCTTCTGTTTACAGTTACTAAAATTGAGAAACCTGTATACTGGCTTGAGAAAATACATCTCTGTTGGATGAGGCTTTTTCAAGGATTATTTCCTGTTGGTGGAGGTCTAAGCACTGATTACATAGAGGCCTTGGAATCTTTCTCTGTGGCACATTTGGGGCAAATTACTCCTCGTGTAAGACAGATTGCAGACTTGACAGCTATACAAGAACAGGGTCAGACAGAAAAGAACTGAGTTGCCTCTCACTTTTTCTTGATGCTGTGAGCCAGATGTGATGTTTCTGCTGGAAAGGGAAAATATAAATTGCTGCTGAAAGCTGATGATTGCTGCCTGCTACATGAACATTTTTTGTTTAATTAATACGGATTTATTTAAGTATAAGAGAGTTTTCAAAGATGATTGCTTCTTGCTTTCTGACTGCTGGGCAATAACCCCTCAGGAATGGTGTTTGCCTTTTGGTGTTCCTGCTCATGAAGGCCAGTTCCTGCATTGCAAATTACACTTCTAAGATTTTTGCTGTGATCACTCTGTGCATGGATGTGATTGCACCTTCACCTGGTTCCAGAGCTCTGGGTTAAATAAGGCACTGTTCTGTGATGTTTCCAGTGACATACCTGCAAGTTTTAGGGGGTTTGTTGGGTTCTTTTTTTTATTCCTATTCCCTCCCTGTTTGAGCTTCAAAGCAATCTAGGTCTTATTAAAAACATTGGATTCTCAAATACTTTTAAGGGTAGGTGTCTTTTACTGTCCATCTATCACTGTCCATCTATTCTGGCTTTTAACTACAGAATCCTCTTAAACAAATTTTGCTTAGGTAACGAGGAGGGTGAGCAGTTAGAACTTACTCTGATTTAAGTGGCTAGTGGTTATCACCAAAAAGGGGAGGAAGGAGACAACTTACTGCAAGTACCATGGATGTATTTTTAATGCTTTTTCCTGAAACTCTCTGGCAGTTGTCACAGTAGGCTCTGTTTTGAGCTTGCATATGTTTTAAATTAAATATATATAAATAAATGTTGGAAGGACATGTTATCTTTAGTACTTTCTGTTCTGCAGATGAAAAAAATCCGAAGCCTTTTGCTGTACATAATTTTAGTGTAACTGAAGAATGCTGAAAACATTAAAAATGAAAACAAAGCTCAAGCTGAAAATTTTACTGTAAATGGAAACTATTAAAAAAATGAAAAAATGGGTGAGCTGGCTGCTTGCTATAAGAACTCCAGTACTTTGGGGAAATCAGATTTCCTTTCCCAAAGAGTTTGTAACTGTCAGAAGTTTCTGATTTCCCAAATAACAGACTCTGGTAGCTTTTATGGATTGTGAGGACCAATTCTTTCTCTTAATTTTGTGCTCATACTGAAGTCTTGAGCATGTTTGAGATAGTGCAAATTGGGACCTGTAATTGACCATTAGTCCAATTAAATAATTTTGAGCTCAGCTAAACTGTGAATATGTGCAGGTGTAGGCAGTACTGGGGTCTCTGCTGTCTCTTAAATATTTGCTTTTATTTTCTTGTGAAGTAGCTGTTCTGTCTGTGTTTTCTCTGCTTTCTGTGAACTATATTGGATGAGGGGAGGCTTTCACTGAAATTCCCATGGTCATTAAAAAGGAAGCTTGTTCGTATAAATTATAGGGATGTTCCAGGCATTGTGTATCCTGTTTTAATTATGATCATTGATTGTGTATTGTGTTATTTTGATTAAATAATTCATTTTCATGGTATGAAAAGAAAAAAGGGCAGTTTTCTGTGAATAATCTGGCAACACTGAGTTTATGCATATGTGAATGTAATGGAAATGAAATTCAGGTGGGTGAAATATTCTGCTCATCCCTACAGTAAAGGGATGATTTCCATACATGGACTTTTTAATCATGCCTTATGTAATGGGCTTGTACATTGGTCTCTGGAGCGAGTGATTCTGCTTGTGATTTGCACACCCTTAGTGAACAAGGAAAGCTCCTATGTGGATACTCAGTCTCAGCAGAGGAATGGATCTGTAGGCAGGAAAGCAGTGAGCTTGTGTGCTGCTCTGTTTACAGAGATTTAAATTAAAACCAGGGAGCTTGTATCTCTCTACTACTTCCATTGTAGAGCATCAACCTACAAAGTTTTGTCTTCTTGCCAGAGTGAATGTTAGTTAGTGTTTGTACAAAAATGCTTTTCTTGTAAATTTGTGCTTTGAAAGAAACTGAAGGTGATGAGAACTAAGTCAGATACTTAAAATGATTTAGCTTTTATTTATTTCCCTTTTCCTTAGGCTACAGTTCTTCATGAGTCATTTGTCATGAAATGAAGTTGTAGTTGCCACTATAGGGTTGGGATTAAAGTAGAGGAGACTTTGGAGGAGAGGAATTAATATGAATTTATAAGATATTGCTTGCATAAATAATAGAAAACAATAGTATTTATACCCTCTTACAGCACAGTTACCTAGAATAATACATACAGTAGTGCTGTATGGACATGGCTGCCATTCCACTATACATAGCTGACTTGTTCTTCTGTTTTATCAACCTCATTCTCAGTGAGCAGCAACGTGTCCAGCAGAATGGCTGATGATGCTTGGATGGGTGAGCTCCTCAGCCTCATTGGGCTCTGGTACATAATGGGGTTAATCCCATTTCTCATCCCATTCATGACAAAGAGCTTGGAATTTTCTGCTACAGAGCTCCTGAAAGAGATCCTGCTGGAGCGCTGCCGAAGGGCCTTGATAGGCTTTGTGGTCCGATAGTTGCAAGTGATGTACCTGCTGAAAGCCTCCCTAAATGTTTTGTTGAAGAGGGTATATACAAGAGGGTTCACTCCTGAGGATACATATCCTATCCAAACAAATATCTCCAAAAGCTTTTGAAAAACCTCCTTGTTGCAGGAGTTGCAGAGAACTGAGCTGATATTTGTTATGAAGAATGGGCACCACATCAGCAAGAAAAGAAAAAATACAATCCCCAGAACTTTTGACGCCCTTTGTTCATTGGTTATCGTTTGCATGGACTTCCTGCCGATCGTGGATGTCCTGCAGATAGGCATGTCACTGGACAAAGTCTGGTCCTTTCTGGAGCCATTTAGCATGGCCACCTTTTCTGGTGAGGAGGCAGGTGTTGCGTCACGCTGAAAGACTGTGGACACTGTTGACCAGGGGAAGCGCTGGGGCGGCTTGTTGATCAAATAGGCCTTTTTGGCAGCACTTGGATTGTCAGGAAGTAAGTGACGATCATGATAGCGAGGGGAATGAAGAAGGCAGCCACTGACCCATACAGAATGAAGTCATGAAAACGATCAGGCATCAGGGCACACGTGATGTTTGCAGAGTTGCCATTTCCATCATCAATGCCTCTGATAGGGACTGGAATTGCAATGCCTGTAGGAGAAAAAACAAGTGCTTCAGCAAAGGGTAATTGCTTGCAATCGCTTCACTGGGCCTGAAGCCTCGGGGTTTCTAAAGAAAGGTCATTCCTGAGCTCTGGAGCAGGCATGGGGTCATGGACACAACATGAAGTGTTGAGAGCATCACGTGGGTAATTGGGCAAACAGTACTTCATAAGACTTGTCAAGCTGAGCTTTAACAGAGTGCTCTTTCGAAGGAGATTGGGCCTAACTCGTAGTGATTGAGGAAGCAGTATAAAGTTGCCAACTTTTCAAGTGTAAAACACGTGAATTGCTTTGACTCTGGTTATTAGAATTAGTATGGCTTTTCCTCCATTGAAATATGTTTTCCTTACGCCATCTCCCACTTTTTTTTTCTCTTCATCGGAGTAACCTTTGCACTTTTTGAAGGGAAGTTTTGTAGATATATAAATCTTGTATTTCCCTCTTCTATTAACCACATCAAGTGACTGGACACAGCTGATTTTTTTCACTCTGCTTGACTCTTTCATATATACAAGTAGCTAAATAGTTGCCAGAATTAGGCAGTGTGTGTTTGAGATGGATTTGTTGTTTAAAGTCTCCTGCATATTTAGGAGTGTTTAAATGAGGCTGGCTAACTCTGTAATTCACCACTAGTTAAAAAAAAAAAATGTTAGCAGTCTTGTCTTTTAAATTAATTTTTTTATAACCACTAAATTACAGTCAGCACTTCATTTGCCAGCAGTCTGACATTACAACAAAAACAACAGGTTCCTTGCTGTCTGGTGAAGGTGATTTGTGCTGTTTTCTGATGCCACTTAATGAGATATTGGGATTTACTGTATTCCTCTGCTACTCTGCTTACTGAAGTTGGTTGAAAGCAGCAAGAGCAAAATGGGTTACCCTTCAGCACCTTGATCCCTTTCTTAATTAGAACCATACCTTCAGATACAACAAGCATTTAAAATGAAGATTGAACCAAATTAACTTTACAAATTAATTTACTTTGGAGAACCTAGCTCAGCTGCAGAGTAGTTTTAGAGATAAAAAGAAATTTAGAAGTAGAGCTCTGTTTAATGACAATAAATCACACGTTAAAAGAACAAATTGTGAGTGTCTTGTCATGCTACGTTGGTTTTTTTTTTTTCGGAGGGGGATTGGTGGTGGAATAGAGAATAGAGATAGCATCTTTTCTCCTGTCATCACAGCTATTCCAGAATTTTTTTTCAGCTCTGAAATTTGAGGTTGCCTCAGCCAAGAAGGTGGATGTACCCATTCTCCTATGCATTATTTGCTTTAATAATCCAGAATAATTTTGTTTGGTCTTGCACGCTGAGCATACACCACTAAGGCTGTCTGGAGTATGTATGAAGTTATTTCAATTAAATGTAGCTCATTTAACACATTCATTTTTTTTAAGCATTAAAAACAGGTGAGGTGCCACATTCACATCACAGAGACACTGATAACAGAAAAGTTTGTATGTTGGTATAAACTTCTTCATATAAACTGTTCAGGATTGGTCGTTTTGATTGTTTGGGGGTTTCTTTGTTAGAGATTAGCCTTTCTATATGCTGTCTTAGCCTTCAGCGTTAGCCTGGATGTTACCAGCCACTCATGTCTTTGCTCTAAATAATTAACCCTTTTGTACTTCCTTTATGTGGCACAGAATTTTACCAATTTTACCATTCAAGGCTTAGAATTGTATTTGGGACAAAATAATAGCACCACAGGAACATGAAATCTTGCTTTCCCAAGAGACATACTTGCAGATGTTGTTTTCTGATTTTTGAACTTTTAGGACCATGAAGAAGAGTGATGATTAATAATCTGACTCAATCCTTGGCCTTTCTGGTGGGCCTCATAAGGAGCAGTGGTTCAGGCAGATTTTTATGATGTAGCTGTGTATGATCCAAGAGGTGGACTTTGACCACCCTGAGTGTTATGGTCCTCCAATCAATAATACTTGGCCAAATTTTCCATTTTCCCCACATTTCACCTATTTTTTGGACATGAAAAGCTTGTGTGTTCTTTTTCCAGTCTCCAGGTCTCACATACCTATTGAAATGAGCCAAACCACAATGATTTTGATGATTGTTGTAGCCCATGAATTGTACTGGCTGGCCTGGATTGGCTTTTTTATCGCAATGTAGCGGTCCAGGGAGATGGCACAGAGGTGCATGATGGAAGCTGTGGAGAACAGGACATCAAGGAACAGCCAGATAGGACACAAGGCAGTTGGTAAAGGCCAGGTATTGTCTGAAAGAGAATAGAAGACTCATTAAAATCTAATCTTTTTGAGAACTTCCAGTTTGTCATTTTCCTGTGGCATCAGTATCTTTGAAAAGTTCATAGTACTGCAGGAACTGAGCTTTGTCACTGCCTCGGATGGGTTTTGTCTTATATTTTAATTAGTTCCTAACTGCCATAGTGGCTGCCATCATATTCATCAGGTTACTTGTGTACTATAAACCTTTCCCTGTCTTTTTGTCCTTTTTGTAGCAAGAACTCTGGATTTAAGTTTATAAGAAAAGGACCATGACTGGTTCTTGTGAGCCTGCTGTTAAAGGATTGTTTTCAGCTGTTTCTGCTTGATAGTCCTGTGATTCAGGTTATATTAAATGGAGGAGATAATGAGTCATAACCAAAATATTAGTTAGTCATTGTATAACCCCTGTTGAATCTTAGGATTGATATTGAAGAATCTTGTTCACCATCTTTAAAATAAGTTTGCTGTGTCACTTTACCAGATATACTTGAACACTAATGTGACAGAGTAGGGCTGTTCTGTCTCAGTAATGATTTTATAAAAATGGAACATTTTTGTGCGTGTCCTTTTTTTTTTTTTTTTTTTTTTGTTTCCCCAAAAGCCATGGCTTGGATTTTAAGTCTGGCATCTTATTTCTTAGAGTAGTTACCTGTCCTTAGTATTAATCTTTATAGCAAACATAGGGTCTGTCAACTGCACTGTGTCCAAGATAAAGGTTTTATAGTGTTCAGATTTCCAAAAGGCTTGTATTTTTGAGATCTGTGTCTCCCCTGTCAATGTCTGCAATACCAAAGGAACTTTAGTGGAACTGTTGATTATTTATTTTAATGGATCTCTTTTCACTCAGAATTAGCCTCTTTTGCAATCCAGTGTGAGCAGTGTTTACTTTGAGGTGCACTTTAGTGTTGTGTGTCTATAAGGATGTTCTGTAGTCCCAGGGAAGAATGTGTGAACGAGGAAGATTTTTCTGTTTCTCGTGGTAGAAGTTGATCTACTAAATGTATTTTCCTCCCTTATGAAATTCAGCTGTACTCAATAAGCACAGTAATAGTATTGCCAGGGAAAATCAGTTCTTTGTTGAATGATGATTAAGGGGGAAAAATTGCATTTCTAATAAATCAGATAGGTTTTCATTTTCTTGCTCAGCATAAATAGACCTGTGTGCTTAGAAACGCCAAATGAGCTGAACTTTTGTAATGTTCGGTCTTATCAATGTGGCAACACTACAGTCATTTGAGATAAAACATTTTATCATAACATGACTGATAGATGGAAATGATAACAGTGCTGCTTTGACTGGAGTTATAAACTCCAGTGGATGGAAAATTTTATGAAGACAAACATACTAAGTACTTGTCTGCACTCTTACCTATGCTGGGAAACCTTCTGTGTTAAACAAAGAGAAGGGATGGATGGAGCCCTGAACTGAACCTCAGCCATGCCCAAAGCAGAGGACTCCAGGTGAGGATGACGTAGGCAGAGGGGAAGAAGGGAAAGAGGCAGTCTGCTTTCAGTTTATTAACCAGAAAATTTTAGTATCTTCCATAATTATTTCCTAAAATAGATTCTGTCATTGATATTATGCTTCAAAAAACTTAGTCTGTCAGGCACATAGGAGAAATTGTAATTAGTAAATTATGAAACATTTACTTGTCTTTAATTTTCATGCCTAGACTTTTAGCTGGCAGTAAGATACGGTACATTTCTGAAACAGATTTCCTTTAAAAAGAAAAACCAAAATGTATTGTGGCTCATGTAACCAGCTGTAATTAAAAAAAATGCAGTTAAAAGAAGTAACTGATTTGATGGGCTTGAAATGTTTTTGCTCACTTCAGAAAACTGACAGCTTCTTTTGACTTTGTGATGAAGGATTAGTTCAGATAAAACATGAACAATAGAAAGTGTGTTCTACAACTTGAAGGATGGCAGATAGCACAGCTGGATTGCAAGTGAGCAGCTAATACTTCTTTTGGATAATGCTTGCATGCCATTCCCTGGATTATAACTGCTTTGCGTTCTGGAGTGTAAGGAGTCTTTCCTTTTTTAGTTAATATACTGATTGCAGAAGAAAATGCTTTGCAACAAAGGGCCCTTTTGCTTCTTTGAAATAAAGATACATTTAAACAGTGTTCTGATACAAAGCAATCTTGCACATTTTGGGGTTTGTAAGAGCTTTTGTGAGTGGACAAGTGCAACTAAACAGAGAAAGCTTTCTGTTCTCTTTATTTTTGTCTAGTTCTGAACTGGGTGCAGAAGGCAGTAGGTTATCACATTAATGGTTGTAGCATTATGTCCTGCTCTATTTGTGTGTAAGAGATGCTGGTTTTTGTCCAAACAAAATCAAAGTAAACTTTAAATGCAGTAACTGATAAGAACTGAAGATGATGGTCATTATTTAAATGAAACAAATATCACAAAACTGGTACTTTAAAGTCCAGAAGGGTTACACAGTTATCTAGGATTCATTCTGTGATTATTTTGCCATAACTTACTTTAATTTGTAGGTTTCACCTCCATTCAAAGCTGTGTCCATTTTTGGGGGCAATGCTCTGGGCTGAGTTCTTGTGCTTTTCTGGCAATAGTGGTGCTGTCTATCACTGTTGGCCTATTCTGTTCATTTAGGAGTAGGGAAATAATGGAATATTAATTTCATGACTCAGAAAGCATCTCTGATCCTTGAAAGTGGTGGTGACCTGCTCAGTTGTTGTCCTGCTTTATAGTTCAGAATGTAAAATGAGTATGTCCTGCCAAGTAGTGACACAAAGCCGTTAGCAGGTCGTGCATGGTTTGGACTGTTCTGATTCTCCTGCGGTACACCTACATTGTGGAAGCAGACCAGAGCATTTACAGGGCAGAGATTTTCCACTCCCATTTTTCTTGGGAGCTAATAGGGATTGGATTTTTAAAAAAAAATTTAAAAATGCCTTGGTTACCTGACAAAGACGCCTGCCTGAAAATTTGTCTGGTTTCTCCAACTGTCAGGTGGTATAAGTTAAAAAGAGATTCCTTCTTCCTACAAACCTTGCCTCAAATCCTCCCAGCACTGCGGCAGTGCTGCTGTTGTAGATTTTGCTTATTTTGAGTCAAAATAAGACCAAATACATGCTTTAAGGTTTAGCTTGCACTTTAAGAGAAGTAAAATGTGCTTTTACCGCAACCGTCTACCCTTGATTAATCTCTATTTAAGAAAAGCTTTATTTATAGGAAATACCATGGAAATGTGTAATCCTTAAAACAAAGTACAGTATAGAAGAGCTGCTCATGCTGTAAGCTAAAATGTTTTCAGAAAGTTTGAGAGAAAGCACTGCTTGTGTACGTGTATAAGTATGATTGAGAGAAGTCTTTAAATAGACTTGGAAACCATTTGTTCTCTGCTATTAGGGCTGCAGAAATGTGTTACCTGTAAAGGACTTTGCAGTTGTTTTATAATGATGCTTTTGAGATGGAAATGGATATTTTCAGTCATCAGCTCCTTTAAGCCTAAGCTTCAGTCTTCACACTGGTGTGTGTATTTGTAGCTGCATGTGGGGTGTTCATCCTCAAGGCAGTACTCCATGGGCTGCCAAAGCCTGGCATCTCCAGGCTGTTCTCTAGGGTTTTCCTAATTTAATCAAAATATTTTTTTAATTAGGCTTACTTTTTTATAAACCCTTGTTTTCTTACCTGTCTTTAGATTCAAGATTTTGGAAAGTTTTCTCTAGCAGTTTGCACAAGCAAGAAAGGAAAATTTGTTGTGGTTCATTATCAGTAATGGTTAGGACTGGTTGCTTGTGATTATTAAAATAATGGTTTGCAACCTAGGATGATCAGCATTACTTTCTGATTTTAAGTGGACAATTATTGGGAGGAGAGAATGTATTTTAAGAGATGGTACATGTGTTGTCTTCAAGTAGCCCATTGCCCACCAAGCTCTGGACATCAGACTTTTTCCTGCTGCAGGCTTTACAAATGGGAGGATCTCTCAAGTTCGTTTGCTAATTTCACTATTCAGTGAATTTCAGTAGTTCTGAGTGTTAGAAATTTGGGTAACTGTTTTCAAAGCTAGATTTCAGAGAATGAAGTTATCTCCTAGTGGGCCCTCCTTGGTGTTTTGTAAGAAATGAGAAGAATTTAGCAAGCTATAAAAGCTATGAAATGTTTATGTATTCTGACACTCACACTCCTAAATTAAAATTGCTGTGTATGCTTGTACCAGAGTACATTTTGGTTGCTCTACTGAGAATAAATCATGTGGTGCTCATGGCGTTACACCTGCAAGTAAGTTTACAGATTCATTTATTTACTTGTTTTTAAAAGGAGCAACTCTTTATTACAGACACAGTCCATTTCTGAAGATTTTTTGGTGAATGTTCTGTCAGATCAGCCAATGTCTGTAGCAGGTTTTGATTTTGAACACCCTGTGACATGTTAGTTTGTACAGTCAGGATCTTCACATGACCACACTTCTATTCACACCTTTTCCTTCAAATCTTCTCCACATAATTAGATATCAATCCCAAATCGGAAGCATAATATTTGTACTCTGTATCTAGAAGCTGCACCCAGCTCTTTCATTATAGAAACATTCCTGTGTGGAGGTACCAGGAGGCTGGATTTAGCTTGCTGTCTGGCTGTCAATGATTATTCTTTGTTCAAGTAGTTATCTGGCTAATGTAGCTTCAAGATTTAGACTTGTTATGTATTTAATGTCTGTTCTGTCTTCATTCCAGTAACTCCTCATGTCTTGCTCATGCTTTGAACTTCTATAAACACCTCAGCATCTTCTCCCAGTTGGTAAAGAGGCAAAGCAGTTTTTCTGGTTGGCTGCCAAAGAGAGGCTTGTATGCAAGAAATTTCAGTTTTAACCACTGTTGTGTGGGAGGCGGGTTGTGATCTTATTTAATTATAACTGATTTTACTACTTTCTGGTAAATTTCCTGCACCATGAAAGATGTTTTTGTTTGACTTTCGAATTAAGATTCCTAGGATGCTTTAAACTGTTGTAACCAGGGTTTAGCAGTGGATTAATTGAGAGATTAAGGAGCAGTAGTGTCCTTATGAAATTGTAAAGGAAAGATTTGTTAGTCTAGCAGAATGAAAATAATAATTTAAAAAATCTGAAACAAGAAAACCACCACTGCCAAAAACCTACTCCACAAAATCCAGAATTTGCCTTTCCTTTATATTGATTGCTAGTTAATACTTTTTGTGCTGGTAGCTTTATTGTTGTTAGTAATGAGACCTTTGACAGGCACTAAACAGTTACAGCATCCATGTGTAAGTATGGAGATGTGTATCTGCTTCTTGCCTCCCACACACATGCACATACATGACATACCAATGTTTTCTGTAAGTGACTGGTTTTTTGAGTTAGAAATCAATGTACATTGGTTATGTACTGGTTATATATATTCAGTTTTCTTTTTATAAGTTGTTGCTTGAGAAAGAATCCCTGTTCTATGATCTTAACACTGAATTCTGACCTCCTGATCACACATCTGTTTAGGAAGAAGTCTGTAACACACAGAAATTCTCCAGGCATTTAATGAATAAACACATTTGTTAATAAAGTGATATCAGTTTTCTGTAGCAAACAGAAGCTACTGATGGCCTTTTGGAAATAAAGTTTATGATTGTGTTTGCTTGTTGCTCAGGCAACTCTTAGAGTCTAGCCTAGAAAAAATGAACCTCTGCAGCCTTTCTTAGGACTCTGTACCTTAAAGGTAATTATATAGATCTTTAAGTTTATTGAAAAACCTGTCTCACTGATTTTTTTTTTCCATTTATGATATGAAAATAAACAATTTAAAATGTATTCTTAAAGAAAATTTAGCAGTAAAAGAGAGAGGCTTTCCCATGGATTTGCCTCTAGTTGTCAGAAGCAGTCTCTGAAATAAAGCTGGGTGTGAGAGACTGTGGAAAAATCAAGCTTGTTCTGTAAGGACTAATGAGGAAGCAAATGTCACATCCAATGTTTGTTCATGTGAAAAAGACCTATTTTATTTCATATGAAGCAGACTAAATGACATATTTTTGTCTCAAACATTAGGTACATGGATTAAGACTTCCTTGACTTGACAGATGATTTAACTGTGATGTTCTATGAACCTGTGGGAGAAGGGTGGGAGAAAATCAGTTTCTCTGAAACCGGTACTGGTAAAGTTTGTTGTCACTGTTGGTGCCAGGGACCAACTCTGACTGACCGTGTAAAAATATGACTACTCATGGAGTCAATACTCAGGTAAAATCAGGTGATTTTCAACTCATAGAAAGTTGAAAATGTCTTCAGTGTACTGAATAGATCCCTAGCCTTGATTTCAAGTTTTTTGAGAGAATACTGCCTGCAATTAGTGTAATATAATACAACAAACTCCAGCATTGTGCTGATGTTGTTAAAAATTACGTGACACTGTACAAAATGTAATTCCCTGTACTTCAGCTCCTATTTGAATATTTTTAAGTCTTGGATGATTTTTGAGTGGTTTGATTCAAAGGAAAGAATATTCGCATAGTTGTACTTCCTGTAAACATATTAGGCTGTATTAAGGTGAGAGGGAGAGAAGATTTTTCAGCCTTCATCCAAGTGATTTTTAAAATTGTAATGCTGGAAAGCCAACAACTTTTCTGTTTAAATTAGACCTCCCAAAATTATACCCCATATGCAAACCTGATGAAACAAACATGCTGCACTTACCAAATAATATTATGAGAAGGGCAATTGGCATCACAAACAGACCCACGAGCAAATCTGCCACCGCCAAGGACGTCAGAAAGTAGTTGGTAGCATATTGCAACTTCTTCTCCAGGGACACCGCCAGAATGACAAGTATGTTCCCCCCAATGGTGGGGATGATCAACAGGAAGATCAGCAATGCTGCCCAGTGCACTTTGTTTCCTTGTTCCTCACTTGGGTAGTCCTGCTTGGGTGCTTCTATCACTGAGAGAGGTGACAAAGATCCATTGCCAGCTCCATATCCATTCAAGGACTGTAAAGGATGGGACATTTTTGTGTGCTGTGGAATATCTTCAGGAGCTGTATTTTGTGCAGGAGTTGTGTGCGGTGTATGAGTTCTCTGTTCCTCTCTGGTCCAGGATGGTCCTGAAGAAAGGCCAGCATGGTCAGTGTAGTGAACTGGTCATCTGCTATTTCGAGATACTATAACCATGTCTGAGCTGGTATCCAATTTTTTTATTCTGTGCCTTGCTGGGCACAAAAGAGTTTTAAAAATGAAAGTCCTGTCTTGTATCCATCTCTGGTTGGTAGGATTCAGGGTTCTGGTCTCCCCTTTATAGAAGCGTTCAGATTTCAGAAGATTATAAGGAAAAATTCAGCAGCTGTCAAAAATAAGCAGTGCATTAGCTTCCTTTTTTAATTTTTTTTCCTGCAGCAGTAAAGCGTGATAGCTGAATCTGAATGTGAAATTACTCCCTTTAGGTGCAGTCTGTGTAGATTTGCTCTTTCTGAGTACAAACTGATGCAGAGGCAGATGCTCGAGTTGTGTATGTGCAACTCCTCCTCTCCCTAGTGTCTAGTCTCCAGCAGCATGTGCGTAGGCAGACAGCAGTTCCCATATTTCCCCTTATTAAGAATCCTATTTCTCAGAGGGTAACCCCAAAAATATCTTCAGAAATTATGTATGAGGTTTCCATTTTAATCTCAGCACTTCCTAATTTATCAGGTGAGGGTCAGGAAGCTGCAGACAATAAAACACTGCTGACAAGTCTCAAGAGGACCTAAAGATTTATCAAACTGAGACATCTAAATTTACCCATTTCTTGAAGGGTGGGGGTGATTAAAACGCTTGTTTTTGTAATCTGAGCAAGGCTTTTATTAAGCACAGCCCGTCCTCTCCCTCTGTCTTTCTTTGTCTCTGTCAACTCTGCTAAAGACTTAAGGCTTGCATTTCCCCCTTCAAGCAGAGACTCAAACAGCTGTCCCAGCATTAAGCTGAACAAATGCTCAGTAACTGAGAAGATTTGATGTGTTGCAGTTTCCAGGTGAAGAAAGCCTTACCTCTTTCTCTTGCATTTTAGTAGAGTTTACTTTGCATCCAGGAAGATCCTTTATAATTTTCTTTTTCGTCATATGTTGAAAGATGAGATTTTTCACTACTTTCTGGAAAACAAGTTGTTCATTTGCTTTTGGCTTTTATAATATTTCTGAAGCTTGTCTCTTCTTTATTAGCACATTTCTTCTATCGCGAAGATTAAGATTTTCTCTTTTGGGAAGACTGTATTTCTTCTCATCCAGTTATTTTCTCCAACTCTGAAATGGAGGAGAAGAATAATTCTTACCACATGTGAAAAAGGATAGAAATACGGTTGTATTCTCTTTTGTTGTCCTTTAACTTCCATTCTTTGTTGATTCTGCTTAGGTGATCAGCAGAGTCTGTGTGCAGTTCTCTCTTTGTTCATAAGCAAAGCTCGCAGTTTGCTGCTACCCTTGGTTGTTGATTGACTCCTTCCAGTGTATCCAGCTGAAGTGTTTGAAAAGCAGGGAAGTGAGTGGGTGGGGGTTTGGCTGCAAATGAGACACAGAGGGTTAATTGATTCACAGCTCCAGCACTATAATGTGTGCTCCCTGTCGCTGTGTCGGGATGTGCAGGTCCTGGAAATGACCCTTCACACTGCAACATTCTGTCTCTGTGCACCGCAGTGTGCCTGTCTGTCTGTCTGCTGCTCGCTCTCTGGGCTCTCTTGCTTTCTGGATGGAAGCACAGTTAACCCTAAAAAGTTCTGCAGCCCTGTAAGCACTCCAGGTTGTTTCTTGCCTAACTTTATAAAAGTATTGTCTAACGTACTTATTTTAAGTGTGTGCTCTGTTACTTTAAAATTTTCTTTCCGCAGCTCGTTTTTATTATCCTGAGTGTTCTCTTTTGTTATCTTCCAACTTTCAGTCAGATGTGTGTATAGCTTCAGCATCATCTTAGAGTTCTGCATTAAAATGGAAATAGAGTTCACTTCCAAGGACGTTAGCTGCAAAATTGTGTAATAAGTCCTTGAGTAAAGGTCAGAAGAGACCATGAGATCATGGTCTGACCCTCTGTATGATACCAGCCATTACATTCCATGAATTGCTAATGCTCACCAGCCTTGAGCTGGAAATCAGGTCCTCAGTGTACTGTGCATCAATTTATATTTCTTTAAAAAAAGAAAAAAAAAATGCATCTCTAGAATGCAGGTAGTGTGTGGCTAAAGAGAGAAGGCTGCTGTCAGAAATTAACAGAAATACTTAAAGTGTATTCAGCTCACACAATAGAATTTTTAGTAGTTTTCGCTTGTTCCTTATTTTTCCTCTTTAAAGGAAACTGTCAAGAAGATTCCATGCTGTATTCATTTACAATTGAGTATTGATTTCTTTATTCATCAGAAAAGTATATATGACAAAAATAAAGATTAATCCAGCTCTGGTAATACTGTTCCCTTATCTGGCCACCTCCCTATTGTCACGACTAACAGTACTGAGAGAGCAGAGTGCATGAAAATATATAAAAGGTGGAAATTGATACAGGATAATAACTTATTTGGCTAATGGGCATTTGGATTCATTTTTTATTAAGATCCACTATGTCTCATCAACTTCTGGTTTATATTTTATGAATCTTGAAGGATATCCTGCCATTAATCTAGCTGTACTTGAAATTTTTACTGCAGATTGTTCTGATGAAAGCTAATTAATACATTTATATCTAATTGAAAAGGAAATTATTTTTAAAATACAAATAAAACAACTTATCTTAAAACTTGCAGAAAATGATGCAAGTTTAATGATACATTGGCTTGCAAGCATTTTTACCTCTTTGGTGCAATTGTTTCATTTCAGAGAGATAAAAGACATACCTGCCCTTTGTGATGTTTTCTGAACTTTACCAGGTTTGAATCATTTGAGAACCACATCCTCCTCTATATCTACTACAGTCCTGCAGCAGGTTCTTCACTGTATCTTCTGGCCAGGCTTTTTGTCCTGCCCCCGTGTCCAGCTCTTCTCCTGTGTTAATGATGGTAAACCTTAAATCTTGCTAGACCCTGCTCCTGGTCCACTGTAAACGGAATATTTGAACCACGCATAGATATTATTTTTATTTCCCATCCCTTGCTGTTACTTCTGTTTTCAAATTGCCAGTGCTATTTTATAGAGCCAAGTCTCCATCAGATATGAGCTGTCTCTGGTGAGTGCTGTTCAGTCAGTACATTTCCCTCAAGTTCACTTGCTGTGCTGTACATGAGACACTTGCAGGAAATTCCTGGTATGGGAATAGCTGGGATCATTTTTGTCCAGAGAGAGAGACGGGATGTTTAGTCTACACTGAATATATCAGTTTGTTGCATTTTTCTCTGCAGGTTTTCATGTTTTCTATATATTGCCCTTTCTGTTGCACATCCCCTCTTCCAGAAATGACCACAAATGGTGCAGTTAATATCTGCATTTCTCCTTTGTTAACTCATTCATGGATGGAATTAAACTTCTCTTAAGTTTGTCTTTTTTTTTTCTTTAAAGGCCACTGCACCACTAAAACAACTTGTGGAAGTAGTTCTGTATAAAATGATTAATTCATGACCAATAGTTTAAAAAAGTTATAAATATTTAGAATCTTTTGAAATACGACTGGAGACTCTTAATGAGGAATTTAGAAGATGTAGTTGACATTGTTCTTCAATTCTCTGACGTTTCATTTTTCAATAAGTTGTATAGTCCTTAAATATTTAGACTAAAAAATAAGTGCATGTTAGTGATGCTTCAGATGCTTCCATTTTTAGTCTCAATCATGACACCAGTGTGATGGGGTTTTTTCAGTATTCTGTATATTTACATACTGATGCTACTATATATATATATGTATATATGTATGTATGTATGTATGTATGTGTGTGGGGTTTCATGTTTAAAAATTGCTGAAATGCAAAGAAAATTGCAGTAATGCGTTAACCTTGAAGATGTGCAGCTTACAGGATTGGAGATAAACTACTCAAAAAGGATGTGGTTTTAACTAGTCTGTGATCTAAGACATTTGAAGTGGAATGTGCTCCAAGATATGGCAGTCTGAGATTTTAGTTTCTCTTGTTGCATGCCTTGTGGGGAAAAAAGATTACAGTGAATTGTTAAGAGCCAATGTACCTAGCTGTGATCTTCAACTTTCAGTAGCCCAATAAGGCTGCTGCAGGCAAAGCCTCCTGAGAACTATGATATCTGCAGATGGTGCAATTGTAAAGACTTTCAGAAAAAATCCAGTTCAGGTCAACACCATGGATAGAAAGGAAATCCGACCATCTTCTGTGTCCAGCTGACCTGGGTGGGTTTTTTTCATATTAGTCTGTGTTAACAATCAACATCCTGGTTTTCATTCTGGTAATTTTTACACTGGAGACTTAAGAAAAAGTTTCTTTCATCTTTCTTTGGAAGTAATGAAAAATTCAAAATTATTTTTGGTTTCTCAGAAATTCTAGGCTTAGCTTGTAAGCTAATACTTACAAGCTAAGTATCAGCTTTTTATGGAGAGAATATGATATTTATATATTTATAAATATCAATTATGTTTCTTTATATCCAAGAAATGAACAGCCCCAGGAAGGAGCTCAGAGTTGAGGCTAAGGCAGTTGGGCAGGAGTCAGGCAGCTCCTCTGTATTTTCCCTGGTTCTAGTTTCTGGGAAGATTCAAAATCCATAGTGTAGGGTGTTTGTTTCTTGTGGAGGTTTCAAGAGCAACCATTTGGTGAGTAAAACTAATAAAATGCTAGCTGTTATGTTTTGCTGAGAAACTTATTGCTGTCTTGGTGCATCTTTATTTTTCTTTATGATTTTGTTTGACTTCTGAAACAAACCAAACTGGATCTTGGAGGATGTCCTTCATCTGCAGCCCATTTATCACAACAGTAAAAATTATCCTGATGTAGGGTGGAAACAAAACTGTAGCTGACTACACTGTAGAAGTCCCATGGAAGAAACTTCTTGAGATTTTTGGCTTTTTTATTCATTTAGATTCCTGGTAACAGAACAAAGTTGAAGCTAGTTATGATGTTGGTTTTTTTAGTGTACAGGTCTGAGTTCACTGACGTCTGTGGTTTCATGGCTTATGTAGGAGAAGCTGAGCAATTTTCAGATGAAAATGAAGGAAATAATTGGACCATTCTTTTGTCATCATTTTGCTCTTGTAGTAAAGTGTAATTGCAAAAGCAAACTGCTTGAGTAAAACCAGTGTTAGGAAAAAAGGAAGGAACCAGTGCATTAAAGATAATTTGGTTTTCAAAAATAGACATTGCCTATCTTTCTAAGATACACAGCCCAGTTTAGAGACATGCCTTAGGCTTTAATGTAGGAATTTTAAGATGAAATTACTGGACTGTGTTATGGGAAGGTCATGCTAGAGGACTATGATACATTGCTTCTATCCTCAAAATCTATTAAATCTACTCCAGGCTTAGAATCTTTACTGTGACTTTAAAGAGGGGAGGAAAAATCTGTGTCTGGAGATGAAACTTCCACCCACTGAATCTCTAAATGTTATTCTGGTATTTCATGTGATGTTATTTTTTGTGTTTATCTTGCAGTAATGACAGATATCTGTATTAGGACCAAGTAGGAGTAGTGGGTTGCTGAGTGTGAGTTGTGACAAACCATTTCTCTTTTTTAGTAATGTTACTAAGATTTCCCACACTTCATTATTTTTCTCCTTCTCCCACCAGAGGTTTCTACTCTGTAACCACATTGATTCAGCCATCAGCAATCAGCAGAGTGGTGGAGGTCTCCAGCAGGGAGCCAGAAGGGTGGACTTGGTTTGGCAGCATGTGTAGGGTTTGGTACCATTGAAGCAGAAACTTCCTCCATCAGCAGGGGGACTGTCCCTCTGGATTGTGCTGGATGTCACATCAGCAGCTCGAGGGGCTGTGCTCTCAGTGAAGGGCCAGGGGAAGGAGAACGTGGTCATGTTTTAAACATAGTCCCCAGCTGGATTACCAGATGGAAGTAATGCCATGGAAGCACGATTGCATCCTGTGACTGCTTATGAGGGCTTTTTAACCTTTCTTTTGATCATTTGACAGAGTTGGTTTGGGTTTTATAAGTTTTATGGAGTGTGGGTTTGGGTTTATATGGGCTGACCTTTGGCAACACTGAGTAGGACTTCGTAAAACATCTCAGCAATAAGAGTAAGTAAATGTTACTGCTTAAACATTGATGCCAACAGTGCTCTTGTGCACTGAGGTCCTGTTCCTCTGATACACACTTTTGCAAGACTTCCTACTTTTTGATCTGCTTTCCAGATCTCTGTTAAGTGAGAAGACGTTTTTTGAAGGTTAAGGTTTTGAGAAAACTGATAAAGTGGTGGGACCCGTTAAGTTGCTGCAACTTGCAAAATGGATTTATGGAGGGCCTCCTGTCAAAATGTTTGACTGTTTTCTGGGTATGTTTGAGATAAAAGTATTTCAAATAATGGCCAGAAATAATTTAAATCTGGCCAAGAATCCAAAAATCAATTAGTGTACGTTAATTCTGATTTTATAATAAAAACTGTGTTAGAACTTCTGAGCCTGCAGACACAAGTATGTGTCCAAGTTAATGCTTCTATAAAATCCAGGTCTCTGAACGGGAATTTAATGATTAATGCTTCAGAGTGCATAATCACATTTTTGCCAGTTTTTTCTCTTCTTTGGCTCACAGTCTGCCTGTTTAACATTATCTGAAGTAAAGCAAACACAAAGGTGTTAAGGGTCTTTGTGCTGGAGCTGAAGTCTTCTGTGCAGCTGAATGCCTGGCCTCATAGGATTTGTGTCTCCTGGTCTCCACATCAACTCATTTTTAAAAAAAAACATTGTCAGTGTCTAAGCTGTTATTTGAGCAAAAGACTGATAGGTAGTTTTAAATGTGTCTTTTAGTTTGTTGTCTTCACTCGTAGGGCGTTACAGAATTGTGCTGTTGCCCAGCTTTTCTCCCTTTCTTAACACTTGTCATCATGGCTGCATCTTAGTGGCAGCAGTTTCCAGCAGCTTTGTGTTGCCTTCTCTGTTGTGGTTTGGTTTCTTTTGCTGCTATTGAAGGCTGGGGTGTTGGTCAATGGGATTCTTTTCCCACGTAGCTCCTTTGGGAAGACTCAGATAGAAGTGGTGGATGGGGGGAGGATGTGGGTGCTTGCTGCCATTGCTGCTGAGGCATTGAGGAGCCTCTGAAACCTGGGTGCCTTTGGGTCCCTTCAGCAGTTCTGGAGGAGGACTGGAGCATGTGTGGTGATGCTGACTGTCTGTGATCAGCTGGAGTAAGAGAGGAGTACAAAGTTCAGGACTAGTTCTCAGAGGAGACAGTGGGAAAGTGCTGAAATGGGAATAGCTAGAGTAGGAATTAATTGATTGTGTGTGTAGAGTATAACCAAAGTATGAGTGTGTCAGAATATGAACATGTCTTCTGTCTCCCATCACAATGAAAGAAGAGAATGAACTAGATTATTGCTTAGTCTTTTTCATTACTGTTTTCTATGATTCAGCTATTCATTTAAATAAAACCCATGCTGGAGTATATTCTGTAAAGTTTTTTCTCTCTCTTGAGTTGAGTGCCTTGACAGGCAATGATTTTACATGATGCTATAATTCCTTTGTACAAACAGGTACTGCTGCCACCCTCCAACCTCCATTTTTCAGTGTAGCAAATGTAAGAAAGGAAGCTAAAACTAAGGTGCTCTTGGCTTCTTCCTAGGTACATTTTGGTCTGAAATAAGTTTATAGCAGAAGTAAATGGCTTGCAAGACTGTTTATAGGATTGTGAATGTCACAATAAAAATTCTAGTCTGGGCTGCAAGACACAGTGAGATGGCATGAAGAGCCAGATGATGTTCACTCTATAAACAGATATAATGATATCACTTGCAATTTATAGTTTTACATCTTCTTCATGAGCGTGTACTTACCAACTGCATTCCTCTTGTGTTCATCGTGCCATGAGACTCGATATGCTGAAATTGGCAGTGTTTGATATTATGGAGTGGTTTGTGTGGCATCAGAATTAAAGGAGGGATACATATGACCATGAAGACAGGGAGGAAATCAATATATTAACACCTGTGAATTCTGCACTACTTGAGAAATACTCAATATTTACAAAGCTGTTTGCATTAGCAATGTATGCTTCTGGCTGTGGGAAATTAAGGCTCTCTTTCATCTTCCAGCACTGGGCTGGAGGATTTGTTGCTGTAGTGACCAGCAGGACCCCAGTTCCCAGCTGGCAGGTATAGAGCACATATACTCCCATTTCAGATCTTTTAAAAGGCAGCAACAGGCACAGCATGACCCTGTAAAGAGGCAGCAGTAGACATTGCTCATAAACTGATTGGAAGTGTGTGTTGTCAGCATTTCCTCCTGTGCTGTGATTTACAGCAGTAGGTGGGGGTGAGGAGGAGTTGGCAGAAGCCGTGATTGCAAAAGGGAGTTTGGGACCCATCAGCCTTGAAGGTTGATTGAATACTGGAGTGGGTTTTGTGTCTACTGATGGGAAATTTATTACTGTGTGTCTTGTGGAGAGTAAACCTCTGCTAGTGGAAAGCCTGTCAAAAAGGTATGATTTCTGGAGATAAAGACCTCAGCCTCAATAGATATATCTTTCTGCTGGGTGATCTTTTAAAGGCAGAAAATAAGCACTAAGGAAGACTTCAGTAGTGGGAACTGTGTGTGGTTATCTACAGTGATAGGGAAGTTTATTAATTTGTTTATTAATCTGTTCTCTTGGCCCATTTTTTTCCTCCCATCTAGTTAAGTTTTGAGAAAGGAAAAAACATACGGTGTGGAAGAACAATTTGAAATCTTCAGCTGTGAACAAAGTGAAGTCACCATATTTTGAAGCACAATACCATATTTTGAAGAATGCTAATAATAAACAACTTTTGTTTTTTTCCTTTCTGTAGGACTCCAGAGCAGTGTCCGAGTGTGGTTTCTTTGCTGTCAGAGAGCTACAATCCCCATGTGCGTTATGGGGCTGCCATGGCTTTGGGGATCTGCTGTGCAGGCACTGGAAACAAGGTGAGGGACACAAAGAAGCAACTGTGGCCAAGACTGTTCCTGCTGCCTCCTGCCACAGACACGTTTGTGTGCAAACATCACACATGCAGATGGATTTCTCACATGTGTACACCACCAGCCAGCTGGAGTACAGCATTACTTTAATTCTTTAACTTTTCTGGGCGTAGAGTTTCTTTTTCTGCTTGTACAGAATAGATAAATTAGAATGTTTTTATACATTACTGCCATATTCTTGGAATTTTGTCTTCAAAACTTTTCTTACTGTCAAGTTGCCACTGAATTCTAAGTGTATGCTCAGTACTCCAAAATTAATACTCCTTTGCCCTTGGAGTGCCAGTGACAGGAAAACAGCAGGTGTTTTGCTTAACTTCTAGCTCTTTTCATCTTTTCTGTGATACACGATTCATGGAAGATCCATGCAGTAAAGTCAAGAGCAATGAAATCTAATTAAATATATTGTAGTTTCAGTGGTGTAATTAACAACCAGTACATTTTATTCTCACTTTGTAAGTATCAGTGAAGGTTAATTCTCATGGATGGTAACAGAGGTTTTATAGTAGGATTCCCACTTCTGCTGTGGGAGGCGAGCAGTCACTGGAACAAGCAGCAAGTCAACTTGGGAATAAGCTCCCTCTGCTTCCCCCACATGTGTATAATAATCTATAGTGGTACAGAACTGCAGTATCAGAACAGGTGCACAGACAAAGTAATATGTCATGCTTCTGAGTCTTTGATAAATCTCTTGCTTATCTGTCTCATCTCTTCCTGCATTTAAACAGTTGGTCTGTGGCTCTTCAGTGAGCCCTCCCAAGTGTCACTTGTGCTGCCAAAAAGCTCAGAATGCTGACGTGCACTGCCTGCCATCTTTAGTAGCTAAAGCATGCAGATTTGAAAGCAAATCTGAGAGTCCTATTTTTATCCAGGTCTCTTTATTCTCAAGTGGAAGGTGGAATCAAGGAGTTAGTTATTTTTAACCTGCTGCATTTGACAAGTTAATTTAAGTGGAAATGCTTTTAGTCGCAAGGATGAGTCTTGTTTTATTTCCAGATACATTGTGTGATGACCTAAACCATCTGATTACATAGAGACATGTCTTCCAGAACTTCTATTAGTAGGTTTTGAAGGCCCAAATAGATTCAGTTTTGGAGATCAAGAAGTTCAGCTTTTTATCATAGTGGGTGTTTCATCCACAGTACTGAATGCTTGCCAAAGAGTGAATGAGTCACCTTCAGGTGAAGAAACACAGCTTCCAACATAGCTCAGATGGCAAAAACAGTCTTAGTCAAGGCATGATGTTTTTTTAGAAGTGGTTCTTTGAAATAATGTTCTGTAAAATAAACTTGTTTTTAAAAGCCTCACCCTAATGGAAGTAACACCAAGAGGGGTCTGAACTGGGAGTCTCTTGCACTCTGCACTCAGCTGCGTTTGCTCATGTCCTCAGTTTAAGTATCGACAGAAGGGCACTCTGAACAAGAGACTACTTAAATGATTCTAAATGCTACAGGTTCTAACAATAAAGTATAAGGCCAAGAATTTGGAATCCAATGTGATGAATGCATCTGTTGCTTATACCTGTTGTTTAGCTGTTGTCCCGTTTCTGCAGGTAGATCTTGTTCTGTCCATCCGTCCGTCCATCACTTGTTTTTAATGTTTATTTTCTTTTTCTTCACAATTTTTAGATTAAAATCTACAGAAATACAGATTTTTGCTTCATTTGCCAAGAAGAAGCAAAACATTTTTTAAAGTGTATCTGATAGCATCAGTCTGTTAATCTTCCATTGGAGAATTGAATCCTGGCATACTAAAAATATTAATATTAACTCTATGACACTGTGTTTCTTCCTTTCTTTTAGGAAGCAATCAATTTGCTTGAGCCAATGACAAATGATCCCGTAAACTACGTGCGTCAAGGAGCTCTCATTGCATCTGCCCTTATTATGATCCAGCAGACCGAGATCACCTGCCCAAAGGTAGTGTGTCACACCTCACATACCAGCCTCTTAGGTGGGAAAATTGTCTCGGATGCCAAATCTTTAGTGCTTGGCACTGCAAGTAAGCATGTGCTCTGAATGAACATGCCTGATGGATGGCAGCATTCTAACCCTGGGCACTACAAGAATAAATGCTCTTCCTTAAAAGGTTTCAAAGTACCTGGTAATGATAGGAAAGTGACTGTAAAGACACTGGTTTTGATGATAGTAAACATGGTTTTGGATGTGGTCACCATGCAGAGAGGTGCTGTTAGAATTAATGTTTCCTTTGTAGTTAGTCTTAGATTTTTCAGGTGAAACAACTTCAGAACTGTCAGAACTGGCTTAGTGAATTTATAACAAATACTCTGTATTTTAATGGAGTTTTCTGCTCATAAGGCATAAAGGGTTGCATAAGCTGTGTTTAGCTTTTAAAAGTAGGTTCCCTGTAAGTGTGTGACAGGTGATGATATGCAAACATTTGTACAGACTGAAAGTCCACATTAGGAGAAGCTCTGAGGTTCCACATTTCACCTGCTCTGGTGAGTGCTGAGGTAGAGCAGTAGCTGCTACTTGGCTACTCATCTGCTGCATATTGGTTGCTTTTATCAAGATCATTTTAGAAATTGAACTATGATAGAAACAGACACTTTTTTTACTGCCTTTAGATGAGAAGAAGGAAAAAAGCCTTTGTCCAGTGGAAAATTTTACTTCCGAAAGTCAGAGAAGGAAATCTACAAATGCAGGTGTTCGGGTATTTCTAAGTCACTGAACATGAAAATTTGTTGGCAGACAGTTTATTCCTTTGAGTTATTAAAAAAAAAAAAAAGTTAGTTTTCACTGAGCAGAATTTGGGAACTGTTGTTTATATTATCAGAATCGTAGTTCAAGTGTATAAGCCAAGAATTGTAGTTCACTTGAATAAGCCACTGGAGAACACTAGACTTGTGTTGGATCTCCTTGTCTTCCAAGATACAAAGTTTCTGTAATGTGAGGTTGAATTATCTCTCTGTGGAAAGAAATTGTTTTTTGTTGCTTGTTCCTTTGTCAGGTGATTGGAATGCCAGACCTCAATATAGGAGATCAGGTTTAATCATTCTGTGTTGCTCTAATACTGGACAAATTGTATAGCTCTCCTGTGCCTCGGTTTCCCACCTGAAAGAATTAAGGATGATACTTTCACATATGAAAGGACATTATGAGAATTGATTAATTTTAGTTTGTAAAATACCCTAATCCTCTTGGGATGGAATTGCAGTCTCCTCTGAATCAGTCAGCCATCCTAAAACATGGATCACTGGCTGAGTCTACCTGTTGGAGTTTCTGGCTTTCTGAAATGATAGGTGAAAGACTCTGTTCTAAAGAAAAATATGGGTAGGAATGTAGCTAGTAAAAACACAGATTATTTGAGGTGTCTAATAAGGCAAATCTCTTTTCCCAAAGAGGCCTGGAAATCTTGACTTCCAAGTCATGTGGTACCTCTGCTTGATAAAAGGGTGGTTAAAATAGTTGGCCAGCAAATACGGGGTGAGATGCATAGTTTGGGAGTCAGTGGCTTGTTTAAAAATGGGGCCAGAAACTGAAACAGTTTGATGCCAAATTGTTACGTGATATAGATACAGAAGGCAATTAATTGTCTAGTTATAGAAGCACTACAGATATTAAAAACCAAGCAGAAACAAAATTCCAGATTACAAAATAATACCTGAAATATTGTACTAATTCAGGAACTAAACACAGAATATACAAATTTGGCTTTTTATAAATATCCCAAAAGTTGGTTATAACCAATATTGTTTCTTGCTCAAAGATAAATGAAGTATTTTGAGGGATATGCTTCCAATTAAATTATTTATTATCCATGGGAAACTTTTTTTGGAGCTCTCTGCCAGTCTTAAAAAAAAATTACTTAACTCTGATGTGAAAGGGTGGAGTTCAGACAAGGAGCCATTTTTGGAATGCTGGGACATGTTTTGAGCTGATTAGATTCCTGAGTGGCATGCTGTACACTGTGTGCCAAAGGGTCTGACTTGACAGATGTGGGCATTTGCATTGCTGAATAAGCACCTAGGAAGAGGAGTGTGATGGTTTTTGTATCCCACAAGCTGTAGGGTCTTGATGGGGTTACAGAGAAGTTAAATTTTATGTATCATCATCTCACTGCTTCTAAATACTTGATGATGCTTTGCATGTGAGCGATGGTGATTTTAACAAAGACTGTGTCATAGAGCCTGGCCAGCTTCCTGTCACTGCTGCTCAGTTTTGTCTCTTCTGGGATTTTTATGTATTTTTTTAGTCAACTTATTATTAGTGAGCTTTGGGTTAGAAATACTTTTAATTCTCTGCTGAACATTTGAGGTGACGATGGTAACAAACAATCTTCCTTAAATAGTTCAGGATTTTTTGGGGAATAAAATGCTGTCAGAGTTTTGAGAGCTGAGCATTGCAGTGCCAAAATTCCAGGAAAAACAGAGATTTAAGAATCAAAGTATTTTAGTTTAAAAAAAGCCATTTTTATTGTGAGAAAAGGATAGCTGTACGCCTTTGAATTAACTTTGTGATCTTCCCTTTGTGTTTGTCCTCCTCTGTGTTGTGCTCAATCTTTGTTTAAATGAATAATTCAAAGAATTTAAATTTAAATAAAGAGTTTAAAGAAAGGATTGTGAAATAAAGAATTGTAATTACATGAACTCCTTGAACTTGCAAGTTGCTTAAGGGCCAATAAGGGATAGCAGTTGTTGAGTAAAGCTGGTTTGGTCTCTTTGGAGTTGAAACAATTCCTCCATGTGCAGCTAACATGACTTTTCTTGACCTCTGTTGATAGATATAAAAACCATATTAGTTCCAGCTATAAAATATTAATAAGTTTATTTTGTGAAATGGAATCCAAAATTACAGCTATGATGAGGTCATCATAACAGAAATCAATGACAACTTCATTATGTGTTTGCGACCTGCAGGGCAATTAAGTCAGCAGTTTTGGAGACAAACTACATGTCAAACTACTTGAAAAAGTAAATTCAATTCCTGGTTTTGTGTTAGGATAGTCATCTTGGCAAAATGAGAAAATAATAAACAAGGTCACGCCCTTTCCTTCAGTCATAATTGCCTTTTTCTCCATCTTCCTTCAATCATATTGGCCTGTTGAATTTAAGATGTGAAGAAACCAGGACCAGATTGCTGTTGGGATTTTTTTCCCCCATTTAGATGAAATGCTAGGTCATGCTAGGGTGCAAGAATGATTTTGCAATATTCTGGTAGCACCTTTACTTTATGAAAGCCCTCCACTATAAGATGCTTCTGCCTACTCCTTCAAGAGGGCAAGTGTATGCAGAATTACTCCATCTTTTGAAGAAAATAGATACATCATGCAAACAGTTTTAAACTATTTTATTAGATTTTATTAATGCTCTTGTTCTTAAGAGCTTGCATTTGCCAGAAGCATCATGCACATCACCTGCCAATATTTCCTGCAATTATCTGTTTATAAAATCTTGTTCTTGACTATCTCCTGGGCTTCGTGTGCATGAATATTGACTGGTGGAGGGAGAAGTGGTAAATAGCCTGATAAATGACAGCCCTTTGTGGTAGGAAATAGTGCAGTATCGTTCTCATATCTTAAAGTCTCTGTTGTTTCCTCACTGTTTCCAAGGTTCTGTGTTTGTCTTTGTTTGAACTCAGTGCCCTGTCATTTTGGCCAGCACTAATTATCAGAATGGGGGGTGTCTTTTGTTAGAAAGATTAAATGAGTCATTGTCTATATTTTAGTGTTCCTATTGGAAGTTGTCCAAATAAATTTCTTGGTAGCATTTCCAAATGCTGTAGAATTTTTGAAATGCTTGAAGATTTCAAGGGAGAAACAAAGCTTGTGGTGTTCATAGTATATTAAATGAACTTACACAGTAGTTTGGATTGTGCTTGTTGCTGTGGTTTGAAGGAAAAATAATAGCAGATAAAAGGGCTTTACTAGACAAACTCTGGCAGGTTTTGCTTCAACAGCTTAAGAAATGTCTGGCTGTTGACATCTTGCTCCATTTTGTAGGAGGCGAGTGCCCCAGCACCTTCTCCCAAGAGATGGAGCATTGGCTCCATGTGAGGTTAACACCTTCCTGAACTGCTGCAGCCAGAGCTACCAAAGCAGGCTTTCCCTTGCAGCAAGCAATGCTTTCAGCTGGGACCTGATCCAGTCAAAATTTCCATTCCATTCCATTCCATTCCATTCCATTCCATTCCATTCCATTCGCTTTGTAGGAACAGCCTGAACAAGCATGTGGGCCTATTATTGAGCTGTATTGCTGCCCCATTGCATATATTAAAAGACATAAGTTATTAATTTATGGTAAAACCCTAGATATTGCTGGATGTGATACTGTTCTGTCTCTTCAATACTTGGTAAATCAGTGAAAGATGAAACCATTCAAGGAATGATGATAACATAAGCAAAGATTTAGCAGTTTCCTTTACTGTGTGCTTAAGATATTGTGGTGAACATACCATGGCATAAACTGGTACGTCATTAAGTATTTTCTTTATGATTCTCACTTAAAAGGTAGGAGTGCAGTAGCAAAATTTGTTGATGATGCATCAAAGGGGCATTATCGATACAGCAGAAATACTGTGCAGGAATAACAGAATAAGTTAGAGGTTTTCAGCAATAAGAAATGGAGGAAATTTATTAAAGTGCAGTGTCAGTTACCTAAGAACATAGAATATTCTTGCTACAAGCTCATCAACAGGTCTTTTATTCCAGTGACACTGTAGAGATTCTCAGGGTATTCCAATAAGGTTTGCAAAATGTGGTTTGAAAATGCATGTCCGTCCTGAGTATTTGAAAATCAGTATATGGATACCTTCAAGTGGGGAAAATCTCTGTAATTAGTTACTAAGGGGGTGACTTGTAACACCAGTGACTAAAGCTGTTGAAAATGCAAATGTCATTGCAGGGTGTAGAAATTGAAGATGCTCCCATTAAAGATTGACTATTTGACTCATGCAGTCAGTTTTATAATCTCTCTCTCTTTTTTCTCCTTTTTATTATTTTAACCAGGTCAGCCAGTTCAGGCAGCTCTATTCCAAAGTGATCAATGATAAGCACGATGATGTTATGGCAAAGTTTGGAGCAATCCTGGCACAAGGCATTTTGGATGCAGGTAATTCTCCAAACATTTAAAGCTGCCAAAATCTCTTAAACTTTTTTTGTTGCAATCACTGTAACAGCAAATTTCATTTGGGAGATGAGGTGCTGGTTTTATGCCTGTCTTGTCATAGTAGCAAGAAATCTCAATTTTCAAGAAATTTCAGCTAAATAAAGAAATAAACAAACCCTATTTTGTAGTTTCAGCTTGTATCAGCGTGTTTCTGTTAAGAGAGACTCAGCCCCATCATTGGGGCAGAATTCATGTCCAGAAGTTGGACAAATACAGTATTTTTTTCTCTAAGTCTGTTTTGTCACCCTGAATGTTGATTTATTATGTGATAAACCATGATAGGTTGCTTCTTTATTTTTCTAATTATTGCCTGCTCCAGAAATTCGGAAATTATACGGTATCCAGTCCTCATATTTTTCTTTTTCTGTTAAAACATTACATAACCAGTTTTTAAAATCATATATAAGTTTTTATATATATGTCTTTCATGACTAGGTTTTGCTGCTTTCATGATTATTAACAAGAGGTTGCACAAAGGAAGAAGCACAGTTAACTGCATCAAGTGTTTTTTCAGAAGACCCAGTTATAGTTTCACAGACTACTGATACCTTTTCCAAAGCAAAGAAGGCATCATTTCATGAATGTTAATGACTAAATGTTGAGTCAGGAATAGGATTCTCTAAAGCCATTTCACAAGGGCTGAGTTGCAGGGCCTATTAAGGAAGGTTTCTATAAACAAAGAGAAAAGATAATGTTTTGAATTTTTCCTTCTGCTAAGGTAACACTTGTACAGTGCTGTGTCTGTCAGTGGCACCTCTTTTTCAAGTGTCCAAACACAATTTCTCCCATCTGGTCTCTTGTGCTGAGGCCTTCTCTTGCCATGCACCTCCTTATCCTCTGTAATAGGCAGAAACAAGCTGGGTTTTCCTGTACTCTTGATATCAAGATTAGTCCTGAAGTCCATAAGCAAAGGAGCCTCAGAATTTGTCTCTGTGCTGTGGCTCAGGCACAAGCACCCTGCAGTATGGGTACAGTGTCTGTATGAAATCTCTGCATCCTCAGGCTGTCAGGGGGAGGAGAACGTGGTGCAGCCTGCACCTTTCTGCAAGGAAGCAGGTTTAAAAAGCTTTCCTGGTGGCCATGTGACTGTCAGGCTGCTCTGTCACAGATGACCAGGCCTGCTCAAGAAACAGGCACCACCTTCGTGCCTCCTGGGTGCCCCTCCTGGAGCTGAGACTGAGCAATGCTCTTGGCACAAGACTCTCAGAACAATTTCAGTCATTCCCATACTCATACTCAGTTGCTGGGAAGACAGAAACTGGATGGCTCTGGGATTTTTCTCTCAGCAGTACAGACCTGTTTTGAATTCTGACCCTTAAGATTAAATCATAAAAATATAACTAAAACCTTATTGGCTTCCTGTGTCACCCATGTACTGTATAATGATTTGGAAACCAGAATTGCCCTGTTTTAATAAACTTTATGGGGATTTGTGCCAACTTTAACCCCTTTTTTTTCTTGCTGAGAGACTCAGGGAAGGCCGTGAACTCTTTTTCTTAACCTAGTGCCACTTTCATTAGAGCCTCCTAAAAGAACAAATTCTTTTTATCCTTCCTATACAACTGGAAGTGAATATCTGAAACAATGAGTTATAGAATTTAATTATCACTACCAGGAAGAAAATGTTCTTTGTGTTATCTGTGCTCACAGTTCAGGCAATTGAATTTAGTATTTTGTCATGTCTTTTTTTGTGGGGTGAAGAAAAAGTCCAATTCTCTTCCAATGATAGGGTTTGATTAGAAGTGCAAGATTTCCAGTGTATGACTGGGAAATGATGAGCTAGAGGTGGGATTTTTGCTCTGGCAATGAGGCAGCCATTTAGGCTGGTAGTTTAATGGAAGGAGGGGGGATACCTTGGGAACACTGAAGTGGAAATAAAGAATTTGGTCATTGCCTAATTGATAAGCCCCAGCAGCAACATTTCTACTTTAATAAAATAAGAAAAAAATAAACACTAAATTTAACCTAGTGTTTGGGGTTTTTCCCCAAAGCCCCCTTGCCCCAGTGGCAGTGTGAATTTTGGGAGATGCACGTTATAGTACTATCCAAGGATCCCTGAAATTTTTTCTTTAGTGTTTTTTGGATTATTTTTTTCCAGGCATCATGTCCCAGCTTTTATTTATCCAGCCAAAGATCTGGAATGTGTTCCTTTCCAGGCAGTCAGGGCTGCTATTTAATCATGAAGATAAATCACAATTGTGCAGTATTATGTCTCCCCACCTTTCCTGTTCCCTGCAAAATCCTGGGAGTGAGGGTGGACTGTTTGGGTATAAAACAGCAGAAAGAAGTAGCATGACAGCATCTTTTGAATTAAATCTCTTGCTTATTCTGAAAATTCCAGAGATTGGATAATTACAGGGTTTAGCTGAATTATAGGTTAAAATTCTGAAAATTAAAGTGCAAAAGTTTGATAAAGTCCCGTTAAGCTACTTGTGCAACGTTCACTGGGCTGCTTGATTCAGAATATCTGCTGATAACTGGGGCCTGGTCCTTACACAGCGATGCAGTAAAATAAAGTTCAAAGGGAAGATGGGGGAGATGAGAATTTGAGTGTGCAGTGCTCAACATGTTTAAGGATAGCACACAACCTCAGGTAGAACCTACACAGTGCTGTGGCAAATACAAGTGAAAGGGCAGGAGATTGCTATCAGAGAAAATACTAAGCAGCAGACCAGACCTAGCAGTAAAAAATATCTTTGTCTTTCTTCAAAGACATAGCAGGAAGGAGTTTTCCTGTACAACAGGAGATCTATTGCTACCACAAAAGGAAGAGGAAGGAGATAGAATGTAGGCAGAGCATCCTACAGGAGGGCATCAAAATGCCCCACCTTTCACTGCCTCTTCTAGGACTAGCCCTGACAGATACCTAAGATGATAATACTGCTTCAGTCAGGGCTTTCATTAGTTTTGGCAGCAAAAGAGAATTCTGTTTGTCTTTAAAACTCCGACAGCTCCATTGCTGTCTGGCCCTGCTGAGGTGGCTGTTTGTGCAAGGCTGGGAAAAGCTACTCCAGTTTGGGATTTTCAGCTACAAGGTGGCCTGACTTTGCAATGAGTGGGTGTTTGTATTTTAATCAAGTTAACCTCCCTGCACAGGGTCTTGTCAGTGGTAATGGACTTGCCTGGTGCCCTCTTCAGCTCAATGCACTGTGTTCATCAGCAGACAGAAGATCAGATTAACACTTTCTCACTCTGTCTGCAAGTCCAGTCTTTCAATTTTGTTCCTAGCTGGATGTTTCTGCACTACATCAACATATAGAGTTGTTTGGGTCTCTGCTTTGCAAGTACAAATCTAAGACTTGGTTGTCTGGCAGAGATGTAATTTTGCTGCAAAGGCTTCAGGAGCTTGTCTCTGTGCAGCTTAGATTGATAATGTCTAGAAACAACTTCTGAAGTTGTTGCTGTTTACATTTTTTCTCTACTGAGATGGTGTAGGATAAAAACCTAGGCATATTTCTTCTGAATAACTGATAATTCAGGGAGGCAGTCACAGAAAGAAAAGTTTCGACGTGCTCGGCCATATATGTACTGTGTTCCTCCTGAGCCTTGTCTTGGGAACTGTTTATAACAGTGTTTTAAAACTGTTTATGGCAAAATTTTGCCTTTTTCTCCCCCTCTCACTGCCTGTACTTTTGTCTAACCTGTATTCTGGCAAAATGAGTGTGGAAGAAGGGCTGTATTCCCTGATCATGTTTGGGTGCTGTAGAGCAGTGGGGACGCTGTGTTGTACATCTGTTTTACTGAATAAGCTGAGCTCACAATAAAGGAGGGATGTGTGTTCCAGAGGAGGAAACTGGCAGCATTGTGGCCTGGCTTGCCCTGTGCCGCCCTTTGCCACCAGCTGTTTGATATTTATTGCTCAGGTGTCTTTGTGGAGTACCCAGAAATGAATAATTCACTGATTTTTATGATTCCTTACAGGAGGCCATAATGTAACCATTTCACTGCAGTCAAGGACAGGGCATACTCACATGCCTTCTGTGGTGGGGGTTTTGGTCTTCACCCAGTTTTGGTTCTGGTTCCCTCTGTCACACTTCTTGTCACTGGCGTTCACCCCAACCTGTGTCATTGGCCTTAACAAGGATCTTAAGGTACGTAATGAGAAGAGAGAAGAGACTGAAAAGTTACTTGGAATATTCAAGTGGTCTGCAAGGCATGTTCATGGATTTGATGGTTTTCTTTCCAACTTGTTTGTGCCAGAAAAGGTATTAATGGGAAAGTCTGAAAAACAGGCTTAAATTGCAGAGCTGGTGGTGGGAATGGGAATAAGAAAAATATAGAGAGCAAACACTGACCTCTTTACTTGAAAGTAGCTTAAAAAGAAAGGAACTCTATTAAGAGTATTTGGGCAGAGGCCACCCCATTATCACTCTTGAAAGTCAGGGTTATTTTTTTAAAAAGTGTGTTTCCCCCCTGGCCTCCCAGATAAATTATGTGATGTTCTCCCCTAGGAAAGCGAGCAGTGGGAAAAGAGGATTTGTTTGGATTCCTTGTGGAGTAAACATTGAACTGAGCAGCCATGGGTACTGCACTTTTCTTGTGAATCTGTTCTTCCAGCTATCAGCTGTGGTACAACCCCTGTAAGCTGTGTACCATGCTGGGTCTCCTGTGCTGAAGAACTAAGCTGGGAGGTTCCACAAAAAAACTTCTGGATGTGGCAGCTTGGGGGTGTTTAAGAACTTGGATTGGCTATCAAATTATGCTTTCTACCCTTGCTTAAGTAGCCAAGAGTAAGAGAATGTGTGACACTGGTAACTCAGCCCCAAATGTAGAGTCCTTTGGCAGGAAGGGAATGTCAGTGCTTGCTTTGCCCTCGCGTGCATTGACAGAGCAGATCTTCATTTAGATCTTAAACCAATTTTGTGTTAATACACACAAACACAGCAACAACACCAAAACCACAAAAGCTTTGAAGCAATGAAAACAAAGTGTGGTGTGAATAGGATGGAGTGGATGGAGTGTACGGAGAGGATTAGGAGAGCTTGCCAGAGTCAAATTATAGAATAATTAAATAACATTGTTCTAGTTGAACCACTGCCACTGATAACAGTTTCTCAGCTTCCGGAGAGGGAGAAGGGGAAGCTTGTATTCTTTAGAGGATCTGTGTTTGTCTCTGCTGGAAGGAAAATGAAGCTGAAGTGATTATTCTGCTGTGGATTTTCCCCTGCTTTTCTAGTTTTTAACATTGTTTTAACTCTTTGTCTTAGATGCCAAAAGTCCAGTACAAGTCAAACTGTAAGCCGTCCACATTTGCCTACCCCCCACCTCTGGAGGTACCAAAGGAAAAGGAGAAAGAAAAGGTATTTGAGCTGGCTTTCTGTGTAAAGACTCACCCCTTCTCCCTCCCTGTATAAACATTGACTTTGGTGGTACTACTAGGGAAACTAAAGAGCAAAGGAAAAATTGGCAGGTACTGTAGTCTCTGAAAGAGAATTCTAGTTAAATTTTTCTACTGTGCCTGGGACTGTTGCTGAATGTGGCATACAAGTGCTTTGCTACTGAATTGCTGCAGCCTCCCTTGTCTGAAGTGGTCAAGCAGTAGTTTTAAATAAAAAACCTGCTTTCCATGCCCTATTGACTTGTATGTGCAGCACCCAGCACAGCAGGGTCTGTGACTTGAGCTCCAAAATGCTGCTCCAGTGCAACTGTTGAGAAAATTAGATGGGACACTTCTCAAGTAGTCCCATATGGAAGGAGCAGTGGGCCCATGTGCTAGAATAATGGCTGTCAGCTCCATGGATTGCAAAAAGGTAAGTGTGGCACTGAGAATATCTCAGTATTGAAAAGGAGAAGATGAGACCTGTGGGATCACAAGTGGGACAATGGTGGAAACAATTTGTCTCCTGGCACAGGTTGGTAAAAGCTGTTGAGCAGAGCACAGCAGTGGGCAGAGCAGCCCTTAGGGAGCAATTGCAGCAGTGGAGAGCTCAGGCATGTCATGCTGATGAATGATGTGGTGCAAAAACTGTAAAACATTTTACCAGAATTGAATGCTGGACAGGACAGATTTCCAAGCCACCAAGGAATCCAGAAATTAACTCTGATGAAAGGCAAAGCCCACTGCTTATAGCTGTTTCCTTGCCTTTGAACAGGATGGGAATGGGACAAATCTTTTCTCTTTAAACTTCCCTGGCCAAAAGGTAAAACGTGACAAGAGCCCAGATTTATTCTCACCAGCTACGTGACAAATGCTGTTGCTCCCTGACCCTCTCAGAAAGTTGCTGCTGATTTGTTCCCAAAACACTCCAGCTTGGGGGCCTGAAACTCAGTATACAGCATTTGGGTCACACTGAATGTCTCATTTGTTGCCATATCCAGGTTTCCACTGCTGTGCTGTCCATCACTGCAAAAGCCAAGAAGAAGGAAAAGGAAAAGGAGAAAGAGAAGAAGGAAGAGGAAAAGATGGAAGTGGTGGGTGTACACATTGAAACTTAAATGTCTTCTTCCTGCCCTCCCCCCTTATAAATGTGGAAGATGTGTTATGAAAGTTGGCACCCACTTATCTCTGTCCTCTTGCCACCTGTGTTATGAGCAAAGCACTGACACACATTGCTGCAGACACTGGTTAACACCTTTAATTCTGTGTGTGCACTGTTAAAAGCAAGAGGTGCTATTAATTGAATCTGTTATTTCTGAGAAATAAATCTTCCTCAGTGTTGTTAAGTAACTGACTTCCTTAAAGGCAAAAGCTTGTTAACTGCATGAACCTTATGAGTATTATTTCATTACCTGCTGGTTTTAGACCCAAATAAATTTTATCTCTTATCCATGCAATTTTCTTACTAATGCAGAAAAAGTCTTAGTAATTTCACATCCTTGGGACCTCTGACCTTTTAAAAAGAAGTGTTGTAGCAGTTGATTTATTGTGTGTAATTCACTTTGAGAGCACTGAAGAGTTTAAACTCTCTGGTTTTGCACATGCTTAACCTCCTATTCTGAAACATTCACCTTTTTGGCAGGAGACTCTTATGTGCTTTGCCCATCTATTAAAATGCCAAACACACAAAATTTATCCACACCCAGCTCAGAACCAGTTGAGGTTTGAGCACAGGTTCCATATGCTGCTCAGTAGTTATGGTGATTGCTTTGGTTCTCTGATGATTTCTTCCAGCTCATAGACCTGACACTGGAAGTTGTCATCCCCATCTGTGAATAATGTGTCATCCTGGAGCAAGCTGAGTAATAGAGAAATAAATTTTTGGTGGTTGTTGTAATTTGGAAAACATATGGCAGCTAAAATTCTTGCAGTACTGACAAAAGACCCTTTCTTTTGTGCCCTGCTCATAAATGCAAATATTCCAAGAAAAACTGTAAGCTGAAAGTGAATTGTGGACCCATAATATTCTTTAGGTTTGAAAGACCTCTAAATCCAACTTGACCCCAGCAGTGCCAAGGTCACCACCAAACCATGTCCCAGAGTGCCACATCTACACATCTTTTAAATGCTACCAGAGATGCTGACTCTGCCACTCTCCTGGGCAGCCTCTTCAAGTGCTTGACAACCTTTTTGAAGAAGAAATTGTTTCTAATATCCAACCTAAACCTCCCCTGGCACAACCTGAGGTCATTTCCTCTTGTCCTGTGTCTTGTTACCTGGGAGAATGACCCACTTATCTCCATCACCCTGTCAGGGAATTGCAGGGAGTGAGAAGGTCCCCACTGAGCCTTCTTTTCTCCAGGCTGAGCCCCTTCAGCTGCTGCTCACAGGACTTGTGCTCCAGTTCTGTTGCCCTTTTCTGGACAGGCTTCAGCATCTCTATGTCTGTCTTGTAGGGAGGGGCCCAGAACTGAACACAGGGTTCAAGGTGTGACCCCACCAGACCCAAGTACAGGGACAGTCACTGCCCTGGTCCTGCTGTCCACACCACTGCTGACACAACCCACAATGCCATTGACTTTCTCAGCCCCCTGAGCACACTCTGCCTCATGTTCAGCCACAGTCAACCAGCATCCCCCAGCTGCTTTCCCTTTCGGCCTCTTTTTTTTTAATTTTAGTCTAACAAACCCCACACAGGTGGCATGAAATCAAAGGTCTATGTGTAAAATAACCTTCCTAGACCTACATAGGTGTTGGCACTGAACATCACGCAGCTGGCCCAGAAGATTAATCATCTCATGCAAGCAAGGTATAATCTCTGGGTTTGGGTTTTTTCTCCTTCATCAAGTTTCCTTGTCACTAAACATTGCCTTTTCTTTGAATTATTCTTACAGTTCTATGTAGTAAGCAAAATATGCTGCACAGATGCTTATTTTTTCTAAAATTGCTAAAACCTACATTTAAGTGCAGGTGTTGAGAGGAAGCAATATATAGTAGAAGGGGTCCACATATTGTGTCCATGTGTGTGTCTAGATTTTTGAGAAGTTTTCTTGGCCGAATCGAGCAGAAAAACAAGGATAGTAAACAGGGAGCTTGCTGCCACCTGCTGTGTTTGAGTTGAGTGTTTTGCCATTGTCCTAATGTTTTAGAGGTATCACTGCTTTCCTCTGTTCCTCTTCTGCCTGTCATATGACTAGTAATCCATAGCTTCCAAGGGATCTTCTCATCAATGAGCAGCTGCTGTGCCAGAGAAAGTCCTGTCTGGTGTTACAGGATGTGCTGTGCATTCACTGGTGTTCCAAATAGTTTCCTATTGGTTGTTCCATCTTTTCTGCATTTTTTTTTGTTTACTACTCAAATGTTTCTGAGCAAGATGGAAAAAATGACCCACCTTTTTAAGTATGTAAAGGATACTGGGTTTTTTCCTTCTGCTTTTCGCCTCCAGCTGCTGAGTCATTGTTAAGGAGGGATTCACTGCAATTCCCTAGTGAGTTCCTGAGATCAAGTCATTTGGGTGCACTACTGTCACTACCAGTAGTGTGAAATGTCAGCAACAGCTTTATAGCTGCAAAAATACAAGGGCAACTTTTAGCAATTTCCATATGCTCTGTAGTGATATTAAAGAATCTTCACTTGTGACAAAAAGTAGTGAGTGAGTTTACAGAAAAGGTAGGAGTAAGGGAAAGAAGAGGTTAAACTGTTCCACTGCTACCTCTCTCTGAACTTGCTTTCATCTGCAGCTGAGAGCTGCCTTGTCAAGAGCACGTAGATCCATGCTGGCATTTTCTGTGCCAGCTGATAGATAAATATTGCATGTTCCTCAGCTAAAGAATGATTTCTCACCACACTTTGGAATTGCTGCCTGACTGAGCCTAACCCTGCTGAACTGTGAAAGGTTAGAGATTACTGCTAAAATCATGTTGATCTTCTCTTCTCCCTCCACAGGATGAGAATGAAAAGAAGGATGAAAAAGAAAAGAAAAAAGAGCCTGAACCCAACTTCCAGCTTTTGGACAACCCAGCCAGAGTCATGCCTGCTCAGCTCAAAGTTCTCACTATGACAGAGAGCTGCCGGTACCAGCCTTTCAAACCAGTACGTGCCACCTTCCCAGTCCATGTGCTTGGCAGAGTGTTCCCAGAGCTGGGCTTGTGTGTAAGGGCTCAGAAGTTCTGTGTGTACATGAGAACTCACAGCTGGTGGAGGACTAGAATGTGTTGCAGAGATTTGCAGCTTTGCTGTTGCCGTATTTCCTTTTTTTAATGTCCCTCTCTTCAAATGATCACACGCAGTTCTAGCTGAGGGGAAGTCAGAGCTGCTGCAAACCTTTTCACCATGCTAATGGTGTTTTATTTTTCTTTCTTCTTTTGATGTGCAGATGTGCAGCATGAAAACCAATCTGACATACTCTGTGTATTAATGACATTGCTGGAAACATAAAGACTGAACCATGATCTTAAAAATAGGCTGAGAAGTTGTACAGGTTAATTGTCACAGCAGTGAAACACATTAGGACTTGTACTGGAGCTTTGTTACCCTGCAGTGGGATTTATACCTAAATGGAGGAGTTTTCCATTGAACATATTTCCTATTGAGTTACATCTGGCCTTAAAAAAGTGCCTCCTGTAAACATAGAGAAGAGAGCATGTGATTGTCAGATGGAGAATGAAGAATTAATACTCAGCCCAAGAGGTAACTAACTTCTCTGTGAGATGTTCAGATATATTGCAAATCTGATAAGCTGGCTCCTGAACTGTAAATCTCCTGAGTCAAAGTCTTCTGCCCTTTACTTTTGTTCAGAAATAACGTGCTTGACTTAACTCCATTTCCAGGATTACGCATGGGAAAATGGTATTCAGTAGTAGTAATACTTTTCCCTGAAAAATAGTAATGTTTTAAATAAATGTATTTCCTGGAATTTCATCGGCACATTGGAACTCTCTGTGCACTGTTCCCTTTTGAAACATTTCCTTTAGCAAAGCAGTGGAAGGGTTTTTTAGTTTCTACCCTTTAAAATGAGGTGACCCAACTGCTGTTTGGATTGGGAAGATCTGCTGTGTGTTCAGTGTGTCCACTCACCAAAATGTGGACATGCACAGCTGTTTGCTTCAGTTTCAAAAGAAGCAGAGTCCTTGTTGGGGAGTTCAGTTTCCTGCCTTAAAGCCCCATAAATAGGTTTCAAAGAGAACAGAACAGTGCAGTTTTTGCTGGGATTAGGGTGTGTAACCAAGGAGCCTCTTGGAATGGAGCCGTTCTGGAGCTTTGCTCTGTTTTGGGGAATGCCAGAGTAAAAGACCTCTTTGAAATGCTGTTATAGCCCAAAATCCTGCTGTGAGCAAAGCCCTGATCCCAGCCAGGCGTGACACAGCACTGCCTCTTTGCGCCTTGTGTTTCACTCCGGAGGTGCTTCAGCCTGCCAGGATGTTTAGTTGTGATCTTTGTAATTAATTCCCCTTTGTTTTTGTGAGATTCTGCTAATAGGATTCCTCACTCTGTGGAAGCTGGTGATCAGATTAGTCTCTGTTTCAGAGAATCTCCTGGGAGGTAGCTACACAGAGAGGCTTCACTAACCATTGTAAACCTGAAAAGATGAGCCTTATAACACAATTACAGTTCAATTAGTTTTCATGTGGAAAGCCCCAGTCTGGGAATGGGGTAAAGCTGTGAATCCAGATGTCACTTTCTATTGAACTGAGACTTAGACAGAAGAAATAAAAAAGTACCCTGGATAGACTCCGCCTGTTCCATGCCCTTTCAGGCAGAGATCCAGGTGAGTGTCAGATGCTTTGCTCTCTGAAACTCATTCCTGCTGAGGAATCTGATATGGCCTAGGATAGACTCTGTGGCTACAAACACTCCACCGTGAGGCAGAGGCAAGCAGCTCTAAATGCTCATGGCACTTGTCTTGCAGCTTTCCATCGGAGGCATCATCATCCTGAAGGACACCAGTGAGGATATGGAGGAGCTGGTTGAACCCGTGGCAGCTCATGGTCCGAAGATCGAGGAAGAGGAGCAAGAACCTGAACCACCAGAGCCCTTTGAGTACATTGATGATTGAGACCTGAGGTACAGTGTAGTGTGCAGTGTCACCTTTTTTAATCTCTATGAAGGAAAAGCCTCTTTGTACCAACTGAAACAGTTACCAGCACCCAGCATTCTTGGTTTAGCTCTTTGACAGCTTCTGTGTCAGATTTAGAAACGTGTTCTGTCCTAATTTTAAGAGTTTGGCAGCTCAGAAGTCCACAAATTTACTCTTTTGGGTCAGACCTGACCCAGTTTTACTGGATCTGCTCTCTAATCTGGTTTAACTACTCTTGTGTAGAGCCTGGCTGGGCAGAGGGCATTGCAGGGGCCACAGGGCCTGTGGCCTAGTCAGCTCCTGAAAGATGGTCCCAGAGGGGCAAGTAATTTACATAACAAAGCTGTCATCTACTTGACCTCAGGGTGCCAGGATTTATCAAAACAGAACTACTGGTCTGCTTCCTGGAGTTCCCTTGTTTTCCCCAGCAGTTCTTAGCAGAATTTAAAGACACTTCAGTCATGGCCTCTATGATGCTCTCTTAGCCAAATATGATGATAGTACTAGATCTGTTTCAGGAAATAAATGGTGCAGTTCTCAGGTTCCTTGGTTAAAGTGCCTGAATGGATGTGCAAGTTTCTCACTGAGAGGCAGAAATCCAGTTGCTTTATTTCCAAATATGGGCTGGCATGTCTCAGGGCTCCCACGAGCAGAGATTATGCACTTGAATTGGTGGATGGGCAGGAAAACAAACTCCTTGCTAAAAACTATAAAAGTTGCGTCAGTGACAGGCTCGGGTGAGTGTGTGGGGCCAACCACAAGAAGCCTTAGTTAAATAAATTTGATCATCTGCTTTCTCTCTCTCCCTCCTCCAGGGTCATGTCATCTAAAGAAGACACTATGCTTGATATCAGAAAGACAGGCATGAAGACCTTCCTATTGAGATCTGATGTTCAGTGCATGCAGCCCCAATCTGTGCTGAGCTAAAGCTGATAGTCCGTGTTTTATGGCTGAAGAACAGATATATGCTATTTAGTGTACTCTTTCACAAAACCTTGTTTTCAAATAAATATATTAAAAACTCTTGACAGAAAACTTGCTGCTTAAAACAAAAACAGAACAACAACAAAAAAAAGGAAGCCTAACAACTTTTGTTTTTTCCAAATGTTAAAAACTAGACTCAAGTTGTGCATCCTTGTCCAGCAGAGCTTGATTGACTGCTCCTCTGTACAGTCATTAGGATCACTACACACCTCTGCAGTTGTTGAGGCTGAACAAGGTCACATCTGCAGCCTGGCCCAGCCATAACACTCCTGCCACAGAGGGCAGGTGTTTGCTTGCCAGCAGCTGCACAGAGGTCTGCTTCCAGATTCCCTCTGATCTTCCCCCTTGCTTATTGTGGTATTCATGTGATGGTATGGGGCTGACAAAAGGGCTCTGGATGTTAATGATGGGGAAATGTGGGCATGTTTCTCCTTGTTTCACAGAAACCCTTTTCTTTTGTGTGTGTGCTATCACTGCTTCACAAAATATGAGCAAAATAGCTGATATGAGCAGGTTACATTACAGGCCTAGATGGAGTGGACCCAGACATGTAACTTGTCACATGGCTGTGTTTCCTTAGTTAAGAGGGAATTGTAGTCAGGGCTATGGAATGAGGAGCAATCAGAAGGAAGGAATGGTGCTCCACCATTCACTATCCAGCTGGCTCTTCACTTTTCAGGCTGTAACACTTCAAAGGTTGTCTCAGCAGCAAGCTAGACTGCAGCCTTGGTCTGCTGACAGCAAATACTGGGTGAAGCTCCATCATTGGAAACAACACATAAATGGAACGAGGGCTTTATTGTATCTCTGTGTGGGGAGAGTATTTTATCCATGTGAACATACCACAATCTCACACGCATTGGTAGTAATGGAAGACAAATCTTGTGTGTAGTGCCTGGGAGCTTCTCCAGCAGATGGTTTATTTTGTTGAATGCTACTATAGCAATGGGATAGTCTGCCTCTGTCCTCTGCAAAGCTAAGGAATACTGAGCAGAGGTGTGGGACTGAAAGCCAGTTTTGAGTCCTAGGGTTCAGGCTGAACTCCATCAGGTTTAAATGTCTCAGGTTGCTGATTACAGCTTGCAGTTCTCAGCATCATCCAGATCTGCTTTCCAGTGGTGTGGAGCCAAGAATGAACCTGAAATGGCTACAGACAATGTTACTGTCAGTAAAGCTGGAAACAAAGAGGGAACCACTGCTCCAGTCCCATGGTCAAAGACCTGGTATTGTGGTGCAAGAAACAGAAGCTGAACAAACGTACATTGATGAGTCTTCTGTGTTGCAATTCCTTCCCTTTGGATACCTGTATCCCTTACTCCAGCATGTTCTGCCAATGCAAACCAATATGGTGTGTGGCGTTTTTCTGGTAATTTGTTAGTAATGCCTTGTGTCATAAAGTAGTGTGGAGAGGGAAAGACGCTGGGAGAAGAAAAACTCCTCATTTCAGGTTGTTCAGCAACCTGCTGGAGGACAGATATTGCTAGAGGATTTCTAAAGTCCAAGTAGAAATGCTGGGAACAGCTGGTTCAGAAGGACCTAAAGACCTGTTTTGATGCTTTGGCCAAGCTGTGAGTGTTGAAAACAATATGAAGAGGCTTATACAGCCTTAAGAGAGTTCCAATAAACTTCTAGGAAGAGTCTAGGAATGTTTTGGAGATAAAACAGGAAACCTCCAGAAAGACTAGAAAAACATCAAGGAAATTGCCAGGAAATGTCCAGAAATCTTCTGGAAAGGTGCTAGAAAACCTCTGAGTAGGCTCTGGAAACCTCTGGGATGCTGCCCCCATGCTAAGGGTCTGACCAGTTTCTCTCAGGCAGATGAAGCCAGTAACTACGGGACTGGCTCTGTGCTTTGAATAATGTCATTTGGTTTCTGTGACTCATTAGTGCTGATTTCTGAGGAAATGCTGCTCTCCTGGGGATGCTGCAGAGGGACTCACCCTGATTGTTTGTCAGGGGCTAATTGGACCTAAATACTCCTGGCTTTGCCAGAGGGAGAGGCTGGGGTGACAGGAAGTGCTTCTATCCCTTCTGACTAATGGGTTTCATCTCAATTAACCCTTGTGCGAATTAAATCACTTCTAAAGCATGCTGCTCTGACAGATCCCAGAGTCCCTCCAGGAGACCCTGGACATTTCCTTAGCCTCCCCTTTCCACTCCTTAACTCGAGTGCAAGCCCCCTACTTGGCACCATGCTGGGGACTGAAGTGGTGATGGACATGTTGGAGGTAAAGCTCCCAAGGCAAGAGGTCTTCAAGGAGGAGGCTGAAAGTCCTACAGCCCCCCAGCATTGCTGTTCCTCCCCTGCAGGCATTCAGGAGGCTCATCCTCTCACCTCTCCCCACACTGCAGTGTCACCCTCCCTATCTCTCCCCTTCCTTCCAGGGCCAGGCAAAGCTCTTCCTCCTTGCCTTTCAGTGTGAAGGGTGGGCACTGCTGATAATGATGATGATGTTGGCCATTTATCTCCTGCATCCTGGCAGCTGAGGCACCCTCCACCTTCATCCCTGCCAGGTGCCAGCCAGCCCCAGGCTCTTCCCTTGCCTGCTGATCTTGGTATTGGTGATAGGTTGGGTTTTCAGCCCAGCTCTGGGGCCACCTTGAGCCAGCAGCAGTGGCAGGATGGGAGAGTTGATAATGGCCATTTCAGGACTGTGCAAGGCTTGTATTGTTTGCTTATAACCTCTTATGGGACCAATGGGCCTGAAGGCCTTTGCCCAAGGGTGCTGATCTTTCCCCAGAGTGGTTTTATGTGGAAGAAAGGGTCTTTGGTCCCTCACTGAAAGTAACTGGTTGGGCAGACCTGGTTCAATGTGTTTCTCCAGCGCTTGTGGGATTAGCCTGGCCTGTGCTCTGTGTCTTGGGAGGAGATACTGCCCCAGCCTCAAGAACTGGCTTGACTTGGCCTCTGAAATCCTGTTCTATGTAGACAAATATTCCAGCTGGCAGCAGCCCAGATCTGGAGTTTTGTTTTGAGCTCCATACTCCAGTTCCTGCCATTGCCTGCACAGCTAAAGCTCTGGGTTTTGCTCAGAAGAAATACCTGTGCAGGTGCTGTGCAGGTGACTGTCAGTGTCTGCCACTGGGGGATCAGTGTTACCCACATATGGCAGAGAGGTGACTCAAGACCATAATCCCAGATGTCTCTGCCCTATGCACTTGGTCTGATGGGCCCTGCTGCCTGACAAGGTTTGGTTAAGCAATGTGTATGTCTGGTTTTTTGATTTGTGTTTGCAGAGCATGAGAAGAAAATGGGCACAGGAGGGTCTACACAGTAAGGGTCCTGGGGAGCAGGGCAGGGTGCCTGGGGGGGCACCCTGGGCTTGCTGCCCACTGCCTTGGTGGCCAAGGGGAAGGACAGTGGTTTGGCGGCAATAGCATCCCTAGCCAAGGGTATAAATAACTGCTCTGGTGACCCAGGGAAGAATGGCTGCACAGGCGAGGTTAATTGTCAGCAGAAATTATGGGGACATTGTTCCTCCCAAGATAACCTGCAAGGGATGAAGCACGGAGCAAATTTTTCCCCTTCAGAGCGAAGGAAAAACGGCCTGAAATATTGGTGGTGTCTTTGTTCTCAGTTTTAGGGTGGCTCGCCCATTTAATTGTTTTTTTCCATTCCATGTCAATGAGAACCAAGACAGATTAACTTTTTGTTTCCCCACCATGCCCTCACAGGGGAGAAACTGAGATAGCTCCTGCAGGGCTGGGCAAATTTTCTGTTTACTTTAACCTCACATCAAGGGGGTTTTATATTTTTAGCTTAAAGCATGAAATCTGGGGTTCAGGAGTGGACAAGAAGCAGTTGAAAATAATTTGCTGGAAACATCTGCATGGGACAGCAGAGTTCATGGTCTCCTTCACAGATGAAACCTGATGCTTGCTCCTCTTGCAGGCCTGGAGGTTTTCCAGTTTCTCCCTGAGTGGTTGGGCAGGTGGCCACTGGTCTGTGTTGGTGGCAGCACCAAAGCTGTGCTGGTGTGATGATGGCAGCAAGGCTGGCTGGGACTGGGGATGTTTCTCCTGATGATGAAGCTCTCTGTCCTGCTGTTTCTGTGCACCCAGTTCCCACACAATTTTGTCCATATTCTTTTTTTTCTAATGGAGCATGCCTAGCTCTTCCTTTCTCCCAGGTCACAAAATCAAAGTCTCTCTTGTGCCTTTCCTGGTCAGGATTTTGACAGGAAATTACTGAAGAACGGTGTGATATAAATAACCTGACACAAGCTCACTGAATCCTCCTGGGGAGAGGCAGAGGAGAGCTGAAACCTAAGGCTCTGCAGCAGGCAAACAAGCCCCATCCAGTGGAGACAAAGCAGCTTTATGGCAGCCTGATGCTGGGGAGAGCAGAGAGGTTTTGTGATTCCATAGCCTTGGTTTTCTGTGCAGAGGGCCCTGGGGAAGCGTTGCTGTGTAATTCAGTATGAGCAGCATCTCAGCTGCCTCAGCACAGGCCACTGGTCCAAGCAAACTCCTCTGCCCCCCAGCCAGTCCCAGTAGGAACCAGTCTGTGCTCCAACCCAACCACCAAAACGTGTCATCAACTAAAGTCTCAAATAACTTCCTATTTATTTATTGTCTCAAAGCTCCTTCAAAGTATTAATTGAAAATCCAATATTTTTTGGCAATTAAGAGCTGAAGTATGACACAGATAATAACAGGATGTTTAAGCTTTGAGAAATGTTCCTTTCTTCTCTGCTTGCCTTTGTTTTTAATACAACAGCTTGGAAAGGCTATAGCCAGAAGAAATTTCCTGCAGAATCTTCCTCTTGAGCACAGCCTTCTCTGTTCAAATCCAGCAACAGGTTATGATCCAGTCTGGGATCTGCAGCTGGCAGAGCCAGTGGCCCAACTCCAGGACTGCTCAACCCCTGGCAGAGATGGCAGTGACACGTGCCCCAATGAAAATAAAATCTGTGGAGCTGGGATGATGCCCCAGGTGATGATGAATATCCTTTTTTGGATACACAGGACAGTGGAGTCCTGTTTTTTGTTTGTTTTGTTTTGTTTTGTTTTTTTTTTCAAAAAAAAGGGTTTGAGGCACAAGCTTTGCATCTTCCTGATCTTAGTCCAGGTGCTGGCCAGGAGTGGATGTTCCCTTCCTTGGGCAGCACCTCTCTGAAAAAGTGTCCCTCCCCAAGAAGCCCAGGGGCATGACATAAGGCATAGCAACCTTGCTTGCTCACTAGAGGAGAAATTCTGCAAGAATGTGAGGAGAAAAAGAACAGCCCTTCCTACCATCCTGCCCCAGGCACGATGTCAGTTTCTCGGAGGAGAAAGCCAGCTGGATACGGATCAGCCTGAAAAGTGGGACTCTCTGTAAATCCGTTTCTTTGGCCATGGGCAGTGCCTGATCATCACCAAAACAAAGCAGGTGAGAGTGAACACAGGGGAAAGTGCAGCTGCCTTTACAGAGAAAAGCAGCTGCAGCTGCTATGCTTCAAAACCTTGGAGCCACGCTCTAAGGTGAGTCTTTCATTCCTTTAAAAAGTTAAAAGGACAGGTGACAAACAGGAGGAGGAGTTCACAGTCCTATGGCATCCCTTTGGCTGGAGCAAGGATCCCGAAGGCTGCACTCACAGGGGAGTGAGTGGGCTATAAATGGCCAAGGGACCCAGTCCTTCCTCCCCCAGGAAAGAGCCAAAGGCCTGATGGGTTCAAGCAGGGAAAACCTCAAGATTAAGAGTTAAAGTTTGCTATTGTGGGATCTCTGAAGGAGTGTAGGGAACAGAAAGATGAAACCTCTGGTATAGAGACACTCCCTCTAAATACAGAGTATATCAACTGTTTATGTTATTAGAAGTTTGGGGTGTATAAATACTATGCTTTTTTATATACATATAAATTTGGAATTTAGTATAGAAACTTCCAAACCCAGAAATCTCAGTTGCCAGCTCAATGACCACCATCCTGATCACTTAACAGTGCCCACAGAAATTCCAAAGCTAATTCGAATGCTAATTATCACAGGAGGGAGCAATGAGAATTCAAATTAATGCTTACAATAGAAATTTCCTGTTGCTCCCTAGGAATTCCCTGGTGCTCTCTATAAAATATCCATGGGCCTTCTAGAAACTTCAATGGGCTTTCTGTTTTTTCAGTTAGCCTTTCAGGAACTCAGACTGGACTCTAGTAATTTTCCATCACTCTCTGAAAATTTGTGCTTTCCAGGTATATCCTTGTTCTTTCTAGGAATTGCAGAGAATTTGTAGGGCTTATGGGCTGGAATTCCAGGGTCCCTTCTGAAAAGTTTGATCTGCTTCCTAGAAATTCCAGCTTAGGAATTCCACTTCAGGAGACTTTTAAAGGAACAATTACATGCCTGGTTGTGGGAGTTGAAGGAGAATGGGTCTTTTTGGTGGAAAACAAGGCTGTAGGAATTGGGACCGAGACCCTGGGCAGTACCCAATGGATCATACAACGTTGCTTTACAGCGTGGAAGTAACATTTGGTGGAAACCTGATGTTAACGGGAAGTTCATCAGCGCTGTTAATTGAAAAAGGGGCAAAGACTTGATAAGGGCCTTGGCCAATCCTCCCCTTTGCTTTGGAGGGGCTTCCATCAGGCAAGGATCTGTGGGACACGTGCGGTGCTGCCGTGCCTCATCCGGCCCTGCCAAGGCCGGGGTTCAGGCCCCTCCGCCGAGCTCGCCCCCTGCAAAGCTCCTCCCTCCTCGCCCGACGTCTCTTTCAAACGAAACTTCCAAGCGAGAAGGCTTTTCCCTGCCCGAGGGAGAGCGGGGGCACAAGAGCCCCTGTAAGAGCCGCTGGTCATTTCAACACCGCCCGAACGGCGCCCGGCCCGGCCCGGGGCCGCCTCAGGCCGCGGGGCCGGCCCTGCGCTCCGCCCGCCGAGCCGCAGGGGGCGCTGCCCGCCCCGCAGCCGCGCGCACGGTCCCGCCGCGGGACGCGCCGGTCCCGGGCGGCGATTGGCTGAGAGCGGTCACGTGCCCGGGACACGGCGCGGGGGAGGGGCCGCGGTTGCCGGGGCGACACTGACGGCGACTGAGGGGGAGTGGGGGACAGGTGAGGATGGCGGGGAATGGGGGACAGCGGGGGATGGCGGGGAATGGGGCACAGGGGCGAGTGGGAGACGGGGGAATGGGGACAGAAGGATTGGGACACGTGGGAATGGGGGACGGGGCAATGCGGGGCAAAGGGAACTGGGGCGGATGGGAGTGAGGGATTGGGGGGAGATGGGATAGTGGGGGCAGGGAGGATTGGGGCAAGGGAAATTGAGGCACAAGGGGAGATTGGGGCGGATGGGAATGTGGGAGGGGTGGGACTGGGGCAAGGGAGATTGTGAGGAAGGAGAGACTGGGACAGGGAGGATGTGAGGCAGTGGAATATGGGGCAGGTAGACTGGGGGCACCTGTATGTGTCTGTCTGTCTGTCTGTCTGTTCGTCCGTCCTCATGCCCTCTGGAGGTGCTGTGGCTGATGGGCTGTGCTGTGTGAGCCCTGTGCTGTGCACTAACTCCCCTTTCTTTGCCATTTTCCAGCTTTACCAGCGATGAGAAGTAGCAGCAGCCCTTAGCAATGGGTGATGTTTTGGCATACGAAGCTGAGTTACTTGGACTAGTGAAAGAGGTTGGGTTTCTCTCTTTATTTCTTTTTTTCTCTTTATTTTTTTTTTGGTTGAAATTATTGTTACCAGGCAAGATTTGTCAGTGTTTGCATTTAGAGCCAGGCATTGTAACTGAGGTCTAAATTCTGGAGTTATTTATCTTGCTAGGTATTGCTACACTCTGAAATCGTGCTGACTCCTGTCAAATGCTCAATGTCCATTAAATGCCAGCAGTGAATTTTCTTCTTTGGTTGAATGAAATTACTGGCTAAACCAAGAGGCATCATTCTTTCAGAGTGGGTGTACTCAGTTGTCTCTAGGATGCAGGAGGAAATTTAGAAACAGTATTTTCCTACCACGAGGTATTAGTTCTTGGTTTATCACTTTGCAGTTTTTGGCATTTATAGACCATCCTGCAGAGAAACTTCGGCATTTCATGGGTCATTCATTGAAGTATTAATCACCTAAAAAAGGGATTAATCATTTATTGAAGCATTAATCATCTAACAAATGTTGTTCCTCCATGATTTTATCTTGTAGTATTTGGATTTTGCTGGATTTCAAGAAACAGTGGAAGTACTTAAAAAGGAATGTAAAATAAAAGGGAAGCTACTAACTAAACCAGCAGATGTTTCCTCAGAAGATTCACTGCCTGTTCAGGTAATGCATGATTTACACATACTTTGAGTAATAATTAAAACAGAGGCCACTGACCACCACATGAGTTATTACAACAGTGAACTGTCTGAGTAGATTTTTGGTTATTTGGAGAAATTTCCTGGCAGTCTTCTTCCAGCACAGGAACCTTCAAGTTTGGGGTTGGGGTTATGTGTTTTTTTTCAGAACTGCAGTAATTTTGAACACAAGGCACTAATTTTGATTTACGTTACTTTAAGATTTTACTGATATGCTTGATAATTTGGGCTTTGCTTCTTGTGTTGATGGTTAATTCAGGCTCTCAAAGATACTAAAGATACATGAAGAAAGAATATTTGGATGGTTGTTGAATAGTGGGACATTTTTGAATAAAACTTTTAATTGGAATTGTTCAGATGGCCCTGGAATTCTTCATTCACTAACCTACTGCTGAGAAAATGTGGCTCTTCTGTGTTTGGGTTTTCACTTGATGCTTTTCCCTTTCACAGGAAGAACTGCTTACAGCATTTGAAGATGGTGATCAGAAACTTTTCTTCCAGCTCTGGGATAAGCATATTTTGTCTTCAGTCCATGACAGTGATCCAGTTGCTCAGAACCTGGAATTCTATCTCCACATCTACTTTGCCACCTTCCTCCTGAAACAAACTGTAGGAAAGCCTGTAAGTTTAGTTCACAATTCAAACCTCAGATTGCTGTTGTTTGTTTTACTTCATTTACTTGTCTTTAGTGTGGATGAGGATGGGATGTTTTCTAAGAATCATTCCTAGAGTATGTATCCAGTTTTGGCCACAGTCTGCATTTTAGTTCAGCCAGATCCTTTGTTCTGTGAGGTACAGAGACGGAAGTTGGAGCTGTCCTTATCCCAAAGTTCCTGAAGTATTTCAGCTTGGAAGATACCAAAATGACAATGCTTTCACACTTGTAATTGTAGATCATAGCAGATTCTTAAAACAGTTATTTTCCTCTGAGTTTGGATTGAAGCTGTGAGTTGAAATATATTAATTTCTGATTAAATGTGGAAGTTCAGTTTTGACCAGCTCAATAGGTCATGCTGAGAAATATAAATGCCAAGATATTATAAAATAAAATCTCTGTTACATGGGACTTTTATGATGAAGCGACATTTAAGTAGCCTGGACTCAGCCAGATCAGCCAGGGCTTAATAGCTCCTGGCCTTCACCTGTCAGCTGCTACAGGAGTATTTGGATGCCTGCAGTCTGTTTTCCAGCCTCTAAGGAGCTTTTGTTCTGTTCTGTGTGCCAGCTCCCCTTCCCACTGCTGTGCAAGTGAATTTCTTTTGTTTCTGTACTTACCACTGAAATAAACTATGTCTAAAGTAGGTGTTTTCTCTCTGCCCTGAGTGTAGCAATGGCATTTTTCTTTAAAAATCTAGCCTGAAGTGAACAGGAATAATTTACATGCAAAAAGCAATTTTCTCTCTCTTCTTTCTTTGGACCTGGATGACAGAAACAACAGTGTTGAGTTTACATTTTCCTTTATGACTGGTGAAATACAGTATGTTCTTTAGTTAAATAAATAGTGGGTTTTAGATAACAAATATTCTGGAATTTCAAACTTGGTATTAATATACTTAGACTTGGGTCTTCTCTTCTTTTGTTTGCCAGCTTTACAGTGCATTCAGAATGGCAGTTTTCTAAATTAAATCTGCTGCTTTATTTCCTAGGACAAAGCTGAACTTGAGGAAAGGATTTCTTATTTCAAGAAATACCTGAAAACAAAAGGAGCTGCACTGAGCCAGACTGAAGAGTTTCTTCCCTTCTATGCTTTGCCTTTCGTTCCAAACCCCACAGTACACTCTTCATTTAAAGAACTTTTCCAGGTTAGTATCTGTGTTGCAGAGGTGGTTTCATGATGACTTACACTGAGCACTCCCTGCACACCATGTGGGTGGATGGTTAGGAGATGACTTCCAGAGCTGTGCTTTGATGTTCCAAAGTATTGCTGTCAATACCTGTAGGGAAGGTACAGCCACCATTTTACCTGCTGTACAAAGGTACACCTCAGCTTCTCTGTTGTGCTAGAAATATCTGGTGTGGCTGCACTTGGACTGGATCAAGGAATTGCTTTCTTGCTTGTGAGTGTGTATAAACAGCTGCCTCGTGCACATACCTACACAATTTGTTTGTAAAGCCTGTATAGTATTTTTTAGAATTATTTGCTGTGAATGCTTCCCTGACCATGTGGACTATGTGCTGGCCTGGCTGAGCAACTGTGGGCAGCCACTGTGGTGCAAGCAGATGTCTTCAGCCTGCGTTGCTGCCACACTGCTTTTGATACCCAATCAAAGCTTAAGTGATACTTGCCCTAGGGCTGACTTTGGATTGAACCAGCTGATGAAGAACTCCAGTTTAACACCAAAAAAGGCATATCCTGCCTTTATCCTTCGGGACTAGCTATAAATAATGAGATAGACTGGTTGACCTCAGAGATGGAATATGACTACTCTTTTTTCATTTTACTTAGCAGCATTTTTTTAAATGCCTTATCTAAGATGAGATCCTCAGGTTTATTCTGAGTAACCCAGTGTCCAAGCTCTTAGTCCACACTCACTCATATTTTCTTGTGGGAATTGTTCAACTCATTCCATGTTAGTGTTGAAACACAGATTGTTTTATATTTGAGAAAGAGCAGCAGTGAGTCACTAGTTTACTAAGCAGAGTTCTTATGGCATATATTTTTCTCAGGCATCTGATGCTTTATATAGCTAGAGTTCCTGTCAGTTTGTGTAATACATCTTGAAAAATCATATTCCTCTCTGCAGGAGATGGTTTCTTTGGTAACATACTGTGTGCTGTGGTACACTGCTGTCTGGGTACTGAGTTGGTAAATGCAACAAGTAAATTCTGTACACTCTCCAGGATGGTGAAATAAGGGCAAATCTGAGCTGTGAGAACAGCTTGCAACATATATGTATACAGCAGTAAATTTAAGGGGCTCATGCTACTTGCTGGAAGGCAGAGCTTTATTTTCGTTGGCTGGCTTTTCCTCGGGAAGAAACCAGCTTCACTGAAGGCTTGAAATAGAGGACATGAGTATTTGCTGGATTCCTAGGTGTAGTTTGACTTTTTTCCTTAACTGTTATTTTCTTGTGTGTGTGAGACACTACGTCAGGCAGAGGACAGCATTCCAGTTAATGGTGTTGGTCTGTTCTGCTGGTCTGGTTTTCCTGCATGAGCTGTTTTTCTCCAAATCCTTATTTTAGAAACATTGTACCCACCAGTGTCACGTCATGACACTTGCAGTAATTATTGACAAAATTTACAATTCACAGATCTTGTTAGGAGCAGAGGATGAAAACTGAGTGGTGTAAAATTATGAATTTTGTACTCTGTTTAATACATGTGAAAATATTTTTTATCTTTTCCTCAAGTCGCTTGTCTCTTAAAGGTGCTTGTACTTTCAAGTCAGTTGTGTGTACATACAAGGCACCAACACTATGTGATAGTTTTGTATATTATGTAAAGCTGCATTGTGTTTCTAGAACTCTTGTCTGGAATAATGCTGAATTCCCCTCTGACTTCTGTATACTTTTTTGGGGAGTGAGCAAACACATTCACTTGAGTAACAGTGAAGGGAAAATCTTCTCAATGCGATGCTGGCTGCCTTGTTTACTAGTGGGAAGCTGCAGTGATCCAAGCAGTACTTTCTGCAGAGCGTACATATTTGGTGAACAACTGTCATTATTTGTTTTTGTTTTCAAGGATTCTTGGACATTGGATTTAAGGACAAGATTGGAAAAGTTCGTGTCTATGACTCTCAAAGCGAGACAGACTCCTCGGCTTCTGACTATATTTGTATCCTTCTAATAAAACACTTTGCAGATAATTAGAGATACTGTAAAGAGGCAGTATAATTTATTGCAAGAGTGTGCTGCTAAGATTTATTGCAGAATTGCAGTAGTGTTGCAGTTCACTTTTTTTGTGATAACAAACATTGTTTATACTCCATATTCAAAAATATACTTTTGAAAAAGTTCTGTAAAGACCATGTACAGATCTGTATGAACCTACATGTTTATCATGTGGTCATTCTTGTTTCCATGTATAGATACAGGGTACCCAAAGGCACCAGCCTGACTTGACTTTTCTTAGCATTTCTAAAGCTGTTAGTCTTTTAAATTAGCCGTTTCAGGGACTAGCTGAAAGTTTTCCAGGGCTTTTAGGCCTGTTCTAGAAATTATTTGGTCACTCACAGATCAGGAAAAGGTCTCAAATCCCTAGTCAACATTCTGAGTCGTGTACTTACAAGATTTTTATGTATTTATTGTTGATTTATGTATTCCGTGGAGCATCAGACATTGGCTGTTGGCTGGGACAGTAGGAATATCTGACTCAGTTGAGTTTTTCATTCTGGGTCTCTAGAACAAACACTGAAAAGATGCACATTTTCCTTAGCTGCTCTTACTCGTACAACAGAAAGAGAGTGTCCAGTGCAACAAAGGTAAATACTGGGCTGTGGTAAGGATGTTCTGTAAAATTGTAAGGGGCTGTGAAAATAGTGGGAGGTTCCACGTGCAGGGAAAACCAGTGATGCATGGCAGAAAGTCCTAGGAAGTCCAGACCCCAGCTTTGGTGATAGCTGTTGGTAGCGTTTTGAGCTCAGGAAGGTTCAGGCAGTCAATAAGATATCAGTAAGTATGGACTAGAAATGGGAAAAGGTCTAGTAGTGGGATTTGTATTAAACATCTGTTCTGCCCTGAACATGGTAAAAACAAGTGGAGAACTCCGAAGAAAGTGCATACTAGCTCTCCTTTTCTAGTTCTGATGAAAGTAAGCTGCCTCAGATTCCTTTCCCTTGCTTCCAGGTTTTATGTCTCATTCAGTTGTTCTGATAACTGTCTGGTGATCTTGGACAAAGTTGTTTTTTGTTCCTATTTACTCTTTTTTTTTTTTTCAAACAGTACCTCCTAAAATAGTACATATTAGTATCTCCTGAGTAAGAATGTGTTCATTTAAGTGTGACTGGCTGATGCGTTGCATTTTGAGGTGAGCTGCTTATACACACTTCAATGTGTGTGTGTGACTTTGGGCCCTTTAGAAATAATAATTTCAGTACAGAATCCTGTTAGATGCTGATAACACTTGAAATGTGTGCCTTTTAAAAATCAGTTCAATAGATAGAACTTAGGTTTCCAGCTACCTTGGATTCATTTTTTCACTTGACTTTCTGCATATAGTTTCTATTTAGGGGTCAACATGAGACCAGTTGGATTCTTGAACTTAGTTTTCCTCTTGACTTATTTTAATCTGTAGGTTTATCCTGAGGATTTACTTTTTGTAGATTGAATTAAGTGGAAAGTTAGATTTTCTCCCAGTGTGAATTCCATGTATTTTCTTTGTTATTTCATGTTTTGTGTTGTTGAATTAAACTTTCACTGAATAATAGGAAGGTCTTGGATTTTTTTTTTCCAGAAGTTACACTTTTTCTTGTGGAATACTTTCCTAAAGGCAATAATCCCATGCTCTTACTAAAAAGAAATAACTACACAATTGGACCTGACTTATTTGGGACCTAATTATTTTTAATTTGTGCAGGTTCTGTGCTTTGTTCAGGGACTGTCATGGAATTCAATTCATGCAGGTCAGCTTTAATTTGCAGATCTGCTATGTGCCTTGGAGGTTGAGTCAGTTTGGATTTTACATAAAGGTTACTTGGGGAGTGTCTCATATGAAGGTTTGGACACAAGAGGTTATTTTTGCAGTACCCTGCTGACATCCCATGGGATCCACAGCACTTACTCGCTGCTGGAGAATATTTACTTTATCAGTGAAGGGGAAATGCAAAGAAAATTTGTAGGCAACACATGAATGAAGAACAGTATGGCAGAGTCCTGAAAACAGCCTTTTGTAAATAGTTGCCAGTCATCAGTCTGACCTGCTGAAGTGCTTCAGGTTTGGGTGGGGTGATGTGAATGCTTTTGAGAGTATTCTGGAGTGTTCATTGTGTTTACCTTGCCTGTTTTACCTGCTGCAGTCTGGCTTTTCACCCATTTGCTAAAAAAATTCAGTTCCTGTATGACTTCCAAAGCTATTTATGTGGCAGTTGTGCTTAACTTACAGTTCTCCCATATGTTTTCAGTTTGGCTGGAAAGGAAAAAAATGCAGAATGGTTGGCATCTTGCTTGCACAGAGAGCTTCAGACCTTCTTTGTGTCCTCTCTGCTAACAGGAACTGAGGGAATGAAGTATTTGGAAGTGTGTTCAGTTGCTGTTCTCTTCACTGCCTCATTACAAATCTGTGGATGAGTTCGTAGCCACTCTTCCACTGTTTTGGGGAGGGGGAAAGTGGAGGAAGCTTGTCAGGCTCCTGCACTAGAGTAGGTGCAGTGTGACCTACCTGTCTGTGAAAATTTGCTAAAGTCTAAATGACTATTTATGGGAAAAAAATGTCAGTTTAGAATATGGATATTTATTTTTAAGCAAGAAGGAGACTCCTGCTTCTCCTGAGAGCAAGATTCAGTGTCCAGCAGCAGCTCCTGAGAACCTGCAGCTCCTCTGCTCAGAGCTCTGCTTTGCTGTGTGCAGAAGTCAACTGGCTGGAGTCAGTGCTTCTGGACAAGTATGTGAAGCTGGGCTGAGATTAGACAGAAGGAGACTGAGCAAGCACAAGTTCAGGAAGTGTGTTTCAGGTGTAAGCAAGTTGTAAAGGAAGACAACCAGTTTCTCACTTAGAGAGAAAAGGTTATCATGGAATTAAGTGCCTATGTGTAACTCTTTGGCTGCTTGTAGGAATTGGAGTTAGAAGACTTGACAATTACACACATGAGAGAGCAGGCAAGAATTCTGGTAGAAACATGCAGTAGTTCAGATGATGCCTAGTGCCAGCATCTTCATTTGGCAGAGTCACGAGCTTTACTGTATCTTGTATCATCCTACACCAGGAGGTTAGTCCTCTGTGCTGTATTTTTCCCTCTTCGCCTCCTCATATGAACGATGTTTCTGATAAGTATATGGTCCAGGGCTTTTTTTTCCTCCTCGATAAGCTTATCATATGTACAAAGCATTTGTCAGTGTTTGGAGTTGTGTCTGGGAAAGAGAGAAACCACGGTGTTACTCAGATTCCTGTAACGGTGCAGTTCCATCACTACTGCAAGGTGACATAAAAGTCAGCTGAAATGCCTCTGAAAGGTATCATTTCCTTTTACCTAATCTGGACTGGGATGGTAATGATTTTACATTTTAAACAAGGAATTTAAGACTAATTTCTGCCTGGGCTGATAGCTCCCTGATTTGTCTAAATAGATGCTGTTATGAGGATATGGCAGGAATGCAAGGAGGGAATGGGGCAACACAGGACTGGCTCTTCCAACAGCTGTCTGGACTTGGAACAGCTGCTTGCCTGTGATGAGAGCTTCCTGCTCCTTCAGCAAGGGAAACTGTCATGAAAAACTTTCCCCTTTTCAGTAAAATTACTTATGTGTGAGAAGATAGTGATATAAAAAATGCCAGATATGCCAGGACTTTGTGATTCCTCTTGGACACCTTTTCTCAGTTTATTATTGATAATCCCTTGATATAACAGTCAAGGGGTAAAATTGAACCCTGTTTCTGAATTTCCAAGACTTCATGAGCTGCATTGAATTTTGGTTATGTAGTTTTTTCCTGCTGACTGCAGTTGGAAGACATATTTTCAACACTGGAAATTTTACCCTCTGGGGTATGAGAAGTAGTAAACTCTGAGAAGGTGTATATGCTTTGTGATTTGGTGCTTCCAACTTTCCTCTGAGTGAAGGTCGCGTTCTAGATACATCCATTGGAAATTTTTGAATTAAATGTGTTGTATCACAGTTAAATAAAAATACATTCCCATTTGCTCATCTAGACAACAGGATGAAGTGCTGGAGTAGCTAGTTTTGTGCTATGGTTGCTCCAGAATCTTTGTTTGTTTAGAAAAATGTTCTTGTTATGAAGCTGTATCATATTAAAGCTATGGTAGTTTAACAGTAATGTCTGAAATAAAAACAAAATCAAAAATTGAATTATTATCATCAAGGCTGAATAATTTGGTTGTCTTTGAAAGTTCTCTTAACTCTTCTGATTTTTAAGTTAATACTGATTGGAGGTGAGAAGATTTTAACAGCTTACAGAATTGTAAGATGCTTAGCAGTTTCAGCAGGGTTGCTTAATGTTACTGTTCTTGTGGTTTGGGGTTTTTTTTGTTTATTGGCCTGGGTTTTTTTTTTTAAGTGCATTTTGCTGGATTTGAACAGGATCTGTGGCTTGTCACAGCTTCTGTTGTTATTTCACACCAGGTTTAGCTCCCTCCTAGGAAGTGTGAGAAATATCATTAGGGTGGCTTGATTTGAAGCCTAGTACGAGGTGTCAGTCACAAACTCTGCAAGTGCAGAATGCTGTGGTTCATGAATGGTTCTCAGAGAGCAGCCATCCTTAGAGGGGAGGAGGCTTTGAGAGTAAAGTAACTGTCTTGTTGGGTTTTTGGTTTTTTTTCCTCTTAACTTGTAGAAGTACAAAAACATACCTTCATGTACTCCATGTTTTATTTTAAGACTGTCAGTTTATAGCTGGTTTATTGCTGAAGTCTACCAATGCATACTTTCTCTAGAAGTTCCCATTAAAAAGATAACTTTGTTATATTTTCTGAATGCACAAATAGGCTGTTCTGCCACCTACTGCTTTAAATATCAATTGGGCTGTTTAGAACACTTTACTTTAACCCAAAAAGATTTTAAATTTGAGAGAATCCTGCTTTTGTGTGAAACTCCACAGTCAAGCTGATTCCTTCCCAGCGTTTAACAGAATGTCCTATGGTAAATATTGTGTCTGTTTGCAGATGGGCCCGATGCCATTTTCACAACACTAAAGCAGAACTGGCTTCTCAGCAAACTAATTTAAAACATAATGTTCTAGCAAAATACACATCAGCTGTAACAATAGAATTATTGTGCCTCCCTTCATGGTTTTGTGTGGTCACAGAGATGTGCCCTGTGAACCACAGCTCCAGGTTCCCTGCCCAGTTCATGCAGAGTGCTGCCTTGGCTAGGTCTGAGGCTGGGGTGGAATACACAGATTCTGGTATTCAGTTTGCTTTTGTCTCTAAAATAATTGAACCTGAAGGAACAAAATGTATCAGAAATGTAACTTTTTTATCATTCAGGTAGAAATGAAAGACAAATTTGAGTTATTTTCAGAAATAAGCGATAAGAGTAGGTGATAAGAGTTTACCATTTAAAGTAAGTGACATAGTTTACTATTAACCACTAAGTAATGGATCATCCTCTTCACAAGTGTTTTCAGTGGTGTTTACTAGTCTTATAGTTGTGTTGCTGCTGTAACTGTGAAGCAGTTGGTTCTTGGATAATTAAGGCTTAATGAATACTTGTAGTTGTTGCAATGAAATGGAATCTTGCTAGAGGTGTGAAATTATCCTCGTATGTAAATTCCACACCTCAGAAATTGAGGTTGTCCCTTCAGAGCAGTGAAAATGCTTGTTGTTTCTTTTGTCCTTTTGTTTTAATAGGTGATGATATTTATTTTTTTATTATTCATTTGACAGAAATGGTGCAACATCTTCATCAACAGTTGGTGAAGCGTGAGTACAGGTACATGACCAACCTGAAACATTTTCACAAACTACAGATGGACTACTATGACCTCCTTGGAGTCACTGCAGAGCTGGTGGATTCTTTGGAGGCCACAATCACTGGCAAGATGGTAAGAGATGATCCACATGTGCACTTGCTTCCACACCCCAGAAAATGGAGAGAGACCCAAGGGTGAATTAAGCTTCATAATTATGAGCATTTTTGGTAGAGCTCTGGCTCTTTACTAATGAAGCACAACACTTTGGATGAGCAGTTCTCCCATTGCCCTGGTGAAGGAGGAGAAAAGAAGTGCAAAAAGTAGGTTGAATTGTGCTGGCTCAGAAATCTTGAAAAAATTATCACCATCTCACAAGACATCTTAGACGTCTTGTGAGAGTCCCCTTTCAAGCTTTGGCATCAGCAGTGATTAGAGGGCATTTCAGTGATTACTGACTGCAGTCCAGTCCATCAACAGTCGTTATGTACTTAAAACCTCAGTCAGGTCTGTTTTAAATTCCACGGTAGTGGAAGCAATCTTCCTATACAAAATTTTGGTGAGGGAAAGCTTTGCTGTCTGTTCTGCTAAACAGGACTTGTTAATTTAATTGATAAAGGCAACAGGGAGATAGGAGTGAATGAGTTATTCATCGTGTGAAATGGGCTCACATGCATGTAACTGGAGAAGGTACAACTTAGGAGTATTTTTTATATGAAGTTGATTGTCTCTTTCATGTGTTGTGCTATCTCCTCTGGTAGAGTATGTTCTGTGTAACCTGAAGGCTGTTCTTATGGCAGATGTTAGTGGCCTCTAGGTGCTTTTAAAGGAGCTGTGGATTGTTAGCAGGGAGAATGACCTGGCATTTCCTGTGCTACCTGCTGAAAAGTCAATATGTACCTTCCTCCTGTCGTCAGCATGAGCACTCTATGGTTTGTTCCTCTGCGTCTGGGATCACTGCTTGCTATTACTGCAGGGAAGAATTTGCCTTTGGGTGGATTATGCTTTTCAGTGGATTAGGGAAGGTATCTGCTCAATAATAAAATCCCAGTCATTCATTTGCTGCCTCCCATTTCACACCTCCGTGCCCTCCAGGCGATCTCCAATTAGCCCCTGTGGCTGAGAGCCAGACCCGGTTCTCCTCCCTTGCAGATGTTCAGTTTCCTTTGCCAGCCTTGTGCGGGACGCTCGTTTGATGCTTCCCAAGTGTGTCCAGTTGAGGGTGCTCTTCCATTGTGGATCCTGGATTCTGTCATTTCTGAATCCAAAGTGTGGAGTTGGGTACTGAATAAAGTGATGTTAAAGTTACAGCGTTCGGAATTTAAAGGGGTTCAATGTCCTGCCGAAGGTCTGGGAATATCAGAAGTGTCCCCAGTTGCATTTCTGCAGTCTCAGTCCTCTCATCTCTCTTCTGGGGAAGGTACTAACTCTCCTAAAATTAAGCTGTTCTGTTGAGGTGTAGATTTCCCAAAACAAAAAAACTAAACCCACTGAGATGTTTTGCATTGAAAAACAAAGTGCTGTAGAGTATAATTCATATTTATTCTCTCTGCTGTACAAGACAGTTGTGTAAGTTCTGCACTTTAGGTAAACAACACATCAGCATTGTTTCAAGCTCAAAATTGCTTCATTTTTTGATTTGATTTTGAACCTTTTGATTCATGAAAATCTGTATGCAAATAGAGTTGTGACAGAATCTGGTTTTCTCCTAGACTCTCTGAAAGTGTTTAGCACTAGTCTTGTGAATAACAACACAATTCCCAGATAAAGAGAATTTGCAGTTTTTAAAATTTCTGTACAGAATGCTAGTTGCAGCATATACCTTGTATTTGTGTCAGTGAGTCTCAGGTGTGTAATTTCTTACGCTTTAAAAAAATCAATCAAACAGCCTTTAATATAGAAACACTTTTCTAGTAGAAAGTATAAGTTTTATGTAATCCTGTTTTCACTTTGTTTCCTGATTTTTAGATTTCACCAGAGTATCTTCAAAGTGTTTGGGCTTGCTTGTTTAGCAATCATTTGAAACAATCTGTAGCACACATTGATTTCACAAGGCCTGGAACTGTAAGTATAAATGTTTGGGATTGTTACAGTAACTGCCTTAAAAGACAATACTACTTAAGCTACATGTAGAACAATATGTTTATGTTTTATGTTTTTATGTTACCATTCTATAATGGTAAAGACAAACATAGTATATTCAAGTTTCTATAAGAATATGGTAATAGGTTGTTTTGTTGGTCTCACATGCTGGTCAATGACCTGCTTGTGTAGTTATATCTGTGTAAGTATGGTTACTGCTGTTATTGTGAGGACAGTAAGATTTGTATCTGTTAAAATGTTAACAAAATGCTTTAAAAAAACCCAAACCAAGTATGGAAACTAATTTTCTGAGTGTAGTTTGATGGCATATCTTAGCCAGTTTAGTTTAGCTAAAAAAGAGAGAGTTGTGTTGCTCAGCTCTGGACTCATGCTCTGTTCCTGTATGTTGTCAGTGATCCTCCTATAACTCTACAGAGAATTGGCTTAGCCAGCTGAAGGAGAAGCATCATACAGGATCATGAGAACAAATGTGGAAAAGAGGAGGAAGGGCCAGTTTTAGATGAGCAGTTAGCTGATACACCTAAGCTACCTTACTGATTTACGTGATGTTTTTTTAACATCCTATCTAAGAAATTTTGATCTTATTGATAAGCAGCTCAGAATCCCTAGGGTGGGTTTTTGTCCACTTGAACATTCTCTGGTTTCTTTTCAAGTGACTGCAGTACACCTCACTCATTTGTGTTCTGCTCAATCTGTTCTGCCCAAGTGGGGAGAGAATTTTGGGGTTATTTTTCAGCAGCAGAGCAAGCTTAGGATAGTTTCTAGTGTCTATGAAAGTATTCCTGTGAGATTTTAAATTACTTGATGATAGTGTAAGAGCTGTTCAGTGGTACAACTTCTTTTAATACTTCGCTTGTTCAAGCTTTTCAAATAAGCATTAATCATAAAACTACATCAAAACATTTTACTAAGAAAATATTGTGTACCACTGTTTTACAAAGGCAAGCCAAAGTCATGAACTGTGCTTATTGTTTTTGCCATGGCAGGCATTCATGTGTACTTAACTTTGTAGCAGGAGAACTTAGTGAAGTGTCAAAGGAAAAGCAGAAGAAAATAAAATTCTTGCTCCTTATTCTAGACAAGGTTTTTAATAACAATGATGCTATGGGTACATTTTGTTCCTCTTGAAAATTTGCTACAGAAAGATAGGAGAGAATACAAAAGCTTCCTGTTCTTTTTTATGTGCTAATATTTTCAGAGATAAGTGTTATTCCTCACTGCTCCTCAAGCTGTTTTAAATGCCCTCACTTTCCTGGTAATGGTCAGAACTCCTTTCTCTGACCTGCTATGAGTTTAGGAGGTGCACTCTTATGCAGCCTGCAAAAGCTGCTATTTCAGGGTTTCAGGAAGGAACCAGGATCTGTTTGTCTGCTACCTCAATATTAGGTGCTGTCTGCTGCTCCCCTCTCTCTCCTCAGATTTACATCATATCTATAGCTTGTGTCATCTCCCATCCTCTAGTGTCCCTCCTCCCACCCCATCTTTCTTCTAACCAACAATTTTCAGAGGTCTTTCCTCTTTCCTTGCCAGTGGCTTTTTGAGGTAATGTTTTAGGTGCCCCAGGAGTTTTCTGTATTTTTGCCATCTGATGTTGAGGTTGTGTGTGTTTCTCCTTCCCTGTACTGAGATCATCCATTCTGTACAGCCATGTGCCCTCTTCTCTGTTCCTGCTCTGTGCTTTGCATCAAAACTTCTCTTTTTCTCCTGTGCTTTCAAGATACTCCATTTGCCCAGGGTTTTGCTCATTATTTCTATTATTCTTATCATACATTGGTCTTCCAGTCTCTTGAAACCTTTTAGGAAAAGGACAGAGGGAAGAGTGCCATCCCTTTTTGTGAGTTTCTGATTTCTGCTTCCCTGAAAGTGTCTCTAAAAGCATTTCTGCTCCAAAAGTCCCTTTACCACTATACTTATGGCACTATGGACACTTTGACACAGTCTCCAGCTATGCAGATAGGTTAGAGAAAGAGGATATGTTGGTGGTGGGTTTTTTTCCCTGCTGGAAGTAAATTTTTGTCTCTCTTAACTAGGTTAACCTGAGTAAAGCTGTGTTCTCCTGGCACAGTCGAATCTATTTTTATACTACGCTTTGCTAGCAGAACTATTTCTGTGTGACTTTGTGCCTCATTTATCCACACTATTTTAGGTAGTTGCTGTGACAGCCAAGCTCTCTAGTGAAGGACCAGTCCAGTTATAGCCCTGAGACTGTTTAGCTTAAGGGTTTCTAGGCTGGTTTAGGTCACACCTTGACATTGAGGTTCTAGGAGCTGCTGTGGTTGAACTCTGATGTTGGTTCTCTAAGCAGATCCACACAGGCTCTCTGAGGCATTAGCCAAGTTCTGGAGGGCTATTCAGAGTCTTTGCATATAGACATTAACTGCATAATAATCAGGTTTCCTCATCTTATCCTTTCGTTCCCTCTTGATTGATCATATTTTCTTGTTTATTTCCCGTGTAAAGAGTTCTGGTTTTATACTTAATAGCAAACACGTAGAAACACAAATAAACATTAGAAGAAAAATACATATTGTCTTATGAAAAGAAAAATTACACTTCTTTCTCATCCCAGAATATTTCTAACCACTCCCTGGCTTTGTTGATGCAGGAAGCCAGATGAGATGAACTAAAATTCTGATCGTTTGCCACTAGGCCACTCAGGCACGCCATTACTTTTTCTTCAAGGATTCAAGTACTTCATTGTTATACACTCAAATGTTATTGTTCTATCCTTAAGTGGTTTCAGGTTTTTGCATAAGTTTTGGAATAAAGCTGGAGGCACCGTGACCCAGACTAAGTAGTAGCACAAGTTCACAGCATCTGTGCTGGATTTGTGTTGGAAGGTTCCTTCACTTTTTGGCCATAACTACTTAGAGGCACTAGAGTGTGGTCTTTCCAGCTACTCCATTTCACAAACCTCCTTCTGCTGTAAGGGGCAGCCAGCTGCATAACTGCAGAGGGAAGAGACTAGCAGAGGAGCAGCTACTTTGTTTGTCCTTACCTTACCATCATCTTACCTCATTCTGTACGAAAGATAAGTGAGAGGCTTAAAAGAAACAGTCATTGTCTAAAGAGTTTTATCGGGCATTAAATATAGTGGTTTGTTGGTTGTTGGGTTTTTTTTTTTCTTCCCCCAGCTTCACCTTGGCTGTTCAGGATGATCCTCTCTCACTGACATTACCAATGTCAGGACAAGACCCTGAAATAAATTGGCTCTGCTGGATCAATATCTCTAAATAAATGAGCAGAAAAAGAAATCATTAGCAAGGAAATTACTTTTTTTTGTTGTACTATCATGCAGCCTTAAATTTCCACCACTACTATTTAGGGTATGAGTGGATGTGCATTGCATAGTTTGGAAAGAGGAAAGTGCTTGAGTTCACAGCCTGTTGTACTGATGCAACTCAGGGAACAATCCAGGTTTTGGGTCAGGTTCTGAGAGCAGAAAATGGCAGAACTGCATCATTCTCTGAGATCTGTACTTGAGCTTTAGAATGTACATTTGGTTAAATTGCATACACTGATAGTTTTTTGTTACACTGGGAAGGAGGAGTACTGTAACCAAAACGAAGTGTTTTCTGAGGAATTTAGGGAGTACACCTTGGGTTATATCCTTGGCAGCGTTATTTGTACACAAAGTTGATTTTGTTCCCAGTACATTGTGCTCAACTTCTAATGCTGGGGAAAGTCGTATTGTGTAGTAGAAAGCTGTGAGGTCTCAAGCTTTGAAATTACAATGAAGGTGAGTTGCTAATGTGCAAACATCAGCTTCCTGGCTTGCCCCCCACCATGGCTGAAGGCCTGTCCTTTCAAACTGGAAGAAATTTGTATCAAGAGAACAAATCCCAGAGGCGAGTCTTACTGAGCTGGCTTTAAGACCTGAGGCAATGAAAGCCAAAAGAGTTTCCCGTTGTAATCATACCCCACAATCTTACTTAGCAAGGGCTTCTAGTGTCAGCTTTGTGTTCTCTGGTGAGCTGGATTGGATCTCATTCTTTTGCAGAGCAACTCCATGTCTCTTTCCAGCTCTGTGACCTCCTGGGTCAGCTCCTGAGCCTGCTCTACAATCCATTATCAGGATTCATCTGCTGTGTGCAGTGGGAGAGAGGCCACACAACTGTGTTACAGTTGGGAGACGTTTCCAAGGCCTCTCTAAAGCTCTGTTTTACCCTAAGGTTTTTCTCTTAGCTGCTGTTGAATGTTATCTCCACCTTCCATCATGTCATTTGACATGTGTAGTCCTGAACTGGGAGATAAGAAACCTGAGAGAATTGTCAGAGCAGAAGGTCTGGATTTAAGAATAGAAGGTCAGAGCAGCAGGTCTGACAAGATGAGGAAACATTTATTTGAAGATTTAATAGATTCCTGACTTTCTAGTGTTCCTGTGAATAGGGAGCTAATGTGGGTAATGGTAAATTTGTAAAGTATAGTTTCAAGTACAGTAATCTATTACAGGACTGTCACAGTCCCTTATGTTTTTAACACTCTTGAGAAAAGTCAAATTTTGGATAAGAAGCAGGGGCTATAGTTTTTGATGCCTGCAATCTTCTGTTCAATACACATCATGAAGCCAATAGGATTCTGGCTTTTTATCACAAACATAGTACATTCACGCTACATCAAAAGCAGCACAGGCTCAGATCTAAAACCCACAAATAGTTTTTTTGGATTGAAGTAAGGTTTTCACCTTCCTGGAATATTTTGGATTAGGGATAAGGTAATAAGGCTCTCTAAGTTTTGGATTAGAGGCAAAACAGGAACTGCTTCTTCAGGTGTGCACTTTCTGTCAGTAGTAGAGATGGGTGTTAACCACTGGAGAATCTTTCTGTGACCTGAAGGCTGTAAAGTTGTTTGCATGTATTGCACCTGTGTCATGGAATAGAATAAATGCCCATTATGTTTTTGCTGCTATTCAGTCTGATTGTATTTACCTGTAGCTACAATTAGGTGAATTAATGACAATTAGGTGAATTAATGTCCCTTGCAAGTTTTGGATCTCTTTTGACACCACTCTTGAAGCTGTGGAAAAGTAGTGGGGTAGATTTTTTTAAGTCCTGTCACAGGACAAAATTATCAGCTCCTCTTTAAAGTTAAACTGTCACAAACTGTGAACAAGGAAGAATTTTTTTTTTTTTTTGGGGGGGGGGATAGCTGTAATGACTACTGTGGGCTCCTATTTTTCTTGTACTCTGTGCTTTTTTCCTCAATCATGGTTTTTACTGCAACTGTGCACCTGTCATCAAGCTGTAATAGTTGGTGGCAAGTATTCCATTTCTTACTTAGGAAATATTTCTGTACCAGCAGAGTACATGAAACCTAGAATCAGGGTAACAGAAAGTTTTTAGTTTGTTTTTTAATCATTCTATAAACCATTTAGAGTGGATTCACCAGGCATTATTATGCAGATGCTTGCTCTTTCATTTAAAAATAAACTGCACATTGCAGCAAACAGCATCCACCCTAAGTGAGCTTTTCTTAGGATGACATAATGAGTTTTCTGCATATCTGTCCATAGGATTATTTTTCTATGTTCCCATTTATGTACAGAAAAGAAGAAACAAGCCTACCTCCTCATGTAAGCAAGGAGAAGTTAATTTTTTCCTGCTGATACAGTATATGATGCCCTTTTCACAAGTTGCTGCAAGGTTTTTTACTTACATGAACTCTTTAAGAATAAAGTGTTGCCTTCAGTGGAGGTTTCCACAAACTTTTCCTGTTACTGTCCTCAAATCATGGAATAGCCCAGTTTGGAAGGGACTTTGAAAGGTTGTCTGGTCCAACCCTTTGTGATTTCCTTTAATGTAAAACTTTACTTTAATGTCATCTTTTGTCTTGATGCCTACATCCATTTTCACTGGCTCAAGTCGTGCATCTGTGAAAATATCTCTCATCATCATGCAGTTTATCTCCTAGTTTGTTTTGCTCACTTATTGGTCTTTATCGATGTCAGCCTTTGTCTTAAATTTAATTTTAAATTGTCTTTGCCAGAAACTGCCTGTATGTGTGTATAGCCCCCTGAAAGTTAAAGTAATCATTCACATCAGGGAATTCTGAGTGTCATGGTAATAAAAAAAATGTCAGATTTTTAAGATTGGTTAAAAAAATAAAAAGAAATTTGTTTTCTGCTCACATTGAAGTATGGCAAGTTTCTTGTGTCTTCTGTGTAAGGCTGTATATGTCTGTTAAAGAGCAGCCTGTGAAATGGAGTGTTTATGTGCTTATTCATCTGTACAATTATGCCCTCTAAAGTAAGTACTGGCAGGTTTGCACAAAAAGATTGGAAGCAGAATAATTAATGTTAGTCTTATTTCATTGTGTTGAACTGTGTACTTCTAATTAAGACTGTTCTTTTTAAATACAAAGCTGTTCGAAGTATTTTAGTCTAATTAAGGAGAACATGGCATATTTTGAACTAAACTACTCAAACCATGAATTAGCACCATTCTTTATTTTAGTAACTACATCGTAGGTTTCCCTCTGGAGACTTCTTGGTTTATCCCTGGAACCTTTTGGGATGAACAATTGATAACATTGTTGAAACACCTTAAATTGTCTCTCTCAGTCTTTGTTTTATGCTGCTCAGAAACTCCAAGCAAAGCAAGTGTGGAGAATAGTGGTAGGTGCTTTCTCAGAAGCTGAGGTTGTCTGATCCAGGCCGTGTTCAGGGCCTCTCTTGGTGCCTCAGTGGAGTGAGCAGTACAGGTCATATATTCCTGTAAATTAGTCAGTGCTTTGAGTGAAGCTGTTCTGACAATGACAGTGTGGAACAATGTGCAGACTAGGTGTGTTTGCCGGGTGTTGAGAATTTCCAAAGATATTACAAGAGAGACACAGCAATTTCAGTTCTGAGACATACAGGTATGAGGATTGGGAGAACATGTTTATACTTTTCTTTTCAAAGCTAATAGTCTGTTAATTTTTAGCTAATTTCTATTGAATCCTTTTTTAGAACTGTGCATTCTCTGTGATTTATTTCTGTTAACTTATTTTTTTAATCTTCTTTATTTTAATGTGTGTCTGTTTGCCTATAAAGGGATATTACTCTATGAGCCCTTGTGATGACGGATATGTAAGTGTCTATCTTTATTTCCTTTCACATTGCCTGCTCAGTCTGTCACAGTCTGTATTTCTCTTTATTTCACAACGTGCAGCAATTTTCCCTGCATTTTAAATTGTTATGACATTAACTGTGTGGTTTAGGAAGAGCCAGAAGATGTGCAGGGCTTGGAAATTCTGCATGGGGAATGGAATAGATGTTCTGGGTAACCTTATGGCTTCATAATGCACATAACATGGCATGTCAGCAAAAGAGCAGCTTTGTCCACAGCTTTTACAAGAAATACAGCTTCTTGTAGCATGCAGAAAGCAATTGATTCTTCCATGGGATCATCTGTATATAGTATACATTCTCTATGAAGTGTGCCAAAACCAGCTGACCCCACAACACCTTTGACAATGCAAATATTACTGCTCAAGATAATTCAGCAAGTTGAGTCGTGCTCTTCAGAGGGCTGTTGTATTCTACATGTTTGTATTTTTTGTTCCTAAAGTCAAACTTCCTTTTGGTAGTAAAGATTATGAAATTCTTTCACACAGTTAAAAATTATCCTCTTTCACTGAAAACACAAAATTATATTCTTTGTACTGCCTGTGACTTCTGTAACCCAGATGGAAGTTCGTATTCTGGCAATACTACAAGTACACCATAAGTATCTAATTTTGCCCATAGTCAGTGCATTCTTTGAGAAGAAAGGAAATGAGTCTACTTCTGAGTAACTCAGTATGTAATCAATTTGTGAAACTGATTGACACCAATTCTGAAAAATGCCAGTCAATTTAAAATGATACATATTTATATTTTTATAATTTTCTATAGGTAAAGCAAGATTTTGCCTTTCCAGAAAAGCTGCCTAAATTTCAAACATATATTTCACCTGGAATTAAAGTAAACCCTTGTGAGCATTCAGCTTTCCACTTAAAACAACATTTTATTTTGAGAAATAGTCATAGAAGTATTGAATGCAATTGTCTATTCCTTACATACTTGTTTTTTTCTTGATGTAGAGAACACTACCCAGATCCACATATGGTGAAAGATCACCTGTATCAATCAACCTGTTCCCATTGGCGACATGACTGTTCATAATGGACACTTTTTGCTTGATGTTAAGCATTTTGTTCCTTCATACAATGCTCTGTTTCAAGATTGAGAAAGGTTGATGACAGATGAGCAATTACAAATCAAATGATTTTTGCTAAAGAAAAACCTTTTCCTTATACAGATTAGTGGAAAGCATTAGTTAAATGTAACTTTACACAATGTAGAATGTAATAGCTTACTATGCAGATTTGTTTATAAAATTTTTGTAAAGCTGTCTGATTCTGAGGTATTTCTTGAATACATGGGTAGCTTTCAGCTCCCCTTACTGTTTATGTATAGTATTTTATACTTCTTTCTGACATTTGTTGTCATTACATTATCACACAGTATTACTGTGTGACTTTTTAATATACACATCAGATGTCTTAGCAAGCCTGTTTTATATGGCAAGTGGGAAGTTTTCAGAAGAGCATATCTTTAGTATAAGTAGGAAAAAAAATTAACATCATTTGCAGATCTTCTTATGAAATAATATTTTGCATAGCCCCAGTAGACCTGCCAGTTACACAAGCTCAGGGTCTAATCCCTCACAGGCTGCATGGAGCAGTCTTGTTGTTATTAGTGTGTAACAAATGAACTCAGCATAGATTTGTGAGATCTAATGATTTGTAGAAATCTGCTCAAATTTTGGTTTTCTTTTCACATATTCATCACATACCTTTGAGTATTAATTCTGAATCTGCATTGAATTTACACTGAATTCTTACAGCACATTTTCAGAGTGGGAATGGAGGATGGGATCTGGCTTTCAGCTTTGCCTTCAGCATATTATGAATATATACATCAAACAGCAAAGAGGATATGGCTTGAATATAGGGCTGCAGTATTTGATAAAATCAGTTGTGGTTTTGGCTTGCACATGAAGTGCATCTGCTTTCTTTTATAAATACTGATTTATTTTTTTTCCCTTTGAACTTCTTTGGTTTATTCCATGCTGTTTGTATTCATGCCTATCTTTGTTCAAAAATAAAGGGATGCCATCTGTGGCTGATGTGCATCATGACAGAATTATTTGACTTAATGTCACACCTGGTTTGGCTTTGGCAAGAACCAACCCAAACATAAGTCATACCCCATGATCCTACCAGAATGAGCTATGCTTGGGCTGTTTATTTCTTGTGTTTCTTTTTCTTTCCTTAAGACACGGAGCTTCTGCATGTCTTTCAATTACGACAAATGATCCTCTCTCAAGATAGGTTTTGCATGAAATGTATGTTTTTCAAGATGAAGTCTATGAGTGTTGGGACATAAGAACATGTTCACCCCAGGTTCTTCACACTCTATCTTTCATTGGCAATCTAAGTAATACTGTTACTCAAAAGGTTAAAATTATGGTTAACCTGTGCCAGGAAAGACTGGGGGAAAGGTTTTGGAGAAAATGCTGAGGAAATAAATCCTGTAATCTAAGAAAAATGAGTAGAAGAGGAGCTACTAAATTATTTCTATTTATGGTGATTGTGCCGTAAGTGTTCAATTGTTAATAGCTAAACAATAACTTTTAGCTCTTGCACTCTGCCATTCATTGGTAAATCTCAAAGCCCAGCTTGTTCAACAGATTTATGCCTGTATCTGCCTTTCAAATGAGAAAAATTGAGGCCCAGAGGTGTGAAATGACGTGCTTGGATTCTGTCTGCAGTTGGTGGCTGAATCAGGGCTAGAAGTATATCTCCTGAGCCAATTCCTTACTAAGCATGCCACAGATACAGATTAGCTTACTTACGACTAATTGCATTAATGCAGATGGAAAGGAAGAAAGGAAACCTGTGCCTGTAACATGGTTGCATTTTTTCTGCTAATCAGTGGTGCTGACCATAGTCAGGTTGAGAAATGACAGTGCAGCAAAGAACAAACTAGCCCCCCAAAACTTTCTTCATTCCTGTTTAGCCTTGATGACTGATCCTGATGTAACTTTATCCTGTTGCTTTCCCAGAAACACCAAAAGCCTGAAGGAACTAGGCTGCAAGTTCTAGACTGATAAACTGGGTCTGATCAGCAAAATGACCAGAAGTTTTTCAGCTCAGTGGTTCTGCCCTAAGAGCTGCAATGCAGGGCCCGCCTACTCTCTGGTGCCTTTTTGGCGTAGGAAAAGTACAGAAGGAAACCATAGTAAATACTTTGCTGTGCTCCATCTGCTGGCTTAGAAAGTAATTTTGGAATTAATAGGACCTTGTCTTGTTTGATCTGAATGTTTTCCCAGTTGAAGTTTCTGTAGTTTGAAATTTTATAAAAGCTTGCAAAATCCTACACTTGACAAAAAGTTTTATTTGTGTAGTAGAGTGATATGTGTATCTTAACCAGTTATCCTCTGGTTAGATTTTGGTTGGAACACATGTTTTTCTTTCTAAGACAGCAAAGAGGTGTGTAAAAAAGACTTTGCTGAGAAGCAGAGAATCTTAATATACATCTGTATAGCCCTAGTGCCCTGCTCTGTTTCTTTTCACACTGCTGTTCTCTGATCTTCCATCTCCAAGGGCTTTGTAATTTTTTTTGCATTCAAGTGCTATAGTCACTTTCTTCCATTTTCTCTAATGGAGAAAGGTGCTGACAGAAGCAGTGAAAGTGATTTGTGATTTCATTGCACATACAGCTCCAAGGTTTTAGGTTTTGACTGGGGAAACAGTTTTGTTTAAACAAAATTGACTCTTTATACTTACTGAAAATGCTAAGGAAAATTAACAAGAACTGAACAATCTAGGGGCAGATATGATACTTGGAAAGACTTTTGTATTGTGTAAGATAAACTATGATGTGAGAACTGCTGGTCCAGTCAGGTTACTTTTGAGGTGTATGACTTGTTAGTTGTCTATTGTGTGCAAGTCATTCATTGACATAATATAAAATGCTTTCCAATGTACATATAAGCTTATTTCGCATCTAAAAGAGCAGTTCCTTGTATTACAAGGATCCCCATGAAGTTGTGTTTTCAAGAATATGTCAGTTGGTGTAATTCAATATTCTCTATGGTATTTCATGCTTTTTGTCTCCTAAATCCCACAGTTTTTAATCTGACAATAGACATTGATTATATAGTTCCCATTGAAAGAGGCTCGGTTAGGAGAGAAGACCAGTTTTACAGGCATAAGTGGTAATGAGAGATTTTTAACAGAGAGATCAGCACAAAGAGGTGACATTGAATATTCTGCAAATACAGCATGTAGTTGACATCAGAATGCATGACACGAAGCACTCATGCCAGAATTGCTTCTTCTTTGCTTGCCTACAATTAAGTCTAGCAAAAAAGTATTTACTGAGAGAGACAACTTTCCTGTGGAATTTTTATATGGTGTTGGTACTCCTTGTTGTGCAGTGGTACCTCTACAGGCACTGTCACCCTGCATAAGAGAAGAAATATCCAGGATTTAATTATAATATCCTAGGCAGAACCACTAAGAAATGGAACCATAAATTTCATATTGGTTTTATCCATAGCAGAATACATAGTCCTGTCTTTACATATTAATAATTATGTAGAGAGGTATATTTTGATAGCAGCAGGCACTTGATAACATTAGTGTTGAAACAAAGAATTACAATAAATTTATATGCAGGAATGCATGCTGGGTCTCCAATGAAATATTATTGCAATTTTAAAGGCATGAAAATTTATGAAGTCAATGAATGTGCTTAGCAAGTTCTTCATCTTCCTCAGCAGGCTTCAGACAGTAGTTTCTATTCATTTTTTATTATTATTTTTTAAGTGCTTCAAGCATAGGTAATTTTTGGAGTATGTGGGTGAGGATAATATAGCCAGATCATAACAAAAGATATTTTTACCTGTGGAACACTTTAAGGGAAAAAAAAAGATAAGCATTGCAGTGCTCTTTCTTTATCTGTGTTTCTGGTTTACAACACAGATTTTTATAAGAAAAGAACTGCAGAACCTTAGTGAAAGAATTCAGTTTGGACCTCATTAGTAACATTACGTGAAATTTGGACTTAAATGCTGTAATTTCCTTTTTTCTTTGTTTTTGTGATCCAGGCTTCCTCACTGTTAAGAGCATCTTTAGCCTCTATGTAAGTATTGTTGCTGAGCTTCATTTCTGTCTATAGAGAAGAGGAGGGGTTTGTAAACTGAAGTACACCCTGCCACTTGTCTGCAAATGGGACTCATTCTTCCTCTGTGCTTCCTCTGACCTAAATGAACATTGATGCAAATATTGTGTGATCTGTGTTCTTCTGCTGAGCAGCTTCAGTAATGTTCTGATTTCAGCCGAATGTTGTTAATCCAGTAAATCTGCCATTCCACACCTGTGAGGTTGTTGCATTATTTTTAGTGTTTCCACATATTTCAATCCTATTGTTGTAATTGATTTGATTCTCACAAATCCAGGAAAAGGGGGGGCCACTAATATGGATTTTTGGGTGCCTTAACTTTAATTTTTTTGTGTCTGACTTAATAAATTTTGGCTTATACTATTGAATAGAGATGGTATATTCAAGGCGAAGTTTTATTAAATTTTTGAGACACTGTTTTTACCCTGTTGTTTACAAGATAATGGGGCAATTACACATAGGACATAAAATTTGTTTTGAAAAGTGGTAGGATGGGAAGATATTTTAGTGGACTTTATTTAGCTATTAAGATTAAAACATTTACTGGAAGCAGTTTTCTTAAGGGAAACTTCTATTGCAGTGTTAAATTTCAAAATAGCAAGATGGTATTGATGCATAGAAAGTAGTCCTGTATTAAGTCTCATGTTCAGCCAGCATTCTCCAGCCTCTAAAAATCCATTCAGCCCACACCACCTTTGACTTGGAGAAGACATTTCTGTGTGCATGAGGGCTTGGAGGTGGAGTTGGAGCTGTAGCTTTTTACTGCATCTATTTCTAACTGTGTCAAGGGCCACAAGCTGCTGCCCTCATGCCCTTGTGGTCCAGTAGGGGCTGGGAAAAAAGGATGTTACTGTATTGTTTTGTGCCAGTAAAAATCTCAGCTCATCAGCTGGCTGGTTGTCAGTTTACTGTCTGCAAGTTATGATGGTTAAGTGAGCTGCATGTGAAATTAAGATATAACCCAAATTTAACAAGTCTGTTGTTCTAAGACTATAATGGTAATGAAAGTAATAAATGTGTGAAAATGTGGAAATTCTTTTCCTGAGGCAGACTTCCTCTTTTGGCTCTTCTCACCTCAGTAACATCAGCTGCACTGGCCGAGGAGAGTGTTTTGATGAATGTCTTTTCCGTTTGCATTTAGGAAGGTACAGGATGTGCCATTGCTGCCCTCTTTGGACTATGAGAAGCTGAAGAAAGATTTGCTTACAGGGAGTGATCGCCTCAAGGCCCTCTTACTGCAGGCTCTGCGCTGGGTAAGGTCAGGGCTCTGCAGGCATCCACAACGAAGATCCATTTGGCAAATGAGGTGGTTGTTCTGGTGATGAGTTCAACATCACAGGCAATTCCCTGTTGGTGAAGCTTGCTGAGGCTGTTGAGATGATGAAGGTAGCCCAGGCAGGAGGTGTCTCTTTGTAGTGTAGCAGTGTCCTTCTCATCTGAGGAGAGACATTCCTCCCATGAGGAATTCCCAGATTTCTGAGATGCTCAGTGGAAATAATTCCTGATGTGCTTTCAAATAAACTGTTGGTTTAAGCAGTTCTTTTTTCCATATATCCTTTTGGTTTACATTTATATAAATACTGCTCTATCCAAGACATACTTGAGTCAAATCAGCAATTTTCCTTTATAATCGAGGTATTTTACAGGAACCTACCTTTTGGTTGACTAGGGTCATATAATGACATTTCAGGAAAATTACAGGTGACAACAGGAAGTTGCATTTTCCTGCTGGAAAGGAAGCTGATGTGTTCAAAGTGACTGTCATGAAAGATGATAGTGGAATTCTAATCAAGTTTCAGTGTCCGTTTTCACATAAAAAGCAATCTGTTCTGATCAGAGTTACTTCTAGCCCATTGCTCTGTATCAGATGCTTAAGAAAAGCACCACATCTGTAACTATTAGAAGGGGTTTTTAACTTTATGGGAAGTAATTCTGTACCCTTCCTGCATGGACAATGATGACAGCTCCCAAGTAACAGTTTTGTAATGGATCACAGAGCTGAGGTCAGGTCAGTTCATTTCATCTCTTTCCCTTAGGTCACAGAGGTTGAATTACTTCTCATCATGGAAGTTTCTCAGCTACAGAGTATCACCACCTTAAAATCTCCAAGGGTCATCAGTCCATAGTTTCGGTTTTTTGTGGGTTTTTTTTACTTGTTTATTTATGCTGTTATTTATTTTAGCGCTTGACAACATCATATCCTGGAGAACAGAGAGACACTATCATGCAAGCCTACATCAGTAATGACCTCCTGGATTGCCACAGCAGCTGTCAGGTCAGCTGAAACTGAGAGTTGTCAGTTGTCCAACTTCTGGGTGATACTGTTCATTTGTGTCTATGAAGTGATGATCATAAAATTTTATTGCTCTTTGGAAGGGGAGAAGAAAGTAATGGTAGTTGTGCCAAAATCAGGTGATAGATTTAGCTTCTACATCCCAGTCTTTAAAAGCTGATGGCAAAGCTTTGCATTACAAGAGCTCTTAGTGTAGACACAGTTCTTGTAGACAAAGAGAAGTTTATCCCCTCCCTGTGCTTCACTTCTGTGAGTTGAACCGATGCCCGAGGCCCTTTACATCTTGCTTATCAGATCCAGTGTCTCTTTTTGAGTGATTATGTATTGTTTAGTAATTCACTCAATTCATTTCACTGATCTAAGATAAGAACTAAATTAGGACTTCAGTCCCAATGCCGATATGGAATGTGTCATTGTGCACCTCCAATAGCGTGGTCAACCACATTTCTGTGATTTTGAGGTGGATTAGCACTTGTCTTTAGAAAGGGTAATTGCTGATGTGTTGATTTTGAAAAGTTGTTTCAGTCCCTGATAACCCAGTACCTTGCTAAGAAAAGCACAACTTTTTTAATTGGTTGTAGTGACTTTTGTGCATAATTGAGTTCCCAGGGGTTCGAGTCACTAAGCCTATGTGGTTTTATTGTGGCTTCATTGCCTTTGCGGAAGTCACTTGTACCGCTAGGAAACAAAGGATTGTTAAATCAACCATCAGTTTTTCTCCCTCTAAATTTCTGTAAGAGGAAAGTTATATGTAAAGCCTGAAATAAAACAGAAATAATTGCAATGTGGTGGTGTTGATAAATTACTGAGCTGCTTCCCATGCTGTTTGTCCTCAAAGAAAAGCATTCCTGTTCAGGTAATATTACTGCACTTAAGTTCATCAACAAAACTAAGTCATTTGGTTTGTGTGGTTTTTTTGTCACTGACTGAATATTAATTTTAGCTTCCAGCCTTAACTGGACTGTGATGGCTCATTATAACTTTCACTGTACACCACAGAGTTTAATGGTGTTTTGACAGACTCGGCTGAGAAGCTGTAATTTGCCTATTTGTTCATTTTCCATCTCTCCTTCAGCCCTCTGCCAATAAAAAAGAAATTGTACATCATTGACAACTCAATATACATTCAAAGGGTTTTTTTGCTGTGTAAGTTTAAATTAAGCTTTTAAAACACTATAGAAGACTAACTTTTTGTGTTTTCCTTCATTGCGGTTTATTAACATTTGCTTTGTTTTTCAGAGAAGTGTCCTCCAATTATTATATTCTAAGAGTGAGGTAGTCAGACAGTATATGGCAAGGCTCATCAATGCTTTTGCTTCACTGATAGAAGGTAAAAGATTCACTGCAAAACATAAGATAGCATTTTCATATATTGCTGTCTTAGTGGTGCTTCACAAGTGCATGTTAGTGCATGTGGAAATTTAGAGCCTTATTTGCACCCTTTTTCTGGGGATTCACTACCTTTTGTTACATGCATTCAAAACAACTTTTCAGTATCTGGCAAGTTTTCATTTTGACACTGTATATTCAGTATTTCTGACTTGGTTTTGTGATCTGTGTGGGAACTTACTGAGGTACCGCCTTTAATACAGTCTTAAGTCTCTCCATGAGGGTTGAAGAGAAAAATCCCCATTAATTAGGGGTCCTGTGGGCAGACCTGCTACCAGGCTCTGCAATAGTAGCTACTGTTGCTCCTGCAATTTCCTGGTCCTCACTTGAAGAAATTTTTGTGCATCGCTGCGAACAATCCAGATGCACATACATCCAGCTTTGTATCTCTGCCTGTCCCAAATTAGCTCTTGGTTTTCTGCTATTTTTGGACCTAAGTATTGCTAGGTGCTGAAATCTCATTTGAAGTCAGTAGCAGGAGGGCGCCTGACTTTCCCAAGCTCCTTGGACATTTCTGTTCTTTTTCTTGATTGTACAAAACTGATAGATCAGAAAGCATGTACTCAAAGTGGATTCTGTGTGGTACTGATTTGGTAAGTGTGGACCTCTGGTACCCCAAGTGTCTGATTGAATGAAACTGGTCTGCTAAACAACTTTATGCAGTTTTGTTGGGATCTTAGCACAAGATTGTAGCTTGTCAAGAGGAAACTGAGGTCTATCCTGCTTACTTTTCCAAAGAGAGGGAGGTTTTCTGTCATAGCTGCTATCTCAGCATCTGTTCTTTCATCGCTTTTTGCACCAGGTCGTGCCTACCTTTCTCAGAACCCAACATTGCTGCAAATGCTGGAGGACAGACTGAAAGCTGAAGACAAGGATTCCCTTACATGGGAGAATGTTCTGGGGGCTCTGCAGAAATTCAGCCTCAGGTGATGAAAGCACAGCGTGTGGTGGTGACAGCCAGAGAGGAAATGCAGGCTAGTTAGGCTCTGTTCAGGGAGGAAAGAAGAGCACTTGATTTTCTCATAACAATCATCAGAGCCCCTGATGGCTGATGAAAGCAATGTCACTTATTATGAAGGAGAACTCAGTTTTGCTGACTGAATTAACCTGACTTCCTACCAGCTGTCAAGGCTCAAGTGAATGTACATCTCCTGCCACAGCCTGTCTGCTTTGTGTGTATTCTTTAACTGAAGAAAGTGAAAATCTTCATGTAGAAAGCTCTGACGATCCTACATCAGAAAAAAGAGAGTTGTGTTACATTCCAAAGCGTAAGGTTTTCATTATCCTTTCTGCAAACATTTTTCAGGGATTTCATCTTTATCCTGTTGACCCTGTATCCTGGAACTGTCTATGCATGGGCTGTCTTGTTTCTTACTTTCGCATTAGCAGTCCGACTCAAATGCCCACCACAAAAGAAATTTGCAAAGGCAATAAAGGGAATGCTCTATTTATCAAATAAATATGATCTTAGGAACTCTGTTTTCACGGCAGTCAGGAGGAATACTGAAAATTTGGAAGTTTTTTATTTCTTAAAAAGTAACAATCTTACAGAAAGTTAATTCCAGATACTTGGTATAAGGGAAACTTTTTTAATATGTGATCAGATGCTCCCTTGTTTTGCTTAGTCCATGCCATAGACCTGCTGCAATATCCAGCACTAAGAAACATATGAGCTTTCAGGACCAAAGCCAGGAAAGCACCTGCATTGATCTTTGCAATTTAAATATAATGCCTCTTGGAAATAATGTTATTAAAAATGCTGTTCTTCAGTAAGACTTTTCTACCAGTATATACTTCTTTTTTTTGTATTGTAAAGCGCGGAATTTCTAATGAAGGTCACAGTTGGCCACCTGGCACTTTATTCAGCATAGTCTTTGAGGGCAATTACAAGTTGAGTCAAAACAGCATGAGATTTAAGAATCTCCAAAGAAAAGTGCAAATATATTCAAGCAAAAAAACTCGTTTCTCAAATCAACAGTACAAAAGTGCTACAGTGCTATGGCTACCTATGACAGAAGAAGTAATTAATTTGTTTTATGGATCTGTTGTGTGTAGCTGGCTCTTTAAATCAATTTTAAAAGACAATTGAAAATGTCATTTTAGCTGGAGTAAGAAGCCTTAGAAAACAATGAAGAAACCTACCTCAGCCGTTCACAGGTTTAAAAAGAACAAAATAAAACAAAAGAAAAAACCCCACAGATCTATCCAACGTTTTAGTCCTCTAACCATGTGGGAATCTGCATCTTCCATTTCTTCAGGCTTTGTTAATTACTCAGTTTAGTGATTCTGCCAAAATAGGTGTAGGTTAGGGATTTTTTTTTTTGGTAGGCTAGTGTGTTTTTAATGTGCTTTTTTTTGGCTATAAATGTATTTGAAAGCTGTTTATGTTGTGGTCTGACATTTGTGATTTGTGATCTGCTTTTGTTTTTTAATCCTAGGCGTACACTGCAGTCAGCAATGATCAAAGATGGGCTCATTTTCTGGCTGGTTGATGTTCTAATAGACCCGGATTGCCTGTCTGATTACAACCTGGAGTATTGTGCTGCCTTGCTCATGAATCTTTGTCTCCGGAGTGCAGGTGTCTTACATTTTGAATTACAACCTTATTCCAAGAAATAGATAGGGAAGCTTGTGAATCTTTTTCTCCTGTTTTACCAGGATTCTTTCAAGTGACTACAATCAGCAGCAGGGACCACAACCAGAGATATTTGTGTTATAACTAATGCTTTTGAGCACATCTCTTTTCCCAAGAATTCCAATTATGGGACCTTAGCGTCATCAAATTTTAAAGAATTAAGCAAAGAAATAAGCAATGGCACCCTATAAGATTCGATAATTTTTCATGTGAATGCTGCCATTGCTACATTCCAGGCCCACTTTTCAAAGGACATTTTGTGTCCACTTACTGACTCTGTGTAAAAGATTTCTTTGTAAACACAAAGAACTGGGTTGAGGAGTAATGGCGAGGAGGTTAATTTTCACCTTGCCTTCACTTCTACAATGCAGAGATTTCCCCCAAGAAAATAAGATCCTGTTTGTGACCAAGAAACTTAAAAAAAGCTTAAATTAAATTTCCTTTTAAAAAAGAAAGTAAGGTAAGGGTGAAAAATTGTCTGCTTCTTGTAAGCAAAGAATGCCTTTGTTAAATTTTTAAATCCCCTTGTGTTGCATCCTGTCCAAGACTACAGCTGCATGAATCCAGAGTAACTTCACTGATTTCAGCTCAGTTATGCTGAGCAGCATTTGTCAGGAACAAGAAACAGTATTGCTCTGTGCAAACTATATTTAATAGTGATTCTAAAAAATAAGAAAGAAACTTGCTCTGATCTATTCTATTTTTCAAGTGTATTTATGTGTTCTGCCTTTGCAGGGAAGAAACTATGTGCAAGTATCCCAAACCACATGCTCAGAGTTCTTTCTGGTCTTCTTGACAATGAGAATCCTAAGGTATTTGTATAGCAAACTTTGGGTTAATGAAAAGGTGGAAAGAAAAATTAAAAACAGAAAGGGAAAAATGTAAAAAGTAAATTGGTTTTGTTTCCTTAGACCCTCCTGTAATTAAGTTGCATGAATTTTTCCTAAAATTCACAAATGCGCAATTTTATTTTGTTGAGCAGAGGTTTCTCTAGACAGAAGCATGCCTTCCTTTAATAAATGTTGGCAGCAAAGATTGGAAGCTTTTGGATGCAGCTACCATGCAGTCCATGTGCCTTGACTGCAGTTTCTGATGCTGCTTAAATGTCATGCACCAAATCCCCTCCAGCTTAACTCGTTCATGAGATGAGCAATGTGTTGTGTAAACCTATTGTACAAAACATCAGGTGCAGGGGAACACATTTGCTGTATTTTTAAGGAATGCTATAAGAAAGTAGTAAACTTGTGACATTAAAACCCTAATATCTTTTTATATTCCACTTCATTTGACCTGTCACTTTAACCTTTTGTGGTTCCTTTCTTTTGTCTCAGGGCATACTTTCATCTTAGATGTTAAATTGAACTACCTCAAAGGAAAATGCTAAAAGTTATTTGTTATTTCTACCTGATACTAGTCAGCACATCTGATAACTCTGTCTGATGTATAAAGCATTGCTTCAGCTGTCCCTGCAGAGGGGCATTTCTTTTAACCATGGAGTAAAATTTAAGGCAGAAAGAAATGCAGACAAATATTGTACAAAGCTGAATTCATAGAGGCGGAATTTTAATGAGGATATTCTAGGATAATTCCACGATGATTGTGCAAGGTGTTTGGAGACTTCTAATAAAAATGAAATATAAATTCTGGGGCCTTGTTTTTATGTGCAGTGACTGTATCATCAAGGGGTTTTGTTTATAACTTAAACTGAAAATAGAGAATAGACTTCAACAAAGTGTTTTGTCCTCATGTTATGAATTCATTAGAAAATGTGGATCAGTTCTTCACTAGCACTGTTCTATTCATTTTAACATACCTTTATTGGATTCTTTCGCTGCCTTTGTGTTGTGAATGATGAAAGTTTAAGACAATACATACTAATACAAGATAAAATACCGACCCCTAGACTGAAATACATAGAAAACGTTACCATGTTGTTAAAGTCTGTGCCTTAAAATTACTTAGAAATTTCTCTTACAGGGTGTGTTCTCACAATGTACTTTGCACTTACTTTGGCAGAAGTTCTATTATTGAAGTCAAAAGTAGAATACAGTGCTCTTGAGTGTGAGGACAGCTTCCTGAGAAGCTATGGAATCTTTGTGTAAATCCCAGTCCCTTCCCTTCCCTGTCTTCCCCTGCTCCCAAGCCTGATCATTGTTCACCTTTCCAAAGGTACAGACAGGATGACTGAAAATCTTAGTGCTTCAAAAGTAACTAGCCATTAGAAAGGGTCAGATAAGTGCTGGTAAAACTAGTTTGACAGATCTGGTGGCTTTCACTAGCCATAATTCAGAACTTTTGTGCTAGCAGGTTTCCTGCTTCTCCTGAGGGACTGAGAGGCAACAGAGAGGATGTTTGAAGCTGTTTTGGCTTTATCATCCTGCCTAAGGCTACAATGCTTGAAGCCTGTCTTGAGTTCATGCTGGCAAGGTCTTTTTCCTGTTCTTTGTCCTGTGTTTTGTACTGTATTAGTGTTTGTCAGAAAGTAACCTTCTTTTTCTGGTTTTCTCTCTTTCTTTTCCTTATTTTTTTTTTTTTTCTTTTTCTTATGGTTAGGTCAATTTACAAGAATACATTATCAGAAGCAGGGGGGCTGTTTGGGAAATTGGCATGCAGCATACTGGGTTAGATCTACCATATCACAGTGTATTTGCATCCTAAAAGTTCTCTGCTTCTCATGTGAGAATTTTTGCAAGTCTGGTCTAGCCAATCTTATATTTTGCTGATAGTCAACTGGGATGAATGCAAGAGGTTTTTTAGTTCATGGTATTTCTATTTCTTTCTCTTAGGTCCAGTCATATGTGAATGGGGTACTGTACAGTATTCTGGCCATCCCTTCTGTCCGAGAAGAAGCCAAAGAAATGGTAAGTGCTGCTTTACATAGCATGAAAATCAGCACCTCTGCCAGAGTTGCCCAGACAGGGACCTGCTGAGCAGGGCACAGCAGGGCTGTGAGGTGAGAGCCAGGGCATTTTGAGAAGGGAATCCACAAGAGAGGCCCTTCCCCTTTGATCCTCAGGGAAGTATGAATTTATGTATCAAACACTTCTGCCATATTTTCAGGTTTTTTTCCAGGAGTGGAGCCCCAGTAGTGTGAAGGATTCTGTCTGAATTATAAATTAAAGGTGTTATTTTAGAATCGTGTGTCCTTCTAGCATTTTGTAGACAGAAGGTGCTTTCATCTCACCTGCTATTTTTTCCCCTTATGTAGCTCATTCTGCTACATAAGTACAGTGAGTAGCCTCTACAAGGAGTTGTTGCTGCTTTTCCTTCTGCCAGGTATAGACATGGTTTCAGAACAAGGAACTGATTTCCTGTGAAAATTAGTCTAGTGGTAACAACTATGTTTCATCTTCTGCGTTTGAGGACACTGCTCCTGGGATTACAGCATGTTTTTGTATCTTAGTTAAGATAGTTAGTTAAGAACTAACCCAGAGAGCTATGGAAACATAATTGTTGTCAGATGTTCTACCTCACAGAGGATTGGAAGTGATCTTAAAAGCCTAAAGACACAACATCAAGGCTGTAAGAAGCCATAAAGAGATAGACCAGGTTTAAAATCAGAGTTGGTTCTGCTTTTTGCTTTTCATTCTCTGAACCTTGCACTGTTGTCTCTGTGGATGCAAATTTTATCCTTTTCTGATGACCGTTGTGTACTGAATTCAGAAGGCAAAAGCAACAGATCGGTTGTAAAAATTTGCTGGTTATCATGGACATGTGTCCATTTAAGACTTGAAACAATCTGGAGAGTGTATTTCTTCTGTCTATGCAACACTTGGAGCTGGACACCGTGGTTTGCTTCACACTGCCTGTTTTTCCTGACAAAAAAAAAAAAAAAATAGGTATTTTAGCTAGCAGATCTCTGTCACTGTGGTCACATGAAATACTGAAATACTGATCTGCCAATGTTATCTGCTACATCCAGGGAATGGAAGAAATTCTGCGCTGCTTTATTAAGGAAAGAAATGAAGAGATGGTTCGACAGATGGAATTTGTTATCAAGCAACTCAATTCAGGTCAGGACACATGCAGCTATCACAGCCTTAAATCTTTCACAAAAGCCATAAAAAAGCTCATGTTTTTTTACTTGGCATTGGAACCCTCAAAGACTAACAATAGTGTGATGGTCTGAGAGAGGGTGAATAGTCAATGTGAGGATTTGAAAGTCATGTATTTGAAAATTTTCTTTATCTGGTAGTAATAAAGAAGAAATGAAAGGCTGAGTAAAGCACAATTTCAAAGTTTCAGGACCATAAATAAAATGACCTTGGCTGCTTTCTTTTATGCCAGTGGTCTGATCGTAATGAGAGACTGCTGCCAACTGCAAAAATGCAGTAGAAATTTGTAAAACAGGATTTAAGGACTAGGTCTGTCTGTGCTCATCTCTTGCTCTGTTGAAGTGTAGCTTTATGTGAAATGGCTTATCCTGGACAGGGAGCAGAGACCATCCTTTTCGGAGAGTATGTGGATGGGTCATAGGAGTTGTAGATGCTGTTAATACAGACTGAGAAGGCGGAATATTTATTCCATTTTCTGAAGAAAGAGAAAACAAATAATGAAAAGGAGATTAATTCTGGTTGTGTCTCTGTGTACAGTAAACATAGAACAAGTTGAACCGCTCTCTTTGGCATTTGGATAGAGAACACAGCCTGTCTTACAATTCTAGCTTATAAAAGAACAAATAAAGTATTTAAGCACTGTATATCCACTATACAATATTTGTTCTTCAAGGTTATAGAACCACTCATCTATCTGAAAATGTCATCTTTTGTCTGAATTATTGATGAGTGCAAGTTGTGTTTTCAGTTTTCCAGCATAAGCCTGGACACCTTTTTCCTGAGGAAATAATTTTGTCCAAAAGTTAAAATTAGTATTCTGTATGAGTACTAACTTTTTATGTACAAAAGCAGTATAATATTAAAGTATTTGTAGGGAGAAGTAGAGTCTCTTATTTAAAAATATTTGAAAAATAGACTGACTTGCACGTGCACACACTTCCATTCAAGTCTTGTCAGTAAATACTGTAACACGTCACCATGGGTTTTAGGAGAAAGTAACTATTCCACAGTGTTTCTATTTCTGCCATTTTCCAAAATATGAATTGATTTCTAGAATGCTTATAGGATCAAATTATTCCATTGTTGTCCTGAAAAGGTCATGTCTGTATGAGAAGCAGGTTAAATTTTGCTCCTGTAAAAGTGAGGTAATAATGAGATTCTGTTAAGTTGTACATGTGCAACTTAACTGACACCATTTTGTTTTGCTTCTTTCTAGAAGAGCCATTCAATGATAATATTGTGTCTGATGATGAGGAGGAAGAGGCGTATGAGGAAGTAAGTAAATGATTTCTAAGAGCTTTTAGAAAAATCCTTAACTTTTTAGAAAGAAAATATTTGTGTCAATAAACCAGAAACCAGACTTCGGTTTTCTTGTGGGTTTTGCTTTTTAATTATTCTTGCATTAACAGGAAAATTGGATCTGTTTCCATTACCTTTTCTTCATTGGAAGTTCTGCTCTTTTATTTTGGCAACTGTCCACCTCTGTGATAATTAAAGGATTATAGCTTAACATAAGTGAAGAGACGAGGAGTTACTTTAGCAGTAGAAATCTTGCTTTCAAGCAGACCTGTTGGGTGCAGTTAAAAAAAAAGTATATTACCAGAATAGTTTATAAACAGGTTGTCATTTTTCTTAATGTATTATCTATTCAGGTGTAACTTTATTTGCTGTTTAAAAAATTGAAATATATTTAAGAAATTGCTGCAATGTAAGAAAGGGCAACAGTTATTACAAATAAGAAATAAGTTCCATGAGAAAATAAAATAAAATAAGCATGAAAAACTATATCATAGTAAATATAAGCTGATTAGCCTTGTATTTTCTTCTCTGCTAATAAACGCATTTTATACCAGTATTTCAACATCTTTTAAGAAGCGGTCTTCATAGAGCCATGGGTGAACACAACACAACATACTGGATTACCTAAATTAACAATCAAAGGAAAATGTAAATCATGTGAGGGAAATGTTATACCCAGACTTCACTGGTGGTGTTGCCATTTCTGCATTGCCATAAGTGCACAGTGAAGGCTTGAAAATACAGTGTCAGCAGTTGTGCGGGAGTTTTATCTTAAGGAAATCTACCCCACTGCATTTTTATTTTATTGAGAAACCTTGCTTGAGAAATTTAAAAGAACAGCTATGATAAATGTATTGGAAACAGTATTTGTGCATACTTAGGTGTGGGTATGTGTGCATGTACATTCATAGCATGTGTTTTGCCTGAAGAAGTCAGTGACATGGAGAGTGAGTGAACTGCAAAATTACCTTGTATTAGAAGTGTTACTGCAGAACAGATTCACTGAAAACCATGCTTTTAGACAAAATATAAGCTTTTTGTCCTGAACCCATAAAGAATAAGACAGATAAAATTTAGTCAATTGTGTCCATGTTCTAGTAACTCATTGCACATTAATGGGTATGACAGTGACTGGGGAAAACCAAGTCTAAAATTTGTCTTATTACTGCAGCGTGGCAGAATCATTTTCTAGGACTTGTTTTTCTGTTCTGAGAGCAGATACAAATGCAAGTATTCTGACTGTAACAGGTGTGGTGTGCTCTCAGCTGCTGTGGGGTGCAGCCCCATGCAGGATCCAGCCTTTGCCTGACAGTGTCTGGGGAACCCTTGCTCTGGTTGCATTATTTATCCAGTTTTTGTGTTGTGTTGTGTATACCTTTTGTGTTGTGGCACAATAGGTGGTGAACTAATAATCCCTCTGCCTAAAGTTACAGCTATGTAGAAATTCTAAGTTTAGAGCTACAAATAAGTTTTATTTAACAATCAGTGCTCCCCTTTTTATTCTAAGGGAATACAATAGACTTTTTTTTTTTCTTAGAGGATTAGATTTTTGTAATTGTTTCACCTCCTGCAGTCCTGAAGTTAGTTTTTTATAATCTTTCCACTCCTTCGACTGAAAATCAATGCTTGTGGTGCAAGATGGGTCTCCTGGAGATTAACCATTAAAAAACTTCCCTTTGCTTAAAGTGCTGCTTAACACCTTTTAACAGACGTTTCAAGGCTTTGAGTGCTTTCGGTGTATGGTGAGAATCCAAGGTGATAATACCTTTGCTTGAGCTTCAGTATACTTTTTTAAAGGATAGTGTGTTTTGTTGTGAAAACACGTAGATAAGGAGCTCCTTCCTTAAAGTTTGAATTGCATGATAATGTTGAACACTTCCATCACTTTACCTGTTCCTAGGAGTGAAAGGAAGGTGAGTTCTCCTGTTAAGTCATACCTCCTAGATAAGTTGCTGCTGCTTACAATCCCAGCAAAGGCTCTAGGTCAAATCCTTTTGAAATATATTTTTGCCACTGGACCATCATGTGATTAAAATGGACTTCTGGCATTTCTTATTATTTGACTCAAAAAATAACAGTAGGCTTTTGAAACAGACAAGTGTCCAATTCCAGTATTTCATTAGCTTTGCCATTATGTTAAAAAGAAAAGCCAAGTTTGAAACTGTTTTTAGTGTAATATTAATTGCAACACACTCTGAATCCTTATTGCTGCTGGGAACTCTAATTCTGTTCTGCTACAAGGATGTCTGGTTTCTTAGTACCTCAGTTTAGAAAATATAGTTTACAAATATCATGGCAGTAATGCATAATGTTGTTTCTTTGTTAAATAAACAAAGATTTGTTGACTCACTACCTCAATGCTTGGAACTCTTGTATTTTGGAATTGCAGTGAGTTATGGTTCTCAGTGATGTTCTGTGATAACATCTGATGTTGTGATCTGGCAACAGAAAGTTTTGGAAAATTTCATACAAAGTCTTGCTTTTACTTAACTTTTAAACTACTACGGACTGAATACATTTCAGCATATGTCCATATATTGCCAGTTTTGATGATTTAGTAACACGCTTTCAGACTGCTTACTGATGTTAGAATTTGTTGCTTTATTTATATATACCTTTGCAGCTTAAGAAACAACAAAAAGACTCTCCTGCGGCTTTGATTTGCAGGTTTTGCTCCAGCTTTAATTGTTTACAAGAGCAAGCAAATGTTCCCAATGCTGTTCCTATTACCTTTCATGGGGTTTTTTTGCTTTTATCTGTGTTTAATTTAGAGTTGGTGAATTCTCTCCTGGCTTTGAGCCGGTCTTGTGGTAATGACTACTTTCTCCTAAACACTGTGGCCAAGACGAAGCTGTGCCTGTTAAAAGAAATTTCTGGGATTTCTAGGGGCATCATATGTTCAGAAATTTAAGATTCTGTACCATGTGATGCTGGAACATATAACAATATTAAAAATGTCTGTGTGTGCACTGTTACTCAGAAATAAATTGGCTTTTGTGTTTGTCTGGTAAGCTTTAAATTAACTGGTGAGAACTTAGGATACACTGGCTCCTGGAGTACATACCCAGCCTTGAGATGTCAGCCTTCTGGGATCTGTTGACACCCACAGTCACAGTGTGTGTTTCCTGGTGCTCAATATTCTCTTGACTGATATGTTAAATACTAACCTAATTTATCTTCAGTATTTGATCTTTGCGTTCGCTTTTTATTTGACTTGGACCATCTTGAAAAGCTGCTTGTAAAAGTGAATATGTGATAGTGTAGCTCTGATTCAAAAGTTTAGTTAAAAGCTGGAGCTGTGTGAGGGAGCTGTACAGTGATAATTTATCAGACACCCTCTGATCTGCTGTCACTCAGCACCTGGCAATAAAATCAGAGAGCTGCCGTGTGAAAATACACTTCAGCCCCAGAGTGCATCAAAAGAAAGAGCTTAATCACAGGGCTTCAAGCCATTACATTAACGGGCTTTGCTGCCAGCATCTGCTACAGCCTGTGAGCAGTGGGAACAGGGCACCAATTGTGTTATTTCAGCAGTGGAGTGATGGCACATCTGGCCAAGTCCTTCTTTTGTACAAGGAGGCGGAGGGGGAAACTTTCAGGCTTGGTTACCTGGTAGGTTAAATAATGTCAGGGAGCAGGATTGGCTGCATTAACAAACCATGGAAAAAGAAACCCCCTCAGACCTATTTATAGAGCTTATCTTTGCAACTTTCTCCTCTCCGCACCATCAAAATACAGTATATTGTGGACTTTGGAGTGTTGTTTCTTGGTGGGATGCAAGGGGTGGTGCGTTGTTTTTTGCTTGATACAGATGATTGTTGCCTAGTCTACAAGTGTTTATCCTTTCACCATCATCTGGGTTATTTTTCACATATACCCAGCTTTCCAGGTAATTAAGAGCTGATTGTGACTATTTAAAACTGAGTCTAAATCTCACTAAAGTGAAACTGCTTTTCATTTTCTTCATGCTCTGGAGTTCATCAGAGTCCAGTGGCCATTGTTTTTAATGGGGTTTATGCCAGGCTCGCTACATAATAACTAAGCAATATACCTTTTTAGAATTATTCCTTTTTCTCATTTACTGTTTGTGACAGTCATTTACATTTGCTGTCACAACAGGTTTCAAAAGCAAAGAACATTTTCTTCATCTGGAGTGGATCTGTCTTAGGATATCCTGTGCAGGACAGAAGACAATTCTTTTTAGTAGCAAAACACAAGCAAAAATACTGTTTTGTTCTTTTACTACCGTTTTTGGTTTGCTGGAGGAATCCCTCAAACTTCAAAATTTCCTGTCTTTTTCGAGCTGTAGAAGCTGCAGAGCTTCCATGAAAGATGAATCACCCATAGCTGTTCTAGAAATAGGCACAGGAGAGTGAATTCTTGGTAGTTTTTACTTGAAGTTGGTTACAATTGGGTTTGTGGAATAAAATCAACAGAGGGTTGTTGCATGATATTTTTATCCTGAAATGCTGATTCCAAGCTTTTTGTACTAGCCCCATATTACAAGCTTTAAAGCTTCCTTGCACACCTGAGTTTCTTGTTGCCTTGCAGGAGGACAGTGACGTCCTGGAGCCTGATCTGGACAAAGATGAGGTTTTGCTGCCTCAGGTGGGGGAGCTTTCAGGAGAGAAGCTGCTAACAACCGAGTACTTGGGAGTGAGTACCACTCCTTAGAATCTTGAAAAAAATTAATTTCCTGGGTTAAGTGTTTTATTTCAGTAGTTTCACCACTTTCTTCAATTTGTTGCTTGAAGAGGCAGGTGCTACCTGCAGAGCAGTCTGAATCTTTCAGTCTGTGTGACTGATTGCTGTTCAGGAGAAGCAGAACCAATGTGAGAAAGGAGCTACTGCTTCACAGGGGGTGGTCAGGCTGTGGCTTAATAATAAGCTACAGGCAGCCTTAGGGTTCTAGTGCTACACCAGTGACTCTGTGAGCACACAAAGCAAAGTGCTGAGCAGGTTAATAATGGAACATTCTGCTGGTCTGAAATTATTTTAGAAAAAAGGAAAGTTGAAAAGTCAACTGCTCCTGCAGGCGTTGTGCCGGATCAAGTATTGTCTGCCTTACTTCAAGCAGCAAAAAGCTATTAAGTAAAATAGCGTAAAGTTTGTATGAATGCCATTTAGTGTGCTGTAACTAATTTGAGATATTCAGAGGGCTGGAGCACCTCTACTGTGAAAACAGGCTTAGAGAGTGGTGTTACTCTGCCAGAAGAGAAGAGAAGGCCTCAGGGAGACCTTATTGTGGGCTTTCAGTCCTAAAAGGGCCTACAAGAAAGCTGGAGAGGAGCTTTTTCACAAGAACAGATAGTGATAGGACAAGGAGGAATGGCTTCACACTGAAATAGAGTAGGTAAGATTAGATAAAAGAAAAAAATTCTTCCCTGTGAGGGTGGTGAGGCTCTGGCAATGGTTGCCTAGAGAAGCTGTGGCAGCCTCATCTCTAGAAGTGTTTCAGGCCAGGTTGGATGAGGCTTTGAGGAACCTGATGTAGTGAAAGGCATGCCTGCCCATGGCAGGGAGGTTAGAACTGGATGGTTTTTATGAACCTTTCCAACCCATTCAGTTAGAAATAGATGGCTTTTGGATTCGAGAGTCCTGAATCCTGATGATGGAAAAATGACCCAGGAGGTATCATGAAAGAGCCTTCAGTGATTCCAAGCAGTTTTATCCAGTGATACTAGAAAGCAATTTAGTTTCTGCTGCAATGCTTCTACAGAATTTTCTTTATGGCTTCAAATACCTGTTTTTTCACTGCATTATTTTTTTTTCTTCATTTCCGTGTATCAGATCATGACTCACACTCCAAAAACTAAGAAGAAGCAATTTGCTGGTATCCATCAGAGTATAGATGAGCCTCTCAGAGACCAGTGACACCAGGTTATCACAGAACTGCATATCTAATGTAAGTCCAAAGAAATAAAACCAGGTTGGATTTTTTTAAGCTCTTTTAAAAATAACAACAACAAAAAAAAGAAACCCATAACAGTACCCCATAACTAAACCTTCCCTGTCGAAAACTGCATTGCCATTGTCATTCATTATGGATAATTTTAAAAAAAGGAGCGGAACATTGGAAGCAGAGAAAGGTCCATTGGCTGAGGTCACTTTCTCAGAATAATTGAATAAATATTTACTGATCAGGTTGATTTAAATTTGTATTATATCCCACACGTTCTTCCATCTTCTTGTAATATGCTCCACTGGAAAGTTGCACCAAACATTTACAAGGCCTGGGATCTTCCACTTCACAATCAACAAAGCATATTGCTCTGGGGAGGTTTGTTAGATGACAGATAAAAAAGAAAATGGGCAAGATAGAAATCTTGTTCTGTTGGGTTTCCCTGGTTTGGAAGAAATACATTTTCCAGCAGAAGTGTGTGTGACACTTTGCTTTTGGTGTGATTTGGGTCAGAGTAGAGGGCTTATTGTAAATGGACTAAAGGAGTCTTACCACATAGATCTCCTTGAATATTTTCTGCCTTCTTTTAGAACAAGTATATCTTAATTTCTGAGATGAGATTTGTCCTGTTCACTGTCTTGACTGAGAAGGCAGAATACCAATGAGATCCCAAATTTAAATTATTTTTTAACTTTCAGTTTCATAGTTTTGGATTTGATCAAGTCCAGGTAGATGTGATACAGCCATGTTTATTGTGAGGATTTAATATTTTCATTTCTGGGATACTTAATCTGAGAGACTACAAGACTAACAAAGTATGATAATAGTATTCAAGGCTCACAGGGTTCATATAGGTAAATATGTTAAAATGAATGGGTAACCTGGAACACAACATTGTAGTAAAATTACAGGTGGTTCTTTGAACATAGCAGTCCTGAAGATTGTCACATGTCTTCCCTCTGCCACTCTTTGCTTTCCTGTTCATATTTTCTATTTCTTAAAATACTTTTTCTCCTCATTTTATTATGGAAAATGGGTACAGAAGACAGCGAGGAGTGATACAGGCTGTAGTTGCACAGGTGTAAGTGACTCTGGGTGAAGTCTGTTGTTTTGGACAAGGAGTGGTCACAAGTTTATCTTGCCTCCTCCTGTCTCATGCTGGAATTGGCATTCCTACAAGCAGGTGACCTGACTGGGAGCCCTCCCGAGTTATCCAAATATATCTTTTTTGGCAGGTGTACCATTCTTATGGGGATTATATGTATTAGGTTACCAGGGCTGGGAACAGACAAGTGGAAGTGTAGCATACCAGATCTGGGCATGGACAAAGCTTCAGAAGACATTATTTTTTAAAAAAGCAATATAAAGGAAACACAGAAACTTCCCAAGCAGAAGAATTTTTTACTATCATGTGGCAGAATTTGCCTTGCAATCTTAATTTTTCTTCTGAGTACTGACCTGGATAAATGGCATCTTTTTGACCATGGCATCTACTTTGTCTGCCTGGTATTGCCTAAATGTGAATTTAGTGTTTTGACTTTGTGTCCTTTCTTACAGTGGCCAACTTTTTGTACCATCACAACATCCACACTTTTTGCAAGACCTCTCCCTGTATGTATTAAATGTGTGTGTTTGAGTGATAGAAAGCAGCAGTTAATTAACATATTAGCTCATATTAGTGAAATAGTAGTTATCTAATAATTTTCATGCAGTCCTCAAAAAGAACTGCAGGTCTTCAAAATCTAGACTGGTTAATCTATGCCTAAATATACATTGCCACTTTACTGTGGAGTCAGTGTTGGAGTTCAAGGTCCCACTTCCCCTGTGCAGTGTTTTACCCATGGTGGGCTTGGAGGTTTGGACTGATGCTGTGGAATTGGCTGTTAGGGCAGTGTTACAGTCTAGTTCGTAAAGTTACTAGAAATTGCTCTGCATTCCTCTAGAAACTAAGGTGCAAACGAGACCATATGCCAAAGTCAATAATGTACATTTTATTTGATATTAAATATGAGAGAGAGAGAGAGAAGGAAGAGAAAGAAGTAGAAAAGAGGTGGGGGTACAGAAAGAGAGTGACAGATTAAAGAAAGTGTCACCACTCCATGGATCCCAAGGATGATCCGCTGATCCTCTCCAGTTCTGGTCTTCTTGTTGGTGAGGGTGCCCCAAAAAGCACAGGATCCAATGGATTTATAAATGCTCAGGCCAGGTGAGAACGCCTGGGTACCTCCCCCTGGGGGGGCAGTTTGATACAGTCTCTTGCAGCAGACTCTGGGTCTGTGCCTCACTTTGCATCCTGTGCAGTCCTGTGGTGCAAGGCCTTAGGAACGAGTCTGAGAAGTGCTTTGGGGGTCTTTGGTGGATTAGGACACTGCCTCAGCTGCCTCCCACATCAGTGTCCTGTGGATGTGGCCTGTGGGGTTGGGCCAGTTTGTGTAAGGGAGGATGGGTGTTCAGTGCCTCTGACCAGAGGTTACACCCAAAACTGCCTCCCCACCTCGTTTTGGGGGGAGTCTGTGTAAACGTGGCCTCTCTGGGCTGTAGTCTCCCTCACCCCCAAACCCAGCCAGGGATGATTCTCTGCTGCATTTGGCTTTCTTGTGGATGTATTCCTTTCTCTCAGCCTTGTTTACTTTTCCCTAGACCCAAGATGATTGAACATAATGTCACCTTAATCTTATCTAGGTATCTTAACTCACAGTTCAGAGTTCCAGCCAGGCATCTTCAAGGAGAGGTGGGCTTCTGTGGTTGTAGCTTCTTTACACGGTTTTTGCTATAATGGAAAAACTTCTTCCTGGGGATGTTTAAGGCATGAACCATTTCAGGCCCAGACAGGCAGCCTTATGGCCTATTTAAAAAGGTTTTTTTCAGGAAGAAATCATCATTACCACTGGAGTGTCTGAGCACTACATTCTTGCTTTAAAAGTGGAGAGAAAACCAAGCTTGTGGAAATGAAATGTCTTTCCTCTGAGAAGTCAAAAAAATGGTGTCAAACCCATGGGAGTGGCTTTTATTTCCCAGTGTTACGTACTGCACTGCAATTTTTGCATCAGAAATAATCTCTGAAGTGATTGCTGCCTTTCTTTAGCACCATCTACCCAGGCAAGGTGTTCACTTCAGTGTCCAGGGATCCCAGAGTGGTGTGAGTCGTGTATTTTGGCACAACTTGAGTCCTCTCAGTTGTGTAGCTTGTACCTCTGTAAGATGCCTCCAGGCCACTGCAGGATACAAATTAAAACCACATTTCCATCATGCTGGTTCTGGTAGCTCTTGGTCTAAGAAAAGTGTTAGTTTGATGGTGTGAAGCAGCCTTTACAGATTGCCTCACTATGCAAACTACAGAGGAGAAATGTAAACAGCAGAAATCTAACACTGTGAAAATACATGGAAATTGATTTCCCTCCTGCTCTACCCTAATAGTAGAAATAATATGAGTGCTTGATGCTCCTGTGTTTTAAGCAGGAAAGAAGCAATATCACCTTGAATGAGAAGCTTGTCCTTTGTACCTGACTAATTTTTGTGAAGGAAACTGCAGTGAATAGAGGAACACATTTTTGAACTACATTTTGCAGCAAAAAAGGACAAGCTTTGATGGCTTTTATGCTGTTCTAATTTTAGTACAAATTTATTTACTAAAATAAGGAAATACTCGCTTGGAAATTATTGCAGGAGGAAGACAATAAAAGCTTAGCTGCCTTAATTAGAAAGCAATATCTGGACTGGATGTATTTTGTATTTTAAATCATTTAAGTGGCCTGTATCATATAAAATCTCATGAAAAAATGTTAGACACTTTTGCCCTGGATACAGCTTGTCTACCAGATACAATCCAGGACAGTTCATCTGAATTATCTGACGTCTTGTATTTAGCATAGTGGTTAAACTACATTAAATATTTTGTAAATGTTTCCATTCAAAATTGTGGTGAATATAACTTGTTTGAAGTTCTTCATGTGAGACTCAATGTAATGTATTCCATTTAAAAACATCATGAAAGCGGAAGCAGTTGATGAGATACTATAACATATCTCTTTGACTTGTTGGTTCATACCTCCAAAACGAGGGGGGGGTGAAGATCTTTAGTGCTGAATAGAAGTATTCACACAGAAAATTAATGCAGAATAGCCTCAGCACATGTAGCAGCCATTTCATGCTAATTTTTCTATGACTTCCCAGTTCAGACAAGGCTCTAGTTACTTCAGATGAATTGTCATGGGATCCCTGTATGGACAAACTCTTGCTGTATGGAGCTGAGGGAGTCAGGAAATACTGGAAAGCTGCCTTCCTTTTCTTTTTTTTTTCATTTTTCCCTCCTTCTTTAAAGACTCACTGGCTGAGATCACTCAAGGGGGCCTGAACTACTTAGTATTCTGCTAGCTATTTCCTTAGAATCTGATTTAACTGTGAAATCATTAACTGCCTCCTTGGACTGCATCCTTTTTACTAGAAATGTAGTTTAATTACCTTAACCTGATATTGGGCAGGGAAACTTTCCGTGTCTGCCAGCTTCTTTTCACACACTTTTCACCCCTCTCTCACTTCTGCTATGTTTTATTGCTTACTAGTGAGCAATTTTGTCCCTGTTCTGTCCTTCATCTGCTTCAGTTTCCCATTGATCCACTTCACTTGTGAAATCAAGAGTTCTATTTGTTGCCTGCTTTAAGTCTGTGTTGCATATTGCTCTTTAAAGTGAAATCCTTGTAATATTCAGAAGCAAATCTTAAATCCTTAAAAAAAGTAAGTGTGGAAGACCTCTCAGGCCCATTTCTACAGTCTTTTTCTTTAAGTGTCATGGTGGTATTTTGGGTCTTCAGACTGCAGGGAGTTATGGTTTCCTTTCCTCGGCTCTTTTATTGCAGTAGGAAAAAATGTTAATTTCAAATACGTCTGATGTCAGCTGCTTTGGGGGAGCTACAGTCAAGCAGTTAAATTACATCCTTAGTACTAGTTTGCAATACGAAATATAAAATAATTTCAGTGTGTACTATGTCATTACAGGGAATTAGAAGAAATTAGAATTTACTCTGATTACATTTTTTGTACTCTTAAGCATTCACCTTGCATTCTTGTTTCTCCTGCAGGCCAGAGAACGGTACCAATTCTTGTCACAATAGGGATGAGAAGCTGCAGTCTCCACCAAGTGGTCCTTCCTCCGTTTGTGGTGGGAGCCAGTCCAGCATTTCTGACTTCTGCATTTCCCCCTCATGTAAGGATGGCCTGGGGTTGTTGTTCCTAATGCTGACATCTTCCTTGGCTGGGGCAGGTGTAGGGAGCCAGGACTGTGCGTTGTAGATTGGGGATGTTTTCAGTGTAGTGTGGAAATGGCCCTCTGTTCATCGAGCCTGGGTCAGTCTGCAGGGCCTTGGGCCCACGGCAGGCTTTGGCTCAAGCTGAGAGAATGGCCACAGGAGGTCCCGTGTGACAGCAGACTGCAATGGTCTCACTTGCCTCGCTCCATCTTGCTTCCTGTGGGAGTGCCAAGGATCAAACCCAGGGCTTCCGATGTGTGAGGAATACTCTGCACTGTCCCCTGCCCAGGGGAGGAGCTGCAGCCAGAGACAGTGCACTTCCCAACAGGCAAATCCCCTTGCTTGATCAAATGTACCCTTGTTTGGATCTCAATGAATCACTGTCTGCTGGCACCTGCAGGCTCTGCTGGCTGTAACTCAGTGTTAGAGATGAAGGCAGCTGCAGTTATCTGCTGAGATTTGCAACTGCATTCAGACCTGATCTAGGGCTGTGGAGGATGGGCAGCCTGGTGCTGTGTGGCTGCATTGTGGGTGATGCTGCTAAAGATTCTGCCCTTGCAGCTTCAGCTGAAATGAATGCAAACTCAGCTCTGAGCTGAGCCTGAGAGCTCAGAAACACGTGATGGAATTTAAAAGGTTATAGCCTTCTAAAATACTCAATTGCTGAACTTCTGATATCCACGAGATCATGGAACTTTGGATGTGGGAGTTTCAACCTTCCTGCAGGGATTCATTAACATTTCCAATTACAGATCTGAGGCAAAATGTTCAGCAGTCGTAGATAAAGGATCTTGCAGCATATCCGGGACAGAATTATTAATAAGTTCAGGCAAAGTGTGCCTTTTCTTTTCTGAAAAATATGCTTTGAAGCAGTAAAGGAATAGCATACTTTTTACCTTCTATTTTTTTAAATTTCCTAAAGGAAATGAAAAGGATTCTGAGAAAAGTAACTGAGGTCTTGCAGACAGGAATTTGCTTGCATAATGCCTAGAGCTGATAAATGTAACATGCTGAAGGAGAGAAGGATGGGAAGCTGGGAGCAGGAGAAGCTCCTGTCCAGGATGGGCACTTGGGCTCTTGCTGTTGTGTACCAATGAGACCTGCTGTGCATGGTAACACCTTGAGTTCAGCTCAGGGAGTTTGGCCAAGAGCAGCAACTCACACCAGCAAAGGTTGTAAAGCAAGCAAAAGCATACTGACTTGGCAGTTTACCTGCAGAGAAGGAAAAAAAACTATGGGTTTTTACTTACCTGAGCTTTGTAAAGGAAAATAAGCCAAGTAGTTATCAATGGTATTCCTATTTGGTGTTTTAAAGTGTAACTGGATGCAATTCCTAAGGCATTATGCAGCCATCCAGAGCCCTAGTGAACCAGATTTTGATATCTTTTAAGAGATGTATGCACTCACCTCTGTCACTTTTGCTATGCTGCTGATGCTGTCTGATAGTTTGTTTTGTAGAGATTTGTGAAGATGTTTAAACAGGTAGCCTGAGTCACTCAGCAAAGTAAACGTTGTTAATTTTTGATGAATATTGATTTAAAGCCTTCATGCTGAAGATATTTCTGCTAGCTTAAATGTTTCATTTTGTCAGAACTTTGCTTGTTGCCTCTGTTTAAAACAGCCTGTTAGCTGCTTTCAGTCAAAATTATATGCAGGTGGCTGCTAATAAGACTACTAGATTGTATTCTTTTCCTGTAGAAAAATCTTTGAGGTCAGAATATACAATATATTGCTAGTTTATATACATTATGCATGTAAAAAGACAAATAATTTTTGTGTGTGACAGAGGAAATTCTTCCTAGCATTAATCCAGACTGTAAAATGACATTGAACTACTTGAAAGATGGCCGGAGGTTTGTTTTGGGTTTTTACAAGTAGCAGTGACATATGTGCTTGTCTTTCTTATCTTTTGAGATTTAGAAATGAGGTGTAAGAAAAGAGAAGAGAATAGAGAGCCTTCACTGCTCTACCCCCTGGTTGTTATGTCAGTGACAAGACTTTTATTCTGCAGGATGATAATTGAGCTGGGTCTTTGAACATCTCCACTTTTCTAAAAGGCAATGGGGATTGTAGTATTTAAATTGAAAAGGCTTTCATTTAAGGCAGTGGAAAATAAGCCCTTTCTCTTCTATTGCCTTCTAAGATACAGGAGGGAACAGAAGATGGTACTGCTTCTAGAGGCTTTTGTGATGCTCTGCCAAACATCTCTGCTGTGCAAAAAATATGCTGTTTATTGACTTCTGATCTTGGTCTAATAGTCATTCTGCAGTACCAGGAACCTGCTTGTTTCAGAATATTTGTTTCCAGCATCACATGAGTACCTTGGGACTTACAGTTTCATGCAGCCAAGTTGCAAAATGAATAGTAAGAGATAAAGAGTGAAAAAAACAGAATAAAAGCTTTATGTGAACAATTAGCTTCATCAAGGGGATATCTCAAGGAGGCTAAGTTTAGCCTCAAGGAACCTTGATCCTCTTTTGTTTTCTAAAAACCAGTGGAGTTCTTAATGTCCTGGAAATATTTAGTTGCTCTTGAATTGGTCTGATTTTGTTTGGGTCCATCCTCTCCCCCTTTATCCTTTGGTTAAGAATCAATAATTCTTACACTCCATTTTTTGTCTCCTATGAGCAGAAAACTTGTGGGCCCAAGATGAACACTGATCATCTTCCTACACTTATTATGCTGAATGCCAGACAGAACATGTGCTGGGCAGCAAAATAACTGTCTGAGAGTGACCTGATCTGCATTCTTATCAGCATGAGAGCAAACCAGGGCAGCAGCCTGCCCTGAGTATGGCAGGGATGGAGCTAGGGATTTTCCCTAAACTTACATTGAACTTGCACATCTTGGTAGCCTTGTGATTCTAAGAAAACTGAGTGTCCTTCACTTCCCCATTAGTGTAAGACAGAAATTGAGTCTGACAGAAGTGTAGAACACTTTTTGTCTGCAGTGGCCGTGTTACTGTGGATATGTACAGACAGCTGCAAGGGGTTGTGTTTCTGTGGCTTTAATGAGATACTGGACATAGCTGATGTGTGTTACCTGCAGGTCTATGTGCTCCTATCCCACTGCAAGTGCACAGTGTAGCCAGTTTTATTTTCCAGCTGCAAAGGGCTTAAATTATCACAGTTGCAGCTGTTTTGCTCAGGTGATGAGCCATAATACACTCTGCCACACAAACTCAGTAGCCTGACAAAACTTCAAGGTTTTCTTCATAGAGCAGGAACTGTGACTTGATTGTATTTCTAATAAAACTGTAAGGAGACAACTCCTCACTGAACTGTGTTTCTTTTTTTAAACAGCAGTTGGAGTGAAGTCATCCGAAGTATTTGCATCAGGCCATAGAATTGATCAACACATCCCAGCTGCTGCTACCTTGTCTGCTCAATCTGCTGACCTCACTGAGGACAAAGTAAATGGTCAATCACATAGGTATGATCTATCCAGAGGACACCTAAAATTGTGAGAGGAGTCTGACAGGATTTACTAGCTAATTCCATGCTGCTGTAAAGACAATCTGTGAAGTCATTTGATGTATGATGTAGTCTGGCCTGAGACAGGCTGTGGTGGTTCTTGCCAAACAAAATACCCTTTGCTGTGCCAGAGGCAGCTGTTCAATTTCTAAGCATCTGGTTCAGAATGGGAGAAGTCTCAAGCAAGAGATTATTAATGAACTTCACATGTATGCTCAATGCAGCCTTCTGAAAATAAAACTTCCTGATTGCTTCCTTAGATAACTCAACACTAGCCCATGAAAGTCATTTATTAGTAAAGAAATAGGTAGGACTGTGGGACCAGGACAGGAATTAACATGCAAAGGAAGAAAAATGGAGCATTTAAGTGGGTTAAAAGTGTTCAAACATGCTAGCACTGCTGACCAGAGTCCCTCATTTACCACTAGATGGGTATACCAAAGGGTGGGTTTCAACTCTTCCTTGAAATTATTCCTGTAAATTGAAAGGTCTTGCTCTTTCTATCCTGTTCACCTTGATCCTTCTGTGAAGCCTTTGTCATGTGTACAGCTGTGATGTTACATCTTGGATGAGAACTAGGAATTAATTAGCAATTGGACCAAAGTCTTCCAAAGTTTTCAGGGTCTGCATGTGTCCTTCAGACATTAACAGTTTTTTCCTATAGCTAATTAGATTGGGCCAAGTTTTAAACAGTGTAGGCAAATTTTAAAAGCAAATATGTTCCAGAACTGAAACACAGAATGGGTGGAGATATGTTAAAGGAAATATTTTGCCAGCCTTTTATGCACCTCATTTTTCAGAAGTGCTTGGTTATTTGTGTCAGTTACAGTTCTAGCACTTCTGAAAGATTCTGTGTCTAGAACTTTGTTTCTTTCAGGCCTGCAGATGCCAGTGTGTGGTTTTGGGTTTTTTGGGGGGTTGGTACGACTGTGGTTGTTCAGTTGGGTTTTTTTCCTAGTTGTGCTGTTTCCATGGTGAAATCTGAGAAATTACACATTGTCAACGAATTATCACTGGTTCCAGCTGAAGTGCTTAGTAGCCATACTTCTGGCCCAGCATTACTGGTTTTATTTCTGTTATCTGTTGTAACAGTAGCTAAGCACATAATAGAAATACAAATAGACCATACCAATTTATGGCCAAATCGTTTGCTTTGTGGTGGAGAAAGGGATATTATTTTTTCAGGCTTCGCTTCCAGGAAGCAAGTCAAATTGGCAGCATCTTGTCCCCCACCTTAGTGAGATGCTTTGCTTCTCTACATAACCTATTATTAAAAAGGTGTGTTCCCAAACATATGTTTTAATTTCAGGATGGATTTTATAGAAGTGAAGGCACAGGTGCACTATCCTGCAGAGGAAGATCATATCTTTTCATCTGTGTTTCCTCAGCATGCATGCAGTAATTTGGATTTCCAAATGCAGCCTCGAGTTACCGATATGGGAATGCAGCCATTCACAGTCAAAGAGAGCACAGGGTTTTCTGTGTCAAGGGTCTTTTGTTAACATGTTGGTGTTGCAACAGCTAGACCTGCCTTTTCATTCTTTCACTCCTGGATGCAGACTATAATTTGTTTGCAAAACAAACAGGACTAATAAATCACTGCTTTCCTCATAGTTTTGTCCACTGTAAGAAATGTCTCCTTCCTGGAGGCAAATACCTATTAGGCAAATACCAAGACCTTCCTAGAAGAGCTATGTGTGAGAAAAGGAGGGCTGAGTTGGGCTGTGGAAGTGGTCACTTCTCTTTCCTCTCTTCATTAGCACAAAAAATTGGAAATTCCTTTATACTTCCTTAGCAGCATAAATTGGGAATTTAACTGCACAGAGACGAGTGAAATGATGCAAAATAAATTGGAGAGAAGAATGAGACCTTAGTAGTGACGTTTCTGCTGCAGTTATTTATTTTCTACAGGAACAAATGATTGTTCCAGCTGATTCAGGTGAGACTGGCAGCTGGTCTTGCATTGATATTCCATGTTGTATTTTGATCATATGAGAATATAGCCCTGTTGTGCTTTTTAGCCAATCAAGGATGAATTCGTAACAGACTTCAGTCTACAATTGTGACTGACTGAAAAAGCAGGGGTTTTTTGTATTGTAACTATGTCTAGTATGATCATGCTAAAAAAGGGCTTAAACTCTGCAGGACATTCTTATGTCTCTATTAGCCTTGCTTTTCTGATAGTCTGGTAAAAATGGCCAAAAGTCCCAGTGTATTCTTGGAGAAAATTGTTTAATTCAGCTTTATATGTTCAAGTCCTCTCTTATTTCCTGGTTGATTATTTGAATCCCAGTGTCACTCTGTTGTGTACTATTTTATAGACAATTATTACAGGTTTTCCAAGTAAAAAGTTTTCTTTCTTTTCAATGCAAATGTAGGGGTTTTGTGTGAGTTCGTTGTGGGTATTTTTGCTTGGTTGGGTTTTGTTTGTTTTTTTCTTTGAGCACACCTTGTCATCAGTGGCTCCTTTACCAAATGCTGAAGAACGTTTCCCACACTAGATTTTGCTTCTTCTTTCTTCAACTCATTAACTTTTAGAAGATAACAAATAGGAGTTGTAGGTGTTATCCTGATGATTAGTGATTTTCTTTTGATATTAACCTATTTATTGATGCAGTAAAAGATGAAGTGGTTCTGTGGTACTTGAACACATGGAGAGCCAGATCTGCTCTGCATCCGCTCAGAAAAACAACAGAATTTTTTCAACTTTACAGTTTTTCGATCAGCCAAATTCATATGATCCTTTCCTGAAGAGTTTGCACAAATGTGAACCATTTTGTGTGACAACTGTGTATCTCTTTCCTTGGTGAAGTGTGCCTGTGCTTGCATTGCTTTGTTCTGTTGCTAGTCTGGCTGCCGAGGTTACTGCCCTGAAACCGTGGAGATGGTTGAATGGCTATAAAAACACTTCTTTAGTGTAGGGGAATACAGATCCAAGATTTTGTTATCTGTTGTTGAATAAGGAAGGAAAAAACCTTCATTTGTGGCTCAAAAACTGCCTTCGAGCTGGTGAATCTGTCTTTTTAATTTACCTAAGAACATCATAGTACACATAAGATTATGAAGAGCGCTAGTTGAAACTAGTTAGTTCAAGTGAATCGCTATTGAAAACGCAATTCACTTGAACTAACTCACTTTACCAAAGTGAGTTAAATGAGAAAAAAAAGCAAGAACAATGGCACTGCTATATGGAGATAAAGATGGTTAAATATCTCTGTGGTCCATGCCTTGAGGTTATATCTAGTCAGTCTTACTTTTTGGTGTTGTTTTACCGGTCTCTTTCTGCTGCCATCTGCCACCTCCTCCTTTGAAGCTCAGACAAATGTTAACACTTGCAGTACTCATAGGTCCAGGGCTGCAGAGATGGTTCTTAGCAGGACAGTTAGCAGGTCTCTGCCCTTAATAGTTAGCATATACATATGCAAAATGCAGGCAATAATGCTTTTAGAATACAAAAGGAACACTTGCTCATATCTCCCTGCAAGGTGAAGCAGGACTATGGAAGGGCTAATTAGCGCTGACTCAGCAGCATTCCCAGAGGAGGCGGGGAGATTAAATATCTTGAAAATCCTCCTAATCACCCCTTGTGATGGTCACAAAGGGTTCTTTTGATGGAGCTAATAACACGGACTTTCTATTTTAATCGCTGATTTTTAGACGGCACCTATTTTTTCTGCCTTTGGCTCTTTTATTTTTATAAAAAATATAAATTTAAATTAAATATTAATTTAAATATAAAATAGTTAAATGTTAATATTAAATATGAAGTTTTCATGTAGCTGTTACTTTAGTTTAACATTTTCTCCTTTTAAGAGAAAATCGACTCACTAGTGTAAACATTAATTTAGATTCAGAATTATTTTAGAAACTTGCTATTTCCTGGTAGCCTCCAATTTTGTAACTGGGAATAACTATATTTTTGCTGGGAGCAAGGAAGGACAGTGTATCCTCACACAGTTATTGACTGAGTATTAAAGAATAGTATTTTTGTAGCACATGCAGACTGTGCAGCACCTGGTTTATGTTGTCAGTGTGAACAAGGAACCTGTGTGTTTAGGGAATTTATTTTATAGATGCCATCACAGCTTTTTCCTCTTTTGACAAAGCCTTCAGGGAGTTCTACAAATCTTATCTCAGACAGGAGCCGGGGAGGCTGCCTGTGTCTGCCAAGATTGACCTACACCTGGAAGAAATTGTGGTGTTTGTGCCCTAAAAGGATGTGTTCCTGTGCTGTAGCATATCTGTGTATTTTTTTCACCCAGAATGAGTCACTGGATGGGATAAACACAACAGAAAACAAGCTAAAGATCAGCTGCTGGTTTGCAGAGAATTTGACTGCCCCTGTTCACTCCTGCAGTGCCAAGAGTGAGGTTTGAGTAGGATGGGCAGGTCGGTAGAGCCAGGTTGGAGGCTGTGCAGTGAGCACACAGCACCTGTGTGCCATGTTCCTTTCCATCTGCAGTGTCCCTGAGGTGTGAGCACCTGCTGGGCTGTCACAGCATGTACTGGAGGTTTCACTTGGTTGCAGACTTACTGTGCATATGTATTTCTCCATGCATTGCTAACCCTTTCCCTCTCCTCCTCCAGCGAGTTTGCCTTAGCCTTCACCTGCAAACCTAAGATCCCTCGCACTCCTGATGGGCAGAGCACCAGCCCTAGAAAGGGAAGGGTCCCAGCCATGGCCCCACAGTTCCCTCAGTCTGGACCCCTACAAAGAAGCCATGCAAGCTCCTCAGGATCATCCACAAGGAGTAGACAGAGTAAGTGGAAAATGTCATCATTCTGTTTGTCATTCCTTGGGGTGGGAAAGGAGGGAGCGTTGTAGAAACTCCTCAGGAATGAAGTCGTAGACTACAAATGTGCCAGGAGTATATGACATTGTATTTGTCATCTGCAGGATGTACAACCTTGTAATTATATCCTGCTGAACACTGCTCCTATTTCCAGGCTGTCATGTGAGCAGTTAAAAGACATGCTTTTTCCTGTCTCGGGGTGGAGAAAAGTGGCCCAGATTCTCAGAAGTTTTTGGGGAAGCTTATGAGTCTCAGATTAGACCTTCTCTAGATGTCATCAGAGTTTTTCCTTTTCTTTAGACACTTGTTCATCCCACTGAGTAACTTGAAGTCGGATCCCTGGGTGTGTCTACACTGCAGCTGAATGTAGAGCAGATGACAGGCAGCTCAGGAGATGGCTCAGGGCAGCTTGGTAATCAGAGAGCCAAGCACGGTGTGCTGCTTACGGCAGTCTCCTTTCTGCTGAGACTGATACTCAAGAGCCACGTGGCTGTGCTGCGGGCTGCAAAAGTTTATAAAAAGTACTTCATTTGTGGGGGGGTTCAGAAGAGGGTGGCTTTGACTTGAGGATGAAGGCAGATGATGGACACTTCCTTTGAGCTGGGCAGCACAAGCTCAATACAGAGGCAAAATTGACCTTGGATACTCATGCATCAGTAAACAGGTGTGGTGTGTCAGCTGCGGAGTTTTTGGGGTGGAGGGGGAAGAAAGCTGCATTCTTCAGTAGTGAGCAAACTCTCACAGGCATGTGGATGGGAAAAGCTGGATTCAAATACAGCTCTGTGTCAATCATCAGTGAAAACAGCAGGAGCAAGTGCATCATTACAAGTTTGGTGATGATTATTTGATCACAATGTAACATCAGCTCTATTCTTTAGCTGTAACCGTTACCTTCAAACATTTGACAAAAACGTAGTAAGTCAATACCTTCACAAGAAATTGGAAGTGTGTGATAATCATTAGTTACTCATTACAGACATAGAAAATGAAATTAAGAGAATTTAAATAACCCAGTAAATCAGTAACAGAGCTGGAAAGAGCATTCTGAGCCTTCTGTGTTGCACATTCAGTGTTCCACACAGTTGCACGTGCAGAGAGGTGGTGTGGTTTCGTTCAGGGAGCACAGGTGAGGCATTGGAAGGGAATGTTCTTGGTGGCAAAAGGAGGTTTTGACCTGGAGGCTCCTTGCTTCAACACTCCCGTGCTGAGGTAATGCAGCTCCTTCAGCTTTACCTTTGCTGCATGTGCCCCGAGTTTTACCTCTGACATCAGTGCTCCCTGTTTCCTGTGACAGCAGCACTGTTCTGCCCTGACTGGATGTGGTGTTAACACCCAAGAGTCTGTCCCTGGTTCCTGTTTCGGTTCATTTCCAAAAGCATTGGCTCGTTGAAAAGAAGCCCTAGCAAAGAAAGGAAGTGCACAGTGTGTGTGTGTGTTTGTGTGCACAAAAAAAAATCTTCTGCATGTTCTAGTTTCTCCAGGGCAGCTTTACACTCCTGGGGACAGTGTCCTAGGAAAGATGTGACATACCAGTGTTGCTTTCAGGAGGCTCTGGAGCAAAATCTTTTTCCAGTGGCACAGTGTTAAATGTATTTCGTTTTTAAATTGCTTTAAAGTAGATCACTTGGGGTTCTCTGTGGATTCAGTATGTGATCTGTTAGTCCAGATACTTGAGCTCTTCTAACTTTTATTATTTTTTTTGTTTTACACTGTACCTCTTCTCTTTGCTGGGAATGTATGCTGAATGTATAACAGGCATCCCAACTTGCTATGTGTCCATTTACTGTTTCTTCCAATTTTTCACTTGGGATTCCAGGTTATCATTTTCTGTCTGTCCACATGTGCCGCGAGACAATGTCAGCAATTGAATGTTAAACTCTTCTTGCTAAAAATAACGAATAAATTATTTTGCAAACAACAACTTTTCCACTCACTCTGTGTACATGTATCCAGCCTCGTTGTCTGCTGTCACAGAGCACCTATTAGCTCTTGTCCGTCCTGCAGGGGCTTTCACACAGGTGCTTATAGGTGGGAAGAGTTACATGAAGGTTGTACGGATCAGATTTTTAAAGGACTAAAAAGGGTTTTAAGCACCTATGCTAAAACTTGAGGTTCTCAAAGGTAATTCTCAGCTGTTCTTTGAAGATGCAGCGAAGGGGTCTGAAGCAGGTGAGCTCCTAATGTTCCCCTAGTAAAGCTCTGTGCTTACTGCTCCTTTAATTTCCTAGCTGACTCATCTGTAGGTCAAAAATGGTATCAGATGCACAGATACCAGCAATCAGTAGATTCCAGCAATTGCTGCCTCCCATTTGCCTGCTGCATAGGTATGTAGGATTTTACATATCAAGAGACTCTGTTCCAGTGGGAGACTAATTTGTGGGTTTCCGGATATTTCTGGAGAAATGCAAGTTTTTATAGCTAGCTGATGGACATGATGAGAAAAAGATGACTTTCTGATTTTACTTGATGCATTCACTTCTTTTAGAGGTACATTTTTAGCTTGATTTTAGTATTTATTATAGGTGTATTTTCTGGAAACAAGTTGGTTTTATGTAAACCTACCTGAACTAGCTGGACCACTCCTCGTGGAGCAGGAGTGTGTGGAATGCCTGAGGAATGCAGAGGAAGCCCAGGTACTTAGTGCAGCTACAGGCCTGAGGCCAGATTCCTGCCCGAGAAGCAGCCCCTGCTGTTCCTTGAACTCTAGAGCAAAAGCAAGCTCCTCCAAATAAAACCAGCCATGCTGGGATGCTCTGTGATTTCCACTTCCAAGCTGGCACAGGGATGACACTGACAGCATGGCTAGAGCATAGTGTTCCACAGGGAGCATAGGCACCTGCAAAGTTAGACCTTTTCAGCTGTGTTCCATGTGGGCATGGTTGCATGGTTTAATCCACTCTGATCCTTAATCTTTATCTGTTGCAGGCAACTCTGCACGGGTGTGCTGAAGCTGTTTGCAGTGTACCAAGCTCTGTCTAAGGCACATTGGAGCTAGGGCAGTGCAAAAATCTCTACCAGAAGAAAGGGGAATGTTTTTTGTCAGGAGTGCAACTGGGCCCTGGTGACACCTTTTCAGTTCTTTCAGTATCCCCTGAAAAGGGATTGCCATAAACACATTCTGCATTTTTTTTTAAGTTGCAGCATCACGAGTTAAAGTGCCTTTCTGCATGTTTTTTGCGATGTTTGTGTCCCTGTACAAGTTGAACAAGTATTGCCCTCAGGCAGCTTCTGTCTTTTAATAAATCCTGCTTTCAGCTGACAGACCCTTTCTCGATGTTTTTCTGCAGGCAGCCAGTCCTACAGGAAGTGAGAACAGTTCCTTTCCTCGAGAATCACCTGTCACATTGTTGAAAGACAGAGCCAGCTTCCTGTAATGAGCTTTACTGGTGACCTGCAGAGGAGAGTGAGGTCGTTGACACTGCAGGCCTCACAGGGATTATCTGATGGGATGTGTCTGTGGTCTCTAAAGCTGGCTAAGACAAGGGCCTTGTTATTAGAATTCAAGGTCTCAGCAGCAGCCCAGGACTGTCATGGGAGATGGATATTCTCTGATCCTTTACTCTAAAGTGACATTGCCACCTTGAGAAGAAACTCTTGCTCTCTGCCTTCTGTGTCAGAGTAAATGGCCTTTGGAAACAGAATGTAGGCTCGGCCCAAGAGTCTTACCAAGCAACTACATTTTTTACTTATTGCTTGCTGAAGCAATAAGCCAATTGCTTTTTAAAAATTTTTCCTGTATGACTGGGTTGGGAGGTGTCTGTGTTCAAAGGATCTGTGTGAAGAGGGACAGTGCCACATCTGCAGAGCCTTCCTGCCTGGAGCAGTCCTGTGTGGGGTGAGATCAGTATGGCCTCCGGACCCTGAAGAGGAGGTATTTTACCAACTTCTGGTTGTCCTGTAGCAGATGAAAAACACTGGTATAGTGCCCAAAGCAGTATCCATGCTCACCTCTGAGGTCTTTGTCTGCAGCAATTACTCCTATTCTTTCTTTCTCCATTTTCTTCTTAATTCTACTGTTTAACATTTGTGGAATGAAAAATCTTTTTTATCCTCGGAATGAAGAGCTTTGCTTCATCATTCATAGAAGAAACCATGAGAATGTGAATAGTTCAGAAGCAACTTTCTTTTCACATGTAACTGCGCTCCATCTTCTGTGGTCTTTGTTGCTTTTTTCATGTTCTTCAGAGAAATGACTGTTTATGTCTTTATGGAATTTGTGCTGGTCTATGGTGCATATGAAGTGCTGGCTAGGCAAGAGAGATCAGGAATCCTTCCACTAAATAAAAAGCAGCAACTCGTTCTGCCAGTGAATTACAAAGCTAGTGCTGTTTGTTGTTCTTTCTCTCAACAGTAACAGTGACCAGGAAACACTGAAGTCTTCACTGGGGGTTGGCTTTTCAGTAGCACCCCCTCATGTGACAGCTGTTAGGACACATAAATGCAGTTTACATTCGAACTTGGCTGCTGCTGAGGCAGAGATGTACAAAAAGCAGACAGTGTGTTTGCCATAGTCAGACTTCAGAAACAAATGGTGAGTATGAATACAGGGAAAGCAAGGCTTAGTTTTTGGAATTTCACCTTGAGAAACAAACAAGTGAACACAGCCTGAAAAGTAAAGCGACTGCTTTAGTGACACTACCTTCCCTTAAAGTAAAGAGTTGTAAAGCCTTTTCCATAGAGCCAGAAGAAAGCTTTGTGCTTCTGACAAGATGTTGAATTGGATCTCATGCTGTGTGGTGGCAACTGAAGAGCCAAGGCCACTGATGTCATTGCCTCAGACCCACTGAGATCAGTGATACTGTGTCAAATGTTTGTAAATAGGGTCCACACACACAAGTTCAGGAAACCCCGTTGGACAGACTTTAAATTGGAATGGGGGTTTTGTAGGAGAAGAACTCCTGGAGCTTAAAATCCAGCCAATTCACGTGGCAGTTGCAATTTACTACTCAGTAACACCAGCCTAACACCAAGGAGGCAGAGGAGGGGTGTTGCTTTATCTCTCAAACTACACAGGACATGAAATGACTACAGACACTCGATAGCCTCTGTCACACAGATCCCTGTGCAGACAAAGAAGTTACAGAAAATCTCTGACTTGTGCTTAGATTCACCAGCCTCCTCTCAGAGCTGATAAACACAACAAACAGGAAAATGTTCTCTGGTTCACAAAAAGGCAGTAATGGAAAACAGCCATAAAAGTTCACCTCATGGCTTTCCAGGGTAGGCAGAATTTCCTCTGAAATTCTGGTTTTTTTCCAGCATGTAACATCAACAGCAAAGTTGTTAACACAGAAGTGCTAAGCAGTTCATTTGCATACACGAATAACATAGAATGCTCCAGTAACTGAGTTTTATTTATCTTAGAGCAGTGCTGAGTTTCATGTTGGATCTATGCTATGTTCATGCTAGATCTGATTCTGCAAGATGGAGAGCAGCTTTTGAAAAGTGCTGAGAGTGGACTAATTTTTTTTTTTTTTTTTTTTTTTTTTTGGGAGGGGGTGGGAACAGCAACCCCAAAACCACACTGATTTTATGATTTGAGGTAAAAATTTCACCACCCCTTGCCAGACACCCAGTGGTGGTTGGTTGGTGTGGTAGCTGCTCCAGCAGATCAAGACTCATGAAAACCAAAATGCATCTTGCTGAATTGGACTGAAAGAACAAACTGAAGTGTGTGTGCTTGTGTGTTTCTTGCTCAGACCTGTTGCAATGCAGAATATTTTCCCATATTCTCTTAGCTGTGTGAGTATGGAGTTTGAAATTTAAGACTATTTTTATGTTAATGCATGAGAATCGTAATTTTCCAAATACCTGAGAGAAACTATGGATGTGCTTAGAAATAAGTTATCAGCTGAACAGTAATTTAAGAGGACGAGGAAGTAATGTGTCCTCCTTTCCTCTGCCTTATTCACAATAAAGCCCTTGGGGTTGCAGTCAGAAGGTTTGAAGCTAATGAAAAATGTTAGTTCTGCCTTTGTTCAGAGGACTCCACTGTTTGGGGTGAAAAGGTCCCTGAATGGAGGTCAGTAGCACACATATAGCAAATTCAGCACCTCACTCTGAAAAGTTTCTGGGTGTCTTTTGTATGTGCCAGGAAGAGGCAGCTGCTCGATTCAACACCCTCCTGGGGCATTCATAACGGGAGCAGTGGAAATTGCTGCCCCGGTGGGAGGGGTGTGATTCCACTTAGATTGGCTGCAATTTCTTTCACAAAAGGCAAATAAAATTATTGTGAATGACACACGGATCTGCAAGGAAAGTTTTTCCGGGACCAAAGTCCTGAGTGCTGCTATCATGCCTTTCGGATGTAACCACGGTATATTCAGTATCATTTTGTTTATGCAGAGTGTTATTTGAGACTAAGTCTATTGAAGTTTGCATAGAGGGCTCATTCTGTACAAGTGCTCTAAAATTATCTTTCCGTGACTAGATAAAAATGCTCCTAAAGGTTTTTTTTTTCTTCTTTCTCTTTTTGATATATTTGGTTAGGGGATCATGCAACTTTTTTGTGTGTGCTTCTTTACATTTAGCTCTGGTTTATTATTGACAAATTCTGTCCCCAACAGTTTTTATCTCCATCTAAGTGGAAAACACAGCTCCCTTCAGTTCAGCCTCGCCTGCCTCTGCAGAGGTAATGTTGTTTACTCAGAAGTGTTGCAAAGCAGGCATGAACCACTCATTGTTTGTGGTCTCTCATGAGGAGAGCCCAGGCATGTAAGATGCCACCAGCAACACTGGGTTGGTGTCAGAGGTGTTATTTTTTTGTACAATTTAAGTGTGTAAGGGAAGACAAGCAAGGAAGTTCCCTGGAGGGAAAATATTGCTGTGATGGGGAGGGACAGTGGTTGCTTGGTTTGGCTTTGAATTGTCCCTTTAAACAAAGTTTCACTAATCTTTATAAATAATGGTGGAGATGGCAGTGCAGAGATAAAGAGCTCTGTGTGGCATTCATGCACGTCTTAGTGTAGTGGTAGCAGAAAAGCAAACAGGCTGCCTTCCTTGCAGGTGTTTAAGTATATCCAGACTTACAGCTTAGCTAGGGGCTTGGATTTCTCTTTGAGACAGAACTTCCTGGCAGTTCGCACCATCCTCACACTTGCTTGCAGTCTCACTGAAGATTGGAACAAGCACTTTCCCAGGAGAGGAAATGGGGGAGAGTTGGGGGATGCTCCTTGCTTGAGTCTAAGGGAGGAGTGCATGAGCCTGCCAGGCACCCTGGACACCTCCTGTGCTGTGTGGGGCCCTGAGCTCCAGGAGGTGTTTGGGCATGGCAAGCAGAGAGGATATATATATTTATATCATTATAATTACAGCCTTGCAAATCTCCACTGATCCTGTGGGAACCCAGTACCAAAATACCTCTGTGACTGAGCCATGTGGACATCTGGGCTAGGCTGCACTTTCCCAACCTATTCATAGAAATTGTGAAAGGAGGGAGACTCTTGAGAGTTTATTGACAGCTGAGAAATAGCAAAAAGATGTTTCAAGACAAACAAAACAGGCTAAGACCAGAGTGTTCTGGCCAAGCTATGGCAATCTGCTGCTAATGGACTTGAAAAAGAAGCCATCTTCTGGGTGCAGAACATAGAACACTGTCCTGCTATCTTATCGTACCAGTAACTCTGTAGCCTGACATCTTGTCAGGAGTCGGGATCTGATATTTCAAAGCAAGTTTCCTCCCAACTCCGGGCAGCTTTCTACTCTGCAGTGACATTGTATTCAGTTACAGCATCATGATCCAAATTTCCACTTTTTGAGAACCTGGTTCTCTCCAAACAACAGGCTCAGTGGCACACCCTAGGACATCTAATAACTTTCTGGAACATGTCCTCCTTTTAGTGCAAGTTCTCTCAGCAGTCCTTGGCATATGGTCCAAGTTTCCAAGAAACTAGGGCAGTGAAAGTGAGAATGCTTCACATAAGCAGTAAGAAATCCAGGTGACAACTTTAATGTTTTGTTCTTATCTTCTTCAAATATGGGAAATTTTGTTCACTCTGAACATGAGTGACCTAGCACTGCATTTAATTTCAAAAATGGTTTTTGGTATGCCTAACTGGCTTTCATCTTAAAAGACTTTTAAAGTGTTACTTCATTTTATTTGTTTTTCTTTTCATAATGCTGAGAGCTAATTCTTCTGAGTAAGCAAATAAACAGGACAAATAAAAAGTAGCAGATACCTGAAACAATGAGGTTTATCCTGTAGATATTTAAGGTGCCTTTTATATTAGGCTGTAACTGGCAGCTACAAATGCTGAGGCCACTTGAAAATCAGACCACCTGTAGCGGGATTTTAGGAGCTCCAGGACACCTCCCTCTACCGATCTCAAGGAAAAATTCTGGCCTTTGTAGATTCAGATTTAGTTCTCCTCTGAGGAGTGAAAAAGTCGAGCTGGGGCGAGGATGGGATGAAAGCTGGAAATAGCAGCTGTGTGCCAGGTGCTACAGTTGCTCATTTGGGCTGCCCTGTGCCGGTCTGACTGTTCGAGCCCTTGCCTGGACCCGGCTGACTGTTGGCAGAGGTTAAATCCTTCCTGAGAACAAATCACTTTATTGTTCCTGTCTGCTCATGCACTGCCTTTTGGGAGCTGCTTCATGTTGTTGCAAGAAGCAGAACCATTAGCACCAAATGAATTCTTTGTCAAGCAGCACAGTCTCCCTGAAATTTACTCTTTTCTCCAGCAGCTTTCCCCCAGGATCAAATTTGCAGTATTGTAGGGGACTGGCTCCTGTTAAGCAGATGACTTTTTTGTGTTAATTCTGCAGATTGTAGCCTACCCTGATTTTCCATGAAGCTGGTTCCTTTCTATTTCTTCCTCATCCAAGTGAGCAGCTGGGCAATGAAATGTGGCAGCTCTGAGACTTGAGGAAAACAGTTCTGTTTCGATTAAGCCCCTTCCACCCTCAAGGCCAGTGGAAACTGAGCTGTTTGAAACAGCCAAAATTTCCTCCCTAACTGTACCAAAAGCTCCATGCCAGGGAGCTCCTAGTCATGAGCCACCAGCTCAGGGGATGATCCCTGGCAAAGCACAGCAGCAGTTCTCAAGGGTCCCATCATCCTGTGCTACAGCAACTGTCACTGTCCTGTTTCTGCCCAGAGCCAGGGATTGGGTCTGTCCAGAGCAGCTGCATTAGTGTAACCACACCGCAGCTGGGGCAAGTCATGGATTGTGAGCCATCAAAACTGGTCCCATGGCTCATAGTCAGCCTCAGTGCTTGTGTGGTACAGGGCCCTGAGTAGCTTGGCCCACAATTAAGGCTTTTAGCCCCTAACAGACTAACAGCAAGAAGAATTTGGCTTGCTTCTCCCAAAATTCAAAAATTGGTCTGATTGAGTCCTTAGTTATATGTGCCTGGAGCTGACCTGACATTTAGTGTCATCATCTTGCTCAAACTCAGAATCTGGCCATTGCAGAGAGAAATAACTGACTTTTGATTTGTTTTCCACATAGATGTAAAACTTTGAGTGTCTGAATGTCTCTTTCCTGGGCTGTAGTTTAGAACCATGGCATGCTTTGGACAGGGCAAGGAGAGAGGATGGTCAGGCTGTTTCCTCTCTAACCCTTGTTATCCTGGTGACTCTGAGGTGGTGAGGATGCACATTGGGTGTGAGCCACTGTGAACTTCCACAAATCTCGGACCACGGTGGGGCTCCTAAGGTTCTCTGAAACCACATTTACAGCAACTAAAGCAGTGTCAGCAGTTGCGTCACTGCCCAAGTCACCCAGAAATGGCAGCAGTGAGAACCAATTTCATCTCGAGTGATTTGGCTCCTGGGTCATGCCCATGTACAGGGCAGAGACCAGGCAGGGCTCTTAATCAAAACCAGTCCAGGTGATCTGACACCTTTCTGGTGACAGTAACACATTTGTATCTGGAAAGTCCAATATGAAAAAGATATTTCCTTGCTCTCCATCTCGTTATTTTCATTATTTGTTCCTAATGAGTTGGAAATATCTCCTGTGTTTCAACACAGTCCAGCTTCCCCCAAGCAGCTCTGCGGAGGCAGCTACTTTTCTACAAGCACTTGCTCCTTGCTGGCAGCAGGGGATTGTTTAAACTTTTGGACAAAGCTGGTAAGTTTTGTTCAGGTGCCTAAAATAAGTTTCAGAGGTAACCTCAGCACATTCATAAAAATCTGTCCCTTTATCCTGCAGCAGTGGCCTCTCTGAAGAGTATCCTTGTAGTTTCCTGTCACTGCTTCCTTCCCTCTCTCTAACTTTTTGCTTTGTTTGGAGTGGGGGGGTTGCCTTATTTTTTCCTGCAATGGGAATTATTCCGTGGGGCTGGATCAAGTTCATACATTACAGAGGAAAAGGAGGCTTTGAAAGATGCTTGTTCCAAGCTGGAATTCTGTGAAAACTGGCTGGATGTTTGGTGCTTGCTGGTTGTAGCCCCTTTCCTTTCACCTGTACCACAGCCTCTTCCTGTAAACAGACCTGATCCCCAAAAGATCCCAAAATAGAGTCTCTGGTATTACGCAGGAATTCCCTTCCTTTTATGCTGGGGCTGATTAAAATCTCTCATTACCTTTACCTTCTAACGTCAGTACTTTATGCAAAGCCATTTCTTAGTAAGAAAAGTTCAGGGCAACTCAGCCCTGAAGTGTTACCTGTTCAGAGGTGAGACCTCTGGTCTTCATTAGACACCACTCAAACCATTTCTGGGCAGTAGGAATGGGAAGGGTGATGACAGATGAGCTGGCATATTTTGCTGCTTTCTCCCAACACGGGCAGTTGTCCTGGGCAGAGAAATAAGCTCTCAAGCTGCCTTATCTTCTGCAAAGCTGCCTGGTCCTGCAGCTTGGCACAGGTACTAGTACGACCCACGTGCTGCCTTGAATTAATTTTCTCTGGGCTATGAGTGTGGTTTGTGCCGGGAATACCCTGTCCTTGCTAGGAAATCAGCTCTTGGGGAAATATGTCCTTGCTTAGGCATGTGGGAGATGATGGAGGGGGAGTTATCAGCACAGCCTTTGGGGTGTGTGGTGAGTTAACCCTGGGGGGCAGCTCAGCCCCATACAGCCCTCATCTGCTCTCCCCCAAGAGCAATGGGGGAGAGAAACAGAAGGGTGAAAGTGGAAAAATCTGTGGATTGAGATAAAGATAGTTCAATAGGTACAGCAGAAGCTGTGTACACCAGCAAAGCAAAATAAGGAATTCATTCCTGCTTCCCATGGGCACGCGGGTGTTCAGCCATTTCCGGGAAAGCCAGAACAGTTACTTCATCACACAGAACTTATTTGGGAAGACAGATGTCCTAAGTCCTTCTTTCTCCCAGTTTTTATTGCTGAGCACTTTGGCACACGGTCTGGGATATCCCTTTGATCAGCCGGGGTCAGCTGTCTGTGCTCTGTCCCCTCCCATTTTCTTGTGCACCCCCAGCCTGCTCACTGGTGGGGCAGCGTGGGAAACAGAGCTGGCCTTCGTGCTGTGTAAGCAGCAGCTAAACACCCCTGCCTTATCAGCACTGTTTTGGTCCCAGATCCAAAACAGCCCCACTCCAACTACCAGAGAGAAAACCAGCTCTGTCCTGGTCCCAGCCAGGGCAGGTGTGTCTTTTTGCTGTGCTTTGCTTGGGACTGGCCCCAGCATGCAAGGAGTGGAAGCACAGTACAACTGGGGAGAGGCAAAAGCTCCTCTGAGCCCAGCTGGGCACCAGAGGGACTGCATGGGTGGCAGCAGGGGCTGGTGTGGGGCTGGCGCACAGATACTGGACACAGACCAGTTAGAGTGTAGAAACTGAGGGTTTTCCTGAACACTTTTGGGGAGAACTAAGAGGATGTGGCATACAACCATGAAAGGAGAGAGGACTCTTGGTCATCTGCTCCATCTCCAGGGAGCTGCTGGTAGGGACCTTTAAACCCCCAGCTGAACAGGATGGAAGAGATCCATACTGCACTGGGAGCTGGTGCTTGCTTTTCACCCCTTCAGGAAAGGTTCATGCTACTGCAGCAGCTTTTCCAAGTCAGGCTGTCACTGCCTGACTGCCAGAGCTGTTGCAGGCTCCTTTTCAGCTCTATGGATCAGGATCTCAGTTTATTAATCACGAACAGGTTTTCTTCTGTGTCTCAACATGAATTGATGCAGTAGATCTGTAACTGCCCCAAACGACTGCTGCTGTGCAGATTTGGGCTCTGAAACAAAAGGATGGGGAAAGAAAAGAAGCTAAAAACTCTGGTTTGCTAAAGTAGCACCAAATCAACAATGCAGCTGCATTTCAGCCTGGATTATTATTTAGAAACATTTGTATTCAGGATTCTCTTACAGCAGCTCAAACCTGGAGTTCGACCTTCATTCAGGTGTGTATGTACCAATCAGTTTGTGTTAGGCTTATCCATGAGAAGGTCATACAATAGTCTTGGTTCAGGAAAGGCTGAATCAATATGAAATGGAGATTGTTCCTGTAAAGATTCAGGAATGGAAACTTTACCACTACCACCACCACACCTACTTTCAGAATTTGCACATCACAAAGAAGTTGAGAAATACCTTTGTGGTGGGTGCTTGTCTCAAATGCAAATGTAATAGTATAAAAGTGTCTCCTTATTTTAACTCATTCAAGCAGAGAGAGCTTTGCACCTGCCTCAGGGGAGATGGGGAGATTGCAAGAGAAAAGCAGGGGAGGTATGGGGCTTTCCCCTGAGCCTCGCTGGAGTGTGGGCAGCAGGGCTGGGAGGCTCCTAGGGACCAGCACCCCAAAAAGGTAGAGAGTGTTTTAGGACGGGTCCTATTTTAATCCTTATTGTTTAATCTGGTGGTCCCATTTCATGTTATTAGGGGTGATTCTTAGGATCCCTTAGTGCTGTCTCGTGTGTTCTTAAAGCAAAGTGAAATTATTTGGGCAGAGTGAGGATGCAAGAACTGCTCTGTACATAAGGAGGAATAGCAGCAGTATCGTGCTTATGGGGGCTGCTGAGATTGTCTGGAGACTTAAAATGTCAACATGATCAGGACTAGCTTCTACTTATTTTATTTTCCAGGCACAGTTTGAAGCTAACATGCATGACCCTGAGGGCGAGAAATAGATGGTGTTTGTCCGGACAACCCCACGTCTCCCCCACTGGTGTGGTTCAGGAGGGAAGCTCTTACATACTATTAACTTTACAGTGAAATTGAAACAGTTTTGATCCTGTTTCTACATAAACTTAGCCCATGCTGTGCCCACATCAGCTAAAAGCTGTTACATGGGATCTGACTTTTCCTCCACAACCACTGAACTGTGCAACCCACGCCAAAGCCTGAGGCTGTGCACACCCAGCCCAGGTTTTCCTTTGCCGTGCAACCCCCAGTCAATGGGGTGCAAAGTACCAGCGTTACACATCTCATGCACTGTTGCTTTTGCTCTAAACCTGAGAGAATTCTAAGAGAATTTTACTTTTAAATAAATTCCTAAAATTCTAAGAGAATTTTACTTTTCTCTACTGCATTGTTTTGCAGCATCTGGTCAGGTTTCTGTTGCATAAGTGAGTTTGCTGGTATTGGGTTTTACTCAAACAATGTGTTCTGCCACAAAGGAGCAGGTTCGAGCAGGTTAGAGCTGTCCAGCCTGGCCGTGCAGGAACCAGTGACGAATAAAGTTCCATAAATACATTCTTTTGCCTCTCCCCTTCCTCCACACATATATCAATTGCTTTTCCAGATTATTGAGAAAAGAATCTCTGTGTTTCCTGGGTGTGAAATGTATTGGTTCTCCCTTTGCAAGCAATGAAGATAATGTTGCTGACAGAGCTGTGGCTTGGCGCAGGGCTCTGCCGCTGGATGGGTGATCCCAAGGCCAGCAGGAGCACTGGAGATATTTGCGTCAGCCCTGTGAGCAGATTGCTCCTCTGGGACCCACCTGGGATTGGGGACCAGCCCAGGACAGCGCTGCCTGCAGGAGAAGGGCTCCCCTCCTTCCCCGTTGACCCCAACTCTCAGTGCCCTGCAGGGCTTGGGCGTGGGAAATGCTCAATGGCCCTTCCTCCACTTCAGCAGCACTAGGCCTGGGAAATGGGGTCCCTCTGGGCTCTAGGAATCTCAGGGCCCTGTATATATTTAAACCTCACCCATGAACTGTTCCCCTCTGGCTGCCACCACTCTCCTTCAGCATTATAATATCGGACACAGCTGCTCTTGCCCTGAAAGCTGGGTCTTGTCCTCCCCACAAACTCCTTGGGCTGTGCTAAGGGGTTCATAGGATCCGTCCCCCTGCTCCTTAACAAAACCAGGCAATGTTGGAAGGATAGCTGAGGTCAGAAGGAGTGGAAAAGGTTTCTGCAGTCTGATGCAGCAGCACTTGCTCTCTGCTCCAAGGCAGTTCAGGTCTGTGGGCTGGGCTGTGCACAGCATCGTGCAGTGCCTGGTGACAGGACACGTCCTTCCCCTGGAGCAGCTCGTGCTGGTGTCCACACACACATGGCTTCACCCCCCAGCCAGGAGTGCAGTTTCCAGGTGACCTTTCCTGGGGTTAAGCACAGCTTGCAAAACCTCATGCCGCTTTCCAGGCTTATAAAACTCACTCATTTGCTGTGCTGGTTTCATTTGCGATAGGAGCTGAAGAGGGACTTCACTGCTACCGAAACCTGGCCAGTGCCCAGAGGGGAGGGCGGCTGTGATGCACAGCTCAGCCCTTCAGCATTCCTCCCACCAAGATTGTGAGATTTCCCCTCTCTGGTCCTACTTGTGGAAGAGGACAAACAAACCCTCCAAGGAGAAATGCCTGGGCAAGGGCCGAGATTTCTCAGGCAGTCAGTAGCAAACCCGTGGTGGAGATTCCCCTTGAGCCTATTCAGCTGCCTCTTGCAGTGTAGCACAGTCAGGGATGTAGGCTTTTCCCATTAACCCTGTTCCCAAGCCCAGAGCTGAGCCTGGTGTGGGTGTAAATGCTCTGCAGGTGTAAAGAAGCACAGCTTCAGCTGCACGGGTGGCCCTGCCATGCTGCCCATGTTGTGAGGGTGAGCGAGACCCCTTTGTCCCCTTTTGTCTGCTCTGTGCTGAGAGCTGTGGGAATGGTGATCTCCCTGGACAGGCAGAGGAATCTCTTTTGTCAGGTATTTTGGGCATTCTAGCAAACTAAGCAGAAAATGGCAGGTGAAAAACAGCAAGAGGCAGGAAGGAAAGAGGCAGAAGATACTCTTGCAGTCTCATGCCCAGAGGTTGCTGCTGTGTTCCTGCACATCTCCACTGTGTTGACCCAGGTCACAAGAGTTCACCTGGCTCTTTGTGACCCCTGAGGCGTGCATGCCTGGCTGGAGAGGCTCTGCCAACTGAAAAGCCCTGGTGTTGTGGCAGGTTGGTAAGGCTCCTTTAGGGGTACACCTGAGCACCACCCTCCCCTACAACTCCATGCATGGGCTTTCCTAGGCTCCAGCACATCACCCCTGGCCATTAGGCACAAGACTGGGGAGGGCCAACAAGTCCCCTTGCACAAATGGCCCAGTGCAGCGCAGGGGTTGATGCTGCCCCGCAGGCGGTGTGGCTCCAGCCCATCTGCACGGCCCTGGCCCTGAGAAATTGCAAGTGGCTTTTCCAGCAGCTCCTCTGATGGAGGATTTTGCAATATTTTCAGGTGATTTGGATGGTGGTGCCCACCCCCCTGCTGGTTTGGGAGCTGGGCAACAGAGAAGCCCCTTCTCTGGCCCCATCCCCGCACAGCAGACAGAGCCCTGCTGTTGGTCAGAGGAAGTTTGGTGAAGGCAGAAAGGAGGAAAAGATTCCTGACAGATTTCATCTGTCCAAGCCAAGAATGGTCCCATTAGAAGCTTGTAAACCTTTTTCTTCTCAAATACATCTATTTATTTTTTTAACTGCTGGCTGTTGCTCAAAGAGACCTGGTCTGCGTGTCCATCCCATTCGGTCGAGCTCCTGCCTGTGCCTCATCCTGGCCCCGATTACTCCGGGCAGGTCTTTGGCTTCCCAGCCATGAAAGCCGCTCTCTCAGGGAGGGCGTGGACGGCTCCCCTTGGCCCGGAGCCGGTGCCGGCAGCGGGCGCTGGGGGGGCTCGGCTGGCCGGCGCTGGGAAGACTGGGACAGTGTTTGGGGCCGAGGGCTGCTGAAAGGGCTCAGTGTGTGCTGAGCGTGAGTCAGCCGGGCCGGAGGGCAGCTGGGAGCCGAGCAGAGCGGCGCAGAGCTGCCGCAGGAGGGGCCGGCTTCCCAGGGAACGGTGGCGAAATGGATCTCATTAGCCTGGAGTGGAGGCAGAAGGGCACAGGGAAGGAGGGAGGCTGGGAGGTGGCGTTTCCAGGGCTGGACGGGTTTGACGGAGCCGTGCATCACACCTGCGTGGGGTCAGGGATGAGAATGGGGAGGGGGCAGTGCGGACTGGGTCTGTCTGCATCCATCACTGGACTTTCATGTGACTTTGGGTGTCAAACAAAGCCTGGGGAAGGGATGGGAAAGCCCTGGAAAGATACTGGGGTCCTTGAGACAGGGAGCTGTCTTGTGTCACATTTTGGTGCCTCGAGCACTGGCTTGTAGGGCTGGGGCCCCATCCTGGCTGGTGTAAAACAGCCCAGGAGCTGCCGGTTTTCTTTGGCTCCATTTGGCTGTTCACTTCCCAGTCTGGCTGACACACACCCAGGCGGCCGCCAGGCTCTGCCAGCACCTTACACATCCCCAGCATCACCTCCTGTTCCCCAGGGACGTCACTTGCAGTGGCAGAGCCAGGGGGTGGCTTGTCACTTCCTGGAGCAGGCAGCATTGCTCATAGCTCTGGGCAGTCCCAAAGGAAGAGTGGGTTTCTGGTGGTCCCAGTTAGGACCTCTGTGCCTGGCTGCACATGAGAGGAGGAGCAGGGAGGGATTTCTGGTTGCAAGCATGTATGGGCAGGTCTGGTTTTATCTCAATTGCAAACAGCTCTGCACATGGTGGTGCTACCCCCCAGAGAAGTCCCCCATGATGTGTCTGAGGATTAGGCATGTCCTACTGTCTTCCAGAGGCATCATGTGCTTGTGTAAGACACCAGCAAGAGAAGAGTAGAGGCCCCTTGGGGTTCAGCTTGCCTCTGTCCTGGAGCCCACAGCTGGGGAGAGCAGGAGGGGGCCCCTGGGGCCGAGAGAGTGCAGAAAGTGCTTGCAGTGGTGGTTGATCAGGAGATGCATCCTAAAGGGATATGCTTTTAAATGGGGACTGAGCTGTCTGGACTGTGAGGGAGTTGAACTCTGATGAAAAGTCAGACTAAGATATTTCCCTTTAGCACAAATAGCCACAATATTTCCCTTTAGCCCAAAAGCAGAGGGTCTCACCAGTGAGCAAATGGGAGGGCAGCTGATGGCTCTGGGCAGACTGGCCACATCCCTGTGCCTCCAGACCTGCAGAAAACCACCCCAGAGGCTGGGAATAATCCTATCAACTTACTGGCTGACATTTCAGGGCTAGTTCACCCACCACACCTCTGGTTTGTTGATCTGTGGAGCCCCATCGCTGAACTCTGCAGCCACATGCTCGGTTTTGGCACCATGAGCTGCTAGTGCCAGGGAGTGTCCCTGCCACCTCGCCCCAAGGACTGATGGGCTTTCCATCCTGCTCCTGCCATGAGGCCCAGTTCTCTATCCTTCCTCACCTCTCTCTAATGTGGGCAGATCCTCAAAGTTTGGTCCTGTGGGAATGACCTCTTAGGGTGGTGCATTTCTGTCCTGTTGTCACCAGTGACAGCAGGAGGGTGAAGGGGAAGTAAATCATGATGAGGAGCACAGTGTGATGATACAAATGGGCTAGAAGGACCCAGGAGAGCCATCAGTTTGTTCCCCACCCTGTGCAGGAGCTGGTTTCCCATGGTGAGGCAGGGATCAACCCAGCAGCGGTGTCTGGAGCCTCCCTGCCCCAAGACACTGGAAATGCCAGAGCCACGTGAGAACCGTCAGCCCAATGGATGGCACGGGGCTGTGGCTGCGCCTGCTGGGAACCAGGGAAGGAGCTGGATCCATGCATTAACTCACTGGCCATCCCAGCCCACAGCATAGAATGACTTCACCGTCGGGTGAACATCCCACCATGGAAACCAAACCTCAGGAATGCGTCTGGGTGTGCCGACTCTCTTCTCTCCGGAGGGCTCTCATGTCTCAGCTACTCCCAGGCTAGCAAATTGCTGTTGTCACCTCTCCCACCAGCCCCCTGAGTTGGGCTGGGGAGCAGTGCCCATGCAGGGGTCATCCCCTGTGCCTGCCGGGTGCCTGCTCGGGGATGGCACTGTGGGTGCTGCCCTCCCTTTGTGCGCATGCAGAAGAAGGAGCTTTGCCATGGCTTCAGTCCAGTAGCCCCAGCCAAAGAGGGGAAGTCTGCACTCCACATGCCCTCCTTCTCCCTCTCTCCGTCTCTTGCTGGAGACAGATCCACCAGTGGCTGCAGCAGAGCCCAGGTTTTGGCGACGAGCAGCAGCAGCACAGTGATGATTAATGCTGAGCAGAGCCACAGAGCCAGGGATGTCTGAGTTGTCTCTGCCTCCCTCCTAAACTGATTTGGCAAAAAAAGGCTAATGTGAGCATTTCTGCATCTGCCAGCCTGGGAGGGGGCTCGGCCAGAGCTTGGGTCTCAGCAGGCATGTATGGGGCTGTATGTTTTTCCACTTGGGCTGGAGAGGGGCTGTGGGCAGGCAGCCGCCAGGCTCAGGTGACTCCTGAGCCGTCCTTTCCATCTGACTCATGAGAGACGTCGCGAGCGCTCTCCTGCCCAACGGAAAACACGGCTCCTTGCAGCTCATGGCTTCTGGGCCCCTGCCAGTCCCCACGGCTTCCCAGGGCTCTGCTGGCACCCGGAGCCCAGCTCTTTGAGGCTGGAGCTGGGACAGCGGCTCCAAGGGATGATGCCCAACCAGGGCTTCACCTTCAGGCTGTGCCCGTAGCCGGTGTGGCAGAACAGTCAGGGTGGCAAGGGCTGGGTAGGACAGGCCCATGGTCCCTGTGATGGGCAGGAGCATCTCTACAGGCAGGGCTCCTGATTTCACTGCTGCCATGACATTGCTTTCCCAACACTCCTGATTTTCTCTTCACCTTTTTGGAGGGTCCAGGTTAGAAATGATCACACTTCAGCACCAGGACAGGTCTTTCCCTTCCCAAGGCCAAGCACCCCATCCTCCTCCTTCCTTTCTGGGTTTGGGCAGGATGACAATGTCTCCCACCTCAAACCCCACATTCACATCCCCTAAGATTTCTCCAGCCCATGTCCTCAGGGACTTGTTTTTTTCAGTGTCTGAATGCCATCCTACCACAGGTTCTCAGGAAAAACCCAGACCCTGGGGCTTTCTGCACAAGGGAAACTGAGGCACGCTGGGGTCAGCACATCTCACTGGGGCACACTGGGCTGGGAGAGACAAGCCAGGGCCTGAGGCTCACTGTGCCCAGCCTCAGGCTGTACGCATCATGCCCCAGAGTCTGCCCCCTCTGTGCACACTGCCCAAGCTGCAGCACCGGGCTCCCCCTGCTCCTCTGGGAAGGGAAATGTTTTCACTTTCCCCTGCCGTTCTGCTCGCCAGCAGCGAGTGAGTCCGGTTTCCCCTGCGCACGGCCGCCAAGCGCCTCTGGAACCACTGGAAAATGCATAAAAGGCCTGGGCAAGGCTGCAGTGAGGGTTACTCTCAGTCACAGCTGGATCCAGCTGCTGCTTTAAAGCAACAGCACAGCCACACAGGGCTCCCCAGGACACCCAGGTGTCCCAGGGGTTTAAATCCCATGGGAAAAGAAGACAGCATCCTCGCTGTGCAGCAGCCCTGAGGCTGGAGGGGGCGTTTCCACTGGGGAAAATGAGGAAGGGGCAGCCCAAGGACACAAACTCTTGGATGGGTCTGGGCCTGGAAGGAATGACCAGGCTTCCCCCTGCCCTGCTCCTGTGGCTCCCGGCTCAATGACCGGGAGAGCATGGAGACCACTGCCCTGCAAGCCCCAGCTGCATCCCACGGCTGGGTCTGCAAAGGGCAGCAGCAGCTTGGGGACCCCAGAGCAACGGGGGCTGGCCCAGCCATCACCCCACAAAGCAACTTACACTCCTCCCCTATTTTTGGAAGAAATCATGCAAATCCCAGAGTGATTCCAGGCAGGACAGAGGTGTGGCTTTCAGCTGTGGCTCAAGGTGTTTTGGCAGGCCCCAGTGTTTCAGTGTGTGAGATGCCAAGGCCGATGGAGTGACATGGAGCAGCTGGCTGTGGGAAGGCAGAAAACCTCCTCCTGCATCCTGGGAGCCAGCATGGTCCTACACCAGCAGAGGCGCTGGGATGGAAACAGCCACGAGGCACTGGGGTTAATGAGTAAAACAACTCACCCCCACCTGGCCCGGGTCTGGTTTATGGCCCTGTTAGCGTGGGCAGGAGCGTTCTGTGGGGGTGGATGTCTTTCCCAGTGCCCCACGTCAGACTGGTCAGTCCATGACGTCTGCTCCACCTTCCAAGACGCAGCAATAAATCAGGTTAATGATTAATCCCAGCTGCCTGGAGAACCTTCCCTGGGACTAAGGCAGTCCCAGTCACAGCTTCCAGTATCCACGTGAGAGCCGCAGTGATGGGCGAGTCTCACAGGTTTGCTCTTTACCACAGCATCATGAAAGGTGCTTAGAAAACAAACATGGAAGGAGAAAGGAACATTCCCTGTCCTATCACATCCAGGATGTTTGCTTCTGAGTGTGTGCAAAGTCTTGATGTGGTGCGAGTCTGGCTCAGCCAAACAAATTGCAGCCTTGACCTCCTCCCTGCTCCAGGGTACACCACAGGTGAGTGGTTTAACAAAGAAAAACCTAAAAGTGTGACCACCCTGTGCAGCTGGTCCCAGGTCAGGCTGAGCCCTTGGTCCTGCTCCAGGCACTCAGAGGTTTGGGGAGGAGAGGGCTGGTTTGTGTGTCTCCGCAGGGCAACAGGACCTTGGCTTCTGTGGGAAACTCAGCCCAAGGACCACAGTGTTGGCACAAGTGGTCAGGAGGTGTGAGAGTTCCTGGAAGAAGAAGTGAGAGTTTTTTCTGTGTATGTATAATTTGCTGGAATGGAAATAAATCAGAAAACAACACTCACACACACCAAAAAAAACCACAAAAAAAACGTATCAAAGTAACCAGTGCAGCTTTCCCCAGTGAAACAAATTCCAAACTATCAGTAGGAAAACACTGGCTGGGTCAATCTGCCACTAGCCAGTCTTCTGGGATTACATAAACTTCATAAAAAAAGCTCACTTCTTTCTTTGTACTATATTTTATACAAAACATTTTAGTTCAGGTCCACTTTGAAATTAAAAGAGGATTCTTGAAACAAAAAAAGCATTGTGGTTGACTTTGAGAACATCTAAATGAGCCACTTGGGCATCGCCCCAGTCCTCATCTTTTCCCTTAACCCAGACAATGTCCTAGAGCCCTGTTTGATGCCAGCTCCAAAGCCTTGTTGTCTCCTCAGGTTGCCTGCCCCTCCCCATCTCCAGCAGTGCCACCAGCTGGGATATTGCTTGTGTGAAGGGTGAGTGTGTGGCACTGGACTGGCTCTCTCCAAATGGGTCCCAGGAGCCATCAGATGTGGAGATGGCTGGTGTCAGCAGGAGCTGGTGCCACCCTGGCTGTCACTCGGGTGTCACCCAGGAAGATCCACGCATTGCCTTCCCTTCTACATCCCTGTCCAACGCAACGACTGCGTGTCCAAATGCACAGCTCACAGGTGCCCTGCCAGCTCTCCCAGGGCTGCAGTGGCCTGGCACACCTCAAATGTCACTTGTGTGATGCAAGGCACAGGAACTCGGCTTTTCCATGTCCAAGCAGCACCTGCCACCCAAGAGTGCTTATCCAGAAATCCCCAGCTCTGCCCACAGTGCCAAAAAGGCACCTGGTGCCTCCAAATCTCAGTTTAATGGCCCAGACCTAAGAAATACAGGTGATGGATGCTGCAGGGGAGGAGGGGCAGAGCTAGAGATTCAGCTGCTTTGCTGAAGGCAGGGCTGGGCAGGAATGGCAGGGATATGCTGCTGACTGAGTCTGTTGGGTGAATAAAAATATTCAGGTTTCTCTTTTTCATGTTTCATTCTCAGAAGAGTGGTTGTGCTGCTCATGTGAAACCTGTTCTTGCTGGGTGTTGGAATGAGGCAAAGGGAATGTGTGTAGAGTAAGATTTTTTTAAAGAAATATGCATTCAGTTGGATTTTGTTCTTCCTGCTGCTTTTCTGCTTTCCCAGGGCAAATCTGAAGAGCTGAAAACTTGGTTTTGTCCTTATCTTTTCTATGAAATGATGAAAAAAATCATAAACAATTCTGCTTCATTTTCAGGTTCATCCTTGAAACAGATGAACCTGACAATGACTAGTGGTGCCAGGGATGCCCAGGACTGTGTTTATCCCAGGCATCAGAAGCCCCAGACCTGACAGGATTTGAGCCTTTAACGATTATCAGAGGTAAAGCTTTGTGTAGCCATCACCCCCAGGTCTGCAGTGCTCTCATGCAGTGGGATGTGCATCTTTTTCCCACACGGGGGGATGTAGTGGGTTATTTGAGCCAAAACCCTGCACAGCAGCATGGAATCATCCGGGAAGTCCTGTGCTTGCGGCCCTACAGCTTTCCTGCACGGAAGCAGCCGTGGGAGAGGCGGGACGCTGGGAGCAGGCTGGCACAGCTGCCTGTCCCAGGCTGCCAGGAGCTCTCCTCACCCTGCAGCAGCGCCGCTTCCCCCCGCGCAGCTCATTCCGCGGGCTGCAGCGCGGGAGCTGCCGCTGCTGCCGGGCGTCCGCAGGGCTCCGGGACACTGCGGCACCCCCACGGCTGCTGGGTGCCCCGGCATGGCAGCAGCCACCTGGGGTTGTGATTTGGGATTTACTGCTGCTCCCCACAAGCGGAGGCTGCCATCCCTGTCCCCATCATGGCCCCAGGGCAAGTTGCAAGGATGAAAAGGTTGTTGCGCTCTCAGGGCTCTCCTGTTCACACCCGTCGTGCCTGTTTGTACAAGGGTCATTCTCCAGTGGGGTCCTCCTCCACTGTGAGCCTCTCTTTGCAGAGTGGGGTGAATTTCCAGCCATGGGCTGGCATGCACCTACCATCCCTTGTGATGCCTGTTCTGGTCAAGCTGATGCTCAGTGAACCTCATGACCATTAATTTCTTGGGGCCATGAGTACAGCAAACACAAACTTTGCTATAGGTACTGGGAACAGGCTAAAAAGGAATCAGAGAAGGTATGTATGGATTTTAGGTGACGATAAGGACATAGGATGCTGTAGAGCTGGTGCAGCCTGTTTGGGCAATGTTTCCTGGGGAGCTTTCACAACCCCCAGGACACAGAGCTGCAGGGCACCTGGGAAAGCAATGAGCTGAGATAAGGAGAAAGAAACAGATCTGGAGAAAGCAATACAATCTTCCTTCACAAACTGAGCTGACCGTGGAATTTTCTTGGTGCTCTTTGAGTAGCAGAGGTAGTGTGGATCCTTTTGCAAGTCCAGTCTTGGAAAGAAGAGCCTTTCCCATGAGAAGCTCAGTGTGTCCAGAGGTTTGTGAGAGCTGTAGGAGACCTGACCCTCATCATTCATGAAAAATGCAGAGGAACTGTTCAGAAAAGGACTGGAATATCTCTGCTGGTCAGGAAAGGAAATATTGCAAATTTCCTGCAGCCTTCCCAGCCTGGCTTCGTGATGGACATGAACAGCTGGTGGGATTGGGAGGGTGACAAAAAAGGGAGATATCAGAAATTAGAGGGACTGATTTTTATGACTGAAAAACACCTGCAACTGAAACGTTACATTTAAAATCAAAGAAAGGTCTTTAATCTGCTTCTTAATGGTCAGTGGGATGTCCCATGCTGATAGAGCTGTAACAGGAATGCTGGTGAAACTGCATCCGAACCAGGGCTGAAGGAACAATTTGAAAGGACTCTTCACCTGCCTGTGATGCCATTGGAAATTTGACCCATGAGAGGTGCCAGCATGCCGAGCAGGCACCTTACTACTGAAGCAATTCCCCGTCAACTCCCTACACCCCCAGGTGAGCTGTGGGTCCCAGAAATTATGTCAGTCTTGGTCCTTGACAAGGTGTGGACCCTGAGTGAGATGTGGGTCGTAGAGGAAGGGTGGTTCCCAGGAGGAGCATTAAAGACTCTGGGGCAGAGCTAATGCACCCCAGAGAGGACACAGTACACGAGGAACCGGACTAGGACGCCCCCGAGTTCCCAGATCCTGGTGAGTGCCCCATGATCAGCAGGGAGGGTTCTCAGGGGTCGTGTGGGGTGTCACCCTTAAGCCCTGAGAGCACTGGGGAGGTGTCTGTCTGCTGAGGCGGGCGGGGGGACGGCACAGAGGGGCAGGGCAAGAGTTAACCTACCTGCTCTGCCATCCATCTCTAGGCTCCACCTCGGGGAGAGGGGAGGGAAAAGAGAAAAAATAGGGGGGAAAAAAAACGAAAAAAGAAGAGGAGGAGGAAGAGCGAAGAGAGAAGCGCCCGGACCGCGGGCAGCCCGGCCAGCAGCGGAGCGGCCGCCCCGTCCCACTCCCAGCATGTTTCAGTGGTGAGTGATCTCCGGGAGCGCGGAGCCCGAGCCCCGCTCCTGCCCCGCTCCCGCACCGAGTCCCGGTGTCCCTGGCTCCGCCGCCCCGTGTCCTCCGCTCCCGCTGCCCGGCACCGCCGTCCCGACGCTGCGTCCTGCCCGGAGCCGGGGGATTGCGAGGTCCCCTTCCCACCGGGTCCCTCTCGAGAGTCGCCTGGGGGGGGCTGGCCGCGGAAGGGAAGCTCTGGGCGGGAGGGTGGGCATAGGGAAGCGACGAAGGACGGAGTTTGTCATGTGTCCCCTGTCCGTCTGTCCCCATCCCAGGAGCGATCCTCCCTCCGCGGCTCAGGCGGGGTCTCCCTGGCCGCGGAACCCCGGCGAAGGCGCTCTGGGGCTCCGCTCCCGACACAAATTTCTCTCCATCCCGGGGCACCAGAGCTCCGGCCCGGCGGGAGGCAGGATGGGGGTAACGGGCAGGGGCGGCCGGTTGCTGCCCCCCAATCCCTGGGGATGCCTTTCACAGCTTTTCCCTGAAAAGGGCTGGTTTGTGTGGTGGGGCCGGGGACAGCAGGGCCTCCAGCCCTGCCCTGTGCACCCTGGTGGGGTCCCTGTCCCACGGCAGTGCCAGCTGGGGGGCAGATGCCCTCACCGGGGGCAACACCCAGGGATTCGGCTCTTGCCTCTTTCCAGAAGCGTGGTTTTACCGCCTTGTATTTAAAACAGACGGCTTTTATGAGGAGGGGACGCGCCTCCGGGCGCCCCCTTGGCGAGTTGCGGCCCCGCTTGGTGCTTGCACCCAGCTATTGCACAGGCTACTTCTGGGGACATTTGGTGTTTTCTGCCCAGCATCTGGCCCTTTATAAGATCTCCTCTCCAAATTCTTGGCACTGCCAACAGACAGGACTATACTGGCAGGACCTCCAGTGACTGGGTCAAATTGAGGGGTCAGAAAAAAAACCCTATCACATAAATAGACAGCGCTGGCGGATCAAAGAGCTTTTCACATGAATCCATAGTGAATGGGATATGCTTAAAGAGCCCCTGTCTCCCAGGGCCTCATCTGCCCTCGAGCATCAACGCCTGAAAGGGATACTGCCCACCTCTAATTTGGAGTTTATGTTTAACTGCCTGGTGGCGCACCCACCTCACAGGGAGGCTTTTGAAAATTCTTTGGTGGATAAAAGGGAAGGCGAGGAGTGTGAAAAGACCTTTTCGAAGCTCTCTTGATGGCATCAACACCAGGAGTTGGGGCAAGCAGACCCGGCTGGCACCGATGGGAGCCCCCCCCCCCCCCCCCCCCCGGTGGCTGCCACCCTTGCCTTGGACCTTGTAGTGCTGGGTGTCCCCAGCTCCTGGGGACACTCTGGGGACTGGCTGTGGTCTGTGCCCCAAAGAAGGGTTCTGGGGCTCGGCAGGGTGACTTTTCTGCAATGGCGACAAACCCAAAGCACCTCCCCTGCCAATGCATCCCCAGAAAGCAGGAGTTATTTTTTCACCCGAACCTAAAGCACTTCCCAGCTGAGGATACCACAGAGCAGAAAGACTCATGATCCCAAAAGATGCACAAACAACTGTTGCCCTTTTGCCCCCCAAATCCTTGGTTTGATATGGGAATTGTCTGCAGTTGTGTCTCAGGGTCCTCCCCGTCCCCGTCGCTTTCCTGGCAGTGCAGGGAAGGGTTTCTGCAGGGCAGAGGTGACTGTGGCTCCTGGTTCCTGCTGGATCTGGTGGGACCCCATGGTTTGCAGGCAAACCAGTAGGAAAAATCCCAAATAGGTTCTTGTAACAATACAAGAATTGCATTGTTGAGAACTGGGAAATAGGGCCCACTGAGGGAAGGATCGATAAGTTTCTGTGCTGTAGTGCAACACCTCACCTATAAACATACCCAGGCCACTCAACGCTCCACCTCTTAATATAAACTGGAGTTGTCCCCTCAGCTCTGGGTCAGAACCTTCTGTCTGGACCCAAGGAGAGCAATGGGGGTCAGTGCACCCATGCAGCTCCTCTCTGTTAGACAGAGTCTGCCAAGGCTGGGACCGTCTGTGCCAGGTAGTGACAACCCTACCTATGCAAATTTTAAAAATTTGTTTCAGTAATTCCCTGCCATTTGACTTCTGGGGAACCTTTGGCCATCCTTCAGGCTGAGTATTTTATCACTGGTTGTCCTTGGGTGGTGGGGAGTATAAGAATGTGGTGGGACAGGACAGGATGGGATGAGATGGATGCAAATGAAATTACTATATAAGGGTGACGGGTTATTTCTGCAGCAGTGCCAGGTACGGATGAGAGGTTTTAAATATTGCTTGGAATAAAGTTGTATTGGAACTGAAGGAGTTTTAAGAATAGGCTCAAAGCTATGCAGGCAGGGCTGGAGAGGGTTAAGAGAATGCTGAGATCTAATCAGAACTGCTCCCTCATCAGTCTCAGATGAGTGGCCACATAAAAAACCGGATGCGGAATATCTATCCATTTATTTATCCTTAATTACTTATTTCCACGCTCGCTCCCACAGTCCACACTAGTGATCACAGCTTTCCCACGACAATGTCAGGCTCAAAAGTTCTTTGTGCTTCAGGGTGAAGCTAAAGACAGGAGCTCCTGAAAGCTCCTGGTTCCTGTCTGGGATTCCTGCATTTCAGGGGGAGTGGAATCCCAGAGCACAGTGTTGCCTCCTGCCCTGGCAAATCTGATAACCTATGGGGTGTATCTCAGCAAGCAGATGTTTTGGTGCAGCCTGAGGCCCCAGACTCTAGCAGCTTCACTGTGGTTCTGATCATAATCCAGCTCCCGGGTCTAGGAGAGTTTCAGGGCTTTTTTGGGGGTTTTTGTTTATCTGGAAAATACTTTGGTTAAATGTTTCAGGTTTCAGCCCCAAGCTCCGTCTCCGGACTGTCCTGAAGTGTAGGTGCCATCTGCCTGCTAGAAATGATTCTGGATATTTCTGGCTCTGACGGGAACAGGGAGCTGAGGGCTGTCCCCAGTGGGTGTCACCCAGGCTGGGATGTGCTTCTGACATTAAGAGGACAGGCATAGGGGCGTCCCCAGACCAGTGCCATATCTGTCTCCATCAGCTTCACAACAAAAAGGCGTCCAGGGACTGCCAAGCACCTTCTGTCGGAGAAGAGAGAGCTGGGGCTGCAGTTGGGAAGCTGTTGGGAGTGGAGACCAGGAGCTCAGCTGCCATCCTCCCATGCCCAGTGCTCTTCACAGGGAGATGGCCCAAGGTGGCTGGAACACGCAGGACTGAGGCAGGGGGGAGTTGGTGCAGATGTGCAAGCTGTGCAGGGAAGCTGAGCACTCAGGAGCAACATTGTGCAGCTGAGCAGAAAGGGCAGTTCCCCTCCTCTGTGGCAGTGGGATGAGAAACCCACCTTTAGCTGTATGGAGAAGCAGGCTGGGGAGGAATCGTGCATCAGTAATCTCCAAGCACAGTGTTACTGCAGTCCCAAGGACCTCAGGAGGATCCCACCTAAGCCCCCCATAAGCCCTACCCAGGGCTTGTCCCATGAGCCAGCAGCCTCTCAGGGCTATAGGTCTGCAGCAGAGGAGAGCAGCAGGATGGCCCCAGGAAGAACAGGGTTTGATCTACTCATGCCCTGCACACCCTGGACTTGCAGGCACCTGGTTTGGCATAGGCTGGGAAAATCTGCTCACCTGATCTGCCCTGCATCTGCTGCTTCTTATCACCACAAAGGAAGCAACAGGACCCAAGAGCTGCTAAAATGCTCAGGAGTGCCCCGAGAAATACTGGATCCCAAGGTGGTTGTAGGGTTAAGGATGTCTTTTTCCCACTGAACTGTGAAATTTGACTGAAATGGCTTTTTTTTATTATTCCTTTTTTTTTTTTTTTTTTTTTTTTTTTTTTTTTTTTTTTTTTTAATTTGTCCTTATGTGCCATTTTGGAATGAAACAGCAATGCTGGTTTCATGTTGACTCTTGTGGTCTTCTCAGCTCTGGTTTCTCAGTGCTGTGCAACCTGTGATGCCAGTCTAGGCCATGGACAGACAGTATGTCTGTCTTGGAGCTAAGGCTTCTGTGGAAAAGATAATTCCCCCTGCTCTTGTCCTAAACTGCAATTTTCAGATGGCTGAAACAGCGGTTTCCCTTGGGACTTTGTTCTGAAGCAGCTGCCTTGCTGAAACTCTCACCCTGACTTCTCTCTCTCTCTCTCTCTCTCTCTCTCTCTCTCTCTCTCTCTTTTTCTCTGTCTCCCAACCCATTTTCAGCTTTCCTGTGAAAGACCCTTCCCTGATCTTAGGACTGGAGTTACCAGATGACACTGCAGCCACCTCCACATACCTTGGGCCTGTCCCTACAGTTAAGTGTGGCCCCTGAGCCATACCACAAGCAGGATGCAGCTGGGAAATGTATGCATAGAGGTGTCCTGCAGCTCTTCCCACAAGGTTTCTGCTCCTCAAAAGGTGATGGAACACAGATTATGAGCATCCCATGACCTCGTGAGGAAGTGCTTTTGCAGACAAGCCTCTTGAAGCCTGTAGTTTCTTCTCCTTAACCCCTTGTCTCTTCCCTTTAGGAAGAAGACCATCTACAAAACGGTTTGCCTCTCCTTCTTGCTGATCATTACAGTGATGGTACTGCAGCGTGGAATGGCCCCAAACCAGTTCATGCAGGGCCAGCAGCATAAAGAACTGCCCCCTTCAGAGCCCTTGAAATCACAAAAGAGAGACAACGCCTTCTCCATCAGCAGCACTTTCTGGAAGACCAAGAAGGAGAAAGCTCCTGTGAAGGAGGAGAGTGTGACGGCAAAGCAAACAAAATCCTGGGATGTCACCACTACCAACTGCTCAGCCAACCAGAACTTCAGCAAGGTGGATTGGTTCAAAGGGCTGGAGCCCAACTTCCAGCAGTTCCTGCTCTATCGGCACTGCCGCTACTTCCCCATGCTGATCAACCACGCAGAGAAGTGCAGTGGGGATGTCTACCTGCTCATCGTGGTCAAGTCCATCATCACGCAGCACGACCGCCGCGAGGCCATCCGGAGGACCTGGGGCCAAGAGAAGGAGGTGGGGGGTAAGAGGATCAGGACGCTGTTCTTGCTGGGAACCGCCTCCAAGGAGGAGGAGAGAGCCAACCACCAGAAACTGCTAGATTATGAGAACCACATCTATGGGGACATCTTGCAGTGGGATTTCCTGGACAGCTTCTTCAACCTCACTCTCAAAGAGGTCCATTTCCTGAAGTGGGTCGACATCTACTGTGACAACGTCCGTTTCATCTTCAAAGGTGACGATGATGTGTTTGTGAGTCCCAGCAACATCCTGGAATTCCTGGAGGACAAGAAGGAGGGAGAGGATCTCTTTGTGGGGGATGTCCTCTACAAAGCCAGGCCGATCCGTAAGAAGGAGAACAAGTACTACATCCCCAGTGCCCTCTACAACAAAAACATCTACCCACCCTATGCAGGGGGTGGGGGCTTCATCATGGATGGAGCCCTGGCCAAGAGGCTGCATAAGGCCTCGGAGACACTGGAGCTGTACCCCATTGATGATGTCTTCCTAGGGATGTGCTTGGAGGTCCTTAAAGTGTCACCTGTTGGGCACGAGGGCTTCAAAACTTTTGGCATTGTGAAAAACAAGAACAGCAAGATGAACAAGGAGCCATGTTTTTACCGGAGTATGTTGGTGGTTCATAAACTGCTGCCTCCAGAGTTGCTCCAAATGTGGGACTTGGTCCACAGTAACTTGACATGCTCAAGAAAACTCAATGTCCTTTAGCTCAGTCTCTCTGGAGAGCTGGGACTGCAGGAGCTGGGATAACAGACCCCTGCTCTGGGGTTGGGTGAGCCTCTGCTGGAATCCTTCAGGGGCACTGCCCTCCGGGGTGAGGAGAGCAGAGACCCTGCACTCGTGGGCAGGGTTTGTGATAGTGTTTGTTCTTGTACTGTATTGTGGTTCTCATATCTCCAGCTGGGTTGGGGGTTGCTGAAAAGGGAAAACACCCCAACAAAACATGACAAGTCTAGCACAGAATTGAGAGAGGGCAAAGAGGTTTGTGCTTTGCCTTAGGTACCTCCTCCACAGCTGCATGATAAGTGGAGGGATGGAGGGAGGCAGAGTGGGATGTGGCACTGGCAATTTTTGGAGATGTTCAGGGTCTGGCTATCCAGGGAAGCTGCTCCAAAGGAGTTCAGCCAATTACAAGTGCATCAAAAATAATGGGATTTTATTTGTTATCTCAAATTTCTCCTCCATGCAAGGTTTTGGTAACATTGACCCTGTGTGCATTGGGTTCACACCCACCAAAGTCCTCTGTGTCCCCATATGCAGCTGGGGAAAGGGGCTCTTCCCTGAGGCTGGCCCTCAACAGCCCTGAGTCCCCATCAGGGTTTCAGCCTGGCAGTGAGGAGGCTGGGGTCCTTGTCCCTGTCAGAGGGTCCCAGGCAACGGTGACTCCCAGCACCAGCCTGGGCTGTGCTTGGCTCCTCTGCAGCCTTACTGCACGTGTCCTCAGAGGAATGCAGCCAGCTGAAATTCCTCAGGGATTTGTTCCTCCTGGCAGGAAAGAGACTAAGCTAGCTGCCCTTGCCTGTGGCCAAGGAAGTGGTGGAGAAAACTGGTGGACCCCCCTTGGAGTGCCCCAGGGATTTGTCACTTCTGGGACCCTACCTCCTGGCATCCCAGGGTGTGCTGTGGGGAGACCCTCTCCTTGCTGCACATCGTGGCTTTGCCTTGCAGGGGAGAACAGCCCCAAAGGCTCTTGTGTGTGGCTGCTTCAGGTTCAGCCCTGGTTTGTCAGTCACTGTGATGCTTCAGGGTAGGTTGGAGATATTGGTGCTGCTCTGGCATAAGAAGCAGGGTCCAAGGGGCAAAGTGAAGGGAAGCTGGTGTTTCATATGTTTGCTCCTCTCGGGGTTGTTGCAGTGTTTATTCCACAGGCTGAGATGCAGGAGCATGACAGGGAATGCTGTTGCAAGACATGGCCTTTTTCCTTTGGGCTGAAAGGGCCATGAGCTCTGGAGGGGAGCCCTGGGTCGGCAGCTTGGGTGGAAACCACCCGACAGAGACATGTGGCCACGCAACGACCACGGATGCTCTCCAGCCACTGACTGCAGGCATGAGCAAAGCCACAGGAATGTGCAAAGCCACACACGCTCACACACATGCTCCCAGGCACAGGCTCTGCACACACAGATGTCCCTGTGTGTAGGGGTGGCAGATCCAGATGTCCCTGCAGGGGATGGACACACACAGCCACATCCATGGCCCTAACCACGTGCAGCGAAACACGGGCACAGATGCCTTTACTCCCTCTCCCTCTCTGGTGCCAGATATTGAAAGGAAAAAATTTTTACTACCTCAAAGGTCCCCTGTGCAGTGCCTTTTTTTTTTTTTTTTTTCCCCTTTCTCTCTTTTTCTTAATGTGTTTTGGAAATGGGCCTGTTTCATTCACTCCAAGTACATTCCCCAGGTTAGAAAACAAACTAAAAAAGGGCATAAACCAGTCAAAAAGGGCACCCACACACCAAGCCACACCACTCTCAAAATGGCCCTGCTCAGATGAGTTTCAGATTTGAAGAGGAGGAAGAGAAAAGAACCAGTGCTGCCCAGGGCTCAGCTGGTGGTGATACTGTGAAATTGGATGTACAATGCACCGGGTCCCTGGAGCAGCAGGGAAGAGTCCTGAGGGCATTTTTGGTACCCACTGGGCTTAGGCAGCACACAACTCTTTCCTTTTCCCCTCCCATCCCTCCTTCCAACAGGAGTAAGTTCAGAAACACTTTCCAAATTGATACCTCCATAATTTATGTCAGGTACAGTACTTTAGGCTGTACATTTATCCTGGATGCAGGGTCAGCTCTCGCTCTCTGTAGCAATGTGTACAGTGAGCCGGGGCTATGTACAGACATCTCTCAGTGTTGTTCTTCACCTGGTGGGACCTGTACAGAGAAACCTTGTAGAGTTCAGTGAATATTCTAGTTTCTAAATAAAGGTTAAAAGAAGAAGAAAAAAATCTTACAAGTCTCACTCGTGTCATACATGGTTCTGTGGACAAAATCTGGCAATGGTACATGCAAAACAACTCCTTGAATGGCATTGGGGCTGTACTGCCCTGTTCAGTTGGCACGTTCAGGACCTGCATAAAGGTGTGTCTTTCTCTCTTCAGGCCTCTCACCTCATTAAAGTAAACTTCAGATCCCGGGTGCTGCAGAAGAGCTTCTCATCTCGACCTCTTGGCAAAAGCACCTCAGCGGGTGGAAACTCACTGGTTTTGTTTGGACAGCTCTCCTTGTGCAGGAGATGGCACTTAACCTGTTGCCTCCAAGCGGGACCTTGCTCCTTTCACACGAAGCACCACCACGGTACCAACCTCGGCATGAGTTTGAAGCAGCTGGGAGGAGAAAAGCTCAAGGGTGAACCCTGGTCTAGCTTGGCAATTGGCACGGGGGCTCACTGTCAACTGGCACCACCCCGACACTCCGTTGGGAGCAGAGTGCAAAGGGCACCAGACTACTGATGGCAGGTGGCCATCTCCTGAGGCTGGTTTCGGGCATCAACCCTCGAGCGGATGCCCTGGCGCGTGGCGCGCCCGCGGCGGCCCGCTGCTGCCCTGTGGCCGCGCCCGACACACCACCATTTGCCGCCGACGCGCTCCAAATGGCCATGGCGCGAGACACGGCCACAAACCGCAGCCGCGGGAGCACTCACACACCCCGTTGGTTTTAGCACAGGGCGAGGAAGGCAGAAGCACACGGCTGAAAAGGCTCGCAGGGCAGGCCAGCATGGACAGTCTGGCCCAGGGAAGGTCAGCTATACAGCCCAGCTTGTCCGTGCCCCGTTCTTGCACCCACCGTCTGGGAAGACACGACCGAACGCTGTCATGCAGGGCAGCACCCTGAGCCTGGCTTAGAAACACGGCCATGACCCTGCCACAGGACTGCCGGACGTCTTTCTCCCAGGCTGGTGCAGACCCCGGGCGGATAGGGCGCGGCCTGGTTGGGTGCACGCGCCACTCAGCCCGACTCCTGTTTATGTATTGCTTTCCACTTAGGGGCAATGGAGACATTTGGTGACGCCAAATGAGGAAATGGCTAGGAGAAGGCCACAACGCAGCCTGCGGGCTAGACAAATCGAACCACTTTGTTTTAAAGCACAGTAGAAAAGGCAGGTGAGCAGGGCAAACTCAGCACTTGGCAGTTACCAAGCAAGAGCAACAAAGCTGCACCAGAATGGTTGCTTACAGAGCTTTACCGTTGCCAGCTGTCTTCCCCCGGTCTGGGAAACCACGGACCCGAACGGCTGTCAGTGCAGGGCAGCACCCTGAGCCTGGCTAGAAACACCGGCCAGTGACCCCTGCCACAGGACTGGCCAGGAGCGAGTCCTTTCATCCCCAGGCTGGTGCCTGACCCCGGGGGAGGAAGGGCAGCAGGCCTGAGTTGGGTTACAAACAAGCAGCCACTCAGCCCAGACTCCTGTTTATGTATTTGCTTTACACTTAGGGGCAAGAGGAGACAATTTGGAATGAAGCACGAGAGAAAATGCCTCTAGGAGAGAGCAACTGAACTGCAGGGCCTTAGTACAAGATCTGATTTACTTTGTTTAAAAAGAAAGTAGAAAAGCAATTGGTGAGCAAGCACCATCACAGCATCTTCAGTTAAAAAAAAAAAAAAATTAATAAAATATGGTTGTGGTTACAGAGCTTACCTTGGCCATCATAGTCTTCTCCCCTACTTCCTACTAACACAGCACATAGACTGCTGGGAACTCACCCAGGACAGAGCAAAGCAGGACAGAAGCTGCTGCTGTGACACCAATGACCTTAACCCAAAAGAGGGAAGGATACAGCCAGCCTGTTTCTCACTGCCTGGCTTCATTTAGTGGCACAGAAGTAACACGAACCAGTTCAGGTCCTTTAATCTGTCCAAGACAGGGTGCTGAAGCACAAATGATGAAACATTCTGCATTTTTACAGCAAAAATGCTACAGAAGTTTATAGGAAAAAAAAATTTTGTACATGGGTAAAACATTATAAATTCAAGACAACTCACAGACAAGGGGTAAATTCCCACATCTATCACTCTTTGTTTTAAAAAGTTCATTTGAACAGGCAAGCAGTCAAAATGGCTTGCTCTCTCTTCCTTGAAATGAAAATTTTAACTTCCAAGTGGCTCACAGTACTGCTTTGCTTCTTGGAATGTCCTCCGAAGGCTCCGCCAAGATCAAAGGAGAATAAAAACCCCCGGAGTCCTTTCAGATAGTCTTGGAGAGCAGAAGGGAAAGCAAAGGGGAAGTTTATTCAAACTTGATCTTCTTCCCTTGTGGCTTGTGATCTCCACCTCCTCCTCTGCCTCCTCGGAAGCCACCTCCTCTACCTAGAAAGAAAATTATTGCAAAAAACAGTTACTACTATAGCATTTATTATATATATATATACACACACACACGTATATAAACACATATATATGCACACAAATATGTTACAGTGGTATATCTATACAACTGCCCTTCCAAACCCATCCTGGCACAGGACAGAAAATAAACTCACAACCAATGCTCTGTGGTAGCCCCACACCATAACCCCAAGAATGGCTTTGGGTTCATTTCTGAACACAACCCCTCCAAACAGCAGCATTTGATTCCTCTTACCTCCAAATCCACCTCTGCCACCACCTCTGCCACCAAATCCACCTCTTCCTCCTCGGCCACCTCCTCTGCCACCACGACCACCAAATCCACCACCACGCTGAAAGTCACCCTTTGGCTTGGCAAAATCAAGGGTCACTTTGTTTCCATCTATCTCCCCATCTTCCATGGCTTCTTTAGCTGCTTTGGCATCTTCTGCAGAGCTGAAGTCCACAAACCCAAACCTAGGAAACAGGTTACAATGTGACAGTCAGTCACATTCCATAGCCGCAGCACCACCTACAGGTTCCTGACAGAAATCCTTCTGGAATCAAACACCAGCACTTAATGCATCCCACGGAATGTGTCACTTGTAGGACAGCAGTGGCCAATCACAATCGATGGAGCCCCACTGTGAGTCTGCCAATAGTGAACAGTTAATTTTCTTCTCGTGCGAATCCATCAGCTGCCACGGAGATTTGTTGGCAGGAAGGAGCTCATTGAGAAGAGGTGAGAAGTGAGCACATGCTGCCCTCCACCAGTGGACCCCAAAGCTTTGTGTTCTCTGCTCCCACGCTATTTACCAGTTTCACAGAACCACCCACAGGAACAGGAGAAACACGCTGCATTGCAGAGATCAGCTGAAGTGAGGTGCTCTGTAGCACCTGAACCTATCTCAGGTGATGTTTAACCCACCCTTTAGATGATCCAGTGTCTCTGTCTGTGACTATTCTTGCACTTATTGAGCCTTCAAATGATTCTTTTAACGTCTCCTCTGTGGTATCCTCAGAAAGGCCTCTGACAAACAATGTCTTGCTTTGCTCTGTGAAAAAGGTATACATTCAGAAGTCATTCATTCAGCCCAAGCAACAACCTTCAGCTGCATAACATCATAACCAGCCTACATTACCGGCCCCCAGAACAGCTCTCAGGGACAAAGGGGTTGTTTTCAATGAACAGCTCAAGCACCTGAAGTCCATGAAAACTTTTTCCAGACTGTAGTTAGAGCCTGACATCCAAGGATTTCCATCAGCCAACCTGATACCACCAAATTAAGTTTGCCCCACTCCCTTTTTTAAAATAGATGCTTGCACCTTTATCAACAGTGATAACTAACTGTACAGACACTGCTGGATCAGCACTTGACTATCTAGAGGAATTTGAAAATAGTTTCATCAGCATTTCAGATAATCAGTCATCATATCCAGCACACCTGCTTACAATGTTTGGCATGTTTTTTTTAAAAAAAGCAGCCCCAAATTTGCCTGGATGGCAGCCCCCTGCCACAGGTGGAGGTCAAACATGAAACACTTACGACTGAATCCTCCTCCTCCTCCTCCTCTTGCATTCGTGTTCCCTTTCTGCCATGATGAACTGAATTCCAGTCTGATTGTTCTGCCTTCGATCTCTGTGTTGTTACATGAATTCAATGCCTCTTTGGCATCTTCGGCTGTGGCAAAATCTACAAATGCATACCTATGTGGAAAGGAAGATTCCAGTCAGCCTGGGAGCAATAAGGGACATCTGGAGGCAAGTAATTTGTAATGTCAGCCTGGGGGTCCAAAGAAAGGCATAATATACCCTTTAGGCCTGCCCTGGCTGTTCTGTGGCACCCTGATGGAAGAAGCTTTCTTAAACACTTCTTGGAGACTCTCTTCTGTAGCAGCATACGAGAGGTTGTTGACAATTAGGGTCTTTGACTCTCCTCCTATAGGGAAAAATCAGTGCTGTTAAGTACAAGATTGGAGAAGAAGAGCTCCCTTCCTCTAGTTACCAGACTCTGTTAAGAGGTAAGAATACTTGTTGCCCTTTCCTCACCTCAAGGTGAAGCACACAAAGCCACATCACACCCCGTTTCATGCACCAAGAACAAATGCCCCCCACTCCATTTGAAACATGAAGTACAGACATAAAATGTACAGGATGCAGAGCACAGGTCAGGCAGAATGTTTATCTTAATTTTCTTGCATTATTTTAAGTTGCCATACGCCCAGGAACTTCTGAAACAAGTGGAAATGAATCCTGAAAGTCATCTGTATGCATGTCATCAGTATGGAAAGTACCTTTATGATGTTCTTGCTGGCTCTTCTCACCAGTGAAGTCAATGATCAAAGCACGACCCTCAATTTCTGTGCCTTGCTTTTCCTCCAGAGCTTTGTTTGCCTCAGCTTCCGTTTTAAATTCAACGTATGCCATCCTACAGCACAGAAAAGAACGTAAGGAAATGTCTTGTTCCAGGAACGACAAAGTCTGTGAATGGGGTGGGGAAAGACAAAAAAATGCAGCAAAAAGAAGGACAACTAATGAAGCAGGTTCCTTAAGGCACCCAAAGGATACCTAAGTTTATCAGAATATGCCAAGAGCTAAAGGAACAGCAAACACACAACAGTTGCCTCAGCTACACACCCTTTGCTGTTGCCATCCTTGTTCATCAATATCCGGACTTCCAATGCATTTTCAAACACCTCCTTGATTTCTTCCTCAGTTAAGCGGTAGGGCAGGTTCTTCAAAAACAGCGTTCTGGCATCTCTCTCTGCAAACACAAAAGATACATTCAGGTTACCAGCTAAAAATCCCTTCTCATCTACACTGCCTGTTCAGTGAGACTCAACAAGTTGATCCAGCAGAAATTAATAGCAAGCATTCACATTTTCAGAAGCTGCAATAGTAACTGTAACAAAAGTTAAAAGGTCCTAGAGTTTCAGAAAGAAACACGTTTATTCCTCAGCCCTCCCAATAGACACTATTTCCTGGGATCACATCTGCAGATATTCCACTATATTTGTAGGTAATCATTTCACAAACTCTTTACTGGGCCATACCTTTCTTGTCTTCTTTCATAGTTTCCTTGCTCTTTGCTTTTTCCAGTTTTATTTCCAAACCATGAGCTTCTTTCCATTCATTTGGAGAGCTTTATCCAGATCCTCAGCAGAGGGGAAGTCCACATAGCCGAACCGTCTGAAAGAACAGCATCCTTGAGATCTCAGCTGATCCATCTCTGGCAGCAGAGGCCACAAACAGAAACCAAACACCAGAGAGGTCCCACTGGTCAAGTTCCAGGCAAAGTTAAACCCTCATCACTACCAATCACCCAGCACCAGCACACTTGCATCCCCTTGGAACAAATTAGTGCCAAACCAAAGAAATAAGCAGCAAAATTCTACTGATGAACTTACTTGGAAGCTCCGATTCTGACATCTGAAACTTCAATATTCTTCTTCCCAAAGAATTCTCTGATGCCAGTCTTCAGCTCATCAAACTCCTTGGTGCAGGCCAAATTTGCAACAAATATAGAGAAATTTGATGTAGGCCCTTTAAATGAAAAGATAATAAAGTGTTTTTTTTTTTTTTTTTTTTTTTTTAAGGCAGCTTTTAAAACCGGGAGCCAGAGTCCAGACAACTTTAGCACATCAGTTTTTGCTCAAAAGCGACATCATACTTCAGTATTAAGTCCCTTATAATCATCATTTGTGCTGGAAAACCCCACCCCTGACATCCTGGACCTTCAGTTACATTCCTAATGCAACAGAGTCTAATCACAGTCCATCAAACAAGCATCATTTGATGATCCCACACCACTTACCATCTATTTTCTTTTTCTTAGGCTCTGGTGCACTTTTATTGGCCATTTCCTTCTTCCTCTTTCCAGGTGCTTCCTTGACAGGTTCTATGACAGAAAACAAAACAACACTGAAAAATACAGAACTTCGCCTACACTGAACCAACACAGGAGCATTAATCTTTATACCAGTCATGCACAAGACCTTCTCCTGTCACTAAGCAGCTGCTCCTCCACACAGAACACCATTATAGCACAGTATTTTTGCTCAGGCTTCTTTGCTGTTATTAAAGAGTTATGGTCTCGAAAACATTTAAACTCACTTTCATCCTCACTTTCCTCCTCAGCATCTTCTTCATCCTCCTCCTCCTCTTCATCATCATCCTCATCATCATCTTCCTCATCATCATCTTCCTCATCGTCAGATTCTGCTGCCTTGGCTTTCACTGGTGCAGCCTTGGCTGGAGTGGTTTTCTTCACTGGAATAGGGGCTGTGTCCATGGCTTCATCTTCAGACTCTGAAACAAGATGAGCACAGTATTCAGACTTCCACATTAGGCTCCTTTTGAAACTAAGAAAACAAAACGCTGTTAAGCAAAAGGTTTCTCATGCCTTATGTTTGTTTGTATGTTCTCAGGAAAAAAAGTTTAATACAGTTAATTTTTACCAAAAGTTGCCTCTCTCCCTCGAGTTTTACTGCATAAAAATCCCACCCAATACATGTTCACCAGTAGTTTTACTAACAACAGGGAAATTAACACCCTTTCAACCACAAGGACAACAGCAACCACCTAAAACCAGCTGAGCACACACTTCATCACTCCCATTATCCTCTAAGTTACCTCCCTCCCTCCAGCTCCCTGAGTTTAACAATAAACATCTTATACCATCCTCTTCATCCTCATCCTCCTCATCATCCTCTTCATCCTCCTCGTCCTCAGATTCCTGCTTTGCTGGCACAGCTGCAGGTCTTTTGGCAGGTACTGCTGCAGGCTTTTTGGCTGCAGGCTTCACAGGCATTGGTGGTTCCTCTTCCTCATCTGCATCAACAGTACAAGTCTTTACTACTAAGTTTCAATGGATGAGTGGTATAGGTAAAAAGTACTTAGAATTTCACAAAATTTTGTCCAAAAGTTCAGGAAACAGCAATCAAGAAACTAAGAGATGCTTTACAGTAGGCAGTGCAAGGCAGCTGCAGCCCAAGCTCTCCTCCAAACTTCACCCACTGCCCACCCCTCCTTTGTAATCCCTCTTTAATCAATGAAAACCCCCCACAAGTATTAAATAATACAAATACTTCCATTCTAAAGGCACTTGTATTTAATGACTTGATTGAAACAGCTTTAGTCAGTGCATATTTCAAAAGTAACTTACCAGAATCTTCTTCATCCTCCTCTTCATCATCATCTTCGTCATCATCTTCATCATCTTCTTCTTCACTCTCTTCCTTCTTGGCATTCTTTCCATTTTTTGCTCCTTTAGTTAGGAGAGCAGCCTTTTTAGGTGTTGGAACAACAGCCTTTTTTGGCTGTGGAGTAGCTACAACCTTCTTTGCAGGTGTCATCACCTTTTTCACAGGCGTAGCAACTTTTTTTGCAGAAGCTGCAGCCTTCTTGGCTGGGGTAACAGCAACTTTTTGTGGTTTCTTCTGGGGGAACATCTGAAAGACACATTAGGATAAGAGTCATGCCAGCCTGTTTAAGCTACCATTACTTCACTATAAGACAAACATACAGCAACTGAAATCTAAAGCATATCCTTCTGAAAGTTTCTGTTAAGTTACCTCAAATGCCCATCCTGATGAATCAATAAAGTCCAAACCCAGCTTTTTCATGCTTTCAAGAGCCTACTTACTGAACATCAAAGCACCTCTGAAATCCCTTGTCCTTAACCAAGAGCAGTGACATCTAATAGCTTTCAGCATCTTGGAATTATTACACTTGCACATTATCTGCTAGTGACAAACCTCATGTTGTTCATTAATAGAGTAATTAAGTAACCACTTGCTTATGAACTTTAGGACAGCTTTAAGACCCCAGCAGTACTTCCAAAAGCCTGGAAGTACAGACTCAGCAGTTGGGCTGTTTTTCCCCACACTGCCTTGGCCTTATAAAATCCACTTTATTCTTTAGCCACAGTTTAGTGAGGAACACAGACTGTTTATTAATGTCCTGTTACAGCATAACCTGCAACCCTCACGACACTTCTGTAACTCGTGCATCCTTCCGACTCCATCTCCAGATCAATCACCTCTTCTCCGCTGCTTTCCTCTAGGTCAGAGGACTCCTCTTCCTCACTTTCCTCGAACTTTTTCGGGGGAGGTGCCGGTTTTTTCTGTTTGATCTGATTCTTCGGGGTCTGGAAGAGATCGCGCGCAGCACGTTTAGCTCCCGCGCTCCCCGGAGTGTCCCGGCGCGCCCGCTCGGGCGGGCGATCGGCCGCCCCACGTGGCCGCCCCGCGGCGCTCCGGGGCCCGCGCGCGCCGGTGCGCGGGGCCTGCCCGGGATCGCCGCGCGCTCCCACGTGCTCGCGGTCCCCGCGCCCCACGTGGCCGCACGGTGACGTAGCCCCGCCCCCCATCCCGCGCGCGCTCGCACGCGGGGCCCACCCGCGCCCCCCACACGCGCGGGGCCCGCGCCCCGCCACCCCCTCCCCTCCTCCCGCCCCGCGCCCCGCCCGCGCCCGGCGCAGAGCGGGACGGCGGGGGCTTGGAGCCGCTGTCTCCGGGCCCGCGGCCCCTCCCCTCGCCGCCATCTTCACTGCGAGGGAGAGCAGGCCTGGAGCCACCGCGCGGCCCGAGCGCGCGGCGGCGAGAAGGCGGCCCGGTTCCCCTCCCCCCCACCCCCCCCCCCCCCCCCCCGCGATACGCCGCCATCCGCACCCTCCCGTCCCGCCATGGCGGCGTCCGGCCGATGCACGCTCGGCGGCTGCGCCCCGGCGCCCTCACCTTCGTGATCTTCACCATGATGGCGGCGGTGTCTGGCGGCGCAGGGGCGGCGGCCGGGCTGTGTCGGGAGCGGGGCGGGCGCGTCCGGCGGGGCGGCGGCGCGGGGGGGATCGGGCCGCGGGCGAGCGGCGGGAGCGGCGGGAACGCGCGGGCGGCCGGGCCGGGCACTGACACGAAAGAGCGAGAGCGCGCCCCTTCCGCCCCCTTTGCTAGCCCCGCGCTAGGCCCCGCCCCTGCCGCCCCCGCCCCGGCCAATCGCCGCGCGCGCCGCGCCGCCCGGCCAATCGTAGCCCCCGCCCCTCGAGCCGCTGCGCCAATCGCCGGCGCTCTGCGATCAGCCAACCGCAGGGCGCCTTACCGCCGCGGGGCCGGGCGGCGGAGGGCGAGCGAGGGGGGCGCGCCGCGCGTGCGGGAGGGCTCGGCGTCAGCCAATGGGACGGGGGCAGCGCGGCGCCTGCGCGCTGATTGGGCGGCGGGCCCGGGCCAAGGCAGAGCACGTGGCGGGCGGCGGCCACGTGTGGGGCCGGCCCGCGCCCGCGGGTCCCGGGGTCCCGGCGCCTGGAGAGACGCTGCCGTTCCCCGGCACTCCCGGCTGCCCGGCCGGCCCTGCGGCAGCTCGGTGCCCGGCGTGCAACGCTGCCCGAGCACGCTTTTGCCTTCTGCTTTGGGACTGGGTTCGCCCAGCGCTGCCTCTGTCCCAGTGCTGCCTGTGCCACCCACTTGCTCCTCGCCCGGCATCCGCTCCCGACCCTCGGGAGGCACTAAGAGCCCGTGGACAGCGTGAAGAAGCATCCCTAGGAGCCGGTCAGTGTGCTGCTGCTGAGGTTGCAGTTGGCACAGGAGCACTTTGCAGTTGCCAGCCTCCACTGATTGAGGCTGGGAGAAAAGGCCCAAGTGGAAGAAAAAAATAAGCCTGTGCTTGCCTGATGGATGCTTTTGAATTCAGTCACTGCAAGTACACACCACCTTTCTTCCTGCGGAATTTTTCCCCGGGGGCTATAAAGTCGGGGTAGAAATTACTCCAGGGCACAATCAGCACCCGTTTCACTTGTCACTCTGCTGGCAGGGCTGCCTTGACCTGACAAAGAGTGGTCTCCATTGCTGGGGTTTCCCCACTGCCTTCCATCCCTTACCACTTCAAACTGGGCATCCAGCCATGTCCTGGGGCTTCCTGCCTCAGGCATGGGTGACTAGCAATTTAACTTTCCAAGGCCTACTCGAGATAAGCATCTGACTTGGGAAACAAGAGATCCCAGTGAGCCCTAGAACAAAAATGCAGATTCTCAATTAATGTTGTCCAGCACAGCCCTGATGCCCTTGAGGGGACACCCCAGGATTGTTCAGTGCCACCTGGGGCAATCGATACACTGTGGGTGAGGCAATATACCTGACTCCTAGGCTGTCCTAGTGCCTCTTTCTCTTCTGCTGGGTAAGGAGAGGCAGTTTCCAGGCAAGCCGAGCCATAGCTAAGGGCACCTGCTCACTGAGAGGTGACAGAATCAATCAACCTCTCCAGGAGGAAGCCAAGCCTGTGGAGACCCTGCCACCATCAGCCAGTATGGTGAGGGAAGGAGCTGGAACAGAGCTGGATACTGCCCATGTCCCAGCTTTGGCCACATACACGCAGGCAGATGGGGATCCCTCCTGGGAAAACCCCTTGTGTAGGGCAGCTGGACTCTGCCTGTGAAACAGCAGCGTCTGGCTCCTGTCCCACTGTGTGCTGCTGCAGGAGCTGTCCCCAAGTGGGAACACTGCAGTGACACAGACCAAGCGCAGTCCAAGGGGATGCAGAGTGATGGAATAGAAGACAGACAGACTCAAAAGTGATTTTTAACTGTTTGAAGCAAGAGTTGATTGCACTCTGCTCACCATGCATGTGGTGCAACACAATCGTGTGCCATGATTGCCTGAACAGCTCTGCTGCCTGTGCTGGGGCTGGCCTTGGTTCCTCTCCATGCTGTGGCAGGCTGGTTTGCCATGAGAAAGGTACAACTGTTGCTTTAGCCAGGGGCAGTTTTGGCAGCTGGGACACTGCATGTGTCCAATAACAGTGCCAGCAGTGGGATCTGCAAAGGGCTGGGCTGGCAGCTGGCCAGTCTTGGTTCCCAACCCTGGCAGGGGACTTCTCAGTATGGCTGTGTTCTGTCTCTTTCCCCAGCAGTGTGTTGGAAGGTTGTCCTTGCCTCTGGCATCTCTGAGGCTCCAGCAGAACCCAGTTTTGGGGGGAAGGAGCACAGCACCCTGTGCAGAGGGGTGAGAACCAGCACTGCCCATGGGGCTCTGTCAATCCATGCTCCACATCAATCCATGCTCCACGTCAATCCATGCACTGTATCAATACATGCACTGTGCTAATCCATGCTCCATGTCAGTCCATGCTCCGTATCAGTCCATGCTCTGCATCAATCCCTGCACTGTGTTAATCCAAGCTCTGCATCAATCCATGCCCTGTGCTAATCCATGTTCCATATCAATCCATGCTCTGTGTCAATCCATGTAGTGTATTTATCCATGCTCCATGTCAATCCATGCTCTGTATCAATCCATGCACTGTGCTAATCCATGCTCCATGTCAATCCAAGTGCTGTGTTATCCATGCACCATTGAGCAGGTCTGGCTATGGCCCAACCCTGCCAGCTGCTGTTATGGCCAAAAAGGGCCCAGGATGCTGCAGGGAGGAAAGCAGCCAGGACATTGCAGATGCCAGCAATGTTTAGGCTGGGCTGTTCCCTGTATCCCATGTGTGGCCAGGATTTCCAGTCAGCCCTAGCAGCGGGCAGGAGGATGCCAGAGTGGAGCAAGGCCATCCCCCTTCTGGGACACCACATTGCAGGGCTGTCCCAATGGCACAGCCCAGCCCAGTTCCTCTGCAGGCAGCTCTAGGAATTTAAAGGTCGAGGGAAGTCTCACAGAGAAGCATCAGTGAGAGGGGCAATTTGGCCAAAAGAGCAGGTTTAACAGCTTTATTTGTGCAGTAAATATACTTTAGGGTTTTTATGGCTGCCTCTTGTTGTAGCATGTCTGTGGCTTGGAAGTGTTGATCTAATTCCACAGTTAAAGGTAATTTAACTGCTTCAGTGGAGACCTCAGGAGGGATTTGCCATGGACTCTCAGTTTCTAGCATAGCAGATGCTCACCCCCGTGCTTCTCCCGGGAACGCCTTACCCGGCTGCTGCTACCCAGGGCTGTGGGGGGAAACTGGGCTGCGAGGCAAACGCGGCTCCACAAAAGCCAGGAAAACTGGGGGGCCAGCTCGAGGGGGAACCCCGCAGGAATCACAGATGAGGTGAGTGAGCGTCCCAAACTCCCTGTTCAGCTGTGGCCTGTGTTTCCACTAGATGGTGACAAAAGGCTGCCTGTCCCGAGTGGGAGCCCGCAGGACGCCCGGCTCCCCCAAACGCACCTCCCTGGGCGCGGCTGAGCGGGACATCCTGCCCTGCCTCCTCCGGCACTCCCAGGAGATCCCGGGACGCTTTGGATACTCGCCGGATACAAGCAGCAGCCAAGTGCAGTCGGCAAAGTTTTACCTGTGGCTGGTGCAGGCGTCTGCTGCCAAAAAACTGTCAGGGGCCTCCAGCAAACACCCAGTGGGTGCTCAGAGAAGGGGGAAACGAGCTAGAAAGCAATCAAAAGTGTCCCTGAGCACCCCAGCCTGACATCATCTGCTGTGTGGTCTGAGCAGTGGCCGGATGGGTATGGCATGGCAAAGGTGACAGGAAAAAAAAAAAAAAAAAAAAAAAAAAAAAAAAAAAAAAAAAAAAAAAAAAAAGGGAGGGGGGGAAATCCCCAAACCAAATTTACCAATCACAGGTCAAGGTGCTGCTCAAAATCTCTTGTACAACACCATGTTCCACTGGCAAATCCTTTTCCCCTCTTGGTGCCCACCTCACCCCATCATGGTGCTCCTATTTCAGCAGGTACCACAGCTGATGGATGGCGACCCAGCAGGGCCAGGCTCTCAGGGCTTGACCTCTCTCTTCCCAACTGCACAGCTCCCCAGGCCCTGATTAATGCAGGACAGAAAATGAGATGGGACTGTGTAGTAGTCTAATTAAGTCTTTTCTTCATTATCCCCTGTCTGTGCCAAGAGAGAGTCCTCAAGGATGATGAGTATGAAGTGGGTGCAGGGTTTGCTGTGACAAATGGCACTTAATTCAAGTAGTCACAGACAAGTGCACATCCTTTGCCTTGAAATGGGCAGCTTGGGACACACTGGCCTGCAGGGATGAAATTCAACAATGCCTGGCACGGTATGGGATTTCTTCTCTGGGAAGTATCCTTTCTTGAGATGGGATGCTGCAGGAATTGGCATGGGCCCCTGGAGCCAGGCATGCCCATTGTCACTCTGGTAGGTGCTGGGTGATTACCCAGCACATTCCTGTGCCATTTCCTGGGGTTCATGGACAAGGAAACCTATGGGTGACTCGCACAGGGAGTTTTGTACATGCAGATTTAGTCTCCACATGACCTCCGAGTATTCCTTGTACTGACCATTTTTGGTGCACTGCAGAAAAAAGGGGAGTTCTATTTCTAGAAGGAGCCATTTCCCCTAAGAGGTCCCTTCTGACAGGCCAGTTCCTCTCCCCAGCATGCCTGCCTGGAGCTGGCAGCAGGACCTTGTGGCCTGTGATTCCCCATCAAACCCACACAGCCACCCAGAGCCTCCCAGCAACGTGGTCTCCCCTCTGGATTTGCTCAGCAGGAGAACAAATGTAGCCCTGGAAAAAAAGACATGTGAAAGAAAAGTGGGACTGGAAGAGGACTTGCAGTAGGTGTGAGATAAAAACAAACCAGTATTGGGAGATGTGGAGCAATATGGGTGGTGAGGAGACCTTGGGAGCATCCTTCTCTCTCCATTGGAGTAGAGAAACTCCAAGTGGAGAAAGTCAGTGAGATAGGAATAGGCAGGCATTTTGAAACAATGCATGCAAATCCTTTATAACCCAAGAAAAGTCAATCTGGAGAGAAGCTACAGGTGATCCCAGTTCAGCAATACCAGGCCAGCAGCCAGAGCACATCACAGTTCCATGCAACTGCACATCTTCCTGCATTGTCTTGCAGCACTTGGGAAGGCTTTCCAGGACTTTCGTGGAGACAGCCCAAAGAGGGAAGCTCCTCTTTGCATGGGCATTTCTATTGCATCCTATTCATCTCCCAGAGCTAGAGCAATAGGGAATAGAGTCCAGACAAGTGCTGGGTCTCCAGGGATTACTGTCAGGACATCCATCTCTGCACACTCTTGTGGCTCAGCACATCTGGCCCTTGGTACAGCCCCACGGAGCAGTGACCTGGGGCTGTGTCTTGGTTTGATCACATTTTACCTGCTGGAAGCTCCCTCTGCTCCCAGGCCTGTGCTGGGCTTTTTCCATTTCACAGCAGCTCCTGGGCACAAGGCCAGCGGAAGGCAGACGCTCTGCCTGGAACAAACCCAAACCAAGGGATTTTTTTCTTTTTTTTCCCTTCTCAATCAAAAATAAAGATTGAATCTTTGTTGAGTTCAAACTGGAAAAGCAGGAATCTCTTCCCAGTCCCCTGATAAGGTCACCAGTTTGATCCCCATATGGACCATTCACTTACGAGTTGAACTCAATGATCCTTGTGGGTCCTTTCCAACTCAGAAGATTCTGTGCTATCAAAGTTTATTTCTGTTTTTGTATCTGGGTGAGGGGGGGAGCTCATCCCTGCTTGAGAGCCACCTGCACCCATCACTCAGCAAAGGCAGTGAGCAGCATGGCATAGCGAACATGGGGCTGTCCTTACCTCTAAAACCAGAACAGAGCCAAATAATTCATCAGGGAGAGCAGAGCCACACACACTCACACACGTGTCCCCAGTATAACATGTCCCTACCTCTGCCAGGGAGCAAGAGCCAAAACTGCTCTAGAAAACAGGCATCAGTGCCAGTGGGAAGTGCTGGCTGGCGTCTTAAGCTCAGTGGGAAATGTTCTATCATTCCCACTGAGAGCTTCAGTCCTGTGTTCTCCCAGATAAAGTTGCTCACTGAGCCCCATCCATGCAGTTTGTAAAGCCCCTGTCCCAGCTTGCTGCTGTGAGGGAACAGCCACCCCAAGGGCTCTCATGATTGCATGGTCCAGCCATGGCTGAGCTTTTTGGAAAGGCTTACTTTGCACTTGACTGTGCCTGCAGAGCTGAAGTGACCTGGGCAGGTGTCAAGGTGTACAGACCACCTGTGACCTGGGAGAGGTCAGAACTTGGGAGTCGGGGAGACTGAGCCCATTCAGATTTCACCATCTGCCCCCCTGCAGCAAGCTCCATCATAACCATCAAAAGGAGGTTAAAAGCAAGAGCTGAAAGTACTTTTCCAGCCCAGACCACTCTCAGACTGTTTGTGCCTCATCCCAGCAGCATGCTGGGCTGTCTCACTTACCAGCTCTCACCACAGAAATTCCCACTTGCAGAATGTGAGATGAAACCACTGCTTTGAAACTTCATATGACCATAGTTAAAAATAAGACTCAGAACAATAATTTCCCCTCTGTTGGTGCCTTAGACATGAAAAACCTAGTCCTGAACGACCCAGTGGTGTCTCATTTAGCTGGGCAATCTGTGATCATGATGTCTGCATCCTGGGAGGGAGGAGAGAACATGGTTTCTTGGGGAAAAGTCCTCTCCTTCCCATCCTGTACAAGCTATCAGCCCATCTCCCTGTGTATGAAATGGCAGAGGAAGCTTAAAGCAGACTGAAAATTATACTGAAAATTACACTGCATCTCTCCTGCTTGGTTTTAATTGTGGAGCAAAGAAAGAGGCCCATCGATTCATCCCGCTGGGTAATTAAATGCTTAATGCTATTGACTATAAAGACATTATGGTTCAGCAGCCCAACACTAACACATTAATAATTGCTTATATCATGGCAAGGAAGGGGCATGAGCTGCTCCTGAGGAACATGATAGTTATGTGGGATGAGAGCATGCAGTGAAAAACCTCAGGGGCTGAATTAGGGCCATGACAACCTGCAGGAGCGAGAGCTCATCCCAGGGAGCAGGGGAACAGGGAAGGACTAGAAGGACCACAGAGGAGGGGGCAGCTCCTACCCCAGGGGAGCCCCCTTGGCCATGGCAATGGGAGGGGGGTCTGTGCTCTGAGCATCAGTGCTCTCCCCAGCACAGCTGCAGGACGTGGTCAGCCATGGAATTGGGAAGACGAATCTGAGCAGTACAGCCCTTTTATAACAAGCCATGGCAAAGGCATGAGAAGGTCTGCCCACCTCCTGCCGGGCTCTACATTCCCAATAATTAGCCGTCTGCTTTAGCATATTTATTATTTACATGATGTGGAGCACAGCCTATATGTTGCCTGGCATTAAGCACATAAAAGTGAGCTGAGTGAGCACTGCTCCAAGCTGGAGAGGCAAATTTGCTTGCTGGGAGAAGCAGAGTGAACCCTCAGAATGTGGAATGCCTGTGGCTACTGTGCACTTCCTGAGGGGGGTCTCACTCAGTGAAGGATGGAGGCTGCACAGCCTCCCACCTGCAGGGACCCCAGAGCCCAGCACATGACAGGAATCCCATGGACAGGGGCAATGCTTAAGGGCCATTTATAGAAGATGGAGGAAGGAAGGACCTGAAGCATCATGGGGAGAGCGGCCCTATTCCAGACCATCCTCTGCTGAGTTCTTTTGCAGCTCCCCAGGATCGAGGCATTGCCCCTCCAGCCAAGGCACACTGGGTTACCCCACTGCAACCACTTCAGGGACAGAGCAGACAGAGCCTAAAATGCCACCAGAGGAAACCTTTCCACCTACACTTTTAAACCCATGTGAACAACCCCCTGCCCAAGGATAAGGGGAGCCCACACAGCCCTTCCTGACCTGCATCATGAAAACCAAGAGCACTTGCAATTTTCTCTGAGCAAATCCAAGTACAGATCACGCTGTCTAACCCTTATTTGATTTGTTTTTCTGGTGGCTCTGCACCGTTTGCCTTCATTACTTTCTCTGCCCTGTGCCATAGTCCAATAATGCAGCATCTGCCCAATAGAAGGTCCATAAACTTAATTTACAAGTAGTTGGCACTTTCTGCCTGTCTGGGAGCGCAGGCTCCCTGGGTACACCGCCGATTGGAAAAAGTGTGGATTTTACAGTCATTCTCAGTGGGGTAAATAACCTCTGAGCACTGTTTGTAGCTTGATTTATCTTCGTGAGGTTGCAATTCTCCCAAACATTTGATTCATGACTTGAAATTGAACCTCTTTAAGTAAATTTCTTTACAAAATCTTTAAAAAGAAAATAAGTCTGGAAAGAAAGAGAAGGGAAGGCTGCTTTCTTACAGCCCCAGGGATGAGGAATAAGGTGCATCTGGTGCTTTGGATGTTTTTGAAGGGGAACACTGAGACAGGGGAGAAGGAGTACTGGTTCTTCCAGTGTCCCACCTCCCCAGGTAAGGCAGACCTGAGTGGGTGAGCTTCTGCATTTACTCTAGAAAAGCCTTTCTGAGATGGAGAATACACACCTGTGTTGGTATATGTGTATATAACAGCCCCAGAAAGGGTTTGTTTGGTTATTAGGAAAGAATCATCTCCTGAGGATACTGTGAGGGCAAAGGAACACATTGCTGTGTCCCAACACTCCTTTGCTCTGAGGCTTCAGGATGTGCCCGTGCTGCGATGGGCAGAGGTTGAGGGCAGTGCTTGCTCTGCACCCTTTTTCAGGAGCAGAATGAATCATCACCACTACGGGTGCCAAACCCTGCACCCTGCAGGCTGGGAGCCTCATAGCCTCGTGCCTAAACTTGCTGAAATTGGTGCAGGTAGTATCACCCTGTGCCTTTGGGCTGAGGAGCACCCAAACCAGTCCTGCTGCCTTTCTGGGGCTCATCCTGTGCCTGCATCCTCACCCTGGCTCTGGGGATCACTCCCAGGGAAACAGCTCCTCCTCACAAAGTGCTTCCTGCTGTAGGGCCAGCATTATCCAGACCTTGAAGGTGATAAAAGATCTCAAATGGATGAGCCACAGCCTGGGAGAAAGCAAACCTGCTTGCAAAAGGAGATTTCATTGGGAGAAAGGTCTGGAAGGAAAAGCGGAAATTTAAGGGAAGGTGCAAACATTTCCAGCCACAATGGTGCCAGATTTCTCTATTTTAATGGGTTTTCTTTGGCCCCATCACACTGGTGGTGAAGGCTGCCTGTGCAGGGAGGAGAAAGGCAGTTTCTGTTCAGGGCTGCCCTGGGCCTTCATGAACACCTGCAGCAGTGCAGGGCTTAACACAGACCTTGGTCTCACCAACCATCTCCTGCCAAAGCCTTGGCCAAAAATCAGGCTGGAGCAATTGGAAAGGTGCTACAGACTGGCCAAGTGTGGGGACCAAGACCTATTCCCACTTCTAACACAGAAAGGGAAGACAAGTGCATCCCCAGGTGCCTGCCCTGACACCAGCTTTGCTGGAAAACCAGCTGAAGGCAAACCCTGGTGAGTCTCAAAGAGCACTGAGCTGTACTTGCACTGTCATGACTGCAGGATTAGTGCAGTGCTCCACAGCCTGAGCTTCACTGTCCTAGTATTGAAAGGTGCATTTAGCACAGAAATGACTGGAGGGTGCAGAAATGCACCAAGCAGGAGTTGTCACACTTTGCTTACTCATATGGTACCATCTCTCTTTTGCCCAGTGCCTCGCACCAAAGTGGCACAAAATCAGGACACAATTTTCTGCCTCTGCTGCCCTTGCTCTCACTTGCAGAAAGGAGATCCTGCTCCTGCCACCTGGAGTCTGGAGTGAAGGCAGTGAACAGGGGGGTTCAGAGGTACAGCAGCAACCTGGGGGCTCACAGCAAATTGCCTCATTGTTTTCTGGAAAGAGAAGTTAAACCCTTCTCTTGTGGGATAAGCCTGGTTTTGTGGGGCCTCTTGGAGGGAGAACTAGAGCAGAAGGTCCTGAAAATGCCAACAAGTGCCCTCTGTCCACATCACACTCCTGAGTGTCCCAGCTGCCAAAAGCAGTGACTGTGGGGTGACCTGTGAATTTGCACCCTCTGGTGCTGCAGCACAGGAGGGGACCTGCCCTCACCAGCAAGGAGGGGACACAGCTGAAGCAAGTCCCTTGGCAGGGCAGGACTGCAGGGGACCATGTGCCCCCACAGTCTGTGCTTGGAGGTGCTCGGGCTCCCTCTGGGTGTTAAATCGAAAGGATACCAAATTGGCCTGGTCTTTCCTGTTTTAAATTGTTCTCCCAATTCCTGGCTCGAGCACAGTGACCAAAATCATTACTGGCACAGAAAAGCTGAGTGTTGAACATCCTGAATGGGAGTGAAGATCCCCAAACCTGTTTCTAGTAGGTTTGGAGAGGAAACCATGGATGATGCAAAGGGTGCCTCACTGCTGACCCCAGCCTCTCCCAACACATACCTGCAGAATAAAATTGCACCAGTGTCAGCCAAAGGACCTGTTCAGCTCTGTAGCTGTTGGGCTGGGGAGATGTTAAACTCCTGGGGCAAGGAAGCAGGCCAGGAGTCGGGGGGAAGAGCAAGAAGACACAGAGAATTCCTCCCAACAACTGAGGAGATGCTCGCAGATACAGCTCCAAGGGTAGGTGGATTCCTACTGCAACCACTGGCTTTTGGAACAGGGTTAAACTGTTACATCTCCCAGCTATGTCTGCACAAAGACAATCAGCACAGAGCCAAAAATCTTACTTCTAGGAAGAAAAATATTTAAATGTTTCTACGGTCACACTCACCCCACCCTGCTGGGTGCAAATGGAGATTTTCAGTCAAATTGTCACCACTTACTGTGTTTTCTTTCTTTTAGCTTTTCTCTGCTGTATATCTAATTCAACCATCCTTAACTGAATCAGTAGAAATGCATCTTATCTATCTCACTTCTTCCATGGGAAGGGCCTGAAGGAGTCCTCACCCAACCCTCATCTTCCAAATGATGCTTGAGCACAGCACTTGCTGCTGTGTTTCAGGTTCCTGCCAGATGGACTCACCGCCTGTCAGTCGGGCTTGCCACAGAAAAATAGGAATGAAAACCAGCTCAAACCATTTGCTTTTCCATCTGTGCAAGGCAGTTGTTTAAATCAGTGCCGCCAGGATACGTTTGGAGAAGTGAAGAGCTGTAGAGAGATGTGGATCTTTCTTTAGCCAGAGCAGAAATCACTGGAAAACACCAGAGGAGTGAGTGAATAGCTCACAAACCACCATGCAAAAAGTCAGCTCGAGCCTGGCATTGCTAACAGGCTCCCCGGATGGCTTGGGGCTGTGGGTGTGGGAGAGCAGAGCAGGCAGCAGCAATATCCTCCCCACTCCTTATTAATACAGTGGTGAGGCTTGATGGGTCTCCTAAATTATAATGTCTTTCTTGTCATTAACTTGATTTCTTTCTGGTGACAGCAGCAGCAAATTGGTCCCAGCTGTTCTGAGCAAGGGATGAGAAATTAAAAGGAATTAAACAAGGCAAGTGCTGGAGGGGTGGGTGTGCAGGGGAGGGAGTGCTTTGGACCAGAGATGGCTGACGGGACGGGACGGGACGGGACGGGACGGGACGGACGGGACGGGACGGGATGGGATGGGACGGGACGGATGGGATGGGACGGGATGGGATGGGATGGGATGGGATGGGATGGGATGGGATGGGATGGGATGCAGTCATGGGGGTAATGGAAATTGCCAGGAAGGGAGAAATGGGCTCAGGGCTCATGCTTCTCCCTGCAAGCAGGACACTGAAAAGCAGGTGCCTGCCACAGTGAGGGATGTCTGGGGAGGGGACAGCCCTGTGTGTGCTGAGGCTTCTGCCATGCAAGAGGACACATGGAAGCCCCTCAGGGTTTCCCCCCTCCAAGGAAAATTCCCTGCCTGGGGATGAAAGAGGGCAGTGCTGCTGAGCTTCTTTGCAAGTTGGTATAAGCAAGGGTCAGGCAGCAAGGAGTTTTTGTCAGCTGTCCTGGAAGAGGCCAGGGACAGGAACTGAGGAAAAACAGATCTGTCTGTGTCTCCATTTTCTGCCGCCTGTTGGCAACTCTTGCCCTGAGGCACTGGCAGGGCATGGAGAGAGTCTTGGAGAACTGTTCATCAGTCCTAAATACCTGCTGGGAACCTGTGTCCTCCCATCCTGGCAGCTCCAGGCTGATTCTTGTGTGAATTACAGCTTTTGTCCCGGCTTGTAGCCTCGGGGCCAGCTGGAACCATCCTGTGCCTGATGTGAGCTCCGGGGGTGGGAGGGGATGTCTCATGCTCAGTCTCAGCATCCTTAATGTGAGATGGTCATTAATGCAACACAGTCACTCTACCCGCCCAGGAAAGATAACAAGAAGGATGAGTTTGGCGTTTGAATCCTCTCAGACAGCTTTCTCCAGTGTGCCACATTAAATAGTCCTGAACTGAGAAGACAAACTCGCCCTGGCTGCCATGATAAGCACAAAGAGTGATAAACCCACATAATTACAGTCTGCCACCGTAATAACATTGCAGCAGAGACAGCTGGAGTCTCGCCCTGAGCCTGGGTCCATACCCTGGGTTTTACTTTCAAACTCGGGTTTTCATTCAAACAATGAATTCAAACGAAGAGATTCGGCCCAAGCACTGCTGGGTGCCAGGAGGGAGGGGAAAATGCCATCTGGGCATGCTGGAGTGGAGGAGCAAGGACTCTTGTTCCCTTCCTGGCTGTAACACAGAGAAGTCCCAAATACCCTCAAAACCATATTTGAAGAGGAGCTGACCTTATAGAAATGGTTCATAAGGAAGCATATCCCCCTGAGGTACTGCACCATTCCCCTCAGGAGCCTGGTCAGGGACAATAGCAACTGGTCAGGGACCACTTTCACTGGTCCTGAATATAAATATAACACTAGATAAAAGTTAACTTTTCCCAGTCTGGGCTTCCGAGCCTTCCTCTTCACGCTGGAATTTGTTCCACCCAATGAGACCTGGAAGACTGGTACCCCCTCATCCACGACATCCTGGCAGGGGACCAGGGCAGACCCAGGGACATGTGTGCTGGGGACCCTAAGCACGGCTGTGGGGCTGTAGGAAAACCCTTTGCAGATTGTTGTCCTCCAGGTCAGTGTCAGGGCCCTGAGCCCAATCCCCCAGCCCTGCCAGCAATGGCAGCCAGTTGTTAGCAGCCCCCCCTTGCCTCAGAGCTCAGCCATCCTGCGACTTTAATCCACTTACTGCAGTGCTAATTATCTTTCCTCATTTCATTTCTTAACCAAAGTGTCCCCATGAACAAAATTAAGCATCACACAGGCTTCTCTGACATAAATTCCACCATCTTTAGCAACCACACAGTTGCTACAGCAGAAGGTGTGGGCTAACCACTCTCTCTCTTCTAATCCATTGTGGTGGGGTTTTAACCCTGCCCCAGCTGATGCCTGTGAAGGTGCCCAGTGGCTTTCATGGGCTGTCCCTGCTAGACTGTGGGCAAGGGCACTGTGCATTGCACCTCTGTGCATTGCAGCTCTGTCCTTCCCCACCCTCCCAGCAGGACAGTGGGAATTCAGACACGGAGCAACACACAGTCCTTCACTTCTTAGAGATGCCCTTTGTCCCTCTAGCTCTAGTGTTTTCCCTCCCTGTGTGCCCTAAGGTGGGGAGAGGTGGGGTAGAAGGACCCCATCACTTCCCTGCACATGGCCTCATCCCTCCAGGGCTGTTTGGTTTGCTGTGACATAGAGGAGACTGTCCCTAGTGCAGGTGACAGTCACAGTGCACCAGTGCTGAGTCAGCCTGAGCATCCAGAGCTGCACCTGAGCTCCTCCATCCAGGCCCCTGGCTGGGCTGTGCTCCCCACACTGCCTCTTCCCAGCCTCCCTGCAGTGTGTGGCTGCCTGGAAGCTGATTTCTGTAAGAATCCTGGTTCTTGGGGAAGCCACTGAGGGGGCAGGCAGGAAGATGGGCTGCCTCTGGTATGGGCCTAAAAACTCAGCCCAGAGGTGTCCCTGAGGAGCAGAATCAAATTCTAAATATATACACTAGGGGCTGGACTAGAAAACATTCAAAGGTCCCTTCCAACCTGAACTACTCCATGATTCTGTGATTTCTTGCTGTCTGTTTGCCTCCCTGCCTACCTTGTGCTGCCCATCACCATCTGTAGGCACTATGTGTTCACTCTTCACCACCACCACTAGCCTGGAATAAGGAGAATAAATGAAATATGGTTTGAAAAGCAGCCTAAGCTCAAACCCAGCACAGTTTTCTGACACCTACATTTTCCTGCTTCCCTCCTCCCCTAAGAAAGGCTGGGATCTTGGAGGGAAAGGCTGCTGTGCTGCATCCATGGCTGGGCAGCCCAAACCTGACCCCCTGCCCAGCCCTAGACAGGAGCTGCTCATTCCCTGGCTCACAAGGGCTTTGCTAAATTCACGCTGTATGAGTTTTCCCCATCCCATGGCTGTGTGAAAGAAGGGAAAAACAACCCTTCTCTTGAAACCAGTTTCCCTTGAAATGGGGTGGCAAAAAAATCCACTGGCACACTCTGGAGCCATTTATCATGGCTACAAATACACAAGGCAATTGCTGTAAAACTTGAGTTTGGCTCTGTAAAGGAAAAAACCCCACCCCATGCTTGTTGCAAACAATCACAGCACAAAAAAAAAAGCCTTACAAGGCTGGGGCAGCCTCATTGATGGATTGCTTTTTAATCCCCAAAGCTATGGTGATAAATCTTTTCACTGGAAGCTCTGGAGATACTGTGTCACTCAGGGCATGCAGCAGCGTGGGGGGAGAACAGCTCCAGGAGCTGAGCAGGCACGGGGTAGGGGGCAGGAGGGTTCTCCCAGGAGAACCAGGAGCAGGTGATTAGGCAGGAGCTGGCAGCTGGACAGAAGCTTCTGTAAGTCTGGGAGGACAGATGGAGAAGTTTTGGGGAACGGCTCTTCAGAAACAAAGTGTTTGGAGAGGAGATGGTGGCATGGAGCCCAACCTGACCACGTGCTCTGTATTGCAGGGACAGAGAGATGCTTCTCCAGCTCCAAGCAAAGACATGGGCAAAGCCATCCACACACTCCCTGCATCTCCTGGCCCCTCAGTTCACCTCTACTCTGTCCCATCTGGGGTTCCTTGGGCTCTGAAATATTTATTTGACGCCTAGGCAGTGTTTTGGAATGCTCTTTCTGCCCAACCATCCCGAAGCACCAGTCATTCCCTCTGGCCAGTTATATGGGTGAGAGCAATGGAAACAACTTGCCCATCCTTGCCTTCTGCATTTCCCTGTCCCACAGGGCCCTTTGCTTCTATACCACCTCCCTGGCAGGAATAATCCCTCTAATTGGAAGGTGGCAGGGGCTGGGCTGAGGAGCAGGAGCCCTGAGGGGGCTGCAATGAGCCTGAGGCAGGAAGGAGTCATGAACCACTGCTTTCCCAGTGGTGAAAAGATGTAAAATGCTCTTCATGGAACCATTCTCCCTGAGGAGATCAGTTCCTTTTTTTATTAGGTTTCATGCAGATTTTATTAATTATAATATTAAAGGACTTGCCCAGCAGCCTTTGATTCAGCATCTCTTGGGAGCCTGGCTGGCATGTGGTTCCCAGGAAGTCTCCACATCATCAAAACCCAGCCAGGGGAGCAAAGTTTGCCCATACATCTCCACACAGGAATTGCCACCAGCCGTGCTGCAGCTACAGCTCTGCCAAGCTTTTGGAATGCTTTCCAGGGTGATCCTGGCCCTGCTGTGCATGTGGAGCGGGTGCTGGGGCAGCCCCAGCATGACCACCCAAAATATCAAGGCTTGAGCTGCATATTCCCCTCGTGCACCTCAGAGAGGGGAATTTGGGATCACCGAGGAGGACGAGGAGTTCCAGGTCAGATGTCTGGGCAGCTAAGAATGCAAGGCTGGATAAAGGCAAAACCAGTGCCTCACCTTTCTGCCTGCTCTGGACTCCATCCCAGCCGAGGTAAAAAAGCCCTGGGAACCCACACTCCGACACTGACAAGGAGCCTGAGCTGCAGCAGGCACAGCTGTACCCCTGCACAGCCTGGCTGTTCCAGAGCAGCAGGACAAGCTTGCCCCATGTGCAGCAAGAGGGACCCCAAAGCTCCACACAGGAGCTGTCACTACATTATAAAATACTATCGACTGCCAATTAAAAAGCCATTCCCTGGAGATTTGTGGCTGAGGAAGCAGCTGGGTGAAATGAGATGGGGCAATAATGACCATCAAGGAGGCATCAGTCACATCCACCCACGCAGCAGCAACACGGGGCCCCACATGGCTGCCAGGGTGCTGTCCCCTGCCAGGACCATCACCGACAGGAGAGAGGATGAAATAGATATATCTCAATGCCCTAGGCTACACTGACATCCTCCAGAGATAGGCTGCAAGCAGTCAGCAGGACCCTGAAGTACAAAATTACTGCAGCCCAACACCCAGCAGCACCCATCAGGACCCCTCAAGGGCCAAGGAAGGGCTTTGCCCATGGCAGATTGCTGTGGGATGGGGAGCAGGGGAAGCCAGCTGCACTGCCTCTGAACTAGGGACTGGGTAGAAGGGGGAAGGAGGGAGTGTTCAAGCCCCAAACCCTGCCTCTTCTTGGTCACTGGCCTGGCTGTGGTCCCATGCGATGTGCTTAGGAGGGGCTGGAAGCAGAGCAACAGCTGCCAGTGCTCTGCCTGGGGCTTGCTCATCCAGTATTTCTGCTCAAGCAAGCCCCAGGCTAGCCCATGCTGACCAGAGGCGTGGCCATGTGATGCTGAGCCAGGGGAGCCTCCAGAGCTGGCCAGGAGGGAGTTGGGGTTGAGTAAGTCGTGCAAAACAAGAACTCAAACTGCTTGGGCAGTCCCTCAGCTCCCGTTTCAGATCCTCAATATTTCATCCTGCAGGACCTGGTGTACCCAGGGAAGGCAGCAGCATTGATCTCAGACAGGAAATCGATGGGTCCTTGCAGCCTGGGAGAGCATGACCAGCCAGCCCACACTCCCTGGCATTTCTGTGACATTTTCCAAGTCGTGCGTCTGGGAAAGGACTGATGGCCATGGCTCCAGAGGCAGCTGTCCCTCTGCAAAGGCCCTAGCCCCAGGTCAGCCTGAGAGACCAGGAAAGGTGCAGGCATCCCACTTGTGCCCTCCCTGCTGTGCACTTAATGTCCCTGGACCTGCAGACCCACCACAGCAGCAGAGCCCCAGGGAGATCTGGTGAAACACCCCTGGTTTCCCTCACCCTGGCACATGGCCCATGTCACCCTCCCCAGGAGCATAGCCTGGCTTCAGTCCCATGCTGGGAGCAGAGCTGGGTGCTAGGACACAAGCAGGGCACCAATCAGGCCAGTGGCTTTTTTTTAATTCTCAAGGAGGCTCAGCCCATGCAGGGCAGGGATGGAGGAGGGCTCTCCACATTCCCCACAAGTTCAGGTGACCACAGTGGGCAGAGGAAGAAGAAATTGGCACTCACCACATGCTGGTCAGAGAGGGGAGAGGGGAGCATATTCATGTGACGCAGACAGTCATGGAGCTCTGTCTTGGCACTACAGACAGCCTGGAGATCCCTTTGTCCCATATTTTCCCCCCACAGACTCCAGCTCTGGAGGGAGCAGCTGTGCTCCTTCCCTTGCCCTCAAAGAGCTGGGAATGCAGGGCATGAGCAAGGCTGGAAGCAAGGAGCTGTACCAGCACCCTGCAGCCAGGCACCAGCTGGCACCACTGAAGAGATGGGGGCAGAAAACCAGGGTCACATTGGTGCCAGACAGTCCTGAAGAGGTCTCAAGGGAGAAGACACCCACAGACCATTTTTTCCCCATGGGATTTTTCCACAATCCTATGCAAGCCTCTCACACTCCCTTGGGTCTCAGCCCAGGTGCAAGCACCTCTGGGGGCACCCATCCATCCCTGTGTCCCAAAACAGGCGTGGATGCTTAAGCCTCCAGCTCCTGTACCTGCGGGTTCACCCCACTGGGCCAGGAGGGATGGGATACTTTCAGGGGTCTCTGACATATTCCTGACAGAGAAGTCAGCTGTCCCCACACCACAAAGGATGCCTGGCCTTGGACAGGCCAGGCTGAGGACAGTGGGATGCATTACAGTGCATCCAGGGCACAGCAGGGCCACTGCCACTATGTCACTGGGGCAGTGCTGCTGATACGACCAGCCTTTCCATCCCAGTGGGACAGCATAGAGCGACAGGGATCCCTCCATTACTCCTGCCCCGCTCCCCAGCACAGGATGAGTGCCACAGTCAGATGGATGCTGGTGGTGAGGAAAGCTGGTCCCAGAGTCCTTCCCTATCCTCCCGCTTTTCAGCAGAGGGACGTTGCGTGGGTGGTGGCCTGGCCCCTGTCCATGTCCTCGAGCTCGTACTCCTCGTCCGAGAGGGGCAGCCCGGCGGTGCCGGGCAGGGGCTCGCACTCGGTGCTGCGCGTGGTGCGCGTGACGCTGGGCGAGTACTTGCGTGCCCAGGGCGGGCGCTGCCCGGGGCGGCACATCACCTCCCTGAACATCTCCCGGAAACGGGTGGACATCAGGTTGTAGAGGATGGGGTTGGCGGCCGAGCTCAGGTAGAAGAAGACACCTGAGATGATGTGGACGTACTGGAACATGTGGAGCATGTTGCTGGTCCAGGTGGAGACAAAACTCCAGACAAGGCGGTCGGTGTGGAAGGGAGCCCAGCAGATGCCAAACACCACCACCAGCACGACTGTGGGGAGACAAGGAGCCGGTGTTACTGGGGGGATGGGGATTACCAACCCCACAGAGATCTCCCCGGCCAAGCACTGCCCCATTTCAGCTTTGGCCATAGCAAAGTAGCATGAGAAAGAGGAAGAAGGAGAGGGGAAGGTCCCCTTAGTGCCTTCTGGATTTGTGATGGAAAGGCTGGAGGTCTGGACAGGATCTCCTCTCTCCATCTCCTGCCAGTGCTATTTCAGGTCCTTCTGTGCTGCACTTCACTCATTGGCAGGCAGCTGGCTGGCCCTGTCACAGCCATGCAGCACAGCTGGGGGACTCACTCCCCTACTGGCACCCAGCCTCTAGAAACCTGCCACCTTCACCAGCAAAGTCCGAGGAGCATGAGACTTTTCATTTGAGACTTTTCTTCATGTTCTGGTTTTGATTTGTTTGGGTTTTTTTGTTGTTGTTGTTTTATAACCCATCTTTGCTGATGCAAAGGAAAGGGTGTAGATATGTGTATGTACAGGTAGTCCTGGGGTTCTCTGCCATACCCATGCCACAATGCATCACTGTGGCATGTGGGGACAGGTCCTCCTTTGTCCCCAGCCCAGCCCAAGTGCCTTGGAAAGCAGAGGTACCACTTGTCCTGGAGGTGGCAGAGAAGCAGCCCTCTTCCTGCCGTTGGACTGGGCTGGGCAATCTGCCATCGCTGTGCCATCACAGGACTGGGGCATGTGGAGGTCAGCGTGCCAGTGAGAGGCAGCTACCCCAGGGCAGCCAGCTTCCACTCCTGGGAAGGGGGCTTTGGGAACCCTGCTGGGGAGGGGAGCAAGAGTGAAGAGCAGTGGGAAAGAGAATGTTTCCATCCAGCCTTGGGTCATTGCCCTGCTGAAGTCACAGAGGCTGTGGGGCTGGGCAGAAGTGCTGCCCTTCTGGGAAATCTCAACACTGCCACAAGCATTTAAGGTCTGGGTGGAGGGATGGGGAGCGGGTTCCTCCATTCCAACCCACCTCCTTTCTCACCCTGCACTTCCCTTGAGGAGGGAATATAGTATGGCTTGGAGGGAGCTGGCCCAAGAAATCCTTACTGCTGGACTAGAATCACCAGATCCACCTTTACTCCAACACCCACCACTCCAACACCAGACCCACAGCCTTCCTCTGGGATGACCCAGCCTTGGTGCTCTGGACTGCTCATGACTCAGTTTCCCCCCAGGACACTCCCAACACAGCCTTGGGAGATACTCCCTGGCTCTGCCATCCCCAGCACAGACTCACACAGCATCTTTGTGACCTGCCTCCTCTTGGCTTTCTTCTGCCCCTGGGTGTTGTGGCAGTTGTGGCCGCTGCCAGTCTTGGCTCCCAAGGCTTCCAGCATCTTTTCTTTCTTGAGCTGCAGGCCAATAAGAAGGTAGAGGACACTGATGGTCCCCATGGGCAGGAAGAAGAAGATGATGGTGGTGACCTGAATGATGAGATTGTAGGTCAAGCGTGGTTTCACCAGGGTGCAGATCTCTGAATCAGGCACCTGCCCCCGTCCTGGCACGTAGAGAGGCTGCAGCCCATGGAGGCTGGTGTTGGGGATGGAGCAGATGACAGACAAGACCCAGATGATGACAATGACCCTCTTGGCGTGGTTCCTGGTCACCACGTACTTGGCTTTGAGCGGGTGCACCACAGCAATGTAGCGCTCCACGCTCAGGGCTGTGACGTTGAGGATGGAGGCGAAGCAGACAGCCTCAAAGAGCAGCGTCTTGAAATAGCAGCCGCTGGCCCCCAGCAGGAAGGGGTAGTTGCTCCACATGTCGTACAGCTCCAGGGGCATCCCCAGCAGCAGCACCAGCAGGTCGGACACGGCCAGGCTGAACAGGTAGTAGTTGGTGGGTGTCCTCATGAAGCGGTGCCGGAGGATGACGATGCAGGTGAGTGTGTTGCCCACAGCCCCCACCAAGAAGATCAGCAGGTAAATGACACAGACTGGGACAAAGAAGTTGGACCGTCGAGGTCCCAGGTACTTATCCCGCAGCTGCTCCTCTGTCAGGTTGGCATCCTTAGGGTCGAACAAGGTCTCTGGGTGAGTCCTGTTGCTGAGATCAGGACTGATGGGGTCCACAGGGAAGTCTTGCTGAGGCAGGGAGATCTCAGAACTGGAGCAGTTGACATAGGGATTCATGGCTGTGGAGAGATGGAGAGGTTTGTGGGATGCTTTCCTAAGTTCTCTGCTCCCCCTGCTCCTACTGTCCCTCTCTCCACTGGTGTCAGGGTGCTGAGATTCTGCTGATCACCAGGGCTCTGCACTCTCACACCTATCCTGCTCCAGACACAGCCTTTCCTTTGGGAAACCACACAAAACCTCCACTTAAACTCCCTCAGGCTTCCCAAATGCTTCCTGCCCCATTTCCCATCCACAAAAAACCCTGGCAGCTCCTCAGTCCACCTCAGCCCTTTTGCCCCATCAGAGGAATGTCAGCAGGGCAGTACTCTTTTGTTGCTCTCTCAGCAGAGCAGGATACAGCCCCAAAAATCTTTCCTGGCCGCAATTCTACCGGATATGTAGAAGGGATGGCAAGGCAACCAATAAAAGAGCCAGAGGGAAAATTGATTTTCCAACATGAATTAGGACTTACGGCTTGTTGGGAAACTCCAGATGGACGCTGAGGTCCCACCACCCCTGCGCCGGACAGGGTCAAGGCTGGGGAGGGAACGTGGGAGGGGATGGAGACTTCACTGCCTTAAGAGGCAGGCAAATGAAATCCTGCCGCTGCTTTCCCCCCGGAGCTCAGCTCGGAAAAGCCGCCTGCCCTTATCCACCTTCTCCCTCTTGTCCGCTGTCAGCTGAGAGGCTAGGGGCTGTGCCAGGGGCTTCCTTTCCCACCGCTGGCCAAACAAATCGCGGTGCCGAGACCCTGCCCCTGCCAGGGGCTGGCTCCTTGTCTACAAAGCAGCACTGTCCAAAAGCTGCCCTTCAGAGAGAGGAAATAACGTTAAGGTAATAAACTCCATTGACTCCGAATGTCCCAGGGGAGGGCGGCACAGGCGTCTCCGGCCCCTCCGGCAGCCCTCGCAGCGCCGGCGTTTGTCATTTGCGTGGCCTCGGTGGTGAGCAGAGCATCGATCAGCCCCGCGGCCGCCCCGGCTCCGTCCGGCACGGGAGCCTGTGCGGCACCTGCTTGTCCGGGCTCATCTCGGGGAAATGCAGATGGACCCAGCAGCTTCCTGAGGTCTCCCACGTCCAGATGTGCAATCCCTGGGTCATCCGAACCACTCTCCCCGTGAAGCAGGTGGCTTCAGCCGGCTCCCGTCACACTTGGGCACGAGGAAGTTGCTGCGCTCGCAGCATCGCCCGGCGCTCCGCGGCCGGCTCCGCTCCCTCCCCGTGCCCGGTCTGTCCGCGCTCCGCGCTGGCACCCCCGTGCCAGGGAACACCCCTGCTTTGCCCCCGCCAGTCCCGCGCACACACCCCTTCATGTATGCACACACGCAGTCCCGCTCACGGCTCCCGAGCCACACGGACGCGTGTCAAGGCTGCGTGTCCCCGCTCCGCCCGCCGCTCCTCTCTGCTCCGCGGGCCGGACCGCTCCGAGACCCGCCCGGAGCCGGAGAAGCCCACGGGCTCCCTCTCCGCCTGCGGCGGCCAAGGGCTGGCGGCTGCGGGCTGGGGGCTCCGCGGCTCCGGCTCTCCAGGTGGGGAGGAGGGAGCGGCGGCTGCGGGGTGGGCAGCGCATCGTTCCGCCGCTCTACGACGGCCGCGGGCACTGCCACCCCGGGGCACAGGCACACGCGCCCGTCCCTTCGTCCCCTCCGAGGGTGGAGGGCGCAGGTGGACCCGGTCCCCCCAGGGATGACACCTTGAAGGGCTCTGGCATCCCGGGACTTACCTCCTCCAGCACCATCCCACTCTGCACAGAGGCTGAGCTGAGAGAGCCCCGGCAGGGCTGAATGCGAGCAGGCAGTATAGGGATCTTGGAGAAGGAGCCTAGAGAGACCTGCCAGGAGAGCCCTGCTGCCAGCCCTACGGCCCCCTCCCACGCGGGCTGAGCCCCAGCACAGCTCACTGCACTGCCGAGCCTGGTGCTTGTGGCCAGGATCTGAGGAGCTACCTGGATCTGGTGGCCCCTTACACTAGGACAGAGCCCCTGGGGTCCTGCATGGGCCAGTCCTCCTCCTGCTGCCAGAGCACACAGCAGAGGGAGCAGTACCACTCGCTCCTCCTTGATTCCGCTCAAAGAAATTCCAGAGCAGGCGAGGGATGACAGGACAAGACCAGCAAAGCCCTGTGCTGTCTTGGTAGCTCTGACCTGGCCGTACTTCTGCTCCCTGCAGGAAAAAGGCATCAAGCAGAGGGGACCTGGCAGAGAAACATTCCAAGGGCAGGAAGGGTCTATGGCAGCCCTGAGCCTTGACTTTCCTCAGGAAATCATCTTATCCCCCAGAGGAGAGGAACTGCTGAAGGCAAAGGCCTGGAGGGTAAATGAGTGTAAACAAGACATTACTCAAGGGAAGCCATCAACAACCTGGAAACAGTGTCTGAAACAGGGAAGGAGAAAGAGAAAAGTTGCTGCCTGCTCCTATGGAAGTGAGGAAATGAAACTTCATCCCCTTCAGGGATGGAGACACAGTAAAACAGGGTTATGGCATAGTGCTGGTGACAGCTGGGACAGGACACAGGGACACAGCCGGATGATGCTGGCAAGGGCTCAGCAGGGCTGTTTCGGCAGATGCCAGGATGGGTGGCAGTGCCAGGGAACTGGCACGTTGCAGGTCACACCCCCTGGGTGGCAGAGCTACAAACACTAAGTGATGAGGCAGGGATTTCTTTCCTTGCCTCCAGATTGTGCACAGGCTGTTTTCCCTGGGGGATGCCCGAGGCAGGGAGCAGATCTGTGTCAATGCAGAGGCACAAGGAGTCTCAACAGAGGCCACTTCATGGATTGCAACTTGGAAAGAAGCTGTCCAGGAAATCTCATTCCCTTCCATTCCTCATCTGTCTCCCTGTTTTCTGTCTGCCCTGGTGAGCACAGTCACACACAGTCAGCTCCCAGCACAGTCCCAGGTGCTCCCTGAGCTCTGTGCACTGTTACACAGCATCTCCCCATCCTTGGGGCAGAGGCTGTTCCCTGCATACAGCCACAATGCCTTCAACCATCTTGTTCCTCATCTCTGTCTAGACTTTGCCTCAAGGCAGCCCTTGGGGAGCCCCCTGAGCTCTGCACCTCTGTCCTTGTCCCTGCAGGAACCCCCATGGCTCATGTGTCCTGCACTCCCAGGAGGATGAGGGGGATGTCTGCAGGGGCTGGGGTGTTTGGAGGTTGCTTAGATTGGAACAAAGCAGTGGAGATGTTGCTGAGCTCTTGACAAACTTCAACATCTGTTTCCCTAAGGCCTCCTTTCCTTCCTGAGGGCAACAGGCATGTAGGAAGGATGATTTGCAAGGAGCAAGGACAAGACAGAACTTGGTTCACTCCAAAATGAAGCACGAGTCACTCCATCCCCACCAGGCTGTCAGATCCAGAATTCCAGGTGGTAGCAGACCTCTCTGTAGCAGCCCCAGTTTTTTTGGGACACCAGAACGACAGGACATGGGATCCTCCTCCCTCTGCCTCCCCATTTCCCTCAACATTCACATCAATCTATGGAGCATCCCACATGACTGGGGCTTCAACAGCTGCTCCCACTCTACCTGCTGTCATATCTCTCTGGGAAGAGTTGGTAGATCTCAGGGACTGACTATCACTTCTTTCTCTTGGATTTCTTTCTTCCTGCATCCCACCTCTAAGTCCTCACAAATCTAACTGTCCTTTAGAATGATCCATTCTCTCTTTCAATTTTCTGATAAACAAAATGACCAGGAGGTGACAACCCCTCTTCCCCTACTGCTCCCCCACTGCTTAAAAGAGAGTAAACTGTACATGGGGGCATGATCCTTCAGCTTATTCATCTTCTCAGGTATTATATTTTATTAATCCTACCTGAAGAGGCATTAAGGAGGATGGCCAGCTGCACACCAAAACCTGCTCCTCCTGTAATATTTTTTAGCCATCACTCTTCTGTGCATTTCTACTCACTAACTCTCCAGAGGCCTTTTTCACTGTGTAACAGCTGCAGCCATTCCCAAAAATCTCACCTCAGCATTTTTACCTACTCTCCCCTCTCACACAGCCTAAAGCAGGTGACATCTTAACCTCTCATAATAGTGACAGTTGTTTCTAGACCTCCAAATCCCCTTTTCTGAGCTGGTCCTATATTGGCCAGCACCTTTTCCAGAGTGTGGGCATATGGTAAAGGAACAGCACAGAGCTTTGCTCCCCTGGGACAGCTAGCCATGTTCTATGGGATATGCCTGCTCACAGCCTGGCGTTTCCCCCTGCAACAACTTCTGCAGCCAGAGCCCCACAACTCATCCAAGGAATAGCTGGGGAGGAACCTTTCTCCTCTACCCTAAACGAGGCTGAAAGAAGGAAGGAAAAAAAAAAATCCAGTATTCACTGTGAAAAAAGCAATCAGCTTTCTGAGGAACAGCAAAATTGGCCTCTGCTCCACAGCTTGTGTCCCCTAAGTCTGTGGAGGGGACAGGGAAGGCAAGCACTCTGTGAGCAGGTATCTAGGCTCCATGGCAACCACAGTTTTGCTAATCAGGGCTGGCACAGACTTGAAGTGCTTTTTCACCTGGCAGGAGCACTGGGTTTTTGCCATCAGGCTGAGTTACCCAGGGGTGCTGCCCCCTGGGCAGTGATGGAATTGGATGAGGGCTGGCTGCAGGCCAAGGCATCCTGTCAAGAATCTGCACAGTTCCAACTCTGTGCCCTCCATCCAGCACAAGGCTGGAGACCATGCTTTTTACTGAGGTCAGAATGAATCACCCAAGATCAAATTATTTCACTCCAAGCTGTGGATGTGTCTGTTGGCCAGGGCTCTGCTAAGAGCACATTCTTTTCCTGTCTCCACCTCTTTTGGCGCCTGTTTGATGCTGCTCCATGGCACCATGCAGGGTCATCAGAGGTGGCAGACTCAACACTGGGATTACAACCAGTAATGGAGATGGCATTTTGGGCCTGGAGATGACAGATGCAGTTGCAAGAAGAAGGGGAAGTCCTGTGGGCCCCATCCTATGCTAAGGGCACAGCTACCAGCACATTTTCCTTAACCTGAAAAAGCCAAGCTTGGGGAGGATGAGAGATGGCCCACAGCAGGTCCCAGGGCTGTGGCAGAGTGCTCTGCCAGCCTGAGAAGCAGCAAGCCATCTGTGATGGAAATCCCTCCTCCTGGCTGAAGTCTGCTCTATGACAAAGCTGTGGCACACTCGGTGGGCAAGAGGGACCCGGCACCTGGCCAAAGAAGCCCTGCCTTTCCTCAGCAGCACAGCCAAGCCAGGGCACACCCAAAGGAGCATTTTGCCAGCTGAAAACATCCTGGCCAACATATAATGAGCTTGGGACCATCTCTTCTATAGCAAGTCCATCTCCAGAACACATTTAAAGGGAGCATGGGTCTAGGGCATTTTATCAGGCACTAAGGAGTCACTTCATGGTTTTATTTGTTACTTTCCAAATCTCCTCATTTTGAGTTATCAAAAATATGTAACTACATGGCACAGCACAGGGATGGCTTCTCTCCCTCCCCTTGGTACAGAGGCACTTGGCACTCACAGGGTGATTTATGGTGGGCCCCAGGCCTCCCAGGGTTGATTACCAGGACTTGTTACACCTCCCACAGGGCTGTGGTAGATATTAATTCCCTGCCTATGCACAGCTCTCAGCACCCAATTCATGTCTTTAAATGTGCCTGGGAAGAGGCTTTCAGCTGGAAGGAAAAACAGCTGCTGAAGCTCAGCAAAACCTCATTTGCAAAGAACACCGGGTGAGGAAATGACATCTCTGGGATTGGATCCCATTTGCCATGCAGTGACTCACTCTCCAAGTCAGGAGCAAAACCTCCAGTCATAAAGAAACCCCAATCAGCTACAAGAACATCCCAATGAAACACAAGCATGGCAGCAAATAGAGATACAGGATAGAGAAGGAAACTCACCACAGGACCTGCAGGACTTTCACATGAATTTATTTGCAAATGAGCATCTCCCGGGTCTGGCATAGGACAGGGCAGGACCATAGGGGTGGCAGGGATGAGGATGTGAGAGCCTTGTTCTTCATGCTGACACCCCCAGATGCCAATTTAATCACACCACAATTTTCCTTATTGCTTTGTTCTTCGCAGTGCAACAGCTGGCAACTGGGGAGGGTGGGAGCATCTTACACTGGTTGTTGGCACTTTTGCTGCTCCACTGGAAGAAAAAAGAGCTGGGGTGCACCTTCCCTATGCAAGAATACCACACTCTGCTTCATGTCCTGTGACAGGATTTTACTCTGAGCCTCAATTTCCAGGTACCAATAAATTTCAGGGCTGTACTTTTCCACTCTTGTTTTGCATCCAAAGAAATTCAACTAAAGAGAAGTGGGACACATGCAGAGGTTCATTTTTTCCATCAGAAGGTTTATGCTGCATATAGAGAGAATTAAACCTCAAAGAATTTCATGAGATCTCAGAGAGAGTAATATGGGAACTTCAGCATCAATGACAGTTTCCTGAGCCTCAGAAGGAAGAAAACATGCCATAAATATGAATAAACAGCCTGAAATACTCTGTGCACTGAGAGAAGAAATCTGGCAAATTGGTGGTAAGGTTCATCTCCAAGCATAGGCAGCAAATGGCACCTAAATTTGTGAGACAGCTGCCAGCAGTGCTGCTGTGCCCAAGAACAGGGCATGCTCAGGCTCCAGTGGATCCAGCCCTTCAGAAAACTGTAGCGTTTTGGTGCCAGCAGGCTGGAGCTGGGTATGAGAGCTCCACAGTGAGCTCCCAGCTTTTTGTGTAACCTGCCTGCCCATCCCCTTGGCTCAGGGAGAAGGGATCATCACAGAGGCCAGGGAGACTGGAGCATCCAGGATCCTGATTTTTGCTCCGGGATGAATCAGATATATGACAGCAGGATGGGCAAGAAGCAGAAATGTCATGAGATGAGAAATGCCATAGCCTGAGCTTTCCAGAGGGCTCCCCTGCACCTCTCAGGGCTGTCAGCATCACTTCACCCCCTCCAGCAGCGAGCAGAGGTCACTCAGTGTGGCTGAACCACAGGGCCAAGTCCCATCAGCCTGGTTATGGTGTGACACACTGTGATGAAGCAAAGCAGAGATGGGGACACGGGCACTGACAGTTTAAACTGACAGATGCAGGCTGGCAGGTCCAAATGACACCCACCCCAGGGACCACAGCAAGATACCAGAGTCATCCTGCCCTTAATTGAGAGCAGGGGATGGAAGACAATAAAGGATGACATTTTTCTCTAAGTGGAGGGACTCTCAGCCTGATTTTCACACTCTGAAGGAAACTGGAAAGAATAATTAAACATCCCACCTGCACCTACAAAGGATGATCCCAAACCCACATCCCACAAGCACAACAGGTCCAGCCAGTCCAGTTCCCCCCTCCAGCAGGATGGTGGTGAGTGGGTGAAAGCCATCAGGCTGGCACAGTCACACCACAGGAAAACTCCCAGAGCTGTCCAGTACAACACTGGCTCCCAAACCAGGGAACAGGCTCTGGTGTGGCAGCAGAGCTCTGCTGCCACCACCTTTCAAACCTGAACACAGCAATATCTCCCTTCTGCCCCATTAGCTCTTGGCCCAGCCCTTTTATAGTCCTGGCACGTGGGCCAGGCTGGGCAGCACCTGGGAAGGGATGGGCTGGGTTAACCCTACACTTGCCACCGCCTAATGCCACCCTCACCAGCAGCTCTAGAGGAGAGGGTTGGGGACAGCTCTACAGCTCTGCATCCACACGTTTCTACTGCCCTGTCCTACCCCATCCTATCCCATCAGTCCACTCTCCTATGCCTCAGTTTCCTTTGTGTTCCTGCCTGCCACAGCAGTTCTAAGGAAATTCCTGCTTTCTCCTCTCTTCCCTCCTTGAGGTGTTTCCCAGATGAACAGGCAACTTTCCCCATCTCAGCTGTCTCATCACAAGGCATGGGACATGCACACCCTGCTTCCAGCATCTCTGGGACTTCTATGAAGAGTCTGGGGCACAAACTCAACCCATAGAAGTGTTTTCCTCCTGATGGCTATGTTGGGGTTTCCCAGCCAGGCTTGACAGCCTCCCACAGGTGTCTTGGCCTTAGGTTACTTCTGTGCCCAAAGTCCCCAAGAGCTGAACACTTTCAGCCACCTCACCAGGAAGTCAGGATTAAATGCCAGGTCTGGCTGGGATTTCCTCTCCTTGTCTGTGCCAGACTGCTCTGGCAGCAGTGCTGAGGAGCAGCCTGGCACTGTCTGCCAGGATTTGGCCCAGATCCCATTTATTCCATGATTTTCCCTGGCTCACAGCCTCTCTACTTCTTGTTGACACTGTGGCAGCCTCCTGCTCTCATCCCCAGCCACCTATGTGCCCAAAATTTCCCTCATGCAGGGGAAGGGCTGGAGCTCCCAGCCCTCCTGGCTGATGAAGAAAGCAGCAGTTTTCAGTGGAAAGCAGAAATTGGAGAGGATTTTGGTAGATTAGACACGTGGTCACAATGTGGCACCTAATTCACTCAGGACTGGTTTAAATCCCCTTCTACATGGCTGCCATTAATGATGGGCTTTAAATAAACGAGCAAATGCTGGGGAAATGGGAGGTACTTTCCTCTGACCTCATGCAGCATTGCCTGCGGTATTTCTTCTCTGACTCTCCCTCCACCCATCTCCCATCCCCATCTGGCAGGTTATTTCCATCCTGCTCCCTTTTCCCACCAACAATGTGTCCAACAGTACCCAAACCTGTGGAATGACGAGGTGTGAACGGGATATCTTCTGGTGCAATGCCACGAGCCGACGTTCCATAAGCACCGGGAGCATCATTTCAAACCCTCCCTTTCTGGCGCTTTGCGTCTGTATTAATTTAGGCTAACGGCATCCACCATAAAGTGATCAGAGCAGGGATGTGTTCCGAGCACGGTGTTCTGAGTTTGGACGTGATATCGGGTGATGCTTTGAACTGGGAGAAATCCACTTGTCAGAGCGATAATTCGGGGCTGCCCCGAGGTCTGGGAACACCCTCTTTGCTGCCACAGCGCTGTTTTCCGATGAGTCCGGTCTCAAATTCCCTGCACAGGCGCCAGGGCTGGAGGGGAGCTCTGGCAGGGGGTGTTCCCCGGGACAGGGGGGCTCACGCAGGGACAGCATGCGGGATTTCTCCCCGGGGTGTGTGGCGGCGGCAAAGCGCCCGGAGGGGTGCCGGTCCCCGTTTGCCTCCCCGGGCTGCGGCGCGTCCGGGCGGCCGCGCCCATGATCCGCGTCCTTTGGGCTCCCTCTGGTGGGAACGCGCCGGAGCTCCGGCAGCCACGGGGCCACCGCGGGCCACCCCCGGGAAGGGCTCCCGGGCAGGGCAGGCTGAGCCGGAGCGCTGGGGAAGGCGCTGTGCCTGCTCACTGCAGCCCCCCGGGACCCCCCAAGGCTGGGCGCGGTGATGGGGCACCCTGGGCATATGCTGGCATGGTGACCCCCGGGGAAAAGGGGGTCCTGCAGCACATCTGGGCTTGTCCATGGAGAGGTGTGCTGGATTTCCTGGAAAATGGGCAAGAAAGAATATTAAATGGGGGGAGAAGGGATGTAAAATCTGGAGAGAAAGTTTGCATGTGGCAGGGAGCCTCTCTTGAGACTTGGGGGACAGAGCAGATTCTCCCCAGTCCCATCATATCTTTCCATGTCTGGCCACTTGTGTCATTTATTTTCCCCCTTTCCCTTGCCCAGCGGCCTTGGGGGATTCCTCCCTAGATCAACTTGACTTCTCAAGGCATTCACAATTTGGGGGTGGCCAGAATAGGTGGGATAGAGCAATGGCGTTGATGGGTTGGGGAGGGAAGGCGCAGCACTGACGGCTGAGAGGAAGATCCAGACAGAGGGCAAGAATTCGGGAGGCTTGAGGTCGTGGGAATGGGATCAAAATCTTTTAGTGTTCGGTACAGCCTGGGGGCGCAGTGCTGCCAAGCTTGGTCTCTCCACCAGGGAAGGGGACAAGGGGTTCGTGCAAGTGTCGTGTGTCCACACGATGGCATCAGACCCGGAGCAGCGTCCCCAGCCATGAAAGCATGGCAGGACACTGTCCCCGAGCCTTAGAGCTGCGTGATTCTGCATCTGGGAGTGATGATGGCTTATTTTGGCTGTGCCCCACTCGAGAGTAAAGAGCTGTACAACAGCTCCCTGCCAGCAGCTCCTCTCAGCATTCTTCCAGCTTTGGATGTTCCTGCTTTTGCTCCAGGTGCAAAACAGGGGAGAAGTATTTAAAACTTGATCTTTTGTTTCTCTGCTTCATCCCCCTGTTTCATCTTCTGCCTCCTCTCTAAAATCCTCACCTCTCTACCCTCCAGACAAACCACGGTCCCCACCCCTGGAAAAGAGGGAGGCAGTGGGTGGAAGAGGTGGATGCAAGGGAGCTGGAGGGTCCTGCCTTGTCCTCCAGGAACTGACAGGGCACCTGGGGGCTGCTCAGTGGGGACCAGGGTTCCTTGCTTGGGGTCTGGCAGATGAGGGCTTTGACCATCCTGTCCTGTCCCAGAATAATCTGAGTGAGGAGCAGGAGCCAGGCTGGAGCCACCACAGAGGGCTTGGGAGCATAAGCACTGCAATAATGGCAACCCTGCAAATACCTGGGTTAAACCACAGGCTCTGTGAGGGTGCCAGTAGGTCCTGCACAACTCAGTGCCAGCAGGACTAACCCCCAAACCTCTCAGTGGGCAGTCAGGCTCTCCTCAATCCCCAGTGCAGCCCCGTGCTCTGGTCTGGCTGCTGCAGGACAGGATTCCCTTGGCTACTTTACCTGATGATCTCTTCCCTAGGGAAACAGGATATCCTTCCTGTCCCTTCACTGCAGCCAGATCTTCCCCTGAGCCTCTCCCCATAAGGTACCAGAGGATCCTATTAGCAGAGGACAAGGCCACCAGAGGGGACTTCAAAGAGCCCAGAGCTGGCCCAGGGTCCCTCAGGTGGAGCTCCAGCTTTGCCCATGTGCTGTGGCAGGGTGGATGGGGGTTTCCAGTGCTCTCAGCTTCACCTGCTGCAAAGTTTACACAGGCTTGGTGTGGAGTTTTCCTTGTGGTCTCCACAGTGATCCAGGAGGTCCAACAGATTAGCAGTGCACATAGTGCAGGACATGAACGTGTCCCAGATGGGGCTGTGAGCCCCCTCCCCCCAGCTCTGCCCCCCAGCCACAGCTCCAGCCAGACACCTCATCTCCACAACTTCAGCAGAAAGCCTTTGCCTGCTCTTCCCCCAGCTGCCCCTTTCCCTGGGGAGTCACCCCAGCTCCCCATCCCCATGTCCTCGGTCCCTCCAGAGTCCCGCAGTCCCCCAGCCCCGGGAAGCTCAGCAGCTGTTGAACCAACAGTGAGCCAAGATCCTGTCACAGCAAAGAGTGTCTCAGTGCAGCCTCACACTGCTCTGTCTGCCCGCCTCCATCTGCCAGCTCTTGTCCTACATCTTGGCTGGCAGCGCCATGTGAGCGGCATCTGCCCCTTCCCGTCCCTCTGTCCTCTCCAGCCCGCCTGCACAGGATGAACATTTGGCTCAAAGGTCTCCACAAAACTTTGGCAATAACACAGAGGCTGAGGGCTCAGCAGGGCAAGGGAAGACACTGCAGGACACACGATTCGGCCAAACCCAGGGTTTCACCAAGAGATGCTGAGCTATTAACCCCGGGAAACCCCTTTCATACTCAGCATCCTCAGGAGGGCCCAGGCTGCATGTCCTGGCTTTCCTCATCTCCCTCCCTCCAACCAAGCTGGCTGCTGCCTGCCCGTTGTGATTCTAAGTAGCTTTGGCTAAATCCCAGTCCAGAGGAAGCTGCTAATCCCCGTGGCTTCATGGCCATCACCCGTGGGGGCAGCAGCCTTGGGGGTGGCAGGTGGAGGGACAGGGCAGGAGCCCAGCGACAAGGGGCAGTGAGTGGACATGGCTGCAGGAGCAAGAGCAAAGCCTCCGGCTGAGATGGTGCCGGCCGGGTCGGGGTCCCAGAGCCAGCGGCAGGACCGGAGCAGGGATTTGTGCCTCGGAAGGAGCAGCTCTATCGATTTCCACAGAGCAGATATCAGGGCTTAGAAATAAATCACCTCCAGCAGGAATGCAAGCTGGGGAGATATAAAACGCACGTCTCCGAGTCGCTGCGGGGACTGGGACCAGAGCAGAAAATTGGCTGCAGCACCGGGACGTGGCTTAGCCCCCTCATCCCCCCCATCCCTCCCGTGCCCACTCCCCACGGAGCCCAGCCCCACCACTGCCTGTTTCCACGGGGAAGCGTTTGCCGTGGAGCGAGAGGATATTCCCGACGCGGGCAGCTTTTCCGCCAGGATTTCTAAAAATAATATCACGGGACAAGCAAAAAAAGCCAAAAAACAAAAACAAAACCAAAAAAACCCCAGAAAAACAACAAGCTTTATTTTCGTTTTTTCACTCTTTTAATGCGAAGCTTTTGCTGTTCCCCTGGGAGGACACCACCCTCCACGCCTTCGTGCCCGCCCCCCGCCCGGGGGTCCGTGGGGGGAGCTCCGCGGCTCCGGCCCCGGGACCGCCCCCCGGCCCCGGGGAGGCCCCGCATCCCCCCCGCCGCAGCGGCCGTCGCCATAGCGACAGTGACCTCACACGGGGATGGGCGAGCGGACCGGTCGCGTAGCAACAGCGCCGGTGACATCAGAAGCCCGGTGCGGTTCCCACGGCAACCCGCGGGGCAGGGAGGGAGGCAGGGGCCGTTCGCGGGGGGACCCGGGCCGGAGAGGCCGGGGCAGCGAAGGAGTCCCCCCGCCTCACTGCCACCCGAAATCCTCCCAGCCCCGCGGGAAAAGGGTTAATGTGAATAAATCAGCATATCCTAGGCACGTCACCCCCCGGTGCAGCCAACGGCGTGGGGGGGCAGAGCGGGAAATGAGCCCCAGCCGGACCTCACGGGGCTCTCGAGGGGCAAAAAGAGGTAACGTACACCCCTCGCCCCCGAAACTCTCAGCATCGCTTGGCAGCACCTCAACCCCGCCCGGGGGCACCATCCCAGCCCCGGGTCCCCCACGGGGATGGAGCTGATGTACTGTGGGGGACACAGTGATAGGAGAAGCCCGGAAAGGTTTGTGCTGGGTGCTCCTGGGGTGGAGCGGGTGAGTGCATGTCCTGGGGAAGCACCTGGAGTGAGATGCTTCCTGCCCTCAGGCAAACCCACGTGCACCCTTCATCCCCAGGAGCTGCATCCTTTCCCCCGCACCCAGGGCACCTCTCACCTTGGCAAACACTCCCAGGCCCTGAACACACTCTGCCGTGGCTCCCAGCCCTGGATGTTCCTCCAGCCTCAAGTGAGGCCAGGGAAAAGGACAGCGTTTTTGGACCCTCGATAAACCTCTCATCATGCTGGGCTACCAGCCCCCGAGCTGGGATGGTAAAGTGGCGCTCAGAGAGGCGCCCGGTGTCACCGGAGGCTTTTGCAGAAATTAATCCCCAGCATCACCGGTGTTCCCAGTGGGATTAGCCACTAGATTGCACTCTTGCTTTGCACACGGGCGAGGGAGCTGGCAGGTACTTGGCAGCAGGGAGCGGGATGCTGGAGGCAGCCTGTTCACCCAAGCGCTACCCACCACGCAAGACGCAATTCCAAACAGGACGCGCTGCAGCGGCTGGAAGAGAGCCAGCTCCTCCGGCCCCGCCGGCAGACAAAAATAACCACGGCGGGGTGACTTTCGGCGGGGAAATGATCTGCATGGCTCTACGGGCAGGGTGCTCCGTGCTGAAATGCTGCTGCCTCCAGGGCAGCGACTGCTCATCCCTTGGGTTGAAAGTGGCAAGGATCAGGGGATGCTTTTGGTGGGGGAAGAGGACTGGATCTGTTCTGCAGCTTGTCTGGACACATTCCCATCAGTGGGATAAACACCCCTTCCTGGGACAACTGGCTCCACAGGGGAACACCTACGTGCCAGCCACTCACCATCACTGGGAGAGGCTGGATTCATCCCCATGACCCAGTGCATGCTGCAAATTCCCCTCATGCACTTATTTCCCTCTCGGTCACTGTGACTCACGCTCTCCATCTGCCTGTTTACAGGCTGTTTTCCCAAGGTCCCTGCGGAGGCAACGACTGGTTGGGAGGAACTGGGCTATTTGCCCAGATCCTTGAGGGAAAGTCCCCAGAAGTCTGGGAGCAGGAGGGAAGGGGCAGGAGCTGCCCGCGGCACGCTGGGACCTCTTGGGTAGGGACAGAGGCCACTGTGTATCCCACAGCCTGGCTACACCCACAAACTGGCTACACCCAGGAGCCCAGGGCAACGCGGGGTCTGGCACCACCAGCCCTGCCTGGCATGGCCTTGGCAGCCAGGTGCCTGCAGGGCAGGGGTGGGTACCACCCACAGGGCTCCAGCTCCAAAAGGTCAAGTGTCACCAGCCAGGAAATGGTGCCTACGCTGCCTCCCTTCATCTCCCATCAGCGGGGGTCTGGCATGCCAAGCCCTCTTGGGATAGGGATGAAGAGAAAGCTCTCAACAGAGTCACAAAAGGAATGGAGGACTGATGACAAGGGAAGGGCAGGAAGATGGAGGGAGCTCCCAAGGGCTGGCAGGTCACCCTTGAAGTAGTTCCAAAGGAAGGTTCCCAGTGTGAGCAACCCCTCTGTGTATTCCGGCTCTGCTTCCCTGGGGATGCCGAGGCACAGGGGAGGGGGAGCGTTGAGCCGTGAGGTTGCACGTTGTGGTTTCACGGTGCATCTGTGCCCTTTGAATCCCCATGAGAATGTGGAGGTGGTAAAATGTCACCAGCTGGGCCGCAGGGAAGGGGGCCAGACACATAAAACCCCAACAAAGGGCGGCCATTGTCTGGGGAGAGGCAGTGGGGGCCAGTGGGGAAGCCCGCTGAGTGCCCCTCGCCCCCCCACTGCCCACAGCACAGGTACCGATGAAAAGGCAGCTTTATCCCCCTGAGCCCTTCGTGGGAGGCGATGCAGATCCCCGGCATCCAGGGCCGTGGTCCAAACGTGCCCCCGAGGGAAGCAGTGGGAGGTGGAGGGGAGCACGGTGTGCCCCAGCCTCCTGAACCCGCTCCAGGCTGCTAGGGCTGCTCTCCTCCATCCAGCCTCCCATTCCCACTTCCCGGCAAGCCTGACCTGCGTGGGCAGACGGGAAGATCCCATTCAGACTCGAGAAGCCCGGTCCCCCGCCCATCTTCTCCATTTCAGGGCCTTTTATGGCCATTGCCTCAGGCAGGGTGCTGGGTCCCTGCCAGGGAGGGGGAAGGGACACTGGTGGGGTCACCTGGGGATGCCCCGAAGGCGGCTCACCCTCTGCAGTCCCTGGCACTGGCTCCTTCTGTAGAACAGCAGCGTTTGTGGGGGCACTGCCTCCTGTACACTCCCAAGTTTACTTTGTGCTTGCTGCTGTGCACTGAGACGGATGGATCGAGGGCTAGTCCCAACACTTGGCAAGGGTGTTGCTAACTCCACAGTGGAGGAATTGTGGCACAAAAAGCCCCTTTCCCTGTCATGGAACAGGGCTGAACAGCCCAGTCAGACTTAGGGTGAGGTGCTGGAGAGCTGGTGGGCACAGGGTGGGTGGAGGAAGGTGAGTCTTCACCTCTATCCCTGGGCTGTCGAGATCCCATGCTCTACCCTGGAGCCAGCTGCACAGAGGCAGAGGCAAAGCAGTCCCCCAGCCCCGGGATGAAAGGTGTTCCCACAAACATCACCCGTCATTTCCTCCTCCATGGCGGGAGCTATGGAACAGGTTCTTCAGCAACCCCCTGGCACGGTGACAGGACAGGGAGAGGCCGGGAAAGGAGCCAGCTGAGATTTGGCACTGCTACCCAGAACCACCCTGTGCACCGTCGGGAAAGACGCACCCCAAACCCTGTCTGTGCCAGTGGGGAGCCAAGCTGGATGTGTGCTGGAGAGCCACTAGTCTCGACCAAAACACCCTGGGAGGCAGCTGATGGGGAAAACATGGATTTAGTGTGTTCACAGTGCTGGGACCCAACTCTAGCCAGCAGCTGAGCCAGGTGGCCAAGGCTGCATCTTAGTCCACTGGCTCGGCAGTGAGATCCTCCCAGTTGTAAACCAGGGTCCCAGCCAGGGTCCTCATCTCTGTTCCTGGGCCAGGGGCTGCTGGAAGTAGGGTGCATATGAGCTGGCTGCTCTGCAGCACATGTATCCCAGTGTGAGCCCAAGTGTGGGAGTTTACGGGGCTTTGACGCAGGAGATGTGTGATGGGGGAATTGTTGCCAGGCTTGGGGAAGGATCCAATTGCACCAGGGTGCTCTCGGCAGATTAAGGATTGGAAAGCTCTGGTAATTACTTTGCAGTATAAAAATAGGCCTGGCTTTATCCCTCACCCTATCTCCCACTCCTGCCTCTCCCTGCCCCACTCCTTCCCCCACCCAACTGCGAGCAGATGCCACACACCCAGTGTGCACAGCAGGAGGGCACATCACAGCTGCTGGCCTGGTGCTGGCAATTCTGTGTGGAGGGGGTAAAAAAGATGAAGAGGGGGTCTGAAATGGGGTGGTGACAGCAGCACAGCAATGGCATCTGGCTGGCACGTGCAAACTGTGAGGATCGGGAGACTGGGAGAGGAGCCGGGGCACGCACAGAGGCGTCCCCACATACTGCGAGGCTTTGTGCCAGGGAAGCAAAAGCCTGGAGACATCAGCAGAGCAGATGTCTGGTCAAGAGAGGACCATGTCTGTGGGACCATCTGACACAAAGAGAGAACATGTCTCTGGCAATGGCTGTCACTACGTGCTGGTGCCTCCAGCAGGACCCAAGAGAAGGCTGCTCCATGCACAGTGTATGGAGCAGTATGGATTGACTTGGGATAGTTCCCAGACCTCTCATTTCCTTTTGCTGGGGTCTGGAAACACGTGGTGGTTGGAATCACAGGGACAAAGCATGTGGAAAACACTCCTGGTTATGCAGTCCCACCTGTCTTCTCACCTTCCCCCACAACAGCTCTGGCCAATCTGTGTCTCACAGCAAAGCCAAAACATGAACTCTCCCTCTTATCCCCATCCTCGCAAGTGGTGTATTGCTTTGCTACAGCCTGGCTGGCCCAAGCCAAAGCAAAAGCTGCTCCCTGCACCCTCCCTGTGAGGCCTCCGCTGCTCCCAGCATGCAGGCAGCATTGCAGGCAGCGTTGCAGGCAGCAGAGCAAGCAGGAGCCTGTAGTCTGGCAGCGAGCCCCAGCATGCTCCATGCAGCCCGTTCAGCCCTGCGGGCTCCCACCCACCCCGGCCCCGCCGGGGAAACGCCTCAGCTGCATCCAGAGGCTTCTGGATGGGGCGGCGGCAGCTGCCAGCTGCGTTCCAAGCCGTGCAAACCTCGGGCTAGTGGAGCAGTGCTATAAATATCTTCCTTTGCGAGACCCGGTCACGCAGCCGAGATCACGTAAGGGGAAGCGCTTCCCTCCTGCGGGTCTCCGAGCCCCGGTGCCTGCGCAGCACGACCCCGTTGCCCGGAGTCCCCCCATCTCCTGGTTCATGGCCAGGGCACTGGGGTGCAGAGCCCAGAGGTGGCTGGCACAGCAGCGGGTGGATCATGTGGGCAAGCACAGGCGGCATTTCTGCCACCACCACGGAGACTGGCAAATGCCAGCCCCGCGGATCCCCCAGCTGCCCCCAACCCTCCTTCATAAGCACAACACCCCTAAACCCCCCTCGTACAACTCCCCCGCATGAGACCCCCACGCCCACCTACACACTCACCCCTTGCTGCCGCACTCTGCACCCCCTGGCTCACGTACAAATCCTGCAGCCCCTCTACCATTAAACCTGCGGTAGGATGACGGGGGGGGGGGGGGTAGAAACCCCTCAGACGTGCGGACGGCTGCAGTCCCTGTTTCCTGCAGAGCCCCCAGCCCGGGGAGCTGGGGGGGGGGGGGGAATGCTGCCGTGGCACACCCAGCCCTGGCACCACGCACCGTCGCCCCCAGCCCGGTTTGCAGACGAACAACGCTCCCCTCCCGCCGGTACTTTTCCATACACACCCTCCTTGGTCCTTTGTTCTGTGCAAATCCCGGGTCCGGCCCGCTCTCGGAAGGGGGGCTGTATATAGCCTCTGCCCTCCCTGGGTTCACCCTCCACCGAATCCCCCCTGGCTGCCCCGCTGCCCTCGGAGGGGGCGCGGGCGAGGGTCCCGGGACTGGGGGGGCTGAGCTCCGGCCCGGCCGCCCCCGCCCGCTTGCCTGGCTGCGGCCGCTGCCTCCGTCGCCTCTGCCCGGAGCCGGGACACCGGAGCCGCCGGGGTGCGCAGCCGCCACAGGGCAGCGGAGCCTTCCAACGGTACCGGAGCCACTCGGGGCACCGGAACGTGCCAGGAGTACCGGAGCCGCCCGCGGGTTCGGGAGGTGCCGAGCTGCCCGGGTGCGGAGCCGCCCAAAGGTACCGGAGCCGCCGCGGAGCCGGGGCCGCCGAGCCCGCCGGTACCGACCCACGGCGGTGCCCTGGCCGCCGGGACCGGTCTCGGTGCCGCCGCTCTCCTCTGCTCCTCCCCGCCCCGCGCCGCTGCCTCCCGCTCCCCCGGGCCGCACCGCGGGGCCCGGCCGGGGGGGCTGCGTGCTCCCCGCCCCGCTGCCGCGGAACGGGGACCGGGACGAAGGCTGAGGAGGGACCCCGATTCCCCCCGCCCTTCAATCCTCACTGCAGTGGCGGATCTGGTCTCACACACCCCACTTCGCTGCAGGTCCCCCCCCCCCCCCTCCCCGCCCTGAATATCTGCTCCTGCACGGTCTGCCTGGCCCCCACACCTTCCCCCCACAATCATCCCGTCTCTCGTTTTCCTGGTCTCTGCTCCACAGCATGCCCCTCTACCTACGTGCAGAGGTCTGCTCTCACCAGACCCCTTTCTTCCACCCGCTCTTCAACCTCTGCTTCCAGAGGTGCTGCCCACAGCTCCCCCATTTCTGGGTGTAGATGACCCCCCCCCCCAGCCACAGATGGCCCAGCAGCAACATTCAGTCCCACCACGGCACCACGGACACAGCCCTACCCGTGTGTCTTCCCCCAGACAAGTGGGGTTCCCTGCCTCTCACAAAGCAGGTCTCACCTCCCTTTCCCCTTGCCATAGGGACCACCTATGCTGTGTAGAGGGAGAGGCTGCTCTGCTCAAGGATCTGCAGCTGAAGCAATCAAGACCCCAAGATGAGAGTGGGGCAGGATGTCAAGGGGGCATGGGGCAGGGGAGAGGAGTACACAGCCACCCTCCCATGCAAACCAAAAGGGCCACCCAATGTGCACTAAGGGACATGCTGGGGCTGTTATGGGGACAGGGAGGTTCAGCAGGTACTTGAGCACAGGGAAGGGGTGATCAGTCCCTCCTGTTTAGCCCTGGTCCTGAGCTTCCTATACAGCAATAGAGAGATGCAGCCAACTGGCTGAGGAGGGATCCCAGCAGGGCCACGGCAGTCTCAGCTTAGGGCTGTGCTGAATAATCCACCAGACAGACTCTTTGCTTGCCTTGGCTGTAACCCCCGCCCGGCAAAGCGCCCATGGGCAGCCACAGGCCTCCCGTGGATGCAACCTGTCTCTGGCCACCCACCTCCCAAGCCCAGTTCTGGGTCACTGCCACCACCCTGTCCCTGCCCGAACTGCTGCAGACAAGCTGATGCTGATCTGTTCTCTCTGTGGTGGAGAACGACTTGCCGGAAGGAAGGAAAGCCGAGCTGCTCTGGCAGGGAAAAAGCAAGTTAAATCCCCCTCACTCCCTGTTTTAGTGGGGAAATCTGCACAAATCCAGTGTTATCCTGGTGGTTTGGGGCCGGGGCAGTGCCCAGCTGCTGGCAGTGCCTGCACAGCCTGGCACAGCCCTCCCTGGCCACCCGGTCGCTGTGCTGAGACTGCGCCAACTTGCTTCACCCAGGGTGGGCAATGACAGCTCCCTGATGAGCATGGCTGGACGGGGGGCACTTAGCAGCCTTGTTGTCTTTGCCTGCTGGAATGAGCCGAGGAGGAGGGCTGGTGCCCCAGCAGGGAGGAGGGGCTGTCACCAATCTCCTGGTGACACTTGGCCAACTCATTGCTTCCAGTCTCTGCTGTTCTCTTCCAGCTGCCTGGGCTGGACTGGAGCTGCCTGGATAGAGATGGCTGTCCTGTGAGCCATGTGTCCCCAGGCACTCATCAGGGGCAGGCGACACTGTGGATGTGAAGGGGACGAGTGTGGCAGCTCAGGGCTCTTTGTGGGGTGGAAGATTTTGGATGACAGCAGTGGGATGGGGGTGGCACCATACCACAGTGTGCAGGAGGCAAACTGAGGCACAGTGCCTGCACCCAGGGGCAGGGGGGAGGCCCTGTCCAACTCTTTGGAGAGCAGTACCCGGGTGGAGTGGGCACAGCACTTCCCAGGAGGGCAGCAGAGCTGATGGAGACCAAGATAATGCTGAAAATACGCCAGTGGCTTTGTTGCTGGTGACAATGGCCCGCAGTATTTTTAGCTGTTGTGGCCTTAGCTACAGAACAGCTTCTCCGGTCCAGCTGCTGCCCCATCCCGCCCTCAGTGGCCCCCCAGGGCTGCTTCCCGGTGCTGTGGAAACTGTAACGTTAGAAACTAAACACAAACACCTCACCCGCTGCCACCCCCGGCTGAGTCACAGCACTGCCTGCTCCCCTCGCCCCTGCCTCCCCTTCCCTCCTGCCCACCCCCAGCCCCAAAAGCAGTAGCTGGTACCCCCTAAGCTCTCACTTAAGGGGCATTGCCTCTCCCAGGGCAAAGCCTGGGGTTGGCTTCTTGCTCCCATCTCAGGTCTTCAAGAGATGGGGATTTAAGGAGAACACTCTGCAAGGTGGCATCACTGTTCCCAACCCCATGACATTGGGATGGCCCCACTGCAGAGAGTCAGACCCTGAGCAGTACCCAGCTTGCCAGCAGGACCCCAGCCCTTTTCCCCAGACTTCAGGGATAAAAAGTCAGACAGGAATAGGCAGAGGCAGAAGGAGCTGCTTTGCACTCTGTGTCGAGGGCCAGGCCGGGGTGCTGTGCCTGGCCCCCTTGTCCCATTGAAGGAGAATGGGGTGCAGGTGCAAGAGGACCTTTGGGGTCACAGTGTGGTGGGACATGGGGGAACAAGGCACCTCTGCTTGACCCTCAAGGCAGGTGCCAGCACCTTACTCCTGCCAGACCCAGCATAGTGATACTCTCATTTCACCTGGGGGGGGGGAGGGAAACAAGGGATGAGAGGGACCCTATCCCAGGGGTGATGGGGTGTCCCACTGCTGTGCTGTCGCAGCCCCCATGGGAATTTTGGGCTGCTTTTTATGGAGCTGGCAGGCTGCTGTAGGGCACATGTGGCTGTAGCTCCAGAGTCAAGGCCACTGCATGGCTGCCTGCCTTCCACAACCCACATCTCAAGGCCCTCAGCACCCATGGATGTTCAAGGGCCAGGAGAGCAGCTACATCACCTCTTCCCTAAAATAAGGCCATGGCCAACAGGGGTAGGCGGCCGTGGCTGTGACTATGTTAGGATGTTCTGGGGCCCAGGGCAGATCACATCGCAGGGACGAATTAATTAACGCTCAGCAGTTTTGGATGATGTCCCAGGCTTTTTTTCTATTTTCATTTTAGCAAACTCCCAAGTCTGCTTGGCGCCTGCCGGGTACCGAGTCTGGTGGCTGGGGGGTGGGAGCACCCATGTAGCTGCCTAAGTACCTGCAGGTGCTGGGGTGCATCATGGGTACCCCACTGGCTCAATGCCTCCCTGCTCCCCAAAATTTGGGTGCTCTTGCTAACCCTGGAGGACAGTGCAGTCAAAAGCACTTTTCAGTGCCTGATAGAGCCCCTACTTTCCTGCTGTGGGTTTTCTTAGTTCTCCATCCTGCCTGCAAGAGGCTCACACTTGCACCTCATGCTTGGCTTACAGCCCTGAAAATTATTTGGGAAAGGGATTTAAAAATAAAAGTTATAAACACCCTCAAATAGTACTTTTATTACCCCAAAATGGTGTGGGATGACAAAGGGCTGCAGTGTACATGTGTGGGGGGCTGGCCTCAGGTGAAGGGGTCTGGGGGGTGTCAGAGTGTCCAGCTGTGTGTCCAGCTGTGCGAGCACACACACACGTTTGGCTGGGTGTGAGCAGTAGAGCTGCTAGGCAGTGTGGGGGTCTGGGGGTGCTTGCATTAAACAGGTCAGGGCTGCACTGGGGCAGGGATGGCCCTGCTAGGGCACATGGCACTGCTCAAGCTCAGTCCTCAGCCTCATTTCCCACTGATGAAACCGGTGCTTCTCCCTGTCAGGCCTCTACCTCCCCAGTGAAAGAAAGGGTGTGGTGGCTGAAAACATGCCCGTGCCTCCCGTGCAGGCTGCCAGGGAGAAGCCCCACGCCAGCCAGCCTCACCCGGCCCCCCCAACACCTTTAAATTTAGCTCTCCTCTCTCCAGCTGCGCGAGCCAGGCTGGCGGCCAAAACCTCTGCAGCCGTACACACCCCTTGGAGAGCAGCCACCTGCCTTGGCGGGCTTCGGAGCCCCAGGAGTCCTTGCTCCTCATGGACCGTGATGTCTCACACCTGTGGTCATCTCAGCCTATGCCCTGGGCGAACGGGAAGGGTTCACGGGCCTAAGGTCCTCCCAGGGAATCTGCGGCAGAGCTGAAAGTGACTCCCCAGGCTCAAGGCGGGAGATCCCTGCTAGCAATAAAAGCCAGTCCAGCTCTGCTACCCCAGAGGAGCAGGGAATCCAGCAGGCGTGCCCTGCACTCACCTTCTCAGTGCTGCCTGTCTGGCTGAAACTCGGAGATCGCAGCACCACTCACCTGCACGCACACACATCACCGACCTGCGTGTGCGTGCTCAGACACGGCACACGTGTGGCACAGGTGTCCCACCGAGCCTCGTGCTCACCCCAGGGCTGTGCGAGCGCCCGTGGGCTCACCTGGGCACCCGTGGCTCAGCCAGGCACCCACCTGCGAGTGCCGGCAGCCACGTGCAAACATGGAGGTGTGCGTTAACACGTGGGGTCGTGCGTGCTGTGTGTGCTCTGTGCACGCGTGTGCACACACTCACACGAGTTCTGGGCAGTGGGGTGCACACACGTGTGTGCACAGCGCATGGGGCTGCACCGGGAGCGCCTGTGGGTGGACAGCACGCATGTGGGCTGGCGTGTGCTGTGCCCAGGCACCACCAGATGGTGCCCTGCCTCCGTGTCACCTTTTGGGGACACAAACCTGCTCCTGGCGCGGGGACATGGGGGGTGGTTCATGAGGGGACGCTGCCCTCTGTGCCAGGCAGAGCCCCCCACCATAGCCAGGGGAGAGTGACAGCCACGGTGACAGAAAGCCAACGCTTTCTTGGAGAAGATCGTGGGGGTGGATCAGCACCTTGGTGGCACTGGAGGAGGGGCTTTGCCCCAGGGGGTGGGCCGGTGGCAGGGAAGCAGGCACATCTCAGAAAGCTGTAGGGTCTGTGTATGATTTGAGTGGGTGGGCGGGCAGCTTCCCTCTCCCCTATTGTGCCCACACATTTTTGGGTGTCAATGGCCTCCAGCCTGCAGTGACCATAAACCTGCCCAGAATGGGAGATGCTCAGCTCACACTTGCAGGCGTGGGGTAGGGGCTGCAGCGTGCCCCCATCCTCACTTCATGAGGCTGAGATCTGAACAAACTCATCGCATGCAGGCGCAGCAGATGAGGGGGGAACCCGCAATTTCTGGTCCATCCCTCTCCCAGCTCAACGGGTTTCTGTCCCCACACGCCCTGCCCGTCTGCCCCACGTGCATGGGTCACGCTCAGGCTCCCCACCAGTTCCCTGCGGGTGCTGTGTGCCCCGGGGAGCTGCCACCGGGCCGGGCGGGAGCCTCGGAAGCCTCCCCGGCCCCGCAGCTCCTCCAAACCGGCTCTACCTGCCGAGGAGCCCAGACCTGCTGGGGAACCCCAGCGGGTCCCCTCCCCACCCCCTGTCTCTGCCCCAGGAACGGCCCCATCCCCACAGGCAAAGGGACCGGCACAGCGCTGCCACGCGTCCTCCTGACACGCGGCCGGGAAAGGCTCTCGCAGCCGTGGGATGCCAGCGCTGGTCGTGTCACCCTTCAGACAAAGAGCCCGGCACAAAACCGCCCTGTGCCCGGACTCACCGCGTGTTCCCGCCCGCCGCAGCGCGGCTCTGCCCGGGAGCCCCCGGACACGCACGGCCGGGAGCCCCGGTACCGGCGGCACTCCGGCGGCGGCTGAGCTCGGCTATGCCGTGAGCTGGGCTGGGCTGAGCAGAACTGAGCCGTCCCGACACGCTGACACTGGGCGCGCACCCCCGATTCCCCCAAACTGGGACGGGCCCGCGGCACGGGATGCGGTGCGGGACAGGGGGATGCGGTGCGGGACACGGGGATGCATGCGGCCCTAGGCACGGGGACCCGCCGAGCGTGTGCGGGTCGCACTGAGCTGCGAGGGCAGGGGCGGGCAGGAGGTCCCCGGCGAGGCCACTCCGCACCCCCCGCTGCCCTCCGTGTTTTCCCTGCAGCCTTTTGTGTGCGCGGCGCCGAGCGCGGGGAGGGCAGCCGGCGTTCCCCTTCCCCCTTCTCCTTCCTCCTCCCCCGATCCCGCCCCTCGGCCGCCATTTCGCAGCGCCGGCTTCACCCGCGCCCTCTCCACATCATGGAGGACCGGAACAAAGAGCCCCCGTCCTCCCCTGCCCCGCGGCCGGGCACGCGTGTTCGCCGGTCCCCTCGCCCCGCGGGCACCCCCGGCTGTGCCCGGGCTGTGTCTGACGAGGGCCGTCATTCCAGACCTGTCCCGAGTGTACGTGTGATGAGTTTGTGGCGGTCTCAGCCCGCTGGAAGCAGCGCCTGCCGTGTACCGGGGCTCAGCCGGCCCGCAGCGGTCCGCAAGGCACCTGTGCGAGGGCGGCTCGGAGAGGGGCTGCGTGTGCGGCCGTGTGTGCGGGGGTGGGCACGCACGCATCGGAGCGGGGCACTGGTGTGACAGTCTGCACATGTGGTGGGTGTGACACGCATGGGAGAGCACATGGCACAGGTGCCGGTCGTGCGGGTGGTGATGACAGGAGAGGGGGCACAGGCGGCCATGTGCCCAGGTGTGACAGTGCAGGTGTGTCTCTGCACATGGGGCACCGTGTGCTGGCATGGTGGTGAGTGTGCCAGGCCGCGACAGCGAGAGTGTGTGCAAGTGTGCACACCTGTGCACGGCAGCATGGGAGGGGTGTACGGGGGAGCCTGTGTGTGGCTCAGGAGGGTGTGAGTGTGCACGTGGGGGCACACACGTTGTACATCCAGGCTGTGTCCCTGTTTCTTCCCTTGGTGTGAGGGCACAGAGGTGAGTCTGGGGGCAACCAGAGGGTGCATGGCAGGGGGCAGAGGCAGGCTGGACTGGACCCCCCATAGGTACTAGCAGCAGGGTTCCCAGGCAGAGTGGTTCTGCTCTCCTTCCTCTTCCTCTCCCCAACAGTTCAGTCCCAGACATACCCCAGTCTCTGGTCACACTGAAACCAACATCAGGGCTGGGAGGAGAGCCTGGGGTCCCTGCTGCCCTGTCCTGCCCCCTGTGCCCATGGGTATGGCAACAGTAGCCCCAGGGAGGAGAAATAGAGGGAACAGTGGCATTGGAAGGCATGTGTGGCTGGGAATGCAGGAGGCAACTGGGATGCTGCTCCCTGGCCCTGCCCTCCTTGCCATTGACCCCATGCAAGGGCCTCATCCTGTCCTCTGGAGCCCATGGCCTTCCTGACTCCTTCCCTCATATTCCACCACATTTTTATTCTGTCACCCCTTTCAGGTTTATCTTGTCCTGGCCATGACAGCCCTGTCTCTTCCACTTCCCCCTACATACCAGTTGTTCCCAGCTCACCCTGGCTTTGGGCACCACTCATTCTTTAAGCTGGGTGCAACCAAAACATCTCCCCTTCCACAGGGTTTGTACTTCCCACCCCCCCTGCTCCAAATCCTTCCAAGGAGAAACCAATCCGAGCAGCAGTGCAGGGCACAGCTCACCTGCAAGTGGTCTGGGAGCACTGCTTGGTGCCATCCTTAGCCTCACAGCCCCTGCTTTTGCATGCACGAGCCTCCAGCCCTTGTTGTGCCCCACTACTCTGCCCCATGGTGCTCTTGCTGGGTGCCAGTCAGGGCTGTTGACCCATAAATCCGCCTTCATCAGCAGAGGGTACAAAACACCAGGGCAGGGGACGTGACTGGTGCGCTGGTGCCATGCTGCCCTGCATGAGCTGTGCTCAGTGAGCAGTACCCTGATCACGGCTCCGTCCCTCCCTGGCGCCTTCCAGCCACCAGCATCAAGGCACTTTGTCGGCATTAAATATTCAGTTCTGTTCTCCATCCCCTCCCTGTGAAGGAGCGCAGCATGGCAATGAACCCGCCGGCCTGCCCGTGCCCTGTGCCGCCGGGGTGCATCTGGGCGGGCGCTGCGTGCCAGCCTCCTGCAGCAGCGCCTGGAGCACAGGAGAGGAGAGCCACATCCCCCAGCACACGGTCGGGTGGTGGCCCTGGGGACCAGGGTCACCTTCCCCCTTCACCAGCTGCTCTCTTATGCATCTGCCTGCTGCAATACAGGCTTCAGCTCGCCTTGCATCTCTGTCCCTGGTTTGGATCTGTCCAGGAGCAGCTCCCCCTTCACTACCCTCATGCCTCTCCACCCCTCAAGTACCAGCTGGCCTGTTCACCCAGTGGCCTGTTAAGCATGGATTAATGCCCATGAGGCCCCAAACAAGGTCACTTGAGGGTAGTGGGAGCTCCCTGCATGCTGCAGCAGGAGCAGGCTGGGCGGTGGGTGGCCAGTCCCCATGTGGAAATCCCATGGGAATGGTCAGCAGTCACAAGCAGCAGAGCTAATGGGGGTCTGCAAGAAGAGAAATACAATTAGGGGGATGCAGCCCTGAATGCTAGATGAGTGCTGGGGCATGAGGATCCTTCTGTGAAACAGAGGAACTGGAAATCTTGACCCAGAGCCAAGGCTGGAGAAGAGAAATGGAGCAGGTGACAGAGATGTGTGAGCATCCCAGCTTTGGGAGTCTGAGCCAGCACCCTGGGCTGTGAGGGAGGGAAGCTCACCAAAAGCTGCTATCCTGGTATCCACTGAGGCAACTATGAGCGCAGGGCAACTGTGAGGCAGGACAGAGTGAGGGCAGTGGGAAGAAACAGCTGTCACAGTGCGGCAGGGACTGTGTTCTGCTGCCTGGGTATCAGCGGGCAGGACAATGGCAGAAGGGATATTTTTCAGAGAGAAATAAATATTATAGCTGGGTAAAGAGAAGTGAATTCTGGTTGAGGAGAGGCTGGAAAGTGCCACACCACATCCCACCACCGTAACTGTCTACAATCCCCTGGGAGAGGGATAGGCAAGGGACTCGTTTCCTTTTCACCTTCAGGTCCATTTTCAGGCTTCCCTCTGTGACCAGGAAGACCAGGAATGTGCAGCGTGTGGTGGAAATGAGAGCTCGAATCCTGCTCACGAGCTCAAAGCATGCAGGGGACGTGGACACCAGGTCACAGGAATGTCCCCACGCTTCCTGCAAGGCAGAAGTTCCCTGTCCGCGGCCGGGAGGGGAAACATCCAGAGCAGCACCATCCTGGGGTGCACAGCCGGCAAGATTCGGGACTCCCCATGAGCGCTGGGAGAACCGGCCGCAGGGCACGGCTGAATGAGCCCAGTGCCAGCCTGGCGGCTCGCGGGAGCCCCAGGAACAGAGGCGAGCCACCCCAGCCATTCCTGCAGCGTGGCATCATCGCTGCGCACGGTGCCGCAGGAGGAATTGCCGCCGGGCTGGGTGCCAGCGCAGCGGCCGCCCTCAGCCCCCCGGCACGGCAGATAACTCAATCTGCCCCTCCTGCCTCCTGCTCGCACGGGGCGGCACCGCGCTCGCCTCTGCTCAGCCCGGGGGCCCCCAGGGTGGGTGAGTGGGGAGGGAGGCCGTGTGGGGCACTGGGGCGGCCTCCTGGCGCTCCAAGGCCGTTCCTTGCATCCCCCCACCCTAATTTGAGGCATCTGCTTGGCAGAGCCCGAGGGCTTCCCGTTGCAAAGGCCATCGGAGCATTTTAATAGCGTGCTTTTGCCTGGCTTCCTTCCTGGGAATAAACCACGTCCTGGTGATACGGAGCATAAAAAGCGCAGCGTTAACAGCCAGCGGCCAAAGCGGGGCGCGGGCAGAGCTGCACCCAGCCCCCGCCCCGAGCTGCCGGCGCTGGGGGGACACGGCCTGCCAGAGCCCTGCCACGGGCCCGGCCCTGCTGCCGTTGCAAAACAGGATGCAATAAAACCCCATTTGGAGCCCGAGTGACAGCAGGGAAGGGCGGAGGGATGGTTGGCTCGTGCGGGGTGGCTGCTGCGGGTGAGTTTGGGGGGGCCGTCTCTGTGCCCGGCAGCCCTTGTTTGCCCAGGAGTGGACACTGCCCAGAGCAGTCGCATCCCAGGAAGGTGAGCTTGACCCCCATCGAGTGCCTGTGTGCTCCCCCCAGAACACTGCCTGCATCCTGGAGACAGAAAGGGACGCTTGTCCCCAGCCATGTCCAGGAGTCACACCTTCACCAAGCAGAGAAGGTGCTTTGAGTCTCCAGACTCACCACTGCCAGAGTCTGGGGGGGTTTGTCCTTGGCCTTCTCGACCTGAAGCTCTTTCCCAAAGTGTATTTTAATAATTAAAGTATATTTTAGACTGAACAAAGTGAAGGAAGGGCGTCCCACAGGGCATTGTGAGTCACCCACTCATTGTCCCCAGCCTTTGGGCAGCTCTAGCAGTGTAGGCTGGAGCCCCCATTGCCCCAGGCACCCCACTGCTGAGAGAGCATGGAAACACAGCGGTAACACCAAGGCCAGAGGGGAGGTTTCTGGAAAACTATGTCAAGATCAGTCACTTCAACCCCTGCATTCTCAACCAAAATACTGACAGGTGGATTCTGCAGGGTGTTTGGGGCAGTTGTGGCTTTTTTGGAGGGAAAATGGAGTGGGGGAGCTGTGGGGTGAGCACATTTGATGTCACCTTGCTGCCTCTGGGTTGGTGGAATTTGGCTTCTCTGGGGTGTGTGGGGTGCAGGCTGTGGCTGACGGGTTCAGGGGCCAGCCTGTGGCATAGGCACAGTACTATGAGTCTGTCAGGGCTCATGCCAGGTGAGGGGGCTGACAGTCATGCCCTGGGTCCCCAGGGAGCTCCCACACAGCACAGCTGAGGTGTGAACCCAGATCAAAGCCCTTCCTGCAGGTGGGGGGTGCTGGGTGCACTGTGTGTGGCTTCTCCCCTGTCTAATAAGGGGCTGAGCTGTGGAGCAGCCTGCCTCTGTGCTGAAGGAAGGGAAAGCCGCTCTCTCCCTCCCCCAGCTGCACATTTTTGCCAGCCCCGTTGACCTCAGCATGTTTGCAGGTTGCCGCCCCTCTGTCCACAGGGATGGAAATGTGGTCAAAGTTTATTAGAAGGATGCCAGCCACACACGCACGCGTGTGTGTTTTTGTGTGTGTGTGTTTCTGTGTGTGTGTGCGCATGTTTGTGTGTATATATAGGCAAAGCGTGACGGCGTGACCTTTGTTTTCTTGGGAAGCTACGCTGAAAGGCAAAGCCAGGAGGGGAGGAAGCAAACAGGCAGGAAGGGGGACGTATTTTCAGCTGTGCTCTGCCTCCTTGCAGCACAGGAAGGCAGCTGGAAAGGAGGGCACAGGGACAAATGGCATCAGCAGGAGCCAGGGCCCAGAGAAGGGCAGAGGGGATCAGCCTTTGCACCATACTGGAGGAGCAAAAACAGTCACTGTGTCCCACTGGAACAACATTTCGCCAGTCTGTGTCACAGGTACCTGGCCTCTGTCACCCAAAGGTGCTTTCAGGATCATTTCAGGGCATTTCACCTGCAGAGAACAGCCTGAGGTCTGCCACATCGCATCCTGCTGGGATTGCCATCTTCCTGGCACAAGGGCATTTATGTCCTGGTGCTTTACTTGTGCCAGAGGAAATCTGCCTGTCAGGGCACTTCCAGCAGGCACCGGGGCAGAGTGTGTGGTGATGGGAACCTTCAGCTGCTGTCAGTAATTTTCTTCCCCAGGCTTTGGCCAGGATTGTCCCCTCCCACCATACCAGAGACTGCTCTGCAGACTGGGCTCTGCTTCTCTGTGTTAGGCAGGTGACATCCCACTCACCTGAGGCTTGGTCTGCAGGAAGGAGGCATGCTTCTGAGCTGGCCACACTGCTGTGCTTGCCAGTGGCTGTCACCCAGAGCTATCACTCCCTGTGTCCCTCCTGTGGAGTGAGGAAGTGGCAGAAGCTTGGGTGTGCTTTGCCACAGGTAGTGGCTTCTCTTGCTCACACACATGTTCCTTCTTTTGTATCTGACAGGAGGCTGCTGCCTCCAGCCTGGCCACTGGCATGTGAAATTGCAGGGCCCACAGCACCTGATTCCCAGGGGACAGCCACTGCCTATGCTCATTGCTTGGATCACCAGGGTGCAAAGAGCAGGGCAGAGTGGCTGTGATGGTACCTGGGGGATGTGTGGAGCTGTGGTGTTTCTCTGGCACACTTGGGCAGGCAAGGACATCATCCTCTGCTGCTGCCAAGGGATCTCTGACAAAGGACAGTGTGCAAGAGGACTGTCTGGGGAGAGAGCAGAGGGAACCAGACCCTGCCCTCCTGGGGGATGCAGTGTCCCCAAACCCACTGCTAACCCCCAGTACCCCAGGCATGTGCCAGAAGGAAGATACCAGGATGACTTTCAGGAGATCATACCAGGACCACATTCTAAGACATTTCATGCTTGCAGCCACAGTGCCACTTTTCCAGGGCAAAGGGAATTGACATCCATCTGGGCCCTGCAGCAGTCCCGCTGTCCCTGAAGGCTGTTATAAAGTCATACATGGAAGGACCCTGGGAACAGGGATTGAGTTTAGAACAGCCAGTATTGGTCCCTTCTGCACCTTCTCTGTTCCACCACCATTCTCCCCCGTCACCACCACACGTTGCTCCCAGCCCCTTCCCAGAACAGCTGAAGGTCCTGGCCATGCTGACAGAGGTTGCAGAAACAGTGTGGAGACCACGAGGCTCTGCCATTCCAGAGGGGCAAGCCTGGGCACAGGGGGACACTTAGTGCCTAGCCCTGCCCAGATACAGAAACAAGGACCAGGTGCCAGAGCAATGCCATGTTGGAAGGATCCCAGCCAAGGCTCTCATCAAGCACCACCATGGCATCTTGGAGCCAGGGAAGTCAGCTCTAGTGACTCAGAGGAGAGAGGAGAAATTCAGACTCCTCTACCCTACGATTTGTTTCTAGGCTCCTCTAAATTTGCATAACAGCCCCTCAGCTGTTCCCTGGGGCCAATGAGACCCCTGTAGCAGCCGGGCCCCCTGCGGCAGCCGCAGGTTCCTGCGGTCAGCCCCAGCTCTCACTCTTGCTCACCAACGGCTTCCTCCCTGCACGTGGGGGCTGGCGAGCACCCGCCCTTGGTCCCCAGCCAGGGCTCATCCCCATCCCAGGTGCCGAGGGGGACTGCCAGCCCAGCTGGAGTGCCTTGCACTGCGTGGCTGCTCTGTCACTCTGCAGGCAGCAATCGGGGCAGTAGCGTCCCTCTAACAATGGGCAAGGAACGGTGGTCCCGTGGGTGGCTGTGACCGATGTCTTCTCCATCCTCTGCTCATGCAAGGCTGGTGGCTTTGGCACAGAAGTGCCGCCATGGCATCCAAGTTCATCAACGGTTCGCTGGGTGACTTCCCAGAAGGCAAAGGTCAAGGCCCCTCGCGCTTCCCAGTCACGCCTGATGCTTCCCCAGCACTCCTGCAAACCCACCAGGAGCAGAAAAGTCCAGATGGGATCGCTAACCACCACTCCCCAGTCTCCCAGCTGCAGTCTGAGCCACCAGTGCATCCCCTCCCAGCCCAGCCCAGGGTCCAGGGAAAAGGATGGAAAATGACAGCCGAGATCCAGTGCCTGTGGTGCTGTTAGCCGGCTCCAGCCACCACTGCTCACCCCAGCAGGGAACCTTTCTGCTTCCAAGGACACGGCACAGCTTTGTGACTGCAGCAGAGTTTTGCCCAAAATGCAGAGGTGAGGCAGGGCTGAGCTGGGGGCTGGAGGGATGCAGGCAGGTCCCACCTCAGCAGGGCTGGCTGGGGACAGAGCAGGGCTGCAGGTGCTGCCTGGGGCCACTGCTCTTGGTACTACTTGGTGACAAGGCAGCTGCAGGGGCATCCAAGGCCAGTTTGTTGTCCCCCTAAAGCTGGTAGCTGAGCTGTTAAGACTGTTTAGGGCCAAATTTCAATGGGTTTGGGAAAGGTCTGCCCATAAGCACTGGGAAAAGAGTCTGGAGTGCCCATAGAGCGCGGCAGCAGCAACCCGTAGTGCTGATCTCACCCCCTCGAGAGACCGTACAAGGACAGACTCCACGGAGCCGCTCTGTGCTCACCCCACCCTCAGCAGCAGTGACACTGAGCTGTCCCCAACGAGCCCCGACATATCCACCAGCGGGCAGCACGCCGGCTCCAGCAGCCCTGTCACCTCAGCCTGCTCCAGTGCCACCAGCACAACACCCTCAGCCCCACCATCCCAAACCGGCGGGTGCGAGGGAGAGGGAAAGCGGGTATACAAAAAAAAAAAAAAAAAAAAAAAAAAAAAAAAAAAAAAAAAACCAAACACGTAAATAAATAATAAAAGCCTATCAGGCCAGACCCAGCAAAACGGAGCAAGCCGGGCACATTTATTAGAGTGCAGGGGGGGAGGATGAGATACCTGCCGAGGGGGATGCTCGGGTCCCGGGGCTGCCGGTGCAGCGTGGTCCAGGGCTCCTCCCGGCGGCAGCGGCGGCTGCCGGCGGCACGGCACGGCACGGCGCATCCCGGCACGGCGCATCCCGGTCCGGTATATCCCGGTCTGGCACATCCCGGCACGGCACATCCCGGTCCGGTATATCCCGGTCTGGCACACCCCGGTCCGGCCCCGGCAGCTGCCGGTGCGGGCTCCGGCGCACAAAAGGCTCCGCTTTTAAAGCCGCTGCCGGAGCCCCCCTCAGGGCCCGGATTGGCGGGGCGGGCAGCGCTGCGGGGGGAGCAGAATTAAAAAAAGGAGAAAAAGAAAAGCAAACAACGGAGGGGAAAGTGCAATCCATCCGCAAACATCGGAAAAAATAGCCCGGGGGGATGCCCCGGCTCGGCCCCGCCGGAGGGGCTCAGAGGGGTCCCGGGTGCTGCGCGGAGGGGCCGTGTGGGAAAGGCTGGAAACCGCAAACCTCCTGAGGAAAAAACTTGTAAATGCCGGGCCTGGCGAGACGGGGTGGGCGGGTGTTTCACTCGTGTTGTGGGCGACTCCCGGCGCCAACCCCTTGCCGGTGCCCGGCCCCTCTCCAGCCGCCGGCCTTTGCCTCGGGGATACCCCGCTCCCCCCCCGGTTCTGTCCCATGGCTGTAGCTGGTTTGGGTTTGGTTGGCTTTTTTCGGGGTGAGGCTGTGTTGTCCGGAGAGCTGTGTTTTTCCAGCTCGTCGGCAGGGGGTATGCTTGTACCGAATAATCCAGCTCTTTTGTCCGGGATGCTAGCCCCCAGCCCAGCCCAGCCCCGTCGGGGCTGCAGACAGGCAGGGCCCCCGCGAACTGCCAGACTCCCAGGCTGACGAAGAACCTGCCTTTGCTGGCACCAGCACTGGCACGGCAGAGGGACCTGCTGTTGGGTGCACCCCACGGGGTGATGGGTGAGAGAACAACTCTCTTCACCCTGTCCCACCTGTTGGAAGGTATTTCCAGCCCCACCAAAGCTGCTATAAAGGACACTGGCAGGAGGGGGATATGCTGGGACTCAGTGGCTCTGATGGAACACATTTAGTGTTTAGGGTGGAAAGACAGCCCTGGTATGGCCAGAGATGCTCACAGCAGTGTGTCACATCTTTTCAGTAGCTGCATGTTTGGCCCAGGGTTATCTTGCCTTCAGAGGCTCTGGGCATCTGATTGACCCAGCTACAGAGAGAAAAACCTTGCTAAATCCCACCCTGATGGGAAAAATTTCCAGCCTCATCATACCTTAGCCTTGGCACTTTGTTGTCCCACTCTTAAGTCCAAAGTGTTCCTGACCAGTTTTCTTTTAATAATTTCTGGGGTTTGCATGTGAAGCATCGCCCCTCGGTGCTGGGTACACCTTCTGTCAGGAGCAAAGCTACAGGGGTAGGACAGCAAGAATTGCATGTGCAGCTGGGAACTGTGCAGGGGCAGGTGCAGGGCTGCTCCAAGGCCCTGCTCAGACAGCATGGATGCTCTGGGGATGGCTGTAGGAAGGGGAGGACTCAGTGGGAAGTGAGGGGTCCTGCCACACGCAGGAGGGCAAGTACCTCTGGGAACACCAATCCAAATCCCCTCATTTGCTGTGAATTTCTGCTTGTACTGGGCTTTGTTCAAAACGTGGGGGCGAATGCCTCACCAGGGCCCCCAGCCCATCCTCTTTGCTCCACTGCCAAGCTCCAGGCCCTGAGCAACAACGTGTCAGGACAGAGAGCCATGAGCATTTCATTAATGACCTGCCTTGTTGATAATTGGAGAGCCAAATTGACTCAGTGACTCCACTCTCAACGCCATCCTGTGTGGCTGCCTCTCCTGTCTTCAGGAAGAATTTCCTTTGGCAATGCTAACGGATATGGAGTTGGATGCTGTGGCCTCTTCCCCTCTCCACACATCTTCTGTTGGAATTGTCAGACTCTGCCTGGGATGCTGGTATCCTCTGGCACGGGAGGAGGGAAAAAGTGAGGCACAGAAGTCCGGCTGGCACCTGTGGCAAGTCTGCTCACCTACCAAAAAAAGAGTTCTAACTCAAAGCTGGGATCCAGGAGGCCTCAGCACTGCTCTTGCCCTCCAACCTCTGTACTTCGTGTTCCAAAGGGCTTACCTGCACACTGTGAGGGATCCACATCAAGGGCAAGCTGGCTTCTGAGACTGTTCATAGAGGGGCAGACTCAGCTGTGGCAAGTCCATCTTGAAGATCAGTGGGTATCTAGAAAAAGAAAATAAGGCTACATCATACACAGGCTGCATCGAGGCTCAGTTTCTTTGATTTCTCTTTTCTTCTCTTATATGGAATCTAGATTTCTGCTGTTTCTTGACAGGTAGGTAAAACCATAGAGGTATTGTGATCAGGCTGGCTTTGGAAGTAATCCCAGAGCTGAACAGTCTGGGTTAGCAGTGCTTGAGGCTCCTTGACAAACAATGCTAATGATGACACAGCATTGTGCTCACAACTTGTTAAAACCCAGACTTTAACGAGATTGCCGTGTATTTCAACCCACACAGCCCCATCACAGTGCCCGTGTGTGGAACCAGACCTGCTCAGAAGTGCACCTGAGAACTCGTGGCTACACAGGTCTCCAGGCTGCCAGCACTGGCACAAGTGGGACAGGGCATGGTGGATACCGGCTGTTTGAAGGGTCCTGGGCTCTGCTTAGGTAGGGATGCAGGCAGAGAAGGATGGCATGTTGCTTTGGGATGCCCTGTCCATCCCCAGGGCTTACCTTGCTGCTTAAACCTTCCCAAGACTGTTGATGTCACTGCTCAGTTCAGGCCATGAACATTAAGTTCACCCTTAGCCATGCGTGGCCTAAAATGGGCTGGATCCCAAAGGAGACATATGCCACCAAATCCAGCTGCCTTTTCTCTTTTGGAGATAAATCTCTTGCTACAGCCCAGGCAACGGGGATAAAACAAACACAAATATTGAGCAGGGAAAATTTGGCTGCTCAAACTTTTTGCCTGGAGCTGGCTGGAGCATCCTGGCAAAGCAAACACTCCTGCTAGTGTTTGTTCCAGTTTTCCTGTGTAGCCCCCTATTTTATTAAGCGGGGTCCTGGCGAGTTTGCTTCGCCACCCATCGGAGCAGCCCTGCGGGCCCAGGCTGGCTGCAGGAGGGAGATGTGGAGCCAGAAAGGCCTGACCCCACCCCAGCCCTTATTGCCTCTTTCAGCAAGAAGTGTAACAGCATCACGATCCTTGGTGACATCAAGGGACTATTTGTCATCAGGAAAAATGCACTGGCAGGCAGCAGGAGGAGAGCCAAAGGCTACAGCAAAGCATGAGGCAGGCATGGCTCCAGCATCCCAGCACCATATGCTGCTGGTGCTCGGGATCCTGCCTTCGCTGCTCTCGTGGGCTTGGGCATGTGTTGGGCAAGGCTCTGCCTGCACACAGTGCCACGCACACACATGCCCTGCCTCCATCAGACACCACGGGTGAACCCAGCAGTCTGCCTTGTCCTCAGCTGAGAGCAGGAGCTAAACCAGAGCTGTTGGACCACGGGAATGCAGTGGTGCAGCAAGGAATTGGGCCGGCATCATGTTTGGGACAGGCTTCTCTGTAGTACCAGCTCAGCTCTTCCTCTGCCTGCAGTGATGTCTTCCCAGGGACCGCAGCTTCGCAGATGCTGCACTGATGGAGTGGGATTCCTCCCCTTCAACACATTGCAGCCAGGTGCTTGTTCAGGCAGCCCTGGCTTGCAATAAATTCGAACCAAGGATTCAAAGCTGAAATAGCTCTTCTGAAATCCTCCCTAAACAATGGGAGAAAGAGTCAGGTCTGCTCAGGGATTTTCAGTCAGACCCTGGACCAGCATCCAACTCCACCCACTGTTCTAAGGGATTACAAGGCTGAAGCAGCCAGGAAATCAGTTTCAAGATGATCTTTCATGTCCCATGCACTCCTGGGACTGGGTTCAAGAAGCCATGACAAAAATTCAATAGAAAGGGGGTGGTTTGAAGTTTGGGGTGAGAGATAAGCAAGAGCTGGAGCCCAGGAGGGAGCCTGGCCACCAGCCCTGATCCAGTTCATCCCCAGTGCAGCTCCTCTGGGATGAGCTCTCTTCTCTGTGCTAAACCTGACAGCTGTCTTGCAGATCACTTAGCAACAAGCATGTGTGAAGCATTTGTCACATCGCAGGTGTGCATCCAGGTCTAGACATGCGGTCCAGCCACTGCTCGTGCTTGCTCCCTGGCATCACTCTCCTCCTGTTGTTTTTGAGGCAGTGTGGATGAGGACACTCACCAGCCTCTCCGTAATGTGCACACGTGTTCCTGTGCTTTCAGCAGCTTCTCCTGGGCTTTCCTCCTGCTCCACTTAATTAGGCACCAAGGGAGAGGGACAGTAACCAACAATTAGGTGAGCTGGAGAAGTGCCCTGGTTTTCTGGCCTCGCTGCTCTGAGCACCTTGGGAACTACATTCCCTCAAGACAGGAGAGGAGAGGAAGGGAGCCAAGGCTGTCAGAAATATGGAGCAAAGCAGCATCAGCTGGGAAGAGCAGGCAGTGGGTTAAATTGTGCAGGCATGATGGGATGAAGCAGGAGAGTTCCTGGGAAAGACTGAGGCAATAGGTTTTGATCCTGTCTCTGAATCAGTGGGGTTATGGGATTGTCATTGGGCATCTGGTTGGAGGAATGTCCCCATGCAACATTTATTACATGGGAAGTGCTCAGGAGTGACAGGTCAGTGTGGCTGCCCAAACTTGGCTCTATGGTCCCTTGTCACTGGCATGGTCAGTTTATGTGGCTGTGATGCCCCGGGACTGGCTCTCACCCTTGGAGCTTGTGAGGTTTGTCTGTTCATAATTGTTCTGTGATCACAGTGGCATCCCAGGGGAGGGATTACATCCTCTGCCGACTGTGTGCCTGGCCCAGTTGGAAACAGCTCTGAGCAGCCTCTGCCTCTCTTTCTGTTGCCAATCCAAGGCCTTGGAGCTAATCTCCAGTGTCGCCAAGAGATCAAGTCTTGGCCCTGCTGGTAATGCTGTGATCCCAAAACATTTCAGGAACAGAGAACTTGAGATGCTGAGCCAGATACTGAGCTCCTGGAGAAGACAAAAGGGGTTGGGGGATCTGAGTGCATCCAGGTGAGTCTGTGATTCAGTGAAGGCTGTGTGGGTGATAGGCAGAGGTGACACTGCCCCAGAGCAACCTGGAAATGCAATGGGAACCAGCTGAAGTGCAGCAGTCTGAGGCTTGGGAGCATCCAGCTGCTCTCCTTACTGGCTGGGAGAGGTGCTGCGGGAGCCCCACAAATGGGCTGCTGCAGGAGAGGAGGAGGATGCTTGGAGCCCTGGTACCTGCACCCCACTGGAAGTCTAAGTGATCAGAGACTTTCTTGATCCTGGTCCTGGTCTATCTGAAAGGTTCAGTGTTGGCCTTGCCAAGGCCAGAGCTGTCTCTGCATCTTACCAAGAAATTCCTGCCAAGATGTTATTTGGCCAAAGTCCTGGAGGCAGGATAAATCAGTCTGGATTTGCAAATACCAGGCATGTGTACTCAGACACACCCCCCAAGAGCAGCCGTTCCTTATCTGCATCCACCTCTGCCAATCCCCCTTTGCTCAAGGTTGTCTCTTCTCCTTTACTCCTGCTCCTGGCTTGGCTCCCTTAGCTTCAAATTCCATTAGGCCTCATCAGTGGCATCCTCTCATGGGGCTTTTGAGAAGGATTGTGTCCCATTTGCATTCAACTGGGGAGCTCTGGCAAGTGACACAGCATTCAAGGAGTGCATGCAATAAAAATCACTCATTTGTCCCCACAGCAAATGGCCTGGCAGTGGCAAGAAACTGTTCTCCCATCCAGAAATCACATGCAGCTCCTCATGGGCTGACTCTGCTTTCTCTTTCTCCTGAACTGGTCTTGCATCCCCAGGGCTGTATTCCCTCCAGCTGAGGTCACTGGATATGAGACTCCCATTCCTGCTGCTGTGGAGAGGAGAGTTACTGATTGCTGCTCTTGAGCTCTGCCTTGCAGGGGAATGCCTGGCGGGGTGGAAGATCCTGTACCTGCCAAATATTTCCCTGGAAATATGATATGAAACGAGCCACAGAACTGGTCTCGTGCCTGGCTATCACTGATGGAGCCTGTGACTCCACTCATCCGCTGGGCTGAGTCCCAACTGTCTGTGCGTGATGCCACCAGCAAATGAGTGACAAGGGGCACAGGTCCAGCCATGCAGAATGAGAGAGGCACTGGGGGAAGGCTGGAGGAGAGTCTGTCCGGGTGAGATGCATCGATCGCCTGTTAGCTGATACATTATTCATAACCAACCTGGGCTGCAGCTCAGGAGAAAGTGGTGAGCATGCACTTCTCCTTGGGAAATATGCCCATGAGAGATGAAAAGCTCTGGGCTCCAGCTCATCAAACACCCTGCTAGGCAGTCACAACATACCAGCCTCCTTTTGGCTTTTCGTGCCCACATCCACCAAAGACTGGCCCGTGAGTTCCAGCACCCACTGTCACAGTGTACCAGGGAGTGTTTCTAGCCACGATTGGTGTCTCCAAGGGCAGAGCAGCTTTTCTTTGCTGGGACACCCCAGTCCTTGTCACAAACATGTGTGACTCTACCTTGACCAGCAAGTTAAGGATGTTTTGCTTCCTAGCCTGGACATGAGCACAGCACTCGGTAGCAAGGGGTGTGGGCCCCATCATACTCTCCCCTCCTCAAGGGTGACATAATGGTGACAGAGAGGAAGGCAGGGGCACTTGTTGAGGACATGGCTTCACCTCGGGTATCACTCAGTGTAGAAGTCCCAGCCTGGGTGGGTGCAGTCCTGGGGCTGATCGCATCTGGAAGACTTTTGAGAGGATACTAAGGAAGGGACCTTCCTCACAAAATGTCCCATCCTTGGCCAGCTGGGGTTTCTCTGGGAACCTTATTCTCTTCCAGTGGTGTGCAACCTTCACATGGACTTCAGCCCAGCTGTCTGGGGGAGCTGTGGTCAGGGCAGCAAGGCACAATGGTGTGACAGCAGCATCACCCATGGGACTTGCTCCGCACCACTGCTGGAATCCCTTGGGAAGCAAGGCAGTTGTGTATTCCATGGGACAATCCACTCACTGTGGCACTTGGCATGATGCCACTACACTGCAGAGGGACTGTGTTTGGGAAGAGAGAGCTGGGGTGGGGCGTGTCAGGCTGAAAGTGTTCTGGCATTTGGGCTAGGGAGGGGTTCTAAAGGGGAAAAATTAGGTTGTGAGCCATTAAGGACAGGCACACTCTACATTTTGAGAGGTGCCCTTAGAGCTGCCTGGCTCTGGGTTTTACACCCTTCTGCCCAGAGCAGCAGGCCCATGAGGTGGGGGGCTCACACCCACCTCTCCAACCCCACGAGCATCCTCTGTGATGCTTCTCTTCCATTTCTTCCCCTTCCCTGCACTCGGGGATGTGCTGCCTGGCCTCTCTGAAGGCTGTAAATAAACCAGCCTGGCCTGGGACACCAGCTTTCTCCCTGGAAATATGAGTGCTGCAATTCCCAGCAGACCCGAGGTCGGTTCCATATGGCTGTGGGCTCCCCGCTGCCCAGCTCACAGCCTGCCCAGCCCGGCTGCCTCGCCACTTCTCCCTGGTGCAATATGGCACCTCAAAGCCCAGCGCCAGCACTCAGGGATTAGCTCGCTTTTTTCTCTTGTTGTTATTGCTTTATTAGCTAAACATAACGGGGCAGCATTTGTGCTGGCCCTTGAGGGCAGGTGGCCAGGATTTATGACTGCAGCGCTGCCGGGTGACCTGGAGTAGAAACGGGCATTCAGTGCCGGGGAAAAGAGAGCAGCGCCCGCATCCCTGGGGATGCCGGGAGGACCGGGACAGCTGCGCTGCCCGGCGACTTTTGCCGATGCCGTGTTTGCACCGAGGGAGAGCTCCCGCAGTCTGGGGGTATTCGCTGGCATCGCTCACGCCAGAGCTGGCAAGGACGCTGTGCCATGCTGAGAGAGCACCCGCATTGCGAGAGTCACAGCTGGCACGGGCACGGCGCGGCTCTGAAGGGGCATTTCACTGCTCAGACGGCCGCTGCGCATGAAAAGGGCATTGTAGGGGAGCGTGTGTGGCTGGGGAGCAGCTGGCGTTGGCAAAGCATCGCCGCGTCTTAAAGGGACACAAAGACCACCGCCTCCGTCCCCAAAGGGCATTTTGGAGCTGGGGTGGGGGATGGGGGAAAGGGCAGGAGATTGCCGCGGGGGCAATGGTCATCGCTTTGGGGCTGTGAGCACAAAGGGGACAGACACACGAGTCCTGGCTGTGATTTGGGGCAGATGGATCCCTGCTCCAAGCACCCAATGTATGGCATGAACAGGGGAGTTCCTGCCCTGTTTCACTTCCCACCAGGTGCCACGGGGTGCTGCACACCTGGAGTGGTGACCCCAGATCTGCCCAGATGGTGAGGACTTACTGAAAACCCCGTTGCTCCCCTTCTTTTAAGCCAGTCACAGAGGGCCCCTGGCCATGGTCCCTTTCAGAATCAGGGCATCTGTCCCCACAGCTGCCCCCATCCCTGTTGTGCCCGTGCTGTGAACACTTCTCCCGTGCCCTGCCCAGGGGTGCAGCATTCCCCTGTACCTGTCTGCCCAGGCCTGGTTCACACCAAGGGATCACAGAAGTTTCGTCCTGAAACTGGTTTTTGAACGGGCTCGGCTCACCCAGCGTGAAGAGCAGGACGGGCAACGCTTTATTTCAGGAGGCGGCATAAATCAGCTCATGGCTGGTGTCAGGCTCTGCCAGACGTTCCCCTGGGGAAGCGGAGGCAGCCGCAGGGGATGTTTCTTCTAGCCCGGGTTTGGAGCTTGGGGCCTGAGTACAGATCTACGGCCACGTTCAGGTTCATAAAAGGGACCAGGGACACACAAGGGACATGCAGGGCCCTCTGGCAGCAGAGGAGAGCAGCCAGCTGGATGCTGTGATGTTTCAGCTCACCACTGCCAGCTTTGCTGGAGCCAGTTTTCCAAAACAGGGTGCAAAAAGCGGCTTGGGAACGCTTGGAAGGAGGCACGACTTCCTCTGAAAAAGGACCAGAAAGAGACAGGGACTGCAGGAGAGTCGGGAGGCAGCGGGGTGCAGGGGAAGGAGCCACAAAGACAAAAAGCACTTGGAAAAGTCCTCGGCAGCCAAACCCACGAGCCCAGACACGCCGCAAAGCACCTCTCACTTGGGAGCCGCTGCTTGAAAAGAGCCTTTGAGGAAAAGCTGGGGAGCACAAACACGTTTCTCCTCCTTCCCCTGGAGGGAAAGCTCCCGCTCCACAGCAGGGTCCTGCACCCTACATGGAGGAGGACACCAGCTGGGGGGCTTGTCACAGCATCCGCTGTTGGGAATGGGGGGCGGGGGGTGGGCATGAGAAGTGGGATCCAGACTTTCCAAGTGGAGGGAAGGGGGCATTCTGCCTTGCTGCCTACCCCGCTGTAGTAACGGGGCTGCCGAGAGCGGGGCGGGAGGTCCGGGGGCCTCGCCCCCTGCCCGCCGCCCCCCGCCCGCTCCCGGCAGTGCCGCTCTCTCGCGGCAGAGGGCGCCCCGCTCCACGCTTGCGATGGCGGCATGGGGCGGGGGGGACAGGGACAGGGGAACAGGGGGACAGGGGAACAGGGGGACAGGGGGATAGGGACAGGGGGATAGTGACAGGGGGATAGGGACAGGGACAGGGGAACAGGGAGACAGGGACAGGGGAACAGGGGGACAGGGGGATAGGGACAGGGGGATAGTGACAGGGGGATAGGGACAGGGACAGGGGAACAGGGGAACAGAGGAACAGGGGGACAGGGGGATAGGGACAGGGGGACAGGGGGACAGGGGACAGGGGGACAGGGGGATAGGGACAGGGGGATAGGGACAGGGACAGGGGAACAGGGGGACAGGGACAGGGGACAAGGACAGGGGGACAGGGACAGGGGGACAGGGACAGGGACAGAGGGACAGGGGGACAGGGACAAGGGACAGGGGGACAGGGACAGGGGACAGGGGGACAGGGGGATAAGGACAGGGGACAACAGGGGACAAGGACAGGGAGAGGGAACAGGGGACAAGGAACAGGGAACAGGGCGCCGATTCCCAAAGCCTAGAGCAAAACCCACCGCCTCCTGAAACAGGAGTCCTGCCACTGTCCTACAGAGGGTGAGAGGGTGTGCATCCCTGCCCCGTGAAGGACAAGGTAGTTTGCAGCTTGCATCCCTGCCCTCGGCAGGCCCTGCTTCTGCCACTCCAGCCTTCATATTCCCTAAGTATCCTCCAGAGCTGGATGAGGCTCAGAGTGGCACTCCAAGGATGTTCTGTGGAGGGAACAGCTGTGATGTCCACATGGATGAAGAGACACCAAGGGGAGATAATACATGGTTAAACTACTGTTCCAAGTATGAGGGAAGAGGTGAGGAGGGGTGACAGTTCCTGCTTCCTCCAAAAGAAAAGCCATTGGGGCAGCAACTGAGGACTGAAGATGAAGAAGCAAAACGGGTGGTGTAGGTCACTCAAGGACTCTCTGCAGGACTCCTCACTGCAGGAAGAAAAATCCATGGAAGTCTGTTAGATACAAAAGCTCAGACATCCCTGTGCTGACAGTTGCCAGAGATGAGAGGACCATGGTCCATCCTGTGGTTCCTGCTCCTGCATCCAGAGAGACAACCAGGCTCTTGACAGAAGAGCTCTGGGCTGTCCTGCTTCCCTTCTTGCTCAGCCTGGAGCAAGAAAAATTAAAAGCTAATATGATTTTCTGTTTTGGTTTTATTTTGTTGTTTTTCCTAAAAGAGAGCAGTTGCTCCTACTCAGGAATACCTGTCCCATCTGGCTTCTGAGTTGCTCATTTTCATTGCATGAGCAAAGGACCAAGAAATAGACCATAAACATAACTGCCTACAGCTGAATCTCTCTAGGAAGCTGGGATACACAAAGGAGGTGGATTTAGGGGAGGCCGGTGACATAGGATCTAAGCTATAAACCACCTCCTTCTGCTGCAGGGACAGAGGCTGTGATCGTGCAGAGGAATGATCGGTGCTGTAATTCAGATGCTCCTGCAATTGTAGAGTGTGTCAGCACTGGGAAATCCCTGAAGCTCATTGCCAGATTAAGAATTAGCTGTAGATTGTAGTGAGATGGATTGGCGTGATGGCATGTTACCCTCCGGCAGGCCCTCAGAGCTGCTCCTGGTGCTGGCTGATGCCATCGGTCCCTGCTGCCTGCAGGAAGGAAACACGGGAAGGAACCAAAACAAGAGGATGAGGAGCTGGCACTGTGCCCTCAGACTCTGTCCTGATCCTGATGGTCTGAGCCCTGAGCTGATTATCAGCAGCTTGATCTCTCCACTAATGCCACAGCCTGGTGCCTGTGCAGGGCTGCCCGGGGGGAGCTTGTACACCTGGCTGCCAGCTTTTATGGATGCAGTTGTTTCCAGCCTGGATTTCCTGGCTCTGCATTATGTTTCTCACCTTGCTCAGCAATGAAGTGCATAGGGCAGGGAGAGAGAAAGCTTCATGCTAAGCCACCCTTGCCTGCAAGCCTTTGGCTGGCAGCCTGAAGGCCAGGAATTACCAGCATTGCTCAGGATTGAGACAGGTCTCCTGGGGACAGCACTGGGGTGACAGAGGACACCATGGGAAACCTTTGACAGAGGACACCTTTGCAGAAGGCAGCGCTTGGGAGGACAAGGACTGGTGTCACAGCAAGGGAGCAGCACACTCAAATGCAGGTTGTGTTTCCCTCCAGACAAAAGCCCTCATACCTCTGTGATCCTCTTCACCCTCCTGTCCCCCTCCCAGGGCTGGGACACAGAAAATATTTGTTGTGTTTTTCATTACACTACTGCTGGCAGAAAATTTTTCTGTACAGGAAACTTTGCAAAAGTCCTTGGGGACACACTGGAGGGGGTAGGGAGGGCTGCTAGACCCCCAATCAGAAGGATCCCATAGGAGGACAAGCAGACTGTCCCACATATGGGCTCTGGAGCCCCAAACTGCTATCTCTGCAGAAGACAACACTCCGCCCTCAGCTGCCAGCCTTCCCTGACAAGACAAGGCCTACTGAGCCAAGCCAGTGGCTTCCCAACTGCCTGCATACAAGGGAAGAGTGGAGGATGCTGTTTCACTCCTCTCTGCATTCCCCTGGTCTCCCTGAGCTGCCAGGAGATGCTCTGAGCTTTTCCTCTCACTGGTCTTTATCCCTCCAGCTGACTGCCTGTAGCTCCAGGTGAGAGCCCATCACCTTGGCCTTCTGGCTGCAAAGCTATGAGGTTCCCACACATCCACTGCCAGCTGACTAATTTCTCCTGGAAATGACACCTTTTTCTTGTCCCTTTTCTTGCCCCACAGTCTGGCCAGGTGGGTGTTTAGCACCACACACACTCCCTGTTCCCTGTCCCACGAGGTGGCCAGGGCATCTTGTACAGCACTGAGACACCCTGGGGACCTCATGGATTTGAGACCCTCTGGGCACTCAGACAAGTGGTGCCAAGGCACCTGGAGAAGAAAGATTATAGAATGGGAATTAAAGTCTGGGGTTGAAAGCCAAAACCTAAGTGGAGATGCTTAAATAGCCCAGGAGCTATAGGACATGCTGTGGTTTCTCCTGGAAGAAAGGATGTAGTTGTGAGGCCAGGTGGAATTTTAAAGTCATGAGGTAAGTCTTTGTTGATGTTAACACACAGGAAAATGGTGGACAATGTACTGGATTGTTCAGAGAAATTACACCAGGGTGAAGACCATCCTGATGGTCTGGCACATCCAGTTAAAAAAACAAATAATTAAGGTAGCTGAAACTGTAGGTAATAATCTGACATGAAAGGAACCACACAGGGTACAAAATAACGTGACTTCAGACCTTGTTATGACAGATACAGATGAATTAATTGCTGGGCTGGAAGGCAGGGGTTGTCCTGATTGGTTGACCTGATTCTGTTGTTCTGGGCAAAAAATGAGCTGTTCTGGTTCATTTGAGTGTGGTGCTCCATAGGGTTAATTTTTCCATAGGTGAAAATAAAAGAGGAATTCAGATTGGGAGGAAAAATTTAGAAAAAAATGTTAGAAAATATTGTGAGCTCTTCAGAAAGAGTTTTTCATAGGTGGCAGGTCACAGTGCAAAGAGAGAGGAAACAGGTTTGGCTACAAGCCCATTCTGATTCAGTGGCAAATTGGAAACCAGAGAGCTACAGATGACAACTGGAAGGGAAGAGGACTGACTAAAAATCAGTCAATAAAATGGAAATTCAAGATATTGGTTACAAATGCTAAAGAAAACAAGCAAAAAAGTCCATGCCAGGATGGGGTGAGGACAACAGAAGGAAAGTGCAGGTCGATGGAGAAGAAAAGAAGTGACAGCATTGATACAGTCTCCATGTAACATCATGGAGATGGTAAAACTGACAGTGATATATAAAAGCTATGCTAAGTAAGTAATTCAAGGAGGGGATATACTTGTATCAGATGAGGTATCATACAGACCACTGGAATCTTAGAGCTTAGGGATATTAGAGCACATACAGGAGTAAACTCACAAGCCCAGAAGAATCCTTGGAGAGCTGGCAGAGGTTTCCTGCCCTACTAATCCTTATTTGCAAGAAGATCAGAGAAATGCTAATGTTTTGCCAGAATTTCTAAAAAAGGCAAATGAGATCACTGGATAAATCAGACCTGTTAACCTGGCATCCCTGCAAAAGAGTGGAAGAGATTCTGAGCATTAACCAACACAGAGCTAACAGAATATAAATAATAAATTGCCCAGTTTTTGTGGTAATGATGTTTGGGTTTGGTGCATGAAGGTCACTTTGTGACCACAGCATTGTTCTTGTGAACATTTTGACTGAGAACTCTGAGATACAATAGGATAAAGTATTTCCTACAGGAGTTAGCTACAGGTGAGCCTCAGGAATAGATAACCTCTGTTGATACACAGGAATCTTCCCCATGGAAAGGTGGATGCTCTTGAATCCTTCTCATGGCTGATAACACTGGCACATGGCGGAAGGACGGGTAGTGAGATAAGGACATCACAGTCCTGCTCAGTGGTTTGTTACTTTGGTGAACTCAACCCATTCAAACAAAACATCTTAGCAAGTCAAATGCAAGGAGGAAGGAGCAAGCTGTGGACTTCAGTTACCAAGTGGGAGGATGGAAATGGTGAAAGCAAACAACCAGAGCTCCTACTGTGATACGGGAGTGCAAGGAGTAGCACAGGTTTTGGATGTTTGAATGAAAAGTAATGACATGGCTGATGCAAGTCATGCCTATGATTTTCTGTTTTGTTTTGTTTTGTTTTGTTTTTAATGGAGATGAAACATGGGAGAAGAGGCAGAAGAGAATCACTGCAAGGAAGCCTGAGCATGGCAGAGAACGAGAGTACACATGCCTAGTCTGGTTATCTAAATGAAACAGAGATTAAGAGGTGTATTAGTGCTTTCCTAAGGCCACAGGAAAGATAATTTCGGTTGTAGACAACACCAAACATTTACAGAGGAGAAACCAACAAGACAAACTCCTCAGCCTGCTGCTGACATGAGGGGCGCGTTCTAACAAAGTTAAACCTCCAGCCTTTTCTCATCATGTTCCCAATTTCTCTGGCTTGGCAGAGGAAAGATCCACCACAGATTTTGGAGACCTCAGCCTGGGAAACAAAACCCTCAGACACACCCTTTGGTCCCCTACAGCAATCCAAATGTACATATTCATCTCAACATACTCCAAGCAGGTATCCCACAGCACATACCTAGGATACCTAGCTCTGCTGGCTAACTTCACACTCCTATCAGTTCCACATTAGTTGAAGCATTAGGGCCACTTTGCATATTGTTATCGGTGCTTGAGCTCACAAGTGTCTTAAGGAAGGTGATGTTCATACAGCCTGACTTTGTTAACATCTTATGAGAATAGGCAATGCTAAAATATCCTTATTGCTCCTTCTACACCCATTTTAATCTAGCACCTTTACACATCAAGAAATTTATCATTTTATTGCTCCATTAACAAAATTGTCCACCATTGTCTTCATCTGGGGTCCTATGACCCTTTTCTTTATGCTGACAAAATCCTTAACTAGGAGTTAAAGTTTTTTAAATTAAAACTCTCTCAGGAGCCTAATTACCTCAATTTCAATGCTAAATGCTTTCATATAGGCAACAAACCAAAGGCCAAATTCCAAAGCCGGTAAACTCACTTGAGAAATGATCAGGCTTCCTCTGCAAGAAGCATGATTAATCACCAGAACCAACCAGCTAATGAGAGGCTCTATGGGTTTATCTTCAGATCAAGACTTGGTTCCCTCCTGGAAGAGGTGTTTGCTTTGGCATCCATTGAAGCAGTTAGTGGGCAAAATACAATGGCCTGTGTTGTAAAGGAAGCCACATGGGAGGGGTGGCCATTTTTCTGGTCTGATCCTCCCAAAAGCACTGCACCTCCACCTGTTTCATCAAGACCCAGAGGTGAGCAAATTGGCTCCCTGATATCAAGGTTGGGGAGACAGCTCATCCAGCCTGCCCTCCTCTCTGCCTTCAAGGGATCCCTTGATATGTAGTGTAAAGCAGTGAAGGGCAGAGAGCCAAAGTGTGGCTAACCCAAACCCAGAGTCACCAAAGGCCTGGGAGCCTCTCTGATACATAAATCTTTGACACGTGTCTGGAACTGTCACCAACACAAAAGACCAAACAGAACCTTCCTTGGAGGTCACAACCTGGAGAACTTGTTCCCAATCAAAATCCTCAACCCCAGCCTGAGGCTGATCATGGTGCTCAAGGGTAGTCCCATTAGATTGGTGCTCTTCTGTGCCTTATGGCAACTATGCCAGTATTGTCCTCTCAGACATGACCCAAGAGGTTGTCTTGAGATATCTTATTAACTGAGAGGTACCTCTGGACACAGAGAGCCTCCTTTTCCTTGTTACTTGGCGGAATATCACTAACCCAATGGAATGGGTAAAAGGTGGGAGGATGAACTGTGGTGTTTCTCCCTCCTGCTTGATGATAGCAGGCATTCCAGTAATGGATGGGTGTCTTAGGGGTAGTAAAATCTCATCTTCCGTTGTCACCTTGATGCATACTTCATAAAGCTTTGTTCCTGCTGGCAGATTTTATCTTGCCCTTCTGGACATGGCCACATCTCTGGCATCTCCTCTGTTTCCCACCACCATTTCTGGCTGCCCCAGCAGCACAGCACCCTGGGCATGAGGACTTTTGCTCTGAGGAGATAGCAGAGAGCACACAGCTTTGCCATATTTATCTCCAGTGACCCATGCCAAATACTTCCTATGCTTTCCATACAACATCTCTGGGTTGGAGGCCACAGGGGCTGATGAAGGTGAATGCTTTGTCCTCGAGGCAGTTCTGGAAATGATTGCTGAATCTTTGAAATGGGTGCAAGCCTTTGACTTCCAACAGGATATACTTTTGATATATTTACAGAGGTGAATTCAAGCTCTCCTTGTCTTTGGGTGCACTGTGGTGTGAAGCTGTGGTAGAGCCTGAAAGCCAAAGTTAAGACTGTTATTTGTTCCTTTGACTCAAAACATATCAGGGCAACCATAATGCCTCTTCTGGGACCTCTTCAGGAGACAGTCTAAATGGTGCAACCAATTTCTCCAAGAGGAACAGGCTGCTCCCAATCTCCTTTGAACCTTCTCTGTTCCTGTGGTCATTCATTTCCTGCTGAACATGCACAGAGCAAGGGGCATTGCTGGGAAACATGGGCAGATGTGGACTATCAAAATGTGGCTCCACAGGCTTGCCATGCCCGGGAGCATGTGGGAATGAAACCAAAGCCATAGCACTTTGGGGAAGGTCTCCCAGATCCCACTTGACTGCCAGGCAGGGCAGCCTGGATGGGAGCAGGAGTGCAAGGTGGGGGTGGGTTAGTCTGTAGTGCTTGGGAGCAGAGCTGCCCCGTGCCTGGAGCTGCAGCCCTACACTCTTAATGAGCACCAAATGTGCAAAAAGTGAACAGAAGGAAAGCCTTTGTCAGGCAACAGCGGCAACTACCACTGCGGAAACAGTCAGAAAAGCCTTTCCCCTTAAAGTTTACTACTTTTACTACTAGCCTGGCCTGGAAGCCTTTATTGCTGCCGGCAAAGCCGAGACTTTGCTCTCGAGCCAGCCAATGAGAAGCATCAGAAAACCTGCATCCATGTATATAAGCCTGGTGCACCTTTGTGTGCATTCCTCGGTGTGTGGGTGCCACTCTGTGTGCGCATGCCAGGGGCTCTGAGCGTGGGTTTGGGTGGGGCGGGAGCGCACCTCGCCCTCCCGGTGCTGCTGTGGGGAGCTGGGCGGGGGGCAGCCAGCGGCTCCAGGCACCCTCCAGCTGCTGGGAGGCTCGGGGAGGTGGGGGGAAAGTTCAGCAGTTCTGCAAACAGAGGCCTCTCTCAGAAATGCCGACAGCCACTTCAGGGGCTGGTTTGCAGAGGAACTCAGTGGCCCTTTGCAGAGCTGGAAGGAAGCAAGTGGCTTCTGCAGGGAGCCTGTCACCTCGAGGTCTCCTCCAGGCTCTCTGGAGGGTCTGCCCTCACTGTGCCACACACCTGCCTGTGCGACTCAGAAACAGTGCTGAAGCTTTTTGGAGAGCCCTGGTGAACATGTGCACATGGATGCAGAACCTGCGGGTGCAGAGTGGGGCAGGATTGGTGCTTGAGCTACCACTGGCAAGGCCCCAGCAGAAACCATGCTCTTGGTTTCCACTGAGTCCCAGCCAGGATCAGAAGCTTCCAGCAACAGGGAGGTGTGAAAGGTGCAGAGGCAGTCTGGAAAGGACATGAGCTTTGCTGATGCGGGTGGCAAAGCCCCCACAGCTCCAGAGGAGCTGCCAGGAGCCATGGAAGCCAAAGTACTGTGACTGTCCTCCTCCATATTCTAGGTACCAGAGGCCTGCCAGCAGCAGGGCAGGTGACTCCTGGCTGAAGGCTCACTCTTGCAGCTTGAGCCATGCATCCTATGCTCTTGGTGGGATACCTAAAGCTAGTGCATCCTGTCTGCACCATCCCATGAATACTTCTGCATTGCCTGACTCCTGCCCTTGGGGTGCTCCTCCTAGGACTGATATCAATATGCTTGTGCCCCTGGCAGGTGGAGGCACTCGACCACATTTCATCTGCTTATCCAGGATGCAAGAGAAAGCTGAATCCTGGCCTCCTCTGCTGCTCCTGGCCCTCCCATGGCCCGCAGTGTCTGGGAGCTGTGGCAGGCATGCCTGCCGCACCATGCAGCGTTTCTGCAGGCGAGGAGGCCTTTGAGAGGCCAGGATAATGGCTAATAGTGCTGTTTTCCTCTGCTCTGCTTTCCTTCAAGTGAATTACCAGGGTCTTGCTGGGAATTATCCTGCCATTACCCAGCGCTCTGGGGAGCTGCCAGTGATTTACTTAACAGCAAACAACACAAAGAGCCGGACACGGCGGGAGCTACACAACCGAACAAGCTGGGGAACGTGCAAGTGGAAGAAAAATGCTGTAACAGCAGCCAGGGTGAAGGGGTCTAGCCAGGGCTGCCAGCCACAGATGGGCACAAGGATGTCCCCAGGATCTGCCCTCAGTTTGCATGTGGAGCTGTTCCAGCAAGGGTAGCTTTGGTCCATGAAAATGTCAAAGGATGGAGGCCCCATGGTTCTGTGCCCAACTGGCCAGGGGGAAGTCCAGGGCTCTGGCACTGAGGAAAATCCAGTTCTCCCTGCTCCTGGGGAGGTATTGGACTCAGGGATGGTAGGAAGGCTGTGAGTGGGTTGACAGCAGAACCAGGACAGACCTCCTGCTCTATACCAAGACCCACCAGTGCCTGCATAAGGGGTGTGGCAGAAAAAAGAGTCCTGACCTCTCCCATTGCCTCTTTGCATCTTCCAGATTTTGTCCTTGTCACCCTTTATTATCCTATGGGTGAGCAGGGCCCTCAGACACCCATGGCCTGGCTTGCCCCAGCCACACTGCTGCCTGTAACAGCCTCAGCTCCAGCAGATGGCCACAATGCCAGTCTGCCCCAGGCTGCTCCCGCCTTCCTCCGGGAACTGCCCTCTGCACACAAAAGGGTGCGGACACCCTCACAGACACGTGCCTCCCATATGTGTCTCCAGCATTTGTGCTGCACCCTTCCCACAGGCTCTCATGCTTGCCATGTGTCCCCTCTCCTCGCACACGCTGCCCCTGCACAGCCGCCATGTGGCCCCCCAAGTCCCCCCCGAACCCCCTTGTCCTCCTGCCCTGTGCACACACACAGCTCTGCATACACACACACTCTCCTCTTGACACTTCACAGGCGCCGGGAGAAGGAGGGGCAAAGGAGGGGCTCCTCGAGTGCTAGAAAGTTGTTCCTGCTCTACGCTGGGAGAAACCACATTACTCACGAGTCCCTTTTTAGCACGGCTATGTGTTTCCCCCTTCCATCTCCAGTCCATTAGCTACTATGGAAACAACATGTCATAGCCCGGAGGTGGAGTTCAGCCACAGCCAAAACAGCCGCGGATAAATTCCAGCACCCAAATTTACATCCTGGGGCAAAGCCCGTGCAGTTCAGCCAGGGAATAGAAGCAGAGTCCTGGCTGTGCTAAAGGATCAGATCTCAGTCAGGGCATGCTTGCTGCAGGATGTGTGGGGTGCAGAAAGCACTGGTGGGGACCCCATTGTCCCAGCCAAAGTGGACATGGCATTGCTGGGGAAGGCCAAGATGATTTACACTTTCAGAGCCTGACCAAGGGCATGTGAGTGGAGATAGACAGCAGATCCACAGGGCCATGGCTGCCTCATGTCTGCTGCATCCTGCAGCACCCACTGCCCAGCCTGTGACAGCTCTCAGCTGTGGATTTTGGGTGTCCAGCCTGAGTGCTTCATGCAACTCATCCAGGCCCCCATTGTGGGGCAGAAGAAGCTGAGGTCCCCACTGCATCGGGGTGGCCAAAATACTTGAGCTGAGCTGCTGCAAGAGAGCCATGGAGAGGGGAGCACTGTGGGATGTCCTCCTCAAACTCTGTCCCCATACCCTGAGTCAGCTGGATATGGGGAGGGACTATCAGTGTCCCAAAGCCCGCCTGGCTCTGCGTGGGGAGATACATGCAAGGTGGGGCAGAAGCTGTAGGGACCCAAGGGAGTCACAGTTTAATGGTGGCTGTTCCTTGTCATATCCCTTCAGGACCCTGGGGAGGAGGAGGGCAAGCAGGGATGGTGGCATATCCTGCATGGAGGCTTTCATAGCAAGGGTGAGTCTTGGCTCCATTCATCCCTGGCAGATGGGAAATACTGGAGATAGGAAGCAAAGCCCTTAGGAGGAAGAACTGTCCTCAGTGGCAGCCAGCAGTCCATGACAGAGCTGTGACATCCAGCACTGTCGCTGCCCAGTTGTCTGCTGCTGTTTCAGGGCACCCTCCCAGCCTGGACTGCCCAGGAGCTGCCATGCCCCACTCTGGTGGCTTTGCTGGGGACAGCAGTGCCACATAGGGTAAGCAGTAACTACCCCAGCACTTCCAAGAGCTTACCCAGGGACCAGAGCCAGTTCTGGCCTAGCTTGGACACTCCCTCCCTTCCACAGCTTCTTCAGGAGATAGAGCAGGAAAACCTGTTAGTCCCCAGGGCAGCCTTGGAGTAATCCACTGGCTTTCGAGTTGGAGCAGTGACCTGTGTAAGTGCCTGCCTGGATCAGAGCCAGTGAGAGCAAACTCTGGCCATGAGGCTCCATCAGAGGAGGGAGGGAGAGACCAGAGGCAAGCAGAGATGCTTTTCCAAAGCAGGCAGAGGAATTGCCTGTCAGCAAGGCTTCTCTGCAAAGAGGTGAGCACCATCTCTGAAGAACAACAGAACAAACATTGGGAGAAAGAGAAAAATAATGCTGGTTTCTAGAGCAGGGATTTTCAACCTGTTCTGCTTTGCTGATCTCCAAAAATATCCCACCAGAGATGAAAACTCCTTTGTAGCAAACCCACACTACCTGGCAAGATGCTTCCTGACCTCAGTTAATCTTCCTTAAAAGCAGCCATGGAGCCATGGGGATCCCCCAGACACGAAAGCTGCAGCTCCCAGGAGCACTGGAAACACAAACCAGGCTTGTTTACCCTCATGGGAGCCCCACAAAATGGATTTCAGCCCCCAAACCCCAGGCATGGTGTTGCAAGAGCAATGCTTGTCCCACACCCACTAAGGAAGGAGCAGGAGGGTACCAAATGAAGCTGGGAAAAGCTGAGGTGCACCCCTGGGGAGCACTGGGGACATTGCAGTCTCAAAGCTGTGCTTCAGACGTGGTGCTTGGTGAGGATTCTCTGGTGACTAATAGAAGACAGTGCATCTGTAGTGGCAGGTCTCTTGGGGTGGGTGCTAGTGAGTGTTCCCCATCTGCTGAGCCACTTGTTCCCAGGACATTGCAAGAAGATCTAAAATCTCCCCCTCACATCACCACCAAATTTGTTTAAAATTGATCCCATGGGTTTGCAAAAATTAGAAAGGAGTGAGCAGCAAAAAAGGCTCCTTTTCTTTGGAAACCAATGTGGACACTAGCTAAAAAAAAATGTTAAGGGATGCAGGAAGGTGTAAAGGAAAGAAGCAGGAAGAGAATGATCCTGCTAAGATATCTCTTCTCTCCAAAATCCTGCCTATCACAAGTGTCTCCACTGAAGTAAGATTCCTGAGCATCCTTAACAAGTGAAGGACAGTCCTGAAATACAGACTGGTCACAATGTCCCCAGTCCTTGTCCAGAATCTCAGAAATGCCACCCAAGAAAATCTCTTGGTAGGGATCTTCCCTGTGTTCCCATCCTGGGGCTAGGAGGGTGAACACAAACTCCATAAGCTCAGAAGCTGAGCTGAATGACACTGTGACCCCAAGGGGATGGCATTTCTCCCATATCCCCTTAGCTTTTAGCAACTGATGTAAGAAGCATCCTTATAACATCTCCCAGACCAGACAAGTTCCCTTAAAGCCTGCTCAGCCATGAGACAAGTTGGCCAAATAAACTGTTTGAAAATGAAAAAAAAAAATGAAAAAAAAGGAAAAAAGGCAGGGTCCATTCCCTAATTCCCTTTTGTTGCACAAGCAGTGAGGGAGGCCGCACACCGTCAGAGCTGGACGGCTCCTTTGGCTGCAGCACAGATTTCGATCGGCTAGAAGCAATCATGAAAATGCAGCCTGAACTTCCAGTGACTCACCCAGAGAAGGGAAACTTCCTGGCTTGTGTGTTTGAGCATTTCTGGAAAAACTGCTATATTTGGCATGGAAAATAGGAAGGATTCCTCCAGTTGCTTGAAACAGGAGCAGCAGAAATGAGTCAATGGGCAGTTGAAGAACGTTGAACAAGGACATTCTCTAAATTATTCATTGTGATTCTCCACATTGTGTATTTTCCCCACAACAGGCTCAACAGTGACAGCCCAGGATGGCCCAGGCTCCACCAGGAAAATCCTTGATTTATTGCTCTGACAGCCACCCTGGCACTGCACGTTGGCTGTATACTATTGACTATGGACATTACAGGCTGCTCCCCATCTGTTTACCAACAAATACTGCTCCTAAAGGTATGGCATTGTGCTTATCGCTACACGTTGACCCAGCGTGAAAAATCTGCCAATTTATATTTTCATGACATCAGTAGCTAGAAATGCAGTTCTTGCCAGCTTCAAACACTCTCAAATGTTTCATCTAGTATGCTGGGGGAAAAAAAATGAAGGAACTGCTCTTCTGCAAATTACTGAAGTTTGTGGAGGGGGGAGCTATTTTGAGGATTTCAAATGCATTCTTCTCTCCCTTTTTTTTTTCTTCCCAATAGTTGTCCAAATGGTTATTCAAACAGCATGTTCATTAAAATCATGAGTTGGTAAATGAAAATTGTAATTTTCAGATCATATTGTTATTACCTAAAGGAAAAAAAATATGAATAAATTACAAGGAAAAAAACCCCAACAACTTTTCATGAAAAATCTGCTAAAAAGAGAGAGAAAGGGCAGAAAACATTTTCCATTGGGTGCAATGCCAACCGGTTCCTGGTTAGTGTATATTAAATTAAATATTCAATTTGGTCATGCACCACTTTTATTGGTGGATTTAATATCGACAAATATGTCTAATGCAGAGAGATGCTTCATGCTGCAGCCTGGCAAATCCCATCGCAGCTCTTGATCAGTGTGGGGAAACCTGTTCCTCTTGCCACTGCAACCCTGTGAGGCTGATGCCTGGGATCCGTGGCCATGCATGGGGGGTCCTTTCACCTTGTGATCTGCTGATGTCCATTGTGGCTGGGCCAGCAGTGGGTGACCAGCACCTCTGCCATGATGCTGAGGGCAGGAAGCAGGAGAGGGACTGCTAGGCAGTGACCCACTCCCAGCCACTGAGGCCTCGGAACTGAGGGACCTCCAGAACAGGGAGTGGGACCACTGGATTTAACTTCTTCCAATTTATCTGCTGAATTTATCCAGTTGCTTTTTGCTTGTACATTTTTAAGCCATTTTCCATGCTCCAACAGCAAGGAGGCCACAGCTCAGCTGTAGCAGGAGAGCTCTCCCTTCCACTGGACTAGAGCTTACTGCTTTTTGGTGGCCCCACATGCTTGTACAGGGAAGAGCCAGGCACCCACCTTGATTTGGCAGACTTCTTTCCTCTTCCCTGCTCAGCCCACTCTTTCCCAAGGTGCTGTTCAGTGGGAACCACCCCAAGCAGGAGGGTTTCAACCTGGAAGCAGCAGCCTCCTTCCCCTGGCTCCTCCCTGCTGGGCTGGAAGGTGGCCAGTCCCTCCAGAGCTTCAGCAGCACGAGGGGCAAGCTGGGAGTGGAGGAGCATTTCTATCCTCAGCACCCCACATCTTCAGCCCACCAGAAGCCACAGGCAGGAATGAGATATGTTGGCATCCTATCAGAGAGAAGGGTCTTGTCCGGGGCTCTGCTTTGCCTCTTGAATGTTGCCCCTGGAGATTCAGTATCTGCTTGAGACTTCTGGTCCATCAATTATTTAATTCCCTCCAGCCATGTGGTCTCCAGCCCCGAGTGCTCATCTCCTCTCAGCGCACAGGCCTGCCTGTGGGGGGTGAGGGGTTGGGCAGGGGGATGCAGGGCTGGGGCTGGGCAGAGGATTCCCACTGGGAAGCAAAGCAGAGGCACAGGGGACAGGTCCCACCAGCCAAAGTCTTGAGCTGAGCACTTGGGCCAGCACCTTCTTTCCCAGCTGCACGATGGCTGTAGGGGTGGGTTCTTCTTCCAATCTCTGGGGATGACCCTGAGGAAATTACCTCCCTGCTCCATGCCTCACTTTACCCACCTATAAAATGGGGCCAAGGATTTCACAAGTGGCGTGAGCTCCAGTGGCATGCCAAACGTGCATGGGAGACAGTTTTGCAATAAGCAAGAGTGTGACTCTCACCTCTGCTTGCAGGGGCTACACCACCATGGATGTGCCTTTAGTGCATCATGTAAGGGTGGTGGTTTCTGTTTGCTGCTGCTGCTCATGCTGTCTCGAGCTAAAGCAGCACGGCACAGCACGGCACGGCAGGCGCTGCTGGGTAGGCAGGACAAGCCGCGACACGCGGACAGGCAGGCGGCTGGAGCTGGGTAGGTGTGTCCCTGTTACCCAATAAATAACTCAAGCCCTAAAGCAGCCCATTGTAATTACTGGGGCCCCGCGCAGATTGAAAACGAAGAAGGAGGGGAAAAAAGGAAATCAAGGTTCAGTTCTTCCCAGGAGGTAGCGATCCATGGGGAAGGCAATAGAGGGGAGCGGTGATTTATATCTCTCCTGAGGAATTCTCCTTTGCAGGGCCGCCCAAGGCGCCGCCAGGTTCAGCTGAGTTTCTCATCTGAATATGCATGAGCCAGTAATTAATTCTCTCTGATACTGATCCAGATTTGGGGATGGTTTTGTGAGTATGTTTTGTGTCCGTCTTCTCCCAGGTGTGCCAACGCACCAAGGAGGGATGAGACGAAGGTGTGGTGGCTCTCCACAGCTGTCCCTGCAGAATGATAGCCATTGACACTTCAGGGCCAGCTTGGGGCAGACAAGTGGCCCTGGTGGGGTGGGGACTCCTGGGGGTGGCTCTGGGTAGTGTCCTGCTGGGAACAGCATGAGGAGAGGGGACAGAGAGTAGGGCACAATCAGGATCGTGTGCCTGGGGCTGGTTACACCATGGGGTAATCCCTTCCCAAACACACATCCAGCCTTGGGCTCGTACAGGAAGCATTTACCCTCCTCCAGCAGACATTGCAAAGCTACTGTGTTTGCAAAGTGCTGAGAAGAGGGAGGGAGAGAGGGAGGGAGGGAGGGAGGGAGGGAGGGAAGAGAATCTGGGCTCACCTCCTCCCTCCCATCTTCTTCTCTCCTTTTAAACCTCTTCCATGCATCATTTGAGCAGTGGGATGGGAGCCCTGAGGAGTGAAACCCTGTCTCTGGCTGAAGGCCCAGGCCTGGGGCAGGATGTGGGTGTGTAAATGCCACACCATGGGCCCTTGCTCTGGGTCTGATCCACAGCTCGTAGTCACAACCAGCCTTCAAATCAGGGGAAAACTAGAAAATATTAATGAGAGAGAAACAACTGTTTTCCAGCTTCAACAGCCCACACCCTAGAACACAAATCTCTTCCCCTGACCTCAGGAGCATGTTGCCCCAATGGCCTCCTCACCCTTCCCTTGAGAGAAAGGCAATAATCAGCTTTCCTGCCTTTAAACCTCACCATGGGGCTATATCTCAGGGATGAGTGAAGGTTGTTCCAACACACAGGCAAGGAAGGACAGGGATGTGACAGACTGGTGCATGGGTACATGGCATCAGCAGTGCTAGCCCTTGGCAGCCAGGAGGAGATGCTGGATCCACTCCTGATATTGTGGTCTCCCTGGAATAGCCAGCATCCCAAAATGGAGGTTTTCCTGGTCCCCCCATGATGTCCCCACTCTGCCTGTAGCCATGAGCAGGAACAGCAACAGGGCTGGGGTATATTGCTCCACTCCACCTGGCCCTGCCTCCTGACAGCACCCAAGTGTGGCAGAAAAGGGACTGCCTTCACACCACATCTCAGCCAGATAGGGCAGTGGCTTCCCAGAGCCACAAAGAAGCCAGCGAGCATCAAGGGACCATGGTGTCATTGCCTGCTGGAGTCAGAGGATCTGGAGAGGTCACATTCCCGTTCCCACACCCTCCAGTCACAGGGGATAACTCCTCCAGAACACTGTCCTCGCTCTGGGGCTCTATGCAGAGGCCCAAGGACTGTGCCATGTCTGGCCTACCACATCCTGCTCCATCCAGTGGAGCGCAGAGGAGACAGACTCCTACATCCATCTGAGGGATCCCTGCGATGTCTATGGGCTCTGGAAGCAGCGGGCTGGGAATGGCTGGTGAGTCAGAGCCCTGTGTTGTAACGTGGGGGGCAGAGCGCGTGTCGGAGCAGGGATGGCCGTGAGCTGCAGTGTGGGGCCCGCCTGGGCCTTTTGCAATCCTCTGGGGAAAGGCGAAGTCGGTGTCTCCATCCCTTAATTAAAGTGTGCCACAGGGCCCTGCTCCTGCCTGTTTACGTGGTTCATGGGGATGGACAGAGGAGCAGCAGCCCAGGACACGGGGAGGAGGGCAGCCTCATCAGCCCTTCCCTGGGATGGGGCAGCTGGTGCCCTCGAATGCGGCTCCTGCAGCCAGGTCTCAACCTTGGCCCCACAGTCTCTCAAAGGCACTTTCTGGACCCATGAGCCGACTCCAGTTCTCTGCACACCTCCCCTCCCTCCTGTGAATGCACATGAAGCTCCTTCCCACCTCCCCATCGCCCTCCCCCTCCGCCCAGTACTGCTCCTCCAGAGAAAACCTCCACCGAGCCCTGGTCCCCATGTGCAACCCTTGCCCATCGAGGAACAGAAGGTGACACAGCCAGGATGTCATCTCTGCCGGCTTCACGTCCCGCATCACCAGCCTGACCTAGAAACACTACCACGTCTCGTGCGCCGGAGCCCGGGGATGCTGCAGGCTCATCCCTCTGTTTTTTCCAGAGCAGCTGAGTGACAGTCGCCCCTCCCTTGCCTCTCCGAAGAGCGTAATGAGAATTTCCTCCGAGGAGCAGCTTGCCGCGATGAAATAATCGCCCGAGCAGCATGATCTTCGCCGGGGATTAGAGAGGCTGCTACTTGCTGAGCTAGGGAAACGGCCAGTGAGGAGGGAAAAGTCCTACCTCCTCCTCCGGCACCTCGGCTCCTTTGCCAAAGCAATCGCCTGCCGCTGACGGAGAGAGGTCCCAGGCAGAGAGCTCAGCCCTGGAAACTTCTGTCCCCGATGCTCGGGCACTTTTGCAAAGTCCCCTTCCACCCTCCTCCGTCTCTGTCTGCTCCCTGAGGAGCCGCTCCCCATCCCCGGCAGTCGGGAGGGGTGGAGAAGAGGTAAAGAGGCAGCTGCCTTTTACAGGCAACAGTTTCTGTTGTTTCTTTTTGGACTACGGAGGCATAAAGCGCCTAGCTGAGCCTGCTTCTCCCTGCCTTACGCGCACTGGCACTCGCCAGCCGGTTATCCCGCTGCACGGAGAGACGGCAGCAAAGGCTATACATGGATTTCCGACGCGGAGTGGTTTAAGGCAGTTTTGCTTCCACTGCAGGCTTGGTTGCATTTTTGTTTTTTTTTTTTTTATCTCCTACCCTCCCACCACCACCCCCCCCGCCCCCTGTCCTCTGTGAGATCCTGGTGTGACCATCCCTTGAGGATTCCTAGATTCCGAATTTTCTTCCTGAAATATCCCACATCTCATTTTCTTTTTTTAACTCTTCCTGAAACGTGGGAACCCCAAGCCCAGAGGAACATCCCTAGTTTGAGCAGAAGGCACGCATGAAAGACAAGCTATAGCAGAAGTGATTTTAAGAGGGGTCAGGATTTGGGTGGTTTCTTTCCTCTTTCATTTGAGACTCGCCGGCCGCCAGCTCCCGGCTGGGCTGTGGCAGAGGGCGCTCCTGCCTCCAGCACTGCGAGCAACCTGCCCCAAACCCACTGAGTCCTGTCTCCGGGAATAGCAGCTGCCCTTGTCTCGAACACTCCAAGCGAGAGGCGTAGCCAGCAGAGACCAGAAATCCCGGTTTCTACAGCCCTCTCCTTCCCCTGAGTGCATGGAGAAACTCTCGCCCTGCTCCCACCCAGTCCTGACACCGGGTCAGAGCGGGACATCCGACGTGAGAAATCCATCATCCCCAAAAGGTCCCAAAGCGAGAAATCCATCGTCCCAAAAGGTCCCTCCTGACAAAACGCCAGCAAGTGCCCGCCCGTCGTGAGCGGGGGCACTGCTGTGTCGACAGCGCCTGTGATCCAAAGCAGGAGTCGCTCGTAGGGTCGCCGCCCCTGGGGCCGGGGGACAGGCAGGGCAGGGGTCGGCTGGCCCTGGCATGAGGTCAGTCCAAGGGTCAGCGGCTGCCGTGAGGTCTCGGCCACCCCGGTGCTTCCCGCTCCCGCCACAGCCCCGATCCCCGTCCCCACCCGCCATCTCCTCAGTCCTGTTCCGACGAGGGGCAGGACACGGAGGCTGAGGAGAAAAGCGCTGCATGGTGCGCCCAGGCACAGACCAGCCTGTTTGCTGTGCTACTGCGCTGAGTGGGAGGGACATTTTGTCCTGGAAACGGGGCCCTGTCTCTGTGTCCAGCTGCCGGGCGCGTGGGGGGACGGGGCAAGGGAGGCTGGCGCCATGACGCCTCGTGCTGCGACGCCTGGTGCCAGGAGGTGTAGGGACTACCATGGCTTCTCCGCAGCTCTCCTGAAGCCGTAGAGGGAACAAGCCGGGTTAGCGCGGCTCCAGCAGCCATGATCAGCGCCCCCCGCCAGCGGCAGCACCCCGCCCTGGGCCCCCGGCCGACCGGCCCCAACTCCGCTCCACAGCTCCGCCCCGAGCCGCCTCCGGGTTTTCAAAACCACTTCGCCTTAGACAGACAGGTTGCTCAGCCAATAAGAAGCCGCAAAGCGTCAGCACAGCGTTCGCCTGGCCCTGCTGACCAATCCACATAGCTCGATCCCTATATCCCGCCCTCCGAGGACAAGTTCTGCCTCGGTGGGGCGGCCATGTTGAGTGTGGCAGCAAGCTCTGCTCCGTCTGGAGGGGCGTTTTTCCCACCCCTTCACCCCTTGCTTCGCGCTTTCCGCACCGGGGACCATTCACACACGGTGCTATCTCACCCCTGGGGCCGCTGTGGGCGGTGGAGCGACTCCCAGGGGATGGTCACACCGTGTGGTTGCCCCATGAAGGTCTCTCGGCGCCATCATAAGTGTGGCAGAGCCCCCTCACTCGCTGCGTCGGTGCCCCGTTACCCCGCGGTGTGAGGGGGGACAGATATAGCCCCGGTGCCCACGCGCGCGGTGCGAGGGGCACGACCGTACAGAACGGGAAGCTGCGGCATGGGGAGCATAGGGAAGCTCCTGGTGCGCCTCAAGCCCTGAACTCGCACAAGGTTGGGGGGGGACGGGAAGTAGAAGCCGCTTGGGTACGTTTTTCTACTGTAAAATAAGCAAACGGGAATCCCGCATTTCTGCGCGGCAGGCTGGGCGGGCCGCCCCTCCCCGCTCCCCTCAGAGGCGGCCGCGGTTGTTGTGGCCAAAGTTTCCGCGGGGCGCCGAAAACACAAGAGAACGATGGGGGCTAACTGGGTACCGAAGGGACGGGGCTGCCCCGGGACCACCGGTTGCTCCGGGACTAACGGCGGCCCCGTGGGAGAGGGGTGGGGGAGGGCAGCGCCGGTTCGCCCGCATTACTGTTATTATTTTTAACTCTTATTATTTCCCCTCCGCCCCTCACTCCCGCCCGCCGCCTCACACGGCGGGAGGGGCGGGGCGGAGGCGGCGGGGGCGGGGGTAGCGCGAGGGGGGGCGTGGCTCTGCTCCCCTCTGCGCCCGCCACGCTGAGACCGGACCCAACTCATCGCCGCAGTGACGGCGCTCGCCGGCTCCTTTAAGCGGCCGTGCCCCATTGTTTGCGCCGCGGCCAATGGGCGCCCGGCGGCCGCGGCGCGCGCGGCCAATGGGGCGCGGCGCGGGGCAGCGCGCGCCGCCCCCCGGCTCTATAAGAGGGGCCGGCGGCGCCGCGTGAGTTCCCACTGGCTCGCGCAAAGCCATCTTGGCATTGTTCTGCCCGCCCGCCCGCGCCGCCGCAGCCCCGCGCGACACAGCCCCGCACGCCCCCGCCATGTCCGACGCGGCCGTGGACACCAGCGCTGAGATCTCCGCCAAGGTGAGCCACCCGCCGCCTCGCGCCCTGCTGCATGGCTTTTTCCTCCCGGTTTAATTTTTTTTTCCCCGAGCGATTTCTGGCTTTTTTTTTTTTTTTTTTTTTTTTTTTTTTTTCCCCTTTTGTGGTTTTTTTTTTAATCGAATTTCCCCCCCCTCCTGCTCGTCCCGCCCCCTCGTTTCTTCCCCTTCCCCCTCCGTCCTTCGCGTTGAAGTTGGCGGGGCGGTGCGGTGCGGAGCCGGCGCCGCCGCGCTCGCCGTGCGGGGCTGCCAGCGCCGTTCCTTTGTCTACAGTGTGCGGGAAACGTGCTCGCCGCCTTTGCCGGTGCTGCTGAGCCGTGCCGCTCCGCGTCCCGCTCCCTCCCGCTTTTCCTGGGGACAGCAGCTGGCCGTCCCGCCGCGGAGGGGCTCGGGGAGCCGGGGGGGTACACTTACGGCAGTGCCTCGGCACCCGGCAGCGCTCGCTCATTCAATCCACTGTGTGGGAGCTTGACAGCCCCGTCAAACTTGTGTCCCGCTCGGCCCCGTCCCTGCGGGGGGGGTGTGGGGGGAAGCGCTCCGGAACACGCATCGGGGGGGGGGGGGGGGGCAGCGTGTGTTGCGGAGTTGCTGCTGAAAAGCGGGGTGGGCGGGTGATTGCTATTTCGGAGTTGCACCCGGTTGATGCGGGTGGGGCGTCTGATGTGCCGGTGTTATCCCTAGAGAGTGGGGGGGCAGTTGTTTTTTCGGTGTTGCCCCCCGGAAGGGGGGGGGGGGCATTTGCGGTTTAGGCACTGCCCTGCATGGGGCGTTACTGTTTCGGAGTCGCCCTCGGAGGTGAGGGGGAGTAGGGCGTGCTTCGGAGCTGTCCCGGGGTGGGGGCTTTTGTTATTTTTTGAGTTACCCCGATGGGGGCACCACCACACTGGGAGATGCCCCGATGTGCTGGGGCGACGGGGCTGAGGGCGCTGGCCCTGGCCCCAGCTCCTCACAGCGGGATAACTTTGTGAGTCGCTGCTGGAGGTGATGGGAAGCGGTCGGGGAGCGCCGGTACCAGCCGGGAGAGGATCTCCCGGGAGTCCCCGCTGCGGCTCTCGGCGCACGCCTTTGTCTGCGAGCCGTGGCGGAGCGTCCCCCGGGGAGAATGCGCTCCCCGAGCAGCCGCGGTGCGCCCCGTTGGGCCCGGGGCCACGGCCGGAAAAGTTGCGAGGGGACCCGACCTGGGCCAGTGCGTGGGAAGGCGGCGGGGGACGTGCCCGGCGGCCTCCTCACCCTGCGCCCCGGCCGGCCCCGGGGGAAGCGCGGCTGGAGGGGGAAAAAAATCCGACGGGGAGGAGGGGTTATAAAAAACAACCAACAAAACGCCGTTTCTGGCAGATTTCGATTCACTTCTGTTTCCGCTCCGCAGCATGCCCCCATCCCGCCTGCCTGCCTCCGTTCCGGGCCGCGGCTTGTCCCGTCGCCTCCGGCTCTCCCGCTGCCGGAAGCGGCGAGGCGGGTCGATCCCCATCCTTCCCCGGGGGAACGGGCCAAGTTTGCCGTTAACCTCCCCGTCCTCTACCGCGTGTGGGAAGGGGCCCTGGTCTGGGCTCACCCTCCTGGGAGCGGACAAGGGTCCGCGCTGCAAGGCGGGTAGAGGCGCGCACGGCGGCAGGTGACCCCCCACACACCCCGAGAAGCGCGGAGGCGCCGGGGCCATTCGCCCTCGTCCTGCCTCACCGTCCGGAACGCTCCCGGGAGGCGGGGAGGGGGGGAGGGGTTCCCGCCCCGACGCCGGGCGCCGCGCCCCGGCCGGGTGCCGGTGGGGCGCCCACCACGTGCAGGCCTGGGAGCCGGAGTCCGCCGCGCCGCCCCCGCCGGGACTACAGTTCCCGGCAGCCCGCGGGGCGCCGCGCTGGCCGCCGGCCAATCAGCGGGGCGCGGACAGTGGCGCGCGGTTTGAATGGCGGCCGCGCGCGTGGCGGCGCGGGTGAGCCCCTGCCGGCGGGAGGCGCGGGCTGCGGCGGCGCCTCAGTTGTCCCGGATGCTGATTTTCTCTGCTTCCCACCGGGATCCTGCCGAGAGCAAGGCTCGGGAGAAGGTAGAACTTTCCGGGCCGGTGGTATGTGACTCTACACCGCTGTTATTCATTCCATAGACAAGCAGTCCTGACACACCTATAATTAGAGGCTGTGTACCAGTCTTGGCGCCGGAGCAGCCCTGCTGGTGCACCAGCCCTTGGTCTGGACGTTCCTGCGCACATCTGTTTGTGTTGGACTGGGAAAGGAAAAGGGAGAATCTGTGATGCTCTCAGCAACCCTGTTGCTACCACAAACTCCATGACCTGGCATTGTGATGGTGGTTAAACTGAGAGTATTTTCAGTGATGCAGGAAAGGTCAGGGCTGGAGATCTGTCCAGCTGAAATGCCCAAGAATGAGTTGGTTCTTCACTTGGAGAATTGCTTGCAGTTTGTGAACAACTCACTTTAAAAAGAGCTGTTGGGCACAGTGAGAGGTGGAAATTCTGACTGCTTAACTTGTTTTGTGTTTAACTTTGGAACTTCTCTGTTGCCCTCGTGCCCATGTGCCTAGTGTGATGCAGCAACTGTAGCCCAGTGATGCAGGAGAGGCCAAATGGTTGTGATTGGTCTCCAGGGAACAGGGCAGTGGGAGCCACTAACAGTGTAAAACTGGTGGAACTGGGCAGTGTGGAGGAGGTGGCTTGGGATTTGTGTGTGAGCAGTGAAAGGAGGAGCAAGCTTGTGTGTTTGTTTTGCTCCAGACTCCTGGGTTGGTTTACTTAGGTGAGGTTCAATCAACAGGTGTTTTCCTCTCAAAGCTTTATTCCAGAGCAAGTCTTCCCTCAGTGCACTGGCAGCCTGTGGGTGCCTCTGGAAACAGCATCTATTTAAATAACCTGGTGGTCTAAAACGCCTGTGCTGCTTCCCCTGAGCAGTCCGCAGGGCAGTAGACACCCTCCCAGCAGGAAGCAATGATCGCACTAGTGGGGCCAGGGTCATGCTCTTCCCTGCCGGGTTCCCACGAGGCAGTGGCTCCTGGGAGTGAAAGTGCCCGCTCACTGCCTGTGGGCGGCACGGCAGCTGCAGAGGGCTGGCAGGAGGGGGGAAAGCCACCGCAGTGGAGCAGGAGCTTCCAGCAACTTTTAAACACCTCTTGGTCACTGCTGAAGCAGGCTGTGGCATTGCTGCTGGCCCTGGGGAAAGGCCTCCCTGCTTTCCTTGGCTGGGGTAGCCTTCACTGTGCTGATGGATCTCGCTCCAGCTGATGGAGGAACAGAAGGGGAGGAGGATGCAAGCAGAGATGCCAGCGTTGAATCCAAGTGTTCTTAATGCGGGAACATGAAGTTGGATCCTTCAGCCTGTTTGCTGAGCGACTTGGCATGACATTTTGACAGTGATCAATAGCAAAAACACACAAGCTCTCGCTCTGCTTGCAGTGGAGGCTTGAACCAAACTAGCCAGGCACAGCTCTTGGAGCAGTGTAAAAATAGACTTCTTCCCCCACCCCATCCTGTTACACTTTAAGCTGCAAGCTGGATGCTGGAGCCTCCTCTGCTGCTGTGAGAAAGACCAGACGTGTAATATTTGCCGTATGATTTTCCCCAGGCAGGGCAGAGGCCACAGCCTCTGCTAATGAGTCCCTGGGATTTGTTCCTGCTGTGAAGGTGCTGAGCAGCCATGGATGCCCGCAGCCCCAGGGCGGCAGAGCCCGTCCTTTGGACGGGGCTGCTGGCTCTCCATGGCATTGCAGGAGCTTGCGTGGACTGTGCTAAGATGGGCAATCAGCCAGCTCTGCTGCTGTTGAGCATATATGCAGGCGGCCAGCTCTGTCTGTTTGGGAGCTCAGAGGTGAAACAGAGCAGTCTCTTTTTTAGATGGCTGCTCTGGCAAGGCTGACTTGGATTGAGATTCGCCCCCATGTTTTCCCGTTCCCAAGGAGGAGCCAGAACGTGGCGAACAAATCTGTGTGAAGAGAAACCAGCTCCTGCTCTCGCTCGCAGACTGTTTTTCACACCTGATCTGCAGCTTCTCTGACCCAGACACCGAGAATCGGGGTGACTTCTCTGCTTTTCTGCTCCTTCCAGGACCTAAAAGAGAAGAAGGAAGTTGTTGAAGAAACAGAAAATGGCAGAGATGCACCAGCCAACGGCAACGCTGTGAGTAGGGCTGCAATCTGCTGGGAGAGGCAGTCTGTACACCAGTACCTTTTTGTTTTCCTCTCTTCTTGTTTTTGCTGCAACTTTGTTCCTAGCACTTTTGTGCGGGGACCCCTCTAAATGGCAGCCCTGAGCCCTGCAGGGCCCTCCAGTCTTTGGCACTTCACATTAGGCAGACACTCCCAGCCTGTGGGCCCTTCACGTGTGTGCAGAAGAGAAGGGCTGGGCTTGGATTACCTCCCAGACAGCCGTGTGAGGTTGTCCAGTACCACCTCTTCCCTAGGCAGGGATAAAGGGGAGAAAAATTTAAAAACCCACTAGGATTTACAGTGTTACAACTAGTTGAACTGGGAAATACATCATGTACAAGTAAACTGGTTGGTTTCCTCTTTTAACATGCTGGGGTAAAATCATTGTGCCACATTTCAATGTGTCATGAGAGCCATTGCAGGCTTTGTCTCAAAGCTGCAGTCCCATGTTCCCGTAGGCTTGATCCTTCGTGCCTGGGCTGTCTGGGTTTTGTGGAAGCAGGCAGAAAGGGGGATGTGCGCTCAGGGCTCTGGTGGGCTGGTGCTTTGCTTTCGGCAGGAAAGGTGGGAACACGTACTTGTGCTGAATGTCTCTTCCACCTTCTCCCTTCCCCAGTGCATTTTTTTTAAGTGATGTTTTGTCTTGCCAAGGAGAATGAGGAAAACGGAGAGCAGGAGGCTGATAACGAAGTAGATGAAGAGGAGGAGGAAGGTGGTGAAGAAGAGGACGAGGAGGAAGAGGGTGACGGTAACTTTGTTTGTTCTCCCCACCCCATCTCACCGCGGTGTCCTGCTCTGGACAGTAGGCTCCCGGGAAGCAGAGGCGAGCAGAGAGCAGCATCTCCCCCTCGTGGCTGTGGGCAGAGAGCTCCTTCCAGCCAGGCTCACTCCTTCCTTGCTTGCCCGAGCCACCGCTGCTGGGAGTGAAGTCAGCCTTGAATCCCTTCCAGCAGGTTGAGGGCAGATTCCTTCCTCCCTCCCTTTGGCCAGACGACACCATCCCGCGGCGCTGAATAAGCGCATTAGCCCTTCCTTGCAAGTAGTAAAATCTGCCCTTGACTCCTGTGAGCCCAGCCACTGCTGCAGACACCAGCGCAGGCCAGTGGGACGGGGACAGCCCTGGGTGACCGTGCCTTGGCCCAGGCACAGAGGGTGTGTCACCATCCTTGTCTGTGGAGCAGCCTGCTGGGAGGCCCATGCAGGCTTCTTTCCCAAGCTGGATGCCATGTGGAAATGAGCAGAGGAACCTGTGCTTCTTACCTGCTCCTCCAGCCGGGGTAGATAGGCTTGCTTTGAACCTTCTATGGCTTCAGTGTCCTGTGTCTCAGCCCTCTGCTGCTTCCTGATCTGACCCAGCCTGGAAGTGGGTTTTGGCAGCAGTGACATGCCGAATCACTTCTCACCCTCCCTGCTATTATTTTTTTCCCAAGATCTGCTTGGATGAATAATGTTGTTTATTTTTATGGCTTGTTAAGGCTGGGAGAAAACCTTTCTTGTTATGCTAAGATGAACTCTGGGCCCCTGATTATCTGTTACTAGGTTAATCCCCTGTGAGTTTTTGGTTTATGTGCTGACCTACTAACCTGATGGCTAGTTTTGGGAGATAGGGACAGGGCTGAAAATTTATGTCCATTAAACCAGTGCTTATTCAGAAAGTGTGAGCTGGGTAAGCCACCTTCTTTGGGATGGTGCTTTCTCAGCAGCCTACTGTGCCCTTCAGGAATCGGTTCACTAGGAATAAATGGGAATTGTGACCCTCTTTAACTTGTGTTTTTAACCCCTGGGAATAGATGTGGCACTGCTATGTGCTGTCCTGAGCCCATTTACCCCTAACCTTACTTTAGGCTGGATGAGATGGGGAATGCTTGGCTCTCCCTGCTCCTCTCGGGCAGGAGCAGGGAGGATGCGTGTGCTGCAGGCGAATGTGTGGGGTGGAAGTGTTGCCTGGATACTGCTGTGACAAACCTGGGGAGCCTTGGTCCCGCAGTGCCAGCCCTGCTCTTCCCAGCTCACCGAGCACAGGCACGATTTGGCACGCAGTGCCTGGAGACGCCGATGCCTTGCAGGGATCCGGCACAGGCTCTGACCACTGGCACGGGCTCTGTCCATGCTTGCTGCCCTCGGGTGATGCCTGCCCGAGAGCTGCACCTGAACACTGCAGGAGAGAGATTTAAAGGCAGCAAGTCCAGCTTGCATCAGCTTTTTTAGCCAAGACTTGCAGCCAAACTCCCGGGGTTTTGACAGCAGAGGAGAGCTTGAGGGTATATTTTCCTCTCGCATCTCTCCATCCCATCTCATTATTTGCTTTGCTTAAAGCAGCTCAAAGAACTAAAAATGCTCCCAATCAGCTTGGCACTGTCACCTGACCTGCTGGCCAGCCCAGTGCATGTGATGGCTGCCGGGGTGTTGATCTGTCGCTGGGAGCTAATCTTGGCCCTTCCCGCCGTGTGGGCCACACTGCAGCTGGGCACACGTCAGGAGAGGGGAAGGGAGGATGGGCTGACCTTAATCCCCCGGCTGTCCATACGTGTGGCTCGTGGCAGTGGTTTAAAGCCGGCTTACTGGCCTTAACTCTCTAAGTTTTAGTAGGGTCTCCTGTTACACAAGAGACTTGTCTCAATAGCCAAGAAGCTGTTCTGCCTCTGGGCTTGCCCCTGAGCTCCCAAAACTGACCGAAGGTGATTGACTCAGTCGTACTGATCCACTGGCCTATTTGAGCTCAAAGTGGGTCAAAGCCCAGAGCTTGCTGCTCATCCTCCTGGCTGGCTGTAAGATAAGTTGGAAGCATTTGTTTGCTGTTCTGATAATTAGAAAGTGTTCTGACTCAGAACTAATGCGTTCTGGCTCTCTTAACTCATTAAAGATGGACTAATAGCTGCGAAGGGAAGCAGAAATAATCTGGAGTAGTTAGGCAGAGCAGCCACTAGAAAGTGTTTTTTCCACTCTTTTTTTCCCACTTTTGCCATGATTTCGGCACTCGTGGTAGGTGGTGGTTTTGCCATCCCACGGTCTGTGTTACAAATGCAGTGTGAACCAGACTCGAGGCTGCCAGTCCTTACTTTCCCTTCGGTGGGTCAGGTCAGTTTGGGGATGCCCGGAAAGCCACGGTGTCATTGTCACCTGTTGTCCTGAGCAGGGTCTATGTCACCTGGGGAGACTGGGACATGGCATCGCAGTGTGGGGGTGAGGCAGGATTAAACCCAGAGGAGAGCTGTGCAGTGCTGGAACCCTCCCAGAGGGTCTCACATTTCCTCCCTTTGTACTCTGTGCAGGTGAGGAAGAGGATGGTGATGACGACGACGAAGCTGAGGGAGCCACAGGCAAACGGGCAGCTGAGGATGATGAGGTAGGAAGAGTAGGCAGCCCCTCAGAGCCACACATGTTCCCACAGGGCTTGGGAGGGGTAATGGTGTCATTGGGGGCCAGAGGGGCTGGGCTGGGCTTAGTTCTGGGGCTGGGATGCTCTGGCTGTGTTCTCCCCATGTCTCTCCAGGGACACAGCCCAGTTCTGTTTATACGCTGGCCTGGTTAGGGCGCTGTCTGCTCCTGCCCAGTGGAGCCCTGGGCTGGGGAGCCCTGGAATGCTCGTGGCAGGCATGGGTGGGGGCACTCAGGGGCTCCCTGAGAATAGAGGATTTTGCCTGCGGTGGGGGGGGAAGCACCTGTAATGCTCAGACCTTGTCACTGAGGCTAGGAGAGGGACCCAAAACTTCCCTGCCTCACTCCCTGCCGTGGGGTAACTCTTGCCTGCCCCCAGCAGCCCTACTCCCCATCCCTCTCCTGACAGCTTTGCTTTCCCCCCAGGATGACGACGTCGATCCCAAGAAGCAGAAAACTGATGAAGATGACTAGGCAGCAAATTTTTTTTTTTTTTTTTTTTTTTTAAATAAGGAGGAAAACAAACCAACAAAAAAGGCCAGCGTGTCCTCTTCACCCTTGGGTCCCCCCTTGGGACTCCCGTTGCAGCCCCCTTTCCCACACACACCCCTTCCCTCCCTCCCCCTGCCGTGGTCATCCTCACCAAGTAGAGTGAACCCCGTCCCGCCCCCCGGCGCGGCGCTGCCACTCAACGAACATGGAAACGATTCGCCCGTTAGCGGGGAGAGAAAAACCCCCCTTCCCCCACAGACCCCCTCCCCCCCAAGCACCAAAACTTCAAGGCCCTGCTTTCTTTCTTAAAAGTACTTTAAAGGAGAATTTGTTTGTATTTTTTATTTACATTTTATATTTTTGTACATATTGTTAGGAGGTCCGCCATTTTTAAGTGATCTCGGATTGACCAAAAGGGGGGCTTTGAAGTGTATATCTCTCTTGTTACCTATCTCTGACTTTACTTGTGGTGTGACCAGGCCCAAACCATTATCTCAAAGGAGAATAAAACAAAACCTTGTAAAAAAAAAAATTAAAAAAAGACAAAAATGCAAAAAAAAAAAAAAAAAATTTACAATCTTATTCTGAGCATTCCAGTAACTTTTTTTGTGTATGTACTTAGCTGTACCATAGATTGTGGTTTGTATGAGGTGGCAAGGCCAAAGATAAAAAGGTTTTCTTTTTTTTTCTGTCTATGAAGTTGCTGTTTATTTTTATTTTTTTTTCTTTTTTTTTGGCCTGTTTGATGTATGTGTGAAACAATGTTGTCCAACAATAAACCGGAATTTTATTTTGCTGAGTTGTCCTAACAAGGCTGCCTCCCATCTGCTGCTTTTTGTTTTAGTTTTCATTTGTTTTAGTTTTTTATTTCTTTCTTCCCTTTATCTCCTTTCTTTCTTTGCTTTGGACTTGGGCTGGGAAGAGAGACAGGGGGTGTGCAGGGTGTTGATTGGGAGGGTCTGGGGGCTGTGCTGTCCCCCTGCTGCCCTGGGGGTAGTGGAGGCAGTGTCTTTCCATGGCTGTGTTCCTGTGGAGTGCTGCACAGCATCCCCAGCATGGCCCCTGCATGATCCTGCATGCTCTGTCTGCCCTTGGCAAGAGGTAGGGATGGGTTAGACTGGGAAACATGGACAGGGAGTCTGTGGGCCTGGGTATGGTTTGCTCAGCAATTCTGTCTCTGCAGCCAGATTCGTTGGGGATTGTTTGGCTTGGGTAGCAGGGATGAGAAACCCATTTCCAAAATCCTTCCTTGCAGTATCTGCTGCAGGTGATGGGCCCCTGGTTGTGGGGTGAACAGAGCTCAGGCTGTGTAAATGCCTTCCCTCCCTTGGGGCTTGTTTGAGCATTGCTGGTGGTGTGGCAGGAGTCAGTGCCAGCAGGGATTGGATTCAGCCAGAACTGGTCTTGGGGGGTGTTCCACCCTGTGCTGGTCACCCAGCAATTTCTAGGGTGCCAAGTTCAAGGTTTAGTGGTGGAACCCCAGGGAGACAGGCTTAGGTTTGTCTGTGCACTCTAACGAACCAAAAAGGCCATAACTTAGCCTAAGCCTCTGCTGCTTTGCTCCTAACCTTCTTCCAACTCATTTTCCCTCCTTCCTCCAGGGTGTTGGAGTTTGGAAAAGCTCAGCCTGCTCTGCCAGGTGTGTGGAGTTCACAAGAACTTGTTTTGTGCTCCGAAACCCTCGCCCCGGCTCCAGGGTGTCCTCTTTCCCCACTGATCTAGGCTCTGCCAAAACCTCACCAGATGGTCTCGTTTCCTCTCACTGCAATCCCAGCAGTCTGTGTTCAGATGCTGAGAGATGATTCCTATTTTACTTTTTTTTTTTTTTTTTTTTTTTTTTTTTTTTTTTTTTTTTTTTTAAAGAGGAACAAATGTGTATTTGATGCACTGGCTGTGAGGGTCACAGCCCCTCCTGATCCCCAGGAACAGCCAGATCACTTATTCTGTCCTTACACCTTAGTCATCCAATGACTTGTGGTGCTGCCTGAGAGCTTACCGTATTTACTGCCTCAACGTGCAGTCCCCATGCAGCCCTGCCTGGCGGAGGGGAGCTTGGGGAAGGGCTGGAGGCAGCCCAAGGTTCGGTTATCCAGTCCTCCCTCGGGCTGTGCCATCATGGGAGTGGCAAGCGGTGCTGCGGACTGTCACTGTGCTGCGGGCTGGGGTTTGTCACACGGGGCTGGGAGTTGCATCCACCTCCTCCTGACTTCACCTTGGCTGCCCATGCGTGGCTCCTGCATCGGGATGGGATGGGGTGGGATGTGATGGGTGCCAATGGTGCAAGACTCAAGCTGGTACATGTAGATTTGCAAGGTAAGTTATTAAAATAAGTTTCTGCAGCTGCATAGACAAGACCTGGCTCCAGGTGTCCCTGAGATGTAGGGCCCCTGCACACACAAAGCTGCTGTGAGGGCCCAGGGGGTGGAGATTTTGGGGGAGCAGTGGCCTTACTGTCCCCAGTGCAGAGAAGGACTCGTCTGCCCTGCCGCACCCCAAAAACCTGTTGGTCTTGGGTCAGAGGGTCCATTTTGGTGTGGGGTAAAACTGGAGGCTGCCCCCAGCCTCCCAGGTGCGTATACTAATGCTGGATAGGGCATGGAGCAGCCAGGGGTGTGCGGACAGCTCAGAGGGACTCCCAGCCCTTCAGCTCCTTCTGTACACCCGGCTGCCGTGAGCCCCCGCAGCCGCTGTGCAGGAAGGAGCAAGCCCCCCTCCCTCTGCCCACGTGCCCGGGTGTTTCTGCCCCCCGTCTCTACCCTCTCGTGGCTCGCTGCCGCTGCCTCCGGCTGCCCCGGCCACCCTGGGCACTCTGGTGTTGCCAGGGCTGGGGCTGAGGCAATGCTCCGTGCACGGATCTTCGCAGGGATCCTGGCCCCAGCCAATCCCCACGTGGCGGCTCAGCCAACCAGCCAATCCTGTGCTGCCACCTGGCCCTTCCTGCCTCATGCTGTCTGCACCAATCACAACCAAGCAGCACTCTGGTTTGACCAATCAGATGCTGCCACCTGATGCTTTCCCACAGCCAACCACGTGCTGCCACTTGTCTCTGCTGCTGCCTCACCCTTTGCATCTGCAGCGCACCAATCACAGCGTGAGGGGGACTGTGTTGAACCAATCAGGAGCTGCTGCCAGCTGTCTGTGATAGCCAATCGGGGCAGCCACACCCTGCCAGGAGCTATAAAGGCCCTTCGGCTCCGGGGCTGTCCCAGCAGTTGGAGTCATCACAGGCTGGAGTATGTTGTGGTCCTTTGGAAGGTGGTTCCTTTGGAAAAGACTCCCACCTACAGGCTCCTGGAAGGATGTAGGAAGATTTTTAGTGACCAATGCCACAGGGGCGGAGTGAATCCAAAATGCTAGAGGGGCTGCTGACGTGGGTAATGTCTTGGGACAGGGACCAAGAGCAGCAGGTCCCCCAGGAGGAGAAATCTTGCAGGAGTCATGCCAACTGAAGGTGCTTGTGAAGATCTCTGAGATGATGTCCCTGAGGAGTTGGCCTTGTGCCAAGGTCTGCCCACAGAGACCCAGAGAGTCCCACCTGCCTTGGATGTTCAGGAGATGATCCCAGGCCTGCCTGGAGGCCGGAGCTGGGCTCTGTGGGGGCTGATGCCACAGAAAGGAAGGTGAAAAGCATGCAGCCATCGGGTGCCTTCAGGCACAGGGTGCGGCTGGGGCTGTGTCACAGGTCACACGTTCTGTGGAGCAGAACTGCCAGTGCCACCCCTCACCTGCAGACACCACATGTCATGAGGGATCCGACTCTTGCTTGAGCTGCTGGTCACACTGGTCCTGGAGACTGTGGAGGCAAGTGGATGAAGCTGTCCTGAGGTGTGCTGGCTGGCTGCTGACCTCTGAAGATGGGTGAGGTGGCTCCCACATGAACTATCGTGAAAGCTGCAGGATGGAGCATCGTGAGAGCCTCGTGTGTGCCAGGAGGGACTCAGGCTGTGCCAGTGTGTTCCAGTGGCCACTTAAACCAAGGGCAGCCTTTCCCAAGGATTCTGCTGTGTCTAGACCTCAGCCGAAGCCACCTTTGTGCAGCTCAACAACCAGGTGGACTGAGAGAACTCCCATGTGCTTGGCCTGATGCACATCACTCCAGTAGAGCTGTCCTGCCAGAGGTCACAGCAGCAGAAGCAGTGGGGCTGAGCCCATGCCATGCGGACGACCGGACCGAGCCTGGGCCAGCACAGCTTCCTCTAGTCCTGACCTGCCTGTAGTGGGTTAGTTGTCCTGCACCAGCTGTAGCTTTTGGTTAGCCTCATCCAAAACTTCTTATTGCATCTTGACAACCTTCCAGAAATGTGGAGTACCTTGGGGGCTTGGTTGAGAACCTGCCTGCCAGGAATGCAGGGCTTGGACTGCAAGCAAGACACAGGCTGGGCTTGGTTACTGGTGCAGTTTGTTTCTGGGCAAATAATTGGCATCAGCTTAAGAGACTGATGAGTGAAACTGCCTTCCAGGCATGATTCCTTAAGCTCACATACAGAAGTAGTTTTGAGTGGTTGCTGTTGAAAATAGACACAAAGAACTGCTCCTGTGGTGGAGCAATTGCCACCTGGCTCAGGATATGAGGTGTTCCATTGGAATAGACCCCTCAGGAATGGGCTGTGGAAGCCCAGGGTCCTGGCCAGTCATGGCTCAACCCAACAAGTTTGTGCCTCCTAATGGCTCAGGAATGTTTGTGCCCTTGCCTCAAGAGCTGCCTGGTGTGGGCAGGAAAGACCAGCCCAGGCTGAAGAGCAGATGTGGGACAGCTCATTCCTGTCTCATCCCTGGCTGCTGTGTCCTCACAGCCTGTCCCCCTCAGTGAGCCAGAGCAGATCTGTCCCTGGGCCCTGACTCGGCAGTTGGAGGGACCTGGCTGTCCCCAGCCCCATGGAGCTCCTTGAGCTCTGAAATACAGCTGGATGTTTACCCCCATGCCAGGTTTTCTTGGGGCCACCACCTCAATCCTTTCCCCCTCTGGGGGTGGGAGCCTTGGAGAGGGAGCAGAGCTGGGGTGCCTGGAGCTCCTCATCCCTGTGAATCCTCCATCCTTGTGCCCATGGCTGTTCCCTCTTGTCTGGCTGAGCTGATCCTCTCCAAAGGGCAGGAGAACAGAAGGAAGGGCTGAGAGAGACCCTCGGCTTTGCAAACCTTGCTGAGGGCTGTGGCTCCTGTTCATGGCTGACTGGGGAGCCCCAGAGGGAGAGGTGGTGGGCCAGCAGGGGTTGGTGGGCTCAGAGGCCACTCCATGGTGCTGTGCTATGTGTGGTCCAGGAAGAGACCTGGGAGTGAGCATCCAGTGCTGTCCTTCAGAGCAGGTGTGGACCTGGAGAGGATCCTGCATTCCTCTTGTAAGAAAGCACACTGCAAGTGGAACAGCTGGGGACTGAGAAAGCACAACCCGATTTGCCCTTGGAGAACCCACAAGAATGGGATCTTTACATGTGTCCTACCCAGAGGCTCTGCCTGGGTGTTGGGGGGGATGTGGGTCCTCCAGCTCACTCTGCCCTGGGCTCTGTGGGCATCTCCCTGAGTTCCTCTCCTTTGCTACAGGCAGAGCAGGCTCCTGGCCCTGCTCCCTCAGGGAGCTGGGAAGCAGCATCCCTACGTCAGGGCTCAGGGCAGCAGGTGTGAGGGGGGCTTCAGCTTGTGCCCACAGCTGGAGACCCCAGTGCTCATGGGCATGTGACCCTCAGGCCACATTGAGAGGACAATGACCCATAGCAAGTACAAGGGAACTGCTCCCTGTCCAGCAGCAGGGCACTACCAGACCCTGGACCCACAGGCAGAGAAGGGATGTGGCTCTAAATGCCATGTCTGGAGTGGCAAGGAGTGTGATCCTGCATGGGGCTGGAGAGCCTGCACTGAGTTGTGTCTGCCACTCAGTGAGGCCCCGAGGGCACACGAGGGCTCAGAGCAGCTGCCGTGGGGTGCAGCCCCTGCAGGGGTGGTACAGTGCAGGGTGCAGAGCCAATTTTGGTCAAACCATATCACAAGAATTGCAGAGGCTGGCCGGTTTTCCATCCTTGAACTAATCCCCCTTATCCCTATTCCCAAGGTGAGGATATGCTGCTTCACTGGGGACACCCTGCCCTAAAGCTCCATCCCTGGGATGGACTGCAGAACAAGGCTGCAGCTCTGGAGCAGCATCTGGAGAAGTGAGCAGTGGGCAGGAGTGGGACCGTGGGACTCTGCAATGGGAAGGGATGAGCCTGGGACACCTGTTCCCAAGCAGGGACTAGAGCTGGTGCTCCCTGCACTCCGTGGGATGGCCATGGGCACCCCTCAGAGCTGACAAAGGGGACTGCGTTTGGCCGTGGGGAGCCCCACGGGCCAGTTTGCTGCGGCCTTGGGCTCCAGGGACTTGTGCATCCAGGAAAGCTTGGCAGGAACATGGTCGAAAGAGGGATGAAGGCAGGTGTGAGGCACGGAGGTGTCAGTGCCTGTGGGGATGCCGGGACACCTCATCCCAGGCTGGCACAAGGAACAGCGTGTCCAGCCCAGCGGTGGGGTCGCTCCTCTCCTGGGGCACAGCTGGTGGCAGGTCCCATGCCGGGTGCCCCCCAGCCTGCCTGGTGCGGGCCCGGCCCCAGCGGGCCCCCGGTGCCGGTGGCCGCAGCAGCGCCCGCCCCGCCCGGCGCGGCAGCAGCGCTGTCCTGCAGCTCCATCTAGTGCTGCGGGGCCACGGCAGCGTGGGGCACGGGCCGTGGCTGCCCCGCGTCCTGCCGAGGCGAACCTGCCAGGAAAGCCAGCCAGGCTGGTGGTCATGGGGATGAACAGGCGGCACGGCGTGGCTGCTGGCCCGGGGCAGCCGGAACTACCTCCCCCGTGCTGCTGCTCTGTGCCAGGGAATTTCCTGCAAGGATTCCGGGAAACATCAAGGGATGCAGACGTTCCCAGTTCGTGAGCCAAATGTATCTGGCCTCAGCTGCCGGTTTTGCTGCCTCCTCCCATGGAAATTGGGCCTCTGCCCTCTCCTTGGAACACTTGCTTCTCTATCAGCCAGGTGGCTCCAGCTCTGTCAGTCCCTCACCCTCAGGGTCTTCACATCAGTGAAGTGAAACAGTGGTTTCCTCCTGCATCCCCAGCAGTTTCTTGGGGCCCATCTTTCATACTTGGTGAGAGCATGATCCCTCCCCACAACTTGTCACTGTTCCCCTTTTGCACATTCAGGGCAATGTCAGACCTGTCCAGCCTGACGTTGGGGATACCAGGACCCCAGCACCGTTACACTGTCCTCTCGTCCCCTTGCTCTGTGTCCCCTGCTTGTTTCACCTTGTCACCCCCTCGGAGTGTCTGCCACTCTCCTTACCCTGCCTGGCTCTGAGGTGCTGGGAGAGCAGGCAGGATTCTGGTCTAGGGGGTTGGTGCAGGAAGGACTTTGGCACAGAGCTGGATGCTATAAAAATGGAATGCTCTTCCAACGGAGCTGTGGTGATGGCTGGCCCCTCTCTTGGAGTACTGCTGTGATGTGGATGTCAGACCTGCACTGGGGTGAGGCAGCTGCTGAGCCCCAACAGGAATTGCACCCAGGTCCCATAGCACTGAGGGGCTGGTGAGCAGAGGCTCCCTAGGGCAGGAGGAATTGGACACCTTGGACCTAAAAAGGGTGCTTTGAATCCTGTATTTGCTTCAGCAGCCCTCCTCCTGTCCTTGGGGAGAGATGGAACTGTGCCCAAGTCACCTGGCAGTGAAATCCAAGTGGTTGAGTGCCTGCTTGGGGTTCTATCTGCTCTGATTTGGCAACTAAGGGGCGGGATCTGCGCCCCCCCAAAAAGGAGCAGAGGGACTCAAACCTTCCTAGGCCTCCTGTCTCCTCCCTGTGCTGCTGAGCTCGATGACACTGGCTGAGGTGGGACGAGATGTTCCTGACCCCAAAGGCTGTCCGTTGCCACCACTCTCTGCTCGCTGTCACCAGGCCCTGCCCGCCGCCTGCCCGTGCCACCGCACCTGCGGGAAGGTAAGAGTAGCAAAGCAGACACTGAACATAACGTGGCCCTGGGCTGTTTGTGCACCTTTTGTTCGGCAGCAACTTTCATGAATCAGCTCATTAACCACATTAGGATGGCTCTGCCGCCCCGCCTGAGCCTGATCGGGTGGGGCAGATTTGGGGCATGCACCAGCGGGAGCCCCGGTGGCTTTGCCAGGTGAGAAGGCAGCGAAGGGCTCCCACAGCAGCCAGAGGGTGACAGCCTGGAGGGGCGATGGGCGCTGAGGGCGGAGAGCCCGGTGCTTGCCGTGGAGAGCAGGAGCCGGCCCTGTTCTCCTGGCCCTCATGACAGCACATAGGGAGGAGTCTCACACACCCCGTGCCGGGTCCTGCTCCACAGCCAGCCCCGCAGCCCATCATGGGGTGGTTCCAGGGCAATAAGCTGTGCTTCAGGGAGCCTTATGGTGTGATGGACCCCGAAACTATGCAGAGAGTTCCCTGAAGCCAAAAGGGTATTGTGCATCACCCTTCTCCCTTGCTGCTGTGCAACAGCCCAGCTTGGAGTGCTCCCAGGCCAAGACACGGCTAGAGGGTAGTGAGGATGGAGCTTCACCCCAAATCTCTGTGTGTCAACCCCCAAGCTGTGCACAGCTCTCTCCACTTCCCGATGTGCCTTTGTGGCCCCTGACTGCGTGCCAGGCGCTGCTCTCACCGCCAGGTTTCCAAGGCTGCCAGGGCAGCTCTCAGTCCTCCCGAGGAGGGGGACGAGTCCCCTGTGGCGACTTTCCAGCTGGCAGGGAGCAGCTTCCCGAGCACGTTCCTTGCCCCGAGGCTCTTGCAGAAACAAACGCCCCATGTGCCGGCGGCCGGGAGTGACCGGTGCCGCTACGGAGGCCAGAACACCCCGGTGCGAACAAGGGGCCGGAAAGGTCGCGGCTGCCGGCGGGGATTCACCCGCAGAACCCGGCCAGTGCCTCTCCTCAGCACTGCTTGGCCCGCCCGTGCCGAGGGCTCCAGCAGGAGCCTGGAGGCAGGAGCTCCAAGGGAGCCAGGGGTTTTGTGAGCGGCTGGGCTTTGGGCAAGGTCCCGTGTAGTGAGAGGCTCCTCAGGGGCTTAGCCAGGTCCTACTCTTGCCAAGGTTGCCTCTCTTCCACGGAGCTTTTTCCTCGTGCAGAGCCCTGCCTGTGGACCTGGCTGAGGACAGCTTCATGGCCCAGAGATGTCTGCCAAGCCTGTGAACTTCCAGGTGGGAACTTGGTAAATAAGAAGGAATCACTGTGTTGGTCCTTGCACTCACTTCTCACTCCAAACTTTGCAGAGAATGGCAGGAGGCTGCCCTCAAGTTGCAGCCAGAACTGACACAGGGGCATGGATGGTTGGTGACAATGGTGACACATGCACCCGTGACCTCCTGCTCTGCTCCCCTCTCTCCAGCCTTTCTTTTTTCCAGCCTGGCTTTTCCCTTCACTGGCACCTTTGCTGTCCCATGCTAAGGGAGCAAAGATCTGACTGTGCCATACTTGGGCCCTGGGCATGGGACATGCCCGTGTCTCCTGCCCCTTCTCCCAGGGCTCCCAAATCCCATCAGCCCCACAGGGAAGGGAATCCGCAGTTGCCTGGGCCAAGAACGGGCTCCTGCTCTGAGCACCCCGGGGCCCTTTGCCTGGGTTTTGGGTGGTGGCTGCTCAGACCCCGCTGTCACCCCAGCCGTTTGCTCCTGCGGTTCTCCAGGGAGCTGCTGCTGGCGCTGGGCGGTTCTGGGGAGGCTGTCCGGGACCTGGGCGGGTGAGCTGCTCCCGGCTGTTCCCCACGGAGCCACTGGAGGGCGGCAGTGACCCGCCGAAGCGGGGCCCGCCGGCTCCGACCGCGCCGGCTGGGCGAACGGGGCCGGCCCGGGCAGGCGGGCGCGGCCGGGGAGGGAAGGGGCTCCGGAGCCCCCCTGGGCCGCCTCAGGCTCCGGGGCCCTCGCCCAGGGCTGCTCACCCGGCGGGAGCCTCAGCCGCTGGTGTCGGTGCCGCTCGAAGCGCCGCGCAGCCTCCAGCGTGAGCGGCCCCGCGGGGAGCGCGTCCCGCAGGCGCCGGGGAGGTTACGTGGGTGTGGGAATTCACAGTTTGTCTCTCAGAATGATGTAGGTTGGAAAAGACTTTTAAAGGTCACCTAGTCCAACCCCCCTGCCACGAGGTCAGGTGCTGATCCACTGATCTGAGGTGATCTGGGAAACCTGCTTCAATGTTTCACCACCTTCCCCCTAAAAAATTCTTTCCTTATATCTAATCTAAATTGACCCTCCTTGAATTTAAAGCCATTGCCCCTTTTCCTATAGCTACGGGCCCTACTAAAATGTCCGTTCCCACCTCTTATAGGCCCCATCGAGTACTGGAAGGCTGCAAAAGGGTCTCCCTGGAGCCTTCTCCAGGCTGAACAACCACAGCTGACTCAGCCTGTCATCACTGGCAAGCCCACCCTTCCCCTCTGGTCATTTTTGTGGCTTTCTCTGGTCCTTCTCCACTGGGTCCACATCTTTCCTGTACTGACACCCCAAGGCTGATGCAGCACACTGGGTGGGGTCTCACAAGAGAGGGATAGAGAGGGAGAATCATCTCCCTTGACCTGCCGGTTGTGCTGCTTTGGATGCAGCCCAGGATTCGATTGACCATTAGAAAAGGCACCAGGATAGACTCAGACCCACTGGAGTATCTGTCCCTGTGCTCTGGGTCAGCCCTTGGTTGTAGCTGAGCATGGCAGAGGTGGTGCCTGCTCTGTTTCTGCTGGGGAGAGGAACACACCTCCTGTGTGGCTCTAGCAGAGATAGGGGCACCCGCTCTGAAGACCTTCAGCCTTTTTTATTTTTCCTTTTTGGACAACTTTGTGTCTCCTCTTGGACCCACCCTCATTGGCTGTCATTCCTGCTGGGTGCAGATTTGGTTGATATCTCTGTTTGAAGGCTGGCCTAGGATGGGTCACACTGACAACAAGACTCTGCCCTGCGGGTGCCCCAGGCTGGGATCCACCAGTGAGGTCTGGTGAGAAAGTTGCTTCCGTGGCTAATGGGGATTAATGGTCCAACTTCAAACCCCTTAAACAATATTTACTCTGTATCCCTTCCACATACAGCCAGTGGCTGAATCCAGGATGTGAAATGATGTCTTTCATTTCCCTGTGGCTCTGAGGATCTCAAGCCCAGCAACAGGAAAGGCATTGAGTGATGATGCAGCTGCCTGTAATGTTCAGGTGCAGAAGCTGAAGATGCCCCTTCCCATAATGTCCATGTGCTAGAGCTGATTACAAATGGCAGCAAAAAGAGGCAGCAGGGCTGGAGGAATCTGTCACAGAAGAAGTGCTGCTGTGTGTCACTGAAGCCTCCGCAAGTGGAGTGATGGTGTCAGCAACTGCAGCCCCAGTGGAGCTCCAGGGAGCCCAGCCCAGCACGGGAGTGATGCTGGTGGGCCCAGGGGAACATGTATTTTCCAGAGGGGCTGGAGTGTCCTCAGGCACTTGGAAAAGGAGAACAGTGTGCAGTGCTGCTCAAGAAACTGGTGACAAAGGGACAATTAACAGACAGAGGGGAGGCCAAGGAGAAGCCTTGGTCAGAGAAGTCAGGACACCTTTCTGACATAGCCAGTTGGAGGAAGAGAATTTTAACACAGATGGGGGTTGTGGAAGGGGCAGGGCAGTGGAAAGCCCTGTTCTGCTGCTGGCTTGTGATGGGAGTTTGTGCCTGCTGAGGTATGTTTTTGTAACAAGAAAGGAAAACACACCAAACTAACACTTCTTCCCTTCTTTGGACGGTAGGAATGTTTTAATTGAGAAATTTGTTTTAATTACATTAGGTGATATCACAGTCTATTTTACAAATTTGGGGTAAGAGGATGTGTGGACCAGTTACACAGAAATCCAGCAAAAGGATAAAAATCTACAACATGAGAAAAAAGAAAAGGTTAACTTAACCCCAAAAGAAGAGCATTGAGAGTTTGGTGTGAGTGGAAATGAGAGCTTATACCAGGGTCCAGAGAAGTAGAAAGGATGAGACTAAGATAAATTTACAGTATTGGTTCTTCATGACCGTCGTTTGCCTGTGTTCAGAGACAGCCTCTCTTCCTGAGGGCTTCGCTGAGCAGATGGCCCCGTCTCTGAGGATTTGGTCTGGTCTTGTCACAGGAGAAAGCAAAATAACTGATGGGCAAAGGTCACAACCCACGCTGAGCTGGTCCCCAGGGTCACTGCCTACAGGAGTGTCTTCCACTGGATAGTTGGGGGGTTCTGCACCAAGAACTGTATGGAGGAAAACTAAAACAGCTCCAAAAAGCCCCATCTCAAACGTAGAAAAGTCTCACTCTGGAAGTGCTTACGAGAAGATCGTCATCATAGAATTTGGTTTCTATAATAACATTACCACTGCAGGAGGAAAGGAGGAGAAAGGCGTTAGAAGGATGCAGGGCAGTGGTTGCTCCTCTCCATGCTCTCACAAGCCTGGGCTCACCCCCTGACCACCCCACAACATGATCTCTTTGGTCTGGAGCTGCACACAGTGAGCACTGTCCTGGTCAGGGTCAGTCAGGACTGAGGGATCTCCCAAACACATTCCAGTGTGGAATGTTCCCCTATCCCCCCCCCGTCTGAGCATGGTGCTGCTCAGGGTGCCGGGTGCTTGGAGAGCAAACTCCTGCTCACTCCTATTGCTAAAAATAAATTAGCAGTCCCACCACCTTCAGGCCCTTGTGTCCTGCAGGAATTGCGAAAAACAATGGGAATTCTTTTTTTTATTCTCCTCCATCCTCTAGTGCTGAGCAAGCTACATCAACTAACATGTCATTTCCCTCAAGAGGTGCTTAAATGCAAAGACACAAGCATATTTTATACAAACTGCAATGGAAATATGGATTTGGCTGTGACAAAAGCTCTGGGGATTTAACTTGCTTACTTCTGAGATTTTGATGCATAAAATAAGAACTCTGGGACCATTACAACACCTGGACACCAAAGCAGTGTGATCTGACTATGTCTAAACAACCTGGATCTTGAAAACCAATGCAGCAGTTCTACCGGCACTGTGGCTCTTGGTGTCTGTCACACTGGACCTGCTGAGAGTGTAAGTTTTTGCTGTGGTGTGGACAATACTTGAACTAAAATGTCAGGGAATGTTTTCAATCTGATACTCAGTCATCCTGGGAACTCTTTATGCAGTGCTGTGGTTAGCACCAAGTATCACATCTCCATTCTCTCCTGGTTTGGAAACACCATGACAAACATGAAGTCTTCAGGAATATCAGAAAATGAGGGGCTTTCCAAATCTTGGCAGCTATAAAATGATGACTTCTTTGGGCCACAAATTCCCCTTTGGATTTCTTTGGGCTGGGGGGTTCTACTGAAAAGCCTCAAGAATGACTTTAGGATACCTGTATGAATAGGAGAGAGAGATCTGAGCTCCCCAATACAAGTAGACATACTTCTAGGAACAAATGGGACATTGGAAAATCCTCAAGGTCATTTGAAAACTAGCTTCTCTTGACTCCCAGTCCTGAAAATGTCTTGGATTTCTGAGATGATCAATACCAACTTTTCAGGTGTCTTTGTTTCTTGACTCTGGTTCCCAAATCTGGCTCCTCCTGTACTGACTGACAGTGCCCTGCTCTGGGAGCCGAGGGTGTGTGCAGCACCTGCAAGGCTCTGGGCAGGCTGTGCCAGGGGCACTATTGAACACCGGGGCTCTCCTCGAGCCTGCGCTCTCTTTGGAACGTGCTGTGAATAGGGATCAGTGACAGCAGCTCCCATCCCGGTGCCTTCTCTCTGCGACTGGCTTTGCTCCAAGCAGGGAATGAGAGGGAAAGTGCTGGAGAGGGAGGTCTTCCAGAGGACACAGTGACCTTGCAGTGAGACTGGCTGCTCCCTGTCTGCCTCTTGTTGGCAGCAAGGTTCCCAAACCCTTCTGTTTCTGGCAGTGCACTTCTTGTGCGCTTGCCAGGACCCATGCAGCACTGCAGCGAGGATGGTTACCCTTCCCAAGAGCCTCCCTCCAGGAGCCTTTTCCATCATCCCCCCAAAGCTGGAGCCTGGCTGCCCACACTGAGCAATGCCCAGCACGTGTTACTGTGACACGTCTGAGGCGCCACTGCCCCCCTGCTCAGGAGCCCATGTGCACACAGAGCCAAGAGCAGACTTTGTGAGGAGGGTGTGTGAATCTTCCTGCAGGTGACTGTAAAACAACTGATTCCTACCTGTTAAGGGTATTTTAGCCCCAGTACAACTCCACAGTGCACAGTGTATATAAATGTATATATATGCATATACACTAAATGCATATAAGCCAATGTTAAAGACACAAAGCTCAGCAAAATGTTACAGTGATGAAACACTAGAGCATCTGCTACAGGTAATACATTGCAGGAACTAAACTACTTTGGACAAAACTCAGTGATCAATAGCTGATTTTAAAATGGCCCCAAAATCTGCTGGGTTTTTTCCCCCTGGATGTAATAACTGGTATTAAGTTGTAAAACCTTTTAAAGTCCTTTCACGATTCACCTTCCAAAAAAATTAAGCAACTTTATTAAAGAATCAGTTTCACTTTCTCCAAACCTTTATTGCTATATTAATGAAAATTGGACCTATGGGAAGGAAGGTAATGAGGTTGGCTTAACCCCTTTTATCTCTCAACAACTAACAGTAGTGAGGTGATTCAAAGCTGGTAGCAGTTCCCTCTCCTCCTTCCCACCGTTGCTCCCAAGAAAATGCCACACACTGCTTCTGCTTTGCCTGCTCTCAGATTCTGCAAGCCCAAGGCACTCACGTTAAAACGTTAGCTGGCATCATCTGTGATTCAGGTGCTGCCTCTATCAAGGACTGCCAAGTGTTTGTGGAGTTAGGAATCACAAAACCAAATTCAAAGAACCACTCTGCAAAGTAAAAAAAAATAAAGAATATCCAGAGGCATTTGAAAGAAGAAAATTCACAAATGGTTCTTCTGCTTTTCACCTGACAGGCTGGGGAACTCCCTAAACTGCCCCACTGGGCTGCCAACATTTTACCTTTATATTGCTTTGTACAGGTTAAACAGCATTGAACCCTGCCCTCCTCTCCCTCCTCTTGAGCAGATACTCAATAGCTGATGGTACTGATATGGTCACATCACATCCTTGGCATTAGGTGAAAATTTCAACACACCTAATTGGGAACAGGGAAACCACACTCCTCCTCTTGCAGACATCCCTGGGATCCAGTTGAGGTTAAGTGTGCAACTGGCTGCCCAAAAGACACCGAGCTCAGTGTGCTATCTGCCCCTCCTCCAGCCCAGATTAAGAGCAGCACTGCGGTGAGGGGGGTCAGATGTGCAGTTGTGGGGTCACTGCTGGAGCCCAGGTAAACCAGAGGCTCCAGTCTGGCACTCTGAGGAAGACCCAGGAATTCCAGTAATAGCTGACTCTGAAATAACTTGTTTCCTTGCCTCAGGCAGCCTGTGGTGGATTTATGCCCTCAGGCATGATTACCCAGCTTTTTTGCTTACATAACAAAGTGTTAATACACTTATGAAATGCTATCCTTAATACTGTGGCCCATTAGTCCTGACAAGATGAGAGCTTCAGTGCTACTCTGAAAAATTAAAATCACCACATTCAACCCATTTTAGTCACTCTAATCCCTGCCCTGCTGGGGGTCAGTCCCTGTGATGCAGCACACAGAGCACATCCATACCTTCTAGACACTGCCCTTTGAAATAAACTTTCTGTTCCAGACGGAATTTTTCCATTTGTTCTGCTGAGGAAAAGTTTAACTCCCGAGATACTGCTTTGCATTTCAGGATTTTTTTAGGAACTCGAGCTGTGAAACAGATAAAGAAGCATTATTTGGACACAATAAAATCCAGCTTCTGCAAGTACTATTATTCTACCCTTGGAAATAATGATTAGGACTAATACAAGATCATAGCAGCAGGAAAAATGCAAACACAAAGGACTTTGTTTCCACATTTGTTTTTACATTTGCAAGAGTAAATCCAAGATGCAAATACCTTAAGAACCTTGCCCACAGCCAAGAATGAAACTTATGACAGAACCAGGGATACAACACTGATCTCTCAGAACCAGACTCCTGGTTTTCAGTTGTTTGTTACTAAACCCCTCAATATTTCTAGTTGAAATATTAGATGCAACTTTGATTTTTACTTTAAGAATTGTGCTGAAGATCACCAGCAGCCAAAGAGCTGCTTAGCACACCAAGCCTCTTAGCCCTTCTCACTTTTCCTTTCCTTTCAGACTGTGCATCCCCAGGGCAAACCACAAACGTGTGTTTCTCAGCCCAGCAGCACTTCCTCAGCCATCTCAGAGTTCTGGGAAATGTCCTGTAGAAATCAATGCCTGTTCCCTTAACACTGAGACCCACCCATGCTGTAAAGCCAGAACCACACTGGAAGCTTTAAGGGAGCAATTTGACAGTCCAGGTTTCTGGGCTCTTGCAATGGGTGAGACACCAACAGGAAGTGGCAAACTGTACCAGGTATATATTTCAAAAGATTATTTTTTAGAGGTGGAGGAGTAAGAGAAGGGACAGTTTGAGAGCACTGATTAAGAGTCCTAATCAGGAGAATATGAAGGGGGAGTCAAACCAGTAAAAATCTCCCAAGCCCATCATACTTCAGTGGTGTGATTGTGCATAAATCTTCCTGCATATTAGAGAATGTTTCATGTGAATTTTTTAGAAATAAAGAGAGAGGGAAGACAGCTGGCATGTGCTTTATGAGCCAAACTGTTCCAAAATGGAAAACATATCAAAACTTCCATGAGCAGGGAGCAGGCTGGTGTTTAATAACAGGAAAAGTCTCCCAAACCCAAGGCAAATCTATCTAATGTAGAACAGTTTAATGGAGTAGGACCTTGATATGACACCAATTTCAAGCTCTGGAGGCTTAGGGAATGTAAGCGAGCATCCTATACCAAGGAGAAGTACACAGCCCAGAGTTTGGTAAAAAAAAACAAAAAAAAATTTAAAAAAATTAAGAGTGTAACACAAAGTTTTAAATGTAAAAGACCTCTAATTATTTTTATGAGGTTTTTTGCTCCATGGAAATCTGCATGGCACCATCCTTTACTGCCCTCACTGGTACAGACTACGCCATTGTGGATAAACATCGCTTTGCAGTTAAGTGTAAAAATACTCTTAAAGTTAAAATTATTCTGCAATTTAGTAATTTCATTTCTCTCATCCCCAAGACAGAGTCCTGAGAATGTTTCTTTAACATTGTAAAACTACCAAATAAATAGTTACTTTTAACAAAAGCAGGACTGTGTTGTCTTTAAACATCTGATTTAAGACATTTTAATTTACATTTATACCATCAAGCAAAAATTTTAATTGAACTTACTTATTTTAACCTCATTTTACTCTTAGTTCTCTTTTTTTCTATTAAAATTAGAAAAGAAGGAAGTTTGACTCTCATCAGGTAAGTCCATTTTAAAACATGCTGGGATGCAGATAAGTATAGACTTAATCCTAAATTTACTAGTGATTTTTGTTAACTTGAGGATGTACTATACCTGCACGTTTATTTAAGCACTTACATGGTTAACATACATTTAATCAGATGCTTAATGCTGATTAGATTAGAAAGTGTTGAATGACACATTTCTTATTTACTCTAAAATCATTTTGGGTCCAACCATTTAGTTAGAAACTGAAATTCAATTAAAATATCCATATAATTATGTTTTCATTTAGTTTAAATAAAGCTACCTTAAATATTTTGGACATATGAGAAAGCAAGTTATCTTAGACAAACTGATTTTACATTTTAAATGACACGTTTTCTTAGATAATGAAAAGACTATTTGTATGCCATGAATGAAAGCTGGCTGTGGGGATTCTCTAAGAGCTACACCTCAGCAGCTTACTCCAAGATTTGCTTGTATATTGGAAGGAATCAAACTTTACAGATTTGCATCTTCCAAATTGCCTCTCAGTTTCGAATGCCCTGTCACTGAATAGAGCTGACTGGAAAAGCTCCTGCTGTCAAAAGCTGATTTAGATGATTAATTCCAGTTTCAGGTGCTCAGGCTGTGATTTTTACTGCTTAAGACAGTTTAATGTTAAGACTCTGGCAGTACTCCAATACCACATTAATACTGTTTTTATTTCATCTAAGTGGTAATAGTAAATTAAGGTAGTAATACAGTATATCATGATTTGAAACATAAGAGTTCATTTTAGAAAGAAACTTGTACCTAAATCAAATAGAAGTCATGTTTATAAGCAAACAGAAGTCCTGTTTAAAGAAAATGTATTTTATTCACTCTGCTATATATTTGGTTCTTCGTTTGCTGTGTCTAGACTGTGATTTGCCCTGAATGGCCACAGAACATACATACACACATACAAGTACTATGTAATGATTTAAGACACGTATGGATTTAATTTTAGAAAAATTATTCTGTTTGCCCTCACTGCTTCTGCTGCAGGACTGTATGAGAACCACATTTTCCCACACCTTTTAATTCACCATCAGATTACCCTGCTTTGCTGGATGTCTCCCCCCCCTTCTCAGCCTATTTATTGAGCATAACCTATCTACCTCAGATTTCTTTTCTAGCTAAGACATACAAGAATGGCCTTTTTTGTCTCTCCTCCCAAGGAAGACCATACTCCCATCTGTAATCTTTCAGTGGCTTCTTCTAAGAGCTCTCCTTTGCATCTGCCACAGTTTGCAGTCATCCATCTTCTAGATAGATGAGGGAACTGTGCACCAGATAAGGTCTTAACTATTTCTTGTACAATGGGTATTAATCTCAAGCCAGAGTATGTTTTAATTAATTCCCCAAGTTCCTCTGGTGGAGATGATGGTTCCTGTTTTATTTGCAACAAAAATCTGAGGCACAGTGAGGTGATATGATTTGTCCAGGTGACAAAGGTGACATCTGTCCTTCAAAGCAAAGGTATGTTTACAACTCAGGTGACCCAGGCATGCAGCACCACCCAGCCCCAAATGCACAATAAAGTCACACAGTACCTTCATGCTCCACTCCAGGTACAGACAGATCTTCTGTTCCTTGCCAGAGGATTTTCCCTGTTTCTGCATCTCGCAGGTTCATCCAATTTCTGATTGGGAAGCAAATAAGGAAAACAAGCTATCTATATCCCTAAATGCTGTGTGTAGTATTCTTTCCTGAGCTCTGCAATAGGCTATTCCAGCTGAGTTTCAGTCATGGTTTCTGGTTCTCAAGAGGCCAAGGAAAAGAGATGCTTTTTCCCTGAGAAGAAATGAACAAACCAACCCCTGACCAGAATGAATGCCACAAGAGTTGTATAGCCACAGATTTAGTTTTCACTTTACACTGAAGCTTGTTAACCTCATTTATCATTTTCCATTGCTTCTAAAGGATAAAGGCAGTGTCACTGTGCTGCAGAGAAGCAAGAACATTGCTAACAATAACATAGTTCTACACAAATAATTGCTGTTCTTCAGAATTTGAAAAATGCTAGGAAAAAGAGTCTTTTCTATATAACATGAGCATCCAATCGAGCTCCTTTTCTTAGCTTACAAAATATTAATATCAAGAGTTGTTCTATTGCTGTTGACCTTGTAACTGCCACTCATGGGAATTCTTCAGCTGCTGAGTGCTAAGCAAAGAGAGATCTCTTTTCACTCTCAGCAAGTGAGGCTATGTTGGCTTCCAAATTGTCCCAGTCAGTGAATTAGACAAAAATATATAGGCAAGTAGGGAATATTCACATTACCAAAGGGACAGCTAATAATGATCTTAAGTACACCTTTGAAAAATCTCTCTCACAGGATAACTCAGACAGTGGCAGCTCAAAACAAGGAGCCTGCACACCTACATGATGCCACCCTGAAGAAGGACACAACCATCCATGAGCCTCAGGCCCTCCTGCTCTGCAGCTCCTCAGGGTGGCCCCGAGGATTCACCAGTGTCAATGCCAGAGACTGAACAGAGCAGGGTCTGTGGGATGAGCCCTCACAAACCAGAGCCTTTCCAGGAGCTCCCCTGCTGCTTTATGGCAGCACACCCTACGTACTCAGTGCTGCCTGCAACAACTGCTCAAGGAACGGGCTGGGGAGGTGGAGAGACAGAAGAGGGACAATATGGACTTTGACATGGGTATAAATAGGAGCTGTCAGAGATTTGCATATTGAACTCATCCTCTAACACACACAGTTTCCAGGCAGACTCACACAAACTCATCACACTGATCACATTTTTCCAGAGCTCCCAGGAAGAAACAGATGCTTTAGCAAATTTTGCATCACAGGCGAACATTTGTTTTAAAATTATGTATGTGGAGGAGGGGAAAGGAAAGGAATCACAGAGATGTGAGGAGTCTTTCCCTTGCTGAAGGCTGGCCAGACTTTGCAAGCCCCACTGAAAAGAAAAAGGGAATGTGTGCATAAGGTCTGTCCACACAAAACTTACCAAGAACTTGGAGCACTGGAAGAGGGAAGGAACATAGGGCAGGCAGCCTGCTCATGTCCTTCTAGGCCAGTTCCAAACACATTGTATCTACTTGTTCTGGGATTTAGGCAAAAGAGAAAGGGGCAGAAGATGAAAAGCATCCTCTGAGGGCCCCGTTTGGCACCTCCATATCCTAGCTGCAGAGTGAAGCTCTCTCCCCAGCCAGCAACCCAAGGAGACAGGGGCTGGCAGGGAAGTCAGAGAGAAAATGAACAGCAGAATGGCAAAAAACCTGCATCAGGGCTGGGCATTTCATGTGGTGCTGGCTGAAAAACTTGAAGGCCTCAGCCAACAGAACCTGCAGGATGGAACTGCCCCAACCATAATTTAAAATGCCAAAAAATCCACCATTTTCCCATACATCTTCCCACACACAAATATACACATTAGCCAGGGTGAAGCTATTTGCATAGAAAGCAGTGTGCCATCTATCAGATATCATGTACAAGGGGAAAATAACAAATGAGACAATCTGAGCATCTCACTGACAAACTCATTTATCTTCCTGACACTCTGCCATGCAAACACTCTTAACTATTAGCCAAACAGTAATTTAGAAAATTGGGCACTTGATTATCAAAAACCTGTACTACCTTTAAAAAATGGTCCTCTCACAAGTATTTATTTGCTGTTTGTTCACTATCAATATCAGTCAGTTTTGAGCTCCCAGGTTTGGCTATGGGCTGTGTAGTGCCAAACTGAGCACTAGCCAAGTTCCTCTGAACTGGAAATTAAACACTGACCAGGACTGCAAACCCAGCACTGTAAAAGAACTGATCCAGCCTCTCAACTGCTATATCAGTACTCTAAGTAATGAACCATTCCTTTTCCTTGCCATGACTTGCCTTGCCTTCCCACCCCTCTTCCCTTGTCAATTTTTGGAGCACTCTAAAATCACATTTACCATATTCAGAAGTGCCCTTCAGTGAGAAGTAGCCTGACAGCCTAATTATTATCCTTACTTGAAATACACAGTTATAGTGTTAGTGACCTACTATTTTTGGTGAGAGAAAACACTACTGTATGCTACTGACCTCTGTTAACTTCTGTCAGGATTTCTCTCCCAGTCCAGTCCAAGAAAGAGGATACAAGTTATGTTGCTGTGCTGAACAACGTTAACATTTAAAATGTATGTTAACACTTGGGGTGTTGCACATCTATAAAGTGCTACCTGGCTTTGTTTATTGATGTTCCACTGTAAAAGTAAATCCATGAAGGACAGCCTGCCCCATGCTTTGCATTATGACTGTCAAATTCAAAATGAAGAATAAATAAAAAGCTCAAGGCTCTACCCCTGCCGATGAAACCATGGATCATGCATGCAGCAATGCATGCCACAGTTTCTAGAAAATATCTTGTATTTAAACAATCTGATATTGCTAGCCTGTGTAAATTCCTTATCAAATAAATAAAGTTTAATGTCAGTGTAGCCAAAGGCTTTCTGACCTTGACAAGTCTATGTGCTGGTTCAGGGAATGCTTTTCCAACTTCTGCAAATGAAGAAACAAAATCAACCTGCTAATCAGAGTGTATACAAAGAGTAAAAATATGTGGACCCAGACATATTTGAAAAGGTAAGAATAAACTAGCCAGTTCACAAGTTTTTTCCCAGTAACTAAACGTTATTAAAAGGGAAGAACAGATCATCAGATCTTAAAAGCACAGGCACAAACACACATGATCTCCTTCTATTGGAAAAAACGCTTCATGTATAAGAGGTTAATTATTTAAAAAAAATAATTTTTTAAAAAGAAACAGGCATCTAAAAAAAATTTTAGTCAAAACCGAGATAATGTAGAAAGCTTTAACAGAATAAAAAAAATAATAAAAAACAAACGAAAAAAAAAATTAAAAAAAAAAAAAAAAAAAAAAGAGGCAAACCCCATTACAAGTGATTTCTTGCCATGGGAATACCTGACAAAGCAGTAGCTGTACTGCTTACCTAGTTAGCAGCTTATCAACACTATTTCTGTCTTCTTGGATAGGAAGGCTGGTAATAGGACATACCCCAGAGTGAAGAAAATGGAGATCTTGAACCAAACCCACACACACTATTATCTTCTAATGTGTTTAATTGGTTTAAGATTCTTCCACCCAGCATGAGAGAGACTGTTACTAAAAATAAAGAGTGCTCCACCTCCTGAGCAGCAGTGGAGACCTGCAAGCAGAATGACAAGAGCATTTTAAGCATTATTAAAAAGGAGAAAGTAAATTAATATTGGTCTAATACAATTATTCTTTTTGAAGAGGTTCATGTTAAGCTATTTGACAGGGGTAGCTAAGAGTTAAGTAGGAAGCCTGGCAGTTCCAGCTTTGTGACGTTTGTATATGTGGAGGGGGGAGGAGAAAGGAAGAACAGTAGTGTGTTCTTAATTCAGTTTCTCACTTTTACACCATTAAATTTTCATTCATTTTTTATTTTGGGGGCTTGGGGGTTTTTTTGGAAATGATGTCTGATTTAAGACTCAATAGATCAAATACTCTTCAATCCTGAAGGCAAGAAAGGATTAGGTAGAGCAGCAGAAGGAAGAGTGTCCTGTAGATCTATTTATATTCCACCACCTATTGGGTCAGCAAAGTCTTACATAAAAGCTTTGTAGTAGCTGGAACTTGACTTACCTTATATCCATGACATGAATTAGCTCCATCACAGGCCTACTTTGCTTAGCCTGATGAAGGGAAATGGTTTGTGCATTTCTAAATCCAAATTTTGCTTTCTTGAATACCTCTGATGTCAGAAGTTCTTTCTTTTTTGTATCTGTCATAGACATCACTTGGTTCAAACGAATCAGAACACACATCCTTATCTTTCAGTGTATTAGCATTGCAAAAGATTGCTTTGTATTACCACACTTGTAATTAAGAGTAGCCTTGAGGAAGAGAATGAGTACAAACAAAATTTATCATTAAAGTAGTATGGAGTTAAAAGAAGTTCTGCCTCAATCTCCCTGACTATTACTTGCATGTTGTAATGTTTAGCATTTCTTGAGTATCTCAAAGGCTGTGGAAAACAGTAGGTATCGTTTCTTTTGTGAAAATTATCAATTTTTCTCCTCAAATTTTACTCCTTGCTATGTCTACACCATTCTAAAACCTCAGGAACTGCTGTACTCTAACATTTCATAATAAAAACAAGGCTAATGTTCTTAACCACACCTAGAAGGAAGGTCTTTCATCATCCCTGCCAGCTTTTTTTTTCCACATGAAATGCAACATTAAAAACAGCTCACTACCTGCCAGGTACAAACAGCATCTCAACAATTACATCTTAATGAGACATGTCCTCTGGGAGAAGGTGGAGCTGAAAGCCTTGAACAATTCAGAAGACAATCTCTGTTGTACACACAAAAAAGCTCTGATCAGGACTCACCAACCTTCACTCCTGGTTTTACCCGGTCTGTTGTTAAAAGCAGACACAACCAGGCAGTCATGGCATAGGCAAGCATGTTACCTTAGAGGGAAGTAAAGATAAAACTGTAGGGATTATCTTTATATCAGATATATCTTCCCAGAAGAATATTTGCATCTCAGTTGTTTCAATCCAGTCTGAGGAATAAGGACCAGTATAAATTATGCAAAGTAACTACCAAACTACAGGGCTACAAAGTAGACCACCTAAATGGCCTTATGCTTCTCCTGCACTCATGCCATTCATCCTATAATCTTTGCCATCTCTACTCTCACTTTTTATTACAACTCCCAAATCCCTCTTCCACAGAACTCCTAATTGTGTGCTTAAATTTAAGCATATGCACAGATGTTCTGCTGATTCAGGTCCTTGAATTCACTCTGTTCACACTCAAGAGAAATGCTGCTGTCTGCTGTTTAATAAACCACAAGTACACATGCTGGCAGTGCTCCTCCTAGCCTAAGGATGAAATTCAGTGCAAAATCCTATCTACTGAATGAGCATCCATTCATTCTGTGTACAGGAATACCAACACACAAAAACTGGAAGTTATTCCTCAAACGTTACTGGAGCCTTGGGGTACAGTACTGTCAACTTCTGCTTTCAGAAAGCAGCACACTTTGTTGAGTTCCTGAGTAGACAGAAAACATGCTGTGACATCTCTTACAGGGACAGAACTTTTAAAAAACTCGTCTGTTATAAACCAACATTCCTGGAGTGATGCACAAGATATGGGTTACTGTGCTCCCAAATGATGTGAGGTGCTGGGGACTGGAAAAGTGCTCTATTAAATCCTCAAATGGAAGGAAGCCAATTATCCCTTCAAAGCACTCCTGGCACTCCTTCACTTGCTGTAAAAGAGCCTGCTTTTAAAGTCTTCTGTACAGAACAAATTGCTGTGCAACAGAAGCCAGGGAGATACACAGATTAACGTGAACCACATGACAAAATGCAGCAAAAATCCTCAGCAACCAACAAAGTCATTTCACAGCAAATTATGTAATCAGAGGGATATATTTAACAGCTACAGCATCACAGCAAAAAGATCAACCCAATATCATCTATCAGTATACTTTGTACTTCCCTTTATACTTTCTGCCTTACATCTTTGTGTGCGCCTGCACAGATCTGGTATCACCACAATGAATTTCTATCTAACATCCATCAGACAGTTCTGGATTAAGCTCTCTTGGCCCATATTTGGAAAGACAGTTACACATTACTGCACACCACACCAACCTTACCTTAGTTGTAATAGATTATGCTAAAAGGGCAGAAGTTGATATTGCTCCCTTCTATTGTGTTAAGTAGACAGCTCTGACCATTCCCACCGGGCAGCAGGGTGGGCCTGGAGTGAGGCTTCAGTACTCCCTGCTGTGTGTCACATTCTTCCTGCACCTTGGGTGACCATTCTGAAGCCATGTTCACACCAAGTATTTCCTGTTTGGACCTCTGAGTACATTTCAATTTAGCAGGGCTGATGTTGAGGCACACTGCAAAAGTCTGCAACAAAAATGCAGCCTAGGTCCGTTCGCAGCCAGATCTGCTGCAACGGGATGCAAATAAACTAGAGAAGTACAGAACCTGTTTATCTCTACACACACTGGAAATGAAGTAAGCCTACATCCAGCATTTGCTAATAAAATTTTTATCCAGTTAAACATCTCAGTCTTCAAACAGTTTAGGTTGAAAGACACAAATATTATTCAGTATTTTCATCAAAATGAATAACTAACATCCATCTCTACTCCACAACATCCTAGTGACATCAGGTAGCAAAATCAGGCAAGAGTTTAAATTAATGTTTAATTTTCACTGTTGGCAATTAACTGTCTGAAAAAAATTCAGTGAAACCTCTCCAAATCTTAAATATTTAAATCAGAACTTGTGACACCTATAGTAGTCTTAACAAAAGCAGGTACCTGCAAAAAACAATGAAGATGGAGAGTTCCTGGACTCTGGAAGAAGTGTCCAGCATGAGCAGGCAGGGTGAGAGAATGTGTTTTGTTTCTTTGGTAATGCCCATAAGTACTGCCAACTAAGCCAGGCTTCCATTTCACTGACTCTTCCTCTCCCCCTCAAACCAAAGGAGCAACAAACGGATGTACATTTTAATAAGACCTACTGAAGATGAAACTATCAGGAGGGTAAATGGGAAAAAAGAATAAATTACAGTGGTTTGAAAACAGTTGAACAGGGATGTAGACACTATTGCTTCAAGGTTTACATCTCAGTCCAGATGAGTCTAGTCTGAAGAAACTTAAGTCTTAAAAAGTCCAGCAATTTTTGTCACTGCTGACCAACAGGAACTGATTCAGGCATTTGCAAGTAACTTCTGATTTCTTCAGACAAAAGCAACTATGTGTGACACCCCCGAGCAGCTCCTGCCTGCAGCAGATGAGGAGACTGCCCTGTTACCCCAGCACACGAGCAAAGCCTACAAGACAAGGCTCCTGGAGAACGTGCCAGGAACTTCTCTGGGAACTAAGCTCAACCCAGGGAGACTAAAGCACTTCTAATCTCAAACTAAACCCCATACCCTAAGATTTGAGATCCCTAACCAAAAAGTTTAAAGTAAAACCCAAAATGTACTTGTGGTACAATGAATACAATGTTGTTCAAAGTGGGAGTAAGCTCCAAATCAAATCTATACACACATATCACTGGCTTAGGGGGCACATTCCCCTGTCAGAGGAGCAAGCTGCCTTCTGTGCCAGATCTGTTTGCTACTCTGAAAAATGTGCTTTGTGTCCTCTAGAGACAGATGTTAAAATGGTTCCTAGAACCAGATGACAGTGCCAAAATAAAAGCAAGCTGAAGCAATGTTTTTCTGCTGTTTTCTGCTGCCTCTGTTTTTCAGGCTTTTCTTTGGCTTATCTCAATAGCCTTGACAGAGTTCCTTTATACCAATGCCTCAGCAGGAAAAACATGTGATCACATCTGGAAACTGCTTTACAATTTAGGTAGTAAAACAATCAATAACTTGGAAAAACTCATCATTCCTTGCAGGACCAGGAACTGCACAACGAAAATTATTTTCTCTTTTCCAGCGCAGTAACACCCAACTCCCCTCATCTTCCCTGCATTTTAAATGCATTTCAAAAATTAGCATGTTAGAAAAGCCTGAGCTTGTGCTAAGAACCCTTTGAATATTAACATAATTAATGTCATCAGTAATACTCTGAGTTTGTAGAAACAGCAGGTGAATCAATGGGAATGCTGTATTCATCTGAGAAAAGAATGTGACCTTTAAAATCCATAGGGTTTTATCAGAACATAATTTTAGAGTGGGCTGCTTGTAGCTCAAACAAAACTGATTGTAACTACAGAGAAAGCCAACAGAGACACCATGTACACAAGAGAAACTAAAAATACAATTGAAACACTGGAACTTCCTTAGAGAAGATGCCTGGCCTGTACCAAAAGGTAAGACAGGTTGCAGCACAGCTTGAGGAGCCACATCCAGAATGCTTAAAATTAAGTTAAATTCTTTAAACCCCAAAAGAATTGGAATCTGTCCACTTTTTAATTTCAGCACATCAAACAATTTTCCTCTCTGCAAGTGAACACTGAAAGTCATTCAGCAATTGAACTAACTTTATTTTGTATTAACTACTTCAAAACAATAAATTATTCACAGTTGAACTATTATGCTAACATTTCAAGATTCTCAGCAGTAAGTGAACTAGAGGGAGTTTCACAGAAATGATCTATCAAGGGGTTCTGGTGCATAACTTCATTTTCATAGATAAGGTTGCAACTAGAAGCTCTCACAGGAATTTAGCTCCCTGTATATTGTTATGGACTATTGTTCTTTACAGAGCTGATGTCACAACAGTCATGCAATAAAATCAGCTTTAATGGAATGAGGCATTTTAAACCTCAATACGCCTCTTTATTTCATACAATTATTCAGCTGTTTTAAAATATGTATTATATTGGCTTGCTTATAAAAGAAAGCTTGGATTGATTTCATGTCATTTCTGCAACACTGAAGGATTAGATTTTTTATGTCTAAAAGGATCTTCACACTTCTCTGTATTGAAAGGGCACAGACCTGAGCAGAGGAACAATGACTTCTTTGACCAAATTTTTAAAAGGGATAAACATGGCTGCTTAGCTGGCATTTTCATACAGTTTCACTTGAATGACCTGTAGCCTTGTGTGAAAAGTGGAGAAAAGCAAACCTAAAAGGCTCTAAAGAGGCAGTTTTATCAGCACTGCTTGTGGCCAGTGGATGCCTTTGTTCCTTGAAGGCCTCTGCAGTAATTTTTCTATTGAGCAAAGTGATGTTTATTGAGAATGGCAAAGCTGAGCATCTGCAGGTCCCCCCGCTGTTCCGTTTATCCATCCAACTCCAAGCAGTATCTCGGCTGAAAGTGTCCCCCTGGTAAAATAAGCAACTGACAACACAGAAAGCCTCCATGACTTCCAACTGCCTGTGCTTATGTAGTGACTCTGTGCCTTTTTTCCCCATTAGTGTTTAATTTCTTTTCTCTCCCTCATTTCATGTCTCTTCGTACAGCGCTCTCTAGCACACCAGCCTATTTAGCTCTGAAGACTACTTCTGAGAGTCCACAGATCTATCAGTTTCGTGTATTTTAGAAAAAATATGTAATTTATTGGAGGCATTAATACCCGTACTTCTAGGAACAGATATGCAGATTGGAAATTGGTGGGAGAGTTAGTGTTGGCATGAACAGTCTGCACAGCTTTACACTGTCAATGTCATCTACAAGGGCCACCCCAGACAAGAGGCAAACCTCATCAGCCAGAGAGATAGGATGACCCCTGAACAGGCACTACAGTACAGCTCAGTGACCAATAACTTAAACCATACCTAGTTACACTTCAACTCATGTTCTCAAAGCAGCTCTTATTAACTGACTGCTGTAGAGACAGAGAAATAAGCATGAAGACTTGCCCACAGCCACACAATGAATTAGTAAGAGAAGAGAAAAACATCTCAGGAGGTGTTTGGCTTTAAGACTTGTGTTTCAACAGACAATACTGCCTCCCTCTAGGCAGCCAGGAACTGTGCTCACTGGCTGATGGAAACTTATTGTAACTTGGAGTGACTGCAGGAGCACAGATTGCTGCAATCATGCTGTGGGGTGGGTGCCAGTGGTTTCCTTCACTCTGCTTCTCTTGCTTTTGTTGGTTTCTCAGTCATCCTATCTGAAATGCAGGATGGTTCTGAATCACTGCCAAGCATTACTAATGGAAGTGGGGAGCAGGAAGGAAATAGAGGACTGCTTGCAGAACTAGAAGGACTTTTTAGTGTCTAAAATGCTATATTAAAACAGGACAGCAAAATGCCTGTATTGCCTCTGACAATAGAAGCAAAATGGTTCTAAACCAGAAAAATGTGTAAGCTTCTGAAACTTATCAATAATATTCTTGTTCTTTAAGACAACTTAAAAAACCACCAGAAATACAAAATAGGAAAGCCATGGGGGGAAATACAGCATTTTTTCCTGCTTTAGTTCATATTAATTCAATTAGAGCTCCTGTGAAAATTTTCTTTTCTTTCTCTATTCTAAGTCTAGACACTCAAGTATACTTTGAGCCCAAAGTGCTTCAGTGAGTTTAGTGTATAAGTCAAGTTCAGCATCACAGGCTGTTTTTTTCTGATTTAAGGCAAGTAGCCACCTAAGCTAAAAAAATCTCAACTACTCTAAAAACTAGTGATGCCCTGATACAAAGTTTTTAACATGCTTTAATAGACATGGTTTCCTTCCACATTTCATTAAGTGTAAAAGAGAGCCCAGTGAATGAGCACAGCACTTTCCCATGTATTCAAATTGTCCTCAAAACTGCCAGCTTCAGGAACTGCAGCAATAATTTTGCAAAAGGCAGCCAGCAGTAAATCTAAAAGGACAAAGTCTTGGGACAAATGCTACGGCTGTTCACTGCTGGCAGGGACAGGCAGGCTCCATTTTGTACAAAGAGACCATCAATTTTGCACAGAATGACATTCAGAGAGAACTAAGAGTCTAAATGACTCTTAGAGATGAACCAATATAAACACATTTTGCTTCAGTAAGTCCAAACAGCCTGGTACCACCTTCACTCCATCATCAGCCTCAAGTCAGACTCCTTGAACAGAGGATGACAGTGGTTGAGTAATTAAATTTTAGAGAAATTTCCAACTCTTGAAGCCGTTTGGTTAAAACACTAAAAATAAACTCTGTGCTAGGCAGAGTTGTGCTTACTGAACAAATGCCACCTGAGATACTCCCTTGCACTGCACTGTAAGGGAACTATACTTTGAAATTAGTTGTTTCTGTATCCACTAAAGCTTCCCGGAGTTGGATTGCAAGTAGTCACTGTGGGGAAATGTCTATCCTGTTACATCCCTGCTTGTTTCCTTTTTTAATTACATTCTTTCAGAATCTATTGGGATCAGAGCAGGACAAAGACTAAGCACAGTACTGGAATAAAAAAACAAACTTCTGGAAAAAAGCAGTAAGTTCAAGTTCCATCAGCAAGCTTTTCCTAACTTCACTTTGCTCGAAAAACTTTCCAGTAGTTCCAGCCTCACCAGATCCTGTTGAGTATGGGCAAGATCTCATTTTTCACTCATTCTTGTGCAATGCACAATTCTTTTTATGCAGTTTATTATCACAAACAATTAAACATTTCAGTGGACAATTTTTCAAATCTTAGCTATCTACCTGTCACTGAACTCCTAAACACTGGGCTCCATTCTTCCTTTCACAAAATGCCATGAAGACACATGTATTTGTATTTTTAGATCTCCTCCCTTTGTGAAGGGTGTCTGAACATCTGACAGCCCTATAGCTCCACACAGGCCAGCTCCAAGGAGAAGCAGCAGACCTCGGGGACACACACTGTGACTATACCTTGGCACCTGGAGACACAGAATCAGCCTGGAGAGATCTGGCAGCCCCAGCCCAGATTAACTCTGGTGCACAGGTCAGGAATACAGGCTAATGATAATGAGATGGGGCTGCACACAGCCAGCCCAGATACAGCAGAACTTTAAGTGCTCAAGCTCCATACTGAACCTCACCAGACAAATTTTGAACCTCTTTGCCCTCTGGGAGCCACTGCCCTTGTCTGCTTTCTCCACCAGAGGAGTAACCTGTAAAAAATACTGGCTACTGAGTTGCACAACGAGGTAAAACATTTCAGAAACCGATGCAAACACACTCAGCAGAGCCTCAAACCAGCTGGTTACTCTGCAAAACGGGAACTGTTACTGAGGAGAAACAAATCTATGGGGAAGGCAGTTTGTGTGGAGTGCATTTTAGTTCAACCAAGATGAGCTGCTTGGCTTTCTAGCACTTGTTCTATTTATTCCTCTACTCCAATCTTCTCAGTGTGACGTCCTTAACGAGGAGATCACAACATCCCCTGTACTGGCCAGGGAGATTAAGCAACACACAGACACATACACGCACACACAACTAAAAAGCAAGAGTCTTTGAGATTTAACTCTAAATCTATGCTGGTTTGCCATAAGCATTTGATATTTAAATGACTGAATAATGTTAATCTTCCATTAATATTAGATTGCTGTTATGAGGTATTACAGGATAAACCCAAGCCATTTTCTTTAGAAAATGTATTTCCTTATGACTATATAAAACATGTCTGCTGATTTTCCCTTGGGAATCTTCTCTTCCTGGAAGAGATATGAATTTAATGGACTTGCCCATGCCTAGGTGGCACTAGACCACAAATAGGGAGCAAGGGGGTTGTTTTTCATTTTCATAAAGTTCAATAAATACACTATTCACTACTAAAATACCAGCTGATCAATCAGAGCAAAGTCCATCATTTTTGAAATTACCAGTGTCAGATTCTGTAGTATTTCTTTACAAGGTTCATTGGAATAACAAGGATCCCAAGTATACAACAGAGGCAATTAACCTCCAATTTCTATGAACACATTCATAAAAGACTGCTTTAGAGTGAGAAGCAGGAAGAGAGAAAAGATCATAGTTGAAACAAAAAGAGAAAATTTTTCTTTTGTCAGTAGTCTGGCCATACTACAAAGCAAGTACAGACTGCAGCAATAATTTTTTTTAAATACAAAAACTAAACAACAATCATAGCTAGAAGTGCATAGCTGAATGCTCAAATTTGTGGCATTTCAATAAGTCTACTTTAATTGCTTATTTTCTATCTCTTTCCATTATAAGACAAACAAAGATGCCATTGAGGATGTATCTCCCCTGATAAGGCAATCAGAACATGAGCCTGCAATTACAGGAATACTTTGCATAAAGGCTTCCCTTATTAATCCAAGAGAGCTCTATTTCACAACCCACTATTTTACCAGGCTGCCATTCTCAATAGTGCAAGAATTCCTCTGGATTCTTTGTGCCTGAATTCCAAGCAACTCATCTGGGCTTCCTCTCTGTAGAGAGCCTTTATTTGTTCCATTTCCAAGGATAAAAAAGGCACAGTACAGTGGCACCACTGCATGTCCAGCAGTTCAACAACATCAGGTTCTTCCTGCTGTTCCTTTGGACTGCTGCCCATGTCAGAGATCGACACCACATCGTTCACACACACAGGATGCATGTACTACTCAGACACCTATGTTCGTAAAGCCTCCTATTAATCTTTCCTGTACTGCTATAATATTAACATTAAGTAGGTGATTAGTGTGTTAACAACCAACAGCCCTGCTAGCTTGGTTACCTCTCAGGTGGATACTGTTTACTCAAAAAAATTATTGTAATTTCTGTTAGCAAAAAAAATTCCATGAAGAACAAATATATATTCCATCTTTTAATGTAATTCTTTTTCTCAGTCTTCATGAAACAAAACCCAAAAAAACAATCCCCCAAATTTAGTGTATAAACATGACAATTCAGCAGATAGAGTTATATTAGCAAGGACTCTGACACACATCCTTGAATGTCAAATTTAGCAACCAGGAGGAACTCTGATTTTTAAAAATCTTCTTCAGCAGAAGTCTGGCCAGGACAGAATCAAGGAGTACAGATTTTGTACACTTGAAAGACTTCTCACTTCGGCTAACTGCTCAAAGATTGGAAAAGGCCACAAGCACATTACACTATTACCAGGGAGAGATCCTGTTCTGAGCTGCCCTTAAAACACCGCTCCGTGTACAGGAGGGCAGATATCCTTAACTTTGGATATACAAACAACTGCTGCTATCACAAGAGTCTTCAAGAGCTATCAGTTAAAGGGATTCAAACGACACTTCGTTGTTCTCCAGCATTCCTGTGTAACTGGTGAATGTCTGGTACATGAAAGGAGGCAACTTTTACCTCAAGAGCTGTTCACTGGTGTCTTTCACATGAAGGACAGATGGTTGTCCCTACAGAGAAAGTTCTGCCCTTGACTTTTTACATTTCTGATATAAAGTTGCTTCTGTTTGGTCTCCTGCTCTTCCAGGTAATCAGGAAAGAGCAGAAATAAAATTGTGTTCGAGAGCATACTTTAACTTGTGCTGCTAAGAACAGAAACTAGACCAGAGGAGATTTCAGTGTTGCTGTCAAGTGGGGTTTCCACCTATTCAGAACAAAGCAAAACATCACTACTGAAAAAGACTTTGTAAAAACATTTAGGGAAAATCTGTAGCTCAGTCTTCAGATAGACACATCTCAATTTCAGAGAGGTCTGTAAAAGAGGAAGAATTCATTTGTGCAAAGGACTTCAGGGACTCAGGGATTTTTATTTGGCCATGGAAACTTCAGGCTCTGTGTTAGCACTCCAAATCCTCCCCATCAGATCAATAAAGCCTGCAGTCATTATGTCTGATAGTTCCTGCCTTCCAGGAAATGAGCTTGTGAGTTTTATTCTAATTGTTAAAAGGCAGGTGTTCACACCACCAAAATCAACCGTAAAGGGAGCACTTTAAAGATTCTTGTTGGCAGTCTCAAGAGAAAGCAGGAATAAAAAGGTCAAGCACTGGATTTCTCTTGCATTCATACACTGAATCTGTCTGAACTCCCCTTACTGAACACCTTTTCAACACAATGTTAATTTTTAAACAGTACCTTTCTCTGGCAATTGAATTAACTGGGAATTTGTCACTATGCTGGAGTCAATCCAGATTTATGCACAAAGTGAATTTAGAGTTGAGCTAACTATCCCTTATTTAACCTTTGCCTGAATGTTTTTTATTCTCCACCAAGACAGTCCTATTCCAAAGCTTTGAAGTGACTTGGAAATGGATACATTCACTCAGGGATGCACAGTGGGGAAATCAAGCAGAAATGGCTAAACTGGGGTAAATTTTAAGCATATGAACAATGTGTTTTCACCTAGGCTAGAGCTTTTTCCAACAACATAGCCACCTCTTCTTTGACACTGGGAAGAAAAGTACAGACAGTGCTTTATCCAGTGCAGTACATTTACACTGTGGAGCTACATCTGTTCAAGAACTGCTGGCACCAACAAATTCCATATTGCCCAAGCCAGTTGGCATAAAGATGGTGTGTATTCCCTCAAGGTGAGATTACAGTTCTGTGTGCTATTTAGAAAATTAGGCCAGACAGTTGAACTTCCTTTTCCAGGTGGGCTCATTTGCCCTTTCTCACAAGGAATGCTGGAAAAAGACAAAAATGAATTATATCTCAAAAAGATCCTCTTTACACAGCTTTGAAAGCAAATGCCAGTTTCAGCCTTCAGGGGACAAGTGCTACTGCTGCAGTACATCTGGTAATTAGTCTATAAGGGATTCCGTTTGTGACAAGAGTAAAAACTAACTATTGCAGCAGCAGTAATACTGGCTGAACACAGATCTGCTGTTTTGTTCAGCCTCCCAGCTGTGCCCAGCGGATCTGTGCTGGAAGGAATGTGATGCTGGAGCTGGCAGAGCAGAAGTCACTCAGTTCTCCTAAAAGTGGTTCACTCAAAGTACTTGATGCTTTTTTGGAACCTCTGCAACCTTTAACTATCCCACAGTATCTCACACAGAGCACATCCCTCACTGTTTCAACCCAGAGTTGTTCTGTAACCAGGAATGCATCTAGAGATCGCCACAAGTTCTCTGGGAAAACAACACAATATCCTTGAAATTGATTACAGAATGGCAAGGGGATTTAATCTTATTGAGATTTGATATGAAACAGCATTTAGCCCTGGCACTCACTCTACATCTAATAAACAAAATAAAAATTCAAATCTGCCAGAGAAAGAGCTACAACAAGCACTTTCATAAAGTCCACAATGACAAATGCCAGTCTCCTATTTGCTGACACAGCACAGCAGAGGAACAAGCCACACTTTTCCTGGCACTAGCTTAAATGGTTCCTTGGATATACAGTCCCTGTGGATAGTATTGGCCTGAATGTCACTGGAGCTACAAATACTTCAGTTCTGCTTGTTGTTTTTCTATCTTGAACTACATCTGCATGAGAAGTGGCCATGTTTTAGCCTTGCAAACTGTACAACACTCACAGCCAGAAGAGTTGACTAAACAAGAAGAGCATCCTCACTGCCAGTTACCCTGTTTTTCCAGGCACAAACAGGTTGAAATTATTATGAACATCCTCACTGCCAAACTGAGGGAGTCAGTAAGGATGTGAATACTTAGGTAGATGTCATTGGCCCTCTAGACTCAGAGGACAAGACCAAAGTGACAATCAGATATAATTATTTAATGAGAAAAAGAAAAGTTATGGATCTGAGATACTAAAGTGGTTTTATGTCGGAGTACTATGCAGGCAGGATCACATGCTGCAATACAGATCAAACGATTTTTGGGTTTCCACTTAAAACTGACAGAACTACAATTATTCAAAGAAAACAAGTTCATTATCTTGTCTCTTCTGAGGAAGAGAGGAAAACTTAAGAGCATACAGACCAAGTGGAGAATGAAAGCAACATGAAAATACAGCCAGGAGGGAATGATTGGCAGTTGCAGAGGAAACTAATCTTGTAAATGGACCAGAGGCTGCTCAAAGCGGATGCAGAGAGGAGGAATAAAGGGGGATTTATGCAGATTGAAGCAGAACTCTCAAAAAACAAGGACTCCATATCAGAAATACTGTGCTTTTTTAGGAATCTCCAGAATATGAGAAGTGCTTCAATTGGCAGTGTGGACTGGTGATTTGACAATTTAACCATCCCAACATTTTACACTGTGTTCAACGGTAAGGCAGTCTGAAAAGAGAGAGAGTTGTTTGGAAAAGCACTACAGCAAAACATGGAAAGTACAAGGAAACAATTCAGTTCCAAACCAGTCCAGAGGAGGTAAAATATCTTCTCTCCAAAATTATTTTCTTCAGAATGCTGTACTTTGATCAACTTCTAAAGCTCCAGTAACATGTCCTACGCTGATGTGAACCTCTGAGCATGTCACTAGGATTACCATGATTTGGAAGACAGAGGGTCTGTGCCCAAACCAGCATCTCTCTGCTTTAGCAGGCATTGGAATTCAGGAAAAAAACCCCAAATATTATTGTAGGGACAGAGTAATGAAACCTCCAATGAAATGACAAAAAAAGCAATGACCTCTATTGCCCTACTCTGCTTCCAAGCAGTTCTTATAGCTTTCACTGTCAATAAAACCTACAGTTATGTTTATACTAAGGTTTAAATTTTATTATTTTAACATGCTTGTAGCCGTATGTTAAATTTTCAGAATATATAAAATCAGATGTTTGCAACTTCAATAAAAACCTATTAATATATTTTTCAGTACAAGCAATGGAATATCTTATTTCTGCTGTGAAAAAGGACAGAATGTATAAATACAATTAGCTGTAATTCACAAGTTGATTCTTTCAATATAGGTATTAATAGTAAGAAAATAAAGTTTACTTATTGGAAAGCTAGACTTACAGAGGATACAAATCCTATGTTTAGAAAATATTATCTTGGTGTTTCAAAGTGTGGACTTATAAGGATTCATGCTAAGGTGAATGCTAATGTGTAGAAGACAAAAAGCTGAAAAACTGCCATTATCTGCACCCTTTACAAGTGTGCCTACATTAAAATATAATCCTTTTTTATTTGAATTTGCATCTTTCCAAACATTCCACTGCCTCATCCACTACGTTTACTATTTCAGAACTGGAAACACTAGGAACAATGTAGACAATGTTACCAAGCAGGAAAAGAAGGCACCGTTTTATCAGTGCAAACAAATGCAAGAAACCATCGTGAACTGTGAAACATTTTCAGCTGGCCACTGGCAGGGCTGTAGTTATATAAGAACCTTAAAGAAGGCAGTCTGGTTGGGGAATCAGCAGCAGATGTTTGTGCTACAGCTCCCTGGTTAATGTCTCCCCCCTAATTCGTGTAGATGATGGATGAGAAGGTGGTCATGGGGGGGGGGGGGAGGATTGCCAGTGGTGAGAGAAATGGATTTATTCTAGTGGTAGAATGGAAGATGCTTGGAAAACTAGGGAACCAGTGGTTCTTACTCCCTATGAAACTAACCTTTAAGGTCAGAGTGGTAGTAGTATAATGCAGCTCCCTTTGAAGGAATTACAGGGGGAAGCACATAAACAAAGTCCTTTCTGGAGCTGTTTAAATATTGCATTTTTATAGCAAAATACAACTGTAATGATGCCTTGAGGATTAACGAGGCTTTCATAAATGAACAGCCCAAACTGGATTGAGAAATTTACTGGTTTCTCTGTCTCTTTCTGGAAAGAGCATTTAAAAACAACACACATTTGCTCTCCAAGGCTGCATGGGGTTTTTAGCCAATTATTTCCTCTGTCTGATTCATTGAGAGCTGCAGTGAATAGAGCCTCTAATGGCACTTGCTGCTTGGTTCCAGACCCTGTTTGTGACTTTGCCTAGTGACCAGGCAGTAACTATTCACACAGCACAGTAATGCTAAAGATTTCTTGCACAGGTCAAGGGTAATGGGAAAATTACTACATTGCTGAGGTCATCTCAAATGCTTCTCTCTTAAAAGAAAAATGTGACCACAGATTTACCAATCTGAAGCTAAAATGCTCAACTAATAATGGTAAGCTAGGTTTTTAGAATTGGTGCTGGATAACTAAATGTGGTGAGAAGTCTCTCAGGTAAGGTGGTGCTGAGTGTTGGAGAACACAGCTCAAGGCTGCACTGAGTCCATCTGATCTGAGGGTGTAACATCCAACAGCAGCAGTGGCTGGAGAGGACTCTGCTTACAGCCCTCCCCAGCTGCTTCTTACATTATCCCTCAAATGGAACAGCTGAGCTGTTGGTGAAACTGCCAACCAGCATAGGTCCTGCTCCTCTGCCTAATGCTGAAGTTGTTTAAGCCAGCATGCAGGAAGGAGGCTGCAGGGCTCATCTGAGCAGCTTGGCTAGCGACTGAAAATGAGGCACCAAGCAGCTAGGGATGGTAACCCACACTGTACAGCTTCTATGACAAAAGAATGGAGTAGGAGGAATGTAAGAGCAGGTATTTTGGATGTTCTCTTTGCTCAGAAGCAGGATGCCACTTCCTGGACTGAGCTGGTTTTAAATTTCATTTTAAGGCTACTAAGGTTTAAGCAAAATAACAAACAGAAGGACTCTTCCCCTCTCTATTTCAGCTTCTGAGAAAGGAAGTAACTTTACCAGAGAAACAGTGAAATCTCAAGTTGGACTCTGACAGGCCAGTATTCTAATGCACTAAAGTCTACCCTAAGCAGTTAAACTGGAATTGGAATGTCTAAAGTACCTTTCAAAAGATCCACCTGTGTTATATAGGCTGGTAGGTATTTCTTGGTGCCCAATTTCCAGATGGGTTGGTCTATTTTGCCACATGGCAGTACATTAATGGTGACAATGGTTGTTCCTCTACCTTCTCTCTCTGCAAAACTTCCTTCAAGAGCAGTTGAGGGTGCTGCAGAACTCCCTTAACTAAGAAGAGTTAGCAACAGTTCTTGCCAGCACTTGGATCAAAACTGGCTCCCCCTTAGTGAGGGTTTCTGTAAGAATTTTCCTATATATGAAATTTTTATTTAAAGCTGTGCAAATAGCCAGCTTTTCCACTGCCTCCTGAAATACAATTTCCTTTGACCTTCCAAACCAAAATGACTTGACATTAACTCTCTGCTTCCTCAGCAGGCTGTACCTGATCAGAAGTTTCTGAGACTTAAAACGTCAGATGAACTCTTGATTCCGAGCATGTGTAGCCTTTCTTCTCAAAAGGCTTAAATTAGGTCATGTGAAGAGGAGGAAAGAGGCATGCAGGCAATCTGCTTTCATTGGTGAGTAAAGTATATGATTTTCCCTGTTTTCTGGATAAATAACAAAAGATGGATATAATTAGCAGTCCCAAGGACCAAATAAGCTTCTGGCTTGCTGCAGAGTAAATGAAGGTTATTACAGTGTAGCATACAGACCATCCCATACAAACAGTCCTCTCCAGAGTTACTAAGTATAATGCCCTGCACTCTCAATCTCTTATGGAAGACTATTGCTCCTAGTTACTTACAATCCTTTCAATACAGGATTAATTTAATAACACTATTCTTTTGTGCACTGCAATCCCAAATGCTGACTGAAAACAAAAAAAAAATTATTTTCCTTTTACCTAAGCCTGTCATTCTCTCGGAAGAATGTTGCCTGAAATTCTAGTCATGAACATAAAACTCAAAGGCTTATTCATGACTGAACTAATCTGTTTCCCTTAAGTCTCTTCTATACATAACATTTCTGTCACAGTGAGAACTCTGTTCAGGAGAAATCTGACAATGGAATCTTGAGTTCATAATCACAACTGAAAATCGTGGCTGTCAATTAGAATTTAGCAATGTGCAGTTGAGAGTCGGTTCCTAAGAGAACCTTGGTTGCTGAGAGGTGTCTTCTGGACAGAGCCTCCCACGAGTTCTACTGTGTCTGCTTGGGCATGAGGCCAAATGGCTTTGGAAACCTCACAGTAACACCCAGCAAGTGTATGGGGATATTCCTCAAACTGCTCGGGGAGTACTGCTGCACAGACAACAAACCTGCTTCCGTGAACGCTCCCGATGTAGTCTCAGGGCAAAAAGGCAGCACTTGAGAAAAGCTTTTAATATTCTGTGCTTGTTACTTCAGTTTTTTGCATATCTAGAGTAAACATAGGACATGTTCCTTAAGATGTGAGAGCAAGAGATGTCCAAAAATCACCTTCATGTGCTTAAATAACTAAATTGTATAAACTCTGCAATACTAATATGCAGAAAAAAAAGGATAAAATTCAAGGTGGCCATGTGGACGTTAATAGATCATGATGTTTTCTGCTTGTTCCTTGTACCTGGGAATGTAGCATACCTCCTATTTCTATACAAACATTGACTGCTAGATGTAAGCGAAGCACTGGTTTATCTTTAATGGAGACTCTGAGCTAAAATTTGAAGTTACCTTGATTTCCCAACTTAGGGAAATAGAAGAGGCTTATCTTACATAAATGTAAGATATATAGTAGCCTGCTATCTTATAAATTCAGGTAAAATTTTGACTCAACATTCTTTTTGGGATCAGCCTAAATTCAGAGATAAACGTGTAAGAACAAGTCAAATCAGCTTCCACACTAAGGCTGCTTTAGCTAACAAAACTTTTTTCTGCCAGAGACACAAGAGCCACCTCAGATATCTACATTAAAAAAACCCTCCTCTGAACAGTATCTGTCTAATTTGAGGATTTTTGGATACCTCCTCTGCTTCTCTATATCTGTGTAAGCTTGGCTTTTATCCTATATGTTGGCTGTAAAGATGCAGGGGGTGGGGGGGGAAGAAGCTCTACCAGTTCTCACTTGATGGATTAAATTACTATCTTCTGCTTTGTGGAAATTCAAATACTGTAACAACAGCTGAAGCATAAGGCACCAAAGACTTCCAAGGATGCAAAGAGTAACTGATATCTTAATATGATACAGAGGAAACAAGGGGAAATAATTTTGCTAAAGACAACTGCATTATTTTAAGTACTTCATTAGGTTGGCACTAAGCAAGCAATTAAAAATACTGAAACCATAATTCCAGTAAAATGCTGGATGGGTAGGCTTTGGAGAGATCAAAAGATAAATCTTAGATATAAATTTCTAACTAAAAAGTACTAAAGCAGTATTGCAGATTAAAAAGAAAAACCTGAACTCTAATGTCAGCTTCCACGTTTAAGTTGATGTCAGATATATTCTCTGTGGCACCTGGCAACTCATTTGTATCCTGTGATGCCCCTTCCACTGTCATGGGCGCAAACCCCACTTCCAACACTACACAGGGATTGCATTACATCTGACAAGTAGAAAACTGACTGTAGCTCATATATCAAGTTAATGCAAATCATAGGTTAAGCATAGTTAAATATTTATACTTTTTTCAATGAAAGTTAACAAGGGGAGGACATGAAGTTTTTGGTGTTTACTCAGGGATCAGGCAGGTAAAACCAAACCTGGTAAAATTGGTCTTGCTTTATTTGCAGGTGTGCCTCATGACTCAGTCATAAGAAACATGATGAGTCTGTGTTTAGCATGCCAGAATTAGAGATCATTCCATAGTGCAAAACTTCTGTCAATGCTGGAAATAATTCTGATATGGTAAAGGTACCTTGACTACCATGACAGTCAGCTACCAACTACAACCTGCCTAAAGCTTCTGTGTGAAACTGCTATCTCTGAAACAAAGATCTCTCAATGCTGCCAGGGTGGGAACTTGCTCCAGTCAGACTAACTGGGAACGTGGACAACTCTTGCTTGTAAACTATTTTAAGCTTTGTAGAAAGAGCATTCAAAAAACCCAGAAATATGGATGAGGGAGAACAAACTCATGTTTTCTAGGGTATTTTAAAATTGCAGTAGAACAAGCTACGTGCAAGTTCTGCTTTGGGTCTCTACAGAGTATATGTCCCGGCTTCTGGGAAGTCCTGTTCCTTCTTTTGGCTGGCCAGTGTCTTCTTTTAACACATGAATTTGATGGTTCATCTTTCTATTCCATTGAAAGGAGTCTAACAGAGTGAGATCAGAAGAAGTGCACAGAGGAAACCTCAAAACAAAGGAGAATCTTTAAGCCAATTAAAGCTGCTACCTTGTTAGTTTTGTAAACACTGCAGCAGGTAAGTTGCATATTTCAAATGAATAAGCTGCTGAACACCTACCAGCCTAACAATGAAACTGGAAACTTCTTTCTATGTTGTTTCCAATTAGATTTCTCAACTTTGCAATGCTACATCAAACTAGTTCAAAACTTCAGTGACTGTTCTGGGAATTGATGGACGAGACTCTCATTGACTTCAGTTCCTGTGTGTACAGGAGACCAGGCTGAATTTGGAAGCTTCCCTGTCTGCAGAGTAATATGAAGTTCATGAATACTCCTAGTGAGTCTATATTGTCATTACCACTCTACCCATCTTTCAAAGAGGATAATTCTCTCCTAGAAAGAATTCCTAGGCAGAAAAACAATGGTGAGAATAAAGCTGAAAAAGGCTCTGGGAGCTAGAAAGATGTTGCACAGGGAACTTAGGGGACTGTAGAAAAGTAGGCCAGCCTTTGACATGAGAAGTTTTGCCTGCAAGTGTTGGAGTGCTTGAGCTACAGGTGTGTGTTTACACTGACCACAAACATGAGTTTCATAACACTGTAATTGTTCTGGAGTTAATACTGTCAGTTAATATTGTCTTCTTGCTTATGTTCAGAGTATTACCCTGTTTCAGGAGACTTCTGAAAAATAGGCTATTGCACAGCCTTAAAATGAAGTTCAAGGAAAAACTTATCCTAAACTGATAAACAACTACAGGACAATACCACAGAGAGATTTTGGTAAGACTCCTCTGTACAGAAGTAAATAAATAGGTGATATCATTGGACTTACAGTATTTGAAACAGAAAGTGAATGTCCTTACTCCTGTGTTGAGAGGCGAGACATGGCACTTTAACCACCTTGTAAGAATCGACCAACTCACCTGGGTTTTCTCCTACTTGCTGTTCTGACTGAAACCTCACAGAAAGAACTTCTTTAAGAAGTTGGACTGTGGTCCCTCAAGAGTTGGATGTGAATCTGCTGCTGCAAACTATGACTGGATATTTCTAATCCACAGCAGATGCTTTCCAAATGCTGTCAAAGCAAACTGAACAGGGTAACTATCCACAGGGTCCTTATTCCAATGCATTTTGAAAAAACAATTCTGTGCTAGTGGATCTCAGAACAAAGCTAAAGAGGAAACCCACAAATTGTCAAGGGAGTTGTTGAGGGGCAGCCATCAAAACAAAACAACCCTGAACTTTGACTGCTGGGGAAGTACATCACTGGCATTACTTTCTTTTGATAGAGGATACTAAATACATACATTTAGTAGTACACACTGAAGATAAAATGACAGAACAAGATCTGAAGAATGTGTTGAAAGGGTAAGTGAGGGTCAACTAAAATGCCCCTCTGTCGCTTGACAGAGTAACTGTCCCATCTTCCAGAGGAAAAAAAAAGACGGCATAATCTAATTTCATGCATTTGAGAACACAGGACCAGAGGTGCATAAATACTTGCAGAAATAAGACTTGGCTAACACTTCACATGAATGGATCTTCAGTTACCAACTGGACTGATGTTGCTTACAGCTAAACAAGTGCATTTCCATAGTACTAAAACTACCTTAGATATTATATTGGGTGTAACAACTGCTGCTCAGGCAAGTGCCTTCAGAACAGTCTGTTGATAAACACAAGCTCTGTTAGCAAATATTGTCCCTGAACAAGTGACAAGCTCTGTTTGTTGTCTGCTTTCAAAAATTTTCTGTGCCATATTTACTGGACTGTTAGTGTTCAGTATTAAATGGTGCCACAAAAATTCTTAGAACAAGTGTAATAAAGTATAATATTCTCATTTTCCTGCAAGAATCAAATAAATTTCCCTCACTTTCAGTATTTTTAAAATAGCAAAATCCATGAGAAGAGGGAATAAACGTTCCTGGCTTGAATTCTGGGACATTAGTCACAACATGTTTCTGCACTAGTATCAGAGAGGAAGGAAAACCTATCTTTGCATTGAAATTAGAGGGTAGATTTAGGCTATAATTTAATTTCCACATGCCCCAATCATCCAGCATGCCCCAATGAGTAGGAAAGCTTGTAATTAACCCCTTCCCTGGAACCACAAGTAAAGTAGAATTGTTTCAGGAAATGCTGATTACTCAATGTGAACTGGACTTCCAGCTAGAGTGTCTGCTGTCATGTCAAAATTAGGGATTATTTTTGGAAGCCTGCTTCCTCAGTGATGCTTCTGGGCCTAGCAACTGTTCTTGCCTCCCAAGGAATCCCCTGCATACAGCCCCTGGGTACAATGTCATGTTCCTCTCTCGTGCTAAAAGCAAGCTCAGTTTGAAGTGCTGAGGTTGCAGGATGTGCTTAAGTTGGTGGAGTTGAACTACCTCCCTTGTGGGAGCAGAGGAGAAAGTTTTCATGTACTCAAAGCATAAAAGGAACAGTTTTTCAGAACATGTTTCTCTCTTCCTTTCTATTAATTAAACGAGCACATGCAGCAACAGGGTGGGTGGAAGCATCCCTAAACTGCAATTCTCGGCAACAGACGCCTGCCCTTGGACAGGGGATGGCAAGTCTGAGCTGATGTCTCCCTTGCAGGGAGCGTGGTCACAGCTGGGCATGAGCAGTTTCCTGTGGGGATAGTGTGGTGTCCCAAGGCTTCCTCACAAATGAGGAATGTCTGCTCAGCCTCTCTTCTGGTTTAAAGGCAACATAGATGTTTTTCAATTATTTTAACTTGATAAAAGTTTCAGTTATGAAATGCTTCTCCAGACTTTCCTGTTTGTTAGACTTTGTACTACACGGCCCCTGTGGCAACTATCAACATACTCTACCTTGTTTTTGGGGAACTGTGGTCCAGATTTTTGCTGAAACTGTTCTTTCAGAAGTAATTTTTTTTTTGCAAGGACAAACAAAGGAAGGCTAGACTTGAGACACTTCAACACAGACTGCAGAGTGCTTCTAATAAAGCTTTTTGTCCATGCTTGAGTTCATAGTTTGTTGTCTGACATCCTTCCTCTCAAAGAGCAAAAAACATTTTCTCTTTAAGACAGCAAACAACAAAAAGTATTATTTCATTCAAAGTTGGACAAAGGCCTTTATGCAAATTCTACTATTCAATAAAGACTATGTACAAACACATGCAAAAAGCACTTAAAAGTTTGCTCCCTAGGCTTAACTTTCAAGGCACTCCTCACTTCTACCAACAGCTTAGTCTGGTATTGTCAGAAGCTTATTCTTCTTCTAATTGCCAGCACAAAAGGTTTTTAATTTATGTTTTGACAGCTAAAATACTACATCTTCATAAATACAAAGAACTGTCAATAGTGTCAATGCAGAAGCAAAGGAACCAGAGGCAGTACTAACAGCTGGGGGAGACTGCAATGATTCTATAAAAAGTTAAGAAAGGCATCTGCTTATAGTTTGATAAAAGCTATCTGTCTAAATCCAATCTAGAAAATCAGATCCCGTTACAGCTGGCATAAAGATTATGAACATTTCATAGAACAAAAAAAAACCCATTACCCTGTTTAGAAATAACAGGTTTTGATCAAGAAGATACTTCCTTCACTTCTGTCCTTTTTATTGTAAAAAAAGAATTATAAACCAACTCACAACAATATTCTGATGTCTAAAGATCAAGATAGCAAGCTTGCATTTGCCCTCTAAGCTTAGAAAAATTTACTTCAGGAAAATATACCACATGTAAAATAAAGCTACTCTATTTCTCACACCCTTAGTTTGATCATGGGCCTTTAGATTGAGCCTTTCTCTACTTTGTTGAAATTCCGGGTTGGAAGGTGCACAAAGGCTCTCGCCTCTCTTCCGAGCTCAGATCTATCTCACTTCATCAGCTTTAAATTCACATCCAGGTACCACAGGCATAAAATCAGAATCCTTTTCGAAAGCCGCAACATGAAAAGTTTTTAAACGAGCTGCACAGAAAGGCATTTACACGCAGAGTACGTCAGCAATAAAAGACACTGAACGACCAACACATGAGCCAGTACCTCACGTTATGACAAGGAACAAGGTGTTTAGTTGCTCCTGGACCTGACGACCAGGTATTTCCTTTCCAAGCAGAGGTGCTTGAGCGCAGGCCGGAGGGTAAGGGATCAGATCCTCCTGGTGCAGAGCTACTTCACCTGCCCTGTGTAAGCTGTCCCCGCTGCGGGTGGGGGGCTCCTGCTGCCCGGGGCCGCCGCCCCCGGCCCAGCCCCTCTCAGCGCCGGGCAGGGGCCGGAGGGGCGGTGGTCGCCGCTACCCGGCTGAGGACGTTGGCAGCGGGGACCCCCACCCGCGACACTCCGCAGGGCAGGGACGGGACCCCGGCCCCGCCGTCACGGGGCCTCCTCCCCCGTCCCCCGCCCCAGCCGGCTCAGGGCCGGTGCCAGCCCTGAGGGACCCTCCCGACACCGCCGGAGTGCGGACGCCATTGAGAACCGCGTTGCCATGGCAACCCCCCTCCCGCCCCAGGGGCCTCGCCACAGCGGGGCGGCGATCCCCGCGCCCCCCGCGCCGCCTCACGGCTCCCGCACGGAGGATACAGCTTGAAGCCGCGGAGGATCTCCTTGGCCCGCTCGTCCGTGGCCGACATGGTCCTGCCGCGCCGCGGGCGGGCGGACGGGGCTGGGCCGGGCCTGGCGGGAGCGCGGCGGTGACAGCGGAGCCTCAGGACCCCCCGCCCCTCCCTCCCGCGCACCCGCCACTGCCCGGCGCAACCAACCCCAGCGGCCGCCCGCCGCGGCGCCGACCAATCAGCCGCTGCTCTGCCCACCTCGCCCCGCCTTCTGGCGCTGGAATGACAGCGCTGTTGACCAATCAGACAGCGCCCTCCCTCATTCAAGGGTGGGTGCGCAGCGGTCGCCGAGACTCTTCGTGTGGGCCTGACGTGGCCGCGATGGAGGCGCCGCAGGATGACCGGGCAGGGGGAGCGGGCGGTCCCCGCGCCCGGGAGCCCTCAGCGGGGAGCAGCCGAGGGAGCGGGAAGCTGCCCCGGGCCTGATCAGCGCCCGCCGGGCGGCGGCCGAACGTCCCCGAGCCGCTGGAGCTTGGCTGGCGCTTCGCTGGCGCTTCTCCCGCGCTGTGAGGGTCCCAAGGTTTCGTCTTTGGGGCTGCTCGGCGGAGCTCCAGCCTTGAACTCGGGCGGAGCTCGGGACCCGGCTGCTCAGTGCCAGAGCAGCTTCTGCTGGACACCTTCAAAACCCACCTGGACGAGTTCTGTGTCATCTGCTCTAGGTGACCCTGTTTTGGCAGGTGTTGGACTGGATGATCCCCGGGGGTCCCTCCCAAACCTGTCAGTTCTGTGATGCTGCGTGTACCCAGGCCGGAGCCAACAGGACCAGAGTTGTGGAGAAGGTTTAAAATAAGTAGCGTGCTCCCCCCTGGAACAAAGGCAGCCTTCTTTGTGCTGCAAAAATTTGAATCACAGAGCAGTTTGAGTTGAAAGGTATTTAAAGACCATCCAAACTGGCCTTGAACACATCCACGGAGAGGGCATCCTCAGCTTTGCCGGCAACCTGTGTCAGTGTCTCAGCACCCTCACAGTAAATAATTTCATCCTTACATCTAATCTACATCTGCCTTCCATCATTTTGAAGCCATTCCCCTTGTTCTATCACTAGAACTCTATTTCCTCATAAAAAGTCCCTCTCTAGCTTTCTTTGTACCCTTCAGGTACGGAAAGGCCTGAATAAGGCCACCCTGGAACCTTCTCCAGGCAGAACTACGCAAATTCTTTCAGCCTTTCCTCATAGGGGTGGTGCTCTAGTCCTCTAATCATCTTCATGGCCTTTATGTTTGTGTAGCAGAGTTGATGGTGGGGAAAGTCTCAGGTTTGTTAGCACATCCCAAGAGCCAGGCTGCTCTTTAACATGAGCAAATTGACCCCTCTGTTAAAAATTTGAGTGCAACTGATAAAAGCATTAAGTCACAGCAAAAACAAAGCCAGCGGTAGTAACCCAGTCCTCAAATGAGGACCAGGGAACAGTCGGGGTGCCATCAATACACTCATTCATGGCTCCACTTGCCTCCAAATCGCCCACTGTACAAAAGTGGAGAATGTGAGCATTAATAGAGGCTGCATTTGATGCATAAGGGCAAGGCCACTGCCAGTATCACCAACAAGAGAGCTCAATAATAAAAACAGGCAGCATTTATTTCCATGATGTATGTGATCCATGCTTAATTTCCCACCATCAGTTTAAGTGTATGAAGGGGTCATTTTGAGTCTGAGAAGAGTGCCAGGGGAAAGCTGTGCAAATATATATCTGTGTTCTATTAAGAGTCCATCCTGGATTTTAGCTAGGCTGTGGAATTGCATGCTGCCTGAGGAGGAGAGGCTAAAGATCACCAATGAGAAAAGACTGATGACAAGAAAAGGCAAGCAAGACAAAAGCAGACCTGTAAAAGGCAGAAACAAATGATTGTCTGTAAGGAATGAGCCTGTCAGGTGGAAGTAGGACATGCTGGTTTGCAGAAGTCATGAGGAACTCAGTCCTGTATCCATTCAGGCTCCTCAGAGATGAAGGAGCCAGAGACCGAATGGATCTCATGGAAAGGAGCTCTTGCAGCTTTGCAGGGCTTCTCTAGCACAGGGGTAGGGATTTAGTGGAGTTTTGGGTTGGAGCCTTTGCATTTCTTGGACAAGTCTCAGAATTCCCAAATTCACCTTGCCGTGCAGGTAGACACAGGTTTCTCATTTGTCAACTTCTGAAAATCACAGAAGAGCTCATAGCTGAAGAGTGAAGCTCTTGTGACTAATGCAGGGCCAAGCAGCAGTGAAACACATGACAGCACAGCTCAGAGTGACAAAACCCCTGGGATCTCTCAAAGTCCTTGGGCTGCATTAACACAAAGAGCACTCTTGAGCACATCATCTTAAAAATCTGCTTGCAAGAAAGTTGCTACAAGTCTCTCTATCCCTTGGTGCCACTTGGAAGTGAAATTTTTTCCTTCACATCTCTGGCATGTGTGGCAGCTTCTGAGCTACCACTGCAGGTGAGAAGATGCCTCCAGCCTGCTTTCTGCTTCTCCAGCAGCTGCTCTCTCAAGGTGCAGGTAAAGGAGCTGGTGTTTCTGCAGAGCAACATAACTGGGAGATAGTTTAGCAAACTGTGGCTTCATCCCACCCCACACTTGATGGAAGAGGTTGTACAGCATCATATCTACAACCACCCAGACATCACTCCTTGCCTGGCTGAGATGAGAGTCCATCAAGCAGCTTAATTCCTGGATCCTGGGGAATACAGAGAGTTTGGAAACTTTTCAGTAAGGCCTGGGAGCTCCCTCCACTGTGCTTTGGAGGTGAGTGCTGGCAGCTGCAGAGAATGAGGATGAATGGATGAAGGGTCGTGGAAGCATGCACAGGTGAGTAAGGAAAGATAAGGAAAAATATTAGAAATACAAAATAATTTTCACTGTTGTCCCTCTCCCTGGTGAGGTCAGGTGTCCAGGACCCCACTGCTTGGGGACATTACTGCAACAGTGCAGGGAAATAAGGTGAATTATGTGCTGTCTAAAAGGGACCTGGACTGCAGAATCACAAGGGGAAGAGGTGGGGTCAGTCAAGAGATAATGCCAACATTAAAAGATAAAATGGATTAACATCTCCTGGCACACAGAGAGCTGCGTGGGTGGAGCAAGAGGTTGCAATAGCTGTTTAAAAGGGAATGAGACAGCTGGACATCCACATATTTTTCCTCTTAACAAAAATCCATCCCAAAATCTGATCTTAGCTGACTCTGTCCTCCAAAGCCCAGTTCAGCCAGCCAGGCTGGCTGTCAACAGTTGGGAGGTATCAGAACAGGGACTCCTGGCTGACCTAACATGGGCTGACAGATGATTTTTACCCACAGGCTCTAGCTAATAAAGGTTGCAAAACCAATCCATGGAAAATCGCTCACAACCATATATTTCCATTTCTATTTCAGCCTGGAATTTGAGCTTTAGTGAGTGTTGGGAAAAAGGAGGCCATGCTCTCCTTGTCCAAGGCAACCGTTCCAGCGTGTCTGCAGGATGACAGGAGCCGTGGGGAAGGGCCTGGTTAGGATGTGATTAAAGAGGTAATTCTCCCTCCCTGTGCAGATGAGAGCTAAGTGTGGCTTAAGTAAATTACTGGCTGGCTTGTTATAGCCCTGGCTGAGTTCCCTTGTTGCGTAGGGCCGGGTTTTTTACATCCAATTTGCTTTGAAGCCCAGAGTGCCACAACAGCATTCCATCACCTGCATCTCTGCACTTGTCTGACACCCCTTCTCTGATGGATGATGGGACCCTAAGGACAGCTGTGGATGGCTCTGAGACACAGGCTAAGCCCCATCAGTTTGCCTAATAGTTTCTGATGTTCATTCCTTGAAAGCTCACCCCTCCTGACCATGCTGGTCCATGATTTGATCTTCAGGGACTTGCTGACTGAAAGTCAGAAGCACTTTGCTCTCAGCTGAAGGATTTTTAACAGAGGCACATTTTATTCACAACACAGCATGGCTGAGCCTACAAACCTTGGGGAGGTTAACTATCCCCAATTCTTGTTTCCGCCCTTGTTCTGATGTACCTTCAAGTGTCTTTTCACTCCTGATCTATGCCCTGGGGAGGATCTTAACTCTTCCAGTTCCCTCTCTGCTCCCCCGTGTCACACCCAGAGCTCTGCCCTTTGGTGTATCATTTGTGTGTACCATTCTTCTATGGAGTTTAAAATCAGTTCTATCTTCACTCCATCTCTTGCTATTTCCCAGGAGGATTGGCCTGAGAGGCTCAGCTGGTAGAATCATAGAATATCCTGAGTGGGAAGGGACTCAGACGGATCATCGAGCCTAATTACTGTCCTTGCACAGGACAGCCTCAAGAATCCCACTGTGTGCCTGAGAGTGTTGTCCAAACATTCCTTGAGCTCTGCCAGGCTTCCCTGGGGATTCTGTTCCAGTGCCCCGTGCAACCATCCAATTTAATAATGACCCACTTCTAATAACGAAGTGGCCTTACAGCAGCAGCCCTTTGCACGGGTTATTTTGGGGTGCAAACCCCTGTGATGCTGCCACAGGACCTCGTATCCCCAAAAAGAGAGGCAGGAATTTTACTTGCTTATGCTGGAACAGCTGCTCGGGCCCCAGCAGAACAGCTGTTCGAGCACAAGCGAGTGAAGTGGCTCTATAGATGCCAGCACACCAGCCCGCCGTCCCCATCCCGGTATCCCGGGGATGCCGGGCCGCGGCTCCCGGGGCCGTGCGGAACGTTCTGCGCGGCCCGCACGTTCCGGGGGGGAAGGAGCCGCGCGCGGACACCAGCGCCGCCATCATGGCGGCCTGAGGCGCGGCGGGTTCGGCGCCGGGAGCGGCGGGACGGGAGGCCGGGAGCGGAGAGGTAATGCCGGGGCTGGGAGAAACCTCCCGGGAGCAGGGGCGGCGGTGAGGGACCCCAGTAAATTACCCCCTGCGGCAGGGCTCCGTGGGGCCTGAGGGCTCTGCCAGGGGTCTGGGGGGAACAGCAGGGCCGGGAAACCCTCGCCTTCCTGCTGCAGGGTCTGCGGGCCGCTTCCCGCCCCGAAACTCCCTGAGCTACCTTAGAAAGGCATGACCTCGAGAGGAGCCCGGCTTCCCCCCCTGCTTGGGTTGTTGTAGCCTTTGGACAAGCTACGTTGGATACGTACGTGTCTGCTGTTTTTCAGTCAGTTCTCACCGGCGTAAGTCGGTTGTGGAAGCAGCGAGGTATTCCCTGTGACGGGTGTGCACACAGGTTGCAATAGCACCGCAGTTATCCGAACATTTGCTTGGAATGGGGTAGATAATTGGCATTCCTTTCCCACCAGGGCATGGATACAGCCAGCCAGTCTTTTGTAACCTCACACACTAGCATGTGGTTTGATTACCTGTGAGGGAAGACAATAGAACTGTGAAATCCGAATCTCGTTCCCAGCACAGTCAATCCATATTCTCTCGTGAGGAAATTGCCCCTCTCTGAGCAGAGGAAGCTGCACTGATGTGTTAGGCAGCCACAGTGAATGATCTGTAATGCAGGGATTTCTCCGTCAGAACTGAGGTGCCGTCCAGCCAGGCTGCACGTGTGCCTCTGATGGAAAGAACCCCAAAGAGACTTTGGGGGCTGAGATATCTCTGTGTGGAGAGTGTTAAAGGCTGCCCTCTCCAGTTGAGACCATTTGTACCTGCAGGTGTAATAGAACAAAGTGTATTTTTAGAAGTTGACTAATAACAGGAAGCTGTCTGTGATGCCTTCACAAGCCTTAATTTGGTTAGGCCTGGTGAAACAGTGAAGCCTCTGTATGACTGTGCTCACCCCACAAGGGTGGATGTGGGCCCAGCCCGTGTGGATCACACAGAACCAGATAGGTTTTCTGCTTTTGGGTTCTCTGGTGTCTGGTTTTCATCACCAGAGTAAAGGTTATGCCCTCTGCTTGATAATTATCCTATACAAACATAAAACAAAACCTCCCTTATCTGCTGAGTCCTTTGGTTTCTGAATAACATGCTTGGGAATTTTTGTCTTAATTGTTTGTAAACAAACAGCTCATTTTGTGGAACTTGTTAATAAATAGCGGTTTACATTTCAAAAGCAACATGTTGGTGCTGGGAGACAACATGCACACCAGAAATGTCAGGCAGAAGCCAAAGACAAAGACCTCTCTTTACAGGGACTTAAATAGAGCCTTTGTAGAAAGGATATTTTTATCACTTAAGCTTTCCAGTTAACCCAAAACACTTGAACTGTACAGTGCAGACCAGGGAGCTGCTTACAGGCCCCAGTTCTCTTTGCTTTTTGGGCTCAGAAAGCAGTGGGAAGTATGGATACACACTGTATCACCAGCCAGAGTCAGAGGTGGGATGTGTGGGCATACAGTGTGCATCAGCCCTTCATAGGGAATTATGTTAGTTGCTGGTTTGGAGTTGTGTAATTAGGAAGTCAGTCAAGTGTATCAATAAACATATTTGCAGTTGGCATTATTTGGCAGGATCACTAGAAGGAAGAGTCTGAAAACAGCATGAAATCTAAACTCCTGTCCTATCAGAAGGGATCTGCAAGAGCAGATCCTTTTAGGGAACTGATCAGGCAGAAGTTCTGCTTAGGAATTGTGGGAGTCATTCTTGCTCTCCAGCTAAATCAGCAGTTGAACCTTCTGGGTTTCTGGCCTGCCCCTGATGCTGAAGAATTGCCTGGCTCTGCTGACACTGAAGTATTGATATGCTGAGCACTTTCTGGTCCCCTGCCAGGCAGAGCTCAGCAGAGACAAAGGGTGTGTTAATATTATGTCCTTTTACTGACAGATTGAAAGCCTAGAATGGCAGGAGAACAGAAGCCGTCCTGCAATCTCCTAGAGCAGTTCATTTTACTAGCCAAAGGAACAAGTGGCTCAGCTCTGACTGCTCTTATAAATCAAGTGCTGGAAGCTCCTGGGGTTTATGTCTTTGGAGAGCTGTTGGAATTAACAAATGTAAAAGAGGTAAGAGTTGAGTTTTTATTCTAATGCTCCTTCTGCATTACCAGTATAAAGCATCCCGGAAATTTCCACAGGCAGCCTGTGGGTGAAATTTCTGTGCCAGGAGGGCCTGGTGCAACTTACCTGGGTTGAGAGATTAAGAGTCTGACCTTGCTTTTGCCTGTACATGTTACGTGTTAAAGAATACCTATATAAAGCTTTGCTACTTTAAGGCAATTGCTAACCCAGCAAAAACCTGGCAGCAGCACAGTAGCAGTTTTAAGAAGGCACTTTGGCAGCCAGCAAGGAAAAACCTCTCTACTTGTTTACTGTCCTGGAAAGCAGATCTTCAGTACTCTCCAAAAGTCTTTTGTGAACAGATGTCTAGTGTATCAGGCCTGGGTGGTAACCAAATCCAAACCATTTCAAACCAAGGTGGTAAGTTCCAGAGCTTTTGCTGAGAATGCTTTGCCAGCCCCTGCCTTTACTACAATGAAGGAATCTAAGCTGAGTATCTCTGCAGCTGGAGTAACATAGTGTACAGCAAGTTTGGCTCTCCAGACAGGCTCTTAAATATGCATTAAAGCACCTTGATGGTTATTCAGCATCAAATCACAAGTACTGTTTTTTTCCTGGATTTGTGTGCAGCCAGTGGTATTAAAAACCCAATCAATAAAAATCACTGCTTGGTGCTGCCGCTATTCCAGTGAAGTGTTTGAAGGCAAGAGAAGAGCTGCTACCTTCAAATGCACTCCAGTTACAGTGTCCCAGCTTGCTTTGCTTTGAAGCTGTGGTGACTCTGCAGGTAAGCTGTCCTAGCTTTCACAGGATCCTTACCAGCCATCACCATTACCTGCTTGCTTATCACCTGATGAGAGGAGCTGGCCCTGTAGGTTGTCAGCTGAAATTAAGATTTGCTTTTTTCTTTTACCTCTAAGATGTTGTACAGAGCAGTTGACAGTACAAACTGGAGTTAAGTTCCAGTGCATAGAAATGGCTGGATCATCTTGACTCTAAAACTGCTGATATTTCCTGCTTCTGAGGCCTTAGAAAGGGTCCAGCTTGGGATATAATTGTTTTCCTGGGTGCTGCTTGTCCTGTGCAGACTTAAACCATTCTCTGGAGCAGGTGCCTGTCAGGGTTGTGTTCCCCATTTTATGTGATGTTTCTTTTCTTCCCATCCAGCTTGCTGAGGGGTCTAATGCTGCTTATTTCCAGCTGCTGAACCTGTTTGCATATGGAACGTACCGGGACTATGTAGGTAAGAGACTGCTGCTGTTTGCAGACCGTGGGACTGGGATGACCTTTAGGATTGTCAGGGGCAATTCTTTGCTGTCTTAGATGCCTAGTGTAGTGTGGCTGGGTGAGAGCATCCAGGAGCAGAACTTGCTGAGGAGGAGAATTGTTCGTAGGGTGTCTGGGTCTTGCATGCTTTTCACTTGCTAAAAATGAAAGGAAGGGTTAGAGGCTCTGGGGTGCTGCTGGTTTGGATGGGACTGCAGCGCTGGGTGGAATTAGTCTGCAGCAGAATTCATTGACGTTCATGGGCCACTTACCTCTGTAGAGGGAAATTTCAGACATCTCTATGGAAATTTAGATGACACCGGTTATGGAAACTGCAGAAAACTTAGACAAAAAATTGTTCTGCATCATTTATAAAAACCTATATGGTTTGTGAGATAACCTTTTATTCCATGACGGCATTGCTGAAACAAAGTGAATAATTTCTTAGCTAGAATACAAGTCGAAATAATGACTTTTATACAGCTTTAGAAAGACTGTGTGTGAATCATCGTTGTATCTGTTGAAATGTGCTTTTATCTCTGGTGCTTATGCTTCCATTCTGCTATAATTTAATGCTTCATTTGTGGGTAGCAGCCTCATCCAGACCATTACAGAGTGTGACAAATACTTCTGTCATAGTGCTGGTTCTCAGGGTGGTGGATGAGCTATCTAGTTCCTTTAAGGAGCAGTGGCATCTGTAAGTGCAAGGACTGGAAATTTCAGTGTCTGTGGAGCAACATGAGCCTCATGAATTCTGTGACTGATTAGAGGATGTGCTTGCTGTCCATGGCTCTTGTGTCACAGTGTGCGACAGCACAGTTCATTCTTCCTTTTCTAGTGAAGAAAGAGAAAGGGGGAAAAGCAGTCAAAATGTAGAGCATTGGATGAGGCGGGATGGATGGGAGAACTTGAGTGGCCCTGAAACACTAATTTCCATTAAAGTAGATATTTTAAAGAGTTTCTTAGCTTTGGAGGGCTGCCAGTTTCCTTTCTCTTTTTAAATATTCATGAGGCACATGGATATAATACAGTGACAGTGTGGCCATCTAGATTAATGATTTCTCCTCTCTTCCTCAGCTTGATGCTATACGCTTTAAATTCTGCAGCTCTTCAGAGAAGTTAAACCAACTGTATTTGCAAGCAGATCAGCAAAAGGGGAAGATTTTTTTGTCAGCTTGTTAATAAAATAAAAATTACTTGAAAGAAACAAAGCCATTGACCAACTGTTTTGGCTGGGCACCAGTTGTGAATTACCTTATAATTCCAGAACCAGAATTACTAAAGAAACAGATAAGAATGGAATTGCCAAGTTGATGTTAACTTTTCAGCTTCTCTCCCTGGGTGCGCCAGTTTGTCTGCAGCAGCAGCAGCATGCTCTGTTTACCAGCCAGCACCCACATTAGCTGGAGGTGTTCAGTATTTCAGGGTGTAGTGTAGCATAACTAACCTGAAGTTCTACAGCCTGGATTATGTAATTTTCAAAGTAAAGTCCTGAATCCTGTCTTTTTTATATTAACAGCAAACAAAGATAACCTACCTGAATTAACAGTGACTCAGAAAAACAAGCTGAAACACTTGACGATCGTAAGCCTGGCCTCCCGAATGAAGGTAAAGTGCGTGGGGTTTGACAGCTGTTGTCTCTTGGTTTTGTTTTAGAAAACAGCATCCATTCCAGAGCACTGAAGTTGTATCAGACTGCACAGGTACTCACAAAAAAAAAGTCCTGTACTGAGAAAGTACATGTAGGGTACAGTGTTCTCTCCTGGTGCATTTGGGATTTTAACTTAGTGGACTTCCACGGGTGAAGTGTGGGGGTGTCTAAACTGACATGCAGATTGGTCAGAAGGGTTTGGGAAGCTTTGTATGGCTTTTTTCACTGCTGGCGATGGAGAATCATTCTTTAGAGCACTGACTTTTTGTTCTAGAGAAAATTATGCAACACTCTTAATTTCTTCTACAATCCCATTTACCTTTTTTCTTCTAGAACGTGCTATACCAAAGTTGTGTCAGAATATTTCATAGCCTGGCAAGCATTTGTTCTGCCATGATCAGTCACTGCTGCACCTGCAGGTCAAAGTGTAGGATACAATAAACCTTTTGAGACTTAGCCATTCATTTTTGCTCTAGGACTGTTAACTTACTCTTGGTCTTGCTGGTTTTAGTGCATTCCATATTCTGTGTTGCTGAAGGACCTGGATATGAGGAATCTGAGGGAGCTGGAAGATCTCATTATTGAAGCGGTTTACACAGATATTATCCAAGGGAAGTTGGATCAGCGAAACCAGGTGTTAGAGGTGGATTTTTGTATCGGCAGAGACATTCAGAAGAAGGACATCAGTAATATTGTCAAAACACTCCAGGAATGGTGAGGAAGTCTCTCCACACTCCTTGTTCCTTGTATATTGCTTGTCCTGTTTTTCCCCTCAGAGTTTCAAGTGCTGGCTCAATTTCACCATGTTCCATTAATCAGGAGTCTTATGCTATAAGAAGGCACTTGAAGGAGGGGTCTGTTGGGCAAGTTTTCCAAGATCCCATCTGGGATTCAATTTGTGTTATGCATCAAGCCAAACTCTACCACATTGTGAGCTTCTGCTTTCACTGTAACTTCTACAAGGCAGAACCCCAGTGAGGAATCAAGGACTTTGCAGAAAGAGGTGCCAGACTGGACTCATAGTTCTGTGGTGGGAGCTGCAGCATTTAATAATGAAGACAGAACTGTTACTTTTCAGCCGTTTTCACTGTGTTGAGAACTGTGTGGGCAAATTCTAGAGAATCACAGCTCTTTGAATGGGATGTCTCTTCAAGTTTGAAGTTGCAGGTGGCTTTGTCTTCTCTTTGTTCCTGCAAATGCAGCCTGTCTGCAACTGTAGTGAGACTGTGGTATTACCTCTTTGTATCTTTGCCAGGAAGCTGTTTCTCATCTTTTTGTAGGATTCCCTTCCCATCAAAAGAAATTCCTGCATAGATTGTGGAGCCCATGGCAGGTCCTGAGCTGACTGGGAATTGCTTCCTAGTTGCTATGGTAATGAGTGCTGAAAACTAATTAAACTGATGGGCAAATATGCTGTCCTGTGGTGGGGGCAGGTCTTTTGCTTCTCTGCTCCAACTCCCTCAGTCACATCATGGTGGGAAGGCTCTGGCAGCTTCCAGGACCTTGCAGCGTTGTTTGGAAGGTAACAGTGAACCCACTGCCAATTCCCTTTCTGTCTTCTCCAGTTCTGAGTTCTGTACTGAATGCTCCTGTCATTTGAACACTTAACAGGCAGGAGGATTAACTCAATGTTACTTTTTTTCTATAATTTTAAAATTTTACATTTGAATACTATATTGCATCCTGTTTAAGCTGTAATTCTGTCTGAAAAGGAAGGTGAAAGTGCATTGAACCTGCTCTTACTCTCTGATGGTAAGAGTAACACAGACTCTAGAGAATGCTGAGAAATGCATTGAGTACACAGCAAAGCTTTTTCTTGCCAGCTTTTTGCAACTCTAAGCAGGAAGTATAAATTTAATAATCTCTTAAACTTTTAGATGAGCGTGACTTTTCAGATTGCCTGATTGAGCTGCTCCAGGGAGGATTTGTAAACATTGTTTGACATCGTTTGTATCTTGCAGGTGTGATGGCTGTGAAGCAGTTCTTTTAGGAATTGAGCAGCAGGTACTTAGAGCCAACCAGTACAAAGAGAATCACCACCGAACTCAGCAGCAGGTAGAGATGGAGGTGGGTACAGAGCCATCTCAGGCCTCTTTGCTGTTGGATAAATGTTTGTTTGCTGAAGGAAATAATCTGGTAATGCCTGGTTGATGTTCACGGCTCTCAGAAGAAGGCTAGCAATCATGCAGATCAGGCGTGGGATAGAAAGAAAACACATCTCCTTCTGAATGCTAGTAAGACTACAGACTTCTACCATCCAACATAGTGGAACTTGATAAATTTTGATAAATTTAGGTTAGGTGACTGCACTAATTGTGGTTTCCTGTATTGATGTGTTAGGAAAACTGTGCTTTTACCACAGATCTTCATTGCAACTCTGTTCCCTTCGTACAAGGCAGGCAGGGAGTCAAAAACATTTCTCTTTGTTAGCCTAAAAGTGTAGTTAAAAATCTCTGGAGTCTCATTTGCTTTTTCAAAAACTGCCCGCGGCAGCTCCCCCGAGTCGGGCCGGGCCCTGGCGCGCTCCCGCCGTTAGGTGGCAGCACGAGCCCGCGGTCCAGCCGGCCCAGCGCCCGAGCCTCGGCTCCGGCCGCTGGGAAGGTGGGGATGGGCCTCCCGACACACTGCATCAAGAGTTACCATCCCTGTAGGTTTCTGTTTGCGCCTGCTGGGCGGCTTGATCGGCATCCATAGCACATTTGGTTTGCTAGATGCCTTTAGCTTGGAGTTGGCACTCCTGACTCCCAAACCTCGGGGGTTTTTTGAAGGCTTGCTCACTGTATTTGTGGTGAGCCCTGCAGAGTTCCAGGTTACCGAGGATGGTGCTTAGTGCTGTATCTCTCCTTTTCAGCCAGAGTAGCAAAAACATTGCTGCTGCTTCCCACAAAACCAATTTCTGTTCCTGCTTCTTAGAAAATACCTGTGTCTCAGGTAGTCATGTAAGCCAAATGGCATTTTTCCTTTTTGAGTTCTGCCCTGAGAGTAAATTTTTCTTTCTCTGTCTCTTTTTGCCTTCCTGCTTCTGGCTAGCAGAATGATAGGATGGCTTCCTTCTGCACCAAGGCAGTAGCAGGTCCCTCCAGACAGACAGACAGAAGAGTGGTGCAGCATTGTACCATTGTCTCTTAGGAAAAAAAGTAATCCCTAGTTATTCCAGACTGGAAATACTATCAGCTCTGTCTGTAAATGAGGATGAAACCTTACCTTTACTAAACTCAAATGCAGAGCGTGGTACTGCTGGGAGAATGTCTTTTATAATCTCCACTCTTATACTCCAGGGGTTTTTCAATATGTTTATGAACAGAGTGTCTGCTGCAAGGGGAGAAGAAGCAGGTGCTGATTCACTGTCTCTTCTTGGCCAGGTCACAAACATAAAGAAAACATTAAAAGCTACAGCCTCGTCATCGGCACAGGAGATGGAACAGCAGCTGGTAGAGCGAGAGTGCCCTCCACACACAGAACAAAGACAGCCCACAAAGAAGATGTCCAAAGTCAAAGGGCTGGTCTCCAGCCGTCACTAGAACATGCCATCTAAATGTCATTCGGTTAGGAATGGCAACAGGAGGAGCAAAAAGGGCCTGCGCCTCCTTTTTCAGTGGGTTCTGGGCCAGTCCCTTCCCGGCTGGCAAGTAAAAGCCCTGTTTGAACAGCTCCCAGTTAGCAGGACCTGGCTAAGTTACACTGTGCAGCTCCTATGAGTTTTCAGGGTGTCCCTCTTCTGGTCCTGTCAAGAGGAACTTTTAAAGAAAGGGACTAACCAAAAGGGGCAGGAAAAAAACCAAAATATCTGTGAACCGTTTTGCTCCCTCCCAGCTAGTTCATTGCTGCTTAACCTTGAGGAAGCTGCTGTACTAAATCAGATCATGGGAGAGCTTCTATAGCAAGCATCTGAATCCCAGGGTTGAAGTGTGGCTACCAAAGCCAGGCTGGGAGTGAGGAAGCCTTCAACACAGATCTTTTCATTCCCAAAGGGAGCACAGGAAGGTTTCTAGGCCAGGAACTGCTTTACATGGAAGCCTTCAGCCTTTCCACTACCCCTGTCTATTTTAAACTGGGGTGAAATTCACACTACCTCGCTCTGTGAAGATGAGTTCCAGTGCTGGGCTGTTTACTTAACTGTCTGTTTACTGCCCTTACTAAGCCCTTTAATCTCTCACAGATTTAAAGCACTGTTCTGCATCTCTGAGGCATCAGTACAATAAGGAGGAATCTGGCTGCTCTTTCACACAGACCTTGCAGGTGGTTAGGGGCATGCTAGAAACTGTTCCTCCTGAATGTGATGTGACCTCCCAGAGCTGCTTGTGAGTTGTTTCCCCCATTGATACCTTCAAAGGGTAATGCATTCGCTCTTCCTTGGATGCTGGCGACAGTGGGAGAGGAGCATGTTTGGCACCGAGGCAGGCTGGTGGCCCAGGACCCACTGGCAGGGGTCGCAGCAGCATCCCCTTGCTGAAGCAATGGACTTGACAAGTCTTTCTGAATTTTGAACACTTTCAGGTTGTATTTTCCTTCCCCTTTTTGTTGTTTTTTGTACATTGTTGTGATTCTAAAGCATTTCAGCCTTTGTTTTGTGGGGGGTTTTTTTATTTGTTACAAACTATCTTCAGGTGATTTGCATCTAGTTTGGCAAGGTGTGGGGTTTTTTTTAAGGGGGAAGCATTGAAACAGCAATTCATAAAAAAATACATTTTAGAAAAAAAATTAAAAATGCTGAATTAATATCAGAGTCTGGAGTCTTGACTTTGAGGCTGTTTTAGGCTTGTTGTCCAATGGCAGTTGTTCACTTGAGCACTTATTTGATTCTTGGTGTATGTTGATCTAAGGTCTGACTGATTTCTCTGATGTACTTTGTCAGTAGTTCATCTTTGTCCAGATTTGTGCAAAAGGATCTGGCAAAGCTGGTAGCTGAGCCCCACGTCCTGAGCCTAAACGGCTTTGATGCCTGCTTGTGGAAGGTACATAGTTGTGCTCTTAGGCCAGTCAGTCCCTTCCTTAGTGTCTAGCAGGGTGCTGCTTTGTAGTTTGGCCCCCGCATTTCACTTTTGTAAAGAGAAGCTCTGCCCCTGAGCAGGCAGGGGAGCTGTTTAAACAGAGGACTGTGACAATGCTCCAGTCCTGCAGCCAGCTGTCACCTGCCTTTGCTTGTGCAACACATGTGCCTTCCTCTTACTGCTACCAGGACTCGTCACCATCTGTGTGTTTGCAGTCCTCAGTCACAGGACTTGCTCACTTGTGAAACTACATCACTCTCCTTTTCTTCTGCAGTGCAGGCACACCAGCTTTTTAATCCGGAGAGGAAGATATAAATACCCTTTCTCTGGATAAAGTCACAGAAACTTCTGATTCTGGTCAGGTTTCTGATTCTTTATCAGTTCTCCCTCCCCCCCAGAAATGCAACAAGGATGTTAAGTGGAAAAGCCCAGAGCATCAAAGCCTTCACCAGTAACTTAAGGGAACTGTCTCCCAAGCAGTGGCAGTATTAGCTCCTGTTCAGCTTCTCCCAGTGTTCAGCTGACAGCTTCTCAGGAGGTGCAGGGGGACCTTTGTGTCCCCAAGTCTGTGTGATGGAGATGGACTGGGTCTGTTTCTGGCTTGCTGTGTGGACAGCTGCAATGTGCTGGTCATCCAGTTCCTCATTGGATTTGACTAGTGAGGAGAGGCTCTATGGTCCTCTTTACTTTCCATTTTTAATATCAGTCCTGCAAAGTGGCAGGAGGAATACAAATACCTTTGGGAATCCTTTTAGCTCCTCATCAAGCCGTGGTCTGCCAGGGAAGTAAATGTGAGTTTGGCACCCTTGATATTTATTTCTTGCCGGTTACAGGAGTCACATTAGTTTGCTGAAACTTCTTTAGTGGTTGGAAGGTTTTGAGTTTGTTTTTATGTTTTTGCTGTTCTCAAAGCCTGGCTGGGGGTGAGGATCTTATTTACACTTTGGTTCACATTGCCTTTGATCAGCAAAGCAGCAAGGGAGGAAATAGCACTTTGAATAAAGAGCTGTCCCATGTCTGATGGTGACAGAGGACAGAGAAAGGACTGGGGTGTTGGAGGGGATGGAGCTGTTTGCATGTTTGGCTTTCCTGGTGTGCCAGTGAAGGGCTTGGTGGTGCAAGAGGGGGATGTCTGCAATGAGCCCAGGCTGAGATGAGTCATTAACAAATGACATGCACAGAGTACCTGGGGGAGGCAAAGAGCTCTGCAGCAGCTGGTTAATGAATCTGGCTTGAAGGAAAGAGTTAGAAGCTATTCCAGGAATGAAGCAGAAGGCAGAGTTGTTAACAGACAAGGATGCAGGAGGTGCCTTGCTGTTTGAGAAGGACAACAGATAAAGACTGCGTTGACACCCTATGACTACAGGAAGGGCAGCAACTCAGAGCAGAGTTGTGTGAATTGTGGGCAGTTTTGAGGGGTTGCCCAGGGATCTGAACTTCTATGGGGACGAGAGGGAGGTGGAAGCAGAGGCAAATTTGATGCACTCCCATGGATTGCCTGTGCCTGCTGGACACAGCTAACACAGCTTGTCTGAGCACTGCTGGATGCTGCTCCCTGGTGCCGGGCGAGCATCCTGCCGTGCTTTGGTTTATGGCAGCGATGGGATGCTCCAGCTGCAGCTCACTCCAAGATTGCAGCAGGACAGACTTTAAGCTATTGAACTTCTGTTTGCCTTTTTTACCCAGAGGGAGGAAAGTGGATGGAAACTGCCTTCCCTCTGCTCTTCAGGGCTTTATTGTCTAGCTTTGTGTTCTGCAGCTTCACTTGTACTAGTGCTTGTTTAATATGGAATTGAGCACTGAGCTGGAAAATGGAAGAGGATCTCAGCTGATTGCAGTGCTGGTAGGCTGCCCTAGCCCTAAAGCTGTGCCTCATGCTAACAAATGTCCCTGGCATTCCTGCCGAGACTCAGTTGATACCAGCTCACATAGGCAATTCTGGAACATAATAAAACAGTGCTGATGTCAGTCTTTAACAGAAAAGAAAAAAAAGTTTTGGATTAAAATCTCTTATTTCCTTCCTCACCTCCTTAGCTAAGTTGAATGCTAACTTACTCTTGTGTTGAGAGCAGGAGGGAAAATCAGTGATGCTGATGCCCCTTCTGTCTTCAGATTTGAGACCTGTCCGGCAATCAGTCTTGTGCAGACCTGGGAAATCCCATGGATGCTTGTGGAGCTGCTCTCAGGCTTGCAGGTCTCTGTGGATCATGTAAAGGAGTAGGACCTGCAGAGCTACTCTCCAGGGTGAAGCTGGGGAAAGTGAACCTTCTGTTCCTTAGAGAAGACAGTGGTGGAAAGAAATGGCTGTTTTCCCACCAGCCCTGCAAAGTGAATTTTGCTGAACATCTTTCAGTACCTGAAAGAATGTAAAAGAATGCAGACCCCAGAGGGTGTTTTGGTTTTAGCGTTCTTATAGTATGAGGGCAAAATGCGTGTGCAAAGCAGACTTGTGCTTACTCATTGCAGGGAAGACAGAAGAAACAGTGCCCTCATAGCTGTATTAGAACATAAATCACATTGGTAAATCAGACTTTTCCTAACCTTTCACTTCTGTACTGGTTTATATGAGTTCTGCTAAGCCAGAAACCACACAAAGCCCACCCCTGCACAGCAGAACAGTCCAAACTTGTGCATTTGTGGGGCTGTTTGTGCTGGGATTGTTATTTTTGGTCTGAGCCTGTTGCAAACTGCAATGCAGAAAAACAACCTTGCTCTTTATTATTTTAAGTAATGGGGAAATGGAGAAATCTAAGAGCCTGCCCCACAAATACAATAGACCCAGATAGCCCCGTCTCGGGCACCTGGTCACAATGTTTCCTGTTGTTTTTTTCCACCCCACTAAGTCCTCTGTAACACCTGACCTAATGCAAGGGAACCAAAACCTGAGTCTGCATAGCGTATTTTTTGTAATCTGAGAGAGAGTAACCCAGGGGCATCAAGAAAGGTAAATTAATGTTTAGAGAGATCTCAATTCCTACTTGTAACCTCAACCTTGTATTCTTAATTTGGAATTTTAGCCTGACAGTCTGATTGAATTTCTCGGCAGAGTTTTTAGGAATATGTCATTGTTTCATTCTGCTCCATGATGAAGGTCCTTGTCTCTCAGGGACTGTTGACATTTTGCTGAATAGTTCCTCAAGTTTGGCCCTCTCAGAGCTCCCAGAGGTAAGTGATCGTACTCTGTAAAAGAGTCTGTGTTTACCCCCTAGCCTGGGCTGACCCTGCCTCTTAGCGTCCCCGTGGTGCTACTCCTCTCCACCTGGTCAGCCAGGCAAAGGAATGGGCAGAGCAGCTCTCTGTCCATGAATCCACAGGCACAGATATTCTTTGTGCAGTGTGTACATGCCCCACTGCAAATTGCCTGAGTGTGGTAGCTGTGACCACAGTTTTTTCTTGTTGATAAGATGTCCCTGCTGTAGTTATCGTGCATATATACACACTGGAAATTCCAGGCAGTAATGGGATGCCATAAGGTCATTTAACAGTCCTGAAATATGTATTTCCCTACAGAGCACAAAAGAATTTGTGCCAGTAGTTCTTGTTTGCTCTAATTCTAGTTAGATGAGACACACTCCCACACCTCCAGATCTGCAAAGATCCTTTGGAATATCTGTGTCATTAGGGTGTTTTTGAAATGCCCTAATCACACATAATACCTCTGTGTTTCCAGAAGAGCTGATTGTGGAGGGTAAGCAAATCCTTGCTCCATCAGGGATCAGCCTCTGTGAGTATTTGGAGTTTGTCCAGCCATAGGCTGTATTTTCATGGGTATGAGGTTTGGAAGTAGTGCTCTCTTACCCGCCATACTCTTCCCAATGATGCTGTTTATCTCACCAGTCCTCCTGTTTCACTCACTGTCTCATGATTAGCACAGTCCTAAGGCTGCTCTGTGCTGATGCAGTAACATCTCGGTGTTTCATTGTCACCTTCGCAGCTGTTAGAGAGCACCAGCTCCTTTGGGATCACCTGCCAGCTGTGATGTTGTACCTTTTACATCATGACTCTGAGATGACACCTCTCCTTGCTGGCAGACAAGCCAGGTGGGTAAGCATTGCTCCTCAGAGCAGTTCTGCATCTCAGGAGGCACAGGCTGTAGCCTGGCTTAGCGTAAAAGAAATCAAGGACAAGGACCAGTGTTGTAAATAGGGGGCAAAGCACAGAGCCGTGTCCTCTTCCAGCTCTGCTGCAGCTGCGGAGAGCAATCTTGGGCAGATCAGTTCCTCTGCAGCTGCATTTCCCAGGACAGCTTTGCTCCTGCCTGCTGACTGTGACAGGGTTTTGGTCTCCTGGCTGGGCAGAGGTTGGTTGCTGATGGAGCTGAAAATGCATGTGTGTGGTAGGGGGGAAATCATACACCTTTTAAGCTTTTCCAGAAGTTGTCTTCCTTTTAAGTAGCATACCCTTCTTTTCCCCTGATGCAGATAAGGTGGTCCATTGTGGGACTATCAGCCTGGAGTATTATGGGTAATATACCACATTAATTAAGGAGGGGGCAGGAAAAATAGCCTGTGCAGTTTTTGACAATATCAAAGGGATGCTACCTAATGATTTTCCTATTAGCTCTTTTCCCATCCTGCCAGAGTTGCTGCAGAAGTGTCATTTACAAAGGCAGTTTGCAACTCATTACCCTGGATTTTCACTGTAGTTCTGCTCCAGAGAGCGTGGGCTTTTGCTTCGTGCCCCAGCCTAATGAATTGCCTGATTTGGTTAGTGCTGCCATCCCTCCTGACAAGGTTAGTTGCTGACTGACAGGAAGGGGCCTGAATTCAATTCCCTTTTTGTTTTTAACTTATGCTTGTGTCAGGTGCAGGTCCCTCTGGAAGTTGCCCTGTGATCAATTCCCTTTGTTTTTCTGCATTCTGAGGGAAGCAGCCCATGCTTGGAGAAGTCCTGGAGTGAGTGGCAGGGGCATGTGTATTGCTGCCCCTGGCAGTCCCTTCTCCATGCCTCAAGTCCCTTTCCAGATGGAAAATTCTTTTGCTGTCCTGCTCTGAGACCCTGGGTTTCTCTTTTCTTCATTGCTTTGGGATTTGCTGTCATCTGAGCTGGGCTTTGTAACCCTTCAGCAATAAGTACCTGGGAAAAGTTGCATGAATGGTACCGGGGAAAAACATGCAATATGGGCTGGGGGAATAGAACTGGTTTTCCACACATTAGAAGGCAACAGTGTCCCTGTTGTGAGTGCTCCAAGGTCTGCTCCAGACTGTTTGGGCTTTGCCAGGCACTTGTACTACAGCACTGGAGGAAATTCTTTGTCCTTTTTCACTGGAGAGCTGTGTGCTTTTTCAGGCTGGGGGCCTATGGCTCAACTCCTGCTAGGAATTGCTCCTGGAGAGGAGAAATCAAAGCTGTTCCTATGTCATGTCACAAGTGTTCCCATTTGAAAACTGAATTGGCTACTGCTCCTTCAGCTGGTGGTGCAGGAAATGTGTAGATCCTGTGAGTGGTAATTTGACCAGAGTATGGACAGGGGACCGTGGGACTCCTGCTCCCCTCACTTCCAGGTGTGTGTACACACCTCTGCTAAAGGCCATTGTCTGAGGCTGTGGTTAAGCTGTCAGATGTCACCTCCTGAGGCTGCACCTTGCATCCAGAACTGTTGTTCTCTTATGCTGGGATGAAGCAGGGGAGTTTTCCAGGGTTGGCCATGGATCCTTTCATGGGATGTTGTGAGGATCTGACCTAGCTGGCCCAAAGGGGAGGCAGTGATGCAATATGAATTTGTTTTTGCTGCACAAGATGCCTCCTTGCCTCTTAATTAGATTTCTGTGGCCCCTCTTTCTTGCTGCCCTTGTTTTCTACTGAGCTGCTGTCAGGGAGACCCAGTTGTGGCCATTTTGGGTGATTACTGTATGCTAATGAGCCACTTGTGATTCCCATTCTTGCTTGTCCATTGAAGCAGGAAAGTGCTCATCAGTGTTCTGAGAGTGCTGCTCTCTGCCTGTCAGACCCACTGCTCTGGCTGTGCCACAGAGGGGCTGAGGTTGAGTGGATATGAGCTTTCCCAAGTGTTCCTTCACCCCTGAGTGCTGCCTTCTCTCTTGCACATCAGCTTATTGATGCACAATGGGCACAATATTTCCATCCTGCTGGGAATCCACATCCTCAGGGACAGGGTGGCTTATCCCTGGTCAGGCTAGAAGCAGCAAAGCAAGGAACCAAGCTGTTATCCTCTCCCTCTGCAGCAGGAGCTCTAGCTCTGGTTGCTCTTCTCTGCCAAGCTAATGGCCTTTTGCCATACAGCTTTGCCCATTTCCTTGGGCTTGCTCTTTCCCAGGAAGCCCAGTGGATGGGAGGGACCCGTGCTGTGGTCTGTGCTTTTTCTCTTGGACAATGCTGCCGAGGAGAAATAGGGATCCAGACTGTACATGACCCCAGGCTGTGATCTTCTATCTCCCAACCTTTTCTTAGGTTCTACCTCACATAGGTGGTCAAATTGTGTGGATTGAATTCCTGAAACTGAATCCCTGCTGCTGTGTTGAGAACGACCTCTCTAACACCAGGAGGTAGTTTTATGTCAGCTCTGGTTTGCAGCAAAAAGCCAAAACAGGAAAGGGAATTGTCCCCAGCTTGTCACTCTGTCATGGTCATTACTCTGCCTTTATGTTCAAGGACCAGGACCTGAAGCACCACCTTCTTACACCTCTGTTCAGACCTGACTGCTAGGTCTGCACAGTAAGTAATTCCTTATTGTCCCTTAGGTTTCCTGGGTAACAGTGTACAATCCCCTCGAATGGACATCTCTTTAGGAGCTCCTGATATAGCCCCTCCTTCCCTCTAGAGATGTGTGGAGCTGGAAGGGTGACCTTCACAGGTGTATTTGCCTTACAGAGCCCTGACCGTGGGTTGTTGTTCCCTATGGGAGCTGCCACTTGCCCATCCTGCCTCCCTCCCTGCCAGAGCCTTGATTTTGTTCCCTATAGGCAACATCTTAAATGGTGCACCAGCTGCTGTTCCCTGTCTAGCCGGACCCTGTGGGCACTGCGAGGTGGGTACCTGTCTCTGACGGAGGCCGTGCTCATGTGAGGTCAGAAACGTCCCCTACACTCTCCTAACCCGATGACTGAGCTTTCGGGTGTCTGGATGAATCCTCTTGTTCTGTGCACCCAGTGTTCTGTCAGAGCTGGGGTGAGTCTGGCTGGAGGTTTCTATGGTTTCCTGGTGGTTGCTAAGGAAAAGGATCGCTTTGCCTCTGGGTCTTGGTGACTTTCTTTTTGCCCTGTCCTAGGCACCAGAGTCCAGTGGAACATAATGCTCGTTGTTTCCCAGCCACTACAATGGCCAGGGTGTAATTTGTGACTCCTGTCACGGCTGGGCTGGGTGCCTGCCACTCTCTTTTTTTCTAAGGCCTCTTTGAAGAATGAGACCAAAGAGCCTTCAAGCAGGAGTTTGCATGTTTACTGCACTCCCCGCCCCCTCACTTGCTGTTTCTTTTAGAGCTTCAAGTCATTTTAATGATTTATTTCATGCACTTTACATAGCAAGAAGCTGTAGCAACAGCTGTGTCCATGAATCCTTACCAGGCAGCTCTTGGTATATTTTGGTCTGTCTACGTATTGTCCCTGGCTCAGTTAAATAAATCTCTGCTGGAGGAAGGGACTTTACAGCTTACTGGCAAAGGGCTGGTGAGTGGGAATATCAACAAGACACTTAGTGGGCCACTGGATCCTGGAACAGCAGTGCCTCCAGCACAAGGCTCTGCTCCCACCAGCGCAGCCAGGGGCCAGATCCAGCACGGGCTCTTTGTTGCTGTCAGCAGGGACAGCGTCTCCATCCAGCCCCAGTGACAGAACAGTAGTTATGGCCTGAAGCTTGGACTAGAAACGGGTAAAGCACATCTAGGACAGATGCTGCCATTGTCACACTGCTGTCAGTCCAGGCCTCGGCTGTTAACCATGGTGGGCTTGTTTCCACGGGTGCCATTGGGATCTGGGCATGGATGTGCTGCCCGAGGCCGTGTGCTCTTGCAGGGAGCTCAGCTGGGGTCTGCAGAGTCTTGCAGCGCCGGGCAGGATTCAGTCCATCAGAGCATCACAGGATTGGGCACAAGTTTACTTTTGCATATGGGATCAAAGCTTAAAATATCAGCTGGCCTTTCCCTCCCTCCTGACTTTTCTAAAACATCTGAACAATTTCTTCTTTAGCTCTGTTAAAATCAATCAATCCGACATTTAAATTGTATGTGAATTTGATAAATAAAGACAGGTTACAAAATACCACACGGAATGACTTTTTTCTTAAAGTTTGTCAACTACTTAGGACAAAAAATGTTACAATGCTTGACTTTTCATTTAGTTACATAAATAATTTTTTTATAAATATCTCTTTATAAACAATATATAAATAGCTTTACAACATAAATACATTTATGCATGACATGAATTTACAAACAGCAATGTTATACAGCTGGCTTCATCAGTCTCTTGGAAAAGCACTGTCCCTTGTCTCAGTGAGTGTTTGTATATATAATATATATAAGATAGAGAGCACTTAAAAAAATAACGAAACCAAAACAGTTGGTGCCATGACTCCTCGTACCAAAAAGAAAAACACAGCCACATCTTTTGTCCATTCCAAGGGGGTCTCTGCTTCTCTAGGTGTTGCCTGGGGGATGGCCGTGCCTGGCCATGCGTGGTAGGAAAAAGTGGACTATGGATCTATGGATTCAAAGCCCTGCAAGGAACAAGAACAAAGTGCCCATTAGTACTTGCCATGCAGCACCCCTTACCCATCCCCAGCCAGAACTCCTGCCAAAGGAACCGTGGCCTGGGGCTGGGCGATGCTGGACTCAGCAGAAGCTGTCCCTGAGCTTTTTGCTTGTGCTAGAGCAAGGAAGAAGTACACCCTTTGCTTTCTGACTGGTGTTCAGGGGAGAGGCCGAGGGAAGCTGCTGTTCCTCCTGCCTTTGTGCCTATTGGAGTTTTTTTTCTTGTTCTGATGGGTTTAGTGGGAGAGAACGGGTGCGACCTGCCTACATGGGATATGTGTGTTCCTCTTGGAGCCCTGCGCTGGTGATACTTGGCAATATTGAGGAGTCTCTAAATGGGGGAGGAGAGAAACAGCACCCATCCCTCCAGGACAGGCCACAGACCAGCACTGGCAGCCTGTAGGCACCTTTGGCTTGTGCTATTCCCGTTGCTCTGCAGAGCAGCAGGATGCTGAATCCAGTCCCCTCAGTGCACAGTTATGTTACTGCAGGGCCGGGCATGTCCCTGTGACTGGGCAGTGCTGTGCCATGGGAAGAAGAAGTGGCTGCAGTGGTAAGTGCTTCCCGAAGTGTGAGTTCATCTGTGTATGTCCTGCTGGAAGGGCCAGGCCAGAATGGTGCCTCACTGTCCCCAGCACACACAGGGAGACCGGGCAGAGGAGGCACTGCCATGTTTTTCCTAAACCCATCACTTTGGGGAAGTGACACTCCTTTGCCCTTTGGTTGCTATGCAGTGGCTGTGAAGCACTGTGGGAAGAACTCCCACCTTCCCATAACTTGCTCAGATACAAAGCTGCAGTTAACAAAGTGCTAGTTGTGGCTGTTACCGCACCTAGAAGACACCTGGGAACTTATGTATTGTTTTTCCTTAAATTAAAAGCACAGCTGAGACAGGAGCCTCACTAACTCTTCAACTGCAGGCACACAGGGGGTACCCTTCCCCAACACCTATCCATAGGTCACCTATGTGTGTCAAGCACAGGGGGCAACTGGGAACATGAGGCTGCACCAGAGCTCCTCCTGCATCCTCCCCGGAGCCTACGAGCCCAGCTCAAATTAGGGGGAATCCAGTTTGAGCTGCTATGAGGGCATCTGGTGTCTCTGACCCTTCTGCAGGGCAAGGGGGCAGGAGGGCTGGTGGATTCCGGACGGGAATGTAATAAAGCCAACTTTGGGGTCCTCCTCTTTGCCCGCCAGCAAAGCCGGGGGTTGCGAGGCTCAGCGGGATGAACACTTGCAGTCCCTACCGCTGGCATCTCGCTTTCGCAGGGTAGCGCATCTTCCGCAGCCCCCGCGGTACCGGAGCGCAGCCCCCGGGCCCCATCCCGGCCCGGCCGCGCACTCACCGCCAGGGGTCCCTCAGCATCCGAGGCCGCTCATGGCGCCGATGCGATCCAGCTTGAGCCCGAAGCAGCCCTTGCCCAGGCCCTTCTTGTGGAGGCCCTTGTGGCGGCGGCCCGGCGGGTCCTGCAGCAGCCGCGCCCAGCCCGCCCGCGGCCGCGCCTCGGCCCGCGCCTCCCGCGCCTCCCGCGGGCCCGAGCCGCCGCCGCCGCCGCTCCGCTCCTTCTCCCGCTCTTTCTCCCGCTCCGCCGCCTCGGGCGGACCCGCCGCCGCCGCCGCCGCCGCCGCCGCCGCCGCCCTGCGACCCGCGGGAGGCCTGTGGGGAGGAGAGGGTCAGAGCGCCGCCGTCCCCAGCGATCCCCAACAGTTTTGGGATCCCCCGTAAGGGATGCGCAGAGGGGTCGGTGTGTCCCCTCCGCGATGCAAACTCGCGATTGTGTCTGTGCCCGGCAGCGCAGTCCGTCACCCCGCGGCTGTGCTCAGGGCATCTTCTCCCCTCCCTAAATCTGTGCTCCCTTCCCTGGAGCCAGAGCATCCCCCTGACCCACACCATAGCGGTGTCTTCCTGCCCCGGTCGCTGCATATCCACATCGTCCCTCCAAAGGGCTGGAGGTGCGGCACCCCTCAGCTGTACTGCTGTCACTATCCTGTCGTCCCATCCCGTCCGTCCTCCCCCGCCCCCATAATCTGAAGGGACCTTTCCTTTCAGACCCCTTCGGCCACTGCATCCCTCACCAGTTTACAGACCTCTTCAGATAATGGGGAGGGGTCCTGCCCTACAGCTTCCCCTGCACCCCTGCCTCGCAGAGTGTCCCCAGCAGTGGTAGGGAGATAAGGGCTCTTCCTCCCTGCTGCTCCCTCCCCCGGTTAATGCTCTCCGTGTCCTCCCAATCCTCCAATTCTGACCCACAATTAGAGGGACACGCCTCCTTCCTTACTGTCCCCCCATCTCTCAGGCCTTCCATCTCTCTCCCTGCTCAGAGCTGCTGCCCACCAAACCCTGGAAATGTTCATCCTCATTCATTTTCCCAACAATCCCCCTGTATCAACACTTTTTCTTCAGCCTGCACCACAGTGCCTTACAGGAACACCACCACTCATATCCCACTGCTGTACCGGGACGCTCCTCAGACCGTGTCCCCGTCTCTGTGCCCAGACCTTGGGGCAGTGCCACCCAGTGTCTGTGGCCTCGGGCACATCCCTCCTCCTCAGCAACTCGGGACAACCAGGTCCCTGTGACACTCTCCTTTGGGGCGCCCTGCCCCATGGGACACGCGGGGCAGGGGCACACACGTCTGTGCCCCTGCCCGCCCTCTTTGGTCAGGACTGCCCGGAGGGCTCTGGTCTCGCACCCTGTCCCACCGTGCACCTGCTGCCCGCCCCGCTCCGGCTCTGCTCCCCCTGCCCCGTGCCCGGCACAGAGGGGTCCCCAGGGTGGCTCCGGGGAGCAGACTGCCACCCTCTCTGCCCCGATCCCGCGGGCTGCGCGGCACACCGCGTCCCACTCCACCCTCTGGTTTGGGGCTGATGTCCCCGGACGTTCGGGACAGCCTGGAGAAAAAGGGAGTCCCCCTTGCAGTCAAACAGCCCATGCGGAGAGAAGAACCCTTCTTTGCACTGAATCTGGCACCCCACAGTCACCCCACGTCTCCCCCTGTGCCGTTAGGAGTCGGAGCGGGACCGGGAGAGGAGGAAGAGCCGGAGTAAGCTCCAGCCGTACCTTCTGTGGGAGCTGAGACGCCGGCTTCGCCTCCAGCCTGACGGAGAGCAGCGCGAGTAAAAGTCCACCAGCCAGCAAGGGTGAGATCTGCATCCTGCGGGGCCGAGCAGAGGGGGTCGGGGGGCAGCGGGGAGCCGAGGGCAGCCCCAGGGAGAGGACGGGACCGGCGGGAGTCAAAGTTCAGAGCGGAGCCCCGAGGTCCCTCCTGCCGCCTGCGAAGTGCCGAGCTAGTGAACTTGGGCTGCTTTCTGCTTCATTCATTTTATAACCCAACCTGCTCGGTGATGTCATCTAAATACCCAGGTCCAACCCGGTCTCCACTCCACAATAGCAGGAATTTAAAGGGGGGGTGGGGGGGTGGGGTGGGGGTGTATCCCCTCTCCCCTGGCAGTAACAAATGACACAAGACAACCAGCTCCGGGAGCTGGAGACCCGAAAGGGAAAGCGGGGGGCATTTGGCTTGACGCCCCTGCCCTCCCCCAAACTCCCCCGGACCCCGTGCAAGCTGTCTGCCCTCGCCTTGCTGGCTGCCCCACGGCCCCTCCGCTCCCCGTACTGCCCTGCTGACCTCCCGCGGAAGAGCACGGGCCAGGCGGGGGTGGGGTGGGGGTGGTGGTCCCGGTGCGAGATTCATCCCAAAAGACAGGAATGAGCACAAAAAGCACCTTTTTTTAAGATTCCCACCCCCATCCAGGATTATACCAGAAACTGTGCCTCCCAGGTCCCTGCCTGGCAGGAGCAGGGCCACTGTCCTCCGTGACAGGGACGCTGGGGACACAAAGGCATGGAGGGGGCAGCGGTGCTTCTTGAGGGCACCTAAGTGGGTCTCTCGGCTCGGGGGGCTGACCTGCTCTCTCTGCTTTTGTGAGGATCTGGATGGTGTTCCTGGCCCTGGAGATGGGGATGTCCCCTGCAGGGCACAGTCAGTGTCACAGGGTCCCTTCTGGGGACAGGACCTCACTGGCTGACCCTCCGCTGGGCTGTGCAGCTTGGCCTCCCTCTGACCTGCTCCCAGAGCTAGAGGGTACAGGAGAAAGATGTGATCCTGGGATTAATCGCAGTGGATTGCAGGGCCTCTGAGGAGGTCCCTTGCTCTCAGCCTTCCTCTTCCCTGGCTTGCAGGGCAGGATTTGTGCCCCTGCTGCAGCTGGGGCTGGCACTGGGCAGCTCTGTAGCTCTGCTGGCTTTTTGCTGATGGAGCTGAGCACCATCCCTGGCCCTCTGTCTGGGGGGAATGCTATTATTGGCATGAGGCCAGAGGAAAGACACCCCTTTCTGTGCAGAAGCATCCAGGGCTGGATTGCATTAAGCTGATTTGCACCCCAAATCCCTCCCCTGAGACCAGGGAAACATTCCCTGCTCTTCTCCTTGTCCCTGGGGTCTGTTCCAGTCTGGTCCTTTCCTCCTGCTCTGTATCCTGGTCTTTCTGGGCTCTGCTGCTCCACAAATCTCTTGGGAGCTGCCCCTGCTGGGGGACCATAGCTCTTTGGGGGTCTGTAACATCCCTGCTCAGGAGCAGGGAGATGTTTCCTCCTCCACAGCCTGGGCTACTGGGCACGGGACACTTCAAACGAGATTGGCTTTTCAGCTCCATGTGAACGGGAGCTGGAAGGAGAAGGTCTCGGTGTTTTTTCCATTGTGCCTGCCAGGTGGAGACAACTTGGACTTTTTCGAGTGTGAAGCTGTGCTTGGGCATTTGTCTGCGTGCAGGCAGAGCGAAGTGATGGAGTCGGGATTAGAGCCGACCCCGGGTGCCAGAGAGCCGTGGTGCAGGCAAGGAGCAGAGAGAGGCCCCTTCTCTCGGGGTTCAGTCCTTGTCCTACACGAAGAGTAGCTGGAACGTGACAGGCAGCCTCTCCAGGGGCAAGGAATGGGGGGCTCTGCACACTACCCCCATCAGCAAGGCTTCTGCCCGGGAAAGGGGAGCAGCAGCTGAGCCCTGGGTCTCCACAGCCTGGGGATGTCGGGGTGCCCGAGGCCACCAACAGCCCCCACAGAATCCTGCCATCACCGTAATGGTTCTGCTGGCTCCTGCCCTGATGCTGTGGGCAGCCTGCCCCGTGGCTTCTCCCGGTGGACCCGGGTTGGGGAGGGAGATGAGACAGATGGCTGCGGAGAAATGTCACAGTGTGGGCAGGAAGGGCCACCTCGCTCGCCACCTGACCCCCTCGCACGCTGCAGTTCGTGGGGTCGGTACCGGAGCTGCCCCAGCAGCCCCTCGCCCCGGAGGATTAGAGCATCGCCACAAATGCCACAACGCGAGAGGTCTCAGCCAGTGCCTGCCCGCAGGAGGCTCGTCCCTGCCCTCGGCTCTCACTAGCGTGGTTTTCATTAGTGTGTTTTCTTTGTCACACTGTGCAGAGCCTCGGGTTTGAGGGGGGGAGAGGGAGGGCTGTGCTTTATAAATCCAATTAGTCTTGTTATTCAAATTACTCTGCCGAAGTCAGAGCCGGGCGCACACAAAGCCTTAACTCAAACCAGATCGGATCCGCTGGGGTGGCAAAAGCTCAGAGCAGGAAGCGGAGGTGTGCAGGAAGGGGTTAAGAGTGTGACACCCTTTTGGTTGGTGGGGTGGGGGCCTGAAAGCTTTAACCCTTAAAGGGATGGGCCTTCAACAGTGCACAGCCCTGTGGGATCATCACCCAGGATGAGAACCCAGGGCATGTGTGGAAAATGAGAAGTGGAGAGACAGGGCTGGGCTCACAGGGGTCTTCCCCAGGCACTGGAGAGCAAAGATGATCCTGCACAGCTGCACAAGGAGAGATGGAGACCTGTGGGGTGGGCTGGAAGAGGTGACACCCCTCCCCATTGCACCCAAGGGCCCAAAGAGAGCCAGGAGGAGAGAGGCACCAGGGCTGGCCTGTCTCTGAGAAATACCAGTGTTGAACCTGGATTATGGGGAATGGGCTGCTGCGGGGATAAAAATGGGGGGATGCTGCTGAATCTTGGTGCAGTAGGGTGAGCCCTGAGTATGGGGACTTTTGGTGTGTAGGGAGTGGGGAAGGGAGCAGCGACTGTTTTGTGTGTGTGTGAGGGCACACATGTTCCCCACCTGAGGACGGAGAGGGATTCATCAAAGTGTGACCAGTGCCAGCATGGTCTGGAGAGTGGGAGGAGATGGGTCATGGGGATATGTGTGAGAGCAGCATGGAGTGTTCTGGCCCCATCACAAGGAAGGGGAAAGCAATGCCTATGGGTGAGGCTGCATCCTGCTGGGCAGCAGTGGGGCCCTGGCTCTCCTGGCTGAAATTAGGAGCCAGGTTCTAGGAACCTTCCAGAGGATGATGTCAAGAAGGTTCACAGGATAGAAAAGTGGACTCGAGTCTGAAGTAAGCTGCTTCTGTAACAGTGAACAACTGGTGATTCATCTCCTTTTTCTTCAACGCATTCATCCTTAGGGAGCATGTTTCTTACTGATTTGGGAAATCACTGGCCTTGGGCCAGGAGAACATTTCCTGACCAAGAGATGGATAACCCTAGGATGAGGATTTTCAGCTGATGCCATGTGGAAGCCAATCATCCCTTTGCAAAAAGAGACATCAGAGGGCTGAGTGCATGTGACGGTGATGCCCGAGTGGCTGACATTTTCCCATAACCAGCGGCCAAACCAAGGAGTTATTGGTTAAGAACCATCCCAGATGGTGGGATGGAGGAGGTACAAAGATGGAGCAGCTATAAGGATAAGGGAGATACTTGCCCTCCAGCACAGCCACCAACTACCAGTCCCCAGGAATATGATGTGTGCTATGTTCACCAAGAGAATGTCACCAAGGGTTCAATGTGCCACAACAGGAGTTTTTTACAGTTGGTTTTCTCTTTTCTTTACAGGTTTTAGAATACCTCTCTAGGGGTCTGATGATAGCCAGCTCAAGGAGAAGCAGTTAGAAGAGAGATTTCAATTTTGATTACTGGGATAGATGAGCAGTCTCTGGTGTATGCAGGGGACTAACTATCTGGTCCCCTGGCATCTCATGTCCTATCTGGCATCTCAGACCTGGCCCCTACTAGCTCCAGCATCCACCAGGCTGTCATGGGGATGGGGTGGCTCCACACACTGGTGTGTGATGCTCCTGGGGTGCTGTCTGAAACACTGATGGAGATTTTGGCCTGTTTGAACATCTCCGGCATTTGTTTTGAATGCTGCTGCTGAATGAGGCATTACATGAAACACTGCATGATTTTGCATTTTCCCCTGTCTCTTTTGGGTCTGGAAGAGGGCTCTGTCTGAGGATACAGGCATGGCCAATAACCCCTCTTCCCAAACTGGGTCAGTGATGGGGAGACACCCCACAGAGCTGCCCTGATGTGGCAGGCAAGAATGAAGCTGCATGTGCTGCAAGGGTTAGAGACCAAGAGGGCTTCTCTGTCCCCTCCCAAAACTTCCCAGAGTGGCAAAGCTGAGGAGAAGAGGACAAGCCCCAGGCAGAGACTCACAGGTCTTTGCTAGTGAAGTGCTGATATCCTGACAACCACAGTGTGTTTTCCCCCCAGGGCTTTGCCTTTTGGGATTTGCCATTTCTCCTGAGCTTCCTAGAATGCTACAGTCTCCTCCTGACATTCTGGGTGTTTTTCTCAGGGCTAGAATGGGATATCTGTGCTCCAGAGCTGGGATGCCTCACTGCTCTGGTGGGAGCAGGAACACAATGTTTCAGGCTTTTGCTGGATGTCAATAAAATGAAGCAATTCTAACGCACGGGTGACTCCACACCACGAGCCTCCCTCTGCATCAGTCCTTGGAGGATATGAATTGCACTGCCTCCAGCTCCCGGCAGCCTCCCTCTGCAGCTGATGTAGGGCAGGTTGTTGGGATTTTCCAAGCTAAATACCATAGTTATCTTTGTCCTCCTTTTTTCAGATGCCTTTCCCCAGAAATGGGGGGTCTGGCAGTGTTTCACCCACAGCTTCAGGGTCCCAACATCATTCCATGCTTGTTGGTTTTGGCACTGAACATCCCTTTGGGAATAGGAACTGCTCAAAGGAATGATGGCCCAGAAAGGCCACAGGATGAATTACTGATATCACATTTGTCCCTGCAGGCAGCAGGCTGTGCAGGTCCTGAGAGCGGATCCAACAGGCCTGTGGGGATGGATCCCCTGTATCCAGGGAATCTCCATCACAGTGGTGGAGCCAGATGCCACCACTGCCTCAGGGAGACGGATATCTGTGGCCTCCTGTGCTACGTGCACACCCAGGGCTGGCGAGCAGGTCCTCACTAGCCCCACGCTCTGGCAGCAGCACATGTCCCAGCTTGGCAGGAGCCTCTTCCACCTGGTTTGGCAGAGCAAACCCCTGTCATCCTCGAGAAAGCCATCAGCAACAGCTCCCTTGCAGTCCCCTGGCCAGACACAAACACCCTCCAGCTCCTCTGAACTGGCTTCCTGGGAACCCACTCCAGGTGGTGGGAAGTCCCTTTTGGCATTGATTTTTCAACGCAAGAGTTTTGGACTTCCTGAGTCTCTTCCTGGAGCCCCTGGGTGTGGGAAACCCCAGGGGAGTGTTGGGATGCAGAGAGCCAAACATGTGCTGGTCTTGGCAGTGCTGGTGGTCAAGCCTTTGGCTTCCTAAAAGGAAGTGATCCCACTGGAGCCAAGTTTGGATTTTTTACCTTTTTTTTTTTTTTTTTTTTTACCTTTTTTTTTTTTTTTGGGGAGGGAGTTTGTACAAGTGCCAGTTGAGGAGCACTGAATGACCCTGGCTGGGGCAAGGGGACTGGCATTGGAAGAGGAAGATTTCAGCACCATGAACGGTGGGGCAGCCTTGTGGAGACCATAAGGGTCTGGCTGGGTTTGGCCATGCCTGGGAACAGTTGAGGTGGCTGCTCCTGAGGCCAGGGAGCGCTGCCGGCTGCAGGGGGTCACGGTGGCCCCGCTGCCACCCCACGGCAGACGCTGTGGACGTGCAGGGCTCCACAGCCCTAACCTTTAGCAACCAGACAGAATAACAATGCTGGCCTGCTGGGGCATAATGGCCGGTGTTTGCTTGAGATACAAAGGCACAGAGCTTTCACATGAGGTAATACTGATAAGGGACGCTCTCATTCCGTGCCCCGCCTGCCAGGCGCAGCGGGGCCGCAGCAGCCCCTGCCCGCCTTCGCTGAGCTGCTGGGACGTGCCCACCCAGCCTTCGGCCACGGCCCCCACTGCAGCACTGCCCCCTCGCCCTCGGCGTGCTGTCCCCGCTCATCGCCCATCTCCAAAGTGTTCCCCAGGGCTGGAGATGAGGGCTTGGGGGGTGAGTCCCTACCCCTGGGACTGCGTAGCAGCATGGTTCCTTAGTTCCTGCCTTTCTGGAAACTATCTTTTCCACCTCCCTGGGAGCATTAGACGGGGTTTGAACTCACTGCACATTCCTTGCCCCGTGTGTCCTGACCCCCTCTGTGCCCCAGCCCTGCTGGTCTTGGCAGTGCTGATGGTACTGCCCACAAGCTCAGTAAGTGCAGGGCAGCTCCTTTCCCAAGTTTCATGATGTGACCTGTGGAGGTTTGGTGTCATCCATAGCCAGTTTGAGCACCTTTGGGAGGCTCAGTCCTGACACTGGAAGGTCTTTCACACTGAAAACTGAGGGATATATTATAAAAGAGATTTGACCATTACAACAGGCAGAACTACGGAGGAAGAGACTTAAAGGTACCCAAAATCCATGTGGCCTCAATTAAATCAGTTGTAAGGCAGTAACCCTGCTCCTATCCTGGCTTCTCACCTCCTTCCTCCACTGCCTCCTTCACCTGCCTCTTGTCTGCCTGTCCCCCTCTTAGATGTGGTCTAGTTCTTTTTTCCTTGACTGGACAAACAAAGCCAAGCCAGACCTTGCCCCTGCCTGGGGTGAGTTGCAGACGTTCCTCCAGGCAATGAGGGAGATGGGAACCCATCAGTCCTGATCTGGGGTGGCATGTTTCCCAACCAGAGGTATGGAGGGCTCAGGAGAAGACTGGAGAAGCTGAAGGACGGGTGGGACAAGACCACGTGTTGTGACACAGCAGATGGTATCTACTGTGGAAAGAGATGGTTTTTAGCTTATTTATGGTAATAAATCTGTCACGCTCCCCTTCATCCTCCCTGAGCATGGCTTATGTCCTCTGGCCAAGTGCCCAGATGACTCCCAGTGCCTGAGAGATGTCAAAAGGAGACACAGGCTTAATGCTGGGTGCTGCTGCTGTAATCAAGACATTTCCAAGAGTGCTCAGAGGCTCCAGAGCAAACTCGCAGCCCTGCTTTGCCTTCAAGCACATCCTTGTGCCATGTGTGTCTCTCCTGCGGACAACAGCAGGGAGGCAGAGGCAGAGCACCCTGCTGTCCTCCATTCCCCTGCCATGGTCTGCAGCCCGAAATATTGTGAGGGGTGACATTTGGGTTTGCAGGGGTGGCATTTCCATGTGCAGCATCAGTTGATGCCGGGTGGGCTGCGGGAAGAAGATGGAAGTGTCAGAGCAACTGTTCTGCTCCCATCCAGGGTTCCCCTTGTTGAGTCATCTCGGGGTGGCTCCAGCCCCTTGGCCAGTCACTCCTGATTAACACTGATGAAAATGAGTGCCGGGCGGGCCCTCACTGCTCACTGAAACCACAGGCAGAGGAGCCAAAGCCTTCGTAAGCAGGGAGCTCCCGGCCAAGGAGCCATGTGGTGCTCTCACCTCGGCCGAGGTGCCACAACACGTTCCAGCCTCCAAGTCGGGAAGCAGCTACCAGTTACTGCCCGGGGAAGACGGTGAGATAATCCTGTGGGAAAGCAAGCCAGGGCACCGGGCTGGGCTTGCTGCTACAGGACCCCAGGAAATGAGAGTGCAGGGGAAAAATCTGCTCAGGGACCTTTCCCTTTTAGAAAGCCCATGAGATGCCATGGAGGGTCATGGAAGCAGCAGTGAGGCAATGGCTCCTTTCTGTTCAGCAGCCACGAGGATGGTGTGGATGGAAGATGGAGCCAAAGGTGAGACTGAAGCAGTCCAGCCCTTCCCTGGGAGGGATTGTGTTTGAGATCCTGCATGAGGCACCATCTTGCAGTGATGTTTGCATGTGACCTCTTCCAAAGGGTGTGAAGGATGGGCATGTAGCTGGTCCCAGCCACTCAGAATCTTCCATGTGCCCACAGGGCACTGGGATGGAGACACAGATTTGCTGTAACTCTCATTCATCTGAGCCAGTGATGGGGTAGAAACACAGGCTCTGTCCCACGGAGCAGACAAGATTCACAAATCCCTGGCTGCTGCTAGAAGAGCAGGGCTGAGAAATGCTCTGCAGACCTGCTGGAGTTCACGGCCCCTTGTGCACCAGGGCCCCAGCTGGAGGCAGGAGGTGAGGGTGACAGAGGTATCCATCCTTCTCACCACACCTGATATCCCTGCAAGCCACTGGCCCCAGTGCCAGCAGTGGCACCACCAAACACCAAATCCTCCCTGCTTCCTCTCCTGTCTGTGCAAGGACCAGGGCACACTGAAGCCACTGCTGCTGGTGGCACCACCCAGTGCAGAGGGTATCCTGACCAAGCTCCCAGCTTGGCTTCATCCTCACTGGAGTGAAGAAGAGCAGAGACACAGCGTGACTCAGCAACACAGAGAGAAGCTGCTGCTCCCACCTGGCTGGCACAGGGAAGGGGACAGTGGGGCTTCAGGCCCTGGGTCCCCCTGCCCCATCCCTGCTGTCCTCCATGCAGCAAGGGCAGCCTGAATGGATGCACGAGTCAGCCCTGAGCAGCTGGGGATGTGCCACCACCCTGCCTTCACAGAGCAAGTGCCAACTACCTTGCTTTATCAGCAGCCAGGAGAGCAGGAGGAAGCAGAGGGGCACACACCTTCCCTCTGACAGGGTGATCCCATGTGGCCATGCTACCCATGGGGCCAGATCCAGCAGAAACAGTCTCTCCCCTCTGTCTTTGGGTCCTGTGGGAGCAACTGCTGTGTGATTGGGGGTTCTGTTCAAACAGAGGATGGCTGCTCTCTTCCTCTTGGCCAGCAAGGAGCAACTCACTGCCTCCCAGCCATGCCAGGGCAGAGCTGAGTCCTCACTTTCCTCCTTGAGGTGGCCAGAGCTGCCAGGGTGGGGCAGCTGATGAGCTGGAGTCAGTGCCAGTGGTTCGTGGGCAGAGGCTGCTGGCTCTGCATGGTTTGTGTGAATGAGACACTGCCTGTGCTGGTGGCGTCCTGGCACTGGGGCGGATGTGACTGTCCTTGTGCAGGCAGGTCTGTGCTTGCTGCCCTTGGTCCACAGGAAAAGCCTGGTACTTTCTCAGGGCAGCTCCCTCAACCCACCCGAGGGCTGGAGTGGTCTGGGCTTGCCACAGCCTTGTGGGAGCTGAGCAGCGCTGGCAGTGGGAATGGCTGAGGGGCCAGGTTGTGTTTGGGAGACACAGGTGATGCTGCACCCTGAGCAGATGTGGCCTCATGGCCTTTAGAGGTGACTGATTGCAGGCAATGTGGACACTGGTCTGCAGGATGCAGGATGAAGAACAAGGACCATGTGTTGTCCCTGAAAATCAGCCTTCTGATTTGTTTTAGTATAGTGGAGTCAGTTCTCATGAATTGTAAGATAAACAAGGATCATGTTTGCATTCCTTTATAAAAAATATCACCTGATGGACTTCTCAAGTGACCAGTGAAGATGGAGAGGTGGTAACTTCTCTGTCCAATCTCTGGTCACTGTCCAGAAACTTATATATACGAAGTCAACAATAAACTAGAGACTCCCTTTCTTCTTCTCTACCTGAACACCTGTTGTGTGTGTTGCTGTGTGTTTCTATCTGCGTCACAGTAACAACCATAGGGTCGGAGTCTTCCCCATCCTCAGTGAAGGGGCAGCATGGGTGCCTCCTCAGCTGTTCCTGCCAAAATGGAGACTAAACAGAGCCTTTCTCCATCAGAACCCTGCCTGGAGACACCAGTTCAGGGCCCTTTGGATCCTTCCTACAACTGCTGAGGGGATTCTCCAGGAAGACAACTCAAATGGGGTTGACTGGGGATGCCATGAGGACAATATTTTGCTCTCCAGATTTTCTTCTTGTTGAAATTCTTTGGCAAACACAGCCCGAGTTTGCAGGTAACACCAGGGTGACCAAACCACATACTCTCAGTCAGCCAGAGCCTGGGTCTGACTCTACTGTAAAGCCTTGTGAGAGGTCACAGAAAGAAGAGGTAATAAAAGTGCCAGCTCTTGACTCTGGTCTCATGCTTTAATGCCACCCTCTGATCCACAGGCTCCAATTTATCCTGGAGGAAGTCAGGCCACTGCTGCTCAGCACCAAGGGCTGGTCACTCCTCGGGTGCTGTTGTGTGGGTGAGCAGGGGATCAGCAGGGTTGCCTGCTGCCCAACTTGAGTGCCAGGGGAGCTGGAAGAGCTCTGGGAACAGGATCCCAAAGAGCTCCAGGAACAGGATCCTGGAGCCTGCTCTTCTCTGCAGTGCAGGTGAGGCCGTGTAGGTGCTGAAGGTGGTTTCCCTACGGGGCTTTTGGAGGTACAGGTGCTTGCAAAGCTGTGAGTTTCCTCGGGGACAGCAGCAGACTCAGATCTTTAGAATATTAGATCAGCTAACCTGCGCTTTTTTCACTGATCGAGCTACAGATTTGGCTGAAGCTGGAGTGCTGGCCTTAAGCTGGAGCAACCCATCCCAGGAGGCTCCGCTGGCCCCGGCTGGAAGCAGGTGGTTGCCAGAAAGCCCCAGGGATCCCGGTGGCTGCAAACCTGGCGGGCTGGGGACAGTCCGGGCTGGGCGGCAGCACCTCCTGCACCCCGCGATGCCCCAGCTCTGCCCGCGGTGGGCTTCCCCCTCACACGCTGTGCCTGGCCGAGAGGAGCCCGAGGCTGCCTAGAGGCTCCCCTTTTCCCGGAGACCCTGGGGCCCTCCCTCCAGCGCAGGGACGGGGCTGCGACAGCCGAGCCCCACCGCGGAGCTCCCCGCCCGCCCTGCCGCTTCGCGCTGAGCCCTTCTGGGCCCTGCCGCGGCCCGTAGGCGCCGCTGCCCCGGAAGCGGACGGGGCGCTGGGACATTCAAACGGAGCGGAGCGGCCGCGGCGCCGGTGAGCGGAGCGGGGGTCGGGAGCGGGGCCGGGCCAGGGACCGCGGCCGGGCAGGGGAGAGGAGAGGGGGCAGCGGAGCCCGGTCCGGCGGCGCTCAGCCCCGGTCAGCCCCCGTGGCAGAACCGCCGCGACCGGGCCCCGCCGTTCGCTGTCCTGTCCGGCCGCTCCGGGCCCGGCAGCAGCGCGCTGGCGGCCCGGGCCGCGCTCCCGAGGGCCGAGGACGCCTGGCCGGAGGGGCGGCGGGCGAGGGGCTGCTCCTGGTGCCGAGGGTGCGGGGCTTCTGTGCCGCTGGAGCTGGAGCGTTGGCTGGAGAGTTGGACCCCGCGGGGGGCGTGTGATGGAGGCCCGTGGTGATGCTCAGAACCAGCCAGGTGACAACAAAAGGGGCCCTTTCCATCCTGGGCCAAGATCAGCGAGTGTCCTCCCTCTGCGCGTCCATCCTGGCATTTCGCTCGTCCTCATCACCGTGCCCAGGCAGGCCTGATATACCTGTACCCACCTCTGCCTTCTCTCCGCTGTCTTGGGAATATTTCAATTCCTGGTAGCCCGCAGAAGACTAGTAATGAAACTGTAATGCGTAGGGGCTTGTATCTTTTTCAGTGATGCAGTTGCTGACTGCTCACGTGGTTAAAGTTGTAGAAATTGTAGTGAAGGCAAGCTGTGAATGTTTGTTCTTTACTGGTAAATAAAGATGACAAATTCCTGTCTCCTGGAACCAAACCGTTGTTTGGAAAGTAGTCTCACTGGCTTTTATAAATGTTATCTGCTTCTGTTGCACTGGCAACAGGAGGAGGTGACGTTAAAAGAAAGTTCGTGTAGACCTACCCGTGTGTGTTTTGTAATAGCTCGGTAGCAGGTCAGTCATTTAGAAGAGTTTAGCTATTGGCCAGCACCAATGGAAAATCTTAGGAAAGAGAATCGCAAACCACATAAAGAATTTTTCCTATTTGTTCAGGGATTTTTAATTTTTGCTTTGCATTGTGAAGCCTGCTCACATCCGTGCTCAATTATTGAAGTAAATCCCGGTGCAGTGCGCGTTGTTTCTCCAAAGGGCCGGAGCAGGCACGCTGAGGAGCAGCTGGCTCTGCAGCCCTTGTCCCTGCTGCATGATGCCCCGTTCTCAGGCAGGGTGTGCCTGCAGGAGACTGCCCGGGTGCTTATCCTCTGTGCAGCAGCAGTGAAAGCGGGGAGAGGGCTGAGTAAGGACAAAGAAAAATTCCAAGCATGGTGGGATAAGGGTAGAGAATATAAATTTCACTTCTGCTGACCTCTGTATTCTGTCCTGCCAACAATCCTGTGCTTAGAGAAGGGAAGGGAGAGGTTTAGCCGGCAGTATCCTTTATTTAAATTTAAAGTCCAGTGCCCCGTGGTTCTGGGATAGCAGAGATGACAGTGAGTCCTGAAATTCTCCATGTACCAGCTCTGGTGAAACTGTTCAGCCCCAATCTTGTCCTGAAGTGAAAAAGAGTCATTTTTATGAAAACAGGCAGAAGCCAGCAGTTGCACTGGGCTCTATTATCAAGAAATTCTAATATTCTTCTTTGATTTTACATACAGAAAAAATCATTACTATGTCCTGTCTATACCTATAATTTACATCAAAGTAGCTGAGTATAGTTTAGTAGATTGTTTTGCTCCGATAGCTTAAAAGCTAAAGCGCCTGAAAAAGGATTGAAAGATGCTTGATCTGCTTAAGTTTCATAGTCATGCAGCAAAGGTGGAGATTTGATACCATCTACAGAAACTGGTGCTGGATGGAGCTGTAGGCAATGTGTCTCAGTCAGTAAGAATTAGGAGCTCTTGCAAGATAATAATTATTTTACTTCTCTTGCACTGGGAGGCAGTTCATGGCTAAAAAGACAAGCTGAAATGGGTAGTCTTGGTGTTTGAAAGAGCTGTCCTGTAAAATGGAGAAGTGTCAGTCACTGTGGGAGGGAGGTGACAGGCAGTTTTTGCTTTTGACAGCAACAGTGAAGCACTTCAGTAAGGATGCAGTTGTTTTTGAGGACACCAGGATGGACATGACAAGATTTTGCTTCTGATAACAACTAAACTTATGCTTCTGGTACAGTCTGTCAGTTGCTACTTTAATTTTCCTGACTTTTTCAAAAGCAAGGAAGAGCATATTAAAGGAATTCTGTGCATTTGGGGTGGGACAAAATCTCTGGTTTATGTGGTGTGTGGGCAGGTGCAGCTTATTGGCTGTGGTCACGCCTAGGTTATGGCCAGGGATTTAGTGCAGGGCAGACGTTGAGTACTTTGTGAAACCCCTTCCCCACACTGCAGTGATTTACAAACCCAGAATGCCTATTCTACAAAAATTTTACATTTTTGTATCTTTTTGTTGTAATTAATTATTTAAAACTTTGTTTCAGGAAAATAAACCATTTTTCCTCTGTGTCTGTCTATAACTCTGTGAAGTTTGGGCCTTTTGCTGCACTATGGATCAGCTGGGGCGTGTGAGAAGTCCAGCTTGTGCCCAAGGTGCCAAGGAGGGGCTGGGCAGGGCGCCCGCCCCCCGAAGAACGCGTACACCAGGCTCGTGCAGAAGCACCACAGCGGCCGCTTCCAGTCCTACCTGAACCACATTGCACAGAAGATGCAGCTGGAGGAAGGCTTCTCCAATGACCCCAGCTTGGATCTGGACCTGCCTCTGAGGAGAGGCCTGGCGAAGGCTAATCCAGCCAGGAATGGGATAAACATGCACAGTTATTCTCCAGTCAGAACATCTCACCTGGAACAGCCCCTGCCTGGCTTTGAGAATGATAAACCCCAAAGTGCTCTGAACAGATGTCCTCTTAAAAAAAATGCCATCGTTAGTCCAGAGGGAGACTTGGAGGTGGAAGAAGACTATTATGTGTATCAGCATGGAGCTGCAACTGGCTTGTTAAATGTGAGCGACACCCTTGGTGGGAGAGCATCACACAGCCTGAGACACCGAGGGGCTCTGCAGAAATCTTCTGGTTCTGATGAGAGGGAGGAGGAGGACATGTGGAGGAGAAAACATAAGAAACGAGGCAGATGTCCTGCCAACACTGATACAGCAGCTGGACACTTGTTGACTGAACAGTTCGGTGAGGATGTGCTGGCAATGAATGCCAGAAAAAACAGTCACTTGTCTCCAGGTCAAGTCCAAGGTGAGTTCACTCTAATGAACTGTTTGGTCCATTTGCTACAATTACTGTGGAATTGAATGCAATGTGTTAGTCATGAGTGAGTTAACAGGAGCCAGTCCTGCTCTGTCCAAGTTAGTCAGCCCTTGGTTACCTGTGGGTGGCTTTGTCCTGGTTTACAAGTAAGCCATGTGGCATGTGCAGATGCCTTTATGTGGAGCCAACTCGGTGCTGGCAGGACCTAATTCCCTGGCCTAAACACTGACTGTGGCTGTGCTGCTTCCAGGATCAGCTCAGGTCTAGAAGAGCCCAATTTCTGTGGTGTAGAGTTCACATTAATAAGACCACTGGATCTGAGCTGACTCAGGGCACAGTCATGCTTTTCTTTGCATTGCTTCTTTGAATCTGGAGTGCTGGTTTGCTTTTGGTCCAGGTAAATCCAATATTCAGGGGCTAAGATGTCTGTGTAAGCCAATTCCTGATAGAGAGTGTTGACTCCAGGAAATTTTGCTCTTGGTAACAAAGAGACCACATTCTGCAGTACTAAAACGAATGTGCCTCTTAAATGTGATGTTAAAGGCAAAAAGCCTACTTAGGGACATAAGTAAAATTTTTATTAAAAGAACTTCTGAACCCAGCATGAACAAAAGAACCAAAATCAGACAGTTTAAATTTCATTTCTCAGTGAATTGGGTTAAAACTTTCTGTGAATGTTATTTATGCTGAAATACTTTGATAGCCTGATCTTACGAGCTACTACTGAAGGAACTCATAAATGCCACCATGTGAAATTCTCTGTAACAGGTAGAAAAGAGATCGATTTCTCAGCTGGGTAAGATCAGCCAGCCTATCACAACTCTTGAATTGAAAATCAAATAACTGTTTAGCTAAAGTTCTAAGACTCAAGAGGGGCAAGTATTATGCTTTTTTTTTTTTTGGGTTCTTTTTGAGATTGTGGCAATACATAATGTGCTAAAGTTGGTAAACTTCCTTGAGTTCTTGCAAGGCTGATCATAGGAAGAGTTTTCATGCAGATTATGGTAATATTTGTTGATGAGATTGATTTTTGGGAGGACTTTTTTTACATGGTTCATTGTAACACTATTTGTTGTGCTAGTCTGTCATAATAGACTTCACTTCCTTCAGCTTTTGAAGCGTAGGAAGAGCACATGACAAATGTAGAGTCTCAAAGGCATACAGTTTATGTCCAGGAAAATTACAGGTGCCTACATGGATAAAATAAAAATAGCCTGGCTTTCAAAAGCCAACATCCCCAGTGGCCTCTTGCCCTGGTTGGAAATGGGCTTGCACAAACCCTTTAAAAACTGGTTGTTTGTTTAGTGTAAACACCTAAACCAGAACATGTTGACTCTCTTGTTTGACTTCCCAGGTGGAAAACTCACACTGTGGGGAAGATTATTGGAAAGTTGTTTGCTCAGCAGTGACACCTTTCCTCTTCTTCCCCCTGCATGCCTCCCTAGCCACCCTCCTGTGTAGCTGCCACTGGTTACCCTCCAGAACGCTTGCAGGGATGTGAAAAATGTTTCTTGGGGAGGGGAGAAATAGGAAAAAAAACGTTTCCGAGAAATGTCTTTTCTGCTGTTCAGTCTGACTGTATTTTAGGACTCTTGTTTAAGTGAAATGAAGATTTTGCAGTAGGCAGGTGCTTAGGTATAAGAACTCACACATCACAGTATCAGATTAATATTTTCTCACTTCAAAGCTTGTATTTCTCTCTTGATGCTGATATAAGTCATATTATTTTGCATAGGCAGGTGTCTGGTTTGATCAGTTTAAATCAAGGCTTGTGAAGCTGTGATGGCAAGAATTGCTTCTGCCATAGCAGCGAGGCATATCATCTTTTCAGGAGTGACATTTCCTCACAAATTAGCTCTCTTCAGACTGTTGTAGGCTTTTCAAAAGTCTCTTTGAGCTAATCTCAAAGGCAGGCATCTCTCTTTATACCATTTCATTTCATTGTCTTCTTCTTAACAGCTCTTCAGCTCAGGCTTAACCATGGTTTGGTTTGCAATGACCCTGAAACTCACAGAACTAATAGTGAAGGCAGGTAGAGTGATCTGTGAAAACCCTTCGAGTGCCCTGGGGTAGGCTGGATGCAGCAAGGGACTGGTCTCTGTTAATGTCCTTCCAGTGGCAGAGTGATTGCTCTGGTCTTTGACGAAAGCAGAGTGGTTTATGAAGCCCCAAGCAGGTACCTCTGAGCCCTGGAGCTCAGTTCTGTTGTGTTCCTGTCCGGAGTTCCATATAGAAACTGCTTTTCCTAGCTATTGGAGACTTTGCAGTTGAGAGAGCTAAGTGTGAATAGAACTTCATTCTGCCTTGTGTGAAACGTGACACAGTCATTAAACTGCATGTTGGATTCACTCTGTGGCATCAGCACTCTTGAATTTGGGAAGACAAAGCTCTAGATAGAGGAATCCCACAGATTATCACTCCCTTCTGTGCAGTTTTAGCCTCTGTGAGGAGAATTGCTGTAAAGCCTCCTGTTCTGAAGTTTCTTCCCAAACAAAACCAAATAAAGCAGATAAAATAATCCTAAAATGTCACTTTAAGTTGTGACGCTTAGAGTTTTTTTAATCTAATACAATTTTCCTCCCGGTATTTCCCTTTAAGTCTCCAATGCTGTAGATTCTTTGTGTGCTAAAATTTGGTTAAACTTCCTTAACAGAAAATTATCAAGTCCCTTGGGTTGTTTTCTGGTTTTGATCAAAGGCTCTTAGGGTTTTTCCATTTCAATCATAGTTAGTAATCAAAATCTTTTTTCAGTCTGACTGAAGTTGCTGTCATAAAAGGGCTTAAAACCTCCTTTTTCTTGAGGACAGAAGTACTGACTCATGTCTGTCACATGTTAGGAGTTGAGATTTGCATGGCTGCTATGTGGAACTTCAATATTTGTGATGCTTTGCTTTGTCAATAAGTAGTTTAGAACTACTGTGTTTTATTTGGAACAGCAAGATTTCAGTTGCATTTTGAGGACATGCTCTTGCTAGCCTGTTTTTTGAGGGGGAATTGCTGTTTGATAGCACATTCCCAGGTCTGCTGGAAAGCCTGGAAATTGGACATCTTTAAAAAAGGACTGTCCTCCTAATGTGGAATACCATCTCCCAGCCACACTTGATGTCAGAGGATCTTGGGAGCTAGAGTACCTGGGAGTGGGGTGGCTTTGTTGATGTTGAAACTTGGGTGGAGCAGGATGCTGGTCAAGACTGATTGTCTGAAATAGGTTCAGATTTTGCAGGGCTGGTTATACTGTCTCAGTCTGTATCTGCAGACAGCTTCCTTGGGAAGAACAGTCAGCTTCCCTAAACTCATAGGTTTATGATGTGATGGAGGTATCTTGCCCATCTGTTAGGGTCAGCATGCCCCTGAGTAGAAGCAGACAATTCCTGGGTAACAACATGCCACATCTGAAACACTGGAAGATTTCCATAGCCCTTTCTGATTTATCGTCTGTCTGACACTTAGCATCTATTTGCCCGGCCTGTGGTACTGAACCAACTTGGGCAGCTTCCACGGAGGAGTGGTGCTGGCAAGCAGGCTGGTGTTTAGCATCAGAGCTTTAAAAACAATTGTTTCTGTTGGATGGTGGTGTTGTGCTTGTGGCTGCAATCCTGACATTTAAAAGGTTCAGAATAGGTAAAGGAAATATCTTGGATTGGCTTTCCTGTGTGTTTGATGGGCACAGTTGCTCAAGAAATATCAGCCTTAATAAGATGGCAAAATCTCAGGTATTTTGTCTTCCCATTGTACACTACAGTATAATTGTGTGTTTGTCTTTGTTTCCCTGGGGGAACTTTGGAGGAAGAACCACAGCTTCTGCTTTTCCTTTCTTGTAATGCTAATTTGGGATAATGATACTTTTTAGTGGTGAGTCTTCCAATTCTTGTGTGGTGAAATTCAGTTCTGAAGAATGCTGTTATCTCCCTATCTGGCACCAGTAAACATGAGCCAGCAATCTACTAAAGGCCACAGAATAAGCTCAATAAATGGAGAATGTTGGTTGCTGTGGAAATCTTTAAAATGTAGCTAATCTTGCCAGGTTCAATGTAACGTTCCTTAGATGACGTTAATCATAGTAATAAGATATGGGAGAGAAGGGAAAACTGGATTTTACTGTATGGCCCCATCTGAGAAACACATGAAAAATAGAATGCTCCTTTCTCTAATGGTTTAGCAACGTCATCACAAACAAATTTCTCTTGCTTTTGATAGAAAAAAATATTGCATTCCTGAATCTTGTGCAACTAACGTTTTTGGCAAACATCAGCTATAGTATGTGAGTTAATATCTGATGTATCCTCTCTTGGGGAGATGAGATCTTGCCCTAGCAGGGACTGTGTTTTTATATGAGAGCTAATAACTGTCTTCCATGCCCTTTACCAGAGCCCTGAGCACGCTGTGCTGCAGCAGGAGCCCTTGCATTTGGCAGTAAAGCTCTCACCTCTGTGAATGAAGGAGCTTCCTTCACCTACTGGTGCTCAGGTGAAAATGTTCCTCAGTGGAAATATTTGTTGCCATTAACCTGCTATTTTTTTAAAACTTTTTTTTTTCTATTCACTAGCCCCCATTATGTAGTGCAAGTAACCATGCCTGTCAGTGCAGTGTTGGTCCTAGGAAAATAATAGGCTCATAGAAGAATTTAATAGATTTTTAATTAATTTAATTTTTTTTCTTTCATGTGACTTGTCATCAATTTATTTAACAAAGGTCCTGTTGAGCTCTTCAGAGTCAGTTTCTTATGAGCTGAGGGTTTTGATGCCAAAGGTGTGAGTATGGATGTGTGTGAACTTAATTAAATCACAGCGCATGTGCAGTGGTTTAAAGTCTGTTCAGTCAAACTAATTAAATGCAACAATACATTTAGAATTGTTACCAACAGGTGTGTCTGGTTCTTTCAGTGTCATGTCCTGACGCTGTGCTGTTTAATACATCTGTCAGTCATCAGGAAGAAAATATATAAGTAGGATTGAAAAGGGTTTTTTTGATGACTTGCAGAGTATTGAATAATGGGGGCAGCCATCTGGATCACTCAGTGGACTGGGAGCAGGCAAAAGAAAATCCATTTATTGGACTGCCAGCATAGAGCCATGATAGCAGTGCGAGGAGCCTGGTGTGGGAAGCAACAGCTTGGAGAAAAGTTTTGAGCTGTCGATGGATTAATCAAATGAACGTCCTCCCCCTGTGAAATGCAGCCAAAAGGGTAATGTGTGAGCATGGGAATTGGAAGATGGAGTATGGACTTTGTGTGTCTTTGGCTTCTGGAGTGTTGTATCCTGTGGTGATGCCCTCAGTTTGAGGTGGATGGTGATGAATTGATGAATACTCAGAGGACAGCCGTAGGGGAGATTAAAACACTGGGATCGTGAGCGAGTGATTTGAGGAACCCTGCTTTAGTTATCACAGAGATGCTTGGGGGAGGGGAGTTTTCAGTAAATTGCCTACATGGGGAACAGATGTTCAATAATAGGCTACTCAGTTGAGCAAATTATGATATAATGCATTTGAGGCTAAACAAATCCAGGCTTGAAATACAGCACAATTTAGCAGTGAGAGTGAATGACCATTGGAACAGTTTACCAAGGCTTGTGGTATTTGGGCTGTCACCAGCATGTTTAGAAGCCCTGATAACAATTTCCACCCTGAAAAACGCTGTCATTCAAACAGAAATTAATTTGCAGAAGCCCTCTGTCCTCTGCTGTCCATGAGGTCAGTCATCCCATACACCCTGGTCAGGGTCTGGCCTGTTATTCAGGTAATGCCCAAGTGTCTCGGTCACCATGGATATCCAGGTAGGTAGGACAGGGTCTTTGCAGCTGAATTCAGTGGCTCTTGTGGTTCCTATCTAGCCTGTGGCTGCTGTGGACTTTCTCTGCTGCCTTCCTCTACACCTCTGCTCCTGCCTCTCCTGTCCCAAAAGTTGTTGCCCATCTTTTGCCCTCCCACCCCAATCCCCTGCTAACCAGTGCCATGAAATGCTGTGGGCTGCATGTCCTGAACTCCCTCTTGTGGGGAAAGCCAAGCTACAGAAAATTGAGACTTGGCTGGGGCAGGGTGGAAAACAAAATGTTGTGATCTATTGCATAAAATAATGTCTTCTGTGACAAAAATAAAAATTTCCAGGGTGCTGAAGGAAAATGTCAACACTAGCAGCTGCAGCCCACAGATGTATGGGGCATGTCCTGCCTTGGAGAATATTTCAGGCTCTCTGCAAATAAAAGCCAGCGGCCAAAATGTGGTTTTGTTCAGTTTGTATGTTTTTAGGCATTTTCCCCCACACTACTAGGGATTTTGATTTATGTACCTATTGCACTGAGTGGATAGTATGGGGGGGGGGAATGGTTCATCATCAGAAGAACGCATTCAGCAGCACCTTGGGTTACCTCAGGATACATAGGAATCTGCAGGCAGTTCTTTGATTTCTTCATCTGTTAATGTCTTCTAGTATGTTAGCACCTCCTGTCAGGTATTTTGCTTTTCAAAGCTTCTTAGCTTTTTCTGTTCTTTGAGCAACTTGCTTCTCTCAAACTACTGAAGCCCAGAAAAATCAAAGACAGAACTTCCACAATATTGTGTTTTTAAAGTGTTTTGCTTGAAGTCTTGAAGAAGCATTTTCACAGTGTAGCTGCTGGATGGAACAAAGAGCGAAAGGTATTGTGGAAAATGTTTAGGGGAGATGGAAGGATGAGGGGGAGTGGAAGCAGCCCTGACCCACATCCCGAGGCAGGAGTGAAAGCCTGGAGGAGTGCAGTCATCAGGCGGAGTAGGTAGTGAGGAGGTCACGAGCAGGGTGGAGCAGGTTCACAGAGAGTCCTGAAAACCAAAAGAGATGTACCCCTCCCTGACAACACCACTGCACTGCTGCACGCAGCTGGAGCACAGTAACTATTTTGATAAACTTTTAGTCTATTGCTACTAAATGAGTTTCGTCACCAGCCCTTCGTTCAGAGCCTGGAATGGTATCTTTGGCTCTTGCACTCCTGTAGTATTCCTACAACACAAACCCTGCTGAGGAATTGAATAAAACTGCAATTACTGTCTGAGTTACTGAAGTCAAAACCCTGCAAGCATGAGGATGCTTGGAAGTGTTTTGGAAGTGGAAGCATGGTGTCGTGAGCACATGATCTTGGCGGTCAGGAGCTGTTTCCGCAGCATTGTTTTCAGCAGCAGAAAGAATCCATTGTGCATTTTTCTGCATTTCAGTTTTTCAAAGCCTAGGCCCTTTCTGAAAGCCAAAGTCAGCAAGAACATTTCCCCTAGTTCCATATTGAAGTCTGGGGACATGCAGCACAAGAGTTTTCAATAAGTATGTGTGGCTTAAAGTAAAAAGAGCAGTGGCAATGTGTGCCTTCCACCATATGTGTGCTTCCCACCTCATTTTCATGAGTCTGGAAATGAGCATCTGTCTCTACTCCTGACTTTCCTTAATATCCATGGACATGCCACTTTTTTATTACCTTCATTCTGAAATAGGAGTATTTCTTCCTCAGTGTTGCATTCTAAGTATGCTGGATGTCTGAATTTTTTATGATCAGCTGCAGTGGCACAGTCTCTTCCAAAGGCAGCTCATAGCCCTAAGAACTCCCTCACAAACCATGACAGCCTGTGTTTCCACACCTGGAGTCACTGGCTGGGGGATAGGCTGCCTATCTGCAGCTAACTTGTTCCCCATGTGGTAAGGATTCCCTTTTTTTGTGGGTTTTTTTTTTGTTTTTTTTTTTTTTTTTTTTTTTTTTTTTTTTTTTTTTTTTTTTTTTTGTTGAACATTCAACTCTTCTGTGCAGATTTTGGCAGGCTTTCTGCCAAAGCTGTTTGGAGAATCACCTTCTCCAAAGAGGCAGGGTGAGAGGGCTCTCTGGGTTTTTTCCAGAATGGCTGCACTGATGGCTCACAGTGTGCTGGTGCACAAACACAGCCATGCCCATAGACAACCTGCTGGCTGGCACAGGCAGAGCTGTGTTATGCTGTAGAGACTTGCTGGTAACCAGTTGGGCTTTTCCAGTCCTTTGAATTACTGCTGAACTCACATTTTAGAGCTGTGTGGACAGGCCTTCGCTTAACACGATGTCTTCTCATTTTATTTTGATTTGTCTTGACAGTAGAAAGTTACATTTAGATTTATGCTGTGGCTGGGCCCTGGTGGCCCGTCATAATGGGTCAGTTAGCGAGGCTGGGGTCCTGGGAGCTACTTCTGACAGCTGGATTTTAAGATAGCATCCACTCAGTTCAGGACATTTGCATAGAATTTGCATTTTGGCTGAGCCCGTGCATGTAAATGTAAGTTTGCATTGTTTCAGTTCTTTGAATGACTGTTTAATTAACTTTAAACTTAATTATGTAATCTGCCATCTGCCTAAATCCCTACAGTGCTGTTATATCACCATTCTTTTCCAGTTCCACCAAGATATTCCCTTTCCCAGAAGTTTTGCCTACTTTTCAATGATTAAGATAATTCAAATTGTTCACTTCATTGGCTACTTTTGAAGAGGACTCACGGCAACATTGTAGGAACTCTCTTAGCTTTATGGTCTGGCTTGGACCAAGCAGAGGAATGTGCTGCAGAACCTTCAGTTTAAGATTCTTTGAATTTACATTTCATGAGGGAAGAAGGATCTTCTTTTATTTGCTTGTGATAAGGAGAACGCACTCTCAGATTTTCTCTTAGGCTCCAGATTGAGCATTTGAAATATTGCCTACCGCGTCTATCTCCTGCAGGTCTCTGTTGCAATGAAACATCACTGAACTGATAACATATCACCAAGTCTTGCCTTTCCACTCCTACATCCCTAATGAATTCTTTCCCATGACATCCTCATTTGTCTTTATTGCTTTATCTTTAATCTCAAGCCATCTACTTTATTTAAGCTCTTGGCTTCAGGATACTGTAAAATGCATGGAGGTGGTTCTGTTCCAAGGCTGTCCAAGAACTCTGAACTCTTTTACTTCATGTTTAGAGAATTGTGGAAGCACAGCTGTTCCTAACATAGGTTGGAGCAGAGTTGTGCTTTCAGTGAGTGTGGTGGATGGGCTTTGGTCCTGTATGTGTATTATTGGGGCTGTAGCACAGAGATAGATTCCCAGGAGTGTCTTTTTAATTGCCGGTACAGAACTCCTTCCCTGAGCAATTATACCAACAGCTGTCTTTGTGTTTTTCCTTTTAAAACTAAATAGAACAAAAAAGGATTTGGCTGTTACCATTAGTGGGGCATTTAATCTCTTAAATCTGCAAAATATTTTGCAAAACATAAATAGCTTGTTACTTCTGGCCTGCCTGTGACCAGTGTTTTTGTTGACATAACTCACATTTGAGATCACTTCAATGGTGTTTGTTGCTTTTGCCTGTGGTTTTTGCCTGTGTGTGGTAATTTGATCCCGGATATTGTAGTAGTCATTTAAGTGCTTGGAGATCTTTGACTTAGTTACTTCTATAATATGGCATCTACTGGATGTCACTGGTGCATTAGGAACTCAAAACAATCTAACAAAGGCATTTTGGCTTTTAAAATTCGAGAGGGAATTGTTCTAGAGGCTTCTTTGAGCTGCAGAAAATATCAAATAGCTTTGAAATTGCCTGTTTAAGTATATGAAAGGGGCAGGCACAGGGATCCTAGCAAAACCACCCTGATGATAGTGCAGTTTGTACTGGCAAAGTGTCTTGTGCTGGGAGAATTTATTTGCCTTTGGAGAATGAAAGGGGCAGTTGGCCTGCTGTGCCAACAGTAGGTGTGTGCCTGTCCAGAGTGCCCAGCCAGGAGCTGCATTCCCCCAGCCCATCAAAGCTGGGCAGAGACAGAGTCACAAAAGTACCTGAGATGAGTTGTTCAGGGGCTGTGTAGGATTGTGGATTTTTTTATGTCCCAGATGTCTTTCCAAAACAAGGCAGAGTTTGTGTTGGCTGAACTTTAGTATTGAGACTATTAATACACCCTGTTATACATCAGCATCCATAGTGCCTCATAAAGTCACAGATAGAACTTCCTGGCAGCTCTTGGAGAGTATTCATTTGCTAAAAGACCAAATTTGATGGTTTCTAAATTTGCTTTGTCAACTCTGCCAGGAGTCAAGGGCCAACTTGAATTTACAGATTTGTGAGGTGATGCCTTGGGCTGCCATGGTTGGACACCAATTCATTAAATCTCTAGTAAGGATGAGTAAGATGCTTTGTTTAACTTTCTTGCTGTATTTAACCTAGTCTGACTTAAATGGGAGTGTGGGAGTAACCACAGGCTGGTATCAGGGTAGTTCTTGTTGTCTTTGGTTGGTTAATTTCTGCTTTTGGGGCTAGGGCAGTGTTGGCTGAGACTTCTTTTGGTAGCTGCCATGTCTTCAAGATCATGGGCGTGTCCTTATCACGTCTTATTAAGTGCACATCTGGGTTGTCTTGAAGAATTACTTGTAAGTCTTGAAGGAAATTGGTTTAAGTCATTGAAATGAGTCAGCAATGAAATGGAACATTGTAGAAATATGGACAAATATTTAGGAACTGTGTGTTAAGAGTGTCTAACTGATAAATTGTTTTGTTGCATGATACCAGTTCTGGGGATATGCTTCTGTTTCTTCTCACACTTATGCTAACTGGAAAACAGGGTTTTCCAAAGATTCCTTGCCATACCTAGACCATGATCTAATGCTGGGAAGCAATGGAAAATCCCCTTAGCAATAGCTGCGTTAATGGAGGTGTTGGTGTCCAGTCATGGACTGATAAAAGTAAATAGCAGATGCAAGTATTCTGTATTGGAAAAATTTGTAACAATATTGTTCTGTCCAATGCTTTCAACATAAATTCCTTTTTTTTTTTTTTTTTTTTTTTTTTTTTTTTTTTTTCTAATGTCAAAGGAACCATTACATGCTGAGATGGTGTCTGGGGGGTCAGACACTGCAGATGTGTTACCAGCACTGTTGTGATGGTCACAGTCCTGCCCACCCCAGGGAGATGCCTAGCTATTGTAGATATCTACATAAATAATATAGATGCTAAGAAAACTGGAAGTTAGAAGGTAAAAATGTCTGGTGAAAATGCAGATGCCCTGTGGTAGGAAAGGGAGAAACTATACCAAGATCTCCTTTTCTTGAAATTCACTTGGATCTCTCAAGTAAAAGTGGTTCTTGCTGGATCCTGCATGGGAGTTGTCATGGATATGCTGGTGAAGATTCAGTGATACTTTCCTTCTCTGCTGGTAGTAATCAAAGAGATTGTCAGGTGTGAGAGCACGGTTAGAATGTTTTATTTTTGGTAAATAAAACTGAGGGTCTTAATTCCTTCTTGTGTAAAGCAATATGCAAATTTTAATATAAAATTAAAGACTTTCTAGCCTTGCTAACTTCATGTTTAGTTGAGCATTTTAGTTGATTTACTTGACCATCTAGTTGATCAACTGACGAATAGATGTAAATTTAATTAAATGCAGTACTTTTCAAAAGCTAAACTCTAGAGTGATTTTGTGTAAATTATGTCAAAATAAGCTGATTTAAAACATCTAGCCTCCTCTCTTACTGTAAGCCAAATCAATTATTCTGGGAAGCTGCCTGTATGCTTTTTCCCCTCAAATAAGAAAAGATTAATAGGTACTTAGGTTTAAAGATCAAGATGTGCCATTGTGTGATGTCATTGTCGTGATGGAGATGAAGTGAGGTGGTTTGGATTTCATATGGAGCACCAGTGCTGTCCTTCCAGCAGAGCTCAACCAGCCCCTTTGTCCTTTCCACTCCTTTTCCTGGTGTCCATGGTGAGAATAAAACTGAGCGACTGATTGTGAACTGTTCTGAAAGACCGAGAATGCACCCACTTTTCTTTCACGCCTCTCTTGCTGGGGAGGTGGGAGTTGTGTGTTTCTGCTTCCCACAGGTGCTTCCCTTTGGCTGGTTTGAAGGGTTTCCCTGCTCTGGGGGTGGAATTGCTCATCCTGCTTAGATGTTCCCCCCTTGTAGGGAGCCTCCGTGCCTGGTGCAGGTGTTCGGATTTTTTCAACCCAAATCTCCCTCAGAGGACTTCAAGTATGGAACAGTCAACCACCTTTCCTCAAATTATTAGTCCTTTGTCATATCCCATTGAAAATGGCAGAGTATCTAGAAATCCCTGGCAAGTGTTGGCTACATCCAGAGGGAGCAGCTCTACATCATCTGTGCAGCCAGATAAACACCCAGATGTGTTGTATTTGCTGCCTGTTGTGAATATTTATGTGTTGTGCACTAGAATTGCTCTGTGTTCAGGCCCGAGTGGTTCTGCACAGCAGATGTGTTTGGTGCTCTGTGGTTGCTTCAAGTCTCCTGTTAGGATGGATCAGCCAACTTCAGCTCTCAGTCCCTGCACTTTAGTCTTCCTTCCACTGAAATTATTTGAAATTCTTTCTTCTTTCAATAATTTGCTTATTAATTTATTTAGTATTTGGGTTTTTTAATGCCTAGAGTGTGTTACTACTTTGTGTGACATCCTGCGTTTAGAGATGTCTTTCTATCTTACAAACCACTCAACTGTAACACCAAGGAAAAAGTTAGGCTAACACACCTCTCGCTGGAATAGGGTTTAACCATGTTTGTGATAGATTCTTCAGAAAGAACAGCCTCAATATACCCTATGCTGTAGAGTAATCAAGTTACAGTTTGCTTTGTGGAATGATATCTGTTTATACATCAGAATATTAATGCTGTGCAGTGGGGACAGCAGGAAAGCCCATCTTGAGAGGTATTTCTAAATTCCAGTTTTAGGGGACAGGTGCATTGCAGAAACAAATACTGACTCTAGTTGAAACAGATGGTGACCTGTAGTTAGGTCTCTTTCTTTTAAAAGAAGAAATACAAGAAATTACAGTCATGCAGAATTTGACGTGTTCCAGTTGAATGCTAATTGTGACAGTTGCCTGTGGCTTTGTAGCAGGGGTGGCTTTGTTTAGCCATAAATGTCATGGCCGAGGGCGTCAAATACTATCCCAAGTGGCTGTGTGTAAACTGCCGTGCAGGCCAGCTATGTTGAAGCAAAGTTTGTTCTTTTGAGTGAATTTTGTCTTTGAGTTTTGTTTTTGAGTTTGAGCAAATGAAAAATCCCACCACAGAGCAAGGCCAAGGCTTAAGTGCTGAAAATGTGCAGATGCCTCTCTGTATGTCCACCTTTTACCACACAAAGATGCAAAGGTTCTCCACCCTTTGCTCTTGCTTTACATTATTTTTGGCTGTAGATGCCCCAAATTTTCTGAACCATTGGACAAGCCAAGCGCTGTGACAGCTTCTCTGCAGTGTCTAATTCTGGCTCTTAGCTTGCTGCCTAATCCATGAGATATTTTTTTTTTTTTTGCTTTCCCCCTCTGCATTTTAGTTTTCTGCGCTTTTATTTTTTTTCAGTTCCTTCTCAATTCTATGTTAAGATTTAGCTCCTTTTTATCCCAGGCTCTTTAATTCATAGTAGTATTTTCTGTGACTTGCTGTCATAGAAACGAGGGCTTTAGAGCACCTTACGAGCTCGTGTAATCCATTTCACTACCTCAAGGAAAAAACTACTCTTCTCAGACCAACTCTGGCAGACATCTGTCTCACCTATTTTTAAGAACCTCCAACGAAGCAGATTGCATGACCTCTCTGGGTGAGCAGACTAAAATCCTGCCTCTTTGCAGTTTAAGTCAGATTCCTTCACCAAAATGTCTCTGAAAACATATCCAGGAGCAAATTGTGTTGCCAATTCTCTAGTATGTACTTTTACTTTTGGTGTCTGTTTTTAAACTTAACTTGACCCTTAGGACGTTTGTAAATCAGTTCATTAGGCAGTTGCAAACCAGTTAATTTTAGTTCCATCTCATTATGTGGGCCATGCGCTTTGCATTGCCTCAGCTGAAACCTAAATTTGCCGCTGTACTCTCGCCATGTTACAGCTGCAGCCTCCTCAGGCAGTCTCCGCCCTGGAAACACCCTCAGAGTGTGAAAAGCTTGATTGTGTAGAGAAAGGCCCAACGATGTTGTGTTATTGTGACTGAAAGCAGAAGCCTCCTCTTTGCTCCAGCTTCCCGTTTGGAGACACTGCTGTGGTGTGTAATCTCTTCCAGGACTGGTCTGAGCTGGTACCTTCAGTTGTCTCTCTACCTGTCTTGGTGTCTTCCCTCCTGAATTCCCTCCCTCCTGCTGATTTGCCTGTTATTATATGTATGAAAATTGCTTTTTCTCTGCGATTGGGCAAAGTAGCAGTTTTCTCTTGTTGCACCGTATTTTTTAAAGATATTTTTAAAGATATTTTTTAAAAGCTTTAAGTACAGCTTTTAAAACGTGTTTTTCTCGCTCCTGTGAAGCAAGCTGCTATTTCGTTTGAGAAGGATACCAGAGGTAAAAAATTTGCCTTGTAACTTGGACAGCACCGTAGCAAATAAGTTGGCGTTGCACGTTTTCTGACTTGCAGGTACAAGCTTGGACCCAGGGAGCGTAGCCAGGAGGGGCTGGAAGGCAAAGCTGTGATGACATGTTCAGTATCCAGGTGGAGGGCCAAGAGGGCAGCTGCGCGGCGCTGGGTTGCATTCCAATGTGCTGATCCATGGAACAGCGTTGGCATACGCTTTGGAAGCTGCTGCTTGCTCTCCTGGCTGTAGGGAAGGGGCTGAGGTGATGGCAGGGAAGTAAGGGGTGAGTCTCTGCAGAATATTTTCATATGATCGTGGCCTATTCTGAACAGGCTGGACATTTGGAGCTTTGGCACTTCTTTCTGGTGTCCTTGTGTACCGTGCTGCCTCTGGTAGCTCCAAAGTTAATAACTCCAGCGTGAGTTGTTAAGAATTTTTTTTTTTGCCTCCTTGATTCCCTGACCTGCTTAATTAAGTTGTAGGGAGGTTATGTATTCTCACTACTTGGGGGCTTAATGGGGTGGAGACTTTGGAAACAGTTTAACAATTTCACATTTTATATGCTCTAATGAATTTCCCAGGATTTTGGAAGGGTCATATCCAACTTTTTCAGTGTAATTTCCAGAGTTTTATTTATGCTAAAAAAAGTTAGTGGTGTATTATGAGGCCCAAAGAGCCAACAGATTACAAATGAACTAATGAAGACATTGTTTCTCTTGGATAAAGGCTATGACTCATAGTTGTAACTTGTACTGAAGAACTAGAGCCCAGAGCTTCACCAGGACCACAAGCTGGCACTGGGATTCTTCCTTCCTTGTTATTTCAAACCTGTATTTGATTTCAGGTGCAGAAAAAAGAGGGTTTGCAAGGACCAGAAACAACTCTGAATCTACAACAACTCCCCAGAACTTCGATAGGAAGAGGCAACTCTCTGAATCGCAGACAGAAACAATGAACAATTCAGACAGCAGAATAAATCCCAGACAACTGGGAACTCCCAGAGGTATTAAAGCAGTGTGTGTACACGCTTCAGGAATAAGCTGCCTTGAAGCCTGTGCTTTAAAAGATGGGCTGGGATGAATGCTATTGACTTTAAAATGAGCTGTAAAAGACTGTTGATTATTTGTAAAATACGATTATTCCAGGCTTTTCGGTTTTCTGAAGTAGGGTGCCAGTATTTCTAGGCAAACTGTTCTCAGAAGTTCAACTTTGAATATAAAGCCTGTACTGATTCTGTTAAGGTACACAGACATGTTTGGTGGCGAGGTAACACTTATGAATTTTTGTTTGCAGGAGCATCTTATACTGCTGGCCCAACATCAGGTGACAGAAAGAATCTAAATAAACCTGCTCGAGGGAGGAAGAAGAGTGTATTTGAAGCCTACATGTCAAAGGAAGATGTTTCAGCAGGACTGAAAAGGGGAGAGCTAATTCAGGTGCCTGAAATGTAGTGTCCATGCTCTTGTGATAAGTCTGTGGATATCACGGACAGTTGTTGGAAATCAGCATCAGTTGATGACAGGGAATTGATGTAGCACTTGTAGATGCCAAAGGAAGATATTTTCCCTTTCTTAGGACATTCTGCAAGAGGGATGGAATCTTCTGCATTCCTCTGAAGTAGTTTGTTTTTGTTGTTTGTTTTTTTTTTTTTTTTTTAATTGCATGTTCTATAAAATTCCTATCCACCCTAGGGATAAATTGCAATTTCTGGGTGAATAATCTGCTGGCCATGATGGTCATTACTGGGGAGACACTTCCTTTTACAAATGATGCTTAGAACAGCAGTTGCTGGTAGCCTGTCTGTGGCTGTGTAAATAACAACAAATGCCCTTAGCAAGATACCTCATGCTGAAATTTCTCACAAAAATGTTTGTGCTTCTTTTTGGAGCAGCAAAACTGCAGCTGTCATTAGGCAGAAATTGTTTTCTAAAGAATGTGGGGGCGGACCTGTGGTCCTATCTTCTGGACAGAGGATATTTAAATGAAGGCTGGCAGGGCTGAGATGGAGAAGAGAGCATCCTTGCACCACATTCATAGTAGTCCTCAACATGGTGTAATGTTCTTCAGGACACACCTGGCATCCCGGTGAGATTAGACTGGTTGGAGAAAAAAGGCAGGTGGAAGTCAATTGGGGCATGACATCCACACTGAGGTATTGTTTACCCAAACACACACAGGTCCATTGCCATTTAATGAGTGTAGTGGTGCTGGTGAGGTTGTGATGCTTACCTTCATCAATATACTGGAGTCTCAAATGACATCACCTCAATTTTTGTCTGATTTTTTGTTATAATTGCATGATAATTCTTGTATATCATTATAATGGCATAGTCTCTGGAGGTGTGATGAGGGTTTTACATGAAAAACTGCCTGATTCCATCCTGAAGACCAATCTCATGCACTCTTAGTTTTGAGAGAAATCATATCCCTGCTGATGATCAGCATGGTCCACTGTGGTGTTTGGACCAATGCATTTTTAAAGACCATCACAGACATCTGCAATGGGAAGCAAATAGTGAGGGAGGAAATGGGAACCTTAAGCTATGACTTCCCTTATGGCTGCACTGGCATATGACATCAACTAAAACTTCTGCCTTACCTTCGGGAGTGGTTTTGGCACCATTTCTGGCAACACAGCCTGATAGTGTTAAGTGCTGTGTGTGTGTAGACTGCCTATGAGGTCAAGTGCAGCTGCAGATGAGACACATCAGTCTATGACTACTACCTGAGAATCCCATTGAAATGCTGAGTCCCCACGGACCTGTGATTGCATGATCCCTGGCAAAGGAATCCCTAATTCTTGTAAATGTGTATTGTCTACTCTAGGTCATGTGCTGCGTAACTGGAAGAATAATATGTGCTTTCTTAGGCTCTGTCTTCTTTCCTTTCATCCAGTTCCACATCTCAGGGAAACAACTGAGACTGTAGAAGCTGGATTCAATAATTCAGAGCTAAGTCTTAGATCATGGGCATCTCAGCTCAGTATTTCTCATCTTCAGTTAATACAATCTTACAATTTCATCAAGACCATTCATCACTGCAGCCTCAACCAGGATAGGTGAGATCCTGAGAGCAGCTTTAGTGAATGGATGAATATCCAGTGGTTTTCTGTATAATGACAAGACAGAATGAACAAATCCCTGTTGTGTTAATCCTCAAAATCTGTGCGTTGTTCTGGCATGGTAACCTGCAAAAAGGCTCCACAAGAGCCTGTGGAAGGGGAGGACAAACCTATTGGTCTGAATCTGATGGTCCTGAAGAAACTGGAGTGCTTCCAGGCAGCAGTATGACTCTCTGAACATGGGCTGTCTCCTGGAGTATCTTGGAAACACTAGATCTGCTTATATTTGGATGAGAATTTGAGAGCTCCGTTGGGGAGAAAAGAGCCTACCATAACACTTGAGATTCTTGTTGGACCTTGTCAATGCCGCTGCTCAACAAAGTGTTTCTGAAAGCCCAACCCACAGAAACTGCTGGCAGACCTGGAGATTGCTCAAATGACACACAAGTGCCATGAAGATTAGGCAGCCCTAGATCAGGAAGAGTGAAAGGTTATCTTTATGGGTGCTGACGTCTGTCAGTAATATTGATATTAATGGCTTCTGGTGCTGTATCTGACATGAGCCATGTTTTGATGAGTAGCACGAGAAGTGTGCCCTGCAGATTCCTGGATTCGTTTAGTCATGCGACGTGTCCGGAAGTGTCCTTCCACAAGAAAAGAGATCTGAGCTCAGGCGCTTACGAATGCATAGAATTCCCACCTCCCTGCCCTTAAAGCTGCAGGGAGCAAACACCAGGGTATCGTGTTGGTTGGAATCACACCGGATGGCCTGAAGGCAAACAAGATTGAATAACTCCTGCGTTGTTCTGTGAGCACCCGATGATGGTTATATACAACAGATGAAATCGGACTGTGTATTGAAGAACACTGACCCAAAGGACTCTAATCATCCTCTGAAGCATCAGCCAGAAACTCATGTCTGCTCCACGCCTCCAGCGTCTCCCAGACCCTCCCTGCAGGGCTGCTGGGGTCAGGCGGAGCCAACAGAGATGCAGAGCCTGCTTTGCTGTTAAAAGGGTCTTTTTCCTTGGAAAGCTGTTCTTTCGTGGATGTGAGAGCTGGGGTTTCCCTGATTTTCATGGATTGTTTTTTCAAAGGTAGCCTTGGTAGTGATCAGATACTCGTGAACCCTGACCTTTTTTTAGTCTTTTTTACATACAAACATATCTGGGCATATGTATTACAATAGTTGTTAGAAACTGCTTGGTTTGGGATGTTTGAAGTTTAGTCTGAGTACTGCCTGTCCTGGGTTTAGCAGAGCAGCTTGAGAAATTGTGACCCTTTTGTGTCTCACTGGGAAAGTTCAATAAGGTTAGAAACTTTATTGGCAGAAGACTGTGAAGCTGCCTTGAATCATCAGAAAATGTTTTAGAAACCTTCCTGCAGGCCTTGTTCTTCCTTTTCATAACAAAGGCCCTAATGACAGAAAAACACTGATAAATATAGCAGCTATTATTCGCAAGCTATTGTAAAATAATACAACATTAGTGTGACATCATGAGACTCTGCAGCCAGATCCTCACCCCCCAATACACATATGAGAACAGTTGTTCATTACAGATGGGGAGAGTGACTGGTTCCAGATATGATATCACAGCGTGAAATGTACAACATTGTAAATAGGATTTTCATGGGCACAGATAATAGGGCCCATCTGCTTTCTAAGATAAGTTTTGTGAGTTTCTTGCTTAAAGGAAAGAGCTGAAGTTTTTTAATGTTACTTGACGTAAGAATTCTAAAGCTGATCATAATTAGGTAGTGCATATAAAATGCAGATAGGCTGCACAATAAATGTGGTAACACCATGTTCTTCTGCATTTGCTGGAGCTGGGCATCCATGGGCACTTTGCTGCTCTGGTGCCGTCTGAGCCATGGACACAAATCCTGATTTTTCATGTGCACAATTGGCATTTACACCTGACTGATTGACAGCTGTCCCAAACTATTCAAAGGGATTGTGTAAAGGAAAACAGGATATCCCCTCATCTGCTTACTACTGGTGGGTAGATCCACATATGGGAATTGACTCATTGTCAAACAGAGCAACAGTCCCTTTCCATTTTTTCCTTTCTCTCTGTAGCAGCTTCTGACGACTGATTCTGGGAAATGAGGGAAGGACAACCATTGAGAGTTTTTCATCAGTGGGTACCAGTGCTAATAGAAACTGGTGACAGCAAGTCAGCTCTCACTTTGCTTAAGCATAAAATACCCTAGGGTTTCTCTCAGTGGGTCATCTTTGTTTCCATGCTGTTGTCCTGGGTTATGCCTGCCATAGGGGCAAGTGTCCTTGTTAGTACAAGTTATGTGAGACATAAAATGAGAGTGCAGCAAAGTACTGAAATAGTATCTCAAGAGTATGGAGTACATGCTGCTGGTAATCTGGTATTCTGTATTTGCTGGTAAACTTTAGCAAATAAGTGCAATGGAAAATCTTAGCAAATCTGTGAATTCTTCAAGGCAGCAAGACTTTCAAATGTAATCAGCTCTGTTTTCCTATTGTCTGAGTGTTTCCCAGAATACATAAAAAATCATTTGCTGCAGTAAAGTTTTAAAGAAGCAATTCCTGTGAGATGCTCCTATGACTGCTTAACACAGAAGTGCAAACAGATGGAATCTGTTCATATAATAAATTGGCTAACATTACTTCAAATACACAAGTGAAGAAATTTCTAAAGTTTCTTCCCAGAGCAGAAGCCTGTTGGAAGGCAGATACCTTAATTGTGTTCCTGTAAGATTCAAATGCTGTCAGTTTGAACTGCGGTCACCTGAATCCCAGTTTCCAGGGTCTTTTTGGGATGCAAATGTGTAGCCTGTAAGGCTTTGGTTGGCTCTGCCTTTGTCTTGGATGGACCTGAGTGCAAGCAGCAAAACTGGTTAGTTTACTTTGGAGGGTTGATATGAATTTGTTGCAGGTGACTTGGCCTTTAAATTGGCAGATAACAAAGCAGAAATAGATAGACCATGGAATTTTCAAATGTATTTAAGATAGTTTGCCTTTAAGTATGTTTAAACAGAATTTAATCCTGTAGACTTTAAATGTTTATTTTTGGAAAATCCTTTTAATTCTTTTTTGGAAATGTACTTTATTATCACAGAGTTACTGCTGCTGTCCGTTTGCAGGAACAGGCTAAGCAGCCAGAGCCCCATAAGAATGATACCTTCTGCCATGCAAGCTCAGCTTTTCTTTTCCTTTTTCCTTGCATCCTCCAAAATAAGCAAATCCAACATTCTCCTTTTCCAAGACAGAGCAAGCCAAATTGTTTTTGTTATCCAATTGTTAACGAAGTTGGTGGATGCTCAGCACAAAATGTGTGAAAGGAACAGGAGAGCTTGGATCCTCAGTTCACCCAGTAGCAGCAACAACTAATGATTCAACATCTCTTTGATGACAGACTGCAGTAGATCAGCTTAAGCCTATCATGAAACTGCCTTTTGGCTTGAAATTGCTTGGATGCTAAGTTGTCAAGACTTGAAATGTATAATGGAAATTTAGATGTATCTCTCATGTTTCACTGTAGATATATTACCCACAGCTCTCTAATTTAACTGGTGTTAAATAAAATTAATAATATTCAGGCATAATCTTTCTCCTTATTTTCTTTTTTTTTCAAGGGACCCTTGAGAATAAATCCTAAGAAGTACCATGAAGCCTTCATTCCATCTCCAGTAAGTGTAATTTTATAATGCTTTAAAGTTCATAAGTAAAGGTGCTTTAAGATAAGAGTTATGCTGTGCACAAAAGGTCAGTCAGAGGTGAATTAGTTGGAATAAATGAACACAATCTGGATTTTCTTTTATATCAAATATTCCCAACCAAATCCTGCTTTCTCATACCTCAAAGAAATGCTTTGCTTGTGCAGAAGTTGGGGATACTGCAGGGTCCCACTGAGGCCAGCTGAAGTCAGGTTTGAGGACCACCAGATAGTGTAATCAGAAACCCTTCGTTTATGGCTGCAGAGGTTTTTATAGATTTTCCACTGATTTAAGTTAATCTTCCCTAAACAAATATGCTCTCCATTTTCGATCTGCTGCATGAGCTAATTTGAAAAGTCATTCCAGAAATAATATGCGTGATTCCTTTTCATGTGCCCGCTTTGGCACGGGCTGTATCTTGGTTGGCTTGGGATGTGCTTCTGCTACATGGGACTGGCTTGCACCTCTTCTCTCTTCTTTCCTTATTTTGACAGAAAAGAAGGACCCTTAAAATTTCAGGGCCTTCCAGTCGGGAAGGTGACCTCACAGCTGGTACAGCCAAAGCTTTTTATCTGAAACTGACTTGGTCAAAATGTTGCTGTTAAGGAGAGAGTTTTATATTGATATGTTTTGCTAGTGTGGGGATGAGAAGGCAGAGCCTGCCCTGAGACAGTGAAACACTTATTATGTTGTTGTCCCTGCTACTGACAGTACTATTGTTTTGGGGCTTGGACTGAAAGCCTTGAAATTCATGGTGTTTTTCAGCTCATGTTGATTTGGGGCAATGTTTTGGAGCTTTGTTAGAGAAGGTTTGCATTACAGGGGTGGGAAAAGGTTGGGGCTGCACAGAATACACTAACTTGAGGAAGAAGTACAGAGCAGCTCTCTGGTACATCAGGAGGGAAGCATGTAAGTGAAAGGAACTTTTATCCTTCCTTTGCCAGGTGTCCTTGTAGGTGTGGTAAGTGTAAGCTGTTAAATATATTCTCTGAATTTACAAAATGCAAGGTTAAAAGAGAAGTTCAGCTATTCTCATGAGTTGTTTGGATGTGAGGCTTTACCCCTAATCATCCCTCTGGTGTCCAGCTGTTGCCTTGTGCCTGTTCTGTCTGCAGCAATGCATACATTAAGGGCTAGCAGAGGTGGCTGTCTCAGCTACCTTTCTACTTTTCTGCCCTTTATGGAGATGAATACCAGAACCAGCAGAATCAACACCTGGATGAAGATGTCTCTGGCTTGCATAGGCACAGTTCTTTAAGACAGATGCTTTGGGAAGCTTATCCTTTGTATAACATTATTTGCCATAATGGAGGGGTTGAAGCCTTGGTGTTCTGCAGCACTTGCCATCACTGCCAGATGCTGCAAGAGCTGCAGCTGTGAAAAATCACCCTTTCTTTCCTGCTGTTGATGAGGGCACTGTTCCCCTTTGACTTCAGCTATGACTTGGCCATGGCTTCATGGAGTTCAGTGCAACAGCTGTTCACCTTCTGACACCAGAAGTCCCTGTATGTTTCTTGCTGCACATGTGCTCTGTCTGCTTTTCTTGTTGCATGAAGGGTTGAGGGGAAGGCCCAGGGCTTTTTTCTTGAAGCTACCCAGAGAACAGACCCCAAGAATTTAAATCTCTGCCATGCATGTCATATGTTCCCTGTGTAGGGTGGTGTGGTTTGAAGTGTCAGTTTGAAGGATGGTGCTGCTGAGCATGAGTGACAGTGACTGGAGCTGGGCTGTGCTTGTGGGAGTCACTTCCAGAGCAGATGGAAGTACTGCAGATCTCTTGTCAGAGGGGGCTAGGGAGCACTGCTGGAGATACTTGCAGAGAAAGCCCCGTGCTCCCTGGAGGGGGCTGCAGAAGTCTTGAGGCCGTTGTGACTGATAGAGTAGATGCACCTCAGAGACAGCTGACACTTTGCAAGTGATTGTGTTCTGTTGTCATTCAGTGCCATTTTAATTGCATTAGTAATCTGAAGTGTCAGCTGTGCAGAGGAAAAAGTGGGATGCACATATTTTCTTGGAAGCGTGTGAGTTCACCCAACAATTGTGAGCCTGGAGTACAAGACATAGAGATGTTGTTTTTTGGAGGGAAAACCAAAACTGATGGCAGTTTTCTGATTACAGCTTTGTTACAGAGGTTGAAATTAACTGCTGTAAAATAGGTGTCCATACACATATGTAAATTTGTGTGTGTGTGTATGTATATATATATGTGTGTGTGTATATATATATATGTAGTTTGGAAAGAAGAGTGTGTGGATGCAGTTAAAGACAGGACTCTTGCAGAGTGTGGAGTGCAGCTTTAACCAGATGGTGTGATACATCAGGCACCTTTACAGGGAGTGGAAGAAAATATCTTTTCATAGACACAGGAGAAAATGAAAAAAAATATGTGTAGAGGAAATTATTGTGAATGCCAGCCTCTGTCCTGCAGCACAGAGCAGGTACAGGTACAGACAAAAAAAAACCTTAAGCGAAACCAGAAGTTTGCCTCAGAAAGTGACTTTGAACATTTCATTTTTATGTATATGTTGGATTTAGGTAAAGAGTTGGAGCTGAAGGGAAAGGGTGGAGAGAAATAAGGAATAAGACCATGTGTAAAAAATCTGGCTTTTTGAAAAGAATGGTTTCCAATTTGAATTATGTTGGTCCAAGAGGCTTTGCAATTTTTCTGCATCTTGTCATGGGAGGCAGCTTTCACACAGCTGTTGAGCTGCTGCTGCTCCTGCTTTTCTTTCTAAGAGTAATTTGGTCTCTTGGAGGACGGCCTTAGTTTCACATCATGTCAGGGTTCTTCCTTTTATTGTTTTGGTATCTAAGCAGAGTAAGATACTTATGCGATATTTGGGCTTCATGTTTTCAGGTTATAAAAGAAGTTTTTCTTGGACACTGAGCATGCTGGTAGTTCTGATTGGATTTATTCACGCATATGAGACTCAGGAGTGTCTGAGAAACAGCTGAAGTTGTGATTAAGACTTTAAATCTTGTGAAGCTGTTTTTTTCTCTGAAAGACAATGAAGTACAAATCTGAAGAAATGCAACCTTCTTTTTTCTATCTCAAAAATATGCAAAAAGAACTCTTCAGAAAAACTATTTAAACTGGTCATATTGATACTAAATGCTCACATTGTTTAACATGTTCATTGTGCTGTAAACAGACATGGAATTTTTGTATACTGAATTATGGGAAAGCAGAAATGAAAACAGCAAGAGCATAGTCAATAATGATCAAAAGCAAAAAAAAAAAAAAAAAAAAAAAGGACAAAACTGTCAATCCATGAAGAAAATCTCCCAAACTAAATCTAGAGTAACCGAATGCCAAACATGTCTGGGGTGGATAATCATAGTGTATGCAATTAGTAGAAGCTCTTCTGCAAGGATGCTAGCCCAGAATATTCAGAGAAGGTGTCCTGACATGTCTGTTACAGTAAAAGATCTCCTGGCTTGCAGATGGCATCTGTGGTTGTCATTATTTGGGTTACCTTCTAACATTAATTGTGCCAAATGCAGAATATATGGTGTTAACTCATTTGAAAAACAAGAGACTGCACCCTTAACCACAAACCAGATCACCTTCACAGAGTGCCCTGGTGATCCTGGAGCTGCATGTCCCTGCTTTCCCAGCTGACCAGGACAGCAGCAGGATCTCAGCATAGGGCACTTTGCAGAGACTATCTTGTAAACAGTTCTGAACTCTTGTCTCTTCTGAACACTGGCTTTGAATGTTTGAGGTGGGAAATTAGTATGTCAAGAGCTGTGACCGCAGAAAATTCTCTACCTGTTCCCAAGAGTAACTGTAGAGGAACTGAGACAGCACATCTCAAGGGCTTGGCTCTGTCTCGTGTTAAATAGTGTGGAACTACTGTACTGGCACATCCCTACAAAGGTGCTCATTTGCTGAAAGATCCTGTGTGTTAAAGGGCATATGGTGAATCCCTTTTGTTCCTGTGCACAACTGCAGGATGTTTGCCTCACCAAGGGTGCGTGTCTTGCTTGATGGCAGTGTTTTAAACCTTGTAACAACCATGATTTAATATGTTTTGTTCTGGCACTTACTTTCCTTCCTCTTCAACTAGGATGGAAGTCGCGATATCTTTATTGATGGAGTGGTTGCTCGCAACAGAGCCCTGAATGGTGACATCGTGGTGGTGAAACTGCTTCCCAGGGATCAATGGAAGGTCAGTTTAGTACGTTTTTGTTGTTGGCAAGAGAGGAAGAGCTTATTACAATTTTCATCACTAAACTTGTAGGGCCTGAGACAGAGAACAGAAATTCCTACAAATCAGATTAGCTAAATTGAGTTTATGCTGCTGTTGATTAAAAGACTATCCATTACAATATTTGGAAGAAGTGATACCTGAGGCGTTGAAACCTCATTCTTTGCATGGAATGGCCTTTGTTATCACTGTATGGGAGTCTGATGATGAGACTGGTTCCAAGCACAGTTGTCAGAGGTGACTTTTGCTGTCTGCTATTTGGCTGTCTTCATGCTGTGGTGTTTTGGATAGCGCTGTGTAGGTGTTCGCAATTGCTCTTGTATTTGACAAGTGTTGTTCACAAAGCTTTAGTTATGATTAACTCTCTCTAATTTTTGGGTCCTCAGTCTATGAAAAGCTTATCTTGTCACAGCTCCAGATTTTTTGGTAATACCCTTCTTTACATGAATGAAGCATGTGTGAAATGACTGGAGCAATACAAATGTGGGACAATTGCTTTCATTTTAATGTCTGAGGATTTCACTAAGATCACTGTCTGAGTTTTTTTTTTTTTTTCCTCCACTGATGAAACTTCTTTCCCTAATCAAACTTTGTCTTTTCAGATATCTGGATAATTTTATCTTGTTTGCAGGTTTGTCTTTTAACACTTCTATGCTAGGGCAGTTTTTGCTCCTTTTCTGTAGATGCTGGGAGATGCAAGCTACATATGTTTTCACATGTAAGCATGACAGAACCACCACAAATTGTTTTCCAAACGTGGTTTTGAACTCTTCTTGAAAGTTTAAAGACTGTTGTAGATCTTTTGGACAGAAGTAATAGTGTTTCCTTACTATTACAGAATGGGGACTGGTCTGAATGACTTTGGCCTGGTGTATTTTACTCAGTCTAGCAACCTTCTCTACCTGTCTTTGTTTGAAGCTGTGTGATTTTAGACTTGCAAATGCAAGGTGTTTAAGCTGGTCATTTGCTGAACCTTCCACTTATTCTGTTAAATCTAATAACAATCGAAATGATGGTTTGAAACATATTAGAACTTGTCTCTTCCTTTTAAGTATGCATAAAATGAGTGAATAACCTGAGTATTTATTGACATACGTAAGTACAAAACTAAACATAACACAAAAGGCAATCTTAAGTGGGATCTAAGGTATTAAAGGTGTATCTATATACAAATAAAAGAAAGAGGTCTGCTGCTATTTTGGTAACCTCAGAGAACCAGTTTTGAGGGTCAAAGCAAAATTTCTTCAATAGCTTTTCAAGACTCCCAAGTCAGAGTTCACTAAAACTGTGTCGATAGCTGTGTTCTGATCACCAAATCCATATATGTGAGTTATCTTTTGTATTAAACTATTTCATATAGATGGAAAAATTGAATAGTTTGGATGTTTAGATCCTTTGCCAGGACCTGCCAGCACAAGAGCTTCTTTGTAGGCTTGATTGAGATTGCCTGAGCTGGAAGCTTTGTCTGCAGTTTTCCATTTATAGCTGTCTCTAAACAAAGATAATGCCTCTCCTTCTCTCTTCTGTTCTCATATCTTCATATGTTCAACAGTAATGATCTTTTATGAATAGAAGAGGAGGGGTTCAGAATGTTATCCCTGTCCTGGGAAAAAGCAGGAATAAATACAACTGTTAGGGAAGTGGTATCTGACTGCAAGGAAGCCATTCAAAAGACTTGAGTGTTTTGTAATATGATTATGATTCTTCTGTGGTGAATTTAACCTTGCCAAATGAAGTAGCTGGAACATGCCAGTCATGTTTTTCAGCCACACAGGTGCTGCCCTGTGTAGTCTCCTTTTTTGCTTCTTGCCATCAACAACTCAATCAGCAATGACATCCCTTTTCCCTGCTCCCCAAATCTCTTGCTATGTGCTCATGTTTGTATTAGTTCTTTGGGAAAGGTGCCACTAAATTGCACTGAAAGATACTGCTTTCTGCCAAGTAATTCATACTGATTAATGATAAACTGTCGCAACCTATTTTAGGTTTTTCCATTTGTTTAGTCTCCCGCTGCTGCAAAGCTGCCACTTAGGTGTATTGAGGGTTTTCTCCTTCCCATTGGGCCTTTGGAACAAGCTGAAGAGCTTCAGTTATTTCTCTGAAAAATGTAAATCAGATATATGGTATAAATGATGCTCTCAGAGGAGGCTTTACAGGCTCTGTACATATTGGTTTGTTGGGATTGAGATGTGAGCGCTGATTATTTTTAGGGTTCTCTATTCCCAGCACATTACCCTGTGCTCCACTGAAAACTGAGCTGGATTTTTTGCTGTTGTACCAGTTTCTTGCACAAGATAAGGCTGTTGCTTCAGCAGTGTGTTGAGTCTGTGCCTTCTGGGTTTCCAGCACCCTGGATGGCCTCTGGATGCTCTGGGGGAAGATCTTCCTATTGCTAGTGCAGGTGGTTCCATGGACCTTCTCCTGCAGTCACAGTGCATTGCTGTGTTACAGTGAAGGCAGGACTTAGCTGGCAACTCAGTTCAATTCATATGTGTAAATGGAAAGAAAAGGGAAAACCTGTGACTGGTAACAAACTATGGATTTTGAACAGAGAAACCTGTGTGTTTGCTTGATTTGCTGAGAAAATTAGGAGCTGCCCTGTCCCTGGTGAGTTGGTTAGTGCCTGTGAGGGAAGAGCCACCAGCTGGAGAGCAGTTTCTTCAGGGATACACTGTGTCCCACTGAGCTGTAATGGTGATAGCCTACACACAGGCATAAATGCCACAGTGAAATGTAAGGGGATGGTGAAATACTCTGGATGTGTGGTTATGCTTTATGTAATACCTTCTTGAGAGAGACAGCAATGTTTTCTCTCTCCAGCCTTCTACTTCTTGGCTCAGTGGTGGGAAATTTATCAGGCTTGAATTTCTCAACATCGTGTCCTTCCCAGCATGTGCATCAATTGTTTGGATGAGCTACTGTGGTCCTTCCTGTGCTTATCCTGTTTGTTCACGCGTCCGCTGGGAGAGCTGCGTGCTGTTCAGTGGTGATCAGTTTGTCAGTTCATAATTCTCTGCTTACTATTAGTTCTGATCAAGAGCCAACAATTTTAGTGTGGCACCACAGACTTGAAGGAGAAACTTTTTGTCCCGAGATTTGTTATCTTGCTCTCCTGAAGGAGGTGGCCATCAGCTTCCTGCAAGGCTTGAGCGGTGTGCGTTGAGGTGACCGCATTTGGAGGCTGCATTTCAGAAGTTCCTCTCCTATCCTCTTAAGTTACATCTTGGGAATATTGAGGCGCTATGGTAACTTTCAAATATTTAGCTTTTGCAAAGTAAGGTATTTGAGTTAGGCTGTTTTTCCAGGTACTTAACCTACTCTTAGCGAATGAAGTCAGAGTATTGCTGCAGTTTGCAAGAGTGTCTCCCGACTTCAAGCTGTAGGGCTTCCCTGAGTCTGTGCCTTTATCTTCTGGAAGGACATCACAGTAAAAGATAGACAGTGACAGGATTTACCTCAGTCCTTGTCAATTAATCTGATAAAGAAGAGAAATGGTGCTTTATTTCTTGACTGATCTTTCACTGCTTTAACTTCCGCACCTGGGTTCTTACTGTATTTTACGGAGTTGTGCTTACATCAGTTTCAGAAGCTTCAATTATACAGTGGTATAATTACTGGAAGTCAAAGAAAATGTTGATATTATGATTACAGCAGTATTTTGTAGGCTCATCAAGGAGGGAAGCAGTGTGTCAGTATAGAGGATAAACCTAACCTGTTTTTCCTCACAGCCTCTTTTTGCTCTTTTGCCGCCTGCTTAATTGCCAGACAGAATTTGTTTAATTTCAGGTATCTGTTTTGGTTTTTCTTGCAAGATGTAATTTCTTTGGTGGAAGGAAATAGCATAATAAGTCATTTGATATCACTTGGGGCTTGGATTCCTGGCCCAATCCCTGGTGCTTTTAGAGTAGTAGTTTGTAATGTGGAATGTTTTTCATGACAACCGTCTCATGTATTGCACGCTACAGATGAAATTTTAGTCTTAGTCTGGAAATAGTACCCAGACAAGGGCTTGGTGCTGCCCAAAACTTAGAAAAAAGAATTTTGGGGTCTAACTCCCTATTGCTTGCTACAATATGCAAGTGAGGTCTCCAGTTTTGCAGAAATATACTGTATATGTAGATAAAAAAATTCCTGATTAACCTGCCAATTTCTCAGAAATTAGTGCAGATCAGTGCCTCTGTTTTTGTTTTATGAATAATTTCCTTATCAGCTTATATACTTCTTTGCTTGATTTCCAGTTATTTTGCTCTTCACAGAAGGTCTTTAAGGCCAGGGATATAGAGCTGTTCGTTATGTACAGTGTGTGTTGCTGGATAATAGGATAATGGGTCCAACATTTTAGTCAGAAAGTGTCCAACAGTGATAGAAATAGTGATGCTTCATAGCTCATGAAAGCACATGTTCTGTTCAACACTGAGCTGTCAGATGTAATACAGTGCAGCAGGAGATCTTCAAGCTGCCTCTTCTGAGCCATACATCACAGATAAATATTTAAACACTTTCTGTACTGAAGACATGAAGTACAATTCACTTTTCCCAGCTGTGACTGTTGTTGGCATAATTACAAACAAATGTGAAGAAGGAACAATTTGATTTAAGCAGTCAGCACAAATATCACCACGTATAGTTTGAATAGAGCTACGTATCCTGGCAAGTCACTGCCTCCCACTGTTGGTGAAAACCTATGAAGCATTAGTTGTCCAGAGGGGATGCTAGCTTTGGATTTGCCCTGCTGAATAATAATTAATTTCAACCAAATTCTTCTGAGAGTCAGTTTCGTCTCAAAATCTTGCAGCTAATATAAGGATAACAGTAACTCAGGAGGAGATGAGGTTCTTAGAGGGTTATCACAGCAACACTGTTTGAGTCTAACAATCAAGAATGTTGTTTGGAAACATTACATTCATAATAATAAAAAAAGTTCTGGAGAAGTCATTATTGAAATAGTAAGTGTTCTGGCACACTAAAAACATTCAAGTGTAATTCATGATATTCAGGAGTAAAGTGGGAAGTCTATGAAGCCAGCTAGGAAGATATCCAGAAAAGCAGAGCTCTAGCAAATCTGAAAGGTTGATGGATGCTGTAAGGGAGGGAGGGCAGTTGTTTTGGTTTTTAACTTTGTTTTGCTGTAGGCTTTACAGTGAGGGCTGTAAGTTGATGGTCACACACAAGTGCATGTGTATCCCTCCCCATCTTGGCAAATCCCCAAACCACAAATTGGTGGAATCTGGAAAAGCTTCATTACATGCTAACTTTCTAATTGTGCCATTCTTTGGATGGCCACATGTTGTTCCACACTGCTGGGCCTCTGGGCCTTTGCTGTGAGCTGGCATGGCTCTTCCCAGGCTTTGCTTAGCTGCAAACTGGCTGGGTCTGGAGTAGCAGTGCAGTAGATGGGGAGCAGAAAAGCTGGGAGACTAGGAAGTGCTGCTCACCGAGACATAGGTGGCATTGCATTTGCTTTCTCACAGATGTTGTTATCACATTTCGTTAATCAGATATCACTTGAAATGAATCAACCAACATCTTAACACAGTCAGTTTTAATAGCAAGCACTGGCATGCTTTTTATGGTGTATAATGATATAATTACTATAATGATCTGGATTCTATGAGATTGCCATGGCCCAGTGCTGCATTCAGCACTTGCCCCCCCTGCATGTGGAAAACGAGGAGGCAGAAACACCAGCCTTTTGGATGTTGCAAGCAACCTTGCCTTCCTGAGGAGGGCCTTTCCTGCCTGTCTGTCTGATGGTAAAGCCAAAACCAGGATCCTGAATAATAAAGTCATAAGAAGGTACAGTACAGGGTTTTTGAACAGTCTAATATTCTTTTTATTCTTCCTCCTTCTGTGCTGAGTAAGAGTGATATTAAAAGGCAAATTGTTTGGTTAGGTAGGAAGGCAAACTTCTTTTTATTGACTGTCTGCATCCTGTCCTACCAGTGCAGACAGAGTCACATTGCAGCTGTGGTTTGGCTGCACAGCACAGAGTAAGATAAAAATGTTACTCTTAGGTGAACAATTAAACATTAAATAATCATTCATGACATGTGGTCAGTTGTTACATCCCCAGTGTAATAATAGCAGATGGGGGTGAGTTCAGGCTGTGTGAGATACTGCTAAATTTCAGTGTGTATTGCTCAAAGAGCTTCACCTTGCATTGAGGGAAGTGCTCTTGGGGCATCTGATCTTACTTTAGAAGAGGAGTCAAGCCAACATTTAATACCTGATGTCTGCTCCTGCTCACTGCTTTTTTCTTGGTCACATAAATATAATCTAGTACAGCAAATTGTTTCCTTTAACAACTAACTTTTCTTCAACTGATTGTTTTAAACTCTGTTCTTCCAAGTCTTCTGTAAATATGCACACTTCACAGTAGATTATTCTTAATCCAATCTCTTATATAACCACTATCATTTTGGACTTTTCTTAGTTCTTGGTTCCTGTGGAATTAGTGTTTCTTAGAACTGTTTGTTTTTTGCCAGTTTGGAGACTTATTTGATGATATCATATGAGTATTTGGAGCCTGCACCTTACAAGAGTCAGGATACCTGTTGTTGTGATGGGATTGGTTTTTAGAAGGTCATGCACATTAAACTCACTTAACTTTGTATAAACACTTTCTTGAGAGACTGTCCAGATTTTCTGAAGTCTGGTTTTCTTTCTGATCTACATAATTAGGAATAAGTTTAAATCAAATGTACTGATACTAAAAGTCTCATCTGGCCTAAACTTGGTGCAGTGAATGTCATACTCTGTTTTTGTTAAGGAGACTATGTTCCTAATTTAGCTTGATCGCTGCTGAAATGAAGGGCTGCTACGACACTAAAAACCTGATGATCTTTAAGTCCTGAGGTGATGTGGTTTTGGATTGTATCCCTAAATTCTGAAGAATTGGAAAAGTGCTACATATCTATTTGCATGTTTGCTCTTGTTATTGGCTGTCAGAGAAACAGCAGTTGGCTGCAGTATTTACCTGTGGTCAAAGCTACTGAGGTTGGCTCATTAACTCTTTTCCCTTGTTTCCTTAACTCATGTTTATTTTTCTTAAGGCCATAAATCAGAAGGACAAGGAATCTAAAATAGAGGTGATTTATGTAAATGAAGAATTGCAGCAGCTGGAGGAGTGACAGGGATTTTTCTACAACAGGTTCTTTGGGGTAGGATGTGGAACCTCATTTATAAGCACATGGTTCTTGGAGATAAGGATATTTGTCATCAGGGATGGGATGCATCGAATTTGTTGTTGGTAATTTGTAACCATCTAAGATAAAGGTGTCTGCAGTCTAATTGGTAGGTTTCGAGTCAGCATGCTGCTGCTTCAGAGAGCTGCAATGGTTGTGCCTTCTGCCAGACACTGTTCCTGTGTCTTCCTCCACATGAAGCAAAGTGCAGCCGGGTAGAGATCTCCTGGCCTCCCACTCTCTCTTGGCCTGGCTTTGTGATGTTACTTGCTATGGGGGGGGATCCCTTCTCAGATTTCTGCAGCTTATATCCGAACTGCGTGCCCATCACAAGAGCTGGGAATGAGTCTGGTCTTGGTGCACTATTATGCAGTGCAAGGTAGTCAGTGATTTATGTGCATCAATAGCAGTTTTCTTAACACTGCTAGCACAAGAAGTCTTTCTTGCTTGCCATTTGGTATTCTTCAATATACAAATCAATGTCCTGGAACCTGTAGCTGTGACAGTCTCTGTTTCTGCAGAGTCTTGAAGAATTGCAACTGATACTTTGAATCAAGTTTCTCATTTACAAAGTGCCGCTCAAAACACTGAAAGAGAAATTAGAATTCCTCCTGATTATCTTTTCTCACAAATTCCTCACAGCTTCAGTAACTGTGGACATGACATTCCTCAGCATGTGCTTGCTGATAAGACATCTGGTGTGGGTTTTTGAAGCTCACAGGTTCTACCTGCACTCTCCAGTTTTTATCCCAGCCTTAACTACCTGGAGGCTCTTTAGCAAGTGTTGGTAATGATCTAAGAAAATACTGGAAGGCTGAGCTGATCTACCAACTCTGCTGAAAAAGCCTGAGTTTCCTTACTTTCCTCACTGTTTTTATTTCTTTCTCATTGTAGGTTTATTTTTGTTTTCTGTGTTCTGTCATATCAGGCAATATCTGCTTCATGAAAGTAGGTCTGTCTGTGTTGCTTAGGAGTTTTTTAGGTTTCCAGTATGCTACTGATTCATCCATCTTCAGCTGTGTCACCTCCTAGGGTTGAAATATTTCTTTGTTGCTAGCTTTGTCTAAATTGTTTTGAAAGAGAGAGCAGTGCCAAAACACATACTCTTAATTGAGCAGCTTTGGAAGTGTGAAAATGAAGACTTGGCATGATCTAATTAGTGCTTGTGTATTTTGGTCACAAAAAGTGACTGGTGAAGAATTCCCCAGACACATTCTCTGTTCTGTCTGAAAAAAAATCCTGCATAAAGTTGTATATCCTGCTTAGTTCTTGTTGGTGCTTGGAAGTCCTGACTGTAATGCTTTCACTAATTAGCTGCCAGGACATCCTTTTCTCCTCAGTCTCCTTGCGTTTCGCTTGTTTGTTGAAATGAGCATTGGCTACTTTTGCTGGCAAGCTCTATAGAAACTGGCATCTCCCTTCTTGTGATCTCTTTAAATCGCTCATGGTGTAATGTTTGCCAGGTTGGTGCTGTCTGGGGAAAGTCCAAAGGACTTTGTGAAGTGGAAGGAATATTTCAGCAGCTTCTCTTTCTTCCTGACCTAATGACTGTTCAGGGTGTGGGGAGTTCTGGTAAAAGTCTCAAGGACAGTAGCTGGGTAACTCTCCTCTGTGCCCTCCTTGATTTTTTTTTTTTTTTGCTGTAAAGTAAATTTCCTCTAGGTTGTATCATCCCTTTTGATATCAGATTGCCTAGGTTTTTTTTTCTTCTGTGAAGATCAGGTTTGCAGCTGTAGCCGTTTGCAGTAACTACAACTGCTGTGATGGTCTGGCTTAGGTTTGGATTTGTAGCTCTTCTCCCTTTGGTGCGAGTCTGCAAGCTCATCCCTTGTCAAGTGTCCTCTCTAAAGGGTTTGTGAACAACAGATCTAGGCATAGCCCAGCTGTGTCTGACAGTGCTGTGGGCCCAATGTCCTGCACAGCCTGACTGCCTCGGGAACAGATCACTGCCCATTTGAACTGTCTCTTTCCGGCACTGACCTTTAGGCTCGTGCTCTAGGCACAGCAGTCTGGCAACTGCAAAGCTTTGCAATGCCTTTCCCTTCAGCCTTTGTCTTGCAGCTGTCCCTTAAATGTACAACTGTCTTGCTGGTGTTAGAGGCAGCTTCCTTGCAGTATCTCCATATTAGAGCAGCATCCAGAAGGAATGTCCCAGCGCTCCTTTCTGGTGACTGTGCCTGGCTGGCTGTGTCACCTGGCTGGGAGCAGAGCTGCTGCCTCCCGGGCTGCACAGCATCACCGTTGGAGGAGAATAAATGGCTCGTCTGGCTCTACTTTATTTATCCATCTGAGCAGGGAGCTGGTGCCATGAGTGAGTGCTGTGTTGGCAAGACAGCTGGTGCCTGAGCTCCTCTTCAGGTTTGTGTTGTACCATATAGACATATCCAAAGTTAATGGATGACCATTAGTTTAATCTGGTTTAATTTCATAGCTGTGCTTCATGTATAGTCTGAGCAGCATTTTGACAGGATGGCATTACTTTATCTACTCTTCCTGGTCCGTACCCCCCCATATTCCTGAAGCTTTCTCTAAAATCCTTTTCTTTGCACAGTTGTTGAGCTGTGGATGTAATATGTTTATCAGCTGAGATTTGTGTCTTGGAAATATAATTTACCTTTTTGTCTAATGCTTTATCACTAATGCATGGTAACGTTTCCTGGCAGGATATGCATTGTTAAAATTCGTTTGTAGGAACTCAAAAAAAAAAAACATAGAAGCGGATGACTCTCCTTCTGTAAGGTTCAAAAGTTTTGAAGCAGAAAAGGAAAATGCTCTTCATGGTACCTGACATCAGTCCCACTATCCTACTTTCCCATGGGGTGACTCCTATCAGTGCTGAGATATAATGGAGCCCAAAGTCTAGGTGTGGTGGCAGCTGTGGCTGTCAAGTAAAGGAAAAGCTGGGAGGGGAAGGCTGGCCTTGTCAGGGCAGTGTCTCCAGCTACACAGGAATTTCCTATGAGCTGATTGAGACCTTGGGCAGACTTTTTGCTAACAAAACCACTATCACATGTCAGAATTGATTTTTTTAATTCCCGCCATTGTCTTTTTGCCACTGAAGGAGTCAGCATTATCCAGTGGTCAGTTATCCAGCTGTCTGCCCTTTGTACCAGCAAAGCCACTCAAGCAGGTTAACAACACTGTTTTGTGGGATGAGTGGCACATCATTGTAGCAGCCAATTTCAGTGACATGGGAATGGTCCTGGGGCCTGAGGGTTGTCTTTGAGCAATTAGTTGCTATGATCACAAATAAACGGATAGACTGTGCTTCAGAACTCCAGTTCCCAAGCACTGATTTCTGTTAAGTGCTTTGTGAAAGAAAGGAAAAAATAATCAAAAAATAATCTGCAGTTAAATTAATCTCCTCTAACAATGTCTAATGTGTTCTGAGGATGAGTGCTTGAGGGAAGGGTGTTGTACAAAATGACAGACAGCAAAATATACATAACTCTTTGTGCAGGGTTTTGAGGTATTAGGAAATAGAGCTCCAAACACTGGCACATCACCCTCTGATTAAACACTGTAGTTTCACCAGCTCAGGATTGATTACTTTAGAAAGTACTAAGTATTTGTCAAATACTTTTCCTTCGGATACTTGACATCCGGATCCTTTTGTCTTCATCGACTTGCCTCAACACCTCTGCTTCTCAGCAGGCTGGGTGTGCTCCCTCCTACCCCTCCTCCTGGCCCTGCACTGTGCCTCAGTCTTAAATTCTTGTATAAAAGTAGCTGGTTGCACAGGTTGATCCATGCTGCTTGGGTGAGGTGAGTGACCAGGATGAGAGAAGATTCTTGCCTCTAATGAGCAGCTCTGTGCCGTTGAGTCTGTTAAAGGAAAAACCTCTTCCCCTTTGCAGATGTGAGGAGAGAATAGCATGGTTCCTATGTCCTGGCTAGCAAGATGCTCCAGGAAATGCTCTTTGTTTAAACTCTGTTGACCATTTCTAGAGTAAAATGTTTTTTCTGGATGAATGTGTAGCTGGATGTACTGTACATTATAAGGTTATGTTACTAAAAAACAAATGATGAAAAACATCAATGTTATATTTAAAATTTGCCAGAGGTGTTTCTTCATTTTCAGGTCTGCTTTTTAGGGTTAGTCAGAAAACATTGGAATATCTTCCTGCCTGTGTTGTGTCCCCTGAGCTCTGAAATGAAAAGTAGTGTGGGCTTAGCAAAATCACTGTTCTTCAGCAAGATAAGCCAGGGGAAGTTGCTTTATTTCTGTACCAGGAATACATAACCATTTCTTTACCAAAAAAAATATATCCCCTGAAGCATTAATTGTTTTTGATCCATGGCCGTGAAAAAAAGTTCTACTCCAAAATTGTCAGTGTTTTCCAGCACAGTTGGTCTGATATGCAGAAATAACTGCAAAATCAATGAGTGAGCTGTTCATGTATCATTGATAATTGAAAACGAATATAGGCAGAGATGACTTTAAAAAATTTTTGCTGAAGAATGTTTAAATCATGCCTTAATGCATTACACATTACAGGATATTTATGCTTGTGTTAACACTATAGTTAAAACTCAGGTTAGTCAACCTTTCAGTGTTACAAGATGAGAGAAGCAAGTGCAGGTCTACAGTAAAGCTTGTTTGGGGCAGAAAACTGAGCTAAGAGATTTGTTTTTTGAAACCAGTGTTTTATGGACAAAGTCTGGTAAGTCTACTCTGTGATTTTTTTTCTCAAATTAAAGTAAAACGCTGTGTGTTGAAATGGTTTCATTTCATCGTGTTGTACCTGTGGAAGGACTTACCTGAAGAATTTTCTCTGAGACTGCAGCTGGTGGCTGCAGAGTGGAATCTTGACACATGTACTTCCACTTGGGTATGAGGGGAGGAAAAGAAAAGGAAATACTCATAGTCTTTAGGATGTGTTTAAATTTTTGGGAGGTGCTTTGGAAAAGTTAATGTTCATTAGAGGTGGATGCCTTTAGGATCTAATACAAATGCACGTGACAGTGTTGATACGATAGATGAGCGTGTTAGGCCAGTGATGGGGCAACTTTATCCTGAGTGGTTTGTTGGCATATTAGATGGGAATGAGCCACTCCCTGTGGAGGTCAAGAGTGCACTGGTATTTGTGTGGCAATTTTTGACTGCTCCAAGAAAACAATAGTGGTTTAAATTCCTAAACAATGCATAATTACATGAACTGAAGCTTGCAAGATTTCGAGCTCATATGCTGTACTAATTTACACTACTAAAAGTCAGTGTTTTACCATTAAACAAAGACAGACTCCTTTCTGTATTGGGAGGACTGTAGCGTGCTTGTTTCACAGTACTTCAGTTGCAATATCCATATGTTTTATATGACTTGTTGCAAATGTACAGGTGAGAAAGTTTCTAGAGTGAGGATGCTTTATGTATTAATTTACCTTAACCGCTAAATTCAAAGCACCGTAGCAACCTTTTGTTTTTCTTTTAGGTCAGGTCTTGGTGTTTCTAGGACTCACAGATCCTGGCTCATGTTGAATACTCTTGGTAGTTTTGAAGCTGTTAAATGTCTGAGTTGCATCTTTCAATTACAGATTCATAGCTTTCTTCTGTGTCATTTGCAGTGTAATATGGTGGGAGCAGCTCATAAAGTCATGATGAGAGAATAAAATAAGAGGCACACAATTGAATGGTGTGAGAAGTAAAACTGGTTTTCACCCAGCTTTTGAAGTATTTGCTTTATTTTTAACAAGCCTAGGCAAAAGGTTTGATAAATTGGGGGTGTATGGATTGTGTTAGGCAAATAAAGTAATATTCTGTTAAGAAATTATGAAAACCATTCAAACCCAGAGCTTGGGTAGAAGGTTTTAATTGTACTTCAAGGACTCTGCAAGGTGCAGTGAAATAACTTGTGGGAGGTTTTAAGGCAACTTTATAGTGTGGTCAAATTAGAAGGCAAATTATTAGTTAAGAACTGAGAACTCGCTTAGTTTTATTTTGGTGGAGTGCTGTTAATATTTTACGAGGAAGCAGGTTTGATCATGCACTTGGTGTGAAGTTTGTGTTGCCAGTAGCCTTTGTTCTGCAGAAGGCTCTCCGAGAGGGTTCGAATGTTCGAATCCTTAGGGGAAGGATGCCTTTGGTGGAGGTGCCTGGCCGTGTCTGCTCAGGGCTGGCAGCACAGGTGATTGTGGTGGGGTGGGACCCGGTCCCTCCCTGGAGCTGGAAGATTTGGTGTGAACTGGTGGGTTATCGATAACCTTTTGTGTGTTTAACGAGACAAATCCTTCCTTTCAATTGTTTCGCTGTGAGCAAAAGCTTATCACCGGATGATTTTGTGTACCTTGTGTCCCTTTTAATTTGTTTTGGATCAGGGACTGTAAAAGCTGCTGTCTGGAAGGGGGTGTTGCAGGGATGGAGCAAGTACTCCCCAGCTTGTTAGAGTTGCTTAAGCACAAGAAATGCATTTGCTCCCAATGCCTTATGTGCAGCTTCCTTGTGTCATTTGACTTCACCCTGTGCTGTGCAATTGCAGTAGGGATTATAAAGTACCTTATTCCACCGTCTGTGGGCGAGGATGGCGAGACCGAGGTGGGAGTTTCAATCTTCACGTTGCCGATCTCCACCCCTCCGTGATTTCCTTCACTTACGTTGTCTCTGCACATCCTCCATCCCTCAGTGCCAGGGGCCAGTGTGGCCAAACTGTGGAGGTGGAAATGGTAACTTGAGTCCCAAATGGAACAGTGGGATTTCAATTTGGATCCTCAGCAGCCTGAGGACAAACTGCTGCGAAGTGTTTTCTTTTCCTGGTGGTGTTATGGCGCAGTTGTAGCAGGGTACGTGGTAAACCAGCAAATTAGCTTCAAGGGTCAACAGGTATTTCAAAACAAGGAAGGGAATTTAAGGAGGTTTTAAACAACAAGGAAGTGGTGGACTTAATGTTTTACTTGAGAAGGCATTAATTTGCTTTTCACACGTCCTCAGCTCTTAAGACAATGTAGATGCTTAGGGTACTCATAGTCTTAGACATGATGTCATTATGGGTAGAATGGGAGTAGGCAAGTGTGATGTTTGGCCTGTTAAAGGCAACAAATAAACTGCTTTTGCTGGTGAGAAAGCAAATGAAAGGGGTTTCCTAAAGCTGTGGACTGCCTAGGTAGGCTCTGAGGTTTTGCCCATCTTTCTTTTCTGTTTTATCAGCTAAGATGAACGGTGAGTCAGTGTAAGCTGTGTGGTGTTTCATTATTGGAGACCTGTCAGAAGTGTTGGTTAATAATCCCGAGCATTTGGATTCATTGTGATAAAACTAATCATAACAAAGTACTTCAGTGCCTAACTTGAAGCTGTGAAGAAAATCCTGTTATCTTAAAAGTATGTATATATGAAAGGGCTATTTTTTTTCTTTCTAACAAGATAAACATAAACTCATTGGTGAGTTGCAGAGCAGCAGCACTGTTTCCAGAGGCTGCTTTCCAAACTTCCCTGAGATGAAGTGAAACTGAGATTTAATGCTGTCACTTGTGGAACTTCAAGAATATACTTCTGAAGACCTTTTAAGTTACATGGGAAAAGTTGTTATGGAATCAGCTTATTTAATTTATATCTAAATAGTTGTAACGAACATAAATTTACTTTCCTCATTTTTTGGAACAGTCTGCCTTTTTTGCTGTGTGCTTTTTTCCTTTTGTCAAATTGCTTAAACAATTTATCATTAACACATTTACTGTATTTCAGTTTTAACGTCGTAAATATTATTCAAATAACTACTTTTAGGTAAGGAAAATTATTAAATATCATCCCATACATACTTTTGCCCTGTGGGAAAGACTGAACAAGTGAAGATTGCTTTGAGTTCATTTGATCTTTATGAAGCAGCTTTGAATTTCCTGGGCTTGTTTAATGAACATACTGAAAGCCCAGTGTAGCTGCTTGTCTCAGATCCAATAATTGTACACAATGTACTGCAGGGGAGAGATAGTCTTTTCCCTTCTGGTTTAAAGGACTAGCAATCTGTCATTGTTGGTGATGAATGTTTGCAGGTAGCACAGTCCAGATTTAGCATTTGAGCTGGCTTCCTTGTAAAGATTTGGGTTGGTTTCCTTGTTCTGTAATTTCCAGTGCTCAAGCGAGAGTTCTTCTTGGATGACTAACACATTTCGGCGCTGGTTAAGGCACTTGTGAAAACCCAGTGTTTTTCATATATTAAATATTTTATTAATGACATAAGCAGGTGTCAAGGCTAGTTCACAGTCGCATGTTTTTGAGCTGTGCTTCTGAATTTTGCGATTCTCAGATTTATTTTTTAAGAGTGTTGAATGGGCTTAACACTTGATGCTGTTCTGCTTCCCCACGTGGCCCATTAGCACCTTGGCTTTGTACCTTTTTAATGTAACCAAGTGCATAATTTTTCTTGTATTTCTGCATTTCTGCATGTTTCAGTCTTTGCTGCATGTTTAAGAGAATTGGAAGCGTGTTCAGAATGTTGAGAGGAATAAAGGTGAATCCTGATGCTTTCTGTTTGAGGTACAACTAACTCTTCTGGGCAGCAGTGTAGGAAGCTCATCACTGCTTTTGTGTCGCCTGTGAGGTGCAGTTTGCTGCAGTGTGCAGCCAGTCCATTTCCAGCTGGCGCACAGAAGGTATCCTGAGGCAGAGGGGAGAACTCAGGCTAAGTTGTAGGGTAGAGTCTGTCAGTGGCAATATCTGGCTGTTTTGTGACTGAGCTGCACACGTGTAAGTGGTGGGCTTCATCAGGCTAAACTGAGAGACATAATTGACAAAACTGAATATAAATCCTGTATTACTAATATCTGGGAATGGCCAAGCTGTTAGGACTTGGAAGCATGATTCAAAGATTTGCCAAGTTAGCCTGTGATGATCAGTAGAAGAGTTTGCCCAGGAGAAGTGAGTTACAAATTAATTCAAGACTTTCTAAAATAAAACGCTCTTGCGCAATCGGAGTTTAATGACCAAGGTGCTGGCTTTATGCTGCCATCCTCAGTGTTTAAATCCCCAGTATTTTTTTTTTTATTTGCACCTGTTTTTACTGATCTCATAATTGGCCATTGTTACAGAACGCATGTCGAATTTGGTTGACCAGCTTTTCTCTTCTTTTTGGATGGAATGCAAACTACCTATTGCAGTAAAGTTTCTGTACTTGTGATTATGGGCACTGTCAATGTTTCCATTATAAATTTCTGGATTTTTTAAAAGGAGCTTAAAACTAAGTTGTAAAAATTTGTTCTTGGCAGAGAACTTGTGTACAACATCTCAGCTCAAGTAAAACTTTTTAATGAATTTCGAGAGAGGGAAGGAAAACCTGAACTGCTTTGTAAGTTGAGGCTACACAGGTGAAATATACACTGAAATCTCTTGTTAACAAAACTCAGCTTGTAAGGAAGTAGGACAACAGAAACAGTGTTAGTCCCATGTCCTGCATTACATTTTAAATTGAGTTACAACAATTGAGTGTAACTTTTGATTCATTCTGTGGAAAAAAGCTTTTGACAGAACAACATTCATTGCTGGGCAGGAAAAACAGACCAGAAGGTACCTGGCATCAAGAAGCAAGGACCTCTGTACTGGCCAGCCCTTCCCACCACTTGGAAAGGTTTTTTTATGGTGATGGTAAATCTTATTTCGGAAAGAAAAGCAGTAAAAATATGCCATTCCTATTTACTCCGTTTTTCAGTGCTGCAGGAGATGCTCTGAGACCATGCTCAATCAATGTATATTTTCACTGGATTAAATAAACCTGAATATTGACGTCATGAAAATGAGCTGAAAAGCCTGGTGGTGGATGCTGCTGCATTTTACTCTTCTAATAAACACTGCTTCAAAATTTAATGAAGCGTGCTATGTTGCTAAAGGTAAATGCAAACAAACTGAGCTGTAGACTCTTCGCTTGAGGTGCTGCAGTTTAATGAGATTCATCATCGAGTAACGTGAGCACATCCTGGTGACGCAAATACCAGCAGTCATTCCCTGCCCCATTTCAGGAGGAAACCTGGTGATACTGATAGTTTACACTGGAAGAAGAAAAAACACTGCAGCAATATAAGTCCTCAGAAAAATGTTGAGCATCACTCATCTTTACTGTGCCTTGAGATCCTGGTTTGCTTTAACTTCCATTAAGATGGGCTCGTTTCAAATGTAATCTTTGTGTCACCTTATGCTCCTCTATTCCCTCTGTTAATGTGCTTTGTCTTTAACAGAAGCTCCCTGAAAGTTCTGTTGAGCATCCACAGTGTTGTGCATGGTTTGGTGCAGCACTCAGCATGGTGTGTGCCTGGTTCTGACTGGTGTAGCTGAGCACAGCTGAAAAACAGATAACCCTGGGAAGGATGCATTTCATCAGAGAGAGAGTTGTGTGGAACCTGTGCCTTCAGTGGGTGTTTTTGTGCCTTCCAGCAGGAATAGGCAGACCTACCAATTCCCAATGATGGTGCTCTTGTGCCTTTCCTTCTAGAATGTCTTCTGTTGTGGCAGGTTTTCTGCTCACTTCTAAAGAGAGATCATGTTTTTGGTACCATTGCTGTTGTGTGTTTATCGATGAAGCTGCATAGTAAGAAAAAGGAAAACACTGAAAGGTTCTGGAAAACACCTTGGTGAACTAGTTTTGCTGCTGGAGGAAAGTTCAGTAAATAAATTTTTATGAAAACCACAGGGGTTTTTGTTATCATAATAGACAATTATCTAAGCATTTTGGAATCAGATAATATGGTTCTAAACTAGTAAAAGTTTTGGGTTTAGATGTTTCGTCCAAGGTATGAACTAATTTTGGAAAGGCATGGATAACCAAATTGTCAAAAATCCTTATTATTAAGTGCCTGTGAAAATTATGAAGAGATAGCTATGATATGGTTATAACTGTGGAGTCATTCATGATTTTGCTTCTGTTTTGCTGTTCTAATGGTATTTCCAGGTGTGATACAACTGAATGATACCTCAGGTCATCTTTAAATAGGAATTCAATAATCACTCTGTTTAGTGATGAGCCTGTTAGCTTTGTGTGTGGAAATAAGAATTTTTTTTTTTATCCCAACAACATAAAAAATAATTGGTGGGGTTTTTTTAGAGCTGTGTGACATTTATTTCAATTCTGTCTTGACTTCAAGCAGCAGCTGTAAATAAACTAATGCTGGCCTTTAATTATGTGAATTTCTGCTGTGAAATCAGGGGTTCTGAAACCCTGAGTTGTGGTTAAGCCTTGGTCCCTGGGTGGGAAGAAGAGAGAAAGCCTCCCTCTGTTTGTAGAAATCTAACTGATGTGTTGCTACTGATGTGAGGTCTCTGATAAGACCACAAGAGTGAAGTAATGCTTTGAAGTATTTGAAAACATTAATCCTCATCTGTGAATGTAAACCAAATATCATCCCCATTTTCTGAGTGGGGAAATATGCCCTCACTTTTTCCTGGGACGCCTGCCCCCCCAGCTGCATAATGTGTTGGGGTTTTTTTGTCATGCTCTTTTTTAATACCTATGGAGCATAGTGACCTAAAATACTTAATAAATTCTTAATATATGAAAATTGTTCAGATATCTGTGTTTGTTGCCTTACAACATGCCCATGCTTTGCTATTTTCAGCCTTCTTTTCACACTTGGACTTTGCCTTGCCAGCTACACCAGAAATTCAGGTGTAACATCTTCAGGAGAGAGTGTAGCATAGTGTCAAGTGCTGCAAACTGGGCAGCTTGGCTTGAGTGAGTTTCCAAAAGTCATGGGCAACTGAGGACAGGATTATTTTCCTTGAGTGGGATTACTTTTCTTATGTACTTTGTAAGGTACTTGTTGAAAGTCTAAGATAGATATGGAAGCCTGGGATTTCCTGCACGTAATACTGATTTAATATGAAATCAGTCCCACCTGCAGTTTCTAACAAGGCATTCAAGGACTGACTCCTTGCCCAAGTAAATGGACTTGTAGCAATTTTAGCTCACAGGTGAGCCTTCCCAGTTTGATAACCCAACCTGTGTGTTTGCAGGAATCTGAGCAAAACTGTGCTGCTGTCATCTCCCTCTTCCACAGTCCCTCGGTGCTCTGTGTTGCAGTGAGATTCTTTCCAGGGTCAGAATTTGCTGATACCAAGTCAAGTGAAGGAGTACATTTGTCTCACAGCTTCTCTTCAGATACAACTTTAAAGGGACACAGAAAGGTCTCAACAGTTGAGGAAGCAGTTCTCTTTTAATCCCCAGTGGATCATCTGTTTTTCTTTACTTCCCCTTGCTGTGCTTGCAGAGATTATCTCCTCCAGTTCCTTTTGTCTGCAGGTGGTCCTCTTCAGCCTGGCTGCCCCTGTTCTGCCACAGCTTCTCCTGAGCATGAATCTTTTCCAGCCTGTCCTGGGGTGACGGGGAAGATACTGAATTCATGGTGCTCTTGGTGTGCATGACTGGAAGTGGCAGCAGTACCGTATGGCAAAACCCAGGTATAATTATGGCTCAGTCCATTTCCTAGAGGATGGAGCTGCTCATAGTTAGAACCACTCTGTCAGATGGTACCTGCTGGCTCCTGCATGGAAATTATAGTGTTAAAGTGGATTTCCAGTCTTCTGTTGCTAAAAGTTTCCTGGAATGTGTCCCCATCAGCTGTTACCAGATCTCCTTACCTTCACACCAAACCCTGGCTATTTGCAAAGGACGCACTGGGTGGTTTTGTGCGGGTGACTTTAACAGTATCATGCTGGCACTGGGGGAAGCTGTTGTTCTTGGCTGGAGTTGTATTTTAATGCACTTGAAATCTGATTTAGAAATTAATGTAGATGCCAATTTCCCTTGTATTATAAGGTAGGGACCATAGGAGTAGGAACTAATTTTGGCAAGCTCTTTTGAGGGGGTTGAGGCAAGCATAGTGGGATGCCCAGAGCAGCTGTGTTTTGCATTCCATATCCTCAGAGGAGCAGTGGAACACAAAACAAGTGCAAGAATGTTCCTGTAGAAGATGAGAAGAAATAAAGACAGGACAGTCCAGCAGTTGTCTGAATGCAGCCGTGAAGATGGATGACTGGAAGGGCTAAGAAACCAAAAGCTATTTGAAGCACTTCTAGAGTGGGAGTCTCAGTGATGCTTCAGTGATGACTTATTTAGGTGCCTGATGCTCTTATCCCACTGTGTGCATAAATAAGCAGACCTGGGTTGATGGAACACACCAGTCAAAGGAAGTTCCCACTGGGGCATACATAGTCCAAAAACTTCCATAAATTGTTCTGTAATATGACAGTTTCCAATTATAGGTTTTCGTAATAAGAGGCTTACTGGCAACCAGTAATGCAAGTTAACTGTGGAAATTTCTATTGCTTTTCTTGGCCCCTGTGCACTTCCTGAACAGTATGTGTTTTGTCCCAGTTGTCCCATTCCGGGCTTTGAAAGTGTGTCACAACATGCGTGGGGCTGAGACCCCTGGGAGCTGGCACTTAGAGCCCAATCAAAAGGAACAGAAACTGCAAGTGTAGGGCTTAAGGCATCAGCCCCAACCTGTGGATGCTTGGTTGATTTGTTTGTTTCCTGGTAAGTTAAAGTGTTGATCAGTAAGAGATTTTCTTATGCACATGGGAAATAATTTTTATACAGTTCTGAGGAAAACTTCAAACCCTTGGGAAGTATAGGTATGCAAATATCTTGGATAGCCCTTCCAGTGCTTTTTGATTACTTTGCATTGTCAGCCCACTTTCTTCTTACGGGCACGTGCGGGTACAGGCTTGTTTGGTTTGTGAAATGTTGAATAAATCTTCAAAGAGTATCATTGTTTCCAGGAAATATGTTTTTCATACATGCTTGTATTGTTTTTAAAAAAAGGCAGTAATGGATAATTGGTTTGTGTAAGCCAACGGTGTGGATTTGCTTGGCATTGCAGCTTTCAAATGATACACACTCAGCACAAGTAGATTCTTTTCGGATTACATACAAGATCTGTGTAATTATTGCATCTTTTAAAATATGTATTGATTCGTGGTATTGTCTTGAAGTTGCAAATGATCCAAAAGCCTGTCTGCTTCTTTACATCAGATACAAACTGGGTATCTTTTTGCAGTAATTTGCAGAAAATGCAGGGATTTCAGAGAATCATACCTTTAAGATGTAACATTATGTTGCTCTCTTCTTCTAATCCACCCCTCTTGAGTGATTTATTCTAGGGACTGTGCATCATAGGTTTTGTCCTGGCACCCATTCTTACAGTATTGCAGTGCCTGTGCACATTAGCAGAAAAAAGATGGCTGGGAGACAGTTTTTGAAAAAAAAAAAAAGTCAAACCAAGAAGAAAAGAACACACACACAAGAAAAGAAAACCAGTTCCAGTTAGTAGAGAGGGCTTTGCTGCCGGTGTGGATGGGGCATAATTTGATTTAAATGAGTTTTGAAAAACAGTTCTCAAAACTGTTCCATGCATTTTCTTCCTGGCTACTGTTGAAAATATGGAGCCGAATATTTTCTGTGATGTTTCAAACCAATATGTTCTGGCAACCTCAGAGCGGGGCCCTGTGCATTGCACTCTTGTTTCCAGTTCGCTGTGGCCTGGAGTGCAACACGCAGCTCATGAGATGCACCAAAGTGGGAGGTCTTGTGAGGAGCAGGCAGTACAAAGACCCAAGGTACAAGGAACATTTCACTGGGGTCCAGCAGGGAGGCTGCCAGTTTTAAGGGCCTCTTTTATGAAAAGAATTTGCTGGTAGGAGATGAAGAAGCTGTTTGTGCTTCTTTGAATTTTGTGAGTATGCAGGGGGAAGTTGATTCCTGGGTGTTGTTAAAGGCTGGGTGCTGAAGTGAATCTTCTGTGCTTCTTTGGGGTCAAACTTTTCTCATTTGAGAGATGGCTGTGGCTAAGGGTTCATCAGTGCTTTAAGTGTGACAACATCCTTCTGTATTAGAATAGCATGTGGGCTGGGAAGCTGGGAGATGAGGTGTTTGCTGTATCACTTCTGCTCCAGGGACTTCTGTGCCTTGGGAAATGTGTGTGGGAAGGTCTGTGCAATATAAGGAGGTATTCTGAAAATAGAGGATATTTTTTTTTAGCATCAAATCAAATCCTGGGGGTGGCTGCAGGAGTGGAAAGTGTGGAACAAGTTTGTTCATCTGTCTATAGTAATACACAGCTCTTTGGTAGCGACTCCCAGCAGGGTTGGCTTGCCTACAAAGGAGATGGCAGTGTTCCCTGCAAGGGAATCAAGGACATTGTCCTTCCCCGTATCTCTGACACTGTTACCCTCAGCTGTGGTTGATCCATGTGGTGTACCTGTGCTGAGCAGGGACAGCTACTTTGATAATGTTTTCCTGCTTCTCAGCAGTTGTTGGAGAGTACAAAAGGCAGGAGTGTATAGATGGAGCTGTTTATTCTGCTGGGAGAGCCAGATGAAATGGACCTGAGGAAACATGGTCCTGATCCCAGGACTCTGTATCCTACAATGGTGCATGAGCCAGACTTGGGAGAGATGGGTCCAGGGAGACCACAGAGAGGTGGCAGGCAGGGGATGAAGGCAGGAGTAGACTTGAGGAGAGACAGAGGCAGAGGCAACTGTCTCCTGGTCAGTGATAATGAAGTGTAGATAAACATGTTTGGAAGCAGACTGTAGGTGTGGGATGAGGGCCAGGGAATGGGAATGGGGAGCTTTCAGAGGAAAATGACAGGTCTGAGACCAGATAGGGAGTGAAAATACATGGTGAGGAGACAGTTCTTGTTTTGGCTTTAGGATTCAGAAAGGTCAGTCTTGAGAATTTTCCTTGTTGATGCTTTTCCACTTGTTTTTCTGGTTATTTGTGCAAGATGGTACGAGAAGGATTTCAGATGGACTTGGAGGGAGCACACTGTAACCTGGATTGCTTTGGTACAGCCTGAAGCACAGAGAGATGAGTGAACAGCTCAGGAATGAGGTTTATTGGTAGAAGCAGAAAGAAGTAGTGAGTTAAGGTGGCTGTTTTGAGATACGGGGGGTTTTTTTCTACAGTTAATTTTGTTTTTTGTGAAACGTCCTGACAAGTCTGGATGTAGGGCTGTCTGCTCAGGTTGGACTAAACATGGATGTTCAGTCTTTTTATTTGAATTAACTCTGGACTAAAAACTCACTTTGCAGGTTAGTCTGAGCAGAGGAGTTGCAGGATTCTGGGAAGGGCAGGCAAGATTGCCTCAGCAGGTTTGATGGCCGTACTGAAGATCTGTCTCCATATTTTGTTTTCAAAACACAAGCCTACATTTGTTTCTTTCCCGCTTCTCACTTGCTGCAATGGGTGCAAGTCAGAGCAGATTCTGAGAAGTCACTGTTTCCAAGAAGCCTTTGTGTTCTCAGATCATTTTACCCTTTGAATCTACAAGCAGGATGATATTGTAGTGACTGCTGTGACAAAACTGTTTGTGACATCTGGGAACAACAGAGTCCATTCGGGAGGAACAAGTAGTCTTTTCCTAATCAAGAGGGAGAGATTTTAATATGAATGTTTGTATGATTATTGCATCCAATGTGATGTCTGAAATGTAAACTATAATGTGCTGTTAATACAAAATAGCTATCCTGGGGGCTGTTAGCAAGTGTTTCCAGTGATTTACAATTCAAAGACTGTAATGAAAAAATCCAATCCCAAACCACAACAAACCTTCTCTGTATAACATTATTGTTACTTTAAAAGTAATGCCATAACTGCTCCTGCTGAGACTAGTCACTTATAATGAGCGTCTTTCCAGTACTGTTTGGTGTATGTGGGATTATGGAAAGAAGGAAGGGTGCTTGGGACAGGTGTTTCTTTTCTTGTAAGTGCCATCCTTTCTTTATCCAAGAAGGAGCTAGAGTGAGCCAGCCTTTGGTTACTCTTTTCAGAAGAGCAAAGCGCTTCCTCACAATATTTATGGTAACTTGGCTCTGTATGTATGAGCTGTGACAGCATCCTCGGGTTAGCCAGGCTCCATTCCTACTCCCTTGTGAGGGAACATTCAGGAACCAGCTTTTAAGTGAAGCCTGTTTAATATGGCAAAAGTTGGGAGACAAATAGATGCAGGTGTTCACAGCACTGGTATGAAATGTGGTGTTTGTATTAGTGTTGTGGTAGCAACGGTCCTTTTAACGAGGGGATGGTAATTTGGTCCAAAGCCCCTGTTTTCAGCTGTCCTCCTTTTGAAATAGCCGCTTTTAACTTGTTTCTGAGACTTGTTGCTTAACTAAGGCGCAACTGCAGAGAGGACCAGCAGCTCTGACCTGAACTTTGTCTCCCTGCTCAGTATTGAACATAATGATTTTGCTATGCTAAAGCGGAACTTGTGTTTGATCAAAGTATTTTTCAGAAAAAAGGCACTTTACCTTGGTGTGCAAACCTCAGAAGGTAGACTTGGGCTACCTTATTTCCCTTCTAGCTGTTCTTCTCCCTGTTTAATGTGAGTTCTTTGTGTGCTATGAACCTTCTTCATCTCCCACTTGCAGGGAGTCAACTGCACCTTTCTGTACAAGCATGAGGAGCCTCTTCGTGCATCATATGTCTGCCCCAGTGAAAAGAGTTACCATTGTCACTTCTAAAATCTCTTGGGCAAGTTACACATTCTGGGTTTGAGTACTCATTAGGAGACACTTCACAGGGTTTTGACTGACTTACGTAGAAATATAATCTCCATTCGCCTCTCTATCCTTCTGGAAATATTCTTTTTAATACCAGGTTTTTGAGTGAGATGAAGAATTTAATTTTTATTGAATCTGTGTCCAAACTAGCTGTACTGAAGATAATTCTGCTTCCTTACCTGTCAGATGCTTTCAGTGATGGAGGTCTCTTTGCACAAGGTTCCATTGAAAGCAGTGACTCTATATGGAAAGTTTTTAGCCATGCAGTATGCATTCATCCAGCTGTCTAATCCAGCAGCTATGTCACTTCTTCAGATCTATGAGGATTCATGGATTGCTTGAATGGATCAAAGATAAGAAAGAGAAGCAAACCTATTACAGTCAGGCTTAAACACTTTGGGGGCTTGGTACATTTATTAGAAAGAGCCTGGGGTTAATAGCTCAAAGATTATTGAAAATCACTGGTCTCCTCCAGCTGTTTCAGTTTACAGGCACTGAGGCAACAGCAGCAAAAACTGTACCTGATCTGAGAGTAACCAGGCTTGGACTTTGACTTTGTGTGGAGGTTTAGGAGGAAAGTCTGTGAAAGGCCGGGATCTAACAGGACAGATAGGAGATTGGTTCTGGCAGAGGCCATTTCTTCTGTAGCACAGGAGGTAACCCCTGTGCTTTCAGATGCAAAGATTCCCAGTACAGTTTTCTGTTGGAACAAATTCCTCCTGAGTAAGGACAATTGGTTATTCAATTGCTACTTCAAGACTGAGCTGAATGCTCTGTTGTCCAGATTGCACAGGTCCATGCCAGGATGGTTTTGCCCGCGAGCTAGTTTTTATTATACTTATGGTTGAAATGGGATTTTCATTCAAATATCTTGTGTTCTGTCAGCAATGACTTTACAAACTAAACCAGTTACCACTGGGGCAGAAACCTGATGCTTGTTCAGTAATAGATTTCTGTTTTAAGCTGGAAGAAAACTTATTTGGACACTGTCTTCAGGGTCAGTCATTCAAACAAACAACTGACTTTCATCAAAATGCATATTAAACTTTGTTTTAAATTATTATTAAAGACCATGTAAAAATAACCACCATAAGGTTAGCATTTGACTTCCCAGATCAGGAAGTTAAGGTCATTTAAGGGCCTTTAATGATGTTTGTGTGTCAGTGGGATTATTTATTTCATGCACATGTAGAAAAGGGGATTCCCATTTTTCTAGGTCCATGCAGGGTCAGCTGCATTGCCAGGGAATGTGACTCTGTACTGCACATACAACTACACGATAGACTGAGCCAGTTGTGTATTTGCTTTACTCTGTGTCTGTGATCAGAGCTGGCCCATTCTAGCTGTGTGCACTATGCCATGGATAAGCTGCAATAATGTTAGAAGAAACAGGAGAGTGCAATATCATCAGATTCCTGAGTCTGAGATGCCACTTGTAAGAAATGCTTAATATGTCATGGTTGGATTTTCTGCTGCTCATAGACAGAAGGATCCTGCTCTTTGGAATCTGTGTGATGAGCTCATGTTGGCCAGCACCCCTGATCATCTTAAATGGAGTAATTGTATCCACTGAGCTCCCGATTTTGTAAAGTGTTATGCGGCTTTCCAGTCTTGTGATGTACAGCTTCCCTAAGTTTTTGGTGTGATATGAGAAATTTTGGGTGAAATTCCCTGCTCTGTTATGTATGAGGTCAGCTTAAATGATCTGTCTCGGCCATAAAAAGAAAATAAATTGTATTGCCCAGGCTTGCCAGCATCTGAACATTTTGCTGATCTACTCTGTGTGGAGGTTGTGATTTTGTGGACTCTGGAAAACTTTACTGAAAAATCCTTTTGCAAATCCATAAGGAAATGTGTGACAGAGGGTTTAGGTAGTCACAGCTGGAGTATTGTGCTGCTGGTGGCAGCAGTGTGTGTCCTCTAGCTTGGGGGAAGCACGGCGATTTTAGTGTAGAGCATTTAAAATGAAATCTGTATCTGCTGCCTTCTTTAATAACCACACAAACTCTTCAAGCATAACCCAGTGCACAACTTTAGAGAAGAGTTTCCTGTTGTAACATATATTTGATGTTGTTTGCTGCTTTACATATAGAAAACGTACTTATTTAGGACCCAAACCATGCCAAACACTCTCCAAAGAAAGACTGGGAGAGAAAAAAAAATGCAGGCAAAACTTGAAGGGGTTGAAGGAAATGAACTCCTGCTGCAGTTGCACACTTGCACACATCTGGTGCAATTGAAATTTAAAAGCTGAATACGTCCACATCTGACCATGGTAGGGTCCAAACATTACTGTTGACACTGGTTTTCTTTTTGGATAGGTACACTGGCAGAGTCACTAGCGTGTGGAGCCTTGTCAGCTCTCTAATCTAATAGACTGTTCTTGCCCAGACCATTGTGTGTCAGTATTTTATGTACCAAATGTAGCCAGGTTTAATAATCAGCCATTTTCCCACCTTCTGCCAAACTTTTTCCCTTTTTTGTCACAATGTAGTGTTTGAGTCAAAATCTGCTATGGTAACAAATTATATACATGTTAAAAAATGAAAATAAAGATGGAAAGAAGAGTCACAAAAGGTAACAAGAGTTCAAAGCAGTGTCATTTGAGTTTTTTATTTTTAAAGACTTGAATTCAGCCCCATTTTAAAATTGATTTTATTCCTGTTATGTATTGTGAAAAGCTTACAAAGAAATGGATACTGCTTGAAAGCATGACTAGCTCTTTGTATGTAAAGCTCTGAAAGTATTCCCTGTACAGGTCTGATTTTGATTTACTTGCTGTTTAGTTACTAAAGAATAATTTGTGGAGATTTTTTGACTTACATTTTCTTACTTGGAATAGTTGCCTTGAGGTAGCACCTGTTGAGGCTATTTATGTTTATTTGTAGCAACTATATACATAATATAAAGTATATTACAAAAAAGTTGTTTCTCTTGCTTCGTTACATTTTTAAAGGGCCCTTCACTTGCCTTGTTGGTGGCACGAGTTGCTGCTGACATGTACTGGGTTATGATGCTGAGGACTGGGGAGCTTGGAGGAGCATCTCGGGGGTATTAATTACCTGCCTGGCAAACACCAGCCCCAGCTGGAGGGGAGCTCAGTCCCCAGGAGGGCATTGGAATGGAGTTCCCAGTATCTTTGTGATTTTCACGTTTAGTAGGTTGTTTCTTATTCTGTACTGATTTTCATCCCACTCTGAAGTACCGTAGCTTGAGTGAAACATAAACATTTTGGAAACTGAAACCTGGATCTCCAGCTGTGTAGGTGTTTGCAGCTCACTGTTGGTTGCATGAGGGATGCTCGTAAAGGCTTGTATTTCCAAGGTGAAACGATTTTGGTCATTGTATCCTGAGCTGGAGCAGTTTCTGCCCCTGTCACATGCAATGGGGGATGCCATCCAGGCCTGGTGTCTGCTTCACTTGGAGTTGGGCTTTTCTTCAGTAATTTGATTTGGAGATTTGTATAAGTAATGGCAATAACTGAGTGCACTTAACTATAAAAACACAGCCTAAAATAAAGCTTGGTGTCTTACCAAACTGTCACAGTCCAGTTCTTCCACAAGTCACAGGGCACCACGTTCTCTAATCTCTGCTTTTTCAGTCTGTTCCTAATTGTGTGGAGGTGCTTTGACATGATCCCAGCATTCACTGGAACTCCTCAAGTTTTGGGACGTACCAGGATGATTAGTGTATCTTGGTGAACAATGGTCTAAGCAACCTATTAAATTGTAGTGTATCCTCCTCCCTGCCTGTGTTTACTCCTAACTTCTGCAGAGCTGATTAGAGGCTTGGCAGGAACTGTACGGTTATGCTCTAGATACACTTTGGATACATTATTGTCACAGTTGAGGTATTGCAAAAGCTATGCCGTTCCAGGCTTTATCCTACTGAGGTACCTCTTTGGATTGTGCAATATCTGTGGCTAATTACACGGCAATTGCAGTGTGCCACCAGCCACCCACAATTCATTGTCAGCTCCTTGGGGATGCAAATGAAAATGGAAAGATAATGTTTTCTTTCTTTGGTCCAGTGATTTAGCTTGCCTCTGTTTTTTTAATCCCCTGTTCCTTCAGGTAATAAAGCCAGATGGTAGTGACAAAGAAACAGAAGTCACACATGAATCAGATGTCCCTGAGGATATGTTGGGGACTTGCCTTCCACAAGAGACAGCGAAAGGCGTTGCTCAAAGTCCTGATGTCATTATAGAAGCTCAATTTGATGATAATGATGCAGAGCATGGACAAGACCACTTGCAGGATACATTGACTGATGACATTAAGAAACTTTCCCTGGATACCAGTGAAAAGGGTGAGTAGATCAGATCGCTGATTTTAGGCCTTTATTTGAGCAAACCATTGAAGTGTTACTTGGTTGCCTTGCTTTGCTGTGAGATATAAAATACAAGCATAAAAGCTTAATGCCTTATCACTTCTATCCCTTTCTGCTAAACTGTCTTCATGGTTTGAATGGATATTAATGTCTGGAGTTTATGTAGTTTTGATTGGTGCAAAGCAAATCTGCGAAACAGAAGTCACACCTTTAGATTTGCAGTTCTTGGGGCTGTCTGGCAACTGCTGGTTGCTGTTTAATTCAAGATGCTGCTGTAGCGGTTTCCTTCCTTGCAGCTTGGCTGGCCAATCTGTGTGTCTCAGTTTGGGGATAAGAATATATTTCCTTGGGCGTAGTTAAGTTTGTTGCTGTTTTCAAACAGTTGAGATATGAGCAACTTAAAGATTTGGTCTGTTTAAAAAGAAAATTGCACTAAAACCTAAAGCAATTATGCGATCTGTTTTGAAGGCAAACCTATTTTATTCTGAATCTGAATTCCATCCAAGCCATCAAGTGTTGCTTAGGGCAAAATAAAATAGGCTCCCCTGTCCCAAAACTAACGCTTATGCAGCTCTTTGCATGTCCTTTCTAGTACTAAATCCCTTCCTAAAGAGCTGTGTGTTGAAAGGATTCTGATAATTGGCACATTTAATGTGTGCCTTCAGCTGCTCATGAAAGGTTTGCTGGGGCAGATATTCTGGTGTGTTCCTGTTGCTCACCCCACTTGTCCAGAAAAGGCAGCAGTAACCCAGGACCTTAATATTGTTGGACTCTGACAAATCTTGGTGGAGGTTATAAAGCTTTCCTATTTAATACCTCATGTTTTCCTGAGATATTTGAAGATGCACAGACCCCTGCCTGTTACTGTTGGTAGACTTCCATTTTCCACACCCATCTGTTAATAAAACAGGAAATAATATTTGAATGGAAGTGTTGTAGTTTTTATGACACAGCATTGGTTTCACCTTTCGTGAATGGAGCTGCCACCTTACCAGTTTGTGATGCTATTTCCTTCTGGGTATCTCCACTGTTGAGTTCCTGCCAAGGCACATGAACCAACTCATATCTTGTTCCATTCCTTTCCAGGACTCAGCTTGATTTGGGAGTTACTCATCTTGTGTGTGGATGTTTTACACAGGTGGTTTTTAACCACAGCTGTTTTGCAGTCTATTGCAGCTGCACACCACTGGGCCACTTTGACTCAACAATTCTCCTGAGTCACAGTGTTGTGTCTGTTGCATCTTTGTTGCTTCTGATATTATTGCCAAATTAAACATTGTAGAAGTACATTCTAGTTTGATACCAGCATCTAAAATAAATACAGGCTTGAGCCAGTATTTTACTTTAGTTGTGTGACTGTGCTTTAGTTTAAAGAGTTGATTAGGGGTTTTTTTTTTGGTGCATCACAGTTCCTCAATGTGAGGAATGCCCTGGAGTGACCTGTGTTGGAAGTTATCAAGTCATCTCTCAAATTCTGTGCCATCTGAGTGGGTTTTGCCAATTGATTCTGTCTTTGGAGAACATTTGTAGAACAAATTGAGATCAGCTTATTGTCTGCACATTTGAAATCCAGCTTTTCCACTGCAGTTGCCTAAGCCAACCATTTTCTTTTGTTTTTGAGGCCTTTCCATGTTCATCCTTAACAAGCCTTGTGGCTGGTGTGGATGTGCCAGTTAGATTTCTGCTGACTTTGTGTTTTGCTATCACCTCTTTTAATATCTGCTTCAGCTTCTTTGGCCATGTAACCTATATGGAGTTTTCCCTGCTTTCTTTGTTCTCTGCTTTTTAATGCCCTCCCTTTTTTATACATATAAAGTTTACGATGCTGATTTTTCTGAAGGTGTTTTTGAGTAGTTGATGATTGCTTTGGCTTGTTTCCTGTCCTTCATACAATTTCTCATATCATCACTTACCCAGATTTTCAGTCTTGCCTGGAAAACAGCTATAGTTATTCTAGCATCACTGATAACTGTCGTGAAATAAAGAAAAAATCTGCCAAATTCAGCCTTCACAGGTTGTGGCTCAACATGCTTTTTTAAAAGCACCAAACATGCGCTTTTTCAAGGCAGAACTCAACCTTAGAGGATAAAATCAGTTGGACTTCCTAGGGCCATCCACTGGAATGTGGTACTGGCATCGGAGGCAAGAGAGCATTGGAGAGTTGGGCTGTGGGGAGTGGAGGTGACCTTCCCTGGGTAACGTGGGCCTCTCCTGGGAGAGCTGCCTGGCTGCTGCTGCCAGCTGAACTTCCTGTGTATGAGCCTTTTCTTTCCTCTTATATCCCTTCTGCTGGAAACACCTACTGCAGTAAAACAGAGAGGTGGATGGAAGTTGGGATTCACAGGGACATTTCTTCCTGACCACCAAACTAGGTGCTTTACTTGCTTTCCCTGAGAGCTTTGCTTTGCAGGGTTTATCACATGGTCCCATTGCATGGCCTTATGCACAGGAGGGAGCAGGAAGAATTTTCTGCAGCTAGCACAAGTTTTAAATGAACACTTGTGATGGCTTTCTTCCTTTTTTGGAAGAGTTTTTTTGAAGGTTTCAAGCTGGCCAAAGATTCTATCAAAGATACTATATTAATGAAGCAAAATCAAGAAACAGTCTATCATGCTCTCACGTGTACGTAATGTACGTATATGCTTACATATATGTGCGTGTATGTGTATATTTATAAAAAGATCCATATATATATACACACACACAATATATAAGGCCTACCCAAGAGTCAAACTAAACAAAAAACCCACAAGATTTCAGGAGGTGAAAAATATCGATAACTACTGTAATGGAATCAAAAGTACATTTTACTTACTCTGGGCAAAAACCCAGAGCCAGGTTGAGACTGTGCTCAAATCTTTGTTCATGAACATAAGCCCTGCAGTTTTCTGCTCTCAATTGCAAGATGCCTTTTGTCCTTTCTGATGTAGGAGTAGGATTGCACAATATCTCTGCTGGCTCATTTGTTCTGCTGCTGATGGTCAGAATGAACCATGAAGAATAAAAGTAGACATGTCATTCGAATAAGGGCACTCTGGGAGTGCAGACTGTTTTGATGTCTTTTCTACCTTGGCCTTTGTCCCATCCCTTCTCATGGCTCTGTTCCTCTTCAGAGAACAGTCACCTTCTCCATCTCTAGTTACAAGCTGGGGCAAAGAATTTTGGGGTTGGCCCTTGCTGTCAGAAGCTCTGAAGCATGAAACATTGTGTGCACTGATTATGGCCTAGATTTGAGGGACTGAATTTCCCTGAAGTCATTGTACCTTGGATTTCCTGTGCCTCTATGGGGCTTAGGGCAAACTGGTAGAAATTGTTATTATGCAGAAGTCTGCAGCCTTAGACTCAGATGTTGGATCTGTCTTCACTAAGTGCTGCTGTTATGTGCTTCCTGCTTTTCTATTCCTGAGTCCCCAGAAGGGATGGGATAAGCAAGCGGGAGGTCCGTGGAAGTGAAGAGACCATTGCATCCAGCCTCATTCTCAGCCCATATACTTTCTTGTGCTCATAAAAGTGGTTCAGTCTTGTGTTGCTCAAGGATATTTAAATAGAAATTCATAATTGGTGCCTCTTTACCTGAAGATGTGCTGGTCAAACGAGTTTGCTCTGCTTATCTGGACTTTTGTTGCAAAGAGCGGGGTTAAAGATCATCTTTGAAAAGTCTTTAGTTGAGGAAGTGACAGCCATTCTCCTCTCCAGCACCTGGTTCTACACAAAGACCAGTATTGTCCTGATCCACAGTTATATTGTTTGAAAGTTAAGCTTTGGTATTTGGTCTTGCAAAGTTGAAAATATCTTTTTCTCTTGGAATTTCATCTGTATTTCCAAAGTGTAAATATCTATATGCCGAACAAACTTTCTGCTTTTATTTTATTTTCCTTAAAAAGACAGTAAGAATGGGCACCCTTAATAAAGCTTCTCAGCTTCCTTAGTAGTGTCCTTCAAACCCTCTCTGGGATTTCTGTGCTCTAATGAAATGTGGGCAGAGAACAAGGCAATAGCATCCTGGCAGTAGTCTGAACCACCAGTGTGTACACAGAAAAAATTAAATCCCTGTAGTGCATAGTACTGCCATGCAAGTCCTCTGGGTTGTACTCTGAGACCTTAGCTTACTCTGTGTCACTGCTGTCCACAGACTAGTGAACTCATTCACCAGTCAAAATGACCTTTGCCAGGTCTGTAATTCTTTTTCTTAATCGTTATTTACATTGACTACTGCAACAGAGGTCATGTAACTTTTATCTTATCATTTACTACTGACCTAGAATACATTACTTCTGTGACTTTTCACTGCAGCAGGAGGATTTTCTTTATATTCTATTTCAATATGTAATTAAAAATGGAAACTCTCTGTATCTCTCAACCTGGGAAAAGTGCAATATGTTCTGTATGGAGTGGTTTATGATGCTGTATCCCTACACAGACTGTGTGTCACATGAGTTTCCTACAAATGTGAGCTCTCTTGTTAAATACTGGAATCAGATTTCTCTGATAAAGAAACATCAGCAATTGAACAGTAGCAGCTACTTGCACTCATGAGAATGGCAGCTGTTCTCATAAAAGTGCCTCAGCCCTTCTTTAGCAAAATGATATTCAAATAAAAAGTTTGTAAAACAGTGTCGCTATGCCAAACGCTATCCTTGTCAAACTTGTTTGCTCGGCTTTTTTCAGCTCTTCTCACGGGAGATCTTACTACACCAGATACAGAAAATATCCTGCTTCCCACGGGGTTGGAAGTCATCAAGCTGGGGGACTGGCTGCCCTGGCAGCAATCAGAGAGTTGTGTTTGTTCAGGATTTCCACTTACACCTACACTACTGCAGAGCAGAGCTTGGATATGCAAATGTCCGAGGCTTGCTCACTGCCTTGACGTAATGAAGTTAGAACAGAAATAGCTCATTTACAGGCAGAGCAGACTCACATGAACCGAGTAACCAATGAATAATGGGTAGGGTCAACAGAATTTGGAAGCTGCTGCAGAATTTGCTCATGTCTCCCTGTCTGTTCATCATTCACCAGGTGAACAGTGGTCAATCTCTGTCAAGTCAAATGTGACTGTCAGTCTTTAGTAGTCCTGATAAGGTCAGAAATGATAACCTAAAATTGCTTGGTGTCCACACTGCTGCTGTCTGGAGGCTGTATTTTGAGTATTTCAGGATTGCTTGGTTTAACTGAAGTGGTGGTGTTTGGTAAATTCACTGTATGGTTGTGTAATAATGGCATCAAGCCTTTCTTTTCTCCAGATGATGTTCTAAAGTCAGTGCTTAGAAGGGTTTTTGGATCTTTCTAGCAAAATTGAAAAATGTATTTAGAGTGCAGAGTTTAGTCTTTGCTTTGCACTTCTGCACTTCTCATGCACTTCCATGTCCCCTCTACTCCTTTTGTGTCCTCTCTCTTTAAAGCTTGACAAGGTGCCTACTTGCCTTTTGTGCCTTCCTCTGGCACCTGGGGTCATGCAGTTACCAGTGTCTCGTATTGGCCCAGGCAGAGTTTAGAGAGTTACTGCTGTTCCTCTCCTTGGCCAGGTCTGGTAGGGAAATGATAATGCCAGAAATCTGGATTACGTGCTGAACCTCTGCTTTGCTCAGGCTCACCCTTCTCTCAGCTTAGCAGCCATGAAATCTGGCATATTTGGAGTCCACCAGCATCACTGGCTGCTGGAAGGAACAAGTGTTCTTTTCCCTCCTCTTCAGAGGCTCCCGTTCACTCTGAGTGCTTTTAAGGAGCTTCACTGTTCTTTCCTAGCCTGCAGCTTTCTGGAGATGGATCATCTCCACTGCATAGCTCTTAAAGTTTCTAGGCCACAGCAGAGCGAAAGCTCACCAGGAAATCTTCTCAGTTACATGGCTTTTAATAGAAATCCTTGAGGTGGAACTGTCAAAAATCGGATCAGTTTCACTCTGCTGAAGCCTGGAAAGCCAGCAGAGAAGCTGGAGCAGTTTCAGCTGCTTGAGACAGCTCTCTATTAGTTTATCCTGAGTTCATGTTGTGGGTCTCTGAATCTAGCTCTTCTGGTTGTTGCTGTAACTTTTATTAAATGATAGAATACATTTCTAGCAGAATAAACAGTATAGCAACTGAAGAAGAGTGTTCTACTGGTATTGAACAAATTGTGCTCTATGGTTACATTGATTAAAAACTACAGGCTGAAAAAGCTCCAGTTATTCTTTTGTTGTAAAGCTGAAGCCTGCAATGGAAGTTAATGTTGGGAAAGTTCCTTACACCGTTCTTCCCTAGTAAGTTATCTTGACCCCCAAATGACTTCTTAAGTACTGGAAAAAATAAATTACTTAGGCAATTAGGTAACAGGAATTAGATTAAGTTCAGCATATTACCATATGTTCCTGAGTTCACCTGTGTTTCTCCTTTGAGTTACAAGTTTAGGTCAAGTAAATGAGAGGGCATGATACTGAGAGTGAATGGTGGGTGTGGAGATAAACAGAATACGGCCATTGTTAGCAGCAAGATTTCCAGGATGAAGCAGATTAGGATTCATTCAGCTAACATATTTTCCATGGAATAGTAATATTGGACACAGAGACTTTAGGAACAAATGCACATGCAGGAAGGAAGAACATTAAGTAAATAGGCAAAATACTCAATGGAATTCTTTTTGTAACATTTTAATTTTGCTTGTCATCAGTGTAATTGAACTGTATTTCTGTAGACTGCAGCACCACCTGATTTTTTTGTGGGTTTAATTCTATTGCAGTAAGGCTTCCAACCCCTGTGCTGACTGACTGCTTCTCAAGGACATGGGAGAGCCAGGAGGTCTGTGTAGCCATGCTATGGTTGGAGTAATGTTGTGTAGCTACTGAGACAGCTACAATCTGATCTGCTGGGCTGAATGGCAGCTTCCCAAAATTATGTTCATCTTTGCTGTGGATCAGATTTGGAGGGTTCTAAGGAAAAGTGACACTCTAGTCTCATCAAACTGCCATCTCCTCCATCCCTCCTTGTGGAGGTGGCTAAATATAAGTAAATAATTACATGCTTGGCTGCTTTGTGTGTCTGAGGGAGCCAGCTTTACTCACCTCTTCACATTGCCTTTGCTCTGCTGCTGCAGATGCTTGTCTGTGCTCTACACATCTGTTACTAAGCCTTTCCTCTCCCTCTCTGAGGGTCTTCTCCTGTCTGTGCATCTTCAAAAATGCTAATCATCTGAGTCTTGCAGTCCTCTCTTCAGTGTGCCCTTGGGCAGGCAGGTGTGTGTGCTCAGGTGTTAAGACACGAACAGCTGTGGCAGGGGGAGTTTGCTTAAATGAGTATTCAAAAATAAATGTCTCTGAGGAGGTTAGTCCTGTTCATTAGACACACAGCTCTGGGATGAGACAACTCAGGAGTGCTGCATGGTTTAGAGTTGCTTCTTTTCTTACTGCAGAGCCCTCTTTCATTGTACACGGGAGCTGTTAGGCTGATTTTGGACAGGCTGCACGTGTTAAATTCCAAGGCTGTTGGCTTAACAGTCTTGTTGCAGTGAATTACCTGTCTTTCCTCCATCACAGGTGGAAAGCTCTGTGTGTGAGGTATAAATAGAAAGTACTGCTTTTTCCATGATACTTTCCTAGGTGACCCTACTTACAGAGTGTTTAATATAGATTCCAGTTTTGGCTAGTAGCTGTTACCAAGTGAAACAGCGCTTTCCTTCTTCCCTACTTTTTGGTAGGTTTGTGTTGTGAAGAAAAAAAGCTGTTCTGTGCCAAGAAACCATCAGCTGCAGAATATGAAGAGTCCTTGTACTTTCTTCTAAGCAGCAACATTTCCTACTTGTTATCCCTAAAAATTAAGATTGTAGCAGAATAGTATAGCCCAGAGCAAATCTCTGTGTATACATGTATTGCTTTTGGGTTGAAGGGATTTAAGTTCCTCCTGTCTGTTGTGTGCTGATCTAGACAGAATTGCAAAAACACATCCTTTGTGTGTGACACACAGTCCTGGAGATATTTATAATAAATTGGTCTGGGTTATACCATTTAGGTATTTGGTACTAAGAACATAATATACTGAAAACTGCTCCTTGAAGCAGATGTCAGAAAACCTAAGTGTTGTTGCTTCATTAGTAAGTAGTTGGCTTTGCCACTGAAAGGTTTACAACTGTGCTGGTACCTGAGCACTGAGCTGAATAACAGTATTTTCTGATGAGATTGTTAAATTCTCCTATGCAGAGTAACCAAGCTTCTCAAGAACAGGTTTTTTTCTAGCTGAAGTAGCAAACATTGAACTATTTTCTTAAAAAACTTGGCTTTTTCCATTCAGGGAGGGAGATTTTTTTTTTTTCAGTAAGTTGTGTTTGAGATCTGAAACTATGATATATTTTCATTTGCAAGTGGATATTGCATCTTTAATTGTATTCGTTTTGGACAGAATTGCAAATTTCCACAGTGACCAATGCAAACCTAGTGCAAATAATTTTGGATCTGTCATAAGTAATTAGAATTCTAATCTCATGATTTTTGGTCCACTTTGGCCATCTTTTAATGTGTGATGGTAATTGAATTGTAAAAGGAAATTTGGGGGGGCTTTAAAAAAAGTAATGTTTGACTTAGTAATGCCTGTCAGGCAAATCTGTGTATTGAAGCTGCCTAAACTGATCCCTTACAGAGGGAGGCGAATTCCAAGTGTCCTGGATCTATTCATTGGTAATAACATAACTAATTTGAGTTGCTTTTTGTGTCTAGTGCCTAATTTTTTTTAAGTGAGACTATTACAGTTTTGGTTTGTCAGATAATCGCTGAAAGGAAAACACTGAGATTATAATGCAGTTTCACTGGATCCTGGTTGCTGAAGTGTGTTTTCACTGTAAGATAAGCTTATGAAGTACTGCCCAAGCTAACATAGTAAATCTTTCTCAGAAAACATGTCTTTGCCTAGGGTGGAAATATTGAATGGTCATTGGATAACCACTGCAGTAAAGGGGTCAGAATAATTCATTTTTAGTTTGGCATAAGGCAAGGAGTTGCTTCCCACCTTCCCTGCACAAAATCCTGCTCCTCTCACAAGTTAACTCTCCTTTAGGAATACATTCATGCCTCTGCCCTGTTGTGGGAGATGTTCATATCCCCCAGCTGAGGTCTTCTAAACCACCAGTCTCTAGTGGGGTTCTGTTGCTGCCCCTCTCTGCTCAGCTCCACTGGAGGAGAGGAAGATGTGTAATGAAGGAGAGGGACTTCCAGAGATGTATTCAGGGAACTCAGGTATTACACTCTTGTGGCAGAATATTGCTGCTGTGGCTGAGGTTCCTGTGCAGTAATTTGACAACTGAGCCAGGTGGTCATTGGATCTGGGTAGTTGTTCCTTCTGAGCTGAAGGTTTTGTCACGGGGATTCCTCATGGCTGGTGCTTTGCTGCTGTAGACCCCTGAGCATTAGATGTAGCCCTGGCACCAAAAGAATTTTGATTTCAAAAGGAGCAGATAAAAGTTATAGGGAAGTCTACGTCTCTTAGCTCCAGAGTTCCTCATGTCTCTTCTTCCCTGTCCCTTGTTTCAGGAACATTCACCCTTAGTAAATGTGTGTGATGGCATTGAAGGTACTAAAGTTGGCTAAAAAGGATGGCTAAGAAGAAGTAGATGGCTGGGATTAGCTTCCTTTTTTCTTTCTGTTGATGGAGCAGTTGTAGATCCCCGACTCTGCCTGCAGGAGTCTCTCATAATGCCAGGATTTTTTGGGAGGGATGCTGAAATTGGAGAGAACACTGAAGAAGACACTCTCCGGCCAGCCAAAGGCCCCCGGTTGATGCTGGCTGTGAAGGAAAAGGCAAATTCTGTCATCTGCCATGGTGGGAGTGAGGGTGCTTTCTGATACCTGTACTGGATTCACGTGGGGCTCATCTTCGGCAGGAGGGGGTACAGTGCCCCAGCCCTGAATGTTCTTCATCCCAGGCCAAGGAAGGCTTTTTGCTGTTCTCCCTGTGACAGCTGCATCCTGATGCTCCTGTGCTTTTGCCTGTGTGCATGTGTTACTTCCCCAGGACATCACTGCTGGCTTCTTTTTGACTGAGGAAACTACTTCAGTGAAAATTTCCAAGTGACTTTTTGGAGCAATGGGTGTTGGAAGGCTAAGTGGAAAAAAGGCAGTGCTAACAAGGACATGTTCTTCACGTGACTCCAGATGCTTTTTTCATTCTTGCTTGCTGAACCTTGAGTCACTGTTCTGTTCTGCTACGCTGGGAGAGCAGTGAATGCAGCTCTTGCTTTTTTCCTAAACATGTTTAGTTCTGGTTTCTCTTCCCACCATTTTGTGCTGTTCCTTGGGGAGTTCACTCCAGTGAAGCCCTGGGCTTGTGGCAGGTGTGCCTGGAGGCATGGCCTTTGGAAGGCTCCCAACTTCCCCTTGTCCTCTGTCCTGTCCAGTTTTCCTTTGTTCCAGATCATCTTGTTCTTTGCCCAGGCTGTTGTTATGATTGACACACCATAAACTGTTAACTGATTGCTTCAAAATTTATGAGAAAACAAAATGGCTCCTGGCTTTCATTCTTTGCTAAATGATTGCCTGGTATGACCTTTAGCTGGCAGAAACCTTAGAGGAGATAAGCAAATGAGGTAACCTTGGTATCCCCCACTTTTTAGCTGCTTACAATTAATTATACAAGCAAATTTTTTCCCTACCTTGTTTGTCACCATGAAACTCTGTGTGGTTTTATCCTGTAGTAATGCTGGTTTTGGCAAATGTGAGTTCATTTCAGTAGACGTAAATAAGAAATGGTTTTGCTGCTTCTATTATTGGGGCTTTTTTAAGCAAAGTAGAATTTTATTTAAACCCCAGAATACCTGTTAATTTCTCTTCTCAGCATTGCTAGCAAGTCAATGCAGATAAAATAAAAGTAAAGTAACTTAGAAAAAGATTTCTGGGGAGAGGAAGAGCGTATCAGAAGGCAAAGCTGAGGATAATTAGCAGCATATGAGAACCAAGATTTGTCATTAGAGCAAAGCCATCATTGTCAAGCAACTGCTGGGGTACCATTGCCTGGAGGCAGTGCAGGCCCTCTGTGGGGACACTGCCATCTGTGAAGGTGCCCTGGTGACCGTGGGGCACAGCCAAACCCGTGGGGAAGCTGCTGTCCCACTGCCCCCCTTCCCCAGCGCCAGTCCCACACCCGGCCCCGCTCCGCTGCAGCCGCCCCTCCATCCCCTCCCACAGCTCACCTGTGGCATCGCCCGGGGGCCAGGGGCTGCGTGTCACCACAGAGCTTTGGCAGGCTTTCTCACTGGATGAGTGCTCTTGGCCTCCTGGAGCAGGGACTCAGCAAAACGTTGCTTTATCTCGTGTCTTCTAAGGGAAACAGTGACAGCTACGTCCCTTGAAACTTGCAGTCAGTGCCACGGTCTCTCCTTAGGAAAGCAAGATTTCTTTTGAATGCTCTAGGCCTGATTTCAGCACATGTGCTCAAGATGGATGTGATTGCCATACAAATGGAAAATGTCAGCCATCTCCCATGAGCCCTCCAGACAAGTGCACATGGATGTTTCCATCCCAAAAATTCTGGCAGGGCTGTGACCACAGGCTCTCAGCAAGGATGCAGCTCAAGAATAGCCCAGTCCCAGCCTTCTCCATGGCAAAGATCGCTTTGGACATTTGTAAACATTAAATGCTAGCCATCTGTAGCTCCCAAAGTCACATACCTGAATATTTGAAAATTTCAAACTAGAAATTAGTTGACACTCGATTTTAGTATTATCACTATCTGGTCCAGTGATCTCAGGGGAAGGAAGCTCTTGGTGATATGTAGTGATTACTTCTGTAGGACTTTTCATAAGCCTGGTCCACAGCTGAAGAGGGTCAGCTCAGTAGATATGATTTCAGTTTCAGAGATAAATATGTATTTTATAGCTCTGCATAATGTTTTTTAAGGAAATTCACTATTAAATAAGTGTACGTAGGAAAGAACTGCTTATGTAACGTTGATGACTTCAACTAAGAAATGCCACAGAATTCTTTGCCCTTAGTATTTAATAAACAGATTGTTTTCTACCATTTTGTCTGTTATGACTGATACAATCCTACTTACAAACTTGGGACTTATTTTGATTTTTGTTGTTTTTCAGTACGTGTTAAGTCAACATGTATCTGCTGTCTCTTGTAGTCCGGAGAAATAATAATTACTTCATCCTTGACAATTCTAACACCTGAGACATCTTTTTCCTTTCAAATAAGTCTATTGCATGCATATTGTATTGTACTTTAGAGCAAAGGCCTGAGACAAATCTTTCATGGAAATGTGCTACAATAACTGTCCTGTGTGTTTGATGCAGGGAAGACTGCTGGGGTCACTGGTATGCACAGAAAAAAGCAAGATGATGGACCCAAGGTCAATGATCCCAGGCTCCTCCCAGATGAGTTTCTTCAAAGGACAGCCAAGGTAAATCTGTAGAGAGTGACAAGTAAGCACGTGTGTGTTCCCAAAAGCTGAAGGAGACCAGCCCTGGCTTCCCTGTAGCCTCTATCTGTTGATCTTTTGAGTCTCATTCTCCATTTCAGAGAGAGTAATTGTCCGATCTGATAAAAATCAAGGGACTTGTTATTTTTACCAATTATCCTAGGTTAAATTCCCTTTGTTTGTCATGCAGAATTACTTAGCAAGATTCAGGAAAAAGATTGGATACTAATGTGAGTGTCAGGATATCCAAAGTTGTCAGAATTAATTCTTACAGACTTTGGAAAGGCTGCTAGTACTGCTGATTCAAGATTTGAGTCAATCACTGAATGTTAAGAGACCAGAAAAAGGCTGCTAGGTCAGACTGGGTCAAGTCTCTTCCACGTCTTATGCTTTCCCTTGCAGCCTCTGATTCTGGTCCTGTAGTTGGCTGGGCTGCTCTGGTCTCATCCAGTGTGGCAATTCCAGCACTCAGAATTGTGCAGAGGTGCAGCTCCTGAAACCTTCTGGAAGGACTCTTCTGTATAAGCTTAGGAAATCGGCTATAATGTTTCTGTTATCCAGTGATTTATTATGGTCTACAAAAATATAGTCTGGATGAACACCTCTCTGGAACAATTATTTAGTGATATTGTAATTTATTATTCTTTTCAAAGCCATCTTGTATAAAGGTAAAATAACCCCTAACTTCAGAAAGCACAGAGAGAAGGAGAGAACTGCCAAATTCCCAACAGCACATCCTTTCCTGTGGTTAGCATTGGATCTGCCAGCGGCACCGTTTTTGGACTGGCCTGTTCTGTGCTGACTGTTGAAATCACAGGCCGAGAATACAAATGAAAAATTTTACAGGAGTTGCTTGTATTTTGTGGCTAATTCCCTGCGTTTGGAAGCATCTGCTTCTTGTCTGGTTTTGTTCTGTAATCAAGAAAATTGCTGTAGAGAGCTAGCACTTGGAAAGCACTTAGCTCTTCTATAGCCATGAGCAAGATGGCAAGGAAAATACATTGTAAATAGGTACTCAGTTAAAAAATGCACACACACGTATATACACACAGGGAAAACATGATATATAGACCTTGTGACTTTTCCAGATACTCTGCTGAGCCTTTGTGTATCCTTATTCTGCTAAATTAAGTAAGTTTTTCTAAAGGTATTAATTGTAGAAACTATTGCCTCTCCCAGGTGGTCTATATTTTGGAAAAGAAGCATTCTCGAGCAGCAACAGGTTTCATCAAGCTTCTGGCTGACAGGAACAGTGAACTGTTCAAGAGGTGTGCCATGTTCTCACCTGTGGACCACAGAGTGCCCAGGGTCTATGTGCCCTTGGTTGATTGCCCCCCAGACTTCGTGACCAAGCCTGAGGCCTATTCACAGATGCTCTTCATCTGTCGCATCGTGGACTGGAAAGAAGACAGCAACTTTGCATCAGGGTACGTGGCTGCCATCGGAAATAGAGATGACTGAGATTTCTAGTTGGAATTCTTGTTTTCATTTAATTTGTTACAAACAGTAGAGACAGAAATCTGTTAACAAGCTGCTTGTCTTGTGTCCCTCTGGTGGATAAATCATGTTGGGGTGAAGGACAGCTCATCACTAGTTAATGTCATAAATGCTAATTTCTTAGAGTGCTTGCTTCAGTGCAGATGCATCGCAGCATTGATGAGTGCATGGTCTAGGGGGAGCACATGTGCTCAGCCTGACCAGCACAAGCACCATGGGCTGCTGGCAGCTTTCCTGTCTTTCCTCCCTGTGTGAGAGAGTAGTACACAGTGTGCAGACATTGCCCTTCTGCCAGGGGAAGATCAGTGGCTGTGAGGCTCATCTTTAGTTTTTACGCCTTTGCTGGTAAGAATTAGAAAGAAGTCACAGATTTTTGTGGTTTTAAAGTTGCATTGGTTCAAGGAGGAATAGTAGGAATCAAGAGAACATTCATTCCCTCCTGAAGCATGTGAGAAGGGTGTTGCACTCTCTGTGTTTCATCAGGCACTGTAAAGTCGTCACTGTCCAGAGTTCAAATTGCTGGCAGTGCTGTGAAGAAGGAAGTTTTAAGCCAGCTCTGCACAAGTGGCCTATGCTGGGCTGGATCCAAATTGCAAGTTCATTTTGCCTCTCCCTGAAGAAGACAATGGTTTTCAGCATTTTCACTTTTTTCTTTGAAACCACTGTAGGGTGCCAAACTCCCAGCTGGAGTGGCCATGCTGTTTCTGTTGAAGGGGTCTCAATAAGAAATGGAGGATGTTGGTCAATCTATTCTTAGTTATCCTGGGAATACTTAATAGTCCTGGTCTAGTTGGTAATCCAGAGTAGATAGCTCTGTGGCCATACTGTGGTCAGATTTTACAGGTGCATCTGGATATAATTTGGAGCATGTGCAGTAGTGGGAGTTGTTCATAAAGTCCAGCTTTTCTCTTCCCCTTGCAGAGCAGTTCTGATGGGGTAGCACAGCTGATGTACAGTGTCAGCGCTGCAGGTTTGGGAGTCCTCAGCTCAAACTGCTGGTAAAGCTAAAAAATTAGAGAAATCTTTTGTAAGAGTAAGTGTGTTGTCACAGATCTATCAGCCCTAGAACTAAAAGTAAACTAAGCTGAATCTCCCCATTTCAGAGTTTATCAGCTGTAGCTGTTTTGTGTGCCCAGTAACAGCAAGTTTCATGTGTGCTCCTTAAGAGCCACGTGAGCCATGAAGTCACTCAGTGTTTCCTAGATAAACTGCAGTGCATGAACTGCTGTGGCCTCCCTTTGAGCCCCACTTAACTAGGGTCTGGCTGTGCTGTGAACTTGCCTGAGAATAAGTTTCTCACTGGCAGAGATTTGCTTTGTCTTCTTTGACTCCAACTGAGCAAAGACTGGAGGGTGTTTGTACTGCTTGGCTCTTGCCATGAACAACCCCCCTTTCAACAGAAACAGGGGAAATTAGGAGGATGGGCTAATATCTTTTTTGTTGGCTAATGTGTGTGTCTTTAGTCTGTACTTCTGACAATATTGGATATTCTCATCTGTCTGGTTTGATCGTTTCCAAGATGTAAAGGGTGTTGTCAGGAAAGAAAATGTCCATAATTGTGTTCATACACAGTCGTTTCCTCTGGGAGTTGGTTGCATTTCAGTAAGTGCCTTGTGGAGATGGGAGCATAAAACCTTGGTGACCCCTTTTGTTTTTAGCCATAAATAATGCTTGTTGAAACACTGCAAGACAAGGAAACCTCTTGAAGGTCCCAAAAGATTCTGTTTGTTTTTGGGCACGTTTATAAGCTGTGTTGCCTTGTTTATAACGAGTTGGGTCATGGGCCCCTTCTTCTGAAGGAGAGAAGAGCAGGTGACCTGCAGCTCTTTACATGCTTTTTTGTGCACCCCTTAGTTCTGCCCACAAAGTTCCTGATACGCCTTTGGCACCACCATGGTTTTGAAGGTATCTGGACAAAAAGCCTGTTGGTTGTCGCCCTGCACTGTCTGCTGGAAGCGTGACAAGGGAAACTCCCTCCAGAGTTGGCAGTTGTGTCCCCTGGATGCCTTGGCTGTTTCTAGGTACTCTCCATCCTGCATCTGAACTTTCCCAGGCTGATCATGCACCTTCCTCAGCTTTTCTTTTCCCTTGGGAGGTTTAGTGCCAGGTTTAAAAGCACAGTTAATGACACAGATTGGTCTTCACAGTGACCATGTGTAGGTGGAGAAGTGAGATGCCCCTGCCTAGAGTTTGGTGGTGGCATTGGCCACCCAGGGTGGTCACTGCACAGGGGCACCCTGAGAGTCCCCTCCCTTGGGGAGGGGGTGCGTTCCTGTGTCATGATTGCCACCTGGTGGTCACCAGCGTGACACTGTCCCCTCCAAAGGCCACCCTGTCACCCCGACTGTGCTGAGCAGGAGTGAGGAGCAACTCATGGTTCCAGGACATGCTGGCCGTGCCTTGAGTTGAGCTGCTGTGCTCCCTCCTGCATGTCAAGTGGCTTTACCTTGGCAGTGAAATGCAGAATAACTGTACCTGCTTCAGGTAACAGGTGAAGCAAATTAGCTCCAAAATATTCTCCTTTTCCAGAAAAATATTGCAAATGCTACAATATACTGTCATTTTCTGGGGACCTTTTTCCATGTTGGAGGGCAGGTTTGTTTGGAGTATTAGTCCAGACATCTCTGCACTTTTGCAGATGGTTAAGGTGAAATTTTTTTGTCCCCACATGTGATGATAGATGAGGCTATTTAAAAAAACCCCAACTAATAGAAAAGCAGGGAATCACTGACTCCCTCTGTGTCTCATTGGGCTTGTGGCCATTCTAGCTCAGGGTCTTAGATATTGGTCTGTCAGGGTGACATGATTTGTTCCAGCTTTTGCAATAAAATGAAATGTTGCAGGGTGTTGTTTCACTTGCTGCTGTTTCCAAAACCGTTTGAGTGGCTCGAGTTCTTTTCATCTCTGGCATTTTATTCTGTTCTTTTTTTTTTAAATTCAAAAGTGTATTTTATGTGAGGGGAAATAACCAGAGACCTTGGGTAGTTCACTCTAAGGCTCAAGGGAAGGTGCAATCCTCTCAACAGAGCAGTGCAGCTCTGTTGAAAAAACATCTTCTTGCAGATGGGAGCATCCCTCAATAAAACTTTGTTCCCTTGGCACAGCTAATCACTGTGTGGGGGTCCCATCCGTGTTGGGAGCAGCACCCTCAGTGGAGTTGAAGTGGGGTGGAAAGAGCTCAAATGTTCTAGAGAGGGGAGGCTGAGTAGGTGTATGCTTGAGGGTGACTCTGCCCCAGGTGCACATCTGGTTAGATTCTGGAGAGTGGGCACCTTGGAGCAGTTCAGTGATCTTGCAGCTGTGGCTGATTTGGAGAAATACCCTGTTGTGCCCCAACCATGGCATGTTCCAGTCAGGGCACGCTACCACCATATCTGACATCAATCCAAGGGTATTCAAGGAATTCAAGGTAATGCTCCCCCATCAACGTCACAGAAAAGAAATGTTTACGTCTGTAACCATTATAACTCTTTTTTACCTTTTGACATTTAAAAAAAAAAAAAAGAGATGCACGCAAGCCCAGGGTGTCACAGACACTGTGACTCCCTGGGAGTGAACGTCTGAGGACTGCTGGGCCCGGTGCCCCTGGTTGTTTATAAGCCTCTTGAACTATTCTTGCTACCCTTGGTGGCCGTGGAGCCCCAGGAACGATTTTGCAGCCTGGCTGTTACTCCAGGGCCCTCGGTGATCCTATATGCATTACCTTTGATCACATGCTGTCCTGTCAGATTTTGCTCTGATGCAAGTCATCATGCCTGCGTGACTGTAACATGGCCCCAATTAAAGTCAGTTATACACTTTTTATTTCAAGGTACTTGGGAAATGTTCCCTGGAACACTGTAAATCAAATGTTAATTACTATTAAAAAAATATTAGTCCTATATCAAACCTCTGGGTAAACCCCTTATGGTTTGTAATCTAATTTCAGTAAACGGATCAAGGGGAACATGGGTTTCAAGACGGAGCTGGAAAGCACTCTGGCATTCAGAGGTGCTTTCCATGGCTTGTCCTGCAGATGTCCAGCCGCCCTCCCGGTGCACTTCCCAGATCTGCCCTGCCAAGAGAAGGGGCACCTAAGACTCAAGTTCTTGACATTTCTGCTGGGTAGGGCAATGTGTCCTCTCTTTTCCTGTTTTGTTTTTCCATCCTTGGCAGTGCTGGTGGGCCTGTGGACCCACAGGCTCGTCCTTGCTTAGTCCCAGCTCCCCACCAGACGTTGGAAATGAAGTGGTGATTTCTCTGTTTTATTGTTACTGCTGAGAGAGAGGGAGATAAAACTGATGCCTCATTTATTTACATTAAAATAAGGATTAGACTGGGACCCAGCTGCAGGAACAGAGAACTCAGCCATGATGCCAAATGTGCACGTATTTCTGCCATACAGTTTGTACATAAAATTGAAACAATAAAGGGAAATATCTTTTATCCTTGTTTTCATTTTTATTTTAAAGCTAGACGATGTGAGCTCTACAATTTACCACACCATGAAGCGAGCAATCCTTTCCAGCATATTACACAATGTGACAGGTTTATTACACAGCCCTTCCCATTGTGAAGAAAGAGCTTTGCTCCCGTAAAGAAGATGGGCTCGCTTGTACTGAGAGTTTGGGGTTTGTTCTGTGAGTTTATGGCACATTTGAAGCCTTGAGAGTGCCTTGCTTGTCCAAATAACAAGTGCACTATTTTGGCCCCAATTTAGGAAAGTAATTAGTGTCTGTTCTCACTCATTGGAATTAAAGCAGAAGGATCAATATAATGATTGTCTATTTTATGCAGTGGAAAAAACACTTATTAGAGTGGCTGTTTTTGTGTTGTGTTATTGCCCTTCTCTTTTGTGTCATATTTTGATGGATTTGCCTTAATTTCAGTTGTAATCTTCTTGGTCAGGAACATTATCTCTATTGACTGTAATGTGCATTGGCCTAATGGCAGTATGTTAAAAAAGAAAAAGTAATTTAACTCTGTGTACTGTAGAGCAATCTAAAGGTGAGAAAGGGGACAGGGGGAGCCACCATGTGACATGGATTCTCATGGGTTATTTGTATTCAGCTGGAGGGGGAGCAAATGTCTCGCTCCTTTGGAGTCCTGATTTGCACAGTGTCCAGAGCTGAGCCTTGTTTGACACCAGAGCTATTGGACAGATCCATGCTGGGGTTTGCTCTGGAGCAGATGGAAACTTTCTCCAAGCATAACAGAGACAACCTCTGCAGCAGCCTTATCCACCCGTATGCAGAGTGCTTCATCATGCACTGTTAGCATGGGGGGACAGTTTCCCTTGTCTGTGATTTGTTTCTAGATTGTTTGCCCCTCTCCAGTTAGCTCTGGGCTCAGAGGCTTCTGCTTAGCCATGAGAGGAGGAACAAATGACTGGGAATGCTGTGGTCCTGGAAGGAGCCTGGAAAATAGTTGGAAAGATGATCTGTAGGTGTATCTGTGACTCCTGTAAGGGAGGCATCGTGGGTTCTTCACACCTCTGTCTTCACAGGGCATGGGTTTGTCCAGGCAGAGATGTGTATCCTTTGGAGATGCTGTGTACTGAGCTCCCTGTGGAGCTGTCTGGTATTTGGTGTGAATCGGTTCTTCATTGTTGGTAGTGGAGGTGAGTCACCTTTTTCAGTGTTGAGGAGAGGAGGGAGGTTCTCAACGAAGCCTTGTATATGCTAGAGCTGCCTGTGTAGACAGCCATCCTTTTCTTACCCCCCTTTTTCTCTAAAATTGGAAACTTTCTTACCTTTGTAAAAACCTAATAATTTAAAATATCTTCTTCCAATGAGATACACAAAAACAGCTGAGGGTAGTGCCTGGTGAGTGCTTTGCATCTCCAGCAGATACAGGTCTGAATTTCTGCAAGTCCTCTGCCAAAACTCAGGGAGAAGTGAATGGGTGAAGGAGTGTATTTGAGGGTTCAGCAGCCTCTCTGCAGGGACAATAACAACATGACAGCAGTAGTTATGCACTTTAAAAAAGCAACCCTTTCTTTCTGCAGGCGGTTGTGCAAAAGTCTTGGGCAGGCTGGAGAGATCGAGCCGGAATCAGAAGGGATCTTGACGGAGTATGGTGTGGATTTCTCTGACTTTTCCTCTGAAGTCTTGGCATGTCTTCCCCAGAACCTGCCCTGGGTTATCCCACCAGGAGAGCTGGCCAAAAGAAGAGATTTAAGGTAACAGCAAAAAGCATAATCTGACATTCCTTGGGTTGGTGCAGCGTTGTGCTTTGTTTTGCTTTCATTACATTTTGTAAAGGCACTGACTTTGTTACATGTACTGTGTTATACCTTACCTGTGCTAGAAGGCATAGAGAGAAACTACTTTTGAAAGTACTGACAAACCCAGAACATCAGTTACTTGGAGAAGTATTTTGTGAGACAGAGAGGCTTTTTCTCAAAATAACTATTGAAAATTGAAAATTTGGTGTTCAGCATCTAATTTTGAAAGCTTTATGTTTTTGTCTGGAATGTATTATGCATTTCAAGTGTTAGTTTTATAGCAGAGATTTTCTTGAGTGCCTGGCAGATCAATGATCTGGGACATTGTTACTCTGAGACTAAGACAGATAAAGGCTCCACCTACCTCACATTAGCCATCCCTGCAATGTAGTGATGCTCCCAATCCGCTTTTGGGAGCTCCACAGCCTGTTGAGTGGCAGACATTGACATTGGTGGACTACCCAAAACCAGTGGGTTTGCTATGCTTCTAAGTGTCAGATTTGAGAGACATCCTTACTAGAAGATTTAAAGACCAAAGAAAAACGATTTGTTTAGAACCTCGCTTTGCAATAAAGGATGATGCAGGCAAACAATAAATACATTATTAAGACGACATGGTGTGTTCTGCTTCGAGCCTTGCTTATGCTGGAGCATCTTGACTCAGCTGGCAGATTTACTGCTGTCTTGTGTAATGCTGAGGTGAAGCAGGCCTAGGGGGCTGATTCCTCTGGGTACTGCACTGGTACGAGCACCTGTATATATGCAGCAAGCTCCTCTTCCTCTTCATTTATACTGGCATGGACGTTAGCAATTTCAGCAGATAAGCTGATAAATTACAGCCATTTTTATTTCAAGGCTGAAAATGTATTTGTATCTGTACCTGTACTTGAGATGTTACTTTGGACCTAATTCTGCTCTAGAGCTTGAAGCCTTCTTACTGTTTCAGCTTTCTGGATTTCCACTGCCATACAGTGGAATAATTCAGCAGAGAATCACACTCCTTTTTGACTCATGCTAGTACTCAGAAACCAGATTCCAACTGCAGGCTTCAGGTAGCATTAAAAAAAAAAAATATATACTGAATGCTGCTGTTAAGATGTCACTTGAAAGTGCTTATTTTTATATTCTTGACTACAGTTCAGTAGCCTTCTCTGTTTCTTCTGACCGAGTTCTTTTAAGCAAATAAAGAGCTTGACTTGCCTCCAGTCAGACAGTCAGTTTTGGAAACAAATTCCAAGTGCATTTCTTGCTTTTATTGCTGAATTATTGCACTGGGACTTATCAAGGTGATAACAGTTTTGCGGTTAAGCCATTTAAATCCCTCTCTGCCCCTTTCTGACCACAGTGCACACTACAAAGTAGATTTCCTTTTGATCCTCTCAAATATAAACATTTAACAGTCAAAATTTTTAAGACAATTATTTGAGCTTAATTTGCTAATCCTTTTAATGTCAACTGCTGCACTGCTGACTAACCAGTCTGTGGTCTAAACACATATGGAGATAACATGAGACTTCTGGTTATGGAAAATAAAATACAGGTGAGTCTTCCTTGGTGTTTCCTCACAGGAAGGGGTTTGTCCATCCAGAAGAAAAGGTGAATTTTATTAGTAAATGCAGTGGGAATTGTAGGGAGGTGATGTCAGGTACTTGGAGACCTGGCTGGCTTCTCTGATGGGTGAGACCAGAAGACCTTGAGACTGTTTTTGACAAGTCCCAAGGTAGCTTGGCCATAACTTGTTATTAGATATCAGCTTTCATATTGTCAGCAACAAGTGTGCTGTGGTCTGCACTGTCCTACACAGGACCAGTACACACAGCCCAGGATGGCATCCAGAGGAACACACCTGGCTGGCTGTTCTGGGTGCACATCTGAGTTATGCCTTGTTTTCTAGGGGATCTCACACCCTGCCTCTGTGAGTGCCCATCTTTGCTGTACTTTGTGCATGGTGATCTGTCAGGCTTCCCACATTACATTAGTCTGAGAGTATGATATAAATTAATTGCAGTGAAATAAAAACTCATTTTTTCTCCTAAAACAGCCATGTTAACACTTGTAAATAGCTCATCCTAATTCAATTTACACATTGCTTGCTTGACTTGAGTGAACACATGTTAGAGTTTAGCTTAAAGTACTTTCAACTCTAGTAAATCCTCTGCAGTTCTGTAACAGAGGGCTCTAAATTTTCTAATGTCATGTATAAAAGTTGTGGGATTTGTAACTGAGACCCAAAAAATCTCTTGTATTTTTGTGTGTTTCCTCTTCCTGAGATAACTTTTCCTTGTTTCTTTTGATCTTGTGAAATGACCCTTTCCTCCTCAAAAAGCAGTTTATGTGTTCTGCTGAGCAGGGTCCGAGGTGAGGTCTGGGAGTCAGAGTATGGAGCGTGGAGAGAGGGGCTCTGCACCAGAGGTGTTTGTGAATGTGGTTATAGATGAAAGTGAGACAATGTGTTTCACCGAGCTGCTGAGGCTGGGCAAGAGAGAAAGACATTTTATCCATGCCATCTTGTAAATATGTTCCTTGATCTTCCTGCAAGTCTTTCAGTTTTACAGGAAGCCTGTTCTTGCCATGCATATTGTTTGGATAGCAACTGTGATCTCACCTACACAGCCTGTGTAGAATTGCTTCCAAGAGATCTTTTTTTTTTTCCCTTGTTTCTCCAGTAATAGCTCACAAAGAAAGGTTTACATAATATTTCAATATTACTTAAGGCAGAAAAGATCCAAACCTTGTGGATGCTTTGAAATTATTTAGCTGGCCTAACACTCTGCTCTGCCACTTTTTGCACAATTTTGCCATGGACATCTGTTTCTCACCTGCATGGGTTTATTTGTAAAATTAGACAAGTATTTCACAGGCATGCCCAGCTTACTTGTTTCTAAAGAGCACCCAAAACTTCTAATGAAAAGCACTAGGCAAGTATTAGGTGTTGGCATTGCGTCCTGCAGTTGCATTTTACAGAGAGCATGAAGATTCATGAAGTATGAGAGTGTGTGGTTGAAGAAACTTCTCTTCCAAAGACTTTAAATATGATAATACAGATAGGACTGGAGTGTTCATTTTATTATTCAGGTTGACTGGAATTGGTATTTGTTTCATTAGAAGTTTGAGGAGTGTTTGGTTTCTGCTTGTAGGGAAGCATTGGAGGATTAATGTCATAGAGACAAATGTTGATGGGTGCAAAGTTTCAACCACTTTCCGGTCTTTTCCAGTGTTAAAACATGTAATTTTCATTTCCGTGTTTGCTTTGGGACAAAATATAGCCCCTGAAGAAAAGAGGGGTGAGGGCAAAGAAGGAAATACAAATTTCAGAGCTGGGTGCAGGACCTGGGGGCAAAGGGAAGAGGAGGCCATTTGAGGAGGTCTAGCCAGGAATCTAAAAAACCCAAAAGCTATTTCTAAGAGTCATTCCAAATGTTTCTAATTTCATTCATATCTTTTTGTTTCCTTTACTGCTTAACTGGGACAAGAAAGTAAAGCCAGGAAAGTCCAATCATAGTGGGAAACAAAAACCTAAATATTGGAAAGACAAAAAAGGCCGTTCTTTGCAAAGCAATTCTGCCTTTTGCCTGTCTCCCATTGTTGGTGTTACTGTGGAAAATGTATAACATCACTTTTTTGGAAAGTACTAGAACCTGTTCAAGTAGAGATGGTTTATATAGTCTAATATGGAAGAACTAGAGGATATCTATTTCTTTACCATTTGCCTAATAATAAGTGAGCCTGTTGACCTCCGCTGGACTATTACAAATGTGAAACTTGGCACTCAAAATTGCTTGCTCTAAATTTTCCAGTTGCTTTCTCTTTTTCCATTTGATGTCATCCTGCCAACTAGTGATTTTATTATTATAAACAGGACATTGTATTCACTTTTAAGAAGAAATATGAAGCTGAAGGTAAAATTACAAACTGCAGTTTCTCAGCTGGCAAAATACAAAACAATGAGCTAAAAATACTGAGCAGAGAAAGGGTGTTGTGGCAGGGAACTCTGAAATATCTACAAGATGGATGTGTTCTGAGGAGCAGAAACTGACTTCAGCTGAGCAGGGCTAAACTCTGAAGAATCATCAGATTGTTCAGCTTGGAAGGCAGCTCTAGAGATCATGTACTCCAGCCCCATTGTTCAAAGCAGGGTTAGCTGGAGCAGGCTGTGCCCATTAGGGGTTTGGGTAGCTCCAAAGATGAGGATTCCACAACCCCTCCGAGGAGCATATTCTGGGGTTCAGAAAAACATATAGTTTTTCCTTCAAATAGATTCCTCTGTATTTTGTGCTCATTGTCTCTTGTCCTGTTGGATACCACTGGAAATTGTCTTGCTGTCTTCTTTACTCCCCATATCAGGTGTATTTTCACACTGAAAGATCTCCCTGCCTGAGCCTCCTCTTCTCAAAGCTGAACGTCCCAGCTCTCTCAGCCTCTCCTTGTAGGTTGGATGCTCTGATTCCTTCATCATCATCAAGGTGCTTCATTGAACTTGCAGCACTGTGTTGATATCTCCCTGGTACTGGGGAGCCCAGAACTGGACACAGCACTCCAGTTGGGATCTCAAGGGTGCCAAGCAGAGTGGAAGTATTGAAGGAATGCATCATTTGGCCTTCTGGCAACACTCTTCCTAGTGCAGCCCAGGAGACTCTTGGCTGCCTTTGCTACAGTGACATATATTGTTGGTTCATGTTTAATTTGTCCTTCAGGACATCCTTTTCTGCCAGCTGCTTTCCAGCTGGTTCTTCCCCAGGCTGTATTGGTACATGGGATTATTCCTCCCTGTCTCTGTTTTTCCCTTTGAGTTTCATTGGATTCCCATCAGACCATTTCTCTGCCGAGGTCCCTCTGATTGGCAGTGTGACCAGGTGTTCCTCCCACAAAGCTAAAAGGGCAGCAGACTGGATCCACTGCAATGGCAGGAGACAATTAATGCTCCCTTGCTTCCCTTGCAGGGCGGTTACTGAACTTTGTTCTTGCAGGCAAATGAATGTGATGAAGCTTTCAGTTAAAATTTGCATCTTGGTATTTCAGCATGGGTCCTCAACTGCAGCTGATCCATGTTGTTGAAGGCCAAATTTGTAATTTTGACTGCACCTTCAGAAATGTGGCATCCTTCCTGTGGCTGATAAGGGAAGAAGAGCAGAGGTGCTCTGCTGTATCCCTCTGCCCACTGGGGGACGAAGCTCTGCAGCAGCCCTGTTGGTGCCTACACTGCAGCTCTGCTTTCCGTTTGTTTCTCAAGGAGTGTTACAGTTGGTAACCGGGGTTAGCACTGTGCATAGTAAGGGTTTGACAGCATGGTTTTTGCTGTAGATGCCCAAGGAGATTATTGGCTGATAAAATTAGAGGTGATGGTAAAAATGGCAGCCTTGAGCTGTGCAAGGGGTGTTGGAGGAAAGCAGTCAGCCTCTGAAACAGATGTCTTTCCAAGGCAGGTGGACAACTTTAGTTAGGAATGAGTGCAGGGCAGATAAAACATTGTTAAACAGCTTGTTTCCTGGAGATTTTCCACTACAAAAAGCTAGCGTTAAGTAGAGCAAGTCTTACTCAGCTATAATAGGCTATGTAAAAATGCTTTGGTTTCTGACGGAAACTGAGAAATGACTTGTTTAGCAAATGTATAAGCAACATGGCTACAGAACTGGCTGTTATCTTGGAGTGGAGACATGAAAAGGGCCAGATTATGATCTCTGCTCTCTCACTGAGCAGTTCTGTGCCTGATTAAATGTTCTCCATAGACAGATACAGCGGATTAGATACATAGGTGACATACAAAGGATTACTCAGTGGCATCTAAGCATATCAGATCCAGTTCCTCTGTAGCAGGATTGGTTCCAGAACCTGGTGATGATGACAGTTTCTGCTCTGGCTACTTCTGCTCTCCAGGCAGTCTGGGTGACTGTACTGTTCTTGGACTGATGGGGAGAGCTCTTGTTAGCTCTTTTCTCTGCCATTAGCTGAGTAAGTAAAACTCTTCAGTAAATATGCTCAAGGTGCTGCTGCCAGTGATGTGATTCTGCTCCTTGCTTCTGTTTGGCTTCTTTTGGTCCTCCTCTCTGTTTTCATAACATTTCCTACTACAGTGTATCTACAGCAATTATGGTGACCCTGTTTTGAACAGAATTATGCATAGTCTGTGCTCTCAGATACTGTTACCAGTGCCTGGTGTACATAGACACAGGGCAACTTCACCTTTTTCCTTATAGGAAGGTGCATGTGATCATTGGAAGTGATGCTTTAAGCAGAATTGGTGGTGTGTGATTGGATGGGATTTTTGCTTTCTGATCTTGTAGGCCTTCATGCCTAACTTTACTTTGTTAGAAATCTGTTCAGTTGGGGAAAACAGTAATAAATTTTGCACATAGATTGTTATACATGCAGTGTTGTTCTTGCCTTGATATTTATTTTATGGAGAGAAGTGGAGGGAATAACAGAAGGAGATGAGGATAAAATCTTAAGTAAGTCTAACAGTGTCTCTGTTTCTTACTGGATTCCAATGGATCACAAGGTGGTGTTTTGATGAGCAAAGTGCCATATCCTCTCATGTTTATATTTGTTAAGTGGTGCAAGTTCAGGTGTGCCAAATACTGCATCTTTACTTGGTATCACAGTGCCTTGCTGGTGCCCTGCTCTCACTACAGGTCAAATACCACAGGGTGGACAAGAGATGAAGTGTCCAAGTCCTGGTGTCAACCCAGGTATCTGTCTCTGGTGCTGTAGCTGAAGAAACCCAGAGCTACTCCAGCTGGTGAGGTGGCGTATTCCTGCTGTGGTATTTCAGAGCTGATCACTAGGACAGGCTGGTCATTACAAGGAACAATATTTTCCACTCTGGTGGAGTGATCTGAAGTATGATTTAACCTGTTTCACTTTTTGGGTGATTGGATGTTTGTTACCCGGTTATTCTCAGATCACTCCATAAAAAAATGAATAACCCATAAATCATAATGTAGATGGCCCAAATACAAGTGTATGAGACAGAGCTGTCCTGGAGATATCACAGCATGGATTAGAAGTGGGACAGTTTGGAAAAGACTAGCAAAAATATTCTGGGAGATAAGGGATTGATTTACAAGGAAGGATTAACTGTTCAATGTGTATCTGCCAACGCTGAAACTAGAAGTTTGTGAAAGATATAGTAGTTGATAGTTAAAAATATGTGGACCAAAATAAAAAAATGAGAATCATTTACGATGGTGGGAGGATAGAAAGGGGTGTTATAAGGACAAGTAAGGTAAAACAAAGAGGAAACCTTTCCTGTCCAACCCAAAATAGACTGTAGTGTACACTGCTGAAGAAAGGGCTGAAAACTCCATCACTAAAGATGCTTGATACCATACAGGAGAAAGTCCTTGCAAATGTACTGTCATGAGCAGCCTGGCTCTGACCTATGGGGGCTGGATGACCTAATGTCTCTTCCATTCCTAGCCCTGTGCATCTATGATTATAGTAGTTTATATAATGCAAGTGCATTTTCAATTACATTTTGCTTTCTTGTGTGGGATAGCGGTGGTGCAGAGAACTCATTATATTTGTGGCACAATTACAGCATGACTTGTAGGAAATACTGCTGGTGCTTGGCCTCCCAGAGTCTCTGATCTCGTTTGTAAATATATGTTGGCTTTTCAAGCCATATAGGTATAAGACTGCAGTGCTCTTTTTTTTCTGTCTTCCCCCTTACTTAGAGGCCATAAATATGGAGGAAATAATAGAAGGATAAATAGAAGGAATAATTGATTCTGGTTCAGCAATCCAGTGAACTGTCCGTGAAGAAAATGTAAAAGTTTGTTGTTCTCGATGTGTAATACACCAGGAGTCATTGTCAGCTGCTCTCTTGGACTGAGATCTGTTTTCTGAATCAGGAAAGGACATTAGCTAAAACATAAACACAGAGAAATTTAAAAGAGTAGTGCTGGATTGAAGTTGGTCCTTGAATGCATTTTGTGCTCTGCTGGAGTTTTTTAGGGTTTATAATGCACTGTGTTTGGAGGGATTAGTTTTTGCTTCCAATTATTTTACAATTTTAGTTAATTTTGAAACTTATTCACCATGCCAAAAGAGTTTTGTGATGTGTCAAGTATCTTTCTTAGTCTGTTTCAGGACATTCAGAATGCCATCAGAGATTTGTCAGGGTACTTCTCCTGCAGGCATATTTTTAAAATACATTCCTTTTAAGAGAATGTCTTGGAAGCAGCCACTCTTGGGTTTTTACTAAAATCTGCCAGCATCAAGTGTGACAAATGTGGTAGACACTACAAGTAATAAATGTCTTTAGGAGCGAGATCTTGAAGTCTCAAATACTCAGACACTGATTGGTCTCTGAAATGTCTCTTGGAGAAAGGGTACTTCATCCTGATTTGAGTGATGAATATTGGTCAGAATCATTGAGACAGAATTGGTCCTGTGCTTATTGGCATTTTGTAACAAACCTGCGCCGACACTGTGGTCAAGCTGGGTTTGCTTGTGATTGAAGAATGAGATTGATTTTTGTGGTTGCCATAACAATTGGATTGTTGTGTGAAAAAATGTTAGTAGCATTCACTGGCGTGAGTTGACAGCTCTAGGATGCCTGTTCCCAAATTAAAACAGCTGTTTCCAGCTCTGAGAAATGGTGTCTGTTTAGCTTTTGCAAGATGGTGCTCAGCAGGGTCTTAGAAATGACCCGAAGAGCTTAAAGATTCTAAAAGTGCCTTTGCTATGCTTAATTTTAAAATGCCAGCTTTGAGCTGGAGTTAATAAGGGTAAACCAGGAGGCTGAGCTTTCACTCCCACCAGGCTATTGTATGTATTCACAAAGTGGAGAGAACAGGACAATCTAAGGAGTCCCTAGAAGAATGTAAATGCACTGCAAGTGTCTAGACATGCAGTCACTTATACTGTAAATGTCTTGGCACTGACATACTCAAGTTTAAAGAAGGCTTGCACTGCCAAAACTTTAATAAACAATGGTCATTCCTTCTCATCTCCAGCTGAAGCAGTCTTTGGAAGTGGTCTGATGCTTCTGCAAAAGATTCAGCTTGGCGCATCAGGAACCTTTGGATGACTGGAGGGACTGTGGGCCATGACAACTGGGCCTGGGGAAGGGCAGGGTGTCAATGTGTAGCCACTGAGCTGGTTGAGTCTTGAGTGCTGGAATTCACAGACAGCAGGTTTCAGCCACCTTCAGACTTCTGTTGTGTTCTTTTTTCTCTTTTGTAGTTGTTTTGGATGTGTTTGTCTTATTTAAATGTCTAGTGAACATCACAGGAGACTGCTTTGGTCTGTAAGTTGCCCGTGGGAGGGGAGTCAGAATGGGGAGGTAAATTAGCTAATTAAGTTTAGGTGCCTTAATTCTATCAGCTTCCTGAGACAGGGAAGTGAAGAGGGAGGTATTGACCTCCTCCCCCTGGTGACAGGACATGTGGGAATGGTTCAAAGCTGCACCAGGGGAAGTTTAGACTGTATATTAGGAAGCCTTTCTTTACCAAGAAGGTGGTCAAACACTGTAAGAGGTCTCCTAGAGAGGAGGTCAATGCCCCAACCCTGTCAGTGTTTAAGAGGCATTCGGAAAAAGCCCTTAACTACAACATGCTTTAATTTGATCAGCCCTAAATTGGTCAGGCAGTTGGACCAGATGATTGTTGTTGTCCCGTCCAATTGCAATAGTTCTATTCTTTTCCATTTCATCCACTTCCCTTCCATTTCTTTCCATTCCAGCCCCTGTGTCTGGGTTTTCTGTTGGAAGACTTCCAGTGATTCCCTGCTCAGCCCCTTCCTTAGGCGCTTTGATTTTCTAGCAAAGAATCTCTCTTTTTTTCTGTCCTGAGACTTAACAAGTGCCAGGACCAGGAGAAGTGGTGATCTGTATCACACAGGAGTGTGGGCATGGTCTGGCTGCCAGCTTACTTGTTCTTGTGTTGCCTCGGGTGAAACTCCTCCATCCTCTGCTTTGCCTGGTTCCTGAATGGCTGGGTCATACTTTGCTTCTTTAGCCTCTGCCTGCCATGAAAGGTTACACCAGCTGGAAAGGACAACAGCTGCTTCATGAAGGGTTTTCTGATGCTCTGGTGGGTACATGTAATTCTCTGCACTGGTATTTCATGTTGTTGGCATTAATTAGTGGTGAAAATCTGGGTTCCATGTCTCCACTGGTGAGTTGACTCATCTATGTGCTGCTGCTTGGGAAGATCATTGAGTTATACAGGAGGATCTGTAGGGTGCTGCTATTTCTGCTGTGTACAGAACTGGCACTTTTCTCCAAGCAGCAAGAAAATCGCACTGTTAACGCCCAAGCTTTGCCCAGCTGGGTGGTCATGCCAGAAACCTTGCCTCTAATACAGCTTGAGCCCATGGCTTACCATTGCAATGCTTCATCCTCATGCAGGTAGCCTCTCTCTTGAGCGAAGAGTGAGCCCTGACCACTGGATTTTATAATCTCCTGATGTCGTAGGTGTTCATATTTTATGGTTAAACTAAGTGGTATGTTTAATTCTGAACAGTTTAACTGGCAAAAATGAATATATTGTACCAATCTTTGAGGCGCCAACTGTGAAATGTTTTCTCTGCTGATTCTAGTGAATACCTTAGCATAGATGTATACATCGATGTATATATTTGCACAAAGTAAAACAAACTGCTGTTGCAGTCCTGTGATCTGTGAACATTTTAATTACCATGACTGTAATTCCGGCTCACCAACAAACTACTTATCTTACCTCTGCTGCTGCACTAGCCATTTATTTTCGGTCCTGTTAAAGGTAAAAAGACTAACTGCTCTGCAGTCATGCTTGCCTGCTTTAATTAGTCTTCCTGAAGCTGTGCAAAGAGCACTGCACTTAATTAGCTTTCCTTAAATTAGGATTGATATACCAGCCTGTATAGGTTGACACTGTCATTACTGTCTAATAAAATAAGTGCTCTATTCTGTAATTTTTTTCCCCCAGGTGGTTGATTTGCAAGATGCCAGACAGAGCCAGCTTTAGCAGGGCCCTTGTCACTGCTTTGGGGCTAGAGGTGGTTTGGCCAGTGCTGCTGGGGGCTGGCAGGGTCTGGGCAGTCTGGGTGGCTCCTGCTTTCCTGGCTCTTGCTTGCAGGTCCACCATGGTCAGTTGTGAGTAATTCCTCTGATCCTCCCAAAGTCTTGCAGGCATTGCCTTGCTGTGGTGCTTGAAACCTCTGAAACAAGGAGAAGGGAGGAAAGATTTTGTTCTTCCATTGGCAGAAACTCCATGCCAGAGCAAGTTCACCTCTGCAAACCTGCATTAGACATCTGTTTTACATGAAGATGGTCCAGTAAAAAGTGAAAGTTTCCACACTGAATTTTTTTGTTTTGTGGTTTTTTGTTTGTTTGTTTGTTTTTTGTTTTTGTTTTTTTTTGACCAGTGCACTCTTAATAAAGTTGTTACTGGTGAGTCGAATTCACTCTGAAAATTTCATCTAGTTGTCAGCCTGTGTGCCAGGATTATCTTATTGCTGTGGACTTGGAGCTCTGCTTTGAGGTTAGCTTTTCTTATGCCATTGTCTACCTGGCCATTGGCTTTGCAACACTTCTGCAGTATCCTTATGACAAGGAGTATCATGCCTTGTTTTACTTGCTCAGTGACTTTCTTACTTCACCTTGCAGTCTGTACCCAGAATAAACTGCCTGTGACAAGCTACAACTCCAAGTCCTTTGAATAGTTCTAAAGGAGAAACAGATTTGAGCCTGGTGGTTAAACATATCTAAGCTGCTGAGAAATGGTAAATCATAATTTGGACCTCACTTCAGCTTTGCATCTGTGAGTTTATGGATCTCAAACAGCTGCGAGCTGTGTCTGTGCTGGCAGTTCCTGTGCTGAGGGACAGCTCAGAGCCAGCCAGCACATCCCCAAGGGCAGCAGGCTGAGCACAAAGGGAGGCTGGGGCCGCCCCACCAGACTTACAGGTTTGGACTCTCTGAACTGGGACCATTGGCCTCTGCAGTAGACTTGACTGGCCAGATACATCTCAGCAAAACAGCCCATTAGTTGCCACCATTGTATAAACGTGGCAAAATATTTAGGGCAGGCTGCAAATATGCACTTTGTTGAAACCAGTCTGCTAATTTTTTAACTGCCTGGAGCTACAATTCACAATGGGTGGCAAATGTTTGTGGTAGCAGGCCCTGAGCATCTGGGAGAAGCTCTGTGTTCCCTGACACAGGAACCTACATTCTCTTTGAAGCTGCTCTTAACTTTTTTCATGCTCACTTGTGAGATAAAGCAAGCCATTTGTGTTCATTCAGTTGACTCTTTTAAATTAAATAATTAAAGGTTTACTGGATGTGGCTGGGGAAGGCACTTTATACCCTGTGCCTTAGTGAGACTTGGTGTAAATACCTGCAGGCTGGCACGTGTCCCCATACTGTTTTTAGTATAGGAATGTCTGCATATGTACAGCTCCCTAAAGAGAGTTGCATGGTGCCTTGGAGTAGTGGTATCTTGAAATTCCATTCTTAGGTGAAATTTTAAGGAATATATATTTGGGGAAGTAAGGTTGTTTGCAAACATTTAAAAACTGGTTGATTTTCAGCACTGGCACCAACTGATCAAAGTCCCGGTGTAATTGAAAGATTTTATATATTTCAGTGTCACAGTCTCTTAATTTGTTTAGATGCATGCAAAGGATCAGAAACTAATGTGCATCTGGGGATTAAGGCAGCTTTGCTATTCAATCTGAAAGCCAGCATATTCCAAAAGATTTTCAAAGTCTCAGAAGGCAGTGAAGTGCTTTACTGATTTTTATGTCTTTGAAAATCTCTATTTAGTGTGCCTGGTGGAATTACATAAGTAGATGCTGCCAGCTGTTTGACACCAGCAGAGTGTTTCAGTACAGAAGTGGTAGGTCTGCAAAGTTGGGGACACTGCTCTCACTGAGATAGCACCCTTACAAAAAGACTAAGGCTTTCTAATTCCATGTATACTCGCTCCTTTAAGAGTTCACTGTAATTTTCTCCTCCCACCTCTCCTACCCCAGGAGTAATACCAGTGGTTATGCTGTAAGAAAAATAGTGTGTGTTTGCATTATACATCTCTAGAAGGGAGTTGCCATCATGATACGAGTCTTTCTGTGACGAAAAGAAAAGAAGAAAAGCAGTGGTCTGATCTCTTCCCTGGCAGCCTCAGCCTATACTATTGTGCTTGGGGATCTTTTAACTAGGGAGGGGTTGAACTTACTCTAAAAGTTAAGAGCAAAATAAACTAGCAAACCTATTACTGTACTGACCTCATTGCTCTTCAGCTCTCGTCCCACATTCCTCACAGTGCTTGGGAGAACTCTGCTGTAGTCCAGAGGTCTGGGAAAGAAGTTTCTCTAGGATAGCCTGGGATGAAGTGAGGCCCTGAAGCAGGAGTTTAGGAAGTTTAATTTGTTGAATGCTTCAGGTTTTGTGTCTCACTGGTGCCAGGCTCTATTAAATGTGATGGTTCCTGAGTCAGATGCTTTACTTGTCCCATCTGTGTGGCCCTAGATCATATCTGTGGTCCAGCCTGGTGTGTTCCCAGTGTTCCTGCCACCTGCTGCTACAGGACATACATATGTGAACCTTCCAGGGCAGGGCTGCAAATTCCAGGTGCCACCTGGTACAGCATGTGCAAAGGAAGTTCAGCTTTTCCTCAGCACCAAGTTGATTTGTAAGATCTAATGAGCTGATTTGGAGCTTGCCCTTTCTATAACTTTCACATTTTTTTCTACCGAACCTACTTTTCCCTTTGGCCCATAATCAGCAGTGTAGGTTTTATAAAGTCCTGGATCTCCTGGATGTCTTAACTGGGACCAAAACTCTCAGTTTTGTCACATTCAGCTTGGTTTGTATGTGTTTCAGTGCCTCAGCTCTGTGCTAGCTGTGCTCGTGGAGTGTCAGATGGTGTGACATCTACTCTTTGGCATGGGCACCAGGGTTGTGTTCCATTTAGCTTTGCAATTAGGAACAATCTATTTTTATTCTAGCTGCAAGGCATCTAGACTTTTTCCTGCTTGTTTCTTTGGAGTGAACTTGATGGGCTAAATTGTTTAGTTTTTGTGAGGAAATATCTGTAATGAAATGAAAGCTACTAAGACTAAGCAGTTAAAACAAAAAGAAAAATGAAAAAATACCCAAGGAGATTCACTTGTCTAAACCGTTTTTTAAAAATTAGATTAGATTTAGAATTCAGATTGGATTGGAATATATTTCAGCAGAGTCTTCTGAAAACATGGTTGTTGTTGTCTGGATGTCTCTGATGGCTCTCTGTGTTTTGATACCTTCTTCATGACTGGGAGATAAATTTTCCTTTTCTTTTTTTCTTTGGATAGGAAAGAATGCATTTTCACCATCGACCCATCAACTGCCAGAGATCTCGATGATGCTTTGTCCTGTAAACAACTCCCTGACGGTATGAGATATATTTTACAAAATACTTCTAGTGTTTGTATTCAGCTGTTGACACACTTGTATCTATAATTTGTCCTGAAGTATTCTTTGCCAAATATAAGTAGAGTAATAAACTAGTTCTTCTCCCGTTGTTTTAATTGCTTGTTTTTAGAAATCTTGGAGCAGACGTCTTCAAGCTGCACTCAGTCTTGGTGTTAGAAAACGCAGAGCCACAGTGTTTTGCATAATCAGAGCTGTAATTTGATTTGAGCAGTTCTCAGCTGTCTCCTGTCATTATGGGAGTTACAGCTGAATAGCTAATACACCACTCCTGCAGGCTGAAGTCGAGTGGAACTTTGACCTTGTGTACGCAGTCCATGGGTAAAGGAATCCAGTTTTTTGAAGGTCACTGGCTGAATTGTTTTTTGGTGTTTATGGGATGCTGGGAATTGTCAGATGAGCACAGTGTGCCTTATAAGTTGTGTTTTTCTTCTCATTGCCTTTTGAGCTTTCTCTTCTGCCTTATTTGTACTTTGACTATGCTGTAAGCCAACAGAACAGAAAGTAAAGTTCTAGAAGCCAAATCTTGATGATTATGACCAAAGGAACTTCTCTCTTGTAAGCTTACTTTGCCATCCAAGCTCAGCTCATTTAGTTTGATAAGCTCCAGTAACCAGCTTGGTTAGAAATATTACATGATTAGCTTAGCTTGTCCACCCCTAATAATGAAGATAAAGTTGGGAGTTTTTTTGGTGTGAATTTAGTTTTTCTTGCTCTTGCTTATCATCACAATATGATGACATCCAAGACATAATTTCCGTTTTTTAAAGTTGATTTCATACTGTGCAACGTGGCAAATGAATTGTAATGTCATTTAGACCCAAGTACAGAGTACTATAACAGTACTATAAAATGGATAAAAAAGCAGAGGTGAAAGACAGTTTGAGGCCAATAAAATTAATTGTACTGTACAATAGCAGTTTGGAGGCAAGATTAAGGAATAATTGCCATTCTGTTTCACAGAAAATTGAAAGAGTCTTCTTGAGAGATCCCAGCATAAGAGATCCTGAGGCAGAGATGTCCAGTCTGGTAGCTGGAATCATCTCCATTTATAAAGCTCCTGATGTCATACAAGGAGATGCCTGCAGAGTCTTTGTAGTGAAAATTAGTAATAACAGCAACTAGGAACTGTACTGACGGACTGTCATCCTTTATTCTCTCAATGTGCTGCTGTTTTAGGCACAAACTTGATGCAGCATTTGTGGACCTTTTCCTCAGTCCACTGTGGTTTGTTATTGAAATGCTAATATACAAAGGTTAAATTTTTAAAATACTTCCTGGTCTGAAGAACACAATTGTAACATTATTTTGCAAGCTTTCTTTAAGGGATATCTGTTTCACATGCAGTTGGCAACATAAGATGTCTTTTGTGCCCATTTCTAAGGTGTCACCTTAGAGATACAGCTCCAGAGCTTTTTGTCCAAGAGACCAGGTGTTGGATCCTCAGCCAGGGTTTGAGCAGCACACAGTCTCTGCTCCTCGCAAGAGGAAGTAACAGAAATGTGTGTATTCGTATTACTTGACACATGTTCTTTATTGAAGTCCTTATTTTGCATCCTGACGGGGAATTTAGAGATAGTTCATTCCATTAACCTGTTCCTGGCTAGGACTGGGCTCTCTCTGGCTGGGGACATGCTTCTCTTCAGTTTCTGGCACAGGGGACTTCAGCCCGCAGACCTGCAGCTGGCAGAAGACACCCAGATCTATCTCGTATCACAAGTTCCTGGGAAATTTTCTTGCATGCAAATTGAATCTCTCTGGACTTGTTACTTTTTTGTTCTGGTGTGAATTGAGCATCTTGCTCAGTGATTTTCAGTCTGTGGTGCACTGGCCCCTGTGGCACTACGTAGGGTACTGTTATAAGCTCATGAAATGTAGCTGGTGAAAGCAGGGGTAATAAGTCCATCAGCGTATGTAAAATTTTCTAAGATATCTGTACTTTAACTTAAAATTTTTTCAGGAATTTCCAGACTTAGGCAGGTCCAAAAACAGTGCTGGGAGTCCTTTGGGGTGACTTCTTTGTGTTCACTTGCTTGCAAAGCTGTGGCTGTTCCCAGCTCTTCAGTGTTTAGGAGAGCCCCTATGGGAACCTCAATCTTGTGCTTAGTAGAACCTTTTGACATGTTTTGGAAGTACCTGTGAACTTTTGGCTCTAAAAGCTGCTATGATAGCTGTAGTTATTATGACAAAGAGTTGTTTTAGAAGTTAAGAGTGTGTCCAGGTCTGGCAAGGCCGAATCTCTCATGAGGGCAAAGTTGTGTTAAGAGTTAATGCAGCTTTTATTCCAAATGTAAACGTGGTTACAAGAAATTATTACTTTTTCCATCTCTTTTGCCCATATGTAAAACACTTTAAAAAACCTCACCAAAAAAAATCCCAACATGAGCAAACCACATATCTTGGCATCCTCATGATGTCAGGAGATCTCCAAAAATCAACAGAGAATGCAGAACCCAATTCAGAATTCTCTATTGGTGTATAGCACACTGAATTTCTACAAAAAAACACATTTGTTGCCCATACTTCTATCAGACAGCTAAATCAGGGCATTTCAGAAGATTTTGGGGACTTAAATTGTCTTCAAGCCTTCATTGCTAATTTATTCAAGACTGTGACAGTTTCTTTGCCTCAAAGGATCTTAGGTGACAAGCAGAGAGATAAGTGACTGTCTTTGCACCTTTGTGGAGTTTCAGGCCTTCTCGGTGTGATCCTTACCAGATTTGGTCAATGGATGGAGAACTCATCCCTGCTACATCCTCAGTAAAAGATGGAAAGGAATTTTTTTGCTAAAGTAGTTCACAGATCTATCCTGAAGAACTACCCAGTAGCAGTGTCACTAGCAAAGGAAGCATGGGGTGGCTGTGGGAAGAGCTGTATTTTTAATGGAGCTTGCAGTAGGATATTGCAGCAGTTGGAAACTTTTCCAGGATATATGTTTTAAGTGGGCCAGTCTGGTTTTGAGAGGATTTTATATTGGAGTCTGTTTCTGATTAACGGCCGTGCTTCTCGTTATTGTTTAATGATAGCAGTAGGGAGGTGAGCTTGCTGTTCACATTTGTGAGTGTATATTTTAAAAGAGATCAGCTCCAATAAAGAAGGAAAATAGGGTTATTTATGTAACAGCTGCAGAAATATGAACAAACTGTACTCCATTTAGATGATTCAGCATAAGCTTGGAGTAAAAGATGGCTCTGGCCTGCACCTAGTTTCTACAGCTTTTGTAGAGCTTTCAGGGTAGCTTGAGGTTTTAAACAAGTTCATTTCAGTCAGTGCTCTTTTGTGATCCTTTCTGCACGTCTTCTAGCAAATTGCTGCAGCCAGGAAGGCACAGCAGAACCATTCTTAGGTCATATGGATGTCGAAGAAAACAGCTGTACTATTTTCAAGCCTGAATGTTTTCACCCAGGTGCAGAGGTTTAAAGATTAATTCTGATTTCAGCAAGCAGGTGACCTGTATGTCTCAGTGATACCAGGCATGTTTCTCACACTTTCCAAACCTCTTCTGGGAATTATCTGCCTGTGGTGCTTTTATTTCTGGTAATGTACGCTACTGATGCAGTTGTGTTTGAAGGCTGCTTACTGGTAGGAGTAGAAATGGAATTTGGCACATTTCAAGGCAGACAGTTCCTTCTAGGGAAAGGTCAGGCCATAATGGGAAAAGATGCAGCAGAAATTATGGGGAAGTACTTTTGAGGGATTTTTCTTTTGATGCTGATCTCAAAGCAGCGCTTTGGGCCATACTGACAGAGCTTCCGTACATCTTTTATTTGTATATTAATAATTAACATGGTTCTCACTTGTGTTTTTCTTTCATTCCTGTATTCTTACAGTCTTTTTCAAAGTAATTCAAGTTCAGGTAGTCTGCATCTTTTTTAGGAGGAATTATTGTGCTGCAGAATAGAAATATATTCTACAGACTGTTTGCCCTGGTTTCCATGACCTTAGTGACACTGGTTGTCTGCATTTTGGAGTGAGGCCATAAATAGATACAGTCACTGACTTTTCCCAGTGTTTGCCTGATGACCTAAACAAATGAGGCTTTTGAATGTGCAGCCCCCTGTTTTGTTTTTTTGGTTTGGTTTGGTTTGGTTTGGGTTTCTTTTTGTTTTGTTTTTTTTTTTTTTTTTTTTCCCTTAAATCCATTCAATCTGTTGGTGAATTTTAATCAAGTGTACCTAGGGGAAATGGCATAAAAAAAAATCAAACACCTTATGTTTCTGTAATTGTCATAAAAATGGGGTATAAGCAAAGAAGAGAACTTTCCTTTGTGACCCAAATCTGGGAAGAGTGCAACGTGACCTTTCTGCTTAGCACAAAGTTCCTTGTGAGCTGCAGTTTTTGGGAACAGATCTGCAGAGACTGAGACTTGGATCTCTGTTCAAGGAGCCTATTTCATACATTTTGTTAAAGCTAACTGATGTTTTGTCAAATGTTGATAAAATTCTCCCTTGTCCACTGCAGGCCTCCAGGCTCTGGGGCTGCTTTTCTTAGACCTGGACAGCTTAGTAAACATCCCTTGGTGTGTGAGCTCTAGAATCTTGTGCTTGAAAAACACCTGTAGAGCCCTGGTAGCCCTAGGATGTTCCCTACCATCTCAGGTGACCACCTGGTCTTCCTCTCCTTTGACCTGCATTATCTCCTGGTGTAGTTTGCAAGCACTTAGGCTGTTTTAATTTTGCCAAGCTCTCTGTACTTACATTTTGCTTTTTAATATATAAATATTCCTATTTTTATTCAGCTTTGTCTCCCTGGCTGCTTAAGGACTGTGGGGTGAAATTTGCTCAAGCAAAACATGGTACAGAACCCTTCAGTGAATCCCTTTGATCCCTGCAGGACAGAGTATCAGGAGAGTTTTTGACTGGAGTCTTGCTGTGCAGACTTGCTTCAGATAAACACTGAAGAGCAAACTCTAGTGGTGGATCAAAAGTTACTTTTGAAATGAGTATGGACTTATTTATCAAAAATATTTTATGAAATTACTGTGCTTCCTTCTTTGTAAGCTATTTAAGATGAACAGACCTGCAGAGAAAATGACAGAAACGCATTGACATATGAGTCAAATGTCAAATGATCATAAACTGCAACTTGCTTGGATTTACTGCAGGAGTCAAATATGGGAAAAATAAGATCTACAAGGAGTGGGATTGTGTGTAACATTTGGACAAATTTTACTTTAGTATCAGGCATAATTAGCTCATCTCTCCTGTTACCTACTGGTTAATCTGGGGATGTTTTCTTGTGTCGACAACACTCTGGGAGGGTGAAAAAGCCATATTGCAGTGATTAGAAAGAGATGCATATTCTTTCTTCCTATTGAGGGCTTGTGGTTGCAGATTCATTGAAATATGCAAAATGCTCTCAGATCTCTGCCAAATCCATATCCCTGCTGTGCCCCGCAGTAGGCTCCTGTGTAATGCTGGGAACTGCAGCGTGTACAGTATATTTTGTCTCTTTGTTTGAGGTAACATGGGGTTGTCTGTGGAAGCACACATCACTTCCAGTTTCCAAGTGCAGGGTTGAGTGAATTCAGGGGCTGAATTGAGTCAGTTTTTCTCCACCAAATATCTCTCCTGAAATTGGTGGGACAACTTGAGGACGTGGGGCTCCCTCAGTTCCACTGGGAATAGGGCAGGTTGCTTCCAACTGCTGGTGGCTGAAAGGGAAATAGATTGAGCCAAATCCCCAGACAAGTGCTTTAAACTGGGTGTTAAGATACTGGGATGATTAAGGAAGTTTGGATTTAGTTAGAGCATTGATTTCTAGAACATAATTTCTTAAAACATTTTTTTGTATATATTTGAAAGCTGCTTGTGAGAAGGTTGATTCAAAGCTTGGTTAAGCAAAATTGGTCAGGGTTTTTGATTAGTAATCCATATTTATTGTGCTGGATTTTTATGTCAAGTATAAATATTTTATAAATATTTCATCCTTATCCCAAAGTTGTTTAAATTGTTTAGGGTTTTTTTTACAGTATGCAAAGAAAGCCGTATGGCAAAGAGACATGGGATTAAAACAAAATAAAAGGTATATTGTGTGAGAAGGACTAAGGTAACAAAGACTGTGGCTGCAGAATATGCAAAGAGATGTGCAAATGGCAGTAGAATTACTCATAAAAGTGAGTTTACTTTTCTGCAGCAGGGAGAGATGTTCTGGGCAAAGTTGCCTTCCGGATCATTTCAGTTCATGAATTCAGGACCTGGGACAATTCCCCAAAGACTTAGAGGTGCAGGATTTTGTGTCCTGGTGGATTTCACTGATATTTGTGGATACAAACTTTAAAAAGGAGAGTATCTGATTTTGTATTGAAGAAAAAAAAAAAAAAAAAAAAAAAAAAAAGAAAAGAAAACGTCCTTAAATAGCTTGGCAATGGAAAGAAGATCCAGAAATTCTTGTGCAAACAGATCTAAAACTTTGCCTAGGATTTTCATTCTTGAAAAAGGACCCCAAGGACCAGGAGAGTCTTTGGAGAACCACAAATGATAGGGGATGACCAGACAGACCAAGAGAGAAGGGGACTTTTCAGTGAATGTAGCAAATAAAAAAAGATGTGAGAAGATGAACTTTAAAAGGCTACAAATCGCTGGCAGTATGTTCCCACATGGTTATCTTCAGTCACATATTCTGTTACACATAGGCAGCAAAGAAGTTACTGCTGTATATTGTCTTTATTGTCAACTTTATGGAATTGCAGGATCTCTCAGAATCCTGGGGTTACTGTTTTAACTTGTTATTTATTGCAATGTAGGGTTTCAGAACCCAGATGAACAGGAAAAACATCTTACACTATAATTCACTACAGCATTTCTTGATAGTTAGCTATTAGGCTAGTGAGACAACTAGATACACAAGAAGTGTAAAACCAGGTGCAGATGGAAATGTTTTGGCAATCTTTCAAAAAATAAACAACTGTTGGGTGGCTAAAATTGAAATCTCAGCAACTTCCTTCTATTTCCAAAGAAGTTGAAGTAGTGTCAAGGCTGTTCTGTGGAAGTACGTTGTATGTGTTTGGCCTAGCACTACATTCCAAGGTCTCTTTGAATGCCTGGGAATGCTCACTCAGCTTTGAGTTACTGTGTACAGTAGAGATATCACAAAAGGGACTGACCTAGCAGTAGAGAGGCTGGTCCCTCCCCACGCTAAACCTTCATTTCAGGAACAGGATGATATCCTACACCCAAAAATACTGTAATTCATCTTAAAAGCTGCTGGGTGTCACTTCCCATCTCTTTAAATTCAAAGACTGCTGGTTTCCTGATAGAGCCTCTTGAATCAGTCTTGGAATACAATTGATGGTGTGAATACCAGAAATTGTCCTTTTACCTTTGTCATATTGGCTGCAAACCTCACTGCTAAGAGGCTGCTGAGAGAGCTCAGGGCAGTCTGGCTTGGCAGCTCTTCCCCACCAACAGAGTTTGCTTTCTGAGCCAGGAATCCAAGGCACAGCAGCATAGCCATTGCCTCTGTGTCCTGACATCTTGTCTTGATGGAGGGTGGGAGATCCATGCTCCAGGTGTTGAATTCAAGTCTGCGTGACAAAGAATCATTCTGTGTCTAAGTTGTAAGTAGTCATCTAGAGGTTCTCCCAGATGTGACCTTATAATAAGTAATGGTATTCAGTAGATAAATCTGATGTGTTTGGGGTTTTTAGCTCCTCTTAAGTTGCTCATTACTTGAGTCTTGGCAAAGAAATTGATACAGTTTACAATACCTCTGAGTAGAACTTTCTGTTTTGACACCTCACAAGGTCTGCTAAGCACTCATTCGGGCATAGAGGAAACCAGCTCTGCTGTGAACCTCTGCAGTGTAAGCAAGTACCAGCACAGGAATGGGGACAAAACCTGCATGGGCACAGGTGGGACACAGGCGTTGCTTGCATAAAGATCCGCTGTGTCTGGTCTCAGTCTTCCAATGGACAGCTTTGATATATCAAAGAAATGTCATATTGCCTTTGTTTTCCATCATTATACTGTCTGTCCCCATTTGTTCTGTGCACTTTCCTGATTTCTGCCATGGCAATATTTGTGCCTCCTTTGTATCTGTATTTTTCTGCTTGTATCTTGCTCAGCTGTGTGAAAAAATCCTTATTCAATGTGCTTATTCTGTTGGATATCATTGCCTGTGCCCTTCAGTCTGCAATTAAATGCTTTATCTTGTACCTGCAGTGTGAATTCTGTCCTAGGTGATTTTCTCTCAGGTGATTTTCTTCTTTGTGTAAGGATCCATCTTAGTGGTGAAGTAGTAGCACTTGCACAGAAGAGCTCTTTCATTCTTCTCCAGAGTTATTCTCAGGTTTTGAAGTAGTTTTCAGGGCAGGTGTAGGTAGTGGGTGCCTTCTGGGTGGCAGAATCTTCTGTCACAAGGTGATGAAGAGCTGCTGTGAGTTCTCTCAGGACAGGCATCTCGTTACTCTGCCTCAATGATGTGGTATCATCTGTGTGGTCTGGAGACCTGATTGATGTCAGCATAGTTGTCTCCAGCTCATGGGAGTTTGGAAGTTGGGAGAACACCACCAGCACAAAGATCTACCCTGTGCTCCCATGGGAGGATTGACCTTCCTGCTCTCCTGTGAGAGCCTCATGCTGACCAAGAGCCATCTCTGAACATCCCCTTCACACTGGGGGGTCGCCTTTCCTACAGGGGTTTGTGCTGGTTTGTGTGTAAAACTCAGGACTCTAATGCACAGCACATTAAGTGTCACCTTATGAAGCTGTCCTGGCTTTGTTCTTTGTTTTGAGGTATAAAAGGTGGCTTTTAAATTCTGTTAAATGGTTTTAGGACATTGCTGAAATTATTAGCTGCTGCAGACAAAAGTTTTATGCAATTCACATAAAAGACCTGCTTCCAGAATTTAATTTAGTAATAGTCTCCTCATAATTCTGAAACTATTTTAGGGATTGCTGATGGCTCATGAAAAACTCTAGAAAATATTTCTGGTTTTCATCTTCACTTGTCCTTCACTGCACTTTGTGAACGGATGAGTTTTGTTTTGGACCTCACCTAGTCAGTCACTATAATTGGTTTGTAAAATTGTAGCTGTCTCTGTAACGTTCACTTGATGCAAGGGACAAAATGTCCAAAGGTCAGGGTAGCTGACCAGAGTAAAGCAGTACTTTAAGAATCATGTTATTCTGGATTTTAGACTCATTGATGTCCAACATTGACCTTTAAATTTAAAGAGGAAAAGAATAAAGTAACAAAAACCCTGTTATGCTTTATTTTTGTGAGAAACCCAGAATATTTTTTGATTCTTTTAGAACTGCTAAAAGTATCACTCTGCAATGTCACCATTCCTGACAATAATTTCTCAGATACTTGTGGAAGTTGAGGAAGTGCCTAGACTTTCAGTATGGGGAAAGTTAACATTTAAAGATATTTCTGGTTTTTTTCTTCTCCCTTCTCTTGTGATCTCATGTTGTGATCTCTGTTTCTCACTTCGGAGTAACTGATTCCAGTCTCGGTTCTGCTCATGTTGGGGATTTGGTCCATCTCCCAGCTCCTGAGTTTGAGCAGTTAAATGAGAAAGGTCACAGCTTTTATTATCTTTACATCAGCCTGTGTCTTTACATCAAGGAAAGGATGAAGATTGAAGGTTTTAATTGTGATTTAAGAAGCAGAGCAAAAGCCCAGCCCCAACCAGCTCTTCTGCAGTCTGGTGCTGACACAGTGCAGGTGCCACCTCCCACGCTTTGCCATGTGAATGTTAAGGGCCTGACCTTGGCCACCTCTCCAGGTGTTACAGATCCCCAAAAAGGTGACCAAGCATAGTTCATAGAAGAGTTGAAATTTCTTGAAACCTTGGCCAGGCTGTTCCTGATGATCTAAGTCTCCCTGTTACTGGTAGGTGAAGTGCGTTGTTTCTGTGGGACATGCAAACCAGTGGCAGAGGGGTTTGGTAGTGTGCAACACTTTTTTGATTGTTTCCCTTTAGAGGTGTTTGTTGTTTGTTTGGGCAGACAGTTTTTCCTATTTTTAAGTTGTTGGAAAGTGGATGGAAACTAAGTGGATGGAAACATTTTGATGGAAAAGTTGCTGCTCTGTGCCCTGGGGACTTGTCCTGCTCTCAAGATTGAGGATCTGATCCTTTTGCCAGAATCTTCTTGTGAGGTTTTGTCAATAGACCTTTAGAGAAGGGAAAAACTATTACTTGCTGAAAAAAAGGGTGCAATTTGTTGCATTTCAGTTGGCTAAAGGGCCATCATGTGATTTGTTAAAAAAATTTGGTTTCTTGGTAAACAAGTTAATGGATTTATGCTCAGCTGCACTGTGTCTTCAAAAAGCAAAATGGCCCTGGAGCTCACAAGTAAAATTGAAGCACTTTGCTTGTTATTTTAAAATAAGTAATACACACTGTCTGATTTTTTGAACAACAGCTTGGCTTCCTTTGGTGGAAAAGTAACCTCAGCTGAGAATTAAATCCACCCACCTTTGTCTTCAGAATCCAGAGCAGACAAAAAAACTTGCTCTTTCCGTGGTTCCACTTTTTATTTTTAATAAAGCTCTTCTCCTTGGCTTCTCCATCTTGCGCTTTCTTTGCTTTTCCACTTGCTCTTTTCTCCAATCAGTCATTCACTTCTCTCTCTTTTCTTCTCTCCCTATCCCAGGATGGTCACTTCTAGAACCCTTGAGCTGTATGTATTCATACACATGCCAAAGAGAAGCGGAAATATTTGGGCCATGTTATTCATTTAAAGGTGTGTGTTAAAGGTCTGTGACAGCCCCTACCTGGTTCCAGCAGCTTCCCCAAGTCTTGGTCCCAATTTCTGTTTCAGTGCAACTTACATTTGGTTTATGTCCAGCCCTTTGTGGTCTGCAGCCCCTCTGGCTGTCCCTTCTGTAACTGTGACCCTCTGTGGCAGATGCTGTCCTCCCCCTTGATGAAGACTCCTGATTTTCTGTAGTACTGCCAAGAGCACCAAAACGTGCATGTGGGTTAAAGGCCTCATTTCTCTCTCTTTATGCAAGTTTTTCATACTTTTGCAAGGTGCTAAATATTGCTTAGCAGATAAGAGCAACAGCATGATACCCCCAGGGCTGTGGAATGGGAAAGAGCTGTAATTATTTGCTGCAAGACTTTGGTCTATCCAGGGAACAGCTTGGGACTGCCTTGGACTGCTGGCAGCAGGGGGGTAGTTGGCTGATTTCTGGATAGAGCAAACTCTTTGCAATTTACTTTGGACTCTTCTGTATATCACTGAAGGGTGAAGACATTGTGGGAAACAGAGGTTAATACAAAAACCCTGGTATTTGATTTTAAGTTGACCTAAGATGTTTGCTTATGTTTGACTTTCCTCCTGAGAATGATGATGCTTGAAGGTGAGAAGGAAATAAATAGGAGTGTGTCTGCATGGTAGAGAAATACTTTCTGATGTTTTATCCTTGAAGAGCTGTGTTTTTAAGTTATATGGCCCTAAAATTCACATGTGCTAGGGTATGAAGTGAAACTGCTTCATCTGTGGATTTGTGCTATGACTGAGTATGGTTGCTGAAGACAGCGAAGAGGGATTTGCTTCCAGTGTGTTCCCTCGCATACTGTTCAAATGCATTCATCTCAACTTTCTAATTCCAGGGCCAAATGCTTGATGTGACCTGCTGGGTTGACTGTTCTTATGAAGCATTTACAGGCTGAAAATGCCTTTTCCTTCTCTTCCAGCTCGTTCTTACTAATCCCTTTTTGTTCATAATTTTTTCAATAAGGAAGGAAAGAAGTTCTCTGAAGTGTTTTGTCATTGAGAATGAGATCATCAGCAAAAAAAAAAAAAAAAAAAAAAGGAATAAAAAAGGGAACAGCCTGTTCTTTGTTGTTCTGCAAGGTGCCACTGGATCAAAATCCTTTGATTTTAGCATCATATTGACGCACAGCAGATTTTGGGGTGGGGGTAGGTTCAAACAAGCCAGATCCTTAGCTTGAGGAGCTGAACCTTCTTCAAAACAACTGTGTGCCCATCATGACCTGCCTTTCATGGCTCTGTCACTTGGCGAGCTCCGAGAGGGGATCCAGGCTTTCAGAAAGTTGGTGAGATGCAGATCCATTCTGTTCTGCCACTCTCACAGCCACATGATTGTAAATAAAAGGGAAATTGTCCTCTCTGCTTGTGGCATCACAACTGTTTGTTGTGAGATGATGTTGTTTGCAGTGAGATGGTGAGAAGTCCTGTTATGCTGGCACAGAGCATTGTCCCAGGGGGAGTTTGGGTGGCTGAGTGCCCAGCACTTTCCCTTTCTGCTTGCAGACCTCAGGAGAGCTCCTCATTGCACAGGGCCTCTTTACTGGGTTTTGCAGTGCTGTGGTGTAATTTCAGACAATGCTCCTGTCTCCCATCCATCTCTGTCACTGCATCTCTAGTTGCAGAGAGGAGCTAATAGGGTTCAGCTGGTTAATAAAACATGCCTTGCTTGATTCTCAACTGCATTCCCTGTTGCTGAACATCTCTCAAGAGCACCTTTGTGGTGGTAGTTTGAATGGCATGACAGTTTTGCATCCACTTTCAGATGAAATGATTTTAAATGAAAGAGTCCCAGAGATCCTGAGTGAAAGAAGCCATCCAAGTGCCTTCAGCATTTTTCATTGCAATAGATGCTCCCTGCAGCTCTTGCTTTAATAGCAGCATATGAAGTATTTGGCCTAATTTCCTGTACATGTTTATGTAAATTCCTTTTAAAAAACCCTAACCTTAAACTGGTAGTGTATACCTAGCTTAAGGGATTGTTGTGCAGCTTTAAGTTCCCTGTTAGAGAATTTGTGATGAAACAAATCTGTAGTTTGTAAAAGTATTTGTTTCTCTAAGAAATTTAGGATGTAAAAAGTCTGTCACAATGGGGAGCTACATGGCAAGGTTTGAAGCCTCTCTTTGCTGGAAAAGTAGATTTTTTTCGACAAAATGGAGTTCAAGTAGACCATGTGTAGTAGCCATGGTGTGTGGTCCATGTGGTGTCCACCCTCTACCCCTTTCCTCTGATATCTTTGACATGACTTTTTTACTCCATGACTACTGGTTAAATTGGTTAAATTCTCTTTTCCTTTCAGGCCACTTTTATTTTTTTGGGTTTTTTCCCCTTGGGAAATAGCATGAGACTTACCATGTGAAATGTTCCTTTTGTGACTTTGTCATAAAAATTAATGAGACTAGAAAAACAGTTTGTGGACCTGGAACAGAATTCTAGTGAATAGTATTTCTCTATCCACAAGACTCTTTCACTTTAATTAGCAAATAAACCAGGAGAGAGCAGCAGGTATTTCTGTGCAGGCTTAGGCTGGTATTTTGTCTAGCATATTCAAAAGCAATGATTTCAGAGAAATCAGATTGGTTGATCACTGCGCTGATCTTCATGCTCTCTTGTTCTTAATATTTTGGGGGTGAGGGATAGGGTGATTCATACATGAGCAAGACAACCCAAGAGCTGCCAGTTTGCATTATGTCAATGTATGTAAAAAAATATTTAGATAGAATTTCCATTAAAAGTTCAAAAGCAAGGGGCTCATGCTGACCCCAGCTTTTAGAAGCTCTGGTGGGAAACCTGAATGAAATTTAACTCTGCTCAATGTGTTTTCGTTGGCTGACTCCATGTTTTATTATCTCATGCAATGAGATCTTTCTTGGTTTGTCGATTTTCTATCGAGGACAAAAAGTTCATGTATGTAACAGTGCACATATTGAATTAAAGTGCGATTAAAGGCATGATGTAATGACCCCCCCTCTCCTTTTCCTTTAGTCAATATTTGCCTGCAGGGTCAATACATTACGATATTGACTTCAAAGTGCTCAATATTTTTTTACCTTCTGAGTGTGTTGGCTTCAAGTGTGTGTAATATTAAACCTGTTGGTTGAACTGTTGGTCTAAGACTTACTGTCTAAGTAGTTTCAGGCTTGGATGCCTAATCCATGTAGAGCAGCTTTCAAGGCATGTGATAATATCACAACACAGCTGTAGGCAGCTTTCTGAGGTGAACCATTTAATCGGCAGTCTTTGCTCCCAGCTTCCTGACAAGTGGTGGAATTTGTCCCTTGGTGTGCGGTGGGATTATTGCCTCTCTCCCTGTTGCCATCATATTTAGTCTCTGCAGGCCCCTCCAGTGACTGGAGGTTATGCGGGTGCATCTAAACTCCACCCCTCCCACCTTCCATGTGTGTTTCTGCCACCTTTATGTCTGTGCTCTGTCCAGTGCACAAGAGCTGCTCAAAAAGCAAGATTACAATTTACGTACTCACTGTGCTGTGCAAACATGGCTTAATAAGGTTAAATCTTTATGAAGTCAGGCAGCTGTGCAGGGTGGGCTGGTAATCATTTCCCTGAGTTCCCAGCTGGGGCACAGTGGGCTGGGTGTCTCCCACTAATAGGAAGCTGAACCTTCTCATGCTTCCTCTTCATCTGTTTCCAGTCCTGCTCTGCTGAAATCCTGTGCTGGTATCCATCAAAGGGCACACAGGCACATGTATTGCTTAATGACAACAGCTACAAACCCTTTATCCTTCAAAAACGTGACACTCAAGAGAAGGGCTTTGATAATGTTCTTTGCAAGGTGTATAAATAAACAGGATTGTCACCAGCGTGGGATCTTATTACTTTGTCTCTTTAAAAAAATAAAGGAAAGAAAAAATATTTATAGATACCAAGAGGTTAGTGAATTCCTCTAAAGAACCAAGTGTTATAATTAGGAACCTGCTGCACTTAAAACTATTCTACAAATAAGCACCTCAAATCCAGCCTAGTCCTTCCAGAGAAAACAAAGGTCAATAGGCTGCTTTGAGGATTAGCAAACCAGAATTTCTTGGACCCAGGTACTAATTACTTCCAAAGCTGAGGATGATCACTCCTTCCAAATCCAAATTACTGCCAAAACCTCATGATAAAACTCAGTAGTACTCCTCTCTAGCCTAACTTTTGACTTAAGATGCTTTTAAACTGGACTCTAATTAAAGGATAAAAAGCCAAATCTGAAGGAAAGGCAGGGTAATGGTGGAAATATTCTTCTAGTGGAAAGCTGCCCTTCTGCATAGCCTGCTCCAAAGTAATTGAAGACTTCCTACATCCCCAGCAGCAAATTGGGCTCAACCAGGTTGGTGCAATTCTGACAGCCCAAAAGCATCTGTGACTGACTGCTCCATACCAGGAAAATGGGATCCTGCATTGCCTGTGTGCTTGTGATGTGGGGTTCCATCTTTCTTTTGTGCTGTTGTCTGGCAGCAAAGGGATGAGGACTGGGCTTGCTATTACAAGCTCCTAATTGGAAAGATTTATCCACTTGATTTTGAAGGGTTTTTACATTTCCACCTCTGTACTTGAGGATTCACTTCTGTATATGTTCACTTGTATGTTGTAGCCACGTGGTGGTGAATTTGAGAGTGTCCTGAGAGACCATGGTTGTCATCCCAGGTGGAAGAAGTGGAAAGGAATATCAGTTTTGTGAGATTCTGGCACAAAGGAAAAAGGTTGCAGTAGCACTGGGGGAAGGGGAGAGTTAAATATGTCAGCAGTTCATTTCTACTCACAGCCCACTGACTTCCTTGTGCAATTCCAGGGAACTTGGAAGTGGGAGTGCACATCGCGGATGTAAGCTACTTCGTACTGGAAGAAACAGCCCTGGACAAAGTAGCAAGCGAAAGGGCCACCAGTGTCTATCTGGTGCAGAAGGTAAGGACAGCTTTTCCTTTGTCTGTCTGATAACTGTGGCTTTCATTTACCCTCAATTCGTTTTCAAGGCTTATTTTCAGAAGCTCACAATCAGAATCTGGCTGGCTGTTACTAAAATGAGTAAGTTGATGGAAACACAGCAGCTGACATAGATGCCCCCTACCTTGGAGCTTATGGAAAGAGAATGGGGTGGAGCAGCAGCTTGTGACCCTCTGACTGTGGTCAGGGAGTGCCCCACATGTGCCAGGGCTCACCAGCTCAGTGCTGACATGAACCAAGCCTGATGCACCCAAGCTGGCTCCTCTGCCTTGCTCTTGGGAGCTTCAAATTGGCAGATGTGAAGGATTTTGTCTTGCCTTTGGTGCAAGAGTCCAGCTAATCCATCCCAGAAATGGATTTGTGTCAGAGTAGGGTGTAAAACACACACACACACACACACAAAAACAAACATCTTGTAAAACAAAAGGTTCACACTCTTACTTTATCTGGATATTCCAAATAATGGAGGAATAGTGTTCCTTCATCATACAATAAAGGATTCTTGAAATTATACAGATTTTAGCTTATCAGAATCAAATGTTAAGCTCAAGTTTAAAGTTGACTTCTAAGCTTTCCAAATGAACAGGTTCAGGTTTAACATTGTTGGAAAGGAAATGTGGTGGCTTTGTCTGAGGCTGTCTCCTTTTCAGTTGAATGTGCAGAAGCACTCCGTAGCCCATCAGATACCACTGGCACTGTGTGTGTAGGGAAGCTGGGAAACTTGGCTCTCTGTGTCTTGTGTAGGCTTGCAGCATCAGCTGCGTGAGAGGAGTGCTGAAGCAGTCTCATGGAGCAGATTAGTCTTCCTCTCCCCACATTCCCATTCAGTCAGGTTGAAGTCCTTGTCTCTACAGCCCCTTCTGGAATGACAGGACATCTTTTCTGTAATAAGTAAACATATTCTACTTGCTACTTAGATTAGGAGTAATTCTTCCCATCCCTTCCCTTCCTGGATGTTCTCAGGGTTGTTATCAGGGAGGTTTTTGTAATGATGCTTGTTGCAGTAGCTTCCTCTGTCTTCTCTACACTTTCTGGATGATAAAATGATTTATGTGACATTAGTGGAATAAAATTAATGTTTTGCTATCAAACTGTTTACTTTTAGCAGCTTTCTTGGAGTAGAAGCAGCAAGGCACAGCTTTGGGGGTCTCAGGGAGTCTGCTGGGTATCAGCTCCCTGTGGAGCCACTGGGACAGCAATGCCAAAGTGTCCCCGCTGGCTCAGAGGTGGTGACACCAACAGCACACACAGCTCTGTGCTGGGAGACCCCAGGTCCCTGGGCCTGCTTTTCTCCATGAGTGGGAAACAATTTGTATCTCATGGAAACAGCAGCTCTGGCACCAGTCTTCCCAGCCCTACAGTGTGTCCAGCCTCTCCCTTGGCTTCTGCAGTGCTGTGCTTCCCCCTCTGATGGATGACTTGATGATGGGAGGTGTGGGCTGGCCTAGGGGGGATGTCACTGGGGGCAGCAAAGCTGTACTCCAGGAGGATGTTGTGGCAGTATTTCCAAGTCAAAATACTGTGGTTTGAGGCCATGTGATTCTTTTAGTCAAGGGAGAAGGAAGATTTTTATAAAGAAAGGAGACATTTTTCATGAAAATCCAGTTGGATGCAGAAACTAATTAAATTTTCTTTCAAACTGCCTTTTCCCCCCAGCACTGCCAGTCCTGTGCATAAGTTATGTGCTGCCCCTAATCTTCAATTCATCTTCAACTACCATGGCCCAGCAGTCAGAATCAGTGTTTTACCCACACTTCTGCCCTGCCGAAAGCACATTTTAAAACTACAAACTAGGTTAGATGATGAAATTTTCAATATTTTAATTGTGAGAGATGAAAAGAAATGAGAGGATGGGCAAAGGAACGCAACCAGGCTGTCTGAAACAAGATGGTAGCATGACTCTTGTAGAAAATATGCTTTCCTTTGATGAAACGGTTTCCTAAGACAGCTGTGATTCTGCAAGAGGTTAGCACTGTGCTAATCCTCCCAAAGAAGTTAAATAAAGCCACATATTTAATTTTCCTGAACCAGAAGGGGAGTTATTGTGTAATTGCTAGTGGTCTATTTAATACAAGTCGAAAGTTTTTGAAATAAGAATGTATCAGGTTTTAAGAAGCAAGAAAACTTAAACAGTTTCCTCTTTTTTGGCACATCTCACAGTGTTATTTTAGGTGTGAAGCAGATCAAGTGAGAGTTCAGCCATAAATCCCTATAATATTTTACTGGTCCTATTTTACACTGGAGATCAAAGATCAGAACTGTAAGCCTGTCTTCATGTTGAGTCCAAGGACTTCAAGACATTCACTTTTGACACCAGCAGGTTGTCAGGGTGTTGATGTTTTGATAATTTCAGGCTGAGTAACAAAGAGATGCTTGAAATCTGAATTTATGGAAGTGTTGATACAACTCCTGAGGAGAAATCTTGGCTCATAAACAAATACCCTATTTCCTTTGAGTGTCTTTTAATGTAGAAGCAAGAGATTTGCTAGGCCCACTCCATTGTTGGACTTCAGCATCCTCCTACCAGCTCTAATTTTTGAAAAATTTTTTGTTAATACAGTCCCTCCCAATTGGATTGACAATGGGAGAAGGATCACCTTGGGAGTCAGTGGTGGTCATAACCAATCTGAACCAAGAATTAAGAGGCAGTCAAAGCAGGATGAAGTTTTTTGAAGGGAGCAAAACTGCTCATGTAACTTTGTGAAGATAAGGGATTATGCTTGACTGGGATTTGTTCCTTTTTCCATTTGGTTGGCTGACCAGTTTTCCCCTTCTGTTCTTTGAAAAGCTTCTAAAGTGAGTCCATTGATCAGAGCTGCTTTGGGCTAACCTGCTCTGAACCTGGCTAGTGAGTTAGTCCTAGCTGCAGCAGATGTTTTTTATTTTATACGGAATAAGAATTTTATCATCCCAGCATGCATGTGCTTGCTCCCTCCCACTGCCCAGCTCCCTAGGAATGAGTCTGAGACTGGAAACTCACAGTTGGTTTCTGGAAGCAGTTTATTAGTTGAAGAGGCAAAACAAACCAAACCCCAGGGCTCTCACAAGCAGGGATTTAGATCTTCCCATGCAGAGGAGCCAGCTGCTAAGCAGTGTGACCAGCCATGGTCACAGGTCCATCTGTTTTATGATACCAGTGTGCTGGTGCGTAGGACCCCCCAGCCCCAGGAGTGCCCTCTCTCACTTTTCCAGTGGTGTGGTGTCATGGCTTTGGCTTTCTGGGATGTGTGGCTGCCTGCAGGGAGAACCAGTAGCAGGCTGTCAGACAGTGCTGGACAACTGAGTCTCGAGGGCAGTGCTGAAGATTTTGCATTGAGGACTTGGAAATAGGGAGAGAGAAATCCTCTGTCTGGTTTGATTTGAAATGCAGACCCACACTGCCAGCATTGTGGATATCAGCCTTTCACTCAAAGAAGTGCCCTTTCCAGTATCTCTTGGGCAGTGCTAGGCTTGTGGGGAGAGATGATGTCTTTTATTAGCCTGACTGATAGACGGGGATTAAAACCAGACAAGCTCTCACCACCCAAGCCCTGGTTTCTATGACACATTCATTAGAAAGGATTTCCTGGGGGGTGTAGCTCCTTCTTTACATTGTAAATTTCTTTTTGCTCAGCCCTGCTGGGCCTCTCCTACTGCATATCTAGATTCAGCTACATTTATAAACCCCTTATTCCAGGCTTATGACCCCTGTATAAGCCCAGGTGACTTTATTTCCATCTGCAGTAAAATCAAGCTGAATGCTGTGATCCCCAACATAGACACATCCGTAGCAATTTGCCAAGGAAACCACTTCCCACTGGAGGTGCTATCCCTCGGCAGCGTTTCAGCTCGCTGGATTCCTGCGTGCCCTGGCACTCCCCAGCACAGCTGGCACACTCTGCTGCCTCTTGGCAGACAGGCACGGGAAGGGCAAAGCATTTCAAAGGTGCCGGGCAACCTCTGGATTATTCAAGGCAATTCTCCACAACTCTGATATTTTGCAAATCTGGACATTAAAGATGTGCTTAGGGAAATCTCCTCTCATCCTGTGTGTCTTGTCAGAAAGAGATGGAGATAATCCTGTTGCCAGAGTTCCTCTGGGCTGCCCCTGGGATCACTCCTGGAGCATCTCGCTCTCTGAGTGTGACACGATTGTGACATCTTTGTTTGTTAAATGCTGGGCTTGCAATTACTAGGAATCCTTTCAGGCTGTGACTGTATCATGTTGAGGAAAAAGGAAATGTGTATTTATAACTTAAACTCCTGTGCCTTGTGATAGTTGGTTTATTCCCCATGTTGAGGGTGAAGAGGAGTCGTGATGTTAAAGCAGGAGGCAGTCAGCCAAGACTGTTGTGATGTTGGAAACAGGTTTCTTTTAATTCAGTAAGGTAGAATAAATTGAAATACCTTCAATGCAAGGTCACTTATGTTATATATGTGTTTGCTGAGCCCAGGAAAAGGTTGATTGCATTCTTACTCTTCCATGAGACTTCCATGGCTTAGGTTCAGTTACTTTTCCTGAAGTTTCTCTCCTGTGTAACAAAGATAACACAGGCTGATGCTTCCCTAACAGTAGATTTGTTACGGCTAATTGCTTGGTGAGTGTTTAGTGCTGTAATTATGATCGGAGTTAAAGCTTTGCTTGTGTTTCATATCACTGAAAGCCCTCCCATTGAATTACAGCCTCTTGAATCGGATATTAATCCTGCTCAAGTACACTTAAAGTGAGCATGGGTTTTCATGTTCCATGTAGGAATTTTTCTAGCAAACTGGTATTGCTCCAGGGGATGCGAAGGGAAGGAGGATGTGCAAAGGCACACAAATATTCAGTAAGTACAGACCATTATCAGATGATCAGTCAGAGTTGGGGAGAGAGAGAAAAGCAGCTTTTTATTTGGGTGGGAAAGGATGTGGGAGCTTTTATTAAATTACTAGCACTTTGTTCACTGTGACCTGAACTTCAGGGTGTCACCGTGGTCATGGGTGATCTTAAGCAGGCAGGGATTTCCGAAAGTCTATAAAGCTATTTTCTGTCTTTTCTGATATGGGTTGGCATCACTTAGACTAAATTTATACCCTTGTGGTGCAGGTCCTTCCAGGCAGCATGGCCAAGCTCACGTACTGGGTCAGTGAGTTATGAATGTAGCAGTATTGTTAACATTCTGTTCACAACTGGAATAACAGAGTTGGCAGCCTTTGTGTTGTGGGAAACAGCTTATCATAAACTGAGCCCTTGTGACCTTCCAGGAGAACCAGGGCTGCTGATTCATGGTGTGACTCCTTGACAGCCCCAGACCATACAGTTAACCTTTTGGCACTAGTGTGCACTGCAGTTGGAAAGGATTTATAGCCATTTTCTGGTGCCAAACCAGAAACGTGATTAAATATTTTAAGTTTTTCCTTCAAAGCAAAAGGTAAGTGTAAAGTGTGCACACCTGAGGAGAAAATGGGCACTTGAGACTGTTTTTTCGTACTGTTTTGAAGAACAGTGGTTCTCCTGCCTCCAGGTAGAAAAAGTTATCTCTGAAGTCACTAAATAGGTGTCAGAGTTTGGAAGAGCTGGGATTTTAATGCCAGTCAGCTTCCTGCTGGTCCTATATTTACAGGCTGGCACACAGAGCAGTCAAAACGGAAACTGAATTAAATAGCTAAATTACTTTATGGCACACAAGTAGAGCATTTCTCTCTATTTTTCTGAAAAGCACTATTCCATGTTGCCACTAAAAATAAACTAGAGGAATAATGTGGTGGTTCTTTGAGGGTAGTTATTGCTTCTTCACAAAGGTAAACAATGAGAAGGGAAGTCAGAAGTGAAACTCAAATAATGAGTGTTGCTTCATTAAGCAGCTGCTAAAGATTATCTTTAATACAGACTTCACTTAGAAAATAACTCAGGGATGGTGGAAACACTTGGAGCTGCTCAGGTTTGCTCTAGCATGAATATGCTCAAAATCTTTAGCTTTGTTGGTGTAGTCAAGAGAGTAGTATGTGATTTGGTAATTCAATGTTCAGCAGCAGAAATATTGATTAGTTGTAAGGAATTAGGACATGGGTTAAAAAAATCCCGCCAGAAATTTATGTTGGCTGACATTTTGTTCAAATTTTGAGTATAATAAAGTAATTGTTCTTCATTTGCAAACAGCATGGTCAATAATCATAAAACAGGTACTTTTGTTTATCTACAAGCATCTACAAGTTCCTGTCTGTGCTGTAAAGCATGGTTCAGTCTTTATTGAAGCCAAGCATGGCTCCTGTGTTGCATGGGAGAAGTTTTATTTATGCTTTGCAGAGATTTGCTTGCATTTACTTCTTGTTTACATGGTATTCAGTGTGAAAATGAGAAACACAGTTCCCAAATCCAACCTCTACAGCTCCTGACTGCCAGGACCACGTTTCTTAAATTAATTAATTAAATTCCTGATGTGCCCAGCCTTCCTCAATCTTCCCAATGCCAAAGTGGCAGTGGGAAAACAGAGCAAATTTTGTGACCTGAAAAGTTGCAGTGTGTTTGCATAACCAAGGATGCAGATTACTCCAGGATGCATGCTCCATTCTTCAGAGGGGAGCACTGGGAATGATTCTCAGGTAGGAGACTTAAAACTGCCTCTGGTCTCATTGAGGGATGGGGCTGATGTGGATGTTGGTGGCCTTAGCCATGTCTGAAATCCTCTCATTTCAGAGGATTTGGTTTACTTCCTCATTCCATGCCAGCATGCTGTCTGCCATGTGATACAACTCTGGCATGGGTGATGCATCCCAGAGCTGTGATGTACCACTCCTGCCAAAGAGAACATGATGCCGACAGCTTAACACATTTTCTCTTTACCAGCTAGTCAGGGAAGCTCATCCACACTAAAACCTTGTGTCTCACCAAGGCTCTCTTCTCTTCCAGGTGATCCCAATGCTTCCCAGGCTGCTCTGTGAGGAGCTCTGCAGTCTCAATCCCATGCAAGACAGACTGACATTCTCTGTGATCTGGAAGTTGACTCCGGAAGGCAAGGTACCTCAGGCAACAGGCAGTCATGCTGCTGATCAGTCCTCCCTCAGTGGCCAGCTCCTACTCTTGTAGTGGTAAAAATGCCATTGCTTAATATTCAGGTGGATAGCAAAGGTGGACAATACTGGAGGATGTAGGACTGTCCCTGTGTCTTGTCTTGCTGATGACCTGCTGTGGAATTTCTAACTGGAATAATCTCTCAACATGGTTGGGGAAGGTTGAATATTTGTATGAATCTCAGGAATGGAGAATGTCCTGCTCCTTGCCAGGTCACCCAACCATATCATGTCTTACCTCCAGCAGCATTTCAGAGCTAATGCTTTGGGTGGGACAAGCTGTGTCCCCAAGCCCTGCCTCATGCTCGCAGGCAGTTGTGCAATGCAGTGGATGCAGCAATGTGCCTCTGTGGCCTTCCTGGGAAACAGACTGTTTAATTCCTCTTCAGAGCTGCAAATTACATCAGTCCAAATGAAGTATGATAGCCCTTCAGCAAAGGCATGGCTCCATCCTCTGCATGTGTTATTTCCAGGGAGCAGTTGTGGAGGCTGGCTGTTGGTGCATTGAGCTGCCTTCAGCTGCTTGCCACCACTCCCCAGGTCTTCATTTCTCTCCCTATCCCTCTCCCACACTCTTTGTTACTCTAGAATCTCCTCTTTGGTGATCACAGAGTCCCCTTACTAATCAAGGAGCTAAAGACTGGCAGTACCAGAGCACTCTTTAGTCTATGCAAAATACACTTTTTGTACTCAGATTTTGTTTTAACCTTTGTTATACTCATACTCTTTCTGTAGACAGTATTTCTTGTGCCAATTTGGTAATTTTTCACAAAGATTCACTCCTTCTTATTGTCTCAGCTGCTCTAAAGGATGCTGAAGCTATCTTTGTGCTTTAGTAAAATACAGTTGCGATCATGATTCTGTATTTCTGCAGTGAGACCCTGCTCTGGCACTGAGGTGGGTTGTATTTATCAGCTGTGAGAAGTGTTCCCCTTCCTATAGCAACAATATGATTGCCCCCGAGGCTTTCTAAGAGTAGCTACTAGGTAGGTCTTTTATTGACTCTGAGTCATCTTTGAAGAGCTAAAAGTCAAGTCTTAATTAAAATAAGCCTTTAATTATATCTTGTCTCTTGTCCCATGCAATATATCCATTGTGTTTCAAATGGATGTGCTCAGTCCAACCCTGTCTGACCAGTGAGAAAATAGAGGAGCTGCAGCATTCATCTCAGGGAGCAGACCTCTGGAATGGTCTGGGCCATGGCCATGCTGTCCCTGGGAGAGCAGTCTGCCTGTGGCCATCTCAGCAAACTGGTTTCTCCTTCAAGGCCTTTCAGGGTTACAGTCTTACTTGAGGTCACTTGTTGTGGATGTCAGGTGAAGGCTGGAGAAGAATTTATTCTTTCCAAGAGGAAAAGTGGTTGTAGGGCTTTTGCCCAGGAGGCCATTCTTCTAAAAGCTGGTATTTCTAGGTGTTGCTATACCTGTATCTCAGTGCAAACAGGATCACATGCTCCCCCATGCTCTGCTGGGTGAAAGGGAGGCGAGTCAAAGGCCCCAACACAGCCCTTGAACCTCAGCTCTTGGTGGAGAGCAGTGAGAGCACTGGCAGTGAGGACTGGATGTTGCTCAGGACTGTGGGTTTTTCCGCAAAAGCAGGCAGAGCTGGGGAAGCCTTACCATAACTTTAGAAATCCTTTAGATGCTCTGTGTGGACTCTGGGTGCACCAGGTTTGCTGTGATGGGGGAGACCTTGCAGACTGATCTTGTGGAATACTCATTGTAATCTCCGAGTCCCGGCTCACAACCCCCAAATGTTGCTCCTCCATTGTGCTTCACCCATCCCTCAGCCATGGTACATGGGCTCCTGTGGGAGCTTGCCCATTCCTCTGGTGGGGTTTCCAGAACAGGTGCTACTGACTGCTGGACATGCATCCCCCATCACCACAAGAAGCTGAACCACATTGAATAGATGCAGCAGAACACAGAGCAGGTGCTGCCAGCACTGTCTCAGCATCTGTCCAGCTTTGTGGCTTTCTCTTCCTTTCTTTCTCCACAGCACAGAGGAAGAGACACACAGAGGATAACCATGAGCTGATGGTCAGAGCACTTTACATTGCAAGATGCTACTTGCTGCATGTCTGCTATTAAAGCACTTTCGAATTAGAAATAAACTTAAAAGCTCTGTGATTTTCAGTGCTCTGAGTTGCTCAGTTATCTGGCACGTATGTTCTGTGATGTATTAGGGAGGGAGGCAGCAAAGGTATTTTGGGAATCAGTCCCTTCCTATTAAGAAAAAGGTTTGTCTCTGAAGCAGTGTCCTTGATGAGGCTGTCATAGAGAGCTCTCTCTTCTCCCTGGACACTGTCACTTGCAGAATTTGCCTTGTCCTGTTGGGCTGATGAAGGGGTAAGGTGGCATTGGCAGCTAAAGCAGAATTACAATTCTCTTATCGTTCTCTGAGCACTTGTGCTTTGAATGGTTTATCACTAACTGCATCTATCTCCAGAGCCCCCACTCTTGACTTTTGTGAAGAGCCTTCTGCCCATGGTCCCTCGGCACTTTATCATTGCCTTGATGAGCTGTTGGATTCTCTTATATATTGCAGCTGAAAATAGGTTTTCCTCCCTGCTTTAGGAAAATCTGAAAATCTGAATTCCTACTTCTACACCGGTATTCTTTTAGGAAGTTTAAAATGGGAGTGGCTTCTGGTTTAAGATCAAATAATTTTATAAGCAATTTATTGAATATTTTCTTCTCAATTCCAAAGTAGTTTGGAAACACAGAAGGGTCCCTGGCTTGAGTTTGGACCTAGAACCATGGACATGATCAGAGAAGCAAGGGGTCAGTGATTCTCTTCTCCAGACCCACCAAAGTCCTACTCAGGCACTTTCACAAGTGCTAGACAGATGTTGGGGTTCCTGCAGTACTCGTGAAAACAGTATTTTAAGGCCAGCCCCTCATGCCCTGGTGGCCGCACTTTAAGTCATTCTGCTGTGTTTTAGGCAGAAGAACTTCTCTTGCATGTGTGTTGTCACTCCTACACCTGGTCACCTGTGAGTCAGCAGAGTGGCTTCAACTCCCAGGTGGTCTGTAGTTCTTTGAGCTCTGAAGGAGGGGAGTCAGGTAGAGGAGGGACATCCAGGCCGTTTCCTGTGTATATACACAATATTTTGTTATCTGTTACTTGCATATACACATTGCTAGATGCTAGAGAATCTGTATGGGCGAAAGGCCTGAAGGGCTCAGTAGGACAAGACCTTTACTTGGAGATCACAGGTAGTGGGGAAGTCTGCTGTCATTCCTCCCAGTGTTTGGACAACTTCCCAAGCTTTTGTGCACCGGAAGAATGAGTCCTCAGATCAATTTACACTTTGCAATTTTGCAGATCCTTGATGAGTGGTTTGGGCGGACGGTCATCTGCTCCTGTGTGAAGCTCAGCTACGACCATGCCCAGAGCATGATTGACAGCCCTGGGAAGGTGTTGTCACCTGAAGAGCTTCCCCCTGTCTCAGCTCAGCACTCGATAGCCGAGATCCAGGCGGCCGTGCTGAGCCTGCATCGCGTCGCGCAGCGCCTGCGCAAGCAGCGCTTCACCGAGGGCGCCCTGCACTTAGACCAGGTGAGTGAGTCCTGCCCCTTCAGGCTTCACCAAAGCAATTTCACCCTGTACTCTCTAAGAATTTCCTGGACAGTCTAAAAACTTGAAGGGTAAAATCAAGGCTGGAATAGAAAGGCAGGTTTGAGTGCCAGTGTCTTCTTAGAAGCGGCATCAAATTATGTACCATAAGCACTAAGTAGGATGAAAAGAAAAAAATCCCTGTTTTTTAAGGAGTGATACATTTTCCAACATTTTTCAAAATCCTAAAACCCTGTTGGACTGGGTAAGTAATTCATACAGTGAAACAAATCATGACAGTGTCATTCATTATCATGCAGTTCAGATATTAATGCACATTTCACTGGGAAAGGCTCATCCTCCACATTTTTTCTGTGTTTGCAATATTCTTTTTTTCCACAGCTTTCGTAGCAGTTCTCTGTGCTGGGAAAATGGCTAAATGTTATCTAAGCTAAAGCTTGTAAGTGTTGGGTGTGTTTCAGGGGAAAAAATGCCAGTGAGGAGGTTTTCTGTCTGGGATGATTTAAATAATCTTATATCAGTAGTGGTATGTGTCATTTCTATTTTACAAGGAGATACAGATATTTTAGGCAATCACAGTAAAAAATACTTTTGCATGATGTTCAGCTATTCTGAGGTGGCTTCTGATAGTTTTTGTGGATAGGAGGTTCCAGTAATTTGTAGAACCCAGTGGTCTTCCTGAGCAGGAGACAAAATAATCTCTTAATATAAGGAAGCTCTATTGTTTCATTTTGCAAAATGAGTGTGAGTCAACATAAGGATATTGCTGAGAAAGAAGCTAGGAGTGGTGTAAACAGTGCTATTGTATGTAAGACATATGTTGTAACCCTTCCATTTTACTCAGCTTTGTAGTGTTGTTTCCAGTTGCAGGAAAGTCTAATTTTAGAGAAATCATTGCAGAGCAACAGCAGCAAGAAGTGTCTTTAATCTGTGACCTTCTCTGACAGAGCACACAGCTTATTCTGGTGAAGCTGCTGTGAAGAGGAGGCAATGTGCTTTCCCCCATGTCTTAGATGGACAAAATGACAAATTTGTATCTTGAGTTTCAGCAGAGGAGTTTTTATTTTAGAATAAACCTCCTGGTGTAGACAGCATGGTGTCTGAGGCTATCTTGCCTACATCTGTTGTAGGAGGTCTCGGAGGACTGGTTCAGCACACGTAAGTGAGCCTGGAGCAAGGGCATTTGCTTAAGGTCCCCTTAAATTAATTTTAAAATAATATTAAAATAATTTTTGGAAATAAAACGTTCACTTTGAAGTCTTCTTAAATGTCTTCTGGAACAGAGACTTACTTCTTTGAGGTTTAGCTTACAATGGCTGTTAAATTGGGCCTTCGTTCCCAAACACATGCTGAATGCTAGAGAAACATAAAAATCACAGCTTTTGCATGAGATCGGCTGCCTGGGAAGCCTTGGACATATCTGGCTTGGAAAAAGAGTCCATAGTGACTGGGAGCTGTGGTCCAGAAAGGTCACCAGCTGCCTTCCACGAGTCGCTGTTACAGTGTAGTGCTGAGTGCAAGCTGTGTGCCCAAGTTACCTGTTATCAAACTAACCTCAGGGGAAATATGTTTTAAACCAGCTGTGACATTTTCAATGGGAGGATTTGGCCAGGGAAGCATCCTGTTCCAGTGATAGCCCATAAAAGATTAGCTGTGTTTTGTTTTGCTCTGTGCTCCTACGGAGGAGCCATTAAAAAGAACATATTGGAGCATCATTTGTGAGATTTGGATTAAAAGCCACAGCTAAGGGCACCAGAGGTAGTTGACTCCTCCTCAGCCTAGTTCCCAGCCATCATGATAAACTGAGTTATATCTCACAAGTGGCACTTTACACTGTGCAGAATCTCTCTCCTCTGGCAAGAATGTCAAATAAATGGTCTGAGAAGGAGGACTATTTTAGATCGGGGGACACTTTCACCACACTTAGTCGAGTCAAGTACTGTCCTGATAGTTTTATTTTGATAAACTACACCCTCCCCAGCCCACGGAGGAAGTGGTTGCTCCAAGGCCTGAGTATGAACAGTGTGTGAGGGATAGGTTTGTGGATATGGCCAGTAGCATATGGCAGGACAAAGCAATCTGTCTTTTAGTAGAAGGGGACAAATTCCTCTACTTTTGCTTTCCCAGTTCCCTGAGTTCCCATGGGCACAGCTGTGTGCCGTGTCCCACTTCCAGCCCCAAGTGAGCAAGCAAGGGTGGGTCCAAATGGGAAACACACCTTTCTAATCACTGGACCACTCACTGATTTCCTGTGGAGTAATGTAAATCCTGAACAATGGAAGACAAACTCCAGCAGGAAGCTTGGGGCAATGAATTATCAGATTCAAATAAATATGTGAGTGAAGGAAATGATCATTTCACAGTCTTAAGGGAGAGGGTGGCTGTGCAGGGATGACTCCTGTGCTTTTTTTCCAAGGGATGTGATCCCTCTTCCTATACATTGTGTTATGTTTCAGAGTTCTACCATGGGGTAGCTCCTGACTGAACAGTGACAACTTTTTTGGCTTACTTCCACCCTGCCATTTTTCAGTGTGAAGTGTTCCTGTGCTTGCTATTGGTATTAAGAAAATCCTGGGGGAAAGAATCTCCCATCCTCCTTTGCCACTGGCTGTGGTGGCCTTGGGCTGGTGCTCTCCCTGTCTGCCTCCGTTTTCTCTTTGGAATGATACTGATCTGTCCTATAGTATCCATGCAGTTTAGGATTTATTCCCCAAAACTAAGAATATTTCTCAGATGAAGCCATTCATGAGCATATCTTTATAACAGCAGAAATATTGGCTGGCCAGGGATCTCCTTAGACTTGACACAGGACGGCTCCAGTAGGATGCAGCAGTGTCAGGCTGGTCCTGCTGGGGTGAGAAGAACATTTCCTCTTTGAATGTCACTGCTGAATTTTTATGACCTAATGTGACAGCAGCATCTGCTTGCCCATAGTTTTATCTTTAAGCAGCAATTTTAGAAGCAGGAATTTCCATAGCTCAATGGATGAAGAATATGCTATATATATTTTTTAATAACTCTGGAATTACATATCCGGGTCACACAGAAGACCATGACACATTACAGAGATAGTACACAGTCTGGAAACTTAGGATTTGTGGGTTCAGTGTCAGTATATGTGTGTCTCTTGGGGCTGTGTAATTTTGAATTCCTGCTTTAGTTTAATCCTGGCTGTGACTTTAACCTACATACCTGTGACCCACTCTTTCTCCCCACTCCCCAGTTCCTTTCATGCCTCTGCAGAGGTCTGGGAATCCTGCTGGGATTGCAGGGAATCCTGCTGCATTGGACCTTGGGTCTGAGGACCTTGTTTGCAACCAGGGCCACATATCTGTCATTCCATGGGGATCCAGCTGTCCCTGTAGGCCCCTTCTGGAGCTTTTTCCCTAGAATGTGGTTTCCTGTGCTGCCTGCCATCTTCCTAGTTCCAAAAAGCAGGTGAACTGAGTTTTAAAGGTTTAAAGACTTTGCACCTTCAACAGCTAAGAAGCTTATGAAACTTTGTCCACACAGACAGAGATTAATGTATTTCTTTTCCTTTTCATTCCGAGCTGCAGCTTTTAGGTGCAAAGGCAAGAAGTCTTGTATGTGACTAAGAAAAATCTGTTCAGGTATTTACAATATTGTCTTCCCCCCGCAACGCCTTCATCCTGCACAGGACCATGAAATGCCAGCCCTTTGCTGTCCTCTCACAGCTCCTGGTGTTCCCAGTCTATAAATTGGAGCAGAGATCTGACCTGGTTTAAAAAGCAAAGTGAGCACAACCCACAGCTTTCCTTTTTTTTTCCTGGCCAGGTTACTTTGAAGCTGGATCACTTCCCCAGCCCACAGCTTTTAGAAACACTAGCCAGAGAATCAGATAGAAACTAGCTTTCAACAAAAACCATCAAGTTTGCAGAAAAGCTCCTTAGCTCTAGCCTGCCTGGAGGAGATGTGCTGATAAATGGTTCTCTTTTGGCCTCAGCAGTTTAGAAATGAAAGAGGACAGACGCCTACGGGAAGACAGGTTAAAAAGGATTTCTGTGCCTGTTTAAAATGAGAATACCCCGGGATGCTGATCTGTCTCTATGACAACTGTCTGTGAGCTGAGCATTTCCTTTTGTTGTGCTGGTGGTTCTGGATTTACCAGCACACTTAGACCTGGGTGCTCAAAACATCAGCGTTGACCAAAGTTCCTTGTGAGGACAACCCAAAGTGCATTTGCATAGTACCAGTTAATGGCACTGCATTGTTTGCTAGTATAGCTTCTCTCCTTGTTTTCTGCAAAACAGACATTCAGCTTTGCAGGTGTAAGGGAAAAGGGAAGGAAAAAAAGACAAAAATGGCAAAGATGAGAGTGTTACACAAATTTTAGTGTTGAATTGGTAGTGAAATGGTCTCATTTCTGCTTGCTCCTAGCTTGTGCATGATGTCATTGTCTTGTCATGTGAGCAAGGGTTGCTGTTCCCTGTGGGTCTGTATTGTTTTGAGTAAAACAATAGTAAAAATTGTATTGTTGTAGCTCTGTAGCACACCTATGGTCATGTCCCATGGCTGCTGGGGATAAGGAAATCAGTGATCTTTGAGAATAGCTTTGTTTATTTAAGATTGGTGCTACTGCTAAAGTTAGAGAGCATTTAATAGAGCTTCAGAAAACATAGGGAAACAAGCACAAAGGTTCCGGACACCAAGATGTGTGCAGAATACCAGCTCCAAATCACCCAGGTATACAACATATAGGATTTAGTAGCCAGCTCTGTATAGTTTTTGAAGCCCTCAGAACCTAGTCTGCCTACTCGATGCAATTGGCTTTGAGAAGTTGACTTAAGCCACTCACACATGGAAAGTGAGGAGGAGGAAGGACACTGCATGTGCAGGATGTGACACTGTATGTTGGAAAATTTCATTTTTGGTTGTGACTAATGGCATAGGACAGAAACATGTATTTTTAGACAGTTGTCCTTGCTAATGCTGTTTAATTGTAGATCTCAAGAACCACAAATTAATTACCCTCATTATTGAAATTTTCCAGTATGAGCAACTGCTAGAAATAATGATGGGAAATTGTTTTGTCATATTTCCTGCCTCATATCTGTATAGTAAGCATTCAGGTCTTTTACTCTTGCCTTGTGAAAGTAATAAGTATTTCTACCCTGGTTAAACAGTTATTGTGTGCAGAATACAGTTAATTAGTATATGAATGGAAGACTTAAGGTTGGAAGAAGTGTTTTGTTGGGACAGAAAAGGGCTATAATGTTGCAGACTTCAGTCTGAGGTGTTTCCTTTAATAGCATATTATGAATTTGTGTACTAAAATGCTGTTGGGGCAGAAAGGTTCATCCTGGCTCAACTACTCCCTGGAGTGATCCTTAGGTTTTCCGTCCAAGGCTGCTGTATGTGCTACCCCTGCACACTGAGTGTGTGGACTATTCAAGGGGAGAGTAAATGGCTTTGCTCCAGCCCCTGACTGGAGCAGAGGCTGCATGTCTTGGTCAGTCTCAAAAAGAAGGTTGTGGTGCTCATTGCATGGTATGTGATGTGGGTACTAAATGCATCTCGGATTTGGTTCCATCAGGGTAGGTTGAGGCATAGGTACCTGGCTGGGCACTTGGCTTTGGTCAAGAGAAAGTCCAAAAGGCCCATCTATAAAAGCCTGAAAACTGCTATGATACCTCCCTAAAGAGGCTGTTACAGCAACTGTGCATAGACATGACAGCAGAGGCAAGGTGGGCAGTATGTACAGGGCTGTGAGATAAATGGAAACTCAGACTGACAAGGAGCTTTCACTATTCACTTCCTATCACAATTCCACCATTGTCTGCTCCTTCTCTTTGATGTCTGGTTAAAGAGACATCACTGAAACCCAGAATGGGGACAGCAGGTGCTATTTGGTCGTTATGGACAGTTGCTTATACTGTGTGATACATAAGGCAGCTGAGGGAATATTGGATGTACTTGGAGATTAATTTCTTTTGGGGATTTTATGTCTTTTGCATACCCCCAGTTAATACATCAAAACGAGCATCTGAGGCCACAGCTTCCTCCTGGGGAATGCTGCTCTTCCCTGCAGGAGTACCCAAAATGCACGTGCAAAGGTGTATCAGAAAAGTAGGGAGCATTTTCAGCATGTCTTCTCTGCAGTCCCACAGAGGAACATGGTGCTTGGCAGGAAAATACAAGATGTCACCACTGTGGTCGGGAGCAGCTATGGCTCAGGTTGGGAGGTTTGCACACACACCAAGGATCCACATGGGATGGAGGTGTTATGGGATCATGTTATAGAGGGGATGTGTGTTGACTGAGCATCTCTCTGCTTGCACAGACGTGTTTGCATTGCCAGGAGGTTTTAATACAGTTTGATTAAATTAAGGTTTTGAGAGGAAAGCTTGCTGAATCTAGTCTTTTGCCCTGGGATTTTAATGAAGTCTTCCAGGGGTGTGAGTAGGATTGATGTCCTTGCACATGTCCCGCCCTTCCCCAGTGGTTCCTTTGGAGCTGAGCAGCTGTGTCCCAGCAGGAGCAGGTGCTGGAGTGGTCGAGCTGGCTCCAGCAGGAGGGGAGAGTCGAATGCTGGAGCACAGGGCTCGGCTGTGGAGTTTTGTGATGGGAGCCACTGCAGCCAGATGTCTGGGCAAACGCAGCCAGGAAGGAGCTCCCCACACAGTGGTGCTCTGGCATTAATTTACCATCAATAATGCAAGAGTGGGTTATGACTTTATTCTTCCTGGAGAAAGTATTCCAGCCACTAGTGCAGATATTCAAGACCTCCGGTGGTGTACGAGTGGTTTTCTTCTAAACAAACACAGCTTAACCCTTGAGTTTTATTAAATCTGTCACAGACATGCAAGCTGAGAAACTTTGTCTGTGAAAAACATGTCTTTTGCTTTTAATGTTGAGATGCTGTGTGACACAGCAGAAGTATTAGTTGTTCTTTCACCTGCTAGCCTCTGAGCAAGTTATCAGAGGGGAGGTGGCTCCTTCCTTCCAGATAATGGGAATGGTATAAAGAGGTGAAGCAGTTGCCCAAGCTCACATGGTGTGTCGGTGGCAGAGCTGGCCACCCAGCCAAATATCTGATTGCCCAGCCAAATCCAGTGCCTTGGGCCAGCGCTGACCATTCTCTTCATCTCACATTTATTACTGACAGCTATTGAATAAGAACTGGTGATTCTTTGTTTCTGCTGTGTATTGCTGGCCCAGTTAAGGGCAGGGGATTTTTTATCCTGGTTCCCCAGCAGATATGTCTCACAATTCAGAGCAGAGAAACAAGGAGGGCTGAGCTGTGGCCAGCACATCTCTGCAGTGCAGAAGCAATTGGTGTGTTTCATGAGTAGTCTCTCTCCCCATTCTTTTCAGTTCTTGGGCTTTTGCTTGTGTGTGCCAGGACCGAGCCAGTGGGCTGCTATCCCATGGAAGTCCCTCCTGCTTGCCTGGGACAGACTTGCAGTGAGCAGTACATCATTAGACCTTTCAAATTGCATGGTCTTTTCTGTTGATTGAATCCAGTGGATGATCAGCCATTGTAGAAGGGAGGTCAGCTGGCAGTCATGGCATGCTGACCAGCAAGCAAGGTTAAGGTGTTTGCAAGCACTCCCAATTCATGCATGAAATACACATCTCTTGGTTCCATTCCTTATGATAGACAGCCTGGTGTTATTTGCTCATAGGGACCCCATACAGTGCCAAATAGCATGTTAGGGGAAATAGAGGGCATCTGTGTTGGCTTGGTGTGGTGGAATGTGTCCCAAACATGATGCTGATAGGTCAGGTGAACAGAAGGATCCAGCTGAGCAAGCTGCTCACTGGTATTTTTGAGGTTGATAGGGAGAGTAGTGGCTTCTGATGGCTATATTGAAAAAGGTTCAGCATGGAAAAACTCGTTCTTAATGAAGCAGAAACAAACTGGTTCTTCAGTGTCTCTGATAGCAAGACAAATAAAACCCAGGAAAACACATATTTGCGTAGAAGTGTATTTGGGGTGAGTGCTGGGAGGAAATTCTTATTTTACATTTTCTGCTGAGGAAACAGTCTTTGCTCTGAGAGTCTTGCTGTCCACTTGATGATGTTTTTCTTCCCTGGTGATGAACAGACGTCATCAAAAAGTCTCTTGTTGTTCCAGATTCTGTTTATCACGTATTTGAACAAAGCCTTGACAAGGGCTTTTTTTTTTCAGGTATTAATTATAGTTGACTGCATGGCTAATCCATCATCCTCTTTAGATGGAGTCACTGGGTGTTGACTGATATAACTGCAAATGTGATCAGTCTGCCATAGGTGAAGATGTAGCAGCTCTTTGTCAGAGCCATTTCAGTTTCACCCAACAGTATATAGAAGAAAGGCTAATTGTATAATGACAAGAGACAACATTTGGAAGGAGATGAAAGATTCTGACATTGCAGTTCTGTGATTTCTCATTTCAGTTCCAAAGTGAGAAGGGAAAAAATTCATGGCCACAACTCATTATATCAGGTGTTTCTGGGCATGATCACTCCTTCTGAGTCCTGGGATATTTTATCTTTTGCCATTCATAGCATACGGATGCTGAAGTACAAAGACGTTCAGAAAGCACCTGTGGTTTTCACAGCCTCTGAAATGAGACTACAAGAGCCTTAGCCAAGATGCCAGCAGCTGAGCTGAGGACAGAGCAGATCTTGCCTTGTCTGAGGAAACCAGTGCCTGCTGAAGTCCACTTTTGGGTTTATCTTTAAACGTTCCAAGTCCAAGCTCACGTCTTCTGAAATTATATGTCCTGTTAAAGTTTGCAGTGATTCATTTGGAGTACATTTTGTTGAGCAACCTCTTGGGTTTGTTTTGAAAGCAAGTGGCCTTGAATCTGTCTTGAGTAGTCTGGAGCATTTATCTTGGCCTTTTCTGCATCTTCATGTGGTAACAGGGAAGTTATTTAAGCAAACAAACATAATTCAGAGCATGGATTTCCCCTCACTATGGAATTGCGTAAAATGGGAGCATGAAGCATGACATCTCAGATAAAGTTGTTGGTCCACATTGCACTTGCTTCCTTAGGTGGGATTTAAGGAAGACCTCCTCCCTGAGTGTGCTCCTTCTTTGTGCAGCTCTACATTCACTTGTGGGAAACACATTCCCTGTTGTTTCCTGCTTCTGTCTTGAGGTACAAACACCCATCTCTCCCTGATGATTCACAAGTTATTGCATTGTCAATGCCTTAAACCTGCCAGCACTACGAAACTTTGCCCTCTGAAGGAAGCATATTTCTATTTTGGATCTCATCTGATAGCTAATATCTTGCATTTGTGCTGCCATTAAATTGGTGACCACTTGAAAACTAAGCAAGAGGCAGTGAGAAAGTAGCCTCAAGAGTTTGTTGGACTTGAGTGGTGTGAGGGACCTGAGACATCTGGAAGAAACCAGCCATGCAAAATCACTGTGGAGGGGGTTTTGTGGGTAATTCCTTTAGCTGGGCTTGAAAAACTTGTTTCTGTCACAGAAATACAAACTAACCAAGCAATCAATCTCTTGCTTGTTTTTTTTTTGTTTGTTTTTTTTTTTTTTTTTTTTTTTGTAAAAAACCAGCCTAGCCTGAATACAACAAAATTTAATTTGTGCCATCCTTGACAGCTGAAGAAAACCTGCCCTGCTGTGGGTTTGATCTTTCTGACCCTGCAGAACTGGGGGGCTGCAGAGCTGTTGCTTATTGGGTGTCTCATGGCAATGCTGAAAAAATTCAGTCACATGAGTCAGCAGGAGGTTTTGCATTAACTTTAGGGTTGTAGTTTCACCTCAATTTCAAGGTCTCTGTTTTAATCTCAAGACTATCCTTGCTTTTCCGAGGAACAAACCCCTTGATCCAGCTTGCACTTGATTTCTGATTAGCATGTTAGAGTGGAACCTGACCCACAATACTGGGAAATAAAATGCTTAAATAGCTAAAATGGGATTTGAAAAAATGCAATTTATAAATGATTTCTCGGTCATTGATGTGTTTAGCAGGTACAGAAGACAAAATGAACTAAAACAGGCTTTGGCATTTCAGAAAGTGAGTCATTTTTTCTGTTGCATCATGTATAAACTTTTCCCTACTCATGTATGTATGGTTAAAATTACTTTGAGGTTTTGAATTCTCACTTCAGCTCTCTGTTTTTTATTATTTTCAAACACTACTGAAAGTGAATGCTGTGCTCACATTGCCTTGCTGTTTAGTTGTTGTTCTGTTTTGTATTTTTTTAATAAGACAATGGGCAACATAGGTGGTTAAATGAGCTGGGCAGTTATTGGTTTCTTATGTTTAGGTAGGAATAAAAGGTAGATATATTGATGGATCCATAACATTGTTCTGGAGGAGCTGCTGAAAAACATCCTTTACCCAGGGGACCAACCTTGAAATCCTTTGGCAGTGTGGTCATCTATTTTCAGATTCTCAAGCATTTGTAGAGATTTGAGATCCTTGAAATCAGTTTAAATACCATGAACATGGTGCTGTTGCAACCAGCTGAGATAGTAAACAGGTGTGTCTTTCCTTAAACGAGTGCAGGATAATACTCTGAGATTCTCCATGCTGGAAGAATGCTATTGCCCAGAATCCCAGGAGTTCTGAGATAAAGACTGGAGCAGACAATGAGCACTGGGAGATACCAGATAGAAATATGGTATCTGAATCGAGTTTCCACAGGCCAAGCCCAGCACAGAAGCCAGTTGGTCCCCACATGCCAGGACCAACAAGACGTTGTATGTTTTTCTTGGGATGAAGAAATCCAGCAGACAGAGGTGTGTCAAACCTGTCCTTGTGTGCCCACTCCATAGGGAGAAATGATCAGGAGTGAATTGGATGACCTTCCTTCTTCAGAGTTCACAGCTGCCACCTGCAGCCAAGCTCTGCAGGGGACAGAGGACTCGCCCCAAGCAGCTGGACAAAGTAATATCACCTGTGAAAATTGTCTGTAACTTACTTTAGACCCAGCACTGAGGATCAGCGGTTTTGCCACGAGTAGCCTTTGTCATAGTGGTAGCACAGTGATGGGTACAAAACACAGTTCAGAGGAGGAATATTTACTGAAAGAACCTTGAATGGCCAGGAAATGGGTGCACACACAGGCTGTCCTCTCAACCCTCATTAATTTTCATTGTGAAAGAGGGAAGGGTTTGGGTAAGGGTTTTTTTGTTTGTCTAAAATAAAAGAACCCCAAACCTTTCATGTACCTCTTACCCCAAATGTTTTTAGAACTAGCATGCAGCTGCACAGTATGCCTTGTCTCATTAGAAACTGGCTTGACTTCAGTCTTGGCAGATTCCATGAGAGTCTAGGAGATCTATTAGAAGGATCAAAGGTGACTCTATGGTATGAGAGGGTAGGAATCTCCCAGCTGGTTGAATGTCAGCTATGACAGTGCAGCGCCTGGCATGTGTTGTGTCAAGGCTCTGCAGTTATGGCATACTGGAAATGTAAAACTGGAAAGGGCTTTAGGAGATGATCCCTTCCTTTTCCTGGCAGTAGCAGGAGCTCAGCTGGTAGCAGTCCTGTGCCGTGTTTGCTGCTGCCCTATTGCTGAGCCTTTGTAGCTGCGGGGGCCTGTGTAGCCAGAGCAAGTTGCTCCTGGGGTTGTCTCCATGGCTTTCATCCTCCAACCATGCAGATACAAAGTATGTGAAAGAATTTGCCATTGGATCTGTCCCTCACATGTCCCCAGTTAGTCATTGCCTGGAATCTGAAATGCTAAAAGCCTGCAGAAGCCTTGCAGGGAACCCAGCTGAGTGTGCCACGGTTCTCTGGGGTAGAGTTCAGCAGTCTGAAGGGCTCACCTGATTACTGCAACATTGTCATGCAGAGTGACTCACACGAGATTATTTTTGATGTCATGGAGTGTTTCTTCCCATTACAGTTGACAGGACAGTTGGTCAGAGCACGGTAGTAATGTGGGTTCCATCCCCCTATGGGTCATTTACCTAAGAGTGGGATTTGGTGATCCTTGTGAGTCCCTTCCAGCTTGGAATATTCTGTGATCCTGTGACAACCTGCTGACTGCAGTTGTGATGGGGTGTTATTTGCTGGGGCTGCAGAACAGTGCCAGGGTGTGAGATGCCCTCTTGTGCAGTCTGGGCAGCACAGCTGGATGCTCCCATGGCTTGTGGCATCCCCGTGGGCAAGTGGCATGGCTGAGCCCACCAGTGTGGGCAAAGCCTAGCAGGCACCTTTTCTCTTGAGTTTTAAGTGAGGACTTCAGCTTTGGGTTGGGTTTATGGAAAGCAGCGTGAGGTTTGGTTTACAGAAGAAAAAAAAAAGTCTTTTCAAAAAGCAATTTGTTTCTGCTTTCTGTGAGCAAGGCTTCCAAAGGACTCGGTCAGTTTGCAGTATGATCAACAGGACTGGAAAAAAATACCAAGTGAAGTAACACAGTGGCTGTGGTAAACATGAACTGGGGCCTTGGAAGTACCTCATGGCATACCACAAAAGAGTCTCCTTTCACCCACCACGGACAGTGCCAGCAGCAAGCGCTGCCAGCGCTGGCGTCTAGAGAGGAAAGCATCATTTGGCTCCCTTTTGGATTTCATTACTCTTCCTGCACTCCCTTCTGCTCACAGCAAAAGCCTTTCCAGTTGTAAAGAAGTGAATTAACTGCCTTCGTGTCAGTGATGGATGAGGCGCTTTCTCCCCCTTCAAAGCGCGGAGCCGTGCCGGTGAATGCAGGATGGCGGAGTTGAAAAGTCCAAGTGGGCCAGGGGAGCCCGTGGGGTGACCCAGCTGCCAGGCAGGACACCCTGGGGACAGCCCCCGCTGCTGCCCTGTCAGTGGGGAACAAAAACTGCTCTCAGCACGCTCGCCTGGCCTCAAGGCTCTTATTTTGTCTGTGTCCTGCTCTCAATGGGCGCGGGCACATCCCTGAGCACACAGCAGCCGTTTGTGCGGGTTCAGGGAGCCTCAAAGGCTTTCACAGGGAGCTCCTCCGGGCTGCACAAAGCAGGGTTACCACGCTGGTGCTTGGGAGATCTCCTTTCAGGCGTCCATGGCTAATCATATTAAAGGTGACCTCGTGGGCAGTGCTCTCCATTGTTGCCATATGTTTTGTCCAGTGCTTGAGTGATGTTGCGCATTGGAATGTATTCATGCATCGCCTAATTTAATCACCAGGCTTAATCCCCTCTCCTGTTCTACACCCTTAGAAATTTACTGGCTCCTTTCTAGTGTCCGTGCATTGTCTGGGTCTCCTTCGCAAGCCAATACCGGTGCCTGGAGATATTTTTATTTATTTATTTACTTTCAGAAAGTATTTAAAAAATATAATCTCAACCATAAGCTAAACAATCTCTCCAAAAGGAGAGCAAGCACAGTGGATGCTCTAGCAAGCTGATCCTTCTTCCCTGTGATCTTTTCCTTCCAGCTTTTCCATAGAGAAATCAGGGATTAGGCTCATGGGTTTTAAAGAAAAAATACTTTGAATGGAAAAATGATTGAGAAAGCGTTGTGTCTCCTTTTAATATTGTTGGAATAAATAATTTTAAGAACTTGACTGTCTCTGTAAAATATGGTGTTGGTTTCTGCCTTTAAAACTTACTGCTTTGGTATGGGCAACTGCTGTTCCAGGGCTGACTGGACAAAATTAACCCAACAAACACCCAAGTCCATCAAGCTGGGAAACTGGAAAGCCTGATTTATGCAAGACTACTGCAAAACTCAGAGAGTTTCTTCAAGAACTGCTGTGCTCCACAGCAGACAGGCATTTCTAGGGAGCAGGCCTTTGCAGAATGTCTTACAAGGATAATTTCTAAAAATTTTGGTAAGATTTCCCTGTTCCAGCTGATGCTGCCTTGTGGAGGGGTATGTTAAAATTGGGAATTTGAGAGTCAGTTGTGTTATGACTTGCTTTAGGTGTGGATGGGAGCAGTCCTGGCAAGGGAAGGCTGTGATGAGGTTTTAGGGTGATACGCAATCATGTTGCTTGCATGCTGAACTCCCAGGGCAGGAAACCTTACACTTGCTGAGGCAGATTGTTAAATAAACAACCTCAGCTTTGGTTCAGCTCTTAGATTCTCCTGCTCCACATACTGCATGCTGGTACCCACACCTCTAAACAGTGGAATACATCCTGGATATCTTTGAAACCTTAAACATAGATTGTACCTGAATTACAGCTTTGAGTTTCCCTCTGTGTGTGGGTGTGCACAGGCACACGTGAGATCCCTGCAGCCAAATTCTCACACGTGAGTTTGCTGTTCTTCTCTGACTGTGTGCAGGTTTTAGGTTTGATGGGAGGGAGGAGGGATGATGTAAAAGGTTGCAGATTTGTGGCTGGTTTTAAAAGTAGTTTTAAAATATTATGTATCTTCATTTTAAAGAATTGCAGTACTGCTTGGGAGCCACAGCTACTGAACATAAACCATGCTGAGCCCCTTATATATGTTTAGTCACAGTGTGGAACAGAGGGTTGTAACAGCCTGCTGTGCATTAGCAGTGCAAGATTCCCTGATCCTCTCCCCCACACTCCAACCCAGCAGCATCCACAGCAGCATCACGGGCTCTGACATCAATTTGGCCCTACAAAAATGTTATAGAATTTACACCTTCTCAGTGTAAACCTTGCCAGTGCCCTGTCTGAAGTGCCTGCATGCAGAAATTGATTCTGTGCTGAAGCATGGCTGTGTTGGAACCAGAGGACAGCTGGCCATGGGTTGGCTGGAGGGCAGGGTGCCTGTCCCACTGCCAGGAGGTCTGGGCTTGCTGGGACAAGTGTCCTGGCCACTGTCCACTTCTGTTTCCTTTTTTTCCTGTGACAAGAGGAGCCTGAAGCCTCTAGGAAATGTGGGCAGGAGCAGGTTGCTGCCAGAAGAATTCAACCACGCCACAACCAGTCTCTTCCCAGGGGAAGCCTGGCAGTTGTGCTAACAGCAGCAGCTCTTGCTGTCCATGGGAATGCAGAGGGATGTCTTTGGAAAGCTTAGGATCTCCTGCTCATGCACTGAGCAACTGTGCTTAGACGTGCCACGGGATTTTGGTGGTCAGGGAAAGGAGGTCATGGCACATGGTCGACCTATGCCCAGGGAGGAGAGTGCCAGCACTGCCATGGGGGGATGTGTAGTGGTATTCTGTGGCATGCAGCCTTAGGAGAAGATGCTTTGCAGCTCAGAGAGTGTATGGCAGGAGTTGTCTTCCCATCCCCATGCTGTAACAATGTCAGGGGGGAAAGGTTTGACCAAGGACGTGGCACAGCTGCCTGCAGTCCTGGCAGGTTGTAATATACTGCAAGGAAGTGCAGGTTGTCTCCAGAGACTGAGAAAAGCTTGAGTCAGCAGTGCTAGGTCTGGACTTCAGGACTGCCAGGTATTTCACAGCAGCACCCCAAGAGATGGGTGAGAATGGTGTGTCTGTCAAACTGAGATGAGTGTGGTGTAATCAGGGTATTCTGCTCTTTATAGTCCCAGTTAATGGGCTTCAGATATAACTAAACCTAGGAATACTGTTGTGATTGCTCTTGTTACCTGGTAGAACTCTTACCATGTCAGCACAGGGGCTGTTCATATTTAAATGAGTTTATCTCTTCTATGGAGGGTATTATAAGCTTTCATCTGTCTTCCAGTGAGACTCTGTGGAAATCCCTCCAGGCATGAGAAAGTACCTGGGTGCTGAATTAATCTGTGCTGCTGGATCCTCACAGTTACATTAGTGGCTTAGCGGGAGAAGCAGTCTGTATTAACAAACTTAAGAAAACAGGATTTGTTGTGTTTGATCTGCCCTCGGTTCCTTGTATCCTCCCAATAGCAATGACAAAGACTGGGCACGTTATGGGAAGGCACAAAATACTCATAGGGAAGACACAAAATAGGCTGATTTGTCAGACATGTATCAGCATCCTCTAGGGCTCCTGGGGTGAGGGGAAGTTGTGCTATAGTCAGGTTCAGTAAGAGACACCAAGCCTTTATTCCTCCTTCCACATACCCAGACATGTCTGCACCCACAGCTCTTACTTTGCCTTTCCTTGTGGCTTGAGCCATTTGAAGACAGCACAGTGTGACATCCTCCTCCAGGTAACCACTGCTGTCCCTCTGTTGCTGGCATGAGGCTGGGGCAGCTCTCAGACTGTGTGGTGCTATGGGAAGGGCTGTTTTCCCCTCCCTTTTCATCCAGTGTTGCTGGTGTTCTTGATGTGTTTTCCATTAAAGAAACTGCCTGTGGGGCACCACTGTGTTTGCCTTGTGGTGCTGTGTGCCTCAGCAGAGCTGTGCATCCATCAGGGGATGGACCTGACCTCTCTTTGGGAGCTGCTGACTTCTGCAGCCCTGTTCTCTACTGACCACGAGCTCTCGCTAAAAGCAGGGCCAAGTGTGAAGTTAAACTTCAGGCTGCTTAAAGCTGGGGTCAGTATGTTAAGACCTGTTTTCAGGCATGGCTGTCAGGTGCCATAAATAATAGAAGTTTGGGATAATAACCTGTTATCTTGTAGTACCCTCTAGTAACAGCATACCAAGCAGTGAGTTTTGAGAGGGTTTCTACTTGGTTGTGTCACTTTTCATCAAAAGCAAATGTGGAACACACCAATTGCTTTTCTTTAAAGCTCTCACCATTTTGGGACAGAAAGGCCTTAGGGATCTCTTTCTGATCAGGCTTTGCTTTTTCTCTCATATCAAGGTGGTTATGGACTTCGATATGGACTCTCACACCACCCAACCTATGACAAAGCTGGTGCTGTTCCCACAGACCCCTCAGGTCCTGTCTGTGACTGACCAATGGGCTACAGGTGCCATGGCTGCACAGATATGCCCTTTCTTTGGCTGATGGCACTGGTCAGCTTAAAGGAGGTTTTTTATCAGCTGTACCCCCAAAGCTTCTCTCCTCATTAATGGTGAGAAATATTTCCTTTTTTTTCATGTGGTTACTTTAACTCACTTGGTTGGTCTGTTTGCTCCAGGATTTTCAGAGCAGTGGATGTATTTGCTGCTCTTCCAGCCCCTGGTGGATGAGCCAGGGATTCTGAGACTCAGGGTCTGTGTCAGTCCTGGATATCAGTGGGTGCTGCTGGTAGCATTCTCTCCTTCTCTAGGTTCTGCATGAACTGCAGGTGCCTGTGGGCTTTGGAACTGTAGTGCCAGCAGCTCCATTTCCCACTCTTCTCATCCAGCAGACCCAGGTCTTGCCTGTTCCTGTTCACACCATTTACAGGTCTCTGTGCTGGTCTCTGGCCTCTGGCTGTTGGCCTCTAATCTCTCCTAGGGAATTTTAACAGTCTGATAAGTACATCAGATCTGAGTGCTGCCCTCCACCCATCAAATTCTTCATGGACAGGGAAACTTTACTTGCCATCAACTTTTAATTGTTTGAGAAGAGGCAGTCTTATCTCCCCAGGGGTCTCTGGAGTTGTTTCAAATTCTGATTGCAATCTACCTTCTTACTAGAGTTTTGATCATTCTTCTCTCCTAAATTCCTGCTTTCCCAAGTGAATTTCCATATCTCTCAAGTAAAGAAAAGACCATTGGGGCTCAGCAAGATGAAATTGCTCCCCTGTTAACTGTTTCCTACTAAGCCTGTAGTCATCATCAATTTTCAAAATGCAAGAACTTTCTGCAGCCCAGAATCTATTGTCTCAATTGCGGCTGGCAAAGCTTAGCTTGTGAGGGTTTTGTTACTGCACAAGGTGAAATCAGTGTAACTGTCTTTTGTCAGAACATGGATGGGACTGGGAGACACAAAAGAGCTGGGAATGCTTTAAAGGGAGGCTGGGAGACAAGTTCTGAGTAACAGAAAATGAAACAGCCAAGCAGTGAAACTTGGCATGTGTCTTGTTAGTGTCACATTTTTTTAATGTGGCATTTCCTAGAGATGTTTTGCTTCTATTTTCATGTTGGTGTATGTGTAGAAAATACTTTCAACTTCGTTGACAGTTCCCTAGTGGTGTAGGGCATGCAGTGCAGTGTCACAATTTGTTAGCTTCTGAAGAAGGTATTTTTAATCCACAAATTTAAACTCTTCACAACTGTGTAATCTCTATTTTAGTTTTGTGGTTTCCTAATCGTGCATGTAGAGAATGAGCTCATCCAGTTTGTAAAATGAACGGAAGTATTCAGCTCTTCTTTCTAAATAAATCTGGATCCATTTCTTTGTGGATTGCATCCTAAACCTCTGATACAGGCAAGTGTGAATGCTTAAAAATAAGCTCATTTGCAGTTTATATTTTTGCCAAGTGGTGAAAGTTGTCTCATGCCTTGTCTTTCTAGAAAGACTCTTCAGCTTTGACTTACAGCTGTGACATAAAAGCCAAAGGTGTGATTCCAGCTTGTCATTTGGTGACAGCATCTGCCTGTCTTTGCAAAGGATGCAGCCACAGTTCTTCTTGGTTTTGCTGTGCTCCCTGACCACCCACAGCAGAGGTTTTGGGGGCCACTAGCCATCAATAGGACAGCCTCTTATGTGCCACAGAATATGTGCTAGTGACTTCACTTCTGTGACAGGGAGACCCCCTGATTGCATTCCAGGGCTGATGTTTGGAGAGCAAGAGCTGCGCCAGCCTGTGGGATAATTTAGTAATAACTTATTGTGGGTTTGGGACTCAGGCTGGGAACCTTTGGATTTCCAGATTAATTTAAGGGGGAAGAGCTATCTTCTCTCTCTGCCATGTCAGGAATTCACTGGTTTTTCCCATGTTTAATGCAGCTGTATAATGCAGGGAGCAACTAAGTAAATGATAGGATTTTAAAATAAAAATAAGCAGAGGGATTCAAACCAGAGTAATACCCCAAATGTGTTTCAGCTCCTTCTCTTAGGCTGAATTGGGGTTTGATTTGACCTTAGCTGCATGCGTGGATCTTGTAGCCTGTTAACAGAGGCAGTTTGCTGGCTAATGTGCTGAGGGCATGGGGCAGCAGGGACAGCTTCAGGAACCTCCTAGAGAATTTAAACCTTCGCCTGGAAATTGTGCTCTTAGGGATGAGGAGAAGCAGCCTCACTGAGGAGGCAGTAGGTATGATGTACCAGTTTAGGACCAATTCTTGACTTCCAACCAGTAGCAACAGCAGTCCCATAATCAGGTGCTGAGATTGGCCAAACATTTGCTGTTTACAAAGCCAAAAGGAAAGGACTGCTCCAACCCAGTGGAAGAGGTAACTCATTGAGCTGGTAGCAAGTTTCCTTGTCTTTCCTCTTTTTTCCACTGTAGGACTTTTTGTTTGTCCTTTATTACCCCCATCCTGTCCTTACCACATGTTCTTCATCCACTATCCAGGGTCTTTCTCCAGCAATTTTGAGCTGCAGCACAAATAGAAAAGCTCATGGAAGAAGTGCTTTGGTCTCCAGAGCAGCTTCTTTAAGTGAAAACACAGCTGTGGGGTTTGCAGCCTGTGCTGCTGTAAGGGCTCATCCAGCCAGCACAGCCAGCACCGCTGCAGTGCTTCCAGCACGCTGGAATTGGGAAATCCATTGTGAACAAGATTGAGTTTGATGGCCTGTGTGGAGGCAGATGGATGTATTTTTAAGGGATGAGGTGCCAGAAAACTCTGTGATTACGTTACTGGAGCATGGCTCGTTTTTTGTGGTTTTAAAAGTGAGTGTCAGGACTTCAGGACTCTTTCTTTTTCGGGTCAAAACTGAAATTTGGGCAGGGCATAAAAACCTGCTTGATGACTAAGTTTATTCTTAAAAAGCTTTCTAGAGTTTGCTGGAGAGGGGAACCTTTATTCCAACCCAGAGCAGATTACTGTCTTCTTAGACTTCCATGCAAATGGGGTTAAAATTGATTAAATGCCCAGGGTGAAAAAGAAGCCCTACCTTTCAGGAGACTGTTTCCAGTGGGATCTTTAGATCCAGTTCCCTTTTTTTTTTGTCTCAGAGGCTCATATTCTGCCTTGCTTCCTTGCCCTGGGTGAACTCTTTCTGCTTGAATACTCCCCACATGAGTGGAATTACCTTGACCGGTTCCGACCGAGGCTGCCCTTACAACTGGGACAGCAAATCTGTGACCTGGTTCCTCAGCTGAACCGATAATACCTCTCTGACACAGTGCATGTGTAGAGAAAACTTTTCATCTCATGACAGAGGTTTGATGCTCAGAGCCAAGGCTGGGAACAGAGGATCCAAGCCAAGCCATTTACTCAAGGGGCATGCAGAATTTGCCCAGTCAGGTCAATATAGGGATTGGCAGCATTTCAGCAGCCAGAGGAGTTCATTCTCTTCAGCTCCTCATTCTCTTTCCATGTTGGAGACACCAGGCTTTATCGCATGACTGAGTCCCTGACTGCTGCAGGTCTATAACATTCTTTAAAATGACAAAGCCTGCTGGCTGCACTGAAACCCAGACAAGTCTGGAGGTCCATGACAATGTGAAGCACTGTTCACTCTTTCTGAAAATCTGTTTTTAGCCTTGGTGGAAGAAGCCCCAAGATGTAGGGAGCTGCTCTGATAGCCCCACCAAGGCCTGTCTGCCTGAGCAGGGCATGGGGTCCCCTCAGGGCTCAGGCAGCACAGAGCTGCAAGTGCATGGAGGGGCAGCTGCTTCTTCTCCTTCACTGGTGTCTCATGTCTGTGCACTGGTTTAGTGTCTGCTCACCTCTGCTGAGGGTGGGGTGGGAGCTTTGGGTGTAGATGAAGTGTGTCAGTGTCTGGCAGATGGGGAAACAAGGAGCATCCTGGTGTCAGCCAGCTGCATCCTCTGTTGGATTTAAGGATGGAGGAAGAGAGAGTGGGAGTATGTTACAAATCCAGAGAGTGGAGTAATTGTACAAACGAGTGTTATGTGCACACAGCCCTCAGTGCTGTGGTCTCAGGAGATGACTTTCCTTGAGGTGGCTTCCCTCAAAGAGGTGGCATTACCTTCACTTTGAGCTTGCAGTAAGTGCCACCAAACCTCACCAAGGATCTGTGAGGGCTTCTGTGTGCTGTGAGTACATTCTCTTGCTCCATTGAACGGTCACAGGATAGTGTGCTCACACCTGCTTGGTGCCTTATTTGTGACACTCCCATTCATGGAGTCAACAGCATCCTGCCCATCAAACAACCTGCCCCAGTCCTTTTGATTTTCAGTGCTCTGCTCCTCTTCTATTCGGGTGTATTGCAGTTATGTCTGGTGACAAGCGAGCCTATCCATCACTGTATCCAAAGAGATCCAAATTACTCCTTTTGACAGCTCTTATTCACACACCTCCCTGTGCCTCTGATGTCTCAATTATTGATGGGGCTCTCCTGGTAGGCAGCACTCTGTTCTCAGCATGGCTGCGTTCCAGCTCCTGTTCCCATTGAGTTCATGCACACACCATGCTGAACGCTTCTTTATGTGCAGAGCCACTGAAGTGGAAAGGGATCTTTATTAGCCTGTGAGCTGCAGGGCTGCACAACCAAAGGGGGCAGTGCAAGCCAAATCACACCGCAGTTCAGCGCTGGGAAATTTCCTCTCCCTCTCCTCTCCCAGGGAAGCCCAGCAGAGTCTTGTTAAATGAAATGATTTCATATGTTTAATGATGAAGATCCCTTGATCTGATGAACCTCTCTTGTAAGGGGGGATCACCCTGCACTTGCATTTCTCTGAGAAACTTCAGTCCCCCATTTCCCCTGCAGGTATAAAATGTGGTATTTTTGGGAGCAGTGCCTTTCCCTGTGCTGTGGTATTATCTTATTTTCTGGCTTTACAGCAAGTAGCTCATTCTGACAAGGAACACTGACACAAACGACAAGGAGCTTCAAAGCAGCAGTGTGGTGTTGGAGCAATGTTGTCAAATTGGTTAAGAGTTAAAGCTGTGCCAGAGGGGTGATTGCAAAAGGCTGCTGGTTTTGTAGGGAATTATGCAGGAGGTTCTGGATGTCTCGTGACATTGCTGCAGCAGAAGTCAGATAGAAGAATGATGAAGTGGTCAATCAGCTCCTGACATCTGTCCCAGCCTTGCCCTGCAGCCTTCTGTGATTCAGAAGTAACCAGAGGTTTTATGTGTAGTGGATGAAGGCAAAAGGAAAGGGCATCTACTGGAGAAAATAGGACCAGAGAGAAGCAGCACTGTAGGGGTGCAGAGAGCTGGGAAAGGACCCTTAAGTTCTGTTTTTGGAAGTCTGTGGCAGCAGGCACTTCATAGATTAGCTTAAGCATGAAAGAAAAAATCTGTGCTGACTTTCCAAAGCACTGAGGTGCTGGGAAGCATGAGTGCCTTTGTGGTGAGCAGGGCACTGCAGAAGTGACAGAGTATGGTCAGTGGAGCTCTCCTGAGGCTCTAGTGGCAGAGAGGACCCAACTGCAAGACGGCAAGTGGGTGTGGACTACCTTGTTAAGCTTAGTAGGAAGCTTACAGTCTGCATTGCCAGTGTGCTCCCTGCAAAGCTAGTCCTTACCTAGCTGTCTTACCTGCTCTCTTTCCACCCCATGATGAGTTTTGCTGAGGGCTTTGTCCTCTCTGCAGAGGCTGGACTGTTGCTGGTGGCTGCACAGTCAGAGCTTGATTGTTCATCTGGGGTCTGTAGGTACTCCTGGTGACAAGCACAGGTCCCCTCTTCCCCCTCCTGGCTGACCATGACAGTGCATCAGCAGGGCAGATCTGCAGAAGAGTGTGGGTTGTGGATCAGTGACAGCATGTCTGCCTTAAGCTTTGGTTGCTGGGACAGACCTTTAGTTGCACATCTCTCTGTGTGACAGCCTGACCCTGACCTTTCTCTGGGTGTGGTCCTCTTGTCACTGTGGGTGATGGCAACATCCTCTTGCCTGACAGCATTAACACAGATGGTCAAGCCATGTATAGTCCCCATTATCCAGGCCTTGATGGCACTGGTTCGTGATGCAGAGATGGCTAAGCCTGCCAAGCAGGGTGTGTTTTATTTGTCTGGAATACTATGAGCAGACAAAGAAGGATTAAAATAACAGAAAGTTGCAAAACCATTATCTTTGGGAACTGTGATCTTTTCTTTTGGGGTAGGCAGGTCCTTTGGGGCCTTATCCCCCCAGATAGTGGAAAGGTCACCTTCCCATACCTGATTGCCCCAAGGCTCTCCCCAGCAGCCTGTCAAAACTAGGCTGTTTTCCTTCCCAGCCTTTTTCCTTCCTTCCTTCTTTCCTTCCTTTCACCCCTCCCTCTAGACTTTTGTCCTTGCATGGAGGTGGTTCCACCCTTGAGCTGTACTGGGCACCCAGAGCCCAGGCGAGCTATAACCAGAGATGCTCAGTTAGTGCAATCTCAAAGCCCACTTAGCTGAGAGTTGCAAACAAGAGGTTCAGGCACTCCTGTGTTTGTCCTGATCAAAATTATTCTTGAAAGTTGCCAAAGCCACAATTTTGCCAAATTTTGTTCTTTTTCTTGTGCTTTTTCTCTGCTGATTCTGTGGTGCAATGCCTTTTCCACAAAGAAAAGGATCTGATGGAGCTGTGTTTGTGATAATTGCTGTCCTTTTGACCTCAGAGGTGCTTCCTGATATTCTAGCAGGAAGGCTGTGGAAAACATGGCCCAGAAAAAAAAGGCTTTAAGCAGTTTCCAGTTCCTCCTTCATTCCCCAAACCAGGGCAGCTCACATGGAGGACTCTCCTTATGGAGCACATATGGCCAGCAAGGTGACTGCTTTTCTCCCTTGGAGAGGTTCCTTTGTTTCTTGCTGACCTCCTGCTCCCATGTGGTAACTGCCATGTGCCATCATGGCATCTGGAGAGGCTGGATCCACAGCCAGGCTTCATGGACCTTGGCCAGAAGAAGCATCTCCAGCCAGCCCTGCTAGTGCTGCCATGGACTCTGCTCTCCAAAGTGGATCTGAAGTGATCTGCTAAGCTGGTGCAAGGTCAGGGCTTGCAAGAAGGGGAGCTGTGTAAAGTGTTGTGAGGTCACTGTCTTGACAGTGGTGAACTGTGGTATGTATACCATGGACACCCTGGTTATGTGGTGTTGCACAAGCTTGTTTCAGAATGGCTTACACTGGTAGGGGTGTAGAAGTCAAGGGAGCTCAGCTGAATTTGGCCTCAGCCTAGTACTTAGTTCTTAACTCAGTATTCGAGGTGGTGAATTTTTCAATGATTTCATGGCATGTACTTTTATTTGGGTCAGTTAGAGCACAGTGTATGACTTTGCTACTCTTTAGGGAAGGGAAAATCAGTGCATTATCTAGTGATTCAGCACACAGGGTTTCCTTACAGCCTACAGGAGAAAGATGTTTTAATTCTGTGTTCGTTCCTGAATAAGCCATTAATTTGAGTTAGCAGTTTTCTTGGAGCCCAGAGGAAAGGAGTCAGTGATCAAACACAGTGGCTCAACACTGCTCTCTCTCCTCCTTTCATTGCTTAAAAGGTCGGGCTCATCATAACAAACCTCCTTTACTTTTAGCCCTTGTGGTTATCTTCCCAGACCATTTCAAGAGCCCTGCACAATCCAGCACCAGCAACAGCCCTGCTCACAGCAATCTCTGTGACCCCAAAAAATGCATGAAGACTGGCAGCTACATCCTGTAGAGGATGCTTCCCCCTCTTACCCTCCCTGCTGGCTCCTGGTCAGGTTCTGCAGCTCTTTAGCTGAGCCCAGGGGCAGCACTTCATGGGTGTGAGAGCTGGTGGGGCATCGACCTGCAGGCCAGAAGCCTTCCCTAGGGTAATGAGGAGCTGCTTGCATGTGCAGGGCTGTTGCAGAACTCAGGTCTGTGCTGTTTTCCAGGCAGTTCAGTGTATAAAATCACTGAAGACATTTTCAGCGAAAAAGTCTCCCCACAGAACCATTCTGTTGGTTGTTGAAAGAGGATTAATTTTTCCCCCTTAATAAAACAAGCTGTGTTTGAAATCCAAAAACCCTTGCTGAATGCCTTCTTGGAGCTGCAACGAAAGCAGCTTCCAGGTCCCATCATAGCCTGCTGCCGGAGGCGGATCCAAACTGCAAACCCTTCTAACAGCTCTTTAATAACTCTGCACAGAAGGAAAAATCTGTCACCTTTCCCTCTGTGGTTTCTCCTCTGTTCTAATGCACTGGAGGAACGAGATGGAGCCGGGAAAGTTTTCAGAGAAAGACTCGTGGGAACTACAGCTGCTGATGGAGAAACTCATTTCTTCAGTGTCTGAGGGGAACCGCAATCGCTTTGGTGAAGGCTGGTGTGTGTGGGTGGGTTTGGAGGGGTGAGCTGTTACGACCCGTGCATTTCAGAGGAACCACGAACACTTTTAGTAACAAAGGGTGGAAAAAGCAAGAGCTTTCTGCAATGCATGTGACTTTTCCCTGAGGTTTGGAACCCCGCAGTATGTTCCAGGCCATGGTGTTTGTGTGTCAGCCTTGGTGAGTTAAGCTTTCTCCCACAAGCCTTGCTCGAAGTTGCTGTAATGACCAAGAGCCTAAAATGTTGCTTTTTTTCTCTCTCTCTCTCCCTCTCTCTCCCTCTGTATCTCTCTCTCTCTCTCTTCCCCTCTCTCTCTCTTTCTCTCTTTCTCTCTCTCTCTCTCTCTTTCTCTGTCTCTCTCTCTGTCTCTCTCTCTCTCTCTCTTCACTGTCCCACACCCTTCTCTGTGCAGATGAAGCTCTCGTTTACCTTGGACCAGGAGAGTGGGATGCCTCAAAGCTGTTATATCTATCAGTACCGGGACAGCAACAAGTAAGTCCTGGGGAAGATTACATTCAGCAAACACAGGAAGATGCAATGAAAGGAGACTGACCTGCCTTCTGGCACAGGGATCACAGCTGCTTGTACCACTTAAAAGTAGATTAAAGAAGGCCTCAGTCTTGACCTGAAATTGGGAGCAGCTCCTGTAAAAGGCCAGATTCTTCAAAATGCACGAGGGCCTGCAGCCCCTTTTTTTTTATTCTTTAGCTTTTAAAAGCTGCTTTTATTTGTCTGAAAGGCCTGCTCTTGGGTACCTCAGCTCTGTCAGAGCTCACCCAGGCAATGCCCAGGGATATTTGCAACTCATACCCTGTGCTGTTGGTGCTGGGGCGACTCTGGGAGCATGGCCTGGGGGAAAGCACCTAAAGGCTGCAGAGCACTTGAAAGCAGAGCCCTCACCTGTGCTTAGCTAGACCCAGAGAGCACCTCACTCCCTCTGCTAAAGCTCCTGCATGGGTTCACTGAGTGGCCTTTGTGGTACCATAGCCCCAGTGCAGCCACGTGCTCTGTTTTTGTAAGATACTAAACGTTATTCAAGCTTAGTATGTGTTTGGAGCACAGAGTCCTCTATTTCTAGGTATTCTGCCTATTTTTACTAGCTGCTGTAGTGAATTGGCACCCAAGATGTTTTTATTTCAAATCACATTCTCATTATCAAATTGACAGCAGCAGCAGAGTTCAGGATATTTCTGTGTTCGCCCTGAATACCAGCATGTCATAAATCCATGGCCTGTTACTCCACCCATGTAGTTCAGCTTCTTGCCAGTTATTCAAGTTAACCTAAAAAATGAGAGTATATGAAATTGTCAATGAACAGAACAGCCTGTAATTAGATCTGCTCAGAAACGCCAATAAGAGCAGCCCCAGCAAGGAAGAGGGACATCTGCAAATGCACAGAGCGGTGTCGTAGCTGAGAAATCTTAATATTTAAACAAGAAAGGATATCATTTGTGGCAGAGTCCGTCTTGCCTGTGGGTGGGTGATTAGCACGTGTTACATGGTACCATCCCAAATATTCCAGCCCCAGAGCCTTGTATGAACAGAGCTGGTGCCTCCAGCACCACCAAGCCACAGGGCAACATGCAGATCAGCGCCAAAGCATAAAATCAACAAGGGAAGAGCGTTTGTTTTTGAGGGTTTTAAAGGCAGTGGCACATAATGGACAATGAGGAAAAGAAACCCCCCAGACCTGCTGGGCATTGTTAAGACCAATGTTTCTAATTGTGTGGTGAATATCTCAGAAATCAGCAGCTGTGGTTTTTCTGCCACAGACCCTCCTCTCCCCAGGCTCCAGTGGGTGTTTTCTGCCATTGTTTGAGGAAACTCCAGAGACATGAGCAGACCTATCTTGTTTAAGTGCTAAGGCCAGTAGCAATTCCTCTTGGAAACTTTGCTGTTAGCTGTGAGAGGCCCAGTGTGTGGCAAAGTAACTGTGTCATGTTAACAGCTTTTGATTGAGAGGTGCATGGCTGTGTCCTGCATTTCTGGCAAATATGGTGAGCCACCCTGGGCCATGCCAGCCAGCATCATGGCTTGAAAAAAAATACATTGTGGGCAGCATGAGTGCAATTGCAAGTAAATCCAGACTTTTGTGCGTGCCTGACAGATCCAAACTGCAATTACACCTCCGTTCAGGCCCCCGTACTTTGTATCTCATAGCTTGCTTGACCAGCCTACGGAGAGCAGGATCCCATTTCCCAGGGAGAGCCTTGCTAGGTTTGCACACGTGGTTGCCCCCTAAACCCTGTGTGTGCAGCCCAGCACACACAGTCCTTGGCTGGTGAGCTGAAGCGTGAAGGTCTGTGCTACAGCTCACGCATTCTTGTAGGTAAAATGCCCTTGAGCTGAGCATGTGCTTGGTTCTGGTTGTACCCTGGGTGATTTTGGAGGAGCTCACATCTGCTGCAGCTTTGTTAGCAACAAGAACTTTAAATTTCAGTAGTGTTGGGAAGTGCCAGATGCGGCTCCTGCTCAACCAAGCAGAGACTGTTCTTCTCTAGCACTGGGCCTGTCATAGGGTTAATCTGATGTCCACACAGTAACATGGCACTTTTTACGATAGTTTTTCCTTATAGTAATTTTCCAGGGTATCTTGTAGGGCTTGTGCTCTCCTAAGTGTAGTCAGGCTTTGACTGTATGCATCAGGACTCAGAGGGTAACAGCTCTTCTGCCTCCTAAAGATGTAGCCAGAAGCTAAAGCAACATAACCTTGGTGTCTACATTGTATTTTGGAACCATTTATAGCCCAGAGAAGAAATACTGGTGACACACTGCAAGCTCATGAATGGGAAAGACTGGAAATGTTCATCCCAGAGCCCTATGCCCTCAGCAAAGCATCAGACCTGGGACCTGCTCCAGGGAGATTTACGGCAGGTGTGCAGGTGTGTGAAGCTCTTGAGCAGCAGCTTTAACAGGAGGAAGCTGAGGTGATTCTGGTGGGCAGAAACCCATTCTGACCTGGGGAGTGCACCCAGTGCCCCAGAGATCTGCGCGAGCCAGGCTGTGCATGTCAAGGCTTGGTGTCACTGTAGGAATGTCCCTTCCCCTCCAAGTGGCAAATGCTGTTCCAAGCTGCAGCCAGACGGGGCCACCGGAGAACAGCGGATATTGGTCTCCCCCATGGAGAAGAAAGGATTGCAGCATTGCTGAAAGTGTAATTACCAGAGCAATTAAAATTTCTATTGCTTAGGCTACAAGTGCAAGTACCATGCAGGGTCTTACAAGGGCAATCAATTGGAATTTGTTCCTTTTAATATGATAAAACCCTTCCAAGGAAATGTTGCTGCTCCTGTCAGCTTTCTCTTTCCTGTCTGCCTGCCCGACTGCAGGAACATTCATGGGCACAGCACTTGCCCACTCCACTCTTGCACCCTGGGTGCCAAGCACTTTGGGTGGACTGGACTCAGCAGAACCTTGGAAGTTTTGGAAGCTTTAGAATGAGAGCAAAAGAGGTGCTGAGCAGACAGCTGCTAGCCCTGCCCTTCCAACCCCTGCTACAATACATTGGTATCCAGTGGCACTTGATTGTCCCAGTGGCAACTTGGAGCTGTATGGAGGAGGGGGCTGTCACTGCCCGTGCAGTCACAGGGGTGAGACCAAGGTACATTACTTCTTTTCCTCCTCCTCCTCCTGCTCAGACCTAGGCATTTTGATCCCCTGGTCTACCAGTCCTTCTCAGCCTGTCAGTCCTTCCTGGCCCCAGAGGAAGTGGCTTGACCTGACAAAAGCAAGCAGTGTGCTTTCTCATTTTTAAGTCATGTTGCTTAAATTCTCCCTAATGAAGATAAGTGTAATGGCCAGAGCCCCAGGCTGGTGCTCTGAGCTCTGCTGTCCTGCAAGGGGAGCACTGTGCTGTGACACAGAGATAGATGGTGACAGGTGCTGGGTGACACTTGGACAAGGAGCATACTGTCAACCATCAGATGGCCCTAGAGCAGTGACATCAAGGAGGGGACAGCCCTGCCAGATGTCCTGTCAGGTGTTGACACGGCACATGTCAGGTGTTGACAGTGGGACTGGCTTTTCTTCACAGCCACTTGGCACAGGCTGGATTTCTCTGATCTTGCACAGGATCCAATTGAAAACCCAGCCAGGCAGTAAAATATCATCGAGTTTGTTCACATCCACCATGGCTCATGAGTCCTGTCTTACAACATGCACTCATCAAGTCCCTGCTCCAGGCATGTGATACAGGCTGTGCTGAGGAAGTGCCAGCTGCCCACTCTGAGGCCAGCCTGCCCAGTGTGACTGGTCCTGCTCCTGTGGGCTGCCAGGCAGCAGGAAGGATGAGATCCATAAAGGTTACAGCGTGAAAGACTTCTTCCAGCCTGTGTGCAGGAAGAGCCAAAGCCAATTCAAGATCCCCCTTAAAAGAAATTAATTGCAAGTCCAGTGTCTTCTGGCTGTATCCAAGAAATAGAAAATGTAATCTGCATTCTCTGCACTCACCATCACTATCTAGATGCTTCTCTGGAGACCTTCTAGACTCTGCCCAGCTACCCACAGCAAGTCTGACCCTTCAAATGCCTTTGTCTTTCCTCCCAAGACTCTGTGATTACTCCCACCTTTCTCAGATGATACAGCGCTCAGGGTCTCTGCCATCCCAGACCCATCAGGGAGGTGTAAATCCCTGTCAAGCATGACACTTTCTTGTCCCCAGCTGGTACTTCTCTAGTATGGTTTTCCTTCTCCCTCAGTGTCCAGGTTTTGGTATGTTTTTGAGGTCCCTTCCCCACATCTCAGATTCAATCTTTGCTGATAGACCAGCTTGCAGCTCGCCAATGAATTTCATTTTAATTCTCTGCTGCAGCTGCCGTTTGTGTCAAGATTATGAATTTGCAGTGGGGGCTTTCATGTTCTCCTCAGAGTAATTTCGAAACCCAGAGGAGCAGCATCTTGCATGGAAGCACTTAGAGACCTCTTACAAAAGCAGTGTTGGAGTATTGATCACTTTTTCTCTCTGGGGACCCAGAGTGCTGCAATCGAGCTGCTGTGCAGTGTAGCCACTTGCGGGCAGCACCACACAATTCTTCAGAATGAGAAGTGAAAAACAGCTCCAGTTGAAAGGAAAAGTGGTGCCCCCTTTTATATAGAGATCAGTTATGTCTGGTACATTGGATTATCACTTAAAACATCAGGACTTCAAATGCCAGGGTGCATGCACTCCTGATGCTGACAGGCTCATGATACATAATGCTGTTTGGGTTACCAAGCGAGCTCCTCTGTGCAATCTTTTCATAAGGTGAATGTAATATCTGCAGTGATGTACCCTATGTTACATCAAGAGAGCCAACCTATAATTATTCTGGAATTGTTTGAATGGGTTATTTGTCACTAACACATTAGCTCACTCCATTTATTGCTCCCATTCAGGACTGCAGCAGTTTTGGTGTAAACAGAGTTTGGGTGGAGGTTTGGGAGGGTTTGTTTTTCTGAAAAAGAGCAAAGCAGAATTGTTTGGAGTTTACTCTTTTTTGCTAGAAGAGCTGTTGACTGGAAGTGCTAGGAAGAAAATATGTAAAACAGCTGACAGAGCTGCTGATTTGTTTTCAGAGATACTTCCCAGGTGTACAGCTCATGTGTTGGACTTTAGCATGGACCTGGTTGTTCTGCAATGAGCTGGCAGGTTTACCATGTTTTGTTCCTTTTGAGAAATTGAGGCTTGCAGAGTGGGTTGTTTGCACAAGGAGCTGCTGCACAGCTCACACAGTCCCTGGGTGCCTGACCTGCCTTATTACATGGTTGTTTCATGGTACACATCCCAGCAAAGCAGCACTGCTTCTTTTGGTGTAAAGAAACTCCCCTGATGGTATCTGATTTCCCAGTTTTTGATCATACACTGCCCCACTCCAACCTGCAAGGCTAGAGAACTCTCTGGAAGTGGCATCTTCTCCTGTTTGTCTTGTAGACTGGAATTTCATGTGGGAAATCCATGTACATGTCCCTTGACATCAAAGGCTTGGACAGATGCTTTCTTGCAGCAGTTATTCACCTGAAACTTGTGAAATGCTTTGTTTAGATTTCAGAACAAAATAAATTAATTCAATTACCAGGAAAAAAAAAAAAAAAAAAAAGGAAGATACCACATTGGAATTTTTGGTTTGATACCATGTGTTATTTTTCTTTCACTGTTGACACTAAACTTTACTCAAGTACTCCCTTCACCTGCCAAATATACCCTTCACCTAACAAAGGGTAAGCATTGGAGTTGGCCAGCAAGGCTGGTGAATTATTCTGTCACTGTACATGGAGATAAACCAGTCCTCCTGGTTTTGGCATTGGTTCAGTGAAGGGTAAATTGTCCAGGAGAATAAGTCTGGAGGTTGACCTTTAAAACTTCGAAATATATGTAATACTTCCTGCCTAAGGCATGAGCTTGGTTTTCTGTCTTGCACCTCCAAAGGCTGTTGGGACATAAGCTGCAAAACAGCCTGTGTCACTTGAGTCTTTGAAGAGCAGAGAGTTGTTCTTTCCTTCCAGAGGGGCTTCTGTGGCTATTCCTAGCTGAGGTTAAAGGACTATTGCAAAAGGCTCTGCCCAGGTACTAAATAGCTGCTTTTCTTGATGCAGACCTGTCTCCTCCTGCCACCCTGCTGCTTAATAATAGGTTTCCAGTCCATCAGAGCTGTGGAAATAGTAACTGCCAAATCCTTGTGTGTCAGTGCAATGAGGGGGATGCAAATGAAAAAGGTGATCAAGGAAACCTGCCTTCTCCTTGAGCAGGCAGATGGGATTTGAACATAACCTTATCCCTTCCCAACAAATGTATGAAGTTTTCTTTGGTGACTTACACAGTATCCCACAGTGACCAATAGCTCTCTTTAAATCCTCAGCAGTGTTCCAGAGCAGTCAGTATGTGCTCCCATCCACAAGAGGTAGGAAGGACTGGGCTCTTAAATACCAGTGAGTGTGGGACTTCTCTCCCTAGACTGAATCCAAGGAGTTTGTCTTCTTACTTGTTTCAGTGTTTGCTTGGGAAGGAGCTGTAAAAAGTCCTTTTTTCAGTGTTAGGTGTCTGGGTATTTGGTGGCAGTCAGGTAGGTGAGAAAATCAGCTGCTGTTGTAACTGAGTCAGGGTTGTTGTCTCCATGTGTCATCCCAGAGATCTATTTACATACATTGTTTGTTTAACAATATGTTTGAAAGCCCTTAGCAGCATTTTGGCACCATTTCCCTGGCCTGTATGTGTCTGACTAATGCTCAAGGCAGTGAGCTATATCTGGACTATAATTGATAACCTGTGGATATGGTTTCTTAGCAGACCTGAATTAGATGAGTCTGTGATTAGCCCTTACAAACATGGAAGAGGACAGATCTGACATGAGAAAGAATGAATAATCATCCCTTCGTAAGAAGGACCTCACAATTTCATCATGAACCCAAGTTTCTGAATTGATTTAGTGTCCAGGAAGACCCTCTCCTGAGCTGGGATCTGGCTAGAAAAATCACCAGATGCCCTAGCTATCCCTCTCCCAGCAGGATTTCTACACATATCCTTTTCTTAATGAATATGGAAAAGGAGGCCTTGTTTTGGCCTGGTCTCTGTGTCACTGAATGCATAGGCATAATGCAGGGTGACTTCTCTGCCAGTAGCAGGTTTTGTTGGCTACCCTGGGATGTCACAAGCAGGGATTGCTGGGACAGTGGGTGAGAGGATATGCTGCCTTCTTTTGCTTCGTCAGGAGGAGCTTTGGGTTCAAACTAAGGATGGAGAGTTGCTTGCAGGGACAGACAGTGGGGTGTGACTGAAGGTGGTGAAGGGAATCCTGAGTACTTGGAGCTGGCTGTGATGAGGGATGCTCTGCTTGGGGATAAACCTGCCAATCCTTCTCGGCATTCTGCTGTTGGATCTGTGCTGCCTGCCTGGAGGGAGCGAGGGTTTTGAGGGTTTTGGTTTGCCACGGGCAGGACCTCTGTGGTCTGTGCAGCACTAAGTACCTCAGCTCCCCGGGGTATTGTCAGTGCGAGCTGGAGTAACCGGCTGGATTGCCAGCCAGCTGGGATTGCTCTCACAAAGAGCTACTGGCTGAAAGCTGAAGCCTTCAGATTAGAAATAAAGCACACATTTGGAAGGCAAGAGAGATTAACTGGGAAATTTGGCCAAGAGAAGAACAAGGAATTCTCTTTCAAGGGCAAATGCACTTCTGGAATGTGTTTTAGACCCTGCAAGTCTTTTTTAACAGAGTAATAGCTACCTGAAAGCCTCCAGGCACAGGGCATCAGCTGGTGAAATAATCTTCCCAGTCTTAAAACCCTGACACATTGCTCTGTGTTAATGTAACCAGTTTTGCACTGATACCACTCCTCTCTCCATGTATTCTGCCGAGTTTGGCTTTCTGTGGACCTTTTTGAAATTGTGTCCTCACAAATTAGAGGGTGAGAGTGGAGCTATCTCTTCTTACCCTCTCCTGAGCAACTAAGGTCCCAATTCTATTTTTCCAGCTATTGCTGGGCATTTTTGTTTGTCCTGCTGCTTTTTCAGTGTTTTTTTCCGCAGTTCGGAGCAGCTACATCAGTCTGGCAATGGATTCCACTCTCTCCACACCTCCCTACTCCTTCTCCATTGAAAAAAGGAACTCCAAGTCACATGCGTGTTTTGTGTGCTCAGCTCCTCGCTCAAGGTCACCCCGAGTGGGGTTCCTCTTACAGCTTAGCGCTTTCACCTCTTTCATGGCCATGCATTAGTCAATCTGGAGCCTAATGGATTTGTAACCTGACTTTGCCTGTCTCAGATGTTCCCAGCGATGTAAGAGGATTTGGGCACATCTTCCTTTCAAGTTAATGGAAAGATCTTGCTTGGAAAGAACCTGCTTGAGGATCTGAGTGTACTTTGCATTAATGTTTCTATTAATTTTAATGGAAGCTGGTTTGAAATTCCTCAGATCAGCTTTGAACATCTTAAATTTTGTGTCCTTCACCTGTCTCATCTGAAATGCAGAACTCTTAAATGAGCAGCCTCATTACTGGCCAAGATGTTCTGCAAGATTTTTGCCTCTGAGAATGTCCTGTTCTCAGTTGATCCCACTGGACCCCTCACCAGCTCACCACACATAGGGTAGGAGCTCCATGGTCAGCTCCCAGCTCAGAGGCTGTTCCTTGCATGGTCTCTGGCAAGTCACATCATCTGTTTCTGCTTTACCACCATCCGTAGAGCAAAAAAGAGCAAGAATCCTCAGGGACATTTTTATTAGCATTTTTAAACCACTTTGCCATCATCAAACAGAAGGGAATAGAGAAGAGTGAACTTTTATCATTGCCACTCAACTCTCAGTTTCTGCAAAGCTCTGCTGCTGTGGGCACGATTACCTGCACGTGGCATTTGGCTGGTATGGGCAGGTGCAGAGCCCAGCCTGGGTTTTAGCCTGGCTCAGATCTTGTCTGGCTTTCCTGTTACTGCAGGGCCACACTACTCTGGGCACTGGCCTGGTGAGCTGAGCAATGCAGGATCCCCCACTTCCCCTCCTACTTTCCTTGCTCTCTGCCCTTCAGCTCCTCCAGTAACTTTGACACTTGAACACAGCAGTGATTAACAGTTCCTGTACATCTCTCGCTGATCAGACCACTGCTCACTCCTGCCTTGTACAGCAGAGCTCTTTTCTGCCTCTGGCTGCTCGTAGGTATTTCTTTCTGTCTCTACTGAGCTGAGCAGAGACCAATATCTCGACTGCTCATCACACTATCCCTGTGGTGAAAACCAGCCCTGGCAGAGCTCTTGTGCATATTGCATCTCCAGCATAATCTCATTTTGCTGAGACAGTCCAGGTTAAATAAGCAGTCTGATGTAGTAAAAGAGTTGATGCAAATCTTGCTCATCTCAACATAATCAATTTAGTGGTCAGCTACACATGCAGTTGTGCTGACTTTCAAGGATCACACTGGCTTTTAGCCCCTCTGGAAGTACTCCTGGGAAGGACTTTGTGGTAAAATAGGACTTAAAGTGAGGTGAGAAGAAGTCATCTTACCGTTAACGAGTTTTTCATGCTTTATTTAAGCTCAGTGCTTATTTTCAATCTTGCTGACAGACAGGCCTGACACCGCCTGGTGACGTGTGGCTGGGCACAAGTGTCCAGGTAACAGGAGCAGGCAGGGTCCACCATGCACAAAGAAGTCTGGTGTGACTTGTTTGCAGCATAAAGCAGGAGAGGCTGGGAGCGGGCTGCCTGTGCTCACACGTTCACTCCCAGCCGGGCCAGCCCCAGGTCAATTCCAGCCTCCAACAATTAGCGAGACAGATTGAATCTAGATTGATCTGTCTACTTTCACAGAGTGAGCCAATTCCAGCAAGAAATTCTCCTTTCCCTGTATTTCCATGTTAAAAGGAAGGAGACCTTGTCAGATTTCTGGATAAATGGGAAGAAGAACAGGGCAAGGTAGTAATAAATGTTGTGCTAACATGTAGGAAGGATCATTAGGACAGAAAGACATAATCGATGTGGCTGGGCTGGGGCTGTTCCATGTTGGCTGTGTTGAAACTCTGCCTCTGGTAAGGCTATGGAAACAGGATTTGAAAGGACTCCCCTGTTTATTGCATATTTGCAGCATTTTGCAGAGAGTCAGAATCTAGTTTAGAGCAAGAGTTTTTGGCACCAGTAACAGCCTGAACCAGACCAGTAATGCTTGCTGCAGGGAATTCAGAGGAATTGCCTCTTGGTGCTGTTCTTTGACAGATGCACTCTGGTCTCTCAGGTATTTCCAGTCACTGAGAGAAAACTGAGGTTGTGGGAAAGCAGAGGAGAAGGGACACGTTTCTTCAGTGAATATACAGGAGCACGGATATGGTGCTGAGCTAAGCTGGAGTTTATGTGGTTCTCTTTGGGGATGAGGTTTTGGGGAGGGCAAATGGGAAGTGCAGAGCAGGGGATCAGTCCCTGGTCAAAGCCAGTGTAGGAAGATCAAACATCTGTTTAATGCTGTGTGTCACACCAGCTATTCAGGGTCCCACAGCCAAACTGTGATGACACTAACAAGGACACTTAACTGAGCTGGTTCTGGTCTTCCCTCTATCTCAGCCACATCTTATTGCTGCACTGTGATCAACAAGGACAGCAGAGAAACTGGAAAATCAGTCAGGGCATTTTCAAGGAGTGTGGTTAACCCTGAAGGGTGGAGTGCTCTCATCACAGCTTAGCTATACAAGCTGCTCTGCCCACACGGCCAAGGCAGGAATTTTGCCACAAAGGGATCTGTCTGTTGCACCCAGTATGCTCAGTTTTTAAGGACACCATAAAAAGCAGTCGGAGAACTATGACAGAGCACACCACAGCCAAACCAGTTTGGCTTTGCAGCACTGCAGAGAGCAGCAGGCAGGCCTGGAGAAAACAGCTTGCAAGCTGACTGACCAGAGAGCTGAGCAAGACAAAGGATGCTTATCCTGAGATCTGTCATGGGTGTAGCCATTTCCAAGCTCCCAAAAGTGCAAAGGGATGCTCTCCTAGCTGGCACAGCATTGAGGCTTTGTGCATGTTTATCCAGGGCTTCCGCCTGCATGGTGCCAGTGCAAGAGCCGAGAGCCGCTGCTTGTCATTGACAGCTCAGCTATTGTTGCAAAGTATGATTTAATAGCAAGACTTGATTACAACATGCAAATGTAGCTGCTGGGGGACTATCTCAGAGGTTTGTGGAGATTAGCTGTTAAATTGGCCAGTGCAAAAACATTATTAAGCAGAGAACATAATTACTCATCTTGTGCTTCTGTAGTGTATAGAAGAGACAGATTTGTTTAAAAGCCAGCAAGTCCTATATGGAGAAAAGACTTGTGTAAATGCCACGTCATGTACTGCTAGATGTTGCAGCATATTTTATTAGAGAAGCAACACTTAATAACAACATTTGGAAACTTGTGGAAGAAATTCATTATATTATTCTGCATCATAAAAGCAAACCTAATGCCTAGTGCGTGAAGGCTGTGCAGATATTGAAACATCTCCTTTTGGTGGTGGTTGATTGCTTTTATGGAGATTGCATCATATGGGTATAAACAAATCCAGCACTTGATATGAAATCTGGGAGCAGGTTTTAGACTCATGCATCTGTCTTCTATCTCTGCACATTCCCTCTGAAATGCATCAAGGTTCCCATTAACACCTTAAACATAGAAAGTAGGGTCAAAACAAGACTGTCAGCACATACAAAATGAACAACTGGCATGTGCTTGCTGTAATTCCCTTTCTGTCTGTGAGTAGTCTGTGAGGGTTCTAGAATAAAAAGCTCATCTGTGTGTGAGGATGCAGGGAGGAGGACTGAAGCATGGAGAGCTCCTTGGTGCTGCAGACCTGATTTGGAACAGGCTGTTGTTCAGGGATTTCCTCTCGCCTTGTGGCTCTCAGTAACCCAGGCTGGGCTTGCAGGGCAGCTAGAGGGATGAAGTCAGACGTCTAAGTGCACTTGGCTAGTCAAAGCCCTACACAGTTTCAGGAAAATCTTTTAACAGAGGAGTCAGGAGGACTGAATTAGGGGAACAGCTTGTTCCTAATGGAGTGTAGTTCCTGCAGTCCCAAGTGCTGGCATGGGAATGGGGTGATGTTGTCAGGGCTGTCGTTGCTGCTGTGCTGCAGTGGCTGCTGCTCACCCCTGATTCACGTCACTGGACATTTCCTCTCCAGCATCCCAAATGCTCTACTGAGGCTTCACTTGTCTAAGCAGAAGGAAGTATCCTCCCAAGCCTAAGTGGGCAAGATAAAGATTTCAAGGGGTTTTGATGAGAAACTCCTTGCCATTCTTTTGTTGCCGCTCAAGATCTTTTGTGCACCAGTAATTGCTCCCCAGGCTGGTTCCTGTGTGAGTCAGAGCTGAATGTGGAGCTGCTGTGTGAACCTCAGCATCCTGGCACAGTATGTCCCCGTCACTCTAAATTTTAATTCATAGGCAGTCCTCCTCCCTCCTTTTGGATGTGTCCATGCAGACACAGGCTTGCTCCTCACCTGCTCCAGACTGGTAAATTTGCCACAGCTGGAGGCATCAGCTGTTCCACATGGTGCAGACAGGGAAATAATGCTTGTGGCTGGTCTCCTTTTCCACTCAGAGCCATGAAGCACCTGAATCCCAAGACAGCTCACCAGCATCTGCTGGGATGACTGTGGGGTCCCTGGGAAGCAGGTCTGGCTGCATCCAGCAGCAGCAGCAGCTTCTCTCTGCTTTCATTACTCAGTGCCAAAAATACCTGTGAGTTGTTTGCAAGCTGTGAGTGTCAGAGGGGGCAGTTCTGGAAAGGTCTGGCATCAAATGGGCAAAGGAGAATGGGGAGTCTTGTCATCAGTGAGCATGAAGGGATGGTACCTGCAGCTAGGTGCTGGGGGTGGGTGGAAACAGGGCTTGGGTCTGGGTCTCAGCGAGTGAGACCAGCTGAGGGTGGATCAGCTCTGTTGGCAGAGGAGCAGGAAGGGACACGGGGCAGCATGGGCTGAAATGCTGAGTTAGGGCGTCGTAGTCCCTGCACAGGCACATCTCAGTTACAGCTATTTTTAAATCATTGATAGTTTGTAATGAAGTCAAAAAGTGGGAGAGACCACGTGGCAATATTTCATAATAGTTTTGCCCCAGTTGTATGAGGGCTGTGTGTTTGAGCTGTCTGCATCTGCCTAAACACCACGTGCACACTTTGAAGCTGCACATCTAGTAATCAGTACTGGTAAATGCCATAAACTTCACGTGGTGGTAGAGTTACAACAGGAGTCTCTGGTAGCCAGGGAGGAGACTCCTCTGTTAATCTCCTTTTTTTCTGTGTGTACAGCTTGGGTGTGCAAGAGATCCATCTGTTAAATGGCTGTTAATCTGTTCGCAGAGTCTGGAGTGCAAGAAGTTGTTTGTGTGATCCTCTTCTCTGACAGAACTGGTGCTGCCTACAGGGGATGCCCTTAGCTGTAAACTGAGGTATTCTAGGAAGAGTTGCAGTAGCTCTTGGTTCCATTAATTATAGAGTTTTACTGCACTGAGCAGTGTAATACAATTTGAGGCAGGACCTGCTCTTAAGAGGTTCTAATAGTTTGCTGCTGCTGCCCTGAAACCCTGGGCTGGAATAAGGCTGTGATAATTAATGGAAGTTAAAGTGCTCCTTCTGCCTGTGAGCTGGTTGGAAATGGAAAAGAAGAACTTGTCACAATTGTGACTGGCTCTAAACTACTGTCAGGCTTTCCTCCTTCCCTTCCCCTGCCTGTGGAAAATTGTATTGGAAAGCAGCAGTTAGAGCACTTAAATCTTTCCACAGTTCATTTCAAGCTCCCTTTCTTCTTCCCAGCCATACCCAGGCCAGTTTGGGGCGCGGATGGGAGTCTCTGGCTGAAACCTGCAGGATGTTAAATAACAATGGGAGAGTGAGTTTCAAAGAGGGTATAATCTGCCTGGATTGCACGTACCCTAAGCTGTGTTTCCCATGCTTTGACATTCAGCCCATCCATGCTTCACTCCCTGTTTCCTTTCTGTATGGGATCTGTCTTGGTGCAATAGGGAGCAAGCCCAGGCTGAAATGGGGTTGGTGCCTCTTGTGCTGTGGAGGGACACGCTCCCAGAAGCATCCACAGAAGCTGCTGGTATCTGTCATGTCCAGACAGCAGGAAGTGAGCACATGAAGTGTGGGCAGTAACAGAAGCTGTTGTATCCCCTGTGGTGGATTACCAGATTCTTGTAATCCCTTTTCCAGGTACTTGGATTGTCTGTTTTAACTATTGTGTGTCCCATTTTTCTTTAACACCTCTTGGCACAGTCACATTGCTACTGCAGGCATTGGTTCTGAGTGGATTTGTCCCCTGCTGAAGCTGGTCAATGAAGGGCATCTGATGGAGCTTCACTGTCCTTCTCAGCTGTCTAGATTCAAGAGGTTGATCAGCTGGAGGAAGCTCCCAAAAGTTTTACTTGCATGTTACTGAGTAACCCTTGGTAGATATCTGAAGGCTCCATACACAGATTGGACCCACTCCTTAGAGGGGAGTCCGCTGCCTCCCTGGGGCCAAGTTATAAAAGTGAAAATGAAAACTTCCCACCCTGGTATGGCCCTCAGATATTTTCCATTATTGATTTTTCATGTTGGCAGCAACGACAAGTCCAAGAACATTCAAGAGATACTTCAATACTTTGGGATGGCTAAGGGATCAGGAGAACAGGCAATGTCCTCCCTATTTTTCCAGTTACAGGAAATGATAAGGTCAATACCTGGCTCCCGCCTGGGGTCACTGAAGAATTTGGGGTTTTTTACTCATAGGTTGCTTTACACAACATCAGGTCTGTTGGTGACAGATGTGGTACATGAGTTCTCAAAGGGGAAAAAGGATTTTTGCCCAAGAGTTAGTAGGGTTCATTGGAAGAGCTTTAAACTAGATTTGAAGGGGGAAAGGGATAAAACCAGGCATCTTCTAGATGTATATTTTCCCTGTTTATTTAAGGGTTAAGCAGTCTGAGAGACGTAGCATTCATAAGCCAGGTATCTGTCAGGCTTGGATTGGAGGCTCATCAAAGCATGAGGATATATAATTTTATTTCTGTTTTGTCATTTGGAGATTGCTACTCAATGTCTGTAGGACAAGAAAGCTCCAGGGCATCTTAGGATATGCTCCAAGAGACATTGTTAATTTGGCTTTGCAACATTAAATGCGAAGTCAAGAGCTGATGCCTGAAGTTCTCCTTTTCCAAGGATTAAAAGGCACTGCCTTTTAAGGCTTTGCAAGATGACAGTGTTGCAAATCTTACCATGATCTGTGCTGAGATCCCTCAGTTTCAGCAGCATAAATGTGCTGACAGATCTGCGTGTCTGCTTTCTGGTGATGGTAGATTTTTCCAGGAGGTTGATCTGTGTTACTGAACTCTGGAAGAGTTGAAAGGTAACATTGCAAGAGTTCTTCTTCATCACACCTGGGTCTTAATTTTAACCAAGCTTTCCTTGGTCTACTAAAACTCTGACCCAAAGGAGCAGTTTCAGGATATCATCATGGATCTAGCTTTGGTTTCTCTGTTCTTACACGGATCTGAGGGATCCATAAAAGTCAGCAGAGGAACTAGCTGGAGTAACCAGGTTATGACTGTGACAATCAGGGATGGAGGTATTTGCTAAATTCACCCAGCAGCATGTGAGGTTTTACAGACCTTGGCATCAAGAGAGCTTGTTCTCACTTCTGTACAATCTCAGTAGAGGAACTGGGACACGCATCAAAGTCCTTTCTTACAATGCAGCTCTGGAGAGTCATCATACCCATCTCTGGGCTTGAAGAATATGATTCTCCCTTGCTTGCAGTGATAGGTCCCATGCCACTCATCCTTACCTGTTATGGTCTCATTGAAACTGCCTCATCCATCCTCATCTGCCATTGGCTGGCAGCAGCTCCATCTGGAGACAAACAGCTTTCTGTCACCCACAGCCACACCCCCTCCAAGGTGCTGCTCAGGACCCACACCCATGCTGCTTGGCTTTCTCCACGGGTGGCCAGCTCCAGTGGGATGTTTATCTGTTTCTCCTCAGTCCTCTTGTGCAAATGAGGTGAATTTCAGCCTCCTGTGATGTGTGGGCTCGCTGGAATGTGACTGTAAATCCAGATCTGAACATTTTTTTGTAATGTACAGGGTGGTGAAATTGCATTGCTGCCTTTAACCTCAGGCTGTCCTTAGACCAAACTAGGCTCTTCACAGCCCCTGCATCAGTAAATCAAACAGCTTTTGAATCGATGCACATAAAAGTCAAGGGAGAGAAGTTACAGATGGAAAAGACCCATTGTACCTTGAGCCTGACCTGCTGCAGAGCGGGTAAGGGTCTCTTAGGAATTCAAGGCAAAGCTCCAAGCCGGCTGCTGAGGCCAGGCAGGGTGAGAGTCCTGCCTGGGGAAATATGTGGGGTGGGGGGAGACTGCCTAAATTTCCTGCAGCTTTTCCATTCTGCTCATCTCTGCATTTTATTCCCTTGGCTTTATTTTTTGGGCAAGAAAACTGATGTTGGTTGTATATTCAACAAACCAAATATGTTCATTCTCCTGATCATTGTTTTTCACTCAGGGCTATGTTTGACTTTTCCTTAGAAGCATGTTTTTCTCACCTAATATTTAGTTTAAGATTGTAGGAGCTGGATATAAAACCTTCTGGGACATTTCAATCTGCCAAGAGGCTGCTTGAAAGCAGAAGTTATCCTGAATATTTCAGTAGCATATTTAGAAAACATCACCCCCAAATTCTATGTTGCCCATTTCCCTTTCATTTCCCTGCCAAATTTATTGGTCGTTTTAACCCTGATCTGCTGCTGGTGTCCCCTGTACCTTGCTTCCCTCCCCCTCAGGTTTCCATGTCTTTGAAAGTCCTGGAAACCAGAAGATTCATGATTTCTTTGCAATCATTTCAGACCAAGAATAATACAGTCAGAGCCAGCTGGATCCCTCACTCTGTATTGATACAACTGTTCCCCTTAACCTGCCCACACTCAGTGCTACAACTGCAAATCTGAGGTTGAACCAGAGCAGCACTGGGCAGTGCTGTGAGCCCTGATCCATGGCCCTGCCTGGAAAGCAGCACCCCCAACAGAGCATCCCATGGCCAGGGAGCAGCAGCCTTTGGGTGTTGTCTGCTGGGGACCTTGGTATCTTGCTAAGTTACTTGTGTTTTTCTGACACAGATCTTCTCAGAACCAGTGGTCGCAGAGGTCATTCTGATTCCCTTGGTCTGCAGCCAGTTTCTCCTGAGCAGTCCTTCTCTGACAAGGCCCTTGCTGAAGATTGGCCAGTCTGGGTGGTTGCTTCTCCTGGAGCTCTCTTCCCATGAGCTCAAACAACACTTGTGAGCATGGTTAAGAACTGGAACATGCACCCAGAGAGGCTGTGAGAAAGTTGGAGATTGCTAGAACTCAGCTGGAAAAGGCCAGCCTAATCCAGCTTTGAAGTTACTCTGCATTGCTTGGACCAGAGACTTGCAGCAGGAGAGGGCATTACTTAGCAAGGCACTGCCTGACTTCCACTTCATGAACATCAGGGGTGTATTTGAGTTGTCACGCCACTGCTGCCTTTGGCTGCCAGATTACGTAGATTACTTTCAATCGTTTTGATATTTTAATTTTTTAAATTATTTTGTTGTTCATCTCTTCACGAGTTTTTGCGGACTCCTTCTCATTTGTCCCTGGGTCACATCCTGGTTGGTAGATGTATGCTCTCCCAGTCACTGACCATCTCAGAGTATGCTTCTAGTCTGGAATGTTCATCCAGTATTCTTTATTTCCCCCTTGTCCATCAGATTGTCTCCTGCCTTGGAAGTAATCAACTCTTTAATGCCAGGTAAACTGGGAAAAAGCAAATACAAAGGCAGAAGAGTGTAACACACAGAGGGTGTGGATGTCTCCTCAGCAGGAATGTCTGGGAGAACATTAGCTGATGGGGAATGTGGAACAAGAAGGCTGGTTCAAGCAGTCTGTGACTCCCTGTGGCACTATCAGTTCTCTGGGTGATTAACTGTTTGTTTCTCCCTTAATGAAAACTTGTCTCAGATGAAACCATGATAATAGAAAGCTGATGTTCGGGAGCATTCCCAAATGTAAGTTAATATTTACAGGCTATCAGGTTCAGGTTTTATCTCCATCCCTTGCTGGCACAGAGATAAAATCCTTTTAAAAATCCCTTTTGATCTTTCTAGTTCATGACATGGCTTTAGTAAGACGCTTTACATATGGAACGGGTAAATGTCTTAGTGGAAATGTAAGTTTTTCTCATCATTTCAGTGACTAGTAACAGATGAAGAGCCCCCCATATACCAGGGGCCATGACATATAATGGAGCATAAGTGATGGACAGTATCTTTGCAGGATACTTTTGCTAGGAAATGTCAGAATATTATTTCTGCCTCAATGGCTTAAGATCATGTTTACCTAATGGACTTACACTTGCATTTTGCAGGTGTTAATATTAACGTGTTGTCTGAATTCTTAATATTTCTTCACTTCAGCATTACATTAATGAAGGCTGCAGGGGATGGAGAAAAGACCTGGCTAATTAATTAAATCGGCAAAAAGCATCTTTAACTTTCCATCACGCTGCCCTTTGCTTCCACCTAATGGGTCTTGGCATTTCTGGTCAGCAGCCACGTAACACACGTTGCTGTATGGAGCACTCAGAAATGCGTTTGCTAATTTTCCTGACCCATAAATCACTTGCATAAACTTTTAATGGTGAGGAAAAATGCCTTTCATTCCTGCTTCCTCCTTCCAGTGGGAAAGGCAGTCTGATAACAGGCGGTGCTGGCCTGATGTGTGGGGCTGGAGACTTGCCCGTCAGCAGAGGGGCTGTCTGCATTCGTTCAGGAATTCTTTCCATTCTCCTCTTAGCCAGACTCTGAATGACATTAATATTATGTGTCTTGTCATAAGGTGTGCTTTCGGAGCCAGTGGCATATCAGACTGCACGTCTCAGGAATCTCAGACTGCCAGTCTGGCTTGGACACTGGCTGTGAGGTATCTCCCCTCTCCTCTGCCCCAGCTCCAGCCTGGCTCTGGGCTTATTCACCCACCAAGAGTTACCATGGGCTGGAGAAAACTCAGGTCCCTGCACTGGCCCCAGGTGGCAGGGCAGCACCCTTGTTTGGGTGCTAATCCTAGGGCATTCCCAGATGTAAGGCTTGCCAACCCAGGTGATCACCACTCTCATGAGACCTCTTAGTTGAGCACTACATTGTGCATTAGTGATCCATCCTTATCCCTTCCCTGTGGCTCTGCAGAGTGGGAGTAGGGCCCTTGCCATCATAGCTGCCTCTGAGAGCTGAGATCTTGGTGAGCTGGTGGCTCCTTGGAAAGACAAACTGGATCTGACACAGATCTGTGGAAAGTAGGACTGGGATTCCCAACTGCACAGCTCGTGGAGATGTAAGGATTGCACTCGTTCCCATTCTCTTCCCCACAAAGGTGTAGGGGTTGTGTGTTCAGGGAGGGTTTTTAACATTGTTGTCACTTTGATGCTGACACCCAGCACAAGTGGGAGGTCCGTGTGGCAGGGCCAGGCAGCCCTGGGGACTGGAGACATTCCTAGGAGGGGATGTATATGAGGCTGTATGCCCACTCTGAGCAAGCAGCACTCCATGGACTTCTGTGAGCCTCATGAAAAAAGGGATTTCTTGATCTAGGAAGGCCATTCCTGGATGGACATCTTCCTCTCTGTGTGATGCCAAGAGTAAAGTCCTCTGCCCTGGGCTCAAAAATATGGTAGTCCTGAGAAAATTGTGGAGAACAGTGGAGCTGAGACTGAGGGAGCCTGCTGAAGTTGTGCCTCCACATCCCGTGCAGCCCAGCATGTTCGTGCAGGTCTAAGCTTTCATCCCTGGCCCACAGCAGCTGAAGACTCTGTTTTGGCACAGAGGGGCACTTCAGCACCATGCCAGGAATGGGAAAGTTGTCACCAATTTGCATGAAAAGGAGCAGACTGCAGTCTTATTAACCTTTAATGAAGGGGCACAGCCCACAGTGACAGCATCCTCTCCAACACCAACCCTTCAGTTCAATGATCCCTCCTTTGCCATTTGAATCAAGACAGGAGGGGGGATGGTAGGATGGGCAGGTGTTGACTTTATCCCTTCCATATGAACCACAGATGAAGGTGAGGAGCTCCAGGCTGGACAGGGTGCATTTTCCACCCACACAGCTGAGAGCCAGGAGGTCCCAGAGGTTCTGTGACCACTTGTGCTGTCCAGCACTGTGACATTTGGCCTGACATTGTGCTGCCAGACATAGTCAGCAATTTCATTTCACAGGGCTGCAAAGTGGCATTGATAATTTCAAAGGAGCTCTGGCCAATGGCTGAGGTTTTTCTAGTGGTCTAAATCCCTGTGTGCAAACCAGTACATCAGGCTTTAAGCAATTAATTCCTAATCATGCCAAATGCCTTCAGGAGCCCAGCATCAGCATTGAGACCTTAAAATGGTTTTCCACTGTACCACAGATAATTTGGATAAAGCAAAGAGAGCAGTCTAGTGGCATTTCCAGCCTCAAGGTGTGAGAGTGGTCTGTAAGTGACATTTGTATTCAGAGAACCCTCCTGTGCATTTATGTTGTAGGCATCTATTACTGGGAAGGCACCATAGCTAATATAAAGGGCTTTCTTTATACCCTGGAAAGGGAGTTCATTATAGGGGAAAGCCATTCTAGCTTAGTAAGAAATGAATCTAAAACTGCCTCAGAGCTGCTATTCTCATCAAGTTTCAATGTTAGCAGTTTTAACCAAGAGCTAATTGAGCAATCTCAGAAAGTGGAGTAATTCCATTATTCAGCTATGCTTTGTACAAGGCTACTGCTAGCTGTGAGAGGAGCACAAATAACTTTCATCAGGCCAGGAACCACGAGCATTCTTGCCTTTTACTACTTTTTCTTTGAAAAAAAAGTAGGTCTTTTGGCAACTGTCATTGGCAACAGGAGCTCCACACCAACATTGCAAGGCTCATATGTAACATTGCAATCCAATTTTTTTAGATAATAGGGGATTTGATTTTCATGGCTCTTCAGGCAGCAGTGCTGTTCCAGAGTGGATGGCTGAAGATGCTCCTGTTTGTTGGGTAGGCAGTGTCACCAAGAAAACAGCACACTGTTCTTGCATAATTTTGCATGGAGAAGAGTCATTGCAAGTGCCAGCCCAGCTACTCACCAAGGAGCATGATTCTGCCATTGGCTGCACTCTCAGGAGATGTGGGATTAGCTAATGTTGGTTTTAGAAGAGCTTTTATAGAAACCTCTCCAGTTCCTCTGCTTCATGGAAGATCTGTAATCAAAAATAAACGATCATGATTTGAAGAAAAGGTCATACCACATCCAGCATCTTTGGACTTAACACCTTGGAGAGGGTTTGTTGCTTGAGCTGTAGTGCTGTTCCTTTACTGTTTTCCTTCAGCTGATGCTGCTCCTGTTGGATGTGAACAGGACTATTTGCAGGCTTTTGTGGAAGGTGACTTTGTGGATGAATGCAGCAGGATATAGAGTCCCATTTGCAGGACGTGGCTGTAGATCTCCTGATCGGTATGAGATTGTGCTATAACAACAATCCCCTCCAAGCCAGCAGAGAGCAGGGGCTCTCAGCAGTGTACTACCCTTAGCAAGGGGATATAAATCCATCAGTGTCTTTAGAGCTCTCTTAGACACACAGACATGTCAGGGCTGCCTTTCTCAGCACCAGCCTTTCATGACACTCTTTGGCTCAAGCGTGACACTGCCAAAGCTGTACTGTCCTAGCCCTGCTTGGACCCAGCATGGAGCTGGACACACCTGAGGCAGGCACATAGATATGGCCTGAGAAACCAGAGGCCTTTGACTGCAGGTTGAAGCACTAACCCATGCTGATGTGGGATGGTAAACCTATCCATAGATGGGAAGAAATTTAAATAGCAGAAGTCTTGTTCCTTTTGTAGGAGGGAGTAAGTTCTATGAGGATGAGACGAGATGGAGAGAAACAGAGGAGATATTGTAATGGGTTGGGAGAAGGAAGTTTGGTAACCCTTGCAGAAGGGGTTGGTCACATTTGGCTCTAGTCTGAACTGCTGGAAAAATGCTGAGGATTTACTTGGTGGCAGCTCACCCTGCCCCAGGGACCAGTGTTGAAAGGGGGGCTCAGACTCCAGCTCAGAACAGTTCAGCTCTGTCCTTTTGGGAACAGGTTTCCACAATGAGCAACACATGAAGAAAAGACCAACTTGTCCAGCCCATCTAAAGCAAAGAACCCTGCCATGGAAGAGCTCTGTGGTGTTTTGGGTTTATCTCTCACACCTCAGCTGTGATAACTTCCAACACCTGGATGTACCCATCAGTTACATCTTGTAGGAGGGGATGGAGGTGTAGAAGGTGTTAGGGGGGAGCAACTGTGCTCATGTCTCCAACCCCACCTCACTGCTGTTTGCTCTGAAGCCCATGGGTCTTTTACCCTGCTGGAGTAGCAGGTGTTTTAGTGTCCTTTTGCTTTAAGGAAGCTGCCTGCCTTACTGAATTGCACACAAAGTACTCCTTGTCTCTCTCTTTCAGCAAACCCTTCTTAGCTAATGTCATTTGTCAAGTTAATCAGGGAGAGTGGGCACTTCGATGGCTGCTGTGCAGCCTAGCTGCATTGCCATGGAGACAAGCAGCCAAACAGGCATTTTACTTGCCCTGCCTCTCTTTGCAGATTTGCCATGAGAAACCATTATTTTATTTGCCATCAACCAACCAACTTGCTGAGGATGTCAGTAGTTTTTCAAGGATGCTATCCAGAGATTGGGAATGGTTTACCTAACATTTAATGGAACAAATAGTAATGCTGACAATAAAGGAGGTCAAGGGTCTGAGCGTGCAGCTCCTCTTCCCACATCCCATAGATATTTGGCACTGGCAGGAGCTGTCTGAGAGGAATTACAGCCCACTAGCTTGACTTTGGGGCTGTAATGGAGATGTCATCAGTCCTCTTCAGGTGGATGGTTTCATAGGTGACTGCTGTCCTACAGAAGCTGTGACTATCAAAGATACTTTGAAAAGCACCAAGACTTGTGTTTAAGAGCATCTCAAGAGCTTGAAATCTCCCCAGAAGTCAGTGAGATTTGGGTATTGGCAAGCCTTGGTCACTTTTGAAGCTCAGAGGTGACTGTAAACCATACGCTCCAGCTGACCTCTTGCATAAGGCAGGCTGAGGATGAGTTTCATCCACATAACTCATAAGAAAAATCTGGGCATTGAAAGAGCTGACAGGAGATGTACAGGTTACAGAGTTCAAAAGCCATCCCATCACTCCCTCTCCTTCCCCTCACACGTGCACATGTTAAGTGATGTGTGGAACAGGTTTGGAAATGCTCCCTCCTGCAGTGTGGTTAGCAGGACAGCTGGGATCTGCAGGCACCTATGGTAGGGACAGCCACCTGCTGACCCCTAGTCCTGTCTGTGGGACAGCAGAGGAAACCTCACATCAGCACAGAAAGGGCAAAAGTTCAGATCAGATTGTTTATGGGATTTTATGGAGCCAGGAGCCAAGGATAGCTCAGCTAATCCAGAGGAAACTGTAGCAATGGCGTTAGAATGCATTTCACATGGGATTCATTCAGTGCACGTTCAGATGGACCAGTCTTTCTGTCTCCGTTTTTTTAGCCATGAAATATTTTTCTTTGGACTCTGGTCTGCGAGCTGCACTGAGCCAGACTCCAAGCTCTAGGCTGTTTTAAGAAAAAAACCCACAGAAACCCCAAAACCTCTCGTTGTTTGACCTGCTGACAAGTTAGCATAGCAGGGCTTCAGCACAGCTCCCAGCAACATCAGCACCAGCCACTGGGCTGGGTCCATGCTTGGCCAGCCAACCTCTGCTCCCACCTGCCTCAGCATCCATTGCTCTTCTCCAAGCCACAGTGTACTGCTTGCTTAGTTGAGGCCCTGGTGAGAACATGAGCTAAAAGTGCAACTGAAAGGCCACATGGGGAGGGCAGGAAGGCAGCAGCTTTGCTGTGCTCTCCAGCTCCTCAGCACCTGAAGCCTTGCTGGCTTCATGGGCAGGCCTAACCCTGGCTCATCCTCCTGAGTTACCAATATCCCATGTAGTCTCAGCGTGAGCTCCTCTTAGGAAGAAGGTTTTCCTTTCAGATGCAGTGAGGTCACCACATTAAACTGTTTGATGCAGGTCTTGTCTCCCTCCTTGTGTCCTGAGCCCCACACCCCGTTGCCCTGCTGGAAGAGGTAACATGGCTTAACTTGAGGCACTGGCGCCAGCTCCTTCACTGTCCCCAGCCTGATCCCTCTGACCCTAGCAAGCTCTCACATGATCTAGATTACCCCAGCTGTGACTTATGTCTTCCAGAAGCTGCTTTTCTTTCCCTGAACTTTCCCTGCATGGGCTGGCACAGCTCACACCTGTCCCCAGACCACTGTTCCTCCCTCGGTAAGAGTGGCGTGTCACCCACTCTCAGGAGAGGGGCTTGGCCATGCCGTGACCCGCTGGCTGCCGCTGCCTGCCCCACAGGCCAGCCACTGGCCCGCACCCCCTAGAGCCGGTGGCCATAGAGGGACCGAGGTTGCCATCTGTCGGTTCAGCTGCACAGGAACAGCAAGTGCCTGGCTCAGCCCTCTTGGAAGTGGCCCCTCAGGAGTGTGTCCTGATCCTGCTTGGGTCACAGGGCATTGCCCACCCGTGACCCAGCCCTTGGCCTCTGGTAGCATGTCCCCATGGGCAGTTGTTCCAGGGGACAGGACAGGCAGCCCATTCCCATTTAGACCTTGCTGCCCCTGCCCTGTCCTACCCACACTAACCCTGGGCCGGGATGTCCCTCCTGCCCTCCCTGTGGGGCCTGAAGTGTTGGCCTCTGGCACAAAACCCTCTGTGAGAATCCACAGGACTATTTAATAAGGGAGCTCCTTCCCATTAAAGACTAATATTTCTACTGCTGATGATCACTGTCATGTGCTTATTCCTCCACCAGGCTTGTCTTTATTTCCTTTCTTTCTAATTCTTGGCAAGTACTCCCAGGCTGGGAATGTATGACTGCTGTGGAAAGGCCCCAGAAGTGCAGCACCCTGCTTGTCTCACCTGGACAGTCTCCCCAGCAGTGGCCAGGGTTGGGAGCTTCAGGAACACTGGCTCCAGCCCTGGCCCTTCAGCCAGCCCTGCAAAATCACTGCTTTGCCTGCAGGAGCAGTCAGGTTGAGCTGGCATAATCAGCAATAGCTCACTCAGACATTGCTGGGAGGATGAGGTTACTTCTGTAAATCTGTTATCTTTTTTGGCAATTAGTACAAGTAAGGAGCCCTGGGAATACATGCAGTAAGTAGCAGGAAGCCCAGTTAAGCACATCTCTTGCTTATCAAGCCCAGTTAAACAAGTCCCCCGTGACACAGCCCTGCTACTGGTAGTACAACCCATACACACACCACAGATGATCTGTAGCGCTGGGATTGCTTTTCTGAGCACTGTGTAACCCCAGAGGTTTCCATTCAATGCATGTACATTCAGAGATGGAAAGGGAGGGTTCACCCCAGCCTGGAATACCCCAGCACTCTGCAAGTTGTGTGGAGGAGCCTGTGGAGTCTCTGCATCTCCTGGATGCCAAGGGCAGCCCTGCTGGAGCAGTGCTGGTGGCTTGTCCTGCCTGGGGACAGTGCTGTGTTGTGCTGTGGGAGGGAGCCTGGCATGGGGCAGGGCTCTGTGCCTGACCACACATGTCGAGCTGGGGATGGGCAGCGAGCAAGATGCTGTTTGCTCTGGCCCAGGAAGACAGAGATGTGTGTTTGTTTTCCATGCTATCTTTCACATGGCGTTTGTTTTGCTTGTCAAGCATTTCAGGAGATAAAATGACCTAAAGGGAGATTATTTTATCCTAATTTAAGCTGTCAATTTATCACTGACTTCTGCTTGTCTGCACCAGAAGGACAGCTTACTCTGAATCCCCAGGGAAACCTCTGCTAGAAAGTGAGAATTTGGGGGGGATTTGCTGCAGCCTCACAGCTAATCTGTGCTTATGACAGCAACTACAAGCTGCTCCCCTGTCCCTCTGTGTGATATTAATTCCCATCACCGTGGACTGGCTTGGCTTCCCAGGGGCCTCCCCAGTCTAATTGGGGCCTGGGGTTGTTTTTCTCATGCCACAGGCTGGTGGAAGAGTTCATGCTGCTGGCAAACATGGCCGTGGCCCATCACATCTACCGCTCCTTCCCCGAGCAGGCCTTCCTCCGCCGCCACCCCCTGCCTCAAACCAAGCTGCTGAAAGACCTCATGGACTTCTGCAACCAAGTCGGCCTCGACATCGACTTCAGCAGTGCGGGGACCCTGCATGTGAGTGGACTGGCCTGGCAGGGCCGTGGGGGCCGAGGGTGGGCAGCTATGTGATGGCACACTTGTGGCAGCATGTGCTTTATTCCCTGTCCCTCTCTGCCCAAGCAAAGCAGACAACTATGCCCTGCCAAAACAAAACACCTCCTCACTTGCTATTGATTCCATTAGTGCTGAGCAGGGGTGGCCCAACCTGTCCTGGTCAGCCATGTTGTGCACAGAGGTTAGAGCAGAGTGGGAAGGACCTTGCAAGTGGCTCCTGTGATGTGAAGGATGTTTCATTGCAGGAGCACTTACTGAGACACCCAGATTTCCTTCTCCGGGCAGTGAATTTGCTCTATAGCACAAGGAAGGCAGCTCTGCTGGGGGCTGCTGCAGGTCTCAGGGAGGGCAGGGTGGGGAGTGGGGTGACTGGGAAGGACTGGAGAGCAGTGTTGGGAAAGGTCAGATGCAGCCAGTGCGAGAAGTATCCAACCACTCCTCTGCTGAGTATGTCCTGAGGCTGAACTCCAGCTGAACAGCAGAGTGCAGGTTCCAGGATTTTCTTTACTTACTGCAACTGGACTGTGGGTAATCCTCTGTTAATCCCATCCCCGCTGGCCTCCCTCACGCCCCTCCAACAGCTGGGACTGCTTTCCCTGATTGCTGGCTGTGCCCAGCCTATGTCAGCAGATGCAAGGCTGCTCGCTCAGCTCCTCTCCTGCACTTTGTACCCTCCAGCCCTTCCTCACTGCTTCCCCCAGGCAGTGGCCTCCCATATCCATGTCTCCCCAGAGACCCATTAGTCTGTGTGCTGAAGCTCTCAGGAGCTGGATGGGAGCCAGGCACAGGTCGAGCTCACACTTCATGACTGGGGACAGAGCCAGCATCCCCCCTGCCCTGGGTACTCCCTGCCACTGACCCCAGGAAGAAAGCCAGTGCTCAGGACCATGCATGCAGTCCTACTGGGGCTGCTGGGATCACAGAAAAGCCCAATTTCATGTGCACCTTTAGGCTTAAATGGGTATTTTCAGGAAAAAGGGGAATTTGACTTTGACAAGCTGCCGTTAGCACCATTAAGGTCTTCCTGGGTCCCTTTACCACCATAACATGTGGTATCGAATGCTGAATGCTCTCTTTTTTCTCCTTCAGAAAAGTTTAAGTGAAACATTTGGTGCTGACAAATATTCCAGAGCAAGGAAAGAAGTGCTGACCTACATGTTCTCCAGGCCCATGCAGGTGAGAGCAAAGCTGTGCTGTTGGACATGTCTGCTTGTAGCTTTCTGCTGCGGCTCCATCTTCAGTCCTTGCCCCTTCTGCATTACCCAGCTGGTTGTTGCACACAGAGGGAGTGAATAAATACTGAACATGGTGTTCGAGGGCTGTCAGCAGCTTCCTCCAGTGCCTCCAGCCCTGTGCAGCTGGCAGTGGGAGTATCCCTTGAGCAACAAAGCTTCACTGGATGGCAAGGTCAGGCTGAGTCTTTCCTCACTGCCCACAGTGTCCCTGTTATTGCTGGTTGGATATTTCACCCTTGAAGTTGCATGAGGGCTGTTAGCAGACTCACAAGGACTCAGCCCTGTGAACAGCTGGTTGTGGGCTCCATGGTTCATGTTTGTGCCATTTCTTCACATCGTGGTATCCCAACTGGTCCAAAGGAAAAAGTAAGAGTAGGGGTGTGCAACTGGCCATAACCACAGTTGTTCATAAGCACTACCTATTTTTGGAAGGAGGAAAGTTCTGGAAACCCTTCAGTCTCCCTCCAGCCCAGGTAGCTTTCTTTGACAGTCTCTGCAATGGAGACTTGTGCTTCTCACACCAGTTGTCGTGTTTGGTGCATCTCTAGCTCAGGATACTTATTTGGGTGTTTATTACCATCATAAAAAGTTTCTGTGAGGCATCAGCTGCATTTGCACAACCTCTTCTGAGGAAAGTCTACCCCATGGGGAGAAGGGGCACGTTCCTGAAATGATCTCTCTGCTGTGGCCTGCTTATCACTGCAGGAATGAATCATCTTCCCAACATCACTCATTTGACTGTCACTCTTCTAATTAGCTTATTTGCTTCATTTACTCATTAGCAGTTGCCTGAAGTCCTGCTGTGTTTCCGGGACTTAATGCTTGTTTGCAACTGGGACTGGGGTATGAGGCAGTTTACTAAATCACCCTCTCGTGTTTCCAGCTCAGGAGGGCTGCTTTGTAAGGAGCAGGGCGTGTCCTCTGGAGCTGGATGTGTTGTCCCAGATCCCATGTCCTGGTCCCTTCTGTCACGTCCTCCTTTTCTGGGGAAGGTGCACTGGTGACATGAATTCCTTTGAATCCCTCTCTGGTCCTGCTGACTGTGGCACAAGTCTGGGCTATGCCAGAAGCAGCACATGGAGCAAGCCTGGCTGCTGTCCAGGATGGATGAGCAGAGAAAGTTGTGCAGTGGCACCAAGGAGATGGGCTTTTGGGGATCCACTGACTTGCTGAGATCTTGCTGTTGTGGTGTCCTGAACTGTGGCTGGAGAAGTGGTGGGAGTGCTTTCAGATACCACACAGTGGCTCTCATTAAGATTTAGCCTTGTGAATACATTAGATCATTACATGAAAGAGCTATCAATGTTTTGGGGATGAAGTCTTCTGCAGAGTAGATACCAGACAGAGAAAGAGGCACTTCTAAAGGAGATATTCCACGAGACACAATTTTGGCAGGAACTAGTCTCATTCCTTCATCAGAAGACAAAGGTGCCTGTGTGTTCAGGTGTGCTGTGCAGTCCACTCATACGTGGCAAAGCTGCTGCCTGGCACGCTCCCATTATAGGCAAAACACTTTGGAAAGGGGCAAACAGCTTCCAGGAGGAAGACGCTTTCCCTGCAAGGAGTTTTTTTTTTGCTGTCTGCCACCAGCATGAGAGCAGATGGAAGAATCAGCCCCATCCTGCTGGATGTCGTGGTCCCTCCTGGGGGAGAGACAGATTTGAGTGTTGGCAGCTGCAGAGCACAGCCACTGAGGGGCCCAGGCTGGTGGCGAGGGCTGGGGCATGGCTGTGACAGATGGTGCAGCGAGACCGTCTGGTTGGGGCACTGAGAGGTCTCCTGTGTCCCTGCACACGTTGCTGCTTCCAGTGATAAAGCTGATGGTTCAGGGACAAGGCTGCAGCTAAATCAACCTAAACAACCTGTCCACTGGTTTAGCCCCTACGCCAAGCCTTCCCTCTCCCCTGTATGCTGGTGGTCAAGACATCAGCCTTGGAGGAGGAGGGAGATGAGAAGCAACTGGTAATGCGTGTGCCTGAGGGAATGCCTGGATTGGCATGCCAGGAGCCTTGTAATAGATGAAGGAGCAGCGACACACCATTTTTCAGGGGCTCAGTCACTCGGGGATTCAATCTGTCCATGAAAGCAAAAGCTGCCCCTGGTTGGCTGGGGCTGATTTATTTCCAGGCTCCTCACAGTTCTCCAGGGATTGCAGCAAACTCTGGGGATTTGAGACCTCTTGTGAGTCAAATCTGTTAATGAGAAAACATCTGCTTCATGCCAGGCTGATGTCACTGGGTTGTGCTGTCAGAATGGGTGTCAGATACATACCGGACTGGGCTCCCTGCAGGGTGTAACCCTACCGTGGCCTAGTGGGGTATTTTTGCTGTGATGCTGAAGCTGCTACACATGTCAGTGAATATCATGGGCTGCCAAAAGGGTTTCCAAAATGGTGCTAGACTCCACAATGGCCAGCATATCAATCAAGACAAAGTGCCCCAGACAACAGCAAGCAGTACAGGACCTTCAGTATCTTTTCTAACTTTAAATAAGGTGGGGTATAACTTGAAACACTGCTGAGCATCAGGCAGGGATGGGCCTTTCCCAGTGTCTTTCTCAGAGCAGGGATTTTTGGTTCTGCTTTCTGCCTGCCTGGCATTGTAGGGACCTTCCTGCCTTCTGCCCAGAAGCCTGGCACAAGTGCCTGGAAGCTCCCTGTGATTCCATGCTGTCTGTTATCACAAGGGCTCTCATCCTCTCCTGCAGCAGCCTGTGGAGCTCGGCGTGTCTCCCTGCTCAGCCTCATTTGGTGGGAGCCGAGCTAATTGAGTGGAGACCATACTTCATGGAGTCCATCAGAAACAATTTAATTCTGGGTTGTGGAAATTGGCAGCCACCACAGCTCCTAGCCCAGCTCTTTGGTCTCATAATAAGGCTGGGACCGATGCTACTTTTTTTAACCTGCTCTATTTACTTGCCCGGATCAGCTGCTCAGCGGGAGCTGGCTGCACCACTGGCCTGGAGAGCAAAGGATACAGCTGCCCAAACCAAGGATCCCAGGACTGCTCTGTAATCAGAGCTGGCTACTCCTGTTTTTTTTTAAATCACTTGCTCTTATTTTTAAATGGGTTCATTCAATCGCCACTGTGCCGTGACCCCGCCGCCACCCCCGTAACCTGCACGGCCTCCCCTCCCCACCTGAGCCCAGCCCCCAGTGTTTTCCCAGCCCCAAGAGCTGGTGTTTCACAGATGTAAAAATAAAATCTGTAACCTGTGGGATAACGGGTGACACAGGAGAGGTTCCTGCTGAAGAGGCTGCTGAGCAGCGGTGCCGCTGTTGCCCTGGTGCTGGTTTAGATGGGCAGTTCAGCTGCTCAGCTCCACAGCTGTCATGGTGGGATGGAGCAGCAGGGTTCACAGCAGGGCTGTCTCTCCCCCTTGGTAGCCACTCATACCTTCCCCCAGTGCTCTCCAAGCATGCACAGTGGGTGTGTAAGGCCTGCAGCCAGAACCAAAGAGCCAACATGGGAGCCGCTCTGTGAGGCCCCTTGGTGGGAAAGCATCTGAGGTGGGCACAGAACAAGCTGGGCTCTCCCATGCAAGAAGGGAGGATATCAGATGAGCCCCAGGGCCTGAGCAGAAGCAGGAAGCTGGTTAGACCCATGGCTGATGTGAAAGTTGATGCAGTCCTTGGGGCCAGGCAGAGACAGCTGGCAGCCAGCAGCTCCCTGCAGTGGCTTTAACCATTTTATTCTGTGCTCAGTTTCTGCTGTGCCTGTGCAGCCCAAACTGAGCAGCAGGTGAAGGACCACCAACAAAGAGGATGTCCTCAGAAGGGCCACTGGCTGCTGGTGCTGTGTCTCGCAGAGCCAGACCCCTCCAGCTTCATGGCCCACCCTTGCTCACAGCCTCCCCTCGTTTCTCCCCCCTTTCAGATGGCTCTCTACTTCTGCACTGGTGTTCTGCATGATGAGACCCTCTTCCACCACTATGCCCTGAACGTGCCGTTCTACACGCACTTCACGTCTCCCATCCGCCGCTACGCTGATATCGTCGTGCACCGCCTGCTCTCTGCCTCACTCGGTGGGTGCTGCTCGCCTGCCTGGGCTGGGCACGGGGCACAGGGGCCATGGCATGGCTCTGCAGAAGGAGGGAGCATGGGCATGTTATTGTCACTTGTCCCCTTTGCAGGTGCCAGATCCCCCATCAAGATGGAGAAGGAGGCCATCCAGAAACAGGCAGATCACTGCAATGACCGGAAGATGGCTTCCAAGAGGGTGCAGGAGCTCAGCACTGACCTCTTCTTCTCTGTCTTTGTCAGGGTAAGACCCAAGGTTATCTTGTCCCAAGGCATCTCTGGATTTCCCTGTGAAGGCCCAGCCTAGATTCTGCTGGGCAGGGGGCTGTATCTGCCCCCTTGGTTTTAGGAAAGGCAACAGTGAGAGGACACACTCAGCAAGCATCACTGCTGGATTCCAGGACCTGGATAACTGTTTTCCCTTGGGGATTGCTGAATGAGATTTGCTGTATAGTGACAGCCCTGTGTCTTGATAGGAATGTGGTCCTCTAGAGTCAGAAGCCATGGTGATGGGTGTCCTGAGCAAGGCCTTTGATGTCCTGGTGCTGAAGTTTGGAGTTCAGAAGCGCATCTACTGCAATGTAAGTACCTCACCAGTGTGAGATGGTGCCAGTGCTGCCTCACCAGAGCAGCCTGGCATCACTGCAGCAGTGGCTGTCCTGGTGCCCTTTTGTGCCAGCCCTGCAACAGGCAGAGCTGTGCCCAAACTGGGCCAGCCAGAGGAGAGGGAGCCTTCCTGGAGTTTGCCTTCCATCCCTCAGCCCAGGCAGGCACAAGGGACTGGGGGGAATGGATCAGCCCAGTCTCTGAGGACCAGCTTCTCCCTGTGACCTGCTGGGATTGATCTCGCCTAGGTAAAAGGGAATAAAGATTTAGGGGAACAGAGATAAGGGTGGATCTGAAGCGAGGACAGGGAGCAAGGCTGGTTTTCATTTCATTTAATCAGATGGTTTATCTGGGGCTGTGACAGCAGCACTGTGGGCCAGCACCTGCAGTTGGTGACAGCATCCTCTCTTATAACCAGTATCCTGGTTATATGGCTGGCAATGACGTCTTTAAACAGGACATAGAGCATGATATATGGGCTGGTGGCATATCGCAGCAGCCCCTGATTTACATGCTAGGCTCAGGCTCACGGGCTGCTGCATCCCAGTTGTTAAAGAGCTGCAGAGGCAGCGTGCTGGGTGAAACAGCCTCAGCCCCATCCACAGGTGAGGTGGAGGAGAGCTGGTGGGGGGCATGTTCACAACACTCTCCTTGCCTGCAGGCGCTGCCCTTGGTGGACTTCCGCTTCCAGAAGGTGGGGAAGAAGCCTGAGCTGACACTCCTGTGGGAACCAGAGGAGCTGGAGGAGGAATCTGTGCCCCAGGTAAGACCCTCACAGCATGGGACAGGCTCACAACACCATGGGACTGGCATGGAGGCTGTGGGCAACATGTGGGTCCTGCGATGTCTGCAGGGACAGGTCTGGGAGACAGGACTTGCCTCACAGGGTGTCAGGTCCTGCTGTCCTTCTGTGTCCCTTTCCCAGTGAGCCCAGCTTCAGCCTCAGCATTCTCTGCCATCCAGACAAATCTCATCACTGCCCTCACCATGTGACCCCTCCACAGCCTTCAGTCTCTGCCCTGCCTCCCAATTCAGTTTCCTTCAGGAATTGAATTAATATGCTGTTTACTTCCTCCTTCCATATCATCAGTTAAGATGTTGAGTAAGATCAGGCCTAAGGCATCTGCTGTCTAGACCTTTCCCCCCATCATGGCATTCTTTGCCCCTGACGTGGCTTTTCCTTGGGGTTTCCATCCCTGTGACAGCGTTGAGCCTCGATTAGGAGAAATTTTAAAATCAGACTTCCTGAGATGCAGTGTCAAATGGTTTAACAGCATCTAGAAATCTCTCTCTTGTGTCCCTGTCATCTATTAACTTGGTAACTCAATCAAAGGGAGCAATCGCATTTGTCTGGCTTGATTAAGTGGTGCTTCTTTGCCAGCTTTTGTTTGACATGGCAATAAAACCCCAGCTGTGTTGACTGCTGCAATCCCTGCCTGAAGGGCTGAATTCCAGCCTCTCCCTACACCACTCCAGGGGCTCTACACTTGAGCCCAAATTCTGTCCAAGCCCAGCACATCCCATCCTTGCCCACTTCGGGATCCTGACACAGAGTGGGCTGACCCTCCCAGCTGGGGTGATGCGTATGCTAAAGAGTCCTTCCCTTCCCAGGGTGGATATTGTGATCAGAGCTGGATCTGGCTCTGCAAACATTTCTGCAGGCCTCCCTCCCTTTGAAGCTGGGCTTTCCTCTCTCAGCTTGGCTCAGAGAAGCCTCATGGATGCAGCCTGGAGTGGCCTCAGTTCCCCCTTTCCTACAGGAGCAGGGATCACTTACACTCTAGCAGGGAGCTGATGAAAAATGATGCCCCAGCATGAGCAGGGCCCATTTTGGTTAAGCAAACAGTTGGTAGAGGAAACTCCTCCAGAAACCTTCCACACCTCCTAAGAAAACACTGGAGCTCTCCCATGGGATCAGGCTCTGAGCTGTTCTCCAAGCCAGCAGATCTCTGAGTTCATGAATCTCCAGCCCTGGGATGAGCCAGATTACTGTGAGCCATGCTGAACTCTGGGAGATGTCACCTGGACACCCCACAGCACCAAGCACCCCAGCTCCCCACCTGGCCCCAGCCCTTGGCCTCTGCGTCCTGGTTTATCTGAGCCTGGACAGGCAGTGGGAGCAACAGGAAAGGCTGTGCCTTTCCTGGGCCGTTTGTTTGGCCCTGCCACAGAGGGCAGATGTTGCCCCCATTTCTCTCTGATCTCCAGGAGATGACCAGGGCCTCAGTGGACATCACTCAGGGATGGAGTAAGAAGTGGATCTACGATTCAGAGGATTGTTGTGAAATTGTGCTCTTTCATGGCAGTTCAGCAAAGGGATAAGGCAGGACTGCAAGGGGACTGCAGCCAGCTGGGGCAGGCAGGGGCTGATGCTCAGTAGCCCACAGCTCTCTGGCAGCCAGTTGTGACAGGATTTTCCTGCAGGTTACTGCTCACTGGCCACTTTGGTACATTTAAGTCTCAGTGAGATTTTCCTGTCCTGAAAGATTAATCTGGAGCAGCTGGTGCTGGATGAGCTGGGAAGGGTTGGACAAGGTTATGCTGGTAGCTCTGTGCCTGCTTTTCCTGGGGCCAGCCCTGAGCAGATGGCCCCAGCGAGCCCTGCTACAGCATGGGGCTTGGGGACAGGGTCCAGCAAGCAGAGTCCCCAAATGCCTGCACATGACCACAGGTCAGCCCTTCTCAATGTCCCAGCCAGCCCCTTAACTGTGCCTCAAGGACAGACCAGATCGATACTTTCCACTTCCAATCCAATCACAGGAAGAGCTGGGGTCAGAGGAGTGGGGAGGTGGCAGCAGCAGTGCAGTTCCTCAACAGGAGGGATTGATTTTCTGGGTTCTTCATTCCCTTGCATCTCTCTTATCTATTGTGCTCCCTTCCTGGGTCTCCCCTCACTATGAGAGCACAGGCAGATTGTTCCCTCCTTGTGAGATGCTGATGAAATGCTCAACGTCATGTGGAAAACCCTCCTCACTGCAGCTCGGCATTGGCTCTTGGCCAAGCTCCATGGAGGGATGACGTGGCTCTGCGGCTGGAGGCACGGGTGGCCTTGAAGGGAGTTTGGGAGCCAAAGCCAAGGGCACAAATGCCCACAATTCTTCTCAAACTGCATGGAGAGCAAGAGTGGGGCTGGATCAGGCTTGGGATAAGTGAGGAGGGCTCATTCAGGGAGCTCTCCTGAATGTGTTTGGGAGGCTCATTCAGGTTGGTTAGGATGCCCTGGCTGATGTTAGAGCTCATGGTGTTACCCTTCAGGTTGCTGCCTCCAGCCCTAAGAGCACCCTGGACCCCAGCAGAGCTCTCTGAATCCATCCTGCCCCATTCCTTGGCTCTTCATGGGTGCATTGATGGAGGCAGCAAAAGCCAGCACAGCTCCAAGCAAATCTTGGTGTGATTCCAAACTGCCTGAAAACCATCTTTTCTCTTTTTCTCTCCCTTGATGAAGGTGATCACCATTTTCACGCTGGTGGAGGTGGTGCTGACGGCGGATGGTGGCCCCCTCAAGTACAGTGCCCTGCTCAAGAGGCCACGTTTGGACAAGTGAGAGCCCTGGCTCTGTGGGCTCTCCACAGCTAATGCTCCTTCACCTCCCAGGCCCCGCTCTGGCACCTGCTGGACACAAAAGGGACCCACAAGGACTTTGGAGTTTTGAGTTTTACAAACCATTGTGGTTTTATTTCTGGTTTGGATTTTAACTCCACCTGGGAGCAGGGCTCAGAGCTTGAGCCTGCCCCAGGCAGAACATTTCTACTCTCGGGTATTTTTAGCATGATGCTTTCTTAATGTTTTTTTAAGGCAGTGGTGTCCACCTTCAGCTTCATTGCCTGTGGTGAGGGCTGAGAGGGGATATGTATCCCCCCAGGAGAGGAGAGGGACTGGCTCCACCATCCCACCTGGGATGAGGATGCAGTGGGACGCAGCCATGGGGCCATGCCGGAGGGTTTCTTGCAGGGTTGTGTGTCATGTAATAAAATCTGGGTCAGCAAGTGTGTGTGGAGCTTGTGCAGGTTTTATTTTGTACCCTCCATGTTTTCCCAGCTGGGGGATCCCAGCAGTAACTCATCTCTGGGAACCCCTTGCCTTCCCCTGCTGGCCACTTCCCATGCATTATGAAATCTACGTGGCCTCACTGCCTGTCCCAGCCTCAGATATGCTTGGACAGAAGATGTGAGATCAGGGCAGGTGTTCCCAGCTCCTGATCCAGCAGGTATTCCCTCAGTCCCTCAGACTTCACCAGGAGTTCCTGTGTGTCTGCTCCAGTCCCTCACAGCTTGGCCTCTAGCCTAACCGTGCTCAGGGACGCTATGGCACCGTATCCTTGCATCCAGTGCCTCACTGACCAACTCTGCCATCTCCAGCCACCTCTGCCTGCTCTCTGTCCCCATGTCCCCCACCCACACTGTGAGGATGTGTTGGGCGCGTGGGCTTCACTGACAGCCTCCACATCATCACAAGCAGTGGCTGGAGGTGAAGGGATTGAGTCTGGCAAGAAGGAACGGATCTCTTGTGCCAGGCAGGGAGGGAGCCCTGCGTCGCTCTGCCCACTCAGTGGTGACAGCCATGGCCCTGGCACCAGCACATCAGCCCTCCGCAGGAGCCAGGAACTGGCCAAACCTCAACTGCCTGGATCAGGATGGGGCATCAGGACTGGGTACAGCACACTTCCTAGAAGCTGGTGAAGCCATGAAGGACACCTGTAGTCCCCAGGACTTGTGCTGCTGCAGCCTGGTGCAATCATGGATGGATGTCACCTGATGCTGGGGCTGTTCCCTGCCCACACCAGGTACCCCTCTGTGCAGGTGATCTGGCATGGGCTGCCCAGGGCACCCAGTATGTCAGACATCAGCTGTCCCAGGAGCTGATGGGCAGTGTCTGACTGCTGGGAGAGGGGACCAGAGGACACTGTCACACATGCCAAGATGTCCACCCCCTACCACTCAGCCCAGTGTCCTCCTCCTCGGGTTTGTCTCAGGGGAAACCAGGCAAATCCAGCCTGGCCCAGCTTAGCCTGTCTGCAAAAACAGCCCTTTGCCCTCCCTCTCACTCCCCGGAGTCCTGCAGGCAACCACCCTCATGAGAGCTGGGGCCCAGAGGTGCCCCGGTCCTCAGGAACAGGCTGGAGGTCCTGCCTTGCTGGCGGGGGGCAGGGAGGGCCCCGGGGGGTGAGGGCATTGGGAGGGCCCTGGGAGGGCTGTGAGATAGTCCGTGAATGTTATCAGCCCATCGTCTCACGAGACAGGGAAGAGCCATAAAGGGCTGTCCCCTTGCCCTGTACTAAGGCAGCATTCCAGGAGGGAGCCGGGGTACGCAGCATGGGGCAGCTGCTTTCTTCTGGAACCTGCCTTCTCCTCTGCTTCCTCGCCCAGCTCGCTGCTGCAGCCTCTGCAGGTGACAGGGGACGTGTGGGACAGTGGGGTAAGAGCCTCTGGTGGGGGATGCTGGGGCTGGTGTCCTCTTCACTGGGGATCTCCTGGGACCTTGTCACATCCCCTTGGGAAACCAGCAATCGGGAACCCTCACAGCCACCTCAGGGTACTCTGAGACCACAACTTTTGAATGGGTTGGTCTCAGCTTCCCCCAGAGCAGGCCCTGCTCCCCCATCCCTGCTGCTCGCAACCCCCATTCCTGACTTAGGATATAGTGGCCCGATAGCCACAGCCAGCTGTGGTTACCCAGCCATTGCACACTTGCAGTCTCTGATCCTCAGGCTCCTCATCCACTCTGCCAAGAGGCACAAGGAACTTCCCTGCCAAACTGTGCCTCAGTTTCCCTTCTGCAGGTGGTTTCTGAGCAATGCTGGTCTGCAGAAGACCATGCTGATCTCCAGGGGTTTCCTGGTCCTCCATGGAGGGTCTAGAGCAGCTAAATTCTCTTTGGGTAGAGATGGCCATGCTGGACTCTTGGGGGTGCACCTGGAGGCTCCCAGCTCTGCTCTCATCTCCAGATGCTGAGAAGACCCCAGGCTACTGGAATAAAGGTGCCAGGAGGAGGCTGGAGTTGGCCCTGGCGTTGCAGCCAGCAGCACAGCGGGCCAAAAACATCATTCTCTTCATGGGTGATGGTGAGTGCCCCAGGTCACTGCCAGGCCCTGCAGCTCCCCAGCAGCCAGATGTGGCTGATGAGAAGATGGGACTAGGGCAAGCCCTCAGGCAGTGCCTGGGGAGCGCAGGGCTGTCCCTGGTCTGGCACCCTGACACCCAGTGACTTGGACATGCCCACAGGCATGGGCTTGTCCACCATGTCAGCAGCTCGGATCTACATGGGGCAGCTGGCTGGTGGCTCAGGCGAGGAGAGCATCTTGGCCATGGAGACCTTTCCCCACGTGGCCCTGGCTAAGGTGAGTGGGGCACTGCTGGGAGGACACTCCAGCTGCCCCTGCTTGAAACCCCATTGCACCCATGTTGCTTCCAGACCTACACCATCGACCGGCAGGTGCCCGACAGCGCTGGCACGGGCACCGCCTACCTCTGTGGGGTGAAGGCCAACGCCAAGACTCTGGGACTGAGCGGGGCAGCCGTCTATGGGAAATGCCGCACCACCTTTGGCAATGAGGTGGATTCCATCCTGCACCGGGCCAGGCTGGCGGGTACGGGGCAGCAGGAAACCCTGTCGGAGAGCCAGGCATGGCTGTCCAGTGCTGTGCAGGGCTGGACAGGCTCCCTGTGAACTCTTGCCCACGCTGCAGGCAAATCTGTGGGCATTGTGACGACCACGCGGGTGCAGCACGCGTCCCCCGGGGCAGCCTATGCACACTCGGCCAGCCGGGGCTGGTACGCCGATGCCAACATGCCCCAGGAGGCCCTGCGGGATGGCTGCAAGGACATCGCCTACCAGCTGGTGCACAACACTGACATCAACGTGAGCTGGGGAGAGGGAGCGGGAGGGAGGGGGCACCAGGAACGCTGGGAGGGTCTGCTGAGCTCCCCGGCAGGTGATCCTGGGCGGCGGGAGGATGTACATGACCCCCAAGTGGACTCCAGACCCCGAGTACCCGTTGGATCCAGATCAAAATGGCACCAGGAAGGACAGCCGGGACTTGATTGCTGAGTGGCTGAGCACCAGGCAGGTAGTGTGCAGGGGAAGAGGAAATATGACTGGGCACAGGGTGTGCACCATTGGCACTGGCTCTGCTCCCACTGGCAGGGTGCCCGCTACGTCTGGGACAAGAAGGGCCTGGATGCAGTTGAAGATGACTCTGTGAGCCACCTTATGGGTAGGAGCATCACTGCCTGCACCAATGCAATGCTTCCTCCTCCTCCTTCCCTCTCTGGAGATGTCAGCAGGGGCACAAAGGAGCCCCAGCATGGATCCCCCTCACCCTCCTCCCTCAGGCCTCTTTGAGCCCAAGGACATGAAGTATGAGCTGAACCGCAACACATCTACAGACCCCTCCATCGTGGAGATGACAGAAAAGGCCATCCGCATCCTGCGCAGGAACCCCAGTGGCTTCTTCCTCTTTGTGGAAGATGAGTAGCTCCAGGCGGGCAGTGTGGCAGGGGCCGAGGTGGGATGTGGGTCCTGGGAGCAGGTGGCCATCCAAGGGAACCATGGAGGGGGTGACAGCCACATTCCTTGTGCAGGTGGCAGAATCGACCATGGCCACCACAGTGGCCGGGCCAAGCAGGCGCTGATGGAGGCTGTGATGCTGGACCGGGCGGTGGCACGGGCGGGCGAGCTCACCTCCCCAGCTGACACCCTGACTGTGGTGACGGCCGATCACTCCCATGTCTTCACTTTTGGGGGCAGCACACCACGTGGGAACTCCATCTTTGGTGAGGGGCATCCTGGAGAGGGGCAATGAGGTCCCTCTTTCCACCTCACCCTGTTGCTCCCATAGCAGGCTGAGCTTATCCAAGCAGGGAGCTAGGGAGAGTACCCAGCTGGGACAGGGGGTGACGGTGCCTTTCCGGGTGCTAGGGTTGGCCCCCAAGAAAGCCAAGGACAAACGACCCTACACTAGCATCCTCTATGGCAATGGTCCTGGCTACAGCATCCGTGATGGGGCCCGTCCAGCTGCCAGCCTTCCTGCTGCAGGTAAGAGTCTGCTGGGATTGGATGGAGATACTGGGTGGCTGGGGACAGCATGCCACTGGAATGGCTGCCAGTGCCACACAAGGTCCTGGTGCCATTGTGAGGCTCAGGAGTCACTTTAGCAGATATCACACTGATGAAGGAGTGAGAGGAACCATCCCGCCATTCCTGTGACATGTCAGGGAGCCAGAATCCCAGCCTCATTTCTCTTCTCCCCCCTGCAGAAGACAAGGACTACAGACAGCAGGCAGCCGTTCCCCTGGAGACAGAGACTCACAGTGGGGAAGACGTGGTGGTGTTGGCCCAGGGCCCCATGGCCCACCTGTTCCACGGGGTGCAGGAGCAGCACTACATCGCCCATGCCATGGCCTACGCTGCCTGCCTCGAGCCCTATGCCACAGAGGCTGGGTGCAGGGCAGCCCGCAGGGCCTCCCGTGGCACACAGTGCTCCCCACAGCCTCTGCTCGCCCTCCTGGCCCTCTGCATGGCTGCCCTCACAGTGAGGGGCTGAGAGGCTCTGGCTGAGTCCCACTGTGCACAGGACCAAGGGATGCAATAAAGCACAGGTTGTTTGTCTCCTCCCGCCGTGCAAAGGTTCACAGTGATGGTCACCTCCTGAGGTGCTGCGCCGTGCCTGCCTCCCCAGTTGGCTGTGGCTCCTGGTTCTCCCCTGGCATCAGCACTGGAGGCACTGTGGTGAAGGAGATGATGAAATGCAGGTGAGGGGAGGCAATGTCCTCCCCAGATTTGCCCAGTTGGAGCCCAGGGTTGGTACATTCCTATCAAGAGCTGAGTAAGGAGCAGAGTTTTAGTCCACATCCATCGATTTATTGCTCAAGAAAGCCTGGCCAGAGAGCAGGGTGCTTGGTGCATGAGTGGCCCCAGGTGCTCCCCATACCCACCGTTATCCCAGTTTCAATGCTCAGAGCTGCCCATGGCATTGCCCTGCTTGGCAACACAGCACCGTGGCCAGGGCAGGACTCCCTGCCAGTGCTGCACTTCCTCTTGTCCCTGCATCCGTCTGTGCCCCAAGCCCATCTGTGCCCAGCAAGCACAGGGCCTTGTGCCAAGGAGGTGCCATCAGCCCAACCCCGTGGCCTTTGCGCTCAGCAGAGACGTGTGGAACCTCTCCACACACCCTGATAGGGCTGATCCCTGTCTAAAGTCCCTCCCCAGATCTTCTGGATTTACAGACACTGCCAGCAGTGCTGGCCTGTCACATCTCACCATGCAGCTCCTGGCATCCCTCACCCTCTGCCTCTGCGCAGGGCTCAGCAGCGCTGTCATCCCAGGTGGGCACAAGGATGGGGATGGGTGCCCGGCTGGCTGCAGTGGGTGCCCAGGGAAGCAGGGTGTCAGCCTGGTTGGCCACAAGGAGGGCTTGGGGAGGGCAGCTGGGACAGCCCAGCTGAACAAGGATTAATTATTGGGGGTTGGTTATGCCTGCACTTCTAGGGTTTAGAACCAGTTTCCCCCCAGGCTTTTGCTTGCTTCTGTGCTGGGGGCTGGTCTGGGGAAAGTGTCTGTATCCTCTGTCACCACTCCCCACCATGGGTTTGGCCCCATCCCACTTGCTAGATAACTCCCCATCATGCCTAGTCCTAGTTTTGCCGTCTTCCCTTGTTCCCTGCCCCTGGTGCCATGCAAGCCTGCATGGTCTCCCCCACCCCAAATAGCCCCCTGAACCACCTGGTCCATGTGAGAGGAGGCCCCAGCATGGGAATGCCCTGGGGTGTCAGTACCCTCCAGGGGTGCCCCAGGGATGCAGGTGCTGGCAAGCTGGGACTGATGGGTGTCTGCACTGTCCCAGCGGAGGAGGAGAATCCGTCCTTCTGGAACAAGCAGGCAGCTGCAGCCATTGAGGCCTCCTTTAAAATCCAGCCCAGAATACGTGAAGCCAAAAACCTCATCCTTTTCCTTGGGGATGGTGAGTCCCACTGGCTCCCCTTGCAAAAAGGCTAACGTGGCCAGTGGAGGACACCTGGTTCAGAGGGTGACCAGGACCCTGTCTCTGCCCAGGATTTGGGATCCCCACCATCACAGCCACCCGCATCCTTAAGGCGCAGCAGCAGGGGAAGCTGGGCCCTGAGACCCCCCTTGCTCTGGATGCTTTCCCTTACATGGCTCTATCAAAGGTAAATTCCAGCATGCTGGAAAGGGGCCATGGTGATCCTGGGCATGGGGCCATGGTTATTGCAGACAGGAGGTGCAGGCACCCCAGTGCTGCACGTATATTGTGCATGGGCTCTCACCCTATTCCACATGTGTCCATGGGTGAGTGAATGAGCATGGCAGGGGTGATGGGGGGACACCCCATTGGAGACCCTTGCCCTAAACCCCTCTCTCTTTGGCAGACCTATAATGTGGACAGGCATGTCCCTGACAGCGCAGGGACAGCCACAGCCTATCTCTGTGGGGTGAAAGGCAACTACAAGACTATAGGTTTGAGTGCAGCCGCCCGCTACTCACAGTGCAACACCACGGCCGGCAACGAGGTGATCTCAGTGATGGAGCGAGCCCGCAAAGCTGGTAACGGGGGATGCAGGGCTGGGGGGCCCTGTGGGGACAGGGGGCTTTCTCCCCTTGAACATCCCATAGCTTGGTGGAGGGGACCCTGTGTTTCTCTTGGTGGGGCCTGAAGAGCAGCATTTGGCAGGGAAGGCAGTGGGCATCGTGACCACGACGCGGGTGCAGCACGCGTCACCCTCGGGGACTTACGCTCACGTGGCGAACCGAAACTGGTACGCGGACGCGGACATGCCCCAGGACGCACTGCTGGAGGGCTGCAAAGACATTGCCTGGCAGCTGGTGCACAACGTTGACATCAACGTGAGTGCCCCCACACAGGAGGAGGAGAGCAGGGACAGACCCCTCTCAGGGCACCCCCACTAAGACTCCCTCCACCTCATTCCATCCAGGTGATCCTGGGTGGTGGCAGGAAATACATGACCCCTGCGGGGACACCGGACCCCGAGTACCCCAACAACAGCGAGCAGAATGGGATACGTGAGGATGGGAAAAACCTCATTGACATGTGGCTGGAGGCACGGCCGGTGAGTGCCACATCAGGGATGGTCCTTTGCCCACTGCCACTGGCAAAGAGCCAGGTACCCAGTAACCCCCTGAGGGATTTGCCCACAGGGTGCCCGCTATGTCTGGAACAGGACAGAGATGCTGGCTGCTGCTGCCAACCCCAACGTGAATTATTTGATGGGTAACAAATGACCCCTGTGCCAAGACCCAACAGGTGTTTGAACACTCAGGCACTGATGCTGTCCCCAACACATCCCCTCACAGGTCTCTTTGAACCTGTGGATACGAAATTCAACCTGGTGCGTAACACCACCCTGGACCCATCACTTACTGAGATGACGGAGGCAGCCATCACCATCCTGAGCAGGAACCCCAAAGGCTTCTACCTCTTTGTGGAAGATAAGTTGGGGCTTGTGCCACTGAGGCAGTGAGAGGGTGGTGTAGGGTGGGGATAGGAGTTGGGTGTGCTGCTGTTGGTCCCCAGCCCACCCTGGGTGCCCATCTGCAGGTGGTAAAATCGATCGTGGCCACCATGAAGGTTCACCCCACAAGGCACTGACGGAGGCAGTGGAGTTTGACCAGGCTATTGAGCGGGCAGGTGCCCTGACAGACGAGGCTGAGACCCTCACCGTTGTCACCGCTGACCACTCACACGTATTCACCTTTGGTGGCTACACCCTGCGTGGCTCCTCCATCTTCGGTGGGGCTCTGCCCTGTTCTGGGTCCTGCCAGCCCTGTGGCACCATGTCAGTGGCCACAGGGGTGATACAGTTGTTCCTTGGTTAATCCTCCTCTTCCTGCATTGACCCTTTCCCAGGTCTGGCCCCCCAGCCAGCCAGTGACGGGAAGTACTACACATCCATCCTCTACGGGAATGGGCCAGGATATCCAGGTCCTGACCGGCCTAATGTGGACCTGGAAACAGCCAGTGAGGGCACAGAGACCATGGCTGGGTGGTGGGCTGGGGGCCATCACTGCTCACCCTCACCTCCTTCTCTCCCCTTTCCAGTGCAGTTTGACTACCAGCCACAGGCGGCTGTGCCCCTCAAGTCAGAGACCCATGGTGGTGAGGACGTGGCCATCCTGGCCAAGGGCCCCATGGCCCACCTCTTCCACGGGGTGCAGGAGCAGACCTACATAGCCCATGCCATGGCCTACGCCGCCTGCATCGAGCCCTACACTGACTGCCGCCAACGGGGCTCTGCCCCTGGCATCCGCGCCACCTCCCTGGCCCTGCTCCTGCCTGCCCTCCTTCTGCCCCTCTTCCACTAATCCCACGTCCCTAGGACACGCCACGGGACACACTCACCTTCCCCTCCCTCCCCACGGTGTGGCACTTGCAGGCAGAGGGCAGCTTTCTGAAGCATCACTGGTCTGGAGGCAGCAGCAATGGGGACACTGAATCTGGGGCAGTGGGGTCTTAAATAAACACGGGGTGTGTGACACTGGTGGGACAGACGTGTTCATGGAGTGGGGGTGGCTGTGCCATGTGGGTAGGGCTGGGGGTGCTGCCCACTGCTCCCATTCCATGGCCACAGCCCCTGGCAACCACCCAGCATATCCAGTGCTTTATTGACCAGAAACAGCAGCAAAAAACACAGCAGGGTCCGTGTGCCTGCACTCCCAGGCAGGCTGGCATTGCCCAGCCTGGCTCCGCAGATGTGCCCCCCCGGGCAGGGCTGGTGCACGGACAGGATGGGGCTGGCTTGGGGAATGCCGGGGAGAGCACCGTGCAAGGGAGGCACTTCCCTAATACCCTTCTGAGCCAAGCCCCCAGCAACCAGGATCATGCACCCCCTTGCTGCAGGGAGAAAGGAAGGGTTGGGGGGGTCTCCTCCCACTCCATAATAGGGATGGCATAAGCAGCTGCCCTTGGCTGTGACACCCGGTGTGTGGGGACACTTACGTAGTAGGCGAGTTTGAGCCCCCCCATGTCAGCAATGTTCTCCCCCAGTGTGTGTTTGCCATTCACCTGCCGAGAGAGGAGAAATGACAGCATGGGACAGTCATGCCCTGCTGGACATTGCCCGGCAGGAGAGGGGGGTCTCACCCTCTGGTTGTAGACGGTGAAGTTGTCGTAGAGGTTGACGATGCACTGCGCCTTCTTCAGGAACTTGCTGTACGACCGCTCCGTCCACCAGTGCACCAGGTTCCCGTGCCGGTCGTACTGTCCCCCTGCCAAGGCAACCACCACCTCCTAATGTCCCAAGGGACCCAGGCATCCTGCCCAGCTGCCTCAGCCCGTCCTCACATCCGGGCAGGAGGCAGGCGGGACACTCACCCCAGTCATCGTAGCCGTGGGTCAGCTCGTGCCCAATGATGGTGCCAATCCCACCATAGTTCAGCGACCTGTCGGGTGGGGAGCAGAGGGGACAGGGTGGAGAGCACGGTGCTGGCAGGGATGGGGGTCAGCTCATGACATGGCAACCCCCGGCCATCCCCCAGCCCCACACTCACTACGGGAACTCGGGGTCGTAGAGGGTAGGCTGCAGGATGCCAGCAGGAAACACTGGGGACACAGGAGAACATTGGGGTTGGGCGCCACCCTGCCCTGTACCCGCCCACAGCATCACCAGCGGCAGGGCACCCTGGCCCTTGTCCCCTCGCCAGACCCTCCCTGCTCCCGCCCCGGGGGCGGGCAGTGCTTACCCATCTGGTTCTTGTTGGGCAGGTAGTAGGCGTTCAGTGCCTGGGGAGGCAGCAGCCACCTGCAAGGAGAGACAGCAGTGCTGGGCTGCACAACACTGAGGCACATGAAGTGCCATCCCTTTACACACTTGGGGAACAAGGGGGCACTCCTGTGATCCCTGTGCCCTTCTGCCCACACCCTGTGGGGTGCATCCGGGCAGGGGGACAGGGGACGCTGGTGGCACCATGCGGGAACCCCCCACACCCTTCCCCAGGGCAAGGGGATACCCACGAGGACTTGTCCACCTCCTGCCGGATCTTCTTCACCGAGAGCCTGATGCCAAAGGCGATGCTGTTGAGGATGTTCTTGAAGTAGGTCTTCTCATCCACCTCAAACTGGGGGCACAGCCACATCAGGGGAGATGCCAGCCCCAAGAGTGTGGAGGGCAGGCCTGTGGTGTCCTCCCACCCCTGTGAGCCTTGGTGACTGTGTGGATGTGTCCCAAGTGTATTCTCATGTCCCATGCTGTGTGCCCACAGGGGCAGCTGCTTCTCTGTCAGCTCCATGAGGTCCCTGGGCTACACCAGCACCCCCAGCCCTTGCCAAGGATGGGGCTGAGCTCTGGTTACTTCAGTGTGGGGAAGGAGACACCATACCAGTCCCCAGGAACTGTATGGCACTGCTGGTGTGGGGCACCTGCCAACCTGGCCTATGCTGCCACCACTCTGCCCCATCTCTGGTGTGCCGCCACCTGCCCCATGGCCAGCCCCACTCTATGCTGCAGCTTGCATGGCAAGCTGCATGGACACCCTCGCTCTTCACACACAGCCAGCTTTGCTGTAACCACAGGCACAGGCACCAATCCATCCACACACCCAAGCACCCTTGCACGAACGTGCACACTCAGATACACACAGGCACACATGTAATTTGCCCCTCTGGACAGAAACCTATGAATGCTCACCCATGGGCACCTCCAGCCTTCCGCCCCCATCTCCCTTAGCTCCCCTATGCCCTTAGCATTTCCAGATGGGTGTTGCAACCTACACCTTTCCCACACACCCAGCCCCCTCATACACCCTGTCCATTCACACCCATCGCACACCTACCCCCAATCACACCCACCAACACCCCACTGCAGAAATCACACTGATGAAGGAGTGAGAGGAACCATCCCGCCATTCCTGTGACATGTCAGGGAGCCAGAATCCCAGCCTCATTTCTCTTCTCCCCCCTGCAGAAGACAAGGACTACAGACAGCAGGCAGCCGTTCCCCTGGAGACAGAGACTCACAGTGGGGAAGACGTGGTGGTGTTGGCCCAGGGCCCCATGGCCCACCTGTTCCACGGGGTGCAGGAGCAGCACTACATCGCCCATGCCATGGCCTACGCTGCCTGCCTCGAGCCCTATGCCACAGAGGCTGGGTGCAGGGCAGCCCGCAGGGCCTCCCGTGGCACACAGTGCTCCCCACAGCCTCTGCTCGCCCTCCTGGCCCTCTGCATGGCTGCCCTCACAGTGAGGGGCTGAGAGGCTCTGGCTGAGTCCCACTGTGCACAGGACCAAGGGATGCAATAAAGCACAGGTTGTTTGTCTCCTCCCGCCGTGCAAAGGTTCACAGTGATGGTCACCTCCTGAGGTGCTGCGCCGTGCCTGCCTCCCCAGTTGGCTGTGGCTCCTGGTTCTCCCCTGGCATCAGCACTGGAGGCACTGTGGTGAAGGAGATGATGAAATGCAGGTGAGGGGAGGCAATGTCCTCCCCAGATTTGCCCAGTTGGAGCCCAGGGTTGGTACATTCCTATCAAGAGCTGAGTAAGGAGCAGAGTTTTAGTCCACATCCATCGATTTATTGCTCAAGAAAGCCTGGCCAGAGAGCAGGGTGCTTGGTGCATGAGTGGCCCCAGGTGCTCCCCATACCCACCGTTATCCCAGTTTCAATGCTCAGAGCTGCCCATGGCATTGCCCTGCTTGGCAACACAGCACCGTGGCCAGGGCAGGATTCCCTGCCAGTGCTGCACTTCCTCTTGTCCCTGCATCCGTCTGTGCCCCAAGCCCATCTGTGCCCAGCAAGCACAGGGCCTTGTGCCAAGGAGGTGCCATCAGCCCAACCCCGTGGCCTTTGCGCTCAGCAGAGACGTGTGGAACCTCTCCACACACCCTGATAGGGCTGATCCCTGTCTAAAGTCCCTCCCCAGATCTTCTGGATTTACAGACACTGCCAGCAGTGCTGGCCTGTCACATCTCACCATGCAGCTCCTGGCATCCCTCACCCTCTGCCTCTGCGCAGGGCTCAGCAGCGCTGTCATCCCAGGTGGGCACAAGGACGGGGATGGGTGCCCGGCTGGCTGCAGTGGGTGCCCAGGGAAGCAGGGTGTCAGCCTGGTTGGCCACAAGGAGGGCTTGGGAGGGCAGCTGGGACAGCCCAGCTGAACAAGGATTAATTATTGGGGGTTGGTTATGCCTGCACTTCTAGGGTTTAGAACCAGTTTCCCCCCAGGCTTTTGCTTGCTTCTGTGCTGGGGCTGGTCTGGGGAAAGTGTCTGTATCCTCTGTCACCACTCCCCACCATGGGTTTGGCCCCATCCCACTTGCTAGATAACTCCCCATCATGCCTAGTCCTAGTTTTGCCGTCTTCCCTTGTTCCCTGCCCCTGGTGCCATGCAAGCCTGCATGGTCTCCCCCACCCCAAATAGCCCCCTGAACCACCTGGTCCATGTGAGAGGAGGCCCCAGCATGGGAATGCCCTGGGGTGTCAGTACCCTCCAGGGGTGCCCCAGGGATGCAGGTGCTGGCAAGCTGGGACTGATGGGTGTCTGCACTGTCCCAGCGGAGGAGGAGAATCCGTCCTTCTGGAACAAGCAGGCAGCTGCAGCCATTGAAGCCTCTCTCAAAATCCAGCCCAGGATACATGAAGCCAGAAACCTCATCCTTTTCCTTGGGGATGGTGAGTCCCACTGGCTCCCCTTGCAAAAAGGCTAACGTGGCCAGTGGAGGACACCTGGTTCAGAGGGTGACCAGGACCCTGTCTCTGCCCAGGATTTGGGATCCCCACCATCACAGCCACCCGCATCCTTAAGGCGCAGCAGCAGGGAAGCTGGGCCCTGAGACCCCCCTTGCTCTGGATGCTTTCCCCTATGTGGCTCTATCTAAGGTAAATTCCAGCATGCTGGAAAGGGGCCATGGTGATCCTGGGCATGGGGCCATGGTTATTGCAGACAGGAGGTGCAGGCACCCCAGTGCTGCACGTATTTTGTGCATGGGCTCTCACCCTATTCCACATGTGTCCATGGGTGAGTGAATGAGCATGGCAGGGGTGCACTGGAAACCCCTGCCCTGAGCCCCGCTCTCTTTGGCAGACCTATAATGTGGACAGGCAGGTCCCTGACAGCGCAGGGACAGCCACAGCCTATCTCTGTGGGGTGAAAGGCAACTACCAAACCGTGGGGTTGAGTGCAGCCGCCCGCTATTCGCAGTGCAACACCACGGCCGGCAACGAGGTGATCTCAGTGATGGAGCGAGCCCGCAAAGCTGGTAACGGGGGATGCAGGGCTGGGGGCCCTGTGGGGACAGGGGGCTTTCTCCCCTTGAACATCCCATAGCTTGGTGGAGGGGACCCTGTGTTTCTCTTGGTGGGGCCTGAAGAGCAGCATTTGGCAGGGAAGGCAGTGGGCATCGTGACCACGACGCGGGTGCAGCACGCGTCACCCTCGGGGACTTACGCTCACGTGGCGAACCGAAACTGGTACGCGGACGCGGACATGCCCCAGGACGCACTGCTGGAGGGCTGCAAAGACATTGCCTGGCAGCTGGTGCACAACGTTGACATCAACGTGAGTGCCCCCACACAGGAGGAGGAGAGCAGGGACAGACCCCTCTCAGGGCACCCCCACTAAGACTCCCTCCACCTCATTCCATCCAGGTGATCCTGGGTGGTGGCAGGAAATACATGACCCCTGCGGGGACACCGGACCCCGAGTACCCCAACAACAGCGAGCAGAACGGGATACGTGAGGATGGGAAAAACCTCATTGACATGTGGCTGGAGGCACGGCCGGTGAGTGCCACATCAGGGATGGTCCTTTGCCCACTGCCGCTGGCAAAGAGCCAGGTACCCAGTAACCCCCTGAGGGATTTGCCCACAGGGTGCCCGCTATGTCTGGAACAGGACAGAGATGCTGGCTGCTGCTGCCAACCCCAACGTGAATTATTTGATGGGTAACAAATGACCCCTGTGCCAAGACCCAACAGGTGTTTGAACACTCAGGCACTGATGCTGTCCCCAACACATCCCCTCACAGGTCTCTTTGAACCGGGGGACACGAAGTACAACGTGGTGCGTAACACCACCCTGGACCCATCACTTACTGAGATGATGGAGGCAGCCATCACCATCCTGAGCAGGAACCCCAAAGGCTTCTACCTCTTTGTGGAAGATAAGTTGGGGCTTGTGCCACTGAGGCAGTGAGAGGGTGGTGTAGGGTGGGGATAGGAGTTGGGTGTGCTGCTGTTGGTCCCCAGCCCACCCTGGGTGCCCATCTGCAGGTGGCAGAATTGACCACGGCCACCATGATGGTGCAGCCCACAAGGCACTGACGGAGGCAGTGGAGTTTGACCAGGCTATTGAGCGGGCAGGTGCCCTGACAGACGAGGCTGAGACCCTCACCGTTGTCACCGCTGACCACTCACACGTATTCACCTTTGGTGGCTACACCCTGCGTGGCTCCTCCATCTTCGGTGGGGCTCTGCCCTGTTCTGGGTCCTGCCAGCCCTGTGGCACCATGTCAGTGGCCACAGGGGTGATACAGTTGTTCCTTGGTTAATCCTCCTCTTCCTGCATTGACCCTTTCCCAGCTCTGGGTGAAAAGAAAACCACTGATGGGAAGAACTTCACATCCATCCTCTACGGGAATGGGCCAGGATACCCAGGCCAGGAGCGGCCTAACGTGGACCTGGAAACAGCCAGTGAGGGCACAGAGACCATGGCTGGGTGGTGGGGCTGGGGGCCATCACTGCTCACCCTCACCTCCTTCTCTCCCCTTTCCAGTGCAGTTCGAGTATCTGCCGCAGGCAGCTGTGCCCCTCGAGTCAGAGACCCATGGTGGTGAGGACGTGGCCATCCTGGCCAAGGGCCCCATGGCTCACCTCTTCCACGGGGTGCAGGAGCAGACCTACATAGCCCATGCCATGGCCTACGCCGCCTGCATCGAGCCCTACACTGACTGCCGCCAACGGGGCTCTGCCCCTGGCATCCGCGCCACCTCCCTGGCCCTGCTCCTGCCTGCCCTCCTTCTGCCCCTCTTCCACTAATCCCACGTCCCTAGGACACGCCACGGGACACACTCACCTTCCCCTCCCTCCCCACGGTGTGGCACTTGCAGGCAGAGGGCAGCTTTCTGAAGCATCACTGGTCTGGAGGCAGCAGCAATGGGGACACTGAATCTGAGGCAGTGGGGTCTTAAATAAACACGGGGTGTGTGACACTGGTGGGACAGACGTGTTCATGGAGTGGGGGTGGCTGTGCCATGTGGGTAGGGCTGGGGGTGCTGCCCACTGCTCCCATTCCATGGCCACAGCCCCTGGCAACCACCCAGCATATCCAGTGCTTTATTGACCAGAAACAGCAGCAAAAAACACAGCAGGGTCCGTGTGCCTGCACTCCCAGGCAGGCTGGCATTGCCCAGCCTGGCTCCGCAGATGTGCCCCCCCGGGCAGGGCTGGTGCACGGACAGGATGGGGCTGGCTTGGGGAATGCCGGGGAGGGCACGGTGCAAGGGAGGCTTTTGGCATGGGGCAGCTACTGTAACTCTGGATTCCTCCCCCTGCCTTGGGTGATGCTGGAATAGATGTGGTAGGGCTGGGTGAATGATTTGGGTTGGGTGGACAGAAAAGGGATTACAGGGATGCCTGGGCATGCCCTCATTCCTCCATGGGAAATGAAGACCCCTCAGTGTGCACGGCAGTAGGTCAGAGCGGGATGGGCAGGAGGCAGCTGCCCAACCCAAGTGTCTCCGCTGCCTACACCCCTATGGCAGGTTCCTGTCTTTGGGGTGACCCCTGTGACACCCGAGGGTGCCCCCTTTACCTGGAGAATAGGAAGGGGATATGGGAAGTTGGGGAGTGGGTACAGGGTATCACTTAGGCAGGGGTGGGGATGCAGGGTCCCAGCCTGCTGGAGGGGGATCAGCCTCACCACACCGAGCATTTGTGCACTGGGTTCATGGGCGAGTTCTTGGGGCAGTGGAAGACTCGTCCAAACTCCTCAAACTGCGAGACACTGCCCAGGACCCTGCCAGGAGAGCGGAGGACCTCAGAGCTGGGCACCCCCTGCCCTCTCCCCACTTCACCCCACTCAGACCATGTGCCCACTCCAGCAGCACCCCAACCCCTACTCCAGGAATATCACTCAAAATCTGCTGAACCAGCACTCCAAAGGGTTCCCATCCCACTTTGCACAGCACTGACATCTCTGGGGAAGGCTGGCACCCACCATGCCCCCAGTCTGCCCCATTCTGGAAGCACCGAATACCTGTAGTGCTCCGGGGCATGCTTGTCTGTCAGCACCTGCAGGTAGATTGACTGGGATCGCCGCTTGATGCACCAGTTCTGCAGGGAGAAAGGTTCCAAGGACAAGGCACATGGGTCCTGGCAACCACCAGGACATGATGGCCCTTCTGGCCACTAGGAGTTGAGGGCATTGGTGCCCTGGTTGAATTTGTTGTTGCAGGTCTCCCAGAAGCCTGGGTACATGGTGTAAGTGGGTTGAGAGAGCGTGGAGTCATGTTTGTTATTGTAGGATCTCTGGGGTTGTACGCTGCCTGGCTGCAGGGTTTCCTAGAATTTTTGGATTGTATGCATTTGTTACTGTGGAGCATCTGGAAGTCATGGGGGACACCCTATTATTGTAGGGTCCACAGGAGCAACAGAACACTATGGGGTGCTCACAGCTGTTCATAGCTGAGCTCTGTATCAAGAGCCGAGGACCTGCTGATGCAGCTGAGCCCAGCTCCTGGCCAGAGGCTATGGGTCCCCCAGGGCACTCTCCCTATCGCTTTGGGCTGCTGGCCCCACAGAAGGTGACACTCCTGTCACAATACCTTCTACATGTGAGGAGGACAGAGGCTCACCTGGGCAAAGGCAATGAAGAAGAGCTGGTCGTGTGTGTATTTCATGTGGTGCAGGGGGTGCTCGGGGCCATGCTCCCGCACCCACTTCTGGTAGGCCTGGAGAACAAGGGAAGCCCTCAGCATGGCCTGGGCACTCCCCCAACCCCCCCTGAACCAAGCCCCCAGCAACCAGGATCATGCACCCCCTTGCTGCAGGGAGTAAGGAGGGGTTGGGGGGTCTCCTCCCACTCCATAATAGGGATGGCATAAGCAGCTGCCCTTGGCTGTGACACCCGGTGTGTGGGGACACTTACGTAGTAGGCGAGTTTGAGCCCCCCCATGTCAGCAATGTTCTCCCCCAGTGTGTGTTTGCCATTCACCTGCCGAGAGAGGAGAAATGACAGCATGGGACAGTCATGCCCTGCTGGACATTGCCCGGCAGGAGAGGGGGGTCTCACCCTCTGGTTGTAGACGGTGAAGTTGTCGTAGAGGTTGACGATGCACTGCGCCTTCTTCAGGAACTTGCTGTACGACCGCTCCGTCCACCAGTGCACCAGGTTCCCGTGCCGGTCGTACTGTCCCCCTGCCAAGGCAACCACCACCTCCTAATGTCCCAAGGGACCCAGGCATCCTGCCCAGCTGCCTCAGCCCGTCCTCACATCCGGCAGGAGGCAGGCGGGACACTCACCCCAGTCATCGTAGCCGTGGGTCAGCTCGTGCCCAATGATGGTGCCAATCCCACCATAGTTCAGCGACCTGTCGGGTGGGGAGCAGAGGGGACAGGGTGGAGAGCACGGTGCTGGCAGGGATGGGGGTCAGCTCATGACATGGCAACCCCCGGCCATCCCCCAGCCCCACACTCACTGCGGGAACTCGGGGTCGTAGAGGGTGGGCTGCAGGATGCCAGCAGGAAACACTGGGGACACAGGAGAACATTGGGGTTGGGCGCCACCCTGCCCTGTACCCGCCCACAGCATCACCAGCGGCAGGGCACCCTGGCCCTTGTCCCCTCGCCAGACCCTCCCTGCTCCCGCCCCGGGGGCGGGCAGTGCTTACCCATCTGGTTCTTGTTGGGCAGGTAGTAGGCGTTCAGTGCCTGGGGAGGCAGCAGCCACCTGCAAGGAGAGACAGCAGTGCTGGGCTGCACAACACTGAGGCACATGAAGTGCCATCCCTTTACACACTTGGGGAACAAGGGGGCACTCCTGTGATCCCTGTGCCCTTCTGCCCACACCCTGTGGGGTGCATCCGGGCAGGGGGACAGGGGACGCTGGTGGCACCATGCGGGAACCCCCCACACCCTTCCCCAGGGCAAGGGGATACCCACGAGGACTTGTCCACCTCCTGCCGGATCTTCTTCACCGAGAGCCTGATGCCAAAGGCGATGCTGTTGAGGATGTTCTTGAAGTAGGTCTTCTCATCCACCTCAAACTGGGGGGCACAGCCACATCAGGGGAGATGCCAGCCCCAAGAGTGTGGAGGGCAGGCCTGTGGTGTCCTCCCACCCCTGTGAGCCTTGGTGACTGTGTGGATGTGTCCCAAGTGTATTCTCATGTCCCATGCTGTGTGCCCACAGGGGCAGCTGCTTCTCTGTCAGCTCCATGAGGTCCCTGGGCTACACCAGCACCCCCAGCCCTTGCCAAGGATGGGGCTGAGCTCTGGTTACTTCAGTGTGGGGAAGGAGACACCATACCAGTCCCCAGGAACTGTATGGCACTGCTGGTGTGGGGCACCTGCCAGGAGTGAGCACAGTGAGCACCAGGAGGGGGCTTGTTTTGGGGTGGCATCTCCACAGACCCTGATGCAGATGTGGGGACCATCTTCCCCCACCACGTGCCCATGGCCTCACATGCTCCTGAGCTATCTCTTGCCTCATATTCTTTGTCGATGGCCTCTGGCTTCAGGAGGAAATCGGGGTACCCAATCATCACCATCATGTACCGGAGCTGTGGGCAAAATGAGTGCTGGTTTCAGGCCCTTATCCAATGTGCCTTCGCACTTGTGATGGAGCCAAAGTCAGGAGTGAATGTCCGGGGCCACTACCTTGGCTCTGGCTGCTCTCCGTGTCTCCTCGTCCATCCAGTCCAGCTCATCCAGGCGCTGGTCAAGGATGTATTTGATGTCCTCCACCAGCTGCTGCACCTATGGTGGATGACCATGGTGCTTGCATGGCATCCTCACCATCCATCACCAGCCAGACAGCCCTTGCTGGGGGCAGGAGGCACTTTGGCAAGGTGATGGGAGACTGTGGTGGCTTCCTGCCCAGAGGCAGCATCACCTACCTTGGCTTTGCTGGCAGAGGAGAAGTGCTCCTCAACGAAGAGAGCTCCCAGGGCCATGCCAAAGTGCTTGTTGGCCTGGCTCAGGCAGACCTTACCCGGCTCGAGCTGCTTCTCATTGCCCTCCATCTCCTTGGAGAGCTCATGGATGGCATCGCGGAAGGGGGTGGAGAGGTGCTCGCTCAGCACCACCACAATGCGCCACAGCATGTAGTTGTGAAGGATCCTGTGACAGGGACGGGATCAGCCCCAGGCACAGGGGAGGCTGGGAGCGTGCACCAGGATGGGGACACCCCTACTCAGGGACACAGTGGGCACAGGGACAGTCTGGCACCAAGCTCCTCCCTGATGTGTGATGAGTCTGGTGACCTCTAGCATGAGTAGCTCACCACATGTCCAGGCATGACCAGGATGCTGTGGGGCTCACAAAAGTGCCTTTCGCCACAAGCATTCCCAGATTTTCTATGCCTAGCCTGGCCTTCCCAGGAGGAGGACAATGGTGGGAGGTTCCAGCCACAGCTGTCCTGTGCCCCCTGCCAGGCTGAGAAAGGTGCCAGGGGCACAGGGGACGCACTCACCTGCTGGGTGTCACACGGATGAGGTCAGACACCTTGTGCATGTAGTCGGTGGCCAGCAGCACCACCTCCTCCTCCTCCGAGAAGCTGTCATGGAAGATGCGGTCCAGCAAGCGCTTCCACTTGAGCTGCCAGGGCAGGCACTGTCAGGGGGGCATGGGGACCCCCACTCCATGCCACCCTGGAGGGGACCTCCTCCAGGATTTCCAGCCTCCCACCAGAGGACTGCATTATCCTCAAGTGGATGTAACTGGGACATTGGTGGTGGGCATTGAGGGCATGGAGCTGGGGGACAGGGAGAAGTGTGTGGCACAGGCAGGTGGGGGACAGGGTGGCAGGCCGGCACCAGGGGCACTCACCGTGGGAGTGATGCGCTGCAGCTCGGCCAGGGTCACTTTGTGGTACATGCTGCCAACGTCCCTCCGCACGTCGTCATACTCGGACACCGTGATCTGCACAGGGGGGGCATGGCTGTCACCATCCCATTGCCCACCTTGAGGGTGACACAGGCATAATACACTGGGATGTGGCACAGCTCTGGGGCAACAGGGCATCTCTGATATGGGTACTGACCCACATCCTTCCCACTCCCTGCCCCAGGAACCCTCTGCTGCAAGTGGGACCCTGAGGGCTGGTCAAAAAAAAAAAGGTCCCATGGAATTGGTTTATCTGAGAAATGGGCACACACACATCTTCTCCAGGGTTGAGACTGAGGTCCCCAAGACCTGGATATGGAGTTTACAAAGGCCTGGAGTGGCCTCACAAGGAGTAGATGTGGGACTGGGGTGGTTGCCCCAAGGGCTGGGACTGGGGGTTCTCAGGATGTGGGACTGGGTCCCTGAAGCTCTGCCATGAGGTCCCCAAGAGGCTGAGAGTGGAAGTCTCCATGGAGGGATTGGAATGAGATTGCTCAGGAGCCGATACGGACATCCCCAGAAATCTCTGACTGGGATGTACAAGGGCTGGACAAGGGCGCCCCGGTATTCATGGCACACATCCTCCTCACATTGGCAAGGTGCTGCTCCAACTGCAGGATCTCCTGGGCTTTCTGCTCCACGTGCTCAGCCCCCAGGAGGGTGAGCAGTCGCTCCATGAACACTCGGTATGCGGCCAGGATCTGTTCAGAGGGAAGGGATGCTCAGGGCCACCCCGCACTGTCCTGTGGCACCCTTGTCCACAGCACTGCTGGCAGTGGGGTGCCCTCTGTCTGCCAACCATGCTGGGTGCTGGTCCCTCTCCTGATGTCTCCAAGGCATCACTCTGCCCCACTCACCTTCTCGCTCTCCTCATCCTGCCCCAGGTAGAGGGTGCGTTCTGGCAGGGTCAGCCCATCCTGGTCGATCTGGGGCAAGAGACAGGGGCAGTGTGTGAGCAGAGGGAGAGGGACTGTGCTGAACCAGGCACCCCTCGCCTTCCCCATATCGCAGAATGCCTCTGGTGTCCCTGGCGCCGAAGGACGGCAGCGTGCTGGAACAGCCCCAGGAAAGGGCATATCGGTGCCTAAGTTTCCCTCCTGCCAGTGGCTGCTGGAGCTGCAACAGGCAGCATGCAACAGGCTGGGAGTGCTGGGCAGAGCACAGGCCCCACTTCATAGCCTGACTGGCACCCCACTAGGCTACCTCATAGCCTGGCCTATGCTGCCACCACTCTCTGCCCCATCTCTGGTGTGCCGCCACCTGCCCCATGGCCAGCCCCACTCTATGCTGCAGCCTGCATGGCAAGCTGCATGGACACCCTCGCTCTTCACACACAGCCAGCTTTGCTGTAACCACAGGCACAGGCACCAACCCATCCACAAACCCGAGTACCCTTGCACGTACGTGCACATTCACATGCACACTCACATGCACACATGTAACTCGCCCTTCTGGACACACACCTATGGATATTCACATCCCTACACTTGCACCGTCCATTTTACCCCTGCTCTATGCACACACACACACACACACACAGAAACATGAACCCTGTCCTTTCTGTCTCCACTCCCTGCAATTCATTTCACCAGACCCCTCCACTCACACAGCTGCAGCGCTTCCCACTCACACCCACTGCCATCTCTAGCCTTCCTCCCCCATATTCCTCATCACCCCTGCCTCCTTTGCTTTCCCAGACGGGCGCTGAAACCTGCAGCCCTCACACACACCCATCCCCCTCATACACCCTGTCCACTCACACCCATCGCGCACCCACCCCCCATCACACACGCCTGACCCCGCAAGCCCTGACCCCCAGCCTTGGCTGTCATGCCCATCTCCCCCCCACGCCCAGGGTGTCCCACCCCGCGCACTCCGGTCCGGGCTCAGCCCGCCCATCCTTTCCCTGTGACAGACGCTCCCTCTAGTGTTACACACGCGCGGCCCGGAGCCGGCAGAGCGTCGCCCCGGCCCCGCACACTCACTTACACTCATATCCCACAGCCCCACCATCTCACAGGAACGGGGCGGCTCGGCTGTGTCCCCGCAATGCCCTCGCCAGCACCACCACCTCGCCCCCACCACGCCATCTCCGTGCCCACCCTGTCCCTGCTATGCCCCCCTCTGTGTCCCTCACCGAGACCACCGCGGCATCCCCGCTGTGCCATTGCTGTACTCCTACCATGCCAACCACTGCACACCCACCAAGAGACTTGGCTAGCCAGATAAAGCCCACCTGTACTCCGGTGCACCACAGGGTGAGGGACATGGTCTGGCAGGGGTGGGAAAGCCTGAGAAAGCCATGGGAAAATGCCCTGGCACAGTGCTGGGGGCTGGTGGGCATTTCCCTGCCTCTTCCTGGGGCTTGCTACCTGTGTACAGATGGCAGTCACAATGCCAAGGTGAGTGGCTTCGCTGCCAGCACTCTGGAGACCCTGGTGCCCTGCTGGGCTGTCCTCAGCACCCAGGCAGATGGCACTGCCTCACTCTGTACATCCCCCTGCCCATGTCCACAGCCCTGTCCTAGAGGTGCCACCCTCACCCTGGGGTAGTCTGACACGGGGTCCCATGCTGGGAAGGCAGGAAGGTCCCCAGGGACAGGAGAGGTCCCCCTCCAGACGTCTGCTATAGCCAAGCCCAGACACTGCACAGGCACCCAGTGCCACTGCGACGAGGACAGTGACAATCAGGAAGGCGTCAGCGGCACTGGTGGGTGGCTGGGGAAGGGGGCAGCCGCAGGGGCACGGTGCCCTCACCCGGATGACGTAGCGGGAAGTGTTCCTCTCGTCCAGGCTGACGGTGAGGGAGAACAGCACGGCAGCACTGTAGACCCCCTGTGTCTTGTAGAGCAGCTCGTTGATGTCCCTGCGGTCTGGAGGGCATCCCAGCCACCGCACTCCCCAATGACCTCCAGCATGGGCCGGGGCCCCAGCCGATCGATCTCAGCCCGGTCCAGGCAGGAGCGGAAAAACTCCTTGACCTTCCTCTCTGCCGAGGCGCGGGCTCGGCGCCGCACGGGGCGGCTCAGCAGCGCCCGCAGCTTGGCCTCGTTCTGCTCGGCGATGGCCCCGATGGTGCCGTACACCAGCTTGTCCTCAGGGATGCCGTGTCGCCGGAGCCAGCCGCCGCAGGCGAAGGAGTAGAAGTCCTGGCAAGGGTCGATGGTAGCATCCATGTTGGCGCTTAGGAAGCGGGATGCCCGCAGGAAGGCCTTCTTCTCCTGGCACCCCTCCAGGCAGTAGCTGTCCCCTTCGGCCGCCAGGTACTTGAGGACCAACATGCACGTCAAGATGACGCAGAGCCCCGCAGCAAAGACCAGCCCCGAGAGCAGACAGACCTCCCGGCGGCTCCAACGGGGCAGCCCCCCACGGCGCTTCTTGGCCCCTGCGCCCAGCTGGAGCGCGAAGCCGTTGGGCAGGGTCCCGCTCTGGTATTTACTCACATACTTCACCTCCTGAAACTCATCATAGTGTGCCGTCAACGAGTATGTCTTTTCCATGGCCGGGGATGGGGCTCCCTGCCAACAGCACTGGTGCAGGGGGCTCAGGGCAGGTGGAGGGCAGCCTCAGGCAGCTCACAGTTCATGCCGGATCCTTGCCTGCCACGGGGAAGTGGTAATGTCCGGGTGAGTCAGTAAGCTCCTGGAAAAGGCAGAGATGAATGAGGGGGAAGTTGGGAGGAGCAAGGGCGGGGGGTTGCTTCTTGTCGTCATTGCTGCCTGTATATCCATCCCCATGTATGCCCCACTGCTGGCACTGGGACTGTCCATAGTGCCAGGAGCTTGGTGGCACCTCTACCCCATGGCTATCCCCTCTGCCAGTTCCTTTGGTGAAAGGGCAGGGTCCTGCCTGCATGATGGATGACGGCAGGTTTCAGTCCCTGGCACAGCAAATCTCACACCCCCACACACCCACACAGAGCTCCAGCCCGAGCACCCATGCTGGGTGGATGTCCAGGGTTTTCCAGTGAACCCAAACTCAGCACCATGAGAGCCCTTCCCAAGGAGGGAGAGCACAGACCTGCCAGTCCCTTTGGGTGGGGTTTGGATGGGGTGAGCAGCTTGGGGAAGAGGGCTTTGTGGAGATTTGTGAGTGGAGGTGTTGGTTTGAGATGCTGTGGGCTGGGTCAGGTTGTGTGGCCCCTCGTTGGGTTGCATGGATGGTGCTGCACTGTGGTGGGTGGTGTTGCATTGTGCTGTGTGGGGTGGTGGTGTGCTGAGTTGCATTGCATTGTGTCAAATTCTGGCACGGTGCATGATGTGTGAACAAAGTTAATTCCAATCTGGGGGAGCCCTGGACCCCGTGGACACCTCACAGCATTCCCCAACAATCACTACCACCATCCACCCAACCCCTCTCCGCTGGCTGGTTCCCGACAGGTAAGGGTGTCTGTCAGGGTGACATGCTGGGAGGAGGGGGTCTGCCCATGGGGAAAGGAGGGTGGGGACATAGATGGGTTACGGGGAGCTTCAAAAGGAGACCCCTCTTCTTGCTTGGTGCAGAATGGTATACGGGTTTGCAGGTGAGGGAGGACGGCTTGGGGACAAAGAGCTGCTCGGGAGGTGGCCAGTATCCCCACAGCGGGGCTCCCCCTCACCCCCGTTCCTTCCGCAACTTGGGCAAAGTTGTGCCTGGCGCAGCAGCCCGGCAGTGCCCGTGCCAGGGAGCTGCTGCCGTCGGAAAGTTAGCGGGGACGGCAGCCGGCACGGCAAGGCGTGGGGGGCCAGGGGGCTGCCCAGGAAGCTCGAGCGATGCTGCTCAGTACGCTGCCCGAGATGCTCAGGGGATGCTCGGGGGTTGCCGGGGGATGCTGCCCGCTATGGTCGGAGGATGCTGCCTGCCCAGGATATTCGGGAAGGTGCTTGCCGGGACGGTAGGGAAATGCTCGGGAGGTGCCGGCCGGGATGATACCTTTGGTGCTCGGGGACATGCTCGAAGGTTGCTCGAGGGATGCTCGGGAAGTGCTTCCCGGGATGATGCCTGGGATATTCGGGGATGCTCGCGGAGTGCTCACCGGCAGGCACGGGGACTGCTCTCCGGGCTGCTCGCGGGGTGCTCACCGAGGTACTCGAGGGATGCTGGTGCGGTGATCTTCGTTCTGCTGCCCGGGAAGTACGCGGGTGCTCGGGGGTCGCTCGTCCCCCGATACTTGGAGGGTGCTCCCGGGATGCTGAGGCGACGCTGCCGAGATGCCCGGGGACGCTGTCCGGGATGCTCGGGGGTGCTCACCGGCTCTCTCGGGGGGTGTCAGGAGGCTGCCGGGGGCTTGCCGGCCCCACGCCACCCGTCCGGCTGCGCGCCCCGCGCTCCGCTCCGCGGCTGGCGGAGCGGCGGGGCCGGAGGGAGGCGGCGGGGCGGGGAGGGGGTGGTGTCTCCAGCCCGGCTCTCCCGCAGGCCAGGCTCCATTAACGAGATTATTATGCAAAAGAAGCAGCCCTGTGCCACCCGCCAGCCTTACCTCATCCCCGCCGGCGGGGAGGTAGGGCAGGGGGTTCCTGGGCCCCTTTACCCCGGGGGGACTGGCACAGGGCTGGCAGTGCCAGCCAGTCCTGGCATTCCCCGTCCGGGGATCCTGCCGCCACCCCTCGGCAGCCGGACACGCCGAAGGGACACGGGTGGGCACGGCCGACGGCCTGTGCCAGGAGCGGCGCGGCAACCCCCTCCCTGCCCGGGCACCCCGGGGCGCCCGGCCCGGCCCGGTCCCGTCTGCCAGGGTGGGTGCAAGGGCACAGGAGTGTGAGTGGGCAGGAGACAGAGCCTGGAAGGCGCCGGGTGAGAGGGTGGGCACGGGGGTGGCACGGGGTGGCACGAGGAGAAAGCCGTGCATTCAAACACACACGCGAAGGTCCGGGAATATTAAACTGCATTGCAGATAAATCCCCAACATAAATATCGTGAGCTGCTCTGCCACGGGGGGCCCAGCAAGGAGATTTATAGCCCAGCAATTCCCACGGTGGCCCCCTGCAGTGCCTGGGTCCTCTCGCCCCCCGTGGCCGTCCTACCTGTCTTGCTTGGGGTGCCCTGTTACCCTCACCCTTCGTGCCAGCACAACCCTGGGTGCTCAGAGGGGGCTCTGGGTCTCCTGGGTGCTGGGGAGGGACAGCACATACTGGATGCCGTGCTGTGGCAAGGAGCCCTGCTTGTCATGGCACAGGTGGCTTAGTTATGTGGGACCTGCTGTCTTGTCCTGTGGGCACTGTGGGCTGACCCCAGGCACAGCTCTTGATGCCTGGGGCTGCTGAGGCTGTGATTTACTGTGCTGGGGTGTTGGACACAGCCCGGGCACGGTGCCTTCTGCAGCAGTGAGACACAGCATCACCTGCACAGGCAGTGGCACACATGTACATCACATGTGCACCCCCACACACTGACATGCACCAGCACAGACACACACTCTGTGCCTCCACACACATTCTCACACTCAAGCATTCACTGCCATCCACACGTCCCCTGGCACACTAAACATCAGCTCAGATGTTACAGCTCAGCTTTCATGGGGTACATGCCAAGGCAGAGGGAATCATGAATCCCACGAGAGAAACGCTCCAGGCTTGGGCATCCCAAGCAGCCAGGTATCACCAATCTCAGAGGGATGCAAGGGCACCCAGTCAGGCTGCTTCTTGGGTGGGCACAGGGAATCCAACCCTGCTGCACATGAGGGTGCTGGCTGCAAGACAGGGCCATGGGACTGGGTGCCATGCACCAGCCTCCCCCTGCCTGTACTTACCCAGCCCCAAGACACACTTGGTACCTTGGCTGGAGCATGATGGATGCACATGGGGGGTGGGGGAGGCCTGGTGTTATTAACAGCCCTGGGTATTGCTCCAACAGGGCTGTAAAAATTAAAGGCGTGTGGATATAAAATAATGGATAAATCTGAGCTGGCCGCAGAGCGCTGCGGTGTCCCGCAGGTGCTGGCATCTCAAAAAAGCCAGGGTACAGCAGGTGTGGAACAGCGTGTAAATATGGGGCATCAGGCAGTGCCTGCACCCACTTCCAAATGCTGACTTTCCCCAAAAAAAGGCCACTGAGCACCCTCAGAGGATGTGCAGGCAGTGCCAACCTGTGGAACTGGTACTGCGAGGCAAGCAGTTGCTGCTGGAGCTGGGATGGAAAGTGTTTACCCCTTTGCAGACTGGGCTGGGGGACAGGGCGCCTGCTTCTGGATGCCCAAGTGCTACCCAGCCCACGCACACCCAACAGGATCCGTGCCATGGGGCCAGTACACCCAGAGATCACCAGGTGGGTGTGACCATCCCGTGGCCCAGCTCTCTGATCCCTAGCGGGCCCGAGGCAGCACCCAGCTCCACAGCTCCACTCCGCCCTGCCCATCCCGCGGGCCACCCCGCCGGCATCCTCATTTTCCCCAAGATTAGCCGCGGCGCGGGAGCCTCCGCGCATCGCCAGCAGGTGACAAATAAGATTTTTCCACTCTCCCGAGCACCCGGCATGGGTCTGTCATTGAAAATGCAAAGCAGCGCGGTGCCAACCTCCGCCACCTCCCTCACCTCTATCAGCCCCTCAGTGCTGAACACCAGCCAGACGAACACCACCACCACCCCCATCTCCCCTAGACCCCCGCTCCACCCGCTGCACTCCCTCGGCAGTGCTGGGGTGCAGGTCATGGTGCCTTCACGCCCCAAAAAATAGGGCAGGTTCCCAGGGGACTCTTAGAGGGGTGCGAGGTTGGAGTGTCAGCCTGGGTGGGGAACACGGCCTCCTGGTGTCCTTTGGGTGCACCTACATGCCTGGTGGAGGTTGGCAACAGTGAGGGGCTGTCCCTTATAGGAAACACTTGGCCCAAGATTTGCCTGTTTAGGGTGGACATCACCCCACAAGTCCCACCCCAAGGAGCCTCATCCCCAGCACCCAAGGCGGGAGTACGAGAGTGCTCCACCCCACACCTGATATATCCACCCATTATGCACAACCCTCACCCGTAGACTCACCTTTCCCAAGCCACTCAGTCCCCTTCTTGCCCCGCCAAAACCCCCCGGTTCCCCCCAGCTCCAAACCTGGCATCCCATTACAGCCGTGCCCCCAGCCCAGAGCAAGGCACTCCCCAGCCCCACTCCCCCCTGCCGCCGCTGCGTCTCCCCTCCACTATTGTCAGAGGGTTGCCTCTGCCTCTGTCTGCGAAATTAATTCGGAGGTGGAGAGGGAGAATTATGTAAAGTGTGGTTATTCTGGAGCGGCGGGGGAAGCGCGGCTGATGGCAAAGTGCCTTTTTGTGTGTTTAATATGCATTTTTTTCCAGCGGTGCATTTTCAGGCGGGTAATTTGCTGTCTTTTCAGACCCCGATCAGTATCATTTCTCCGGCAATGACAGCTTTTATTTGCACTGAAATGAATGCTGCAAAATTTCCAAGAAATAGCCGAGGCCCTGTTGGCTGCCCACCCCTGCAGGGCCGGGGCATGGGCACCCACCCCCACAGCCCCCTGCCCATGGCCCTGCTTGGCAGCGGAGTCCTGGGGTTCTGGACAGATGCATGTACCAGTTTGCACACCCCGAGTTCACTAGGGCACGTGCTCCCCTGGCTCCCCCTTCCTGGAGCCCTGTGTGCACATCAGCGTGTCACACCTAGGAGTGGGTATATACACCCACACCGACGTGCGTGCATACACTGACACCCCTTGTGCACATGCACAGCCCCCAGCACAGCACCCCCTCCCATGTGCACATGCACACACACACTCTCTCCTAGTTTATGCATATCCCTACCTGAACATGTACACACACACACACACACGTCCCTCCTTGTGTGCTGGTGGGCCCCCTCCCCTCTTTGTATCCTCCCAGATATTGGCATAACACCCCTGATCCAGTCGGCAGGAGGGTTTGGGGTCCCCCATTCATCCTGCTCTATCCCAGCACAGCCCAGCGCTCAGGGAAATCAAGGCACAGAGGGGGCAGGCCCAGATGGCTGCTGTCCGCACAGCCCATTCCCTCTGGGCACAGTCTGGAGGAGATGCAGGGGTGTAAGTGTGGCTGTTTGTCTGCACCTCTGGATGTTGGGAAAGAGGAAGAATGCTGTTTGTGTAGGTGTGTGCCACGTGGGCGTTGCATGCCAGAGCTGGTTTGCTGGAGCCACGGTGCTGCCTCTGCAGTGGCCGTGATGCTGCATGTGCACACCTGGCTGTGATGTGTGTGCCCATGTCAGCCCCCTGCCCATGCCACAGCGTGTGGTGGTGTGTCTGCAGCAGTGCCATGGGCACACGTGTCCGTGCCCGTGTGTGGGCATCTCTGACTGGCACAGCAGCCCTGGCTGTGCCCAGGCACGTGTGGCCCAGGTGTGACACGAATGGTGTTGCAGGGTGCCCATGCATGTGCAATGCTGCACCCCCAAAAAATGCTGTGGGGGCTACACGGTCCTGAGCCTGGGGTCCGATACACCCCCAGCCCCAGGTCCCCAGCTGCAGAGGTGCTGGTGCCTGGCATGGCCAAGGTTAACTCTGCTGGAGCCCATGGGCACAGTGAGGGGAAGCTTTAATTTAATGAAGTGTGAGGCTTTTTATGGCTTTTAATTACGTGGTGATAATTAACATTATAGGCCTCCGGGTCCTGCTGGTGCCAGGCTGCCCTGTGCCAGCTTCTGACTGTTTGTAAATAAATCCCGCAGCATGCGTGGTGCCCGCCCCAGGGCACCCAGCTCCTGCAGCAGGGAGCAAAGCCAGCCCCAGCCCTCTCCTCCCCAGCCAGGGCACAATCCACTACAAATATGGGTCTCCACCATTTTTCCCCCCCAGCTGCACCCAACCACCTGGATTTTTCCAGCCCTCTGCCTGACCTCTGCCAGCCAGCAGTGCCAAGTTTGGTGGGAGCAGGCACAGCCAGCAGTGCCACACTTGTCACCCCTGCTGGAACCCAGCCTGGCTGGGAGCAGCCCCCCATGCTGGGGCTAATAGGAAGCAATCCATCAGGAAGCACTGGCACACTGCCCACCCGCCAGGCACCCGATGGATTTATTGTTCAGTACCCAGGTAATTTCCTGCCCTCCTCTAATCAATAAGGGAGGGCAAGGGGCAAGGCCAGCTTCCCCCTGCAGGTCATGATGTGTGTGGGGAAATAACAATGCCACAAGAAACAGGTCACAAGACCCAGGCGTGTGAGTAAGGACCCCATCACAAATAATTTCCCCATTTCCTGCCAGGACCAGGGGATTAGCACCCATAGGGGTGGGGAGGACTACAGATTAGTTTCAACAACGCTGGGGATCTTGATCAAGATCCAGGGTGCCATACACTGCAGCCACTAGGGCCAGCACCCAGCTGCTCCCCTCACCCACCCAGCCTCATACAGGGAGCCCAGGCCTCTGGGTTCCCCTCCCCCACCCTTTCCCATTTAATTTTTCCTAATGAAAGGCAGGAGGATGGCGGGGAGCTGGGGCACCAAGGTCGAGGCTGCCTTTAATCAATCCCCGCTGCTGGCTGGGTGCCCGGAGGAGCTGGCGGAGGAGAGGATGGGGGCTGCGGCAGGGGAGGAAGTACAGAAGTGGTTGCAGGGTGCAACTAAGGGGCTCCCAGGGGACAACTGGGGCAGCCAGTGCTTGCTGCCCCCAGACCCTGCTATGCCCTACCCCAAAGAAAAGGCACTGTGAATGCACCGTGCTGCCTGTCCAGCCCCAGAGCTGTGCTGGGATCCTGCCAGGGCAGCTTTAACCCTCTGCAGGAGACATCCCCTAAAATCAAACCTCCTCCCTGCACCCACCTCTCACTGTGGGATACCCTCTTTGCCCGCCAGGATGGAGACACTGGGGCCATCCTCAGGCTCAGACTGCTGAAGGCACTGGGCAAAGGAGTGTGCAGGAAGCCAGGAGAGACCTGGGGGTCACCTAGAGCTGGGTGCTGGTGACAGCACTCACCCCGTGCACAAGCACGGTGGGGCCCAGCCCGCGGGTGAGCAGCTCCAGCTGGTGCAGGTAGAGCGGGTAGAGGCTGGTGTCGGCTGGCGGCCGCGGCAAGTACAGGAAGCGCACGGCTGGCGCGGGGCTCTGCTCCAGGACCAGCTTGTTGGCGGCACACACGTACTCGTCTGACACTTGGGTGGTGTTGGTCGGGAAGTTCACAACCCCTTCCTCCTCTTCCTCCTCCGCTGGCCCTCCTGAGGGTCCCTGGCAGGTTTGCCAGTGCAGGTGGGTGATGGCATCCCAGGGCACCAGCTGGATCTGGGCCTGGATGCGCAGGTCCTTGAGGAGCTGGCGCAGCTTCTCCTCCTGGGCATGGGGCATGGTGCCTGCCTCCACGCAGAGGAAGAGGCGCAGGCGGGCCCGGCGCCAGGCCCGCGCCATGTTGAGGACACAGGCCATCTGCAGCAGGAACAGGCTGCAGGTGTCAGCATAGCGGGCGCTGTCGGGCCGCAGCAGGTTGACGGGCCAGACGTGGATGGTGGGCTGGGGGGCTGGCGGCCCGCCGCAGCTCCCAGGCCTTGTCCAGGCTCTCCAGCTGCCGGGCCAGCAGGACATTGCGAAGCATCTTCAGGGCGTCAGCCACAATGCCCACGTACTCCCGGGCCGACAGCAGTTTGGGAGTGGTGGGTGCCCGCAGCGGGGGAAAGCCCAGGGGGACCTCCTCACGGGCGCTGGTGAAGGCGGGGTGCCGGGCTAGACCATCCTGCGGTGCCTCATCGTCATAGAAACCCAGCACCAGGGTGTTGGGGCGCATCCCACCTGACAGAGAGACCACGCCAGCCCAGCTGAGCAGAGGCAGGGCGCTCCACCAGCCCTCCTGGCACTGAAGGTGCCAACAAGCCTCAGCTTGACTTTGGCATTGCTCACCCTGCTGATTTCAGGCCCCTCAGGATCACACCTAGATATCTCCAAGACCTGACTCAATTTTTGCACTGCCCACCCAATACATCTCCCATGTGGCTTTGGGACTGCCCACACTGAGTGCTTCCAAACCCCTCGGCATATCTCATCCAGGTGTCTTCAAGCCCCTCAACACTGCCAACAGTGATGCTTCCAAACCCCAACCTGCCTACAGCACCACTCACTCCACATGCCTCCAAGAGCAAACCTGGCTCTGGCGTCAGCCATCCAGGTGCCTCCAAACTCCTTAGCACTTCTCAACCCACAGGGACAGCAGGATGGACCCTCACCCATGTCCAGACCAGGCACCACTTACCAAGGCCAGAGGTGAAGAGGAGCTGCCGGACACCATGCCGCACTGAGGGTGCAAGGGTGAGGCTGACAAAGGCCTTGACATTCAGTTTGTCCACCAAGCTCAGCCATGAGTCCTGCTGGGGCTGCAGCGGGTCTGAGGGCAGCATGTCTGTGTGGGGGCAAAACTAGCATCAATGGGACAGATACCCCATACTGGGGCTAACCCTCGTGTCCCACCCCAGCACCCATGAGATGGAGAGGGGGATGCAGGTGCTTTCAGAAAGAGATATAAAATTATGCATAAATGTATAAAAAGTCTCCAGGCAGCCCCACTCCCCAGTTTCAGGCCATTAGTCACCACAGCAACAGCAGGGAAGGGGGAACAGAGCCTGTGCATCAGCCATGACGCATGCCAGGGAGAGCACACGTGCGCAAACCAACACACACGAGGGTGCAAACACCCTCAAGGCACCTGGACACACAGCAGCAGGCATGAGGTGAGGATGGACACAGGCACACAGGCGTGCAAGGCTGTGCCAAGTGTGCCCACGTGTGTGCTGGGTGTGTGCTAACCTGGCTGGGACATGCTTCACATGCACACCAACACCGACACATGCAGGAGCCCCCTGTGCATGTGTAGGGATGGAAACTTATGCACACGCACTTGTAAGTGGGACAGACACAATTCACTGATGTCTCCCGTATCAACCAAGCCCAATGTGCCACACACGTGCCCAGAATGCTGACGTTCCCCAGCCATCATCTGGGCACCAGTGTCAACTCAAGAAGCCTGGGAGTCCCCTGGTACCAGAGCAAAGTGCAGAGGCCATTAGCACAGGAGACAGCACAGATCCTCACCCAAGTCCTGCAGCTCCACATGACCTAGGACATAGAGGCCGCTCTTCTTGAGGTCATTGACAAAGTCGATGAGGCGGGCGCTGCCTCGTGGGTTCTGCACCATCAGCAGCATCTGCGGCCGCCAGAACTTGACATGGTCCTTCCGCACATCCAGCATCAGCAGGTACTTCCGCACCTGGAGGGCGGAGGGAGGGAAACAGGTGAGGAACCCTTCTTATTTCACCAAATCACCCTCTGAGGATGTCAGTCCTGAGGACATGCTGCCCAGGACACAGCTGAGCTGCCACGGGGACACCAGCTTTCCACCCCATAAGGGGACAACAGGAGGACAGGGCTTACCTGATGAAAGATGAGGGCCTGGCTAATGTAGCCCCAAGTGCTGCTGGGTGAGAGGTAGTGAAGGGCAAGGAGGAGGAGGAGAAGGAAGCCCAGGCTCGCTGAGGCCGCCACAGGGCTGATGAGGAACATCATGACGCAGCAGCCTGCGATGCCCAGCAGGCAGGTGTGCCAGGTGAAGTAGCGGAAAGTGGGCCTGCAGCAGGGAGGAGGGGACACTTGCTATCATGTGGCGTCCATACCGCTGTAGGGAGGGCACAGCAAGGGAGCTGTGCCAAACGGTCACACCATCCACCCCCAGTGGTTCCACTGTGCCAGACCAGGACATGTCGGGCACCCTATGTGCCTGGAGAAGTTATGGAGGGGAGATGGTAACTCCCAGGGCACTGGGCAGCCTGTCACTGCCAGGCCTGGGCAAACAGGGCAATGATGGCCATGAGGCTGCCACTGTCCCAGAACACCCAGGTAGTATTGGGCAGACCATGGCAGCACTGGCATCCATGGTGTCTGCTCATTCTAGTGCAGGGAGGTGGAGGCAGGGAGGCGAGAAGCTGTTATTTTCTCTAATTGTTGTTTTTCCTGAAAGGTAATTAAAATCCTTTTCCACTGTGCTTGATGGAGACTTCAGTGAGGGGAGGGGGAAGGCACCAGATGTGGGGTGGGCGAGGGGCCTGTTGCTACCCATCCCTCCCAGCAGGCTCCCCCCAGGCACCGATCCTGCCCCATTCTGTGCCAAGTCAAGGAAGCAGCTGGGCAGGGCGGATGGGGGTCAAGCCACAGCCTGGCACAGGCATCAGCTCTCCCTTGGGAATGGAGCCTCTGGGAGACTCCCAGGCAGTGTCACCCAGCCCTATTTGTGCAACACCTCTGCCCACCTAGGGGACTCTCCCGGCTGTGGAGTCAGCATCCTGCACTGTGGGCATCACCCAGGAGGGAGATCAGACTACCACCAGTCATTTCCTGCACTCCAGATTTGGGCAGCCCTACCAGCCAAGCCTCACATCAGAGTACCCCATACCCTGCACCCCAGGCTGGGTCTGCCTGCCACACATACTCCTTCTTCCTGGAAGATATTTTCTCTTCCTCCCACCCAGAATTCCCTTTCCTCCCTCCCCCTTCTCCGTTAGTTTAATTAGCGCTAATGGAAAGTGGGCTCCATCACGGCTTGGCAAACTGCCGGGGGATGCCGGCCGGGCACAGGCTATAAATTACCTCTGGAAAGCCTGAGGGGAGGGGGCGGGTGGTACCCAGTGGTGCTGCATTTATCTGTACCCACTCAGCAAAGCAGTGCCAGTGCACAAGAACCATGCCAAGCCAGTGCCATTCCAGGACCTGTCTCCTTCTCCCTCCCCAGGGGTAGGGTGGCTCTGCCCCTCTAATGCCCAGGACAGGGTGTTCAGCATCTCTGCCTACCATCTCATCATAAATCTCAGGCACAGGGATGGCAAGGGAATCACAGCTAGAAGAATGGAGGGATTGGTGCCTGCCAAGCATCCCAGCACAGCCTCTCTCCCCTGTGCCAGTGGGTACCTGAAGTTGGGGCCGAGGCCCATTCCAGTGCCAGGCAGGCCAGGTTGACAGTGGCATAAACCAGGAGGAAAAAGATTGTCACAACACTTGCAATGGTGTTGAGCTTCCCAGAAAAGAGCACAACCTGCAGAGAGCACAGGGAGAATGCATACCCTGTGATGGCACGTCAGGCATGTGCTCAAGCCACCCCTGTCTACTAGGGGTGTATCCCAGGGGTATGATGGGTAAGGGTACAGACAGCAATCCCTTTCCCTTTTTGTGATTTATCCTTGATTTATGGGATACCTCCCACCTCAGGGAAGGATGGGCACAACTGCAGCAGGACACCCAGGGCAAGGGGAGGAATCCCAAGGGCAGGGGATGTGCCAGGCTCCACAACACCCAGCCCAAGTGACAACCAATTTTCACTCAGTGAGGCCAGAAAAGAAGCATCACTGACAAACTCACCTGCACCACCAGCCAGGAGAGGATCACTGCCATCACTGGGTTCCCACTGGCAGATGTCTTCTTGGCCAGCGCCAGTGCCCTGCCTGCAAGGCAGAGCAGGGAGGTCAAGCTGGGACACCCCAGTAGGCAGCCACAGGTTCAACCACCAGCCAGCAGTTCCATCCCCACCCTGAGCGCTGGGGCAGGGGCAAATTCCAGGGCATGTAGGTGACCCAAATGGGCACACACCAACCCACAAACCATCACCTCCACACCAAGAAGGGAGTTCCCTGGTGTCAGGGCTGGTCTCCAGCAGGGACAACTTGCTGAGTGGGCTCCAACGAGCACCAGTGCACTCTGGGCACTCACCGAAGAGATCATCCCGGGCAAGAGCATACAGGATGCGGGATGCCCCAATGAGGTTGCTCATAGCTGCAGAGAGAGTGGCAGCATAGATGCCCACAGTGACCAGTGGTGGGAAGATACTGATGTCACGCAAGAAGCCATAGTCTTTCTGCAGGAGGATCCTGCAGAGGGACACAGACACACTGGCATCTGTCTGGGCCCAGGCCAACATGCCCTGACGCCAGGCACACCCTGGCATGTGGACAGGTGGCCGGTACCTGTTGCAGGTGGCACACATGAGGAAAGCCAGCAGGTTGTAGACAAGGTAGGTGAAGAGCACAGCAGAGATGGTGCCCCGTGGGATGGAGTAGCTCGGGCGTTTCAGGTCCCCTGTGGGCAGGAGCAGGCAGCTTTAGTGCCCACAGGCACAGCACACCCCTGATCTCTCCCAGCCTTAGCTCCTGTTCCTAGTGCCACCCTGCCAGGCATCTCCTGTCCATACCTGACATGTTGGAGCCTGCCATGATGCCAGTGCAGCCGTTGAACATCACTGCAAACACGGAGCTGAAGCTCATCATCTGCCCGGTGGTGTAGTCCACCTCATACCGACCTGCAGGACACATGGACAGGGGCTGTGGCAGGCTGTCCAGGGGGGCACACACCTGGACTCAGGCAACCCCACCACAGGCCCTCTCCTCCATGTCCCCACACACAAACTATAGGAGAAACCACCCCACAGTACCTGCTTTGTGCCCACAAGCTGCCCCCACCCTCCAGCAAAGCCCATGTGACATAGCAGTGCCAGTGGGCACAGGAGGCAGGGTGGGGGAAGCCTCTCCTCACCACCCAGGTTGTCTCGCAGGGTGTCGAGGGAGAAGCCGGTGAAGAAGCCATTATCGGTCTCAGTGCCATTGACGTTGGGCAGGCGGATGGGCACCTTCAGGGGCCGTGTGGCAAAGAAGCTGACAAGGATAGTGCCCAGGACAGCTGCGACAATGAGGAAGATGAGGAAGGTGGCCTTGGCATAGATGGAGGCACCCACGAGGCACACGAGGAGACAGAGTGCCAGCAGCACGGTGCCGTAGAGCAGCTCATACCAGTAGCTCTGGGGCAGGACGTGGACGCCTGAGCCCGCTTCTTGCCCTGGGCAGAGACAAGTCAGGATCAGCAAGGCTCGGAGGGCATCCCTGGGAGCTGAGAGCTACCAGTGTTGTGTCAGACATGATGGGCAGCAACTCACCAGCCAGAGGCTGAGTGAGCCATGGCTATGCTGGGCATGGTGCTTGGCATGTCTGGCACAGCACTAGGGCCGCTCAGGTAAGGGACACCTGCTGTCCCCTGCCACCACGGGGTGGTACTCACCAGGAGGAATCCCAAAGCTGTCCACCACTGCCTCCACCAGCCCCAGCACATAGAGGGCACTGCCACACACATTGGCCAGAAAAAACATGATCCCGATGCTGCCTCCAAACTCTGGGCCCAAGGCACGGCTGATCATATCTTGCTTAAGTCAAGGGAAGATGTCAGCAGCATAAACCACCATCAGATGCTCCCACCCCTCTCTCCCAGGTCAACAGAGTCTCAGCCCTAGCATGGCACCCCAAGGCCACTGGGCAGTCACTCAGCTTTGTCCCACATGCCCTGTCCCACAGCAACCACAGCAAAGGATACAGTAGGCTCCTCCAGCATCCAGTGCCCCGTTGGTGGCAATGGCACACACAGACAGCACCGTCATGCCAATGATGAAGTATGCCACTGCAAACATGGCCAGAGCCTGGTACAACCCAGCATGACCCACCACAAACCCTGCCAAGGATGGGAGAGGCCAGCATGCCCATTAGCTGAGCGTGGACAACCTGCGGGACAGAGAGAGCCCACCCCACCGAGGCACACGGCCACTTCCATCCCTGTGCCCACAGCTTCCCCCAGGACCTGCCAGCCCCCACCAATCCAGGATGAGGATGCTCCCCCTTCCCACCCACAGCAGCACTCACCAGTGTCCCATCTTCCACCCGTGTCTCGCCCAGGTGTGCCCAAAACCCAAACAAACAGGGAAAGGGCTCTGCTGCTGGGACCCCCGAGCCCTGCTGCCCCCCTTGTTCCCCAGCGTGGGGAGTCAGGAGCTCCCCACAGGATCCCGTTGCTGCCCCGCTCGCCGACAACACAGCAGGAAGTAGAAGCAGTTTGAGTGACCCTGCCAGCCACGGCACGGCTCCTACGGGGGCGGGTGGGTGTTCCCGAAGAGAGGGGGCCCCGAGCCCGCCCGGCCGTGCCCGGGTGACGGGAGCGGTCCCGGGTGGCGACACTGCGGCAGGAAGGGGATGCCCGCGGCTGTGGGCGATGCCCTATCTCAGCCACAAGCCAGGCCGCGGATGCGCCCGCGGGAGAAGCAAGGGGGGGTGACCGGGGCACCGGCACCGCAAGGAGCGCTTGGGGCGACAGGCTGGGACTGGGGGCACCCGCTGTGGTCTCCAGAGAGCCAGAGGGCATCCGAGTACCAAACGTAAGGGTGGGCAGGAGTGTTGGTGGAAATGAAGGGATGCCCCAAAATCACTGTGGGCATAAGTAGGAGGGGCTGTTAACCCAGGACATCTGGGGAGCGTGTGAGATGTGCAGGAAGGGGGGAGCTGACAGGGAGAGCCTTAGCCCCCCAGAGTGGGGAAGTTCCTCTTCCTGGCAGCTTTCCTTCCCCTCCACCCGACACCTCCCCTCCAGCCCCGCGGCCCCCCGGGTAGCACAGCCCCGAGCCGGGGGCAGGTCAGGAAGGGAGACGCCGGTGCCTTCCATGGGGTTGGGGGAGTCAGAACCTGTATGAAGACCCCAAGCAGGGGAGTCGGAAAGGGGTGAATGATGACAGCGGAGCGCCGTGTCCCCAGCTTGGGGGGCCTCCCAGATAGGGGAATGGTCTCAAAGACCCCCCACGGCCCAGTGAGGCCCCCAGGCACGCAGCCAACTCCCGCCCTGGGCTTTCCGTGGGCGGAAAGTGAAAGAGGAAAAGCTTTTCCCGTTCCCGGACCAGGGCAAACACTGCCCGCCCCCGCCTGCCCTGGGCCATGCTGGGGCATCTACCCCTTGAGGGCCCCCCAAAAGGCTGCCGGCTGCCCCAGTCTATGCCCATCCTGCCCCCTACGTCTCCCAGGGGTCACAGTAACAGATTCATAACCCGAACTGGGAAACAATGTGTGCCCTTTGCATATATACAGAGGGCAGCCGAGTACCTGCCGGGGACACAAGGGTTCTGCCCTTGGGACACTGGGTGGGATGCAGGAGAGAACTGGGGTGCTGGAGCCTAGCACTGGAGGATGTCTGGGAAGCAGCGGGGTCCCAGCACTAGGGGACACGTGGACATAAGGGCACTGGAATCCCATTTAGGGAAGGCACTGAGAAGACACAGGAGTCCTTACTCCAGGAACACCAGGATTTTGAACAAGGGTCCCCTACAGGAGTCCCTAAGGTCCTAACTGGGTTTCTGTCCTGCAGGTTCCTGTCCCTGGGTCCTGAGACCCGAGCCCCCAGTCTAGTGGGGTCAGGTGGGGACACACAGCCCGGTCGGAACTGACCCCAGGCAGGGGAAGGGCAAGGGAGCCCCAGACTGTGGGCACTGGGGTACGCACTGGAGGGGACCACTGGCACTGCAGCAGAGACGGCGGCTCAGGAGAGGGCACTGGGAGGGCACTGGCGGCCCAGACTGGGTGTTCGGGGCTCCAGAGGCGGGGCCCCGGATAGACGGGGCCGGGCTGGGGTACCAGGCAGAGCTGGTGACTCTCGGGGACCCCGGCCGCGCCCGGAGCGGAGGCGCCCTGGGGCGCGGCACTCACCGAGCGCAGAGAGGACGACGTAACAGGAAAGCAGCTGGGCACCACAAGCCCAGGAATTAGGACGCGGGGGGCGGCGGGACCCGGCAGGCTGGCCGCTCCCCACCCCGAGCCGCCGCCAGCGAGGCGCCTGAGCGCACTCACGGCCAGCGCCCGACGCTCGCCATGAAGCCCGGCACCCGCACGGCCACATCTGGCCCCGAGGCGCCCGGCCCGGCCCGCCTCCCGGCCCCGCTCCCCGCCCGCCCGCCGCACACCGGTACCCGACCCGCCGGCCCCGACCCGCCATCGGCCCCGCCGCCCCGCTCAGGCCCGCGCCCTCGACGCCCGTCCCTCCGATCCCAGCCCCAGGCCCGCCCCCCGCCCAGCCGACCCTCACCGCCCCACGAGCCCCCCCCACACGGCCACCCTCACCCCGGCCCGCCCCTACCGCGCCCCGCCCCACGCCTCCATCAGACCCCCCATCTATAGGCCACGCCCCACCACCCACAATCGAGCCCCCCTCACCGTGCACCTGCCACGCCTTCTCCCGCCACATCCCCGCCCTTGTCACGGTCCTGTCCCAAATGCTCTCCCATAGTGGTCACATCCACCGCCCCCCAAACCTCATCCCAACCCCCACAGTGACTGCACCCCCCAGTCCGAGTCACTCCACACTCCCAACCCTCGACCCTTCCGGGTACTCCCCACTCTGGTACCCGCACTGTCCCCCCACTCGGGTCTTCCGAACTCGCCCCACTCCTACCCGCATCCCACGCGCGCCCTGTTCCCTACCCCACTGTGGCCATCACCTGATATCGAGCCTGGCAGCCCTGCACCCCGGGCATGCCTTGGAACTCCGGTACAGCCCCCGCCGGTGCCCGCAGCCCTCCCCGCGGCGCTGCCGGCCGGGCTCGGCTGCCCGCGCCAATTACCGGACAATCGGGGCCCTGGGGGCACCGTCCCCCCCTGCCCGCCGACAGGGCTGGGATCTGCCCGGGCCCCGGGGTCCCACTGCCGTCACCGCCCGGGGCGGCCGAGCGCCTCGCCAATTAGGTTAATAGGGTTGGCACCGGCACCGGGAGTGGGGGTACGGTGCGGCCGGGGGCGAACACCACTCCGGCCTCAAGTACCCGCGTGGGCGCCGGTTGCGGTCAGCAGAGCGATTGGACCCTCCCGTGTCACTGGTGGGGGGACCCGTGCGGGGACACGGGGACGGGGCGGGGACACCACAGGGCTCCCCTGTGTACCGTGGTGCCGTGTCCCCCCACTCGGCCCCGCCGTCTCCCGTGGGGCGGAGGCGCAGCGTGCCCCCGCGGCCGAGGTGGGAGCCCGCGGGGCCGGGGCTTTCATCTGCGGCGGGCCTGTCGCCGTGCCAGCCGCGGGCAGCCCGCGCCTTTGATGTGCCACTGAAGCAGCATTGTCCGCGCCCCGCTGGCACCATCGCGGCCGGGGGACCGGGGGGAGCGCGGGCACGGAGCCTCTCCTGCCCTCAATGGGGACACGCACCCCACGGACTGGAAATGGGGATGGGGACACGTGCACATGCTGCACTTAATGGGGACGGAGAGCGGGGCGTGGGCACCCACTACGGAGTACAGAGATTTGAGCACGGGCACCCCCTGCTCCCCAGACATGAGGACACGGACACTCCCTGCCCCTAGCAAGGACAGAGGTCTGGACACGGGAGCCCATCTCTTCCCCCTAGCAAAGATGGACACCCCACAAATGGACATGGGACCCAGAAACCCCATTACCTTTTACAGGGATAGAGGTGGGGCACGGGCATCTGCTGCACCCCGAAGAGGTGATGGAGATGCAGCTGCACTCTTTCACCAAAGGAGCTGAGGCTAGGCTTGTGGGCCCAGGAGAGTGGCAATGGGGTCCCAAAATGTGTTACCAATGACCAGCCGAGCAGCAAGAACTGAGCAGACTGTCCAGTTGGGCTGCTGAGTGTAGCCCCCTGGACTGGGGCCAAAGCTGTCCCCAGCCCGGACCCGCTGCTGAAGAAGAGAACAAGCAAGGACAGCCAGTGACACGGTCACATCTGCCCCTCGCCCGGGCACATCCTCCTTCCTGCACCCCAGGCAGGACAAGGGTACTGCTGCAGGGGGCATCGGAGGGGTATCCCCGGGGCTGCTCAGCACGGGGGTGCAATGCCCTTGCGCGGGGCGACCCGTTCAGCCAGGGTTGGGCTGGCACAGAGAGCGGGGACCCCCCCGCCCCGGACACCCCCGCCTTCCCTCCCCCGCCTTGTCCGCTCGGCCGCTCCCGGCCCGCTGCCCGCCTTTGAAACCGCCGGCGGGGCTCCCACGCCCAGCCCGGGCCCCCCGCGCTCGCAGCCGCCGGTGCGTTCCCACCCGCCCGGGGCCCGCAGGAGGGAGGGTGGCGCGGCCGGGGCTTGGCGTGAAAATGATCAAGGGCCGCGGGCAGCGCCGGAGCGCAGCGCCCGTCTGATGCTGCCCGCCCGGAGGCCTCGTCGAACAAAGGCGGCATTGAGGCCCCGGCTGCGCCCCCCCCCGCGCCCCCCGCCCCGAGCTGGCATCTTGGCGCGACATTAATGAACTCGCCTGTTTGTGCTCCCCCGGCCCCTCTCTCCTCCCACCGCCCGGGGGACACCGTATATATCCATCCCTCCTTGCCTGCCTCGGGTATTTCGGGGGTTCCCCCCGCCTGCCCCCCTTTGCCCGACCGGGGATGGAGCAAAGAGGGAAGAGGACACGGGATGCTCTTCTCGGGTCCGGCTGGTCCCCTCCGTGCTTTTGCTGCCGCTGCTGCAGCTGGTGGGGGAGCTCCCCTGGGCCAGAGGCTGTACCCCATGCCGGCCAGCATCCTGCAAGGTCAGTGGGGCACAGGGACGGGGGCGTCTTTGCGGGAGAGTTTGGCTGCAGGTGGGGTAGCTGTAGGAGACGGGACCCTTGGGGTCACTCTCAGGTAGGGTGGCAGCACAAACAGGATGTTCAGGTCCCTGTCAAAACCCCCTAGGACCTGGGGCATGCCTGTACTGCCTGGACTGGGTGTCAAGTGCTGCCAGCAGCACTAGGGGACACAGGATGCAGGGAGATTATGCCCTGTGGCACCAGCACTCCCTCTGGCTCTAGCACCGGTGCCAGTCCCAGGGGACGCTCTGCCAGGGCATGGCCAGCAGGAGGGCGGCTCTGCGTGGGCACAGGGAGGGGCACACGGGGGAATGCACACATAGGGCAGTCACAGGACATGTGGGCACATGCAGGGACATGCAGACACGGGCACATGGACCCTGGTACACAGAAGTGTGCACTCAAAAGTGGGCACAGAGGTACAAGTGGGCACACCTGCCTGGGCTCACACCCTGTCTCCATGTACAACAGGTACATAGAGACCTGGGCAAACACCCAGGTGTGCATGTGCCAGCCCCAGCAGGGAGGTGACACTGGTGGCTGTCACTCTAGGCAATGTCAAGGTGTGACAGGCCATGCCCACCATGGCGGTATCAGGCACAGGCACCAGGCCGGCCGGGGGCACCCCATGGCTGTGGTGGGGAGCAGCGGTGGGGCTCTGGGGGTCTGAGCACCCTGTGTGTACCCATCAGCTCTGTCAAGCCGGGGACGCTGGTGCTGGAGGCGGCACTGAGGAGCGCATTGCTAGCGCTGGAGAGGGCGCTGTCTGAGCAGCAGCGGCAGCAGGGTGCCTGTGGGCTCTGTGCCCCCTGCCTCTTCCCACCCTGCGCCAACATCACTGGCCACTGCCCACGTGAGTCACGACCTCATTACCTCCAATTCCCCATCCCCAGGACATCATACCTAAATGGAACACAGGATCCCCAGCCAAACGCAGCCCAGGGGACTTATCCAAACACTGTCCCATGCCTAGAAGATCCCACCAAAACCTGCACCCCTGCCTGGAGACTCTACCCAAATATTTATTTGGATGCCTACATCATGCTCTAGAAATTGTATCAAAATGATACCCCAAGATCTTACCCAAACCACACTCATTCTCTACAGACTTAACCTACAGGCTTTTACCAAGAGTGCCCAGACTCCTCAAATATATCCCTAACCTCTAATGACCCTACCCAAGAAGTTCCCATTGTATCTATATCTTACCGAATCTCCTGGAGCCCTATTCAAATCATTGCCTGATCTCTTGTGAACTTTTCAGATATATACCCCAAAAACATATCAAAATACCCAGAAGACCCTACCTAAACATGCTGGCTCCACAGCCTTTCATGCTCCCTTCCCATCCATCCCAAAGCAGAGGCTGGGGTGGCCTGGGCAGTGGAGCACAGGGAGGACACGGTGATGCCCACAGCCCTGCTGTCCTTGCAGTGCCAGCTGTGCCCCCTGCCATGCCCCCCAGCTGCCAGGCCCTGCTGGATGCCCAGGCGCTGCCCGAGCTGCCCCAGCGCAACCGGGCGCTGAGCCAGGCCTGCGCCCCCTACCAGCGCCTGTGCCCCCCTGAGGTGGCCCTGCACACCTGCGCCCCGCTCAGCGCCCAGCTCTGCCGCCACCAGCCTCCAGGAGTGCCGTGAGTGAGCACCCGCATCCCCCGGCTCCTCCCAGAGATGGGAGACCCTACAATAACAAATGGGGTATCCCCAGGACATGCTTGGAAAGGATATGGGGTGTTGGAGTGACAGAGAGTGTTGGGATAGAGTGGGAGGTGGTGGAGGTTGGGCTGCGATAGAGTGATGAGGGATCTCTGGAAGGCTGGGAGATGGATCTGGGAAGGGAACTGGAGATTTAGGGGGTGGAGGCATTTGGGGGATGGAGGCATATGGAGCGATGAGCAAATTGGGCTGGGCTGGGACACCGAGGGGCAATGAACAATCTGCAATGGGAGAAGTGGGAAAGGGGAGACTGGGGACACTGAGTCATGGGGGGTGATAAACATTCCCTGTGGTGGTACAGGGTGTTTGTTAGGGCTCATGGGGGTCTGGGGGCACTGAAAAGAATTGGTGCGATTTGAGGACAGCAGGGCTGTGGTGGTGACATCGGGGGGAGTGTCCCTACATGCCTTGACAGCCTGTCCCTGCAGAGACGGTGGCCGCAGCCCCGAGTACTGACGCAGCAGCGGCGGCGGCAATGCCAGGTGAGACGGGGCGGCCCCGCCGTACCCACGCCACCCCCCCCCACCACGACGGCGGGCGCCCCCGGCCCCCGGCTGCCTGCTGGGCCGGGGGGCAGAGGTTAGCGTCGGCAGCTGCCGGGCTGCGGGGTGCCCCTGGCCCTCCGCCCGCTCGCCTCCGTGAGCACGATGAGGCTTGACAGCGAGCCCGACGCGCCTCATCTCCCGCCACCCCCTCCACCTGCCACGGCCATCCCCGGCCACCCGAGCCCACCTGGGAGATGGGGTGTCCGGCAGCCGGCCTGCAGGACGCCTCCCTCATCCCGACTTTGTCCCGCAGGGAGCTGTGGGCGCCGCGGGGTCCCACAAGCCAACGCCACAGCACCCCGAGGACGGATCATGGGCGGCAGCGTGGCCCCGCGGGGCGCCTGGCCCTGGCTGGTGTCGGTGCGGCTGCACGGGGAGCTGATGTGCGGAGGGGTGCTGGTGGGGCGCTCCTGGGTCTTGACGGCGGCACATTGCTTTGGCGGGTACGGTGGGGGCACGGCGGTGCGGGGGCGACGTCCCTGCAGAGGTGGACACGGAAAAGCACCATCACCCTTGTAACTGGCTGCCCCCACCCCGCCAGGAACCGGAACGAGCTGGCGTGGACTGTGGTGGTGGGCGACCACGAGCTGGGCAAGCCGGGAGCGGGCAAGAGGGCAGTGCCCGTCCGGCGCATCCTGCCTCACCCTAAGGTCGGTGGAGGTGGGCACCACCCCCACCTCCCTGTGCATGCCCCAGGGGCCCCCATTGACCTCCCCACATCTCCTTCCAGTTTAACCCCAAGACGTTTCACGGGGACCTGGCGCTGCTGGAGCTGGCAGTGCCGCTGGCCTCATCACCCACCGTCAGCCCCGTGTGCCTTCCCAACGGCCCCGCGGAGCCCAGCCCCGGCACCCCGTGCTACATCGCGGGCTGGGGATCCCTCTACGAAGGTAAGGGACACCGTGGGGACCCCTCTGTGCCCATTCTGGTGCCCAGCACCAGAGGCAATGCAGGAGGGTGTGAAAGAGAGGAAGATGTCTAGGCACAGGGGACCCTGAAACGGGAGCCTTGCTTGGCAGAGGGACCAGCGGCCGACGTGGTGATGGAGGCGCAGGTGCCCCTGCTCAGCCAGGAGACCTGCCGGGGTGCCCTGGGCAAGGATCTTCTCACCAGTGCCATGTTCTGTGCTGGTTATTTGTCTGGAGGCATCGACTCCTGCCAGGTAACACCGTACCTGAGGGGACTCTCAGCACCCCACTTCAAAAGTCCCTTACACAGTGCTGGGCACGTACCACAGCCCATCGGTACAGCTGGGGTCCCAGCCCAGCCCGATGCATGGGCATTTCCCCTGCAGGGAGACTCAGGGGCCCGCTGGCATGCGAGGACCCCACTTCGCACCACTTTGTCCTCTATGGTATCACCTCGTGGGGTGATGGCTGCGGTGAGCAGGGCAAACCAGGAGTCTACACCCGTGTCACTGCCTTCACGGACTGGCTGAGTCTCCAGATGGACTGTGAGTGCAACTGGCTGCACCGCGGGGGACACGGAGATGCCCAGGGTGTTTTCAGCACTCATGGCAGCTCCGGTTCCCTCACAGCTGCCCCTGGCAGCCGAGAACCGAGCTGCTTCGACCTGCTGGCCTTGGCGCAGCTGCCCCCCGAGCAGCAGTCCCCAGAGCGCGCCCGTCTCTGCGCCTTCTACGCCGGGTCCTGTCGGGCACCTCAGGGCCGGGCCACCTGTGACCGCCTGGCTGAGGAGACCTGCCATGCCAGGATGAGACGATGTGGTGAGCTGGGGATTATGTCAGGGCTAGGGTGTAAGAAGGGACCCCATTTCTGGCATGGGGCCAGGGTCATGTCTCACCCTCTATGCCCACAGAGCTGCACTCCTATGCTCAGACCTTGGTGGATCTCCTGCGCCAGGCTGGGGACTTCATCCGAAACCAGTTTGATTTCTCCTTCCTCACCCACACTCTGCCCCAGCTCCTGGGCAAGATCTATGGGCACTTCTTCCCTCCCCGTGTCCGCAGGGATGTCCCAGGTACCCTCCCAGGCTGGACTACCCCATGCCCATTTCGGTCCCCTGAGTCTCCCCTGTGCTGGTGGAGCACCCTGCCCTGGCTTCCCAGCAGGGCTCCTCTATCTCTTGTCCTGTTCTTTTCTTGTCCCCACAGGCCTGGCTGTGGCAGGGGGCCAATCAAGCCCCACAGCAGTGGAACCCCAGAGACCCCTCAGCAGGTGAAGCATGGTGGGCCACAGCATGAGGGGCTAAAGAGGCTGGGGAGGTGGTTGAGGTAGTGGTGGGCAGTGACTTGCCATTTTGGGGACAGCATGAAGCATTGGGATCCTGCTCCTGCTGCAACCAGGGCACCCCCCAGGGTGCCCAGGAGGGGTGCAGAAGGAGGCACTGCCCACCCAGGCTGAGCTCACCCCATTGTGCTTCCAGGTGGGGGGGCAGGCGGCTGCCTCCCTTTGCAGAGCTTTTTGGAGTAGTGGGCCCCCAGTTGCAGGACTGGGTGGAGGCTCTGAGGACCATGGCAGGGGGCAGCTACCTGGTGACAACACAGGACAGGGAGCAGCTCCCTGGAGAGATGCAGCTCTTCCTGCAGGTATGTGGGGAGAGACAGGCTGGGGGATCCCCTGTCCTCTTCTGACTGGGCCACCAGGGACCAAACACCTCCAGTTCCCCTTTGTCCCCTCCTGACATCCCTTGGGTCCATTGTCCTCTGTGCAGCTACAGAAGTGGCATCTCTCACTTTGCCACCATGGAAGCACCCTCCCCTCACACTCCCCAGCTGAAGCCAGTGCTCCCAAGTCCAGCCACTGTGGAGCCAGCCATTGGTCTGACCCTGCAGCTTAGGATCTGACCCCACACAGCCACAAAGCAGGTGCATCTCACCAATGCCCTGCCTGACACCAACACACCCATGCCCTGCACTCTGCCACCATGCAATAGGCTGTGCCCAAAGGTGCCCTGTGGGTGCCCAATTACCCATCCTGTCCCCTTCTTCCCTTTGTCAGGGTGAAGATGTGGTTGAGGAGATGATGGCACAGGGACGAGCCTTCCTCACCCAGCTGCGGGCAGAGTTGGACCTTGGCACCACTCTGGAAGCCACAGAGCCACGATGGGCATCTGGAGAGCTGGCAGGGACCTCTGTACCAAGCCATGAACCCCGTGAGCCTGGAGGGACTGGGGGCAATGGGGCAGCAGGATGTCCATCCACAGGCCAGCTCCGTGTTTGGGCAGTGTCCACTGGGTTTTACACCTCTCTCGGTGGCAGGGTCTGCACTGAGGGAGAAACGTGAACTGGTGCCCACGGAGCTGCCCAAGGTGGAGGAGGAAGAGGAGGAGGAGGAGGGAGACATGGACAGAGGTAAGCTCCCACAGATCTTATGCTAGGTATCACCATGGGGATGGTGACAAGCCCAGCCTTGCACCCCTGTCTCAGTCTTTTGCTATATTCCCCCTCCTCTGCCCATGCTCCCCTGGTGTCCTCAGAGCAAGGGTGCTCCTCCCTGTGGTGGGCAGCAGCATGGTGTCCCCACGACTGATACCTGATATCCCCACGACTGATACCTGATGTGTCTCCTCCCTGTCCCAGGGGTTGCAGCCTGCCCTGGCCTCAACGAGTCGGCAGTGCGGGTGGGCGCGGTGCGGGACCTGCACGCCTGGGTGCTGCGGGTGCCTGAGGCAGACCTGGCCATGACCTTCCAAGAGGTGAGTGCCCCATGCAGCCCCTCCGAGCCACACACCCTGGCAGCCAGGCAGTGCCATCCCCCAGCCTGCTACTGTCCCACTCTGCCCATGGCTCCCCTGGGACTCATGGTGCTGTTGTCTCCCCACAGATCCTGGTGGACTTGGGCTCCAAAAACACCAAGGGACTGTACCGGGCACAGGTTCGGGCCACTGTAGGGGGCCGCCCCACGGCCTTCACTGGCCTCGTGGGGCTGGAGAGTGACTCACTGGCCCGTAGCATGCCTGGCCTCGTTGCTCTGGCGCTTGAAGCACTGAAAACTTAATGGTGCTCCTGGGGCAGTGTGCCAGCACGGGGAGAGGGCACTGGGGCAGGTGTCTCTTATGTCCTTCAAACACACTTCTCTCCCAGTCTAAGGTTCTTCCACCCCTTCGTCCCCAGTTGTATCTCAATCTCTCTTCCCACCAGCACTTCCTTACTTCCCCAGGGCAATGGGGCCCTGGTGGGTACCTGAAGGATCTCAACCAGGAATCACAGTCCTCCTCTCCCCTGGACCCCCACCTTGGCCAGCCCACCCTCACCCCATGTTCCCCAGAGGTACCTGAGCTGTTATTTATTTGTACAGAGAAGGTTTATTTTTCAATAAAGAAGGGCTCTATTTTCCAGTAGCGGGTGATTGTGAAGTGAGTGCTGTGCCACACAGTGCTGGCAAAGTGGGTGACAGTAGAGGGACTTTCCAGGGAGCTATAATATCCCATTGCATCATCCTTCCTGTCCCCCTTGTACTCTGAAGTGATCCCTCTAGCCTTGGTTCCTGCTGTGCCCATGCTGGCACAGACTCCCCAGCCCCCTCCCTGGGGATCAGACACCCCTCCTGCCCATGCAGCACGCACAGCAGAACACTGATGCTCACCCTGGTGACACCCCTCAGGGACCCACATGAAACCTCCTAATGCAGGGGCTGAGCATGCCCTGGGTCAGTGGTAGGTGGTGGGTGCCAGCCCTGTGCTGGCACAGTGGGTACCCTGGGGACCCTGCTGTGGGGACCCTGCCACTCGAGCAGCATCACTGGGAGTGCTGAGCAGCAGGGAAGGGACGGCTGCTCCCCGTGCCCAGCAGTGCCTGTGCTGGGGTGCACAGGCTGACAGCGGTGGGGCCAGCAAGGCCAGCTGTGCCTGCCCATCTCCCCTTCCTGCACGTGGGGGTGCTGGAAGAGAGGGGCTGGAGCAGCTCTCTGGTGCCGGTACCCTCCCCCCTCTGCACCTGGCACCATCCATCTCCCACTCCCTCCAGCAGCCGGACATCCGCTCAGCCGAGCCAGGCAGGGAAGCGGCCAGGGCCTGGCACGGCGTGAGGGCACCGTGAGCACTGCATGGGGAACCTGCTGCAGCAGCTGGCCCTGCTCGGGGCACTGATGCTGTCGGGTGAGCAGGGTCTGGGTCATGGGGTGCCCTGTTGCTCTCCTGCATGGGGTGCCCTCTCGATGGGGCTGGTGGGGGATGATGGTGGCAGGGTCCAAACTGGGCACCAGGGTCCCCAGGGCTGCATTTTGGGTGTTACCTGGAAGAGTCTGCTCACTGAGTGTCCTTTGTGCTTCTTTCGTGGCTGTGTCACCCTGAGCCCTGTCCCTGCCCGGGTTATGTGCTGTCAGAGCACAGTGTCATTGTATTCATGTGCCCCTGTAAGTGCCTGCCTGTGCTGAATCTATGACCATGTGTCCCTGCACACACTGTGTCCATGTCCAAAAGTCCATGTGTGTTCCATGTGCATAGCCACCTATGTGCATAGTTCCACCATGCCTGCATCCAAATGTCTCATGTCTGTGTCCCTCTCTGTGCTGGGTTTGTATCTGTGTCCCTCTGCGTCCAAGCCCACATCCTTGTCCTGTGACCATGCGTGATCATGAGCTCCCATGTGTCTGTCATTCCTGCATGTCCATGTCTGCTACCCTGTGCAGCACAGACATGCAGTGTCCTGGCCTGTTCCTCTCCCCTCTATTCTTGTATCACCCTGCCCTTGCTGAGCACCCCTAGGGGGTAGCACTGGGCCCAGTAACCCCAGAGCCCCCTGGTTTGCCTGACCCCACACCCCCAGGTGGGCTCTGCGTGAACCACGAGGAGCGGCTCATCCACCACCTGTTCGAGGAGAAGGGCTATGACAAAGAGTTGCGCCCTGTGGTCTCCACTGATGAGGTTGTGGATGTCTACCTGGCCCTCACCCTCTCCAACCTAATCTCACTGGTGAGACCCAGTGGGCAGGGCCCAATGTGGGGTTCCCCCCAGCCATGCCTCACCCCTAGGGCTGGTTGTGTGGCAGGGAATCCTGAGGCTGCTGTTCCAACCCTGGCTGGTGAGGGCTGGGAGTCTTGGGCTGGGGGGACACCCTGGCATCTCACTGCCCCATGTTGCTGTTTGCAGAAAGAGGTGGACGAGACACTCACCACCAATGTATGGCTCGAGCACGTGAGTAGGGACAGAGTAGGCATCAGTTGTGCCACGATGGGGTGGCTCAGCATGGTGAGGGGGTGACCTGAGGATCCTTCCCTCCAGGGCTGGACCGATTACCGCCTGCAGTGGAACAAGTCTGAATTTGGGGGTGTGGAGGTGCTCCGCCTGCCGCCAGACATGCTGTGGCTGCCGGAGATAGTCCTGGAGAACAAGTGAGCTGTGCTTTAATTTCCCCTCCCAATCCTTCTGAACTGTTCCCAGTGCATGTCCAGGACTACCCTGGTCCCTTCCCAGCCATGCCATTACCTTGTCTCCCTCCTGGCACAGCAATGATGGGCTCTTCGAGGTTGCCTACTACTGCAACGTCCTCATCTACGACACGGGCTATGTCTACTGGCTGCCACCCGCCATCTTCCGCAGCACCTGCCTCATCAACGTTGACTTCTTCCCCTTTGACTGGCAGAACTGCTCCCTCAGATTCAGGTGCTGGGTGGCTGGGTCAGGGCAGCAGGGTGGCCATGTCATGCCTGGGTGCCTGCTGCTGCCAGCACCTCCCCTTGCTGTCAAGGTGTAGCAAGGCGGGGGTCTGTAGTGACTTGGTGGCCTAAGCCCATCATGCTGGAGGTCAGGGTGGGTTGGGTGGTGGGTACCCAGCAACCCCTCACTGTCTGTCACCTGGGCTGTGGTCCAGGTCGCTGGCATACAGTGCCCTGGAGATCAACATGCACTTGAAGACAGACAGTGATCCAGACACAGGGAAGTCTTTCCCAGTGGAGTGGATCATCATTGACCCTGAAGGCTTCACAGGTAATGCTGGTGCTCTCTGCCATGTCTTGTGGCAGTGAGACACCCTGTAAAGGGCGGGGGGAACTCTGGAGTTGGGGCAGGGCACACTACCATGGAGAAAGTTCACTACCTGGGGCTTTGGCATCCTGGCACTCATTCCTCCTTGGAATGCTATCCACACCCTGGGGGGAGACTGGTGCTAGTGGACCTGGCAAGGATGGTCATGGCAGGTGCCCCTATGTTGTCTCCTGTGCCCTGGCAGAGAATGGGGAATGGGAAATCATCCACCGCCCAGCCCGCAAGAACATCTATCCTGACATTCCCCTGGACACCAGTGAGCACCAGGACATCACCTTCTATCTCATCATCAAGCGCAAGCCACTCTTCTATGTCATCAACATCGTCATTCCCTGCATCCTCATTGCCTTCATGGTCATCCTCGTCTTCTACCTGCCTGCTGACAGTGAGTGAGCCCTGTGGCATGTGTGCCAGTAATGGGAGTCACATCCATGGGGCACCTCCGTGTCCCACACCTGCACCAGGTCCTGGGGCACAGCAACACCCCAATGGCCAGCATGGGGACATCCTGGAATAGGAGTATCCCCATGTAGAACACCATCACCCAGCCAGCATCCTGGCAGAGGTGCACTTGGGCACAGGATATCCTATGCAGGACCCCATAACAGAGAACCCCTATATGGGGCACTGTATCATGGGACACTGTAAGGGCAGCCCTGGCACTGGGGACTCTGCTAGAGATACCTGGGGAAAGGTTTGCCCTGAGCTCACTTGTTCTCCAGGTGGTGAGAAGATGACCCTGGTAATCTCAGTGCTCCTAGCCCAGTCTGTCTTCCTCCTGCTGATCTCCCAGCGCCTGCCTGCCACTTCCCATGCCATCCCCCTCATCGGCAAGTGAGTCCTGGGCACCACTGAGTACCGTGGGGACATTGTGGAGTCCATTGGTGCCAGAGGGCAGCTCTGCCAGTCCCTGAGGCAATGCCAGCTCCAAGACCATGCTCCCTACCAGGTATCTGCTTTTTATCATGCTCCTGGTGACAGCCGTGGTGATCATCTCTGTTGTGGTCCTCAACTTCCACTTCCGCACCCCCAGCACCCACATCATGTCTGACTGGGTCAGAGAGGTGAGCGGGGTGTGGGTGCTCTGGTGGGTACCAGGGTCACACTGTACCCCACAGAGGGCATGGGGACACCACAGCCCTGGCATTGCACCTGTGCCAGATGGAGTTTTTCGGCAGAAAGTGGGCACAAGGTAGCAACTCACCAGGGAGGTGGCCAAAGTACATGACACTCTCTCTTGTGTTCCAGGTCTTCCTGGAGAGCCTGCCCGGCTGCTGGGCATGACACAGCCGTCCGAGAGCCCGGCGGGCGCCCCGTGCATCCGGCGCTGCAGCTCGGCTGGCTACATCGCCAAGGCGGAGGAATACTTCAGCGTCAAGTCCCGTAGCGAACTCATGTTCGAGAAGCAGTCTGAGCGGCACGGGCTGACCAGCCGCGTCACTCCTGCCCGTGAGCCACAGTCCCTCGGCAGGGACAGAGGAAGGGTGGCGGGGCTGGGCTCTCCAGGGCTCGCAGCCCTTCGGAGCCCATCTCACCGCCCCCTCTCATCCCCAGGTTTGGCGCCGCTGGGCAGGGACTCAGGCGAGGAGCAGCCCTACGAGCACATCAAACCCGTCATTGACAATGCCAACTACATTGTCAAGCACATGAGGGAAGAAAACAGCTACAATGAGGTGGGGCCATGGTCACTGGGAGGACAAGGGGGCTTGCTGTGCCCACTGTGCCCCCACACTGCCTGGCTCTGGGCTCTCTCCACAGGAGATCGACAACTGGAACCGCGTGGCCCGGACTCTGGATCGCCTGTGCTTCTTCCTCATCACCCCCACGCTGGTGGTGGGCACCCTCTGGATCTTCCTCATGGGCATCTACAACCACCCACCACCACTGCCCTTTGCTGGAGACCCCTATGACTACCGGGAGGAGAACAAGCGTTTCATCTAGGGGAGTGTGGGGATCCCATGTGCCAGCCTTTCCCCACCTGACTTTCTTTGGGAAAATAAAGCTGGGTAATTCTTGCCATTGGTCACTGAACTGCTGGCTGCCTTCAGTGTGTCCCACTGGGCACGATGCCCAACCTGAACACTGTGGGTGTCCTGGGGAGGGTGTTGCCCACCCAGGGAATGGCTGTGGTTGGATGTCCTGAGTGTGGTGGACCCCAGCTGTGGCTGGAAGGGGTGATTGTCAGAGGGGATGTGGTGGTACCAGCCCTGCTACCACTGTGCGCTGGGCACTTGGGGTAGGATGGGCTGGGGAGGGAGCTGACCCCCCCCAACATGGGACCACTCCCTGCAGACCCGCTGCAGTTGGCAGAGATGCCACTAGTGCCCACATTTTCCCCCTGTCTCATGATCCCCCAGCCAGACCCACAGTGTCCCCCCAGCACACCCCATCCCACAGAGCAAGGCTGGGGGCTCAGGAAGGTGTCTCCTTCCCTCAGCAGTGGGATGCCAGGGCTCTGGTTTCAGGGGACACAGCTGACATCCCCCCACTGGCAGCAGCCCGGGACAGCTGTCACATCCTCTCCACTGAGAGCCAGGAATCTCACCACACCCCCACACGGCCATTCCCACCTCCCTGTAATCCTACACAGGGGCTGGAAGGGTTTGAACCCGCGGGACAGGAGGCATCACTCCCTAGGCTGATGTGATGGGACTTGCCTGCTGCCCCTTCCCCACCCTATATTCTGGGGCAGCCACTGCCATGGCAGGGACAGATGTGCTGACAGGGGGGCACCCTTTTCCCATAACCTGCAAGGAGATGCATCCCTTTATGGGATACATGGGGAACCCAAGGCACAGAGGTCATCTTGCCCCTTGCCCAAATTCGAACCTCTCCGGCACAAAATGCCAGAGGAGCTTCCCAGCAAACCGGCATCGCCTCTCCAGCGGGGGAAGTGGGTGGTCACGCGTCCCTCGCGGGCCCCCGTGGCTGTTGGGGACAGCTGGCGGTGGCAGGGGACAGCTGTCCCGTCCCGTCCCGTCCCAGCAGGCGCCAGGCCCATAACGCGTCGGCGCAGGCGGCCGAGCGGAGCCGCAGCCCCGGCGCCCCCGACACAGCCATGCGCGGCCACGGCCTCCTCCTCGTCCTCTGCACCCTGGCAGGTAAGATCTGCCCGTCCAGGGAGTAGCCTGGAGGGCACCTGACCACCTTTGCACCTGGGGGTTTGTCACCCCTGGGGGTACAGCGCCAGGCACCGCCCCACCGGGCTGTCCTGCGCTGGCAGCCCACCGCCTCCGCGTCCTGCCCCGGAGAGGTCCCCGGGGGAGCTGGGTGAGGGCAGCACACCCCTTGCCCTGGGCACCGGCGGGACTGTCAGGATCGTGGAGCGGAGCGCACACCCGCAGGAACACACCCCTGGGCATCCCTTTCCCATGCACCCCCCCTGTGCATCCCCCCCTCAACGTATCAAGGGCACCAGAGACCCCCACTGCCTTTCCCCGGGGGGTGTCACATGGCGTGTGCCCTCCCAGGTGTGGGCTGCAGGAACCAGGAGGAGAAGCTGTTCCAGGACCTCATGTCCAACTACAATCAACAACTGCGCCCGGCCCGGGGGGATGAGATCATCGATGTCTCCCTTAAGCTCACCCTCACCAATCTCATCTCCCTGGTGAGAGACCCGCCCCACCCCAAGGGGGACAGAATTTGTCCCCACATGTGGGGCAGAAGGCAGGGCACTAAAGCGATCTCGCTTATTCCTTCCCTACCAGAATGAACGGGAGGAGACCCTCACCACCAACGTCTGGATCGAGATGGTGAGACCCCGCCCTTCTAGGCAGGATCACGCCCAGCTATGTTTGCATATCAGGGTGGCACCCCATGAGGGGCTGGCGCTGTAACCTGCACCCTCTTTTGGTGGGCACCCCCAAATGAGCCCATTTTGTGGGCAGCATAGCACAGGCAACTCACAATCTCCTTCATCTCCTTCTCCTCACCTCTCCTTCTCCCAGCAATGGTCTGATTATCGCCTGAGCTGGGACCCTGAGAAATACGACAATATCCAGCTGCTGCGTGTGCCCTCCACCATGGTCTGGCTGCCGGATATCGTCCTGGAGAACAAGTAGGTAACAGGGCAATGGGACATATCCCGACACAGGGCTGGCAGCTGCCCGCTGGGCATAGTTTGGGGCTGAGCCCATCCTTTCCCCCCCCCCCAGCATCGACGGGACATTCGAAATCACCCTCTACACCAACGTGCTGGTGTCCCCTGACGGCAGCATCTACTGGCTGCCCCCTGCCATCTACCGCAGCGTCTGTGTCATCCACGTCACCTACTTCCCCTTTGACTGGCAGAACTGCACCATGGTCTTCCAGTGAGCATGGGCACTATGGCAACTCCTCCTGGGACATAGGGATTAGTGTGGAATGCCCACCTTTGCCCTGGGCAGATAAGTGCCACTTGCCTATCCCCTGCCACTTGGCAGGAGGCACTGTGGACAAGCCAAGCACCCCAAAGCAGAGCTGGAGGTGGCCAGCATGACCTGGTGCCACACTGGCACCCTTTGACAATTCAGCTTGCTGCATGCCAGCCTGTGCCACCACCTCATCCCTGCCTAGGTCCCAGACATACAGTGCCAATGAAATCAATCTGCTGCTGACAGTGGAGGATGGCCAGACTGTGGAGTGGATCTTCATTGACCCCGAGGCTTTCACAGGTAACACTGCAGCCACAGCCACAGCACAAGAGTGTCCCACCACAGGGGACATCCAGCAGGTCTGCTGCTACATTGGTGGCTGCCAAAAGCAGGGCTGCAGGGACTATTAGCAGCTCCCACCATTACATGGGCACTTAAGTTATTAGTGGAAGCAGGAGTGTGGGAGAGATTTGTTTTTCTAACCCCCCCAGCTCAGGGCTCTTGCAGGCTGGCAGCTGCTGCCGGAGAGCACCGCTCCTGCAAGCTTGATTGATGCTGGGAACGTAGCTGTCATGGCCAAACAATGACATTTTCCATCACATTTTAATTGCATATTGAAGGAACAAAATGCTTTTCGGGCAGCGAGATTTATTTTTTCATTACCGGCCTGAGTTGCGATCTTGACTGGGAAAAAATCTATTGCTCCTGTAGAGAACAGTGCGCTGTCACCCAGTGTCATGCTTGGCTTCCCTCTGTGGCACTGTGGAAATGGGGAGATGGGGGACCACAGCCCCACAGCTGTAGTCCTGGGAGCCCCAAGGGGTTAAAGGTGCCCTATATGTGCCCAGCTGCCCCATCCAACTGTTTTTGGGGGTATTTTTCCCAGGCACCATGGCACATTCCACAGTGCTCATCTTCTTCACGAGTGGCTCTAGCCCTGTGCACAGCCTGGGTGCCCTGTGGGGCCCATGCCAATCACCAGTGCTCCCCTTCCTCCCTGGACTGGGGGGCTGGAGGCCCAGTGCCCCCATGGGGACGGTGGGACTCACCTGTCACCATCACAATGCAGAGAATGGCGAATGGGCCATCAAGCACCGCCCTGCTCGGAAGATCATCAACTCGGAGCACTTCACCCCAGACGACATCCAGTACCAGCAGGTCGTCTTCTACCTCATCATCCAGCGCAAGCCACTCTTCTACATCATCAACATCATCGTGCCCTGTGTCCTCATCTCTGCCATGGCTGTGCTCGTCTACTTCCTGCCTGCCAAAGGTACACTGGACCGTGCCCACTGCGGGCATGGGGATGTGCAAGGGGACAGAAACATTCCAGGAAGAGATCCTCATCCCCTTGTGCTTGTGACCATCTGTATCATCTCTCACCCACTCCTGTAGTATTTGGATTGGGGGGAGTGTGTACATTTCTAGGTATCCCATAGTTAATGCCTCAAGACAGGACTTGTCTAACTCAGCTTTTGGGTGGAGGTTTTTTGCCTTATGAGGGCAATGCCCACAGCATTGCCCTGTGCCAAACCATGCCTTTGCCCCTCCTTGGCAGCTGGTGGGCAGAAATGCACCGTCTCCATCAATGTTCTCCTGGCCCAGACTGTCTTCCTCTTCCTCATTGCCCAGAAGGTGCCTGAGACCTCCCAGGCTGTGCCTCTCATCGGGAAGTAAGTGACACATTGGGATAGGGGTGCCAGCCCTCTTGTCACACTGTGCCAGCAGGGTCTCAGGTGCTGTGGAGTCGCCAGTGCCCAGGGACAGGACCCTGGTGCAGAAATAGCCCTCAGCCCAGATGGGGCTGACACAGGGCTACCACTCGCCCATGTTTCACTGCCAGTCACCAGCTTCCAGCCCAGAAGGGCACAGAGAAGGACCTTGTGACCCAGCAGCCCTACTGAGACTCTGTGCTCCCTCCTCAGATACCTGACCTTCCTCATGGTGGTGACAGTGGTGATTGTGGTGAATGCTGTCATTGTCCTCAACGTCTCCCTGAGAACACCCAACACTCACTCCATGTCCCAGAGAGTGCGCCAGGTATCTGCCATCATCCCTCTACCCTTTGTACAAGGGGAATGGGATGGGTATTTGGGGAACAAGGCCATGTCCCTTGCAGAGTAAGGTGGCAGGCATGCCTTCATCTGAGTGCAAGTCGTGGCACAAAGAGAAGGCCCCAGATGTCCCCAATGGACCACACTGTGCCACCAAGCCACTCCCAATGCTGGGGAGCAGCAGGTGCCAACATCCCACCATGCTCCAAGCAATTCCAGGGAAACCAGTCACACCCATTGGGTGCTCTGGGTAGTGTGAGGGGGACAGATCCCCACAAGTGACACTCTGCCCAGGTATTCCTGCACCTCCTGCCCCGCTACCTGGGTATGGCCATGCCAGAGGAGACCCCAGGGCCTCCGCAAGCCATCCGCAGACGCAGCTCCCTGGGACTTATGGTGAAAGCTGACGAGTACATGCTCTGGAAAGCCAGGACTGAGCTGCTCTTTGAGAAGCAGAAGGAAAGAGATGGGCTGATGAAAACTGTGCTGGAGAAGATTGGTGAGTGACCCCAGGGGGTTGGCACCTCCCTGTGAAGCTGGGCTTTGTGCTGGTGGCTGAGCGCTTGCTGGTGCCCATTGTGCTGGCTCTGCTGCTCATAGAACGAGGTCTGGAGAGTGGCAGTACCCAGGACTTCTGCCAGAGCCTGGAGGAGGCAGGTCCTGAGATCCGCGCCTGCGTGGATGCCTGCAACTACATTGCCAATGCCACGCGGGAGCAGAATGACTTCAGCAGTGTGAGTCAGGGCTGGGGGGAGAGGGATCTGTGTGGGGGGCAGGGGGCACAGCCCTCACCCTTCTTGTGCCACTGGCAGGAGAGCGAAGAGTGGATTATGGTGGGACAGGTGATTGACCGTGTCTGCTTCTTCATCATGGCCTCTCTCTTTGTGTGTGGCACCGTTGGAATCTTCCTCGTGGCTCACTTCAACCAGGCACCTGCCCTGCCCTTCCCTGGGGACCCCAAGCAGTATCTGCCACAGTGATGCTCACAGGTGCCCACCAGCCAAGTGGTGGAGATGGGGGAAGGAGGAACATGGGGTGGTCATGCAGTGCTGAATGTGGAAATAAAGCCTCCAGGTCTTGCAAGCCTCCATGGCATCCCTGCTCCATGCCCACCTGCCTCAGGGGCTGGATGTGCACCCCACGCAGGCTGGCCACACACCTCTAAGCTGCACAGTCCTGTGAGATGAGACACGGGGAAACTGGAGCAGTCAGACATGTAACGGGTTGTGCAGCAATGCTGGCAGCAAGAGCCACATCACCCCACTGCAAATTTACAAATTCAAGCCCAGGACAAACGGGAATACTGTCATCCCTGTCATGGCAGTGGGGCAGGAATCACAGCTACAGCCGCCTATTCTGGGGTATCAACGGAGCCCATGGATGGGATTGGTGGCAGCTCATTCTTCCCTCCATTTATGCCCCGACTGTGGGTCTTGGGGACAGCTGAAGTGCTGTCCTTGTTCCCTAGCAAGCAGCTTGAGGTGGAAAGACTGGGCCACCAGGCACCCAAACACCCTCAGGGATGTGTGCCCTGTGGCATTCATCCTGCTGGGAGCATCAGCACAACTCCATCCCCCACCAGCTTTCCTTGCCCTATGGGATCATCCCTGTCAAACACAGTCCCTTCCCCCATCCCAGCAACGCTGCATCCCCGTGCCCCTCAGTGACCTCTGGGGCCCCTGGCTTTGTCCCTGCTGGCAGGGGAGATGAGAGGTCAGCCCGGGACTGGTGGCAAGCAGCATCTGCTCCCCTGTGATCCAGCTCTTGCCACCTGCGCCTGGCTCCAGGACGTGCATCAGCCTCACAGTCCCAGCACCGGCTGCCTCTGCTGCTGCTGGGAGAAAACCAGTTGGTTACTGCCCACAGCTGCCCTGGCACTCCCTGGCAGAGGTGAGGGCACTGTGGGCACAGGTGGAGGAGGGAGGAAAACGCATCACTTCTTGGATGTCTGCAGCCTGGTCATGGCCTGGAACCACTTGGGGCTGTGCCAGCCTGCCCCTGCTTTCTGCAAGATGCCTTTTCCTGCCCTATTCCTACAAGATCCATAGTGCCCACAGCATCAATGCCAGGTGAATACAGAGCTCCCAGCTGGCACCCTGAAGGAGGTGGGGATGGTGCTCACCACTGCAGGCAGGGGTGCTCACAGAACCTTACCTGGATCCTGCTCCCTGCCTGGGTCACCTCCCATGACCATGACCCAGGGGAGGTGACGAGGTCTTGGAGCACTGTACTCCTGGCCACAGTCTTGCTGGTAAGTGATGGCACTGCACAGTACTCCTGTCCTTCCACAGCCACGTCCTCTCAGTGGCTGAAGGGACAGACCCTCCTGGCCCATGTCCCTAACCCTGTAAGAGTCAGGAGCTGCCTTAAGCTGACCAACCCAGAGAATGAGGTGTGTCCACAAGCCTCAGGCTCTCTGTCCCCAAGAAGATGCATAATTAATGAGCTCTGGTCTGTCTTTGTCTGGCCATTTCTCATTAATTACTGGGTCCCTATTGCCCTGCTGCCAGTCTCCAAGGCAGGGTACTGTCACCTACTTCTTACCACACCAGGGATGCTGCTTCTTCCAGTGAGCTCAGGCTCCAGCATGTCCATACAGCACAAGTGGAAATGGATGAGCTCTTCTAGTCTGCCAGTCTTGCAGGATCTGGCAGAGGAACACCTTGCAGATCACCCTCTGAGGTTAAGGAGGGAGTGCAGTGAGAGGAAAATGTTCCTCAGCCCCATATGCCTACATTCCACCAAGAAGCACTAAGACAAGGCAACGTTATCCTCCAACTGTTCCCCTCCACAGAGAGAACTCCTTTCTCTCTGTGGGCTGGGAAGAGCCATCAGCCCCATCAGACTAGCTGTAGCCAGAGACACCCAGGGCCCCTGAGCTCACCACAGCTCAGCATCCTGTTGGGAAAGAAGAACTCAAGGGAATATCTTCTTTGGGCTCCAGGCTGAAAAGCTTTTCCAGTTTCCCTAAAGCCACTTTGCAGAGATTTAAAGTTCAAGGGTGCTCAAAGCCTTTGGGATAAGGAAAGCAGGAAAGATATTGACTCACCGCAAATTTTGGACTCCCATGACTAGAGGCTTCCTTCCTGAATGAAGAGGATCTGAAACCTCTTTCTAGAGCACAACAGAAGCTCCTTCCCTTCCCAAACAACCTCATGCCTGTTTTTTTACCATTCTCATTAGCAGCACACAGCGGACCACAAACCAAAAGTCCAGCTCACAAACCAGTCTGGCTCCATCCCCCTCCAGGCTATAAGAAGGCACCTGGTGCTTGGCACTGATCAACCACTGCCTTTCTCCCGACCTCAGGAAAAGCAGCCTTAAAGAGGACAAACTCCACACCCAGCCAGCTCACTCTCGTCAAGGCTGAGCAAGAGGAACCTCTGCTGAGTTCCTCTAAATTTCAACCACGGGGGCAGTGGGAGGAGAGGAACAGCCTCCCTGGGAAGGGCTCTTCCACAGCTCACTCACAAAGCATATTTGAGGGTGAGCACAGCAGGACCACAGCATTTTCAGATTTAATAGCAAGCCTGCACTCTTCAGCACCAGCTTAGACAAGGGGCAGCAAAAGCAAGAAGTGGGTGAGTACATAAAATAACAGAGGTGGACATGAAGCACAGCTGGGCACAAAACAGGACTAAAGCCCCAAGTGATGTCATCTGCAAAAAGCTAAATGTGCTGTGAATAAAAGGAACCTGCAGCTAATATTTCAGCCCTGCCTTGTAAGGCTATTCTTGCTTAGATTGCCAAAATGTAATTACAACTAAATCCCCCCTAACAAATACTGGAGACCAGCAGGGGAGAGTTGTATTTAAAAGGAATCTTAAGTAGCAGCTGTAGTAGTACCTGCTCACAGCAGGGAAAACAAACTGTCTGGAAAAGAGCATTTGGTTGAGAGCTGGTGACAAGTGCTGAAAGGAGGAATAGGACCATGGGTCTCAAGAAATACAGAGAAGGATGTCACTACAGCTTGGGGAAGAGCCCTGCTCCCTGCCCAGCCAGTTAACTGCCTGACCAGGGGGAGCATTTAGTCATTGCTTTCAGCGCAACGAATGTCTCTAAAGACACCCTAGAACTGGAACTCTCAACGAAGAAAACAAACCCTTCAGAAGACTGAATATTTTAAACTGTTTTCTCTGCCAGTCCTGGCTGCTTTCAGTCTAGACTTCAAAAGTAAGACAAGGAATTTGCAATTGGAGTCATGAGGCTGAAGGTCTCCCAGGCCCCAGGGCTGGTAATTGTCCCAGACACGGGCTGCTGGTTCTGCAGTCACACGCAGATCAGTCCAAGCAGCCCCTTCTCCTGGGGGACTGCACAGAGCACATGGGGCAGGAGATGTGCCCATCACTGGCCACAGCTTCCCCTCCTGGGCCCATGGCAAAGGCTACATTAAAAATGAAAGCAATTGTGCGATTCCCCAAGGAAAAGGAGAAAAGGCTGGAGCTGTTAATGAGTACAATTAGTGTTGTAGTCAAGCAGAATCAGAGGAAATAATTAGCTCCTATTGTTTCCGTGGCATCCAAATTGCAGCCATGCTGTCTTTCCAGGCAACAACCCATCATTTGAGGCTCACCCTGGAGGACAGGGGGTCATTCCCAGCCCCTCTTTTGGTCACAGCTGTCACGCAGCTATGAGCAGCAGGCTGGGCCATTGCCCTCTTCTGCTACACCCACTGGGGGCCCAGTTTCCCAGGTGGTGAGAGACTTGCAAACCCCAGTGCACACCAGAAGCAGGCTTGGCTGTGAATTCAGCCAGTGCTGGTGGCTCTCCACTGAGACAGAGTGAAGGTAACTGACACCAAACATCTCTTTGTCTTGGTTTAAGGGAAGCTCACATGCCTCTCCATAAGGAATAGGGGTGGGAACAAGACATGCTAACCTAGGAGTATAAAGAACAGGCAAAGACAAAGCAAGCAGCTTAGAGAAACACCACCCCACTGAATTTCAGAGAGAGCCAAAAAATGAGAGACTGAAAGAAACAAAGAGACCCAATAATTTATTGGCAGAACTGAAAAGGGGCATTTGAAAACCACAGGGCTGACTCTCAACTGGGATGCTCCTCCCAGCTGCAGAGAGATTTATAATACTGGTATCCCTCAGCAAAAGGCTCTGATGTTGAGGCAGAATCCCAGAGATCCTGCGTGCCATGTAGAGAAAGACAGGAAAGTGCTGCAAGATGCGGCCCCAAGGGCCTGCTGCTAATTGAAAGGCTGCCTCCCGCCCCACTGCTAAAAAAAAGTTTGTGTAAGACAAAATCGGCCTCTATTGTCACCGCTGCTGGAGGGCTTCAGATGGATCCTTCCCCCAGGGAGGAGTGCGAGAGTGGCCCATGAGTCCCTTCAGAGGTTGGAGGGCACTCTCAGTGCTTTCAACACAGAGAGAGGAGCTTAGTGCCAACTCTTGTTCTCACAATGTGATTTTTGTGTTTCGAAAGCTTGAATTATCCCTGGAAAACAGAGGGAAAAAAAAAAGTGGTTAACAATGTGCATTCCTTCAGATCATAGCACCTCCCCCATTCTCCCCACCACAGCTACCAGTGTTGCCATCCCAGTACATCACTAAAAATCAATGCCTGTTAAATCTCCCATGCAGATCTTCCTAACTGCAGACTTCTCACACAAGTCAGCTGCCACTCCAGAACACTTGAAACAGAAGGAGATCCTGGTTCTTCCCCATTCAAAGAGAAGAAAAAATTGTCATCTCCTGTGAGCAAAGCACATGATAGAATGTGGAAACCTCCCTGATGGATTCTGGTGTTTAAACAATTTGCAAGGTCTCTTCCTTACCAAACATTTATCTTGGGGATTCTATTTGGAGCACAAATATACTATCAGACCAAACTCCCCCTGCCTCTGTCCCTTGTATTTAGTCATTCTGTCAACAAGTTTATCTCTCTGATCTCTCCTACCTTAAAAGAGTATCTAATCTGAAAAGGGTGTTTCCCTCAAGTTTAAATAGAAGAGCAGCTTTTACTCACTCATGAATACAGCCATACACCTCAGGGGCTATTGACCAAGGAAGGAGTGCTGGTTTACAGCCTCCCTCAGTACAGTCTCATGGCACCGCAGCGATTGAACATGGGGCAGGTTACAGAAATCTGTTACTGCTTACTGTCAGCCTGTGAGCAGCAGCAACAGGCAAAGTGCATTTCCACATTAACAGGTGGTGTGTTGGAAACACAGGAGATTACAATTACTTTGAGAGGATAGGTTTGGCAGCTCTTCCCATAAACAGGACAGGGCTATAAGTTGTCCAAGCCAAAACACTAAGGGATGCCCCAGGACATACCACACCAAATGGTTGAAGAGCAAAGGCAGCAACTTCAGCAGCAAGGTGCTGTGCAGGACTGTGAAATTCCACTCAAACCCTTAAGCTATCATTGTGTGCTGCCAGGAGCTATATGGCAGCTGTACCAGCAAAGGCTGAACACCTCCAGGAGGTGGGCTGGAGAACTACAAGAGCAGAAGGGAGTAAAAACCACTTTTTAGAGTTAAAAAATTTACTCTGCTATGACATGACAGCAAAAACCATGCTGGAGGCCATCTGCAGAAGACTGGGGTTCACCTTTGCACTTGCCAGAAGAACAGGCTAGGCTGCCATTTGGGAATGTGACTCAGGATCCATTAACTGGATTCTGGTTAATTTGCAACAATGCTTTGGCTTTTTATCCCATACTGGACTTTCATCTGTGCCATCTACCTCAGGAGGACAGCACACTTTAAGCAGCTCTTTAGTGGACAGAAATTCCCTACATTTTCCCTCCTTTTGCCTTTATCAGGGTGCCCCAGGCCCTCTGCTCATCCCTGCTCAGCACAGGCCACCCAATACAGCTGAGAGCTAGATGAACTCTGACACTGTTTTCCTGTACCCTTGGCACATTCGCTGCCTTCAGAGCCTGGTATGCCATGAAGTGAGCTGGCTTCCTGTTCCGGAAGGACATGTCAATGTCACCTAACAACAACAACACTGCCAAGTGCCTGGGCAGTATTTTGTAAACACTGATCCTCACAGAAAGTCTTAACCTGTGAGGAGAGAGAGGTATTATTTTCACCCATGACTTCAGAGAAAGGTATGAGAACACTGCTTGCCCAATGCTGTTGACGGGGGTTTTGGGATCCCCAGCAGCTCCTCAGAGCTCAGCTGTGTTGGAGCAGCTACATTCCACTGCCCAGTTATGGGAACTGGGCAATGTAAATGCTTCCGTCCAGTAGATTCCTCTGCTCTGGCACTCAGTAATCCAGTGATCCCACTTGGCTACAATCAACCCAAATCTCATGGCCAGGCCTCTTATTGGCCCTTCTTAAGGGCCTGCTATCAGGCAAGTGGGCACTGCAGGAAAAAACAATCTGAGCTGTGAGGCTCCAGCAGCCCTTGGCTGTCTTCTCTGCACATCTTGGCTGACACAACCAGCAGTAGAGGGTGGCTGTCTCATTGTCCACAACATTATTATTTTTACCTACAGTAGCTACTGGGTGTCCTTCCTGAACACGCTTTTAATGACCAATTAATTTATTCTGTTTCAGCCCACTGTTAAAGAGCTGTGTGTCAGGCCCCAGGTGCCTCTCAGTGTCCATCACCTGCATGTGCTTAGGATTCATTTACCACTCAACACCTGCTTACAGTCAACCCTAGGCAACACACCCAAGCTGAAGACATACCTCTCAGCCTCCTGGGACCAAGTCTGGGATATAAGTGCCTCATACAGAGGAAAGACACATTAGCAAAATAGAACACAGCACCTCAAGAGAAAATGCTGGTGTCTGGTCAAAAAAAAAATTAAAAAACAATTTTGACCTTTGGAAAAGAATAAATAACAGAATGGGCCCACCATCAGGCCCATAAGGTAAAAGAACATGCCAGCCCAGGGGAAGAAGGTTGGAAGCTGAGAGGTGTGCCATGAAGTCACATAGGAAGAAAGATGAGGCCCTACCCTGGGTGTGACAGAGGGAGGGGGAGCGTTCGATCAGCGGCCACTGCTGTTCACCAGGCCATGAAACTCCTCCCAGGCCCTGGCAAGCCAGAGGGAAAAAAAAAATGAAATAAAACCCAAAAAAATAGCTTCAGATCAAAGGCTTCTTAACTTTTAACGAGAGCAGAAACATTCAATGACGTTTAAAAGGCACTTGTCTTCAGAGAGCAAGGCAATATTCTCTGATAGCCCTAGTGGATAGAAGCATTCTTAAAATCCAGCCAAACATCTGACAGCACAAGGCAGCTTTAGCGTTCTGCACAGACATGAAGCGTTCCCACTGGCTGCTGGTGATAAAGCCACATTAATACCCAGAGACAGGTATGACCTTCCTAGTCACAAATGGAATATCCATTTCCTATTGCTCATAAAATAGCCCATGTTACGTCTTTCTGGAGGATTATCGCATTCCTTGGCTGGTTAAACTCAGCCAGTTACTGGCCTCATGCTATGCCACATACTGCATATGCAGGTAATCCCCCCAAAAGGGGGTTCTTTTAATGCCACACAGCTTAGTTCTTACGAAATTCTTTGATCAGGCAGTAGAATCCAATTGTTATTAGGAAGTCTCATTTCCTATTGTGAACCTGCATTGTTAATGACGACCCAGTAAAAACATCACAACTATTTGAAATGAAAATGTTTTTAGGTAAGTTAGAGGGACAGGCCCAACACTGCATTCCCTGGTGGAGAACGTTACTGACGGATGAAGGCAACAGACTGAAAAATTGCTGTCAGTTTTATGAAGGCAGCATACTGAAAACCCTCTCAGGGAAAACATGCTGAGGTTAATGTGAGCATGACTATTATCTTCTGGGATCAGAGACATCAAAGAGCCTCATAGTTCTTCATGCCCAGCAAAACAGTACTGGTGCCTACAGCCCATGCCAAGCCACAGAGTCCCATGGAGCTGGAGAGAACCCAGGTCAATCATAAACTCAGACCACCCTCTAGATTTTTTTGCTGGTATTTCTCAGCTACTTCTCATTTTGTTTTGTGCATTGCCGCATCAGGCCACTGCAACACAACAGGAGAGTCTAGAAATGGAAACCCTGTGTTAGTCAGCACCTGTGCCAAAACCAGACCACCAACCTGGCTCTTATCTGAGCCTCCAAGTCAAGCTCCCAAATAGCATTTGCAAAAGCAGCCCAGATGTCACATGCTCTTTCCCAGCAAGTCATAGCCCAAAGAAACACTGAGACCTTGGAGTTCAACAGCCTCTCTCCAGAAGAAAGTTAGGGAGAAGAGAAATTCTGAATCTGAAGCCCTTTTAGTTGTTGGCAATCTTTGTAGATTTCCAGACTTGTCAAGAAGTCTCCACCTTCATGTCTTCCCTACAACCTTCCTTGTATCTCTACCACATTCCCATTACCAACAATCACATTTCTCTTTCCTCTCCCATAGTTCTCCCAAACTTGTAACTTCCTAGCAGAAGGAACACAAGAGCAGATTACTTGTCAACATAATTGATAATTTATTATCCCTTTCACACTAAGGAGTTCCTTGTTCTAACATCCCAATAACATCATGCACAGTCCTTCATCTCTGTCCTCACAGACAGAGAGAAAAAGCTCTTCCAGCCAAGAATTTTTAATTCAAGACCCTCATATATATTATAGTACTAATGACTCCAACTATCTGCTGACTTGACTGAAAAAATCCACCAGGATGTGTCTGCCCTAATGTACCTAAACTCTGCTAGGAGAGCAAACTGCTCTCATTCCATACTGAACAAGGCTGCCAGTTAATTTCATCTGGCAGAATCTTTATGACCTGTGACATGCCAAAGGCACAGTGCCAGAGAGTCTAAGAGGTTATTTTTATGTATAGACATTTTTAGTACCTTATTGCAATACTGTCTGCACAGCCATCAGATACTCAGTGAATTGATCCCCAACACTTAGATTATTCCCATTGAACAGATGGGAAATGGAAACGTTAGCAGGCTAAGTAAAGCCAGCCAGAGCTGTTCTTCCACACTCATTCCTGACCCACAACTGGTAAAACTTCCCACCTTCTTCCCTACTGCCCAGGGTCAGGATCCAGATGGGGCTCCCTTTAGCCCCAGCAATTAAGTTGGAGGGAAAAAAAATGAGAAAAGAAGCCACTATCTCCCCAAAAAGAAAAAAAAATAAGGGAAAAAAGATGAAGACTCCAGCAAAAAGAGGAAGCACAGTCTTAGTTGCTTCAAGGGGCTTTCAAAATCATCATTGTGCAAGCAGCACTAGCTGTTTTCTGCAAAAATCCTCAATTAAGTCCTAGCAGTTTGCCTCCAGTACTTCTCTGTGCAACCCTGCTCCTTACCCCCTCCTTCCCCAGCTTAGAAAGGATTCAGAGTGTACTTATGGTGCAAAGGGCACCAAGGTCTGTCCCTTTTACCAACCCATATGGAACCTCCCAGCACACTGACCACTGACTACACTCTGCAGGTGTCCACAGCAGCACAGCCCCTTTCTGGGTGCTTCCCCTGGGATTTGTTCACAGCCAGACAAGAACTTTATGACTAACAGCTTGAAAAAAAAAAATCTAGGATAGTCTTCTAGCCTGAAATAATTCTATCACCTCTCTGGCAGTACCTGTAGCAAAGGCAATGTAACACTACTAAACTGACCTCCTTGAAAAAAAAAAAAAACCCAACTATGAAATAAATAGGTTATAAACACTTTTTTGGTAAGAGACAGGCCACCAAGATAAGGAAGCCTTTCACAAAGTCATGGACACTTCTGAATAAAGCATATTATGTTGATGGAGAATGAATCAATGAATCCATCAATTCAAAGACCAGGTCTGTGCAAGTGCTCTTAGACTTGCAGCACCTGGAAACATTACTGGAATTGGAGAATGGAGTGATAAATGAATGAAGCCAGTATTGCAGAGATTCAGAAGACAAAGACAGCTATCAGATCTGGAACCTCACTGCTCTCCTCTAGATTTTATTCCTGCTCTCACACTTGAATGGATGAGGGTGAAACAATGCAGCTGTAGAGCTGGCAAGACCCAAGGCAACCTGGCCTCCCCTGACAGGTATCAATATGTGAGGGTGCCATCTGCAAACCATTTCTCTTTAGGCAAGGTTAATAACCCTTCCCACTCCATTTAAAACACAAAGGCACAGGTGAAACAAGCAGAACAGCAATACCGAAGAGTTCTCCTAAGGCTTTGGAAATTAGCAAGTAAATGGAAACGAGTGCTATAAAACCACATCAGTTACAGGATTAGCTGAACTCTGCTGCGACAAGGGAAACCTCACACACACCCTACCACCAGCTTACTGTCTCATGAACACTGATCTTCTTGCCCAATGCCTGCCACTTCCACAGGGATTTCCCTTCCAAATTCCTCACTTTTTTACCATTCCTCTAATTTTGTCCTGAGAACCTCACCCCTGCAGTCTTCTTACAGTGCATTATTCCCTCCATAGGATATCCTACTTTCCTACCTACAATATACTCTGAGGCCATTTCCTCCAACTGCCTGCAGTGAAATGAACCCAGTGCCAGCTCTATTAAGATCAACTATTCTTCTCATTTACTCGAGCCATCCCATTAGTTATCACTGGTGACTTTGAAAGGAAAGGATAGTTTTATACCCTGCTCAGCTCTCACTGCAGCAGGCACTCACAAATAAGCGAAGCTTTGTTTTCAGAAAAAGCAGCCTTGCTTTAGAGCTGACAGGACAATCCATAATGTCACACAGCAACCAAAACATTTCTACACCAGCCTGCTCAGAGGCCACCTGCTGATGGCCACTGCTCTGGTTTCTCCTGGTGCTGGAAGCAGTGCTGCTGAATTTGCCTGGAATTGCTGGATGGTATTGTGGGTGAGAGCTCTCAACAAAGGAGACAGTCACTGACCACACAGTTATCAGTGCAGAAAAGAAAGGCTGATAAGCCTAGGCAGGGCAAAGGTGTATGCAAGGCAGCCACAAACTTCATGCTGCAATGCTCAAATTCAAACATGAAAGTGATCACTTCCCCTCCACCCCTCTCCCAACTGCAGATACCTGAATATTTTCAGTGGCTTCGCTGAGAAATGGCCAGGCTGTGGTTGGCAACAGTCTGCTTTCAAAAGGTGCAAGGGCTACAGCAGCAAAAGGTTGGGTTTTTTCCTTTAATTCCAAGCCACAGGAAGTACCACTGTCCATAAGCCACTGTCACTTCTGGACCTTGTCACCTCCAAGGTTAACAACACTGATGAACTGAACCTATTCACTGCATCCGAGTGCTCCTCTCTCAGCGCACCTCAGAAGGAACAAAGAGAAGCAATTTCTCTCCAGCTATTGAAACAAGGTAGCCCACAAAATGTCACATATGTTCTCTTCGGGTGCTCAGTGCTGTAATGTCTAAGGTACTATAAATCCCTTATAATTATGCAAAGTCCAAGAGATTGTTCTAGCTCTCCTAGGAAGATTGGAAATTCATACAGACTAGGCTGACCCTTCTAGTCGCTGGGATTTAGGCAGCTTGTCAATATCACGAGCAAGAGAAAGGACAAACACAAGAAAATTGCAATGAAAGATCTGCTTATCTAGCTAAATGCACAAGCCCTACCATAGAGAGCGGGAAGGACAGAATGCAGAACAGCTCCTTGGAGTAGCTGTGACGCAACAGGTACTTTTCAGATGCAGCTTGGCAGCATCACCACTTTCTGAAACAAAGGGGGCTGCAGCCTCACTGACAACTCATGAAAAATGGTGTCTAGAAATGATTTAATATGAAATGCATCATCACAAAAGGAATGTACAAAACCTGAAACACAGGGCTCAGGTTTCACAGTGAGAGGCATGCTAGCAATTTCTACAGAAGCATTCATTTACAGTGTGTCAAAAGCTAATCCAGGTCAATTCACTACCTAAAAGTCAAGGTTTTGAGAAATGCCTGTTCTTTTCCTGCTAAGCATGCTCCCTTCCCTGAAGCACAATCAATGCCAATCAAATCCTGCACATGAGCAGAGCTCTAGTGGAGAGATGCAGCCCATACAAATGAAAAATGCCATGAGCCCCCTCAAAAGGCAGCCCTGACAAAGCCTAGAGCACAGCTCTTCCATTAGAGCTTTTCATGAAACACAGCCAGAGTGTGAATACAGAGTGCTGGCTAGAAAGCCCTCATGAGTCATAAATCACATGGTACATGTGCAGCATAAGTGGAGTTTATTCATGATGGACAGTATTTCAACAGGACTTGATAGATGGGTGAGGAAAAGGAGCCAGACTTCATGGAGGATAGAACTAGTTACACAGAACATTCTTTATTAGTGAGAGGACCTTAATGATAAGAAGCTAAGCCAAGCAGAGTCAGACTGAAAGCTGGGGCTGTCCTGCTCTTCACTGTCACAAAGCAGACACCATCACCTCTCTGCAGCTGCTGCCCCTTTCTGCCTGCTGGTACCAGGCAAGAGAGGCACAAGATGGTTGGTCTGTGCATCACTACACAGAAACCCCACTGACAGCAGTTCTGCTCTGAATTTACACCAGTGCCTTTGGAAGGAGATGCTGGAAAGCACTGCACTCAGACTGCTACTAAGTGAGGCAATAGGAAAAAAGGGGCTTTCATGATGCCCCACATGGCAGAAGGTTAACTGCTTAGACCTACCTGACTGGGACATCATCAAAGCCATTCCTGACTAACCCTCCTACCCACAGAAGAAAGAGTGGGAGACAAGCCAGTCAGCCTCTATTTAAGAATTACTCCCAGCTGTAATGCGAGCTACTAAACTTGATACCTCCAACACCTGTTATTCTCAGACAAGCTCATTTTGCACCACACGTCAGCAGCTCAAAATGAAACCTGCATGCTATGCAGGAAGAGAACATGTTACACTGGTGTAGGGAAATGAGGCCACACTACTAGGTGCAACATTACTCAAGGCCTTACACCTGCCAGAGCAAAACCAAACATTGCTATAGCAGCATTCCCTGTGCTAGGAAGTGCTGGTGGTGATAGCTCACAAGGGAAAGGCCGTATCATTCCCATTATACACTTGCTACATGAACCACCACCACAGCTTAGGACAGCTGGCTCCATACACAGCTTCTACTACAGAGACTTGAAGTCAAATAAGTCAAATCACCACAGTCCGCAGTCTGCTGCTGCTGAACAGGAGTAAAATACTCGGTTATGTGTCCACATGAGCATGCTGCTATTTCCCTACATGGACAGAGTCCACAGTGCCCTCTCCTGGCAAAAAGTGCGTGAGAAACGTTAGCGGCAAAATCATGGAAAAAATAATCTTTCCCTTCTCTTTCCCACGCACCCAGGAGGGAGGGCCACATGGAACACTAGATGCCTAAAGGCAGTTTCAACGAGATTTCTGTATAATTACTAGTGACCCACACTCCAAATTGGAACCTAGCTGTCTGCTAGAACCAGGGTTGATCCCATCAAACTGTCTAACAGCAGAGTGATGACAGGGTGATTACATGGAAAGAAGAAACCAGCAAGATGAAAGAAAGTCATGAAAGATAGTTGCACTCTCATTACAGGCAAGATTAGAAAGCTCTCTGCCCCATCTTATTCATTTGTTTCACTTCTTTTTGTGTGCACCTTTTCAAGTATTAATTTAACCAATATGACCTAATCAGTGTATTGGTTTATAATATACTTAAGAAAAAAAACACATATTACTCACCTCTAACTAATACCTATATACGCAATTTTTCGTCACTTTGTGGGAAATAAAAGCCACTCTGAATGGCCTGATATGGTAAGCTATAATACATTTATTTAAAAATACAGCTGTGCTCTCAGTGTACCATGATCTTCTAGTCTTGTTAAAGAGCCTCTGTCACCAGGGCCTGGAAGACTTAATATATGATGTTTATTATGATTAGAAATCATTTGTACAGCACTGTAAATTCACACAGCACTTTCCCAAGACCATTTATAAGTCTAATGGCACTATAAATCCCTGTTAGCTTCCGCACTTTATTCCCCAGAATCTCTATTTATTCAAATGATTCGACCCCCCCCCACTGCAATCTTGTCTTTGAATACATCAAGCCACAGTCCCACCCTGGGCTGCCCATCACCCAAGTGACAGGCTGGGTAGATTGTTAAAACAACCCTGGATCACACATTTAAAAACAAAAAGGTTTTGCTCATAGAACCAAACACCCCCAACAACAGCACGACAATGACACAGGAATTTGGCCTTCAAAGTGCGCTGGCAACAACTGGTGTTTGCACTTCAGTTTGCAGGAACAGCCCTAACGCACAGGAGCACCTCTGCCAACGCCTGTGCCTGCACCGAGCTGCTCAAGCACACATGCAACCTGCAGCACCCCCCTGGCCAGCACACGTACTTGATGCTATCGGTGTGGGTTTTATATTCCATGATGGTGTTGGGAGGTAGGTTGAGCACTCTTCGTAACGTGTCGCGTATCCGGGCTGTTGTGGCCTGGTCGCTGGCTGTCTTGTTCCATATGGAGATGATGTCCTCCTGTGGAAAGGCACGGCACATGAGGGGTAAGCACAGGGCACTTGTTGCAGCCCTGCCACGTGGAAGCACGTGCCAGTTCTCCAAAACACTCACCTGGAATCGGACAGAGACGACGGCCCCACAGATTTCTTCCCCCACCATGAACTGCTCTCCCAACATGGCCAGAATAAGATTCTCCCAGCACCGTGACGCTAAGCCCTTCCGCAGACGGATAATCCATTTACCACCATTTTTGTTGGCATCGTCCTAGGAATAGGGGAAATAAATTGATTTGTTTTCTCCTAGCTATTTTTCTGCTACCCACAAGACAGCAGAGCCACAAACAGGAGCAGATATTGATTAGGTGGGGCAAGGAAGGTATTTTCAAGCAAAAGCATTTTATTTCACTTCTCTCCCATATAAGAAGAGACAGAGGAAGACCACTTACTTAGAATACAAAGTACTTGAAACAATGGCCCTCAGCCTTCCAGACAAAGTTCTATGCTCTGATGACTTGAGTTCTAGTGTTTTGATCTCACTAACAAAGACTAACACCAGCCTACCAATCTGCACAAACAGAGCCAGATGCAAGGACTTTAAAACTACTCCCAAACCTGAGACTGATTCACCACTTGTCTAACACCTTGTATATGTAGTTCTGCTTGTAAAACAAGACCCCTGTAAAACAGGAGAACCCCCCTCATCAATAGAGCATGGAAGGCCAGGAAAGAGTCTGCAAAATGGTATTTTAAAAGCAAGCAGAAAATTGATAAACACTTTCCTTCCACAAATCCAGGAATGGGCTCACAAGCTGTGATAACCAGAAAGGACCACCCTGTTCTCTGAGAACTACTGACATTATCAGACATCATACAGCTGAATGTTTGCTCCAGACTGTGGTGACCCAGGGGAATAACCAAAATGAGGGGAGAAAGTAAAAGAAAAATTTTATGCTAAGCACCTAGTCCCAGTCTGTCACCTCAATATTGTGATTCTCTATCTTGAAGCTGACAAAGAGCTGGAAACTGCTACAGCCTCCCCTGCTCCCCAGAATGCAGAGCTATGTCAAAGAGCAGCTCCTCCTCTGTGCAGAACACTGTAGCTGGGAAATCTTACACAGTGAGAGGGGAACAAATTCCATCCAAAGCTGAAGACAGAGAGGTAGGAACAAGTCAAAGAGGTGGCAGTTAGGAAGGGTAAAGGAGGACAGGTCTAGGACAGAAACACAGAACAAAGGATGACACAGAGGGGATTGCACGAAACAGGACATCCCTCTCCAAATCCCCAGCAATCCCCTCTGCCAAGCTGGGACACACCTTGAAAATGTCAGGAAAGGCAGCCCAACCCCTCTTAATGAAATAAAGTTAATTTTATTTTAGCCTTAAAGCTTCTCTAGGGCTCAGATAATACTAAACATTTGTCTGCTCGCTCAGAGACAGCAAGTGCTAACAAAGCAATCCTGAGGAAACATGGAAGCGTCAGCATAACAGCAGCATTCACCTGACTCCTACTTTTCAGGTATCTGCTGGACTAAAAGGGGAAGGTGTCAGAACCAGACCAACCTCAAAGCATGACAGGAGCCATCCAAATCAACACAAGTTCTAGGAATGTGGCAGAATCCTGTGAGAAGCAAACTGGTTTCTGTTAAGTACCCTTGTTTTCCAAGTTGTGAACATCACAGCCTTTAGCCTGGGAGCTGGATTTAACTCTTCAAAGTTTCCACAATGACTAACGGGCCTCAGAAGAGAGTGATATTGCTAAAAATACCTCAAAGGTGGCTTAAGCAGGCTCAAGGCTACAGAGAGAGAAGTGATTGGGAGGCAGATGCTGTATCATGTGCTTTATGGTTGTTGTTAGTTTTCTTTCAGGTTAAACAAGCTTCAGTTCAGTCAAGCATTTGATTTTCCTTCACCAGAATAATAATGATCTGCAGCCCAGTAAATCACCAGGGAATATTAAGCTTAGTGCTTCTGACTTTACCAGAAAAGGCACAGATGGATGCAGAAAAAGATTAGAGCTACACACAGGCACATATGTACCTACACGAATGACAGTAACTAAGGATTGATTTGGAAGAGAAAGAATCATAAACAAAGCCCTACAAAGCATGCAGCAATGGAAGGCCAAAAGTGAGCTCTCAGGTCCTCTTCAAGAAATGTAAGAAGGAAGTAGGCCCAGAAGTAAAAATATCAAAGAATCTCTCCACCTCCATCTTAAAATGTCTACCAGGAAATGCTTTATAGAATTCTGGTATCATTAACCTGGGGACTCTCTGGTCGACACATTGTCTGAGGAACTTGCTCAGGAGTTGCTTGAGGAGTCCAAAGAGGGTTAAACATTTTATATAAATAGTATTTGCAGTAACTGGCTATAAAATACCTTGCTTAAAATAATTGCTAACGAGGGTCACATATAAATTTCTCAGGACCAAGTAGTATAATTAGGTACTTCAGAGAAACACATAAAATCCTCACACTGTGAATGCTATTGGTCATTGCTGGAAGCAGGCCAGGAACTGGAAGAATGATTTAATGGGCAAAGACTTTTACAGAATTTCTTTTAACAGATTTGGATAGAAATAGAAGCAAAATAAAGTGCCCTGGAACAAAAAACAAAACAAAACAAACAAACAAAAAAATCAAATAGCAAATAAAAGGCAAAGTTGTTTTTCCATTTCCAGCTCTGTGTGCAGGCTTTTAACAATATGCATCTCCTTGACTGAAAAAGGAGAGTTGATTTTTATAAGCTTTGTTGAATCCCACTTGGAGAGGTCCAGACTTTCCAGAGGAAAGTCCTGCACTGCTGTCACAGGAGGCAGCTATAACGGGCAAGTGCCTATCCTGGGAGGCACAGAGCTTAGATGGGCACCCACTCCACTGCAATGGCAGCAACCTTTGTGGGGGTGTGGCCAGCAACTTCCCACCTTCCCTCTCTGGCAGCAGGACTGTTAGGTTACATGGGACAGAGTTCTCAGGACAAGTTCAAAGGAAAGCCAGACAAAAGGATTTCACCCAAGAAAATCTGATGGAGTGTCATTTAATGACAAGAAGGTTCCCTCCAAAATATTGTGGGAAAATATCAAGGCAGAAATGAGAGCTACAACTCACCTCCCACATGGGTTTGATGCCTTCTTTGAAAAGATGGAAGTCACTGTGGCCTGTCAGGTCCCCAGGACGTACCATGTGACTGTAAAACCGCCAGAACTGTTCCACCTGCAACAACATCAACCACACAATGAGGCTGCTCAAATTCTTCACAGTGAAGATTTCTATAGAAACAGGCTGCCATTTTTATACCAGATCTCCAGAGCCACCTTCCCCTCTTCTGTTCTACTCTCTTGTCACTGGGGTGTTGATTAGGCAACACAAAAGGCTACAGTAGTGTCAGAGCTTGGGTGCCTGTTTCTGACTGGCTCCATTACCAGGTGACCACTTGAAACATTCAACAGGTGCCTCTAAAGTCACTCAGTGTTTGTCTAAAGAAATCTGTGCTAAGGTAACAGCTGCTCTGGAGAACAGTTCCAAACATATCTTTTAACTCCTACTGCCCAAACTTTCAATTACTGGATATGTATCAAATGCATCAGCTACAGCCAAGACTCTCTACCCTGCATAACCACTGCTCTCTGTGACCATGGAAACTGCAGAAGCCTTCAAATAAAACATTTTTTGTATTTAATTTTCCTGTATGCACACTTTAAGACAAAATATACATTCTGGTGCTAGTTTCAGATCGGAAGGCACTATTCAGAGTTTTTATTTAAATATCTCTTACTTCCTTTTATAGTCTGCCATGGTACACTTGGACCACTTCGTTTCAACTAGTTCCATTCTGGCACCCCTGTATCTTCTTGACACAATCTGACTGTAAGGCAAGGGATTTATTTTTTGTAGTTTTTAAAAGTAGCATATTTATCCTTTGAGAATCTCTGGGTAAGAAAGGATTTGAGAGAGGATGGATCCTTAAAACGAAGCAAGGCAGTGGAAGAGATTATACTAATTTCCATATTTTAAGAAGACTCTACTCAATAAGACAATGGCTATTAAGCAGACCAGCAGTGCAGCTGGAGGGGTCAGACATCACCCCAAGCACTTTATCAGAGACCTTAATGACTTGGTCAGCACTTGGAATTCCACTCCAATCTGTGACCTCTGCCATCTAAGCTGGGATTTGCTTTTATAGTCAATAAAATTATGAACCAAGACTGAGAAGGGGTCAGAAGCAATCTATTTTTGTCAGGCACATCCAAACATCCATGGGGAAATCACACTCCCACAGTGAGGGAACGTGCCCTCTAGTGGTTCACATTTCACAGCTTTCAGAGCTTTCCACTGAAAAGCCAAGAACAAATCTGAAGCCAGACTTAGCTAGACAAAAGTTTGCTCTTCCATATCCTTAAACAGAATTTAGACCTAACACAATATTAGACATGCTGGTCAGTCTCTCTCCATCCTAACAGAACTGCAGCACTTCCAGCTGACAATGGCCCCACAAAATTCTCTGTAGCAAAGAGCAGACAGAATATTCAACACAATGTTTTTCCTCTAAGGAGCTAAAAATCAATGCTAAGTCTACACTGATTTATCAGACTGGAAGGTTATTGCTGGATCATCAAGGAGCAGCCACATTTTTCATCCCCTGAACCGAAAGTACTTGCTCACACAGGGTAATAGGAGCAGTAACCACCCACAACAACAGGCTCTTCTCCCCACCCTTATCCTGCGTGGATGCAGTAAGACAACCCAGCTGCTCAGACAGGCATATTTTTATGCAGCCTCCAGAAGAAATAAAGGGCTGTTTTTATAAATTCTCATATTACAGAGGATATGTACTGGTGGGTAAAATGAACATTTATAAGAAACTAAAAAAACTGGGCAAATACCAGATTGTAAAGAAAAGGGAAGAAAACAGCCAACAATCTTCCTGGGCTCTAGAACAGTAATGGGGGCTCATTTTGTTTACATATCTTGGGCTCTTGATGGCAAGTTTACTCTGCCAGCACCATGCAAAAACCCAACACCACCTGTCCAGGACATGTTCAAGTTTATTCCAGAAACAAGCAACCACAGAGTGGAAGGGGAAAGGAAGAGCAATTCGCCTTTTAATGAACCTGACTGCAACACCAAACTGGACCTTGTACATCACTTCCAGACAGACAACTGTCCACCAGCTGTTGGCAAATACAGCATGCCAGATACTTATTCCAAACACAGTCTTTCTGGTGGGAATATGGATGGAAGGAAGCGTGTGGGGGACAGCACAGAAATGAAACAGAAAAGCTGTTCCTTTCTTCTCTTGCTCCAGCCATAAATGAACTGCATGGCTGCTCTTTTTTCTTTCTGTTATTGTACCAGCTACCACCATGCACAGAGGCCTAGCTCAGGGCAGAGGGAAAGTAAAAAAAGTACAGTAAATGCTGTAATTCAAGAGCTCACTTGCCTTGGCAATCACTCACTGTCACCACGAGCACAACCTGTGTGTGCACAGAGCCAGCACACGGGGACCAAGGCAGGAGCACCACGCCATGCTCAAGTGACACGGGGACAGCCATGCCCGGGTGACACGGGGACAGCCGTGCCCCAGTGACAGCCGTGCCCCAGTGACACGTGTGACCGACAGCCGTGCCCAGTGACACGGGGACAGCAGGGGGTACTCACGGAGGCAAAGGTGCCGATCTGTTTGATGTTCTGTTCGTAACTCTGGGAGCTGGTGGGCCGTCCGGGGGTCCGTCGGGAGTACCAGAAGGTGTAGTTATACTGCAAGGGGTGCTCAGCTGGCCCCGGGACCACAGCCTGCAGAACAGAAAAGCTTGTTTACCCCTTGTATGCTCCTCTGAAAAGGAGAATGGGAAAAATTACATTTACAGCATATAAAAGCAACCATTCAAGCCATGAGAGGCATCGTTACTGAATTTCTTTTAGTCCTGTGCCTGTCTCAAAGGAAAAAAAAAGACAAACTAAAAAAGGAAATGTGAGACCTTTAACTTTTTCAAATTAAGGGAAAAAAAAAAAAAAAGACACTCTCCTCTGGGAAGGATAAACTCCACTTATAATGAATCATGATTCAAATGCAATTAAAACTCTTTGGTGACACCAACTGCCTTAAGCAACCAATACCCCAGTGCTCTGGGAAGATTAACCTAAGAACTTGTTATGTCAGCTTTGGCAGAACCCATCACCAGCAGTGGGCAGCAATCACTTTTCCATTTCCAAAACTCTGATTTCTGATTAAAAATACTTCTAACAAGCACAAAAGAGGCTAATAAGAGCTCATCAGCCAGGAGTCAAAACTTACAGAGAAAACCCCAATCAAAGCCCTTTCTTCTACTACTTGATATTGTTACAGGAGTTACCAGGGCTTAAATCTCTACTTTCCTCTTGACTATGGCAAGTTTACAAGGGTTGCATTACTTCAGACAGAGCAGTTTTCCTAAATACAAGATGAAAATAAAAAACAAACCAGGGAGATATATGCCTTATGCCTTCTTGACCAGGTTACATCATTCACAGGGACACATCTTAAAAGTTATTTAAACAGTGTCACAAACACTGCCTGCTAAACCACCTTCAGGCCACTACTGTCCTGTCAAACGGGAGTCTTTTCCCCATGTCCTCTTCAAAATTTGTTTTTTGATGAAAATAAAGCTTTTTTCTCATTTCCATTCAAAAGCATGGCAGGGTATCATCTATGTTAGTAAAGGGAGCATTCGTCCCTCAGATGAGGGACCTCCAAAAGTGACATCAAATTACTGAAATCAAACATAATCACTCTGTCTTCACTGCAGCAGTAACAATGCACTGAGATCACAGCCCTCCAAGACATACTTTCTTTATACATGAACTGAGGATTGACTCCCTAGCACTGCCACACCATGCCCTGGCAGTGGAGTGCAGATGCCAGCACCATACCTTCCTCTTGGTAGTACTCTGTGGTTTCTCACGATCATTCTTTTCCTTCTCACTGTCTTTCTGTGTGTTATTTTCCTCATTCTGGTCATGGTCTCCACTATCATCATCTTTCAATCTGGTAAAGAAAAATAATAAAGACAGCCATTACACAGCTGAGAAGGTTCATACCAAGCCCAGGTAGTTCTCTGCTTCAAAGCTCCTCCGTGGTACAAGGGCCCACAAAGTTTGGAAATATACACTTGACAACCCACACAGTAAAAACTACTTCTACTTTCACACCCATCACAGGCATCTTGGGCACATGCTTTTAAGCCGAAGCGAACCACGAACAGCTTTTTGGAACAAACTCAAGTAGTTTGTGCTACATACTGATCTGCCCCAGGAAATCCCAGTTACTTGCTGGGGTTCTCTGCTATTCAGGGGGCCCACATGCAGACCTGTCACTGTACCTCCGCTGACTCTTGCCCACCCCGCTCCTCACGCCCCCCAGCATAACAGAGGCAGCGCCTGGGACGAGCAGACACCGCGCCAGCACCCAGCACCCCACAGGTCTCTCCTCCCGCCCCATTCCCTGCGAAGCACTGGAAAAGGCGAGAGACAAGCGGGACCACGAGGCGGCCAGCGACTCCCCGGTGCGGGTCTGCCGCCGGCCACCGCCCACACCTCTCGGTCCCGCGTCCCCTCGGGGCCAGGCCGGGCCGCGGCTGCAGGGACAGGGCTGTGCGTAGCCCCGTGACTCATCGCGTCTCGCCTGCCCGGCGCCGGGGCAGCGGCGGGAGGCGCCGGCGAGGCTCGGGGCCGTGCAGGCCCCGAACCGGGGCTCGGTCGGGGGGACTCGGGGGTGACACTCACGCGTCGAATTTGTTGTTCATCGTCGCTCGCTGCCGCCGCCACCCCCGTTCGCCTCAGCGACTTCCGCCCTGCTGGGTCCGCCCGCGAAACCTTCCGCCTCTTCCGGCGGCTCCGCCATGACCTGCCGCGTTTCCCGCCGGAGCCGTAACAGCGCGCACGGCGGGCGGGGAAGCGAACGCGCTGCCGGGTGCGCCCCTCAGGTACGGCCGCCATCTTGGGTGTGGCGTGGCTGGCGCCGGCGATCGAGCCAGAGCGGGTTACGGATTATTCATACAAGTGATTTTGCTGCGGTAAATACAGTTTGAGGACTCAGTTACTCTTCAGAGGGTTTTCCTGCCTTGCTTCCGGTGGCGATAGGGAACCCTAGCTCGACGCCCTCCTCATTGCTCTTTTCTTCATGTACAGTGAGGGATGGCACAAAAAACTGAAAACATGTCCCGGTAAAGAGCCTGCAAGCTCCTGAAGTGATAATGGATACTTCGTATAGAATAAGGGCGATAGTCCCTCCTTCAGCATCTCCTTGGTACTTCACGAATCTGTTCCCATGTTACTCCATGAGCACAGTCTTTCCACAGTGCTTTGCAAATCTCTGACCAATAATTTCTGCTATTTGGCAGAGTTAGTAAATAGAGTTCTGAGTGCTGTAGTTTCTGTTTCTCTATGAATTTGTGATGTGGGAAGAGTCAGAGAATTGATTGCCTATGTAATCCAGGTACCCATGCTAAGCGAGCAAAGCAAAGCAAAAACCCATAGTAAATCACACAATATTGTAACTCAATGTAACTCAGTCTCCTTAAAACTTAGTTATGCCAAACAACTAATACCTCTCGTCAGTCTGTCGATGAGGATCATGAACAAATGGTATTCAGCATATATAAGGTACTACATGTCCTCTGTCCTATACAGGGTGAGTGTATTCATCCTTTGGAAAGCACAATAATGTAATGTAATGCTGGGATTCCTACCTTACTATTTTGAAAGTAAAGGCAGTGGGTGTCTCAGCAACATCCTGAAATCCCAGAAATATGGCAGAAGAGGGAAAAGGGGCCCCCAAGTCCTAGGGTAAATATCCTTACCACTGGCCCTCCCATCCTTTTGTCTCACAGGCTCAAATCTGTGTTCATAACATTAGAAGACATGAAAAATTATATAGAAATAAATAGTAGCAGAAATAGTTCAAAAACTTATAAAGAATTCCCGTTGGTAACAAAAGGGATCCATAAATGGGACCTGTGTGCTTTGAAGACCAGCAGTTTACCAAAATATCTCAGAAAGAATGTGCTACATAAATCACTATGGAGACCTGCTTGTACAAAGATCCTTTTCACAAAATCAAAAACTAATGGCTTAAATTGCCAAGATAACAATCACTCTCTTGAAATTGCCCAATGCAAGTGCCAAGTAATTATTATGGGGTGAGAAACAGGGTCACACTCTGTTATCTCCTGCTTAATAACTTAGAAATTATGAGGCACTCTTAAAGACTGATTTTAGACCACCAGAGGATGCAGTAATTACAGTTATCAAACTTAAGAAAAAAAGAACACCACTAAGCCCCACTGAAGTGAAGACTTCACACTGATCAAAACCCCTGTCTTGGATCTTGATTTTCTCAAAGACATCTTCCCCCAATAGGTCTTATATATTGGGAGGACCACCTACATCAGGTTGGATACGGATTTAAAGTATTCTGCTGATACAATAGATAGAGGATCAGGGCAACTGAGTCAACATAAGCCATGAGCAGGGGCACAACACGTCCAAGTGCAGCTGCACACATTTCCCACCTTGCATGTTCCAGATACACCATCATGGAGTGCTCAGCATAAAGTGAAGGTGGTGTCTGAGCCCGCTCTGTAGAGAGCTGTGATCACTACACTCTGAATGTCAAGAGCGTGTCATCCTCTGCCTGTAGATAGGAGACAGGCAGCGAGATTTAAGACTGATTTAACGGCGTAGCAAATTCCCAGCAGCAGATCTGTTTTTCATCACAAGTTCCATACTGAATTGGTGGAGCTGGTAAGACAGCAGCATTGTTGCTCTCTTAAAAAATATGATCTTGCCGAAGAGAAAGACAGCACACAGTAAGTTTTCTTTCAATCTAGAGTGGAACAACATCACTCTTTATGTTTTGGGTTGAATTCTAAGAAATAAATAGTTCAACAGTTTCTCAGGAAGAAAAGGAGGAGAGGAGGAATGCTGCTGGAAATATTTTAAGTGGAAGCATTTGAAATATGTAGCAGCTGCCTAAGAGACAATTACTAGTTACTTTTAACATCTCATTCAGGCATGCAGCAATGAAGACCTGTGGCTGCACAGGCACCCAGATCTCGTGGTGCCTGATCTCAGCCTTAGTAAGAGTTCATAGATCCTGCAGGTGTGTCACTGCCAGCAGCCTTCTCATCAACAAAGTGCCTGAGGGACTCTGCTATGATGGGAAAGTGTCCTGGAGGAGCACTTGGAAATACAAGCAGGGAAATGCCATGAACATCTATCTTGGCTTCACAGAGCACTTACAGGCTGAATGTTCACAGCTGAACTGTGCCTAACCATTGCAATGATCTACATTTGTTACTTGTCTGACTCTAGGAAATGCATAACTACCTAATTATTTTAAAAACTATCTTGTAGGGAAGTGTGTTAAGGATGACCATTACCGTACATTTCTGGATTGCCTGCTTTCCACTTGTAGCTTTCAGATCTAGCAGATTTAAATGCCCTTAAATACAATTTTTCTTACGTTTTCTCAGTGAAGTCTTTCCCGAATGACCTGTTCCTTCCTAAATTTTGACTCAACACTTGTCCGTAGTTCTCAAAGCGACATTCATGTTAGCTTCTGCTGTTTATTCTGGATGGTTCTTGTAGCCCAGTCTAACACAGGAAATCAGGGTTATTACAAAATCCTCCAAGGCACAAGCTAAGAGGAAAAACCTGATTCTGTCTCCATGGGAAATTTGATGCTGCATATTATATATGTTAAGTCAGGCCAGTCTCTCTGAAGAGAGCTGTTACAGGAGATTCAAGGGTCTGTAGGCATAGCGAGCCAGGAATAGTTGGAGAGGGATCATTATTGAGAAAGAAGGGCACAGCAGTGAGTGCTGGCTGCAGCAGAGTTCACTATTTATTTAAGAGCTCTCCTTCCTCTCTGCACCTTGGCAAGGAACAACCACTCCATGCCACAGCTCACTGAGGAATGCTGCCAGGTGTTGATACAAAGGGAAGGATCACAGGGAAGCCCTTGCTCACCTGAGGCCAGGAGGTGTCATGGAATTCTGCCATGGTTTGGGAGCCTCTGGCACATGACAGTCTCTGTAGTGAGACTCATAGTGAAACAATGTCCAAAAAGCTCATCCATTTGATGGCAGAAGGGAGTGGAACAGAGAGATCCATTCCTACAAACAAAGCGAGCTGCAGAATTGACTTCTTTTATAGGCTCTGACCATTTGTTACTCTGAGCTCTTGATTTGTATGGGATTACGCAAATAGCTGAGACTGCAGGAATCAAGAAACAAACTGGGGGATTGTTCTTCCAGCACCTTTATAATGAGTGAGACTTCAAGACTTCATCCTACAGGAAAGTGCAGAATTAGCACAATTTGGGAACCTCTAACCTGTCACTTTCTCCCATAAAGGGTTAGCAGGGGAGCAGAGAGTCAGGTGTGATGTTCTAGGCTCCAGTGTGAAAGCATCAGCTGTGTAAACCTCTCATTGAACCTACTGTGGAAATTGCAACTTCGAGCAGAAAAAGCAGGGCTGGAAATAAGAGATTGAGTCTATGTCATGAGCACATACAGATTTCTATTTCCCCTCTTCCTCTGACAAAGAGCTCAGTGAAGCAGCAAGCTTTGTTCTGGTCCCAGGCTTCCAGGATTTTTTCCCTAGTCCTAGCTTTCTCAATCATCAGCCTGAATCATCTCTGCTGCTTCTAGATGTGCCTGCTGGAACAGATGATTCCTGAAACAAAATGGAGGACTGGGAGAAGCTTGGGACTGGTGCAACCCTTCACACTGGCTGGGGAAGAGATGGGAGAAAATTCATCCTGCTATCAGGGAAAGGAAGAGGCTGGAATCATGTTTCACTATTAGAATCTTAAAAGGCTTTCACAGTTACTAATGTATTGGATTATTATTTATGGTGGTCATTATTCATGTGTCTGCAGCACGTGTAGCCATCAGTGCAGCAACTGTGACATGTTATCCATAAGCATTTTAGCAGGATTCCTCCATTCCCTTTGCCCACTGAAGGTGATTGATGGATTCTGCAAAATCATAAATTCTGCTTTTATTATCTTTCCATGTTTATTTGTTTTCCAAACCTACAGCCTTTTCAGTGGATCAGTACTTACACTAGGACCAGCCTCCACCATTAAAGCAGGAATTATAGCTGTAATTAGCAGGTGCAGCCATTAGATGGTAATGTTCACTCACTGCTGTGCTGGAGGATCTGGTGAGGCCAGTGGGGCAAACTTTTCAATCAGTCATTGGTCTGGAGTTTCTCTTTGGAGATGTGTTGAGTACCCTGAACAGTCTGGGAAGTATTTAACTCTCACAGATCCTTCTGATTGCCAGTGGAGTTTGGGGTTCCAGTAGTTCTCCAAACCAGATCTTTGGCAGCTATAAGTTAAAGACCAACTTTAAACGCTTTGACCTAGGTAGTTAAGAAAGACAACTGCACAGAGGGAGGGAAGACAAGATAGTATTACCTTGCACAAAGATTTGTGATTTCAGATAGGAACAACATCAGCTAGCCTGTGACTGTATGGAATAGGAGGTAAGGATTTCTGAACATACATTTTAGGAATTTTAAAGTATAAAATAGAGGAATGAATAAAGATTGTCCCTGCATCATATGCAACTATATACATATTTATGTAACTATATATATAAAATGTGACCTTTCTCTGAGCAGTTGCAGCACTTTGATAATATATGCTGGACACTTCAAAGATGAAAAGACACCTCTTTGCTCCAGGAATATTCAGGGAACTGGTGAAAACATGGCATTTGTTAAGCTGTTAGGAGTTTGAGCACAGTTTCAACACATGTTGAGTTCTCCAGCTTGCTCTTAGGAATCCACTGGTAATGTGTTGCTGAACTCAGAACATCTATAAACAGGACTGCATCTCTCTAGATGCTTATGCAGGCCTCCTCCTTTGCAATTTCTGGAAACAAAGATGTAGACAGGGATTCTGGAATATGCTGACCATACTGAATATGCATGCAAATATGAACGGGCACCTGGTTAATGTTACTTGCTAGGAGCACTGGCTGTTTTCCATATGGGACAGTAATTTGAAGGGTGGTTTTCACAGCAGTTGGAGTCCAGTCTTTTACCTTAATAGCCCAAGTAAGGTGGAAAGGGAAGAAGAAACAAGTGCCTCAATCCATGAACTGGATTCCAGCTGGTACCCAGGGAAACAGCAGAGCCTGTTTTTTCTTTTGTACACACAGGAAAACAGGAAGCCTTAATAATGCATTTTGTCTCATACATGTCCTAGGCTTAGGGTCTTGACTTTTTATCAATATAGGTATATTTCCCAGGACAGACAGAAATGGGGGCATAGGCTGAATCCTAAGCAGGAACCCTTCCTGGCTTGCAGATGCAGTGTATAGATTATATTAGGGATTGTCAGTAATACTATTAATGTGCCTCTACACTATCAAACAAACAAACAAATGCTAGAAAAGCAGTGTGTTGATACCCTACCCTACTGAAGAGTGCAGACCATGTCACCTAGCTGCAGGTCTGTGCAGCTGCTCACTTATGCAGTTAAATGGATTAGACTTTAATCCATCTGTTTGGTTGTTTTGCAGTGCACGGTTGCTCTGGTGATTACTGACACTTGCAACACACTCCCAAAACCAGGAGAACTCTGGGGAAGAGGAAATTTTGTCTCAACATGACCTTCAATATCATAACACCACAGGTAACATCGCTTTTCTTCATCCTTTTTCCTTCATTCCTCTTCTCAACAGCAAGGACTGGCCTGGATGGGTAACACCTGTAGTGATCTGCAGTCTCACCTGCTTTGCTGGTTCTGCACTGGCCAGGTCAGGCCACTGCCAAGGAGCATTCCATGGCCTTGTGCCAAGACACAACCAGCAGTATTGCCAAAATAAGTGCTACAGAATTAAGTCCTTAAGCAAGTAGACTTTGCTTTCTGCTTTTCACTGAGGAGTTTCACTGATTATTCCTGTTTCCTTTCCTTCCTCTTTGTAACTTGTGCCATACTAACACGATGCCTCAGACATTATTTTTGGCCAGGTGAGTGTTCACTGCTTTACACCACTTCCAACTGTTGCTGTAGACCTGTCCTGCTCAGTTCTAGTCCTCTAAAGTCTGTCAAGGAGACACAGGGCTTGAGTTCTGCCTGGAAAGTTCCTAGTTCAGACTGAAGCCATGAAGGAGCAAAAAGCTGCTTTTACATCCTAGCCAAGGATACATTAGGAGTCTACAGCTGAAATATTCATGAAACTATAAAAAGCACCAATACCTTCAAGAGTGTTTCATGGTGAGTTTGGAACTCTAGTGTTCACAGCTGGTTAAGGTGTCATTCTTGGAGGCAGTTTCCTTTAGGCCCTCTGGATGTTCAGGGATATCAGAGAAATCCAGATACAGAGAAAAACAAAAACACAAACAAAAATTTGACTTGTAGAAAACATTGCTGTTCTCATGTCCCTCCTCACTCAATTTTGACCTGCTAGCCCCAGAGCCTGCAGCCCCCAGATCCACACTCCCACAGGCATTAGCCACAGTGGAGCACTTGGACAGCCCAAGAAATTAACCACATCTAGTCCCAGGCAAAGGCATCTGGGCAGCAATGGAGTGTGTCCCTTCCACTGTGCTCAGAGTGAGCAGGAGAATGGATCAAGGGAACTGAGGGGGGTCCTTTTTCAGCTTTCAGGGAGAACAAGGCTGGTGTCCTGCTCTGCACATTGGCTTGGACTTTAAAGACCTGATTCAGTTCTCTGCTGTGCTGGAGATCTCCTCTGTGATCCTGGACAAGGTGTTTCATGTAGTTTCAAGTTATAGTCAGCCTGTAATCTACCTGCAAGCAAGATGCCTTGAAAACAATGAGTCCTATCCCCTCATTTTCCCCTTCACCAGGGTTGGATCCAGCAACATATAGCTATAAAGTGCCTGGACTCATTTGGCTGATGTGGTGGAAAGCCTTTCAGCTTTAGCTACAGTAATAGCTTTTTGCTGGCTCGGCAGTCTGAACACACTCACCTGCTGGCTGCTGCCTCACTGAGCAGAGTGAGAACATGGCCAAGGACAAAAGTGGGCAGGACCACCCTTTTTGGCAGACTCGCTGATTATTCTAGCTGCAGCACAGAGCCCTGGGCTGCTGCTGTCACAAATACATTCCCAGTTAACGACTGCAGTGACAGTAAACAGAGAACTACCCTGTACAGAAATTATATTACACTCTCTGGTGATTGTTTCCTCCTAATGCACTAAAACATCCTCAGCTAATGCCCTAATAAGATTTTGCAGGTATAAAGTGTATGGATGGCTCATGAATGGAGAGACATAATAATGGGAGAACTTTATGGAAGACCAAAAACAAATCTAATGAGTGTGTTATTCCTCAGAAACATTGTGAAAGACAATGAAGCATTGCAAAATACTTCTCAAGAGCCCAGGAGCTGCCAGTACTGTTTTCTCCCCCAGATAAAACCTTTCTCTGAGAGATAATCTTCAGCATTGGGAATCTAAAAGACATTCAGGGCATCTGCCACTGCTCGGAACAGGCTGTACTGCTGAGGGACAATGGTGACCTGTAAGGAAGGTATTCTTTGATCTCGTGTTGCAGCTGTATGTTAAGGATGGGAGTTTCCCGTCTCTCAGTGAACATGCAATTTGTCAATGCTGTTGTCTCATCAGGACCACCCTGGGAGAGGCCTGGGGAACTGGTTTTGCTCACAGCACAGCTGCAGAGACATTGTTCTCTCCAGTTGTCTTACACAGGCTTGTTGAGTGCCCTGCTCCCTCTGCTTTCATCCTGACTCTCACAGAAAGGAAGAAAGAGTGGGTATTTCTTGCCAAGGTGCAAGCCAGCAAGGGGCTTGGGTGAGCCCATGATTCTCAATAAATCAGGTGTGTTTGTCAGCTCACAGAGGGTATGAATTTCCAACTGCATGCAGTTTTACAAGTGTTTACCTTTGTGCTGACCTTGGTGTGCTCTGAGAAAGTGCAATCCAAGCAGTTTTGCATGTGACCTCATTAGTCTCACATCTTTTCTGGAATAAGTCAAAATATGGAGCAGTGCCCAGTGAAAAGTGGTCGCTGTGGTTTCTGTTCCTGCCAAAAAGAGAACATGGAGGACCCGGACCAGGTTGTCTTCATCATATTGCAGAGCTGGCATTGCCTTTAATCTTCAGGCAAGAGAGGGATGAGTTTAGAGTACAGCCAACATTACAACATATACAGTCATCAACTCCAGATGACTTCAGCAAACAACGGTTTGCTGACTCTCTGATTTTCCAACCCAAATAAATGTGAAGAGAAGTAGAAAGTAGTAGTGTCTTATAAGTTTCTTTCTCTTCATGTCTGAAAAAGCACCCTGTCTCAGGCTGTGTTAAAAAGATTTGAATGATAGCAGAAGATCAAGCTGGAAGTTTTTCACTGGCAGATCTTTCTTTTAGAGATATGCTGATCTGCTGAATTCAGAACACTTCATGGGATTTTCTTATATCAGTGGAAATTTTAGTACAAGTTTAGAGAAGCCCATTTCCCCACCATTCTCCTCCCGTGCTATCCTGCAGCACAGAGCCCTTGGTGACACCAGAAAATGCAGCAGTTGTGTGTTTCTTCTTTACCAAAGAATTTGCAAAACATACAAGCTCCTGACAACTGAAAACCTTCCTTATGAATACCTCAACATAGTGAAGTGTCCAAGGTATATTTTGGCTGTAAGATCTACTACTTAACTTTTCCAAAAGATATGTTTTAACATGATGATGATGGTTCAGTTTCAGGACACTGATTAGCAGCATTTAGAAATACATGGCTAAAGCACCATTCCCTCTGAGGCTTAGAAAGTTTCCCCCAAATTCATGCTTTTTTCCATGGGCTCTTGCAGTAACATTTGTTTTCACAAGAGTAAGCTACAGATACAGCATTACTCCCTATATAACACCCCTTATTTATGTGACATCTTTAGATTATTTTATCATTTATCTGCTACTTTAAATACCCAAGTTGATTACTTCCTGCAGATGTGTTGGCTGTGGTTCTATCTGAAGCCAGCACAGCCTCTTTTCAGTGGTGGGGAAAGGAGCTGTCTTGGGCAGTCTGGTCTCCTTTTTTCAGCACAGCTGTGAGATTGCCGCTGAGGAAATTAAAGCAGGAGCTTCTGAATGCTCCCTGGACTCCTTGCTACTCCCTGTCTGTCCTCTGTGCTTATCAGGACAAAAGCTGAACTCCTTTTACTCCAGCAATGGGAAAGAGGTTTTTCTCCTTCCTAGCGTTTTGCTTCACTCCTTGTAATTTTTCTTTTCTGGAACCTTCAGCAGGGCAGGGGCTGCTGAGATGATATTTGTTTAATATATGACACTTTGCCACCAGCTATTTCTCACCTAGCGCACCGTAGTCTCTCAGCTTCTACTGAGACTTCCCTCTTTCCCTGAGGGAGAAATTGTAAAAGCTATTTTGAATGGAAATTTCATCTAAATTATTCCCCTCAGTACATGGAGGAAGGGGAAGAAGAAATTTTAAAACCTTTTGATTCAATCTAAAAGATAGGGTTCATAGATACTCTGTTTTTAAAATCTGATTGCTTTATTTCCTGTGGATGTGTCTGAAGCAAGGAAAAATCTATAGTGAAACCCACAAATTTTTATTCATTTCTGTAAGATATGTTTTCACGTGCATATAAAGCCATTAATTTGCTCCAGCTAATATGAGCTCTGTGAAATCACCTTATCAGATCATTCATACAGATTTATAGTGGCTCCTCAGAGCATTCTGGAGAACGACCCAGGTAATTTAGGACTATTTTTCCTGTGTTTTATTGTGCCCACATTTGTCTATGCTTTATTCTATGAATTATTTTCTACATTGTGTCTTCATCTTTATGTTCAGTCAGACCCATAAACCCTTTTTTCCTCTAAGAGGAAAAGGAAAGGAAAGTTAGAATAATTTTAAAATGTCACATTGCAAAGCATGTTCTACTCTTCAACTCTTATTAATCACCAGTGAGGTAAATCAAGTCAAGCCTAATGCTGGATCCCTTTGTACCATCCCTGCAAATATACCTTACCTCATTCAGCGAGTTTCCAGACGTGGCTGTGAGTTTTACTGAGATTAACTGAAATTAAATTTCCACATATGTACAGAATGTTACAAAACCAGCCAACACAAAGCTGGCCATAGCACTGAACACAGTAAAGGAGAAGGATCTAGATGTCAGGAGGTGCTCTGAGAGCAGGCTTCCTCCTCAGGCTGTGGCATAACACCTTTTTAAGAACCAGCTACACCATCTACCTTCTCTTACCAAATATACAGGTAAACACTTAAACTTGAGCTCTCTGATACCCCTGCTGGATGTGGAAGATGAGGTCAAAAAGTTAAGGCTGTCCTTTTGGAGGGATAAATGAAGATATGAAAATTGGCAGTTTGTTAATTGTTACACTGATAAGTGAGTTATGTGGACCTTACCTCTTACGAAGTTCAGTGGTGGGACACACAAAACCTGCATGCTGTCTTATAATTAGTCTGCAGTCAGTCAGGAATTTTGTGTACCATGCAGTCAATAATGCGAGTGATGTTTTGGGGTATTTGGACTCTTAAAACAAGCTGCATTCCATCTTCTGACCGGTGTTTCTTGCCCTGAACAAGCTTCCTGCAACTGGATAGCTGCTTGTGCATTGGGTCTTTGCTATACCCTCTTAACACCCACAGAATCATAAATTCAGCTTTTACTGTTCTTCCATAAATCATAACTGTGAACTGGTTTGGACTCAACAAAAACCCCCACAACAACAAACAAGCAAACCCCCACAGAAAACAAGTAAAAACTCTTGGCTTTGTAAGATTTGCTCTTAGAGAAAGCACCTTCTTGGTAGAACTGATTAGACCAGACCTCTGGTTATGAGTTACTGTAAAAAGTAAGGTGTAATTCATCTCAACAGATGAGAACCATTTCTAATAGTGTGATTTCAGTTTGTAGAGACATCTCAGAGGACTGGGGGACAAGGGTGAAATGAAACTTGCCAATGCATATTGAAAAAGGTTAAAGAGCTGACCTTTCCCTAGGTATAACCTTTATCTACATCTCTAACAATGTGACTTGCTGATTCAAATCGTGGTGCTTCTATCTCCCACCATTTGATTTACACACTAAACTGCCTTAGTCATATTTTTAGTGAAAAGATAAAGCTGTTCTTCAGACCCCTTGTTTGACAAGTCCTATGCTCCAATCACTGTGCGATGAGACTTCTCTCATCTGCCTGGCTTATATCATTGCCTGTAACAAACACCCAAATTAAACACAGTATTCCTTTTACAGTTCTACTTTCAAAAGAGAAAAGGCTGTCCATGTTTTATTCTGCAGTGCATATGCAGCCCTACACCTCTCTTTCTCTCTCCCTTCCACTGATATTTGAGTTCACAGTGATTTTTGCAGGTACATCAACAATATTTTACATGTTGAAACTCTACTGTCTACAAATATCCATATATCTGTTCTTATATGACCCTCAAATTTGTTGTCCCTTTCAATTTAATTTAGCTGCAAATGTTATTAATGTAACATTTCACAATTATAAACATAATGAATATAGTAATATAAATATTACGAAGATTAAAAAAAAAGGTGAGCAGATAACAACATTTCAGCACAAGGATTTTATGGGGAGGGATTTCCTTTTCTTGGGTTACCCACTGTTCCCAGTTCAAGGCTGCCCTTACAGCATGGACTTAAATGCAGATCTCACACACAAATGGCTCCTTAATAATGTGTTAAAGGAAGTGTAACACCAATTCAATTAGCATATTATCTGTCTTTTTTAAACATGAAATTTCATTTTAGTACTGAAGAAAATCATATTTCTTGTTCACAGAGCATTTTTTTCACCTGAAGGCATTTGATAAATGAATCAATTTAGCTTTGAAATGTGCTGGAGGCAAAACTTTTAATCAAAGGGAACTGAACAGCATTTAGTGCATTTTGGCTCATACTCCATATGATTGCTTGGATGAGCATCTTTTTCTAATTTCCCAAGTTACGTCTCAGCAGGCACTAGATCAGGGCACTGTCTGAAAGTAAGATGAAGTTATTCAAATGGAAAATATAGGAGTGTGACATAATAATGACAATAAATGTTCAAAATGAAGATTAATATGAAACTCTTTTAATTCTGAATGTTACAGAACTCAAACACAGCTGTGGTGTGTCAGGTGAAAGTTCAGTCAGTCTCATGTTCTGGCTGCACATGCTTGCAGATGCCTTAGAAAATTTTGTAAGAACAGTACAAATACCAAACACTATTTTGTTACTAAACAACCCTAAAGTAATTTTCCTGCTGAAGATATATCCAATTGCTTTTTGAACAGAAAGAGATGTTTAGTACAAGTCCTGTGATGAGACTCAGATTACCAGCATAGCATCTGCAGTGCAACCCCCTCTGGCTCTTTTGACCCATCTCCCTTTTTGTTGCATTTGACACCTGTCAGATCTTCCACTGGAGACACAGCAAAAATTTTTTCTTCTTTCACCTCCTGTTTGTCCAAGAGTTTCTAAACTTCCTCAAAAATACCAAAGTAGTTTTCCCAAATGCATATGCTGGTGCAACAGATAATTTTTTTTTCAAAATGTAATCCCATAGATGTCAGGTTCCCCACTACACACCGTTGATTCACTGGGTCATACCATGAAGCCTCCACAGGGACAGTTTATCCTGGGCCTTTGAAACAAAACAGTTCCCCAAACAACTTATTTGAAAAGAAGTGAAAAAATCAACCCTTGCTTTTAATTTCTGGATGGATGCAAAATCTACCAACTTTTACACAAGGCTGTCTTTGTCTCCAGTGTCTGCTTTCTCCTTTTGCCAGAGTAAATAGCTTCCCTGGAGTTTGGCATTTGTCCTGCTTATGGCTGTGGCACTAATATTGCTATCCAGGAGAGGCCCACCATGAAAGAGAAAGAAAAGCAGAAGAAAAAAATTAGCAGAGGATCGGGGTGTCAGACAATTTGCTAGTGCTTTCCTGAACTGTAACTTAGCAGAGCTGAGCATCATATAATGTCAGGCAGCTCTTTCATATCTGTCAAAATTAAATATTTTAGGCTTTCTGGATTCACACACTCCTGCTATCCTGCAAATATAAAACAAAACAGCCCTTCTGCAGTTCTGTGACATGAACTCACTTTTACCTGAAGGAATCACAGCAGTTTAAAAAGTAACACACCCAGCTGTCTTTTCCTGGAACAGACACCTGCAACCTGATTTCAAAACCTTCTAAACTGTATTATTACGGATAGCAGTTCTGTCTTAACTCATAGACCTGAGGCTCTAGCTGACACTCATTATAATTTTTTTTAAAAGATGGGGTGAAGGGTTAATCACAGCAGTTAAAAGAAGTTGCGCCACTACAGCCATCAGCAGCTGGGCGTGCACCTTTGAGCCTAGCAGCTCTTCAATGGTGTAAGGCTGACATGTACCATGTGGCTGGAACCTGTGGGCCGCCAAGTGATGAGAGATGATGATCAGGAGGGAAGACAGCACTTGAAGGGGCCAGAAAGCAATGGGAAGAACTGTGGATAGGGGGCTCAGGAAATCAGTTGAGCCCACCTGAGATAAGTCTGCTGTCATCCTTCACCAGTGCCCTGGGATCACTTCAACTCTTCCCCCATAACTTGCAAATTTCTCCACTGTCAGAAGTCAGTCTCTCCAGGAGCTGGAAGTAGACAGCTGAACAGTTACTCAAAGATCTCTAGGAAGTGAAACAGCGTTTTTTTCCTCACCAGAAGTCCTCCCAAGCTTTCCAAAGGAGTGGAAGAAGAGCAAAGTTGATTTTATCAGATTACCTGAGTTTGTTTGCCTTCCTCCATCATCCTGCTTCAAATCTTTATGGAATACATGGGTGTAAAGTGGTGCTATAAGCTTCCAGACCCATGTCACTAGCTAGCCCAGTGTGGCTGCTTGATCCACATGGACTAATCCATAGAGGAGGCTACACACACCACACTGGCTACCCTGTTCAGGAACAGCAAAACTGTTGTGCAAGTCTGTCTGGAAACTCAGTCTCTGAAAGAGAAAGCTGTAGTTCTCTTGCTCTTCAGCCAAATTTTCAGTAGACTCTTTAAAAACAGATATGCTCCTTTGTACCACCTGGTAGGGATTGGTTGCCAGGGTCCCTGAGTGGATGGAATGGGCAGCACCAGTTCTTTCCACCTCATGCCACTCCTGAGACCTGCCTGATCAAGGGGAAGCCATCCATCAATGGGACTGAGCACAGTGCCAATGGATTCGCTGTTCCAGCCCTTGAGCACAACCAGCTTCACACAAATCTTATGTCTGAGACTCTTCAGAAAGGGGCAAGATGATGAGTGGAGTGGGCAAAAACAGTGAGAGGCACCACCTGTAGAAGGGTGTTGGAGGTTAGGGTTTTTCCTTTTTTTTTTTTCTTTTTTCTCCCAGGGAATTTTTCTCATGTTTCTTGCCTAGTTAATGTCATCACTTGTAGAGGTTTAATAAAAGCCACAAATGGCACCACAAAGTCCCTCCAAAGTCAAGCACAGAGGACCAACATCCTGTGATAGCCAGGGCAAGATTGATTTGGTTTTAAAATTCATAGACAACAGACATGAGATCAGAGGTAACCTGCAGTTGTACCAAAAATAGATAGGATTTAAATGGAAAGTTTATTTTAAAATAGACACTTCATTCTGTTCCAAAAGAGTTGGAGATGCGATTGCATTAAAGTGGAACATTCTTTGATGTGCTGCATGGAGTAACAGGCTGGATTATTTATTATAGCTGTTGCTTTGTGAAAGTCCTTGCTGCCCTAATGTCGCTTCTAGCCCTGCAAGCCTGCCAGTGCTGGGTTGTGCTGAAGCAGACCACGGCCAGAGCTACAAGGCATGCCAGGATCTGGTCAGTTCTCACTTGTCTGTAGTAACATCGTCCTCCATTTTAAATTCAGGAAGTTCAGATGTACCACAATGATTTAATTATAAATAGTTTTATATTCCAACATAAAAGCACTTTTGTTCCTCAATACAAATTTGATGCTAGGTTTGCAGTAGTGTTTCCAGGCAGCTCTACTCAACTTCAACATTTGAATTCTTTCCAAAAGCAATTTGCCTACAAGAACTCTCCAGCACTTCACTTTAACAAAGTTATGACTCAACTTGGCTCTCACCTCCAGCTATGTGCTCAAATGGTCTCCTCTTGAGTTGAATCAGTGCCAATGAACAGCTACCTTAAATAACAGATATTTTAGAATTCCTGCATGACATCCTCATTTATGTCTTTTCTTACACTAAGTCACCACTACTGTGCTCTCCATAGTTCTGTGCTCTCCTTTCCATAATCGGGACCTTTAAAGATCAAATAAATGAGGTTTTCCAAACTCCTTCCTGAAAACACACTGTTGATGTTTTCAGCTCAGCGTGAATTTCTCTACTAATACTTGTGCAGGAAAAAAGGAAAGAGAAGCTTAATGTCATCACATCAAGGTGAATCCTGAAATGGAGTTTATATGGATAAAGAGTAGATGGGAGTAGGAACTAAAAGAGGGCAAGGGAGAGTTGAGTGGAGACCAGGAAGTGTGGTGGGGGTTGTAATGAAAAAAGGGCACAGAGAAAATAGACTACCTAAGTGTTCAGCCCCTAGAGGCAGCCTTCCAAAGCCTCTAAATTCCTCTGTCGTGGAGTTAGAAGTGAAACTCACAGGCAAAGTGACTCTCTCATCTGACATTCAATGCTTCATCTAAGCAGGATTGATAATGGGTGTGATTCTACATCATTAAAAATAAATCAGACAATAAAAAACTAACAAGATTTACAATATAATATTACCATAATGAGGCTTCAAATCCACACATTCACATTGATAGTAAACACCAAATTTAAGTATCTTTCTTCAGCTTTAGAATGACTTTTTACCTAGTATATGGGAGATGCTTAACATCAAATTCAGATGTGAAGGCACCCACATTCTAATGTGTTTCCTGGGATTTGGGTGTTGGTTTGGGGTTTAAAATTTTTTGCAACCTGTTGACAAACTAAAGTGGCTAAGTTAGGACAATAAAACCAAAACAGAGCTTTAAAAATGTGCTTTCCACAGTCAAATTACTTGAGGACATCCGGCCACTCAGAAACTGCACCTGCTCAGCTCTTGCTGAATTACTCTGTTGAATTTCCTGAGGTGTGCTCAGGACTGAGCATGAGGGTGATTTTGCTTGGCTAGGACAAAGGGACAAAACATAGCTTCAGTTGAGAGCCACAGCATCTGGCTCCAGGTGCTCTCAGAGAGGAGAAATATGATCAAGATCCCTGTGAGAATATCCATGACTTTCACAAAGACCAGACCAAAAAAAAAACTATTATTAGTTTGGATCTTGTGGCTTGCATCGACTTTCTGAATAGCTCTGGGATAGACTAATATCAATAACCAGAAGGAGGTTTATACACTTGAGAGGAAATTCACAGAGGTAAGGGTGGCTCTCTCATGTTGGCCTATGGCTGCTGCAGCCTAGCGTGGGATGGCACAAATCCTGTAGGGGTGGGGCTGCAGAGTGCCCCCAAAAATGGGCTCAGTGTTGATCTTGGTCACTCCCTCGGGGAGCCGGAAGGTGAACACCCGCAGCAGGCTGGCAAAGAAAATGAAGAGCTCGGTCCTCGCTAAGTGCTCCCCCAAACACACCCGGTGCCCTGCAGAGGGAAGAGGGGAGGGACAGTGAATATCTAGGAATTTTTCAGTTTCATGATCGCTTAGTTTTTTCCTGTTGAAAGCAGAGGTGGGTTTTGTTTTGTTTCAAGGAGAGCCCCATAAAAGCCACAGAACTAAAACTATGTGTATTCCCTCAAAAATATCTCATCCAATGTTCTAGGTTAGGAGACACAAAATGAAGATTTCAAGGAAAATCCACGAGGTGCCAACATAATTTCTTTCTTGACCTGACAGAAAAAAACCTATTTTGCTTTTACATAAGATATTGAACTTCAGGACCATACACAAAAAATCTGCCAGCTGTTTGCACATGCTTTAGTGAGTCAACATCAGCAGAGCAAAATTACTTAGTAGTGGCATTTGCAGTTGAACAGAGGCCGGGTCACTTTATAGGCAAAGCATGAGTCCTACTGTTCATTTCCCAGGATGTCCATTCTTTGGCACCAATGATGTGAGCAGAAAAGGTGAATATTACATCCACATTTCCAGATAGCAGACAAATATAGGGAAAGAAAAAGCCATTTGAATTAAGAAACCACTTCTGAATGGACATCTAAGTGGCTATCAACAAACTAAAACAAAACCGTGGGCAGGAACTTTACTGCCAGGTATGATTACAAACTGTCTGTGCATTGTTACCTTGTTTCCTTCTTTTGCAACTGGATTTTCAGTTCTATAAGCAAGGATGTAATCTTGTGTTTATCAGGATGCCTTCTGCTTTTCTTTCAGATTGTTTCTTTTGAAAGGGCTTACAATTAACTCCAGTACACACAGGATAAATTACTTCTCAGGAAAATAGCTAGGTGTTAAATACTACAGAAAAAACCTGTGTATGACTGCATCGTGCAGCCAGCCCGAGAGATTCAGGAGTGTGAGTGGGATTCCCATCACAGTGTCCTATGAACCGTTTGGGGTTTGACAGTAGCCTCTGCTTTGGCAGAAACAAGCCAGGAATGTTCTTAAAAAGCAGCAAACAGCAGAGATAGAAGATGTCCTCTGAAGAAATACTCTCATCTCATACTTCTTTATTCATCATCTCATCTGTTGGGTCTGTTCAAACTGTCAGTGCATTTACCTGCTGAGAATGGTAAAAAAGCTTCTCGAGGTATAAAGTTTCCTTCTTTATCCAGAAAATGGCCAGGGTTGAATTGTCGAGGTGTCTCCCACTGCTCAGGGTCATACAGAACAGATGCTATATTTGGTATAACAATGGTGCCCTGCAAAGAAGAAACTGTGGTTTCAGTTCCATCTATTAGTGCCTGTCACCCATCAGTTTAAGCCTGATGGATGAAACTGTAGCTTGTTGGGATTTGGGTGAGTGCCAAGCTGGGCGGGGGTGTCTTAACCAGTGCTTTGGAAAACCAGTTTCTCCTCTAAGCCCCTGCCAAGCAGAGTTGGTCTCTGCTGTTGTGATGATGGGCAGGAACTTGAGGCTTCCCTGGCAGAGTCTTATCAGCTGCGTGAGCACCTACATGCTAAGTAAAAGACTTCTTTCATTCCTGGAGCCACAAATAGTAACTCTTCCCCAGGCACCACATTCCTGAGTTTAATGGAGAGTAGTTTATAGACGGAAAACTGGTTACAAAAGTGAAAGCCTCTCTGCCAAAAAAGGAACAGAAGGTGAAAATGTGTCTGTACCTTTTTGACAGGGAATCCCAGTAGTGATGTGTTCCTCACACACAATCTGGGGACGCCAACAAAGACAATGTTGCTGAAGCGCTGAATCTCATGAACCACAGCATTTGTGTAGGGCAGTTTTCTCCGATCCTCATAACAAATTAACTGTGAAGGACTCAGAACAGCATCCAGCTCCTTCTGCACTTTTGCTGTGGAGAAATAATCACCATTTCAGAGGAGAAAAATGCATAAAAAACTTCATCTGGTCACTTTTCTTGGAGCAACAGAAAAATGTATTATTTCAACAAAGTATGTCAGATTTATACCCTGTGATTTAATATTATTTAATGTCTAAGTTTAGTTTAGGATAAAAATAAACAAGAAAACCCCACCACTCTCACCTTGGATGTCTGGATTCACCACCATATAGAGCAGTCCCCAGTATAATGTTGTACTTGAGGTCTCTGATCCACCAAGGAAAAGATCATTTATGACATATACCAAATTCTCTTCATCATACTTGGGCTTGGCCCCCTCTTTAGACTGTAGATGGTGATAAAAGTTGAAGTTAAAGCATAAAAACTTGGTTATTCTGTATGCCCTCTGTGTGAGAGCTGTGAGACTTCCTCAGCTGGCATGTGCACAAAGAATAGTCAAAATTACAGTTTTTGATGCATACTAGGAGTTTAGTAGTTTCCCAAATAGGCACGGTAAGTCTGCATTGCTGCCTTTCATGAGGTGAATTATTCTTTCATCACAAAAAGGCAAATCTATGCTTGATGACTTAACCACAAAAAACTTCAAAGCACACTACAAGTTTGCAGTTAGCCTAGATGCATATAAGCAAGTCCTCTACAATGTGTCACTCCTTGGCCTTGGTATCTAATGGTTCTAGCAAATGGCAAAGGAAAGCAGGTGAATAGAAGGATTTCAACAGATCATTTTGAGAGTAATTCTTTTTCTCAGTTCAGGATAAATATGAACTGATGGGCGAGAGCTACCCATGTATTTCCTTCTGAATAATAACAGAGTAAAATAAAAAAAAAAACAACTAGAGAAAGTACATTAGGCAAAAATATTTGCAAACAGACGGCAATAATTGCACCATTGCCGCCAGAGAAAGCTGCATCTTTGACTCTAAAATGTTTATTTTAATAAATTTTGTCATACTCCTATACTAAGTGTAAGATGTTGTATCAACTCCTGTTAGAGCCCATAAGCCAACACTGTGAGGACACAGCAGCCTGACTAGCTGAAAGCTTATGACCAGAGGTAGAAGCTACATAAACTGCATCTACCCTAGGAAAGGGATGCTTCTTTTACCTTCTGAAAAGTTTGAAGCAGAAACCATAGTGCTCCTGGCAGAGCCTCTCTGGCTTAGAGTCACTTCCTACTATGGAAAATAATAGTCTGGGCAGGAAAGAAGATTAATGCTGGTTATGGCATTGTTTGTGAAATTGTTTTCTAGTCTGTCCAATTTCAATATAGGGTCCAAGCCAGCCATGCCCCAAACAGTGGGGAAATTAGAGGTAACACAGAGATAATGATTTCCTGCCAAGGGAGAAACCAGACCGTAATGTGGCACAAGGACAACCAGTGTTGGAGCACACACAATGGATCCAAAACAAGCATGACTGCTATTTCAGGGCAGTGATTTGTGCATGTGTATTTAATCCCACTGTAAACATGAGCCTTGCTCTAGAAGATGAGGTGGTCTACCGAAGTTATGTAGCCTACAGAATAAAGTGTCTCATATTTATTACAGGATGGAAGTATACTCATAGATATTTATAAGCAAATGAGAACTCATGGATTCACACCCTATCATACTTGATGGTAATTCATTCATGTAACCAAAATACAAAACTGGATGTCTTTCTGAGACACGTGAGTTATTAAGTCCCAATATATTGTATTGTATTGTATTCATGTTAAGAAGCTTATGAAATGCAAGAAACTATGGTGGAAGGGTCACACTGAGGATTTAATGGTCTGTTAGACCTTATACTTCATAACAGTATGATCAGCCAGAATGAACACTTACTTTCTCAATCTCAGCCAGGTAAAAGTCAATGAAATCCTGAGGTTCAGCTGGTATTCCTCTCTCTACATGTCTTCTGATCTCCTTCCTTGCAAAAGAACTCAGGACATCATAGCAAGCCAGCGCCTTCTTATGAGGCCCAGGGAGGCGACACAGCAGCCAGGGCAGGATTTCGTACATCTGCAGGAGCGACACATGAGAGGTACCATAAATTCTCTGTCATTGATAAAGCTGCTTTTAAACACACAAAAAGGCTGGATTGTCCTGCCCAGAAATGTGGATAATGGAATAAACAAATTAGCATTGCTTTGAGCGGATTTTTGCCATCATGTAAGAAAGCTTTAATAGTAATTTGATGCAATTCCAGGTGTCAAGGCAATTCTGACATCACTCTACTCGTGCCTCTAAGTTTACTTGGCTAATGAAGATCACTATATGACCTCACTACCACACAGTTGGAGACCTCAGCTCCCACACACTCAGAATGTATGGACATCCTTTCTGGATACTGTGGTGCTACTAAGATTAACAGGTCTGCAGCCTCAAGTAACTGCTGGAATTTTTTGAGCTCACAAAAGGAATTATGGTCTGGGTGTCGCTCTAAGACAAGGGCTAATTTAGTTTTCCTAGTCAGAGTCCTTGTGACTGCTAAGGAGAAATAATTGTTCTGATGGATAGCAATATTACATCCTTAGCCTGCTGAGTATATTTACACACATATTTGTCAGCTCTAAGTACTGTCTGTTGTCTTTGTCTTGGAAAGTTCTGTCTGTACAGCATGTGCCATTCCACCCTGCCCAGCGAAGAGCAGTTCTATCTCCTCTCCTTGTTCTTTCAGACCTATCAAGCAAAGTCCTCTCTAATTTTAAGTGACTGTTTGTAGGTTACTTCATTACTGCTTCTCCACCTTTGTTTCAGATCTCCAAGACCCTAGAATATGTCTCACAGATTATTACACTTCTGAACTTACTGTAACACTTCACTGGACCTAAAAGGAAAATAGTGCTGGAAATACCCTAAGATCCTGTTTGCTTTTTTCATCCTGTTATCTGTTAGTTGACACCAATCCCTTTCCTCTTAACCTTTGCACTGAAATGTTCTAAACTCATAATAATAAGTGAGCTTAGAATAATTAATCTTACTAATTAATCTCATTAGTTCCTAGAATGTTTTGTAATTTCATTTTGTACTACTACATTTTTTTCCATTTTCATAACTTCAATACACAGTGCTTACAAACTCTTGCAGCAGGATATCCTGAAACTCTTCTGTATCTTAAGGTCTTCAGATTTTAATCGTCCACAAATTTAATGTACTTTTGTATTTTTTACTATAGAAAAGTTGTATAGGACTAGTCTCATAAGACAGATTTGTTGAATAGCATTACTGCCACATCAGCATTTTAGTTTGCCTTTTCCTATAAAATTCAAATGCCAATTAAATTTGCTATGCCATCCACATTGCTCATTACACACAGCTTGTCCGTCTTTAAGGGCCTATACCATAAAGTCTAATTCACGAGGAATACCTCAAGTGCACTTCAAGATGCTTCAAGTGCAAAGTTGGTCTTTACAGTGTTTTGTAGGAAGGAACTATAAAAAAATCTCTGACAGAACTTAAATTATGAGACTGTCAGATAACGTATGTATTGTTTTTGCAATGTGTGAATGGTAAGCTATAACACAGTAAGGGAAATATTAGCAATGAATATTTTATAATTTTATGAGGTAGTGGAAAGAAGAAAATTTTCAGCATAGTGATAAAAAGCAGAAGAGTTCAATGATACCATTTTTGGAGGAGAGAACTAAATAGAAGTAGGAGGACCAGCACAGCAGAATTGAAATATGTTACCAGCTCTAGCCTCAAATTAAATTTAGAGGTTTCTGTTAATAGTTTCAGAAATACCGAAAGACTTAAAGCCCCTAAGCTTGCAAAAAAATTGAGAGTTCCTAAAAATGGCCTTAAACCAAAGGATGCAGTCATAAGGTCCCTCCCTAAGGACATTTCTTAGCTCCCAGTCTACATTTGCCTGTTATTCTATATTTAGTGAAGACCCATTTTTGTGTCTGCTCTTCCACTTTCTACCTATTTCAGAAAAAGACGAACCAAACCCAGCATATGATTTACTCACCTGATGAACAAAGCTGCCTGCAAATCTGAATATTTCCTCTGTAGCATGGATCAGTTCATGAAAGGTTTTGTCCTCATCAGAGAAGTGATATCCAAAAACCACAGCACAAATTACATTTGAAATAGAATGGAAAAGAGGGAAAGAAGGATCCACAGGTTTTCCTGCAAACACAGTAATTGGAATTCAGTCTCAGTGGTTTTTTATCAGGTGATGCTTTTACAGATAGGACTAGATGTTACTAAAGATTTAATAATATAGTCTCTTTATCCAGGTGGGGTGTGAATGAGGACAGAGATGTGGCACTAATATGAATTAATAAATATAAAACATAGCCTTAGAACAAAGGACATTGTAAAACTGTTTTCTCAAAGCTCTAAAACAATTTCACAGCCCTTCCTGTGAAATAATGTTTTACAGCTAATATCTCTTCTAGGGTATCACATCAAACCTGCTGTCCTCATCTGTCAGGAGGAAGAAAAGAGAGAATGAGAGAAGGAAGTAGTGCCACTGGAGGTGAGCTAAGGGAAGTCAGAGACAGACACATTCCAAAATGTAAAAAACTAATTACAAGGAAAACCTGTAAGAATGTAGGAAGGTTTAAGAAGAAGAATAGACAGGAATTGCAAAGTAAATATAATGAAACTATTACAGTCTCAGCAGTGAGCAGTAGATCATATCTCTGTCTGATGATTTTTTCTAAAGTTATGAAACAGATATTCATAAAAAGTGATTTGAATGAAATCATCTTGTCTTGGACTCTAGGATTAACCTGATAATCCACTGAAGCTCCCTCCCACCTCCTACTTTCTTTGTTGCTCTTGCCAATAGTTACTTATCAAATAGTTACTTAGCCAGATAGACATTAAAATATGCAGGGCACCCAATATCATTGAAATTTAAGGAAATTACTAAGCTCTGCAATACTCTTCAGTTACCCATGGCAGGCAGCCTGAGAATGATTTGGCTGTGCAGTTCAGCAGCATCATTTCATTATACAATATATCACAGACAAATTATCAGCCTGTGGAGGTGGAGTTTCAGAAGTTTCCAGCTTCACTGGATGTTTGAAGAGCTATATAAGAAAGAAATGCTTGTGATTCTAGGCTCCATCTGCTCTTGAGTTTGGATAAATCACTTAGAAGGGTAGGTAAGTTTGCATACTGAAGATATAGATCCATATCCAGACTGAAAAGTGCCTGATTTCTTAGCAGGTAAGATACCTTTTAGGTTCACAAGAAACTCCACCAGGTGAGAGGCCTCCTCTTGCACTCGATGCTCCAGGCCTTTTTTCCCCATTCCCAAATTGCGTAAAGTCATTATTCCAAAACGTCTCTGCTGCTTCCAGGAGCGACCACTTGCAAGTATAATACCTGAGGGTGTTGTCTGGTATGTTAATATTTTCCACAGACATGAACATTTAATTTAAATATATATTATAAAATACATGGAGTAAATCAGGGAATACACTGTGATACAAGTGTCTTTAGGTGAAATTACTGGTAACCAAAAAGTCATAGCCAAACATACCTAAACTATAACTGGACCGCTGTTTTAATATTGAATGTAGTTAATAATTGAAAAGAGTAATCTAAGGATTTTCTGACTGCTCCATTTCTTTATGTCTTAAAAACCCCCAAAACACCCTAAGATGCCTTTTTAGGAGATCTGCTTTACCCATACTCAAGTAATCATGCTCAAGAACAGGAATAACTGGATGAATTTCCACAGAGTAGAGTTCAGGACTATGTTTGTAGAGATAGGTGTTCAGGGTATGTTTGTAGAGATATGGATCAATTAGTGTGATGGTTGTAGGTTGAGGTGATGAAGGTGAAAGATAAGGGACATTTGGGCTCTGTTTCTATCCTGGAAGACACAACACTCCATTACTTCTTAGATTACACTCCTAGTCTTCTGAAGAGCCCTGAACTGCTGCTGTAAAGGTGAAGCTTCACCTAGCTTTTAACATCTGTGTCTGCTTTGGTCTAGCAAATGCAGGGGCAGGAAAAAAAAGACTGCACACTGCTGGAATGCTCTAAGAAGAAATGGGTTTTCCTGTGTTGGAGGCACTCTCACAATCAATGGGTATTCAAAAAATGTTTGTATCCGCAAGTACAGAAATGTGAAGAAATGTGAATTCTGAAATAGGGTTTTATAGGTCTCTTGCTCATGATGGAAAGTGTTTGGCAACCATAATTCATACAGTCATGAAACAAGCATTACATTCATTTGATGTACAGCAAAATCACATGTATCACAATGGATTATTAGTCTGTTATGAGGGCAAGATTGCAGGGTTCTGGGCTGGATCACATACATACATCTTGAATACAGCAAAAAGGTCACCTAGAAACAACCTGGAGTGTTTCTTAGGCTGGGGGAAGCTCAGTGCAAAAGGCACCATGACAAACAGTAAGATATTCTCAAAAGTCAGTGGAGGACTTAAAGAGTATCTGATGGAAGATCCTTCTGAATGGGAGGGCAGAGTCTAACAGGGCAGAGTGGCTTTCAAGTCAACATTCCTTTATGCTACTAACGGCAGGAAAATCTCACCTTTTCCTTTGGCCAATGCTCTGAAGAAAGGTGACACCAGCCTCCCAGAAACATCTTCAGGGTGTGTGGTCATGCCATCCTTCACTGCTTGAAATCCATTCAGTATAATCACTGGGACCCATCCAAACCACAGAGTGTACATGTTACCATGAGTTTTTGCCAACTGTAAGTGGAAAAGGTGCCAGAAAACAAACAGGTGAATCTCCATATATAGATCTTGAGCAGACACTGCACCTGCTATTCACCAGCCCAGTGGACAGTTTTGTGCTGAAAACATCATCCTCATCCATGTAATTGTAGCTAGAAGCAAGAAGAAGCTGATGTTTTGCTGAGAATAAGGCTTTCAGCAGCCAATTTTATTTACCCTGGGGCAAGTTATTTCCTTTTCAAAGCACATTCTGCAGCAACTCTGCAGCAAAAAAAAGAAAATTTCGTACTTTAGTTTGCATCTCCTCCAACCCCAACATTTCTACCTTGTTAATTGAACAACCACAGCCAGCACCACCCTGGCGCTCTGTGTCTCCATTGAGTCTTGCCTTTGCAAAATGAAATAAGCCGATAAAAGCTGCACTATCTGTGTACTCCAGGAGAGGACATGGATACAAAAATCAGCCAACAGCCATGAAGTGCCAGTGGGCTGCATTTCAGTCCAGGGTTTCCTCACAGTACCGAGAAGAGCACTTACCTTTGGAAGCAGCAGAGATTATCCAAGCAGGGATGGGTGTATAGCAGAGAAACTAATCATACATGAAAAAAGCTTTGTACATGAATGGACACTGCCCCAGCACACCCACAACAATACAAAGAAAGCTACAGACAGTGTCTAAGGTGTCACAGAATTACATTCAATTGATCACACCAGACACTTGCTTCTCATATTTATTTAGATTCTCTCTTTCCTCTCCCTGTTAGAGTATCACAGCCTGAGTCTGTTCTGCACTCATTGGCCCATGTGTGCTCTCAGGCATCACCTGAACTAGAGGTCACCTGCAAACCATTAGAGGAATTACTGCAGCTGTCACTAGCAACAAGTAATAAAGAGTTTTCAGGAGCTGTAGGGAGATAGGGAGCAAATGTCCTTCCTGTACTACAAGCATACAGGCACCTTATTACCCACTTTGTGATCAAATTAGGCAATGCTAGTGATAATTTTAAAAAGTATCACATAGGGATAGCAGATAGAGCCATTACAATACTGGATACAGCTTCACACTTAGCAGTGCAGAAGCATCTTTTAGATTAATGATATTCTCCAACTTTAATAACAAGTCATAAACTCTGTCCCTAAGTTGACTTGATTCTTAAGGGCATTAAGTTTTTCATGAAGATGACATATTCCACATAAGAAGGTGACTCAAATGTAGGAATCAATTGATCTTTATACATTTGTAACTTCCACAGACTTGAAACCTTCAATTAATCACACGTTTTAAAGTCATGGCTAAAAATAACCAATTAAGATCATATTAAAAGAAATACCTCCATCAGAAGATCCCGATGAAACTGAAAGTTCAAGTGCAGCAAGTTTCCAAGCAATGGGAGAGGGGTTGGTCCAGGAGGGAATTGCTTAGAAGCTTTTAGCAGCCTGAAAAACTCAACAATTAACAGAAAAATGAACAGGACTATAAAACCTTGAGTTATTGTTAACATTTCTGAGCTAATTTATCAGCTGATTTATAGCTGTCTATGAAAAAGGAGGTACTGGAGCTGGGGAAAAAGTAAACTTGCTTCTTGTTCCACCAGTTTTGTCTGCAGATTGAGTTCTACAAAGTCTCAGTTCCTTTCCCTCCCTCTGTCCCTCCCTCTTCCTCAATGCCTGCCCTTTTCCTGCACCTCATCTGTTTGCCATACTGAGATGTATTAAACTCATCCCTGATCAAAAGCATCTCTCTGCTTATAGCAAGCCTCAGTATGGAAACATGGAATCACTTGTACTCAGGGTAATTTTCCTGAAGCTTGTGTCAGGGAACTGCTGGTGTCTCTTGGGAGATCTGGATTGGAGTGACACCAGGTGAGAGCCCTTGCTGACCACTGGACGTGAGATGAGGGAAACTAACTTTCGTCTGCCTTATAACTTTAAAAACATACTTTGTGATTCACCTTAGAATGACTTAATTCAGATTATGTGTTACCTACAGGTTAGACTACACAGTAACATAGACTATAGTTACAATAGTATAGAGTATACATTTACAATTTAGATCAGATTGGATATATAGTATGTACTATAAGAGGTAAGATGTTCCAGGCATTTTAGTCACAAGCATTATTTAAATGTGGTTGGAAATTCAAATTTGCCTGCCACTACACACAGTTTACACAGGCAAAACCAAGTGTAGTTACAAATTAAAGATGCAATTAGAAGATGAGATTGCTACATGTGATATCTGAAAAATTGGTCTTGAGCATTAAAACTTTTTTTTCCAGTAAATGGAAAAAATAAGCAGTTCACCAAGTGAGCATTAATGACACAGTGCTTAAAAACTCACATTACAATTAAATAATTTTTAAAAATCACAATGTTACAATTTTTTATATTCAAAATAAATTAAATATGAAATTCCAGTTGTTTATATACTTTTTTTTAAATGTAACCTGATTGAAAGCTTAATGTAACTGTTTATTTTCTACTTTTTAAAGTCAGAATCCTGGCTATTATTACCAGTTCTCAATAAGTTTACAGGACACATTAAAAATCTGTCCTCTGATAATGAAGGGATTCACACTGAATTTGAAGCACAGATGAGGGAAAGCTCTCTGCTCCAGTAACCAGAGGATTCAATCTTGCATTGCAAAGAGAAAGTGTCTTCACTAAAAATGAGTTCAAGTCTGAACAAGAAACTGCTGTGTCCTCCAACGCAGACATAAATGTGGTATTTTGCAAACCTGGCAGCATGAAGAAGGTAATGTGACTCAGTGATAACCATTCATCTCCTTCAGCTGGCCAAGCTTTGCAGCTTTTGTGGGTACATGTGTGCCTGTGTTACACAGAGAAGGCAACACAGACGAGTCTCTTTTATCACCTTATCTGTGCATATAATGGGCAGCAGCATGGTGGGAACTGGGCTGAGGTGGGTTCCATGGCTTTGCTAAAACCATTGCAAATTAGGTACAACTGCCCATTTTGAGGCTGAAATCAGCGAAACATAAAATCGGAAAAAATTACATAAATTTTATGAATAGATGAAATGCAAACATATTCATCTCTGTTTAGTCCAGATTCCATTGCTTAATTTTAGCTGTATCATATTGGTATTGTATTTGTATTAGTATTTTGATATTAGTAAATGAATTGAGTTCTTTCAGAACATGGGTCAGGTTTAACTGGAGTCAAATCTCCAGTGTCAGAAGCAGGATGAAGCCAAATGAACCAGCCAGCAATTTATCCTGCCAGATGTTACCGTTAGCTTTCCTTTTCTAGTGTTTTTAAACTTCCCCAATTGTCTGAAACCAAATGCGTTAATAGTTACTTCCACTAGTACCTGATGCCACTGGATGAGCTGTACTGGAAAGAAAATCAGGATCTTGTGTTCACATGGACCTGTTCCTGTCTGATGCATCCTCTTCTGAACAGACTGTCAGCAATATTGGCTGGGTTTGTATTTTTGGCAGAAAACTCAGCTTACCTAAAAGATGGTAAGCTGAAAAAAGGGCAGTCTAAAAGAGTGAATGAAGAGGCAAAACCAGCAAGTTTTAATGAGAGTTATCAGGAAGCTAAAGTTAAGATTTTTAGTGGACTTATAAGCACAGTGTGAAGTAAGTCTCAAGAAGATTAGTACAATGCTTGCAAAAGTAAAGCTGTGCAGGTAATGCAACAATCAAACAAGCATGGTCCTGAAACACTTGAGCAAGCAAAGGTTTAATTTCAGTTCTGGGACATCGATATTTCAATACAAAGAATAAACTGTAACACATTTGGCAAGAGGGAATGTCATATCGGAATTAGGATCTCTGAAGCACAGGAACTGTTCATACACTGGGCACAAAGAAACAGTCAATTGCCTTGAATGAGGCTTCAAATAAATAATATTTAGAAGTGGAAATTGCACCATACATTACTACCCTTTTAAATCTTTGCCCACAGTTGTCTTCAGAAACTTGCAAAATTCACAAGGTGGAATGAGCCTAAAACCTGGGAGCATTAAGGCTGCAATTCAGCTGGCACAAAGAGTGGGAAAAATTATATAATTGATGTTAATATCCAAAATAAAAATGATAAAAGCAAGAGAAATGGGACTGGCACCCCTGGTCCTAATTGCTGCAAAATCTTTTGTCACAGAGTTTGCCTAAGAGAAGAGTGACTTGATGGTCTCTGAGTAGATCACTGGGAACTGCATGATACCTCTGTGTAAGGAATAGCTGGATGAGTTTTTCATACTACTGGAAAATGCAAACTACCTGGGATCATCTCCATAATTTCTGCATAATAAGCTTGAGGATGCAAACAAAATCCCTCAAAGGGTTAAGAAAATCAATGGGAAAAGACAGTAAAAAGATATTAGACGATATATTTCCAAGCCTGACATAAAGAACTATTTTCTCTTTTCACAGAAGGGGCTGAAATCAATATTTTTAGATTAGGAGCCTTTCTATAGGGCAACAGCACTGTGTTACTGCTGCTAGTGAGTAAAGGAGGATGTACAGGCCTGTGGGGTAAAAATAGAAATTCAAAGTCCACAAATACCATCTTTTCAGAAACACTAGCAAAAATATGGTAAAAAACTGTAAAGTGCAATGCTGATGTTATGAGCTGGAGCAGTTTATCATCTCAGTCTCCAGTGGTGGTTTCCCACAGCACAACTGATGACTGCCAAGAAAAGGAAAACCACAATGACAGGACAGTGATGGCAGAGTGCTTTTAAGTCAACCTGAGTAAACAAACTCCATGAGAGACTCCCACAAAATCTGACAGAAATTAAGCACACAGAAGTGTGTGTCATAACAGTTTGTCACAAAAAAATACACCCAATTTGAAATCCATGAGAGTTACAATCAAAGAGTGAATGGCTGAGAAAATATTGAAAACTAATACTGAACATAGGTCAGGAACTGGTCAAGGCAAAGTTAAAGCAAGATCAGTAGCTGGCTATCCCTGTTTTTTACCCCAAGGATATCTAAATAAAGCATTATATAGTCATTCCACAGTCTTAAAATTTCACAGAATAGAGAAAACAATCTGTATGATAAAACACATAAAAGTTACCTGGTTTTTGTTTTTTTTTTAATTTGAAAATACTACCAACTTGGTTGATAAAGCAATGGCATCAAATTACATTACTTAAAATGTTCTTCAATTACTTAAAATCATCTAAGAAAATTTGAAAGTGCTGTTTACAAAAGCTTGCAAATTTCATGACTGAGAGAATTGTGAAACTCAGGAAGCCAGATCACTGACAGAGGTGGCAACCACCGCCTCTGCTGCAGTGCAATCGGATGTAAAGCCACACAACATGGAGCAGTTTGTCCCAAGGGGAATAGGAAGACAGAATTAGATGCAATCTTCGCGAGATCTGCACTGAGTTGTGTAAAAGTCTTGGCACCAAACCTGCCTCAGGTACAAACTGGCCAAGGACTCAGGGGGGCCACAGTCAATCTTGTGGACTGAAGGAGTGAGAGTGTTTGGAAGAAATTTACCTAGGCTAACCAAGAGATCATAAGTGTGTTCAGACACATCAGGGACAAGCAAATTTTGAAGCAGAACAATGGGCATCCTCCAGGATAAAGGTATTGGCCTCAAAATAGCCTGAAATACAGAAGATAGCTCTGAGGACAGTGTTCCACTCAGGTCCCAGCAGTTTGAAATGATCTGGTCAATTTGCTGTTGTGTTCAGAACAGACACGTAGCAGAGAGTCATTCTCAACTGAAAGCATCAGCTCTGGGGACTGACTCAATGTAGTTACTTCCTTTCAGCACCAAAAATGCCAATTTGAGTTAGATCTTGATTTACCTAGGATGGCAAGTGTTCCCAACAGGGAACACTGCAGGTGAGTGCTTCTCTCTTGGTTCTTCACCCGGTTGGCTGCAGATCTTGTGCTTGGCAATTATAAGCATGAGGAGAGAATCACAGTTTTAAAGGATTGCAGGTGTTTGTACCGGGGACTGCAAAGTGAGAAGCAGCATTTCAAACCAGAGAAGACTAGGAGACCAGGAAAGGCTGAGAAGGTTGTGGTAACGTACAAACAGTGAATGAACAAGGTAATAGATAAAGATTGGAATACCAATGTGACCCCCACCCTGTCTTTGATTGTCATCAAACAATTCATAGGAACAGAATGTCAATATCCAGGAGATTACAATGTCTATTCTATGAAACCAGGGTTAAAAACATCAAGTTATAAACACTGACCTAGGATTCCAAAATACTTCATACTATACAAAGAATAAGCAATAATTTCCCTTCTTTAGTTCACACTCCATAAAGTATTTCAGAGTGCTTTATCATTATTAGATACATTTGAGGTGTACTAAGGCAAAGATACCTGTTTCTACATATGAAGGCATGAAATTACACAGCGCTACAGGATGTTTTATAATTAAAATGTGTAATGGAGCAGGCTTTCTAATCAGGCAAGTATTAATACCACTAAATTTTTCATGGTAGGAATTTAAATGCAAAACATGAAAAGGCAGAACCAGGACAACTCAGTAATGTATTCTAATTGCTACACTCTATTTGTAGCAATGCATTATCCCAGATTCATATAAATGGAGAGGTACCAACTCCATTACGTCCCTCCACCTCACACTACCCATTGTAAACCTTTGCAGCCAGGTACTTTCAAGACTTCAAAGTCTTTAATTAGGGTGGGGCAAAGAGTCAAGCTATGGAGGCAGAAACCAAAGGAAGACTGAAATAGAAGCAGCCACATGGCCATTATGGAGGGTCAGGATGCTCATAACCCAGAGGAGGTAAAACATCCTCTGGCCAAAACTGTGACTGGCAGCTCAGTCTTCATTTACACCATCATTCCTCACAGGCTTTTTCTCAGGCAGAGCTCTTTTCTGTAACATTTTAGATTTGAGAGGTTGATTTAGCAACCTAAATAAACATCCAAAAATACTTTGGAGAAAGATTTAGGGGTCGTTTCTGTATTTGGTTTTCTATAGCTTAAGTGGGGAAAAAACCCCAAGCAGAAGCACAGAGGGTTAATAACCCTCCTCACACACTCCTCTATTCCAGCACAGCGGCAGGGGCACAGCTCTTTGAAGTATTACACTAATTGCATTAAGCTGCTAACAGAGAACAGCTGTTTTATTAAAGTGGCAAAGTGTCAATTAGCCACGCATAAAGTGCAGGGGACAGAAGTCTGATTCATACCTTTCTTCTCTGTCCAGGCAATCTTTTTCTCCTCACTTCCAAGGAAAGCTGGATGATAGGCATTTGCACTGCAGTAGTGCTAATATGAAGGGAACAAGGGGACTTAGAGTTACACACTCCGTGTGGCAAGAAATTCCCTCCAAATTTGAACTTAAAGGTGGGACTGTGCCCTGACAGGCCCCGTTAATCTGCCCTGTCTTAACATCTGCCTCTCTGCTGGTTCTTTGTTGCTTTTCTAGCAGTTCTCTGAGGGAGGAAGGAACACATGTAACCAGTGCCCCTCCACATTTATCTGAGTCTCCTATGGAAGACAGCACTTGGACAATGCTGCTCACAGCTTTGCCATCCAGCGCCTGCCTCCAGGAAATAACTTCCAGCACCTATGGCAACTCTGCAAGTGTGACTTTCAAGAAAGATGGCAAGCACACTCAGCAGCTTTCAGCATTTGACAGTTACTTATGGAACAAAGGACAAGTTGGGTGGCAGTGACTGCATATTAATTTGTTACACAGTATCTAGGGATTAGCAGTTGGTACTGGCAAAGACAACACAGGCCCTTAGACACAAGTTTCCCAACTGATTGTACATGAAATAACTGCAGTACCTAGATACCTCCCCAAAATTAAGCAAGAAAAATTATATGAAAAAAATTACTTGATTTTTTTTATTGTTCCAATTATGATATTTTTGCTTATGCAATACAGTAGCAATGTTCAGAAAGGTCCTTTTCTCCAAAAAATATTCCATGAGTGTTGTGATAAAAGGGACTGAGAAATACCACCTGAGGTAAAAATATGTTATTCCTTCTGCAGATATTATGCTGCAAGAAATTTTATTCCTTGCACTAATATTCCTGAGAGAGACCTCTGAGTTTCTCACATAAACCAGGAAAGGCATCTTGTACCACAGAAAACAATCTGTATCCTCCTAAACATCCATCACTTTTACATATTGTGCCTGTCAGCTTCTCTGCATCTTCTGGTTATGTGTGACAGGTGGAGTGAGGATTTATGGAAGAGAGTAGGGATGTCAAACACACATGGGGGACACAGGATCACAGTTCTGGGCCTGGAGACAGAGAATAAAAGAAGTACCCTCAGAGACTGCAGAACTTCTTGTACAATTGTCAAGAAAGACATTGAGGTGCTGGACTGTGTCCAGAGAAGGGAGATGGAGCTGGGGAAGAGTCTGGAGCATAAGCCTGATGAAGAGCAGCTGAGGGAGCTGGGATTATTCAGCCTGGAGAAAAGGAGGGACAGGAGGGACCTTATCCCTCTCTACAACACCCTGAAAGGAGGTTGTAGCCAGGTCAGGATTGGCCTCTTTTCCCAAGTAACAAGTGGCAGGACAGGAGCAAAGGGTATGTTAGGTCATGCTAGGGATGTTTTAAACTGGACATTAGGAAAAATTTCTGCAATCAAAAGGTTGCCAAGCCCTGACACAGGCTGCCCAGGGAAGTGGTCAAGTCATCATGCCTGGAGGTATTTAAAAGATGTGTAAATTTGGCACTTGGCATATGGTTTGCTGGTAGACTTGGCAGTTCTCTGATTATGGTTGGACTCAATAGTCTGAGAGGTCTTTTCCAACCTAAGCAAATCTATAATTCTATAATTAGAGAAAAGTAGGGAGGCATTTTTTACTGCACAGATTCATGGAGAACAGGAAAGGGCTTTCTTTGACCAGAGGATGGCATTGTTCAAGGAGAATCACTTCGGTCAGCTCTGTATAAAGCATCCTGTCAAACACATCATAAAGATATAATGCAAATTTTAGTCCTAACTGACTCCCCTACTGCAGAAGCTCAATCTGGATAAAGACCACAACCAAGTTAAAATTGATGGAGAATAGCCATAATTATTTTTCTTGGTAGTACTTAAAAGAAAGGAAAGGAGAGTGGGAGAGAGCAGTAATAAATATTCTGCTTCTAAGCCTCATGGATGCAATTCCACATTTCAAACTGTATAATTACTTTGTTTCTGCAATGTCTGGGCCTGGTCAAATGCCACTATCTCACCTGGAGAAAACGAAAATTAGTGCAAGGCACACAGTAATTTGTTTGGTTGCTTCCCTGGTGTTCCCTTTTGTGGGAGGGATTGTGAGTACAGAGAAAATGATGAACCTTTTATCTTGATCAGAGAGCAGAAGAGGACAGTCATGGTGACTAATATCCGTGTAATCAAGAAACCGCACAGACACTGCGTTCTGCCAAGAGGTCCAAGAACTCTTTTAAGGACATCGTATTGTAGCATTTAAATCTCATGCTCAACCAGTGCCATGCTGCCGGTAAACGAAGGTGTGACGGATGTGATGGACTCCGGCGGCCCCTGGTAGCACGGGAGTGTCGAAGGGCAGCTCCTTCTCAGCAGCTGGCGGCCTCTGCTGCCCTCTGCCTGGTGCCTCGAGGCTGCTGAAATATCCACACGGGATCATTCTGTGCTGCAGAATTCCTGCTTGGTCCATGCCGAATTAGCCACCACGCTTCCTGACAGCTCTTGGTGTTCTGCTGAAGGACAGACAGCTTCCCTTAGCTGCAGCATCAGACCCAGCACAGAGGTCAGGAGCAGATCCGCAAAGAGGGGAGATCCCCAAACAAACAGGGAGCTCCTACAGAGCTGTGCCCAGTTCTGCCAAGATAGCCCAATGCCACAATAGCGTCAGAGTGGCAAGTCTGGAATCCCATGTACCTCTGCCTGCAGAGAATTTTGATTGCTGTCCATGAGTGCTGAAACTACTGATACCCTCAATATTAGGGGTGGGTGGTGACATTTGTCCCTTCCCAAAACTACCCACAAGCAGGCTAAAGGAAGACGACTGTCTTACCTGAGAAACCAGAGCCACCCACAGCTTGTAGTTGTCAGTCCGACCTGAACTTACGAGGCAGAGTTGATGCCCATGTGACTACACCACTGAAATAAGCACTTTTATAGTGTTCAAAAAAGTTGTTTCAAAAAGAATATCATATAAAACACTCCAATTCTTTTCTTCATTTTCTATGTAATGCTCCTTAAAATGCAGTTTTGTAGAATGCCATCATATCATCAGCTGACCACAGAATACATTCATATTATTAGCTCATCTCTAGTTTCATCTGCTATATCTCATAAACCATTCAGGGAAAGGGCTGCAATTTTGATATTGTTATTCCTTTAACATTAAAATCTCACACTGCAGGACAGCAAATAAATAGTTCCTGGAGTGTTTGGCTAAAAATACCGCAGGCTGCGATTTCTTTGCAGATATTAGGAGAAGTTCATAAGCTTTTTACTAAGCAAAAGATATCCCAAACTCAGCTGAAATATTACTTTGATTTAATAAAGTTCATTGGTATTTTTAGTTGAATTATTTCCATGTATTAATGTAGTTTAAAATAACCTGTCTCAGAAAATCCTAATGAAAACTTCCTATTTTTTCCACTAAGTCTTTTATTCAAGATTATCCAAAGAAAATATTTTAGTTCAGGACAGCAAACTTGAGTTTGAATTCTATAGCTTTTAGAGGCATTTTGAGTCACTGCAAAACTAAAATGTATCTTTCTGCTGCAGCTTATTGCTCTGTGGAAACCGTAATGATCAAGAAAAAAAAATCCCAGAGAAATTTCCCAGAGAAAATTGTAACTCCAGGAAGAAAGGAAGGAGGGAATAGTGAGAGATGCTGGAATAGGGTCACTGTCAACTCTTCAGCTGTGTGACATTAAAACTACTAAGGAGAAGTATCCATGTTATGGCGCCTTCACATTTTCACAAAGGTAATAAATCCAAATAAAACTTTCCTGCATTTAAGTTTCTTTGAATTCAGACAAGCTGGGGAATATTTCTTTCTTACCTTGCAGCAGACATCAGTTTGGATCTGGTGGCATCAAGAAATTAGGCCTTACCAAGGTCTGGTGCTTTTACTAACTATGAAGGTTCTCGATTAAATATTGAATTGTACTAGATGCAAGACAGAATCCCATTCAGTGTATCTTTCCAGTTTGACATGGTACTATTCATATGCATTTCCTGACTTTTCCCTGAAGTTTTATCAAGCTTCAGATACCCCACATTTCCACAGACAGTGTCAAAGCCACATTAAAGAGCAATAAATTACATTAACAGTTTCTCTCTTGAAAACAGACCTCTAGCAATGTCATCAAACAGAACAAACTTTGACATTATTTGGTGAGTACTGACTCTGCTTTCCTTACAGTGCTTACAATTTGATTATTTGTAGGATATTCTGAGAAGCGCAATCAGGCTGACTGATTTATAGCACTGCAACTTCTCTTACCTTCTGAAGACAAGGAAATGTTTGACCTTTTCCCATCCTCCACAGGTTATCATAGATAATTGCTAATAGCTCTGAGGTTGATACTGCTCCCCTAAGTGCCCTGGGATGAATCAGCTCAACCAATTTTAAAACATCATGTTTATCTTGGTATTTTCTAACTTCTCCTTCCTAGCCCAGACAGAAATCTTCCCTGAATGCCAGTGGTGTTGAATACATTGGCCATTTTCATTGACAATAAAAGCCAAAAAAGCCATTAAGTTTCCCATCTGCCAGAGAGCCTTCCTGATATATACTGCAGTTTTGAGAAACCACCTGTTTTGTTTTTCCTCATTATACTACAAGAAATACAAAATTTTTTCTTTACTACTTATATTTGCTTTGTGTATAAACTTTCAGTGAAAAGGGCATCAGATGTACATCACAGATTCACAAGGCTCTGAGCATCTCCAAGAGCTGCATGAACCAAAAATCTTCAGGTTTGCCTCTCTACATTTTCTGTATTTTCTTTTATAGCCAGATTTTCCCCTGTATGCTTGAGCAGGTACAAGCACCACTACAAAAACAGAGCCTCAGGAAGACATGAGAAATAACATAGAAGCAATGAAGTACATAAGAGAGAGGAAAGAAGGATGTGTGTGTGAGGGGGTGTCCCCAAGACACCCCTCAAAGCTCAGCAGTCTGATTGGAGGTGACATCACACAGCCAAAGCTGAGAGGGTTAGCACATACTTCATGGATGGGAGCTGGGCTTCTCTTAGATCTGCTCTCAGCTTCATTTGCCTTCTGTGGCACCATCAGCCAGGCTTTAAAAAGGCTTTCAAAAGCTCTAAAAGACAAGGCTTTATTAGAAGATGAGCTAAAGTGACTCTCTTTAAAAAGAGCGGGCAGGAACAGAAATGCATCGGCTATGAAAAGCCCAGCTCTACCATCTTGGTGATGTGAGCTTCCCTCTGACATCCTGCTGCTGACAGGGCTCATGTGCTGGGCTCTTATTCCCTGGACATTTCTGCACAATGGGATAGAAACCACCCACAAGCAGTTCCTGTCACAGACAAGCGCCAAGAACCTGCCCACGCAGGAGGTGCAGTTTCCCTCTGAAGCACCCTGTGTGTCTTCTCTCGCACACCTGCACAAGTGGTGTTCATACCCCTTGTTTTGGGTTGTGCCATTCCCATGGGCTCAGGCAACTCAATCTGCTCCAGCTGCACAGGGGCTGTCCTGGCCATGATTCTATCCCATGCCCATTTATGAGCTTCCCTTTTGGAAGGATATCTGGGGAAGCACGTAGCTATCAGGAGTGACAGCATCACAAAGCAGAGATGTTAATGCTTGTAATGTTACTGATATTTCCAGCCTCATTTCTAAGCAGCAATGACAGCTCCAACATCCCCAAATCACAGTGGTTTCAGCTTTGCCTTATCTCCCCATGCACACATGCAAATCCACACAGACTTCGACATCAGTTTCTACCAGGGCACAGTTTTCTGTCACATAAAATGTCAGGATGTGATCTTCCATATTTCACTAGTGCTATCCTGCCATTTAATTTAATAACAGCAAAATATCAAGTGGTTACTATTTTGATGCTGTGTTCCATCAGCCATTGAATTAGAAATAATGAGACAAATCTAAATTTGTGATTCATGGTGAACTGCCGGAACTAATCTCAATCACACAGCGGATGACATCGAGTGATAACTGATTTAACAGATGATGATCTGTTCAGCTGTCCTGTCCTCTCTCACAGAAACAGGAACATTAATGAAAGACAAGTTCACTTACACTTCACAAGACTTTTCCAGACAATATAAATACTTAATATAGGAACCAATTTTTTCCTTTCCACTAATTATAGACCCTTTAATTGCATCTGACCAGTACTTGTGTATATGGCAAGACTTTGTGGCTTCAGGAAGCTGAGCTGCTGAGGGGTTTAAAAAGTATCTTTGGCATTTTCCATGAACATTTTTCAATTTACCATCATATCTAACCAAAGCAGGTTCCTCACCCAAACTGCCCCTTGGGAAGTCCTTGCAGCTGGTGTAGCAGCCTGCCAGTGCTAATCCTAGCGGGAGTCAGGCATGGGGTTAACAGTTACCCTGTTAGAAAAGACTACAAAAATTGACTTGTCATACTTTTAAAATGCTAAATGTATGTGTCCTGTAAGAAATCTTCTCTCTGTATCTTCCCTCTTCACCAAGTTTCAACCTGCACCTTTTCACTGCTGGACTCAGTTATTCTCTGCCAGGTTTAAAGATAAATATTCTGCATTACACATATTCTGCTACATCAAATCTATAAATTCTCAGTGAGCTGTAAGTCATCTATAAAACCAGTTGTTAATTTTTCCTTCACGTCTTTTATTAGTGACCATCAACAAAATGTTGACTGAAATGTTGCTATTGATGATAGTGACATCAAGAGGCAGAATTTTCCAGGTATGTTTTTCCAATTTGCTTTCAGAAACAGGATAATGAATTTTTGAAGTCTGGCAGTCAGTTTTGTAATTTGCTCAGCAGTGTCACAGATTTATACCTGCCAGGCCAGACAGCAGTTGCAAGATGCCTTTATGGCTGAGAATGATGGGGTTTTACAAATCAAAAGAATTTTTATCATAAAAAAAGATCACCTTCATGAGCAGATAACAGGGTCTAAACAAAATTACCTACTGTGGACAAAAGGTGGTTTTTGAACTAGAAATTCAAATCCAATACAAAAAGTTTTTTATGGTCTCAAGAGATACATTGAGAAAAATAAGGAAGGTGTTTCATAGATGATCTGTGACACACAGCACCTGCCCAGCCTAGCGTGGGATGGCACAAATCCTGTAGGGGTGGGGCTGCAGAGTGCCCCCCATAACGGGCTCAGTGTTGATCTTGGTCACTCCCTCGGGAGCCGGAAGGTGAACGCCCGCAGCAGGCTGGCAAAGAAAATGAAGAGCTCAGTCCTCGCTAAGTGCTCCCCCAAACACACCCGGTGCCCTGCAGAGGGAAGAGGGGAGGGACAGTGAGTAAATAAACCTGACCCCAACAGCAACTGTATCCTTACACAGTGCAAAGGTACTTTTTACCAAGTCCAGAATTTCTGTAGGACTTAATGCAATCAATGACACAAAGCTTCATGTATTTCTTCCTTCAAAGAATTTTATCAGCAGCTATAGATAACCGTGTAACCCTTCTGCTCCCTTCAATTACCTCAAAAGCCTCATCTTCATTTGACTGACAACTTTAAAGGATTTCATTCCATCATGTAAATGAAGAATAAGGACCTGCTTTTCCTGGGAGATGTCATGTTCTAGTGTTGAATACATAATCAAGAGGACTGCTTGAAAGTGCTTTCCATATATATGTCTGGTATGAAATGAGTGCCTGAAATCAATAGCCACAATCATTAGCAGAGAATTTCCTTCCAAAAATAGGGCAAGTTAGATATATATTTTTGTCAGGACACATCTGATTTTCCATGTTATTATTTGTTCAGTAGAACATATGTTACTGAAAATAATCATGTTGACTTAAGCACTTTTTTCCACAAAAAGGTTTAGAATAGACAACCAATAGTTTTTTTTTTTAATAGACATCTTCATTCTATAGTCCCAATCCAATTTGTTGATGTTTGTGCTGTAGCCCACTTACCTATTGAGAATGGTAAAAAGGCTTCTTGGGCCACAAAGTTTCCATCCTTGTCCAAGAAGTGACCAGGGTTGAACTGTCGAGGTGTTTCCCACTGTTCTGGGTCATATAAAGATGAAGCAATATTTGGAAGAACTATGGTGCCCTGAAAGGAGAAAAACATTAATTCTGTTCCATGTTCACTTTCACACTGTGACCCAAAGGCATCTAGCCCCACTTCTATTGAGGAGAATACCCTGGAACAAACAGATTTTAATCCACACCTTGCTCTACAGATGCAGGAAAAGTCTGTAGCAACTGAGAAACTCTCTCTGTACCTTTTTAAGGGGAAAGCCAAGCAAGGTTGTGTTCCTCACACACACCCTGGGCATGCCAACTGAGACAATGTTGCTGAAGCGTTGGATCTCATGAACCACAGCATTTGTGTAGGGCAGTTCTCTCCGATCCTCATAGCAGATTAACTTGGAGGGACCCAGAACAGCATCCAGCTCCTTCTGCACTTTCTCTGTGGAAAATATTCACTGTTTCAGGTGGAAAAACATATCAAGTATTTTCAGTAATTTCATTTTCAAAGAGATTTCCAACTTAGAACTATGAGACCAACACCACAATTCTAAATATAGAAAAGTAAGTAACTTTTTATGAAGAAAATTAAAGTAGCAGGATGTTACAACAGCTTAAACATATGAGAACTCTGCTTCTAGGTCTGAAGTTATCTGATTGTAGATTAAGAAAAGACACTTGTTGCTCAAAAATTTAAAACTATGTGTTGCATTGCTACCACAAATCCAAGAGATAACAGATTTATCTTTGGATTTTCTTTTGCCTAGGTGCCTCAAACACCCACAACCAGAACATTAAGCTCATAGTTCTCTGAAATTTATGCCAGGTGAGTCTGAGACTTAAAAGTCTAATTCCTGTTAAAAGGACATGGTTCTTACACAGGGCATCTGTTAAATTAAGCAATGCCAATGAGAATAAGGTTCAAATACCATTTTAAAAAGTGGACCTACTGTTTGACATCTGCCTTTTAATCAAGAACAGCCTGTTTTAAATTACTTATTGCACAGGAGTCTTGGGGACATTAACAAAAATAAAACCTTTGATTTATAAACTTCAAGAGAGGCAGTACACACCTAATAAAAATACCTTACAGTTTTAATAAATGATCCTGTCTTTACCCAGGCCTTTTGAAGCAACAGTAAGATGCCGCAGGGAAGTCCATTCTACATTGATCAGTCTGTGCCCATTCACATCAAGCCTGCCCTGTGACTGCCAGTAGTCCTTCATTAAACTGACAATAGAGATTTAAGCACCTTACAGAATTTAGAATATATATTCAGAAATATTTTTAAGTTAACTTCCTTCTACAAAGAACTATCTTGCAGAAGCACTCGAGAGTCCAGGTGGTTTGAAGTAATCAGTCGCTGCATAATATAAACACACATTTCTATTCCTGATTCAGTGATGAGGCAAAAGGCAAAACTTCTCCTTATGGTACAGAGTGGAACACTGTCACTGGATGTCAACACAGGAAAATTATGAATGGGTTCAAAAGGAAGCCACCTATTGATTAAATGAGGGCAGACATACTGGAGTCAGCTCATTGTGAGAGCCCTGATGCAATGTATTACTCAAGAATCTGAGGAAGGATCACTCTGCACATATTCTGCTTTCCCAAATATGTGCAATATTTAGGTAAATAAAATTATACAGGTGAGTCAGTGCCTTCATAACATTAGTTAGAGTAAATGATAACAAAATGTGATAACATGAGATTAAGCAGAATTTCTTGTCTGATAGCTACAAGTTGACAAAATTTTCCTCATCTTCATCTCTTTCATCCATTTAAAATCCTGTTCTCCTCTGGGTAGTTGCACATACTCTGCAACCTAACTGAGATTTCTGTTATCCAGCATAAGACATCCTTCTTTCTTTGGTTTTCATTAAGTGCTCTATGAAAAGGATTGGTGGTAACTTAAAAACTAGGCTTAAAACAAAACTTCTTAAATACACATAGATGTAGCAGAGGAGCCATATGTTTCCACTCCTGACTGAAATAATTTCTGGTACAAGAAACTTAAATACATCACAGAGTTAATTTAATCCCTACAAGTGCTGCACTTGTAGGCCAGACCTACAAGTACAAAAAGTATATCAGTATCTAAGAATAATCTCTGATCCATGAAAATGTTAAGACTTGTGTTTTCTATTGCATGGGAGATACTTCTGTTGGGCTTATCTATTCACCTTGGATGTCTGGATATGCCACCATGTAGAGCAGGCCCCAGTTCAAAGTAGTGCTTGATGTCTCTGATCCACCCAAGAAAAGGTCATTTATAGAATAAACCATGTTGTCTTCATTGTATGTTGACCTGGGTTCATCTTTGGACTGCAAATGATAAAAGTTAGAGGCTTATAGATGAAAATTAGACATAATAGAATAGGATTAGTGACTTTATAACTCGCTCCAAACTGCAGTGTCTTCTCCTTATAGGACAATACAGAAAGACTACTAAGGAATGTTAGACACCACAGATGGGTATCAACACAAAAATTAACATTTCACAAACAGACAAGCCACGTTTGTTCCACTCAATCAGGAAGCTAAATCACGTTCTTTGGAAAAAAAAAAAAAAAAAAAAAAAAAGGATTATTTGCTTAATGTGCAAATAGTGGTTAATTTAGAGTATTTCATAAGTAAATCTTCATCTAAAGATTCTAAAGATGTGTATCAGTGTGTCATTCTTCACATCTCAAGTTACAGTAGTTACAGTTCACCACTCAGTTGTTCTACCAAGCAGTACAGTGACCAGGCAGTGAACACTGGGCTGAATGAAGTTCTTAAACTGTGGCATTCAGGTGTCTTCTACACAAGGGCACAATGACTCACATACAGTTGTTCTGGGGTTTTACAGTTTTCAATTAGGTGTGTGAGGATGTGTATGTATACACTGAAATTATAAATAAACATGGTTATGGTTTGGGGGAATTCATTGTCTGTATTTAGGGAGGTTTTGCTCAGGGGTGTTGAACCTTTCTTTTGCCAGCGGAGCAATCAAGAAGAAGGAGAGATGCTTCTCCGTGCTGTAATATCATCTAATCTTTTTTTATTGCCCCTGTTCATCTATTATATTCAGTTCAATTTTTTTAATAAACAAACTTGGATGATTTACACCCAGCAGAGTCCCAGAAGAGCTCACTGAAACAATTTCTGGTATGCTAATGTTCAAGTGTCATAAATCCTAGAACAGCAATGAAAGGCTTTAGAAACAGTCAAATGTTTTGGAAGGCCAGGTGTGTTACTGTGCTGATAAAAAAAAAAAACAAAACAAAAAACCAAAAAAACCCAAGCAGATCTAAGGAGGTAGAAGCCGTTTAGGCTGACATTCACACCAGACATAAGAATAAAGCAGCTAATGTGGGAATTGATCAATAAATAATTATCAGGGAGAGGTAGGTGAGTGCTGCAGCCCAACAGGTTGTGGCCACCTCTGTTGCTGCTACCAGCACATGACATTGGCGAGAGGGACACTGGCTGTCCCTGCAGGACAACACTGCCACCAGGAGCAACAGTCTCTGCCCTCTTCCCCAGGGCCTTTGGCTCTCTGGGCCACTCTTGCCACACCCAAGTAAGATGAGTCTCATCTTGCCACTTCGTCCTCTTTGTCCTTTTTCTTCCTGTCACCAAGCAGAACAGGAAGAGGAAAACATCCTGCCACAGTGGAGGAGAGGAGGAAGGAAAAGTGATTTAAGTGGAGGTAGGAATCACAGAGGAGAAGAGCAGGGCAGAGCTCAGAGCTGGGATCCAGCACCCAAGAGATTCATACGAAGTGATCCTGGTATGGTCCAGAAAAGGGAGAGATTTTATGCACACCTCCTACAGCCCTTCACAGCCTTATGATTCCCACCTACCTCTACTATGCCTGCCTGACCAAAATGCTCTGATTTGTCCCAGTTCCTTTGCCTGCTCAACACTTAGCTGACCCTGACACTCTCTTCTTTTCCAGTCTTGTCTGAAACACTGCTGATTGCTAGGTTATTTCTCCATGAAATGTTCTCAAAATCCAGCTGTTCTCTTGCAAATTCTCTTGGTAAACCTTTACTGGTGAAATATCATAACCAGAGCATCCCACTTTGTCTTCCAAAGGCCCGCTCTGCTCTTTTGTTGTTCACTTAGCAATTCACGATTCTTTCCTGAAGACCTTCAATCATTTTACAACTTGTGCCAATGAAAAAGAAAGATGCAGTGTATTAACCTGCTTTTTAATGAAAGGATTGCAAGGTGCTGTGGCATATCAATGATCAGAAAGGATTTTGGAAGATCCTGGTTATTGGATTCATATTACAATGTCTTGAAAGTCAAGATGATTCAGACTGGTTGTGATGATTCAATGATCCATGTTGACCTTTTCCCCATGACTTTATGATTGGGCAGAAAAAAACTTACTTTTTCAATGTGATCCAGGTAGAAGTCAATGAAATCCTGTGGTTCCTCTGGTGTCCCACGCTCTGTGTGCATTTGGATCTCTCTCCATGTGAAGTTGCTCAAGACGTCATAACAAGCCAATGCCTTCTTATGAGGCCCAGGGAGACGGCTCATCAGCCAGGGGAAGATTTCATAAAGCTGTGGGAGTGACACACAAGAGGTCCTGCAAAGACTCTATCACAAGAAAATGCACTAGGAAGACCTGCTACAAAGAGAGGTAATATTCATGTTAGCTTGGGATTAGGGTCCCATTAGTAAAATATACTGACAAAGACTGTGCTCGGGCTTTCAAGCTGTGAAAATAAACTGTATAATTTCTAGTTTTGATGGTAAGATTCAGAGTTCCACAGGCTTTCACCTCAATCACAAGCCAAATTAGAATTACTTTAACTAGAATGAATTGTATTTATCTCTGCAGTTATTCATATCTTCAATTGCGATGAACTACATTCAGGCATTTTAAAAGCGAGCTCCTGACCCCCAGTGGAGGAAACTGGGAAGGGAGAAGCAGAAGTTGGAAACGCCTCACCAGGATGCTTGCCAGAGCAAGGACTGGCCCCCGGCGGCTGCTCTACAGTTCGGTAACGCCCAAAGCACTCTCTACCAATCGACCCTTCAAGGTTCCTCCATGAAATTTCAAATATCTGAAACCCAGAAAAGCTAAGAAACAGCTACCTGACAGTTTCAAGTACTCTTGATTGGGTTAGTTGACACAACCAGATTATTTTTCCTTCTGTTTTACCATTTGGGAAGATCTGGACTAAGAATTAGCTGATTTCTACCTATTCTGATAAATAGAAAGTTAATTTTTGTTCCCAGCCTACATTTATGCCTGGGTAATCTGTATATTCTTATATCTGTGAGATACAGCATTCTTTTAATAGTTGTTTTTCTGCTCAAAATGTAATTCCATTGTTTATTTAACAGCAGAATTTTTATTCTTTCTCAGCCTTCATTTTGCTGAGCTCTTTTTCTACTCTCTTAATCACACTACAGAAAGCACGTTATTAGGTATTCACTGGAGTGTGGTTTAATTAGATAGACTATACTTGTGTCTTCTTGGGAAATCAGTTATTTTCAGACATCCAATTATAAATTAATGATTGCCTTATCACAAAAAAAATGTAAATTCACTTAGAACTTCATATCCTTATTTGTTAGTTCCCTCTCTGGTATTTTTTTACTTGCAAAATGTGTTCAGAAGCCTTAGACACAACTGTGGTCTGACTAATCACATAAAGTTGCCCAGATTACAGGCATTCCCAAATGTCTGCCCTCTCCAGCCACTAGGGCACTCTAAATGGAATTTAGAGTAATGGAATGTAAACGTAAATGGAATTCAGCTGTCAGTGTTCAAGACAGGAACTACATCCACCCACCTTCCTGGGTACCAGCCAAAACTCCTCCTCCATTTAGGGAGAGGCCCAACCCACAGTGTCCCCCTGTTCAGTGTCTGACATCATGAGATCCAGAAAAGAAATGGAGATGTGGATGAAGTAATATCCACTTTTTTGCATAATACTGTGTACTCGTTGCATCTGGAAGGTGAGGAGATGGTGGCCATCCCTCTGGAATAGTTTGAACCCCTGTTCTTATTTCCCCAACAGTATCTTACTCACTGGACTAAATCAAATCAAAGCCCAGACAGGAAGCAGAGAAGAAAAGGAGGTATGTTTTCTGTCCTAAAAGCAGGGGTCACCTGCCACCTCTACACTCAACTTACAGGACCAAAGCTAAACTAAGCAAAAGGGAACCTGACCATAACTCAGTGAGAAGAATGTTCCATGGGATGTGGGGAGACATCTGTATTCCAGGAAATGTTTATGTATTCTATACACATAGTGATAGTTACTCATAAGATGTATGGGACAACTTCAGCAGTGGAACCAGAACCAGAACTCCCAGGAAATTTTTAATTACTTCTGTGCAAAGCAGGTCTCTAGTGTCAGATGGATCGTTGACTTCCATATTGTTTAATTGCCAAGCTTGGAGTTATATTTGCTGTCTTAGCATTTCCTGCCTTCTGCTGCCTGTGCCTGGAGCTGCTCCTCACTAAGGGTGAAGGAGTGGAATTTCTCTGGGAAGTCTTCAAGTCTGTGTCTTACAGAAGAAATGGAGATAATTAGCCACAGGCAAAACACATTGGTATTTAACTCATTCCTCTCTCTGTTGACCGTGTATAAAACAGTGTCTAAAGTTGGCACATGAGTCACACTTTTAGACCTGACATTTAATATTTAGGAATCATGATGTCCAATGCAGGAACCTGTGGTGTGCAGGGGTTGAGAAACCAAGTAAGAAACATGACCCAGGAGCTGTCCATGAACCTGTGCCTTATTGCAATGATTTAGGGGTAAACTATCACAGTACCCAAACACAGGAGAATAAACACAAATGCCCAAGGCTGGCATGTAGAGCTTCACCATCACACTTTGAGAGAGTCTACTGCCCTGAAAAACTGTGTGGGGCATCACTCACACATTCTAAAACTTTTTGCCTGATAGCTCTTGAATCTGCATTTCTCACTCTCTATCCTATTCAGAAAAAATCAACATATCATTCACTTACATGGTGAATAAAGCTGCCCCCAAACTTGAAGAGATGTTCTGTAGCTTTAATCAGCTCATGAAAGGCCTTGTCCTCTCTGGAGAAACGATGTCCATACACAACAGCACAAATTACATTTGAGACAGAATGGACAAGAGGGAAAGAAGGATCCACAGGTTTCCCTGCAACCATAATAATAAAATGACTGTTAATGTTTCCTGCTTTAGTGAAATGAGAGAATCTTCTATTACCCACAGAACTTTCAAGAAGGCATTGCATTTCACAGTGAAGCAGCAAAATTTTATCAAAATCTTAATATCAAACTGATTCCTCACAATCACGTTGCAATCCTGTAAGCCCAGGAATGTGTGGCACCCTAAAAAAATGCCAGATGTGTAAAACATTGCATCATTGATAGAGAAAATTTAGAGGTAAGGAAAAAAAATTCTATGCATATTTGCTTTCTGGCAAAATCAAAATAGGTCTCAAGCATGGGAATGGCTGAGAACATTATGAACAAAGGGAACTTGAGTGTACAAGAGCAAGAAGAGAGGCAGCTTTATTCAGCAAGGACACAGAGGCACTCAAGGCTGCTATGTTTTGTCTGACCATGCTAGAGACATATAACCTCCAGAAAGATAAAATGTTTTAAACTCTTTTCAACCAGTTGTGTCAACAGTATAATAACTAATTTCAAAGCAGTTATTTGAAACCTAATTCCAAGAAAACTATTTTGTGACTATGGAATATATGACCATAAAAAACCCAATTCATGTATGTATTGATGCAACTGCCCAACAACAAAGGCACAATTCTGATTAGCAACTTAGTCTTCTGGGCTTTTTTCCTTGCAAACATAGTCAAATCTCAATCTCTCCTAGCACTTAAATGATGGGATTGGGCTCAGTCTAATTATTTTTAATGGATACAACACTAGCCACAGCATGTCCTGATTTATGGTGCCTTTGCATAATGATCATTATTGGGAAATCCAATTCACATGATCCTAACTGGGCTGGTCAGGGTGGAATCTTGTTATGAAGGCAAAATTCTACTCAGTGCTTTTCAGAGTGTGTGCAAATGACATTACAAGGCTTAATTCATCAGCATTGATTTTGTCTCTTTATGCACCAGCACCATAAAAGAGCCAAAAATGTGCCCTTGAGGCAAAGGCCAAGAGACTCCCTAGGACGAGAGACATCAGTGTATTAGAACAAGTTGAGCAAAGGGCCACAAGGACAATTAAAGAACTGAAGCATCTAGCATAAGAGAGGCTGAGAGAGATGGACTATTTAGTCTGGACAAGGGAAGACTTAGAGAGATATCTAAATATGCATAAATATGTGGTAAAAGGGTGCAAAGAACAGAGAACCAGACTTTTTCTCAGTGGTATCAAGTGGGGCAAGAGGAAAAAATGTAAATACATCGAATTCTGTATAAACACAAGAAACACTTTCATTATAGGGCTCACTGAACAGTGGAACTGGTTGCCCAGAGAGGTGATGAAGCCTCCATTGCTGCAGATATTTACAACTCTGCCGTAAGTAACCTGCTCAGATTGACCCTTTGAGTAGGGTTAGACTAGACCATCTTCAGAGATCCCTTTCCACTTTGGGTGTTCTATATCGTAAATAATAAATAAGGTCCTGCTTTCTTTTCAATTTTAGTAGTTTTGTAAATCATTTTGAGCAAGAATAGTCTCCTTGAAAACACAAGATGGACTGAGGGCTTTGCATTTTCAGTCCATTCCACACAGACAGTGTAAGATCCTGCACACTCTTGTGGAACAAAAGCTGCCCTCAGTTTCAGGCCAGGACAGTGTTTGTACACTAAAGACATCGGACTAATGGCAAAAATGTATTGATATTTATCGCAGAAATACCTTTCATACTTGCAAAGAAGTCTACCAGGTAGTGAGCTTCTTCTTGAACTCGGTGCTCCAGACCTCTTTTCCCCAGACCAAGGTTGCGTAAAGTCCTCAGAGCAAACTTTCTCTGCTGCTTCCAGGTGTGACCAGTTGCCAACATAATTCCTGCAACCATTAAAGGAAGAGCTCTTTATCATGCTAATATTAATCATAGACAAAGACTACATTAAAGGATTACTAAGCCAAAGAACATAATTAAGCTGTTGCATTGCATGTGAACACAAAGACAACAAGGAACAGCTGTGACCTGCAATCACATTGGCAGGGCTGAAATGGGCACACTCAGCTGGGTAATAAGATGACTTGCAGGTTTAAGTTTGATCCCAATCAGGTATCTCAGCTGCTTCTCTAGATGCTCTTTGCAGTGCTTGTCTCTATGCCTGAAGCTCACCTGAATCAGGGTAATGATTCTTATGAAGGGAAAAGGGGAAAGAGTTCTGACCGTCCACAGTTAGAAAGAAAAGTTCCTGTTGGCATGGCAGGAAAGTTCAGTGTTCAGGCTTTGTGACAGGCTTTGGGTATTTCTGTTATGGTTGCTGGTATGAAACCTACAGCAAGGTTGAAACAGAAGCACACTGAACTTCAGATGCAACTGTACCAGCAGGAAAATATTCAAAAAAGGAAGGGAATGGGAGGAAGATCCCACTGTCAAAGTCATTCTTCAGTGGAAAATGTCATAGTGGGAGGCAGCTTGTCCAGGAAAAGGAATTGGGTTGTTTCCTGCTTTTCCTCCATTGTTCTGTGGCACAACTTACCATTGCCTCATCTCATCACCTCTGAATCTGCCCCAGTGACTATACCATAGAAGGTATTATGAATCCTTTTCCTCCTGCTACTCTGCAAAAGCTTTTTCACCTCTCCGTACCTTGCAGTTGACCTGGCAGTCATTCTTCACAGAGAAATCCTGCCTCTGTGCTACCTCTGAAGGTGGTCACAAGCTATAAAAGAGATTGCAATTTGTCAAGATGACACTTACGTGCACTATTTATGCCAGGAGATGCTCACCTTTTCCTTTGGCCATTGCTCTGAAAAGAGGTGACACCAGCCTCCCAGAAACATCTTCAGGGTGTGTGGTCATGCCATCCTTCACTGCTTGAAATCCATTCAGTATAACCACTGGGGCCCACCCAAACCATAAGGTGAATATGTTGCCATGAATTTTTGCCAGCTAGAAATGGGAGAGAAGCCAGGAAAGCACAGATGAAATCCCACACACTGCAAACAGAGGATGAACCTGTTTTAGCACTGATTACAGGACCAGCCCTAAGGTGGAATTATGTTCTCCATCTTTCCCACCAGACCACAATTATCACTGAGAAGGTATGAATGTCTTTTCCAACATTCTCTGTTGGAAACACCTGTGTATTCCCGCTTTCAGAGCCACATGCCTATGTCAAGAAATATTATGTACCTTTTATTACTGTGCATAAGCCTAAGGCTCGGTTCACAATTATTCATGGGAGAAAGGGTATTTTCTACTTATTAATTTATTTCAAGAGGGTTTCTATCATTTTTACAAGTAAAGTAGCACAAAAGAACACAGAACTGTCAGAGGAGTAATTAGCTTAGAGACTGGACTTACTTTTTTCCTCCCATCTGCTTTTGATCCAGTCACTACAAACAAGCTTGTACACATAGAGGGAAGGGAAGTGTTTATTTACTGCTCAAGCTAGAGAGTGCCAGTGTTCAGAAACCTACAAATCCATGCTGTGAAAATAATTTTTTAAAGTATTTTTCCTACCTCCAAATCTGATATATCAGCCTTAAATATATTTAATCCTGAATTATATCAATTTTCACGGGAATTTGTCAAATATAGTGGCAAGGGGAGATAGAAAGACATCAAGGTTCACACAAATTTCAGTGAAAATCAGTGTTAAAAGGAGATAGGTTTAAACACCAGAATGATCTTCACACATTCAGAAATTCCAATACCAGGTTTCTCAGTTTGGCAAACCACTTTACACTGCAATATCTTTTTCTTATTTTGCAAACCAAACCAGCAGTTCTGAATCAAACCAAATGTGATATCACAGTGGCCAGTTAACAGTTACAGTACTACCAATGTAGTTTTGGGAGAGGATGTTCTCACATAGCAAACAACATGAGAAAAGAGAAATCACAAAGACTTTTAGACAATTAGGAGTATCTGAAAATAAGTACCTTCATGAGGATATCACGATTAAACTGAAAGTTCAGCTGCATCAGCGTCCCAAGGACTGGGAGAGGGACTGGTCCAGGAGGAAATTGTCTCCGCACTCGCTGCAACTTTAAAAACTGCGTAATTAGAAGAAATACAGCCACTGCTACAAGAATTTGACTTATGGTCAACATTTTAGCGTCTGCCTTTACCAGCCTGCCTTTATTCAAAATTGTCTGCTGAAGCTATTAAGGCTAGTTGCTAAACCAGTTTTTTCATAAGAGCTTGAATTCACATAAATATTCCCCACCTCTAACCCTCCCTCTTTATTATCAACCACTCCCTTTTTGTTCCATCTATTACATTCTCATGCTTCAGCATATTAATAGATGCACACACTTCTTCTCATCCAGATTATACTTATTCAATATGGATCACAGGATTTGTAGGAATGGTATCTTAAAAGACTAGGGCCAAGATTTTCCAGGCAATGGAGATACACGTAAATTCTCTATCTGCTTTTCCTGAGACAATTTTGAATTGTATGTGTTCCTACAAATACTCCAGGAATGCTTTTAGAAAAGCAATAGCCATACATACAAATTAAGCAGGCAAATGTAAGTGGATATTAAATCTTGGAGTTTTTAAATTGGTTTGTATATATTCCACGTACATGTTATATCTAGTAATAGTAAGGCTGATAGAAGTTAAAAGCCCACATCTGTCTTAAGATACATATACAACTATCTAATGCTTTTAATACAAAAAGCAAAATTTGTTACACTTTTGAATGTAATTGAAAACATAGCTGGATTCACGTATGACCTCACTTTTTTCCCTAACCTGTTCACACTAGGTAAACTCACAGAGGGTTTTGTCTGCTTCTGCATTTCCCCATTCAGTCTTGGCGTAAAGTGGATACCCTATATGATTTGAGAAATCATCAGAAAGTATGTCAGATAAATAATGTATATTCATAGAGAAAGTATATCTAGTATTAAATATACAGATTTAAAAGAAAAAATTTAAGCATTGGAAAACCTAGTAGGGATCTTGGGCTACCTCCAGAATGAAGGGCCCCAGCAAGAACTTGTCATGACAGGAGTGTGGATCCTTGGCAACTTGAAAAGAGAGTCTGTAGCCAAGGCTCTTTGCCAAGCCTCAACACTGGCAGGAACCACAAACACAGCACCAGAAGAGTTCCCATGCTGCAATCAGACCATGGAAACCTCACATGAGGGGTTCTGGGCACCACATAACCATGACCATTGTAGTCCTGTGTTACAGATCCAGACCAAAACGCTTCCCTGTCAAAAGCGCCCATCCCTTGAGAGAAAAGCACTTCTAAAAGAAACTTGTTTTCACTAATCTGAGAAAACTGCCAAGACTTGTGCACCAGCTCACTTCTTGCAAGCTGACTTTGGGGCAGAAACTATTTCCTGATTTTTTGGCTCTGGAACACGGAAGACCCTTATCCAGAAGGAACAGCCTGGTCTGCCAGCACACAGTTTACAAACCTCTAGGTCAATTAGCCTTCAACCACACCTCTTCATTACCACTAATGCATAACTGATTAATGCATACTAACCAAGCGATGCTTGTAGGTTTCCACATGAGCTTTGTTTGCATACAATAAAAAGGTGATTTTTCAAGACAATAATTTCTAATTTATCTCTCCCCTTCAACAGGGAAAGTAAAATTATCTTTAAAAATAAATTTGTTAAGTTTTGCCTTCTCTGTCTCCGGTGTAATCTCACAAACTGCTTCAAAATCTCCAGTTTATCAGAACTTTTAATTTGGAATCAATATAATATACTCCCTTTTCTTTTAGATATTAGAAGATTTTTCATCTGAATGATTTTTCATCAGGAAAAGTAATTTTTTGTCCACTGGAAGTTAAGCCCTGGTGCCTTCACCCCACAAGGGCTGCTGTCTCACACCTTTAACCACCGTTCAGCTGGAACCAGCCTGGAATACAGTTCTCTCATGGTGGAAAAGAAAGATGACTGTGGGTTGGTTCAGATTTGAGGCACGGGTTTTGTCTTACTTTTTTTGATGGAAAATGTATTTATGAGATAGCCAAGGCTCCATTTTCTTAATAATTACTAAATACAAACAGCAGCAGCATTTCTTCAGCACTATCTACCAGTTTTTCTTTAGGATTATGATTTTTAACTTGCTAAAGGCTAGCAACTGCTGCCTCCCCTCCCGTAACCAGTCATTCTCTTAGGAGTTACTGCCAGGGAGATGTTTGCAGGTCCAGCATGAGGAGACTTCATACCAACGACCCACCTGCCAGGACGTGCTGGACAGGGCTGGAAGGATAAAGGTAATCCTGCAGGGAAGAAACTGCCAACCTAGGTTTCATCCAGTGAGCACATTCCTGCCTGTTAGACTGGGGTGCTTTAAAACACACGGTGGGCAGAGACACCTGAAACAAATACAGCTGTGATGATGTCAGTCCTGGAGATGGCACTGTCAGCTAACCAGAGTATAAAAATAATCCTTCCTGTGTTGGCATGCAATATCCAATTTGTTCCTCATACAAGAAGAATGTGTCCCAATGCAATAAAAGAAAATCCCTTGTCAACTGCCAGTAAGCAAACCAGCAAAAAACACCCACTTTTGCCAAGTCCTTCAGCACCTAAAGGTGTTCCAGAAATCTTCAGAAGTGCCAAATCTGCTCTTGGTCATGGTGTAGTAAGTGAAGTTATCTAACTGTGATAAAGAATCCATTTTAAAAAATGAAAGAATAAATGAAGCTGAATAAAATTTTGGAGGATCTAGAGCAATCATCACAAGTAGCCTACCTGGCATGAAGAAGTTCCCATGTCACTGGCAATCAGTGGGCTCATAAAAAAGGATAAATTATCAACACTCTGTGACTGCTCACTGCTGTCACTTGTCTTCCAGTTCTTGCTCTTTGCTTGCAATACGAAAAGCTCTCCACAACTGCCTGACAAAGCCACTCCTCTATTTTCATCAGAAGGCTTGAAATGCTACCTGGTTTAGTGAGTGAAACCCTAAACTGTCTTGCTAAGTGACAATGACAGAGTTGTATACGACAGGCTTGCCCAACAGCAAACCACATCAGTCTAAGGGAATGTTATCTCAGATCATACTATCTGCCTCTAGAAAGCTTCCTCCAAGAGCTTCTCTTACCTCCTGCACCCACTAATATCCCCAGACAGACTGGAAGACCTCTGAGCCTTTCTCCACAAATGCAACTGTGGCTTATGAGAAGGAATCTTTATTCCTGAGACATGCAATTTATAGACCAAGATTGTTCTCTGTAAAGTCTCTTTCCAGTTAATAATAAATAAGTCCCAATTCTAATTCTTCCCTTAATGTCTTTATTTGTTACACATCAGAAGTTACCAATATTTTCCAAACAGAAAAAAAAAAAAGAATAAAATATGTATCCTTTATAATTATAATGTTCAGGATGCAACTGTCTGTCAAGAATATTTCAGCATAGTGATTAATCAAATGAAGAGGAAAGCTAAAATCTTGGGATATGGAAAAAGGAATTCACATACAGAAGCAGTTTTACAGAGTAACTCCTCTCTGAATTGGACATTTTCTATCGAGGAATGGCACAGAGCTGGTAAGGGGTGGCTTCATTGTGCTCCCAAAAACAAACTTGGTGTTGACTTCCTTCACTCCTTCTGGCAGGGTGAATGTGAATGTTTGTAGCAGGGTGGAAAAGAAAATAAAGAGCTCCATCCTTGCCAAGATCTCCCCCATACACACATGGCGTCCTGTGAAGAAACAGAAAAGACAATTCAACCAAAGGATTTCTAAACTGCTGGCAATTTTCTTTGCTTGTTTTCTGCAGATTTTTGCCCTTTTCTCTTAATTTTGTCATTTAATGATTCATAACTGAAAGGCTGCTTCTATTTCCACAACAAGTTTCTATCTACATATACAGCAGGCAGTAAGACATTAAGGAAATTTTCACCAGGGTGACATAGTTTACATTTACAGTCTTCCAGCACCACACATTTTTCTGCTGCCGCTTTGATAGCTGGAGCTCTTCTCAGAGAGAAGCTGGATCTGTCTTCCAAGAAAGATTTTTCTATGCATTACTCTTCTCTTCCTATCTTTTCCACATGCAACTTGATTTTTTTTCTCTTCTTGGAGATCTTTAAAACAGTTTGTATATGACCATTTGTAGGGTCCTTCCCAGTTATTCTGGGGGATGAATGGATCTGAAGTTGTTACCACAAGGAGCAAATTAATCCCTGTTCAGTGCACTTACCTATAGCAAATGGTAGGAATGCTTCTCTGTTTACAAAGTTTCCATCTTTATCCAGAAAGTGGCCTGGGTTGAACTGATCAGGTGTCTCCCATTTTCCAGGATCAAGAGAACAGAGTCAATATTTGCTAATATTATTGTGTTCTAGAAAAAAGGAACAAAAACTGTGACTGTAGAATCTACTAATATCTAGGACAAAGCTTTGGGAAAAGCCATGCACAGAGGCAATCAAACCTTAGAGGCACTGCTAGAACAAGAGTTCATGTCCCCAGTCAGAAAAAACCTCAAAAGCCTTTCTAAAACCATCTAATGGGCCAAAGATCAAACTCATTCAAATATGCAGCACATTTGTACCTTTGGAATATGATATCCCAACAGCTCCGTGTCCTTCACACTCATTCTGGGCAGTGCAATTAAGATTATGTTGCTGTATCGCTGGATCTCATGAATGACAGCATTTGTGTAGGGCAACTTTTTCCTGTCCTCATAGCAAAATACGTGGGAACAACCCACAACAGCATCCAGCTCCTTCTGGACTTTCTCTAAGGAGGAATATTCAGCTTTAAATACACAGCAAACAATCTATAAACTCCATAGTCATAATTTTCCCTGTTGCTTTATGGCATCCAACCAGACAAAAAAGATATTTTATTAAAAATAATGCCTTCAAATTCCCATAAAGATGACTTGAAAAAATTTGACATTGAGGTTGTTCATAGGTTGCATATATACTTTTAAAATAATGATATCAGATGAGGTCATTCTATAATAATATGTGGGTTCCTGTTACATTTACTACTCTAAGGTAATTTATAAAAATACTTTTATTAATATTTATTTCTACAGGCAGGGAGTCAACTGGAAAAGATATTAATTTTGTGTTAGGGGAATAGTTTAGTAATTGATCAAGGATTGTTCTTCATTAAGAAGCACATAAATTTTGCTTGTCATCTACAGATATCCTGACTGCTATTCTGTAATTACTTGCCTTGGGATGCACTTACACAAATTAATTTTTCCCAAGGACTTTTTTTTTTTTTACTTACGATCTGAGCTGAAATGGCAATTTCTGATTATTTTTTATTAATACTACAGACTCTATCATTGTAATCAGAATTATCCCCACAAAATTTAAGAATGTGTTAATATATCCTGAGAAGATAAAAAATCATGTAAAAATTCAGTATGTGCAACCCAGTCTCAAGTTTTAAGTCTTTTGAAGGTAACAAAAATGAGAGATCCTTTCTTCTCAACACTTACACATTTTCTACTTGCCAGGCTCCTGCTGTGCCTTGTACTCAGCTTGAACTCTCAAATGTGAGGCCTTTAAATTGAGTTTTGTACCTTCTAATCCTTTCTATCCCATATACTCTGGCTCTCTTTTTTCAGTCATTTTCCTCTGCCAGCCCATATCTTTCTTTTGTGAATATCATTATTAAAAGCACAGATTTTCAAGCTACTCACCCCAATATTAGCAACCTCACACTGCATTTAAGCTATTTCTGCTGCAAGAGGCCAAGAGCAAATTGAATAGTAGGAGTCAGGGATTTAAAAGAATGACCCAAAGACTCCTTAGTGGAAGTCTAAACATTACTGTCTGTGGAGGGGCAATGGTGCAATTTATCCCATCTGAGACTAAACACCTCCAGCTGATTAAATTAATCACACCCTGCATTTTGATTAGATCAAAATGATTGGTTAAAAAAACCCAAACAAACTGGAATGATTTGCCTGTATGTTAGAAAGGATTCAGCAAGAAAAAAATGAATCAGTTCACTTGATGTATACTTTAATAATTAGTTCCTCTACTTTTCTTTGAACAGGCACAACCCCTATTTGAACTTGTATCCTTGCTAGAGTTGCAGACCTCCTTGGATGTGCTTACCTTGAACATCAGGATAAATCACCATATAGAGCAATGCCCATAGTAAAGTGGTGGCTGTAGTTTCTGTGCCTGCTACAAAGAGGTCACCAGCAGTCTGCATCAAGTTTACTTCATCATAAGTAGATCAGCATCTCCTTTAGTCTGCAAATATGAATTGAAAAGAAAGTTATGGCACACAAAAGAAGTAGTAAACCACCTGGAGAAATCATACACTTCTAAATTTATATTAGGTGTCATTATAATCAAAGAAACACTTAAAATCCCTTGTTGTTAGTGAAGTGTGAGAGAATTCAGAGGTACTCACTTTATCTATCTCATCCAAATAGTAATCAATAAAATGTCGATTTTCATCAAGTTTTCTTTTTCCTTTGTGACTTTCAAGTTCCTTTGCTAACTGACTGTTCACAAAATCGACACAGGACTTAACCTTTTTAAATGATGGCAGAAAATGACCAGCAAGCCAGGGAAACAACTCATATATCTGTAAAAAAGATATTTCAGATATGTAATATTACATATAAATATGTGGCATTTAGCAAACTAAATTTGAATCCCAATATAGGTTTCTGAGTAGTGGAAAAAGCAAGTGAAAGACTGATGATTGAATCAGCATTAGATTGAAGGGATACTACCTATCCCATGATTCATTAAAGATTAAAGCCTTTCCTAATTCTATTTTTCCCTGGGGCAAAAATCAAAATTTCTCTCAGTTTTATACTATAAAGTTATTATATATATATATATAATATATATAATTAGAAATTATATATATATAAATGTGATGTAGAAAGAATAAATGAAATTCTTCTCTACTCCAATTCTTTGCTAGGCTGAACTTTGCTCAGCTGAACGTACATATAATTTCTATTTCATCACTAAGAAAACCAAATCCAAGCTGACTTCCTTGACACATTTGTTAAGAGAAAATATAACTGTCTAAACCCAGATTTATTTTCTTACAGTAGGATAGTGAATGCATGGGGATTTCACTGACATTTGCCTTCTCATAGATAAACAAATAGATCACATCTGTGTGATGTGCAAAACAACTCAGTGACACAGAAATACTGAGCTGTGTGGATTTCCCCTTGTTTATTCATTGTTCTAAACATATTCACCTTCTAGTCCTTATGCTCTCATAAAGCCACATATCAGCAGAAAAGAAGAAAAACACTTCCTACATCCATTTCATTCTTCTTCTTCATTTCACTTTCTTTTTCCTTTTTACAGACTGCATCGTGTCATTCCATTTACAGAATTACTGCAGCTTAAATTATCCATTAGGCCATAACTTCTGGGCTCACCTACTTAAGTGGCAGCTGCATTACAAAGATTTATCTCCCTACAAGCCTATTCAGATTCCCAGCTCTATTCTTTCTTCACCCTACTGCATAATTTTCCTTAGCACTACTTGTCCAGGTAAGTACAGGCAGTCATTAAGGGATGTACTTGTACATTCCCATGAAAGCTCTGTGGAGAGTGGAACACAATGGAATGTTGGACTAGAACTTTTTTTGCCCTCCTGACAGCAGTTTGGACATAGCTGAACCTGCATCTACCCTGATTAGAAGGGTAGCTTAAGAGTCATTTCACTGGCATCTTCTGGGATAGTTACTAATAAGTAATTTCATTTTAGCTTATCTACCAAAAGTATCAAATTAGTCCTCAAATCCTTGCTTACAGCAGTTTCCACTTAGTCAGAGATGTGGAAATCATACAAGACACAGAACTGGAGGAGTTCCAACAAATTCTGCTTTAGCAACTGCCTCGTGCATGGGTAAATTCACTTTTTGACAGTACTGTGGTTTCCTTTCATAAATGATTCATAATAAAACTGCCCCAGTCTGTGGCCACCTGTTCTGCTGCTTTGGCAGCTGCAGTCACAGATGCACATATGGAAGCAAGAGAGAATCTTTCTCTCCAGTGGATCAGATGTGAAGTTAGGAGTTGGTGCCTTGAATGGAGACAGATATCATCCAGCAGCTAAAGGAGGGTGACTTCCAGTGTGTCACTGTATTCTTGTAAGGATGTGCAGACATGGTACAGGTGTTGCTGACAAAAACTGTGGGGAAAATCTACCATTAAGCAATTTCATGCCATGTTACCTTTGCACAAAACAGTTGCTCTACTCCAGTTTCTATGTGATTGGCTGACAGTAGCGAAGGAAGCAGTAAAACCCATTTACTCTTGGCATTTGTTGACAGCTGTGTCATATGATAGAGTGGAGAAACAAAGTTTGCCAGACAGAAATTAAGATAAGCCTATTTCAGAGCTTTTCAGATAATTTAACCCACATTTTACTGATGATTTCAAATATAGTTTCAAACACTGGAGTTTTATAGGTAGCATTTTATGTAATAAAGTCCTTTGTTTTATCTCTCAGCTATGTAACAAATCTTTGCATTTGCATGCCTGTCCCTCAGATACAGAATATTTTTTTTTGCTATGATGAAGTATAAGCAATTGAAACAAGTTTTGAACTAGGAATCTGGAAGCACTGTTCCGATGTGCTCTCCAGAAATTTCAAGTGCTCTAGTATTTATTTTTGTTACAAAAGTAACTAGCAAGTTGCCTTTTTCACTGTCTATCTGTAGAGAGCAAGCAAACAAACAAAATTGATTTTCCTCACAAAAAAAGAGATGCTGTTCAAAAATGCTGCAAAGGTGTCAAAGGATTCAATCAGGCGGTGAAAATTCTCATCATCTCTGGAGAAACAATGTCCAAAAATCATAGAACAAATCACATTTGAGACCATATGAACAACAGGCATAGTGGGATCCAGAGGTTTTCCTGTAAACACAAGGGACTGCATTCACCATTAACACTTACTGTTCCTGCTTTTGCCACTGACAGGAGAGCTGATAAAATTTCATAAACATTTCTGACATTAATTAGATCACTGGATGGCAAATTGTGTTTACTGGTAAAAGGACTGAGTAAAAAAGTCACTTCAGACACCTAAAAACCACTGTTGGTTAAAAAAGGGAAAAACTGCTGGCAGAAATGGAGTTAGTAGTATTAATTATTAAAATACCCAGATTTCATCAAACCTTGGCATCAGCACATCTCACATTTGGCAACAATCAGGGCACAAAACCAGCTGAGACATAAAATACACAGATGAGCTGAGAAGAGAACCACCTTCTATTCTTTGCTCATATCATTTACATTAGAGTATTTCACCCTACCCCTGGATTCACCCTGTTTTCCAGCAGCACAACCTGAATAAACTCCCTCTCCTACTGAGGAGCCCACCATAAGCTATGTGAGCTGAGATTTTTCTACTGCCCTTGACAGAGTAGAGCACAGGGCTGTGTGCCCTTGGTCAAAAGTTTGCATATTTTATGCTTTTTCTTTTCTACACAGGAATAGGAGGCATTGTGACACCGATTTTGTTTCTGTTTGCTGTTACCATAAGTAATATAGAACTGACTCAGAAGTAATAACACTGATAGGGACCAGTATATATATATATACCTGGTATATATAAATATATAGCTAGACATGTATATAACAAGACAGGAATCTCCGTCAGGAATCTGATTCTGTAACTAGAATCAGGAATCTGATTCTGTAATCTTGCAGTGGGGTATCACACTTCCACCAGTAAATACCTCATGTAGGTAGCATGTACAGACTTGAGAATCAGCTCTGCGTATGCACTTTGAATCCATTTTTGTGATCAAATAGTTTCAAAAGCTACCAGTGCCCCATTCTCCATCAGTCTCCTACTGCACAGACTGCCCTGCCCACCCTCACATACCGTTTGTTTTCTGTAAGTATTCCACCAGATGAGCAGCCTCCTCTTGCAGAAGATAGTCATGGTCTTTTTTCCCTACTCCCATTTTCCTCATGGTTGCAATTCCAAAACGCCTCTGCTGCTTCCAGAGATGGCCATTAGAGAACATAACACCTAGGATCACAATGAACTAATGCTGTCAATACCTTATAAATTAATGGATTGGTACAGTTGATACATCCAAGAAGCTTCTCTTTTCTTCTAATTTTTTTCAACTTTTTACAGCAGTCTGACAACATTTCTCTTTTCTTTCTTTTTGTATTTTAGGCATTTATCTTCTGTATAAGCTCTCACATTAAATCTATGCTGTCATTGTTCTGACAGAATATAGAATAGAACTGTTTTGAAAAACTCATGAAAATAAAACTTTTCCTCATGTAAATTAAGGACTTTAAAGTTCTAAATAAATATTCAAAACTAGGGATAGAACACATCTAAAGAATTTCTGAGTATAATAATTACCATTTCCATGTGTCAGAACATGAAAGATTCTGTTTGTGGGCCTCCCAGCAATGTCTTCAGCATGGGCAGTCAGACCTTCCTTCACTGCCTGAAACCCTTGCAGGACAACTGCAGGAGTGTTTGAAAACCATAAGGTGAAGATATTACCATGAATTTTGGCCATCTGCGGAACAAAGCAGAATCAGAATAACAGGAGTGAGAACCGATGCCTTTAAATCAAACAAGATGAACCAGATCTTCTCCCGGGGCAGATGCCTGAATGGTGACTGACTTTGAGAACAGAGCATCAAATTTGTTCCTATATACAATGTAGTTTGAAGTCAGATTTCTATCTAAACTTTCATTTATTAAAGATCGCGATGTTTCTAAAATGCCAGCCAATATTGCCAAAGTCTGTGACGTTGTTTATGGTCTTACAATTCAAGTTCACTGTAGATAAGCTCTTCCATCCTCACCACTTGCTACAAGACAGCAGTAGCTCATGAATTTGATGTGAAACATCTACAGATTCCCCTTTGTGTATCAAGTGAGCTGAGGAGCTGAGTAATGCAGATATCACCCTTTCCTTTCTAGCTCAGCCGTGACAGCCCTGCCTCCAGCTGCCGTGCACGCAGGCATTGCCGGCAGAGGGCAGGACCGTCCTTCCCCTGGCTGCTGAATCAGGAACCAGAGAAGCAGCAAACAGGCCGGAAAGCTTGGTGTGTTGCCCAGACATCCCAAGAAATGCAGGACTAGAGGATCACGAAACTTTGCTGCCTGGGAGCAGACAAGAGGGAATACTTATGGACAGTGAGTAAAAATGTATGTGCTTGTGCTTGCACATTTGTGTTTAATTTCATTTTTGTAGGGACTACTTCATGGTTTTTGAAACCTTGGGATGACCAGCACTATTCTTCATGTCTGAGATGTCAGAAATAGAAGAAGGTGCAGCAGACAGACATTAGCTACTACTTTATGTTATGGAATAAACCACTTTGCCTTGAAATATGCAGCTCAGGAGGACAGAACTGGCAGGACATGGAAAAAACAGGGAAAGGGATCGTTGAGAACACAGAGGCAGAGTGAGGTGCTATTACTTACATATTTAAATGGTAAATGCTTAATACAGACTTATAAGCACTATAAAACAACAGGATACAAATGTTAGTAGTGCTGCACATTACAACTGGACTTAGAAAAGGGTTTGATCATACTGTGAATTATTTTAGCCATTTAAAATCTCGGTCTTGTTAAGCAGACTGAAATCTCTTATGAAAATCTGACCAAATGGTATGTCAGAAAAGAATTGACTCTAAGATATTTCAAAAAATCCACTGAACATATTAAAAAATATATTTTTAAAAATCATCCTTTCTACACTGGAAAAACACATGTCCTCAGTGGCTGTTTCTAAGGGATACTTAGAAAATGTCAGTGCAACAACAGTCAAAATACAGACATGCAAAAGACTGCCCAAATTAGTGAACCTACTTGAAAACACATCTTTTTCCTATGTGTAAGACAGGACTATTGCTATCATTATGATTTTGTTCATATGCACATAAGGTATTAAATATATATTTCATAGTAAGTGCAAATTTTCACGCAAAGAAACAGATATTTTAATTATCTCCACCTATTTCCACATTTATGCAATTTAGAACAAATCCCCCCCAACATTCAAAATAAGACTAAGTTAAACACATTTACTTTTCAAGCAGCTTATGAGTCTATTAATAAATTGACAGAAAATACATACTTTTTTTAGATGCTCCTGATGAATTCTGAAGTTCATCTGCAGTAGATTTCCAAAGAAGGGATATGGAGTTGGTCCAGGAGGAAACTGTCTTCGCATCCATTGCAATTTCAGAAACTGTATCAACAGCAGAGATACCACAAAAAATATCAGCACCTCACTCACTGTTAACATTTTACTTCTGATTTACACAGCTACGTCGTCTCTCTACAACTGCTTTGTAGACAGCGGAGAGACCCAGTTTATCTTGCTTTTTGGGGCACCTCCCTGAAAAGACAAAAAATCACTTGATGCTCCTGTGACTCACTGTGATTCTCTCTTTATCACTTTTACTTCTCCATCCCAGAGAATTAGGTGTTCTTATTTTTAAACATATGACATCTTTAAATTATATTGCAGCTACACATCTGTCAATCATTGCCTCTTCAAGGGACACAAAATGTAGGTTAATTATACACCTCCTTGTGCCATGATTCCTGCTGTGACAAAAATCTCAGCCCACAGTCCCGGTTTCACAAAAAACCTCTTGCAAGAATGAGAAATAAGAAAACATTCCTGAGGGTTGGCTGCACACCCAAAGGCAGTGGGATTACTGAAAGTTCAGGCTTGTCAGTAGCCATCATATGCACCAACCATGTGCTCTGTTGCTTACCTCGCCCCATACTGTTGATTCTGACGTTCTCTGCTATTCTTTTAATATTTTTCCTCATAGTTTATGTTGAAAGCTGTTTGGGGAATGGCTCTATCTTTTAGTTTTGTGCCTAGGGCACACACAAACCATAAAAGACTCCAACTAATCATTGGCTAACAGGAGTCTGATGGTAAAAATTATGTATCAGCCAAGTGTCCTGACACTCCCTGCTCAGCTGCACAGGGAAGTGGGGCTGCAGTCTCCTTGACCAAGCAGAAAACAAAATTTCTTCACTCTCCCACCTGCCCATGGCTAATTCCCACCAGACTGCCTGCAGCAGGAACAAAGATGGCATACAGCTGCCCCTGAGAACTTTTTGCACAAGTCTCTCACACAACTGAGCAAGTCCAGCTCTGCAAAGGGTGGCATTTGATCATAATCAACGCAGATTTGGCACTTGCACAGGAACAGCATTAGCTTAGACTTGGCTCATCTGACTTAGACAGGAGCACGTGGCACTCTGGAAAGTGACCTAGATGGCCTTGTTGCTCCTGTACCAAACTTACAGAACTGGCACAGCTAGAAATAAAAGCTATGAGGTGTGAAGGACATTGGTTTACTTCAGAAATAGGGCAAAGAAATAACATTTACCCATCTTGCTGGCCACTGATTGAACTGAGAGCTGGGATCAGCCTGAAAAACTGAATTACCCATTTCGGAGACCACTTTCAGGACTTTTAGTTCCTTCACTGGTGTTGCATTTGTCTGTATCTCAAACGGCTCCCAGCTCTTGAGTTTAGTATATTCCAAAGTGCTCCTGGGAGGAGACTCAGGGCTTGCCTGCCCTGCCCACTTGAAACCCCATCTGGCCCCTGCACAGTCCTGGCTGGCTGCTCTGCCTCTCCCCTGGCTCTACAAGCTCACTCTGACTTTTCCGCACAGATTAGCCACATTCTGTTGATTGCACCTCTCAGCCTAGACATGAACTGCCTGCATGTAGGAAGGCAGCTGCCAAACAGCTTTGGAAAGTCTTTGGGAGAGATGTCAAAGGGAATGCAAATTGCTTTGCTCCTCATAGGAGATGGTGCTGGAGGGTTGGGAAGAGAGACACCTGAGAAAGTTTTGTAAGCCGTATTTTCCACAGCTTCCATGAAGAGAAATGAATGCTTGGGGAAGTGGGGGTTAGAGCTGGCTGACAGCTCAGAACAGAAAGGTATCCCTCTAACAAGCAAATCCTCCTCCTCTCTTGCCAGGAGAGCTGCTTGCCCATTCTCTTCTTCCCTCTTCCTTTCAGCTCATGACACAACAGATAAACAGAGCAATGACAACTAGTCCTTGAAGCATGCTTGCAATTACACTTTGTAAAGTCTTTTCTTCAAGGAAGGGAACTGGTAAAGCAACAGTAACTCTCACTCTGACCTTGGGGTTTAATTCTTACTGGGTGGGTAACAAGGCCAGTCTCACAGTGAGTGGCTTCTGGCACTCGCTGTCCACCGGCCCCGCTTGGGCACTGCCCCTGCCAGCTGCACCTTGCACAGATCTTCCCTAATGTGCATTTGAGCTCAGCAGGCTCAGCTCAGCTGTGAGAAGGGTGCTTGTGTGCAGCTGCCCCTCTGCTCACAGAGAACTCTCAAGAGCTTTGATTCCCACACAGCTTTCGGGGAACACCACATCCATATCTCCTGCCCCACTCCTCCTTTTCAGGCACCAAGATTTGCTGCACAAGACTGCAAAGACTGCAAGTTGCCCCTTGAACTGTGCTTTTGGGCTTCAGTGAAGAGGCATGGACAACCTAATCTGCTATACATCATTGTCATTACAAACCCTGGTATGTAAGAGGACTCCAACCTTCTTCATAGAAATGCCTCTCAAGTACATCAGAGGAGTATATGTAAAAAAAAAAAAAAAAAATTCCATGCCATCCCACTGGTCCTTTTCTGTTTCTACCCATTGCATTTCACCAGCAGACAATAAGAGGGGTTTGCCTTTCCTCTTGGCCTGAGTCACAAGCCTCCCAGCCAAATGAAGGGTTGCACTGTTGTCTCTCTGTTACTTCGAGTCTCAAGCAATCATCTGCCCCAGCCCTTGGTTAAATAGACAAAGCTGCTCCCAGCAAGTTGAGATGCCCCTCCAGAGTTTTGTGTTCCCATGCATCCATACCTGGGAGCTCTAGCAATGCCCGGAGCCACCACCTCTGGGAACAGAAATTTCCACACACCATTCTGGATTTGAGAATGACTCCTCCCAGAATCTGGCTTTGATGTTCCTCCTCCTCCCTCCAGTAAGATTTTGCTGAGTTTCTAATAAGACTAGACAGAATAATAATTGTCTACATTTATTTCATTTGTAACACAGCAGGAAAAATAAAAAGGACAGACAATTTCAAGACAAAGGAAAACCAGAGTATTTTTCAGGGCTGGCTTCTAAGACATATAACACAACAAGGAGAGATTTGCACTGAATTTGAGCTAAAAATAAGAACCATAAAGCTGCACAAATACCAGCACACTACCAAACCTGTGTCTGTGCCTCTTAAATCTCTAATGCTGAGCAACCTAGCGCATAACTGCACAGAGCTTGTATGGATGGGGTTTCATGGTGCTCCCAAAGATAATGTCTGTGTTGGTTTCCTTAACTCCTTCTGGCACAGTGAACTTGAATTTCTGCAACAGGCTGCAGAACATGATGAAAAGCTGCATCTTGGCTATCGCCTCTCCCAGACAAACACGGTGACCTGCAAGGGGTGAGTGGGAAGAGAAGTCAGTCCCCACCAAGGTCCCAGCTTTTCATAAGAGTACTGCTCATCAAGGAACAAAGAGCTTTGCTGAATTTGACAATTTCCTCTCAGATTGAACTGGACACCCAACTGAGATGTCTGCAATTCTTTGCAGGATCTGCCCAGATCACAGAAAAGATACCAGAGATGCTTCTAAGAAGTTTCATTCTTGCTTCCTAATCTATAGGACTCCCTAGTTTTATGAAAGGGATTTTAGTCTTTTGATTTCAAATAAAAAAATGTTCCCTCAGTTTCTGCTTAGTACAGGCTGACTTATCTTCCCTAGTAACAGTGAAAAATCAGAAGACAGAGGACATTCTACACCTGATGAAACATTTTCCTACATAATGGTTTCAGTGAAAACAACTTGTTAGAGAAAAATCTCTTCCCAATTTATCAATTAACTCTGTCCAGGATATAATTCCCAGAGACAGAAAGTGACAAACTCTGAAATGCAGTGATCAGGTCATTCAATTTGGATGTGAGGAAACAACTCCTCTTCTGCCCAATTTAGACCAGAAATCTGAGCCTAGCATTTTCACATCTCAGCTGACAGCTCTGACGACCATGCTATTCCCTCCTGGCATGATCCCCAAGAGCTTTTGTTGGTTTAAGCTTCTATAAAGTCACACACCAGTGAAAGAGTGATTCCAGAAACTCCACAGCAAAGAAGTGAACTTCTGGATGTATTTGATCCAGCTTCTGGATCTCCCATTCATCTCTAACTGCACTGATGAATATTGAATTATTTATACAAAATAAATCAGCTCCAGCACATCGGCCTGCCGGAGAATATCCACTCTTAATGGCATAACCCAGCACATCAAAGTTCTGTATATGCTTTCCTTACAGCAGCCTTTGCTGTAAACAAACAACTGGGAGCATAAAGATATACTTTAGTCTCAACGTGCAGAGGAGGCTGCAGGCTCGGGATTATTTCAAATCAGGACATGCAGACAACACTAAGAATGGACAAACAAGACCAGGTTGCTCTGACAAGATTCTGAAATACAGGTGTGACAGTGGGATTTGGAGACTGCTTAGGACGATGATTCAGAATTATATGATTCGCCTTGAGCAGACAGAAAAAGTCAGTGGAGAACTAAGGGTTTTTCAGTAAGAAAAACACAAAAAGAAACAAAGAAAGTCAAGGATGCAGTCCTTCCACAGACATGAACCTCTTACCCTTTCCATCTGCCATTTTGTTGAAAATGTAGGTCTGCAGTCGCCCTGAAACATCCTCAGAGTTGTTGGTGAGACCGTTCTTCACAGCTTGGAACCCACAGAGCACCACCATAGGTCTGTGACCTATCCACAGGGTGCAGATGTTGCCATAGGCTTTTGCCAGCTGCAGTAAGATCAGTGACAAAAAAATACACGGGAGAAACAACAACGAACACGCACACATGATGGGCTGCTCTCTTCCAGCATGTTACTCAGGGGTTCAGGAGGTGAACAGGGACAGTGGCTGTGTTTTGTGGTGGGGGTGCTTTCCACAGGAAGGGTCTGGGCTCTCTCTGGGAACACCCCCCCCCCAGAAATGTGAGCAATTAAAGAATAAATGGTCCTTTTCTAGAACTTTGTCTGGGTCACCTTTGTGATACCAACCATAGGGTATATGCCCTTGAGTGTTTATGGATCTGTACAAGGTTTCCTGTGAAATTTCACCTGCCCATTCTTGGTTACATTTTTCAACTCCATATTTCATTGCTTCAGACATAACCAGATTTTCTTGAAATTATGAATTCCAGGTGTAATTCCCCTTCTAGTTCTGCAGATTTCATGTTTCAATGGCAGGGACTCCTCATCTTATGCTCAAATTCTGTCAGCTGAGGCATCTAAGGATAGTTCCCATCTCTAGTAGTGATGGGGACTGATCTCAGGCAATGCTGTGGGTATTCTGCAAGGACAAAGTTCCTGATGCTAGACCAAGAACCAATACAGGTCTGTCCTCTCACAATGATTAACATGTACCCATCAGAAAATTTTAGCATCACAGTCTTTTAAGCTCCCTTCAGCTGCAGCCAGCTACCCTCTGACCTGCAAGTTGCACTTAGTACATAAGCAAAGGTAGCAATTTGAAAAACACATTAACACACTGGGTTCTCTTGTGACATTTTGGCTCATTGGAGGATGTTGAAAACAGAAAGAATCTGAATCTGTATTAACAGGCTTACCATGGACCTAATTCTTCCCATCAATTCTTTCCTTTCACCAACATTTACATCTTTAGTTTATCTGAAAAGAGCACATCCCAGACTGGACTTCAGAAAAACAATGGATGAAAGGATTTGGCTGCATATGGGATACAATCTTGTTTCCATTCCATGACAGCAGAAGATAATCCTGGTGTGCTTTTCACATCTTCTGAATTCAAGACACCTAGTTTTAAATTATTTTCAATATATGCCTGTGATGGAAAATCTGAAAATCACTTTTTTCTTTCAGGGCCAAAGATTCCCTTAAAAAGAGAAATCTTTCTGAGGCAAAATTACTATGTTCAGTTTTGTTTAAGTTGCACACATATCAGCTTTCATATGAATTAGACTGCAGGTTTTCACCTTAACTTGTTTAGGCACTTCACTTCCAAAATTCACCTTCTCTCAGGGTTCTCCCAGTTACCACATCAGCCTATCAACAAACATCACCATTTTTCACAGGGTTTGCCTCAATAACTCTTTAGTCCACATCTACAAATACGTACCTTTTTCAGGCTCCCGTGATCAGCTCTAAAGTTTATCCACCAGATGCTTCCAGTGATGGGAAATGGGGTTGGTCCAGGAGGAAATCCACGACTCTTCCATTGCAAATTCAGGAACTGTGCACTCAGAAGAAACAAAACCAGGGCTATGAGAATTATACTTATCATCATTTCACACTTCCAAACTCGTATTATAAAACTGCTACAAATCTGTTGAAATGACACTGTATTGTTCTTCTTAACTCTCCCTTGTCACATTGAATCTGAATTTTCACCTCCTTTCTTTCCTACCATTCTTCCTGATCCAAGAAAATGAGGATTATTTCTATTCTTGAGAGTTATTTAATACATCACTATGCTGCAATATGCTAATAGATACTATTATTTTAAGATCCAGCAGAGGCTGGATCAGAGAAGGTGGGAACCTCAGCCAGAAACATCCCTTTGAGCAATCAGTTTGACAGAATATGCCTCTCAAAATATTGACTACATGCATGCCAAGAACTCAGGTACAAAGCTGCACCTGTCAGATGAGGGAGGAACACTAACCAGGTAGCATTCTTGGGGCAGAGGTAAAAGGAAGCAGCCAGTTGCCTTGTACAACAGTGGGTGCAGAGGTAGACTTGGGAACCAAGAGCAATGAAGTGTTGTAATTTGAGTTTTCAGAGTAAACAATACAGATGAAATGCAAATAGCACAGTGAAGAATCAAACATAACTGGTGCTATTGGCAGAAAGTGTAACAGACCTCACATTAAACTCCATTTTGGGACTGAGTTCTTGTCCCCTGTGAGGCTTTATGAATTCGTTTCTGCCTTATCTCAGTAGCAGGAGTCCTGCTCAGCAGAATTCATTCCAGAGCCTGTAATTCTTTGCTTTATTTTTAATTCACAGCACCCGAAGCAGCACATGCAAAGACCTCCCCAACACAAAAAATCTCTACAAACAGGAGCAGTTCTTACAAGATTTCTAGAGTACAGCTAGTGGAATAAGCTGTTTGGGATGTTGGTACCAAGCTGCCTTATGAAGAGCAGCAGACCTTATAGGGATGGGGCTGTGCAGTGTTCCCCAAAGGAGTGTCTGTAATTCCATCAGACAGGGTGAATCTAAACACCTGCAAAAGGCTGCAGAAAACAGAGAACTCCATGTGCACTGACTGCTTGCCCAAAAATATACATAGCCCTGCAGAAAGAACACAGAAGGCAATTACTGATCTTAATTGCTGTTTCTACCACACCCGAGCTGTCTTGCCCTGTGCTTTCTCTGAGGCTGTTGCTCCTCTCACAGCAGAGATGTCCCTGTGGGCTGTCATTCTGTCTCAAAATTTGCTGTCTAAAAAACCTCAATTCATCCTCACAACTCCACTTGCATAATCCATTGGTGTTACTTAGCAGCTGGCAGAAAGGACATCAGACATGTTTTGAAAGCTCTCTTCACATTTTATTCATTCATCCAAGTTCTTCAGTAGCATTCAAGGCACCTATCTTAACCACTGTTGACAAGAGCAAGAACACTTCCCTGCAGAAAAAAATCCTTCTTTACACAGTAATTAATTTGGGTTGGATTGCAGAAATTTTCAGTGCTCAGGAATCAGTTGCAATATATTGAAAATATATTTGCAAAAACCATACTGTCCTGCAGGAAAGGAGGATTTGGCCCTAAGCTGTCTCTAAACCTCTGTCCTTGGCAAATTCATCTGAACAAGTCTTACCTCAAATTTTCTGTTCTGTCCACAACTTCTGACATTCCAAGTGCAGCATCTGGATGAATAGATACTGCTCTGGAAAACTGTCAAAAAGAATGCTGAGGCTGCAAATACTCAAACATTAGGAAATGCCAGAAGTAAAACAGTCTGTACAACATTAATTACTTCTTCTTGACACTTCAGTGAAAACAGGGTAAGTGCTACAGTTAATTTATGAAATTCTTGTCTTGGTTCAGCTCCTCTGCAGCTGACTGCAGAGCAGTGCCAAGATTACACAGCACAAACCCGGGAGACTGAAAGGGCACCAGGCCTTGGTAGCTCCCACGCCATCAGGACATACAGCACCAGTGCAAGGTCCGCATTGCTTTCACCTAAATAGCACTGCATTACAGCACCAAAAATAGGCAAAACTAACGAAACAAACTGCCCAAACAGAACTAACATCAACAAAAACAATGCCGAAACAAAAAGAGGAATGTTTACAGCAGTCGCTTTTCTTCCGAATAGCCACAGCTCTTGCTTTTTCTACTTCTGCTCTCACTGCATGCCAGTGATGCCAAAAACTTGGTAAATCTCTATAAGATTAGATATACTAACTGATTTTATTTTGACATGACTGAGATGACTATGTATTACTAGCAGGAAGAGAAAGTAATGGATGCTACAATTCATTGTAATGCAGAGTGATATAATTTAAATGAACTCCATCAATGTGCACAAATTCAGAACTAAAATACAAAGTAATTGTGAGATCAAGCAGGTAGAGGCAGGTGCTTACAGAGAAGCTTTCTGCAAGCAAGTTGTTTTGGAGAAAATCAGTTTTCCTAGTTCCAATATCTTCAATAAATGTGAACAGCATCTCTCCATGCAAGCCTTATTCATTATTATCTGACAAATACTGTCAGAAGTGCTCCTTGGCAGAGATGGAAGGTGTTTAGTCAACTCAGAAAACCCTCTTTTCTAATGAAGGTTTTAAAGCAGAGGAGTGGAAAGAAAATACAGGGAAAGAACTGAACAGAAAGAGACATATCTGCTATCTACAACTTGACTTTCATTAGTCGACCTTCAAGCTCTTTTGAAAAGTGAAAGATCAGGGAGTGCAGGGGAGGAAGGGACAGCTAAGCTGAGAAATTCAAATTAGTGTCTCCACTGGGGGGAGTGGAGGAAACAACAACAACAACCAACCAAATCCACAAACAAATCCCAATACCTGCCTAGCAATGCTTGTGATGTTTAGCTTGAGGCCAGGCCAGGCAGCAAGAACACCAGGCTGTGTTTTCTAATACGTGCTGAGCCTGCCCCTGCAACAGACATAAACCAGCCCTGGTTTTCTGTCAGAGCAGATGACTCGCTCGGGGCAGAGGTGTGCCAGGAACCATTTCCACTCCCACTATGCACATTCATCATTTGCCTCACACCTTCCTAAAGATGCTTTTCTTTCCTTCCCCTCCTTTGGCCTGAAACCTTCATTACAAAAGCAGCTTTCCTCATCTGTTCAAAACAATCAAACTTAATACCTGTCATCTTAAGTGGAGATGCAGCTCTTGCAATAGTATTTGTGTCAGAGGAGATCGAGCAAGATTTATGTGAACAGCTACTACTCACGTGTACTGAAAATATTAAAATACACAGTATTGAAACAGCTTGCTTGCTTTTTCTCTCCTTGTGAACTTCAGCCCAAGCTTTTGTGGAATAACTTTGCTTCACTGTATTTCAGTTTGCCCACAGCTCTCGCCTAGCAGCAGGAGAGCACACTGCCCACAGTGCTCAAAGGGTCAGGCTCAGACTAATACTCTAGGTGGGCCCAGACTTATTCAGCTGGACCCAGATTTTTTCCACATTAAGCGCTTTTCTCTCTTTTTGTTCTCTTTTCTTAAGTTGCATCATAATCACTGTTATTAATAGTCAACTTCATGGCTTAACTCATCTTAATTCTGGTAATTTTAAGTGTATAAATCATACCCTCACTGATGGGCATGAGAGCACCAAGAGCTTTCAAGAGTCTTTAACTGTTGAAAAACTTTCAAACTTAACAAGTCATTCTGTGCACAAATAAGAAATAGAACAGCATTCACTTCCTTTTTACCATCGAGGACCAGCTGAATGAAATGGGGAGAAACAAAACAAATGGAGAAATGAAGTTGTGATGCACACAAGCAGCAAGTGAATTTAGTTAGATAGTTTCATCAGGTAACTCATTTTAGTCTCAAACAGCATCAAAATCTGAAAAAAAATGGATGGATAAATAACAGCTCAATAGCATAACCCAGTAACACTGCAATTTTTGATATGCATATGAAACTATCAGAATTGGCTAACAAAACCATAAAAGCAATTGAATTTCAAATTTTTTCCCTCAGTTTTTTGTCAATTTAACTTTTCAGCTGTAAGATTCATAGAACCATGCTGCTGGAAATAATGCTTATGAAATTTTTCTGTTTCCATTTCTCTACCCAAAAAAACTAAACAAACTGATAACAGAAGTACACAGGCATGGTCCTTGGCCTCTGATGGCTGCTCCACTTCCACACTTCCTGCAAAAGCATCTGCACACGCAGCACACTAAAGCAGAAGTGTTGCGTGAAACTGCACAGAGAAGTCAAGTGGTGGCTGCTCAGGAAAGTACGGCAAGAAAATGCTGCAATGTCACTGCTGCCCTGTGAAATTGCCCCGTGTTTCCTGCTGGAATCTGTAGTTATTACAATCCACTGCAGAAAAAAAGACAAAATTTCATCTGCACATTTTTCAAGACTGAATCATGCAAGATTGTATTTACCACATTTTCTTTTACTAACCCCACACACACAAGAAAATGAGCTCATTAGAAAACTAACTGAAATGAGTGTCCATGCCTGTAACTCTCAGTTTCTTGATGCTTAATTCAGTTCTTAAGAAGCCTATGGATATCATTAAACCTCTATATTTCAGGATCATAACATACATTGATTCCAATCAATAACCTTGATTTTGCAGAAAGTTTTTGAGCTGAAAAGTGCAGACTGAAAAATTCCGCAAGGCTACTCAGAGAAATTATGATAAAATTTTGAAACAGACAACATGTACAATTGTATGGGTTTCCTTAATCTCCTATTTAGACTTGAAGATAGCCTTACCTTGGTTCTTGAAAAGTTTTGAAAAATACTGTGTAATTTATCAGTAAGTATGAAAAATAAGTCTTAAAGTTTGCTACACACTGGTACAAACCTCTCTGATAAACTTATGGGATCCACAAATCAGTAAGGATTAAAAGTTTTGCCTCTTTCTTCCATTTACTTGTTCTTTTCCACAGCTCTAATAGAACCTGTGCATGATTTCATCTCCAAAATTTGCACCAAAATATATTAAAACGTAGCATAAAATTAAAAATTTTTAAAAAGGAAAGTTAGAAAACATCATATAATCTGATGGATAGAAAAATAAGCTCTCACCAGTGTTCACATAATACAATAACCTAGGATATGAAAAAAGGGAAAAGAAGATACTCTTCAAATTATTAAACTACCTTTTGTTTTTCTTATTAAAGAAAATAATTTTGCTTTATGCTGCATGAATTCATTCTTTTACACCTCAGAGATCTCAGATATTGTGTAGATATTTCTTCTTCTGTAAAGAAACCACACAATAATTGTACTATTTCAGAATGACAACAGCTAATGCATTTCAATGTTTAACTACAAGAAACTGCCTGAGGTGTAACCATTATGCAAAACTCTTGAAAACCTCAGATAACTGTTCAATAATTGGGCCTTCAACCCACTATCAAGACTAAGAAGGAAACAAAATTCTAAGTGAAAAAAGAGACAGGTCACAATTAGAGATCACAAAAAAAGAGTGGGTGTGGCTTGGCTAACCACAAGGGATCACATAGTTTGGTTTTCTAAGGACTTCAGCTTGGGAAAACTGTACACTGTCAGAGGGAAATGGCTACAGGAGGCATATCCTTAGAAAGAGTTTGCATTCGGTAGAAGAAAAATCTCCACAAATCCAAATTTTCAGAAGAAGTTATACACACACAAAAAAAAAAAAAAGGAAAGAAGGAAAAAAAGACAAGGCCAAAAAAGCCAAAACCCAGTGAGAAGTTAAAATTTTGATAAAATGTTGGGGATTACTGAGATTTTTATAGCTCTAGTAGTGTGTCTCCTGATTTTGCAGTTCCTCAAGCTGCAATGGATGCGTACCCAGCTTCCTCCAGGACCAGTTCCCCTCCCCATCATCGGAAATTTGTGGCTGCTGGACTTCAAACTTCGCCGAGAAACTCTCAGCAAGGTATTTATTTATCTCTGTGGTTGAAAATCAGTCTGACTCTATCTTAACTTAAATTTTACATTGCATAAAAACAGCCTAAAATGTTATTTTTTTTTAAACTCAAGCTTAATTATCAGCCAGTTTCAAAGACTATGAGGACCCTGCACTACTAAAAATATCTTTGAGTAATGAACACCACCATTGTTTAGTCCTTGCTATTTTCTCTCTCTTTTGGTTACATTCCCCCAAGCAGTCATAGAATGGTACTTCACTGGCAGTTTCGTTCTGTTTCTGTGTTGATAGCAGCCCTGTAAGACACTTTTAGCAGAGCTCTCCTTTCCTGACACTAATACCACTGGAACATCTCACTATTACAAGATAAAATATAAGCATGATGTGAGGAATGACAACAGAGGAAAATAAGAAAAACCCTGTGGAAGTTACAGAAAAGAAAGCAAGAACATTGTTTTGCTTTCTTTGTAAGTTAGAGACAAGAAAATACTGTAACTTTGGTTTGTTAATAAAATAAAGAGAAAAGCTCTGGGATTTTGCCTGTAATAATTTGTTCTTTGATGCAGATTGACAAAGTAACTGGCTGGTTTTCTTTCTGTGAAATTTTCAGAGATGTTTTTCTAAGAGATGTCTCCTTAGCATCTATTCCATAAAGAACAATTATCTTTTGTTCCCAAAGCACATTAAAAACAGAAAGATAATTTTTTTCTGAAACCTGTCATTCAATTTGATACCAACAAATGGGTTTAGTTACAACTACAGAAAACTCTTTAAAAAATTGATATTTGAGTCCATGCTTTTCCTGGTTTATAGTTACAAATTTCCTGTTATGAACTCTTCAGTTAAGCAACATCTATGGAAACATCTACACACTGTGGATGGGACAGACACCTCTGGTTGTGCTGAATGGATACAAAGCAGTAAGAGATGGCATCGTCACCCACTCAGAAGAAGTTTCTGGAAGACCTCTCACCCCTTTCTACAGGGACATGATGGGTGAGAAAGGTACGAGGTGTCACAAGACTGAGATAGAACAGGGTGTAAAGAAGGAAGATGTTTTCCTGTGCACACACATCAGTTACTGCTGTACCAGGACATACCTGGGCTTTCATTGAAAAAAATGTTTCTTGTGGAGCTAAGCATGTTAAGGAAAACCCAAAAATTTCTTGTCTTATAAAGCACATGACTCAGTCTTTTTCCTTCCCAATAGATCCAAAGGAATACTTGCCTGGAGAAGTTGCCTTTCAGTTGTATCATTTCCTAACCAGGAGACTGCTCATGTAGAATATATGTATAGACAAAGCTAAATAGAAGATACAGAAGATATCTGTAGACAAAGTCCTCACCAAAACCCACTCACTTTCCAAGGACACGTTTATGAGCAGCTGAGAGTCATAAAATCCTCAGACACCAAAACTCCGCTTCTAAAATCTAAAATCATTGTATCTTTTTAGTGAAATACAACCTCATCTAAATCAAAATTTGCCTCCTGCAGTGAAAGGATTTCCCTTCCCAGCAATGAACTAAATGTTTCTGTGTTTTCCAGGTATTTTCCTGACAAATGGCCACACCTGGAAGCAACAGAGACGCTTTGGTATGACAATTATAAGAAGTCTGACACTTGGTAGGAACAACTTGGAGCATCAAATTCAAACAGAGGCCTGTCATCTTGTGGATATCTTTGCAAATACAAAAGGTAAATTCACTAGAAGAACAGCACTTAGAGCTTTTCCTGAAATATTAGGGCTGGTAAAAGTTTCACTGTACATTTTTTCAAGTAATATAGATATAGTTGATATCAGCAGAACTTTTACTGGCTTCTTAACTGCATTCTTTGCAAAAAATGTTTTGTCTGCACAGTGGGCAATACAAAATCTGGATTTTTTTAAATAAGGAGAGTTTAAAAAAATGTTTAATATCAACCCAGCTGGTAATGATTCTTACACTCAAGGAGTGTAGAAAAACCCTCCTTAAAATACACATTGTGTGACCTGCTGGAAGTCATTCTAGGACAGCAGGCTTTTAGGATTTGGCAGAGAGAACCCCAACACAAGGAATGTACCATTCAGTTATCCAAAAGAACTTTTCAAGGTTTGGATGAAATAGAAACGAATAGAATTTTAGCAAGCTGCCAAAATAAAGCAATTAAATATAAATATTCTGAGCAGCCAAATCCCTCACCCACATCGTGTTCCATGTGGAAACAGAGAGGTTGCCTGAGGTCTCCCTTCAACTCTCCTTGGACCAGGCCCATCTCTTTTCCGAGAGCAACATTGACACATCTTTAAAATGCAGGAGATGAAAAAAATCATCTACCTCAAGACCCTGTACAGCCCAAAGCTTTACCTACCATGCAATCCCCTTCTCACTTTTAAACTCAATAAACGTATTTATTCTTTCCAAGAACAACCAAGAGAATTGGTCACTGAAGTCAGGGATGCATTTTCCATAGGAGTATACTCCAAAGGTTGTCCTTGCCATTGAAATGTATACTTTAATTATTTTTTTCTGGATTTAATCCTTTTCAATGGGGAGGTATTCCACCCTATTATATGAGCTTTGCCTTTTCAGTTTGTGGAAAAAAAATACAATGATGGTTGGATTGTTAAACTGATACTTCAGAGCGAAAAAGATAAGTAATTTTAACTTTTCAGAACTAAGAAATGAAATCTCTAATTTGTTTGCTTGTTTTGGAGGCTTTTTGGTTGTTTTTTTTTTTTTTTTTTGTTATTGTTGGTTTTGGTTTTTGGGGGATGAGGATTGTTTGTTTTGGGTTTTAACTGCAAAACTTAAATATCTACCTCCATATTTGAAGGCATATGCTCTAACGAATTGCTTGTGGTCCCAAGCCAACCACAAGACAAAGAAGGGAAAAGAGACTATGTTGTCTTCTCAAAACTGATAATCACTCTATTTTACAAGTGTAAAGAGCAGATTGAAAATTAAGATTCTGTGAAATTACAATTCACGCAGCTAATATGTGTTAAACCAGACTTCACTTATGCAGAATCTTTCTAAAGGTAGTCTGACCCCTTGTTGGTTTTACCACTAAAAAAACTTCCTCGTTTTTCTTGCTGTAGTCTTTTCAGAAGTTCTAACAGCACCTCCCATATTCACAGGCAAACCTTTTGACCCCCACACTTCCATCGTCCATGCAATTGCAAATATTATTTCTGCTGTTGTTTTTGGCCATTGCTTCTCTGGTGAGGATGAATCTTTCAGCAAACTCATCAAAGCTATTTATTTTGTGATCTACTTCCAAGGCACTATTTGGGGCAGGGTAAGAACCTAATTTTCTTGTTCCTTAAGGTGCATTTGCACTTTACAAGTCAAAAGAAATTGTAAGTCAGAGACAATTATTCATAAACATTTCCATTTCCAAACATACCATTGTTCTACAAGACACAGTGAAGTAATAAATCAATACATACCTTGTATATGTAATTAGTTGCTTCTAATCCTTCTTTATGTCTGTATAGTACATCCTAAAATTAAAATTCTAGATTATGACTGCTTTTCACAGATTTCCAATAGCAATCATTTGCAGAATATTGTGTATTTAATATTTTTACTTCTTAAAATGAAAGCAACTTCTAAAATTTAATTTTCATTTAGTCTTTCAAATCTAGAAATGCAGTTAATAAGAATTAAGTCTTTAAACTGCTGCTCTTTTGAAAAGATATCTTCCTTCAATTCATAATTCACATTACCATCAAGATCTGAATTATTCTGAGCTTCCTATAAGATACAGGTTACAATCTCATTACACCAAGAAGAATATTTTTTTAAGTTCTCGAAACCCTAGCTATTGCTTAACTTGTGCAGATTTTGACACACTGGCATTCTAAAAGACTATCAGGTTCTTCATAAAGGGATGCCTAAAAGAAAAAATCACAATAAAAAAATTCAAGATTGAGAAAATCTGTTTGTGAGTCAGATTCAGCAGTCAATTACTCACCCATTTTCAGAACCCTGTTAAATTATTTGGTATCCATCCAAAAAGAAAATATAATCGTTTTCCCAGTATTTAATCTCTCTTACTTGTGTCTATTACCTCTCATCCCGATTTGGTTGCCCACGTGCTGCGGTGACTTCGCAATTACCAGGCAATCAGCGCTGGGATCTGACATTCCTCTCTGTTTAACTCCCCAGCTGTACGATGCTTTCCCATGGCTCATGCGCTATCTCCCAGGGCCTCATCAGCAGGTATTCGCACACAACGACTTCATGCACAGATTAGTCATGAAGGAGGTCCAGGCTCATGAGAGACAGAACACAGGTGATCCACAGGATCTCATTGACTTCTACCTGGCTCAAATAAAAAAAGTAAGTATCTGTTTCTCACACTCTGTCTTTCTTGGCTTCAATGCCTTCACTTGCTGTTCCAATAACTGCCAAAGGATTCTTACATCCACACTCTATTTGTGTAGCACTGAAGGTGTTTCATTTGGTGGGCTGTTATCATCAAACAATTACAGATTCTATGTGACTGGTGAAATATCTGAAATTATCTATTTCATAGTCTTCTTGCAAATATACCCTACAGACCAAGGACGACCCTACTTCTACCTTCAATAAAGAAAATATGGTTCAGACTGTGGTCGATCTTTTGCTGGGAGGGACAGAAACAACAAGCACCACCCTTCTCTGGGCACTGCTCTACATGGTACAATACCCAGAAATTCAAGGTGAGCAAAAGCACTACGAGAGAGAACTGCATTCAACACCACGATGAACATCATCAGTGTATTAGCTCAATCACTAGCAAGACATCAAAAAAACCCCTTAGCTATGCACATGAATGGTGGTATATCAGCAAATGAGTTCCAGAAAATGGAAGGTCAATAAATGAAACAAACAGGTGCTTCCCCATGTGGTTCATCAGTAACACTAGCAGAAATTAGTGGTAGCCTCACTAGAAGGGGTTGGCAAGACAGAACAAGTTAAAAACATTTCATATGCAGCCTAGTCTCCTCCTAATCTTCGAAGTAGAAAAGTTTTTAAAAGACACACAATCTGATACATATTTATAAACAATGGAAATTAGACCTGTCATTTCAAATTTTAATCCATTTTTTGAAAAACAGATTACTATCCTCATTACTAAGTAGGATATGTCTTAAATGAGACATCATCCTGTGCTTTGGGGAGACGCATTTCCTTGATCAACTGAAACCTACACAGCATTTCATAGCAACACAATTTCTTTTATTTCCCTCGTACAGGACATTCTCATACCAAAATCAGCTGGAAAAAAAGGGGAAAGAGAGGGGTGGGGAGTAGGAAATTAAAGTATTTTCATTCATATGCAGAAAAGGTTCAGAGAGAGATAGAAGCTGTTCTGGAACCCTCTCACGTCATCAGCTATGAGGACCGTAAGAGGCTGCCCTACACGAACGCTGTGATTCACGAGGCTTTGCGCTACAGCAACATCACCTCTGTCGGGGTCCCCCGACTGTGCCTGAGGAGCACAACTCTGCTCGGTTTTCACATTAAAAAGGTACAGAGGAAACCCCCCCCCCCCCGTTTCTTACAGCTTTGAGCTGTTAATATTTGGCATTTACATGACAGACACAGAAGGAAAATCTATGGACAATAACATCTCTGCTGCTTCTTGCAGGGCACGATTGTGTTGCCAAATCTGCACTCTGTGGTGTATGACACTGAGCACTGGGCAACCCCTTGGAAGTTCAGCCCAGATCATTTCCTAGATTTGGATGGCAACTTCGTGAACAAAGAGGCATTCTTACCTTTCTCAGCAGGTAACACCCTGACCTTGAATATTCCTGTTTGCTGTGTTTTGCAGCAAGGTTAAAAATATTATTTCTAAGTTATAAAATTTTAAAAACATACATTTATAAAAATGTAATTGATACAAAGATTTAAAGTCAGGTCTTCTGCTGTAAGAGCCACAAATATTGCTGTGCATTTTGTATTTTTCATATATCCAATCAGAGGATAAGCATGGCTGGGAGACACAATGCTCTTACCTTGGCATATACAGTGTTCCTACCATAAGGATAGCTGAGCTTCTTATCTCCTATAGTGTTAAATCAAGTTAATTCACCTAAATCAGGAAATTTATTTATTTTCACCTTACAAACAGGAAGGCTAATGACAAAAGGAATGTGATTTTTCAAAACTTATGGAGGAAATCTGTGAAGAAGTAGGAAACCAAACCTCAGTCTCCCAAATCCTACGTTAATAGTGTAGCACTAGGTTTTCTTATATCTGTAGATAGAAAACTAGCAAACTTCAGTAGATTTTGTAAGTTTTCAGTAGAATATTATTCGGCAACCAAAAAAAAAAAAATAAAAAAAAAAGCACATTACAATGTACAACTTAACTAAGTTAAAGTGCAAAATGCAGGGATTCAAAGATATGGAGGAGGAAAAAGGGGAGAGGGGGAAGAGTGAAAAGCAGTATAAAACAACTCTAGTGAGTTTCTCTAGTGTACCAGTTTCTCCAATAAACTGATTATGAAAAAAAGCAGCACAAAAGAGGAAAGTGGTATCATTAATAAAATAATTCACAATAAAACCACTGAGAAACAGCTAAGAGATTTTTTGTATTACTGTGACATTACACTACTACACACTTCTTGTAAACAAAAAGCAAAGAGCATACTGAGTAAGAGATTAAATGTAGTAAATCCAGATTTTAAAAAAATTTGCTGAAATTATCTGTAAATCCTAAAATCATCTTTGCAAAACAGGTATTTATCATCTTAGCTCCATCAACCAGCAAATGGCCATGAATCAAGACTACTAATTTGGACTCCCATTTCAGCTGCAGCATAGGACTATCTCTTTAACTTGCTCTGGTTGTTTTCTGTTTATGTAATCTGAGTATTTATATATTCTGAATATCTATCTTGGGTTTTTTTAGTCTGGAATACATAGATATCCTGAAATATCCCCTGTAAACAATATGCTAAAAATTAGTCACTGAGTCTCTGTATCACTGCACATTTCACTCCCTTAGCTCACGCATCTGCTCCAGACAGCATTAGGGCTACAAGGACAAAATACACCCTTCTGAATTTCTGTTAAAGAAATCCCAATTACATCCTTCTCCTTGACTTCAGAACTGCATCCCATAATGCTCCAGCCCTCCCTTCACAACAACCAAAATAAGACTCTAAAGTATATGAATCTTTTTAAAAACTGGCTTAGCTAAGAAGCAATTCATGGCTCTCACAGCACAAGAATCTACAATGGAAATGGAGAACTGCAACCATGCTCCAGGGGTGAAAAAAAACTAAACAAACCAAACCAAAACACCAAATCAAACACCAGACAGAGGTGCACAGCTTCTCAGTTAAATGTTCCCCCCTGCCTCCTCCTAAAGCAGCTTCTATCCTTTCAGAAGAAAATGGGAAATAATTATCTTAAATTAACAGAATTTATGAAACTCAGTAGAATTTGGTGCAAAGTTCTTTTACAGAATTTAACTTTTCTCAGCCAACTCTTTTGGTTTTCTTCTGCAGGGCACCGTGTATGTTTGGGGGAACAGATGGCAAAAGTTGAACTCTTCATCTTCTTTACCAACCTCCTTCGGGCATTTACATTCCAGCTCCCTGAGGGAGTGAAGGAAATCAATCTGGAGTACATTTTGGGTGCAATACTGCAGCCACATCCATATCAACTCTGTGCTATTCCACGCTAGTCTGCAACACACCACAACGCTGAGACACTTCAACCTGTTAGTAAGTGCAGATCTTTTAAAGACATGTTTTACTATCTCAATTCTATTTAGATGGAGGTAGCTCAACACAGCAAATTAAAAGTGTTTTTATTTAGGAGGTCTGACCTCATCTACTGAACTTTTTAAAATGAAAATAAGTCTACTTGCCAAACTCGCATAACTGAGTCTTAGGCATATACAAACATACAATATTAAAAAAAAACCAAAAATGTATTTTCACACTCACAGTAGCAGTGAATCAGCTGTAGGATGTTAGAGAAGCGTCCTGTATCAAGAAGCTTCCTGCATATGTGCTCTGTCAGGTATCACACTCTTAAAATGGGACAATTGTTCAGTAAGGGTGCTTGAATAAAATTTTCTTCAGTAAGCTGTTACTCTTCCGAGTTCACAGGTCTTTTCTCAGATCTTGCAGGAGGTAACAGTATACACACACTTAGTGTTGAGTCCTTTGCCTTTCACTCTCTCACAAAGCATTATATAGCATAGCATAAACTTCACACACCCCAAAATGATTGTAGTATGGGGCCTCTCATAACCATGGCCCATTTAAAAATCCTTACATCTTTTTTACTTCCTCAGTATCCAATTTCTATTTCATCACAGCTCAGGTCCATGCACTTTCACAAAACTATCCTTCTGTTTAGAAACATTATTGTATGATCCAATAATTTCCTATTTGTAGAGAAAGGAACAGGTTTTCAAGAGAATTAAGAAAATAAATGAAGATGTCAACAGTTGTTTTAGTAGGTATGGTAGAGATTTATTACTCACAGTGTTTTCTTTCATTCTTTTTCCACATCAACAGATGTGGAAGGTTTTGACCATCTAAAATTCAGCAAAAGCATCCTAAATCCTTTCAATTTTCAAAGTTCAACAGGAGCTAGCAGAAATTATGGCAGGATGTAGTTAAAATCAAATGCAGAATACTACGAATTTCTGGGACATAAAACTAATGGAAGACTTGATTCTCCTTGCAAATAATTCAAATTATTCCTTTCCACTAAGTGAAAACCCCAAGAGCTTTAACACACAGTAATTAATGTTTGCTACCACAGAACAAATGCATACTTGACATTTTTCACCTTTTTAATAAAAGCCATTTTAAAACTTTCAATGTTACTTTATTTTCATTGAGGAAAATATAACATTTAAAAAATCCTGCTTGAATAAGAAACACTTTCAAACATAAATTAAGAAAAAACTCTTAAATATCACATTTCTTACAGCGAGGGCAGCTCTTCCATAAAACACATTATTAGAGATTTACAAAAGCAGTCTGACAGGACGGTTCAAAAGTTTTCAAGTCTTGTCTTTTTTATTTCCGGCATTCATTAAATATAAACACTCCCCCAAAAAAATCTTTCCTTTGAACCCACCATCTGCTTGGTTCCATAGAGGGCCCAAGGTAAAGTGCTCAGCAGCAGGACTGGCAGTGTCAGATACAAGTTTGGACTTTTTCTACTCCAGTGTATTTTGATGGTTCTTGAGGTATATCCTACCTGAAAAAAAGACTCCAGTTTTAACTCTATTGTCACCACCCTTGGGTCACATGAAGTTATTCTGTCAGGCTGATTTTTTTTCCCAATAAAATATTATTTCACAGTCATAGAATGGTTATAGTTGGAAGGGACCTTAAAGATCATCTTGTTTCAACCCCCTTGCCATGGGCAGGGACACATTCCACAAGACCAGGGTGATCAGGGCTCCATCCAACCTGGCCTTACACGTAAGTTTTCTGGTTTTCTTCCAAAACTGTAGCTTGGGTTAAAACATGCACATATTCTTCACCTGTATTTTTGAAGAACTTAGGCACATAATAATTTGCTGTACAATGCTCCTTCTAAAAATGTGGGAAGACCAAATATTCAGAGTGTTCATGATTAAAAAAGGTATTTTTTACAAAGAAGTCATCACAGGCCTGACAGTTGGTATCAGTGAAAAACAGTTGGGCTAAGACCATCTTCTTGTTATTCATTTAAAACTGAGAAGAGCAAGAGATGAGGCATTCCTCAGCCTCCTGATGTTTCTTGAAATGACAGTGCAGGAATTCCACATTACCTTTTCATCACAGTTGTAAAGGAAACCTATAAGAAAATGTGCAATACAGAGAAAAAAAAGCTATTTCATCAGGTTTTTTGGCCAAAAAGGAATTAAAGTGAATCAGAGAAAAGAAATATTTAGAAACGAAGACCAAAATGCAAGCTTTTCATCTGAAACATTCTTTTAAAAAACCAAATACCTTAAAACTCAAAAATCCCATCACTTCAGTAACTAGAGAACACAGTCAAACTTTTAGAAAAATACACTGACATCCTGCTCTGCTGTTGTCATGCATCTTCTAGAAATCATTAGTCCAAAGTGAGGCAGACTGCCTGGAATCCTCAGGAGCTAAACCCCTGAGAGTTTAAAGTCCAGCCTTTCGAAAAATCCATATTGTTGAAGATGAGATTCAAACATTAATTTCTTCCACTGATAAGAAAAATACAACTGCAATTTCCAGATTCTTGAAGCTGCCCTGAAGAATCTAAATTGTTTTTTTCTTTAATTCTGTTTCCATGAAATAATATAAAGAAATATAAGTTCGAATAAATTCCTTTTGATATAATGGCCTTGCAACACTTTGTTTCCAAAACAAAGGTAACAAAGGACCTTCATTACATAGTTCAGCTCCTAAATAATAAAGCAACAGGAACCATACAGAAAGTACCCACAGGTCTGTGCCTGCTTTGTGAAGCACATAAAATCCATACTGTTTGTGTGGTTTTAAGAAAAAAATGTAATCACTGGTCAACATGACCCAAATTCAGAAAATGAGTAAGCCAATTCTAAACTTGGGTGAAGTTTTTCCCACAATTTTTATTTTGTTCAAACCTCAAAGGCAAAAACCCAAGGATCTAGATGGTCATGATCCACCTAATAAGCAGAGTGTTATCAAGGACATGTTTTGACCCACCAACCAAATCATGTATCTTCAAACCACTGTTAAAATAATACTTAATTTTTTAATTAAACAAATTTTAACCAAAAGTTCTCCTCTGCACCCAGTAAAAGCACCAGAAGGATTAGTTACTCAGTATTCACACCAACCCTCTTATATTACATGCCTATCTAATCAAGCAAAACAAAACCAAAATCTGAAATAGCTGTCATTAACATGATCAGAACAACTTGCACTCCAGGAGGGATTATAATGGTGGGATGCTGTATGGGCTGGCTTTAGGGAAACAAAACCCTAATCTTCTCATTTTGCTGTGCTTTCTTAAGTCTTTATAACCCTATAACATCATTAGAATTTTAAAATTGCAATACAGAGGATACCAAATATCAAAACCAATCAGATGAAGGAAGGATACAACATGCAGTTAAAACAAGCAGATTTGTTGTGACACAGAATGAATACACCAAAATACATCACTTACCTCTTGTAATACTTGTCCAAGTGTCTCCTGGCTGTGAATGCGCTTCCTGTTGAAAACCCAAACCACACTTATTTCTGCACAAAGCCCTGGGAATCTTGCAAATATCAAGTATTTATCCCACTTCAAAAAAGAAATTGTATCAGGCTTCATTCCACATCCTTTCCCTTAGCAAATCTTTCTGCAATTCTATTGAGTCTTACTGCAGTCTTACGGAATTTACAATTTTGATTCAGAGCTGTTGTTATTCACATCATAATTAGGAACTACCTGGAATGAGACAGGCTACTCATTGCATTTTCTCAAAAACAACCCTGATTTTTAAAAGGCACTGTTAACTTTCAACATAATTCCTAACATTGATGACACAGCTGGTAATTAATTACTTTAGGTCATCTCCTCCAGCAATAGACATCTGATATTCAGCAACTGATGCAAGAAGATTTAACAAATACTACCTTTTTTAGTCATTCTTCCAACATAATCAAAGTGGTAAACAGTGCATGCAAACACAACAGAAATACAAAGACTTGACAAAAGATCTCCATCAAGAGAACACATTACTGCAGTCATTTCCATGCATCCTGTAATACATGCACTAAAAAAGACTAGAAATGCAAATAAAAGGCAACATAATTTTACCTGTCTATTCTGGTTGCTATGACCACTGTAAAATTGCCTTCTGTATTGGGCAAGTACGTAGAAGGTATAATGACATAACTTCCTGCAGGAAGCCTGCAAAGTCGGCTGACTTCCTGGGAATAGCAGTGAGGAACACAGCTCACCAGTGGCTCCAAGTGTACAAAAGAAGTAGTTTGTGGTTTCCAGCTGCTGTTAGGCACCTGCAAAAAAGAATGCAAACATGCCTACCTTTTCATCTGTTTCAGGTCTCACAAGGTTTCATTCCTAGCATGCCACAGTGTGATATGGTCCATCTCTATTCCAAATACTCACTCTGCTGTATAGAGCTAGAGAGAAGAGGAATGGAAAAGCTTCCAGGAAACCCAGATGGAAGTACTAAGAACAGATGGATCGTTCCTAGACTGTTTGTAGACAAAGTATAGAACCCACTACTCACATGTCTCTAGAGCTATCTCTGTTGTCTAACCTTACTCTTCCCTGCTGCAGCCTAAAGCACTTGTTTTCCACCTCAGGGATCTGCTGAACAGACTGTGTCCTTCCCATATCTAGTAGTCTTCCCTGTACTAAAAACTCATATTAGACTGCTCTCCTATAGACAAAAAAATGCCAATCTTTCTTCACATATTGTATACTGAAGTTTTATGATTACTTCTGGTGCCCAACTCCAGACTTTTCACATAAGCAACACCTTTTTTTGAACCATGTTTTCTAAAAATAAAGCTACCTTTCTCTGTGAAATAGTTACTTAAGCAGCAGCTTCTCAGGTTATACTTACGCAGTTGAACACTGGCACATACATGTAGAATCTGTATCTATGCATATCAAATCTTGTTTGGTTTCTATCACCTGCTCAAGATATCACAGTCCTTTTGATCCAATATCATTTGCCCATGGACATTTAATTATTAGACACAAAGAAAGTAAGTTTTCACAATGAATTACCAAAAGGTCTGTTCCTCAGTTACTAGGGCACTGAGAATTCCTTGCAAATCCTCAAAAGAGTTCATCATTTCTAAAACTAATTTAGAGCCTTGTGAGAATTCAGTGGAACCAATTATTTGGTTACTATGCTATGTAACTCCCTAAGTTATTCCATATCTTTCATGAGCATTACATGCCAGAGTCAGCCTGTGTTTCTTTCTCCCAGAAGCAGCAAGTCCCTTGCAAATGGCAAGGGGCTCTGTGCTGACAGGCTAACCTTCACCCTTGGCAAACAAACAATCAAACTGACCAGAGCCTTACCTGGAAAATATGGAAACCTATTGGACAGCACTTGCTATCCAGGCAGTGCTGACGGAGGGTGACTTTCACACTGCTTTTCCCCGGGCCTGCAGGAATGGAGAGGGGAAAGCAGGATTGGTATGGAAGGAGGGAAGTTCCTGCTACCTCCAGCATTTAGCCCATTCTTCCAGCATCCATGCAGCTGCACTGTCTCCCATTCACCAGCTGGGAGTTCTTCACAGAGGGCAGCATCCATGGGTGGTGGCTTTAGTTCACTATCAAACATAAGAGAGAAAAGAAACTAAAATGTATAAAACATATACTTCCAGAATACAAACAAACCTGACCAGCTTTTAAACAGCTGCCAACACTACATTTTGTCTCTGCATATAGCACTAAGCTACAGTTTAGAGTCAAGATGCTACTCATCTGGCTACTTCTAATTAGTATTTTAACAAGAGGTAGTAGCAGCTTCATGACAAAAAAAAGCAGCTGGGAAACTTGCATGAATTCAAAGACAATACAATGCTGTTACACAGCACCCTGCACAACTCTTCAAAATATTCTGAATGTTCCCACATAGTGCTACACTTGTATTTATGTCAAAAATTCTAAGAAACATTCCATTTTGTTTTAAACTTACCTGAGAGAGATCCTTCCCGTTGAAAATACGCGAAGCAAGAAATTCCCTACTGCATCTTTCAGAAAAGTGCTGGGAACAACAAGATAAAAGCCAGGTGAAAGGTCACAGCACACATGGACTTCTCTATCGTAGGAATGGCAGATGGTACCTACAACTGGAGGAGCAGAGAGGGTCTTTGGAAGGTTAAATCGTTTCTTCTCCACCTAGAATAGATGCATAATGATGCGTGGTGGTTTAGGAAAAATGAGTAGCTTTAAATAAAACTAAAAAATTATCAAATATTGTTTAAAACATTTTTGAACATGCATACATTTACAAATGAAACAAAGACAAGAGTATCAGCAGATGACCTGAATATCAAGGAAAAGTAGGAAGAGTTAATGTTCGGGAGGAGTAAATTTAGGAACGGCTTCAGGTAATCAGCCTGAAATGTCACGCACTGGTTTGGAACAATCCCATGTGCTCAGTGATAAGAAGAAAGTTCTAGTCCAGTAATAGTTTGTACAGACAGTAACTGTGAGATAAACAGAACTATTCCAGCATAAATCAGAGATAGAAAATTTGTGACCAGTTAAATCATATCACTGGCATGGGAAATTAACAATTTTACTCAAATGTTTCAGTAATGCTTTTAAACTTCTATTTGCAAAGAGAAAAATGTCACTTTTGTATTACCTTCCAGACATGCAATCCCACAGCCTGGTAATTCTTTCCCTGTATGCCTTCAGTCAAAGATGGATTTTCCTCTGCCAAACGAGTTGGATTTTGAATCCTTCCAGCCCAGTCAGTGCTGTATTTCCTGTGTTTCTGCAGCAGAGCAATGCACACCTCACTCGATTCACAGACCCTCAGCCAGAACTTGGGGTTGGTGGGGAAGCTGCTGTTGTTGCGGCAGCCACCTGCAGACTGGCCTCTCACCCAGGATCCAAAGAGATTCTGTGAGTGACACAGCACTTTCTCTAATAAAATAAGAAAACCATGGTGTGGATTTCAGACATGGGAGGCTGCTTTATTTTACCCAACAGGTATATGGCAGATTCCTCAGCCCAAGAAAACATGCTGCCATGTTTTGAAAACAGGCTGACACTACCCCAAAGCAGAAATTCATGACCAAGATTTTGAGAGGCATGAGAATTAATGCCACAGTTGGTAATGACAGACTGATGACATGATTTTTACAAGAAACTGTTACTAGAAATCTCAAGTGTATCTAACATTAAAAACAAAACATCACAGGGCTGTCCAGAATAACTGCCTTCTAGACAGAGGACATTAATCTCTCAACAAACTAGCAAGTAACTAAATTTTATAGAAAAATAAATGTTTTCTCTAAAGATATTTAATTTCCTCTTGTCCTTCTGTTTTTCAGTACAGACAGAAAAGGCCTATGGATCTATAGGAGAGGGGAAAATGAGAAAGAGAAATTATGGTCTAGTTGCACCCATTTGCAATTCAAATCAATTCTTCCCCTTGACATAATGTCATTTGCATGAGAAAGATGTCTTCTCATATCACACCTGTATAGAGGCTCTGAAGTTGTCCTTCCTCATTGACTGGAAATCCCACAGTAATCTCATCAAATTCCCTGAAAAATTCCTCTTCGTCAACCCAGAATTCTCCCTCTTGGATCTGTGAGAGGAGTTCTGAAGCAACTACTGGATCTAGCTGGTTCCATCCTTGACCACTGCACATAAGACAAAAGTTAATATTCAGCTCTTTGCCCAGTGGAGGTCCAGAAGAATGTTCTACCAAATATCTTATGGAGCAGGACAGCAAGAAGAGATTTCTTCATGCTATTGTGAAATAATTGCATTGAAAGTTTCTCTGCACATTGCTGATCAAAGGAAACACAAGTCACAACTTATCAAAGAAAACTTAGAAACAGCCTAATACTAGACTGGATGCAAAAGAGACTTCTGGTGAAATAGGTGCTTTGTTTACCACAGTCACTACATTAAGAAGTCTGAGAGCAAAATAAAGATTTTTAACTATTGTTAAAAAAAGAGGCAAAAATAAAACAAGCTGCACTGTCATTGTTCTGAAGAATTTTAATGCTTTACATCAAAAACTGCCATTTCTATTAAGCAACTGGCTACCCCCATGAATCTTCTTGCCAAGTCTTGATAAACCAACAATTTAAATGCCTCATTATTTAGGACTCATTAAAAGCTAGTAGTTTCAACATTTTCCATTGTTTCACTAGCAAAAAAGAACAATTCTGCACTTGATTAAAACAGGGCTCTAAGGCCACCCAATGAAACCAAATCCTCTTGCAACTACATGGCAACTTACTCTTTGACAAAGAAACTACAAGAGATCAAGAATATAACCAAAACACTGTCAAAAGAAAAAAGCATCAGCTGAAGTCTCAATAAAGGCAATTAAATTATCTTTCTAAGTCAGGGAAGAAAACCATTTCTACAAAAATGTTCATTAACATCACCCTACTGTTAACATATTTTAATGCTGAATGCTTGCTTCCTGGGTCAAGAATTGCATGTTCTTTTGTACAGTCAAAACATGCTAACATTTTCCAAAATAAGCAAGTAGTGTCTGTCCTTTCATTCTTGTTACTTTGCTATTTGAGCTGCTACACATATTTCTGCAAGTTCTTTAAAACAGTTCTGTTCTTTATTTCTACTTTATATGGACTCAATTCCAGCTTCTCCTACTTATATAAATCTAGAAATGAGAGCACAGAAGCAAAAAGCATAAGCATCCTTCTTTCTGCTATAGTTTTATAATTACTCCTTTGCTTGTTTTCTGCAACTGAGCCAGAATCATATGAGGAAAGTCAAGTAAAGCTGAGTGACTGCAAGAAACAAACATGATCAAGATACTTAGCTCAATGGGAGAACAACAAAAAAGCACAAAAATCAGAAAATCATTCAACATCTTGCTCTATAAAAAGACACGATGATTTGATTAAAAAATTTATTTAAAATATTTAGATTGCAAGAACTAGGAGACCAAATTTGCTTGCCTCAGAACCAATAAGTGAATGTGTGAACTCCCAACTCTCTAAAGGACTGCAGGCACACTGAAGCCTCTTCTCTGCTACAGATTATTAGCAGTGTTTGCCTAGGCAATACACAGATAAGCTTTGTGATGCGGAACTTACATAAATGGTTTTCCAAATGAATATAAAACTGCTCACCCCTCACACCAAGGCCCTTTCCAGCACCGCCTCCCCCAAGGATTTCGTATTCGTAGTAGGAAGATTTCCTTGCCTGATACTTCAGAGAGATTCAATGTGTCTATCACAATAAAGGCATGAAATTCTCCTAGTTCACTTGCACCTGAATAGAAAAAAAAAAATTGAAAATAAACAAAAGAATCTGTTCTAGATTTTACAATAACATTTGTGAAAGAAGGCAATTTTGCTATAAAATGAAATTGGTTTCAAATCTGTATTAGAATAGCACAAAGAAACCCCAAACAGTTCATTTTAGTGACTACAGAGAAATAACATTGCAAACTGTATTAACTCACTCCTTGATCTCAAATCTCTACAAATTCACTGTGCTGAAATTCACTGAGGTTTTCAAGGTTGTTTTTGAGGTGCTTTTTTGAGGGAGTGCATTCTGGGGAGGGGTGCATTTGTTTTTGAGAACTGCCCATATTAGCTTCTAATATAAAAAGCACTCCTCAAAAGCAGCCCCCATCCTGAACTCACTAACATCCTTAAATCTTCATTTATCCAAACATTTCAAATTGTACCATGAAACTGGCATGGTACTAGAATCAGCATTTGTATTTGCTAGCTGCCTTGTGCTTTGAAGCCTGTTAATAGAGACATTTACTATCACCTTGTCTGGAGCTGAGGATTGAACAGCTTATTACACACTGTTCCTTCAGATTCATTAATCTTCTAAACACTGCCTTCTCCAAAACCATGCCAGTCTTCTCTTTCTCCACATTTTTTCCAGGGCCTTTCAGGGTCCATCTTTCAGCAATTCCTCCAGTCAGATCAACCAAAGCATCTGCCACCTGTCCTGCCCACAACTGCTCATAAGATCCATGCACTCTAAAAAATTTAAACAAAAAAAAATTCAAAACGCAAAGAAAAAGCTTGTACACACAGCAGAACAAAAGAAACACAGTTCCTACATACTTGTAACCCCACTCTATATCACAATCATGACTGTGCCCTACCTCAAAACCCAAAGTAGGCAAGAGAAAGCACATACTATCTTATTTATATAAAAACCCAACACCTAAAGAGTAAGCAAGCCATTGGATATTTTATTGCTCGATGGGAAGTTTCTTACATTCTCTCAACAAAATCTGCTGTTGTCTAGTATTAGTCATTTGTACCTTATTATCCACGCTCTACATTATCTTTTGTGATATATTAACTGCATTCTGTACAGATAAAAATATTTCTTTCTCTTCAATTATTCTTTATTCACTCTGCACAAATAACCAGAACAGCACTTCCCTCAACAACCTAAGCAAACCAAGAGACTGTCCCACATGATGTAGCAGATGCAAAATATAGTAAAAGAAGTCAAGACTAAAACAGAATTATAAGATTAAACAATAAGATTTCTGCAGCAAACAAATATTACATTTCAAACCTAGAGTGAAGCTTTAACAGGACATTGGTGCTTCACAGCTTCGGTCAATGTATCTACAGCTGAGTATGTTACTTCATAGTTGAAGTCTGCCTCTGCCCTCTGCTGGAAACTACAAAATCTGCTCAGGTTCTTTGGGACATTAGATGTCTATCCTACCAGTGCATTTTGTCTCTAAATAGCTTTGTCCATCTGGACAGCTTTTCCACTGATGTGTCATAAACCATTAAATAGCTGCACTTTCTTTCTAAAACAGTAAACTAACAAATTATACAAAAGAGCAGTGAAACTCACACAACCAGAGCCTCAACTACCACAAACTTACATAATGTTGTCGCTTTCCATGAAAACATCTGCATGCTCTCTGCTTTTCATTGAGCTCTCATCTTCCTTAGTAAAACATCTTCCTTTAACAAATTAGATAACTAATTGACAAAAACTTACGAACATTATTTGAATGCTGAAAACCCATTGCAGGTTACTTTTCACCAGAATTATCTCCCTAAAACTGTCTTACTTCATATGCAACTGGAAGCACACTTTACAGATCTACAGTTTAAAGAGCAACTTCTGCACAAGCCAGGATGGGACCATCAACAGCTGCAACACTCAGATCTATGCCCAAAGCAGCCAGGTAAAATAAGTAAGCAGAAGAAACACACAAAAATTGTTCTATTTCCATCAATAGCAGTGTTCACGTACTTTGCATAAGCTTTTTCCAGTAGTGGGAGCCAAAACAAATCCTCTGTCTGACACTGGGAAAAGCAGAGTTTGCCCCCAAGGCAAGGCAGGCGATCATCAATGGTCACTTCTACCCAGTGGCCAAACTGCCAGACCCTGCACGTGAAGCAGCCTTGGTAGGACTCATCTGTCCAGCTGGGCTGACCTGGAGGGATCACCTGGAGGACAGAAGCCAAAATCAAGACAAATAATTAATTCATGAATTTTATTTTTTGCAAAGAAAACTAGTTTAATATATACTGAATATCAACCATTTGAAACAAACACAGAAAAAAAGTATGATGGCAAAACCAGTGAAACTGAGCATAATGAAGGCAATACTCATACAGCAGCTTGGGACTCCAGAACAATACACAAATGTCAACTAGGTCAAGAAAACCTCTCTAACATGAAACTTCTCCATACCTTGTTCAGTAAATATTTGCTCTTCTGCAAAGCTACACAGGCACACAGGAACCAACAGTCTCCCAAAATTCCTTGTTTTACTTGCACATCCTGCAGATTGTTTGAAAATAACCGAGGAGAAGAACAAATGTCCTAAAATTAAAGAAGAGAAGTTAAAGCCAAATCCTGCACGACATTCTAAGAAAGTCTGTGTTTCAGGGACTGGGAGGGCTCTAGAGGTCTCTCATAAAATAAGGGAATTTTTACATCTAGAAAATTTCTTTTTTCATACACAGCCTAAGTAAGAAGTAACAAATAAATGGCTTGGGGGGTATTTTGCAGTTACTTCATGAATGTAAACTAGTTCCCACATGAATTTAAGTAGACAACTGTCACCATCATCTGCAACTTTAGCAAAAGCAGTAATAAGTGAAAGACAACATAATTCATCATGTCCTTGCTAGATTTATGATCAACTGTGACAGGCCTAATGCCATCCACACTAAACTGCACATACCAAGTTATGAAAATCTCAAAATTAGAACAAGGGAAAAACCTTTCCTGGGGCACAAAAAAATAAAATAGTTGGTACCACAAGAGGGAATTTCAGATGCAAAGTCCTGAACACTTAATCTGATCTGAAAGTGAGTTTGTGAAATGGTTCTACTTACATATAAACACTGCAAGAGATGGAAATTAACTCATCAGCCCGCAGCAGCAATCAAGGTGTAAAGCACAAAAGCAGGAAGCTGCACACTTGACTCCATGAAATCACTTGTTTGCCAATTACACCTGATAACTGACAGCTCTATCACTGTTCTACAGACAGCCCCAGACACAGGGAAAAAAATAAAACTCAAGACAACATGCTTTTTTCCTCCATTACATTTTTATAGCCTTTTTTTTTCTCTCTACACAAAGGCAGTATCATAAATACTTCACTTTAAAAGGGTGTACTGCAGAAATGCACTTGAAAGCTTTTTGCTCTAATACAGCTTGCTCTGCAACTCAGCTATAAGTTTAAAAGCAATACGAGTCATATGACAAGTTAAAAACTTCAGAAGTTTTCTTTCTTGTTATCAAAGAAATCAAACACACACAAAAAAAAGCAATAGGCTTCTGAAAAATTCTAAAATCCAATTATTTATTTTCAAGGCAGTTATGCAATATATCAAAAAAACTAGGAATGACATAATGCTGCTTTCTAATTTGGTATGCATCTAATTTACATAACAAAACATATTTATAATAAAGTATCTGAATTTCTACAACTGCCATGAAATTTAAAAGCTCTACAAGAGGATTTAAATCAAGCCTAAAAACAATCACCTAGACTTCAAACTGCAACTTTACTCGTATACTGTTAACACTGACATACATTGGTTTTATCACTTCTGTATTTCTAAACAAAAAAAAAAAAAACAAAACACCCAGAAGCAGTCATTTAATGCTAACTTGCATTTACTACCTCAAGCCCAGTTCTGCTAAAATCAGCCTTTCATACCTTTAAACTCACCTTAGGTCTCAACCAAGATATCTCGCCTCTGAATTGGGCAAGCGGGGTACAATAATCAAAGAATATAGAGGTATCACTGGCCGGAAATGTGGGGTCTGTGTAAAGGTCTCTTGCCTCCATTAACTGCTTTTTCTCTCCCAGCATTTTCAACACAGTCCTAGCAGCTTTGCCGGCTATTCCTACGGCTTTACATCGCCAGGCACCCACCTGCAACAGAAGCGAGTGTTACTGGGGAATTGCAACAGAGCAACAGCCAGGCATGGTGGATTTATTTAGGGATGGACAGCCTCTCACTCTAACACTCACTCTCATCGCATTGTCGGCTTCTTCCAGCACCTGCTGCCACCCCACAGGGCCCAGCCGGAAGAGAAGGGGCCCTCTGAGGAGACCTCCATCCACTCAGGTCCCTTCCCCCCGCTCTGCGCACACCCGCCACACAAAGCTCCCCCGTCACCACCCTTTTCCTCACACCCATCCCCAACAGGGTCCCTCCGCGCACGCCACCTCGTGCTCACCAGCCCCCCGTCCCCACAAGAGGTGTCGGCCCGGCCGCTCCCGTCCCCCCTCACCGCGGGCCGGGCCCGCCGCCATTGCCCGGGGCGGCCGTTACCCGGCAACGCCGGCACGCGCGGCCCCGCCCAGCCCGCGCATGACGGACGGCGCCGCCGACCAATCAGCAGGCGTACGCAACCGCGCCCCACGCATCGGGCCCGCCCCCCTCAGCGGGTGCCCGAGGCTTCCCTGGCCGGGAATGCCTGCGGGACACGGGGAACGCGTGCGTGGGGCACGAGCCGGGCTCGCCTGCGGCATGGGCTCCCACGGGCGGGGGAAAACGAAACCAAAGTGTTCTCATGAAGGTTGTGACAGAGAAACCCAGAGAAATTGCTGGCTCTCATCGAGTGTTTTCCTGACAACGGCAAAGATCACATTTTCTAATAGTTTATCACCATATAGTCGTCCATGGGCTTAACTGTCAAAGGAAATATGTTAATTCCCATATTCGGATAGCTACCGCAAACCAGTGAAATAGAAAAAGTGCCTTAAAAGTACTGCCTAGCTCAGAGCAAAGAACAGAAATGCAGAAATAAGGGCCCCACGGGGCCATCCTTCAGCACGCGAAGGTTTTGGGGTTCAGGGCGCACTGAAGGAGGCTGATGTCTTTTTCATGTTTGGGCCTTTCACATCAGTGTTTCTCAAGGAGCTCAGGTGTGGTCAATAAAGAAGCTGCTGAGCCACTGTGGAAGGATGAGGTGTTTACCAAAAAATCTACTTTTCACATTTGCCTGTGATAATGTGTTTGAGTCTAAGGTCACCTGGTCCTTGGGTAGGTAGAGAGGTTATCTGAAAGAGAGAGAGCCACAGAAAACACGGGCCTGACTGGCTTTTTATCAGACATGGATGCAGAAATCCTCGTCTCAAGCCAGCCTTAGCAGATGGAAATGCCCTCAGGTAACTGCAGCAGCTGTCCACCCCGACATTCGGAAATAGGTTCTCTGACGCTTGGTCATGCCCGTTGTACAGACACAAGGCTTCTCCCCTGCACACTGAAAATTTAATCAACAAACAAGACTTTTCACATTGGAGTTTTGACTCTTCCAGGAGCAGAGGAAACATTGCTGGCAGTAAGAATAACCCTCTTGTCCATCGGCTCATGCGAGGGAGCTGCAGCTGCGTGGCTGCAAGTGAGCGACACAGGAGAGCTCTGTTGGGGGAGGGAAAGGGGGGAAAAAAGGCCTCTGTGTCAGGAACAGTGAGGCTCTGATCTGTGTGATTTCACCCTGCATTCTTTAGGAAACAGCCATCACACAACTGCATAAATTCCTTTAGAGGACCGATTCTAGAAAGCAGGATAAATGTTGAGCTCTAACTGTAAAGACAGGAGGTCCAGCCTGTAACAGTTAATTAGTTAAATACCTAACTATTCAGTTATGAAGCTATTAGAAGATGGAAATAGATAGATATTGCCTTGGTCTCTCAGATACCTTGACATGCTTTCCCTGCCCCCATTGCAAGGTTGGAAAGAAAGGGGCAAATGAATACAGTATGCAACTTATGATTTTTTTTTCTGTTAACCCAAAACTCCTTGGAATGAAAAGCAGCAGAGAACTTTCCCTGTTGCCTCTTGGCAATCCTGCTGGATTAAACTGTTCCTGAAGACAAAACATGGATCTGTTTAGACAGAATGTCTTGAAGATAAAATTTTTAGACAAAATTATACTTGCCTTGTTGTCTTCCTGTTTCTTAGTCCACTTTAACATAGGTGCTTCATTTCTCCTTGGAACGGAGGAAAGAAGACTGAGAGGTTGAATACCGTTGCTATAGAAATTTTAAAGGGATTTGTGTCCAGCTAAATAACCAGCTCATTTCCATGTGAATGAAGATGATCCTTTGGAACAGTGTTTGATATTTCATGGCTGTTTGCCAGTTTTGGGGTTTCATCAATCCCGTGTTTGCTTTTGTCTCCAACTCCCGGTGGTTCAAGGACAGGGAGAGGAGTAAAAGTAATTGAGCAGCAGTAGCTGGGCCCAGTGTGTGCACTCGTTTCTGCAAATTCTGACACATGGAAGCTGTTCACAAGTCAGCTTTTCCAATTCTCTGAATCCTGATACTAAGATTAGGAAGGCACAGGCAATACTCAGCAGACAGTGATCAGGGCTGTATCAAAGGAACAGTACAGAGTGTCTTTTTGCTTAAGGGAGATTTTGGAGTGGGTATTTGGGGTTATAGACCTCTCTTATTACCTCAGGCACACACAGAGGTAGAGCACTGCTCCAAATTTCCAGCCTGGCTACCACAGCACAGAAGATGCTGCACCTCAGTAAATACAATTTTGGAAAAGGGTCCAATACTCTGCAAACCCCACTAATGCCATTCCATTTTTAGAGACAGACTTGTCTCTCGTATATTAGAACACCTTCCTTGTTGGACACATCTTATGTTCAACGTAATCATAATTCTCTGGACAAGAAATCAGAGGTCAAAGACTTAAGTTTTCCAATGCAGGAGGTACATGCAGGAAGTGGACTGAAGGGAAGTGTTCACACAGGCTCAATTAATTATTGTAACCAACTAATGTCCCTCTGTATAGAGTGAAAAGTCATCTCCAGAATATGGAATAGTTTTTCTCTACCCTCCTTTATCTTTAAAAGTTTCTCATGACCAGGTAAGACATATGCTAGCAGGTGTCCAAATTACTACTGTTATTAATGGAAAAAACAGGATGAATGGGCAATATTAATAAAAAATTCTTTTAAAGTTGATGTGGAATATACAGCAGCAATTGAGGTAATTTTTGAGAAACAGTGTGCAATTTCCACTTAGAAAGAATATTGAAACATCATGCTCCACCCAAGCTAAGTCAATACACAAAGTCGTGGAAAATATCTTGCAGCAACAGACCAATCAATCTTTTTTCTTTAAGAATTAAAAAGTACTTACATGAGAAAGAGGTAAGTAGTTTACCTGTGAGTAAGTAGTTTAACTTTCACAAACAAAGCAGTAGTTTCCAGAGCTGGAAGATAAAAGCAGACAAATCCAAACCAGACATTAGGTATGCATTTCAGGAATGCATGTAATCAACAGCCAAACCAATTTTCTTGGGGCTTCAACAAAATCAGTGTCAAACTGTGTCCTCACAACTGACAATTATTCTGTGTTTCAGAGGACAGTGGCTTGATAAATCTCACACAGTGATTTCTAGTATGTTTTCTCTTATACACCAAGTCTGATATTGTGGTCAAAGTGGCTTTCAGTTTTTATCAATCTACAGTAAAAAGAGTGAAGTGTAATGTGATTTTAGTGTGTTGACTGTACTGTGTTGTTCTATCTTTGCACAAACGGGGAGAGCAGACTGAAGAAGTGTACTTGACCTAAGTGATTTGTGCAGCACATGAGCTTAGATGTACAGAAGGTCCTGTGTTATCCGAAAAAGGCAATGGCCAAGGTCACTGCAGTGCAAGAACACCAGAGGGTTTTGGTTGAAGCAGAATGGTTGGGATACTTGATAGAATTGTTCTTGGTTGATGGAGTTGGTGCTTAAAGTCTTACAATGTAACGTGACACCAAAATTGCTGATACAAGCTTAACAGAATATACTGTAGCTAACAAGAATTATATTGGATGTTTCAACCAATGGCTATGAAGTGCTTAAAAAATAAGTCAGAAATATTCCATTTTATTAAATGGTTTGGGTCTTCAGAGCTTTCCCACAAGCGATATTTCTAGATCCTCTGTTGCCCTGCTCAAAGCTGCAGTGAAATAAAGTAATAGTTTTCATTTTCAAAATAAAAAAGATAACCCAATCTCTTGGTATCTGTTTGAATAAAACTGATTTGATGTCTACTCTGACTTAAACAGATCAGAAATGAATGTACCAAAGATAAGGCAAATAGTTTCTATTTAATCAGTCTAATTTGCCTGTCAATGTGAAGTCTACTACAAATCAAGACAGCAAGTAGCCTGAAGCACCAATTTATTTTTTGTCAAGAAAGGAAGGCTTATCTCCACAAACTTGCTGCCAATTTTTTGTCTCTACAAAATAAAAAATGCACTCCTCATTCACAGAAGAAACAGAAGTACCTGGAAGAGGATGCATGGAATAGTTTTTAAAAATCTTGCTCTGCTTCCATGTTTCAGAAAACAAGTCCTAGGTAAAACCCCATTTAATGGGATCTCACAGAGATGAGAGCAGAAACACTAACTTACATCTTATGTTCTTTAACCAGGAAACAGTCTGTTCAGTTCAGCCAGCATTTCCTTGCTCTGATGGGTGTCTATGCAAACACAGAGCTGATCCGATGTATTTCTGTCAATTCTAGTAACAATAGATAATATTTATTTTTGACTGTTAGCTTTTGTCACCTCTCCAGCACCTCCCTGTGCAGCTTTGAAAGAGCTTCCAAACTCCCTCTATGCTGCACCCCAGAAAAGGACAAAACAACGTACCAATTTAATTCTTCCATGCAGCTAGAGCAGGGACACCAAAAAACTGCCCAAAAGGCTGAACTTGTCACAAAGCTTAGTTTAATTTGACAATCATCATAAGGCATTCATGTAAATGAAAAATTCCCAACAGGGTCACAAACATTCTCCCACTAAATAAAATGTGTTAAAACAGAGGCTCGTGATTCCAAAAAAATGCTAGTGGTTCCTGGTCTCGACCAGGCTGCTGCTGCTGGCAGAGGGTCCAGGAGACACAGCACCAACAGCGGCAACTCCGGAAGTGTAAAGTCAGCTTTACAAATCTCTTTCAATAGAACAACAAATAAAAAGGGAAGAGATTTGTGTAGAAAACATCATTCTCCAACATTTCTGGGAAAATAAAACAGAATTGAAAAGATAATCCCATTCAAGGAGCAAAGAGAAGAGCTTGGAGTTCTGCAGCCCAAAAATGCTGATGGCCCATTTTTAAAACTAATGAAGCACTACAGAGGCCTGAGTTTATTATTGCTTTATCCCAGTTCAGCCCAGGCTAAGGCTATGGTGAAGTCCAAATTATTTTAAAGCCAGAAAATGCAGATCCAGTAACAGCACCTAAGTCCCCATCCACACATGGGTGTAAACAGATACTTTTGGTGAAGAAAAAAAAACCCTCCCAAATTTCCTCCTCTTCTATGCAGATCCCCATAGCAGGGCGAAAATTTTCCCTGAAGCATAAAACAATTTCTCTCTCACATCTCTGTTAGCTGAGTCTTTCCCAAATGTTTTGCCTTTTGTTCATACTATCCTGGTGATGCATCAGCTCAGAGATGCCTTGTGAGAGCTCATAGAGAGCACATGGGTACCCACATGATAAAAAGTTTGTGGCACAGAGTCTAAGAACCATCACCTGTATTCTGCAATACCCCAGGACACCTTGCCCTGAGACCAGACAGCACAGAGGGAAGACAGTGTCTTCCCATTCTACATGGCCGGCCAGTGACCCAGAGAAACAGCATGCCAGGGAAATGAAATGGCACCTTACTCCCACCATAAGTCAGAAAACAGACTTGGGTAAAGCGGGACTTAAAAGCTTCACACCAACAAAGATGGTGCTTCCCTCAGACTATCATATGACAGGGCAACTGTTATTCAGGCAAACATTATTCAAGGCAGTAAAATCTTAGCATGGATATTTTCATGGCTGACTTACAGGCCAAGATTCGCTGGGGATCTTAAAAAAATTACAGGTCTTGTTAATTCTTCCAAAAGGACAGAATAGGAGACACACAGAGTGCATCTGACACATGTGCCACACATCTTAGCACACTAGCAAAGGTTGCAGCTAGACTTGTCAAACAGTTAAAAAGATTTAGGCATACAGCTAGTACCAGAATCGATGGCTTTTGGGAACCTAATTTTAACTTTTTTGAAAATTCAAGCCTACACATTTCTTTATTGCTTGTCCCATCGAGTGCAAAGGGAAAACTGAGGGGAGGGTTAACTAAAGAAGGATTTCAAATCCATCATAATGTTTCCCTGTTCTTTTTTATATATCTTTTAACATATATAAAGAGCATTATTATTATTATTTAGCCACCTATGGGCAGGGGGGAACAGGAGCTATTTAAAATTAGTTTCTCATTTAAGCATTAGTCCCCTTCCTCCCAAAACACAATACCTCTGTCACAGGAAGGAGCATAACATGAAAACATGTTTGCTGCCACTAACAAATTCCTGAGTCTCTCCTTTGCAGAACTTTAGCCCAAATATTAGGACAATGACAGCTTGACACATACACTCTCCCCAGCAACATACACACAGCAAGTAGGACATGCCTCAGTGGCCTCAGACAAAAAAAGAGAAAAAATAAGAAGAAAAAGAACACCCCCCCACCAAAAAACAAATCCAGAGAAACCATCCAGAAGAGCCTCAGGAAAGGGAACTATCCACTTTCCACAGAGAAGCAACAGCCCAGGAGTCCCTGCCCAGTAAAAACTGAATCAAAATATTCATCACACAGCTGGCGGAGATCTCTGAAACCTGGCAGCATCACACGCTGGATATTTGAAGGCACATTTGCTTTGTGTTTTGGGAGAGAAATCCAGTTACAACATTGCAGCTGCAAGGCTGAGAGAAAGGAGGCAACACTTGGTTATCTTTCCTCTGTTCCTGTCCCCATTTTCAAGCTTCGTGGCTGGCATGAACTGGTGATCTAAGCAGACACGTTGACATCCCTGAGTGAAATGGCACCATTTGTGGCCTCTGAGACTTTGTCCTCAAGCACCATTGCTGGTGTGTCTGTAGTGACTGCTGTAGTGTCTATGGCAGGAAGTGGATTCAAGCCCTGGGATAAGATCTGTTGGATCGTTTTCCGCAAATTGGGGTGCAGCTGGTTTTGGGTCTGGTAAAAAATTTCTAAGGCAAAAGACTTGAGGGTGCCAGTGCAAAGGTCCTCGTAAAGTGGAATTGTGTACATCCGAGACATCTACAAAAAAGGAAAACAAGATAAAAACACTTCAATAAGCCAAGAAGTTCAGCTCTTCTACAGCTACACTCCAACAGCCCTGAGTAACTTCAGACTGGAGACAGCAACACATTTCTTCAAAAGACAGATGGGTCTATTCTAAGTCCGATGCAAGGATTTTTACGAATGGTAATAAAAAAATATCTGCTCTCTAAGGCTAAGTTACTTCCACAAATAACAGAACTATTTTGTAAAGGCCAAATAGAAGAGGCCACACTGAACACATGCATTAATCTTTTGTTCCAGCACAATAACAACTGCTGACAAGAACTCAATGACCCCTAGCCTTGCTTGAAGTGTAAATATTCAAATAACCACACAATTTAGTAGTGCAAAAACTTGTGGTCTGGAAAAGCCAGGGCTGCTACAAAGCAATACATAAAATGCATGGGGCAGAGCTGGGACAAGGGTATTGAGTCAGGCTAGAAAAGCAGAGATTATCTGTAGGCATTTGAAATTATATCTGCCCATTCCTCCCCACCGCTAGCAGGTGAGCCATGCTCAGCCCCTTCGCAACACACCTGGGCTACACTTGGCCAGGAAGCAGAAGTTCCAAGGTCTTTCACGTCGCATGTCTCATGCACATGTCTCATGCACTGAGAGGTGCAGTGATTTTAATCCAGCAGTTAGTACCTGGTTTTCCAAGAAGCGACGGACTTTGTAAAGGTCTGGATAATAGTCATTTCGGACTACAATCTGCAACCAGCGGATGCGGATTTCTGCATTCATGGAGTCCAGCTGAGAGGAGTAACATTCCGAGAGCTTTTTTATCACCTCTGAAGAGAGCACATACACAGAGAAAGAACTATGACCCATTTTGTCAATTTTGAGGGTCACCAAATAATAACAATTCATAAAATCACAGTATCATAGAATCCATTGGGCTGAGAAAGACTATTGAAGATCACCTGTTTCAATCCCTCTGCCATGCCTGGGACATCAGCCTGACTTTACGTGAATTATAATGTCAACCAGAGGCAAAGATCTTGAGAATTCCATCAATTACTCCAGGGATAATTTTCTACTATACTGGTAAGAGTACTCACCATGTGGCAGTGGTGATCCATCCAGCAATCTGTCCAGGAAAAGCACAGTTTGGAACGTTCTCCATTTAGTGAGGTCAACACTGCTGGCAGCAGCAACAGAGTCCAGAGGCTCTGTGGTCCAGAGTTTGAAGAGTGTCTCCACTGGTCTGGTCAGACTGGATCCCTGAGATAAGTCTGGCTCAGCTAACGGAGGTCCTGTAGCATTGAGCCAACGTTCAAACTCCAGTCCTAGAATAAGGAGCACCAAAAATGTGGAGCAGAGATCTCTAGCAGGTGGCTTGGCTGCCTCAAAGTTCAGGACCACTTCTTGCACAGTTAAGAGGTTCTAACAACAGCAACTAATAGTTACAGCTACACAACAGTCTTAGCAGCCTCATTGGGATAGCCTATGGAAGACCTGGAAGAGTGCCAGCGACACCTCTCCAAACCTCACTGTGAGTTTTCTAGAGCTCAACAATACAGTAAGAAACACATGTGCTCTTAAGGCAGCCAGGCTGACAAGTACCTATGTTCAAATTATGCTCTAATATTTGTGTGCCTGCATTTCTCTCTCAGAATTTTGAGGAAGACTGGCAAATATGGAGAAAATCCACTTTATAAAAAAAAAAAGGAGGTGAGAGGGCTGACTAAACTCCTCCTACCCACCAGTAAACCCAAGCAATTTATATGTATTTATGCAACTAATAACAAAAACAAAAAACAAAACAAAAAAAAAAAAAAAAAAAAAAAAGTTAAAAAAAAAAAACAAAAAAAAGGAAGGCTTTTCACAAGCAGCAGAGCAGCTTTTCATCAGAGCTCTTCCTCTTGACCTTTTACTACCTCTATACTTTCCTAACCCTTGGCAATACTCCTATCTTCTGCATCCCCTGAATATTAGCCAGGCAAAAATTAGCAAATTCTGTGGTTAACTCATTAGCCTACCAGTGGGCCAAATAAAATGTAGAACACTGAGCTCATGCTGCAGCTTTTCCCACAATAAACTCTCTCATCTACACCTCTCCACAGGCAGTTTCCTCTCCACTAAGCCTGCAGACACCCAGTATCCTTAAGAGCTGTACTCTGCCAGTCTGGTTTAGGCTGACCAATAGGCTCAATAGCTACTCACAGGGATGGACACATGGCATTTCTCATTTCTTTAAGAAAGTGAGATAATAAGCACCTGATAGGCCACAGACCTTCCACAAATCCACCAACAGCTATAAATATATCAGGTAAAGTGAAACGTTCTGCAAGAGATTTTATATGTATGGGTAGGATCCTGGGGAAATTACAGTTCTCAAAGCATGTTTTCTGTTACAAAAATAGATGGAATTTCAAAGTGTGTTCACCTTTTCCCTGCATTTAAGCATTTGTAAATCTCACAAGCACTGATCGTTCTGTCTGCAGAGCGAAAGGTAAGTTAATGAGAAAGTTAACCAAGGGACATTCAGATAATTAATGCAAAAATTGTCAGCAATTTCAGAGCTTCTCATTTCCCAACACAGAGGCAGTAACCACAAATTCTGTCAAAAACACCTGGTTGTTGCCAAACAATTTTGTTTGCCTTAGCATTTCCCTGTGCATCTTCCAAGCCAAGCACAAGATTTATCATCCAGGTTTTCTACAATGTTTATAGTAAACTTAGTAAATCTCTTACCTGCTTTGCTCTCAACACATTGCTCTTTCAGCTCTGGAAAAAAATTCAGGAAGGAATCCAGAAGATCTTGAGCCACAACGCTGGTAAATTTATACTTCTCAATGTAGGCCTAAAATAGTAAAATGTTCAAATTATGGTTAGGAGAAAGACAACGTCCTTTTGATGTAGAACCACTGCAGGCCACAGCAATAACAACAAAAAATACAAACATAAGAGTAGGAACAATTATTTGAAGGTTTTTAAAAAAAAAAAGAAAAAAAAAGTATCCTCCCTCTTCACCCACTTAAATAAAGAAGCACCATAACAAGAAAACAAATGAGTAGCTGCAAATACATTGACAGCAGAGTATAATTTCATTTTCCTTTTCCAAATCAAGGCAGTAGCTGACAATTTTCTATAGGTTTTACAAGTGTGCTTTCAGACACCAACCTGCCCCAACAGAGTAACCCATACCCTTTGTCATGCTGGTTAAATGAACCTAAATAAACCTAATAACTACTAAGTTAACACTTCTTAGTAGTGAATCAAGTCACATTTTTCCAGTCACAGGTAATCTGTGCTGGAACAGCTTTCTAATTACTTGGAGCACAGAACAAGAGATAACAAAATTATACTACCATTCTGTATCTAGCACCTAATAAACTCAGAAATCTTGTACAAAGATTCATGTAGATTGACAGACAGGCCCGTAACATTTCTCCATCTCTGAGACACTTGTATTCAACTTCACCCTTAACAATTAGCCACAGTGAAAGAATCTGGGGAAAAAGCCCAAACAAAAACAACAATGAAAAATCAGCTCTAAATCTCAAGAAAACACGTATTTACACTCACTCTTAGGAAGGAGTCAAAGTGTCTGGGGTCACCACAGAGCTGGGACAGGTAGTAAACAAAGCAGTAGCCTTTCTCATAGGTGAAGAGGTTCATTAAATTACTGGGATTTACACCTGAAAGGAGAAGGCAACATGGTAAGAAACTAATGAGAAGAGTGATTTCCAGCTCTTCTGAGTTATACAGACCCCTTAGAGATCACCAAGGTGAGACATAGTGACTTACAATAAACTCAGCTTGTTGTCAATACATTTAAGTTACTGCTGTAAATTAAATAGACACAGTCCAAAGACACAGCCTGAAAAATAATATTTTTTTTTAAATCAATCATTTTAAGGTAAGTAGTAATTCCCAATGGAATAAGTAACTTCAAACTAGAGGTCACTGAAAATGGATCTGGGACTTGAAAACAAATCTTTTTTTTTTCTTTTTACAGTGCCAGGTCCTGGAAATCACCATACCACAAATTTTCAAAGATATCAATATAAGGTAATAACCACTTCCTTTTTTTTGAGGCTTCCAATACATGCTTTTCCATTCCATTTGACTCCAATATCATCTCCACTTGCAATTTAGGTTGGTTTTTAATATCATCTAGATAGAAGACTTCTACACCCACCCAACTGTGATCACAGAACTAGAGAACTACCAGTGAAGGTAAATCTGGAGTGTAGTCATGCATGTGGCTCAGGAAATAACCAAATAGCCTCTGCACAGCTCAACTTAGAGCAAGTACCCATTTATCTGCATGCTAAATACATACATACATATGTGTTCTTACATGAACACATAAAGAGACAAACATTGAATGGCAGAGGATTTTATATTATGTTTGCAAATATTTCCATTTTAAAATACTTTATTTTACACATCCAGAATTTCAAACCCACATAGCTTCCAAGGCAGTTTTTCACATTCTTTCTACTCAGTAATTCTGTTCTTAAACAGAACAATATCTATAAAGATGAGATATCCAAGCTTGAAAAAAGATTGAAAGCAAAGCTTCCTTACTTATTTTTTGGACTGGTTTACAAACCAGTTTTTTGTTTTTTTTTTTCATAAAAGATATGTAAATATCAGTAATTTTTTGTCAATATTCCATCATGGATATACAGAGGTGTATAATTTTGTGTAGAGCAGCCTCAGCCAAAAGCAATACCTGGCTCCAGTTTAACCTGAAGCTTGCTGACCGGGTTGTCTTCTCCAAGGAGCTTCATCTGTCTGTGGAGAGCATCAAGGCGGAATGCAGTCTCCAAACATGTGAAGGCAGCTCCTACTCCAGAAAGTAACTTGTTAGTTGTGGGAAAATGATAAGCAAAACCTGATCTGTGCAGGATTGGCACAGGGACAAAGTAAAAGCTGCTGCAGGTGCAAACAGAACAGTGAGACAGAATCGCAGTAATGTAATGGCAGAGAAACAAGTGCAGAACATCCTTGTAATTGGTAATGGAAATCAGAGCCTAACCCAGGGTATTTACTCACTCTGATCATGCATCAGGCTGCACTGGAAAACAAAACAGCATGAAAACTATACTAAAGTTTACATCCTTGACATCATCTCATCAGTTCTTGCAAGATAAGGAGAGCAGCACTGAAAAAACTATTGAACGGGTAACTTTCAGGGAGCAATCGAGTGCTACAAAAACATACTGTCACTGGTAGAACAGTAGACAATTCCATACTCAATGCCAAGGATATTACTAAGAAAATGTCACCTCTTGAGTGGAAAGACAAAATAATTTGATTTGGTTATTGTATTATAGATCCTGTGTATATTTTTTAAGCTTTATCTATCATCCTACCTGTTTTTTGCCCTAAGTATTTCACCTTTCTCTCATTAGGATTTTTTTACAATTGTGACTGGGTAAGCTACTCCTTCTCTTCTCCCTAACTGCAATGTACCAATTTCAAACCAAACGAACTGTACTACACTGCCAGGTCAAGAGATCTTTCCTATGCCCTTGCAGACATTAGAAGCTTCAGAAAACGAATTTTCAGATTCAGAAGATACTTAACATCCTTAACTATTAACACTTTAGCCTTCTTTACTGAGATTTTAACCTGAAAATAGGGTTTGTTACATAGATACAAATCAGAGTCTCAATGTAACACCTGAATCCTACATAGGCAAATGTGAATTAAGAACCAGGATATATTTGGAAAACAGGAGAACCTGTACGAGCAGAGAAAGAATTGAACACGCTTCCCAGGGGAAAGCAAGAACTAGGATACCTAGTGTTAAGGGCAATTATTTCAAGCTACAGAGAGAAGAATTAAGCAAGATCCAAGAGGAGTGGTAGTCAGCAGACTCAAATTTCACTAAACAATATCATTGCAAAGATGCCTGTTTAGTACCAACAGAAGATACTCCAGAAATTATGTCAGAAATAGTTAAGATTTAGATCAGAGGTTTGTCTTCAAAACAAAAGAGAATGGAGAAAGAGCTTACTAAAGAATTGCACAGGGAAAGACATTTTTTAGTTTCCCAGCAAATGCTTCCTGAAACAACCAGTTCTAGAGAACAGACCAAAATCAGCAAGGATGTTCTATGTTGGATGGAACAGACTAAGATGATGAACAGGTTAATATCTGCTGACCTACTCACGTTACTGCCATATATAATGTGACTTAGGACAGTACTATCCACTGAGAACTACTCAACATAAAACAGCTTTCAAAGATACATAATATGCATTGTAACATCTCCATAGATACTCGGAGCACTTCTTTGACTAAACTTGTCAACAGCTCATGTCCAAAAACAATATGCATGAATAAAAACAAATGCTTTCTTCTAAATGTTTTGGCTGCCAAGATTTCTAGGAACTTTTCTAAGATTGTTAACAATGGATGCATGAGAAAAACATATGAAACTGGCTTTTAAGAACATAACAGGACAAACTAGAAAAGCTTACATTCCCATTATTGACTTCAATAACAAGCAAACTAAACTTAAAAGCAAGAGGAATAATTTACTACTTATATATTCTAAACACAGCACCATAAAACTGACCTGTGACATTCACTGACACAAGCAAAGGCAGGGCTAACAAACCTGCAGAAAGCCTCCAGGACATAAATAGCTACATAAATCTGTATGTTTTTTGAGTGCTACTGCTTCATTCCTTTTAACAGTAGGTAGCTACTAACTGATCAGAATTAAGAGAACACTTCTACAGAAGACAATTATTTCACAATATAACTGTGATAAGATTTCTTACATCTTTCTCTGAAGTATCCTTTGCCTTATCTTGCTCTGACATATCAGCACCTGCCTGGTACCCAACAGTAGTTCCAAGTCCCCACAGCATTGTGCTAACACACCTCATTTAAAGCCCCTGGTACTATATCAGGTATTGAGCCCACTAAAGCCAAGACAACAAACTCTAAATATGCAAAATGTTCAACACAAAGTTTGGGGCTGTGTGTGGGTGTGCATTCCAGAAATAAAACAAAACCTAACTGAAAAGCAACTCCCTACAGACTTCTGAGCATCCAAAGCAAATACTCTAAGTAGGCAACTCTGAGTGTGGCAAGAAGGAGCACAGGGAGAAGTTTCTGGTACCATAGGTCTCGGTGGTGATCCGGCGCTGTGCATAGGTGGCCAGGCCCTCGCTCAGCCACATCTCCTCCCACGTGGCGTTGGTGACCGCGTTCCCAAACCAGCTGTGGGCAACTTCATGAATGACGTCAATGATCAAAAACTCATCGCTCTCCAGAATGGAAGAGATGATGAAGGTCAGGCATGGGTTTTCCATGGCAACAATAGGGAAGGATGGAGGAAGAAAAACAATGTCATATCTAAGATTAGAGAGAGAAGAAAGAAAAAAGGAGGTTAGTAAATTGTAGCTAGAAAATACACAGTAACATTTTCTTCTTTTAGAAGACACAGTAACATTTTTATTTCTTCTGGGAAAAAGGTTCTGAGGCCTTGTGACCTCAGAAACAAACTTTCTAGACCAGTGATGCCTAATTCTTCTGATCAGAGGAGCACAATTAATTTTGCTGGCCAAGGACCTGCTTATGTTTGGGCGTAAAGACTTGACAGTCTTTTGATGTGCAGTGGAAGCAGCACATCCCAGAAGCATTGTTCTCCCTTCAAACACACACACTCATCACAAGCTGTATCTGTATCTGGGAGCCACAAAAACTGTTCACACTATAAACAGTAGTGTAACTTGGTGTCCCCAGAGGGTCCCAGGAAAGAGAGGGGCTAGGAAGCTGTCAATGAATTAATTGATTTCCTATACATGCAGTGTCAGCAAAATAAATTTAATCTGTCTGCTTCAGAACACAACAGCAATATTTGTTTTGTTTTCTAAATTTCTTTACCAGTGATCAGCATTGGCAGACTGGGCCATGTTCTCTGATAATTTCAAGCAATATTTTGTAAGTTAACAACAAAGCGATCCTTCTGCTTACCTTTAGCAAAGAAATATAGGAAACCTTTGTAAATATTTTCTCCTATCCAAAGAGTGAAAGTGTTCTCTCAAAACCACTCTTTTAAAATATATAGTCAAGCTATTCAAGAACTATTAATGTTGGTTTGGGGGACTTGGACTCTCAATGAGTCTGTACTGAGATTTTCAGTTTTCTCAGGCATGCCACGATAAATGCAGAAATAAAAGAGATAAATAAAACAACCATAAATTTCAAATGGTGTCTGGCCCAGTGCTGGACTTCCATCACAAAACACTGTAGTATGAAAAACCCTCATTCCTCAGGAAAGATCCACTGTTTAGAAACCTCCAGTTCTGCCCAGCTAAAACACCTCCATGCCTCCATGGTCTTCCCTGCCACTTGTGGAGACAAAACTCCAGAGTATGTTTTCAACTACAATGCTGCCAGTTGAAATGCTAGTTTGCCCTGCTATAGGGAGAAAGCATGATCATTTCCCAATACTGTTTTATTTTGTTCCCATTGCACATTCCCAGGAGACTGATTAAACTCACCTTCCCCATATATAGGGGCCATACAGACTCTCTGCAGCAGTCAACCAACGTTCAACAATGCCAGAAAGCTTGCTGATGGCTGTTGGCAGCAGGCAAGGCTCTGCCCACACTCTGCTCCTGTCAGAAAACATCAGGTGATACTTCAGCAAACTGAATTATCTCTTAGGAAAAAAAAAATAGCCTGACTGCTTACCACACTTCCATGTATGGTAATAGAGCAAGGAGACCTCCCATCAGACCTGGGCCCTCCTACACTAATGCTCCATGGAACATGGCAAGAGGTAACCAAAAAGCCCTTCAACAAGGCAACAAGAAAGCAGCTGTAATGACTTCAGGGGACAGCAGGCAACATTTATGAAAGAGGAACATATCTTTGCCAGTGCATTGCCATGAATTTCTTTATACCCAACTACACTTCAAACTCTCTCCATGCTCACAGCTCATGAACCCAACTATTCCCTTATTAAGGACTCAACACCCTTGCTACTTTACAGAATAAAGCACTGTACAGAGATATAAAATGCAGAATGAACTCAATGCAAATCTTACCTTGGACCTATGTCTGCATGTATAAGGTCTCCAGCCACCAGGGCCACTAGGTAGGCAGGAACTGGATATTCCATGTAAAACTGATATACACCTTCCTTTTTCTAGGTAGGAGCTTTGGGTGGCACTCATCAACACCTGTATGCCTGCTGGAGCCTGGAAGACCAACATCATACACATCAACTCACCAGATAATTGTAGTTGAATGACTGAACCACAGATCTCTGGTTCATTTTCATCTATGCCTGATGATGTACATTAAAAACAACCATTTACATAACACATAATGTAAGATTTTTGTGAGGTTTTTATACCACAATCTGCCCAATCCATGAAAAGACACCAACCAAAAATATTACTCCTCCTATATGCCAGATGCCCCAAAATCACCCACATATTAAATTATTTCATCTATACAAAATGTAACATTACTTGATGCTGATTTCAAATTACTTCAGGTTTTTTCTTTCAAAAATTAGTACAATACAGTTGAGTATTATCATCAATAGTCACTACTGGAAGGGACCAGCCAAATTCTCTCTCATATTTTCATTTCACAATTACTCCTTCAGCACTGAGTACGAGGAAGGCAAGACCCAAGCGTGGCAGGCAACAGTGTTACCATTGTGGCACTACCCTGATTCTGGTCCAAGAATCAGAATTAGACCCAAGAAGATTCAGTATTCTTCATAACACTGAATCACAATATTTTTAGCAGGTGAAAACTGCTAAAAATACATGATGTAACTACACTTTCACAGGTTAGCAGCAACTAAGAGCTCCATGTACCATTCACAGCCACCCCTTACCTTGACTGTAGCTGAGTAGGTGCATTTCACTGCAGGGGTGTCGAAGCAGGGGAAGAAGGAGCGGTTACACACCGAGTGTCCCTGTGTGAAGACAAAGGGCTTGGCATTGCCGTATGTCAGCTCTGGATCCAGCCACCAGATCTGTTGGAACACGACGGGAAGAAAAGGTGACAGAAATAGACAGCATGACAAGGATGAACTGCCAAAACCAAAATGAGAAATCAAGAGGGTTGTGGGGGAGAAGCACCACCTCAGCTGTTTAGCTCCCCAGATGAACACCTGGCACAGGGCACATTTCTACCTCTAACAATACATCTTTCTACTCCAGGTTATTTACCGGGAATGCTCAGAAACATTTCTTACTAAAGAAATTTGTTGTCTGAACACTGAATGGTGACATGTAACACAGAGACTTCCAGCCACTCACTATTTCTTTTGTATCAATTTGCTTAGTTAATAACAAGTCCCTAACAAACATCCACACAAGCTTCTTCTCGAAGGGAGTACTCTGGATATCTCTGTGTTTATAACTCAGTATGAACAGGAATAGAAGGGGTTAGATAACATAAGCTGAAAAGAAAAAAAACCAAAAAAAAAACAACAAGCCAAAACAAACCCAAATCCACAAACCAAAAATCCCTGAAGCTGAACAGTGTACACAACATTATCTGTGACCCTGACACTGCCCTCCTGGCTAAAGCATCAAACATTTTGACACTATGGAAAAAAGACGGTATATGCAAGAAACATCTGGTCAAGGACACCAGAGGCCCCTTTTCACAGAATGGATAAGGAGATTCTGGGTGGTCACAAAAGAAAAGCCAACACAACACACCACCGAGCACGTCAATTTTTAGAACCAAGCAGCAAATAAATCACAAGTCAGACCCTCAGCAAATAATTAGATTAAGAATAATAGAAGTCCAATTATTTGCCTTTTGGTCTTTCTGTTTCAAAAGTTTGTGCTTTCACACGCTCCCTGCCTCCAACTTTGAAGAGTAAGAACAATTTTAAATAAGGATTTCCTTGTAATCCTAGAACTCTGGAGATGAACTTTGATGGAAAATATCAAATATTGTGAAATTTGCAATAAAATTTGAACCACTGGAAGTCTTGGAAACAGTCAAGCACAAGGAATAAAACTTCTGAGTCTGCTGAATTCTTAGATCAAAGTAACCAACAAATCTGAGATCAGGGAACAGCAGTTAGTGCAAATACTACTTCAGTTCTGGTGCTCAGAGGAAAGCAACAAAACACAGAAGAGAAGACTTGGTACTAAGTGTGCTCACGTTTTGACAACATATTGCAACTCTGTCTCCTAATTAACTTTTGGAAGTTAAAGTTTTCTCTCTCTCCATCTGTCCTATAAGATTACTTTTCATTATCTTCTTCCCTTGCCTTTAGGCCTTTTTCTTCAGACACCAGTGTGCTCCTCTCCCAAATTATCAACTGCAGCAGCACCCCTGGGGATCAGTGAGAGGTGAGGACAGGAAACACACAGTCAGCAGCTTTCAGTTATTCCCATGGAGTCTCACACTTCTGCTGGCAAATGTTTGGGGTTTTTTAAGTGGGAGGCATTACAAAATTAAAAACCTTTATCTAGAAGTAAAATTAATCTCTTGAAATTTGTTTTAAGATTACTCTCTTCTATTTTAAGCTTGTAGGGTCAAAAACATGCTTAAAGCAGGACTTTTCAGGAGCTCTGTCTGTTCACATCCGTGTGCTGCAATTCAGCACAGCACTGCCCACAGCCCTGGGTCACAGCCCAGGGGCACCGACATAGCCACAGATTTCCACCATATTTCTCATGGACTCCTGCTTTTCACAGCAATGAATATAATTTCTGCAATGCCATGTTATGGAACTGGAGACAGCTGTCCCAGAAGGCATTTGGGGACATATGTTTCAATACACACCAATAACTAGTAACTTCCATCCAGAACAAATATTTACAAAGAAACGAAAGTGCTGTATTTTAATACAGGGTAGTAAGTTTTCTAACAATCTATGGAAGAGGCACAGAAATTCAATTTCAAAGATCTGCCCCAATGCCTTTTATAAACACTCCTCTGAGCAGGGGCTTTGTGCTTGCATCACAGAGTCTGACTTCCAATCTGTTTTGTTGCTCCTACTGAAGACTCATCTTCAAAACATTGTCTCCTTTGCTTTTTGAGAGACAGAAGAGGCTAACAAAGAAAACAGAGAGATAAGGCACCACCACACCTAAGTTGCAACACAAGTAGGAAGGAAAAAGGGCTGACAGACCATGTCTTTACAGCAGAGAAATAAGGGGAAGTTCCCCCTGAGCAGGGCAGGATGAAAACATAAGCAGGAAGAGAAGGGGAACCAAGATTTGATTCTTGTTTACAAGAAACTCCATGAATTAAGGACAAGTTCTTCTCAACCAGTCCTGCTTTATTTGACATTTGGTTGAAGTTAAGTGAAGCACCAGCCCCACAAGCCAAGAGGGAAAACATTTGCAGAGGATGAAGTATTTTTTTCCCCTGTTTTCTAATGTCTGCAGCTACATGGCAAGCCTCTGTCTCTCTTTCCAGACGCACTTGGAACAATGATGAAAGTTATCCTGAAACAATATAAATAGATCTGTAATATAAATAGACCAGGCTATGCTGCTGGACAGAGGCAGGGCTATGGGCTGGGGAAAACGAGTATAAGCAGCATCCCAGAAAGGAGTACGAAGAACAGGGTGCTACTGGGGTGGGTGGTGAAGCATAGGGACAGAGCAGTATTTGGGGCTGTATCATCTACTCCACATCCAAATCCCTCCTGCACTTGCCCTTGGGAAATACACAGGACATCATCATCATGCTCTTAATTTTTATCTAGCTTTTCATGTATACAGGAAAGCTGTTTCACACATTAAAGCAGTTCTGTGGGGCATTTCAATCAAAAAGACCTGCTGCATGATTTCTCCACTGAACAAAGGCTTTGGGCAGCCCAGGCTTTCTCCTGCCCACATACTGCAAAGAAGCTTACACTTTATAAGGCACCTGCCAAGAGTATAATTTTTATTGACTTAGATCATAATCTTTTCCCCAAATCTGGCAAATGAAAGACAATTAGCTAAAGCCTCTTTTAATTTTAAACCTCTCCATGTTTCTACATGCATTATTGATGAAGGTCGCAGGAAGAGCTGCAAAGCCACAGCTTCTGTTCTGGGCAAACAAGCTGCTCTGTCTGATGACAAAGTAAACAAAACACCTGAGATGCAGAGCACGTGACAAGAGCAAGGCACACCCGGGCAGTAGGTCGTTCTTTGACTTGAGGACTGAAGAATCAAGACAAATCAAGAAATTACAGGGAAGTTTCTAGTACTGCGAAGAGGGCTGTCCTTTCCACCAAATCCTGAAGATGAGGAAATGTTATAATTTTTTGTAGCAGAACCCAGAAGAGGATTTGCATTTAAGGAAAGAAAATAGCACTGGTGTTAAGAAGTGCACTGCCAAATGAAAAAAATGACACAGTGGGCAGGAGATAGGCGTAGACTTTTCTCTGTAGGGAAGGAAAAAAGAAAATATCACATAAGTGTATTACCAAGAAGTAAGGGATGAGGAAGAAGAAGGAGAGGAAGAACAGGACTACTGTCCCTACTACACCTGATCACTGTGTGCCTTCAGGCCACACCAGGAGAGATACACAATGATTGTGACAGTCTTGCCTCTGATGGAAACTGGTGATGTACTGAGCATATGGTTTCCTAACAGCACAGAGAGATGGAATGCTCTGTGAAAGGCAGATTTAATCTCTCAGCTGTCTCCCAATGTCCATCAAACAACCAAAGATCTTGGCTTCTTCCTCCACACGAGAAATAATGGGACAGTCAAACAACATGTCCAGATGGCTCAAAGCAAGTATATCAAGACAACAGGTTTCCAATTTTAAACACTACTATCTCTGCTGCTGATCTTACTGCCAACACATTCACACTACGCTGTAACATGCATTTACTGTTTTATAGGTCCCACAAGTATGCTAAAGGTCCCACAGAAAATAAACCCTGACCTAAGGAGAATACATTCCTAGAATGGCCAAAGAAAACAGAACTTTAAGAAGAGAGAAGTCTGACACTGTAAATCTGTGCCTCACTGACAGAGAAAAGGGAATGCCTGAATATTTACAAGACGTGAGTATAAACCAGTTGACCCTTATACACATATGGGTTACTCATCCCTGTTAAAGTGCAATGCTGGGCCAAAAAAACAGCAATGAGAGAGAGCACTACAATAGCACCAAACCACTTTGGATCCAAAGAAAATAGTTCAGTATGCTGAACATGAAGGGCTACAACAGGTGCTACTTGAGGACAAATATTTTGCCAGCCAAAACCTACAATAGAGAGTGAGCAAACATGGTAGGATTTATGTCAGTGAGCATGCCTGCTTCTGCTTTCCAGTATCACTTGGGAAGGGCAGTGCACGTCTCCAGTGCTGTGACCATCAATAATCTTGACAGGAGCCCTTGCAGCTTCATTTCAGCTGAAGCAGGACACACTGTTAAAGATACAATAAAGACTTCAAAAAACAGTACAAGGAATAGGTAGTTCACCTCTGATCCATGGAGAGCAAGACAACAACAGAGGGAATGGAAGAAATGTCCTCCTCCAGCATCCACACAGGACTCTGTGTGGGGCCAGAGACAACACATTAATACAAGGTGAGACTAAATGAACACCATGTCTGTCAGTGCCCTGAACCTTCCAGTGGTTCTCACATTTCCAAATCCAGATCAGTATTACAATCATACTGAGATAATTTCTCCATAGACACAGTAGGACAGGCTGCCCCTTTGGCAACAGGGCTGGTAAAACGCAGGGGAAAGCACAGGCTGGCCTAAAATAAAACAATTTGTTCAAGAGGAGGAAAGCATGTTATCATGTACTTTGGGAGGTGTGGCTCAGCCAGACTGAGAACGATTACAGAACACACAGCAATGCCAAATGAGCTTTAAAGCCTTCTCACCATAAACAAGGCAGAGAGAAGACAAAAGAAACACGTTTCTTCATAAACCTGGGAAAAAAATAATGAATGGAATCTTCTGAACACACAGTGAGAGTACATGGCAGAGTATTGTACAAGGAAATAGTAATGCCAGGAATTCCGGAAGTGGAAAGGAACAAACTCCAATTGGATCTGAACTTTAAAAGTGCCAGAATCTTACTTCATTTTTGCACTTTTAGGGAAGGATTAGAACATTAAAAAGTCACCGTATGACCATAGGAAACTTCTGTCAATAAAAATCTTCATGTGGAACTCACTATTCTGAGTGAGCCAATGTAGTAAGACTATCCAGATCATTCCAAGGATGAAATTACTTTTGTGATCTTCCAGGTAGGATTAAAATTAGACAAACATGCAGCAAACACATTCTAATCAGCAAGACTTTCCTATCACCAGGAAAGGCCTATTATTTACTTCCTGTGGGTTGTTTTGCAATAAACTTTTATGTACAATTCCTGCTCTTGTTGAATACATTGTAAAAGTCAAATAGATCCACACATTTACTGGTTTTGACCAGTGCAAAGACAACCCCAAATCAGAGGGCTGAGACAATTCCTCTAGGCATGATAGATGCAACAAAGTTGCAAGACCCTTATAAAAAAACATTTATTTTGCAAATAGATTCATGAACCACATGATGAAAACCACCTCATTTTAATTTCCAACCTGAACAGACTGTATAGTAATAAAAAGGACTGATGTTCCAGTGGGAAGTTCATATTTTCACTATCATAGCTTCTTAAAAACACAAGATCTGACAAGCAGCACCTAAAAGGCTTCTAAAAGGAATAAAGTGCTTCTAAATATCTGGGGTTTAAAAGAAATTATAGAATTTACAAAGCATTTCGCTGCTGAAGAAAATTAATCCACAGACGTGGAAGCACTTCCATAGCTACATCCAAAGGGGTGTTTTGGGCCATTTCTCACCCCTTTTTTCAGCAGATAACTTGTAGGAACATGTGGAAACACCCCTGTTCTCAAAACTCCTGACCATGGCTCATTGGAACACCAGCCTAGGTGTGCAAGGCCTGATTTTGTTAGCAGCTTGCACAACCCCAAGGGAAACTCCTGCATTTTGGATGACATAATTTATCCCGAAGGACTGAGTCGAGGCAGGAGTTTGCAACTTTTCACTCTCATCGCCAACAACTGCAATGCCCTTAAAGAACCAAAAACTTCTAAATTACTGTAGTGAGAGGGGACGATTACCCTTGCGGTCCACGGGACGGGAGAAGACAGGAGGGAGAGCGGCAGGGTCGGTACGAGCACCGCTGCTGAGTGCGGCGAGGGCGGCGGGGCTGGCAGTGCCGAGGCCCCTGCGGGCAGGGGACAGATGCTGCTGCCCAGCGGGCTGGTGCTGCCAGGCGATGAGGCCAGGGACAGGACCGGAGGGGCTGGCAGAGAGACACCCCCCGCCGCCTCTGCTGCGGAGCCGCGGTGCTTCCCCGACGGTCACTTAGAACAGGAGCAAAGGCGTGCGACAGGCGAGGGCGGCAGGGGAGCGGGCGGGCACTGCCAGCCGCCCCGGGACCCGGGTGCCTACGTTACCAACCCCCGCCCGGTACTCACGGCGGGGCCGTCGGCCGTGGTGTAGCGGACGATGATCTGGAAGGGCTGGTGCGGCTGGAGGGCGGCGGGCAGGGAGACGGTGAGGGACGAGCCGTAGTCGGTGAAGGGATCCACCCTGAAGCCGAGCGGGCAGGCGGAGCAGGGCGGCTGGGCGAAGAGGGGCAGCGGCGGCGGCGGCTCGGCGGCGGCGGGCGGGGGGCCGGCGGGCGGGTCCCCCGGGGGGGCGGCGGGGGGCAGCGGTCCGGCGGCGATGCAGGGCGCCGAGAGGAAGGTGGCGGTGGCGGGCGGGCTGGCGGCGCAGGGCGGCGCGCAGGGCGGCGGCGGCGGCGGGCAGGGGCGGCGGGGCGGCGGGGCCGGGGCGGCGGCGGCCTCGGCGGGCGAGAAGGCGAAGGCGCAGGGCGCTTCCCCGGCCGCGGCACGGCGGAAGGCGGCCGAGAGGACGCGCAGCGCCGGGTGCACGTCCAGCACCAGGGCGCGGGGCTGCGGGCGCAGCGCGCAGAGCTCCAGCACCAGGCAGCCCGCCAGCGCCCGCGCCTCGGGCCGCAGCTCCAGCCCCAGGTGCAGGTGCCTCAGGCTGAAGAGCTGCGAGCTGGACGCCGACGCCACGTCCGGCGGCGGCTCGGGAGGCGGCGGCGGGGCCGGCGGCGCCTCCGGCCCGGCCGCGGAGCCCTTGCGGCAGCAGCAGAGGCCGGGCGGCCGCGGAGCCGGAGCCGCCATGGAGCGGCGGCGACGGAGGAGGAGGAGGAGGAGGCGGCGGCGGAGGCGGCGGCTGCTATGTGAAATCCATGGGCGGGCGGGGAGGAGGGAGGCCCCGGCGGCCGGAGCGGCCGGGGCGGGGAGGGGGAGGCGGAAAGGACCGGCCGAGGGAGCACAGGGCCCGGGCCCGGACGGCAGCGGCGGGTGCGGCCGCCGGGGGGCGCCGCGGGGGCGCCGGGGGGCGCTCGAGGGCGGCCCCGCCCCGCCCGCTGCGCGCGCACCCGCCCGCCTCAGCCCGGCCCGGGCAGCGGCCGCGGGCCCGCGCTCGGGAGGGCGGCCTGCGCCGGGGCTGTGGCTCCTCATTCGATCCGTCCCTCGCTCACAGGCGAGAGGATCCGCGCGCCAGCGGCTCCGTCCAGCCGTGCCCCTGTCACAGGGCAGCTTGAACCAGCCCACGCAGAGCTTCCCTCCTTTCCCCATAGCCCAGCCGCGGTGCCCGGCCCGGACACACCGATCCCAGCACTCTTGCTCTGGGGACGGCCATTGGCATGGCCACAGTGCCCCGCTCGGGTCCCTTCTGTCCCTTCACGGCCGGCTCCGTGCCCGACTCACTTTCACCATCCCCCGCGCCAGCTCCGCGATAAACACCCCCAAACCCTCCACCCCATGGCTCCCAGCAGGGCTGAATCTTGACCCTCATCCCACCGCTACCGAGTTTGGCTTCCTCACGCCTCCTGGTCACACCCCCACATCGAGCCCACGGCTAACCCTAAATAGCCTCCCTTCTCCTTGCACCCCATATACACCCGGATTTTTAATCCCTTCTCTCCCAGCTGGGCTGCCCGAAGTTCCTGCCTCTAACTCTCACTGCAGACTGGCCCCAGAACCCAGCTCACACATAATGTACTTTCTCCCCAGAACTCGAGCCAATCAATCACACACCCTCTGCTGCTACCTTCCTAAATCGGAAAGGACAGAAACCACAAAATTATCAGCTTTGTACAAGCACTTGTTTCTCTGCATGGCAACAGCAGGAGTTAGCAAGCTGGAAGGAAGGAGGTGTGTGCAGTAACTGTGATTTGCACTCCCCACAGCCCAAGAGAAACACAATCTCTGCCCCATGTAATTACACTTCTGTAAGTTATTTTCACTCTAATTTTCATTGTTATGCTTTGCCTACCTCACTGCCTGATGAGGCTCCAAGGCACATATTTTGGACAATACAGTAACATTTCTCACATGGTTTTGGGTTTAATGAATCCAGAGTGGTACATCCTGAAAACCTCCCAAGCCTTACATTAACAACTGAAGCATCTGCACCAAATTCCAGCTCGTTTCCACTGTATTGTCACACTGGAGGAACAAACTGTGGCCTTAGCACATTGCGGCTGAGGTTACAGGCTCAACCAAAGGCTAAACAAATCACAGTATCACCCTCTACAGCCCGAAGCTGAAGAAAACCTTTGTGTAATCACCTATATATAGTAAAACACATGCTACAGTTACAGTAAAAAAAAAAAAAAAACAAGATAGCACTCAGGCTCTTTGGTTGCTGTGTACAGCACCCTGAACTTGCTCAGTATTCTTCTGAAGCACCTTCAAAAAGAAATTTTGCCTTTGCGATAAATCCCCTTGGAACAGGAAAAACCCTTCCATTCTACCATTTTTTCTGTCCACGTCTTCCTTTAATAAATCAAATATCCTGCTTTTATCCTTCTAACTCCTTCTCTCACTCATGCCAGTTGCCTTTTGAAAAAATTCAGCTTCCTCCAATTCTGTTTCCAGTGATGCACTAAGCCTGTTAAACCTGGCTTTCATCTACAGGTGATGGGCAAAGCACAGCCCCAGCAACCTCAGCATCTGACCCTGGCACGACCTTCACCACAGATAAAGGTGAAATGTCCTCAGGTGTTCATGCCAGGACAAGTTTAGGGCCTGATTACACCAATCTAACTGCATGTTAACTCCAGGGTAATTTTAGAAGAATCGTACCTGTGCTTTGGTTGAAGTCCCATGCAAGAGCAGTGTGTCCACTCATCACACAGATGAGATGAGCAGGAACACATTCTCTTGAAGAGGCTCTAAGCTTTTGATAATGAATCAGGATCAGCTGCACTCGCTGTGTTTGGACAGAATAAGCAAAACTGATGTAATGGAATTTCCAGAGAACAATACAGTAACCAGTTATCCCAGGCAAATCTCCCTCCTCTTGCACACCTGCTAGTCCTGGGCCACAGCCTTTGCTGTAAGATGTGCTGGTGATGGCTGGGCTAGAGTGAATTTTCTTCACAATAGCTGGTAGCAGGCTGTGTTTGGGTTGGTGCTGAAAACAGTGTTGATAATTCAGGGATGTTGTATAGCTGTTGCTGAGCAGGGTTTGCACAGAGCCAAGGACATTTCTGCTCCACCTGACCAGCAAGGAGGCTGAGGGTGCTCAAGGAGATTGGAGTGGACAGAGGAGTGACAGCTGACCCAACTGGCCACAGAGATATTCCAGACCATATGGCATTTTAACAGCTGGAGAGGAAGGAGGGGCATTCAGAATGATGATGCTTGTTTTCCCAAGTCACCATTACACACAATGGAGCCCTGCTTTCATGGAGATAGCTGCCCATGGGAAGTGGGGAATGAATGCCTTGTTGTGCTTTGCTTGTGTGGCTTCTGCTTTCCCTATTAAACTGTCTTTGTCTCAACTCTCAAGTTTTCTAGCTTTTACCCCTTTCAATTCTCTCCCCCATCCCACAGGACTGTGTGGGGCTTAGTTGCCAGCTGATATTAAACCAGAATAGAAGCATGTGCTATCTCCATGCTATTTTGGGTAGGATCTCTTTAAGGAAAGTCAGTGTCCCAATCCCAGCTTATTCTATTCTTCATAAGATGAAGTCTTCTCTAGATATCATCCTATAAATTCTAAAGCAGAATCCAACTCCTAAACATTCCAATCATCAACCTCTTGCAGAATGCTCCAAAGATAGATATTTCAATCCATTTGTAAATATTAATGTTTCTTCCTTCCACTTCAGTGACAGGGCCCTTGGCCAGGCCTCAGCTTGCTCCTGTGGTTCAGGATGAAAGCCAGTAAAAAAATGACAGCTACCCCTGTGAGCAGCAATATTTCAGTACACCTGTGAGACAAGTGCAAATTAAGCACAGAAGTGATCACAACAGAAAGAACGTTTCCTTCTGTTAGTCTCTCTCTTTAATTCCAAAGTAACAGTGCTGCAGCCAAGATTTAACTAAATGGTTGAGCTAATCCCTGCTGTTCACAAGTGACTGTTCAACTGCTCCATCACAGACCCTCGTTTGACACCTTGCTGAGCTGTTTCAGCTGACCAAAGCTGCAGCAAAGATTTGGCTTTTTAGGAGAGAAACTGGGAAGCAGCAGTTTGGGGCAGTGAATGCTGAGCAGTTCCCTCTCACACCTATGCTACTGCTACTACTGCCAGCACCTACTGAAAAGAGCAGCCTCAGTTCACCTCCCTTCCTGTGGGTGGTGCCTTCCTGTCTCCTTCTTTGTACAGCACTCCTGCTTTCTGCAAGTTAGCTTTCTGAACTGGACCACACAAGAGCCACTGCTGGCATCGGGAAGGGAAGAGGAAGTCACAGCCTGGAAGAAGAAGGAGGATAAGATCAGGATGGCTCCCCTTTTGCCCAGCCTGCCATTAGCTCAGCCTTAGCTGCAAAGTGAAGCCACAACTGACCCCAGCAGCATGCAGAACCAGGTACATTAGCCCACTTCCTTGAAGGGAAATATTGAAGTCCATGGGATAAACTCCAGGCCTGTGAGCAGGGTAAGGTCTGTGCCAGTTAATTCTTGCTTTGATCAAGAGTTAAGAACAATCACAACTATGCTTTTTGTGCTACTTCAAGCTACAGTGCAAGCTCTGTTAATGCCACAATTTGCCTGTGGTACTGGTAGGTAGAAATGCTTCTTTCTGTGACTTGGCAGTCATGTCACTTTATAAAGAGTAGTGTTTTCAGGTAAAGAAAAAGGAAAATATGAGCCTAAGAAAGTCTTCCACCTGACCTCAGCCCTTCTACTTGTCTTAAATACTTGCACTATAAATTATTACTCCCTGTATTACTCAACATACATGTATTGCAAGCTACTCCCATGCTGGAGGGCACAAAAATCACCCACTACACTTTTAAAGAAACACCTTTACTCTGAAGAAAGGAAGATCAGACTGCAGTGCATGACAAGAGGAAAAAAAAAAATCCAAAAGCCTGCAAACTTGTTCCCCAGGGCTCAAAAAGGTGCAAAGTTCTTTATGTGCCCAAAACAAACCACTGAAGCCAAAAAAATTTACAAAACCCAAAATAGTTTTATTTAATTTTCAGATTTCTGCCTCAATGAGACATTTTGCAAACATGCTAAGGCTACAAAATGTCCAAGTTGACAAAGACATGCAACGCTGACCATTCAATAAGTCACGGCTATCACAGGAGCAACTGTGTCCCCCTGGGCCACAGGTCCCAAAAAACAGGGATGGTGTACAGTGAGCATGGCAATGCACTACATGGGACCCAGTAACCTGAGGTAGGTCATTTACAGTAAGAAAACCATGTCCTACACCAGTGTTACATCCTGATCAACAGGAACCCCTTCAAGGTTCCAGAAGATGTGGGGTCGAGGACTGCCTCCTTAACAAGTGTGCAAGAAAGAAACAGGAAATATCCATGTTGATTAATCTTAGTATAAGTGAGCAGAACAAAGAGTTAGTGTTACCCATGCCAGTGAAAGCCAACCTACACCTCTGAGGAGTGTTAGCAGCTTCAAGATAAAGAGTCAGTCAGCTGAAGCAACTCTGAAAAGGCTTTCCTGCCAGCATACAGGGTATGATTTGAACCTTATGATTAATTTGTTACAGATCATTCCACAAACAGTAAGATTTTGGTTGTGTTAGATCAGCGAAGCAGGAAGAGCTTGGGCTTGCTTGCATTAAAATAAACTCTGCTGATACAGTAAGAAATACTGTGTCAGGACACAGAGAATACAAGGCCTTAATGTGACCCAGGAGTGGTTCTCCACTTGGATCACTGAAAACCCTGCTTTGGAAAAGCATCACGGAAAGCAGCAGCCGCTGCCGTGGTGAACATTAGCGATGCCCCAAATAGCTTTGATAAATTACAATGCAATAGTTACACCACAGAGCTCTTCTCTGCTGCGCTAGACAAAGATGTGACAATAAAGGACACTATTGCAAAGCTTCACTTCCACTCAGACACGCAGAAAATCCGGCACTAGGAAAAGATGAACTGCAAAAGACAAAATGCTGTCTGATACAGTCCGATAACAAAGCCAGATCTCTGGTACCATAAACTGTACAAAAATGATAGAAAAGAATATGCACTGCTATTAACACAGTGCTTATTTTAATATAAAATAAACAGCTTACATTTCCACTGTAAATATAGGCTATATACAGAATTATGTATAGATATAGCTACATGTATAAAGCTTCATTATAGGCCTCTGATACATTTATAACTATGGCTCCCTGAGCCATTGTAGAGTGCATTTAATAACAAAAAATTAGTAATATGGAATAAATACAATAATAAAAACATGAAGAGTTCTTCTGACATGGTTTTAAAAACTCTCTGGCTTGACACATTGTGCTAAAAATTAAAAGATGAAAAGGCAATAATCTGCGAGGAGGAGGAAGAGCTGGCCTGCCACAGGCAGGGAGCATAGCTCTCCAAAATTAAAGTGACTTTGCCCTGAATTTCAGCCCTTGACAGCAACCTTGTTCTCTGCAGCAGCAAACATAGCATAGAAGCGCGAGTTCTCGTTGGCCAGAAGGGCAGTCGGGGTGTCGAATTCCACTACCTGAAACCAAACAAGGCAAGTGAAGGATGTCAGTAAAATTAGCAGAGAATTGACTCCCACCCCTTGGACTTGTGATGTGATGGTAAAGAACAGAAACACAACATTCATCTTTAGATGAGACACCAAGCAGTGAAAGTACCAGCATTTATGGATACCATAATTTTGGAATGCTTCAAACTGGCTCAAAAACTGGAACTAGCAAATAGGAAGCAACCTCTGGTGGTTCTGGCAGAGGCAGATGCTATAGGATTTTGCCCTCTCTACCTTTAAAAGCCTTGCCCAATATTCTTGCATTTAACTGTTTATGGCTCCCAAATGGAAGCCTGAAAAATAGGTAATCTGTCATAGGTGAGCTATTGATGGCACACCTATGAAAATAATGAAATGGCACACCTATGAAAATGACACTTTATGAAAATAACATGAAACTGCCACTGTGCCCCAGCAGAGATGTTTATGTTATTACCCATCTCAGAATTAACCTACAAAGGAATCATCCAAAAGATTTTTAAAGACGGACTGTTATTCTTTGGTACTTTCTTGGTGTGAAAAAAAAATGTTGCTGTCTTTGAACTTGTCACAGGCAGCAACTGATTCTGTTTGAGTATCGTTACCAAGGATATGAATGAACATAGAGGATTTTCTACCCTGCAGTGCAGCTGTTCCCTCAGTTCAGCCTGCACACATGGCACCACCAGAGCAGAGGCAGAGCCTCCCTGCTCACCTGTCCCTGTGTCAGCACCATGATCCGATCACAGCCCAGGACCGTGTGCAGGCGATGAGCAATTGTTAACATGGTGCAGTCTGCAAATGCCTCTCTGATGGTCTCCTGGATCAGCAAGTCTGTCTCTGTGTCCATAGCAGCTGTTGCTTCATCCAGGATCAATATCTGAAAGCAGCACAGAATCCTGGATGTCACCAATGGTCGTACCTTCCCTCACAGAATGTAAAAATACATAGAGAGGCAGAATGGCCACAGCCAAGTGTTGTGACATCTGGCAATCCTACAGAGCTGTGGGTACAAACACAAGTTTTACAAGTACCCTTTCAGTTTTCTTTATGTAATTGCCTCAACAAAGCCTATGGATGACACTTGCATTTTATGGTCACATCCTTGAGCTGTATGCGGATTATTTCAATTTCATATTCAATAGATGAATCTCAAATAAAAATTTTACCAGTAAACTAATTTGACACATCCCTGGTGGTGACATTCCTCCTGGAATGAGTCAATACTGACTAGGCTTAATAGCTTTCTTACACTGGGCAAGCAGTCTCTTCCCCTCAGCATAAACTGATTTGGAGTGATTTCTTGTCAAAGCTGAACTGGATGTGCTTTGTGCAGGTACTGCAGAGATAGCAGTAACTTCTGCTGAGTAGTCCGACTTGAAAAACAGATGCAGAGAGAGCTTTAAAATCTTATATGTCGCATTTCAGAAAAAAAGTTGTTAAAGCCAGAATCCTGGTAAATCTCAATCCAAAAGTCCTTTCTCACTGTAATTATTGTTTGTTTTCCATTCCTGCAAAATCTTTCACTTAGCTGCCATAGCATGGTCCCAAATTCCACTTGGAGACCACATTTTAGTGGAGCACCATGTAGTAGGCAAACACTTGGCTAATATTCACAAAAAGGTGGAAGAAGGGAAGAATCTGGTGCTCCCCAATAACAGGACACTGAATAAAAGGTTAGACCAGTCTGACACACAATTGTTAGCACCTTGCAAGCAATGCTTTTCCAATGGCAGGACATTGTAGGAGCTTGCTATGGATACCTTCCTGGTTGTTTTAACCTTACACTTCTCTGCATTGCAATAATCATTGGTGTGATTCCTCTAACAGACAGAAAGAATCCAGCACAAAAAATGGCTTATTAATTCCTGTAATTTTGTTATCTCCAGCTATTTCTCTCTCTGCTGTGCTCACCTTGCAACGGCGCAGCAGAGCTCTAGCTATACACAGTAACTGTCTCTCTCCAACGGAAAAGTTCTCCCCATTTTCCATCACTTCTGAATCAAGTTTCATAGGCAGCTGTGCAACCTAAGTGGGAAAGAAGAGGCAAAAATCTTAGAGCACTGCACAAAATCATATAAACACAAACAGATCTCCTGACAATCTTTGTCACCAGGAGAAGAGAGTGAACCTAGTCCCTGCAGGAATTCCTGCAGTCTATATTCCACAGCCATACCTGCCACCTGTCTTACAAGAAAAAGAATTGGAAATGTCATGGCAGCAAGACTTGCTGCAGAGGGCAGGTTTTAAGTTCAGTACAAATTTGCACCTATGACATGTACAGTCACAAATGGAAATGTAGAATGCACACCTAAGGCATATACAGAAAAATATAACTTGAAACATTTTATCACCCTAAGAATCCCTATGATGAAGTAGCACTCTGCTATGCTATATACTAAAAAACCACAGAATTTGGCATGTTCCAAAAAACAAAAAATATCAGTCTGATAAAATCATGGGAAAAAAGAAAAAAAAATTGTCAAATAAAGCATAGAGAACAAGGGGGAAAATGCAGAAAAAAAGCTTAGATAAAGACCTCTAAAGTAGCTACTAACAGATTATGTTGCTTTGGAAGTCAAATGCAAACATGCATCTCCCAGGGCACATAATACTTACACATTCCTTCATGTGAGTCCTTTCCAAAGCAGCCCAGATTTGTTCCTCACTGTACTGATTGAAAGGATCCAAGTTTGATCTGGAAGGGGAAGCAGAAAACAATGCAGAACTTTAACTCAGCAATGAATGGCAAACTAGCAGTGTGCTAATTCATTTAGACAGGTGATTCCCATCTGCCCTTCCACTAACAGTTTCCTTGCCAAGTAAATCAGATGTTCTCAGCGCACTGAGGTTAGAAGAGCCAAAAAACAAGAGTAGAGATGGAAGACAAAGATACTAGAACTTCAACCACATCTAAAGGGAAGCAAGACTTCCATACAGGATGATCACACTCAGTGCTGCACTGGGCCAGCTAAAGTAATTGATCTGTTTGGGTTTTTTTGTTTCAAAACCAGAACAGAAGCTTGGATGCCTGACAGCTACCACCTCACCGGGCACCTTTTGCATTTCAGGTATAAGCTGGAAGACTGCTCAGTCCCTTCTTGCCTTCTTATGGTCTCACTAACCTCACAGTGCCACTGAACAGCACAGGTTCCTGAGGGATTATGGAGAGTTTGCTCCGAAGATCTGCCAAGCCAATGTCATTTATTTTCACTCCATCGATTTTAATACAGCCTCCAGACAGTTCAACGAGACGAAAGAGTGCCATTCCAAGGGAAGACTTCCCTAAAAATGAGACAGGAAAAACAAGATTGATGTTTCTAAAGAATCATAACAGCTTTCAGATGAGAAAGCATTTTAAAAGCTCTCCACATCTAAGAAAAGTTTTAAAATACCAAAAAGTCCTGGCAAGCAATGCTCTGGTAAGTTCTGAGGTTCAGCATTTAAACTTCCAAGCAATTGTGGGAACAGATCCTAATTTCTCATCAAAGAAGCCATCCCTGGATTGCTGCCCCGACCCCACTGCCAAAATCCTGCCATGAAAACCCAATACAACAATATAAATTACTTATTTAGAAACTCATTTTGAGGTTGATTTAAGTCATCTCACAAACAGGGGTTTGGATTCTTCACATTATGGAGTTCTGAGATGGCTCAGAGCCAAACCTGGCTGCAGTATCAGTACAGAATCTTTTGAGTCAGACAAGCTGCAATGAGCACATTGTAGGCACCAATCTGTGCTGGTCAGTGGTTTTGGGAGTTAAATATGATCAACATATTGGCTCAAGCATAGTAGATATCCCTCTGCTTTAAATGAAAACTTGTTTTCACTATTGTTTACAGGGATCTTGGTTATGTACAGACACAAATGGAAACCTCCAATGGCAGAATGCTCAGCCCCTCCTGTGCAACCTACTTACTCAAACACAGAGGAGAACCAATATGACTGCCCAAGTCTATTCTGTAAAAGTAATAATTTAACTCTGCTTAGTGTTTTTCCTTACCTGAGCCTGTCCTCCCCACAATGCCAATCTTTTCCTTCGGTTTGATGGTAAAGGACACTTTTTTAAGCACTAGAGGGAGGTTCTCTCGGTACCGCATCTCTGCGTTTTCAAAAACAACTTCACCTTCCTGTGGCCAGTCCAGAGGAGGAGTTTTATTCTTAATTCGAGCAGGAGCTTCCAGGGAAAGCGTCTTTTAACAAAAATACAGAAGTTCAGTTTCCAGTAAACAAAGCACCAAAGGAAAAATTATCAGCTGCAGCTTTCGGCAGTTCTTTCTTCCCTGCAGACTCAGCCCAGATCATTTATGGCAGTTTTATGATGAGCTGTTTGGCTGGATGTGGGCCCAGTGGTCCAGCAGTTTGCTGTATCACACTGACCACACTGTAAATTCCCATCCTCTTGCTTCAGTAATTACTTTAGTCCTTCTATACAACAGTGATTTTCATCAATAGAATTCAAAATGTATTTTAGGCCTATTTATCAGCACAATCCTATTGAGTTTCATGGCACTCCAAAGACTGGATGCAAAATCTGTTGCATTGCTGTGCCATGCCAGGGTCACCACTGTTGATTTTGACACAGAAGAGAATGTCCAAGTAACACATCAAATGCCACCCTCTTCCTTCTCCTCGTATTCCCCTATCCTACTGAACCACTGAGCCAGTTCCTTCCAGCTTGCTCTGGCTCTTCTGCTATTTCACTCTGCCCCTTATTGAGCAGTTCACAGAAAAGCAGAACCTCTGAAAGCCAAACACAAGGCTTTATAGCATGTTTAGAGTGAAGTCAAGGTCACTTTCCTGTATTTGGCACAAGCGACCTCAAACAATGACAGCAATCCTGTCATGGGATTTACCTCATGTAACTGAATCAGGCCATGACAACTCCTTTATAATCTCTATGAAGAGAGATCTCTACAAATGCTATAAAACAGCATTTCTGGAGTATGATTTTTTTTCTCATTCTCATACAAATACTTGGAACAGGTAATCAATTGCCCTCTAGAGATACCCATTTCCTACACTGGCCATTGAGAGATCCCACAGGCATGTCAGTTGTGGACATCTGCAACATCTAGTTAGAGGCAGATTAATTGTACACCAGGGGTTTGAGAGAAAAATAGCCATCTACTATGATAGTACTCCAATTCTTTGAGCTTGGTGCTCAAAACAGCAACCTTGAGCCCCCACTGAAAAAAAAACCAAGCCTGGGCCTTGGCAAGACCCAAGACCTGAATGGTGTTTCACTGGCCACTGCCCCCCTCACTTCAGCTTCAAACTAGTTTTACACATGGCTGTCTAGAGATCAAAACTTTTTAAAAACCACAGATAGTGTTGCTTAAGATAGAGAATAAGAGACCTAACTTCTAAGAAACCCCAAACATCAGCCTACAACTGTAGGTTTTGCCACTAAGGGCTTTACTGTGATAAACCCATCTCAGTCCAGTGAGAGACACAATATTTGGCACAGCTGTCAACTTGTGTGGTCACCAAGTCTTCCACATGCAGAAATTTTCTACTTAGATACCTCCAGAGGATTTATTTAACTGGGGGAGTGGGCCAGGTTTGGGTTTTTTCTTATGTTTTTTAAAATCCACAGGCTTTAAAAAAGATACAAATATCAACTACTAAATAGCCCAGATTTACCAAATAAATACATGTTATACTCATATAATACTCTGAGGTTCACAGGGAACATTAAATGGAAAAGCCTTTCACCTCACACACCAGACCCAGTAGGAAGTTTTGTTCTGGCTACGCTTTCCCCACTGACCTATGCCCAGTTCTGCACACACAAATCCCCGTTACAAAGAAAGGGTTACAGATAATCAGAAAAGCTTGCTAAGCATTTAGCTTGGCACATTTCTCATGTTCAGCTGAGCACATTTCTCATGTTTGCAGTAAGAGCATTCCCTTGACTTTTCAAGCATATAGAAATATGTTACATAAGACAGGTGTGGAAAAATAGGCTTATTAGGATGAAGTGGAATTACTTGTAGATAAAGTAACAAACAGTTATCTGTGTTTAAACAAAGGAATTCCATTAAGGTTTGGAATGAAGGATGCCAGAACACCATCCTTTTGCTGTAAAATATTTTGAATCACTAAGTCACTGTTTTCACACACTCCACTCTTTACTGTGAGTGTCGGCAAACTCCCAATAGCCTTATGTAAATCCAGCAATGCCCCTAAGTTTAGTTACCTACCAGCTCTGGGGCCATTCAGACCCCCAGTGCTGATACATGTGCTTCACAAAACAAACGCACTCTGCAGTGTGACAGCACAGGCTTAGTGCCTTTCCAAGATCAGGAACATATATTCTGTACTAAGGCAGACTACAGCTGAGGCCAGCAACATAACAAGCAACACAAAATTTCACAGTAGGCAGTTGAATGCATTACAGTCCTACCTTGATATAGTGGTCAATCCTCTCCACTGAGGTGAAACGAGCTTCTGTCTCTGAAGCCAGTCTGACTGTAAACTGGAATAACCCTGTTAACTGAAATGGTGAAAGAAAACAAATTTTTAGAGCTGTGACTTGTTATTTAATTAAGAGATGAATGTGGCTAGCAGGATCAGGGCAGTGGCTGTACTTGGGACAGGTGAGGTCACACCTTGAACCCTGTGTTTAGTTTTGGGCCCCTCACTACAACAGATATTGAGGTGCTGGAGCATGTCCAGAGAAGGGCAACAGAGCTGGGGAAGGGTCTGGAGGCCTGTAAGCAGCAGCTGAGGGAGGTGAGGGGACTCAGCCTGGAGGAGAGGAGGCTCAGGGGTGTTCTTATCACTCTCTGTAACTCCCTGAAAGGAGGTTGTAGCCAGGTGGAGTTTGTTCTCTTCTCCCACTTAACAAGCAATAGGACAAGAGGAAACAACTTCGAGCTGTGCCAGGGTAGGTTTCGATTGGATGTTAGGAACACTTCATGAAAGGAGCTGCCAAGCACTGGAACAGGCTGCCCAGGAGGAGTGGTGGAGTCGTCATCCCTGAAGGTAATCACCATTCCCTTCAATTCTGAAGGTAATTAGAAGTCAGGTAGATGTGGCACGTGGGGATGTGGTTTGGTGGTGGGTTTGGCATTGCTGAGGTAATAGTTGGACTTGATGGCCTTATTGGTATTTTCCAATCTAAAGAATTCTATGATGTTTGATACTCTTGACATTGGGCACCATATAACTAAGGTGTTCAAGATAAGTTAATTAAATAGTTCATTTCAAAATCACCATAATTTGTGAATCCCTTGAGAAACCAGCAGCTTAGAAACGTTTCCCAAGAGCAACAGCTTTAAGCATGAGGTGTCTAAATTCTTTAATTTCACCTCGGCACCACAAGGAGGCAGAAGAGGCCAAACAGCAACTCGACCACGAGTGCTCAGCCCTGCATCTCCTCTGAGGCAGCGCAGGACACTGCTCGTTAGCAAGAGCTACACTGAAAGAGAAATTAAGTATTACCGTATGTGGTCACATTCACCTGCACAGCGTAAGAGATGGCCAGCCCAGCATAGGCAGGAGGGATCTGGCCATGCATCAGGACAATCATAAGGCCAGTGGTTGTGATCAGAGCAATGCTGATGATGTCCAGGCGCACAGCCAGCCAGCGCATTGCACAGCTGAACAGGAAAAACGGGGCCTGGTTGTCATCCAGCAGCTCCTGGTACCTGAAACAAACACAGCAAAGGTTAGCAGACTCCATGAGCCTGATGCTCTACAAATACCAGACCTATGTAAACTCCAGTTTCAGCTCCAGTATCAGCATTCAGGGTGGGAAGACTTGTTACTGACTAAGTTTCAAATCAAAACACGAGGGCAGGGTTTGCAAACTTTCCCCATCACTGCTCTTCCCAGTCTTCCCTTACCCTTCCTTCTGTTCTCCCAATTTTTTTCCCCAGAAAAGTAACTTTCAGTCATAGGACCAGTGATCCATCAGACCCCAGTAATAAATCACTCTGAATGCCAGAAGCTGTTGCACTCAGCCTTGTCTTCCACTATTCCTGGATGGATATCTAGACTGACCTGTGCAGAAATTCCTGTCCTTTGTGGTAGGCATGGATTGTGGAAAGACCCTGGATGCTAGATGTAATGTGAGACAAGAATGGAGACTGTGTGATGTTGTCCAGACGCTTGAGCTCCCGAATAAAGACTCTGGAAGGAAAGAAGCACTTTGAGTTTCACACAGACCCACCATATGACAACCACTACCTTGTACTTGAAGGTGAAACTATCTGTACTTTTAGGCAAAGCAGCCGGTGCACTTACCTAGACACAACATGCAGAACTGTGAACAGGACAATGAGGGGCCCCACTGCCACCAGGAACCAGGGGAAAACACCAGAAATCACCCCCACACAGAAGAACACAAGGATGACGTTCTGGATGAACATTTCCGCTTGAAACGGCAAACGAACGTCAACTGGTGAAATGGAAGGAAAAGAGAAGATCTTGAGTACAGAAAACTAAAACAACCCATAGAAATCAACTCAGTCAGCTGTACATCAGTAACAGTGACTTCTCTTAGCTTATTCAAATTAAGAATGTACATTTTCACTGGTACGTTTTTACCTTCTGAGTTGCTGGCAGTCTATCTATTCCCATTTGCAGAAATAGCACTGATGGAACTTTGACCTAATTACCACCTCTACTGCACATCAGCTTCACTCTAATGTTATAAGTTGCTCCTGCATTAACTGCTGAGAGCCCATGTGCAGCCTGGAGGTACAACAGCAGTGGCACATTTCCCTCTTCATAAGTGAATGATCAGACCTGAGCTATCAGCTGCCTTCTAGAATCATAACACAGGTACATCCCAAGTCCTGCTTTGTTTATTGCAAGTGTACACTTGGCAACAGACACAGGGTACAATAACCCCAACAGTAACAGATTGGAGAGTAGTTAGGTCTGAATGTGGGAGTTACAGGGACATAGTGAGAGATACCTTCATCCATGTCTTTGGAAAACCTGTTGAGGATCCTCCCAGTGGGTGTAGTGTCAAAGAACTTCATGGGGCTACGCAGAATCCGTCGGAAGAGCTCATCATGGAGCCTTGAGGATGCTCTGAGAGTTCCCTGACAATGCAGAAAACATTGCAGGGTTATAATGCAGCGTTTGCCTCTCCTCTCTACTCCGTTTCTCTCTCCAACTGAAAGAGGTTTTTTACTGCATTCTATGCTTCCAACCAATGGAGGAAGCTATTGATTTGGGCAGAAGTTGAGCAGAAACATGGTACAGCCTCAAGAGGTGGCTGTGGAAACATTACAATCCATGACTGACTACAGTTCAAAAGTCTCTCTTGGGAGACAATCAAAAGAACCACAGTGACAGCAATTTGCAGAAGGAGGGGGAGACAAACACCAGCGCTGACACATACCTTTACAAAGACCACACCACGAACAGCTTTCAGGATCAACATAACTGCCATAGACAGTGCATAGATGCCAGCATAGTATTGCATGTGAGGGTTATCTTTCATACTGTTGCTTATGACAGTCTCATTTCCCAAAGTCACAGTGGTGTTCTGCAGAAAATTCAAGGTTCCAGAGGTTGGTTAAGACAAGGATGAAGCATGTATACATTATATCTGGTAGAATTTAACTGCCTTGTGTCTTCTCCCACTATATTTGGTATTTCTTTAAAGTACTTCAGTGACCGTTGAATACTTCAGAAACCTTTCCCTGGCAGAGATGCTTGACTTGTACATTTGTAGCCCTTGATCTTTTCCAACAATATCTCTCAAAATACTATCACAATGTCTATTTAATTTGATTATTAATCTCTCATTTCATGCTTATATTTTGTGTTCTTCTGAACAACATCAGACACTTGCATACCACCACACAGCCATATTCACCTTGGATAGATCTCTTTATCAAACACTGTTCTTATTTCTGCCACTACGCAATAAAATCTTTACTGTCACACTGTTATACATGCTCCTTCTCTCTTATTTTTGATCTTTAAGTATGTTTAAGGACCTCATTGCTGATTCTAATACTGTTGGCCCTCTGCACATCATTATTTCATCTGAGATTAGTAGCTTGCCCTCCATGCCCCCACAAAAAACTCTTGCAGTTATATTTGGATTTTTAAATGCAACAAGACTTGCAATCAAAGCCCTGAGAGTGGGAAAAAGCCCAAACCACCCCAGATCATCAGAATCTTCAAAGCAATTTCCAAGAGTCAAATGACTCAAAGCCATATTTTAACAAAAATTATCCTGTTGGGTATAAAAGCACATTTAAACACGAAATAACATTGAAATTAGCTTGTTGGCCCCTTTCACATTTTCACTTCCTTTGCTTAGACTAACCAAGAAAAGGAACAAGAGGGCAGCATTAAACCACATAAGTTATTATATCTTTCTTATTACTGGAGCTCTCTTATTCTTGGAAATTAACTCCCTAGTGAGACCACCTCCTGGGAAGCCTTACAACTTATTTAAATTAGGAAGCACCATTTGTCTCACAGGACTACTCTGCTTAGTCTAGCAGAGCAAACCTCCAGCCCATTAGACACAAGAGTAGAAAAGCTATTTAACTTACTCCACTGCCTTGCTTGATCCAGAAACTCAACCACCAGTTGCTAAAAGCTGTGCTGCCCACATTCAGCACAAACAGTGCCATGATGATGAGGAATGCAAAGGGGCCTCCAGCTGCTTGAATGTAGACACCATAGACAGACCAGGGGACAGAGCCTTTGCCTTTCTCTTCCAACTGGACCAACTGGCCTGTGAAACAGAGGATGAAGAGGTAATGGGGAAAGCTCTTCCATGAAACTCCTATAAATTTATGAACACACATAAAATTAGTCTTTCAAACCATGCAAAGTATTTTCAGAAACACACACTTTACTTCACACTTAAAACTTAGTGGTTCAAACAGTTTTACAAGAAGACACATTTCTTCTGCAGAATCATTTAAGTCATGGTACAGCTGAAAAAGCCTCATCAGCACGGACTTAAATGTTAGGCTGGGATTGGCCTCACTATTGCTTTTTAAGCCCTGAAGTTCAAAGCTAACATTAAACAGAACTACACTGGCCAGATCTTCCCTTCATCCATAAATGCCATGTCCTGCCCAGGACTGAGTGCCAAGCTGTACACATGGCCCTCTTAGGACAGGAGGGAGAGGTGGTGTGGGAGACAAGGCAGTATCAGCTCCTTTGTGCTGATGGCATCTGACCAACAGGAGCCTGACTGAACTTCGAAACATTGTACAGGCACCCATATTTAATGAATTAATGAATGTTCTTTGCCCACTGCCTGCGTCCTATCAACCACACTAAGTGATTAGGATTGAGACAGCTTCCAAAACCTGAGAGGTACATTAACAATATACTTTGAAGCACATGTTTTGAGTTTATTGGAGTACACAATAATTACAGCCAGAAATTTGATTACATAGTTACCCTCCTCTTCCTTCTTTACAACTTTCTCCTTCTTCACAGACCCTGTTTTGGTACTTTTATCCTGGGGCCTTTTCAGTGAATTGTTTGTGTTCTTCTTTATATTAATCTGCAGGAAAACAATCACACTGAACACATCGGAGTAGCTGGCTTTGACATTTTCATATCTAAACACAAACTTTTATTAATCTGCCACCTAAGGACAAAGGCTTTCAATAGCTCAGCATTCACATCAAAGAGAATATTAACTTCACAGTTATACAGATAATTGCCAACTCTGGTGGATTAAATTCTCCTCCTCTATTAATCTGAACTAATACCTACCAACTACTACTACAGGTAGAATGCAAGATTAATTTCCAGAAACAGTGAAATGATGAGTGTACATGGTAGAGGAATAATATCCCTACTACTGCAAGAAAGATAGAATCTTCCTATCCCTTGTAAAAATAACTCACAATTTTTTTAAAGAGGCTTTTTTCCACAAGCGCCCTAGCACTTAGAGACATTTCATGAGAGCTTTCTTGAGAAAAGTCAGGTTAACTTGATCTTCCAGAAATCAAATACCCAAACACTAAAGTGCACACAAGCACTGCTCTAAACCCAGACATCTTCCCACGACTGGGAGTTACTGCCTGTTCAGAGTCAGCCTACATGGACTGAAACCCCTGACACGCCATGTTCAGGATTGCCTTCCCCCACCTCACATGAGGTCAAACCACAGAGAATCCAACTGATCATCCATTTATTCTTATCCCTTAGGGAATGCAATTTAATGATCCTTCCATGAGCTAATGTTTACAGCGACATTGAAGGTCAGCCAAGCATGAAGACTGGAGAATCTCTCGTTCACTATCATTATGTTAGTCTTAAAATGGCAGAACTATAATCTTCATGCCTCAAAGGATATGCAGAGGAATGCATTATATCTTTTTGCTCCTTTCACAAACATCTCCCCAGAGAATGTGTCACCAAGCTCCTTCTATAGCTGTAATTCTTATAATGCTTCCTTCTCAAAAATGTTTTGTTTTAAATGTCTTGTGAGTAAGGAGCCTCTCATCTCTTAAAAAATAAACTCCTGATGTACTTCTAATCTTTTCTGAGAGAAAACACACACAAGTTAGTTAGACAAGTAAGTTATAAAACAAAATGCAAAGATCCTTACTCCAGAGATTAACTACAGGAAACAAAAAGCAGAAGGGTGGGAAAACTTAAATTGCTGAAAATTTAGATGTTGTACTGATTGGTTCTTGTTATTTTCCAGAATATTTACAAAAATATTTACAAAAATATTTACAAAAAAATTTACAATTTTTGCACCAACTGAAATACTACGGCACATATTCAAGTTTGTATTTGCAGACTTTTTTCATAACAGAATTAGTGTCAAGGCAAAATATTTTTCCTCAAACTCCCCTAAAACATGGCATTCTCAGTTATGCTTCCAAACTACCGTCACATCTAACTTTTGACAAATTGTGTCACACCTGCTGTGCCTCAGTCACACTCCATTGAAAAAGTAGTAACAAGCCAGTAAGAAGTTTTTCAAAGGTTGTTGAAGATCTGTGCTAATTCAGAGGTAAATTAAGGAGCAGAGTGTACAATAAGAGAGAGAAACTTCCTGCTCTGAGCATCACCAGGGGAGACACAATATTTTCATGATTAACTCATGAGCTCATTGACAGAGTCCTCGCTAGCACACATTCCCTAAAAACAAACTGACAAAGTGCTAATGAAGCACAGATTATTCTATAGGAAATCTATTGGTTAGATCAACAACCGAAAATGCAGGAAGCCATTTTCCCGGTTTCCAACAACATCACTTGGTTCACCTCGGAATAGTCAAGATTCAGAGTACTTCAAAATAAACAAGTACCTCAATATGCGGTGTTTCTCCCAGCTGTAGGCTATTAAAAATAGTTGCATAATCGCCATTTAAATTCATCAGTTCCTCATGATTGCCTCGCTCGGTAATGCAGCCTTCTTTCATGAAGATCACTTCATCACAGTCAACAAGATACTGAAGAAAGTGGCAGTAGGAACAAGTCTCTATCACGACATTCAGTAACCAAACTCCCACACAACCCTTCTCAGTAGCCTGTAGACACTGGCACACAGCACAGCTATTCCCACATAACAGATAGCTGATTTTCGGAGGTCCTCCTCTGACTAGAGCACCACGATTACTCACGCTACACAAATAAAGTTTTTGTGTCCTATCAAAACCCATTTTTTCTGGAAGACATGACTTAACACTTAAGTTAAACACTGCAAATACAGATAGACTAAGTACTAATATTTCTATGTACAGAAGACAGCAAAAAAATCTCAGGTACATCAATTTTGAGTTACTAAGAGCAAATATAACTCTTTTCTACTGTGATGAAATAGCTTTATAGCCAGTTAGCAAAAATATTTTTGAATAGGGTATTTATTTCTCTGGTAAATTTTCTTTACTCAAGTGTTACTAGTCACAATCAGACACCAAGCAGCACAGGTATCAAATAATTAAATTGTGCTCAGTGCATATTTGCAAACCTAGTTTATAAATGTAAACCACACATTCTATAGACAGAGATCTGTCACAGGTCAGGGCACAGAAATTTCCAGTATGAAGACAACTGATGAACAAACCATTTCAAGAAAGTCCAAGAAAGTATGGGAGTCAGTACCTGAAGCTGATGTGTGATGAAAAGGACAGTCTTCGACTTCAGGTGCTTCCTTATTGCACTGTTAAAAATGTGATTTCCAACGTGAGCATCTAAGGCACTAAGGGGGTCATCAAGGATGTAAATGTCCCTGTCACTGTACAGGGCTCGAGCCAGACTGATTCTCTGACGCTGTCCCCCGCTCAGGTTAGCCCCTCGTTCACCAATCTGCACAGAGACACACACCCATTGTTTTATTTCTTCAACACCATGCAACATAGATGAGCAGAATAAAGCAGACCATAATATTCATCTTTTAATATATTTATATAAATATACTCCCTCATAACATTTTATATTAATACATATACATATTTACATTTAGGTGTCCTCTTTGTGAAGTGCTATACATTCAAACTCAAGGTGGATGGATATGCTTGAAATGCAGCAGCACTTTCTTTGCTTATTTTACTTTTTATGAATTAACATAGCTAAGAAAAACAATGGCCATTTTAAATCAAGTTCAGTTAGGTCCTGTTACGGCAGCTAAATTTACAACAAAAAGACTCCCAAACAGTCAACATCTGAGTAAAAACAGGGTACAACACTTAACAGCCCAGAGCCCCCCAAGCTCAGCTCAAGAGTGCATTCAACAGCTCAGCCCATATGCACCCCAGACTGATGCACCCTCACTCCAGTTTACCCTGCCAAACCAAAACTCTTTTCTCCACCTATTAATTAGTTTGGTATAAGCAAAACATACCTCTGTCAGATCCCATTTGGAAGAATGGCTAGGTCAGGCCTTAGACAGCAACCATTCAGCACAGTATTGTATCTGAAGAACAAGTAGATAAATAGCTAAGAACACTGATTTTCCCACAATATATTTAGCTAGTACAGCATTATATCATTTTCTACACTAAGAGCAGATAATCCAGCAGCCTAACACAAATCATCTGCCTTGAATTCCCAGGAGAAAACTGAGGGTAATAATTAATCACCTACTTCAGAAGCATTGTGAGGATAAAGAGACAATTTGTTTTCAGGGATAGTTGGCTAAGGGCCACAGGAAAGTCCCCATTGGAGGGGGGCCATGGAAGATGTCAGTACATTGCACACAGCAGTTGGTGTGTTTGAAGAGGGCAAGGCCAGGCCAGCAAGAGCAAATACCACTTTAGTGCTGCTCACAGCTGCTGATGGTTTTAACCAGAGGTCTGGGATAAGGCCCAGCCTCATTGCAAGGAGCAGTGACGGGCACACAGCCACCAGCCACAGGGCCACATGCAGGAGAGGCAGGATCCTAAATGGGACTTAGAGGAGACAGACTCCAGAAGGGCAGAGAGGCTTTATCTGCAGAGTACTCTGCACTAAATTTTTCCCATGCTCGGGACAAGAATTACTAAGCTTTCATGAAGATCAGCAAGCAATCTGGCAAACCTTTCTTCATCATAGTCCTTGCCAAAAAGGATGTTGTCCCGGAGAGTGGCGTTGAGAATCCAGGCCTGCTGGGCCACGTACGCGAATGTCCCGCTTACCGCAATGCTCCCCTCCAGCAGGGTCATCTGGAATTACAGACCAGCTGTGAGGTTATGCTACCCACGTTTAGGACAGGCTGTGTTCTACAGAGTACAAATAAGTGAAATAGGAGATAGGAAAGAAGAGCAGAAGTACTCGAAACAAGATTTCTCACCTGTCCTAAAATTGCTGAGATAAGTGAAGTTTTTCCACTCCCCACACTGCCGCAAATTCCAACAAGTTTTCCTACACAGAAAAGAAAAAAATTATGGTACTCATTTCTTATATTCTTCATCCCTTTCAGTATTCAGAATACCTTTAGTACCTCTGAAAGGACAGTTGGAGATGAATGACAGCTCTAAAGTGACATAACAGACAAAAAAAGGAGTCATTTTAACACTCAAATTGTATAGAGTGAATGAAATCCCACAGTGAAATAAAACTGAAATTAACTCTACAGGTAAAAATAAAGGTGTTCAAAGATCAGCTTCCTTCTTACTAGGGATACAGGCCTAGAGGATCAATAAACCAAAAGCACCAAGGCCTGCCTGAAGAGAATGCACCAAGACACTTTTGAGAATGATAAGGAAAGATATAAAGAGGAGAAGTCTGAAAAAAGAGAATTTAGCATATATGGGTCGAGTACAACTCCTTGCCAATTGGATCGTTTGCTAAAGAACAGGTACCAAGAAAATACTAGAATTCAGTCACTTTGAAGAATTTCTCTGCAATAGAATGGGTGAGTTAATACCCACATTAAACAACTAACTTATCAAAACTATTTTTATTTCTTTTGTAAAAAAATGTAAGGTGAACAAAAAGGGTATATAGACACTTGTGGAACACATTGCTGGCCTTCCTTTGATAGCACACTTCTGAGACAAAGCCAGCCTTTACATTTTCAAGTGTACCCCTTTTTGAGGCAATCTTTAAAACTATATGCATTCTCCCCCAGAGTTTAAAATATAGGTATTTTTACTGTTTAAAATAGTTTAAGCTCTCAATTTCTATGACTACATAAGACAATTTAACCATGAATATCTTCATAAATATATGGATCCCATTTTTACAACATCCAACTGCCAGACTGCAAAGCTTTTATATTTGTAGATAATGTCATATATTAAGTTCAATGCTTTTTCTTTGACATCTTAAATGCTTTTACCCATCTTGGAGCAATAGCTCCAAATGCTTCTACAGGTCTTGAAAACCTGCATCCTACTGTACGAAAATTCTCAAGGAAGAAAATTGAACATTCTTCAATGAAAAGCACTGTTATGCTCCATTGGAACACCTAATCACCTAAAATGTTCACCCAGAATACAGCTGAAACTGCAAAATTATCCAACCACTGCAGGAACACACTGTTCACCAGCACCCCACTGGTACTTGGTGCCCTGCAGATTCTTTGAGCTCAGTGGTTCACACACTGTCCCAGAAGCAGCAAATCCCTCAGCTGGATGTGGAAGCTATACAGCCTGCCCTTTTTTCACAGGCTGTTTGTAAAGAACTGGTTGCTAAAATGGCACAGCTGTTTACAGCAAGATCAGACACTGCATCCTGGATACTGCAGTTGCCATGGATATTACAGGAGTGCACAAAAGCAATATGCTCCATTTCATACAAAATGAAACAGCACACAGCTCTCTGTTCCAGGGGCAGCTAAAACGAGGCCTTTTAAAAGCTCAGAGTTCCTCCTTTCATTTCTTCTTACCTTTTCTATCTCCAAGTCAATGTTGTACAGAGTCCTCTGAAGCCGAAGGTTAACCAGGTGGATGATTTTGTGCTCCTCTTCGGGGCTGTGATGGTCATCACTGTCCACTAGAAGATGGCCCTTCTGCTCTGCCAGCACAGCTTGCTGTCCCTCATTCTGTAGCTTCATTTTCTCTTTCTTGCTCTTGGTGACTTTCTTGTCTTTTTTCACTTTGGGGGTCAACTTTGGTGAGCTCTGGACGCTGGCGTGGGAGAAGTCCCAAGCCAAGGTAGCATTTTTCACCTCTATCGCGGTGTGAGGATTGGCTGGTTTTTTCTTTATCATATGAACCTCTTCCATTAGAAATAAACTCTGATAGGAGTTGTGAGAGAGGTGTAAAGATGAGACACCTGATCAAGACTGGGAGACAAGCCTACGGCACACTCACGCAGCAAAACACATCAGGCTATATAGTAGGAGGAAGCTGAAGAGCAAAAGGTAGCTCATTAGTGTAAACTAACTCCAGGTCTGCTAAGTGGCTGGGGCATTCCGGGATGTGGTGGAAGCACTTGGATACACTTGACTTTCACAGAACTGCGATACTCTGGATGTGGCACGACAGGCGCTCCTTCCTTTGACATGGTTTGCAACTGCAGCTCTGTTTGTTCCAGATTAAAAACACATGAGCAGAACACACAGGTTGGAAAGGAGAGGCCACGTGAGACAAAGTGACTGACTTGTCCTGCACACCAACTCATTATGGAAGGAGACAGAATGGCTTTTAACTTGAGCCTTTACCCATCAACTTTTCTGCTGGGAAAAAGTCATCTTGCACAATTGTGGCTGACCTATCTCAGGCTGCTTGGCAATAAGAAGTATGCCATTAAGTCAACTGTATCATGTTTTCCACCACATCCATCAGTATTTACAATCAACAGATTAGGATGACATTTTGCACACAGTTTAATAAACAATAAAATGTTTGCCACTTAACACAATTTGTTTTGAACCAAATAGTCTTTTGTGACTAAAAATTCTCAATTCCCAGCCTTATTTATTCTTGCAATTGCTATGTCTGAATCACACATTCATAAGAAAGCTCATACTCACTTACAGAACCAAAAAGTCAATTAAATTTTTACTGTGATGTCAGAGTATCCCCACCTTATGTTACATTTCCTATACAGTTTATAGCCAAACTGGGAGATAATTCAATTTCCTTTTCCTTCTCTTCCCTCCCAGCAAATTCCCTTTAGCGCACTTGGATTTAAGCAAGGCTGGTTTTAGGCTAACTCAGAAGATGAGGCAAAATTGCTCAAAAGCAATGGAATCTCAAAACCACTCTACAGATCCTGTTTTTCTCACACAGAGAAGAAACACAGAGGTTTATTTCGTGAATGCTTTACACAGAATCCATGTATCTGTCGATGCTTGTGAAAGCTTCTCTTTGGAAAGAGCTATTCTCCATTTTGGAAATTTCTACAATGTGTAATACACTGTCATCTTCAAGAGACAAGACAAAGTAAAGGTCTCCCCTCTGAGTTCATAAAGTACTCATCCCTCCAATCCCCATAATGTGAGATAAGATTGTTCATTATCAGGGTTTTACAATTTCTGCCATAGATCTGTTTTGCCCAATCACAACTCTATTTTACTTATATAGGGGAATTTCAGTCACTTAATCTGGTCTGGAAATGTAAAACCTCAGGGTTTTATGACCACAGATAAAATTCCACTGTTTCTTGTCAACCTGCTTACCTAACACCTGGCATTTTCAAAAAGTTTTATTAGCAAAGCATAAAACTTCATTGTACACGTTGCAGTCTTTTCATACAGATAGTCTTAAAATGGAGTTAAAAATTATTATGCAGTGAGCCACTGAGTCCTTCACTCTTATCTCTTTCTGTGGCCAACTTCAAAATCATTAAGTCATTGAATCAGACTATTTTGCTTCTCACACTGGTATTATTTCATTCTTAAACCACTAATATTCCTTTGCTACATTTGTATCTCTTGCAGAATCAAGTAATCTGGAATTCTAAGTGTAAAGAAAAATAACTTTGCTGACATTAAAATCATATCATCTTCCAAGCATTCCCTTTGCATCTACTGAACACATACAACACTCCACACTTACAGTGAAACTAAACTATGAAGCCAAATGACTGCTTACCTTAAATCTGTCAACAGAAACAGATGCCTCAGACAGAGACTTCACTGAGAACGGAGTTACTTTGAGAGCAAAAGTCATTGAGTTAAAGACAGTGACCACTGTGAATGCCTAAAAATGAGACAAGAAATATAATCACATTTGGATGCAATATGCTATCAGCTCCAGCCTTCTAAAAGTTGAAGTGGCACAACAGCAGGTCAAAATGGTAAAAAAGGCCCAGTCCAAGAACAATTATTTAAATATTCAACATATTCTCAAACAGCAATTCTACCCAACTCCCTCTCTAGTGTTTTTAATAGACCAAGACAGATCTGTTCTGTTTGTAGGTCTAACAAACCCAGCAGCCAGCAAACTCTGCACTAACCTACTAGTGAAGGCACAAATTCATATCTTATTCTTAGACATTCGTGCTGTTAGCATCCAAGCACACTGCAAAACAAAAACACCCAGTAATGCCCAACACCCCACCCAAACAGGAAGACTCATTTACATTCAGCCCAAAACCTGTTCTGAGGAAGGGCAGGACAAAATAGCACCGAGAGCCTTTGACCACACCTGGTGCTGTCACAGCCCTCAGATATTCACTTCTGTGAGCAAGGATACAGCCTGGCCACATGGGCACAGCCACGCGAGAAATGGCCCAACAGAAAATCTACAGAAGGAAAAGCACACAGAATATTTTCAATAGTTTACCTGAGCTGCTGTAAGATCATAGCCAAGGATCATATGGACAGAAAAGGTCACCACACTGGCAATGACAACAACGATGGGAGCCACTCCCACAGTGATGCTCTGGAAGTAGCCCGCATGCTCCAAGATTTTGCGTTCCTCCTCACGAATTTCTAGAAATACAAAGACAGCACCACGTTAGAACTGTGATTCAGGGATACATACATACAACACACAGTACCATGGCACTACAAACACTGAGTAAGAGGCTAACTCTACACTTTAGAGTTTATCACATTATAAACCTTCTTGTAAAGAAAACAATTTTAGAAAAGGAAACCATAAAGGTCAGTAATCTCCACAGAAAAACAGGGATTTTTTTTTTAAATAGAGCAGCCAGCATATTTATTAAGTGATAAAAGAGGAAGAAAATTGAAAAATTTAAGATTAGTGTCATGCCACAAACATCATTGCACTAGAAGGTGAAATTTTAGAAGCAGGTCTGTTTTTCCAGCCCACTGTGCACAACACAGAGGAGCCTGAAGGACAACAGCATTCTTACACTGCTCGTACAGCAGCACCCACAGCACAAAGTCAGGATGCACCAGGCTACAAAGCAATGGGGCATCTGCAGCAAAGGAGACATTAACAGACTGTGGGAACTCACTTTGAACATTCTGAGAAAATGGTTTGACCCAGGCATACATTTTAATGAATTTAATGTAATTAAGAACTTCATTCATCTTTTGCACACGTTCATCTGTTGTTGCTACGCATTTTCTTCTGAAATAAGCTGTGAGGCGTGACACAAACATCTGGAACAAAAGACAACACCATGAAACATTAATGGCCACTCAGCAAATGCAAGTACATTCAATTCCTAATCACCAGAGAAAATGAATTTTTAATCTGAAAAGGGGATTCAGGGATAAGGCCAGGAAACTGCTTTTCTACCATAACTCAGACTGGAAACACCATTTATTTCCTTCTGCCCTATCTGCACCAAGCAGCAGACTCAGATGTGAAAACAAATTGCAACAAAAATTTGAGAGAATAAAGGTTGCACTTTTACCAATATTGAACAGTACCAGTTTAGTTAAAGTTTCTGAAGCACGAAGTTAACCTAAAGACACAAGAACTTGACCCCCATTTTAGCCAGCCTTTTAACCTGATTCTGTAAGGCAAGTCAGGACTTCACCCAGCCAGATCAATTTCTAGTCTATGCCAGTGCTATGAAGGTAGTAAAACAGTTTTTTAACATTTTTACTAAACTAATCTAAAAATAGAAAGTGGTTTGGCATGTTTTAAATTATCTGTTACTCCTACGTTCATCCCATTCCTGGTCTGAAGTTCAAACCCAATGCACTACTTTAGGAAGCTTTCACTCCTTGCCTTTCTTCATACACCTGCAAACTCTTTTGAAGTCTCCCATCAATAAAGGAGGACTGCTGGAAAGAACTGGAAAACATGTTCAAACTCCACTCCTCAATACCCTCTACAATGCAATTCCATACTACATAATCCTTACTTTTGGCCAGATAAATTGGACTACAGTGAACCTCACAGTATTCAGCCTCCACGGTTTATAAAACATGTGTTATGAATACGGTGGCAAATCTTCAGCAGTCTTATAGGCAAGAAGATCTTGGCTTGAACTAGCCTATTTCACAGCTCAGCAGAAGTGGGAGTACCTAATCAAGAACAAGCTGTGCCAGATGTGGTGTTTTTCAACATCTTGTGTTGAGTCAAGAAATCAAGAACAATGCTTATGCAACACCAAGCTCCCAACACAAGCTGGAAGACTCATGCCTCTCCAACATCAACCATGAGCACCTCAATATTCTACAGTTTCATTTAGCTATGAATATTAGTCTCAGCCAAATCTTTCTTTCAGAAAGAGAAATCAGCTTTCTCATCCCCATTTTCTAATTTTATCACTTTGAGCTTCCTGTTTCCAAATTTCTGCTTCATACACTATCTTAAAAATGCCTTCAACAATGTGCAATGCCATGAACTGGCTAAATCTAGCCCATTTCAACTACCTTTTATTCAGAACTATACATTTGTCTGACCTAAGAAAAAAGAAGAAAGCCTTAACTCTTTCCAACTCACCATTGCTGGGTAGAAGAGGATGAAGACAGCAGATCCCAAAAAGCCTGTTGGACCCAGAATAATCACATTATAGACCATTCCCAAGATGGCCACAATAGGGCCCCCAGCCAACAAACTGCCAACTGCCGCAGCCTCAAACATCCTCTGACCATCATTGGAACAAACATTTATGAGCTGAAAATCAGAGAGAACAGATTATTTCAATTTAAGGCACTGCTATTATCAAAGGAATATATTACACATTCCTTTTCACACTGCCATTTCCAAAACAAGACTTACCTCTCCAAGAGACTTCTCCTTGATGTTCTTCAGTTTAAGAATTTTCTTAAATGCCATTGTCAGGACAGCCCCACGCAGTCTGACCCCCGTGCGATAATTCAACGCCCAGGTTAGCGCCAGGGACCATGATCGCACCACTTCCGTCATAAAGATGCCAAAAACTAAAAACAAGCTGTACTGCAGGTTGGACTCACTCTGCTGGGTATACTCCAAGAGGTGTTTCACAACGAATGCCTACAGGGAGAAATACAAGCTTGCATGAACACCCCATCATCCCAGAAGACCATATAACAACTTTATGTTAAGTTAGAAATAAGTAGACTACTTTGCTTTTAAAAGAGCCATTTGAAATAGAAAGCATCTTCTTTCCAGAAGTAAAAGGTGTCAATACAAGAAGTACTGTAACACAAGCCCTGCTGAGAGCCAAGCACTGAGTCAAATTTAGTAAGTAAAGAGAGTTTAATTTGGAACCATATTCCTCGCAGCACGCTTCTAATCTTCCGTGTCTTCTAACTTAACATAAATGTGTCAGTTAGCTGAAAGCAATGCATTATCATATAGAAGAGTTTTAAAATATAGTCACTACTTATACATCTGCACACATTAAGAAACATTCCTTTACGTGACATTAAGACCTTTTTATTTTATCTTTGGTTTGCTTCAAACGTGCTTATTTGATAAAAAGGAACAATGTACCTACAGTTGTAGAGGGGAAGAGTGAGAAGGACATTTGCAAAACATTCCTGGAAATAAACATCAGCAGTTTAATAGTAAAGAAAAAAACAAGCAGAAAGCACAAGGTACGCAATACCACAAATCATTGGGGACAGGGGAGAAAAAAAAAAAAGACAAAACAATTTAACCATTCAATCCCTCCCCATACCCTCTTCCCCAAGAACATAAACACTTTACCTCAGGAATCACATTTCAAACATCACCTGCAGAAAGAGGACAGCCCCCAGAACCACCAATTCCCAACTCCTGCTCTTTGTGGTGCAATGGCACAATATAACATCATACAATTCACAACCACCAGCATTAAATATTATTAACTGTGAAACAATAGGCTTTTATTTGAAATGAAGTATCATCTTAAATGGTAACATCTCAAAAACACTATACAACAGATCAACCATTGTATAAACATACAATCTGCACATACAGGATAATTATAAAGAGCTAATATCTAACAGTCAGTCTTAGTTTCTAACAAACTAATTTGAATCTACACACAAAATTATAAAGATACAAAAACAGAATGGTATTTGTTCACGAAGTCCAAAAGAAGTCAAATTTGAAGGTACCAACAGAGGAGGCTTCTGAGGCTGCACAAATTCTGAAATCTGGTTTCAAAGGTATCTTACAGTAAGGCTTCAGACAGTAAAAGACTTCCTAGAGAGCTTTTCAACAAACCAGTATTTAAGCTACTGGTGCTTTTGATAAACTAGTACAGAGTAGAGAATTACCTTTGCCCACAAGAAAAATCAACAAAAAATCTGAGACCAAAGAAAATATTTGGGAAGCCTTTCACATCACAGTCCATTGAAGTCCTCTTGGCTAAATCATGTTTCGCAAGTAGGAGTTCTGAATAGTTTGAAGAGAGGGAAAAAAACAAAACCCCACTACTCCAGCAAAGGTTTTGATAGCTACAGCCCAGCACCAAATAAGAAAAAAAAAAAAAAAAAAAAAAAGGAGATCAAATTCATCTGTTCAGAGGAAAATAATTCTGCACATCAGAACCAAGGAAACATGCTGTAAATAATTTTGCTCTTTTTCACAGGTGTGAATTAAAGCCAGATGTCCACCAGGTTCTAGAATGGCCACTGAGAAAATTTACATACCGACCACTGAACAAATGTGAGGAGCTCACATTCACAGATCTATTGCATTCCAACTTTCTCCTGATTGGATTTAATTTTACATCAACTGTTTGGATCACAACTGCATACAGTTGGTTTGCAGTTACTGTGGAGATTACTGACTTCTTTTTCCAGTATTCAATCCAACATATGCAACCGAGTCACTGAGCAATTGGGGTGAAAATCCCCCTTTTTCCTCACGAGCTGTAACTCAGCATGGTCGCAGACTGCAAGCATTTTCTCACACACCACAGCATTGCTGAAAGTCTCCAAGAGAGGATGTATAAAGATAGCAGATGTTTCCTGGGGTCTCATTCCTCCCAAAACTTTAGTGCAATTTTGCAGCACTGTTTTAAAGATTCAGCATCTCCCATGATGAAATAGAGACCAGCTTACATTATTCCCCAATTTATTTTTGTTCCGGAAGAAAGAAAAGAGGAAACAGCAGATTAAAGAATTTTGAAAAGGGAGGGGGAAAAAAGTCACAGAAAATTAACATTTACATCTGAACAAGTACTATTCAAATTCATATTAGTTTAATGAAAAGAATCCAGCATAAAGTTACTTACAAAACAAAAACATTACAGTATACAAACTAAGCTAAGGGGGGAAAAGAGCTCCTGTGGCTATTACCGTAGTGGTTGGTACAAGCTGCTCGGCTGTCTTAAGCATTCCCATGGAATAAACATTACCTTACCTTTGCTCTTGGCGGTGGCTCTGCCCAGCAGGAATGCCTCATCCTGACGCAGAAAACAGCCATCCTGAAAATGCTGAAGAACAGCTTCTGTCACCGGTCCCACTGCAGTGCCGGCGTCCCTGCTGCAGCCAGCGCGCCACAGCACGAGGCAGGCTGCAGCTGGAGCCAACTGGGAAACTGGAAAACTTACCTCCCGTAGCTTACCACTCCCCCCTCCAGTAACTGACCAAACTGTCAAGCTGTGCTCCACTACAATAGCAAGTTTCCCAATCTCCCAAATGGGAAGAATAGCTCTGAACAGTAGCAAACAGGTACATTGTTCAGACCTGGAGTTAAACTGATTATGTTTGGTAATCAAGAAACTTCTTTGCTCCTCCACCAGAACTTGAAAGTTTTGGTAGCTGATCAAATAGCAGCAAGTATTTATTGGAGATAAATAGTATATCATCTATTCTAGTACATTCTGATGGTTATTACAAGCCAATCTGACACATGCAGCTGACTCACCAAGTCATAGGTTTAGATTCTGTGCCAGATGCAAAAGTTATCAAAATTTAAAAAGAGGAAGACCCTTGAAGGATCCAATACAAAAAGAAAAAAAAAAAAAAAAAAAAACCAACAACCACAAACCAAAGCAAGAGTCCACACAGGAAACCTTAACTCCTTTCCAGTTATAACCATCACAATGCTCATTAGCCAAGCCACAGCCATTCACTGGCATTTCAAGATCACAGACATTCAATTAAAATTTTTGAAGTTTAATATAGCGTTTAACTCCATTTTTATAATTTTCCTCCAACACATGAGGTCAAGTCAAGTGCTTTTCCTGATCTCCCTTTTCACCTTCAGGTGACTGAAAGGGTGTAACAATACAAGAAAGCACTGATTCTTCTGAGGAGACAGCATAGGCATATCCCTGAGGCATGCCACTTTTAAAAACAGGGAGGAGGGATGGTAAAGACTTATTTTCATATGAAATGGTGGAACCAAAAGTGAATTGAGCCTTATTCAGAAAAATGAATAAGGTTGTTTGTAAATGGGCAACTGTCTGTAGATAATCTTAAGTTACCAATATCAAGCATCAATTGCAGCAGTAGCCCCCAGCATAATCAATCTGGGTTTTTTTTATCTTTCCCCACTCACTTGCTCTCATTCAGCAGCCTGGCTGAGACAAATTGAGACCATTACACTACAGAAATTAGGGGTAACCCTGCTGCAAGTTCTTTGCTAAAGATAAAAGCAGCTCCTCAAGCCCTGTAGTGAAACAATGACAGAAGCTCTTCTTGGGAAAAGCTAGTGCTGTTAAAACCTTAATCATGATTTATTGTTAATTACCAAAGTATGTTCAGATATTTCATAATAAAGACAACTATAAAATATTACAAAGAAAACAATACCACAGAAACATTCATTGTTATTCATTTTACAAGAAACAAAGCAAACTTTAAGACTTAAAAAACAGAACATCATTTTGAGAAGACATTTAAAAGCAGGAAAACATTTTAAAAAGACATTTCACCTAACAGTGCACCCAGGTGTACTTACCCAAGAAATGAACCTCCAGCTTACCAGCACACTGAAACGTGTACTACTAGCAGTAATACTGCTCCTACTCCTCAAGGGAAATGTGTAGAGAATAAATTTAGTCAAAATTTCAACTTTAAATCTGCACAGCACGTGCAACAAACAGGTGACAAAAAATGGTGTGAATGTCAAGTCCCATGTTGCTATCTTCAATACGACCCTTAGCAACAAACAGCAGCCGTTCCTAGAGGCAACAAAGTTTTCTAACACTTCTACCTGAAACCTGTCTGGCCATTCTCTGTAGGATCAGTAGACTATACCCACAGACTCCTTGAGACCTGCACACATTAGTTTTTAAAGCAGTACTCTCATAGAATTGTTTCGGTCCGCTTCTTGAAGACTGTTATTAATGCCAATAATTAAGATTAGAGTTTTATCAGACGGAATTTTATTCCAAGATAAATTTACAGAATTTCAAAGAGAAAAACAATTAGAAGACCTGCACATAAGAATATTATGAAAAAAGCAAGTTATGCAGTTAAGCTTATGCAGTTAGGGAAGAACTTTAAACTAAACTCAAAACCAAAGAGAAAAACCAAAAAGTCCATTTCCTCCAGCATATCTAAACTCCCCCTCCCTTCTCCAAGAACTTGCCTGGGTATTCAGCAACTGATCCGTCAGCTGTAGGAATCCTATCTTGGATTATTGAATCACTCTTGAATTTTACCCTAAAATTTCTAGCTAGTCAAAACATTTAAGTGATTCTGCAATGAAACCTTAAGATTTTACAGTTGGCCATGAGATGGAGCCCTCTGGGGTTGTTAAAAAAAGGATGGATATTACTTACTGGTCCACTGAAACCCGCGAGCTGCGTGATCATCAGACACACTATGGAAAGGATGAGCCGGGTGCGGCAGAAAATCCACACAACCCTCCGGAGAGAAGCATCCTCAGGCCCACATTCTTTCAGTTCTTCCTGCCACAATCTTTCCAGTCTAATAAAAACAGAAGATTCACAGCATTTTTTCATGTCATAAATTTTTCACCATGAGAGAAGGTACAGTCTCATAGGTACTCCTTTGTTAAAACTCTAAGCGCTTCCTAGCTCAGAACAATAAAAAATAATATTAAAAGAAATAAATACATTCTGTGAGGTAAAGAGAAATATCTATGTAGTGTTACTTCCATAGGACAGAGGGATGAAAAACACAATGCTTTTTCTTTGCCTGGAGACTCTTTGGCAATCTTAATATACTGACAGCATTTCTCTGCTGAACTGACTGAAGAGCTGCAGAGTCAAAACCTGAAGAAATTCTCATTAACCACAGAAGATTAGCCTGATCAGAAGATCTGATCCACATTCAAATCACCTTGTTACTGATAGCATTATTTCTCATTTTAGCACAAGACTTTTTTTTCACTGTAGCCTTAAGAAAAAATTGTTTCAATTAAAAAAAACAGATTAAAGACATGCAAAATCAGAAGAAGAACTGCAAGACACTCCTAAAGACATAATCCTCTCATTTCACTGAAATTGGAAAAGCTACAGAAACTGTGCTGCATGAGAAAGTTGTCTCTGAAAAATGAAAGTGAATTCCACCACTCTGAGAAAGGCAAAACAAAATGACAGTGCTGCTCTTCTAGGACACTATACCATTGCCTGTGCACTAACACGTAACAAACAGAAACAAGAAAATAATAATGAACCTTACCTTCTACAATTGACATCTGAAGACTCATGCCTTGATAAAGACCATACATCATCCATAAACAATTCCCCTTTCTTGTACGCTCTGTGGGCCAAAGGAGTGAGCCAGGAGAAGGTCATGGAGGAGAAAAGCCCAGCATTATCAACAGGGTGCTGGTGTCTAAAAGAATTAGAAACAAAATCACAAACAAATGAAAGAGGAAACAGGAAATGTAAATCTTCAAGAAAAACAAAGCCTCCTCTCATTGAAAGCACTCAGAGTACCAAATGGTCCATGCCAGCCACACTTGCTAAACAAATTCTGATGTTTCCAGTACCAGTCAGCAGACCTACATCTGCAATTCTGCTTTGTAACTGGTCTGAAAAGCAAATGCTGTATCAGTTCTGTGGTAGCCTAAAGACGTACTTGGAAGTGGTCCGTATGGGTTTCAGTGCATTCAGACCATGGTGGTATTTGCCCTTGTGATGCTCTTCGTCCAGCATTCTCAGCTGGGAATGCACAGAGGTGTCCAGTGGCAGGCCCTCTGCCCGAGCTGCTGCTTCCAAGGCATCCTGGCATTCAATCTGCTTTTACAAGAAAGACAACAGATTCAGACTTCAAAACTACATTTGAAGTCCATGACTCCCATCTCCAGCAATTTTGCACCTCTTTCTTCTGCAAATTATTGTGCAGCAATCTCAGTCATTTCAATGTCTTAGAACACAGACTTCATCCTGGGCAGCAAAGCCATGGAAAGCACAGGTTCTAGATCTGTGTTAGACTGCTGCATTTGTAAAGCATAAATTAGTACCAGTATTGCACCTCTGCATTCAAAGGATAAATGGATAGAACAGGCTAATCTTGCCACAGGAAATATGACAGAGAAAAATTATATCATCAAGTACCTATGACATCAGTTCAGGAAATCAATGCCTTGCTTATGCAGTAAAATTAGGACACTTTCTTGATGAATTTACACCCTCTTAGTATAATTTAGATACTCTTGTCCACAGAAAATAAAAAGTATTTTCAGAATGCTACTGAAGTCCTTTCTTCAAAAACACTTTATATTAGATTAAGAAAACAAATATACACTAAGCAGAATTGCACTTCCTTTTATCATGTTTCCTGGTTTTCCTCTTTTCCCCTAATCTAAATGGAACAAAGATGATAATTTTCTCTGCACCCAGGCACAGCTTCGAAACGGCTCAGTAACTTTGGTAACAGCCACTTACTTAAAAGGCAAACTTTATCTCAGAGAGGATTTCCACAGCCCCAGCGAAAGGCAGACTTAACAGTTAATCCAAGTGGAGAAACAGCAGTGATACAAGGTAGTCAAAATGCTGCAGAGTTCAAACAACTATTTTGATGAGCAGCCAGATGCAGCAAACTACGTGAGGAGATGAGCCTGTTATCTGCACTGACAGAGAGCCCTTGACTGGTTCTGCTAACTTAATGTGCCATTTATTGCAGGACCACTTTACCTGCTTGTATTCTACTTTACTGCAACTGAGCTACTTTGTTTCAAAAAAAAAAAAAAAAAAATTCTGACATAAAATCTTACTGAAGTATTTACAAAGGCACCTTTGTATCTTTGTAGAAGACAAGTAGAAATTATTCTACCTTTATTAGTTAGATTATTTCCTTGAAAAGAAACAACTGTAACACATTGTAGCCTCCAACAAACAGCAAATGGAAGCAACTTGGTTCCTGACTTCAAAGTCACATAATTGTTTTTGGAAATATCACTACTTATCATAGGCTTTGTCTGTACTATGTTAACATGTAATAGTATAGCACACTAAGACACTGTTTCCACCCATGCCAAAGATATGAACAGGAAACTGATAATGTCATAAATCTGCCCCTTATTTACTTAACCAAAGTATTCAAATAGTGCCTAAGCATGTTGTCAACAATCCATGGTTCTATCTCAAGAAAAGTATTTTCTAAGCTATCACCTAAAGCTATGGTAACAAAAGATAGCCAAATAACACGAAAACAATAGAACATTAAAACCTTATGACACATGGAATGACTCAAAACTACACAGTACTTGAAATCGGAATTAAAAGACTTCTCACCCAATTTATATTAAATTACTGACTCACTAAGGCAACACTGGCCTATTAAATCTGTGCAAACCAGCATTAATAAGGGACCTGCCATAAGCATCCCAAAGGAGTCAGTAGTGGGGAAAAGTTCTGCATCACCTCTTTTCTGAATGCAGCAGAAGAATTCTTAACTGGTGTGTTGAGTTACCCTTGCAAGAGGCCCCAGGCAGATCTGCCCAAACATCTTGCTGCTGATAACACACTTGTTTCTAAGTGATGCCATAAGCTAGTTGCATAAACATCACTTTTCAGAGCACACAAAAAAAGCGCCTATTAAAAAAACCCTTCCAAAACAACACTACGTTGATGAGCATAAAAATAGATTTTTACCACTTAGAAACAAGAATAGCTTTTTAATAAGTAAGCACAATTGCAAGGGGTTTAGGCGGTCCAAAGATAATATTCATAAACGATCACTGTGAAAAATAATTAAACTCTCCAGAGCTGTCCAAGAGAGTTCTCTCAGCAAATGTGGAAAAGCTGCATTGATAAAGACCAGGGCACTGCCTTTGAAAGGCCTTTATAATGTCTTACCATAGAGCCAAATTCAAGCACAAACCCCTCGTCAAGAGCACTGCTCATTGCCATCTTAGTGGGATTGTCAAAATCCCACATCAAAGACTATCAAGAAAAAATACACCACACCACTACACAATTAAGATTTTAGAGCAACTCTACAGTTCTGCATAGTTCTTTGAAGATTTTTTAATCTTCAAACCAGAGTTTATCATGAAGAAGTGAGGCTCCTAAGTTGTTCTACAATGCACTTCAGGAACAAAATAAAGTAAAAGTCTTTTACTCAAGTAAAAAAACCAAAACAACCCCAACACTGTTAATTTAGGTTTCTAATTAGGTTTTCTGATTGCCTGCATGCGTGCAGTTTTCTTGGAAACCAATGCCTTGAGTCATTACTAATGTGCTGCAACAGGCTACAGATCTGCTATTGAAATAGATGTTTAATAAACATAAAAATAAATTAAAATACACCTTTTCTTATTCACCAATTTATTAATATGCCAAAACAAGCAATGAAATGAGTGATTCAACATGGTATTGATAACTCCAAAGAAATGCTCACAGAAACAAAATAAGCCTAAAAATAAGCCTAAATCAGATATTGCTAACTGGAAGAAGAAGATGCATTCAGACATCTATTGACAATCAGAAGATGATTACTCAGCACCATCAAAAGGTAAAAAAAAAAAAAAACTGTTACAAAAAATACAAAGGATAAAGCAAAAAACATTAGCATATCACTTAAACCCTAGGGTTTGTGTATTTTTTGAACACCAGACTAAGTCCCCTGTCACTTCAGTTCAAAAAGGGTATTTATACTTGAATTTACTTTCCTTGAGCAATAACAATGGGGCTTGGAATAGCATAAACTTAAGATTTTTCAGCTGGATACAAAAAAGGAATAAAAGTACAGGTATTTGAGAGGTCCATAAAGCCTGGACAAAGAGAACTAGAAACTGACCAACTGACCACCAACTGTTCTTTCAGCAAAAGAACAAGGCACACTTCAATTTAGAATTCTCAATCATAGGATACTGTAAGGTTCAAATGCATAAATGGACTGAACACTGGAGAATTAAACTCATATAGAATAAGCATATCATGGCTTACTAAACACATGACAGAGGGCAAGAACAATCATTGATCCAGCATCTTATTAAGAGCTGGTGGAAGACAATTTTCTGCAGCTATGGGCATCTCGAACAGAGCACAACAGTTCTGCACTCCACATGCCAGGAAGCTGTGACACACCTGAGCACAGCCTGAGACAATTCAAGAGATGACTATAAGAATTAACAGATTATGAAAACAGTTAAAACTTTTAATCTTGGGCCCAATCCCCAAGAGTGAGGCAAGCACCAAGGACACATCACTGCACATATGATCTTCCTTCATGGGTGGGTCACAGAGGGGCAGAGAAAGAGAAGCACAGCTGGTGCTGCTACCACAGAGCACAGAATGCACCTGCCCCATCTGATTTTCTACAGCTTAGGAAAACAACAAAACCATACGAGCATCTGTTAGCATCAATTCCTTGTCAAAAAATTGGTCATAGCAATAGTAAGCATGTAAGGTAATGAGAGAGAAAGCCTCAAGACATATGACAGAAAGCCTGAGCAAAGTGAGGAAAATTAATGGTTGAGGGGCAAGGGGAAATTACTTGCTCATTAAGCTAGAAACAGACGTACCAAATCCACAGTCTGAGGTCATGAAAAATGCAGGAAATTTAGGAGCCAAGCTACAAAACTGTGATATACACATGATGTCAGAAGTTCCATAGGAAGCAAGAATGGCATGAGGAACCTTACTCAGAAAGGCAAGCAAACTCAAATATGTGAATTTGCACACTTCTGAAAATGTGCTAAGCAGGCAACATGGGCATCTGAGGATAGGGAACAGGTAAAGAAAAAGGAAGCAGCTGTCACGTAGGTGGGAAGGAAAAAGCCACCCAGGTCGATTCTAGCCTTTCACACAGTCCTAGAACAATCTCCTACTTAAGTGAAGGTAGCAAATTATTGGTTTGGCAACTGTAACATCAAAGAACTGCAAAACCAGACAAGACTGGAGGCAAACCAAAACAGATTTTTCCATCCCTTACTCGTCTTGCAGAGGAAGAATCTGATGTGTGCATACAACCCAAACCTCACCCACCAAACAGCTATTGACCCCTCTTCCATAAGGCAGAACATCTTCCAGGGCTCAGATCACAGCAGGGAAGAAGCTTCATCTCTTCTGGTCCAACCAGCAGCTGACAGGAAACTAGAATAGACCTAAAACCACTTTTTTACTAATCTCTGCAGCTGACATAGAATACAAAAGCTACTGTGGTTGACTTATTATTACATAAAGTTAAAATTGTTTGATTTAAGTTGTAAAGGTTTCTGAGCTGGCAACACTGCAGAACAGAACTCCCACCTATCGCATTTAGCAGCCAGAGCTCAGCAGGCTTCCTCATGCCCTTAAAGTTCCCAGCAGGGAGAGGCAAATGGGAAACTAGAGGCCAGAACAGCAGAGCTCAGAACTAGGTGGGCATGTGATAAGAGAATTACATCACCACCAGTTCTCTTCAGTGCTTAAAGCATTTTCCATATTACAACTCCAGAATGAAGAGCCATTTAAAAATACTTTAGACTTCATTAAAAGATTGGTGTTGCAAAACAAGATTACATAGTCTAGGAAAAGATTCTCTGAAGTTGTAATTACATTCTTCTTCCTAGAAATTCCTCTGAGTCCAAGAATACTCCCACTAGAAAGGAGTACGGGGTATAGATACTGCTTTTGCAGGTAGCACAGGTAACCCCTAAAGGACTGTTGTCCAGACTGCAAGTCATCAAACCCCAGAGCATCTGAAAATTAAATAGGTTTGCAGGCCCAAACCTTGTCAAGTCTGTGGTTGCTTGTTGAAGCAGCAAGGGCACTATGAACTTTATAGTCTACTAACACAAGTCTCTTCTCCTTTCACTGGATTTGATGCAGTACACAATCTATAAAAATATTAACAAGGGGATTTGCAGCATTAGGCTCCCAGCCTTCTCTGTAACTAGGATACTTTATAATACCCTGCCTGATTAAAACATGAGCCTATTTAAGACTAGTTTGGTGTACCATCCACCCATACCAGCTGTCTCCCTGACACTGAGGCAGCAAGGAGCAGACATTGGACTAGATCTGAGACAGTGGGTATGAGGAAGGAGGCATTGATCCTTTAGGCACCTGCACACATTGATTGCACAGTACAGACAGCACAGCTGAATTCACACAGCACCAAGGTGAGACCATCAGATAGTGTCAGATGCCTTGAAATTATGGTTACAATTTCAGAAGTGCTGAAAAGAACCAGGTCCAGAAGTCAGAGACTCCATTTTCTTCCGTCTCCTGAAAAGGGGTGTAAATGAAACCTCATGTCCTTGCTGCCTTCCCAGCTTCTGCTACTCAGAAGAACAGCTATTCCCAGCAACAAACACACAGCCAAATGCAGGAATAAATACTGTGCCATATTTCTCTTAAAAGATACAAATTAACTGTTCAGAAGCATGTTCTGATTTACCACAACAGTTCAGAGACAGAAAAGCTTGAAGTCCAGCTATTCACTTTAACAGAGTTATATGTGGTTTGATTATACAAGATCTGCTGTTACTTTTCTGGGCCAAATTAGCAGAAGTTGTATTAACATTGGAGTCATGTTTTCAAAGCTAGCCTGAGTTTATGCATCCTCAGATTAAAACAGAAGTTTACCAATAGTGCTTGGTACTGATATGAAGGCTCTGTAGTTAAACAAGGTCAGGGTATGTACATCTGGTAAGCCTGAGTATTTTAGTCACATATATTGAGCACTTTCACTCAAGGCACAGGAAGTCCTTGGTGAGGAGAGGTATATCAGCTTCTTACAGGAATATTTCTTACTTTACTTTGCCGTTGAATTCTGGCCAGCATCAGCTGAGGTGAGATGTTCTCAACTCTTTCCTAGCAAATCCACTTATTCCTGCAATCCAAGAAATACAGTTTGGCATGAAGTGTTTATTTTAGGATTCTGTAACTGTAGATGCTATGAATGCACCTGATAAGCAGCTGTGCATGTGCTTAGGCTGGTGATAGACACAAACCCCTGTCTTTTGTTCTGCATTAAAACCAGTATTCATTACCTTTTAAGCAAAGGTTGTAAGCTTCATTCAAAACTAAGGCTGTCCATTGAGCATACCAGAGCTACATACCTCACGCACAGTGACAGCAAACTGTGGGACTGGAAATGACCAGCTTTAGAACTCACACCCTACAGGACTCTGACTACAAAGATGGGAAACCAACTCCTCACTAAGCAGATCAACCTAGCATAGCACAGGCTGAGAATTTTGCTCCTGCCTTGCTCAGTTAAGCTCTGCCCTCCTGAACCACCCTGACACCCTGCCATATGCTGGGGGTGTTCTTCAGTAACAATCTTTATTCAGGCCATGCCTAAGCCAGGTCAAAACAGAAGCTACACAGGTGAATTTTGTACAACACTTGGAGTACCCAGGGAGGCTTTGAACTTAAACTCCTATTGAGTGGAATCACCAACAAATGACAGAAGCCTTGACACCACAGCATTTATCAAGCCTAATACAACAATCTTGTATTGAATTCACCTTCCTGTACCAACACGTGCTTCCAAAAGCAAACAGCAAACTTGGAAACTCAAACTAAACATCTCAGGGCTCTAAACATGTTGACTTTGAAATCTGTTAACCTTCATCCTCAAAAACAACTGAAACACAGATTTTGTTTGTGGAACAGCTTGTTTGCTGTCTGTGGTTCAGAGCACAACTGACTATTCCTTATCACTAGGAGACAAATTTTCAAAAACTAATAACCATTTCAGTGTCCCAAGACAGCAGAACCCCCCACATCTATGTGAGTTTTAAGTTGCTTCAAGCAAAGTTCACCAGTAGTTTGGGATAGATTCAGTAAATATTTCTGACAACTCTTACAGCTGTACACTGAGTTTCTGAAACAGCCATAGAGCAGAATGTCTGCAGCACTAATATAGAACACTACAGTGGAAAAGATACTGCAAGATTTCCTTCACTGATAGCTAATCTACTCCTTACACACTTCTGGTCATGAGCAGGCTGATTTAGAAATCTGCTCTGAACAAAGGAAAAGCAACCCACAGTAGTCAAAGACAATACCAGCATGTGGTCAGAACTGAGGTTTTATAACTTGGCTAAGACTCAGAAGATGGCTGTGCACTAAGGAAGGCAAGTTCCAATGGAAGCAGTGAATTATCCAAAATATCAATGTTCCTCTAGAAAATGTCTCTGCCCAGTCGCAGATTTCACCTTTTGCTCCTCCTGTGAAGTGGAAAGCTTCTCTGATACCAGAAACCCCCTCCAAGTGTTAGGCAAACTTTAGATAGATGACTGGCTGTGGATATGCTCCTTTCTCAGATGGTGATATGTACATCTAGGTATGGAGGACGAGGTAGAGATACCCTTTCTTCAGTGTAGTCAGAGGGTCATCCTAAAGCATACACCAACTAACAATTCTAGGACCTTCTATCAAGTGATCCTTGACAGAATCACCTGATTCTTTGATCACTGTCAGTGACTGCTCTCCTAGCAGAAGTTCAATGGTAAAACAATTTAACAAAACATGGATGCAGTAACCAATATATTCAGTTCTTTGGGGATATCATGGAATTAATGCACCTTTACAAAGTACCACAAATGTTTGCTTCTGCATCTAGTCTAATTGTGTTCAAAGTTTTCAAGGATAATAGAACTGCTATAAAAAAGAATCAACAAAATTTTGCTTTCATTTGACTTGAAAAAGTAAAAAAAAAAGAAGTGTTTACTTGGTTATGAAATATTGCAATCATATGGAAAAATGCAAACATGTCCAGCAGCTTCAGCCACAAATAACAGTTTATAGTTAAGCTGTCTAGGACTGCTCTAAGCATGGAGTGCAAAGGCAGAAGTACCCAGGCTACACTCACACCCCTATTTTTAACCTGTTGTTCAGTTGACTCAGACACTCAGATGCTTCAGAGAGGTTGAGGCAGAATTGATCTATTTAAATACTCAGTGATAAATCACTTCAAAGCTATCAGTGCTTGAAGGATTTACATCAATTCCAGCAAGATCTGATCACACTCCCTGCTGTCTTGGGCAAAAGATGTCAGAGACAAACCTGAAAAACAAGAGATCAAGGTAAGGACAGGAATATTAGTAGGGCTTCTGATAGCTAAAGTTAGCAACACATTTCCTGCATGTTTGAAGTGATCTCTACAGTTCCCCTGGCTGGTGCCTTGAAATGCAGCAATTTGCACTTGAGATTTACCACAGACTCAGCCATTACCCTTCAGCAGCAAGAACATAATTCTGAACAGGACATTCCATCCAGAACCAACTACAGCTTGGAGTACAATTTGTAAATAAGTGCCGTAGCATCTTTAACATAGGAACTTGAATTCCAAGAATTGAATTCTCATAAGCTCTGTATATCATAGAAGCAGCTTGTTCTCACATCCTCCTCTACTGTAAATGTAATGGGGTAGGAAAGCAAAATTCATCACCTGCTATTCCATCAAGTAAACCCAAAATCTACATTTGAGACAAGCTTATTCCAAAAGCATTTCAAGAACGAATTATTTCTCTTCCTTGTCTGTCATTTTATAGTACATTTCCTGGACACAGTGGGGTCTATCCTCCCCAGTTCACACTGCTTCCATAAGAAAAACTACACACAATTACTTCAGCTGTAAGTTGAAGGGCACAGGCACATTCTGAGAACAGAAAGTCCTAAATGTGTAAGTACAAATCAATATTTCAAAACACCCCTTAATTATTACTCACTGGTCATGTAACAGCTTTTACTGATGAAGACCACTCACTGTAGACTCACCATAGTGCACCTACAAGTTCTCCAGCAGAGGCATGTCCCCACATACAATAAGCCAAATTACTATGATACTATGCAGTGGGAACATGTAGTCAAGACTCTGTTTTGTAAGCTACATTAATGTTTCCAGAGACTTAAAAATCAATTATTATCAGAACACACTGCAGACACTTGTTCATGAGGTGAATATATGTATTCACATGCTGAATAAATTTTTTTCTTGAATTTCAGTCCCAAAGTGCCTGTTTCGAAGATCCATATTTCTATAGCAACATTCCCATTAAGCACCAGGAAATGTTGGATTAGGCCTACTTATATTGCAGAATTATTTCAATTATGATTCCAGGAAGCCTATTTGAAAAGCTCCTGTCTTTCAAAGATGTGATCTTTCAAGCTGTGACCAAGCAGCACTTAAGCTTCAAAGAAGAATTGCAAGTTCTTTTTCACTATTGTCATGAACACACTTGTGGCAGTTTGAAACAGCATCCTTTCAGCAGGAAATAAAACACAAGAATGGAGGTTTCAGGACAGAAAATGGAAAGCTGAGTTTACCTTTATGAATTTACCTCTATACCTTTATGCACTGTAAAGAAGGGAGACATACAAAAAAGCTCCGGGACCTTGTCTCAATAATAAAACAGGCCTTTTACCTATAAAGATCATGATCAGATAATCAACTAGACTTGTCTGCTTCAAGTTAAGAACGCAGAAAATGCAGCAATACAGGCAACAAAAAACCCCAATAAGTCATATTATTGATCAGCCAAATGTACTTGTAGCCCTGCCAGAAGTGGTCATCACCACTGGCCCTTGACTACTGTCCCCAGAGTATACAGGATTCCACCTCAACCTATAAGGGTGCACAATTTCTAGCAAGAAGTCCACCTCATGCAGTGAAAGTCTGCTGCAAAACAGTCCCAACCTTGCATTCCACAAAGATCTCAAGTTAGTGGTGAAAGAACAGCCTACATGTGTTTGCAGCTTGTTCCTGACAATACAGATCATGCTTACAGCTTAGTCATTTTCTGGTCAACCTAGCTGAAATCTTGAGCCAGATTTTCTACAAGAAATTTGAGAGTCACAACTCTCTACTGATGGTACACTGGACTCTGTTGTCCAAGCGACAGAGTTCCACCAGAGCTTATCCCTCTATCCAAACTGCTGTGGTCCTACCCTTCCTCACCACATCAGCCCTCCACTGTATTCTGTCACCAGTCATGTCAAGTCAATTTAAGCTTCTAACCCAATCCAGGTTCCATAAACGACAGTGGCAAAGAATAGAGTTCTTTCTCTTCCCTTGAAACACCATTTTCTTTTCAGCTTCTACTGTTTTCTTACATAGGGAAAGTGCTTAACCAAACAAAGCCCAGCCTTATGAAAGCAAAGTCTTTGCTCTTCCCTAAGCCGAGTATGCTGCTGAAACCAGAGCTTGTTTCAACTAGAAAGGGAAAAACTTGGTAGACAAACATGAACTCCTAACTTAGATAAGGTGTTATGAATACCGCTCCTTTTACTTGACCTTATTATTCTGAAGCAAGCAGGATTTAATCTCACTGACATGCAGCAACAAAGTCAGAGCTGTTTGTGTCTGTGGACCATATACACCCTCTGCAAGGCTAGCAAAATAAAAATGGTGCCAATGTCTGAGGTAGAAATTAGCACAACCTTGGCATACTGAACAAGATAACTACCATGCAAAGGGCAACCTATCAGAACCAGAAGATTCCATTAGCAAAACAAGTTAAGTTCATTCTTCGACTCAAAAAGAACAAACCAGATAAAGGTCAAGGTATGAACTTGAGTAAGTCCTCTTCTTACATCAGTAATCACAAGTTTACAGAACCCCTGTTTTGCAATCAATTATATGTGTGTACTACCTTGTAGTCATAGGCAGCATATCAAATGGTAGGGCTGGAAGAGTAAAAAAGACCAGCAACAGAGTTAAGCTGACCTGAAGCTGCCTCAGTTAGAGATTTTCATGCCAGGCTGTACAGACATGCAGGACTTGGCTTACTTTCAGTCTCTACAAAAAGAAAAAAAAAAAAAAGTGCCCACAAATATGCTGGTTTCATTATTTACTTAAAAATTTACAAGTAAGATAAAGATTGTTTCCTTTAAAAGTTAAGCCATGATTAAATGATGCAGACCAAAAGGGAGAGATAACACGCAATGATTACTGCTGAACTCCACTGCCACTGGTCAGGAAAGAGAGCTGCCCACCAATGGCATCACTGTTGTCACCAGTAATTTGACAGAGCGGATTTGCTACTGGACAGGGCAGGGTCGGTGGCAAGCCCGTGACATCGACATAAAGGCTGCTAAAAATCCGCACCGTGACTCTGGAGGGCTCGGGGTTCTGCACCAGTGCCTGCTCTAATGCAATCAGACACTACCTTGCTGGAACAGCGTCAGCAGCACTGTGCTGAGTCATAGAGCCTGTGGGGACACTGGAGCTGCAGGGCCTGCGAGCGCTCGCTGCACTCAGCCTGCTGCAGAGCTGAGCTCTCAATCCCAAAACACAGCAGTGCAGCACCGGGAAACCCTCAGACCCAGGGAAACAAGGGAAGCCTTCAACTGAAACACAATCGCAGCACCTACTATAACACAGCAAAGATTAAGCCTTTTTAGAGGTCTTCACAATTCCTCCATACAAATACAGCAAGTCCCCCTATTTCCAGCCCTCTCACAACAGTGCTGTCACAGGCAATCTACATGGAATGACCAGCAGCACATCTGCAAGGAACTCATCATTGCAAAAACCAGACAGAAGCACTATTAACTTTACTGGTTTGTCTTCAGAAAAATCCACAGTTTGTGTGTATACTTATCTATATATCTCAGCCCTTGGAGTATTTCAGAAAAGGTCAAGAATAGGATATGCAAGAAAATATTAGCTGCTCTGAACATTAGCACTGAAATATCTTTAACCTTCTTCATTTGGCAGGGGTTATTGGTTTCCGACCATATCTTTCACCAGTGTAGGTGTTTCTGTTTCTCTAAGCCTTTTTTCCTTCTAGCACTTGGTAGCATATGCACTCTTCCCAGTGAAAACAAGCTCTAAAAATTAGAAGCTCTGAACAATCACAGGCTAGCTCTAAACCAGTGGTTATTTCAAGACCCAGCTCTCAAAAACAACCAGAATTATGATGGTACGGCACCATGATAAATACAGAGATGTACAAGAAAGTGTTCAATAATAATTACTCTCATCTGAGAGGAAAAGTAAAAAAGCCATGCTACCAGAGCAAGCTAGACATCTGTTTTAGAAAATTAATTCTTGAAACAACCACAGCATGATTAAGAGTTTTTTCTCTTAAGAGCTGCCAACACTGAATGGTGCATGATTTGTGCCAAGTTCTTCACTGCTCTTGCTTGGTTGTAATGATTCTCTAAAACACAGAGGTTTAAAAAATTACCTTGATTCGCAGCAATATATAAATACCAGAAAAAAAGTGTTGTTCAAATGTTACTGAAAAGCCACATTTAAAAGTGAAAAATGCTTAATAGATGCTCAGACCTGTTATCAAAATAGCTACAGCACCCCTTGGAATGACCTCTTCTACACAATAGGCAATACTCACTATTGACCTTCAATGCAGCAAATCTATATACAGCTGGCACAGCAAAAAGGCTGCTGCATGCAATTTAATAAGCATAGAAACTGAAAAATAAACAATGAAAAAGAAACTGACCTTAAGTTTAGAATGCTGAAAATTAGACTCTTCCTGCTCTTCATGCTGCACTGAGTCAGCTCTCTCCCTCACACTTCTATACCCAGGACTGGGTATAATGTACTCTTTTCCTATGTCGATGTCTTTCATCTTCTGTAAACGCCAGGGTTTACACGTATATTTTCACCTCGAGTATCTGAAAAAAAATTAAATTCCCCTTCATTAGGTGCTGTGCCGAATACATGTTACTTTTAGTCACCTATTTTTCAAGTTAATTTTTGAAATCAAAAACAGTAAGCAATTGTAAATGAGTTATATTACAACAGGACTGCAATAATATGACTTTCGAAGTCCACACAAAACTAACTTTCTCATGAACTAGTTTAAACATACCCTGAGGTAATCAAATAGTACAATGATCCTCAATGCACTGGAGTGCTGTCATACTTCCTCCCTTAGATCTCTGAAATACAATTATGCAATCTGACAGATTAAAGCAATAGCTACAGCATTTAGCTAAAACTCTGAGAAAGTTGACTGGGAAGATCAAATCCCCAAAATCTTTTGTCAAGAGTCTGAAATTGCATATATCCAGTAATCTATGGGTACAAAGTTTTTCAAAACCAATCTCTCTAGAGAGATCACTCGATAAAATTAGTCAGTACAAATACTCTAGAGAAAACGACATCCCTTCTCTATAGCATTGCTCACTTACTCCATAGGCTTGAGCTACAATTAAGTACAGACATGCACAGGAATGAGTCACACCTTCAGGACTGCAGGTTTCCACTCAGTCTATCGAACTGCACTGAAAGGTCAGAAGCAGAACCAGAGTCCAGAAGACAAAAATCACTCCCCTCTGCGAGACTCTGTTTTATAACTCCGCTTTATTACATTTTACCGCCCGCCTTCAACTAAGGCGATGGGAGACGCCTGGTTGCGCTACGCTGGTCAGGCTGCACCAGCAGCTCTGCCAGGGTGCGCGGGGCCGCCACGGCTCCGCCGCTGCAGCATCACCGCCTTGGCCGCCGCGGACACGGCGGGGCTGAGGATGCTGCGCCCGCGGGCTCCGCGTCCCTCCCGCGGCGGGGATGCGGGACAGCCTGCCTAATCGGGCATCCCCCAGCAGCCCGGCGGGAACCCCCTCCGCTCTTCCCCGCCGCCTCCCCGCCGCACTGGCGTAAACACGGGAGCCGCCCCGCCCAGGGACAGGTGCCCCCGGCTGCAGCCGAGGCGGGACGGAGCGCGGCGGAGGGGGCATCGCGCAGCCCCTTCACCGGGAGCGACGTGAGAGGGCTGCTCGGCCGGGCTCCTGGCAGGAGAGGGCACGGCAAAGCCGCCTCCTCACCACACAAAAGTTCGCCCGCCCCCGGTACCAGCCCTGCTCACCTCCGCCCGCCGACGGCCCCGCCGCAGTTTCTCCGCTCCGCGGCCGCGAACCCAAACAACGCCGCTTATAGCGGTTCCGGCGTTCCCACTGCGCCTGCGGGCGGGCGCTGCGGCGGCCGCTCCTTCCTGGCGCCCCACGGGAGATGTAGTCCGTTCCTCGGAGCTGGACCCTCACCGACTGCTAACAGTGAACTACATTTCCCTCAAGGTTCCGCGCGGGCCAGCTCCGTTTGGCCGCGCCCCCGTCCCGCCGCGCCCCGCCCAGCCCCGTCCCGCCGCCGCTGCCGCAGCGTGGGGGGTCTGGAACGTTCGCCGCCCGCCGGGGCGGCCCCGCGGCGGGGCGGGCGCACCGGGGCACCGAGCCTCGTCGCTCCTCGCCGCTCGGGAGGGTGGCAGCGCAGTGCAATACAGCGCAGTGCAACGGAGCACAACGCAGTGCTGTGCTGAGCTGAGCTGAGCCGAGCCGAGCCGAGCCGAGCCGTGCCGTACCGGCGGTACCGTGCAGTGCGGGAAGGACGGGTCCTTCCACCGAGCCAGTGTCGGTGGGAAGAATTGGGGTCCGCTCTGTTCGGACACCGCACACAGAGCCGAAGCGGTGGCTCGGTGCTGGAGAGAGCGAGGGGTGTCTCGGTTAGCCCCCGTCGCGGTGCTCCCGGCAGCGGGGGCTGCCGCAGGGCGCTGCCCGGTTTGCAGAGGCGGAGCGGCGGCCGGTGCTGATGGCCTCGGTGTCCGCCCCTCCCGGCCGGCCCGCGGCGCCACCAGCCTGTCACTCGCTGCCGGTTATCTACAGCCCCTCGGCCGGGGAAAATGCAGCGTGCCCTTATCTGGGCTTAACCTTGGCCGCAGCCGGGGCCGCAAGCAGTCCCGGCTCCCGTGCGCAGCGGCCGTCCCCAGCAGCCACTGCCGCAGGCCTGCGGCGCGCTCCCCAAGGAGCCGGGCATGGTTCCCTTGCCAAGCCCCAGCTGTGCCCTTCCAGCTCCCTCAGACCACCTAAAGGGACGGGGAACTTGTCTCAGGGCTTTCACAGCCAAGCTTTGCCGGCTGAAAGGGATGGAAACTGCGGCTGTATGTCCCTGTGTGGTGGTGGCTGAGGGCAACAATCCTGCTTCCCCAAAAGAGAGTAACATAGGGTGTCCAGCCCCCGCCTCAGGGGAGTCAGTGAAGGAGATGGACACAGCTGCATTTCCTCTTACAAAGGGCTGCAAATATCCTTAACAAACCCCGAGCTGTAGCTTCTCCCCTGCTGTGTTTAAATACCCTGTCCTTAGCTGACATCTTCCTTCCACCAGCCAGATTTGGCTGATGTCTCATTTAAGTGGTTTATGTAACGAATGCCTGTTTGCACCGCGGTTCCTTGCTCTCCTGTCAGGAATATTTGTGAGAGTCAGTTTGACAGAAATACTGAAACGAACTCAGGTAAAGAAGGGAGATGGGAATCTGGAAATAAAAGTGGACCAGAATATTCCCTATAAGCCCACAAGCCAGAGGTACAGGTAAAAAGCCTCACCATGCAAATAACAATTCAAGGACACCCTTAGGGTACCAGAGAATCCCTGACACACATGGTCACACATCCTGCAGACCTCTGACTCTATTTCTGGATAAAATGAGAATCAGCTGTGTTGCAGGTGCTCTTAACATTCTGGGATGGGAACTAATAGCCAGAGATACCTTGCCCCGATACAGCAGCCAAGAACAAATGTAGTTGCTACATTTTTCTGCAATCTCTTCCCCAGGGCTCACAATCATGCAGTTTCAGATTGGATGGACTGGCATTTTGTTGGGGAAGGCACTCAAGCTACACTTCATGCTTTATAAGTGCTATGTCCCAGCAAAATGTGGATTTTAGGATAGAAGCCAGGAGGCAATTTACAGTAAGTCCCTGAACAGTCATTAAACTGACCTTTGCATCAAACACTCTGGAATGTAGGGGTGACTAGATGTCCAGATACTGAGCTGCTTAGTTAAACAGCATAAACAGAAAGCACAACGCATGGAGAAATGATGAGGAAAATTAAACTGTGTTAAAGCTTCAAGGTGAATCACTGATATTTTAGAGTGTTGACCTGAAATTGTTCTGAGTGTGAGCATGTCTTTGGCCCCTGGGCTGTACAGGCAAACAGAACTGCTTTTTGGAGGTGGCTGGCTGTTTTTTGAGCTGCTGACGTGTTGAAGCCCAAAGGCTCTGCATTACTTGCCTGGAAAGGAAGAAGAATATAAACCTCCATTATGCCAAAGTCATTACAAAATGAGTTCAGAAAGATGAGCAGAGACTGTTGTTTAAGCCAAGGGAGCCAGAGCCCTGCCTACACTTGTTCTGTCCTCTATTTCTCCAGTGCTGGAGGAGGTCTGAGAGTGAAAGGGAGGACATGAGCGCTAGTAGAAAACTGATGGTAAGTAGTGATGTGTACACTCCACTCAGCTCTGGGCAATGGGCTGGCAGCAGCATCAGGAGCATTTTCACACCTGTGGTCCTGCGAGTATATTCTCCCTTAGTACAGTGGTGGGATGAAATGCTTAAGTAGGCATAACCCACTTTTTAGTGTGTCACAAGTCTCCTCCAGCGTTTGTTCTAAAGGCTATAAATGTACTGGTGCTACCAGCCAGAGGAGTTACATCTTTAGCTCCAGTGGCAGCAGCTAATGCTTTCAGTGCTGCGAGTCCTGGATTCATCCCTGAGGGATGGGAGCTGTTACATAAACAAGGCCTGTACAGTGTTAAAACTTGCCCTGATTCAGGATCTGGGATTTGCTGTAATCAGCCCTGACTGGAAAAGAAAAGCAGAGCCAAACCAAAGAACCAGCAGCAGCTTCAAAGCCAAGGCCAGCAGACCAGGGCAAGGAAGCAACACCTGACAATTAGTTTTATTAGAGGTGTCCAGGAGCTGCTCCCCTTCACCCCAAAATAACCATCAGCAACAAATCTAAAGCAATGCTTGAAACAAACTGATTTGAGCCATTGGACTGGAAAATGGAGCATCTCCAGGTTGATCAGGAAAACCAAGGTTCAGTTTGTGGGATTATTGGTCTTTGTTCATCTGTCTCTCCTATTACATCTTCCCTGTAGGACCTGAGGACCTGCTTCTGCCTTTTGGGGAACTGGAGCAGGTACTTCTCAGGTGAATAAACTGAGCTGAACCCTGGATAAAAACAGAGAGACAGACTTCTTAGGACATCTGAGCTTGAGGAGCATGGCTGCACTCAGTGCTCAGTGTTTGGGTTCGTATCACTGGAATTAAGACCAGCCATGCAAAACCCTGTTACACACAGGACTGGAGAGCTGAGAGTTTCTTATGTGCTGAAGGGTTGAAAATGCCTAGTGAGCCCAGAAGACACTGGCTGCAAAGACTGGGTGAGTGACTAAGGGATGGTGCAGTCTGTGTTTTTCTACTGGTAAAATATTGCAATGAGGCACTGAGATAAAACAGCTTTTCTCTTTGCCCTGAAAGAAAAGCTGTTCCCCAAAGAAGCAGCATGATGTGATTGAACTGATGTCCATGGAACTATGTAGAGTACCAGGAGGGTAAACAGGAGTGGAGGACTTTCACACTAGACTTGCCACCCACCCACTTCTTCCTTTCAGGCCTGTGGGCTCTGTGAGCAGTCTGGGGAACACAATATGTGTTGGTCAGTGTGGATGGTCCTTGAGGAGGTGTCTTCCTTTAACACAAATCAGGACACTGGGAAGATCAGTTCTTTCCCCTCTCCCAAATCCCTTTCCTATGTACCTCATATGCAGAGGACATCATCATCTTGCTCTTCCCCACTGGGATGCTTGGTCCAGGGTGCTGACACTTGCGTTTTCAGCATGAGTTTCCTGAGTGTGTCCCTCCTGATGAGCACGCTGACAGTTGTTATGCTTGCTAGTGGTTTTCTACTCTCTTTCTGATCAGAGCTCTCAGCCATGAAGTGCAGAACTCACAGATTAATTGGACAGCTCAAGTGGAAGTCCCATGACCAAAGCTCTGCAAACTATAACAAGCACAGAAATACACTGCATTATCAGCTTGTTCATGATTCTCTATCCCTGTGCAGTGGCCAATCTTTTACTGTCCATCATGTCCAGGTCTCACTCCCACACACAGCCTGTTCAGGACTTTGAGCTCCCAGAACAGTCCAAAAAAATTCCCATTGCATGGCAACTACTTCATGTCACTTTTCTGGTAAGTAATAACTTAGCCTCAGCTGGGCCACATGAGCCACCAATCCATATGGGCAGCTTTGCAGATTCAAACATAGGTATATGTTGCCAACAACTGGAGGGTAAAGAGACATTGCTATTCATTTTCCTTTGTATCTTGTGTTCACTTTCACAGTTCCAGAGGAAAGAAAATTTTTGTAGCAAAAGCATCAACGAGATCACTGAGGGTAGCCATTCTTAATCCATCATACTTAGGCTACAGAGTTATCATCTCTTTGTAGATACAGGGAAGAGGGCAGAAGTCAATGTGGTACTTGTAGCAGGGCTGTCACAGACTGCTGTGGCTTGCTTAATCATTCCCCTCTTCAATCTCACTAGAAAATAAACAATTTGGGGACATCAGTGGGCTGCGTTTGTCACGTGAAAACCGCAGTCCAGTTTCCTGCAAACAATGACGTTAATAATCATCAATAACATTGCACAATAGGTCACTATTGTTACAGCAAGAATTAGGTACAGTTGCTTTTAATTCAAGAAAAGTTATGGTATCTAATGGATTTGGTCATGGCTTGCAACTAGAGGCACCACTACTCCCTGCACATATTTAGTGCTGCTAGCATCAGAGTCTTCCTAAATATCCCTCTCCACTGGTCTGGAGAGGGTCATGAACACTGCCCTCCAAGCTGCCTGCAGCAACACCTGGATAGACACAACTGTCCATGCTGTGTCAGGCATCTCCCTGTCTCCTGAACATGGACACTTGTCCACAAGACTATGCACACACCAACCATACACAATTCATGCCTACCTGGTTCCACCCAAACACACAGCATGGGGCTGATAACCTCTCTATATGGACCTGGTACCAAAACCTTTCCCCCATCCCAGTCATAGCTGCACAGAGAGGGGATAGCACACGTGGAGCACTGAAGCCCCAGTGCCATGAGCCAAACATTTCCTGGAACTCAGCGTTTTCCATGTGGCTGCTTTGATTTTCAGGGCATGTGAAGCACAGGACCTTGTGGGATGCTCAAGACCTAATCAACACCACAAGAATCCCTCACTTCACAGAATGGGCACTCTCTGAGCTCTTGCTTTTTCATTACTGCAGTCTCATTGTGCTTACAGCTCTGCAAATGACTCATCCAGGCATTCAAGTTCATGTGCTTTATGTTGGTTCAGTGCTGAACAATCTGTGTTGCTGATCAGAAGCTGGTGAGAGTGAAGGCCAGCTCACACAGCACAGTGGAGAGCCGTCATTTCCCTGCCCTTTCCCCAGAAAAACACTCAAGAGGGATATGATGTGTTTGGAAATAGAAAAAACAGGAATATTTCTCTTTCCTCCTGACCTGTTTTAGCAGAAGGAGTTCATTAATATCTTAGTATACCTGTGCATTTGGCTTTCCTGGAAACAAACTGTACTTGCTTGATGTTTGTGCAAAGCTGCTGGCAGTGTGGGTGTTAGCATTGTGATTATGTTTCAGAGGATGAGGCTCCTAAACTGATCCAGGCAGAGATACCACTCCAGGCTACAGAAGCACCACCCATCACCTTTCCATCAGTTCATGTGGGAGGATGAACTTTCCCAGCCAAGCTAACGGTGTTTTACTCTTGTACTCAACAGTTTCTACATATAGCCATGCTTTTGCAACAAATGCCTCTTGGTGTTATTTTTCTTTTTTCAGGTTTTGATCATCCTGCCCTCTTTCTGCAGCATTTAGGCTTGTAAAAGTGCAGAAGTGAAAGGTGCAATGCTGTGCTGTATCACACAGATTAAATTTGTTTGTAATTCATCATTCAGATCAGGAGGAGAAAGGACTGAAAAAGTATCTTATTTCCTATGCTGCTTTCTTTGGGGTTTGGGAGAGTGGGATACAAATAAAACCCTCCCGACACAATTAGCAGCAACTTAATAAGTTTTTTTCTTACAGGGAAAAGCAAGGTTTCAAAGCTGTTGCAATGTTTGAAGTGTAATCCAGTGCAGAAAACCAGTTTGAGGCAGTTCATACCTGGACTGATTGTTCAATTTTTCTTCTATAAACCTGCTAATTCAGAGGACAAGATCAATTCAAGGGCAAAGTACTGCCCAGGGACCAGAAGCCGGTGCAGACCTACACGGGTACATGATTCCTACGCCTCGCACCACACCCACAGCTAATGAGTAATAGATAGAAGTCAGCAGCACGGGTCAGGCTGGAGCCTGCCTGCTCTCACTGGCACAGCAGACTGTTGTATGGCAAGTTATTTGATGAAATTAGTGTAAAGGGCAAACAGTGCTGTGATTCATGATTCTGGATGAGCATTAACAGGCTGGGATGCATTCTAACTATACTCCTCGGGCTTGGGAGTTAGGTCCTTTCAGCTGGACCTCTGGTTCATTTCCCATAGTCTGCAGATGTGCGGCAGTGGCTTTGGTTAGTCTGAGGCATGCAAGGAAAAACTCCTCTAACCCCTCTCCAAAAGCAGGCCAGGACTGTCCCCAAGCCAGGGCACAGAAAAGGGAAACAACCACATCAGAGTGTTGTGTTCATTTCAGTTTGCTCTTCTGAAACAGTTTCTGGGTTGGCCAAGCAGCCATGGCTGGGGCTATGTAGGCCGTGGCAGGGGAACTGGTTTAAACCTCACAAAACCCAGAGCTGGTGGCCAGAGCATGATGCAACATGACCTTCCCACTGGCTCCCAGGGACATGGTCACAGTCTGCTGCCAGGGCCAAGTACCCTCTGTCCACTCCTCATCTTCCTCTGCAAAAACAAAGCTGTGGGTCCACTGAGGTGAAAGGGTCACTGCTTCCAGCTGCATGGGAACAGCAGAGCCAGGCACAGCAGCAAGGTCACTTGGCTGGCCTGTATTGGGATATGGGTTTCTTTTGCTTGGCTGCTTATCTGGTTGTGCAGGGCCTGCTGGATGGGCAGCATCATGAAATACCATGGAAAAGCAATGTATGGATAGAGCAGTGACAGCCCTGTGTAAAACTGCAAAGTGCTGCCTCCTGCTGTTCTCTCTGCCAGCACCCACAATGCTTCAGCTCCTCTGAGCAGTTCCTGGTCCATGAGCTGCACATCAGACATGGACACACCAGCTCTTTCATCTTCCAAATGATGAGCTTGCCACTAGTCGTCTTAGATCCCATTCACTCAAATCCTCCCCATTTCCTATTTGCTGTGATGTGACCCTGCCAGCAAAGGGTCTTGGGGATGCTGCACAGCAGTGATATCCAACACCTTCCTCTGCTGCTCTCTCCTCCCCCAGGACACGGCTCATGGGTGCCAGCAGCTCTCTCACCACCTGTTCTCATCCTCTGCAGAAACGCTTGTTGATGACAGCTCAGCTGGTCATTACATAGCCCACATCTGCGCCCTTCCCTACTCCTGGGAAGATGGGATGCTTCCCTGCTGCTTGACAGTGGGAATGTAAGGAAGGCACTGCATGGACTGCCACTATTGCCAGAGTCAAGCTCTCTGTTTCCTTGTGTATCCTCAAACCCCGTGGCTTTTCCATAGTGGAAATACAGCCAACTTGTATTTGCTTCCATGCTGTCAGGTGTCCCTCTCTGATATACAGAAAGGGTAAGCCAGCCTGAGCAAGCACACAGCAAACAGCTTGTGGGAAGAGGGCTGTTCTGTCCCATTGGAAACAGCATCAACAGCATGAACGAAAAGGGCTTCAAAAAAAGGAGAAAAATAATTAAAAATGCTGGGAGCCCCTGGCGGTGCCTGGAATCCCACATGGTGGAGAAAAGGCTGTCTGGGATGCCAATTTTGGAACCTGCCAGTGTGATCAGCCAGTTTTAGAAGCAAATGAGGACAGCCAAGGTCAGGAAGCATTGGGCCTCTGGGACTGTCGCTGTGCAGCTGAAAACTGGGAAAAAGGGGAAGCTGCAAGTCAAGCACAGTTCTGTCCTTGCTGCTGCAGCTGGGGCTGGGCTCTCTCAGGTCTCAGGGTGGCCAAGCCCTAGGGGCTGGCCTGGCTACACACAGGGATAAGGAGGGCAAGATGCTGGGGATTTTAAGAGACTCCTGCTTGGGGAAGACAGGCAGTTCTGTGTTCAGAAAGCAAGGTAATGGGAACTCTAGGGAGCAGTAATTATCAGGGCTTGGGAAACTCGTTCTGTTCTGCTGCTGGGGGAGAAAGCAGAAGAGGCAGTTGTCTCCTGCTTTCCCCTCCCAGAAAGAGCTGGAGGCTTCCTGGGGTTCCTCAGACAACCCCCCCTGTGTACATCTTGTTTTGCTGAGCTAATTGCTTTTGCTTCCTTGGGAAGTGCTGCCTGAGCACCATCAGCCACCCTGCAGTGCCATCACAACCCCCAGGCTCCTCAGGAGCCCTGTGCTCCTCTCTGTGCACTGCTAACCCCCGCCCCCAGAGGGTTCGTATGGGACTGGCTCAGTGAGTGGAGGATGAATGTATGTGTCCTGGTGGACTCTTGGGCCCTGAGCGGTGTGTTAGAGCCACAGTGCAAGGAGGCTGGGTCTCAGTCTGGGTGGCCATGGCACTCGTTCAAACCTCCTCTCATTGCTTCAACCAGTGAGACCACGGGGATGACCTTGTGGGACACCAAAACATTTGGGACAAAGCCTAGGCAACAGCATGGGTTAGCCATGGTGAAGCCTGCAGTGAAGATGTATACTCCAAAAGGAAATACTGATCTGTCTGAAACTTAGAGACTGTTAAAGCTGCAGAAATTCCTGTAAAGGAAGGCATATGTCTGGTGCAGGTTTGTTTTGCCACACAGCCATATCACGTGCCTGTCCCATGTGCTGCAGGCGGGGACAATCCCCCAGCTGTTCTGAGCTACAAATAGGAAAAGCCCCCTGTGTAATCATGTCTTAGGTCAACTGGAAACAAAGCACTCCAGCTGCTGTGTGCTGCTCTCCATCGCAGCTTGGGAGGACAGGAACACCCCCAGCTGTGGCTGGAGGGATTAGATCAGTACTTGAAGAGTGGGAAGCAGCCCAAGGGTCTGCAGCCTGTTTAATTCAGAGCACAGCCCCACAACCCCACAACACTTAGAATAATAAACAGCCTAATACTGACAACCAGACTCCCCCTGCCCTCTCCCCCAGTCTGGGAGTGCAGCACGTGGGAGCTGGGGGACATAAAGCCCTTGAAGCATCAGGACCACTTCCTCCAGAATGCAGTTACAGGATGAGAACAGGGAGAGAGTGATGAATTTTTGGAGTGGTCAGCAGCTTGTTATGTGACTACAACTGTACCACATCTCCAAACTGTGGCTCAGTTCCTCCTCCTAAAAAATGTGCAACTGCTGGAAACCATGTGATAAAGGCAAAGGAGAGTCACTGTATGAAAAGCAGAGCAAGGTCTCAAACCGTTGCAGGACAGAAGATCCTCCCCAGGAGGGAGCAGCCTCTGGCTCCCTCTTAAAGACAAAAGATTGAACCAGTTTGAACTAATGAAACATACACTGTTCAGACCCAGCTCCTTGTTGAAGTGAGGTACATGTACCACCAATTACCAGCTGCTCCTGACATGAAAATACAGCAGCTCCTCATGTGGGTGGAAAAATGAGCTCCAGCATTGTGTGGCTTTTGTGAATCCTACTGCTGCTTCCTTTGTCTTTAAAAGAGCCAGGGTCTGCACTCTGCGGTGCACTTACTGTGGCTACAGTCTGGTCTGAATTAGGTCCAACTCTCAGTGTTTGTTTGTCACTTTTCTGTTTCCCTAACATGCTTGCAGTGATGCACAGAGATGGTTTTAAACAGATTTTACTGCAGGAATTTATCAGATCAATCAGATCCAATGCCCTGATTGCAGGCAGAAATACAATTTAGATCAAGTTTCTGGTTGAACACTTGTGTCACCTGTAGGTAAGAATAGGCCTGGGTTATGTCTCTGCAGGGAGAATCCCTGCAGCATTCAGCTGGAGGGGGGGAGAGCTGGGCCCTGCCTGTTCACTTAGAGCTGCATGCTCTGGACACTTGTCTTGCATCAGCACAGAGAAGTTACTGCAGTCATGGTGTGTTTGTCATGGCTTACCTTTGCCCTGTTTTGCATTCATGTCATTGCAGATACTCCTTCAAAGTCCAAGCCAGGTCTTTACAGATGCCCCTACCCAAGAGGCTGTGACTCCCTGCACTGCAGGGGTCAGAGATGCTGGGTTATCTCTAAGGGCCAAGGATCAAAGCTGAGCATTATGATCCTGTTAAATGTGAGTATTCCCATATACAGTATTGGCACTGCAGTCGTGTCTGGAGTCCCTCTTTGGAAGTAGAGGCCCTCCAATGGGGAGAGACAGCCCCAGAGGCAATCCAAACTGTCTCTGACAGCATTCATCAAGCCTGGCTGGGTGAGGAGCTGTCTGAATCCTAAGGAGGGGGCATATTCCTACCTGGTGGAGATAATAATTTCATTTCATCTCAGGTTTGTGACAAGAAACAATTTTGATAACTATAAGGTAGCACATGTGAAACCTTGTGATTGGTAGTATCACCAGTGCTTCAGATTGTGGTTGATTGCAAGAGGGTAAAAAGAAGTAGAAATAGCACATCTGTTTAGGACACCCAAGCCAGCACTCAAACAAGAGAGCTTCAGGCAAATGGAGACTGGGAAGCTGTTCTCAGAGAAAACACATCCCAATTGCCTGTGCCTAATACTCCCACTGATGTGACAGAAAAGTGATGAGAGCACAGAGATGAATTCCTCCATGTGTCTTAGGTACAGACCCTCCTCACATGGCTGAGCACATTGTGTTATAGCATTATTAATTGCTTTGACTTGGAAGAAACAGAAAAAAAGAATCTTTAAGAGACTATCTTTTCTGGTTTCCAGTGTATTACCTTTTCTTTGGTATCTACTAAAGCTGGAACGACCACATCTACACTACCAGGAAAAGGGTTATTAATCATCAACTTCCTTCAACTTTTCTGCAACCATGTGCATGCTGCACTTTGAAATATATCCCTGACAAATTAAAAGAAGTGTTGGAATGAGTCCATGGGAAACATAAGTTCAATAACCAGATCTGTAGTATACAACATCTGTCAAGATAACGTGATCTCTCAGCAGCTTTGATGTGGTGGAAGGGGGCCACTGAGTTCCCCTGAGAAAGTTTCTCTTTATTCTCTTTATTAATTAGATCTGCAGGCAGCCTCAGCACAAAGATGCACCCAAAATCCTGGGTGCATGAACAACTGAATGGATCCTTGAAAAGGCACAGTTACTGAACATCACTAGTTACTAGACATCCCTGGAAATGTGAAGCCCTTTGGGCTGAAAGTTCTAATGAATGTGCCTTTCTTGTGGAGCTCCAGGCTCGCAGGGAGAGAAGGGTTAAAGGAAATGTGCCCTCTCCTCTGAACAGGGCCCTTGCAGGAAAGGCAGCGATCAGAGCAGAGATAGCTGTGCCTTGATCAAAGCTCCCCCTCACTTCTGGCAGACCAGGCAGTGGAAAGCAGAGCTGTCTCCTTCCTGAAATGATGCATCTGGGCCAGCAGCAGGGAGAAGGCAGAGGGGTGGACTCCTCCTCATTCAGCATCTTCTCCAGGCCAAGCTGGGGCTGCTTTGAAAGGAATGCTGCAGCAGCCTTTTTCATCCACTGGACAAGTTGAGGGATGAGGAACACCCTGCCCTTGCATAGGAGAGATGCAGGCCCATTTCAGAGCAAGGGAGCAGGAACAGAGAAACAATTTTGGCTGGTGCCTGTTCTGTGTTGGTGATATAAGGCCTCAGGTGGGAGGAAGTAAATTGCTCTAGAAATGAGGGCCTGGGTCAGACAACGGCCAGCCAACCTTCTCCTGGGTATTTGTCCTGGCTGTTTAGATACCGGGAGTGGCCTCCTTGCCTCTGGCAGCCCTGACTTGGCACCAAGGGTTCCCTTCTCGTGATGCAGGTGACACTAAGTCACCTGTACTGCTGTGCAATATGGCATTTCTCTGCCCATCTCCACAGTCTCAAGGTTGTGGTTACCCAGCTCCACATCTTTTTCTCTTTGCCATGGATCCCTTCCTAGGGCAGATTACTGAAGAGTGAGCCTGTTTGGGCTACCCTGATATACCTCTTTGTGGAGGGCTCTTCCCAGCTTCTCTTTCTGCACATATCTACACATATGAGAGCTGGAAATGGTTTAGCTGAGAAAACAAGAGACAGCTCTGCTACCTCCCACCTTATGCACCACTGAACTGGGAAAAAAAGTCTGCTTAGAGTCTGCCACCCCATTTTGCATGGCTCAGTGCAGAGAAAAACAGGAGCAAAAAGCAGGGGGTAAACCCTGGACTAAGGTAGGGTTTGAAGGACAGAGACCCTAGGGAAGGAGGCATTGCTGGTGCAGCAGCTGTGTAAAATGTTACATGTGAATAAGGAATACAGAAAGGGCACGGGAACTCAGCAGAATGAGGAGCCTTATTCCAGGGTGTTTGTGCTCAGGCAGTCCCCATGTGACTGGGAGTGCCTGTCCCTGTGACTGCTCCAGCACTGTCCCCCACAGGAAATGTGCTTTGCTTTTCAGGCTTAAGCAGCTTCTGAGGTCACACGGGGTGGCTGCCTCCAGGGACTGCTGTCCCTGTGGCTGGAGCACATGCCAAGCTCAGATGGCCACTGACTCATTTTCCACCCCTGGTCAGGGTGTCCTCACTGAGCTCACTGAGGAGCCTGTGCCTGCCATGGCCAAAGCCTCCTCAATCTCTGAGAGTGACCAGAGGGATGAATCAGCAGAGGATGGTGCCAGAGAATGAGCAGTGACAGGAGAAGGGCAGCACACAGGTGCTCCTGCATCTGTACCATGGTTACCTGGGCAAGACCATTTATGTTAGTTGGACATGAACACCATCATCTCATCACTCTGGGGCTGGGGTTTCTCCTCAGGAGAGCTGCTGGTGAGGGATAATGGAAGCAGTGTCCTGAAGGATGAATCACATCACACAGAATTCATCCACGAGCTACCTAAGAAATCTGGAAGGAGCTATTGCTTGCTGAGGCCATATGAAGAAAGCAAAACCATTGCAAGCAGGAGAAACTGGAGCAAGGCTTGTAATGGAAACCCAGCTAAAACACTCAGGCCAGTATATCCTACTGCTCAGCCTGTGTCTATGAGGCCAGAGCCTGGGACCAGGAAAAGTCCCAAGAAGAAGTAAATTAGAGAGAAGTTTACCCTGGGACCTTGCTGTGCTTTACCTCTCATTTCAGGTTCCTGACCTCCAGGCAGGGCTGGTCAGTGGCAGACAGATTGTCACATGAACATCCCTTCTCTAAGTAAGCAGAGGGGAGCTTCTGCTGTCCCCTGTCCCTCCAGGGAGACCTTTGCCACCTGTGGGGAACCTGCTCAGCCTAACATACCTGTGTAGTCTCCAGAGACACGGGATGAACATCCCCCAGCAGCACCTCTCTGCTGCAAATTCTTTGCTCCTTGCAAATGGACCCCTCCAGCCCAGTCTCCATATGCTGGCAGCTGGGGAAGTGCAGATGCAGCTCCCGTCTTATTTCATGTCCCAACTGGTACAGCAGCAGCTGAGTGCAGGGAGCTGTGCTAGCCCAGAGCTCAGGCAGCAGGAATGCATTCTCCCTGCTAGCAGGTGAGGGATGCTGTGCCCAGCATCCCTGTAGTGGAAGGGAATACCAGGGAGCTCTGCAAGCAGTACCCCAGGGGAGCTGGAAACCTAGGGGGATGCGGACAGGGCGGCCTCATGTCTGCTTCACCTTCCCAAGTCTGTCAACCCAGGAGCCAAGAGTGGACGAGGCCCAGCAGTTCATCTGGCAGAACCCCTCTGCTGAGAACCACAGGAGAAGCCCAAATGAGCAAAGAGTAGATGAATAGCCTGTGAGTCAGTATTCCTGCTGTCCCTGCTTGGCCAGAGCCCAGGGCGTGGGAGGGAGAGATGCAGAAGGGTTGGGGTGTAGAGTCTGTCTGGCTTTCATGCTTACTGACTTACTTGTAGTCTGCAGTTTTATTTTTCCCTGCAGAACTCAGATCAGTGTTCAGGTAAATCTTGTGTCAGACACAGAATCATTCAGATGTCTAAGAGGGCTGGACAATGTCCATGTCCTGGCCATTGTCTACCCCTTCTCCCAGGGGCAGGAGCTCCTCCAAGGATGCTTGGGGCAGGCAGACCGGTCTCTAGACCTGCCAAGTGAATGTCAGCTGTCCTGGGTAAGTCCAGGACACTCTCCTGAGTGCCCAGGGTTCTGTGTGCCAGGGTTCATGGCTTGCCCCTGTCACCTCTGGTACTGTGTGGGAATAGCCCCACCCAAACCAGGCTCCCTGCCAACATGGAGTGGGCTAAGAAGAGCTGAGTTTAAGCACTAGTTGCATCCCTGACCTGGAGCTGAGATGACAGAAGTCTCATAGCTCTGCTGAAGGCACAGAAGGATGCCCTAAGGGATAAGAGCTGCTGGCCACCAGGCAGAACATGTGAGGGGAAATGAGCCTCATCTTAGGTATATGGCTCTTCCAGGCAGACTTCCTGTGATACTCCTCATTGCAAGTCTTACCACTCTGGGGACCCCTGATTCCACTCAGCCCCTATGGGGCCCCAAAGCTGTCTTTAGGTAGGACCAAACCCTGAGCTACCTGCCAAGGCTTAGAGATGCCTCATGGGCCATTGTGTCTGTAGAGAGAAAAGCCAGGAGAGAACTAAATGCTCAGAGAGAACAAATGAAAAGAGAAAAGGGTTTAAAATGCAGGAACAGGGACCAGAAAGGTGTCCCAGAAAGCAGACCATTCCCACCAGGCTCATCATTCCCAGAGTTGGTGTATGCTGCCCTGTACAGGATGTATGCTCTCTCCAGGGCTATCCAGGGATGAGGCAGCAAGGAAAAGCCCACAGTCTCTGTGACTTCCCATCACCCTGTCCAGCCACTGTGGGATACTGGGATTGGTTGACCTCCAGTCAAACCCAATTCCATCTCATTTCAATTTTCATGAGGTAATTTCCGTGTTAAAAGTTCCCCTGCAACTACATTGCTTTCAGAAAATGTTTGGCCTGGGTGCTGCTGGCCTGCAAGTTCCTGGTGAGACCAAAGGGAAATATGTCTGCAAAGCCTGAGGAATATTTATCAAGCTGATTTTGAGTTTAGTTCATTAGCAATTACCTTGATTTGTCTTCCCCTGTTCTTGCCAATTTACCAGGGCAACGTCTTGGAAACTCGCCTCATTTGGAGAGAACAGGATGTAATTAGCCAGATAATCTGCTGATTCCCCTGTCAACCTCTCTGTGCCCGGTCCCAACACATGCAGTGGCTGTGCAGGCTGGATCAGACCTGATTTCTGGTGCTGTTTATGCACTTGGTGCAACATAGGCAGGAACTAAGATGCTGTCCTTCCCTCAGGCAATGACAAATCCACCTCTCGGATCACTCCTCAGGCTGTAACCCCTGGGCTGAAACCATCTGGAAGCTTTTGTTCTGAGGTTAGTTCCTTTGCCAGGGCAACAGAATTCCCAAGGGTATGCAGATACCTATTTCTGAAAACGATGGGGATGATTTATTTCCCATGGGCAGCTCATTTCTTGCTGTGTCCATCCTTGCTGCTTTTTTCCAGACCACTAGCTAAGGTCAAGCGGCTCAGCCACAAGTTGCAACACAGCAAGGGCTCAGTCACAAGTCACTGGGCACAGATGGCACCACGTAAGTGACGTCTGAGCATTTTAACTGCTCAGGGAAATTTCAGGGAATACCCAATGCTGCAGAGTCCTTCAGGAGACAGAGGAGACTTTGTTTTCTACATCAGTCCTGGACCTGCAATTCAATAGGTTGGGAGGAATACTGCATGTTGCCTATTACAGCTTTGTTCCCTTTAGTAAAGACCCCCAGCAACGCCATGGGGGCTGTACAGCACTGCCCATGATATTGGGACAGTGCTGTAGGTCTGTGATTAAGTGGTGCCTCCCTTCATTTCCCTCCCTCAGGATGGAAAGGCCATACTGTGTGCCTTGGGCTGATAAGTGTGTGCCACCTTTTGCTCTTGGGAGAGGCCCTGCCACAGAGGCGAGGGTACAAATGCCCGGTGTTTCTCTCAGATCGCAACTGAATTTGAGACTTTGAGTCTTTGGCTTGTCACTCAGCAGCAGATGACAGCAGTGAGGTGTCAGAGCAGGGTGTCACAGTGGGTCAGTTTGTGGGGACTGATGGCAGCAAGAGAGGCTGGTGAGGTGTCAGAGCAGGGGCTGTGAATGCCTGTCCCACGTGGAGACAGGCAAAAGTGTGACAGCGGGGCAAGGCAGCAAGCAGCAGGTCCTGCAACAGCCAGCCCTGGAAAAGGCTCTCCTGCTGCCAGGCTCAGGACTCTCCACAGCCCTTCTGCTGCCATCCTGTTAGGAGCTCCCTAGGGAGGTCTTTCAGCCTGTTCTCCTGGTTTTGAAGGCAGGGTTATCATACAGCTTTTCCTTGGTGACAAACGAGCAGGCGGCGGTGCTGTGTGAACTGTGCCAGGTAAGTCCTGCAGCCCTGGGACCGGCGGCAGGGAAAGGCAGCAGCTGAGGGTTTCTCTGCTGAGAGCTGGTCTCAGGACCAGGATAGTACTGAAGCACAATCAGAGCTGTGCGAGGACGGAGCCTGGGCTGAGGCAGGAATGGCTTGAGGGGATCGGAATCCGTGGAACTGACAAGGGGACAGCCAGACCCCAGCACTGCAGCATCTCAGCTGCTTCACCAAGCTGAGGGGAAGAAAAATGCCAACCCCACCCTCAGAAACCACATCGTCCTTCCTCCCATCCACTCTGGATGGGTCTCTGAGCGGGCTCCGAGGGTCCCTCAGGGGCTGTCGGTTTTGGGGACAGCCTTTTGATGGCAGGTGTGAGCTGTGCACTGACGGGCTGCTTCACATCCAGGCTGTCCTTTGCAGAAGGAGCGTCTAGACATTCGGAAACGCAGCACGAACACGTCGCTGCTAGGAAGCGCATCAGAAAACATCACTGCTCGCAAACCCGGACACCACCAGGGTCACATCTAAGCACTGCACACACCCCGAGGCCACCTGGGGATGTCTGTGGGGACATTCAGGCCTTCCCCAGGCGGGGTCCCGGCCGTGCCCGGCCATGGCAGGGAGCTGCGCAGCTCTACCTTCGCTCCCTCCTCGGGGGATGGCGATGAAACGCCTTTTCCCGCTCCTGAGGCGCCACGGCGGTGATGCCGGGAGGCGGGAGGTGACGGGGAGGCAGCGGGCGGCGCTCGCCCCGCCGCCGCCGGGACGCGCCGCCCCGCGCTGTTGTGTCCCCGCCGGGCGCCCGTTGCCGCTCCCGTCGCGAGCGGAAGCGGAAGCGGCGGCGGCCGCGTGCGGCGATGGCGGCCCGCGGTACCGCGCGGCGCGGGCCGGGCGGGGGCTCCGCCCGCGGCCCCGACCCACAGGAGGAGCCGCCGCCGCCGCTCCAGGCCGTGCTGGTCGCCGACAGTTTCAACCGCCGCTTTTTCCCCATCTCCAAGGACCGGCCGCGGGTGAGAAATCCCCTCTGGGTGCTGCTGCCTGCGCCGCGCCGGTGCCTCCGGGGACGCCTGTCCCGGTGTGCACCGTCCCCGGGAGGCCGGGGTGGGCAAGGATCTGGAGACATGCCGGGCTGGGTCCGGAGGGGGCGAGGGTCCCCGGGCCCCCGGGTTGGGGCAGCTCCTCCGCGGCTTCTGCCGCCCTCCTGCGCTCCGACAGTTCTGGCCCGTGGGAGTTCCTGTCCCCGCTGGAGCGGCAGCGAGGTTCTAATTGCTGTGCTGGTGCTGCCATATGGCGTGGCGAGCTGTGCTCTTGGCTCCTCGTCTGTGGCTGGTGCAGGACTGGCAGCGGGTTTGGACAGGCTTGTTTCTGATAAAGGAAAGAAACAAAATCTTGGCCCTTGCCAGCTGTAATGCGTGAAAGAATACGACCAGAAAGATGGATGGGAGTAGTACTTTAATTATCCAGCTCAAAAGGCTGAGTGTTAAAGGAGCATAAAAAGCTTCTGGAGACTTTAGATCCGACCAATTATCTTACCTCGTTTAGTGGTGCTTGTAATTATACACGCGAGCTCAGGCCTGAAATGAAACAGCACCAAAAATGAATTAAGGAATGGTATGCCATCACTCAGGCGTGACTCAGTAACTCAGTTTAAAATTGTGAGTTGAATCTCAAGTCAAGAGAGTACTTCACTTTAGGTTGGTTTTTTTCCCCCCTTGTTTAATTCTGGACACTCATATTCCTGTGGCTTCATCATTCATGTCTGACAGGTTTTTCTTGAAGCAGTTAAAGCCTGAGTCAGGGAATCAGCACTTTTTTTTGTCTTTTTTTTTCAGTCTCTGTCATTTATCTGAGTCTTCTTTAACAATTTTCAGTGATAACTTCACTTTTTTCTGCCTTTCTTTCTGAACTAAGGATGTGCCCCTAGAAGATCACAAACTAGCTCTTACTGTTTACATCAACTCTGAAAGATTTTTATAAAACCTGGTGGAGCAGTTACTTGTGTTATGTTTTCGGTATTATTGATGACATTATATCCCCAAGTTGGAAGTGGCTGTTGCTGATGTTTGGGTACTGAGTGTTTGTTCAGCTATCTGTATGTATTTTTGGTTTTGTGGTTTTTTCAGGCTCTTTTACCTATGGCAAATGTGGCCATGATTGACTATACCTTGGAGTTCCTAACAGCAACTGGGGTGGAAGAAACCTTTGTTTTCTGCTGTTGGAAGTCAGCTGAGATAAAAGAGCATTTGCAGTAAGAATCTCTTCTTCTTTTTAATTTTATCATAGAAAGTATTCGTCTGCTCTATAAGAAGCCTCAAAGGCCTCACTGATTCTTTTGAAAACTGTAAGAGACACCCTTTCAGCAGTGGTCTCCTAGCATATCCCAGAAAGGACCGTTCCTGCTGTGCAGGAGGATGTTTGTGCAGTGTATTCAAAGGGTTCAGTGTTGTGGGACTGCTCCTCAGTTCACCTCCTGAGTATGCCTGAGCCTGGCAATCCTCACTGTCACAGGATTCTCCTTGCATCCCCTGCAGGTGTGGCATGTGCTGTGTCCTAGTGTGTCTGTAGGAACAACCTCTTTATGCCTTCCTGATGGTTTTTTTCCTTCCAGAAAATCCAAGTGGTGCCGGCACACGTCTCCCAACACGGTGCGCTTTGTCACCTCGGACCTGTACCGCTCCCTCGGCGATGTGCTGCGAGACGTGGATGCCAAGTCCCTTGTTCGCTCCGATTTCATCCTGGTCACTGGCGATGTGGTGTCCAACTTCAATATATCCAAAGCCCTGGAAGAGCACAAGTAGGTGCTGGAAGAGTGAATGTTTGCCTGGTGTGCCGAGACTGTGGTCTCTAGCGCTCTGAGGAGTGTTCTCATAGTTCTGCCCTCCTTTTTCAGGTTGCGTCGTAAGATGGAAAAGAATGTGTCTGTGATGACGATGATATTCAAGGAGTCCTCGCCGGGCCACCATGCCAGGTGCAAGGAGGATGACATTGTTATTGCTATGGACAGTGCCACAAACCGTGTCCTTCACTACCAGAGAACACAGGGCCTGAAACGATTCCGCTTTCCTATGGTGCGTCTGGAACCTGGCAGGTGGAGAAGGGCTGTGGTATTGAAGCAATCCACCCAAGGAGATCCTCCTTGAATGAGGGCTGGGGAACTATCCTAGCTGCTCCTCTTGGGGAGCAGATGATAGGAAGTAACTTGGGATAAACTGGCTATTTTCCCGTTAATCTTTATTTGAGTCTTGGTGAAATCATGTGGGGACACGCATGTTTGTGACGCATTCCAGTTTGATCATGAGGCAGATGTATTTCTTAGAGTTCAGATTTTGCCCTTTATTTCCTTTCCATGATGTAAAACAAGGAAAGGAAATTATTTGTACTATTGCAGGGGCTCCCAAATTAGCATGCATATACTGGTGCCACACACAGACCATTTTTAGGAAATCATTTAGGTTGGACAAGACCTCTGAGATCAAAGAGTCCAACCTTTGATCACTACCTTATCAACTAGACCATGGCACGTCCAGTAATTTCTTGGCCACCTCCAGGGTTGGGACACCAGCACCTCTCTGGGCAGTCCATTCCAGTGTTTAACAACCCTTTCCTTTTTGAAGTGTTTTTGAGCCTGACCTGGGGTGGAATTACAGAGGTGCAAGGAGTGGTAACTCCCATTACCTGTTTGTTCACCTAATAATATAGTAAATGCTCTGTAAATGTCTGTGGAGGCACTTTCTCCGTGAGATAGATGGACCAGTTTCTTTCTTCAACTCAGAACTAAGGCTGTGATTGTTTAATCACATCATCCCCAAATCAGTAATCAGGAGGTTATTTCATGTCTTTAAATGGAAGTACAAGTCACCATAGGAAATCAAAAAGAAAAACCCAAAAGAAACAAAACCCAACAATACAAAACTGGCCCACAGCTGTAAAAATTGTATTTGGATTTATCAGTGGTTTCTTTAGTACAATTGTAGCTTCCAGAGACTGAGGTGAGGAACCTTCTGGAAGAAAAGTGATTGTTGAAAGTACAAGCTGTTTCTGGGAGACCTGCACTTTGTAAGGGCAGGGGCAGTCTCTGCTGGCTGACACTCGTCTCTTTGTGTGACTACTCTGTGCCTGCTAAGATTGGGTCTCATGTAGATTGTAGATTTCTCTCATCCTCAGAACTTCAGCTAGTTTAGTAATTCAGTCAATACTGCCCCTGGCTTATAGAAGGTTCAACACTGCGTGAGGCACTCAGGTCATCTGAAATTTTTCCTCTTTCAGAGTCTGTTCCAGAGCTCTATTGAGAATGTTGAGGTGCGCCATGACTTGCTGGATTGTCATATCAGCATCTGCTCTCCACAGGTGAGCCCTGCCCTTCCAAGTGTCCAAAATTCAGTCTGTACTGCTCCCATGGTACTGCTGGAGTGCAGGGTGTGTGTTGCCCGAGTTGCAGGTTTGGAAAACAGAACAGGCTGAGCTGAGGGCCTGGGTGATCATGTGGTGCAGCTGTGTGGAACACACTGGGACTCTCAGCCTGTTTCTGGCATCCACCGCTCAAGCCCAGGCAGAACTACATGGTGGATGCATCCAGAGACTGGCTGATTTGGCACAGAATGAAAGTATTTCAGAAAAAAAGTGATTTCTCTTTGGGTATAATAACATCTGTGGAGCAGAGGTGGTGGCTGTGCTGTGGAGAAGTGTCAGTACTTGTAAGCTGGTACCATGTTAGGGTAACATTGGGGTTATTCCAGCTAAGACTCGCTAACATATCTTTGAGATCTGATAAAGTTTGTCTGCAGCCTTCCTGGCTTCACCTGGGGGTGAAACTACAAAGTAAGGCTGGGCAAATTGCTTGAAAATGCTAAAGCAATGTCTTGCCCTTTTTGGAAACCAGAATCTGTTCATGGATGCTGGAGGAGTAGGAGGAGGAGGAGATGGGAGGGTCAATACTCCTAGCAGGAGTCAGAGCTTTATTCAAGGCAAGACCATCACTTGCCCATATTGTATAACTTGACTGTTATTTCCATGTACTTTATTCCTGGCAGGTGGCTGAACTGTTCACAGACAATTTTGACTACCAGACAAGGGATGACTTTGTGCGTGGTCTGTTGGTGAATGAGGAGGTAAGGGGCGGGTTGTTTCAAGGGAGATCCTGTTACCTTGCCTCACAGAACCTTCTGACATGCTCCTGCCTGTTTCCCAGGTCCTGGGGAACCAAATCCATATGCATGTAACAACAGAAGAGTATGGTGCTCATATATGCAACCTGCTGATGTACGAAGCTGTGTGCTCTGACATCATCCGGCGCTGGGTTTATCCTCTCACTCCAGAGATGAACTTCACGATGACAAGAACCAGAGTTACACCCACTCTAAACACAACATTTACCGAGGGGTGGACGTGAGCCTTGGCCACGGCAGCGTGCTGGAAGAGAACGTGCTCATCGGGCAGGGGACGGTCATTGGCAGCAATTGCTCCATCACCAACAGCGTTATTGGGCAGAACTGTAGGATAGGTGAGTGCAGGAGTGGGGGATGTGCCAGCTGTGCCAGGCCATGGCATGCATTTGTTGGAATTCAGTTTTTAAAGTGCGTTTGGTACTGAGAGAGGATGATAGATGGGTACTGATTGATTGCTAGTGGGGAGAAAGGAGAAAAGCTTGGCTTTCCAGCAGAGGAAAGAGATTAAAGTTTTCAGAGTACAATAATGAAGCTGGAAAGTACTTCATGCAAATGACTTGTTTCAGCAGCAGAGAATGCATGAACTTAACTGAGCTAGCATCCTGCAAATGAGAAACATCTGTCCCCATTTTCATGAGCTGTGTCCTAGGAGCTCACTCCTAACCTTGCTTCCTCCTAGCTCACTCCTTCGTAGCCTTGGCTGGATTTTCTGTTTTTCTTGTGATTTGGCTGTATTTGTCCAAAACTGAGATGTCAGTTGTTACTCTCAAGTCTCTGTAGAGACCAAATTTGTGTTTCAGCTTTGGGTAAGAAGTGGATGTAGGCCTCTGAGGCAAATTTTCCCCTGTTGTCTAACATCCATCATGCATCAAGGGCGTTGGGTGTCAGTAAAGATGCTTCCTAGTGAGCTCAGCAGTGTCAGAGAGCACCAGAGAGCCTTCCTTAATATATTTGTACTTGGTGGTGTGTAACAGGTGATAAAGTCACTTTGGATGGAGCTGTTCTGTGGGATCGAGTGCACATAGCAGATAATGTGGAGGTCCACCATTCTGTTATCTGTGATGAGGCTGAAGTGAAGGAGAAAGTAAAGCTAAAGCCCCGCTGCGTCCTCTCCTCTCAGGTAAGCTGATGTATGTCTGTTCTGCTTTCCGCCTCTCTTGGCAGGTTACTCATCTTACACTGTACTATTCCAGGGCTGCCCCAAGCCTTTTTGCAGGGATGGAAACTGTGCTACTGCTCCCACCCTTTTCTTCCCTTTGCTTGGCTGGGGCAGTATAGTATGGAATGTAGCAGTGCTGGTGCTTTCAGTTATACCTGTTAGTGGCAGCTTGTCTGGAGCTGCTGGTGGAGGTACAAGGGGGCAGTCAGAGTGTTTCTCATTAAGATATGTTTCACATTTTCAGGTAGTAGTAGGTCCTGGCATCACTCTCTCTGAGGGCACAGTGATCTCTCTGCACCCCCCAGATGAGGAGGAAGAAGATGATGACCAGTTCAGTGATGATTCGGGTGTGAACAAGGAGAGCAAAGTGAAGCTGAAAGGTATGGGAGTCTCTGCCTCCATGCACTAAAGCTATGCAGAAGGTTTTGTTCTCCGTGATCTTTAGGGGATGCCCATTGCAGACACTGCAGTGCCAGGGTAGAGCTTAGTGCTGCATTCAACCTGGAACCTGTGTTTCCATCAGGGCAAACAAGGATACTCAGCTGTGTCCAAGGGTTTTGTCCTTGTGAAGTACTGTTGCTACAGTGTGGGTTTGTCAAGGGATCTAAACATGGTCTGCCAAATGTTGCTGCTGTAAGAAGGAGTAAGTAAGTCACTTGTCAAGGCATGTGAGAAAATCAAAGCTGAAATCCATATGCATCTGCAGGAATCCCAGCTCCCTCTTGATGAAGGCTATTTAGGGGCAGTAATATGCAGGTTATTCCTGTCTATTTCAAGTTTGTCTGTAAGCAGATCGGCTACATCCACACTCTGATTGCTGATTCTTTTTCAGGTTACAATAAAAAGGACGTAGGCTCAGAGGGCAGAGGCTATCTCTGGAAAGCAGATGACAAGAATGAAGAGGATGAAGAAGAGCAGAGACAAAGCCTGTGGGGTGAGGAAAAGTTTAGTGTGTCACCTGGGGGTGAACAGACAGGCATGTGTCAGCCAAGTGGGATGCTGATAATTGTGTCTAGAGCAAGGCCTGGGCTTTGTGAAGCAGCCTGGCTCCAGATAACAGCTATGTGTGGATGGGAGGTGAGAGGTGAAAGCGGCTCATGGACCAGATTCTCGCTGTGCTCTGTGGAAGGTGTTTTAGATATTTGCCTTGCACTGACACACAGAGCTAGGAATGCTGCACTATGGGACACCAGGCCCTCCCTCAGATATGAATATGCTTTGGCTATTCCGGGTGCTGCTGGCTTTCTTCCTGCCAGTGGCAGTGTCTGCTGACATTGCTCCATTGTGAGTCAGCAGACTGCACAAAATGCAGTTGCCTCTCTCCCTGTCCTTTGTTGTCTGCCTGCAGACTCCAAAAAAATCCCATTATCCTAGTGCCAGCCATAGTGTTCCCTCTGCAGCAAATATTATCTTCTGGACCTGTAAATAGAAGCTTCCCTTCAAGGACAGATAGTTGCTGACTTGGTTGGGAAGTCCTTGGGACACCTGGTTCCTCATGGCATATGATAGTTGCAGCTTTTGAGTGCAGCTGAATGCTCTGATTGCTGCATTTTCTCCTTCCTCAGGCCCAGCTATGCACTCAGAGGAAGAGAGTGAATCTGATAGTGACCTAAGCATGGGCTCTGAGGAGCCAGACAGTCGGGCAGCTTCCCCTCAGCTGGATGACATCAAAGGTGAGATGGGCTCTGAAGAAGTACAGTGACCTGTAGATAATGCAGTGTGTGAGGTTTGTGCTGCTTCCTCTGGGTGTATTGGAGAATTTGTGCACCTCTATGATATGTTGTTTCCTGATCTCACATCCTGCATTTTCTACAGAGTTCTTTAATATTCCCTGTATTACTTCTGAGTTACCAAGGCAGTCAAAAATGAGAGACTAGACAAAGAGCCTACTTCTCATTCCTCATCACTGGATCTTCATGAAAGAGATCTCCCTGAGTTGTCTCTTTAAATGGCAGTGTCATTGCCTGATTTTAGAGACTATGGCCAGCAGAGTTTATAATTCTGGAGAAGTAAAAGTCCTCGTAGGAGCTGCCTCTTTTGGCAGAGATGTTTTGGGTTTCTGTTTTGTTGTGTTAAGCTTACCTGGATTTGAAAGAGGTTCAGGCCAAATTGGAAAAACCCAAAAACTTTCTCATGTTGGAATATCACCCCAAAGGAAATTAAACCAATAAATTTTAGATTTGAATTAATACTTTCAATTATGGGAAGATAAGGTTTGTTTGAACAGGAAAGGCTAGATTATGAAAGTATAATAAAAACTCTGCTATAAAAGGCTACAGAGGTAAATAGCTTCGTACTGGTTTCTGTGGATGGATCAATGATAATTGTTAGGTGATTTCCTTTGTTTGAATTATATCCCACTATTTATAATTGCTGTGGGTTTGTGTCAGCTTACAGAGAACAAATAGACATCTGTGTTAGAATGCTTTTTTTGTGATGGGCTTCATTCCTTCAGTAATGAGCAGTTTGAAGAATCTGTGCTTTTCCCTCAGGTCTAATTGCCTGTCCTTGCTTTCATTAGTTTTCCAGAATGAGGTTCTGGGTACGTTACAAAGGGGTGAAGAAGAAAACATTTCCTGTGACAACCTGGTCCTGGAAATCAACTCCCTCAAGTGAGTTGGGGATGTCCTTAGGGATCCTTGGGGTGTCCTTAGGGATCCTGTCCCTTACGCTGAACAGTTGGGATTGCCAGCAGACGTGTTAAAAGAAGAGGAGAAACCACATGAATGCCCATTGTTAGACATTTTATCAGTATGGAGCATGAGAAATGTAGCTTAGGCATCATGACTGAATGACAGCAGGAGTTGATGGAGAGAACCAGCTGCATCTCTAGCATCCTTGGTGGTTAGGCTTTTCCTGCCCCATCTCTGTAACAAGATATTGAATTGCTGCTAAATAACTGTGGACTGAAGAGAACAAGCCAGTTCTTGGCACGACTGCCTGGAAGTTCATGCAGGGTCTGCTGCTCTGGGCATTGCAGCATTCAGCCAGCTGCCTGCAGCTGGGGCTGTGCTGTGTGGCTTAGCCACAGTATTTTTGCAGCAGCAAGTCTAAAACACATAATCAGAGTGCCTTTTATCTAGTGTTTCTCAAATACAAACCTGTTTGCCTTCTTTTGTGCAAGAACATTCCTACAACACTCTGGTAAATGTGAGGTTGCTGTCCCTGCAGCAGTTTGTTCCAATTGCGATAACAGATTTTCAGGTCTTACTGCCTTATGCAGGGCCTGATGCAATGCAAAGTGATTTTTTTGTCTGAATATTTGAACAAAAAAATAAAAAAATGAAAAATAGGTTTAGAAGATGAAAATCAGATTTTCTGTTCTATCTCTGTGAATAGCCACAGTCTGCAGAGATGAGACCGTGTGAAATGTTGAGTGTTTTTTGCCTTTTTCATTTTAGGTATGCATATAACATTGGCCTGAAGGAGATGATGCAGGTGCTCAGTAAAGTGATCCTGGAGTTCCCACTGCAGCAGCTGGATGCAAACCTGGACTCACAGAACTATTTCTCAGCATTACTTCCTGTGAGTCCTGCTCCCTCAGACTCTTCTTTGAGCTTGTTTCCTAGTGTGTAAAAGTCTCTCTGTGTGCCCCAGGTAGTTCCTGCCTGAGAAATCTCTTTGGTTAAGCCTGGAGCCACTTGAACTCCTTGAATCTTCTTTGTATTCTGTAGAAGTAAAAATGAACAGAAACGGTTTCTGCTTGACAGAGGTCAACTCAGACTGTAGGTGTGGGAGCTCTGCTTCAGTACCAGTGGTTGTTTCTGTTGCCTGTGTGAGACAGTAGAAGTGCATCATTTGTAAAGAGAAAAGAAAAGGTCTGTTAGAGATTTCTTTACAGGCCTGCATTCCAGCAACCCGCTTCCAATCTGTCTCAAGTCCTGTCCCTGGGGCAGTGGGGAGCACTCCTCTCCCAATGGGATCCTTTCCAAGATCTTACTTGTCTGCATAATATAATTGGTGCCAATTTTTTTCCAGCTAAATGCAAAGGCATTTGTTGTCTTTGTGCAAAGATAAAGTTCTGCTTTGTCTCTAGGGAGATGGGTTGTATAGTTGGGTGTACCAAATGCAATTTCCTGCCTTATGGCAGACAGAATAGGATAGGATCTGTTTTAAAAAGCAGGCAGTCTTCTCTTAATGGTTTTGTTCACCCAAGCTAAAGTCATTGTAGTATTTTTGCCTCCTTGATAGAGTCCATTTATGTATTTTCTTTGCAAACTACAGATTCTGAAGATGCTTTTTCAGAATGAATAAGTGTGACACATGTTTGGGACAGATTACATCAATTTCCTTTAGGACCATTTTTTTTTTTTTTTTAGGAGATTGAGAGGAACACTAGACTTCCTCATAATCCTTTCTCTGAGGAAGTAGTGTTTTCAATTGATGGGAAAGAGTGGAAAACTAATATTCCGTTGTGTAGGTGTAAGCATGCTACTTAATTCACCTCTTGGACATGTGGAGATGCCTTCTGCAGAAAACATCCTTGTAAACTGATCTGTTCTTCAGATGGCTTAGTGAGATTTTGCTGCTCACTTTGTTTCAATTCTGCTTGCTTTTGTTCATTTTTCCAGACTGTTTTCTTGAATAGCATGTCCTGTCCTAGAAAAAGAGAAATGAAGGAGGGGGACCAAAGAAAATGTTGGAGCAGGTGTTAGATTCTAGGTGGAAAGCAGTACATCTAGACAACAGCTTGTGTGGAATTGGTAGCTACATAGGATGTTTTTTTCCCAGCTGGGATATGGCATCTTTTGATCTCCCAGATTAGGGTCCTACTCTAGCATGAGTGGTTAAGGAGAATTTCACTGCAGCACCCAGTCAGAAGATGTTCTTGTCTGGGATGAAGTATATAAATGCATAAAGTTTTGTGTAATCGCCCCAAACCCTAGAAGCTAAAGACAGTGGTAGTACATGAAGAGTTTCTCTGGGTAACTTTGATATAAACAATGTATTTTTTAATCAATGGCAAGCTAATGCTCATGTTTAGCAGCAGAGAGAGCAAGTCAGCTCACCTTTAGTGAGAAGTAGTAATAATCAAAATGTAATGTTTAGAGTGGCCATCTGTTATGTCATGGGCAGGTGGCATTTGTCTAGGCAGGAAATTGTGTTCATTTATAATGTACAAATAACCCTTAGATTTATCAAAGAAAGTCAGATATCAAACCAATTGACCATCATGGCAGCCAGTTTCTCCAGATTCTCCCTTGTAGAAAACAACCAGGAAGTTTCTTAGAGAATCCTTCTCTGGGACAGTTTGTGCCTCGGTTGGTGCCTTCACTGTGTTCAGGATTGCTGTGCTGACTTTCTGCACTGCATTCAGCAGGAGCACAGTGTCCAGGTGAGGTACAGGTGTGCTCACTTGCACATACGATGTTTGTCACTGTTACAATAACCCAATATTTGGAATGAGATAAACCTCTAATAGATGTAGTGAACCAGCCTTCAAAGGCCTATTAAACACACATCACTGGTCTTCTGAGGCAGCAGCTTTGAGTATTTACTAGCACAGCTCAGAAATGACCAGTTCTTCAGGCAGAAATTGTACAGCATCTGGAACAGTGGCTTCTCTGCAGCTTGTGATTCCCTGGTTAGTAAAAAGTACACTCCCTTAATTTACTAATTCTTATTTGCACTCTGCAAATCCCAAGCACAGGCTTGATATCGTTAGCATGTAATGAAAGCAGTTGCTGCTGAAGTTTGCAGCTAAAACTGCCTCAGGCAATATCAGTTTTGGGCTGAGAGCTGCTCATGATGGAGTAGTTATTTTATTACAGAAAAGTGTTATTTTGAGTGTGATGGGCCTACCTGCATTCTGAGAGCGATGGGTATCAGAAGCCCACTCAAGCTTACAGACCTGTTTTATGTTTCTCACTCTTTGTAGCTCAACTCTGACCAAGAGATGCTGAAATAAGATGGGTTGCTTATGTAAAACCTATGGAAGAGCAGTCCCAGGAAGCTCAGGAGAGGAAATTGTGGGAATGCCATAGTTGTGATGTATGGTTTGACTTGAAACCACAGTATGTGGTCTGAATTGCTGGCCCCTGAGCATGAAGGTCTAAAGTGTTGCAGCAATTTTAGGAAACAAGCATCTGGTAAAGGATATGCCCATGGGTAATTTTTTCAGATGAAACATGGAGGCTTGAGAAAGAGAGGTATCCAGTTTGATGTATATCAGGCGACTCATTCAGCTCTTGTACAAACTGTAAAGAAGAGATGGTGCAGAAATAGACTTTTCCCAGAACTATAGACCTTTACCAGAACTGGCATTCTGTAATGGTGTGCATGTGAACATACCGTGGGATTGCTTATTTGGGGACCAAATGGATTTCTGCTGTCACCGAAGCCATTTATGGTGATCAGCACAGATGTTGTTGTGGTCTAACAAGTTGGAATTACAGTTTTGTCTATTTTGTTTTGCACATACCTCCTGATGGTGTTCTGTGGTGGTGGTAGGTGTGAAATGATCTTGGTGTTGAGACTGTCCTTTTGACAAGAGAGCTGGATCACAAACCTCTTTGAAGTTTATTTGAAGAATATCGTTGACCAGATTTGGTGAAAGATGAATCAACCTGTCTGAGAAATATGATTGCCTTCTCCAGACTGTAGATTGTTTTGAGGAGTTACCTATGTAGACTCAAAGCCTGAAAAATCGTGATATTGTCCATAGGGCTCTCTGTCAGGTAACTTTTCAGTGTTTTGTCAAATCCACATTGAAAGCTTCTAATTCTCCAATTTAGATTTTCATGAAACTCCCAAAATAGCCTCTCTGATCAGAGAGGCTTAGAGAATGCTTTTCCTAGGGGCTCTGTGGGGATGAGCCCTACTATCCCCATTAGCACCAGTTACAGTGCAGTGCATGTTCTCAACTTGACATGGTATATTTTTAATTCTTTCCCTTTTCCAGCAGCAGACATACTGAATTGAGTCCTGGGGTTGTGTTTTCTTTATAAATAACCTGCTTTCAGAAACTCAGTAGCTTCTTGTTAGACTTATGCCTGCTTATGATTTAAAGATGTTAAGACAAAGGTATTACAAAGTGTTTCTTAGCCTGGAATGAACTTTCCAGTAGCTTTACTGCAGTTGAGGTGAAGATTCCAAAGAATAATAAGAATGAGGAAATGGTTGTAGAGGGAAGAGTGTTTAGCATTAAGCATTTTGCTAAACACTGAAGTACCTCTTATAAATACTCCACAGAACCCTCAGTTGTTTTATTGTGATACCATAATGTTCAGGATCATTCTGTGCTTTTACTGCTGTTCCTTAAACCAGTAAATGTAGCACGGTACAGATGAGTTTTTTTACTAATCTCCTTCTTTGTTTCTGCTTGAGGCATGCAAATTCCAGCATGGTTGCATAGCAGATGTGTCTGAAGAGGTGATGGAGTGCAGTACTACAGAGGAGATGAGCAGTTTCCTAGCTCAGGCTGCCTTTGGTAGTCCACACCAGCCTATCTCCATAGCCTGGGTTGTAGCTGCACTGTGTGTTCTGGAGCTCTCCCTCTCTCAGGTCTACTGCCTGTTAACAGTTATCCTTGACAGATTAACCCCAAATGCAGGTGACTCAAAACTTCTTGATCACATCCCAGCCCCTGTGAATTGGGCAGTTTCCCTTCAAAGCACACCAGATGTGTTCTGTAAGGGGGCACTGCTGAAGGCACAGCAAACCATTGTATCTGTGCAGGCGTGCCAGGGGTGTAGTGTCAGGATCGACTGCTGTTGAATTACTCCATCTCAAAAGGTGTGGAACTCTGATTTAATTTCCTAGGGTGTTTTTGTAGGATGGTTAGGTCATGATGTGGCAAATAAAGAATTTTGTATCTTATCCAAGTTCTGATATCTTTTAAAATTTTTATGGACAGGAATTTAAATATTATCTCCTATCCCAGATTCAGGTCAGTCTGTGCTGCTTTGCAGAGCTCTCTGCTGCATATTTCCCAGTTATGTACAACAGGGGAAAGAGCTGTGGGGAACTCAGAAATATTGTTTGAAGAGGCAGCACTAAAATCATTAAACTTAAGACTTCAAGAAAAATAAGCCTTGGAGAAGAGAACAACTAATAGTGTAACAACTTCTTGCCCTTCATCCTTCCCACTCATTCCCTGCAGCAGACTTCAGGATCCAAATAAGCCTCTAGGCACTCAGCAAATGTGTGATTTGCACCAGGGGCTGCTCTGACGTGTTCCTGTTTTAGGGGTGGTTGTTTTTTACTGTTCACTTCTCTCAGCTGGTAATTAACCTGGCATTATCTTTTTCTATGTTTCCTTATTCGTCCTTTGCTTTGAAGGAAAATTCCACTGAAATGTCAGCTGCTCTGGGGGGAGGCTGTGAGTAGCATGTAGGTATCTCTCCTTATCAGTCTGCAGTGAAGAGATTTTGTTTGAATACCAGACTCCATTGAACACATTTATTGTGTTGATCTGGTATTCTATCCAGAGTGGCAAACCCAATAAATCTAATAGATATTTTGAAAGCTTAGTAAAACCAGGTTCTGTCCTCACATGTGAGACTCAATAGCATCTGCTTCATGGACAGAGAGGGTCAATACAACTGAAATAGTCAGCTGAATAGTTTCATAAAGTGCTTCTGTGGGTCACTTTTTTGGTGTAACACAGCTGAGACACGGGGCTGAGTGCACCCATCCATCTCAGCTCAGGAGCTCTTCTGTCTTTTCTCCCTGCAGCTGTTGAAGAACTGGACCCCGTTGTTTAAGAACTACATAAAACGAGCATCAGATCACTTGAATGCCTTATGTGCCATTGAGGAATTCTTCTTGGAACATGACAGTCTCTGCACATCAATAGCTAAAGTGAGTATCCACTCCTAAGTCTATTTTTGCTAGATTCACAGAGGAATGCATCCTATTTACATCATCACCTCTGCTTTAGGGGAGAGAATTTTGGAGTCTCCATGGAGAGGGCATGTAGAAAATCTATCTAATAACAATTTGTTAAAAGAAAAAAATAGTTCTGTGTCTGCCTGTGCCTCTGAGGGAGCACAGCTGAGGGTGAGTATTAATTACCAGCCTGCAGCCTGTGGGGAGCTATTATTTTGCAGTTTCCAACATAGATGCCCTTGTTGTGTCATGCTGGAAGAGGCGAGGCTAGAGACTCACTCTAAGAAGAGCTGTGCTTCATTTATCTCTCCATAGTCCCTGGGATCTCACTGCTAAATGTTTTATCCTTCTTTGGTGTACAAAACAGAAAAGCTGGGAATAAAAGTGGAATTTTATTCAGGCTGAGCTAGTTATGAAATTTGGAATAAAGGGAACCTGTCATGTGGCCTGTTATCTGTCTCCCTGTTTCTGAGAATTTTCATATCTTCCTCCTCACCATCCTTCACAAATATTTTGTCCCTGTGTTCTGTCTGCCCTATCACATGGAGAGCATTTGACTTGGATTGCAATACTCCTTTAGCAGCAACTCAGAAAGCCCCTGTCTGTTTTGGAAGAGCTCTCCTAGAGCCTGCTTAACTCTTGATTCCTCAAAAGAGTAATCCTAACTTCTGCTACCAGTGCTTCTGGCTGATGGCAAAGCACTTAGGACTGGAGCCAAACGCCTTCGGTTTGGTGAGCCAAAATGTCCTTGAATTACAGCAATTGTTTGGCATGTGTCCATTGTTCTAGAGGCCTGGGTTTCCCTAGAGGCTGGGAATTGAAGTGACACTTTATATTTGGAGTTGGCAGCTAGCTTTGTTAGTGCTGTGCTGCAGGGAGACGGACTGCGAAGTGCCCGCTCTGCCTGAGCACAAAGGCACCCTGAGAAAGCCGATCGTGTCTCCCCCTCACTCAGGCAGGGGCTTGAGCTGCTGAATGACCAATTGCTTTGACACCTGCCATAAGGCACTGCAACGAGAGAGCTGGCAGGAGGAGGGAGCCTGGGGCAGAGCTGGATAGGTACATGCTCCTCTGCACGTGTCACTGTTGTGTGTGAGCCTGCATCAATTGCTCGTTGGATCTGCTTTGGGGATGGTGTTTGGATTGCTTTAAAAAGAGAACCTATGTCTTGAACTGATGCCCTCTGTGACCCCTTGTTGTCCACTGCTCTCAGTCATACCCAGCACCCTCAGAGCTGAAGATAATGGGGCTTGAACTTTGACTCGTTATGTGTCACAGCATCTGTCAGGAACATAAGGCTTGGTAGGAGAATCATGGTTATTTTTAACAGTAGAAGGAAAATGAAGCAGACTGAATGCCTTCTGGTGAAGACAGAGCTGAGAGACACAGATTACATGCAAACTTTGTACTTGGACGTGAGCTAGTCCCAAAAGAGTTTATAGAGAGCCTGTTGCTCATTTCTAATTGATGCAGGTGTTGATGACATTTTACCAGCTGGAAATTCTGGAAGAAGATGTAATTCTCAATTGGTTCTCTTTGCGGGACACATCTGACAAAGGAAAGCAGCTTCGTAAAAACCAACGGGTGAGTCCCAAAGGTGTTGGGAGAGGCCGGGGTTGGGGGGGAGAGAGACAGACAACAGCTGCTGAAAGAAACTTCAAGTGAAGTTTGGTGTCACTGTCACCTTCTGTGGAGCAGCTGCCATCACATGGTAGGCCAAGAAACACACCAGTGCACTGAACACTAAGCAACAGAAATTTGCTCTCCAGAACAGGCATTTCTTTGCATTCTGCTATAATTATCCTGTTTGGATGAGGAATGGAGGTAGTATGAGGATTGTTTCTAGTGGGCTCTATGTAGCACGAGGCCAGCACTTTCTGGAGTAGCAGCATGGCTTCTCTAAGCTAACACCCATTTGAAATGGGCTTTAGGCCAATGCCCTGTGTGCTGGCCCCATGCAATTTCTTTGAAGCTTTCATTCCTGGCTCAGCAGTCCCTTCACATGTATTTCTAAGCATTTGCTATACTGAGTGGTTTCATTTGGCTTCTGTTGCAAGGAGCATATAAACTTCCCTCCTCCATCAGGCAGAACTTTGCGCTGCAGTTTGGCTGAGCCCTGTTCCTGTCCTCCTCTCTGGATCTGGAAAATAAGTAGAGGAAAAAAAGCCATCTGAAGAACAACTTTGTTCAAGACCTTTGCAAAGTCAGCTACTAGTATAGGTCAGCAGTGCTTTCAGCTGCTTGTTCAAGCCCAGTTAAAATGTAAAATGAGCTGCCTTTTTAATACCAGTTTCTGAGGGATGAGTTTTTTTCCCAGCAGAGTTTTCCTAACATGTCAGCTAAGGTGCAGCTGCCATCTCTTTGCCCTCAAGCTCTGAAAAGCTTTTGTCTTTTTGCTGAGTGTTGGAGGGATTGTCTGACTGGAAGAATCTCCTTTAGGAATTTAATCAGTCTGCATTTGTCTGTGGCATCCCAGTTCTTTTCACCTAATTGTCTGTCTCTCCCTCAATCGGCCTTCATTTCTCTTTCTTCTGGAAACACTTTTTCTTGTGCATGATAGTGATGCTCACTCACAGAGTGTATTTGTTGAGCATTTCCAGCATCTCTTAGGTGTCAGTTGTTACCCAATTACCCATTCTCTCTGCAGCTCCAGAAGTTTATCCAGTGGCTGGAGGAGGCAGAGGAGGAGTCGTCTGACGGCGACCAAGACTGACATGGTGGCTCAGCATGAGAAGAGGCTCTCACTGCCTTTCTGGGCCAAGTGGGCAGGGCAAGATCAATGCCAGTGCATGGTGTGTAGATGTGGGTCCTGACATTGAAGTGACTGACAATCCCATCTTAATTCAGTTGTGTGTTCCCACTTCCCTCCCTCCCTCATTTGCACCTTATGTTGCAACACAGTATAAAAACTATAAGGGAAAAGCAGGAGGCCGTGATACCTAAAATCCCTCTGGAGCCTGGATATTATGTACTATAAGCTATCTTTTGGGAGGCCCTTGTTACTCATACAAAGGGAGAGAGTAGATACAAATGAATACATGCCCCTGTAGATCTAACCATCAGGGTTGTGGAAGAATGGTCATACAGCTAAGGTATTTGGAGTCATTGTTGCTTCTGGAGCTAAGGGAGCTCCTGCTGAAGAGACACTGGCAAGGTTAGTGAGTAAGATCAGGTGAATCAGGATCTGGAGTGCAGGACTAGAATTCAGAAGTTCTTGTGCCTGGAGAAGATACAGTTGTCTGAGGATGCCCAAGGCATTTTGCAGCCTAGAAGGCACTTCTGTGATCTTTCCAAAAGGGAAAATCTCTTGCCATCTGCCATGCTAAGATCTAACACAAATTGCACAGTGGAGTTGGTAAAACCATGTGTTTCCCATGCTGTGGAACTGGGGGTGATGCGTGCTCAGCTTCCCCTCAGGGTTGGTTGATGGTGGATGGCTGCACGAATCACCATATCCTGCATGTGATCATTCTTCTGTGCCCCCAGCTTAGCAGACATGTTTTAGAGAAGTGTCTGTTTCTTTATTTTTTTTTATGAAAAGGGAGCAGAGGTGCCTGGCTCCTCCCACTGCACCAACTACACTTGTGTTTTGCCCTGGGGCATTGACTGCACCAGCTGCTTTGAGGAGAATGCAAGTTCCTAAGTTCTGCTCCAGTGTGAAAAGGAGCGAATGGTATCTCCTTCATCAGCACATGGTCTGTGTATCCACATGATTTCAGTTATATAAGCTTGCTTACTTCATGGCCATTTATTTATTTGAAAACCTCCCTCAGACAGCAGGGAAAGTGCTGCAAACCCACTGTGAGGCTCTGCATCTGCAGAGCAGCTCGGCAGGCAGCAGGGAGTGAGTGTGCCTCTGGCTCAGACAATGTGTGGCAGCAGCAAGGCCTTTAAGAACAGCTTTCTTGGAAGTGTCACTGTGCTGTGTTCTCCCCTGCTCTGAAAGAACAGAGTGAAAAGGGTACCGCAGCCATCAGCTTGTGTTCATAGGTGGGTTATTTGTTGGATGTGCTGACCTTGCCTCTGCCCCTTCAGGAGGAGCATGGAATAAATCCTTTGCAGGGGGAAATGCACTGGAGCTGCCCACTCAGGATATTTACTTGGCCGTTCCGTGGTGCCACAATTGTCAGTGAGGGGACAGCATTAGATGCTGGAGACCAGGGATACTGCCTCTAAAAAGCTGATGTTCGGGCAGGGCCATCTTGTGCACTCACACTATCAGTTGCCAGGATTGTGCATAAATGTCCTTGTTTTCTGACATTGCAAACTCAGTCTTGTAAATGTTGGGGAAATAGTTGGTATCTGAATTTTCTGTATCTGCCAATATTTAATTCAGGGAGCAAATAAAAACTATCCTGGTGTTACCAGCATGTTTTCTTTTTTTGACTTGCAATTGTATGTCTCCAGTTTTACATGCCTGACTAGGGCTTCATGTGTAAGTTAAATAACTCATCACTGCTTTTTCCTCAGATTTTAAGTACACAATAGGCAGGTAGGAAATCAGCACAGCATTGAATTGGCAAAAGTGTTTGATGGTAACTCATGACCCCTGTTCGCAACTAGGGAACAATTCATTAAAACCTCTGAACTTGGAATCCTGAAGTGGGTGAGGTTTGGTTTTTACAGAATTATGTCACAAAGATGAACCTTAAATCCAAAGAAATCCATATCATTTGTCTTTATGGGAATTGATAGGAGTGTTGGCTCATACATCCTACATTGTGCCCTCCTGATGCTAAGAAATAGGAACTGGCAGAGGCAGGGAAGGGCAGCTACAGAGCCCTTAGTAAAACCATTTGCAAATCAGCTGCAGACTTGTAATTTTAAAATCTCTTTGGACATCTCAAGTATTTTTTTTTCCCTTTTACAGTGTAAAGATGGCTTAAGAATAAATTTAACATGTAGTGCTGTAAATAGCTCAGTTTTGCCAGAAGTTCTTGATTATGTCTGCCAAGTAACAAATCCACTTTTGTTTTTTTCACATTCCTTCCTTTGCTCCATACTTTGGGGTTTGAGCTGCTTTTTTACCTGGGAGTTAAAATGCAAGGGGAGAATGTTGCTCTGTGGCCACATTCTTCAGGCCTTGGTGGTGGGGTAGTTTTATAGATGCCAAGAATAGAGTAGTAAAAAGAAAACAAATTAGGACACTTGATACTCTCCAAGGTGGAGTTCTGGCATAGTGCAGCATCCTTATGTACTGATACATGTACTTTTTAAAGGAATATTTATTCCATTGCTGAAGTGTGGGGTGGGCTTGATGCTTTCTTTGCTTCAGTTAAGATGGTGTGTTTTTTTATTTTTTGGTTGGAAGACTAGAAATGCCTTTGAGAGCAATCATGATTGTGGAATCATTGCTACCCATCTCTGAGCAAAAAAAAAAAAAAAAAAAAGTACTTTATTTTCCTAAGACTATAATTATCAACATGTCTGACTTCCCATCTGACAGGGATGGATGAATGGATTGATGGGATTGGATGGATGCATGCATGGAAGGAAGGAAGGAAGGAACCTGGCATTCCTGTATCACCCATAACTTCAGTTAACAATAGTGACCCTTTTAAAAGAAGATAATAGTTTGGTGTTGCTTAAGGGTGTAAGTGATGGAACTCAAGTACATCCACCTCTGCTTTGGGCTGTTCCAAGATGCACTAAAATGTCTGAAGCCTGTAAGGAGAAGCAATGTTATTAATGCTGCAATTTTTAAGTTGCAATGATTTCAAAAATAAGCCAACAGGCAGTTCAGAAACTCTTCCTTGTGGACCTTGGAGTGCTCAGCACAATCCCCTCATGCTAATTTCTTTGGCACTGTGTTCTTAACTTCCATTCAGTGAGTCATGCAGCACAAGGCCTCTGTGAGCAGTGAAACCCATCTATCATGGAGTCTATTCAGTCACTTGGCCTGTTTTAAAAGAAAAGGCAGCTGTAGCAATGAGATTTCATCTACTACCAACCTTGGGGGTGTGACACCTCTCCCCTGAGCTCCGTGTGCTGCCTTGGGAGCTCAGCACTACTGAAAATTGCCCTTCTGGTAACAAAAGTGTCTAATGTGTACAATACAGACTCCAAGGTGCATCCACGGCTGTTCTGGGAGGTGGGTGGGACAGTGGCCCTGCCAGGGACAGACTAGGATTCTTTCACATGTGCCTTCTTTTGGGTCAGGGAGGTGTTGCAAAAAGACTTTTAAGATTAGCTCTGTCAGGGTTGACACAGGAAGAAGCAACTTAAACTAAACATTTCCATTCCTGACCTGGATTCTTCATTCCAGGCACACCAGCTTTTACCACAGAGCTCTGAGCATAAGGAAATGACAATCTTTCAAGAGCTGATGTGGAAACATGGGACAGTCTCAGCACTCTTACAACTTCTGCTTACCCAAGGACTTCCCTTGATTTTTTATTCTTTTTTCAGTTTAATGTCAGGTTCTTCCCCCAGTCTAGCAGTGTTGCCCAGGTAACTACTAGCAATGCTTGCAGGACTCTTTAATGCATTAGGAGGGTTATTTAGCTCAGCCTGCCTGCCTGCCTGAGGAACTTGGCTCTGTTCCCTGCAGGATCTCTCTGGCTCCTTTTCCTATGGCAGGGGAGTCTAGTCTGAGGGCTGATCTAGTCTCATGCCCTGTGCAGGCCCTTGGTGTGGTGCATTCTCTGCATTTCTTCCTTCTAATCCAGGATGGTGCAAGGCGGTTCTTGCCTTTCCTGTTGGTGGGTGTTCCCAAAACTCCATCCACCCCAGCTTTGCTGTCAGCCACAACTCCAGGAAACTGCTGATGGAGATGGTGCCTTGGTGCCTGCTGGGTGCTGGCAAGGTGTGCAGAGGGGATACCAGACAGCCTGAGACTGCTGTGGAACAGAGGCAAGTCCTAGGGGCTGGGCTCACAGTGCTGATGGCTATAGGTAAGAATGTGCTGGGGTCTGGGGAGAGAGAGGATGGGAAGAAACCACACAGCCAGAGGGTGCCCCGTTGAAGAAGCCATGGTATGTGGAACAGAGGATGCTCATGAAGAGCAGAGGAAAAGGTCTGAGTGCTGGGGTTAGTTGTTGGATGGTGACAAGGGGTTCAGAGGGAAGCCTCAGCTGGAGAGGAGCTCCAGTGTTGGTAGTCCCTGTGTGTCGTGGCCACCTGAGACACAGTACAGGGAGCTCAAAGGGGCCTGTACATGGGAGGATAGGGTAGAGGTGGATATGCCTCATACTCATGGGGCACAAAGCCGTATGAGGAGCACGGGGAAGGCTCCAAGGTGTGTGATAAAGGGGCAGGGCTGCAGAGATAGAAGGGGAGGCCAGGGGTGTAGACAGAAGCAGAGGTCGTGGGACACAGAAATGACCCTGAGCGTGAAGCAGCATCAGAGGTTGTAAAGGCAGTGTTGAAGCTGAATGGGGGTGGAGAGCCTGGGAGAAGTATATTCCCAGATGGCACTGGGAATGTGGGTGCACGGGGTGTACCAGGCTGTGGATAGGAGGATGTGGATGCAAAGTATACATCCCAATGTACCCACGGGCGATGGGGCTGGAGGTGTGCAGTCCCAGGGGCCATGCACCCGCATGGGGCACAGAAACAGAGGGTCAGTTCCAGCGAAGGGGGGGGTTTCTATCGATGTGGACTCTGGCTCGGGGGCACGGTGCGGGCCAGCATCGTGGCGGGATCTGGGCCCAAGCTCCCGGGCTGCCCGCTGAGCGCGGTCCCGGCCCACGGCGGGTCCCGCGGCGGGGTCGGTCATGCTCCGCGCCGCGGCCCCGCGGGGCGCCGGTTCCGGTTCCGGCGGGGCCGGGACGGCGGGCGGGGCGGGGCCGGCCGAGGCCGAGCCTGCGCCGTGCAGCCGGGCGGCGCTGGGACCCGGAGAACAAGGGGCGCGGGGGGACCGGGCGTGCGGAGGCCGCAGCCGGGCCGGGGCGTGGGCGGGGGCCGGGCCGGGTCTGGGGGTCCGGGCCGAGGCGGCGGAGGCAGAGGCGGGGGCCTGGCGGCCGGGCAGGGGCGCCATGGCGGCGGCCGAGACCAAGATCATTTACCACCTGGACGAGCAGGAGACGCCGTACCTGGTGAAGCTACCGATCCCGGCTGAGCGCGTCACCCTCGGCGACTTCAAGGGGCTCCTCAACCGCCCCAACTACAAGTTCTACTTCAAGTCCATGGACGACGACTTCGGGTGAGCGCGGGCCCGGGCCCGGGCCCCCGGGGCCACGCGTGGAGCCCGGGCCCCGCGGGCCTCCCCGGGGAGCAGTGGGGGCGGCTGGGGACCTCCCGCCCCGCACGGGCCTGGCGCCGGGGCTGGCTGCCCCCTCGGCCCCGGGACCGCCCCCAGCACGGCGGGGCCGGGACCCCCGGGTGGGGAGGTGCTCGGCGCGGGAAGGGGGACCCCGATCCATCCTCCATCCCCATTGCCTTTCCTTGGAGAGGATGGGGAGGGCGACCCACTTGAGTTCTGCCTGGGGACACACCCTCCATGCGCCTCAGGACCTCACCTGTGGGAGGCTGCTGGTGATATCCCCCTGTGCCCATTCTCTGGGGTTCATTGTCCCTGGGTGCTGCTTCCGGGGATAGCCCCACATCCTCGGATCCTGCATCAGCTCTGGGGAAGCTGCCCTATGCTAACTCCTCAGTGAAGAAGCTGGTGATATCCTGCTTTAGGTGCTAGAAGCACCTTGGGGGAGACCATGATCCCCATCTGAGGATCACCCACTTCCCATACTAAGGGTGTTTGGCCAACTCCTTGCCTGAGGTGGTATCTCCCATGCAGCCCATGTTGGGGTGTCTAGGGTAGCATCCCCAGTTGTATCCTATGCAGGACTGTCATTCCCCCCCAAAAGGACCTGGACGTCTCACACTGTGCCTGCCTGGGGAAAATGCCCCATGTTCCCTCCAGAAGGGTATGGAGGTAGTGCCACCTCCATCAGCCCTTTCCACAAAATGGGTTTGGGGACAGTTTTGTTCTCCTACCTTCCATTTTGGAGAGGGACATCCATTTTGGTAGCTTTGTTCTCCGCATCTCATTTTTGGGAAGAATGCATAGAGAGGACCAGCTTTCTCCTCCCCTGCCTCCATGGAGAAGGAGTGAGAGGTCTCTCCAGGTACTGCCCATCTCTGATCAAGAAGTGTGTGCAAGATGCACTGTACCCATGTACATGTCCCATCCTCAAAGTGACATGTCCCGTGTTCAATCTCTCATATGGAAGAGGGGTGCAGCCCTTCCTCATATCCCATCTCCTGCAGGGCAGCTCTCTTCCAACACTGGTGTTTCCATCACTTCTTTTGTGATGCCCTTTGGTTCCTCTCATCACAGGTGCTTCTTTGGAGGTGAGGAGGTGCGTTCTGTCCCTTGTTTGGATGTGGTACTCACCAGTCTTCTGGGGAGCCTCTGCTGTCTCTTACCTGTATAAAGTTGGTAACTAGCCTGGGGAGCAAGTACCATGTGAAGCCAGCTCCCTGTAAGACCCTTTGTCCTCACTCTGTTTTGTCCAGATTTCCTACATCTGACTTTCCTGTAGCCTTTTTGAGGACTTGTTTTTCCATCCTGGGACCCTCTTGGTTTCTACAGCATGTGACCCTTTACCATTCCTATGACTTTGGTATTTGTGATCCTTCCTCTGAAGATTCAGTGTTTACAGTAGGTCTTGTGTATGGAGCTGGGATTGCAGAGTGTTTTAAGTTTTATAGTCTTCCCAGTGTCTTCTCACTGCACCAAATACCTCTGGGCTGTGATTTTGGCTTGTACCCCATGTTGAACAGGGCTGGGCCTGTTTGGGACTTGGATGAGATCTGTGTGGCTACCTCAGCAGGGGGTGCTCTCCTCTCCTCAGCCAAATTATCCCAGTGCCCAGGTTCCCGTTAGTTTGGGAGGTGCCAGCTTTAGATGCGGCTTGAAATTTGGAGTCACTCCTTTGACCACAGTCTGAGATGCTTTGCCTCCCTAAATTCCTCCTGACCCAGTGGGGAGCTTTAGTCCTCAGAAGCTTCCCCATTCTCTCCTGGCAAGTAGAAGTCTCCAGCCTTCACTTTCCATACATTTCCTCAGCAATATCAGTTGTCCGTGGATCATTTCCTGTCCCTCAGCTGTTGAGTAGTGTTGGATGCTATGAAACAGCTGCCTCACCGTGTCTCGGAGGGCACTATGTTCATTGGTGGGAGAAGTGAATTCTCCATGCATGCTGTTTGTAAACAAATGCTTTGGGATCCTTTGAAATGTTTTTCTTGAAGTGAATTCAAACTTGTCTTGAATGAAACATTGCCATGTGGGTGGGAGAGTGCACAACTGTAAACAAAGTTTAGTAATAAATAGCAGCGTCTCACATTGGTAAAGGGGTCTGGTGGCAGTGAAGTTTTGTGCTGTGCCTTTTCATCCTCCCCTGTCTCTTAAGGTTCTACAGTAGGTGGTAGATGATAGTTTAACAAAACGACAAAGCAGCATAGGGAGTTATAGTGGGTGATAGCAGGGAGAGGGGAAAATCACTCAGGAAGACACCACAAGACCAGTTGTGTCAGAAATGCATGGAATGAGATTTTTGTAGTGACCACTTCAGCTAAGTTGTTTGGGAAGTATAAACTGCTCTGGAAGAGAAGGTATAGCTGAGAGGGGGTCAGAGGCTGTGTGTGGGCAGCCCATTCCTTGGAGAAGTCCCGGGCAATGAGTTGTGCAGTTGGAGCAGCCTGTGCAAGGCCTGAGGTGTGACAGAGAGCAAGCCTCTTGTGGTGTCACTATGGATGCTTCATCAGGAAAGCTGTCTGTGCTGCTTTCCAGAGAGCGAAGAATGTGCTGGTGGTTGGCTGGAACACGGTGAGAACAACCAGAGCAGTCCAGCTGCAGCTGTGTCTCTGAGAAGCCCTGAAGCCTCAGGCAGCACACAAAATTTCATGATCCCTGGTAGTTGATGTCCGTGAGAAAGCAAGCCTTTGGCCTGCAGGGAGAATCAGAGACACAAGGGCAGGAGGCACCTTGGCTGCTTGATTGTAAATGCATGGGCAATTAGTGAAAACCAGAAGGAGGTTAACAATGGTGGCATTCAGAAGCTGTGTGACAGGGAAAAACGTTTCTCTCTCACACATGTATTCCTCTCAGCTCCTTCCCTGAGGGGACTCCCTCAGGGTGCCTTCTGCCTGGCTTGTGCTGAGCTGCTGTCTGTCAACTGGGCAGTGTCCAGGAGTAGGACCCAGGTTGAAGCCCCCTCAATGAGAGATGAAGGAGATGGCCTTAGGGCAGCTGATCAACGAGGAGGAGGCCTGCAGGTCCCATGGTTCTGCTTTGGACCTTCTGCAGGATCCCTGTGGCATAAACCAAACTTTTCCTCTCATTTATAATTAGGAACAGAGGCATCTCATGTTCCAGAGCCTGCTGGAGTAGGGCGTCCAATGTTTCCTCTCACCTCTGTTGCCCAGTCTGAATCTTTCTCACTCTTCCTCCTTTTTTCTGGTCTGGTATTCCCTTCCACTTACCCCATCCCCAAGGCAGTATTAGTCTCAGTCTTGGTGTGTGGGATTTTTCATTCTTTTGTTTATTTTGTTAATATTTGTTTGCTCTGAGAATCACAGTTGTGATGGAGCAGCTTCAGTGTTTACATCTCCTTGGAAATGTGAACTGAGATTCCCCTGGGTGGCTGTGGAGTTGTCGGGCTATGTCAGGAGTTAGTGCTCAGCTTCAAATAATTAAGACCCCAGAGTGGTGTCACTTCTGGGTGGCAAGGAGGAGAAATGAGAAGAATTCATGCACCTGGTCCTGGGGAGAGGAGTTGTGAGCAGCAGGAAGGCTGCAGGGTTTTGCTCCCGATGCAGTGGGCTACAACTGTAACATAACAGGGTGCAGATATCTATGTCCTTGTTGGCTTTGTGTGTTGCTAATCCCAGAAGTGGAGGCACAAGATGGATGGTGTGAGTGTGGCTGTGCACAGAAGTGGTAGACTCTTCTTAGATCTGAGCTGCTTCACGTGAATTTGTCTCACCATGATGTGTGGAACTACTCTTGGCTGCTAACGTTGCACTCATTAGAGAGGGAAGATTACAGATTCTTCCTGCAGCTTGAATCAGTGTTTCACAGGTAAGAGCTGTGTGCTGGTCGAGCAGGAGAGCACCTTAGATCAGTGCAGTGCTGTGACTGCTTGTAAGAGCCATATTCTCCATCAGACCTCCCCCAGGTTTTTAATTTTATTTTTCTTTCATAATCCATAAAATGAAATTTCCAACCGTGCCTTGTCTTTTCCACTTGACACTGGGAGGGCAAACATTTGTATGACTCTTAGCATGACAGAGCTCTCAGTTCCACGGAGGTGCTGCAAGAACAGGACTGTAAATTCTTCTGGGCACCTGTGCAGGTGGGAAGGGAATAACCATGCTGATAGTTTGTACTTTGCTAGGACATAGGCTTCAGTCGTGTGTAAAGTATCGTCACCTACTCGAGTCCATCATGAGAAATGCACCTGGGCAGCATGGACTTCTCACCAGCTAGGTATTGTGCACATTTGCCTCAGCTGAAGTACAGATTTGTCTTTTCATCTGGTACAACTCTGAGAATATTCTTATATCAGCTGAATTGGGATTTCTTTTGATTAATTTTCTGTTTATATTGATACTGCTCATTTTTTCTTGATCAAAATCTATTCCCGCAGGGGCATGCTAAAGTTTAAGCTAAACTTTTCAGAGCAGTTTAATGAGTGCAATTTGTGTGTCCAGGTAAACCCTTAGCACCTGGCCTGAAGTTCTGCCTTATCTTTCAATCGTGGAGTGTCTGAAAATTTTAATTTCTTTTGCCTGTGAAGAAATCACTTTGGTGATCATTTTGCTTATCTTCACTTGGCCACCTCCCCTCTTCTAGACTGGAGAGCAGAAAGGCCCCATTCTTCTGCAAGGGGACCACTCCTCCCTCCCTGTCCTGCCGGTTCTGCACTGCTGGGAGAATCCCAGTGCTCTGAGGTACAGCGGTGGGGTGGTGCTGCTCCTCCTGCCGCTGCTGCTTCCTCCCTCTTGCAAGTCTCCTTTCCAATTTTAGTTTCATAGCTGTGGTGAGGGATTCCTTGGTCTCAGCTGTGAAGTGAAAATTGGTATCCAGCTAATCACTGGCCCAGTGTCTTATCCAGACCTGTTTAATTATCACCTGCTCTCCAAAGCTGGGTACGAGGCAGTGATTGGGACGGTGCTCTGGAGGCAGAACAAAGCGACGCTGCTGGAATTCCCAGAGTAGGGGTCAGATGCCGTTGGTATTTGGCGGCCTCATCTCTGCACATGTGCATGAGGAAACGAGTTGATGCTCTCTGAAAGGCTGAGTGATTTATTTTTATTGCAGGGTCTTTTTGAAATTGATACCAGCGGTGACTGTCCTTCTGGCTGGAAATGCTGGGAGCTGGGGAAGGGATTCTAAACTTAATAAGCAGTGTCAGTTTCTAAGCAGTGGTGAGCACTGGCATGGTGCCCCTGCCTTTCCTGACAGCTCTTTGTAGCCTGTGTTGGGGGAGATGTTTTATTTTGATTTTGGGGACTTTTTAAAATTTAGTTTTAATTGGAAACTATTGCTGTCTCCAGAAGACCTTTGCCTGTCCCATGCCCCTGGTGGAGACTGCTTCCATGTCAGCATGAATTTCATGCTGGGAGAGGTTGTCAAGAAGTCTGTGAGTGAAAGGGCCTACAAAATGCCTTTGCATGCTCACATCCTTTGTGGTGGTCTAAGTGACAGCATTGGCCCTACTGGAAGGTGGCTGTCACTTTTTTCCAGTTTCTGGTCAGTCCCTGTCCATTCCATGTTTAGGGGAGCACTATACACATGAGAGGCCACAGCACCAGAGGATGTGTTTCTGTGCCTGCTGTGAGGTGAGCTGCCCTGGCTAGCAAGGGCCCACCAGCAGTTTTTTCAGACATTTTGCATTTAGGTTACTGCAGCCTGTGCCTCTGTCTCCTGAGCTGCTGAGGATTTGGCAGGGAGCTGCTGTCTGCATTTGTGGTGGGGAGTTCCTGTCATGCTGCCCGTGCTGGGGGTGGCCCATGGACACTGGAGCTGATTCTGGCTGGAGCTGCTGCTGGAGGCCATTTCCAAGAGTTGTGGTGGTGGTGGTGGGGCTACAGCAGTGCCAGGGCTGAGGTGAAGATGGAGATGGTTAGTTCACAGTATTCCCTGCTTCCCTGGATTGCATTGTCTGTGCCTGGCCTGTGTGTCCTGCTGTTCAGACCCAGCTATTACTGACTCTGTAGGTGTCCACCATCCTCAGTTGTGGTTGGAGCTGTACTCTGAAGGCCACATTGGATGACAGTCACAGCCTGGTTTCTTTGCCCAGGGGTGGTGTTCGTAAAGCCAAGTTAGCCAAATCAGGCTGCAGACCAATTTCCCTAAGGCCTGTGTGTCCTATGCAAACAATGAAGCTTTACAACAGCTATTGAACTAGTCTGCAGCCAGAACTGGTCAGAATTATTCTTTTTGACTGAATGTATTTTCTCACAAAATATGGTGTTATTTTGAAGCCAGCATTTTTCTTGGAGAGGCATTGTTTTCAGTTATGTGTTTGATGGGAATGTTTCTTAATTTTAAGCCTCTTTTGTAATTTCTGAAAAAAAGAAAGGTCAAGAAACCTTTACTCAGCCATATGAATGCAGCTGTTCTGGTGCAGTTCAGTGTTCTGAAATCGTCTGGAGGACTCTGGTCTTCCAAATTCCAGCACAGAGCAAAAACATACCTTGATATCTCAGAAATTGCTGCAAAGTAAATCAGTGTGCCCCAACTGTGGTACAGCTGTGCTCCAGCATGGTTCAGTCTTGGAGGTGAAGGCAAAATGCCATAAAAAATGGCTCATATACCACCATAATTTGGGTCACAACCTTTTGTTTTTTGTTGTTATGGGATGATAGTGGTGGCCCCACTGCTCACTTTCCTGGTTCCTGCTGAGATGCATCTTTTTTCTAAAGTGAACTCTAGAATTTCATCTAGAACTTTGCCATTCCCAAATCCCAGACATTGGCTAACCCACAGGGTGGGTACTGGGTCTTCTGGGTGGTAGTGTAAGCAGATGTTCCTCCATACATGGCTGCAGTGAGAGCAGGATGTTGCTGAGGAGGCAGCATTTCATGATGTACTCTGAGAAGGAAGATGCTGGTGTGCAGGGCTGGAGGTGGATGGCCATGAGCCCGAGGTCATTGTGCTTGGAGGACTGAGCTGTCAGTAACTCCCTCTTCTCCATCATGTCCTGGCCTCTTTCTCCTGTGATTTCTTCACCTGGTCTAGCAGGTGTGAGCTCTTGAAAATGGAGGCAGCCACCCATCACTATGCACGTGGGGATGCTCAGGAAAAGAAGGCTCTGTGAATATAAGCAAAGATATCTGGTTTCCCCCACAGCTTTTTTGCTGCACACATGGGTTTGACTTCAGTCCTCTGTCAGGGTGGGCATCAGGCCCTTCATCTAGATTGAAAGCTGTATGTCTAGAGGTGTAGGGAGCATAGTTGAAATTCCTGAAGTCCTTTCTGAGCTCAGTGTACTTAAAGGGGTGGGAAGCCTCTTCTATGTCTGCATGGCAGTTGCTGAACTGTTCGGAGTTGAGGGTACCTGCTGTAATGAATTGCTACTCCTCCACCCTTGGCTGCATCCAAATAGACAGAACTATGTTGTGGTTTAAGATATTTGATCTGTGAAAAAGCCCAGGAAGAGAAGCTGGGCTTGCAGAACACAACAGATACTGAGTCCACAGTAAATTGCCTTCATGTTACACCAGCTTTGCATCGTGCTGCACATCTGATGAGGCAGCAGTCAGAACTGTGTGTTTTTGGTGTTTCCTATTGATTTCCTCCTCTCTCCATCCCTTGTTTGTTATTCAGAGCCTGCCCTTCTGACCTGTGCTGGATGGATTGTTGTTTTCCAGAAGGGGGATGTGGTACCACGTGGCTACGTTACTGTTTGTCCCACTGGTGCTGGCTTGTTAGGCAGCAGCTGGCAGGTTAAGTAAAACTTAATCCCGCTGGTGGCTGCCGTTGGAAATTTTTGGACCAAATCCTTTTGTAAAGGCTTTTTGGAAGGAGTTTCAATAAGGTACAAATAGGGGAATTAGTCTAATCTCTGTGACTTTGTCTGCTTTGTCCATGTGCTTATCTGTGTAATGCCATGGTGGCCTTAGGAGAGAGTGTGAGCTTCTGGGCTGTGAATATCTCTGTCTCTGAGGACTGCATTAGCTTGCAGAGCTGAAGCATTAATGTTTCCCTGAGCCCCAAAGCTCTTGGTTTCACTTGTTTCCATTGCTATGTTGTTACTACTGTAGCACTAATATTAAACCCGTCCAGGAATGGGCTGGAACTCTCAGGAGGTTTGGCAGGCAAAGATGCCTGGTGCTGACCTTCCTGTGCTGTGTAATTGCAGTTGAGGGTTGGGACTGTTGTGGTTATTGTATCAGTTATTTATTAAAGGTGACATGCCAGAGGTGTTGGTTTTCCAGTCACAGCTAGCTATGGAAGGCAGCAGAAGCAGCATTTGGGTACCCTCCTCCACTGAATTCTTTGTGGTTATTACCTTCTCACTGAGGTATCTGTCCTTGTGTCTTGCTGGCTCAAATTTGTTAGGTTGTTAGAGCTGGAGGGAAAGAGGATGCAGTGTGAGCAATGACTGAGTTGCCGCAGTGGGAGTCTGTCCTTCTGGTCCTGGCTGAAGACAGAAGCTGAAGTGGGAAAGGCTTCCTCACATGACTTGGAGCAAAGCTCTGTTTCTGGGAGAGCTTTCACTGGCTGCTGTGTGGGAAGGTCTTTCCTCTGCTGGTTTTTGACCTGCCCCTAGGGTTTGGAGAGAAATTTATTTGCTACATGGCCCCTCTGATCACTGGCAGCTGTCTCTGTGATAGGCTGAGAGTTCTGGGTTTGGGTTACTTACAGAGTTTGTGGACTTTTCCTTGTTTGCTGGTGGCTACAGGCTGGTTCTGGGAACACCTAGAGTCTGCCAGAGGGGTCTGTGTTTCAGGAGCTTTGGCTCTGCATGGATTATTATAGCAGGGAAGCTGGTGTTGGCACAGTAACCTGCCCCTGCCTAGGCTTCAGCTCTTTCCCTCAGCATTCCTCTGACCACCTACTCATGGTCTTTTCATGTCTCATGATCTGCAAGCAAATAGGTAGTCCCTGTACACTGCATTGTGCTGTGCTGCTGTTGTTGACAGCCAGAGCAGTGTCAGCAGCAGGTGACAACCTTGGCTTGGTGGCCCAATGCCATCAGGGCAGGGAGAAAGCTGCTGCAGTGCCATTGGCTGTTGCCTGGTTGGCCCTGCAGTGCAGCAGCTTCTTGAACTGAAGCTTTTTCCAGAAGCTGTAATGGATATGCAAACTCCATACTCGTGTTTGCATACAGCTAACCAGCTGTCCCAGTTCATTCAGTACTGCCTAGCTCAACCAGTATGTTAGTGCCATTCACACAGAGACTTGCCTGTGGGCCCAGCTGGGGCTGTGCCATACTGGAAATCCATATAGGGCCTCAATGCATGAAGTCTTGCTATTGCACTATGTTCATTTGAGTTTTCTTACTGGATTTTGTGGCTCTGAGAAGGGTGGATTTTCATGGTTCAGGCTGCAGAGCTGAGTCCCTTATGGCAAACCTGCCTTTGACCTAGAGCTGGTAAATGCACCTTTAGATCCCAAAGGGGGTCCTGTGAAGTGGATTTTTCTTCTAGATAAAAAATGTGTTGTTTTAACTGGGGCCAGAAGGTCAGACTTGGGAAAACTCTTTAAGACTATTCCTTGTCTAGTCATCCTGGAAGTGTCAGGGGACTTTGAGGATGTTAACATCTGTATCAGTTTAGGGTAAGCTCTGGGTTTCCTTGGGGCAGTTCCAGACTAACATGAGGTGTGTAGCATCTCTGCCAGTGTGCATGATGTTGGAGCTGGGTCTGAACTTAGCTGTGCCATGTAGAACGGTTTGTAAATTTGAGGTGAGGACTGTGTCTGGCCATGTTGACTGTAGGGTCCAGCTGTGCTCCTGGTTGATCAACACGTGGTGCTGGCACTAAGTGTTTGTGGTCACTGTATATGTAACTTACAGGAGAGATGCTTTGAGGGAACTTGATGTCAGTATTGCAGATAATTAGGAAGCTCAAAATCAGGGTGGTCTTGTAACGACTTACCAGCAGATCCACAGACTCAGGAAATGGCCCTGTTGCAGTAATAACGTGATGAGTATTTCTGGACTGCCTTTGGGAATAGTTAATGTGTAGAATGACCAGTTCAACACAATTACCGAGCTCATAGGATATTTACAGACTTGTAGACGTGTTATGTGGCCTTCCACGGCACTCTTCCATCCTTGAAGGACCTAGGAGATGGCAGTTGTGGCTTTGAGACCCTCCACAAGAGGAACATTTCATGTCATGTGATGGTGATTTCTGAAGGTCAATCGCCATTACCCAGCCTTTGGTGCAGTAGTCAGAGACAGCAGGTGGAAGGTTTTGCATGGTATTTGACAGGATCAGGTCCATGAGTTCACAGTGTCAAAGAAAGGCAGCAGTTGGACTGGGTGCTACAGTGATCCAAAACACTGTCCTCTTCTAAAATGAGGGGAAGCTTACCCTCTTGTTGAAAAGGAAGATTATTCCTGGTGTAGAGGTGAGTCTTGGTAGGACCTGAACTGAATTCTATACAGGAAAATGTGCTGAGTTCTGTACATGGGAACTGTGAACGCTTTTAATTTACAGTAAGTAATGTACTGGGTCCTACTATATGGCTTTCATCTGCTTTCTGGACCTCTAGTTGAGTAAGTTGTGTGCCAGCACATGCTAGGTTTGGTTAGGACTGGAGCACCTTTCTTGTCTCTTTCTTCCAGCAGTTGAACAGTATTTTCATGGTTGCTGCATTGTTGGCTGGAGGGCAAGCCTGGCTGGCCTGGTAAAGGGATGTTTGGTAGGTTATTTGTTGTATTCAAGGGTTTGGCCCTATGTCTTGAATGGAGTTTGGTGAATAAGGCTGGTGTTAGTTAAAAAGTGTATAAAAGGCTACTAAAAATGTGCTCTATTTGCTGGGTTTTTATACAGGGATTTTTTTGTACCATCAACTGCATGACACCATCAAAAGCAGATAAGGAAGAAAAACAATGAGTGTCCCTGGCCTAGCAATGGTCAGAAAAGTTTCTTATGAGTGTTCAGACCCCTCATGCTCTCTTCTGCCTCCTGCATTTTAGGACCAGAGAGATGTAGTATCAGTGTTTGCCCATTTTCCAGAGTACTGCAGTAGCTTGGGATCAGGGACAGAGTTCTGTCTTTGCCGCCATGCAGCTGTTGTGACACTGAAAGGCTCTTCTTTGCGTGAGACCTTTTCATTGTCTTTGGCAAATGTTTTGTGGTGAAAGTTTGTTGTGAGCTTTATTAACTGCCTGTTGGTTTTATGGGGGTTCTCTGTATGTCTTACAGACCCAGTTAGCAGAGCTGTTGCTGATGGCAGCCCAGCTGGATGTGCAGAGTAGGTGCAGCCATCTACAGCCTGTCATGGTTCAAGGCCCCTTCCCATTGGGTAGGAGGTGGAGCTGGTTTCCTGGGGAGCCTCTTGCAAAACTGTTTATGCAAGGAGAGAGTAATGTGGGCTGGTCAGTGTCCTGAGGACAGGACACATGGGGAGGCTGCTTTGTCATCTCCTCGTGGAGATCTGTCATTAAATTAATTTAATTATTAACATGATGGGGGGAAATGAACCTTGCTCCTCTTCCCCACAGACATCTGCCTTGGTCTGTGTGGTCCCAGATCTGCTTTGGAGTTATCTGGCAGGCAAAAGGGTGCTCCTACAACATAGGGCTGGTGCCGGGCAGGGTTGCTGTGCTGGCAGCCCATGATGAGGAGGTTCTGGTGAGCACACTGCTCTGTGCTTCCCCAGGTGTGGAAGTCCAAGCTTTCAGACTTTGTTTCCCACCCTCCCCCTCTTCCCAATTTCCCCCTCTTCTCGTCTCCTTGCTCTCCCGCTGAGTTGATGCTTTTCCAGGAATGAGCTGTACTGCTGGCCCAGCACATTCCACAGCAGCAGCGCTTTCTTGGCAGGAGCCTCACTTGCTGTTAGAAAAAGCAGGACTGACTTGGTGTCCCTCAGCTGAGGGCCAGAAAAGGAAGGCCTGATCTTGCATTCCTCCTGGTGCATGCAGAGCCTCCACAGGCATCATGGCCTTTTCCCTTGGTTGTGGTGTTTGTGCAGACATCACACTGTCCCCCCAGCAGCCCTTGGGGTTTTTTACAGCTCCTCACAGTCGTCTTAACCAGTGTGAAATCCCTGGACGTTGCAGGGGAGACTGTTGCTCTTCTAGCCAGCCTAGAAAGGGGGAGTGACTTCTCACTCATGGGGAGTTGCAAGGAGCTCCCTATGGGGTCCAAACACCTCATTCACAAGCTTCTTGATAAGCTAGTGTTGTGTCCTTTGCGTTTTGTTAGCAGCAGTAGTCAGATAAACCCTTTGTCCACCTCTGCACTTTTTTCATCTCTCTCCCTTTCCCTCTGTCGGCAGGAGCTGGTGTTTTTGCAGCTCTGCCTTGTGTGCTCTTCCTGCTGTCTGTGTCCAGATGGAGCTAAGTGTCACAGCAGACCAGGCATCCTTCCTCTGGTGTGCTTGCTGTCTCACAGCATTGGTGTGAACCACAGCAACCACATCAGGATTTTTACCCTGTCTCATACACATCTCTGGCTGGGGCCTCTTTGGGCCTGTTTCCTCTCCTACCCTGAATACAAGCCCAGCTTTTGGCCACTGTTACTATATTTGTGGAATTGTCTCCATTCCCTGAAGGTCATTTCTGCAGATGTGTAACCTCAAATCTTTTTTTCTCACTGTGAGTCCCTGCACTTGTCTTGTATCTTTGTGTTGGGCTATGCAAGCTTTTAGTTATTGAGGAGCTGAAACTGAGTTAGCAGGGTGAAGAACCTGGCTTGGCTTCTGCTGGAAGTTCCCGTTTGTCCTGATTTCCAATTCAAAGAGACTGAGAGTGTCACTGAACCTTCGAGGGCCTGCAGAATGCTTCCTTTGATGATGTCTGTAAATGTCCTTCCAGAGGTTGGAAGCATGGCTTGGGCAGGGCGGGATTAATTAGCGTGGAGGTGCCTCCTGCAGTCCCCCTGCAGCTTCCTGCTGCCTGTCCGCCCGGTGGAGGACAGGCCTGCCGGGCTTGTTTGCTGAGCAGGGCTGCAGCCAGATGGTCACTCTGGGATCAAGGTGGGAGGGGCCGCCAGGGCTCTGTGCTCACCATGAAATCAGTCTGTAGCTTTGCTCTGGTAAGTGCTGCTCCTGGACAGGCCTCAGCCTGGATGGCTCCCTCTTAAATGCCATTCCTTTTCCAGTCTTTGGACTAGGTGAACAGGAGGTCTGATCTCTGTCAACTCCCAGCCAGTGATGCCTGTAGGAGCACAGGTCCAGCTGGAGCCAAGCATAGTGCAGACGTAGGGCCTCTGCTTGTCCTGGTATTTGTCCAGTGGAGTGATTGCAAATGTGTTGGTGAGGGCTTCTCAGGGTAAACATCTTGGATGTCTGTTCAGCCCTTGCCTGACTGACTGTGGGGAGAAAAGCACAGAAAGCATGAGGAGGCTTTGGGGCAGCAGAAGTGAACATGGTTGAGGGAGGCTCTAGATCCATAGCAGGGGATTGGGACTAAATGATCTTTAAGGTCCTTTCCAGCCCAAACCAATCTCTGAAAACGAAAGAGCCCGCTCTTGAGGAGTGCAGGTAGTAGCTTGAAGTGGAATGACTTTCTGATGAGTCCTTGTCATGCTCCCTGGATTTGTTGGGATGTCAGGGGTGGCCATTCTTGCACAAATGCAGAGATGCGTTACTGTCGGGGTAGAACAGCTACTAAGAGATGCTTTGAGCTTCTTGATTCTTGAAAAGCACACCAGGTAAAGACAGTGCTGCAAGGGAGTCCATGTTCACGTAGAGTGCAGGGACAGACAGGAGGACAGCAGCTCCTCTGGGGAAGAAGGTCTGATGGAATGAAACTGTCTACAAATCTGTTTCCCTTTTTACCTTGTGCTGCAGCTTAGAGGATCAGTGTGGAAAACCCTGTCTGGAGGCTTGGAAGGGGAATTAAATGGGAGAGTGACAGTCTGTTTATGGTCAGAGAGCCCTTCTCACCGCAGTGTCATGCAATTTGTACTCCTCCTTTTTGCACAGGAGGTGAAAATACAGTGAGGGAGACCCAAAGAGTGTGTTGGCTTACAGAGGCAGACAGCTCAAATCCTCTAATCCTGTTTGATGCATCCTGTTTGGCTGCAAAGCCCGAGGTCTTGCTGATACAGTCATGATCACTGCCATGTGTATTCTTTGGTTGGGCCTGTAGCTCTTGGGTGAATTGCATCCCCTTGGGAAACACACATATGATGTCTGGGCTTAAACTAACAGGCATGTATTTCCCAGCTGAAATCCCAACAGTCTTAGAGAATTGCCCTGTCCAGTTTTCTCTTCTGGTGTAATGGCTGCAGAGCTCATCCCTGTGGCCTCAGCATTATTTTACAGAAGAGATGAGGATTTTGCTTTAGAGCCAGGAGCTGCTCATATTTGGGTAGTAAAACATGAAGTTGCTTCCTTTTGCTGTGCAGCACTATTAATCTATGCAATCATTTGGAAGCAAGACATCCCTGCCCTTAGGTTAGTGTACTGCAGGTCTTGAAAATGAGATAACATTTCTAGTGTGTAAATCCCTGAAGCTTGTGCTGTTGGATAGAAGTGTCTCCTCATATTTTTTTGTCTGGTTGGGGTTTTTTTCCCTTCCTTTGTGAGTTGTAGGAGATGGGGGCTGTTAAGGTTGCAGGAATGACCAACCTAATTGTGCACTTCTGGAATGTTGTAAGAGAAGATTGTTTATAATTTAATTTCTGGGCTTTGCACTGTTGAAAAGACTGTTGCTGTTCTGTAACAGTTTTTTCTTCTAATAATTGAGGAGATATCTTACTTTTTTCATCTGCTCTACTAACTTTGCATCTTTTTTGTGTGAAATTGTCACTGCTCAGTTGTCTTCTCAATCTGCACATCCCATATTTTTCATCCTGGCCATCAAGCTGTCTCACATGCTTGAGAGGTCCCCATCCCTACCTCCGTTCTTGGTACTGACCCCTCCGATGCCAGATCCAGCTTTTGTGTTTGCCACCACATCTGTGATTTCTTCTCTTTGAGTACCTCCCCGCTGCAAGCCCTTAGATAGGCAAGTTGGGGGACAGGACTACCAGAGACAAGCAGTAATTGCTGCTGAGCTCCAAGCCTGCCTCCAAATCCGGGGTTCAAATCCTGTGGAAGCCTTTGTCCATGCCTCTTGGATTTCTTCTTTCGCTGGGCTTGTATTACTCCATCAGAGTTCTTCGCAGGGACCTTGCTGTAGCTAGCAGATGCTGCTCAGGAGAGACCAGAGCTGGCTGAAGCTAGAAACTTGCTTGTACCGCAGCCTCAGCCAGGCTGGAGGCCACCGAGGGGAAACGAGGAGGCTGGAGCAGAGCAGCTGCGCTGGTGATGTGTGCGCAGCCGGGGTCTGACACGGCGCAGCCGTCTCCGCGGCTTGGGGTTTATGGCCTCCTTTCTCTCCTGTGCACACTCTGTTGTTCCCCACCTTCCCTTCATTCCTAGGACATGACTCTGTGATATAAAATACCCTCTAATTTCCTGAGCCAGGCTGGAACTCCCCGGAGAAGGCTGTGTCTGCCTGCCTGTCCCTCACCCGCCTCTGCAGCCATGTTCCAGACTGCCAGTTGCTCCCGCCGGCAAGGCCGCGGGAGGGAAACTGGGAGCGTGGCATCTTCCCAGGCCGTGGGGAGAGGGTCTGTTGGCTCCCAAGGAGGAGCTGATGGGAGGGTAGGGATGGAGCCAGGGTTGGAGCTGGGTTTCCTTTGCTTCCCTCCCTGCTGCTGGGGTTGTCCCTTCCCTTCCCCTCCCCCAGCTGCATGGGAGCAGATGTGCTGCTTGTGTCAGCCCTGGCAGCCCCCTCCACACACCCCAGCCGGGCTCCTGCACAGCTCATCCCCTCCTCCTCTTCCTCCTCCTCCCCCTGGCTTGGCCCCGTGTCACTGGGGATGGCGGCGGAATCATCCGCCCACTCGGCCTGCCTCCCCTGTAACCCTCCCTCCTTCCTCCCTCCCTCCAGGTCTCTTTGTTGGAAAATTCAAGGCAGATGAGTGCTGGGGAGCGCTGGGCCTGCAGGCCAGGCGCTGAGCTGCAGCTTGGCCTCGGCATGTCTGCTGGCCCCAGGGTGGGAAGGGGGCCGGTGAGTGCCTGGCTGCAGGGCAATTCTCTGGGCAGGGCAGCAGCACCAAGGCTCCTGGACTTGCACTCGCCTGGGCAAGGCTCGGGTTGCCTCCACGTGAAAGGGTTTTTTCCTGGCCACCATTCTTAGGCGTATTGCATCCAGCCCCCAGGAGGACATTGGAACATTCAAAACCTGACAGTGAACTCAAAGCAGTCCCTCTGAAATCAGCCTTAGGCAGATGTTTTCCCTGGGCTCTGGGAAAAGGAAAGGTTTGGTGAGAACCGACCGAGCCTGAACTTCTTCTGGGTCTGCTCTTTCAGGATTCCCGGGCTCAGACCCTATCAGGTGGGGTCTTTTCCCAGCACATTCCCAGGATGGCTTTCCCTGCCAGCACATCCGCGGGACAGTTCATCTCATGGCTGCCTCCCCGTTCAGGCGCGGAGCAGAAACGTGGCACTGCTCACAGCTCCCCCAGAGGCTGCTTGCTCGGTGGCTTCTGACGTGTGAACCTGCGGTCGTGTCCGTGCGAGAAGTGTGACTGGAAGAGTGGTGAGAGGTGGGAGGAGGAAGGCTGCAGCGAGGGCTTAGGCTGGAAAGGAATGGAGGAGGAAGGCTGCAGTTCAGGCTGAGGCTGGAAAGGAATGCAGGGCACGAATAGCTGGGATGGTGTGAGGGGTGACAGATTTGAGCAGTGCTGCAGAGATATTCCTGCTCGGCATGTGCCTGACTCCAGCTTTATCAGTTTTTGCTCTGTAGAGTCTAAATATATAATCCATTGTGCTCTGGCATCTGGGTGATAAATAGTGATAAATAATTAGTGGCTGGGGAAGGAGGGAGAAAACTGCTCTGGGGTGGAGCTGACCCTGGGATGTCTGGGGCAGCTGCAGGGTAATAAGAGTGAGGAGGGACCAGCTCTCAGGACAGAGAGAGCTTGTTCTCCATCAGGGATTGCAGCTGAGGCTGAATGGGCGGGTCTTGGGGTTGGTTTCCTCTGTCCCCGCTGAAAGTGGAATAGTTGACTTGTGCTGTGCGGTTGGTCACCTTGACCCAGCAAATATATCACCCTGTCCCTTCACCCACAGGCAGGGCTCTGTGTCCCTGAGCAGGCAGCATGCAGCACTGAAAATTGGCTCTGCCTGAAGTTCTCTCTAGGAATTGGAAGCAGTCCAGGCTGCTGGCGACAGTATGAATGGATACTAATGCAGCCAGGGCAGGGTGCATGTGTGTGTGCACTTGGAAGTGAGAAGACAACAACTTGCCTGCATTGGAAAGGGCTGGTGTGGGCATCAAATAGGGTGGGTCCCAAAGGGACTGGCTGTATTTGACATTCATCTGGGCTGCAGGGGCTTTGGGCAGAGGCTGGCACAGAACATGCTGAAGAAGCATTAAGCTAGCAGGGTTTTAATCCATCGTCACTGCTCCTTTCCTGCTTTTCCTGCTTCTCCATCTGTGCAAGAGGAATTAACACACATCCTGGGAGTGGATTAGACTGCTCAAACCATGACCTCCTCATCTGTGCCTTCTGGGGATGGGTTGCCTTTGTGCAGTCCTTTGCTGGCTCTCTAGTTTTGTCAGGGATTGTGAGTGCCAGCTGCCAGCAAAGGCCTGGTGACATGCTGCCTTTCACCCCGTGGGACAGCCCTTTGCTGAGCGTGTGGGACACCGGTGCTACCAGTGGGGCTGGCAGGGTGGAGCAAGCCTGCTCCCCAGGTCTAAGCTTCCAGCACTGTTCATTTGCCTTTTGCTGATGCCTTGTGAGTGTTGGCAAGCCTTGTGTCCTGTTTTCGGGGACAGTTGGGGCAGCTGTTGGCACACCAGGGAGCGCAGCCAGGAGCCCAGAGCTGCTGTTTCTTCAAGTCCCAGCGTGCTGCGACTCAATGGCACTCTGGGGCAATGGGTCACAGCTCCGTGTCCCACCTTTGCACCCTCTTCGATTCTCCGTGAGTTGGGGACTGGCTTGGGGACCCTTCAGAGCTGTCGATAGGATTACACTTCTGAGAAGTGTTAGATATGTATAATCCACTTACTTTTAATATATGATTTCTCTTGGTTTCACATTCTTTATTTTGTTCTTTTTTATTGGGCTTCCCCCCACCCAATTTATTCACTATTTAGTTCATGTTTTAAGCGCAATATGTGTCAAGCTACCTTAGATATAGCTTGGAAGGGGGGACACAGTATCACAAACTAATTGTAATATATCTTTGTATTAAATAAGAGTACTTAAAATTGTCTATGGGTAGAAAAGGAAATTAGCTTGTTAAAGCCCATTTTGGTATTTGATTTATCAAAGTAGTAATTGAATCTTCTGAATTCACAAGTTGTTTTGATTGCAGATTCTCTGTGGAAAAAGTATTTAGGGGTCCAGTGATATTTAAAATTTAAAAAATAAACTCTCCAAAGAAAACGGATTTTTTAATTTTTTCTTTTTTTTTTACTCCTGAGAAAAAGTTAATGCTTCTTTCACTGTGAAGGCTGATAATAATGTGGCTGTTTGTGTAATGCAGGGACATGACATTATGGCACAACTATAAAGCTTGAAGTGATGTTGAAATATTATGTATGTAATTAAAAAGCAACAGTATCATTTTGGTAGGCAGCATGTTTAATGTATTTCACTTTCATCTATTAGAAATCTCTGGCATAATTTGTGATTCTTTCACATCATTATAAAGAGGCTTAAATTATGTATTTCTTTATAAATAAGCAAACTGGAAATATGTCTGCTGGAAATACAGTACGGCAGAAACAGAACTGGTGGGTGGTTGGAGGCCACCTTATGCACACCAATCACAACATGGTAAGAGCTTTTGATTCTCAGAGGAGTAAGGAGGGGGATCAGTAGAACTGCCACCTTCGACTTGCAGAGGGCAGACTTTGGCCTGACGAGGGAATTGGTTGACAGTGTCCTTTGAGAGGCAGTCATGAAGGGCAGAGGAGCACAGGAAGGCTCAATATTCTTTAAGAAGGAAATCTAAAAGATACAGGAGCAAGCCATTCCTATGTGCTTGAAAGATAAGCCAGTGAGGAAGAAGAATGGTCTGGCTGAGCAGGGAGCTTTGGCTCAAACTCAGGAAAAAATAAAGTATTTTACCTTTGGAAGAAGGGGGAGGCAACTCAGGAGTGCTGCAAAGATATTGAGAGGCTACACAGAAAGAACTAGAAGGGACAAAGCCCAACTGGAACTTATCTGGCTACTCCTGTTACAGACAATTAAAATGTTTTTACAAATAATGTCAGCAACAAAAGGAGGGCTAAGGGGAAATATCCATCCTTTAGTGGATGTGGGGGAAAACAGTGACAAAGGATGAAGAAATGGCTGCGGTACTTAAAGTCTTCTTTGCCTCAGTCTTTAATACCAAGATCAGCTTTTCTCAGGGTACCCAACCCTCTGAGCTGGGAGATGGGGACAGGGAGCAAAATGAAGCCCATGTAATCCAAGAGGAGATGGTCAGCAACCTGCTGTGCCACTCAGACACACAAAAGTCTATGGGGTCAGATGGGATCTACACCCAAGGATACTGAGGGAGCTGGTGGCAGTGCTCACTGAGTCACTCTGTGATTTACCAGCCGTCCTGGTCAACCAGGGAGGTCCCAGGTGACTGGAAGTTGGCAAAGTGTGATGCCCATCTACAATGAGGGCCAGAAAATAAATCCAAAGGAACTACATGCCTGTCAGCCCGACCTCAGTGCCAGGGAGGGTCATGGGACAGATTATCTTGAGTGCAATCATGGGGCATGTACAGAACAGCCAGGTAATCAGACCCAACTGGCATGGGTTTTGGAAAGGCAGGTCCTGCTTGACCAACCTGATCTCCTGTGACAACATGGCACAGTTAGTGGATGAAGGAAAGGCTGTGGTTGTTATCTACCTGGGCTTTAGTGAAGCCTTTGACACAACTTCCCACAGCATTCTCCAGGAGAAACTGGCTCCTCATGGCTTGGACAGGTGTGCTGTTCCCTGGGTGGAAAACTGGATGGTTGGGCCCAGGAGGTTGTCAGGAATGGAGCTACATCCATTGGCTGCTCACAGTGGTGTTCCCCAGGGCTCAGTGCTAGGGCCAGTCCTGTTTAATACCTTTATCAGTGATCTGGTCATGGGGTTTGAGGGCACACTCAATTGACAGATGACTAAGTTGGGTGGGAGTGTTGATGTGCTGGAGGGTAGGATGGCTCTGCAGAGTGATGTGGACTGTCTGGATTGACGTGTCAAGGCCAGTTGTCTGAGGTTTGACAAAGCCAAGTGCTCAGTCCTGCACCTGGGTCACAACCCCACACAGCTCTGCAGGATGGGGAAGGCAGCCTGGAAAGCTGGTGGGAAAGGACCTGGGGGATGCTGGTTGATGGTGGCTGAACATGAGGCAGAGTGTGCTCAGGGGGCTGAGAAAGTCAATGGCATTGTGGGTTGTGTCAGCAGTGGTGTGGACAGCAGGACCAGGGCAGTGACTGTCCCTGTACTTGGGTCTGGTGGGGTCACACCTTGAACCCTGTGTTCAGTTCTGGGCCCCTCCCTACAAGACAGACATAGAGATGCTGAAGCCTGTCCAGAAAAGGGCAACAGAACTGGAGCACAAGTTCTGTGAGCAGCAGCTGAGGGAGTGGTGGTGGTTACTCTGGAGAAAAGGAGGCTCAGGGGGGCCCTATCACTATCTACAACTCCCTGAAAGGAGGTTGTATCTAGGTGGGGATTGGTCTCTTCTCCCAAATAGGAAGCAACAGGACAAGAGGAAATTGCTCCAAGTTGTGCCAGGGGAGGTTTAGTTTGGACATTAGGAACATTTTCACCATATGGGTCAAGCACTGAAACAGGCTCCCCCGGGGAGGGGTGGAGTCACCATCCCTGAAGGTATTAAAAAGTCGTGTAGATGTGGCTCTTGTGAACATGGTTTGGTGGTGGTCTTGGCAGTGCTTGGGTAATGGTTGGATTCGATGATCATTTTCTAGCCTAAATGATTCTATGGTTCTGTTATATGCACCTGAATTTTGGGTTTACTGATTAAAATGTGAACTGTGTGATGAAACAGCTACATGCACATAAAAGGCTATTCTGTCTTTGGCTCCTCTTCTGGTTGCCTGTCATGGCTGTGGGCATAGGAACCTGTGGCCTGGCTGCAGGAGAGAGTTGCCAGTCCTCTTCTGCTTCATCCCCAAGCCTGGCTGCCTGGTGTTGTGTGCAAATACCCATCTGGGAAAGTCTCCTTTTCCTTTGAAGTCCTGAACCCAGCTCTGACTGCCTCTTCTCCCCTCTGCAGGGTGGTGAAAGAAGAGATCTCGGATGACAATGCCAAGCTTCCGTGCTTCAACGGCCGTGTGGTGTCGTGGGTAAGCAAGGCACTTGCTTTGGTATCTCTGAGCCTGTTTGTGCCCTCTGTGAAAAACACCGTTTGGGTGTGGAGTGCCAAGTAAGGCACAGGGGCTGCTCAGTACTGTTGGTGTGCTGGCTGCTCACAAGGCTGATGAGCTGCATCCCCACACTCCAGTCCCTCACCTGGAGAGGGGGCTCTGTGATTCTGGGTCCCCTGTGCCAGGGAAAATATGGGATACCTCTATGAAGAGCTCTGGTAACTGATGCCTATCAGAGATCATGGTCGTAGGCTGTCCACAGCATAACCCCTGTGCCCCTGTGGCAGGGTCAGCTTTCCAAGGAAAGTCCCGCTCCAGCGACTGGCGCAAAGGGCTTAAGTGACTTTAGTGCTGGTGAAGCGGACTGGATTTGACTGCCCTGAAGACTAAAGGTACTGCCTGGGCAGCTGCAGGACAAGCTTTTCCCTCAGTCCCATGCCATGCACATGCTCTGCTCCCTGCTCGCATGCTTCCCTCTGTCCCCACAGGGACACTGTTAGTGGGGCGAGAGTCTCCTCAGCACATCATCGAGTTTTCCCTCTGCTGAGCTGCAGTTTGTGCTGATGAGGGTGTGTGGATCTACACGAGGAGCAGAGCCAAGACTCAAGTGCCTTTTTCCAGAGGCCTTTAAACAGACTCTGAACTGTAAAAATCCTCAGCAAATCAGGCTAGGTTGTACCTAGTTCTGCTTCTATCCCTGCACCAAACAGTGATGGGGCTGGCAGGTACCCCACTGCCGACACAGCCGCCGCTGGGATTTCAGCCAGGGGAGCAGGGTGCAGGCTGGGGCAGGGAGGAAAGGCCGTGCTGGGCTCCCGCACAAAGAGCCGGGGCCGGTGCCTGCCGTCCTCCCTCTAGCGGTTATCCCGGCCCTTCGGAAAACAGCCCGAGGCCGGCTCTCGGCCACCACACATTCCTCCGCATCCGTCCCGCTGCTGCTGCATTTGCCCCAAGATGTCCCCTCCCCAGCCTTTCCAGCTGCTTTTTGCTTTCACCTGCCCTATGGGGAGTCCCAGAGTCTCTAAATCCATTCCAGTGCTCCTTTTTTATCTGGTGCACTTTTCCTCATGATCCATGTATCCATGCAGCTGCTGGCTTTCCTTGTAGGAACTCTCTGGTTGTTCAGTGTGACTGGCACAGATCTGGTGTATGTCTGTCTGGTATGACCACTAAGCTGCTGCTCTGTTGGGCTGGATCCTTGCAGAGAACTTGTGCGCAGTTAGCATCACCACCAGCTCTTGTGCATGAAGGGTAATTGCAGTCCCAGAGGCCTTTGTGCACCTGATTATCCCTTTTTCTACCTCTGCTGAGAGTCTCCTAGTCCAAGGGTGGTTTGGAGGCTGAGAGGGGAGCACTTACTTTGCTGCTTCTGACAGACAGGGATGATGCTATTTTAGGAACCCTACTAATTTTAGCAACAGGGAAAGACTTTAATCCAAGTGAGTACTTCCTGACAATGTAAGAGACAGGAAAAATGCAGGATGGTTATCAAAACCTGTGAGGAAATCCCAGCCTTGGGAGTGTTAGCATCAATCCTGCCTGTTTGGCAACACCCCCTCAACTCTCCTCACTGATGTTTGACAGCTGCCTGTGGCTAGTTTCCTCTGTCCAGATCTATTTGCTTGATGTTGTCTTGAGATTTTCAAGCATAAAGTGTTATATAACTTTTCTCTAGGCAATGCTGGCCACTTTCAGCATTTTTTCTATCCTGTGCTCCTGGGCAGTGGCTACCATAGTAGGGATGTGGCCCTTAGGGATAGGGATGTGTCCTGAGAAGGCAAGTCACCAGGAAGGTGCCAGGAGCAGAGCCAGGCATGTGCTTGGGGCTTGCTGGAGAGAGAGGAGCTGATCTGAGTGTGAGACAAGAGCTGGTTAGACAGTTGTGAGAGCAGGAGCCGTTGGGCTTGTCCTGGGGCTTGTGGGACGGGCTCTGCAGCTTTTGACACCTGGGGCTGCTCTCTGCCCTGTCTGCTGCCTTGGCTCTGGCTTTTTAAGGCTGCCCTGTCTTCCTTGCCGGAGCTGCATCCCTGTCTCTGTTACCAATGTCTCTGGCAGTAGAGAGACTACACTAATGATGATCTGTGGGATCCATCCTCCCTCTCCTTATGAGGGTTTCCCCAGTTCCTGAAGGTGGGCAGGGCACAGCTCTTTCATCAGTGATACTGGGAAGCACTCAAGACATGTATAAATGGGCTGTGCTTCTAGCATCTGAGTTGGCATCTGCTCTTGGCCCCATTCAGGTGTGGTTCCCTCACCAGCAAGCAGTAGTGCTGCCTCTGAATTTACACTGGGTATTATGGTTTGGACAGTGGCTATCCAGCCACTCCAGAACAGAGAGATGCCTTTTTTCCAGCCTATATTTCATGTTTCTTCTGTCCTGAACAACAGTGGGTATCCCTCACCTCTGTTAGATCCTTTCTTGGCCTGTCATCTCTGCTCTGGAGGTCCTGAATGCAAAGAAGAGGCTTTTTGTTGCTTTTCTTGCTTGGCCCTGTTGGGATTAGCCTGGTTCATTAAAGCTTGAAAGTAAGGGAGAGTGCAAATCTGGACAGGGAGCAATATTGGGGAGCAGCTCATTTGGCCTATCATCTGTTTCATTCAACTGGCCCCTGGGAGAGTATCCAGCTAATTCCTTGAGCCCTGAAATTGGTGGTTTATTATAGAGCCAAAATCACAGTGTGTTGGTGTGCCTAGGCTGCCCCACAGCATGGCTGGTATAAAGTTTCTAGGGTTTAACTCTTTCTTGAATTTCTGCATTGGGTAATCCATTGAGCAACCTAGAGATTGGCTGAAGGTTGTGCTCAAGCCAATAAGCTGAACACAGCCTGAAAATTTGCAAAGTACATATGGAAGCCAGAAAAAGAGACTGTTTCAAGAGTCTATTTCATAGGAGGCCTTAGACCTGAGCTCTGTTATCCCCATCTTCTGAGGGCTGGGAAAGTGAAAGTCCTGCTGGGTCCCACAGCTTGAAGGCAGAAGTGTAGAGGCTGCTAGAGCTGAGGAAAGGAATGACTCGTAACTGCCTTTTCCAGTGGGAGAACTGGGGGAATCCAGTCCCTGCTGCAGGATGTGTGCTAAAGATTACCTGAGTGTGTGGTATGGGTGTGCAGGTGATATCAGAGTGTCCAAGCATGGCTGTCACCCATCCAGGCTTCACTGCTGGGTCAGGAATTCCTGAATCACAAATAGCCAGTGTCTGGGAAGGCCATGGGGGGGGAAATGTTGCCGCATGCTTGGCCTGTTCCATACCTGCTCCTGGGCATCTGCTGTTGTCAACTGCCAGAAATTGGATCCTGGGCCAGGCCAGCTTTTGGCCAGCTCCTTTGGCCACTCTTAAAAATGTTTTTTTCAGTTTCCTTTTCTGTCTGTCATCCTTCCAGCTGGTGTCTGCAGAGGGTTCCCATTCAGATGCTGGCTCAGTCTGTGCTGATAACCAGACAGAGCTGCCACCCTCCATGGAGCGCACAGGAGGAATTGGAGACTCCAGGCCCCCCTCCTTCCAGTAAGTTACATGGCCATCTGTTCTGGTTTCCAAGGGACACATGGGGTGTTTGCTGTAATCCAGACCAGTATCCCAGACCTGGGATATTAGCTGGTACACTCTTACTAAATTGTCAGGGATGACAGCCAGCAAGAGGGGAGGAGAGTGGGGCTGGGAACAGATTTGAAGTGGAGCTGCGTTATTCAACAAACAAGGGCATGCTGACAATAATGCAGGGAAGGAGCGAGCACAGTACCTCCAGTCCTTTGCCCTGAACTCATAGATGTGCTGTGGTTGTTCCTATCCCTCAAGAAGGAGACAACTGATGGCTGGAACCTTGTGTAGGTCAGGACAGAGTTAGAGAGAGCCTTGTCAAGTTGTTCCCTGTTGAACGTATTTGTTGCTTTTATCTCATCACAGCCCTAACACTGGGGAAGCCGGGAAAACTTGGACAATGAGACAGAGACAGACTCGGTGGTGTCATCACAGAGGGAACGACCTCGTCGGACAGATGGGCCTGAGCATGGTGAGTGTTGGTAACATGGTGAGAGCTCTGCAAAGGCATGGCTGGAGCATGGTGGCAGCACCAGCTCCGGATTTGGGACAGCTTTCTCTGCTCTGCAGAACCTTCCCAGCTCAAAAGGGCTATTCTATGGCTTTTAGAAGGGCCATAGCCTCACATTGGAGACAGGAGCTAACACCTGTGTTACATCAGAACATGGTGTTGAACCCTTTGGGGTCAAAGGAGACATCTCCTGTAGAAGCCTCAAGAGGAGGAGACAGTTGTACCTCTGTCTTCTTAGCTGAGAAGCAGAGTGGGCTTTAGCCTTGCCACTGGTGCTGCTGCTTTCTCTACCAAGGAAACAGCTTCAAGTCTTCCACAAGTTAGCAGCATTATTCCTACTGGCCCGTCAGCCTCTTCCCCACCCTGTAGTGATAGAAGAGGTGTCACACAGGAGATGGATCTGATCCCAAGGTAGACTGGGGGTTAATTGGCACTAGATGGGATTGACTGATGGCCAGATTTGTTGTGAGGAGGTTGCCATGAGCCCTGCATAGGGGAGGGGTTTGTCTCAAGCCCACTGAGCCTTGTCTTTTCACAGCACCCAGGGTGAATGGGACAGTGAAGGGAGAGCGACGCCGAGACCTGGGTGGGTACGAGAGCTCCTCCACGCTCATGAGCAGCGAGCTGGAGACCACCAGCTTCTTCGATTCAGATGAAGATGACTCCACCAGCAGGTAGGAGAGCTTGGGTCTTGGAGAAACTCAACTTCCTCCTGACTCCCAGAACAGAGAGATGCCTTTGCAGAGCACAGTAGTCCTGGGCTCAGACCTGCTTCTGTCTCACCCAGCAGACCTCTCTGACATTGTCTGTCCTCCAAGTGCATGTTTTCCCCTCCGCCCCTGCAGTCCTTTATTCCCTATGCCATTTCCATGGCTCTCTTGCTGCCAGAGCCACCACTATGGCAGCAGAAGAGCTGACTCTTGCTTTTGCCTGCAGGTTTAGCAGTTCAACAGAGCAAAGCAGTGCTTCCCGTCTGATGAGGAGGCACAAGCGACGCCGGCGGAAACAGAAGGCTCCACGCATTGAGCGGGTACCCAGAGAGGGGCTGGGTATCCTGGGGAGGGCACTGCAAGTCAGGGTGGGCTCTCAGGGATTCAGCTGTTTTTGCTGTGGGCATAGTTTTGGATGAGTGTCCAAGTGCTGAGACTTCAAAAAGTGCTGTGAACCATTTCCAGGCCAATGTAACCTCAAGAGCTGGGACCACAGGCCTTGTCTCAGCTGTAGAGCAGTCATAAGGACCATGGCTCTGCAAAGCTACTGGCATAAGAGTGGGGAGTTGTGGGTGGTGGCTGTGGTGCCACAGGGAGGGGCAGGAAGGAAAGGACAAGTGGAGGAAGCTAGGGCTGGGAATGTTACTGAGGCACAGGAGGACATCTCATGTTTTGCTTATGTTGCAGTCCTCGTCCTTCAGCAGCATCACAGACTCCACCATGTCCCTGAACATCATCACAGTCACACTGAATATGGGTGAGTGGGGGGTGTGCATGGAGCCTTCAGTCCTTCCAGAGCAAGATTGGGTCACGGAGAGGGAACTGGGGAGGGAGCAAAGAGAATGCATGCGGGAGGAGTGAGGAGATGGATTCTGTAAGAGATTGGCTTCTCTTGTAGAAAATGTCTCTCAAGAGTTTTTAAGTCCCAGGACATCTCTCTGGGACAGAGGTGCCAGTCACCAACATTAGGATGTGGTTTTACTGAGGTCAAGTCTGCTTGTGCCTGATGCTTTGGGGTGACTTACTTCTTTATCTTTCCATCCCTGCAGAGAAATACAACTTTCTGGGCATTTCTATTGTGGGACAGAGCAATGAGCGTGGGGATGGAGGCATTTACATTGGCTCTATCATGAAGGGAGGCGCTGTGGCAGCTGATGGCAGGATTGAGCCAGGAGACATGCTCTTGCAGGTATTTCACACCCACATATCTCCATCTTTGGGCCTGGGAAGGCAGTAAGGAATGACCCAGAAGCCTCCCTGAGAATTTTGGCAGGCTAAACCCAGGAAGCTGTGCTTGGAAGAGGGGAGCTGAGTCACTGCTGAGCATAGTGGGGAGCTCAGCCTCTGGTCACATCTCTGGGACTCACCTCTTTGTGTTGTTTGCAGGTAAATGACATCAACTTTGAGAACATGAGCAACGATGATGCTGTGCGGGTGCTGAGGGAGATTGTGCACAAGCCGGGGTGAGTACTTGGGTTGTTCCTTGCATCCAGGGACATATGCACAGTCTGTGCTTGGGGTGTGTGAGTCGTATCTTCCAGCCACCTCTGCCAGTGCCTCTGCAGAAGCTCAGAGCTTAGGGCTTTGGTGTTGCTTTGATTCCTGGGCTTTCATGTCCCATGCAAGAATTGCAGCCAACAGAATTGCAGGGAATTGGGGTCTGTGCCCCTTTTTGTGTGGGTATGCCATGTTGCTGCTCATTGCAGGGTAATTCGACTAGATGACCTTTAAAGATCCTTTCCAAAACAAACTGTGCTGTGATTCTCTGCTTCTATTTGGGTCATCAGCAACCCTTGGCAGGGTCACATCATTTTGTTCGTGTCACTAGGGAAACCTATAGCTGGAGGGGAACAAGGTCACTTTGCTGGCAGCTTATGCCTGTCTCCCAGAAGAGAGCTGACACACAGCATCCACCCATCGTGCAGGGGTTTGTGTCACTGTGCTCTGGTTCTGACTCTCACCTTTTCATTGCAGGCCCATCACCCTGACAGTGGCCAAGTGCTGGGACCCCAGTCCGCGGGGCTGCTTCTCGTTACCCAGGAGTAAGTGGATAGCTGACCCACCCTTAGCACTGGTGCCCAGCTCATGTGAGAGCCATGCCTTAAGCACTTACTTGGTTGTTGTCTTGTTCCTCTCCTGTGTGTGTGACTCCATGGGGCACTGAATTGGGGTTTGATGGGGTTTCAGCTCTCCTTAAAGGAGGCTGCTATGTCCTATTCCCAGACCAAAATGCCCATAAGCCCAGCCCTCCTTCCCACATCACGCTGGGGACGCGTTTCACTGGGGCAGGGAGGTCACTTGCTCGGGGCGCCAGAGGAAAGAGAAACCCCCCTTAAGCCATAGGGGGATCTCTCCCTCTGCACCTCTCCTGCTGACCCTCCCTCTCTTCTTTCTCTCCCAGTTGCTCCCCAGCGGATCTGGGCTGGGCCAGACTCTCCATGCTCCGATCCGGGTGAGTCCCGGCAAATACTGGGGATGGAATGGGCTGTGCTGAGTCCCTGTCCCTTCCCAGAGGTTGTTTTGATGAGGTGATAATTTCTTACAACCACTGACTGGCTCTTTCTTCAATGCAGGTGAGCCCATCCGGCCCATTGACCCGGCAGCCTGGGTGTCTCACACGGCAGCGATGACTGGCACCTACCCAGCGTACGGTATGAGTCCATCCATGAGCACAATCACTTCCACCAGCTCCTCCATCACCAGCTCCATCCCAGAGACCGAACGTAAGTCCTTGTGCCTCCGTGCTGCACCCGCTGCACGGCCTCCTCGCCCTCACTATGCTGTGAAGGGAGCAATACATCTGCCTGGGGACAGCTGGGGTGGGCCACATCTGCCCTGCCAAGGGACTGGGAGGGAGGCAGCTCTTGCTGGGCTGGCACTTTGATCAGTGGGAGTTCTGCCTCGGAGAATTAATGTCACATTTTTCAGCCTTCTGTATGAGGAGAGTAGAGGAGCCTGGGTGCAATCAGGAGCTGTGGCAGGTGTAGACAAAAAGCTCAAACCAGTCAGGGGCTAGCTGCTGAGAATGTGGAGCCAGAGGGATTCATCATGTCCCTGGAGCTCCTGAGAGCTCCTTTCAGATAGCAGATAGAGCAGGATAGAGGAGGCAGCTTACAGCAAAGAGCCTTGTGGTGGGGCAGGGTCCTGCTGATCACAGGGCTCTTGGTTGCTTTCTGAAGGTTTGGGATGATACGGTATTTTGAGCCCTGAAACAAGGGTCTGGAGAGCTTGGGTGAGGCAACAAGCCAGGAGTTTGTTGTAAGTTTGTGACTCCTGCCTGGGCTTTGCCCAAGAGGAAACAGCTGACATGTGAAGGATAACCTGGGAAGGCTGGAAGGGAGGTTACACAGCATGTACCCCAAGGCCGTCTGTGATGTATTGTTCCCTGGCCCATTCCCCCTGAGTGTGATGCTTCCATGTGGCCCTCTTGTCTCTTCTGTCTTCTCTCACCTCTGCCTACCTTCCTTTATCCACACCACAGGCCTCGATGACTTTCACCTGTCCATCCACAGTGACATGGCCACCATTGTCAAAGCCATGGCCTCACCAGAGTCAGGCCTCGAGGTGCGTGACCGCATGTGGCTGAAGATCACCATCCCCAATGCCTTCATTGGTAAGAGACCATGCTGCCTGCAGCAGAGACAGGGACTGGGAATGGGTGGCCTTTTTTCAAGCAGATGTCCAAGGGAGCATCTTTGTCACCATAAACAAACTGTTGACTAGGCAAGAGTCGCAAATTGAACAAATTTTGACCCACTTTGTTTTTGCTCCAGTGTGGCTCACTGTCGCTGTGGTGAATAACACACGACACAAAATTTTTTTCTGAACAGTTTGACTCTGTTTATTAGAAATTAATTTTGCCACAGACCACAGTGATTGGTGAAAGAAAGACAACTTCTACACCCACATTGGTCAAACCAAAGGAACATCAAAAGAAAGTCTGTCTCACAGAAAGAATTCTAAACATGAGTTTTCATTACAAAAACAATCCTGATGTTTATGTTCAGGCTGTGAGAACAAGCTTCAGAAACCCAAAACGTCAGGAAAAATGAACTTTAGAAACTCATAATTTCCAGGCCTGGAAAACCAAACTACAGCTCACTGCTACAAGGGCTACCATCTTCCTCTCTCTTGCCAAATTTAACTCTATATTTGCTGACAGGTTCAGATGTGGTGGATTGGCTCTACCACCATGTGGAGGGCTTTACAGACCGCCGTGAGTCCCGCAAATATGCCAGCAATCTGCTGAAGGCTGGCTACATCCGACACACCGTGAACAAGATCACCTTCTCGGAGCAGTGCTATTACATCTTCGGGGACCTCTGTGGAAGTATGGCTCTTGGTGTGGGTGGGAGGGAGAGCATAGTGGGGTAGTGGTCATGCAGAGCTCTGCTGACACCATGGGGACCACCTACATCAGGCTGGGCCCCTTGTTCTACAGACCCCATTAAGGGAGTGGTAAAGAATATGCCAGCTCCCTTGTCCTGCTGCTGCCGTAGTGAACTTGGAAGCAGCATTGTCAGTGTCACCTACTATGTGATCTTTTCTCCTGGGCAGTCATAGCAGAGTCTTAGTCTTTACTGACTGTCTCCAGGCTCTGAATTTCAGTGCTGGCAAGGGGTTGGTGCTCAGGCAACTGGGTTCTGCCCAAATAAGATGGGGGAAGGAATTGGCAGAGTGAGCTGTAGCTCTGATGTGGTCCTTTCCACCAAGCTGGTCTCTCTATTAGAGTGGCAGCTTGGACTCCCACAGCCTGGCAGTTGTTCAGCCAGGAAGCACAAATGGTGGCATTGACTGACAGAGAGTGCCAACCTCTTGTGTCTCCTTCCATATCCTGTCCTTGTCCATCAGCGAGAATGGACAGAAAGCTGCTTCACCACACGTGGTTGTTTTTCTGCTTGGATTTACCCCTGTTCTCTGCTTTCTTGCAGACATGGCAAATCTGTCTCTTCATGATCATGATGGCTCCAGTGGTGCCTCTGATCAGGACACTTTGGCTCCACTCCCTCACCCAGGAGCTGCACCCTGGCCTATGGCCTTCCCATATCAGTATCCACCGCCTCATCCATACAACCCCCATCCCGGCTTCCCTGACCCAGGCTACAGCTACGGAGGGGCAGTGCAGGCAGTCAACACAGTGAAGGTGAGTGAAAAGGACTAAAATATGCCTGCAGGTGGGCAGATGTCCTGTTCAGTACAGGGCAGCAGCTGGCAAAGGCTGCTTAGGCAAGGCCCTATGTGGGGGAAGCCAGGGCAGAAGGCATCATGGAAGGGTCGTGGACTCGCTGCTGAAGGGAGACTGAGAGCACAGATTGTGCCAGGGCGTGCTGCAGTCCTCCCTTTGCTGGAGGAGCATCCATCTCTTCTTCCTGACTTATCCGAGCTGGTGCCTAACCTTGCCTCGTGTGCTTTGCAGGGAGCCGGAGCAGCGGTTCCAATCGCAGTGGCAGTGAGAGGAGGAAGGAGAGAGAGAAGACCGGGGAGTCGAAGTCAGGCGGCAGCGGGAGTGAGTCAGACCACACCACAAGGAGCAGCATGCGGCGTGAGCGTGCGGCCAGCGAGCGCTCGGTGCCGGCCAGCCAGCACAGCCAGCGCAGCCAGCACTCCCTGGCTCACAGCATCCGCAGCCACCACAGCCAGCAGTCGTACGGGCCTCCCGGCCTCCCCCCTCTCTTCAGCCCCCCCATGTTGCTGATGCCTCCACCACCGTCAGCCATGGGGCCCCCTGGGGCACCGCCAGGCCGTGACCTGGCCTCTGTGCCCCCTGAACTGACAGCCAGTAGACAGTCCTTCCGAATGGCCATGGGCAACCCCAGTGAGTTCTTTGTGGATGTAATGTGAAGCGCCCATCCCTTGTCTGTCTGCTGTCCCTCCTTCCCCCTTCTATCCCTGTTGTTTGTTTCCTAGGATCAGCCCTGGCTTCACCCCTCGTTTTTTTGGGGTTTTTTTTTTTGGTTTCTTTTTTTTTGTCTTGATAACGAAAAGAAAAAAAGGGAAAAAAATAATAAATGGAACTAAACCTTGATTCTAATCCCTCCTCAAGCGGGGTGGACAGGCCTGGCAGGCCTGCTGGGTGCTGCCAGCACGTCCCACCACAGACTTGTGTATTGCCGATGGTAATTCCCTCCTGCCATCCTCTCTAACCCCATTAATCTGCATCCGTCCCAGCACCCTGTGCTGCTTGCCCGTGTGTCACTGCTGCCTCAGTCCTTCCACCCTAAACATCTCTTCTTTCTTTTCACCCTTTTGTGTTTCTTCTATCAAGCAGCAAAGAATTACGGGGTGTTTGACTTTCTCTGAGCCTGCCGCCCGTGGGGGGAGAGCTGGAGCATGGCGTGGCCCGACAGCCGGACACGGAGCTCCAGGGGCGCTGGGCACGCATGGCGCTGAAGATGGCTTCTTTCCTCCCCCTCGCGGAAGATGCCCTGCCCTTCCCACTGCCCTGAGAGGGGAGCAGGGACCAGCCTTATATATGTATTTTAAATCCCGTTGTAGTTGCCTTTTGGCTAATGCATGAATGTTCCAGGGCTTCAGTGCCTCCAGGGAGTGGAGAGATGCTGCCACTTCCCTTTTGCCTCCATTCTCTTGCCCACATATTGGGCCAGGTCAAATTGGCCCATGACAGGACCTTCGTTCACCTTGGCCCAGCCTCAGGGCTGGGGCTGTACCTCTGCATCCAGCCCAGAGAGGTGGTGATTGCCTGTGCAGTCTTTTGTGTGACTCAGTGCTCTACACCTGCCCTGGGTTCTTTGGGGGGGATTGAAGGGCAGAGCTCTACTCCTTCCATCCTGCTCTTTGCCCTCTTGCTTGCAATGTGCTGCTGCCTGTCCTGTTTGTAGGGGCTGTCCCATGCCTGGGGCTGGCAGTGGCAGCTGTGGCCTTCTCCCTCCTGCTGTCGTGCTGCTGCTCAGCTGTGTGATACCTTCAGGGGCCTGGATGGAGTTAGAAGGCAAGGGCGAGGCACAACTGGTTCACTTTCATGCTTTGGAGAAATGTGGAGGTCCCCTGTATTTGCTCTCTGAAGGGCCTGAGTCTGTCTCCTCCTCTGCCCAGTGCTGCTGGCCTGGCTGCTAGGAGGGACAAACCTCTGGGACAGCTCCACTCTCTCTAGGCTGCGAGTGATGCCTGGTGGCAACATGATCTCTCCGGGGATGAGACTGCAGCCTGAACCATGGCTCTGGCCTCAGTGCCCACAGGTGTGCTGGGACAGTTGAGTCTGTTTGCTCCAGTGCTCCCTGCCTTTCTTCCTTCCACTTCTGGGTACTTGGAGATGTGCCTGGGGCTGGGGTAGCCCTTTCCCCATGCCCAGGGCCAAGCACGGTACAGTATGGACATGCTCGACCCTGCTGCTGTTGGTGCTGGCGCCCCGGCGCCCTCTCCTCCTGCCACACTGTGGCTTTCTCCATAAACGTTGCCTCCTTTGGTCTTTCTTGTGTTCGCGGTTTTTATACAATGGAGTTGAATTGTATTTTGATCCCTGGGAGTCTGCATTGCCCCTGCAGCCCCCCTGCCAGCTCTCACATGCCATCAGTTCATCTCCCTGACTCCCTAAAGCCTCTCCTTCCCTCAGCCCGCTGGAATCAGACTGTCCCCAGTAGCCTCCCTGGCCACTGCTCACCCCCTGCCCTGCCCTACCCACTGGGTTTTATAAAAACAACACCAATCTCCTTGTTTTTATTTATAAACATAGTTTTATTGGACTCCTACCTTGTGTCGTTCGTTTATTCTTTTCTCCCCAGCCTCCTCCACCCTCCTGCCTTTCATTCTAAAGCGAGATCCCAGCAGTATGAGGGCACCCTGTGCCAACGTGCCAGCTGTCTTTTCCCGGGATGCCGAGAGCGGCTGCAGGCTGAGTCTCTCCGGAGCAGGGTCTGGGCGGGGACTCTCGGGGTTCCCTGGGTCCCCGTTTCCAGTGGCAGCACTGCGGGGTGAGCCAGGAGCCAGTCTGACCGCTGGCCCTTGGCACAGCAGTGCGGGGCGGGGGAGCGGGGATGCCCGGGCACGAGGCCAGCGGGAGCTAGCAGCCCTCTGGAAGGGCGCGGCGACCTCAGGACTTTGCAGGGCGAGCGCGGCCTTCTGCCCGGGCGCACCCACGACGCAGCCGCTCGCCGAGCGCAGCTACCATGCTGTCCTCGCCCCGCCACAGACTACAACTCCCAGTATGCCCTGCGCGGAAAAACTAAATCCCACCTCCACCGTGCGTCCCGTCCCCCCCAACTCTGTGGATGCGCATGCGCAGTAGCGAGGCGCGGGCGTGGCTCGCGCGCGGCGTCTCTGCAGTGCGCGGGGGGGCGCGGGGTGACGGGGGGCGGCGCCGCCATCTTGGGCGCGGGGCGGTGAGCTGCGGTGGTGGCGGTGGCAGTGGCAGGTGAGGCGTCCCGGGCCGCGCTCCGCTCCGCGCCGGGCTGCGCGGCCCCCGTCCCTCCTCCGGACGGCTTCCTGCGGTCGGGCTCGCTCTGCGGCCGAGCTGCTGCGGGTGGCAGCTTCCTGGGTGCCGGTTGGGGTCTGCAGGCCCATGGGCAGGGAGGGGGCTGCAGGGCGAGGTGACCCGCCGGGTGCCCTTGGGAGGGACGCGAGAGTGCCCCCGGAGCCGGGAGGGAGGGAGAGAAGCGGGACCGCCCGGGAGGGCTTTTCCTCAGCTTCCTCTGAGTGAGTGCTGGGAGACCCCATCATTCGTTCGTACATTGCTTGTGGCTCAGGGGGTTATTAACAGCTGTTAATTATCTCTCTGGAATACCTGTGTGGCAGCCCTGCGGTGCTGCACCGAGGGAGGGTGGGGACAGGGTCGGGCTGTTTGTGGCACAGGAAGGCCGGCTCCGATGCGTCAGGTCAGCCTGAGCAAAGGTTTTTCTCAGTCGGATCGCGCTGGAACTTCTCCGAAAATTATTTGCCTGTACTAGTGATCCAAACGTGAATTAGCTGGGTCATGGCTTGAACTCTGCTTCCTCCCTGGAAAACCTGCTGAGGCAGAACGCAGCGCTGTTGATGCCGAACTGCTTGTAATGAGGCTTAAAGCAGGCTCCTATCCAGCGGCTCTTCTGGATGCATTTCCACATCCATTCTTCCCAGGACTAGGTTTTTGGATTCTGTAAAACTGCAGGAAGCACAGCCTATGTTTATCACCTAGTGCAATTGACTTCTCTCCCCACTGGGAAATGACTTGCTTTTGATCTAGTGTTCTCTCCGTAAGCTGTGTGAGTCCATGATCTGTTTTCTGCTTGCTTTAGTATGACAAAGCTGCTATCAAGTTTTAGCCTCAGGCTGCCAAAATCTGAGCCTGGAACTTGCCCAGATAGGTGAGTCTGGATGGCTTCTGTGGCTTGGAAGTCTCGGTATTGCAGGCTTCTAACTGTATATGGGCTTATGTGGTGTTTGGGCAACATTTACTTGAATGCTGTCAGAGCTGTAGCTACTGTTTTTTTCATATAGTAAAAGCCGTGTGTGTCCCTGTGAGTTTTGCTTGGAGGGACAATCTCAAATGTGAAGAGATGCTGCCAAACTGTCTACTTCCATATTTTTCCTGTCAGAAGGGAGGCATCACTCTTCTGTTGGAAATGCCATGTTACTGACATCTAGTGACAAAGATACCTGGTGTTCTTTGGACTGCAGAGTGGCCATGTTCCAGGGAGAGCATTGGGATGTCTTCAATGGGTATCATGGCCGGCTGCTTCCTCCTCCCAAAAGCACACAGTCCTGGCTTTTGGAGAATTGAATCTTGAGGCTGTGAAGGGTTACATCTTGAGTTCTTTGAAACACAGGGAACTGGACATGCATTCTTTTTGATGCTATCGCTGCTTTTCTTTTTTCTTTTTTTTTTTTTTTTTTTTTTATGGAACAAGAACAGTCACTAAACAAAACAGGCTTTATAAAGAAACTTCCTGTAACCCTGGTTAATCTTTTCTTGCCTCATGTCTGCATCAAAAAAAGGTAAAGACAAGACTGTCTTTTGCAGCACAATGTCTTGCGCTGGTTTTGTAAGCTTATTCTACTGAAGACCATTAGAGTATTTAAAGGCGGTTCCTGGGGCCAACTGGAGGATGGCCTGTGATGCCGAAATATAATTGGTTTGTGAGGCAGAGTCTGCTTCTCTCCTATAGTGAGTGACCCACTGAGTCAAAAGTTACTGACAAGTCATGTAGTATTTTGATCTTGTCAGGAGGTCGGCTGCTCAGCTAAAAGCTTGCAGGCAGAGGTACAGAATGTGAAATGCAGTTATCTGCTCCACAGTAAGAGTAGTGAGAGAAAAGCTGACACATTAGGGCACCTAGACCATTAGTGGTCTGAAGAATACGAGCTCTTACTCAAACTCCACTCTGTGCCTCTAACCTCTCCTGTTAGAAGATGCATAGAAAGCAACTTTTCAAGTTTCTAGCTCAAGAGTAAAAAGCAAGTAGTTCAAGCTGATTTTAGAAATGCTTTGGTAGAACACGTAGAAATAGAAAAAGGCATTGGGCTGTTCACATCAGGTTAGACTCAGAATATGTCAGAAAGGTATGTTAAATCCTGTACCTGTGATGTTTTTCCAGAGTAAGGGAGCTTCTTGTGTTTCCCTGTGTCAGTATTTATCTCTTGTTACTCTTTGAACTGGCTGCGTGCAATATGGCATGCAGAAGTGGGCTGTAGGAGGAGAGCCTGGTAAGAGAACGTGCTTTTATTCCTGCCCACTGGTTATGGGGATTTGTGGGATTGTGTTTAAAATAGGAACAGTTTCTCTGAAACTGATGGGTTTATCTCAGGAGCTCTTTAGCTCAGGGTATGCCCCTTAAGTAAATTATGCAGCCTGCCTTCTCTAGGATGAAGTGATTGCAGCTACTCTTGTTTAAAACCAAGTGTAGCCCATGCCTCCTGGAAAGTGGCTAATGCAGCTCTGTAAGCAAAGCTTAGGTGCTCAGATTAGCCGGTGGGGTTATGGCATTGTTTTGAACCTTAAGTCTTTTGGGTTGATAATGGCTAGTGCTAGCTGAAAGGATGGGTTTTCCCAGCAACTTCAGTTTGCCAGAGCAGCCTGACTGATCCCCTTCCTGCTTCAACTACTGTCACTTGTCCAAGAACATACTGATTTCTGGAATGCAGAAATGGCTGCAGTTGGTTCAGTTCAATACCTCTCCTGATTTCTTCCTGGATGAGAACTCAGCAGCTAATGTACCTTGAACTGCTTAGTTAGATAAGCTCATTAATGCACAGAAGTCTTATTTACTGTTAAGTCAGAACCCAAACTGTCTTTTAATAGACTACTAAAGGGGTTGGTTGCTTTATACCGGCTTATTAACTGACTTGTGAATGCTGTTTCCTGGATGTGCTCTGTAGATTCCAGAAATCACCATTTCTGTTTGCATTCAAACTAGGTGATGTCTGTGCTTTAGGAAACTTCCAGCCCCTTAATGGGAGTGACAAAGTCTGAGTAGCTGGGTCTTGGGCTCACTACTGATCGACTTGCCTTTATTTGTACCCTGTACTGGATGGTACAGGAAACTCGATGAAGCTCTCGGCCTTTCTCACAGTGGGGCTGTGGCCAAAAGGGATCTGCAGCTGAGCAGCAGTCCTGACATCTGCTCATCCAGCCTCAATGGTTGGTTGAAGGTGTATTTTCCCCACCTGTAGTGCCAGACTCTTTTCTGGACAGGTGTCTCTATGGTAAGAATATCACCCACACAGCTGGCTTGGGAAAATAGAGCTGATCTCAAAGTTGCCTCCTAAAAGGAGTGGACAGATGTGCTCACTGGTGATGCAACTGGTGCTCATCAAATCCTGGTACAGTTGAGGTGATAATCTGAAACTGTGGTTATGTTGTTACGGGCCGCCTAAGAACTGCTGCAGTCACATTGCTCCTGAGCAGTTACACTTGAGCTGCTGTGTCACCACTGCACCTCTGAAGAGAGGACACGGGATTTGCTGAGCAGATGCCATGAGAGCTAACAGGCCTGGCTCAAGAGTTCCTCATCTTCTGCCTAGACTGGACTTGGAGAAGCTGGCATGGAAGGTTACAAAGAAATGTATTTGTACTTTCCTGAGGCAGAAATACCTGTATACACCAAAATTTATGGTGTGTCTGGTACCATTAAGCTGTAGGTACATTACATTTCTTTCAGACGATTCCTAATTCTTTTGGAACTAGAACAAGTACTTCTTGCCTTGCATGTGATACTGGGGTTACTGCTGCCATGTTCCTTTTACCACTGAAGGAAGCTGTCTAAAAATTCAGTTTTTCCTAAGCAACAAACTTGAGCAGATCAGGTTGTTTGTTTTTGCATGTGCAAATACACTTACAAAAGACAGAGAACTGTGTTCCAAAGTTTGTGGTGTAGGTTGAAGCTACCACTGTCTCTGCTGATGCAGGGAAGGGTTAATGGTCTGTGTGGCAGCATGTAAAAGACTGCAGGTTATGGGACTAAGGTATTGGAGAAAATCACTCATTTGAATATCTGTGTATCTGGGATTTAGGCTACAGTTCAGCTTAGTCTTTCCTACCCTAATGAACAGATTACAGAGAATGCAGTTGTGTCTTATTGCTGCTGTGATGCTGTGGCTTCTCAGTTAGAGAGACTATGGAAGGCTGCATTGAACAGAAACTACAGCATTAGTACTGTGTGCTGTGGTGGTTCTGAAAGAGTTGCTGCAGAGGGAACAAACTGTGCCGGTTTGTTGATTCCTTACATGTGCCATGTTTAGTCTAAGAAAGCTCCATTCTGTGTGTCGTTCATTTTTCTACAGCTATTATAAGTCAGAATTAAGAGGAAATGGAAGAGGAAGGCTGGGCTCTCACATGCTTCAGGAGGGAGTTGCTGTATCTCTACTTGATAAATGCAGGTTTAGTGCCTCATCTCACTAGGTAGCTCCCAGTCCAGCCACTTGTTGCGTCCCACAATATGTGAAACTGACAGTCCAGCAACAGGATCCTGCTGCCTGAGCTTGTGTTCCTGACTTCACCCGTGCATTCCAACTGGGTGGCACACTGAAAGGATGAAGTCTGACTTTTGGAGAACCACCTGTTTTTAGATCAGACCTAATAAACAAAGCATTTTCCATCTGTGATAGAATCAGTGGACAAAAGCAGTTTTTCAGATACTGTGCTTTATTGTGTCTTTATCTTTCTCTGGGCTCCCTTGGTTATAGTCTGCAGCTTACCTGCTGCAGACTGACTTCTAGGGCTTCATCCAGCATGTCCTGGTGGTTTGAGAGAAGGGTGCTTATTGCACATCACCTGCACAGTGGGAGCACTGAGACATGATTTGAGGCAAGTATGTGTGATTGTTAGGAAGGTGTATTTTACCATGTCAGTCATTGTGGGCCCAGCTAATCCTGCCTGCTGCTTTTCTGTTATGTAACTACTGAAATGCATTAAAATCTTTGTCCCAGCCTCTGTTTTTTTATATATATATATATTTTTTTTTTTTTTTTTTTTTTTTTTTTTTTTTTTTTTTTGGAGCTGGCTGTCTTAATGCTATAACTTTGCCACAGTTACTCTAAAGGTATATTTTAATGCTCTCATCTTCACTTGAGTCAAAAGGCATTCTGAAAAATCATTTTCATGTCACTTTAACTCCTGGTGGGTTTATAAGCATGTAAATAAGTGTGTGGTCTGTGTATCATGTTCTTCATACTCTTTTTCTGTTTATAGGTTGAGATGGAAGTATATGGCAATGTGAGCACTTGGCAGAAGGGTAGGAGGCTTACTGCCTTAGGTATTTGTAGGAGCTGCATTCAGATGTTACATCTACCCCAGTATCTGCTTGAAGAATACAGACTGTATTGGAAGAGGGCTGTTGTTCCTAAATTAAGGTGATTACTCACCAACTGGTGATACATGTGGATTATCCCTGTACCTTAACAAGAATAAATCCATCCGTACTGAAAGTAGAAAACAGGGCTGTAGCTACTAAGTGTGGTGCAGGTTGCCATATGTTCAAGTTAGTGAAACAGAAGGAGTGGAGCTGCAAAGCTCTGAAAATGCAGTTGACGGATCATTAACACAAAGGTTTCAGCTAGAGTCATCTTGGTTTCCAAGCACTTGATGGTAAACAGTTGAAGAAATGGTGGGCTTTGCTCTTAAGCTGTGTCTGACATTGAGATATTCGGCTGAGAAAACTCAGAAGCAGAGCAGAGCAAGCTCCTTAGAAAAGGCTGACTGGAGGGGAGCAGAGTGAGTCATTGAAAGCTGTTTGAGCAATGCTTTCTGAGTCATATTGCTAATGCACAGGGAGCAGATGAACCCATCTCCTGTGCTGGCGTTTTTATTCTGAGGCCTTCTGATTCCAGCAGCCATGAGTCACTGAACGTCAGTCTCAAATAATTTCAACCCTCTTCCCTGCAGTTCTTAACCACTGCAAGTACTAGGATCCTTCACTTCCAGAGCTGATCTGTAAAATAAACTATTAATTATTTTAAAAGATGTGGTAGATCGTGCTCTGAACTGTACCACTAAAATTCTCATTCTGGTTAGAATGTAACCTTGAAATAGTTGAAAGGAGTATCTGTGAAACTTGAAACACAAAGGAGGATCAAAACAAAGCAGGCTTATTTTCACTGCTGCCACTTCAAGGAGAACCATTGTCATCTTGAAGAGCCATTCTTCTTGCTGAGCTTTAAGCAGCTTTCTTTTGCATTCTGTCCTTTGTATAGCTTTCCTCTCTGTTCATAGATCTCTGGGCTACTTACTTCACCGCTTGATTTTCCAGCTTGTGGACGTGCTTCCGTTAGCTGATGTAAGTAATTCTGTGTGGAGAGGGAGTGTAGTCACTCTGATCTTGTGAGGTTTGACCAAGAAGACTGGAGTGTTCTCCATGTTCCCTGAACTCCCATCGTGGACAAGCTTGGTGAAGGCTGACAGAGAGCAGCCCTGCACCAAACTGAACTTGTTGTAAGTTGTGTTGATGCCATTGTGCTGTCTTATGCTTGTGATGCCTGGAACTCTTCAAGATGCTGAACTGCAGAAGTTGAGCTTGCAAGGGAGATCTCCTTATAATGTTGTTTAATACCTTGCATAGTTGAGACCTCCTTGTTCTCTGATGCCATTAGATGGGAGTGCAGCTGGAGGTTTATACTGCATATGTCCTTCAGCTACTGTAAAGAACTGATTGATGGCTGGAACAGTTGGGTAGGTCATCTAAAACCCTTTCCTTATAGTCCCTGTGACTTTGCTGGTACCTGGAAACACTTTACCAGTTGTCTAACACAAATCATTGAGTAAAATGTACTTAAATGTGAGTTCAGGTTTAATTTTTAGAGCTGTAGAATTGTGGGTGCTTTCAGACTTGAGGAGAATCACAACTCATACGGAAGCATTCTGCTGCCACATGTGAAATAATGCTCGTGCATGTCTCAGGTATGTATGGTTGGCTGCCCTTATAAAACAAACTGTCAGAATGGTCCTGATCCTGGGGCCAAATCCATAATAGTAGGGAAAAGTTCAAGCTCAGATGTTAACTGGGTCCTCATGTAACACAGATCCAGCTCCTTTCTGACTTGGAGCAGGTTCAGTATCAAGTTGTTTTGTCAGTGTAGTACAGCAAGCACACATCAGCTGGTTGGTGGCAGATCTCTGCATACTTCTGTTTTGTACTGTACAAAAATTTGCAATAAGAGCACTCCTGGTCGGTAGTCAAGCAGCAGGATATGTGCAGATGTGAGGGTATTCAGAGTAGTAAGGGCAAAGTAGATCAAAGTAGACCAAAGATGGGACTACAAAATGGCACCCTAAATCCAAGATATGCAATTGTACAACAGTACATATAGGAGGTGTGTGGATGAAGTAGCAAAGGCAATTCTGGCTTCACCTGGAGCTCTGCAGTATGAACCAGTGTAGTTCTTAGATGTGCCAGTGAAGGTGGAGCCAGGAGCTAACTTTGCATGGGCAATCTGAAGCTTGAACTCATCTCCTGGGGTATTTTGTATAAGGAAGAAGCCTAGCATTTCATTGCATTGATGAAGAATTTTTGAAGACTAAAAGCCTTTGAATCATGATCTATCTACTCTCCATCAAACATGCTTTTACTAGAACATAAGATGAGGAAGCAGTTGACTCTACTGCCTGGTACTGTGATGCAATTAAAATGCTGATATTTTTTGCCTGTAACTTCAGCAAAGCTGTTACAGAATGTGTTCTAATCTAACATGAGAAAGCATGGCATTATTTCAGTCAACACAGAAAGTTTGCAGACCGTTCTGAGAGAAGGCTTTTAATTTTCAGTGCAAAGCTTGATCAGCAATCTTCTACATGTTTTATAGTAATGCAGTAAATATTCAAATCAAGGCTTTTTCAAAAAGCGATTGGCTTGTCATGCTGGCAAAAAGCTTTTTCTTGTATATGCTGCATGTCTGATCCTGTTGCTCATCAAAGCAGACATTTCCTTTATACTAAAAATAGTGAAACAAATAACTTAAGCAGCATTAAAACCCAAGAGGGAGATTATTTTTTTTAAGACTAGGATGTGCTTTCTAGGATTCTTCTGGAAAGGGTTTGTAGGATTCTTATCCAGCTTTGACCAGTTGCATAAGCTTCCAGGAAGCTGATCTGTACAATGCAAGTCTTAAAGAGAATGCAGGAACTCTTCACCTTTGATTGCAATAGTCCATATCTGAATGTGGAAGCCAGCACTGGAGTGAAAGAACTAGTAAAGAATTTTCTACAGTGGGCAGCAAGTTGCTTTCACTGTCATAGTGTTTCTCTTTTTTTTTTTTCATTGTTTGGCCTGTGTGAATGACCTTGCAAATGTTTCAGCATCTGCCTGTCTTGTTGGGCAGCTGTGTTCAGTTCTCCATGTTTTGGGTTTCAGCCCTGCACGTTACCTCTCTGTGGCCCTTTTGTGCCTATTAGGGCTGTGTGTGCTTTGTGTAAGTAGTTGTGAGTCTGTGGTACAGCCACTTCCTTAAGTGTGAGAAATTGTGTTTGTTCAGTTGACCAGTGGGATTGTCTTCTGCCGAGGGGATGCTGATGTTGCTGCCCCTACAGTTTGTAGCCTTGGTCACAAAACAGTGAGCACCCACAAAAGGCTTTTCCCACTCTAACTGTATGGGAATCTTGGAGCTGCAAATGTCTTAATATGTTTGGTTACAGAGACTTAGAGGTAAATGAAATACTTGTATCCCGAAGTTATAAAGCCTTACAGTTGGGAATGGAAGAACAATATTTGAAAAGCTGTTCTGTGCTAATTGGAGTCTCAGACATGAAAATATTTTGATGACAGTGCCACAAGAAGCCACTGACAAGTGGCAGAAGGCAGCCCATAAGTAGCCAGAAATACTGGACCAGCAGAATGCGGGAATAGAAGCCAGAAAGTTCACTACTGAGCTTTGTGAAAACTGCTTGTCTCTTTCTATTTTGACTTAACTGACTTTTGGGCTCTTTTTTTTCCCCTTTTAATTAGTAGAAACAGCCATTTGGAAGCTGAAGACCTGTAGCAGAGAAGTATGAGTAATGTTATTCTTCAAGGACTCACTAGATGTTGCTAAAAGTGTTGGTGTAAAGGCTTAGTAAATTTAAAGTTTTGTTTTTGTCTTGCTGAAATTAAAACAAGTAATTTGGTTTACAAGCACTGTAAACCTTGGTTTAGCACAACTCACATCTGCAGTACTTCCTTCAGATGGGCAGCTACTGTAGTTTATTTGGTGTGACTTTTAGAGGATTAATTACTCTTGATAATCCAGAAGTCCTTTAGTCCCTCTGATGTGTGTATTGTTTTTGTGTTCTCTTTTTTTCCTGCCCTTTGAGGTGATCCAAGGCTGGGTCACTTTAACTCTGTCATTGCAGCGTTCCTGAGCAGACACATTGGTTCACTGTCAGCATCTGTCTCTAGGTTGGCCTCTCCCTATCTTTTTCACCCAGTCCGGACCAGTGGGTGTAGGCTAACCCACCCAAAGAGCAGTGTATAGATGGTTGTTATCTAATGTGCTGCAGTGCCCAAGCTAAGCAGTTCCTGTGAGATCACCCCAAGGTCTACCCTGTCACAGCTGCAGTTTTCTTCTTGGGATTAAGCCAACCAAGCAGTTGCTGCTTGTGAGTAGTATGACTTTGACCTAAGTGAATGGGAGTGCCTAAGACTCCACAGTGGGTTCTGGTGAAGTAGCTGTATATTTTAAGAAGCCTTCTGTATCAGTAATATCTGCACTATCAATAATATCTAATGTCTTTGGAGAGAGCTTCGTAGCTCTCTCCAAAGCAATGTTCCTTTGAAGAAAAAGAAAATTAGCAGTTTAGGATAGTAACTTCTGGGGATTATCTCCCAGTTCAAGTGGGTCATGATTGGGACCACTGCAGTGGTACCTTGTGGCCAAATGGCTCTCAGTTTGAATTCTGAAGTGTGACTCAATATGGCTGCTAGGGATTAGCAAAAGCTCTTACACTGGTGTCTAAAAACTATGTAAAAGTCATAATAAACAGAGATGTTCTGTTGCTAGAAACCCTGTCATGTGATATGCTTGGTGACATTTCAGATATTTATGTGCACTGTGTGTAAAAAGACCTAGGAATTGCATCTGATTTGTATCTCAGTCATTAGGAGATAGACACTGTAGTAGAAGTAAGAGGTCTTTGATTTGCTTGTAGTTCCAGCCCTGTGTTTTTTCTCACATTAAAGAGGTATGTTTTGGATACTTGTCCTTGAGGCTTAATCTGTCCATGCTGATTTCTGGAATGAGGAGTAAGCTTCTATTTCAGTGCCAAATTTAAGCTTTAGTTCTGACTACAAATTGTTTCTGTACAGCCTACTTACATATGTTTTTTCTTGCTTCAGGTGTTAAGCAACATGGGAAGTGAAGACTAAAGTTCCATCATGATCGGAGGCTTGTTCATCTATAATCATAAAGGAGAGGTTTTAATCTCTCGCGTCTACCGGGATGACATCGGGTAAGTGCTTCTGTTGCATCCCCAGTTTTTGCATTTTTGTCTCATTTTGGTGCAGTAAACAACCCAGAGCTGCTTTGTTCTGCATTAGCTGTGCATGCATGTAAGACTGCAACTCAACTTGCTGCTCTAGGCTTAGCTTAGAGAAAAGTTTAAGCCCTGGTCACTGACAGTGAAGGATGGCCTGCAGCCAAACCTGGGACTCTCTTTTGGATGGTGGGGATCTGGCCATTATTCCAAATGCTTCAGCAGCATGGACTTCCGCTTTGGGAGCCTACCTCACTGTAATCGCTAGAACTTCTACAGGAGCACTAATGTGAGAACTGTCTGCCACACATTACAGCCAGGGCTCTGATTTAGTTTCAGGCACTGAATTCTAACATCAGGTACAGGCATGCAAGAGACTGTGGTCTTGGGAAGTTTTGTCTGCAAGCAGTCTCATACTACAGCTGGCTTTCTGTGCCCCAGCTTTGTATGACAGCCTTGTGTGAAAAGCTTACATTCATTGGGTAACTAAAGTTGTGGGAAGCCTTGAAAACCTTCAGTAGATTGTAGGTGTCTTGTTGCACTTCCCCCTAGTGTTATGATGCTCACTTAGACTGGATCTGTGCAACCCTTAGGCTGCTAGTTTCCATAAGGTATCTTACTAAAAATATGGTGTCTTGTAGGCAGTGGATAGTGCTGTAGGGAACGATAAGTGATGGTGCTGCTTGGGCTGAAAACCTTAAATTTAAGGGTTTTGTGCACTCCTTCTAGTGCGTTTTCATTAGTGTCAGACATTAGGTGGAAATTAGTAATTAAGTTAGCAGATTTAAGAGAGAGCTAACGGAGGCAGAGCTGTGGTAGGTGCTAATTCAGAGTTCAGCGTGAAAGAACCTTCAGGCCAATTTAGGAAAAATTAGTTTGTACCAGGTGTCCACAATGACTAGTGGTAGGATGTGCTCTGAAATAATTTGTTGCCATAAATTACATAAAACTATCAATCCAGTCTGCCTTTGGACTGCTCTGGTCTGAAGAGTATGTCCCTTCTGGTTATGGATTGTCTAGTGGAGGTTGAAAATTGAGGTAGAACTAGTAGCTAGTCAAGGCTTGTACTGTTTCACCAAGGGAGCAGTCAACACAGTGTCTGTAATAAAGCTTCATCTAATGAGCTTTTAAGTCTCTTGACTTGTTCTAGGTCAGCTAAGGCAAAGAAGCTGTTCTAAGGTTGACTGAGTTATTCCAGGACTTCCACACATTGCTGAGCCAAGGAAGCGTTGTATTTTCAAGCAGAAAGCCAGTGGCTATAATGCTTTGCCTCTTTTCTGCTCTACAAACTCTCATCAGTCTTAATACTTGTTAGCTGAAGCTCTTCAGAGCATTTCATGTGACAGGACTGACTTTGTAAAGATAGTATCACAGTGACTGAGCCAAGCCAGTCTGGATTATAGGTAACTTTGGAGAATATTTCAGGTACGGGCGAGGGACACTTTCACTGCAGTTTCTGGCAAAAATTTTTTTTTGTGGTTTGCAAACTTAAAGCACTTACAAGATTGTTCTTAAACTGATGTTTATTCAAGAAGGCCTTTTGATTTAAATGGCATTATGGCTGTGGAGATGCAAACTGGGGAGCAAAGTAGGCATTTTTAATATGATCTTCTATTTCTTTTTATCTTGGCTCCTTTCTCTTACAGAGTGAGTGCCTTATGTTCAGTACGTGATAAAGTACTTCCTGCTGGCTGGCCAGACAAAGCTAGAAAATGGGATTTCCTGCCTGATCCTATCTTAACTTTTTCATTTGGCAGAGTGCCAAACTATTCCGGTGTTTTCTCTAGGAGCTGGTGTTCCTTTCAGTGAAATCATCCGTTCAGTTCTTGTGAAAGTGTCAGTCTTGTGACTTAGGTGGAGTTGGTGTTAGCTGTTAACTGAACTTGCTCCCCAGGGTGCTGGATTTCTTTTCAAATAGGCCTTCAGTGCTGGTTTGGATTTTCTTTAAACATGTAGCCTTACAGAAAAAGTTGTTATAAAACGGCTATGTCTCTCTTATCTTGTGGTATGATCAAGAAACTGAGTATCTTTCCATTTCCTAATCTGTACATTAGCATTAATGCCAGGTCTACTTAAAAGTTTTAATATCCTCACCCTCACTGGGAGGTAAGAAAAGGAATAGCCATGATACTGTAGCTTGTACTCAACTCTCTAGGAATTGTCTCTAACCAAACAGCTGAGTGATCGACTTCTAGCATACTATACAGTTCTTCGTTCCTAAGCAGTAGTTCTGAAGTGCTGAGGGCTGAACCCACCCTGCTCGTGGGGAGGTAGTTGAATAGGAAATGAGCATAACTGCTCCCTGTCTTTGTGAGTGATTGACCCGTAAGACTTCTTAGTCTTGGCCATTGCCTTTGGCATTCTGAAGCCTCAGTTTCTGAGCTGGGAGGTATTAAAGGTCATCTGTGGTTATGAAAACACTTTCCCTTGCACAGTTTAAGGGCCTTAAAAGGCACATACTAGTTCACATATAATGACCAAAATGATGAACAATAAGGGTATCCTTCTTTTAACTTTGTTAAAGGCAGAAGTACCACAAAACTTGAACTTCATTTGCTTGCAACTTAGAATGGCTTTGGTGCATGTAGCGCATCTGTCCGTACAGTGGCTAGCTGCATGTATAAGCAGCCTTATTAAAAAAAAAAAAAAAAAAAAAAAAAAAAGGTAAAAACATGCATATAATTCAGGATACCATGAAGAGTTCTGCTGCAATTTTCAAGTGCCTTGTTCTTCAGTGACTTAGTCGTTGGGGAACCTATCTGCATTTATGAATGCAGCTGTGTAATAAAACTTAAGCTATTTGAAACTGAGCAGCTTACATGACAAACTGCATGCACTTTAAATGTAATAGGTGTATGGTTTCTTAGCTTCTAATACGTCACGTCAGCTTCATGGCTCTTGTTCCTTAAGGAAAAAGTGCAAGCTGGATAGAGCAGTGTCTGAATCTGCAGGATGTGCCCTATCTCTCCAGATGTGCTCCAGCTCTATCAAACTTGCTGTATTTCCTGTTGGCTGGACCAGAAAGCATCAACCCAAACACCTTCAAATGTGAAGTACTGTCATAGAAATTCCCACCCAGACTTGTAGCCCTGTCCTGAGGCAGACTGGGAAGAAGATACCCGATACTCTGCGGTCCCCAGGTGATGCCTCTGATTGAGGCTTTGGGGTTTTTCCACACCAAGGCCTGCTACCTGTATTAGCAGAGCAGATTGGGTATCACTGTTGTGATACAGGTGCAGCTCACCTGGACTAAATGCCCAGTTAGCCCTGAAGTTCAGCCAAACACAAATGTGTCCATGCTGACAGCCTGACCATGGCATGTCAGTGTTGTACTTTGCAAGGGCTTCATTGCTGCTGTAGCTTGTTACTGTCCATCCAATACAACCTTGGCCTTCTGTGCCAAGGAGCAGGGGGAGGGGGTGCTGTTTGGTCTCTTCTTATCTCTTTGGATTCATTGTGCCTTGTGTGTGTGTTTCTAACCCTTTCTCTTGTTGCTGTCACTCCTCCTTTCTCCGCTGGCGCCATTTCTGTCCATCCCATCTCATTGGCTGCTGTAGCAATAGGTAAGAGACGCGTGGTAGGCCACAACTGGCATTGCACAGTGGGCACCTGGTGTGCTAGCAAAGCCTCCCTGACCTGAGGCTTCTCCTCTAGTGTGCACCAGTCTGGTGACTGGTTCTGGTGCTACTTTTAGTGGGTTAGAACTTGAGGTCGGGATGGCTAATGCTCTAGAGCAAATTGAACTTTCTTTGCAACTTTCCTTGAACTTTCCTTTTCCCCTTTACTGCAGGGGAGGATTTGGGCTTTTAGATATTATTATTTTATAGTAGATTAAATTACTTTCTTATGGAAAAAACAATGCAGAAATGAAATATTAATTTAACTCCAGCTTGCAAACTTCCTGGAGCAATAAAACTTGAGCAGTATTCAAAAGCCAGAATTTTGTTTATGGGGGAGTGTGTTTACTGATGAAACTTCTACGTATGTCCCCAGACCTTCAAGGAGTAAACACCTGCTGTGGTAGCATTTGTTCTTTGAATATCCTTTGTTTTCTCACTTGGAACTGTGTGTTGGATTGTTGACAACCCTCAGTGCTTACAAGCATTTGTATGCCTGTATCCTTGCTTGCAAGGATGATACTACTGTTTGCTCTCAAACATGTTTCTGCATAATCAGTACCATGGCCTTGATGCTGCAGTCAGACCCCCTGTTTTACAGAGTGTCTGAGAGTATGAGGAATAAAGCACAACTAAATGAGTCTTGGCTTTGTGTGTAGACTGTTGCTTTAAGTTTTGGTCTTGTCATATAAAGCACTTGGGCTTCCTCCCTGTATTCTCAAGATTGGTGGACTTAATTTGGGAAGTTTATTCTGACTTGTAGTTACAGAATAAGGAGACCTGTGTGCAAGAGCTTGCATCCAGAATGTCACTTGGAATCCTTGTATAACAAGGAGGGTTTTTTCCCTATTGCTAGAGTATAGACAGTTTGGGTCAAAGAGGGAGGCACCTATGGGCAGCTTGCACAGCACTTTTTCAGCACTGGGCAAAACCCTTGAGTATAAATGGTCCTGGACCATGCAGTACTGGTGACATGTTGCACTGTGGGGACTCCGAGCCTGGATGCACCTGTTCTGAAGCAGAGCAGTCTTGAGGTGATGTGTAACTGGAAAGCCAATGGTGATCCTAATCCTCCTGCTGCTTTGAGCCTGCCCTCCAGGGTGTGTGGGGTATGGAGGTGAGCTGGATCTGAGAACTACAGCTCCCTTCTGGGCTGTACCTGGGCACTGACATCTCTTGGGTGGCCCAGGGAAATTTTGCTGGTTTTTCCTTGGTTGTATGTCTGGGAGCAACTGCCATTGACATGTATCTCGAGAGACTACAGCTTGCTTTGGGGCAAGAGTACGAAGACCTGGGCACGCAAAATAGGCAATAAGTAGGAATTTGGTCAAAACTGGACTCTTTGAGCCATATGTTGCTCGTGTGCTTGTTTCTAGCTATGACAGTCAACTGGGAGTGCTGTCAAAATTAATTGAAGAGAGTTTCTTTGCCATCTTATTCCAGATGGAGGTTGCTTCTCCTTCTGACTACAGTTACACTGTAGTCCAAAGCTCCCTAGAGACCAGTAACACTCTCTCTCCTTGAACTTGTGCAGAATTTACTGTCTAACTCTGCTCAGAGCCTTCACTTGTCCCTCTTAGAGACATCCACAGGCACCCTCCCTAGGTGAGCTTAGTGTGTGTAGTTCAGTGTCTGACCGTAATGGCATAAGCAGAACTGTGCAGCCAGCTGGTTGCTCATTTGCTGTGCTGACTTGTCTTTGGTGGTGCTTTCGTAGGCGCAATGCCGTGGACGCCTTCCGCGTCAATGTCATCCACGCACGGCAGCAGGTGCGCTCACCTGTCACCAACATCGCCCGCACAAGTTTCTTCCATGTCAAGCGCTCCAACATCTGGCTGGCTGCTGTCACCAAGCAGAATGTCAATGCTGCCATGGTATTCGAGTTTCTTTACAAGATGTGTGACGTGATGACTGCCTACTTTGGGAAGATCAGTGAGGAGAACATAAAGAACAACTTCGTGCTGATCTATGAGCTGCTGGATGGTGAGTTGTTTCCCTTATATACTGTGGCCTATTGCACTTGGTCATTCTGAAACCCTTAGCTTGGTATGATGTAGTAATAATCCATTTGAAGTATTTTTAACGTGTGTCGCAGAGTTCAAAATTACTTGTTCGGCTTTCTAATGCCACCTGTACTGCAAATGTGAATGGTACCTCAAGCCTGTAGCCTTGTGCTGATTCCCTTCCCTGAAATGCTGGGAGCTGTGCACTTGTACGACTGAGACAGCTGGTACTGGAGCTCAGCTTCTGAGGGGATCCTGTGTGAGGCTTTCCTAACCCTGAGGTATATGAAGAGGACTGTCAGTAGCATCTCTAAGGCCAGCTGGTGCCTAGGTGGCTCTAGCAGTGTATGGAAGCAGTGACCCCAGGCTTAAGTTGATTGCTCCTAGTAAGTTGCCTTTTGGGGCTCAATTCTGAACAGAAGGAAAGCAAAAAACCCAATGTGCTCTGTCACAGCCCTACCTCCCCCACTAATACAGCTCCAAATTCACCACAGATTAATAATAGTGTCCCTTCAGCTGCTTGTGGTATCAGCCTGCTTGTGGAGGTTGCCCTTGAGCTTTTGTATATCATGAGCACTTTGTGTTAGTTACGTTTCAATTTGTTTTCCAGACAAGGCACCACACGTGTGTCCTGGGATTCTTAACCAAGGGTCACAGTAACCGATGTTTTTCCCATTCCCTCAGGGCAGACCAGGAGACTGCCTGTTCTCTGCTTTGGTCAGTCACTGCTGTCTCTTTGCAGGCACAGTGAGATCAAACCTTCCAGTGTGGAGTTGCTCAGTATCATGTTAGTGGTCTTCTTTCCCCTCTAAACCTCTTGTGGATCGTTCCCTTCCTCTTTGAGGGGAATAGGTGTGTACTGTGCACTGTGTGTAAAGATCTGCTTCCCTCCTACACTCATCCTGCAGTACCACTACTCAGCTGTTGTTTTAGGTTTTGGCATTTATTACATCTTCATAAGAAGAAAACTTTAAAAAATAAGCTGCAAAGATAAAACTGCTGTGGTGTTGTATAAGCTCTCTATTGTCCCTTAGTTTTTTTTTTGGAAAAGCTCCTCAGTGTGACCTGTACAGATGGTTAGGGTAGTTGATAATTGGTCCTGAGGTGTGGTTATGTTTTGAAAACTGGCAAATTCATCACTTGCACAGCTTTCCATCACCCGTTGTCTCCAAAGTATCGGTCCAGGAACTCAGTGTGGCAAGAATGATTCTTTTCTCTTGGTAAGGAATGCTACTGCAAGTTATCCAGAAATTCAGTATGTAAGCAGTATCTGTGCACTAATTGCCTCTCTCCTTATAGGAATGATTAGCCTAGTCAATGTGTTTATACCTTGTAGCTCTGAACTAACCTTTTACCCTTCTATAGAAATCCTGGACTTTGGCTATCCTCAGAACTCTGAAACAGGGGCCCTGAAGACTTTCATCACTCAGCAAGGCATCAAGAGTCAGGTAATCAGAGGAATTTGGGGTACAGCACTGCTCTGCTGGTTAATTTTTGCTAAGTCTGTTCAAGAGAGTATTGTCTTAATTATTGTCTAACCATTTGACCTGTATGGAAAGAAGATGCCTGAATAGATTGAGAACACCCTGGAACGGGAGTGTCTCAGTGGCCCCTTGTTCTAAGTGTCCCTCCACTGTTACCTCATGTTCCCTGACACATGATAAGATGCAGGAGGAAGAGCCCAGAGCTAGGATAATGTCAGTCTCTTGCATGTAAATATGATTGCTGGCTTCAGGCTCTGCTCTCTGTCAGCTTCTGAGAGGATAAACAAATCTACTTGCTGAACCAGAAGTAGCTCTTTTGCATGTGAATCTCACTGTGCAGGTCTGTTCTCCACCAGAGCTGTCGGGATTTCATGCCTGCCTTATAATGAAGTATTCTTCAGCCTTGTGAATCTTGCTGTTAAATCAGGAAGCTCATGTTGCTCTCTCTCTGCCTGTAATATCCTTGCAGGTCAGCATCAGTACAGCCTGAGTTTTCTTAGGTTAGAGATGAGAATCTCTGCTGTGCTTTTAGCATATTATTAAACCTTGCAACAAAGTTTACATGGAGTTAGAAGATAAAGGATGTGTTGGGAAAAGGATGGTTAGTTGGACTGGTTTGGGGAATGTGTTTAAACTAGTTCTAATTCTACTCTAGGTACATCCCTCAAAACTAGGTTTCCTGTCTCACAAGCTCATGCTTAACCTCTGAATTCAAAGGAAACTGATAGTCCATTTCTCATGTCCCCAAGGAATACTGTCCACCTCTTCCATCTCACACAGCTGTGCAACTCAATAATAAGGATTTAGCCTAAAAGTTAGGCCCCTGCATAGCAGTGAGTCAAGAAAAAAAAAGCTGGGAGTCTGTAGTGGGACAGTCTGTGACAGAATAAAGTTTCAGCCTCAGGTACAAAGAGAAGCAAAGGGCTAAACAAGAGCCTGCATGGTGACTGTTCTAGTTTAGATTAGCAGAGGTCAGTCTCTGCAGCCTGTTTCAACTCAGTTCATCAACACTGATGTCCTGAGAATTCCTTTTTAAGCTTTTAGTCTAGTAGCAAGACTAACTGCATTTCAAGAGGAGGTGAGAGAGAAGCTGCCCCTGAGCAACCTATTTCACACTAGAACAGCAAACTGTTTTGCAACATGGCCAGATGTGAGTGCATCCGGTCTCAGTCCCCATCACGAGTCCTAGTGTAAATCTCTGGCCTTCTGCAGTCTGACAGTTTGGGCAGTCAGCACTGAAGATAGCTGAATCAGCTCCTGTTCCTGGAAAAACTCAAAACTAACCACCACCCTCACTTCCTTCCCTTGCTCGGTATTTTTTTGCTTTTGTTGGTTTTAACAAACTCTTGTGTTGTTTGTGTGCAAACCACTGTCACAGCATCATGCTTAATTCAGCAGCAGGTTTAGTCCTTTCCTTACAAAGAGGAGTTTGGCTTTCAGCTTTACACAAGTAAGCAGTTCTCAGTATTGGAATTTTTTGCAGCCCAGTTCAAACACCAGAAGTAATCCATTGCAGGCACAGGATGACCAGGGCACCAGGTTGAAACAATACCTGCCATGTTTCCTGTCTGCTCTCTACTCTGGTACTTCAGCTCCTCATTGACATAGAGCCAGTTCACACAGGTACCCGGGACCAAAATCTGGGTCTGAATGGTCTATCACCTGGATTCCCTATCTTTGCTTAGTTCCAGATGATGCTTTCCTTCGGCTTGTGTCCTGAGGAATTTAAGGAGCAAAATCCACTTTAGGGCAGACCTTACAAACTCAACTTTTTGACTTTGTTCTCAATGAAAGATTGGAGGTATACTGAGCTGCTGTGCTCTGAATGTCCTCCCTGTATGGCTGCAGTGGTCTTTCCAGGGCAGGTGATCTTGAAATTGAAAGATCTGCTTTGTTCTCTTTGAAAGTATGTCTGAAACTGCTGCACTGCTTGTCAAGAAAATAGCTGTGTGCTCTGGGAATGGAGTGATATGCCACACAGGTTTTAAAAGGTGTTGGGATGCAACATGGTTTTACTCCTAGTCCCTACACTTGAAGTGGCCCACTACTCAGATGGCAGGACTACAAGGTGTGCTGATGTCCTGTAGCAGAACTGATGAAGCCATTGGCTTGAATATCTTCCTCCAACAAAGGCTAAATCATGCTCTTACAGCTTGAGGTAGCTGTGCTTCGTGTACTGTTCTCACTCTTAAGATGCTATCTGCATTTGTCCTGACTTCATTAACTAGATGTACGCTGTAATTTTCTTCCCTTTCAAGTGATTTCTGGGTGTGAGAGTTGGTCAACTCTTAGTTACAGTGTTTCCCCAAACCGTAGATATTCTTTAGTAAAGTGTTACTTTTTAAAGTGGGCGGAGGGCTGCCACCAGCTGGAAGATCCCAGGAAACCCGCTGGTAGCTGACTGTCTTGAACCTAGTCAGCATGCTGGAGACTCAGCACAGGGTGGTTATTTGGGCCATTTTAGCTGACTTGTTCATCCAGCTGTGGGAAGCACCACTCCTGAGAAATTCCAGACCCAGGTGTCTTCAGTGCCTCCCTTAGGGAATACTCATGCTGCTGGGTGGTCTGAACTTCAGCTGCTCCTTCCAGATCCATCCACTCACTTTACAGAGTAAGAGTAGGGTCCTGGTGCTGTTGCAGGAGATGAGAATGTCATCACATGATCAATGTCATTTTGGAAGACAGCACTGGGTATTAAATCTACAAGTTCCTCTAAAGCCTGAACAAGGCATTGAACAAGGCAGCGCTTTTTTTTGTGGGACAGACAAGAGAGGTACTTTGTGTACTGTATTGAGCACTTACCTAGGCAGTTCTCAAATAAATATAAGCCTCTGTCTCTTAGATGATATGACAGTGGCTGTGCTTGCTCAGGAACTGACCATGTCTCTGGCAAGAGCATATGTGAAGCTGAGATCATGTACTGCCATCCTGTGGGCCTGCTGGAAGGCTGCTGTGGGAGAACCCACTTGTGTATTGTGCAGTCGTTGTGGTGGAAGAGCAGAGTTAACAAGGATACCACTTTATAGAGGACCCGAAGTGCCTGATATTTCCCATAGTCTGGGCATCCGTGTCATGGTAGACATCCAGGATTTGCATTAGGAACACTAGCATGAGTCTGCTCTGCATAGAAACATTACTGGGAGTGGTATTTTGCCTGTCTCTCCCTATGCTCTACCTTGCGTTTGGATTGTCAATAATGGGCCAAGTTTGAAAATTCATTTCACTGCTTGGAGTGCTGGGTTTCCTGCAGGGAGCTAAAGGTCAAAATCCCTCATCTTGTTTGTGCTAATTAGCTACCTAATTAACAAAGAGCTGACCTGCTTTTTTCCTGTCCTCAGGTAGCCTTAAGCTTAATCTGCCTCTTTCTCCCTTCCTCCCTTCTCTTGCTATTGACCTGCTTGCCTGTTAACCCTGTCTACACTGTACTTGCTACTATACACCTACTTCTTGACTTTCTGCGTGACTGGATCCCACCTCTAGCATCAGGTAGGAAACCTCTCTGTGCCTCTCAACACAACTCTTGGTGCTTTTTGGGGCTTGGAGCTTGGGCACTGTTGATGCATTTTGGGTTAGTGTTGGTATGTAACTCCTTTGACTGCAGTTATTAAGAAACAGGCCTTGGGGATTAGCTCTCTTGTGGCCCTGGGGTTTCATGTTGGATAAGGGTGTGAACTGCTACATCAATCCATGTTAAGCTTCTCTGCTTAATATGGATTGATGTGACAGACTGACACATGATTTGAATGCCATTGGTGGAGCCCATGCCTCCCTCCACTAAGAGGTAGCCTAATGGACTTGGTAACAAAACATAATCATGTTCCCTGCTGTTGCTGTGGCCAATTAGGCATAGAATTTCATGTTCTGAGGAAGGAATGATCAAATCATGTGAGGTGTGACAGCACCCATATCTAAGTGACAAAAGCTTTTATGTGTAATATATGGCAAATGTTTGCTCTTAGATTCAGAGCAAGGTTTCTTAGTCTTTGAATGTATTTAGAGGAATGTATTTATGTCTAAGATGTCATTTTTTCTCTTCAGACCAAGGAAGAGCAGTCCCAGATCACCAGCCAGGTGACTGGACAGATTGGATGGAGACGTGAAGGAATCAAATACCGTCGCAATGAACTCTTTCTTGATGTATTGGAGAGTGTGAATCTCTTAATGTCCCCACAGGGTAGGTAGCAGGTGTTGAGCTGACATCCTTCTCCTGCCCAGTGTTTGTGTGTGGTGACTCTTCTAAGTGTTTTAAACCGTGATCTTCTCTAACCAGGTCAGGTTTTGAGTGCCCATGTCTCTGGCAGAGTGGTGATGAAGAGTTATCTGAGTGGAATGCCAGAGTGCAAGTTCGGCATGAATGACAAGATTGTCATTGAAAAACAGGGCAAAGGGACTGCAGATGAAACTGGGAAAAGGTAAGAGGTTTGGACCTGGTGACCACTTGCCACCAGGGACTCTTATGAAAGGGCAGCCCTTAATAGCTTTTCTGGTCTGACAGACAAAAAGCTGAGTTTTTTCCTTCCCTTCAAATGGTACTGCTAACTTTGTGTAGATCAGTTGTCATGCAAGCTACCAGCCTGTGGGCCTCAACACAGAGAGAAGGCTTCTCTACAACTCTTGAAGTATTAGGATTCAAGCATAGTTTTAAGTGTAGAGTTCTTGCATCTGGAAACACTTCCCCAAGATGGATTTTCGTAGAATCTATATCTCTATCAGTTTTGCTCAGTGCAGAGACACTTAATCATAAAAAGCAGTAGCAGCGCTCCCAGGAAATAGTGAAAGAATCTCTCTGCCTACTTTATCTGGACCGTTCCCACAAAGTAGAACAAAGACTGGGGAAACCCCTCCTGCTGGTTACAGGTGATCAGAGGCTGCATAAGGAGGATGGATATCCTTTCCAAGAGCCCAGCTACCCTCCCTCCCAGCTGTACCTTAACACCCACATTGAAGCTGAAAACAGCTCCTAACGCCTTCTCCAGCTTTCCTGCTTGGGGTGAAGAGATAAAAGCAACGGGACTGCCACTTTCGTCTCACTAACCTTTTGCAACTCATCTGTATTTCTCTTGGTTGTTTTGTTTTGTTTTTTGCTGACCCCCAGTGAATTGGGAAGGTAGATAATCTGCTTCAGCTTTGTGTGCACTCTGCTCTCTCCCTGTCTCTTGCTTTGTGTGACTTGTGCATGTAACCTGGATCTCAGACACTTTCCATGGTGGTTCCTGTAAATGGAGCTGAGCTGCTATTTGCCTTTTCTCTCAGAACCAAGCCAAGAGCTATCACTTCACTGTCACCTTTAAGCCATCTTTCCTGTACTGGAATTGAGCTAGTAAAATGGATGAGCCTGTAATGGCTGATTAGCCTACTGAGGATTTATTCTAGTGAAAATATCAAGTGCACAGGCCTTGAAGAGTCAGTACACTGTCCCAGAGCTTCTGTGCCAACTGCCTTTGCCAGTAAATATGCTATTTTTTTTTTGAGTTATAGAAATAAGATGAACAGGGATTCTTGGTAGGTGGTTCTTGCTAGCTGTGATTATCCAGTGGGCATCTCGAGCTTGGAGGTGTTACTCTCCAGAAGCATTTAGTTATGAGGTGACCAAAAGGGACAGCTTCTGTCAGTTGCTTTTTGGGATCTAGCTTGTGGCAGTGCCGACCCTGAGTAATGCTGCCTGAGATCTGGAGCAGTCCAAGGCAGAGGGCTTTCACAGCTGTATTCCAAATAAATAAAAATTAGTTGGCTAACATTGGTTGTCATCTGGGCAGCAGATTAGGAAAGACTAACTCTTTCTTTTGAAACACAAACCACACCACTGGTGGTTGTGTAACTAGACAGCCAGTCAGCGTGGGTTCAGTCTGCTTCCCCTTTTTTTGTAGGTGATGGTGGTTCCTAGGACAGCTAAACCTGCTGTAGTTCTCACACTGTCTTGGCATATTGGCATGGTTGTCCTGTTGCTTCCAGCAGCTGAGGCAGCCTAGATAACACAGTGATACACTGCTGCACCTTCTCTACACTGCTCATTCTTGCTCCTGCTTACCTGCACAGTTCAGTGATGCAGTAGACAGTCACCTGCATGGAAGGGATCTCTTTAATTTAGAGGATACAGCTTGTGCCACATACAGGTTTTGTATTGTTCAATCAAAGCTGCTGGCAGTGTGGAAGGATAGCATGAAAGATTCGGAACAGGAGGACTCTGAACCTGGCATTCCTGGCTGTGGCAGTGGATACTTGTGGACAGGAAAGTGTTATCTCGCCTTGAACTGTCTGTGAGATACTTGCTGCAGATTGCCTTTCAGTCTGATGCTGCTGGCAGGCAGACCAGAATAGTGTGCTGGCTGTGACAGAAGGTCTTCTAAGCCTCATCCTTTTTGTGGAAGTGGGAGAGAATCTTTGAAACAAGCTTTGAAATACTTTTTGTGGTGTGACCAAGAAATCGACATAGGGCTGCGCCCCTAAATCTTTCCTCCTTCCCAGTACCTGGACACTGCTGATGCAACATGCTCTGTAAGAGTTCTGCCTGGACAGATTTTGACTGACAAGAACCCGAAGCTGCACTTTGCTCTGCTCACTTTTAGTTTTTGTGTATTTTTGGTACGGCGCAAACAGTTTCAATTTGCCCCATTTGAATATGCACTGCTCTTTTCCCACCAATGTGGTGAGAGGTTTATTTTTTTCGCCCTCAGCAAAGTTCAAGATTCTGATGAGGGGAGCATCAGCTTCATTCCACCAGATGGAGAATTTGAGCTCATGAGGTACTGTGGGTGGGTGGTGAACAGGCTGGTGTTGGCATCTGCTTGCTGCTACAGTAGTGTTGTTGCTCCCAACCAGACTTGCAGCCCTTGAGCACTTAAGAAATGCACACTTACCACCACCATTTCAGAGTGGAATCTGTAGGGTGTCCCACAAATCCATCTGTTACAAATGTGGAAGCCCAGCTGCGTTTAGTTTTCTTTGCTACAACCATGGTGTTGGATGTGGATTTTCTTGCTTTTGAGCTTGCTGTATCTGTTGCTTTTAGTGTTTAATACTGGTGTCCTTGAACAAGGCTGTTGGCAGGAACCAGGTATAAAACTTGAAATGCAAGAAACCATTGCTGTCCTACAGCAGCACAGATCTTAACTGCTGTTTCCTTCTGGGATGTTTCCCTTTCTGGCTGATGTTTCTAAGCTGTTTGCTATATTCAGAGGCTATCTCTTTAGGAGGGTGATACAGTTTGAGGCATAAAGAAGTTTACTCCTCAGAGTTCACTGTAGCTTCCATCCCTGCAGATATCGAACCACGAAGGACATTATCCTTCCCTTCCGTGTGATCCCACTGGTGCGGGAGGTGGGCCGGACCAAGCTGGAAGTGAAGGTGGTGATCAAATCAAATTTCAAACCTTCCTTGCTGGCCCAGAAGATAGAGGTAAGAGAAGAACAACTGTGGTAAATATGGTGCCTGGAAATCATGCCTCTAATTTATGTCCGCTGTGGTGGAGTCCTCACATATGAGTCTTCAAGGGCTAAAAAAGTGAACTGAGTATCTCTCAGATGTGTGGTGCTGCTGTGCTGTGAGAAGGAGCTGCTGTAGAGTAGGGAGGTGGAAGCTGTTTTCATTTGCACAGCCACCTTGGGAGGGGCCTCTTTCCATCCCTGCAGCAACTGTTCACTTAATTTCTCAGCCACTGTGAAAATTTTATGGTCTCCTGTCTGCTTGATCTGATGGTACATCAGACAGGCAGCAGGCTGTGAGCTGTATAAATCAGGCTAGGGGTGGCTTTGCAGCTTAGTCCCCATCTGAGAAGGTTTACTGCTGCAAGGCTGGGCTGTCCAGAGCCTGCTGCAATGCCTGGCATCTTTCCTGAGCTCATCTTCCCAACATTAGCCAGGATTCCTGCAGCATGGAAATCTCTGCCCTGTTTCTTACTGACTTTTATGTATTATGGAACTGTGAATGTGTACTTCAGAGCAAGAAACTGGAGAGCTAGCCTAGGATGCCTTGTGATTGCTGATGTTCTCTGGGCCCTGAGCTGGGAGAGGGAAGACCCAACCGAAGGGGTCCAGGACAGACTGTCTGAAACTGCCCAGAGTGCCCAGGCTGCAAACTCCTTGCCCCTGCTTATCAGACTGTGCCTTCCAGGTCCGGATCCCAACACCCCTCAATACCAGTGGAGTGCAAGTCATCTGCATGAAAGGGAAGGCAAAGTATAAGGCCAGTGAGAATGCCATTGTCTGGAAGTAAGTGAGCTTGTTGGGGCTGGCCTACAGGGGCAGGCCTTGGGGAGGCAGGGTCTGTTTAGTGCTCCTGTCTGCCCTGAGATTATGTAGTGAAGGGAGAATAAACTCTGGCATCTTCTCACTTCTGGGCTTTCTCGAATAGGATAAAACGTATGGCTGGAATGAAGGAATCCCAGATCAGTGCGGAGATTGAACTGCTGCCCACCAATGACAAGAAGAAGTGGGCTCGGCCTCCCATCTCCATGAACTTTGAGGTGAGTATGTGTCTGCCTTTCAGGATGCACCCAACCTTGGAGAAGCCTTGTCTGTCCATCTTGGGAGTTACACAGTTTTGAGCATCCCCTGTGACAAGCTGACAGGTGAGGTCAGCCAGATGACAAAGCTAATGGAAGAAAATTGCCCTTAGAGCCACAGGAGTCTGGCACCATGCATACAGAGAGTAGGGAAGGGAACAGTGGCTCTTGATGTCTTATTTCTAGATTGCCCAGGAGTTCTCTGGCATTTGTGTACGGAGAGCATCTTACCCCCATTCCAATGCTCTCTGTTTCCTTTCCCTCTCTCAATAGGTCCCATTTGCACCCTCTGGGCTGAAGGTGCGCTACCTGAAAGTCTTTGAGCCAAAGCTGAACTACAGTGACCATGATGTGATAAAATGGGTGAGGTACATCGGCAGGAGTGGGATCTACGAGACCAGATGCTAGCCCCAGCAGGCTGGCAGGCTCCCTCTTCTCCAAGCCATGCTCTGCCTCTCCTCGGTCTTCAGCTACATTCAGAGATGTCTGCCTGGCCCCTCGACGCAGATTGAAAGACCCTGTGGCTCACCCCGGGAGTGGACTTGCCTGCCATGTTCAGTTACCACCCGTGCTGCAGATGAAGTTCAGAACCCAGTTGTGTGCAGGGGTGCAATCAGCCTCCTGCTCCCCGTCCCAGGGTGGGCAAGGGCTAGTCTAACTCCCATCCTCTCGTGATCTTTCTAGGGAACGTCCACCATTAAACTCCTCTTCTGTTGGTGTCTCACTACTTGCATCATATCCTAGTATTTTTGAAGTTCTTGTGCATATGTACTTGTAGAATAGACCTAAACATAGACTGGACAAATCTGAGTTGAAGTTACCCTGGCTTCTGTACTAGCTATTGCTGTTGTGGTAGATGTTGCTGGCCAGTCTGAGATGTCTGGGGTGATGAGTTTGTTGGGCCCCCACCACAGGAGATGGTGGGCTCACCAGATCTCACCACCACCTTATTTCCTGCAAAGTTGTCAGTATAGAGTCCTGCCATGGGAAGGTTTGTGACCAAAAAGGATGAGGGTTTAGGCTCTTGCTGGTGTGCATGTGGGTGGCACAGCATTTCAGGTCCTTGGAGCATTTACCCCTACCCACTGCTGGCTTGAGCCAGTCTGTGCTTTCCAAACAAATTGGAGACATGGCCCCACTGTCCCAGGGAGTGTGGGTCAGCTGAGCTCTGTCAGGATGTGAACAGGGTCTGTCCTTGGGGAATCTCAAAAGCAGTTGGCAGTAAGAGTCCCCTGACCCAGCCTGCTCTCTCCACACTTCTTCCAAATGCTTCTGGGCCATAGGAATGCTGCTGCAACCCACAATCCTGCTTCTGATAGTGTGGTCTCCATTTTGTACACTTTGTGATTTGTCCAGCTCTGAATCTAATAAAGTATGTAGAATGGAGAAGGCTGCCTGCGCTGCTGTTTGAGACTGGTGCTGCAAGAGCCTGGGCTGTGCCCTGTGCCACAATGTCTTGGGGCTTGCTTGTGCTGCTTCCCAGCCCTGGGTGGCTTGGAGGCTAGTAGATGAAAAGGACAAGTGATGCTTTTGTTTCCAGCTGTGCCAGTGCTGCAGCTCCCTCGAGAAAGGAGGATGCTCTGGGCTTTCCGTGGGACTGCAGCTGGGATGAACTGAACTCGGTGGAGTGTGTTCTAGCCCCTTGTAAGTCAGGCTCCTGTGCCCCAGCCAGGCTTAAGAGAATCTTGGTCATCTCATCTTGTGCACACCTGAAAAAAACCTCAAAAGCCATTTCTCCTCTCGGGTTTTGGTGGGGGGGGCAAGGTGAGTGCTGGGTGGGGTAGCTGAGGGAACCAGCAACTGCTGAGCAGCTGGACCTGGCCCTTGGCTCAGCCCCCCCTACCTTCAGTCTGTGAGCAGGTGAGAGTGTCCAAGTGGTTATTCCCCATCGGTGGATGGAAATATTCAAACCCAAACTGTGCTGTATTGACTGTGGTTTAAAAGCAGAAACGTTGTTTTTAAAAGAGGGAGGAAAAAAATTCCAAGTCCACCCAAAGCATCTTTCCCTGGGCGACAAGACAAGCAGGGGCTGAGCGGGTTTTGGGCCCGCTCCGATGGCTCCCGGTGCCGCTGTCCCGGCACGTGGCGCCGGCGGCCCTAGTCCTGGCCCCGTAATGCGCCGGCGCAGTTGGGTCCGGACTACATCTCCCGGCGGCCCCCACGCCATGGCGGCCGCCCGCCTCCTTCCCAGCAGCGCCCGCCGTCCCTTCCGGCTTCGAGCGGCGGCGGCTCCGCGGGGCGGGCTCGCCCCGCCATGGCGTCCTGCGCCGACATCCTCCGCTCCGAGTTCCCCGACTTGGACGGCGAGCTCTTCGCTTACGTGACGGGTGAGCGGCTCCCGGCTGCGCGCTGTGGCTCGGCCTCCCGCGGCGCCGCATGTCGCGACAGGCGGCCGGAGAGGGGTGGGGTAGAGGGACCGGGAGGGTGCCACCTGTCGCGACAGCGGCGGGGTGTGCAGCGGCGGCGCCGTGTGCCCGCAGGGATCCTGCACGGCAGCGGAGCGGACTTCGAGTCGGTGGACGAGCTGGAGGAGGCGGTGGGCGAGCTGCTGCGGGAGGTGTCGCAGGACACCAAGGACGACGGCGCCATCAGGGAGATCTGCCAGCGCCTCTTCAACACCCTGCAGCTGTAAGGGCACCCCGTGACCCCTCGCACCCCCTCACCCCACTCAAGCACCTCACCCTCCTCCTCCTCTCCGCAGGGACGAGGGCCAAGCCCAGCGCTGCAGCCAGGTGTTGCTGGATGCCCCCATCCAGCTTTCCCAGATCACTGATGGATATGGTGAGTGATACCCGCGGCTCACATCCTGCCATCAGGGTGCTGGGGCTCGGAAGGGCTCGAGGCGTTGGTGTGCTCACCTGACCTTGGAGGGGAGCCTCAGGCTCTCCCTCACAGGCACACATGTTCTGTTGCTGAGCTGCACGCAGCAGTGCCCGGGGGTAAGCTGGGTGAAGGTGCAGGTGGAGACATGCCCTTTGGTCACGTCAGCCTGTTGGGAGAGGGATCAGTCATTATGGTGGTCATTAAGGCAGGGCTTTGTGGAGCCTCCTTGCCACACATGCTCACCATCCCCAGCCCCACTGTCTCTTTGCAGGTGACACCAGCACGGATCTCCTGCCAGGGCTGTTGCTGAAGAGGGGCCAGACCTCGGTAAGTGAGGGCTGTGCCCTTCCTTGTGGGAGCAGCTGACACGTGGGGCTGCAAGTGCCCTGCCCTGCTCCAGTCCAGGCTGCCCTTGGAGAGCAGCCAAGACAGGCCATATCCTGGTTAGGAGTATGGCTGCAGGGGGTACTTGCTCCTCCTTGTCAGGCTCTCTGTCATTTGAGAAACTCTTGACCTTGGTCTGGCAAAGAGGCTCCACATGAGTTAGTAGCTTATTAATCTGAGGAGATCTATTTCGCTGTAATTTCTTAGTGAACTCTGACTTTTGTGAGGACCTTTGGCTTCTACAGCAAGGCCTTTGATTGAAAAAATAGGATGTCTCTGGACACCTTGAATATTGAGTGAGGGGTAAAGCCCTGGGTAGTGGCAGGAGTGGGGGTGTTACAGCTGGGAAGTTAGCGGAGAGCCACTACAGGGATGTTGTAAGCCCAGCTCTAGAGCCAGCTGTAGATTATTGTGGTTTGGGAAATAAGATCAAGAGCAGAGAAGTTTGGAAGTAGTTCCACTCCATGACCTGAGGAAATCAGGACATCTGTATTGATGGAATGTGTAGCTGCTCAGGAACAGCCTGGCTTGCCATCTGTGTTGGATGTGCCAAAGTCTGAGCATGGGTGCAGTGCAGTTGTACATCCACAAAGCAAGGACTGCAGTAGCTGTAACAGCGTGGGCAGTGTCTTTAGCAGGCTGGTCCCTCACAGAGCTCCCTTTCCATGGGTTAATGTGTTGAGGATGAGAACCCTGCACTTGGAGACTGACCTAACAGGATTCCCACATGTCTGAACGGGAGTCGTAAGCAAAAACTGGCAGCTCTGACTGGTTTTGGCACCAGAGTTGTTGCGGCTGAGTTCACTTTCCAGCTATCATGTCTGCAGCTCGAAAAAGGATTTTCAGAAAAATTTGAGACAATTTAGAGAAGGCCTCAGGAAGCCTGTCAAGCTTTGGAGGACATGTCTTACTACTAAGAGATTCAGAAAGCTGGGTATAGTTTACAGAGTGACTCTGTCTGTAGGTGTGGGGTCACAGCTCTAGTAACAAGGCACTCTTCAGTCTGGCATGCAGGTCTGTAGCGTGCTCCAGTGCCTGCAGAGTTGCCTAGAAATACCTAGGAGTGTTCTTGGTCAGCCACAAATATTTGACTCTATGCAGGAATAAGCTGGAGTGGGCTGAAAGCCTGGCCAAGACCAGGAGCCAGGTTAAAATACTTGGCGCCTTCTTGCCTTCAGGGTTAATTAAATGCTTTTTGTCTCTGATCCACTGCTCAAGAAGAGTTTGTTCCAAACTGGCTAACGGTTAACATGTTGGGAAGGGAAAAACATGGTGCACTTCAAGGCTGAGTGCAGGGTGTACAAGAAGAGGCACTGGGATGGCAGGTTGCTGCTGTTGAAGTGACTTGGTTGATCCAGGTCCCTGGAACTACAGAAACTGACTGCATGATAGGGTCAGCCAAAACCTCTGCCTTGCTGAGGCAAAACTTGTGTGTTAGCTGTTGATTTAGGACTTCATTCCTGAGGTAGCTTCCTGGCCTGATTAGCCTCCTCAAAATACACTTGAATCTGTCCCAGTTTCCCTGTCCTTCCTCCCTCCCTTTCTTCCAGGCTTGAGAGGTTGATTGATCTTTTTTTCTCCCAGAGCTGGGCTTTTGGGGTTTTGCTGAAGATGCTCTCTCTTCTTCACTGTTCTGTGTCCCAGATGGTGAATGCCAAGAAACTGGAGAAGGCAGAAGCCAGGCTGAAAGCCAAGCAGGACAAGAGGCTGGAACGGGATTCCCTGAAGTCATCTGGCCCTGTGTGAGTATGCAGGGCACTTTTAACATCCCCATCCTGCTCTGCTGAGCATGGCTGGGATCTGGCTGTACCAGAGCTTTCCTGTTAAGCCCCCTCTCTGTGTCGTGCCTGTCTGCAGAGTCCTTGAGGAGGCATCTGCCAGCCAAGCTTCCAGCAAGAAGGAGACTCGCATGGAGTCATCAGGCAAGAACAAGTCATATGATGTGCGCATCGAGAACTTCGATGTGTCCTTCGGTGAGCGGTGAGTGCACTGGGGGCGTGGGAAACACCCTGGCTGGGATTTTGGACCATGGTGGATTGAGACTGGATTAGAGAGCAGTTGAGAAATTACAAAGGGTGTGGCAAAGATCAGGAAGCAAGGTGGGCACTAGCCCTGTTGCCTTTGGGCAGGAGAAGCCCTGTGATTTTTGCTTGGCTACAGCACAGCTTGAAATACACCAGGGGCCACTGGCTGTCAGTTATCTCCTCTTTATGGGACAGTCTGACCAGGGACCTTCCTCTTCCCTTGCTTCAGTGTCCTGCTGACAGGAGCAGACCTGAACCTGGCTTTCGGACGGCGCTACGGGCTGGTGGGCAGGAACGGGCTGGGGAAGACCACGCTGCTGAAGATGATTGCCAACCAGAGCCTGCGCATCCCCTCACACATCAGCATCCTGCACGTGGAGCAGGAGGTGGCAGGGGATGAGACACCAGCGCTGCAGAGTGTGCTGGAGTGTGACACCACTCGTGAGAGCCTGCTGCGGGAGGAGAGGGACCTGACAGCCAAGATCAGCGCTGGACGGTGAGGTGGTCCTCTGCATTTCCTTTCTTCTGTGGCCTCTTGACCACAATGTCTCATTCTGAGACATTTTCTGCCCTAGGGGAGAAGGGACAGAAGGTGCCAGACTATCGGAGATCTACGCTAAACTGGAGGAGATTGAGGCAGACAAGGCCCCAGCAAGGTGAGACAGCCCTGTGAGCACCACTGTGTGTTGGCATGGCCAGTGCTGAGCAGTGGTTTGGGGTATGGAAGGGAGATGCTGTGGCCCTGGGATCCAGTGTGTGGGGATGGGGTTTTCCCTGCTGCTCTTCTTGTCTCTTCTCTGTCACAGCTCTGCTGGTTTAGGATTAGTTGAGCTTTCTGCTGAAACTGGAGTCACTTCTTTTGCCCCAAATGGCTTGTATTTTTGCTGCTGCTGCACTCCAACCTCCCTAGGTTCCTGGTGCCTGGGGAGCATTTTTGGGATGGTAGTGGTGGTGTGACCCTCTTCCTGGCCAAAGAGATGAAAACTCCTTGCAAATCTCCTGGGACTTCATGTAGATGCTGTGCCCTGCTGGGCTGCATTTCCTAGCCAAGTGCTTCTCTTGGGTGTGCAGGGAAGTTTTCCTGCACCAGAATGGCTTTAAAATATGCAACAGAGTTCCCTTGGTGGTTGTGGGTCTGAGACCTCGGACTCTGCTCTGCTGTTGGATGCTGTAGCTGGATTCCAGTTCTTTCCCCTTTCCCCAGGGCATCCGTCATTCTTGCTGGGCTGGGCTTTAATGCAAAGATGCAACAACAGACAACCAAGTAAGTTTCCAAACATTGGGCACTGAGGCAGTGATGGGGCTGGGGAGATGTTCCAATTGAGCCCCCAGGCACTGCTGTGGCTGTAAGGAAGAGCAAGGGTCTGTTCTTCCCCATCCAGTGTGGTCTCCTGCCCTGGGGGTGCCTGTGGTCTCCTGCCACCTTCCTGCTGGACCACAGATCTTGTGCTGTGCCTTACAAGTTGCCTCTGGGTGACAGTAGAGCCAAAAGAGCCATTGGGGAAGCAGGGATCCTGCAGGCAGGCAAACACAGAGTGGTTCTGTTTTGAACAGTAACCCCTCTCTGCATCTTCTCTCCTCAGAGAGTTTTCTGGAGGCTGGAGAATGAGACTGGCCTTAGCCAGAGCCCTATTTGCCAGGTTGGTGTCCAGGCCTTCATGCTATGGGGTTAAGTCTCCTTGTTGTCTGTGCTGTGAGGTGCAGGGGTACAGCCTGGGGGTCCTTTCAACCCAGGCTCTTGGGGTGGGGGTGTTTGAGGCACTGCAGCTCTGTGTGTATGATGAGACACTCTGCACTGACCCTGTGGTCCTTCTGCTTCTGATACCCATGTCTTGCTTTCCCCAGGCCAGATCTCCTTCTGCTGGATGGTAAGTTGATACTGTGAGTCCCCCTCTGACACTGCTGCATCTGCCTGTGCCCTTCCTGGGGTTGGGAACATGCCCTGGCCTTTATCTGCCTGCTCAAAATAGCCCTGTGTGATGGGCTGGCCTGGCAGCATGGTTGGCAGCAGTGGCATGGGGAAATCTGCCTGGCCAACAGCTCTCAATGTGCTCGGCAGAGCCTTGCCCTGTGCTCCAACCAGGTGGTCTGCATGTCATCCTGTCCCAGGTTTTGTTCCCTTTCCCTTGCCAGTCCCTGGAATGCACCCTGGCTGCCAGTCTGTGCTGGGAGATAGATGTCCCTTCCCTGCAGAGCATGCCCAGGTTGGGTAGGGAGTCTGGGTGAGATGCTGTTGTGAGGCACCGGAGTCTGGGTATTGATGTGGAATGGGGGGGACCATCCCTGCCTGAGCCTCAGCCCCTGTGCACACACTGCATCACACCCTACACAAGTCCCCTGAGCTGGGAAGAGAAGGTCTCCACACAGGCTCTTTCCTCCCCAGTACAGATCACTAGGCTTTCCTATGGGAAAAAAATACAATCCACCCATCCCCATCCCTCCTGACCTCAGTGCCTTTTCCCCTTCCCTCAGAGCCAACGAACATGCTGGATGTGAGGGCAATTCTGTGGCTGGAGAGCTACCTACAGGTAGGGGGCTGGAAGAAAGCCTTGATAGAAAGAAAGAGTGAAGGGAGGGAGGTCCTTGCCTCCCTGGGTGGTGGGACCAGCCCATGTGCTCTGGCTTGATGGTGCTCAGGCCTCCCTCTTGCTGTCTTCTCCAGACCTGGCAGTCGACCATCCTCGTGGTGTCCCACGACAGGAACTTCCTGAACGCGGTGGCCACGGACATCATCCATCTGCACTCGCAGCGGCTGGACATGTACCGTGGGGACTTTGAGAACTTCATGAAGACCAGGGAGGAGCGGCTGAAGAACCAGCAGCGAGAGTATGAAGCCCAGCAGCAGTACCGTGAGCACATCCAGGTACTGGGAGAAGCCAGTGGAGCTGGGGCATTCTTCTCCCAGCCTTGTTCCTTTCTCTCTGCCTGAGTGGTTGTGTTGCTGTAGGTTTGGCAGTGAGGCAGGGTGGCTGGTGCTGAAGGGGACTTGGGGCTCTCTGATGCTTTTCTCTCTTGCAGGTTTTCATCGACCGCTTTCGCTACAACGCCAACCGGGCATCCCAAGTGCAGAGCAAGCTCAAGCTGTTGGAGAAGCTGTGAGTGCCTATCCTGCTCCTCTCTGGAGGTGTGAAAGGGGCAGTGCTCATGGGAAGACATGGAGGTTCCCAGATTACCTGGCAGATACTGTTGTAGTTTGGGCTTTTTGGGTGCCTCTCTCTGGTCCAGACTTGGTTAGGATGAGGTGTCACAAAGTTAAGGACTCTACCTGGGCTTCTGGTGTGGGAGCAGACCCACAGTGCAGAGCACCTTGGTTTTATGTCTCCTCTTCTTGCAGGCCAGTGCTGAAACCTGTGGACAAGGAATCTGAGGTGATCATCAGGTAAGTGTCCCCTGAGCCATTGTTTGGAAGGCACCTGGCTCCATTTCTGACATGAGCTTCTCCAGAGTCCTGTCCCAGCTGGGACAACCACCCCTTCATGTGGGCCAGTTTTACTCTGAGAGGGAGCCCAGACAGGTCCCCTTGTTCAGGCTGGGTTCCCTCTTGGGGCTAAGGCTGTAGGTCTTTGTTGCCTTCTCATGACTGTCCTTCTCTGGGGCCCTGCATGGTAGAGAGCCCTCCTTGTCCCCTGGGGGGTTACAGAGGCTGTTCTGGGCGGTTGGGAGTCTCTGAAGTTCCTGGCCATCTCTCACCTCTTGGCTTCTCAGGTTCCCCGATGGCTTTGAGAAGTTCTCACCCCCAATCCTGCAGCTGGATGAAGTAGACTTCTATTATGAGCCAGATCACTACATCTTCCGTTCCCTCTCTGTCTCTGCTGACCTGGAGTCCCGCATCTGTGTGGTATGTGGGATTGCAGAATAATGGAGGCTGTGAGGGACCTTGGGAGGACCCTGCTCAAAGCTTTGATTATAGGTCAGGTTGCTCAGGTCCAGTTGAATTATGGATGTTTTCAGGGAGGACTATTTCTTACATTCCTCTGGGTCCCATCATAGCATTTGATCATCCTTATTTTGAGGAACACTGGAACATTTTTCTTAGTACCATTTAGAGTTTGTGATTTCATCCTTTCACTGGATACCTCTGAGAAGAGACTGGATCCATAAACGACTCCTGTTAGATGACAGCAGCATGTAGTGGGGGCCCAGCTGCACTGGATGGGGCATCAGATGCTGCTTGCAGATGAGTCTGGGACTGGGTAATCCTTAGGCTTGAAGGTTGAGGAGGGAACCTCTGGCACTGCTGCCAGTGCTGCTTGTCAGTGATAGAAATGCAGCTTTTTGGTAGCTTAAGTCACCATTTTTGCTCTGTCCTGCTCCCCCTCATCATCTGCAAGAACTGAAATTCCCTGATCACTGCCCCCTTCTCCAAAGTGCCTTCATGGATTTCACATTCTCCAATGCTTTTGCTGCTTCTCTAGGTTGGAGAAAATGGAGCTGGCAAGTCAACCATGCTGAAGATCTTAATGGGGGAGCTGGCACCAGTCAGAGGGATCAGACATGCTCACAGGTACCTGGTTGGAAGGGCTGGGGGACTGGGAGGAATGGTGCTGCTGGGAGGCTCCTGGGCTGTGCTTTGGAGCAGTGGCTGCTTCAGCAATGGGGATGTGCACATGTGCCCCCTTTATGGCACTGCAGCTATGAGTGCTGTGGTTGTAGGGTTTGGTACCAGCTCCCAATCCCTCTTCTCATTCTGCAGAAACCTAAAGATTGGTTATTTCAGCCAACACCATGTGGATCAACTAGACTTGAATATCAGTGCTGTAGAGTTACTGGCAAAAAAGTTCCCAGGTGAGTTTTTGTTGATCCCAGAGGTTTCCTTTGCTGTTCATGGAGGAGCATTGGTTTGTCCATGGTCCTGGGCAGAAGGCTCTGTCCTATCAGTGCATAGGGGTCACTGCCAACACTGGGGTAACTCCCCTCATCCAGCAAAGTTCAGGTCATCAGCCATGAGAAGCAGTGGTAGCGGGTAGTCTGCAGATCTCAGGCTGGTGCCAAGTTTGGGGGGCAGATGAGCTGCTTTCCTGCTCATAGGATGGGCACTGGATCCCTTTTTCCCAGGTACCAAAACCTCTGGTTCCCTTCTCCATTACTTGACATGGTGACAGGGACTTGGGAGTAGCATCACTTGGTGTCAGTCACCAGCCCTGCAGCCCCTGTCCTGATTGTGTCAGTCAGGTTTTCCCTGCAAAACCCCTCGGTGCTGCTGAACTCCTGTCTGCTGTTCTGGCAGAGGCTGCCCAGCTGTGGCCCTGTGTCACACCAGGTGTGCCATAGCTGTGTTGTGACATGAATCTGCAGGGAAGACGGAGGAGGAGTACCGGCATCAGCTGGGGAGGTATGGCATCTCCGGAGAGCTGGCCGTGCGGCCCGTGGCCAGCCTGTCTGGAGGTCAGAAGAGTCGTGTGGCCTTTGCCCAGATGACGATGCCCTGGTAATGTTCTCCCAAATGCTGTTAATTTTTGCATGGCTTCATCCCTGGAGCTTGCTTCACAGGGAAAGAAGGCAGGCATCCAGGGACTTTCTGCTGCCCCACAGAAGCCTTGTCCATGGGTTTTTCTGTGGAGAGGGAGGTGTCACCCTGGGAGGCTGTGTGGAAGGAGGCAGGTGGTTTTCTCCCACTGTTTTGGGCTCACAGGGATAAGAGGTGTCCCTGGGACTGGGCAGCACCAGTTCTGGGGCCAGGCACATGCCAGTGGCTGTGGCTCTAAGCCGATAAAGAAGCAGTCAGGGTGCAGACCCAGAGCCTGTTTCAGTGCATCCTCAGAGCTGTCTTCTCTTCCAGTCCAAACTTCTACATCCTGGATGAGCCAACAAATCACCTGGATATGGAGACCATTGAGGCGCTGGCAAAGGCACTGAATAACTTCCGGGTAAGGTTCTCCCAGCAGCATCTCTTGTTTTTCTAACACTTCCTGAAGCCTCCAGCTTAAGTTACTTGGTATCTTAGCCAGTGGTGGATGGTGAAATACCAGTAGTGACTTGAAATCTAGGACAGAATTTGGGAAATGAGTCACATTTCTCCCTTAGCTGTCCATCCTTGTGGTTTGTTTACTTGAAGCCTTTGGCTAAGAGTGGCTGAGAGGGGCAGTAGCAGCCCAGAGAGCACCTTGTCCAATCCCCACCTACACTCTGTCTTCTCACGTGCTGTGTGCAACTCCCAACCTTGCCCTCAGATCTTCCTTAGGCATGTTTTATGCCTGATGTCCAAAGATTCAGCTTCCAGATACCACTGTGATCAACCTGGATCTCACTGGTTGTTGCTCAGGTTGGGGTAATTTTCTGTGACAGAAAAGCTTAGCTGAGGCTGCTCAGGGCCCTACCCAGTTACTGACTTTTTGTGGATTCTCCATCCTTGAAGTTGTTGGAGACCTGGAGAGCCAGTAACAAGCCTTGCACTTGCCTTCTGAGAGTGGAGATGAAATACGTTACTACTGCACATGGCTCCTCCATAGGTGATCTGTCTCCCTGAAGGGAGGAAAGGCTGGGATGAGCTCCCTGCCAGTAAAATACTGTTAAATTTTCCTAGAAGCGGATGGAAACCTGAAGTGCTGGGCACAGGCTAGACAGAGGCACAGGATCTCCATGCCACCGTTCCTGGGCCCTGGGTTGTGCCCCACTAAGTTGCCAATTTTCCTCCTTGTGTTGACAGGGAGGTATAATCCTGGTGTCCCATGACGAACGCTTCATCCGCTTGCTGTGCCAGGAGCTGTGGGTGTGTGAGAACGCCACCGTGACACGCATCGAGGGTGGCTTTGACCAGTACAGAGACATCTTGAAGGAGCAGTTCCAGAAGGAGGGTTTCCTATAAGGGAGGTGGGAGCTGGACTGTGCCGGGGGCTGGAGGGCAAAGCTCGCCACCTCGGCTTCCATCCCAACTGTGCCTGGCAGAGCGCCGAGGACGCTGCTGCCCACATGGACCGTCAGCCATGCCATCAAACTGCCACCTGAACTGCTCTCCCCTCCTGGGCCGGCTGGAAGGACAGCGCGGGAGCAGGAGCCTGCTGTGTGTGGCTGGGGCACGCCAGGGGCTCTGTCACTGGCCAGGGCTGTGCCTGGTACTGGGCACATTGGGAAGGCTGTGCCTGGAGCTGCTGCTGTGCCGAGAGGAGGGAAGGCAGAGCATCCTGACCCTCGGTTTAACTCTGTGCTCTGCAGGGCAGAAGAGCTGTTCTCTGTGTCTCTTCGCTTCACCCTCTGCCTTTTTATTTCTTTGGTTTTTTGTTTAACTGCCTGAGCACTAGTCTGGCTCCATCACATGCCACTGTCCTCCCTGCTGCCTTGGAGGGAAACGAGGCGTTTGCTGCTAAAAGTGACCCCTGCCTCTTCCCCAACCCCCGATGCTGGGGCTTGCTTACGTCTGTAGTGCCGATGGAGCCAGCGCCTGGATCTCCTGGGCGTGCTCCCTGCTCCTTTCCCTGTGCTGCTGCCAGTACTTCCTCGCTGCCTGCCTTGCCTTTGAACTGGCCCGGGGGTGGGCTGCCCTGGGCTGGGCTGCCCGGCATCCCTCCCTGCCCACCCACACAGAGGTTGTGGTGTAAATAAACCCAGGACGCAGTGGGTGCAATGCTCTCCTTTCCTGGGGGGCTGTGGGGGCTTGATTTTGGAGGGGAGGAGGGGATTGTCATGCTGTTGCTCCAAGCATAAGGCTGGTGAGGGGGATATGCTTGCCAGATGATTCTCTCTGAATTAAATGGCAGCTCTGTGGTGCAGGTGAGGCTGGGACCTCCTGAATGGAGCGTGCCAGTATCCCACTGGGCAGTGGGAGGCCACAGGCCACCTTTGGGGGCATGGAGTTGGTGTGAGGCTGGAGTGGGATGTCAGCTCTGGAGGGTACTGGATCCGGTTGTGGTTTGGGGGGGGAAATGGGCTGAGGGGGGCCAGGAGGAAGGGGCAGAGCTTTAGATTATATTGAGCAGGGAATAGGGATGTATTTCTGGGTGTCAGAGAGGAACCAGGAAACACCAACACCTTAGGAAGCAACAGGGCAATACCCATAAATTGTCTCAAAATATTATTAGGCAGGGCTCCTCCCAAATGGCAGAAAGGCCCCCAGCTGAAGTCCCTCCCACCAAAGCATGGGTAACAAGCAAGAGGAGTTGGAAACCATGGTGCAATGAAAAAAACTGTCAAAGAAACAGATGTGTCACACAACTGGAACACTGCAATGGAGGGCTATGAGATTTCAGGAGTGAGGATGGGAAGGAGGAGCAGAGGTGTTTGACTGTCCTAAGGGACAGATAGTGAAGAGCTGCCTCTAAGTAGCAGCCGTGAACAGGTTGAGAGTGTGTGGGTAAATATCAAGGAGAGGACCAGCAAAACACAGTCTGTGTTTGGTGTCTACTACAGGCTGCCTAGTCGAGGGGTCTGATACAACTTCAGATATGTTGGCAAACTCGGTGTATCTTCAAGTTCTGGATCCAGGTTGTTTATGAAGGTTTGAAGAGCATTGGCCTTAAAATTGAGCTCTGAAGAACCCCACCAGTGACCAGGCTGATGTCACGCCATTCATTATAACCCGACCTGTGAGCCCGTTGCTCACTTATTGCATGACGTATTTATTCATGTGCTGGACCTTCTGTCCGGAGGAATCCTGGGAGAGACAGTAGTGAAAGCTTTACTGAACTCCAAATTTTATATCAAGGCCTCCCTAGATCAACTACTTGAGTCACCTTATCCTTAAAGGAAATTAAGTTTCTCAAGCAGAACTTTACCCTCATGAACTTGTGCTGGCTGTGACTGATGCCTGCGTTATCCTTCAGCTATTTTTCCATAACTCTCAGAATAATCTTCATCATTTCACCAGGCACTGAAATGTGACTGGCAGGCCTATAGTGCCCAGGATCATCCCTCTTGCCCTTTCAGAAAACTGGGAAAATGTCTGCCAGTTTCCAGTCAATTGGGATCTATCCAGATTCCCATGGCAGTTCAAAAATCATTGAGAGAGGTCTCATGATGACATCCACCAACTTATGGATGAATTCCGTAAGGCCCCATACACCATCCCTATAAAGGAATTCAGCTGGAACAGCAGATCCTGCACAAGTTTGGGATTGACTGGGAGTTTATCATTCTCACAGCCATGGTCTTCCAGCTCAGGGACCCCTAGAGCCCATCACTGGTGTTGAAAGCTGAAGTGAAGAAGGCATTAAACATCTCTGCCTTGTCTATGTACCTGCTTGTGGGGTGCCCATTCTCATCCAGTAACAAGAACATGTGAATTCTGGTGTGGCTTTTGCTGTTGACATATTTAAAAAAGAGGGAGTGACTTTTTACACAGGCGGATAGGGAGGAGAGAAGGGGGGGATGGCTCTAAAGTGAAAGAGGGGATACTTACATTGGCTATCAGGATGAAACTCTTCCCTGGGGGTGCAAAGAGGCAGTGGCACAGGGTGGCCGGAGCAGCTGTGGATGCCCCAGCCCTGGAGCTGTTCCAGGCCGGGTCGCACGGGGCTCCCCGGTGGGGTGGGTGCCGCCCCGCCCCGGCGCGTGGTGACCGTTCAAACGCGGTGTTGCCCCCGAGCCCCAACATTCCATGAGCCGTAACCCGGCGCGGGCGGTGGGCGGTGCCGCGGCGTTGCCGTTGGCAGCGGCGGCGGATCCGAGCGAGTCCAGCCCGGCTGCACTCCCGTGTTCTGTACCGGGAGGGGCGGACGCTCACCGGCACCCCCCGCACCGGGACGGTCGGCGCAAGGCCCCGCCCCCGCCTTCCCCGCCACCAGGTGGTCCCGCCCCTGCGGCCGGGGCGGCGCTCGAGCCTCGCTCCCACCGGCGGCGGGCACCGCACCGCGCCGCACCGGGACCGCCACCGGCACCGGGACTGCCACCGGCACCGCCACCGGCACCGCCACCGGCACCGGCATGAGCGCCGGCGGGCAGCCGGCGGAGCCTTGCCCCCGCGGCGGGCCGTGCTCGGCGGGGAGCAGCCCCGTGCCCAGCCCCGCGTCCCCGGCGCCCGAGGAGGTGAGCGGGGCGGTGGGGAGCTCATCTTGCTGGGGGACGGCTGTGTGCTGGGCATCGGGGTGCGGGGGTGCCCTCGGGAGCGCGGGGTGATCGTCTGTGTGTGCGCGGAGGAGGGTGAGCTCGTGTGGCTATGTGTGTGTGTGTGTGTGCGGGGGGGGGGGGGAAGTCCCTTCTGTGTCTGTGTGTGCTGGGGGGGGGGGTTCCCCTCTGTGCGTGTGTGAAAGGGGGAGGGGGTCCCCTGTGCGTTTGTGTGTCCGGGCGGGTCCTCTCTCTGTGGCTGTGTGTGTACGGGGGTTTCACTCTTTTGTGTGTGTGTAGGGAGGGGGGTGCCCTCTGTGCGACTCTGTGTGTGTACGGGGGGGGGGGGGGGTCCCCTCTGTGTGGCCGTGTGTGTGCGGGGGGGTTGCGGGTCCCTCCGTGCGTGTCTGTGTTTGCTGGGGGGGTCGTTGTGTCGCGGAGGGCCTCGTGGGGGAGCGAGGTGTGCGGGGGGGTGGCTGTGCCGGAGGGGGAAGCCGGGCTGGCAGGGCTAGGGGGCTCCGTGTGTGTGCGAGTGTGTGTGCACGGGGGGGGGGGGGGGCGGCTCCGCGTGTGCCCGCGGGGGCCGTGCGTGGGAGCGGAGCCCTCGGGGGCGGCTGTGGGCACGGGCGGGGGATGCTGCCCCGGGGGGTCGGCGGCGGCACTCGGGGTCCCCATGAGGGGGCCCGGGGTGCTCGGGTGGGCTGGGGGCTGCCGGGGTGCGCGTGTGTGTGAAGGGGAGCGGGGCGGCTCCGCGCCGGTTCGGGGGGTCCCGTGCCGGCGCGGTTGCCGCGGGCGCGGGGGTGTCGGTTTGGGGGGCGGGGTCCCCCCGGGCCGGTCGGCCGGGGCAGGACCGGCAGCGCGGCGCCATCTTGGGAGCCATCAGGTGCCCGGCGCGGGGACGGGCGGCGCGGGGGCCGCCCCCGACACCCCCTCCCATCCCCGGCCGCCGCCGCGGGGGGAGCGCCGCGGACCGGTGCCGGCTCCCCCTCGGTCGGCCGCGGGGTGCGGGACTGCCCCGGGGGCGCCGGTGCTGCCGGGGTGCTGCCCGGCCCTCCCCCTGCTCCCCCCCCCCCCCGCCGGACCGAGCCCCGAGCGCGCCGGGCTCGTCCCCCATCCCGGAGTCACCGCCCGTGGGCGGACATCCCGGCACCGGGCCCCCAGCCTCTGATTCAGGCTCCGCCGGCGGCTGCCGGGCTCTGGGTGTCCCGGCATGTCGTCACGGTATCGTCGCGTGTGTCCGGCCCTCCCTCCCCCCCGCCCAGCGCCGCCACCACCCGCCCGGGATCTGGGTTTAAAGGGAAGGGCTGCATTTGCCTCGGCAGATGATGAAGAGTTGCGGGAAGGATGGGTGTTTGGGTGACCTCGATATTCTGTGCTTGTAAAACTGCCGGGTGGTCCTGGGTTGCCGCCAGAGCCGGCCGTGATACCGGCTTGGTTGGGATATCCGGGAGTTTGATCCACTCGTGGTGTTTATTGCAGCCACTTCAGAAACGGCGGCGAACTGTGGAGGATTTCAACCAGTTCTGTACCTTCGTTCTGGCCTATGCAGGCTACATCCCGTACCCTGAAGAGGTAAGCAGGCTTGCACAGTGTTCTTCTACAAAGATGCTGGTTCTCCTGGTCTCCCTGCCATGTGCATACTCTGCTCCTAATCTTAAAGGATCATGGACTGGTTTGGGTTGAAAGGGACCTTAGAGATCATCTAGTTTCAACTCCCCTACCATGAGCAGTGGTGCCACTCACTAGATCAGGTTGCTCAGGGCCCATCTAGTCTGGCCTTGAAGTTTGGGTAGACTCTGCTGGAGAATGATTCTCTCCTTATCCCAAATATCTATGCTCTGGTCTCCCATGCTAATCCCTTCATCTTCCCCTTTTGCCACTAGTATGTGCCCTGGACCCACGGAGGTAGCATGAGCCCCCGGAACAGCACAGGGAGCACTCAGGACAGCGATAGCTCGACCTCATCTCACTCCTCTGATGGCCACATCCCAGTGGACAATAGGAAGAGCAGAAATGCTGTGGCCAGGGGAGCTGTGGGCAGTGGCTTGCTAATGAACAGCCCTGCCTTTTCTACCACCTTCTACAACATCCGGCCCCAGCAAATCAAACGGAAGAAACCACCAGCAAAGAAACGCATTTTGGAGCAGGAGGTGAAGAAGAGGGTGCCACTGAGTGCTTGGAAGGACTTCGGGGCAGAGCAGGATGGGGTGAAGCAGCTGGCTGCACTGGCAGGACAGCTGTCTCCTGTGAAAGAGGAGCTATTGGAGCCTTCCCTCAACCTGCCTGGGGACCCCCAGCCCAACTCCCTCCTGGAGGAGCCGATGATGGAGGAGAAGGACTTGATGTACAGAGCACAGGGAGCTGAGAAGCCAGCAGATGATCCTCAGCTTAAGGAGCATGACCCCTTCTCTGGAGAGAGGAAAAGCCCCAGTCCCTGTAATACCTTGGACCGAAGCACAGGGAAGATACAAGCAGAGAGACCTCCCAGCTCAGTGGTAAGTGTCTGGGGGACTGCAAAATGCCCTGTTGTGCTGCAGCCAACATTGTGCCAAACATTGTCCCTCCCTCAGCTGGAGCCACCCTTGCTGGCCACAGGGAGGGCCTGTTGATAGCCCAAGCTTTTCCCTGCAAGGGGAACCTGGGGGACTGAAGAGCAAGGGGCAGGCAGCTGACCTGCCCTTTGGTAGCTCTGTTCTACAGAGCAAGAGGTGCAGACCTGAAACAGGTCTGAAGTGGGATGTAGGGCCGCCTTACTCATCTGGTTTTGTTTTTTTTTTTTTTTTTTCTCTTATTCCCCCCTTTTGCAACTTTAGCAGTCGAATTCGCAGAAGTTCCCAACACCAAAGCAGAAGGTGAGTGGGGGGCTGTCCCATTTAACAGCAGTAGAACTGGCTGGTCTGGCCACAACCAGACCTGCAGCTGCCCAGGTGGTGTCTGACCGGTGTCTCTCTCTCCCTGCACAGATGACGATGCCTGGGATCTGATCACCTGCTTCTGCATGAAGCCCTTCGCAGGGAGGCCCATGATCGAATGTAACGAATGTGCTACCTGGATCCACCTCTCTTGTGCCAAGATCCGCAAATCCAACGTGCCTGACATTTTCATCTGCCAGCGGTGCCGGGATGCCAAGCAGGAGATTCGCCGCTCAAACCGAGCTCGGACAGTGCCCCGCAAGCGCCTCGTTGACTGATGCTCCTGCAGAGCAGGAAGGCTGGGGGTCCCTTTTTAACCTGAAGACTTAGACAATCAATGCACTGGCAGGGGAGGGGCTGGGACACAGGGCCGGACTGTCCCCCTCACACCTCTGGCTCCTGAAAGCTGCCCCGCGTGTCCTCCCTGAGGATCATATTGGCCATAGAGCTCGGTTATCCCAGAAGTGTGCGGGGGATAGGAGGATGGTCCAAACACTCATCCCTGAGGGTGGTGTGTTAGTGTTTGTGATCTCCTGGGGCCCCACATGCACTAACTGTTGATCCCACCTCCTCCTCACAGCCCCTCCAAAGAGCCCTGCCCATGTGCCTTCTGCACTTTCCCTGGGGGATGCAGGCCCCACTCCTGTCCTGGTGACACTCAGCTCAGCCCCCACCTGCCAGTCCCTATGATTATAATTCTTAACTGGGTTCTTTCCTACTTGCACATCTGGTTACTGTGGGACTACAGCTGGGGGCAGGGTGTGGGACAGCCCCCTGTCACAAAGCAGCCCCCAGGCTCATCCCTGTGCCTCTCTCCTCCTGTGGAAAGCCTGGGCCCCAAAAGTGCTTTATGTTTTTATAGTTAATTTGTATTATAGTTACTTTGTATTATAGCGAAATCTGGTCCTTGCCCTGTGGAGTGTGACTGGAGTCTTATGTATATAATAAATACTTTTGCCATAATAGTGGTTGCATTGGCATAGGTCAGTGACCTTGGTTCTCATGTCAAGTGCTCCCCTTGCTTCCCTTCTGGAGGGGACCTGGTGTAGGGGCACCTCTCAGCCCTGCTACTCCCCCAGGTAAATCCCAAGCTGCAAAAACAACAGGAAACAAGCAGACCAGTGCATCTATATTTAATTTGGCAATAACCACCTCCCCATTCTGCTTCAGTTTACAGGGATGCTCCATGGATAGTGCCTCAGGAGGTGCGTGGCCTGGGGTAACCTCTTCAGTGGGGATCATGTTCCAGCGCCTGCAGCCATTTCAGGGGGAATGTCATGGGTTAATGTGCAGAAGCAGCAGGTCTGATGGCTCAGGGTATTAGGGTGTTCATGTGTCCTTGCTCTGATGCTTAAGGCACATCACTGTTTGGCTCAAAGAGGAGTTTTCTCTTGGGCTCTGACAAACCTTCCTTGTCTCTGTCTCCACTGTGGAGTGCAGTTAGAAATTAGTCCCAACAGCAACTGAGGTGCCAAAGGTTCCAGTTTTCTCCGCAAAATAAGCCTCCAATTCCAACACAGAGATATCACTGGCTTCATTTGCAGATCCAGAGGTATGCCAGCTTCCATCAGGCATGCTATTGGGACAGCTGGGAGATGCAGTGAGGGTGACAGGACAAGAAGGCTCTGGGGGCTGAGTGCTGACCTGGCTGGGGCAGCAAGAAGGCACTGTTTGTGGGGACCCTTACCAAGCAGGGTCCTGCTGGTACAACTTATCAGTTCCAAGGCTGTGAGCGGTTCAGAAACAACAACTAACCTAGGTGTAACTTCTGTGCTAGAGGACAAAGTTGGAGTTATGCAGCCAATCAAGTATCCAGTCAAGGTAGGCAGGCAGTGGTCTATTCCTCCTTGGCCCAGACAGAGCAGCCTCCCTTCTGCTCCAGGTGGGGAATCACTGCCTCCGTGTAAAACTTCTCCAGTTTGGGCACCGTCTTCCCCCAGAACTCCCTGTCAAACTCCACAGGGACCACAGCCGTCTCCTTGTTGGTGTGCACCACGAAGTCTGCCCGCTGGAGGCCAGTGGTTCCCAACTGGCACTGGACCTGGGTAAAGTAGGGATGATTCTTCTTCAGGGCATAGGAATCCCCATCCACCTCCAGGCAGAAGTTCTTGTCCTTGCAGGCCTCGCGCACCGTCCTGTTCCTGTGCTTGTAGGGACACTTGACCTCCAGCAGCCCCAGGTCCTTCCCTGTGGCTGCATCCTTGATGATCCCATCTGGACTGGCAGCAAGCCACTTCTTCTCTGGGTGAATGAAAAGGCCACAGTCCTCCACTTGCACTGGCTTGCCCCCCTTCTGTGATTTCTGCTTGTAGGCCTCCACAGCCACCTTCTCATTGCGGATGCCCCAGGACATGGCTGGGGTCTGCACCTTGGAGCCAGAGCTCACCACCTCTTTTAGGTAGGACTTGGGGATCTCGTCTGTCTTGCTGTTGGCAAACTTGCTGTTGGCAATTTTGGGGGCTATGGAGGCAGTGATACGGTTCTCACGCCACTCATACCACTTGGGGTTGTCCCGCTGGCCCCGTGTCTCCTTCTCCACCCTAGGGACATCCTGGCTCGTTACAGGGGGCAGGAACTGGTCGCAGGTCTTGCTCAGGTCAGCCCTAGGCTGCTTCTTCTGTGAACACAGGTTAGTTCTGGCAGGACCAGTGGCTCCCTTGGCATCAGGCACCTTCTGGGTTGTAGAACTCCTTGTGGGTGCTCTGCTCTTTTCCCCAGCATCTCCTCGGGCTCCAAGGGATGCTGTGGATCTTGGCTGAGCAGAGTCTGCCCTTGTCCCTCGCCCCTGAGTGGGGGTGGCTGCCTTGGCAGCCAAAGTGCTTCGGGACTGGCTCCCTGCAGCTGTGGCTTTGGCCCGGGCAGCTGAAATGGAAGGTGGGGGTGCAGCGGGGGCAGTTTTGGAGGCGGTTGTGGCCTGTCGGGGGGATGATGTGCCAGCAGACTCCTTCCTGGGTCTCCCCATTGCTACAAATCAGAGGATCTTACACTGTGGACATGGAATAAAGTTTAATGCAGATCTTCACAACACTTATTTCCCTTTTCTTGGCCCTCCCTGCGCCTGCTCCAGGGCACGCTTCATCCCTGCCAGAACTGCTACTCTCACACCTTCCCTCGGCTCACGTGTCGCGGTGGAATGGCGGCTAGCCCAGCTGGGGCGCTTGTTCTCACCCCCCCTTCCCCGCACCCCAGCCCGGGCCGCCCCGAGGATAGGACGGGGACACAGCGGCCCCCGGAGCCGCCTCCGCCGGGACGCAGCAGCGGTGCCCGCGGGAGCCACTTTTGCCCGGGGACCGGGCGAGTTCCCCGTGGGCCCATCCGCTCGGCCAGCGGCGGTGCGGGCCGGGCGGTATTCCCGGCACCGCCCCGGGGATCCCACGCGCGCCCAGCCCCGCCGGCCCGCCCGGTGCCGCCGCTCTCACCGCTCCGCCGCCGCTCCCGCTCCGGATGCGCGTCCCGCCTTCCCCACGTGCCGCGGGGGGCGGTGCGGGGCCGGGCGCAGCCGGCGGCCGAGCCCCCGGTCCCCGCTAGAGGGAAGCAGCCGCTCGGCCTTGGGCGCCGCGGGATCTGCCCGGGCATGCCCGCTCCGCCCGACATCCCTCTGCCTTCCCCGCAACACGCGGCCCCGGGACCCCCGCACGTTTTCCGCAGGGTTCGGGACAAACACCGCAGCCCCGCCCGCGGGCAGAGCCTCTCGGGCTCCGCTGTGAAGGGACAGGCTGACCTGACGGGACCCCGCCGAGCCCCGATGGCCCAAGCCGATCTGAACCTCCGCGTCCCACCTGGAGCAGACGTTCGGAGAAGGACAGGAAGCTGGAGCGGCGATGCCCACTCTCGAGAACCCGCTGTGCTGCCGTGCGAGGAGGGTCCCGGCAGGGATGGCACAGCACCGCCGGTTGTGCCGCACCTCCGAGCCTCCCACAGGGCTCGGCCGCCGCAGAGGAAGCAGAGGCGGGCGTCCCCGGCACGGGAGTTTCGGGTTCCTCAAACGCAGGCAGTTTCGTTTTCTCCAGAGAGCATGGCGTCACTGAGCGAGCCCGGCGGGGAGGCTGCTGCGAGATCCCCCGCGGGCCCGCCCCGCGGCTGGGAGCCCCTCTTATTTTGGCCTGCCGAAAGGAAGTCCAGCAGCCACCAATGGGTGGCCTGGGTCTGTATCAGAGCCAGCCCCACAGGGGCTTTTAGCCCTTCCGTCTACCTCTGCTAGCATCCTGGAAAGATTTCAGTTAGGCGGGCTGAAGTGCTGGCAGCATTCCCAGCCCCTCTCCCCAAGGATCCCAGATGTCTCCACCAGCCATCTCTATCTCTGCTGATGTGTTATTTCATTTCCTCCCTCCAGACACTCTTTAGCTCCCTACAGCTGGGCAGACCGATGTCATGCAGGTTAAAAAGGTGCCCGATTTTGACCAGAAACACCACTGGCACCTTCCTTCTCGGCTACCCATCCTCAGGATTTGGTCTAGTTCTTGCTTACTAAGGAGCAGCTAAACAGGACGCTCCTGCCCCTCTCCCTGCAGGCAAGCTCTCTGCCTGTGCAATCTTCAGGGGGGTCTGAGGAGATGCAGCAGCATTGGGCAGAGTTGCTGCCAGCCTGTGTTTTGGGTTATGTCCCAAAATAACTAAATTCACAGGGCTTGTTGGCAACTCGGGACTTGAGAACATCTTTATCTCTGTGGCCTCTGCCCCCTCCAGCAAACCCTGTCAATGGGTGATAATTCAGCTCAAGGAACAGCTGATTTGGGTATAAATACCCAAATCCTGATTGGTCACTTGGGTTGTGCTGCAGCTGCTGATGGGGTGTTACTGAGGTGTGAGGATGCTGAATGGAGCCGTTGGGCTGAGCTGGGCCGCTGATTGCAGAGTTTAACACACGTCTTAGCTCAGCACTCTGCTGAAAAGCAGTGCCAAGCTCTCCAGGTCTATTGGTGCCTGAAATGTAGGGAAGCTGTGACAGTGCAGAGCAGGGTCACAAACGCCTGATGCTGCTGGGACCAGATTGGGATGGAGCCCTCTTGTGTCTCCTGCTGAAGGCTGCCAGCATGCTGGGGGAGACTCAGCTGTGTCCCCAGCGCTGCACACACCGTTGTTATTCACCTGCTGTCACGACGGGGCCGACGGCTGACGCTGTGGGTTGGCCAAGCTCCATCAGCCTGGCTGGTGGCACTGAACCAGTGCTCACATTTGGATGCTCTTCTTCACTTTAGCTTGGCCTAGAAATGATATCTCAGAGAAAAATCAAAGCTTGTGGGTTTTTTTCTGGTGCTGGAGTGTCTGTGACGCTCACTGCAACGATGGGAGCGGGCATCCCATGCACGTCACAGGCTGTGTGGATGTGCTGTGATGTGTGCAGGGCCTCCAGCAGCTCCCAGAGCTGGCGGCTGTCATGAGGGATAACACATGGATTAGCATCCTTCTCCCGTGGTCGTAAAGGAGAGGGAAGGGGAGCAGCTGCACACTTCAGCTCTCCTCTCTGCACCGGGACGCGATATGCCATGGGCCATCTCACATGGGGGAGGGAATGGCTCAGAGTGCTCTAGCAAGGGCCCTAGGGATGCACAGAGTGCCTCTTGGCCAGATAATTGTTGACTAAAGCTCAGGGTGAGGGGTCAGGAAGGAGGAGTGTGTCTCACACTACCATGTACAGCAAAGGGCGTCTTCCACCGAGATTTCCCTCCGTTGCTCCTGCTGTCACCTGTGAAACCCGTGTCAAGGAGCTGAAGCTATAGTGGCAGCTCAGAGGTGAGATCTAAAAATACCTGCTGAGGACTGGGGACTGCTCCCCTTGTGGTGCTGCTGGATTTTCTGCCCCAGTTTGTGCCTGGACTGGCTCCAGGTTTGGTGTGGCTGTGATGGTGGGTTCTGCGGTGCAGGAGGTGGGGGGGACTCCTCTCTGTGTGCTCTATAAAAAGAGCTGCAGCAGCACAGTCCTATCTATAGCACAGGGAGCTGCCTGGAAAAGGCAGGGCAGGGATTAGCCCAAATCTGATGGATTTCTCTGGTCCTGCTTGGGAATGTAGGGCTGTCAGTGGCTAAGGGATTCCCAGTGCATCCCGGGCTGTGAGATCTCCCTGCCAGCAGACATGTCCTGACTTTGCTGGGATTTCCTGACTGTCTGCACCTTCCCCAGGGGGCTTGTTGCCACACTTGTCACCCAAAAGCTGGGCTGTCCTTAAATCCCCCCTCTTTCCTGCTCCTCAGGGCTGTGATTTCACTGCAGCACATGGAGGCCAATGAGGAAAGTCCAGTGGGACCCCAGGGCATCTGGTTTTGGGGTGGATATTAAGCATGTACCTGCACCCAGTCATTTCCTTGTGATCTCGGGGCACCTGAGATCTTTCCTGGTGAAGCTGGTTGTGACACTTGTGGCCAACATGATTTGTCCTGTTGAGTTCGGCTGGTTGAGGGGGGCTATTTTGCCTCATTATCTGTTGGGGGGCACACAGGGGGTGGTTGCATGTCCCAGTCAGACAAACCCCATGGTTTTTCTTGCTGCAGCATCACCAGGGGTCTCACCAGTACCCTAGTTTGCCTGGACATCACTATTCTGTGGGTACAGAGCAGCCCACAGCCATGGACTCTGCTCTCGCCTGGTGCCTGTCCCTCTCTGGGGGTGTTGGCTGTCTCCTGAGGTCCCCAGCATTCCCCGTGAGACCATCCCCCACCCCCCCAGGGTGCCGGTATAGGGAGTGTGTCTCTTTAATGAGGCTGGGCTTGGAGCAGCTCTGCTGCTGGCACAGGGAGTGAGGGATGGAGCGAGGGCGGTGAAGGAGCCAGTGCCAGAGAGGGAGCCTGCAGCAGGGAGAGGCGGGGAAGGACCGCTCATCCCCCGGGTACCGCAGCCACCCAGAGGGGCACGGAAACCCATTCCCAGGGAAGAGAGCTCTGCAGAAGGCAGGGACCCAGCGGGAGTGGAAAGGAGCCTGCAGCCTCCGTGTCATCCTCCTCCTCCAGGTAAGGGCCAGGGGCAGGCAGGGCAGGGACCATGGTGGCCTGGGACCCTGAGGGTGTCTTGCAATTCCTCTGTGTCCCAGGGTTGTGCATCCGCTGTCAGGGTAGCTCTGGGTCATAGGAGGGGTGAGAGGTGGAGATGAGACCGCAGGGCCACAAAAGTGCTGAAATCACCATCCGGCAGGGACTGGGCAGGGCTGGCTCCATTAACTGCTGGGAACATGCCCCAGGCTTTCAGCAACCGGTCCACACCACAGCCCACACCACAGCTGTCCCGTGGTGGAGGACACTGGGACCCTGCTGTGGGGCTGCTCTGCAAGAATTTGCCCTTGGCAGGGGAAATCCATGGGGCTGGTACTTTTCTTTTGGGAAGTGCCTGTGTTAGGGTGCATTGGGGTCAAGTAACTCCTGTTCCCTGACACAAGGATAGGTTTTTCCAGGGGCTTTAGTGGCTCTGGGGAGGCGAGAGCAGCAGCACAGGTCCTGGAGGTGGTGGTCCCGGCCGCGGTGTCAGAGTTAGGGCATGAGTGCCAGCTTGCACGCACATGTGCAGTGGACTCTGCTGTCTGTTCCCACTCCCCAGCAGACAAAGCAGGAGACACCACAGGCTGGAGACAGTCCTTTGCCCCATCCAGCAATTCCTTTCCCCTTCAGTCCTCTTTGGGCTCTGCAAAGTGGTGTGTCCCATGGGTATAGGGTATCATCACCTCCTGGCTCCATAGCCATTTCCATGCTCCAGGAGTTGGGATGGATCCTGCTCTCCTGCCTTTGTGCCCCATGGGATGTCTCTCAGGGAGGGGAGGCCAGGGAAGCAGGAGGGAACGCAGCTGAGCAGCAGGGGCAGCAATAGCTCCTCACTCCAGGCACTCTTGCAGAGACTTGAGCTCCTCTCCTTCCATCCTTTCCTTTGAACCTGCCTGTGTATCTGTCACCAATGGAAATTTCTGCTGAGTTTGCCTGTGTCGGGTTTGGCCTCTTCCTTCCCCCAGACCATGCTGAACCCTGGCTTGGGCAGCTGTTGCTGCAGCAGGTGAAACTCTGACAACTCCCCAGGCAGCTAAGGAGGGTGCACTGGGCTCAGGCACCTGCCTCCCTGCAGCAGCCCACAGGCGAGAAGAGAAACATAGATTTATTCTGACCTAGGGAAGAGTCAGCTCCTTGTCGCCTTCACAGACAGTTTTTAGCTGCCAGCACAGAGAGCTACCCCCAGCCTGCTGTAGCCCTTTTATACTGGGGTTGTTGCTGGTTAAACCAGCTCCTGCAGGCAGTAGGTGGAGGGAAGGAAGAAGAGAGGGCTGTGAAGGTACTGGAAATCATGCTGGGGATGGGGAGAGGGCTGGGGACCTGTTGGTGATGCCACGTTGGCATCTGGAGAAAAGTTGCTGTCCCAGGGAAAGAGGATGAAGAGATGGGTGAGGACCATCAGGTCTGGATTTATTCATTACCACGGGGCTTAGAGCAGCCAGCACAAAGCGTGGCAGGGCCAGATGGGGCCTGTTTACTCTGTGAGGGTAAATGTAAAGAGAAGTGATAAAAAGCAGCCGGGACGGCTCCTCCAGTAAGTCCCTGGTAAACAAGCTGGCAGTGACCCGGCCAACAGGCAGCATGGCAAATAGCGGGCACGTTGCTGAGCATTAAACTGGGTGCCCTGGGAACAAATTAAACAGCTTTGGGAGAAATACATCTTTCATGGCTCAGTGTGGCTGTGTTGGAGATGTCTTGGTCTCCAGATCCCGTCTGGGTGCTGTGGACAGGGGAGGAACCAGCAGTTGAAGTTGCCAGCTGTGGAACAGCAAGTGTGGAGGAACAGCAGGCTGTGCAGGGACCCCGTGCCACCTCTTGTGCTGGGAGCACAGTTTGGGGGGTGCAGCAGTGTGTGCAGCATCCTGTATAGAGGGCGGAGGGTTGGTGATGGTGGGGCGTGGTTGGGTGGCCAGGATCTGCCAGCATAACCCTGCAATGCCAGTTGAGCATGTAAATGTCTCTCCTCTGGTGTAATGGACTGATTTTCCTGGGATGCAGCCACGTTGCTAATGCGCTTCTTTAAGGCTCCCTGCTTTGTGCCATCTGAGAGTTTGGTCCCGGGGCTGTCTCCAAGGATGTAGCCCTGCTCCCCTTTCAAGGATGCTCTGTGAGAGGCACTCTGTGACCACACGCAGAGGGCACCCCGAGCCTCCCATTACCAAAGCTCTTAGGAGCTGTTCCCAGGATGAAGGCCACTGGAGTGGGGGCACCAGATGGCTCACTTGTACCTGGCTTTGTCATTGCCTCAGGCACATTGTGTGCTGGAGCACCAGCACATGGCGTGGGGAGGGGGCCTTGCTGCTGCTGGCTCACTGGTGCTTGGGGCAGAGCAGAGGTGCAGACCCACGTGTGGAGCAGACCCCATGCACACTGTCCACAGATTCACAAAGCCAGGGCTAAGGCTGACAGGAATATTTTACACAAATATTTGATGGCACAGGGTGGGCTGATGGTGGAGACATGCCTTGACTCCAGACAGTTATTTGTGATGCTGTTCCTGGGTGTTTTTCCCAAGGGGAAGAGAGGTGTGGAGTAGGTTGGTGCTATGGCTGGAAGGCATCCCCAGCCACCTCTCTTCCTGCCAAAAGGTGGGACCCCAGACACATCCATTTCTGGGCAAAGAAGGTGATGATCATCCACTTGTCAGGCTCCACCCTGCAGTGCATTCCCCTCTGTGCTGCTCTTCCGTGCAGCACTGACCTTGTTGTTAATTATTAAACCCCCAGCAAACACTGCTCGCTGCTTTGTCCTACTTACACCGTGGGCTTCTCACCCTTCTGGTTGGCTTTTTTTCTTTTTTTTTTTTTAAACAAATTACCCTGGTAACCTCTGTGGTTCAATGGGGATAGGAGCATCTGATGCTCCTCTCCCAGCCAGTACAGGGGCTGGCCTGGACCTTCTCTGGGGTGGCTGAGAGATGGGCTGCATGTGGTTGACCATTACTCATTCTCTCCAGGAGCCTCTGCTTGTCTGGCAGGGCTTGGGGCTTGCATATAACACCTGCCCATGGGAGTTTTGTTGCCCTCTCTGTGGGCTCCTGTGGCTCCAGACATGGTTTGCAGGTGGGCTGGGGTCCAAGGAGAGACTTGGGTTCAGATCCATGTGTTCTGTGGATGCTGAAGAGCAGCCTGGGATGTGGGAGGGATGGAGACCCACTCCCTCTTGCAGGCTGGGCAGATGGAAATGACTTGTGGGCAGAAGCCCCTTCCAGTAGAGCCCATCCCTGAACATCCAGTGCCTGCCTTCCCTCTGCTCACAGCTGCCTGCTGAGGGACCATGCCAGGCCTCTATGCCCTCTTGTCCTGGGAGGCTCTGCCCCTGAAGAGCTCCACGGTGAAGGCCTGTGCCAATGGATACTCCCTGAGCATCACTGCTCACCTCACGTACACCAACCCCCACAAGGAGCCTGTGGAAGGTAAGGGAGGACTATCATGTCTAGCAGGGACCCAGGCTTGCCTGCATGGCCCCCTAAAAGCCCCTGTGCTGGAGAGCATCCCGTCTCCAGCCCATCTGTGTCATGACCCCCAAACCTTGCTCTGTCTGGGGAGCAAGGACAGAGGCCGGCAGAGGTGGGGCCACTGTCATACCCTGCGGGCAGGAGGAGAGTCAGGCTGGGCAGATTCCCATCACTGAGGAACAGGAGGATTTCATCCTCCCCCTGGGTTAGCGAGGCTCTGGGTCTGTACCTCTCGCGTGTCTCAGCCGTGCTGGGCTCAGGCAGGTTCCCAGCGGGGCTACTGTGGGCTGTTCCCTATGCCGGCATCTGCCTCGGGGCTCCCTTCTGCTGCAGGCATCTTCATCTACCCGCTGGAGGAGTCGGAGGTGGTGGCCGGCTTTGAGGCAGCAGTAGGCAGCCGGCGGGTGACATTCCAAATGCAGAATCGGCACCGAGTGCAGGACTGCTGCCTCCAGTGCAGCCCCAGCCCCGGCCGGCTGCGCCACTGTGCCAGCGGTAAGTGCTGTGGCACGGGTGCTGCTGCTCGGTGCTCCTGGCCAGGAGGCTCAGAAAAGACAGCGGGGACTAAAAGGGGCTGAGAGCCCCTCACTGAGGGGCTCAGGCCACCCCAGTGCCTGGGGGTGCTCTGGGGCTGGAGATCTCAATGTCTCCTTTCCCCTCCCTCCACCTCTTCTGGGGCTCTGCCATCATTCACACAGACTTCATGACACCTGTGCTCTGCTGTCACCTTTGGGAGCAATTAGGGCCACTTAATAATGGCCTCCTCCACAACCCCACATTGCCTCACTGACCTCTCCCCATGCCTCATCCCTCTCCTGCCCAGGCCACCTTGTCTTGGATGAGGACATGGAGCGCTCCACCTTCATCATTGTCACTGGCACACTGTGCCCATCGGAGAGCCTGGCCGTCACCTTGAACACAGTGCAGGAGCTGCCCACGCTGCCCGACGGGGCCCTGCGCCTCCTCCTGCCCCCCATCCTCACACCCCACATCCCCGCCGACCCCGAGAGCGAGCCGGCAAGCTTGTGTGACGACAGGTTGGCCCTATGGTGATTTTCATGGCTTCCTCAATCTCTGCCATCCCAGGGGGGCAATGCTAATGCTGGGCCAGCAGGGTGGGGGGCAGGAGCCATCACTCCCTCTCCCCTTGCAGCCCCACCAGCTGTTTTGGGGGCCCAGGTGCCCGGAGCCAGCCCCCCACTGTGGTGCCTGTGGAGAGCGTGGATGTTTTTCGGGGACGACCCTACAACCCTTTTCCTTACGAGTTCACCTTCGAGCTCCTGGTGAAGGGCCCCTGCTTGCTGGCAGGTAGGGAGAGTGGCTTGGGCATTATCAGTTGGTTGTGCAAAACCTCAAAATGTGGATGATGTTCCCTGGTCCCTCCTTTCTAGGAGGATGTGAGGGCCTGTTCCTGGGCATCCTCCTGCACTCCCTCCAGGTGAAGAAGCCCTTTTCCCATTCCATCCCTGGGGATGGGACCCCCCAAAGTCACTTTGCCTGTGCCTTTGGGCAGCTCTCAGTCAGCAGCTTCCTTCCCTGGGGTGATGTGGTGCACTGGGGAGAGGATGGGTGAGGAAGCAAAAATGGCTGGTTGGTGGGGATGTTCTCCTTGCTGCTGGCCCAGTCGGTCCCATTAGCTCTGTCAGGAACTAGCCACTGATGTGGGGCCTGGGGAGTGAAGGGCTGAGGAGGGGTTTTTGAGGGATTTACTTGCTGCCTTCCCTTCTCTGCAGGGCTGGAGAGCCCATCACATGCCCTGAGAGCTGATGCTGACCCCTGGGCCAGTTCTGCCACCACCACCTGTGTCACCCTAGCCGAGCCCCACCGCTATGACAGGGACCTGGAGATCATCCTTTACCCTTGTGGTGAGGGGAGATGGTGCCCTTGGAGGGTTTGAGGCATCATCCCAGAAACATACAGAGCATACCCCAGCCCTTTGCAGCACGGGATAGCTCAAAACTCTTCTGTGCCCCCCAGAGCCTCACAGCCCTCACCTGGTGATTGAGGATGGCACCATGACATACCCTGAGTACGAGGCGTGCATCCGGAGCCGCCGGGATTACCTGCAGATTGCCAGGAAGGACAGCAGTGGCGAGAGACAGGTGACAGGGCATAGCTACTGCTGCCCCAGCCAGGAGAAAGACAGGGGGAGGTGGTGGGATGTGGGTGAGGAGGACCTTGGTGTGATCTGGAGGGTGAGAAAGCCACTGACCTGCCTGGCTTGCAGGTGGCTTTTGTGCAGAAGCGTTTCCACAAAGACATCTTCCCCAACCCCGTGCTGATGCTGAACTTCTGCCCAGTTGTGGAGGGCGTCCCCAGGGACCTGCAGACCATCACCCGTGAGATCCTCTTCCTCATTGACCGCAGCGACACCATCAGTGGCCCTGACCTTGACAAGGTCAAGGTGAGGCACGGCCATGGGTCCAGGGGGGCTCCATGGGTAGCCAGCCTTTAGTAGCTGTCCCTGGTCCCTGCTGTCACCTCAGGAGGCTTTGCTGGTGGCCCTGAAGAGCCTCCCATCAGGAACACTGCTCAACCTTGCCAGCTTCGGCGCTGACATCAAGCCGCTCTTCCCATCCAGTCGCCTCTGCAGCAACGTGAGTATCACAGGCAAATCCTGGGTATCCACTAACCCTTCTCTGTCCTCCTCCCAGATCCTTGACTTGGGGTGGGGGTTGGTGAGCCAGGGGCCCACTGCCAGGCTGACTCTTTGTGCTGACAGGAGACGTTGCGGCGTGCCTGCGAGCACCTTGGCAGACTGCGGGCGGACCCTGGTGGCACCAACCTGCTGGCAGCCCTGGGCTGGGCGCTGTCACAGCCCCTCCACCACGGCTACCCTCGCCAGCTATTCCTCTTCACCGGTGCGGCAGTGGGCAATGCAAGCAGGATCCTCCGGCTGGTGCGCAGGCAGGCCAGCACCGTCAGGTACAGCCCCGGCACCATGGCAGGTCTCAGTGTTCTCTAAATCCCCCACGCTGTTCCCACTGATTTCTCCTTGTGCAGCCTCAAATCTTACCTGCATCTGCCCCGAGGGTGTCCCTCACCCATCAGATCCTCAGCCCATCAGCTCGACCCTTCCTGGGTGCCCCAGCCCAGCAGAGCCAGAGCAGCACTCTGGCTGTCAGACACCCTGCCCATCCCTGCTGAAGGGCTCACCACGGGGTTTGCCTGCCCCCAGCCCCCGCCTAGCCATGACTTTCCATCCCCTGGCTCTCGTGCAGGTGCTTCAGCTTTGGCATGGGCCCGCGGGCGTGCCGGCAGCTGCTGAAGGCCATGGCCAAGGTGAGCCGGGGCCGTGCTGAGTTCCTGAGTCCAGCTGAGAGGCTGCAGCCCAAGGTAATGCCCAGGCAGGGGCATGGGGGGCACTGGGGACACCGCCGTGTCTGACACTGTCTCCACTCCCCACCCCAGCTGATCAAGTCCCTGAAGAAGGCGATCGAGCCAGCCATCAGCGACATCACCATCGACTGGTACGTCCCCGACAGCATGGAGGCTCTGCTCTCGCCCACCGAGCTCCCGGCCCTCTACCCTGGTGACCGCCTCATCAGCTACTGTGTCCTCTACAGCATCGCTCGCTTCGGGGACAGGCGCCTGCTGGTAGGACTGGCACTGGCCTGAGGAGCATGGCATGGTCCAGTGCTCCTGGCTGCTCCCCGGGCTGGGGGCTGATGGTGCTGTCCTCTCTCTCCTAGGGCCAGGATGGGGCTCACCAGAGCTCCCGGGGTTCAGCCTTTCTCTCCCAGCAGGAAGTGCCCAGTCCTGGGGAGAGCTGCCAGCCATCCCAGAGCAACCCAGGAACTGGGGATGCCTCCCTGGAGCTTTTTGCTGGAAGCACAGAGGTGTCAGAGCGGAGTGAGTGGGGTCCAGAGCTGGGGCAAGGGGCAGTCGTGGGAGCCATGGGCTGACAGGGTGTGTGCTCACCGGGCAGGTATTGATCCTGTTTCTGCGGGAGACATCTGGAAGCGGATTTACCAGCCCTCCTACATCCAGGAGCAGTATGTCCTGACACACTGTTCTGTCAGCACTGACCGCAGCCAGGGGCTGCTCTCCCGCAGCTCCACCAGCAGCGAGTCCACTGGCTCCCGGGATGTGGCCCCTGAGGGTGGCTCCTCAGTCCCTGGTGCTGATGTCACCTCCCAGCAGGGCCAGAAGAGCCTGTCTCTCTGCGAGTCCTCCACCAAATCTGCCCCACTGCCCTCTGCCCAGCTGGCACCAAGGTAAGGATGCCAATGGGGTGCAGGGGCTCAGGGTGTGGGGGTTATTCATGGCTTAGCTGGAGCCTTGCTGCTCTGTGGTGCCCAGACATCTGCCCACTGGGCTGGGAAACAGAGTGCTGTAGTCTGGATTTTAAGCAAGAATCAGCAATGGATGCCATGAGGATGTTCCTTGGGTGGTTTTGCCCTACTGAAGTGAGATAGCTGGGGACCAAGCAGCTGATCCCTTAGTGTCCCTGGCCAGCAGTCAGCTGAGTGTCTAACAGACCCCTAAGCCAGTTCTGTGATGCCTTAAAGCTGCAGAAACCAAATGAACATAGCTGGGCTGGCATCATGTATCAAATCTGTTGAGCCAGAGAGGAAGGGGCTGGCTGGCTGGACTTCAGCCTGGCTCCTTCAGCCCTCAGCCAACACTGCCAGACACTTCATTAGCCATGGGCCACATCCCTGCTGCTTCATGCCTGGGCTTAAAACCCAGCTGGGTCACTGGGATGGGGAAAGGCAGCTGCCCCAGTGACAGTGGCCCCAAGGCTTGGTGGGGCCAGCTGTCACCCAGCACCAGGACATGCTCCTTCCCAATGACACGGCTTAGGTAATCCACTCCTGTCAGACAGCAGCACAGCTGGTGACCTTTGCTGCTGAAATGTCAAGCGTAAGTGATTTCCCTGCAGAGTAAATGATCCTCCCAGCTCCCTGCTGCCGGGGCGAGAGGTGGCACGGGTGCCACTGCCCTGACATGGCTTTTAGGGGAGGCAGCTCAATGCAGGGACATCACTCTGCGCTGGGGAGTGCATCCCACTGTGACATCATCCAGCCTGAGTATCCTAGCTGACCTCACTTCTGCACACAAACAAATCCCTGGCAACTCCAGCATCATCCTGAGTCAGTCTCCAGGGATGTTTGCAAACGCCTGTGTGGGTGCTTCCCATGCCTATGGTGCCAGGGCAGCATCCCTGGGAGGCAGCTGGTGCCAGTCTGCAGAGCACTGGGGCTGACGACAGCCAAGGCTCCAGCCAGCAGCCAGAGAGGCGCAGGTGTCCTGTCGCAGCCCAGTGCAGTCTGGGCTCTGTGCTGGGCTTGCCAAAAGCCTCGTCCCCACCGCAGGTGACAGTGGCCCTGAGCACGGAGGAGCTGGCACGGCAGAAGAAGGTGCTGGCACGTGCTGCCCTGGCTGGGCGCAGCTTTTCCACACCACACGGGGAGCTGGATGCCCATCGGCTCTGCCAGGCCCTGGAAAAGGCATCGCAGAAGAGGAACCAGTCCCTGGAGGGGCGGCTGGATGAGCTGGGACCCCAGCCACGGCAAATGCAGCCCAGTGCAGTGGAGACAAGTGTGTGCTGGCTCTGGGGACGAGGGTGGTGGGGATGGAGCCAGGTGCCCCTGCCTTGCTGAGCCCATCCCTTTCCCGTTGCCCAGATAACCTCCTCTCGCCCACCCACCTGGACTGGGACATGCTGGTGGAGCCCTCCTACCTCTTCAGTGCCTCTCCAGCGCCCGAGCCAGGGCAGCCCAGCGTGGGTGATGCCGGCATGCCCCTGTGCTGCCAGGTGGTGATCCACGCGCTGCGAGCCGGCAAGCCGGTGTCCTGGGAAGTGACAACCTCGCTGGAGTCACTGCTGCAGCCTCGGGAGGGGCCGGGCAGGGAGGACCCGCCGCGGCGCGTGTCCAAGGCCTGGGACAAGCCACTGCACCGCCTGGCAGCGCGCTCCGTGGTCCGGGACAGTGAGAGCGTGGCACAGCGGGAAGCCAAGCTGGAGCAGGGTGGGTGCTGGGGCGGCTCCCCGGGGCGGCTCCCCGGGGCGGCTCCGGCACCCGCCCCGCTCTAACCGCGTTGCCCCGGGCAGGTGTTGCCCGCCGGTTCCGCCTGAAAGCCGTGCAAACCAGCAAAGCCTGCAACGTGCCTTCCCTCTACACCCGCCTGGTGCCTGTGGACGGTGCCACGCAGGCAGCCCTGCCCGCAGCCCCCGAGGTGTGGGGCATAGGTACGGACAAGGGCCTGGTGGGATGGGGAGGGGACAACAAGGAGACAGAGGGCTGAGGTGGCATCATCCCTTGCAGCTGGCTCAGCCGGCCGGACACGAGCTGCTGCAGCAGGGAACTGGCACCACCGGAGCTCCTCAGCAGGTCAGGGGCAGCAGAAGGAGGTAGAGGAGCAGGATGAGGCCCCTGGCACTGCAGGTACTGACTCAGACCTTTATATCAGGGATCTGCACTAGGGTCTCTGAAGATCCTCAGCTGGTGGCTGTGTGGGGCTGGTCCTGCCCAGAGTGCTGTGGCTATCTATCTGGAAATAGGCATCTGCCCCATGCTGGAGAGAGGGGTGTGGGAGGACAGCATAACAGCCCCTGAGAGCAGCTGTGAGGGTCCCTGGAGCCCGGGGCCCCACAAGGCTTTGCTCTTTTACAGAGCGAGACGAGATCGGCAGGTCTCTGGGCAGCATCTCCTCTCCTACCTTTGGCTGGGAAAAGCAGAACTACTCAAACGGTGTGTCCAGGCTGGAGGGGGCCAAGGGCTAGATAAGGATGGGAGATGGGTACCCTCGATGCCCTGCCACAGCTGGAGCATCCATTGTACCCTCAGTACCCTGGGCACATGGGCTGAGCTGCCCTCCCAGGCACTGGGCAGTGGGACACACCTCTGGGTGCATCATGTTCCCACTGTGCTTAACTCTTCCCCCTTGCAGGGCCTCCATCCAGCCCCTCCACCACCTCCATGGGCTCCCAGAAATCCACAGAGAGCATCACAGGCTCCAGGTGACACTGTGGGATGGGGGATGCAAGGGACCAAAAAATGGCACGTTGTGGGAAGGGGGACAGTGCCACTTTTTGGGAGCTACTGGTCCCATGTCCCCTGCCAGCTCCTGCAGCATAAGTGGGGGGGTTTGGTGCTCCAGCCCCTTCCCTGCAGCAGTTTGATGTCCAGCTGTCTTTCAGGAATTCCTCCCAATCCCATTATCTTGCCTGTGACCCCACAGGTTTAGCCTGAGCAGGCGCAGGGGTCCCAGCCTGGTGCTGCGCCCGCAGTGCCTCAGCCCAGAAAGCGAGTGCTCCAGCAACCACGCGAGCCATGACTACCTCCCGCTGGTAAGGACCTGCTCCCATCCCAGTCCCCATCCAGCGGGGGACTTGCCCTGATGGGTGCCAGCTGAGCCACCCAGGTCAGGCCCTGCAGCATGAGCAGCGGAAGATACTCCCAGTTAGGTGCCTGCTCAGCCCTGCTGCATCCTTAATTATCTATGGGGATCTTGGCTGGCTTTGGGGGGGGGCAATAGACTGTCCCTGTACCCAGAAACACTCCTGCAGCCCCCAGTGTTTGGTACTGTGGTGGGTCTGCACCCCTGCCTGTCTCCCCCACTCATCTGTCCCCCCTCCTTGCAGGTGCAGCTGCAGCAGGCTCGGGGCCCATTCCAGCTCACTGAGAGCTTCTCTGAAGTGGTGCAGATCCCCCTGGACCGCCTGCGCCGAGCCTCCCCCTACACCTCCCACCGTGCCAGCCTCAGCCCTGTGTCCCCAGGGGCCAGGAACATGCCTGAGGCAGGAGCTGGGGCCGAGGAGGCTGAGGAGCCCATCCCAGCCCCGCAGCCCAGCTCTCCCCCATCCCAGAGCACTTGCTCCGAGGTGCCCAGTGCAGCCGTGTGGGCGCAGGTGGACAGCGGGCACGGCTCTGAGTCCGACACTGGGCCCCACTCGGCCGCCCCCTCTGAGGCCGGTGTGAGCTGTCAGGACATGCCAGAGGATCTGGAGAGTGCCAGCTGGGCCACGGCAGTGGCCTTGGCGTGGCTGGAGCACCGCTGTGCTGGGTTCTTTGAGGAGTGGGAGCTGGTGGCGGCCAAGGCAGATGCGTGGCTGCAGGCGCAGCGCCTGCCCGAGGGGGTGGACGTGGGCTGCCTCAAAGGGGCAGCCAGGCACTTGTTCCTGCTGCTGCGTCACTGGGACGAGAACATCAAGCTGAACATGCTGTGCTACAATCCCAACAACGTCTGACAGCTGCCCGAGGGGCCAATAAAGACACCTGGCTCCAAGCTACCTGCATTGGTGTCTCCGTTATGAGGAGAGCTGCTGGCTCCATTCGGGCCATGCCAGGACTCACCAGAATCCTTGGATGGGGTCATCCCCTTGCCAGCCATCTCTGGTGGGAGGGAGCAGGCAGGGGAATAGGAAAAGCTATACTGGAGGGACTCCTGGGGTCCATCAAAGCAAATGAAATCTTGAGGCAAAGCAGTTTTGCAACTCCTCTATTCTAACCTCACCATAGAGGCTGCTGCCCAGTCCTGGCCACCCCTTTCCCACAGCTGGAAAGCAAGAGTGCCCTTGACTCTAGAAGATGCTCTGCTTTCCCTCAGGTGGGGCAAGTCCAAGGACAGCTGTACTGACATCATCACAGGACAAGGATTTTGGGGAAGGGCACACAAAGCCCCCTTTATTCATGAAGTCCTGCCTTTTGGGGGACCCCACACCTGCCCCCTTTGCAAAGTTCTGGGGCTCACGGCCCTCTTGGGATTGCTGTGGGCAGCCTGGGAGTCAAGTGGGAAAAGAGCAGGCAGATGGGGCAGTTTTGGAGGCCAGTTCCCACTAGCCAGCCATCCCCACTCTCACTGGGCTTTCTTGGACATGGCTGTGGGTTTTCCTGCTCGGTGGAGGGGTGAGTGACACTGGTGCAGGGGCTGTGCCATACCAGAGTTGGAGCAGAATGAGTCCATGGCAGATATGCAGGGAGAGGGAGCTGCAGACTGTGGAGGGGTAGGTGTTCCAGCAGAGCTCGATCACGCCCAACAGCAGCACCCTGTGCAGAGGGAAAGCTGGGTGTCAGCATGGGGGACACACCAGCCATTCTCATCCCCAGACCCCTGGCAGATGGGTGCTCCTCCTCCCTGCCAGCACGTACTTGGGCATGTGGGCGAGCTTGGTGGTTGGGGTGCACCACAGTAAGTAGGGCAGCGTGTGGAAATACCAGACGTAGAACTGGTAGTGGAGGGAGCGGCTGCAGCAGACACCCAGGAAGTTGGAGGAGAAGAGGACGAAGACAATCCATGCACTGGCATTAAGGGGGCAAACACAGGAGGGTGGAGGCGTGATCCCACAGCTCCCCAGCTGTCCAGCAGAACTCCTTTCCCCAGGGCAGGCTGCTACAACAGCACTGCATGACCTGGAATCCAACCAGGTTTCTCCCTGCCCTGCCTTTTCCCTCTCTCCTTGCTGCCCACCCTGCCAAAGGATATTATTGACAGTCAAGCGAGGGGATGTGGGTTTCCTTTTGGCAGGATCCTTCAACAGAGTCAGGATGTTCTCTTTGGAACTGAGGGGGAAGAACAAACATTGATTTTAGGTGCTGAAAATCTCTCCCACTCCAGTGTTCCCCTGTGAGCCACAATGCCTGAGCTGTACATTCCTCAAAATAGAACAGTAACTGCCCCCTAGCTCACGCCTGCAATCCCAGGACAGCAGCACTGCAGGGGCAATGGAGTCATGGATCTGTGTCCTGCAAATGGGACTGGCAGGGATCAACACCTGTGGGGAACCCCAGATCTCACCTGTGCCACCTGTGCAGTGCAAAGAGCCCCAGGCCTGCCAGGTGAGCCAGGAGCAGAGAAGCATGGAAGACTCGATTGTGGAAAACCTCTTCTGGGAGGAAGCGCCAGTTCACTGTCCATTTGAACTGGAACTGGCGGCCCAGGTCGAAGGAGCGGGTCAGGTACCCCACAGGGTTCACCAGCAGAAAGGGCAGGCCCAGAACCACCTGCCAGGGACACACCAGCACCATTACAGAGCCCTACACCAGGTCGCTGTTACCCTGGCTACCTCCTGAGAAGCCCAGTGCCATGTGTGGTGACAGGGACAGTCAGTCAAAGATGAAAGTCACATGAGTTAGATTATTCATCAACACCCAGCTTGCTGTGAGAGGTCACAGATGCCGGTACCACTGTCTCCACCCATGGCTCTGCAGCCCACTATTCCGTGCTGCTGCCAGGGCAAAAAGGGACCCACCTGGAGCAGGGCACAGATGCAGAGCTTGGGGATACAGCCCAGAAGACCAAACCGCTGCAGGAGGAGGAAGAGGAGTCCAGGGGCGAAGAGCAGGATGTTCATCTTCACTGACACAGCCAGGCTGAGCGGGAAGCTGCATTACCACTGCGGACCCCACATGGGAGCCCAGGCAGCCCCTGAGCCAAGCGCAGCCTCCTCCTGCGGCTGAGCTGGCTCACACACCCAGCACCCCACGGAGAGCAGCTCCCAGCCCCTCACCTGAAGAGGAGGCAGCCCCAGGACCAGCGCTCCTCCAGGAAGAGGTTGATGGCGAGGAAGAGGATGGCCATGGCCACAGGGTCATTAAAGAGCCGCAGGACAAAGATGGAGTGGATACGGTATGAGGCGCAGCACATGAAGAAGAAAACATACGGCGGGACCTTGCAGGGGAGACACAAAGGGATCATCGGCAGCTGTCCTTGACTCCCTGCTGCTACTGAGCTCCTCCAAACATCAGCCCTGACCCTGTGTCCACTTTGCCGGCGTGAGAGCTCAGCAGAGCCGAGGCGGCCGGCAGGAGCCCTGGCCTCAGGGTACCTTGTTCGTTCGGCAGTAGATGCGGAAGACGAGGAGCAGGTTGAGGAGGTAGAGGCCGGCGAAGAGGTACTGTGCCAGGCGGATGTCGGCGCCGCGGCCCGTGGCATGGTACAGCCCCAGGAAGATGTAAACGAAGCCGGCGGGGTAGCTGTGGGGAGACTGGAGTGAGGGGTCGGCCCTTGCGGCCCCTCCGGGAGCCGCTGGTCACGCAGAGTTAGGTGTCCCGGTCACTCACACCAGCGGCCCAGTGTCACCCTTCAGCTGGGTGTAGTCGAGGGTGCCGTTAGCGAACCCCTCCACCTCCTGCATGTAGGCCTTCCAGTCGATCTCGGTGTCTGCGGGACGGAGGGGTCAGCTGGGGCGCGGGGGACCGGATGGCAGTGCAGGGGGAGTGGGGGCCGACCCACTCCAAAACGGCCAGCCTGGCCCCGTGCCTCCCTGCCGGCTGTCAGCACGGGCTCCTCCCTTCCGGCCACATCCAGGGCCCCCAGCCCATCCCTGTGTCCCTCCCCGGCCCCATCCAGGCCCCACGCCCGCCCCCTCTCCCCTGCCCGGGGGATGCTCTCACCCGAGGGGCCGGGTCACGTCTGTCCCCCTGCCCCGGGACGAGCCCCTCCATCACCTCCCAGCCCGGGGCCGAGCTGTCCCTGCCCCCGGACCGCCCCGCGCTGTCCTGGACCGGCCCCGCCACCGCCGGGGGCAGCCCCGGGCAGCGCCGGGCCGGGCCCCGGCACTCACAGGGGACCCTGCGGATGACCCAGAGGTTGACGCCGCCCTCGGCCAGGCAGAGGCAGGCGGCCACCAGCGGGGTGTAGCGGGGCTCCAGCAGCACCGCCCGCTGCTCCCGCCATGCCCGCCGCAGCACCGCCGCCCTCCGCCCCGCCGCCATTCCGCTCCGTGTTTCCGCCCGGAGCGCTCAGCACGGCGCACCCGCCCGGGCCGGAAGCCGCACGTGGGGGCGCGGGCGGCACGTGGCGCCCGCTGCTCCCGCCCCGCGCCCGGACATGGAGCGGCGGCGCGCGCCCGCCGCGCCCCCCCGCTACGGGCGGCGCCGGTTCTGGGACGCGCTGTACCGGCGGGAGGGCGCCGAGACCCGCGAGTGGCTGGGGGGACTCTCCCGGTTTCTCCCGCAGCTGGAGCCCGAGCTGCGCCCCGGTGACCGCATCCTCGTCCTCGGTACGTGCCCCGTGCCCGGCGTGCCCGGTGGAGGGCGGGCGGGCGGGGCTCGGGGTCCCGCCGGTAGATGCGCTGGCGCTAGCCGCCAGGGGGCGGTGTAGCACCGGGCCGGTACCGGGAGCTGCGTCTAGCCCGGCCCGGCGGTGTGGTCCCGGTGCCGTGGGTGCTGGCGGGTATGAACCGCCCCGTAATCCCACCTGCGGTCTGATCCGCTGCCGGGCCGGCGGGATTAGGCGGGTGTAATCACCGATCCTGTTAGCGGATCAGCCGCTGCCAGCTGCGCTTAATAGCCCCCAAATCCGCCCCCATCCCGGGGATCCCCCTCAGCCCCCCCGGTGAGCAGCCGAGTCTCGGTGAGCGTCTCCGAGGGGAGGGCTTGGTCGCGGGGCTCTTCCCGTGTCTTCCGGTGTCCCGTTGAGACACTAGTTCTTCCACGTCTCTCTCCGTCGCGCGCGGTTGAACTGCCGGCCGAAGTTCCCTAATTTCCCACTGGAGTTACCAGCAGGCTCTTGGGGACCACGGCCGGCTCCTGTCCCATAGCACTCTGGGAGGGATAACTGGGGTCGCCCCCTGCCTTTTCCTGCCTCCAGCCTCTCCATGATTCCCCCCCAAGGTGAGGGGATCAGGTATGCTGGGCTGCCACAGGACAGGAGCCCAAAGCACCCACCTTGCAGGTCAGGGGTAATTAATGACTAGCCCAACACTCGCTAACTGGCGTCAAAGCGATGACCTGCCCCTCTCCAGCAGCCCCAACCCTCCCGCACCCTCCCCTGATCCACAGGAACAGAGCTGGGGTGCCAGCCCCCCCACAGGCACCCTGAGCCCTATGTGAGCTGTGCCCCACACAGGCTGTGGCAACAGCGCCCTGAGCCACGACCTGCACGAGCTGGGCTACACCGACGTCACGAGCATCGACTTCTCCCCCGCCTGCATCGCGGCCATGCGCGCCCGCTACGCCCACTGCCCCGGCCTGCGCTGGGCCGTCATGGACATCCGCGCCCTCGCCTTCCCCGATGCCTCCTTCGACGTGGTGCTGGAGAAGGGCACCCTTGATGTGCTTATGGTGGAGGAAACCGATCCCTGGGACGTCTCGCCCCAGGCCGCCGCCACAATGCGCCGGGTGCTGGCAGAGGTACGCGGTGGGGGGACCTGAATGGGGGTGCAGAGGGTGGACCCCATTCCCATTTGGGGTGGGGGAAGGTGCAGAGCGCCTCCTCACCACCTTGCTTCCCTGTGGCCCCAGCCGGTGTTTCTGCCCTCCCAGCCTGTGCTACCCCCTCAGCTATGCTGCAGAGGGGCACCTGGGGGGCTCTCAGCACTCCTGGGGGTGGGAGACTGCCTCCTCCTACATTTCCTCTATCATTTCCTCCCCAGGGAGGTGGATGGAGCAGGTTGTGTCCCTGGGTCCTGCTGAGGGACTGGATGACCCCTCTCTTTATTTGCATGTTAAATACAAAGAGTTGGCAGGAAAAATGGGCCCCATCCTAGCGTGGGTGGCTGTAGGGGACCTAGGGGGACACACCGAGATGGCCCTGCCTGCCCAGGGCAAGGTGATGACCCTGGGGCTGTGAGAACTGGCCCCCCCGCACTCCCCTCCCCAGCTTCGATTGCCTTAGCCGGGGTCCCCATCATCTGGTCTGGCGTTGCCATGGCAACTCCCATCAGCATCGACAGGGCCGTGGTGTTGCCACGGGGATGGGTGATGCCTCGGGGCCCCGTTAATTGGTGGCATCGGGACCGGATTGAACCTGTCCTGGTGCGGGGGTGCGGGTCCTGGCAGCCTCTCCCACCCTGCGGGAATAACTGCCAGGATAATTAATTGCTGCACCTCCCTTGCACCCTGGGATGCAGGCGCTGGGTGCTGGAAGGGTGCTCATGGCTGTTAACAACCCTGCCAATCCTCTCTTGTCTCGCTGAGCCTATGAGGGAGTGCAACCCCCGGCAGGGCAGTGGGGCTGTGCTCCCTGCCCTCCTTGCCAGTGCTGCTGCCTGTCCTTGTCGTTTTGCCAAACGGCAGGGATTTAATTTTCCCTTTTTTTTTTTCTCTTTTTAATCCTCTGCTCAATCCCTGCCCTCCCCCAGCATCGCTGGGTACCAGCTTCCACCCGCAGCCAGTCCCTGCTGTCCTCATCCCCAGGGGGATTCGCTGGGTGTTCCCACTTGCTCTCTGCTTTGGTGATCCCTTCAGAGGGGTCTGTCCGTGGTACCTCCCTTCCCACCGCCATCCCCCTCCATTAGGGGGTTCACAGCCTCTGTCTTCCTCTCCTGGGGGAATGTAAGGACCTGAAAATCCCCCCTGCCTGTGGGGACACCCTGGGACAGCCTGTCCCAGTGAGCTGGGCACAGCGGGTGTCGGAGCGGGGGCCCCCTTGGCCCCCCTGCTCTGGCTGACGGATGGGAAGGTTTCCTGCGCTCGTCTCTAAGCAACGGCCATTATTGCTCTATTAACGAGGGATGGGATGCGGACATGCGGGATGCCTTGCTCAGTTCCAGCCGTTGATCCCTGCCTGCCCCCACCTCTGGGGTCCCCCCTCCCCGCCTATAGGTTGAGAAGCTGTGGGGTCTTCCCAGGGCAGATTTTCGGGTGCTTAGCAAGAGGAATACTGAGCCGAGTGCCCAGAGGGATGCAGGGACCTGCCTTGCCCTTTTTCCTGGCCAAAACCAGTAAGGTTTGGTTCAAAAGCTGCCGCCGCAGCAGGGAGGACACACAGGCTGCCTGTCCCCTCCACTGGCCCAGCCAGAGCTCCCCAGCTGGAGCTTCCCAGCAGGATTAAAGCAGAGCTTGGGAAACCCCCCCACTTGGCCTCCAGCCCTGTCCCCTGCAGTGGTGACTCTCTGCCCTTGCCGGGGGGGTCTGGGGGTGTCCCTGCCTGGGGCAGGGTGCCGGGGAGGGGGCTGGACGCCCGCCCACCCCGGGCACTGCCTTTGCATGCTGAGCACGCGGGCGCTGGCCGTAAAAGCCTTTTGACATTGGATAAAGCCAAGCAGGAAAATTGATGTTCTTTTCCATCCTGTTAGCAGGGCTTAATTCCAGCAGGGAGAAAATGGTGATTAAAAGGGTTGAGTCCTTTCCCATCAGACACCCCTTGCATCCCCCTGTGATTCTGGGTGTTGGTGGTGGGGTAGTACTGGGTAGTCCAGGGAGGGGTGGGATGGGTGTCCCATGCTGCGCTTGGGGGGCCCTGTTCTCAGAAGGGTAAAGCTTTTCCCTGTGCCAGGGTTGGGTTTCCATGCTGTCTGCTGTGGGTGGCAATGAAGAGTTTTGGAGTGCAGGGAGAGGTGGAGCATGGGGACCCCCGTGCCTGATTGCCTCGCCTTGTGGGTGGTTTGGGGACAGGTCAGAACCAGGGTGTCTCTTGGGGGGGGTCAAGGTTAGAACAAGAGATTGAGGGGGTGTGATGGGAAAGGCTGGGAGGGGTCTTTGGCAGACGGTGGTGGGGTCCCTGGGAACGGAGCCAAAGCAGTAAACCTCACTGTGTTCCCCCACCCATCCTGGGGGTTTTCCTGACACAGGTGAGCCGGGTGCTGCGCCCAGGGGGCTGCTTCATCTCCATCACCTTCGCCCAGCCCCACTTCCGCAAGCCCCACTATGCGCAGGAGGCCTTCGGCTGGTCCCTGCGCCACGCTGCCTGTGGGGATGGGGACGCTGGGGCCTTCCACTACTTCCTCTACATCATGCGCAAGGGGCAGTCCCTGGACCCCCGTGACGTGGCCTTGGGGCGCCGGCTGCAACAGCCCCCCGCGCCCCCCGCCCCGCCACCGCCCCCCGCCCCCCCGGACGACGACGAGGACTACCTCCTTGCCATCCAGCTGTGACCCAGGGGGCTTTCCCGACACCCCCCCGCCCAGTAAAGCCTTAAGATGCTCCATCCTCACAGGTGGGAGACAGGGAACCAGTGCATCCTCCTGCAAGCTGCCCAGTGATGTGGGTAATGGGAGGAAAGAGGGGGATACTTGGCCTCCTCTGGGGGTCACAGGGATGCTCTGGTGATTCTGTGCTCCCTCCCTGGCCTTTCCTCGCTGCACTGGAGAGCAGCCAGGACTTCAGGCTTTGCAGCCAGTAATGAAACCAAATTGGGTTTAATTTCACCCATCCATCTTGCGGGGAATGGCTCCCTGGCCCCCATCCCTTCCCCTGGGCACGGGCAGCCGGGCTGAGGGCAGAATGGGGGTACTGGCACTGGCTATGGGGGGCAGGATTGAGGTGCCCACTGCTCCACCCCCCCACCCCATCCTGCACCAGAATCCCTGCTCCAGCCTCCCTGGCCATGGGGTGTGCAAGGACACCGTGTCCTTGTCATCCCCATACAAGCAGTGGGAGGTCCAGGTTGGAATATGCCAGCATGGGACAGGGGGTGCCACATGGCAGGAAGGGTGGCACATCTGCCTCTGTCCCCATCCATCCCCACTCCTGCCTGTGGTGACAATCCCGGTGTGCTGCACACACCTGGCCCATGCCCCCTGTGCTGCGGCCAGCAGCGCGGTGACACGTGTGTGCCAGGGTGGGTGACGTCCAGGCCAGCATGTTGGTGCGACTGGCTGTGCATGTGTGCCGGTGTGGCAGGTGCATGGGAGCCACTGGCAGTGTCCCCGGAGGCTCTTTGGGCACCAACTCCCCCTGGGGTGGGCAAAGGGGACCCTTGTGGGGTGGGACACCGGTGACACCACAGAGGCACAAGCTGCTAGGCTGCTATTTCAGGCAGAGGGTGTAAGTGGGTCAGCCAGCGGCTCCCCCTGCACCAGGAGCCAGCGAAGGGCTCTGGGGTCAGCCTCCACTCTGGCCATGCCACCCCATCCCACAGGCACCCCAAAAACCAGCTGGCGCAAGGAAGGGACAGAAAGGAGCAGGTGGCTGCCGGCTTCACCTGGGTACATGAATGTATTTTATTCATTGCATTTTGTTCACCAGTACAGTGAAAAATGGCATTTAAATTTACAATGGATCATTCGTAGAACATCATGACACAAGTATCTTTTTTTTTTTTCTTTTTTTTTTTTCTTTTTTTTCCTCAGTTTTCTGTTTGTTGGTTTTTTGTTGTGTGTTGTTTTTTTGGTTTTTTTTTTTTTTTTTTGCGTCGTTGTCTCCATAAATGCCACTCGTAGGTTATTGAAAAAGATGACAAGTTTCTCATGCACATCAGAACCCCCCGAGAAGCTTCTTAAAAAATAAAATTAAATTAAAGTACAAAATTAAAAACAACGACTCAGGCCGGTCCCTGCCCTCCCCACTCTCCCCCGACCCCACCACCCCAAGCGGGGGGGCAGTGCCGGGAACCCCCCTGGCACCTGCAGCTGGCCCCGGTGGGCTCTGCCCCGGTGCTGCCAGGAGGGAACTGCAGCAGCCAGTGATGCTGCCAAACCCTCCGGTGCTCCTGCTGCCTGCCAGTGGGGGATCGGGCCAGGGGTCCCTGTTCCCCTCCCTCCTCCTGTGGCTTTCCTCATGCTCCCTCCATCACTCTCACCCCCCCTTGAATTTTTGCCCTCGTTTTTTTCTTCTTTTTTTGTCTTTTTTTTTCTTATGGAAAAAAATAGGAACCTTTTTTTTTGTTGGTTGGTTGTTTGTTTTCATTTGTTTTCTCGATGCAGTTACTTCGACATCTCAACGTCAGCAGATCGTTTTTAACAAAGATTCGGATATAAAAATACAAATATGAGGAGTTTCTGTTTAAAAAGAAGCGTGCCGGAGTGGTGGGGCTGACCCTCGGCCCCCGGGCCGGCCGCCCGGGCCACCAAGCTCATGCAAAAAACGATGGAGCAAAAAATGTCTCTGGACAGCAGCGCTCCCCCCCTGCTCATGGGGCCGGGTCGCCCCGGAATTTGGGGACCCTCCGCCAAGGAGGATGGGGAGGACGCGCCGCGGAGCAGGGGGCTGGACCCCTTCCCCGGGGAGGGGGGTCTTCGCCCAGGGTGGGGGGCTCGGCGGTTTGTCCCGGCCCCGGGGGAGGCGGAGGGGTAAAGTGCATGGCTCGGGGGGGGGTGGTGGTGGCTGCAGGTCCCCCCCCCGGGCCCGGGCCGGGGGCGGGGGCAGCGGGCATGGCCTCCCCCTCCTCGTCGGCGGTCCAGCCAGCATGCGGGGCGGCGGGCTGGAGCGGGGCTCGGCCGGCGGGTCCTGGCGGCGGGTCCCGGCTTACACCCCCGGCGGCGACTTCTCCGTCATGCCCTTGAGCACCTCGTCTATCCGGTCATCCTCGATCACCACTGCGGGGACAGGCGGGGGGCGCGTGGGCGAGGGGACGCGACAGCCCCTGCCCCTCTCCCCCGGCTCTCCCCCCGTTCAGGCTCCAGGTGTGCCCCCAGGTGCTGGGCAGCGGGGCAAAGGGGGTTCAGGTGGGTACAATCGGGATGAAGGGTCGGGGATCAACCCCTTGCCCAGCTTGGGTAGGGGCAGCATCCCCCCTGCAGCCAGCCGGCTGCCTCTGGATGGGTGATTAGGGAAAGGGGGGCAGGAATAGACCAGGAAGGACCCCCCTCCTCTCTGCGGCAGGCGCTGATGAGAGCAACAGGACTGGAATGGGTAATGACCCAGCGGGGGGGGGGCACCGCCTGCTCGGGCGGGGGTGGCAGCCAGACCCCCATCAGCATCACCCACTGCGCAGGACACCCACCCTCACCCTCGGCATCACTGGGGGGGCCGGACAGCCCCCCACCAGCACGGCGGGCTGCACGAACCCCCATTAGCACCACCATGGGGGGCTGGAGAGCCCCCCCGTCATGTCACCTTCCAGAGAGACACCCCCCCCTCAGCACCACCCACTGGGCAGCCCCCTCCCCAGCAGCAGCGACAGCGGTGGAGGCTGGACAGACCCCCATTAGCATCAGCAGGGAGCTACACACACACACACCCCTTCCCCCTACCCCACACCATGACCGGCTGGGCAGGTACCCCCATCAGCATCACTCGGGGGGTGGAGGGCAGACCCCCACCACAATATCACTACTGGGGTGGTCAGCAATCCCCCCTGTCACCCTCCTGGGTGTGGATTAACCAGACCCCCCCCCCATCACCAGATTCACTGGGAGAGCAGATGGACCCCCCAACACCACCGAGGGAGAACCATCCCCCCCTCACCCCGGGGGTGCTGCTAGACCCAGCCTCCACCACTGCAAAAGGGGGCAGTGGAGCAGGCAGCGCTCACCCCGGTGGGGCTGGGGTGTATTTGAGCTGGGGAGGAACTCTTCCCCCCCTCCTTGTCCCTGCACTTTAAGGAGGGGTGTTTGCCTATGGAGGACCCCCAAGCAGGTGGGATGGGGGCTGCAGAAAAAGCGGGGGCCATTTTTAAGGATCCCCAAAGCATTGGGGAGGATCAATGGTGACAGATCAGGGTGCAGGCAGGAGAGGGGGGCAGTTATTTGGGTCCCGATGGAAGCAAGGGAAATGCTGCTGGGGTCTCTGCGGCAGGCGTAAAGTAGGGGGGGTGGGGACAGGACACAGGCTCATGGAGTCCTGGGGGACAGTAGAGTGTGGGGGGGATTTGCTGATCAGCATGGCCAGAGGCTGCTGGTGGTCTCTGCGGCAGGCAGAAATGTGAAGGGGGAGAGGTTCAGGGGGTCTGTTCCTGGTGATCCTCGGATAAATGCTTCTTTATACGGAATGAGAGGGGGCAGTCCCAGGGGTGCTGAGGAGCATTCCGAGGGTCCCAGGGGCACTCCTGGAGGTGCCGGGGGCCAGTCCCCGGGGCAGCCCCAGGGATGCTGCAGGGTAATCCCAGGGGTAGTCCCGCGATGGGGGGGGGGGCATTGCATGAGGCAGCACTGGGAACAGCGTGGTGTCTGGAGCAGAATATGGGGGAGTCTGTGGTTTTGGGGGCGGGTGTCAGTCACAGAGCTGGGGAGTCTCAGGGTTGCCGGGGGACAGTGCTGGAGCTAATGTAGGGCAGAGATGGAGATTCTGGGGATGCTGGGGGCAGTGCCAGGGGTGGCAGGGGACAGTGCAGGGATGCAAGGCAGAGCCGGGAGTCGCAAGAATGCTGTGGGGCACTGCTGGGAATGTTGCAGGGCAGAGACAGAGGGTGCCATGGGGCAGAACTGGGAATACAAAGGTAGAATCGGGAGTCTGGGGGTCTCGTGGGGCGATGTTGGGGGTGCCAGGAATGCACTGCCCAGTCCCGGGAGTGCCGGGGAAGCAAGGGCAGAATCGTGGATCCTGCGGTTGCTATGGGAAGGTGCTGGGGATGCAAGGGCCAGCGCCGGGAATGCAGGGCAGATCCGGGGACGCTGCAGGGCAGAACCAGGGATACTGCAGGGCAGAGCCGGGGATTCTGCAGGGCAGAGCCGGGGATTCCAGGGCAGAGCCGGGGATTCCAGGGCAGAGTCGGGAATGCAAGGACAGATGCGGGGGTCCCGGGGATGCCGTGGGGCAGCGTCAGGGATGCAGGAGGCAGTGCCGGGGACGTTGCAGGACAGATGTGGGGGTTCCGAGGATGCCGCGGGGCAGTGCCGGGGATGCAGGAGTCAGCACCAGGGTTAAAAGGACAGATCCGGGGGTCTCGGGGATGCCGTGGGGCAGCGCCGGGATGCAGGAGACAGTGTCAGGGATGCCGGGGATGCTGCAGGGCAGATTCGAGGGTCCCGGGACAAACCCGAGGATGCTGAAGGGCAGATGCGGGGTTCCCGGGGATGCCGCGGGGCTGAGGCAGGGTTGGGGGGCAGAGGCGGGGGTCGGTGGTACCTCTCTTGGCGCGGCCGATCTGTCCCAGCTTGGGGGGCCGCTTGCCCTGGTTGCCCCCGAAGAAGGCGTTGGTGTCCTGCAGGCGGCAGCTGAAGGGCAGCTCCCCCGCCTCGGGCTCGGCGCCGTAGCGGCCCACCTTGTCCTCGCCGTAGGGCAGCACCTGCGACATGGCGGGGCCGAGCGGGCCGAGCCGCGCCGCGCCGAGCCGGGAGCCGGTCTGCGGCGGCGGCGGCGGCGGCGGGGAGGAAACCCGGGCGGAAGGATGAAGTCATGCATCCGGGGGGAGCGGGGACCCCCCCGGCGGGGGGCGGCTCCGGAGCGCCGCGGCCCGGCCCGGCCCGGCCAGGACAGAGCCGGGGACCCCCCCGGCCGGTGCCCGGTGACCGCCCGCTGGGGATGGGGACCCTACCACAGCCCAGCCCCAGCCCCTGCCCCGGCCCCAGAGCTGGGGGATCCCCCCGGCACAGCCTTTCCGAGGCGGTCGCCTCGACTCGGGGGTGCCTCCAGCCACGGGGAGCCCCTGTGGGGAGGGGAACCCTTGTCACAGCCGGGTTCCACCGGGTCAGACAGCGGAGGACCACGAGACACAGCTGGGCCCTCCCTGGCATGTAGAGGTGATACCAAACAGACTCCCCAACACCTCGCTCCAGCACCCCTCAGCCCAGAAAGCTCAACCCTCAGAATTCCAGGTCAGCTCCCACCCTAGGACTTCATCAGCCCCTCTCTTGTGTCTCTTGCCCAACACCCATCCAGGCACCCACTCTTGTGGCCCCATTCAGAGCTGGGATTCCCTCTTGTAGCCACACCAGTCCTGCCTCAGCCCCTGCCAGTCCTCTTGGCCCCACGTGTGCATGTGGTTGTACACATCCTCCTATTCCATATCTTTGCAGGAATGCAGGGGTGCTCAGGTGTGATTCTGCAGGTGTCTGTAAGGATGGCCATGTGGGGACTATGCCCTGGGACACCCCTTGTCCCACTGACCCATCCCTGGGGTCTCTCTGTGGAAAAGGGGAAGGGCTATTCCCTGTGAGCACCTGCAATGGGGCAGCAAGTGGTGACCCCAGTGTGCACCCAGAGCCTCATTTGTAACTACACACCTCTACCCCAGACCCACCCTGGATCTTTCCTCCTATGTTGTTCGCTGCCAGGGCAGTGATTGCATTAATTGGCATCGATGGTTCTGAGCAGCCTCACCCAGGACCTTCCCCACTCGGGTCACCTGGGGCAGCTGGGGGGCTATTTAAGCTCAGGAAAAAGCTGGAGCTTCTTGAGTGAACTGTGGGTACAGCCATGCCCCCTGGGTCTTGGAATGATGTTGACAGCAGCACCATCTATGGCTGGTTGGAGAGGACCATCTTGTCTTGGAGCAGTCCTGTTCCTGCTGTTCCCTTACATCCAAGTCTCGCTGCTCATGTGGGGGTCCTGGGTTGCAGCTAAGCCAGATCCCTGAACGGAAAGGGCACTTCATTCATGCCAGCCCACAGCCCAATGAAGGGGTGAGAGTGGGATTTCCAGATAGCCCTGTGGTCCATCTTGCTATTCTAGCATCTCCATAGTCTGAGATCCTGTTGAAAGGTACTGCAGAAGAGCATCAGCTGGGCTGGTCCATGACAGCAGACAGGTTCTTCTATTTTGGGAAGGCTCATCCATGCTTTTGCCTTTGTGTCTGGATCTGCAGAATTTGGTCCCTGCTGTCCCCTACCATAGCCAGGTCAGGGCAGTGGTACCTGCTCTCCTGGCAAGGCAGTGCTTTAATTCATGCCTTTGCTGGGGAACCAGCTTGAACTTTTTCATGTGAAAGCTTCTGCTTCTGTGAAAAGTGCCTGGGAAAATAGGCAAGAGGCCCACGCTGAGATGTGGCCTGCTTTTCCCGTTGCTGAGCCCATGTGCCACCGCCCGTGGGCAGGGACAGGCAGACCGTGGCACGCGCGGGGCCGGGGCTGAGCGAGAAGAGGAGCAGATGGGCTGTGTGGGATGTGAGTGGCACCAGTGCAGTGCTCCAGGAGGGTTTCCAGCCTGGCAGGCTGCTGGGGAGAGGCTGGAAAGGGGTCACCCTGGGAATGGCCCCACATATCCCACACCTGTATCTGTACAGTGCCACACACCCAGGGGAGCTGCTTGACTTGGCTGTGGGGTGCGGGGAGGTCTGTGGGGCTGCCTGTGATTTGGGGTGGGGGAAGGACTGTCTGCTCATCCCAGGCAGCAGGAGGGCTGGATTTGTGCCAGCACAGCTGGGCTGTGGGTGGAACAGGACAACGCTGTGGCTCTGGGCTCTGCATCTCCTTGGGACAGCTCTAGTCTCTCGTTCCCCAAGGGTGCTGCTTGTCATGCATCCCTGAGTAGCAGGGGAAGGTACCAAGGACCTGAATGTGAGTGGGTTGGCAGTGGGGTGCATGAGACACCTCTCATCCCCTGCCATTGCATGTAGCATCCCCCCTGGTGAGCCAGATGAGCACCCTCCTTCCCCTGGCTCTCATCCCACCTTCCTTATTTGTCTTTTAGCAGCCACGTAATATCCTTTCTTGCTTCCTTTGCAGCCTTTTGTCCAACACAAAGCCAACTCCACCGGAAAGAAGGGGCTGTAGGAGTGGGAAGCAGGTGGCTCTTCCTGCCCTGCCTCCTTAAGCTTGGGCAGCAGCCCCTGAGCTGGGACACCTTGGGGATGATGCAAGGGCTGGAGGCCAGCCATGCCCCCCGGGTGGACATGGAGCTGGGTAGGAGGCACAACATCAGACCCCCTGCTGCACTGTGGCTGGCAGTAGAGGTTGTGCTGCATCTCCCACGCTTGGGCAATGCTCTGGGAGCTCACAGCCCCTGCCATGCCATAGCTTCACACCTGAGGCCTGTACCCTTGGTGGGAATTCAGGTGCCTAGTCCAGGTGCTGTGATGGAGGCAAGGGCTTTTCCTGCAGTCACTGATGGTTCAAAAGGTTTTGTGGTAGAAAATCACCCTGTGTGTGCACAAGTGGCTTGTGGTGGAGCACATCCTGCCTATGCTCTGCAGGGACCCCGGGCAGCTGGAGCTGGAAACCACCAGGCACTCCCACCCAGTCCAATGCCTGGTAGAAATGGGGTCAGTAGCTTGGCAGGCAGTGACTGGATGTCAGGGAGCTGAAAGAAGGCATGAGGCATCAGCCACAGGACCCAGGATTTTCTCTGCTGCACGTCTGGGAGGCTGTGCTGCCACCTGGGGCTGGTGCCACAGGGCTGGGGGCTGCCAAGGCATGCCAGGAGGCCAGTGCAGATGCCTCCATCTGTGTTGCTTCCAGCCCTGCCAAGAAACGTGACATGGCACTTCTGTTTCACAGCAGTGGCAGCCATTGGGGGCCTCACTGAGCACCTGCTGTTGGCACTGATGCTCTCCCTGAGACCCCATCCCAGCATGAGGGACTGTGTCACTGGTAAGGTTGGGGATGTACCCATCCCTGGATGTTGTTGCTGGCTCTTAGTAGCCAAATCTCAGGTGGGGATGCTGCTTTGTGTGCTGCTTGTGCCATGGCCCAGGTGTTTTGGGGGAGCAGAGACACAGACTGGGCTGGGTACAGGCAGTGGGGATGGCCTTGTGAGATGATGGTTGTGAACACTGTCACTATAGTCCAGAGATGTTGGGGGACAGGTGTCTTGCTTGGCAGCTGTCCTGTGGGTGAGCCCAAGGCAAGTGTGCCAGAGTGGCATGCTCCTCATCTTCTGCTCTTCCTGCAGCTGCTGCTGTGGGAAGATGAGGGTGTCCCTGGAGGGACAGTGTCTCTCCCTGAGAAGAAAGACAGGTTGTCATTACTGAGATGAGTTTGTCTGTCTCTGTGCACAGCGTGGCTTTGAGAAGGGGATGCACTGTCAGGGCAGGTGGAAGGAGGAAGGCGCTGTCCCCATTCCTCACACGCGCTGCCTGGGACACAGCTGCGATCCTGGCATCTGAGCAGATGGAGCTCCCCCAGCACACTGCCTGGGGCAGGGGCTTCACGGAGGGTCCCCTGCTGAGACTCGGGGGTGACGGGGGAAGAGCAGGAAGGGGGGGTAGCCAACCCTGCCGGGCAAACAGCCCTGCTGGGGTGTGAGGCTCCATCCTCGCCTGTCACCACATATCTGGTCACCATGACAACAGACAGGGAGGCAGGCGGAGCGGGCTGGCAGCCCTGGGGGGAGCGGGTGGAGGCCATGGGCATGGGCTGGCACACAGGGGCACCCTGTGGGTGAAAGGAGGCAGCTGTCAGGATGCCTGGCCTGTGTGATAGAGAGGGAGGCTGGGCAGTGCTCAGCCCAGGCACTGTGAGCTCCCCACTGTCCTGCTCCGGACCAAATACCCATGGGAGGCACAGAGTGGGTTTGTCTGGGGATGTGGGCACTGCAGCGCGGCCGGGCAGCCCCTGTGCCAGCCCTGTGCCAGCCCGTGTTGCAATCTTGGCACGGCAAGCTCCAGCTGATGGTGAGCTGGGCGGGTGAGTCATGCTGCTGCCCAGAGCCATGCCAGGCAGGACTGGCAGCTGGGTCTGCAGTCAGGCCACTGCTGGGCTGGTGGTCTCCCGGGAGTGGCAGAGACCCGGGTGGGGCTAGAGTAAGGCTTTGCCCCAGCACGGGGAGGGTGGGGGGTGGCAGCCTCCCTCCGTGCCCTCAGCACAAGGGATGTGTTCCCTGCCCTGGGCACTTTTGGGGGCAAAGGGGAGTGGGAGGGTGCCAACCTCTCTCTAATTGTCCCATCCTTGGCTGGCTGCTGGGCCCTGGGGAACGAGGTGAGCAGTCTCTAGGAGCAGGGGCACCCCCCGCCCTCCCCGGCCCACGCGCCCACTCGCGCCAGCAGCTCTTGGCATGCAGGGAGTGTGTTCCTGGCAGCCCGGCCCTCTCCCATCTGGTATTTATCTCCTTCCCGAAATCCCTCCTGCTGCGGGGGGGATGCCCGACACTGGGGGGGTGAGGGGGGGGAATCCAGGCCCCACTGCTCACTCTGCAGCCCAGGGAAGAGACTGGGCTGAGAAAAAGCGGGGTGGAGGAAGGGAACTCCCCCACACATCCCCATCCCAAAAATGTATGTGGGCCCCAGGAGGCCTTATTGGGTCTTCTGAGACCTCCTGTCTGGTTGTGAGTCCTGGGGGCAGCCCTGCCAAGGTACCTTTGCCCCAAGCAAGCTCCCAGCCCAGCTCCAATTGTGGCCACTGCCCTGGGGAGGGGGCACATCATCCCCCTCCAATCCTAACACTGCTGCCTGGCTGACAGTGGCCTGCCAGCACTGTCCCCCACCCCCAAACCCTGGGTGCCCCAAAGCTGCAGGAGCCGGGAGAGCCTGTGGGTTGCCTGGGCAACTGCAGCCAGGCAGTGATGGGGAGCAGTCCAGGGGAGCAGTTGCCATGGAGACCTGAGGAGCACAATCACCTTGGCAACGGTCCCGTGTGTCCTGCCACCCCCCATCTAGGGCTGCATCTGGAGGAGATGCACCTGGGCTCCATTGTGAACCTGGGCCAGCTCCTTGGATGAGGAAGGAGGGGTGGTGCCCATCCCTCCAGGGGGAGAGCCTTGGCCCCAGCACCTACCCAGCCCCCAGATTAACGGCGCGAAGGAAAAGGTGAGGCCGTGCTCGGCTCCTTGGCTTTATCACTACACACACCACTGCAAGTCATTCCCACACCCCGGCCTGTCTGGCAGGTGAGCAGGAAAGCCAGGTGCAGCGGGGCTGGACATGAGGGCAGGCTCTGTGACACCCTAAAGCTGTTGTCCCTGCAGAGTGTCAGAAGGACATAGCCCCTTCTTGGTGTTAGAGCAGCTGCCAAAGGGACTCATCACTGCCAGCCCCTGGGTGTCCCCAGTGCCATCTGGGCAGTGGCTGTAGGCACATGGATTGGGGTAGCAGAACAAAGGTGACACCAAGGTATGTCACTGCAGTGGGTATGGGGAGTTTGGGTCTCTGCCACTTCACTGTGCCTGCTGTGTCCCACCAGCCCTGGTCTTGCCCTCATAATCCTCCCTGTAAATCCGCACACTGGAAAAAAAACTCAAGGGAGAAGTCCTGTGTGGCTTTTGGGAAGTCATGGCTCAGAAAGAGACACAAGTCCAATAGCTGGCAGCCAAAGTAGTGCCCCAGTGTGGGGTTGGGGTCTCAGCTCCTCAGCTCAGGCATTGTGTAGATGTTCCCCAAGCCTTCATGTTTAGGGGGGTCCTTCTGGCAGACAAAGGGAGGATGAGGAGGCTGTAACTCCTCCCCAAAACACACTGAAGGGCATACCAAGACCCCTCCTTCCCAAATGGAATTGCACAGCTGTACATGAAGAGACAGCTGAGATTTCTGCATGCTCCAGGCTTGGCCCGGTTCACGCTGCCCCTCTCTAGGCACCCCCAGGTGCTCTCAGACCTGGTAGAGGGGCACCACGCGGTCAATGGGCCCCCGGCAGATGGGGCAGAGGTGGGTGGGCAAGGCTTGGAAACAGCGGAAGCAGCAGCAGATGTGGCCGCAGCCCAGGAGGACGCACTCGCGGGGCCGTGACAGGCAGATCACACAGGAGTCCTCGGGCGCCCGCTCCCCGGCGTCCTCCCCATCCGGCTCCTTGTCCTCCTGTTGCTGCTTGGGGCGAAAGCGGCGGTAGGCGCGGCACAGGGCGTGCAGGAGAACGGCCAGCCCCGCTGCCGCGCACAGCAGCGCTGCCCCCTTCCAGAGCCCGCTGGCCGACTCCAGCTCCGACAGCACGGTCTGCCAGTCCCCCAGGCATAGGAAAAACTCTCCTCCCTGGGCCGGCGGCTGGAGGTGCAGGGAGCCGTCGGGGTGCAGGGACAGCTGCCCGATGCCCGTCAGCCCAGCCCCCACCCGAGCATCTCCTCCGTCTCCAGGATGCCCTTGTGCTTCTCCCCGATCAGGTACTGGCCCAGCAGGTCGCGGAAGCTGTGGGTTGGCTGCTGGAACCGCTCGTACACCATCTCCAGGGGCAGGCAGACGGCTTGAAGCGGGTTGTCCACACTCACCTGTGTCACTGCCTCAGGGCCTGGCGAGGCCAGCAGGAAGGGGACGGTGTAGATCTGCTCTGAGAGCACCCGCTCGCTCTCACTCCTGCAAGTGGAGAGGGTTGGGGCATGGAGAATCACAGAAACAGTTAGGTTAACCTCTGAGATCATCATGTTCAACTTGTGACTGAATATCAACCTGTCAACAAGACCACGGCACTAAATGTCATGTCCAGTCTTTCCTTAAACACCTCCAAAGATGTCCGCTCCACCACCTCCCTGGTGGAGGAGCCTCCTGCTCCCCGGACAGCTCATTGCAATGTCTAATCATCCTCTAAGTGAAGAAGTTCTTCCTAATCTCTAACCAAAACCTCCCCTGGCACAACTTGAGGCCATTTCCTCTTGTCTTGTCACTGGTTGCCTGGGAGAAGAGGCCAATCCTCATCTGGCTACTACCTCCAGAAGGTTGTAGAGAGCAATAAGGCCACCCCAGAGTCTCCTCCAGGCCAAACATCCCCAGCTCCCTCAGCTGCTCCTCATCAGACGTGTTCCAGCCCTTCACCAGCTCTGCTGCCCTTCTCTGGACTTGCTCCAGCAGCTCAGTGGCCTTCCTCAGTTGAGGGACCCAGAACTCAAGGTGTGGCCTCACCAGTGGCAAGTACAAAAGGATGATCACTGCCCTGTTCTTGCTGGCCACAACACAGAGAAGCTCTGAGCTAAGCATAGGGACTAAAGTCTTTAACCAGCTTATTTTCTGCCTCTTACATGGCCCCAGATGATGGGGGTCTGGACTCACTGCTGCTAGCCCCCTCCTGCAGACTCTTCCCATCACTCACCAGCTTCGGACCAAGCTGTTCCAGATAAGCCGATGCTCCTTCAGCAGCAGTTTCTGGATCACGCCCTGCAGCCCCTCATGGTAGTGGCTGGTCAGTGCAGCCTTGGCTGGCAGCACTATGCCTAAGGACAAGGGAAGTGTCACGACCAAAAGAGGAGATCCTGGCCCTTGTCTCTCGTGCAGGGTCACAGGATGTCCTTACCTTCCAGGGCAACATAAGGCAGGCACCTCCCCTCAGCTGCAGACACCAGGGCTGGCAAATTGTCATCGACCTGGAGCTTTGGGGCCTCCTGGAAGAGCATGGAGTAAGTGTGAGCATGGGCAGGGACAGTAGATGAAAAATGGCTCTGTGGGGATATCTGGCAGGATGTGGCCTGCTCAGTTCTGCATTTCATGAAGTCACCAGAGGATGGAGTATGCTGAGGGAACAGTGTGTGCACCCAAATCAAAGTGTGGAGGGCAGTGGGGAAGAGACAGTGTGCAGGAAAGAGCATCTGAGAGACAGGGCTACCTGTATGCGTGCCACGACTCTGGCTTTCCTCCTGTACAGGTAGTAGAAGAGGCCAGAGAGGGCGAGGCTGGAGCCCAGACACAGCAGCTCCCCTGGAGTGATGGGTTTGTCCATGGTGCCAGGCTTGGGTGACAATGCCTGCAAGGTGACCATGTTGTCTTGGGAATGGGGCCGTGTGACCCATGCCGGGGACATCCCACTGCCCCTGTTCTGAAGGCAGGGATGTCCCTGGATCCCTGTCCCCAAGGCAGCACTGTCTCATTGCCCCGATCCCAAGGCAGGGATGCTCCTCCGCCTCTGTCCCCGCGCTCTGACACCCCAGGGTCAAGCCTGCCGACGGCTCCAGCAGAGGCAGTTCACCTCCAGCACCCACGGTGCCCGGTACCCGGCTCGACCCTGCATCCCGGGCCCAACCGGGGCCCAGTCCCGCACCCGTGATCGGGCCGAGGCCCAGCACTCGTGACCCAGCCCGGGGCCTGGCCCAGGCTCCCACCCAGGTCCGGCCCCCCGATCTGTCCCGGCCCAGCCCTCGGCTCGGCTCGGCCCGGCCCGGCCCCACCGCCGCGCCCGGCCCCGTTGCCCCCGTACCCCCGAGGCGCCCAGGCCCGGACCCTGGCCCTACCGCGCTTCCTGCTGGGAAATGTAGTCCAGCCCTGGCGGTGAAGCATCGGGTCTGCCATGAGCGAACTACCTCTCCCGGCATTCCTCAAGCTGAACTACAACTCCTATCATGCCCTGCGCCGCCCGCGGGCAGAACCACGACTCCCAGCAGCCTTTGCGATCCCCTTGTGCCTGGCCGAGGAGTCCCGCGGGGTCCCGGTGCCGGGGAGTTCGGGAGAGCCCGGGGTGGGGCTGGGGCCGCGCTCTGCGGCCGGGACCGGCCGGGGCTCGGAGTGGGGATTCGGGGCACGCTGGGACCAACCGCGCTGAAGGCAGCGGGACTCCTGGGCTGGGCTTTACCGGAGACTCCCGTGGCTCTGACTCGTCCCCACCAGCCTTGCTGTTCTTCCCGGCACAGCTGCTTCCCTCATGTAGGGAATGTCCATCCAGACATCCCATCCCCCGCTCCCCTCCCTCGGGATGTCTCACCCCCCACGCGTCCCCAGCCTCGGAGTCACCCCCCAACGGCGGTCCAGACCCCACCTCTCCCTCCGCCCCGACACCGCCAAGGACCCGGAGCTGCTGGAGTAAGTGGAAACTGCTTTTAATCGTTAAATAAACTCGGCGACAGCCACCCACAGCTGAAGGCACCAGAGTCCCCGCTGCCGCCCGCTGGTCCCAGCAGAGGTGGATGGGGAAGCCAAGCTGGAGTGGGAGGGGACAAGGGCAGCGCGGAGCCGGGTGGCCCCCAGCCTCCATCTCTGGCAGGTTGCGGGGCAGGGGCAGGGGGATCTTGGCTCGAGTGCCTTCCTTGGGACGCCTGGACCTGCCCGCCTGAGGGGGGAACGCAGCGCAGGGGACACTGAGCTGTGCCCGACTCAAGCACATCAGGGTTGGGGGGCAGAGCTGCGTTTTGGGGGTGCTACAGCCTCTCTGCCGGCCGTGTCCAGCCCCAAGCTGTGGATGGGGCTGCGGTGGGTGCCTGGTGTGGGGAGGGTGCAGAGGTGGGGCGTGCACTGCGAGCACAGGAGGAGGACTGCTCTCTGCCCGTGGCCAGCTCCGGCAGCCACTGAGGTCTGGGGAGGGGGGGCACAGCAGAGCATCATCCCCTCTGTCCCCAGCACCCTCCCCGTCCCTACCACACCTCACAGTGCTTGCCGGGGTTCATGGGGGAGCCCAGGGGGCAGCCGAAGTGTTCGACAAAGTCCCGGGAGTTGCTGAGGGTGCCGATGACACGGTACTTGTCGGGGCTGTGGGGGTCGGTCACCAGCCCTTCGTGGGAGCTCTCGGGCGTCCGGACGGAGCACCACACCTGAGCGAGTGGCAGCAGCCTCAGGAATGGGGACAGAGCAACCCCCGGTGCGGGATGGGGAGCTGTGGGGTGGCTTCGAGGAGCCAGGGAGGGAAGGGAAGCCCATCGTCTCTCTTCGCCCTACCTGCGCAAAGCCCACGAAGAAGAGCTGGTGGTTGGTGAGCTCCAGGGCTGGCAGGCGCTTCTCCTCCCCGTTCTTCTGCAGCCAGGACTTGTAAGCCTGCGGGAGAGCGGGCCTGAAGCTCCGGCAAGGGCCAGACAGGCACGGGGGTCCGTGTCCCCTCCGGATGGCGGCACTCACGTTGTAGGCTGCCTTGAGCCCGCCGTTGTCAGCAATGTTCTCGCCCAGTGTCTGCCGCCCGTTGACCTTCTCGCTGTGGACGGTGTAGCGGCCGTACTGCTCTGTCATGCATGCCGTCCGGTTCTTGAAGGCCTCCAGGGAGGAGTTCTGCCACCATGGCCGCAGGTTTCCCTCTTTGTCATACTCCCGTCCTGCGGGACCGAGCCGTGGGTTGGGGTGGGACCAGGGCACGCCGTCCCCCTGCAGCTCTCTGCTGCGGGGGTTCCCAAAACAGAATGGGGTGTGGTGGGGGAATGGGCACTGGGGGATGCCAGGGGGACCCGGCACCTCGGGTCTACACCCGGGGGGAAGGTGTCCCCCAGCCTCTCCTGTGGGCAGGCTCTGCCTGGAGCTCAGCCATGTGCTTGAGTCCCCAGGATCCCCCAGTGCATTCTCGCTATCCCAGCCCGGACCTGTGACCCCAAATTCCCTCATTGACCCCATGTCGGCTCCGGGGCTGTGGTGAAGGTGCAAAGCAGATTGGATGCTGAGAGGGACCCATCCCATGCCCTGGAGGGAGGAGGATGAGAAGGGGGCTGGGGCTGCAGACAACTGTGTCCTCACCAAGCAGATGGAGCAAAAGCTGCACAGAGAAGCCGGGGGGAAGTATCAGCAGGTGCCACCTGGGGAGACAGGACGATAGAAGGGGGTGGCCAGGGGGGCACGAGCACACATGATGCAATGGATGGCAAAGCAGGACCCCTGTGCACCCAGGGCACCTCTTCCCCATGCCAAGGGCAGGGGCTGGGGGGGACAGGAAGGTGACAGGGGTCAGGGCCAGCGCTGCCTGTAGGCTCTCACCTTGGTCATCAAATGCGTGGGTCAGCTCATGCCCCATCACCACACCGATGCCACCAAAGTTAAGGGCTCTGTGGGACCATGGGAAAGAACCAGGTAAGTACAGGATGTGTTAATGATGCTGTTACAGCCCACCCCATCTCTGTCTGGACACCGAATGAAATTCTGCTCCAGCTGGGACCCAGCTGGGAATTGCTCCTTTTGGGGACCCTGGTGGCCCTAAGGGAACTCAGGCTGCATGACTGCAGGACGTAATGCCTTGAGGGACAGTCAAGCCCTTTGGGCTTTTATTTGTGACTGCGGGGGGGCTCTGTGGCATGCTGGCCCTGATCCAACCCATGCCTCCAGGAGGTGTCCCCCATGCCAGACTCACTTGGGGTGGTTGCGGGCGTAGAAGGGGGCCTGGAGGATCCCAGCAGGAAAGACGATCCCGTTCTTGGTGGGCAGGTAATAGGCATTGACAGTCTGTGGGGTCATGCTCCACCTGGGGCAGGGAGGTGGCACAGGGGACAGGCAGAGATGTGTCCCTCTCACCCCAGCACCCTCCTGCGCCATTGCCCACCACAGGGGCCTTCCCAACCTTGACACTTTTGCCCCCATCCTATTACCAAGGACCTTACCTGGCGATAAGCCGCAGCTACCACAGGTGACTTGTGCTACCACAGGTGACCTACAGTGCTGTGCTACCCCATGAGGGTTACCTCCTCCCCACTGAACCAGTGCCATCCAGGCACCTAGGATCACATCCTCCCCCCCCAAGCCCACCCCTTACTGGTCGCGGTTGGGGGGTTTCCGGAGCTGGTCAGCCATCACTTTGGCAGAGAAGTTGTAGAAGTTGAGCATGTTTTGGAAGAAGGAGTCCTCAGAGACCTCGTACTGGTGAGGAAGAGGAGAGATGAGGACAGGACCACTGGGGTTGTTCTCCACACCCTGGCCAGGATGAACTCGGTACCAAGGTGGCTTTGCATAACGTCCCAAGTAGGGACATTGCTTGACAATGGGGCCCCTCCCAGAGCTTGGCATGTCCAACAAGCCTCTTCCCACAAGCCAGGTGACCCCTACCCCATCATAGACATCATCCAGCTCCTTGTTGTCCAGAATGAAGTCAGGGAAGCCAATCATGTCGTAGATGGCATCTGCCTGCATGGAGGGAGGCCCCAGCAGTGAGATTGGGGGGGGCTTATATGGATAGGGTGAGGTTTCCCATCCACATCCCTCCCTGGGGTCACCTTCTCTTTTGCAGCCTGCCTGGTTTTCTCATCCATCCAGTCCAGCTGGTCCAGGGACACCTCGAAGGCTGCACGGATCTCACTGATCATCTCCTCAGCCTGGGGAGGGGAGGGAATGAAGGCCCTCTACCCCCCACAATGACTTGGTGGGAACAGGGTGGACAGGGTACAACCTCCCCAGGGCTGGGTGTCCCATTTCCCAGCTCCCTGCCTTCCAGCCCTGGGGCTTGGGTGATGGGGAGGGGATGGGCACAGAAGTATTCTCACGATGGCCTTGCTGTCCCGGTCAAAGGTGGCTTTGACGAAGAGGGAGCCCAGTGCAAAGCCCAGTGTGTCATCTGTGTTGGAGATGCAGGTTTGCCAGCGGGGCGTGCAGGACTGTGGGAGTGAGATGAGGGTCTGTGAGACCCTCAGCCCACTCCCCTACTCCCCTGCCTTCACCCAGCCTGGCTCTGCCTCCTCATCACAGGGGAGATGCACAGCAGCAAAACTCCCATCTCAAAAGATAATCCCTGAGTTCCCACTGAAGCATCCAGGTCTTAGCATCCCAAGGGCATAGGAAGGACAGAGGAGGTCCTGGCTGCTTCCAGGATGAGGGCAGAGCAGTCTGATCTCAGAGCCCTCTGTTACCTTCCTGGTGCCATAGAGTGTCTCCAGCAGCCTCTCCTGGGCTGTCTCGAAGCGCTGGTCCAGGCTGGAGGCCGTCTTCTGCACCAGGTTCCAGATCAGGTAGTTGTTCAGGATGCTGCAGGGGCAGAGAGATGCTGCAGCTCACCATGGTCTATGATTTCAAGATACTGATGAGCCCAAAATGTGCCCCTGCCATGGGGGCCACAGCCAGGGATATGAAGGAGCCTCACCTCCTGTCAGTGTCATTGATGAGGTCAGATACCTGCTGGAGGTAGGTGTCCCCATACACCACCACAGGCTCTGTGTCTGCAAGCTCCAGTGGGGACAGGGCGTAGGACAGGTAATCCAGCCAGTCAATGGCAGGGGCCAGCAGCTGGAGGGGACACAGGAATGTGGCACCAGGGGCTTGGCATGGCTCTGCTGCATCCTGATCAGCATGGAGGGGATCTCCTGGAGCAGGAACTGTTTCCTGGGAGGGACCCAAAGTCCCTCACCACTCCAGATCCTTCTCTGCACCCCTGCTGCTACTCTTAATGCTGCAGGACAAGGAGGGGCCCCTGGACCCCACAATATGAGGTGGCAGCTTTCCCCCAGTGGTAACAACTGGGGGCATGGGCACTACTCTTCAACACCCAGTGCATGTCCCACAGCAGATGGGGCTGCCCAAGGTGTCCCAGAGTGAGAACAGCAATGGGCATGGACCCCTCAGTGCCCTCTGGACAACTCCCCATATGTTCCAGAAGGGTCTCCCCAGGCTGCTCTGGGCCATGCCCACCTGCAGCTCGGCGATGCTCATCTTGTGGTAGATCTTCTCATCATCTCGCCGCTCAGCCTGGGGCACGGTGATGTTAGCCAGCTGGGTTTCAAAGTCCAGCACCTGCTGCATCTGGAGGCGGGTGGGCTCAGGGGTGCCCCCCAGCAGTGTGCCCAGCTCCACCATGTAGTCCAGGTATGCTGCCAGAACCTGTGGAACCCCAAGCCCTGCCTCAGTGCCAACCACACAGCTCATCCCACCTCCCTGGGGTGGACATCCAACAGGCAGGATGGAGATGCCAGGTGTGTCCCAATGCTGCTTGCACCCCATTGCCATGGATTTCCCTGATTGCTGTTGGCAGCATGCCTAGCAGCCAGCCTCACCCTCTCATTGGCAGTCTTGTTCAGATAGTAATCCCGGGATGGGAGGAAGAGCCCCGACTGGTCCACCTGGGGGGAGAGAGGGGCAGCATAGACATTCTGGTGTCCTCGGATGTCTGCAACCCCTGGGGCCAAGGTGCCAAGGTACCTGGATGATGTTGCTGTTGGAGCTCTTGGAGTCTGCACCCACATACACCGTGAAGAAGGGGGTTGCCCTATATGTGCCTGACACGCTCTTGAGTACCTCCATGAAGCTGGTATGGTTCCAGGAGCCAGTGATGTTCCATCCCCCAATCTGCCAGCAGACAGACCCGGCACCTCAAGGAGGGATGGGGTGCATCCCCGAGGTCTACTCCCTCTCCAGTTATGTGAAGAGCTAAGCAGGAAATGTGCTGGCCTGAGCCCTGATAGCTCAGCTCACGTGTGGGGTCTGCCTACCTTGTCGATGAGCTCCATAAGGGGCTGGGAGCCCAGCTCCTCTATCCTCTGCTCCTTGAGGCAGGACAGGTAGTACCGTTGTGTCTTCCGCTCTGCCTCGCTGCTGGAGTTGAAGGTGGCGTTTTCTGCGGGAGGCTGTGGGTCAGCCCCAGTGACACAGGGGTCACCCCCTGAGTTTCTGTGACCCCTTGGTGCCCACCTAGGAGATGCTTCATGATGGCCTGATTCTGGTCCCAGATGCTGTTGAAGGTGCTCCACTTGGAGCGCCCATTGGGCAGTGGGTTCCTCTTAATCCAGCCTCCGCACGAGTACTGGTAGAAGTCCTGGCATGGGTCCATCTCTGTATCCAGGGCCTCCAGGATCTTGCTGGCCACCCGGACACAGGCATCCGTCAGGCACGTGCTGTGAGAGGGATCTGGCAGGGAAGGCATGCCTGGGGCTGGGCGAGTGTACTGGGGGAAACCGAGGCACGAAGCGGGGCCAAGCCCTGTCTGTACCCCAGGATGGGCAGAGCACCTTGAGCAGGCACCCTAGGCTGACCCATCACTCCTCATCCTCCCGTGTCCTCCCAGGTACGGGGATGCCACTGCCAAATCTCCCTACCTTTGCGGTACTGAATGGCCAGAGTGATGACGGCGACGCTGAGCAGCAGGGCCAGCGAGATGGCGACGGCGCAGAGCACCAGCTCCAGCTGGCTGCGCGAGGCCAGGCGGCTCAGCAGCGTGCCTGGCCCCTTCCGAAACCCCACCTGGGCAGGAGCAGGACCTGCCATCGCACCATGGGGGGCCGAACATCACTGCCCCCCCCCCCCCCTTCCCACCACTCCCCAGTGCCTGACATGGCTGCATGAAGAGGTGGGGACCAGGGCATCCCTTCCCACCAGCCCTGGCAAGACGGTGGTGGGGGCTGGCAGTCCCTCCCCAAGCCACAAGGAAGGACGATTGTCCAGGCACACTCTGTGCCGCATTTTGGCTGACTCCCAGCATAATCCTGTGGACATCCAGGTCTGGCTTGGCTCCCAACCCTGCTCCCACTGCCCGCTTGGCTGCAGGCAGGCCCCGGAGGGTGAGGACAGGGGCTAGAGAGGATGGAGAGGGGAAGGATGGAGGAGCCGGGGTAGACCTCACCTCCACGCTGTCGGGAGAGGCGCTGCCATCGCCTACTGGCTCCGGCCCCTCCTCGTCCTGCAGCGTGGCACGCTTGTAGTTGGGCATCTGCTAAGGGAGGGAGCGGGCTGGGACGGGGCGTGGGGGTAGCTGTTCCCCGCCCTGCCACACCCTCTAGCTCTTATGGTAGGGCCCAGTGCCTGCGCAGTGAGTACGCAGCCCCTGACCCCCCTCAGTGTGCCTAGGCCTCCCCCAGAGGTTGTCCCCAGCCCTGTGTGGCCCTGAAGATCACGCGGAGAGCTGCTAATGAGGGGCTTGGGGGCCGTCACCGGAGCATCTCTCTGCATAGCCATGGCATCAGCCCTGCCGACAGGTGACACATCGCCACGGAGACATGGTCCCCGTCACCAAGCAACGGTTTCCTAGTACTGCTGTCTCACCCCTCCTCCCCTGACTGGAACTTTCCATGCAGATGTGCACCCGTCTGAAAAATCTGGAAGTGCTTCCTGCCCCATCCTGGCTCCAGGGGTGACCAGGATGCAAGGGGAGAAGGGGCACTGCAGTGTGTACCAGTCAGCAGGGCTGGGTTGCCCTTACTCCTGGCCTCACAAGGCAGCTTGCACAGATCCAGCCGTGAGGGCTGCTGAGGACTCAGCCAAGAGGGAGGTGGTGGAGTTGAGCCAGCAGCATTGGAGGGGGGGATAAGCTAGAAGAAGATGCTGGAGATTTTAGTAGAAGAGAATCAGCAATGCTGCTGGTTGTGAGCTATCCTTAGGCTTCAGAGTTAATGCCTGGGTGGGTTGCAGCTCACCCTCCAGCCTGTGCTGCAGACTAAAGTGAATGCCCAGGGCTGCCTCCTGGGATGGTGTGGTGGGCTGGGAAGGAGCTGGGGTGGGATGGATGATGGGCAGGGGGGAAAGCAAAGCGAGTGCTCATGCCCAGTTCTGCCCACTGCCACACTGCTGGGATGAGAAGGGGGCATTGCCAAGGGCTGCAGCAGGAGGGTGGGATTGGCAGGAGTTGGCAGGAGACCCCCACTGAGTCGGGCTCGTGGAAGTTATTGGCATTAGGAGGGATTGCTCAGCATCCTGTAGGAGCTTGGCCAGTCTGCCCTCTCCCCACCACCCCCAGCTCCCCTCAACATATTCCTTTTCCCTCCTGGGTGGCCTTCATCCTGGGCAATAGCCAGCACCCCCTCTCCAGCATCTTCTGTGGCATCCTCAAGGCAGGAGCCTCTTTCTGGGGATCCTCCTAACCCCTCTGTAGGGCCGAGACCCGTGGGAACAGGGCCCCCTGCCCCCTCCAGACGTGCTGTCTTGGAGGTCACCCTGTGAGCAGCATTACTGTACGTTTCATGCCTCGGTGGAGTGGGGTTTGTGGGGCCATGTCTGAAACACTCTAGTTCCCTCTGTCCAACCCCAGACAGGGATTTGGAGGGGGTCCTTCTTCCTCCAGCATGGGGGACAGGGTCCCTCTCAGTTCCCTTAGCCCCGGCACCACGCAGCCCCTGCATCCCAAAGGCTCTCGCCTCCCCCTGTAATCCACGAGTCCCCCCCGCCCACCCTCCCTCCCTCCCTCCCTCCCTCCCTCCGGTTCCCGAAGCCCTTCCAGCTCCTTGAGTTCTCCAGCCCTCGGGCTCTCCTGTGCCCCGACCCGCTCCTGTACCCCTCGCCGAGCCCCTCGCTGGTGCCTCTCTTCCCCCCCTCCTCTTGCTCCTCTCCCTGCCGCGCCGCTTCCCCGGGCACTCACGGCGTGTCCAAGCTCTTGTAGGGCCACGTTCATCCTGGCCATCCCGGGCCGCCTCCCGCCTAGCTCCGCTCCGCGCCCGGGCCGCGCCGGGCCCCCGCCGCCGCCGCAGCGCCGCCTGCCTCCGCCGCCGCCATGGCCCGCACCGGGCGCTGCGCTGCCGCCAAGACCGGCACCGGGGCTGGGCAGGGATGGAGCCGGGTGGAGATGGGGCCGCGCCGGAGGGATGGAGCCGCAGGGGCTGAGACCAGCGGCGCGCGGACCGCAGGCACCGGGAGGGGGCGATGGGGGCCGGCGGCCCGGGAGGGGCTGGAGCGGGGACCCCGGTGCCGAGCCCGGTCGCACCGCTCAGCTCCACTCGGCCTGGCCCCCGCACCACGGTGTCCGCCGTGTGCGCACGGGAGGAGCTCCGCACCGGCACCGCGCTGGAATCTGCACCGGCACCGCCGCTTGCACCCCCAGAGAGCCCGCAAAGGCGCCGACGGTGAGCCGCAAAGGCACCCGCAGCTTCCCTCACCGACACCGGCACTCGGACCGGCGCCCACACCGGCACGGGCAGCAGAACTCGGGCTCACACCCGGCTTCCCGCAACGGGCACCGGCACACGCACACAGGGACTCAAGGACCGGCTCCTGTTCAGCACTCAGGGCGGAACACTAGCGCCGCACGGTACCGGCACTGGCGCCGGCAGCGGGTAGTGGTGGTGCACAGCCGCAGCAGAGCGCTCTGCTCCGGTACCCGGGCACACTCCCAGGGCAGCACCCGCACAGGTGGATGCACACACACACACTGACACCCCATCCCCGGTACCTAAAGGGCAGTACCCCGATGTCACCCTTAGGCCCATTCCACAGCACATGCACCCAGGGGTGTGCAGCCGTGGTCAGAGCATTGCCGGTGAGCGAGGAGAAGGCCATGGCTGTGCACTTCACATCTCGCCTTGATAGTTCCCAGCCCTGTGTAACCGCCTGTCCGGGACAGGGCTCACCGCAGGTCACCCGCTCGGTGCCCGGGCTGCTGCTGTACAGGGGGTGAAAGAGCTCCCCGGGGAGCCTGGCGGGACGGGGTGAGGCCGCGCCGCCTGCCCAGATTGTGGAGCCAGGGACGCAGCACGGCGCGTGTGAGCAGGAGGGGTTGTGTGAACACACACCAGGGTGCCCACGGGTGTCTGTGACCTGGGGGGACCACGGCAAGCCTGCCTGCAATGCCGCTTCAGTCGCCTAGCTCGGGTGGCAGCGTTGGCCATGCCAGGATGATGGAGACCCGGGTCTCCAGCTGCCAGTGTCACTGCCGGTGTCAGCGTCAGTGCCGGTGTCAATACTGGCGTGTCAGTGTCAGTGCCGGTACCGGTGTCAGGGTCAGTGCTGGTGCCAGGGCCGGTGCTGGCATCAGTGTTGGTGCCCGTGTCAGTGTCCATGTCAGTATTGGTGTCAGTGGCGGTATCAGTGTCGGTGCCGGTTTCAGTGTCGGTGCCGGTGTCGCTGTCAGTGCCGGTACCGGTGTCAGGGTCGGTGCCGATGCCCGCGCACGCGGGCCGCCCCGCCCTGGCCCCGCCCCCGGCGCGCGGCCGTGCCGTCACGGCGCTGCGCAGGCGCGGTACGGCGGAAGCACGGCAGGGCGAACATGGATGCGGGCGGTGGCGGCGGGCAGAGCCGGGTGCAGGGCGGCCCCGGGGCGGACGGCGGTGAGAAGCCCACGCCGCCTTGGGGCCGGGACCGCCGGGACCCGCCCACCGGGCCCGAGAAGGAGCAGGAGCTGGTGAGTGCCGCCGTGCCGCGGGCCGCAGCTGAGTCACGGCCCATTCGGGCTCGCGTCACCGGCGGGGCAGGACGTCATCGCACGTCACGGGGGCGGCCGGCATCCCTCCGGGAACGGGACGTCATCGCACGTCACGGGAGGCGGCCGGCATCCCTCCGGGGACTCCCTGCAGCGGGGGCGTGTGACGACGCGAGGGGTTCCCTTCGGCGGGGCGCCGTGACGTCACGGGGTGCCCGCGTGACGAAATTGGGGGTTCCCATTTCTGGGCGCGGGGGTCTCAGGAGTGTTGGTGAGGGAAGCTGTGGTGTACCCAGGGTGTGTGTGACGGTGGGCACTATGGAAGGATCCGCACTCTGCCCAGCACGGGGGTGACCTTTGCTCTGGGGATCCCCGAGGGCTGGGGGGCATAGCCTGTGGACGAAGGGGCTGCTGTCAGTGGGGTGTTCCCCCGCTGGGCAGTGACGTGAGGTGCCCCTCTCTGTGGGGTTGTTTTCATACAGCACCGAGTAATGGGGGAGGTGAATCTCACACCCCGGGAATCGGTGGTTTCTTTGGCAGGGTATCCCCAGTAATGTGAGCATTGCTCCACCCTGGCAGCACTGGGCCTTGAGCAATGATGCAGTTTGTCCTGGTACCCTTGCAGCTTGGGGTGACACCTCTGCCTCTTACCATGCTCTGCATCCTTAACCCTGCTTTCTCCTGTGCATTTTGGCAGTCCGAGGAGGACAAGCAGCTGCAAGATGAGCTGGAGATGCTGGTGGAGCGCCTGGGGGTAAGTCTGTGCTGTGCCATTCAGCAAGGAGTCCTGGCCAGGATTTGACTCTGTCTGTCTCTTGCTTATGGCTGTTCCTAGTGCAGTGGAGATGGGGGGATTTTGCCTTGAGTGGGATGGGGCTGCTGCGATCTATCCCCCAGCCTTGCTGCCTGTCTGACCTGTCCCCAAGGGACCTCTGTGTCCTTGGTGTGACAGACGCTTTCTGCCCTGCTGTGCCTTCCTTCTCCAACTCTTGGACTGAAGGAGGCAGCCCAGGGTGGGGGGCTGTTCTGCTAAGAGCCATGGCTGTTTCTGGGAAGAGCTGATGAGGTGGTGGCTCAGAAACCAGTCCTTTGCTCCCTGACAGGCAGCTTCCCTCTGCAGGAGAAAGACACATCACTTTATCGCCCAGCCCTGGAGGAGCTGCGGAGGCAGATCCGCTCTTCCACCACCTCCATGACCTCTGTTCCCAAACCTCTCAAGTTCCTACGGCCCCATTATGGCAAGCTGAAGGAGATCTATGAGAACATGGCTCCAGGAGAGAACAAGGTAGAAACTCTCTAACAAGGTATTCACACCATCCCGTACCACTGAGGGGACAGTGCTGGGGCAGGCAATCACAGAGCCTTCTGGACCCTGGGATCTAACAGCAGCCTCTGTGACTTGCTCCAGAGAATTATAACTTGTGTGAGGACAATACCTTTGCCACCTGTGGTGGTTTGCGGGCACAGGGAGGGTGTTGTGTCCCTGGCTGCCCCTGGTTCCCCGTGCCTGGCCTGTGTCTGGAGCTCTGCACTCTTTCTGCAGTGCTTTGCAGCAGACATCATTTCTGTCCTGGCCATGACCATGAGTGGGGAGCGTGAGTGTCTGAAGTACCGGCTGGTGGGCTCCCAAGAGGAGCTGGCATCTTGGGGGCATGAGTATGTCAGGTAAGCCTGTGTGGGACCAGAGCTTGGGGAAGGATGAGGGGTAAGGGAAATTTCCTGGAGCACTTTGGCTCTGACCTGTCTGGGATTTGTCTTGAGTAGCTGGTCATGTGTTCAGCTGCCCCTATCACGTCTGCACTTGTGTCACTTCTTGCTCTATTCACGGTGGTGTTCTAGCTGCAGAGGTCTTGCTGCTGTGGCCTCTGAAATCTCTGTCTTAACCCTGTTCCTCCTCTGGGCATGTCCCCACAAGCTCTGCAGAATGCAGAGCCTCCATAAACAGCACACAGCCTTGGCTAACTGGGAGCAGCTGCTACTCGTTCTTGTGGCTCAGTGAAACTGGTTTTTGTAGTGGTGATGCCCCTTTGTTCCTGTAGGCACTTGGCAGGAGAGGTGGCCAAGGAGTGGCAGGAGATTGATGAAGCTGACAAGGCTCAGAGGGACACGCTCCTCACCCTGGTCAAGGAGATCGTCCCCTACAACATGGCTCACAATGCAGAGCATGAAGCCTGTGACCTGCTCATGGAGATAGAGCAGATGGACATGCTGGAGAAGTACATCGATGACAATGCCTACTCTAAAGTGTGCCTCTACCTGACCAGGTGAGGGGGCTTGGCAGGCTGAGGTGCTGGACAGGGCCTGATCCCTCTTGGGCCAAAGTTGTCTGATCTGGTTGTCACCTTCATGTCTGTCTCCTTATAGCTGTGTAAGCTATGTCCCAGAGCCCGAGAACTCGGCTCTCTTGCGCTGTGCCCTGGGCATCTTCCGCAAATTCAACCGCTACCCTGAAGCCCTGCGCCTGGCTCTGATGCTCAACGATGTGGAGCTGGTGGAGGATATCTTCACTTCCTGCAAAGATGTGTAAGCAGAGATATTTCCTGCCCTCTGCAGCCTTTGCTTGACCAGATGGGGCAAGGCTCCCCATCTGGGCAGAGGTAGGTTGGATCTGCCACTGCTAGAGGTGTCTGGGGCTTTGGATTGAGACTCTTGTTCCTGAAATGAGGATGGGCAGGAGTGGGTCATGTCTGTATGCCCTGGGCAGGGCAAGTTGTCTCACTGCTTGGTGAACCTGTTTATGCTGGGTCTTGCTGGGTTCTGGGCACTTAGAAAACCCCTCCCCTCTGCACAGAGTTGTCCAGAAGCAGATGGCCTTTATGCTGGGCCGCCATGGGGTCTTCCTGGAGTTGAATGAGGATGTGGAAGAGTATGAGGACTTAACAGAGATCATGTCCAATGTCCAGCTCAACAGCAATTTCCTGGCCTTAGCCAGAGAGGTGAGCATCCCAGTTGGGAAAAGCACCCTGGGCTACCTCCAGCTATGGCTGCCCTGGCTGCCAGGCTCTGTGGCAAGATTTGAGAAGAAATCCATCATCCCTATGATGAAGGGCCAAACACCTCCTGGAGAGGTTGCCATTGTAGGATGTGCTGGCCAGGAGGTAACCCCCTTCTGCCTTGTCTTTGCAGCTGGACATCATGGAGCCTAAAGTGCCAGACGATATTTACAAAACACACCTGGAAAATAATCGTAAGGGCTTGTGTTGTGGCTTTTATCATCCCTTCCTCTGTGGAGTTCTTGAGGCTGCCAGGCACCTCTGAGCCTGTGTGGTCAGATGTGTATCTGAGGTGGGCAGATGCCCATGGTCTCTGACCTGTGGATTTGGGATTCTCCTTCCTGCTGGTGATGGGACAGGCCCTCGTTCCCCTATGGTGTGGGATGACTGCATGGTGGAGGGCTGGCAAGGCTTCTGTTGCTGCTTTCCCCACCCTGTAATTGTTCCACAGGGTTTGGGGGAAGTGGTTCCCAGGTAGACTCAGCCCGGATGAATTTGGCCTCCTCCTTTGTGAACGGCTTTGTGAATGCTGCTTTTGGACAGGACAAGCTGCTGACAGATGATGGCAATAAATGGTTGTACAAGAACAAGGACCATGGTGAGTTAGCTGGCTGGGCCAGGCTGGAGGTGCCTCTAGGCTTGGGGTTACCACCCTGTCCGTTTTGGGGTAAGGGTGGCTGAGCTGGCCTATGTCCCTGGCTACTGCAAGCCCCAGGCAGGGCACATCAGTTCAGGCTTGATGTGGGCCTTTCTTCCCTGGAACCACAGGGATGCTGAGTGCTGCAGCCTCACTGGGCACAATCCTGCTGTGGGATGTGGATGGGGGACTCACACAGATCGACAAGTACCTGTACTCCTCAGAGGATTACATCAAGGTCAGTGACAGATCCTGGCTCTATGTCTGCGTGGGGCAGTCGTGCTGTGAGCTGGGTGTGCAGCTGGCTGGAGAATGGTCCTTGCTTTGGCCCCCTGTGCAATTCAGCTGCACAGAGGTGGGTTGGATGCCCTGTGTCCCAGGCTTTTGAGCAGCTCACAGCAAGGTATGGATCTCTTGGGGGCTGCCTGAAGCACCTTGGGGGCTCCCCGAGTCGCAGAGCTACAAGCTTTGGATTGCTCATCTTGATCCAGAGTGGTGTTGCCCTCTTTGTACCAACTTGCCCCTCCTGGGGTGTGGGTGTGATGTGTAAGGTGACTTCAGTCACTGGCTGGCAGGGAGCTTTGTGTGTTGGTGGCTACTGTGTGACGGTGCTTTTGCCTTGCAGTCTGGAGCCCTCCTGGCCTGTGGCATCGTCAACTCAGGGGTGAAAAATGAGTGTGACCCTGCCCTGGCCCTCCTGTCCGACTATGTCCTCCACAACAGCAACACCATGAGGATTGGAGCCATTTTTGGGTAAGGGCCTCACCCCAGCCTCCCTGTGCTGCACTGGGTGGTGCAGCTCCTCCCTCACACCCCTCTGGACACTGCAGGCTGGGACTGGCATACGCGGGCTCCAACCGTGAGGATGTCCTGACTTTGCTGCTGCCTGTGATGGGAGATTCCAAGTCCAGCATGGAGGTAAGGGGCGGAGGCAGAGTTTGCCTGTGATTCCTGCTTCTCCATCTAGTGCCCCGCAGCTCCTGGGAATACAGGGCTGTCCTGCAGCCAGCTTGAGCTCCAAGAGCAAGGCTACATGTCCCTGCTCAGCACTGTGCTGTGCCAGAAGAGCATGACCCTATTTTCCTTATCCAAGCTGCTGCTACAATGGGATTGCAGCAGATTTAGGAGGATAGGAAACCATCAAGTCTCCCAGTAGCCCAGATTTTCATAGGAAGTGGGGACCAAGGATACCTAGTGCTGTAGGCCAGCCTTACTCTGAGCTGTTCGTGTGTATGACATGGCTCCTTCCCCCATCACTAGGTGGCTGGTGTGACTGCCCTGGCCTGTGGGATGATATCAGTTGGCTCCTGCAACGGGGATGTCACCTCGACTATCCTCCAGACCATCATGGAGAAATCAGAGACAGAGCTGAAGGACACGTACGCCCGGTGGCTGCCACTTGGCCTGGGCTTGAACCACTTGGGTAAGGCTGGGCAATGCCAGTGACTCATGGGTTGGGGGAGAGGGTGGGACCATCCCTCCACTGCTGTCCTTTAACCACTATGCTTTCCTTGACAGGGAAGGGAGAGGCAATTGAGGCCATCTTGGCAGCACTGGAGGTGGTATCAGAGCCATTCCGCAGCTTCGCCAACACGCTGGTGGATATCTGTGCTTATGCAGGTGAGTTGGGCTGGTCGAGGTGGGGGGAGGCAGGAGCAGGTCCAGGGTCCTCTGCCTGCTGATCCTGGCCCTCCACTTTCTCCCCAGGCTCAGGGAATGTCTTGAAGGTGCAACAGCTCCTGCACATCTGCAGTGAGCATTTTGACTCCAAGGAGAAAGAGGAGGACAAGGACAAAAAGGACAAGAAAGAGAAGGAGAAGAAAGAGAGCTCAGCTGATATGGGCGCACACCAGGTGGGGAAATGTGGGCTGGGATCTGTGATCCTGGAGCAGGAACTGGCTTTGGAGGGGTCTGTAAGGCCCTTGTGTGTCCCCTGCTCACCTTGTCCCCCTAGGCTTGGGGTGAGCAGAGGCTTAAGAACTTGGGTGTTGGGCTGGGTTCTCCATGCCAGGTGCTCAGTGCCTGTGTCCCTGCAGGGCGTAGCGGTGCTGGGGATCGCACTCATTGCCATGGGCGAGGAGATTGGTGCTGAGATGGGCCTGCGCACCTTCGGCCACCTGGTGAGTGACACCAGGGGGACAGCACAGAGACGGGAACTTGGAGTAGAAACTGGGTGTTGCCTTGCATCTCAGTAGACTCTGCTGTGTTTGATGATCTGGGTCTAACATGCAGCTCCCCCTTTTGCAGCTGCGGTATGGGGAGCCCACCCTCCGCCGTGCTGTGCCCCTGGCCCTGGCTCTTATCTCAGTCTCCAATCCCCGGCTCAACATCCTCGATACCCTCAGCAAGTTCTCCCATGATGCTGACCCGAGGTCTCCTACAACTCCATCTTTGCCATGGGCATGGTGGGCAGTGGTAAGCCTGTGGAGAGCGTGGTTTGGGGGGAAGGTGGGAGACCTGTGCCTTGTACACTACTCTGTCTGCACCTCCTTGTCCCCAGGTACCAACAACGCCCGGCTGGCAGCAATGCTGCGGCAGCTGGCCCAGTACCATGCCAAGGACCCCAACAACCTCTTCATGGTGCGGCTGGCCCAGGTGATGATACTGTGCTCACTGCTTTTGTGTGGAAGGGAAAGTTTGGGGTCCTTGACCTGGGTGTGGGAGGAGAGTGGTGTCCTGGGGGTGTCACCCTCCTGAGGGCAGGGTTGGGAGTGCCAGGTGACTCCATCACTCTTTCATGTGCTTTCTGTGTCACACCAGGGCCTCACTCATCTGGGCAAGGGGACGCTCACCCTATGCCCATACCACAGTGATCGCCAACTTATGAGCCAGGTGGCTGTGGCTGGGCTGCTGACTGTCCTTGTGTCCTTCCTGGATGTGCGCAACAGTGAGTAGTGTGAGCTCTCTGCCACCCAAGTCCTCTCTGCCCCGCAGTGTGGGCATTGCTCAGCCCCTTCTGTCTCCCCTCCAGTTATCCTGGGCAAGTCCCACTACGTTCTCTATGGCCTTGTTGCTGCCATGCAGCCCCGCATGCTGGTCACCTTCGATGAGGAGCTGCGACCTCTGCCCGTGTCGGTTCGGGTAGGACAGGTAAGGGGCAGCCAGTGCTGGGGAGGGGGTGTGCTGGTGTCCCTCTGTGTTCCTGGCATTGACCTCACTCTTCTCTCACAGGCTGTGGATGTGGTCGGCCAGGCAGGCAAACCCAAAACCATCACTGGCTTCCAGACTCACACAACACCAGTGCTGCTGGCTCATGGAGAGCGGGCAGAGCTGGCCACAGAGGAGCACGTGCCTGTGACACCCATCCTGGAGGGATTTGTTATCTTACGCAAGAACCCCAACTACGACGTTTGAGTCAAGGGGAAGCTGGGGGGTGGGTAGGTGGTTTGGGAGGGGAGGGAAAAAACCTAGTTTGATTTTGTTAATGAGAGTCAAGGAAATAAACTATGCGGAGACTAGTGCTGCCATCCTCTCCTTGAGCTGGGACTGTGGGCTGGGCTCTCATCCTTTTGTGTGTGCCTGTAGCCTGTGGAGGCTGTGCATAGTGCACACCCAAAGATGCAGGGTGTGAACACAGTTGTGGGGTGCCATGGGTGCTCCTAAACTTCCACATCTAGCTATGCCCTGTGTATACGCCTGACACAGCGACATGTGCTCAGAGTATGCAACTCCCCTTTAGCCCAGCATGGCCTGTCCCTGGCTGGGACTGCCCTCCTAGGGGGTCTTGGCTGGCAGCTCCGAGCTTTCAACTGCAGTTCCAGATGCACTGGCCTCTGCCATAATTTGGTGCTGCTCCAGAGCTGACATTGGGGTTAAAAGCGGTCAGGGAGGGGGGGGATGGAAGCCACATGGTAAGTATTTTTAGCGAAGAGGAAAGCCCTGCCCTGTTTCCAAAACTGACAGCGTCCATGCCCTGCTTTGTCCCAGCTGGGTGGACAGGGGAGGCTGTGTCTTGGTGGGAGTGGGGTGCTGAGTCCCAAAGGGAGTGGGATGGATGCAGGGTAGGGGTAAGCTGCTGCATCCTGCAGGGCACAGGGTCAGGGCCATGGCCCTGTGGATGTCAGGTGCTGGGTGGGTTCGGGGTAAATGCAGCTCCTGGCCGGGAGAGGGGTGGGTGCTGGATGGGTGCAAGTCTCGCGTGAGAGCAGACCCTGGGTGGATACTGGTCCGAGGAAGGTGCACGAGAGTGCGGCCATGGATGGGGCCAAGGCGGGATGGAGCACGGGTGGGTGCACGCCAGGGCACTGTCAAGTTCTGGGTGGGGGGAGGTCCTGGGTGAGGCCGGGTCCCGGTGGTGCCAAGCACCGAATGGGTGCGGGTGCCGCTGGCGCCGGTCCCTGGGCGGCTGTGGGACCCGAGTAGTGCCAGGCCCCGGGTGATTGTGCGACCCGAACGGTGTCGGTGCCAAGTGCGCCCACTCACCTCGTGACCCCGCACTGGGCGCGCGGCGGCGGAACGGGCGGCCGGGCGTGGCTGCCGGGATGGGGCGTAGCCATGCGGGCCCCGGCCTCCCCCGGGACGCGCGGGCCTCGCCCCGCCGCGTGACGGCAGCGGCGGGGCGGACGCGGCGGCGGCGCAACGAGCTGGCGGGGGCGGGGCCCGGCGCGGCTCCGGGCGTGGCGGCCCCGCCCCGTACGCCCCTCCCCCGCGGCGGCGGCGGGCGCGCGGCCCCGCGGCCCCGCCCCCTGCGCGCGGCGCGGCTCCGGAAATGGTCGTGCTGCGCTGCGCTGCGGCTGCGTCGGGCCGCGCGCGCTGAAGGAGACTGAAGGTAACGGGCGGGGGCGGGGCGGGCGCGCGCCCCGCGGGGGGGGGGGGGGGGGGCACCGGTACCGGGGCCGCGCGTGCCGCCCCATTCCCTCCCCCTTCCCCGGGCTTCGCTCCGCCGGGCCTTGTCGCGCCGCCGCCGCTGCCGCCACCACGTGGGTGCCGCCCCGCCGCCACCCCACTTCCCACGCCCTGTCCCGTGCTTCGCTCCGCTGCTGTGCCGGGCCACGGTCGTCCCGATGGTCCCCACGTCCCGGTGATCCCTCGGCGGCGGCGGCGGTGGTCCGCGCCCACGTGCCGGCCGGTGCGCCCCGCCGCCACCGCCGCCACCGCCGCACACGTGCTCCCGGCGCCGCGCCCGCCTAGGCCCGGCGCCGCCGCCGCCGCCGCATGTGTTGCGAGCCCTGCCGCCCCCGCCTCGCCGCGCCCGTCCTCCCGTGCCGCCGCCGGTGCCCGCGGGGCCGCGGTTGCGGCCGGCAGTGACACGTGTCCTTGGCAGAGGCCGCCGCCGCCGCGGGGGGGAGCGGGGCCGCCGGATGCCGCACCGGGCACCGCACCGCGCCCTCCCGCCGCCGCGATGGTGGTGCCGCCGCCCCAGGACGGAGCCGCCCGCAGCCGGCGGTTTAGCCGTCGTCTCGGCCTGGAGGCGAGGCCGCGCTTGGGCCTGGCCGGGGCCGGCAGCTCTCGGGCCACCGCCGCGGCCTGTCCCAGCCCCGCCGTCGGTGATCCTCGTCTTGTTCCCCACTCCCCCGTGCGTTCCCGCCTCCCCGAACTGCTGCTCCCTTCCCCCTCACTCGGACTGAGCTGGGCCTTCCTGGACACCCTCCCGGGCAGGGACCCTCCGCCCCGTCGGCGGGCCCAGCGCAGGCCGCGGCCCGGCAGCTCCCGGCGCAGCAGAGGCGGCGGCGACTCCGATTACAAACAGCCGCGGCGGTGTCCCGTTGTCCCCGCGGGACGGAACCCACATTCCCCGGCCCTGTTGGGCTACCCGGGCCAGTGCGAAGCTGGGGCCGGGCCGGGCTGGGCTCCCCCCGCGGGACCCGGCCTGATCTCTCTCTCTCTGTCTCCCCCCTCCCTTGTCTCTCCTAGTCAGTCGGATGAACGGTCTCTGCAGGCCCGCTCAGCCGGCCCAGGTTTTTCCCGCGGGGGGGTGAGTATCCTGCTCGCTCCCGGTTGTGTCTAGCAGAGAAGATCAGGTCTGGCTGTCCCCGGGTGTCCCTGTCTCCTGTGAGACAATCCTCCCCCTCTGCTTTTGGGTGATTGTCTCAAGAACTAGCTAAGCTAGCTCAGGTACGAGCTGTCTCTGCCAGGTGCTTGGGTCCCCAGTGAGAAGGGGCCCAGGGAGCATTGTGGTGTGCAACCCAGTCCTTGCCACCTCCTGAAACCCTGGGAGGGCCCGTTTCCACTGTGGTTGTGGCTCGGGTTGTACTGCCCCTGTGATGGGGTGGCACCCCCATACCAAGGTGCAGCCCCGGGGAGATTGGGGTGCCCCGTTTCCCAGTGTTGATGGGACGTGCCTGGCAGTGCCCGCAGCGGGGCCGGGGGCCGACAGTGCTGACGCGTCCAGGCGTCAGATTACAGGAGGCACCAGGGCTGCTCCCTTGGGCATCTGTCTGGCAATGGGCTTGCCAGGTGCCATAGGGTGCAGGGGACCCCCGGCAGTGTGCGGGGTACCGCCTCTCCTTCCTGCCCCGGCGGCCTTTGCACTGGGGCGGGGAGAGCAGCACTGGCTGCCAAGTCCTTCTTGGGACAGCCGGGAGGGTGTCCGGGCCACCTGCGTGTTGGCAGTGGCTGGGGCTGCAGACTCCCCAGGGCAGGGCAGTGGGCAAGAGTGTCGGTGGCACGGGGAGACGTGGGAGCTGCTCCCTGCCTTCCCTGGTAGGCGTTTGTGGTGTATGCTGGGGACCCGGCACCACCGGCAGGAACAGGTTTGGCCGGCCAGGGGAAGCCGTGCTTAGTAGGTCAGCTGGGGTGGAGCTGGGCACGGCTGACGCCGGGGTGCCGCCGGCCCACCCAGCCCCCCGGAATTAGTGGTGGCCTAGGTGCTGACAGCAAATGATGGGCGCTGGTGCCCACTTTTTTGTAGGGCCCAGACGGGCTTTGTGGGGTCACCTTGGGTGGGTTAGTCCTGCTGGTGGGCATGGCTGGGTTTGGGGCATGATGGGGGGCTCTGTTCTGAAGGGTGTGAGGACCTGCCCAAACTGGGTGATTTGGCAGTGCCTACCGGATCTTCCCTGTGGCCCAGTGGGGCAGAAAGGGGTGGCTGGGGGTCTGTGCCATGGTGGGATGCTGTCTCTGGAGCATGGCTGGTGCCCAGCTTTACACTGGTAAGCTGTGGGGCTGCAGATTTGCAGATTTCAGGGCTGACGTGGACAGATGCCTGGGGTGCTGCCATCTCCAGCTTATGCCCAGTGTCCCGGTTCCTGCAGATAGCGAGGGGATCCTTATGCACAACCCCATGAAATGAACAAAGCTCCACAGCCCACAGGAGGAGCCCCAACTGCCCCGCACCCTGCCCCTTCTCCCGGACTGCCGCAGGTAACCGTCCCCTGCAGGGTTGGGGGACCCAGCTTTGCCTCCCCAGTTGGTGCCGGGGCAGTGGTACCATCTCTTTCCCTCCCTGCCTCCTTCCAGCCGACATTCCCACCTGGTCAGACGGCACCTGTGGTTTTTAACCCGGCACCGACCTCACAAATGAATACGCCTTCTCAGCCGCGCCAGGTAAGGATTTTGCCTGGAGCTGGAGAGGGTGATAAGGGGTATCCAGCAGCTTTTTGCTTCCTGGCCGAGTAGCCCACACTACCATGGAACTCAGGGGTATCAGGAGTAATGTGGTGCCCCTTGGGGCTGGTGTGTGCCTGTGAAGGGGGAATGAGCCTATGATCTGGATCATGACTGCCACCTGAGGACCTCCTGGCCCTGGGGTGGGGGGGCAGGCACCTCCAACGAGGATGCCCACGGAGTGACTGCTCTTCTCTCCTTCCTCCCCTGCCCCAAACCTCCCTTTCCTCCTCTCTCAGTTTCCAGCAGGGCCTCGGGCTATTCACCAGCAGGTACTAACCCGCTTCCCCTGCCCTGCATGCTGAACACCCTTTCCCGACACTGCACAGAAACACCCACCTTGGGCATGAAGGGGCTGGGGAGCATAAGGGGACCCCGGAGTCTGGGGACAAGCTGGTCTGGGGAAAGTGCGGGATGCCTGCTCGACTTCGGGTAGGTTTCTCTGGAGTGTCTCACTAGTTCCCTCCTTGCATGAAGCCTGCAGCATGTGGCTGTGCCTGTGCTAACTCTGTCCCAGGCTGTTGCTTCTGCCTGTACCCTTCCCTGTCTTCCTCTTCCTCCCTGCTTTGCTTGGTCTTCCAGGGCCCTGCAGTGGTGTGCAAGGCTCTGGACCTCCATCAGCCCTCTTGTGTGGAGGAGCTGCTGGGGAGAGATCTGGTGACATCCTTGGCTGTGCTGTCTGGGAGCTCACCAGATCCATCCCTGCTGCTTAGGAGGTCCCAACAGGAGACCTCAGTATATTTGGGATGTGGGCACAGGGCAATGGGCTCCCTGGCCTCTTGTCCCTTCCTCTGCTATCCCTGTCCCAGTGTCAGTAACTCCTGTCTCTCTCTTTCCCCCTTTCCCTCTGTATGCGTGCGCTTGCTAACAGGGAGGATTCAGGTCTCTTCAGGTAACACTTTTTCCTTGCCCCAGGGGTGCGTGTGCGGACCCTTCCTTGCCCACTCGTCGCTGGGCTGGAGCTGCCGCTCCTGGGGCTGCTCTTGCCCGGCAAACAGGCTGGGTCGGGATAAACGGCATTGGCCGGGGTGGGATTCGGTAGCTCCACATGTTGTCCGGCTCCGGCATGGCGGGACTACACGTCCCAGCATCCACCGCGAGCGCCGGGAGCCTGTGCAGAGCACGCCGGGACCCGCCGCCGCCGAGCTGCGTGCGGCCGAGGCCGGCCCCGGGCGCTGGAGCTGCCGGCCCCGGGAGGGCTCGGCCGGGGCCGCGCCGGGCATGAGCTGGGTCGGGTGGACCCAGGCGGCCCCGCAGGTGCGTGGGGACAGGATGGTGCTGGGGTGGGGGGTGGCCTTGGGGGCTGTTGAGGCGGTGCTATATCCTGGCAGAGTGGGGGGGGGCTGGTGTCTCCCGCCGTGTTTGGTGGTTGCAGATGAGGGTGCTGGAGCTCCTGCTGATGCTGTGCCCCATCTCTCCCAAGCATTTCTACCAGAACAGGGCACAGCCTCCCGCCAGTGCATCCCGCGTGCAGAGTAACACGACGGCTCGGCCCGGCCCTCCTGCTCATGTGTATCCAGCTGCTTCCCAGGTGATGATGATACCCTCCCAGATATCCTACACACCTTCCCAAGGAGCCTATTACATCCCCGGACAGGTGAGAGCTATGCTTTGGCCTCTGTGGGAGGGGGTTGGGGTGGGCACTGGTGGGAGGTGTTGCCTGGTCTTGGAGCCTAGGTCTGTTTTTGGGAGGGTGGAAGGGGTCTTGAGAATCTGAGCACCCACTGATTTGAGCAGGGTGCTGCTGGCTCTGTAGAGAGGCGGCAAGCAGTACTGGTCCCCTCCCTAGCAGTTCCCTGAGGCCCTGGCATTTACTCTGCCTGTGTCCTGCTCACTTCCCCAGTGTCCAGCTAGTTCACAGGAAGGTTTGGGGTTACATCAGTGTTTTGGGGATATGTCTGTGCCCCGCAGGGGACATAACTGGCTTTTCTTCTTCTCTCCCATTGCAGGGTCGCTCCACATATGTTGTCCCGACCCAACAGTACCCGGTCCAACCTGGCGCCCCTAGTTTTTACCCTGGAGCCAGCCCCACAGAGTTCGGCACTTACGGTACAGACAGAGGGGTTGCTTTGTTCCTCAGTGCTCTTTCAGTCCCAGCACTACCCTGTTGATTTGCTCCCCTGCCTCTGGCCTTTGTTCATCAGTGAGCTGAACACAGCCCACTGTGGCTGACTCAGTGACTCCATTGCAGGATGTTTTGGGGCATGATTGTTGCCCAGCAGCACATCATGTCCCACTGGTCCATTTGCACCAGTCCACTTGCCCCTGTCCCTTTCCAAATTGGAGCTGTTTAATATTTAACTCTGCTGGCAGAGGGCTGGGGCAGACTTTATCCTCTGCTACCCCTCACCTTGCTGTCAAGGTGGTAAGCAGTTCAGTGCTTGCTGACCCCCCCCTCAGTTCCTGCTCCCCAGGAGTTGAGCCAGGGTGCACTGTGCCTGCCCCTCCTGGTACTCGGGGAGTGTGATGTGAGCAGCCCTCCTCCTTCCCCCTACTTGCATGTGGCCACCCAGGCTGTGACTATATTTAGGCTTGGTTGGTCCCGGGAGGCCCAGCAGACACAGAAATGTGAGCCGAGGCCTCCGGCCTGGCCCCGGCACAGCAGCAAAGCATAACCAGGGCAGAGATGGGCTTCTCCTGAGCCAGGTACGTGCCCGGCCTCTCTCCCTCTTGCCTCAGGGCTCAGCCAGCCCCTCAGAGGAGGGAGGTGGCCCCTGGCAGTGGCTGTCTCCTGTGCTTGGGCCAGGACGCTGCTGCACCTTTGTGCACAGCCCTGGGACATGCTGTGGGTATCTCTTCGAGGTTCCAGGGTGGGTGTGCCCGCAATCTCTGCTTTGGGGCTGCTATGGCTCTACTTGGGGAAGCTGGCAGCAGCTTGCCTGTTGCTCACAGGACTGGTAGGGTGACCTGGCATGGTGTCCCCCTTGACAAATGAATCAGGTTGGGTCTTCTGCCTTGTCCTCAGGGCTAGGCAGCTCAGGGTCTCCTTCCTTCCCCCATGCCTGACACATTCCAGTGTGTGAGGCCCATTCAGCATCCTTGTGTGTCCCTTGAGCAAAGGGATGGTCCCCTGACTCAGGGATGAGGCAGTCACCAGAGCACCTTGGTCAGCCTGGTTGACTTCCAGGGTCAGTACAGGGGGAAGGTGCTGGAGCCAGAGGGGGCCAGAACCCAGCTATGCCTGTCCCAGCACACCCGTATCCCTGTGGCACTGCTCTGGCGTGATGCTCACAGATGCCCTGGGAGGAGTGGAGCACCTCTTGAGGGCTGTGCCAGCCCTGGATGGGGTCCAGCTCTGCCTCTGGCCCTCAGCACAGCCTCTTTCTCTGGGCTGGGCTTGCAAGGGGCTCAGGCTCCCCGTGCAGCCTGAGCCCCTTAGCCTGGGTGTGAATGGAGGCTGCCTGGTGCCGCCCTTGGGCTGGTGCTGGGCCTGGGGAGATAGGGCGCAGGCAGGAAGGCAGCCGCCTGCGGAGCCAGGACGCCTGTACCTGACATGGCCGAGTGTCCAGGCAGGGCTCTTGGTGGCGTGGAGCTGGTGGGCACGGTGGATGCCTGCAGGGCCTGGCTGGGCGTGGGGGTGGCGCGGGGACGCTCTCTGCTTCACAGGGAAGGAATTCGGTCAGGCCTGTCAGGCGGGTTGGGACAATCCAGGCCGGATGCGATGGGGGTTTGCTGCAGAGCAGCAAGGGCTCTCTGGGCTCCTGACAGACCCCTGTGTTTGGGAGATCACAGAGTCTTCAGGAGGGGATTGGAGGATCTGGGTTGGCTGGTCTGACGCTCTCTCCTCTCCTTCAGCGGGTGCGTATTACCCGGCGCAAGGGGTGCAGCAGTTCTCAGCGGGGGTCCCCACTGCCCAGGTCATTGTGAGCCAGCAACCATCGATCCCCCAAAGCGAGAACGCAAGACGGTAAGGAGCCATCTATCTCCAGGCATGGGGGCACTCATGTGCCTGAGGGTGTGCTCATGTGCAGGAGGGGGGTGGTGTCAGACCCAGGTGCTGGTGGTGTGTGGGATGGTATGTGGTGTAGGATGCTGGGGAAAAGGGTTGGTTCAGGGCTGTGTCCCCGTAGGCTGGAGGTCTTAGCAAGGGAACTGGGGTGCATGGTGGGTGCTGGCGACCTTGGCCGTCCCGGCGGGCAGCGTTGTGCTGAGTCATGGCTCCCGGGAGGGCGGGGGTGCCGCGGCTGCCAACTGCTGTCTGCTCCCGGAGATGCCGGTGCTCGGAGGCCTCGCATGGGGCCTATTTATAGCGGGGAGCTGGGTGGCTGCCGGTGTGGCCCTGTGCTGGGGGGCAGGGGTTGCCTCTGGGAAGTGGGGTGCTGGCATTTCCTCATCTGCGCTTGGTGTTCTGGGAGCTGATTGTGTTCAGAAGGTGGAGAGTACAAGACTTCTGGCTGCACTTTGCCTTGCACTGTAATCCCAGCCAGACCCACATGTACCCCTCCAGTCACCCTGCAGTGGGGTACAGCTTGTGCCGTACCCGTGGCAGACATGGGGCAAGTGAGGCTGTGGGCATATAGGGTGTGCCTGGGATGGCACAGAGCTCACTGTGGTTTCTGTGTGCTGAGGCTAATCCCCTGTATTGTCCCCAGAATGAGGGGGGTTCTTGCAGCGCCTGTGCCGGAACAGTGATGCCTCGGGGTCCCTGACTTCTGGAAATGGGCACTGGCCTGGGGACCTGCTGGCTTCAGCTGCCTGTTGTGGTGGTTTGCAAGGCACTGTTACAGACCAGTGTCTGCTGTGCCCTGTGGTGAGGGCATGTGGCACCCACTGGTCCCCAAACTGTGTGTGTCCAGGACAGGCACTGCCATCAATGAGCCTCCCTTTTCCCACTGGAGAAGGGTGTCCAGGGGGTGTTGGGCTCAGGAAAAGGGGTTGGCCTGTGTGTTGTGTCCTGCACCCTGTCAACAGCTTCCCTGCTCTGCTCTGATTCTTGGACAGATCCGAATACGAGACCCCAACCAAGGTGGGAAAGACATTACAGAAGAAATTATGTCTGGAGCAAGGACCTCATCCACCCCCACCCCTCCACAGGTAAGTGGACCCTCTGATTCCCAGCAGGGACAGAGGGAAGTGAACGTGGCCCTGTTCAACTCCCTCTTTGTCCCCTCAGGCTGGAAGTGGTTTGGAGCCCCAGGCCAATGGAGAGACCCCCCATGTAGCAGTTATTGTCCGGCCCGGTAAGTGCCCCTGCCAGGGCTGGGTGTGCCAGCTGGCATGGCTGCAGCAAGGTTCCCTGGTGATTGCACTGCAGGATGTGAAATGCCAGCCCCACTGTTCCTTGGTTCTCCTGAGGCTTGGGGGGTCAGAGGACATTCCTGCATGCCTGGGGACTTGTGTCCCCCTGTTGGATCCAGGAGAGTTTATGGGGGCTGTATACTCACCTCAGCTGTCCCTGGAGCATGGACCCCTGTTATCCCCGTCACCCATTTGTGGTGTGGCTTGGCACATCTGTCCCTATCTCTCCTGAAGATAGAGGGATCTGGGGAGGAATGTGGGATGAGGAGTGATCAGTTGTCCATTAATGCTTATCCGCCTTGCAGATGACCGCCCGAAGCCCGCGCTGGTGGTGAGCAAGCCTGTCTCCCTGGAGCCTAGCAAGTCGGCATCCCCATCGCCTCCCCCTCCCCTGATCCCCGAGGTGGAGCCTGTGGTGCTCTCGCCTGTGACGCTGGTGCCAATGGAGCCTCCCGTGGACACGGACACGAAAGCGGAGCAGGGCGAGGCGCCACCTGACCCGCAAAAGACGTTAAGCGCCATCACTACAGTGCCAGGGGCTGCGGAGCTGCCCCTTGTGCCTGCGCCCAACATGGACACAGTGGCTGTGGAGGAGGAGGAAGAGGAGGAGGAGGTGGCTATTCCACTCCCGGAGCCCACTCCGCAGGAGCCTGTGCTCCCTGAGGTGCCACCGGTGCCCGTTGTTCCCTTGATGCCAGCCGTGCCCCTGGTGCCGGCTGCGCCATCGCCACCACCCATTATACCACAGGCCCCTGAAGCGCCTGCCAAACCCGCCTCTCCCAGCCCTCCACCACCCCGGGAAGAGCCCTGCCCCGAGCCTGCTGCTGAGGCCAATGGGGTTTTGGAGGAGACACCTGAGACGGTTCCTGAGGCACTCGTGTGCCAGCCAGTGCTGGTGTCTGAGCCGGTGCCTGTGCCCACCCTGGACTCCCCATTGCACAGCCTGAAGAGCTGCCCCTACCCAATGGGGTGGAGGGCACCAGCAAAGTGGAGCCAAGTGAGGAGCAGCCCGAGTCAGATGTCAGCCCCATCTCAGAGCCTGAGGAGCCAGCCCAGCCTGGCACCCCTGCTTCCCCACCTGCAGAGGAGGAGGAGGAAGAGAGTGAAGGCCCTGGTGAGACCCAGGAGCGAAGCTTGAGCCCAGCCCCTGCCCCTTCGCAGATCTCGGAGGCGACCGCACCAGGTTGGGAATGCTGGGCTGCAGGGTGCCCCAGGGTGGGTGTTGGGTGATGGGGTGGCATCACATGAGTGTGGTGCTAGGCATGACTTACAGGGAGGGTGTTGGAGAGGGGGATGTGGTTAGGGATACAGGATGTGTGGGTGTGGGATGCTGAGAGGGCAAGGTGCCTGTGGATGGTTGTGTCAGGGAGATGTCTGAGGAGTACATATATGTGGAGGTGTGTGGGGTGGGTATAGAGGACTGTGTGTGGGAGGTGTCATGGGGAATGGAAGTGTGTTTTATGTGATGCCTTACACAGGGGTGGAGGGTGGATGTATCTGAGGATTGTCCCCAGTCACTGATGACATTGGGAGGTGGAGGATTGGCAGGGAAGATGTGGGACATGCTGTGTAGGGGTATGCAAGTACACAGGGGTGCTTGAGGGAAGTAGGTTGCCTGGGGATGTGTTGGGGTTTCTCTTTTTTTCTTAAAGCACCCTGCACAGGAGAGATGGGGAAGATGGGTTCACAGGATGTGTTTATATGGAGTGCCTTCAGCAGAGATACAGGGGTGCTCTGGGAGGGCAGCCTAAGGGCAGATGTGTTTCTGGGGAGCACATCTGTATAGGCTGGTGTATAGGGGTGCCAGGAAGGGCAGAGGTTTGTATAGGAGTGTCCCTGTAAGGGCTGCCTGTAGAGCAGTGTGGGTGTCTGCAGGGATACTCTGACAGGATGGGGAGCATACATTAGGGTGGTGGTGTGGATGGGAGGCTTTGATTGAGGCATGTGGTAAATAGGGGTGTGTTTGGGTATGGGGGCTGTGATGGGGTGGCACATCTATGTGTGGATGGAGCCATCCCTGTGGCTCCATCTTGAAGCTCGCCTGTTACTGGGGCTTTGCTGGTGACTCCGTAGCTGGTATCAGGGTATTGGGGACTTGACAGGGTTCTTGTCTTTCACCTTGCTGCCTCTCCTCCCAGTCGCCATGTCGGTGCCAAAGAAGAAGCGAAGGATGAAGGAGCTGAACAAGAAGGAGGCAGTAGGTGATTTGCTGGATGCCTTTAAAGAGGTGAGTGTCCCAGGGATGTCTGGGGATCACCCTGTGTTCCATCTCCTCCTGTGATGAGCTCTGCTTTGTGCCGTCGTGTCTGGGCCACTGATGCTCTGTGATGGTAATGAGGATCTGAGGTGGGGTGGACACCGAGGAGTGGGGTTGGGGTGAAGGGGACAGGACCAGACTCATGTGGGTGACTGCTGTCCCTGTCCCCCCCGATGCAGTCTCAGACTGGTGATAGTGCCTCGGAGGTGGAGAACAAGCCCCCCATGTCTGCCCCTGCCAGTGAAGCAGAGGACGTGGCTCCTGCCCGTCCACAGGAAGAGTCGGAAGAGACATGGGAGGAGAAGGAAGACAAGTTGGCCCCGGAGAAGGGCAAGGCTGCTGGCCAGAAGTATGGCTACAAGGAAGGTGAGCTGTGCCTGGCACAGTCCTCTGCTGGCAGCCACCACCTCTGGACCCAGCAGTGGAGAAAGTGTGGGTGGCATGGTCCCGCTCTCCTAAATTTCACTTTGTCCTCCCATCTTGTCCCCAAGCTTGGCATGGGGTGGGGAGCAGAGTTTGCAGCACAAGGGTTCCTGGCAGGAGACAGGGAGCCAGTGGCATCTGGCTTTCTAAGCATACATGGTTATGCTCATGGTGTACCAGGCTGGGGCAATTCTGTGGTTGTCTACATCCCACCTTGCTTGTCCCTGTGTAGACCCAGACCCACCACAGTTCAGGGTGGAGAATATGGCACAGGCCACATCAGTTCTCCCTCTTGCCATTTACTGCAGAGCAATGGAAGCCACTGAACCCTGAGGAGAAGAAGCGATATGACCGTGAGTTCCTGCTGGGCTTCCAGTTCATCTTTGCCAGCATGCAGAAACCTGAGGGGCTGCCCCAGATCACAGATGTGGTGCTGGACAAGGTCGGTGCGGCCCTGGAAATTGGGGAATTGTGGGTGGTGGTTAGGTGGGGGTCTGGTTCCTCTTTGTGCCTTGTGAAGGCGGGGCAGGGACTTTTGTGCTCAAGGTCCTGTTGCAGCATCTGCAATGACCCCTGAGCTGGGTTTGGTGGGTGTGGAGGCACCTCTGGGGCCTTTTTTCCAGTTCCTTGTCCCGGCGCTGAGGCTGGGGGATGGATCCGTCCCGCTCCTCTGCCCTCGGGCATCCTCAGCCATGTGTACCTTCGCAGGCCAACAAGACCCCACTGCGGGCAATCGACCCCATCCGCCTCAGTGGCATGAACTGCAGCCCTGACTTCACCCCCTCCTTCGCCAACCTTGGCCGGCCTGTCATGGGCAACCGGGGCCTGGTGAGTATCTTCTCACTTCATTCTTGCCATCCTGCTCTGCCTCCCTGTGATGATCAAGCTTTCGAGCCGCTGTGTCTGGGCCACTGATGTCCATGATGGAGTTGAGGATCTGAGTGGGTGGACTGGGGTCTTCTGGTAGCCAGCTCATGTGGTCCCAGAGCAGAGAGCTGATTTTCTTTTCCATGTGTCAGCCCTCAGGATTGGGTCCCCGCCGCTCCCAGCAGAACCAGAGGAAGGAGCCCCGCAAAATCATTGCTACTGTGTCCCTCAATGAGGATGTCAAGCTGAACAAGGCCGAGAAGGCCTGGAAACCCAGCAGCAAACGTGCTTCCGAGGAGGAGGATCCTGAAAATATCAAGACGCAGGTGGGAGCTGGGGTTGGCAGTCAGTCAGAGGGCCTGGGGGAAGGGTGCCCAGCCCTTGCTGAAGCTGCCGCCCTTGCAGGAACTGCTCCGCCGTGTCCGCAGCATCCTCAACAAGCTGACACCCCAGATGTTCCAGCAACTGATGAAGCAGGTGATGGAGTTGTCCATCGACACGGAGGAGCGGCTCAAGGGTGTCATCGACCTCGTCTTCGAGAAAGCAATCTCGGAGCCAAACTTCTCTGTTGCCTATGCTAACATGTGCCGTTGCCTTATGGGGGTGAGCAGAAGCTGTGCAGTCTCCTGATGAGTGGGCCAAGGTTATTTTGGCCATCTCAGCTGAGCTTAGTAGTGTGCAGGTTCCTTCCATGTGGAGTGGGGAAACTGGGGTGTGTGTATGGAGGACCAAGTTCAGAGTCTCAGCAGGGCATCAGAGTGTTGTAGGGTGGCTTTTCCCTGATTTGAGTAGTGCCAACTTAGTTGCCCAACTTTTGGGGGAGACACAACTCATGCTCCTTCTCTGGCTTGTACCTCTCCCTGCAGCTTAAAGTGCCCACAACAGACAAGCCCACAGTGACTGTGAACTTCCGCAAGCTGCTGCTCAACCGCTGCCAGAAAGAGTTTGAGAAGGACAAGGATGATGACGAGATCTTTGAGAAGAGGCAGAAGGAGATGGATGATGCCAGTGCTGTGAGTTGGGATGGGAGTCTGCAGCTGAGGGGCGGCATGGGTATCCTTGGGCTGACTCTGGTCACTGAACTGGAGGAGGCGGTAAAGCCTGCTTTGCTTGGCTTTTTGTGCAGCCTGAGGAGAAGGCTCGTATGAAGGATGAGCTGGAGGAGGCGCGGGACAAGGCGCGACGACGATCCCTGGGCAACATCAAGTTCATTGGAGAGCTCTTCAAACTGAAGATGTTGACAGAGGCCATTATGCATGACTGTGTGGTGAAGCTGCTCAAAAATCACGATGAGGAGTCTCTTGAGTGCCTTTGCCGCCTGCTTACGACAATTGGCAAGGACTTGGACTTCGAGAAAGCCAAGGTACTCCTTGCCCTGCCCTACCTTGTCCTTCCCTTGCCTTTGGGAGGAATGTGACTGTGGCTCTGTCCCTCTATAGCCGAGGATGGACCAGTACTTCAATCAAATGGAGAAGATCATCAAAGAGAAAAAGACATCATCCCGAATCCGTTTCATGCTACAGGATGTGATTGACCTACGACGGGTAAGGTTCATGGAATGCAATTGCTGGGGACAGTAGTCTTCCATCTGCCGCTTGGTCCCTTGGAGCTGCAGGCCTATGTCCTCTGAGGGCCATGTGTCCCCTGTAGGGGAGAGGTGGGTATGTGAGCTGTGGCCAGCCCCAGAGACACCATGCTAGCCCTTGCCCTTGGTTATCATGGTAGTGATAGTGGGCGCACAGTAATTGGCGGCTGTTTAATGCAGGAGGGCTCTGGAAACTGAGCCCTTTTGTGCCAAAAGTTGCCACAACATGTGGAGAATCGTGTTGGCTGAGGCAGAAGACCAACCTGAGACTTTCAGAGTGGGATGGCTGGGAAGTGGGGATGCCTTTCCCTCCATCTTCCAGTTGTCTCAGTTCCCTCTTCCCTCCTTCCCTGCACTCTGCAGAATAGCTGGGTGCCACGGCGAGGAGACCAGGGCCCCAAAACCATCGATCAGATCCACAAGGAAGCAGAGATGGAGGAGCATCGGGAACACATCAAAGTGCAACAGCTCATGTCAAAGGATAAGAGGAGAGGACCCCCTGGGCCATCCTCCGGAGGTGAGTGCCTGGGCTTGGGGGCCCTTGAGTTTGTCAGGGGTGGGTTGCCCCTGCTGGACTCTGCTCAAGCCTGGTGTGCACCTTACGACTGTCCCTCTTGTGCTCAGGGCGCAGTAGCCTGGTTGCAGATGATGGCTGGAACACGGTGCCCATCAGCAAGGGCAACCGGCCCATCGACACCAGCCGGCTAACGAAGATCACCAAGGTGAGCCTGGGAAGGTGGTGTGGTAGCCGAGCTGGTTGCCTGGCCTAGGTCCTGCCTTGGAGAGGGGATCAGGTCTGACTATCTCTCTCCACCTGCAGCCTGGATCCATTGACTCCAATAACCAGCTCTTTGCACCGGGTGGGCGGCTGAGCTGGGGCAAAGGCAGCAGCGGAGGGTCTGGCGCGAAGCCCGCAGATTCAGGTAGGCAGTGTGGGACTGGCTGGGTGCTGTGGGATGGAGTGGGAGGGGTGATCCTTCCTCTGGCAGTTCCTCTACACGGGAGTTGCCGAACTCTGAGACTTCCCTCTTTTCACGCCCAGCATCTGATTCAGGGCGACCAGCCACGAGCACCTTGAACCGCTTCTCAGCGCTCCAGCAGTCAATGCCTGCCGAGAGCCCAGAGTCCCGCCGTGTGGTGCAGAGGTGAGGGCCTGCCTTGGTGGATGGGTGTGTGGGGGTCGGGGGGAACCCCTAATTCAGGCTTGTGGTTGATCAGTATATAGGCAAGTTACGTTATCTAAACTTGCCCCGTGGCAAGATGGGACCTTGAGAGAGCTCAAAGTGAGCAGTGAATTCATGTGGCAGGGAAGGTTGACCTCACCCTGGGTGTTCTCCCTACAGTTTGACACTTGGGTGACCACTGCTGGGTGCTTGGTCTGGCCTGGAGGTCCTTAGAAAGACATTAATGGGCAGGAGTGTGAGGTCCCCAAAGAGAGCTGGAGTGCGAGGAACCCAAAGAGAGCTGGAGTTTGGTTTTGTTCTGGGGATGAGGAAAACAAAGGGGGGGCTTTGCCACAGTCTGCATCAGAAGGAAGGTGTGGGTAGGACAAAGGCAGGCACTGCTCAACCATGCCAAGGAGCAGAGTAAAAGGAAAAGGAGGAGAAATAGGGAAAAAGTTTTCCCCCAAGAATGGTCAAGTGCTAAGAGAAATGGGGATTGGAGTGGCGCACAGCCTTACCTTACAGACTTCTACAGTCTGGTGTCAGGGAAGGTGGCGATGGGTTCTTCACACTGTGTGCATCTTTCTCTCACCCAGGAGCAGCTCCAGCCGCGACAGGTCAGAGAAGGCTGGGGATAGAGGGGACCGGGAGTCACGTTCGGAGAAGGGCAGCGACCGTCTAGAGCGTCCTGACCGGTCGGAGAGAGCAGACAGGAACAGGTCTACCCTCACCAAGAGGAGCTTCAGCAAAGAGACGGAGGACAGGAGCCGAGAACGGGAGAAGCAGGGTGGCCCTGAGGCCGTGCGCAAGACTGCGAGCATGACAGAGGAACGGGACCGGAGCCGAGAGACCAGTGAGCTGGGGGGGAGAGATCCCAGGGTCTGGCTGCATCTGCAGCTCTGCTTGTCCCAGGTGAAGCCTGATCCTTGCTCTTTTCTTGCAGTTAAACAAGAGCCAACATCTCCTGCAACATCCACTAAGTCCGTGCTGTCGGAAGAGGAACTGGAGAAGAAATCCAAGGCGATCATAGAGGAATACCTGCACATCAATGACATGAAGGTGAGAGAAGGGGGTGGCCAAGCACCGTAACGCAACATACATGTTCCCCTGGTATGCCACATACTTCCCTCCCTGTGTGGTAGCACTGTTGGGCAGGGTTCTGGTGGTGCCTGGATGTGGAAGGGGGGAGCCAGAGCTGGCTGTAGGGCAGTACTGATCCCCCTTTTCCCTGCAGGAGGCCCTGCAGTGTGTGCAGGAGCTGGGCAGCCCCTCCTCTCTCTACATCTTTGTGCAAAATGGCATCGAGTCCACACTGGAGAGGAGCACCATCTCCCGCGAGCACATGGGAGCCCTGCTCTGCCAGCTGGTGAAGGCAGGCACGCTCTCCAAGGAGCAGTACTACAAAGGGTGAGGGGCTGGGGTAGCCTGGCTTTGGATTTGACCCTATCTTGAGTAGAATTCAGCACTGGGGCATCCTGAGGTCCCTCCTAGCCAAGGGTTTGGGGACTGCTGGATCCCAACATCTCCCTCTGCTCTTCAGGCTGCGGGAGATCTTGGAGGTTGCAGAGGACATGGAGATTGACATCCCACACATCTGGCTGTACCTGGCTGAGCTCATTACCCCTATCCTGCAAGAGGAAGGCATCCCCATGGAGGAGCTGTTCAGGTGAGGGCTGTGCTCCTCAGCAGTGCTGCACTGGGGGCATCCTGGAGACACGTAGCTCACCCAGGTCTCTTGTGCCCCACAGGGAGATCACAAAGCCCCTGGTGCCCATTGGGAAGGCCACCACACTGCTGGTCGAGGTGCTGGGCTTGTTGTGCAAGGGCATGGTAAGTGCCTGGAGCTTGTGTGGCTGCTGTCTCAAGGACTGGCATCCTGCTTAGGGGCCAGGTGGGCATGTGGGGATTGAACTCCCTTGCCACCAGAGAGAATGGTGAGGGTCATCCCATTCAGTGTCTGGGTCATGGGGCTGGCATGGCCAAATCACAGTATCTTCATGTCTGGAGGTGGAGGGCATGGTGTGCTGATGCCAACTGTGTCCCGCAGGGCCAGAAGACTGCAGGAAAGCTGTGGCGGGATGGGGGCCTGAGCTGGAAGGAATTCCTGCCTGAGGACCAGGATGTCAACAAGTTTGTCACAGAGCAGGTGCGGGCTTGGTGGCAGCAAGGGGCAGAGGTGGGCCGTGGGCAGACCTTGAGCAGTGTGAGAGTGGTACTCCCCTGTGCTGCCTTCAACAGCTCTCTCTGTCTGCTTCCCCAGAAATTAGAGTACACAATGGGGGACAGCTCTGACATGCCAAGCCGCAAGGAGCTGACCTCAGAGGAGCTGTGCAAGCAAATGGACAAACTGCTGAAGGAGAACCCAAACAACCAAAGAATATATGACTGGATTGAGGTGAGGGTGGGGACATAATGCCTGAGTGTCTGGAGGCTCCCTCCTGGCTCCCTCTCCAGCTCACAGTCCTTTACCCTCCCCCCTCCAGGCCAACCTGAGCGAGCAGCAGGTCTCGTCCAACACGTTTATCAGGGCCCTGATGACGTCTGTGTGCCACTTGGCCATTGTCTGTGAGTAGCAGGGCGAGGTGGGAGCGGAGGGGGTTCCCCTGCCCACACTGCCCCTCTCACACCCAGTCCCCTGCAGTTGAGAACCCGTACCGCGTGGACACCATGGTCATCCGTAACCAAGCCAAGCTGCTCCAGAAGTACCTGCGGGATGAGCAGAAGGAGCTCCAGGCACTCTATGCCCTGCAGGCCTTGGTGGTGAAGTTGGACCAGCCTCCCAGTGAGTGTTGCGGGTGTGGGTGGGTTGTGGGGAGGTGGAAAATGTGTCCCCACCCCAGCAGGGTCGCTGGTGGCTGGAGGACCAGCAGAGGTTCCCCTTTGTCTCCCCACCCCAGACCTGCTGCGGATGTTCTTTGATGCCCTCTACGATGAGGATGTCATCAAGGAGGAGGCTTTCTACAAGTGGGAGTCCAGCAAGGACCCGGCCGAGCAGCAGGGCAAAGGGGTGGCTCTCAAATCGGTGACAGCCTTTTTCACCTGGCTCCGGGAAGCTGAGGATGAGTCGGACAACAACTGAGGAGCTGTGAGGAGGAGAAAGAGGAGGAAGGGGGGGAGAGAGAGTGGGGCACCCTGGGGAGTGACTCCATCCCTTCCCACCTCTGGCCTCCATGGACTTGCTGATGCCAGGGCCGAGGGACCTGCTGTGCCCCTTGCAGCCCCCCTCTCTCTTTCTTCAGTTCTCCTTTCTCTTCTTCCTCTGTCCTGGTTCTGTTTGTAAGGCCTGTACGAGTTTGTCATGATAATAAACAGATGCTGACTGAGGCGGTGGCTGCCACGGGTCCCCTTGGGGACCCTCCTCGCCCCCCTCCCAGTGCAGGCACACCGGGTCTCTGGGAGTAGGGCAGAGCACCCCTGGATTCATGTCATGGAGTGGGGGGGATGGGATGGGGACATATCTCTCCCCTCCTCTCCCTCCTCCTCTTTCTCCTCCCCGCTTCTTGAAATATAGAGAGATTATATATATATAAAACTTATTAAATTTGGTTTGGGGACAGGAGCGTGATTTCTCCCCTCCCCTGTCCTCTCTCTATTCCTCCATCACTGCCTGGACCCCCTCCCCTCTCTGGTTTTTAAATTTTAAATATAAATCATTCCCCCCCCAGCTCCTGCTCTGACACCTGGGGAGGGTGCCGGGGAGGAGGGGGGGTGGCCCCTTCTCTCTGGGCCAGGCTGAGTCTCCTCCACGACCCCAAAAGCCCCCATCCTCCTCCCAAACGTTTAAGGCCACAATTGGGCAAGCGACAGGGCGGCCCCCTCATCCGCGTCCCCTGTATTTATAGAGCGCCGGATGTGACGAGCCACATGTGTAATTATTAAAACAAGGATTCAATTACTGGTCACGTGAATTTGTAAATAATTTTTTTTTGCTTTTTTTTTTTTTTTTTTTTTTTTTTCTTTATGGAGTATTTAATTGAAGATTTAAAGGCATCTTTTCACCTTAAAACTGGAAATAAAAGAACATTGCTAAATAATGCCCCGTGTGCCGCTGTTGCCGCCCCCCCCTTCAATGTCCCTTCTGCCAGGGCTGGTGTGGGGGTGCCAGCCTTGAGCATGGGCTGGGACTAGCCTTCCCTGTCACTGCAAGGCAGGTAGGTACCCCCCACTCCAGGGCTGAAAGGGTGGCAAGGGGGTTTGATGTGCCTGGAGCCGGGCACCCTGGACTCCTCTTGCTGGCACTGCCTGGCACAGGGTCTCTGGAAGTGGAACACACAGCTTGCCAGCAGCCTGGCTGTGGAGCAGGGCCCTGATGTCGCCAAGTGTCCCTTTTCCCACAGGCACGAGTGGTGGAACCTGCGTGGACTCCTTGGGACAGGAGATGGGAGATGTGTGCCAGGTTCCCTCTACACTTTCCAGTGTGGGAGGGCATTTTTCTATCAGCCCCTCCTGGCCTTGTCTTGCAGTTGGAGTGGAGATGGGGCACAGCCAGCCCCTGCTGGCGTTCCTCTGTGGGGTGTCCCTGCTGGGGACAGAGGCTGGTCCCCCTTGGGGCTGGAGGCTGGTCTTTGCTGCCTTGGGCTGCTCTTGCTGAGTCACCCTGGCCGTGGCCCAGAGGGTACAGAATAATTAACCGGAGGCTGTTCCCCAGATTAGAGGCTGATCTGTCTGAGCTGCAGCCCTGGCATCGCTAATGCTGGGAAGCAGTTGGCAGTGAAAGGCCTCGGGATGGGGACTGGGCAGGAACTCCCCCGACTGGGAATGAGTGAGTAAGGAGGGAGGGAGGCCCTTTTGGGCTGTTTGGGTAACCTGCTTGCCAAGGCCAAGAGGGTGGCACAGCAGCAGTGCCCTCCTGTGCAGGGGAAAAGGTACCACAGCATTAATTGCCATCGGTTGCTTTCAGAACGAACGCGGGTTGACCCTTCAGCCTGGCCATCAGCGCTGGCCTGGATCTCCTGCAGGGGCCGTTGCTGTCAGACGTGATGTTCCAAAGCCTGCACCCACCTGTCCCAGCCCAGTTCCATGGGGGTGGGAGGCTGTGCCAGAGCCTGTGCGCTCCCTCCCGCACCACCAGGCCCTCGGGGGCGGGTAGGGGCAGGCAGGTCTGGGGCTGAGGGGACCTGTTCCTGCAGGGTCCCAGCCCTTGGGCCCGGGGGGTGCGCGGAGCCCGGGGCGGCGCTGTCCGCGGTGCTGGCACGGCGCTCTCCGCGGTGGCCGGCCTTCTTCCCCTCCTCCTGAGCCCCCTCCTCTTCCTCCGTCCATCCTCCTCCTCTCCGCGCCCCCTCCTCTTCCTCCATCCCCCTCTTCCTCTTCCTTCAGCCCCCCTCTTCCTTCATCCTCCCCGGCTGCCTTCATCCCCCCTTCACCTCTCTCCTCATCTCCCCTTCCTCCTCTTCCTCCCGGCCTCCCTCTCCCCCGTTCTCCCCATCTTCCCTCTCCCTCATCCTACATCCCCCTCTGTCTTTTGTTTCTCAGCCTTCCTCCCGCACATTCCCCTCCTTTTCCTCCTCCTCTTCTTCCCGCCTCCCCCTCTCCCTCCTCTTCCTCCCCCAGCAGTGACGTCTCTGGACGTGCTGCTCCCGGCCCGGCGCAGGCACCGCTCGGGGCTCCGGTTCTGCTCGGGGCTTCGGTACCGCGGCCCGGCCCGGCTCGGCAGCGGCTCCGGCGGGGCGCGGGCGCTGTCCGGGGCCGCCCATGCGGCCGGGGGGCGATGTGGGCGGCGCGGAGCCGGCGGTAGTGCCCGCACCGGGGCCCCCCCGGGAGCATGGGCTGCATCGGCTCCAAAACCACCATCGGTGGGTGAGCGACACCGGCATGGGACCGGGCACTTGGGGAAATAGGGGGTCCTAGGGCATGGAGGGTGTTAGGGGAACTTGAGGATGGGGAGGGGGTGTGCGGGGGCTGCTGGGGGCGGCCGAGGGGCTGGAGGTGATGTGATGGGGATGTGGGGAGGTACGGAGGCTGGGGGATATCGGAAGGTGGAGAGCAGGGACCTGAGGGGGATCCAGGGGATGGAGTGGTGGTGTATGGGGATCGGGAGGCTGTGAGGGCTGTAGGATATAGGAAATTACGGAGGTGGGGGGGTACACAGGGGGAATTGGGGTATCTAATTGTGTTGTGTATACAGAGAGCTTGAGGGCTCTGGAGGACTTTGGTACATAAAGGGTGATGGGGCTATAGATGGATGGGGGTTTGGGAGCTGGGGGTGTTGCTTTCGGGCAGCTGGTGACCCGGGGAGTGCATGGAGATATTGGGGGTGTGGATGTGTAGAGGCTAGGGCAATTGGAGAGGTTGGGCTGCAGCTCTGGGGGGTGAGGGTGCAAGGGGGCTGGGAAAGGAGTGTGGGACTGGGGTGTCAGTTAGAGTCCTGAGAGGTTATGGGGTGGCTATGAGAGAGATAGGTTGTTCAGGGGGCCACTGGAGGCTGGGGTTTGCTGCAGTGAGTGGGGTGCAGCGGGGGTGCTGCAGATGTCCTGGGGGTGCTGCAGGAGGGATGGGAGCTGTGATCAGAAGGTGTTCTGGAGGCTGGGTTTGTGGAGGCTAGGACAGTGTTGAGAGTGTTGCAGACATGCCGGAGGGGCCCTGGGGGTGTTGTTGCTAGGATGTCACCACGGGGTGCCCCTGCCCACAGCTGGGAGTGGGGGCGATCCTCTCTGCGATTTCCCAAGGAAGCCAGGGTGTACCCTCAAATGTGGGTGGGAGGCAGCACTTTTGAGCTTCCCTATATCCCACCTCACAGCTGGTTTACGTCAGCCGGGCCCACCTTGGTGCAGGGGAAATGAGGCTCTTGGCCCCTTTGGGACTGGTCTTTCACGGCAACTGCATTGACAGGAGACCCCCAGTGCTTGGGAGTCAGTGCCTGAGGGTGTGGGCACTCATTCATTTGAGGTGCCAGTGCCAGGATGTCAAGCTGCTGTGGCAAAAGATGGTTGTAGGTTCTTTTACTGACCCTATCCCTTCTTGCTCCTTTCCCTCCTGACCCAGTGACAGGGAATGGAAGAAGGGGATTTTGGAGATAGCAGAGGAGCAGCAGCCCCCTGCAAGTATGGCCCAGTGCTGTCTCCCTTCACACTCAGCACCTGGTCCAGTCCAGCCTGGTCCAGCTGCCCCCACCCCTCCCAGAGTAGCTGCCAAGCTGGGACAGGCGCCTGGTCCCCAGTGCCAGGCTGGGGACGTGCGTTACCGCTGACACAGGCGGAAGAGTTGCCCGGGCATGAGTCACCAGTGCTGCAGCAACGAGTTGTGTCTGGTCTCAGACTGGACAAGAAGCTACTACCACCGGGGCAGTGGGTGGGGGACTGAGAGGGCTGCTGGGGAAATGGAGGTGCTGAGGTTGGCCTCGGCTCTTCCTGCAGTGGCCGTGGACACGACGCTGTGTGTGGAGTGGAAGGAGGTGAAGGCACTGTCACCCCTGAGTGTTGCCCGCCCACTGCCCGGCTGGTGCGCCAGGCCTCCTTCGACAGCCAGGACTTCCTCCAGGTACTGCCGAGCCCAGCCATGCCTGGCTGAGGTAGCCATGTGCCAGTACCCCATGGTGGGGCACCCGTCCTGGCCATGGCCCTGCCAGCTCGCAGTGGCTCGGGGCTGCTCTGACGTCAGCCATGAGCCGGGCTGTATCCTGGGAGAAATCAGTCCACAGTGCCTCGTTGCCATGGCAATGCAATTTGTTGCGCGCCTCCAAATCCCACGTCGCTTTCCCCGTGGCCATGGGCTCAGGGCCTGGCATGGCCAGGATAGCAATGGGGACGTACAACTGGATGTCCTGGCCTGATGTGTGCTGCCAGGGAGGGGGTGCTGGGGACCTGGGCTATGGTGGTCTTGCACATGCACGTGTGTGTGCACAAGCTGGGGAGGGCATGCACGTGTGTGTGACATCATCTCGCATAGGCCACGTACACATGTGAGCACGCACAAGTGTGCAGGAGCATGTGTGTGTACAGTGGAGTTCAGGTGTGAGTGTGCAGGTGTGTGTTTATGGTCAGTTTGTGTGTTTGAGTGCCTGCCTGTGTGTGTGGGCACGTGTGGTTACATGTGCAGGTGTGTGCACAGTGTCAGTGCTACAGGAGCACTGACATTGTGGGACCGTGCCCCACTGTGACAATCCTGCTGCACACACATGTGCCTGTAATGTCTGTGTGCACAAACACCCCAGGCCCCTCGGGGTGGGGACCAAGCAGAGCCAAGCCCCCTCCTGGAGTGTGGGGCTCCCAGAATGGGAATGGTGCCAGGGCTGTGACCAGGCTGCCCACTCTGGCAGGTCAATGTTGAGGACACTGTCGAGATGCTGCCCAAGTCACGGCGCGCACTGACCATCCAGGAGATCGCTGCTCTGGCCCGCTCCTCACTGCACGGTAACTGCTCACCCGGGGGCTCACCTGGGAAAGCGGGTTGTCCTGAGGTCAGGAGTCTGGGCTCTTGGGGGGGCCCTGGGTGTCACCTGTCTGTAGTTTTGGGGGGGCCCAGCAGATTACTGGTGGCACTCAAGAGGAAGGCATGGGGGTGCCAGGTCCCATGGATTGGAGGTAGGGAGTGTTGGGTCACAGGGTTATGGTCTCTCTGGTGAGGACTTGGGGTGCCCCAGGGCATGCTGATGTTGGGGCACATCCCATAGGCATCTCACAGGTGGTGAAGGAACACGTGACAAAGCCAACGGCCATGGCACAGGGCCGTGTGGCCCACCTCATCGAGTGGAAGGGCTGGTGTAAGCCAGTGGAGTCACCTTCTGCCCTGGAGAGCGCCTTCAGCTCCTACTGCCACCTGAGCGAGGGCGAGCAGGAGGCACGATTCGCTGCCGGTAGGCACCATGGGCATGGCCAGTGGGCATGGTCCCCACTGCAGCCCAGGGCAGCAGTGGTGGGGTGGGTTGTCTCCATCCATCCATCCATCCATCCATTGGCACTGTGGGCATAGAGGTGCTAGGGCAGCGGGATTTCAGGAGCAACCCCCCGCTTGTGTTTGATCACTGCCTGTTCTGTGCCAGGTGTGGCGGAGCAGTTTGCCATTGCTGAGGCCAAGCTGCGAGCCTGGTCCTCAGTGGATGGGGATGACTCCAATGATGAGTCCTACGATGAGGACTACATGCCCTCCACAGAGAGCTCCCAGCCCACTGGTAAGTGCCGTGGGGAGTGGGAAAGCTTTCCCACTGCTGGTGTGGATGTCCCACTGCTGAGGGTTAAAGGAACGGGATGCCTGCTGCCTGGCACATTCCCCAACCTGGCCACTCCCATACAGGGCAGTGCCCCAGCCTGGCACCCTGGCAAACAAGTGCCTGAGACAGAGATGGGGGAGCCCTTGAGTGCAACACCTCTATGGTGCCAGAGAGCATTTTACTCTTCCTTCAGTGGTTGCCAGTGCTATGCATGCAGCAATTTTGTGGGCAAAGCAAGCACGGGACTGCTCCCAACCTATGGGGCACAGGGCAGGGGGCAGCTGATATCTCTGGTGCCCTCAGGCCTGGACTGACCCAGACATCCTGGTTTTCCATAGAGCTGACAGGCACGATGCCCGCCAGCGCGCTCCTGCGAGACCTGCTGCAGGGCCACCTGTGCCAGCTGGGCGTGCGGCACGGCTCCTGCGAGCCTGAGAGTGACTCCTCGCACACCCTCTCCCCTGAGACTCTCTGCTCCAGCCTCTGCAGCCTGGAGATGGTGTCCCCCTCCGAACTCACTGCCAAACTGCTGGGCTCCCTGGGGGGTGAGGACCTGCTGCTGCCCAAGCTGCCGCCCCCAGCCAGCCAAAGTGCCTTGCGGGGCCTGGCACGGCTCCGGTGCCAGGACTCCCTCTACTCCGTGTCCTACGCCGAAGCCTGTCTCTCGCCCACTGAGGACGAAGTGGTGCTGAGCAAGGACTTCCCACTCCGCCGGAAAATCTCTGACGTCGCCTCCTCTGGGGTGGCATCGCTGGAGGAGGAAGAGGAGGCCGAAGAGCCCTGATGCCCCCTGGGGTGCCCTGCCTCTCCTGGTGGGGGTCCAGGTCCCCTGCCGAAGCCCTCTGGCCAGACCCCACGCTGGGTGAGGGACAGGCCCTGCCGTTGCTCCCCCTCGCTATCCGGGTGCAGGAGGGGTCCGGGGGCCACTGCAGCCCCCCCAGCCAGTGTGCCCCCGCTGTGCCCCAGCCCTGCTTGGCCACATCGTTGCCCTCCTGGATTTTTGCATGAGAGCAGGGAAGGGGCGCAGGGAAGGGCTTGGGGGAGGGAGGGGTCTGTCCTCTGCCTTGATGCCCAGATGTGACCCCAAAAACTGACAAGACTAAATAATTGGGGCTGGTTGTTCGCATGTTCTCCCCCAACCACCCTGGGCTCCCCTTTTGGGCACAGTTCCCTCTCCCCCAATGGCATGGCTGAAACTCTCCAAGCATCCTGTGGTGCCTCTACCACCCCAAGCCAGGGTGGTGGTGGGGGTTTTGGTGTGGGAAGGGCTTTTCTCATCTTTCCCTGGCCAACTTTTATTGGACCGAGTTTAAAACTGTGAACTGCTGCCTTGGAGCATGGAGCTGCTGGAGGGGTGCTGTGGGGGTGCCAGGGGTTCTGGGGGGCTCTGGATGTGCTGCGGTGCTGGGACTCTGTATACTTCTGTACGTGCACAGGGCTGACACAGGAAGACTGCAGGGCCAGGTGGGTGCAGACCCTCAGGCTGGGGGCTTTGGGCCACCATGAGAGCAGCCCCAGTCCAGCCCTGCAGCAAGGGGTCAGCTCAGTCAGGGGTCCCCAAGTCTGCTATGAGGTAATGCAGGGTGGAGAGAGGGGGCAGGACATGGGACTGATGTCCCTGTCGACAAGTCACTCACCCCTAGCAGGGAACCAAGTGCCTACATGAAGGGTGACCAGCCCCCCGTCCTGGCTGGGGGTGGCACCCCCCCTCGGGGACCCCCCAAGCCCATGTGAGGGGTTCCAGGCACGTTGTTTGGGGGAGGAATGACAGTTTTTGCCAACGCTTGCGCGCCCCTTCCCGCATGGCACGTGTTCTCGTGGGGCCACTCTCCCCCTGCATGCTGTTCCTCACCCAGCCCAGTCACTGTTCCCTGTCCCTGCGCCCCGGGATGTCCCCTAGCAGCCACTGCACCTCTGCTCCCCTGCATCCCCCAGCAACCCCTGCCGGGCACAGCTCCTGCTCTCCCTCCCTGCCACGGGGTGCCCGGTGTGGGGCTGGCCCTCCCTGCCCCACATCACCGAGGGGCTGCAGGGGCCAGCAGCCCCAACACCGCGCTGATGGCTCCCTGCCACCCGCTCCCACTGGCTCCCGGCGGCAGAGGATGCTCCCCACGGTATTGGGGGGTGCGGGGTGCCTGTGAAGGGGCGGGGGGCTTTGCTCTGTGTGTGTGTGCATGGCACACCTGGGAGCGCATGGGCATGTGCACGCGTGTGCATATCTGTGGGAGCTGCCTGAGCCCCCTGCCCGGCTGGGGCGGTACCTGTGGAGTATCCGTGGGGTGCCCACACCATGGCACCCCCTCCTCCATCCTGCCAGGTCTTGAATAAAGTCAATTGTGCAAGCGCTGCACCGGGCACCTCTACTTGCAGGTGGGGGGGGCACCTCCTTCCCCAGGGGCCCAGGGGGGTGGAAGGCCAGCGGTGGCAGGGATGCATCCCCCTCCGCGGCCCCACAGGGTGACGGAGGCCTCGTCCCTTATCTCGCATTCCTACGGACAGGGTGCCTAATTATGGGCATCTGGCCGTGGTGGCTGGCGGGTGGCTGGACCCTCCCCACGGCAGGGCCCTGGGGGGCACGGGCAGCAGCCATGGCATCTCTCAGCTCAGCCTCCACGTACCGGGCCGAGCTCCTCAGTGCCTACGGGCAGGGGCACGGCGAACCCCGCTTCGAGGGCGACAGGCGCCACGGACACTTCGGGGCACGGGGACAGGAGGCGTTTGGGTACCCAGGTACTGGGCGTAGAGGGTGGGGGGCCCTAGGCTGCGGGGGCCCTGCTACCTTGGGGATGGCCCCCGAAGGGTTATCCAGCTCATCTGTGCCTGGGGACACCGTGGGACCCTCCCCCCAGCACAGGTTAGGAGGGCTCAGATGGGATCCCTAGCTGCCCCCCAGGTCCCCCATGGCTCTCTGTTTTCCAGCTCTTACTCCCCAAGTGCTTTTATGGTCCCACTGTAAGTCCCCAATAACCCACCCCAGCGTCCCTGCTCTCCCCAGGACCACCATACTGACTCCTCCCCTGACCCTTCTGATCCTCCTTTTGTCCACAGCCCCGTTGCTTTTCCTCCCCAACTCAGACCAGCCCGGTATGTCCTTTGTGCCCCATATCCTTTGATGTGATGTGCTAGACCCCTGCTTTCTTGTACACCCCAGTAACTCCATGTCCTCCTGCCCCTCAGCCCACTCCCCACCACACTTTCCTGGTCATCCTGAGTGTCTTCACCTCCTGTGCCACTCCCCTGTTCTCAGGTTGTCCAGTGCCTCTGGAATCTCCCAGTGACCTCAGGTGCCACCAGACCACTCACTACCCCTCCAGGCCCCCAGTACTCCCATACCCCTGGGACTCCGGACGCCCAGTTCCCCTCATAATTCCCCAGCACCTTCACTATCCCCAGGCTCCCACTGTCACATCCTTAGCCCTCCCTCCACCAGTGCCACCAGACTCTCCACACCCCCCTGTGGCCAGCCCCTGGGCACTGTGGCCCCATGCCCAGCAGCTCTCCAATGCCCACAGAGTCCCCAGGTGCCATGTACCCCTGCAGCCTGGGCACCTGGGTGCGTGCCCAGGGTGACACCTACCAAGTGGTGGCCGACGTCAGCCAGTTTGAGCCCTCTGACATTGTGGTGACCACCTCCAACTGCCATGTTGCCATCCAGGCAGAAAAGGTGAGGCACTTGAGGGGGCAGCATCCCTGCAGCCATGGCACAATGGGGGTCCTGTCCCATGACACCTCCTCCTGCAGGTGGTGGGGATGGGGTGGTAACTGGGAATAGCCCTTGATGGCACTCGGGTAAATGGGAGCTGTGCCCTAGTGATGGGACAACAGGTAACTCCTGCTCTACTGCACCTGTCCTGTACTGGTGTAACTGGGAACTGTCCTCACTGAGAATGGGACAACTGGGAACTCCTGCTCCATTGTCTTCCCTGCTGGAGGTGGCAAGTGGGAACTGTCCCTGCTGGCACTGGAGTAGCTGGAATTTACCCCACAAGCCAAGATTTGGGCAGCTGGGGCCTGCTTCCTGCTGGCAATGGGGTAACTGGGAATTGCTCTGGAGTCAGTGGGCTCTTTCCTGATGAAAAACCTGCTGGAGCCAGGGTGACGGGGAGTTGCCCCATTAGAAGCACGGGGGTAACTGGGAATGTGCTGTGGAATGCCACACTGTGTTCTACTGCGCCGGTGCTGCCTCCCCGCAGGTGGCTGAGGATGGCACTGTCTGTGACACCTTCACACACAAGTGTCAGCTGCCCGAGGACACGGACCCACTGTCAGTGAGCTGCACCCTCACCGAGACTGGCACACTGGTCATCACCGTCCGGCGCCGTGCCACTGCTGGCCCCGGGCAGCCCCCGCAGCTGCTGTACCGCAGCGAGGCCATGCTGTGAGCAGCTCTGTGTGACAAAAGGCTCCTTGCCCGGAGTGATGCCAACCCCAGCACTGTAGTGAAGCTCAGCCGGTGCCCACTGGCCCACTGGCCCACTGGCCCTCTCCACCTCCAGTCCAGTAGTGCTTCAGCTCTGTTTATAAAGTCCTTTTATTAAATTAATATAAAAATCTCTGTATTTACATGGGGAGAGGTGCACGGCAGAGAGGCAGCAGGACCCCCTGTTCCCAGGCGTGAGGTGCTGAGCACAGGGGGCAATGCCCACTCATGGCTCCGTGGACACCCCAACCTGATGCTCCTCTCCGCCCCATGCCACACTGAGAAGGGACCACCGATTGTGGTGCTCATGGAGGGTGTGAGGGCAGTGGCCATTTTGGGGGGCACCAGGGGCTGGGGGGGTACAGAGGTAGCAAAGTGGGAAGCCCCAAGAGCTGGCAGGTAGCTGGGGAGCAGGGGCTGGCTGGGTGGCACTTGGCTGGTCCCCAGCCCAGGGAGGGGGCAGAGGCACTGTACTGAGGGGCCCACTCCTGTACTGAGCCTGGTGTCAGTGGGCTCAGGGAGGGCGTCCCCCGGCACCTGCCAGGGGGCCCTGTGACTTCTGGGGACACAGGGGTGTGGATCTCAAGGGTCTCATTGGCCCTTGGGGCTGTTGTCATCATCGTCGCCCCCAGGACCAGCCTCGCGGGGCATGTGATGATGCTGGTGGCGGTCCCAGAGCTGGCGCAGGGCGGTGGTGTCTGCCTCGGTGGTGCTGGCGGTGCTGTCGCGGAAGCTGGCGAGCGGCGGGCGCACCTTCACCCCCTTGCCTGTCAGTGAGCCCTCGATGGCCTTGCGCAGCTGTGGGGACCCCAAAGCTGTGGGCAAACAGCTCCAGGTGTTGCTCTGTGCCACTCCAGCCTCCCTGTCCCCTGCTCACCTCCTTGAGGGACACCATGCCCACCAGCCTCCCAATGCTGGTGACGAATGCGTGGTCCAGGCCCAGCAGAGAGAAGATGGTGTGGGTCTGCAGGAAGATGGGGCTGAGTTGAGGGTCTGGGGGTTGTGGGTGGGGGTCTGGGGTGGGGTGTGGTCTCACCTTGTGCAGCGAGGTGTGCTCCACCAGCTGGAAGGGTGCGGGGTCGATCTTGGCACTGCTAAAGTCCACCAGTTGGTCCAGTTGCTGTTCTTCCCACTCCAGGATCTGGGGAGGTGCCATTGGGCAGGGTAAGGGGTACGGCCTCCCCACCAGAGCCAGCAAGGGCCCTCCCATCCTCCTTACACCCAGTCTTGTGGAGAAGTCTGGGTTATCCACCCCCTACCTCCCCATGCCCACCTCATGCTCTGGCATCCCTTTGGGATGTCTGGGATCCCCTGAGCAGGAGGGTCCTGCCTGTCTCTGCCCAGCCCCTCACCTCTGTTGGAGTCATCTTGTCACCCAGAATCATCTCCTCCTGCAAGAGAGGTGTGTTGGAGCAGTCCCGAGGGCGGCAGGCAGGGTGCAGGCAGCACATGCAGGCAGGGCACAGGCGGGGCATGGCGAGGGAGCAGGCAGGGGATGGGCAGGTCAAGAAACGCGATTGGTTCACAGGACATCAGTGACACACTGATTGGCCACAGTTGGACAAGCCAAGCTTGTGATTGGTGGAGAGAATGCAAGGTGTGCCATGATTGGCTGAGCAAAGTGGGGCAGATCCCGTGGTTGTGATGCCTGGGAGGCTTCATGTCCCAATTCCTGGGAAGCTTTGGGATGGGGAGGATGCACACCAGGATTGGTTGGATGGAATCGTAACTGTCCAAGATGGACTGCACTGACATAGACCCAACATGATTGGCCAAGCAGAATCTTGCCAGGCCCCTGATTGGTTCAGAGAACTCCTGCCAGGCTCTGATTGGCTGGAAGGAGCTGTGCTCAGGCTGCGATTGGCTGCAGCTTACCACAATGGAAATGCGGACGCGTTTGGCCTTGTGATAGGCTGTGCCCTGAGCCTGGCCCACGGGAGAGATGGCAGTTAGGGGATGGGATGGGATGGGATAGATTGGGATGGGATGGGATGGGATGGGATGGGATGGGATGGGATGGATTGGGATGGGATAGGATGGGATAGATTGGGATGGGATGGGATGGGATAGATTGGGATGGGATGGGATGGGATGGATTGGGATGGGATGGATTGGGATGGGATGGATTTGGATGGGATAACATGGCATGGCTTGGCACAACACGGCATGGCATGTCATGGGTAGAAATGAGACGGGGTGGGATGGGATAGAAAATGCTGGAAAGGGATGGGAAGGGACAGGCAGGGTTGAACAGGAATGGAAAGGGGTGTGACAAGAATGGGCAGGGCTGGGCAGGGCCAGGCAAGGCCATTCAGGGCTGGGCAGGGTTGGGCAGGGCCATTCAGGGATGGGAAAGGCTGGGCAGGGCGTGGCTCTCACCTCGGTGGGCTCTGTGGCGGCGTTGGCACAGAAGAGGCTCTTGAGGGCGATGCCAGCGTGATCAGCGCTGCCAGCTGCGGGTGGAGAGGGGGTGTCAGTGGTGGGGACGCAGGGGGGCCAGGGGGCCACATGCAGACTCACCTGGGGGGCTGTCGGCTGGGCTGCTGGGCACCCGCTTCAGCGCCGGCTTCAGGGGCTTGCGGAGTGCGGGGCGGGCAGGGGTGCCCGAGGAGGTGTCAGTGCTGATCTGTGGGGGAATGGGGTGTTAGGATGACGGCGGTGGGGGCACCCTGACTGGGCATCCCCCAAGGCGATTGCAGCCCTCACCTGGAAGCGGATGCTGGAGTCGGAGAGCCGGTGCCCGTCCTCGGACAGCACCTTCTGCCGCAGTGTCAGGAGCCGGCGCTGGGGGCTGAGCTGGTTGCTGAGCAGCGCCCCCACCTGCGTCCGCTCAATGGAGCCCAGCAGGATCATGGACTCTGCCAGATACAGCGAGGGGCCACATTGGCTCCTGATGTCCCTCTGCCACCCACTCACCATCCTGGCACACTTCACAGCTGCTGTGGATGCTGGCAGAGCCCCTCCCCGAGTCTCACCAGCTGACTCCACCAGTGGCAGGTTCTTCATCTTGGTGCTGTGCAGGACCTGCTGCAGGTCCCGGTACTTGCAGTTGAGGGTGACGTAGCGGATATCCCGCACCATGATGTCCTCCACCCGCACATTGTATTTCCTGCCCAGGGATAAGAACAGTAGCCTCAGAGTAATGCCACTCCCTCCCCTTGTGCTTGATGAGGGGGTTGGGGCTGGGACAGGGGACAAGAACTCACTCGTGGTGGCCCCAGCCCAGCTCAGGGAGGTAGGGAAGCTTCTTGATGCGGATGATGCTGTCGTAGAGGGAGGGCTGGAGGCTCTGGGCAACAGCGTTGGCCAGGATGACAGCGATCATGACAGGCAGGATGTGTGAGATCTGCCCCGTCAGCTCAAAGACAATGACGGCTGTGGACACCGTGTGTGTGACAGCACCTGACAGTGCGGCCGCCCCTGTGACCACCAGGAGACAAGGTCATCAGGTATTGCCCACCAGGCTAGGTCCCTTCCCTGGAGTCCCCCATTTAGGGCATCCACTACATCTGGAGCCCTTGGAACCATCTGGGCACATCCCCAGCAGTGGTATCACTCCCAGTTCCAGGGATCATCACCTCAGCTGTGGGGCAGAATCTCCAAATGACACCCACCATGGTGTCCCCATTCTCACTCAGTGCTTACCCACCACAGCGTAGCCCCCCGGCACGATGCGGTAGGTGTTGCTGTCCGTGTGGATGCCATCAGGGAACCAGGCTGCCATGCTCTCCCCCACCAGGCGCCCAAAGGCTGCCCCTGCAGGCAGAGAGGGGCTGGGAATGGGCACAGGGCTCTCCCAGCACCCAGCCCAGCCTCATGCCCTCTCCTCTGCCTGATACTGTCAAGGAAGGCAGCATCTGGAGGCATCCACAGGTGCCCAGTGTGGGCTGAGAGGTGGTTCCCTCCTCCCACTGTGCCCACACAAGGTGCAGGTCTCACCAATGACGAAGACGGGCATGAAGGCTCCACAGGGTACTGGTATGGTAGTGGCCAAGGCTGACATCCAGAACTGTGGGGCAGACACCCATTAGTTGCCCTCCCTGACCCAGCCCTGCCTCCTGCCCCTGCTGTGACCCTCAGCTGGGTGCTGTGGAGCAGCACGTGGGCACCACACCCTACAGTGCAGCATGGGCTCCTCCCAGGGGCACCATGCCAGCTCCTCCCTGTTGGCACTTGGTGGCATCTGGCCAGCACCTCCCTGGTGGCTCCTAGGAGCAAGCAGCCAGAACCTCCCTGGTGGCATGTTGGTGGCTCTTAGCCAAGATCTCTTTGATGGCATGCCAGCACCACCCAGCAAACACCTTGGTGGACTCTTGGAGCAGCCACCCAGCGCCTTCTGGTGCCACATTTCTGGTAACAATCTGGCACCTCCCTGATGGCATCTGGAAAATTCCACAATCACCTGGTGGTACCTTGGGGATGACAGGGGAAGTAGGCACCCACCTTCATGAGGATGAAGACAACAAGTGTGACGAAGACATTGGAGCGGGGATGGCGCCAGGCCTCCAGGATGCCCAAGTATTCAAACTCATCATTGATCCCCTGCTTGGCCCACGTCTGGTTGTCAAAGAGTGTCACCAGGGTGTCCTTCTGGGTGAGCTGGTGATGGGCAGGGGTCAGCTGGGGCTTGTGGTGTCCCTGGGGTGGGGACTGGCATGTCACCCCATGGCGAGTACCTGGCCAGCCATGAACTGTCCAAAGCCGGGCGGGAAGGTCAGTGTGGAGATGATCAGTGTCACCAGGGCAGGGAAGAGCAGGCGCCTGGCAGGGCAGCACAGGGCAGGGGGTGATTTTAGTGCAGTGCCAGCTCCACCGCCCTGCTGCTGGGGACTGCTGGGCACCTACTTCTTCATGAGGAAGCGGTTGATGGTCTTCTGGCGGCGCATGAACTGCACAATCTTGCGGTTGAGGTAGACGAAGAGTGCGCCCCCGAAGCCACTGGCGATCCTGGGCAGAGTGAAGGGAAGAGGTGTCCTGCTGCTACCACCAATGCCACCACTGCCAGCCCTGGGGCCATGGGATGGGTGCTGGGATGGCTGCACTCACCCGATGACGGCAAAGGCAGGCAGCTCCTGCAGGTCGAAGGGGAAGTCGAGGCGGAAGCGGGTTTTGAACAGTGCCGTGATTGTCTCTGAGGGATGGTGGGGGTCAGTAGGGCTGGGCAGAGGACCCTGGTGCCCTCACCCTGCCTGAGGTACCTTCATCCTTGTTCCAGACAGCAAGGACACGGAAGATGAAGGCGCTGAAGGTGGCAGCGAAGAAGCCACGCCAGTAGTTGCGGACAGCAAAGAAGGTGGAGGTGACCTCGATGCTGAAGAGGACGCCTGGCATGGGGGGAAGTGCACAAGGGAGATGGAGAAACCTGGGCAGGTCCCCGGTGCTTGGCATGCTTCCCACCCTGAGTCCACACTCATGCACAGCACATGGGGTCTGGCTGCCCCATGGACACGCTATGGGGTGGTTCAAGGACTTCCCTGGCAAAGCACGTGGCCCCAGATGGGCACAGTGGACACAGCACAGTGGGCCAAGCACGAGTCTGCACGAGCGAGAGAGTAGCACAGGGGTGTGGGCAGCAGCATGAGGGGTGGCACTGGGATGGAGCAGGGTGCACACAGATGGACAGAGAGACAGGGCAGCAGGCAAAGGGCAAGGGAAGAGTCAGACACATCACCAACCTACGGGCAGGGCTCAGCGGGACTGGAGCGGGGAGCTCCCTGGAGCGCAGGGTGGCAGGGGAGAGGACAAGAGCAGACGTTACACATCTGGGAGGATGGTGCCTGCTCCTCCCTTCCTCCTCCCTGCTGAGCAGCACTGCCCTCTCCCATGCCAGCTGTCCTGGGGTCCTGCTTGCCTCTCCAGGTGGACCCTGCTGCCTGGGCAGGAGGTGTGGTGGATGTGGGGAGGCCCGGGGTGACCTTACCTCCGATGGGAGCGGCGAAGCAGCAGCCAACACCGACAGCACAGGCAGCTGCCAGCATTTCAATGTTTCTTGCCTCATTCTGTGAGGGAGACAGGAGTGAGTGGGCACTGCCCCCCCAACCCTAGGCACTGCCAAACATGCTGGTGGGTGCGGGTTGACCCTCCTGGGGCTAGCCTGCCTTTCTCACCTCATAGAAGCCCCCAAAGAGGGAGAGGAAGCGGCTGAGCAGGGCTGCACACATGCTGGCGATGTGGACAAAGGGGCCCTGAGAGGACAACAGGGGACTGAGGACATTGCCCTCGGCCTCACTCCCTAGCCCCCTGCTCACCCTCCCCTGGCAATGCCCTCACCTCCTTGCCCAGGGGCATGCCACTGCCCAGGGCACAGGTCAGTCCGATGACCTTGGCCACAAAGGTCTTGAGGGTGAGGTACTCCTTCAGCACGATGCCCCGCAGGATGGTCTTCATCTCGGGGATCCCTGAGCCTGGTGATGTGGGGACAACCTTGACCAATAGCCATGAAGGGGGGACACTGCCCCATGGTTCTGCAGGGTAACCCTTGATGCCCTGCCACACCCCACTGCCATAGGGAGATCCCAGAGACACCTCTTCCCACAGTACAATTGGCAGAAGCAGCCCCATGATTATGTAGGAACAGCTCAACCCATAGCCCCATGGGGACCCCAATCTCATAGCCCCCAGGAGTCCCTCTGAAGATCAGGTCTTAGAACGAGGAAGACCCCCAAGCCTGCTACCTTCATAGCCCAGGAGGACATTCACCCCTTAACTCACAGGAAACTCTCTGAAGACCTCTCTCTCAAAGGCCTTAGAAGATCCCCAACCCCATTGCTCAGGATAGCATCCAAACCATAGTCCCCAGGAGACCCTCTGAAGACTCGCCCATATCTCTAGAAAGACTCCAGGACCTCCAGGGAGACACCCAGGCAGCTCCCAATGCACAGTCCCAGGGAGTGGACACCCTGCTTAGGGTGCAGACAGCCCCTGGATGCCCTACCCACGGCCTGGGGGCCAGGATCTGGGTGAAGCCAGCCGAGAAGGTGATGAGCACAGTGGGGTAGGTGACCCAGGCCAGGTACTGCAGCAGCACGTTGGTGTCCAGGCCCCCGTACATCCACTTCTGAGCTGTGGGAACAGCTGGTCAGATGGGTGGGGGGTGGCAAGGCACACACCAGGGCCCTGTGACATGGCCACTCCCTGTCCTGCCATGGCCCCAGGAACCCGCTGGTACCTTATTGCTTACCTTGGAGGCATGTGGCGATGGCAAAATCCATGGCCCAGCTGACCAGTGCCATGACCAGTCCCAGCAGTATGAGGAAAACCCAGTCCTCGCCCACCTTAGAGATGAGGAACCGCTGGCACTGCAAGGCGCAGACTGTGGACACAAGGGCGGGTTCAAGGCTGGATGCCCCAGGATGGGCACACTGAGGTGGCAGAGCCAGGCTGGCAGCAACAGAACTGCTCAACTACTGTCTGGTTCAGGAGCACTGCTGTGTCCAGCTGTCACAGGCAGCTGACCGTGCACAGTCATACACGGCACCACTGGGCATGCACCTCCCACCAGCACAGCCTCCCTGGCATGGCCCCAGGTAGAGGGGCTGGGGGCCCCCAATCCCTGCAGCGTGCCCGGCTATTTCAGGCCATTGTGTCCCTGCTGCCCGGCAGGCAGGTGGCATTGTCCTTGGCGCCGGTGTCCCATGACAGCCAGAGAAACTCTACCCGCACCACCGTGGCGGGGTGGGCAGCCGTGTCCAGACTGCACTGCCGTGGGGCTGTGCCCACCCGTGTCCGTGTCCCGGTGACCCTTACCACGACAGGGGGCACAGCGGCCCTGGGTGTACTCCAGCAGCTCGGAGGGGTGGCGGGGCCGGGGCGTGTCCCCCTCCTGCAGCCGCAGCCGGGCTGCCTCATCCTTGGCAAAGGTGCCCAAGTCCTGCGTGTAACGCCCATACATCTGGGGGAGAAGGAGCAGGCAGGGGTGTCAGGGGGGCTGCTACCCCAACCCCTGCATCCGAGTGGGGAAACTGAGTCAGGGGAGCAGTGGGCATACTGGCATGGCCTGCCAGGTGAGGGAACAGGCATGGCATCCCAAGGCAAAGGGGCGGAGGTGCTTGTGGGAGTGCCCGGCTGCCCTCCAGGTCGTGGGAAGGAGCCAGGCAGATAAGGAGAGTGTGGATCGATGGTAATTGTTTTGTCCACAAGCCCAAAGCAGGCAGCTGAAACGTCAGCACCAGTCTCTGGCCCTGCCCAGGTGCCCCAGGCACCGGGCTGGGCTGGTAGAGGGTGGGGAAGGGCCTCCAGTGATGGGAGTGTGGCCAGTTTGGCTAGGAGACTCTGAGGGCTGGTATTGGGGTTGTGCTGGCACTCTGCAGGCACCACACCTGGCACTGCTAAGAGCAAGGCTGGGATATCCCCCTCAAGAGCAGCCTTGGCAGGTCATATGTGACATGAGCTGGCTGGTCTCAGCTGGCAGCAGGGAGGTGAGAGGCCAGTGAGGGACAGGATGTACCCCCAGCTCCAGGAGAGGGGGAGCACAACACCACGCCCAAGGCGGTCCCTGGGCTCTGAAGAGGAGGTTTAGGGATCAAAGGGGTGTGAGCCCAAATAGGGATCTCCCCCCTTTCCTTGGGTGCCTCCTGCCTGGCTGTGGCACGTGGCCTGCCCCTGGCAGGGGGTGGCCCTGGCATTGCCCCTTCTGCTGGCCAGGAGCTCTTTGTGCCTGTTCTCCCGCTGAGCCAGGGGCATTTGTCCCGCACTGGCGGGCACTGCCAAGGACTCGGTTGCTTGGTTTCCGCCTCACTCCCCCCCTGCACGACCTGAATGCCAAGCGCCAGAGGTTGGCCCGGCACAAAGGGAGGCTTCAGGGCTGTGGGGGCCCTGCCAGGCTCCCACGTCGGGACAACGTGAGCCCCATGCTGATGGCATGCCCACCCGCCGTGCCATGCCAGCACAGCGCGTGGCTGCCCAGCCGGGGTGCAGCCACCCTCCTCCCGGCACGGCCCGTGCCCAGCACCACGGGTGGGCGCCGTGCTCGCCACGTGGGCAGCCCAGCCCGGCTGCCGGCAGCAGTGCCCACCCCTGGTGCCCGGGTCCCATTCTCAGCCCCCAGGCCTGCTGGCACATGACAGCTCCCCACGGGATGGCGCAAAGGTGCACTTCTCACGGGGCAGCACTCCTGCCCAGGTCCCTTGGTAGAGAGCAGAAAGCAGTCAGAGTGGCGCCGGGTGGATTCTCTGCTGTCTGATACCCGGGTTGTGCCCAGCAGCGGGAGGGAGGGTGGGGATGTAGGCAGGGACAGGAGGGTGAGCTAAGTTCCATTGCTGACCCTGTCCTGGCTTGGATTTTCCCCAAAACTCCTGCTCAGCATGGGCTCAGTGGCTTCTTGCCCTGTGGAAAAGAGCTGGGGGGGAAGGCACGACCACTTTGAGGGGCCAAATCCAGCATCGGCTGCCAGAGGAGGACCCCAGCCCCGCATGGGGTCTTGATTTCAAAGACTCCCTTCAGAAAAAGCTTGTTTACTCTGGAAGATGAAATGGGCCGTCACCCCAGGAGTGCTGTCACCCTGCCAAGCACTTGCCTGCCTGGCCCCACTGCTGACCCATGGCCAGCCCAGACCAAGATGGAAGCACCCCCAGGCTGAGTGCCCCCAAAACAGCTCTGTGTCCACCTCTTGGGGCTGTACCAGGGGCTACCACACTGTGCCCCCAGGTGCTGGGGCACATGTGGGATACCCAGTCCCAGGGGCTCCAGCCTGGTTGAGGGTGGTGGGATTTCCTTCCCCTTAGCCTCACTTTGGAGCCGACCCCACTTGTAACAACAGGAATGCAAGCAAAGGAGCCATGCTGCATTGCTGCCACCTGCCACTCTGTGCCATCCCATGCCACCCTTCTGCTCCATGCCACAGCCCCACAGGCAGGACAGGGGACCCCCATGGGTGCCTAGTGCTGAGCAGCCACAGCTACTGTGCCCACAGCCCTGGCATGACTGTGAAGGCCCGTGGTGGGCTCTCCTTACTCCTCCTCCTCCTCCTCTGCTTGGGTTATTTTTCCACAAAGGCCTTTTGAAACACAAACAGCCCCGGGACTCCGGCCTCTGCCGTGAAGCAGCTGAACAATCACAGTGCCGGGCGGGCAGGGAGCGGGCACAGGGGGGGCTGGCAGGGGGCACTCGGGGACACGGGCACGGGCCAAGGCCACTGTGTTGGTCCTGGGCTCCAGCACTGCAGGCACCGGCTGTGCCACAGCCCCTTGGGCACTGCCAGCCCATGGTGCCTGCAGTGCCCGGGCGATTCTGCGCCTGGGGCAGACACTGGCATCTGGTGCTGCTGTGTCCCTGTGCCAGCCTGTCCCACAGCACTAAGCTTGCTTGGCAGTGGTGCCCACCTCCTCATGGCCAATGCCAGCCAACCTTCCCCCCCAAATCTGCCCTAGAGGAGACATTTAAAGGCAAGGAGTTGGGGGGTCCTCTGGGCTGGCAGCGGGCAGGCAGAGGCCAGGGGATGTGTGTCACGTTGCCCGTCTTAGCCAGGCTCTAATCACCCTGAGCAGCTCTGCAATGAACAAGGGCAGTTTGTCAAGCTTAATCCCCCCCATGGGGCCCATTGCTCCCTGCTACAACAGCCTGGCATGTGGGGGACACTGGGGCTGATGTGCACCCCAGCACCCTCAGCATGCCAGGGGTTGCCACAGACACCTGTCCAGCATAGGTGGAACACCTGGAGAGACCTGCAGGTCTGGGGCCCCAAGAACCATGGAATCCTGGGGCTGGTGAAATCTGGGGAGGGGAAGGGTATGGGGTAGGGACACAGGCCTTTGGGCATGGCTGGGCACAGCCCTGCAGCCTGGCTGTGATGGCTTGGCTGTTGGCACAAGCAGCAAGAGCTGTCCCTAGGCTGTAAGGTTCAGACCAGCCCATGCCAGGATCCAGCTGGATCCTGACTCTCCTGGTAGGTGCTGGCAGGAGCTGGTGGTGGCTCAGATGCACTGGGGAGGGCTGGGCACTCCTCCTGCCCAGCATGTGCCCAGGCAGCTCCCAAAACGCAGGTGTGAGGCCATGGGACAGGAGCCCGCACCCAGCCTCACCCAGGAGCTCCTGGTGCTTCCATGAGCCTCACTGAGCCCAGAGGCCATGGGGATGGGCACCATGGAGCGCTCAGGACATGGGTGCTACCCTGCCCAAAGAAAAGGAGGGCAAAGTCTGCTGGCACCGAGCACGGCTGCCCTGATGCCAGCCCAGCGTGCCTTTCCCCTCCCCGCTGCCTGCAGGCTCCCCCGCCCCGCGGTGCCCGGCCGGGATGGCCTCTCTGCTCACCCACCGTGACCAGGGCGCCCAGGGGGGCCGCCCGGAGCTGGCGGCAGGGAGACGCACCGCCACCGCTCCTCCCTGCCCCTGCCCCCAACTGCTCCCTGACTCAGCCCTGCCGGGAAGGACCGTGGGGTCAGTAAGGTCGAGGGGATGACGGCACAGTCGGGGCTCCCGTGGCCAGCTGGTGTCCTGCAGCCACCTGACAGGGGCGGCTTGGGGTCAGTACCGAGGGGCACCGCCAGAGGAAGGGTTTGAGTGCTCGGAAAGGCAATGCCGAGGGCATGCAGAGCAGCAGTGCCCTAAGGCTGCCCCGTGCACCTGCGCTGGATAGGCAAGGCTCAGCAGGGCCCGCCCGGCGCAGAGCAACCAGCTCAGGCTCTCTTGGGCAGCCGCGGGCACGACGACTCTGGGGCCACGCAATCCCTGCTTCCCTGCACACCTCCCTGGCCCTGCCTGTCCGAATGCCTTTGCCAGGGCAAAGTACCGTCCGCCTCGGGCACCGTCCCAAGCAGAGGCCGGGATAAAGCACCTTTGCCCGTGATGTTTGAGGGCCGTGGGCAGTGGAGAGCAGTGGAGTGACTGGGGACACAGCGGGGAAGAGGGACACCCCGGGACAACGGGACACCCTGGTGCCAGTGGGGACGCCTCTGAGGAAAAAGAGTTGTAAACATGGGGCTAAGGTTGCAGGCGGGGGAGATACCTTATCTTGGGGCAGAGGGCCGGGGACATGCAGTGTCGGGAAGAGAAACGCGCCCGGCCGGCGCCTCTGGGATCCCCCACAGGGTGGGCATCCCTTCCCAGTGATGAGGGGTGTTGCCAAGGGGTGGTGAGGTGTGTGCTGAAGTCCTGCCCTGGGGGTGGGGGCTCAGCTAGGCTCCTCCACAGCCGGAGGGGGACTGGGGGTGACATCCCAAACAGGAGACAGCACTCCAAACAGGGCACCGCGGAATTCTGCCGCCTGAGCAGGGCAGCACCCCCAGACCACCAAAACCCCCAGGTGTTCCATCGCACCCCGTCACGTCCTGTGCCACACCGGTGCCCGGCGCCCGCCCGGTGCCCCCGGTACTCACCAGGGTCTGCTCATACTGCAGCGCCCGCTGCGCCTCGCTCTCGGAGGCCATGGTGCCGCTGCTGCTGCCGCTCCGCGCCGTCCCGGTGCCGGTGCCGCTGCCGGTGCCCGCGGCGGCCGCGGCTCCTCCCGGACCGCGCGGGGCGGGCCCGGGGCACTGCCCGGGGGAGGGATCGGCCGCGCTCCGCCTCCGCCGGCAGCGCCCGGCACCGGCGGCGCCCGGTACCAGCACCGGCGGCGCTGGCACCCAGAGCCCGGCTGGATCAAGGGGAGTCCGGCCGGAAACTGTCCTATGGCGGGACCCCGTGCACTGCGGCCTTTGCCCAGGATGGCACCCGTGGGCAACCAGTGGGTGCAGGTGAGGGTAAAAGCTGGCGTGGGTGCCGTGACCACGGGCCAGCTCCCCCGGGACACATTGCTCTCCCTCTTCCCACAACTACAAGGGGCTGGCGTGGGGCTGGGCGCTGCTTCCCTGTGGGCTCCCTCGGTGAGATGTGGGAGGACCGTGATGGGGCTCTGCAGATGGTCACGTCCAGGCTCATGGCCATGCCTGGCTGCAGGACAGATTGGTGGGGACAGAGTGCCTGAGGTCTGTCTTGTCATGAAGGGCACAGGAACACCTGTCAATGCCCAAGGGGCGCAGGGCACCTGGGCACTGTGGGGACTTCACCACCCCAAAACTGTTAGGGAGTTCATCCTTACCGTGATGCTGCTCAGCGTCCCGGGAATGTCAGTCCCCAGGGAGAGAGGTGGGCTCCACTCTTCGTTACTGAACTGGCTGGGCAGTGGAGGCTCAATCCTCTCCAGAGAGGCGCACGGGCAGAGCTTGACACCGGCAATCCTTGGGCAAGGCGCTCCGGCATGGCAGGCTGGCTACCGAGACCTCTGTCTCACCGCCGCCACGGGCTCAGGGGCAGCCGAGGCAGCTGGTGGGGCCACCACGCTCACCCTCCTCCCCAGGGCACAGGATGGCACCGTTGTGGCAAGAACTGGGTGCAGGGAAAGCCAGAGCTGTGGCACTGCTGGGATGGGGCTGCAGGATCGGGAATGGGCTAGTTCTTACTGCCCAGGTGCCACCCTCGAGTTTGACGTCGGCACCCCACAAGGGTGGGTGACGATAGCTGGGCTGGGGGCTGGGATATGTCCTGGGCCAGTCTGGGAGGGTTCATTGCCCGTCATGAACCAGTTTGAGGCAGGGAGGTGACAAAATGGGTTGCCCGCTCATTGTATCTCCAGGCACGGAGCTCCCTCCTCGCTCGTCAGCTCCTGGCACTGCCCCGTGGCAGCAGGGATGTTCATCCGGAGCGGAAACCCTGTGCCAGGACACATGCTCTGCCCACTGCCACCAGCGTGCCTGGCTGTGGGCCACCAGCACACTGCTAGGCCACCACAGGTGATGCCACCCTGTTGGCAGAGGTGGGTGCATGCAGGGCAGGACACCCAGCTAAGCATGCAGGGCTCTGTCCCAGTCCAGTGTGCCCCAGTGCCATCCTTCTATTTCTCTACCACTATTCCAGTCCAGTCTTGTGTCACCTTGGGTGCAGCCCCAGTATAGGCTAACACTTTCCTACTACAGCATTGTGGTTGTGTCACCACGCCTTACTGCTATCCCAGTAGAGCACAGTGTAACTTTCCCTACAGCTTTGGCACTGTACCAATATAGCCCAGTATAGCTCTGACTGTCCCAGTGATCCCAGTTTATACCAGTACAAAACAAATGGTGCCGGAGATCCCTCAGTCCTCCACGTTAGGGATCCAAGGGCAGGTGGCACTGTTGGGTCTACCATGGGCTCCACGAGGCCTTAGTCCAGTGCAGCTGTGCAGCTGTACTGGGGTGCCTGGGGTTGTGCTGCCCCAGAGCACGCACAGGGTGCTCTGCACAGCCATGGGTGTCTGTGCCCAGCCCTGGGTGCGTGGCTGGTTATGGGTGCTGCAGCACAAGGGCCTCCATGGGTGGCAGTGGGATTGGGACCACAGGCAATGCTCTTTGTGCCACCATGCCCTGTGCTAGCAGGAATTATCCCCAAGCACTGTGTTGGCAGCCTCCAGCATGGGCAGAGTTTGGCATTGTGGCTCCAGCTGTGGGCACTGTACACTGCTCTGCTCTTCTCCAGTGCCACCCCACAACCCATAGGAGTGTCTTCATCCTGGCACTGGCTTTCACACCCCATATCCCCAAATATAAATCCCCAACCCCAGCAATGCCAAGGCCTGCAAGTTCCCCATGAGATGCAGGGGCACAGCCTTGTGCCTGCTGCTGCTAGGAAGAGACAGGAACCAGGTGGTCAATAGCTCTGGTTTTAATAAATACATCTTGACCCCCATCCACTTGCACCATAAATTATGTGAGAAACCCGGCTGAGACAGGGTGGGTGCAGTAAACAGGAGCCAGAGGGACTTTACACTATGTACAACATGGGCACGATGCCCGCTGGCCAGGGGGCTTGGTGTGGCAGGGCAGCGGGTGCCCCAACCTCCATGAGCCCGGCCACTGCCCACTGGCACGAGTGGCTAGGGCAGTCCTGGCATTGCAGTCGTGCTGAGATGAGGTGCCCAGGCTGGGGGCCTGGCCCTGTGCACCCCACTGTGCTCCTCTGTGCCCCCTGCCCTGCACGGGCAGGGACAATAAGTATGGGGCCTCCCCGTGCCACCCAGCGTCGCTGCGTTCTTGCCCTGCTCCAGGCAGCAGTCACTGCTCAGTGGCTCCTTGACTCCACCTTGGCATCGTGGACCTTCTCACGCGCATCTGAGGGGGCATCCAGGGCTGGTGGGGGGGAAAGCAGGGCTGAGAGATGGGCACAGTAGGTGCCAGGAGGGCACATGGGGTGGTTGTGCCAGCTCTGGCTCAGCACCAAGGAGCCTGGGAGGTGCAGGGGCTGCCACGGAGTGTTTGGGCAGTGGTGCCTATGTGTGAGCAGCTCACTCACCATGGCACTTGGCACAGCAGGGGTTGTCTCTCGTGGCAGGGCTAGTGCAGGCAGATGGGGGACACTCCTGGCGCTGGCAGTGTGTCTCCCCCGACTGTGGAACAGAAAGAGGGGTTGAGCACCGGGCGGGGGGGCAGCAGTTCCTCAGGGTGCAGTGGTGTCCAGGGTGCTGCTCTCCCAGCCATTCCCAAAGCCCTGGGGATTGGCCCAGTGGCGCCTTCCCTTTCCTCGGTGCTGCCCCAGGCTGGCACACTCACCACACACCAGCACAGGATACACTTCATTTCTCCAAAGGGGGGCACAGACGGGTGCCAGCTCTCGTTGTTGAGGTACCAGCGACGCCCGAAGCGGCATGCCCGTGGTGCATCTGCCTGCATGGAGTCAGCCAGCTCCGGGACACTCTTCTCTGGGGCTGCAGGAAAGGGCACTGGGAGGATGCCTGCCCGTGGCATTGCCAGTGGGGGCACAGAGGAGCTGTGCAGGGAGAATGGAGGGCAGGAGAGGGGTGCAGGTACCTGGGCACTGCTTGCAGCAGTCAGAGGGGCTGGCACGCACGGGGTTGGCACAGGTGAGCCGTGGGCACTGCACCTTCTCGCAGTGCACTTCACCTGTGGTGCCTGCAGGGAGGGCATGGGGCTCATAGGAGGCACAGGGCAGTCAGCTCCCTGAGCCCTGGTTTGAGCCTCAGCTACAGTGCCTGGGAACTGAGAGCACCCATAGGTGCTAGACCAGGCTGGGGGACAATTCTGGAACCCACACCCACCTTGCAGGTACAAATGGCACATTTGATGAGGCCAAATGGGGGCACGACAGGGTGCCAGCGAGTGCCAGAGCCTCGCCATGTCTTGTCACCATCGAAGTAGCAGCCTGGGAGAGGACAAAGAAGGAGAGGAAGTCACAGCCCTTGTGACTCAGCTTTTGAAGAGCTGCCCCCTCAGCCCATGCCCACAGGACTCACCCTCGCTGCTGTCCCGTGCACGCTCCAGCTTCAGCTCTTCCTGCTCTTTCTTCTTCTCTACAAGGAAGAGGAAGGCCATGAGGGGGTGCACACAGTGCCAGCAGCAAAGTCTCCAAGAGGGACCCCCACCTTGTTTTCACAGGGAGGCCCTCAGCCCATCCCCCAGGTACCTTCACAGATGGGGCAGCACAGCTCCTCGGGGTGCACCTGGTGGCTACAGTTGAGGGGCTGGCACAAGATGGGGTCACAGATCACTGTGCGTTTCTGGGAACAGCGGGGATGGGGCTCATTACAGAGGGGCATTACTGATGGGTGCTGCCCCTTCAGCACAACCCCTGGCTTTATGGGATTAAATGCCCAGGGGCATTACCTGGCAGCTGCAGATGGAGCACTTCTTGTCATAGTCAGGTGCCCAGCGGGTGCCATGTGCCCGGTGCTGACCCTCAAAGAAGCAGGAGTTGGGGTCCTTCTTCAGCTGCTCCAGGTCCCTGGTCTTGGTGCTCTCAGAGAGCTCAGCCTGCCCCAGGGACTCCCCTGGGGCCAGGTGGGTCCCTCCTGCATGGCACTGGTTGGGAATGTGCACCTGGAGGGGGCAATGAGCAGGAGGTCACTTGCCATGCTGATGCCTGGCTGCCCTCCATGGTCAGGGATGGTGGAGGAACCACCCACGACCACAGAACACTTCAGGCTGTACTGCTGGGACCTCGTAACAGAGTGATCCCGTGCCCTCCTGCCCTGCTCCAGGCAGTGCCACCTGGCTGCAGCAGCGGTGGGGATGGGCAGGGGTGCCCTGCCCTGACGAGGACCTACCTGTCCCCGCATCTCCCCATTGGGGTGTGCTTTGGTGCTGACTTGCAGGAAGGCAGTACCCTGGGCCAGGTGCTGCAGCAGGTCGGCATCCAGGTCCTTCACCACCCCTTGAGCCTGTTGTGGCAAGAAGGGCACCAGGGTGGGGATAAGCTCTGGTCCAGCCCCTGCTGTGTGGTGCCCTGACCATTGCCCACCTCACCTCGGTGCTGTAGAAGCCCTTGAGCAGGCGCTTGTGCTGGTGGGGGCGGGTCCCCATCTCCCCCAGCTCGGCCACCCCGTGGATGTGGGCACTGACAGTGCCGTCGCTCGGACGCCCCAGCCCCGCCACTGAGATCTCGTAGTGCAGGTGGCAGTGCTCATCCAGCGAGAGCCAGGCATGCCCCCCAGCACCACTGTGCACTGGGGGGGACACCAGCTGCCCTGCCAGTGCCACGGGCATCTCTGCACACAGACAGGGACCGTGGGAAGGTGTGGGTGGTGCGTGGGAGGGCTGCCCCACTGCCCCCCATTACCACCCCACGTGTCCCTGGTACCTGTGTAGCGGGCGAGCAGCCCACTGTAGGGCAGGGAGATGATCTGGCCCCGCAGCTCACCCTCTGCCCAGTCTTTGGTGGCCACATTGAGGAAGAGCTCATTTTGTAGAAGCATGTGGGCATCGCGGGCACTAGGGCTCTGCCAGGCACCCCAGGCCTACCAGCAGTGGGAGACCATGCAGGTTGGGACAGGGACTCACCCAAAGTCCCCGTGCCATCCCTCCCAGCATCAACTAGTGCTCACCAGCCCATCCTTGTAGCTGGGTGTCATGTCAAACAGGATGTTCCTCTTGCTTTTCCGCCGGGGTTTGGTCTCCAGCGTGATGCCCACCACCTCGCTGGCAGTGCCCACCACCTGCACCTGTGGGCAGGGTGCCAAGGGGCAGTGCCAGGATAGCAGATACAGCTGGGACCCTCAAGAAGGAAATAGGTGCCCACCACTTACCTGGTACTCCAGAGTGCCATTCTCATGCAGCGCCAGTTTGGCTGAGCCCACAGCCCCAGTCTTGGTCGGCAGCAAAGCGTCCGCTCCACATAGCACACTTTGGATGGCTTCAGCCCGGGGAGAGAGGCACAAGGGTGGGTGAGATTGGCACGGGGGTGAGCACAGCAATCCCCCTGCACCCCAAGGTCCCTGCCCTGTGCTCACTGTCACAGCTGCGGCGGGTGGTGATGGTTCCAGCCAGCTGGCGTGCGTGCTGGCCCTCTGTCTCAGCCACAATGCGGAGCTGCCCCTGCACCAGCCACTGCAGCTCCTGGGCAGACAGATCACTCAGCACCTCTGCAAAGTCAGGGTCCTGGTAGGCGGGGTAAGAGTGCGATGGTTCAGCCCTGGTGCTCTGGGCACTGTGGCTGCTAGGGCACGTGTGGGAAGAGAACGCTTTACCTGCACAGTGATGTTGGCGTGGACCTCCCGTAGTGTCTGGCCCTGGTGCAGGATGCGGACCCTCAGCGGGACCCATGGGGATTCTGGACATGGCAGAGGGGAGTGGACCCACTGGACCAGGGGTCTGCAACCACTGTCAAACCCACACCTCTGTGCCTACCACCTCCAAACCCCTGGCACTTTCTTGCCTGTTACCTGCCCCTGTGTGCCTGGACCCTCACCATTCCCTCCAGCACGCTTTAAATCCTTGCAAACCCACATTGCAAACAATGATCGTCACCCCCCCATATGCTCTGCAACCCCCCTGCCCCCCCCATAGGTGCACACCATCCCCTTCCCACCATGTGCACCCCAAACCACTCAATATCCAGTATATGCACACCTCACCCTCCACCCCACCCCACACACAGCCCCTATACCCACCCTGAGCCACACACCCAGTCCAGCCACCCGTCCTGACCCTGCAGATGCTGACCCATGCATCCTGAGCTGCAGACATGCCATGCACTCCTTCAGGTCTGCGCAACCCTCTTTGGGCAGTGCCTCCCTCCCCTCCTCTGCCTGCTCTCACCCCTTGCTCCAGGCTCCAGCAGTCCCCGGGCCATGAGGATGAAGTGCAGTTTGTTCTCGGTGTCGCTCAGTGTCAGCATGGCCATGCCCCCAGCACCCAAGTGCAGGGGGTCCAACGAGGTCAGGATAGCACCGAATGTCTCTGTGCAGGGACAGGGGCATGAGGGACATTCTGGTGGGCACCTCTGGTGGGTGTTCATGCGGGAGCTGGACTCACCTGCGAAGAGCACCCGGTGCTTGAGGATGTGCCCGTGGACCTCTCCGGCAGGCTGTGCCCGGGTGATGAGGGACACACGGAGTTGTTCCCCCCGCAGCAGCTGGATGTTGGCTTTGGACACCGTCCTCCACATTCCACAGAGCTGTGGGTGATGGATGGAAGTGGTGCCACCGCACACCTGGCAAGGGTCGGAAGGGGCACCGTGGCCCCTGCCCTCCCAGCCCTTCTCACCATGCCATCCTCGGAGCAGCAGTCTTCTGCACGGGGTGTTCAAACAGCACGTTACCCTCGGGGTCGCTGAAACGCACTCGGCTCGGCCGCCCCAGCCTGCGAGCATCCGGGGGGTGAGCAAGGGCCACGTACCTGCCCTTCCCCTTCCCCGGCACCACCCGCACTCAGCATCAGGCACAGGGGTGTGTCGGGGAGGTCACGCGGGGGTAACCGGGGGTTTGGGGTGGGCAGGAGAAGGTTGATATTCTCCTGGGGTGCAAAGTGCTAGGCCCTGCCCGTGCATTCCAGGACTAGCCCAACACTGCTGTCCTGCCAAATGCCAGCTTGGCATGGATTCTCTGGGCTCCCCTATCCTGGAGCAGTGTCTAACTGGTACAAAGCAGGATGAGGGTCTCTGCCGGGAAAGGCACCATGGCAGGACCCGCTGGGAGCTGAGTGTTCAGGCTGTAAATAAAGAGCATTTTCGGCTCCGCTTGGCTCCCCCTGTCAGAGCTGGAAATTAGTCACCACTTTACTATGCAAAGGGGCCTGGAAGCAAGGAAGAGCAGAAGAAACTGGAGCAGGAAGGAGGGAGGGAGAGGAGAGGCTCTGCTGCTGGCAGGCATCCAGGGAGGGCATGGCAAGGATGGGGAACCCTGGCAGCAGTGCCAAAGCACTGCCCACCGCAGAGCCTGCAGGGTGGTACAGCAGTTCTGCCAGCTGCACCCACGGGAGCCCTGGAACCGTTCCCATTTGTTTCCAGTCCAGATCTGGAGGAAAATGGGTGAGGCTGGGCTGACACTGTGGGTGTGCCAAAATCTGGCCACTGACCTAGGCTGGAGCCCAGCACATTCCCCCCTTCTCCATGTCTCTCTGTCAGTGCAAGGCTATGGCACCATGGGGGTACATCAGAAAGGAAACTGAGGCACAAGCATTGTTGCTTCCCCTCCCCCCCCCCCCCCCCGCCCCTTTTCCAGAGAGCTGTCTGCTGTGCCAAGCTGGACAGGGGATGGGGCAGGACTCACCGCTCGTAGCTGATGGAGAAGAGCAGGGAGGAACGCAGTAGGGTGAAGCGAGCCTTGGCCACAGCGTTGGATGTGGGGTGCCACGGCTCTGGGCCACTCGTCAGCAAGGCCACAAACTCTGGGGAGGAGGTGCTGCTGTTGAGGGGGAGCATGGGGGGTGCCCCACACTGCTGCTGTTTGGGAGGGCTGCTCACCTGTGCGGGCATCGTCGCGCGCCAGGCCCTCAGAGCTGAGGTAGGAGCGGTCGTTGTAGGGCTTGTCCAAGTCATCCTCCTTGTCCTGGAAGTACTCAAAGGTGTCAAAGCGGAGTGCAGGGCTCTTCTCTGGGGGGCCTGGCAAGTTTGGCATGGGGTCAACACAGGAGACCATCACACCAAGCTGCTTGTACCCAAGAGCTTGGGGTGGGGGCAATAATAAATCGCCCCTTTTGAGATATACCAGGATATGCCCTGTGAATCACTATGGGGCTCTTAGCTGGGGCATGCTGTGCACAGGCAGGGCATTTAGCCCTGTGCGCCTTCCCTGCACTCCTTTCAGGCTGTTCCCATCAGGGCTTTCCTCTGCCCCTCATATCGTGGGCACTGGTGGCTTTCATAACAAATTGACTATTCCTTTTCAGGGGGGTGTGCAGTGCCCCCTTTCCCAGGTAAACGGGGGATCCTGGGGGACTGGTGGGGGCTCCCTGCAGAGAAGCACCCACTCTCCTCACCTTTGGGGCAGGTGTGGCAGCAGTGTCCAGGCAGCAGTGTGGCCCGGGGACAGGCAGGCACAGGGCAGTCTTGCTTCATGTTCTTGCAGTTCACTTTCCCCACAGGCTTCCCCCGGTGGTTCCTCTGCTGCGGGGTGCCAAGAAGACCCCAGGAGAGCCGTGCCAAGGTATGCCAGGCCATTTCTAGGTGTGCTAAGTCATGCCCTCCCAGCATAGCCTGTCTTCCCCCATCTTCTTCCCTCTGGAGCCATGGACACCTTGCACAGTCCCCAGATGCCTGTACGGCAGCCAAAGCCGGGCCCCCTCCCCACAGCCCCCAGCCTCCTGACCAGCTGTGCGTGGCCTCACCAACCCCGGCCTCGGGGAGCTGCTCAGAGGAAGGGAGGGAGGGGGCCGGAGGCCATGCCCGAGGAGGGGGAGGAAGAATGAAGCCGGATCCTTTAAACCCCCCTTCTCCTCCCCCCTGCCGCGGGGGAGGACATCCAGGTGTCCGGCTGGCTGAAGGAATCCCGCTTCTCTCTTCCATGGGAAGAGGGGGAGTGTATTGAACAGAGGGGTCGAAATCCCTCCTTGCCAGACCCCTCCCCAGCAGACCCGGGCCCTGGGGGGTCTCCCAGGGAAAGGGGTGTGTGGGGGCACTCACCGGCTCGCAGTGACAGATAACGCAGCGCATCACCCCGAAGGGCTCCCCCAGGTCCGGGTGCCACGTCTCCTCCAGAGCATAGAAATGCCCCCCGAAAGCGCAGCCTACGGAGACCCCCCCACCACCCACCGCCATCCCCGGTCACCTCCGGGCCGCGGGCACCCCCCTGCCGCAGCCCCCGACCGGCCGGCACCGCCCCGCCGCCCGCTGCGCTCCCGGTGCCGGTCCCAGTGCCGGTCCCGGCCAGCCGGGGGGCCCGGGGCGGAACGCGGGGTGCCAGAGAAGGGGGGGTGCAGGCAGGCAGTGCACGGACAGGGGTGCGGGTGGCAGGGAGGGGGTGCCCGATGCGGGATGCGCGACGGGGGACGCGGCAGCGGATTGTAGAGGACCGGGGGTGCGCGGAGCGGGGGAAGGAAGGGTGTAGGGCAGGGGGCTCCTACCTGCCGCCCCGCCGGGGGGCAGCGGGTCCGTGTCGGGCCGGATGGGCAGGGCGAGCTTGGGGCGGGCGGCGCGGCCGGGCAGGGGCCGGAGCGGGAGCAGGGCGAGCAGCAACAGCGCAGCGGCGCGCATGGTGCCGGCCGGCCGGGGCGGGCGGACCGGGACCGGAGGCGGCGGCGGGGAGGGGGGGCCGGGCGCTGCCGGGCGCTGCCGCCGCCTCTGCCCGGCTGCCGACTCCGGCTCCGCTTTATAGGCGGCGGCATGGGCAAGCGGGAGCTGCGAGCCCTGTGCAAACAAAGGCCCCGCTAATGAGGCGCAGGCAGCGGCCGGCCGGGGGGGGATGCGCCCCCCGCCGCGCTCCGACCCCCCCACATACCCCCGGGCCCCGGCCCCGCCGCCCCCGCCTGGCACGGGACGTCCTGTCCTGTCCCGTCCCGTCCTGCAGTACCCGGGGCCGGCGGCTGCCCCGCCAGGCAGGGGGTACCCCGCGCTCGGGATGTCCTGGGGATTCCCCCCATTCACTGCTCCCCCTCTCCCGAGTATGCAGTACCCCCGAGAGCAGAGCATCCCTACTCACATGCCAGCCCCAGGGCATGGGGAACCTGAGGCATTGAGGTTGTGACTAGATGATGTTTACGGTCCTTTGCAACCCGGCCCAGTCTATGGTATGATTCTATGATATAACCCTCTCTCAGAGTATCGGCACTGTCAGGTTTTGGGCGTCCTGTGGACATCCCCTCCCAATTCACACAGCACCCTCTGGGATATAAGGCACTGTGGAGACATCACCACCACCATCCACATCCCTTCCACAGGGCTTGAGGTGTTCGTGGGCCCTGGACATCCCAGGTGTGCCCCCACTCACATTCCCCTCTTCAAGGGCATGACCACGGGAGCCTTCCCATCCAGATAAGCTCCCTCGGGAATACGGCATTTGCAGGGCACACCTATTCAAATGCCGGTCTCCTCAATCTGTGTACTCTTCCCAGCATGGGGCATCTCCTGGCCATAGGGCATCCTGGTGTTCCCACATCCACACAGTCCATCTTCAGTCATGAGCTCTTCCAGGGCTCATTTCCCCCCACTCCTCAGGCACGAGACATCCTGGGGACTACTCCATCCACTCAGTCCTCTCCCAGGCCCCTTGGCACACCTGGACACAGGGCACTGCAAGGCACTGTCCAACCACTGTTCCCCTGCAGCCAGCCCTTCCTCCATCCATTCAGCACCCCTAAGCATGGGCTCCCAAAACAGCCAGCCCCCTCCCCCAATCCACACTGCTCTCTGCAAAGGCACAGCCAACCCTCTCCAGCTCATGCCTTTCACATTCCTAAATTTCTCCAGCTGCTGACCGCCCTGGGCAGAGCAAGGCTCCAGAGTGGGACCCTGAGCTCCTGCCCACCAGTGACAGGGGCTGCAGGGAAAAAGGAGCCCGGGTTCCTGGGTTCCCTTGCCCAGGGAGACAAGGGGCATCGGAGGGTGGATGCTCTAAGAGCAGCACCCAGCAGCAGTCCCATTCTTCATCCACACCTGGGGTGGTAAGGGTGGCAGAGGCTGGCAGTGGGTAGGCACCATGTAAAACTTGGGGAAAAACATCATCCATCTGGGGAAACTGAGGCATGAATTTAGGGGGAGCTTATGAGGAGTGGGGACACTTTGCGTCACCCATTTCCCTGTTGCCACCCCCACCGACGGTGGCAGGGAGAGGCTGAGGGTGGTGGGTTCGTGGCAGGCGGGCGCCCGGCAGGGGATAGGCGGGTGGGGAGAGGAGGAGGGGGAAGCGCGGGGCTGCCAAAATCAACTCCGGGCGGTGCAAACACCCGGCCAGCTGCGCGGTGTAGCTAGGGAAACACGGCACAGCTGGAGCACAACAGGCCCCTGCCTCCCCAGAAAGCTCCTCCTGGGCCTCCCCGCAGCCCAGGGAGCAGCTGGGGGTGGGGGGCTGCAGCCTACCGCCCCGTGCCCCAGTGCCAGCACGGGGTTGCCCACCTCCAGCTTACCCATGGCTACCCCATCCCATTCCATGCCCTGGTTTGGCATATGTCTCCACGCAGAGCGACACCTCTCCCGGAGAGGGCAGCGGGACAGGGGGGCTTGGCCTTGCCGGGGACCTGGCCAGTGGTAGGAGATGGCAGGGGGCAGCAAGGAGTACCGGGCTTACCCCGGCAGGACAGCCCGCTGGCATCAGTGGGGCTGGGACACTGCCAGGAGCTCGGGCATCCCCCGGCATGGCTGTCCCTGAGATCCTGCTGCTTGTAAGCACGTCCTGCGAGCAGCGCCCATGCCTGGCAGCATTGCACGCCTTGGCCCTGTGCCCTCCCCGTGGTCCCCAGCGGTGTCACTGACCTGTCCCCTCTCCTCTCTCCCGACGTCCTCGCTGGCCGGGGATCCAGCGACGCGGAGGACAGGGAAGGGCTGGGGTCTGCGTGGCTCTGCCAGCGTCGCTGCTCGGTGCCCGCTGCAGCGCAGCAGCGGCTCTGGGGACGGCGGGACGTGAGCGGGGCTGAGCAGGGAGGAGGCGGGCGATGGCTCCCAGCTGATCCGCCGATGCCAGGAATCCAGTGCTGGCTCTGTGCACCCAGAGCTCGTCACAGTCTCCTGGCTCGTCTGCGGGACACGGGGAAGAGATGAGGGAAGCTCCCTCCCCTTTCCCGTGGAAAGGAGAGAGACGGGGAACCCGCCTGGCTGCAGCCCCTCGGCACGGGGGAGTCCGAGGCAGGGGGTGGCAGCGTGAGGGAGAGAAGGGCTGCAAGGATACTGCCAGGCTGGGAGAAGGGTGCTGTGCTGGCACGGGGCATATCAGCTCAGGAGGGTGCTGGGCACCCTTGCCCAGGGAGGGCAGCATGGCCACTGCAGAGGGGGCACGTGGGCAGGGAGGAAATGGGTGCCGCAGACGCAGCGTGCCTGAGCTTCCCTCGTCCACAGCCTGGGCTGCCCCTGGAAATTCCAAGGGGTGCCCTCATCGATAGGCAGAGGTGGCGTGACAGAGCCTTGGGGGTCCCTGTGCTCTTGGAGAGGGAGGGAATGGTGCCAGCCAAGGGAGCGCTGTGAAGGGGTCCCGATCCCACCAGCTGTTTCCCAACACCCGCACATATGTGTGAGGAGCAGCGTCCTTCACAAAGGCACCTCTGAGGCTCCAGAGCTGGGCCTAGTGACAGGCACCTCCCCAACGGGGCTGCCAGCTGTGGGCAGCTGGAGCTGCACGGCCATGGAGATGGCTGGCCATGGGCAGCCTCAGGACTGGCACCTTCACCCCTCCATCACCTCTTCCCAGGGCGGGCACTGGCTTGTCCCCAGTGGGGGGATGATGGTCCCATGGAGTGTGTCCTGTCCCAGCAAAGTACAGGTGGGGTGCCCTACAGAACAGCGTGTAGTTCTGCAGAGGCTTTGTGGGCATGTGCCCCGCCCAGTGGTGCAGGTCCCATGAAGTATTCCAGAGGATGGTGGTGCCAGGGCTGTGCCATGCCTGGCGTGGGGGTGTCTCAGCAGGCCCTCACCCGAGCTCTGCCCCACGCAGCTCCCATTGTCTGCCCTCATTAGCTGCTGCCTGCTCGCGGCTTTGAACATGAGCCCGGCTCAGGGCGACAGGAAGGAGCCTCTGTTCCCCAGGGATGGGGTCGTGGTGAAACTGCATGCCCTGGGCCCCCCTTCTCACAGCCTCCCACTGCCTTCTGGGCACCCCAACACTCCCTCCAGGCATAAGCCTGAAGACGGGAAGGCATGTGGGGCACCCCCTCTCTCCAAAAAGAGCCCCTCTCGACTGCCCCGCCCCGTTGTGGGATGCAGAGAGCCGTCAGCCTCCCCAAAGCTTTGTGCCGAGAATGGCTTGTGCCGTGTCTAATCCCCCCGGCCTCACACACACGCGGCGGGGCGGGGGGGCTGTCGTAATGGGTGGAAATATCTCATAATTCACGTTGGACACAGGGATTACAGCCGTTCCGGCAATATTTGCACAACTGGTAGGCGACTTGCAGGGCTGGGCCATCCCATATGAAGGCCAGGGGGGTCTGGGGATGGAGGGAATTTTGGGGATGTTAGGTACAGAAGGGGGATGCAGTTTGGGGGGGCAATGGAGCAGGGGAAGATGGCTATTTTCTGTCTGTGAACACATGGAATTTATTATGGAGGGTGCATTTCTGGCACGGTGGGATGGCTGGGGCTCTCGCCTCCATCTCATCCTACTGTGGCGGCCACGACTAGGGAAGCAGGATGGTAACCCCAGACCAGTCTCCTCTGCCATGCTGAACAGATCCTGGCAGCCTCCCTGACCAAGATACCTGTTCCCAGTGCCTAGTCTACCCCACAGAGCTCCCTGCTCATAGGAGCACCCAAAGGTGCTGTTGTTCCCCTGACCCCAAGTGTCCCCACCTCAAAGGCTTTGCAGGGTTACCCAGCAGGAAGAAGGTGGGGGGCATGTGCAGCATGTGGGGGCCTTGTTTGGCATGGGGATTAGCAAGCTCCCAGAAGCGATGGTGGTCTCCCCCCTCCCCACCGGACATGCAGGCAAATATTTGTGCCCAGACTTCGCAGGACAGCGAGAAGGAATTTCATTCTTGCGCCCACCTGCGGCTCGGCTGCCTGGCATTAACCCCTTCTCCTCTCCATGGGATGGAGGTGGAGGGATGAGGTGCCCTCCTAGCACACTCCGTGCGGCCCATTGGAGTGGGAAGCTTGGCTGAGAAGCGGGATGGTAGAGGAGGCACAGTGGAATCGCTCAGGTGCCAGCAGAGCCCCTGGCATTAGGTGCCCTTGCCCAAGGCAAGGAGGGTTTGCCCATGGACATCCTCTGGGCAGCACCAAGGGCTTTGTGCTGGGGTGCTAGTCAGCATGTGGCTTGCTGAAAATTGGGAAAGGTAAACCCTGACATCCTTCAACCCCAAGCTGCTGCACCCCGATCAATGCTCCCCTTGCAAGTCCGTTTACTCGGCAGCGTGGGTGTTCTCCTGGGACGGCTGTCTGGGAGCAGCGAAAGGACCAGGTTTCTCGGGGAGTAGGATTTGCCCACGGATGTTTATTGGCAATTTGCATATGTAGAGAAAAGCCCGGAGGGTCCAGGAGGGACCCTGCTCCCGGGGACTGCCCGTGCTGGGGAGGGAGCCCGGGTAGAGGGTCCCCCGCTGCCTGGCACCCGTAGAGCCCCGCTGTGCTCCTTTCCCTGGCCCCGGAGCCAGCTGTGCCCTGAGCAAACGGGGCTGTTTGCTCACGCCGGGATTAGCCGCTCTCTTTGTTCCTTTGACTTTCTCTTTCCTTTATGCCAGACCCTTTTACGGGGGCTTCAAAGGGGGCTGGGACCCCCCTCCCTGCCCCTGGAAGGCCAGGTTTGCTTCCCATGTCACTGACATCCTGGGGGTGCCCACCGAGCACATCTGGGTGGCCTGTGAGGACAGCAGCTGTCCCACCGAACCGCAGTCTCCCCCCGCCACCCTAGCGTCTTCCTCCTCTCCACCCCCCCCCCCCCCCTTCCCTGACTCCTGGCACCTCCTGCTGTCTTCAGCACCTTGGCAAAGTGGGTGCGAACGGCTGTCCTTGCCGCGGGATTCCCAGCACTTCGCACCCTGTAAGGAGAGGTGGGAATCTTGGCACCGGGATCCGGCCAGCTGTGCAGCCCCGCGGCCCCAGCCTGGCTTCCTGTCCCCTGCCAGAGCCCGGGCTGCCTGGCCGGGCCGGAGCCCCCGTGTCCCTCTGGGGTCCCTGTGTTTCACTTACTGCCCCCACACTCTCTTCAGCACGCAACGTCCGTGGGGTCGGGCTGGGGCCAAAAGCAGGGACTCTCCCCCCACGTCCTCCTCTGTCCCCCTGGCATGGTCAGCAAATGCTGGCATTGCCCTTTCCAGCAGAAGAATACCAGGCTGCCCACGGGCACAGGCTCATACTGCCTGCCAGCTTCTGGCATTGTTGAAAATGAATATTTTGGAGTAAAGAGACTATTGTGGGCACCTTAGGCTGCCCATGGGGGTCCATTAGACCTCCAGTTTCCAGTTGAGCTCCGGTTTCCCCTGATGAGTTTGTTTGTTTAATCAAGAAGGAATGCAGAGCACCGCAGCTCTGCCGCCTGGCATCGCAAATGACTTTGCACCCAGGGAGGAACAGGGAACGGACATGGTGGGAGATGGCAGGGACTGCCATGGGGACGGCGGAGGGCCCGAGGCCAGCTCTGGCAGAAGGGCTGAAGGTGCTGACGGGCGTGATTGCAGCTTGTCACGTCCGCAGAAGGGCCACGGCCGTGCGGGGGAAACCTGGAGGTGTTTGACCTCGGTGCTCACGGGTCCCGCTGCTGCCAGCTGTGCCCAGGCGAGCCGGGGCTGCCAGTCTCGTCCCTGGAGTCGTGGCACCCGCTGGACCCCCCTGCAAGGTGGGCTGTTGTGGCTGAGCAGGGAATGGGGCAGGTGAGACGGGGCTGGGGTGTTTACTTTAACTGCTGTCACCCGGCCAGGCGCTGCCGGGAATGGCTGTCCACAGGGACAGGGGTGGGAACGTGCGAGAGTGTGCGAGAGCCGGGGTGTGAGAAGGAAACGCAGGCGTTGCAGAAGACCGGGAGCAAGAGGATGTGTGCTGGGAGGGGGTGTCTCCCAAAGGGAAGCCGTGGGGGGCTGCCGGGGTGGAGGGTTATCTGAGCGTGCCAGGGAAGGGCACGTGTGTACACGTAGGTTTGAGGGTGCACGTGGTGGGTGTGTAGCTGTGTGCAGTATGGGGGGACCCACATGTACACATGGGCACGGGGACGTGCACCCCCCACCAGCATGCCCAGCGAGAGCCTGCTTTGCCAGGGAATACCACAGCCATGCCAGGGCATGGTGCTGAGCAGGGCCCTGGAGATTCTCCTAACCATCGAGGGGGCATCCTCACCCAGCCCACTCCCATCCAATACCCCTGGTGAAACAGCGCTGGGGCTATGCACCAGCCATGACCCCTGTGATCCATTGCCCTCCTCAGCTCTGAGGCATCACATGAACCACAGCCACCCCGGGGATCTCCAGCTCCCTGAGTCACCTCTGGTGCATGCCGGGCTTAGAGCCTCTGTGTGAGGGTCAGAAGGGATGGGGTCTAACTGGGTAAAGGTCACCACCGATGAAGTCCACCTCTGGGAGAGGGTCACCAGGATTATGGTCCATCTCTGGGAGAGGGTTTTTGGCGGATTTCATACCTGGCTGCAACAGCCAGGAGCAGGACCCCACTAAGGCTAATGTTCCCGGGGCTGTCCAGTGCAGGGTCACTGACGCCATCCCTCTGCAGGTACCAGAGCCACCCTCTGCCCCTCGAGAGGCACAGCTGAGACACTGACCACCGAGGTGCTGGCTGCCGAGCGCTCAGGCCTGGGGGCAGGTGAGCAGCCACGGAGGGCGCCCAGGGACGCCCTTCCCGTGCCCCGAGCCAAGGGAGGAAGCGGCCGGAGGCAGGAAGCCTTCCCCCGGGCCCGGGGCCCCTGCTGCGATTTTGCTGGAAGGTCAGCGGCGACACAACAGGAAATCGTGCAGCCTCGGCGGGGCGGCCAGGCAGGAGTCGCGGAGCCGCGCCGTGCTGTCCCGGGGCCGCCGCCGGCCTCTGGCCCTCCGTCCCGGCTGGGCGGCCCGCGGGGAGCCCGCGCCACCACTGCCCTCCATGGAAGGGGGACGGGAACCGGGGAGCAGCCGCGGGCCCCAGGGTGGAAGATGCAGGGCCGAAGCCCCCAGCCGAGCATGGAGCTGAACAGTGAGTGTGTGGCTAGAAGGGGGGACTGGGTGTGCAGGAAGGGACAGTGAATACTGTGGCCCCACAGTCAGAGTGTCCCCTGCACGATGAATCCCACAGATGGGCATCAAACCCCAAGGGTGGCTCTGGGCTGGTTGGACCTGGCCACTGCCAGCATATGAGGGTAACCAAGCATCTCTCTATGCCCATCCTAGGTAAACGGGCTGCACTGAGGACTTTTGGGGACAGGCGTAGTGCCAGGGCAGGCAGTGAGGCAGGCAGGAGGATGCAAGGAGGGCATTGGAGAGGCTGGCAGGATGGGCAGCTGCTGGGCACAGCGGTGTGCAGCGGCACTGGGGAAGGCAGCGCTGGCAGGGCAGCACTCAGCCAGGGCAGCGGCCAGGAGCAGATGTTCCCTGTGGGACACTGTGGGCCGGGATTCCCCGAAGTGCACATGACGCCTGAAACTGCTCTTGGCAGGGATCCGGAGGGCTGGCCCTGGTCTGCACAGGGAGTACAGCTCTGCTTCCTTGCCTGAAGGGTGGCTGAAAAACCTGGCAGATGTGGTTGTGCAGCCCCTTGGCACACACCACTGGCACGGAAACCCCGGCTCTCCCCTGTGAGCGCTGGGCACCCCTCGCTGGCTGACCTGAGAGCAGCACCAGGCCCTCCTCAACCCCTCACACCTCCCCCTGTGCCCCCACCACGGGGCCATCAAAGGGCTGGGGAGAAGACTTGCCACTGCAAGCCTGCTCTGGGCTGGCACTGCCCAGGGAGGCTGGCACAGTGCACAAGGCAACCCCATCTCCTCCAGGACTGCTCCTCCTCACATCCTTCCTCCTGCACGTGAAAGAGGACCGTGCCAGCCCAACACGGCTGGTCTGTGACAACAGGCTTATCCAGAAGTACATCGTGGAGGCCAAGGACATGGAAAAGAGAACAGTGAGGATAGTCCCCCACAAACCCCAAGACCAGGGATGTACACAGTTCCTGGCACCTCACCTTGACATCTCTTCTCTCTAGGGCGAGTGCCAGGCCCTGCCTGCACTCAGCTGCCCTGCAGTGCTGCCCTTGGTGGACTTCACTTTCCAGCAGTGGAAATCCAAATCGGTGAGAGGGGCTGGGAGGAGGGTGCTGGCGGCTGCTAACAGGACTGGAGAAGGAACTTTGGGTTGGCACAAGCATCAGAAATGCTGAACAAGGTGCTTGTAGGCCTATCTGGTGGCACAGGGAGGGTAGCGGACCCCATCGAGACCTAAGGTGAGCAGAGGAAGCAACGAGGCCCTGGGGGTCCCTGTCTGCTCCCCCAGAACGAGACCAAGCGGCGGGAGATCCTGTGTGACCTGGCCCTGCTGGTGGGTGCTGCAGCAGGGGCCCAGAGCCAGGTGAGCGATGAGTGCGGGGCCAGGCAGCTGAGCCAGCTTTACCGACATGCCAACTCCTTCTTCCTGCTCCTGCAGACCTTCAGCTGGGAGGTGAGACCTCCCCACATAAGCCAGATGCCCCCGGCACAGGTACCAGCTGGGCTGGGTTGGGTGCAATGGCATTTGTCACCCCTCTGTCCCACTCTCGCCCCTCAGGCAGGACACTGGGAGCCGAGCTGCTCCCCACATTCCGTGGAGCAGACCCACATCACCAGCATTTTCCTCACCTACCGGCAGCTGGTACAGGGCAAGTTGCGCTTCTTCTTCTACGACCTGGCCAAGGTCTTGTGCAAGCAAGGACAGGGGGACAGCAGAGACCCTCCATGCGGGGCCCGGTGAGGCTGCACACAGGACTCAACCACAAAGTGATGCTAGAGAAATCCTGCAGGACACTAAGCTGTGCTGTGGGTGCCCAGGAAGATGCCCACAGGGAAAAGTTTGGCACCTGTTCCTCAAGTCTTCATCAACTGTGCAGCGCATGGAGGCGAACAGGGACACTCGTACCAGCAGGCACCGGCCCTGCTCCCATCTGGGCAGGCACCTCTACTGTGAATGCTTTTCGATTAAAGAGCTATTTTTCTAAAGAGCTGTGTGTGTCCTTGTGCCCAGGCCCAGGGCAGAAGTCAGCTCCTCTGGGACATGCTCCCAGTTCTGCCCAGTGCCCACTCCCACCCTTGGCGGCTGCCAGTGCTGCAGGTATCCCCAGCACAGCCCCGCACAGGGCCTGGGCTGCCACTCCTCCTCTCTGTACCCACCCGCTGCAGGTTTGGACTCCCCATCCTTTGGGAAGTGGCAGGGTCCCCCCTTTGCCCCTGTGCAGGTGTATCCACTCCCTGCCAGCCTCGACTCTCAGTAAGCAGAGCCAGGTGTACAAAACATCCCAGTTTAATCAAAACTAAGGCAGCCTGCCTCAGGATGGTTCCTGAGGCAATGGTCCCCAGTCCCCAGAGGCAGGCAGGCAGCTGTCCCAGTCTGGTTGCTCCTGGTCAGAGCCAGGGCTGTTGAGCACAGACGAAGGTGAGGAGATGCCATCAGGCAGGACTGGAGCACTCAGCATGGTGTCCACTCAGATGTCAGGCACCTCTCCCCTTGCAAACAGAGATGTGGATCCCAGCAAGAGTCAGAAGACACTGGAGTGAGGAGAGGGACTGCTCCCACCTCCCCAGCTCCAAAGAGGCTGGGCAGCATGGATGCTGGAATGGAATGTGGGCTCTCAGGGCTCCAGCTGGATGTCTGTGGGCAGCCCATGGAGGGGTGCTAGAAGGCCAGCTTCTTCATCAGCAGGTAAACACGAGAGTCCACCTCAAACCCGTGCAGGTTGTTCGCATCTCCCTGCAGCCGCATGAGCAGCCCCCCGTAGGACACATAGGCAGAGCTGAGGAGGGAAGAGAGGAGTAGTGAGAGCAGGGAACGCATGGCAGACCCGAGCTGAGATTCCAGTGCTGTCCAGCCCACCCCAGGCACTGTGTCCCCACTCTGGACAGGCACTCACAGGCGTGTGGCTGCCTCCGTGGAGGTCTCGTCCCCCTCGATCCGGTACACCTTGCCGTACATCACATACTCAAACTGGTCTGCCCTGCAACAGCACAGCCTGAGGTCAGCAAGGAACCAAACCTGGCCGCTCCCCCAGCTCAGTGTCCTCTGCGAGAAGGTACCTCACAGTTACTGAGTCAATTAGACTGGAAAAGACCTCTCAGATCATCAAGTCCAGCCTGTGACTCAACACCATCTTGTCAACTACACCACGGCACGAGTGCCACATCCAGTCTTCTTTAAGCAATTCTAGGGATAGTGCCTCCACCATCCTCCTGGGAAGCCCATTCCAATGTTTAATCACCCCCTCCATGAAGAAATTCCCCTTAGTCTCCAACCTGAAACGTTCAACCTCAGCACCTCACTTCTTCCCTCGTCCCCACCCACGTGGATCCCAGCTGGGCGCTGTACCTGGACGGTCGGTCATCCGTGGGGTTGTACTCGCCATCATCCAGAGTGCCATCCTCGTACAAGGTGCTGGCGATGACCAGGCGGAATTTGTCTCCTGCAAGGAAGCCAGAGGAGCAGTGAGAAGGTTAGAGCACAACCACAGCAGCAGACACAGCCAGAACTCAGGGTGGTGGCAAAGGGTCACCCTGCCAGGGGGTGCTAAACAAGCTCTGTCCCTGCTGCCAGCCCTCCAACAGGATTGTGGAGAAGGTGTGAAAGGTCAGACTGGATCCTGTGTCCCCTTGCTACCCACATCATGATGGAAATCAGAGCCACAAAGACACCACTGCTGTTGTCTTCAGGAGATGCAAGATATTCACTTATATGCCCCCAGAGGGCTTGGCTAGGCCTTGGGCAGGTACACGAGCCTCCTGCAGCATTAGCTTCAGCCTTTCTGTGTTTCATTGAGGGTTATATTCTCTTTTCCACACATCTGGTGTATTTAGCTGCAGAAGGTAATTTCAGGAGGTCTCCCTTAAAATCTGGTTGCCACCAGCTGAAGCAGCTTCCCCAGACACTGTCTGTGGGTAAAGGGACAGAGGTGAACCCAAATACACACGGGGGAACCAGAAACCCAGCTCAGCCTCAGTACACTGAGAGTGCCCTGAACCTCCTGGCACCTGGGGACAACATGGAGGCACAAGGAAACCTGAGGCAGCTTATTCCTTGATCACAGTAATTCCTGGCTCCATCCTCTCTAACCTCGCCCACCCAAGCTGACCCGGTGCTAGCAGCCCGGTGGTGTACCGAGGTCCACGGGGTAGATCTGGATGTTCACGTCCAGGATGAGATCCATCTTGAAGGACTCGCTCTCGCAGTGCAGGCGCGACACTGGGGAAAGCAGCAGAGTCAGGGACCAGGACAGAGAAGATGCCCGGCGGCTGGGTGTGAACAGGGTCGTCTTCCCACTCCAGGCTGGCACCGGAGCCGTTTTCGGATGGGTTTGGGATAGATGCCAGAGCCTGACGGCCGACGGAGCGGTGCACAGGCTGGGAGAGGAACACGGTAGGGAGGGGAACGCAAGGTGTGGGGGCACTGCAGTCGGGGTGGGGAAGCCCCGGGCAGGCGGGGCGCTCGGGCGGCCGGCAACACGCGGAGGAGCCAGCGCCGGCGGGAGGGACGGACGGGGGGCCGGGAGAAGCGGGCCGGGGCCCAACTCACCGCGGTCGAACTTCTTGCCTTCTGGGTCGATGTCCTTCACGTCGAAGATGTCCTCGAAGAGGATCCCGGCCATGGCAGCGGCTCCACTCCCACCCGGCGCACGCTGATGACGCAATCGCACCGCCACGGCGGGGCGGAAGCGGCTTCACGGTGGGCGGGGCCACTTCCCGCCAGGGCCGCCGGGGCCGGCAGGGGGCGCTGCGAGGCCGCGGATGGAGCCGCGCGCAGCGACCCCGCCCCCGGCACGGAGCGGGCACGGCAGCGCCCCCGCGCGGCGGGCACGGGGAGTCCCGGGGGGTCGGGGGTGTCCCGGGAGGAGCCCGGAGTGTCCCGAGGGCGGGTTCGGGATGTTCCCGGGCATCCGGGGTGTCCGGAGGGGTCCGGGGTGTGTCGAGAGGGGTCCTAGATGTTCTGGGGGCGGGTTCGGGATGTCCCCAGGGATCCGGGATGTTCCGGGGGGGATCCGGCATGTCCCGCGGGGTTCTTGCAGCCCGCGTCCCCACCTCGCCGCGTGGGACAGAGGGGCTTCCCCCGCTCCCCCCGACCGCAGCTGGACATCGGTGTGATGAGCTGCGCGGACTCAGCCTGCCATGGTCCTCGGAGCTGCAGCCCCCACCGGCTTCTTCCTCCTCGCCCGCCAGCCACGGCGGGGAGGGACGTGTGACACCGTCCCCCGTGTCCTGCCGATGAACCGTGAGGGGAGCGGGGGGGTCTGGCACGGCCGGGGGCTGCTCACACGTTGGGCTCCACGGGGTGCCCCGCGCTTGGCATCTGGTGGGGAGCTGCCACTGAGGGTTCAAGAGTTCAGCCCTGTCCTGCCCGTTCCCCAAATGCCACACCAGCCCGCTTGAACAAATTCCTCCCTGCCTCGGGAGAAGCCTGGCACTGGGGACCCTGCGCCTCCTTTGGGCAGCGTGTGCCCGTCCAGAGGTGGCACAGAGAAGGCTGGTGGAGCCGGCAGGTGTCCCGGTGTGACAGGGACTGGGGTACGGCGGGTGGCACGGCGCAGCCACGATCTCTCTAGGGACCACGGGGTTGTGAGCGGGGGCATCTATGGGATACGGCTCCCCGTGCGTGTCCCCCATGCCTGCAGTGAGTTGGCTTCGTGAGGACATAGCCCATTCCGTCCCCGGGAGCCAGACATTGCCAGGTCGTGGTCCGGGATGGAACCCAGAGCCGAGGTGCCCCAGCATCCCCACCGGGAGGCCTGTGGTCCCCCGACACACACAGGTGTGACCTCTCGATGGCATGTTCCCTCCGTGATACGCTGCCAGCGCATCCTCACGCATGCCTGAGGCGCAAGCAGCGGAACGGGGCAGTGTGGTGACACGCAGCGGGGACACTGTCGTGAAGGGGGATGCTGGTGCCAGGGGTCTGCTGGCTCGTCGGGGGAGCGTGGGCGGTTCACGGCGGGGTCACCCCGCGGCGGTGGCACTCAGCGGGGACAGTCTTAATGCGCTGGGACGGAACCTCGGCTCCTTCTAATCATCGCCTGGGTGGGTAACGCCCCCAAGCCCCGCAGCCCCCTCCCCATTCTGCCCACCCTGGCTCGGGGAGGGGCAGAAACGTCGTCCCTGCCAGAATGTGGTGGCCGTAGACAGGCTCCCCTCCGGAGAGGTGTGGACCCTTCCCCAGAGTTCTCGTTCCCTCCTGGCATCCTGTATCCCGTGTGCCCTCTTTTTTTGGGGTGCAGGACTGAGCTGGTGCAGGGGACCTGGACACCCCTGCGTGTGGGGGACACCCGGGGCTGTGCAGGTGGCCAGGGGGTGGCAGTAACACACCAAACATGACAGGAGAGCCCCAGGGTGTGCCGGAACGGAGTGGGTCCTGCCACGGCCAGGCTCACTAGTACGACTAGTTGCCCTTTCCAGAATCCTCGGGGTGCCGTCCTGCAGGGATGTGACCTGCCTGGCAGACGCCAGCCAGGCAGGGCAGGGTGGTAGGGGCCAGATCTCTTTTTCAGGGAGGGGTCCACGTGCCAGCCCCACCCCTGTACTCAGGGGTGCCCATTAGGATCCTGATGTGATTCAGGATGGAGGGCCACGGCACAGCTGTGCCCCTGCTTGGATGCTCTCAGGGCCACTGCGGGGTGACACAAAGGGCTAATCCCACCTGGTTGTGCCTATCTGCCCTGCTGAGACTGGGCACACTCGGTACAGGCCAGCAGGCAGCTGGGATTGTGCTCACCAGCCGGCGAGGAAGCCCCAGGGGTGCTGCTGCCCAGCGACCCTGCCAGCCAGCACTGCCGTCTGCTTCCCTGCCCTTCTGGGACAGGGCACACCTGAGCCCCCACCCTGGGCAGGGTCATGGGCACGCAGCCACTTGCAGGGCCAGATGGGGAAAGGGTAGATGGACTTCCAGATGCCCCACAGATGCCACAGATTCAGGGTGGCAGCAGGAGACTGGCACAGCCCTGAACCTTCTGGGCACTTGCTGTGTAGCAGGACCATGATGCCAAGAGCCATCCTTGTCCCTAAGCCCCCTCCTTGGCCCCGTGCCCACGCAACCCTTGGGGCAGGATTGGCCGGGGGTTGCTGGCCCTGGTGTAAATCTGGCCCGGCTTGCCAGAGGATGAGGCATCCTGCTTTTCCCTGCACTCCATGCCCATCTGCCCTGGCTGTACCATGTGCCGGCTGCTTCGCTGACCCCGTGCCATGTGCCATGCCATGCTGTGCCACGGGAGTGTGGGTGGCCAGAGGGACTCATGTACCCGGCTAAGGCCAGCCCTGTGCAGTCGGGGCTGAACAGACGGTCCTGGCACAGGTGCTGGTGGGGGCTGGGGGGTCAGCTCTGCCCTCACTGCTGCTGCCCAGGCAGCGACTGTTTGCCAGCCAGGTGCCTGGCGTTGCCTCCTTATCTGAGATTAAACAAACTCTCCTCAGATCTGGCGCCAGGTGCTGCCCCTGTGCCCGTGGGACCAGCCCTTCCCTACCCTGTGCCCCTCCATGCCTGCTGCTCTTCCGCCATGCTGGGAAGTCCATATGGCCCAGGGGTGAAGAACCCCTCAAATACTGGACTCAGGCTTCCCTGGCTATGGCAATGCAGTAGCCCCTGGGCTCTCTGTGCAAGGCAGGCAACAGCTGCAAAGCAGGGCACAGAGTAGGACCCTCTCTGGCTCTGCCTTGGGGCACCCACAAACCAAATTGGGACCCACACCTCGGCCAGGGAGGTGTATGTGCCCTCAGTGTGATGAATCCTGGCAGCACCAGTGCCCGTGGTGCCAGACTCCCCAGAGCAGGGGTACAGCCCCCTTCCTTGTTAGCTGCTTGTCTGTTATCTTCTACCGATAAATTATACAACACAAGCGCCTTTGAAAGGCAGCCAGGCTTCCATCCGGTGGGGCAGCCTTTGGGGGCCCCACATCAGCCATTGTGGGCTGCCACCAGCTGCTTCTCCTGGGTGGGGGACAGGGACAGGGTTTTGGGCACTGGCCTGGTCATGGGGTGCTGGGGATGGGCTCCTGGGCTGCAATATGGACCCAAATGCAAAGCAGAAGAACAGCAGTGCTGAGAAACCTGCCTGCACCCCATGCCCACACCTACTGCTTGCAAATCTGCCTGCACTCCTGCCCATGCCCCGGCCTGGGCTCCTTGCTCGTGTGCCCATATCCTGCTGCCCAGTTTAGGGTGTGGGGATGCTGGCCGGTACTTCAGAGGCAGCGGCGATCCCTGTTATCTGCCGGCACAAAGGAGCCGAAAGGCGCCGCCGTTGGGGAAGCAAATAAGGCCAGGGTGAGGCCGGGAAGGTGGGCAACGGCCGGCACCTGCTGGCACCTGCCGTGGAAGTATCCCTGCCCATCCCAGCGGGGCAAGGAGCAGGAAGGCACTGCCCCATGCTGAGGAACGGGGGTCCCCGCATGCACCCCGATGCCGGGGAGCCAAAGAAGGCTGTATGGGCTGCCCGGGGCAGTGCTGTCAGCCCGTGCCATGTACTCCGCTGCTCTCCCACCAGCTCCGCGGGTGTCCCCATGGGGTGCAGCAATGTGGCCTCAGGGTGCCTATCCCTGCACCCTGCTGGGCCAGTCCCCACCTGGGCTGGGGGTCGGGCAGGAAGAGATGAAGCCGAAATTAAGCTGCTAATGAGCCCGTCTGTCACCAGGCCACCAATTACCCGGACTGGGAATGAGGAGATGATGGAGTGTGACGGGGGGGAGGGGAGCAGGATGTCGGGGTCTCCAGCGTGGAGGCAACTGGGGGATGTCACAATCTCTCCACAACTTCCTCATCGCCACCAGGCACATCCTGTGGGGTGGGGGACAGAAGGGACCAAGGAGTGACCAGGACATAACCATACCAGAAGCCCCAAGGCATCTGGGAAGGGATTAGACCTTTCTCCAGACTGAGATCCTGAGGAATTCAACCCAACCGCTGTCCCTGACTGGCACAGGGAGTGTCACCAGTGTCATGAGCTGGCTGTTCTCTGCAGTGACCGCTTGAAGGGAGCTGTGCTTAGAGGAAGCAGAGCCAGTGACCGTACCCTGGGCATATTCACAGACCTCTGGGCTGCTCCTGGCCCTGGGAAGGGGTACAGCAAAGAAGGGGGCTTCTGGTAACTATACCAGTCCCCTCCTATTTCACCTTGCTCATCTGCTGTGGTGCATGGCAGAGGCCCCTGTCACTGTCCCTGTCCCCAGCTGGGATGGGCCAGAAGGCCGAATTCCTCTGGGCTGAAGCTGATGTCAGTTTTTCCACGGCACCTCTCAGAGCGGGGCCGGGTGCCTGTCCGGGCTGGCAGAGGGACAGGCCATCTCCCCAGCTGTCATCACAGCTGCCTGTCCCCATGATGGCCCTTAGCAGCACCCGGCCCCAGGAGGGACCTTGAGGCTGTTGGGGACTGCTTTGGCAGCCTGCAGGAGCGAGTTTGTGCTCCTTCAGGATGGAAGGGGCTCTGTGCTGGACACTGGCAGCATCTGGCAGCTGCCCACCATGCCCCTGCCAGACCCATGAGCTGGAGGGTGGGCTGGGATGAAAGCCGTGGGATTTTGCTGGGCTCGGAATTAACTTAACGGCTTTGGAAGACAAACAGATTAGAGAGCTGCAGGGATCGGGGCAAGGATCAGCTAAATTGGAAACAGAGGCAGGCGGCAGCGTCCTGCACAAGCCCACTGTCCCTGCCCAAACCCCCAGCCCGGCCCTATCCCTGCAGCTCAGGGTGCCTCTGTGGGGTCCTCACAGTCCCCTCCCATGACCAAGCTGATGGTGGGACTGGTCGGGGCTTGCTCTTTCTTCCAGTCTGGGTCTTCGCCACACGTCAGCAACCTCTGGGCATTGCTGCCTTTCCCTTCCCTGCCTGTCCCCTTCCTGCTCTCAGTGCCTCCTCTCCCTTGCCCTCCCTTTCTCCAGAACCCTGCATCCCAGCCGTGTCCCCTCACACCTCTGCTCACATGCCATGAAGACACAGTTCCGAAATCAGCGATCCCAAAATAAGCTTCCTCCTCGGACTCCATAAATCTCAGTAAAGCACTGAGTCATGGGGTCAGTCCTGCAGTCCCGTTTGCTGGCAGGGGGCCCTGTCCCATCCCCATGGGTCCCCCCTGGCACTCCAGGAGGGTTTGGGGTTGTGTTGCTACCCTGATAGTATCAGGTCCTGGGGGCAGCCCCCCTCACAGGAGATCAGATCACCAGTAATGTATAACAGCTGGGCATGGGGGCTGGGGACAGAGGGAATGGAGGGGACACTCCTGTCCCCCTCCAGCAGCCAGGCACATCCCTGGAGACTCTGGGCAGTGTCAGACCAACAGGTTTCAATGCCCTTTTTAGGGTGACACCCCCATGGCAGGACCCCCAGTGTTATTCGTGACCTGAGCCTGGCAGCTCTCAGCCAGGTTTTGATGGTGCAGTGGGGAGAGAGTGCCTGGCCTGGGGGTCCCCGAGGAGGAGGGGACCGTGGCAAGGAAGGCTGGGTGTGGGGACAATCTCCTGCTGCTGTGGCCCCCCCGGCGCCCCCGTCCTCCTCCCGCCCCCGCTTCCTGCGCAGGCGGCCCGGGGAGGCGATGAAAGCAGCCCCAGCAGATGTTTCTGGCTTGTTTTCATCTCATTAACTGTTTCCTCTTTTATTATGGGATAAATTATTAATTGTTCAGTGCGAGGAAGAAAGGAAAGAGAAATCCTGACGGAGAACCCGCAGGCTTTGGGGAGGGTAGCAGGCAGGAGTTGGCACAGCCTGGGGCAAGGGGAAGGCAGGGGGGATTTGGGATCTCTAGGGTGGAGGCAGCCCCCTTGCAGTGACACAAACCCCCAGGGGTCCTCCCAAAAAAGGGGAGCAATGTGGGGTGCAGGAAGTGCTCTGGGCATGGGGTGGAGGCTGGCTGCTGGCACCTGGTCTCTGTCAGCAGCAGGGAAATTAACCCAGACAGACAGACAGACAGGGCAACGGGACAGACTACCCACATGGGACCCAGACATCTGGGCACCAGACTTCAAGCCCTCTGCCCGGAGACCCCCGACCCCTACTCCCCACCTTCTCTGTCCTCCGTGGTCTGAGAATGGACACACTCACTGCACCTCCTGGCCAAGGAATGGCCAGGAGCCCCAGCCCCTTCATCCCTGCCCCTTCACCCCTGCCCCCCCCCTCCCCCCCGCAACTCCTCAGCCCCTGCCCCCCTGAAATATTCATAGCCTGCAATGACGAGCTAATTTAATTGCCTTGATGAGAAGCTGAATAATTTACATTCTTTTCGAGCAGGGTCAGGAGACATCATTAGCAGCTGATCTGGGAGCAGGGAGGGGAAGTGGCTGAGCCCCGACCCTGCTGCCTGGTGACACCAGGTGGGCAATGGGAACCCAAAAGCTTTCCCATCCTGGAACCCCCGTGGCTGGGTGGTATGTGTTGATGTTTGAAGCACCAAACCTCTCTGACCATCCTATGAACCCCCAGCCATGGGGGGTGGGAAATTGTGCCTTTCATGGTCCTGGGATCCTGGCAGGCCCTGAGACACAGCCTCCCTCTGTTCTGTGGCCTTGACAGTGTTTAAGGCAATTGTGATCTTTAAGTCTCTTACACATCCCCATCATTGTTGCTTTGGTTTGCAGCCAGCAGGGATGGCTGTGATGAAATATGGCTGGGAGAAGGGCCCGGCGCGCTCCGGATTCCTGAGATAAGGGGGACAGGCGGGACAGGGACCTTTATTTACATTTTTTCCTGGAAATTTCAGCCTTTCTCTGGTGAGACCCTATCCCGCTGCCATGAAGATAAGAGAGGCTTGTAGGGGGGCTGTTTGGGATCAGGATGCCTTTCAAGGGGCTTATTACCCACCCTAAGCCTGACTCTCACCCTAGTCCATGTACCCTGTGTGAGTGGGGGGCACAGAGGAGCAGCAAGGCGGGGCTTAGGACTGGCTCCTTCCCCATCAAAATCCATGTTTCTTCCTTTCCACTGATTTAACAGGGATCTGGGGTGCCCGATCCACTACATCCCCTCACCCCTGAGGTGTCAAGGGGAAGCTCGCCTGGACCCCACCTTGGTGAGGAAGGCACAGCCCTGGATAAATGCTGTTGTGATGGCCATGCCAGGATATTTCGGGCCAGAGGCCACGGCAAGGGCTGCAGCCGGCTGCCCGATAACGCCTGGATTTCCTCCCGGCACTGCCCAGCGTCCGGCTGGTGAGGAGGGATGTGGTGTGGGGGTTGCGCAGCAGCAGCACCTTGTACCCCGGCAGGAACAGCCCCATTTGGCCCCTGGCCCTAGGGGGCACAGCAGAGGGGTCTGGCAGTCCAGCAGTGCTGGGAGTCCCAGGCTGCATCCCTTGCAGCACTGGGAGCATCACTGTCCCGGGGAGGGATGGGTGAGGGAGAGGAGTAGCTGCAGGAGTGACCTGCAGATGCCTCCTGCACCTGAAGCCCTGAGGGTCCTGTCCCTGCAGCCCCCACGGGGTCAGCTGTGGAGTCTCCCTGGGAGGTCTGGCACGGCTGGGGTGAGGGCCAGGGCCAGGACCCACTGCAGCCACTCCAGATGGCAGAGCTGACACACGGGGTGTCCGTACACCCAGGTGTGCAGCCACAGGCATGCCTTTGCACACACACATGGGACTACATGCAGCACTGATGTTCCAGCACGGACAGACACGGACAGGCACCTCCTGCTCCTCAGGAACTCAGACATGCACAGACAGGCTCACAGGTGTGCACAGACTCCATGTTTGCACACAGCAGCACATGTGCACCGACACATGCACACCAACACAGCCAGAGGTGCACGTCACAGGGCTGTGGGTGTGCACATGAGGGCACTCCTGTGCGTGCACACCCACCCCCAAATCACACACACCCATGCACACTCACAGGTAGTTCCTGTGCACATGCACACCCCGGAAATGTACACACATGAGCACACATGAGCTCACACACACGAGCATACACATGAGCACACTCACACACACACACACACACACTCACACACACACACACATGAGCACACACATGAGCACACACTCACACACACTCACACACACACTCACACACACAAACACACTCACACACACACACACTCACATACACTCACACACACACAGAGCTGCCCGCTCCTGCCCACACGTGCTCTGCCTGCCCGGGTGCCAGGGGGTGCTCCCCGTTCAGCCGCTGCCCGCCCGCCGCTCTCCGGAGTTTGAGATCGAGGAGGAATTTTAAATGTATTGACCCCTGACCTGTCCCTGCCTGTGAAGGGAAGCCAGACCTTGAGCTGCCCCCGGCCAGATGGGGATGGGGAGCTGCAGGGGATGGTGAGCCCCCAAAGCTCATGAAGTGCAAAGGGGGCACCCTGCCTTACTCCCCTTTTTCTGCACCCCATGTGCCCCCCACCCTGGGGAGCACCGAGGATCACTCCAGAACCTCATTGCCTGGAGCACTCATGGCTTGGGCATGCCACAGCTGCGTGCCCCATGGCAGGAGGGTTCTGTGGGAGCGGGATGCCCCTGCCATGCCCTCTGCAAAGGGTCCCAGGCCCCCTACCCTGCTCCTGCCTGGCTCCCAGCATCTCTGCATCCCACGAAGGGGTTGCGGCAATGGCAGTGTAATTAAAAACGCAATTAAGCGCTGCCACTTAGCAGAAAAGTCATACAGTTTGGGGATAATTATCTGACAATATAACAAGTTGCCCAACATTAATCAGGCGCTGATCTGCTCCGGCAGCTGTGCTCCCAGCTCCGGCCGCTGTCTTAATGGCATCCTTCAAGAGACAGCAATAAATCAGGCCCTTACGGGAGCCTTGGGGGCAGCACACTGTCCCCTGCCTGCTCCCCGCCTGCATTTGGGGGCTTTTGGGGTGTCAAAGCAGCATCCTTCCCACCCAGTCCCACGGTTCTTTGTTCCTGCCTGAGGGTGCTGAGAGACCCCCAGGGCAGCGGGGCAGGTCCCAGGGGATCAGCCCTCACCCTAAGCGGAAGGGACAGTGAGACCTCCTGGTGAGGATGAGCGTGCCTGGGCGAGATGCCTCAGGATGGGGGTTGCCTATTCTTCTCTTTCAAGGGGCAGACAGAACTCCCTGCCCTCTCTCCGGAGGGCAAAGGGACCGCGGATAGTTGAGGGACAAGAAGTGAAAGGGGCACACCAGCTGCCAATCCCATCAGTGATGTGGGATTTTAACGAGTATTAATGGTTTATATTTGTCAGTGCTAATGAAGCCTTCGGGCTGTAACGGCATTAACTCTGAAACAGAGGCCGGTCCTACCGTTGGCCCGGGGACCATTTCATGCCGGGCCAGACCCGTACATTTCCCCACCCTAGCTGCCCTCCCACTGCTGTTCCCTATCTTAGATGCTGAGGGGTCACACACCACAGGAACCCCTCAGTACCATATCTCGCTGACCTGGAGGTGAGTCCTTTTGTGTCCCTTCCCCATAGCCAATGTGTTGGCACAACTCGCTTGCAGCATGCTCCTCCCATGCTTCTTTACCGGAGCCCCGAGCTCTGCCCGTCCATGTCCCCATCTTTGTCCCAGTCCGCCTGTTCCGGAGGGGGAAGCACAGCCCTGTACAGCTCTGACTTCTAAGGACCCGAGATAAAAGCAGAGTTCGTCGCCTTTGTTCGAACTCCGGCCAGCGTGGGCTGGGGAGGGGGAACCGTCAGAAAGAAACCAGCAGCTTAACACATTCACTTCGCCCCTAATTTGCCGGTTCTGCCACAAAATCCCATTACAAAGGGCTTAGCGCTGCGCCCAGGAAGAGGTCACCGCTGGGGGCCCCCGAGGAGATTTTCCAGTCACAAAAAGCACGAGAAAAGAGCAACCCCATCTCCTTTGGGCACTCCCCGGCAGGGTGAGGGATGGGCACTGTGTCCCGGAGTCCCCTGTCCCTGCCCCTCTCTTTCACCCTGCACCTGGCAGCAGGGGAGAGTAGTTGCAGAGGTGCAGCTGGGTCAATTCACCTTTATGACTCCAAAGCCAAATAAAATTCGGATTGCCATTGATCCGCAGGTGTTGAGTAGGGCCATAAAACACCGGTTCCAGCAAACGGGCACTGCCGGAGGGCCAGCTGCACTGGGCTGGCTCCCTGGGGTCTGGTGGGGGATGTGGCTGTGGTGGTGATGGGGTGACCCCTCAACTGGGTGCGCAGGGAAGATGCTGGGAACTGTGGGGAGCCCAGAGTTGCTCAAGGTATCCCCGTGCTATGGGGTCTGGCTGTGCTGGGCTGGACGGAGCTGCCTGCCAGCCCTGGGCACCCTGCTCTGCTGGGGTAGGGGGATTTGGGGGACCCTGAGGGTAGGGGGTGTGCATGGGGGGGGTGAAAACGGCAGAGTAAGTACACGGAGCTGGAGCCGGCCACAGGTGGGTGGGCAGGTGTGCACCAGTGGGAGCAGTGTGCAGGTGGGAAGCAAACACAGCCCCCGACTATGGCAGCCTGTGCACGAGTGGACACACCTCTGTGCAGGTGTGCACAGACCCTCAGTTCGACAAGGACAGAGCAGCTCAGCCACCACAGCGCGGGGTAGTGGCACACACAACAAACAGCTCAGCACACCGGGCCGAGACGTGAGCCCCGGGGATGGGGACAGTGCCGCGCCGGGGCACAGCTGTGCGCTTGGCACTGCTGCAGCAGGCTCGAGCACGCTGGTGGAGCAGGGAGCAAGGCTGTCGGCACTGAAAGGAGCGAGGCGAGCGCCCGGGCGAGATGGAAATGAGCCCCCGGGGGTCCGCACAGCACAAAGGCGCCCGCTGGGGTGGGCCGAGACCTTCCCAGCCCCTGGCCACAATGTTTGCAAATACCAAAGGCCACTTACGGCGGGGCCGCCGGCGGGGAGAGCGAGGGGGGACCCAGCATCCCCCTCTGACTGGGGGCTCCTCGAGCTCTGCAGTGCCCCGTGGATACCCCACGGCACCCCAGATGGTGGGGCGAGGTGGGCAGGGGCTGCCCGATGCCTTTGTCGGGGTCTCGGTGCTGGAGCCAGGGGAGCAGGGAGTGCCGAGGAGGAATGTCCCCGCTCAATGCCCACCATGCCGCGGCTGACAGCCCTGAAATCGGGCTGTCACATCCCGTCTGGGCAGCCCTTCACCTCCATTTGTGGGGGCTTGTTCGGCTCCCGCCTCATTCAGCCAACACAAACAGCACTTAACCCTCTGGCTCCCGTCGGCCCCCGGCGGGGACTGCCGGCCCCAAGCAGAGAATTGGGCACCGGGATGTGGCGCTGCCATCCTGCTGCAGCATCTGAAGGGATGATGTGAGATACCCCATGGAGCCAGGCTCTTTAGAACGGAAGTTTAGGGTTCCCAGGACCCCTCACCCTCACCTCAGAGCCCCCAACAGACAGCCTGAGCCAGGAATTGCTGCCAGCCCCAGGACTGGGGAGCTCCTGCCAACCCCTCTGACACCTTACACCCTTCACCGCTGCCTTCCTCCAGCCCCTGCGACCACCCTGAGACCCCTTCCCACCCCCCCGCGGGGACACCCACCCCGCAGCAGCCCTGGCTGCCAATGAAAGCGGGAGCAGGAGACTTTCCTTTGACACAATTAAGCAGCCTGGGGTCCCAGCGCCTCGGCTCGCCGCAGTGTGTTAAATTAATGTAGCAGAAAAAATCATTATGCGGGGACACAGATGGAAGTGACCAAGCAGAAAATGCGATGTGCAGCGGCAGAGGACCCCTCTTACCCGTGTAAACACCACGAGGAAGAACAGGTTTCCCAGCTCCCAGGCCAGGAGGTGACTGCAGCCTGCCAGGGGAATTTCCCCCTGCACTGCCACTGGGGCAAGTCCTGGAAGGAACCAGACAGGGGGGTCCCATGGGCAGGTGAGGGGGCAGATGATGGGATCCCCCGGGCAGTAGCTACCCCAGGTTTGGGAGGGCTGGCCAGCGATCTGGGCAGTGCGTGTGGCCGGGCCTCTGCTCACAATTACCATGTCATTATGTGCCAGCACAGCCGTGGCTAACGGAGCAGAAAAGCGGCCCCTGTTCAGCACCTGTGGGGAATGGGGTGAGGGGGGCCCCAGGGAGCACCCAGCTACACGTGTACATGTACCCAAACATGCACCCAGCACACATCCCCAGGGGTGGGGGCTTATTCCCCAAGCACCCCCACTCATGAGACCTCTCCCTGGCTGCACACCCCAGCCTCCCCTGCCTCTGTGGCCCCAACTTAAGGCATCAAAGGAACCGACACTCACCCTGGGGACCCTCTCAGACCCCAGGGGAGTTGCCCTGAAGAGGGCTTCTGCTCCCCAGGGAGGTAAGCCCAGGGCAGACACAGTCATGGGGCTGGCCAAGGGGTTACTCCCAGGGACCCAGAGACCTTGCAGATCAGTAACCCCAAACCTTGGGCAAAGGGTCCCCACACCAGGACCAAGCATGGGGCACAGCAGGATGCAGAGGGAATGGAGAGGTGCTGAGCATTGGAAGTCATAGGGTTGGACGTCACCAAGGCACACTGTCCTCTTCCTCTCTCATGGGTCCTACCTGCTGCTTGGGCAGGAGCTTGAGCCTCCCAGTTTTAATCCACATGTCTTTTAGTGGTCTGAGACTGCCCCTGGATGTGTGGGAGGTTTCCACCACCACTGGGGGTCCCCAAACAGCCCGGGTCCCTTCCTGGCTGACCTTATACCCTATGGCCTCCTCCAGCCTGGATTATCCCCAGCTGGCCAAGCTGTGGCAAACAAAGGTTAGTTTACACATTTGCCCTTGTTTGCCAGGAGCCCCCAAGGGCCAGAGCTGGGGCACTTCCTGTGCCACCTCCCTCTGGGGCTTGCCATGGTGTGACATGAGGATGGACACGGGGTCAAGGGAGTGGCTGGACACTGGCGCAGGGTTATCATCCTGGGGTGGCGTGGGATGATAACCAGAGCTCCCTCCTGTCAGCACTCTGCAGTGTGAAAGTAGGATGGGGACAGGGACAGTCCTCAAGCCCCTGTCCCCCACCTTGGGGATGCTTTGGGATGGCGGCTGCCTGGTCCCTGCTGCCTCCCTGTCTGGCTTTGTTCCCACTGGGCTGTGTTCCTACCCACCCAATATTCATGTGGGCCCCTTCCCTCCCCAGGGGGCTGATAATCCCCCCCAGAACGGGCCAGGGATTGTTGACCAAGCTGCCATATCCCTTGAACAAGCAAGCCTGGGCCCCGCAGCTGCCGCCGGATTAAGAGTCACCCTTTCGCTGCCACAGCCCCGTGCCAAAGCCCCTGCCCCCGCAGTGTGCTCGACCCCCCAGCCATGAGGGAAGGCAGCCAACAGGATGCCAAGGAGATGGTTATTTGGGGCACTCCTGCAGTCAAAACTGACAGGTTTAGTGAGGCTCTGCCAGCAGCTGAAATGCCTGGTCTGCTGGGTCTGGCTTGTGTTGGCAGTGCCTGGGGAGTGGGGGCCAGGAGAATGCCAGTCTGCAGGAAGGAGCCCTGGGAGGGCACTGGTGGCGTGACACTGGCACTGGCATCAGTGGCTGCCTGGCTGGTCCCTCTCCTGCTGCCACCAGTCATGGCAGGGGCACAGCTGTTCACAGCGATGGCACAGGGTGAGGAGCAGCTCTCATGCTCCAGAATTGTGGGTCATTGGAATTACATTAATTAGCGTGTGCTAATGGTATCTAATTAACACCCAGCTGTGCTGATGCAGAGCTTGCTAAGCCAGGCATCTGACCCCTGCCCTGCTGCCTCAGTTTACCCACCTGCAGCAGGGTGAGCCTGGCACCTGCTCCGTGAAGCGAAGAGACATCAAACCAACAAGGAATTGTTGAAGGGAGAGGGAACCAGCTGCTGGCTTGTTATCAGGGCCAGCCCTGCCAAGTGCCCCATCCGGGGCAGCCTCTGGCTATCTCGCTATCTCAAGAGCTTGCTCTGGGTTGGGGTGGACATGTCTGCACACCAAGAGGGTGTTGCTGGATGCCCAAGCCAGGGTGCCTGGGGGTACCTAGGAATGTCTCAGGGGTGAATAAATAGAGGTAGGAAGAGCAGAGTACCATGGTTCTGTTTGCTCCTGCTGTGGAGAGGAATGGTGGGGTCTGCCCTGTGTAGGGGGAGTCAGGGACCCATGGGTGCTATTCATACCTAGAGAGATTAAAAAACATATTTTGACTCCACTAACAAGCCCCCAGAGCCCTGCAGAAGCTTTCATCCTGGTTAAGTGCATAGAGCAGATAAAGGGTCCTCAAGGGCTCCCAAGGAGCTGGCTGAGATGCTTGCTGTCCTCAGTGTGCATTTTTGGTGGCAAGCACCCTGTCCCTCCCTCAGAGGGACCCCCTGAGCCCTGCAGCAGCCTCAGCAGTGGGGCTGTCACCTACTGTCATGGGCTGTAAAGAGGAAAAGCCCTTTACTCATGCTGTGCCCATCCCAGCCTCTCCTAGAGAGTCTCTGCCTCCAGGTGACGCGTGACAGCAGCTCGAGGAGGAGCCCTCCTCCCAAACAGCTGGTGTAATGGGTGCCATCCCCAGCCTGACCCCCACAAATGCTGCAGAGATATCTGGAGGCTGCGGCTCCACGGGACACAGAGGGTTCCCCAACACCAGCATTTAGGGGTATTTTGGAGCCACCTCATCTGGGCAAGGGGTTGGTGTAGGGGGAAAGGGTACTTCAGAAATTGCAAACCCCGGCACAAGCTGTCCTGCCTTCAATGCAAGCAGTGAGTGTGAAGTTAAGAGATAAAGAGGGAATTAGGAGATAAAGTCTGCGTAATCCCAGTTGCTCTATGCAATTAAAATGAGCTTCACCCCGCTGTAATTGGATGGAAGCTGCCTGCCAGCGTCAGCGCAACCGGGAGCGTGGGGCGAGCAGGCGTGGAGGATTCACCGCACCAAGCACGGAGACTTATCTCCCCGCCAGAAAAACTGAGAGGGCAGCGGCACAGAGAGCGGGAGTTAATGAGATGAAAATGGAAAGCCTGGCACAAAGGATTAGCTCCCGGCCGGCTCTGCTGCTAAAATCCCAAGGTTCCCTGGAAAGGCTTTCCTTGCATCATGGAGCATTCCTGCCTGGGCCTGCTTTGCAGAGGAGGCATGTGCTTGGAGCAGGAAAATTTGGCTCCTCTTCACCGCTTTGACCCCTCAGTTGTAACTGGGCTGTCCCAGCCTCCAGCTCCCCCTGCTCCATCGTATCCGTGCCCTGGTGCCCAGTCTCCCACTGGAGGGTCCCTGCACAAGACGATCCCTAAAAGCATTTACAGCTGCCGGTATTAAGCAGAAATAACGCCCCCCCCCCCCCCACAAGTTCAGATTAAAAGGACACTGATGGAATGCCAGGAGAAGAATTACAGCCCTAATAAACTGCTGCCTTCTGCTGGGGGTGGGTGACAAGGGGGTTTACGAGGCCATTTAAACTTCACTGTCAGAAAGGTGTATTAAAGCTATAAAGGTCTCGTTGCCCCTTCTGTCCCCTGGATGCCGGAGCATGGCTGTGGTCATAAATCCACCTGCTCGCTGCCTGGGGCAAGGGGCCCAAAGCCCCTTGTCCCTGGGAAAAGTCAGGAAGAGCAGTGAGGCCTCTTTGGCTGGGGTCTTGGAGGGTGACGTCAGCCCTGGCGCGAGATAAATGCCGAGTGCGGGCCGGCAGGGACGGGATTATCTCGGTGTGGAGGCCGGGACGTGCCTCGTCCATCACCCGCTGCCCACCGCCGGGACCGTGTGAGCGGGAGCCCCCTGTGCCAGCGCACCCTGCCTGCCGCCTGCACCCCAGAGGCAACAGGACAATGGCTGGGACCGCAGCACAGCTGGATCGCACTGCCAGGGACGGCTCCTGCCCCATACCAGCCCCCAGATGTGCTGTGCCACGGCTCCATCTCCTGGGTCCTTGACCCCCCGAGGCCCACAGCGGAGGGTGTTACAGGATGGACCCTCCCCATCCCTCGGCCCGGCGCTGCCCCATCCCTGCAGTCCCGCGTGTTTGTTTGCACAGGGCTGATGACGCTGGCTCACACACCTCGGCACTCCTGCTCCCGTGTTCCTGCCCCAGGCTTGGCTCATCCTTCTGCTCTGCTTCCCGCAAGGCTGGGCTGTGGACAGAAACTCCCACCACCTCCATGGAACTTTCACCTCCCTCCTCTCTATCGCTGCCTCCAATTGGGTCCTTTTTGCCATTGCCGGATGGAATGGGGTCAGGCACAGGGACAGGGACAGGAATGGGCATGGTGCTGAAAGGTGCTTTCCAACAGAAGTCACCTGGCACAGCCTGACTCACCACCCTGGGGATGGGTCATGGTTTCAGCTTCATCCTCAGGGTGCAGTCCTGGTTCCCCGCCTGAGTGACAATGGGGACAGTGGGACGGGGGAAACTACACCAGAGAGGTGGCAGAAGCTGAGACACCCTGTAAGGTGGTTACATGAGACACCGTTCTTTCCAGGCACCAGTGTGGGGCTGCTGGGGTGGCAGGGATGTGCTGGGGGTCAGTGGGGCTGGCTGGGGAGCACCAAGAGCAAGCAGGACTCAATGCGGGGAGTAAAGGGTGCATGACGGTTGCCTCTCCCCCCAATATGATCTGCTAGGAGCCACTCGTTCCCTCCACTGCCCCAGTTTGGAGGCCCTCGGTCCCTGCTGCTTCCCACGCAGGCTCATTAGCGAGTTCAGAGTGAGAAAACCCGTTAATGGCACGAAATGACTTCAGGCTGTGACATGGGGAGTGGGGATCCAAGCCCAAACCCTCACACACAGCGGGGACTGTTGCTTTTCCTCTTCCCTTTGAACTTCCCCAGCTGCCCCGAGCTGTGGCTCCCCGAGCACGGACCAGAGCAGCTGGGACAGTGGGGCACAGCAGGGTGTGGCAGCCGAGCTCCCCACCCGCTGCGGCACCGACCCCTCCCCAGGCTCAGCCCATGCAGCGCCCGGGTTCAGGGCAGCGCTCCGCATTGTTTGGCTCTTGCAACAGGACGGGTCATCTGAGTTTTGGTTTTGCCAGGCTCCCGGTTATGCCGTCCTCAGGGCAGGGCATGGGGAGAGGGTGCTGCTGGGGCCTGGCAAGCACCGTGCCGGTGCGCGAAGCCAGCGTGCGGGAGGTGGCCCGGGCCCCCCTGACTCAGCCTGCCGTGGCGGAGGCAGAGGTGGGGTAGCGATACCGGAGCTAAAAAAAAACCTGGCCGAGCGCCGGGAGAGGAAATTTCTCATTAGCCAGAAATGTGTGGCTGAACCAGTCTGACACCGGGGGCGGCCCCCGGCCCCGGCGGCGATACCGACCCGGCTCCGAGGGAGATCAAAGCGGGAGAGAGGCAACCAGGGGGCTCAGATGCAGTTGCTTGTTGGGGGACTGGGGTGGGGCGAAGGGGTCTCCTCATCTGAAGATGCCAGATTCAGGTGGCAGGAAGGGCTGGGTGGGCAGTGGCATGGGTGCTTCTGCCATGTGGAAAGGCACAGGCATCAATATCTGTGAGACTCCAGGACTGGGCAGTGGTGTTGGCCAGCGAAACCTGGGTAAGGCAAGCTAACAGGGACAGGGGGCATCTCTGCCTCTTGCTTCCGGCCATGCAGCAGTCCTTTGCTCCCCTCATTGCCGAAGGAGCCAGCGTTTCGAGCCAGGGCAGCACTTGGTGGGAGCAATGCAGCCCCTGGCGCCAGCCCCAGCCCTACCAGGAAGGGCACCATTGCTTTCCATCTGATTTCCCCTGAAGATCCAGCCTTTCCCAGACCGCACTGAGTCAAGGCATTGCCCTGGTCTTGTTTAATAACCCAAAGCTGCTTTTTGCCTCCTGGTCCAGCGTTGGGTCAGATCCTGCTCCCCAAACACGGCAGACAGGCGTGGGGTGATTGATGCGGGTGCATTTGCTCGCTGGCTCTGCTGCCAAAGACTATGTCACCTCCCAGGCATCTGCAAGAGAGCTGCCTCCTGCTCCCCAAGGCAGCCCCCTGGCCCTCAGATCCCCTTTTCCAGAACATCCCAGGCTGGCTGGCAGCTTCTGGAGGTCTTGTCCCCCATGCCCCCCTGTGGGGACACAGCCCTGATGAGGGGTGAGGCTGCAGCCCCAGCAGCAGTGGGTGGGAGGATGTGCTGTGATGGTGGCAGACAAGGACGGATGCTGCACCATGTGCAAGTCCTCTGCTAGCAACCAAAGGAGACTGGAAGGAAGGAATGGAAAGAAAATGATTAAAACAATTTGGATTTTTTTTTTTATATAATTAAAAAAAAAGCCCTGGAAAAAGCCGTGTAGGGTCCTGGCACGTGAACAGAGTCTGTAAGTGGTCTTAAAAATTACCAATAAATAATCTTAACGGGAAACAGAAGGAGCAGAACTGGGGTGTTCGTGGGTCTTTTGTGGCTTCTTGTGAGCATGGGAAAATGTGCTGGGTCCTGTCCCTTGTGTTGTGGGGACAGCCCCCTCCTGGGTCATGGTGTGTCCTTGGCTCCAGCCACGAGGCAATGACCCGCCTGGCCGGCAGCCGGCCCATCCGTGGCTGAGTGGGTTTAGGATGTGGCCCCCAGTGCGGCTGTGCTTGGCCATTCCCCTGGGCACAGGGTGGCAGTGGGGACAAGGCATGGGGGAGCTTGTGGAGAAAGCCTGTGCCCTCACTGTCCCGTGCCTCGTGCTGGCCTGCCGGGTCATACAGGGGCTGTGCCAAGCTGTGCCGAGCCATGCCGAGCCGTGATCCCTTCCAGCTGTGCTGGCCCCAGGCGGCTGACGGGGCTGCGGGATCCTCTCCCTGCCAAGTTGTTGAGGTGTCAGCCAAGAGTTAGCAGGGAAAACGCCAAGCAGCCGCCGGGCCGGCCAACGTATCCTCCTCAGCCTTCCTCCTCCTCTGCTGCAGAGAGCCTCCCACCCTCCCGCTGGAGCCCTGAGTCCCCGGGCCGCCCCAGCAGGGTCCCCCTTAACACCCGGTGTGCCTCCATCCCAGCTGTGTCCCTGGGGACCCTCCACCGCCGCTCCCAGGGTGTTCCCCCCATCCCGGCCCCTCCACCTGGGGCGCATGTCCCCCTCCTCTGTGTCTGTCGGGAAAGGGACGATTCCCCCTCCCCGAGCTTTCCAGCTCTCTGCAGAGCGGGAACAATCGTAGCCTTTGTCTTCCCTTAATCTCCTGGTTAGGAATTAAAAGGGGGGAAAAAACCCAGCAGCACAAAAGGCTCTTTTGCACGGGCTGGGAGGGGGAAGCGCAGGGGCCAGGGAGAGCACAGGCAGGGGTGCAGGCAGGGCTTGCCTTTCCCCCAGCCCACCACGCTCCCCAATGGCCACCTCACGCTGCTCCCATCCCTGTGGCCCCAGGATGTCCCCGCAGTGGCACCCGAGGGCTGGCGGCCCTGGGAGCATCATCTGGTCCACTCAGCCCCTCAAAATGTCCTCACCCATTGGCTCTTCCAGGAGGAAGGGAGGGAATCTTTTGAGGGGCAGTTGGACTGGGCTTGCACCCACATGGGGTCAAGTTCCTCATCCTCACTGCCACGGACCCACTTTTACATACACAGTGCCCAAACACACCCTCACCCGCCCAGCACAGGGTTCCCTGCCACCCAGAGCCTTCCAAGAACCACACAGGCACCACAGACTTCCATAAAATTCCTTAAATAATTTAATTGAAAAAAAGTCTTTCCGTTAAAAAATATTTTTACAAACGCACGCTCGCATTGATTTCCCTGGCTGCTGTTTTTTGCTGTTGCTTTTCTTTCACCATGGAACACAGCTTTCCCCCAGATCTCTATAGAAAGGGAGGAGGCAGGTACAGGATGCAGAGAGCTGCTGGGTGCACCCCTGTGGCTGGGGCGAGACCCGGGGCTGGCTGCAGGGATGGTGTGTCCTGCCCTGTGGGAGCAGGGTGTGCATAGAGAAGGGTGGGAGGGGAGGTTTGTGGTATAAAATGAGAAGAACCCCTCCTCAAAGCAAAGCCAGGCCAGGATGGAGGGCTGAGATGGGGATGTTTGAGATGCACCAGAGCTGGTGGAACCCCAAACTTTGCAGCAGCAGGGGCTGGGGGGCAAGGAAGGCAGGGGCAGCCCCTGTGCCCCATTGTGCTTCTGCATGGGGGGGGCTGTGAGGGGTTAGCAAGCCCCAAACAGGCTCTCATATCTCTTCAGCCACTTGCTCTTAAAAGCCTCTCAATGCCAGGTTTCTCCTGATCTGGGAGAGGGGAGAGGTCTTCCCAATGCTGCTGTTTGGGGTCCCACCATGGCAGAGCTGAGGAGCAGCCAGGATAGGGAGCAAGCCAGGATGGGAAACCCCAACAAAATGGGGCTGTGGTGTCCCTGTCAGCCAACATCCCAGATACACGTCACAGTGGAAATGGTGGGATGTGGGGAGACTATTCCTGCTGCAAGACCTGCTGCCACCTGCCCTCCTGGACTTGTTTACCCTGTGGAGGAGGACAGGGTTAATGAGAAACCCAAGGGCGGGCCTGTTCCAAGGAAAGGGGAAAAACAACACCTGCTGTGTCAGCCCAGGGAGCAGGGGATCAAGGACAAGCAGTGGGGAGCATAGGGGTACACCCCCTCATTTTGGGGAGAGACCACTTGCCCCTCTGGACTGCCAGCAAAGCACCCCAAAAGCTAGTTAGAAAGGTGTACTGCAGCTGAGGGGGACCTGAGAAACCCAGGATGAGCAGCTGGGGTTCCACTTGGCTACTGTGGACAAATCTCCCCTAGACTGAGAGCACGGCCCCCCCACATCTGCTCTTCCAGGGGGTTACCTTGCCACCTGCAGCTGGTCCGTTCACCCTGGTGAGCTCCCCCCCGCTCAAGAGCCATTTTGTAGAGGAGTGAGGCCAGTAATCCAAGGGTGCCAGGGCTGCTGCAACCCTCCTGCTGAGGGCCAGACTGCCCAGAAGGAGCAAGGGAGAAGCAGTGCCCTATGGAGAAGCCCTGGAGCTGTGGGGACCCTCTGGCACTGGATGAGCAGTGTGCACAGCTGTTCCCTGCTTGGCTTTCACATTCCCCTTTTGGTTCCTACAGTTCCAGCCTGACTTGAGGAGGGCATGGGGGAAAAGAATGCTGAGTATCTCTAGTACATTAGTTTCCTGACTGGCTCTGACCTGGGACTCAGAGCCTTCACCCTATGTGCCCTATTGGGAGTGTGCTGGGTCTCCCAGCACCACAGGGTTGGTAGAGCATCACTGCCTGGTCCCTGACAACCTGAAAACATGACAGCAAGAGAAGGGAAGAGCAGAAAGGGACACACAGCCAGCTTGGGGGTGGCCAGGAGCAGGATGACCCTGGTGGGCAGCGAAGCTGCAGGCAGCCGGGCCCATCCAATGAGAGCGCGATCGAGCAAAGGAAACTCGGGTAAAATTCTTATTGCCTTTATTCTGCCCATTGCCTCCCACAGTCCTGCGGCCAGCACACACCCACGCACGCATGCACACACTCACACACACTCAGGCACGCTGGGAGTCTCTCCCTCGGCTCGGAGGAACCGGGCTGCAGTGAATCCTCAGGGAAAGGTGAGTGAGTCTTTTGGCAGCAATCACAGCGTGTGTCAGGAGTGGGCAGCCGCGCCGGCGGCACCTGCTCCTTCTGCATAAAAGAGGAGGCTGGGGGAGCCGCGGCCCCCGGCGCAGTCCCCGCCCCAGCCCCGCTCTCCAGCCCCTCGGGGCGAGCGCGGCTGCCGTCGGTCCGGGGGCGGAGGGTCCCTGTGCAAACGTGCTGACGGCCTCGCTCTGCAGTCCAGAGCCGGCCAGGAGAACCAAGAGGGTAAGAGATGAGGAGCCGGGCACCTGGTCCCCCTCCCTCCCCTTTCTGCTCCCTCTTATCTTTTTTTAATATACCTCTTTTTTTTTCTTTTTTTTTCTTTTTTTTTTTTTTTGCCTAACTCCCTGCATAGTAAATCGGGTTCGGGTTCTGGCGTGCAAAGCCAAGAAAGGGAGCGAAGCCTTCCCTTCGGACATGTTCCAGTGCAGACCCTTGGGCGGAGGGGCTTGCCAGGGCTGGAGAAGAGGAGTGATTGTCTGGGGCTGGTGGCCCCAGCCCTGTCGCTGGCTCAGTCTCCTCCGGCTGCTTCCATGTGGGGAACAGAGTTAGGGAAGGCTTCGGACGTGTCTGACGGACTCAGCGGACGGGTCAACAGTCTGTGGCCTCGGGGAGGTGAGGGAAGTGAGGACTGGGGGGAAAACAGGGTGAAAAGAAATCCAAGAAGCAGAACAACTCTTCAAACCGATGAGCACCAAGACAGGGTGGGAAGCGGGATGTGCCATCTCTGTCCCATAATCCATCTTCAATATGAAGATGTGTTGCTGCCTCGCCATTCCAGGACACGGGACGAAAAGCTGGGCTCCCTCTCAGCATGAGTGCCTTCGATCCAGAGAAGGGCGTCCCATCCCATCCCATCCCAGGCGACCGTCCGAGGCAGAGGAGCGCCATGTGGAGGGGAAAACAGGAAGCTGGGCTGCACCGCAAACTGAACCTTTTTGGCAGGTTCCCTTGGTCCGTTCCAATGCAGAGTCCCCTGTGGTCAAACCTGCACTGGGAGCGTCTGGTTCATCTGCAGCCTCATGTCCTGAATGCTGCTCAGGATCTTCTTCTGGTGCCCTGCTAGCGTCACCCCTATCCTCAGCAGGTCCCTGCAAGGAAAAGGTGAAGACTCAGCGCCCATCAACCAGCAACATTAACATGTGGTCCTGCCCCACTGGGGCAAGGGACCTATTCATCATTACAGCCCCCTGCCAAGCTCCAGTGCTCCCTCTAACACCAGAGGGGACTAGATGCTGAATCCTAAACCTGAACTCCCTTGGGATTGGATGCTGAATCTCAGTCCTTAATTCAGCCCAACGCACACCCAGGTGGGAGGAGGTGGCTGTCAGATAGGGAAGGGACAGTGTGCAGCAGCCCCAGACCCACTCTTCTCCCTCCTCCCCTCCAAGCAGGGACTTACTCCGCAGTCATCTGTGCCACCAGGTCAAAGGAGGCAAACCCAGCATTGACAAAGTTCTCCTTGTACCGTCCCATTTTGATGGCATCCAGCCAGTCTCCCACGGTGGTGAAGGTGGTGTAATCTGGGACAGTGCGGTCCAGGAGTGGCTGGGAGATGCTAAAGGGCAAGAGAGCCACGGGTCAAGGGAGCAGGGGATGGAGAGGAGTAACTGGAAGCAAGGGACATTTCTTATCCCTGCCCTCCCACAGCTCTATTCCCAACCACTCCAGTGTTCCCTGGAACTGGGGGTGCTGGCTGGGAACAAGGATGTCACTGACCCAGACTGGACGCTGGCGATGACCTTCAGGCTGGCAGCATTGCGGATGAGCTTGTCCAGCGTGTTGACAATCTGTGCAAATTTGGGCCTTAGGTTGCGGTCCCTCACCCAGCAGTCCAGCATCAGTTGGTGCAGTGCAGTGGGGCAGTCCATGGGGGGTGGCAGGCGGTAATCCTGCTCCACGGCATTGATCACCTGCAGAGAGAGAGGCAGAGGCAGGTTGTGAGCCACCTGGGCTCCCACAGGCAGCTTACAAGCTCCCAGTTTCCCACTCCCTAGAGGGCACGTACATCCTGGTTGGACATGTCCCAGTAAGGTCGTTCCCCGTAGGACATCACTTCCCACATGACGATGCCGTAGCTCCACACGTCGCTGGCTGAAGTGAACTTGCGGTAGGCGATGGCCTCAGGAGCTGTCCATCTGATTGGGATCTTGCCCCCCTGCATGGATACACAGCTCCATGGTTTAGTGCATACTTGAGGTGTCTCCCCCCACCCCCAGATCAGTGGATCCCTCGTGAGTGTCTCTTACCAGGGAGCTGGTGTAGGTAGGGTCAGCTGGGTCATCCTCCAGAAAGCGAGAGAGCCCGAAGTCAGACACTTTGCAGACCAGGTTGCTGTTGACCAGGATGTTGCGGGCAGCCAGATCCCGATGCACATAGTTCATCTCCGAGAGGTACTTCATGCCAGCGGCGATGCCTCGCATCATTCCCACCAGCTGGATGACTGTGAACTGCCCATCATTCAACTGCCAGAGAGATCAGAGGGGTTTGCAACACTGAACAGATTGAGGAAGGATCCCGATGTGCTACCATCACCTTCCTCCTCCCTAGAGCCACCCCTCTTCTCCCACTCATGATGTCTGTGAAGACATCAACCCTGGGGACACCAGCATGACAATGTAGAGAGATGGAGAAGGGCTCAGAGCTGCTGGCCCCTCATGCACCGCAGCAGCCCCCAGCCCAGGGCAGGAGGGAATGGATGCTCACCCGGAGGAAGGAGTCAAGCGCACAGTTCTCCATGAATTCTGTGATGATCATGACTGGGCGGCTCTTGGTCACCACCCCCTCCAGGTGGATGATGTTGGGGTGGTCAAACTGGCCCATGATGCTGGCCTCGCTCAGGAAGTCCCGCCGCTGCCGTTCCGTGTAGCCCACCTTCAGTGTCTTGATGGCCACGAAGATCTCACGGCGGCCAGGCAGCTTCAGGCGCCCACGGCACACCTCACCAAACTCCCCTGTAGTTTGAAGGAGAGAGAGGAGCATCATGGTGAGCCACAGCACAGGGTGAGAGGCAGCAGTCTCAGCACCAGGTGTATGTGCTCTGCTCAGCCCCAGGACTTGCCTGCTCCAATGACCTCCTCAATTTTCACACAGGAGATGTCAATCTCTTTGGCGAATTCCCGGACAGCTTCATTTGGGTCCTCGTAAGTGAAGGGGTCAATGTACACCTTCATCCCAGGGGTAACTGCAAAGGCAGAAGTCATCACCAGGAGGGAAAAAGGTGACAAATATCAAGCCACTTGGCTGGCTGTCAGCCCACTCCTTGTTAGCAAAGGCTGCCCTTTTGCAAGGGACAGGAACTGGGAGAGGGCAGGCATTTGCTGGGCTCTCACACTCACCATATTGCTGCAGCTTCTCTGTGTACTCAGGGTCGGTGTTGTTGCGCTGCTTCCTGCCCAAAGGAGACGAGAGGAGGTGTTCAGTAACCATCCCTTTCCTGATGGGGCAAAGACATTCACTGCCAACTTCCAAATCCCAGCACAGACAGACTAGGCCAGAGAGCCTTCCCTCTGGCAGCCTGTGTGCAGAGCCATCCCTCCACCTGAGGTGTGATGGGAGGAGATGGCCTAGTTGTGCTGAATGCATGGCAGGGGCCTGGGCAGAGCCCAGCTCATGCTGGGGAAGCAGAGGCACAATCCTCCCAGCGGACCCCTGCTCTGGGGGAGGACTGTGTGGCCGGTCCAGTCCTTCACACAGTGACAGGAGCTGCCAGAGCACTGCCCACACGTGAGGGGGAAAGCTCTGTGGCAGACATGAGCAGCCCCCTACCCAGCTCTGAAGCCCTTTTCCCTGAAAAGCCAGTACCTGAAGCAGACGATAGCAATCACCACCACCACGATGACGAACACCAGCCCTGCAGTGGCCGAACCCACGATCAAAGGCAGCTCCTGGAACGTCTTGCTGGTGGAACCTGATGGAGGGACAGGCAGGAATCAAAGTCAAGCTGGGGAAGGAGCATGCATGGGAGGGCTGGGTGATGGAGGCAGCCCAGTGCTGGTACCTACCGCCCTCAGCAGTTGTCTGGAACTCTGTGGGGAGGCTGTAGCGGCCGTATCCCGCCACGGTGCGTGCCCGCACCTGCACCATGTACCGAGCGTTGGCCTTCAGCCCATCCAGCCGCACCGAGTTCTTCTGGCTGGTGACTGTGTTGGCGATGCCATCACTCTGGCCTTGCTGTAGGGGAGACACGTGGGTGTCACCTCTGTGTAGCCACCCTCCATTTGCTGGCTCCCACATTCCCCAGGCACCATGTTTGCAGGGACCCCCTATGCCATGGTACTGATGGCCAACTAGAAGGGCTGGAGGAGGAAAAAGGCTGTTCCTGCTTTACCTTCTCTGAGTACTTGATCTCATAGTCCAGAATGATGCCGTTGGGTCTCTCTGGGGGAGTCCATGACAGCGTCATGCTGTTCCCAGTGCTGCTGTGCAGGTGCATCGTCGGCACGGCAGATGGGGCTAGGAAGGAGGGCAGGGAAGGTATGAGCCACCTGCACCAGGTTTCCCCCTCCACCATCCCACTTAGCGTAGTGGATGCTACACCTGTGACCTGCTTGGATAATCTTGGTGGAAAGGCATGGAAAAGATTTGAGACTGGCCTCCCCCAAGTCTCCATAAGGAGGTGTGATGTGAACACCAAGGGGAGCCTCAGAAAGAGCACTGAGGTCATGCTTCACCCCATGCCTAGCTGCAAACTGGTCTGGGGAAGGGCCCTGCCAGCCCAAACTGGAGCTCCCTCCCCTCCTCCACTCGCCAGGAGCTCTGAGCTCCACCCCAGCAGCAAGACCCGTGAAATCAGATCAGAATGCAGTGGCTGGAGATTACCAGCACGCTGGAGTGGGGCCAGAGCGGGAGGAAGGAGGGAATGGCAGAGCACTTGGCTGCCTGCAAAGCCTTGGGCTGGTGCTGAGCCTTCCCAGGCACACAGGAGAGAAATCTCATTTCCTTCCTCCTCCCCTTGCAGCAGGCACAGTATCTCTGGGGTAGGTCTAGGAGCTCCAGAGCTCTCTGGAGCATCTGCCAGCCCTAGTCTTCTTCACTTGCATGCGTTCTGATCTCATCTCCTCTATGCACATGCTTTAAACAGAGAAGACAGTTTACCCCAGGGATTAGATGCCGGCCCAGAGGGCCAGTTAGGTGGCACCACAAGGTACTGCAGCCTCCCAGGCTGTCAGAAAGAAATCTCTGCTCTGTGGAGGAGATACAACCCTTGCTCCCTGGTGGCTGCACTGACCTGCCTGGTTGGTGGTGATGTTGACAGAGGCAAAATGGGGAGGGTAGGGACTCTTGCTGGAGATGCCATTCACGGCCTGGATCTCGAAGGTGTACTGAGTGTGGGCCATCAGGTTGCTGATGTAGATGCGTCGCTCCGTGAGGCCGAGCTGGCGCGGCACAAACTCCACGTTGTCGTCGCAGCGGGTGCACAGGCGCCGCTCCACGCTGCACTTCTTGCAGATGACGTTGTAGAGCAGGTCATCCCTCCCGCCCGTGTCCTGCGGCTCACTCCACTCCAGCACCAGTGATGTCTCGTTCACGTTGGAGATGACATTGCGGGGGGCTGAGGGGACACCTGCAGGCAAGTGTGAGGGGCAGGGGTGGTGTGTCCTCATGTCCAGCTCACCCCTGGCATGGGCACAGCACATACTCCCGTCTCAGACACAGAGCCCCATCACCTTCACAGCTTCCCTTGCCTCCCCTCCTAGCCCAGAGCAGGACTCACTGGTGCAGGCACTGTCTGCGGGGTCCGTGTCTGCCCGGAAAAAGCCGTTTCGACAAATGCAGACCATTGCTGCTCCAGAGGTGGTCCGGCTATTGGGAGGACAGGGAGAGCAGGGACCTTCCCCCTGCTTAGACTTGAAGGTTCCTGGGCCACATGCTAGAGGAAAGAAAAACAGACCTGAGTTATAAAGTGAACCTAGAAAACATTCACTGCTCCCACCATAGCTGGGTAGACCCTTCCTCGCTGCCCTGCCAAATCTTTGATCAGTGGCTTGAAGACCTCAGGCCTCCTACAAGCCTTTCCACCATCAGCCATGCCCAGGGATGCACGGCTAGGAAGGGTGAGGAGAGCGGGCTGCTGGAAGCACCACTCGGCTCAGGCCCAACTCTGCCAGGGAATGCCGTGCTCCAGCAGCAGGCCCTAGGTAACTGGAGGCGGGATGAGTTCATCACCACCAGCAGTACGGGGGGACAGGGCAGGTCCATCCAGGAGCTCCATTCCTCAGTTTTGTTTCTTCACTGCCCTTCCCAAGGGTCATACCATACTCCCTTCCATGGAGGAAGGTCATGCTGGTTTCCAGGTTTGGCAGCCTTCACAGTGCCAGGTCCATCCTGGCTGGGAAGGAAAGCATTCTTCAGGCCTGTCTGCTGCAGCCCCTGGAAGAGGCCTCCACCACCCAAAATCAGCCACTCAGCCCCAAACCTTCCGCCTCAGGCTCTTGAGCCACTTCTCAGTCCCAGGGCGGTGGCACCTCACGAGATCAGCTCAAGTGGAACGCTGAGCGAGATGAAAACATTCCTGTAGGTCCTTGGCTGAAGAGCTGCTTCAGCATCACTGCCACCTCCCTCCTCCACTTCCGATCAGGGTCCTCCAAGGAGCCACAAGTCCTGGGATACGGCCTGATTGGCACCACAGGTGTTTATTTGTAATGAGGGGCACATGAAAGGATTAACAGCACTTGAGCCGAGGAGCAGAGCGGCTTCGGGAACCTGACCCACACCTCAAAATAGCCCAATTTATCACACTGCTGCCCAAGGAAGTGGATTCTGTGCTCTGTGTTTGCAGCCGGATGAGGTGAGAGACCCAATGGCGCCAGCTCTGCTTCGGCATCACCCTGCTTGCCACAGCTGGGGCAGCATCAGCACCGATGGCCTGAAGGAGGGCACGTCCTCCTGGCTCCACCACGTTAGGGAAGCTCTGAGGGCACATAACCCTCCCACCTCCCACGCCTGTCACACATCATCCTGAAAACAGGAGGAGGTTTCCTGGTACTTCACCAGGCTGTGGCAAGTGGAAGTTTCCTGTTATGAGGCATCTTCTGACACCCTCTGTGGAAGTTTTCCGGCTGGTTGCAGCCCCGCATGGGGCGTGGAGTGCTCTGAGTCACACGCTGCCACGCCGGCCCCGCAGGGACCCGCACATAGCTCCAGGTGCTCTCCTGGGTCCCTGGTTTGTCCAGGCACCAGGCAGCAGCAACCCCAAGGGAGAAGCCCCACTCCAGCACAGTGCTGCTGGCCAGAGAGTAAGAGCCCCTCGCACAGACAACTGCCTGCTCTCCAGCCCCTCTGCCGGCATGGGTGTCTGGAGCTGCTTCCTGCTCCCAGGGTGCGAGCCTTCCAGCAGTGAGACTCTTCTTTGGTCAAAACAGGACCGACTACATGGCTCAACTGACTCCAGGTCCTTGACCTGAGTTCACCCAGCCCCTGGGCCTTGCCTTTGGAAATGAAAGCTTTGCCCATCCCGACTGTGCAGGCTGGAAGGCAAAGGAGTGCACAGATCTGCTCCTTGGCAAGCAATGGGAAACCAGCAGGTCCAGGGCTTCTGTCTCCCCAGGCTGGGATGACCAGGACACCAGAAAATGTGTTTTTATGTGGACAGCAGAGGCCCAGAGGTCGCAGAGCAGCCTTGGCACAGGCAGGCCCACTCCGGCTGGAGTCCCAGGCAGTTCAAACTGGGTGGATGCAGATTCACACATAAGGAACCAGATTGTTGAGGAATGAGAGATGACTGAAACCTCTTGGACAGGAATGCTCTGGGCTCAGAAAGCTGCCAAACATGCTTTGGTTATGGAGAGAAGCCCAGATCCATCAGGGACAAAACCCCCTGAGCAGGCTTGTTGGGGGGAGAGTGAAGCTGGAGCAACCAGAGCTCATGTGAAGTTGACAGTCCAAGCATGGCATGGCAGCCAAGGACAGCCATGTGCTTGCAAAGGATGCAGGAGTGATGAGGGCACTTGGTCTCCTGCACATGAACTGCCAGCTGGTGCCCAGGGGGTTACGGACACGGAGGTGGTAGTGGCCTCCCAAACACAGGAGGAAGTGACAAGCCGAGCTGTCCTTCAGCAGCTGCCTGCCACCCCTAAGTACTGCCCAGTGCAGGCACAAGGGATGAAGGCCTTTTCTTTGCATCCTCATGCCACCCTGGCAGGAGGGGGGATGAGCCATGAACCAGCCCTGTTAAGAAGGGGAAGAGCAGCAGAGGGACCGAGGCCCAGATGCACTCCAGTGTTTAAGTTTCCAACTCTGCTTAATAAATCAGAGCATAAAGACCTCGGTGGCAGCATGACAGCTCTCAGCCACCACATTTGAAGGCTGTAACCAAGCTGAAAGCTGATCCCAGGTCCCTGGTGGATAAGCCGCTGTGTCATCTCTTCTCTGCAAGAAACTGCCTGTACAACAACCACTGTCTTGGCCGGCATGCTGCGGAGCGAGCCTGGGAGCGCTGGAGTGGGAACGTGACTCCATCCAGCCGGAGCTGGGAAGCTGGGCTCCCTTCTCCCTACCGAGAGCTTTGCATAAGCACTTTTCCTGCTGAAGTGTCCTCAAATAAAATAACAACTCTGAACCTCTGCACACAGATCACATCTCCTGGTGCTGTGCTGCGGTCACCTCTGGGGAGAACATGACAGTCAGTGACAGCCACAGGATAACAGGTCAGGGAACCGAAGCGGAGCTCCCCAGCCTGAAGAGAAGTCACTGGTTTGATGGGAGGGAGAGGCAGTCTGGCCTGACAGCAGAGACCAGCCACAGAGGGGATCTGTGCGTGGTGTGGGAGGGGGAGGACAGTAACAGAGCCCTGCGGTAAAGCTGCCCCTGCCCTCCTATGGGACATCACACACCCGGCATGGCAAACCCAGCCATCCAGCTGCTTCTGGCAGCCCCTCCAGGATTTTCAGCCACCCACCTCCAGGGCCTGATCCTGTCTCAAAGAGCTGCAGCACAGAGCTAGGGGAAGAGGAGGGTACTATTCCCAAATACAATCTCCAGCCTGGTGAATAAAGTTAAAGGAAGGGAGCTGAAAAAACCACCGAAATAAAACCCTTCTGGCAGCAGCAGAGAGCAGTGACTCATCCCGTAGGCAGCCTCCATTACTGCATGGGATGCAGGCAAGCAGCAACGAACCATGCATGCATCCCCAAAACTTTGGGGTCCCCTCCCCTGGGGAAGACAGGGCTAGCCGAGACACATTGGGAAAAACCAGCCCCAAACTACCATGTTTCTTATTTCAACTGCTTCCCATTCACACTACAATATTCCAGCATCCTTCCAGCCATTTCTCTCCCTGTAGGACTGAAGCAGGACGCCTCGCCTGAGCCTAGATAAATTAAACTGATCATATCCCTTTGCCCATCAACCCTGTAATTTCTTTAGAGGCAGCAGTCAGGTTTGTTTGGGACGATCTGTGCTTTATGAACCTGCACAGCTCGCTCCCTTCTCACTGTCGTAAGTGGCTACAGATGGAACAGAGCTGTGGAAGCAACAGCCTGGCTACAGCCGAGGCAGTAACTCTGTTTTTAAGTCTCTCTTAAAAGGCAGTTATTTAAAAAAAGTAAAATAATCACCCTTTGGGTGAAGATATTTCACACTAGTGCAGTCCAAAAGCAAATGGAGTAAATCTGAAGGGAGAGAAGGGAAAGAGCCCTTGGGGGTTTGAAGTGGCATCCAAGGAACAGGCAGGAAAACAATTTTTTTTTTTTTTTTTTTTTTTTTTTTTTTTTTTTTTAAGAAAAGAAAAAAAAATTCAAAAAGCGAAGCTGCCTCTTGAGCCACAGTGGGTCACAGGCAGGACAGCAGGGGCAGATTTCCTCGACTGTGTTACAAGTAACCCATTGTGGAGCTGCCTGGCTGTAAACCGGCAGCTCTCCCTGCCTTCCCTGCTGCTGCCTTTGATCTGGAATCCCGGGCAATTAATCCCAGGCAGTTTCACTTCCTGGGTTTCATGCAGCAAGCCCATGTTGCAATGCAAAGCTGCAAACAGTTGGCAAGTGCAATGCTTGCTTGGCAATTTTTTTTTTTTTATTTAATTCAGGGTGATGTTTCCATTAGTCACTGATTGCAAGGGAAATTTATTTTTGCAAAAATTCTGATTTTGGCCCCAGCCTGACCTGCACTCACCTGCTGATTGTGCCCAAATGTTCAGTGGCAGATGCCATGAGAAAAGAAACATAAAGACTGAGAAATGGGTCTCAGGAAGGAGTGGTGTCATGCTGGACAATGTCACGTCCAGTGCTCCTACAGTTTGGGTACCACACAGACTCAGTTCCCCTCCGGAGGAGGGTGCAGGCTCTGGGGACACTGTGGTCCTCCTCCAGGGCTCCCCCATGAGCAGAGGGGACATGCAAGGAGGGGGCTCACTGCTCACCCCGGCACAGCAGCCTTTCTTTGTGTGGAGCGAGCAACACAAGGGGTGCAAATCCCAACAGATCCAACACGGAGCACACGCCCAGGAGCATTTCTGTGATTTGACACCAAATCCCCTGAACTGTTTGGGTGCCTCCTAACTAAAAGGAGAAGGGATGGGGCTGGGGGAAAGGCTGAACCCCAGGGGCTGCAGGGCTTGGGGTGTGAATGCAATGCACCCCAGCCCGTGGAGGCATGTGGGAGCCTTTGCTCCCCCTCCCCAGCCAGCAGCTCCTCCTTGTGCTCCAAGAGCTGCCTCTGCAGCTCTGCGTGGCAGGGAGTGTGTGGGAAGCGGCACAACCCCCAGAAGGGCCGTGTGCTAATTAAATAAAGATAATGAGGCTGAGAATGAGATGCCAAATCAATGCTGTGGCAACTCAGGGGTAGAGCGCCAGGTACCAGGCTGTCGTATCGCCTTACAAAGCATGCCAAAGAAACTGTCTTCAGTCGGGCAGGATGAGCCCTCTGCTCCCGAGGGACCGGGATACAAGCTGCATTGTAACAGGTCTGAATGCGAGCTCTAATCTTGGCTTGGATGAAGATAAAGAGGAGGAGGAGGTCTTCAAAGGCCACTGAAAGTCTGGGAAAAGGGGGAGATTTACAACAGGGCTTATCCCATCTAAGCAGTAACTGGGTATTGTTATTTATTAAAATGCCATCTGGCACTCTGGAGCGCTGCTCCCTGCACGGTGAAGCCCCTGTGGGCTCCCTGGGGCGGGAGTGATCAATCCCCAGCTCTGGGGGGCTGCATCCACACTGCGGCCCATGACATGGGCTCAAAGACTTCTTGGTGGTACTGGACTGTGGAAATGGGGTAAGGAAACATTCAGCCAAGAGGAGAAAAGGAGCTGCAGCTCCGGCTTCTCCCAGCCCTTCTTCAGCTGTTTCCACTTAAAACACACGATCATATGGCGGAAAATCTGATCCTACAATCGCAGCGCAGCTTTCCCAGAGAAACGTGAGGACACCGCCGCCTCTGCCCAGCAAGAAGAGGCAGGCTGCCGGATGGAGACGTGCCCATGGCCCAGCGTGGCTTCCCCGCCTGCTGCAGCAGAAGCTAGGGCTCGGTGGGAAATCAAAGGTGCTGGGAAAGCTGTCACATGAGGGTCTGCATAGTTTGGGGATGTGGAGATGGCTCCTGAGCCTAATCTGAGGAGCTCTGTCCTGCCTTGGGATGCCCCCTCTCAGCACAGCCCTGGTACTGGCTGGAAACTGTGTCACCTTGTGCCCAAACCCCACTCTCTGCTGGGAAACAGCCAACATCATGTTTGGTCTAAGAGCTCCCAGTCCAAGCAAGAAGGAAAGTAGCTCCGCAGGAGCATGGACCTCAGTGCAGTTTAAAGTGTGGATGGTTACCTGGCACTGGTGTCCATCTGCTCAGGAGGAGTCAGACTGGCTGCTCACAAGACTGATGCAGGGGGCTGTGGTGCTGAAGTCAGAGCTGTGCTGGCACTGGTGGTGCTGAAGGCTCTGGATCCCCGGCAGAGCTGCGGTCCTGTGGAGACTGACCTCTCCCTAACTAGCCACAGCAGCATGGCTGTCAGCTATGCTGCTCCCAAAGCCAAGGGGGAGGCCAGCCTGGCCCAAGCCCCACGTCATAGGCCATCCCAAATCACATGGCCCCTGCCAAGAGCAAAGGGCCGGCGCCAAGCATCCCGTCATCGGTGAGCACAAGGCATCCAGCGCTGGGGGCCCAGCCAGCATCCCACTCCCTGTACAATGCCTGCAGCCAAGGGGAACGGCAACCTTTCTGCCCTAAACCCCAGCCACCCCAGGGCAGGGTCCTGCCTGCAAGAGACAGCTCCCAAGAAAAAAATCACCCCAAGGGAGTGCAACATTCATCCAGACAGATTTTTTCTTATCAACATACCCGAACTGGGGTTAAACAGCAACACCAAAGCTATTGTGGGAGAGCATGGCAGCTGCAGGACCCACACAGAGCTATCCCACTGCTACGTTCCCTTCCAGCAAGAACAAGAAGCTTCAGATCCCCTGCCTTTGTGCTGGTCCCTACCATCCCTGCTGCAAGGTTTCAGCACTGGCAGGGGGAGCATACATCAGCATGGCTTCTCCCACAGCAGAGCTCTGCTCACCACCAGGGCTTCTGAGTGCCTCCGCACAAGCAGCGTGAAATCACACTTGCCAAGAACAATCACTCGCCTCAGCCACGAGCACTGCAGGAGGGAGAGAGGGAAGATGCTGGATACAGCAGGAGCGACGAGAGAGAGATTTTGGTAAAGCTCAAGGGCTTAAATGTGCTGGATCCCTGCTGAGGACCATGCCTTGAGCTGCAGCTCTGTGCAAGGAGATGCATCCCACAGAGGGTAGCACTGGTGGTTGCTCAGCAGACACTGCACAAGTCCAGATCACAAAGGTTTTAAGGCTTCAGAGTCAAACTGCAGACCAGTCCTCTGAGATACCACCCTGCTCACTCATCAGGGCAAAGCCTCCAAAACCAGACCGAGCTCAACACAAAATCACCTCCTTCACATCAATGCACTCATGGGGACAAAAGCCATGATCACTCTGCCATGCACGTACCTTGGCACTGGGTATCCTTCATGGTGGGCTCATATCCAGCAGCACACGTACATGCTCCCACAGGTACCATCCACTCACCGTCGCCGTTGCAGTACAGCTTTAGGGGCACAGACACCTCACACGCGTTGGGGATGCAGGTGCCCGGTGCGATGACCAGGGAAGTGGGCTCTGCCCCCGTTAAAGTCTCCGGGAAGACAGCAAAGCCAGCAATGGTATTGGAGCATTTCTTGTAGAAAGCCCGGACGGAGATGAGGGACATGCAGGCTCCCAGGTCTTGGAAGGCAAGGTAAAAACCATTCTTGGAGAGAGGGCCAAAGCTGCGCACCTTGGTGTTCACACGGCCAGACTCCAGCTTGGAGAAGCTCTCATCTGGAGCAATTGTATCCACTTTGATATAGGGGTTCTCCATCCAGAAAGGGCTATTTGCAGAGGCAGAATCCGTATCTGATTCATAATAGAAGAGGTTGAAGGTCTCTTTGCAGGAGCCAGGGATGTTGGGGATGCTGTTGCAGTCCCGCACAGTGAACTTCAGCTCCACATAGACGCGCTGGACATCCTGGCGCTGGATGAATTTGGTACGAAGCCAGTTGTTCTGGTTCGTCTCCCGTACATTGCAGACCTGGTACGTGCGGATAGGGTTCATGGCCTCGTCATAACCACTGACTTCTTCCCACTGTGATTGAGAGGGAAAGGGTTAGATCCCCAGCCAGGGACATCAGTGCCATGGACACATCATGAATGGCACAGGGTGGTGGGGGGGAACAGGCAACAGGGAAGAGCAGCAGCTGCACCTCCACCCGTCACAACCCTCCTGGTCATCAAGGTGACTAAGAGCAACCCAGGCCAGGGACCATGGCACTCCCACTCTGCTGGCATGGAGTCAAGAGGAGATGGTTTCATGGGGCAAGGATATGCACAGGAGGGAAGGAGAAAGATACAGCCAGGTTCACAAAGGCACTGGTGAGCAACCATGATTCCCATGGGGTGAGGGCCAGCTCTGCCCTTTGGAGGTCACGACCAGGGCTGGTTCTAAACTTACCCCTGTCTCTGGATGAGTTGTCCATGCCAACTCAGAGGTCACCCACTTCGTGTCCATCAGGGTCTCTGGAGAGAAAGGAAGGAGAGAAAGAAGTAATTGGAGATGAAGGCCAAGATTAGAGGGGAAAAAAAACAGGAGGAGTGGGGGAGAGGAGAGCTGAGCCTGACATTTCTGTGGAAAACAGCAACTTGGGGGGTGAGACGTGGTGGGAGGAGGGGGGAGCGACGCAGACAGACTCCAGATTTCTCTTCTCCTGTCAAGAGAACAGGAAGAGCGAGGCGTCCCCGGAGAGCTGTGCTCTGGAGCAGGCAAGCAGCAGGACGAGGAGCTGGCCAGGTGGCAAGATGGGGACACGCTGCCATCCCCAGCCACTAGCACAGCCAAACGTGCCCCCCAGGCAGTGCAGGGGGTGCCAAAGGAGGAAGACCGGGCGCCCTGTCCACACCCTCCCCCTCTGCTTTGGCAGGGCGCGTATTTAATGTGGCTGGGGTTGAAAGGGCCCGTTCCCATGACAGGGTGGTGCGGGCCAGGCAGGTTTATCCAGAGGAGGAGGGACTGGCAGGCTGCTCTCCCAGAGACGCCCCACATCACTCATTTTACAAGAGGGGAGAAGAATTTGACCGTCTGGCCAACATTCCTGGAGCAGACTACAAGACAAACCACCCCGGCAGCATTCCCCAAACAGCCCCAGCCCCAGCCTTGGGGGAGCGAGACGCTCGTCTGGGAAGAGCTGCAATTGCAGGCAGCTGTCGCTAATCCCAGGCAGAGCCGCGTGGCTCCGCGCGAGCACCACGCGCAAAAACCAGGAGTGAAACACAAGAATGAGAGAACACTGACATGCTCAGGGGCCAATGCCCCCTTTGTGAGCTGCTGGTCCTGCGAGCTCTGCTCCAGGGATGGTCCTTAGGCTGTTTGGAGGGGAGCAGGGACCCCAGCAGCCCAGGGTCCTCTGGACCTTCTTCTGCCTAGTGGGGGTTTGGTGGAAGCAGGGTGCAAATGCCTGGAGGGGAGCTCTGCTGCCTGCACTGGGCAGGACCCAGGACCAGCGCCAAAACACCTCCCTGATGAAAGCATCCCCCTCCCAACCACAAGTATGGCCCTATCTGAAACCCCGTGCAGCTCCCCAAGGGCTGCCCATCCATTTGTCCACTTCTCAGCCCACCTGGGCTCCAGACGAAGGACAGGGAGCCAGGGCTGTCCTAGACCCAGCAGTGGGCTGGGAACCGCTCACTCTTACTGGCTGGGGCACAAGGATGTGCCAGGGCAGCTCAGTGGTGCCAGCACCTTGGCTCAGCCCCACAGTAAGAAGCAGTTTCAGCTTCTTTCCTTCTACACCCCAGGAAAACCCTAGGCTGACCCAGCCAGGGAGGAAGTGTGGAGGAGGAAGGAAGCATTCATGCATTGCAGGGTTTTGGATGAAGCCCGACTGGAGGTAAACACCTTCTTCCCGTGTCCCACCCTGGGGAGACCCGCCAGCAGCACCCGGGCCAGCACCCACGGGCAGGCTGGGAGCACAGGCTGTGGGTGCCACCACGGCACAGATAAACAAGCATGTCTGGGGACACGTGGGCTCTCTGACCTGCCTTGTGGCTTGCCAGGTTCCCAGCTGGGCCAGCGAGCTTGCTTCTCGCCCAGGCTGTTCGCCCAGTGCAAACACAAACACTGTCCCATTGTGGGCTTGGTGGCACTAGCTGTGGACATGGCACTAGGGACAGAGGGAGGAAAACCACTCATGGTGCCAGCTCCCCATCGGAAGAGGTGCAGAAGGGCAGCATCTACAACAGACACCAGTGCAGAGATGGTTACTGGCAGTGGTTATTTGCTGTTTCTCAGGAATACAAACTAGGGGCATCTGGCTAAAACAGAGGGAGAGAAGGAAGAAGCTCCCTGTCAACCAGGTAATGCAGGAAGGGTGAGACACAGAACGGGCAGAATGGGTCTGCACACCCATAAGGCAACCTCTGCTCGGTCCCATGGCACTACCTGCTCAGGGGACACACCAAGATGACATCTCTCTCCTTTCCCATTTCCCATACCATCAGTTTCTGAAGCCCAGCAGGATCCCAAGCATGGTTCTGCATGGCCACAAGTCTACTGGAGACACTGCTGTGCCTCCCAGACCCCTGCATGGGGTGGTTGCCAGGGTGGGCAGGCAGTGCCAGATGATGGGGGAGCAGGTTCCAGGAGGGGGCTGCCCACACCTCTACGAGGGACAGGCCCTGTGCTGGCTGCCCTAATAAGGGCACAGCGGTGCTGTGAGGGCCCAGACACGCCGTGCTGGCGGTGAGCAGAGCCAAGCATGTGCTCGGCGCTCCCAGTGCAGGGCTGCCAGCTCCCAGTGCAGATAGTCTGTGCAGGGACAGCCAGCATAGGGCCCTGCTGTCGGCATGGCCAGCTGGGGGGTGTTTCTGCAGGAGGAGCAGGGAAGGGATACCCTGTGCTCTCCGGGCTGGGGCTGCTGATGGATGAGCGGCTGTGGCAGTGAGTCAGGCTGAGGAGATGGGGATCTGGGTGGCAGGGTGTGCCCGCAAACAGAGCAACACAAGGATGCTGTGGCAAGCCACAGCATAGCTTAGACTGACCAGACCATGGTGGGTGTTTGCCTCCCAAACCAGTCCAGGGTATGCGGGAACTCTTCTGCACAGCAGCAGGCCCCACGTAGGAAGCCCTTGCCTCCAGCGGCGTCCTTCCCCTCGAGTGTCAGCCGTGGGCAGAACCTCAGCTTGGACAGGAGGCTCGCTGCCTGCATCCTAATTTGGCAGCATCTGCCATCTGACCAGCAGAGGGGAGAAAAAACTGACAGAGCCAAGCCGGCTGTTGGCCACGAGAGCCACGTAAAACACAGAGAGAGCAGGGAGGGGAAATAAAAAAAAAAAATCACTGAGCAACTCAGCTAAAGGAAACAGGCTGAGCACAGAGGGCAGAGGGGGTTTCCTGCAGCCACGGGAGTGACCCAGGTGGGGTCAGTGGATCCTCCCAGACCCCTGCAGCTGGCCTTTGTGAAGGCTGTGGGTGGAAGGCCCTGTGGGCTACTGTGTTGCATGGTCCAGGGGCTGGTGGAACATGCTGAGCTGAGTCGCAGAAACTGCTCTCAGCCCTTAAAAGTGCTGCAGAGCTCTCACTGTGGCCTGGCCCTGAACCTGGTCCTCTCTCAAAAAACACTGGGGCACATCAGGCACTGGCCCCCATGAAAGGGCATGTGAGAGTGTCCTGGTCTGGGGAGCCCAAGCACTGAGCTTCAGGATCAAGCAGCTGCTCTCTCCCTCTGGCCCATGGTGCCAGAGGGGGTTGAGAGGTGTCTCCGGTGATTTCCCGGCGCAGTTCAGGTTTGCAGGTGATGTGGAGGGACGTGAACAGCATCAGGGCTGGCTGAACAGTGAGTCAAAGCCACTTCAATCCCGCACACCACAGCAAGAGCCTGGTCCCATTAGTCAACGGGAAATTGGCTCCCAATTTCACCAGCTTGGGGAAGTCACCTTAAGGCTTGCTTTATCACCGTCTGCAGAGCTGGGAGTTGTCCTCTCCTCACCTTCAGCTGGGCAAAAGCAAGGGATGGAGCAGGAGCCTCACTATGCTCTGCAAGTGCGACTGGCCAGGGTTGACTCCACACAGAAGCAGGAGTTCCATGGCCCATCCCAGGACAGGGAAAGATTCTTGCTCCTTGGACACAGCTGTGAGCATCATTCTGGCTGCCTCCTCCCTGCCCTGCATGTCTCCTCCCAAGCACATCCTGAGCTGCAAATAGCAGTCCCCTACCAGCAGCACTCCCATCACCTCCACAGAGTCCACAGCAGTTCACTAGGTGTTTGAAGCCCTGGCAAGGACCCGTCTGGAGCCAGAGACCTCTTTCTCCCGGTGCTGAGGCTCAGGAATGCGGCATGCATGGTCTGAGGCCAGCAAAAACGTTTGAACTCCCCCCTTAAGAGGCCCAGAGAGCCCGTCTCGCGCTGTTGAGCGGCAGACGCGCGCAGCAGCGATGGCTGAGCCAGAAAAGGGGGGGAATAACAAAATTCTTTCAAGATGAAGCCACTGGGGAAGACTCAGTCATCTCCACCAATAAGCTCCACTTTGAATGTTCTCTTCTTTGAATATGTAGACTGATGGCTTTTATCAGGATACACTGGCAATATAGGATGCCAGCTCTTAGGCCTGATGAGAAGGCAGCTCATGCAAGTCCAGAGCATCCTGGAAGAAGGCAAGGGAGAAAAGTTAGTAAAGACACCCACACAGCCTCACTACAAACAGAGGAACCTGTTCTGCAACGTGCCCATGCTCTCTGTGAGCTACGCACACCATGGCACTATGTCTGCAGGAGCTCTGCATGGGGCAAATGGCCCAGACTGGCCTTATGAGGCCATTTGCCCCACACTGAGCTCCTGCAGATGCCATCAATGGCTGGGACATTTGCCCCAGGACATGGTTTGGCTTCCACCATGGTGGCTGCTAACGGTGACGCCAGATGCCTCTTCCCCTCACTGCCATGCTTTTCTCCTCTGGAAGGAAAGCTAGCTTGTTTAGAGATACAATTTTAATCTTGGAGACTGCCTGCTAGTCAAAAAGCCACCAAAAGTGGCATCACTGCATATTTTAATTTCTGCTCAGTTTTGAAGATAATTACACCAGGAGTGAGTGGCCTTGCGTGCTCCCCATTCAAGCACCTATCGGTACAATTAATCCCAGCACTGTTCTGAGCAGCGGCACAAAGGGCCTTTGGTGTAAGGTCCTTTATCTGGGAACAAAGAGCTGCCTGTGGGAGAGAACCTGAGGTTGCACTTTTCCCGCTGACAAGCATTCCATACACAAAAGCTGAGCCACAGGAGCGCCCTGAGAGCACATCAGGTCTGGGAGACCCCGCAACACGTTTTCTTGAAGCATGTGGCTCACCCAGATCCCTCCTCCTCCTCCAGGAAGGTTCTTCTCCCTCTGACCCTAGCTAAACCCTGTGGCCATCCTCCTCCCAGGGAGGGGATGTCCCTGCTCCAAGGCTAGGGGACTCCACATGCTGCCTACATTTAGGAAGCTCTCCCGTCCCGCTCAGCCCACGTGCTCCATGGATGGAGCACACCACAGACAGCAGCTCTGGAGTGCAGGAGGTGGCGTGCTGGGAGGTTTCGGCACTTGGCAGCCCCTTGTGCCGGAGCTGCACTGCAGGGAGGAGAGGCTCTTGCTGATGCAGTCAAGAGCCAGGAGAGCAGGGAGGAAGGCTGCAGCCAGCGTGGGAGGCATCAGGCAGAGAACCAGCAGGCACCCTTGGTGGTCAGGGGTTACCCATGGTGGAGATGCCAGGCATGGGGTTTGAGAGCCCGGGGAAGGTTCTCGCAGGCACTGCCTTCTAGTTCTCTCTGCAGAGATGGGGCTGGCAGCGCTGCCAGCATGCTGCACAAGTCGCATGCCCTCATTCTCCCTCAGGAATCCCATATCTTCTGGGGACCCCCTGCACACTCCTCTACCGTAGTGCCCAGCACAAAGCCAGGGGGCTGTGCTGGTCCCACCCTTGCCCTCCCCGACTGTCAGGCCGGGCAGGCCAGGCAGTGCGGTTCAGCCCAAGGGAAGGGCTGGAGCACTCCCTATCACCGCCCACGCTGGGAACCTGTCCTTATGACGAGCAGGGCGCCTGCTGCTCCCCAGTGCCGAGGGGGGAGACGCGAGGCTGCTGTGGGAGCTGGCCCCCCACCCCATCCCTCTCCAGGGAGGCACAGGGGCTCTGACCACCCATGCCCACCAACGTCCACTTGTCCCAGGTCTGAGGCAAGTCAGCGACTTGTCAATGAACAGGGAACAAAGGGAAGAGACGAGGGGAAGAAGGAAAAAAAAGGGGCCTGTATCACAGCTGTGGCCCTTCATGCCAAGGGCGTTTGGCCCATCATCAAAGGGGATCGGATTTGCTGAGGCAAATGATGACACATCCACTTCAAGCAGGGCAGGTTCTGCCTGCTGCTGGAGGCGAGCCACTGGAGTGAAGAAGTACTGTGGGCACTTAATAATAGACTCATTATTTCTGCATTATGGCAGGGCCCAGAGGCCCCAACTGAGATTAAGGCCCCTCTGCACACACAGGGCGCATGCACACACCAAGCCAGGCAGTCCCCGCCTGGAGAGCCCAGCCAGGGGTGGGCAGCACTGCCAGTCCTGGCATTCACGACTGTCAGTTCCAGCCCTGCCAGCACCATGGTAAGCTCACAGCAAGGCCCAAAACTCCAATTCCAACGATGCTCCAAGGATGCATCCTTCGTTTCCCAATCCCACACCTACACTGGGGTATTAACCTCAAACCAGGAGACAGTCCCATGGCTGTGAGCCACTGGCTACTGCATCTCTCTCACAGTCCTCCTTATCCGATCCCAATGTCCTGCATCTTCTGCATCAGCCAGATCCAGATCCCAGATGACTGTAAGCTGCCTGGCACATGGGTTGGAGTGGGACAGGAATGCACCCTCCATCCAGCCCTGCCATGTCGCTAACCCACCATCCGCTAACTGGCTGAAGAGGGTTTTCCGGCCACGTGCTCCTCACCAGGAGCTGTTTCCTAACGGCTGCGAGACAGACTGAAGCATGTGAGAGAGGACAGGTGCCAGCTCTGCAAAAGGCAGATCAATTGGCAGTGGCTGGGATGCAGGGAGGGATGGTCACGCATAGGATCAAGGCAGGAAGGGCAGATTTCACCCGTTTTATGAGCAGAGCCATGCCAAGCTGGGAGCCAGCATTCGCCAGCATCACACTGTGTGCATCCCCTTCTAAAGCACAGCACTTGGAGCTTTGGGCTTTTGCAGGACAGCAGCTTCTGCCCTCCAGCTGCACACCAAGGACACGTGCAGCCTGCTGTCCAAAGCCTGCCAGGCCCTGGTCCTGCAGAAAGGCCGTACTGACACTGAGAGAGGATGGGAGCCAGCTGCCCAAGCCCAGCCCTGCACTGCAATTACTGTTCTATTAATACCACGGGGATTTCGGATGTCAGAGCCCAGTGTGCTATGCCAGGGTCAGCCTGGTCAAGGAAGAGCTGCCATCCCCGCCCACATGTTGGAGTGCCCTGGTACTTGCTGCTTCAGCTTGTCCAGGGGAAATGATGCTACTGCTGTGCCAGGCTGTGTGCAAAGGGGAATGGACAGATCCCACAAATAGCTTCTCATCCTTCCCTGCTGCCAGACTGCCCACCTGGGACAGGAATGTCCCTGCCTGGCCCAGGGAAGGGGCTGCCCGCTGCAGCTCTCTGCCATACAGACAATGTGACCAGCCGTGCCAGACAGGCAGGAGCTCTATGGCCAGCAGGCAGGACAGATTTATAGGTCACTGTCCCCAGCAGGAATGGCCATGCTGCCGTCCTTTGCTGCCACAGAAATAACTCATCTGATCAGGAGCCGCCAGACCTGTTCAAGCCACGAATGCCATTGACTAGGACACAGGCAGCAAATCAGCCTGCAAAGCCACTCTTGTTTCAGGACATGTTATGATGGGGACACTCCTGACACTTCTCTCTGTGCCCCCACTGCCCAGTGGCCATGGTTTCATGGTGCAGGTGTCCCCATGGGGCCACCAAGCTGAGCTGGGCAGGTGCAGGTGGATGAAGAGCCCCAAAGTCCACAGGGGAAGGAAGAAAAGGCAGTCGGTACTGCAGACCTGCCTCCGCAGGGCAACTGTTTGCGTCAGGCTGAGATCCAAAAGGCCCCTCTCTCCCTCCAGCTCCATTTTTTCCCAGGTTGTACTTTTGGAAAGTGCCCAGAGAAGGAGTAATGATATTTAATAGAAAAAAAAAAAAAACACCCCTTCCCCAAAAAAGGTTACTCGGTGCACATCCAAAGGCTCGCCCCACAGACGGGTAACTTGGCTGCCAAGCTCCATCCCATCCCGGCAGCGCAGAGTGAGAGTTTCTGCCAAGATCTCCCTCCTCTCTACTGCCTGGGGCAGTTACCCAAATCTCCGCGCTGCTCTCTGCTCACTTCCTCAGCTCTCCGAGAGCACCAAACCCATCTGGAACTGCTTAAACCCAAATATTGTCCCCCCTCCCTCCTCCACCTCCCCCACCCCCAAAGTCAGATTCTTCCAAAGTTAAAACAAGCACAGAGTCAGGAGGGGGTGCCGGGCCGGGCTGACTCGCTCCTTCATTTCGGTTTAATTTCTGGGGAACTAGAATAAATCTGTTCCTGGCGATCGTTCAAAGCCCTGCACATTTTTCTCATTAATAAAAAAAGGCCTTGGATAGCACGCCGCGTGTGCGTGCCCCCCCTCCCTGCGGGGTCCCCCTGCGCCCCAGCCCTAGCTGGGCAGGCGCTGAGCACCCGAGAGTTGTAGGACTGGGTGCAGGGGACATGGGGACAGCAGTGTCCCTTCCCCGGACATGGGGACAAAAGTGTCCCTTCCCCGGGATGAATTTCGGCAGCCCCGCGCAACAGAGGAACAGGGAGGCTCAAATCCCTCCGCAGCTGCTGCTGGGCAGAAGAATCCTGGGGGAGGGCTCCCCTGGGAGGGGACATCCCTGTTGCCCACCCCTTCGGCACTGCAGCCCCTGCAGGGCCCCCGGGGCATTCCTAGGGAGGGGGCCGAGAAACAGGTGTTTGTCAACAGCTCCTGCCACATGCATGAGAAACGCCAGGCCCTGCAGCGCAGCAGGGCGTAGCAATGGGCAAAAATAAAATAAAGAGAACACCCCCGAAAAATCCTCCCCCCTGTCCCAGCCCGGGACCCTCAGCCAGCACACGCTGGCACGTGCATGGAGAGCAGCCATGGGGCCGGTGCTCAGCCCTGCCGCTGCGCTCCAGCCTCTTCTCAAGATGGCTCCCGTTCCCCTCAGCGGGGCGGCCATGCGAAGACAGCACTGGGCTCGCTACCTCCCGGCTCAGGGAGCACAGGCTGGAGGGCTGAGCTGTGCTGAGGGGAAAGCAGGCACCAGGGGAGGGATGCAGCCTCTCTGGGAACGGTGGCACTGTGGAAAAGGGACATGACCCTGCAGAAAGGGGATGTTGCCCCACTCCCAAGCTCAGCTCCATGACTCCTCTGTGGCCATGCTGAGGGTGGGTGATAATCGCCTTCAAGCACAGGAGGATGAGGCTTCACCAACAGTGTCAAGCCTGTCCTTTCACAGGCAGGATGCCCACCTGCCCTCCCTACAAAATGGCTCCCACTTGGGGCTCAGCTCTGAGAGGGAATGGCCCATACCCCGCTGCCAGCACTGCCGAGTCAGAGCACAGGGCTGAGTTTGGAACAACAACAACAACAAAAATGCAATAAAAAAACCCAAAACATGACTTCAAATGGGACGATCCCAGTCGGGTGGGAGTGTCGCTGCAACAGGCTGCCTGGCCTTCAAGATGGCAGCCCATCCCCTGGGGCACAGGGCTCTGCAAGGAGATTCCTGTCCATGGTTGTGCACCCCCATCCCCCCCATCCCCCAAATGCTTCATGGGAACATGCTGGACCCAGGAACAACAGCAGCTCATTATGGTTTCAACCACTGAGAAGCTTGTGGCAACGGCAACCACCAGCTCCACCGCAGCCCTAGGGTATGGTCCCCCTTTCCCAGCGTTCTCCTCCGGGGGAGGCTGACACCCACCCTGTGGTCTGCACCAGCTGGGAATGGGGATTCCGACCCCGGGGCCGCCCCAGCACCCTTCCCCCAGCGCGGCTCCCAGGCGGAGACGCTTAATCCCGACAAACCAGTTTGACTCAGCACAACAGGAACAGCTACAATTTTAAAAACATGCAAGTCTGTGATTCAGATTGCTGGGGCTGTTTTAATTAAACGCCAAGCTCCTCTGCTCCAGCAGCAGCAGCAAACGGCTCAGGAAAGAAAATGCAACAGACTGGTTTCCCCAAATACCCTCTTGCAGTAAGTCATCAAAACAAAACAAGGAGTTTCGGTTCATTCCTTAAAAACCAGAGGCCGCTATTCCCAATTGCAAGGGCTGGGCAGGCATGGCCTGGCAGCCACAGCCTTGCTGTATACTGAGGGAGAAATGTGGGGCTGCAAAAGGACCCTGGTGCTCCAAGTTTTCCCTCTCCCTGGCTCTCCGCATGCTCTGCTTGACACAAAGGAAAGCCCTTCTCCTCCCCTCCTCGGGAGCTCGGACGGGCAGACTTCCTTGAGCGCAGCTTTTACTGAGGAATGAGGAACAGGAGATTTAATGAATCCAGCGAGTGTTGTGGAGCCCCATGATCCACTTTCCCTCACAGCCCTACCCCAAGCATCCATAAAACAGCAGGGCCAACTTCACCCATTGCCCCGCCAAGAAACATGCCATTTCTGTGAAAAATAATTAAACAGAAAGCAAATCTCTCTGCCAAGAAAATACCTGGCAGTTCCAGCACAGAGGTCAATTAAGCCGGGGTTTGCCAGTGCAGAGAGGAGCGTGGTCAACCTGTGTAACACCCAGCGGGGTATGGGAGGTGCCACAGGGCACAGCCCAGATGAAGACAATCCCCCCCCTAGAAATCTTGCTGCGTTGTGGGATTTGGGTATTTCACTAAAGCCCAAGTCAGTTCGGACTACGTGCAGCAAACTACAATGTTTCTGCATGGGAGTTCATGGGGAAGCACGTGGGAAACTCCAAGTTTAAATGGAGTCCTGAATGTAGGGAAGTTGCTCAGGACAGGAACAGCCTGGGAGAGTGGCTCCTAGGGAGAGCAGGTCCCTGCCCCAGTCTACCCACACCCCCAGGGCAACAGGCAGGTCCAATCTGTGGCTATCCATGCTCCCCTGGGCCAGGGAATGTTTTGAAGCCTGGGGTTTTACCCCTGGATGGTCGGCAAGGGCCTGGAACGCAGCACATTCCCCATGCTGTTCCAGTGCGTCCGCTCCCCACAGGGCCTCTGCTCCCACAGCCCCGCTGGGACAAACTTCTCTGCTCAAATCCCTGCACTGGAGAAAGGATCCGCTGTTGCCCCCGGATAGAGCATTCCTTCTGCAGCCGGCCCGGGGACTGCTGAATTGGAGAAGAAAAACACATTGTGACTTCAAACAGACCCAGCGCACTTACAGGATCTGGAGAGAAACCATTTTCTCCTCGGCAGCACAAAGCCCTCACTGAGCTGCTGCCGAGCGCGGCTTTTCTCCTCCACCCCCGTGGGGCCTTGTAAAGAAACCCAACTCCCACCATCCCCTCGGGAATGGGGAGAGCCATCCAGCCCCAAAACCCACTGCCCTTCCAGCCCAGCACCAGCCACAAGCCCAGCCCATAGCACCTTGGAGGGGACGGTAAAGTGGCCGGGTCTGGGGACTGCTCACTGCTGTTGTCTGCAGGACGTGTGTACAGATTTATGGCCATGCCAGATTTATGATCAGCACTAAAATATCCAAACAAACGTGCACACGAGATTTACAGTAACCTCTGGAACGCGCCAGTCCCCGTCAGGAAGCAGCATTGAGCACGGACAGAAATGCCAAACGTAGCAGAAGAGTGGGAGCTCGCTGTCCCTGATGTGAGCAGTGGCTTCCCTAAGCTGGGCCAGGCAGAAGTCTCTCCAGGCCAGCTGCAACTTTCCCTTCAGCACGAACAAGGAAAAATAAATTAAAAAAAAAGAAAAAAGAAAAGAGAGAGTGAGAGAATCCCACAGGGAATCAGGGCCAGCCCAAAAAATGCTGGGCAGCTGCCAGCCAGCCCTGAAGTGGTCCCACTGGACTGGCACCCAGCTGGGCCCTGACCTCTCAGATAGCGTGTTTAGCCCCTGACCCCTCCACGCATTAGGGAAGCTGAAAACACCTGGAGACTCCTCAGCAGGGTCTGTTTATTTTCTCTCTATCCGATTCTTCGCACTACCCATCCTCGGATGGCAGTGGGGGAGAAGCTGGGGCTCCCTGTCTCCCCAGGGACTGGAGGGACTGTCCCCAGGTGATACACACCGGTGCTGCCAGCCCCCATGCCACCTATCCTTCCCAAATTCCTAAACCGCCGATGGGAAGCAGATTGCGAGGGGCTACCCGCAAGCGTGGGGCCCTGCCGGGCTCCCTGCCCACAACTTCATCCTCCGACACCTCTCCAGAAGGCAGCGATCCCCGGGCGGGTGCTCGGGAGCCTCCATCCCGCGAGGGATGAGGGCCGGCGGCTTCTCCCGTCCCCTCCTGCCGCGGGCTTCCCGCTTAGCCGAGAGCTCACGGACCCGGCAGGCCCACAGCTCTGATTCCTACAGCGTACAAAGGACGAGGGGTTTCATTTTTTTTTTGCCTCTTAAAGAAAAAACAAAAAAAATCGCAGGGAGGGAGGATGAAAAGGAACGCGGACAACAAACACCCCCAAACTTTCTACAAAGCCCGAAGCTAGAGGAAAGACGTCCCCCAGCCACCGCAGCGGGGAGGGCTCCTGCCCACGGCCACCCCCGCTGCCGCGGCCCGAACCTCGCAACGCGGGGCGACGGCAGCGGGAGCCCGAAGCACGACACCGTATCTGAGCAGCCCCCGCCGCCCCTGCCCGGGCTGGGGCACCCACAGCTCCGCTCCGACCGGGGGCTCTCCCTTCCCTGCCGTCCCTCCCACCCCAGCCCCCTCCCGCCGCTCCGGCAGCGGGTTCGGTTACCGGACACCAGAACACCACCGCCCCTGGCACTTCGGCTGGAGCCCCGCATACTTTGTGCCGAAACAAAAATCCGTCCGGGCCCCTTCTGCTCCTTCTCTCCGGTGCGACCCGCCTTGCTCGCCCGGGAACCCCCGGTACCCCAACGGGGCCAAAAGCCTATTTCCTCCCTCAAAGCCGGGGGTGCAACGGCGCTGCCCCGCGGACCTGAGTTCACTCTCCACGGGAGAGAGAATTACTCCCCGTTCTATCCCCAACTCTATCGGAGCTCGAGGGTGGGCGAGCCGCGGAGGCAGACCCGGTCGGGGGTAGATGCGGCACGCGTGGCCACTCGCCCTGGAGGTCCCACGCTGGAGCCTCGGGGTTAAGGCAGCGGGCGCGGCGAGCCCTGCCGGGGAAAGGATGGAGCCGGACACGGCACACGGACACTCCTTCCGCGGCCCCACCAGTTCTGGCACGCCGCGAGCTTCCACTGAAAGAAATATTAATTTTCCAGCCCTCTCGGTCGTGGCGAAAAGCCTCGAAACGTGAACCGAGTATCCAAAGAGGCGCCGCTCCTTGCCAGCAGCCGCCGGCCGCGGATGCCGCGGCTCTGCCGCGCCGGCTCGGTTCCACGGGGCGTTGACTCTGAAACCTACTGAGGGCGGCTAAGCGCTGCGAGCGGGGCTGCGGCGGCGAGCTCTCCGCGGGTATAACCGGGCATCCGCGGCGCGACGACGAGTCGCGCTAAGCCACAACGGGCCTGGGACATCCCGGAGGATGCGTGCACCCGTGCGCGGTCGCCCGGGCCCCGGTGCGGCGGACAGGCACGCCCGCCCGGTACTCACCCTCCAGAGCGCGGCGGCCACCGGGAGCAGCAGGAGCAGCAGGAGGGGGAGCAGCGGCGGCGGCGGCGGGGGGGCCCCCGGGCGGGCCGCGGCCATGGCGGGGGCGGTGCGGGCGGCCCCGCCGGGCAGTCCCGAGCTCGGCGCCACGCGCGGCTCCTCTCGCCGCCGCGCCACGCTCGCGCTCTGGCGCCGCCGCCGCCGCCGCCGCTGCTGAGCCGAGGGGCGGGGCCCGCCCGCCAATCACCCCGCCCCTGGCAACCCGGCGCCCCTGGCGACGGCGAGCGCGGCGCCGATTGGGCGGTGCCGGAGCGGGGGGCGGAGCCTCTCGGAAAGATGAATTGGAGGGGACGGGCACTGCCAGGCGCGCCCCCCGTGGCCACGCCCCCTGGCGCGGGAGGCGCAGGGCGGGGAGCGCGCCCCACCCAGCGGCCGCCCGCGGAACTGGGCTCTTAAAGGGGCCGCGCCCCCGGTCCGTCCCGCACACCCCCGGCCCGCGCTGCCCTGTGCCCCGCCCCTCCGGGTGCGGATGAGTGCGTGAGCCTGTTAGCGTGTGTGACGACGGGACCGCGGGCCTCTCTGTGCCACACTACTGGCAGCCTGGTTTACCTCTGCTACCCATTGCCATCCCATTCTCTACAATCCCATCCTGTGTCTCATGCATCCCACCCTTTGCCAATCCATCTGACCCCATTCTCCTCCAGCCCATCTCATACATCCCATCCTACCTCACTCATCCCATCTCATTGTATCATAAGTCTCCCCACCCTATCCGCACCACGATTCCCACCACACAGGCAGGGATGAATGTTGTGATCCTGGCCAAGCTGAAACCATACAGAGAGCACCTTGAAGTGACTTCTCCCAGGACCCCTACCCCTACCCAAAAGGTGCCTTCCCCATCACATTCCCTGTGGGAGAAGGTGCTGGTTACTGTGCATGCAAGCCACAGCTTTCAAGCTTGTGGGTGTCTCAGTCTTCCCTCCCCTCTTGTCCTGACTTTGCTATGGGAAGGTGTTGGGGCCCTGTCTGGGACAGACTCTGCTCCCTCGATATGGTTTATCCACACACACTGTCCTGGTGGCTGGAGCTTGCACTTCCACATCCTTCAGGACAGACACATATCTGCCATGATGGGTGTGGGACACGACCTGTCCCAGCCCTCTGTGCTGCATCTGCCCCTTAGATACCTGGGGAGGCTTCCCCGGGGCTTAACAAAATCCCCCAAATCCCTGATGTTGGGGAATGCTGATGCCCCTGGTGCCTGGGAATGGCTGGAACTCCAGCAGGTCTGGGGCAGTGGGGTGCATGGCTGGTTGTTTCACCCTGGGCAGCCTTGTCCCCCTGGCAGAGCCATCTGGGCAGTCCCAGCAGACACCTGCCATCTGCAAGTGGCACCTCCACACAGTGCTCCTGCCCCAGAAACCTGCCCCAGAAACTCCTTTGCTGTGCAGCCCCAGCCCTGGCCCTGCACAGGCACAGTAGGGAGGCTGCAGGACCACACTCCTGACCACCTTCCCCGTGGCTGCTGGCAAGAGCAGGAATCTGGGAGGTTATCAGGGCTGGCTATGGTTGACCTCTCCTCTGTGAAGACAGATGCAGAGCACATCTGTATCCCCTCTGCCTTCTGCTGTACACTCCCACTGGGCTGTGGATGGGTGCTTTCCTTCCATGTCCTGGAAGGATTTGGCTTCCCAAGTCTTGGCCAGGGAGGATGGCATAGACCTGAGCTCTATCTGGACAGCTGATAATTTGGAAATGACCAATTCCTACTGCAGGAATGCTGGCATCCTCCAGGAGCTGGGGGGAGTCTCGTCAGAATGCTGTGCCCTGAGGACTGCCACAGTGTGCCAGTACCACAGGCAGCACCTTTTCCTGAAGGAAAAGTCATGCCCAAGAGAGCCAGGGTGCTAATTTAAGGCAGGACATAATGACATATGACTGTGATAAATCTCTGTGAGGGACAGGAGATGCAGCAAGTGGGGCACTGCACTCTCCAGGTAAAGGGAAGTGGCTGGGGAGCAAAGCAACAGTAAGGGGATTGCATTCGTGGAAAATGCCAAAGTTTGAGCAAAGAAGAAGAAGAAGTTGATTTGGACATGTTGTCACTCAAGGCAAGAAGCAGCAGAGAGCAAGTGATGAAGCTGGTAGCATTAACACATGCACAGGGGTATAATGCAGCATCAGTGGGGAAGGAGAGGGCTAGGGGCTGATGGAGATGCTGAGAATCTTAACCAAAGGCCGGGCTCAGGGTGGGAAGATTTGCTGTCTCCCTGTGAAGTCACTCCCGGGAAATCCCCTCCCTGCTGGCTTAGTGAGATGCAGAAACCTCGTTTATTCTGCAATTCCAGAGGTCTGAGTTACCCAAGCACAAAATTTCTGAACGGAGCACATGGGGAAATTGCTTATTCACACTTGAATAACTCAAAAATGGCTGAACCAATTTTACTTAAACTTTCTCCAAGAATTCCCCTTGGAGCCAAGCCATGCCTGGCAAATTTCAGCCCGAAAGGAATTTATTTCAGAATAGGATGAGAAATTGGAGCAGGCAGCGGGGGTGAGCGGTCCGGGGTGGAAGCTCCACACAATCGCGTCCCTCCCCACGTGCTGTAATTAACGAGCCCCCCTCGCTCCCACCGGGCTGCTGCTGCCACCCGGCTTCTCCCCGGGGCCTCAGGCTCTTCGGTGCCGGCGGCTGCAGCGCCGCGGTCCCGGCTGGGGGCTGAGGGTTTCATGGCAGCTCGCTGGCCAGGGAGCCCCGGTCGCTGCCTGCGCGTTGCAGCCGGTGGGCAGCCTGGGGAGCAGCGTTGGCAGGGCTCCGACGCCTGCACAATACCAAATAACTGTGGTAACTGCGTGGAATTTGCTGGCAGGGTCTGGGTCTTTAGTGCCAAGCCGCCTGCTTGGGCACGGACTCGGCGCTGAGGATGGTGCGGCAGTGGCCCCCGAGGGTCGGGGCGATGGCGTGGCTGGGGGATAGGGGGGATAGGCACGTCTGTGTAAACACGGGCAGCTCCCAGCCACGCAATGTCCCTGCACACACACTCAGTCCTGATCCCCTCCCTGGCACCTTGGGTGACGCCTGGAGCTGAATAGGGCTGCAACGAGCACTCTGTTGGCAAGACGTGGACAGGGATGGGCTGAGAGGTGAAACGTGGGACTTGTGGGATAGGCAGGGGAGTTTGTCTGCAGCACTGACCTGAGTTAGTGATGCTCTGCTTCAGAATAGTCTCCAGCCTGCACAGCAAAGCTGCGGTGCCCACGGTGTCCCTGGGAGGCATTCCTGTGCAGACAGGGAGTGGCAGACATGAAAGGAAAACCTCGAAAAGCAGCAACGGCCATGGAAGGTTCAGAGGACAAACCACCCAGCCCAGCCCTCTCTCCGTAAGAAATTTCTGACCCAGAGACCCCATCCTGCTGGAGGAAGCCTGACTTTCACTCCCCATTTCCAGACACAGCCCTGATGTGCCCCGGTGGCAGGTCCATGTCACACAGGCACACGCACGGTGTGTGTCAGACCATGGCCCCACACACGGTTCACCCACGCACCTTGTGCCAGCCACCTCCCCTCCCCTCTTTTGCATGCGGCAACCCCAGCTGCCATTTCATAAGGAAAGGTGATTTAGGAACAATTATTCCTATTTTCTCAGAAGATCTAAGGGGCATCAAATGAAATTACCCAGCAAGAGTCTAAGAACAAACAGAAGGGAGCACATTCCTCACCGGGAAGCCAGTCCCAGAAGTGCATTGCCACAATGTAAGTACGGGAGACATGTGTTTGAAGGGTGGAACTGGATGAATGAAAGAAAAGGCCCTGCAAGAGGCCTCCGTTGCCTGCTCACCTGGAGTGCAGCTGTGCTGGGGATATAGGAAGCTGGGAGGGGATTTTCCCATGTTTCTGGGTTGGATACCATTGTAGTAGAGGCCATCATGGCATCAAGTGACATCTCCAAGTTCTCTGATCAAAGGGCTGCACTCGGAGGGGCGACATCTGAGCAGGCACCCGGGTCAGCCATGTGTCTACTGGGGTGTCCCTTGTGCCATCCCCAGTGCAAGGGGAGCCCCGTGGGGCCCCGTTCTCAGGGCAGGGAGCACTGCCGGGTGCCAGCTTGCCCAGCCGGTGTGCTCCCGCCAGACCAGCGCTGGCTCCAGCCTGTCTCCTTCCCAAGCTTCCTGGGCGCTTGCCCCTCCGGGAGCTCCTCCCTGTGCTGCCAGGAGTTTGGCGCTGCCGACGGGTCGGGGCGGTCGGCAGCAGCCGTGCCAGCCCGGTTGGGCCCGGCAAGGAAGACACCTTCTGCTGCTTATGGTCCCTACTTCAAAACCTTCTCCCGTCCCACCCACATCCACCACCCCTCACCTCTGGCAGCTTCAGGATGCAGTTAAACACTTCAGCACTTAAAATTTCAGGTGCTAATTGCTTAGTAATGAAAACTTTAATCACAGGGCAATTAAAACCTTAAGTAGCTGTGGGAGATCCATTCCACGTCAACAAAAAAAGAGTGCCGTCACTGCTCCGGCACCGCCCTGGCACAGCGAGGCACGGCAGGGCCGGGAGAGCCCGTCCTGCAGCCCCCACTGCCCCCTGCTCCGGGAATCTGGGGAGCCCCCCCTTCCCACGCCGAGCGGGAGGTGGCCGAGGAATGATCAGCTACTGCTGTAAAACTTAAAACCCAGCTAATTTCGGATTAAGTGCCATATGAAAGGGTTTTGTTATTTTAAATCTCCTACTTTCCAAATTCCCAGGATTAAAATTCTCTGCATTTATTTTAACCACATAACATTTGCAGACAAATCACTTCTCCCAGTGCAAAGTTTGAAGCAGCTTAGCAGATCTAAAGCCCAGCCACAAGCTCCAGTGTGGAATCGCTGCAAGCGGCTGCCAGCGGCCGCCAGCCCCTTTCCCTGGCGCACACTTGCAGCAAAACTTAGCTGCTATTCCTGCGGAGGAAAGGGCCTGCTAGGTGCTGGAGCCCTGGGAGGCAGCATGAGAAGGAAGGGTGGCTGTCATCCTGGCTTCTGGGCTCATTCCTGCACTGGGGATGTGCCTTTGGGAAAATCTGATGAGGCTTGTGTGTTTTCAGAGCAAGCCCTGTCCATATGCTGCAGGGTACATGTTGCAACCGTGCTGATGCTGTCCAGGTGACACTGTCCAGTTCTGCATCAGCCTTTGTCATCAGGTGCTGACAAATGCACAGAAAAAAGTAAATAAAAATCAGGATTTTTGCCTTTCCCCCCCTGCTCTGCAGTCCATTGGGACTGAAAGGGAAAGGAAGGCATCCAGCCTCGCGTGACTCTGGCTCTGTGGGAGGCAAAGGCTCCAGAGCTGAGGGACGAGGTTTGTCCCCCAGCTGCCGGGAGGTGTGGGAAACATGGGTGCCTGTGGGCAACAAACTGCCCTCTGCTCTTTATCAAAAGCAGCATCAGTGTCTGGCAAATGTCACTCTCCCGTGTGCTTCCCAGCTGGGAGGTCCATTTCCTCCTCCCATCGACGCCTTCCCAGCGCTGCCTCCCAGCCCTGTGGCAGGACAGGCTGACAGGATGGGGTGACCGGGTGGCCCGGGACTGAGGGGACAAGGCAGGGTCGTCAGCCGGTGATGCTGCACCCTCACCCAGCCCACTGCTCTCTCAGGCATCTTTGCTAACCAGGCAATTAGTAGCCTGGCCCCATTAGGGACATTTTTAGGGGGCTGCAGCTGAAATGCCAGTGCAGAGGCCCTTTGGATGCTCAGCCCTGAGCTGGGATCAGCTGGGTGCCCACCTTAGTCACAGGAAGTAGATAATCTCCAGACTCAGAGATTTAGGGGCTGAAATCTCATTTGTGCCACAGCCTGAACCCAGGCAGACATTCCCAGGTGGGGGGTAGTGACCCCCAAATGGGGTGACAAGATATTTGGGGTTCATGCTTATAGTAAGAGATGCTGGCAGACGTCCTGACTGCAAAAATCCAAGAGGCCTCTCCTGACCCTGCATGCCCTGTAAAGATGGTTGCTTCTCTGGACTGAACAGGAACCAGCACCATGTCCTACTGGGACTGCCTGGGAACAGCCAGGTGATGGTGGCAGTGGGCACAGTGGGACCACAGCAGGGCCAAGCACAGAGCCTGAACCCCAGCAGCCTCCACCTGCCCAGGCCCACCAGGCACTGTGGGCCAGGGGCGGTCCTCAGAGCAGGGCAGCTTTCCTGGACTCTAAGGTGAGGCTTTGGCCTTCCCCAGCCTTGGGGCAGTACCCTGTCCTGCTTCCCATCCCACCTGGAGCATCCCTTGTCCAAAGCCAGCTCCAGATGCTGTGCCTCTCATTGCCATGGCAACCCCCATCCTTTCTGGGTTGCCATGGCTCCCTGGCCCCCAGCAGCCGCCGCATCCTCAGCATCAAGAGGACCCAGTGATTTGGGTCCTTGGGGGCTGTCACTGTGGGAAATGGTGACCACATAGGGCCTTGGAATGGAGGGAGGAGGGCTGATGGCTTGCTGGCATCTCCACATCACAGTGAGATTTGCGCTCTGGGGCCACCTGGGACATTGTGAGGCTGGTGGGGACTGGGTCCCCAAGGAGCATCACTGATGGCATGGAGATGGCATCGCTTTGCAGACCAACCTCCTACTTTACAAACATGCCTCCTTCCAGCCTAAAGTTTCCCTGCTTGGTGCAGCTGCCACAGCCCCCACAGTGTTGGTGGGCAGGCATGCAGGTGCTGGAGCCCTTTGGTGTGGCTGTATGCTGGCAGCAACAGTGCCAAGCACGTGTGACCACACTCTTGTCCACTGCCCACTGTCCCCTCAAAACGCTGTCCCACCAATCGCAAACGCCCCACCAGGCCCTTGGGAGAAACCTCAGCATGGGGTTGCTGTCTTGGCACTTGCTGCGCTCGGGTTACAGCTGTGCTCGGCAGCAGCACGAGCCCGGCGGGCTCCAGGCCTGGCGTGCTAAATAAACACAGCCACCGTGAGAAAAAGGCAGCCAGGAATAAATAGTCAAATAAAATAATAAGTCAGAGGAATAAACAAAGTGAGGACGTGCCCAGGCATGGCACAAGCTTCGACGTAGCACTTCCAAGCCGGGCTCTGGCCCAGCCCCGGTGCCTGCAGGTGGTGGAGCCCGGCCTGCTGGCAGCGCCCTGGCCAGCCGCACCCCCACCCCAGTTTCCCCCCTGGCTGCAGGAATCCCCTCTCCCCGTCACACCACATTCCTAGGGTGCCCGAGGATGAAGGTGCAAACACCCTGGGAGAGGTGCCAGGCAATTCCTGGCCTGCCTGGGATTTGCATCTGCTGCCCTGGCGCTTGGTTTGGGAGGGATAAGCCCAGGCTTAGCTGTTGCTTCCCCTGGGGCTGGCTGCCAGTTCCTAACCAGTTTTGCCATAGCCCTTTCCCACACTAACTGGGGTCAAGGGAGCTGTGTGACCTCCATCCCACCTCTTCCCTCCAGTGCTCAGGAGCTTTCACGGTTTAAACAATTGGCTGCAAAGCAGAGGGTGCAAGGGTGAGAAAGGGGCAGTCCTGGAGGCAGGCGTCTGAGGTTGGGTGGCACTATGAGGAGTCCACAGGGGATGCCTGCAGGCTGCAAAGCTGGGCTGCAGACCCATGGCTGCCCCCTTGGAGCCTGGATGAAGTTTGGGTGGTGGCAGAGAGAGGACCAGCTGAGAACCTGCAAACTCAGTGCTTCCCTGGGAAATCCCACAACATGGGGCCCTGCTGGTAACAAGGGATAGAGCAGCTTGGAGGACTTGGGGTATAATGCACTGTCCCCATCAGCACAAACTTCCTTTAGAACTCTCTGCAGGGCCCTGACACTTCACCTCCCTCTGTCTCCAGCTGGCAGCCAGCGGTGCTCAGCCAGGGAACAAAGGAGCATGGTTTAAAGTAGCCAGTTATTTTAAGCGCCTGCACTGGCAGTGACAAGCGGAAAATAGAAAGAAAACCAGAATAAGCAACAAAAGAGCATTCCCCGATACATACTTTCACAGCAGTGCTTCCATGCTTTTGGTGTAAAATTTATTGCAGGCAAAAAAACTGGAATAAAAGGAAAATTGCCTCAAAGCCCATCCACAAAACGGCACCTGGGTGTCCCAGCAGGGCAGGACATCAGCAATGTGGCACTGTGAACAGCCAGGCACTCAGCTGATGGGATTTTGCACGTAAACTTCACATCTTCAGGTTTCCCTTGGCTTTCCAGCCTGAAAGGTTGAGTACAAAACAAATTGCTGGCATGCCATGCTTCACTCCACCAGGCAGGCAGATGGACCTGCTGGGGCCCCAGCACAGCCTGGCTCACCCTGGGAGCCAGCAATGGCAGAGCTGCAGCTTTGGCATGACCCGGACATCCTTTGTGTCCTCTGGCACAATTCTGCTGAGGTTTCCAAGTGAGCCTTGTTTGATCTTTGCCTCCACATGTCTGGAGGAGCAGCCTGACTTCTCCCTGTGTTGTGATGCTTTCCCATGCTGCTCAACAGTGAGGTTCCAAGAATTCAGCTAGTTGTAAAGAGATCAGTGACATAAGATTTATTGCCCTAAAAGTGCAAAATTCCTGAAAGGAGCCTGCCACAGCACAGCCCTCTCTGCAGCACACTGACCGGTGTGCTGTACTGGCCATCTTGGCTCCTCTGACATGAGAAATGGCCCTCAAAGCCTGCAGCAGTGTGGGCTTTTCCTAAAAGCATTAATGTGCACCATTATACTGGGGAAAACCCAGGGAGGAGGTGTAGAGGAATGTGAGATGTGTTGCTCCAGCAGGCCGTGGGTGACAGGGCCGGTTCAGCAGGCCTGAGGCTGGGTGACCCTGGTGTGCCCCTGCCCACCATCTCCGTGTGAGCCTGGTGGGATGGGAGGAGAGAGTGGTGAGGGAGGATCTTCCCTCTCCACACCAGCATGGAGAAGTCAGGGAAGGCTGACAGGCAGAAAGGTGCATGTGGGACTATGCTGCGTTCCAAAATACCTCCAGGCTGAGAGCTGGTGGTCCCGGCACAGGAGGGGATCTGCAGTCCTTTGACAGGGTGGGGGCAAGTGTGGTCCCCAAATCAGCTGCACCACATCAGAAAGCAGCAGTTCCTGACCCAGCCAGGTACTGCTTTGTACTCAGCAATGGTTACCCATGATGCTGTGGCACATCTCTGTAATCCACAAGGCAGTATGGTTTTTTTTCCTTCTAACTGCTTACTAATGCCAGAACACCATGGAAAACCACCCCAATGAAGCTGCTGGGATGCTGGGTGGAACGTCCCTACTTATTCCTTGCTGGAGTCCCAAACATCATGCCCAGAACCATTTCTACTTGCAGCAGGTATGGCAGCACATGGGGTGGACTAATGGGGAATGGGCCAGGGAGAGGACACTGACTTTAGCCCTCCCCTGTGGCACCCACATGGACCTCCAGATTATGACCTAAAGGATGGTCACACTGGAGGGTGCTCAGTGTAGCCCCTAGGACAAGCAGTGTAGGGACCCCTGTGGCACCAGGATCCCTCATCCAGGGGCTGGGCAGGTGCAGCCATGGGTGATACACATCCCCCCAGGTTCCTGGCCCCCAGCAGAGCATCTGGGGGGAGGTCAAGCAGTTTCTTCATTCTCTCCCCCCCCCCTTTCCAAGATGAAGAATTTAATTTTAGTTTTTACAGCTCCTCCTAGGTGGATAAATCCCTTCCTGGCGAGTCCAAGCCCTGGAAAATCTTGTGAATCTATCGCTGGCCCTTCTGGCAGTCACTGCAGCAATTCCTGTTTCTCTCCAGCCGCACTCTGTAAAGTTTTATAGTTTCCTGGTTGTAGCTGCAAGGCCCCAGCCGTGCCGAGGAGGGTGGTGGGGGGAGAGCCCAGCATTCAGGAACTTGAGGCCAGGGAGGCGAAGCAGGGAACCGTGGTCTGGTGGGATGTGCCAGGGAGCTGCCAGGTCCCTTTGTGGGTTCATCCAGGCAGGAATGTTCTGTGCAGAGGCTGGTACAGTCCTGCATGTAGGGATGAGGTCCATCACAGATCTCATCCCATCCCAGCATGGATCTGGGCCAGCCCTGCCTGTGTGCCGTGGGGTGGTGGCAGGAAGATGCCACTGTCACCCAGCATAGGGAATGTGCCTGGGGAGTGGGCAGGGCTGCTGGCATCAGAGCCCTGCTGGGTGCGAGCAGGGCCCCACCATGAAACCTGGTGCTCCTCTCTAATGAGAATCAGCTTTATATCTGCTTTATATCAGCACAGCACTGCTCCAGCCCTGGAGGGACAAAGAACCTGAAGAGCAAGTGATGCCATGGTACAGCCCATCACCTTGTTCATCCCCACTGGCCACATGCATGTCCTCAGAGGGTAATGTGGCACCTTCACAGGCACAAACCCAAGGCACAGAAATGCAGCTTCATCCTAGTGCAGGATGTGGTTCTTCACTGACCAAGTGACCATTGAGACCTCTCCACTTGCTCCCTGTACTTCCAGCTTTGCAGTGACATCTGTGCTCCCCAGGTGATCCACTTCCCATGGTGATCCACTCCCCTGGGAGCCTTGGGCACCTATCTATGGAATGGATGAAGCCTTGTATCACCAATCTCTTGATTTTCTTTCTGATCCTTAACTGTATTTGGCAACTTTTGATGGAAAATTTGACCCCCAGAAATGTCAACAATGAGAGGATGGGTCTGGCGGCTGTGGGAGTCAGAGACAAGTCCTTGCTAAATGCCCCATCATGGCTAAAACTCCTGGCTGATGTTTGGTTTTATGAAGGAAGTTGTGAGAGAGTTACTGCCAACATTGTAATGCCATCAGCTCTGTTAATACTTATGCTCTGCCTTTGAGTGCCAAAGTCACCATGCTCAGCTCCATCCGCTCTGTTGCCAAAAGGATACATTAAAAACAACCCAGAAAGAGGCTGGGAGTGTGACAGGCAGGAAGGTGATTTCTGGGAAAAAAGAGAGGAAAGAGAGGAATGAAAGGGATGTGACAGTGGTATGCAGCCTTCTGCACCAGCCCAGTGCTCTGCCACTGGGTCTCATGGGACTGCAAGGCATCACAGGAGCCAGGAGATTGTGGCTGGGATGAGGATGGATGGGGGGAACACAACATTTCCACTGCTGACCCTGCAGTGGGTCTTTCCCACATAATCCCCAGTCACCCATCAGCCAGGGAGAAGAGAATGCCTGCGGATGCAGGGCACCCAGGGGAGCTGAGGTGGGTTGTGAAACAAGTGGGACTTAGGGGACAGGGGTGCTCTTCAGTGAGTGCCGCATGGGCAAATCTCTCCCTGTCTTCCTCCTCGATCCAGCAGTCAGGCTGGGACTTCCCCATCCCCTCTGCCAGCGCCATATCGCTGGAGGGACATCACGGGTCACCGAGCAGCAGAGAGACCTGTCTAACCCTTCGCACCCTTCCCAGAAACAAGGGGCCGGGGGCAGGCGGCGAGGGGGGCTGTAAACTCTGTGTTACCACTAATTAAGCACTTGGCTGTCACCGAGGCTTCCCAACACGCCTCTTTCCCTGACACTTTTACTGTTTGGGGAAATGGTGTCTCGGGCCTTTGATGAACTCGCTATGAAGTTGAAAGGAGCTTGTGGCACAGTGCCAGGGCCCATCGCAATTGTCTCTCGGGCTGGGGATGGGAAATGACCCATTTATAAAAAGTGAGGTGATAAATTAGACCTGGGAAATGGGAGCCACCGACTGTGGATAAAAGGCAGGATGGGCTGGACTGGCCGTCACTGCCCCAGCCTGTCCCCAGCCCCGGTGCAGGTACAGCCAAGGGGTGACAAACCTTGTCCTGCTGGTGAGGCCAACCTGGCACATGGTGCCTGCTGTGGTAGGAGCATGAGCTAGTGGAAGAGGGAGCTGGCACTGGGCAGGACACTGTGCAGAGAAGGACTCCTGGGGGTTTATTTATAATAGGGTATTTTGGGGTGAAGCAAATTCAAAAGCTGGAAATCCAGGGCAGAGACAAAGAGGAAAACACCCAGCTCTCAGAAGGAGCAAATGCAGTCTGTATCCCACCATGAAGCAGCTCATGGCTGGGGCTGAGGCATGGCCCCACATGCTTTGCCTGGGGAATATGCATCAAGAGGGCTATGGAGTCCCCATGTCCATTGCTCCAAGTGGCAGCAGGACACAGGGCCTGGCTGGGGTGCAGGTGACAGTGAGTGTGTGGGCATGCATCCCTGCTGTCCCTGTTTGGGGACCCCCACACACCCTGCCAGCATAGACCCTCCTGTTACGAGAGGCCAAGTCCTTCGGTCAGGCCCCATGAAGGCCAACTCCTGGGGTGCAGAGGCCCTGCAAATCTATTTCATGCAACATGGGCTGGGGCTGTGGGGGTCTCCCAAGCACTCCATGTCCTGGTCAAGTGAAGGTGTGACCATGCTGATGACTGAGTTCAGGAACCATCACCCACAGCTACATCATCATCCAGCTTCTGGGTTCTCCCTGTCCCCTGCCCCTTGCCCCACCTCCATTCTGCCATGGCTCAGCTCCGAGCTGGAATAGTAGCCAAGGAGCTGCACCACAGGAGCATTCCATGTTAGCTCAGAGAAGTTTCATGGAAGGCAGCTGGTTTTCCATGACTCTGGTGCCTAACCCCAGAGAGCTGGGGCTGCGGGCAGGCAGCAGAAGCTGTCCCTTTCCCTGTCCCCATCCCCCAGACTGGGGTGAGGCTGGGGGATTCTCCCCTCCTCAGGGTAGGCTCCAGCAGTCCGTATGGACCAACTCTCTTCCTGCATCAGCAGGTTGCTATGGGCTCTGTCGGCAAGTCCGTAGGGTGAGAGCCTGCCAGAAGGCTAATTAATGACTGCCAATTAGCACTAATCAGGCCTGGCCAGTGTCTGGGAGCCAGATGCAGCAGGTGATGGGATTTTCTGTGCAGTTGAAGGGAGAGACTGGGTTTCACACATATAATTCAGTTGCCTGTTTGCTGGCTGTGGGTAGTGATAGGCTCAACTGCACACAGACGCAGCAACAGCTACAAGGGCTCGGATGGCAGTTGAGAGGCTGTGGAGGGTGGTTTGGTCAGGGATGCAGAATCCCAGCTCCCAGAGATGCTGTTTCTCAGCCTTCCTTGGGCTTCACCTCCCACTGCAGCACAGGCACCCATCAGGTTCTCACCCCTTCCCCAGGGCAATGCAGGAGTAGCCCTTGGCATCACCCTCCCTTTGGCACCGCACAGCCCCGCACAGCTCTGGGGAAGAGCTAGGAGAAATGCCACTGCCTGTGATGAGCTCCTGGGCTATTTGGGAAGGCTGGCAGTTCCTGCTGCCATAGGAGACAGTACCTGTATCCCATCCTCTACACCCCTCAAACCCCTCCATCTACCTTTTTTGACTCTCTGTTGTGCTCCTGCTCTTTACCCCACATTTTCATGGCTGCTGTACCACCACATTCCCTAGGTACTTGAGCCTTGATTATTTCTAACACTATATATGCATGTGTGTGAGTATATGTATACATATATATTCATCTTATCCTCTCTGCATTGTGTTTCTCATTAATTATTCACATCTCATGAAATAGGAATGAAAAGAGATTGCATGATGCTGGCTGGAGTCTCACAGGAGTGGAAATCAGCCCAAAGACTTCTCATAGCCACTGCTGGCTCAGGCATGAAATCCTTTGCCTCAGGGCACAGGGCACCTGGTGTCAGGGTTCCCTGATGAGAATCCAGGGAAAGGGAGCCTGACTAAAGAGAAGCTGCAGGAAGCCCCTCAGCTGCATGGAATGGTTGACAGAGGGGTCTTCCAGCCCCGGTGAGTTCCTGCCGTGGTACAAGAGCTGCACCAGTCCTGGTCACTGGGTTTCATTATGGGTTTTTGACTGAAAGAAATCCCTACCCTTCAGCATATGTTGACTGCAATGGAGTCACATCCTAACCTCTGCTGTAATAGAAAAATAGGCAGGGGCCTGCCTCAATCTCCCACTCAAAGGCAGTTCCCCATATTCTTGAGCCCTCTCCAACTTTTCCATGTCCTTTTTCAAGTCAGGATGCAGCACTCAGTCCTTGTCTCACCCACTGTATGCAGAGCCAGACTCATCTTTCTCTTCTTTCCACCTTTTCTCCTTGGACAGTCACACCCTGGCCAGCGACCCCAGGCACTGAGCCCTGGGGTTGCTGCTCTGCACAAACGGGAACTTCTGCTCCTGCTCCACCCAAACAGCACTTGCTTTCTAAAATAGCTCTTTTCTTCCCACCCCTCTCCCTTGCTATTTAAAAATGTGATTCATATACTTGATCTATTCTGTTTTTAAGAGGTTATCAGGAAAAAAAGGCTAAAGAAGGTCCCTTGTTGTCCCCTTTTAGCCTCTCTCCATTCTGCCCTGTGCCTGTCACCCTCACCCTCTGCTCCCTCACATGCTGGCAAAGCCGTTTATTTAAGCATCGGTACTGCAATATTTCCAGTGCTTTGCTCCATGGTCTCTGCCCATTGTAATCTTTTCTTTGCTCTTTTGACCATCAGCATATATTGAATAAGAGCTGTTAATTGAGCTGTCTGCATTGACATGTTGGGCTTGTACTTAGTGGCTGTAATTAATTTAGGACAATATATGTGAATTATCTTGATTAGTCTATCCAAGATGCATCATCTCGCACAGGCCCATGGTGAATGTCATATATCTTTATGCAATCCTTTCCCACAGCAGCAAAGTCCTTCAGCCTTAACTAACCTAAATATGTCATGTTTTTGCTAACATGCTGCCTTCTCCACATCATTAATGAGCGTAATAAACCACACTGATGCTAACGCTCAGCAGCCTGCCTGGCCCTCTGCTAACCTCCTGCCACAGGGAGTAGCGGCTGTTCACACAGCCTGGAGGTAGAAACCAGGACCTGGTGAGGTGGAGGTGCCCAGATTCCTGGACAGGGGTGGGGGTGGCTTTGTGCAGTGGACACTGCTCAGGGCTTTCCCTCCTCACTGGGTTGGCAGACAGGAAAATCGGCCCAAGAGAGGTCCAGCCAGGTCTCTTCCAAGGACTGTGCTCTAGCTGGCACACAGACCTTGGGATGTATGGACATGTTTGCATTTCTTAGGTGTCTTTTTCTAGGTGGGAGGGAAGTGTCTGTCAGCTTTCCACAACTGAGGAAATACAGTGGTGCATCTGCTCAGCCCTGCTTCTGTCAACTTTCCCGCTCCCTCTGCCTCTTCACAGCCACATCTTGGCAATATCCTTTCTCACACATTGCTTGGCCCCTGCGGAGAGCCCTTCTCAGGGTTCTCCTGGAAGTGCTCAGCAGTGTTGGAACCTGTTTTCAGGCATGGCAGGCAATCCCCCACTCCTACAGGAATGCTGGTATGCCTCTGGAGCTGCCACTGGTAGGACGGGTTATGCTTATGGGGACATGTAGTGGCTTGACCTGGAGAAGGGCTGGTGCTGGCTCCAGGGCAGGCCCTTTTTTAGAAGCAGCGTTCATCACCGCTGAGACCTCCTTTGATAGTTGCACTACAAACAAACACGCAAACAAACCAGCCAGCCCTTCAGATATCACTCGGCAGAACAATACAATTACAGGGCTCAGGTTTCCAGCATCAGCCTCATCCTGGTGCTTTGAAGACCTCTGAAACCAGCAAATGCTTAACTCTGCATCCATTTGCAGGTCACTCCGAATTTCCCAAGCACTGCAGAGGTGTTTACCCAGTGCAACAGCACACCGAGATGGAGGAAATTCAGTGGCCCTGCTGAAGTCTGATCCCAAGGCAGTAAGGAGATGTAGCACACACACCTCGCTTGCCAGCAGCCTGACCTTGCCCAAACAACCGCACGCTGCCAGGATCCTGTTTGGGACAGACTGAGCAAGATGGGAGAGATGTTTAGGCTAAGTCCTTGGTATTTAGCCATTGGAATTTAACCCCTCTGTTTCTGATTATGGCTCTAGAAGTTCAGTTTCCATCACAGACCACCAGTTTTGGCCACTTAAGAGCAGTCGTATCACCTCTGACCCCCCGGCAAGCTTTATTGCTGCAGCTCGCAAGGAAGCAGCCGCATCGGCTGCCTCGTAAAGCTCAGGGCCGCCGAGGGCTGGTCCTGGCAAATAAACCCCTCGCGGCTCCCCTCCCCCCCGAGTGCTCCCTGGGGTCCCCCAGGGCCACCCAGCATCACCGGCCTCATCACAGCGTTGCCGGTGGGTGCGTGGGAGAGGGCAAGGCCAGGGACAGCCAGATCAGTGCCACTCTGCTCTGGTGGCTGGTCCCTGGGCAAGGCTCCCACAGAGACAAGGTATCCACATGGGGACACCCCTCACTGGCACGGGGCTGAGTGGCATTTTCTCTAAACAGCTTTGGTTTAGCCATGAGTTGGTACAGTGCTGTTCCTGCCCCAGGAGTGCTTCGACTGCAGCCAGGGGCAACCTCTCCTATGTTTCCTAAGCAGTCACTGCCTGAGGAATTTGCAGCCCTCCTCTTCCTCTTCTCCCCAGTCTTGGTTGAATTACTGACACCCAACAGAGTCAGGAGGGACCTCAGAGGTATCCCACCTCTTCCCTGCTTTGGGAGACCTCCTTGCAGCCTGCCTGGGGACATGTGGTCGATGGAGGGGAGCAGCTCCATTCCACTGAGTCTCAGTCCCCATTGCCTGGTAGGCTGGGGAACAAGAAGGTGGCCCTGAGGGGTCCCCATCCCCACTGGGGTCTCTCCTCCTCATCGTAAGCCCACTCAATTGCCACCATCCCAGCTCCTTCTCTCCTTGGAGCATCTCCCAGGCACACATGGTCTCATGGGCTGCCTGTGCTCACCAAGGCCCTCAGCTCAGGGGTTTCTCCTACTGGCCTGGGACTTTGTGAGTGTATCACAGCCAGATACACTGCCAGCCCTGCTCCCAGCACATGAGCCTGCTCTGCACCCTAATGCTCCCAGCTGTGTCCGCTCTTCCTGCCCTGAGGGTCAGGGACTGGTGCTGGTGGCACCTTGGGTCCCATGTCCCTTGCCCTGGCTGCAATGCTGTTGGGGATTCTCATCCAGACAAACTGAAGGAAAACCTTCAGGAGGTTTCCTGCTTTCGTGTGGCGAGCCAAGACTTGAGATTTATTTTGGAAACTCTCCCAGGGGAGGCTTTTTGGCTTGAATTTTTTTTTCCCTTAGAAGGATAAAGTGTGCCCAGTTGGGTTCCCTGGCTCTGCCTGAAGAAGCTTTGAGTTTCTGCTGGGATGGTGAGTGAAGTCTGTGGGAACAAAACTGCATGTCCAGGCTGGCATGCAGGTCCCCTCCAAGTGACATGGCTAGCATCCTTCAGGAGACCTTAATTCCACACTGCTGACATGCACAGCAAGAAAACGCATGTGAGATTAAATTAAGAAAAGTTAGTCTTCTGGATTTTCCCATGCCTCATAAACATCACAGAAGGGGCATCCACCCACCCTGGTGGTGGTGCCCAGTGTCAAACCACCACCTGCTCCCCAGGACCCAGTTCTGCACTAAATAGGGTGTGAGAGCCCTGACCTGCTGCATCAGCCACCCCCACCTCGCTGAAGCAGGGAGCTGCATCTCTCCCCTCATGAGAGCCAGGCACCCCAGGGTGCTCGTGGAAGGAGGCAGACCTGGCAGCTGCTGTCCTAAAGGGCCTCAGAGCCCCAAGGGCCCCTCGGGATGCTGTCAGTGCTGGGGCTGCGTCCTCCATCCTCATCTCATGGCTTGCTAGGAGGAAAGGTATTCTGGCAGGATGGGTGGCTTTTCAGGGGGAAAGGGACTATTTAGGCTGAGATGGATCTTCCCACCTCCTAACTGCGGAGTGTATGCAACAGGAAAGCGCGGGGGCACTGCAGGCCCCAGGGACGCTCTCCCCAGGGACACAGCGCTGACGCTGATACTTGAGACACTTCAAACGGTACCAGCAAAGCCCCTGAGAGCAGACTGACAGCAGAGCTGCTGGCGCCGTCCCCAGACGGGCTCCTCGGGTCCGAGGAGGGCTGCGAGCGCTCGCCTCTCTATTTACATTACCAGGAATGCACAAAACAGGGGGGCGCAGGCTGGGAGGGGGGTATTGGCTGATTGTTCCCAGGATCCCCTTGTCAGAAACCCTCCCTGCTCTGTTAGTGTCTCTTGATATATGGCTTGCATTAGGGGATGAAAGTGAGGCATAGCTTGGGGTTTTGGCACGACAAACCCCATTAAACTCTCTCTGGGAAAATGAGTCCAAGAAGTGTTTTGGGGGTTGAGTCACTAACGGAGCTGTGAGCAGCAGTTATCCGCACCTCTGGCAGCCTGGCCAGGGCAGGAGAGGGGTGGGTGCTGCCGGGGGCTGGCAAGCAGCTACAGCACCCCTCTTCACCCATCCCCTCCCACTGTCCTGCTGGGGATCTGGGAATGCTCAGACACAGGGCAACTCGCCCCAGCCCTTCCAGGGTATTGGTCCCAAGTCCAGGCACCCCTCTGCCACCGGGAAGATTTGGGGTGGAGGAGTCACATAGTTGTGAGTCTTTCCTGGTCTCCCAAAGCTGCTTTTGGGGAGGAGATGGAGACAGGATCCTTCCCCACCATGGCAGCCGGACTTGGGGTTTACCCTCCTGTCTGGAGTGCTCAATTGGCAGTGGGATGCACCTTCCTTGCACCACATGTCCCTAGCTGCTTTTCATTTCTCCAGGGACAGCAGGACAAACTGGGGGAACCCAGCTCAGCCCCTCTCAGGTGTGCCACTGCCTTTGTACTCCTCTGCTTGGAGATCAGGCAGAGCAGGAGAACCATGCTGGAAGAAAACGGGGAGCTTTCTGGGCCTGAATGCTGGCTAAACCCTTTTCTCTCTCCCAGTACCAGGGAATCAAAGACAGGCAGGAGGAGAGAGGGCCAGCACAGCCCTGAATCCCCAGTCCCTCTGTCTGTAGTTCCCAGCCAGAGGGGGCCAGGCAGAACAGCCACCTGCCTGCACCCCCAGCCCCACAAAGGCCACTCTGCAGGTGATCTGCTCCAGGGCAAGGAGAGGGGGCTGCTGAAAACTTTCCATCACCCTGTGAGGCAGCAGGAAAATACCTGCAGCGGCTGAGGCAGGAGTCAAAGCAGCAGTATGGATGAGTAAACACAGGTGAAAGGAAAATTGCTCCTGGTCAGAGAAGGCAATCCCAGCCCAAATTGCCCTCTCTTCCCTGTTTGCACTGTGTTTCCTGCTCTCTGTGATGAGAGGCCACATGAATCCCTAAGTGCCAGTTGTGCAGCAGCAAGAACATGTCAGATGCCAAGAGCAATGCAATAAAAAGGGTGGGTAGAGAGACAGCGTGGGCATTGTTTGCCGGTCTGCCCCCTGCCTCCCACCAGCCAGTACTGTACTTGCCCCTTGTTTCCCTATAAAGGAATCAGGAATTTTCTGGGGACCAGGGGCAACAGGCAAATGCAGAGCATCACAAACACCTCTGTCTGCTACTTGTGTTGGGTTCCTGAGGCCCCAGTCTGGGAAAAAGGGCAGGGATCTCAGCCCCAGCAACTACCATGCTCTGTGAGTCCAGGAACAGCATGGCACAAAGGCACCAGGGGACTGCCAGTGACACTCAGGTCACCATCCTACAGGACATGCAGCCTGGCTTCCCTGGCCTGGGTATGATGCCCAATGCCACCTCAGCAGCCCTCAGTGGAGTAATGCTCATGAGTGCTTGTGGCACACTCTGCCCCTGCCTTGGAGGGAAGGGGGTGGCCATCAGGAATGAGAAGCAAGGCCCTGGAAGATATCCAGCTCTCTTTTAATTAACCTGAACAAGCCAGAGCTTAAGTTTCCGAGCCAAGCTGAAGTCTCCCTGTTAGGAAAAACCTGCATTACCTGGCAGTAATTTAATAACTCTCATTTCGAGCTTTCTAATAGCAGTGCTGTGGAACAGCTCCAAACCCACTGGTCTCCCTGCCTTTCCGCAATCAAGTTACCTTTATTGCTTTATAGCAATATTAACAGAGATACCAGTGTTAATGCCATACCTCAAACTCAGCTGGCAGGAGCCTGGCACGGCCGAGAGGAAACCCGGTGGTGCGTGGTGGGGCCAGGCTGGCTGGCTCCGGGCACCGCTCCAGCACCCGCCCCGAGCCCAGGGAACAGTCCCTGTGCTCCAGGCCCCAGTGCCAGCCACATGGCAGGGTGAACTGTGACCCCTGGGATGGGGTCTGGCTCAGGGGTGCCTGGAATGGAGGATGCCCATTCTCAGAAATAGTACACCCCATCACTCTGGGATCCAGCCCTTTTCAGGGAGGTGTTTGCATTGCTGCAGGGGTGCAGGATTGAGTCCTTTCCCAGCCCCCAGAGGAGCTGCCAGGGCCCATGGGGAATGTGTCACCAGCTCCAGACACTTCTGCTCTGGCAGAACATAGCAGGAGTTAGGGTATCCTGTGTGGCAGGGACTGCCTGCCCTCCCCCTGCAGAGCTGCAATCCGTTCAGTTACACTAACCTAGAGGAGGGGCTCATGGCTTGAGGTGCTTCAGAAATACTCCTCCCTCCCAGAGAGGGCAGAATGACTTTCATCTTTGAATCCAAAAGCAAAGAGGGACAGGAAGAGCACACAGGAGACAAACCTCTCCTTAGTTTCAAGCCCAAATCATTCTGTTCTACAAGGAACACCCATCACACAGCCAGGGCCATATGAGCGGTTTATAGGAGCCCCAGCCATTCATCACTCACAGGTGTCCCTCCGTGGGACTTTCCCTGGCTCTGATCTCCCCCAGATGAACCCTGTCACCCAGCAGCTCATGCTTTAGAGGCATTCCCCCAGTTCTCCTGGCTGTGCTGCAGGTTTGTGATACAACTGTGGTGCTTTGAGAGTAGGTTTGAAGAATGTGATTCCTCCTTGCTGGCTGGACATTGTAGGGAAATCTTGTCTTGAGGCACAGCCCTGACCAGGGGTACCACACAGGGATGTGGGGACTGTGGGGAATGTGGTCACCTTGCCCTCCTTGGACTCCCCTAGCCAGCTTGGATGGCAAGGGGCAGACTTGTCACAGCTGCCATTAGCACCAAGTGGCAGTGAGAAAGAGGAGGGGCTGAAGAAGTACTTGGTGTGTGCCATGGTGGGGAAGGCATGAACTCCTCCTCCCCCCTGCTGTGGTGGTGGAAGTGCCACATCCCAGGGCAGAGCAGGGTGGTATAAAAGCCCCTGGTCGTGGCTGCCCACCAGCATGGGAGCTGACAAAGCAGCACTGTTCCAGTTAGGGGATTGGAAACAGCTGCCAGTGGGGCACAGATGACCTGACATAGCAGGGACATGATGGGCTGCTGGAGGGGACAGACTGACATAGACCCTGCTGGGGTTCGCCCAAACCTTACTGGTCCCCACTGGTTTCAGCTGGGAGCTGAGCTGGGGCAGTGGACTCTGCAGGGACTGCTGTGCTTTCCCTGAGCATCTCCCACCTGGACAGGAGGTTTCTCCCCAAGCTGGGAAGAGGAGCTGTGTCAGTTTGTGTGTGGAGCCACTGCTAATACCTTCTTTGCTATTTTTAGCTCAGCAGTCTTGTGCTGTTGGTTTCAGCATATTTTTTTTTTCCTCCCAGTAAATTCCAAATCTTTTCCCTCTTTCACCTTCTATTCCGGGATGCTGCCTGTACCATTCGGCTTTGATCTGCACTGATGCCAAGTGTGTTTTGAAACTCTAAGTATAGCACATCCCTTGAATTTCTCTTATCTAGCAAAGCAGTAATATCCTCAAAGAGCTCCAGAAAGCTGGTTAAAAACCTGACATCGCACGGCTCAGTCCACACCAGCTACTCCTCAGCCTGGTTCCCAGGCATCCTCCCCTCCAGAGTGCTCTGCAGGTTTGTGACCTGGGCTGTACTTTGCTGCTGGTGTCTTGAAGTTACTGTCAATCTTATTTTACAGCTCAGAGACTGAAAAGGGCAGCTAGGAGCAAAGAGGGCCAATATTTATTTCTATTTTTTACTTTTTTTCCACAAAAATATGCCTGAATGCAGCCTTGAATTTTGCATCTGTAAATCGATTGTAGATGTGAGTAATAATAATATTTTAGATTTCAAAATAACCAATTTTTCAATGTAGGCAGGTAACTAGGAGGCCAAATGCAGTAGTTTGTGACTGGCAGTGGATTGCAAGGGCAAAGATCTGAAGGCTGTTCTTAAATCCGTCCCCAAAATGTCTTGTGCTCTATACACACACACACTGTAACAAATTAATGTCAGATGCTGCACTTGGTATAATTATACAGGATTTAGAGTGGCAGAGCCAGCAAATTGCTACGATTTATGTGAAGCCCCTACCCCAGTGTCTGCATCCACCACTGCTTTGTTGTCACTGAAAATTCCTTCATCAGCTGAAGGACGCAGCCTCCGGATTGCTTTGCTCAATTTGGTCCCAAATTTGGCCCCTGGATGGATCCCTGATTTCAGCTTCTTGGGATGCCCTTTGGGGTATCAGTAGGAGCCCACAGAGCTGATAAACTACATAAACCACAAAGGACACCTACCAGAAGGACACCAGAGCCATAGGAAGCACCAATCTGCTTATTAAATCCTTTCCTGCTTTTCCCCAGCACAGAGTATGAATTAAAAAATATTAGAAAAAAGAAAAAGTGCTTTCCTTCCCTCGTTCTTATTAAGAGATAAACTCAATCTGGTTTAACAAACTAAGCCAAGCTCTGGCAGTGGAGACGCGTGAGCGGCGCGGGTCTGCTCCAAAGTGGAACCAGCTCCCAGCCCCACACTTCAGGAAACATCTCATCCAGCGAACCTCGTATTTTTCCCACAAACTCCCCTCGAGCTGTAAAGCACATCTGGATAATTTTAGGCAGAAAGGGATTTTCCCAGAAAGTTGCAGGGGGAAGGGGGGGGTAGGCGAAGGGCTGGTTAAATTTGGAAAACTCTTTCAAGCACGGAGACTCCGTTGCGGCGGCAGCATCATGGGGTGATGCTGAGCGGTGCGGCAGCGAGGGCGGCTGTTACACCAGCATGGAGAACTCTCTGGCAGCAATTTGTGCCCACAGGTGGGGTTTTCTCCTTGCAGCTGAGTTTTGGAGTGTGCTTCTGCCTGTACTCCCTCAGCTGCCCTGGGATGAAGCAGGGACCTGCTGAAATCCTCCGGAGATTTGGTCCGGCGGCTCCAGGGCAGCTCCGGACATGGCACTGCTCAAAAGCAACAGAAAGGCAACAAAAAAAAAGGCGTTTTGAATAGACCAAGTGCCCCAACTGCCTTAGGGCCCAGTCAAGCATTGCTCGGAGGGCCTGGTGATGAGGGTATGAGGACGCGGCTCATCAAGCCCTTATTAGCACAGGAACTGCCGAGTGCAAATTAACGCGCCAGACTCTGTCCCAGCCGTACGGAGAGTGCCGCGTGCGCAGCCACGCTGAGCAGTTTAATCAACTCAGAAAGCAATTTGTTCTCTCTCTCTTTATAACCTTGACAAGCTAGTGGGTTATTTTTAAGCACACCAGCAAAGGCAAAGGCAATTCCCGGCTGGTTGGCAGCTGGCTGGCAAACCACCACTCTGGGCAGGTGAGCAGCCCCTGCCAGTGCTGCTTCAGAGCAGGAAAAACCTTTCCCCAGGCTTCAGCACTTGCACCCACACGTGCCCAGGCCAGGGCACTCTGCCATGGGCACAGTCCATCACTCTGGGACAACGCAGCGCCCTGGTGCTGTTGACCGGGGGACACGTGTGTCCTGTGTGCTGTGCTGTGGAGAAGGTCGGAGACCTGCACGACAGGTGCAGGGCTGAGGAACTATGAACAACTCAGGACTGATGATTCCCCAGAGGATGGATGGGTAACTGAGAGGAGCTGTGTTTTAGTGGCATTGCTTGCCCTGGAGAGGGGTGTCCCCAAGAAGGGAGGATGAAGGAGATGGTGTGCTGAGATGCAGACCCACTGCCACATGCACCCTGACACACAGCCTGCTCCTTCACCTCTTACATCTGACCTCCCAGTGAAGGAAGGCTGATGTTTTGCAGGCACCGTGCCCGCTGTGCTGCACACCCAAGGTCACCCAGGCACTGGTGTCAGGGCACGAGCCCAAATTTTGACAGGGCAGCTCCCACCCTCCCAGCTGCAACAAGCCTCCTGCCCACTGCAGTACTGGTTGGGTTCATCCTGTGGAGCCTCCTTCCTTCCAGAGGCTGACTGGACCACTGTAGTGGGAGATACAGGACTTGGAAACCTGAGAGTAGGTGCAGCTGCCTCTGACTGCTCCATGTCCTCAGGGCACTGGGCCGTGTTTGCTTTGGCCTGTGCTGCCCCAGCAGCTGCTCAGATGTGCTGGTGATAACACGATTAGCAGTAAATTGGTTAATGCTTTCCCAGCCAGCAGGATGCACAGGGTGCAGGGGCCACCTCCCTGCCACGACCACCACTGTCTTCTCAGGCCCAGAGGTGCTGGGTGCTCTTGGGGACAATGCTGTCATGCTGGTTCCCCTTACCTGGGAACTGGGGAGGGTCTGGGGAACAAGATTCCTGCCCCAGCAATGATATGGTTCAGCGCCTGCACTTCCAGCTGATTTAAAGCAATGTCCAAGTTTATAGAGAATTAGTGAGACTAAGGAACATTATTTTTCTTTATTAGGTTAAAGGGTAAGCAAATACAATCAATCTTGTCATGTATCACAAGATGTCAGCAACTTCCCACCTCAGCCAGAAAATTACCGGCTCCTCAGTGGATTGTGGAATTACATTCATAACCGCAGAAAACAAATATATACATGTATATTTTAATGAAAACACTGAAGGTTGCTACCTCACATCATCATCACAAATAGGTTACTGCTGAGCTAATTTAATCAACAACAAAATCCAGGCTGTAGAGGAACCCCCACTTGGAGTAAGATGCAGCCCACATAGGGAGGTGAAGGTGTTGGTGAAGGGTGTGGGATGGAGCTGGTAAACATGACCCCAAGCCCCAGTACTTGCTGCCCCAGTGCCCAGCCCTGACCCAGATGCTTACAACCATGTTCTGCCCCATGTTTTAATGATGATCTACCCCATGTTTTAGCCATGGGGACATTTTGCAATGGCCATGTTCTGGCTCAGTTTGGCTTCTTCATTTAACAGCTTCCTAATCCAATTGCACTCATCCCCATCCTTCCCTCACTGTTCCTGGTTCAGATTACCTTGCTGAACTCCTCTTGGAGATAAACCAGTGGGAGGGAGCCCATTAGCTGGTCTGAACCTCAGAGCTGCTAATCAAAGCTAATGAATTAACCAAGAGGGTGTTGAATTCCAATCTGAGCATTCAGGAGGAGGGACAAGATCTGTCCTTTCCTCTGCCCCAACTCCTGCATCCCACTGCAGTCCCCTGCTTTGACAGTGCAGGATGCTGCCTTCTCCCCTTTCTCCATCTGCAACCTCACCTGGCTTGAGGCCAGCCAGGGGCGAGGTAAGAGGAAAGCCCTTTTGAGCTGGGAAGACACAAATAATCATTGTAATGATGACTGGTAGGACTCTGAGCTGCCTGCCAAGATCACGAGCTGCTCAGACAGCCCGAAGAGCAGCGAGGCTGGAAGTCATCTGGCAAGCACAGGGCTGTCCACAGCGGTGGCAGGGCAGAGGGCAGGGGATGTGGAGAGGCGAGGAGGAGCGTGGGGCCAGAGCCTTTCCTGCCTGGCAGGATGAGGGCTGTGGCCCAGCAGGGCCAGTCTCACCGTCGCGGGCACAGTGCCACGAAGGAAGCTGTGTGTGCTGGCCAGCACTGCCAAGGGCTGCTCCTGCCCCGCGTGTGACCCACGTTAACCCCGCTGTCTTCACGCAAGGGAGGCCGGGTGACAGTTTATCCAATGCCAGAATGACTGCATAGCTAAACATAGACTGGTGCCCTCCTCACTCTGCAAAGGGCAGCACTGAATCATCCCCTTTTGCAGCTCCAGGCCCCCAGCTCTAATGTGTCCACATGTCATTCCAAAGCAAAAATATTTGGTGGCACTCAGCAAGGTCCCTCAGCCTGGAGGCAGTAGGAGGAGAGGGGTGGCCCAGGCAAGTGCAGTTGTTCTCTTGGTGGGAGGGGATATGGCAGCATCTTCCCACTCCACAAGAGTGCACTCTCTAAGATCTGATGTGCAGGATAGGTGATGATGACAATGTCATCATCGTGCACCTGTCACTGCAATATCATACCACAGTGGACCAGGATCCACCCTGGCTCCTGAGATGCTCATGGGCAGGTAGTCTTGGATGTAAATCATTCTTGGAGATGATCTGCATGCAAAGCTGGTAAGGCCCTCATACCCAGTCAAGTCAGTTGACCCTCTCCTACCTGGCTGCCCACAGAGCCATGCTGCGAGGTCTCTGTCACCCCTGTCACCCAGAGATCAGGTCTCCCCAGCATTTGTTCTCCAAACCTGCCAAGGGAGCCCAGCTGTCCACCCGAAGGATAACACAGGCAGCCTGAGCCTTGTCTGGCAGAGTCACCACTGCACTCCAGATCCCAGCGAGTGCCCAGCCTGTGGTGACAGGGCCCATAAAACAATTGCATGAGCTGACATGTGGCAGTGCTGAGGGCTGGCTGGCTGGCTGCCTCCTTTGGAGTGTCCCCGATTCAGAAGTGCCATGGGTTGCCCAGGTTGCTCAGGGCTCCTCTGGGAGCTCTGTTTCAGCTCCTGTGCATTGCAGGGAAGGTGTGTCAGCTCAGAGCTGCAGAATTACTGAGGTTGCACCACTTGTTGCTCACCCAGCTGATGTTGGCTGACAGCTGCCATGCACACGCTGATACTCAACAGGACCGGCAGCAGGATGCTGTCTGTTCCTGCCTGGAGTCTGCCTGCACCACTGGATGCCCAGTGGACAACGATGGCTTCAGTGTGCAGAGCCCAGCTGCAGGTGTGCAAGCCAATGGCATGTGGGACAGCCACCATGCAGAACAGCGTGCCCAGGGAAGATGAAATGTGCAGGCACAAACACACAAAGTGCAGCCCCCTGCACCTGGTGGGCATGCAGACCCCCAGCCTTGAGCTGGACTCCTCCACCTGAGCCCAGGGCTTTCAGATGAAACCAAATGCCTTTTAAAAGGGTTTTCCAGCAGGACGTGTGCAGGAGGACTGTGGTGAGCCGGCTGCCCTGCATCTGCAGCCATGGCGTGCTGCTGCCGTGCAGCCCCAGCCCGCCCTCATTTATCTCCCCTCCAAATTGTGAATGAACGAACTTTCTCCCAGAATAAATAACCATCGCTCAAAAGTTATTTTAGGGCTGGTCTCGGTCGCTGGAGTTTCCGCGCCTGCCGAGGCCCATCACATTGTTTTCTACTGCTTTCCTTGGCACAGTCCCAGTCCAGGGTTCAGAAGTTATTACTATAAAAGTCAAATTGCTTTGAGGGGGGAGGCTGGGGGAGGCAGGGTCGGTGGAGGGAGAGGGGATGGGATTCCTGGAAAGTCTCCAGCCAGGGATAATTGGAGCTGTGCGGGGTTGGACCAGTCCCTGTTGTGCTCGGGGGAGCGTTTCACCTGGCCTGTGGCCAGTGGAGCCGAGGCAAGGAGGAGGAAGGCTGGGTTATTGCAGGCACAGCCCCCCCTGAAATACAGTGCTGCTGGGACTTGGTGTGCTGGGGGGGATTCCTGGGGGCCTCCAGGCTCATTCCTTGCCATCTCCTGAAGAGCCCTTGCCCATCCTCCTCCTGGTGGCCCCTTGAACCTGCGCTTGCCCCACTTCCATTTAATGCTGGTTATTTCCCCATCTACAGCACTAATTTCTTTCCTGCCTTTGCACTGAGGATTGCCTTAAGTCCTGAAACATTAATATTTTATTTCCCTGCTAAAACTTCCTCTTTCAGTGTTTGCCACCACAACTTGGTAAACTTTGGCCATCCATAAAAGCAAATTTTCTGCCCCTTCACACTAAGCACTGCACCCAGTTGCAGTAACGCTGGTGACAAGATACCAGTCCCCATCCTGACTAAAGCAGCATCTCCCTCAATCCTTTGGGCTCTTCTCATACACCCTCTGTAGTCAAGGGTTGCCCTGGACCTTTCCTAGCACAACAGGGCAGGGGCAGCTCAGGGATGTGGGATCTCAGCAGGGTTGTCCTCTCCCAGGGTGTCCTTGTGGGATTGTGTGTGTCACAAATCCTTTGATCTAAACTTGATGCTTTTTTTTTCCTTTTTAAAATGATTTCTGTGAAATGGTCATGCTGATGTGTCCATGTAACTTCATTAGGATTCAGTTTGCTCTCTCCTTTCCTCCAAGCAGCCTTATTTTTATTATTCCCATTATTTAAGGTTGACCTTACAGCAACGACCAGCATCCTCCTGGCAGGTAGGGCTGTATCTGTGCTGGCCTTTCCAACCTGTACCTCAGAGACTTGCCCTGGGGTGCCCCTCACACTGAAGCTGGCACCCCAAATCCACCACAACCCACAGCGCTGGGGAAGCACTGCAAACCCCCTGCAGCTGGGATTTGCAGGCTGGGAGCAGGCAGGAACAGCCAGGAGATAAGACGTGCCTTGGCTTTGATACTGGCAGCTCGTATGCCTGGAGCAAAATCGTCAGCCGTGGGTCTCCACTCAGCGAGGTGACTGCAGGGCAGCAAGGCTTCAAGGGACAGGGAGCAGGCACAGGAGGTTACCTGGCAGCAGGATGTGGCAGCAGAAGACGTGACCTGTAGAGGCACTTCAGAGAGGACATCTTCATGGAATCACGGACGGGAAGAGCCCAGCATTGTTCTTGTCCCAGTCTGCCGCCCTGGCGTGGCTCAGGGCACATCCCCAACCCTTTCCCTGCTCCATCTCCTGCCAGGGTGATGAAATATTGCACTACCTGTGATGCTCAGAGTGAGCAAATATAAAAGCATTAACTGAGTATAAAGAAGAAAAATGTGAGGAAAGGAGAGGAGAGCAAGCAGGGTGAATCTCAGCTCTGTGGCAGCTGGGAGAGACAGGCAGGGCACTCTGCCCCATGCACCTGGGACCTCACTCCTTGAGGACGTGTGGAAAAACCCTGTCCCAGGGCTGCAGAGTTGCTATTCCACGCCTACCATGACCCAGCACAACCCCCCAGGCGCAGCTGGTGGGGCAAGTCTCTGCTTCTTGCAGGTAAAAGCCAGCAGAAATTATCCCTGGAGCCACACCCAGGTGGGCTGGTGGGTGAGGTAGGCTCCTGGCTCCTCTGTACATTTTTTCCCCCTAACCTTTCCTTTTATAGAATCATAAAATGGTTTGGGTTGGACCTTTAAATGCCATCTAGTCCAGCCCCCTTGCCATGGGCAGGGGGATCTTCAGCCAATTCAGGTAGTCAGAGCCCCTTCCAGCCAGGCCTTCCAGGGATGGGGCATTCAACACCTCTCTGGGCAGCCCGTGCCAGCGTTTTACCATCCCCAATGTAAAAAACCTCACTCCTTATATTTAATCTAAATTAACCCTCTTTCAGTCTAAACCCACTGCCCCTTGTGCTGTCCCTTTTAACCCCCTGCTCTGAACCCCTGCCACCCCACCACCCCTCTCCTGCAATCGCCGTCCACCAGGCATAGCTGGCTCCTTCTCTATCCCTTCCCTAATGGATCTGACAGCTGCTCCCTGCACTGGGCCGGGTTTCAGTTTCCCCAAGCTGAGGTTTTCTTGCACAGTCTGTTGCAAAGCAGGAGCCAGGCACGTCTCGGCCGGGCGGCAGCGATGCTCCCCGGCCGTGGCTGGGCTGCCAGGCGGGTCACCCCGCTGGCCCCTCGTGGGCACTCCCCGGCACACTGGGGACAGGAAGGAAGGAATCGAGTCATAGGAATCAGATTATGAACTGAGCAGTATCACGTGCAGGAAGAGCCTATGGGGAAGGGGCTTCCAGGGCTATTTTCGCCCAATGAAAGTTGCAATTAATTTGCGGAGGAAGTCGCTCGGCATTAAGAAACCCTCCGGGCAGAGTCCGGACCCAGGGACACACATCCCATTATTTTCTCGTTTAAAAACCATTTCGGTGGTGAAGGGGGCTGCTCCCCCCGAGCTGGTGTAACGGGGAGCCGGGGGGGGGGAGCTGGGGAAGGGGGGAGCTGGCTCTGGAGGGGACAGCGTGTTTGGAGAGGGAGAGGGAGCTGAAATTAACCTTGGAAAGCATTCAAATTAGACTGTGTAATAAGAGACCCACTTCTCTGGGTAAATTTGTTAGGATTAGGGCTCACTGAGCTGTTGAGGAGAATTCAGCATGGCTCAGAGCCAGGACGAAATGAAGCTCCTGGCTTGGTCGGCTGCGGGAAAGTCCAGGCTAATGGGCTTTGGTTCAAACTTTGATAGGAAAAAAATCCAGGAACAAAGGCACTAATTCTTCCAAAAGCCCCAAAATCTCAGTTTATACATTTCTGTTTATGTTCATTCATAATAGATATACACAGCTGTTCTTATCATTCATATTCAAATTCCATATGCATCCTTAGCAGTTAGTACTCCTGCCTCAAAATGAAAAAAAAAAGAGCCATGTGGAAGATTAAAGAAAACTGAAAATCAACCTGTCTTGGGGTGTGAATTCTCCCAGCATCTGTGTCTGAGATCAGGTCCTTGCACTGGGGTCCAGCCTCGGGACAGAGGAGGAACCCACTACCAGCATGGGCTGGACACTTTAGACTTTTATTTGAGTCTCTTTGTCGCCTGCCACAGACCACTCATCTGCTGAGCTTCTTCTGCCCTGCGTAGTGGGGTGGCTGGCTGGGGTTCACCCTCTGCCACCAGTCCTGGCACCCACCAGCATGCCCAGGGCTTCCCCAGTGATAATCTGTAACCACAGAGGAGTGGACAAGCCCAACCCGCTCCCCAGGCAAGGGCATCTGTGCTTACACTGCCCAGGGTGAACAGAAGGGAACTTTTCCAAATTCCATGGTTATAAGCTAAAAAAACCCAAACACATCAAAACCAAAACCATGATTTTATGTTATTTGGTCTTTTCTTTTAAAAATGTTTCTCTGTCTCACATTCCAGAAGACCTCTCCTTTCTTCCTATAAAAAATATCTCTGGAGTAAGGAACCAAAAAAACCCAAAACCCCTCAACACCCCCCCCCCCCCCCCAAACAAACAAACAAACAAAGAAAAAACTAAAAAAAAAATAACCCAAAAACCAACACAGCAGAATCTGGATATCTCACAGAATAGTTGCATCTTAAAACTTATTTTTTGATCCTGGGAATTTGCTCTTACAGAGCAAATCTAGTGCTGTTGAGTAAAGCTCATTAGTAAGAACTATCTGCTAGAATGAGCAGTGGGGACATAGATAGCACAGATACTTAAAGTGTTGTCACTAGCTTTCAGAGTTAATCCTGCTGAGAAGTTCCCTCTCAACTCGGAGCTGTTGTTCTGCACATCCATGACGCTGCTATTGATTCTTAGGATTATCAGGGAAGGCTGAGACTCCATCCCTCTGCAGTGGATGTGTAACCTGTGGTACCTCAGCACGGACAGCAGCAACAGCAGCAGCAGCACTGGGCTGCAGCATCAGCCCCTGACCCTCCTCCTCCTCTCCTCTGCACAGTGCCCAGGTGAGAGGCAGGTTCGGGCACTGCAGGGACGTGGCCTGAGCGGTCCTGGGCAGCTCTAAGAGCCAGGAGGGGGTGACACGCCCTGCGGAGCAGCGTGCTGCTGCTGTATTTACATTCCAGCGTAAATTAGCTTCTCCTCTGGTCTCTCACGCGTCCTGTCCCCGTCCCCTCCTGCTGCGCGTTCCCCCGGCTGCCGCAGCCCCTCCGTCTGGTTGAAATATCCTTTAATCGGGAGCTCATGTCTTCCGGCCACGGCAGAAGGGAGCGGCAGCCTGGGCACAGGGGACAGCCCGAGCGCTCCCGGCACGGTCTGGAGCGCCTGGGAGTGCACGGGGCTGTACCAGCGCCTTCCCCGGGTCACCCTTGACAACCGGGAACAGGTTTAACATCTGCCCAGGACATCACCCCGCGCGGATATGACCCCGCTCAGGCAGTGTTTGGGTGAAGGGAGGCATCATCCCGGGACTGAAGGATCCTCCGTGGGCTGCAGAAGGCAGGCCAGAGGAGTAGAAAGCAGGCTCACCCAGCCGTCTTTCATTTCATGAACAAACACGTGAAGACCTGGAAGCAATAAATCCAGAGCTTGGACTACAAAACCAAACACGGCTGCAGCTCCCCTTGGAACAGGAAAGTGGGAGGAAGAGGGCAGCCACAAAGCCAGCTGAGGAGCACAGGCACTCTGTCCCCTCCTGAAACCACCAGGATGCTTTAAAGGGGCTGCTTCAGGGTGCTCTGGCCAAAAATGTGTCCCCAAAAAGCTGTATGTGCTGGTTCTTTTGCGCTGCCAGTTGCTGTGCCCCAGGGATGCACAGAGCATTCCTGGAAGCAGCCTGGATTGACAGGTCCCAGGGTGTCCCTCACCCAGCTGGGAGCAGCAGGAGCAGAGCCCAGGGGTGCAGAGGGTGCACTGGGAGGACAGGTACCCTCCAGGTGTGCAGCATCATCCACACCCCATGCTCCAGGTGCCAGCTCATGCAGAGCCCCCTCGGGGGCTGTGGGTCACTTGTGTGCTGTGCCAGTGGGTGCTGGCCTGGCTGCTGCCCCGATGAGGGGCTGCCCTGGGGGTGCTGCTGTGGGAGGAGGATTCCCTGAGCTGCTCTGTGGGCAGGGCTCTGCCTGTGCAGGGCACTCAGCCAGGCATTTCCCAGTCTGGGTGCTTCCTGCCCCTGAGTGCAGCGTGGCACCCAGTGGCCAGGATGACTCCCACCTCGCAGTGCTCCCAGGAAAAACATCTGGGAGCCACCAGACCCTGTTGCTGTCAGGTTTCCCCAGTCCAGCTATCTCATTCCTGCTGCCAAGCCCCCACTTTCCCCCTCTCATCTTGCACCAGGAGCTGAGCATTCGTGTTGCTGGTCCTGCTAAGACCCTCGGGCTCACTGCCACCTGCCCATGCAGAGGTGTGTGACCAGGCTGTCAGTATCACCCCCAAACCAACAGAGCCCACTTTAGGAATCCCTGATTCCCATGTAGCTGGGGACATCCCACCCCAGAGGCTTGGGGAGTCCGGCTCCTGTTGGGCTGGAGACCCAGTGAGGAAGAGGAAAAGAGCATGGAGAAGTGACAGCACAACCTATGGGCAATACAAGGCATTAGTGGGATCCCTGGCCAAGTCTGCACTTTCCGTGGTCAACCTGCAGCAATGCCAGCTTTCCCACATCCCTGCCAGGTTACCAGGCAGACTGGGTGCCCACCAGCTCCCTCCCCAAGACCCCACTCACCTCACTCGATGATCTTACAGGTGATCTTTTCCAACCCAGATGATTCTAAGATTCTATTACTTCCCCTGGCAGCCGGGGAAGCTGCAGTAGCATCGGAGCTGCCTTCTCCTTCCAGCACTCGGGCAAACTGCTATTTGTAAAACAAAGGTGAAAACATCAAGTCAAATGGATGAGTCAGAGGAGAAGTTCAAAAAACGGGGAGCGCGGGGAAGGGGAGAAGCAGGATCTCCATCTCCCCTCCCACCTGCCAGCAGACAGCGAAGCAGGCAGGGAACCAGGCAGCACCTCGCCTGCTGGCAGTCCATCACGGCTTCAAAGCGGGCGCAGATCGGATCTGGCAGCAGCCGGGGATGCACCGAGCAAGCGCTTAGCGGGGAAAGGAGATGGCTCCGATAAGCCAACGTGCGAACTCCCAGGTTTAAATTAACTAATGACTTCAGATGCTGCCGATAGTCTGCAGGGGATGGGGAGGAGTGATTTATGGGAGAAGATTAAACAGACTAATTAGGCCAGCTTTAACACTTAGGAGTTACCCAGCCAGGCTGGGGGCTGTGCCAAGGAGGACCCACTGTGCCCCAGCCTTGTGAGAAAGGATAGGGAGCAACTCCAGGCCCCCCCCAACCCAAAGCCAGGGGCACTCTGGCAGCCTCCTGACCCAGGAGCATCCCTGCGTGAGCACAGGAGATCCCACCATGCACCCCAGCACTCGACCACAGCTGCCTGCTCTCGGATGCAGACATGGGAGGCTTCTGGACTCTCTTCTGCTGCATGACCTGAACCTCCCCAGTGCTTCCCAACCAGCACAAAGCGTCCAGGGTGTGCTCGACCACCACTGCTACATGGCCACAGGACCAGGTACTAACACAGACCACAGCTGCCAGGTGTCTGGGGTGAAGTGCAAGGTCAACAGGGCTCACACCAAGGTTCTTTCAAATCCCAGTTCCATACATGCCAAGAATCAGTGATTTCCAGTGGCTGGGCAAGCACTGAGCTCAGCCTCATGCTGCACTGACTCACTGGTCTCACGTGTAAGAAGTTGCCGTGGTCTCAGCCAGGAGAGCTTTTTATCACGTTATGGGAAAGCACTTGGAGTTTCCTTTTCCAGAAGCCCTGGATATAATAAAAAGGCCTCCTCAGGCTTCAAAGCAGAAGGATTTTCATTGCTTCCTGGGCCAAGAACAAAGCACCATTGAGCACAGCCAACAGTTGTTGTCTCTGTCCCTTGATGTGCATCAAGCATCCCGTTCTCAGGCTTGGAGGGCTTGGTTCACAGGGATGGAGACAGGTTCATCCACAGCCATTGCTCTGGACCAGGGGCTCCCTGAGATGGGTTTGCCCCCTTGACTCATCTTAGTTTCACCATGAACTGCCAGGGTGGCCATGGGCAAGGCATGAGGAGCGCTGGTGGCCTGACCCCAGGGCTGGCATCACTTCCCCAGCCTCGCACTCAGTACCTGCGAGACAACGGGGCGCTGCTGGAGAGCATAACATGGTTTTCAGCAGGGATTGAATGCATGACTGTGTAAATAACACAGAGGTACCATGAAAACAGCTGTTTTCTACGTTAAAATGGAAATTTAACAGAGTGACAAGCAGGAGCTGCAGGGGATGCAGCATGGGCTTCCTCCAGGAACCCACACAAGTCGCAGATTAGTGCTGCGGCACGAACTTCCCACCATGTCCAAAACTCAGCCCTGGGGTGATGCTTGCCCAGAGCAGTTCAGGGACCTTCCTGCCCCATGCCCCAGGGCACCCACAGAGAGCTGGGGCCCTGCTTTCAGCCTGCCGCCTCTGGCACTGCAACAGCCAGGAACAGACAGCTGGGGACATTTCCCAGATGCCTTTGGAGAAACAGGAGTTCCTTGTCATTGCTATCAGCATGAAGCTCTTGCATCCTTCCCCTGCCCACGCTGGGTCTGGGATGGGTTTCCTGGAGCTCTTTGTCATCAGTGCATGGGGACTGGCTGGGGAGGGCTCTGCCTGGCTTGGTGCCACCAGTCCCACTGCTGGAAATGAGGTTTTGGCAGAAGAAATTTGTGTGTGCCCATGGCTCCCATGTGCAATGCAAAGAGCCAGGCCAAGCAAGGCTGTGGTGGTCTCATGAGCCCCTGCCTGCCCCCCACATCCCCTGCTACCAGCCCATGCTCTGTTTCAACCACCTCACCCCACTTCCCTGAGAAACAATAAACCTTCATGTTCGTGCAGGGACAGAGTCAGGACAGTTTAAGTGGGAAAAAAAAAAGGAATAAAAAGTCAGAGGAGAAAAGCCTGGGCCCACGATGTCCCACAAACACTGCACAGTTGTAGTTGCCTGTGAGCTGCTTCAGCTGCGCACAACATCACTGGCAAGAAATTACTCACTGCACAATATTTTTGTTTCCCCAAACAATTAATGAATTATTTAGGCATCTCTAGCAGTTGCATGGAGAACAATCAACCGCTGCTCTGTGTGGGCTGCCTCAGTGCCTGCCAGGGAGCAGCTTTTGGGGAAAGCAGCCCCACTGTCGTGATGCTCCACGTGCCTGAGCAGAGCCATGGCACTGCAGAGCTCACTGCGGTGCTGCCAGCAGGGCAGAGAACGTCATCTCTCCTTACAAAGGCTACAGCCAGGAGTAGGAGCTTTGTTCCAGAGCTGGAAGAGTGAAGTTCACCTGCTCCGCCTCCCACAGCCTTTTCCTCCCTGCGACGTGCTCCAGGCACCTGCCCAGTGCCAAAACCGTGGAGAAACTCGGCACTGATTTGTAATGTGTGAAGGTAATCCAGTGCTGGAGCAAACGGCTGCACTGAGTCACAGCAAACCTTGGCTACCTGCTAACAAACACGGGCCTGGATGTCTGAAACCTGCAGAGAAAGCCCTGGCTGTGCAGACAGGAGAGTTCTGGCTGCTGCCGCAGCCATGAAACTTCACGCGGGTGACGCCCATCCCTGACAAAACAGCCCCTGCCACAACACACATGTGCTCAAAGTGTCCTATCGACTCAGTGCAGCCTCCTGGAGCAAGGTATCATTTGACATCCTGCACTAACACTACCAGGCAGAAGCTGGAGGTTCCTGAACCCGGGCAAGCACCAGGCAAGGAGATATTCCCCAGTACTCCAAGAAATGCCTTTAATCTTGCAGATCAATGCAACCAATGTGGAGAAATGAGGGTATAAAAGCATTCTCTAAGAAAACTTCAGAAGGACAAAAGTCCTTTCATAAAATCGCTCCTCCTTGTTGGGATGGCACACGGTGAGGATGGACTAGTGCTGCTCTGGAGTGAGCACTGGCTTGCCTGGTGCCTCACTGCTGAAGGATGTAGGAGCTAATGGGACAACTACGGAGCTGGCCCTGCAGCACAGGGAGGCTGTAGGGCTCTCTGCCCTGTAGCTAAGGAAGAAGGCTATGTTTTAAAGCCAAAATCCCCAGTAAGGGATGGGAAGCCCTGTTTCTGGCTGTCTTTTTTTCTGTCAGTATAGTCAACAGGCTACTGATGCCAGGGGAGACACGGGTCCTTAGGAATCACAAAGAAGCTCTCGGGGCTTTCAGCTCAACTGTAAAGCCTCTTCATCCCTTCCCTCTCTCACTCTCACACCAAGTTTACAACCTCTGCCACAAATCAATTTTTAGGCTCATCCAATTTTTAGGCTGGAGGCTGCTGGGTGTCTGGGTGAGGGTCAGCCTCACCAGCCACCATGGATCTTGCCCCTCAGCAGGGCCTGCATCCCTTCTGGCAGCCCGCAGCCATGCATCTTTTCCAACACTTTGCCTTCTCCCCTTTCTCCAGCTAAGCCCCTTGCATGGCCTCAATTACTGGCAAAGGTTCCCACAGACCCTGGCTGCTTACACCCTTCTCAGACCTAGGGACCATCACCTGCTTTCAGCTCCTGAATGATGTCCAAATTCTCTTGCTCATGGTTTCACAGTTGCCTGATGTCATGGCCACCCCCAGCCTGCCCAGTTCATGGCATCCCCAGCACTCCATGAGCTTGGCACGCTCCTGGCCCAAGGTCCCCAGTCAATCTTTTATCTTCTGAATTACTTCCCCAGTGCTGAAGGATGGGACAGAAAGAGCTGAGGTGTGCAAGTGAGGATGGATCTGGAATCCATGCAAGCCTCTCAGTATCAGTGCCTGGATGCTCAGCCGCTGCAATTTCCAGAGGAGAGTCCCCTCCCCAGGGAAATCACTCAGCCCACTTTGGCTGCTTCTAAATTTGGTGGAGCGCCTCACCTGGGCTCGATGGCCTGGGCAGTTAGACCTTTTCCATACCTCACAACTCCCCTGGCACTGGTTCCTCTGATGTCTCAGAGCTGAAACCTGAGACCTGGAGGGAGGGACCCGCTGTAAATGAGAGGGAGTTTGCAGACATCACCGCAGCCCCAGCTTCCCCTCCCTCATCCCAGCCCCACCGCGCATCATGTGGCTCTCGCCTGCAGCGGGGCCCCAGACCAGAGAAACGCACGCTTTTTGTCAAGGCTGGTCTCCTCATGTTTATTTCCTTTTGCCGTGGGAGCAATTTCCCCTTCCCACACAGGCAGCGACGGCCGTGGCTGTATCAAACGCGGCCGTGGGGATGGGGCCAGCCCTACCCCTGGCAGAGCCAGGCAGGGACGCGGGGCCGTATCTCATCCGCTGGCATGCAGCACGCAGCGCCTGCAGGAAACATATGTCACTGCTTAAACAGATCGTGAAAGCTTCAATCACTTCCTTATGGAGGAGCCGGGCTGCACTCGTACCAACAGCCAGCATCTCCTGCGCTCTTTCCTGTGAGAGAGACCAGCCCCCGGCGCTGTGGGGTGCTCCCCTGCCTCGGTGCTCCCCTGTCCCCAAGGACAGCTCCACAGGGAGCTGTGAAACACCCTTCAGAAAAACAAACTTTCTTGTCAGCACTTTGTTACCTCTCTAAGATGCTCCCCTCTGCCTGCAAACCTGCCCTGCAGGAAACTCAGAGATGGAGCCCTCCCCAAATTCACAGCCCACCCCCAGGCTCCCTCCAGCGTATTTCTGGGTGCACAGCTCATGTGTTCGGGCCGCTCTGCTCTTGCTGGCAGCACATGGCCAGAGCTCAGAACAGTCTCACTGGTTCCCAGCTCCTCACTGACCCTTGGGGGCAACCTTGGAGGAGTTGAGTGCATTTCATGGGCATCAGCTGTCCATGAGAATGGGATCCCCCACCTCTGCCCATCCCCAAGGGGCTTCATATGAAGCTTTCTTGGGGTGTCTCTTGGAGCAGTCTCCTTTGGAGGGATGTCAATCACACACTCTCCTGTTCCACTGATGGGATTCTGAAAGCTCCCAGCGTCAATAAACTGGATGGCCACAGCTGCCCCCACGCCTCGTCCCCTGCAGCAGGGTCCAGGGCTGCCCGGGCGGGTCCCTCCTCCTCCTGCAGACGCGGGTAGGTGTCGGTGAGACGATGCATCATCACAGCGTCTCTGCCGTTACACTGCGTTTTCTCCCGTGGGCTGGAAGTTGCTTTTTTTGGAAGAGATGGAGGCAGGAAATCTCACATGGGCTTTGGTGATGAGACTGGCAGCTGCATCATCCAAGCCTGGCAGAAAGAGATGTTGGCATCCAGGCCAGCCTGGCCATGGGTGCTGTTGTGATGGCAGACTGCCTGCCAAAGAGCTGCCCCAGATTCTCTGCTGCCACCCTGCCTTGCCCAGGGGTTCCCCTACCTCCCCTGTCTCCCTGCAGCCTCCAGCCACCTCTGCAACACCTCTTGCCTGGGTGGAGGGGTGCACTTGACAATAACATCTTCCTTATGTGCCTGCAACAACAGCCAAAATCCTCGGCCTTTCCTGGGATTGCATTTCAGTCAAATGCCCACACCCTCACGAAAGGAAAGAGCAAGACAAGAGTGTTATTTCTACAAACACAAACACCCACGGATCTCCTTGCCTGCTGGAGATGAGGGCACACAGGCTGGTGCCACATCTGTGCAGCTCCCACCTCCCCAAGCTCTGCTCACCAAGACTTCACCTGAAACAGCCAGTTTGCTTGGGACAGTCCTCCTGCCTCCCTGCTTGGAAGCAGCACCATTCCTGGAGCACTCCTCACTGATCAGCTCCTTGTCACAGGATCAGGTTTGCTTACCCAAAGCACCTTGTTGCTTGTGAAGGACAAGAACCAAATCCCAGCTCGATCTCACCAGCATGCTCCGCCTGGCTGCCTCTTGCTGTGTGAGCAGCCCTGGTTCTGTCAGTATTGGCAAATCCAATCCCAGCCAGAGCCGTGCCTCCTGCTCATTAGGGAAGGGAGTAGCACCTGACAGAACCCTCCCTACCCACCTCTGCAAGCCACCCTCGGTGCGCTGTCCTCACTCAACTGCTGTGTAACGCATGTGGCAGCAAACCTGTCCCCTGCGTGGCCACACAGCCTTGCCTGAGAGACTGGAGCCACCAGGGCTCTGCCAGATCCTGTGCCTGCCCCAGGCAAGAGGTGGGGTGGCTGCAGCCCTATTTCACTGCTGCACACCCATCCCCTACCCAACAATCCCCAGGGTCGAGTTTGCCTCACACCCACACCTGCTGCTTTAATGGGGCAGCAGGAGTGGAGCAGCCACCTTCCCAGCAGAAAGGAGTTGGTAGAGGATTGTTCAACAGCACAAGACAGTTCACATGGCCAGTTCCTGCCATGCTGATTGATGTTCCTGAGGAACACAATTTCAGTCCAGTTCATATGCTCCCTTTTATTTCCAGCACCTGGGAGCCATCTCCCTGCCACAGAAAGTCTTGTGTCTCAGTATCAAGGGCTTGACTACACAGCTAATTCAAACAAATTAAACCAATTTTAAGGGGAAGAGGAGGTGCAGATTCCCTCCCCATAAACATTTTGCTATGTGGTCTACAACCTGCTCAAACTACATAGCTCCTTGTGGTTGTAAACAGCTCCCAATTGCTGGTTCCCAGCCTGTGTCTCCAAAAGCATTTTTGGGCTGGACCCTCCATCCCTCCCCATCTGTCCACAGCTCCAGTCCCTGGAATTTACCAACACTTAAAAATGCTTTACACATCCCTGTAAAATCACACACATTTAAAGCCAGTTAAGGCCTGAATTACGTTTTAAGATGTTGTCCAATGTGTAAGCATCATAAAATCTTGAAATAAGTTATCACAGAAATAACCACAGGGAAATTACTGTCCCAACTCTCGGCTGAGGAGGCTGTGACCCTGGAGCAGGAGCAAGCAGCTCTTGCTGTGGCTAATGCAGCCAGTGAGTGGAAGGGCGGCCTGCACTTTTGGGGGATCTATTTTAACCATCATGTTTGCTGTAACCCTGGGCAGCTTTAGGGCAGTCATTACATAGCTCACCTTCTGCTACAAGAGCTTCATTTTAATCTGGGCACAAATTCGTCAACAGCACAGGAGAGCCCAGTCACACTTCACCAGGAAACTCCATGGGTGCTTGAGGGAGGGAGGGATGGGGAGTTCAAGGAGGTGGGTGTCAGGAGAATCCACTGATCTTGACCTGTTTGGAAGCACAAAAGGAAGAACAACTTTGCTGACAGGTTTTTACCCCCAAAAGAATTACCCAGTGAGTCATGCAGGAGGCAATTATGCCTGTGCAAAAAACTTTCCTGCCAAACCATACCAGAGTTCAGTCTCATGTTTTGTGTTTGATCAACCTGGTAGGAGCTGGTGAAGGAGGCTACAGACCCTCAGCAGCACTAAGCACCAACAGGCACACAGAATGACTTCTGCCTCCAAAGTCTCCAGTTCATCTCTGCAAGGGACCATTGTCCTCTGCTACATGACCATTCTCTCCATCTTGCTTCCTTTCCATTCATCATCCTGCTACGTCTTTATTTTTCTCTGAAATCCTCTTGGTTTTGCTGCCAATTTCCAGAGGGGGAAAGTCACTACGGAGTAGGATGCACCAGCACTCCTTGGCCCAGGAAGGCCTCACTGGGTTCCCAGTCACTCTGAGGGTCTCCAGTGACACATCTGGGCCACTGGCTTCCCACCACCTCCATGCTGGCTTTGAACACTATGGATGTGCATGAAAGGTGGGCCATGAAATTAAACTACCCAGAGAAAGACAAGGAGCAGGATCCATGCCTGAGAGTTGGTCCCCTGCGTGGTGGGAGCAGCCGGACGCCTTCCCCATGTTTTGCACTCCCCATCTGTCTCCAATGGAAGGCAGGAGCCCAGCCTGGAAATGCACTGATTCTTTCCAGAGCTGCAAGATGAAGCTTTTTCATCCCAAGGACACAGACTGCTCTGCAAGCTGCCCTTCTGCCTCCCTAAACTCCGACCAGATTTCACACTGAGCCTTCAAAGGGAAGGAGCTGAAGCAGCATCCCCGGCAGGCAGCACAGTGGGGACTGGCCAGCTGAGCCCCCAGGGATTCCATGGGGCCACTGGTCCCCAGGCCAGGGCAACAAGTTCTCATGGCAGAAAGGTGTTAATGAAGGCCAAGCAAGCAGGCTGCAGCTCAGCTGCTGGCAGGGAATCAGAAAGCCCAGGTCTGTTTTGCTGCCAGGTTATCAGTGGATCCATCAAGGGATGCCTTCAAGACGCCAAATCTATCAGCTCTCCCATATGGATGCCATCCACACTGAGCCATTTCCTGCCTAATCGGTATCAGCCCTGCTCCTCCCTCCCCAAAAATTGCTCTTTACAGCCTGCTGCAACTCTACAAATATTTTTACAACAGGTAAAAAAGGCACGGAATGCATCCCCCCTGCCCAAGCCTCCCTGAGGGCATTTGCTGTGCACCACCACAACAACAGGGGTGCAGGTGCAGGAAGAGATCCCTGGGGTCCAACATTACTTTGCACTCTGAATTTTCACTGTGGGTCTGCAAATGCCTTGGTGGGTGTTGAAGGTGTTGCAGGTACCCAGAAATAGGGATGCAGGTGACAGGGGCTGGACAGGACCTCCCTGGGTGCCAGGGCAGAGCCCCAGCCAGGGTGTGCCTTATTTACCAGCAGAGAGGAGTTTACCTTGCAAAGGTTTCTGTGCTTGATAGCCTGGGATTATTTTGTCTTTCATGTGGTCTCTAATGAAAGGCAGTCTGGAACAGATGCAGATTTGAAAGAAAAGAGGAGGAGGAAATTTCTTAGCATAGGGTTTCGGTTCCCCTGCCTATAAACAGTGCTGACAGCGAGAGGCGGCAGTGATAAACACATCGATAAGAGCCCAGCTAGACAGGTAATCTGGCACAAAAGGTCTGTCTGGAGAAGTTGAGGCAAAAGTTGCCACACACTGTTTTAAAAACACAAAACCTCAAGCCCTGGCCAGTGTGAGCGGTTGCACCAGGGAATTCCCCCGGCTGCTTGGGCACAGGGTACCCCTGGGTAGGAGAGGGGTTACCCCATTACTAAACATGGTTGGTTTTCCTGCCTGGCAGCTGCGGGAATTCCCAGCAGAGTGGCTGTTCCCAGCAAAGGTACTTGGTGTTCCCTCTACAGCCCCAAACCCATCTCGCTTCCTTGTCTGATGAGCTGTCACATATTCTTAGAGTTAAATGTCTTCAATGCACAGTATTCGGGGAAATAATTCCTCCTGTTTAAAGATTCATGGGCATAGGTGTTGGAGAGAAAAACAGCAGTTTTCCATTCCTTGTGGTCAGGAATTTCTGCAGAGCAGGATTGTTTTTGATAACAATAAACAGTGTCTTGGCCCAAGGATCATCCCACTGGTTGATACCATTCCCAGTGTCCCAGGTAAAGGGGACCATAAATCCTAAAGCCTTGAATAAAGAGTGCAAATGTTTTAAGGAAGAAGCAGCACGTATAAATTGTGCAGAACTTCATAAAAGCCACAGAAAATACATCCCTGCCACACGAGCAGCATAGGCCTTACACAACAGCCAGGATGATTCACAGGAGTGGAGAGGCATGAATCACCCGAGGTGGGTGAAACAGGTTTTTACCCTGTACCTGTAGTGCAGAGCCAGCCCAGCCTCGGCAGGGATCTTATCAGCCCCATCCTGCTCCCTCGGCTCTGCTGCGTGACTTGACTTGCCGGCATCGGCATCACCGGGTGTGATGGGAAGAGCCAGGGCAGGCTAAGGTGTTGTAGGAGAGCCAAGGAGGGTTTTCTTTCAGACCAGCTGATGCCTAGCAGGGATAGCAGAGATACCCATTATTTTCAGGTGATAACAATGAAATATTTCTACAAAGAGCCATGCCAAAGGAGCAGAAATTGTACGAGTCTGGCCAGCACAAAGCTTCTGAAGTTGAAAGCGAAATACCCGAAGGCTCTGCTGGCTCTCACTTGCCAAGTGACCTGGCTGCTAACAAAAGAGCCAGTGAGGGAAATAGCCTGCTCTCTGGCAGGCATGGAGACACGACTCTCTTTAGGGCTGTGAGAACTGAGTCGGTGGTTAGAGATGAAGGTGCTTGTAAGAAGCTGAATTTTAAAACCTGTAAATTAACTAAGTAAGAAAGTAGCAAGCAGTCCTGGCTTCCTGAAAGGGGTTCATGCCTCTATCTGCTGGGATGCTTTCTTCCATTGTCAGGAGGGCAATCTAAGGAGACCTACTTGACATCATGTGTTTGGGGTTTCAAAGCCCTTTGACAAGGGTCCCTTACGAGAAACTATTAAGGGAATTAAATGCTTGCAAAGCAAATGGAAAAAGTAACACTAATGGTTGGAAGCAAAGAGGCAAAACAGCCTATATTAAGGAGGGCTACCTTCCAGAAGGCTATGGTACCCATGGGGAGGCTCCCCAAGTTTTTGTGTCAATACCACGGGTGTTAAAGAGATGCCTTAATGATCTGCAAAAGGAGAATGAAAAATGTCGTAAGAAAAACCTGGCAGAGGACCCAAACTGCAGAGAGCATTCAGAACAAGCAAAGGCTACAGGGAACTTCAAAAGGCCTGAAAAGAGCTTGATGGATGGGCCAGTCAATGGCGGATGAAATCCAAAGTAGACAAATGCGTAGTCATGCACGCTGCAAGGAACAGGCCCCACTAATTCAAACAGAATGTTAAAGCACAAAGGAACAGGAGAGATAACGGGAAATGCTGTGGTGCCAATACCTCCATCGATGGCACCCCTGCATAGCAATCCCATTGCAGTGGGATTAGAGGGTGCCATGCTCAGCCCTGGATGCTTCACTTTGGTAGAGTGAAGCATTTCAGTTTCACTTTAGCCCAGGGCTGCACAGGCACAGAGGAACCCTTTCCACGGTTAGGCAAGGGGATCAGTGCAGATGAACGAGGTCTGTCAGGTGAGGGTAAGCATCTCCTCTGTCAGGAACTGCTGAGCAAGAGCCTGATTTTGCAGGCTGGGATTGCCCTCAGAGGGACTCTCCCCATCTCCCAGGGCAAGAGCCCAATGGGGCCTGGCAGGAGGTTATCCAGCTGAATAACCTGGCAGCAATGTGAGGTGAAATGCCATGTGGCTGCCCCTGCAGGGATCAGCTGCCCCAGAAGATAGCTGCTCTGAGGCAGACCGGGAAGGTGGGGAGTCCCACGTGCAGCCCAGGTTCAGCGGGACCAGCCGGTCTGGTGAGATCCACACGGTGCCTGACCCTGATGCTGTCACCCTCCTGGGACTGGGCAAGCTGCTTCCTTGCTCAGCTGGGGATGGCCCCAGCTCCCTGCTTCTCTCCTCTCTCTGGTGCTGCCCAAACCAGTGAAGAGGAACTGTGGAGCTGGGGCTGGACTTCATCAGCATTAACAGGTCCCATCAGTGGGTGCTTGGAAGTGAAAAAGATCTGGAATTCCCTCGAAAGAGATGCAGATGTTGAGAGGCATCAGTCACTGAACAAGGGATCCCTGCGGGGGGCAGGGGTTGGCCCCAGGGCTTCGGGACTGATGCAAGCAGGGTCCTAACAAGCAGCTTTGACACTTGAGAGACACCAGGCTTTGGTGGGAGCTTTGCTTTGAGAGCTGGGCACTCCAGAACCAGCACTGGCTTTGGGGAGCTTCCCATGACAGGTTGGGAGAGAGAGGAAAAGCAATAAATACACCAAACTGGACACCACTGGGCAGTCTGGGGTGAGCAGGGATCTTGTGAGGATCAGACGGGAAAGACCTGGTGGCAACAGGGCCAAGGAAGCAACACACACACAGCCAGGAGCAGGGGAGGGAGTGCTCATCCCCACAGGGAAAGTAAGTAAAGAGACCCAAAGAGCCTTGCCGGGCTTTTCCCATCCATTCACAGCTTTGTCAATGGATACTTTTCTGCAAATAAATTCAATATTTATTTCCAACAAGTGGCGGGTGGGAGGTAGAGGAAGGAAAGACACTTATTGAATAATTGCACAACCCTTAAGAAAAGCCATAAATTACCCAGCTCTGTCACTGTAATTTCCAGCTAAAGTCCTAATGAATCTTTCCCAACAATAGTGTAAGGACAGGTCTGAAAATGTATTGAACCATCTAAGCACTTGGGTAAGCAAAGGAGAGGCATTAATAACCACCATGAGACAGCCCACACAGCAGCAGGGACAGAGCATCATGGGCTGCCTTCACCCCACAGCCTTTGCTGCCCTTTCACGAGGTGAGGGCAGCTCTGGGGGTCACCAGCCCTAAAGAGCAATTGGAGACTTAAATAGTTCAGAGGTTTTGATAATTATAGGCAAGAAAACTCAACAGCAGGAAGGCATCACTAACAGAGGCCAGTGCCTGAGGTATTTCTACGGGTAGGAGAGCAGGGACAGTTTTGCTGGTTTACCCTGTAGTTTTGGTCCACAAAGCAATAGAAGATGAGAGGTTTGTCCATGCAATGAGTCGTGTTTCACCTACAGCCTTCAGCCTAGCACATTAATGTAAGAGCAGATAAAAATACTGGCAATTTTTTTAGCCAGACAATAACAAAATACAATAAAAGCGACTTCAGTGAATTGCTATTCCAAGAAGTGTTTCTTAATTCAAACACATCCTTCTGTCTTTTCTTCTCAAACACTTCCTGCAACCAGCAGAAGAGAAGGTGGAAAGAAAATTAAAAAAAGAAGTACTCAGGTGGTGGTGGGTGGGATGGGCAAAGCCCAGCTCTCGCCAGGATTACAGCCACCCTCAGAACTGGGGCACACCAGCACCCTGATGGCCTTGGGATGCTGGTGGCTGGGGCTCCTGAACTCCCTTCTCCCAGACAAACCCAGTGCTGAGCTGCGAGTCCAGTCATGCTCCTATGTCCCCACTACACTGTGTGCTTTCACTCCACGTTTCACTTCTGCACTTCCCATGCTGCTCCCACGGTGAGGATTTAGTGCTGCCGGGCTGGCAGCCGCCCTCCCCTGTGCATCACGTAATGCCATCTCCAAACCGCAGCACAGCTCTCTGCAGGGCTCACAGGACCCCCATCACTGACATCCGAGCACTTCACCAACAGTAACGGATTTAAACCCACAACCTCCAGCTGAAGCAGGGAAGAGTTATTACTCCAGTTTACAGAGGGGAAACCACGACACAGCAGGGTTGACTTGCCCAAATCCACGGTGAAATCTGTATCGAAGCAGGTGAGCGGGATGTGGTTTTCTGTCTCTTGGATTAGCATCTTAATACCAAATATGCTGTTTCCTTCCCATCACCATGGATGGCCTTCCTCCACCGAGGTTTTGGATGTTATTGCCTGCCCAGCCACACTGGAGCTTTCAATCCAGAGGGACATACCCCAGCCCCACTCTGCTGGAGGGCACAGCCAGCTCCTGGGACCCCAGGGGGCAGCTAGGAAAGGGGTCCCATGGGAGGTGACAGCCTCCCATGAGCAGACAGATTAATGTTTCAACTTGTCTCAGTCTGACATTTCCATCTGGTTTGACAAACTAAACATTTGAGTTTGCAAATGTCAAAGTATTTCCATCAAAAATGTCGGTGGTGAAATCTGACATTTCCTAATCTCTTTTTTGTTCTCATTCTATGAACATTTTTGATATTTCAACTTTGTCTTGATTTGAGAGGGAAAACACACTGCAAATTTTAACCAGTTTAAGCCATTACATATTTTTAACCTAAGCCATTAGCTAGGTCCTGTGGGCTATTCCTTCCAGGAACAGACATTGATGGTGGCACCAGACAGTCCCTCCATGAATCCTGGTTATTTACAGAGGTGGTTCAAAGTCACAGCCTTCAGCATGCTGGGAAGCAAGTATATGAAGTTTCTTCACTCCAGGCTCCAAACCACATCCAACCTGCCCTTCACCTCCAACTTCTTGCTCAGCTTTTTCATGGGATCATGCTGAGCTCCATCTCCAGGGGCCTGGGCAAGGGGCTTCTCTCCCCCTCCCGGTGCGTTAGTGGAAGAAGGAGCAGGAGTCAATGCAGAAGAGCACGTACCGTACAGAAATCTATAGTCAGCTGCATTTTGATAGAGTTCCCAAAGTACCTAATTATGCAGCTCGGATTTCTTCCTGCTCCTCATTCCAGCGATAGCTCACCCTGAATCTTTATCAGGCCTTCAGGCTGTGCAGACTGAAAGGAGACATTCGGCTCTCCCCTCTTCCCAGCAGGATGAGAGGGCAAAGGTAGAAGGGCAGCATACTGCTCTTGTCAGATTTGCAGAATGCAATGTCAGGGAGCAGGCGTCTAAGTGCACATAACACCTAAATAAATGCCTGCCTTCCCCACGGTGCTCGGGCTCTGCTGGGGAAGGCTGGTGTGGAGCCAAGGAGGCAGCTGCAGCAGCACAGGAACACGCTCCGAGGGGGTCTTAGAGGGATTTGGGAGAGGGACAGCGTGCATGAAAATTGCATCAGAGCAACAGCTAATTGCCAAGATTAACAGGCTCCAACAAGTGAAGGGTGAGCACTTGAAGTATGAAGTGTTGACTGAGACACGAGTGTTACCCACAGGGCCAAGCAGGGATGATGTGAGAGGGGCAGAGCTATTTTTGAGTGGTGAGGGAGCTGCACAGTCCCAGAGGGACTGGATGGCCTCCTGCCCCTTACCTAACAGGGAGTGTGGCTTTGGTGGGGAGATGTGGGGAAGCACAGAAAAGGAAAACCATGTTCTTCCACCCAGGGGTTTGCATATTGGAGTTTTCTCAAAGGTTGGGTCGAGGGCAGGCAGCAGCACTGCCAAGGTGCCACTGGCTGTTGCCCGTAGCATGTCCTCATCATTACATCCCAAGTAAGGCATAGGAATGATATTTGCAATTAGAAACCTGTCACCTAACCGGAGAGGCTTGAGCCACCAGGAGCAAGCAGACAGCGGGGCGCAGGTGGATGCCTGCTCTGGAAAACCAGAGCCAGCTTCAACAAATATAAATACAGCCAGCCAGCTCCAATGCTCAGACAACCCAGGGACACATTAAGTGCACAGTGATGGAGAGCTGTGGGGTGACTGCAGGAACTGGACAGCTTATGAGATAAATGAATACCGTGGCCAGGAGAATTTGTAGATGTTTAAATTAAATGAAGATGGACACAGAGTACAGAGGTACTCTGGCTTTGGCGGAAACACCTGGGACTGCTTACCTAGCACAAGGCAGAGGCTGATAATGGCGTGTGCTGCAAGAGGAGATGAAGTGCCTACAAGAATGCCACCACTGTCTCTGTGGATGAGGGGAGGGAAGACGACAGCTGGGGCAAGGGCTGCAGCCCGAATCTAGAAGCAGCTTTGCAGCAAGATACTACCACGAGGAGAGAGAAGATGGATGGGAAGTGCCTGGGAGCACTGGGCAGGTTGCAGAGCACACTCCAGCCTTGCAATGGCAAAGCTGAAGCTTTTGAAAATCCTTGTAAAGGAGTCAAGGGAAAAGCTGAGAAGGAAATACAGAAGGAAAACCCAAAGGAAAAGTAAAAAGGAGTGTCTTCTACCCCAAACACCAGTAGTGGGAATGAAGAAAGTGCCTCGCTCCATGCTGAGCTCCCAAGGATAATTTTAAGATAGGGGCTCAGCTGGCATGTGTTTTAAGCTGCAGCAGGATCAGGGAGTTGGGCATTAGTGACCTGCAGAAGAGTGGTGCCCATGTTCATTTGTGCCTTCAAGCCCCAGAGGTGCAATGCAGAGAACCATGCCAGTCTGTGTCTCTCCTGCTAAAAAACCTAAAGAAAAAGGGAATGGAAGACATCTGTGTTTGGTTTGGAAAGGCAGAATTGCTGTGGAGGAGGAGGAGGATGAGATTGGCACTAAGTCCTGGAGGAAATCGATGTGGGAACTGGGAGCAGCCCCTGTTTTCCCCAGCTGGCTGGTGGCAACTTAAAAACACTTCCCCTAAAACCAGGTTTGGGGCAGGAATGATTCACTAACTAGAGAGAGATACACTTCTAACAAACATTATTTGCAAACACATCATTCAGCCAGCCCCAGTTTCTAGGTTACACAGCTGACAATTTTGCAATGCAGAAAGAGAAAAAAGATCAAAACCAGCCAACATGTCAAGGAACATAAGCCACAGAAGACAAAACACAGGGGAAAAAATTTTTTAAAAATACCAGTTTTCAAAGAGAGAAGAGAAAGAAAACATTAAACCATGGGGTGCCTGGAGATCTCCACTAGAACCAGGCTTGTCTTCCTCTTTACCAGGGCTGGGAAGTCACAGTTAAAGCATTGAAAGCTTACAAACTCTTTGGGGTGGGATAATGTAGTGCAGCGAACATGGTACAGGGCACAATGAGGCCCTGTCGCAGCTGGGTCCCACTGCAGGGGACAGCGCTGCTTTCCCAGTGCCTGGCATGGGGATGTCCTGGACTATTCATGTGCACAGCAAATGGCTTGAACACAGCTGAGGTGGAAAAGAAAATGCCTGAATATCGCTGCAGATATTTCCCCAAATGTGTCTATGCATAATGCAGCAGCATTCAAAACCCAAATAAAACATTATAGAATATATAAAGGGTGGGATAGAAAATACTATTATATAAAGCTGTCTTCACATCCAGACTGGGGGCCTTTCCAAAAAGATACACTCCAGCCAAACAAATGATGGAGCTCGGTACAGGGATAACCGGATGAGGTTTAATGGCCTGTAATAGGCAGGAGGTCAGGCTAAGTGAGCTAATAGTTTCTCCCGGCCTTAAAGCCTATGAATGTATGAATAAATCAGGGGAATACTTGTTTAGTTCCAGTCCCCCAGCCTGCAAAATTATGGTGCAGCAGGAGGGGAGGGAAATTAGAGACGGGCAGTGGACACGGCACTGGCATCAGGAAGGGGATGAGGGAGGTTCAGGGAGGGCAGTACTGGGAAAACCCAAAAGCCACAGATGAAGATACTGGGTTTTGCACAACGTGTGACTGACCTTGGAGCTGTGGGGCAGAAGGATTTGCAGCAGGGAATTACAGAAGTGAGAGGACAGCTGGGAAATAGCAGCAGTTGCTGGGGCAGGAGGGAATTATATGCCATGGGCCAGGATCAGCCCCATGGCCAGTGGGACCAGGAGGAGATGCAAGATGGGAGCACAGGACACCAGACAAGGTGGCACCAGTCCTCATTCTGGGGTGGATTGGGGCTGAGAAATCCCAGAATAAACATCGTCAATGAGGAGTTGTGAGGCACCAAAAGCAGGGGCATGAAGTGAGTGAAGCTACAGGGATAGCAGCTGACCAGTAGAATAAGGTAGAACTTACAAAATGTTCCAGGGAATATGAAAGGCTTTTAAAGACATTGGGGAAAAGAAGCACTGGAGAGACAGCAGGATAATAATAAATGAGAAAGGGACTGGAAGGAATGAAAAGCTTTAAAATGGCTGTTGTCGAATTGCTTTTTTAAATTGCTCTTTAAGGTGATAACTAAAGAGAAGAGGCATGGTCAATTAGGAACTAATGAAGACCTTGTAAATACACTTACTGATAAAAAGCACGTAAGGGAAGCCCTGACAAGCCTAATGTGCACAAATCAGCCAGGGTGAACAACACGCAGTCTGAATTATTAAGGGAATTCACTAAAGACTTAGTGAAGCCTCCACCACTTTAGAACCCACCACCAGCACTGAAAATAAAATTGCAGCTGGCCAAATTCTGAGCTGGTGCAACAAATCAGTGAAGGACCTGGGGGGGGGGGATGGTGGGAACTGCCAGGGAAGGAAAAAAACACAAACAAAATTTAAAAGAAAAATAAAAGGAAGAGACTGGAAAAGGAGACTGACATTTAGTAGCCAGGAAATTTGTTTCATCTGCCAGACGAGGAATGCAAAAAAAATTGGGGATTAAGGAAAAGACATTTGATGCTCTCGAAGGAGAGCAAAGCCACAAGCAATGCCAAGGATGAATTTATTAAAGGACAAACTAGGGCATTGAAAGCCGGTTGGTACTTTACAGGGCTTTGCACCCTCTCTGGAGGCAGGCACTGGTGGATAAAGCCTGGCAGGACACACAGCATCTCATCCTGTGTCTCGAAGACAATTCCTGGAGCAATTAACTGGTTCCAAAGCAAGGCCAGCTTAGGAGCCCACATAGCACAGCGGCCAGTGGAGGAACCAGCACTAGGTTTGGTCTTGTTTAGGATGAACATTAAGGATTGAGAAGATAAATGGCAAAGTAATTGCATTTGCAGATGATGCTTAATTAGGTCATGCTGTGAAGAGCAATAACACAACAGGAACCGGGAAGGTTTGAAACACAGGTGGAACCGGGTGAGTGATGAGCCTGGAAGGATGAGGGGACCTCAGGGAGAAGGTGTCCTCAGTGTAGGTGGAGAGGAAGAGCTGGGAGACAACCCTGGAGCAGAAGGAGGCTGGAAACAGGAGATTAGGTGGGATTTCTCAATGAATCTCTCCTGCACCCTCAGTGCTCTGAAAGTTGTCAGTGTCCCTTTAAATCATGAGTGGCATGGCAGGGTTTAGCCAGGCCTTTTGGAGCACAAAGAGGACACTGATTTCTGCCTTACCTGGAGGTTTTGGGGCAGAAAGGGTGGTTCTGGGGGCCAGGAGAAAGATACTCCCTTGGCTCAAGGGAGCTGGGATGGCAGCTCTCCCCTGGGGCATGGCCAGGGCTAAACGGGCACACAAGAGACATGTCATCTCCACTTTGGGAAAGGTCACAAAGATTTCCCCAGTGTGGGAGGAAACCTCCTCCTGCCATTACCCCGAACAGGGCAGGGCAAATAAAAGGAGTCCCAGCAGAACGGGTGTTATTTGGGAGAGCTGTCAGAGCGCTCACTCCTGGGGCACCTCTGCTTCTCATCCGCCTGATGGAAGCTGACGTTGCATGAACCTTTCCGAGCAAACTCAAATTATTTTAATTTTTAAATCCAAACAGCTTCAATTATATCATTTCCCCTGTGTGAAGCTGGGTAATGCTCTCCCTCTGCTTCCCTGGCAGGGCTATGGCAGCCCTGAGTGCCAGCAGAGCCGGGGGCTCGGGGCTGGCTTGGGGGTGCCAGGAGCCCCGCCTGTTCAGCGACAGCTCAAGGGACACATTGGGACAGACCCTAGCAGGAAAAGTGAGATGTGGTGACAGTGAGGTGGTTTAAATACACATGAGTCTCCAAGGTTGAGTATCAGAAAAAAAAAAAATTAAAAATCAGGCTCTTCAAAGAAATTAAAAATCTTTTGCATGAATATTCTTATCCACAGCAGCACTCTTTGGTTTCCCTCCTTTTGCTCCACACAGAGCAGCCTCCCTTGGCAGGCTCTGGGAAGATTTCACCATAAGGATGAGCAACAAACCATTTGGTAGTTACGGAAATAAAGGGGTGAAAAAAGCAATTGAGGAAACACTTCCTAAAGAGCTCTGCTCAACTAATTAACTGAGTTTCTTCCTACACTAGCCTGTTCCTCATATCTTCAGTGCCATCCCTTTGCAAAGGGTATGTTGTACTAGCACTTACATATCATAATTGCAATTATACACCTGCAGCTGCCATTTGGTAATTTTTTTCTCCCAGAAGGAGCTGTCGCCCTTTTCTCCAAAATTACTGCTGCCTCAGCGCCCTTTTCTCACCATTGTTTGACCCGCAGCCCATGCAGAGCAAGCAGAGCAATGCCTGGATGCAGTTTCTGCCTCTCCCTCCCAGGCCCCCATGGCTTTTTCCACCTCCACCCCCAAAAGCCCCATCGCCCCCAATACCACCTCTTTCTCCTCCTTTCCCCTTGCTGCCTTCTCTTCCATCCCTCCCCGTGCTATTTTTACCAGGGTGCCAAGGTCTCTGCTTCCAGCATCTCACAGAGACTCTTCTCCAGCTCAGCCAAGTCAAATTCCAGGCACATTCCTTGCACCCACACTCGACTCCCCAAGCCAGCGAAGGGTTTCTGCCAAGCCACCGCCAGCCCGGCCACACAGACCCAGCAAACCTGGTCTCACACATGGCTCTGTCACACTGAGGAAAACCTGACACTGCTGTCACCACCCCTAGCATCCCTCCCCCAGTCCTGCGCTCACTGCCCTTTAGCACCTTCAGTCCTGCTCCAGCATCACCTGGCTGCCGGCAGCCCTGGAGCCCCGTGCCCTCAGTACCCCATCTGCTACAGCGGGGGGTAAGGCAGGGGCTGAACTGCTCTTGCTCCCACCTGGAACCCCTTTGCTCCAGGAACCGCAGCTCTTCGGCACCATCTCCCTTCCAGGCTCCACTAGTTTGCCGGAGCACCCGCAGCACCCCCCTCCCCCTTAGCCCCTCCATTTCTGGTTTAAATTCCCAGCCCCTTATCACATTACAAAGTAACCGGGGCGCCTCTGCACTCCTCTAAACTTAAACACCTTTTATTCTCATTAAAGGGGGCTGTGCTTCTCTCCTGCTTCTCTATCTCCCAGTTAAAAGCCAATTAATTACTGTTGACTTTCCCAGCAGATGTTCTCGCTTCGGCGCTGGTCGGAAACGCGGTGATTTGTGAACCGCAGGGCTCCGGTGTGGAGGAGTGAGGACCGGGACATGCAGGCCGGCAGGGAAAGGAGCCCTTCCCAGCCAGCCTGGCTTTTGAAAAGGGAGAGAGCATGGCTGTTTATGAGAAAGTCACTCGCTGTTTTTCTTGGAAAGAAGCAAAATCCTCAGATAGGGGTAAAATCCTGATTCCACAGAAAATGAAGCAGTGTGGATTTCAGTTGGGTCTGGTCAGAGGTTTATTTCCCCTTGTACAAGAAACCTCTCATAAATCACCGCTCTCTCCAAGGGCTTTTCAAAGCAGTGATGCAAAACAGAACTGCACTGTCCGCCAAAGGCTGGCTGGCCCCAAAGTGCGCAGGGAAATGGAAAGGAAGGGGAGGCCATCTCCACTGTGCCACTGCCCTGCCCCTGCCATGTCCCCACTAACAGGCATCTATCCTTCCACCCCTGCAGCTCACAAAATACCAGCCAAGGGAAGTAGAGATGAGGAACAAATGGGTGCTGAGGGAACGAGATGGGTGACAGCGATGGATCAGAGGGAGGATGACCTGGCTGTGTGCTCCAAGGGAAGGGTCAACAGTGCTTGGTGATGGGGGTATCATTGCCATGGTGCGAACAGGTGCATGGGTGGGCATGGGCATCCCAATGGGCACGGTCCCCCCTACGGGCATGGACATCCTGCTGGACATCCCAGGAGAATTTAGGGGGTAAGGATGCCAAATATGAATCGGCATCCTGGTGAGCATGTGCAGCTGCTGGCTGGGGTTGGCATTTTCACCACTGCCAGGTGAGAGGAGTGCGGCACACTGGTGCAGAGTGGGACACAGGGGTGTGGAGTCTGCCAGCAGGGTGCATGTCAAAGGCACCTTTTTCTGCAAAAATGCTGCTGAAAATACTTGCAAACAGTGAAGCTCCTGGGCTAACAGCCATGCAAATCCCCCTGATGATTACAGTGACTTTCTAATATCGACAGAAACCTCTGTGCTAATGAAATGCACTGAAGTTAAGCAGCCGTGGAAATGCCAGTATAAAGGAGAAAGGCCACCAAACAAGCACTAATGGAAACCCAAATCCCCAGAACTAAAGGGCTGTGATTGGAGAAGAGGGAAGGGAACAGAGGTCTCATGTGTCATTGTCCCTGGACAGTTGTATGACCTTCTCCAGCTTCCCTTGTCCTCAGAAGAGAGGGACTCATGGGTGGGGGTACCAGTGGATGAAAGGGAACACTGGGGGCAAAACCTAGGAAGATATGGAGCAATTTATCCCTTTGCCCCTCAGCTCTGGCACTCTGAGGTGCTTGTCCTTCCTGGGGAGCCTCCAGTATGGCTGGGAAGTGCTGTGTGTGGAGGAGGTGCCTAAAGAACACAGCTACTTGCAGCCCTGCCTGGCCCTGACAGGCTGTTTCCCATGAGCTGCGGGAAGAAAATGGGATTTCAGCTTTTCTTTTTCATGGTAAATGTTTCTGATTCTGCCAGACGATGTATTCACCTCTCAAGTTAATAGGCAATAAGCAAAGCCGTGCCATTCTTGTTAAAGAGACAGAAAAGGTTCCATTTAAATGCAATGTGCGAGTGACATAAGCTGGGATGGGAGAATACCCAGGGCTTCCTGGCAGTGGTCTGGGGAGCTGGAAAGGGTGGATTACATTTTCTCTGACAGCACAGGCAGGCTTGGGGCATGGCTGGAATATACCAGCTCCGGAAATAGGGATTTTTGTCATTTTGCTGTCAGCTCTGCCAGGTGTTTGAATTGAAAGTGACCTCAGACCTGGGTCTTCCAAGCTGCTCCCTCCTGGTTATCAGGGCAGACCAGTTACCCTCTCCCAGCCCCACTCTGCCCTAAATGCTGCCTCTCTTTGCAAGTGCTGGAGCTGCATAGCCCAGCACTGTGCTGATGCTGTGAACCTCACCTTGGTGGAGAGAGGCAAGAAATAGGGACCAACCTCTTCAGACATCATCCATCTTCTCGTGTGGGCTGCAAGGTGCAGGCAGTGCAGCAAACCAGGGGGCCCTGTGCTGCAAGTACATTTTCTGTTGAATGCTTTCTACTAATTGCACTAAAAATCTCACACTGAGATGAGTGTAAAGGCACCCAGGTGGTCAGCAGGAACATGCTCAAATCACTCATTACAAAATCCCCATTGCTGATGGGGCCCTCTTCTTAAATAATAAGTGTGGGATTCTTCTTGCTTTATAAAATTCCACTTAAAGAAGAAACTGCAAAAGCTTTCTGGCTCCTTTGCTCATTTTTAAGGGTCCTTTCCAGCATGGGAGAGAGACACTGACTTGAAGAAAAAGGGAATGGTGCTGAGCCCAGGGAAGTGCTCGATGGGGTGGCTGCAGTGGGCTCTCCTCACATCTCCAAGGAGAAATCCCTTGGCTGTGCACAGAGCACTGCCTGCCATCACAGATATGTTCCCAGAGCCCAGCATTGCTGGTGCAACTGGTCAGGTTTGGTTGGCCCTGATCCCTGGGACTAGGTGGTGAAAGGAGAGGAGATATACAGGGGGACCAGGAGACTGCTGGTGATTACATCTGCTGTCTGTATCACCTTGGAGGAGCCTGTGCAGTTTGCTCAACAAAGCTGAAAAGTGTCAAAATTTGAGTGCCAGCCTTGAGTAAAGCCATGGGTGATGGGAATGGGGGAACACGAACAGAGGCTGGGTTTTCACTGCCCAAGAAAATGTCAGCATCCCCACATCCCCACATCACTGGACATCACCCAGGAAGCCCCCACTGCCAGGACCAGCCCTGGGCTGTGCCAGCTCAGCACTGCTGAGGACATACAAGGTCACCACCAAAAGCCTTCTCATTGCTGTGGCATGTGAGGGATCAGTTTCCCTACAGCCTGCACGTCCTTTGGCTTAAACACCAAAGCCCTGGCAGGTAAAACCTTTTTTGTCTTTTGTCTTTTTATTGAAGGGCAGAATGCGCAGGGGAGGGAACGGCAGCCGGGTGTGTTCTAATGAACCCTGATTTCTAGCAAAGCCTTTAATAGTATCTCGGTCTTGTGGTATCTTGCTTGAAAAATTAATTCAAATTGGTTTGGATATAAGCCTTTTCACAGGGCTGAGAACAAGCAGAAGGATCTGAAACAAAAGGGAACAATAATATCTTGAGCTGGAAGGTGCTGTTCAGACCCAGCAAGGATTGGTGTTAGGCCTGGTTTTATCTAACACCTTCAATTAATTATCTGGGAGAGGGAACAAACAGCACCTTAATTAAATCTTCAAATGACATTACAGTGAAAAGGTGTTAGACACTTATAGGGACGTGCAAAATAGAAGGAGGTGGAGAGAGCCCGGCTGACTCAGCGATGCCGTTCGGGAGGAGGACCTGGGGCAAGCTGCATTCTCCAGGCACCCCCTTCCTCCCTCTGCCTCATGCTGCATCCACAGAGATGAAAGTGGGAGAGACTTAGCCTGCCGGCTCTGTCCCCAGCATCCTTTGACCCCCAGATTCCTGTCTGAGCAGCTTTTGGTGCTGCCAAAATCACCACCATGGAAGGGCACCTGCTCCTCCTGCCTGCTGTCCCCATGGCTGTGGTAACACACCAGACCACTGAGGACTTGCACCTCCTGTGGCTGCTCGAGCATCTTTGAAGCTGTGTCGGGGCTGGGTCTGCTCAGAGGAAAGCCAAAACCCTTCAAAACAATCTGAGCTGGTGGAAACCAAGGGAGCGTAGCAGAGGCACACCTATGGTCTTAACTGGAAATGCCAGGTTTATTAATAAAGAAACCAAGCTAAGGAATTTCTGGACAAAAAAGCTGATTAACTAAAAATTGAGATTCCAGAGGAAGTTACATAAACATATTGGGGAAATAAACACACAGAATATTTCCAAGAGAATTAAGAAAAGCCATAAGCATTTCAGTCTAGAAATGAGAAACTAATATTGTGAGCATAAAGATTTCAGTTCCTTTGCAGTTCATACATTTTATAACAGAAATCCAGACATCTAAAAACCAAAATAAAACACTCCAATAACAATCATAACTCTGACTCTCTCTTTTTCTTCTTTCCTGGCACCCAGACAATGGCTCAGAAATGCATCTCATAACTCAAGCTTGGCGCCGGAAGTGACTTCTATAAAGTGGGATAATTAAGCAAGAGTAACGTGTTATTTTAGAAATTACATCCTTGCCATAACATGCTGGAGGAGGATGCTGGGCAGCCACGGGCTGCAAGCGCTGCTGGATCCATGCTGGCACCATCAGCACTGAAGCCCTTGGTCAGTTTGCAGGGGGGCATTGCCAGAGGCTCAGGATGGTTGCAGCTAGCCCACCCTTTGCATTTGTGAAGAGGGAGTGCTTAAGTTGTGTTTAACTCCCAAATTCTCTGCTGCTGGGGAGGGCAGAGGGGAGGGCGGAGGTCAAAGCAAGGCTGCTCCTGGCAGACTGATTAATTCAGGCTGTGAGGAGCAGGGTTGCAGTGCTCTGAAATGACAAGCATTGACATCTCCCCATGCCTTATCCTGCTGCACTAAGGCTGTGTTTTGCATCTTGTATCATGCATCAGATGTTTTTGGTGCCGTGTGGCTAATAAACCAGCCGCTAGCAATTCCCACCCTTCTTTTCCACTCCAGCTTTTTTATCAGCTGGAGCTGTTGTCCATCTTTTACATCCTAGTGTTTATTTTTCCCTATTGTTTAGATTAGCTTTAACTTCAGGTGGACGCCAGGCTTTTGTTGAGGAAAAATACCACAATCCCTTGAGCAGCCAGATCTAACAACATCTTGCAAGCACCTCTAAATATTTCAGGGAGAGAGTCTGTCAGGGTTGCAGCGAACGTCTCCGATCTGCTCTCATTCATAGTTTAGCACATCCCTCGCCTCCTCCCACCTCCACAAGTGATTGCGCCTGAGCTTGAGCACACACGCACCTTCCTCATGCTGAAAACATGTCAGCAGCTTCCCAGCAGCGAGGAGCTGGGCCAGCCCGGGCTGCCAGCTCGGCTGCCCCGGCCCTGTCGGGGGGAGAGGAGCAGGAGGAGAACCGCTGCCTCCAATTAATCCTGAGCAAAGTCCCAGTGCAGCCAGAGAGAGCTCAGATTTATCTCCCGACTGCCTGACTTGGCTCCTCTCCCCCGAACATTTGGCAGCGGCGGCTCCGGCACGGTGGCTGGTGCAAACCCACACGGGTCCGCCGGCACTGGAGCCGCTCCAAGGAACCTGCTGAGGGTCCCTGTGGAGGGTGGGACCCTCGGGGAACCCCAGGACAGGGGTGCCCGCCCTGCTATGCTCTGCCCCCGGGGTGTGCTGCTTTCTGTTCGCTCTGACCCTCCTGCCCGCCGCTGGCAGCTCTGCCGGTCACCGCGGGCGAACGGGAGCCCAGCCTTGGCTGGGACCCATGCCAGGCAGGAATGCCGCGGGGAAGGCAACCCGCAGCCAGTGCCTAGCAGAAAGGATGAGCTGGCTGGTTAAAGAGGTGTGAAAATAACATTTTGTTTCAGTTTGGGTTTGTTTTTCCCCTTGTCCTATTAAAAGAAAAGATGGGTGAAATCCCTGCAGCCGGGACAGAGCCAGCCACGCTGGCAGATCCTCCAACCTTAGAGCGAGGATGGAGACAAATGGTGCCTGGGAGCGACGCCGAGATGCTGCTTAACCTTGGAGATGACCCATCTGCCCAGGCAGCTTCCTCCAGCCCCGCTGCGTGGGCACAGAGGGATAAAAGGATTCACACTGCCAGCACAGAGCAGTAAGTCACACTGAAAAAAGAAAAGGAGAAGCAGCAGAGACAGAAGAAGATCAAAAAAGGGGTGGAATAAGTCCTGAGAAGAAGGAAAGGTGAAGGAGCATTTGGGTTCAGTGCTGCCTGGGGATGCCTGGCAGGCTGAGCAAACCCACAGCCTCCGCTGCTCAATTCCCACTGCGCCAAAGGAACAGGATATCGCACGTCATTTGTAAATAAACCCGCGGCATCAAAGGAGCCCTGGTCTCCCTGTGCACCCATCCCAGCCCCACACTCCGGGGAGAGCACCCCAGTGCTCCCAGGGATGAAGCACAGGGAGGCACCAGGGCTTTTGGAGGCTTGTTTCCCTTCTGCACAAGCTGGTGGCACGCCGAGGGGGGCTGCCCAGGTGCCTGGAAAAGGGACACGCATTTGAGGAGTGGGTGGTGATGTCTGCATTCCTGCAGCCCCGGGGAATGGTCAAAGGCCACCCCGCTGAGGTGCCAAACCATGCAGTGGTGGCTTCCGGAGGTGCTGGCAGGATGAGGATCCAGGACGAGAAGAAACTCGGGGATGCCACACTTCCCCGAGGCCCTCCTGCCACCGCCCCCGCCCAGGCGCGGGAGTCCGCCGGGGGAATCAGAGCAGCCTCGGCTCTCCGACTTCAAAGCTGTGAGGGGAACATAATGATGTGCGAAACGCCGAGCTGCCAGCTCCCCGCGGCCGGCCCCACGCTTCCTTTGGAGTAAATAATGCCGTCTAACGAGATGCTTTAATTGTGTCACGTTAATTCCACGAAAAAGGAGACAAGATTGAGCATGTGCGCAGTCACGGTGGGTGCAGGACCCCAGCCTGCAATGTCCCCCTCCCCACGATGGCCCTGTCACAGCGTGGCTGCCTCGTGGTGCTCAGCCCGGGTGTGAGTGGCAGAGACTGCTCCAGAGATAAGGGAGTGACGGGCAGAGCCGTCCTGTGCGGGAGGTTCCGCGGCTCCAGGGCACCTTGGCGTGCACACGGGAGGGTGGTGGAGAGATGCCGTGTACTGGGCAGCACAAAGGGCTGAGGGAAGGTGCCATCCCACCCTGCAAACAGCAGTGCATGCCATGAGGATCCGAGTGAGGGGCTGGGATGCTGGGAGCACTGCCAGCATGGGAAGCTGTGTAGTGAAGCCAGCGCTCTGGCAGTGTGGAAGGGATAGCCCGTGGCTTGAGTTTGTCTGGGCTCCGTGGGCACTCCCGGTACAAAGATACAGCGTTGTCCTTGATCACAGCGCCTCAGGGAAGGATGCTACTGAGCCTTGCCTGCCGCTGAAGCCCTGTGCCGATACCTCAAGGCCAACCCATGGGATGGCTGCAGGCAAACACCAGCTGGGGAAAGGAAACCCCAGCAACAGGACATGCTGTGCCCGGGGCACAGTCATGTCCCCAGAGATGGGCATGGATGCTCACAGACTGAGTGGATACGTGAGCATCTTCCAGTTCCCTGCTCTCATCCAACCTCATTCTTCCAAATCTGTTTCTTAAATGAGATTAGGACAAAGAGCATGAAGAGCAGAAATGTGTACAAGGGGTAAACCAAGCCTGGAAAAATCCTCCAGTGAGTCTGAGCCTCATGACGGGACATTTTGAAATGACAGTCCCCAATTTCCATCTCCATGGCAACACTGGTTGATCTGGTGGTGCTCCCTGTCCCCCTGCACAGGCGTGCACAGCACCATGATGCTCTGGGTGGTTTGTGGCCACTGTTATTCCTGTAGATTAGCATTTTGGTATTTTCTGCAGGCAGCCTGACCCCAGTCCCCACACTGGGCTGTCAGCTGGGGCTCCTGGACCCCGAAGCCACCAGGTGTGACTTCAGCCATTGGCCACATATGACGAGGTGCTGAGAAGCCAACACCTGTGCTCACGGTGCACCCAGTCACCCTGGCCACTGTAAGCTCTTTCCTGGACATAAACCCTTGGTTTTCAAGGCTGTTTTCTCACCAGATGAATGAAATAAACCAATGATTAAAAGGAAAAGTAGGAAAATAAATTGCACCATGTGCAGTCATTTGGACACCCCAGATGGCTTGTCAGCAGGGTTTGACTTTCAGGTCTACAGCACAGATGGCTCTGAAGCCAGGGGAAGAGCTGCTACCCGTCGTGTGCGGCAGACCCCAGCCCTCAGGGCACTTCTCCTCGGAGGTCAGGGGCCGTGGTTCAGCACCAGGGTCTCGTAAATCCCACCATGGCGTGCTCAGAAGAGGTCCCACTCACGTGGCTGTCGCACTGGATGGGTGACGCTGTGACAATGCCCAGGTGTGCTGTCTCTTGTGCTGCTCTGTTTGCACCAGGTGATGCCAAAACATTTTGAGAGCAATTCAGCCAGGCACCATGCCAAGAGCAGGACGTGAGGGCCGACTTTGGGCAGGGAGCACGGTGTTGCTGAGGGAACATTGTGCCAGGAGAAGGCTGGAGCAGGCTGGGGAACCTCGGTGGCCACGCTTTCCCTTTACTCCACTCAGTAGTGATGGCAGCCGTTCTCCCCTCCATGAGCCTGCGGCCCTCAGAGCTCCCAACCTCCTTTTCCTCACAGATATATGGTCTAATTTGGAACAGCAACTCCTTTGAGTGGAGGCTGCATCAGTCTCTGCCTGGAACTGCCAGACACATCAGCTTGGTGGCATCGGCACGAGACAGTAGCAATAATCATTAGCACTGGGACTGAGGACTCTGTGCTGGCAGTGATGTAGCATTTCCATTAGGAGCCTCATACCACTCTATTACTATGGCATTAGCAGGAACAATGCTGCTGCAGCCCTGGAAATGGGAGAGGATGTTGGCTGTGGTTGGGCAGCAGCTCCTCACCAAACCTTCCTGCTCTGTTCCCAGCCAGGATGCAGTGGTAATGCTCATGTCATCACCTGGGGGGAAATCTGTCCCCCATCACTGGTGGGTCACCCTGTCACACAGAGGGTCTGTCCCAGCATTTTGGCACTTGGTTTTGTTTCCGTTTTATTCCCCCCATCTCTGGTTTTCATTGTAAAGCTCCAAACTTTCCCCTCCACTTCCCTGCGTGCAACAACATTTCCAACTCTCCCCTCCTTGGAGACCCACGAAGGCTCCAGGAAGAGGGAGGTTTGTGATAAACAGATGGGAAATAGGGAAAATAGTCAAACAAAGAGAGGAATGAGAAGGAGAAGAGAACAAGGTGCAGATTCCTGGCCACTGGGGTAGGAGGGGAAAGCGGGTGGATTATTACGTTAGGAGCAGCTTCAAACTCCCAATTCTCAGGGCACGAAACCTGCACAATTTAAAGTAGTCAAAACAAACCCTTTGCCGCTATTTATACTTGGGCTGCCTGCAGGCGGCAAAACCTTGACTCCATATTCCAGGCCTAATAGATTCCAGGTGTTTTCCAATAAACTCCCCTCCTCCAGTGAGAAGGCTGAATAAGCTCCAGGCACCTTTCATTCCCTCATCCCCCTCGGAGCAGCCAGAGGGAAGGGGGTGGCCCCCAGGGTGACCAACGCAGTGGGGCATCCCCTGCTCCCAGCCTTCACTGCTGAGGCTGGAAATACAGGCTGGGAGCCAGGGCTGAGGCTGCAAAGGGGGGCTTTGCTGATTGAGGGGCATGGGGCAGCTTGTGGGTTACATCTCTGCAGCCTGGCTGGCTCCCAGGGCGATGGGAGGGGTATTCCATGGAACAAGTGGGAGATGGTCTTGCAGAGGAGATGCTGTTTGTGCCTGTTACATCCCCTCCTCCCCTCCCCACATCATTGCGGATGGCCGCGGGATGTCTGCTCCCTCCGGAGGGGGTCCAGCCCCATGGCCGTGCTGCACAGCGCTGCCCTGGAGGGTGTTTCTGACACCTCCAGCTGCTAGGTCCTGGCAAAGGCTCTGCCTGGGAATGCCCCACCCTGGTGCTGAACACGGAACACCAGGGCTCCTGGGGAGAGAGTACACACCCACATCCCTGTCTGCGGCACCGCTCCTAACGGATGCTTAGATCTTGCAGAGCAGAAAACTCTGCTTTTTCAAGCAGCTGAGTAGAAGCAGTGCTAAGCCATGCTCAGCATCAGGCAATTAAGCTGGTGACAGGGGCCCAGAACAGGCTGCACATTCCCTCTGCTTCCCTGCCGCTCTCCCAGGACGCTGGGCACAGCCAGGCTTTCTCCCTGCCATGACCCCTGCACCCTCCCAGCCCACCACAGCGATCCTGGTAACATTTGACACCTATTCCCTGTAAGCTAAGTGAGGTTCATTTGCAGCTCCCCAGGGAAAGGTGCACGTCTGCCTAAAAATGCCATGTTTAAGAAGTTATTCAAGTGGAATAAAGCCTAACCCTGGTACTTATCAGATTTACCCAGCTTCTGGCAGGAGGGTGCTGGGATGAGGATACAATGAGCCAAGGAAATGCACTGCAAACCCTGCTCCTGCCCCCTCCATCTCCAAAGAGGAGCTCGTGAAGGAGCTAGGAAGTGCTTTTGTTTTATTCATGTCTCAGAGCCAGCAGAGGCCACAGGCATTAGCACTGCACTGCACGTGGCAAAGGAAACACCCCATCAGTTCCTTTAGTGTGTGGAGGAAATTAGACCTCAGCATTTGAGTGACACCCACATATTTAAAGACCCTGTATCTGAAGGACCTGCAGCGTTCCCTTGCTGCAGCAGATAATTCCTCTCCCAAAAAATATTTGTGCCTGAATTCAATTTTTTCCCCCTCCTTTGAAATCTCCAGCTGCAGCATCCTGCTTTACCTGCTAAGCTGGAGAAGCCTCTGCTATCAGATATCTTCCCCTGGTGCAGCTCAGGTCTCCTCTCCTTTGATCAGCTGATTTGGTTCCTTAAATTTCTCACGGTAAGCAGGTCTTGGGGCTCAGCCCTGCCACATATCTCAGCCTGTTTCTGATCTTGCTACTGTTTTCCAATATCCTTTGCAGGAATGAGGTCACCAAAACTGGACCCCTGCTGCTCTCCCCCTTGCCTCCGAAGCAGCACCCACCACGTGTGCCCCACATCCCAGCACAGCCGGCACTGCCGTCATCTCTGCAGGTGGGAGCCCCACAGACCCCAGGCTGTGCAGCATCCCCCACACTTGGAGACAGCCAGAGAGCATGGCTGAGGGGTTGGAGCAGGAGCCTTGGCACACTCTGGCAGCTCTTGTACTGGCAAAGTGTGTGCCTGCTTCTGAAACAACCCTTGGTCATTGCATTTAAGATCAGGATTGACTTTCCTCTTTTAGTGTGCCAAATTAGCTAATCTGCAGGGAAGCAGAGCCAGAGCATCCAAGACTGTATGCAAAGGACAGCAGAGGGTCAGGACCTAGGGCTGGCACTTGTGACAGGGAAGCTGCTCCCTCTCCTGAGAAGGAAAAGGTAAAGAGCTGAGCCCTTTGGAGTAATTTAAAATGAAAGAAATAAAAAGAAAGAATGGCAGGAAAGACAAATAGTTTTCAGGCACTGTGTTGGCATTTTGGCCTAATGACTGATTAATCTAAAGCAGAGTCTCGTTACAGATTCCTGGATGTCGATTGGATCAGATCATTAATTCCAGCATGCACTGACCGTGATTAGAAATCCAAACTGGCAGAGCCTGTGGGGAAGGATTAAAGACTTGGGCCAGGAGGAGGGGGTGAGGTAGTGGGAAGTGGGAAGGCATGGTCACCCCTACGATGAGGGGAATGAAGTGCTGGCACTGAAATAGCTGCTGCTGTGGTCTCAGGACTGATTTGCTTTGCAGCAGTGGGAAAGCATCTTTCTATTGGGAATGAAGACTGTCATACACAGTTCCAGGAAATCTTGATTTTATCCCCCAGAAGTGGGGCCAGAGATGCTCAGATAGGTCCAGTGCTGCTGCTCAGAGGAGTCACAGCCCCAGAGCAGTTGCCATCCACTCTTCAGCTGTCGGATGTCAACTGATTAATTTTGCCTGGGATTAATTAAGGATCAGCCAGCGACCACTGTGCTGGTGGGGGGGTGTGATGACCTCTTCACCACAGGCAGTAGTGGGAAGCTGGGGTCAGTGACCTCCTCCATGGACACAGCCACTGCTGGGCCGGGCTCTGACCCCAGCAGTGTTGGCCCAATGATTGCCTGGGTCACATTTCATCCTGTAGAGACCCGATGTCAGGGTGGTGTGCAGGAGCACATCAGTGCAGCACCCCCATGTTTCACCTGGACATTTCTTATGGGTTTCCCTCCACCTCAGAACTGGGTTTATGGCAAGTATTTTGCAAGGCTCTGTGGCAGCAGGCTCTGCTGCTTGGCCAGGGTGGCTGCAAGGAAGGAGCAGGCTGTGCTGGTTGAGCTGAGCTTGCCACGGGTGGGCACTGCCAGCTGTTAGGCAGGTGCAGGTCTGTCTCACTGGCAGATCCATTGCCAAATCACCACTTGGTTCAGGAACTGAGAGTACTGAACTGTGATGTTTTGGGGAATAAAAGCATTGATGCTTAGGCAAAGTCAGTGGAAACCTGAAGGAGGTGGAAGGCAGCTGTTTGAGCAAAAGCTGTAGTAAGATGTGCTATACTGCTATAAGGTCCCCATGGAAGAAGTGCAGGTGAAATCCTGCTTGCTCACGGTTTCCACACTGCCTTGCCGTGCCCTGTCATTCCCCTCTTGGTCCCAGAGGGAGTATGCACCCCTCCGTGAGGAGCGGTGGGTCCTGGCGGGGCGGGGGCTCCTGCTGCCAGGGGTGGGGATGGCCGTGGCAGACCCGGGGCCACGCCGCGCTTCAGGGCTGGAGCTGCTCTCACCGTGGGTGAATCCATCCCAGCCAGGAACGAGCTCGCCCAGCCTGCTCCTCCGCCCCGGTGCTCCGGGGGCGGATAATGACAGCCCTCTGTTTCATGTAGATGTGAACGCCTGGGAGCTGCTGCGGGACGGCAGCTGGAAGGTGAATCATTGCAAAAGCCGGTCCTGCAGTCCCTAGGAAGAGCTGAACGCCTGGGCGGTGCTTCACAGGCACAGGAGGTTCGAGCGATCGTTAAGCACGAAGACGAGATGCTCCTTCACCGTGGTCCCAGCAAAAGCATCCTCGCACCTACAGACAGCTCACACCCCCTCCTGCTGCGGTGGCAACACAAGGGGTTCTGCTCTGCCCGAAGCAAAGTGCTGGAGGTTGCAGCAGCAAACATGGGCTGCTTGAGCCCGACCTGCTGCAGCTCCCAGGACCCTGCATTCCAGTTTCCCTCCCATACCCAACCTGCAGAGAAGCCTTGCTCACTGCTCCCAGCTATCCCAGGTGAGACCCATCTCCATCTGGGAAAACTTCCCAGCAGAGCAACTCCGAGCCAAGGAAGAGGAAGGAGTCTATCTCCCAGGTGCCTGGCACTTGGTCTCAAGAGGTGCACATTAAACATGCTTGCAGTGAAATACGTTTGAAGGCATCAGCAAAGCCATGGATGCTCAGGGACCCCTCTGACAGCCCTCTGACATGTGGGTCCAATTTAGAGAAGCCTCTCAGATTCCATAGGAGCAAACTTCAGTGCTTCTGCAGTGCTTCCAGCACTGGAGAGAGGATCCAATCCCCTCTCCCCCTCGAGTACTTGGTGCCTGGCTGCCAGGGGACAACAGACACTGTGCATGGATCCCCGGGCTGTTTCCTGAAGCAGGTAAGGGGGTGGAGGGCCCACGCTGCCGGTGGTCCCCAGGCTGGTGGGGACACCCTGCATGGGGCGGCACGGAGGGGTATCACTTACAGGAGGACAGGCACACTGGGTGGCTTGGGGTCCTCTGCTCCTCTGCAGAGCAACCTCTGTATGGGAGGGAAAATATGGAAAGAGGGGAAAGGAAAAAAAAAAAAAAAATACAGACCATAGGGAAGATTTGCTTGGACTCCCCAGCTGGGACATTACCACTGCTATTGCAAGAGATCCCTGTCAGAGTTTTACAAAGAAAAACTACCAGAGAAATACATAACCTTTTCTTAACATCGGCAGCTCAATTAACTAATGACAGCAAAGCATTCTCCAGTGTCACCAGCCCCACTGACTGTGAGGGGGTGGGGTGAGGGGGGCCACCTCATATTTATACAGCTGTGCCCGGCCTTTGGCTGGGGCTGGCTACTTACGTTTTATCTCTGGCGGGATCTCTGCTGCCTCCCGCACGCGTGCGCGCACACATGCTTTTGAGAAGTGAGTTCCACTCTGCACAAGAAGGTTAACAAATACCAGACTGCCTCTAAAAATACCTCCTCAATCGATGACGAGCGTAAGCCAGCCCGGAGTGCCAAAAGCTGCGAGAAAGGGCATTTGTTCCCTACAGGATCACCCCTTTCTGTCTCCTCTCTATGCTGCCAGAAGCTCTGGATCTGTCCCTGATGCCCATCCCATCTGGGTGCCTCTAAAAGGCTGGTCCCTCCCTTCCACTCCGGCAAAACCCTCCGTATTTAATCATTTGTCTGTGTCGATTGATTCAATATTGAGACGCGACTTGTAGCCACTTGTATCTAAATAGAATCTAAATTGTTATTACGGCTCCATAGTCGCAGCTTCTCCAGCGTTGTCCCTGGTCCTGCCAGCTCCGCTCCGCTCTAATTACCTTTAGCACGCTGAAAACATGAGCGCCTACAATTTGCAGGGAAGAAATTATCATCACATCTCTTTTCAGATCTCACTAAATGCTGTTGTGTTTATTCATTCACCCTGTGATTGCTCCCGGGGCAGAGAGCAGCAGGCAGGCTAATAGCAGGCAGATAGCGCGCACTTCTGATCAGAGGCCAAGAGGAGCATGAAAGGAGAGGGAATCCCATCCCGGCACGTGCCGCAGGGGCAGCCCCCGGCTCCCAGCGGCTGCCGTGTCCCCGGGGTGCTGCCTGTCTCCATCCCACCTGCTGCACACTGGGGACAGCTGCTCCGGGGACACAGAGCCAGCCCTGACACCGGGCAGGGTGTTGCACAGGGTGTGATGGGCACTGGGTCCTGCGAGGCTGGAGAGGCTGTGACTCTTCTAATGAAGTGGAAACTGAGGCAGGGAGGGCAGTGGAGGTGGCGGGGGTGTGAGCTCTGTCGTGGGGAGCGCTGCTCATGAGGCTTCTGTGCATGGCAAGTTATTTCCAGGGCTGAGCCCGGGTGGAAGCAGCACTGGCCACAGCCAGAACAGCTCGCTGGCCCGCTGGCCCTCCTGCCAGGCATGGCAAGTGCCCACCGTGCTGGGCAGCTCTGGCAGCAGCCCCAAGGGCACGGGCCCAGGCTGCCCATAAATCACCAGCCGCATGTGTGTCCCTGGGCTCTGACCTCGGTGGGCCGAGATTAATGGACTATCCGTTTAACCCCGCTAGCCCTTAACTAGCCGTGAAGCACAGGAACAGCTCACCAACTGCACCGGTGGGAACAGTCCCGCTCCGTGGGTGGCTGGGGCGGAGAGGATGAAGAGCCCCTCTTTTTTGGAGGAAAGCTGCCTGGGAAAGTCATTCTCTCCAAGCAGGGGGGAGCGGCTCTGCCACTTCTCCCCTGTGCAGGACATTTTTCATAATTACAAGGAAGAGCTCAGTCACAACAGCTCGACACAGCTGCAGTTAATACCTTGCCTGCTGCTGGCTTTGCAGCCGGTCCCTGCTCCACCTTCCGTCAGAGAGATGAACGGAGCAGAGGGCACCTCCCCACGCACTGCTTCCCACGCTGGCAGCACAGCTGTGTGCCAGGAACCTGGGCAGAAGGCTGGTGCCAGCCCCTGCAGTGGGGGCCACACAGGGCCCCACACGGCTGGGAGGAAGGCATGCAGCCTTCCAGGGGCAATAGAAAGGAAATGCACACGGCTCCATCCCCAGGCCCCAGCAACAAGGGCTCAGCCTCTCACCTCTCCATCCTCTCCACTGAGAGCCGGCTCATCTGCTGCTGCCCAGCATCAGGGTGAGTGTGTTTGGGCTTTCCTTCTGGTTCCCCTCCTGGCTGCTTCTCCAGCCTGGCACTGGTCCCAACAGCACCCAAACACAAGGTGTCTTTGCACCACAGGAGGAAGCTGTGCAGCAGAATAAAGCCCCTGAGGCTAAGCCAGGACACCTTTGTCTGGTGGTGACTGGTGGGTCAGAGCCTTGGCTGCAATGCTGGTGTTCAGAGCCTCCCCACCAAATAGCCACTGTGCATTTTACAGCAGACAAAGGGATGGGAGATCAGCCTGGTGTGTTCTTATCCTCCCTCACCCACCCTGTGAAAGGTCACACTGTAAAGCCCAGGGTTGGGGGCTCCTGGTTCTGTGTTGCAGCATAATCCCCTTAACAAACGAACTGTTCTGCATTCCCAGCCCAGCTCCCATCTCCTTCCATCATCAATCTGCTCTGCACACCCATCCATTTGTGGCATTACCCCACACCATGAGGGATACCTGGGGCAGGGTACTGAGGCATTTGTCCCATTTTCAGCTCACAGCCCTCTAACACCCTTTTGGGTTTTTAAGGCATATCTTCTCACGTGCAAATGCAGTGTCCTCACCAGGACCTGGGTCCTGCACCTGAGAGGAGAAAGGCTGAGGTACTGTGCGTCGTACTCTGCCTTGGGAAGACCTGAGGGGTGATGGCCAGGCAGTATCACAGCCTCACCAGGACCTGCAGGTGTTGGCTCCCTTCTGTGGAAGCAGGGCTGGCCAGCTGAGAGTGGGAGTCAGATGTCCCCAAAACCGCAGTGCTCACTCTCTCATACTGTTATACAGGAAAATGGAGAGTAAATATGAATGAATTCAATATTACCCATGTGAGATAGGATGTCGTATATTCACACGGTTAAGTAAAAGAAAGTAAATGGAAATCTTTATCACTATAGACTGCTGAATATTAATAGTTATTGTTTGAGTTGCTGCAGCATGGAAAAGTCAATTATAACCTAAGTGTAAAAACGTCCTGAATTATAGATAAACTAGGCAAGGATAGAGACGAATCTTCACCACACAATACAAAAACTGTGATAAAAGGAAAAAAATAACTATGATAAGAACTTTAAAACAGTAGCAGTCAAAATGCACTGGACAATTCTTTATGTTAGTTAATGCTATGAATAAACCAGAATCCTGAAAGGGTTAAATGCATGCATGTTAAACACTTGCTTTATTTCTGCAGCCTACACAGAGACACGGGCAATGGAGGGGAACTAACATGTTTGCATCTTCAGCACAAAGCCCGAATTTTCCAAACAACTCAACCCCCACATTGAGGCCAGGATTTTCCAGCACTCTCTGGAACACCAAAATGATCAGGTTTTCCTGTGTTTTCAAGAAGTGAGAGTTGAAGATGCAAGGACATGTGCCTTGGCAATGGCTGCTGGGCCCTGAGTTTGCAGGGAGACCTTGCCCTGGGTGTCTCCACAGGAGAGGAGCATCGTCCCTCTGCTCTTGATAAGACAGGAACTGCCTTTTTGGATACAGGAGGTCATTGGCTCCAAGCCTGAGAGGTGAAACAGAGCTGCTGCAGCCCCAGTCCCTCCTCATGATCACACTTGTGAGATCACACCATGAGATGTTCCCAAAGATACACCGTGGAGGCTGGATGGGGCTTTTTGGACCACACATTCCTTTTTAACTGGGAATCAACCCGTATTTTCTGCATCTATATACAGAAGAGACATATGGATATCTTTGGGAAGTGACTTTGCTGCGCCTGGGGACAGCCTAAAGCTGGCTGAGGTCTGGCAAGGGGACGGTGTGACAGGAAGCTCCTGCAGTCCCTTGCAAGATGACACCATCATTTTCCATGACTGTTCCTGGCAGTGTGCAGGCACAGGAGAGGTCACACTTTCTTCAAGTCCCTCTGGATCTCCCATCATCCCGGTCTGCCCCTTTGATGGCAGTGGTTTTGGCTGGTGTCCTCCAGCCCTGCAGCTGTGCTAATCAGCCACTCGTCCCACCCGAATTTCCCTAGGCACAAGGAAGCCTTTTGCTCCGAGATCTCAGATGCCTTTGTGGCAGGAAAAGAGGTGAACCAGGCGATCCCTGCCCCCTTGAAGGGCCAGCATCCACTGCTCGCCCAAACCAGAGGTTTCTAAATCACATTAGCTGCACACGTCACTGCTCCCAGGCGGTGCCAAGTGACCCGTTAGAGCAGGGGTAATAGCAGCAGATTTCCAGAGCGAGGAGGTTTGACCCTACACCAAAGGTGATGTGCTTCCTCTTCAGCAATTAACCCGTCCTGCTCCCGCCCCTCGCAAATGCTGTGTCATTATTCTGCAAGCTGAATCCTTCAAACGAGTACCTCTGCTCTCAGCGGCATCATTTATCCCTGGAGGACAGTGCTGGAGTTCATTTTTTCGGCATTCACAGCTGAGGATCGCTTTCCTGGAGGAGCTGAGAGGGGCGGGCAGTCAGGCTGCTTCCCCTGTCCCGGGGGGAAGCTGAGCAGGACGAGCCGTGCTGCCCCTGGCTGGGACTTGCTGTGCTGATCCCAGTAGGGAATTACAGGCTCTCTCCCGCTCCTCTGTCCGGAGTTGCTAGGCTAGGTCTGCCTGTATACTCTGCTGGCATTGATGAGGGACTTGAGGCCGCCTACATTCTTGTCTGAAACAGAAATGGGGCAAAGCCTTAGCTCTGGATGGAGCGATCCAAAGATGCTGCTGGTGGAAGTGAGGGACGTTTCCTTCAGCAGCCTCAGCCCAGCTCTCTGAGAGCCTCCCGTGAAAAAGAAGCCAAAGGCTGCCGAGCCCTCGTTGTCCTTCTGTCACCATCCTGGGCTCAGATCTGCTGCACATACCAAACCCCTCTGCTGAGGTTACACAACTATTTCCATTAGAAGCCATAATTAAGGTCAAAAACTATTTCTATTATAACCCGGCTTTGCTCACTCAGAGCTTCTTAAAAAAATTCTCCTTTTGCTCTAATTTTTTCCATGCCCTGAGCCCAGAGTCAAATTGGGAGTTAATGTTTAAATTAAGCATATTAAGGAGCATCTGAGAGATGCGAGAAACACACTGTCCTGCTCCGGAAAGAGCCTGCATCCCCAAACCAGCTCCATGTCCGGGTCAGGAGGGGGGGCATTGCTAGATCCGAGTGGAAGAGAAAGCTGATTAATATTAAGCTTGATTAATATGGGTCCTTTGTTCAGACATACCCCATACAGCATTTATTAATTCCACACTAGCACTGTGCCGTGACCCCATGCACTGTGCCCATGTGAGGATATTTGTGTAGTCTGAATATTAAAATCATTTCAAAATAAGGAAATCTTGGCCCCAGCCAAGATGAAGGTGGCAGTGGACAGCAGCCCGAGTCCCCTGCCCATGCGGAGAACTGACACCTCTGCTCAGCCCCAGTACCATTTGCAGACAAAAGATGAACCAGCACAGGAACAATTTAGCCTCAAAGCAGCCGTGTAAGTGTTTGGGTCTGGCAGATCACCTGCTGCAGGGTGGTAGAAGGGCTATTAGGAAGGTTACAGGCTTCAGGAGCTAACATTTGGGGAGATCCTATCGCTTCTGCTTGCTGCAGGCACATGGGGGTTGTTGCAATTAGTGTAATTTCCTCTAGGAATCCAAGAAAACACCAGTTCTTCAAATCTGCTGAAATTTCTACCCTTCCAGAAAGGCAGGTTAACAGCAGCCAGTCGGCACCTCCAAACCACCTCTGCTCACAGACAGAATTTGTGACTCATTAAGGCAACAAATACGAACAAGATCAATATCACCATCTTGAACAACTCCAGGTATGATTGGCACGAAAAAAATCATCTGATCCGAGCTCTGGGAGAGTAGAAACACTCTGGGGCAAGACCCTGCAGGTATTCTGCTGGTGTCAGGAAGAGAGGTGGAGATGAGCTGGTGTAGAGGCATAAGGGTGTTTTTTGGAGGAGGTCTCCATTTCCAGGGTAGTTCCTCCTCCCAGAGAGGCTGCTCAGAGGTCTCGGGTTGTGTGCAGGGACCAGGAGCCGGGCAGACTGTTCTTGTGTGCATTAATCCCCTCCGTCTGCTCGCCATACGGCTGCTGCGGCCGGCCCCGGCGGGGAGAGGAATGCTTTTGTTAGCCCAGCGCACTTGGCAGCCGGGAGGGATCGCTGGAAAGCAAAGCGGGCACTTAACGAGCCGCGTCCTTCCATTATAATTAAAGTGAGACCCAGAAATCAAAGCTGTTATCTGCCTGCTTGCCTGCCAGGCGAGACGCTGCCCTCAGCTGCTGCCAAGGCGGGGTCCAAGCCGAAACCATCAGCTTTCTGCCCTAAGGAATGGCTGTGGACACGGGCCAGGGCTGCCAGCGAGCCCCTGGCACCAGCTGGTTTAATTCACAGGTAACCCGCCCCCAGCGCCGGAGAGCGGCCGCGGGGTGGAGAGAGACCTCCGGCTGCCCGCGACCGACAGGGACGAGCGCCCCCCGTTTGCCTCCCAGGATTTCAGGCGCTGGGTCACCTTCAGAAGGGAGGAAAGACAAGGGTTTTGGCAGTGGTTCCCAGAACAGAGGCGCAAGCCTGGCTGCTCATATGCTGTCTTATCATTCCCCACAGCAGGGCAGTGGGATGAGCAGGGGGATGCAGCTGAGCTTTGCTCAGCTCTGTCAGGGGAAGCCTGGCAGCAAGTTTTTACCTCAATTGCCACAGAAGTTATGTGCACAGAATGAGGAATGGGGGGTTTTAACAAGGAGGACCTTCCTTGCCCAGCATCCCAGGGCATCCTGTGGGTGCCAGCACAGCATCCCACTCCCCACCAGGAGTGCTCCCTGAACTGGGCTGGCGTCTCTGTGGCCACTGCAGAGACCAGACTCGGCGGGACCCTTCTGCTTGGATCAACATCTAATGGCCACAGCTGGGGGGAACAGCCGAGCTGGGGACGGAGGGGTGAAAGGGCAATGACTGATTCACAAACCACCCAGTCACCAGAACAAAATTCCCCTTCTAACAAGGCATGGAGCAAACAAATTATCTTTGTTGTTAGGAAATCTGTAAGCACTTATGGTTATAATTACCATCTGTGGTTTTGCCATTCAGGTAAAGTAGCAGCAGCAGCAGCACTGATATGGGTTAGGCTCAACCCCGCGAGCTGCTAATCAAAACCAACCCCTTTGCCTTCAGGTTGAAGATGATGTCAAACTTGATTGAACGTCCACCTTTGATGGCTTTACCTGAGACCTAACAACATCTGTGTTCTACTCACAGTAGCTCTGAAAGGTAATATGTGTGGAAGAGAGAAGCAGCCTGCCATCCAAGCAGTGAGCTCTGACTGAAACATCACAGCTTCAGGAATCAATAAAGCACAATTAAAAAAAAAAAAAAAAAAAAAAAGTGTAAACAACAGAGACCAAAGCCCAAAGAACTGGTCAGAAGATTTATATGCAGCTTAGTTCAAATTTCTGTAATCTATTTAAATTAATAGCCACGTCCCATGCTAAATTGCTTCCAGAGGCCAACAGCTTCCAGGTTATTTCATTCTTTGCAAGGGAAGCGCAGGGGGGGACCTCGCTGTGGGCTTAACAACATGGTGCAACTCATCCTTTGAGGGCTCAAATCTGGATATGGAGGGAGCTTGGACGTGGCAGTGAGCTGAAGAGGTCCCACTTAGCCTCTGCCCAGCACCTCCCTGCAGAGAAATGCAGTGGGAAGCAGGTTTGGTGTTGCTGCACCCTGGTATTTGCTGCACTCCTTTGGAGTGGGGACAGGAGCATCCTCCCACACTCAGAGCCTATCCGTGCTCAGACTAGCTGAGCACAGCAGCCAGCAGCATGAGGGACTCAGTCTCCCCACCAAGGAGGTTCCACTCTGCATGCTGAAAAACTATTCAGGCTTGCCCAACATTTTCCATTTTAAGATCTTCCCTCAATTCCATATAACTGCCAGCATTTAGTTTTCGAAAATAAGAAAAGCCCCTGGTGCTGGGGGCATAACCCAGGCCAGGAAGATTTCAGCCAATGTGCCAAATGAAATTCTGGAAAACAAAGATGGCCAAATTGAGAAATTCTTGCAGCCGCTTCAAGGAGAAGCTTGAATTCCTCTGCATTTGTGGTGGAGCTCTGAATTTCCCTGGGGTGCTACAGCAGTTTTCCCAGTGATAATTCTTCCAAGTTGTGCAATATTTTAAGCTTCTGAAACTCCTGGGTCACCCGTGCCGAATGAAGAGCTCGTCTTTGCTGACTGACAGCTCAGAGGATTTATCCAAGCCCCAAACTGTGAATGCTGGGAGAGCAGAGCTCTCTCTGCTCTTGCACCTTGCAGAGGCTGAGCTGACTGCCATTTCATGGTGCAAACTCTCCAAATCCCAGGCAGGGAGAGAAGGGAGAGGAAAACTGCACATGTGCCAAGGGAAAGGGAGGAATGCACAGGAACCTGGTTGAGGAGGGCTGGGACTTGGCAGGGGCAAGAGGAGTGCCCCAGAAGTATCACAAATACTCAGGCTGGATCATGGGATCCTCTGCTTCCTGCAGTGGGAAGGCAAGGCCATTTGTCAAATACAGCCTCTTATTTGTTCTAGGAAGACATATTTAATTCCCTGTGGGTGAAATTCCTGGTGTCAGGGCCTACGATTTTCATGAAACAGAGTAGCATCAGATCACCAAGATGGGAAGTTGCACACAGCTTTCACCCCATATATGTAACCTCTTGAGAAGGAAGAAAAAACAATTCAGAAAGGTCTCCTCTCTCTCTCCATCACCCACTTGGTATCTCAACACAAAACCCCACCTAAGAAGTTTGATTTTAACTCATTCTCTCTACCACAACCCATCTCTGGCAGAAACTAAGCCCTGGGAATGAGAGCTCCAAAAACTGAAAGCAGGAAAATCTCCTGGAAACCATTACACAACCCAGGACTGTTGCGACATGTCTGAGGTATAATAAACAAGGTGCTCGACATACCAGCAATACCAATGCTCTGCCCTGTGTCACTGCCACCCACTTGCAGGAGACTTTTGTCTGTCCCCAAACCTCTTCTGAGCCTCAAGAGCTCCTACTGTGATCTCCAGGATGAGATCCTGCTCCAGTGTTATCCTGGTCACCAAGCCCCAAGCAACCACCTTCCTGGAGGGAGGCAGCTGTCCTGGGAAAATGGTGTTGCATGGATTTGATGTTGCTGTTTTCCTGGGTGGGACTTTTGCTGAGGTTTCACTGATAGCATTTCTATCTGTAAGCACAGTAACCACTCTTACTGTGAGTGGTAAAGGACCTTTCCTGCCCCTCGCCTGTTTTGGGGAATGCAGAGCCACATACAGACTGCAAACCCCTCCATCTGACAGCATCCCCCTCCCTACAACCACACCCAACACCACGGGTGCAAAAACTTCTCACCAAGGACAGAGAGGTTACCCCTGCTCCCAGTGCAGCTGTTCTGTATAAACCATGTCCCACAGATTATCATCTGAGGGCAATATTTTAACCACAAACTATTATTGTTTATCCGTTATAGAGGCAGGCAGGTGCAGGAGGCTCTTCACGCTGAGTCATGAGAGTGTGAGTTATGGCCGGGGGGATCAAAGCTCTCAGTGGCACCAAGAGCTGCCATTACTCTCCAAAGTTACCTGGAGATCTCCCGCAGACAACTCCCCCTGTTTGTCTGTGATTCCCCCCAGCTTTTTAGCAAGCCCTTTCCCGAGGCACAGCTTTTCTTCCTGCTTCTCACTGGCAGTGCCCTGGAAAGAACCCTCCAGCCCCAGCCATTGCCCAGATTCAGCAGCTGTCAATGAGCTGCTGATCACAGGCACCCTCGGGAAGGCTCAGGGAACCCAGGGAACAGGCAGCTCACAGGCAGCAGCCTGGCAGCTTTGCAGTCTTGGTTTAGGCACCGCTGTCCCTGAGGATGGGGATGCTGTAAATGCCCCCAGTTGAATGCACACCAAGGGATGGGGGCCACTGGCCCCCCGTGCCAGGTTGGAGGGGGAAAGCAGGGCACACAGGCTCATTGCTGTTACCAATTCACTGGGGGAAGGGAGGTCTTGGGCACAGACTGATGGATGGATAAAGAGCACATTCTGGCAGCCAGCCTCGTGCTGGTCATCCTCACACTCCCTCTTCTGCAGCCCCAGACACTGGCAAGTTTCTTCCTGGAAATATTTGTAAAATGTAGGCAGCTTTTTTAATAACTGCCACATGACATGCTTTTTAAAACCCCAGCAGAGTGTCAATGTCTCCTTCAAGCTAATAACGCGCTAATGCTGAGCACAGTGAGTGGTGCAAGAAGGTGGATTTACAGCGGGGGCACAAGGTGAAGCACTGAACCCCCTGGGTTTTGGTCCAAGCCCTGCTGCAGCCCTGCCTGTGCTGGAGGAGATGCCTGTGCTCACATTCCCACTACACTGTGCCTCAGTTTCCCCAATGAACACAGGAGGAGTAGAGAGGCTGGGAAGCACAGCACGTTCATGCCTGCCAAGATCTTGTGGAGAGATTAGTGAGGAAAATACATATTATTGATTAACTACTCTGGGATGTCTGTTCCCCTTCTGGGAGCAAAGAGTCTGGGAGTGACCAGGACTGTGCTCCTTCAGAATCTGATGCCTGGTGATGGGGACAGTGGCAGCTGCAGAAAGCCATCTCAAGGGATGATTCCTCGTGCCTGCTCTTGGCCAAGGAATGAGTGAGAAGAGATTCTTCAGTCTCATTTATCAGACTGGAGAAAGGCACAAGCAGCAAGGTCCCAGTCATGGCTTCCCTGATCCCATTTCTGCTGCTTCCACCCCAGGGGGATCAGCTCTGCCTGGCACTTACCCAAACCAAGCAGCATCCCTCCCTTCCCCGAAGGAGAGAGGTGAAGGGGCAGGATGTCACTCTGGCCAGGTAACTCCCAGGGGAGAATGGAATGGAACGGAATAGAATAGAATAGAATAGAATAGAATAGAATAGAATAGAATAGAATAGAATAGAATAGAATAGAATGAATAGAATAGAATAGAATAGAATAGAATAGAATAGAATAATATCCTGAGCTGGAAGGGACCCACAAGGATTGCTGTGTATGGGCTCTGTCCCTGCACAGGACAATCTCAAACCCTCTCCACTGAGCAACCCAAGGGATAACGTTCAGTCCCCAAACAAGTCTCTCCAGGGAGCAATAAGAAAAAGGCTTATATTCTCTGAATGACCCTCTCCATGCCAGAGAACATCTCTCTGCTCTGCTCAGCCTCCTACACCAGGTGTCAAAAATCCCACAGTGCAAACACTCTGTCCCATTCCCCAAAAGCTTTTCACACCACGTGCTTCCCTCCACGTTATCACACTGGCACGAGCATCTTCATCCTATGTTTGTTAAAAGCAGCCAAATGGGAGGTTGGTGCAGCTCTCAGCTCCAGGATGGAGCAAGACAGGCTCACATCTTCCCCACTTTGCACATGGTTCTGAGTGCACAGTTCTGGGACAACCGAGTCTCACCCTGCCACGATGGCATTCACCACAGGGAGCATTTCCTGTGGGATCAGAGTGGCTCTGCTGGGCTTCCAGACCTCAAGATTTGCATGTCTGACAATTCACATTGAAGAATGCTCATACATTGATATTTCCAATATTTGGGTACTGTAAAGCAAGCACAGCTTTGTGGAGTCATTAATATGTAATAAGTGCAACTCCACCACAGTGCGTTCTGCTTTTCAGAAGAGTCATTCTCTTATGAAAAATGGTGAAACAGTTTTTCCTGAGAGACTGACTCTTTGAACACATTTGAAAACCAAACAAGCTTTTTCCTGAGAAACTGGATTTTTAGGAGGTTTCACTGGTGCACAAGAGTTCAGGTGCCCCTTTGCTGAGGCACCTTTAAACCTCTACACAGGTACAAGCAAGTCATGTAGGGCTTTAGGGGCACAACCAGGGTAGTGGCAGATCTGTGGGGAGGCAGGTGGGTGAGCTGGGTTGGGGAGGAGTCATCCCACTGCCCCCAGATGGGCTGGTGGTGTTTCAGAAAGGAGTCCTGCAGCCCTAACCTGCACAGATGGCACTGCCTACTGGCCTGGCATCCAGTGGGATTGTGCTTGGGGCGCCACTGCACGGGTGGATTTTTATTCCTTGGCTGTTTTTTCTTTAAATCCAGAACCCTGGTTTCAGTCTGTGGGCTGACACTGATTTCAGTGCAGACATCAGGCAGCGCAGCTCTTCCCGCATCAGCTCACACCTGCTTCACAAAGCTGCTCTCCATCCAACACACACAGCCTGTTTGCAAGCTCCGTGTATGTTTGCATAACCTCGGGGTTTTTTGGCCGGAAACCAGGCTTTGGGGAGGATTTCTCAGGCTTTCAAAACCCATCATGGTGCCGGGGCCGTGAGTACGTGTGCTGTAACCACACAATGTGACAGGCAGGAGGAAGGAGCAGCGGCTGCGGGAGGGAAAGATGGGTCTATCCAAGCTGTGAAAGCAGACTTTTTGCGATCACACCTTGCTTTTTTTTTTTTCCTCTCCTCAGAGATATTTTCTTTCAAACATCATAAAAAGGTATTGGATATTCTTTCAAGGATGCCCAGGAGAGAGAGCAGAAGAAAAGCCAGCCTGCAGCGTGGCTCTGTGGATAACTGATTGCTTTGCTCATTTTGGTCTGACCCAGAACAAATATGTTTCATTTTTCCAATGAGCTGGTAAAGAAAATACAGTCCCCTGATTTCTAGTTTACTTAGAGCTGTTTTTTTTTTAATTATTTATTTTTTGTATTCTCTTCTTAATGCAGGGCAATTTCAGAACAAAAAGCCAAAATTGAGACTTGAAAGATCACTTTTCAGGGTTTTCTTATTCTTGTCAATATGATTTTCCCCTTTCAGCCTGATTTCACAAACCATTTACAGTCACCTTGAAACACCATTTTTTTGCCCTTTCACTGCTCAGCAGCCACCCTGCCCAGCTGTGATCCCCGTGTCCCCCAGCCAGGGCACCCCAGCCCCAGCAGCTCCTGTTCAGGATGTGTCTGGCAGTGCTGGGCTCCCCTGCACACCAGGATCGTGCCGGCAGCTCAGCTCGGCGCCGTTTCCCCAGCGAAAGACGCTTCAGACTAAAGCTGAGATGTGGTTTGCCAAAATATTTGACAACACGAAACACTGCTTGGCCGGGTGCCAGAAACCCCATTTGAAGAGTGAAATTCGGCATGCTCCAGCCCCAGGAGCCATTCCCACGTAGCCAGGGAGGGCAATGGCAGCACCTGGGCACAGGGGTGGAGCAGAGGGTCCATTGCCTCCCATTTTGACCCTGGTGGAACATGAGGATCCCCAGAGCTGTGGGAGTCTGCCCCTTTCCTGCCCAGATGACAGGGTTGAGGTCATCCTACACCCAGGCACCCTCTGGAAGGGCAGAGGGAGTTTGCCAAAGATAGGGCACAGCCCTGGGGCAGCCTACCCTCCTCCAGCATGTCTCCCAGCCACAAACCCACCCTGACACAGCCTCTAGGTCCTACCGGCTCCAGTACAGCCTGGAGCTGAGGTGCCAGCCTGAGTGAATGAGCCCTTGCTGAATGCCAACGTTTTCCCCCACTCACAGGTGGCTCAGGGGGACTGTGCCAGGCTGTCAAATGGTGCTGGCACAGCACCATTCCCTGGTCCCTGTTTGGGAGCTGTGTGCCATATGCCCTCCTTGCTGCAGCTTTCACGGGACTCCCACCTGCCAAAAGTGATGGCTTGGGTGAGAAGCAGAGCACAGTGGGCAGCAGGGCTGCCATGGGGCAGAAAAACTTCCCTCATGCCACTAAAAAATGTAGAAGAGTCTCAAAACCCCCGTGGCAGCAGGACAGGATAAAGGCCAGGGCAGAGACATGCTGCTTCTTTCCTTTGTAACTCAGTCAGGTTTTAACGCCGGGTAAATCTGTCACATGGACCTCATCTTTTTCCCTGCACCATAAAGTGCTGAGCACACATCAGGGTGCTGTAAAACTAACTCATAATAAGAAATAAGGTCTTCCAGGATGAAAAACTAATGCGTTATCCTCAGCACAGGGAGAGGTATGATAGAGGTAAGTGGTATTTTTGGAAGGCATCCCTGCCTTATCTGCACTTTGTTCTCCAAACCTTGCTGTGCCAGGTGTTGGGGACACCCACTTCTGCCCAGGCTGTTTGGCCTCCATTACAGCCCCCACAGGGTGCCCAGAGGTGCAGTGGCTGCATGAAAAGCTTTTGCCCATTGCCCTCCCATTCCCTGCCAACCCCTACTTGGAATAGCCAGGGCTGGTTTTTGTGCACACCAAATACTCCAGCCTTCATTTGTATCACTTCGTCTCTGTGCCAGAAAGAGAATGACAAAATTAAAGAGCAAAGCACGACAGTAAATACAAATCTAAAAGCAGAGAGAAGCATCCCCAGCAGCAGTAACACATGTCCAAGAACTCCAAATCCCAGCATAGAAAGATGGCGTTTCTGGAAAGAGGTAGCAGAAAAGAGGAAAGCCTTCTCTGAGATCCCTGAAGCATAAATCCCTGATTTGAGCTATGAAGTAGAGCATTAAGATGGAAAAAAAAAAGCGCAACCCTTTGCCAGTTTGGTGATGTTCATGAAAAGAATAAATATCTGGAAGGAGAGTGGCTGTTATTGCTGGAATAACACAATCACAAAGGAACACACCGCAAAGAATTACACTGGAACTAAGAGGGATGGACGCTCGCTCTGTATGCAATTAGGCACAGCTCTGAGGCAGGGAAACACACATTTTTCTAGAAACACTGAGCTTCTCCATAGTGCAGAAACCACCTCCTGGATGGCAGGATAAAGTATAAAAAAAAAAAGAATAAAGGGAACAGAATTCTGCAGTATCATAACAGAAATCACAGATCAATGTGTTTGCCCTAGGAAATGAACAGATACACATCAGGACTTGGCAGATAAAGGAGTCTCCCAAGCAAAGCAGAAACAGCTCAAAAGGGAGGGAACAAAACTGAGAAGGAAAGAAAAGGAAGAGGGAGTGGGCTCCGGAGCAGACACCATCAATCTGCACATGTGGAGAGGGAGTCAGTGGCAGTACCTGCCTCCTGACAAGCAAAGCTTGTACATGCAAAGAGGGAGGACAAACAGCCCTGAGAAAATACAGACTATTTGCTTCCAAGGACCTATTCTTGCCAAAACGTACAGGCCTGCAGTTCTCACTTAATAGATGGAGCTCCCCTTAGAGCTAATGGAAGAGGCTGAAATGAAAACCACCCGCTCCCCGAGGGAGAGGGGGGTCAGATCCAACAGCCCGCGCGAATGTGTTCTGCATCATCTCTGCTGGGACAGACCCCTGGACACCTCATCACACGCCCTGAGATAACGAGCTATGTGGAAGTGGGATGTGGATTTTTAAATTAAAAAAGAAGAATAAGCGGCCTAGCACAAAGAAATCATCATCAGAGGGAAATCCCAGTCTCCCGGCATGCCTCAGATGTGTGGAGGTTTGCCTCTTCCCTCCAGGACATCTCCTGCCTGACTGCTGGTGAATCCCAAGGGATTTCTGTGCCTCATCTGCTTTCTGGGTGGTAGGATAAATCCATTAAAACCATGCAGATTTTGCCATCCAGATCCACTCCCCAGCAAAGAGCAGTTTCACTTTGGCTCCTATTGATACAGGGTGGGGAGGGCAGGTCACCTCCCTCCAGGGCACCTTCCCTGAGGCAGTGCTGCTGCAGATGGACAAGGGGACTTGGGGACAGTGGCTGGGGAGGACCGTGCCTGCTGCAGCTGTTTGGAAGAGGCACCCACTGCCAGCACCCAGCCAGCAGCGACTCCAAACACGCCACAATCAATAACTCTGCCCAGACGGAGACGCGCTCGCAGCCCTGCACAGGCTGGCAGGCAGCAAATGACACAGTGGTAAAAAGAGGGACCCCAGCAGCTATTAAACACAATAGGCAGCAAACGCCTCCATCGATATTCTGGACACACAGCCTAACTCTCGCCATAAATCACTCCCCATCACACTGAGAACACAACCTTTGCAGAATTGGCGAGGTGTCGTTCAGCTCCACGGGCAGTGCTAAATGCAAACTGTTTAGTTAACGGGATGACATATTTGCAGTTTGCCTGCATATGCCCCGAGTTGTCAGCCTGTTCCCAAACATACAAGGCAGTTGGAGTTCTGGCACCAAGCAGGGCACTGATGAATCCAAAGGGTAATGGAAAAGTGAGGTGCCACGGAGGAGCAAGGGGCAGGGCAAAACTCAACTGGCCCATTATCCAGGCTGCAACAGCAGTTTAAAAAGTCTGCAAAATGGGTGTGAAGGGATTATCCTGCCCCATGCATATCCCCGGTTTGCAAATTCAGACCCCTCTGTCCCTTACAACCCTGCACCCCTGCGGCCAGTTCTCTCCACCGGGACAATGCATAGGTAGCCAAGCAGGAGATGGGAAGGGGATCAGGACAGAGCAACCCTCACACTCAGCTCCCAAAGAACAAGGTGACCTTAGCAGTGAATTATCAGGCCAAAGGCAGGTGAGTGAGCTCCCACTGAGTTGGGACTAAACAGTGAGCTGCCATCAGGAAAAACTGAGCGTAACCCAGGAGCAAAGCCGACGCAGAGGACCCAAGGGCACATCATGCAGGAGAAAGGCACATGCAACCATATATGTAGCATGGAACGTGCATATTTAATATATTTGCTTGGCAGATGGAATAACTTTGTTAACAGACTATTTAAATTCCTGAGGGGGTACCTGTAACTATTAGAAATTGATTTTATGAGCCTGTTATACAAACATTACACTTCAAGGTCTAAAGCATATTGAAATTCTTCCTGTTCTCTCTCAAACAGATGGTGCTAGGAATTTTTCTGAACCTACTCGTATCCATAAATACTACCCGCCAATCCCTCTTGCAAGACAGAAACGATCCTAATTAGAATGGTGAGCCCTCACCATCTTTTCCTCATCACACAGTTACTATAAAAATGCTCCAGAATAGGACAGTTTTGGCAAACCCTCTCTGGGCAAGGAGCCGTGAGTACTCCCCTATGTTTGTCTTGATCAGACAGAATAAAAAGGGTTTCAATGCCTGGAAACAAGGCAGAGAGAATGAGTGGGATGGCGACAGGAGTAGTCAGTGTCTGTGGGTAACAGAGGCTTAGAGCTGGGTAAGGATGAGGATGCAATGCCAGCAGCATCACACCTCCAACCCCAGGCTTAGCAACACGCTCAGTGCTTCAGAGTACACCAAGAAATTGCAGAGAAATTAATGTGGGGGGTGATGTTTCCCTACCACAGAAAAAAGAGGGCTCGAGGGATTGGTTTCTAAGGAAAAATTAGAAGAGCTAAATTTGCCAAGCTTGACTAGGCATCAGCCAGGAGCAGGCATTGGGGTTGGGAGAGCATGATGAGGAGCCACTGGTGCCCAGGGTATTTCCACACCACCAGGAGCTGCCTTCCAGGGCATTACAATCGGGAGTGGGGGGGATCAGAAGCAGGTTAGCACTGTAAATACAGCCCTGAGCTTCTCTGGGAGCCACCCACTTGTATCTGTGGTTTCCTCAGTGGGTGTTCAACCAAAATGAAATTTTGCTCACTGAGATATCTTTCAGGGCCGGCAACAGATTCATTTAATCAAGCAGCCAGATTTGTTGCAGGATGAAATTAATTTTGTTCTGGGTAGGAGTGGAGGTAGTTGAGGGAGACGAGAGCTCCTATTCAGGGGAGAGAAACAATACTTGATGCGATAAGGTGCCTGGCCTCGCAGCGTGAATAGCAAACTGCAGCTCAGATAGGCCACCGGAAATTTTTTTTTACTATACTGCCATTCATGAACAACCCTGAGCTCAAATACTGCCATAAAGAGCATTCACTGAATGGAAAAAAATCATTAAAAATTGTGGTCTCTTCCTGGACAACTCAGCAACTGAAAGTGCCAGCTACATTTGTTGAATAAATTGCTTGCAGGGAATAGTTTTTACTAGGTCTAAATGGGATGAAATTAAGCGTAGGGGGATGAATGCCAAGTACTACAAAACTGTTCCTGGGTGTGAGAGGTACAAGGCAGGGATCAGCCTCTCCAGTCAGACCTCGACAAAAAGCCATGTCCAGACCCTGGTACATCCCTCCACCAGGCACCCCAGAGATCTGGGGATGTTTGATCTGAATTTGGCACTTCTCTGTCTCATCAGAGGGCACAGGCTGGCCAGTGGGTCAGAGACTGGGACCACTGGGTTGAGAAAATGGGCATGAGACTCTGGGCACGAGACCCTGCATACCCTGCAACAGCCCAGCAGCAGGTTTGTCCAGGTGTCTCCCCACCAGTCCCAGCCCATTGTGGAGATTGCAGTGGATTGTTTGGATTTGGGAAGCTGAGAGGACATCTCATGCACAATGGAGAGAGGCAGAGCTTGCAAGAATAAGTCCACCCTTCCCCTTCTCTGGTTCCCCTGCTCCTCAGCTGCAGCAGCCAGGCTCCCATCCTCGGTGTTTCCAGCCTGTTCCCTGCCCTGACTCCCAGGCTCGCCCCAAGGGAGAACCATGACCCCAAGAACAGAGGCAGACCTGACACCAGAAACAGGTGAAGCTTTTCAACCAGTTATTTTCTAGGACTTCAGAGAAGGTAAGAGAAGAAGGCCTTACTAAAGAAGAGAAAAAGAAGAAAAAAAATCCCCAGATTATTATCACAGGCTGAGGGCCGGCACCCACTACGGGAAAATTATAAGGATATTTCACAACCTCCTTCTCCACAGAAGAGACAACATTTTTGTACCTTTAACAGCCATTAAGGGGCAAAGCAGCCCGGGGCAGGATGCTCACAGAGTCCCAGCCCCCATGAGCAGACTCTCTCAAGCACCAAGGCGTTCCAGCCTGGCCGTGCACCGTTCACACCCCAGCCCCGCCGACACCTCCAGGACAGGCCCAGGTTGTGTGAATACCTGCAGGGTTTCCCTGGGCTTTGACCCGTGAGTTAAAAGGATCTGTGCGGCTCCTGCCGTGCCCCGGGGCGATGGCGCGGCGCAAATTGCCGCAGACAGGGGACTGAAACGCGACCCTGCATCCTTCCGTCTGAAGGCAAAATCGCATCGTGGCATGGAGCAGGGAGGTGACAAACCCTCGCCAGGCACAACGGAGAGACCATGGAGGTCCAGGCCTTCCCTGCAGGAAGGGAGGCTCAAGGGGGATCAGGCTAATCAGCCTCAGGATCTCCTCAAGATTCACAGGGCAGGAGGAAGGGACGCAGGAGCGCTGTCCCAGTCCCACCCTGCTCTCCCCGGCCCGTTTGCCAGCACAGGGACTGGGAGTCCCTTAGAAAGCAGCTGGAGGGGGATGGGTGCAGAGAATGGTTGAGGACCCTGGGAATAAGAACTCACCTTGAGCTATTTGGAGATTTTTGACCAGACACAAAAAGTCTGGTGAGTCTTGGTGGTGTCTTGGAGCCTTGCAGTGTCTCAGGGGCCCCAGGGGCATGGTGTACCCAGAGAGCCCCACTGGCCACGGCAGGAATGGGACAGGAGAGCGCTTCAACCAGCATCAAAGGTGCCCTTGACATGAGGACTGTAGTGACTTCACATCAAAGAAGCACCACCCATTCCAAAAGCTGTTCAGGACCAGCCACATCCTGCCCTGCTGCCACAACCAGATAATAATTGAGCTGAAATTGGTGTCTTGCTGCTTACCCACAAATTTTGGTTATTCCATGAATGGGATGAGACCCTGAAATAGAAGGTTTCTACTTGTGTCCTATGCCAGGTGCCTCCAAACCACTGCTGGGGGACACTGATGGAGGTGCTGGGCAAACATGGAGTTACAGCACAGCTCTGGATGCAAAAAATCTTCCCAGGAAGCAGAACCAGTGGCTGGGGGTATGCCATGGTCATGAAGCTAAAAAGAGTATCTAGACACTCCCTTGCCAGCCCCATGAGCATTTCCATCACACTGGTACTGCAATTACAGAATCAGCCAAACGGTTAAAGAGGCTGGAGGGTTTGATTTAAATAAATAATAATAATTTAGCTTCCAAATTGCTCCCACATTGAGGTGCTTCAGGCTTTGTGCAATGCAATAAAAACCCTCTCTAAAAACAACAAAACACGCTAAAATGTTATCAGAAAAACACTGCTGATTAAAATTAACAATTAAAACAAATTAGAAAGGCTCTACTGACATGGAGGGCAAAGGAGAGCATCCAAATGAGGAAAAATGCCTGGTAATTTTTAGTCACTGATAAGTAAAATAATGGTCTCATTTAGTACTGATTACCTAGAATTATTTAATTTTACCTCAAATTATTCAATTTTGGTTCAAGTTACCTAGTAATTTTTAATTACCAATACATAATGCAATGACGAATGGCTCTTATTTACCTCTGCCTGCACAGAAGCGTGCAAGAAATCAATAGGCGTTTCTGGCAAATTATTAAGCGACTTGATGAAATGACAGGAATGCTTTTCCCATTAGCAGGAGCTGCCGAGCCCCAGCCCAGGATGAGCTCTGGGGCTGGGCTCAGGCTGAGGGAGGAGAAGCCAGAGCAGCTCCAAGGCAGGGAGGCCCGGAACATGGAGCAGCTTTCGGGAAGCGATGGGGTCAGAGCTGGGAAAAGGCAAACCCACCCCGTTGCACTCAGGAAAGAGGCATTTGGTCTGTTTTTAGCAGAGAGCAGGCTCAGCCACAGACTCTTGGCTGCCTCATTGATTTTTCCCTCTTAATGGAAACAACCTGCAGGACTGAAAATATTTGCAAACTGCTCAGGACAAAAAAGGGAGCAGCAATAACAAAGGGGCAGAGAGGAGGCTCTTCCAGGGCAGTGCCATGCTGTGACCCTTCCCCAGCATCTCTAGGATGTTTGCCTTCCCCTGGGCATGCTGCCTATCTCTCTCTCTCTTTTTTTTTTTTTTTTTTTTTTTTTTAATCCTCAAGCAAGAGCATTCCCTGGGTATTTGCCACTCATGGACTAGTCTTGTTAAAGATATGAGGGTGGAAAGGGTCAAAGGAAGAGGAACTGATTGTCCTTAACCTGTGCATGGACAAAAATCACCTCTTGTCACCTGCTGGAGAACTCGTGGCTCCTGCCAGAGCCAGAATGCTCAGGCAACTCATCTAGGCGGGATTAGAGCTCAGAACAATCTTCATAAATCAGAGACAGAGCCAGGAAAAACAGGAGGGTGTTCACCAAGACAAGTGCAAGGTTCAACTGAACAAATACAGGGCAGAGGGGAGGAAGCCTAAATAAATACAGGGAGAAACTGGCAAGGCAGCTGCTCTGCAGAAAAGAGCTGGGGGATGTAATGGATTGCAGGCTGAACACAAGGCAGGAGCCTTGTACTGCGACAAAAAAAAGATTAAAAGATTAAAAAAGGAGTATTGTTGGGAGATACAAAAAGAACATCTTGCCTCCAGCACCCTCTCCAGGCCTGGCAGAGTCACCCCTGTGAATATGTCCTATTTTGGGTGCCACCCTGTAATGAAGTGGGAAATGAACAGTGAAAGCTGGCCAAGGTCAGTGAGGTCTGCCAGGAGTGTGCAAAGCCTTGCAGTGGTTGCCTGGCTGGGGTCAGCCATCCCCTGGGGAAGGAGATGGGATGTCCCTCAGCTGAAGGAATCCTGAAGGGAGGAAGGGGCTCATCTGTGGCGAGTGAGAAACAGCAAACAAAGCTGGAGCTTCAGGGAGGACAAGCTCCTTTTGGCTGTAATACTCATCAGGAGTGAATATCACCTCCATCCCAGAGGGGCTGAGAAAGCTCACTCAAACCCAGCAGGGGTTGAGCTGGTCCTGCCTTGGTGCTGGGCTGTAGCTCTGGCAGCTGCTGCTCCCCCCTTGCCTTCCCAGCTCACACCCAGCCACGTCTTGCCCTGCCCAACACCACCACGACTGTTTGGCTGCTGAAGTGTTTTCAGCAGTCACTCCTATTATTTTTTAAAATTAAAGAAATAGCTGTGAAACACATGATAAAAATCTATAGCTCTCCTCGCCAACTTGCAGATAGAGTCCCATGACTGTTCATATTGGAAATTCAATTCCAATCAGTGTATTGGCAGGAAAGGATTAGGGTCAGTGCCAAACACATTCATCCTGGCCAGCACTTACATGAGTCTCCCTGTGCTCCACCAGCTACTCTGGTACCTGCAGAGGGCCCATCTCAGGAGCTGGCTGCTGGAATGACTCCCTGTGGGGCTCTCATGCCAGCACCCCATGATGTGCCCTGTGGAGGGTGTGGGCACATTCCTTGATGATGCCTCCACTTGCCCAGGCTGTGCCTGCTTCCCTTCTTCCCAGCAAAGCTCCCATGCAGATCAGAGAGCCCTGAAGCCTCTGCTCTGGTCTCTGCTGCACAAGAGGGGCCTGATGAGCAAAACCTTCAATGGTCCTTCCAACACTGTTCCCTCCACCTTCCACAAGGACCAGCCCCTCTATCAGGTTACATATGGACCATCTAACAAACTGTAACCAGGATTTTGCACACAAAAGGGGCCTCCAGGGCCCCCTTCCATCATCTCTGGGCTCTGTCCCATCAAGTCTCCCAGTCCAAGCTGCTCAAATACATCACAACACAGAGCTTGGTGTTCAGCAGAGACCAGGATATCAAACTGCCTTTGGTCACGTGGAAGCAGGGCCAGAGAGAGCTGTCCCAGGCTGAGGCAATACAACATTGAATGTCACATCAGGTTCAGGTGCCTCACAGTAAAGGAGATATTGGAAATAGAGTCAGCAATGGAGAATTTCAAGCCATTGGGGTTTTTAGGAGCATGGAGATAAATCTGAATAAAAATGAGTAAGGTAGAGGCATTACCCACAGGGCCTTATCTGATCTGGCATCCAAACCTGCTATTGCCTCCACTTCCCTATCTCGAGGAGCTTTTTAAATGTGCACAGCTACAAATCACACTCTTTCAGTTTAAGTGTCAAATTAAATCAAGACAAACGTTCCCCTGTTCCACATTTCCTTTGGTCCTTGGCTAAGCCCTGCAGCTCTTTCCCAAACCTCCACCTCCCACAACCTGGCACAACCCCAAGCCTTTGCACTGGGAGACATCTTCAGCCTGAACTTCCCATCCCTCTGGCATGCAGAGCTACTTCACTGCCAGCCCCTCTTTCCAGCAAGAAACTTGCTGAAGACTTTTTGCAGAGGAGTTTTGCTGTCAAACTCTTCCAGTCACCAGCTTTAAGCCCTTTACCAGAAAAAGTCAGGGAAAACCAGAGTTCATCTTGGCATCCTGCTCACTCTGCATCAAGTGTCCATCCCTCATGCAACAGTGAAAACTCTGCTGGGACAGACAGTGAAATCCAAAGAGCGAGAGCTAAAAACTGATAAGAAACTCATTTTTACACCAGCACATGATTTATATGTGGAACTCATTGCTGAAAGATACAAGGAGGAGAGAGTTTTGTAAGATTTTGAAGAAGATCTGACATTTACGCAGCTAATAGAAGATTCTGTAGCTCCATGAGTCAAGGTAGATAAAAGGAAGATGCCTGGAGGGAAGATAAGGCCATGTGCTTCAGAGCATAAGCTAATGACTAATAGCAAAAGACAAAGAAGAAAGCACCTCTGGGAGGCTGGGTTTTTCCTGTGTACCAGGTGTTTGCTTGTACCTTCTCTGAAGGTCCTGGCACATGTTTCTGCAAGATTGGATATGCGACGAGCTGCATCCCAGGCTTGCCCCAGGACAGCAACTCCCCTGCTCCTAAAATTCTAAGTTTTGTTTTGGTTTTAAATTAGACCCAGATCTCAAAGCCCTGAGAAGCCTCTGTCATTAATCCTCCTGACACACAACCTGGCTGCATGCACTGGAAATCATTGCTCAGGGTTTGGCAGCGCTCCAGGCAGAGGGGACTGAGTGCTGACTCACAGGGGCCCCAGGGATGCTGACACTGAGGGCAGGCACCAAGGATGTCATCTTTGCTGTACCTGCACAGGAAGATCTTGTCTGAGCAAGAGCATGGTGCTGCCTGGACTGTGCCAGCAGCTGGAGGGACAGGGTGATGCTGGCAGGACAGATGGGTGCATTGCTGGCTGGGCCCCATCTCCACAGAGAGGATGGCAGAGCCCTGTGCTCTCAGGTACTCTCACTGTGGCCTTGCTGCAAAGCATGAACCAATGTGCCACAGTTCAGGAGGCAGGTGGCAACTCACAAGCCACTCCTCTGCAGTAGGGTTAGGGAAGATATCTCATATCCTGGGCTGGAGCTGAACCAGAGGCACAGCTGCTCAAATGTACTGATGCTGGGTGTGGTGGCACCAGGGCTTTGTGTTCACTTGCAGATATGTATGCCCACATCCCATCTCCATGTTCTTCCACTGCAGCCACACTGCCACAAGCCCACCTCCCATCTCTGCCAGATGTACTGCTTCACTACCTTCTCCTTTGGAACTCCTTGTGCCTGTGCAGAGACATCCAGAGCTGTCACTGCCCGCCTGCTGCTGTGTGCTTTGTGTCTGGGTCCAACATCTCTTACCTTTACAGTGTTTACACGATCTCAGCCTCCTCCTCCCCCAGTCTGTCTGTGGGCTCTGTCCTGCCTGTGGGCACACAGAGCTCTCTTTGTACAGCTACTGTCCTCCCAGACATGAATGTTTAGGTCCCAGGATCCGTCCTCTTCCCCTACATCCCTGCAGCCAATCCCCACTCTGTCAGCCAGCTCTAGGGCCATTAACACCACCCAGAGTCCTTACCTTGAGATTTGTGGGCTCAAATGCTCCTTTTTCTCCTGACCAGTGCTTCTACACAGAAGTGGACCCTATCTCTGGGGCCAGCCTGCCACTCTCTGCCTGGCCCAGCTCTGCAGGAGGCAGGTCTGCACAGCATATGAGAGTTTCTGGCCATAGGGAAGGTCCCTCAACTACAAGATAGAGATGAAGGTCAGAGCACTGGAGGACGATGATTTCAACCCTACTGCTCAGACTCACCATGTTCCTTGCCTTCACTGCCACCTTTCCACACCTGCTTTTTCACTGTGGTGGGTTAAACCCTCCTATTGCCCTGCAATCCCATGGCTGAGGTTGGTTATTTTCCCCATAGGTGCTGCCACTCTCCTCCTGCCCAGCTCCATCAGTCCTGCCACAGTCCCTGCCCTCACCCCACCCTCCAGGGCTGCTGCTCCCCCTCACACATCCCCATCCCTGGCAGGGCTGGTCTCTCCTGAGCTTTCACACTTAGGATAGGAGACAAGCTCAGCTGCAGCACTCCTAGTCTAAACAAAAACACGGGTACAGCACCCAGACCTCCTCCTCTTCCTCCTGGTGCTCTCCCCATATGCTTGTTTGTGCCTCTCCCAGCCAGTCTGTCATTTACTGACAGCGCTTCAGCCTCCCTAATTCGAGACTGGGAGAACTCTGGGGAAAGATTGCTTTTTCTTTTATTTACATATTTCCACAGTACCCAGCAGACCCAGTCAGTGCAGCAGAACACACAGAGCCTCATCAGCAGCCAAATGGGTACTGGCTCCATCTCACACTTGCCTTCGTGCCATCAGTGGAACAGCTACAGAACAGTGATGAGCCCACATTCCAAGGGCTACAAACACAAGGAAAGTAAGAAACCCTAAAATAACTCTCTCAGCCTGAAGCTGGCAGAACCCAGAGCCGTCGGGGAAACCCATCCCACCCTTCATGCCTCGTTGAAAAGGCTCAGCTGCCACTCAGCGGGCAGGACCCAGCTGCGAGGGGCTGATGAGCCTTTTAGCATCCCGGCAGATTGCAGCGAGCGGGTGTGATTTGCTCCATCCTGATACAGCAGAAAGTTGCAGCTGCGGGGAGCGCTCCGGCATTTGTTACAAAACAGCTTCCCCACCCTTTCTTCTTCTTTTTTTTTTTTTTTTTTCTTCCTTCTTGAGAGCAAAAATATTTGCTTCAAACAGCATTTGCGGAGCGCTGTGGTGCCCGCCGCTGTCCCCGCTGTCGCAGCCCATGGCCCTGCTGCCATCTTCAGGGCATCGCCCACCAGCTCCTGCGGGCCGGGGCTGCGGCTGCAGGGAGGGCGGTCCTGGCCACAGCTCCGCCGAGACCGAGGGCTAGGGGAAAAAAGCCAGAAGGCAACTTCTGGAGGACTTTCCGCAGCACGATCCAAGAATTAAAAAAGCTGAACAGATTTTACATATTAAGACTACAACCCTTTAGTGCAACATTAAAGACTATTTACTTAAGGGGTTGTGGATGTTACGCTGGGAAGTTTTCCCTTCCACAGATGCTCCGAACAGCGATGGGAGAAGCCTGAAACCAGCAGTTCGTGGTGTTTTATGGCGTCGCTGCTGCTGCAGCCAAAAATGCTCGGTATCCTCCCGAAGTGGAGGTTTGCCAGTGTTGTGGTGATGGGCAGCTGGTCCCTGGGTGATGGCTGTGGGTGCTTTTCTTCTCCAAAATCACGTGTTGCAGACACCTGTGGATTGTCACAAGCAAGTCACTGCCCTTATGGTTATTTACAAAGTTGAGGATCTGGAAAAAGCATCCATAAATCTTATCCTGTGCCATTTTCCCAGCATGACATTGCCCAGTCTTTCCCTCCTCCCCCCTCCAGCTTCTCTCGTCTGGATGACCCTTGGGAAATCTGGAGGAATTAGAGATTAACAGAGAAAAATATTTCACCTAATAAAAAAAAAAAAAAAAAAAAAAAAAAAAAAAAAAAATATATAATCAGGAGAGCTCGTTGTGAGCCCAGAAACCTGATGGGCTTTAAAGCTTCAAGTTTTCCTCCTGACCGCAGGGAGCAGTTCCCACTCCTCTGTTGGAGGCAAAAAGGAAGGTAACGCCTCCTGCTAAATCCAGATAACCCTGTTCATCTTCTGCCGCGGATCTCTAGCGTTTTTACTGGAGAGAAGCCAAACACTGGGAAATCCAAGCCTCACCTCCAGCCTGCTCTTGGGCCACCTGTACTCATGTCGGCACAGCCACGACGGCCCTGCGCCGCCTCGCGAGCCGTCCTGTGGTTTCCTCCCACCCCAGACGGCGCTCCTGGAGCTCTAGCTCCAATTCATTATGCTAAATGGGAGGAACCAGAAAGCCAGACTTTGGGTCAGCAGATTTTTGCTGGGGGGAAAGAAACTAAAAAAAAGCAGGTTTGGCTCTTCGTAGACACACTTCCCGCTACAAGAAACTGTGGGAAACCCCAGTGGTGCTAAAGGAGCCATTTTGTCCCAGTTTTTCGATTCCTCTTCCCTGTCCAGGTCTGTACCTGCCACAGACTCAGTGATGTCTCCATGGTTTTCAAAGTTACAACCACCTGAAATTGTGTTTAGATGAGAAAAGCAGCTTTCATTAATGTCTAACACGTCCCCTGTGTGCCCAAAATGCTCAGAAAGCTGAAGAAAAATTAAAAGTCATAATGTATTTTTTTATTCTTATTGATTTTTAAGCCTATTTCATTTTGGGGAGCTGGCTTGTAGTTTTGGAGCACTTGTGGGATATTATAAGTACCCGAGGCCTCATGGCAGGATTGTACAAAGACTTTCACTCATGTTTTATTTTTCAGTAACCTTGATAGCTAAATACAGTCTTGTGGAGAAGAGATTTTAATATTCAGGCTGCCAAAAATAATTGCTTTTCAGTATTATGTGCTAAGCCACCTGATGGGGCCACGGCATTGGAATTCACGCGGGCAAGCTAGCCAGGACAGACCTCTAGAGAAAAGTGGGGACCAGCCACCTCATCCCAGGGCTGCCCTGCTTTTCCCTAGCTTTTATTGCACAACCCTGTGCTTACCACCAGAAAACTGGAAGGCCCAGGATGTGGTGGCAGTTCCTGGTGTTCATGGGGGAGCTCGGCTGGCTGTGGAGGGCACACTGCAAGCCCAGCAGCTCCACATACACTTCCTTACTCAGGAAGCCGTGCTTTAATCAAGGCTCTGGGATCCTTCCTTTGCTCGCCTGGGGCGGGGGGATTTTAACTCTAAACACATTAGTGTGCGAGATTGAAAGGTAACGTGTCCTCCCGGGGCTGCTGAACAACGGAAAGGAGCCTGGGTTTCATTTGCACAGAGTGTGCAGTGGGAATTTCCCTAATCAAATAAAAAGAAAATGAAAAACTCACTCTCTCCAAAAGTTTAATTCTCTTAATTACATTAATTGGGGAAACATAGGAGCCTTCTTTGCACGCCTTTCTTCTCTGCAGAGGAGAAGGGTTGCAGAAAGGGATTTCTCTTGCATGAGGGTGTAAACTGGACCCGCATCTGCCGTCAGGATGGGATGGGGGTGGAGGAGGAACAGCAAGGATGCTCTGTGGCCAGCCTCGCCCCAAAAGAGCCTGGATAACCCCCACACTGCCAGATGACCTATTAATCCCTGGAAAATGCAAAGGGGATTTTTCTCCAGCCTCCGCCAGCTCCCGATTCCCATCAGGCGTCAGAAGGGACACGGGGAGCGCAGCGGCTCGTCAAACCCCCGGCCTCTCCAAGGCATTTCAGCAGCCAGGAGGCGGCACGTAGCCCTGGAGGGGGCTGTGCCGTGGGCTGAGGTCCTCTGCCAGCTGCAGCCATGGGCACCCCCTGCCAGGTGCTGCCCACCTGCGCGGGCTGGCCCCGCCGCCCCGTCAGCGCACGGGCGCGTTTAACGCCTCCGCGGGGAGGGCAGGCAGGTGACATCATGGGAGAGGGGGGAGCGGCTTCCGCCCCGCTCTGCACAGCCAGGGCCCCCCAACAGCCCCCCGGGACTCACCCTGCCGCCTTTAACCCCTTGGCCACCGCGAGCAAGGGAGCAGCTCGCAGAACTGCTCGGCGGTGGATGTGTGCGCTGCCTGTCCCCGCTGCTGGCCATCCTGAGCCAAGCGGGGATGCCCACCAAGGGGACATCTCCAAGGGGAGATGATAGGGAGCAACAGCATAAATATGTCAGAAATACCTGCAAATGTGTATTTCCCAGCCCTACTTGAAAATCAGTGCTTTTGGAAAATGTGGAAGGAAAAGTGGTTTTGAACTTGAACTCGCACAAGGCTCCTGCTGAAAGCAGCCTGGCCCCCCCGACCTGCCTCCAGCTTGCTGGAGGAAAACAGACACTAAAGTAGGAAAATGTATTGCTCTGCTCTTGGGCAAAATGTCTACTTCAAGGGTCGTAATTCAGGTTTCCCGGGGCACCTGAAGGGCTCTGGGGAGGGTCAGTGTTTGGGTGAGCTGAGGAAAACTGAGCTGGCTTGGACAGCAGGATCCCCCTCCACACGCCAGCTCCCCAGCGGTCGGTCCAGAGGCCTGCTCCCCACTGACACCACAGCAGGAAAGGTGACTCTATAACTATAATTTTAATATATAATGAGAAAAGTCTGTGTTTACAAAAAAAAAAAAAAAAAAAAAAAAAAAAAATAAAAGGAAAGAAAAGGAAAAGGAAAGAGCCGCCTTTGTAGGGGAGATCACGGCTCGAAAATTCCAGCCCAAATGACATAAGTTACGAGCAATTGAAAATTTGGATTAGAAAGGAACTGAGGAAAAAACCTCAAGAATGAGTATCAGCGTCCTACTCATGGGTCCCCATTGCTTGAGCAGAGGTCAGCAGTGGGATGGCTCCCAGGGCACGGATGGTCCAGAATACTTTAGGGCCTGTGGAGGGGAGAAGGAGGAGCCCCTAAGTGACATCAGGGTGCTGGTAGAGCAGAGAGGATAGTGGGCAGCCAGGTATAATCCAGAGCCTCCCCCTTGGCAGTGACTATCAGCAAAGAGCTGCTCTAAGGTGACAAATTACCCACAGCAAAACCCTTCACCCCAAACACCTCCTGTTCTCTCCTGCCATCGCAGGGCAAGGTTGAAGCTTCAGCCCAAGTCTGGGCTGCACATAAGGCTGAACCCACTGAACTCCTGTTTCATGCTGGCTTAGCTCAGCTGGGGCAGCTTTGTGCCAGAAATCTCCTAAATGAATCTACTCCTGGCTTGCTGCAGGTCGGGCTGTGCCAAGAAATGTACAGGTGCAAATTAAATCAATATACCTGGTGTGGGATGGTGCTGGAGGTGTCTTTGTGGAAGGTTTGCATCACTGTTACCAGAATGGCTTTAAAGCCAAGTGAAGCTGAAGCACTGTCTTCCGTTTCAAAGCAGCTGTGTGTCTGCAGGTCTTTGCCAGGCCAGCACAGCCGTACCTGCCTCTAATGAGGGCTGGAAACACAACACGACACCAGCGGCAGCTCCCTCAGTGTCCCTGCTCCTGGGGACAGAGATGTGCCTGTCTCATCTGGCGCAGCTGCAGGAGCACTGGCAGCTCTGTTGCCCCAGGGCAGCAGGAGTGTATCCTGCCTGGCTCTGCTTGTGCCTGTTGCAATATGTGGGGCTGGATGCAGCAGGGACTTCATCTGGACGAGGTCCCTATGGGATCAGGATAATCCACTGCAAACCAGGTCCCGTGGTGACAGCAAGCAGGGAACTGCTCCTTTTTCTGGGCAGGATAGGGCTGCTCTGCCCCACCTCCATGCCACGATGCTCCTTCCCTGGCAGTGCTGGTGCTGGATATCCTCCTTCCCAGGGCTGCCATTCATGTCCCTCCCTCCCTCGGTGTCCTAATCCTGCATTTTGGTGTCATCAAGAAGATGAATGTGAGAGCTCACAGTCCACCTTGCAAGCTTCCATGGTGGGAGGCCACCTCACAAGCCTCCACGCTATGACACTACCTTGCAAGCCATGGTAGGAGAATATATTGCAAGCCCCCATGGTGGGAGATTACCCTATCCCAGGCTCCAGTGTTCTTTTGATGGGGCAGAGATGGGCCCATGGTTTGATTCCTAGAAATGCAGAAGGTACAGCAGCCGCAGACAGGCAGTGACAAGCCCAGGCTCAGCTCAGCTCTTGCAGGTCACTATGGTCATGTCCACAGTAATGAACAAAACAGTGCCAGGGAGTGGGAAATTGTAAGCACACCTCTGCTAACGTGACTATGCTAAACACAACTTATGGTGGTGTGGGACAGGGACCCTTCCTGGGTGGCAGGGTGGACATAGCCCCATCTGGGATGCTGCGAGATTTGGATACCCTGGAAGTGACAGGGTTCATGCTGCTTGGCTTCAGCCTCTCTGGACAAGCTGTGATCGACAGCCAGGCAGCACCTGTGGCTCTGGGTCTGATCCACCCAGGACAGCATCTACGCCATGGTGTAGCTACAGATGATGGGATTCAGCTACCCAAAGATAACAGTTCCCACCAGACAGACACAGGCAGGTGTCTGTGCTGCCTTCATGGCTCTGTGACAGGGGTGATCCTGCCTGTGACACTGTGCCCTAAAGCAGGCAGATACCCACAGTGAGAGCCACCCAGTTCCCAGGCCCCAGCACAACAGGAACTGGAGACACCCTTTGTCAAGTGAGGGTGCAGAGACCTCATGTGGGAGCCAGGCCCTGGGCTTGGAGTCAATGAACCCAGCCACAGCCTGTCCCCAGTTTGTTTTATCTGCATTGTTTATGGGCACCCAGACACGGCCCTGACAGTGTGAGGGGCATTGCACCCCTCTGGCAGTGCTGTGCACACCCTGCATCAGCCCCAGAAGCCAGCACTGGACAGGATCCATGGACAGCATCACCCCCCTTAGCGAGGGCTGGGAGAAAGGCGGGATCGGTGGTGTTATTTTACTTAATTTATGATTAAATGCCCCCAGAAGAGTTTACCCCTTATTACCGAGATATAATGGCCTATTAAGGGAGCAGCATTCCCTGGAAAGCAGCCCAGTGTCAGTGACTCCTTATTGTGATAAGAACTTAATAATCACACGTGGGGCGAGGACAGGAGGAAGCCACAGCCTGCCCATGGTGCAGCCCAGGGGCTCCTGCCCGCGGGGGAAGGGGGTGATGGGAAGCCCCTCTGGGAGATCTGCTGACTGAGAAGGAAATCCCCACGCTTGTAAATCTGTAATTCCTCACTAAATGCTTTGTAACGACAACAAATGTAAAGTAGTGTCAGAAACCTCTCATTTTCTTTTACGGTAAAGTCATGTCCTAAAGCCAAAGAAAGGAACTAGAGAAAAAGTAATTGCTCACTCACTGTTTAAAATGTGCTGGTCTTCAGCATCTTTGCAGTTTCTTCGACCTGTTTTCCATGTTGTCCTACAGGCAAGGTGGAGAGCTCGAGCCCTGAGTGTCTTCTACCCTTGTAATCAATTAATTTCAAATTTAGTTTTCAGGAGAAGGGGTCCCCCTCCTCTATGCCCATTTCTCAGCACATCACTCCTAAGTGTGATGGTCTTGCTTGCTTCTGGGTTTGTTATTGAACAGGGAACATTTTCTCAGCAAAATGTAAGGCTGGGTGATAAGGACTGGGCAGGAACTGATAGAGACTTTGCAGATCGAATATGATGTTGTTTATTTGACTATGATGTATATTTAAAGGTCTCAGTTACAATTGGCCCCAGGCACTCTCTAATGAGCTGCAGCTGCCTGGACTCTCATTAGCTTTAATGACATCTTCTCAGTACATTTTTCTTGGGGTAAGACCTTGTCCTCTCTATGGTTGTGCACACACTAAAACCAAGAGACATCTCGCCCTAAAAGGGCAGCCAACTCAAAACAGTGGAGCAATGATAAATGATGCAAGTGCCCAGAAGAGACAAACCTTTCCTGGAAGAGTCATTGTTTATTTAAGGCAAACTAAATGTAATTTACTTTGGCACGCCTTAGAATTAGCCCGGGAGGTATTTGCGCCGAGGCTCAAAAAGTGGGTAACAAAGTCACTGTGTGTGTTCGGCAAAGATCAATTTGCAATTTCCCTGATTTTTGCCATTTGCCTTACTCAATGGGCAACCATCTGCCTTCCCAAGAGCCACTTTTCGAGGCAGAAAAGCGGCGAGAAAAAAGCCTGGATTAGGAAAGGAGGTGAGAGCAGCAAACACAAGCCCCAGTGTTAGGCAGCACCTCCCCGCTCCCGCTGCAGGCTGCGAGCTGCCGGTGCTCCGGCAGGCTGCTGCCTATTGATCCTGCCCCTCCATGCGGAGCCCCGGCCTCTTCTTTTCACTCTGGGTATGTCTTTTGGTGCTCTGCCCCTACCGCCAGTGGAGGCCTTATCCGACTTCCATCTCTTCTTCGGAGAATTGAGGGAGCAGTCATTAATCATCCGAGCTGTCCCCTCCGTGGGAGCACAATGGCCTTCTTTATCCTGCACTTCAACAGCCCTGACATGTACAATAACAATCAGCCTTGACGTATCTGTATTGCACCAAAGAGACTTACTCAAAAGGTTCTTTTGCAACATTTCGGGTTGTAGTTAAAATATATTGGTGCATTGTGAGGCGAGTGGTACAGATCATATCGGAGATGTGTAAGGGTTTCTAGGTAGCGGGGCAGCATCTCACAAACATTTTTCTGGCTGCGTTGCGAACCCTGGCAGCAGAGGTAAAGATGGCTGGTGCAGGAAGGTGATCCATGCTTTCATGGGGTGGTTTTCCATCCTGTCTGTTTTCTTAGGGAATCTTTCTGACGGGGAAATTTGGCTGCTTCTGACTGAGACGTGCAGAGCTTAGGAAATTCCTGTCCCAAACTGAGTGCTGCTCTCATGACATGATGGATAGTAAAGCACCATCCCAGCAACCCTGGAAATATCAGATGAAACTTGTATCTCCCAGCTGATGTCTTCAGACCAGTCCCACATTCAGGGATTTCTCCTCTACAGTGCAATATAGCTGAATTTTGTCCCCAAACCCCATCAGAGAGCTACAGAAGTCTGCAGAGCTGCTCATAGGATTTGACTGAGGGAATGTTTGGATCTCACTGCCACCACCACACATGTGCACCAAATGTCCATGGACACAGGGCAGGAGAAGACAAGATGGGTACCACAACTCCTGGGCACGAGGAGGACAAGGGAGAGGTCAGGAGAGGTCAGGAGAGGGGAAGGGAGACACGAAAGAGAAATGCTGATTGAAAAAGCAGTGAGCTGCCTTCACCCACATTTAGTCAGTTCAAAGTTGCGTTAGGAATTTCTAAGCCCTCTTTAAATTCCTGGGCTCCAAAATGCCAGTGAACTAGCAGAGGTATTTCTGGACAAGTTGCAGGAGCTCCCAAACAACCAGGGAACACTAAGAAAATACAGAAAGATGGGGGTGGGGAAATAAAAACAGGAAACAGGTGGGATTTACTTCTCCCTTTCCCCCCCTCATCATTTCACTGCTTTCTGAGGGGCAAGCTGCACCTCTGAAGCTTGGATTAAATAGTTTGCTTCAAAATAAAAATGCATCTGAGTTAACAAGCTCTGAGATTTAGGGAGACGCCACTCCGGGAGATACACTCGTAGGTCACCGGGGCATTTCTCAGCTCTCCAGACCCCGTGGGTAACTGCTTTGCCCCTTCCATCCTCAGTGAAACCTAAGCCTGTCGTTTGCTCAGGGCCAGGCAAGCTGCACTCTCTCAGCTGTCCTAGCAGCCCGGTCTCCATTTGGCTTCACTGCTGCAGATCCAACACCCTGCTCTGCCTGTGAGCAGCTGGGGCTGAAAAAGCAGCAGTAACAGAGCAAATATTGGGATTATTTCAGTTCAACGGCCTTTCTTGAAATTACAAATTGCTTTCAGTCCTCTGTACTGGATAAATGGGTGGGCAAAGCAGCCCAGGGGGAGTTGCAGGGGTTGAAGCTGTCCTGGGACCCCCATGCTCTCCCTGCAGAGCTGCTGATCTGCTCCAGTGCAGGCAGACACGGCGTCCCCAGCACCAAGCAGACCATGCCAAGCAGAGCTGCACATGCTGCCCTTTTGCTCTTATCCAGGAACTTATTTTTTAAACACATATTTTCTGCTGGCTGTCTCCATGGACTTTTTTTAAAAAAAATATTTATTATCTATTTCCTTCTTTCTGAAGAAATGTGGGGATCAAAAAGCACATGGCTCACAGCACACAATGACCTGGCCAGCACTGCTGCATCCAGCATGGCCAGAGCCAGGCTGTGGGCTGTGCTCTGAATGGTGCCATCCCCTTGGCAGCCCCAGAAGCAAAATCAGCTTTTCCCTTGTCACCAACTACACCCAGGTCCAACCTCTCATTGTCACTGCTCAGTTCTCTCCTGACCTCTCCATGAGCACCCATAGAGCTCTTGCTGCTGAGTGCCACAGGTGGAGGTGGGTGATGCTGCTGACTGAGCTGGAGGCCCAACAGATGCTTCCTACTTGGTCATGTTTCGGTGCACTGGTTTGATGTGTAATTAGAATTATAAATTTATCCCATCCTTCCTCCCACAGCCATGAACTACCCTGATCGCCTCATGGGGCTTTCATCATTTACAAATGTTTGCCGGGTGACTGAATATGGTGTTGGGGGGACTGCTCACCCCTGACTGTGTGCCATCATCCCACCACCCCAACCAGGGAAAGGCATTCCAAACTGGGAAAGGCACATTGTAGGCAGCTGGCAGAGGAGAGGGAGATGGTTTGGGCAAAGCATCCCAGGAGCCCCAGGTGAGGCTGAAAGGACTAATGAGCTCTGTCCTTCTCCTGCTGTGAGCTGTGGACCCAAGCAGAGACATTTCAGCTGGTAAGGACTTGCACATCGACATATCCATTCCTCCAAGTTTTCCTTTCCAGCCTTTCCCCAAATAAAGGCTCATGCTGCTCTGCAGCAGGCTCAGGCCCCAGGCTTTTTATTATTTCCAAGGTCATTTGCTCTGCAGCAGGGCTGGAAAACAGAATTGCCTTTCTTGTGCTGTTTATGTCTACCAGATACACACTACTTGCTTTTTCATTTGGATTCATTTTCTGTGCTGTCCTGAGAGAAAGGAGCAAAGCAATTTTCTATTTACTGCAAAATTCCAACTGAGCAATTTTGTGGATCTGGAGATTGTCAGGAAGAGGTTACTGGACTGTGTACACAGAGGAGGAGGAGAGCAGAAGTGATAGGAGAAGTGCACAGAGCATGAGAGGCGATAGCTAAAGCTGTTTCAATCCCATCCCTGTCTCAAGAAACCTTTGCCTAAACACCCAAGACTGGTAACTATTACTGGATGTGTGAGTAATTCCTAGATAATTTTTTAAGTATTTGGAAAAAAACAATGCATAATGAAAACATTACGTTATTGTCGTGCTGCTGACACTGTTGGCCAGATTCTCAGCTGCTGTGAATCATCATTTTGCCTTTGACTTGAGCAGAATTTTGCCTTATTTTTCCCAGCTGAGGATCAAACCCATTGGCCAGATCTTGTGCCACCTTTGCCTCGCAGGTTTGAGCGAAGTTATGCCTAAAAGGAGATTTGGTGATGCCTGCCCATGGCTTGGCTCTGAAATGCAGCCAGGCTGCAACGTGCCAGCTACAGCTGGCTGCTGTTGTGTCCAGCCCAAACCCGATGGGGTGAGATTTGTGCAGATCTGGTACTGGTGAGGGCAGGGAGAGATTTTGCTGGATCCCAAGGATGGGAGCCCAACGAGGGCAGGGCTGCAGCCAGGGAGCTGGGAAGCACCTGGCTGCCAGGAGGGAAGGGTAAACAAGAACTGGTTATCAGTTTGCACATATAGATTAATTCTTATATGTTTTTTAGAACTTAGAATAATATATTGTAATTACTGTTGACTGAGTTGTGTTTGAAGGAGGCAGAGCTGTTTAAAAGGATTTTTTGAAAGGTATTGAATTGGGAAGCAATTACCTTTTTTTTTTTTTAAGATATGTTTAAGGATTATAAAAGTAATTACTGCCCTCAAGCCAGGATGTCTAATTATGTTAAACTGTGGCTTAAGACAGCACAGCCTTCGGTCTCTTCCTTGGGTGGCTCACGCAGGAGCAGAGCACACGGCATGGCCGGGGCAGGGCGTGGCACCAGAGCAGCGCTGCAGCCCTGCAGGGACACAGGACAGACACAGGGCATGAGCATGGCACCACAAGAAAGTAGGGGAAAAACGGGTGGAAAAGGGAAAAAGGGAAAAATTGGAGGGCAATTGAAATGAGGGACTATGGGCACCGAGTTGGCACTCCCATCACCCCAGTCATTGGGCTCAAGCCAGCCTGATGCCTGCGGGAAAGAGCTTGCCCTTGCTTTGGGGAATGGGCACATTGACCCCTCCGGGGCCTCTTCCTGCCCTGTTTTTCTGTGTTTTCCTCTGGAAGCCCTTCATGAGCAGCAAGAAAGAAGTATGCGTTTATTTTTCAAGCTTGCCTTTTGACTCCAACTCCCCTCTGTTCTTCTGCCAACGTGTGAGAAACAAGACCAGGTTTAAAAGGCAACCTGAAATGTGCATGCACGCACAAAACAGTTTTATTTTTATAATGCCGTGATTTATGGGCCAGCTTGGGGCAGGGGGGATTTCACTGGTTATTTCTGAGCATTTGAAGGCTGCCCATAGCAGGAGAGACAGCCAACATCCTACGTGCCAGGGCTGTGGCTGTCGCAGGCAAGGGCAGAGGGCAGCAGCAGAATGGCACAGAGGGTCTCTGCCAGGGCACTGCAGCTGCTCGGGGGCAGGGCTGGGTGGAACGTGGGGAGGCAAAAGTGGGAGTGAGAGGTGGGGCCGCGGGAGTGATAGGCAAAGCTATGCCTTAAGGATATCCTAAGAGCTGTGGGATTTGGGCTCAGCCCGGAGGTGGCAACCCAGCAGGATTGCTCTCGTAGCCGAGCAGGATGGAGGTGGTGTGCCGAAATCGGGAGCCCTCCTTCGCCAGCCCTCCCAGCACTCGGCTTTGGAAGCGTGCTCACATGGCTGATCACACCCATCAGTTTTGAGCACTTATCACCCTGCCGATCCCTCTCACCCCACTCCTCCCCCAGGTAGCGGCAAGCCAGGAGGCCATGGGCTGGTGGGGCGCACACACACAATCCTCTTCCAGCGAGGCTCAAAACAAATTCACCCCGTTTAACCCAAACTGTCAGGCGGCACTGACCCAGAAAGGGCCGTTCCCGGGGGGCGGCAGCAGAGCAGGCTGGGGCAGCAGGGAGGGCTGTGTCCGGCTCAGAGCTGCTGAGCGGGCTGGGTGCAGGGAGGCAACGGTGACAGCATCCTTGGCCGTGGCACTGCGGCCCCGGGCACTTCGTGGTGCAGAGCTGCTGTCTCACAGGCACTGGGGAGATACTGCAAGGAGGAGATGCAGCGAGAGGCGACGGATAATATCTGCTTTCTGGGAAGAGCGAGTGCTGTGCTGCCGCGGAAAGCAGCAGCTAGAAAGCAAAGCAGGAGCTGCCAGTACTGGGAGAGGAATAGCAGGGCAGCTTCCAGCATCCCACGAATCTGTCAAGTGTCAGTGCTGGGTTTATCTCTAGTTTGGCTGCATGAGATAGACTGGGGAAAATGCAGTCCTGACACAAGGTTTTTTTCAAATACAGAAAATAGTTTTTTTTATTATTATTATTGTTGCTGTTGTTATTATTACTAGTGTTATTATTATTTCTCAGTCTGGCTCCCCAGTGTCTTTGCGTGATTTTCACCCTTGGAGCCTGCCAGCTGAAATAGTTGGTGTGTTTTTTTTCCAAAGCCACACGTGGAAGCAGTTCTTGGTGGTTTGGGTCCTTTGTATTCTGCAGATTATAAAAGGTCTCTCCTGTAAGTAGCCTGGAAAAGGAGAAGTACTAATTATTATTAACTCTGCCAAAGCCAATAATATCCTTGGGTAATTATCAGTTTACCCAATTTTCCTGTGAGCCTACTGTGTAAATACACCATTGTAAGAGGCTATTATTTCCTCCATGCTCCACCTCACCATAGCACTGATAGTTTCAGGCTTGTCACGAGCCTGTTGTGTTCAGGGCTGTTAATTTTGGTGGACAGACACCAACAATAATCAAATATAAGACGCAGAACGGCATGAGTTTATGTGCTCCTGCCACCCTCCCAGTCCAGCCCCTTCTCTGCACTGCAGCCTCACCAAATGCTGCTGAGCCCTCTTGCCCCAGCTGTGGCCATTTGCCACTTTCATGCAAAATCCATCAGGATGCTCCCCAGGGAGCATGGCCACCCCTCCAGCCCCTGGGCATGGCATGGCATGGCATGGCATGGCATGGCATGGCATGGCATGGCATGGACTATCCCCCTGACCAGCTGCCTCTAGGCCCGGTCCTGATCCCGAGCATGACTTTCCCTGCCACGCTGAGGTGGAGCCGGGCAGGGAGCCGGCGGGGAGGAAGCGTGTCTCACGGCAGGAGAGCCGAGCTGCTTTCCCTTTCATCGCCGCTCATTTATTTGGATTAGAGTCAGCTCTCTCCTGAATCCTTTGTTCGCTGTTTGTTATTCCACATGTGCCCGGTGCTGCGTGTTCATCTTTATTAGCTTTAATTGCTTCCCCGTTCTAATGGGATCTCGCTATTCGCATACAATTGAAAGGAAATGTATTCATTAAAATAATTCTCCTCCTAACTGTTGTTTAGAGCCGGTGCTGTCAGTGCCGCTCACCGTGATTCTCTCCCCGCCCGCCGTCCCCTGTCGGACAGGACCAGGACACAGGCAGAGCGTCACTGGTGGTTTTCTGTTAATCTGTGCCACAGGCTGGAGGCTCAGGTCAGCTTGGGTGATGTTTGCCGACAGAGGAAAGGTCACATAAAACCACCTGGCTGCTCTTCCTGCGGAGCCTGAGGCACACGTGAAGGGGCAACACGTGTGTGCTCCCATCCCCGGCCACCCTTCCACTCCCCGGCGGCACTCCAGAGCTCAGCCTGCACCTCCAAGGAGAAGGAATTAAATGGGAAAGTGGAAGAGAGACAAAAAAGCCAGGAATGCTTGAGGGCTGAGACCGTGCTACGGAAAAGTCTCCAGCTGAAATTAGTGACAAAGAGGCGGTTTCAGGCAGCAGACAAGCCATCTCCTGAACAGCTTGGCTTCCTCCCTGGCACTCAGACCAACTTTTCCTCCTTATTTATTTCCTCCAACCAGCACTAGTTAGGGGTCTTTAGGGAACAGTTTAATGACCTTTCTTCCTCCTGGCTGTTTATGCTGGGCTCTCCCTCCCCTACCTGGGGCTGCTGAGGTACCGTTGCCACTGTAACTAAGCAACCTCCCCATTAGCACACTGGTGGCTCAGACCAAGGCATCTCCTCACCAGCTTTTCACAATTAGCCCTTGGTTTTTGGCCGCAGTGCCCCTTCTCCTCCCCTCTCAATACCTCTCAACAGTTTGTTTCTGCAGCACTGTCCATTCAAATGAGTAGATCTCCCTTTCGATGTAAAAAACATCCCCTGTTTTATGACATTCCCAATCCTCTGTGAAAGCTGCCTTCCCTTGCCTGGCATATTTATGCCATAGTTTGTTAAGAACATCATGTAAGGCCAGGGATTGGAAACTGGCAGTTTCAGGGCTTGCAGAGCTGTTTCAGCGGAGATGGGCAACACGTTCTCCTTGTAAGTGCTGCAGACGTGCAGGAGTTGTCCCTGCAAATGCAGCTGGCAGAGACCTTCCCTGCTGGCCACCCCATGGGCTACATTTAAGTCACTAATGGGCCATGAGGGAGTATCAACTTAGACCAACACCACCGTTCTTGAAAAAACCCTGGCAAATCTGAGCCCTTCCAGCATCCTCCATGCTCTTGTTCCTGCCCTGTGTCACCTCTGGGTGGCTTTGCAATCAGCACAGAAGCTGAGCCCTTGCAAAGTTTGTTTTCACTAGCAGGATATTCCTGGACACTCCAAAGCTCTGTGGGTGCAGACAGAGTCTTGCAGGTTTTCTGGAGCTAATCCTGGACTGGAGCTGGTCTGGGAGGTTTGTTTAAAATGTAAATGACTCGGTGTTGCCTAACAGCAATGGCATTAATGGGATGTGAGTTTGTGCCTGCTAATAGCATCCTGCAGGACTTCTGAAGGGAGCGTCTGCTTTGTCTCTGCATTTGTCTGTCACAGAAGAACATTGCCCAGGCCCCGGCTCCCAATCTATTAATATATTTGCTTAATTACGCTGTACAGAGCGAGTGCCAGGCTGGCAGACAGGCTGCAGAAGCTCTGCTATCACTGGAAGTGCTCCTCTGAAGAAAAGAGTGGTGACATCACAGGCAGGTGACATCAGCCCCATGACACTTCTGCTCTTCCATCCGGCTCTGCAAACCTTTCTGACCTTGTCCTGCCAGCCTCAGGCTGAACATAGATGGGGGCTATCAAGTTAGCCCCTGCTAACAGACACGTGTCATGCTCCCCAACAACCTGCCCTGCACATCCTAATGCTGGCATTCAGCTGCCAAGCACTGCCTCCTTCCCCCAGTGAGGGCTTGCCATCTATCTGCATTTTAGAAGTGCCTATCAAGCCCCAAAAGACAGTGTTAGACAGACAGTAACCATCTGCCTGCAGGTCAAGTGGCTGTGACAGACATCCTCTGGCCACTAAGACAGTGAGACAGTTTTGAGACCGTCTTCACAGAGACTCTGGCTGACTGCAGAAATCACTACCTGTTCTGTCGCTTTTTATTCATCCTTGGGATGTACTTGAGAGCTGTCAGCTCCCTGAGTCACAGGGAGGCTGAATGTCTTGCCACAATGTGTGCTTGGGTAGCAAGAGTGTGATGAACACTTAGAGCAGCCCCAGGAGCCCTGCCCTGGGCTGGGGCATTGTCCCTGGCACGGGTTGCTTGCTCACACACAGAGCAAGGGGGGACCCCAACCTTCATGGCCAGAAGCCCCCAGGCAAGCACTGATTGCTGTGGCTACCAGGCCCCTGCAGGTGATGCCAGAAATACCCCTGCAGAGCATCACTGTAAGCAACATGAAATGGTTGGTGAAGCATCGAGATGTGAACAGGGTGGGTGGCTGCTCTGTTGATGCTTTTTTGGGAGTCTTGCTGTTTTTCTGGCCAAGCAGTGGGACAGGATGTGTCCAGCACAGGAAGGAGCTTTCATCAGTAACATCCCTACTGAGCTGCAGCTGAAGTCCAATTCTCCTTTCCTTCCCTCCCTGCCTTCTTCCTCCTAAGTGAGGTTTTTTCCTCCTGCCTTCTCTGCTTTGATGCTTCCTTCGATTCTTCACTTTGGACCCCTCATCTTCCTCCAGTCCTTCTTCAGCAGAACAGAACAGTAGATCCCACCTTGGCAGGAGGTGTTGGTGATTGATCTAGGACAGTCTGGTGTAACAGGTCATAATAAAGAAAAGTAATCACCCCTTTCAAAAAACACCCCAGAAAACCCAAAAACCAAACCCAGAAAGGAGCAATTATGGTGCCACACAGCAGCAAAGACAGCAGCTTGTGGGAGGGACCTCCTGACCAAGCCACCTCAGCAGACAAAGGGGCTGAGCAGGGTTACCAGGGAGGTGTAGGAGTCCTCAGGCACAACCACTGAGGTTGAGCAAGGGCCAGAGCAGCCCCACCATGGGGTGAGAACTACTCCTGGGCCTTGGAGCTCTTGCAGTGACTTACGAGTTCCTGAAAGATCCTGGAGCATCTGCAGGTCCAAGGAAGTGTCACATTTACAGGAAATAACACACCGGGCTCTGGAAATGCATACTGGTGGCAAGAGGAGTTTTTTTTCTCTTCCCAGCCATAGGGAAGGAGGGGAACCAAGAGGAGAGAGGAGACAACTCTTGCTCCAAAGAGAGTAAAATGAGATCTTTTTTATTTGCCTTGTTCTGCACATAAACCTAACACTTCCTTTGAGGCAGTCCTCCAGGACTTCCCAAATCCTAACTTCATCAAAAAGTAGAATATTTTAAAAAACTAAGCTGCTCTACCAGAATTGGCCTCCTGAAGCTCATAAACATGAGTGAAATTAGAGGGGCAGAAGATATGGGGAAACATGTGCCTGATCCTACAAAAGGTGGTGGGCAGAAAAAGCAAGGAGTGCTGCTGGCAGGGAGATGGGGCAAGCAGGGATAAAGGTGAGAGAGCAGGGGCTGTCCTTTAGGGAGGGAGACCTTGGCCCTGCAGGCAGCGGGGGTACATCTCTGCAGGTATCACACAAACCCCTCCCTGCTCCTGGTGCCTTTGAGACTGCTCCTGAGGAAAGCACCAGGGCCACAGCAGGAGAGCCAGCAGCTGTGCCTTATCCTGTGCAGCACTGGAAACCTTGGCTGCCCCAAAGCCTTGGGGTTTTGGGGCTTTTGGCTCCTAATCGATCTTCTTTCTAAGCTTTACTCCGGTTACAAACCTGCATGAGTTGTTGCTTTTGTTGCTTTACTATATTTTTGCTATTTGCCAGGTTTTGTTTTTTTTTTTTAATTTTCCTGCCTTGTCTGACAGCCCTGTTCCCTCACTGGGGTGTCCCCATTCCCCAGCAGCACATGTGCTCCCCACCACTGGCACTGGCACTCGCTGCTGCCTTGGACAGATGTCTCCCACCAACCCAATGGTTCTGTGGCATCTCCCGCATTCCTGAGCTGAAATAATCCCCCAAGCTTTGTCAGGTTTCTGCAACAGTGGACCCACTGCAGTTTAATTAAGGCAAAACCCCTCCTTGTTCTAGAGATTTTCGTTTACCAGTGGATTTCCCTAAGGCCTCATCAGACGAATGCTCCTCTCTGCCTGCTCCTCCTCTACCAGCAGCACAGCAATCCCTGGCTGCCCAGGGGGAATGGGTGAAGCCTGGATTTAGGGTTCCTCTGAGGGTAACTGTGTGGGATGTCCTGACACTCAGGAGTACACCTAGGTACATCTGCTCATTGAACTGAGACTGGCCTCGTCCTGGGAAATTATATTTTTGGTCTTAACCCTGGCTTTGCTTTAGGCTCAGTACATTGCAATTTAGCTCCTGTATCTGCAAATGGCTTTGTGGCCATTGCACAGGCTGGAATTTGTGTTTATTATCCAAAAATTTGTGGAGCTGGTGATGGCTTTGCAGCTGGAACAGCAGAGAGGATTACCCAATTACCAGGTTTTTTTTCTCCACTGAGCTCGACAACAAGATTTGTGAAAAATTAAGAAAGGGCAATGCTCTTCCCTGCTTAGAGGAAGAATGAGAGCCTATTCGCCATAGGCTTCCAGATGTTATTTTATATTTTCTATAAACATTTATAGGGAACCCAGCTGGCCCTAGAGACACAGTGCGAGGAGCAGACAGTGAATTGCCACTTGGCAGAGGTGGCCATGCAGCACGTGCTGGCAGCGCTGCTGGGGGGTCATGGCTAAAGCAATCCTGGCACCAGCCAAAGCCTCTGGCCTGTGTCAGGCTGATGGGGCTCAGCCTGGCCTCGAGTGGGCAGTGGGAGGGCAATGTTTTGAGAGCGAGGTGAGCTCCTCCTGTGATGGGAGGATGAGGCCCTCCGGCTGCTCCTGCTCTCCAGCTTTCCTCACTCCTCGCTGTGCTGGACCCGGTATTTCTCTGGCAATCCCTAGCAAGCAAAGTGCACTGGAGAAGAGAGGGGAGCAGGATTGGCCCCTTCTTTGACTTTGTTTTGCATTTTCAGGAACATGAATTACCATGGTTACTGAAGCCTGGGCTCCTCATTAGCAACATTTGCTCTCGATGTCAGATTAACGAAGTTGTTCCCTCACAGCTCTGGCGGGAGCTGCAGCTGTTCCAGTGCCGTTCACCAGCGTGGGCCATGGCTTCACCTGCAGCAGGATGAAAGATCAGCCTGGGAGCCTGGCACCAGTGTGGGAAGGGAACCCAGCCACAGGAACCTGGCACCACTGTGGGAAGGCAGCAGCACAACCAGGGCACAGGCTGCTCTCCGGCGCTCATTCTGCTGCTTTTCCCCAGATCCCAATTATTCCCTGTGTCATGTGGATGCCTTGCACCCCCCATGAGCTGCAGGAACAGCCCGGCTTTCATTTCCCCTAGCGCAGGCTGCCGGCAGAAGCGCCTTTGAAAGCACAACCCGCATCTGCTGCTCGTATCATTACGCAGCGATGGCTGCACGGAGCCACGGCCATTGTGCCTTTCTGACCCGCTCTCCCTCTCCAAAGAGGAGCTATTTAAAGCATCCTATTGAACCATATCATGTGTCCACAGAGGAACTTAGAATGCTCCCACTATTGTAGAGCTCTTGCTGGTGCCAGCTATGAAAATGCTGTTTGTGCACTCTTGTCAGCAAGGAGGGAGCGACTGCTGGGATCACAGAGCCCCTGCCAGGGAGAGGAGAGGGCCGATGGATGCAGTAGAGTGCTGGGGATGTGCTGCTCGGCTGGGCATTCCCAGGATGCTAATGGGGGGAAGAATCATCCGCTCACGCCAGAAACTCTGGACCTGACCAAATGCCTTCAGAGACACCAGCATGTGCATCGTTACCCCGGCGATGTCATGTCATCAGGCTAATCCCCAGCGGCGTGTAATCCCCTGTCACTGGGACAACACCGGCAGAAAGCAAACCTGGACCAATATCTCCTCATTTACCCAGACCTACCTAATCCCAGAGAAGCAAGTTAATAACATACATCAGCTCAGTATCTGCAGGTTTTTTATTAAACTCTTCGCGTAAGTTTTATATTATTTTGATCCTTGCCAAGTCAAGCTGCCCAGCTCCAGAGCCAGCAAGGATGTGCTCACAAGAGATGTTTTGTGAGCAGACCTGAGGCTAAAATTCATTTCCTCTCACTATCTGATGAACTCTTATTAATAATGAAAACATTGTTTAAAAAAATAAAAAAAAGTAGGTCAGATCCCAAGCATTTTACGGATGGAACAGGCTGAGAACAATTGACTGAATGATGTTACAACAGGTTGTTCAAGAAGCTGCTCCTGGCATCCAGTGGTTCCTTGGTGCTCTCGGGGCCCTTCCCACTGGCGCCTGGCACGGCAGCCACGTAAGCCCTTACCCACAGCTTTATCATCCCAGTGTGGATGAACAGGCTTTTCCTTACCCAGCTGTGGCTTAATAAGCTTCTCCAGTGAGCGCAGATCTGTAAACAGTGGTATCAGTTATTCTGTCTGACCTGCAGCACAAAATTGTTTTCCTGCTTGTGAAGGAAATCTTCAGAGCAGAGCTGGGGATACACAAAGGCAGCTCCATGTAGACCATAAATAAATATATATCAGTGCACGTGCTCTTTTACTTTGCACGCCTGAAAGCTAGAAATAATGTCTGATGCTTAGAAGAAAGGAAATATTTAGTTAGGAGAAAAAGAGAGAGCTGTAAGAAAAAAAGAAAAACACTATATATTTATTTTTTATGGTATAAGTGAAAAGCCTGTGCTTTCAGCTTTGTTGAATTATTTTATGCTGTATCTCTGGCAGAAATCGAAAAAAGACCTGCTCACATCCAGCCCCTCAATTATTGCACCTCGCTTTTCCATGTGCCAAAATGACATCTGAAGAACTGGCAGGAAGATTTGCCTCCGTGCTCCCCCTTGCATGCAGGAAGGCAGCTCCACCATGCTCAAAGGTGTTGGGAGATTTTGCAGCTTAGGTCAAAGGATGTTAATAAAGCACTTGAGCCTCCATATGGTATTTTGGCACTAAAATGTCAGCTGCTTTTCAGACACTGTACTTTAATCATTTCAGACAGGCCCCTTTTAAATGGTTTGTTTAGTTTGCTTAGAGAATAATATTTGTTATTTGGTTTTCAGAATAACTAATAAATGAACTGTCTTTGCTCAGGGAGAATAATGCCACTTAAGCAAAACCTGGTACTGCAGTTCAGAGCTATTTAATAAGAAATACCTGTCAGTGTCAGAATATATTTAGTGTGCATTAGCTTTGAAGAATTGCAGAATAGGTTTTCCCCTCGCTAAGTTTACTTTATGTAAAATGTAACACATGAACTGTGAATATGTGGACAGCAAACAGACTGTATCAATGAATTCAGCCTCCCCGGAAAATGCTGACAGTGGCAAGAGAAACACCTCCTCACAGACACAACTGACACCATCAAAAGCAGAACGTGTGACAGCTGCCAAGGAGCCGCAGCCTCCCGCATCCCTCCCCTTGTTTAAAAAACAAAATCAAATCCAAAATAACACGCTGTAGTCTATTTATCCTCTTGTTTGAACCGCTGGGAAAGCATCAGCATAATTAAATGCTTTTAACATTTCGGTTTTAACTTGCGATCAGCCAGCGTGCAAAGAGAAGCCGTAAGGAGCAGGAGCAGGAGCTCGGCGTGGCCGGCACTGCAGCACCCCAGCCCAGCCGCGGGGCATTCCCCTCCTCATCCTCCTCCATCCCGCATCGCCCTCCTCATCCGCCTCCGCATTCCCCTCCTGAGTGCCACCAAGTACCGTCCAGCTGTGCTGGACCCGCCCGGGAAGAGGCACTGTGACTTCCCAGCAGTTCTCCGTCCCAGATCCGGCGCTGCAAACAGAGAATTTGCTGGACCAAGCCACAGCCACCCCGTGTCTATTATTCATGCGACTCGGCACTTTCTTTCACAACCAGGTACAGTCTCGGATGCTCCAGCCATCTGGGGCAGCTTACTTGGGAGACTGGCAGTGGGTTGCATGAAGAAGCAAGTTATTTACTTAGAAACTGTCTCTGTGGCATCTTGACCATCTGGAAAGAATATGGAAATGAGACTTTTAGCGAGATGGAGCTTCTCAGTTGATAAATTAACCAAGCATCTCCAGAACTAGGTAGAGCTGATAAAAGTGAGCATTTCTGAGCACGTCCCAGCTCACACACACATTTGTAAGTGTGAGCATTTGCAATTTCCCATCTCACCTACACATCTGGGGACCTAAGTTACTCTCCTGCAAACTGCCTGAGTTTCTGGGCAAACAGAGCCTGACTTTCAGCTGTAGAATTTTCGTACAAAGAAAGGAGGGGCCAGGCAGGGATACACAGATTTGCCCCCAAAGCTCTGCTTGCATCACCGAAGCTGCCCCAAGGGGACCAAGCCCAGTCCTGCAGGGAGAGCAGGGCTGTGAGTGTCCTGCTGGGTGGCTGGTTAGCAGGAGCTCCTCACCCCATCGCAGGGAAGGTGAGGTGCAAGTGTGCACCCCAACTTGGCTCTTACTCACTCCCCAAGGCTACAGTGGTGAGCAGGAGCCTGGTGCAGTGGGGGAATAACTCTCACAGCCTGTCACACACACAGGAACCTCTCAGCTCTTATGCCAGCCTCTTACTAATCAAAATATCATGCTAGGCTGGAGTGGATCTGGCTTCTTTGAACGTGAGTCACATCATTTGCTGATTGCCAGGAGAGTTCCCAGGAACTGGGGGCAGCAGGACAGAAATTGCAGCTGTCCTCAGAGCACTGTAATTTGTGCTGGAGCTGAATGGCCCTGCCAACCACCCCGAGACAGGGCAATTAAGGCTGGCTTCGAGCCAGATGCAGGTCGCTGGGATCAGAGCATGGAGCCCCAAATTAAGCACTGTGAGAATGGAGCCAGGAGACTGTACAGAAGTTAGTGAAGTAGTGAAGTCCCTGAAACAGCCATAGTGCCTTTCAAATGCAAATGCCATCTCAAGGAAAGTGTTTTGTTCTGCAGCCTCAGAGTGCTGACACCGAGCAGAGAAAATACACCCAGGAACATCAACATGGAGAAAAGGCTCTGGGGGTGGCTTGGAGCAGGTCAGTGGTACAGGGAAACACATTCCCACCAGCTGAGTCAATCCAAGGGCACACATGTTCAGCAAAGCCCTGCTCTGTGCCCACTGAGGGTCAGAGTTTATTCAAGTACCCCTGTCATGCTGCATGAAATTTCCTCCTTCTAATGCAGCCCTAACACTTCCCAAAAGCAGTTGAGGTATTTGGTAACCACTGTCATTTCAATATCATGTACAAAAAGTGATGCACAACAGCAGGCAGATCCTCCATCATCCACTTCCCATGTGTCTGAAATGGACAAAGTTGGATAGATACCCACAATCTAGTTATAAATTGAAGTTAATAGATGTGAAACACCAACAGAGCTCTAGAAACATGAACAGCCCTGTGATAATCTCCACCAAGGGTGAGGGTGCTGCTAAATTCCCAAACGATTTTTAATTTTCCAACGCTTCCCTTCATCTTACAGGATCAGCATCAGCCAGGGTCCTTCTGCCCTAGGATGGCACCTTTGTCCCACACCTGCAGGTTTTCACATGGGAGCTGTGGCTGTGGTGGAGTTGGAAGCTGTTCTCCTACATCAGCATCAGGCAGGTGGATGTCACTGGTCCCTGGAGCCTGAGGAGATGAGACCCACCACAAGCTCAGGAGCACCTGGAGGGGCTGGAGCTGCCTTGGCAGAACACTGAGCAGGGAACACTATTCCAGGGTGACACATACTTAGCTCTACAGGGCAGAGGACTTTTTGGAGAAGCCCTGCCATGCCCAAACCCTGGTGATGGTCAGCAGACAAGCAAGCTCCTCATTTAAGGCTCAGTGTGGTCTGAGGGTCTCCTTCTTACAGGCACTGGTAGCTCTGGTGTGATGAGCTCTAGGGGCAGAGAAGCAGCTGAGCATCTGTTCCCTGAGCCCCTGCTGCAGCTACAGCCATCCATTGACATTTTTAACACTTCTCTAAAGGAATATTTTTGCCTCTACACATAGGAATGCATTGAGCTTAGGTGTGCCCATATGGCTTAAGGAAACCCATGGGACCACTGAGTGGGATTTACTGGCTGTAATACTTTGTAAACATGTGCGTATTTTAAAATCTGTGGTTCTATTTTGTTAATTCACTGAAAAAAGTGATGAATTAAAGCAAAACTAAGATCTGAGTAATGTCAGATGGCCTTGGATACTCACAGTGCCAGCAGGGCTTGAAGGTGGAGCTGGTGGAGGCTCAGCCCTCTGGTTACTGAGCTGAAAGCTCTCCAGGTGGACTCATCCTCAAACTGCCCACTGCAGCAGCTAAGCAACATGGGGGAACAAAAGCCTCTTCAGTGGGAAATATCCCAAGAGGCTCCATCCAGGTCCTTTGCTGTGTTCCTTTGTGAGCAGTGACTCAGGCAGTGTGAGATTTTGCCATTGCTGGGGTTTCCAAAAGTCACGAGGCCCTTGGCCAGTGATGGGCTCCAGCTCCCTCTGTACCCACAAGTGCCCTGAAATTTTTCAGGAGCAGAAATGGTCTGAGAAGAAACCCTCTCCCCTTTCATCCCAGGATCACAGGCGGCAGTGCTCACTGTCTGAGGAACAAGGGTCCTTTTTAAAAGCACTCCTTAGGTTTAACTCCCATGACATTCATAAACTCTTTAAAGGCAGGAATTAACCTGGCTTTCTAGAAAGAGTCTCTGACGTTTTTAAGCAGTGTTTCAGAGGCAGAAAAGATCTTCAAAATCTTTTGACTTACAGTTTTGAGAGAAACACTTTTTTCTTTGAAATTAGTCTAATTAGAAGATCACAAAATTAATTAAAATGCAAAATGAAATGCAACACTTTGCATCAGGTCAAATTAAATGTTTTCACAAGTTTTAAAATTAAATCAGAGCTGGTTTTCACTTTGATTAAAGAAACCTCTCTCTCCCTCCCCAAGTTCTGGAAAACATCGATCCAAAGAAAATCCTCCTCTCCCAGTCATGCCCATTCCAGCAGGCAGAGGGGTACAGCTCTCCCTGCCCTGAAATATCAGGGACCAGAGATTCCACTTCACACTCAACCCTCGGCTCTCACCACAGGCACTTTGGCTGGATGATATTTTAAGTGCTCCTACTTGGTGGCAGCAGCTTGTTTAAAATTAGCAGCACCCCTAATTGGGAAGGGGGAGCTCTGCCTGGCAGAAATGGCACTGCTGGCCCCCGGCACAGCGGGGGCAGCCCAGTGCCACTCTCAATAGCCATCACTGTCAGAGATGGGTTCCTGGCCAGGGCTAAACTGTCCGCCCGTTTAAATATAGCAAATCCCAAAATGTCAGGAGTTTTGTAGGCGGCCGCAGAGCAGGGCAGGGGGGAGGAAGGGCTCAGTGCTGGGTGCTGTCTCAGAACCAGTCCCTGCCATGGGCTGGGTCACTCCGATGTGCTGGTGTAACACCTGAGCTTTAATTGCCTCTGCTGTGGTCCTGTCCTGCTCCCAGTGGAGCTGCTGACACAGCCTGCTGTAGCTCTTGGCACCAGAAAATACATTCTCCTCCGAGACCAAAAATATCAGTTCACTCTAAACTAAATCAAGAGACCGGCTTGTGATTAAGCAGTTGGGGTTTTACAGCATCCTGAGGATGTAAAGTGCTATTTAAGTGATAGCTATTTTTACTGTGGTTATTTATTATGTGGGGCTGGTCAGTACTGGGGTCCAGCCCCCTCTGCACAGCAGGCGTTCCCAGCACAAAATGCTGGTGTAAGGTGGGCCAGCCTCATGCAAGAACCACAACAGCAGGTGGCCACAGTCCTCCTGCTCCTTTGGCAGGCTCCCAAAGGCAGGAATCACAGGGTGAGGACGTTTTGGCCCTAAGGAGGGTGGTTAAGCCCAGACCCTTGGAGGCATTCATGTTGCTAAACCCACAGGGGAACCAAGTGGCTGCTTCCCCAGAGTGAAGCACTGTAACGTGGCTGCAGGGGGTGCACCCCTTGGGTTTGGTTTGGCTTGATGTACTTGGAGCTATTTTCCAGCCAGAATCTATGGTTCTATCCCTACAGAGTTGGGTGAAGCATAAGCAGGCATTTCTTTTGAGAGAAATGCTCCACTTTTCTCCCCCACCCTGTGATCTGACCAAGCGCAGCCAGTTCTGCTTGTCCCACTGGGATGACAGCAGGACCACAACCCCCAGCTCAGGCTCACAGAAGCTGCAGAAGGTTTGGGTTTTACAGCTCCCTGCTGGCTCCCCTGCTCAGCTACCAGACAGGAGCTCCCTGGGCAGACTGATGGGCAGACCAAGTGGGAGGGCAGCCAAAGGGGCTCTGTGTGGCTCCTGTGACTGAGGAGACAGGACATGCATCACTCTCCCTGCAGCCATGGCACTTGTGAACGCTTATTTGTGCCCTAGCATTGCACAGGATCACTTGTGCTTTGCTGCAGCCCTTGCGGTCATTAGGCCTGGAGGAGCTGAGACTCTCCTCTACCAGGCATGGTGCCACTGCAAATCCCATGTGGACATGGATACTCCAGCATCATGGCACAGCCCTGCCCATCACTGCAGCCATGCAACCTCCTCCCCACATGGGATGCTGTGCTGCAAAGGCCCAAGGATGAGCTAAGCCAAAGCAAACTCCGGGCAGCTTCCAAGGGGTTAAGCACACCCACTCTCCCCTCTGCCTTCCCAACCTCCTCCTGCAAAAGGCAAACAAAGAGGCTCTCCTAAGAGTACCTCGGCCTGCCATAATGGCATTAGGGAAGGGCGGAAAGAGATCCTAACTCTCAGCTCACATTTAAGCATACAAAAACAAACATCCAAAAAAAGGGAAAAGTTAAAGCCATCTGAAAGTGCCTCCCTCTCTCCCAGAAGAGTGATAAAGGCTTTTTGGCAGACTGAGGTGGTGTTTATTTTGGTTTGTGTTGTGTTGCTGCTCTGACCCCCTCAGCTGTTAGCCGGCAAACTTGACAGCCTGATTGTTTTTACTGGACTGTGCCGGAGTTTTTCGCTTTGCGAAAGTGATCTGGGAGCAGTTTGCACTGATTGCACAGAGGGCTCTGACCAGGGCCCACTGCCATGTCCTGCTCCATGCCCTGCATCCCAGCTGGGACTGCAGCCCGGCCCGGCCCACAGCTGGTTTAAATCATCACTTTCTTCCCATTTCACTGTACAAGGCAGCGCTTGAAGATTTTCCTTTCTATTCTGCTGAAATGTGACTCTAATTAGATGATAACAAGGCTCTGACATTTTCTAATCGTAATCCTATCCGTGCGAGGGGACATTTTTAAAACGATTAAAATTATTGATAAAGGGGAAGAGGGGTGCTCAGTCAGAGAACTTGGTATTTGGCCTATGGCACAGGAGGGGTGCACAGGTCTGGGTGTGCCCCTGGGATAAAGGCACCACTGTCCCCAAGGACATGCCACTCTCTAAATACTTCCCTGAGTAACACAACACTGCCCACCAAGCTGGAGCTTCTTATCATGACCAGGAAAGGTGGCTTTGGAAACCAAAGATGGCTTTTATGTAGAGCTAAGGAAGCACAGCTTCACTAGAACTGAAGTTACCAAGGAGGTGTCTGGACCCAGTGTTTTCCACATCCATATGTGCTCATGTGGAAGGCACAGTGCAAACATCAGCACTGCACATGTGGCTTTTAGTCCTTCTTTTGGCAAGGTTTTTGCTCCATGGGATTGGCATGAGGGATGAGCTATTGTGCTCTCCTCTACTCAGGTGAAATCAGAGGGCACCATGTCCCTGTCCACAAGGTGAGCAGTGTTTTCTAAAGCTGGGCACCTCTCCACAGGCAAGAGTCAGAAATGGAAAAGTCCTAAGGGATGAAGTTTCCACAAAATGATGGTGAACAGCGCAAGATTTTACTTTTACTACCTTTGAACCCCTCAAGACGATGTAACAAGCATTTTCTCTCTGACCCAGGGGACAGGCATGGGATATCCTACATGCCCTGTCCCCTATCAGCCATGAGCCCTACACACAGTGCCATGTGAGGGGCACGATAGCTATCCTGAGGGAGCCTGCTGTGCCATACAGGGGTTGTGGATCTCAGCTGGAGCCTACTGGGAGTCCACAAGCACAGGGCCAGGCCCTCCAGCACCCCTCTTGGTGGTCCCTGACTGCATCACTCCTGCAGGATCCCATTGATTTGTCAATCAAACATCCTTCTCCGCAAGGCTCCGTGCCCAGCCCTACATCATCCCTGCCTGGCATGGAGGCAGGCAGTTCTGAGCCAGCTTTCTGCTCTGGAAACCTCGGGAATCTCCCTCAGTGTTTCCCAGAATAGCCCCAAGGCTCCTCTAATTTCCTACAGCTGCTGCGTGGCAGCGAGCCGGCGGCTCCACCCGGAGCATCCCCTCGGTGGTGGCAGGAATGTCGGTGGCACAGCCCCCGGAGCTCGGGGATTCCTCATCTCTGGGAAGTCCCTAACCTGCAGAGAACGAGGCTCATTTTTAAGCCAAAACAAAGAATAGAACCCCAAAGGGGACAGGGACACGCAGGCAGCTGCGCCTTGCACTGACACTGCGGACGTTTCCAAGCCCCAACACCAGCCCTCCTCACTCCCGAGGGCAGGGCACACACAGTACTACCCACCCCAGCTAGCCCACGCGTTCTCCAGGATAAAACAGAGCAGGAGTTTTTGCAGCAGCACCAGTAGCCCTGCTCAGCATGGTGATCTCCAGATGAGGGGGGAAAGTCCCCGGAGAGCAGGAGCTGGAGGCAGAGTGGGATGGGTCAGTACAGCAGAACGTGCCAAAGCTTGAGGGGTTTCAGAAGCTTCCTTCAGCATTGGTTTGCGTGCAGGGTCAAACCCCCAATCCCCAGAGGACCGAAGACCCCAGCACTTCTCAAAGAGAAAAGCCCTCTGGAGCCAGCAAACCGTTTGCAGAGAACAATTTATTAATCCAATTTACATCTTATTTCTTTTCACAAGCAGATCATAGTCTTCATGAAATTGCCCATTCTAGAAATTATGCAGCAAATGTTTTAGGATATGAATCTCCAGCTAACTGCCTGCTGCCAGTGCTATTTCCCCACGCAGGGCTGGAGGTCTGAGCTGTGTTGGAAGGATGTGCAGCTCCCAGAGCACGGCACATTCCCCACGACACAGGCACGGTGCTCTCCCAGCCGGGCACTAACAGGCAGCACTTCTTAGCTTATAAATAAAAAGCTACAACAGAATCAACCTCACAGTGCAAATATTCATGATTCTGAATTTGAAAATCACTTCCTATGAATAAGCCTGCATAGTTTGCATTAAAATATGCTGCTTCAGCACCATTCCTGACAGTGTACATGTTTGCTAGAACAGCCACATAGAGCAAACCTGAAAAGGTCAGGAAGGGAAAGCGAACAAATTTATTGAGGAATTGAAACATATGTTTGGTGCTGGCTTGAAAAAAAAATCTGCTGCAAGTACATAGATGGTGTCTGTGTCAGGGAAAGTGCACTATGCAGAGCTTGCTACACAGGGACAGAGGTCTCAGCTAATTGAAAAACTGATTAATTTTTACACCTACGAACTTTGGTATTTGGAAGGTTTTAATTTCTCTTTAAAACGCTGAAGATTCCTTTGAAAAAGATTTAGAATTCATATTGGAAACCCACAAAGGAGTTTTTAAGACTCTACCTTCTTATTTTAATAAAATGTAGTTTAGATTTTTTTTTTTCTTGGAAATATCTTCATTAAATAGAAGAAGAACTAAAGGGCATGGTAATATAATTCACAGATGATACTAAATTAGGATATATTGTACACGGCAGTGCGGACTGAGAAATAATACAAAGGGCCCCAGAGAGATTGGAAACCTGGGTAGAAAATAAATGAGATTCAATTTGGAAAAATGCTGTCGATGCCTCTGGGGAAAATAATTTGAAACACGCAGAAACCTGGGAAGCAGGAATGGCTAACATGGAGTTTAAAACAATAACAGAGAGAAAATTGTCTGCAAAGCATTACGGACCCCCTCGAACGCCCGCTGGTGTCAGCAAAGAGGTTCGTGCTCCCGCCGGGACGCCCTGGGGACGGGCACTGCCGATGGCAGCGACGGGAAGGGGCTCATCAGCACCGCCCCGGGGACGAAACCCGCGGAGGTGACCCTGGACAGGGCAGGGGAATTCAGGTGACTTGGGAACGGTCAGGGCTGGGAGCAGCCCCCGACGGGCCGGCTTGAAGGCACGGGAGGGTGAGGATGCTCTATGGGACCCTGATAAAGGTATGGGGCAGTGGGGCAAGAGACACAAGCTAAAGTTTGAACCACTGCCTCAGAGGATCTCCCAGCAGCAAAGACCAAAGGCACAAGAGAGGTTCTGAGGCACGGAACCTGTCGGGACACACGTTTCCTGCATGCAACCCCTCCTGGGAAGGAGATGGGCTGGGACCCAGGTGGCCCCTTCCTACCTCAAGCGTTTCCTCTCCTCTCGTCTCCTCCCTGTTTTTCCCCCAAACTGAAATGTGTTTTTTCAGAGTGGATAAAAGGAAAAATGAGGAGCACAGAGGCAAGTGTGATCAAGGATCACATGGATCCAAATGGTGGATGGATCATGACCTTGCTCACACCCTTTGCCCCCACACAAACATGTGCTTCCCATCTCTTGGACCACCGTCTCAAGGAAATGAAGTGGGAAGGATGAGCTTCTCAGTCTGCTCTTGCCTCTACTTCAAGGCTGAGAAAAGGGTCTGGCCTGCAGCATGTCCAAGCACAGGCAGCTCCATCACACACCCAGGTGCACCCACAGCCCAGCCCTTTCATTCACACAGAATGGCACCAGCTCAGTTCCCCTGCAGATAACAATTTTTTTTTAATTATTATTTTCTTTTAAAGGTTGGCACTATTTCTCAGGGCATTCAGAGCTCTGTTCACCTGTCTACTGTATTTCAAGAAACCATCTAAGCCTATATATTCCAGATGATAAACTCCACCTAGCAATTTTCTCCTTTTCATTAGAATTATTTACACCAGAAGAACTTAAAACAAAAATCGATTTCAGGAGAAACAAGGAGGACAGACCAAGGACTCTGGCTTTACACTGCTATTTTTTAGCTTCTGAAAGGCACAAAATTCACTTATGAACTTGAGCATCACATATATATTTTAAAAGGTAACAGTAGAAACACTTGTTACTGTATCCATCATTTTTTCTTGACCTTACAAAAAATAGAGCTCATCAAGTAACAGGATTTCTGACATTTTGCAGTTGTTTTCTTTCACCTTTGGGATAGAAATAAAACCTTTAAGCATTCTGTTGAATGAGCTTTCAGAAGTGTGGCTTTGGAGACATCTAACCAAAAATCAATGTTTTTGTTTAGATAAGGTTTAAAGTATCCAAAACTTCCCATTAAGTCTAAAAAAATTCTGATTCTAATTCTAAAAAAGTTATCATCTCCTAATTAAATGCAATTGTTCTTTTTCTCCAGATGAAAACTCTGGCATGGGAGTGGGGCTGAAGACGGTTTTGATGATCCTCCCCAGAGACATCCACAGGCTCTTAGAGACTTCATCTCAAATCAGAAGGAAGTTGTTTACTTTTTTCCAGGACTATTGATTTTTAAAGACATCTCTGAAACAGTTTGTATCTGGCTCTCACGAGAGGGGTACTTAGGAATGAAAGGTGTGGATATACAACTGGCTCTTGAATTCCCTGGGAAACAGCAGAGAGGAGGTTTGAAAAGGCATTTTCCTGCACACCAGGACTGCCACAACACATCCTCTTTCCAGTCAACACTGAGCTTGAGCCAGCAAATATTTAAACCTTTTGAGGGCAAGAGAGAAATGAGGAGGCCTCGGGACTGCAGCCTTGTATAGCACAGCCCTGACTGTCTGCTCTCACATCATCAACAGCCAGGTACTTTAGAAAGGCCAACCTCAGGTGATGGATGTGGGAATTTTGGCAGGTTACAATCTCAGAAAGAAGCATCCCTAAATCCAGAAGACAGGTAACCCTTTGGTTACCCTTTGGTTACTTAAGTGTGTTGGGTCCCACACGAGAACACCATGTCAGCCCTTAGACTGGAACAAAGGGTGGATTTGCTTACTACAGTGTACATATCTGTACATTATGTCACACAGACAACTCATCTCCTATGCCACCATTTTCCAGTCCAGCTACCAAGTCTAGGGCAAAGTGATCTTCACCCAGCCAAGCTCAGATGGAACTGGGAAAACAGGGAATCAATCTTCCCATCCTTGCTCACCCAGCAAATCTGAACCCACATCAGAAGGGTGAGAGTTAGAAATTCTAGAATTTCAGAGGAAAAAAGCCACACAAACATTTCAAAAAACTTAGGTACTAAACCAGTAAATGTAAGCCCTTGCTCTCTCATAAAAGGCTTCTGGAAATGCTTTCCATGGCTGCAGAGGCCTTGGATGATGAAAAGCATTGTCCTGTTGTGACCAGAATCTGTCACATTCATTATCTTGTAGTCAATCACTGCAAAATGCAAAACACAGTTTGACAAGTTTAATTTCTGTATGCAACCAGTTTTAAAAGTATATTGTTTATTTTAATTGCATACCATTCTTCATCCAAGTGCAGTCCAACAAAATTCACGCTAAAAACCATCTCAAGGTTATGTTCACTTTTAAAAAAGTGAAAAAGCTGAAGTTTTGAATACAAAAATTGAACTATGTAATTGTTTAAATGAGCATTCCTTTACCATATCATCCTCCCTAGTAAGAAGTAGTGCCATTTTTAATGCAAGCAGCTATATTTGGTTACAAATCATGTTTTAGCAATTATACTACACAGCAAGAATGAACAACTCTGTAGTCTTTAATAAAATACACATGAGAAACAGGATCTTCAATTTACATTTATTTTTATCTTGCTTGTTCATTAAAAGTCTTGTTCAAAAACTATTTTGTCTTGTCCTTTCATGAGAGCACAGCCAGGATGTTCCTGAGCGTGGCGTGGGACTCGCCTGTCCTGACCGGCTCAGACCGAGCTGCTTCTACAGGTCCTGGCTCGGACGTGGCCCCTCCATGTTTGCAAAGGGAAAGGGCATCAATATTGCAGGCTGGGAAGCACTGGTGGAATTCAGGGCTGGGAAGTGGCAGGACCCTCCTCCCTCGAGGGCAGCACCCTGCTCTCAGCTGCATCAGTTGCCTGCGGGGGGTTTGGTCATCCTCAGCCTCACAGGTTCCTGTGATTTCACACACCTGAGACCCGACACCTACGGAGGTGAGAGCTGCACCTCACAGAGCCCTTGTCACCCTGCCTTCCTGATGTGTCCCACCAACAAACCAAGCACTCCTGCTACTAAAACCAGCCTGTAAAAGCAAAATTCATCTCATTATAAAGCTTACAAAAGGCTGCAATTAATTCCCATTGGCAATAGACAGGATTCTTAAATCTAAATGTGTTTCAGCCCTTAATTAAGACTTGGGGTAAGGAAAGGAGGAAGACAAGGAAGGGCAAAAGAATGTAAAATAACAGGGCTACATGGAAAAGAGATGAACAAATCTCCCTCAAAACATCCAAGTGATGAGTAGCAGCTCACTGTCCTCCAGAGCACTTTGTTCTCCTGCTGCCCCCACGGTTGGTCTGATGTCAGAAAGGATTCCCACATCAGCACACTTTACTCCCACTCTAGGACAGGCTTCACCATCCCTGCTCCAGCAAGTACACTGACATTTTTTTATTAAAGGTGATAATCCAGGTCACTAAATTGAGGAGAATGATGACTTTGGTGGACTTGGCACCACAGAGCTGGCTACGAACAGCCAGGGCAGTACCTTCAGAGTGTTCCCAACAGGCTCACTCAAGTTTCCCAAGCCAAAGCCTTCCCTGGACCCAGAACTTCAACAACTGGAATGAGGATGCTGCAGGTGACTCAAGCCAAGAAACCCCATCAGCAATGCAGAATTAAAAGGACACAAGGGTGAAGCCATGGCAGTGCAATTCACTTTCCATCCACCACGGGGATTAGCATAATTAATGAAGTATTTAGAAGCTTTTAGACTGTGAAGCAATGCCACCTAGTGAACAGGACGGCGTGTGACAGACAGAGACACCTCTGAAGGTTGGTCCCTGGGTGAGGTGTCGATGCAGCACATCCCACTGCTGCCGTGGGGTGAGCAGTGCACTGGATATGGCATCTGTGCAAGGAGCATCCAGGAATCCCAACATCTGCCCCCGACTCACCAGCTACACAAACACAAGTTCAAAGACATTTCATCAATGAATAATTTAAGGAAAAATGCATTTTCAGTAGGCCATGAATTTAAATTTTCCTTCAACAAGACCTTTAAAAGCTGGAAAATATACAGCTCAAAAATGACAGATGGCTTTAAAATTAGAGATCAGATTATATGGGAATTTATAAAGGTATTGCAGAGAAAAGTGAGCACTTAATGTTACTAAATTTAGGATAAAGCCTGAGCAGACACCAGCAATTAAATAAAAATTCAAGAAAATGCATGGCCCAGAGGCTGTCACAGTGTTTGGCAGTGGTTGACAGCCAGAGCACAGCCTCTACTCACTAACAGAGGGCAACCAGTTCCCATTCCTGCACTGAACCACTTTCCATTAAAAGATCCAAATTGTGAGCAATTCAGACTCTTCACACAAGATATATGATGCAGCCGTTTTTTTGAGTTTTTGAGTAGTTTTTTTTCTCCCCCTGAACGAATTCCTAGTTTTGTTTAGTTATTTGCAAAACCATGTCAAGTTATAAGCATATGACCACAAATCAGACAGAAGTTGCTACTGATGTGGTTTCTTCCCCCTCCCAGCATTTGCCACGGTAATACAGAGTTATAAAAATAACAGCCATGATCTATGGTAGGGCAGCAGTTTGATCAGACCAAAGACCTCTGGTATGCAAGGCTTCTCTACCAAAAAATGTTTCGGCCAATTTGTAAAATTGATGGGACTCTGGAGTAATCACACTGGAGCCAAACACTTACATGTTTGATACAGAGGGATTTTCAGTGGATTTGATGGTGGGTGGAAGGTGGTGGTGGGGGGTTGGTTTAACACACACATTCTTTCTGCAAGTGCAGCACAGACGTTGCTGAGGAACGTGTGAGAAGACAAGCAACGACGTGGCAGTGACACGCAACCAGGAGACACCATGGCTTGGTCAACCCATGGGCTGGGAGCTGGAGCACAGCAGCACACGCTGTTCTGGTGGTCCTTGCGTGACATCTGGTGGCCAAAGAGTACCCTGGGAAGATCCATGTGACTCGGGCTGCACCCAGGGAACCCCCACAGCCTCAGGAAAGGCCATGAGCTACAGCCCTGCTAAGAACTGCACCACGACTTAAATGCTCTGTTTCTGATGTTTCTTCTGGTAAAATGATCAAAGGGTGAATTTTGGAGCTGGACCTTTATTCTCCCTGCTTTCTAAATAGCACTGATCCTCTCAAAATACTTCCCAGTCCCTTCTAAAGACTAGGACATCCCATCTGGGGACAACCAGTTGCTTACAAGAATCTTAAGTGGCCATTAATTCGAGGCATTACATTTCATTACTTAAGAATATTTTAGCTATATTCATGTTCTAAAGGAAAAAAACCTCATTCACCTGAAGAGCCATTCACCGGAGGACAAAGCCCAAAACTCTGCCAAAAATTCTGCCCTGAAGACTCTTTTCTGCCCATTAATAGTGAAACAGAAGTATTTCAGTATGGAAAACTGAGAGCAGATCTCCTAAGCCAAGTTTCCTGAATGAAAAGGGAATATACTAACTGAAGAATTACCCTAAAACTCACTGTACTTCAGACTTCTTTAAAAACAAAACAAAAACCGCCAATCCCCACAAACCTGAAACCCCAAAGGAGCCAGACCAGAAAGGTGAGCTGGAATCTGGGATTTGTGAGCGCCTTCCCTTGGAGCAGCTCTGTGTTTGCCTGGAGCAGCAATGCCTGCCAGCTCTTCAATGGGCTGGGGCTGTCAAGAGATGCTGAGGATAAACTGCCAAGCCCCAACCACCCTAAACCAATGTGATGCCCAGCCGAACACTGCAGAAGGAATTTCCTCCTTTGCTGCAGTTGCTGCCTGCATTCAGTTGATGTAGAATGCACAGGCTTGAAGCAAGACAGTGTCCCTTTGTGCAGAGCAATGATCCCTGCAGAAGGCATCTCTCCCCTGCCTTTCTCTCCCACTCATCTCAAAGGTTTCCATAAACAAGATGGCTCCTTGTCTGCATCAAGCTCTGTATGTACCATAAACATGACCAGACCCACATCATCCAGTTAAAAGCATATTTTTTAAAGCTCAGTTGCTCACCTGCTCTTCCTCCCACAAAACATTTATCACAAGGTGGTGCAAACAGACTCCCCAACGGATTTTTGATCCCTCCTCCTCTCAGCCACTTCCCAAAGTTGCCTGTAAATAGCCCCAGGTAACCTCAGTGTTTAGGTAAGGTCTGGAACCTCAAAGTGACAGGTTAGGGGAGATGAGCTACCACCAATGCTGAAATTAAATCCAAGAATTAAGAACTCATTAGAACTTCAGGCAGAAGCTGGAGCTGCTTCGCACATGTTCTGCTTACTTGTGTTGAGAGAAAACAAACCAGTTGATTTCTCAAGATATTTTACTCCTTTTACAACAGTATTTAGCTTTATAGTTTGTAATATTACATACTCTGAAATGAAATTCAATCCCCAAATCCTTCTAGCTGGTTACTCATAAAACCCATTAAGTTCAGGCATAAGCAAACCAGACTCATCTTTTTCCCTCCCAGTGCCTATTACATATAAATAGTAATTATTGTTCCTGGCAAGGCTCTAGTGTCTCTTATGATTCTGTACTTTAATGATCTGATTTCTTAGTACTTTCCACTGAAGAATATATTTAACAAGCATCCATGTTTCCTCCTCCATGATAGGATTTTTAAATTATGAATGTAATAAAGACAATGATGTTGCCAGTCTCATGATTAATAGCTTAAAGAGACATTTGCTAAGCCTTCATTCTCACCATTATCACAAATTCACAAGCTGTACAGCTTTGTAACACATAGCAAAGACAAGATTTAACTCTATAGTTACACAGCTAAATCCACAAGCAATACAAGAAGGGCATTAGTGTAGTTTGATCTAGAAAAGCAATTTAAGTCCTACATGTTCTGTTGACGGATTTGTGTTTTTTAAATGCCACCTTAGAAGAAAGTGTCTAATGCAAGATTTCCACCCTTATTTATGCAATGGGTGACATCTCCAATCTTGTATGTTGTCAGAACTTAAACCACAGTAAGTTACATCACTATGAGACAGAGAGCATCATTAGTGTTCAGCTCAGAGTTATTGAACTAATCAACTGGAGAGGCTTCTCCTAATAACACATCTCAAAACAAGCTGCTACAAACATTTCCTCAAACATCACATCAGTTGCTTTTAAAATTAAAATGAAACCAAACCGCTGAAAGAAAATAGGGTTTATGGTAAAACTCAATTTTATTACTTCACAGGAACATGGGCTTCATTCAATGCAAGAGCACACCCACAGTGCACAGTCATTGCTCAGTGGAGTTAACTCTGCAGCACTTTCCAAGGTTTAAATTTTCACGTTGAATCGAGTAAATGCTACAGTAGATAACGCCAATCAAAACTGAGAAAGTAAAGGTAGGTTAAGTATTACGCTAGATATTCAACACAAGCCAGCAGCTCTGTGCAAGCCTGTCTGGCTCAGTGATCAGTGCATGTGAAACATTCAAAATACCACCTTCACACTCAAGAGAGCCAGGTAAGAACAGAACAACTGCATATTAGACAGCACAAAGGTCCAGCCTCCATTCTGCAAGTACCAGCAGCTCAGCAAAAGGCATCTCTCTACTCACCTTGCAGAATCAAGGCCACACTCTGCATTTATTGATTTGTATCAGGGGCACAGTCATTTAAAACTATAGATTAAAGCAAACGAAATGGAAACTGATAATTCATTTTCAATTCTGTTTAAGGTTTATTACAACTCAGGTAGCTTAAATTTGTCACGCACGAGGCAGAGGCTTCACCAGTTCTGGGACTATTTGTATAAATCAGCACAGCGAGACAATCTCTTTGGAACAAGTCGTGAAATTTAAGCATCTGCCAAACCAGTTCAGAGTGATTTATGAAAATCTGAAGATCACATTAATGGAATTGCTAACAGCCATAACTACATCCACATAAATGTGCCTCTCATAATAAAAACACTCTACATAGTTCTGAATGTTTTAAGAACTAGCAAAATGACTGCAGATTATGAAGTCCATCTCCTTTAAGGCATCAAAGACATTCTCAAGGAGGAGTTAATTAGTCCAGTTTCACAGGATACACCATTACAGAGCCTGAGATTCTGACTGCCTGTGATTAATTTCAACACGGCACCAACATACTTTGCTTACATTAGATCTGTTTTCAATTTCCCCTCCTTTTTTTTTTTCAGAGGCCCCTCACTGGTGTGTTCACAGCTGGAGACTCAAGTGCAACTCCTCTGTGCTGCCCCATAACCAAGTGGAACACTTGTCAGAAAACCTCTAGATGACAAGAAAGCACATAAGAAGTACTTTCCAACATGCATGTTTCCCCACCCTGTTTCCCAGCTCACAAGGCAGCAGATTCAAGTGCAAGCCCCCTCCCCTCAAAAGATCTGGGACACACATGCACTTGCTTCAAAGCACTCACGTTCAACACAGTTCACAGAAACCCTGTGCTTTGGCTGATGCTGTGGATAGAGGACTGTGGTTGAAGACTTGTCATGATCTCTCATATAGAGCAAGATGGGTGCCTACCAACCAGTGGTAGGCACCAAGCCTTGGGAAACAGCTGTCTGTAGTGCGATGTTCCAGCACATTCCCATGCAATGAAAAATATCCATCAACAAGGAAACTTGCACAAAAAAATAAGGGTCTTTCTTTGAGGCATTGAGCCTCCCAGGACACCTTTCAAGCTTCCTTACCAAATGGCTAAGTTCTGAAAATAAAAGTAATCTGCTCGTGTGGTTCTCTTTTTGTTCCGCTCCCTTTCTGCCAGGAGTCTTTGAAACAAAGCCTCACTTGCGTGCACCCGAAGTGGCACCACCTCCACATTCTCTTCCTGGCCACCCAATTCTGTGTATTCCTTCATATTGTGATATACATTTAGTAGCAAGTTACCTGAGGTAAGAACTGTCCTCTGGGTTAGTTGTGGCCTGGATCAGTGTCCCACCACATAAGCATTGGAACTGTTCATGTGACACCAGAGCACAGAGAAGATGAGAACGGCAGCAGTGGCTTATATGTCCCACCTCACAGGAGAAACTACATGTCAAGTTTCAATTTTCATAGAAGTCACCCTCCACTGCTCGCAAGCAAGTACCTCAAGGTGTTGCTGCCCTGTCAGGTACACCTCAGGGAAACACAAATAAACCATGTGTTGTGGGGTGCTCTGCACCATACAATGGACAGATGTATCTTGCCTGTCTGGGTTTTAGGTTCTTTCTGAATCATTAAGTTCCTCATTTAAATTATCTAACCAAGTGCTTAAGGCTTTCCTTATCTTGCTAAATTAAGCCAGTCCTTGCCAGCTGCCAACAAGGGGAAGTGGGAACACGCAAGGGTACTGCAGGAACTCCTTCTCCAGCACAGCATAGTGTGCAAGTGCTTCCACTTCCTGGCCTGACTGTGCTTGGCACTCCCTCCCTTCTCCCTCCCGTCATCTAGGAGGGATTTGCACCTGGCTTAGCTCAAGTCTGAATTAATTTGCAAGACAGGGAAGTCAAAGTGGTTTTCCTCCATCAGAAGCCAGGGCTATGGACGGACACAAAATGAAGCTGTGCAGCAGATGATATTTAGCAATGAAAATACTTTTCCTCTGGGCTCATTCCTGTATCTGGCAGAAAAACACAGCAGACATTTGCCGGTGTAGCAGCACCAGACAACAATCTCTTCAAACAGAAGTAGCTCTCTTCAGCAAGGAGCACATCACAGGTTACAGACCAAGGTGAAAGCCCAGCAGATCCACCGCTCTCACTCATCCTTTGCCCAGCACAACAACCCTGCAAAGTTCAGGGCCGGGCTGGCGGGCTGGGATGACATCACTCGCTGTGTCTGCACTGCACCCACAACTCCCAACCAGACCCACCGGTGCCACTGAGCGCAGACAAACCCAGCGATGGTCGAGACAATCAAACAGCAGATGCAGCAGAAATGAAATAATTTACATTTGAACAAAAGCAAAAGCCAACAGGAGGTTAAAGACAAAAAGCTTTGAAGACAGAGCTGAAGGGAGAAACGATACATTTTCACTGCATATTGTGGATCTGAGAAATTACTCAAAGCCATCTGAGATGTAAACAGTTACAGCCAAGGAGTTTATCTTACTATCTAAGCTCTGACTCTTCATGGCCAGGTTTATAATTCCCCTTAATACACACATCATGGAGAGTTCTGCAGCATCTAGGAACTTACCACCCATCTGTCTGACTGAACATTTCTGTACTTTCTATTATACAGACAAGTGCTGAAGCATTATTTGTGCAAAGGCTGCTTTTTATCTATAGGGACAGGCTGATAATGACAGCCAGAGAAATGCTAACAGAACAAACTTTATTAGCAACTTGAACTATTTGAAAAAGGGATCTTCACAAATTAAAGCTGTAGATGAGTTTAGCCACCCTAAAATGTGGTATTCAGTATTACACAGCCACAACAGGGACAATGGAACTATCAAATAGGTTCTAGCTGTTCTTTTTATGGCATTGATTTTTTTTGATACATTCAAAGCATTATTGCATCAGAAAACATATCATGCATCTTTATTTTTCCCAACAAATTCATCTGTATTTGTCATTTCTAGCTACACCTCCAAGGTGCCCCAAATCTACCGTTTCATGGGTTTAGTTGCATGCTTTGCCTATATGCATGCTGAAATAATAAATATTAAATACAGGAAAGAACATAAGAGAACCAAACTGACATTAGGAATAGTCTATGACAGCTCTGTTATGTTCTGCCAATTAAAGAACTCTGCAAAAGATTGAGGTAACAACAGTGGCCACACCACTCAGCTGATATTCGCTCAAAATTCATTGAAATTTTCAGAAATTCAAGTACACAAACACCAGCTGCAACTTGTCAGAAATGCCAGAGAAATTAGGTTGGCTGCATTTTATTAGTCTATTAGCTGGCGTTCACACAGCTCCTTGTAAATCCTTTTTCTCACTCGGGGCATATCTTCCTGGGAGAACTGAAAAGGCTGGTCTAAGGCGAGGCACTTGCAGTACTGGGGAAAAGGAAAAGGCTTTGTTGAAAAAAAGGACATTTACTGCATGAACAATACAGGCCACTGATTTTTTAAAAGGAATACTCTTACCTGGAGCACAAAAACCCCACAGTCACTGTCGTTTTTCTGTTGTGGAATGCACTGAAAGGAAAAGAAACAACCAGAGACATGTCAGATCCTTATCTTTTTATTTATCCTTTCATTCTCTAACTCCTGCTTAAAGTCCAAAACCAGATTCAGCATAAGGATCAGAGCTAGCTGTTCTGCAGCACCAGAAACTGGAGTTGTAATTACTTGTTCTGATCCCAAACTCTGCAAAGTGACATTCAACACCTTGTTAGAGTAATACCTAATATTTAGGAAAATATATAGTGTAGGACAGAAAATAAATTATAAGTCTTTCTTTCAAGTTTATTTTCTTTTAGTGACCTACACAGAACACCTTCTCAATTAGTTTAAATAAATGTTTGTACAGCATTATCTTCTTTACACAGGACAAAACTATATCAGCAAAGTCACACAGGCCTAGAGGAAGATTACTCTCAGCCTTCATGCTACCAGCAGTGGCTTTCCTCCCACAGCCACACCAAAGGGTTTCAGAGAACATGACAAATAGTTCATCACTAGGCAACAGGACTGAGCAAGGCAGTCTCAAATGATAACTTTCAACCTTCATTATTTCCTCAAACATGCTCAATTTTGATATGCAGAGCTAAAAAGTCCCAATCACTAGTGCTATTATGTCTCTGGCACTTGAAAAGGCAAAGTAATTGTTTTTTCTCAACTCCCAGATCTTCTGCCTCACAGAATGCAGGAGGATGAACTGACTGCACAGGTTGTGCATGAGTGCAGAGAGGAATTATTTCATCATTGTATCAGCATCTAAAAATAAATCTGTGCAAGGAGGGAGCTGTTGGAAGTACGTCTAGTGTGCAATGACCTGTTTTATATCTTCGGAGCCATTATGGGATGGCTATGCAAATTACATATTCCCTCATTTACACTACACACAAGTTATTCCCTTCTATTGTTGCCAGACTTAGTTTACTTGGGATCAAACACAATGTGCCACAAACAGCCCTGGAGACCAAAGCCCTCTATCCACAGCAAGCATAAAATATCAGCAGTAGCAACACCAGCCTGTTCCCTCCCTCACCAAAGCCCATCCACTCAGAACAGCCCTTTCAGGAGAAGGGGGGCAGCGGAGTGTCCAGCTCATTCAGTCCTTGACCTTGTGTCAATATGGACACCAGCTGCAGCTTTTGCTGTGCACACATTTAACTGTCCAGAGAAAGGCTCAGATCACTAAGTCATTAAGTCAGAAAGTGCTAAAGCCCTGGTGGGAGCTGAATGAGCAACAGAGCTGGAATTCCCATGTGTAACTACCTGCATCTCTCCCAGCACTCTCCATGTGGGCAGCATAAACCCATTTACTACTTGTACAAATATATGAATTTAGAAGCAGCTTCATGAAATCTCCCACAAAGTCAGACCCCAGGGCTCAAAGTGCTGTCATTTACCTTTGTCACAGCAGTCTGCCAACCCTGAAGGAACTCGGGGCGATTCTTCTCTTTTGCTTCAGTCAGCAAATACTTTCGAATGTTCTTAAAAGAAGAAAAGAAGAAAAAGCAACATTATTCACCCACTAAAGAACAGGAGAGAGAAGCTTGCTTGGTTGGTATCTTTTTGACAATGAGAACAAATTTCAGGTGCTGAAACTGGACTAGGAGCTGAGCTCAGATCTAGAGGTAAAGAAATGAACTCTGGTGGGTACTGTGCCTTCTACCATCAAAGCTCATTTTAGTCTATTAAGGGGAGCTCTAACACCCCTCAGCTGCACTGTACACTCCCCTACTTCATACCAGACTAGCTGCAACACCCAGGTACAAGGTCAGAGTGCCCCCAGACATGCAGGGAAAAACTGAGCAGCCTGGCATGTGTTCTTTCCTGGCTTACTGGCTGACACCAAGGCCCTTACGTTCAATACAACTGCATTTTCCTGCTGGAATCTCAGTACAAAATGCTCAAGTTCTGCAGCTAATCAACAAAGCTCCAGGGAGAGTTTTAGTGACACACAGGAAAAAAAATAGGCTGACACAAGCGAAGAGAAGCAAGATAAATGAGACTATGGTCTTGGGTTAAGCAAATCCTACTTCTCTGTAAACAGGCTGGGCATTTATAGCACAATTTAAACACTGCAGCACAAATATTCACCTTAGTGCGTGGATCACAGTGAATTTTGGGGTATTGCTCCCCTCCTAGCCCTAGAACACGCAGAAATAGAAGTTCCTCATGTCTGTGAGACATTCAGGTGCAAATGCCTTGCCTGGAATGGGATGGGAGAGACCAAGTTGCAAGGCTGCAGGAGAGACAATAGGGCTGCCAAGAGGAATGGCTGGTTCATGCTGCACATTCACAAGCTAGAGAGCATGAGATCTCTTGTTCCCAGGACAAACATTAGCTTCATCCTCAGCAAATGCCAGCAGACATACTATCTTCATTCAGAAGTCCTAGCTGGGAACTCTCCTGGGTACAATAATTACTACTCTTCTGTAAGCCAACAACTACACTCAGTTAAAAGTAGAGGGCTGCTGCATCAAGCAAGCAATTAAGTTGACAAAATTAGCTTTTGTAAGAGGGTCATTACAATTTGCTAAGCCCAGCAAAAATTTCCTGGCTGCTCTTTATCAGGAAGACTGATACTTTAACTCCAGTGTTCAGGTTGCAGCCCTGAAAAGTTGCTGGGTTATAACCAGAGGCAAACTCCCTGTTTCAACACAGGCTAAGGAAAAAGGCAACACACTGTTAATAGCACAGTTACACATAAACCCCACTGGGCAACACTACAGCATCTTCAGTCCTGTGCTCTCACCCAGGCAACATAGCCTCTAAAGGACCACAATTTATCATTTATCCTAAACACAAGTCCCTTAACAGATGAAAGAAATGCCCTCACTCTCCTTGGGGTTCTTCTGCTTCCCCATGGCACTGGGCTTTGAGCTCCTGCTTTTCGTGGGAGTGCCAAGTCAGAGTCACCAAAGCTGTGCTGATTACACGGTCAGGCTAATTGGGCAGTAGGCAATCTGACCTCAGCTCCCAGCTCGGGTGTGACCCTCGAGCTCTGTGCTTCAGACTCCTCAGCAGGACAGGCTGATTCTCATTTCATACACAGCAAGACAATGACAGACACACCACATTTAAAGTTTATGGCTGCACAGAAACAAAGGGGGAGTGTTTTGTTTAAGAAAACAGTTCAGACTTTGCAGACACAGCTGTCACTCTTACCTCTACACAAAACTTAAAATGAATGCCTTGGGAATCATAAAATGAAATAATTCGATTGGGGATGTTCACAGTAATGAGGGACCAGTGGACTTCCAGGTGAATAGGAATTAACAAGAGAGTCTTTTTAAACAAGTCCACCTGGCAAAAAAGAACATAATTAGAGAGAGTTCCACAGGCAGAATACAGCAAAGCAAGAGATTACTTGTATCCAAGTTTCCCTTTGCCACTCCATAACTGAAATCTTCTTTCACCCCTCCACTCTTTCACCACATTCTTCATGTTTACCTAATACACAACTTATTAGCAGGCACAAAAATACAGTTACAGTCCAGAAAGTGGCTGAGGAACCTTGTACCATATCAGAATTAATCGCTACTGTATTTCTGAGAAAATCCTGCTCACGTTGCACTGCAACATTTCAATCTGTGTCGAAATGGGATTTATTACGTAATGATGGCAATACAATCCAGCCGCAGTTTAGGTTAGCTACAGCTCTTCAGTAATGACACTTGTCCAGTGTGAGCACCACTCATTTCTATCAGAGCTGCTTTGTGAGTAGGTGACAAACTTTGGGGGTGTTGATGAGAAACTCAACACAATGCAGCAATGTGCATTCACAGCCCAGAAAGCCAAGTGCATGCTGGGCTGCAACACAAGCAGTGAGGCCAGCAAGTCAGGGAGGAGATTCTGCCCTTCTACTGCTCTCACAGGAGACCACACCTGCAGTGCTGTGTCCAGCTCTGAGGCCTCATACATAAGGAGGTGGACCTGTTTGAGCAGATCCAGAGGAAGCCAAAAAGATGTTCAGAGGCCTGGGGTACCTCTGCTATGAAGACAGACTGAGGGAGTTGGGGCTGCCCAGTCTGTAGAAAAGAAGAAATCTCTCTGTTAGAGATTTTATAGCACCTTCTAGTACTGAAAGGGCTACAAAAAAGCTGGAGATGGACTTTGGACAAGGGCATGGAGTGACAGGACAAGAGGGAATGGCTTTAAACTGACAGAGGATGGGTTTAGATGTAAGAAAGAAATTATTCCTTGTGAGGGTGGTGAGATATAGGCACAGGCTGCCCAGAGAAGCTGTGGCTGCCCTGTCCCTGGAAGTGCTCAAAACCAGGTTGAATGGGGCTTGGAGCAACCTGGGATAGTGGAAGGTATCCCTGCCCATGGCAGGGGGACGGAACTGGATGATCTGTAAGGCCCTATCCAACCCAAACCATTCCATGATTCTATGATGAAGCAGTAACTACAAACACCCCACAAAGACAGCAAGTTTGCAGTTCAACCCCTTCTGCTCTAACACAGGCTCTGGGACTTGCCAGAGGAAGGCAGAGGAGTGCAGGACACTTTGGTGAGTAGAGGAAAGGAGGGGAAGAAGGTAGAGCAGATTCAGCCTTTCTCAAAGCTAACTTTGTAGCAGATGTACTGTGGTCACAGGCAAGCAAACAAGGGAAAAGGTCCTGAAGTACAGAACAAGTAGATCAGATGCAACACCCACGGTGTCTGTATGGCAGATGAGCCCTTATGCCTTTGGAAGCCAGCCAAGCCAGGGCCTTTCAGGATCTTCCTTCTCCTAGCTCCTGTTGAAAAAAGTGTCTAATTACTGGGGTTTTGGTGGCACAGTCCAGAAAATAAGCAAAAATAGAATACTGAACTAAATGAACTCATCCTGTGGGAAGATTTCTAAGCCTTTCTCCTGTTTTTTTTTAAGCACTGTGCAATTTGAACAGTACATAATTGCAACACTACTGGCAAGGACAGGTCTTTTGTAGGAAAGAAAAGTCTATTTCTTGAGTAACAATGGGAAGTTGAAGAGACAAAAAGGTCTGGGCATTCACAGCAGTTATCAGCCGAGCCTGACTCACAACAGCCCTTTGATTGTGACAAGCATCGACCCTGCTCCCACCTGCAGAAACACTTCCTGACCGGATTACAGCAAACTCACTACACTCTGATCCATCATTCCTGGAGAGAGGCAGAGGGATGTCATCCAGCAGCAAGCTGAGACCACAAAGGAAAATTGGAATAAGAGAAATGAACTACATCTTCTGTGATGTCCAGTGACAGCAGAGCCGCACAAAATTCCAGGGTCCTCACGTGGCCCTAGTTGTGGGATTACTGCAGGTGCGCAATCCTGCAGCAGAAGAGTAGAAACAGGCAGCCAAAAGTGGGGTCTTTAGCTACAAACTGATATACAGGAGGAGTGGTGGCAACCCAAATTCACTTCAGCAAGAGAGCAGAGTCAGCTCTGTATCATGGCAGTAGATCAGGAGTGCCAGTGTGATGGGCAATCAGAAGGGACAGACACAAACAGGAGCTCTGAAACCACTGCAGCCAGAGCCAGCACAGGATATCCTGTATCCCAGGAGAGAACATTTACAGAACATGGTGCAATACTCTGGTGTGTTTAAAGAGCAGAAAACAATTCCCCTTAATTGCACATTACAGGGTGAAGGAGTCTACAGAATCCTTCCCATAGAAACTGCTTAGTTCTCATTCTTGCTTGAGAGATTCTTCAGGAATTTAAGTGTAAATATCTAAAAAATTGCCCTCTCTCATCAGGTACCTCTCAGCAGCAACAACAATACAGATCCTGCTTCTAGAAACTACCTTAATTTTGTTTTTTTTTTCAAAACTTGGGTTGCTGGAGAAAAGTTTAAAAAATAATATGTGGGAATATTAAGCAGCGATATTCCATCTCTCTTTAAAGAGATTTTTAATAAATTATATGAATAGATTTTATATTTGGATAATGAGTTCATCTCTAGCATTTCACAGATGTGTGCTATTTAAGTACTTCTGCAGAAAGATCATACATTCAAACACGGCCTTTGATTAGTCTTGCCTCATCTCCCATATTAGAAAGGACAAATGTTCATAGAAAAAAAAAAAAAAAGAAGAATTAAAAAAAGAGAGTATTTCTTTTTGCATTAGCTATCCCTGAATATATCACACCCATGATCTGGTGTGGGTTCTGGAAGGCAAGGTGAATTCTGTTCTTGTCATGAGAACAACAGTCTGACTTATTAACCGTGAGTCTCTCTTCTAGTACCTGGTATGTGTTACTTGGAGTAACAATTTGATTTTGTCAAAGAATGCCAGTTTGAGATAAAAGGAAGAAGCAGAATTAAGTCTCCTCTCCCATAGATTAGTGTACCTGGCACTGTCAGGAGCAGTAAGAGACATTTCTTGCAGCTAAATTAACAACTTGCATGAACATACACAAAGAGATAACCTCCCACTGAAGACTTAGCCATTCCAAGTACAACATACCCCTACTAACTTGAATAGTGCCACACTACTATTTTCATCAAGCCCTCCCCACATTGTACAGCTCCTTTGCTAACTCATCCTTTGCAAGTAACACATCAGCTTCAAGTTAGTGACTGAGCCCAGCCCAGCAGAACCCCAGCACTGATGACACCAAGTTAAAGGTACCTTTTTAGTCCATCGTTTTACCCCATTATATCCTTTGGTTACGAGCTGTCTATGAAAAAAGCTGTTAAAAAAATGAACCTAAAAAGAGAGAGAGAGAGAGGAGGAATGAGCACAGAAATTTTCATGCACAGTCATTCCCCTTCCCCCAGGATAATTTATACAAAACAACTAGTAATGAGGCAATATTTAATGCAGGTTTAGAAACAGAACCCCAGTAGGGACAAACAGAGGCTTTGCCAAGCCTCAACTATTACTGTTCTCCAGCAAGCTAATAAAACAAGCTTTATTTCCCTATAATATATCATGTGAGCCACTGCAGAATTTATATTTACATTTTTGTATCTGCAGGCATATCATGTTTAATTTTTTTGCTGGGGACAGACTTGGGAGAAAAACACCAGGACAAGGAGTTAGTTTTTGTTGTTCTTTACAGGGACCAAGGAAGAGAACACTGGACTGGAAGTGGGGGTGGTGGAGAAGGGAGTAACTTCTGGCTTTAGCTGCTGGAAACTGAGACTCAGAAAATTGATCAAAACAGTTATGAGATTTAGTCCAACAGCACTGTCTTTGGTATTCAGCTCTTATGACCAATTCCCGACAAGAACAATATTCTGCTATTGAGAAGTATTTCTAAGGTATGACTGATCCATTTGGTAAGTGAAAACCAACATTTATGACAAAAAATGTAGGCTTATGCAAAAGAAAAGAAAATTAGCTCCAGGTTAACACTATTATTCCCTGTGCTTAGCTTCTTGCAATTATAGAAATGGATTAATACAAATAGAAATCTGCAACATCTGTTTTTAATAATTCTGCTAGTGTAGAGGTGGTAGAAGGTTTGAGTTGTTACTTGAAAAAAAAAAGTTAGAAAATTCAGCATCTGAGAACAGACTAACACCCATTAGCTATGCCAACAGACTTCAAAACCACATTCTGAGGCACCAGCACAAAATCTCCCATGAGGATTTCAATTATGCACTAGGAAGAAAAAGCAGACACAAGCAAACAGATACAATCTCCAATACCCCAAGCCTAGCACACTCAGGAAATAAGGAGAATACTAATGAAGAATCACCATCACCTCCAATCAAAGCAACAATGCTCTTTCTTCAGAGCTTGAAGATTTTAAGAGTTACATTGTGCAGAGCTCATCTAAGAATGGCTTTGTTTGGCTCTTCCTTTGTGGTCTCACCTGAAAACTGTTCTGCCCTACTAGTAAACAGATGGGGTTTTATAATTGTCACTGCCGCAAATTTAGTCACAAAATAGGGGGGGATTGTTATCTTCATTACTTTTTTTTTTTTGCTTTCTTTCTCTTAACTGCCACCAACAGTCAGGCACTGCAGTTGCAAAGCTGTAAGCATTCTGAGGATGCACAAAACAGAGTCCTGCAGAGACAATACTGCCAAGGAACCAAGCAGCTCCACACAAATTCACATTCACCAGGCAGGCAGCTGACACAGCTTGAGCTGTTACAGCCCCCACAGCTATGAGGTGGGCGGGAGGGTGAGTGCAAGCAGCACATGTGCATGGCTCAGATGCTAACACTCATGGTTTGTCATCTCAGCAGAAATCCATCTTCATCAGAAATTTCAGATGAAACACCAGGCTGGTGAGCAAAGGCATGAATACAGCACTTTAGAAGCAGATAAGCTGGAAACAGAAACATCTAGGGAAGTAAGGAGGGTGGGATGGGCCAAAAACAGGGCACGTGTCTTCTACAGGTACATCAGTGACATTAGCCTACCACAGAGACCACCTGCAGAGCTAATACAGTCAGTTCCACAAACAAGAGCAACAGCACTGAAAAGGGAAAAGGAAAGGCAGAAAATCTGAGCAGCATATAGCAACAAATTATAATGGAACCACTCAGACCATCATTGAACTGAATCCAAATTCTCTATCTCTCCATCTCTCATTAGGTACATTTGCATAATAACAAAACCCCCTCACCTTTTCAGGGACTGCATCCATTACGAGTTCACCGTACATGTTAATTATCTGCAAGAGTTAGTAAATAGTTAAATACATACATCACAAATTTTTAAGACACAAATTCACAAGTGCCCATGAAGCATAGGCCCCTACCCACTTAAACCAGCAATACAAAGAGGAGCCTTTAGAGCTACACTGTCTGAAGGACAAGCACTCTGCAACTAATAGTGGTCATCCTGGAGAGAGACTGTAACTGGCTGCTTGAAGTCTGCCTCAATCTTAAATGCAGTTTAATTTAATTTAAATCTACTGGTGCATGCCCTGGGCTCTGCAGCCTTCCTGGCTTTTTGGCTATGGGCCACAGTTTGCTGTTTCACTCTGTCATTCTTGTAATCTGCTCAAGCTGGGGATGGGGAAAGTTATTAAGACCTATATCGGTAGCCACTATTTTATCAAAATACTACAACATCGTTTCTTCAAAAGGAAACAGTCTAAGTGTGACACCTCCCAGCTTCCAGACTTACTGCACCTGTCACTGTAAAAGCTGTCCTGCACTCCTTTCACTTGTGAAGTGTAAAGTAAGGCTAGTCCACCTGTAATGTCAGCAGAAGGTGTATGACTGGTATTCTATTATATGTGGGCTAAAAAGGGTTAGGGAAGCACACGAACAACAAGCATATCTGACCTGGTCATTCAGCCAGTTCTGGCCTTCCAGTGTAGCCAAATCATCCATATCTAGCATGTGCTTATTATAGAAGACCCGGAAATTGCAAGTGGAGGTTTTTGGATGTTTTTCACGATACTTCATGATTTCCCTGGTGATAAAAGGTTTTCTAAAACAGGATTGAAAAGGTAGAAAAAAATCAAGTCAAGGTCATGTCAAATGGATTCTGTTCTGCTAGCTGTTAGATGTAGAGCATGCAGTAGCAATGCAAGTGATTTGTTCTTTACCAGGTGTACAATGTGATACTGCTACACACCTATGGGAGAAATCTTCATTAAAGACTTCTTTTAATCTTCCCATGACATCTTTTTCACAGAGTGGTACTAAACTGCCATATTTCTTCATAACTTCATCTAGGAATCCTTGAAATATACCAGAAAAATGAAAGTGCAAACATATAAAAACCTTCTGAGTTCACCAATTCAATAAAGCTCTCAGTTCTTACAGGTACGAGCAGCAGTCATTCTGCACCCAACCCACATGCAGCACCACACATGGTAAGTATATATTTAAGAAAATTAAGCTCAAATTGGCAACATTAAATAAAAGCGGGGTAGGGGAAGGACAAAAATAAAAATGCATGAATCTGATCACTCAGCTTCACAGGAATATTTGCCCCTGTTCTTGCCATACACATACAGCAAACTAATATACCAGTGCTAGAGAAGAATCCATCCCCTTCCCTACTTCAATTAGCATTTTAAATCATTTTACTGCAACGTGAAAAGCCATCCGTTCCCGCAACAGGTTTCACTGAAAAGCCAGTATCCTGTCCTTATGGCAGGCAGAATGACTCTCCTCAAATGCAGGCAGCTGGAGCTGGCAGTGTTTGCAGTCTGCTCAGTTCCGCTGCTGCACCACGGAGAACGGAAAAGACGCCAGAAAGACGCCCAGCAAGTTTAACTCCTTTACCCTTGTATCCCAGGGATGGCACTTAAGGTGACATTGACAGCCATGGCAGCCTGTCATCGCCCAGGAAAACACTGAGCAACCACTCCAGAAAAAGATATTAACTTGGAAATAACGATGAATGCTGAAGGAATTGAAAAACCTAAGAAATGGACATTTTTCTTTCTTAAACACAAGACTGGAACACTGGAGATATAAATTCCACACAAGCATCCAAAACCACTCTGAGAATGAAAGAGAATGGAGAATAGGATTTCAACACTTGCTAGTAAAAAAGAGAAGCCAAGTTGTCCAGCTCTCTGAAAAGGAATTTTCAGATGCAGCAGAAAACATGTATTCTGTGTACAGAAAGCTGGTGTGTACAGAAAGCTGGATCTGAGATCAGAGTCCAGGAAAATTGCATTAATCCAAAGTCCAGGACTCTTCTGAGGCTGGGTGTGATGGCAGAGCATCACTGGATGGGGCAGTGTGTGCTTACTAAGGCTTTAAGAACATTTCCTGGAAACTTTCAAGGTCAGGATAGAAAAAAAGCAAGATGAGAGAAACATTGCACAGAAAACATACCAGAACAGAGTAAATAAAAACGAAAGGAGAGAGACCAAGAAAAAACCCAAAACAATGAGCTGAGAACAGCAGTGAAGATATAACAAGAAGTATGACAGAAGGAAGGGAGGAAGGATTGAAGAGCAAGGTCAAACCACAACGAAGCATTCTTCACGGGAAAAGAACCTTTTCTTATGTTTATGGGAACTCTGCCAAACTTAAGCCTAACAACTTTATCCCTCACATCTCAGTACACTGTGACAGGGAAGACGTTTCTCACCCTTGCTAGAAGTCTAGCTAGACAATGCATGGGGCTAATGAGTGTACCTTATTCTCTTTTAATATATAAAAATTTTAAAGGCTTTTTATTAATACACAAAGGAAGGACTGTTCTTGTCATTACAACTACGAGCAGCAGAGCTCCAGACCTCCAGCACTACTGACCTCACTTGGGCTGGTGTAACTCAAGGAAAAGAATACAAAGTTCAGCACTGGGGCAAAATCAGATACCCATCCCGAACATGGATTTACCATGGGGCTGTTTGATACCTAATAGCACTTCTGAATGCACTAAGCATTGCAGCCCATTAACGCCCCAGTTCAGCTGCTGCAGAGAAATTCAAAACCCAAGAACAACCCTAATACTTGCACTTCCTTCATGTTTCTACCCCAGGAACTCTTGCCAGGTTAGCACTATTATTTTAGGGTGCAGTTAATTATTAAGAACACTCCTAAAAACACAAGAGCTCTGTACACAGTTACACCACAACTAAAATTCTTCTTTACAGCTTTTCAGCTGAGAAAACTCAGAAGTACTATACTATCAGACCACAAAACTTTAACCTTTGCCACCCTGATATAACCTTAGCTTTTGCCTATTATAGAAGGACTACATCAGTTATTCTGATAGACAAACTTTAAAACACCATTGCAGAAGTGATCTCTTCACTGGGTTACCACAGTTCCTCTTAATTTCTCACACAGCATCTGGTCCTTGATGGATCTCATAAAGCCAGTCACAGAGATACACAGCCCACACTAACTTATAGATAAGGATGTGGAGAGCTAACTCCTCTCTTGAGGTTCACTGTCTCCTTCTTCACATTTTGCTTTAGAGAAATCAATTGCAAAACTGAAGGACAAAGAGGTAGGCAGAAAAATCAGAGCACGTCAAACTTTGAACAATTCCTTTAACACTCACTGACACCAGCTTAAATTTTATGGGACTCTAAAAAGCCAATTTCTCCAAAGGAAGTTATCAGAACGTCTCTGAAGTTACACTGATGGTACAAGATGGCACAATGTGTTAGCATACTGCTCCTTAATCTGTGTGTAGAAAGCTGTTACACATACATAAGACACCAATTACTATTTTTATCATGTTCCTCTTTAGAGACACTATCGAATACTGCATGCTCAGCATTGCACAAAAAAAACCCAAAGCCTTTTTGCTGAACCTTTTCTAAGACTAGTCTTTAAAAAATATTGTCTCATAGGATTGATTAAACTTACCATATGAACATCTGGAGAGAAAACTAAGGGACAAAGGTATTTGGCTATAAAAACCTGAGTTTAAGTGATTTAGCTTACGACTAAGAGCAAGAGAAGAGAGTTTAAGGGTAGAAGGAAGCATTAGAATACTTAGGATTTTCAAAAACCAAATTAAGAATAACAATTGTCAACTGGTTAAAAACCTGAACCTTTTGATTCCATGTTTAAAGACATTCAAAATTTCTATCAACAATTTTCTGCAGATTCCAATTAAACTACATTGTATTCTCTAAAACAAAATAATCTTAAAATAGCTTGTCAGATAAACATTCATTTGTCCCTCCTCCATGCAGCTCTCCTCTTTGCAGCCTCATTTAATCAAATGTTATGCTAAGTGACCTTTACAATTCAGAATAAGAAACCATTTTTATAAAGGAATTAAATAAAATATGTAAACTCCACAATACATGCAGCAGCTTTCAGGAACTCCTGGATGCCCTAAGATATTTAAAATGTATACCACAAAGCCACGTTGCCAACTGCTCATCAGCCACCCGGGAAGTTTTCTGACTGTTCCTTTTGCCTCCCTTCCGAGTTCCTGATTTCAGTCCTGTGCTTTCTGGTGAAGGCTCCTCCAGAGGACTTTTACAGTAAGGGTGATCTAGTAATTTTGAACTAAAAATGTCCAAGTTTAAGGAGCCTTCTACTTCCATCTGGCTAGAGCTGTCCTCATTCTGTGTCAGCTCCATGGATAAAGGTCCATTTGCAAAATTATCACTGACATCAGAATCCTGCAAGGAGGATTGCAACAGTGTCATTCCATCTACACCCACAATCTCCTTGGATTCTGCACCATCTTGATCTGAAACAGCAATTTCTTTTCCTGTCACAGAGACAACAATGTCAGAGCAAGGATCCTCTGCCAGAGCCCCGTTGGTCTCCACCTGGTGCAAAGTTTCTGCCTCTGCAGAAGCTCTACCATGCAGTTCTGGTGGGACAGCATCCACACTGCCATCCTGCCCTCTGGATTCTGGATCCTCAGAACATGGCTCAGCAGACACATCCTGCGTGGGGCAGATCTCAGGTGCACAAATTTCATTCTCCGCTCCTGAAGATTTGGGTGTGTTATTGTTCATATCTGATAAGCTGTACCGCTTCCAAAGACGCTTATTTTTAGATTTCCAGGAGGAAAACAAATTACACAAGCCACTTTCAAAATCACGCTGAAGTGTTTCTTGATGGTCCCCTGTAACTTTCTGCACCCACCTTCGCTTGATTTTTCTTAATTTGCAAGTCTTGCCTCTTGCTCGAAGTTTCGGAAATTTTATGATTCTATACCGAAACCTAACCAAAGAAAGTTTCTTATGCATCATAAATAAAAATCTCTTTTTTACAGTATGATGGTTAAATTTGGACCTCTTTAGAGCTGTCAAGGGGCCACAAGTTCCATTCCACTCCCTTTGCAACAGCATTTCCTTTTATAGTTGTTTAAAACTACCAGGACTGTGCTGCCCTCATCATTATTGCTCTCCTCCCCACTATGTACAAAACCACCTTTCTTTACAGGTAAGGCAGCACCTTCCTGCAAGCCACGTGAGACATAATGGATATGGCAAGAGATGCTATTGAGAACACCAACAGTTTCAAATTCTTCATTCAAGGGATCTTCACTCTGAAAGGATTCATTGTTGAGTTTCCTTACGGCTTCTCCAGACAAGCTTTCGGCTTCGCGATAGGGATGGGATCTTTTTGCTCTCAGCAGTTTTGTAAGGAAAGCTGTATGATTCAACAGTAGGTTTTGGACAGGTTTCTGCATTTAGAAGCACATCAGGAGCCCACCCGCTTTGGAGCTCAAGTGTCTTCCTTCTGCACCGCAGTCTTCTGTACAGTTTGTTGTGATTTAAGCTCACAAAGAGCTGAGCACTCTGTCTTTTCTTCTAAATTAGGAAAACTTGCTTTTGGAAGCAGTATTTCCCAAGCTTCCCAAAACCAGTGGTCCATCTTCCAGACTGGGCCTGCAGCTGACTTCTTTGCCAAAGCAAATATCTTCTATGGCTTTTCATTTTTCTGCTGTATTATCATCTTCAAAAAAAGCTGAAAGAATAAGGGAAATGAATTCAGAGATATCTGGACTGTAACATTATAGCAAAACACTAAGGCACATCCCTCAGGCCACATACCTATCTAAAATTCCACCCCTCCTCCAATCACAACCCCACATTCCCTAAGACATTTTCACTTCCACCAAAAGGAAAAACAAGTAATAGCTGCAATGGTTCGGTGTGTAAACAGGCTTTGCTCATTTACCTTCCCTAGAGGTAGAGCAATAAACAGGTAATTCCCACCCATCCCATGCTCCCCATATGTAATTCATGACTAGCCTGAGGTTAAACCTCTCTCACTGCCTACACCGTAGGGCAAGCACAGTTAACCAGCTTGCTTCAAAAGGCTTTTGAAAAACAAAACTTTGAAGTCTGAGTTATCAACAAGTGTGTGCAGGTACCCCACCCCAGCAGCACTGTACAAAGGAGCCCTTACTCTTGTGCAATAAACGTGAGCAGCCTCTGAAAACACTTCACAAGCTCACACAGTTTTCCTTTAAAGGAACAGCAAAACACAAACACCCACAGAAATTTTGATTCTCTGACTAGATAAAAAATGACACAGTTTACTCCTGAAATAATTGCTCTATATTTACAGCAATACCTCACTCCGTATGACACCACCACTATCAGCTTCTATGATCAGTGTTTATCTTTGCATTAACAAAGCAGTACCAATGCAGTACAGAAGCTAATCATCTTAAAAATTTCTTTCCCCACTAAAAAAATCTGCATCTCAAAGTGTTCAATAAGGATATATCTGAGACTACACAAGCGTATAAAGCTGGCATAGTAGTATCTGTTTTTGTTCACTATATAGCTAAAAATATTAATTAAAAGTCAGAAGAATCCAGAAACACACGGGGAAGACAAAAGCAGCACACACAACATGGGATGCTTCATGCAAATTACTCCAGCTTCTACATATATCCCATCCCATATTTTACAAGTTTGTATTTTTCTCAAGTTCAGTAAAGGACTTTGTCCAGCTCCTCTATCAGATTTATTCTGACTTACAGACTATTATAGCAAGTTTTGCCTTAGCCACGTCTGTCCTAATCATTACACAAATGCATGTGTAGCTCAAAAAAAGGAGTCTATAGAGTCTATAAATGAAAATAAAACATTAACAATTGGACTTTTAATTGGACTTTTTGGCAAGTATGAATGACACCTGCAAAACCAGGTATTCAAAGTCTGACTTTAGAAGCTCTTCTACATTTTTCACTCATCTCAGACACAAACAGCAGTTGGGATAATTTTTTTTTTTTTTTTGAGGAGTGAGAGGGGAGTGGAAATGCATAGAGGACAAAGAATATAATTTATCACTTGGGTAAGATATTCCCATCACACAGAAAACTGTCCAGAATTCACTGAACCAACAACATAGAAAGAAACCTGGCTACCTCCACTGATAGGGAGCACAGCTTAACAGTATAAAAGCACTGCAACAGGGCCTGGCTCTTTTGCAACCCTCTAACACTCACCACACAACTCAATTATCGGAAAAATCAAGGCATAACATCTCATCACAACAATTTTCTTGTACTTGCTCGTCTAGCACTTCCATACTTCTCTCCCCTAGATGCAGTTCATGCCTGCTTTTCCACTACAAACTCTATGTATGTCTGTTGTGTGCAGCACCTACAAAACATTCCTTGAGTGGCCTCAGTAAACATCAGCCAAACCACAGGCTTGCTAGGACAGCTTATTCCAGACACATTTCATCCAGGCAAAACAAACAAACCCAGGCAAATCTCAACATTCTCAACAAAGCCCCATGCACAAGGGGCTTCTGCCAACACAGTGAGCATTGAGCACTCCAAGGAGAGCACAGCAGATGAAGGCAAGGGTTTAATCTTCTCGGGCTCTGCAATAGGTGCCACATACCTGCCAGTTTTTAAGAACACTCCTGACCAACTTGGAGTCATCACCCTTCTCCTTGTTCTCCCACAGCCAAGCCAAACGGTCTCCACAGACACTGCCTCAGAGACAGAAAAAGCACTCCTGAGTGGCCATGGATCACACAGGAGCTAAAATTCCTACAGCTGCCACTGCTCTACCCACAGGAGACTGAACTCATGATCATAGTGGTAAAAACACTGAATCAGATTCCAGCAAAGGTAAGTCCTGGTAACAAAAAGGAGCCAAGGAAAACTGGAATGGAGACCAGAGTGATTCCACAGTTTCAGCACAATTGCAACAGCAATGGAAATAGATCACTTGATCGCTGGTGTCATGAAATCCAGATTATTAAAACTGCAACAAAGAAAGATGTTAGGAAAGCTTCTCTACCTACCTGTTACTCTGTTTCATTTTTAACTCAGATCATTAAAAACTGTTTTAATTACAACTAACAGGATTAAAGAATATTTCATGTTTGTCTGTGATGCCCACACCAATTTCTCCACATTATACGATTTTTCTGTACAAAAAAAGTTTCTCCTTAAATTGTAAATGAAGTTTGAGCAAGCCATTTAATCCAAGCAAAGTTTTCTTGCCCTCCCCTCTCCCTTTTCAAACATGATCAGTTTTGAGTCTGGATCCCGTTAAAGGCCTCCAAGGAGCAGCTAATCCCAGTCCCTAGAAGCTGAAACAGTTCACTTTTCTAACAGCAGTGTTACTTAAGAGTGACAAAAGATAATCCATATGCAAATATTTAATTCAAGATGCTGCTTGAAGAACTTATTTTCCACTAATGCTACAGGAGTATCACTGGGTTTACTTGACACCTTAAACCAGCTAGACAAAAGGACAGCTTAGAAGTGCACTGCTAGAAAAGGAACTGAAGTGAGCAATTTAAAATCAAAAAAAAGCAAGCGCTGCCCAAAGTTTAAGAACGGAAGAGAAAGTGAAATATTTGCCCCATTCATTAAAACAGATGAAAAAAACTCTGAACTGAGGAATTGCACCACTAACAGAGTTTCTTGGCTACTCAGCAGAGGTAACCAGGTTTCTGGGCTGTGCTGTGTGATTGCTGCACAGGGATGCTGCCAGCACTACACCAGCAAACTCAAACTCAAACAGCCCAAGATGTACATGTCCCAAAGACCAAAAGTGAATGGAATTTACCATAACTCACCCCTTTAGCTGTGTTTGACATACCATCTGCAAATGGTTAAATCTTAAAAGGCACAATCTCTTTTGCACTGGAGGAAGACAGCCCCAGACTGTTACACCTCTGTATTAATTGCAGATTCTGATTATAGATTTGCTTTCTACTCGAATTTTTTATAAATATGTTTGGGAACCAGTTTTCAGAGGGCTTATCCCAAGAGCTCTGGTAAACTACAAGCAAACATGACTGCAGCAACTTGACATCAAGCACTGCACTCTTATATGGGAATGGAGGAACATGAGCCCCTCGATCCTTTATGGGTAACAAATTCTGTACACACACACACAACTGTATTTTCCTTAGATCAATCAGCAGATCGCTCCATTTGCAACTTACATGGCTGCAACTTACATCACCTTCAGTGGAGTACTGCAAAAGATACTTTACATTCATATCTTTCACCTATTATAAGTCTCTTAGTTTAACCACTCATTATTCCTTGGCACTCCTATATATTTTTGACAGCTTTAGAGACTCCAGGTTTTAACTGAAAAACACATAAATGGGGAAAGCAGTCCCAGCAATTGCTGCTGGCAAGACCCTACCGAAGTTTTCCATCTGACACCTGAAATGTCAGACCACAGAAACCTTTTGTCCACACAAGTGCAGAACAAAGCCACGGCACTGCAGAAGAGCTGCTCCTTCATGCTTAGATCACCACAAGCCATCGAGGGCAGTGTCTGTGCTGGGGTGCCTAGTGGATCAGGAGACACATGCAAATTCCTCAGTTAAAGATGCTTGTTTTTAAGAGCATCAGTAACGTAAATAAAGAGAGCAGCTTTGAGAGCGTGGCCTTGGGCAGGCAGGAGTAATTCATGGATCACATGCTCCTGTGGGAGGCAGTTCTTACAACATCCAGAGTTCAGCCTTTCCCAATGGAGGTCTGGGCAGCACCCAAGGACAGGAGGTAAGGAGGAATGAGAAGGCCAGCCTGAGACTGTGGTGTGCAGCTGAGATATGCTGTGCAAGAAGATGCCCTCCCTCCCCCAAGCAGGATCCAAAATTGGAAAGAGAGGAAGCTGGAGAAGGGTGTCTCTCTTCAAACCACCACGTGGCCAGAGCTAAGCTGATAAGGTCAGGAAGTCTGAAATGACTCAATTAGCACATGCAAAAACAGACTCTCAGCACTGGCAACTATCCCCTCTTCTCTTTCTTTTCTGACCAGCACAGTTCTGTTGACTGTTAAGCAAACATCTTGTCCCAGAGGTGAAGCAAGCCATAGGGAAAGGCACTTTTGAAACAGCATAACTCATTAGCACAAGACCATACAGAAATAGGCAAAGTCCGAAGTTACTGACTCAGAGGAACACAGCAGGACACGTAGCTGGTGACCTCATGGTCACACTGCAAGGCTTCAACTGCTACAGTTACCACGGCCTCTTCTCTCAACCAGCACTTCTGGGAACTCAGTCTCACCCAGCTGGCTACACAACTACTGGATTTATTTCTGGCAAGATGATAGAATTTACTTACAGAAACGTCCTCCTTTAGGCTAAACTAGATTAATGGAGATATGTATATTAGATAACAGAACTTTTATGATAAATACTGTCACAAATCAGAGATGGAAATTTTCTACAGTAAAGAACCCAAAGATTCTTTTGTATAAGCAAAGCATAAGGATATAAATATTTTTTAATCTTCAGGCTTTAGATTTATTTAAATGAAATGTGACTCAAGCTTTGTCCCTTCCTTCCTGACTACCTCGGCAAGGCAGAAGCACGGAAGTAGCTGAAACAAAGTCCATCAAACTTTGCTGTCCAAGCTCTGTGAAGGGAACAGAAACTGGTATTTCATCTGAGGTCCTTGATTGTGGCTGAGATCAAGGGTCTCCTTGATGCTTTCTGATGACCTTCCTTAAGAGAAAGTGTATTTCTACAAGTATTAAACACATTTTTTCTGCAGCTTTTAAAAATTACTTCTCCTCTTGTGTTAGCAACATGAAAAGATAAGATGAGGGTGTTACCAAAGGCAATCCATCTCTCTTCTGAGCTAGAAGTCTGGACTAGAACAAGTGGAGTTTGGAAACAGTAGAGCACGTTAACCTAAACACAGCCTTTAGAGAACATCTTAGATGGAGACATCTCTGCGGTGCCTGTCCCGTGGCGCAGCACCCACAGCTGCTGCTGCTGAGCTCCCTGTCCCTCCCGGCCAGCACAGCTTGGAAGGGCTGAGGGGGGCAGAGCAAACAGCACTGGAGCAGATAAGCGCCGTGCCTACACTGCAGAGAGACTGGGAGTCTTAGGGAGGAGAAGACAACTTGGGGGCAGAGGAGCGGGGTCGACAGCCCAGTGATGAAGAAACAAAGGTTTTGCAACACCTGAAAATTCCCTTCTACAGCTTCCCAGCCCCATCAACGCCCCAACTCTCAGAGCACGTAGTCAGGGAGCGGCTCCCCGTGCTGCCCAGAGCTTTGCTGCCTGATGCCCCGACTCCCGCTGGCGCGGTCCCAGCCCCGCGGCAGCCCCCGGACAGCGCGGGGCGGGCAGGGCCGAGCGCAGGGAGGGCCGGAAGGCAGCGCAGCCACACGCGGCGCCCCGCGGCCTCCGGCCGCCCGCCCGCGGCCCCGCGCTGACGGCGCCCGGGCCCCTCCGCTCCGCGGGGCCGAGCTCCGAGCGGGCCGGGGCCGCCGCCACCGCCCGCCGCCCCCCGCTCACCTCTGCCCGCGGCGCCGCCCGGCTCAGCCCGGCCGCCGCCTGGGCCGCGCTCCGCCCCCGCCGCTCTCGGGCCGGAGCTGCGCCGGCGCCGCCGCGTCAGCCCTGCGACGGGCGGGGAGCGGCCGGGCGGCACCGCGGGCAGGGCCCGCCCGGGCAACCAGCGCGGCCCCGCGGGGCCGGGCCGGGGCTCGGCCCCACCCGGGCCGGCCGGTCCCACCCGGCCCGCGTTCTCTGGGCCGGCCTCGCGGGGCACCCGCGGGGCGTGCGAGCTGCCGTGACACGGGCCCTCCCTGGTGCCCTGGTCCTGCCGCTGTGCCCGGGAACGGCCGCGGAAATGAGACACTTAAAAACGCCAACCTGACTTTTTAAAAATAAATCGCTAATTAATATCTGGGTCTGTAGAAGTGCTTCTCAAAAACCCAATTTACAAAATAAGAAACTCAGCAACCTGACCTTTTAAAACAAGCCATTAATTAATATCTCGATATATGGAAGTGCTGCTAAACATCCCCAAATTAAAAAGTTCTGCTGCTAACTCTGGTCCCAGCAGTCTGGTAAAGCTGCTTCTGCTACGAGGCAGGGCTTGTTTCTCCATGTGGTGCCACGAGTGGCTCATCCAGCATCTCAGTGCCCCAGTCCGGCCGCCTGCCGCCGGGTAGGAAGGTACGGGCCAGTGTAACTTCTCTGCTGCCTTGTACAGAGACATCATGGAAATGGGAAGTGCTCCAAAACCATTGCATTTTGGTTGCTGGGTGGAGAAAGGTTACACTTCCTCTCACTCGGTAGCCCCTGTGAGGAGAAGCTGAAAGAATTTCTCCAAATGAAAGAAACCAGTGAAGCAGGGACGATTGGGAAACAGCCATGTTGCATCGTTTTTCTGCTTCGGCTTTGCACGAGGTGAACTATTTTGTGATCATGCAGTATTCATTATGCTGTGCATTCCTTCAGGAATTACAGTATCCTGGCTGTGGTTTGTGAAATGCTGTAACAAAGAAATTTTAAAAAAGAAGGGATAGAGAAGACAATGGGGTGATGCAACAAACAAAAGGGCAAAGTCCATGCCAAGCTGAGAGTTGCTGGCTTTTATCTGTTTGTTTGAAAAAAATCCAGCCTGGCTCTCTTGTTAAATACAGCGCTTTCCTAAGCAACCGTTTGTTCTTCCAGAACAGTAAATCTAGCCAAAGATGGGCTAAACAGTTTCAGAGCAACAGGATGAGTCCTCTGGCCTTTATGAAACACACAGTAAACAGGGTGCACATGGCAAGGCTCAGGCCATGAAGTTAAAACAGGAATATAATAAACGGAAAAAAGATTCCTCCCCCAATCCGAGTGCTGCAGAGCTCTCTGCATCTAACAGCACCTCTGCACTCGCATCACGGCCTGACCCAGGCGATCATTATTAGAGTCTGCGCCAGGCACTTGAGACACATAAATGGGAGATCAAGTTCATGAGATCCTCTTAAAAAATCGTATTTGACTTTTTAAATGTGGGGTTTTATGAGCCTTTGGGTTTTGCCTGTGAGGATCAGCCTTATCACATGTTCCTGCTTCCTCCCTGTCCATGAGGGCTAATAGCAGATCTTTAAAAACTAGAAGCTGAGATTCTCAGATGAGTAAGACGCCTGTAAACACTGAGGCTTTATGGAATGCCTGAAAAACATGAGACTTGTGAAAATGAATAAATAAATAAAAGCCAGACTTGGCAACGCTGACAGAAAGGACTGAATACCAACTGTATTACGGTAACATTTTTGTGGCCAAACTTGCAGCCTCAATGTTTTAATGATGGCAGCCCTTACTGCATTTAACAGAAGCCTGGATTTGATTCTTTAGGAATAAAAGGGCTTTTGAATGCTCTGTAAAGGCAGTTTCCTGACTTCATTGATCGCTGACACAAACACCAGAATTAAATCTCCTACATCTTGAGCTAAAGCAACAATCCCATTAATTTGGAGAGCAGTGGGCTTGTACAGGAAGCAGTTGCTGGAAGAGGACATGCAGCATGAGCCGAACCAGTTGGCTGCTCCCTGCTTCTCATGTCGCCAAGCCAGAACAGGGCCAAGGTAAATCTCCATATAACCATGTTTTATTTGGAGGCTGCTAACAGCCAGTCTGAATGCATGAAGGAATGTGAATAGCCACATCAGGAAACTCAGCAAGAGATTATGCGAACTGGCAGGGTTTAAGAAGGAAAATTAAATTTGCTCTTTGTTGTCCCTGCCTGTTTTTCCACTTCTGAATCAGAATAAAATGAAGGACCACTCCAGAGAACTTGCACATTCCTTCACATAACTTCAAGTTGTGATGTAAAGACTATACTGGCAGAAATATCTGTAGGTCTCAGCACATACTTTCATTAAATACATGGAAGGGATCATTGTTAAATTACAACAAAGTAAAAAAAGCTTGAAAAAGGTACATTCACAGCAGGCGAGCTCTAACCTGAACATAACTATCTACATAATGATGGAATGTGGCTACTCTTTGGCCCATGCTTTGGAAGTCTGAAGTTTTTTCAGGCCATAAGAATTTTCATGAGGTTAATCCTTCTATGGCACAGGAGTACAAGAGGTGGGAAGGAAAGCAATAATACAGCAGGGGTAGCCAAGCTCCCCTGAGAGGAAACAGCCCCACTACATAATCTTGCCTCAGTACTTCCAGCCCCTGCCTAGTTAATGAAGAGAATCTCAGTGAGTTGGAGAAGCTTTCCCCTGCTGACCCTCCCCATGGCCACCCCATGGCCAGCCATGTGCTCACACCCTGTCCCGGATTCTGCTGCCTCCACCGCTGCTTCTTCACTTACTCCTCCCAGGACAAGTGTGCAGCAGCTTCTGAAAAGATCACTTCAGCATATCCCAGAAGTGAATCTTCTAGAATTTAAACATTGACTTCTGTATCACAATGAAGTAAAAGGGGCATTTCTTCGTCCCCCAAATTCAATGGACTGGATAAAGATTAAGCCTTGAATCACTACAGCCATGTAGATCAGCACAAACCTCATTTAAGGGGTTGCCAATTTTCCAGCTGCACATCTTAGTACATGTGAGTTACCCCAAAGCAAGGACTGTCCATATGATGTATGCAGCAAACTCCAAATTGGATTTGCAAAGTGACCGGGTTAAAAACCCCCAAACCCACAACATTTTAAAGGCCAACTTCTGATAGCTTGTTTAGGGCTACTCCATGGCCTGCACAATTCACCCACAGCAGCTTTGGGCAGAGGTGGGGGTGAGGGCACCTCTGGCATTTTTACCACTGCAGGGTGAGGCTTTCAGTTCCTCCTCTATGATTATAACCCAATTATATAAATACAGGCAGAGCTTTTAAAACACAAAACCACCACAACTTTCACATTTACTCAACTACATTTAAAATATCTGTACTTTCATAATTACAACATTGACAATGATTTCAGAGGGAAGGCTAATTTTCACGAGGAGGAGAAGATGCTTAGCTTAGAATGATGTGCCTTGACATCAATATTCTGCTAGATTGCAAACTCCTAGAGTGAACCCCCATATATCTGGCATTTCAGGACAGTGCTTCCCCCACAGTGGTCACCTCCTAGCCCAGGCTGCAAGGCACAAAATTCTCTTTCTCCCTGTCCACTCTTTTGTGGAAGTCAGAATAGCCTGGGCCCCCCTCAAGCAGTGAGGTGTAGATACCCAGTGTTGTGCTGAGGAATGAGGAGCCACACAGCCCATCAGCTCTGCTGTGGCACTGATGGCTGCCCTCACACAGGAGGAGGAGTAAAGTCCCAAGTGATCCTTGCTGCTTTTGAGTGTGTTTTCAGATCTCACTCGACAGGACACAGACAGGGCTGCTTGCCTGGCCTGCAGGTATGTTTTGAAAACAAGCAGATTAAATCAACAGGCCCAAGATATAACTGCAAAAGGGACTGTGGAAGTGAAAGAGAGGCAGCCCTAATATAATGTTTAGCTTTGGACTTGGAAAATCCATAATTATATCTTGCTGTATGTCTGCACAAGACCAAAGCTCACGGAGACCATGTACAGGCTATGTTTAAATGAGCTATTCCAGGTACCACAGGCAGTGTCGTCATGGTACCAACACAGGCTGCAGAGTCCACTTCTGAAACCCAGAAAATATGCAGGTAACCACTGCTGTGCTCTGTAGCTCACCAGCTGCTAGTTGCTCAGCAGGTAATATAAAGCTAGTTCTAGGTACAATTCCACATGTTTATTTAAGCAGTGAAGCCAGCAGAAGAATTTCTTGCTTCCTGTCACTCTTTTTTGCTCTTGTATCTCTGTTCCCTTCCACTGTCTCCTGTTATGCCACTACAACTATCCATGAGGCTCATTGGAAACTGAATGATTGAATTTATCCACATGGAGGAAACAAAAACAAAAAACCAACCAACCAACCAAAAAATATAAGAAAGAAGCAATACCCAACAATTCTTCTCTAAAGTTGCATAGGCACCAACAGAGGCAGGGGCTGAAATGGTCAAGGCTGGAAACATAGGTGGGAATCTCCCCTGAACATGTACAAATGGCACCAGTCCAAATGGTGTTACAGAAAGAACAAACACTTTTTTTTTCTCTTCCAGTCAGCTGCCAATATTCTTCATTAAAACATGCTGGTTGTGTTCTCTCTAGCAGTGACACACCAGGGACAAGATCTGGAAGAAGGCTGCCTCCTGGAAGTGCTGCTGCTGCACAGCATCCTACTGGTACATTTTGTCTTTTGCTTGGCTGCCAGACGTGGGACTTGCTTTTGACACTGTGCTGGCTTTTTCACTGATATCAGATTGTGGGGGTTGTTTCATCAGAAACAAAAGAGTGAAATGGAATAAAGAATAAATTAGAAGAAGGACCAAGCTGTTGTTGCAGTTCTTGCAACTTGAAAGAAAAAGAGGTAAAACCCAGCAGAGATTTGATTATCAGCTTCCCCAAATGAAACTAATATTGTAATTACTGAACTCCTTCTAAAACAGGACATAGCTAGAGTTATTGCAGCACCAGAACTGTACATGGAGAATGAGAGAGAACATGCACTGTAGGACAGAAATGAGGATCTTTCAGTTGGTGAAAATCTTTTTTCTCAGGAGAGGCTGGACAAGCCGAGACCATCTTCAAAGAGAAATGAGAGTCCTGGAGGGACCTTCCTACATGTTTTCAGACCATTGAAAGGCAGCTTTATGGATTTTTCCATAAAATTTATGGATTTTTCTTAGCCTGGGAGAATCCACTAGGAGAAAGTAAGGTCAAACAGGGTGTTCAAAATGGTGTAGGCAAGGATGTCAGCCTTTCCCAGTGTCCTGTGAAGACATTTATGCAATATCGTCTGTAGCTGGGCTGCCATACCTAAGGCTTTTGACACAGAATGTATTTTGCTTTTCAAATTAGAACTGATAAATAAAATAGATTATTCATCTCTACTAAAAAAAAAAAAATAAATTAAACTAGGCAGTATATTTGGAGCCCTGGCACTTATAGGAAGTGTTTGTGATGACAAGTTTGTTACTCAGACCTGTGCCCATTTTCTGAGTTGAAGTTAGAAGTGAAAGGAGAATGCCCCAGCTCAAGCTATGGGCCACTCCAACACAGGAACTATCATCTTATAAACATAGGCATGGCCTGATTTAGGTATTTCAAGAGATGCAGCAGAAGGTCAGCACTTACTGTCAGCCTCTGCCTCTGAGACATCAGTTCATCCTGTGTCCTTGGGCTTTTTAAAAGCCAAGCAGATAACACCCTGACCACACAGAGGGATCTGAAAGTGTTCAGACACAACCTCTGTTTCCATTCAGTCCCTGTAAGAGCTGTAGAAAAAGCCATGGTTTCACTGCCAAAAAAGCTGAATCTTTAATCTCTTCTCTGTGTGTCTTTAAAAGTAATGTAAGCTCTTACATTAGAGTCCAATGAAAGATTCCCGTGCTGGGCTGAGTTCCAGGTGAATAAGGAACCTTGGTAGTTTGAAGCATCAGTTGTTTGCATTTGAAAGGTATCCACTATGGCTAGTGACTGTAAGCACTTGAATTTCAAGCTGATAAATGTTGATGGTTTAAGATAATGGATTAGTGGTAGTGTCTGAGTCTAAAAAGAGAAAACAGGTTTCATTAAAGGATTCTTTGTGCTCTTTGAGTATACAAAAAACCAACCAAACAAAAAAACCCCAACAACACAAAAACAAACCCCAAGCAAAACTTGTACAGTGTTACTGGAGTTGTTCTAACACAAGAAATACTAGGAAATACTAGGAATACAAGAAATACTAAAAAATCCTCCAGTGCTGAAATACAGTGGTATTAACCAAATAAAAGGAGACATCCAGTCTGGCCTTGCTGCCAGGAGTTCTGAAATGAACTGCAAAATATACTCTCCTCCAGTGGCAAGTCATCAAATCTAGATTAGATGATGAATCTTCAGGTGAAGAATCCATTCCTTCTCCATTCATTATGGACACACCCAGACAGCTCCTACAAATTAAAGTTGAGAGAGATAAATCTACCTTTAGTGAAAAACAGTTTCTTCCTTTCTTCCCTAAATTATCATCAAAGACAATGGGGAGACATCCCTATCCAGACTCCAGAGCTCACAGAATGGGGATGTGATAGGACACTTCAGGTGGTATCTTCTGGGTCCAGAGGCTACCATCCAAGGCAGATGTTTTTACCTTCACATATAGTGCAGTCACTGGCAAAGCCCAGCCAAGCCCTGCTGTCAGATAATCCCCTTTTTACAAACAGAAGTCATCTCTCCTGTAGGATGAATATCTTCTTGAATTATGAAAACATTATGCCTATTGTTTTAACAAAAATCCTGACTCATCCTTAGTTGACCTAGTTGACATTTTTAATAGTTTCTCACATTTCTGCATTGCAGTACTGTTTATATATACTTGCAATAATGTTATAAAGATGAAGGGCTCAACTTGTTTCAAGAAGGATACCTTTAAATATTCCTTCAGGCTTTTATGGATAGTGATCCAAATTCTGCACTCACTTTTCTCTAGATAGGACGGAAAAATGTTAATTTAAATCCTGTTTGATAATTATTTTAACTTACATTTCTTCAACACTTATTTGTGGTCCAGAAGATAATGTGGTTTAGAATCTTATAAAATGTGTTAAGTTGGCTTAAGAAGAGCCACACAATGATCCCATCTAGCTAACATGTTAAATTGGAATAAAGCTGGATTAACTCACAAGAAGAAAACCCACAAAATACTCCAGATTCACCCCAGTGACCAGTGATTCACCCCAGGCTGAATTTCTGTTCAAGGAAGATTTTCAAAGTTACTGAAATTCTGGACATTGTGCAATTATTCATCTGCAGTTCTGAAGGACATTCTTCACATTCTCCACTTCTACTAAGAGCTAGTAAGTATAAAAAAATGAAAGAAACAAGCAAATGAAATATTTGAGCCTCTTACCAAAACACACTAACAGCTAATCATAATGCAGTCCAGGAAGGTGTGCTGCCATAATGTATTCAATAATGTGTTAAAGTTCCCATTGCAGTCAAACAAAATCTATTGTAAGAGATTTCTAGATAGACTCCAATTAATATCACTTACAGGAGGTCTTACTTGTCTCTGCGAGGCCAGACCAGCTGGGGCAGCCTGTTGACTGACTGCAGGGATTTTCATCCAGCTCACAGTCAGTGAGCAGCTGCTGCTTTTGGTTACTCTCTAAGGCTCACCTGTGAAATTTTCCTTGGATGGAGGCCTTGACCACCTGAAAGTGGCAGGCAGCTTCTTGGGCCTCTCTGCTGCTTCCTTGGCCAGGTCATTGGTCATTCTTGGCAGTTGGATTTAGAAGAATAGGTTAAATGGTTCAGACAACAGTGGGAACAGGGACGTGTTTTTTCACAGGGGAGTTGCAGAATAAAATGATGCCACTGCCATAAATTCTAACTCCAGTCTTTTCTAATTCAGATGGTCTTTAAGCATAGTTGAAATGCTCTGTAACATTCATACTATGAGCAACCCACATTTTAATGTTTTTTTCATAATGCAGTGTTCCCTCTTAGAAAGAGGAAGGAATCTCAGAGTTTAGGACTGGGATTGCCTCATGTGGGAACACACTGTGATTTAGTTTTCAGGTGGTAACATAGGAATAATAATTCCCTAGCCAAGGGGGGATCCTGTGAAGATGAACATGTTTTAGGCATTCAGTTAGCAGAGATACCATGACTGAATGCACAGCTATCAGAAATGGTGAGAGGATCTTGCGGTGTTGCATTGTCCATCCCCTTGTCCCAATATAGTGTCATGGTAGGTGACTTCTAACCCTCTCCTAGAATATATTTACACGTGCCATATTTACACATCCTCTTGTCATCTCTAGATTTAATGTTTGATACCCCTTCTCAGGATTCACCTGCACAAACAAATCTGTTTTCACACCTTCCCTGTAGTTCCTTGAGATTCTTAAAGAGCAGGTTCCCTTCCCTTTTATCATTACCCAGAAAACCTCAAACAATTTTCTCTCATTGATCTGTCAAGGCAAGCATACTCAGATGAGATACTTCAAACAGTATCTTCCTCCTTTTCCTCTTGCCTGTGCTCTCTGAGCAGTCTGTACACATAGACAAACTTTAACTAGCTGATGCCTTCAAAATGCATGTCCAAATCTCTGTTAAAATCTGTCCTGCTCTAAAGCTGAATGAGTTGCAGAGCCTCTGAAAGGATAAGGCCTTGACTGCTGGAGTTTTTGAAACTATGCATTCCTTTGATCCTTTTCCCACTATGCACAAAATACTAAAATTCTCTCCTGGATTTCATTACACATAAAAAGACATGAAAGCACAATTTGCTCCTTACTCATCAACAACTACCCATCAGCCTTAGCTCCAAGCTAGACCGTTCTGGCCACTTCAAGAAATGGTTTTGAAATTTCCATTTCCAGATTGCCCTGGCAGGTATAACTATGACTTTGCAAACAGCTACATCTGTGTGTGCTAATTGCTTTCCTCTAAATTATTTATGAGGCGTTTTTGACTGATGAGATTTCTCACAGCAGCATGTGCTAACCATTGGCAGTGGGCTCCCCAAGTAGTGGGAACTCCATCACCTGCCGGGGTGCAGAAAAGCCAGCTGTTAGCAGGCACTGCATCCCGGTTTGCACGGGGCTGGGAGGGCAAGCTCTACCTGCTTTCAGCTCCTTTTTCGATGACTGCTCAATAGAAATTTATGTGTAAGCATTATATCTGCACATAACACACACCCGCTGCTTTTGGGATTAGATCAGACAATACTGGAGACTGCCTAATTTAGATAAGGCAGAATATAGAGTGTCAATGACCTGTGGAAGACAATCCATTTCACTAAACAGGACTTTTCAAGCTCTGGTCCCAGAGGCAGTAGGGGTTCTGTAAAATGCAATTAGGACAGCTACAAATCAATAGGCTTAAATTCACCACATAGAAGGTCGCAGATTTACTGGAAAATTTTTACAAGATACATAAACTGAAAAAGAATGGAAAACACGACTACAGAGAGAACAAAATATTTATAATGACCCACCACTTTACCACTGCTTTTTCCTGGAGGGCTTATCTCTGTTATCCAGCTAAAAACTACTTTAAAAGCTTTGTCTGAAGGTAACCATAAGCCCTGACAGTTAAATAAAAAATCTTGTATTCCAGGGTCCAGCAATTTATGTCAGTATTTTTCCTCTCCCTTTCAGATATGAATAACTGATAGGGAGAAGCAGTTGGGAACTAGGTTGGGTAGAAGAAAAACTTCATGTCTGGAGTTGCAGGAGCTCAACAAGGAGTAGCCAGAGGAATAAAGCAGAGCAGCCTGTTAGAATTACTGCTCACTATTGGTTCTGTGATTGCCTTCCCAGGAGGCTCTCAAGGTTGTTGGGTGAGCTACTGATGTGACACCTTCATGAGTTTCACAGCTGCGTTTAAGAACTAAGTTTAAACAGGATTCTCAGCCAAACTCTAGATGAAATTGTGCACTGGGTATTTTCCTAAGCAGTAGTTTTATCCTGACCATTCCATAAGTTTTAAACAATTTGAGTTTACCTTGGTTTCATTTATTCTATATATGCCAGAAGATTCACTGTTTTCTGTACAAAAGTGTACTGACCCCAGATACAGGAGTTCAGACAAGAAAGAGACAGTAACAAAGGGGGCTCTGTTGTTTCTCAGAGGTGAGCAGGTATTTCAGAGCCAGGTCAGATATTCCTGAGCAACTCTGCTCAGTGCAGCAAAGGTATAAACTGAATTGTTGTAGAAGGTGTGCAGAGGACAGCAGACCATAATCCAGCTGTGCATAAGGTCAGGAGGAGGAAGGCAGGGCAGAATGTGCCATTGCTCTAAGAGCTCCCAGAAGTTTAATTTCCTGGCTCCTTTCTCCCATGCAGTGGATTTGGCTCTCTGGCTGTGTCCTGTTCAGTAGGTGGAACTTGGCAGTTGAAACAAATGTCCCAGCTCCAGGCCTGCTCCCTCAGAGAGGTGAGACACATGGACTCCTTGTACTTCTGTGAAACACCAGCGTGGGGATAAGGAGTTGGATTCCCTACAGAAGAAGAGGAGGAAGCAGGGAAGGGGGAAAAACTGATGCTCCCAGCCGCCCATCACAGATGCAGAAGGAGACAGGACAGAAGGTATCTGTCTGGATCTGACACAGACTAACAGCATGGCACAGGTAAGGCTAGGAAGTCATTCATGCCTCATTTCTCCCACCTGTAAATTATTCCTCCCCCTTCATCCCCATTGGCACATCATTATGACTGCTCAATTAATTAACAATTTAAAAGAGCTTTGAGACATTCAGATGAAGGAAAAGGATTTTTTTTGTATTTCTGCTTCTCCAAAGTTGCGTGTATAAACACTGAACTTTTTAAGTCTTTCACCGATGATGATTTACTTCCTATTTATGGATGGGAAAGTTAAATCATAGAAATGTTAAAGCACACGTTTTGAGAAACAGCCTCAAGTTCCAAGATCCTACTTTCTGCATGTTCAGCTACATACAAACACAGCTTGCCTTTCACTGCCAATCCTACCTGTGAGCAGCCACAAGTGAAGACATTCACCCACTGGAGATCTTGTGTTCAGGATCCCAAATTAAATATCACAAAACTCAACCCTCTCTAGGAAACCTAAAAGAAAACCCAAGAAAAGCTGTCTGGAGGCAGCACACTCCAGTGTTCTGCTGCTCTGCTCCACCACATCACACAACACATCCTGTGTTCGGCCAGGGCTTTGGAACAGTTTCGTTGTCACTGGGGGGTCAGAACCTGGGATGAGACTTTGGGAAGTGTCTGTAACATGGCTCTCCAGCACAGTGAGTGTAAGTCAATGTGTTACAGGAGTGAGAGCTTCCCTGACCAAAACAATTAAAACTCTCACATAAAAATAGAATGCTGGAAGGAAAATCTGTCCATTCTGCACTATTATTGTGTTTAACAGAAAACCCAAGTTCCTTTCAAAAACAAGAGAATAGAAAATCTCCAGCCAGCTTTAATAGCAAGATCTTTTGAAATACTCTGCCATCTGTCACAGCAGGAGTGCTTGTTGTTCAGCCATTCTGAAAAATTTGGCCTTTCTTTGAGAACATTATGCTTTTGAATCTCGGCTCTCAGGCCCCTCCTAGGAATCATTTCTTCCATGGAAGGTCCTGCTCTTTTTCTGTCTACCACACAGAGCTAGACAGAGCTGTCCTCAGTGCACTGCAACCTGCCAGTAAATCAGGTAGAGCTGGGCTTGAAGTGCAAAACTGGAAGATTGCCCTGAGTTAGCCCAAATCCAATGAAAAATGGGTAGGTTAAGTCCTGGACTAACTATACTTTCATTTAATGTTTTTTATAATAAACATTACGAAGATATTTTAGCAAATTTCCAAACGTGTGTATCTCATGCGAAGTGTTCACAGAGTTCTCCTTTTCCCCCTCTTCTGATTCTTCCAGTCCTTTCTCTTCCTCATCTTGCTATTGTTGACACTTTGTCCCGTGTGAAGAAGAGGTAACAAAGGACTCAGCAATGGAATTAACTGCTCCATGCTCATAAAAGGTTGTTAACAGTAAGACCTCAGTTTGGGGTGGAAAAACAGCTTCCAGGTAGAGCTTTCTGGGGTTTAATAAAATCTGCTATACAGAAGGGAAAATCTGGGAGCAGGTGAATCATCTCATGCACTGGGAGCAGGAAACAGAGACAGAATCATGCACAGCACTGTGCTGAAACTGAATGCCCCTGTAAACACCTGCATCTGGAACCTGCGGTGATTCTCCTCCACAGAACAAACATTTCAAGTAGTGAGGTGAAAACAGCCCAGCAAAGCAGAGCAGTAACCTGGACATTTGCCCTTTCCTCTGCTACTGTTGTATAAGAACATGTTGCTGGTCTCCATTTTAACAAACATAGATTGAGTTCCTTGTGATTCTCTGGGACAGAGACAAAAATCATGTTACCTTCAATGAAGCAATACATCCAACAAGTTGGAGGGATATATAAGAATATTTTTTATTTCTGAAGTGGGCCAAGAAGCTTTGAAGTTACATTAGTACCTCCAGATAGAGAGTCACACAATCCCTCCTGCTGCAAAGAAAACCTCAGTAAAATGGCTACATGAAAGTCAACAGCAAAATTCCCACCAGTTCCACTGTGAACAAGACTTCAGGCCATAAATCTGTTCTGTAGAGGATTTCCTACCAAATGTTTGAAAATTATTTTTTCAAAGGAAAAAAAAGTTAATTGTTTCAGTGTATTTTCTATAAAAAGCCATAACCAAGCATTTCATTTTAGATTGGGGTCAATCCCAATTAAAAAATTTCCAGTTCCCACACACATTTTCACGAAGCAGTGGAACTCTGTTGGCTGACATGTTCTGTTGCTAAACTGAACTGACACACAAAAGCTTGATAATTCCAGGCAAAATGTTCTGAAATTTCCAGCCCCACAGAAGAAAAAAAACCAGCACATCAAGGTTCTTCTCCAAACCTCCCTCCCACGTTTGCACAGTACAAATACATATGGTAATACTGCAATTTTTGAAAGATATGTTAAAACTACAAATCACATCACAAATGGCTACCACCTGGCACAACCATACCAAAGCTTTCCAGAGAAGTTACTCTGGAAAACAGAGCATAATTTGGAACAGAATTCAGCCTGAAGAGCTGTGTGTCCCAAAGAGCCCAACAAAGCTTTCCCCTTGGCACTGCTCGTTCCTTTTCAGGAGGAGCCCAGCGGAAGGGAGGCAGTCAGTGTGACTGCCAGTTTTGCAGAGTCCGTGAAACTCTTCAGAGACATGACCCCTGTTCTGCCTCTTGGATTTCCAACAGAGGACTCTATTAAAAATTATCCTCTCCAGGGCCCCAGCATCTTCACCCTTAACCTTTCTGAGTCGTTAAAGAGTATTCAACCCATAATACAACAAATACAAACTTCCATTTGCTACATACAAAGCTAACTTCTATTTGCTACAGCACAGCAACCTCAGAAGCTACTGAAACATGAAGTAATGGCCCAGACTTTGTTCTGCAAGGCTGAAGCCCCAGGAACTGAAAAGAACTTCAGCCCTTGCTTGAGTTTAAGCACCGACTGAAATGCATGGCTGAATAGGAATGGCCTGAGGAATTATGCAAATGCTTAGCTGAATCCGGGTCCAAATATGAATTACTTTAAAAGATAGAGAAGCAAGCAGTGCAATTTAATCATTTTTATCTCCTAACCAAGAATGCACAAGTTCTTACAGCTAATATTACAGCATCTTCTGCTGCTGCCAGAAGCCAAATGACCTATTCTTTAACAGTCAAGCTCTCCTCATTTTCAAACTGAAGATTAGTCCATTTATGCTGAACAGTGGCACAGAATGACAATTTCATAATACACAGATTGAGAGCTATTCCACTCACATGTTACATTACCTTGCCCTTTATCCACTGCACTACCACTTCCAATTGACGGTCATGATAATAAGGTGGAGCTGCTTCTAATCTCCAATTTTGTATGTTCTGGGTTGCTGGTAATTCATTATACACTGCCAGAGTGACCAACTGGATCTGACCTTGAATCTGAACACAGAATATGAACTCCAGAAAAAGTGGAAACATAATTTATTCATATGAACAGACTGCAGTAAAGTTACAGTGTGAGCTAGGCACTTCCTTAAAATGCTGAATAAAATGAACCTTCAGCAATGGCACTGCCAAGGGCAGCCAGCACTTCCTGGCAGACTCTCAGCACTGTCCACTAGTGATCCATCCCATAAACATGAAAGCTGATTGTGAAAATTTTTCTACACATGACTAGTCCTTACTTCTGCAAATATTCTCCCAGACATGAGCATTTTCAGGGTCAGATCTCACAGTTGTACTGCTAACAGGCAGTGCAGTAAGTGTCCAACACAGTTTCCAGTATGCTCTCTTTGTAGGAATATCAGTGAATCCATAATATAATCTCTGATTATGTCACCACAGAAAACTAATATGTTACAGTATGATATCATAACCCTTCCGCACACTAAAGAAAGTCTTTTTTTCACTGTGATCTGAGCAGAAATGCACTGGAGAAAGTGAAAAGCAATTAATAAATTCTGCTATCAGGAAGAGGATTGTGGTAATTACAGCACAATTGCCACAGAAGGTATACAAGACAGCTCACTGAGAAAACATCCCAATTTAGACTGCACAACTCCAGGGACTGCTTGCTAACAAAATGCAGAGTATTTTACTTCTAGGTCACTGATTTCAATCTGGCCTCAAAGGAAAAAATGACTGGAAGTTAATGCCAGCTGACAGTGGTGTGAAAGCTGCAGGGTGGATCTCAGCCCACTTCCTAGCATATTGGAGGACACAACACAAGTATTTGTGGTTTGTGTAAGTAATACGGCTAAAAATTCAGGCTGTGATTCAATGATACTGCAAATCCAGCTGTAGGACTCTTAGGACAAGGAGCCGATATGACACACACAATTCTGCTGATTCCAGCTTGTCTGAAACCTTTTGACAAGTTAACATTGCCCAAACAGGTGCTGGGGCAGATCAGATATCATTATGCTTTTTACAGCTGTAAGAAAAATCCAGATTGTGTGTGCCAACCAGTCCAGCAGGAATGTAGGTAAGTGCCCACAACTCAGTGAGATCCAGACTGCCTGGTATCCAGGGTCACCAATCCGTGGCCTCCAAGCTTCATCCTGCAGTGGCAGCAGGTGCAGGCTGTGTGGGAGCAGGCACATCAGAACTGTACTGTTTTACTGCTGCTGGTCACTGTGAACCAGAGACAAGTGAAGGTGCTGTCTACACCTCCGTCTGTCCTGTGAAAGGGTGGAGGGTGCCAGATGGTTTGCAAGTCACCCAGGGCACATAAAGCCACACAGGCATTAAATAGCATAAATAGCGAGGCATTAAATGACACCATCCCTGCTGGCACCACAGCCCTGCTCATCAGTGCTCCATTCATTTAAACACTTTAAAGAGAGCAGGGAAATAGGAGATTAGAGAGATGTGCTGCTGCCTTTGATAAGCCTGAAAATAGAAGCAATGTTTGTGTTAATCCTGTAGCAGTAATATAGAAAAGGCACGATTAACTGCAGTTGCAGGAACAGTCTAGTGCAATCTATTTTCCCAGTGAATTTCTCCACGGAAAGAGAGGTCACAGGGCACACCTACAAAATGCATCCAGGTGTTTGTATGTGCATTGTGTCCATGGCCTCTGTTCCAACAGATGGTTGGCCAAAGGATTTCTTCTCCTTTTATTTTATTTTGGGTTTTTTTTCTGCACACACAGGAGCAGAGCAAGCCCTTCTGCCAACAGTGCAGTGAATGCAGAGCATGCAGCAATGAAAGGGTGACCTTGATTAGTGTCTAATGTGTAAAAACCAGTTACTTTTCAGCACATAATAAAGCAGAAGGGTTCTGCTATGATCTGCCAGAGTTCTTCCGGCTTCTCTAAGGAATACTGTTAGAGATTCTGTCTATACAATCTCTGCTTCAGGCACCAGCTAATCCTTGGTTCCTCCACCCAGGTGGTTTCTCCTGCTTCACTGCAAGATTGCTCCTAGAGAAGAGTATGTACTGCTTATTACATAACACACTATTCCTTAATCAGCAGCACAAATATTAGGGCAGTTCTACCTGACTTGTACCTACAGATAGAAAATGCAGATGCTATTTCTGTGTTATTTTCCATAAGCCTTTACATTCCTTATTTTCTGTCTTAATTCCTTTTAAAATGATTATATTCTGTAAGCAGTATCTATCCCTCATTGCTGCTAGTAATGGAGAGGAGTGAGCAGTGCTGTAGGTAAGAAAAGAAGAAATCCTGGATCCAGTGATACTGAGTGAAAATATCCTTGCTGAGTGTTCCCCTTAGAACTCTACACCTTTGGGAAAGAAGCCAGAGGAGGTTGGATTAGCTGGTGTGAAGGCTTGCAAGATCAACTGTAGCTTGGAAAGGCAATACCATCATAAAGGTGCTACTGAGAATAGAGAGGGATTAACACGGTGTTTGAATGGATCCACCAAGTCTTGGGATGAGGGAACATGAACAGTGTTGCCATTATGTGATTGTAATAAAATCAGGCTGATGATGGAGAGGGGGAAAAAGTGATACCCCTTCTCTACTAAATAACAAGAAAAGAATGCTGGCTAGAAGGCTGCAGTCCCTGTGCACACAGCCACATTTCATTGGAACTGCAGAGAAAACCCCTATTCGGGACAGACTGCGTTAGCAGAGGCCACAGAGGAGCAGGAATCAGGAATTGGAGGTAGCGGTACAGAAATAGAATAAACCATGGATTTTCCACATTCTTTAAAAACCTGGGGCATTCACAGGACAAAAGCTTCCCTGGGGGCACAGAAGGGGGGTAAAATCTGTGCTTTGAAAGGAAAAAAATTCACAGCTTATAAAAAGGAGGGTGGGAATCAGATCTGGAAACCAAATGCATACAGGGGCTGCACTCTGCATGCAGGGGGAGGGGTGTTCCAAATGGGAGGAAATATTTTTGTGCTTTTCAGAGATTTCTAAACCCATAAACCTACAGCCTTCACTTCCATAAGGTATTCCACACTCTCTCTTCAATTTCAGAGCTTATCTGGAGAGGAAAATGTTAAGCTATTAGTATTAAAAAAGAAGGAAAAAAAGTTAAGGTGTTTTTAATTTTAAAAGAAGAAACTTCTTTGTAGCTGCATAATCAGTTAAAAGTTGCCTGTGGTGTTATGTGCATGTGCTAAGTTTCCTTAGGGATCCACTTACATCTGCATAATCATCTATTTTAATTATATGATGCCAGAGGGTATATGATACTGTATGGACAAGTAAAGAGACAAGGAGATGACAGTGGGACAGAAAATACAGTGACCACATTTCCATCAGCAAAAATGACTGTTGCATGCAGTCATGAGCATGGGGTAGAGGAGGAAAAGTCATGTGAAATGAGTTACTCCAATCCTTCAAGTCCCTAAAATAAATTCCTTCAACCCCTTGTGAGGCAGATTTTCTCTCTCTTGTGTTCCACATCTCAAACCCAGTATGATTTCCTGCTCCAGACTCTGTCAATACACTTCAAGCCAAGGCATCCATCTTCTCCAGATTATGATCCCAAGTCTCTGCCATTTCAGAAGTCCCCACCTCACAGCAACCCCCCTCCCCAATCCTAACCCAAAATCCCACCATTTCTCCAACATCTCTGTTATCATTTATACATATATAAACATTGACATTATCTATACAAAAAAGATCGGGAACTTCTGGTATCTGAAGAATCCCAGATCACTCCTTGCAAACCTGAAGTGTTCCTATTTCCTAACCTCATTTGCAATGGAGGTGATACAAAGAATGAGACTTGTTCACATCAAGCACAGCAGAAGGATCTCCAAGTTGGAGAGAGATCAGGGGAATATGGCCTGTGCACAGCCAGATCTCTGAACAGCACATGCTGTTTATCACTCCAAGCCAGAGTCATGACTGCATCTCTTCCTGGCAGATGAATCCTTTCTCTTCTCTTGTTTTTCTCCACCAGTGGCTGTTGTGCTCTCCCAGCACCTCTCCAGAGACCAGCAAAGGCAGTGGTAGGTACAGTGGCAGCACATATGCATTAGTCATTTCCCAGTGATCTTTATTAGCTGCTCTGGCCCCCATAAGCTTATGCAGATTTTGTATTAGATGTCTTTTTGGAGCTGAATCCCAGCAAATTACAGCACTGATGAAGGCACCAGGACCAGTGATGAAGCTGTCTCCCCTGAGATCCTTAGGGACACCAGGAGGTGAAGGGTCTACCTGAAAAACAGAGCAAGGCACAGGGAGGAGTTTTCAAAAATTACAATATTTCTAGCAGAAAGACAGATGGTGTCATGAGCAGGCTAAAACAGCTGCCAGAGCTTGTCTTTCACATGTTTGCTTCTAACTATCAGCACAGCACATCCTACCACTGAAAGTCAATTCAACAATCAAGTCAATTCTGGATTAGTAACTTTAGATGTTCTGTTACAGATTGAGAGAGACCTGGGTGGAAAAGAGTTTCTAAACCTGGAACTGCAAGGGCTCAAACTTAGTTACAGATTGAGCTTTCACTCCTGAGTGCACTTGAACTTTGTTCTAACTATAAGACAAAAGATGCACAGGACAGAATTAAGCAGCTTAATAAAATGCTGTTGACATTCACAATTTCATAAAGAATGGTTTCACCTACCAAAATGAAAAGATGATCATGCAAGTGGGTAAAATATATTAAACCAGGAAAACAGTGCTAGCTTTCCCCATAAAGAAAATACTCCTCAATTACCAAGAGACAGGATATGGATAAGCAGTTTTCAAGAGGAAAGCCCCTCTATCTCATTAAACAGCTGCTTCACTCCTGCATTTTTTCCCTGTTCAACTCTTCACCTTTAATCTGCAATCCTCAGCTATGCTGCACACACCAAGAATGCAAAGCTGACAAGCACAGGAGGGCCTCCCTTATCAGCTTAGGATAAAAGCAAGAGATTGAAAGGATGGATTGTCTGTGATTTTTCATTGCAGACTGGTAGATATTTTATGCTGGTTTCAGACAGGCTAAAGATTTGGAGATCTGAAGATTCATTTATCCTGAAAGATTTGGAAGAATATTGGTTAAAAATAACAGGTGAACTTCCACAGAGGAAAGAAAGAAGTGCCATGCTGTGCTCACCAGCAAGCAGTGTGACCGTGCAGGGCTGTATGCCAGGGGCTGGGGGCAGCAGGGCACTGCCCTTCCTCCTCCTCACAGGGGACTGAGCACTCCAGTGCCAGCCAATGGCAAGAGGAAGATGCAAATAATATCAGTCCTCTCTCCTCACAGGGATGCAAAAAAGGGTACGTATAAAGTCTGCAGTAATATGCCAGCAAAGGAAGTTTCTTCCTAATCCCAGTGACTGCCTTATGGCCTGTAGGAGGAGGATTTCGATTTCTCCTGAGGACAGCAGGTAAACCCAGAACACTGCTGAGCCACTGCAGCAGGCAAGAGGAGCACAGAGGCTCCCAGACACTCTTCCTTGCTGTCTGAATAAAGCTCCTGAGTACAGAATAGACAGCTTGGTCAGGGCCTTCCTTATCTTCCCCTCCCTGCCGTGATCACAGGGAGCTCCCACTCCAGGCCTCTGATGTGTTGGCAGCCTCTATAATTTAGAGTAGCTGTGATTTATGGCTTGGACAGAGCCTGTACTTAGGGAGTACAAAGGTAGGGCTGGCCTGACCAGTATAACTGTGTCCTTGCCGGCCCTTTGTATTGATCCAATGAGTGATGGAAGTGAAGAATTCAATGGTGTTAGCTGTCTGTAAGGAACAGCGAAGGGAGGGGAGATGGGGTGGAGGCAGGGATTTAATTACCCCTCACACTCAGCCCCAGCAGCCCAAAGTGTGATGGTGACACTCTGTATTGATGGGGGGAATCACTCTCCACGACCTCCCCCTGCACCTCCGCTCAGCGAGGAAGGAAACAGGAATGAGAAAATTTTTTGAATACTTCATCCTGCATTAATCACGTACCATATCCTTCTCCTCATCTAGTCTCAGGGGAAATGTCACAGGCACTGGAACAAGAGAAATGAGAGGAAGTTTACAGTTGCCTAAATCTAAGAGAGAGAAGTGTTTGTGGCACACAGCATGTCGTAGCTCCCTCTATAAATTCATGGGCAGATTTCCAACAAGTAATAGGGAGCCAAATCCAAACTATTCAGTGAAAGGCTTGAGCAACCTTTAATCAGACTCCTAATTGGTCTTTTCCTCTGTTTCAACATTTGTTGTTTGAGGAAACCAACAAAAGTTCCCAAATGAGCTTTTTAAAGTGCCATTCAGGATATAATCAGGTCTCTTTGAAAAGGGACAGCTCTAAATTCAGTCATAAATATTTAATACTGTTGTCTGCCAAATTTAGCAAATGGTTTTAGTGGGGACCGGTATTTATCAAATTACCACCTTCAAGACAAATGCTTACGAGGAATGCTCAGTCTTCCTAGACCTTATTCTGCTAATGAGGGCATGCCCCATCTTTTCCAAAACACCACTTCCAAGACAATGGTCCAATTTTTACATTACAGCCATGTCTGCCTTGTACTGGCTGAGTAGCTGTCATTTGGATTCCTTCTATCAGCTTTGAATTCCCTTTCATCTGGGGTCTGTGTTATGTGATGGCAGCCCAGAGCAGTGACCTATGACTATGCTTGACTTCTTATCTCATGACATGTGGACTAACTTACAAACGCAGGTAATTAGTTAAAGACGTTTCATGACAAATTAGACTAATGGAATTGTAATGGTTAAATTAAATCTTGGGGTCAGTTTTAAGGTCCCTTGTTAGGGGTGATAGTTAAAATGCAAGCTGTCAGACTCTGGGAAGTGTCTTGTTCCTTTTAATAAAATGCTTCTTTTGCAATGTGAAAAGCCAAGGACATAACTGTTTCGATAGGGTCTGATCCAAGGGAAGCAATCTGGTTGGCAGTTTTTGGTAAGTCCCCAGTCCTGCCCCCAAACTGTGTCCTATAGGCAAGACACATGGTGGAGAAGAGCAGTAAGTGTGCAGAAGGATCAAAGCACACAACTTTGCACTGCTCTGAACACTAATCTCACTCTCCCCTTGCACCTTTCAACTGAAAATTTCATCTGACATCTTTCTTCAGGGAGGAAGTTAATTTTGCAAAATCAAACAGTCCAACATAAATTAAACAGATAAATCATGTCCTGTTATCCACATCCTTCCTCCAGAAGGAGTCTGTGAGGCTCTCCCTGTAGGCCCTTCTAACAACACAGCGACTTGATAACTCACACACTGCTAAGGACAAATGGGAAAGGAAGAGGCAACAAAATGGAAAACATTATTCTGCAATTTTGTCATTCCCTGGTGTGCTCATGTCTTGAGCATTGCCTGCAATTCTGTTTGTGCAATCTCAGAAAGGTACATTAGAGTGAAGAGAAGCAACAAGTACATCAGAGGTACATAGACTTCATACACAAGGACTCATTTGCTCGACAAACAATAGCTGAACTTGGATGTGATTGAGGTATTTAGCACGGAATGGGATGGAGAAAGCAAATGGAGTAATTGCTCTTCTCATAATAAAAAGGAAACATTTTTTACACAGTTGGTAGTTGAATGTGGGTGTTCACTGATGTAGAGTCCAAAGGAATACGTGCATTCTAGATAAATTCATGGCAATCTAACAGCCACTACATACTGCAGTTTAGATACAGCCAGGAGCTCAGGAAATGCCTCCACATTGAGCACCAGAAGCTGGAAAGACATCAGAAAAAGGAGTCCTCTCCAGCACCATTTTATGCTCTTTTCTGACATTTCCAGCACTGTGGTCTGAGACAGGATGCCAGGCTGGGCAGGGCCTTGCTCTGACTCCACAGGGCCACTATCGTCGCCTGGCCTCGCTGGTCTCTCCTCGCTGCAGACAACATAGTAGTCACAGATAAGGCTAAGCCACTTCCCTTCAAAGGCAGCCCTGACCTCTGATGGCCATGGCAAGGAACAGCTCGACTCAGAGCTGTGTCCTGCCCCGGGATGCTTGGTGGTGTGGCAGGAGTATCTCAGGTGTGTGAGTTCACACACATGCACGTGTGGGTCACAACAAGAGGAGGTCCCTAATCACAAAGCCTCCATTTTTAACTCCAAGCACATGCTTTGATCCTTCCTTTTCCAACATAAACACAGAGCAGAGTACAGAATTAGTCAGATATGCCTGCTGAAACACTGCACTGCTCCCTGCCCAGTCAGGGAACGAGACAGCGAGGGACACAAGGCAGCTGTTTGCCACACCCCTGCATCCGCGCTGTTTGGATAGAATGGCAAAAGGCACAGTGCAGGGACCCCTAAGGAAGAGAGAGGGTAACACAGGTATCTGTGTTCAAATGTCATTCCAGAGCCAGTCCAGGCAGCTCTGGCAGGCACAGTACCCTTCACTGCTGTTTACCTCTTGAAACTAGGATCAGTCTATTGAATTCACCTTAAAAAAAAAATAAAAATGTAGATAAACAGAGCCCACTCTGATTTGGTACTTCTGCTTGGTCTTCTGCCATTTAGGCAAACAGCGTCCTCCCCAGTCCCCAGTGGGACTGTAGGAGATGGAGACCCCACAGTCCAGTCACAGTGTGCTCTCTTCCTGACTTGCCCCTGCCCCTGGCTGCACCTCAGAGGAGTTCTGTAGCAAACCTTCCTCATGGGTGAGTCTCCCTCCTAGGGAATCCATGTCCTCAGAACAACACTTCCCTTCAGATGTTCTGCAGGACAGCAGAGTGTGCACCTTTCCTGTGTTCCATGTGTTCTGCTCCTGGAGTGGTGAGCTCCCAAGGGACCCCCTTACCAGCCCAAAGTATGGATGAAATGGAGCAACCCCAGTTCACCTTGGAACCTCGAGGCTGCAGCTCCTGCCGGGCAGCTTGCACAGCTCATCTCTGGAGCTCCCTAAGTCCAACCAAAATAGTGCTGTCATTGCTTCTCTTCCTACCCTTTTTTGCCAGCATACACACACGCAGAATAACAAGCCAGACCTTTGTGCTTAAAAGGAACACTTAAATTATTAATGCACATTGGAGGAAAATAATTATTTTTTAGTACTTGCTACACTTTTTCTCAGGACAAAACCAGTAGGGATGGAGAATTTAGGTATTCAATATGCACGTAAGATACCAGTAAGATGACAGGAGGAAATCAAGGTCAATATCCACTCAGTGCCTCGACTTTCTGTGTCTTTCTTTTCCCTAATTCCTGGCACATGTCATTCATACTTTTTTCATATATGCATAAGGACCAAATGACACTCAAATACAACAATTCTCCTCACCAAAAAAACAGGATTCAAAAGCCCATTAATAGAACGATGCAGAATTCATTGCATTGGGCATCCTTGTAAATATGCATGCATTCATTTTATATCAGTTCATGTACGTGAAATAGTAATAAGTAGTAAACACAAAAATATAAAATGCAAACCTCACGTTGTTACTACACTACAGTTCCTCTTTATGTGAGAGCTTTTAGCATTAATAGCTATAAGAGAGTACACACAAGTCACTCTGAGTTTTGAGAGAACTCATTAAGTTCTACTGGTTTCTATTACAGAGATGGGACTATTTGGACCTCGAGCATAAGACAGAAAGATGTGAATAATGATTTATTTGGAATATAAGAGAGAGAAAATACTTCCCATTAGTGAAATAGCAGCAGCTGTTAACTCTGTAGAGCATATATGTATTAGTTTAAAAAGTCTGTAGGTAGGGAAGATATTTCAGCCTCAAGTATCCTCATAAGACACTGACATACTTAAGCTGTAGTTTGCAATATGTTTGTAGAGTTAATGCTTGACAATTCTTTGGTTTAGTATTATTATACAGAAGTGATTTCAGGATGGAGTTGTCAAATAAATTATTATGTAAGATGCATAACCAATGGATATAACAGAAAAATTAATTTTAAAAATGGATAATCTATCTAATCTAATCTAATCTAACCTAATATCTGTCTTTAGTTTTGCTTTGAGAGAGCCAGAAAGCAGGGCTATTGAAGAATTTGTCTTTGGTAGAATACTCACTCAATCCTAATAATAAAGGATAATAAACACTTATCTTCTTTGCTTCCACTGCACAAAGATACAGATATTTCCTAAAATAACTTTGATATTTCCATGTAGGACGAAGCTAATTAGATTCACAGAGTCACAGAAATGCTGGTTGGAGGAGACCTCTAGAGGTTTGCAGTCCAGCCTCCCACTTAAAGCGGGAGTGCTGCCAACACCAGATCAGGTCAACCACGGCTTGGCCCCACAGCCTCGTAAAAATATATAAAGATGGAAATTTCACAACCACTTTTGGTGATCTCTTCCAGGGCTACACCACCCTCTAGATGAAGAAATCTAGCATGAGAAAGTCTGCTGAGAATTGTAGAATCTTGTAAAAGACTAATGAAGGTCAACTAAATTTTGTTTTTAAGAAAGAGACTGTCCCTAAAAGACTTGTCTCACTGTTAATTCTCACAGAAGGAGTAAAACCCAGTTAAAGAATAGTATTTACTGGCCTGTGTCTATTTTAATCTCTCACCAGTGAATATATCCTCAAAATCACCTTCTGATAGTATGGAAATGTTCTCAGTTTTATCTGATGGAAGGAGAACTGAGGTGGACAGACACTGTGTATTCAATTACACAGCACATCCAAAACAAAGCTGGGAGCTGAATCCAGATTTCCTATGCACTGCATAACTGAGTTAACCACAAAATCACTTTAGTGTTACTTAGCTTTCTTTTCCTACCAGCTACTGCAAAGGTAAGTTGCAAAAAGTAAGTGTCTAACGGCAGCAGGAATGATGACATCATTTGTCATGACCTGAAATTTAGAATTGCTCTGTTTTACTATGTAAGAAAAAGTCATTCTTCTTTATCCATTTACGTATGGAGCTCACTTGCATCTCAGCCTGCCATTCTTTCACTTCATCTTCACTGAGATGAATCCTGCAGTTCCTCCTAGAGAATGTAAATCGAAGTCATTGACTGGCTCACACATTGACTTTAGATTTTTATCAGATTTCAAAGATGCCACTGGAACCTTTGAGGAGGGTTCGTTCAGTCTTTAAACAAACACTTAAAAATGACAAGTGGTGATTGGAATGCAGCAGTAAGGGTGGCAAAAGCAGGGTTCACTGTGTGTATCTGCACTCCTAAAATGGATCAGTTGGAATGTCATTGAGCATCTTCCCTGAAGAGCAAAAGAACAGCCAGGTCTCTGTGCTCACTTCCTATCATTTTATTCCCCATTATTGCTGTACCACAGAGTCAGCTTATCTAACAGCATGAACTGACTTCGTGGAATGAGGATTACTCCTGAGAATGGGACCACTCCAGCCCCCGCAGAGGTGCTATTTTGTACCTGCAAACCTTCTCTGCACTCATCTCGTGATAGCAGGGAGGTGCAGGCTCCCATTACTATCTCTAAACACACAGTCTCCTGTTAGCTGAGATCATGCAGTGCCCCTTTTACTGCAGCAATGTAAACATTTACCAAGAGAAGACAAGGAAATATGATCTGACACCAGAAGATTAAGCTGTATGGGTTTTTTACAGGAAGCCAAGTCCTTTAGCTGTCAGGTAGAAGCCACAGAGTGATGCCTATTGTTTCTTAAAGAGTAATTACTTCTGATTGCTTCCGAGTACACTAATTTGTCTTGATACAGAATGACAGCATAACCCAGAGCAGTGGATAACTGCATTACTTTACCTGTGTACAGGTTTTCTGGGGCTGGCAAGTACACCCCTGCTGTTTGAGCAGCACTAGAGCATTGCACTCACATTTTGCAGGACTGTACCCAGGCAGTAGCAAAACCTGCTGCCTCTCCCCGTGAAGGGCAGTACCCTTGCTTGGTGCTGAGATGGGATCTCAGAAAATCCTGGCAGGTCAGGGATGAGGCTGGCTCAACACAGCATTATGGAAAGGCAAGGCAGAGGGGACTGGGAACAACTGGTTTCTAGAAAGGAACAACTAAACTGACTGCAATTGCTAATTTTCTGATCTGCTCTTATTCTCTCATATTCTCATATACGTTATACATGCTACACATGCTGCTACCTGAGCCCATTCATGCACCTATGAAAAGCCTTTTGCTAATTTCATCCAAATAAATTGTTTTCACTAGTATTCCTTTCAAAAAGGCAGGAATAGAAAGAATAGAGGGAAAATCACAAAATTTTTGGAAATGTCAGAATACACTGTGGGTACCACCAAAAGTCCTATTGCTCAGGGATGACCTTGCCATGTCACAATTTTATGTGGTTGTTGCAGGGCAGGAGGAACTTCTGCACCAGTCAAATAATCCTGGTTTGTCAATGCTTTGCTCCTGTGGTGCAGTCAAATCAGGAAAATCTAGAAATTTTGCAAAGTGAAAGATGAACAAAATGTTCAGGTTAGGTCACTCAGAGTGTTTAGTTGTAATTTTTAAACATTTTGCTTCTATTTTAATTTTTTTTTTCATTTAAATCTTCTAATCTCAATTACCATAAAACTTCAAAGTAGAAAGTAACTTCAACTGAAATAAAAATATTAAGGTTTCAGGTAAAAAATGTCAAAAAATACTGTCATACTCATTCTGAAAAAGCAGTTCCATGCTTTGGCTGAGTTAGAGAAGATCCTGGTTCATGAATCATTTCAATTTTGAAAAATCGGGATTTCTGGGAGGGGAGAAATAATGAAAGGAAAAACAAAAACCATAAAAGGATCTCTGACTGGTCGTTAACAAAAGTTCACCAATATCCAGTGATACTGTCTATTTGCAGAAAAGAACAGTTTTATCATTACTGACTGTAGTTTATCATAACTGACTCGAGTCAATCAGAAGCTGCCCAGGACCTGAAAGTCAAACCCACACAGCAGCAGTGAGGGGTCACAAAACTGATCATCGTGCTCCCAAAATTCAGCTGTCATCCAGAAAGTCAACAACCAGAGAAGATTGCTGTTTTTTCCACCCTTCTGGCGTCCCTCAGATTCTCCTTATGCCACTTTACAAGCCATAGCAGCTCCCTGCTGCTCTTCACGTTTTCTGACACTTCTAATAATTCTGGTCTTAAAATTTCTTCTTTGCAGAGAGAGCAGTGAAGGCATTTCAACACTTATTGCAACCTGGAAAAAAGACAATGCTCACCTCACATTACCTCTGTGGTGGTAAAATTATTATTTTTAAGATCTGAGAGGACTGGCTAAGAAGTTTATCCTAACTAGAAGAATGCTCCCTTTGGCTTAATAGCCTGTGATTGTTCCCAGCTCCCCACTTGTGAGGCAAGGTAATACTGAGTGTGCCACTCTATGGGCCATCTCTCCATAAGGTCTCATTATCTACTTTGATTCATTCTTAGAATTGTGGCACTTAAGAAGCTTTTTAAGGAGTTGCTCCCTTCCAGAGTTGGCTCCCTGCCTTTGCCTAAATTATTTTTTTCTTCACCTGTTTTGTTTTCTTCTGAGCCAGTATATAGGCTGGATCTCTGCAACTACTTGGAGGAAGGGGGAGAAGAGGGTTAAATGCTGTCCAAGTGTTCTCTCACTGGTCATAGTTAAAAAGGCTTCTGTCTGACCTATTCCAAATTGTACTTGGGTCATGATGCTCTTGGAGTCCCCAGTGTCTCCAAACTCTGTCATGGGGGCACATCCCACTGTGCCACAGACACTGCAAAGAGAGACAGGAGCTCACTGGAAATGCCAGGCCCCAGCAGCACATCAATCTCTGGGGTCATCGAGGCAGACACCAGAGCCCCCGAGGGGCTGGGGCCAGTGCGTGGTGCAGGCAGAACAAGCCCTGCCACTGCTGGTGAGTTCAGGCTGGTAAATAATGAGGGCTCAAATAACCAGAGCTGCACAGGGTTTACAGGGCCCATGGACAAAATGAGGGGCCAGAGACCAAGCAAGGATCACAGCCACTTTCTGGGGCTCAGAGCTGCCTGCAGCAGCCAGGAGCCCACCCTCTGCAGCCAGAGCTGGCCTGGGCACCAGCTGCATCACGACTGGGTCTGGTGGCTCAGCACACACCTGCTCCTCCATCATCCATCACCGTGTCACAGCTGTGCATCCTGTCAGGACAGGCCCCAGTGCAGTAAAATGTCAGCTGCCTGCTCTCCCAAAGTGCACAGAAAAACCCCAATGACTTGTGCAGACAGATGTTTGGAAAGTTCTCTCCATGTGTATGGGTGCTTCAGGTGTGATCAAGCCAAATTCTAATTACAGTCAATACTTGTCCAGTGTCCAGCATCCATGGGATAACACTCCAAAAACAGTATTTCAGAGTGACTTCAGTTATTTAATCTGCAAATTTTGCTGGAGTAGCAAAGAAATTTGGCTCATGAAAGCATAAAGGGAATCTCATGTATAATTTTTAGTTAGAATTTATTGATTTAATTCTGTCTACAACCAGAACATGAGATCTAATTTTCCACTGGACATTAATTCAGAGAATTTTATGAATTTAAAAACAATAAAAATGAAGACCAAAATGTGACCAGTTCTTAAAATAACCTATAGAAAATTAAATCACATTAAAGTGTTAAAAATAAATGTGTATTTATGCCAGAAAACAGTTTTTCCGGATTTGAATTATGCATTGTGAAATAAAAAGAACATAATAAATGCCTCTCCTCATTTGTGTGGGCTTCATGATAAAAAGAACTGATAAATAGGTCAAGATAAAAAAACCAAACAAATGGATGCTGTGGTTTGGAAGTCTCATTTTGTTTTATAGAAGTAATAAAGTAATAAATCAGCATTAACATAAACACATTCACTCCTCCTCTCCAAAGCAGTTAATTGTTTCATGTTATCAATAAATATGTAACATTATTGATGATGTTTTCTTTTCTTAAATCAACCCTGAAGTAATTCTATTGATTTCCATCGAGTTACCAAAGACCAGTTTAGACCCACTATGACCATTTAAATATATAACTCTGGAAAGCACCTTTCCATAAGATCCCTGACATTAGTTGCCATTATTCAGTGTTTCCAAATACAGTTCTTCTATAAAAGTTATTTACCGGCTTCTTACACTGCAGTTTATCACAACCTTCATTATTCCCTCTAGGAGTTGCACTAAATCACCCAGCTGACAGCTCAAGTGATCCAGTTCCCTGACTGCTGGTGCTTCTAAAATAATCAAGGTCCAAACCGCCTTCTATAAAGCTTCCATTTAATCAGTGCTGACATGCACCTTAGATTGCACTTCAGGAGGTGCCAGGAGAGCCTCCAGGGCTTTGTGGCTTTATCACCAGGCAGACAGAACGTTGTTCTGCTGGCAGGTCACGCCAGGAGCCCAGCCCTTCATGTGAAAGTCACTGCCTAGGAGGGGGCCTTGCTCTACTACCAAATCTCCCTGTACCTTTACAGTTTTGACCCAAGTTAAGGAGGTGGAGAGTGGTGTTATTTAGTTTCACTCCAAGGAAGCAACAAGAGCAGAAAGCCCCTTGTAGGATGAGCCAAGTGACAGGCAGGAGGCAGCAGCCTCTGAGTCCTCACCTGCTCATCATGAGTCCAGTCAAACGACTGTCTTGATGAGAAGCTGGGTATTTTTCTTCTTCTGACAAAAGCAGTGTCAGCAGAAACAAGTTTTCTTCCAGGCATAGTTCATGCAGTATGGAAAACTAGTTTGAAGTACATTGGCAAAAGATTACTATTATTCTGCCAATATAAGCCATGTCTGCACTAGGGAGCTTCTGCCCCCAGTGATCAACCAGTCAAGCAGCCCTGTGGATAGACTGACAGATATACAAGAAAACTTCCTTTCATTCAGTGGCGCTAGCATGGATTTGTCCTGATAAAACTGTGAAATAGATACTGGCCCTCTGTTCATTCTTTGGCACTTGAATGGTTTTCTGAGGAGCCACAAGAGTCAGTGCTATAACAGTGAGCCATAAAAACAGACAGAAAATATAAACACATCTGTCCCCATCTCCCATAAAAATTAACAACATTGCACTGAAGAAGTACTTCGTAAAAGTTCCAGGCAAAAAATATATTCTTTGAATGATTTTTAATAAAAAAAGTGAAAATTTCCCACCAAAGACTAAACTTCAAGCAAAACGATCTTGTCAAGAATCCAATTTTCCACTGAAAAGCATGATAGGCTCTCCCTTAATAACAATAATAACAATCACCACTGCCAGTGTGCTACAGATGGAGCAATGAAGCAAGAAAATAGCATGTTCTTTAACAGAACAAGAAGAATAGGCAGCATTGCCCTGGACACCATGCTAATGGCAGTTTTTGATCTTGGTACAGCAGCGTTTCCTGCTCGAGAGCTACAGCTGACATGGAGCACTGCAGGCTGCTTTTCAACACCTTCACACTTGCTGCTCTCACTCGGAAAACTGTTGAGAGGGAAACCACCACATACTGCAGCAGGATGAATTTTAATTCCAGGTTTACAAATTTGCATCAGAAATCATTGAAGACTTATGGAAGGAAGCTTATCTGGAGGAAGGAGATAAGATCAAGCAGGAAAAGTCACTTCTTCCAGCCCTGGTGCAGAGGGCCGCTCTTTGCAGCAGAGAAATGCATCAAAACAAATACATAAATCAAGATATATCAGTCTTCGTGATATAGAAAGACACTTCCAGCAAAATACACAAGGTTTGGAGTAGAAGATGAGACAGAAGAAGGAAATATTTTTTCAGAAGGAAATATCCTGGTTTAGATGAGGTACCAGCCAAAAGGCAGAGCTGGGTACAGATTTCAGGTCTCAAAAGTCATAAGATGAAATGCAAAGAAAAACTGATCAACTTACAATTATCTGAATAATGGGCATGGTGGTAAATAAACAGGGTGGGAAATAGAGAGGTTGTTTGGGTTTTTTTGGTTGTTTGTTTGTTTGGTTGGGGTTTTTTTGGTTTTTTTTTTGTTTTTGCGATTATTTTTGAGCTGCTAAAGAAATCATGCTTTAAAATTCTATGCAAAGCAGGTGCATTCCGTACAAGAACATATCCTTGCATGCATAAACTGAGAAGTTCTGAGTATCCCTGTGTCTGAATCTGGCAAAATCTATGCTCTCTGAACAGAGACCTCCCAGCAGGGCTGAGCACAGACCCTTCAGAACACTCACTCACACACACAGTGGCTATAAAGTCAAATCTCTCCCAGAGCTGCCTAGGGGAGGTTTGAGGAAGGGGAGCTCTGCCAGAGCTTTGCTGCTGTGACAGAAGCCTTTGCATATTTTCAGTGCATGAACATTTAAGTAGCCTGACATAGAATGAAACCTTACAGACTATGCCCTGGAAAGACTGCACGAGGATTCAGCAGGTCCCATAGATCTGTGAGTGAAGACACTGAAGCTGCTGTGGTGGCTTAACTCATCACATGGACATCAAAGACACAGAGCATGACGTGGCTGATGGCTTTTTCTCTCTGATTTGAGACTGTAGTGGGAAGTGATGGGGACAACTATCAGATCATGTTCAGGCTTTGACCATTTTCTATGACATAAATGCATACAAATTTAGTTTTACACTGTCTTGTAACCCATTTCACCAGCTGACATAAAAAAAATGGGTGACTGTCTCCTTAGAGTGTCCTGAAGTTCAATCCAGCTCTATCTGAAAACAATAGGTACTTGTCCAGTGACTCCAAGAGGAGCTGGGATGTGCTGGAAGGGGAGGAAAGAGGTAGATCACTTGGTGGATCTATTTTAAAAATGCCTTCTAATCAAGGGAGAGGCAAAACTCTTTTCTCACCTTTACAGATGGAAACAACATTAAAATTTGGGAAGAGTCCTATGCTGTGGTGTCTAAAACTAGGTCTCTGCAGCAAATAGGCTTCTATAGAAAATCTACATACAGTTAATGACACAAGTGCTCAGAGGCAGATACTCAGAAGTAGCAAGCAGCCATAATTCCTCCTGAAACCACTGGAGTTTTATGGATGGAACTGAGGAAGCACTCTCTCCACAAGAGAAGTTGCTGACAATAAATCAGCAGCAAGTGTTGCAATTACTGCCCCACGCAGTGTGATGCCTTGCTTGATGCTGCCTCCGCAGAATAGAAATTCTATTGATGGTTCTTCTCACAGTGGCACTGGAAAAAAAAACCAACAACAAACAAAAACAACTTCACAGCAGTTTTGGCACAAGGAAAGATCCAGACAACTGCCAGTCTGCACTTCAGTACACAATCCTGACCAGGAGGAAAATGATTCATGCAAAGTCTGGAGCAAGACATGGTATAACGCTTTCATATGGCCCCAGACACAATTATAATTCCTCCCATCAGCTCATCCTGCTGACATCAGCTTTCTCATTGGTTTGGCGTAATAATTAGAAAAGTTCTTAGAACTTAACCAGAACATCATTGTTCCCATGGAAAACACCCCACTGCTCCTGTGATGGGAAATAGCTTTTTCCCTCTTTCCTTTTGAAAATTTTACTGCTGATCTGGCTAGGCCAGGCTCCAAGTCTAAGCTAGGTTTCAGTGTGCTTTACAACACTGGCTTCACATCAGCATCTCCCACTGCTTCTGAAATCAGCCAGAGAAAATGAGCCTTTGTAGGGAGAAATGTCTCAGAAAAGCAGATGAGCAGCCTGGACTGTACCCTGGAAGCAGAGCAAGAGGGGGAAAGGCTTCTCACACTGCCCTCCCTGCCCCGGGTCCTGTCCCCTGGCTCCACGCTGCTGGGGAAGGAGGAACCCCGGTGCCATCACAAACCTGCCCAAAGGTAGCAGTGGTCAGGAGAGGAAGAAAGAGCAGCCAATGAATGTCACTGGAGAGAGTGTGAGCTGCTCCTGGGGCTCAGTGTGTGGTAAGCAGAGAAGTGATCAGAGGTAGCAGCAGCTAACAGATGTCTGGAACACTGCTCCAAGGGAGCCCTGGCATGGTGAAGACTAGGCAGGGAGGCAGGAAAAAGGCTTCCAAGGACCAGGGTGGATGGTCTCTTTGTGCAGGAGGCTGACAGGACATATTCCTGCAATCCCAACCTGCCCTTGAGGGAATGAATTGGGTCGAGCTTCTCTGGTAAATCAAATCTCCCAACTTTCCTGCACTGTTTCCATATTTCCTCTTATAGATTTCAGTCATGACAGGCACTGTCACGCTGTGACTGCTCAGGCAGACACAAAAGGAAGAGATGTCCTTGGAATACAGAGAAGGTAAGGGCTGGCCCTTGACTGTGTCTGGTAATGTGGACAGAGCTCCACCCAATCCTGCCAGGGTCACACTTTCTCAGCCTCAGGTAATGATGGGACTTGGTTGTGTGCCTTCACAGGCAGGATTTTACTGCGCTTCCAGCAGGTAAGTTATGATAGTGTCTGTCAGTTCACTGTCCCATTTACTTTTGCATGATATTATAAGGATTTGGAGACTAGAGCTCCCAGCTTTAAGATGGTAATAACCCTTTTGCAGCTTAAAATAAAAAAAAAAACAGTAAACCCAGTAGAGGATACAGTTAAGCAGTAAACCAGCTTAAACTCAGTAAACCAGCTTAAACTCAGTATGTTTCATTTGCTTTTCTCACCACCCATCATATCATCTTGGGAGAGCTGAAAGCATCTTATAATAATTTGAAGAGTGAGAATTTTCTGGAAGGATACTTGCTAGAAAATAGCTTTTTGACTCCTGGGCAATAGCAGTTTTACAAAATCACTCACTTTGCACACTGACCCTTTGCCATCACCAAGGAATAGTTGTTAATATTCATTTTAAGGACTCTATTTCAGATTTTTCCAGCCACATAAGCAACACTCCCTACCCCAGCTGTTCCACTAGAAGAGGTGCTCAGACCATATTATGGATTATATATATCTCCACATACATGCCATACTGCTCTACAAAGCTGGAGTGGTGTAAGGAGGAACAACAGCCAAACTGAGGAGGAACCCAGCCATGCACCACCTTAGCAGGCACTTTCAGGTGTAGTGACGTGTTCTGAGTTCTTCAGCAGTGAAATGACCCCTGACTTTATTATCACCTCTGCACTAGGGTGTGCTGCCAGGAGAGATGATCACCTGAGGGACTGTGCTGTCACTGGAATGAAGCAGGGATGGGAATTCCTCCAGTTGGCATTGCTGAGAAATATTTCATACTGCAGGCTATAGCCTTAGGATCCTAGGGCATTACAGCACATGGTTTATGTGCCTGTCTCTGGGAGGAGAAAACGTGTTCCTAACTTGTGTTAATGTTGGAAGGGGATTCTTCCCTCCTGCTGTTCTCACTGACAGGTCATGTGTGCTGCTGTGCACTCCACTGAGTGCTGGTCTCCTGGAAAAGCTGATGTGAGTCTTAATTGAATACACTCAAGAATGCACCCACACTAACCTTACCCAGCAATACAAAGTTGAACTGGATGTGAGGGGCACCCAGAGAGCAGATTTTAGCCCTCCCTGTGGACAGCTGAATAGTTTGATGCATTGTTCCTGGGAATTGTGTGCTTGTTCTGATGAGGGCTGAGAGGGAGGATTCCTTGCTGGGCCACTTAACATAGCAACATTCCTGATAGTGAATCATCAGAATAAACAACGTTCTTCAAAGTGGAGCACAGTTTCCCAATGTGAACACAAATTTGGCTTTTAATTTACTGGAGACATCAGAGAGAGAGAAAAAAAGTTAATTCTTATGAAAGGCAGAAGTAGCAGCAGTCACCTGTAACTCAGCACCAAGGGGATCAAATCACTCTACAATTAACTCTCACAGTGCTCCTGCTGTGAGGATGATTATGCCTTGATGCAGAAACTGAAGCATAAATGGTTGATGTGCTTAAGAGTCTGTACTGGGTCAGCACTCAGCCAGGGACAGAGCCCAGGATTCCCAGACCACCAGCACTGGCTGAAGGGTTATGGGGGGATGCTGGGCAGATGCACTGACCAAAAATTCCTGAGTGGCTGTTTGGAGCTGCCTGCCACTGCCCTGCCACCAGGTCAGCAGGCAAGCAGGACACAGTCTCTTAAGGGATGATCTTTTAAGCATTCCCAATCCAATCAATCAAAACAAGACAGGTTCACTTAAAATGGTTGAAGTAATAGCTTTTTGCTAACTGAGAGGATTTGTCAGAAACAACTTAAGGACCCTCTTCTGAACATTTCTGCAAACAATCTGAGGATGTGATAACATCTGGCAGGAAGACACTGGCAAACAGCTGGGAGAAGAGGGAAGACTGGGGGACAATGACCCTTTTTTGAGTAGAATTGGATTCAGAGATGGATATTTGATCCTGGCTTATCACAGTACCATCTGAGTCACCTGGTAAGGAAGGTCCCACAGAGGAAAAGAAATCTTTGAGCATCTACCTAAGAACACCTCCTGTGGCCCATACACCAGGTGAAAATTTTGGCACACTAAACAGAGGAAACACGGTTAATTAATTAAGGTTTAGTTTTCATGTGGTATTGGTTTGGGGGTTTTTTGGTGTTTTGTTTTTTTTTTTTTTTACGTTTTTATCTTTCATGGTAGAAAAATATCCAGATACGCTGTCTCTCTGAGCTTCATTTTAAGCTAAATTCTGACAAACCTCTCATACACCTGAAGAAGAATTTTCATACAATCTTAAATTTATGCATCAGTTAAATCCACTGTATTTTTCCCACATAGACAAAGCTTTAGTTATCCTATAGATATCATGTATTTTGCAGCAAATTATGGTGTCTTACACTACAAAAGGGCACTGATAAGGAGATGCAGACCCATTTCTGGCTTTGATCCTCACTGTGCCATAGAAAAAGTATTGATCAGTTAGTATCAATTTAAAAAACAAAGAGCAAAATACCCCACCAAAATAATATTCCATGTAAACATTTCACAAATCTTTGCTGCGTTTTCCTGCTGTTGGAGCTAGTCAAGAACAACTCAATGACAAACTGTGCAAAGGTGCACAGAACCAAGTCTTTTATCAGTATTGCAAAAGGATGTTGTCCTGCTGAGGGGATCAGTGAGGCTTTATCCAAGGTCAGGAGTTTAGTGAGTGTAACTGACCCCAGTCATGCTGCTGGGTAAGCTGGTTAACCAAGGTGAGGAGCGAATCTGTGAGGTCTCCAGAGGTTGGTCACATTGGCACAAAGCAGAGAGCTCATGAAGCCCAGCTACTGAAGTGCTCCAAGTCTGGTTTGCCCCTTACCGTGGCTGCGGAGATTAACACATTGTTTTTTCTCAGTTGACAGTGCCCATTTTCAGGATTACTTCTGAAAGATTGGAAGGTGAAAGTGTCACAGAGGCATTGAAAAGATTTGGAGAGCTGCAGCAATTAGAGCTGCCTTTCCTCATGTCTGGGAGAGCAAAAAGGCTGGACTGGCTCCGGCAGCACAGCCCAGGGTAGCTCTGAGGTGCTCCTGTCCCCCATCTGTGGGGCCAGTGAGCTGCACTTTCTGTACTGAAGGGAGCTGGTGTCCACGGAGAACACAGCTGGGGAAGCACAAAAGGCAGCACCTTCAGGCCCTTCTTGGGAGTTCAGTCTCTCTGAGAACTTTGAGAGCCTTATTTATACCATGAAAAGATTGATTTAGGGGTGAGTTGTCCATATATCAGAGTTCATATGATGACATCTAAAATCTCTAGTCTGCAGAAAATCTCCTGTCTTAGGGGAGAGCTCCTAGCTCTGCTGAAAACATTTCAATCACTGAATTCATCGCTTGGCTGTGCTAGCCCAGTCCAGGGCCCAGTCCCTCAGGTTGTTACTCAATCAATGCAGCTATTGATTTCATCAGGAGCTGCTGTCTGCATCAGATCAAATGCTAAGGAGTTCACAAGTTGCCAGGCTGATAAAGAGTTTCTCCATGACAGAGTGGCTCTCTTTGTTGGAGAATATGGCTCACAGATATTAACTGTTAGTGAGCTAAAAGCAGCAGAGATCCACATGGTGCAAATGGGGTAAAACAAGTGATTTATTAGACCAACATGCTGCGGCAACAGCCTGAAAGAGAAAACTCCAAGTGACATCAGGAGGTGATAAGTGGGCAGCAACAAGTGTAGTTTTGCTACCGTCCACACCCCTGCAGTTAGTCCACTTGTACCAGTTCAGAGCCTAATCTTACATTCTGTTCTGGCCTGAGCCCTGCAAATCTTGGCACCCAAGAGTACTCTCACTGAGCACTGAGACATCGAAGCCTGCAAACAGCTAATAAAGCAGAAAATGCTTTCAGCAGCAGACCTCGAACTAGAAAGCATCCATTCCACCATCCATTCAGTATGATGCACACATTTAAAATAACTACTCTTACACTTATACAAGGAGAATTGAAAAGTCTGACTCAAATTGAGGCTATGTACTCCTCAGGCAAAAAATGTGTCAATGGGGAGCTGATTTCTCATCTCAGACTTTGTACCCTCTCAATCTGTTTTGTGTTGCAGTCTTCATTTTTAACAAAATCCTAAAGAATAAGAGAGACATTAGTAGACTGCCATCAACTTTGGCCAATTTCAATTTCAGCATCTGAAAAACACCGAGAGGCTATTATTTTGCTTCAAGTATTTCTCTTTCCCATCTTATATTTTGAATTCTTTGGGGCAGGGACCAGACCTCTGAAGATTTCAGAAAGCACATACTAATTTTCAGGCAGCAGTTGCAATGAGTATCATTGACTCTGGGATATTTCTGAAACTTGATTAATCTTTCTCTGAAATAGCCTTTCCAAATTATTCATAAGACTAAAGTATATTTAATGCCAGCAATATTTAACTGATTTGAAATGCATAGTTATCAGTTTTTTCCTTTTAAATGTATTTTATGCCTAAAAAAATGTTTCTGTAGTATTTATAATAATGAAGGACAACTCACACTTTGACAATATAGAAGTCTTGTCCTTGCATTGATTTATACAGGTTTGAGATTGACCATGAAATGAAATTCTGGGTCCACACAAGCCAATGGCAAAATTTTCATGACGTTCAGACCTGAGGCATGCCACACAGGCCACGTTTCTCTGTAATGTGAATGGTCTTTCAGATGGTATTGCATAAAGTAGAACAAGGGTATATTTAGAATAAATATGTATCGTTATTTAATACTAATACTAGTACTAATAATATTTGGTAACTCAATTGCGTTCTGCCCCCAGGAGTTCAGAGCTCCTCCTGCTCACATTCCTGAATTAAGTGGCACATGATTACATATTCTCCCTCCTTTTCAGGTGAGGAAACTGAAGCTATACAGAGAGGTTAAGCAACTTGCCCAAGGCTACAGAAGAAGTCTGGAATATGATCTTCAGATATTTAAATATATTGCCAGTGGCTTCAGGAGTCTAATATCTGAGAGTTATCATTTTGGAGAGGCCCAAAAACACCGACTGAGATCAGATTGAGGGAATGTTCAAGAACGTCTCTCTAAAGCACGAGGCAGAGCAGCACGGTGATTATAAATCTCTCAAACTGTGCAGGGTCCGGAGCAAGTGGATACCTTCTGAAAACTCTGGTCTAAGGCATCTAGAAAAGTGAATGATCTGATGAAGAAAGAACAGCCTTTTGTCATTCTAAAAATACCAAGCCTGTACATCATGTGCACTGAGAGAAAAGTTCCCGTGTGAGACATCCTGAAGAGACAGAGAGCTTCACACACTTTGTGCGATTGCTTCTTTCACGCCTAAAAGTGTTTAACAAAAATGAGTTTCACTTTAGTCACAACTCTACCTACATCTAAAGCCTTAATGTAAAAGTGCTTACATATACTCTTTTATTCTTTACTGCACCAGGGCTGATTTCAGCTCATGAGATATAGTCTACACTGAAATCAGTCCATTTCTTGCATTCTGCAACAGAGAAAATAATGAGGACAAAGAGAGGCTCTTCTACACATTTTATAGAACGAATTTTTATGAATTTATTTGTTTTCTTAAAAGTAAGCTCAATGAATTAAAAAATCCAATATATTTTTTGTTTGACGTTCCACTTCCTTCGGTAGAAAGGTCTGACCGAAAGATGTTCCTCAAGATTGAAATAAACAGCTCCACCAGACTCCCAAATCCTATGGGACTCAGAGTGTAAATCTCTGAGTGCTCAGCTGTGCTGCTTGCTGAGTTTACACCCTCTGTCAAGGCTCTCAGCCCGAGCCAGCAGTGCTGTGTTCCACCCATAAATGACTTTAGTGCCAAAGCTCTCATCTTGAACAGCACCTGGCAAGGAGCTGTGAGATAGTGCAGTGTACAGAGCCTCAGCACAATATCCCTGTGCAGGCAGCTCAGAAAACCAAGTGAACACCTCATTCTGCTTATGCTGGCATTTCCACAGGCAGCATTACCTACTTTCTTGAGATGGCAGTTCCCAATGAGCATAACAACATCCATATCCAAAACGCACGGGTTAAGTGTGTCCAAGAGCACTGTAAGCTGTGAGTCTCCATCAGAACAGCAGAAATTACCATGTTCTTTTCCTCATTTTGCAGCAATTTTCTGCATTAACAGAATTTTTTTTCTTTCTATTGGTTTCCTTAGACTGTCCTTAAGGTTCCTTTAGACTTCAAAATTACTTGGGAAATTTGCTGTTGCTAACATTACTCTGTAAATTAGGAATCTGAGGGAGTTTATTCTTTGTGCTGGCAAGCCTTCAAACTATCTTGATTTTATCAGCTATAATTCATGTTTTGTTCATGGGACAAGCCTTTTCTTTTGTATTATTTTGAGTCATCTCTGGAAAAAATCACCTCGCACTAAGACGTAATAAAATATGAGAAGAGATTATGACTTATTAAATTAAGCCAAAGCATACACTGTATTTTGGTATAGCACCATCCCTGGAGGGAAAGCGAATACATTTTCAAATGAGTTCTGCTTCCAATTAGGCAGGAAAACAAGTACCTAAATTTTCAAAGGAAACCAACACACAAGGTGTGCAGTGAACACGGGATACCAAAAATCCCAGCCCATAAGCAGCACAACAGAAACTGCTGGGTGCCGACAGTCTCAGCCAAGACTGGGGGCTGCACAATGTTATTTGTAATTTTTTACTCCAGTCCTTCCCCTATAAACTCTGCTTGCTCTGTGTGTATTTCGCTACATGGGTGAATCTGGAAGAAATGGTAAAGCACTTTTCATAGGCATCTTAATTCACACCTATAAACAGCTTAAGAAGTAAATTACCTTCTGCCTGTTGGGTGTGTGCCTACTATCACTATGGGTCACTTATTTCAATTATTTAAGTTTGCAACATTAAATGCTCCACCATTGGAACAAACAAGGACTTTAGTCATTGAATCTAACAGTAGCAGGATCAGGCAGGTATTTACTTTCTGGCTCATGGAAAATGAAATAAGATAAAACCCTCTCTCTGTTAAGCACTCAGTGCCCCAGTATTGATAACCTTTAAAAATTATGTCAAATACACATGAGATGAGAGATGACTCAGCAGCTCCTAGATTTTCAGAGCAGATGCAATGTCGATGTCCCCATGTGAGAGATTTCTGTACGCCTGCTTCTTGCTGAAGACACTGGTTCCAGTCATGGAAGCAAAGATTTTTACTGCAAAGCTGGCTTTGCTAATAATAAGTGTGAAATAAGGATATTTCTCAAGGGGATTTTCTAAATTTAAAACGCATTCTGCTTCTTAACACCTCCTATCCTATGGAGTGCTTTAGCCTACCACAGTCTAAATGCAGTAATTAAGTGTAAGTGTAATTGTTACAACTGTCTATGGCAGGACAAAAGTAATTGTCAGGGAACTGTCACATCTCCAGATGTCCTGCTTCCAGTCCGTATGTCATGGCTGTGGGACCAAAATATTCCTCCCAATTCCCCTGTAGTTCCACTCCAGTGTATTTAACTCGACTAGTGGTACCATGACAAATGTTAGTTACACTCCATCTGACTCTCAGTTAAAAAAAAAAGCAGGAATATGCCATATTTCTCATTACACAACCACAACAAGATCTCATCCAGCCCCACTGATATCTAACTTCCTTGATCCTTTTAGTCATCATATTGGTTTGAGAGGAGGCACAGAGTGATGTCCTGAATGTGAAGCTGAATGTTTGATTTCCTTATGGATTTTGCATCCTCCATTTGCTCATATCCAAAACAATGGCCACTTCTACCCCAAGAATAAAACTCATCATTCAGATTCTTTGACACTACTTATACTGATCTCTTTTGGCTCTGTAACTTTATTTTCTGCATTTTTATATGGAGACAGTGACTATAGCATTTACCAGTAATGATTTACAAGGAGTAAATAGCAGGGTTGGGAATTAATCACAGGACATTTGGGAAGGGCCACTGAGCTCTTCCTCTCTGCCATGAAAACTCTCTGCAGGGCTGTTCCCTCACCACACTGGTGGTACCAGGGACCAGAGACAGGGTCAGAATTTTTTTCCTGACCTGGCCAATGTCGGGCCAGTAGCTGTTCCCTGTTCCCTGCCATGTCACAGGAGCTGGAAGAAGGATGTAGCATTTCCCCTGTTTGGCAAAAACACCAGTATGAAGGGAGGAAGCAGGCTGGCACATCTTGATGCTCCCACAAAACCTTCTTTCCCTATGGGCACCTGGGGAAGGAAGGCTACAGGCAATACCGGCATTTGTGCCCTTCACCTTATTTCATGAATCTTGAAATGATTCTGCCTAATAAATCTTAGTGGTAAATCCAATCATCCGGCCTTATTTCATTAGTTTTGCTGCTCTGAGAATGGCAGGCTAGTTTTTCCTGTAACCCTTCTGAATTTCACACATTCCTTTTACTCTCAGAATTTATTTTCCCTGTGGAGTCTGAAGTAATCTGAGAGAGCAAAAAACCACTGCACCATTATAAGCCCCAGTTTCTCTATCAGTGTAGTCCAAATATGCTCCTTACTGTGCTTGCTTCTGTAATAGAGGTTTGAACAAGCTGCCAGGCAGAGACTGATGGGAGACAAGATAGGTATTTTCTGCCCAGAAAACAAGAAACATTATTAGGCTGTGCACAGTTAAGAGAAAAACTTGCTAGGATTTAACTACACTTGGGCAGTTTCCCCATTTAAGGTGAGCAGCAAAGACAAGGGACGCCCTTGCTGCAGCCCTTCACCATCCCCACCGAGGCAACCCTGGGTGAGACGAGATAGCACACTAGTGTGGACAAAGAAATATTGGTCAAGGTTGATTTGGTACAAGTTCTTCCCTCATAAATGCACAGAAATTTCTAATGTTCACACAGATTAAATGGACATCGCTTTTAGACACATTTGGAAACTCCCTGCCTACGAGATTGCCTGTCACTTGGGCATTAAAAGCAAAGTTCAAACACATTTTCTGTAAGTCCAGTGAAATATTATTTCAGAGCTTTGGTGCTTTACTCAACAAAAACAATTTTCTCATTTTTAAAGGCCATGCCAAGTATTCTAACAACTGTAGCTACAGATCATGTAACTGAAAACCTTCCTAATGTGAGCTTGAGAATTTTTACTAGCTCTAAAAACAGCTGGTCATGAAAATACTAGTCAGAAAAGAATACAAAACAAAAACTGGTAAAAAGAGTGTTGATTGCTAGCTCTCTCACGGGTATATTTAACCATTTCTTAAATATATTTTCCCTGTCCAGAAGTGAGAATATTCACATTATTTATTTCACATCAATCTGGGGAAAAAAATCCCCTAAATTCCTAATGAAGTGCATTTGGTTTTGACCAATACTTCTAAAGTGAAACCTGGTGTATGTACTTACACAAAAAGTTTATTAATTTTGACTGTTCTAGGATGAAGCAAAACTCCTTGAAGACGAGTCCTAACCTCAAAAATGTTTTTTGAACAGGTTTCAGGGATCTGTCTTCTGTAGCTCTGTGGATGCACGGACGTGCTGTGAGTGTAAAGGTGAGGCTGTGTATGAGAGAAGAAAGATCCTGACTCTGTTCATCCACTAAACTAGATAAGCATCCTTGCACTGATTTCAGTGCTTTTGGTCAGACTATACTGACATGTTTGCTCATACAATGTACAGGAAGCTTCCACTGATTTGCTGGGATCTGGATTAATTATTAACTTTGATTTTAATTGCTAAAATTTTTCCTAAGTGGTACCTGGATGTAAGTATTGATTTGGAACGAATACTTAACAAGGGCAATACAAAAATATGATGAAAATGTCAGTTACCAGGCATTGGCAAATGGACTTTTACTACATCTTTGCCAATTATTGTGCACATAAGTCATGCACCTATTCACTGTGCCAAGCTGTATTAGACTACAGTGGTAAGAAGGTAAATAAAATGTGCTTTCTATTGCTATCACTGCCACAATAGAGGGAAGAGGATTTTTAATTTCCCAGACATTTCAATGAACAATGGAAGGTTACTCTAAAACTTACAGAACAGGGTAAAGGATGAATCTGAAATAAAGCCATTCCTGAAAGGCAGGGACAGGCTTAGTCAAACCATGCCTGGTGAAAACTAAACCTGCCCTTTAAGATCTTCATCTCTCTCTGTTTATGCTGTACATGAACTGTACAAGCTGGCAACAATTCTGCCTTCAAACTGAAACACAGCTCACCTTATCACTAAAGAAGAGGAGTCCAATGGTTCATAATGGCTCACAAGTATTTGATTGACCTTTCCGTGGTTGCTGAAAGGAATTGCCATATTGCAAATCTGATTGTCTCCCTGTAATCAGTCCTCATGGCAATTTCAGGGGGTATGTCTGAGAAGAGTCCCTGAATGCTTGAAATCCAATAAGGATATTGATTAGCACTAGTGACCTCTGCCAAGAAAGGTCAAAGGGAAAATTCTCTTTCTACTTCTCATCAGCTTTTAGCAAATGAGTGCCAGATCCCATGCTTCCAGCTTAGTGGCACCATGGAAACCGGTCCAGGTGAACTGCTTCCCATTACAAAAATCTGTGTTAATCACATGCATAAGGATGATAGAAACGCTCCCTGGGCTCCCCAGTGCAATGAAACTATGTGACTTAATGACATTTGCAGGATCTCATATAGAAAGGGAGGAAAGAATAGGATTTCCTTCAGAGATAATTAAGATAAGGAACAGAGACATCAGTAGGGTAAAAAAAAAGGTTAAAATAAGGAGTAAAAATCTATGCTGCTGATGTCAAGTTCTGCACCTTGTCCTTTCATATCTTTGCAATAATTTTCAGAGTGCTTCCCCAGTACAGGCCAGAGAGAATTTTTTTATGAACTCCCGAAAATAGATTTAAAATTCACAAAGTCTTGTAAGGATCGCTCCGCTTCCTGCCGCTCTCGGGCAGTTTTTCAGGTGAGAGCTGGGCAAGGCTCCGTGCCTGGCTGCCGGCCCTGCGGTAGCGGGCGGCGGCGATGCCCCCTCCGTGCGCGGCCCCGGGCCCGCGGCGGCCCCGGGCCGGCCCGGCCCGCGGGGGCGCGCACGGCGGAGCAGCGGCGCCACCTGCCGGCGGCAGCGCGCACTGCGCCCCGCGGCGCCGCTGCCCGCCCGTCCCGCCAGAGCCTTTATTTGTCTGGTAAGGCGAGAGGAATAAAAACAGAGGCCACTTAAGCAGGGGTTGTGACATCAGCACTCAGGAACTCACAGGTGGATACACACTGCTGCAGCCAAAACACAGTCTGGTGTTAGAGAGCAGGGGAGATGGAATAAATACATCCCGGTGGCTTGGGAACAATTTTCTCACCTCCCCAGCAAGCACTCGCACAATAAATATATTTCCAACTCATGAAACGGGGAAAGATTTATCTTTTATCACTAATTTAAGCTCGCTGAAAAATCCAACTGGCTCTTTTACATAAGGAAATCGAATGGCTAAGTCAGAACATATTCTGGCAAAAATCAGCATAACTCCAGGGACCTCCGCTCGGGTGGATCAGAGCCAATTAACTCTGCCTTGTGTACAGAGGTCTGATAAGTAAGCCTGTGCTGGGGATTAAGTCACCCAAAAGAGCACAGACAAGGCCAACTTTTATCTGCTGCTGTTTGCGAGCAAAGGTGAAAAGACAGTTGGTCAAGTGACCCAAACTGGGCTGGAATCCAGCTGGTAAAACCTCAGCGACTCGGGCAGAGTCACTCCAGCTTCAGGTCTGCATAATGGGGGCTGCAACCCAGCTTTCCCCTCCGGCCCCAAGCCATTTCACTTAACTATGTGTCCTAACTGGCACTCCTAAGTAACACTGCCTTGCCAGAGAGGCTGCATCCACATTCACATGAGTTTACATCCATTTCCTTTATCCTCCTCCTGTCATGGCAGATCTCAAACAAGCCTTTGCACTAGATCTCAAGATTTAGCTATTTTATCAGCATCCTCCAACTCTCCTTTTTAAAGGCTACTTAGACAAATGTCTAATAGTTCTGCAGTCAGTGCACACCGACCTCCCACGCAGGGGAGATGGAATTATCTCCACATTAGCATTCCTCACCTCTGCAATTTCTCCTTTATTTTTGAGATGGACCTGATTAGGCTGTTTCTACTCTAAGGAGGGCTGTTGCTGGGACTGCAGGGACTGGCACGTGCCTGGGGCTTCCAGATCACTGCACAATGCAGTCAGAGGAAGCACAATAGCAAGTGGAGGCTTGGGTGAACCTCTCTGTTTCAGACAGACAGACTCTTTAATCTGTCCTGGGTTTAGTGACTGATTATGACTGACAGACTGTACTGTTAAAAACAAAAAAAAGGCCTTATTTGCTCTTAACTCCCCTTAGTCTTGAATTTCCAAGAATAAAAGAGCTACTCTTCCCTAGTCTGCTCCTGTTTAAGGGACTCTGCTCACCTTAGAAACCCTTTCCTACACCCATCTCCACAGAAGGTTGTTCCCGAGCAGGGTGCCAGACAGGGGTATGGCACTGCAGATGTTCTACCAGCTCCCTGGGCAAAGGCATTCACACTTCCCTGTCCTTCTGCTCCTCACCATCAGACAATGAAATTCTTTCCCAGATGCTACATGCTAACAATCCAATCATCCTGAAATCAGGCTAAATGCCCACATTTTCCCATCCTCTCTTTTATACTATTGATGAATTTACAGCACAATGCTCCCAGCTACATGTCTCTGCTTTTCTCTTCTTTCCTTTGTTACGTTATGTTTCATTCCACTTCTATTACTCCACTTCTTGAGGTCACCTGGCCCTTTGTGTAGCATATCCTGATCCTCCTTTACTAATGGTGTCCTCTAAATGCTACCAGCAATTTGCATAACAGTGTCCCTACCTGAGTGCTGAGGACATGAACCAATATATTAAAGCAGGATAAGTTTCAGGACCAACCTAAGATATCTGGGAAACATCACTATCAGTTTTCCTCTAAGCTGGTATGTTTCCTATTTAGAGTACATATTTTTGTGTCTCCTATTTAGCCAGCAGAATTGTAACATGTAAGTAACATCTTCAGTAATTCCCCATAGAGCAGCTATCAGATACTAAAGCCTAGGAGATCCGCCACATTTTTCCTGACTATGAAAATTGATTATCTTAAAAATAGTAGTGTGACATGACCCAAGATTAGTAAAAGCTTGCTACATTTTATTCCACTTTCCTCTCTCTGTCCCTCCTCTCCTTCTTCTCATATTATTCTTCCCCCTAAAGTCTATTCATAAGTCTTACATGCTTCTGTTACAAGCTGAACAACCCTGTTGTTACTGCTTGGAAATACAGGACATTTTTTATTTGCTGTTCTCCACTCACAAGCCTCAGGTTCCGCTTGCTCGTTTCTTGTGCCCAGTCTGAAAGGGTTTGAGTACAAAAGGTGCCTTGTCCCCCGTGTCCACTTCCCTCCATAAAACAGTACAGATTTTGCTGTGCAAATACAGATTTTGCTGTGACATTTTCTCTCTTCCATCTCTACCAATGGCTTCTTAGGGAAGTGGTAAGCAGGCAGTTTGTTGCTAATTCCTGTTACCTTTGGAGCAAGGCTACAGGTCATCATAAAATGAAAAGATGCAAGAGGTTTATGTACCATTGTCATCAGGCTTAAATGGACTGGGATTTTCTCTTGGATGAACCACAAACTCCTCATGCATGTCTGCAAAGACCCACTGCTCTATTTAACTCATTCCCAGCCTGGGGTCTGCTCAGCTGCTGAAGCATCCTCACACAGGCCAGCAGTCTCCAGTCCTGAACCCAAATAGCATGGGCTGGTTTTGGGGAGATCCCCATTGCCAGGAAGGAAATCAAGCTCTGTTTCTTTCCCAGCACAGGACTTGCAGGCAAAACCCCTGCCATGGGCTGAGGTCACAAATTTTTGGTATTTCTTACTCCTGCTCCCCTTTCTCTTGTCTTGCCAGCCAGGCAGTAATTTTTTTTAAAAGAATCCCACAGTACCTTTCACTAAGGTACTTCCTTTTACTAGAGAATATTCTAAGGCTTTCTCCACTCATTCTCATTTATTTATAATATTTTTATGTAATTCTCTCTTGGACTTCTCCAGTGAGATGAGGCTCACCTTAAAGTATATATATGCATTATTTATCCCCGCCTGCAGTTAACCCTTTCAAGACACGTGTAGAATTTTTGCATGAGGTCCCAAAAATATAATAAAGAGTGAGTTAAAAGAGACTGACCGTGAACTTCTCCTTATTGCATCACAGTGTGATGGTCTGGGTATTTACTAAAGAAAGAAAGTGGTCTGGTGTTGACTTAAATGTTGTTCATTAACTTATTTTCCATCTCCCATGTTTCAAACTATGCTGAAACACAGTATTTGTTCCTTTGGAGAACATGTTATGTAAACTTCTGATGAAAAATAAATATTTTCTTTGAAGGAAATGTTTATACCTGATCCAGTCTGAAACATGGAAGCTACTATAAAGGAGCAAAGAAGGTCTCTCTATTTTGACATCATTCAGTTTAGGCAAACAAATATGACAGCCAGTATCACATCAGGAATAGCTTCCAGGCTGTCACTGGTTTTAAATCTACTGGGAAACATGAATATTTACGGCTGTATCATCATAAGCTTCTTCAATGGCATATGTGCCAATATGGCTGTATTTTTTTCTATAAGCTGTGCTTAGAAATGTTAATATTTGGACAAATTCAGCATTTTTGTGCCTAAAACATGAATCCATATCACAAGCTTTATACGAAGGCCAGGAAAAACAGAATTCTTATCCTTGACCACCAGCAGCTTTGTGTAGGCTTGTACGTCCTTCAGGCTAAGGCAGTGCTTGTCACCTGTTGATCTCCAGATGCTTCACTAAACAGGTCTTCAGCCTCCCCAGTGTGGTGTCCCCCGTTTCACACGCACAGAAACTGAAGCTGGAACAGCCGATGCCTCCAACCACCGCTGCAATGCCGGTGATAGTCTTGCTTTGTGTCGGCAGTTTGCCCAAATGATCTCCCGAGATGCCTTTCAAAAAATTTTTCATGATTCAGTGACTGGACTGGTTAGATTATCCAGGTTCCCCTCTGGCGGCTGTCGTTTCCCACGTGGCCGCACAGCCACTCACAGGATCGGCGTTAACCCAACTCGTGGAGTTAATCTGCCAAAGAACCAACCTCACCACAAGGGATGATTCATCTCCTGATGGCGGAACTCCCGGCATCGCCGCGCTGCATGGTTGGGTGAATGAAGGAGTGCCAGAGGAGGGGAGAGCCCGTGGCCAGGAGCAGGGAGCGGGACCTCCCCTTTCCGGGCCCTTAGCGCCTGCCCCGTCAGCCCGTGCCTGCGGGGCACACATGGAACGGAGCCTGCTCACTGCCCGCGCCTGCCCCGCTCCCCGACCTGTCACTGAGCCATTCGTGTGCTTGAGTGCCTTCATGGACATCTGCCAGATTGCCCCGAGTTTGCTGCGGTTGGGAAGCGTTAGGCATGGATCCTGGCATTCGGACTGCAGGCACGGAGCCGTGGCTGAAAACAGTTGGCAGGGGCAGTCCCTGAGCCATGTGATTAAAACCTGTTAGTAGCACCATCTCCTTAATTTTCTGACAGCACGTTCACCATTTTGCTGAAGGTACAAACCCATGCATCCAGAATTTGCCTCTCTGGGACATGCCACTTGTGCATGTTTTCCACAGTTTTCTGAATACCAAAAATTTTAAGCATTAAGAGAGTTTGGCAGCAGGTAAAGTGTTCTTAAGCCCATGCATGGCACTTCTTCTAGTTTCTAGCTACTATGAAGCATTTTTTGTTTGTAGGCTCTGTTTCTTTTGCCCTAGTAGCTTATCTTCAAAAACATGTTCTTATTTCAAATTCAGTTTCTTTGACCTTTGTTACACAGCAAACTTGAATTTCTGCTCTAAGAAAGCCTGTTTTCATCTCTTCCTGTCTTCTTCCATAAGCTTCCCGTAGAATTCTGCAAGTCTGTTTAACACCATCTTGTTTTCTCTTTTGCTTCTGGTATATTTTCCATTCTGTAGTCCGTTCAAAATTGGCTAAACTGGTTTCCCAGCTCAAGCTTCCCATTTGAATACCAATCACCCAAAACCTGAGTACAAACTTCAGTGTTAAGTATCCCACATTGTCCCTAGTCTGAAGGGACAGGCCAGTAATGTTTTTTTAAGTATCTACAAAACTTTACATACTGGCTCTTCTAAACTGATTAGTTTCAGTGGAATTTAGTGGGCTTTCCTATTTTTCCCTCCCACAATTCCTTTCACAGGCTTTTGTTGAGAGGTTTCAATTTGTAGCATCCAAGGTCGTAAATATCCAAAGATCGACACTCCATCTCCCTTCCCTACCCAAGATACCAACCAGTCTGGCTCATTGCTCCTGTGTTTCTTCCACGGACACTGTTGCACCTTCTCCAGTGTCTCAGTAAATATAAACTGGATGGGGACAGAGTGGGAACTGGAGATGGAAATAACATTCAGAAATTATTCCTGTCCTCAAATAAGATGTTTTGTGTTCAGCTCTGACTGCAGAAAGGGCCTTTGGACTGGAATAGGGGAATTTACTCCTGAGTACAGTGCTAATCTGTTGGAACCACGTGTTCCTTCTCACAGAGACGTACTTCTCATGGAATTATTACTTTTTCTGGATTTATTAGGGGGCATCTTTGGTGTGAGTTACAGTTGGTTTCAGAATGCAAAGGGCATATATTTCTTACAGAGCAAATTGTCTTTTACTGACAAACACATGTTGATCCTAGCAGTGGGACCCAATTGTGACCAAGATCTGTAATCCCTATTAGTTCATTACATAGAGATGCAAGGAAAAAGGGGTTTCCTCCCTCATTACTGTCATAATACAGCAGAGAAATTGTTCATTTCTTACTGACTTAAATTTTCTGTTCAACAACACTGAATAGAAATTATTTAATCATTCATCCTCTATTTACCTTTCATCTCAAAGCAAAGTTAGCATAGGCAGCTTCACGATGCGTGTAAAACAAATCCCAACAGAGACCATTCCAGGATTTTAGGGGAAATTATTTGTATCATTATTATTCTACCGGGCTGCCTGCAATTTTCATCTCAAACCCAATACATTTTCCCCCCAGTATCTGCAACGACTTCCAAAATTATGCAGATGATTATTTTATTAGCATGTACCCAGATGGTAGACTGCCAGGCACAGTTACTGTCATTGCATGTAGCTCTCTGTAATGCAAGAATTACTAAGAAAACAGTGCATTTGGCCACTGGTTATATAAATTAAGACCAAAGCAACAGTTACAAACTCAATTCAAACAAAATCAATAAAAAATATATGAATCATCAGACTAGTAACATTAGACATAAAGTTAATGCTAATCTTTTCATGTCAGTCTAGCCCAACACTGAATTGTGGGAAATGTCTGACAGGCTTCTGCCCCATAGTGTCATTTCTCATTGGCTTTATTTAAAGCCAGTTTTATTTAAAGCAGTTCATCATGACTCTTGCAATTTACTCAGTGGATATACCTTAGACTACACCTGAAAGACAAGGATCTAAGAGCAGAGCAGACTACAGTAAACAGGGAAAAAACACACATTCACTTTAAAACATCATTTTTGTACAATGGCAATCAGATCCCTCTGTGATATTTGCCACACTAGACTGGAAGTGATGTTTATTCCGATACTGTATTTTGTATAAATGCTATGTTTGTCTCTTCCTACCTCCAAGGGATACAGTTTGTAAAATCATTTTGGATATGAAAATCACTGTGGGGATAAAGTACCTTGAGTACTGTAAGATCCCCTGGTGCCTACAAAGCCCCAGAACTGTGTGGCTGCAGAGAAGGCTGTGCAGCAGTGTTGGATGGGCTGCCTAGTATCAGCAGTGGCTGATGAGCTGCCACGTGCAGCAGGAGCCAACAGAGCCTGGGGTCTGTCAGCACCCATCCTCACCCTGGGGCTTTTCAATTGCTGAATACTCCCCTCCTCCTCTCCTTGCTTTAATTTCTTCCTCTGGTGTCCATCTCATCTCCTTGGTTCATCTCAGCAGCTGTGGACTCCTCTTTTCTGGCACTGACACAACAATGACCAACTAACCTTAGGTGTGTTTGCCCTTACTTAGCCCCCAGACTAAGAAGCATTTTATCCTGTCTGGGTACAAGGGCAAAATATGGACAGGAGATTCTTTCCTTCACTGAATCCTGGACCTACCTCTCTTCTGTGCAGCACATCGAGCAATGCACTCTGTCTTCCTCCACAGACAGATCACTGTGGGGGAATGTGATGGCAGCAGAAGTCACCTGGCTTCCTCTGTTGGACTCTGACTGTAGGTAGAGAATTCTGGCAGTGTTTGCTGCTTGGAAAACTTCTCCCCATCTTCAGGAAGAGGCAGAAGGCTACCAGCTTAACCACATGGGTTAAGGCCTGCCCCAAAAGTGTGAAAGCACAATCCACAAGAGCAGGAGTTAGCATATCACAGAGACAACAATCTGAATACACCTTACACAGTTTCAGAAATCTGTTCTCTATCTGTTCAGGCATGGGTGGGGAGGTTGTACTGTTGGATCTGGACGAGCTAGAAGCCAAGTGTTATATTAAAATCTGTGTGTCACAGGAGGCTTGTGAACACAGGTCTTTTGTTGAAGTATACTATATATACTATATCTGCAGATTTGGTTTAGCTTTACACCTTGATTCTTCTGGCACAGCTGTTCACATTAGGAAAGTCAAACATGATGACAGATCTGATAGCTGGCACTGTCTGATGCAAACATGGGAAGCAGGAAGCAAGAGAAATCAAAGAAGAAAAATGTGTCTCTCCTTTAATGCACAACAGCAAACACTCCAGCCATATTCTCGCTGAAAGGAATTTGATGTCTCGGTCAGTGCTTTGCCTAATGAGCTACCAACATCAATCTGTCATCATCTGTATTATTTGAAATGGCCTCTGCTGACACAAGGTATATTCATGTACTGGCCCTCCTGGGCACTTGAGAGTTCAAGTCCTGGGCAGTTTATACCACACTGAATGATAATGAAGGGTAACAGAATAATCATTGGCTTCCTTCTCTCAAGGGGAGGCAAGAATGTTGTTGCAGGGATCTCCCCCAGCCAAGAATGGCTTTTGATTACAGAGCTGGGAATACGAGTTATTTGTTTCTCTGTGCACAAATAGTCTCCAGCAATTCTTTGCAACAGTGCTTTAGCTCTCCAAAGCACATGTAGCACATCTGTCCATCTGTCCTGGCATTTCCATGAGCCTGGCCCAAGCATCTGACTCTCAAAAACTTGAAGAGACGCATCAAAAGCCAAAAAAGAGATGAACACTGACAATAGGTGGGAATTTCAAGCAAAGAAATCCCCTTTTAGTGCCTATCTATGTGTTCCTATAATACACACATAACATTACACAATCATCTTTAACATCTTCAGCCATACTCAGAAAATTACTGTTTCTGGAAATATCTTCGGAATAAGATTTTAGATTGTAAGGTTTCTAACCAACACCCAGCAGTTGTTTCAAAACCCAAATCTTTAACTTGAGTCATTAGATGGAAGCTTTACACAAATGAAGCAAATACATTGTCAAGAGCTTAATACAAATGACAACAACTATATTTTTATTGGTCCAAAGTTTGCAAAAGATCTTGTTTCCTTTCAGAAAGTACCTGGGAGTTGCAACACCATAATCCTAGCCAAGCCTTATGCTCCCATGTTAATGCACACTTCAAACTGCAGTTGAGCTACAGGTGGGTTACATAACAAGACAAATAGCAATGTTTGACACCAATATTACCAACCTTTCTCTTAGGAACTCAAAGGTTTCAAAATGTAGGAACTAGACCTCACTTCCTCTTCTGTAACAAGTAAATATTATATGTTCCCTTCTGTAAGTGAAAGGCTTTCATCCAGCTGCCCCAAGGACAGTCACATTTGTGACACTTGTGTATGAACAACAGGATGGTTTCTTTGCTCCTCACATATCCCAAAATGAAGGCAAGACATAGGAAGGGGCCAGATAAGGCTGTTTTCAAAGGAACATTTTATACCAAACTGTTTTTGGTAAGTGAGGAAGATAAGACTGTCCCTAGAGTGGCATTGCCATGTGTGCTCTTAAAGGCAGATTAAGAAAATACCTGTCAAAACAGAAATGTGGTAGATAAATTCACCATTTCAGGTGGTTTGCAAACACTTTGCCTTCTGAAGTCCTAAAATTTTTCAGAGTAAGTGCTGCCACCCAAATGACAAAAATGGGTTTAAAAGTCACGTAACACTTTACTTTAGATAATGTGACAAGGGGGAGCTCTTCAGGCCCTGTGAGAACTCAGAAGGGTGATGGCCTCAAGGACAAGCTCAGAAGTGGGATTCTTTCTGAAGAGAGTGCAAGAGATGTATCTGTCAGTGACAAGGCTGAATGGCTCAAGGAGATGATGATGGCAGAAGGGACAAGGTGAGATCCAGGTGAAAGTTGAACAAGAAGGTCTGGTCTTGGCCAGAGCCTTGCAGATGTGAGGAGAAAATTGAGCTTGATGTTCTTGTGAATGGGGAACCACTTGGAGAAATGATGAAATACAGCCTTGCTTAGGGAGTAGGACCAATGGTACAGGAAGTCATAACATGGAGATCATCGTAATATGAACATACCGAGTTACAGTGACAGATAAAACAGGGATTTCAGATACATTTGACAGGAGGAAAATTATGCTGTAGACACAGAGTAGTTGTCTTAGACAACTCAAAAAGACCCAAGATCCCTTCAAGAGACAGAAGAATGGAAATAACTAATGGAAAAATTAGAAATTTACTGAGACTAATGATGCTCAACAGAACAGCAGAAGGGACTTGACAGGGGCAAAGGCTGAGATACCCTACACAGAACCTTGTAGCCTCACCAAAGCAATTCTGTGAGTTCTCTTTGCCTGTTTTATTCATATATCCAAGAGTACAAAAGCTGTGTTCTGCACTAGCCAGTTACATGTACAATTTCTAACTGGCGACATTTAACATCGCTGTTTGCTTCAGAATTTCTGGGCTGAATGTAAACAAAGCTACAGATCTCTTTCCTCAGGCATAACAAAACTTCACAAATTCACAAACGTATCGGGAAAAAGTGTTGACATGCACCTCTCTATAGAAATATGACACTGGATGTTGTTTTTAATCAGCCCATGATGCTCACATTCACATCTCCCTTTCTCTGAGACACTAAGCAGGAGGTCACCTGGGCACTCATGTTCAGAGAGCCTCGTGTTTATTGCTCTTGACAGCCTGGGGTCCCTGTCTGCTGTGAATCTGAGGCTGTGTAAATTAAGCAAGGAAAGCTGTAAGTGTAGTTACTTTGTTGTCATAAAAGTCATCCGTACTTTATGTCTAACATGCAAAATTTCAACTCCTTAAGCAGGAATGTCTATATAAATTCTTTCAAACAGCACTAGCTTGGAAAGACCCACATCCCCTGTTGCAAATGTGTTATTAATATATCGCCTCCATGCTATTAAATTAAAATGTCCCCCTCATGTTTCCAATCTTACTTCCAGATTTTTAGCCATGTGGCTGGAAGGCAGCAGAGAGTTGAATTAAATGGGTGATTTAGGGACATGTAGCAGTAAAAAAACCCCCATAGGACTTCATCATCTGCCTCACTAAAAATAAATAACTTTAATTTTTTTAAGATTCTCTTGCTTGTCAGAATTATGTAAATCTCACTGGGATATTGATTGAGTTTGTCATGCCCCTGAAGGAGTGCTCCAAGGTAAGAAAGGATATCAGTTTGCCATCCTCCCACCTGTCATTCCCTAGCCCTGCCTGGAATAGTGTGGAGCCTCCTGTCACTCATGTCAATGAGCCCCACATGGAAACACATGCACTATTTTCAAAACAGTAGCCCAGCATAAGTAGGGAGCAATTTCATGTTCTCAGACTGCCTGCCACATCATAAGAATGAATGTGCAGTTTTTTCTACAAAACTCAGTGGAAAAAGCACTTACCTACAGTGCCAAGAGTGAACTTTGTTTCTCACATCAAAAATATGTCATTGCAGCTGAGCATGTGGGAATCTAGAGAGCACAGCAGGCTTCCCTAACACTTGCTACTAAATTTCAGGATTTAACTCAGCAAGGAAAGATAACATGTGGAGTTATCATGTGGAGTTCCCCATCAAAGAGACTAACAGCACCATAGAACATGACAGCACCCAGACAAACAGTGCACTTACATCTTTAAAGATTCCTGTAAGTAGAGGGAATTAATGTGGCATGTTCCAATTTGTGCCTTCAAACTGGAGCCATGTGTCTGTGGGTACCCTGGTAATGCCAGGACAGTCACTGGCTCTCCCAGGGAGTGGAGCTGAAATTCCCTCGCTGTTCAAGGAGAGCAGGAGAGGTCAGTGTGACTGCAGGGCGTTTGTTGACTCAGTGTGAAATACCTTGTTTCTGCCTCTGATCCGCTCTTTGCTCCTGCGGTTCAGCCCTGCAGTCTCTTCCCAGGTATGCTGCTTTGTTTGTTCTAGGTTCTGATGTGAAGCAATGATCATGGGAACACCCATAAAAGCTGGAAGAACAAACTGTAGCATAAGAACATAAAGCCAAAACCCCCAATCCTTCCGCAGCTGCTAATCTCTGATTTCACAGTTGCCACCTATCCATCTCCAACGCAGCTTTCCCACACCCATCAAATTGCACAGGAATGATACTGAGAGAACCATGACATCCCTGCGGGGCTGAAGCAAAAATATCCCACTGTTTAGAGTTGCATGGCAACATAAATAACTTTGACCTCGACAAAAGGGTAAAAAAGTATAACAAATTTAAGAAGGGGGGGTCTCCCTTACCAGGTCAGTGTAACACAGGGCAAGTCAAGCAGGGGCTCGAAAACCCTCAACTCATAAAACTGCTCTTGTTACTGATTGCAACATCAAAACACAGAGCAGGGAAAATGCGGAAATGGGGAGGAAAATTTAAATCAATCAAAAACTTCACTAAGACAAAACATCTTATATAATCTTCCCACTGGGAAGAGAAGGAGAATAGACTTTCATGTAACAAGTGCTGGTTTTGTCAGTTGATGTACTTCTGGAAAGCACTCAAGTATTTCAGTGGCACAGACAATAGAAAAGCAAAATAGAACAAGAAAGAACTGAACAGAAATAGACTTGGTTGGCTTTGTCTGGGGGAGCTGGTCAAAAATTAAAATTTCCATTTCAGTAAAAATTTCAAAATTCTTGACAACTTTTTATGCTCTTTCAAAGGAAAATAAAAATAAAAGCAGTACAGTTTGTTGTTTTTTGTTTTTTTTTAAAGAAACTCTAACCAGTGCAAAAGGTCTCTGAAATAATAAATACTAAATCTGGAAGACCAAATTTCAACCCTCTCAATCTTCCTACATTTCTGATAAGTCCAGGAACTAGTCTTATCTAAGCTTTTACTGACTGGCAAATGGTTTTCCTGACTCTTGGATTCCTCTAATGTTTTGAATACATCCTTCTACCAGTGATATCAAACATTTCTACAAAATTCAGTGAGTTATTTCAGATCACAGAATTAAAAGGGAAAATAGTTATTTTCATACTACAGTTAAAAGAAAATAAAGATTAACAGATTGAGATCAGAAAGCTGACTGAAAGGAATCTCTAGCTGGCCACCCAGGACTAGAGACTCCCAAATTAGATGCCATGTCTGCACACTTTATATCTCACAGTAAGAAATTTCTCAACTGCAAATAGCACAGCAAACTAGGACACATGGTCGGCCTTCCTTCTCTTAAGGACTCTCATATTTAATAAAAATAAATTAATTTACATATAATATTCTACTATTACGATCTGGTAAAACTGTTCAGATTTCACAGCTTTTCTTCAGCCTGAAATTCCTGTTATAGGGACAATGGGGGACTTGGATTGAAGTGATTCTGAGCCAATTTACATCTGCTGAAGATTTGCCCATGTTGTGGAAAGGGGCCAATAAAACTATGCAAATCAATTAGTCTAATTTGTCTTGAGGTTTTTCTCAGACCTCTATGGGTTTGCACACACTTTATTTTTAAATGCTGATTATACTGTCATTTAAGGGAGCAATATGCTGCCTTGACAAGACTGGTGACTTTAACTTTCTGACATTTTCCCTGCAGACATTTTCTTGCCTTTGCGTGCAGGTTTCTGAGTAGGTGATGGCTATATAGAAGACAGCCCTGATGTTCCAATATCTTGTGAACTCCATGATCCAAAAGTAATGTACTTAATCAAGTGTAAAGCAAAAGGTGATTAAGTTTTGCAGTACTGTACAATGCCTGACTGCTCAGAAATGCATCTTTTGATGTGGTGAAAAGAATTGGACCAGTTCTGTCTGCTTTACCAAAAAATGACGTTTTAGTAATCTGAAAAGAGAGCCTCAGAAATCCCCACAAGTGTTTAAATTTGATGTGAAGCTTTAAAAAGATGGTATTTATCTGTTTGCTTGGTTAATTTCCTTGAATTTTAAGCTCAGGAAGGTGTCAATTTGACATCTAGGGAAGTGGTTCTTTGCTTTTTTTCCAAATGAGGTTGAGCAGGGGCAGCCAGTTTCCAATCATCACTAGTTGTTCCAAGCATCCAACCAAAAAAAAAGAGAGAAAGCAAGAAACAAAACCATCAACTCACCTTTCCATTGTGGTTTATATGAATTATTAAGAACTGAGATTCAGTAGAGCCTCAATTTTTGAGCATAGAATCAATACTATATTTTATATAACAAGGGCAGTAAAGCCAGCTTGTTGTGCTTCCATTGCAGTGAAGCCTTGTCAAGTCTCTCAGGCAACCTAATTCACCAGTGCCAAGGTCTCACACCACTGATGTGAAAGGTGGGTTGAGGTGGGTTGAAAACTGTCTGAGCAACTGGACCTGGAGGTGCTGATCGTGGCACAAAGTCGAGATGGAGGCCAGGAAGCTGTGGTGAAGCACAGAGGGCAATACTGGGGTCCAGTCCTGTTTAATGTCTCCATCAGTGATCTGGATGATGAGCAAGACTGGCAGAGGTGACTGATGTGCCACAGGGTCATGCTGCCATTGAGAGGGACCATGACAGGCTGCAGAACTGAAGTTTGGTGAGAAGTCTGAAATCCTGCCCCTGGGGGAGCACAGGCAGGAAAATATGCTGGGCTGGAAAGCACCTTGGCAGAAAAGGAACTGGGGGTCCTGGCAAGGACCGAGCTGAGCCAATGATGCTCCCTTGCTGCACAGAGGGTTAACAGTACCCTGAGCTGCACTGGGCAAAGCACTGCCAGCAGCTTTTAGGATCCTTCCCCTGTGATCCAGCACTGATGAGGCCACAGCTGTTTTCTGTGCCCAGTTCTGGGCTCCTCAGTATGGGAGAGACAGGGACATACCAGAGACAGTGTGGCAAAAGTCCCAAAAGGTAACTGGAGCATCTCCTGTGAGAGCTGGGACTACCTAGCACAGAGAAGAGAAAGTTTAGAAGGGTTTAGTGGATATAAATACCAGAAGGGAGGGTGCAAAGGAGTGGAAAAAGACTCTTTTCAGTGGTATCTTGTGACAGGACCAGGGGCAATGAGCACAAACTGAATAGAAGGTTCTGTCTGAACATCAGGAAACACACCTTACTGTGAGGGTGACCAAGCACGGACACAGGTTGCCCAGAGAGGTTGTGGAGTCTCCTTTCTTGGAGAGAATCAAGATCCACCTGGACATGGTTCTGGGCAGCTGTTTCAAGGTGATCCTCCCTACTTGTGCAGTGGGGTTGGATGACCCTCAGATGTCCTTTCCAAAGTCCACCATTCTGTGATACTGTGAAAGGCTTGTTCACTTCAGTGGGGTTGAGATGTCACCTTCTGTGCAGGAGCCCAAGGATTCAGCTCACTTTCTTGTGCTGTAAGAACTATTTGCAGCCACTACTACAAATATAGTTACTATAATACTGCAAATGTGTTACTATGTCCCAGGCATGAAAGAGAGAGATCTGCCCTGAGTTCAGGGAGAAGTTCTCTCTGCAGTTATCGCCTCTCGAGTGAGGGTGCTGTAAAAAGGCCAGTTGTGATGGGCCACAGGCCTGCAGGGAACTGACACCTATAATCCCACTTTCAGAGGGAATAATGAGGCAGATGTGTGTCAGTGTATACCCAAAAAGTGAAAGGGTCCTTTGTCATATTATTACCTGTACCCAAACTACCTGGTTGTATTTTTAAACTCCTTTCCCAAACATAAAAACCAAACACAAATGTCCTTGCACATATCACAAGTCACCTGAAACCTGCTAACTGCAAACATTCCGCATTACACTAAGCATTAAGAATCATGTGGGCACATTTCTATCCTCTGTATGCCCACAAGGAAGGTTCACACAGTCACCAAGAGGGGAAGGGCTTGAGTATGCCTATAGGGAAATTAAGGAGAGGTACAGCAAGCTTCAAAGTATCTCCTTTTTGTCCTGCTTGGTAAACGGAATATGGAATGTGAGTGACAATGAAGAGGAAGAAAGAAGATAATAAATCCTGTTTGCTATTTGAGGTTTTAAGTTGTTCTTTGAAACTGGAACCTGAAGTTGACTGAACTGGGTTATATATTACACTTAGGAATGTGTAGAGCTTGACTGCAGAAATGTTATATATCCTACAGTATTTTCAATTCTGAAGTAAAAAAGATGTAACCTAAGAAACTGAGTAATGGTCACATGAAATTTAAAAATAATATTCTAAGTCCTTCACCGGGATAATTAGATGTCACTCAGGTGAAAAACAATTTCAGTCTGCACCTAGTGGAAGTTCTCCTTAATGTTTCATACCAAAAAAAAGGAAAAGGGGAATTAAAAGATTTACAGGTTAGAAACTGTAGTGTGCATTAACAGTAAAGAGTAAAATACTATCTTTCTAAATTAATTTGCTGTGATTCAAAAGATGCCCACAAGGAACACTTAAAGTGTGTTTTTGGGACACCAAACCTTCGTTCTTTAATTGTTCCAGGCCAAAGTCAGGAAAACAAATGATCATCCACACAACAGAACAAATGCCATGAAACTCCTGCTTCAAGTCATGAAGAAGAAACAAATCATGCTCAGACCAATTTTTTAATGCAAGAGAGAAAAAAAAACCCCTTTCTTTTCCCCACAAATCTCTTCAATTTGCAAATCCTAGCCTCATGCCACACAACTGAAGCAAATCATCCAATCTTTTTAGTCTCTTCCCATTCTCCTTCTTTATCACGTAATCCATCCAATTGAACCATTTCTATTTATAGTGTTTTCTGTATTCCCAGATTCTAGAAGACAGAGGCATGACTCAAGACTGATTCTTTTCACAAAACTTTTAGTCTCTCTCACAATATCATGTAAGCTGAGGAGAAACATTTGTTATCTAAAGTATAAAACCCCAACTTCTAACTATGCTGAAGTCCTTCTATTCATCTCAAATCTGCAGCTAGTTCCTCAGCTCTAAAAATGACAACAGAGATTCAGACATGTTAAAGCCAAAAGGGACCTTTTCTGTTCTGCAGCCTGATCACTGCCCTAACATGGATGGTAGAAACCTGCCCTGAAACCCCTGCAGGAAAACCATTTCTATTGGTTGAGCCAGACAGACTAGCTAGAATCTATCTAGCCAAAGTCATCTCACCTTAAATTAAAGATTGTAAATGCTGGACACATCATAGATGCTTTATTCTGCTACATAGAGTATTTTTTTTATCCCATTACTCTTTTGTAAATATGTACACTATGAATGTAAATATAAGATTGGATCCAGCATTTCTAAGCATGTAAGCAGCTAATTTTCCTCTATATTCTCCTTAAAACATTTTGTGCTCTTTAGGATCTTCTGCCAAATCCTCAAATCTGCACAACATATTCCAGAAACATTCCTACAAGATGCCTGCTTTGCAAAATAAAACTCCAAGAACCATTGGACATATTCAGATTATTCAGAGAAAGAAAGAGCTGATGCAAAGGATTTAGGAACTATGGCTCATTTCCTATTGCAAATAAATTCAACAAAAAGTTGCTATTCAATTACATTTGCTGTTGAATGTGATCCTTAGAACTACTTAAAATTCCATTTTCTAAATTATCATGCTACTGATCTCACAATTTAGATTGGTGTCTGGTGAGATTTGGGCCCCAACAGAATGTGTCCTGTTTACAAGAAAGCTTAATTAGCATTAGCATCTCTACACATTTAACAGAAGGGATCACATTTCTCTTATATGGACAGTATTTGGTTGGTAGAAGTGCCTAAAAATTGTGTTACATTTTTGCTGACGCTTTCTTCTTAAGCTGCTTCAGCAGACTTCGCAATATCCTACCTGATAAAATTTACTTTGGCCAAAATTAATCAGTCAGCTTGATGTCCTAACATTTACTTTTCTCTTTTGTTGTTTGCAATGCTTCTTGGAACTGGGACAAATATCAGGCATGTGCTCATGTAAATCTGAGGTATGTACTATATAAATGAGGCCTCAGTTCTCGCTACCTAGCTACCATCTGAGCTGTATTCTTAGATCTTTATTTCTGAAAGGGATCAGTTTTCCTCAGGTGCCATGAAGGCACTAGTAGCTTTAATACTGCTTGTTCAGCTTCCAATTCACAAAGCTGTACCAGCAGCTCCCCCTGCTCCCTTGGGCTGTGATGACCCAGAATCTGAAGCAGTAGCTGAAGTTGCTGTGAATTATATTAATGGCCACAGTCATCATGGATACAAGTTTGCCTTAAACAGAATTGAGGATATCCGCGTGGTACCCAGGTAAGTGAGGAGCTTGCAGGCAGAACACTGTGTTCACCTGGGGATGCTTGGAAATCACCAGTGCAGGCGCTGGATCCTCACATGGGGAAATCAGCATGGCTCTGTTGATTTAAATGGGGCAAGGACACCTGGTAGCAGTGGAAAATCCAGGTCACTGGAATGTATCTCTGAAAGAGCAGAAGAGAGCAGAAGAGAGAAATGTTCAGATGTTTTTGTACAATGCTAGAAAGGGCTCGGTTTACAAACGCAGCACGTTTCCTAGAGCAGATCATTCCAGGTGCTGATTCATAAGCCCAGTAGCTACTCTGGAGAAAAACTGAGGATAATCTTTGAGATGTAGGTAATTACTTACTGGCTAAATACATACCTATCAAAACTCCATGCTATTAGTGATTTTGTAGTAGGCATTAATTTTACCTAATGTCCCATTGAGCTGCCAAGGGGTCTAAATGGAAATAACAGTGGCTTATTTTCCCTAAGATCTATTGCCATCATTGAAGGCATCTAGAAAGGCGATAGAAATGTCCATGAATATAATGTATGTGCCAATTCAGAACCTTTGATTCTCTTAAAACATGGAAAATAGTCCCAAACAATTACATGAGTGAAGCTCCATGGCTGTTTTCTACTTGTTATGAAAGAGAAGATACCAAAAGATACATTTAGAAAAGACTACAACAGACATAAATGAGACTAGGAATGTGTCCAGAGTTACCCACACAAAAACACTTTGATGTGACGCTGCTTTGCTCATATTAATGCTTTTACATTAAAGTGACTTATTTGGTTTTAATGGAACCACTCATGACTCGAACATCAGAATCAGTCTTGGACCTCAAGAACCCAAGGAACTGTGTCTTATGTTACAGATGCAAAGGAACTGGTGCAATTCAGTGTAATTCCAATGGACTAAACAAGACAGGTCAATGTTCACTGGTGTTTGTTTCATGTCTGGTTTTAGAAACATGAGGGGTTTTTTTCATCAAAAACAAAGCTGTTGATTTTTTTAAACTACCCAACAACTTACTACATAGAAGCTTGATTTTCAAAAATTTATGAGCCTGTTCCTTACTAGCTGGAATAGAATCAGTGTGATTATCTTGACTTACTACAGATTTGGAGTCCTGTTTTTTTATGAAGCTAAAAATAAGGACCTTTTCAGTTACTCTGGTGTATACCTGGAGCTACCCATGATAGCCAGCAACAGAGACCCCAGTGTAGCCTCAGGGAAGAAATCTGGTGATGTTTTGTAAAGAGATTACATCAATTCCAATGGTATATTGTTTTTCTTTCAGGGGCCAAATAATGACATCATATTTCTTGAACTTGACTTACTGGAGACCAAGTGCCCTATTCTCAGCCCTACACCTCTTGCAAATTGCACAGTGAGGAGCTTTGCAGAACATGTGAGTATCTGAACACTACCAGCTGGGTCCAAAGGTGTGTGTTTGATATGTCGATGTCAGAGGCCAGGCTATCACCAGATTCCCAAGCAAATGTAATTTCCCTGTAATGGCCTATAACCACCCAATCACTTGTAGCCTCCTTGCTGATTTCACTGCCTTCATGTCATGAAGGACTTCACTCCTGGATTTCTTTGATGCCCAGTTATCAGGAGAGGACAGATTTCTGCTAACATCACATCCCACATACAGTCCATGAATGCCATGGGGCCTTCTTTAGGGGCTCCAGATTCAGTCCCTTTGCTTAGCCCAGATGTCTCATTGCAGACCACAGACAGGACAGGCTGTGAATCTGTGTGAAAATACCCTTCCCTTGGGTACATGTGGGTTGTTACCTGGTGCAATTCCATCAAGCCGTCTCTTCCTAGTTACAACTGCAGGTGAGCTATTCTCTTCAAACAGGGCTCTGCCTTCGAAGTAATGCTCAGCTGGAATTTACTGGCCTCAGATATTTTGTTCTCATGCAAGTGTGATCCAGCTGTGAGATGCTTTTCCTGACCAAAGCAGTGGAAATGTTGTCTGAGCCTGCTGTTTCTAGAATGGGGCCCAATTCACAGAGCTCACTAAATATGAATCATGATCTACCCCTGTATTCATCAGGGCTCAGATTCTATTTTCCATCAGGGGGGAGGTAACTCTAACTGTTCCCTCTTCCCAGTGACTCCAGCTTTGCCTTTGACATCTCCTCCCTGCTGGATCATGTTGCTCACACAAGGCAGCACACTCTGCTGTTACCATGGCCACTGACCAGCTGAGATTAGTGAGAATATTATCAAACAGCTCTGTGGAAGGTCTTAATTCATAAGTGTTCATATTCTTTGCTCTATATGAGAGATGAACCTGTATGAAATGTCCACAATCTTGCTACCTTGGTACTTTTGATACTTTTGAGATCCAGATTTGGATCCAGATTTTGTAGCTCTGATCTGCCTTTTACAAAATCACAGACATCAGGACGTGCCTAGCAGTGCCTTTGCCATCAGACCGATGTTGCCAGGAATGGTCAGCCAGGATCTGTTCTTTTGAAATTAGTGGCCCTTTATCAGAAAATCCAATTTATCTGAACAATGTAACCCTTTGATTTTTGTCTCTCTCTAGGCAGTTGAGGGTGACTGTGATGTTAAACTGCAGAAGGTGGATGGGACATTATCTGTAATTGCTAGCAAATGCCACTCACATGCAGGTAAAGGCTTTGTTCTGTATGTTTGAATCTAGAGGCTGGAGTATTTTTATAGCAGTGGTTACAGTTCAGTAGCTTTTCTGATTCTAAACTGCTGGGTATAAATATGCCATAAAGCACAACAGTTAACGGGTTTTCTAAATCCAGCCCTCTTTTCTGGTTTCATTCCTTTACAAACTCACTGTTTCTCTTTGCTCCTCTTTACCATGACAGTTAAGATACTGTAAGACTAACTGGGGAGCAAGTCCCAGATTTGAGTCTTTTCAGTTAGCAGTTTCACCTTAAGAATTTGATTCCTTGTTGGTGTGAGTTTGCTTGTGCTTGTTGGTCATCAGAGTCCCATTGGCAGATGCAGCTTCTTTACTAAATCCAGCAGTTTCAATACTGCCATGGGAAAGCAGAATGTCTATTCTGTGTGCTCAGTGTGAGACCTCTTTGCTCTGTATGAGATGCCTTCAGTACTACTGTCAAAACTGATGACTAAAATAACACACACAAACACAACTCCAATAAGTTAAAACATCTTCATTTTTCTACATGCCTTGTGTGAGCTGAAGCACCTTTTCACTGGTGTCATAGAGAGGTTTACAGAAAGGAAATTTACTAAAAACTGAGAAAGTATAAAACGTGCTACTGAAGTCCACAGCACTTTTTCTTGCAGAAAGATTTGAATGGCCAAGTCGTGTGACACACTGCCATCTATAGTCCGTACTGGAAAAATTCCTGCCACTTTAATTTGGGACAGACTTTTAAACATTGTTTTGTGTCACTGAATAGGTCTATAATGCCTTTCTAAACAATTCACAACCTGATCAAAACATGATCTATTCCTCCTGCAGATTCCACGGAAGACCTTCTTAAAGTCTGCCCTGACTGTTCACCGCTGGCAAGAATGAACAACACAGAGGTGCTAGAAACAGTGTCAGCTGCACTCAATGACTACAACAGCAAAACCACTCATTCCTACCTCAGACTCCTCGAGATTGGAAGAGCCAATATACAGGTAATTCCTAGAACTGTGTCTAGCCTTTCATGTAAACATAATATTTCATCTACAGTAATTGTGCACTGCTACCTAGCTATGTTTGCAAACAGACACAATTTGCTTACTCTAATTTGCCCTCCTGATTTGCTTTTAATTTCCCGACTATTATGTGTCATTTTAGCCACAGGATTCCCGTTCACTCTAGTGGGAGATGAAGCCACAACATTTGCCTTTTATCTTTTCTCAGCAGCTCTGCAGATTCCCAGCGCAAAGTCAGTTAAACAATTTTCCTGTTTTATCAGTATCACCCAGGGCACGTTGTTTTTACTGAGTTTGCTGTGGGTGCCACGAACTGCTCTGCAGAAGAAGCTAAAGCCAACGTGGGGGCTTGTCAGCTGCTGCCCGAGGATCAGTCTGTGAGTATGGCAGCACATCAGCCCAAATCTCCCTGGCTCTGAGGTAGAAAAACAGCAGCATGCTGGGATGTGCTTGCACTGGAGCAGGAATAGACCCCTGTGGGGATCAAAGTGCAAGAGATGTGTGCCATCATGCTATGTTTTTCAATTTATCATTCTTAAAGCTATATCACACCTTTCTCTTTTCTCTGAGGTATCTGGACTGAATTCTAATGGATTTGAATACATTTGGAAAAGGCTTGAGGATCAGAGACAGAATATTTTTATGTAATGGAATATATATTGTTGTTTATTCTTGAAATGAGTGCCTGAGAAAATCAGGCTCTTTGTACTGGACAGTACACAGTCACATAAAAAAACAACCCAAACTGTTTTCCCCTCCTGCAGTTCCAGTGCACTCATTTCTGAAAGATATGCTCTTGAGAATTATACTGTATACTTTACCATGTTAAAATTTTTCTGTTTCTGATGAAACTGAGTCCTAAGCAATTTTGGGGGGGTGGGAGCTCTTTACCTAGATTCTTATATATTCTTTCCCTCCTTCATATCCAGACATACAAAGGATCTTACTATAGAAGAACACAAGAGTTTCCCTTATTTGCTGCTTATGCATTTAAAGAACTCGGCTTTTGAGCCCAGCAGGCTAAAAAGAGAGCACTTTACTGCTCAGATAAAACATGAGAACAAGTAGCCATTTCTAAATGTGTTGAAATTAAAAATTCTAATGTAGCCTCCCTCTATTTTCTAACTCTTTTCTCTTGCTTATGTTCTGCTTTGCCAGAATTTTGGTTTCTGCACAGCAGTATTGGTAAAAAGTCCCTCACAAGACCTTCAGGTGGACTGCCAGTTGTATGGACATCAGGTACCTGCTCCAGATATTCCCTTGCTTTCCTGGGTATTCTAGCCTACTGGTACTGTTACAAGCCATCGTCTTGAGTTTAGTTCTTTCACTGTAGACTGCATTAGCCACCTGTGATAACAAACTTTGTATCCTAAAAGCCAAAGTAAGGTAGCTCCTGATTATCCTGTGGATTTCTGTGCTGGGAATTAAGTCATGTCTGCCATCCATGCTTGACACAATTTTCCCTCCTGACCATCTGGGAGATCCATATGTCTAGTAGGGCAAAGGGAACCAAACTCTGCTCAGCTAAAGGGATGGGGCAGATAAATGTAAAACAGAAATCAGCATCATGAGGCTGGAGGCTTTCAGTCCTTAGACATGACTGAATTCAGGGACATTGTCCTGCGCTCCTGTAGCAAGGGGAGGGAAACATATGTACTTGGCCTGAGTACTCTCCAGGTATTTTAGCCTACATTTGGTCTCAGGAGGACTAGGTGGTAGTTGAATACTTCCTATGGACAACAGCTCTTGGTAACTCAACAGTAATTAGCTGTCTAAGAGGTATATGAAAGAGAAAATGAGACAGCTGGTCTTGAATGTTTTGCCAGCTGTGCAGGTGGCCCTGAAAGATTATATAGCACAGAATTTGGTCCTAATGATTCACTGGCTATAAAAAAGTGTTCCTGGGTTCCTGTGTATGTATTGCAATGCAAATCAGACTTCTGTGATGGTCAGGAACATTTGAACCTGGGTTGCAGGCCTCTTGCTAGTTAGGAGCAGGGTACCTGGTACGGTATCAATTACCTGTATTTCACAAGCCCCAAATCACTGAAATCCAACGTGACTTGTTTTTCTTTTCCAGCCTGGAGTTACCTATGCTCATCCAGGTCAAGACACATCAGCAGGACTGGCGCCCAGTGCCGTAGGCGCCACAAACCATAATCTTGGGCTTTTCCACAATAACCCTGTTGCATCTGAATCCAGCTCTTCAGAAATTTTGCGTTCCATGCTCTCAGCAAAATTGGTAACAAAGAGAGCAGTTGCAGAGGCTGCTCAGCATGACAAAGTACCTCGCCCAGTTGGCTTTGTGCCTCCTCCTCCCTGCCCTGGGAAGATTCGTCATTTCGATATCTAGGCTGTGTTTCAGACATTCGATGCAGCCAAACTGAGGGAACAGTGCAGCAGCAGCAGCAACACACAGACCACAACATCAAGTACAAATAGGTGAGAACACTTGACTCTGAGCCCAAATGAGTTTTATCCTCCAGAGAGCAGAGCCATGGTCAGGGTCTTGCAAAGCCCTCCTCCAACATAAAGATGATTACAACATACAGCAATAGTTTACTATACATACTGGAATCCTCTAGTTAAAATACAGAAAATATTGTTTCAGTGAAACCGTTGTAAGAGCTTTACAACAGTTGTAGCTTTGTGGCAGAAACACCACCCAAAAGGTTAGTTCACAATAAAATGTTCAATGCTTTGCTACCTTCTATCTGTACATATTTTCATTTAGTTGTCAAGTATCTCCTTCACAGCATTATGAGTCATATTCTGGGCTTGATTTCAAAAACACTAAGCTCCTGCACTTCTCATCAGCTTCACTGGGATGTGTGGGTGCTGAGCACTGCGGAAAATCAGGTCAGTCCTCCCTTTTGATCACACACCAACAACACTAAAGAAGTGGCAGGGAAAAAAGTATTTTTCCCTTCCACCTATAATGTTTCCTACCTTTTGATATCCACCAGAATACCTCAAAACTTTTGGACATGGCACAAGAGCATCCGTGTCTATGAAAAGAACAGAGAGTCAGGTCACACTCATTGCTGGCAGGCTGAAAGCATCAATCCCTGCAGCCAAATACATGTGTACTGTCTGTCTTCCAGCAGACACACAAGTGCAGTACAGTCATGGGGTCCTCCATGGTCTGTGTGCATATGAAGAAATGCCAATTCAAGGGAATAAAAAATATATGTCTAGCATGTATCTCATATAACAGGATCCAGACAGTGAAGGCAATTTACCACTGTCCTAGCAGTCAAACCTTTCCTGAATTTCTGGCACATGTTAGAGGCAGAATTTATTCTAGGTAGAGAATTAATAAGGGGCTGAGGCCAGAAGGATCTTTACTGCCAGCCAGACTGGAATTCTGCAGGCCCTGGGGAGAAGTCTCAAAGACAGTCATGAATGTTTAACCAGGAACAGCACTTGCTACAAGATAATTATCATGCAGGCAGCAAAAAATTGCAGAACACATGTCATTTCTGAACTGTTTCAAATAACCTGTCCTGTTCTCCTAGCTACAACCATCCAGTACTAAGTAAGCAACACAACTAACACTTGCTCTTGGTGGAAGTGCAACAGCTCACAATATAGAAAGGTTCTTTGCTGCGTCAGTGGGGAAAGAAAAGGTCATTGGCACTTGCAGCAGTGCTTCAGCTGGGTGTGTATAGAAAAGGCAAATTAGCCCAGACTCTATAAACCACAGTCTAATATGATGGCAGCACACTGAGGGCAAGCTCTGCCTGTGAAGGTAGCTGCTCTCACATTTCAAGCAAATGCTGAGTTTTACAGGAAGTGTGTTGTGGGCAATTGCACCAGCCACAGCCAGTCAGTGGCTCAGGGGGTTTTTGCTCCTCTGTAAAGCAGTGACTCCAGTATACCCTGCATGCAGCCATTCCTTCAAAAAGTGCTAGTATTAATCTGTAGAAATCTCTTAATGCAGTAAGACAGGTGGTCTTCCAATCTCACTGCACGAGACACAGTTCAGGATTTAATGAATCGGCAGCCATCCTGTTTTGCTTCACTGTGACACCAGATATATGAGACTTTTCAAAACCAGGAATCACTATTGCTATACAATAGAAATTGTCTTCTATATAACGAAATAGGAACTAATTTATAGAAGAGAGTGTTTTCCAGGCTAGAAAATTTTCTGTTGGCAGAAACAATATTTATAGAAGGGATGCCTGCCCTTGGGGATCCCTGAAATCCAATAATGCTGCACTTTCTTGTTGCCTTTTCAAACCACAGAAAGCAAAGATATGTAGCAGAAACATATGCAGGCTCTATACTTCACAGATGTTCTCCTATACCTGGTGTAACCATTCCCTTGTTTTCTAAAAGAGGAAGAAAAAAATTTTCTCTGTGCATTCCACTTTGGTAGCTGCACTTCATCTTCTTTCTCCTCAACACTTTAATCTTAAGGACACATCGTGCCCCCTTACAGATCTGTTTTCCATGACAGCTTTGAAGCAATCACTTTGTCCTCCACCAGTATAGCCCCATTTTCAAGCACCTGGGCCTTAGTAACAGATTCAGTATTTAACAATCAATTCTCTGGGCAACATGACATACAAAATGGTGGTAGATGAAATACAAATGCCTCCTCCTTTGAAATGCAGCATGAAGACTTTTGTCAGGTCTGCATCATTGGCTGACAATGTTTTCCAGCTTTTTCATACCCTCTTTTTTTTTTTTTTTTGCAAAAGCCCATGTACTTCATGTGCTGCTTTGGCTGGACATGCTCGGATTTCCCAGCTGTGTCCATGTTTTGAGGTCAGCTACTTCTACAGAGAAATTTTTCCTTTCCAGGCAGAGGGAGAGTACAAAGAACAGAGTCAGGCATATAACAATCCCCTATTATAAGAAGCACCGACACAGCCAGTACTAACTGGCACCCATCTCCATAGAAATGCCATGCACTGTAAGGATAAAGAAAATGAGTTATTATCCTTTAGCCGCAGGGGAAGCATCCCCAGGCACAAGGAACAATGTGAGTGAGTCTGCATTGCTGCTTCTGCGGTTCCTGTACTATGGCTACAGCAGGGTTTCTCAACATTCACCCCTTGTATCCCATCCCTCTGGGGTACGGGCTGTGCATTATCCCTCACCCGACTCGTGGGGCTCATTCTAGCAGCCATGTGCCCCTTCTGTTCTGCTATTGGAGTTTTGCACCTCTGTCACCAAACAAAGTTTTCTTAGAAGAGTTTCAACTCCAGAGTCCAGTGCTGTTGTAAGTCTTCTGCCTGTCTCTATAATCCCAGCTTTCTATGGAGATTCCTTGGGACACATTCTTCTGTCTCCCAGATTCTTTAAACACTTCTGGGCTAAGATTCTTTACACAGCCAGTAAAAAAAAATGACAATATAGAAATCTTTAACTACTCCAAACATCACATTAGTATTGCAGAGACAATTATGTCCTTCACTTGCACTTTTTTTCACTCATTCAGTAGAACTTTCAAACCTAAAGGTACTTGGTGTCCTCTAGCATAAAGCTGCAATCACAGAGTCCCATGTCAAAAGATAAGAGCCAGGGATGTGGTAACCCAGCTTCTGGTATACTTCAAGGCAAAATAATGCAGAATTGTCCCTTAGTAGAAAACCAGTGACATTCACTGGGATCGTCCCCAAGTAATGGTCACTGTTTCTTCTCTAGATGTTTAAGACAGAAGCTACTTGTAAAGTTATTCCCCCTTGTCTCCAGCATGGAGTTCCTGACAGGTTATGCACAAGGCACACCACTGTCTTTTCAAACTAAAGTTTCTCCAGGAAGAATTTTCCATGACCCTTGAGGGGTCTCAGTACCTCCAGGGCTTAAGAGGTAGCATTCAACTGTAGGTATCCAGATGACTAGAAATGCTCACAGAATGAATCCAAACTGAGCTTTCTATCAGTGCCAAACTGACTGCATAGAATAGATTCAATATATTTGTTTAAAACTGGCATTTAACAAATACAAAGAGTGAAATCAGTCAACCTTGTGGCATTTATCCATTTTCTGTTCAAATTACTGAGACCTTTGTCATTGTTTTATTTGGCAGAAGAACTGAATCACTGACAGAACAGAATTGGAGACAGACCTGTTCTGCACACAGATTTATTCAAGAAAATCTGGTTTCTTAAGGAAGAAGCTTTGTGTGTATACTCTTATCCCTTGCCATGAGGTCAAAATTGCATGATCTGCCCAGTGAAGTCCAAATTAGAGATGGCAAGCCAAGAGAAAGAAGTGCTCTCTGGTCTCAGAGGGAGTAACAACCCTTCTGTAAAACCTTGTAATCATTGACTTAGTGTTTGCTGTTGCAGCTGTAGGTTTAAAGGTGATGGTCAGTATGTAACAAAAAGGGGACACAAGTTTATAGACACGGCTCCACTATAAAAGTCTGTGATCTCGCTCAGGTCTCAGCCCCTCCATCCTCACTGACCACCGTGATCTACAGCACTGGCTCTCTAAGCAGAATGGTTTGGCTTGTTTGCATGCTCTTTGGCATCCAGGTGCTTTGCTCCTGCATTGCTGCCCCTCCAGCCCGAGGAGCAGGGGCTGCCCTGCTCTCCCCGCGCTGCGATGACGCTGCAGTGGAGGAGGCTGCAGACCTGGCTCTCCGCCAGATCAATGCTGACCGGGCAGAGGGCTATGTACTGAGCCTCTACAGAATCGTCAGCGCCCGAGAACAGCTGCAGGTAAGTCGCCCTCTTGCTCAATATGTTTCTCCCTGTGTCTATTTCTTAGAAATATCTATTTGAATGAAGAAATATTTCAAAAGGCAAGGCAAAGCTCTATTCACAGGACTCCAGAGGCCATGTCAACTTTATGCACAGACTAGAAACAATTTCATCACACTGTGGGCAATTAGAGAGCAAATCTCAGTCATGGCTCTCTGCTGCAGGCCCTTGGAATATCTCCAGGCATCAGTTCAAATTCGATATGAAACACCACGACTCTGATTTAATTTCATTTTACACCTTCCTCCCACTGCCTTGTGCAGTTGGAGTGCAAAGGCTAGTAAGCCATCGTGCGTTTTGTATGAAAGATATGAGCACTAACAGGTGTAAACACATCCTGCTTGGGACCAAGGAATTCCTTTACAGACCTCTAAAAGATGACTCATTCTCCAGAAGAAACCTGAAACCAGTTCGAGGGCAAAAAATACACTGGAAATACCTATAGAATATCACTCACATTTCCTCAAGTATCGTGTTTCTCTGTGTGTGCTTAATTTATGACGATTTTGTGCTACAATAACTGAATCTACTGGCACTAACTAGGGACAGCCTGAAATGAATTCACAAGGGCCTGCAGCAGATTAGGCACTATGGAAGTCTGCTGCTAGCATTCCCTGCAATGCTCACTTCCCATAAGCTTACCTGAAAGGCTGAGTTCTGAACGCTGAAGAAAATTAGGCTTGTTGCCAGATGCTTAAAGATCTGGCTGGCAAGGATATGACACTTCTTCCTGCTGCTCTTACAAGGACATGGTTCCTGCAGACACTCTGTGAACTCCAGCAACCTGAGACCTCACAGCTAAAGATGCTCTGCTGTGTTTTGCACTATGTTCTCTATATTGCCTTGCTCAGGTGACAGAATATGCCCACTAAGCACGCAAATCAGATCTCTTCAGAATTTTTCCACATGATGTATGTGAGCTGGCTCAGAATCCACATCATCAGGCATGGAGTTAGTTAAATAGCCCTTCCTGGGGCTATTTCATGGAGTTAGGTGCTCAGCCCCCCCCTCCTGGGGCTATTTCCTATTGACAACAATTAGAGCCCCTATGACCAGCCTAGAGTGCAGCATGGTGGATGCAGACATGCTGTAAACCTCCTCAGTTATCTCCCTACTTCTTTCACCTGTGCCAAAGATACCTCATCACAGGAGAATTTTGGTCCTTGTTTGTGATTTATTTGTCACTCAATTTCCTAAAGACTTGCTGCTTTATTGTTCATCTGTGGGTTTAATTTACTTATTTACTTTTATTATTTCTCTTTTTTTTTTTCATCTATTATTGTATCCTGTAAATAAGGTGTTTCAAGACATTGCAGTAACAAACTAGACATTCTAAGCCCTTTGTCCCATTGTTGCTGCTGCTGGGACTGAGTACATAAGGAGCAGTCAGCAATGCCAAGGGGTTCATGGACAGTATCCACTTATGCCACCTCCCATTCCTCTCAAAAAAATTAAGAAGACTTTTTTCTCCCACACCAGTCAGTGGTCCTTCCTCTCACTTTCTTAAGCAGTACTGAGGATAAAAACATTTTCAAAGTTACTTCAAATTCAAATCTGCCCTTAAGCAACCTGTGGTTCAGCTTTGCTCTAATTGAAACTAATGAGCCATCTGCTATTAACTTATATGCAAGTAGGACAGAGCTTGCTTTCATACAAGATACTCATGATTAGCTTCACTGACAGGCACTTAACCAAAATTACAAAACATGCCAAAATATTTTATTTCTTTCCGTTGCACCAGGTCACCCTGCTGCCACATTTCCTCTGGCTCCCAGGCTGCCCAGCACACTCTGCAGCCTGGCATCAGCAGTGCTGAGGAAGGGATCTTTTTGGCACTGGGAAGATTTACAACTTTTTATTCAATACTAAGCAGATATCAAAAGGCCTTTGCATAACAGTCTTTTAATGAAAATTAAAATAAGGATGATTAAACCTTCAGTGATCTGCTGAGCTCTGAATAAGCCCCAAATTATCCTTTCCCACAGGGAGGATGATATATACAGAAGCAGGTAGACCAAAAGATGTGTAGACTTTGTAATAACCTTATCTGCTTATTAGAGCTGGTATTATACAAGAAACCTATAGGCAACAAGAAATACAGTTTGGTGTGCCCTGGTGGCATTTAGTGTTTCTAATATCGTCACATTTTATAATTAATATTCATGATTCAGATGAGGAAACCCATCTAACACCAAACACATTTAATTATAAGAACATTTCTTTAATGAGGTATTTGTGTGCTTCTGCCTCCAGAATACCTTAACAACCAGTTTGAAAGCTCAAGTCACCAATTCCAAATATGAGACTTAAAAATGCTCGTCTTTCTTGGCTATTTCTTCTTCATGTGGAAAGTCTTAATGATGGCTTTTTTCTTATAGAAGTCATATTTAAAGTTACAAACTGATACCAAATGCTGCACTACTCAAAAACATATTTTCAACAAATAGCAATTACTCTTGACTGGTCTTACTTTGTGTTTACTGATTTAAGCTGTATTAGCTATCATATTAAAGAGAATTATCATCATGGTATTTAGATATCTTGTATGTAAACAGAAAATTATGATTAGTCCCTTCCACAGAAGGATCTCTGCAGCCAAGTGCGGGGATATTGCTGTGCCACTGTACAAACAGCACTGCTGCACCTCAGCGTCACTCTTGATCAAAATAACTTTTGATCTTTTCACAGTCTTCAAAATGAAACTTATAATTAAACCTCAGAATTAGTGTAAGCAAACCCTGAGATCTCAGTGCAAGGCATTACCAAATCACTTTATAGAACACTTAGGAAGAAAAAGACAACATGAAAATACAAAAAATAGTAGAAAGCATGAGAAGTTGCATATGTAAGAATAGGACTGAGAGACAATGGTAACTAAACAATTTAGTAATTTTTTATATTTGTTTTCTATTTTGCCCTTTCATATTTAAAGGGTTTAGTATTACTAGCATGTATGGTAGAGCTCGCAAAAAATCACCAACCCACAGATCTCTATAGGCTGTGATCAGAGTAGTTTGCATCTCTCAATCTGCTCATAACTCCAGAGCAGATACCACTTAGTGGTTTTCTAAGCAGTATGAAGACAAAAAAGTCAGCAGTACTCCAGCTTTATAGGCCCTATGGACTGGTATTTTGCAACTGTTAAACAGAAGCCAAAACTAATGCCAAAATGATAGATATCAGCCCCAGACTTCCACAAGACTGTTGCCCCATTTAGTGTTTTCTCCACAAACCAATGAAATCAAGCAGGGATGAATGAACACTGCTGTCATTCAGTTTTGGGTTTTCTCTCCCTTCAGCAAAGACATAATCTCAGTCTAAACACACAGCTAACGCTCATGTCTAAGTTCTTGAGGATGTTTAAATGACAGCTGCCCTCTTTCCAGCTTTCCACTAAGGTTATAAATAAAACATGATCCAACCAAGCTGTATACTTGATAAATATGTTGAAAAGGTGCTTACCCATATCTACAGTGGAAGCAGAATGAGGAGCTGCTCCAGGCAGCATCTCATCTTCCTGCACTACATGGTGTAAGCACCAGATACACAGAGCTGCACTTTTAGTCCTTCCTTGTACTTTTTGCCTGGAAAGATCTTTGGCTGAAAGTGGAACCTGAATTGCTTTGTGCAACTTGTGCTGCAGTGAACTGAATAAAGGTTTCTGGACTTAAGCACAGGTCAGAACTCCAGCACTGGACTGAAGCTTTAAGTCAGCCTGGGACATCCATGTGACTCTGCAAGGTCTCTCACAGCACTTCCTGATAGCTGAGAGGATATTTAAGCTTCTCTATCAACACAGCCTTGGCCTCTGTATAGCAAGTGCAAAGCATCTACACTTGAAGAAGACACTGCCCTAAGAAATAAGATATTTCTCTTTCTAATGCCTACTGGGAATGTCACATGTTAGCAGTCTTTTATTAGTTGTGGTATTTATAATCTCCTTCTTATGCCAGGCAAAATAACCTACCTTTCAAATCTGATAATAAAATGCAGTTGACAGTGAAAACAGCAACATGTTTAGTCTTTATTCTTCGGTTCTGGTTGGTACCAGAATCCGGAGAATAAAACTGACCAAAGTTTATATTCTTTATATACAGCTGGCTAGCTGCATGACCAAGCCTGTTCTAACAGGACTTGCATTTCACCTGATTTGCCACTTTTGTCACAGAGTGTTCAGTTTTCAGGATCTCTATGCATTCTACCTGTGAGTTTTCCATTTCTCCTTTGTATAAATCCCTACTTTCTTTGAAAAATGGGATGTGACCCTTTTGTTTCTCATTTTCAGGAAATCACTGGTTCTGTCTTCTATCTCATCTTGGATGTAGTAGATACTGAATGCCATGTGCTCAGCAAAAAGCTGTGGAAGGACTGTAAGACCAAACCTGCTCATTCAACTGTAAGGACTTTATTTTTCTATTTAGTTTCACATATAATGAGTTACTCAAGTACTACTGATGACTGCAAAATCCCTACACTTCATTTTTAGTGGGCAACAAAGCTTAGAAAAAAAATCAAAGCCCATTTTATAATATCCACAGTTTTACTCTCTACCTTCTATTCAGTTTATAGACCAGTAAGATTTACTTTAAAAAGTGAAAATTAAAAGAAAGTTTTTGACCAGAGCTAATAAAGAGACTAAACTAAACAGCCAAGCTAGGATACTATTTAGAATAATGATTTACTTTTTATAGCAACCCTATAAGAATTTATTTTAAAGACAGCTTGTCAAGGAGGGAATAAAAGAAACACATTTTTATATAACATGTGATTTTTGGTTTAGTTTAATTCCACTTTTATTCTGACAACTTTGCAAAAATTGCACTGAAATAGGAGAAAAAGGAAAGCTCAGCAAGATAAACTGCAAAGACAGAAAATGGTCCAAGACTGTTGCTACAGGTGACCAAAACTGCTCTGAACAAGTGAAAAAAAAAAACGGGAAAATGAAGAATGACAAGAAAAAAGGTTCATAAAAAAAAAAAAAAAAAAAAAAAAAAAAAAAAAAAAAAAAAAAAAAAAAAAAGTAGTTATGATTAAATTGTCCTGAACTGCTTTTAAGGCAAATAAATTTTAACTTTTCAATGAAAAATTAGAAAAAAACAACAATAATTCTGCTCACTTCTCATTACAGTGTTTTCAGCAGAATACAGGCACAAAGCCTATATGGTTGATATGGCTTCAGTGAAGCCAAGAAATGCATGCCCAGAGGCCTTGAGCACACATGTAGGAATATCTAATGAGCTCTCAAAGAATATACTTTCAACTCTTAAATATAAAAACATAGTGGATATTAACAGACCAGTATTTTTTCAGCCATAAATTCAGAGTTTTTTGTGTGCAAGGATGACCCTACTATGCCAACTATGCAAACTGATTTATGGTCCTTCCTACTACTGTCCCAATGATTATAGAGAAAAGGGGAAAGGTGGAAGACAGGTGACTGGATCCAGACACTCTGAATTATCTCTGGGTTTAAACTCTCTGGGTTCCAGATATAGACTGAGTCCAGGACAGAGAGCCAGGAGCACTCTGTGACACTTGGGCACTTCTCAGCTGCCAGAAGAGTGGCCCTGGGCAGGTAACCCAGCAGTCAAGCACTGCATCTGTATAGCTCAGAATCACACCAGGGGATGAGCTGGCCTTTTATTTTTAAATGAGATGCTTAAAAATGTGCTTCATTGTCATTTGAGTATTAACAAAACTTTTGTCTTGAAAAGAATTCCACAATTGCAAGAAGAAAATGAACCACTCCTGTCTAGGTAACAGATGATCAGTAAAGGGTGTAATATTAATTGTTTCTAAATGTTTATATTGTTTTAGGTTTACGGTCAATGCAAAGCAATTATCTATATTAATCAGGCAAGAAATATTGCTCATCTGAATTCTTATGAGTGCACTTTACAACCAGGTATGTCTTTAACATACTCTTTATAAGAGAACTGGAGAAACTCTGCCAAATAGCATTACTTTAAATTTTAAATGTAATTATGACACCGCAGTATCTCCATTAGCTTCAGCTGCCCTGATTTTTTCAAGTCAGTGATCAGAAGGCCAGGGACGTTCTGCAGCTCAAAAGAGTTCAATAATAACTGTTTTAACCTCTGTGACACTCAGCAGAGCCTCTATATGGGCTTTTACCCTCTGAACCAAAAAATGGTTTTGTGGGTTTGTGAAAGGCAAGGAAAAACAGCAAGCCCACTGTCAATAGGTTGAATTTTTCCTTCAGTGTCTGCCTCCACTGCAACATTTTTACAGGTCTGCAAATACATAAAGATTCAAAATTATTGAGGGGTACAAACCACATATTCTTACTCCAGGGGAGCACAGGACAAGTGGGCAGGGTTGGGGACGTAGATGTATTTACAGTGACCTACACTGTCAACATGCTTTTATGGTTCTGCATTCTCTAATGACATTGTTTTGTTTGAATAAAAAGTTCCACGCAGATATATTTGGTCAGTATGTCCCGACTGCCCAACTGATGATTCTCCAACTAAGCCTGAATACTTGGAGGCTGCTGTTCAATGTCTCGCCAAGTTCAATGGAGAGAGTGAACAAGCTCATTACTTCTCTGTCCTCAATGTCACGAGAGCTTCAATGCAGGTAAGTCAAGGCTCATCTGACTTGTTTTAGCCTTAAGAATCCTTCTATTCAGAATCTCCTGATCTTCTTGATCCAAGACTCTGATTCTATTTCTTGCAAAAAGAAGGGCTTTATGCAAAAGTCAAGACCTAGACTTGCCTCCAAAGTTCAGAAAAGCTTCACTGTTAACTCTTTCTTCTTCCACCACCAAGAACTTGCAACTTCCTAAGAGAAAGTATTTATAAAAGCACAGTCACACCTTCCAATACATACCTGTAATTCACTAAATGAGTCTAAGCATGGTTTAGAACTAATTTTAGACTAACAGAAAGCTCATGATCTCATGGCTAAGTCCTCACAGTATTATCTAGTCTCTCTAAAATTCAGTATGTGTAGATAGCAAAGTGGTTTTTCTTCTTTGTCTAAACTGTCAGATATTACTACAACATACTGTTTAATCACTTCCATTTCCACCCCAAATTTCAGAAATAGTAAAATGATCCTGTTCATTAAAACAACCAGAAATTGTCAACAAGACACCGAAGAGGGTACTTGGCTATGTAGTTCTATGTGGAGGCTAACTTATGACAAAATCTAAACCCATTTCCACAATGCCAATCCATGAGTTATTAAGATTGTGCATATATACGAGGTAAAAAATGAGCAGGCAATAAAGCAGCACTTTCAAAAAAGCACTCACTGTAACACAACTAACAGTAATGCCCCAAGTATCACCTGTTCCTTCCAGACTTAGCAGGACTTTTTCATGTATTTCATGGTCAGTAGAAATCTTTATTCTTCCTGACACATGCACAAGTTCTAATTGCCACTGGCCTCTCCTTTACAGTGGGTTGTTGGTCCTGCATATTTTGTGGAGTTTTTAATTCAGGAGACATCTTGCTCCAAAAGTGACACGGTTGCAGACATCTCTATGTGTGAGCCACTTCCACCAGAAGTTGCTGTAAGTACTACTCCTTGTATAAATATCAGTTTCCCAGATACTATGATTTCTCAGTGAATTTTTAGTATTTATCTCCCTGGCTCTTTGCAGACAAGAACTAAAACCCAGAGTCATCTTTTTATGGATCATAGCTCTATAGTGTCTTGCAACTCTACAGCCTATTTTAGAATAGAAAAACACTTCAGCAAAACTTCTGAATTCTTACCAGAAGCCCATAAGCAAAGAAAACAAACAAAAAAATACCGTCCAGAAAAAGGTGGAGTAGCCATCACCTTACAAAACTGAACAAGTCTAAAGGATTTCTTCCAAAGAAACAGACATAGACAATAAATCACAAACAATGCATGAAGAGTATATTCACGCTACAATCAGGTCAGCTAAGGAAAACATTAAAGAACTAAGGAAAAAAATTGCAAGAGAAACTGGAAGACTATATGGGCATGTTGTCAAGAGATAACATTTCAAGCCCCCTTAAAGTGAGATCCGAGCCATGATACCTACAGCCCAGTACAAACACAACTACTAGAAATAGCATTTTCTTCATGGTTTCTTTCACTAGTATGGCGTGAAATTGGTTCTGTGTGGAAAATTATATTATGTTCCACACACAATTTGCCTGCATAGAGATATTCTGCTGCAGGAGAATTTAAGCAAGCTGTTGTAGTTTGGCCTTAAGTAGCCAGCTTAGTTTTGCTATTGTGTTACCTAACCCTCCTTTGCAAACACAAGGCCTTTATCAAAACACCGCCTGCCTTTGTGAGGTTGCCAATCCCAAAATAAAAGTTTGCCCAAGCTGTTTATCCCAACAAATACACATAGAAGCTCTAACTATTCAGCCTTTCATAATCACATATTTTACAAGATAGGAGCTTAGTATCAGGGCTCCATGTGAAGAAATGCTTGTATTTTCTTCTTACAGAAAATCGGTTTCTGCAAAGGCTCTGTAGTAAACAGTCGTGGGGAACAGTTTGTCACAATATCCTGTGAAATCTACAGTCAGCAGGTATTTCTTTATCTAATCTTAATATTGCAAGGGTAATACTCCTTTACAAAACAAGTACTAAACTTTTGAAAGCCTAGCCATTTTTAAGTTTTCTTATTCACAAAGATGTGCTTGAAGACAGTGATAAGGCCAGATCAGGATAAAACAGACTGTTGTGATAAAACAGACTGTTGTTGGGTGGATAAAAGGTAATAGAGTGAGTATAGAGACAATTCTGCAGAATGTGTTCAGAGTGCTCTACAATGAAATTGTAAATCATAAAGGGAATGTAAGGGGATATTACTGTAGTTACCCAAGTTTCATGCACCCATCTCCACTGGCACAAGTAGTTACATCCATTTATCCTTTGAGCTTCTGCTCTGTAGCTGGTCTTGGAAGACTGAGATGCAGCAGATCCTTGGTGTGAAGGGTAATCTTCACATCTGAAGGAATCTGGAATTGCTTCAATTTTGATAATACTTATTCCTTGTTACTTAGGATCCTGCCACTGAAGAGGAAAACCAGGAAGCTAATCAGACACCTGGAAAACCCAGGCAGGATCAACAGGCTTCCCCTTCAGATGCCAATCCTTTCTCCCCACACCTGGAAAAAACAGTGGGCTGGGTTAAAATTCTACCCCCTTCAAATGAGGATATCACTTTCCATAGCCTACAAGAAAGTGAAAATGAACATAAAGACACAAAGCCAGTTCCTCCTAAGGCTGTAGGATCTGCCCACAGTAGTGATGGAGAAAAGACTCAAGTAAACAAACCAGATTTGACCAAACCAGTCACTGGACCAGTTATTCTCCCTTTTCCTGAAGAACCTTCTCTATCAGATTCATGTCCAGGAGAAGCAAAGCAGACAGAAGGCATCCTCCATCCCTTGATAACGAGAAAGCCTCCCACAGTCTAGCCAGCACCCAAGCACCTCAACTATCTGCAACAAAATAACAGCCAAAATGGCAACATGGTTTTCAATTTGTGTAACACCTTCAAATAAATAAATGAATTGTTGATTAAAGTCTTCATCTTTGACATTCTCAGTTTTATGAAAGCACAAGAACAGATTGAGAAAAGCAATTTAACTGGGGCATTTTCCAAGAAAAGTGTTTGGCTTTGATTCTCAAATTCCCCCCATCAGGCAGAGCATGTAGGAAAGGTAACCGTGGAGGATAAAAGAACTTGCAAGGCAGGGACAGCCCAAAGACATGAAAAAAAAAAAAAAAATCCCTGGTAGCAAAATCTGTCAGGGCCCAGTGCGGGATGGCTGCTTGCCAAGGGACGGGGAGATGGAGCCAAGTGTGACCACCAGGCTGGTGGGCAGGGGCCTGTGCTGTGGTGCCTGAGCAGGGCACAGCAGGGATGGAAGTCAGGCCATGGAAGGAGCCAGCTCCCCAGGTCAGTTCAGGGGCACGCAGGTCTGAGTCCAGCCGTGAACGCGGCAGGGAAGGCGCGGTCAGGGCTGCCGTGGTTACGGCAGCCAGGGGCGGGCTCGGCCCGGCGGCTCCCGCAGCCGGAGCTGGAGGCGGCTCGGCCGGGCCGTGGGCTCCCAGCAGCGGCCGGAGCCGTGCCCAGGTCACGGGAAGAGCGGGGAGCTGAGCCCGGCAGCCCGAGCCCGCGGGGCAGGGACGCTCTCGGCACCTTAGAGTGCCCCAGCAAGAGGCAGGGCGCCCACAGGGAACAGCGCCGCAGCGCCGGGGACCACTAAAAGCTAGTGTGCTTTTGCTGTTTTTCTTAATTATAATGTGAGGAACTCAGCCTATTTTTAAAATTTCCCACAGAAAATCTCAAGAAAGATTATTTTTTTCTTAATGCTTTATACCTCGCTTAAAGCATGTGGAAGAGCCTGTGCATGTGTGAAGCCTCTGCACATAATTTTGGCTGGTGAAGAATCAAATCCAGGCTATTGAGATTGTTATGCTCTAGTGATGCTGTTGTGCAGGAAAAACAATGATTTAAAAAATCAGCCTAATTCTTTCTCAAGATAGGTCATATTAACTGCTTTATAATAAAAGCCACAGGGACACTCGACAGCCTGCAGCCAAGAAAAATCGATTTCACTAAAGTCAGACATGGTAATTGTACTGACAAAAACAAATATAAATAAATGAGAAGACAAGAAGAAAAAGAATGAACATAGGAAAGAAATGTCATCTGTGGCCAGGAGTACACTGATATTTGCAATAATTAAGGGGTTTGTATGAGACCGTAAAACCTTTTTCCAGTTGCCACCAGCTCTGTAAAACCATTTGCTCAAAACAAAATCAATAAAATATTGTTTCTGAAGGTTGTATGATACTGTATCATCCCTAGATATCCTGGATAATTTCTATATTTAAAGAGCCTTCCAACAAAAAAAATATGGTTTTGTCAAAGTATCCTGACATTATGCAAGTTGATTAAAATGTATCATTTTATTATTATAAATAAAATATAAATTATTATTTTCTTTTGAGTAGGGACAAAATAATATTGAAATATTGTGTGGAATAATATTCACGGAAACTACATTTGCATTTTTAGTCTGCAAAACTCTTACAAACATAAATTTGATATAAAGAAGTAATTTAATTGCTTCAAAGATTAAAATAAGCCAAAAACTGATGTGAGAAATATATCAACTAAGCCAAAAATAATTCCATTTCATTTACATTATGAGAAATTTCAATATATTTTGATTTCATTTATTTCAGAGTAGAAAAACCTTCAAAATCAGGTAGTTCTTGAGAAATCCTAAAATTAAGGCTGTGTTAGCATTCCCTTTTTTATCAAGTCATCGAATTACAACATCTTGTTTTTCCCTGGGGAAGTTTCACCTTTGCCAGCTCAGGTTTCTCTAACAGCACCAATGTGTTCTCCTCCCCTGGACTGCTGATCTGCCATATCCAAAGTCTGGGATCCAGGCACGGAGCACCCAGGGCTGCCTCTAGTGAGTCAGGGAACAGAGCACTGGGGCAACAGCCTATCGCACTTCAAGGATTTTCAAAACTCCCCTCTTTTCAGTTAATCACACACTTCTCACTTCTGCTGCACAGTCCTTTTTATTAACTCTTTGCATGTTGATTCTATTCTCACTGTGGCTCCACTAGTTTAATGATACTACTGAGACTTTTATCAACATACACAACCAAATTCTTCCCCTAAAGGAGCACTGGGGAAGAAATCAGCCTCATTAACTGCTAGTCACAGCCAAGAATACCCCATTTCACTCGGTTCTTTTTCTTGACTATGGCTCCTTACAGTGTTAAATTGAACAGCCACAGTGAGTGAAGATTAATGGAGTGGAGTTGGTGTGAACATAAGGAGTTGGTGGGAAACCGGAAAGTCTGGATACACAGTTTTGAGCATTTCATTGGGATACTGTGCAGCCTCCTCTGCAGGTGAGGCTCAGAAATGACATTTGAATCAGTAGTTTCTCTAACTTGGATCTGGGATTTGGGTTCAAAGATTTCTCTGATTTAAAAATAAATAGCAGAAGGGGTGTTTATCTGAGCAGTAACTGTACCTCCAGCTGTACCTTTATTTGCTGTGGCCACTCCAGCACAGAGTCCATATCCAGTTTCAGTGTCACCTGGGCCACCATCAGTGTTTACCATAATAGAGTTCCAGTACTGATGTCTAAGATTAAATTCTTGAATTACAAGAAGGAGTCTGAAGTTGTATAGTTCCTGTGTTTCCTTTGTCCTCAGGACATACCTGGATACTGCAGCACTCCCATATGGCATTGATATTATTAGCAGCTGGTAGCATTTAGTCATCAGGACTTCAAATCCTGCTGCTGATTCAGCACCTTTATGCCAGTCTGAGTGGGCCAGCGCTGCAGCATTCTCCCTCCAGCACACCCACATGGGCAGCCTGTCTCCACACAGTGACTCTCTGGGAAAGGGCTGCAGGAAATCCTCTTAAAAACGAGCCCAGGTTGTGCTGAACCTCTCCATCTTCTGGCCTGGTCTCAGCTTCCAGCCAACGTGAGCAAAGCAGCTGGGCAGTAACACACACTGTGTCCCCCCAGCACACCCCGAGTGCTCCTCACCTCCGCCCAGGACTCTGAACTGTTACGTGCTGCTTGTCCATGTCTGGCAGAAAACAGGACAGTGACACAAAGAAGCTCTTCATCCAGTACTGGAGAAGAGAAACAGATGGATATGCACAGACAATTCCCAATTCACTTTTCAATTTTGTTTTACAGTTCTTCAACAATTATTGATCTTATGATATAATATCATCCATTAACAACTTGATATCTGTGCAATGTCCAGCTAAAATGTGGTCTGATGTTTATTTGAGCAAACATTCCAATTTCATATGAGCAATGTTTTTCATTCAGTTACAAATAAATGATGGTCAATGACCTCCAGGACTGCTGACATTTTTATCTGATATTTTCAAGTCTTTATCTCAGAATATAGGTGAGGCACATGAATGCAAAAATAGGAGCAGTAATATTCAAAGGAAACATAAAATTTTAAAAAGCAAGACCCAGACATCAAAGTTCTTAAGATGGGTTTTAAAACCAAGGTTTTTATAAAATAAATTAAATAGAAATTCTATCTCTGTGAGTTCAGAACCTACCTATTGCACACACTTCATAATTAAGCATTTTCTTCTGCATCTGAGATGCAGAACTCCGACTCCATTCTTAACATCAAATTCTTAACCTCACCTTTTTCCCCAGCCTCTCAAGCCCCTCTGAAAAAAGGTCAGTCTTTCAACATGTCCATACAGTCATTAATTTACAATTAGACTTATTTTTTTCTGAAAAGCAATTTGCAGCCAAAGACACTGAGGACAAGACAAGGAATACTGACACCCTTTTTATTCCCTGAATTAGTCCTTGAGGCCTCCTAAGCAATGAGACTTCTGTAACTACAGTGTCAACCTTCTCACTTGACAGTTTGTCTCCTCCAAATAGCTTTTGAACTTAAGGTCTCTTTGAATGAAATTTGATAGACAAGGTGATGAAACTTCTACAAGTTCGATAAAGAACTGGTGACTGGTAAAGAAAAATAAGCTGCAGGCAGAGAGGGGAAGCTGGAGCTGGAGCTGCTGCTCTGAGAACCATAACCAAAGCAACTGTGTCTAACATTGCATTTGGGGCATCTTGTTTACACCCAGCAGATAAAAATAAGACATGTCACATTTACATATTTTTCCATCCAACTTAGGGGCATTCCTGTTAAGCGCAGAGCCACCCCAAGAACTGCAGATCTTTTTTGGTTTTTGCCTCAAGACCAATGAGGTCTGAAGCTCTGGGGAATTTCAGATTGAAAAGAAAGAGAAGCCAGGCCAGAATTCACCTCTAAGCAACCGGAGCCACACGTCTGTGTTAGCTGGGCCCTGGCTTGGGAGCAGGAGCAGGAGTGGCTGCAGAGCAGCACAGTGTGAGATGGGAAGGGCCTTGCTGCCTGCCCAGGTGACCGAGCTGGGCCATGTGGTGACACCAGCCTGGCTGTGAAGCACTCCTGCAGAAGGCACAGAACAGTCTGCTCATGGCAGCTGTGCTCCCAGGAAACCAGGGATGTCTGCACTTCAGGAAAGGAGGAATTGGTTATTGTGTGTCATCTCCTTTATGTGTCAGCTCTCCTTTTCCTATCCCTCTAGTTTAAAATTATATTTATTACACATTTCATACACTGTTTTTCAAGCGGGGAAGGTAAGTCTCTTTTTGATGTGTTCTCACAGTGCTCTGGAGAGGTTTAGGATGGATGCTTATTACCTTATCCTTAAAGTCTGAATGTGGATCACCTCTTACTGGGGCAAGTCAAGCCTTGGTAAAAGTCATAAACGAGGTTTTTATACACTGCACTAGAGAAATGCCATATTTGGATAAATATTTAATTCCTTCCAGCAATCTATTAACAGTGTTGGCTTCATTAAAGCAACACAGAAAACTTAAAAGTAATAAATATAAAAACAAAATTAAAAAATCTTCTTTCAAAAAGATGTCAAACTGAAGAAGTGATAAAAATACATTATCCTGACTTAAGTGCAACCAATATTTAATTAGCTGCTGTGCCTGGCATTCTTGTCAATGCTGTGCCTTAATAATAGAGTCCAATCTTTCTTTTCCAAAGAAATCAAGGACAAAACTCTCTAGAGTGGGAACAGAATCTTACTTTACCTCCACAGTCAATTTTGCAGGAATTGCACATTTTCCACTGTTTATTCACACTGCTTCAATTTCATACATAAAATATACATAAGCTATGGTCAAAAAAAATGATGAGTGTCACAATGAACAACCCAGAACAGAAGAGGAAAAAAAGAACAATCTGCAAACAACAGACGGCAGAGGCAATTATGTTATAAATCACCTAATCCAATGCCTTTCTCCAGTATCACTGCCCATTTGAAAAAATTAACAGTATTGTAATAAATTGGGGTGCAATTTAGAACACAGCAATAATGGGAATTTAATTTTTAACTGATGAGATATATTTCAAATGTCTTTGATTATTTACACAACATTTATTTCACTGTGCTTTTTTTTTCATCTTCTGGAAGAGATTCTGAGTAATTATAATGAAATATTATAAAACCAAACCAAAAGAAATGCTCTATTTCATCAGAAGAGTTGTACATCCAGCCCAGTAACCACCTTCCCAGTGGCAAAAGAAATTGTGGTTAGAAGAAGTTTATTACCTGCCCCTCTCTGCAAACCATTCCCCTTGTACTTTTCCAGCACCCAGGATCATTGTGCCAGGGGCTTTAAAAGGTACTCTTCTGCTGAGTCCTTTGAGTATCCAGGGAAGGACCTGCCCATGGACTTTCTAAGAAATTTCTGCCCCCAATGACAGTACCTACATCCAGATCTTTCTGTGTTTCACAAGTGGGGGGGACTATTTTTAACCATTTTAAACTTACTCATAATGGTTTGGAGTGCCTCCGGCACTAATATTGTAAGATGCTCCATTTAGCTTATCGATAACCAGAGAACTGTTAAGTGTGTCCTGAACTAACTATGAAGCTACTGCTCCCACTCAGTTAATTTTAAAACATGATTTCTTAGACAATAGACATGCTAAACCGTAGATTTTTTAAAAATAAAGATAAATGAAATGAGGTAACTGTTAAGGATGATTATTCACTGAATTTCTGAAGGTTTCTAAAAACAAATAAGTAACCCTTCATGAGCAAACATATAAATCCAAGTCATAAAATCATAGAATGCTTTGGTTTGGAAGGGACCTTAAAGATCATCTAGCTTCCAGTCCCCGAGTCAATTATAGAGCCAGCACCTTTTCTGAGGGAAGCTAATCTAATCTTCATATCAACCTAGATTCGGAAAATTTCTCATCTGACTCTGACCTTGTAATTTTGGACTCATTTTGCATTTTTGTATTTTCTTATTTGTGTTTGAATTTTGTATTCCATCTTCAGCCACTCCCTGACAAGCAATTACTGCCTTTTAAGAATGTCTTAAACTATCCTGAATAAAAGATTTTGAATACAATGAGACAACATCTCATCCTTTCTGCTTATGAGAGGATATTGGCATATCCTTGAAAGGTATAAATCTTACTAGGTACTGCATTATTTTATTAAATACAAAAAGGAAAATTACTAGCAATTCTCTAAAGAAGTATGAAGGCTACCACAGCCAAAAAGCACATAAAACTGCTCAGGTTGAGAATGCAAAGGCAGCTTTATGTAACTTCTTTCCATACCTAGATTACATGGGTGTTAGGCCAGTCAGTCCCTTTCTGAGTACCAGTCTGAAATGATGTAAAGCTGATAGAAATCTGCTCTAAATTTTCTTGATCTGGAGGACTAGCAGGTTCTCACATAGCAGCTACAGACCACCAGCCTGCCGTGCACCTTGAGCTACATCCCTTTTCCACATCAGAGTGAATTCCTTATTTCCCTTTCACTAGTTGCCTGGTGGTTAAGGATCTGTTAAAACAGGGATATGGATATAGCCATAATTTGATCACAAATATTTCAGTCTATTTTCAGTTCAACTGTTTTAATAGTAAACAGAAGACCAACATTGTGTAATATCTGCACACATCAACTGGGCCTTCTTACTGCCAGGCTCAGCCTTACACTCTTAGAAGTACTTTCCATGGTAAAGCACCATTGCACAATGCCTGCTTAAAGAATTACAAACAGGCCCTTTTGTGGGTAGTCCAGAGAGTGTTAGAAAGCCTACTTTCTTCAAAATCTGCTCAATCACTATATAATCATTTACTTGATGTTTGCAAATGTTAATCCAGGGTCAAGGTAATGGCTGTCTCACACGACACTTACATCTATATAAAACCATGCCCTTTAGCATTCATTTATAACTTTGGCGGGCTGCTCTGATTTAAAAGCAGGCTGGCTTTATCAGGGCATGGGCACAAGTGACCCAGCACTGCAAGCAAAATGCTGCTCCTAGCTTCAGCTTTTTTCCTAACACTACTGCAGTGCTCTGATGCCCAAAATGAAGCGAGCATTACACCTGCAGACTGTAATGCCATTGAAACAGAGGCAGGAGCGGCCCTGGATTTGGTCAACAAACATCGCAGAGATGGTTATGTTTTTGGTTTATTCCGTGTTGCTGATGCACATGAACTACATTTAGTAAGTATGAACTTGAAGGCTGATTTACACAAGACTCTGATTTTTAAATAATGAGCCAGGTCATTAAGAGCTTATGTTTATTGCTTTTACTAGAACAATGTTGCTGCAGTCCAATGAATCAGCTGTGATTTACACCACCTCAGTATTCATTTGTGTATGATTTATTGCATGTAAGCTTGATTTTGAACAATGCCAAATGGCCTCTCTTCTCTTGGTCAGCAGGATGTTTGCATAAGAGATGCTCTGAAGAGCTTTATATAACTTTGGAAACTAATCTGTCCTGTCTGCTGTCTGATTTCAGATCTAATACTCAGAATTTATATTCAGAAAGTTTCTTTAATCCATGAATGTCTAACATTAATTAGACCAATGTATCCTCCAAGATTGGTATTTTGTTACTATCTTAATTTCAGACATAGCTTTATAAACTCGTGGAAAGGGAAAAGGGCAGAGGAAGTCAAAAGAGTTGCTACTTCACAAAATATGGGAGGGACAAGGTAGAGAATCCCTATTGATCATTTCCTATTTCCTTCCTATTTCTGTTTCCTAGAGAAGATACATAAGCTTTTCTCAATGACTGCCGAAATGCCAAAACAAATCAACAGCAGAAAAAGCAATAGAATTAAAATGTCTTTAACTAGTACATAAAAGAGATCAGGGACAGGCAGATTTACTAATTCACCTGGTCCACAGGTACACATGCACTGTCCAGAAGCCTCAGTATGGCATCAGAAAAAAACAGGCTAGTTTTTGATGGAGCTGCTTAGTCCTGCCTGTAAGGACAAGTACAGACTCAGAAAGTGACTCAAAGCCCAGTTTGTCACAGGTCTTCAGGTACACCTGCAAAAAAAAACCTGATGGAGTATTTTGCTTTTCAAAGACAAGAAAGCAGCAAGTTATACTATTGGGTTTTACACAGTAGCCAAGCAGTTAAAGAGCTTTATCTAGGAAGGATCTCTTCTGCATTAAGAGATTTAAACCCTGAAGTCTTCCTGTCCTTGAAGAATTCTTCTGCCATGCACCTATGTGTGTGCCATCCCTCTGAAGTGGTACCACCAGGCAGTGAGACAGGATGCATTGGATGAATGATAAAAAGCAAAGTTGCATCTACAAAGAAAAATCTCAGTGTTTCTACATTTTAAGCGACTTTTGACTATATAAAGTATAAACCATAACTTGGAATATGGACCAGTGTTAAGGATTCACACTTCCAGATGAATGCTATAAGCACTAGGGCAGCATGTTTATGTTTTGCTTTGTATTCTTAATGAATTTTGCCTTCTTTGCAGTTCAGGGCCACAGCTTCAGCTGTCACACAGTGTCTACAAGAAGAGAAAAGACACTTCTATCTTTCTGACTGCTAAAGAATCTTCCCTGTAAGGTCACTCTATCTTGTCAGACCCAAAGCTACCAGATGTGACCTTCTACATACTAACCATGTACACTATTGTGCAAGAACTTTTTTTGGTTCCACTGGCAAGATAACATTAAGAATATGTACATATTAAAGAAAAAAAAAACCAAAAAACCCACAAAAACCAACCAAAACCCCCACAACATTACTTCTGTTTCTCTATGCAAGAGTGTGCAACAGGTTTATCACATCAGCCCTCAGAAACCTAAGCAGAACCATCAATTCCATCCAAATCTCTGTTGGGTTTGCAGAGAAGTCCTAGAAGCATAAGATACTCAAGTAACCAAAACAAAACAGTTCTGGACTTGTACAGAACTGTAGTCACCAAAATTCTTTTAAAGCAACCAAGAAGGCATTATTTTTTCCCCCAAGAGCTATAGAGCAGATGAACAGAGGGATTTTCTACTACATATTTGGTGTAGACACTTAACCCCTATTTTAAAATTAGAGACAATGCTAAGATATACAAATATTGCAAAACCAGTGTTTAACATGACATTGGTGGACCCTCACTAATGGAAATATTACAGACTGTAGCAATTCTTTCACAAGGTCTCATCTATACAGAAACACTCTCAAAAAGGAACCTGAATGGATGGAACTTCATAAAACCCAAGGACACTTATTCATAGTGAAGGGGTTTGCATGATTTTATGTAAATGATAAAATACGTATGCGTTTATTCTGAATGCCCATACAAGGGCTGAATAAAGTTTAAATAATCCATTCCAAAACTGTTTCTGAGGGCCACAGAAAATTCTTAGCAACACAATCCATTACACTGCCATCCAAATTAAATTTTTAATTCTCCTAATCCTATTTGCTCAGCAGACAGAACATACTAGAAGAGTTTCAGAGTAAAGGATTCTGATTGGGATTATTAGAATTTTGTTGCATCACTCCATGAGTAAACTGAGCAGGAAGCAAAGTTCTGAAAGAGTATCTGGTAACTAAGGTAATTTGAAATGGATATAGATACATAATTGGCTGCCTAGACAACTTATGTCCTAATAGAACAGTATGTTCTATGGGAAAATCAGAAAGAGGGAATGGCAACCTTTTAACACTGGCATTTTCTCTACCTGGTGAGTGTCAGATTAACAACAGACACTTCTCACAGGTTATCAACAAAAGGATAAGAGGCAAGAGTTGCAGGAAGGGAAGGGAAATTCTGACTACACATATGGCTAAAAAATATCATGGAGAAAGTTAAGTACCAGAATGGCCCAGAGATGTTGCTGTCTGTCTTGGTGATACACAGAATGCAGTTGAAGTTTCAGCTTTGCCTTGAGCAAGTGGCTGGGCAAGATGACCTCCAAAGGTCCCTTCCAGCCTGAACCCTTTCTAAGCTTGTCAGCTCTGAAAAACCTTAATAGAGAACTGGAGAAGCTTCATTAAAGATTAAACATATCTACCTCAAAAAGGTTTCTCTCAAATCAAAATTCTTGTCTACAAACTCATTTTTACTTGCACTTCTCTTTCAGGAAAATTCAACGGTCCTCTACTTAACTTTGGATGTGCTGGAAACTGAATGCTCTGTCTTATCCAGAAGACACTGGGAGTCCTGTGAATATAGTGACATCTATGCAATGGCAAGCAATGGCATCTGCACCAACTCATACACCAATAATGCACTAACTTGATCTTCATCTGAACTGCCCAGAAATTTGTATCACAAAATCTCTCAGTGAAGACTGGGCTTAAATATGGCTTATTTTAAGCCAAAATCTATCTAATTCTAGAATTGTTAAACATATGCTAAAGGCTTGGGAAAGGATTGACTCTTCAAATAAGTATAGCATTATTTAACTTGTCTCAAAAGAACTATACATACCACTGCTTCTAGCAGAACTTATGTTTTAAGGGCAATTTGCTGTCAACTAAAGGGCACTAGAAATTATTTTTTAAGCATGTTTCTGGTATATGAGCCAGAAATACCAGTGGTATATTTTGTCAATTTTCTGTCATAGCATTTGTGGTATGACAATGTGAAATATTGGTAGTGTCAGTACATGAATGATATACAGCAATACTTGTCCTTTCTTTTTCATTCCAATGATGAGAACTCCCAGTCCAAAACTTTATTTAAATGTGAGGGTTGTGATACTATGACAAAGGATAAAGCAGGAAGCCAGGAAAAGAGAAGAGAAAGCATTTCTTCTTTTTTTTAATGGAGAAAAGAGGTGGATGAAAAGGTCCATCCACTTCTGACAGATTTATGTAACCTGGCATTCTAGATTTCCCTGCTATTTTGTCTTATTCTACTCTAAATAAGTAACAGGATGACTAAGAAAACTGGTTCCGTTTTCCATTGCATACTCAATCATGCAAACTGAGAATTAAAATAACGGCTCTTGTAGAGAGAGATCCCATTTTATCTGAAAACAAATTTTGAGTGGTACCTGATCAAACATTCCATTAATGACCACATCTGTTATTCTTAGAGGTATTGCACATTAAAAGAAGGCATAATTTCTATGATCGCCTACATCCAATTAAATCCAGGGAAAATAACATCATAATCATGTATTCTTTTTCCTCTCAGGACTTTGGGCAATGTAAGATTATCACATATACAAACCATCTGCTGAAGAAACCTCAACTATATGGATTTAATTGTACATTAAGTCCAGGTAAAACAATTACTGCTGTAAGCCAATGCATACCTCAAACCAGCCCTTGTACCAAAGTCTGTACACCACCAGTGCAGGAAAACCGTAACAGATTCATTCATCTGCTTGTAATTCATATTTTAGATAATCCAAATGGAATGTTAAGAATGAGTAATAGAATTAAGGTTACCCTACTCCTCTAAACCAGACTTTATTGATGTCAGATGACATCACCATTCCAGTCCACCAAAATATGATAATGAATGTCAGAACAAATGTAAGACTTGGGAAGACTGCGCATTTGGGGTGGTAAGATTCTAAGGTGATTTATAAGAATACTCATTTTCATGGGTTTGGGGTTTTTTCACATTACAGGACAAACCCATATTTATGGAGTGAGGGACAGGTATTTCACTTCCAAGGAAACATTGCATTTAAGTTTCTAGTTATGAGTTCACATTAAAGGTATGGGCACACTCTCAAGAGTATTAATATCCACTGTAATATTTGTAAATTATTTGTTTTCACAGTTCCACCTGACTTAGTAGAGTGCAAAGACTGTCCTGTGAAACTTGAAGCCTTAGAAGTCACTGAGCAACATAAAGGTATTGCTGAAAAGGCCCTGAAGAAATTCAACAGTGAAGGTAACCACACAAACAACTTCGCTGTGGATAAAGTTGAAAGAATTTTAAAGATGGTAAGTGGAATTTTCTCCTAGAATTACTTAGAAATGACACAATTTTGTGAGCAGCTCCAAGACTACGGAACCAGAACTCAAACCCTTCTAGGATCAGATCTAAGTTGAAGGTCCAACTTTAGCAAAAACTTGTTGTCAACATCAATTTAGGTGTGTGGAAGCAAAAGGATTTCTCATTTGCTAAAGAACTATGGTAGTGCGATGGCATTCAGAATTTAAGGCCTTCTTTTTGTATATATTTTAATTTTGAATGCCTAATTACCTATCATGACATACACGGGTTCATTTTCTACTGAGCAGACTTTGAGATGGACAGTCATGTATTATCAGAACTGACATGTTTTGTCAGTTGCAGATGATTTTTTTACTGTTAGACTATTTAGCACATGGGTACAACAAGCAGTGGAACATGCTCAGCATCATTTTGACTTTTGTTGCAGAGCAAAGCAGCACTCTGAGGATGGGAGGGGAATTTGTTCTTGAGAACCGGTTCTGGTAAATATCTACGTATCTAAGTGATGGCAACATGAAGACTTATCCTTCGGGTGATTTCAAGTATATTAATAACAAAATTTCTTGTTGGTAGATACTGGAGACTGTCTCTTAAACAGCACAGGATCATTCTGCCAGCACATGTGTCAGCTCAGGACACCTCTATAATGAGGTCCCATGGCTCCCACCATAATACACATTGATCTTGGAAACTGCCTAAATGCTAGCATGCCAAACCCACCTCCCTGCAGCTTTTAATATCGCTCAGAAACCCGACAGTGTCCCACACTATACTCCTGTGCATGATGTATCCCTACTGCCATTTAGAAAGGGATTGTTTTCACATCGCCTGGGTTCATGTGTTTCTCCCCAGACACTTTGGTTTTCACACTTCACCATCTTCAGCTACAGCAACACTTTACATTGTACCACTGGATTTTAATGCTCAGAAACTATGAATTACAATAAAAAAACCCATACCATAAAGTATGTGCATGCACTTTTAACCAATTTAGTTAAACCAGTGAAACTCATGTGCGCGCACACATGCTACGGACACCTTCAACTCAGACTTGAAATAAAAGTATTGCTATAGTTGAAAATTAAAATGAAACACCTCTTTACAGATTTTAACAGGATCACAAAGGCTTTCTCCCATGTTCGTATGGAGTAAGGCCTTCTCCATAACTAATGCCCTTGACAACAGAGAAAGCAACATTCTCACTGTAACTGGCAGAATTTCACCTCAAATTAGCATCAGTGCTGTAATACTATGCACTTCCATCACTGGAAAGGGATGGTTGCCATCCAATAGATCTCTTTACTTTCACAGGAGCAGCAGTTCAGTTTAGGGAGAAGACTCTAAGACACTAACTAAAAACATAGGCTGTAAAGACAACAGATTTTAACACACATACTAAACAAAGAATTAAAGCAAGGGTTCTTGGAAACTGTAAGGGTGTGAGATATAAATTACGTAACCTGTTTTCCTTGCTGAATATGTGTATGTGCATGAACATTTGAACAGGACAAGTAAGGAAAGCATGAGGTAGATGGGATTTTGACAATAAGATGATGTATCATTGCTCTGAAAATTACAAGGCTTTAAATACTCCTACTTACCACTTCTTCTTTGACCTCTTGTTTCAGACTGCCTCCCGGGAAGGTCACATTTTAGGATTCTCTATAAAAGAGACCAACTGTTCTAAATCTATACAGGAAACAGATCAGGCATTGGAATGTGATTTTCTGCATGACTGGCATGCTGTAAGTAAAGTCTTAGAATGGGAACTGATATAATGGGTGGTACCAGAAAGATTCCACCAATATATTTTCAAGTGTTTATTATAAACATGCACCCAAACTCAAAGCTAAAAATCCAGCATGTCCAAGCCCAGATCCTAGTTTTACAGCTGCTCCTTTATCTTTTATAAGGAAACAGTCTGAACTCTCAAATCTTAATGAAACTGGAATCTGGCATATTAGAAGCCTAGAGCTTTTCTGGTTGTATCTGGCTTTGGCATTCAAATTGTGATCAATCCCTAGCAAATCATTCATACTATATCCATAAAAATTTATACACCAATATGAATCATGGATCCTGAAAAAAATATATGTCTTATCCCAGTGAGCTCAGGGTCACTTTTTTCTCTGCTGCAGAGGAATGGAGAGGGGAATAATTCAAGCTCATCTGCAGAAAATATCAAAGTATTGTCTTCATCCCATTTTTCCATTACTATAATAGTCTACACCAAAGAAACAGCTAGGCAAGATCTCATAATTTCAGAATAAATTATTCACCAGACTAAAGTGAAATAATGAAATAAAACATGGAAAAATAAAATTTGTAAAACTTTTGGTTTATAAACATCCATCACCTTCTCCGGCTTTTTAGGAGACTTGAAAAGGTTGTGAATAACTGGTAAGGGAGGCACAAGTTCACTAGAACAAAGCACAAGACAGGCATTCGAGGGTCTGAATTCTGTCCTCAGTGCTGCCATCGCTGCTGTTTGTGTGTAAAATGCCAATACCATTTGTAGTCACTGTTGGTAACGGACTACTAATGGCCCAAACGACTATCAAGATAAAGCACCCAGTACAGAAAGCATACACAGAACCCATCACCTGAGCTCTGTGCTCTTTGGCATGAACAATTCCACACACAAAGACTGGACAGCAAGAGAAAGTCACAGCAAACAGGATGCTAAGAGAAGTATGCAAAAAATTTACAATTAATTACTTTTTAAAAAATAAACGAAGAAAGCTCTGCCTTGAGCTTTGTCTGAAGCAGCATGTGCCAGGTTTTGAGAGCTTTGAGCAGAATTACAGAAAAGTCCAATCTGAACAGATGTTTGACAAACAAAGACAGAAAAAAAAAGGAAGAAATATCAGGCACCCAAGGGTACCCATTTTGGAGGCATTAGTAGCTGGTCAATTTCTTAGGCATCGAAAGGGAAGCGAGATGTAGAGTAGTAGCCCTCTAGGTGCACATGGCAAAGTGCATCTAGAGTGCATCACAGTTAAGAATTCTCAAAAACAGCACATATTTTAATTATTAATCACTGGCAAGCATTGGTTGGAAGGCTCAGGATTTGGCTAAATTTTGTGAACACACTTAGGTGTCAAAGGAGTAACCTAACTTGTAGAATGTTAAACATTGAGTAGTTTGCATTAATTCCATCACAAGAACCCAGATGTGCATTGTGAATTTTTTTACTTGTCTTCTGCTTAGCACACTGGATTCTGCAAGGCAAGAATTATCAGTGATGCAGATGAAGCTGAAGGAACAGATATAAGCTGTGAAATCTACCATCCCTGGGTATGTACTCAGTCACGGACACATCTCTGGCTGTATCCTCATGCAGGTTACAGCAACCTTGCTTAGTTGAGACTGGCAGATGATCATAACATTTATGCCAATTTTCTATTGCCTGGGTGTGATGCAGCATGTCAGGACAGACTGACCTGTAAGTCCTAGGTCAATCAAAGGATGAATCAGAATTGACCTGTCCCTACTACTCCTTCCAAGTGTGTCTTCTCTCACTTCAATCACTTGACTAAGTATAAGTGAGTAATGACTGGCAAAAAAAGAAAGTTCAAAGGAATTTTAGAAAGCAAGGGGAGGGGAGACGATATTTATCATATTTGGTCTCCAGTTTATATCACAACAGCTACTCCAGTGTGGATTTATTTTGTTTTGATCTATCACAAATACTTCTCAGCTGGTTGTATAATTTCGACAAGGTGTAGTGTCTCCAGCAGGTTTTCAGTAACTTGGCATTTTATTATCTACTCCTTCTCTTCCATTGTGAAAAAAATGCAGATTTTTTTTCCTTAAAGATTATCAGAGCTATGAATGCAAGCCTATTAACTCCCACCTCTCTCTCATCAATTTCTTCTGTCCTATCAACACCTGATTAATACTTCCTCCCTGGTGTTTCTATAAACAGCACCATGGCTGTGGGCGAAGAGGGAAATATTCAGCTCTGGGACATCCACACAGACATTCCCATTGTCATCATCATTTTGGTCACAGACATCACCACAAGCATCACCACAGACATGAATGTCTCAACTCTTCTCAGTCCAGACCTGAAGACCCTGAGCAGAATCCCAAATCTGGCAAGGAAGATCAAGACAATGAAGAACCTTCTTCTCCCCCTCCTCCCCATGATGAACCAGATCACCACCATCCTGCTCCCCCTCCTCACGGATCAGATCATGACCATCCTCCTCACCACCATGGCCCACCCTGTCCCCCTCCTCATGGACCACGTCACCATCACCCTCCTCACCACCATGGCCCACCCTGTCCCCCTCCTCATGGACCACGTCACCATCACCCTCCTCACCACCATGGCCCACCCTGTCCCCCTCCTCATGGATCAGATCATGACAATCCTCCTCACCACCATGGACCACCCTGTCCCCCTCCTCATGGATCAGATCATGACCATCCTCCTCACCACCATGGCCCACCCTGTCCCCCTCCTCATGGATCAGATCATGACCATCCTCCTCACCACCATGGCCCACCCTGTCCCCCTCCTCATGGATCAGATCATGACCATCCTCCTCACCACCATGGCCCACCCTGTCCCCCTCCTCATGGACCAGGTCACCATCACCCTCCTCACCACCATGGCCCACCCTGTCCCCCTCCTCATGGACCAGGTCACCATCACCCTCCTCACCACCATGGACCACCCTGTCCCCCTCCTCCAGGACACCCTTCTCATCACGGTCATCGCTATCACAGACATCATCACAACAAGACAAGCATATCAGGAAAGTATTTTCCATGCCATGTAACAGGAGCTGTCTACCGCATCCCAGTTCTAAATCAACAGGATTCTCTCAGGCCTCCTACTGCAAACTTTCCTGAACTAACCCAATGCTACCTTCGCTTTTCCAGCACTGGCTCAAAACTAATGGAGATGGCAGAAACTCTAGACTTTACAGATCACCCTACACAATCAGAAACATGCCCTGGAAAACCCAAACTTGATCTTCCAAATATTTTGCCTTTATTTCCTCATAGCTTTGTAACAGAAAATTCTCCTATATGACCTCAGAGAAAGATGTTCCTTGCTTGGTAATTTCAGGGGCAATCACAGTCCTACAGTCAATGAAAATAGCACATGGAGAAGTGGGAAAAGTATTCAGTTAATTCAGCTTTTAGGAAGGAGAATCACAGAAAATAATCATTAAGTATTTCAACCTGCTTCTTCCTCCTGGCTATCTCAAGCTTCACTGCAACTGAAAGGCTCAAAATTCTGAGACAATGTGAATGGGTAAAAGTCTCCCCAGAAAACAATGCTCCTTCAGTTCTAACAAAAAGGAAAAATTCCTAGTAGTGCAAATTACCATCTAAAATATTTCATTTTTCATAATTCATAATTATAATGTACTTCTCCAAGGAATCTGACCTAGAGGAATTTTGACTGCTTTCCATAAAAAGTAATCCAAGATGCTGGCAGATTCACAGTTTATACAGATTTAAAGAAAATAAAAACATGCAAGCATCATTTTCTTGACACAGTTGCCTGTTTTGCTTTGGGGTTTTTTTGGTTATTTTACTACACATAACTAGCTATCAGATATTGAACCAGAAATTATATTAAACTATTAAGCTATTTAGGTATACAATTAAGTTATTTAGGTATACAAACATCCACAAATCAAACTCTAGCATAAATTGACTAATGGTGTTTGGGTTAGCACTGCTATCTAGAAGAGGTCTGAGAACAGTTAATGACTTGCTGTCTTACTGCAGGGTGGCCTGCACAGGTGCTTCCATTGCTACAGCTGCTGGTGGTGATACGAAGAAATATTACAGTCAAGGACAGCCCTTCTCAAATAGTTCATAATTGCTCTCAGGGGAAGAGAAAAGCAGATGCATGTAATAACTCTTTCATGTAAATGTTTTCTTTATTGCTGAACCTTCCTCACTAGAAACTGAGTTGGGAGGAGCAGGAAGAAAGAATAGTGGTGCCTGTTTATACTCCTGCTCCCATCAAGGTCAAGTCCATTCAGATTGTCCAGGGACCAGCAAGCTGGTTCAGAATGGTTATGTCATAAGAAAGAATATGGGATTAATCTCAAAAAAGTTAGTGATTTGATCATCCAAATAGCTTTTTAATGGCAGAAAGTGAAACACAGTGCAAGGGCCACAATGAAGAAAAAGAAACAGAAAGAGGATTCAGTGTGACTGAATGAAGAGTGACTAATTTTTAAAGGTCTGTTATCATGTATGAACAAACTTATTTTTGGTGTAGTTTATCCAGTCTCTAAAGTGCATTTTCTTTAATCAAGACTTGTAGCAAATGTGGTGAGTTGACCCTGGCTAGGTGCCAGGCGCCCACTAAAGCTGCTCTGTCACTGCCCTCCTCAGCCAGACAGGGGAGAGAAAATATAACAGAGGGCTCATGGGTCAAGGTAAGGAGAGAGAGATCACTCACCAAATATCATCACAGGCAGAACTGACTGGACTTGGGGAAATTTGTTTATTACTAATCAAACTGGATTAAGAGAACAAAAAACTAAAGTCAAATCTTTTAAACACCTTCTCCCCACCCCTCCCTTCTTCCCAGGCTTAAATTTACTCCTGATTTTCTCTGTCTTCTCCCCCAGCTGGTGCCGGGAATGGGAATGGGAGTTGCAGTCAGCTCATCACATGTTGTTTCTGCCCCTCCTTTTTCCTCAGGACAAGGACTCCTTGCACTCTTCCCTTGCTCCAGCCAGGGATCCTCCCATTGGAGGCAGTCCTTCATGAACTGCTCCAGTGTAGGTCCTTTCCATGATGTGCAGTCCTTTAGGAACAAACTGCTCCAGCATGTGTGCCCTCACAAGTCCTGCCAGCAAACCTGCTCCAGCATAGGCGTCCACAGGGTCTTAGCCTCCACTGGGCATCCACCTTCTCTGACGTGGGGCCCTCCATGAGCTGCAGGTGGATCCCAGCTCCGCCACTGACCTCCAGGGGTTGTAGGGGCACCGCTGCCTCACCATGGTCTGCTCCATAGGCTGCAGGAAAATCTCTGCTCTGCATCCACAGCAGCTCCTCCCATGTCTTCTTCCTGGGTCATGCGATTTGCATAGCTGTTTTTCTCACATATTCTTACTCTTCTCTCTCCTGTTCTTTCCCAGTTCCTTTTTTTCTCCTTCTCCACTGTTATCCCAGAGGCACTACCACCAGCACTGATTGACTCAGTCCTTGGCCAGAACTGGATTCATCTTGGAGCTGACTGGAATTGGCTCTATCGGACACAGGAGAAGATTCTAGCAGCTTCTCATAGAACCCACCCTGTAATCCCCTGCTAACAAAACCTTGCCACACAAATCCCATATAGCAAGACAGAGCTGGAACACAGGAGCCAAGGCAATCCCAAGGTGTTCAGAGATCCAAAGCAAAGTTATTTGGTGCCAAATAGGAGACAAGCACCAGATGTTCTCAGCCAGCTCTAATCCTGGCTTGGCCAGACTCAGACAGCAGTGTTTAATCTTTTGTTCTTGGGTGTCACATATCTGTAACGGTAACAAAGAACTATGATCACTGACTAATCCATAGTGCAGGCAGTCTCCACATGGCAGCAGAGATGAACTTTCCAATAGGACCATGAAGGACTAGGTTTATCCAGTGCTATTGAAGGGTTACGTGACATTCAACCATATGCATCTGTCCAAAAACTTTTCAAACACATTCTGAGTACTATAGTTCTCAGAACTGTTGCAGCCTGAACTCTAAACAGATCTATAAAATTTACAAGGTTGTTGTCCAAAACTTCATTGCCACTGTGACCTTCTCGGGTGTTTTATTTAAGCCTTGTAAAATTCATTCTCAGTAGCAGTTTAGGTGTTAAGAAGTCAGAAAGCTACAGTCACTTCTTTCTCTTTTGCTTCCCTTTGCCTAAACTGGTCCCCAGCTGCAGCCATTTATCCTGTTATCTTGATGGCAGGTGGATAACCTCAGTGTCATTCTTGTGAACAAACAAAGTTTATTTAGATAAACTCAGAAGTTTATTTGCAGTATAAACAGGGTATGATGAGAACCAACCAACCCCAGCAACCCACTCATTCTGTTTACTTAACTGTTGCTCCTGAAAAACAGAGGAGGTGACTAAAATCCTGTCAGGCATTCCTTTTCCATTTGGTTTTTAAAGAGCCTTCTAAATCCGGGGGTCTTTTTCATCCAATTATGAAGGCCTTCATTGTACTAGCACTCTGCTGTAGCTTTTTCTCTAGCAGAGCCATTCCTCTTGCATTGGAGTTTTCAGACTGTGATGACCCTGATGTCTTTAAAGCTGTTGATGCAGCACTGAAGAAATACAATGAAGACAGAGCAACTGGTAACCAATTTGCTCTATACGTGGTGATGGAAGCCAAGAAAACTGTAAGTAGACTTTGCAAAAAAAAAAGTTGGACTTGTTTATGCACTGTAAATCAGCTTATCTCCATTTCGTTTGCAAGGGGCAAGCATGACAGCACAGTGACTTCCAAAAATGTTTTAAAAAATGAAAGTGACTTGCACAGTAAGATACTTGCTCCCATGACAAGCAGGGATGTATATTATGTTTTTATCAGCAGAACTGTGTGCTGGTGAATTGCTTACTAATGCAAGGACTGAAGAATAGAATATAGAAAAATTCTATCACCAACACAATTTGTCTTACTATTTAACTCTGTTCTCTTTTTTTTTTTTTTTTTTTATTGGGAATTCTACCCCTTTCCATCACTTGTAAGGTTTTCAGACCAATAGTAAAACCACACTTGACTATAGTCTTGACTTGGGAAGAGCTGGTGCCATACATAAAGAAGAATCACTTCCTAAAGTTTGGCAATATTCTGAATTGTTTGTGAATATTAGTTGATTGACACCAGCCCTAAGTCACAGATCTATCTAGAAGCACTAGGTGGTATTTTAGTCAAATAGAGTGACAGCTACAATTACAGAAGAAAGAAGATTGCACCATGATCCTTAGCCTGGAGTCCTCCTATATAGCCTTAATCTTACAAAAGAGTATTTACCTCGGAGAGACATACAAAGATGGTATTAACATAATAATGACAAGCATTATTTTACTTGAAAATAACATTAGCGGTTTTTTCCTCCTGGATTGAATTTTCAGATGTAAACCACAAGAAATCCAGTGTTAGAGAGAATATTTTGCACTATGGCACTAATCACAAGACACTTTTACCCAGATAGAAATTGACCTCGGAAAGGAGCCATGCATTGCTAAACACTTAATGAAAACTACCCACCTCTCCTGGCACCTGCTCTCTCTGCTCCTGTTTACACAAAGGGGAGATTTTAGCATGTGGAGATAAAGAGTAAAATCAGAAAACCCTTTGTATAATTAATATTAAGTAAATGAATAATCTCAGTGTTCTCAGTGAACTGCATATATCCTTAACAACAGCCAAATGCAAATATCTATATCAGAGCTGTAGTACCACCTACCTTCCTTTTGCTGGTGTTCCCAAAGGAGAGATAGGAGTTTCAGAATTTTATCTTAAACAATGCTATATTTTTAAGAATACATATTTATTGCAATTATTATTCATCTTTCCTTCTCTAGATATCCATCTTTCCTTTTCTTAAAAGATATGAAGTGGAAATCAGTTATGACTTTGAATCATTGATCTGATTATGACGTTATGTAAAAAACAGAGAAAAGGAATCTGCAATTGAAATTTCCTCATATTTGAGATTCTTTTTCTAAAAAGAATATAGATTTTACTCCTCACTAGTCTCACAATGTTGAATGCATTAATTAAATGGCTAGTTATTACATATTCATGTACATTCATTATTGATAGGGTAATAAAACATAAAAGCTGACTAGTGAGAGACTAAACCTGCCCCAGTTAAAGGCACAGCTGTTCATAATAATAATGAAACAAACTAATAGCAAATAACATAGAAACAATGTATTTTCTTACTTTGTTTACTTACTGAGCTGATTTATTGCAGATTTAAAACAATGTAACAGAGAACAGAATTTGGCTCTTTTTAAATCCCAAATAGTACAATCTGATGTAGTTCCATAAAAGTCAATTTCTACCTACTGAGGATTAAGTCTATTATATTTTTAGAGCCTCTTTTATCCTTTTTTACAACCATTATATGGGGTACCTCTATACTTCTTTGTACCTGTAGCAATACACAACAGGAATTGAGAGAAGGCAGAAAATAATTCTGCATCTACATCAGTGTAAATCCAGTATATGTCAACCACATCACCTCAGCCTCATTTTTTGGTAGCACTAAGGCAAGAATTATCATTTAATCCTCCCAGTAGAGACAAAGAACAATAACTGGATATTTTAGAATAATCCACACTAAACTACAGCAGCTGCCTGTTTGTATTTGAAAAGTCACATTGACAGAGCGTTTTTAGTGCTGTAAAAGGTTAGTAACTTCTGACTTTATATCTTCTCTAAAGGATGAACCACAAGCCTTACAGTGTTGTCACTGTCACCTGCAGGCACAGGCCCACTACTAGGTTTATGGCAAGGAGAAAATGCCCACTACTGATTTAACAACTTCTGAAATACTTACACTGGCCGGGCCAAACTTTGCTTAATGCTTTTTATTTGATCTTATGGGATTGCCCGGGCTGTCCTGCCCCACAGCCAGCCTTCAGTGGCTGTAGGAAACCGCAGGCACTGCCCAAGGCTGTCCCCAGAGCACACCCCTGCTCACCCTGTGTGCAGGCCGGGCAGCTGGAGCTCCCTAGTCCCACTGAGCAGAGGCTGTTTGGGCACTGCCAGACTGCCCGAGGGCTGCAGCTTCTGGGCTGCCAGAGGGGCTGTACAGAAGGAAAGTGGACACATCTGGGTGGAGGCCAAGAGTGAGAGTGACAGTCAGAAAAGAGCACAGTCCAAGCTGGTAATTATGCTAACCAGCCAAGCAGCCACCCAAAATGGCTTCTTTGGAGTACACTTGAATAAGAGTATAAAACCTAACGTCTTCTTTTTGGTTCTAAACCCGTTGGTACTACAAGTTAAAATTAAGGTAGTTGAGCATATTGTATCTATTACACCAACATATTGTCATTGTAGGTAAGGGCTAAGTAATATAATTAGGTAAGTTAATATTTGAACTACCAAGATCTGAGAGACCAGCAGCTAATGGGAAACTATACTATAACATTTAAGGTAACCAAAGAATAGTATTTACTTTTTTGAAACTCTTATCTTTTCACTTGATTTATTACCATGTAAATGATGACATGTGAATTGTTTTAATCCAGGCAGGTCCTGACCCAGAGTACTACCTGAAATACAGAATACTTGAAAGCACTTGTGCCACTGAGGAAAACAAACACTGGCAACAGTGTCATTACAAAGTATCTGCAGAGGCTGTAAGTATCTGTTGTCTTTACAAGTTCTCTGGGCAGAAACATCAGCGTAATGACCAGGACTGCAATTGCCTGGGGAAAAACATGGTAGAAGAATTAACTTTTTTAGCTGCATTGCTTTTGAGAGCTTATATGACTACAGTATAGAAATGCTTGCAACCCCAAAATTAACCATTATAATCCTGAGTTTTCCGTTATAATCCTGAATATATGCAGAAAGAAATATTTCAATCCTTCAGTATGAAGGTTCACAATAAAGCCAACAAGATTTGTGTGCTGTGAGAGTGCAAGGACTGTAAAACTTGATATTAATTACGTATAATGGAAACTTGCACAACTGAATATTGATGTGGAAGCCACTATGGCAGAAACATTGGCAGAGGGCTTCCAGCAGTGCCAAGCATGTCTGGCTCGTGCTACCAGAGAGCACCCAGGGGAGGTGCAATGGGGGCACACACTGCAGAGACACTGGACATTCCCAGGGGATGGCACTGCTCTTTCACACAGTGCACAGGAAGGGATGATGGTGACAGTATAATTTGAATCTATGTGGAATGCCACGATCATTGTTGCATATCTTGTATTAGCAGAGAGGAAAATGGATGAATACATAGCTTATACAGTTTTTATTCATGGGTATATGTTCATTTCCATTATTCTGACTGTAAAGTTAATCAATATACATCATAAAAATACAAAGCAAGCATTCAAGTTATCTGCTCGGTTTGTCCCCTACTTTGCTTACCATCAACAAAACTGATCCTTTTTCAGTATCAAACCAGCAAGTTAGACATTACTGCAAATATACACATGAACCTCTTCCCCAAAATCAGTCTGCAACTGTCAGCTGTGTTCAATAGCAAAAGCATTTTAAAGCATGTATTTTAATTTAGCAAGTTTCAGACAATTGTTGCCATATGTTTTTGCAGAAAACAGGAGAATGCACAGCTCGAGTTCATATGAATGATGCTGATAAAACAACTAATGTTTCACAAGAGTGCAAAATTTTCTCAGGTACGTAACTATTTGGGACAGCACTCAACAAATACATTGACAAATAAATATAATACTGAGACTTTCAGGTAATTTTAAAGGTAGAAGCTCCTTATCACTCTAGTCGGACATTAATAAATAATTTTTTATGAGCAACTATACGTTAAAGGTAAAATTTCATTTCATTGTTATACACATATAGACTAAGTCAGTGAAGAACAGGCAGTTTCTGCCCAGGGTAATAAAAACTAGCACATGTGTGTGTAGTAAGTTTCTTCAAGCACTAGAATTATGCCAAGTTAAAATTTAGTTTGCTTAAGACCAAAAGCATACCAATAACTTGACACTAGATACAATTTGTCAGAATTCAACTTTCTGTCCTTACTTATTTAGGTATAAAATTGTCCTGGGAATTATTAGAAAAAACTTTGTAGGACAAAATTGCACCTTAATTTTCTCCAATCTAAAAATGACTGAATTATTTATGTTAAAGTTTACCGAAACAAAAATTTACTCCACACAAGAAAACAAAAAAAGTTCATTTACAAAATAAAAATCTGGCCATATGGAACTATGTAAGATACTGATTTTCAGACCTTAACAATAAGAAGTACAATGTTTTTTCACCTATAATGCATTCATATACGACTATTACATTCACATAGGAATTTCCCTTATTAAAAAGTGATCATATTGTTTTAAAGCTTTCCAACTGAGATCTTATGCCTGGTGTTCTGAAAGACATACCCAAGCTCTCTTTAATATATCCATCTAACTATTAACTACAGAAATATTCACCCCAGTTTCTGAGATGTTTGGCAGCTAGTATTTGTTTTTTGTTCCGAGCTATCTTATTTTAAGCTGAAATGGCTTTAACTACAGCCAGTGTCCTTCTAGGAACTGCAGTACACAAACTCCATGTTCTGCGCTGAAAAAATGCTGCATTTGTAGGGCAATGGTGACACCTAGTTGCCAGCAAGGGTTGTGTGAATCCCACAGAGAACACATGGGAAATTTGCATTTGAATCTTTGCTTAGAAAGCAAAAAAAAAAACCCATACATAAATTACATGAATCAGGTATTTGGCCTAAGGAGCTCATCTCTTCTTACCAAGTTATAGCAACTCTGAAGAAAGAATACACATTTGTTCAGCACAGACCTTATGAAAGTGCTGAGACCATGGTTGGTCTAGAAGTGGGTGCGCTGTTGGTTCATTACCTCCTTTGTGACTACTTACTGAAAACATGGTCACACTCTTCTTTAAGTTATCTATTTGTCATTACTGAGTCAAAACAAGACATACTAGAAATATGAAGGGCCAGACTTTGGTCACACCTGACAAGTGAGGGATTTCCCCACCCTATGGGTACCAGCCTTTTTGGTGGAACAGTTTGATCTAACTGACCCTGGACTGGTTTCCTGGCTGGTGCATATTGGCATAACTCCATTTAAGCCAGCTTCTGCCAGTTAAAGATCAGGCACACAAATTTTACTTTAATTCCACAGAGACCACATATTGTCCCACTTCCATTCTCAAGCTCACTGACTTGTGAAATTGATTTATGTACTGAACTATAAAATTAATTTATGAAAATCCAGTCCATGATTACTAGAAAGGAAAGAGAGTTAATAGGATTAGTAGTAGGAAACAGGAGTCTGAGCATCCCTGTCAAGCTTGTCTATCCACAGCAAATCCAGCTGGTTAAGCCTGAAGGTAGCACCAAGTGGTGACTGGCAGCCACAATGAGTGGCAGGGACAACAGTGTCATGCAGCTACAGTCCCTGGGGCACTCAGAGTCACAGCAGCTCACACAGGTGAGCCAAAACACTTCTGCTGAAGCCCCCATCCTGAAACGTGGTGAGGACAGCAAGCAACTGCACGGTGTGGGTGAGCTGCGAGGAATCTGAAAGCCATCCCCTTAGTTGTAGCCTCCACTGCCTCTTCCCTGGCTGAATGAGTAATGTACCTTTCGTAACGGTGTCAAAACTACACACAAAGTTTTTCTGAAATTCAGTAATTGCTGGAATAGGATTCACTGCCAAAACCATGCCTGGACCCTAAGGTCATGGATGGCCCCTGCCACCACAACCAGATAATGTTCCTAAATATAAAAATATCTTTGTAGGCCTTGAAACTGCAATATAGAGTTTGCTTATCTTACTAGTTAAAAGCAGGCAAGGTTCTTGCTCACTCCGAGATAGGAAAAATTAAAACCTAAGTCTGTTTTGCATGAAGCCCTATGTTTTTTGGTTTGTTTCTTTTCCAGATGTGTCAAAGATAAGACTTAGTGAGGCTCCATGTCTTGGATGCTTTCATCATATATCAAATGATGGTTCGGAAGTGTCAGAAATTCTGAAAAAAGCCATTCAAAACTTTAACAAGCACAATGATGAGCCTGTCCTTTTTAAGCTTGTGGAAATAAAAGAAGCTAAGAGACAGGTTTGTGCATGATTTTTCTCTAAATTTTACCAAAACAATCCAACCCAAAGCAGGTACCTTGTTTATTTTGTGTATGTTTTTGATAGTAAAGTGGCTTATAATAATAAAACATACAAAATGCATATAGAGGGTAGACTCAATAAATAATTATCTTCATTTATAAGGAATCATCAATAGTTTTTCAGAGCTGGATTTTCAGAGCTCTCAACTGATAGCATACACTTTTTTTCTTTTTTTGCAGTTGCTTCTAAGCAGTGTTTAGCACCAGTTTATTTACATTCTGTGCTGGCACATGCATCCTGTACCATCTCAGATCCTCCTGGGTACTTCTTTGGCCTTGCCCTGAGGCTCCAGCAGGAGCAGATCCCTCTTAGGGGCTGAGCCAAAGCTGCCAGCCTGCACAGATGTTTCACATGCTCCCCAGCCTCTCAAACAGCAGCAGGCATCTCTGTTTTTGCAGGCAATAGGGCCCATTTGTCAGCAGCTGCTATGTGCTATAGGACAGGTAAACCCCACTTAGGAAATATGGGTAAGAGAACCCAAATCCCCCATCAGGCCACTTGCTGCAAGACATCTGCTCATGGGAATATCTGCTTTGCAAGAAATGACTACTCAGGTTGCAGAAATTCTGTCATCTGATATTCCATGCAAGAATTCCTTCCCTGTGAAAGACTCTCCTATGGATTGGTGTGACATTACTAGAAAGTAAAGTTTCTTATTTGGTTTTTAACTAGTGTACAATCCAGTCACAAATACAGACCTTTTTCTTTGAACCTCTATGTATTAACTTAGTCAAAAAGCAACTTCTAATCTCATGTCAGTTTGACTCATGATTTAAACCAGACTGTCCTCTTTATATTTACTCATGGCAGCAATCCTCTTTGCTGAAAGAAAAACTTGCACAACATTTAAGCCACATGACAAAATGTTGCAGACAGACTGCAATCCAGCAGCTGGAAAGAGAACCATCATATCACCTCTGGCAAACAGAAAAGTCAGAGCTTTCCACTTCAATTGATCTGGGATAAAAAGTTGCTATATTTGATTGTTTTTCCTTTTTAATCCAATGTTACCTGGCCCAACACTATGATTTGGATGGGTTTCAAGGGTGAGAAGAATTAGCCACTGTCAGGAAAATAGAACATCTTCCTGGAGAGGAAATTTTAAAAAAGGGTTATGAACCTGCACAAAACAATGTGTGTGAGAACGTAAAGCCCAGGATAGACACAATTATGGGTAGATGATAAATGCAGAACACTCAACAACAATGATGCCACCAGTATAAAGTTACATTATTCAGATACTGTTTTACTGTGTCTCATGCTCAGGAATGCAGGACTTGCCAGGCTGTGTTACTGTAGTCATCTATCTAGACCAGCTTCCTGTCACGGGGAGTAATAAGTAACAGATCTTTGGAGGAAAGTGCAAGAAACCCAGCAGCGTGAGGCTGCAGGCTTGCCAGAAGTGGACACCAAATACAAAGGGCACTTCTAACAAAAGTAGGACATATTTTACATTTTGAACTGCAAGGACAAGATTTTTTTGCTGTCCATGAACACTCTATGACTTAATGAGTGCAAAGTGATTTGATAGATATAGGCATTAGATGAGTAGTTTTGCTTTCTTTGCTAATCTCATTTAATAGTGTAACTTTCAAGTTTGCATTATTTTACATAATGTATAACCTAAATATCTCTTCCAGGTGGTAGCTGGATGGAATTACATAATTAAATATGAAATTGATGAGACTAATTGCACCAAAGACCAATTTCAAGATTTAACTCCAGAATGCAAAATCACTTCTAGAGGTGTAAGTAATCTTCAAAATCTGTTTATCAAGAAAAATAACAATCATTGAGAGCTGACTCAAGAACAGATTTATAGTCTTGCTTCATTTCATGAACAAAGTTTAAATCCAGTCTTATACATAACTATCTGTTTATGCAACTAGGACATCCATGTCTTCTGAATCAGTGACCAAGAGGACCACTGAAATGTTTACATATTACAGAATTTAACTAGTCTTACCCAAAAAATAAATCCCTTGAGAAATTTCTATCCAGACATTCAAGGAGTTACTCATGTACAACCCAAACAAATTTCCAGCCTAAGACATTTTCTCAGAAAAGTCTGTAGCCAAATTATTACTTAACCTTTACCACAGTCCAAATAATAGCTTCAAAATAAATTTATTAACAAATATACAAAATCCAGCTAAACAGTGCTGCAAACCCAGGTACTCCCTTGGCTTCACTGACCTGAACTGAAGCAGCTGCAGCAAAAATAGAAGCTTCCTCTCTCAACTGACCTCCCTGAACCAGCTCACAAGGGGATCAGAAAAACGATTTTGCAAACACAAGGCAGAGAGCAGGAAGGCAGAGACAATATGAACAGTCGTGGTAAATAGGAGGGAACAGACTGGCATCTGTTTTGGCTGTTGAGCAAATGCACCATTGAGTGTCACATTCAAGAGCCTCTCCTGTTCAGAATTTACTCCTTTTACATCTCAAGAATGTTTCAGAAGTATTGATCAAAAAAGGAAAGAATGACAACACCGGTAAATAACAGAAGCGTGAGAGTCAGACTAGCTGAAGCAAATCCCTCCATTACCCATGTGCCCTTAAACCTTAAGCAAGTTACTTAACCTGCTTGAGTCTGAGTTTCCCCAGCTGTCACCTAGAGGTGATGACTTCTGTCACCTCACCTACTGCAGGAGCACTGCCTCACTCACATACTGCTTTGGTCACTCCAGGCTTCTGGAATGAGATCATAAGTGCTTATCCCTTGAACTTGCTGGTAGATCATTGAAAGACACTATTAGAACACCATATTCCAAGAATATTCCATACCTTGTAATGACCAAATTCCAAGGAAGTTTTCTCATACCTTTATTTAGCTCTGTACTATTAATTTTTAAATGGGAGGGCCAGAATTGCACCCTGTATTCAACACACATATGAACCACTGAGCTATACTAGGACATTATGAAAGTCTCTCTAACCCGGATAATAAGCCTTTGCATTATTCTTCATTAGTTTCTCTAAAATACTACTAAGTAGATTTTTTTATAATTAGATTTTCAAGTAACTGTCACAGCCCTAAGATCTTGATCCCGAATTTTAAGTCTTCCTTCTTATTCTACTGTTAATTTGGTTTCTTTAGTTTTTGATAAAGGATTTTACCAAACCCTTTCTTAAAATCTCGGTATATCAAGAGGTCTCTTTACCCACTTTTGTTGATGCTTTGTAGAACTTTTGTCAAATCTGCAAAACATGACTTCTGTTTACCACAAAACCCCAGTCTTTCCTGGATGTATTCATTGCCCCTAGTTCTTTCCTGATTACCATTTCTAATCACTGGAATGGTGGAATTGGTTTTAGGCTCTATAATATATAAAAAAACCCCAAGATCAGTATCTGCTTTCTTCCAGCTTTATGATATCAAGGCAGTTTTAAGTAAGTTATCTACCACAGTTCCTTTAGAAGACCTGAGAAAATACAAGCAACTCAGTAACGTTTGATTTTATAATTGTGTAATTTTCTTTTTGGTCTTTACAGTTTGAGACAAAAATTCCATGGAGTTCTCCATAAAATACAATTGTGGCTTGTAGACATTCTCATTTTTTCGTGTAATGAAGAGATACAAATAATTCACTTGGCTTCTCTTTTAGGGTCCCATTGTCTCTGAGTGGTGAAGAAGGCAGGAAGGCAGGCAGGCAGGCAGGAAGGAAGGAAGGAAGGAAGGAAGGAAGGAAGGATGCTTGACTTATGCTGTTAGCAGGAAGGTGTTAGGCTGTGAGTTTGTTCATTATTTCTATATAACAAGGAGCTGTTTTACATTTTTGACTCCAGCCCGTAGTTAAATGTGAGACTAAAGCGTTTCAGAATCTTCAGGCAGAGATCGTGGATATCGCCAGTGACTGCAAGTATCCAGGTATGTCTTATGCACCATCAGTTTTGAAAGTTCCACAGTTTTTAGTGTCTTTTATTGTTATGTACTGTTGCTTTTTCCTCCAGCCTATCTGGACACAGATACTGTTCCATGTAGTAAGTGCTGTATTCTCACCCATTCAGACTAGGTGTTCTTCAACACATAAATTCACTGCCAGTTACACGCACCTCTTGTTTCACCCAAATCATGTATTTTCATACTTGTAGCTGTTCCCCCTCCATATTTCCTACAACTGGGACACACAATTCTTGTTTCTGTCAGAAACAAGTTGTTAAGTGTCCCATGTGACAGTAGGTGCTGATGTTCTTTTAGGTAACCAAGATGTGATATTGCTGATCATATAAAACTCAAATATATTTTGTTTTCATTTCATAGACCCAAATATGAAGAGTTCCAAAAAGCAGGGCTTTATAACTGTTTTTCCCAGCCTTTATCTACATTAAATCTTTTGCTTCTTAGATCTGAAATATGTTGTTCTCTTTCAGTTAAAGAAAAAGTAGTTGCTGCCATTTGCCCAGGTTGTCCAAGAACTATCCCAAATGACAGTCCAGAACTGAAGGAACTACTGAAGGTTTCTATGGAGAAGTATAACTCGGAGAGCAATGATGATTTCTACTATAAAGGTGGAGAAATACAATCAGCGACAGTTCAGGTAGGGATATATCACAGAGATGAGGAACAGACATTACATTACTATTGGCCTGAGCTGAATATTACCTAAAGTTTGTATTTAGATTTGAAATAATGTCTTTGTCTAAGTGCTGATACATGTAGTAACTGATATATCCATGCAATTTTTCCTGTAAAATTTAATCCATATTGGCTTGCATTCAAAAATGATTAAAAAATTTCCCATCTCTTGAATTTTCTTTTACTTAAAACAAAATGATTTTAAAAGGATGTGAAAAAGGTTGGCTCAATCAAGGGCATTTGAGTTCTATGTATCTACCCTACTTTTTACCTTTGTAACATACTTTAGACTTTAAATGCATAAAAGTTTTATTAGACAGGACTACTCCCTTGATGCACCACACCAATACTCTCCATGTTATTTTAAGCAGTGTCCACCTGACAGTTGTTGTATGGTCCAAGAAATGAGGGGTCTTAATTTCCCTTAGAAATCTGTTATTTTATATACTGATTGTGCTGCTAATAATACTCTAGCTAGATTCAGAAAAGGACATCTGTGTATAACAATACATACAGATAAATAGATCTTGATAAAGGATGAGGAATCAGGAGGATAATATTGTTTACCGACCCAACACATCAAAACAGTTTAGGATAGAATTGAAAATTTGACAGTGGAGTAGTTCAGAAAATACTTGCTCATAACTACTCCTGAGCATGAGTGTCACTGGAGAAGGCACTAAAAGCACACCAGAATTTTTCCAAATAGCTCATATTGTCTTACTGATACTTTTCTTCTGTCAAACTTTTTTCTTCCTTCTGACTTTCACTATCATGACTGATACTAGCATGCATACACATTTAAAATAGATTTCAGGGAAATAGAACTTCATGTCTTGCCTGATGTCCCCGAAGGAAGATATGTTATTTCAAGCTCTCTGAAAAAATACTAAGAGAACTCATAGCAGGCACATTCTTGAACCCATGCAGTTTCTCTCTTTAATGCATTTGGCAAATAAGTTTATTTTCAACTGAGACTGATCATCACACTCTTTGTTTTACTCACATTCCTCTTTTCTGATATCATACTTGGCTCTCTACTGGGCTATCACTAATGATTTCATGTGTTACTAATGAAATTACCATAGACATTCAATAATTGTGGGTCCAATATTATTCTGACCTTTTCTGTTTCCTTCAGCTACAATGCTAGATTTTCTGAGAATAGGAACTGGAGTAAATAAGTTACTTGATTAGAAGCAGTTAAGTTTACTGCCAAATATTTCAATATTGTTCTTCACATATGTTGGCCCAGCGGTTAGGACTTGTAGAATACAAGCTTATAGATAATCATCTCTGCTGTGAAAACTTTTCAATAAAACGCGTTTAGCACAGGAAGCCTTCTTGCTAATTTTTCAGGTGGTTGCAGGAAAAAAGTATAAAGTAAAATTTACAGTCTGGAAGACAAACTGCTCTAAGACTGAGTTTGAAAAACTTGATGAAGCCTGTACAGCCACATCAAACAGTGTAAGTAATGATAATCTTGCCAACTGTAATGTTTCTAATGGACAAATTAATTTGCATCAGAAACAGTAAGTGCCTCAATAAAATCACATCCTGGGTTCTGTTACCTCTTTCAGTAAACTTTTGTTCCAAGAAGAAGTGCAGCTTTCACTGTTTGTAACCCAAGTTAAGAAACCCTGAAACTTAAACTGCAGCTGCAGGATCAGTGCTCACTGCAAAACCAAAGGAACTTTCTTTTGATAATAACCAAAGAAAGGAGAGGAGAAGGCTGCTGCCAAATGAAATAGCTGCAATACTCCTGACTCTGTGGACTTTGAGCTAAGGAAAACATGAGACTGGATTGATACTTGTGTGCAAAGGAATGACATTTCTGGAGAGCGTGCCATGCTGTTTACAGTGGGAAAATGTGTTCTGGATGCTGGGAAGGAATGCCGATAGTCAGAAACCATTGGCAAGGGAGTTGTTTGGGGAGAGGGCTTTTATCTCCCATCTCTTTTCCTAACATATGAACAGTGCTTACCTGTGAAATTTTAAAATTTGTTAGTGCAGCAGGCACTAAAAAGAAACAATAAGGCTTTATTTCAATTTCCCAATTTTTAGTAGGAGAAACACCATAAACAAAAAATATTTCTTAGGAATGTCATGAAGATTATGCAGTTAGTGCTCCAAAAGTGATGGAGATGAAAAACCCAATTTTCAAGATCCAATCTGAAATCAAAAGTTGAATTAAAGTGTTCACACAGGCATACTGTAATCTTGAAAAGCTAAGCCATGATGTGTCCCAATACAGAAGTATTCATCACTAAGATAGATTTCATAAATATTTGGTAAAAGTTCCAAGGATTTTAAAGTATTATTTAAAAAAATTTCTGTTTCAGACTCAAGTCTCTTCCTTTGTGTCTGAAGATTTGTTGCCTTAATGCATTGGGTTTTGTTTTGTTAACAGGAATCACTGTCATGCAATGCACAAATTCACGTGATCCCATGGCAGGGTAAAATCTATCCTCAGGTGAACTGCTCTGAAGAGCAGCAATCGGTAAGATTCTTCTTCATTACCCATCCTATTAAGCAGTGTAGGACAAAGGCATTCAATAAATTTTTTATCCATTACAAATTATCTCATATTTTATACTGAAAATAAAGGAACACAGTCCTTTTAACAGTCTCATGAATGTCACACTCTTTTTCTCTCACCCTCCAACCTCAAGAACCTGTTACATTGAAGCACTTTCACCACAAGGTGAGACAATGGCCAACCAGGTGATCACTCAAAGACACCAGGACAAGGAGTTCTGCCTGTTGGCTGCTCCTCTGCCTTGTCAGTTAAGCTCTGGAGTATAAAGCCCCATCGAATCCCTCAAATTGCTACTCATACTAGGTTTAAATTTGAAAAAAAAAATGTATTTGCTGACACAATAATTAGATTTCCAAAACATCTGTGAACCTTTCCATATCAGTCGAGCGGCAGCTGCTGCAGCTGTCAGTCTCTGCACAAGGATCTTCCAATTTCTTCCTACTCAGCTGCACAATGAACTAGTCCTGAATGCAAGTCAGCTTGAAAATCTCGCAATAGAATACAAATATCTTTTATTATCAGATATTTCTGAGGATTGCTGAGACTCCAGTGTGACACTGAATAAAGACAAATTACCCTGCTCTCTTAAGTAATAACTTCACTGTGCTCAGCACCTTTATAACTACATATTCATTTGTTATGTATCAACTAATGTCTCTCCTCTCTATTTTCACTACAATATTTTATCCATATCAACTTTCAAATTTAGCTTCAACCCAGATAACTCTAGATTTGCAGCTAGATAATGATCAGAGACTTTGGTGGAGAGAAATGAAATTCATGTTGGACCGTGACTGTACACCATGTATTCAGCTTTTGTTTTCCAGTTGAACACTGATGAGGGAGTAGAGATGACTCAATAACAACAGAATGTTTGATATTATCAGCTTTAATCTCTGTGTGCTATTTCCAGGCAGTGTTCTGAAATGCATATGTCAAATCTAGAAGTAAAAAATTGAAAAGATACATTTTATATAACAAAATGACACAGATTGTCTGTATATTCTGCCATTGATGCAATTCAGAGATGTGCTAACCTTCAGCATAAATTGGTTCTATACATGGGAATGTAACACTTTAACAAGTGCCAGGACATTTAGTCCTAGAATCCAACTGTATTTTTCATAAATTGTTCTGTTTCATGTAACAAACATGGCTACTACTATTGCAATGTTTTTTAGGTATTCTTTGCAAGAAGGCCTCCTGGATTCACACCCTTCCGCAGCACTTCAGCGTTAAGGCAGCCACATGCAGTTTCAGACGCTGATAAAGATGAAGGAGAAAGTCAGAGCCCTAGCACAGAAACGAGGAAAGACAATGGACAGGAACCAGAAGGTGAAGGTGAAGCTGAGCATAAACACAGGCTCAAACACAGGCATACGCACAGGCATGGAGTTAAAAAGGATCGTGACAATGAAAAAAGGCATAGGCATGACATTGGTGGTGGGTGCAGAAGTGGTCATGGGTGTGGACAAAAAAAACACAGTAAAAAGAATAAACATAAACATCCAAACCCCAAATCTTCTGAGGGGTCAAATGAAAGGGGTTTTAATCAAAATGAAACCCTTCCATCTTCCACTGCTGAAACTGCACTGGAGCTGGTTAGTACAGGGGTTGCAGGGGAGGAAATCAGTAGACCTGCAGAGCCACTAATTCTTTCTAATACTTCTCTATTTAATGGGTTGCCAGATCGCCCAGAATCTCCTCGCCCCAGATGTCCTGGAAAACCATGGAAACAACTTGTGGGCTTTCCAGCCCCTCCTAGCTTTCCCAGAGAATTCACAAATGAGGATCTCTTGCCTTCTACAGCAGAAAACATCGATCCCGCTACAGAAAACAATGAGCAAGAATTTGATCTCACAGATGCTTTAGCATAATTCAAACATTTTAGGATCCTTTTCAGAAATGTTACATGGAAAATAAGAAGAATACTGCCTTTTGAAAGGTATAAAACACGAAGAGGCAAAAGCTCATATTCTGTTAACTGAAATACTCAAGTAGGTCACCAGCACTTCTGGGGACCTAAGACCATATGGCAATACTGTGTATTTGCATATATTTGCAAATATGTAAATCAGTGTAATTCATCTGCCTCAATTTTCTATAAGCACAAACTGAATCACTGCATCAAATCTTACTGTATTACATTTAAAACAATGGCAGAAAGAATTTTGCAGATTACATGAAGACTCTCAAACAAATATAGGTAAAACAGAAGACAATAGAGAACAAGGGAGCTACTCTTAGATATGTGAAATAATTTTTCTCTAATTTGCATTGGATCATTTAAAGAAAAAAATAAAACAAATGAACCTTTTTACCTGTTAATTTCTTTAAACAAATCAATATTGCCACCAGTCTATCACTAGCAGTTGTTTTGATGGATGAGATAACAGGAAGAGCTGAGAGAATCCTAAATAAAGCAGGTTTATTACTCCCTATACATATCATGTTAACTACCTAGAGAAGCACATTGATTGGCAGATTTTCCTTCAGCAGAGATGCACAAATACTACAGATCAGATGACAAAACTACGAACTCCTGAGACACCTAAAATTTGTGTGCCTTCCTCCATTATTAGGTTGTGCATAATTTTGAGACTGGACTAATTGTTCTGTTCTGGGTATCTTCCAAAGGTTGAGTTTTTGGTGCAATGCATTAGCTAAAAACCACCAAATATTTCTTGCAAAATAATATATGTTTTCCCTCTGTATGGATGTGATAACTTACTCATCTGAAAAAAAATTAACACACAGCAATAAATAAGTACTTTAATGCCAGATCAGTTCACCAGTTCAAAATGCTACTCCATCCTATAAAGGGTTATTGACAGGGTGAGGTGGTACAAACGGTAACACTTCACTGATTTTGTTGTAAAAGACCACATTATTTGAAACCATTTGTGCTCTCCACCACAGCTGCAATTCTGCTCATCCCAGCTGCTAGGATTGCTGTGGCATCAAGACCTTATACTCAACAGCTGGAAATGGGTCCTTTTGCGTGCTGTGCTTCTACAATCATCACCTCCCCAGTGAGGAGGAACTAGACAGGAGAAGCCTACTCAGAGAATGCAAAGAGATGGGAACAGGATCAGGAGGTCTTGGCATAACAGGCAAAGGATGATCTGCAAAGAGGAGATAGCTACCAAGAAAGATCAGAAGACATGTAAGTGGAAAGAACAGAAGCAGGGTGGCATGATATGGCTGGGGTGAGAAGAACAAAAGAAAACAGCAAATTACTGGCAAAATTGGAACAGAATGAATGGGATGGAAAAGTGGGTGAAGGTACAATCATCAAGGAGCCATAAAAGACAGGAGAAACTCAAGAAGGGGGACAAGAACAAAAATAAAAAGCAAGAGAGGGATCTCTCTAATCTCTATCTGAGCAGGAGAATCCCATACACATCGCAAAACAGAACTATACTACCTGAATCTAAGCATTCCCTGACAATGTAGGCACACCTCCCATTTTCAATGCCTGGTTCCTTTCTTTCTAATTGCATTAGAAAATTCATTAGAATATATTGAAAAATAAGGACATCTAAAATTAGAAACAGTGCCTGTGAGTTTAAATTCAGCATTGCTGTGTGCATCTTAACCTTTTTTTTTTCACACAGTGTAATTGGCTACCATATAGGAATGGATGGAGACAGACAGATATTTGTCATGACTGATGGTATCAGAATCATTATGCTTCCCTTCTCCCTGAAAATAATAATTCAGAAGTCATACAAATTAGCTGGAGCTCAATTTTAAAGAAAGATACAATAATAATAACTCCATGATCCATCACTAATCAAATCCAGCCTTTTTAATTCATTCCTTTCCTTGCAGCATAATATGCAAAGGCTATCATCTTGTTTTGACAAAAACTAAACTTACAAAGCTACGCAAATGAAAGCCTTGAGAGTTATCTTTAGTTCTCTGCTTCTTTTCTTCTGAATATTTGATTGGTATGATTTTGGCTGTAATTGGAAACTTTTTGTGTATACTGAATTATTAACAGGAGTATAAGCTCCAAACAGTTTTTCTTTAAATTACAGTAACAATTTAAGTAACTAATGAAAAATATTACAATAAAAACATAAAGATGCAAATATAAGAAAAACAAAGTTTTCTTCCCATTTCCAGTCTCCCTGATCTGAATGAAAGACCATCACAGTCTTGATGTATTCTCCCCACAAAGCACACATACACAACCACAAGTAGTGAGACACAGGACTGAGAGGTTATTTACCATGTGCTATAGTGATGATGTGGGATTTCATTATTTCTTAACACAAAGATGACAATTGCAATTTGTTTATATACTTTACAAAAGTAATTACTTTTTAAAAAGTCATTCTGGAATAAAAATCAGTGTCCCATGTCCAAAAATTCTGAAACTGAACATTTGGATATTTTTAGAACATTTCTAGGTCTCATTGATGCGTTCCCACAGAAAGTTTCAATTGTCATAAAACAGCACTTTCAGATGGAAGAATCTGCTGTGAGAAAATTCCTGACCAGGCCTGTTCCAGCTCAGCTGCTGAAGGGCTCTGCAAAGCTCCCGGCTTCTCCTCCTGCCGGAATCACGCTGGAGCGCTTTATCCAGGGCCCGCAGCGCCTAACGAGCACTTTCCTCCTTGGCCAGCAGATGGCACGGTTTTTGTCACAGGGTTTATCGTCGCCAAATTTTGTCAGGTTTGTCATTGCCAGGAATGGTTTAGTAGGCTTAACACTCAGCGTTTCTTCTGGGTGAGTAACACTGTAGCTAAAAACACCCCATCTGTGCAATCTGTTTTAAATATTAAGCTCCAGCAATAGAGCTTCGATGCTTGCCAGTTACTTACTATAAGCAAAGTGTATAAATAACACTCTAATGTAATTTCATGAAGACGAAAAATTAGGGTTTCTCCTGCACCAGAAGAATTGCATTCTTACTGATACAGATAATCGGAACTAGGAGTCTGGGGTATGAAAATATATCTGAATTAAACCTCTGTTTACTCATACTGCTGACATTCAGAGCCACACGATGGCCATTCTGCAGCTGTCTGACTTTGATGTGCTCCCTCCCTTGTTCGTTCCATCTGTAACGATGGGACAAAACATATATTTTAACAGACCATATGAAAAATTTCTCAGCTTTACTATGGATGGACTACTGGATTTTTGCCATAATTCAGACATGACTTCCTCATCACACTCAGCAGTTCCAATCATCCTCTAGTGCTATGCTCACAGTGTAAGCCACAGGAGAGAGCTGTGCAAACACCTGACATCAGAACACGTGGAGCATTAATGATGAACACTGCTATTTGATAGGACGTAAGAACCCATTTCTTTCCTAGTTTTCTCAGGTCTCTCAGCCAGCAAGATAATTGTTCCCTATTTAGGGATAACAACACTGAAAATAAATGAGTCTAAGTAGCTACAGAATTAGAATTACACTACTACATGACCATTGTCATGTAGACAGAGCTGTACCAAATCCAATATACAAATTCCTCAAATATTCTTTAAAAATAACAATAGGGATAGATATTTTCAATTCTGTAACTAGCTATTCACCCACAACTCCTAGTTCTGCTGTGTTTTCAAGACCACATTAGTGTAATGCAGCTCCCCACAGTTCTAACTAAGCTTTATGTGCAAGTTCATTTGGGAAAATGTAATTAATAACACAATGTTTCTACTGCATCCTAAAATAAGAGGATGGAGTGTTGAGGAGTAAAGAGGGGAGGTTTTTCTACCTGGGTAAAGCATCTTGCTGCAATGAATACTTGTAATACTGCAGCTCCTGCAATGGTTTCAATCTGCTGCCCACTGAAAACCCAACCATAACCTTCAAAGGAGTAAATCCTACCAGTATGGAGTAACAGGGATTAGAAACCCCATAGTGATTCTTTCCTCCTCTACCATGACTACTGATAGTGCTGATCTGTGGGATGAAGATCAAGCATTAAAACACTTACAAATTGAGCCACAGAAAATCAGAATTCCCTGCAGAATCCAGAGTCATGCCAAAGGAGTACATTTGTTTTAAAAATACAAAGACAAAATATATTTATGAGAGGCCCTGTATGAATTTGGTGGATGCCTCTCCACCTTCCACTGGATGCACAGCATAGGATCCAACAGACCACTTGGCTTGAAACAAAAGATATATGATAGTATTTATAGTATAGTATGAGTAAAAGACAAGGGAACAAAACAAATCTGACTAAGGTAGAGAATGAACAAGGATGCATTTTTAACTGAAACTTAGATTACTGTACGAAAACTCAAACAGTTGGGCTAGATGAGAACTGAGGATTATTGACTTCAAGTTGGGGAACGTAATACTTATCAACAGAATAACAACAGGAACTATTGCATGTTTAAAGAAAGACTTTGTCCTACATGCCCAAAACAGTGCCTTGAAAAATCCACCAGGCACATGTAAAAGAACATTGTTTTATTCTACCCCTTAAGCATGCCAGCAGAAGTCAATTTCTTGCAATTTAATCCAATAGAAGAAAAGACTAATGCCATAAAACATTGTGAAGATGTAAATCTACTATAACTGAATTCTCTTCCTTTTATGTGCCAGTTGTTCTACTAGCTGTATATTAACTAAAAGAGTAGTAATGCTCACAAAATTAATAAAAACAAAGGGGTATAATGGGCTCAGGCTCTGCAAAAGAAAAAAAAATCAGTTCCAGAAGGAATCGGAATTCAGACTGATCATTTAAGCAGTCTTGTGACTGCTAAACTAAAATCTCCTATTTGAGTGCAGAAGCCTGATTTTACATTTTGCTGAGAAGTCTCTGCTCCCATTAACCTTAAATAGCATTATGGATACTCAGCATTTCAAGAATGAGGCCTTGGACCATCGTGTGGAAAGCTGATATTACTTGGAGTGGCTGAGATGGAAAGTGAGCAATGCAACACCTCAAAAAGGTAATTATGGGCAGCATTAGCCATCAAAGTAGCTTTTATATTTTACAGTGTTTTGGGAATTGGTGCAAGTCCTGGCATTAACCACAGCAGCACTAGTGGCTTAACAGCTTTTTTTCCTGGCTCAAATACAGAGATTAGAGTGTTCTGGGCAATGTTTGCCATACTTCCTTTTTCTCTTGATCACTCCCACAATATAAACCAGGTGGAAGAAGCAGACAAACCAAGCATAAACTACAAGACCACCTCTTTCCTCAGAATTCAATACAAGTGTGTGGACAGATTAGTAGATTTACAAACAACTCCTCTGTCTTGTTCAGCTTCATTAAGTTGTTTTTCTGTTATAAGACAACTGAGATGCCTCTGAAACTTTGACTCAAGTGATAGATCTCTGGGTTGTACCTGACAGTTTGGCATAGAAACAGCAGCAGTATGAAGGCTATAATGTGAGTACACTCCTCTCAAGACATCTCTGTATCAGCACTACTGTAGCTCTGCTCTTTTTCACTGTAAATACATACTAGCCACCATCAATCCATCAACTGGAACCAATAAATATTCATAATATTTGGAAACTTAAGAGAATAGCTTGTCATTTAGCAACATTGTGCTCCTGCCCACCCCTTTGCCAGTGAAAAACTATTACATTGATCTTAGACTGCAACACTAACTGTCCACTAAATATTTATATAAGGCAATTAAATTTTTGTCTGGATAGGGCCCATCTATTCCTTGTTTAGCACTTATTCTACAAGGAGGTGTTTATTATACAGTCATACTTGTTTGAATAATTACCTCATGTCTCTAAGACCCCAAACTAGTTTGACTCAGTAGTCAGTGATCTCTTCTGAAATGTGGCACTTTATGCTCTGCAGAGGGAATAACACAGCTATTCCCTGAGCAAGGCACTATCAACTGCTCAGAGCAGGACACCAAACCCCTTGCTGACACTGAATTAAGTCATCATCACTTGTACTGCCAGAGAATGCCTGTCAGGGATTAAGACTTGAATTTCACATGCACTGCCTCAGAGGACCACCACAAACCTTAACAGGATGTTATCAACCCCAAGTGCACTGGGGAACAAAGTAAATAAAAAGAATTTTTTCAAAGAATGCAGAAAAGCTTTCCATCACTTACAAGTTTGACAAAATTAGTCAGAATCAAAAATTAGTCTGGCTAGTAAAAATAGACTTGAGCATCCAATTCCACATGACAAACTTTGGAAATGGAAACTTATGTATTCATGATTGATAGATCTTGCCCAGTGCCATTCATGACTGGGAAGTGTACAAGCTAAACTCTATACACTCAAAGAATAACAATTTCACAGTGGGAGATGGTAATATACTAAAAAAAAAATTTAAAAATCTGAATCCATAACATTTAGAGCCTGAATTACTCAGTCTTACTACCAGGGTGCTATAGAAAAAACATTTCACTCTGACCCAAACTGCAAACAGAACGCAGGAGAGCAGTCCAACACTATTTGATAAATGGTGAGAAAGTGCAAAACAAGGAATTGTGAGAAAGGGCTGATCTATCCAAGCACACTCAGTAGCACAGCACATAGATGGTTAAGCAATACCAACATGGGAGTATCAACATAGCTAAGACAGTGTTATCACTGCCTCCACAATTTGTTTTATTCTCCTCAAGGCCCCACCATGCAAACATGGCAAGTGTGCTGGGTTTGCTGTGCAGGGCACATGGGTTCAGCTGCCTCAGAAACACCCTGATGACTGGGAGAAGGAGCAGGCGAAGGATAGCAAAAATATGTAACATAATAGACAGACGTAGAAACAGCAGCAACAGCTTTTGCATGAGTGTGTTGCAGATAATTCTGCAATGGTATTGAAGTCTTAAACTACTATAACGCTCACGCCATTAAAGAGATCCCACAGAAAGCATGTCTGATGTTGGTTCTATAGTAAGAATGCTTGAGTATCTGATATTAATTTTTATTTATTTATTAAACATTTCCATGTCAAAAGACATCTATTTAGATAACAGAAGACAAAAGATCATTGATAAAAGGTTGATAACCCATCAACATATCACAACAATCTTACCCCAAAAATATATAATTTTCACTTGCATTTTGAAAGATTTCACAGCACTGCACAGCTGAATGTAACAACTGAGACATTTTAATCCATACAAACCACATTCATCATCTCAAGATTATGCTGAATTTTTTACCACCACTTTTTCTTCTTGTTTATATCCCTACTGAGGTTTTTTTATGGCTGTCTTTACCAAGGGTAATAACGTTAATGCCAAAGTAGTATCAAAAAGCAGCTACCTTGAAGCAGCAGTGAGTATTTTCTAAAGGAAAAAGTCACTCTTCTCCCTCCTTTCTTTGCAGCATTTCCTCCTGAAAGCATGGGAGTGTGCTTGCTTGCTCATCACTCCCGCTACCCTAAACAACTGAGATAGCTTTGTTCTTCTGCACCAGCAGTTGTGCTCATGAACACTGACACTGAATTTCCTTTTTTAGACAGCAAGGATGCAGACTTTCTTCCTCCTCTCCCTCCCTCTGCCTCGCCTCCCCTCCCCCTCCTACAGTCTTTGCTGTGCCCTCATCTTACCTTCAACAGTACAAGAAATCCATGCTGCAGGTTTTTTTTCTCGTTAGCAGCTCTATGGCAACAGCAGTTCTGAGGCAGCAGTCCTTTACAGTTCTCACTTCATTCTTCCTCCTTCAGCATAAAGATACACAGCCTGTTAGCCCAGGAAATCAGCAAAGACAATTCTGATGTGATGTAAATTAGCAAACACAATTCCACAATTATTTCAGAAAAAGAGCATCTGTGGTGGTCAAAGTTGTATTGCCAGAAGAGCTGAATATTAGCAATGCAAATGAAAAATTTTAAAGGAATTCAGAGAAATCCTTTTGGGTAACTGTAAAATCATCTTTGTGATAACTCAGCTTTCTTGGACAGAAAGGTGAAAAAAGAGAATTCTGAACTTAATATATACACAGTATCACATCCAAATAAAGTCCTCGAAGAATTTGTCATTGTTTGACTGAGTCTTTATTTGTTATTAGCACATAAATTTAATCAGTGCTTTGTTTGTTAAAATCTTGCTGAAATAAAAGCAATAATGACATTAAAAATCTTGCAGTCTTGTAACCCATGGAAAAGTATATATCAGAACACATTTAGAAATGGTAACACAAGCTTTAGAGAGCAAAAAAGTGACAAAAGAAAAACTACCAGTAATTGGGTAGGTACTGAGTACTATAGTATCTATCTGCTTTGAAATTAGGATTTTCCTGATTTCTTGCATTGTTACTTTTAAATTAATCAGAATGAGCTACAAATAAATGCTGAATATGACAGCAAAAAACCCACCTACTTAAGATCAGAAACAATTATTATCAGAAGCTCTTAAATTAAAGCACAAGATAAAAATACTTTGAATAGAGGCACATACATTCTCTATATATACTGCAAAAACCTGCTAGTATTTTGTAATCTAATCACTTTTATCACATGCACAAAATAAATGAATTTATATATCCCTGCAATTCAGCATGAGCTTGCATTTCTCTCTCCTGCTGTGTAAAGAACAAAGGTTTCTGGCCACTGCCAATTGCAGTGACCTGATGTGTTAAAGTGCATGTCCTCGACTGGCAGGAGCAACACCAGGGTTACTCCTGGCTAAAGCGAAGGGATCGTCTGCATCCTGTCTGTGCTCGAACCAGTCCACGCCCACGCCTGCTGGAAAACAGGGGCAGGTGTTCCTGGGCACAACCTGAGAGGAAAACATTGAATTCCTTACTAATCCAGCACCTCACGTGTTCATTTTTGTTTCATCTGGCAATATTCAGTTGGCATACAAAATAATACAGAATAGCATTCTGGGATGGCTTGAAGTACAAACAACTGAGGCTAAACACTGGCCTACAGAGGCTTCCAAGCACTAAACAGAAGCCCCAAAAACCAGAGCAGTTACATTTAGCAGCTCACTTGGCACTTCAGCTTCATGGGCACACAACTGAGACTCAGCCACAAGAAGAACGTGCATCTCTAACACTCTTAAAGAGAAAAGCCTTGGAATAGTTATATTTTTCATCCAAAAAAAATCTCAGAAGGATTAAGAAAACAAACAAATTAAATGTTTAAACAAGTCACAATGTTGATCTTGATTAATTTTTTAAACTTTTTTTAAACTTTTCCCCAGCCTGAGCTGGCTGCTTTGCAGGCTGAAGCACAGCTCACAAAGCCATCAGTCCCAGCTTTAGTCAGTTTACAATTAAAGAGATTCTTCAAAGAGAGATAATCATTTCCATTCTAAAAAGAGATGAAAGAAGAGCACAAGCTGAAACTACTCATCTGTAGTTTCACATTGTGCCAGTATCAGTGACAGAAACAAAACTTGGGGAATCTGAGCTATAGTTACCTGAAGAAATGAACACTAAGTTTTCTTATGAAAAGTAAAGCTCCATAGGAAACTTTCAATTTGTAGAAATTAAGAATTACCTTGAGGCAAATACTTCTGATCACACAGCTTATTTTATTAATGACAAAGTATTTAGCTTTATTGTTAACTTCTACGTGTTATAACATGCTCTATAAACTGCAAAATACTGTTGTGAAGGTTAAAATACTCTGATAGAGAGGAAATAAGAGAATTCAGTTAATATGCAATGCTGAATATGGACAGAAAGAGCTTCTGTTGGGGAAAGATGAAATCATTTCTGTGATTGTCTTACTGTTTAGGGACATACACATTTGAAATATTCTGACAATAAATACAGAGTGTATTACAGCCTGCAGTCCATTCAAAGCAAAGCTCTCTGTGCAATGCTGTATCAGCTGATAACACCAGACATTTTGTTGTCACTAATTTGAGACAGGCCCTCCTAACTCACACGCTCTGGAAAGCACAGTGTGTTTGTCCTGACGTCAGAAGTGTGATTGGGATGGGGACGGACGGAGTCACATGGCTCGTTGCTGTCACCAGGCAGGACACAGAGCATCTATCAAGGTACACATATCTACAGGTTACATTAAAGATTAGTGCTTTTTTTACCACAAATGGGTCCCGTGAATTTACCCCTGTGAAAGTCAAAGACCTGCTTGGCCTTTTTGGTGTTTGCATCTTGGGTTTGGTTCCCATGCATTGCTTCCTCCGACTAAGCACATAACACTCAATGTTTTTACAAATAAGGAAAGGTACTCAAATTAAAAACAGACAGAGGTCTGCCTGTAGCGGCTGTTCCAAAACGTAACCAACTGAAATCAGCAATTAAAAAACTCAAGCAGTGTCAGTGGATTGCAAATTTGTATAATCATGAGAAAAAATAATGTGCAGAGATGGTTAACCAACAGCAGAAGGAAAACGGTTTACTGCAAAATAATGCACAAGCTTATATTTACCTTTCTCTCTGAACTGGAAAAAATGCTCTTTGCAGATTGTCTTACAGAAATACATGACATGCAGTATTTCATGACTTAAAAATAAATGTAACCACAATTGTGTCAGGATGTTATCATCTGCCACCTGGTTCATCTCTCAGCTTTATTTGCCTTTGTAATATAAAGAACAAACTCTACCCTGAAAATAGCCTGCAACTTCTATCAAAGATTTCTAGGCCTCTTTCTATTACTGATTCCCATATTCTTCAAGGATTTATCAAAACATAACCTCTGAGGCAAATAATATCACCCCCACATTACAGAGAAGAAAACTGAAGTGCAAAAAGAGCTCTCATTCCAATAAAAGTCAATGGCAAACCTAATAAATATCATCTGCTCAATTTTAGTGCTAAAATTCCAGTCTGCGGTCACACTACGAGTCCTTAACACAACAGAGGAACAGAGCTAAACTGATTTCATGTCCTGGGCTTGACTACAAACCTTGAAAACTTGGAAACAAAGAATCTAAGTGCTCAATCAATAACATTCAAGATTTAAAACTGTAATTATTGAGTTTTATAGCATGCAGAGGACTGGATGACTACAAAAATCATAGAAAGAAAAGCATATTTCTGTTTCAAGTATTTGGGTTAAGATTTTATTGTGCCAAAATTCTTCTTATTACCAGAATCGTTACTAAAATTACAAGACCGCTATAAATGATTCCATATGACAGTTTTCTTATGTTACACTCATTTAAAGAATTAACAGTAATTTACATACTTCCACTGAGAAATTAAATACTGACTTTCTAGAGTTAACCCTAGTTTTTTATTAGAAGACCAACCAAATGCTAATCAAAGTAAAAGGGAAATTTTTCACAAATTTAAAGTTTTGAATGAAACTATACCTGCTATAAAGATAAGTAGTAATTTACTTCTCTTAGTTCTTTAGATTTTTTTGACCCCCCTGGGAGAGGGCTGAGAAACCAAGGTTCCTCTGAGGGCCCAGAGCACTTCTGCTGCTTCCTCTACAGCAGCAGTTTACAAGAACTATCCCACTGTATAAAAGAAACACCATTTTTCTTAAAAATTCAGCAAGAACTTCATTATTCCAGAGTAAGAAATAAGAAACTAATAACTCCAAACCTCCGAAGGCAGAAGGGTAACTATGAGTCTGAATTTAAACTCCAAACTCTGAGGAGATGAACTAATGGATGAACAACCTGATAGATTAAATTCACACAACTTTGCTGTTTCTTTAAAAAAACTCAACCAAGTAAATTAGTCTTAAAATTAGTTCAACAAATTATTATAATCAAGAAAAGAACCTAACTGGGAGTGAGAGAACTTAAGCTGAGAAACAAAATTGTGCACAACCGAAGCAGGAACACTCCTTGGAGACGCGTGCTCCAAGCAATTAGGAAGCACAAACCACCCCGCATACATTTCAGACGAGTGAGTCAGCTGGCCAGCAAAAGGCCCTGCCGACCCCACATCCTCTGCACAAGCCCGAATATCTTGAATAGACTGAGCATGTGGGACAATTAAATTAACCAATGCAGTCTAAGTCCCACTGGCTCTCCATAGCACTTGGCACCTAAGTACACATCTTTGAACACATTCCTTATTGGCCTAGTGCACAACTATTCAGAGACAGAACTTGGACTGCGAGAGGAAATTCTGGATGTACTTTCAATTCACTCAACAGGGAAATCATTGAGATTTCACAACACAAATCTGACTACAAAGACTTGAAATATCTGTCAAAATATAACAAAGTTGTAAAATAACTTTTTTAAAAGATGACAAAGCAAGCCTAACAAACCAATGTACTGAAGTCATCATAATGTGCATTTCAGATTACACCGAGGTACTACAGAATACAAAGCCAGCATTCTCAATCCATTAAAAGCACTGTACCTTATAAATTCTTACTGTACAGCTCTTTTAGATTCTAACTTCAATGGAGTGACCAAAAATGCTGGTTAGCATTAATGACACCCTGACTGCATTTAAATGACAACCATGGGACTCCAGGAATCTGGTCTTTGTCGTCTGGAGGTTTTCCAGAACCTATCCACTCCTACACTCAGGAAGCACACTTTTGTTTAGACAGGAACCTTTTGGGACTGATGAACTGAAAACATTACTTCTTGCTAACAACACCCTAACAAATAATCTTGATCCTTAACATGACCTATGGTGAGCAAACTCTCTCTGTTTACCTAAATTACCTTCCTTGCCCTGCCAGTCATGGCAATCAAGTAATACGCAGTCTGAACCCTGGCACCAGACTAGCAAATGCAGGAAAAGAACTCTGGGATCTTGCAGGTTTCCTGTGAGGTACCTGGCAGCTTCATGGCAAATTCAAATCATGCCATGATATTATTGAAAGGAGATTTCTGAGATTTCCGAATGCAAACTGTACCATTGCCTTTGCCAGAATATTGGTGAGCAGGCATTGCTCAACTGGAGCTCAGTTTCAGGAGGTGTCAGCTCCTACTGCTTTCTTTAGATACGTCATTCCTTACTTCAATCTGCATGAATAATCACTGGAAACCCAGCTGCTAAACCAGCTAGTCCATCTGTTACCCTGTTAATAAACATATTATTATGTTCACTCTCACTAAAGAGCTCATGATTCACTGGGATTGTCTTTTTGGGAAACATCTACAGAACTATATTAGGTGTACATATATGTGTATGGCTGTGGATCCTATCTTTAGCGGCACAGACATATTATTCAGTGTTTTCTTGGTATCCCTTCTGCCTGAAGATAGCATGAACCTGGTCCTTGGGGAGCAAGTTTTCAGTTGAGGCTGCTCTAAAAAGCTTAATCAGATTTAAAGCCAGGGGACCACAAGAAACCCCAGGGTCATTACAAGATTTTTGTCAGTGGCAAAATCTAGCCTCTTGGCACCTCTCAGTTTGATGCTTCCTGTTCAGAACACAAATAGTTCCAGGCAGAGTGTGGCTAACACTGGCCCAAAATACACAAAGAACACATAACACACATGAAAAGGTTGTTTGCACTACCGTAATCTAAGAGCTATTTTTAAACATTGTACAGGAGTTTTAAAGGGTATAAAATGCAGGATTTTTTCCTCTAGTGCAGTTAGGGGTCATTGCTAGTATAAGAAGCACTATCTAGATATCTTGTTACACAAAAAGAGAAGACTGATTTTGTGTTTCCAACCATTTGCTTGAAGTTTATGAAACAAAATTCTATTCATCTTTTCATTTGGTGGAAGAAGTCAATGATTTCCACTGGAGGAAACACTGGGTTCCTTTTCTCATATACCTTAATATACCATATGGATGTGCAACGTCCGTGTGAATAAATGCCTTCCACATGGGAATTGATCATTTGTTTCTTAAATTATAATTTCATTGTTCCAGTCATACAAGGTTTGAGGCACATAGAGCATCTGCTAAGGGGCCACTGGACTGAGGAGTGTCACTGCATTAAAACAACCACGAACCAGAGCAAATAACAAGACCAAATAATTTGATCAAATTCTGCCAAACTCTGCCTGACAGCAGATACAAGTCTACTCGCAGGATTTTCTTCATATTTAAGCATTAGGTGAATCAGAAATTAAGAAACTCCTCAGAGACAGGGATATTTCAAGCTCCTCAATACAGGCCAGTGACTAGGAGCTTGAGGGGACCTGTTTGGCTCTGTAGTTGCCTAAGGCCAAGATATCTTGGCATTTAATCAAGAGACTCCTCCACTATTTTAGCCAGTAAATGACAATATCATTTTTTAAAATTGTCCTTCATGATTGAAGATAATAATTATAAAAATTTTTGAGGTTTTTTCTTTTAGTAGAATGAACTTTGGACAAGTGTTGTAAAACAAGATTTGCAGCAAGCAAATAAGAACAATTTCTCCTTAAAGAAAGCCAGGAAAGCCTTGTTACTAGAAAACTGTTGTCAAGTCTGAACACTCAAAAGTGATCTAAATACTTGGGTACTCTGAAATGACACTGATTTTTTTATTGGGAGAGATAAAGTAGACACTTGTTTCTGAGATGCCATTTCAGGTCTGTGAAGAATGATGGTTTACCTTCCTGAAATTCCCACATGTCTGGAAATCTTTTCCTCTCAGATTTGCAAATCTACTAAGACTTAAATGCAGTGCTTGAATTAAAATATTCATCAAATCAAATACAACAGTTTTCTTAATAAATATTCAAGATCCTTAAGAAATATTTGGTAGTGTTATTTCTCCATTTAGACTCAAACCACTTTTAATGCAATAGGAAATCTAACTGTGCCAGCCCAAAACTGTGTTCACATTCTTTCTTCAGTCCATCTAGTTTGTTTTTCAACCAGAGGTTAATAGCCCACGAAAACTGGCATCATTCATTTAAAAGGCCTCTGGCTTTTAATGTTGTGTGTCTATCTGAACTGCAAATACAAGAAATATACTAAATATTTTCTACCCAGCAGGGGTGGACAGAAAGGACTTGAGAGCATTAGGATGGGCTGACAGTGGAGCTTTATTTATATAATTTTGCTGGGATTGTTGTAGGTTGTACTATTTCTACATGTAATATTGCCCCAGCAGATGCTACCATAGGAAGATTTAAGATATATACAGACTTTTGTGAGGTTCCCTTTATGGATATTCTAGATGGTTCTAGGCAATTTACAATTTTCTAGACAAGTAAAGGGTTGAGTTTTCCAGGCACTGCCTCCATTTCTTCGTATATAATCACTATGGAAACAGACTGCAAAGTGATACACATAAACCATACAAAACTGGCACAAAATTATTGCCTATAATTGAAATTACTTCCCTCCATAAGAAATACTGATGGATAGATTATTGTGAAACCTGAAAAGAACATTAAAATGATCGATATTTTTTCTACCACAGTATGAAAATATTGGGCATGATCATGCAATCGGTTTGCACAGTAACAGTTCTCTAAGTGCTTTATTCTGGACTGCACTAACCTCTAAATCATTCTTGACGGGTTTTTTCGTGGACACCGCTGTACTGCGATCTGCAGCACATCGCAGCACCGTGCGCTCGGCAGCACCCCGAGGATCACCTAACCTGTCTCCTACAAATACTCCTGCATCCCCTTCGGGAATGATGCACCCCTAGCGCCTCGGGACAAGTTTGCGGGATCCAGCACGGGCCGCCGGCCCGCCCCGGGTGTAAGCCCGGGGCCGGGGAGCCTCAGAGGCGCCTCCAGCCGCCCCCCTCGCCTCAGGGCCTCTCCGTGAGCTCCCAGCGCTGCCCCCTCTATGACCAACGCTGCCCCGGCTCCGAGAGCGAGGGAGCAGAGCCTGGGGTGTGTTTCGCCTGTCAGGGAAGAGGAGGAGGAGGAGGAGGAGGAAGAGGAGGAGGAGGCGGGAGCCATTTCTGTGTGGGGATGAGGCGGATGCGCGGCCGCCGGCCCTCGCCCGAGGAAGCCTCTTTCTCTCTCCTGCCATCCCCCCGACTCCGGGGCTTTAAAAACAACCAACACGCTGAAGAAAAGGCGGCCACGAAAAGGGGCCACTATGCCGCCCCAGTCGGTGCCGCAAGGCCGCTCCCTGTCCCCGCAGCCCGGCCAAGCCGGGGCCGCCATTACCGCCTCCCGCCCCGCGTTGCAGCAGGGACCGGACGGGAAACCCCGTGCGCGCGGGGGGGAAGGGGAGGCAGAGGGAGGAAGGAGGGGGGGCTGTGACGCACTCAATGGTGCAATATCCTTCCGCTACCCGACAGAAAAAGTAGTTCCGATCACCACGTAACCTCGTAGACCCCAGAGGTTCATACATAACCTTCGGATTAACTCAAAAGGTCGCGTTACGGAATCTCTTGGGACAGAGGGCTTAATCCGGAGGGATTCGTGCTTTTTTGCTTGCGGCATAAGGTATATATCCATGCGCAGAGCAGACCGCAACGAGTCCGGCAGCAGGGCGGATATATAAGGCGGGCGCCGCGGAGGGCTTGCCTTTTCAGTTGAGGACAGAGCTGGTGATCGGAACATGTCAGGGGGCTCCGCGGATTATAGCAGGTATGGCGGAGGCCTGGGCTCTTTCCTCGTTCGGGGACTTTGTGGGTTATGCGGGGGCGGCCGGGGAGAGAGGAAAAGTCGAAGGAGTGGAGGGGTAAGAGCCGGAGCGCCCTGGGGAGGCAGGGCTCTGTGGTCAATCAGCCCTGCGCCCTGGCCCCTCCCGTTCTAGACGTTTCCGTCCCTGCGCTCCCCTTGGTCGCGGGTTAGCAATGGTTTAGCTCTAGTCCTCGGGGCTCGGTTTTTGTTACTGGCTTTCTTAACAATCCAGTTAGCCCTGAAAGGGGCTTTTTCGAAATTATATTTATATACAGCTGTGTTGTAGTTAAAATGCCTTTCTGTGGGTTTTTTTCGTGACATTTCTCATCTCCCTCACGCCGGTGGTTCGCCCCGGGTTTTCGGGCCGCGCTGAGGGCGATACCATTCCATTTTTTGCGGGGGGCGGGGGAGGTCCCCTCTGGGCGATCGCCCGGCGCCGTCCGCCCGCAGCGCCCGGTTTGCGCAATCCCAGGGGTGGAGCTCTCGCGAGAGTTCCCCGGCGGGGCGGGGCGGGGGGGGATCCGCTGCAGCGCCGGGAGCGCGCCCGCCCCCCCCCTCCGCTCTCCGCCGCGGGAGCGCGCACTCGCTGCGCCCATGCCCTCGGCCCCGGGAGCTGGGCAGGGGCTTTAGTGGCGCCCGGGCCACTGAGGGAGAGGGGTAGGAGTTCGTCCACTGGCAGAAGCTCAGAGCACCTGCTGGAATGATCTGTCACGGGTCCCGCCGCTTTCTCAGCCGAGGCGTCAGCTCGATTCTGCGTGGTGGCAGCTCCTGTGCTAACAGCGTGTTCTCTTTTGTGGCAGAGACCATGGCGGCCCAGAGGGAATGGAGCCCGATGGTGTCATCGAGGTGAGCACTTATGAACTGACCTGAGAATTGAATCACTGGTGGACAGGGGTATTGCATTTATTATTTTATGCTTTTCCTTTATTACAGAGCAATTGGAATGAGATTGTTGACAATTTCGATGATATGAATTTAAAAGAATCCCTTCTAAGGGGCATTTATGCTTATGGTTTTGAGAAGCCTTCAGCTATTCAGCAGAGAGCTATTATTCCATGCATCAAAGGTATGTAGTAGATTTATTAATACCCACATAAGATAATAAGGAAAGCATTATAAAATACATCTGTTGTTCCATTAGTGTGCAGTAATAACTAATTTTAACCTTCATTGAACAAGTGATATGATGGTACACCATCTTTCGGGACTGACCTGAAATGGAGAGAACTCTTTAGTACTGATCACTTTCTTCAAGGGGAATTAAGTAAAACTAACATGATTGACCCATGTGGGAGCAGTAAATGTGTATCCTACTTTTTTTAGGGTATGATGTGATTGCTCAAGCTCAGTCAGGTACTGGCAAGACAGCCACATTTGCTATTTCCATCCTGCAGCAGTTGGAGATTGATCTCAAGGAGTCCCAGGCACTAGTATTGGCCCCTACCAGAGAACTGGCTCAACAGGTATTGATAGTGTAGTTTAAAAAAACAAAAAACTGTGTGTTGCATAGGTTTCAGGTTTCACAACTGTGAGACAACATTACCAGGCTTCTTAAGGGGCTGTAAGTAGTATCCATTCAGAACCCTTTTTGTGTGAAGTAATGGGGGATACATACTGGCGTCTGTCCCACAAGTTCTCTGCCTCCTTGAAGAGCTGAGTTGATGAACATGGAGGGTGTGCTGGGGCAGGGGTGCAGGAGGCAGCTGCTTTGCTGTGTGTAAAGTGCAGGGAGCATCTTAAGCAGAAAAACACAATTACTAAAGCACGGTGTTCTGAGTGGAAACAAATTGTTTGGAGGCTATTTAAACTTCAATGCAGTTGTGCAACGTGAAAACTGCAGTGCACGTTTGGTTACTTAAATGGTTTTGTATCTTTGTATGTTTTCCTGGCAACATAATTGCATGTCTGTTTCACCTTTAAGGCTTGATATTCTGTTATGCTACCTGGGTGTGTGATAATAACTTCAAGAACACTTGAGTTTTTAGGATACCTGTATCAGTAATGTGCAGTGTTGAACCAACTCTAAAAGTAGAAAACTTGCTGTCATTTTCAACTAGACTGCTGAAATGCCAGTGCTCTGTGACAATTCTTTAAGGTAAAGCTAAACATACTAAATCAGGCAAAAGACAAAAATCATTGTAATAACGGCCTTTGAGCAGAATGTTAATTAATGCCTTTTTTCTATTCAAAAGCTGTTGAGGCGAGACTTGTTTTGAAACCTGGCTTAATAGCGGTGCCCTTGGAGAGTGTTCAAGAGGAATGTCCGAGTGCTTACCATGTGGGGCTGAGAGCTTGAGCTCACTTCTGGTGGCCCTGCTCTCAGCTTAGTAATTGTCTCATGGCAGTCACTCAATCAGCAAGTTCAACCAGTAAGAACAAAAATGTAACTTAACTGTTCCTCTGGTTTCTAGTCAGCAACTGCAGTTATGTGAAATTGGGCAAAGTCTTTTTAGCAGCTCTCAGTTCTGACAGCTCCATAGTCTTTGCTTGGTGTCTTGGCTTCCAAAGTCCATAAAAGCCAGTGATAGTGGGGCTTTATTGTCCTATGGACTACTAATGGAAGGTTCTCTTTTAGATTCAGAAGGTAATCCTGGCTCTTGGAGACTACATGGGAGCAACATGCCATGCTTGTATCGGTGGTACAAATGTGCGCAATGAAATGCAGAAACTCCAGGCTGAGGCTCCACACATTGTGGTGGGAACTCCAGGGCGTGTGTTTGATATGTTGAACAGGCGCTACCTTTGTAAGTAAGAATCCCCTGTGCACTTGCTAATAAATTTCCAATGAAAGCCTGATACCACTATGTGCTTTAATGTATTTTTTGTCACTGTAGAGAGTTGTGCTTGGAAACTTAGTAGTATAGAAGCATGATGTTTGTAAAGGATTGTGTATTTCTTAAACTTCATGACATGCTTCTCTTTTTCCAATAGCACCAAAATGGATCAAAATGTTTGTTCTGGATGAGGCTGATGAAATGTTGAGCCGTGGATTTAAGGATCAAATTTATGAGATCTTTCAAAAACTAAGCACAAACATCCAGGTAAGAAAGCTTTCTATGGAAAACTGATGCATGCAGATTTGGTTGTAATGTGGCTGAGAACTGAATTGTACAAGTGAAAGTTGTTGTACGGGGGGTATATGCTAACATAGAGTGATATATTTTAGGTTGTGTTGCTGTCAGCTACAATGCCAATGGATGTGTTGGAAGTGACCAAAAAGTTCATGAGAGATCCCATCCGTATTTTGGTGAAGAAGGAAGAACTGACTCTGGAGGGTATCAAGCAGTTCTACATCAATGTTGAGAGAGAGGTTGGTATTCGTTATATTTGCTCTGGCAGGATGAGTTATGTTCTCTTACCTTCTTGTTAAAGCACTGTGCTAAAATTGTGGAAACCAAGGCCGAGCTTTAGTTTCTGCAATAATGCTAGTAGAGTAAATGCAAGAAGAAGAAAAACTTGGCACTAGATCGAAAAGGACTAGGGTGGACCTCTTTCTTAATGTCCAGTGTCCTGTGTCTGAAGATTTGGTGCAACAATTAATGTGAAAACTTGATGTAATTGTGTGCCCAGAGCATTTGAGTTCTGTTCTCTGCTTAAAGTTTGTGTTAATGTACTGAGCTGTGTCATAATGTGTTTCCTGATCTTTTTGTTCAGGAGTGGAAGCTGGATACTCTCTGTGATCTGTATGAGACACTGACCATTACACAGGCTGTTATTTTCCTGAACACAAGGAGAAAAGTAGACTGGCTTACAGAGAAAATGCATGCCAGAGACTTCACAGTCTCAGCTCTGGTAAGAATTGCTACTTCCAATCACTTCTGAAATGCTATGTATTTACTGGAGAAGAAATGGTGATGAGGGGATATCGGTGAGAAGCAGGAAAGTTATAATATAGCTGTGCAGTGCTGTATTATCGTTCCCCCTGCTTAAAGTAAAATGCTTCCTTTCTATCCCTACCTGCTTTGTTCCCACAGCAGGTAGGGACGCTGGGTTTCATACATGCCTTTGTTCTCTAAAGGATATTCTGGCTTGGAGCATTGGAACTGTACTAATTTTCAGCTTTTGTTTAACTCTCCAGCATGGTGACATGGACCAGAAGGAACGGGATGTTATCATGAGAGAGTTTAGATCAGGGTCCAGCCGTGTCCTGATCACTACTGACTTGCTGGTGAGCATTGTCTTCTCTTGAACATGTTCCTGTTACAGCCTTGTCCCAAAAGCTTCATAATTCAGTGATGGTTTTTGTAACCTGAACTGTTGGGAGCTTTTTGGAACAGCAAAGACCATGCTCCACTATGGACTACACAGTTGTAGTTCATAACTAATGATGTGGTTGACAAAAAGCTGAGATAAATTTGAAAATAGTCCCCTGACTTACATTGAAGGCTGCATGATGTTTTCACAGGCTCGTGGCATTGATGTGCAGCAAGTGTCCCTGGTTATCAATTACGACCTGCCGACCAATCGTGAGAATTACATTCACAGGTCAGTTGGCTCTGCCCCCAGTCATGTCCTGTGCTGGATGTGGGCATTGGCACACACCTTCCTCACGTGATCCTGTAGTCCTCACCAAACCAGAGGTGTTTAGCATCCATGTGTAAACTTGTCAGAGCTAGCAGGGAATAAAACCACTTGTGGATTGGCTTTTAAAAAACCCTGCCTTGCACAGCAGTGGTTCTGAAACAAGGGAGGAGCAGAACTTTTGAATGCTTTAAGCAGTGGGAAAACTTAGATATGTAACCGGTTCAGTGATCACTGATGAACCTTGGAGTTGTGGGGAAGGTGCCAGCAACTGAACTGTCCTTTATCATGTAGGCTGTGACATGAGTGTGACATTGTTACTGGTGCAGCATCTCGTCAGCAGGGTTAGCTTGATCTGGGTTCTGGCTGGTCTGGAGTTGCTGCTGCTCAGTGACAAGACAGATGTTACTTACTCCTAGCTTGTTAGGGCTGCCTTTGCTTGTGGAGGTTCAGCTGTTGTCTGCCATGTTTGCTCCTGGTGGCTCCTTAGTGGGATTCTTTGTGGCGTGTGTCTTCTGGTAGCAATTTGTTCCCCTAAGTTTAGTTAACTGCTTTTAGTGACTGTCCCTAAGTAAACTGTGCTTTGTTACTTGATGTAAAAAAATACAGGAGTCGATAGCAGCAGTTGATGACACAAGATGGTGCTCAGAAACGACGTTGACGTAATTTAGGACGTGGATTCGTAAGCGGCACAGTTTGAATAAAGAGCGAGTTGGTATTTATTTATTTATTTTGTCATGATAATCCCCTAAGTTTTGTGAGCCCTTCCTGAGTATTCAGCTCTTGCTGGCAAGGTGCTCTATTGTGAGTCTGTAGGAAGGTGGAGCTCACGGTTGGCGTGACTAAACCACATGCACTGATATGTCAGTGACTGATGTGGGCTTAAACACAAATGTTGAACTTGGATTTTACTCTCTAAAGAAAACCAACAAACCTAAGTTTTCCCACTGGAAACAGTTAGGTTGGATTAAAATTCTGAAATTGAGTGTGCTGTTTCATGTTATTGGATGAAATTGAATTTAGTAAGAGTCTGATCGTTAAACAACAGTGTGTGCACTGTGCTTGGGAGTGGATGCATGAGGGGTGGGTGCATAGTCGGACAAAGGGGAGAGAGACTGACCCACGACTTCAGAACACAGCCCCAAGCATTAAATGAAGATCTTATTTTGCAGCCAAAGAGTAAGCCTGCCACGGAATGGACCTGCTGTGCTGCTGGCACCAGCTGCTGGTTTTTCCTGACCAGATGTGACTTGGGTGGCAGCTGGCCCTCTTGAGGCAGCATGGACTGTCCAGTGGCAGATCAGAGCAGCAGTCAAGAATGGATCTAGCAGACACTTAAAGCAGATGGGTGAGGTTAACTTGGGTGTAAATGTGTTTTCTTTTTGTGCAGAATTGGCCGGGGTGGCCGTTTTGGCAGAAAAGGTGTGGCTATCAATTTTGTCACTGAAGAGGACAAGAGGATCCTGCGAGACATTGAGACTTTCTACAATACTACAGTGGAGGAGATGCCGATGAATGTGGCTGATCTCATTTAGTCCCCGGGGATGAGGTGGTTGTGAATCCAGTGCTCGCTGTTGCTGAATAGGTGATTCACAACGCGCATTGTGCTTCTTTCCTTTGGGGATATATTGAATCTTGTCTCAATGCTCATTACGGATCAGAAATACAGATTTTTGATAAGAGAAGCGACTTTGTGTCGTGTGCTCTTGTGGGGAAAGCCATTGGCTTTGTCCACTTTAGGGTTAGACTGTTGGGGTTGGGTGGAAAGTCATGGGGTCTGTAAATTTTTTCTTTATTAGAAATTTATTTCCTAGTTCCATAGAAGTGGTTGTATTAGATGTTCTTTATCATTTAATAATTTACTTATGGACTAAAAGATATAAGTGCTGTATAAAGTCAGCCAATTACGTTAAACTAGCCTACCTTCCTTTATTGTATGTACTTACACCTCAGATTAAATTGGAAAGGCCTTTCAAAATCTCTAAACTTTTATAAGAGCATTAAAATGCATTTTTGTTTCATATGTATTTATTCAATAAAGTATTTAATTAGTGGTAAGTGTGATCTGGACCCTGTTGCTAAGCCCCAGCAAGCAAGCAATCATACTATTGTCTTAGTTAGGGTTAAACCCAGTAAAATTTGCCATATTGCACATGTCTTAATGAAGTTTGAATGTTCAATAAAATACTTCTATATTCACTTAAATTGTAAATAGTTCCTTCTTGGGTTGGGGAGAGGGTGACAGTAAACTGCTGTCTCAGGGTGGGAGCTGAAGGTGGCAACTGCTGCAGCCTTGTGCTTGTGCCCACAGCTCCTGTACTGTGTCCTTAATTGCAGGGGTGGTTCTGGACTCCCAGCTTCAAGTGCCAATGTGGCCCTGGATGACAAAACTCTGGGGTGCTGCACCTGTGTCCAACACCCTTTCATCAGAGTAGAAAATGGCTCACTTAATAATTTGTGCTGGCTTGATGAAAAAGCTCTGCACTGCATCATTTAATGCTTAATACCTGTCCAAGGGTAGTTTTTTCTCCCTGAAACCATGCAGGAAGGGGAGGGACTGGTGCTCCAAACAGCATTTCTGAAAGCATATTGTCCTAAAGCTGCTCAGCCAGGTCACAGCTTTAACAGTGCTTATAAGCAGGGATGGAGTGAGATGACAGGAAATCTTAAGTGACATCTTCAGAACATGACCTACCCTTTACTGAACATTTTTTCTTGGAGAGCTTGAATGGAATAAAAGTTGCTATATGTTTACCGATAGTGATTTCTGCCATGTTTAACCCTGAAGGATCAGATACAAGATGGTGGAAGCATGGGCTGTGCTCCCACGGGAGCTGGGTTCAGCCTGAAGCTCTGCCCTATGGGAATGTGAGCATTTGCCCAAGACAGTCTATTCCAAACCAATACAGGCTCCAAGGAATAACATCCTTTTTGTCTCTGCCTGCAGCTGACAAGACTTTAGTATGGATATGCTCGCTTTTGATACGTTTGTTTCCATGTGTAAGTGCACAGCAATGTACGACACAGTAGCAGCATTACAGACACTTTTTTTTTTTTTTTTAACCCAGTGTAAAAAAAATTGAAATATTTCTGGCCTCAGGTTTTCCAACTGCAGTGCAGTCCTTTTATTGCAAAAAAACAGTACAAAAGTACACAGGTCCCTGCTCTGAGAGCCTCAGCCACTCCTGGAACAAAGGGCTGCTGGAGGAGTCAAATGTTCTGTGTGAGCTGCTGCATCACAAGGGCACAGAGACTCATCAGCTGCAAGAATTCATCAGCACCGTCTGCCAGGCATTTGTCCACTTCCTGCAGAGGGAACAGAGAAAGGAAAAGCCCTTAAAAATGGTGATGCTCAAGGCAGCTGTGTCTTGGGGTACAACGGAGAACAAGAAGTTTTGCCAGCTGGTTTCTTCAGCAGCACATTTCTCCAGCAGCTACATCACAGGCCCCTCCAACGGGACTGGGAACCAGGAGCTCTCCAGCCTCCATCTCCTTTCCTACAGGAGGCCATCACGTCAAAGCTCCCTGCACAAAGGGGTGTGGCACTGGCCCTGCAAGCCCTGCCACGGGCATCACTGCAGGGCATCCACACCACCTGCCTGGCTGCAGTGACTTTGGCAAAACTTCCACCACAGCTGGCTTTCCTTCTTCCTCAAGAGTGGCGAAAGTTAATGAATCTTCCATTTTTTGGAAAGGCGTATTTTCTGCACCAGAACAAAAGCTTGCATTTTGCAGCGCCTAAGCTTTTTTTAAGTGCTCACTTATTCTCATCTTAATTTTCCCTCCCATGTAATATTAAAAAATCCCAAAACAACCAAACCCACAAATCTCTTGATCAAATCTACTAGAACAACATAATATGGATAATAATTCACATAACTAGATTTCAATTCCTTCTCATGAAATTTCCCAGGACAAAAGTTTGCATTCTACCAAGAAACATTCAGAACAAAAAATTACCACGTGCCTCTTGGGAGAGACTGCAAACAAAAATCAGTATGTAGAGATTGATGTGTTTTGGTTTTTTTAACTCAAGTTAGACTTACTGCAAGTTTCTCAACTATGGCAGATTTCTGCTTGTCGCTGTAATCTTCGCTCTCCACAACGGTGTCATGCAGCTGGTTTACAAGCTGAGCAACAGCAAACCCCTCATTGATGAGATTCTGCACAGGGAGAGAGGAAAAGAATTCAGCAGCAGAAACACGACAAACTGGGAAGACAATTTTGAAAAATCCTGTCTGAACTGAGAGACTGCACTGCAATTTCGTACGGAACTTGTACATTGCAGAGGACAATTCAGCAGCCTGTGCCCAGCCCTGCCCTACATCTGCCTGACACTGCCCCAGTGTGAGCACCTTGCCCAGGCTGCACGAGCAAGGCAGGCACACAGCAATAGTTCTGTCCAAATGTTCTTCCAGCTTCTGGCAATCTACATCTCGGAAATTTTATGAGACATTTAAAGCATTTAACAACTTCCACTGAACCTGTCTGATCCTATTCTAAAATTAGGAGGGCTTGGCATCCACAGCATCAGATGGCAGTTTCACAGCCTTCACATTTTAAAGGGCCACCTACTTAGGATTTATTTTCTTCATCTGGTCATTGCTAGTCTCAGAAATTAAGAAATCTGTAAGACCAAAGCTTTTTTAACAAAATAAAACCCATGGCAACTAAAGACAGCTTTTTAAAAACATCAATAATGCCCAGTTACAAAAACATCAGGTATTGAGAATAATGGTCACTGAAGCCATTTAGGAAGAGAGAAGTTTATTAAAATAGAAACAGTGTTGGTGCTACCTTATTTTTCTGTTCAGCCGAACAGATCTACACGCCATCAGTTTAACCCAGAAAGCCAATCACATTGTAGGGAAATTTATTTACAACTTTGACAGCTCTTCCTCAGAAGGGAAAAGCTGGGAGTCCGACTGGTAAAAGACACTTCCTGAATGTGCATCCAAACTGACTGAGGCCAAATGTTCTTCAGCTGTAGCCTGGGAACAAAGGATTCACAGGGCCTTGACTGAGAGAAATACCCAGGCTAAGCACTAAGAGAACTTTACCTTTGCCAGTGTTTCCAGTTTCTCAAAGGAACCACTCTGACAGCCCAACAGCAATTCATCGATTGTTTCTTTAGGGATGACCTGTAACAAGAAGTGAGTATTTCTTAATTTCATCTTTGCAAACTTAAAATCGGTGTTGATGCTTACATGTTGATGCTCATGGCAGAGGCCATTTCAGGATTTCATTCCTCTACATCCATGCACCTCTAAGTATATGAGACAGACTAAATAAATTTTAAAAGTGTGAACTAGGCTGTGATATTTGTCCTATACTGGCAATATCAGAACAAAAAACATATGACAATAGACAGTCAAAGTCACCTTCCTAAATCCAACTGCTTATTCAGGACACTGACTAAGAGGAGGACATTCTTCAACAGTTAGATCAGCCAAAGCTTTCTGTACCATTCTACACCTAAACAACACAGCAAATAGGTTTTATTTCTAGTGACACACCAATGGCATCCAAAAAAAAGCCCAATGCAACAAGATCAGACAATAAATCAGGAGGAAAAAAGTTGACAGATGCCATTATGTCACTCTGTGCAGGGAAGAGCTCTCCCTTTCCCCCTTCACTCATTGTCATTCCTGTCAGTGGAGTGCCTAGACAGTTTGGTTTCAAAACTTCTTTTCTTTATGAAGCTTTTGTACTAAGGTCACTCCAGGGTCACGGAAGTTGTGAATGACGATGAACTTCAAGATTTTATGAAGATGTAAAGTTGGGTTCCTTTGCTTTAAACGAGATTTATTCATTCAATAATGGAATGTCATGCTTCTCTTTCCTATCATTACAATTTCAGTCAATTTCTGCCACATTTTACATGTCTGGTATCTGTTCAGATACCAGCTGCTTTACACAAAGCTGAACAATAACTTCCCTGTGAAAATTGTTTAAAATTGTCCTGTAAAACTCTGCACAGTAGCAAATCCTTCTGGTTTCATCAAAGTGAGAACCTCCCAACCCCTACAACTAGCTATGATGGCAGCACCTTCATGGGAAGGGAAGCGTTGTCCATCATTAAAGCCCATTTATTTTCAGCTCCTCAACTCCTAATCTCACATTTCCTTTTTCAGGGGTGTTTTGTTGCTGTACGAACATGTTCACATTAGTTTTATTAAACCTATTTTCTGTCAGGTTTCTTCTGTGCCTCTCAGTATTACCCATGTCACTCTAGAACAAACCACTGCTGTTTCATTGAAAAGCAGGATCCACACAGATCCCTGTCACTGTCTCCGTGAACATTAAGCTGAAAATGAGCTTCTACTGGAATTCATTTCCCTGTGGTGCTTCCAAACCAATGATCTATACTTATATACACACACATTAAGAAAAGCACCAAAAACTGTTCTAATCTACTCTCCCACAAAAAAACCTCCACAGTTTGCATTTATGGGCAGATTATTTCAACTTCAGTTTGAATTATGACTGTTTAACAGTTTTCCATGACTTACACAAGAAACTGCTAGAAATCTGCTGTGTACTAAGCATACAGAATCAGGCAGACCTTACAATTCTGGTGTATCATTACCATGCTGCAATACTAGTCAGAATAGAACTATTTTTTAACCAAACTTTGAGCAATGTTAGATACAGATAGGAAAAATGCTTTTCAGAGTAATTCCAGGAGAAACTGTAAGGAACAGCTTACCCCAGCAATTTCAGTGATTATTTTCTCTGTGATCTCCTTCCCACCCATTAGGCGAGTGGCACTTTGAAGAAACGTAATTGCTTTTCTTAAATCCCCTTCTGACACTTTCACCAGGTATGATACTGCCTGAAAAATAATGTCAGAAAATGCTAAGTTAAATGTTCACTGTTAATTAAAATCTAATACACTTTTTCAGCAGTTACTTTAAAAACAGCAAGTAGTGCATAAAGCAGATTCTAAGAGCCAAGCACAATACACAAGTTACAAAACAACCTTTCTACTAACACAAATGTGTGCTGGCAGTTTGAGAAAGAAGCACGGTTTAATGCCAGTACACTCAGCAGAGAACAAAAAGCTCTACAGTTTGGCTTCAGTTTTCTCTGGTGGACATTTCTCTGGTTTTAGGACGACTTAAAATTCATCTCATCTATGGAAGGAGAATAAATGAGTTTATGTATTTTATTTCATACAACTGAGCAGCCTGGAGAAGTATGCTGACTTGGCCTCTTTTGCTGCCATGCAATTATGCACTGGATTAAGCTGTAAAATTACATGGCAACCACAAAGTTACCTCATTACTGATTTTCACATGCTCCTTCTCAGAAACATCCAACAGCCTCTGCTGTTGGATACCATCGGACAGAGGCTTGAAGCGGAATTTGGAGCATCGAGATGTTAAAGGTTCAATTATTCTGAAAGAAAGGAAGAAGAGTGGTAAATGAATGCATGGCTCAAATTCTCACAGACAAAGCCAACAAAGGCAGAAAAGGTTTAAAATACTTTAAGGTTTAAATAACCCTAAAACTGCAACATTGTAAAAATGAAAAGTGAAATCTAAATATTGTTTCAGGCTTGCATGCACATAGTGACATCTCTATTAACTGAAAACCATGAAAATTAGATACCAACTTTTAAGCAGGGAAAAAATAAAAAAGAGACTACAGACCAGACAACAAATCCAAATAAACAACAAATTCCAGGTGTACCTGCTGATGTAGTTACAAATAAGACAGAAACGTGTTGTTTTAGATTCTTTTTCCATTGTGCGTCTTAAGGCTGCCTGGGCTGCTGAAGTCATAGAGTCTGCTTCATCCAGAATCACAATTTTAAAAGGAGGACACATTTTACCACTGAAAAATTAAAGATCTGTTATTCAGCAGACATGAAATGTACAGACCAGGGGAAAAAACCCCAAAACAATGAAAAACATAAACAGAAAAATCATTGCAAATAGCAAGTAATATTTTACTTAAGCACATATCTTTGAAAAATAGAACAGGTTCAGAGGTTCAATCTTTTAAAAATCATTTTTATATTAAAGACTAATATTATTTTTATATTAAAGACTAATAAAGGTGGGAACTGAGTTCCCATAGAAAGACCAACACTTGAATACTGCAAAAGTCCACTAAAATACATATTCTTACTGTAAGCTGCTTCTTCTAAAACCTCATGTAGCTCTTCTTTTTACAGGCTTCCTGATTCCCTAACCTCCCAAGAATACTCAACAGACTGATTTCAGTACACAATACCACTTTTTTTGCCAGCTGTCTCAGTATGCAGTTTCTTCCTGCTACTTTCCAGTCCATACACATGGCTTGACCTGCACTGGGCTTCCCATCACCTAACACCAGAATCCTTTTGGAAACCAACATCCATGTCATAGAAATTTCTGTAAATTACAAGGACTAGGGAAGTAACTTCTGGCACAATTTACCCAAAGAAATTTTTCTATAGTAATCAGACAACATCTGCAAAGGCAACAACATGTGCCCAAACCCAAAAGTCTTGACCTTGTGGAGTTTTCACTGTCTGCCTCCAATGCTAACAGCAACAGCAAAAATCCTCCTGGGTATTCAAACCCTCAATGTGAAATTCCATGAAGTAAAAAGCTCAGCCAAAGCACTGTGTGTTGCCAATTTCTGGGCAGTGCTGACCCATCATTTATATCAGAAACAAAAACAACCACATGCTTTGTCCTAAGCAGGGGGGGTTTGATGCAGCACTTACTCTGAACGGCTTCCAGACGCCGTTAGCTGAGCAAAAGCTTTCACTTTTTCCCGAATCACTTGTATCCCACGCTCATCAGAAGCATTTAACTCAAGGACTCTTTGCCGGAATAAATCAGGCCTGCAAAATTTTTATTACAACACATTAGCTGCTAACCCTTGTAATAATATGTTATAAAATATAACAACAACCCTTCTGGCTGTTTTGAATGGCAGGGATTATTTTTATCAGCACTACTAAGTAACATTGTTAAAAGACAGTTAAGTTGAGATCATAAAATGTGAAGTATGAATTTCCATTAGCTATTTTTAGAATCTCCTCCCAGGCTACAGAAAACAATGAAGTAAAAATTACATCAGTTAACCAGGAAAAAAAAGTAGGAAGTTGGCTTCATACAGAGCACTATATTATATTCCTCTTTACTTATACAAGTGAGCACTGTGAATTAACAAGTACAATGCCACCATATAGTCACTAGCACTACTACCAGAATGAAATATCCAGAAAGTTTAAGACATGCAGTATTTACCTGCAGTACTATACTCCATTAAAAAAAACCAAAACCAAAAACAAAAACAAAACAACAATTAATACACTGGGTTTTAAATCCTGGGAATTAAAATGGACTCACAATATGGAGCTGTCTTCCTCCTACTAAAGTAGAAGTGGTTCTCTCCAAAAAACAGTGAGTCAAAGATTAAAGATGACAAATGGGATGGTGGGAGATATTACATTTGATCATAACATCAAACCACCTTCTCATCAATTTTTTGCTTATAGATCACTGAGTTCACTACTCAAAAACTCCCAAGTGTTACAAGTGAGTTAATGAATGTATACATGCTGAGTTTTAGTCTGAGTCCCAAAACTACTTTCTAGGCATAATACAATGATGCATAACAGACAAGTCAGACATTTTATGAAGCACTTTGAGATGTGTAGCTAACAACTTAGTAAATAAGCCATAAAAATTGGAATTCTCTTACAAAGTTCAGTAAGGCATATGCAAGCCATATTCTTTCCACACTCTTTGTTAGAGGGTTACATGGCTGCCAATCTGAACTCCATACTGGTAACAGGAATCAGTGACTTGTGACAGGACAAATGACAAAGAAATCTTATGTTAGAGCTGAATTAGAATATGAAGATATTCCTGAAAAAGTGCTGGGAACTACCTAAGAGCAGGCTATGACCAGAGCCACTTCATCACATGATCAGGAGACATGTGACAGTTGATTACACTGAAGCCACTTGATTCCAGCTTACCCAAACAGTTCTCTAGCAGCTGCTAAAATAGTGGAAGTCTTTCCAGTTCCAGGTGGGCCATAGAACAACAGATTGGGAAGCTGAAACAGAAAGGTATCATTTGTAAGAAAAGCAAATTAAAAAAGAAAAAAATCAACTATCAGGTAAACCTATTGACAATCTGATCACCTAGCAGAACAGAAACCATCTATTCCTCACAGCAAATAGTGGCAAGTCTTTCACTGCCAGGTCTCTAAAGGAGGACAAACAGTTGCTGCTTATGGCACAGCATTGAAATGTTATTTGGTGGCATCATCCCATGTTTTATCCAGTTCTATCAAACTGATATTCCAATCTGTATTTATTTTTATATACACACTCCAGGGCATGTCTGAGATCACTAAAGCCTAAAGAGCTTACTGCTCTGATTGCAGTGACACCCAAGTTTATCCAATAATGGCCTTAAACAGCCTGGGTAACACCAGCAGTGCAGATGAATCCATCCTCGGCTTTCCCAGCTCCCCAGCCTGCCTTGTCCAGCCACACTGAGGATTCTGTGCTGCCACCAAGTGCACTGCAGGGAGCACGGGGCAGCTCGGGAATGCGGGGCTGTGGCGCCGACACAGCCCGGCAGCGACCACGGCGCCAGCGCCTCACTGCACTGCACAGCCCCGGCAAACTCCTGCACCCATCCAAGGAGTTTTCAAAGGACTCCACTGCCATTTCTGACAGAAATTAGGTTAATTGATCCTTAAAATAATTTAATTAATGACCTCGGCATGAAAAATACAACTGCATTAAGGAGATATGCTGACATAGGAAGATCAAAGCAGCACAGCAAAGACTGCAGCATAATTTTAGGGTGACATTTAGCAGCACAAAGCAAAAAAATCTCTCAATTTGAGAACATAACCAAGTATCTGCTAGATATCTGAAATTCATTAGATGGAATGAAACATAAGCTGGTTTTGCTTTGTCTGTCAGAGGAGCAGTACAAGCCTGTGTAACATGGTGGTCCTAACTGTGCACATTTAATACAGATGTAAATTATTAATACTAATAGGCAATGTGCTGCACACAGTTCAGGTCATCCTTAGAGATGGATGATTAATCCAAACTGGGAAAAGTGACTAAAGGAGTGAAAAGCCTATCTTATGAAAAGTGACTTTTTGAAGAGTTTGATTTAGTTAGCTCAGCAAAACAAAAGCTGAGAGGGAATATAACTGATCTCCATAAATGTATCTGAGCAACACAAAGAACAAAGCTGGCATAAACAAAATTTGTAAAAGCCATGACTGAATTTTGGCTGAAATCAAGAAGCTTTCCAGCAGACATAGGAGTGATAGTTTTCTATATTACTATTTCAAGCAATCACTTTTATAAATGATCACTTTCAAACTGCTGTCTTTGACAATAGGGGATGTTCCACTTCTACATTCTTAAAACAAGAATCCAAAAGTTCCCTCCAACCAACAGCAAAAAGACAAATCTCTCAGTCTGACTTGATTTCTAGCCCTTAATAAGCATTCTATTTTTAAAGAGTCAACTAAAATTAGATTAGAGAATTCTATGCTGAATATAGCATGTAATGCAGACAGAATGGGAACGGCAAAACCAAAACCATCCTAAGTGCAGACAAAAATGCAGGAGTACACAACCCATAATCAGAAAATGAAATAGAGACAATGACTTTGGTAACAAACCTCCCATTTTAACAACTGAGACAAGACAGAGAGCACAGACTCAACAGTGTATGTACCCTAAAAGATGAGAAAGAAGAATTTCAATCTTCAGTCAATTTCTAGTAAATAAATGAATTTCAAATTTTGATTGCTCTTTCTGTCAATCAGTTGCTTCTTTCCTTAATTACTAATAAGCAAACAGCATTCTCTACTAACAAACACCTTTTCAAGTTTAGATACAATAGCATTATCCCTCTCTTTTATGACAGCTCCAGAGAGATGAAAAGTGTACTGAATGACAGCTGAAAATCTCTGTGCTAGGCTGGCACTTTGCAAAGGTAGATGTTTGTGAGGAGGTTAATAATTTCATGCCTCTGTGCTAATTCACAAACTACTGTCCTCGAAAAAAGCATAAGCAGGTAAAAAGTTTTAATCAGAATCTGTTTCCTAATTCCATTACACCCCAGCTTTATCACTGTTTCTGTTTCAGCCTCATTTATGCCAGTTTCTCACTGAAGTATTTACACCACTTTTCACCAAGCACAACCTAATCCTTTATGTAACTGTGGCAATATTTTTAAATAAACTGCAACTTGATCTGGTTAATCATTTTTCCATGCTTGCCAGGAGTAAGCAGAATACCTGCAGGCATCACTCTGCTCATGGGAAAGCTACCTGCTACCTCATATAGTGCAAATCTCAGATGCTTTCCCAGAAGTTTCAGTTCAAGCAAAGATGTAAATTGCAATGATAATCCTACACTCTCTTTTCAATCATTAAGGTATCAAAAAGCAAATGAAAACTAAAGAATACCATGACCATTTTCAGTTTCTTTGCCAAAGTACAACAACAAATCAACACTCCTGGCAGACAGAAATCAATTTCTCCAAGTTCAAAGCCCCTTGGGCTCTGCTGTCCCCAGACAGGACGATGTGTACTCTTTACAGATGGAGCCATATTTGCTATAAGGAGTTACAAGCCCTGTATTAGTTATAGGGAGCTACAAGTCCTGCTCCATTTAGCAGCTCCCAAATCAAGACCAATAGACAGAGGACTGACTCTCCATTTCCCACACTATGGTTTAAATAAAGCACATTACTCAAACCTACAGCATTGTCACAGCTGTGTCTTTGATCTCACCAGATCTCCAAACTCAGTAAGAACCTCTACAGTAATGTACACTTACTGAAGTACTAGCCACCTCAGTTTCAATTACACGTTTGCCTTTCTGACAGAATGAGTCTATTCAAAAAACTAATAAAAATGTCTAAATTTTAAAAAACCCTAAATATTTTAAACTACTTGCATGATTTTGATCTCAAATGCCTTGCTGAGTTTAGGTAGCTATGGCAAAATACAGAGCCTCTAATCATAAGCAGGAATTATAATTTGCCTTTTCAACTCAGGAGGTGAAAAGTCAAAACAAGTGCACTAGGCTCAGAATACAAGAAACACTGCTGATCCACAAGCTGTAGGGTTTTAAATAACTGTTGCTCAAAATAGAACTTCCCAACCCATCACCTAAGCAATGTTACACAACTGATATGTCCAGACAGAATAGGTGGCAGCAGATCATTTCTCATCTGCTGTTAACAGTTCCTTCCTAATTACCTCAACTCTATAAATACTGTAATCCAACAGCATTGCTGTTGAAACACAGATTTCTGAGGTACAACATTACCTGGCCAGGTCACATTACAAGAGCATTCTCAAGCAAACTGAATGTGGAGAAAGGAACTAAAGAAAGAAGTGCCAATCTTTTGCAGTCGTGTTGTACCAGTTCGATTTTGGCTTCATGCGGGCAAACAAATAAGGTACGTCTGCTTTTGCAACCTCTGATCAAATTATTATTTTCAGAGAGAAACAGACTCATATCACTGCAGAGCAAACCAAAGCTGCAGCCCATGAAAAGAGACAGCTTTTGGAGCCCTGGTGTGATTGTCCTAGGTGAGGAGGAAAAAAGTCTCAGTATGTACAAAAGAAAGAATTGTTCAGATTTGGAAAAAAAGCAGAGCCATCTCTTGGCTAGGTATTTGATTTTTCTCCCTTTGGCCCCTTCACCTCCACATCAGCTGCTCTGGAAGAAATAACAGTCAAACATACCAAATATTTACTAAATTTTTATCCAAAAGCAAATGCAAGAGTAAACAGATGCAACTACAAATGCTCTGCTCATCTACACTCTTAGGTCACGCAAAACAACCCTGCAACTGCCATACCTAACTTTATAACGCCAAAGAAACTTACTTGGAAACTTTAACCCAAAAAGTTTGGGAATCACTATCCAAGCAGCAGATCTGGCACTTACAAATTCCTTTTCTCTCATTAGCCCAAAGTTTTAGAATTCAGTTGTTTCACAGAAACACTGTGTTTAGAAGTCACTGGCAATTCAGACTTGTCTATGAAAGAAAAACTTTCTCCTCTTGTCTCACGTGAATGTCACAAGTCCTAGTGGAGTAGCAGTGTGGAGACAACACAAGCTATTCCAGGTTTAAAACTATTAACAAGAAGTTTGCCATTTGAGCTTTTCCAGAAAAATTCCAAGCTGCATCATGGAACTGACTATTCTACAGTGTTTAGAGGACTGGAAATATAAGAAGCTTTACACATATATCACAACAGGATATATCACGAGGAAGTCACTTAGCCTCTTCATGAAGTACCACTGTAAAAATGATCATTGCGGAGTTGGAAAAGAGAAATTTTGGTTACCACTGACTCAAGTGTCTATCTAGAAATGCTGATAGGTAGATGTTGTCATTACACTCACATCAGCACCTTCCAGGGACTTCTTCAGCACAGCTACAACTTCATCCTGGAAAGCAACTTCATCCACATTTTTGGGGCGACTAAACAAAAAGACATTAATAAAATTTATTACTTAGCAGAAGTTCATAGGAAAGCTGAAATTGAGAAAAACAACATTTCCCCTTCTGATTACATCAGGTACTGAAGAATTACAGTGAATTTTGTAGATGAAATCAAAATCACAACAGGAAGTCTAACGCCTCTGGCCTGTATTTCTGAAGTGATCTAATTCCTCAGGAAGCCGTTTGTCTTTTTCTGTTGTAAACACCCGTCTGAGAATTTCTTAAAAGCAGAACTGCAATACGTTACCACTTTGTGATAAAGGCTTCTCAAAAAACCAAAGCATTAAATGAATTCATGCACCAAAACACAGCGATGAAAGAGCACTGCTTGACGTGGCCAAGATTTTCTGCTCAGTACCAGCCACAAAGGGCACTTACAGTACCTCACAGTCCCGGAGTTCCCCCGTAAGAGGGGAAGTTAAGCTGTTCTCCCTGGTGGGGCCACCCACACCTGCGACCCCCTTCTGCTGTGCACCAACTCCCTCTCTCCACCCCCCAGAGCCAACCTCCCCTCTCATGGCCAGCGTCCGCACTGCTCCAGAGCATCCCTTACTATTTCTCCACCCAGGGGATGGGTTTGGTCCTCTTGCCCTCCCCGCTGCTCCCGGCCGTGCTCTTTTCCTTGGGAGTGACGGGCTTGGTGCTGATCGAGGCCGGGCCCTTGAGGAAGGCCTGCATGGCCGGGCTGTGCCGGGCCGCGGCTGTGTCAGGCTGTGCCGCGCCGCGCCGGGCTGTGCCGGGCCGGGCTGTGTCAGGCTGTGCCGCGCCGCGCCGGGCTGTGCCGTGCCGGGCTGGGCCGGGCCGGGCCCCTCACGGCCCCGTCAGCCACAGATCCGCTCAGGCCCCGCAGTCCCTTCCCGCCAACCCGCCCGCGCGCGGGGGCGGGGCCGCTTCCGCCCGCCGAGAGCCAATCCCAGAGCGCGGCGCCGCCGGGCAGGGGGCGGGCGCTGACGTCACCCCGCGCGCGCTCCTGTACCTGGCGGGCGGCGTGAGGGGCGGCGCGCGCAGAGGGCGCGGAGCGGGCGGGCCCTCAGGGCGGCCGCGAGCCCTGCGGTGTGGCGGTGAGCTAAAGAGCGAAAAGAGCCCCCGGAAAAACCAGCGCTGCACGAGAGCAAGCGGAGGAGGGCCTCTCTGGGCAGTGGGACGTGCTGCGGTCCTGAGACAAGGCCTGCTCCCTGACGGCCGAGGTGGCTCTGGGGGCTCCGGTAGCGCCCCTGAGCGTAGCGAAGTGAAACCCTGGAGAGCCCGAGGTTGGCCAGGGCCTGTCCTGGCGCAGACATTTGCGCCTTTGTGGGCGTTGGTGCACAGAACTTGCTCCGTCCCTCGCTACTGCCCTGCGAGCAGGCCCCCCAAGTGTGCAGGCTCAGCATTATTAGTGCTGGAGTGAAGCCGAAGTAAATCCTTTGTGTTTTTCCATTATTTCTAATAACAACCGTCGCAGCTAAGCCAGAGGAAAAGTTAAATTCAGGAGTGTGATTGATGTGACAGATCCCTTTAAATGCTGAAAAAAACATCCTAGTAGATGTGGCAGTTGTGATGAACGCCCACATTTCCATATGCTGGGTGGCTATAGCTTATCCTTCCAATTACACACCAGCTTTGTGGGTAAAAATATGGCAGTTTTTCTGCTACCCGCAGCTGGGTATTGTGTGGCTGCAGATGTTCTGCTTTACTGTTTTCCCTTGGCTACTCCTGGGCACGAGACACAGACAGAGTGACCTGAGAAGCTGCAGTAGTGATCCCCCAGAACAGACCCTGTGGAAGTGAAAAGAGACTGGAAATGGTCTCTATAGCAACAGAAGAACAGCCTTTGGAAAAGGAGATGTAGGAAAAAATGTAGGCTGAAAATACATAAATCTGTCAGTGAGTCAAACCTGTAATTCTTGTCTGGGCAATTTTAAATAAGCTGTTTCCTCTCATCTGGCATTCTTCTATGGAAGAATGAAATACAGATTGTAGTCTTAGCAAGAAATGCCCACACATGTAATTACTGAAGTTGTTTTGTTCTAGATGAAAATGCAATGATTTTTTTCCCCACTGTAATTATATTTGGTACTTTAAGTCATGGTAACAAATGACTTCTGAAATCAGTTTCTTTCTGAAACTGTATAAAGCTTTGCTGTCTTTTTGAAGCTGTGTTCTATTCATTGATCTCTATTCAATCCACTCTCGTTAATGGGCCATCTCAAATGTACCCTGCATTTCAGCATTTAGTCAACTCTGGATGAGCCTGAGGTTCAATTCAACAGTGGAACTTCCCTTCTGCTATATTAACTGAACTTCTTAACACAACTTTTAGTTTGATTACCTTAAGAAAAGTTTAAAATTCCAGAAAGGAATAATGAAACCCAAGCTTCTCTCTCTTGTTCCCTGTTTTTTTCTCTCTCCCATATATATATGTATACTCATCATCTTAAGGTCCAACAGATCAAACTCAGTTACCATGTCCTCTCATTTGCTTCTGTCTAGCATTTTCCATGGAAAAGATTGTGTTTTACACCAGCCTAGTCAGTACTCCTTGAGCTGACCTAAATGGGGACCCTTCCCAGTTGCTGTGGTTTAACCCAGACAGTAATTAAATCCATGCAGCCCTCATATCCATCTCCTGGCCCTCTGATGGGATAGAAAATCAGAAAAAAACCTTAAAACTCGTGAGTTAAGAACAATTTAATATTTTTTTTTAAAAGTACAATATAATAATAATACTGAAGATAACAAGAAAAATAGCAGTAATAATTGTAATGTAAAGGAGAGAGTGAGAAATAAAACCCCAGACAAATGATTCACTCAAAGCAGACTGGTGCCCAGCCCATCCCTGAGCTGTGCTCAGCTCCTACTGGCCAACTCCCCCTGTTTATACACTGGGCAGGACATTCTATGGTGTGGAATATCCCTTTGGATATTCATGTCAGCTGTCACAGCCAATGCTCCCTCTCAGCTTTTTGTGCCCCTCCTCACTAGCAGAACACGGGACACTAATGTCATTGACTTAGGGTAAGCACTACGTGGCAACAACCAAAGCATCCATTTCACATCAGCATTATTCTCACACTGAATCCTAAGCATAGCATTGTACCAGCTTCTAAGAAGAAAACCAAATCTATCCCAGCTGAAACCAGAACACCAGCCTTATGTGAGCCATTTGCAGATGCACAGCCTCAGAATGAGGGTTCAAGAGCTCATCTGACAGAAAACCGATGTGTCACAGGTTAGTGACAGTAGCAGGGCAGGAGAATTGATTAGGGGGAGGACAATTGTCTTTATAAGTTACTCTGCCTACTGCCCTGGAGACCCTCCCATGCCTCCATCAATCTAGGTCTCCAGTCAGTTGACATGAAAGCTTTTTATCATGTTAAAATGGACAAGTGGCTTCCTTAAAATAAACTACATAGATTTCATAAAAATATGCTGGGCCTAAAAATTACAGAATCACTTCTGTTCAACAGCTTTGTTTAAAATCCAGGCTTTGTTTTAAAAGAGAAAAGAGTTGAAAGAACTGAATGCAATAAAAATAGGCATATGGATTTTTGTAAAAATTTAACAGCAAACATTTATCTCCTAACTCTTAGCATTGGAAGACTTCTGCCAGAATTGTGTAAGCAACACAGAGCAGACTGGCATTGGCAGTTTTCACTGTCCAAGCTGCATAAACAAGAGAAGGTTCAAAGCAACATGACAAGAATGTTGAAGGTATCAATGGGCTTTTTTTTTTTCTTCGTTTGTTTTTCCCTTAGATATAATAACTAGGACAGCATTTGTCTCAGCTTAGCTTGGGTAACTGTGGGATATGATCACTGTATAAAAAATCATGGCTGAGGTGGATACTGCAAATAGGAAAGTATCCATTCCTTAAGATGCAGGAATCAGAGGCCTGAAACTGAACTATCAAGCTTCAGATTTAAAACAAAAAGTAGCTTTTTCCACACAATGCATATTTAAATTGCAAGTCTTGTTGCTATCAAAATTTATGGCCATCAAAATTATAAGTAGATTAAAAATATAGCTAGACAGATTCCTGAAAAAATAGAGTATTAAATATTATCAGTCATATGCAGACGTAGGCTCAGAAAGTCCCTGAACCAGAGATCACTGCAATCTGACAGGGAAGTACTGGAGAGGGATAATCTGTTTAAGTGGCCTGTTTCAGGCACTCTTTCTTGAGGGTATATTAGTGGTCCTGCTCACAGATGGGCCATTGGCCAGCCTATGTCAGGACAGTTTTTCTGGAGCACAAAAGTGAATGATTGATGTAAATGATGGTGACAAAAAGGTCTATGATTGGGAAAGAAGACAGGAGAGGAGCAGAGAATTTTGGTAAACTAGCGTCATGTCTTCAGTGGCCTCTTTTTCTTCAGAATGGATTTTACAATAAGCTGTGCTCCTTTTCAAGTAGCTGAAACAGCATCTGAGGCAAAGCAGGTCAGGCTTTGCAGAGCTTAAGTGAGAGGCTAAGTGTGAGGGTAGAGCCTCAGGCGTTGCCAGGGGAGGTATATGTGGTAAAAAGGTGTTCCTGCAAGTTTTGGCAGAGAAGCCCAGATTTGTCACAGGAGCTGACCCAGGGGCTAGCAGAAAGCCGAGAACAGCAAAGAGGCACTAGCACTATGACTCTCGTAAAAGCCAAGCAAAGGCACTGTTGGCTGAAGTGTTCCAAATAGAATAAAAGTAAGAAAACTTAAAATATGGAGTGCTATTTCCCTTTACTATGTGACTGATGTTCCAGAAAGGAAGCAGCACTCTGTGTGCCTTCTTTGCTTGTGAATCAAAGAGGTATCTGACTCACTTAACAGTTTCTTCTACTAATGGAAATGTGCTGTGGATCTGAGGTACTGCCATAGCCAGTCAGAAGTGGTGACAGTGTAATTACCTTTCCCAATCGTGCCAAAAGTGTTCTAGTTCTGCCCAGCAAGTAACAGAGCTGCAGCCTTTGATACAGGGATCAGCCAGTCTAGAGACCAAAGTTAAATGGGGAAGGGTATGATACTTAAGTAATACCAAAGTTTTCAAAGGAAGAACCTGGTAAAGGGATTCTAAACTTCTCTGTTATTCCATCACCCTGCCTATTTTTCTGCTATGGAAATGTCTTCAGATGCACTCTGTACACCAGAAGGTTGTAATCTTCTTCTGGAAGGAGATTTTCAAAAAAAAAAAAAAAAAAAAAGATGGGTGAGTTTGTAAAGGTTATGTAGGACTGGGAAAATGGAAATAAGAAAATGAAGAAGATAGGCTAGTTTCAGGGATGGATCTCATTTCAGTTCTCAACAGCCCTTCAGGCTCAGTTGGCTAAGTGTTTTTTAGTGACAGAAGGAAGATGTATAGCTATATAAGATGAAAAAGAAGAAAAGATCTTTTTTTTCCCCTGTGAGAGTTTCCCCTTATACTGGTCAGGCCATTGATTCTTATAAATGCTTTTTGTTAGCAATGTGCAATTTACTGCTTAATAAAATTGCTTACAATGCTTAGGCCCCAGATGTTTGATCCAGGATCTAATAAAGAGCTGGTGATTTGTCAGGCTGTCACTGTGGAAAAATCAAAATCTTTTGCCTGTTGGCCATCATCTGAGCAGTGGAACCTTGGCGTTTACACGGCCCCTGGTTTTGCTTTCAGTGAGATCCCTGCCTGGAATGTAAATCATCATCCTCTACCACATGTTTATCAGCAAAGGCTTTTATCCTTCAGAGGGGAAGTCAGTATTTGTTGTAAAAGTACTGGCTCAATTTCACCAAAAAAATTCCCAACACTGGAAATTGTTACCATCCCATCAATGGACTGAGTTACTTCAGCATCTTTCAACTGTTCCTCAAGTGACAGATACAGGGCTTTCATTTCTCTGTGTTTCCAAGAGATTCCTATAGTCTAGGCTCCCATTTTTTCCCTTTCTCAACTAGGGTTTGTGGATCACCCATGCTTTTGCAATGTTTTTGACTTTGTTCTATACCCTGTGGCTCTTCCATTTGGGAATTTTTAATGGCAATATACACAATGAACAGTAGCATTTTTCTAATGCAGGCACCACTGAATCTTGGCAGTGTAAAGAAATCATCCTGTAACTGGTAAAACTAATGGAGTTTGCTATCCTATGGCTGTGTCCTGCTGCCCAAACCTTCCCACCAAAATTCCCCCTTTTTGTTTATTATTACTCACATCATAAGGGAGGGACTGCACCCTCAACTGGGACTGATCCCATATAACCCACTCCACAGTTTAAGCTGGGCAGGGAGCAGCCAGGATTAATAATGAGTCCTGACTGCATTATTCCCCCTTTTAGACTTTGTGCACCTGGCTGAGTTTCAGTGAACCTGTGAGAATTCCTCTCTCCTGAACTGGATTGCAATTGACTGACAGGTTCAAAAGCTATTGAAAGTGTGCTGGAAAGCTGGAAAGCAGATTAACATAGCAAGAACAAATAACAAGAGAAAATCGATCTTAAAATAGCAAATATCCACAAGTCTGCAGTTACCGATGCTGAATAACAATGTTGATATAGGAGCATATGGTCTTAAAATAGCTGAGAATTAATCTAGCTAGAAATTAGACAAAGGCTCTTAGATATCCTTGATGTTCTTGAACAGCCTTGCTGTAGGAGTAGTGAGAGCAAATTATCTACTCTGATTTTTAGTGTATTTCATTTATGAATGGGCTAATACAGTGTTCTGTGCCGGCAGGAAAAAAAAAAAAAAAAAATCTTTTAAGTGTCTGGACACATGACAACTTTTCTAGTGCCGTGTTCCTACCTGGCATCTGTGACCCTTCAAGAAAAAATAAAGCATCCCAGACCTTTCAAATCCCTCAAAAAATATAGCTAGATGTTAGTCTGCTTCTCATATAATTTTTCCCCCAGTGATGGCATCTCTTCCCTAGTTGGGGGAATCCTTGTAACATTGGTCAAGCTGTCTGCAGCTTGACCTTTACTGTCCAGATAGGCAGTAAAATTTGATCTCAGAAAAAAACAGCTTTTGCTTTAATCCCAAAATGTTGGCAGGTGGGTGGCTCTGAAGTCATCCTTCTCATGTTTTCAGGCAGATGTGCTGTTAAACTAACTGAACAAAAGTATGCAAGGAACTTCTTGGCATATTTGGTACTCAGATTGGCTTGTAGGACAGCCAGCTGATTATAGGATTGTCTCTTCACAGAGGTAAACCTTTTTGCAACACCAGCACAGCCACACTAACTGTGCTGTAAGATCTGACGAGCTCACAGGGGTATTTTACAGCTCCAGCTTTGGGCATACATGTTGTCAGGTTCTTTGGTGCGCTTGGAAAGGTGGACTTAAGTAAAACTCTATGGATGAGTAGGGATCTAGATTTAGAGGTGAATTAATTCTGTGGGAATAGAGGAGATATTGCAGGCAGTTGCACCCTTTTCTGTTTTAGCTATGCAGTAAGTTTTCCGTGTTTCCAGAACTACCTTATGTGGAGCTTCAGGTAGGCTCCCAAAGATGAGATGCAAAGAGGGATGGAAGGGAGACTTACAAGTCCCTGGCTTGTCCTGCCCTTTCTCGCTTCCTTGCTTGCCACACTCTCGGATCCTGTTCTCGGATCGCGGCTGGGCTCTGTAGCCGGCAGTGTCGATGAGGCTTTGCCCTTGTCCGGCAGCCCCATAGCTGCCACGCATCCGGCGAGGCTCAGCTGTGTCGCAGGCACCGGGGGCAGCTGCTCCCCAAAGACCTGCTCTGGCCACCGAAGGCCGCCTTGCCCAGCACCCGCGGCTGATTAATTCACCCTGCTCGTACACGTGCAGCAGGAGAGGGTCCTCTGGGCTCAGCCAGGATCCCGAGGATCCTGCCCATGCCGGTGGAGCAAAAAAGCCACTGGCCACAACACACGTAAAACGCCCAGTGCCCCCCTCCCCCTCAATGGAAGCGGTGGCCCCGCAGGCAGGGGCTTCACGAGGGGGTGGGAGGAGGGTCTCTGGAGACATTGCGGGGTTCCACTCATCGACAGCCTGCAAGGCATTCGGGCCCCAGGGGCCGAGGGGGAGCGTCGGAGGCTGTGAGCGTGTTGTTCTCCACTGCCAGGCACGCTGGTGAAGGGAGCGTCGCAGAGCAGCTGCGGCTGTTAGAGCTCTCCTGCCAGCTCCACTCCTCCCGATGCCATTCCTACCTCCAGGATTTTTCCCTGACTCGCAGCATCACCATTTAAAAGTCTCCCTGGAGGAAGGTATCTGCTTGCTGGTTTGTCTCTTTATCCTTTGCCTCATCCGCGGGAGAAGGGAGGAAAAAAGCCATAAGCAATCAACTCGTCTGCTTTTCCCCCTTTTATATTTCCCCCCCTCCTGCTCCCTTCCTTCAGTCGAGGGGGCAGAATCCCCATCTGGAAGGAGCGTTTTAAGGTTCATGCATGGACGGCAGCAAATTGGAAGAGGTGAGCAGCCGAGAGAAGATGTGAGAGCTGGAAGGGCCGTGCCGTGGGAGTGGTCCTTGCTTTGTGTGCAAGTGAGGCAGTGAGTGTGCAGCCTCCCACTCTGGGTGCATCTTTTTTTGGATGCTGTGTAGTTCCCTGTGTGAAATGCTTTTTTGGCTAAAAGAAGAAGAGATGTCACATCAGGAGCTCACCCAGCGACTGACTACGGTTATCACCCATGTGGGTAAGGCATCTTTATTTTTCTTGTTACTACATGTGTGTGGATTCGGGGGCCCTGTTCCCCCGCGAGGTGCTGCTGCCTTTGTGTGACAATATCACACCTGTGCGTGAAATAGGAGCCATCAGCAGGCTGCGAATCCCTGGCGTCGGGCAATTACAGCCTTTTATTGATGGTTTGTTTTTCAAGCATGTTTTCTCTGAAAAGCAAGAACCGTAAGAGCAGCGTGTCCTACCTGTGAAGTGATCTGTGTAAAATATCCGAGCACATTTCTTGCAGGGAGGTGGTGGAGAAACAGGGGGTGTGGAGGATGCTGGAGCAACGCAGTGCTAATGTGCTGTGCATTTGCTTGTGATACTGAAATAGCAGCCCATTCTCCGACAATCTTTTCATGGCCCTTGCTGTTTCAGGATTTCTGGAAGGTGTCAGGATAGGGACAGGATCTCAAAAGCTTTTCTCTCTGTCAGATTTGATTTTATTGTTTCTAACATTCAAATGCCAGTGAATACAGGTGAGGCCCCATGCTCTGCACTGGCATCCTTATCCATCTGAGCTGGATACCCACCTGCTGGCATTGGGGACTGCATGACCAGGAACTGAGGAACCTGAACTAGTGAGACAGTAGGAGATGCTGGTTAAAATACCAGCTGGGAGAAGCTTTTGTGACCCTTTTTTATTACCTGCAGTTTAGTTAAAGAAGATTGCAGCTGTGTTGCATCACATAAAAAGAACATTTTTAGTTGAATTGCATAGGAGCAAATTTTATAGCTGTCAGTGTTTGCAATGGATTATGTGCTGTGAATGCCAAAAATGATGTACAGGTTTCTGAAATGCCTTTGTCACTGGCTTTGTTCAATCTTTATGTGAAACAGAGTGTGACCAAAATTTGGCTTTTAAAGAATATATAAGTAAGGTTTTAGACCAACATTATTCTTTGGTTTAATATTAGATATGGCAGCTGAACTAAGTTCAATAGAACACATGCCATCAGTATCTTGCCTAAAGAAATAGCACAAAAAGCAGGTTCAAAGTCAATAAAATATTTAAGACCAGGCCCCATCTCTCCAAAATCTTTTCCAGGATAACCTCAGCAGGAGGTTGGTATGGGAGAGAGTATGATTGCCAGGAGACCTTGCAGCAGCAGGCTTTTTGACCCAGTAATGCCAACATGAATTGCTTTGCAATTGTGCAAATTCAGATTAACATGAAGTTACATGAATTCACATTTTTAAATAAAGATTTGGAATTCAATGTGAAACATTTTTTTTTAAGAATATTTCAGTAGAGCCAAAAAGATTTGTATGTCTTCTTGTTTTCTTGTTAAACTCAATGCAGGTTCTCCATCATCCATACTGGGGACTCTCCTTGATATCAGAAGGGATTTGTTAGAGGTAACATAGCATTATGTTACCTACTGTGTAATATACTATTGTCTAATAGGAAATCATTCTGGACACTAGAAATGTTGATGAACCTTTCCCCTGTTCTCTGCTAAATTCAAGAGAGGTTTCTGGGTCATAAGGCTGATGCTAGAGAGTCTTACTGGTTTCCTGGAGGTGAACCAGCAGGCCAGCCCTCAGGAGAGGAGTGAAGGTCACAATCTTGGTGTTTTTTCCATTCCACACTGAGGCAAGAGCCTAGGTGATCAGCTTCTATCAGGGAAGAGTAATCCCATTTCCCCAGCCATTTGAAACCTACAAATCAGACCCTACTTGTGGAGTCTGCCTGCTGAGTTTTTGTAGGCAGAGTTCATTTTTTATTGAATCGTGTAAGTGGCAAAAAATGGAAGAAAGTAACATTAAAGCATTTGTTATTGGCTGAAGGAAGAACATTTCTTCCAAACCCGTGATGATAATGCACAATGGTTATGAATCACATGTTGTAACATGGGTGCCTTAGCTGAATCAGCAGTAGCTTATTGGAAGAATAATTCCTGGGAAGCTGCAGAGGTCTCTAGTATGTTCATTGGGAATCTTTACAGCTCGAACAAGTGAAAGGGCTCTCAGCCTTAGCAAACTGAGGGGATCCCTGGCCATTTATAGTGTTTACTATTTTTATAACTCTCACCCTCGTATTGCCACTTGGACTGGTGGGATTCAAACTCTCTAGAATGGGGCCAGCTCTTGGTTAGGAGCACAGCTCCCAGCTAACACAAGAGCAGAAGGGAAGACATTTATTCACTAAATTTGCAAAATGCCAAACAAGAACTTTATGGGAACGTTAAAAAGAAAGACCTTTACATTTTCAATAAAACCTTTATGGGGTCATTTTGGTCTGTGTGAAGTAATGATACACAATTTTATTATTAATGTGTCAGTAAGAGTGTCACATAGTTAATTGCCTGGGGCTCAACTCATCTGTCCTGGGCAAAAGCTTTCATCCCTCATTAGCTGACTCATGTTGTGTTAGAAAGTTCATGTGCTAGCAAAAGAAAGTGTCTTGTCCTGCTACAGACTTCATACTTCATACAGATTTTGACCTGCCCCACCTGGGTCAAAATCAAAGCTTTGAAGGTATTTTCCTGTTCCACAGTAGCTCTCTTATTTTGGTACTTTTCTAGCACTGACCTATATGGTAGCATATGTTCTAACAGTGTAAAATAACAAAGGACCAAATTAGATCTCTTAAACAGCCCTGTACTCCCTCAGCCTCTCTGATTATTGCTGACTGTCCTGGTGTGGGTGAAGTAATGGGGCTACCACAGGTGCCTAGGACAGGAGTAGTTTGTGAATGCTAGCAGGCTTTCTGCTTACTATCTGAGATTTAGCAGCAGCACTACCCAATCTTGTTACCAAAACTGCGTCAAGAGTCTTTTTTTAATTTACCCTACTTTCATTGAACTTGTTTGTTGGGAGGTGTTGGGGAAACACTCATCAATTTTGGAAAAAGTGTGTCCTTTGGGTAGGTGGGCAAGTGGCAGCTCTTCTGTGGTGGGGAGGGAAGAGCTTTGCAGGGTGATGTGCCTGGTGCCGACAGCAGGATTGTCTGCCTGTGGGAACACGTACAGCTCTTCCAGCCTGCAAAGCCCACAGGAATACACTTTTGTGCTCTCACCACCCACCCACGCTTGGCAGCTGCCCCCTAGAATTCTGATGCCAGCTTTGCCATGAGTGGGCAACGTTCTGGGTGCAGTTGCACACACAAGCACCTCCACCCAGTGCCCCGTTTTCCACAGACTTTTTTCTTGAAATGATTTTATGATAGGATGGAGCTGCCAGAACCAATGTGAACTGTCTCAAAAGGCCAACAGCTTGGCTCTCCTCTTGCCAATAAAGAATTCCACAGCACGTGGGAGATGGGCTTTTGTTACAGGCTCCCCTTAATTCTCAATGAAGTTGCAAGAGCTCCTCCCCTTCAAGTGTTAACTGGACCCAAATGAGCTGACTGTCAGTGTCCCTGGTTGGAGAGGCACTGATGTGAATTTGCAGAAAGCACTACATTGCACAAATGTTACATACAAGAAACAACCCCCTACAATCATGTCAGCTTCCATCTGATTTTACTCACTCGTATTTCCTCAGTCTTTCATTTTATGAAAAAAAACAAACAAAAAGGAATTTAAGCAACTTGATGGAAGTCAGAAGGAAAGTCAGTGATCAAACTTAGTTTAGGATTGACTTCTCTGGACTTAAAATTCTCTGGACTCTCTTTTATGGTATGTCAATTCCTATCACTCTTGGCTTAATCACCAGAGTTGAGGAGTGGTGTAAAATACCTGTGTGTGTGAAGAGAAGCTGTGTTATAATTTAGGACAGGAAGTAAAGGATGATACTGCATCTACCTGACTGTGTGAGAGGAATTTAGGTCAACACAATGGAATAACCCAAGTTGGCACTTGTCCAAGGACAGTGGCTAAGCATCACAAGTGATAGAATCTGCTTTATACTACAAAGCCACAAATAATCTAATATGTCACAGCTGGATAGACAATTGCAATGTTTCTGATGTGTGATGTTTCTGTGGACATCAAGAACACAAAAAAAGGGATATTTTAAGAAATTAGCTTTTGAGGTACCAGATCAAATAGGCCCCTTGCTACTCCTTTGCAAAGGCTTAAATCAAATCAAATTCCTCTGCAACATAGAATTCTTGCCTTTGTTTTAGAGCATTCATGCATTTCAGGAACTCTTTTTGAACCATGGATTCTGTGTCTCTGTCCTACTTAGGGACTTCTGGTGCACAGCAAGGGGAAACTGGTCTTTCCATTGACCACAACACACCAGATGTCCTCACCCAAAAATAATATACAGACATGGGAGGGGCATCTATCACTGCATTCACAATGAAATATGACAATAGAAAACTGCAGAAATGGGTTTGCTAAATTTACTTGGGGTCTCATGCTTATGAGAAATGGTAGGCTGAAATTTCCCGTTAACCTACTTCTATAAAAACCCCCGAGCTTTGACCATGTTATCTGCATCTTTATCTCTGTACCCCAGTAAAGCTTTTGAACTGTTGCCAATTTTTATCAAACTTGGTGAAGTGACAAAGGTCAAAAATATTGAATTCATGCCAAGTATAAAATAGTATCTGAAGAGAAAGATGAAAATAATGAACACAAGGGAAATAAGCTCATTCTGTTAGACCTCAGAGATTCCATGTGGGTTGAATGTGGGAAAGGAGAGATAATAGCAATTTATCTTTTTTAGTTTCACAACTTAAAAAAAGCTACTTGTTTACTTTTTTTTTCCTAGATTGTGGTTATTAATTTTACCCCATTCTATATGGCCTATTCTGTGCAGCTGTTTCACTGGAAACTGTTTAGTGAGGAACTGTTTAAAAGTGTTTTGCTAATGCTGCAAGTTTTATAGCTATAAAAAGTGGAAACTAAGCTCTCACAGAAATCCTTGAAAAATGTGCAGATGTGCCTGGTGCACTTTCTAAGATGTAGAATATTGCAAGTAACGCAGACTTATTTAAAGCCCATATTCTAACCTGGTTTGCAGAGACATTATCAGAAATAAAGATTATAAGAAACTGCTACGAGTTGGGATCCAGAACACTGGTTTGTCTCAAGGCAAAATATTTATGTGATAGTTTGGCCTGATGTTCAGGAAGACAGAGGTGACTAAAGAGCTTCCCAGAAACAGTAGCATGCATTAAAGCTGCTTTAGTTTCAGGAGAGAACAGCTCAGAAATGTTACTCTTCTACATTCCATCTTTTACTTTAGGTGTATACTTTTTCATATGGGATGTGATCCTGGCGTCCTTGACAGAATTAAAGAAAAACCTTGCAATTTAGATGTGATAGGTTTTTAAGAAAAACCTTGCAAAATAGGTGTGATACAATTACTAATTTCTTTCAGATCAGGTGCCCTAAGGAGAGCCATGCAGAGCCCCGAAGGATTGAAAGGCTGCTTATGGCCCTGTTTTCTCATTTACTGATACCCTCCCCTATAAACAGGCTGTCATACCCTGAGCTTTCATTCTCATGCCAGTAAAAGACCAGGATGATAGGGAGAATAGGGAATAGGAGTAGCTACCCACCATCTGCTTGCTGCAAGGTTTTCACACTTTCTACTTACGCATGTTGTGATGGCAACTGTTGGAGACAGGGAACTTGGCTGGATGGAACTGAGGTGTGATCCAATCTGTCAATCTCCAAGACACTGTCTCTTTCAAAAGCCTCTGCATTGCTGCTGTTAAATCTTATGCTATAGCAGTCTCCCTCTGTCCTTTATTTTCTAATCTACTTCAGTAATGACTTGTGGGTGTCTGTTGGCATGGAGGAATGTTTAACACGTAAGGAAATTAGTAAAGGAAAGTCAGGTGGCAGATCCAAGTTTAGCTGTTAGTAGTGGTGATGCCTATGGTCCCTTCCACAGCTGTGCTTGCCAGACACCAGGTCCTGTACATCTTTAGAAGCTCTACTGGCTTCTACAGTTTATTTTTTAATGCCTGGAAAACAGTTAGGACTCAAAGAGTTATTCCAGGATACATGCTGTTTGGGTCAGCTCTTCTCATGATTTTCCTGATGCTTTCTATGTTTCAGGCCTGTATTTCAGACAGTGTTAGCCCTCTATTGGCAGTTTTAGTGGAGCAGAAAACAGAAACCTCTGACTTCCAGAGCAGGCTCTTACTAGCACTATGTGGTAGTCTTTTGTTGGGTCCTGGGGAGGGGAGGGGTTTGGCATGTTTTTATTTTTGGGGGTGGGGAGATGGTTGGCTATCAAATACCAATTTTTAAAAAAGAATGAGGTAGCTTAGGTCAAAACAAGGGAAAAATGACACCATCATTCAATGAGCTAGTCAGACTGTGACACTTCCCTGTCTGCTCTTAAACATTCCAGGGCAAGCCCAGGGTTATGTGGAAGGAGGAAGTGGGAGAAATATCCAGGGTGAAGCAAGTGCAGGAGGTTTCCTCCTGTATGAATTTCTGAGTCAGGCACAATGAGAGAGGCTGGTGCTAGCAGTAGTCATTGCTTGCTAGCAGGGCAGGCAGTAGTGACCATTCCACATTGCCAAGCTTAAAAAGCAAATAGGACCAAAAGGAGGCAGAGAGGAGCCCCTATCTGTTCCCCTCTCTGTGGCAGAGGGGAGCTCAGATGGCCTCACTGGAAATTAAACTAAGCTGACATATATCACATTGCCTGGCAGCTTATTAAATACAAGGGTCTTTTTCCACCTCTTGCCTCATCTTTTATTTCATTCTTTTTTCTTGCCTTCCATATGGTGCCTGAATCCAAGAGTTCCCCTGAGAGGACATTTCCCTGAGGGAAATAGGATCAGGATTTGGGAAGGTACTTCCAGCACCAGGTCATCTCAGTGGGTAGAAAATAAGCTAATCAATTCCATTGCTGTCACTGTTTTCTCCCTTCTGTACTACGTTTGAGGCCTCTTTTACTCCCAAGGCTGGACTTAGTGTTTGATCTAGGATGAACTTCTCTGAATAGGGCCCAGGTCACTGCTAAAATAATTTTGACAGCACAGTGTCTGGTACATGATCATATCAAAATATACAGACATGGTCCTGTCTGTATATTTTCTCCTGTTTTTCAGAGCTGAGCTTGTGTTCAAGTGTTTGGGAGAAGAGAAACAATACGTGTTTTGTGTTACTGCTGTGCTTTAGCCTGGTGGCCAGGCTTCTTGTACCTCCCTTTAGAGTTCAGCACAGTAACATCTGGATTTCCCCAGGTGGTCAGTGGGTCAGTGACTGGGAGAAAACTAAGTTCTCTGCAAAGCTACCTGATCCTGCTCATGTGAGAAAGTGCTGGAGAATGGTGTGAAAGAGAGAACATGGCATGTGGATCATTGCTGATCAGTGACTCACACTAACCAGTGCAGCAGATGCTGCCAGAACTGAAACCAAGGAACTGAAGTGAGACAGGATGAAGAAACAGCCAACATGCATAGATTGAAAAACATCAGTTGTAAATACCTTAAGTGATCTGTAAGTCATGACATGGAGTGAAGTACTGCTTAGGGAGCAGGAACATTGTAAAAAGCTCTTGAGTTTAGTGGAGCAAAGGACAGCAGGCTCCACTTTGGCATGGGGACAGATGTGTAGGGGATAATTGGGTTGAGATCACAGTATCTTCAAGCTCCACTGTCATGTAAGCACAACACAGATAACATCTGTGAGTCCAGGAGCATAACTGCCTCTGAGGAATGATTGAGCTCATGTAGTGGAGGCAGGCCATGTCCAGCATGTGAGTTCAGGCTGATAAAGTCTGAAGCAACAGCATTCATTCAAGGGTGAAATACATTACGTTTCTATGCACCTACCTCTTGTCTTTTGCAGTGCAGCATTGCAGAAGGCTGGTGCCTTTTCAGCAAGGCCTGCAAATAATTCTGCATTAATGAATTATTCTGAATATAATTCTGGATTCATCCTGTTTTCTTTTAGAATATTTCCTGCAGTGTAGTAAATAATGAAGTCCTGAATGTCTGTCCTGAGACAGACAATCAGAGAATTCCATGGACCCTAGGATTTAGTTTATAAAGCTGCTGTGTTCTGCCTCCATCTTTTTAGCCATTGCAGGGACCTGACAGTACAGTACAATATCCCCCCAAAAAACAGCCAGAGGAAAGATGGGCTACCAGGACCAATAATTCCTGCTGTCATGAAATGATTGTCTATTTTGTTTGCCAGAACAACACCCCCACACACCCCCACACACCCACACCCCGACACATACACACTCAAAACCAGCTTTGCACCTGCTGTGTGTTGTATTTGGAGTGTTCTTGAGAATGCATTGTTCCAAAATCACTGCTGGCATGGCCTTTGAGTCTTGAGTCTTCTAGACAGTCAGGAGCTAAACAAGCACAGCCAAAGCAGAGTGTCCATGCCACCATGGAGACTGCTACTCACTTCAATGTCAATACTCTGCCTGTCTCAAAGGTGGATTGTGCCCACAATTTGGCTCCAGTATAAGGTATTGCCATCTTGTAGTAGCTCTCCTGCTCTGAATTCACAGGGGCTTGTTAGGCCCTTCAAGGCAGCCAGCCCAGCCCTCTCTTGTATCTGCAGGCCATCCCTGATTCCAGGGGTACATGACTACAATACAGGTGAAGCTCTCTGAGGACTCAGTTGCAGTAAGTGCATGACTATTACAGTGAATGCAAAGATGACTGTATGGAAGTTTAAAAAGAGACACAAAGGTCATTTTTGGAATGTTAGTCCAATGCTATTTTGATTTTAAAAGTCACTGATTCCTGACCTGGATTACTTAAGCATGAGAGTAAAGGTTAAATTTCTGTAGAAGCCAAAATCCTTTGAAAAGAGGTGGTGGGAAATGATCTGTCATCAATATTACAACAAAGTGGCTCTGATCCAGAAAGGTGCAAAGAGCTCTTTATTTCTGTGTTCGTATGGGGAACTGCTGGTACTCAGCACTCCACGGGACCAGATATTTTTGTCTGAGTGCACTCAGCTGTAGCTGACCCAGCTGTAGTCCCTGCTGCAGATAGGTATAAGAGGCAGCACGGAGTTAGCACCTACTGTCAGCATTGTCCTGGGTTCATATGGGGATCCTGAGTTAGCTTGTCAGAGCTCAAAGCAAGCTAGGCTGAGAGGATCTGGATTCATATTCCCCACATCCGTGAGTGCAACCTGTAATCTCTGTGCTTCCAGTTACCTCCCTCTGTGTCTCAAAGATCTTGGATGGAAGCCAGCAGCTCTTATCCTGAGACTGTTTATGCACCCACCCATATCACCTAACGCATGAGCACCCCAATAGTACTACAGTGGGGCTGTCATAGTATCAGTCCATGTATTAACACCATAAATTACAGAATTCATATTAGGAAGGCTGGATCTGCCACTTACACAGTGCAGACTGTTGCCCAGGGCAACGAGATATGAGGGACTGCAAACCATTTAATTCTTGCTTCCTCTGCATGACCAGGAGCTGTGTGATTTCCAGTTTCCCTTGGGCAATGAATTGTCTATAGATGGCCCCAAATATAGGAGCAGTTATCTGCAGTTCCGAGTCATAAATACAAGACAAACAATGCTGATGTACAGCATTGTGGTCTGCCTGGGAACAGCTGTTGATAGGATCTGACTCCTCTTACATGCTTTGAGCTCCAGAGATTTTGTAGGAGTTTCTCACATTTTACACTGGAAAACCACTTCAGGATCAATGTGAAGAGGTGAAGAAAATCTAAAATCAGAGGGTGTCTTCCAGTATTTCAGGAGAGTGACTTTTGCTTTTAAATTCTAAAACCTATAAGAATTTTAGTTATACGTAAGTAGGCAATTAGCCCACAGTTAATGACATATCCAATTATTATTACTGCAATATCTCCAATTTAATTATAACTTTCCAAGGATGTGCACATGCTGACAGACAGGTATGGAGGAAAGAACTGCAGCAAACACACACAGCTCTAGTGGCAATGATAGATATTAGATGAATTGGATATGAGAAATTTAAATGTACTGCCTGTTAATCATATATGTTACATCTTTAACACTTCAAATGCATTTTTGTCTGGTATGGATTTCATATTCTTACTGAATTGCTGTGTCTAGAATTACTATCAGGAGAGTTTGCTTCTCGTTTTCAATCAATAATCCTTCACCTAACAAAGCATGACTATAAATATTTTCTCCCTATGAGTCTGAAGTTCACAGTTATCCATTACACCGTGGTTCAGAGGTCTCTGAAGCCAAGGCTTAATTTTGAAGGGATCAATATTGGTGTTTGCAGCATAAAAGCCAAAGCTGATGACATACATAGGAGCCATACTATCGATCTTGCAATATCCAGAGAAAAGGTTATTTCGAACTGAAATGTCTGTGGCCTTAGCATGACCCTGAGCTGTAAGCAGGTGCATAACAGATCAGAGAGCTCCCAGTAATTACATGCCAGTTGTTGGTGCAGGAAGGTTCCTGGGGAGACCTGATTAATCCTTGTTATGGTGATCAGCTTATTCTCTGAAAACAGACTTCCTATTTTTTAAAATGAGAGATTCTATACTATTCTTTCCATTTCATCTGTCTCAGATATTTGTACTATTATCTGTGTTTAGTATCTCTTTCCCTTCCATATTGATGAAACCAGGAGAGGCTTCACAGCTGTCTTTGAAGTCACAGTTCAGTTTGAGGTAAACTTTTTAGTATTTTTGTTGATAGCTCATAAAAATCCGTCTTCCTGGGTTTGTTTTCAGCTAGGAGAGAATGCAGTTTAAGCAATGTGCAATTGTCATTTTGGATCATGTTGAATTACACTTTACAGCAGCCTTGTGCATCATTTTATCTTGAAAGGGAACAGAGAACAATAAGTGCCCTGTGAGGAGCAGAACTGGTTGCACAGAGCAAAGAGGAGCATATCAGTGATGTTTTGCATCCATTCTACCCCAATTTCTGCAACAGCAGCTCTGTGCAGCCCACACACTGCTTGCCTCACTCTCCTCTTCAGGGCTGAGATGTCACCACCGTGAGAGGTTTTCCTAGTCCAGCAATGGGAAGGAGAAATGAAACACAAGCAGTCGTGCCCTGAATCCTCTTTCCTGCAGGATAGCGGAGCAGGGCTGCTGCCTGGGGAAGGGGTGTGTGCGGGTGTTGGTCTCAGGAAGAAGCTGCGCCAGAATAGCCTCTGCCGCCGCAGGTAAAGGGCTGCAGAGGGCACAGCAGTGCCGTTTGACACTGGTTTCCACTGCCCCAGACCCTCAAGGAGAGGGCCAGACCCTTCTCGGATAAGCCGAAAAGCAGGATGTTACACACTTGGGCAGACGAGCCTCCCTCCTTCAAGCCCCTTGGCAAAGAAATGCAATAGCATTGCCAGGTTTGGTACCCGGGAGCTGCTCTCCGTTGGTGGAGAGATCCCGGCGCTCCCAGCGCCGCCGGTCTGCGGAGGGGCCGCTGGAGGGCGCGGCGTGGGGACCGCTCGCGGTCGGAGAGGGACCCGAGAATCCCTGCCCGAGAATCCCTGCCCGAAAGGGACCCGCTCAGTGCCCGAGAGGGACCCGCTCCCGGCCGAGCCCCGGAGAACCGGCTCATCTCTCCGCTCCTGCGGCAACAGCATCAGCATGCAAAATACCGACAGCACTAATTCGGAGAGGACCGAGGTCACCAGAGATAAACAGCTAGATGGAGGTTGAACCTTTGAAAATGGTGTACCCATGTTCTCAATTTAAGTTTTTCATCCAAACTAGGTTATACTATATGAGGACATCACTTGACTACATTTATGCTGTTCTTGATCTTTTTAGGAATATTAGTTTAAGTTTCACATAAAATCCATTTTCCTATTTAGGACTAAACACATGTGTTTATTTTAATCTGTAGAAAATATAGGAGACCCTAATCTTATAACAACTTCTCTTTCAGCAAATGTGAAAATCTATTGTGATTTTGATAACTTGATTAAACACTACAGAATTTATTGAAAGTCTTAAACATCTGTCAGCAAATAGAAAACCTAGGAATATACCTTACAGAAAAATAAGACTGGCATTACTATGTTCAGCCCCAGAGAGCTGTCCTACAATACTTGAGCAAAGATGTAGACATTCAAATGATATATCAGGTCTAAATTAATTTAACAAATCTAAACTGCAGGTCAGGAACAGCAGAGAAACCAGCTGAAAACAGCATCACAGCATAAGGGGAAGGGAGTGGGGACCCTCCTAAATGCAGTAGCTGAAGCATTGGGTGGAGGCTTGGTGGAAGCCTCAGGTGCAGTTCAGGCTGACTGGTGTACTCAGCACCCTGACTCCATGCTGCTGCCAAATGCAAGATATTTTCTTAATAGAACTCACATGCTCTAAAATACCTGGCTGTTATGTCCACTGCAGTGGGATCAGGCACTGAGCCTGATTTTAAAACTCCTTGTTAGTGTTTTGGTTTTATTTTACCCAATTAGTTAATTCTTCATAGTTTCAGTTCAGCAGCCTTCACTGAGACCTGCTGACCCTGAATTTGTGTGCAGTAGTAATTAAACTGATACAGATAATGCTGCAAAATCTTAATGAGCAGAACTCTATTTTAAGTTCAATGTTGGAAAGATTGGGATATCTACAAATGGTATAAAATAACATTGAGAAATGCTTTGTGTGCCATTCCTAGGCCTACAACCAAGAAAGGGATATTTCTTAGTATTTTACTAGATATTTCTTTATTTTCTAGCTTTACTGCAGTAATTGCAACTGATTTTAGACAAACCGTATGAATACCTTGGGATTCAGTTACCAGCTGAAGAATTTTTTTTCTTTGTGCTTCGTTATTTGTATTGAGATTTTAAAGTTCACTGGTGGGTCCTTACAATGCTTCTGATACAATTAAAAATATTGGGTTTTTTTGGTTTGTTTTACGTTCGATTGCTATTCTTGAAGCAAGTATATTTAAGCAAGAGACAGGAAAATTATGTAGAATTGTGTGCATTTATGCTACAAAGGAGCAGCAATGAAGTAGTTAAAGAGAGGATGAAATTATTGTTAAGCCAATTAAAAGGGCTCTCAAGCCAGAGGGAGATGTGTGGATATATGCTTTTAGCACATTCCTCCCCATTTTTAGGCTTTTGTGGGACAAAATTTTAGGTGAAATTATTCCTTCCGCCAAAAGCTTTCTTCAAATAGTTCCCAGATGCATACTTAAATATATCTAAAAAAAAATATTCTTCTTAAACTGTATGCTCTTATTGGCAATTAGAAAGGAAATAGTCTATTTCATGGGAGTAACAAATTCTCTGTGGTGTCAGAGTGCTCAGCTGAGAGTCACTGGAGAAGTACAAAGCATTATTTAATGCTACATGTCATGAAGTGAACTTACGTCTACTGGGACTAAGGTCCATAAACGGATGTGGGATTTAGATACATTTTATTCAGTTAATCTTTGCTGGTCAGCAGAAAACATTTGTAATGGGGTTTCCTGACAGACTAAAGAGCAATTTCTTATCTCGTCAGAACACTGTACCACTCAGCTTTAGGCAATTTAAGTCCATGGTGCTGTTGAAGTCAAAGCACTGTCCTTATTTCATGTGGGCTGGAGGTCTAACTGTGTGCAGACAGTGCTCAGCACCTCCCAGCACATGAATTCTGCATGTGGAACCCTTGGAGTTGACAGGGAAGGTCTTTGTGCCTTAGTGTAATGTTGCAGAGAAATCCTTGTGCTACTTTCTGTAGGAAAAATTCACTCAGGTGCAGCTGTATTCTTTCTACACCTAAAGCTGTCTTTTTTTTTTTACTGTGTGGGCATACTTGCCTGTTAATATAGATCCATGAATAATTTTAGTCTTGGTATGAAAGGAAATGAGGCTTTCATGCTCATGCTTTTTCTATCCCAGCTGGCCCTCTTCCGTATAATTTTAGCAGCTCTTGCCTCGTTTTGACAAAGGACTGAAACTCTTGGTTTCCTGTAAATTTATCCTATTTACATTTGAGATCAGGTATGGTGACAAAACCCAGTAATTGTGCTGGCTGAGGAGGAGAGGGAGAAGACTGGGGGTGTGGTTGTGTGTGGTAATGTCCTGCCTTGCTGTGCCTGGTGTGTGATGCTGTGCTGCAGGTGGGGAGAGGTGGAGGAAATGCACACATGGTGCACATCATTGCACGTGCTAGCAGGTTATGCATACCTTTATTTTCCTCCTTCACATCAGGCTTTGATGTGACTTGGGAAATGACCCTGTAGATTGGTGTCTTTCTAGAGCCTAAAATCTGTTACAGCTGGTGGCTTAGAGACAAAGCTGGGGTGGGTAAACTGGGCTGGGAATGGTGCAGGGGTTCAGGCTGTGGAGGAACAGCTCTGCAGTATAATGTACTGAGCAGGACAAATTCCTGCTACCTGGGTGTAGGCGTGTGCAAGCATTCAGCTGCCCTGTGTGGCTGTACTTGTGGATGCACACAGAGGAGAGTGTTTCAGACTCTCATTTGCTGGAGCTTAGCACGGACAAATGCCTGTATGGGCAAGTCCTTCAGGACAGACCTCTGGTTTCTGACAGTAGTCCTGGCCTGGGGAAAAAAAAGGAGGTGTACCTCACAGTTGCCAGAGCAGAGGGAATAACTCCTCTTTGATTGATTTTACCCTCAGTTCCCTAGATAAACATAAGCCCTGCTCTGGGGATGTTAAAGGAGTGTGTCTGATGTGTATCTGGCAGCTGAGAGCCCAGTCAGTCAAAGCAGTGTCTAGGAAGGTCTCTACATGAGCTTCTTTTTCCTTGTGGACTGTACAGAGTGACTGAGTGAACCTCAGTGCACAGACAGGCGAACAGGGAAAAATCAATAGTCCCTAAGGTCCAATCTCCTACTCCTTGTGGTAACTGATGTCGAGTGCTTGAGAGATGGCAAGAAAACATTGGAAAGGCCTTTACTGTACTTTGTCATGTGAGAAGCTCTTTTTTCCTGTTCAGCTACATTTGGCATGTATCCAAAAGCCTGGAGTATCAACAGCCCTTGTGATGCTCATAGATGCTATTTTTATCTGTGTCTTTCTGATTCTCCTTTATGTGTTTCAAGTTATGAATCGCAAGCAAAAAAAAAAAAAAAAAAATGCTGTTTCCATCAGGGAATGTGCACAGCTGCTCCTCAGGGAAAGAAGCCATTCTGGTGGTCTTGGCTGCATGGAGCCAGCAGCTGCTCTGCACTGAGCGCTCCAGAGGTTCCTTGCAGAGAGAAGAAGATGAAGGGGAAAAGCAAGAGGAATAGCACAGTGAATCCAGTGCAGTGCTCTGGATGACAGCAAGGATAAGGGTTACCATGCCCTGGAGGTGACTCAGTGTGTCAGTGGCAGAGTACAGAGAGGAGAAAATAGGTTCCCTTCTTGATGTCCAGAGTCTGTCCTTTCCATCTGTCATGGTGCTGCTGGAGGCCATGACACAAAGACTGTGCCCATGCATTGGTGATACAGGCTAGGAGTTGGAGAATGGGGATCTGACATGCCTGGTTTTATAGATCACAGCCTTCTCTGCATTACACAGTGTCTCTCTCATTTATTTCTTTTGCATTTACATGTCTCTCAGTTTAGTCCCATGACTTTAAGCTAAGATCCATTTTTGTTTTGGGTAGATTGCTCAGAAAGGCTCTTGGTCTCATTTAGATTTGTAAGCATTTTCCTGATCAAGACTAGAATAACTTTGCATCCAAGCCTAAACCCTGGATGTAGCTACTCTTTGCCCTTGTGCCAGCTACACTTTGGTAACTCTGGGATCTGTTTGTTAATCTTGCCAAGCAGGATAGAAATGCCTTCTGTTCTTGGTGATCTGCTCTTAGTTGCTGAGATCAAGAGAACCAGGTAAAATTAACACTGCAGGTGCTGCAGCAATTCATGCCCATTGCTTGGCCTGTGAAGATTCTGCTCATCTCCTGATCTCCTGAGGATCTTATCTAATCCAGCAGTGATGTCATTGGCTTGGGGGTTTCTTTTCATCTGCACTTTTGTTTATTTGTTTTGGACTTTTTACTTTTTTTTTTTTTTTTTTTTTTTTTTTAGTAATGGTAATGGTCCTTGAATAACCTTGATGTCTTCATAGCTTTGAGATGACAACAAAAGTTCTTTGACTGAGGTTGTCCTTTGATCTTCACTACTGACTCCTGCTTTTGGCAGTTTGCGTGGGAGTTCATGTGCGTCAACAGTGGCAGAATCGTTGTTTCCCTCTGCTGAAGGTGACCAAAAATGTTTTGCTTGTCTGTTAAGAAATCACTTTAAGCAGATCAGTGTAATGAGATTCTGAAGCCATATGGCACTGGAATTAATGCCTTCTAGTGCAGGAACTGCATGTTGCAATTGCAACAGTGCTGTACACTACAAGGAATTTCAAGAACACAGACGTTTTTTCCTCTGCTTGTTCCTTTAACTCCTTGGGGTTTAAAATAATGCCTGGGATGTAACCCTTTATTAAAAAAGGAGGGAGAGGAAGTCCTGATCTGCTTTTTATTAGTTGGAAGAAAATAAATGGAAGTTAATAAAAAAGACTAGTTTCTTTTTCCTAGCTGAATGCTGGAATGGATGTTACCTATAACAGCACCAAGAGTGCTCTGAAACTAAACCTTTGTGTCAAACTGCTGAAATGCCTCGTGGCTTATCAGATTCATGATCTGGGAGATGGGAAGACAGAAGTAAGGTTATTGCAGTATATGCAAAATGAAAATGTGTTTCAGCATATCTATCAAAGATTAATTCAAACATCAGATAAAACATCATGAAATAAGAAAATGTGAAGCTGAAATGCAGATGATTTTCTTAGCTTCTGTGTGTATCAGTTTTTATAGTGGTATTGGATCTAGATGACTTATTTCTTAGTTTTTTGGAATACTACATACATGGGTGAGGGAGCTGCTGGTCTTCATGAATAAATAAGATACCTTTTGCTGTTGGGTTTTTATGCTTTGTTGTTTCTAAAATGTTGGTGGATAACACAGGTAATTTTTCCAGTCTCCGCACTAAGCTTTCAAATGGTTCTTACAAGGCTCTGATGGAAAAGCGCCTCCTGTTTCCCCTCAATTGCTTTAATGACTGTGTGGGCTAAGTTGCAAACAGCGAGTGTTTTACAGTGTTTTCTAACTGCCTCATTTACACGTGCAGCAGAGGTAGACTTCTCTTCTTCCTTCCTCTGACACATAATGCTGTTCCCAAACTCAAATCTTGATTCTTCACAACAAATTATGTCCCTTGGGCTCAGCCTCGTTGAGATCCAACGTGTTTGTTGCATATTTTGTGCTGAACAATGATACCAACCATCACAGCACTGCTTTTTGAGGCAGAAGCATCTTGTTTCATGAGAAGAGATATGGGGCTTAAATGGATTTAACTAAGCTGACTTTAAATTTGTTTCCATCCTCTGGCCACACAGTCATGGCAGCAAGCACTTTCTAGCAAGCATCAATTCCAAGGCAAACTGGTATTTCTAATGAAACTAGGAACTAGTGCAGTTTTGCAAGCTGTTTTGGATAATGGCATCTGAGGGTATCTGGGTCATGGGTTGTGGGGTGGGTTTTTTTTCTTTATTTATTTTTGTTGTGCTTTTTTTAGTTTTTATTTTTTTAATTTCTGATGACACTTCTTTACATTTATTTACTTGCTTATTCTTTGACAGACCAACTCAGATTATGTTGCTAGGCAATGCTGGCAATTAATGACCAGAAAATATCCTCCTCCTTAAATTTTCCAAACATTTTGCTATGGTTGTTTGGAGCAGCAGGAAAGTAATGCCCTTCCATTCTGTGTTATTATGGAGAAGACCCAGGGAAGCATGCCTACCATTTTCTGTACCTGTTCCCTGCACTACAACCTTCTGTATGCAAAGAGCAGTAACTTACTTTGAGGAAATTTGTGAATTCTCCATCATCGACATGGAGTGTGTGTTTGGTAACATGATACATAAAAGAATTCCTGCAAGGCATTCCTCACTGCACTTCTGTACAGAAAAGGTCATTTGTGTGGTAAGAAACAGGGCAGGTCTCAGTGCTCCCATGTCAGGTTTTCCATGTGTCAGGAGAAGCTAGCCCAGCTTGTGAATGGGACTGCAATGAAACTTACAGTAGAGCAAACAGATCCTTCTGTCCATCCATCCCAGCCCTCGCATCACAGCACTCAGTCCCTGAGGTGACCCTCATGTGCCATGTTGCTAAATGTGTCACAGCTGCAGCCAGCTTGTTTTTATGTCTGAGCTGGGTGACAGCAGTGGTACCACAGGCAGCAGAGGTTTGTAATGTAATGGATCAGGCTTTCCTAGGGAAAGACTGGGGATTTTTTTTAGATCATTTCCCTGTTGTGTGCTGTGTGACTACCTGTGCTTCCAAAGGTCACACCTAGGGCAGATTTCTTCTTGCATCCACTTCCAGCATCAAGTCTCCCCCTTAGAATGCAGTGTGTCACAGATCCTCCTATTCCTAAGCCATGGGGTTACCAGCAGGCAACAGCATACATGAGGAAGGGTGACAGACAGAAACTTATTGCCTCAAATGCTGGATTCTCCCTCATTGTTTATCTCTGTGTGCAGGGTTGAAGTGCAATTCTTCTGTGTATCTCAGACATGGATATATTGTCAGAAAAGTTAATTTGCTGAGGTATATCATGTTATTCTGTGTAAGGAAGGACACTTTGAGCCCCTGTAATGAAAGAAAATAGGGAGGAAATGTTTAAAGATAAAATTGCAGGGTTGTGTTTCTAGTTTTCTTATCTCATCATGACAGTTTTCTACAAAGTGTTTCTGCCTTCTGTGCCACTGCTCTCCCTATCTGTAAAATATTGCTGTCCCCTAGGGATTTCTCTGTGGAAGCTCTAATAAATATTTTACAGATGTTAATGAATCAGGTTATTCAACAACTCAGTATGTCAATGTTCTCACTTTGCAGGCAGAGTTTTGGCAAAGGCCAAGAGCAGGAGATTGAGCAACTTCATGCCACATAGCAATTTTGGAGGTGAGGGTAATAAAATCTTTTACCTTTAAGAGTAGAAATGTCCTTTATAACTTCATTTCATCAAAAGAAGGGATTCTGACACTCAGTTCTCAAGTCTGGTAGCTGCTTGACTACATGGCCAGTGTGTATGTGCTGGGTTACTGGAAACTTAAACATCTCTCCCTGTTTGGCCAAGGCAGCAGAGCTGGCTGAGGAGAAGCTGCAAGTTCGTGGAGTGGGAAAGAAGTAAGGGTGGGTGAGTTGACTTCTGTACATTTCAGCTACATTCTGTACATTCAATGCAGTCCAGACAGTTATTCAGCGTTTCAGTAATGGCACCATAGGAGGCTTTTTTCTCCTGGATATCTTTGTCCCCTCTAGGTCGTTCTCTGATTAGGATTAATTAGCCTTCTGCTTTCCCACTCCACGCCTAGGGATCAGCTGTGACCTGAGCAGGCCATGAGCTGAACAGCTCTGCATGTTCTGACACTATGTAAAGTGCCAACAGGTGTAAGTGACTGAGGCACAGGAAGGCAAAGGTTCTCGATCTGTGTGTAAGATCCTTGCAGGAAACTCATTCTGTGCTCAGGTCACTGCAGTTGAGCTCTGGGTGGCAGCTCAGCCCTGATTCATTGGGTTCTCATTGTATTCTTTGCACTGTCACCATTGCTGGCCTTGTGCCTGTTATGCATCTCCTGTGCAGTCCCCTGCCGATGCTAGGGAAAGCTCCTTTTTAATTCACTGTATCAGGATGGAGTGCTCTCAGGTCCCTGGGAGCTAGTTTCTTCATAAGGCTCTCTCTAACCACTGAGTTGTGTTATGGTAATTGTTAAAAGGGGAAAAAAATGTCGGCTTAAATATCCAGCCGCTTCCAAGGGGAATTTCTAAATGGATGTTTCCAATATCTGAGTTTGGTGTCTAACTAATGGATCCAACTTCTTTGCTTAAAAAAATAAGTTGGGGGATTGCACAGCTAGTAGAGTGTATCTGCCAGCAATATTTCCGTTGTCCTCCATTTGCTACTCTGTTCATTTTGATTATCAGATCTTATGAGCAGGGACTGTGCACAGCAGCAGAGGGCTTTTCTGTACAGTTGCAGCCTCCCAGTGCCACTGCCAGACGTGTGAGTAATTGGTTGAGCAGCTCTGCAGAGCAGTCTCCTTGCACTGTCCAAGCTGAAATGCAGAAGTAAAAAAATTCGTTCTCAGGGATGAAGAATCATAAAATCATAAGCCTGAAAGGGACCAAAAATCATGAAGAAAAACCTCTTCTCAAAGAAAAATTCTTTGTGAACGTATCTGGCATCCTCATTAAGAGTCGTTCTGTGATCTTGCAATGTGCTTCTGGGATCTTCTGTCTTCATTGTTGCTTATAAGACAGCTTTAAATTAATGATAAGGAAGCCATTCAGGGCATGGGCTGTGCTGAGGTTCACAGCTTTCATTCTGAATGAGAGATTAAAGTAAACTGATATTGAAAGCAAGGAGGGAGAAACAAACACAGTCAGTAAGCCTATAAAAGTCTTAGCCAATTGCAATGGTGAACATCCTGCTGGAGAGGGTGACCTTGAATGAACTAAGTGGGATAAAGTCACCAGGCTGGACTGACAACTGAAGAATCAGGCTGGATTCCAGCAAACAGAGAGCAGATTCCTGACAAGAGTCTCCTGAGCTGTGGCCATGGCTTCTCGGTGTCAGAAATGTGGACAACAGGTACCCAGGAATCTGCCTTTCACTGCTGTCCGGATAACTGAAGGAGAAATGAAATCTTATCACGATTTTATAGGAGGATGCATTAGACTGGAGCGCATGGCAAAGAAAGGTATGTGCAGCATCTCTAAACAAAATAACATCTTCTTGTAGTGGTAGTTGCATTGCATCCCCAGGCAATTTGAAAAATATATTCTTAATGCTTTCTCTGAGGAGTCAGTGATAATTAAAGGCAACTGGCTGTATCTGGGTATTAAGTCAGATGTGGCTGCAGTTTTTGACTTGGCTGTATATTTCTGGGATATGTGCAGTGATTTGACCTAAAGGAGGTTAAAATGAATGTAAGACTCATTCGGAAAAAATATTTATCTCATTTGTGTGTTAGACACTGAGTTTTCTGTATATGTCAGGAGTAGGTATATGCTGTGCACAGAAAATACTTTTAAAAAATAGATGTAAAGAGCTGGAGCAGTGGGTGTCATGACCCAGCTGAACCTGTCCCCCTGTACTCCTAAATTATACACATAGAAGGTCAATGTCTTCCTCTCTGTAAAGATTTTGGTTTCATTGTATTCAGAAAGTTGCACAGTGGAGCTTTCTGTGCTCTGTGTGAGTCAGCACAGGTACAGGGCAGTAGTCCACTCGCAGGAGTTTGCTAGTATAAGGTCCTGGTGTCCTGGCAGTTTGTCCTAACTGCATGTTAACCCTGAAGTGGAGGCATATAGTTGAAATCTAGACTGTTGACTGTCTATTCACATATCAAGACTGCTGAATCATAAAACACTTTTTCTCTGTGTCATTGAGAGGAATATTTTTCAAAGAGACCCCTTTTTTTTTTCCCTGTTAACTTGAATAAACACTTAGTAAACCTCAAATCCAGAAATTTACAGCATGTTCACCAGTGCATGATAAAGGTTCCCAAAAGTATGCAATATGATTGTATTTGGAAGTTAAATTGTTTATTATGATTTAATTAACTCTTCAGCAATGAGAGGTGCCTTTGATCTGGGAAATCGAGAATATTCTGTAGAAAAATAGGAGGACCAGAAGCAGAGTATCTTCTGCAGCCACTGCTTACAAACTGGGGTTTGCAGATGCTTTCTTTAATAGGGCTCTAACACACAATGTCAGGGTTTGAAAACTGCAAAACCAGTCCATTGTACCTCTGCTTCTGTGGGTGATCCATCCGTGCTGATCTTTGGGCTCAGTGCCTACCTATGCATTGTTGTATTTGGCTGACCTTTCAGTAACATTGATGTTTCCAGTTGCACTCTTTGTACTGAGGAATTCCGAGTTCAGCGTGGCAGGGCAGAAATGTCTGGTATCCACTAAAAGACAGTGGAATTCACTGAAGTTCCTTCCTGAGTGTTTGATCAGGTTGCTTATGGCTTTGAGGGCCTGTGGACCTGCTGGAGGCAGAGCTCAGACATCTGCTGTTCTTTTTCTTCCTGTAGTAGAGAGGGGAAGAGACTGGTAAGGGCTTTGCCATGGTTACTGTTTCCAGGGAAACACCTTCTCTGCCTCTCATGTTGAGAGACTACCTGGCATAGTATTAGGGGTGGAAATCCCTTGGAAAATAATTTTTTTGCTAGAGAACAGAGAGCATGTCAGATCAGCCTGAGCCTGTTATCATTTTGTGAGGCAGAAAACATCTTCACTGTTTTAGTATTAAATTCTGCCAGTGAAGCTGCCGGAGGGGCAGAAGTTCAGTTATTGCTGGGGACAAGGTGCCTTCAGCTGCAGGTACTGGAGCTATGTGAGTTGTGAGAACACACCAGGGCAGCTCTGCGTGTGGTGACAGTGTTAGAAGGGGGCTAAGAAGCTAGCAGGGTGGCACAGAAGTTCATAAGAACACTGCCTGGGTTGTTTTCTCCTGCTCTGAACTGACTCTGACCTTGTGTTCATCGTGGGGGTTTTTTTGGCCTGTATTTTCTTATCTGTAAAGTAGGAGTGTGAATTACCTGCCTCCATAAAAAGCGGATCATGATGATGTAGTTATGACTACTTCATATTACTACTTTAATAACTAGACCAGTTTCCCTTAGTTGTCTGTGCTGCATAAACACAGAGGCAGAAAGATTATCTGTCACAGAGAACTTGGATTCTGTCTGCCCCATCTAGTTCTACAAGCAAAGACTCATTGACTGCCTTTTTCTTAGGCTGACTTTCTCTGAACATAGTAGCAATGCAGGATCCCTGTGGCATGTTCTGACTTACCATCACTTTAGGGGTGGGTACCCTTTCTGCAGTTTAAAGATGGAGCTGCAGTGTTGCTAAGGCTGATATTTACCCAGTACTTCAAGCACTCCAAAATATGGAGCAATTTTCACCTTATCCATCCTCAAGACACACATACAGACCATGCCTGTGGAGCCCTTTGAATATTCTATGACAATCTTATCTTGTGTATTAGATATCATAATGAGAAGGTATGGAAGGCATGCAGGTAACTACAGCAGAAATAGAGGCCACATGTTTGCAGTGGCCTGCAGGTTACCTGCTTTTAATCAGTAGCACCCCACAGCAAGCAGCATTGTGTCAAGCCATTCCAGTTCCTGGATCATGCAAGTTTCAAGGCTTTCTTTGAATCATTGTAATTTGTTCTGAGGAGTGGTTAGAGGTGTGCTTGTAGGCTTCTGTTCAGGTGAAGGGATAAAAATAGTGAATGCTCACAAAAAGAGAGTTCTGCTGTGAGGGGTCAGCTGAAGGGCAGTTTCCTGATGGCTGCCCAGAGCTCCTCAGCCCTGGCTCCCTGCAGCAGGCTATATGAGCTGCCTGCAGGCGCTGAAGGGCACTCTGGGGTCTGGTGTACAAATGGTGCTATTTGAATACCACTAGGTGACCTCGAGACTCCGGGAGCTGCAGCTCCAAGGTGCTGATTATAGCACAGCTATGAGAACCAAAAGGAAGGAGCCCCCAGAAAGCCAGGCAGAGGTGTGGCAGGCACTCTAGTCCAGGGCTGATCATTGTTGGAGCACCCTCAGTTCCTCATGAAACAGATACTGAGACTGAAAGCAAGGCATCGTCTCTTGCCATGAAATACATAAGTCTTGGACAGTGGCTTATGTGTCTTTTCAGTAAGGACCTGACTATGTATGTCACCCAGCTGCTGGTGGACATCTTTAATGCTTGAGGACACCTCTTGCCAAACCGGCTCCTTTGTCCCCAAATGCTCCTAATTAGCCAGTCTTCTTGTGATGCTTGAGTCCTCCAATGGGATCATACACCTACAGGGGTTCAACATGGATGAATGGTCCTGTGCTGGCTGTGACTGTGTCTCTGCATGCTGTGGAGCTTGGGGCTGCAAGTGGATTATATATTTTTAAGGGAATAAATGTGTGGTTTTTATCTGCGCTCAAAGCTGGTGGCTGCTTAAATCAGGGTAGTGAATCTGCAGACACTTAGGAGCATGCAATTTATTACTGAAGCTTTTCAGAATTTTGTTGTCACTGCAAAAACAGGCAAGAGGCTCCTTGCCAGTACGATGGGGACCTGTCTGTTATGCTGGCAGTGTTTCTGCTTTTGTCCTCAGGACAAGAGGAATGCTGAAGTTTTGTCTGCCCAGCAATCATGGGAGCTTGCTCTCAGTCCTGCTGCTGTGTCTGTCTCTCTTACGCTCAAGTTGAAAATAAATTCTTCAGATCCATCTGTTCAAGGAGGAAAAGTGCCTCCTTGTGCATTGCTCAAAATTGATATGGTTCTCTTTGAATTCAGTATTTCTTCTACTCTTTGATAAAAAGGAAGCTACCTTGGGGACCTGGGATAACTTTTTCAGCTGGCTCTCATTGCATATAAAATAGCTGAAATAAAATATTCTGTTTCCCACAGAGATTTTTCTGAGAAAACATTATTATCTTAGATTCTTGTGTTTCTTTTCACCTGTTCTCATTCATATGCATTGTGCTTTGCTGTGGTTGAGAAATACTAAAACCCTGTTTACCTAATCAGAAAAGTCCAGACAATTATGAGAGAAATAGGGAAGGCACAGCTTGATTTTCATTTAAGAGATTTCCGACAGAGATGTAGTACTGCAAAGATCAAGAGAACAAATTCTCAGAGGGCAAGTTATAGCAGAAGCCTTGTGGGTATTTATGTTTTTCCCATTCTCCCATGATACCAGAACAAGAAACAACTCAGTGAAATGGAAGAGCATTAAACATGGATAGGCAGATTGCTGTAATTGGCAATGTTTTGTTAACTTGTGGGACTTATAACCACACTATAACAGCGCAATTTGCTTTTTTTTTTTTTTTTTTTATTACCTAAATTGTAGTGTAAACTGTCTGGGGAGAAGATTTCAGGGGAGAATGATGTTGAGTATGCTGGGAGGTTGGAGAATGCCTGTGTGAAGCTCTCACCCTGGTTATGCTCATAGAGCTTATTCTCCAAATTCAGTCAGTTCTGCTTTAAGCCTCGCTTAAAGACCCAATTCTGCTGTGCTAATGTATTGACTTTTTAATACAAATTGTGCTGCTGTATTATTACCTGAATCTTTCTGTAGATTAGCCTGACCAGGGAGTTTTCTAAGACATGGACTTTCCTTCTTTATCACCTGCACATTATCTACTAGAAATACTTAGGATCAAGTATAAAGGAATGATAAATAAATGCTTGGTTGGAGCAGCCCAGTTATATATGAATATTTGGACTGTGCCAAGTGTCCTGTTCCAAAATTTCTGATCCTGTTAGTTCCATTTTTCAAGGGGCGGGGGGGGAAATCCTCTAAGCTTTTACAACAGACAGGAATTATTGACCAAGCATTTTTTCCCCCACCTTTTTCTAAGCTGGAATATCCCAGCGTCTTTATTTTGCACAGAGTCAATGCCTTATTTATACTCAGAACCTGTGCCTATGAGTCATGAAACTGGGGATTACTCAGTTTAGGCTACTTATCTAAACTCCTGAGGCATTACCTCCAGACAGTGAGCTTCTGGGGTGCCTCTGAGAAGGTCTACAGGAGAGAACATCCGATTTTTAAATTGGGGTACTGTTAGTTGGTAGGGTTTCACTTGCTAGCATTGGGAAAGGCTGAGATGAAATGGGAAGGGTTAAAGGGATACCATGTTTCATTTTCCCTTGACTTTACCACTAGACTTAAGAAGTGACATCTGTCAGAGAATGGATGAAATTGGGGGCAACTTAAATTTTCAAAACCATAATAAGAATCAATGGGCTGTAAGTCGAAGTGGGAGCTGTGAAACACAAGCAAGTTTCTTTGTGTTAGGCCATCTCTAGCGGAAGCAGTGGATTTGCAGCTGCCTGAAGTCTTTAACATAAGATTAAAGAGCTTTTTAAAATGCCGGTTTAATCCAATTTTCATGAACATCTTGTGTGTTCAACAAGTCAAACACAATGAACCTAGTGGTCCTCTCGGGTCCTGCAGTGAAGGAACCTGGGGGGATGATCTCTGAGTTAGAGGCACTTGGGTATGAGCCATTGCTGTCATGCTTTTGGAGGCCCACACCCACAGGCATGAACACCTGAACGTGTGGGACAGATGCTACATGGTGCAAGTTATTTCAATGGAACTGGGGTGTATTGTAGCCAGAGAGGATCATGTCCTTGAATTTTACTTTTTTTTTTTTAAGTAAACTTATATGTGTAGTACAGTTGCTTTATAGTAACAAAAACTGAAATGTGAGAATTACCCTATTCTGTGGGTTGTATGCTGGTGGGACAATGTTTGGATAGTACAAAACACTGTTTTGCTGAGAGAGGCACAACTAAGCCTTTTCAGCTTGGCAAAGACATTTTGCCAAGGCATACTGAAATTATCTGTACTAATTACCCAAATGAAAAAATGTCTGATGTGTAAATTTAGCTTATGAAACTTGAAGTACTGTGTGAGGAGAATGTAGTGACCTGAGAGGAATTTCTTGGTGCCACTTCCATGGTGAGTTCATTCCTCTCCTTATATGCTGAATCTAGTAATTTACATTCACTTACAGAGTAGCATTTAATCTTCTATTTCTATGGCTGGATCTGCTATGTCTGCAGCGTCTCTGCACACAGGGTTAAAGTGCTTTTTAAACTGTACTCATCTGACACAATTGTCAGCCACTAGGGCCGATGTTACTTGTTCAAAATGGAGCTTGTCTCTCTGCTCCCAGGGAGGCCAGTCCTGGCAGGAAGGTTATGGATGGTGTTGGGAGAGGGCCATGCACTGCCCCACTCCTGGCTGGGGACCCAGCTGTGCACAGCCTCTGCTGCTGTCTCGGCTCCCCCGGGGCTGAGCTGGGCTCCGTGGCTAACAGGGCTGTGGTCTGCTCTCTCTGCGCAAGCAGAGCTGGAGGGGAAGCTCCCAGGAGAGCAAAACATGTCTAGAATGGGAGACAGATTTTGTACATTGGTTACACGTGGACATTTATACTGGTACAGGCAGCAGAGAGTAACATTACACACCCACTACAGCTGGTGAAGTCACTTGTTTGGCAGGCAGTGTAGGGGAGGCTGGGAAAGGAAGTGCATTGTAAAATCCGTGCATCTTGCCACTCTCCTGATGTACCTTTATCCACCAAGTAGTGTCTGTCGTAAAGATACAGGGGTCATAGGCTCTAAGGTGTATCTTGTACCAAGCATGGTGATGCTCTGCTTAGATCTGGCATTTATTTGGAACTGCACAGAAAATCCTGTTAGTTTTCTCATGTTATACTATAAACATTGTCATAGTTTATGTTAGTTAGCTGACGGGAGAAGGATAAAAATACTGGGTGTATTATCCTTGAGACAGATCCACTGTCCAGTAGCCTGTCTGTACAAACAACTTCGGTCTGCTCCTCAGTTTACAGCTGGGGAAAACTGAGGTTGACTGATGATCAGGATTCTTCTCCCCATGCCTCAATTTTCCTGTATATAAAATGAATGGCACTTGTCTTTTTGGAACCTGAAGACACAGAACAAACAAGATATTACCATTGCATCACATATGCTAGGGGACAGCTACTGTAGCCTGGGTAAGGGAGATTTGTGTCTAAATCTTCTGAGCTGCTGGGGATTGTAGCAGTAAAGGACAGTAAATTTTATGAGTTAACCTAATGTTAATGTTGCTTCCCAGTATTTCTTCAGACTGCTATAGGTGTGATGTTACCTTCATCAAGGCACTTGTACTTCCTTCATGCACCAAAAACTTATGTCCTGAAGTATTCATTGAAGTAAATATGTAAAAGTGATTTACTCCCCTGTTCAAAACCTGAGGTTGTGTTTCCTACCAAATTCGTAGGTCTCGTGCAGTCTTCTCCTTTGTCTTTAAATAGCAGCACTATGTTCTGATGCGTGGGTGTGCCTTCGGGATAGTACTCCGAGACAGCAATTCACAACAGCACTGCTGGTTTCCCTTGGACCTGAATACCCTATTATTTAACGTTATTTTAATGAAAGCCCTTTCCATGCCTCAGTCTGAGCAAGTGAATCTGTTCTGTTGCTTGTTGGGCTGTACTTCTATCGTCTGTGCCAAGCTGGGAATGCCTCCCGAGTGTCCAGGCGGGAAGGGGCGGCTGTGCCTCGCCAGGGTTAGAGCCCGGCCATGGTGCGAGGCAGAGGTCTCTGCCGTGGTTTGCCTTGAAGCTGTTACTAGGCAATGTGTGCAGACTCCTCCAGGAGAGCGTCAGCTCTTTGGTGCACTGTTGGTTGGATCTAGGATTGCTTCGAAGGAGTGCTGCCTCCCTGCATCCCTCCGCGGTGCCTGGGTGAGCTCATCCCGGGGCGGGACAGCCGGGGAGCCGGGCAGCCTCACCGGGGAGGGCGCGGGCTCCTGAGTGCGGGGCGCTGAGGGGCGGGCATCGCTCTTCGCGGGGTCTTTCTGTTGCTTTTTCCTGCGGGTATCTGAGCTGAGCTGCTGGGGACAGCTTGGAGAAGGCTGCAGGAGGGTGGCTGGAGCTCTCTTGGGCAGAGGCCGGCCGTGAGCAGTTTGTCCCGGGGATACACCCGGAGCGCTGCTGGCAGCAGCGGTGGCTGCTGTGGCTCACTGTTTGTCTCCGATGACAGTAACCAGGGAAATATTTTTGAGCTAACTGGCCTCTGGTCAGCAGTGAGCAAGCAACCAGTCCTTCAGCTCCTGAGCTCAGAAATGATGGGAATAGGCTCTGAAATTATTTTGCTAGATGCAACAATTCAGGACAGAGCCAGTGTCTAGAATTTTTCTAAGATGCAGTTTTGGCCATGAAACTGTCTGTTGGCAAGCTCTGGGAGAAAGGAATGAAGTCTGCTGTACATTCTGCTGTATCTCTTGATTAGCTCAGTGTCCAGGCATTGTAGTGAGCATATTTTAGCTTTGCAGTTTGCCACATGTGGGTTTTGTTATTCATGATGATTTTTAACAGGACATTATGGAAATGTTCTTTTGTTCTATTCTCTGAGCAGGAATTTGCATTCTAGCAATCCAGCATTGTTGTGAAGATCAGATTTTGGGAAGAAGATTAATTAACTTTTCTCTGGCAAAATCAGAAACTATCAAGAAACTTTTACTACTGAGGCATTAGGCAAGAGGCTGTCCCATGCTGCTATAAATTTGGATTTATTTCTTGAATGCTGAGATTAGGCTTTTGCCTTTAATTCCTTTTATTATGGAAGTTTCAGTTTTGTGGATAGTGGGATGTAGCATCTCCCCACCAGGGGATGATCTGTGAAATCAAGAAATATCTTGCTGAGCAAATGATGTGATATGGTCTATTTCTTTAGATCTTTTCTGATTATGGATAATTCATAATGTAGAGCGAAGATTTGTTAATAATTTCTTATCTATCTCTTACAATTTTACACCAGTATTATCAGAAGTATCTTCATTATAGGCTGTAATATAAAGTCACCAGAACTGAACAGTGGCGAGTGTTTGAGAATTTTATATTAGCTTGTAAATTTAGCTTTTATGGAGAATTCCTAGATGTGTGCATAAATGTACACATTTTGGCTTTTGCTCTAAGTTGACCTAAGTCTGATTCTCTCCTGGAAGGGGTAGTCCTGGCTTTGCCACCCCCCACCCCTCCTGTGCATTGCCAGCACTTGTACCCTTCAAGCAGCTTTGCAGAGAACTAACCCACATCAGAAGCAATCACTAAGGAAATGATTGCTTCACCTTACTTACAAAAACTTTATTCCTGGCTTAGTTTTCAGTTGACTCAACATGGGTTAGCAAAAAAAGAGGTGGCAGGAATGTGCAGAAGAATAAGAGAAAGGATGGGATTTCCTTTCTGTTTAGAGCTGTATTTTTAGCTCCTCTTTAGAACAATCTGTAGTACAGCAGCTTGCATCAGTAACTGACCTCGCTGTTTGTCTGACTGGGCTGAGAGAATAAATACACCTTTTTAGGAAGTAAACAAGGGCACAAATGGTGAGAAAGAAAAATAAATAGAAATTAAAAAATGGAATCCAAACTAAGAGATTCTTTCTCTGGTGTAATAACCTTGAAGTTCTTTTTGACCTTCAGAAAGGGAAATGTTTTGCTTAAGCACTCGAACTGGGAATTCTGGTGGGACAGACTATTTTCAAATCCTTTAGCCTGCTTAAATCTTATCAGTGAAACATGCAAATTTGTTTCCTGAATGTGTTTAATTCTTGAAAACTAACTTAGCTCTGCTAGACTGCTGTCGGAGGCAAGCAAAGAAGACTCAGGACCTGTGAGAAGTTCTGAACTGTAGGAATTCTACAACTTTCAAACTCTGGGTTTGCCTTTCGGTACTTTTTAAGGAGCATAAGAACACATAATGTAAGGTGTCCTTTCATGTTCTTAAAATGAAATATCTGGCCTCATACTTAACCCTGTCTGACCCTTTTCCATCACATCAGCAATCTGATTTTTGTCTGAACAATTATGAAAGCTCTGAGCATAACTTTTGACTGAGCTTGCGCAAAGTAGAAGTAGGCTAAGATACCCTACTATTTTAGAAAATATTTTTGTTCACTCCCAGCTGTCTTCCTTCCCTGTGAATTACGTATTAGGCTCTCATTAAGAAGGGATAAACTTTGCTCTGGAAATTTGTAAGCCATTATTCCAAGAGTAGTGACTTCAGATGGGGGATTGAAGCCATCCTCTCCTGCAGTCAGCAGAAGGCTGGGCAGTCGTAGCCTTCAGCCACTTGAAAACAAAGAAGCCCCAGTGTCCCGTTGTGGCTGGTGGCCTTTGGTTGTCCTTGGTGGAGCAACAGGCACTGCTGTGCCAATCTGCTCAGTACAGTCCAGTCCCTCACTCCAGCAGGTCACCTTTCCAGCACTGTTGGAAACAATTAGTTGCCATTAGCATGGAAACTAATTTGTGTCTACTCAGAGAAGAAAGAACAAGAGGATATTCTTTGTTGATTTTAATCATCTACAGTTGGTGTAGCTCCTCCAGACCTGCTGTGGGAGCACATACAGCTGGGCGAGACACGGAATAAGCAAGTGTGTGTGTGTGCAAGCCCAAGCAGGCTCCGGTTTTGAATGAGAAATTATGAAGCATAACTGAATGGCTTTCCCCTGGAGGATCAGATAGCACAGTTGCAGTGAGCCTCCCTAGAGAGCTGGGAAGTAGGAGAAGCTGTGCCAGATGGCTATAGTAATTGCTTTTCTTTTTCTCCCCATTGGTAGAAAACCTTGGGAAGCAAAACTGTAAGGCCTAATTCTTTTGTATTGAAATTGGCCTCTGATAGAATTGAATTTATAGCAGTTTAAGAGGACAACAGAGAGTAGATGAACTGACTAGTTTGGGGTTTTTTATCACATCCTTATTCATATTTAAATTGTCCTGATGTATTCAATTAGTTCAAGTAAGGAAGAACTGTGTGGTATATGTAAATGTTCCTCTTTGACGACCTGTGTAGGGGATTGGCATTGTTTCCTGTAACACCAAACAATTAAGTTTTTCTTTTTTTAAATTTTAGAGGCTATGAATAACTGCCTCTTTAAAAAAAAAAAAAAAAAAAAAAAAAAAAAAAAAAAAAAAAAAGGGAAGACCACAGAGCAATTACACAGAAGGTGGGAAATATCTGAGTCAAGTTTCCCAAAATAAATATGTTCCAGACACTTGGCTGGTGTATGTTTTGATAAGATCTTGAGTTGCATGCCTATACTGATTTTATCAGAGGACAGGAGTGCTCTGAAGTGACAGGAGTTGTCTGATCTCCTCTGTAGATATTAGCAAGAGGTGCAATGAAAAAAGATAATTGTCAAATTCCTGCAGCTTTTCAGCTTGCTGAAACCTTCCCCTTGACCCCAGGTAGTGTTAAAATGTGTCTGTCATCAATAAGTTTTTCTGAAGTGTCTATGAACCTGTAGCTGTCAGCTCAATTCCAGCTCATGTCACCCTGAAGAAGGGGTTTCTCAGCTGGAATATCAGTCCCACAGAAAAATGGTACCTTGCTTCTGTCCAGGAGGGTGAACAGCACTTCCTGCTGCCTTCTGGCTTGCAGTACAGACCAGAGAGGCTTCAGAGCAGCCTGGGATAAAGCTAGTGGAAGATATAAATGATTAATGATCACTGGTGATAGGTAAATGTCACAGCTTTGAAACAAACCCAGACTTGTGTCTTTTGGTTTGCTTATAAGATTTTTTTTCAAGCTTTTCTTCTAGTTAAAGATTAAAAACTTCCTCCAGCAGCCCCAGATAATCATGTTTCCAAGGACTGGGACTTTTACTGCAAGTTCTGTGCTGTGATATTGTTACAAATTCTTCCACATGTGGGAGTAACTGCCTTTAAGCATGGTCCTAGAGGAAAATACAAATGGGCAAATGGGACCCTGAGTGCTGTTGGCCACAACTGCTGACATTTCATAGCCACATGATCTGATTTGCTGTTTGGGCTCATGAGGCACCTTCCCTTGCTTTCTCAGATTTTCTCAGTCTCCTGCTAGTTTCTTCTGCTGCAATTTCTTTTCCCAGCATGTCAGTGTGTGAACTGTACTGACTTATTGAATGTGTGATCCCTGGACACCAAATGTGTTTTGTACCACCTTTCTCATTATCTGAGCATCTCCCCTGAGTGTGGGTTTTACAGCAAATCCCATGAGGTTCAACTTGACCAGGCAGGGGATTTGAAGAGAACTAACTGGCATTCTGCAGTTCTTGTCTCCTTTGCTTCATCTTATCCTTACATCTCAAAAGTATTTTGAAATAAAAAGGATATTTAGAAACCAGAAGTGAAGCTATGTTTCGAACAAGCTAATAAAGCTAAATAGGGGTTGGGTGGGTGCTGGAATTTCTGTTTTGCTCAAGACTGGTTGATATTAATGATGTCATCACATTGGCAAACACCAAACACAAACTAAAGTACTGGCAGGTTTGTTACCCTGGAGTGTTGAGCAAGTCTCTGAGAGGTGAGAAATGGTGACACCTTTTTTAGTTTACTTTGCATTTCTGTCAAGCCTCCTTGTGATTCTATCATCCATTATGGAAACATTTCCTCTATTTTTGCAGCTGTTTGGCATAATCTCAGTCCTGGTCAAACCTGAGTGTATCTGACCACCTGTGGGACTGCACAGGTGTCACAATAACTCAGCCCCTTCTGGATGCTGAAATCAACAGTGTTTCCTTCAATGGATAATGCCCCGAGTTTTCTCAGTTCTGAGAATCCAAGCTTTGTTTAAGTTATTAATTTGATTTTCCTTTCCTTCTATATTGATTGTTTTTTGTTACAATCAGCTACAGTCACCAGTTTTTCTCTCTTCTGCCTTCATTTTGCTGCCAACACCTGTTTTGAAAAGGGCAAATCTGTTACTATTATGGTGATTCAGAAATACTTCCCGTGTACTTTCTGAAGGATGGTAGAGTCTTTGGACCAATAATCTGGGGACACTTCTCAGTACCTGTTGAGAATTGTGTTCATATATTACAGGACCTTTTTGCTGCTGGTTCCTTGAGTGTAGCATTTATCTGACTCCAAACGGGGCTATCAAAAAGGTTTCTTCAGCAGCTAGAGAGAAATCAGGCTTATAGCATTCTCTACTTTTAAAAAAATAACCTCGTATAATAGAAAAGATTCTAGTTTGTGCAGAGTAAAAGAGGAAAACTTAATGGGTTACTGTTGTTTTGTTTGCTTTGGGAATGTATAACAATTCCTGGCACCAAGATCCTTAGTTATTCCTGGTTGCTCTTGCCACCTAGAATCAAGAATCAGAGAGCTGATAGGCTGAGAGCCTCATAAACAGAAGGTCCCACATCAAAAATATAATTCATTCGAGTTTGTGTTTTCTCCTGTTAAGTTCAAAAAGGAGGATTTGCAGAATCATCCTCCTTGACTCCTCCCCTCCCCCCCCCCCCCCCCCCAATTCTTTGGATTTACTGCCTTTTTTGTGTCAAAATCTGTGCAATTTCTTGTGTCACCTGCTGTGACACAAGCTCTTCAGCTGCTTCATCACAAGGCATTAGTGAGGTGTTTGAAAATGAACATAAAACTTTCTAAATGACATTGGGTCATTTAAAACCTAGAATCTCTAGTTCTGGAAAGGATCAGAGTGGATGTCTGAAAACAAGACAGAGAAGGTATTTTGGCCGGTAGACTAGGATGCGGGAGAAAGAAATCTAACCTAGTCTCTAACCTCTCTGACCCCCCTCTCTGTTTCTGGACTGCTGATTTAAAACCAGGTGTACAAAAGTATTTCTGTGCCTTTCTTGAATTCACATCAGTTAAGATCTTGGCACTCAAATGGGCAACTGCCTGCCCTTACTCAGGTCTGTGGTCTGTCTGGACCCAGCCTCCTTCCTTCCACTGGTGTCTGGGCACTTAGGGCTGGTCTGTACAGCATCAGGACTGGTTGCTGTTCTGCACAGTGACTAAAGGAGTAGTTCCAATAGATATTATTATAACATAAACTTTGATCCTGCCAGTTGAGTTTGCAGATATTTCTCAGTAAAGGTTGCTGCTTTAGACTGGTGTGAAGAGTGGGGAAAATAACTGGGTGCACCTGTTACAAAAAGAGATCAACTTAGCTACATGTGAAACTGTAACTGCTTTTCACTTCATAGATCATGCTCAAAAGTTGAGGTAATTTTTGCCCAGCTGCTTGCCAAGTTACTTTTTAACTTTTTAGTGTTTACTTTAAAATAACAGGCTTTGTTTTCATGAGAAGAAAGTCTCACAGCCCCTTATTTCCTCCTTTTGCTATGCATTTGCTTGTAGCGGAAAAAGCATCAGGGAAGGAAACTGTTGTGGATTGGCTGGTTACACAAAGTCCTCCAGCAGAGACCGGGAGTTCAGGGTGGAACCGGGCCATATATGTGGAATAGACCTCACTTTTCAAAGTCTGAAAAACTGCTGTAGTGGGAGGCCAAATGCAGTGACTTGATATGGAACCTGAAGCAGTAAGGAGCAGGCTGTCAGCTTGAGCAAACCTGTGGCAACCTCTGGCAAATCTACTGAAGCTGGTTTATGGAAAGCTCTCTCTGAAATCACAAGGCAATAGATGAAGTTAGCAGGCTGAAGAGGAGACTCTGTAAGTATCATAATCTTTACCACGATAGTCATATATAATAGCTCAGGCAATAGTCCACCTAGGGTCATTTTCTTTGAGTGTCATCTTTGTTGTCTTGGGTTGTTAAAGAAGGAAAAATTGTCATTGAAGCTTTATGAACTCACTGAAGATTTCTGTTTTCCCTTGCACAGATGAAATCATGCAGCAGGAGATACGGCCGCTGGTAGCAGTGGATATAATAGAGCAGCTCCACAGGCAATTTGCAATCTTGTCAGGTAAGAAGCTGCTGGTAATGACACTCTGTGACTCTTGTAGAAACGTATTGGAATGTGTCATGCTGACTGTCACCCTTCAGTTGCAATAGTATTTTCATAGTGCTCCTGAAAAGTGCTGCTGCAATCAGATATTCACATCGTATGGAACAGATAAATGCTAAGTTGCTGTACTTGTTTTTTTAAGGCAAGTTAATTTTCCATGTTCTCCACAATGGGCTGGGAGGAACATATTTAAAGGGCAAGAAATGAAAAAAACTTTCACTACATATTTTTGCACAATGTCCAAGCATCTTGTTTGTGGGAAAAGATTTTGGTCTATCAGGGATCTATTTGTGACCTCCCCCTTCTTCCTCATTTGCCTTTGTTTTAGAAATGATTCATTGCTAAAATGTAAGGTTCTAATCTTTAAAAGATATGATTATTACATAGTCCTTTGTTTGCCTGAAGTTTGCAATCACACAAAGTGACGCAGTTCCTTCCCCAAAGAAAGAGCTGATACTGAAATATTTGGCAAATTATTTAATACATTATTTTGGGTACCGTAAATGATAAAATCTCATCTGGGTCCTAAAACAGTTTCTGCTGTTGACTGCATGGCCTCTGGCAACTCCTTTTGTCTCTATGTCTGCCTGTTCAGCAAATAAGAAAATTCAGAATTTGCTTATCATCTTCCCCATAGAAACAGTGAAGTATCTTGAATTTGCACAAAATGCTGATATTATAATAAGGTCCTCTTGAAAAGCCTGTCCCTCTTTGTGGAGAGGAGGGTATAGAGTGCAGAGAGTGTACCAACCCAGCTCTGAAAATGGTCAGCTCGGCAGGACCAATTCTTGCTGCTTCTTTGCATTTTAAAATACATTCCAAGTTGCATAAAAAACCCCAAATTTAGCTTACACAGAATTTCTTATGAGGCTCTGAGTATTAAAACTTGATTTTGGAGGCTTCCAGGTAGGATCTTGTGGCAGTTTCCTAAGCTGAATAACTGGAGGGTTCGCATTAGACAGAGGGTATTGACTGAGCAGAGGTGGAACCAACTGCCTTCTCATCTGCAGTAAAACATCTCAGGGTCCCACCTTCCCAGAATTCCTAATGAACACAACCCTCTGGGCAGGACAGGGTCTGTAACTGCATTAAATGGCTCAAACCCTTTCCATCCCTCTGTTGTCCTCAGTGAAGGGTCAGTAGGACTGTTGAGAATCAAGTGTCTCATATGCTATTGCCTACCCCGTAAAATGTGGAGGATTGCTATTTTTGAATCCCATTACCTTGCAACATTTGGGACCAGCAGCAAAAGCTGAATACAGCATGTAATGAGCAGCTTATGGAAAATGGTTTACTAAACAGGAAGAAAAAAACCATTTCCAGTTTCAGCTAGAGCATTAAACATGAGATAAAAATGTCAAGGGTAGACATAAAAAAAGAATTTTCATAATTCTTTATAGACTCGTAATTTCAGCAGTGTCTGTATTCCAACCTGCCATTTTAGCAAATTCAGCTCTTCACATATATCTAATTCTTTTATTCTTGAAAGTGATGAAAAAGGTGTTTAAATAAAGCTGTTTAAATGTGAGCTGCTTAAAGACTTGAAAAATAACTCTTCATAGAAGGCAAGGCTGAGGGGCTTGTTTGTTAGGAATCAGAAAATAACTGGTTCATCAACATAGAAATACTAATAACAAATACCAAAAGAGAGTGAGAAGGTCTTTCATGCCTTCACCTACATAAATAACAAATTGCATTTTGAGAATTTTCAGGCTTATCTAAAGTCTCCTCAGTACAGTCCAGAAATAGTATCCTACTATAAAACAGGACAGTGTAGTTCATAGTTTCTGAGTTGATTTCAGTCTGAAATTTACAATTACATTTAGAAACCTGGGTGCCTCCACTCCAAAATCCCCATGGTAGCATGGGAAGAAGATAAGGAAGGCTTAGTGTCTTTGTGCCAGTGTCTTATTCTGTTGGTGACCCCTGGTTAGTCACAGGTAAAACACAGCAGGAATCTTCCTTACTCTCCCTCTATTGCCTCCTGCAAAGAGAACTTTAGGTACAAGCCAGAAATTACCACACTTTTCAAAAATGCATTTCTCTAAATAATGTAACTTTCTTTTTCCTTTAGCAAAAAGATTTTTTTTTCATGCAATGAAAACAAAACTGGGCACTCTTCTGCCTCATTTCACTTATTAAAGTAATTCACATGTAAATGACCTCATTTGATTTAGATTTTTTTTCCAGATGGCTCTGTAACTTTTCCACAAAGCATGCTGTTTGCTGATTTTCATGAAGTACGAGCAACCACAAGTATTTTGGTGCTTCAGCACTTGCCTACATGGTGGCTGAAAATTTGATACTTAGCCTATTTCCTAGTTTTCCATATTGAAATGTTGCAGCTCAGTAGCCACTCTCTGGAAGAAAGACAAACCTTCTGTTCTTTGGTGTCACCATCATGGACAGTAAACGGCAATTCCAATATTCTTGTAGAGCATTATGGACATAAATTATGTTTCTCTGAACAATTTCCTAACAGTGGCATACACTGTTTTATACTAGATGGGGTTATTTCTTTCAGTCTGGAAGCTGCAGCTGCCAGAGAACAGCCAGTCACCTCTTCCATGCCTGTGCCAAGCCCAGAGGATGTAGCACTGAGCCTGGTTTGTGTTACTCCACAGCCTCTAGTTTTGATAAGCTCTCCTGTTCAGTCCTGTGGACCCCAAATGCCTTTGTCCAGTGATAATGAAAGTCAGTGGTTGACTGTTGCAATTTTGTCATAAATGAGTATTTCTTTGGTTATACCACCTTTTTAGTAACAGCTGGCAGCTGAGCCATGTGCAGTGAGCTCACAATGTTCCCTTGCAGTAAAGCAGAAAAGAAAGAGGAAAATTATTGAATCAAAGGCTCTTTGTTTTCTCTGGACATGACTCATTAGAAATACTTCTCTCCACTATTGCTGTGTGCAAACTTCTTAAGAGGATCTGACTGTCTTGTAGTCTCCAAAGTAGATGAGAGGAATTACATAACAAGTCTAATGAGTTTGGTGTTTGATTGTGTCAGGGTCTAGCTATAATGAATATATTACCTATTAACAGCCCCTGTTTGTCCTGGACCTCCACCTACCAGACTAATCAAGACCTTACTCCATGCCAAGAATAGAGAAACTCTCCAAAGCCTTCCCTGGTCCACTGAGGTCATGGAAAAGGCTGCAGTGTGATGTGTCAATGTCCTTAATCACATAATTTTACTTTGGTCAACTCTTTTCCCATGTGCTCATTTAGCCCTGCTTAGCTTGTGAGTTCTGGTAGTAGTACTGGTTCTTGTGGTTAAATTCTAGTTTTGATACCACTACTGCCTCTTTCCTTTCCCTGAAAACCAAACTCCCAATTATGAGACTACAGCTGTGACAACACAGGAGTGCTCAGCTAGGTTTGTGTGTTTTCTGTAGCTGTTAGAGGAACTAGATTGCAAAGTTGAGTAGTTCGGAAAACCTGGTTATTCTAACACACCAGTTTTTAGTCAAGAACACAAATCCACTAGTAAAATAGTTCTCTTGTCCTGCTGACAGACTAATAAACTGCTGTTACAATTTGCTCTTGGAACTACTACTACTTTTCCTTCTCCCCCCCTCCCTCCTTTTTTATCTGCAGCTTCACAACCTGTTCTTATCTGTAATTACTCTGTCAAAGAGCCCAATCTGCCATTTGCAGCAATAATGGATCATGTTCCTAAATCACGACTTTATTAGACAAACTGTCATGAAGTATATTAGCAGAGAGAATAATTTTTTTTATGTTCTGCTTCTGTTAACAGACTTCAGTGGATGGGAGAGTATATCTGAAAATGGTAACTGACTCAGAAGCCAGTTTATTTGATTTGCAAAGCCTGGAGGGTATTTGGCCATTTGCTTCCCGTTTAAACTGAGCCTTTTGGAAAATCTGGCCTGACTTTGCCAAAAGGACAGTTTGGATCTTTTATAAAAATTGAGACCCAGGAAGCATGATTTAATGAGAAATTCATCACTCACAACCCTTAATCAACATGGAAAACCAAAACAACAGAGCTTGGAAAAAGCAAGACCTGACCAAAGCAGTGAAACTTCAGCCAAGATATCATTAGACTTTTTGGCTGTGTGACCCAGGAGATGAACTGTAGTCAGGGCTGGGCTGTGATGACTCGGGGAGCTCTCTGCATGTGGGCAGGCCCAAGCAGTTAAGCCTCCATGTGTCAGCAGAGTTTGAGAGAACACTTTCCAGCACTAACTGATGAGTTAGTGTCTATGGCAGGCTGGGGAGGTGAGCTATGGAAACTTGCAGACTAACTTTTGGAACTTGCCCTGACTATAACCCCTTTGTAGGGCTGGTGCTTTTCATTGTTTTGATTTTATTTCCCAAGGGAGTCAGCATATTTGGTGATCTCTAGTTAGAAGAGCTGCTGGCTATAGAATAAGACTTCAGTGCAGCCCCTGACTGTCTCAACCACGGATATTATTTTGTGCCTAGATAGGAGGCATAGATGGGCTAGAACTGAGGAGTGGGAGATTTTCTGAGATCCTCATTGTGCTCAGGGCCTTGGCCTGCCATTGTGATTGCTTTCTGCTGTTACATCAGTGATACCAACATACAGCTTCAGCTGTGAGAGCTCTCAGAATTCAGCACTCGCACCTCATTTGTCAATCACACCCTTTACACTGCAAAGCAAAATTAAATTTTCTCAGCTGCCATAACCTTTTCTCCCCCACATATATTCCTTCCCCAAATACTTCAGCTGTTTAGTTTCCACAGCTGAATTCTGGCCCCATCTTCAGTGCAGTGGCTATCTAGGCTTCATTGGCTGCTGGAAAGTCTGTCTAATAGGAGCAGCTTGAATGCTGCTGTGTGTCCTGGGACTTTGGGGTTTGGCACACGTAAGAGTGAGTGAAGGTCCCGTTACCATGGGTAACTTGTATAACGCTGATACAGCCTGTGTGCTAAATCTGCTGAATTTTTAACCCTCCACATTCACTGTCTTCTGACCCAGGTTCTTCCTTTCCCCTTGTCCTTGTCCTTGGGCCACATGTGAACAGGGAAAACTGGGCAAATTAAGGAGTGTGCCCAGGAAAAGGAGGAATGAGATGCTGTCATTGTCATTCTGCAAACCAGGCAGAAGGTCAAATAATATTTTCTTTGGAAGTCTTCCCTTTCACCAGGCAGTTCAGCCCTCTGCTCTTCTAAATCCTGTCGGTGTTTGCATCGGTTGAGCTCCAGCTTGTTGAGCTCAGATTTGGTTTCCTTTGCAGGCAAAATTCTGTGGCTGCTTATGATGGAGCAGCCTGGGGTGTGACTGAGGAGCAGTGACCCAGCCGTGGGAGGCTGCTGTAGGATAGCCTGGCTGCCCTAGGGCAGGGTCAGGTGTGAGCCTCATGTTAGTTCAGCTGCAGGACAGCCTGAACCTTCCCTGCTGCCAGCTCAACCTCCAGCTTTGGTGTCTGCTGCTTGCAATGACCACTGCCACCAGCGGCTGGTTCCCAGGCTGGGCACCAGCATTCGGAACTGCCAGGAGGTGCTGGGGTGGCTGTGTTGCTTGGAGAGTGCTGCAGGGTGGCATCTAATGGTGCCTGGCAGAGCTGCAAGTCAAGAGACAGAGGCTAGTGCATTGCATGGAAACACTGCCAGGCATGGCCACAATCCTGCTGCCTATTTTTCAGTATGTCTTTGCTTCTGACTGCACCAAATTCAAGGTATTGCTTGCTTCTCCCTTGGAGCTCCTTAGCTCATGCCCCAAGAGCTCCTTTGATCCTGGCAGTCCTCAGGCACCTTGCCCAGCTGCACAAGCATTGCTGAACAGCACAGAGTGCTTCTGGCAGCTGGAAGGTAACCCCTCTCACCTCTCTGCTCTGCTCTTTGGCTCATTCTCTTCAACACTTCTGTCTCCCTCTTTGTGCCCTCACTTTCTAGATAGTGTTTTTTTGTTGTTGTTGTTGTTTGGGGTCTTTTTTAGTTTGTTTTTTTTTTTTTTTTCTCCTGAGGATTAATTTTTTCTTCTGGTGTTCTGTGGAGCTGCTGGAGCTTGTTCTGTCCCTGTCTGCCTTACTTATGATGGGCTGTAAACTCCTCTACTTGGAAATTGGGCTCTTCTGAAGTGATGCCCAGGAGTGTAGGGATTATACACAGTCCAAATAAGCACAAGCATGGTATAATGAGAGTTCTTGGGACAAATTCCATGTACTCAGCCCTTATGGCTATGGAACTGACTGAAGACTGTCTCTATTGGCTTTTAATTTGTGCTCTCTGCCCTTTCAAGACACTGAGTAGTATCTACCTAAAGTATTTCAAGGACTGGAAGAAATCTTGTGGCAACTCCCTAGAAAGAAAGGCTGATGGCCGAGGAGAAAAAGGGCTGCAGCTTGTCAATTCACATTCTGCAGAAATTTGCATACTGCAGCAATTCTTGGATTAGTGTCAGGGAAAGAAAATGGCATTAACATTTAGATGTACGGAATTGCTCTCTCAAACAGAGGAGGGAGTTCTCCAGACACCCTTGGTATTTTAGGAGCTTCCCTTATATCCCTTATCCAAATGGATAATGGATCATTTTCTTTTGTAACTCAACCACTGCTTGAAGTTCAGAAATGGGCAGAAAAATCCAATCATAATATATTTGTGGTATTGCTTGTCACTCAACACTTCAGGCATTTCTGCTCTCATCTCATCATAGTACTTAACATTTTCTGAATACCAAGCTCCCTCAAACTTCCCCCTAATTTGGCAGGAACTGAAGGTTTCCTTGTTTATTTCCCTGTCTGAAATACAGCTCTGCTGAACCATCTGAGGGTTCTGGCGTGGTTGCAGCAGGAAGTGTTGCCTTCACATTGGAGAATGAGCTGGAGATCAGGAGCTGTTAAGGGCCTTTGGCTTAGTCAGAGGCAGGAGCTGCTGACTCTTAGTTGAATGTTCAGTCTGAGGCTGCTTCTGAGTGTCCTAGATTTATTGCAAATGGTGAAATGAAGAAGTCAGTCTTCAGTCTGCTTACATTCATTCTTTAGATGGCTTTTTATAGGAGAAAATCCCATGACAAAAATACACACCCACATACACAGAGTGCATCATCAGCCTGTCTCATCCAGCTCAGGGAAGAGGCCAGAGGAAGAAGAGCACATGTGCAAATGGAGATGCAAGAGATGAAATAAAAGAGACACAAAGAGATCCTGGTCAGCAGGAGCATGAAAAGCACTATTTGAAACTTGTAGTTTAAACAAATCTTGAGTATAACTGCAGTTAAACTATCAGGTATTGAAGGAGGGGATCCAGGGGAATCTGTATTCTATCTTTCCAGTGGCAAATATTGCTGTTTAAACCAAAATATTCCAAGATACTACATCTCACTCATTTAAAGTATATTCATATATTTGAAATACATGAATGGGAAAGTCTGGTGCCCAGAAATCCTATGAATGTTCACAAGATACCAGCTATGAAATACCTTGGCATGCACTGAGCTCTGCACAAAGAGACAGCAGACAAATTTGGTATTAAATTTTCCTGGCTGTTACTGTTTGTGTCCAGGAGATGTCACTGAGAATCTATAACAAACCAGCCTAACTGGATACCTGCTGGTTGGAGTTCCTGGTCTAGAGTACAGCAGTCTGGGGAAAACCTGACTAAATTTGCATGATAGCATGTTCTCCATCACTGCTGACTACAGATAGTGCAGCTGGAAATCCAGCTGCCATGCATCAGCATTTGGCATCACCCCAGGCCACTGAGGAGGCCAATGTGGACGCTGTGGCTCTGCTCAGCATTTGAAATCCAATTCAGTGCAGTGTGAATGATGACTTTCTTGCTTTCCCTCTTGGCTGAGAGATTTTTGAGTCTCTGCAGGCCTGTTTTCTCCCTAGCAAGGTGCGTTTAGTGAATGATCTAACACAACCGAGTCATTTTCAGTTGTATTCAAAGCAATAATCAACCTTCAGGAAGAAAAAGAGGGGCTAAAGGTAGTGAGCTGATACCATGTCGACAGATGTGAAGAAGAAAAAGGGTTTCCTCGTTCAAAATTTCTTTTTTCTAGAGCTCTGAATTTTACCTCGTGTAAACATATTCGGCAGCATTCCAGCTCTCTGTGGCAGAAGGACATGAAGGGATTTTAGATAATCCAACCGAGGATGGGAGGATAGGCAGGGGCAGGATCAGGACTAGCAAGAGGCTGTCCACTCTACAGAGAAATAGCCAGGAATTACTGGAGCACCTCCTTGCAATGACCACCAACACAGGAACGGGAGAAACTGGTTTGTGGCATCAGCTGTGGTTATCAACAGGAAAAGGCAATGGTGGATGGGAGCAGTCTGGAAACAAGGATTATTTATGGGGATTTAGAGGGTGCTTTCAAGGAATGAGAATGCACTTTTTTTTCCCCACTCAATGATCATAATGGGATAATTTATTGGATGTTTTCCTGAAGAAGGTAATTTACTGCCTCAAAGCATCCCCTTTACTAAAGAGAAGCACAGAATCTGCCTGTGCCTTGGGAAAGAGTCCTCTGTGTGTGATAAATTAATCAGAAAACTGTCTACAGCAGAACTACAGTCAGTATTGGGTTGTTAGACAATTCCTGAGCCATGTGCAAAAAATAGGTTTGCATAAAGATTGCAGAGAAAGGAGAAAGACTCAAGACTCAGGGAAAAGCTTATCCTTAATACCCTGTTTAAGGAGAACTAAACAATAACGTACCTGTAACAAAAGCTTTGTTTCATTCGTGTTCCTTTATGTGCTGCTGCCTCCTCAGTCTGCTCTGAGCTTTGAGCCCAAGCTGGTGAGAAAACCTCTCATAACTCCTCTGTGGTTGGATTTATTAGTGGGACCAAGTTAGGATTGGTGCTACAAGTAAACAGGGTTTTGCTGTGGACTCCACACAGTGGAGCTGAGCATCGTATCAGAACTTGTAAAGGCTGCTTGGTTCCAAGGGGCTTGGCTCCATGCTTCTCATAGCTCTACCTGAATCTGGATCAGGGAATCCCTCAGAAAGGGACTTCTTTCAACCTTATTGCTCATGAGTTTTGCAGTTTCCTGTCCTGTTTAACAGATGTTTGATGCAAATAAGCATGATAAGCAAAATTCCTCCATGCATTTTGAGCATTCTTAAGGAAAGACCCAGGCCTGAATTGGTCCCAGGCTTGTATTGTGGGCTATATGTGTGTATTGAAAGCTTGTATGTTCCTTTACTTCATTTCATTTGATGTCTAGAAGAAACTGGAGAGTGCTGTACCTATACACAGGGAAATATTGTAATATTATCACAAGAAATTATTTGGAAATAGGAAACAAATAATGAGAAAAAGCACTTAATCAGAATTGTGCAGCAGATGAACAAAAAAGCTGAGAATTTCAAAAGCTAGAATCTCATCTGGAGTAAATGGAGGTAATGAAACTACAGTGAGTTATATCAGATGGGAGCTGATGACCATTACTGGATGTGGGTTCTTTACAAAGAGAAATATACCAGTGTTTCCACTTAAGTACTGACCACTCTGTCCAGGGGCATAAAATCACCTTCTAAACTTTATGACTTGTCTTTTGCAGGAGGAAGAGGGAAGGATGGGGCACCCATTATAACCTTTCCAGAATTTGCAGGATTCAGTGAGATACCTGACGATGATTTTCTGAACGTGGTCACTTATCTAACCAGCATTCCCAGGTGAGGCTAAGCACAAATTTCTGTTGATTTCCTAGAGAGTTTTACTTCCCCAATAGCTCGCTGATTTTAGTGATGCTACCAGGATATACCAGTACCTCTGCATCTCTCCAGTCATTATGAAACTTCCCTATCTACTGGAGGCCCTAGGAACTGTGTCATTTACATGGAAAAGAAAGCTTCACACAGGACAGGTTGAACTGAATTGGATAAGGAATTGATCTGGAGAGCAGAAGCAAAGTTGGCAGATCAAAGGGAGTTAAAGGGGTTATTTGTGAACAGTCTCAGGGGCCCTGGATGTAATAAGGGAAGGGCTGCTTCAGGAAGGAGCCATACTTGCATAGGTCCCATGACTGCTTATTCTCTGAGTGATCTTTCTGTGCAGCTTTCCCTTTGTTGAAAAAGCAAGTGAGGCGCCCAGTTGACAGGACTCTGGCAAGCACCATGGGCTTTCTGGTACTTCATTTCTTTGGAGATTTCTCCACAGCCAGGATATTTTCTGTACTTTTTGCCTGCAGCTTTATAAGGACAGTGAAACAAACTGACTTCCCCTGCTCTGAGGAAATGTGCTAAGGCATTACTGCTAAATTACTTTTTGTTTATCAAAGAGACCTTAATATTTTTTCCATCCCCTGATCCTGTCTCTAGACCATGGCTGTTTGTGCTAGTGAGAAGCACAGCAAGGATTTATTATTTCCTGTGGTCTTCTGTAAAAAGGTGCTTAGAGGATCATAGCAGAAAACGTGCCTCCTTCGAGTTTGACTGAGAAGTTTTACAGCTCCACCTACGTGTATTCCCGTATTTGCCAAAGTTGTTGCCAAAGAGTTGCCAAAGCAAGCTGAGAGAAACCACATACTGTGAATTTAACAGCTTCATTGTTTCACTCTGCTCGTTGGGATTTTTGTTCTGCCGGGGGAAACTGTTTTCAGTATTTCTTTACTCGCTTCAGGACTGGGAGAGTGACCAGCTTCAGGGTGTATACAACAGCAGCAATGGCTGAGAAAACCACAAAACTAGTTTTTCAGTTCTTTGTACTTGTTATGCAGGGAGATGATTCCCAGTGATTTTGTCACATGTTAGGGAACCAGCATGTTACATTGTCAACATGATAGACAGAAGTGCTTTGAGCTTCTTCAGCCTGGGTGAAGCCCAAAAGCACAGATGCATTCAAAAGAAATTAGCCAACTTCATGAAGGATTACTCCATCAATGGCAGCTGGACGCAATGGCTCAAATGCAAACTCAGGCTGAAGAAATCAATTTATTCCTTGATACTGAGACTTGGGAGAACATACCAATATTGTCCTTCTCATTTTCCTTCTGTCTTGGTCTCAGTAACCACTATCTAGCAACACTGGAGTCAGGGTTGTTGAGCTAGAAGGACCTTTGCTTTGATTCAGTTTCAGTTCTGTGCTTTCTCTTCCCCTGAGGAATCCCAGAGCCATGTGCAAAGAATGAAGAATTTTGTTTCAAAACTTTGTAAATCAGGAGAGCTGCAGTATTCCTATTTTACAGATGATGAGAAATATGTGAGTAATATCTCACTCTACAGACAAGCTCACCAAAACTCGTGTTGAGTAAGTGACTGTTCAGTTTGCTCTAAATGACGTGTTCAAGTTCAGTGACAAGCTGGGGTTTGAAGGTGCATTTGCTGCATGCTAGCACATTGGTTTCACTCTTAGATTCAATCACAGACCACACTGTAGGGATGTGAGTTTTCCAGGGAATTTTCTCATCTTTATTGCAGTGCTTTCAGAAAGATCGCCTGCGTTTCTTGAGTCACTATTTGAAACTTGCCACTATCTCTATAAATGCTGAGGGAGAAAGATGTTAATTTAGAAGAAGAACCTGAGCAGTAAGCTATGTGTAGTTTATGACATAATTATATGGAGTTCAAACTCGATGAGGCCTAAGTAGTGGACCTGTCTGGGTGCAGCAGAGCCCTGTCAATCTGCAGCTGGCTGGCCCATGCACAGAGTGTTTCTGCCATGTATCTTAGCAATCAGTAAAGGGTGTGCATTGTTACTTTTGCCAGCACTACTCTACTAGATAGTACTGTGTGTAATATAACAGTATTCCTGTGCATGTAGTTTCACTTTAATTCTCAAGAAAGATGTGAAGGTGTCCAACAAAATGACTAAGAATAGAGAACAGGCTCTATCTCTTCTGGAGATACAAAGGGTATAGCCATGAATCAGGTGAGATGAGGGATGGTTTGAAAAACAGTTCATCCTACTTATCCAAGAAAACACTTCCTTCTTCAGAGCTTAGTGAACCAGAGAAATCATCATTATTTACCAGGCAAATGTAGAGAGAGTATCTGTCTCTTATAGTGTCTGATTTTGCATATCCTCTGCAATAAGGTTTGTGCCAGTTGTGGAGATAAGCTTGTGATTGCAGATAACATCACTTAGTAACTTTCTAAGTCCCTGTGGAATGATTAATCTTATATGCTCATATGACAAAACATATTGACAGACGGGATTGAAGACCAGCCCAGTGAGACTTTTGTAACCTGATTCATTTTCCCTGTGGTTCAACACCTGCTCATGAGAGTGCTCCACCAAAGAGGCCTGCATACAAACACATCCACAGACACTCAGTAACATGATGTATGCACATGTCTGTCTCTGTGCATGCACTAGATAGCCCCAGAAAGCCCTTTTATACTTGCTTTATTCCATGGCCAGAATTCCTTTCTCTTGAACTTGACATGGATTAATTACTTTGATAAACAAGTGTCCTTCTCTCCTTCCAAAAGAGGTCAGGAAATTCAACATCTCAAGTCAGTGTTCAAGGGCTAACCTGAATATAGACCTGAGTTCTGCTGATGGCAGATATTTCATTCAGAGAAAGGGATCCTTTCTGCCAGACATCTGTAGATCCAGGCAAATGTGCCAGAATTTATTTTGGAAGTATGCCTGATGTTTATCTACTCTTCCGGATTGTCCTCAAATCCTTCTTTTCAGAGAAGTGGAGAACCCCCAATGCATTTTCATAATGAGGGTAGAGGTCTTACAGTACTGACACTGAGAAAACATTGATAGAACGTGTGTGTGTTTGTGTGTGTGTGTGTGTGTGTGTATGTGTGTTTGTTTGCTTTTAAACAAACTTTCTCTGGAAGCACACTCGAGTGGGGTTCTCAGTTGCACACCCACTTGTGCTGATGCTGCCATCTCGGCCAGGCCTCTTCCCGTGGCTGCCTGCCTGTCCCAATCTCTTGGTGCCAAATGACATTCAGACCTTGGCATGGCCTTTCAGCATGCTGGTTGAAATAGGATCACTTGCTGACACCCTCTCTGTTTCCCTGGCTAAATTTAGGACTTCAGTCAGTCCTATCAAACTAAAAAGGAAAAAAAAAAAAAAAAAAGTCCACGAAACCCCCCCAACAACAAGAAACAAACAACCCTACAAACAAGCAAAAGAACAAAAAAGCCTCCACATCAAAAAGCAAACATACAAGTACCATTGGCTTATCTCAGTGACAACTGATGCTATGCTGAACATCATTTGAATGCGAAGGCCCTGGGCTGAGAATAATGTGTTTAGTTTCTCATCCTTTCTGTTGCAACCTGCAACACACGCAATATCTTTGTTGCCTTTATTTCAGCATTATCAAGGAATTTTATTCTGTGGAATATTTGTTTAGCAACTGAAGGATATGTATGTGTTTGTGTCTAAGACTACTGAAGGGTATGTATACATTTGTGTATTTATAAAAGGTGAAACAGATGAATTCTCTTCCCTGTGCTTGAGAGGCAGTGCTGCAAACACATTTTCTGTCCTCTGCAGAGAGCTGCATGTTGCAGTGCTAAAGAGGAAAGGTCATGTATTGTCATTGAATTTTGTAATCCTCAGAGGAATGCTGTAAAAATACTGAATTGGAAAATTCAGTAAGTTTTCCTGTTAGCAGCATGTACTACTAGGAGCATTCACATGGCATTCCAGTTTTGCACAATACTTTGGCTTTCTCTTTTTGATCCTGCAGAACTGCAGCAAGAGCTCAGAGTTCTTTCTGTGTTGATGGTCTTCAGCAGATAATTGACATGAGTATGGATAAAATGACCCATGAAAACAGTGTTCTTGAGTTGATCCTTATATGGACAGTGGAATAGAGATCAGTCAGATACTGTAAACAATTTTTTTTTCTTAATCTGTGATTAGATGTTTGATTGCAGTATGTCCTATGATTATGACATTTATGTCCTTCCTGCCTGCCTCTGGTTTGTCCTGAGATGATGGAGCTATCCTGCTCTAGTGAAGTTTCTGAACACTCAGTGTGTACTTAGTTTCTCCAATGATGAGTGCTCTTGGAAGGCAGAGAGAAGAGAAATCCCACTGCAACCTTGCAATCCAGAGGGGGATTTTTGAGAGGGAAAGGGAGGATGGGGTACTTACGAGCTCTATATAGGTGGAATGGAGCACCAAATCATTGCCTCCTAGATCCTCCTTGAAAAGCACTGAGAAGAAACAGGAACTGTTATTCTAGCCAATATGTTGAAAAGGATAGTTTTGAATGACTTGCAACCCCAGAACAAGTTTGTGATTGGCAAAATAGAACTCTTCAATTTCTGCTTTGCCTACCAGAATTCCTGGGGCTTTGTGTACATGAGTCAGGGGATACTAATGCCCTGGATCTCAGTGCCCCTGTGAGGTGTCAGTATATGTGGAGAATGAGGACTGTAGGGGAGTGTCTAATTTTGCAGAAAATAAAAAAAAATATCTGGGGGTTTTGTCTTCAAAAGAGCACAATGCAGTTTGTGATCCTGAACTATTCATGTCACCTAGACTGGCAGCAGAGTAGCACAGCAGCTGAGAGAATCAGCAGATAAAATATTCATGTTTTGTGTAAGCTGCTAGCCTTATGCTGGAAAGAGAAATTTTGCTGGCTTTCCTTTTCATGTGCGTTTCTGCCAAATATTCATTCTTTCCACTGTACGTTGTGTTTTCATAATGGGCTCTGAGCGTGGAGTGACGGAGGCTGTGTTTTGCTGCAGTTCTCTGCCTTGGAAATAGGAGTCTCCCCCTGTAACCCTGCACACCTATTTCATCTGTTTTGCAGTCTGGAGGCTGCCAGCATCGGATTCATCATCATCATAGACAGACGACGGGACAAATGGAGTGCAGTCAAGGCATCCCTGACACGAATAGCAGTAAGTGCTTCCTTTTGTTATTTATCTTCTGAAATTAAAATTGTCTGCTGAACCTTCAGCACACGATACAGCCTCCTGTGCTTATTTTAATCTCCCGTTTTCTGGCATTTCATTTCTGGAAATGCAGATTCTCCCAGGCCCTGCAGCTCATAAGTGTTGAATAAGAGAGGGAGGAAGCTGCAGAGACAAATTACATAGTCTTGTTTACTGATGAATTAGGACAATTTCATTATTTTCTGGATTGACTGCAATATAAATTCTAGAAATCTGAAGTCGGTTCCTAGAGGAATGTAAGAGGTATCCCTTCTGTGCCCTGAGGATGGATGACGTGGCCTGCTTATGAAAGAAATAGATCCCAAGGGATTTGTATTTGCACAGTAGTAAATGAATCTCTGTCAGAAACTCTTAATAGCTTATTATATCTCATTTGCAAAAGTGAGAGCTGGGCACTGATTTTCATTGCTAAGAAAAGCAGCTGGTTTTATACATCTCTTACTAGGAGCATTTACTGTGTAAGGACCAAGCACTTACACACAGAGGTGTAGGATGGAGAGATGACAAAGGTGGCTTTAAGTTCTTTCAAGGTGTTCAGGCAGAAATGTTTTTCATTCTCAGGCTCTTTTACTGCTCTCTTCAAGATATTGTTCTTTTTTATGCTTGATGAGCTCAGAGGAGTGTGAGAGATGTAGGCTGGGTGTTGCAGGCAGGGCCATGTCTGATGAACATGTTGAGTGCCTGCCTGGGTGTAAAAATATGTGAGGTTAAAACGATTCATAACCCTTTGCAGAGCAGATAGGTAGGTCAGCCTGGGGAATCCATCTGTGCTACCAGCTTCCCTCACCAGTCCATCGCAGGCAGCCAGCTTTGCCCTCTAGTGGCTACAGCCTTGAAAAATGGGAACACCTCTGCTGTGGTGGTGCAAATAGGGCTTGGTGGGGTTCGGATCCGGGGGAGAAAGGCACTTGTCGGGGACTTTGGAGCTCTGAGATAAATCTATATCATGAAACAACGTGTGGCTGGGCAGTAAAATCCATGGGTCAGTCTTCCTGTTGGGTTTGGAAATAGGGGCAACAAGCATGTGCCAAACGGACCAGATGATGGAATGAGCAGCTGGACTGAGCAAGATTCAGTAAGTCCTACCTGCTTTGCCCTGCTGAGGAAACACTTGGTAGAAAATTCTCTTGTAAGTAGAAATGTGCCTTCTAAGAACTCTATTTTCTTGCAGGGAGCATTTCCAGGAAACCTGCAGCTGGTGTTTGTCCTGAGACCCTCCCGCTTTATCCAAAGGGCAATCGCTGACATTGGCATTAAACTCTATCGAGATGACTTTAAAATGAAGGTACCGGTAAGCATGCAGTTTTTTGTCCATGCATTTTCTTTATCTCCATTTCTGCAGCTCTGGGCTGTCAGCAATTTCTCATAACCAAGGATTGCACGTGGCCTCTGGGGCCTTTCATCCAGGTCTGTGTGGTGATGCCAAAGGTTGATTGGCAGCGGATGGTTCACAGTATTTAATGGACACATTCCCATGTCCAATCACAACTGACACAGCTTTGAGAAAAAAAGTTGGACTAGCGAGCTGAGGTTCCTGCCAATCTGAATTATTCTAGAAGATTCTATTACAAAGATCAGCTAAAAACTTGTTCAGGTTTGTTCTTGAGGCTTTTCTTAGAGCAGTCCTAGTCTGGAATCTGCATCCTCTTGTCTCCATACATCTGCACTCATCTCATCCACTGTTTGCCAGTGTACTTACTATGCTCCACTGGGGCATGCTGACATGCAGAGCCACTGCAGCTTTCTTTAAATAGGGTCAAGTAACACATTTGACATTTCTGACATTTATTTATTTAAAACTCTTACTTATTTGTGTTCAACTTTTTATACTTCTGTTGCTGAAATCATGGCATATCTTCTAGCTGTTGTGTAGACAAATTTACAGTGGTTGTCAAAAGTAATGTGCTTATCTGAAGCCGAACTCGAATCTTGTTTGGCTTTCTTCAAGCAAGTCTAGTGGTAAGGAGATTCTAAAATATAAAACTACATCTAGGTTTATCTCTCCTTTCTCTTTCATTATGATTTTAAATGGAAAAATGCCAGTGAATTCAGTGAACAGTGACAAAAATTAAATAACTGAAAGAAAAATCTCACTCTCAATGATTTCATTTCAGCACTTCCCTGGATCAAGTGGTTGGTGTTGAGGAAGCTGTTTACCTTGCCTGTGCCTCTATTTCTCTGTAAATAAGAGTTATCTAGAGAATAAATTATTTTATGGAAGTTTGTGTGAACATTATCAATACCATACTTTTTCTCTTGATGCACATGAAAAATGAGTCAGCCCAGCAAGGAGAAAGATGATGTCAAACCAAGGTTAGTTCAAGAATGTCCATGTACACATTGAGAAGGCAAAAATCCAGGAAAATAAACTGTGGCCATGGCATGAGAAAATGCAAAATGAGAACTGATGGCCTGTGGTGGAACTGCAGTTGTCATATACATTAAAGCAAACCCAGATCCTAGAACAATGGTTGAAGGGCTTGTTATTTCTCTCAGCCCAGTGTCTTTGGATTCGTTTCAGATCATCATGTTAAATTCTGTCTCTGATCTGCATGGCTACATTGACAAGAGCCAGCTGACCCGGGAGCTGGGAGGAACCCTGGAGTACGGCCACAGCCAGTGGATCCACCACCGAACCGTGAGTGCTGCTGCTCTTCTCACACACCGGCACCAGAGCTGGCCAGGGGACAAGTGCACAGCTGCCATTCAACAGGAACTTTTCAGTTGCATTACAGCCTATGGATTCTGCTAGGGACTCAGGGAAAGAGGAAATCCATGACTCAAACAGAGAAGGGCAAATTCCCCAAAAGTTTGTCATGGAAGCAGTAGGTGTATCTCACTGTGTACCTGGCCCAGGGCCTTACAGTGCCGTGGTGTTCTTACTCAGCAAGGCCTGTGGGCACATTCCCTTGCCCTTTTAATAATTGACAGGATTCATAGGCCTCCAGCTGAAATTGAAAATAGGCTGTAACAATTTCCTGACTTTACAAAGATCGAAATTAAGGTCAGAAGTCTCACTTTAATGATAAATTATGTCCATGCTTTTCAGAGAATAAAAATTCTCAGGGTACTGTATTTTATATTTCATTTCTATACTATACAAGCATGCACTCCAGCTGGGTATTATTTTGGGTCACTGAAGAACAGTTTTTAGTAGGATGGGAGAAAGACTTTTTTATTCTATTGAGGAAACTTATACAGTTTTGATTGTTTGTTCCCTTTTTTTGGGCTGGTTAATGCAGTTCAATGTCTGCTTCAAAACAATTTAAGCAATTCATTATGGTGCCCAGTTAATATGACAGTTCACAAAAATCAGACTCCAAACTGGCATGTTAGCAGCCAAAATATTGTCTCATTCTTCCTAAGCAAAAATGGGCTAAGCTCGGTCATGATCCTGGAAAAGTAATTAATTTCACAGAGAGTTTATATAATGTTTGTGTCTCTTTTTGTGGGTCTACTTGCAAAATTGGTATATTAGAGCTCACATCTGATGTAAGCCTCAATGTTTTGCAAAGTTCTGAGCAGCCCTGGGTTTGAGTCTGTTGTTGCTGATGGACAGGTTACACCTAACTCATAAAGAGCTTTTCTGAGGTAATTTAAATCAGATAACTTTTGTCATTTTCTTGCTATAGTTTTTGGGATTTTTTTGTGCTTTGCTGTCCTTCTAAAATTAAATTTTAGTCTCCTTGAGAACCACCAAATATTTCAGGCTTTAAATATGCAAACATAGAATCTGAATTTTGTCTAACATTGATTTTCTACATTTATAACTGTGTTGACTATAATGAGGTTAGAGTTGAGATGAGTGAACAGACTTATGTGTCAAAAGTATCAAAACCATGAAACTGTCCTTGCAGGAAGGGGGAGTGTGAAGAAATGAATCATCTATAACTTTCGAATAGCAAAAGGTTTGAAAATATGAAGGAGGAGGGGATAAAAAGAGGCACAAGAAAGGTTGTATTATTTATTAGTGACAGGGATTTACATAAAGCAATAGTACATAGTTTGATAAAATATGCAAATGAAAATGAGCCAAGGATTTAGGAGAGTAGGGCTATGTAATCCTCATAGGTTTTGGTTAAATTTGTTGAAAAAATTTTTACCAAACACAGAGACTCAAAAAAAACCAACCCACGATGTAACTGAGGTACATGGAACAATGTATTGCTCATATACACAGGAGAGAGTGGGGACAAGCATTTATTTTGCTATTTAGCATTTGCTATTAAGTGCAACACTGACAAGTTATGGTGCAGTCAGCCAAGGAATATCTTCTGGATAAGAGGTTGTCATCAGGGAAGTGTCAGCTTCCATGGCACCTTGAAACAATCTGACTTCCAGTCTTGCTGAGCTGTGTCTTCATGCCCTTTGCAGCTTCTCTCAGTGGTCTCATATCTTGTCCTGCCAGTGCTTTTCTTCTGAAAAAGCTTTAAACTCTGGCTAAATGGCAGTGACACAGCGACCTCCCTGCATCGTTCACGGCTTCTGCTCTTCTCTCTAGGCTGCCAGGAGCCTATGGACTTTCTTGCCCACAGAATGCATTTCTGGCTTTCTGTAAATGGCCTTTGGTCATGGATGGCCATGTCTGTGTTGCAGTCAGAAGTGTGACATTTCAGCCAAGTCTAGTCTGGTAGTTTCAGTGCTGAGAACAGTAGGAGACAGCTGCAGACCCCTAAGACAGAGCATGTGTGGGTCTGTACTGCTGTGTTGAAACAGACATGATTATGGGAAAGGAAGAAGGCTGTGAACTCTGCTCAGCTCAGACCACTAAAGACAGAGCATGTGTGGGTCTGTACTGCTTGTGTTGAAAACAGACATGAATTTATGGGGGAAAGGGAAGAAGGCTGTGAACTCTGCTAGCATTGCTTCATGGGCGACATGTTTGAGATCACAAATATGGGCTAATTTGTCTCTACACCTTTTGAATGATGATCTACCTCCAATTTGTTTTTCACTGAGCACACAGTATAATTTCATCTGTCATGGTTGCAAATAATGAATTCCTATCATTGCTGGAGAAAGGAATGAAATGTGCAACAACTGCATAGTGTTTGATTGGGTGTAAGAGCATCCCTAGTGCTTGTTGACTGACTCAAACCTGTGGGGGGTTAGATCAAAAAGTGCAAAGAATAAAGAGCTATACAAAACAACACAGTCACCCCCAAATCTGGGCATGATCATGAGAAAACATCCCATGACATTACTTGCTACTAACTATAAAGGTTTTAATCACGTCACAGGTCTGAACACTATTCTGCTCTGAGAAGGTGGCATTGTTTATTTTAGCCTTCCTCATTTCCCTGTTCTTCATTAAAACCACAGATTTCTGACAAGTTTTGTGTTGGTGCATCCAAGTGATAAAGAAAAAATAATGTTCCAATGAATTTATGCATTTTAGCTGTATTTGTAGTCACTTGTATTTGTGTACTAGCATGGACAGATGGGAGGAAGTGACTAGAATACATTTCATACAGATAAGCAGGATGGAGATGCACATATTCAGAAGTCAGGGGAAGACAGATTACTGCTGAGTGAACAATGGCTGTATAAATATAATATGGCTTTGCCATATATATTTTAGTAGTTTCAATTTAAATAAAGCCTTAATTAAAATTTTAAAGCAGCAGAATTTCCCAGCATGGGCAGAGGATCGGAAGTTCCAGGCCTGGCTTTGGAGCTGATGTCCTCTGTGGTTTCTGTGGTGAGCTCTGGGAGTTCCCATTGGAGGGGGACAATATGTGTGGACCTGTGAAAAGGTCATTTGTGACGCATGGTTTAATTTGTAACTTTTAGCACATCCACCCAAAAAAAGGCAACGTGACCAGCTTTGCAGGCATGTAGTACTTGCAGCATGGTGTGCCTGAAGCACAGCGCTGTTAAAGGGCTAAGGGTAAACAACCAATCAACAATCAAACCAAGCAAATGACTTTATGCTTTTGCTTTTCCAGGCTATTGAAAACTTTGCCATGACGGTAAAAACAACAGCACAGATGCTGCAGACCTTTGGAACAGACTTAGCAGAGACTGAACTTCCCAACGATGTGAAGTGCACAGAGGAGCTGCTCTCCTCACACACCGACCACCACAGCAAGCTGAAGGTGATTGCTGCCCCATGATGGCTCCAGCAGTGAAATAGCTGGGTTCTGATCTAACCAAATTTTCTGCCATCACTTGGCAGTCCATTGTCTGGAAACCACTGAGGATGACACCTGGGTTCAGGCGGTCAATTTAATTCAGCCGTGGTAAAGGACACTTTAGAACTTCAGGAATGATAGAATGGGGAAGTGTCACTGTCACCGTGTGAGAGGGATTAATGGGATCACTTCTGGAATAGCATGGGCTCCTGATGAAGAGTTAATCAGAAAGGATGGACTTACAATGGAGTAGAAACAGAGAACATCTGTGAGGATAGTCAGGAATAGACAGAATCACCTAACTAGATGATGACTGGGTTTTTGTTTAAAAAAATGTTGGGTCTAGTTTAGCTTTGCAGAGTAAGGATCAGATGTAAATATTGCTGCTGTCAACAAATGCCTTAGGTTAAACACAAAATTAAAAATACTACTTGAGCTATATTAGCACAAGAACAATTTTTATGGAAGAAGTGTGCATTGATGTGGGGATTCATCATCTGACAAGTAAATGTTTAAGCTCATTGTCTTTATTATTGCTCATCTTTCATGCTGGTTAAATGACTTCTTATAGCTGATGTACTATGACTCAGCATGGCACAATGTTTTTTGAGGAAATTCCATTAAGAAGTGCAATGTCCAGGCCCAGTCTCTCAGCTCACAATGTACAACATACATCCAATTTGTGGTAGAATAATTTATTCTGCAAGTGACCTGGTCAGATATACAATCTTCTCAGAAATTACTCTATTCCTTTTCTCAGAAATAGATCTACTATTCAAAATTAAAAGATTTCGATCTCTGCATTTGCTAGAAAAACATAAAACCTTTCGTAAGCATTTATATTTTGTTTCAATTATTTCTATGAAAGAATCCTCCTTTAACATTACTCTATTGCCATCTAAGAGATGTGAGTGTTATTAGAAGTACATACAATTTGGTTTTTGGCTTGTTTTTTCCCCTCAGGATGAGCTGAAACTAGCAGTGAAGCAGGGGGCCACCTTACTGACATGCATCCGGGAGCCAGTCACCCGAAGTGCCAACAGCAAACTCAGTCCAGATGAACTGGAAAATGTGGCCACAGTGGAAAGGTCAGTGGAGCTAGATTACCTTGTGCAACTTGCTAATTTACTCCTAAGAGATGCAAGTGTAATTTAAATAATTTAAATACGCAGGTTGTAAATTACCACTGGTTTACCTAGTCAGGATTTATTGGACAGGTAAGTCAGAGAAGAGAATAGCTTAGAGGAGGTTACCTGATTAAACTGTCAAGGCAAGTTCAAAGAAGTCCTGAATTTCTTGGTAATTTTTGGTCAGACCACTAACTAGCTGGCTGAAGATTTAACGTGGGACTTTCTTTCCCCATAACATGTATGGCTTTCAAACTTCTGTGCCTGGTTAGAAAGTGGCACCTGAATCTGTGAGATGAGAGAGTGGTGTTCTTGCGAGAGTCTGTGGAAATACTGGGGGAGGAACAGATGGAGATGATACCTGAAACATTCTGTGTGTCACGGCTGCAGAGACACACAGAGAGAACCCCCTTTTCCTTCCTACAAAGCTAGTTATCCCCATAAAGCTTTTAGTGACCATGTAGAAGTTTCTGCTGTGCCATGTGATGCAGTGCAAAAAGAAATGCCATGCTAGGGTTTCAGCATGTCTGCATTCACTGGGAACAAAGGTGATAAAAGTAAAGCTGACCTGATATTTTCCACTGAAAATTTTAAAATCCTTTGAACAGTCATCTCAAAGGAATTTGTGAATTCATCTTGAATTCAATGACTAGCTTTGATTAAAAAGAAGTTTTCCAGGGATAGATTGAAAACAGAAACTTGTTTTTGAGATGAATAAGAGGGAGCTATAGGCATTTGCCCCAATTTGCACTCACTGATCCCTTATTTGCCAAAAGAATTCCCATCTATTGAAATACAAGATATTCAGAGAACGCTTCCTTTTCATTTTTTCTACTTGTTTAGAACTGTTCTACTTTGTAATTAATGGATCATTGAGAAACTATGAGGATGACTCACTAGTCTGGTGTCAGATATTTTTCTGAAGATATAACACCTTGAGATTAATGTCTTTGCAAATAAGTGTTTCATCATTTATACAAACTAAAATAATGGCCATTCTGATCTATTGTTTTTAATAGACTGGAAAAAATTATTCAGTCCTTGCCTATTTCTGATGGGTGAAGAAAATCAACAAGTTTTAATTTGTTTTAATCATTCCATAAAATAATTGAATCATATTCAATCTGCATGGGGTGAATTACCCCATGTTGGGGTGAATTACCTTTGAAGTATTGGGTAGACGCTAGGGAGTGACAGCTGCCCTTGGCTGCCAGTGCATGCAGTCCCTCCTGCACATCAGGAGGCAGGACTGTAACTTCCACAGTAGATCCATGTAGTTGTCACTCATCTGTCACATTCCTATCTGTCCTACTGCAATTTTCATTCTCTTTTGCTAATGGGAGAGTTGACACAGAGCCCTCTTACACAAGTGTAGGGCTCCCCACCATCTCCCTGCTCTGCTTTCTGCCATCAATTACTGTAACTTAAAAGAAATTAACTATAGGAAATAAGTACATTGTGTTCATTATAATTTTTTAACAGGTTGTTGGCTCAGTTGGATGAAACAGAAAAGGCTTTTGATCAATTTTGGACCAAGCATCATCTAAAACTAGAACAGTGCCTGCAGCTTCGACACTTTGAACACGATTTTAGAGAGGTATTTCTTTTTACATGCTGTCTAGTCTTCTCTGGTAAATAAGACCAAGTTCTATCCATACTTAGAATATACTGGCGGTCCAAAAAGGAGGTTGGGAGAGAAGACCTTAATTGTGCAATAGGAAATGAATATTCAAAAATTAAAGTCTTGACAGCTTTCAGATGTCCTACAACACTTGAATAAGGCAGAGTGAGGAAAGTGCCAGACTGTGAGGCCAAAATGTGGAACACCAACTTCTTGATAAATAATTTTGCATTTAGTTGTGACGTTATCAAACATAGATTCATCTGTGATGGTAAGTTGCCATCCCACCAGAGTTAAGGGGATACAGTTCTGAAAGCCCAGCTGTCAGCCCAGAGACTGGAGTAATACAGATTCTGGAGTAATATAAACTCTGGAGTTACAGATTGTCAAAACTTTGTGGGCCTAATTAGTGAGAAGCAGGGAGACTCTGAAAAATAGTTGGTTGTCGATTTATTCCTTGGCTTTTCATTCTGGAACAAGCTGAACGACTAAACTTGAAATACAGACTTTTCTCAAAGGTGTAGGTGAATGCTTGTTGTAATTTTTATCAGTATCTTGTGATGGGGTTTTGGATGGGTCTATTTTGATTTGGTTTTATGTTTTTGTTGTTGCTTTTTTCTAGGTAAAACTGACATTGGATAACCTCATGGAAACGCAAGCAGGTTTTGCTGACATTGGAGACAGTGTGACTCGAGTTGAGAACCTCCTAAAGGAACAGAAACATCTGGAAGAGAAAGGACAGGTTTGCACTCCATTTAGTATTCTAGCTGCTATAGACATGGCATTCTAGACACTTCTTTGTCACTGCCCTTTTTTTTTTTTTTTGTCCAGATTTACTCACTTCTCATAAACCATTACTTTAAATTTCAAAACACAGATCCTAATTTCCAGAAGCCAGGCTTGTTCAGACCCAGTAGTTCCATTTCATTACTTGAAAAGCTAGGGAAAAAAAGTAGGGAAAAACCTTGTATAATCAATGTCTCCAATATGTGAGAAAGAAGAAGTGGACTCCATAACCTCAGTGGGCAACCTGTTCCAGTGTTTGGTCACCCTCATCACAAAAATGTGCTTCCTGATGTTCAGATGAAATCTCCCAAGTTTCATTGTACTCATCAACATTGAAGCTGGCCTTCAATGTAAATATAAAGTAAGATATATCAGCTACATTAATGTTCCAAACCTTTACCCCCAGACTACAGCAGGGGTTACAGAGATGGATTGTCCTTATTATGCATGTCATTCTAACTTTGGCTTTTTCTCATTAATTTCACAGGAACCTTTGGAGAAGGCCCAGTCTCTAGCTCTCCATGGAGAACAGCTCATCCAAAACAACCATTATGCAGTGGACTCCATTAGACCAAAGTGTGTTGAACTCAGGCGGATTTGTGATGACTTTACCAATGAGACCAAGAAAAAGTATGATATTTTGGGAAAGTCTCTTGAGCTGCATAAGCAGTTAGATAAGGTGAGTGAACCTTCTCAGATAGCAGCTCTGGCAGTTTCTACTAAAAATGAAGGATTTTATAAGGTCAGGTAATTATGATGAAGATAAAAATTTGTTTCTAGTTTTTCTCCGTTTCATTCAGTGAATGTTAATATAAATATTGGAGCTTTGCTTTAGTTCAGCAAGTTCAGTTCTGCATATGCTGACGGGGTGACTTGTGGGCAGGAACTGGTTCACGCTATGAGTAACATTGATCTCCTTTAACGACATGTTAGGGCAAATCTGTTTTTCATAGAGTAAAAGCAACACCTGTGATGATAAGCCCTGCTTCCCCCACTTTTCTTTAAAGGCAAGCCAATGGTGTGAAGCTGGAATCTACCTCTTAGCTTCCCAAGCCGTGGACAAGTGCCAGTCACAAGAGGGAGCTGAAACTGCACTTGTTGAAATTGAGAAGTTCTTGGTAACAGCTAAGGAACATCAGCTCTCCAACCCGAAGGAGTTCTACAATCAGTTTGACATGATCCTCACCCCTGAAATAAAGGTAAAACCTCTCACATGTGAACATGCTCACTTAGAAGTTAAAGATTTCCAATTGCTTTGTCCATGAGAGCGTACTGGGCTATATATTTGAGTCTGCTAAAATATGCCTCTTTCCCTTCTCCGAAAGGGAACAGAGGTCAGTGTCTGTGGCAAATAGAGTAGTCATGCAACACATACGTCATTTTCTTCAGAGCAGTGCTAGAAACACTGCTTGAGTCACCATGTCTGGGTCAGTGAAACTGTGATCTGGGCAGAATGCATGGGCTGGGCTGCAATGAACTGCAGCACAGTGTGATCTCCAGCTCTATTCTGGGTCTGGTAATACAAGTCCTTTCTTCACTCGCTCAGTCCAGTGCTGACTGACAACAACCATGTGTTGTTTGCCTTTTCTTTGTTAAGGCAAATGCCCAAAGAATTGTACAAAAACTTGAAGACGTACAAGAAATGTTTGACAAGAGGCAAGTAAGTCTGAAGAAGCTGGCAGCCAAACAGACCCGGCCAGTGCAGCCTGTTGCTCCACATCCTGAATCTTCCCCAAAGCGAGCATCACCAAAGATTACCAGACCAGCAACAGTAGGTAGGCCACGTGCACCAATTTTGTCCACATGGTCGTGTTTGATTTTTGTTAACAGAATGAACACTTGAATTTGATGTGCAGTGTCATCCTTGTAGGTCCAGATAGTAAAAATGAATATGAAATATCTCTCACTGCAAACATACAAACAGGGTGAATCAAACAAACACCAGGTTTCTCTAAGGTCTAATCTACAGAGTACATTTCTATACTGTGTCTCAGTGTGTCTTGTATTGCTAATTCTTAAATACCCAAGCCAAGGTAGTCAATGCAAGCCTGCAATGTAAGCATGAGAGCCTCTTTTACATTGCAGATAATGTAAGGTGAATATTTGGCTTTCAAGTGTCATAATTCCTGAAGTTTCAATGAGACACTTGCAAAATTAAGGGTTCATTAGTGAGTGACCGACTAATTTGTGGAATTTTTGCTTTTCCCCCTCTACATAGGTGTTAGTTCACTTTCTGCCTGGTCCTCTGTTAAACACAGAAGCTGAGCATTGCTTCTGTTTGGAAATTACTGAAAGTTCCTGGTTTGAGATTAGCATGGTATTTAACCAAAGTAACTGTTTTCTGCAAAAGGAACATGGGTGAAGTTAATTTGAAGCAGTATCCTGGAGACCAGCCACCCTGTGTCTCATGGCAGGAAGGGGTTGTCCTTTTGGAGCCTTCAGGGCTGTTCAGAAGGGAAACCTTTAGCATAAGGCCTTAAAATACCCCCTCTAATTTGCATGAAGATCATTCAATAAACTGCTTTCTCAATAGGAAGGTTAGGGTGGCCAGTAGCCTGACCATTTTGCTTTCTAGGCATACCAGCAGAAAATCACATCATTGTCCCTGTTCTCTGCTCCCCAACACTGATCCTTTCTTCCAAAGGAAAATCTTTTTCCTGTTTCCATCTGTACATTTTTTCCCCCAAACCATGCTAGCTGTGTTTTTTTGCACAGTTCCTACCTCAAGTTTCAGCTTCTCTTTTGGTTTAAGGCAAACTGAGAACACAATGCCTATGAAGAGGTCCTGCTCTGCCACACACGCATCCTCCAGCGCTGTGCTCCCCTCTTGCACTGGGGTGGGCAGTCACTTTGCTGGAGTTGTGGTTTGCCTTGAAAACTGAATAAACAAGAGTGCAAAGCTGCAGTAGTTCTTTTTCCATCGCATGAGTTAGAGAAATGCAGGGAGCTCTGGAGATCACACAGCTCAGTCACTTGCTCCAAGCAGCGCTAATGTCAGAGACCATCGGATTGCTCACTGCATGGCCACTAGTGCTGCAGCAGAGGCAGTTGCAGAAAATGGGGTTATGGGGTCAGTAGGTCAGAGCCACTTAGTTCCTGTTAGTGTCAGTGCAGTTTTAGGATGGCATTCACATACTGTGAAACTGCATCTTCAGGCTGAAAACTAATTTTGCTGTTCTGGTTAGGCATGCAGTCTCTTGAACTGTTTCTTGAACTTCTTTCTTGTAATTTTTGCACATTTAGAGATTTTTAAATTAAATTGTTGATATAGATAGAACATTATAGAACAGTCACTAGTTTATGATAGTGCTCTAAGTTTTGATTTTTGTTCATACAATCATGCCACATACTATCACCTCTTTCACAGAAAGTCATGAGATGCTCCCTTGCTCTGTCCCTTGAATTGCAGTTCATGGTTAGACGGCCCAATACAGGATCACTGTGTGACAAGGCTTAGCCTTGAATGTCTTGTTGCAAAATAATGGGCAGGTGAAATTTATTTTAAAATGCTACTCTGGTTGTGAGGAAGTGCAAAGTGCAACCCAGTCCTGTTCAGACATTGATAAGCAGACTCTGCTATTTCATTCAGATTCTTGAAGGTGATTGACCAAGAGTACCTCTGTACAAAGAAACAGAAGTGCCTGAGTATCTACAGCTCATCCAGGGATTCACAGTCAGTGACTTTAACAGCCAAGAATAGTACATGTATATTCACATATTCTTTATGAATAATTTTGTTGTTATATGCTACAAAGTTGTTAGTTGTCTGCTACAAAGAATTACACTGAAATTCCCGAGTGCCCTTTCCCTCAGAATGCCAAAGCACTTCACAAGTACTGGTCAGTGTTTTAACCTCTTTTTTTCAGGAAGAAAACTGAAGCACAGATAAACCAAGGAATTCACCAAGGTGTTTCACAGTCTGACTCTGAAACGTGTCTGATAATAGAAACAGGGACACTGAGTCCTATTCCTAGCTTGAAAATGAGGCTGTGAAACTCTGCTCTTCTTGAAGCTACCCTCTTTTGGACTTTCCTCTGTGTCCTTCCTTCACATTCACATCAATGCACTATCAGCATTTACTTATGGGGAGAATTTATTGAGCAACATCTTGGAAACCTGAGAGAGGCTTAGAGCACCTTCTCGAAACAGGTTTTGTAACTCATTTGTTGTTTGTTACTCGGGACATACCTGAATATTTCTAAAATATTGCAAAATAGAATATGACAACAGGAAAATAGTATGTTCCTAGACTGTGTAAATACAAAGGCAAGCAAAGGCAATAAAATGTGGTAAACAGAAATAGAAGACCAGAAAGAAAGGATTTTGTCCCCAGGCGGCAGAGTAACAATACCATGACAGCAGTGGGGTGGTTGGTGTGTGAAAGGAAAAGAAGCTACATTTGTTCCAGAATAGATTTTGTTTTGTTCTTCCTTGCTGACTATCCATTTTTGTAACAGGGAACAGTAGGGGAAATTCAGTCCAATTTAGAGTGCTAATGGAAAAATCTTCACAGGTATGAAGGCTCAGACCTTAAATACTCCATTATTGTAGCTGTCAGATTCTCCATTTTACATGGACAAATGTGTAGGCAGGATGGATTTTCTGCACACAGGAACAGCTCTGTCTGAGAGAAAGGGCAGGTTTCTGTCAGGGAAATGACTGTCACAGTTTCATGTCCATGTTCTCATGGTTTCTGGTGACTCCCAGCAATCTTTTAGCTTTATGAAGATCCAGAAAGGCAACTCAGAGTTGACTCTCCTTTAGTCAACACTTTTCTGTGGGCCTGGAAACTCTGAGGAAAAATTTTACATTGATCCAAATTTTGCTTGATGCTTCTGGTTTCACAAGTGGACTTCTATACTTTGCTGGGAAAGGCCTGTTCAAGACTGAAGAACTAGTTCTGGAATTATTGTGATGCTGAAATGTCTGTGCCAGCTGTATTTGGTGCATGTTTCAGCTGAGAGAACATGATTAAATATTATTCACAGATCAACCCTGAAAAGGCAAAAAACTCTGTTGACCTTGAAAATATTTAGTAGCATATATATGGCACCTTATTTTAAGGAGAACTCTGTTTTCTCACAATGGAAGCTGCTTGAATATTGTTTATGGCTAAATTTGTCCCTGAGTCTGTTGGGGGGAAAGAAGTGGCCCTTCATAGGGAAATATTTTTGCTCTGATTCACTTCTGAAGGCATAATTGTTGATGATTTGACTAGATATATGTTCTCTGCCTTTCTGTGCAAAACTCTTTAGGATGGAGTGAATTAGGATAGGTCCACAGAGTCAAACCACCAGCCTGTCAAGCACAATGAGATGAACTACAGAACTGTAAAGGATAATATAAGCTATTAGAAATTACTGCAGTTAGCATATGTCTATTTTAATTTGCTTGCAATTTTCACGGACTCTTACACTTTGAAATGAAACTTTCCCAAAGACTATTTTCTTCAGCCTCACACATTCTTGGAAAATTTCAGTAAAAGATGATTTGGCCATCTCAGTGACCATGCTTAGGAAAAATGTCTTGCTTTAGTTATCTTTCTGGCAAGAGCTGGAACATGGCAGCACAGAGTGCTCTAAAATATTCACCTATAGAGTTCTTTGTGTGCAACATAAATGTGAAATATAGAGCAGAAATGTCAAAATTTCTGTGAACTTGTTAAACAAATAACATGTTTAACAGCACGGTGCACACACAAAATCCATGACTCACCATACAAGCATCTTAGAAGGCCAACTTGGAACACAAGATTCATAAGGGGGGAACACAGCTGGAGCCTTTTCAGTTCTTTAAATAATAAAATTTAAGCTGGTTCCATCTCAGTTAAATGTATACAACTGCTCATTGGATCCAGTCCAGCATTCCTCACAGTCACTAGTGCATAACACTCACTAACTAATAACATCTGGACAGAAGATAAAGGAAGAATTTCTTGCAAGAGTCTGGGGATGTGTGCAGGGGAAGTGAGGCTGTGGAGAGATTAGCTGACTCAGAAGAGATGGTGCATGTGACTTTCATGAATGGTTTGAGAAACCACTATTTTCTATAGTTCAGTATATTTCTATAAATGAAGTTGAAAAAAAGGAAAATATACTTTCAGTTTTGTGGCTGTGGGACTATTACACTTGGACCAGTCTGAGGAAACCAAGTAGTGCCTCCTTGTAGAATATTCCACATCCAGGAACCTCGATCTGGGCTTCTTATATCAGCAGATTTTCAGGGGACTTGACAGAAATTTTGCTAAGCAAAAAAGTCTAAATTATATTGTCTAAGAATGGCAAAGTCTTTCTGCCCCTAAGCCATTAAGTGACAAACCATAGCTGCTCTGGTGTTTCCTTAGCTGCCTAAACATTATTTTGTCATCACTGGCATTCAAAACAGCAATTAAGTCACTAATTATCTTCAAACTCCTGTTCCTGTTGGACAGCATGGGCAGCAAGCCCCAATGAAGTTTAGCAGATTAGTTGTTTCCATGAGTGTTCTTACCAAAGGAATTTGATTCTGCTGTAGGTGATTAGTGAGAATGCACAAACCTATATAGAAAACAAATGGGGAAAAGTGATGGGGGAATCCCCCCCAAACCTGAATGCAAAGTGTGGTATTTACTTGAGGTGGGCTGGAATATTTTACAGGTGCTGGGTATGTATTGTACCATTGACTATGGCCCCTGTCTCTTGCTAATGAGTTACACTGATTCTAGCAGGAGCTAACTTAGGGCCACTTACCCAGGTGAACTCATCCAGCTGTCTCTGAGCACCTGGGAGCTGCCCACAGTTCTGTCTCTCAGTGGGGGATGCAGCCCCCTGTAAGGGATCAGCACCTGAGAGATGGTGTCTGTGTCCTGCAGGAGCAGGGGGGGAAATGGGTGAAACTACAGCTTTTTCTCATGAGCAGCACGGCAAGTTTTCCTCACAGAGTTTATTTTAGTCTTAGAGGGGTGGAGAGACGGCAAAGCAAAACAGAGCACATGAGTCTCTGTCATTCTCTAGCAGCTTTCGGGACAGTACAGCCCACTTTACCATTTGCTGTAGGCAAAATAATGCAACAGTGATTCCATACTTGTCATGCAACTTGTTCATAAAAAAACAATAAGCTGTACTAAAGCCCTATTGGAAAAGTGTAGTGGTACTCCAGGTGAATGCAAGTGACAGACCCAAACTCTGCTTTACAATGCCCTTTGACAATATTTGCTTTAAAAGCAGCATCAAGCAATAAAAAATATTAATACATTCAAAATGAAATCATCATTATGTATCATCCAAAGCAGTACTTGAAACAATAGGATGAAAATAACCTTGAAACCAGGCAGACATTAGACCATTTCTAGTTTTCCTTTGTTTCTATGCCTTTATTCTTTCAGTAGGCAGCTCAACACTAGTAATTTTCAGCTTCTTCAAGAAGACAATACTGTACTGATCTTGAAACAGCCAACTCTACTGAATTTTATAAGGAAATTTCCCTTCTATTTCCAGTCCCACAATAATTAGTGCAATAATCATTAGCAGGTATTTGGGCTGTTTCTTTCTGTACTGCTCCAGAAACTACTAAAATGCAGTGACATGTAGCAGCCTCTGACTACGGGCCAGTCAATAACTGAAAAATTCTCCAGAGCATAACCAAAGGAGCTTGTTTCCTGTTTTCAGTTTGTTTCTGGGTCAAATTGGAAAGGGAAGTTCGCTGTGTCAGTATGAATCAAATTAATCTCTGAAACAGACTCAGTTGAATTTGACTGCTTTCTTATCTTGTACCTGTCTCCTTTTCTGAAATATGTCATGCTGAAGAAGCCAAGACTCAGATTGTCACCTGACCTCAGTAATTTGCTGCTGGATCAAGGAGCACCTGCAGTTTGGCTTCTTGTGAATGTGTTTTATTTCATTTAAACTGCATTATGCTCTCTTTCCTGGATCATCTGGAGCTGTCTAAGCTTGTAAGTTGTGATCCAGACACCAAAGTTGTAACTGAGTTCCACTTTTCTTGCTGATTGCTTTCAGCAAGGCTTTTCATAGCAGTATCAACCATCCCTTCAAGCTACAAAGTTTTCTGATTAATGAATAAGTCAAACAACTTGGTATGGCTGACTACGCTCTTCTAAGTGAAAGTCTTCATGATTTCTGAAGTTATTTCCATGGCTTCCCTGTATTTCCATGATATATCCATAAAAATTGTGAATTACATTGTAGAGCAATCCAATGGATTGAGCTCAGATTCAGAGATGGCAACTAGACACTGGCAGCATGTCTGGGGTGTTCAGGTGTGGGTAAGATTATGAAACAATGTCTTGGTGGCCAAGTCTGAGATCTATTTTCTTTATGATTTTTCAAGGTATAAATAGGATATAGTTGGGAGAAGCTCCAGGAGATACGGGTTTTTAGTGTAATAGGTCTGATCACAGCCTGTTTTGTTATGATTTTGGTAGGTGAGATTTCATGGCTAAATAGAATCTGTAGGGTTTATCAATACAGAAAAGGGTGAATTTGCTGATGCTTATAGACACTTTACTCAGAGATTCATGGGAAAACACATATAAGGACCCTTTTGAAAACTTACCAAACATTCTGGTCTTGCCAACAGTAGCAGTCACCCTCCCTGCAGATTAGAAAGGTATGAAGAAGTTTGACAATCAGTATCGATAGCTTCCATGTGCTGCATCTTGCATCTTTTTGTTCCCTTGGTTCCAAAGTATCAGTACACCACTTTTTGTGTGAAATAAAAATACTTTTGAGAGAACAAATACTACTTCTGGGAAAGCTTGCTTGGAGATGGGAAAAAGGTATTTGTTGAAAGCAGTGCTCAAAATCAAAACAAATCCCTTGCTCTATATTCTGAAAGAGTGATGGAAGAGCCAAAAAGATACATTTGCATTTCAGCTCAGTCCTGGGGACCACAAGAACTTTCTACCAGTCAATTATAGCTCCTGGTGACTGCCAGATTTCACTGTTTCATTGAGGAAACTTTCTAGTATGGAGTCATTGTGAGGAGGTAACAGGCATGAAATGGACATTGCCAAGTCCTTATGTCATTCAACATTGGATAAATATAAGGAGATTTAAGGAAGAGTTCGAGAGAGGCTGCTTTAATTAATTCTCTTCCCAGCTGTGTGGTAAGGCTGTTGAAAAAACACAGGGTAGAAGAAATGTCAGCTTACATTATTATTGTCTGTGAAACTGATATGTTGTCTTTCTAACCAAATATAATTTGAAGTGCTTTGATGCGCTTCTTTTTGCCTTTTTAAAAACTACTTTAAAAGATGAATATAATGACAAGGGCATTTAAAACTTTGTTAAGGTGTTTCTTTTAAAAAAGTGTTCAGACCTCTCCTACATCAAACCTTTGCTATTATGTCCTCCTTATTCAAAGATGTCTGCATCTTTTTTACTGTATCCCTCAGTTTCTCCCAACGAAAAGTTAATGACTATCAAGACTCTCAACACTTCAAAACATTAAAACTTGGTGAAACCCTCTTAAACAAAATGTTGCCAGATGCATTTGAAAACACCAGCTTTTATTCTTAGAACAAGTGCTTATTCAATTAGAAAGTTTTTCCAGAATAAAAAAGGACTTAACCTCAATTTTGTTCTTTGTTGCCTGACCTAGATTCTTTCAGCATTTCATCTGGCTTTCATACATGTTTTCACCCATGACATGAATGGCTGCCTATATCAATTCAGCAATGAAGAAAAGGCAGAGCACTGTTGGCCTTGTACTTGCATGTGCTGTGAACTCATTACCAATCTAAAACAAAGATAAAGCTGTAACAGATGTTATTTTCTACTCAAGCCGAATCTATGAATCCCCTTCTCATAGTTCATTCTAATTCTTTGCTTTGGACAACAGGCTCAGCACAGGTGGTTTTGTTGTTAAGGATAACTTTCCAGTAGCCTCAGACACTTCAGTGTCAGCTGGGGCTTTCAGAGCCTGCAAGGGCCACCAAACCTGACAGAACAGGGCATATTCTGAAATCATATCCTCAGATCTGTCCTTACAGACCTGTCATTGTGCCTTGCTGAACTCCTGAGATTACTCTTTTGAGAGCCGTTCACATAAGGAAACCTTAAGGGAACAATCCTTTAATCCAACATCAATCAGCAAGCCATTACCAGAGACAAAATTTCCTAGGAACCTACACAAGCAACACCATGCAAGTGACAATTACCCAAGCTGGTACAGCTGGCTAACATTTCTCTGTGCTGTCCTAAAGATGGTTTTCCCAGGGAAAGCCAAAGCAAAGTAATCGTTACAGTGTGGGGCTGAAAATGCCAATTTGAGACACAGGGCAGCACTGAACAAGGGAACCCATCCCTTGTTCCACTCAGTCCATCACTGCTCCAGCACAGCTCAGTTCTCTAAGCCAGGTCTCATTTACCACTGTGCTCATTGCTTTGATTAGGAAGTAGAATTTTAACTTTTAGCACGTTTTCTAATGTTACTTTCCTTTTTACTCTTTCAGCTACCAACAGGAGGTCTACAGAAATTTCCTGCCCTCCAAAAACTGTTTCTGAAGTAGAGTTATCAAAAAAGAAAAGTATTAAGAAGACAAAAGGTGGAATTAAGGTAGGATTACCTGTAATTTGGGGACATTCCATATTGTGAGAGAACTCAAACCCACATAAATGCAGATTTACATACCTATACTTGGAATAAAAAAAAGGAGCATTTCTAAGTTAACTCTCTGATAAGGACAAGCTACTTTAACCCAACCACCCAACCTGTCTGTTATCCACACCCCTGACTTGCTGATACATTTCATCTTTATTCCTTTAAAGCTGAAATCGAAAATTAAATGCAGTCCATTTTCTGAAATGGCCACCACAGCCCACAATGTCAGTAATAAGCACAGAATAAAAACAAGGTTATAAGCAGCAACACACAGGTGGTCTCCCTTTTGCCTAAACTCACAGAAAGTGACTTTAGAATTAGTTTTACTCTCATCAGTAATGCAAATAATCAATTGCATTTCTCCCACGTAGTTAGGTGTATGCAGCAACATGGTATAGGCTTTATAAAACATCCATTCATTAATTTTTAAATCCACTTCCCAACACTACACTGCAAATTATGCCCCCCTCCCTTTCCTCCCATTGTTCTGATAATAGTTTAGATGAGGACACTTCATTACTGGATTCCATCATCATTACCAACCAGCTAAATAATTTAGCAATATAGAATGTAAGAATCAGCCCTTAAAAGTGCTCAGGAACTTAGATTCTGCTGGGACTTAGATATTGGCTTAGACTAACAGCAGACTCAGCAGATGGGTTGTTTAACTGAATTTGAAGAGATTGGCGTTTGAGTAAGTGCAAGTGGTGCTCTTAAAGCTGCAGGCCAAAGGAGGAAAAGCCTGCTTAAAACTTGCCTGGAGAACACTTGAAATGATCCAACTCTGCAAGACTGGACAAGGGAGTGTGTGAATGTTTATCAAAACAAACACTGGAGCTGTGCAAAAGCTCTGCTTCAGCCCGGGCACGGGCCCTGCACAGGTACCAGAGCTGAGCACGGCCTCACCCACCTCTGCCCCTGGGACACAGACACTTCTCAGGCACACCGAGGAGTCCCAGACTTCTGCACAGGGCATTCTACAAAGAACTCTGAAAGTGTGAAGTCTTTGGGTTGGCTTCAGACAGGAAATGAAAAAATTGTATTCCAGAATCTAAGGAACAGATTATTATGCCTGTAATTATCTACACAGGGAGATAATTCACCTTCTGTGGTGTAAGAATATAATGACTTTGCCTGGAGTAAGGAATGCCTCCATGCCAACACTGAGCAGGGATGGAGAATACAAATAGGAGATATTTCTGCATGTCTAGCATTCAATTATTTGAACTTGTCTAGTGACTTTCTAGGTTAGGTGGGATCTGGGTTTTATTCTTTCAAAGAGTTAAAGTTCTCTAAATAAAAGTATCAGCAATTAAGTGTTTTCAGTTTTAACATGTCCTTCTCATTCAGATTGAAGTGATGCATGAAGCCAGTCAAGGAGGGTCTAGCAGAGTCCTGGTGACCAGTGAAAGTGATGAGAACTTGTCAACAAGGAGGAGGTAAGGCTGCACGTATGAGCCACTATATTTTTTTCATTCTAGAATGCAAATTTCTGCATTTATAGTACATTCTCTACAATCTCTTTGAATTTCACCAAGATTAATAAATAATTAGCAATAATGAAGTCACTGAAATGCTTACAGCCACACATTTATACCAAGTCTATCAGATGCAAAAGCAAGTAAGAGTTATCTTTTGTTTGGGTTGGGGCTCTTTTACAGGTTTTTTTCTCTTAGAAGCATTAATTACAAGATGTGAGAGAAGAAGTCATTAGAATAAGCCTTATTTACAAAAAATCCCAGTGTCAAAAGTTCCTCTCATAGTGTTCAGAATATTCACATTTGACTATATCCCTCTGAGCGGCTTCCAAGTTTTTTAACTGCAAGCTCAAGTTTCTGCAAAATCTTGAGAAAAAGATTATTAATGATGCATTCTAAAGCACCAGATACTTAAATCTCTTACATCAACAAAAAGTATCAAGCAAACCCAATTTTAGCTGAACTGCAGTTTCTAGGCCAAAGGGCACAATTAAATAAAAAAATCCTAGAAACAAAAAACCCACAACAAAGCCCACCCTGCAAGAAGCCAAATACCACAATCCTGACTTCATTTCCTTTGTTCTCTTCTTCACCATCATTTAGATAATTCATGCTTTAGTTATTCCCCTGTCTCATACACTGGAGTTACCTGATGCAAATGACTCCATTTGTAAAAACCCTAACTTGATACATTATGTCAGACAAATTGGAGAGACATACAAATCATAGTTATCTGAATTTAATTATACCCTATAAAAATACCATGTCTAGTCCCCAGACCATCAGCTACATTTCCAAAGGTGCAAAGTATGATCTGAAATCTTGTGTAGACAGATACACATCTCCAGGGGAACAGCTGCCTGAAGAGAACATACAAATTATAACATTAACAACAGGTTCAGTTTCTAATACCTAGCAATTTTATACAGCTTTAGACCTAGAAGCTTGTTAAACAAATTTGTGAGCTCTCTCTTTTCTTGTGAACACCAATTTTGCCTTTTGCACACACCAGGGGAAGGGGGAGAATGAGGGGCAGTTTGAAGTCCTCTTGTAAAAGAGAACTCAGAACACTTTAAAGTATCAGGACTGGTCTGTCAGTTACAAAGAAAGCAACAAGAGATATTTACCTTTTCTGTATTCTTTAGGGTTTTTTTAAAAGAAATAAGTCTGTTTATTCAAAACAAATTTTACAAAACAACTGTCTTTCTGTGGTACAGAGCAAATTTTAAGAATAAATATTGAATACTTTGTATAAAAATTAGTAATATCAAAGGGAAACTGATGCAAACCAAACAAACAGGTAAAAAAATAGCATTACATATGCTGTGCAACAATGTCAAACTCTTAAAGAGGAGTGACCATTCAGGCTGATACAGTTTTATTTGTAGAAGTAAAACCCATCAGCCTTGCATTGGAGCACTGAGACCATTGTTTAAAAAGATTCCAATGGGAGTGTACAAATCTTAATTTGTGTTTAGAACCAGAAAATATGAAGTTGTCTATGTCTCTTCTATTTTTTGAAAGGAGTGCCTTCATGCTTTCCTTTTTATTCAACAAGCAACTTCTTTTCACTGCAGCAAAAAAAAAAAAAAAAAAAAAAAGCATACTACAAACATCAGGGCCCTTTAAAGATTAAGAAACAATCCAAACAAAGCTCAAACCAACTGTAAAACAAAGTATTTCAATGGTCAAAAGTGACTTTCAGAAAATGGCAACTACATTTAAGCAGTGTTTTAGATGTTAGCTGGTTAAAGCTACTTAAAGATTACTTTAGTTTTGCATGTATGAGTGAACACAAATCCCAGCATGTAGATATGCTGGCAATCTATAGTCTAACTAGTACATTTTGGTTGCATACTGCATATGAAGACCCTCTTTCCCTTCAGTGTCCAGGGTGGCTTTTCTAGCAGTGAAGTTTTGCTGTCCAGCTTTGTTGATTTAAATGGCTCACAAGTCATAAATCTGATGAAGTAGCTTTCCTTCAACATAGAATAATACTTTATATGTGCATTTATTTTCTCTGTATGCAACAGATCATATAGATCTACATCCCCAGTACTATTATCCATTTGTTTAGGCAAGAAAAGGAACTGGATTTGTTCCTTCTGAAGTATAGCCCTTATATTCATCAGTCATTCTGACACTGATAAATTAATTATTTGTGGGCATTTTATATACCCAACATTTGGGACCAGTTAGGAATCTTATTATCTTCCTTCGGCAAAATCAATTAGAGAAAGTTACACGTTTGACTTAGTTCCAGTTCCTACCTACCCTCCATCTGAACAGCTTAGAGAACAGTCAGCAAGCTCACTCCTGGATTCTGTCTGCACTGACAGATGCCATTATCCATTCAAACCAGAAAACCTGCAGCAGAGCTCCAAGAGCAGTAGCAGTTAGCTAAACCAAGTTCACTTCTCACAGCTTCAAACGAGCAAGTCCTGTACAGCTGCCACAGATCTGGCAATTAGCAACTAGATATCTGTCCTGAGAGTCAGTGGAAGCACCATGACTGAGCTGTGCAAGGACTGCAGGCAGCCCACAACTCTGGTTCTCTGCAGTATCTTGATGGCACCACAGGACAACTCATAAGGGCTGCAGTTTGCACATCACTTAGTTCTCCTTTGGTTTACAAGCACAGGCATTTTGTTCCTTTGCAAGTGATATTAACATTGAGATATGTTCAAGGTACGGGGGTTTGTGGACACAACCCTGAAATTTTAAAGACAATTTTGACTTCAGGAGAAATATTTTAGTTATTATGGTTTGTGTACTGAGTTTCTGTGAATCACCATCTCTCTATCCTTTCAATGCAAAGTCAAAGTTTGTACAGAAAATATCCTCCCTCTCTGTTAGTACAACCATGAAATTTTGCTTTTTTAAGTCTTTAACCAGCTCTAAGTAGCATTCTTGGGGACTTTTGCTTGGTTTTCACCTTTAGAATATTGGAATAATTGGAAAACAGAAGTATTATTAGAAGAAAACTAACTTAACATATTTGCTTATTAAAGATCGGGCTTTTTTAAATATGCTGATTCAGTTTTTGGAAGACAGAGAAATATTAGCACAACCACTCACATGAGTAGTGTTTAATTTTTTATAGCTTCAAGTTCTAAAAGGGGTTCCTTTGTTACTTAAAACCATCAAGTCAGAGGGCATCCAAACACTGTTTCCCTATTTCAAAGATTTAGGGAGCTTTGAGAAAACAATTGCAGCAGGTCTTCACTTCTAGCACTCACTATTTGTCAGCTGTGCAGGTCCAGAATGACCTTGTATGAAGCACTGAGAAATGGTGAATATTTGTAGAGAGTTTACACTACCTTAAACTACTGTGATAGTCTCATTCATCAAGTCAGAAGTTCCACTTTCCTCATGCTTTGAAAGGTCTACTCCATTTTGATATAACAGATTTTTTTTTTTTTTGCCACATGCCTTAGTTCATGTAGCTTTAAAAAAAACCCATCAAGACTTACTGACAAGTTCAAAGAAACAGGTATTTTCAACAAGCATTTCAAAGTCTGGAAGTCAAGTCCATTATAGTTCACTTACAATCCAGACTTGCATCCCTTGAAGAGTGTAAAAAAACAGGCTACAATGTAAAAAGTTGAAGTACAACAGGAGAGCTATTCCAATAAGTCTCTGAACAGAATCTGGGACCCTGGGACCATCTTCTTCCTCTCCCTCTGCCCACCCCAAGTATTCATGTGTAAATTTTACCTCTTCCCATGTTTACATATATTTTGGATAAACACCTAAAATGTTGTTGCTCTGTCTTGGCTCAGTGGATCTTCAATGCAGATATTCAAGTATTAAGAAAACGCAGCTGAACAAGGATACGTGTCCACATAGTACAGTTTACAGAGAAGCACAATATTGACTAGTCTGCAGTACATTCTACCCCAAATCCCTGAAGAAATATTTTTAACTTTGGGATCTGTAGCCTGCTTCCAGAGCTGGCGAAGATCATCTACATGTCCATGAGATGTCATCATCTTGTTATAAATGCAGGGATGATATGGAGCCTTTCCTTCCCCAGAAAAAAATACGTGATATTGTGGTACAATTCCCATTTTATTGGCACAGAGACCCATGAAAACATCATCTATATAAAGACTTGTATTCAGAGTCAATGAAGCCTCATAGACTTTAGCTGCTACATCATTTGATATTACATATGCAGCTCCTGCTGTGTAGTCAGGGTAAGAGGGCCACTGGTACATTTCATATGGAACATAGTATTTGCTACTCTTGTCTCTTACGGGAGGGGATCCACGATGGACACGACCAATCCAGAGATCTTGAGCACCCATTTGTGTGAGACTTTGGAGATAGGCAACGAGATTTGGCATATGGATAAATATGTCATCATCTGCAGACATAATAAACCTGGCATGAGGACAGTAGGCATTCACCCAGCTAAACTGCAACAGCAATTTAAGAGTAAGATTGTGAAAAGTATCCAAGAAGTCTTGCTGAATCAAATCCTGGTATTTCTGGTCTTCGAGCTCAAGTTCTCTTTGCTGTGTTTTCTGCAGATGGTCTGTTGGTCGTCCTAAAGCAAAAAGGGTTTTAATGTTGGCATTCAGTTGAGAACGAACGTACTCCTCATTACCCCAAGTTTGTCTAATCGCATCCCTTCGATGGCGGTTTTCAGGAGAAGTCTTCACAAACAATAGGAGAAGGACATCCTGCTGCTGACATTTCTCTCTGTGGTTGATCAAGTACCGGTAGCTTGATACTCTGTTCAGGTTATCCCTGCTGATAGACAGGCTGTCGTTCACAAAATGGTAGCTATTTATGAGGTATCTGTAGGAATAGGACTTCATATGGCTCACAATGTGATTATCAATCGGTACCCAAAAAATCATGAGACACAGTATGAAGCAAGTGGCACATATCTGCAAAAAATGGCATTTTCTGACTCTTCTGGGACTAACAAACATTCTGATGCAGTTTTTATAATCCTTATTCTTGTTCAGGATCAGTGTTTTAGTTTAAGAGCACAGTGTCACCCTTCAAGATAAGTGTCCCTTGTAAGGCATGATGTCTTTCATTCAAGACATGTGAAGGCAGCTTTGTTCACAGACTTCACAAGTCATCTTTCTCAAAAAACGTTTTCCTTTGACTGAAAGAACACAGGCAGTTTTGAAAGATGAGACTTGCAGATGAGTATTTTCCCTTTGGGGCATCTTGAAGCAAACACTACAGTTCTAGTCGGAACTTCTAGTGTTTCTTTCCTTCATGAAGATGAACACCTGCCAGTTCTGAAGGGGGAGAGGAGAAAAGTTTAAGTGAGCTGTTATTAGCACATTTGGTTTTAGGTTTGGTCATGGAAATGAGCTGACTTCTCAGTCACTGCCCATCATCACCCACATGCACATATCCCTCCCACTCTGCAAAATGAAATAAAAGAACCGACTGGCAGCAGCTCAGAGGCGGTCGGTGGCCCGGAGCAAGCTTGTGGAGGCCATCGAGAGAGGAGACTGACACAGGAGCCGCTTTCTTAGAAACCCCACCGCCGTTAGCCGGCAGATAACAGTCTTTTAAAATTCCTTTAAGGCCGGAGAGTGCCGCACCCACAAACGGCCGGGTTCACAAATCGCCGTTTGGCAGTCCGCTCAACCAGGGCCAGCGGAGCCCTGCCACTCCCAGCGCTCCGTGTCCCTCCCGGCCGCGCTCCGTGCCCCCGCCCCGCCGGCCGCTTGCCCTCACTGGTCCTTCCCCGCCCAGCCCCGGGGGTGCCGCGGGGGCCCCGTCCGGCACCTCGCCCGCAGCGAAGCCCCAGCCCGGCCCCGCTGCCCGGCCGGGCCCGCCCGCCTGAGGGGAGCGAGCGCCCGCCGCGCGGCACGGCCCGGGCGCGAGGCTACGCTACCGCCCGTCCCCCGCAGGGGGCGCTGCAGCCGGGACACACCCACGGACACACCCACGGACACACCACGAACACACGGACACACCCACGGACACATCCACGAACACACGGACACACCACGGACACACGGAACACCCACGGACACACGACACACACGGACACATCCACGAACACACGACACACCACGGACACACCACGGACACACGGACACACCCATGGACACACCCACGAACACACGGACACACCCACGGACACACGGACACACACACGGACACACGGACACACCCACGGACACACCCATGGACACACGGACACACCCATGGACACACCGACGGACACGCGGACACACCCACGGACACACGGACACACCCACGGACACATGGACGGACACACCGACGGACACATGGACACACGGACACTCGGCACACACCCAGGACACACGGACACACCGACGGACACACGGACACACCCACAGACACACGGACACTCGGCACACACCCAGGGACACACAGACACACCCACGGACACACCGACGGACACACGGACACACACACGGACACACTGACAGACATACGGACACAGGGACTCACTGGCTCTCCCGTTAGGCACCCCTGCCACAGGTACACACCTTCGACACTGCCCTGCTGACACTTACAGCGTTACTGTTTCTGCTACCAGCCAGGGTTTAAGTAAAGGATCCAAAGCACAAAAAGCCCCCAAGTTCTGCCTTCTTTTGCCCTGCGCTTTAAAATTTGGTTCTTGTAGCCAGAGTTGTCTCAGATGTATTATAAACAAGAGCAGTACCAACTGCTTGAAGTACCAACTACTTGTTCATCCCATAAAAAGCCAAAAATAGCCGTCAAGCAAGAAATGTAGGACTAGCACCGTAAGGAATGACATCCCACAAACGAAGGACTTGTTGCATGGAAACAACCCCTGAAGCAAGAGAACACAAGCTATCACTTTTAAGTCAGAAGTTATGTGCAACACAAATATTTTGAGACTATTTTAGCCATCTGAAGTCTTGCTACTAGAATAGCACGATGAGAACACAACAGAGTATACAGTGATAAGAAAACCTGGGGCAATTTTGAGGTGCTTCAGAAAGAGGACCAGCTGCCCAAAATGGAAACCATGCATTGGTGTATCCGAGGATTGCAGATTGTAATGCATAACAGAAAAGCTGTATGGGCAGTTTGGTGAATAAAAGTCAGTCAGCGCTTTTTATAGTATTAGTTTAAACCCTTTTTATTTTGGAAACATGAAGTTAAACAATGCACCTCAGAGTTATAAACTCAGCAACTTTACAATAGAACACTATCGCAAAGCTTACTCTTGTTTCAGATGAAGCACAGGGGTGCAGATAAGCTGGAGTGTCATAGAAATCCCAGCATTTGGTAGTTTCTTTGGAAGGAGTGGGTCTGAGGATACCAGGCAGTCAGGTTGTTCACTGCCATCATGATAATCTTAGAGCAGAGGACTGAAAGGAAAGCAATACAAAGCAATCTATTTAACCACCTGAAGTAAAGTTTACCTTGGTAAACACAGGGATACTCATCGTCAAATACAACTTTTTTAGATTACACTTGGATAAGAAGTTTGAGAAACAGACTGCAATTGACAATGCCATCTGGTAAAAGGAGACAACAGTCAACACCGCAGATAAAAAGGACACGGTCACTGTGAGATAGCAGTGAAACTAACCTACATGACAGTTATTCCCCACTAGGGAAAAATAACAGTCTCCAGAAAAAAAGAAAACCACCAACACTCAAACCAAACCCACACACCCACCAAAAAAATCCACCACAAAACACATCATGGAAACAGCTAGCAGGGGACAAGAGGCATGCATAGACTCAGTTTTCTGCTCCCTAGCACCCTTTCCTGAAGTCAGAGATGCTGGGCAAGGAACTTAAGCTTTTTCTACAAGAAAAAAAAAAAAAAAGCCATAAAATTAGCTGGCTAAGGGCTGGAGTGGTCTGGTCTGTCATTTCCTTGTTCTAGTTCACTGGAATTAAATGAATCATTAGTAGACAAAAGTTGTTCAGAATCCTCCTCAGAAAAATACCTCTGAGTTAAAGCTCTAAAATAGGACTAGAGATGAGCAATACTGATGAAATTTAAGGAGGTCTATACCCATTCACCCATCTCTCTCCAAAAAAGCATGGAGATGTGCACTGAAGGTATGAATGCACAAGCAGAGTCTCTTTGATTGTCAGAACTTTTTATAGCCCATTTAAAAGACTCAGCCTTTAGGCTTAGTCATGTTCTCCTTAACAGGAAAACAGGTTGAGACACCACAGGAGCTATTTGCTTCTATTTAAATTTCATCATTCCAGGAAAAGAAAGCAATTCACCTCACCAGTGTGTTCTCCCTAGCGAGAGGAAACACCATGGAACAGAGATAAAACCATGCTTGACAGTCATTTTTCTAACCATAATTAAGGTGTTTTTCCTCTTGTTGTACATTTTCTTACTTGTGGCTTAAGGGCTGTTACATCCACTCTAAGATTGGAGAAAGATTGTAAGAACCAAGCATCCATACACAATTCCTCTAACTGCCTTTCTTTCCAGCAGATTTAAGACCAGAACTGCCTGCTGTATTCCCCACAGTTGCAAGTACTGCAGGCTTTTGCCATCCTGTAGCAATCCTGTCTTTGCTAAAGGAGTTTGTTATTTAACCTTTCAGTACTTCCACAAGCAGCATGACTCATTGTAGCAACTGTTCACTGTTCTGTGTTTTACATTTGGAATATATTCTAGGGTGAAAGAGGAGCTGGCAGTGTGTGACTTGCAAACTCGAGAGTTTGTAGAGTGACCACTACGGAAAAGCAAATCTTTAGGGACCTACTTTAACTTTTGAAAGAAGTCAGTATGAAGTTTGTTTCAGAATAGAAGTAGAACAATTTTGGAAAGCCAACTAAGGAGAGTCAGACAAGACACATCCTAAAGAAAAATAAAGACACCCTAGACATGAGACTCCAGAGGCATGGACCCTCACAGGAATGAATGACCATGAAGAGACAACATTTGCACAAAGACATCCAACATGGAGCTTTTTTCCAACTAACAGCACCCTAATAAAAAACTTAACCCAAGAGACCAACTAAGACTGCCCAGAGAGAACATCTCAGAACTCCCAGCTACAAATTTTGTCATGCAGTACCATACACAAGTTGGGCTTCAATACACTGCATACCAGCACAACATGTATTTTAGGACAAAGATCATAATGTATAGTTATTTTTCACTCTTCCCACCTAGGACAGAAGATAAGTTCAGATCACCAGTGGCTTTGCCAGGCAATGCAGGGTATACCAGGAAACACTATTTTAAATAGAACCATTTTTTACAATCAGCTTGTAGCAACTGGCCCTTGCACATCAGCAACTCTTGGTTAGAGTTCAGAAGACCTATCAGAAAGACTGAAGACCTCAAACATTACCTTGTTCTAAACAGAAGTAGTCTGAAGAGCTGCTGCTTTCTATGTCCATGTTTTGTCCTTGGCTGTTGGGGACAATCTCACAGTCACTTTGCCCTCTCATCCTTACCACACCAACCTTCCAAAACTTGCAACAGCTCTGGAGTTTATATAGTTGCTCAACAATCCAAATTCAGCTCCTCCCATCCTCTTGTCCCCAAAAAACAATCTGCTGAATCCCTGAAGGAAGTATCAGAAAGTGGCTAATTGAGGTCAAGCTGTGCCAAACCTAAGTGCACAGTAGGACTCAAAGGTTTTCTTTTGTAGAACCAGATGTAACTAACACACATTGTTTCTAAAGCTCTCAATCTTTTCAATTCTAAGGCTACTGCCAGGCTCTGGTACTATAGAAATTTTGAAGCCCTGGTACAGGCTTTTGCTTTAAGATCCAGGTAGTTCTGTCACACGAGCTACTCTGTATCAGCTTGTTTGACCCTGGAGGGGATGCCCGGGTTAGACGGCACATTGTAGAGGTGCTCTCTCCTGTTTCAGCTGCACTCCATCCTGCTTGCTCCATCCTGCCATCAGATGTCACAGGGTGACGTGAGATGTCCTCTAAGCTGCAACACTACTTCTACAGCACTAAAGGAATGTGCTCAGCCACAGAGGTGACAGAGGCAGATATGCTGCAGTTAAAGCTGTGTGGGCCAAGATTATCAGTGCCTAGCTTTAAGTAAAGAGAGATGTGTCAAGCCTAGTGTAAGGGTGGGACAATCCTGAAAAGAGTGAGTTGAATTTTCTTGAAGCTTTCAAAATCTGTTTATAAAGGGCTATGGGGTCCAAAGAACATGTCTTGATATGTTTGAGAGTTTTTTTGTTAAGTAGAATTCAAAACTTTTTTGCTGTGTTTGAAGCAATATAAACAGTTATAATTCCTGTGAAATGGAACTCTTCCATCTCTAGTATTGATTTATGTACTGTTTATACACCCAAAGTCTGAAGAAAATCCAGTCAAGTTCACACATCAAATAAGCCATCAAAACACAAGTTTATCAAAGTTTTTCATTGCGATTGACTAATTGAAGGTTAAGAAAGTATGTGTTTAAGTTAATGGGAGGAAAGCCTGAATGGAGTTCACTGCTACAGTTTTAGCTACAAGACTATGTAACCCAGGCTCCTCTGATGATTTTTCTATTGCTGACATGTCTTCACAAGTCATGTTATCTGTCATCTCTTACCTGGCCTATGTCCTCCTTCTTCACTTCCCAATATTTGAAAAACTTCTTACACATTAAGCACTTGCTTTGAAACTAATCTTCCAGTACTTCTTTTATGTGAGCTGTGTCACAAAAAGGAGAACAGTTCCTGTCACTTCTAGGACTTCCTGCCATAGTAACAGAAGGTCATTTAAGGAACAAAGATGCAGTAAGTTGCTTAGCTAAGGCTGCCTTCCTACATAGTTTGCAAGCACCAAGATGAAAAAGAGTCACAACCAGCCTGCAAAGAAGATAATTTTAAAAATGTCAACACTTCCCCTGTTACACTTTGTTCTGTCCAAACTGTTGAGAAACAGAAGCAAATTTAGACAAGTATTCAGAAGGAAAACATGGTCACAATGGTAATGGAATTAACAAAAAGAAACAGCCCAGTGCTCCAAAGATCTATGAAAAGTTTAGAATCAGGTCACAGATGTTGCATCAATAAGGAACATAATGCACCAATGACTGACAGTATCTCTGTAAATTTTGTTTCAAGACCATATAACCTATCTTCTGCAATCTCCAATGCAGGCTTCACCTGCAAGCTCTTGAGTCTGCCTGCAGCTCCTGCTCAGGGTGTAACTTCCTGGGATGGTACACCAGCATTCTTACATACTCTTTGTGCATGTGTGGAGAACATCTCAGGTTGAACAGACACCTGACTTTCCATGAAGGTGAACATCCAACACTTTCCAGAACACAAACTCCTTAAATGATTCTGAAATTTCTCGGTCAAGAGGAATCCCCTTATTAAAAAACAATGTGCATTGAAGCACAGTACTTTGTCCAGGGAAGTTCTGTATCAGATTAACTACACCACCACCTAGAAAAATGAGCCATTTGAAGCTGTGCCCAATTGCTGGTTCTCACTGATGGCTAAAACTTGCAAGTGCTGAGCAATGTTGGCAGGGAAATTAAAAGGATGGCAGAGCTTTAGATGGCAATTGAGTAAAGCAGTTCAATTCCTTCAGGGCTGGAAGCAGAAACAGGTTGTAAATGCTTAGCGCTGGCAGGGAGCAGCTAATTGCCAATAGAGATTTAGTTTCTACAGAGGTTTTGCACTTACTGTAACTATTGGGTGGAAAGAAAGAGAATGCTTTCTTTGGTTTCCCCTAAAATAAGCTGAAAGCTTCCCAGCTTCTACAAGTCAATGTAAATGGAGACATCTGGCAGAAAGTACAGATTTACATTCTTAAATTGCTTTCATCAAGATCAGTTGCCCAAAACAGCCTCTATGGAGATGGTAGGAGAGGAGCAGGAGCACATCTTTCAAGCATCAGTCACATTAGACTGCAGCTCTCAGTTGTTTTAACCTCCCATATCCACTGCATATTCCTCCTCATACAAGCTAGAAGGAAGGACAGCATTTTCCAGAATGAGCCTCCAAAATATGAGTCATTTACTTCAAGGCATTTTGCATAAAATGCACAAGCACCAACATGAAGAATTTGCTTTGCATGAAGCAGATTGGGTGAAAAGGGCCTGTTCTTTGCACTGACAGTAAGGATAATATTCTGAAGTTTCTGTCAGTGACATGGTTGAGGTTACATGTTCTCATGTTCTGAGAAGAGGGACTAAGTTAAGCACTTAACTTCCACACAGACAAGTCAGAACTTTGAGACACAGCGACAAAGTTTGTAATGGCACCTATTGTACAAGCAACCACATCTGTTTTGGCAGTAGTGAGCTCTAATGAGGCACTGAGCAACAGTCTGCATTTATTCACTTTTGCAGTGCCAGCATTCAAAGATATATGGGACTGGCACACAGTCCTTTCTACTCCCATGTTCCAAGGCAAAAAGAGGTAGCAAAGGGGCAGAGCACATTAACTTCAGCTGTTAACGTTATGCCATTGCTATAGCCTCTGGGAAGTCACCTCCCTCTCCACTTTACAGTAGATCATTTCTGTTTGTATTTGCACTCTTATCTGGAAGCTTCTGTGCAAGTGGTGTAACGAATTTTCTAGTGATTATAATATCACTTACTCACAGGATATTATTAACATAGCTTGCCTGCAAAAGTGGGCAAGGACCACCAGAGGCATTACAAAGGGCTTGTCACTTCTTTCTCTCCCACATTAATGTATTCACCTCTGTACAAAAGTGGATTGCAGACAATGTTGCAAGAAGGACATCCCATTAAACATGGCATGCTTTGAACTGAACATTGAAGAAAACTATTTTCACCATACAAGATAAAGCAATTGTGAACTATCAAGCAGTTAAGGGTCCAGAACAAAACTCAACACTAGAAGACAAGAAATTGAAAATTCCCTAGTTAGGCATTAATGCTGAATGTCCCTGTTTCATAGCATGTTCCAGTTGAGCTACAACATCACAGCCCCGCCTAATCAATAATTTTTTGGGTGCAAATTTTAAGTAAGCCCATTCGAATATTTATTTGCAGCTAGATCCAGAGATGTTATTTCCTGCCTGTTTTCCCCCCAAACCCAAGGTGATTTCTGTTCCAGTCTGCAGGCCATACCTGAAGATCAAGCTGAACCACTATATGAACCAGACTTTTTCCATGCTAGCTGCCAAACTAAAAGAGGAAGTCAAGTTTCAGACTGACACAACTGTAAGACTAGTTCAAGCTGCCTTTCTATGGGGCCTCTCAGAAACTTTTCTTTTGCCCAGTAAGAGTACTTAAAAAAAATGCAGCAGGTTAGAAAGTGTGTGAAGGGCTTGTTTAAACAGAAGGCTAACACCATTGTATCATGGCCATTTCTAGGTTTTAAGATTTTCATTCCAGAGTAAATATTCTCTCATCTGTTTCCCAATCTATCCCTCTTCCTCAGACAATACCTATGACCCCAATTCAGCATCAAACTCCAGATGGATGTCCCATACTGCAGCTAGACCTTGGATGTTGCATGGGCCACTACCATGTAGGCACCGAGGCAGGAAAACAGAAACGAGAATTTTTAAGTTCAGTTTTAGATTAGGGTGCAGGGTGTTTTTGTGCCAAATGATTGTGGTTTTCTCTTTCAGTTAGACTAGTGATGATAAAACATTGAAATTAAAAATGTCAAATATACTGTTTAACTTATAGGGTATGGAAGCTGGTGGGTTTTCTTAGTATTCTAAGCAAATAGATTCTTAGTAATTAGATTTGCTCTCCCTGTTCTGCACTGAAGTTAGCACAGACCAGAGGTGAACTCTTGAGTCCACATAGCAGAGTATCATCCCATCAAGACTTCCCAAATCATCTCAGGTGCATAAATCTGCCTGACTCTCTTAAGCATGGATCATTCACCTCAGCCAAGTCTCAGGCTAACTTACCATCCAGACACCATTTATGCTCTGTGAACAACTGAGCATGACAGAATCACTGTCTACATCAGAAGTCACCCTTTTCTACATCAAATCCTTTCCTCTGATAGTTTCTTTTCCCAAACCTACAAGTAGAGCCCAGGGAGACAAATCTGCAAGTTTGCTTGTAACCTGCAAACCACAAACACAAGAGTTTGAGGAAGCTGAATTGCAGAACACTAGTGCTTGTTCCCATCCTAGGATCCCATCAGTCAGAACTGACACCACTTTTACTTAGCACTTCTCCATCAACCAGGACCATAGACTGTTTTTCAGTTCTGTTGTCAGGGAGGTATCCAGGTCTGCAGTTTCAAGGCCATGCTTTCCCCACGATGTACACACACCCAGCAAGCACAAGGTCCAGCTGAATCCACCACGCACAAAGCTGTACCTCGAGCAAAGCACACGCTTACACCCAAAGGTCTAGCAATTTAAACTATAGGATCAGCCTAGAAAAGAAGCTGCTCTGTGGAGAAAAACAATACTTCTATCAACGTCTGAGGAAGCACATGCATATATAATTAATTATAAAAAATGAGTTTCTTATTAATGATAATGAGGAAGAGAACCTCCTTAAGATGACCTCTAATGGCTCATCCCCTCCCATGAATGCAGTGGAGCTGCCAGTACCACAGCACTTCAGAGGCCCCCTCTTGAGATCACCAAGAGCAAATATTGCCCAAGCCACTCCATCTTTCTGTGCACCCACAGACCTACATGCACTTAAGAAGAGACAGTCATTGCCCACTGTTCCTTGGCCCTGGACAGAGCCTGCCCTTATTCATCCTCACCCCCTCCCATACACTGCTGTGCACAGCCACCACCAGCTCTTAAGCAAAAAGAGAGAAATGCTGTATTCTGCTTGAGGCTGAGGGAAGAGGAAAGTTATTAATGACCCTGTCTGCTTCTTGCATAAACCCATCTAGTGGGTTGTCTTCTTTCATTAATAGGAAATGCATCTATTGGAATCAAGCAAGCAGCCTGATCATGCATTCATTTCTTGTTTAGCATTTGTACTGCAGTTATTTTCATAAGAGATTAATTACCATGTGGGGTAGTTCAGCAGTAATTTGATAAAACTGTACAAATGCTGTGTAAATGTGAAGTTTATATATACTACACACACACACACATACACACGTGCATTTTCTATAAATGCATGAAGTACCAGTCATTCAAGATATACTAGTGAAAATTAAAGAACTTACATTTTTAACTACTTTAAAGTTACACAAACAGCACCTTAAACTCAACTAAAGAGTCATCCTAACTTGAGGCAAACCATTTTCTAGAAATAGCAACACATCAGACTGCCCATTTCTCCGAACTGCCAGCTTTCAATTCTGAAAGCATTCACAGACCTAAGAAAAGCCAAACTAGTTGTAGCATTTAAACTGAAGAAACATTATGTTAACGTTATGTTAAGAGGCACGGGAGATACTTTGAGTAACCAAACTCCTAAACAAACAAGCACTATCCAAACCTGTAAGATTCACGTTCTCCAATCTCTATTTATAGAAAAGATCCCGCTTTTTGGGAAGGGGCTGTCAATTAAGGGAGAGGGTTATAGAAGACAGCAAAGTTTTGCTTTTATAAATGTACTCGTCGAGCTGGTCACCAAAAGGGACCAGAGAGGATAATGTTTCACCACTGATTTAACACTTCTATGATATCTGGATTCATGTATCCAGCTATCCTTTTCCATTAGTTCACTAATGAAATGTTTAATTTCAATTATTTTATATGATTACATAAGTTTCAAGGTTCTCGTATGGTTAACACATTTTAAAGTTTTCAAGGCAGTCAAATATTTCACATCACAAGCTGATAGTTGTTTGAAAATTTAAAAACAGATTCATGTACGTGAATACATGCGTATTGGGGGTCTCCGTGATTGCCTCAAGCCAGCCAGAAAGACGTAAGCATTTCAGATTTTCGGATAATGTGGATCGAGAACCACCTCAGCATATACAAAGGAGCTGCAGACTGGCCGGGATAATAGCTGTGCAAGGCTTTGTTTAAGCCTGTCTGCAAACGGGGTGGGATGAATTCCATTAATCCTCTCCTACTTCTGTGGGAACTAAAGAGAATTTTGGCTTTTATACAGCCCCTTCTGCAGCGCAACAAGGGCAGGGATTGAACAGGAGATACTTGCCTGCTTTTAGTTGTTATTAAATATGGGGAGCGGGACGAGTACAGGCTCATGGCAGAAAAGCCAGGCAAAGCAGAGCACCCCTCCTCCCCCACTCCTTCACTTAGGAGGAGCACAGAGCTGCAGCATCCTGCAGTTCCAGCTCCCCATGGCCCAAGTGCCCTCGCTGAGAGCTGCTAACAAGCAGCCACAACAAGCCACAAAACAGGGCTAAGCAAAGAGTTACTTGGGCCCAGCTTCAGGATGAAAATCAGATAAGGAAAGTCGAACAAAGGAGCTGCGAAACACTCCCAACCTGTTTAATAAGCAATGAGATTTCTCCAAGACGACAGTCTTTGTAAATTAAATGAAGGAACTTGTGTATTTGCATTTAACCATAAGTGCTTGTCTCAGCTTAGGAGAAAGGGATAATAGGTCACACTAGTCAACAACATCAAGAGTAAAATAATATTTTTACATATATAAAAATACATGTCTGCTGTATATATGTGTGTTTATATACATACACACTTTGCAAGATTAATATAAGGTCAAGAATGTAACAAACTACCTACACCGCTTGCATACAGACAGTACCAGATTAGGAACTGCTGTGAGGTCAGTTTAGTGAAACAGAGTTAAGTAGAAGCTACAAATGCAATTCAATGAGAGACAGAACCACATCTGTGGAGAAGGAAGCTACAAAGATGGGAGCAGCTGCTTGCAAGGCAGGGACGACTTAAGGCATGACTTAAGAAGGAGAAACAAAGATGTTGCTAAAGAAGCCTGATCGTTCTAGAAAGTTGAACTCGGACAACAGTGCTCTAGAAAGCCAGTATTTGTAATTGCCACAGGACTTTACTCAGGTCTTGCTGACAAAGAAGCCAGAACCTCAAAAAACAATTAGTCATAGGTGTGGTAACTTTGCCGCTCTTATTACCCGCTAGAAGGCTTCCTAACAAAAATGTAGTGAATAAATGTGTTATTGGAAAGTCGGGAAAGTAACAAGGAGGAGTTGTGAAAGCACTTTGGGTGGTTTTAACAATAAAACACATGTATTGCACAGTCTGGTGCACAGTGCAAAGTTGAAGATTAAGCATCCTTTAGTTAACCTAGTCAAGAAGCAGAAAGTTCATCCTTCCTCTGTCTCTCTGTTTCATATTCCTTTAAAAATCACAACTAATTGAGGGCTGAGGGCACAGGTCTGCAGTGCTGTTTGATACTGATGAGTAGCAGCTTAAAGAAGAAGAAAAACTAAGTTTTCTGCCCTAAGACAAAAGGTCTGTTTTGTCTGAGAATCCTCCTCAGGTCTTTGTGGAAGTGAGACTGTAAGAAACAAATGATGCAGGATACAATAGGAGAATAAACATGAGCAGTCTTAGCGGACAAACAGCATGTTCAATTTGAAGAAACTTTCCTTAGCTCTAAATGCAAAGGACCAATTAAATCCCATTGCTGCCATGTCCCAAAACACCTCCAACAATATGCTCTGTGTTGACTAAAGAAGTTCTTTATTTCCAAGTTCCTGCCTTGCCTGAGTTGGTGAGGTTGAGCTGCTGCACCTGAAGGGTGATTGTGTACCTTCAGAGCATGGCAGCATTCCTGGGAGTTCTGAGTGACCATTTTTTATTCAAGTTTTAAACTACATTCAGAAATCTGTAGCTGGTACCTGACAGTCAACCCTGGTTTGCCTCATGAACCTGCTCTGCAGAAAGCCAAGGCAGGAAATCCTAAAGCCAGTGGTGTTTGCAGTGTGTACATGTGTGTCCCACTTCAACTGTCCTGCCAACTAGAGTTGCTTTTGCTTACAGACAAAACTTCCCTTCTTCTGAGGTCATCTGTTTGCAGGTTGTTTAAGCAGACTTGGGATCTGTCAGATTTTCTGAGTTATTTGTGCATGTAGCAGCCACAGCATCTCCAAGCCACAATTCTGAGTTAAGAACAGGCTACACAGCTAGCCAAGCAACAAGTAAACTTCAGGGCTGGTACAGGTTCATTCTAAAATGCTGCAATTCCCAAATCAAGTGTGTCATGATCCTATTTCCATGCACTGTGGTGGTTTCCCCATTTACTATAAAATTTAAGTCGTCATCTTTCAAAGATCCTTCCACAGCATTCTCCCCATTGCTGCCAAGGGCAAACATACCACCTGGAAACTTACGAAAGAGGGGATCCTCTAGTATCCATGGCTATTATTTCAGTTTTTGAAGACTCCAGAATGCACAGATCTCAGTTCAGGATCTGGACCACAATCTCACAAATGTTGCAAAGAATCCAAATATACATCTCCTTTACCAGTGAAAAATCCTGCTTTCACTTCTGGCCAAGCTGACAGAATTGGGCCATGCTGCTTTCCACAGGAATGTAAAGGTTAGTTATTACTCTGGTCTGCTGAATAATGAGATAGCCTCACTTGAGATGTGCACATCCTAGGAAGCTAAGGAAGGTATCTGACTAAACTCTGCAAGTGCCACGTGGAAGGAGGAGCCAGTAGTGCAAGGCTAATCCATCACCTTCTGCTTCCCTCCACCTCTGTCTGCCAGACCCAAAGCCCAGCCAGACTCACTGGAATAACAGCAAGGCTACAGGGAGGTTTCCCAACAACAACACCCTCTCAGTACTTCTGTACTTCCAGTAACCAACACCTTCAAGTCAGAGGATTACCTAGATGACTGGTCAGGCACAGAGGGATAATCGAGGCAGAGGCAATGCTCAGTACGGCTGGGATGCTGTATCATTGTAGGTACAGAGTGACACCAAACACATCAGCCACTGGCACTTCCAACGATAAGCCAAGACTTGCAGGGTTTTCCACATGCTTCTTCCTAATCTGTAGGTGAATTACCATTCCTAGCACCAGTACTCACTACTCCAGTTTGGCCAGATGTCAGAGAGACTGTCCCAACTACTGCTTTGGGCAGCAGGAGCAACCAGTTTGTTTCTCAATAATTTGGGATCTCAGAGAAAGCAGAAAGTGATACACTTTTGTTTCACTCAGTGGAAGACAACCAGTCTTCTTGTCAGATACTATTATATTTCTAAGCGGAAGAAACAAACCAACAAACTCCAAACCCCTTACCTGTAAAAAAAGCACACATTTTTACTGTGATACTACATTTCTGTATAATAGATGGTGGACTTCCATGAAACTAGTTCTGGGCAAAACAACCAGTAACTTCCATAATACCAGAGCAACACCCAGCTCTGTGTGACAGTCCAGGCTTCTGGAATACTGCTAGAATATTCCATGGCTGTTATCAACAGTGACTTACTGTCTCCTGCCCTATTCAACAAAAAGAGAAAAAACCCTTAGATAGCAGCTATTTTCCCTTAAAAATAATCTATTCGTTTTCTAGCCACATCCTTTTCCCTTTCCAACTGTTAGAAGAACTGCAAGAACCATGGAGAAGTGAGAACAAGGCAGCATCATACAAACCAGATTTCAACAGCTGCACTGGTAGTTTCAACACTGCTGCTAAGAGATCCTCAGACATGCGCCTGGGAAGTGTCCCGAGTTGAGGATGCTGCAGCACGTACCGAGTTCTCCACCGCCTTGCCGAGCCAAGATAGCGACAGGGGTTCTTATCATTGCCTTGCACTCCATGTAGTTGCTTACACCGGCGTAATGCCAGTCTGCCATCTCCGGATACTCCCAAGATCCTGCGCAGGAGCAGTTAACGAAGCTACTGTCCCCAGAACAGCTCAGGTGTTTTCTGTGCTCCCTTTCCTGGGGCCCCGCCGCCCCCAGCCCGGCCAAAGCCGCGGCTCTGCCCCGCACCCGCCTCCCGGCGCGGCGACAAGAAACCTCTGAAACCCAGGAGAACCGAACGTACCGGGAGAGTCGCGGGCTGGCGGACTCCCCGCCGCCCCCACGGGGTTCCCCCGGTGGCTGTTGCCGCAGCCCCGCGCCCCCCGTTCAGCGCAAACCGCGGTGATCCTCCCGGGCCCGGCGCCGTCCCCCATCCCCATCCTCCGGCGCGGCCCGGGAGGGGCGGCAGGGCGGAGCAGCTCCCGGCCATGCGGCTGCGGGCGCCCCTTCGGGGGAACAAAGGCGGGAGCCGGCGGGCCCGGCCGCCGCCAGCCTCCCCCCGAGGGGCTCCGCAGCCTGGTCAAGAGCACGGACAAAAAAAAAAGATACTTTTTTTTTAAAGCTTTGCTTAGCGCAAACGCCCTTTTTAAAAGAGTTCGCTCTCCTCCTTTTGCCTAACGCGATTTCTCCTGCGGATTTCTCCTTGGGGTGCCCAAAAACTGCTCGGGGCGGCGGCAGCGCCGTACCCACGTTCCCAGCAGCGCCGCACGGCAGCCCCGGCGCTCTCGGGGGCGCGTCCCCGTGTTGCAACGCAGGGCTGCGCGGAGAAACTCCCAGCCGGATCTGCGAGTTTCTTGTGTGGGAACAGTGAAGGGAGGAAAAAAAAAAAATCCCACACTTTTCCTGTAGAAAAAAAATAGTTCGGAGGAATAACAAGCCAGGAGGGGCTCCTGGAACAAGGGGCGGGAGAAAACGGCGCGACTTTGAATGGGTTGTTTCACCGCACTGCACGAGTGGCCGCGAGTTTTCCCTCCAAGGGTCAGGGCATAAGAAAGACCCTGAAAGAACCACAAAAAGCCTGATAATTTTCTGGCCTTTTTTTTTTTTTTTTCCTTAAACATAATCGACTGCCAGACAATCAGAGGTTTGGGGGGAATCTGCTAAAAGGTTACGTAGAACAGATTTCAAAACTACGCTAAAGTCTGGGTCTCGTTTGTCCCAGGAATTTAAAATCTCAACCCCCTACAAGACCCTTTTTTAAGACGGAAGACGGGCAAGCTCGTACGGCGTTAATGGATGCGGTCTGCAGCGAAACCTTGGAAACAAAGCAGTTGGAAAACTCGTTTGTCCAAAGCAGGGAACCGCAATTCCTGAAACGCGGAGAAGTGAGACACCCTTCTCCCCTGAACAGACCAGCTCTTACAATCCCTAAAGCTAGGCAGAGAAGAGAAAAAACCAGCATTTAGAAAACCAGAATATTTTCTCTGATTTTAATTACCCGGCGACTCGCTTTAGCCATCAGAGGAACGAACAACCCGGCTGCTCTTAGTTCCGAAAGCGCGCGGGGCAGCGGGACGATACCCAGCAGACATTCCCGCACCTCACCTACCAAACCGGCCGGAGAGCTGCTTTCTCCTCCGCTGGCTTCCTCGGGCAGCAGGGACAGGCCGGGCCACCGCGCTCCCCGGCGCAGATGGGCTCCGGCGGCCCGGGAGCCGCCGGCTCCGCCCCCTACGCCGCGCTCCCCGCACCCTGCCCGGCTCCCGCCTCGATCCGCGGGTCCCCTGCTCCCCGCACCCTGCCCGGCACCCTGCCCGGCTCCCGCCTCGATCCGCGGGTCCCCTGCTCCCCGCACCCTGCCCGGCACCCTGCCCGGCTCCCGCCTCGATCCGCGGGTCCCCTGCTCCCCGCACCCTGCCCGGCTCCCGCCTCGATCCGCGGGTCCCCTGCTCCCAACGCCCTGCCCGGCTCCCGCCTCGATCCGCGGGTCCCCTGCTCCCCGCACCCTGCCCGGCTCCCACCTCGATCCGCGGGTCCCCTGCTCCCAACGCCCTGCCCGGCTCCCGCCTCGATCCGCGGGTCCCCTGCTCCCAACGCCCTGCCCGGCTCCCGCCTCGATCCGCGGGTCCCCTGCTCCCCGCACCCTGCCCGGCTCCCACCTCGATCCGCGGGTCCCCTGCTCCCAACGCCCTGCCCGGCTCCCGCCTCGATCCGCGGGTCCCCTGCTCCAACGCCCTGCCCGGCTCCCGCCTCGATCCGCGGGTCCCCTGCTCCCCGCACCCTGCCCGGCACCCTGCCCGGCTCCCGCCTCGATCCGCGGGTCCCCTGCTCCCCGCACCCTGCCCGGCTCCCACCTCGATCGCGGGTCCCCTGCTCCCCGCACCCTGCCCGCCCGCGGTAGCTCCCGAGGAGCCGCCGAGGGTGCGACGTGGGAAAGTTCCGTCTGATGCTGACACTCAGAGTGCCAAAAGTGATGTGCTAGAAGTTCAAAAGTACTTATGTCTTAAAAATGTCTTAGGGACGCCATAAAAGTTTAGCTAATTGCTCCTCTAAGTCTCCGAGGTGCCAAATAGCATCTAAATTCTGGGTAGTTAGTTTGTAGGTCACAGTGAAACTTGTTTGGCTCACTTTGCTGTTTTGAATCTTCAGATGAGTAAAAAAGAGCATGATTTAGGGTTTCTTTTTGGTTTCTGCCTTCCCCACAAATTTTGGTGACTGCCTTACACCAGCTTGAGGGGAATGCCTGATGTGTTGAAGAATGTCAATAGTAAGTCAGTCTCCATGAGCAGTAGGACTGAGACAGAAGTATTTAAAAAACAAACCAAAGAAAGTGCTATGAACGTGTCTTCTTTGAATACACTTTTGCCAAATTTTTGTAAAGAGAAAAACTGAGTTAAAAAATGGTATTCAAATTCAGTTGAAAAGCCACTACAATGCTGTGCCTTGTGTGATTTTATAGAATCACAGAATCATAGATTTCTCATTGGCTATCAAACACAAACCCATTGTGTATCTCCAATTCTTTCACATGACTGTGATTGATCTGAATCATTCCTGACCTCATCATTGACTTCATAGAAATTTAACTATTGCATATCATGACAATTAGGGTCTGTTTGTCACTTTGCAACCATAAATCTGACAACATCTTTGTGAGGCAAGGAATTGTTTTCTTTTCACACACAAGAGAGAAAATAGAGATAGGAATACTGTTGTCAAGGTCACCCAGCAAAAGTAGAGCAAGGGTAAAACCTGGGCAGCTGACGATCCTATGGAAGGATATTGTTTTGCAATACAGGTTTTGCTTGGGAAGCTTCAAGGCCTAAGGAGTTTTTCACTTGATCTCTCCTTTCTCCTGTTGTGTGTCCTTGTATGACTAAATACTTTATAGCAGACTTCCCAGATTTCTCTTTGTCTGTTTGACTCTACAGTAATACAAAATATAATTCTGTGCCATCTTCAGTTCACTTTAGAAGGAAAAGTTTGTAGGTCATTGTGGAAATTTGACATGTTATCTGAGCAGTGTTTAAAAAACAATAGAAATAACCTTATAAACAAAGTATCATTCATTTTTCTTAACAAAATGATAATTGTTGATTTCTTCCCTAGTTCACAAATGTGGTGGGGTTTTTGTCCAAACGTTATCCTTCTTTCTTACGTTTCAGTGTCATTTCTGCATTATCTGTGTCTGTATCCCAGAAAATACAGCTTCAATGAGTCACATTCTCAAAATCAGGAGATAACTTTAAAATTTAAGGTGTGTTTATGTGAAAATATTATTCTGACATAACTACAAGAAGAACTTTGGGTCCATACAAAATAAAGTCAGAGGTATTTCTATTATTGAACAAAAATGACTGTTTCTAATCAGCACAGCAAAGAAGCTGAGTTTGTCTTCTATTGTGTCCACTTTTTTCCTGAAAAGTGACATCTGCTCAAAGAATCAATAACCTTTTCTTTGTCCTCACTAATGTCCCACCTTGATTGATCTGGATTTTCCCTTCCCCTTCCCCTTCCCCTCCCCCTCCCCTTCCCCTTCCCCTTCCCCTTCCCCTTCCCTTCCCTTTTTTAACTTCCCTTCCCTTTTTTTTCCTTTCCCCCTTTCCCTTCCCTCTTTCTTTTCCTTCCCTTTTTTTCCCTTTTCCTTCCTTTCTTCCTTTCCACTTTCCCTTCCCCTTTCCATTTCCTTTGTATTAAACTAAATCTTGTTAGGTCCTCTGTTGAGATAAAACTTATTTAGAAATTAAGCTCCACCTTTTTCTTTTCCCCAGTGATGCTGGTAGGGACAGTTTTTCAGAGCACCACCCTTATTTGTTTATCAATGAGCTCTCGAGCATCCCTTCTCGGCCGTATCCTGCCCACGCAGCCCTGGCAGAAGTGCAGAGCCGGCACCAAGCCGGAGGCTGCACTCTCTGGCTGTTCCAAGGGGCCCTCACGCGGGGTTTTCCCCAGGAAACTGCCCTGTGTAATCCCGCTGTGCTGCACTCAGGGCTCTGAGTGCTCAGCGAGCAAAGAGGTCTGTCAGTGTAAGGCAGTGGCTGCGGGACAGTGCAGACAGGTCACAGGGTGGGCGTTTAGGCAGGTGGGTCCCTGCTACCCAAAGTCCTTTTCATTTCACCCCATCGGTCAGACCATGGGGCCAACATCAACCTAGGCTGTGCGTTTGATTCCTGTATGGGCCACTCACATCCACCTGGGAACCTCAGGCCCTATTTCAGAGTAAAAAATGAGTTGATAAGATTCAACAGATCATGGAGAAATACCTAGATGTTACTGTTTTGTAGAATGATTTGTAATTCCTGCAGGTTTGTGTTAAGCTGCTGTTCTCTTATTACTTCCTACTGTATGAACAACATGTTTTAGCTATTCTTGCCCATTGGAAGAGGAAGGACAGAGGGAAATTCCATAAAGTACTTTGTAACACACAAGCCTACTTAGCAGTGAAGTATTTGCACAAGGAGGTTGGGATCCGAGAACTGTCATTTAATGCTTCTGGGCCCTTGAGTCTACAAGGAGCCCTGAGGAAGCCACATTGCTCTCAGAGAGGTTGTGCCAGGTGCTTCTGGCCCAACTGCTGCTGTCTTCATCCTGCAGACTCATCCCAACAGGATGGACTGGCATGATCCAACAGCACCTGTTGTGTTGTCTGGTGCAGCCCAGTATAGTCCAGGACAAAGGTTCATGAGAGGAGATATTCAATCAATGGAAAGACAATCTGAAAATCCAGAAGAACAGTTCTGTTTGATAAGCTAAACCAGCATCTTTCTGTGTATCCTTGAGGTGCTTCTTGTATGAGAAATGTGATAGTCTTTCACAATCACATGACCATGCTTAGACTGTAAGCGTAACAGAGCTGGGCATTTTTGACAAAATTTTAAGCAAGGCAACCCTTTCTAGTTCGTTTGCACAAATGGCTGTAGGCAGCCTTTTCCTGTAGTAAACTGGCCAAATCCATGGAGTCCTAACTACTGCATTGCTTAGTATCTCACATGCATTGACTACTTCACTGGGATATTATTCAGTTTATGTTCAAAAGTTATTTTGGGGAAATGATTTGGTCAGGTGTTCTGTGGTATGATTTTATGGCCGGAAATCTGATTCATGGATCTATTCTGAAAATGGTTTGACAACCAGTCTAAGCTCATTTAGGGCTGCTGCTGCACCTTTTGCTCTCTCTCTCCACATCTACCTCATGTACCTCATCCCTTTGTACCCCTTTTACAAGGCTGGAATTGAGCAGCTGTTACAACCTTTTTATTTTCTTTTTTGTGAGGTTGGTTTGAGGTGGGTCAACTCCTCTTGCTTACCAGTTTACCTGAGTGTGCCTGCTGTGTACAGTCACTGTCAAATGCAAGGAAGGGGGAAGGATGAAGTGACTGGGAGCATGCAAAGATGCATAGTTCTTTTATAGTTATGGAGTGGATAAACTGATCAAGAAACTCCATCTAAAATGCTGATATTGGCAACCCACATCAGATAGGAAACTGAATTTCCTGTAAATTTGGAATATTTTTATGGTTGATTTGCTTTGGATCTGATAAACCCAGCATTTTTCTAGTCCACCTCGCAACAAGGGCTGGGAGACTGTTGGGCAGCATTAGTGCTTCATTATGAAAACACAGAAGTATGACATCTGTTCCAGGGCTTTCTGACCACAGTTTCACTCTTTTCTTGAGGTGACCCCCCCAAATCTTGCATGTGCTTTTGGTGTTCTCAGTGAGTGGTCAATATGGCCTTGACAGAGATCACTTACAAGCACAGTAAGATGAACAGGTTATTCATGTTTCATCTTCATTCAGTCTATTACTGCTGAATAATCAACTGAAAATTGCAAGACATTGGTGGTTTTGTACTCAGCTGAGGCATAATCCCTGCTTTCTGAATTAAATTCTCATGAGACAGTAACCTCAGTATATTCAGATTGAATTAACTTCGTGAATGACCAGTTCCAGCGTTTGGAGTCTGAGATATCATTTTTGTGACTTTAATGAAAGAGAGTCAAGTTTAAGGATAAGGGGTGGCCTCAGCTACCTTGTATGCTTGGAGCACTTCTGTACACATACTAAATAGTCTCCATGTACACAGTCCAGACGTACTGCTTGTCCTCTGAACATGCACATAAAGTTTGCTTTACATACTGAGGAAACCTGTGGAGCATCTGGGATCACTTCTGCACACCAGCAGCCAGCTGTCACTTTGCATATTCACATCCTGAAGTGTGCAGCCTGTGTGCCTGAAGGTGTTTGTGCCCTGAAATGACAGGTTACAATTGTAGATTTGGATATTATTTAAATCTAAGAATCCTTTAGATTCAGTGTATCTTATTATCTGTGTCAGTGTTATTGACCTAACAAGGACTGGGGACCTCCATAAATCAGTCTGTGCATCACTCTGAACATGAGAATAAGTATCACTGGATCATCAGGTTGTGTGGGTAGAGCAGGACAGCACTTCTGCCCTGGGTAAAGAATTAGAAGCTATTTTCAGAATGAGAATATTGTGCCAGAGCCCTATTCTAAATCAGCAATAGCAAAGTTGTGCTGACATTAGGTCTGGGAATTGCTAAATTTAGGTGTGGACTGGTGTCAAAAATACTAGTAGCTCAGGGAGTGCTACTAAAAGCTTTGGTGTCCAAGAGCTTATTGTAATCATCAGAGCTGTGTATGGCAGGAGAGAACTAAGTTTCTTGATTTCATTAGCTATTGCAGAGCTTCTACAGGAGGCAGAGAAAAATATTGTAATCATAGAATAGTGTGAGTTGGAATGGACCCAAAAAGTCTTGTAGAGCAACTCCCCTATCATGGCCAGGGAGCCTTTCACTGGAACAGGTGGTTTAAAGGCCCATCCAGCCTGGCCTTGAACACTTGCAGGGATGAGTAATCCTCAGCTTCTTCTGGGCAACCTCAGCACTCTCATTCCAGCACCTCACCACCCTCACAGTAAAGCATTTCTCCCTGATATCTAATCTAAATCTGCCTTCAGCCAATTTAAAACCATCACCCCTTGTGCTGTCACTACAGGTTTTGGTAAATGGCTCTCTCTTACAAGCCCCCTTTATATTTTGAAAGGCTATAAAAAGGTTTTCCCAAAGCCTTTTCTTTACCAGACTAGATGATTTGCCCCCTTTACATGGCATAAGACAGATCCATTGCAAAGGTTTCCATTCAGTGTGTAAGTGAAATATATAATTCATAAAATAGTGTAATATAAGGCTTCTGTTACAATTGAAAAAAAGGTGATTTTGATGAGTGTTACAGTAGGAACCCAGCAGCATGTCTTCCCAGTCTAATTTCCAGGCTCATGAAAACTTCCAGCTGGTAGAGGGGAAGAACTTGGAGTCTACATTTTGAAGGACAAACCATGTTCTTGACTTTATCAATAGGCGCAGGGAGCTGTTTTCTTTCACCAAACTTAATGAAAAGCAGGATAAATTTCAAGAAGCCACAAGCCATTTCTTGTTTGCCATAATCTCTTTCAACTTTTACAAAATCTTTGTTTTCAGAAAAGTTTCCCTGTTGGGCAGATTGGCTCCAGCACTTACAAGTCTAATTACAGCCTAAAGGGTTGGGAAGACCTTTGAAGTGAAGGGTATGCAGCCATGTAGGGAGATCTGGCTGCTGATAGAAATCTGTGTAGAATAGCAAGGGGAGTTGTATTCCTACTAGAGTTCCAAATATTTCTGGGAACTAGGAAAATTATGAAGAGGAGAAAAAAAAAATCATATTGTTACAATGCAGTAGTTGATTGAGTGTTCTGGAGGCTTCCTGAAGCCCTTGAAGTCCTTTTGTCCTGCTCCCAAAGAGTCTGGGGGGGGGTAAAGAAAAGCTGAAAAAGCACTCTCAGTATGTTTTCTTACAAAATTTGCACTTAATCGAATATCAAAGGGCATTAAGCAGTCACTTCTACTATTATCTTTCATACCTGCTTGCACTTGGATACTAAGGTTATTTTAATGCTCTTCAGAAATTCCAGGAATTCCTCAACTTGTTTTCTGTGCAGTTGTACTGCTGCCCATTGGCTCTGGCAGGCTCCTGGAATGCAGCTGGCCACATGGATGTCCTGGATGGTTGGTTTGGTTTGGGCATGTGGGGTGTTTAGGATCATAGGTATCTTCTGTCTTGTCTCATGTCACAGAAATGCGTGTGCTCCACTCTTGAAAAGCATTGAAAATTTATGCAAGCTCACAGTCAATGGGCAGCAATCTCCCTCCTCTTCCTCTTCCTATTCAGGACAGAACTAAAGGTCTGCTCCATTGCACTCCAAATCCACCCAGGGGTTACAGAGCACATGCAAAGAAAGGCAGCTCTGAGCTGGCTGAGGACTGGATGCATCTTCTCTGAAGAAGCACATATGGACTTGAAGTTTTATATGTTTGCTTCTTCCCTAACTGAGCTTGTTCACTTCTCCATAAAAATCTGACTGCTCTGACATGGCAGGGTGACAGTCCTTGGCCTTTAGCTATTTGCATGAAGGACACCTCGAAATCCCAGGAAACACAGGCACAAGCCAAGGAGTCCTGTTATCAGTGCCAAGCTGATGGTTGGGGAAGGAGAAGGTGAGATTTTATGCCATTTCAGTTCAGGTGGTGCTGCTTTCTCTGTAAAGGGCAGAACAGTGACAGTCTCCAGGCTGGGAAACCCCTGAAACAAACCAGGAGCAATCATACCTCTCAGAGTGTAAATTTCTCCAGACAGCTGCTGAAGCCTTCCCTCTGCACGTTCACACCAGTTTCAATGGAATCTGTTTTTGAACTCCGTAGTTAAAAACATGCAGCTCCTATATGTCAATTAGCTCATGAAGGAGTGCTGAGCACTTCACATTGTTATTTACAACAGCACAAAGAGCACGTCATGTTGCCTAATCAGATGTCAGTGACTTGCACCCACACTGAGCTGATCTAAATAATTGCACAGTTTGCAGGACAGCAGCAGACAGGACAGAGCAGATGGGAGATCACTCAGTCCCATGTAGTGAGTGATTCAATGGAGCAGTGATTTATCAATCGCACTGTGCAGTAAATCACTGCTGACTTTACTTCCTGCATTTAACAAGCTGCTCATCAACTGGGAATTTAATAACTAGGTATGGAAGATTTGTGACATAACCATATTTAGAATCCTGTATTCACTTCTGAAAATTCATGTGGATTTTTTCATCCAGCAGGAACATTCTTTCTTTGTATAGCCTAGAAAGGAATTCTGTTTTACCTAGTATGACTTGTCTGTCCAGCAGCTCCTCTGTAGACTCTGCAAAGTTCCTGTGCATATGCAGATTATTCAATACACTGTCGCTGATCTTTCTCTGTAGTCTCTAGTTGGAAGACACTGATGCTTTATTTGCATTTCTAGTTATTACAAACCTGTCTTCAAATTCTGTTCTGTGGTTAACAGCCATGTTGGGCAAACTAGCACGGACAGTCTTGCTTTTTTGGCACCTGATCTGCATTAGAGCTAAATAATGTGACCCTGTGTGCTTTCTTGGTAAAAGTGCCTAATTTCTGTGTGTCTGTGCTGGCTCTCCTAGTAGTCTGTCAGGCCAGGATTCCTGTGTGGGCAGAGGACACCAAGAGCTCCAGCCTCTGTGACAGCCGTGCCTGGTGCAGTGCTCCTGCTGCCAGGCAGCGTGGCAGCTGCACCCAGCCCAGGCTCTAACTGCAGACACTGGAGTGGCAAACAAGGCATTTCCCACGTAGGCAAGGCTTGTGTAAGACCTGCAACAGCCACTGAGGCTGATAAACCAAGCTCCCTATTCTTGGGAGAAAAGGAAAGGAATGGGTGTCATGGATAAGCCTAGAAATCTCTCTGTCCCATTGTGTTGTCTTGGACATTCCCCATTAGCAGCTGCTTAAAGAAAAAAAGTAAGAAACCCAAATGCTGGGTTTCATGCAATCTAGAATTGTGAGTTTCCCTCTGAGTTTCCTACTAGGTAAAGTTGCCCGCTGAACACATTCTCCAGCTGGAGTCCATCCAATAGTTCTCCAAAGTTTCTTTCTAAGTTTGGAAAGTCTTCCAAGAGTGTCTCTCCCTCTTTCTCTAAGTTTATCATCAAATTCTGCAAGCAGTGTTTTGGGGTGTGGCAGACAGGGTTGCCCAAAGTATAGCTTAGGAAATAGATGTGGATGTTGCTGAGAGCTGTGATTCCCAGTCCCTGCTGGATGGAGTGTGCCAGCTGTAGATGGCAGGATCCTTGCCTGCCCCTCTGGCCCAGATTACCGAGGCTGAGGAAGTGTGACGCACAAAAAAGGGACGTTTGTCCTCAGCCACGGCAGCTCATGACTTACTGACTGATGTAAATGTACCAAGAAGAGATTAACTAAAGCATAATATGTGTTCCAGTTACTCTTGTAAACTCGATTTGAGCTTATCAGAATCTTCTCTCCTTGTTCCATTGCTGTTGTCACGTAACTAACACCTGAGTTTATTTCTCACAGGCCCCAAAGAATGCTGATTCTTGAGGATATTTAAAAGTAGGACCCAAGATACACTAGAGTTTGGGCTGGAGTACCATAGATTTTAAGTCTGGTGCAATGCTGTGTCCTATCACAGAAAGAAGCAGATTTTGCAGGATGGAGTGTCCTTAGAGTCATATTTTAGACTGAAATCATAGAACCATAGGATCATTTCAGTTGGGAAGGACCTTTAAGATCATCAAGTCCAGCTGTTACCCCAGCACTGCTTAGGCCACCACTAAACCATGTCCCCAAGTGCCACATCTACACAACTTTTAAATACCTCCAGGGATGGTGACTCCACCACTTTCCTGGGCAGCCTGTTCCAGTGCTTGAAATACAGACCCTCAAAGGATGAAGCATCATCACCAAACCTATCCTCTCACTTCCAAGTACAACATGAACTTCCCTGGTCAGACCTCTCCAACATAAGCTCAGGCTTGTCCGTAAGATAAATTATTATTAATTTTACTAATGAAACAAATTCTTTGTTCTACCCAAATGGCCTTACAAAGTCTTGCAGAACAAAACTGTCAATGGCAGATCTGCCATGAGAATCAAAACCAATGATGCTCTTCTCCTCCTGAAGAAGTTGGCCCTTCAGGATGGAATTTGTGTTGCCATTTGCATGAAGTAAACGATAGTTCTGTGTTAAGGTTTTACATCCTGATTGAAAATGGCTCTGTATGGCACAAAATGTCCTTGCAGGGACAGGAAGGGGACGAGTGAGCACCACAGGCATGAGACATGTAAGTCACAGCATTATCAGAGGTGCTCTGCAATAAAAGATTAGGGTGGTGAAGCAATCTAAAGCGAGCAGAGTCACATGTGCCTAAACCCTTCTCTGTCCCCCAAGACACCCACCAGCAAGGATACCCACCTGAGACTACAGAGAATTTTGGAGAGAGGCTGTGGGCATGATTTAGGTTTAGGTTTACTTAGAGCCTGAGCTCTAGCAGTCAACATGAATTCTCAGTATAAATAGTGACTGTTAAGTTTCCTTTAACCTACTTCTGGGGTTTGTATTGCTGGTCTTGTCTGTCTGAAAGGTTTGGGGTTTTACCACTGTAACTTTTGCTGTTACTGAAAAAGTGCTTTACCACCCTATGTGGGAAAGTCCACAGCATTGTCAGCTCTTATCAGATTTCTTGCTTAATGAGGTCAACTGGTATTTGGATATTGTTGTATTTTGTCTACAAAGGAATGGAAAAAGCATGCAGCATGTAGTCTGAAAGTACTTTCTTAAAAAAGACTGTCTTAAAAGTTAGGTTGGACATAGAAAAAAGCAGTTAAATACTTTTTTTTTTTTTTTTTCAGAAGTCAGAAATTATTACATATCTAGAGTTTTTTTACCTGCTCTATTTTCAACTTTTAAGAAAAAGGTAGCCAGGAAGAAATTACTGCCAGGACACAAAACCCCAGTGAATTTCCCACATGTGTAGGACATGCAAAATCTAAAGTGCTTAATTTCAAAGTTTGTATATTAATTACCTTTTATGCATATGTGTATATATTTCTACATTTTAAAATGCAGTGAGCTTCCTTTGTTGGCTGGTAAACTTCAGTACCCATACTGGCTTCAGTTAAACAGACCAAATCCATCCTTAAGCAAGTGTAGTGAAGATTTATGTCTTCCTCCTCTGTCCTCACTTTAAATCCTTTATGCAATATAGTTTGTTGCTGTACTAGATCTGCCTGGCCCTAGGAAATCACCGTGTTTTCTTTTCACTGGGCAATATTTCTAAAGAATACTGAAATCCGAATAATTAAGTTAATTCTGTGGTCTGCATGTAAATACTCATGATCTCAAGCAAAAGAAATTACATGGAAGTCTGCCCAGTGTGGGAGCAACCTGTTAACCTGCAGTGTCTCAGTTACATCAGTATTTCACAAGCACGTGTGTGTAGTAGTTTCTATGGATCTCAATTTACTACCAACCTACTTCTATCTGCTATAATATGACCTAATACTAATAACTCTTAGCAGTTACACTATTTTTGTATACAAATTATTCACCTGCTCTTAGCTAATTGATTACTCAATGCTGTGATATCATAGATCTAAATATATCTTTATCACCAAACAGAGACAGTGCAGCTGCAAAATTAAAACCAAAATCATCAGTGGGGCCTGATGGGTAGTTCACAAATATGGGTAGTTGACAAAATATGTACACAGCTATGTGGTCTGTTATTTTGGGCCACAGTAAGGACCAGTCTGTAGCATCCATGTTGTCTAAAGGTAGCTCAAATTTGGGTTCAGAGATGCATCTTTTCAGCATTGATGCACAGTTGAGGTGAGACAGCTCCTGTGTGACTTTAGTCCTCTATTCATATTATTCCTTTCTGTAGGTGATTTAATTAATTTACCTCTCCATTAAAACTATGCTCTGGTTCCTATAATGTAGGCCAACTAATTAAGATATATAAAAATATTTCCCCAAGGTCATTTGTTTTGGGAACAATGAATGTGGGACAATTCCTTTTATGTAGAGAGTTCAGATCATTTCAGAAGAAGCAAAATATTATAAATGGTGACTTTGGTGGTGAAATACATTTCTAATAAAAATGCAGTCCTTCTGCTCAGAAGAACTTCCATAACAGCTGGAGCAAATCCATTTGACATTGCAGCAGGCAATTACAATAACTTCAGTAAAGGGCACTAATTACGAGATGGGGTGGAGGATACTACCTAAGTCCCTTATGCTTCTCAAAGTTACTTAGTTGGGCTTTTTTTGCAGCCATGAAATGCATTTTAAGAACAATTGTTCTTTCGAGGCATTGCTCTCATTGGGGAAAAATAAAAAAGGAGTACATGGCAGAGAAACCAGAATTTTCTGTATCAACTAATGAATACTGTATCAACTAACAACGAGTTCTGTTGAAACAAATGTTCTTACGTCCAGAATGATCACTTATTCCACTTAAGGAGGTAAAGTACAGCAACTGACTCATTACTCAAATTTCACTTGAGCTGTTGCACAACCTTAGTTGAGAATACTTTTCAGCTGAAAAAGGACTTTTTAGCACTGTGAGAAAACAAATTCCTCTTATATGCAATTATGTAGGTGGAATGGAAGTTTTTTCTACTTAGCTACTGACATGCTGTCATTTCTTTTCATTCCATATCTCCAAGATAATTTTGAGATTTTACGATTAGCCCAGTTGTAGAATTTCTTGTAATGATTTCTAATTCAGAACTGAATGTGATATTTATTGCTGATTCTGTTACTACTGCAACAGTGAGACTTTCATCATATGCTACTTACAAAGAAGATACCATTGCGAAAAATATAATTTAAAAAAAAAATTATTTACATTCAGAAATAGAAATTTCACAGTACTTAGAACTTGCCAGAGTGCTGGACCAGGGAGGTTTTTACCACTATGCTCATTTTTTCAAGCCAATGAATTATTCACTCTGACTTCCTTTAAGTCCAAGTCTATCTAATGTTGATATTTTTTCTATGTTTATGTTTCCATTACACTGCATACAGGTTCTTTCAGTCCTTACTATTGTGTTTGAAGCCTCGGGTATTAAAAGAGCTAGTATTTTCAATTTAAGTAGCTTTCTATCTATATTAAACATATTTATAAAAATGATGGCGGTGGTTTTTTATTAATTTATTAAATTATATATTTTGCTCTTGCATACCCATTTTCTGCTGTTCTGGCTGTTGAAAACACTCCCGTTTCATCTACTAGGCACCATGTGTTTTTGTAAGACAGGTATGGAGAGTTCATGCACAAGTCCCATTTCTGCTGGTTCCACACCTGTTATGCAGTCAGATTTTCTGCAGCACAATAATTTTGGAGCACCAGTTATGATTTATGCTGGGGGTTCTTTTCAGAAAAGCTCACTATTTTATTTCCAATTGATGGCTTCAATTCCTCTTCTGGGAAAAGTCTCCTTATCAGGACAGGCACCTGTGATAGCAAATCCTGGCATAGAAACAGGATTTGTGAGTGGAGGTGAGCCAATGGGTTTGTTAGAGAAACACAGCTATGGAAACAAAAATCCTGAATTAGTTTATATTGTCATCTGAGCAGGATGCACAAATAGTATCTGTATGAGGACAAAGCAGTGGAGATTTAGCCAGAGGAGATATTAATAGGTTGTTGTAATCTCTAGATAATATTCCTGCTTAGTGTTTCATTATATTTCATGGGGTTTTTAAAGGCATCACGTATCACAGCAGGGAAACCATCCTACCAAAATTATTGTAACAGAGACTTGCAGAATCACTTGACACCCCTGGGGAGCTTGGCCAACACTTCAGTTATGTTTCTTTTTCCTTCTGTTTTTAAAGAAAAAGGAAAGAGAAAGAGTTACTGAGATGAAATGGTCTCATAGGTGTCTGCTTTATGGTCACCGTGGTGAGAACCTTCCTAGAAGTGTGCTCTCAGTTAGCCAAAGAAGCCAGCTCGGATAAATGCCTACTGACAAAGTTTTGTTGCTACAAAACAGTGCAGGGTAAGCTCATACTTAGAGCAACAACACTGCTAATTGCTGTTTGCACAGTCCAAAACGATATAAATATCTACCTTTGATCTAAATACCAGCACAGGCAGGGGCTGATAGAGAAATGCATCTCTAAAAGTCAAGGGTGATAATTAATACTGAAATTTGCCTCAATTTCAAGGTTTCACTTACAATCTTGGCTAAAACCAAGTCTTTTTCTAATGCTCTGTTGTGCATTGCTGCTCCTACATTCTCATCCTTGCTGAGGAGCTTCCTCTGTAAAATAATCTTTTTTTCTTCTCCAGCATGGCATGACTAACTTCCCAGAGACAGCACTACTGACAAAGAAGAAATAGTTTTTTTATTGCTTTCTCCTTTCTTATCATCCATATTGTGCTGGCCCTTCAGGGCTTCTCAAAGCTGGGAGTGGTGGAAAGCAGCTCAATGTGTGAGAGCTTAGTGGTGCTGCTGTGCCACAGGATATCATGGCTGCTGAAGTGAGAAAAACTTGCCCAAATGACACCTCTGTAAAATCCCCCGCGTGGGAAATGTGGTCTTGGTGTAGCCAAGGCCACAATGTTCCCTTAGCAACCCAGATCAATCACTCAAAGAAAGCGAGCTAGCTCATGCACTGTAATTACCTTCCATACCAAGAAGTTTCCTTGCTGGAGGAACATGTGACAACACCGTGTCAGTGAGCCTGTGTGTGATCCCTGCCACAAGCACACCCTAATTCTGCCCAGCCTGGGGGCAGCAGGGGCCCTGCCACACACAGGGCTTTGTCAGCTCCTGGGGGCTGAGCTGCCTCTGCTAGGACATGTTTAACTTCCCCAGAGGAAGGCTGGCCTTGACCTCCTGAGCAGTGTTTCACAGCACTATTGTCATGTCAGGAAAGCTACTCAGTCAGGTATTACTGGGACCAGAATATTCTACCTTTGGCTAGCTCTGCTAGTTTGATGAATCTTTTTGTTCCATTGGGGAAAGAGCAAGTATACTCAAGTAGAATGAAGTTTTACTAGCAACAAGGATGTCTACAGATAGGACCTTAGGGATTTCTCAGATTCTGAGCTTTAGGTCAGATGCCTAATCCTTTACCATCCCTGCTGAGATGGCCTGTTTGCTTGGGAATGATCCTAGTGAGGAGTTATCTTTGTGAGAACTGCCATAAACTTCAGGCCGCTCAGAATTCTGTTGTGTTTGGACTGCTGCCATGCAAACCTCAAATTCTTGTAAAATTTCTCTGAAATGAATGAACAATACACTGTGGAAGTTCTCCCCTGTCCCTTTACCTCACACATCCCAGTTACACTAGAAATTACTTCTAACCTAGTCATGCATGTTGAAGGGGAAGAAGGGGTGGGAAGAGCTGCCTGTGACAATAATCCTGTCAATTGCTGCCTCATATTTTCATTAAATGTGATGCTGGCAGCAGGTGTGTGCTGAGTTCCCCTCATTGCCCAAGACAGTCACGAAGCAGATCCAGCCCTGGCACAAACAGCAGTGGAACATTTTGAGAGGTCTCCCAAGCTGGGGACACCTGAGGTGGGGTAGAGAGAGCCACCAGGGGCCCACAGCCAATGCAAGAGTGACCAATGGGACCTGAGTGTGGCCAGGGTGCAGCACTCACCTACTGCCCTGCCTTATGCTAGTCACTGCAATTCAAGACAATGTGTCTGGACAGCTATGAAATCCCAGCTATTTTATAACAAAATTTGAAACATCAGTTGAAGGTAAGATGTAGTTTTCTCGATATTTATAGTGTTTCTCAAGCAGTGGTCCATAACAGAGTCATAGCCTTTGAGACCTGAATAAGTGGTCTCCAGCTAGCCTACAAAACCACATTTCCTTGAAAAAGGACTGGGGAAATCCAAAGCAAACCAGCGAATCTATTGTAGTAGCCTAGTAATGTTTTAGTCAGTACTTCTGCATTTCAAGCTGCAGGCTGAAATGTGGCTATTTTATTTTCAAATGCTTGGCCAAACCATCCAAATGAGGCTTTATCAGAAGTGCGATTGTTTTTTTTAACCTCATAAAGGAGATCCTAAAAAACTGTGGAGAATGAGGAAATCCCCTTACAGTGATGGAGCAGTGCAGCTGTGACTTGTGATCTAAAGGGCTGACAGGGTCTGGCTGATGATGTGACAGCTGTGTGACACTCACAGCCAGGTAACCAGGCCCAGGCAGGCTGTGCAGGGAGATGCTGGATGAATGCACGTGCTGGAATTGGTGCCAAGAGCTGCCTACACTTTATTGACCTCAGGCTGTGTGCTGCTCATGGCTGGCCATGCTCCAGTTCCTCTAGACATCATTCCCTAGTGTCCTTCCGGGGATGGGTTTTGGCTTGAGGAAGCCATGCTTAAAGACTCTCCAGAGGCACAGGCCAGGAAAAGAACACCAGGTGCTTATCCTTTCCTACTGCTCAAACCTCTGGAGCAGCTACCCTGAAAACTTTGTTCATAACAGTACTAAAGACAGCACTTTCTTGATAATATGGGACATTTGTTTCATAAAAACATGAGCGATCTAATGCAATTTTATTTTAAAATCCAATTAATTATTTGCCCAAAGCGAATTGGTTACATTAATGTTTCTGTGAAATAAGTCAGGCATCTTCAAGATATACATCTTTAAGTTACCTAGGAGTATTAAACTAATATTAGAAATGAAAATTCCAAAATGTAGTAAAAATACTTCAATCTACTTTCATCTGTTCAGACTTCTGACACATCATCTGTTGCCTGTTTTTGCATTTTATTAAAGGATGAAAGTCTAGTCACTGATTTTGTTTATTTTATAAAGGAGACAAAACAGAAACATTAGAATAGCTCTGAATTATAGTTTCATTTTATTGAGTATTAGTTATTCCTAAAAGAGTAACCTTTTTTTTTTCCTTCTTGGGATTTTTTTTCAGTTTGCAGGTATAAAAATGACAGAAGAATCCAAGATGAAGTTTAAAATTAACTAAAAAAAATTACAATCCAAGATGTGTTTAGGTCTTTTATCTTATCAACAAGGCACAATATTGAAGAACTGAGAAATGACCTTCAGAGGGTTTTTGTGTGTAGTCAAAGGCATAAACAGGAATATATAAGAAATATCTTTTTTTCTTTCACATGTGCTTGATAACACTATGACTCTCTACTTTCTTGTCTTTCAGCCACATAATCAATGAGCTGATAGAAACAGAACGGGTTTATGTAGAAGAACTTCAAAGTATAATAGAGGTAAGAAACTTATGAAGTTACTTTCTGGTGCTTAACCTCTAAGTATCACTGCAGGTGCACATCCTTCATGGGCTGAGCACTCCCACCTCCTGTTTATAGCACATAGGCTGTGTTGGCAAGATAGATCAGCCTTGGAGAAGGAGACTGGGAAGAGAAGGATGTTTCAAATATCCTCCCTCAGGACTTAAAGGAAAAGGCACCTTCTCTGGCCCAAGCCCACAGAATGACAATTTGCATGGTTCTGAAAATTATGGACAGAGAAAGAGTTAATAATGTTTTTTCAAAATATTACCAATAGGTCTCAGAAGCAGTACCTTTGATGTTCATGGGGACAGACACTAGTTCTATGAATGTGCATTTGGAAAATGATGAAGAAAAGTAAGGTGTCCCTCCTGCTCTTCTTTATGGTCCCATGTTGTTCTTGAACTCAGAAAGAAGCAGCTCATGCTGCAAATATAATTCTTGACCTTTTGAAACTGAGAGGACACCAGCATACTTGGTGTGTGTGGAGTCTGAGGTCCCTAATGTGTGGGAGGACAGAAGCTGAATAGGGATCAATCATGCTTATATTTGGGTGGGACTTCAGGACATGTAGTTGATTTTTTATTGCATTTGTTCCATGGGAGCTGGCAGCTCTGGCAATTGACATATTACTCTTGAGTTTAAAATCAGAATGTTCTTCTCTCAAAGTTATTATTGAAGAAACACTATCCAGTTTTTATAAGAAACAAAAAAATAGTCAATCCAAATACCATATTTCAACAAATAAACCCAAGCTAACTCTTGTGCAATGAAGCAGGGTAACAGAAAGATATCTGTCTGCCAATGTTAGCAGTTTCCATCCCTACATGACCCAAATGGCTTTTGGATTCTAGACATATAAGTTCATCTATTTTTTATTAACTTTGAGATCCGTTCATTTGTGGTTAAAATGTGTTTGCACAGTTACAGGGTAAAATCTCCGGGGAAAATCAGAAGCATCAGAAATTCATGGGAGCAACAAAGCAGCAGGCATGGGAGAAGCTTTGTTTGCTCTGTGGAGAACAAAAGCACAGGGACTTCGGAGCTTTCCAGTGCCTTGAACATAGTATTTCTTCCCTGGTAAAAACCAGCTGTTTTTTTTCCTACTCTCCTCTGCAGGGGTATGCTTCAGAAATGGACAATCCCAATTTAGTACATCTGATTCCATCTGCACTTCAGAACAAGAAGGAAATTCTTTTTGGGAACCTCCCAGAAATCTACTATTTCCACAACAGGTACATGGGAACTGCTGGTTGTCCTGCATCCTGGGGTGCTACCATCATATCCAATCCTTTCCTGTCAGGTGCTCTGCCATGCTCACACGTTCACTGGCAGGAAAAGTCATCCTCACTTGGTCTCTGTGTGTGTCATATAAAACCCATGTGTAGAGAACACCTGCAAGATCATCTATTTCATCTTTTTTTGGTGAAGATTGTACTCTTGGTGCATTTACTAATGATTTCCCCTGGCAGGATCCATTCTGAATGTCCCCTGTGGTCAGTATTTTAACACCTCTTTGGTACACTGGTACATGTCACAGGACTAAATCCGGATCTTTTCTGTCTGGCAAAACACCTCTGTGAGGAAGTTTTCTTAGTGATCAGCTTTTTTGTCCTGTTTTTCTGTTATCAGATAAGAAGATGTTATATATTTGATACCGCTTTTCTTTTTATCTCTCATATAAGATCACAGATATTTTTCAGAATCCATGTTTATGCTGTGGACAAGGAAATCCAGAACCTATAACTACAGAATACAAGTTATGAACAAGATTAACCCTTTTGCAATTGGCTTTCAAAATACAAAGCTTAGGGCAACTTCTATAAATTTCCTGCTTTTCTTAGCCTTTAGTGGAAGCAAAACTGGCTGTCACCAAAGTGGGAATCTAGGAACACTTTTGAATAATAATTGCCTGTAAGATGTAAAAAACAGCTAACAATTTAAATTTTAAAAATCTCTTTTGCAAGTCATAATACTATGCCAGACCAGTTAATACATAGTAGAAAGATTATTTTCCAGTTAATGTATTTTTTTCAAAGATTGTGTCTTCCACTGGGAGAAAAATTTTCCTCTCTCTTTGCAAGCCCAATCTTTCTTTCCCTAAAGGTTTAGTGCATTGACTGTCACTGCAGAAGCCTTTGGACTACATCCCATATTTTCACTGCTTGCTGATTGAGCAACTGCATCTGACAGAACATTCCTGCCTTTTCTAGCTGTTCTGAAAAATCCTCGTACCCAAATGGGAAGCAGGTATTTGGGCTACAGATTGGAAACAAATTTCAACAGCCAGAGGAATCAGATGTAGCAGATGCTTGTGAGCAGGGAAAACATGATTAATATTTGTGATTTAAGTAATCAGGTGACAGCCACATCCCATTTTTATAAAATATATATTTCTTGGTGTGTCAGAGCTGTTACCTTCCGTATTGAATCCTCATATTACAAAAATGAAGGCCTTAAGTTGGACTTACACAGACGCTAACATGCAATGTGAGTGGAATTTTGTATTACTCTTTGCTCTTTTGTTCTCCCTCTCAGGATTTTCCTTAAAGAGATAGAAAATTGCATTGAAAACCCTGAGCTTCTTGCTCGATGTTTTTTGAAAAGAGTAAGTATATCCTTTTTCAGATTTGAATGAATATCTATGGTCTTATCCTACAGTACTTATAGATTTACTCCCTTCTTTTCACTCTGTTTGGTTTTATGAATGAGGGAAACTCCTCTAAGATGTCCCACACTAAGCCACAGTTACCAAGCATGTATTCTGCTATCTAACCCTTTCCCTGGTTTACTGACAGGAATAGATCTGTTACCAGTGCTTTACAAGTATTTTAAGTCCCATTTAAAAGAAAACACCCAACAAATAACAGTGATCCAAATGTTTGACATGCTTTTCATATCAGACACATCTGTAGCAGGAGTCTGAAGTAACCCAGACACCTCCCTGCAGTAAATAAGCCGAGCACGGTATCGGTGTCACAGCAGGCTGCTCTGAGAGCAGACAACACATCCCGTTCCTGCTTTATCTTATCTCTCTCTTCTCTGCACCATTCAGGACACTTGGTCCCCTAGAACTGTCCCAGCAGTCTGCTGCTGTCCTTGCATGGACCCCACCAGCTCCATAAGACTCTGTGAGGTCGATTCCTTTCCTTCTCATAACCCAACAAGTGTGGTTCTCCCCTCTGCTGTGAGGTGACTCCCAGTGCCCAAGTGCTGCAGCTCTCCAAGAGCTCCCAGGGATGTCCCTTCTCCCCCCCCTCCACTCAGCCTGACCATTAGTTCTTTCCTGCAACATAACCAAAGGTGCTTGTTTATATAGCACTCCTTGAGGGCCCCTACTAATGAAAAAACATCTGGATTCGTGGTTTGCTAGTTCTTTCAGAGTTTGACAAAACTGTGTGAATAAGGCTCTGTGTTTTGCACAGGAAATGGAAGTGGTATGAGAAATGGGAAAATCTGTCCGCTGTAGTCAAAGGTACCTCTTGCTTCTACTGTATACTACAGGTAGCATTTGCTGCTTTTCCAGAGCACACATTAAATACAGACAGATTTGGATGAACCAGGTAGAGGTGCTGAGCATTGCCACATTACTAAGATTTAATGGGAATTGCGAGCATGTGATACTTGCAAAGAGTATACTTACAATTTACAAACAGGTCAGGCTGGAGAGAATCATACAAGTGTAAATGTGATTATATGTCCATTGGATTATTTTCTGTTTAACAAAGAAGCATTTAGAGCTTCAGTAAATGACACTACTAAGGCAAATGTTGTTATCCTAGGATTCAGATGCTGGGCAGGAAAATACTGTGGTGAAATAATTATGCAAAAGAGGATAAGCAGTCTTTGAAGAATGCAGACCTTTGAAACCCAAGAAATGTAAAATAGTCCATGTGTTGCATATATCCCTAAAGAACACAGCTAAATAAAAATTCTTGGTGTAGAATTGTTCCTATGATTTTGCTTAAGGTTCAAATTCCATATTTAAATATTGTGGCTTATGTCTCTCTGTAAAAAGAGCTGTTAAGCCAAATTCCCCTCCCTATTCTACCAATATGAAAACAGCACTAAAGGTGGGGTTAAGGTACAAATGAAAGAAAACCAGTCCCTACATCACCTTAGCTCATCAGTTTCTGTGGCTTGGTCAAACCACACTAAATCTATCAAATAAGAGGTTAAATCATGCATTTGCTTTCTCCCTATTTTAAATTTCACACTAAGAAAGCACAAGCTTCCCTCTTGAGATGTCTCTGCTCACACAGTAGCACCTTTGATTCGAGAACTTGCCCTTATGTTCTGTTTTTAGAAGAAGCCACATAAAGTCCAGAAATGTGTTGTTTCTGTTGGACTGCCTTTAGAAGGCACAAACAAAAGTCTGGTTGTATGTTTGTGTTCCCCATGATTTGGCAGCTTTTTATGCCTTCCTGCTGAGCAGTGGCTTCTGGCTGCCCTGTGAGTTATGGCCGTGCTTGCTATGACAGGGGGAAACAGAAGCAGCTGCTGTTCCAAGTGATGTTGAGTTTTGGGAGGAAACTCACACTCTTGCAGGTTCTCCTTTTTTTGTATGGGTGTGACCATCCTGCCACAACAACAGGCTGAGCCTGTGATTAGGAACAGAAAGGTTTTTTAGATTCATACCTTGAAGTTTTACCCCATCTGATCACACTGGGCCTTTTCAGCCCTGATTCCAGAGCTGCTTAAAAGTCTCCAGAGAGCCGCAGTGAGACACTCTGGTGCCAGAGTCACTCCATTCCCTGCCAGGTGTGCCTCTGCCATGCCCTCACACACTCTTCCACCTCCACCAATGCCACCTGATCAGCTGTCACCATGAATGTGAACCCTTCATCTCAGGTGATGGAAGAAACAGGCTGTGGGGTCTCTGGCTTTGTCCTCTGGAACACTGCAGCAGAATCTGGCTAAAGATGAGCCAGAAATGCCTTCCTTGTTCTCCCTCCCACTTTCCCTGACCTTGTTTAGTGCATGATCTTCATATGAACTAAATTACAAGTGGACCAGCTCAACTTTACCCACATGGCAGCTATTTTGTCACCACCAAGAAGCTTGACCTTACTTACAGCTCTGTGTGGTCAAGGGCTACACAGCTTTCAAAGACAGGAGGGATGTGCACTGAACACCGTGCAGAAGGGGTCTTCTGGTGCTTTATCAGCAACAGGGGGGCACGCTGGGCTGATCTGCTGTACAATGGGCTGCGAAGAAGGAAACCTTACCAAAGCAAGGCAAGAATGGCCAGGATGGAACCAAAGGTGTTTCAGACTGCTTACCAAATGTGCCAGGTGATGTGTCTGGCAGGAGTGATTCATTGTGGATTGCCACTGTTCACTTATTCATATTGCTAACCTCATAAAAGGGAATAGCTTTAAAGGAGACAGCAGTTGGGGAATTTGGTCATTCAGGGAGAAAAAATAATTTAGAATAGGAATCCACCTCTGAAAGGATAGTAGCAGCTGACTAGAAACCTGTGAGCTGGATTCCAAGGTCTAAATTCTAGACTAATGCAAAAATTATTCATAAATCAACAGTCCAAAAGATAATTGGAACTATGCATATATACCATGTGCATTGGAGCTTACACAGCTCTCAGGGCCCAAACCTGCGTGGAAAGGAAAAACGTTACAGGAGAGAAGAGCATGGTGTAAAAGTACCAGCATAAAATCTGAACCTTTGCATGTGGAAATAGAGATTTCACATTTATTTGGGATGTTTAAATATTACAAAATGTGTGGAATATTTAAGACTGGGATTTGAATAATTAGAAAATCAATTATTTCTTGTCATTTTAAAGTCTGAGCTTAATTCTATTCCTAATACTATTGCAAATCTTAAAGCTGTAATTAAATATGTAAGTATCTGCCTAAGCAGGTGTCAATGATTTAGGCAGCAGTAGATTACACTGACATAGGGTGGTTCCACTATGGAACTTGTTGGTAAATTGTTGGTTATTGTACCTTTTGTTAAAGTTTACTTTGGTTCTTTTCTCTTATTCCTAATACTTCTCTTGTCTATTGCTCTCTCTGTTATTCTTACCCAGTCCAGTTAGGTTTCCATGGGCCAGGAAGAGATTGTAATGCCTACTTGTGCTTTGTTGCTATTTTTAGTTCTGTGAGGTTTGCCCCCTGCTAACTTCCCTCCAGGGCAACATGAACAAACAGTTCTATTTTTGTGAAGAAAATTCTGCACCTATTTTGAAACAGCACCATTAACACTCTATTGAGTTGCAACAGTAGAGGTTTTTGTATTGCATAATCCTTGACCCAGTGTGATATTAGGTGGCACAGCTCTGATTTCACAGCTGATTCATAGGGTGATGTCAGGATGGGTCTGTGGAGGAAGACAGCAGCAACACTGATTTCTTCTGGTGACTGTACAGAAGGAAGTGATTTCCCTGCAGCAGGAGCCTATGGGAACTGCCTGCTGGGCTGAAAGCACAGAGGAACGACCCAGGAATTGCTGGGAATTATTTTTGGTGTTTTCTTTGATTTGCTGAGGTCACACTCGGCAGGATAGGTGTAGATGAAGGTGGGAAGCTCCCGGCTGGCGGGCACAGCCAGCCCTGCTCAGGAGCCCCTGGCACTGGGGAAGCAAGCCCGGGGAGCATCGCCCGCACAGCCCGGGGAGCGCAGAGCATCCCGCCCCGCGCTTCTGGAGAGACGGAACCTGCGTTCGCCAAAGCCAGGGAGAGTCATGGACCTCAGTGAGAGCACTTGGAGTGGACTCAGAGCCAAACAAAGTGAATCCACCCACTCCTAAATTTGGAGGGGACAGGGTTTAGTTCAACCCCCTGCCTGGCCTGGGACATCAACAAGACAAACTTTCTCCTTTTCAGTTTGTCCTCGTATCACTGAGAACCAACACTATTTTCAAAGTGTGTTGAATTGGTAAACCTTAATCATCATTAACAATTACAGTCTGTGCCAATATTGTTAATAAAGTTTAAATTTTTAATGTTTCTTTTTTGGTTTGGGTTTTTTAACCAAACCATCAATTCACCTCCCTGAAAAAGATACCAGTTTTGCAGTTAGATTATGTGTCTTCCAGTTACCAGTCTCCTTGCTTTGTGTGAAAAGTGAAGAAAAAGAAATCTCACTTTCAGGTCTATTTAACTTAATCAGAAGTAAAAAGCAGGTTTGGTGGTTTCAGTATGTTTTTACATACAGAGTTATTCCCATGTAATAATTACTTCATGTCTTAGGATGGAAAGTGAGAAAAGTATGTTTCAAGAAAGAAGCTCTCTGTATTCTTTCTTCCTTCCCTTACCTAAACTCATATTTTCTTGCAGAAGGAGGACCTCCAAATATATGAAAAGTACTGTCAGAACAAACCAAGGTCTGAAGCTCTCTGGAGACAGTGTGGAGACAGCAGCTTTTTTCAGGTGGAATTTTGTTGCAGACTAGCAGTGCAAGACCCTCAAAGCTCGTTTCCCTTGTGTGTCTCTATTCTTTATAAAACCAGAGTAATACACAGACTTTTCTGCATGCTTCTTCTACTGATGGCAGGTGCCCAGGGTGTGTCAAGGTGTTCTCTGCAGGAGACTGGGTAGGTAGAGCAGTGGGTAGATTTCCTGGACAGGAGCCTGGCTCTGCAGGCTATACCCACACCAAGTAAGTCCTGGCTTCTTTGCAAATCCCAGCTGATTGCAATCTCATCAGCAGGGAATGCCAGATTTCAACACCAAGTTGAACCTAAACATTAGCTCTCATTTAGATATATTTTCACTGTGGCATAAGTAACCCGGAAATTCCTATGCAGGAACAAATTTATCTCTCAATTAATTCACAGACCTATAATCTTCAGATTATCAAATGATAATGAACTTGGTGACTTGCCTGTGTTTCAAGAAACAATTTTATTTTTCTTCTGTGTTGTCTCCTACAGGAATGTCAGCGTAAATTGGATCATAAGCTCTCACTTGATGCTTATCTCTTAAAGCCAGTTCAGAGAATCACCAAGTACCAGCTGCTGCTAAAGGCAAGTTCTCCATGACAGTGCAAAGAATTCCAATGTACAGCTTGTTTTACTTTCAGAATTGCATGTCAGTCTGGACTACCTGGAAATAAATCCTCATTCAGTTCTTCAGCAAATACACAGCATTTTTTAATTGTAGAATGATAGAAAACAAGGACTTGTATTTTAGATTGGGAACTGCTATTACTTAGCAGTACTTATACTGTAATTTAAAGTAATGGCAGTATACTATTATATGTATAGTCCTCTCTACCTAAAGTAAGATATTTTACTTACTTTTAAAGATAGTAAATATTTTATTGTCTTATTTATTGCTTTATTTATCTTTAAACAGAAGTTGAGCTTGGCTTTATTGTATCAGTATATGGTCTTAACATTTTGAAAACAGGAACTGATTCCTCAAATCCTGTCTGTAACATCTGTCCCTGTTTAACAAAACTTTCAGCTCTCTGAGCTGATATTTTCCCATGGTTGTGACTCAAACCTTTCAGAGGGAGCCACTTCCTTTTGCTGCTTCTTTTTAAAAGACACAGCTAGGAACAAATTGTCTGTATTTTTTCCACTGGGTGAATATGTGATCTTCCCTCTTGATTTGGCTGGAACCATGAATGGTCCATGCTTGAAATTCTGGTCTGAACTGGGCAATAGAAAATATATACCCTCAAAACAGTGAATGTATTTTTCTATTTAAGGTGGTGGCTTAAATTTCTGTCTTCATCTACTCAGTTCTTAAAAATAAATATTTACTGCCTTTCCCTATGGGAAGGTCATGAAGGTGAATTACATGCTGTTCTCAAGCCTCTGGGCTTAAAGTAATGTCATGTACTGTCATGAAATTTAGCATTGAAATTTGCAATGAAGATTTTAGGTTGCCATTTAACTTGCTAATAGCTACTATGGCACTGCTCAAAGTGTGCCAGTATAAGCCCTGGGAGGACCTGGTAGCCATTCTTGTGCAGTATTTCTGTGAACTGCTTATGGACTTGATATAAAAACTATAGAATCTAAATATTGAATATGGATATTGACAAGGATGCAACTTCACTGGTCTCAGTAGATTTACATCAGCGTAGTCCAGAAATAAATTTGAAATCTATTTCCTGAAACTATTCTGTGAGAAGGGAAAAAATGTTAAGGTCTCCAGGAAAGCAAGACTAAACTAGATTTTACTTTTAATTTGAAATATGACTGTAAATAAACCCATTAGATCAAGGAGTAAAATTCTCAAGCAAAACAGGTCTCAGCCATTGGGGTTTGAAGCTGGTCAGACCAGTTTTGTACTCAGCAACAACACATTGGCACTGGCATTTACTTTGTCAGGGTTTATGAGATCTGGGGAGATGGTACACTCCTTCCCTGGCTGCAGGAGCACTTAAAAGTGTAGAAAAATGGAAGCCAGCGAAAATCAGTAACAAAGAACTGCTTAAGAAGCTGTGTGCCTTGAGTGACAGGCAGACTGGATTTGAATTTTGGGTCACAATTATTGCAACCCTCTATTTCAATCAGTTTACTTAATATGCTCATGCTGATAACAGCACCATGCTCACTGTACAGAGATCCATCCTTATGCTAGAAAATGTGCAGCAGGTACTGTAGGAATGCATCCTGCTTTTACCTTCTAATTCCAAGCACTTGAGGAGAGGTTACTGCTGTTTAGGGTTTGCAGGAACTATCTTTTTGCATCCCTATTTTACAGGAACATAAGTGCCTCTGTTCTTGGATTAAAAATATTTCCAGACTGAAAAAGTGGAATGTCAAACTTACCAAATTCAGACTAGAAATTAATTAATATTTTTAACAGTGGTAAAGTACCTTGTGAAACTAATTGCAAAAGAAAATGGGGAATTGTCTAACACCTGAGTTTCTTTTCTAGCAGATGTGAAGAAAGAAAAAAACCCTGGATGTAATTCTATGACTTGCAAGGAGTTCATTGTAAATATGTCAGAATGATCCTGTCTCATCTTAAATGAACCCTTTAAACTTGAAAATGTTCAAAAGATCAAAATGTGTATCCTCAATGACCACCCCAGTGAATGTCATATTTGGGGTTTTTGGGGTTTTTTGTTTTGTTTTTGTTCCTCTTTCGTTTTCCTCTAGTTCTGCTACTTTGTTTATGCAACACAAATTCCAGGGAGGATTGTCTTATGGTATCTTCTGGTATCAGAAGTTCTCAAGTATTCCCCATATCTTTTTTTAACCAGGAAATGCTGAAGTGCAGCAAGAATTCAGAAGGTACTGCTGAATTGGAAGAAGCCCTGGCCACGATGCTTGATATCATCAAATCAGTAAATGATTCCATGCACCAGATAGCAATCACAGGATATGAGGTAGTTGCTGCTGCTGCTCTGCTCTCAGCCAGCCCATGTTCCTGTCCTCACTGCTCATGCTGTGCCCCTGGCTGGTACTGAACTTTACAGAGCCTGTGCCACATCCTGAAGGATGTCACTCAGTGGTGTGTTGTGATGACCAAAAATACATCTCAGCACACCTGTCATGTGGAGCTGGGGTGGGAATGTGGGGACACTGCAAATGCAGGACTTTTGAGTAATTGCATTCAAAACTCATTTGTAGGTGAGAGGTACAAGTGTGGCAGAACTAACTTAAGAAATCTGCTGTAACTTTGTGACTCCTGTGCAACTCAAGTGTTTTCAAATCTTTTGCACGTAGGGAGAAAAATTTGGCTTTCATTTAAAGTGGGTAATGGAATCTGTGCCAGTGATTGGCAAGCTTGTTATCTGAAATGTGAAATAAAAACCCCAGTACAAATCAAAGAGCACAAATATATATCTCTCCAGGAGTTCCATTGAAGTCATATGACTTTCAAGAACTAGTCGACTACATAAAATGAGCCCTTAAGTGAGAAGTGGAAGTGATTGACACATAAAGGAGAAACAAGCCTGGTAAAATGAGGCTTGAAAATCATGTGGTTGCCCATTTTGAAATAGCTGCAGGGTGAAAATGTCAAAAAAGAAACAATATACTGAATATTGTTCAAAGAATTTTTACATCACTGTAACGGGCTTTAATCCAGAAAAACTATTTTGTGCTGAATCTGACTTCCTGAGAAGGTGCTGGGGTCTATCTATACAGAAAATGTCTGGGTAGGAAGAGTTGTTCTGTTTTTCAGGAGTGGCCTCAGGAGTTTTGATTTCCATAGTTCTCTTTCGTGCAAGTGCATCTGCATCTGGTAGCTGAGGAACCTGCTGCCAACATGATGTTATAAATAAATTCAACTGCTTGCTTGTTTAACTGCTTGACAGAGATCCACTGCTGCACACAGCTGGAGATGCTCCTGTGAACTGTGCATTTCATCTGGGATGAGACTGAGTTCTGCCTGCAGTAGCTCTGCTGGGTGGAAGGTGATGCAATGGCCACCTCATTGTGCTGGCAAATACTGAATAGGTGTGGTGATTGTGGATCAGAGAAACACCACAGGTCATAAATACACTCTCAGATGTCCTAAACCTGGCAAACTGAAACAAAGCAGCATTTGCTTAAATCCATTTTGGTCATGGCTAAGTCTGAGTGGCTCAGAGACTCATTTAAAAAAAAAACTCTTTAGAGCCTGTATATTATTACTGCAGACTTGAACCAGTCAACAATTTCCACTGTTTCTTATTAACTAATTTAATTAGAGAAAGGTAGCTTTCCTCCTGTGTCTCTCAGTTTAAATGTATGTACTTATAGCAGTTCAGCAAAAAATTTGTATTGAAACAGTTCTGTAAAGGGAAGGGAATAAGAACTTCTCCAAGAAAGGTAACATATTATCCTGAGCAGGGAGGATTTACCCAGATTCCTGTCCATATAAATGTTGAGGTCATCCTTTTGTCTATTCTTTGCTTTAAAGTGTGAGGAGTTTTGTGCTGAGGAATTCAACAGAACATTCCTGTTCCTTTTCAACTTTTACTTTTGAATTGCCCAGCCTTTCATGAAATGTCAGATAGTAACTCCAAGGACTAGATTTTTGCCTCTGTTTTGCTGAACTGCAAACATAGCCCAATGCTGACAGCATTCCTGAGATGGTTTGTTACATGATTATTAAATGGGGTGAAAGTGTGAAAGAGGATGCACCCAATAATTTCCTCTCCCTGTTCCTCCCAGTTTGTCCCAGGTGCTCAGCTGTGGTGCCAAATAAACACCTCCCACAGACGATGAAACCACACCCATCTTGTGGAGTCTTTCCCACACAGCCATGATAGAAATACTTGTCTGGAAAACCTTTCAGAGAGGGATGTTTTGCCAGTAGAAAAGCAGGTTTTGTGACAGCTGATAAATGCTCCCAATTGCATAGGATATGCTGTTTCTTGGACTTGGGCACATGCAGATTTGAAGAGGGGAACTCTTGTGTAAGAAATTGCTATAGCATGTAAATCTGGTTTGGTGTGGTTTTTGTTTTTAGGCAAAACCACAATAAAAGAAAAAAAAAGGAGAATAAAGCTTGGAGAGCAGAAGCTTTTGATATGTTTCCTACTTTCATCCCAATATTTGTACACAATCTGGCCAGATTCAACATGATTATACAACATAATTCATGTTCATGAATTATGATGAGAGATTCTTATAAATTATCATATGTATTGCTCATCTTCCATAAACATGGGATACTATGTATTTCTCTAACAGGGAATAATTGTATTTGAGATAGCAATAAAATTCCTCCACTTTAAAAAAGCTTCCTTTAAGATAAAATATTGCTGTCCACTAGCAGAAATTACCAGAAAGTGTCCTGTTTGCTGCCTACACTGAAGAGAGTGCAGTGCCTGTGGGCTAATGCTCAAAGTTTCCTGTGGGATTGCTGCAGTCTGCCATCCCTGACTGTCTCTCTCTGCAGCAGCAGCCTCCCACTCCACTCACTGTCATCCCAACCCCAGATTCAAGGCTGGAGAGACAGACCTGGCACAAGGGTTGAACTGAGCTTCTGGATCTCAGTGCTGTATTGAACAGTGCCTGGAGTGACAGGAGCCTCTCACTGTTGTCAGAACCATGTAGAAAATATGCTTGGTTTCTTTGTTTTTCAATTTAGCTTTGCATATCAATGTGCTTTTCACAGGCTTGTACTTTATAGCTACATGCACATATATTTACAAACACCCACAGTCCTGTATGCACAAAGATCCAACTCTGTATGTTAGAGATTACAGACTTATCTAAATTGCTGTGGTTTTCTGAATGGTTTGGAGAGTCTAATAATATCCTGATATAGAGTAAAAGTACCTAATAAAGCTCTGGTTTTGCAGTTGAATGTAGGGTACAGGAGGGGGAGTGAGAGAGAGAACAGGTTACAATTCTTAGTATAAGAAATGAGACATTCCCACTTGGAGCCAATGTCTTCACCTTGTAATCAACAGAAAATGCAAATTTTGAAAATAAGTACTTTAATAATGCACTGGGCTTATTCCCTCAACTTATTATACAAAGCACTCCTAGGAAAACTTGCTGTTAAAATAACTATGATTATAATTATTTGTTGAATCCCATTACCATATAGGTATTGCCATGTCTTATATCCATGTTCCTCCTCACAACACAGAATTGTTCTGGTGGCATCTGAGCTAAATATTTATAATGGTTAAAGAATTTACCCATCAGTGGTCTTCAGACAAGATCTTTAATTTGGAAAGTTTTAGTTCCTGCCTAGTTTCACTCTCTCTCCAGTACTTTTATGGTTCCTTGGTGCATTCACTCCCTCTTTGCCTAGGGCTGTGCAGCAATGCATAGTTTGCAGATGGGGAGCCAAGAAACTATTGACAAAGCTTGTAAAGACTGTTTTGAAACAGGAGGGAATTACATACCTACATAGCTCTAGGCACTGATCCATGACTTCAGGCACCGAAGCTCTTTCAAGGTTTTGCCCAGGGATGGAGGAAGCTTGTACAGGAGTGGAAACTGAAACTAGATCTTCCAGAGTCAAAGCCTTTGTTTGGGTACTGGACTGCACTGGGCCTTCCTACTGCCTTGGAGTCAGGAGCCTTGAAACCCAGCTTTTGTCAGAAAAAGCTTCCTCTGAGATCACCAGAGGAATGTGCCTGTGTGTCATATCCAAAGAGATCCTGAGATGGATCCTAAATGTGAATTATGAGTGTAGGAGACAAACTGGGAATTATGGACATGGAAACCAGTGAGTTTATAGTCACAGGAAGAAACCATACAGGCTTAGCAAGGGGTCATGTGCAGTCTCCAACAAGGGATGCTTCTGCCTGGACCCTCAAATTCCACCAGAGGAATGAATTGTGCCTGGGCCTATCCTGGTTTGAATGTGATGTATGCTCTCCCTTTTCCTTTCTTGCTAGGGAGATGTCAGTGAGCTTGGCAAGCTGTTGATGCAGGGTTCCTTCAATGTATGGACTGACCACAAGAAGGGGCACAACAAGGTGAAGGACTTGGCTAGATTCAAACCAATGCAGAGACACCTCTTCCTCTATACAAAGATGCTGCTTTTCTGCAAGAAACGGGAGGAGAACTCCGATGGCCATGAGAAGACAGCTTCATACAGCTTTAAAAATTCATTAAAGGTATTAAATGCCATAATGATGTGGGAGGGAAGTCCATAAGATGAGGATGTTTCCATGAGGGCATTTGAAGAAGGTGCACATATCTGGAGCTGTCTTGTACCCCTGAGTGAATGACAACTCCTGTTTAGTTTTGGGCTGGAGACAGACCAAGCCATATGTCCTGCAACTGCAGAGGTGAACCTTGCTCTTTGCAACTTGATACAGAGGGGCACCTTGAGTGTTCTTGCCCAGCATCCCATAAAGAGAAGCCAGACGGAATGGATCTGCATCTGTCATTGTTCTGCCTATGGGAATCCTTCAAGTGCAGTTCTATTGCAAGTTTTACTGTTGACACAGTTGAACAGATATATTCTGTGACAGTAACAGCTACAGATGAATCAGTGCAGTAGAAGGGCCCTTTTATTTGCAAGAGTGAAATTTGCAAGAGTGAATTGAGATATGAGTCAGAACATTTTAAGGTGGCAATCACAAGTAGGCCACGTTTTCCCTCTAAGCACACTGGTGTGCTTGTGCCTTTAGCCAGCTAACACAGATCATTGAGTGTAATGTTCCAAAGTTATTTCAGAGTACCCGAACAGAATTGTAACAGAACCTGATTCAAGGCTTGAACCAATACATCTAAACACTTCAAGTTTCTTCCTGTAGAGATAGAAGGAATGGTGGCATAATATTGTCTAAATCTTTAAATTAATGCTGATGTGAATGTGAACAAGAGGCATGAGCAAATACAGGATTAAGATGAGAAGCTGGTTAGTAGCAGCTGACCTTCAAGACTGTGATTAAGAATTTTTCATTTAAGAAATCTAGAATTATTTTCTTCAGGTCTTTTGTGTTGTCTGCAGACTGGTCCTTTAATCTCACAAAGCCCTATTCCATCCCTGTTTCTCTCCCGCCTCAAAAGGTCAATGATGTCAAGTGAAAAAAGTCTTTCTAAAACTGAAAATTTGTCAAGGTGCAAGAGGAGGAGCCAGGATGGGGTTGAAAACTGATCCACAGATGAAGCAATAAAAGAGGATAAATTAATGATCCAACATTAGCTTGGGTTAATTTTGAACATTCCTTTTCCCTTTAGCAATCAGACAAATGACAAATTAGATACTGAGAAATTACATGCTCTAAATTTTACTTTTAATGACTCCCAAAGGTGTCAGAAGGGAATGCAGTCTTTTAAAAATGCTTCTCAGAGTCTCCAGTTTAAAGACTATTGATATTTTCCAGATTCCAGCTTCTTCTTTTCTATTTTGAAACAGATGAGCACTGTGGGCATTACAGAAAATGTAAAAGGGGATAATAAGAAGTTCGAAATCTGGTATAATGGCAGAGAAGAAGTCTATATCATTCAGGTAACGACTATCCTTTTTGTTTCCAAGGGCTATACTTCCTTTCAGTTGAATTGTTTATAAGAATGTTCACTGTCCTGTACACTCCAGAAACAATAGCCATTGAAATCTTCATTGTTGTGTAGGCTGAAATGGCTAATTTATTGTGAAAATGGTCATGATTTTGGCTAAAAGAAGAAAGAAAGTAATGGAAAATTCCTTGACATGTTGGACAGAAAAGCAAGGACAGAACTTTAGATTTGTGGTAACTTTTCCATCTTGAGGAGTGTCTGCTTTGCTCAAAGCTGGCCACAGTGTTCCAATCCATGGCAGAACTGAGAGCCAGTGCAGGTCAGGGCAGCCCAGTGACTGGCAGCATGTTTTAACTGGATCTGCTCTGCCTTGTCCTCTTTTGTCCTCAGGCATCTTCTGTTGAGCTGAAAAACACCTGGATTTCAGAGATCCGCAAAGTCCTGACGGGACAGCTGGAAGCATGCAGAGGTAGGGTTCACAGAGCAGCAGCTGGCAATGTGTCCTCCCCTCTGCAGCTGTGTGTGACAACATGGGGCTGGGACAGGTTACAGTGCCAGCCAGCACCACCAGTGCAGCCAGCAAGTACCAGCTGGGCAGTTGCTGCATTGCTGGAATTTAAAGCCATGTCCTGATCAAAGAAAATTTCTTGGACTTTTGTAAATGACAGGGATAACTATTCCATTCACAGTCCAAGGAACATGGTTTTCCTTTGTTGTCCCTCTCAAGCCCAAACTCCTGAAGCATCCTTTCACCTCAGCATGTGAGGAGATGAGGTCTGTACTCTGTGTCTGCTCACAACACCTGGATCAAAATGTTTCCTTCCACATCCATGACTGGACACAGCAACGGCTCATCTGTCCTGGTGCTTGCTTTGTTTTGCTTGGGCTTTGGGGGTTCTTGTTTTAAATCCAGTTACCCACCTTTTGTTCTAAATGTCAGCTGTCCCATCTTTCCATCTTAGTGACCCCCCTGTAAATCGTGGTTGATGACACTTCCCTCTCTCTCAGGGATGTCACTATGAGGGTCGTTTGTGGCATGTTCAACACCCCGAATGATTGAAGCCTCCTAAGGCCCTAATATAGTAACATCCTTTTTTATATAAGATATTGAATTCCAGACAGACAAAATTCAGTCAGGTTATTTCAGATAGTAAAAGAACATAGTGATGATAGCTATCATAGATGCTATTCTGTTTACTCTCTTAGGACAGAAAATCCCACAGACTTTTCCTGGACCATGGCATTGCTTTTCGCCTTGGTCTGTCATTTTTTGCTTCTCTCATACACTCATCTCTCTTTAAAGCAAGGTCAGCAAAGCTTCTCCACCTACATCCTTCAAATTCCTAAGCAGGCTTTGTTGGAAGTTGAAAACCTGTGCCTGTGCTTTAACTTTAGAGGTCACTTCTATTTTAATTGTCTGTTTCACAAAGACAATGAGTTCTTACAACCTCCTAAGGTAGAAGGAAACAATTATGAACATTAGCCTCAGCAATTGAATCCAACACATAACAATGCACTTATTTACAATGTTTTCTGCTCTGGTCTTTTGTTATTGACCTTGTCTTCATCCTTTCTCCTTTGTATTCTGAATTTTACTGTGATTAGTTCATCAGGAACTGCTGAGGAAAGACCTCAAGATTCTTGTTAGTGCAGTTTCAGGACTGGATCTAGAGGCTTTCTTATATGGTTTGTAATATTTGCTTCTCAAGTATAAAAGCTGGTGTTATTTAGGCTACCACAGAAGAGTTGCTAATGGAGAAAATGTACATATTTAATAGGATAGAGTGCTAGTCCTCCATTTGTGTTTCTAGGCAAAGGAAATTAAGCTTGTACATTACCCAAGTGAGCATTTGTGAAACCTCTATAGCATACAAGACCTATTAACTAGAGTTTGCATTTTCCAGGGGAAAATATACAGGAATCAAGACTGATTGAAGCATTTATATTTTGATGTACTTTATTGTTTTTCCCTAAGATATATGATTCTAGAATATTTCAGGTTTCAAGGGACCTCAGCACATCACAGTCCAAGGTCCTGCTCAGAGAAGAGTCAGTTATTGGTCAAATAAGTCTTTATTCAATCTGGTCTCAAGACCATCCAACGCTGACTTTCATCTTGCTCTATGAGTACAGTCAAGCTTTCCTTTATTGCGAATCCAGCAGACATAGTGTATAAATTGTATCTCAGATGCTATTGCAACTCTTCCCATTGCCTTTTCCCAAATGATCACATGAATCAAGCCCCTTACTACAGTAACTGGTGTCAGGAAGCACATGCTTTGTCCTGTGGTTTTAAAGTTTCTTTTTCTAATGACTCACAAAAGAAGAGGCCTTAATCCAAGACTGGATATTTTTACAACTGAGCATTGCAATGGGAGGAGGAAGAGGGATATATGTTTGTCTGGCTGCTTTTAATGACTGTTGTTAGGAGTTGGAACAGGGGGTTGGAATGCTGGAAGGGACCAGCTGAGACCAATGAGTGAGGGGCAAAGAAGGTGGCCCCAGGATGTGATAATTAGTTTGAAATATGGCTCACTTGTGCCCAGAGGCTCGGTGTGCGCCCAGCCCTGTCAGATATTGCAGTGAGCATGGAATGCCAGCAAAGCTCTGGGCAGCTCCTTGACCTATAGATCCCAGAGAACATAGCTGTCTCTTGCAGGCAAAGGAATTACTGATACAGCTTCAGGGATTTGTGTAAGGCCATGAATCAGTTGCCAAACCCAGGAATGGAGCTACTTCTGACTCCCCACCCAGCAGGGGCATTCCTACCCCACCAACAAAGGACTTGAGTTTAATCTTTCAGTGCTGCCTCATCCCCTTGTCACTTCTCTCATTGATAGGAGGTTCATCTTTTTCAGAGTGAAATAGCCCAGAGGTTTCAGCAATGTGAGAGTTTGAAAGCAGCTCCTTCCATTGCTTTGTTACTTCTCAGTGTCTGCCTCTCCTGGCCCTGAGATCTAGGCTCTGAGCAATTGTCTTACAGTTTTTCTTCACTCAGCATTTACTGGACGAAGTACAAGTCTGTTGCTACCTTGCAGCCGTGCAAAAAGAGTGAATGAGTGGCACATGAATAACATTTTCTGATTACTGTTTGTCCAGGATACTGAGCAAAAGCATTTTGCAGAGAGATGGGCTATATTCTGCTATATAGCTGAGTATGCAAAAGGACTGATGGACATGTGTTGCTAAATCCAGAAAAAGCTGTGAGCCACAAAGCTTGTATTCTGGGAAAAAGGCCATTATGTTCACTCTCTAGATCCATTTCATGCAGTTATCTGGGAAGTGGTACTGAGGAAAGAGAAGGTAGTAGGGGAAGAAATCTCTTTTGTGGTGAAAAAAATGTGAGTAGAAGAGTGGTTTGCTGAGCTAAAAGGTTTCATTAAGATCTTATTATGCCTTTCTCTTCAAGTACAAGCATTCCACTTTGATTGCAGTGGCAGTCAAAATCTCTCCTCTCCTGTTTGTCTTTCCCACCTTCTGCATAAACACAGAAGCAACTTACACATTTTGGAGCAACTTATTTTTATTTTTTCTTTAACAGAAGCAAGTCAACTGCACCAAAGGATCACTGAGAGTGTGTATCATGCACCAATGGATTCCTCCAATGCAAGCAGGTAACCACAGCTGCCTTGACATACCAGGGCCATGTTTTGTCTTGCATTTGTGCTTTTGCAGTACATAAATTCTTAGGATGTTTTTTTTTTTTTTGTTTTAGCTTCCTGGGTATGAATTTACTCAATTGTCTTCAAATTCTTTAAAGATATATAAATACAGAAAAGGTTTGCTCTAGAGAGAAGTAATATCACAGTGCAGAATTAATTTCAAAGATTAACTCAAGTTTAGATGAAAAGTATTGGAACATTTCTAGGATCTTAAATGGAGCTGTCAGCAAAGTTTTGTAATGACCCAGTGGCTGAGCAAGTTTCATGTAAATTGGCATGGGATATCACTGTAAAATTTTAGCAAGATCAACCAAACTAGGAGATCCCAGGTAACAGCCAGCCTCTCTTGTATAACCCAATGCAAGAAATACTAAACAGATGTAATACTATTAATCCTGCACCGTATTTTCTCTAGGCTTGGTTAATTTGCTTTGTTTAGGGTTCAAGGGTAAAAATCTTTCAGGAGGATTACCTTGGGGATAGGAGAAAATTATTCCAGTAAGATATAAAGTACAATCATAAAAATGTTTCAGAAGAATTGAGATGTGTGTCCTTCTTATAAGACTCTTAAAGTGAGATTCTCCAGAGCAGAAATTATAGACAAAATATGTCAACATAAAATTAATTAACTCAGGAAGAAAGGCCATGATTAAGCTCTTTGTCCTAGAGTGGATTAAACCAAAGGAAAAATGAAGTGTTTGTTGTCCTTGCTCTGCCAGCTGTGCCAGAAAAGGAGAGGTCAGATGCTCCTGCTCCAAATGCTGGGTTATTATAGGAGCAGGAAGAATACAGGGAGTCTTCATGAAAGAACAATGCTCTGGGCTGTGATGTCCAGAGCGTCCCACTATCTGTAAAATGTGTCCCCAAGAGGAGCAACGCAGTGGAATTGTAGCACCAAGCTGGCTTTGCAGTGGTTGAGGTGAAATGGTGGATCCTGAGTTCCTCAGACCTTGGAGCCCTTTCTGCAGCCTCTTCTGGGATGCTGAGTGGAGGCAAGGAGGGGAAGGAAGAGGCTGGACTGTGGCACAGTCTGTGCTCATGGCTGACGTGACCAAGCAGGGATGGCTGCTGCATTTCATTGATAATGAAATGATCCCTTTGTATTGTTTTCTAATCTATTTAAACATATGAAACTTAAACAGTCTATTGTTCTATCTGCTTAACTATCTTCTTTGTTGGAAATGACTGATGCAGTCATACATCCATGTAGAAATATCCTGTGAACATGGATAAACACAAACTCTTGGAATTTGGCTGCAGATGCTGTTTCAGAAAAGCACGTGTATTTTCTTGGTGTCTTTCTCACAGCTGTAAATCTTTAACTCTGTCAGCTGCATGTTTCACAGTTATCCCAGCCTAGCTAGGAAGAAAGAGAGAAAAAAGAATAAGGAAGTGTGAGTGTGCTTTGGATTTGTTCCTATGTTTATTTTGAGTCCCATTTTGTACCTGACATTGGGCTGCAAAATCACATTTTGATTTAGTACAGGAGGTAACAGAGACCTTGCTAAGGTTCCATCAGAAATAGGTCAGAAGTTCGAATGCAAAACAGTGAGTCCTGGACTGCCTTGTATTTAGAAAGGCTATTTACAGACATCTAGTATTTAAAATGTTTTGAAATTTTTAATGGTATTTTGGACTTCTCTCAGCAGAACAAATCCTGTGAATGTTAAGTGTAGCAGTTCACCTGTTAATTGTAAGCAGCAGTTTAATTGGTGATATATGTCAATAAGAAGCACTTTGGCAAAGAGTATTTCAAATGTGTAGGTACAAGGATTTGTGTGGAGCAGTCTGCCAAAGATAACAGTCAAACACCCAAATTAAACCACCAGACATTTGCAAAACAGTGAGGATAACCACATGAAAACCTTGCAGCTTGAATGTCCTACAAACCTGGGTCAGAGGCATCTGTCCCATTACAGACCCAAGGCCAGTACCTGGGCAGGTTTGTCAGGGTGGACCCTCCCTTTTGTGACTCAGCTGCAGACAGGGATATCCACTGGGATTCATGTTCCAAAGACAGAAGAAACAGAAGCTGGGGAAGCCAATAGAATTCATATATTGCTCTATGCATGCTATGACCTCTACATGACTGTCCAGTATCCATTTCTCTCCTGGAGACAAATGTATTTATGCTGCAAAGGATGGAAAATCTGGATTATCTTTTTGTACCTGCCTTCCCGCTCCAACCTTTCAAATCTGTTGCACTTGCAGAAAGAATTTGTGCCAGCTTGTTTCTCCATTCTTCCTTCTCAGCTCTGATGAAGCACATCCCTCACTGTGTGGTGTGGAGAGGAGGCAGGATGGGTTTTTTCCACCACACATGCCTGCACAGATGCAGACTTTTATAGCACACAGCATTTTAAAACCAGCCCTTTGTGCCTTAGGTTCCATGTGGAGGGTAAAAAAGAATGCTTAGTGCTCAGTGCTTTATTAGATGTTAACCAGGGATGTTACTATTTTTGTATTTCTTTTCAAGGTATAGCAGGAAGTCATCAAGTATATATGAAAACAAATCAGAGACATCAAATGTGGATGCATCTAACAATAAAAACAGGAATTCCAGTCCCAGTGCCCGACAAAAGAGAGGTAGGAGTTCTGACAGAGCTTTTGCTTCCAAAGGGTAATATTTTTATATTTGCACATATTTCTGGAGTTTGAGGAAGATACTTTAAATCTACATTGTTTTAACCCAACATCAAAAAAACAATGCTACAAAGCTGAATGATTGTACCATGAATATTTGTGAGCACCAAAAGACATTACCAGTTCAGGATTTTTAAGTCTGAGTTTTGATGCTTTACAGTGCTCTTTATACAACTTGTGTTGTTTAAAAATAAAACTTAGGGACAAAAGCATATGTGTTTTAACCTTCTGCATCCTGGTGATGTTGATTTCCAGACGTATTTAATTTAATTTTTTTTCTACAGACTTTGTTAACTGACTTCTTTGCTTTAAGTCAAGGAGAGTTTTTTGCCTCCTCTGTGTATATCAGTTCTCCTCAGGTGTACAGTAAATAAAGCCACAGGCAGTCACAGAAAGTCCCTCCATTATTTGAGGCCATAAATACAATAGATCTTCTATACAACAGAGGTTAAAATAAACACTATCAACAAACTGAATCTCATCTGACAGTAGCAGGAACAGAAAATCTTTTGACAGCAGTTTCTCTTTTAGGCAGTATTTCTTAATGTTGAACAAAGAATTTTATAGTAATATGAAAAAATGTCTTAAGAAATTAATGCCCAAATGAGGCATAAAGTAATAGCCCCTTTATAAATAAAGATAGTGACAAAGAAAATGAAATCTCTCTCTTGAAAAAATAGGCTGTTCACCAAAAGATTTTTCATTGTGTTAGGCTTTCATGCTGGGGAAAAAAGTTATGGATTCTTAATTAAAAAAAACAAACTTAAAAATTTGTTTCAGTAAAATTTTATTTTTAAAACATTTAGGCTTTTTTTTTTTTTTTTTTTAATTAAAAAAAGTGGAAAAATAGCTTTTCCTTTTAAATTTATAAATCCCTTTTTAAAAAAAGAAAACAAAACCCAAAAAAACCCCAGGAAGATTACTGATGTTTTCTAACTGTCCAGCTCACTTAAGAGTGTGGGAACTGGATCACATTCCGTGCTGATTGTCATTCCTCTGTCTTCTGCTTTCCATGAGCAGCTCCTCAGGGCTCTGGCTGGGATCCCACTGGCTCAGCCCAGAGCATCCTCATCCTCTGGTGGGTGGCTCTTCCTGCAGTGGGCCGGGAGTCCACTCTGGGGATTCGGGGGCCCTGTGCGTCCTGAGCTGCAAACCTGGCTCTGCAGAGCCAGCAAAATGCTCCTCAGCTCCAGCTGTCCCAGCACACCTCGAGTGTGCGTCCCTGTGAGGCACCTACGGCTGGGGCTCTGCAGGGGCTGAGCTCAGAAATGGCCCAACACCCGGCGCAGAGCCTGGGGCTCTGCCAAAACTGTCTCTTTTGTGCCACCTACTGCCTGCAAAATGCTTCCAATATCGGTGTCGTTAACGCGAACACAGGTTATTTTAAAATACTGGGGAGTTTCTGCGGTACAGAAGGGGAAGGTGCTATTGACAAGCTATTTCAGTTTCGTTATTCTTACTGATAAGTGCCTGTGGCAGAGTTTTCTTTAGGTAAACCAGTGTTTTGTGCGGACCTGACTGGTGGAGTCACTGCCTTGAAATAAAATGGGAGCGAATCCTGCAGGAACCTGTGAGGACCCCCTTGTCTGACTGCCCTGCTCAAAGCAGGGTCAGCTGCAGCAAGTTGCTCACAGCTATGTCCATGTGGGTTCTGAACAGCTCCAAGGATGGTGACTCCATAATTTGCCATGGGGACACTGACCTAGGTGTAACCTCTTTCACAATAAAAAGGGTTTTTCACATTTTTAAATGGAATTTTCCTTATTTCAATTAGTGCCTATTGCCCCTCTCATCCTTTAACCAGGCTCCACTGAGAAGCATCTGGCTCCATCTTCTTTATTTTATAAGATCCTCCTGAGCCTTTTCTTCTCCAGGCTGTGCAATCACAGCTCTTTCACTCTCTCCTCATGTCAGCAATTCCTTAATGATCTTCATGCCTTTCACTGGATTTACTCGAGTATGCCCACGTGCTGAGGAGCCCAGGACAGGACAGCACTGCAGGAGTGTCTCTCTTGTGCTGAGGGCAAACATCACCTCCCTGGACCTGCTGGCACAGCTCTGCCTAATGCAGCCCAGGAGGCTGTTGGCTTTCTTTGCCACAAGTGTGCATTGCAGGCTCTAGTCCAACCTGTTGCCCATCAGGACCTGGTTCTTATTATGTTTGGAAATTGTTTCCAGGGTTATTTGGTATACCTGCAGAATTAAGGGAAAGGTTTGAAATAACTCAGATGGAGACAACATGACTTTAGAGACCAGTGTCTAGTGCTTTGCTGGTGCTGAGAGGCTGTGGGGACTTGCAAAATGCAAAGGGGTCTCTCAGTGAAGTGATTCAATTGCAGAACTGAAGAACTAACACAGGAGCCCACACCTCTACACATGCACTGCTGCACTCCCCGTGGGACTCACTGATAAATAAATGCTATGGATTTTCTTGCCCTAAGAAAACAGGAAGTAAATATATTTTATATAGCAGTTTTTGAATTCTTTATAAGCTACAGCATCTGTATAAAGATTGCCTGGCAGTGGGAGCAGCCGTGGCAGGGAATGGCCAACACAGACTGTCTGAAAGCCAAAGGCAGCCCCGCAGCTGGAGCCACTGCTCAGGAGCAGCTCCTCACCAGATGCACCTGCCTGGCCCAGAGCTGGCACTGGGTAGAAGGAGCTGAACCACAGTGACATAACTGTGTTGTTAAAATCTGTTCATCTCACACCCACCTATGCATGCAGGCACCTCGGATCCTGGATTATCTTGGCTGCAAATCAGGAAGTGATGGGATGAGCTTTCCTTTGGAAGCATAGCTTGTCTGTCTCTTGCTTGTCTATCAGTGTGGATTCACTGCCTCTTCGTGTTCCCTTTGTACTTTTGGTCCTCATTTGTCCCTCTAAAGATTTTCATGTGACAGTGTATCAACTAAAGAGGAGGAAAATCGAATGGTTAAATCCCAAGGCTCAGAACCAGGTACCTAACACATGGATTTTCTCCTGCTCCTTTGCCATAAACCTTCTGGGTGTTAATCACCCAGACCAAGAAAGGAGCAGATGGAGGATTTGGCAAGAATGCATGGATCTGAGGGTTTGATCTAGGTCCACCTGTTTCCTGCAATGTGAGTAACTGAGTATCTTTCAAGCCCAGAGCCTCAGGACCTCGATCCGTCTGTGACTGATCTCTGCAGAGGCAGCTGTCAGACAGCATGGCTGATTACTCATGCAGGAGCCTGGCATGTGAGCTTTGCTGGCATGGCATCCTTACATCCCAGCAAATCAGGAGATCAGTTGCATGACCCTCTGCCAGCTTCAGAGGCTTTAGGAAGGCTTCAGCAGGTAAGGCTGAAGGTGTACCAGCCACAAGGCTGGTGAGGGCAAACTTCAGTGCCAATGCTGGATTTCAGAAGTGGGCCTGCTCTCAACACCTGCATGTCCTGCACTGCAAGGCTCTTCTCTTATTTCTCCCTACAACTTGCTGTTCCAACCAATGATGTGTTTCCATAATAGAAGACACTAGCTTGCTGCTAAACTGTATTTTCCTTTCATGAGAGCTACCTCCCTTCACCTGTTATTCTTTGATTTTGTTTTGTTGTTGTTCTCCATTAAAACTCAGTGAGCCAAACTCCACCCAGAGGCCCTGTTTGGTTCAGCTGGTTTACTCACCCTGACCTCATGACACCTTTCTAATTGATTAGCTCTTGCTCAGGCTTGAACTGAATCAAAATTTATTTCTTTCTTTTTAGTTGTCATCCAATGCTAACCTTTCCTTTCCCATAAGCTGAACAGTTGACCCTTCCTTCCTTATTTCTCTTCCCTCTCCCTCTCTCTCCTAGTTGACGCTTCCAGCAGCCTTAACCTTGAGCGCACAGCGCTTGCTAGAAAGCGATTCACATTGCAAGGGCTTTCCAACCGCAGAGCTCCACCCAAAGGTAAAACCACCCATGCAGCATTTGGTCTCAGGCCATCTGTCTCCTGCACTCCCACAGTGTTCTCTCCATCCCATGGTGCCATCCATCACTGTTTCCTGAAGTGCTGCTGCATCTCACCCAAATGCTCCTTTCTGGTGCACACGAGCGGCTCCTCTGCTCAAAGACACTGGCACCAAAAATTACTCCCACAGCAGCATTGGCAACCTCTGTGTTTGCTGGTTGGGTCTTTTACTGTGCACAGTGCAACTAATATTTGTTTCCAGTTTCTTTCAAGGGTCAAAGTGTGAACTGGTTTTAAATGATCAACTGAACTTCTTTTAGCAGCTTACAGGCTTGAAGAAAAACAGTATCATATCTGTTAGGCTACATGAGATTTTCACGTGTGAAATCATTCATTGGTTGGACATGTTTGTTTTTCAAACATTGTTCAGCTGTGGCTTAGTGGGGAACAAGAACTCAGGAGATATCTGGGGTTTTATTCCACCTAATTATGTTATATGACACCGTAAAATGCTGTGTTTTGAGTACTTGTGCATAAATGTTTAGTAGATATCCATGAACAGAGAGCATTGAAGTTCCTGTGGTGGCTGTACAAGGAAAAGACTTTACAGGAAAGAAAGAAACGTGAATAGAAGTTAAATTGAATGACTACTTACTATCACTTTCTGAAAAGATACTGTAATTTCTCCCTTTATTGTTTTTTGTGGCTTTTCTCCCTTTTTATTAAATAATATTTCCTCTGTGAGACAAAGGGTTAGTATGCAGTGATGGAGATGGTGAACATCAAAGCAGGAAGAACCAAGATGAAAGCATAAAATACAGAATCATTAAATTATAATGTGATAAAGTAGATAAGAATGCACCAAGAGTTAGCATTGCTGTAAGATTCCGATTACAAAATTAAGGCTGCATGTGGTAGTGAAATCAAAGATGGACAAAGCTCAATGTCTGAATATAAAAATGAGTGGGTTTTAGATCTTGTGACTCAGGAAAATCAACGACAAAACAGATTTCAGAAATAATGCTGTAATTTTTGCCAGTTTAGATCTACAATTTTGTTTCGGGCCTCTTTCACGTTTTTATCCAAGTTTTTCTTGTCATATGAAATGTCTTGCCTTTTATTTAGTGTTTATGCAGTGAATCAAAGCTTGGAAGAGCTCATTCCCCCTCAGCTGTAGGTGCTCTGAGTTCAAAGCCTTGCTGTGTCTGGTTATTTGGGATTCTGGTTATTTGGGATTCTTACAGTGTCCTGGTTCACTGATGATCTGCTGCTGGCCTGCTCCTGGCAGACAGGCTGGCTGGTCACTGCTGCAGGCAAAGCCTCTCAGCACTGCACGGGCAGGCTGCTGAGGCACCCTGGAAGCTGGGAGAAGGGAACAGGGAAGTGTCTGCAATCAGCCTGTCCTGCTCCTGAGCACTTTGTCTAAAGGCTTTTGTTACTGGCCATGGTGAAGGATGGTGCATTGAGCTGAACGTACTTTGGTTCAGACCTTCTGTGTCTGTTCCTGTCCAGAGGACATAAAAAGGAAGGTGTAAACAATATAATATCCCAACTACTAACTAGGGTCAAAACAAGATTGGGTATCAACTGGCATTGGAGCATGGATGCTTAGAGAAATACTGAAATGTCTGCCTGGTTTTGACAGGCTGGAAAATGTTGTAATATAATCACTTTGGTGTTTTAGCCAAAGTAATGATGATGTCTGGAGAAGAAACTTTAGCATCCTGCACTCCATCTGGGCAGAGATCCCTGGGACAGCTATCCCAGAGCTGGTACCAAAGTGTATCCAAGTCCACACTCAAAGCACCCTGCATCCCCTATCCCTTGGGTCAGCATTAGCCATCCTGGTTTGCTGAGCCAAGTTCATGTTCCTTGGGGTGGGCACAACTTCAGCACATCCCACAGTGAGATGTGGGGAAGCTCTGTCTACTCCTGAGCAGACTTAGAGAAAAGGCAGGATGCTAAATAAGGAAACAAAAAGCCACTACATAGCCTTCATTTTCTCCAAGCTGGTTTCCACTGGTAAAGCTGGAAACTTGGAGAATGTTTTCAGGCATTCACACAGTTAAATTTTAGAAATGACAAATGTGAACTCCAAACCATTCATGTTTTCATGAATTTCTAGTGTTTCAGGTCATCACAGAATAAGCAGTTCAGTGTCTAAAATGATCCAAACCTCATCTGTAGACACACCCCCCATTCCAGCCATCATGCTCATTTCTCTGTTTTGTAGCTGTACTTGGACATTAGTTGGTTGCTAAAATAATAATTGGCATGTCTCTTTTCTGAAGTATTACAATTGGTGCAATTGGAATTGCTTTGAAAATATGTTCATAATAACTTTCTGTGCTTTCCACCTTGTTGAGGGTATTTTTCCTGTCTGTTTTAGAGGAGCAACCTTTCTTTTCTTAACCCTTTCCCAGCTGCTGCTTTGCTTTGAACGTCTTTTACCCTCAGTGCTTATTAACCTCTAACCCTGCCCTGCATTGCATCTGTCTGTTCTCCCAGATCCAGAGTGTAAGGACAGAGAAGTTACCCGTCGCTTTTCCCTAGCCTCCTCCATCAGCACCACAGTTAATGCTTCTGCTGTGACCAAAGGTACTGTCCTGTTGCTTGCTCAGCTCCCCCCTCTCTCCCTGCCTGCTGCCTGGCACGTTCACTGCCAAATGCTGCCCACAGAGTGAGTACCTCAGGCTCAGCTTTTACAAAGGCAGGAGGTTCCAGTAGAAGAAGAGTCAGCACCAGTGTAACACCTGCAGGGAGGCAGGCTAAGACATTTTTAATCTGTATTGAGGAGTGCTGCCAGCACACAGAATGACTCTTCCCAGTTTCTCCATTGTAAGCTTCAAAAAGTGTTGCTGGTGTCCATAGAAATTGGATCAATTTTTAGCTGATGTGGGGTTAGGCTTCCAACTTCTCCCTGGTTTGGATTAGCTGATGTTCAGTTGAAATTATTTCTCTATTTCCTTAAAGCTCTTTAGGATTTTTGCTTTCAAGAAGGAGATTATGTCCTCATTGCATAGCAGATAGCAGATATCAAGAAAACCTGAAATCAAGACAAAACCAGAGGAGCAATAGATGACAGTTTTTATCATGTTTAGTAATATCCCTGTTAGGATTAGAAACTATGTTTGCAGGGAGATTTTCCTAAGTGTAAGGGAGCTACATGCCAAATGCACTGAACTCCATGCAGTGTGTCTGGGAGCTTATGGAAATTTTATTTATGTGCTTTATTTAGCTTTAGAAAAGGCACTTCTACAAAATAGAAATTATTGTACTAGTGCCTAGATTTAAACTCAAAAGCAACCCATGCATTTAGGCAAGCTGATTATGTTGAAAATCAGGAGCATTGTGGGCACATATGCTTATATGTCAGGGGTAATTTTGACAACAGAACATATGGTCTTACATGGAATTCTGAATATACTGCCTTTTGGTAGTTCTTGGAATGAACTGGAGGAACTGATTTGCAAGGTTAAGATTTTCAGGGCAATTCACAAATCAAAGTAGAAGGAAAAATAGCAGAATTAATTTGTGTAAAAATCTTTGCTCTGTGCTTGTCAGGAAGAAAGTTGCTCAGTATCTGTTGCCTTCTCAACAGCTGTGAAGGATATGAGCCACATCCTTGGCTGCAGTGAGATGGTCAGGGAATGAGGGCACAGTGGGGTTGATGGGCGCAGAGGAAGGATGTGATAGTCTCACTACCTACAAATGTTTCTTTTACAGCACCTTGGGACCACAGCACTAGAACATCCTCACATGGAAGTCATGGGCATAGCACAGGAGAATATGTTATTACAGCTTTTTGCCCTCAGCAACAACAGAAATACATGATCAGTGGCTAAATTATGGGAAGACTGAGTTATTTCCTAATAATTATTTTCAAAGCTGGGGAAGGGAATGAAGCACATATGTACAAAGAAAATGAGCAGCCAAGGGTTGTTCTTTAGTGTGGTTTATCAAAGAGAGCATGTGTGAATTGCAATGAAAGTTAAAATTTGTTACAGTTTCATATCAAAAAGTCCTATCCTAGAATCCTGTTTGCCAAAAGACTGTAGGCAATCTTTTGGGATACTGAGAAAGCTACTTCTGCAATGATTTTCAAAGCTAGAAAACAGAAACAGTGCTTTTCAGTTAAGTGTTTTATTTGCAGCATTTGCTTTAAGAAAATATTTCAGATGACAAAAGAACCGAAGCCTGAGTCTTGTCCCAGCATGAGCGCAGATGCAGATCTACCCAGGGTGTTGTGGTCATCACTTCAGAGGCTGCAGCTGCTGCTGTGTCTGATCCTCACTCCTGACAGTTCAGCTCCCCCCACATGTGCAGTTGGGGCACGGGAGAGGTGCTGCACATGGACCTGTGGCTGGTGTCCCCCACTTCTGTGGGTCAAAAGTGTTGGCTCTATGGGCTGTGCCCTGCCAGCCTCATGGCTGTGGGTCTGGCTGCCTTAGTGCCATCCCCTGGGCAGGAGCGAGAGCGAACATCTGGGAGACCTGAAGGGAAGCAGATTCTTCTGCTGTGATGTCTCAATGTCTTTTCACAAAAAGTGTCTGTTCCCTATCCACTTCAGAGAAGTGTCTTTACCACCTAGAACCTTGGTGTTGGTCATTCTTCTGGGTGAAATGAAAAGTGTTAGGTAGGTAGTGTTTTCAGGTGGTAGTAAGGCAAGTTTCTCCTTTAACAATATTTACAGCCTTGTGACTCTGTAAACTTCACACAGGTCCCCTTGTTCCTGCAGTTAAAGTCAAGAGACATGAAATAAAGAGTGACCCAACTCCCCTGGGGTTTGAAGGTAGGAGTATTTCCATCCTGCATGAAAACCTCGTTTGATATTATTCACTGAATTCACATCCCAACACAGCTGGTGGATGACACTGGGGTCCATTAGGGGGTTGGGGTCAGTTTACCTGCATAATTGGGATGAAGACAACTTGTTACTCCCTCACCTGTCCCCTGCGTTCATATTCACCTAGGTATGGGCCTAAATTAACCCCCTAAATTGCCTGTTTTGGGAAGTAAAGCTCTAGACTGTCACCTGAATCTGGATTTTCTGCCTCCCTCCAGAGGGAACAGCAGCAGGGAGCCAAGGGGCTACTTTTCACCTTCCCCTGCAGTCTGTCCACTTGCATCCCTCTTCCCTTGTTAGTGTCTACTCCTAATGAGGAGCCATGAACATGAAGACTACAGGGCAGGCTAGACTGTGCATTAACAGCCATTTCAGGTGCAGTGTTTCATTTCAGACAAGCAGAATTTCCACCAGTTTGTTGCAGCAGGTTCATAAATTAGTGTTTAATAAACAATACCAAAGAGTTAAATTGGGATGCTTCTCCTCAGCCACTGGAAGATCACCAGCTTCCATTGTCAGCTTTCCCCTTTACCTGACCATTTGCCTTGTGGGGGACACCAGGAGCCAGGTACCTCTGCTGCTGGACAGGCAGGAGAGAGATGTGGGCTGAGGAATCCTTTCACAGCATTGTGTTCTGCATAAACACTTGCTAGGAAGAGCCAGTGAACAGGTCAGTGATGGAACTGGTGAAATATCAGAGCTACCTCCCATAGCACTCCCAGCAGAAGAAGAGACTGGAACAGAGAGGTTGGAAGAAACAATTCAGAGGCAGCAGAAGTAGTTTTGCTGTTTGCAGAGTATTTCCTTTTGCCAGTGACCCCTGTCACTATGTTTAGATCCATCCTGGCACCCAGCACCAGAGTTTCCCAAAGTTTGGGGTTTATGCCTTGCTTTCCTCACTGACAGATGCCCTGATCTCAGCCTCCCCTGTGGCTGCAGGGGCAGGGGAGATTTCAGGGTGCAAGAGCTATCTGCAGCATAGAACTGCCTTGCTCCTCGCAGGTTAAAAACAAGGTACTAGGGCACAGCATCCCTCACCAGACTGAGTATCTTTAAGTAGGAAACAATGAACATTATCACTTCTTTACTAGAAGATATTGTTGCTATTGCCAGGGTTCTGACTGAGGTAATAACACAAGGGATTCCCCCCCGCCCCAAATTCTGTTCTGTTCAAGAGTGAAATCATTCATTTCTGATCTCCCTGGTTCCCTTTTGCTGCTGTATGGATTAGGATCAAACCCATAAATTATCACCTACAAAATTATTTGAAATGCTGCACGGAAAATATGTTAATAATGGGTAAGGAAGCTGTAATGAAATGAAACACTGCCCTGTTCACTCAGCAATTGTCTTCCTTAATTAACATCAATACTTCTGTTTGATTCATTTTGCTGTTCTCTGTCCTTCTCAGACTTACAGTTTTTCTGTGGAATGCTGCTGTCCTTTCACTCATTTGTGCTGGTCATGTGTCTCCTCTTTTATAACTGTTGGACCCCAGTCCACCTGTTTGTTAAAGAGACTGTCAGTTGCAGAGGTGATGCAGGAATTCACTTTGTACTGGTTGTCTGGTCACTATTTCACTTTGAAGACACAAATTGTACTTCCTGTCACAGATGCTTTTGAGAACACCATTTTGGCCCAGACTAAATGTAATGCTGGTTCCACCACGAGATCCGTACCTAGATCTGCTTCACAGACAGGTAAACAAAATTAAAGTGTTTGTAAACTCAATTTGAGTGTGCAAACTAAATTTATGATAATATTTACTCTCTTTATTATAAGGAGAATTTTCTCTTTTGGTGAATATTATTTCCCATCAAAACAATGAAAGAACAAGCTTGGATCACTAGCTTAGAAACAATTCCCCAGATTCTGGTTTTCTGAGGTCAGGCTGAAAATAATTCTTTTAATTGAAAGCAGAGAGCTCAGAATTTGATCTGTCTTATTTTATAAGAGTTAAGCATGAGAAACAAGCTGTTTCTTAGTCTGTGAAATTAGAATAGCAATTTATATGGAAGAGGGAGGCTGAGGCATGTATTTGTAAGGAATTCTTGCGGTGAGGTTTCTAAATGACAGTGGGAAAAGACTGTGGAAGCTTTGTCTAATGGGGTAGAGGGATATCTTTTCCTCTTGGTGTTTGTAGTCCAGCCTGTGAATTTGAACTAGAATTGCAGTGGCAGTTTGAAGTTATTTAGAATCAGGGTATTCTTGTATGTTTAGACCTTTGCTAGTATTGCTGGTGTGATTAAACTGGTACAGGATGGTGTGACTTCAGAGGCTGGTTTATACTTTTAAAAGTACAGATGACCAGACCACGGGTCTGGTGGGGGATAGCTGGGGATGCAGCTCTGCTGGAAGAAGGTCCCTGTGTCCCTTGTGACTGGGTTGCAGTTGTTGGAGCAGACAGTCCCTGGGTGGCAGAAGGGGCTGCAGAGCTGCATGACCATGATGTGTTGCACAACCAGTGCTTATAGCAGGGAGGATGTGCATGGGGAGGGATTAAATAAACCAATTAATAAACCCATTTCTCCCAGATCAGGTCACTTTTCTCTTTACTATCTGAACTGTCTGGTTTGGGTTTTGTATTGTCTCAAGCCAGGTTTTGGTGTGGGTTGAGATTGCTGGGATGTGCATAATCCCACTGTGTGAGCATCTGTCTCCATGCCTTGTGGTCAGAGCTTTGCCTTGTTGAGAGCAATGGCCCACAGGATGTAAAGAACTTGGTTCAGCATCTGCTCAGCCCAAGCCCCTGTGAATCAGTTTGTGCCCAGCAGGTACATTAATTAGGAAGGCACATGGTAAACTGACTGACTCCATTCAGCTCATATCTGTCAGGGCTGCAGAATTATTTGGTAGATGCAAGGTCTGTTTCCTCTGAGCTGGTCTGTAGTCATCCCCACCAGAAAAGGAACCGGCATCAAGTGCAGGGAAGTGCAGATGATGATTGCCATCTGCACAAAAGAGCCTGAGCTACTTTTTCATCATGGGATCCTAAGACAGACAGGTCTTATAAGGCTCAGCCTCAGTTTCCCCCAGGACACATCCTATGGACATGCCTTTTTAGGTGAAGAGAGACTGGTTGTAGAGCTTGGGCTGGAAATCTCTCACTGAGTCCATTCCACTGGGTTGGGGTAATTCTGGTGAAAATCATGCAAGTAAAATAGGTAACAGCACAAATATGACTGAGAACTCTCCCACCCCCCTGGTTGTCTTTGTGCCTTGCTGCTTACCCTGTCCCTTCCCTGCACTTGCAGCCTGCTCCAGGATATAGTCTTGTAAATTGCTCAGGTGATAATATCACCTTGGAGTGAGATGGAGATAAGAAGTCAACCAAAACTCCATGGCTTTGTACTTACTTAAATATGTGGAGTTACACTGGAAACTGAATGATCATGGCCTTTTAAAAGTCATGTCAGCACAAGTTATCATTTGCTCTGCAGGAAGATTCCTGGTCCTTGTATTTTGTACCTCCTGAGCTGAAGGGATTGAGCAATGCTGAGCACTGGAAGTATCCATGGGTATGAACACTGCAGCCACACACGCTGCTCTCACACCAGGGACAGCAAGTGGTGCAGGCTTTTAGAGACAGAATAATGGCTGTGACATAATTTTTATGGCAAAACTTGGATTAGGCTATAAAAAAGTACCAGCAATTCGGTAAGTGGAAGAGTGGGAAGTCAACCTGTGACATTTATTTTACAAAGACTGATTCTCAAAGATGCTAGTGTCTGATAGCTAACTCTTTCTGGTTATCTCTTTTGAAAAGGTTGGCCCAGCAGACAAATACCTTCTCTTGACACATTTGAAGATTTTGAAGCCATCCCTTCCAGCATGGATGAACTCTCCAACTCTTCTGATTTGGAGGAAGAGACCAACCCTAACAATGTAATTCCTTTTTAAAATTACACTGCCCTTTCCCAGCACAACTTCCTCCTCTTTAAGGATCACAATGTAACCTGCAAAGTTTGGGTTCATACCAGCCTTAAATCCATGGATGTGTGGGAATACAGAAGATGGAAATTTGATCTGGGGTGTTGGAAGATTATTACAAGACCTTTGTTGATCAGGATGAGGATCATAAAAAGTCACCCATACTTGTAGGCTGTCACTTTGTCTACTACAAAAGTGAGGGAAAACTCTAAGTCTTTAAAAAAGTAATTTCAGACTTTTCCAGATAACTTCACCTGGTGTCACAAACCAAATTTTTATATCAGAACAATGGCTGGTGGGTTAAGCCTAAGGTCTAAATGCAGAGAACAGGTCTATCTGAATCTTGAATAATATTTAACCTGGGAATGATAAAACATGGTTGCCTACAGAAGAAATCTCTGCCAGCTCGAAATGCGTAATTCAGTATTTAACTAAAATCTCTTGCACAGTATTCTTTCCATAGTGATTGTATGTCTGGTGCCTTGTTTCATTAATTTTAGGGGAGCAATCTCTTCCGGGTCGAAGGCAGTTTTGAGAGCTGTTTCCCAGATTCTCTTACTCTCGAGGATGGAGATTTAGTGCAGTTTGTGCAGGAAGGAGAGAATGGTCAATGGTGAGTATGGCAGAGGGACAGAACTGCACACATAAAACAGCCATAACCTCCCAGAAAAGATGGAAAATATTCAGAATAATGTCAAAGTCTCTTCAAAATCAATCCAAATCCACTCACCCCATTGATCACAATATGAAAGAGGCAGTGGGAGGAATGAACACACAAAGCAGCTTTTGTTAATACCACCTGGGTGGCTTTGATCCCAAATGCTTGTGACATGAGGTTTAAGGGGACAAGTTTGTGTAAAGGAAACGGCTGGGCTTTTGACACCAGAAGGACATCTCTCAAAGGCAGCACCCTCCTGTAGGACACATCAATAACATCCCTACAGCTTCCACTGAGAGCACTTCTAGCCTCAAGAGTGCAAATATGTGATTGAAAAAGAGGAGTGAGCCCCCTGAGCCCCCTGAGCTCACACATGTTTTGGTGTATTCATTTTCTTTTGCTTCCAAGTGAGTGTAAGGAGCAGACCTGCCTGAGTTCTCCCTTCGCAGGCAGTTTGGAGGGAGAAGTGGTGTCCCTTGGGGGTCTGTGCTGGGGCCAGTTCTGTTCAATATTTTTATTGATGACATGGATGAGGGTGTTGGGTCTGTCATTAGTATATTTGCAGATGACACTAAGCTGGGAGCGTGTGTCAGTCTGTTGGAAGGTAGGAGGGCTCTGCAGAGAGACCTGGAAGAGTTGGATGGATGGTCAGAGTCCAATAAGATGAAGTTTAATAAGTCCAAGTGCCAAGTCCTGCAGTTTGGCCACAATAACCCACTGCAACATTATAAACTGGGCATGGTGTGGCTGGACAGTGCCCAGAGGCAAAGGGACCTCGGGGTGCTGGTTGATAGCCAGCTGAACATGAACCAGCAGTGTGCCCAGGAGGCCAAGAAGGCCAGTGGCACCTGACCTGGATCAGGAACAGTGTGGCCAGCAGGAGCAGGGAGGTCATTCTGCCCCTGGACTCAGCACTGGTGAGGGCACACCTTGAGTGCTGTGTCCAGCTCTGGCCCCTCAGTTCAGTTCAGGATGTGGAGACGCTGGAGCACGTCCAGAGGGGACAACGAGGCTGGAGAGGGGCTGGGAACACAAACCCTGTGAGGGACGGCTGAGGGAGCTGGGGGTGTTCAGCCTGGAGAAAAGGAGACTCAGGGGTGATCTAATCCCTCTCTACAACCCCCTGAAAGGTGGGTGTAGTCAGGTGGGGTTGGTCTCTTTCTCCAGGCAGCAATGACAGAACCAGAGGATAGAGCATTAAGCTGCACCAAGGGAAATATAGGCTGAATATTAGGAAAAAGTTTTTTACAGAAAGAGTGATAAAGTACTGGAATGGTCTGCCTGGGGAGGTGGTGGAGTTGCCATCCCTGGATGTGTTTAAAAAAAGACTGGATGTGGCACTGGGTGCCATGGTCTGGTTGAGGTGTTAGGGCATGGGTTGGACTCGATGATCCTGGAGGTCTCTTCCAACCCAGTGATTCTGTGATTCTGTATGGATGCCAGAACACTGGCTGTGATTCTGTATGGATACAGAAGATACTGTAAGACTGCCCTGAGTCCTTAGTTTAGGAAATAATAGCCCAACATGCACCTCTAAGAAACACAACCCAGAGAAAGGCAATGTAGGAAAATTCACTGACTGTTCTCTGAGTTTCAGGTTAGTGAAGAAACTGGTCTCTGAGAAAAGCGACTGGGTTCCCTCCAGTATATTGCAGCCAGCAGAGGGGGACAGTAACAACATAATCAAGAGCAGCAATGCAGGTAATAGAAAAAAATCTGTAAATGGTTTGGTGTTTTTTTCTCCATACTGAAAAAAATATGCGATAGTAAAAAATGTGATAGAAAGTGCACTTTCTGTATTAAAATACTCACCTGAGTGCATGTCTCTGCTGAAGTCTCTGGTGACATGGCTGAGCTAACCTGAAATTTGATGACTGGGTGTCAGAGCTAGTCAGGCACAGCAGCTTTCTTTGGCCTGGCTTAATTGTTTTCCCCTTTCTGGCAGAACTTGAATCTCCCATCCAACTTCTATGGCCATCAGTTCTCAGACTGGCTGCTTTACAGTGAGCCCAAGTGCCTCATACACAGGGTGTGCCTGCAGGACAGCTTTGATCCTGGCATGGGTAGACTTTGGATGTGGACAAGCATCAGGGCTGTGCTTCTGGCCTAGGCTGGAAAACATTAAAATTTCATGAATCATTACTGCCTTCATCATATTTCACAGCTGGCTCCAAAAGCTGCAGGAAGGGCTGCTCCAGCAAGATTTAAGCCAAATCAGCACTAAAAGTCAAACGTTCTCAGCTTTGGTTCTGACCTAACACCTAAGCAGGTTGCACTGGAAAAGCTGAATCTGAGCAACTCAGCAGATCAAAGGTTTACAATTCTAGACTAATATTTGTCCATCCTTAAATATAATTTAACTAAATGTGTCCTCCTTTTCTTCTGGTAGCAGAAGAAAGCGAAATCTGGCACAGCCATTCCCTGGGGATCTGTGATGGATAGCTACCAGCACTTTATTCTGAGTTACTGATCTCTTCTGATTTTTTTTGGTCAGTTTATTAAAGTGGAGGAAATCCTTTTTGAACCTCAGGATCCTTTGGTGTAGAGTAAAGGGAGTTTGGTAATTGCTGCTCCTTCACCTCCACAGCAGGTCAGTCCTCTCCTCACCAGCCCAACGATGGCTCTCATTTCACTGGCATGTCCCGTGCTTCAAAAGAAAAACAAAGCCAGGCACACATTAGAGTTACACACCAAAAGAGCCTCCCTTGCCTTTCATGAAGGAATTAGGAGAGTAGTTGAATTGTGATTTTATGTTTTGTTTTATTCCAAGCTTTTAACAAAGAACCTCAAGACTGTAGATGGAAATTCCTGTAGACATATTGTAGTGACAATGCCCATGTCCTCCTTTTCAGACACGTACAACGATTCCTGCAGCACAGCCTCGGTAGAGTCAGACACGAAGGAAAGTGAGGTGGCCAAAAGCTTCCCAGCAGAACAGAGGGCTGGCAGCTGAACAGCAGGACCAGCCTTCCTCAGGACCCCATCCACCTGTCTTTATCTTGGGTGGACACTGGATCAAAGTTGCCTTTCTCATAAGCTCTGAGGTCCATAATTCACTAAAATTTTATCCGCATGAACAGATGAGAACTGTGCTGTCCACCTGGCAAGCTGGGAAAAACAAACTTGAAAGGAGCATTAAACATCCAGAAAACATCAAACCTATCTTCAGTATTAGAGGAGAAAAATGCTTCTTGCATTGATTATCAAACTGTTTCAGAAGATGTGGCCTAAATTAGGTCGACAGCGGAGCTGAAGAGTTTCTATGCACGCACCTTTTGGCAACTTTGCTTGAGCACCACATCACTGCAGAGGGGCATGTGGTGGTTACGAGTCCTTGCTCCACCCTGGGGTCACCTGGAGGTTTTTCCATTTGCTTGCCTCTGGCTGTGCCTTCCCTGTCCTCCTTAATTCCAGCTGATACATCACCACAAATGTGCCCTTTTTGCTGTCAGTCAACACCAAAAACCCCCCACGTGGGGGTGGCTGTGGGAAGGAGACTCCTGGCTGGGGCCACCCGAGCGGCTCCGTGCAGCAGTCGTGGCTTCTCTGCAGGGCTGGGAAGTCCCTGCTGCACTGGGAATGCACAGCATTCCACACTGGGAATGGTGCAGGTGGCAGCCCCTGGCTGGCAGGTGCAGGGCTAAGCAGGGAAGTAAAGACGTGTAACAGCTACTGTGACAAAGAACACTTTGAACTCTTTCTATAGGCTAAGTCATTCCTCTGCCCCCTCTACAGTCTCTGGTGGCTGGATCACAACCCTTTGCATTTGGTGCAGAGAATTCAGTTGAATGCCATTTACTGTCACATGTTTGAGTAGACTGCATGCTTTCCGTGTGTGCTGGGCTATGAGTAGATACATTTCACCCCCCATTTGGAATATACTTAAGCATTGCAAATAGGCAGCGAGCATTAGATGCTCCAATGAGTGGATAAAATGTTGTTAAATACTTCTTTCCAGGATGTTTGATGAAAGGACTGTACCAAATCTCTGTCACATAAGGATGTAATGTATAATATAAATGATTAGATATGTTCTGATTCCTACACAAGCCATTAGCTCGTTCAGAGCAGCTGTTAAGGCATGAAGGCATTTTGATGGTAATTGGGCCTTAGGTCCCACAAAAGCTTCTAGTACTTTAGTAAAGATAAATATTAACTAAGAGTTGCAAACAGGCAAAGATCAGTCTGGTAAAAACGAGGGTAGAAGAAGCTTGTGAAGAAGAAGAGTGAGTGAATGGCTTTCACTCTTAGGGATGTTTTGTTTAACCCTCAGACTAGTGGTGCTTTATGTAAACAACAAAGGGCACTAAAAGCACTAGAAATGGAGATGAAGCAAAACCAAAACCCACTCTTTACTAACTGAGCCTCTGAGCAGTAGGTGTGTGTATCATTTCTGCTCTCACCTTCACAGGAACTCGAATGTTTTCCTTTGTGTCTCAGTGGAGGCTGATGTTGCAAGTACCTTAGCGTGTGAGTCAGGATAGCTGTGGAGCAGGTAGATAGTCCTGTTTGAGAAAAAGCCTTGGAGTAGGTAAAAGCTTAGTCAAATTTTATTTGCCTGTGAAGACTTATTGCTTGATTATAAGTTGCACTGTAGTAACTGATTCCCATGACTCTTCTAACCCTCCATGTCTAAACTCTGTGATTTTTGACATTTTCTGTTCATGACTAAAGGACCCAAGAGTTCTGTACCTTTCTGGAAGCTATTTCTGTCCTGTAGAGGTAGAAGCTTGCCTATTTGTGTTGGTCATTTACCTCAAAAATGACAAGTAGGTTTTCAGGAACATGAATCCTCTTAGTCTATTGTGGTTATCAGCATCTTGCAGGAAGAATTGATTCCTTTCAGTCCCCAAAGAATATGCAGCGACATTTTCTTATGGTGCAATTAATTTATCCTCTCTCTAAAATGAGTTCATTCTGGTTTCTCTATTACTTTCAGTGATTTTTGCACAGGAACAGTGCTGCTGTCTACCCCTACCCTAAGCATAGGAGAGGGAAGGGCTAGGGAGCTTTGATTGCACATTTGTGAGTATAGTAAGCTTTTGTGTGTGGGACAGAGAGATGGGGAAGGCTTACCCTGGGTGTATGAAACTGCCAAAATGAAGATTTGTGACATTGCTGATGGATGGAAAGACAAAAACCTGCACTTTAGAGTTTTATTTTTGAGGAATCTCATTCTGATTGTGAAATGGCAGTGGGAAGTCTCTGAACTGAAGATGAGAAGTCAGGTATTGTCAGTCCATTTCCTACCTCTGCATGAGCCGGGGACAGTGTGTTGGTCCTACATCCCCTGGTGCCCCAACAGCTTCCTGTAAAATGGGAGCTAATGAATTTCCCACTAAACGCTATTTTTTTCCATGTATACAAAAATTAGGGACCCTCCAGAGAAAAGCAAAACTTTCAACCCCATATGCCCCGATGTGTGCTCCAAGAGTGCCACTGGTGGCATCCTGTGGAGCAGTCTAGAGCTGGAGCAGGGACTGGGGTTACTGAGGAAAAGGGTCCTGTCCCAGCTATTATTGCATTCTCCTCCCTACTTCACTTTTTTTTTTTTTTTTTTTTTTTTCCCAAATCTCACATTTTGTCCTGCTGGACCAAAGTTTGAGTGTGTTCTGCTCCATGGATGCCCTGGGGATGACAGGTCCCTCTGTCCCGTGGCTGTGCAGAAGTGGCACAGCACTCTGGTCTTTGGGAGCTGACTGTGCTGCAGCTCCTCAGGTACCCTGAGCAGGAAGCTCATAACCACTAACTGTGTCTTTAACCTTCCTGCAGGGCCAGGTGCCTGTTTCTCCTCCCCATTCCCAACACAGGGCACAGGGCAGCCCTGGCAGGGTCTCCTGGGCAGTGACAGGCGCTTTGGCTCCAGAGTCAGCGAGACAGGGCCACTGCAGGGCTGGCTTTGGGAAAGAATGAGTTCAGTGGCAGACCAGGCTGCTGACAAGTCCTAGAGCAGCCCACAAAGGAGTAATCTTCTGGCTTTGCTGATGAGACAAAATGGGGTTTGATGACTTTTTGAGTTTTTTAAATAGTATGCAGGATAGTCTTTTAATGAGTGTATTTCTGTCAAGCAAGGTGATAATTAAGAGAATGACTCTTCATGTACAGTCTAGGAGATGATTTGGTAAAGTCCAGCAAGACTAATGTATTTGTCAGGGTATGCTTATTCTGTCTGTAGGTCTTTTACACCATCCTTTACAGGTAGATGGAGCTAAAAATCATAGTTTTCAAATAAGGATTTCATTTCAGTATTGGTTGGAGATGCTGTAGTGACCATTTAGAAGTCATTTAAAATTAATGGTTGTGAGTAAGTGTTGGCTGTAAAAGACACCAGATCCCAGGTAAATCCCTGCTGCAGCAGCCCATGCTGCTGGCCCTGTGCCTGGCTGTGCTCCCTGGGCCTGGGCTGGTCACACCTGCCCTCCAGGCTGAGCCTTTGCCTGGGCTCTCCTCCCTCAGCTCTGCTGCTCTTCTGTGAAACTTCAGAAACTTCACATCCTCAAAACTGCCCTCAGAACTGCTCACTCAGGTGTGGGTGGGCTGCAGAGCCCTTCCTCACTGGCACCAATGGCAAACAGCTGGGCAGTTGCACAACACACAAGTGCTGGTTTTAGTAAACCAGGCTCAAAGAGAACCTGGCAGACCTGGCAGAGAACCAGGCCTGATTCTCACCTCGAACCCCACCAGGTGGAGAACCAGACCAGTGGTCGTTGTCTTGAACACAAACAGCTGCAGCCAAACCACATCTGAGCTCTGGCTTTTCTCGCCAGCCACAGCAAAGCTCTGTGTGTGTCTTATGTTCTGGTCGTGTGTGTGATGAGAAGCCATTTTATTGTCTATGATTTTCTTAGAGTCTTGATATTTCAAACAGGATTGAGTATGAGAAAGGCCATGTGCTTCCTTTCAAAAAAATACTCAAAGACTTCAAATATATATTATATATATGATTAGAAATATATAAGAATAATAAGAAAAAAACGATCCAAAATGTGTATTTCTTCTCGCAGCTGGACTGAAATAGCTGCTAAGATTTCCTCTCCCCAGCTGAGAATTGGTACAGTTTGTTTTTCTTACATGATTTCCATGGTGTTGATAATGATGTATTTGTATATTGTGACTGATGAGAGATAATCAGACAGGGAAAGAGCACAGAATTACCTGTCCTTTTTCCCAGTTAAGACAGAATGTATGAATTTATTACAAGAAAAAAAGTGTGCAAATGAACTTCCTGTAATTAGGCCATTCTGACCTGTGTAGAACCACACTTTGTTTGAAATTTATAAAAATTATAACTAGTACACAAAACCCTGTGGTTGATGTCTCTATATGAAGCAACAAGTAAAATGAGGGTTTTTTTCCTATTTGAAATAAATGAATTATCAATGAAAGCACATTATCAGAGCTGAAAAATCCACACGTTTGTCCCATATAAGTTTAATTTGTCCAATACACGTGTCAAAAGGCAGAGTAGGGCTTTTTTTCCTTTATCCATCTCCCTTAGTCATGTTCTGAATCGCTGGGACTCTTAGGAGAGTGCAAAGGTTCACACAGACAGCTCACAGGGAGTCACAGATGACTTTATAATAGTTACTCCTGAGATATCTGCATGCCTTTGGCTACCAGTGTTCATTAGGGAGTGCTAATTGACCCAAATACAGGCTGTGAATCACGTAGAAAGGCAAGCAGGTAAAAATGAGAATGTAGAAACACAGTGCAAATCGAGCAAGATAAACTGGAACTGATTTCACGCAGTGTCCAGATTCCTGGGGGCAAACTCCACCTCTCCTGACTTCTCAAGTCCTTGCTGTCACCACGTTCCTGCAGTGAGTATTGCTTTGAGGGAAAGAAGAATCAGGAGCGCGGCAGGTGCCAGCACGGGGGCTGCTCTGCTCCCTGCCCCTGGCACACGCCCGGGGCAGGGCTGAGCCATGCTGCCGCGGCGCATCCCGGCCCCGCACGGCTCTGCCCGCGCCGCTCCCGCCGGCCGGCTGTGAAGCGCGGCGGGCTCAGCCCGGACCGGCACCCAGCCCCTCCACCCGGACCGAGCAGCCTGGCCAGGCCGGGCCAGCCAGAGAGGATGTGCCCACCGGCAAGAGCCCGGCTGGGGCTCGGCTCAGCCCCGGCTCACTTCAGCAGGTGCTCTGTGCGGATGGTCACACCTCTCCCTTCTGTGCCTTAACAGAAAAGATGGAGTTTGGCCTTAAATAAAGTATTTTCTGAATTTCACAGGGGAAGCACTGATTTACAGGCTGTAAAAGCGCTGGGGCGCTTTGCACCGGGTTCTCAGACAGGGAGGGGGATGCACGAAGCTTTCCCCGGCCTTGCAGAGCCCCAGGTCTCCTCCCAGTCAGCCCTGCAGTCATTTCTCTTTTCACTTTCTATCCTAACCATCATTTATTTCCTTCTGCGTGAGTTTACAGACCAGAGGCGTCGGTCTCCCCCTCTCTCCACCTCCTTCCCAGCCATGTGACTGAGCACTCCCCGCGTCAAGTGAAACTTTTCAGCCGCAGGAGCGCTCGGTTTCCTCAGCCCCGCTGCCCGGCGACAAGCGGCGCCTCCACACCCGCAGCCGAGCTGGCCATGGGGAGGAGTGCACGGCGGCTCGTCTCGCTGGCCCTCGCCTGTGGTGAGTAACAGCATCATTTCTACCTGAAAAACGGGGCATTCTGCCAGTTTTGTTTCCTTGCAGTCAGGACAGCACCCAACAGACTCAAAACTTTGAACAGTTTGTTGCTAGCATTAAGGGTACTTCCAGTAAAGTCCTGCTGCTATGAAATTACCATAACTGCAGTTAATTGCAGCTGCTATACACTTAGTTTGATGTTTTCCCTTGAACTCTGTGGTGGAATAAACTCTGTGTGAAGGAGTTGGTTCAAAGCCATGTTAGAAGCAGACGTTTCTGGCTTACCTTTTCTTAATTAAAAATAATGTCCAGACCTGCAGAACTAACTGAAAAATCCTGAGTGAGACAAGCAGGAATGAAAAAACTAAGGAAGCATTGCTGGAGTCATTAATTTATCTGCACTGCAAGATGCAGAGCAGGATCAGGAAAGCAGGAGCAAGGGAGGGGCTTGGAGAAGACAGGCTGTGGCTTCTCTCCACGACAAACCCCACCAGAGGCACCATTGATCCTTAATGCTGCTCTGTGAAAATCTGGGGAGCCATACACATGAAGGAAATCTCTCAGTGCTTTAAGTTAGTGCTAAACACCTGCAGCACCAAATTTGCGCGGTGAAGAGGGACAAAACGTGATTTAATCTCTGGAATGGCCAAGGGTTTGAGCTCACTGTTGGGTGTGTTTTGCTATCGGCACACGGGGATCAAAGAACAACCCCTGTCCCTCTCCTAGTCCAGGAGCAGGGAAAGTGCCCTGGGACTCAGACGCGAGCAGTTCCTGCTGTATCTCTGCTTTCCCATGCCTGCTCAATAGCCAAAATCTGCTGAAGTAGCCCCAAAACATACAAATGAAAGGGAGAGCAAGATCAGACTGAGAAGCAACACTAATAATTCAGTGGTCAGCAATTACTTTTGATCAGAAAGAATTTGTTTCCTCTGTTCTTTACCCGTACTTGATATTTCCTTTAATATTTTGTTGTGATGTTTCATTAATGTCACAAAGTTAAGTCTTCTCTGCAGACATGGAATGAAACATAATTAGTACAGAAAAAAACCCACTGGGCTGCTGAACAGATGAGTGTGGTTAGATGAAAGGGGGAAAAAAATCCTCAGCAAGAGTTTCTATCACACACCCCAGTACAGGCTGAGAAATGGCACAGCCAGGCCATGGCACTGAGCACTCAGATTCCCACTGTAACATCTGGGACCAGAGCAGGGACGTTCCTTGTGACCAGAACTTGTCACCAAAGCATGAAAAAGGGATCTCCAGGCCCAGACTGGGAACAGTGAATTTTTGAGAACTGTCCTGGACCATAACTGAGAGTTTTGTTCTGGAGCATTGCAAGGAGACTGTCAGGGCTCTCATGCAGCCCTCAGCATCTGTTACACACAATTTTGGTGCTAAAGTGAGACAAGGAGACTGCAGCTGCTTGCTCTGGGAAGATCCACCCCAGGGACTTGCATCTCTCAAGCAAAATGTTGCTTGTATGAAGTTTGGAGTTGGCTTTATGGGAGGAAACCGAAATGAAACTACTGGGGGGTGCAGAGCTGCCATTCCTCATGTTTCTGAGGGCTGTTCTGCTGGCAGAGCCTCAGAAAGGCTGTGCTGGGGTCGTGCTCACGGCTGCTTTCTGAGCAGTGCCAGGCTCCAGGGAGGAGTGTGGCCTTGCTAAGGAGCCACAGAAGCCTTCCCAGCCTCAGCTGGAGGATAGGTCAGGGACCCTGTGGGCCCATCTGCCCCTTCACACAGCAGAGGCACCAAACCACCTCCAGCAGCCACCCAGACACAGCCAGTGCCAATGGGTGCAGCTGCAGAGGGATCCCTGCCCACCCCTGGGAGCTGATGTGGCCAAATGCCTTTTGGGAAGACAGTCCAAGCCAACAGATTTAGCAGTGTGGCCATGCACTGGCAGGAGCCCCAAAGTGCTTGGAGGAACAGTCTGGTAGTCACCCAGTGAGCAAGAGCCATGGGCCATTCCAAAGGCATTGCTGGCTTTACCCCTCAGGTGACCCTGTCTGGCTGAGTAATGAAAAATAATTGGGTTGAAATGACCTTTTGAGGAGTTTTATTTAAAAGCTATGGGTGGCATTCTAATGTCACTTCAATAATATTTCTTTCTATAGCTGTGTCACCTGGTCAGTAATCAAAACCAACCTGTGAACTTAAAACTAAGATCTACGGACAATTTAGGACTTGTGTAGATTTAAATATGGGTTGTTTCACGGTCTTAGAGGGGAAGAAAGAGTGAAAATGGCAACTTCTTCTTTCTTGTTTTTATCATGCTGATACACTAGGATGCAGCTACCCCTAACTGGTGCATGGCAACTGCTCTGGCTTTCCCCTGGCCCCACAGAAGGAGATCAGTCATCTGATTAACAGCTCCGCACCAGCTGTGGTAAAGCATAGGGGAAAGAGAGAAAATTAACTAAAGCATCATATGAATTATACATCTTTAGGTTCATTTTGAGAAAAATCACAATATTTTTTTGAGGTTTTTCCACTGTCTCAAGTTGCACTTTGTTGGTAAACCTAAAGTGGCAGTCAGGTGTGTTCTGTACAGCTCAGAGTGAAACCCAGGCAATTTTATGGAGTATTTACATCTACATTTCTGCTCTCGTCCAGCATAGCCATTTTTAAGGGAAAATTGTGGTAAGGGTTAAGATCTGTGCATTTGCTCGTTTCTTTTATTTCTATCTTGAATTTGATTCAAAACCCAGTAAGCTTTATTATTCTTACTTAGTTCATATGTATCCAAAAATGGTTAGATTTTGTGAATTCAGCTATTATTGAAGATCTCTGTTCATGGTGAGTGACAATAAATGAATTAATAACTGGAAGAACTTGTGGGATTTCAGCCATTTTCACTCTAAATGTGCCTCTGGAATTAATCCATCCTAAAATCCCAATCTCAGCAACCTGTCTGCCATCAACTTTGGCACCGATTCCTGAGAAATTTCTTTGAAAGAAGCAGTGTACAGTGAACTCAGACATGTTGAGGCATTCTCTGTGGAGCAGTACTGCTGGCAATATGAGCTATCTTGGACTTTTGTGTCCCTTCTGTCTCCAAACTGGAGAATTTATCTCTGTCCTCCCACTAATTTAGGCAGTAATGTATTGAACTACACTTATATCTTCATGTACATGAAAGAATTCACATATATCAGCGATTTATTTCTTTAACTTGACCTTGTCTTTTCAGAGTGTTGTTGCATACTCACAAAGACTCAAGCAGAAGGGTTGTGACATTCAAATATTCTACAATGTACTTTCCCATTTTTTGTTCACTTCTGTATTTACATTTAAGAGCCAGATTTTTAATTTTTTTTTTTTTTCACTTCTGCAAGGGACACATTTCTGTAAATGTTATTAGGTGGTAGCATAATTTTGGTGCTGTAATTATTTTCTGATGTGGTCCAAAATGCTCCTGGATGCTGCACCCTGATTTTTTTTCTCATTTCTGAAAGCCTATCACTAAGACTGATGGTCTTTCTTTGGGTTCTTCCAGGAGGAAGAATTCCAGGGTTCAAGCTGACATGGCTACAACAAAACCATAAGTAAATACCTGGAATTTCCCTGTTCCCAAACTGGTTTCCCTGACTCTTGCGAATCACTGTAAGACAATTGCACTGCCTCACTTCCTTCACACACACAGACACGCCCCCTTTCCCTGCACTTCGTTGGTGAGAAACCAGCAATCCCTTTGGCTACTACACCCATTTCATCTTCCTTAGACACTGACAATTTGCTTCCAGCAAATCCTGCTGAACTACTACCTGCAGGGAATTCTTGTGCTGCCTGGGGATTGCGCAAGGTCTGGTTGCTCGGTGTGTGGAGAGCTGGGAGCCGGTGTGCTCCCACTGGAATGGGAGGACCGAGAGGTGTGAAACTCGGGGAGTGGTACCTCGCTGTGGATAGTCCTACAGGGTGTCTGCTTTCACTCTCCTCGTGACTGGAGCCAAATGAAGAGTGAAATTGTATCACCCATTTGATAACAAAAACAGGGCAGATATGTTGAGGTTATCATCATAAGAGTGAAATGTAAAGGTTTCTAGACTACTGACTTCAGTTTCTTTGCAGCATTTTCCTCCTGCTTTGCTGAAGTGGCCCTGGGGGTCGAACTGTCTCCAGAAACCACATCCTTCCACCAAATGGCTACTTCTGCTCAGCCACTTTCCCATCATCGTTCTTCACCCCATCAAAGCACCACAGTTCATTTTAACAGCACGGGCCCTCCTCAAACAACACCCATGAGCCACACAACAACTGAGCAGAAAACAGAGGAGCTCCAGGTAACATCGGCCCCAGGCCAGCACACGGCAGGAGCAGGGACCGTGTCCGCAACACCCGCAGACAGCCCCGGCACGACCCCCGCAGTGCCCTCGGTGACAGCTGCAGTGAGGAACACAACCACCCCCGCTGTGTCCTCCGCCAGGCACGGCGGGAGACCGCGTGTGACCACGGGAGCTGCGGCAGCGGCCACCAACGCGTCCCTGCCGCCGGGGCCAGCGAGCCCCCGGGGGACAGCCGCCAGCAGCGCCTCTGCGGCCACCAGCGCGCAGGGGGCCGGCCACAGCACACGGGCACACAGCACAGGCGCCGGCAGCTCGGCAGCCACGGCCGGCAGCAGCACAGCCACCCACGCGGGGACACGAACAGCCCCCACAGCCCCTGGCAGCACAGCGAGACCCGCTCCCACCGCGCAGCCCGCTGCCATCCCCACGGGCACCTACAGCCTTTCCGATGGCAACCGCACCTGCGTCAAAGCTGTCATGGGTCTGCAGCTGATGGCTCGAAACCCACAACAGGTGAGCTGGAGGCTCACCTCTGTAGGGGCTTCCTTCATTTATTCGAGTTTATTCTTCCTAAGCCATTTTCAGAATTAGCTTCTATGGTCATAATAAATGGTTTGCTGCCAGTGTAAGGCCGCTCCTGTGCCACAGCATCCCAGCTGCTCTCCTTGGGCCTGTGTGATGATGATGCCAAGGGGACGTAAAGGAGCTTTCTTACGTCAGTGATGTTTGTGTGGGAGCAGTGCTGGGGCAGATCAGCCTGCAGGGTTATTTGGAGATTAGTTAAAATCTGAACTCACTTCAGGTAAGAGCTTGACATTGTGAGTGGCAACAAAAGCAAGAAATTGCCAGTTCACAGACTTGGATTTAGAGGTGGGTTGTCCTGATGCTGATGTATGGACATTTTAGGATCATGGGAACTGCCAGGCCCTGAAGAGCTGGTCTTCTCTCCTAGAAGTGATCCTCTGAGAATGATTCAGCAAAAGATGTCATAAAACCTGAAATGGCAATTGTGTCACTCAGGCTTAAGGTTTTGTTGCCTCCAGTAATACAACACATGGAGCTACATCTTCAGGCTCTGGAGTTCTTATGCTTGAGCCATCCCTGTTACAATTACAAATACTCGAGTTTGATGTCTGAATATTTCTAACATAGGAGTGTCTCATGTTGGTAAAGGTAATTTTCATCCCTTGTCCTGGCAGAAACCAGGCAGGGAGCAGTATTCCCACCCTCACCAGACCATAGTGAATTGTTTGTAATAACATGAGGTGCTCCCACTTTGTAAATTACCACTCGTACTCACTGGACCCTGCCTGAATCATATCAGTTCACTGAATGAATAGAAACCCAGTATTGTCTGCTAATTTAAAGCACTGGAACAGCTCAGTGATGTGTCATGAAACCACCAGTGCTGGTTACAAGTGGGGAACAACCCTGGCAGGCAGCACTTCAGCTGCCACCACCACTGGCCACTTCATTTAGGACAGCAGAGCCTGTCTGGGGGCAAAAACCAGGCAAATCTCTGCATGTTTTAAAGTTATTAAATCTCTGCATGTTTGCTTTTAAGTTCCCCCCCTCCCCTTCATCAGCAGCCCTGCAATGTCTCTTCTCTCTCCAGGAGCAGATGGAATATGTGACTGTCAACCCGAATGCGACAAAGATATCTGGAAGCTGTGGGATGGTGCAGTCTGAGCTGAGCTTAACCTTTAGTGGAGGAATTGTAAACCTCACCTTTGTAAAGGTAATCATTGCATTTAGAGGGAAGTAGTGTTTAGGACTGGGAAGCAAGTGCTTAGGCTGCCTTTCACCCAGCTTGAGCTGTGGGAAAAGGCATTTTATCTATCTCTGCATTTTGATAGATTATCTATCTCTGCATTTGTGTTCCATCTGGATATAAGGCATGGTTACTCCTGTTCTTCCCAAAGGGCTAGAACCATAGAATGGTTTAATTAATTCAGGTTGGAAAATACCTCTGGAGGCTGCCTGGTGCAACATCACAGTCCTCACAGTACAGCTGGCTTCAGCGTTAAATCAGGTCTGTTTGAACTTTCAATTCAGAAGTGAAGGGTGAGCACAGTACTCTGCCATCCTCGGACAGAAAGTGCCAGAGAGCAGAGTTAAAGCTGTCCATCAAGCAACACAAAGTCTAGGAATAGCCAAGCAAAATCTGAGTCTTTTTCACACAGGTAAAAGTCTCACGGGGAGGGAAGGTCAGGTCTGCCGTTTGCATTGGAGTGGTGCAGGGGGAAAGGGTTTGGGACTGGAGTCCCTGTGCAGAAACAAGGTGTGCTAGGAGCTCTGACTCACACTGTCAAGTTGCTCTCAGCCATTTGCTTCCCATAAAAGCCAGCTGGGGTTGTCAAATTCAAAGGACAGCCTGCGCAGTTTTATGTGCCCAGGAGCCATGATACATCCACAACTGAAGGCATCTAATTTCATCTAATTTCTGAGTGGAAAATTCCAAACAAGTGAACTGCCACAACAAAATTGTAGGTAAGTGGCCTTAAAATGCACCACACTCGGGAAACCTATAAACTCACACAGAAACTTGGGCAAGATGAGAAGTTCTATTTACACAGTGGGAAACTGAGCTTTGTTTTTGACACTGTATCTATAAGTTCCATGTTCCTCACTGGGGCCACATCACATGTAGGTGGGCTTTAACACAAGTTACCAGGAGTGCTGCAGCTTTTATAAGCACAAGAGAAAATCCCTGAGTGGAGCCATCCTCTCACTAACTCAGGCATTTGCACATTTTGGGAGGCAGCACTATTTCCCTGAAAGCTGTAAGGTCTGGGTGATGAGGCCAGCAGAGGTAAAACAGAACTAACACTGTGTATAAAATCATTAATGGGCAGGGAGGAGTGGGCAGAACACGGCATGGGTTGGATCCCATCAAACTCTGGCAGGTGTAAGAAACATCAAGGCCGTGTCCTGGAGCTCCACAGCAGCTGAGAACTGCATCTGGCCATCAGTGCTGATCTGTGCCCTTCAGTTAATCAAGCTAAAATGTCAGTCTTGCTGCCTGGTTCCAAGCTCAAATTAGAGACAATTAAGGAAAGTACAAATGGTTAATCAGGTAATCAGTCATTTTCATAGAAAGTCCAAGAGGGAACAGCAAATTATGCCCTACATGTGTCATTAATTCTTGAACAGAGAAAATATTTCCATTAGTAGCCATCTTTATTTTAGCTTATGGCAAAAAGTTTTCTAAGAGCTATAGAGAAAAGTAAGGTAAAAAATGAAGGAGCTCTTTCAAAACAAAGGATCAGTTCAGACTCTGAGTGTTTGCTCTAAATGTGTGCTTCCTGCAACAAGAGGAGCATTTTTGGTGTTACAAGAATCCTTAGGGAAAGGCTGGGGATTCAAGTACCCATGAAAGCTCCAGGTTGCAGCAGTGCAAGGGAGAGTGATGTGAACCTTTAGGAGGTGCTTGACCTGTCTTGCCCTGAAAAAGGTGGGTTTTGGCACAGCATTAGACAATACACCCTCCACTTAAAGATAAGCTGCAAGAGCATAGCAGGGCTCAGCTTGGACTCTTTGAAATTCAAGTTAATAAGAAAACAGTTTGCTGCTGGCTTTTTGTGTTTGGTCCCCACAGCCTCTCTCGGTGCTTTGAAGCAGGAGTGCTCCAGCAGTGGCACTCGTGGCTGTCCCTGGTGTGAGAGGAGCTGGCTCAGGCCCCGGGGCTGGGCTGGCAGAGGAGAGGGGCTGGTTCAGTGCTCACCACTCCAGCAGCCTCTGCAAAGGGAAAGAGGAAGTTGTGTAACCAACCCACAAGATGTGAAGACCTGAAGTAGGAGCAGGTGTTTTCCAGAAGCAAAGTTTTTAACTGTGGCCAAACAGAAAAAAGCACTGCCACACAAAAATGGTCATGTTTCACCTAATTATGTCCTTCATTGGAATAATGCTGAGAAACACTTTTCTCATGTATTTCTTTCTGCAATTCTCCCTCTCCATCCTGCAAGTGCACAGGAGCCATTAATGTGTACTGCCATTTATCCACCAGCTGCACTCACCAGTCCCTGTGTGCTCACAGCAGGAATTAAACTGGGCAGCAGGGCTGATGCATGAGGTGTCACATTTTACTCCAACACAGCTACCAGGAAGAGGTTCTCAGGCTGGCTCTTGCCCTGTGACACTCCAGGGGAGGGCAGTGCCCAGGTTGCCTCGGGGTTTCAGGGCACATGCAGGCTGGACACCTGGCTGGAAATTTTGTTCTGTGCTGTTGTCCCAGGTGCTTTCCATGTCAGCAGTCTTCCTCCTGTTGGTTATGACAAGTATCTCACCAGTGCCCAGCATGAGCAGTTTGTGTAAAGTGACACCTGAATAGTCCCGTTTCATTGAACTGAACAGAACTGGTGATGCAGCTGAGATTCAGAAAAGAAAAATACATCCAAGAGTGCTGATTCTTGGCTCTCAAAGGTGTTGCTTTACCAAGTGTTTCTTTAGGAAATTATGAACATTTTGCTGAGGTGAGCTGTGTTGCTTTCTCCAGCAAATATGAGTATGTATTACGAATAAAGATATATCTTGTTTTGCAGCAAGCTCCAAGTTACTCTGTCACTAAAATTGAGAGCAGAATACAGCTATCTTCTGAAGGTCAGTGATTTTACCCAGTCTTAATTTCATAGTATTTTCAATTTCAAAGTATTCTGGGTGTGGGATAAGCTTTCAGATCTTTATAACACTGGATTTTGCAAATATGTGTTTTATCAAGCTTTAAATGTGTCATTCACATTTATGGTGAATACCAATACCAATCTTTATACCAATCTTATGGTATAAAAATGGAAGAAAAGGGACCTGGCTGCAATTACATCATTATTATTACATTTTTTTTTTTTTATATCTCAAAAGCTTTATCTGGCCTACTCTTTTAGAATAGAGACTACTTCAAACCTTGCCTGCTGCTGTGAGAATTCTAACCCCCTCTTGCAGACTCAATTTGTTAAAATGTGATTTGAAGAAGCATCTGAAATTTTAGCCTCCTTTTCAGACCTAAGCTCAGCTGAGTTGCCCATTGGTTAAAGCACTCATTTAAGTAAGTAAGTAAGAAGAAGTGATAGTTTATGGAGAAAATATCCATGCTTTAGTCACTTCTGGGACCATTTTACCTCAGAAAGATGTTGGTTCCAGTGGAGACAGTGTGGATTCTCATCTATCTCTCTCTGCCCCCAGGAATGCTTTACTATGCAGCCCTAAATGAGAAGCTGTTCACGACAAAGCTGGGGAATTCCTTTAAGTGTGCCAGCAGACAAACCTTCGTCTTGGAGAGAAACTTCCAGATCCTCTTTATTCATATGCAGCTTCAGGCATTTGACATTGTGGATGACAAGTTTGGAAAAGGTGAGTAGAAGGATTCTTTTCCACCCTTCCCAGATCTACATGTGGTACATCCACTCTGGTGGCCTGATGGATGTAATCTGTTAAACTGTACTCCTACACATCCCACTGCTGTTTTCTCAACCTTTCCTGAGTCATTTCCAACACAGTGATAATACCAATGGAGGGTGGAAAAATATTTTGCCCCCTTCTGTTTCACCTTTTCATTAAAAATGTTAAACTCTACAGCCACAATTTTCTTCTTCATCCATTTTCTCCTGGAACAAGCACAGGTGTGTTCACCACCAGTGCACTGCCCAAACCCAAATTCCAAAGTTCATTTCAAGGTCATCGTTCTCAATATAGCCAGACGTTCAGTATTTTTAAAGGCTCCTGATACTCACGTTGTCCCACAGCTGCAACAGCAAAACTGCCAGCTAATAAGGCATATTTGTGAATGCAGGATGATATTTTCAGAGCAGCTGTGTCTAGACATGATGAAATGTGCTCCTGAGGAGGAGCACAACTGGCCCACTCCCCGCTTCAGAATTAAACATGATGCTCATCTCTTCAGTTTGCCTTTTCTTGGAGAAGTGCCGCAAAGAGGCAATCAGGTATCTCAGTAAAATACAAAGACCAGAGAGGGGGACTCAGTGGGACCTTGTGGTCTCTTTCAAGCTGTCCATCTTCTCCTTTCTGAAGGAAACAACATTTGGGGCTTTTTAGAGATGTGATGCTTCTCCACACTGAGAATCCATCTATGCTGTCATTCTTATGAAGTATTTTCATGGGATAACACTGAGCAGGAAGAACTCGTGAGATCCCATCTGGTCCCCACATTCCCATTCAAATGTATACAATGAATGATTTTAGTTATGGGATGAGGTATGGCCTTACCTCTAGGAGAGACTCAGCTGAGAAAGATGCTCTCTGTTTCTCCCTTCATCTCTCCCTCCCTCCAAATCAGACTAATCTCTGCTAGTCAATACCATAGACAAATTTAAATTAGTTTTGCTCTTAATCAGAGAGTTGAGAAAGCAGCTCCCACCTCTGAAGTAATTCCCCTGTGGCTATAAAAGTCATGAAAATGTTGTATATTGGCTGCGGTATGCAGCTTCTGAAAGAGAAAATTCCCAGTGAAGGAATGACTAAACACATCACCAGCCTCCTCCCCTCGGGTGTCTCAAGACTGATAGTTTCACTTCTGTTGCTAATGATTTGCTTATCTTTAAATGGGGAAGAAAAAGAAAACATTGATGGTCACTGGTTTCAAGTTCCTTACAATTCTGTACAGATTACAGCAGTGTTATATCAATAGCTTGATCTGTTTGGGTCTGGAAATCTGTAAAAGGGCCTTCTGTACTTCAGAGTATCAGAAACAGTTCTTAGAGTTCATCGAGTTCATTCTTTCATTCCCAATGTTTCATCAAAGGAAAATGGCCCATTCAAACATCTCTGGCTTTTACAACACTTAGATGCAAGTACTTTTCAGCTCATTTAACAGCAGGTTACATTAACCAGACAGAGCTTTTAAAAGGCAACCTCTAATAGAATGCTCATGCCTTTGGCTTTGTGACATTGCATCACCATCTGGATTAGAGCAGGAGAGGATCAGACTTTGGGAAGAGCCATGTGGAGGCTCTAGAGCTGTGACATGATGTCATGGACTCCACATGTTCCCTGGGCTCATTGCCCACTGACAATGTGTAAAATTCCCATAGGGGAAAAGCCCAAGTCAAGCTACAGTCATGGAGTAACAGTGGAGGTTTTTATCTCAGAGGGCTGTTGTAACCTGCCTCAGAACAGTCACAGGGAGGGGCACAGGGTGTCAGATCTCCCTCATCTCCTGGCTATAAAGGGGATTTGTGCTGAACTGGGGTGTACTGTGGGGCTTTGCTGCCCACACTGCCCAGCTTTGAGAACAGTTTGCTCTGCGGGTGCCACTCACAGCAGCATGACAGAGGTCAGTCTTTCCCCGGAGCCTGAGGAAGGACCCTTCCTGTAGATCTGATGGAAGATGTAGGTCTGATCCAATACTGGGACAACACATTTGTGGTCATTCCCAGACGTTGCCTTCACTCTCAGGATTACATTTCTATTTTGAATTTGAGGCTGATGATGCCATTGTTACTGGGTAAATTTCTGTCATTGGCTCATATGGTGCAGTCTCTCCAAAGGAAAGATGCCAGTTCACCTCAGTCTAGAAGTTAACTTTAAAGTAATAATTTTCTGTTTAATCAGAGTATGATCTGAATATTTATTTGGGTAGGAACTGGCTGAGGAAGCCAGGATTTGCCCTTTCTGTAGCTAAGAGGTATGTTTGGAGTGATATATTTGGATGGCCCTTCAAAGATATGATTTGTGGCTGATATCATTATATGTACATCAAAATTGCAAAGGTACTGCTAAAGCAACTCCCTGGACTACGTCCAAGGCTTCTGCCTTCCTAATCTCTGAATGTTTTGAGTTAGCCACCATTATCCACAAGTATTCTGAATTAAACAGAGAGAACAATTAGAATTTGATTTTTCTTAGAAAACACTGACTTAACAAGGTTTCCTACTGCACTAAGTATGTGCTGGAATATGGGCTTCTGTCTGTGGCCTGATCTTCTTCACTGGGAAGAAGCAATCAGATGTCATACAGGAGCAGTTTTTGACCATGCAGAATGTGTCTTGCTCTTTATTTTCAGACTGGCACTTTATATCATGATGCTCCCCATCTGTTTTTGGGAAGAAAGCCCCTGGTGTGTGTGTGGTGAGTGGTGAAACAATTCCTGCAGATATGAGGGAGAAGAGCCACTCTCTAGGGAAGCACAGAGCTTCTGCAGAAGGGGCAAGGATGGTTTTCTTGAGATAAGGCTCACCACAGATGAAAAGTGTAGCAAGTATAGCTCAGGAAAAAGAAAGAAAAAACAAAAGAAAGCAAGGTTTTGAGAGCCTCTGGCTTGTATTTGCCAACTTTTCTGGAATACAGATGTACAATTTAGGAGAATGATGTTCTATAACATTCTCTGATCTCCTTTTCCTTTCAGAAGAAGAATGTTTTCCTGATATAAACAGCAAAGTAGCTCCCATTGCAGTGTGCCTGAGTATCCTGGGATTGTTTGTCATTGTGTTTGCCACCTTCCTGATCTCCAGGAGGAAGCCACATAGAGGATATGAACGCATCTGAGGTGCCCTTGTGCTTCCAAATGTGTGCAGCAAGCAGAGAAGTCACAGGAATTTTTGCTTCCACCTGGCAATTTCCCTGCCCTGAAGCCACATTTTTAAGTGAGATGACACCATGTGTTTACAGCTAATAAATGGAAGGAGTTTCTTTAAGGTGGGAAGGAAAGAACTCACACTTTCTACTTTAGGCTATTCTTAGCATCTAACTTAGATGTAGTCCAAAATGAGGAGCCTAAATTCTCTTTGTTGTCAACAAAGGAGGTCATTCAGATCACCTAAAACAGATCCCTAAAAATAGTTTAAAACAAGCAGTATCACTATCCCCCAGAAAGTCCATCAGGTTTATTAATGATGGTGTTTAGATTTAACAAAAGATGTAAGTCAGACCTTCAGGTGAATAAACCAGAGGCCCACAACCACAGACAGCCCTGCTAAGTGAAAGCTCACTGAAAGCTTTTTTTGGAACATGGTGTGTGCCAAAATCTCAGGTTAAGTGTCAATGTGACTCGACCCACAAGCAAGTTCTCACCAGTCCTACAACACAGCTACACTTCCTAAGTGCCTGGGGTTCTCCCACCAAGCCCGTTGCAAAGACAAAGAGGTAATTGTGACTCTTACCCTGAAACTTCATATGTTCCTGGTCTTGTGGGAGCTCAGGAATCCTCCACAAGCTGTTCAGATGTGGACCTATCACAGTGACCACACTGAGCCTAGGAAATGTCCTCTACTGGAGCAACAGGGCGGGCTCTTAATCCAGGAGGATGCCACACTCACTGGAAACTGCCTGGGATTAAGTGACTACCACCGGGGCACCTGCACAAGGTCCATGAGAAATGGAAATCACTGATGCTGTGTGGTCAGGGCTTCTGTGGGAAATAAAAGCTTGCACAGGCCTTGGACAAACTGCCCAAAAGTGAGTGTTCTCCAGTGTGCTTACAGCAGAGCAGCTGGGTTTTCATATGGAAACAATTTGGAGTTGCTTTAAAGCACACTGATACACTCCGTAGTCTATTTCCTGCTAAACCAATGATGAAGGCATGAGAATAGTAATTGCTTTTGAGATTTAAGTCCAGCTCATGTTCTTTGTTGTAACAAGGAAAAGCTCCTTGTCACAAAAGATTTATATGAGCAGAAATGTGCACATACACACACATACACATGTGCACATGCCACACAATCTGCTTACTGAAGCAAATGACATCAAGATGATAAGAAATTATGTACAAAAACATTTGCAAAAGAGAAAATAATATTCAATAAGAGCACACTTTCTCCAAGGAGTTAGGCTAATGGTTTAAATTTTACTTATAAACGTTTGGCCTGGAAAAGGACTGTGTAATGGCACTCATTAAACAAAAGAAAGACTGAAGTCATATGCAAAAATGCCTTGACAGTTTAATCAGTATCTAAACAAAATGGAAGTGCTGGGAGCTAATTTAATTTCTATGAATAATGCCTAAATCCTGCACAGTTATTAATGGTGATGGAACCTCACTATTTTCACTGGATAAAATTGATGGTTATGTCTTCTCAGATATTCCCTTAAGTATTTTAAAAATAGTTTTGATATTTTACTATTATTTCACCACTGCAAGTTTACTTCTTTAAATGAAGAAAGAAAAGAAATTCTTCCATTCTATGAATTAATTAGAGATGTTGGTGTATGTGAAGCAGGACACATAGCCATAATGCTCTATAATCAGTATAATATGTAGCTGTGGAAGTAATCAACATTGTCTAGAAATGTTCCCTTTGAGTCTGAATGAACCAAAAAATAAGAAAGATAAAGACAATTTTGAAGCACTTTTACACTTGGAGAAACATCAGAACCAGCTGTGAGCACAAGAAGAGCTGAATACATTTATAAGGTAAAATAGCACAAGAAGTAAGATACAAAACTTTCAAGCTTTGAATACAGACACTGTGATTTGGACTGTATTCAGTTGAATACTCAAATTGAAATGTAAGTATTTCAATTTTTCTTTTGCAAAGGGCTCCAGCACTGTTCATAATGCTTAGTGAGCTTTATCAAGCTCATTTTTCCTTCCTTCTTCCCCCCTTAGGAGACAAGCAGCCACTGGATTCAGACCTTGGGCCTAATAAGATCCTTCTGATTCTCAGGGTTATTGAATGTTATGAATTTGTTGTTTAGAAAGCAGATTTTTATACTCAATTAAAGCATTCACCTTTTTTTTAAAAAAAATGAGATGACTGGGAGGAAAGGTAAATGGATGAAGAGCTTCCATTTGAAAATGAGCCTGTGCCTGCAGTAGGGATGTCTGTCCCAGTCTGCTACCTGTGGATATTTTAACAACATAAGCTGCCTAGAAGGCTCAGCACACGGTCTGGCCCTAAGCTGTTCTCCCCAGGGATCAACAGATATCTTTCCCTTGTCAAAGCTGAGTCCCATTTCACATGTTTTGTGGTTTGCTGGACTGTGTGACCTGTGTTACTTCTACTGACATGGATACAGCATTTGCTTGTTCTGTTCTGAAAAATTGCTTTATGTTAATATTCAGTCTTTCAAAAAAATCTGATAACAGCATGAGGACAGAAAAGAGTTACTAATGACTGCTAATTCTGTGATTAATATTGTGACACTTGGCATTTTTACCAGGGATGCACGAATAATGTTTTTCCCTATAGTTTTTTTTCTTTCTACAGTGAATCAACCTGTTAGTATTGAACAACGTTTGGAATCAGATTTATGTGATTTGTTCTTATGCTTTTTCTTGCTATTTTTTGTTTGCTGTTTTTATGAAGCTGCATTCTGCCATTTGTACATGAACGATACTCTGGGCTTGCTCTAACTGGCACAGGTGAAATGCACATGGTGCAAGCAAATGAAACAATCGGATGCTCCTAAGAAATCATGCCAACATGCAGCAAAATTAATCCAATGGAGTTAGTGCTTTACAGCAGTAAAGTGTCCATTGGAGAAATCCTTACTGCATCAGGAGATCCCAGCCTTGAAGTGCAACCTTTCTCCCAGCTGTGGCCCAGCCTTCATCCTGTCACCTCCATCCCTGATTCCCAAAACCCAGCCAGCCTGCAGCAGGGATGTGTGTCAGCATAGCAGGGAGTGTTGCCTCTCCAAATTTAATGCTGAATTAGAATCAGACAGCCCAGCTGCTCCCTGAGCTGCCATGTGCAGCTCTAAAAGCTGATGTCCATGCTTATTTTCTGCCAGAATTTAGGAATATATTTAGCTGGTACTTTTTTATCTAATGGAGTGGCTTTCAGGTCTCCCTCCCACTGGGAAGACTCTATAGGGGTAATTCATCTCAGTGTTGCCAGACTTTCTCTTTTAAACATCTTGTCTGAGGAAACATCTTGAGCAAAAAATCCCTAAAAGAACACCATACAAAAGGAGGATATTTGGTAAACTGCTTGCATAACAGGTGGGTCATAATGGCCATACTATGGGGCAGCAGGGCAGTTTTGTCTGCTGTGGGGAGAGACAAGGCTGTAGCTGGGTCCCAGAGTGACTCGGCAGTCCCAGCTCACTTCTTCCCCCAGCTGCAGACTCGGCCAGCCCTGACCAGAAGGTGCTGATCAGGGTGATGTGATGCACTGATGATGTGGTGCATTGATGATGTGATGCATCCACCAGGGAAGCAAAGCTTAACTTCTGTGCAAGCATGTGCTGGTCAGGAGCTGTGGGGCCATCACAGGGACCAGGAGGTGAGCATGTCCCCAAATCCCAACGGCTCCCTGGTGCTCCTCCCATGCCAGACCAACCCCTGTGGTGTCTGCACACCCAGCACAGAATGAGGGCATCCCAGAATCACGACGATGTCACATTTAGACAAGTCACGGAGGAGTTTAAAAAGCAAGGTTTAATTTCTTTCAGTCCTTTCTGTTCTCTGATGGACAAGTGTAAATTAAGAAACGACTGTTAATTCAGTTGAAAGAGGAAGGGAGATTAGATTGGCATCTTGAGTGTCTGAACATGGCTTGGCTGACCACTTCTAGCTTGCTATAATGTATGCCTGCTAAAAATAACTCGCTGTGAGAAGTTAGATTTGCTCTTTATTTTTCTATTATTGGTGTTTCTATAATAAAGGCTGTATTTAATCACTCAAGTGTGTATTGCTGTGCAATGAATTTATCTCTGAAATGGCTGAGTGAGTCTCATATGTTGTGCTCTTCTTGAAGCAAAGGTTGTTAGATGGAGTGCAGGAAAGCAGAAGACATGGTAAAGATGGAGAAGAAAAAATGATCTGCTGTCAGCAGCTGATTGAGGAACTTGACTGTTGGAGAAGTTCAAGTGAGGGCAGCAGAGAGACCATAGTTTCCCTTAGGGATAAAATACCAGAATTATGCTTCACTTCATTTCTAGTGTCAGTGCACATCCCTACATGATGGATAATTTAATGTCACAAGGTGAAAACTTTGCAAGCCTCTTGATTTGTCCTTCAGAAGAAAAGCAGGGCTGCCTGGAGAGCAGGGGCAGTTTGCTCTGCCCTTTGGCACTTTGTTGGCCTGGTACAATGTTAAATTTGGTGCCAGGTTTGCACCTCTTTAGTGGGCAAGATTCCTTACTTCTTCATGTTTTAGAAGCTGGGCTGGTAGATACACACTTGTGTGTGTGAAATAGGCCCTCAAAGGCTGCTGGTGTTTCAAAATTCTTTCTCGACAAGGTTCAGTGGCAGATGGAGGAAGAGTCAACTATTTTACTTAAAGGCAAAAAGTCCCCATCTATGAGTCACACCCTGGACTGTCCCAGAGGCACGAAGGTTTGGAATTCATCAAAGAAACCTTTGCATCAGAATATTTAGAAGAAAAAAGGAGGTGTATTTTTTTAGCATCAATTTGAGCAAAATAACAAGCATGAGAAGAGAAAGATTTCTATGGAGTTAACCCTTTGTGACTAAGGTGACAGGACTTGGACACTACACTTTTTTCTTCACGTCCAGGGCTGTGGCCTTTGCATGCCAACAAGGCAGGGGAATGTGGGTCTGAAATTTATCTACCACAGCAATGTGACACTGCTGGGCTTTCATCAGCATCTGGGCTTTCCCAGCTAGCCACAAAATGTCACAAAACATACATTTCTCTTTTTCTGTGAGTCTTATTGCCTATGGAATTAGTAGATCCCAAGTACTTTATTAAATCATAAACCGACTCAGTTTCTTACTTAGCTTTTTCTTCACCATCTTCGATAGGAGCAGGTTGCATTTCCAACTTGCAGAAACAAAATAAATGCCTGTTGGGAAAAAGGAAGGTGTTCAATCTGAGTCAGGATATCTGTGTTTATTAGAGATACAGATCTTGGTTTTGAATCTCAGTTTTACTGAGGCTTTCCTATATCACAAAAATGTTTGAAGACTATGAATCATGAGTCCAGCCAATTTTTAACCTCATTTCATCATGAAATTACTTTTTTTGTCATCAGGTCATATTTCAAATTACACCTTTCACAACCTGCTCATGGAAAACATTGTTACAAGCCAGCTACTCAAATTATTAATCAAAGCAGCTTTTAAAATATGCCCAGCTTCCACAATAAAATTTTTTTATAAAGTGTTGCCAACCCAACCTATCCACTACCTCCATCAGTAGGTTCACCTGAGTGCTTCTGACTATGGATGTGCACATTAAACATATTACTGGTGTCACTGAAGAAATTATTTCTGCATTTAAGCTTTATTGCACTACACTTTCAAATATTTGCGTGTACAGTCTCGTGATCCTGCTTGACTTTGCAAGCCCTAAAAGCTCTGCTGGCAGGATGCCTCCACCAAGAGCAGATTTGCAATATGAATGAGTTTGCCTCTTCCGTTAGTTCTATTGCTAAAAGCATCAACTCCTCTGCCACCTCTGATTTATGTACTCTAAAATATCTGTAGCTCTCCCCAATGTCCAACAGTTAAACTACATAAAATGCTGCCATCTCGTGTTTAGAGACAAATTAAACATGACATTTTAAAAATCTGGATTATGAAAGGCAAAAGTAGGATCTACACTATCAGCATCTTAAATTGAAGAGGATTGGAGTGAATGGATTATGGAAAAGCAGAAGCTTCACTTAATAATTTAGTTTTTAAAATCTGATCCTTAGAACAAGTGCTGATCCCTCTTGCAGTCAGGTCCAAGGGATGATTTCCCCACGCTGATCCAGTGTCTGTTTAACCTACTTGAACCACCCAGCCACTGGTGTGAGGGGTGACCATGGCAAAACAAAAATAGCAGCAGTGGAGCAAGCAGAGATTGCCCGCATACCAAAGATGCTCTTCATGTAAGAAACTATTACTGCTTCAGAGCATGGAGAACACTTAAGACATTAAACACTGCCACTATTGCAATTGATAGCTTGTGCATTCCTGTTGTGACAATGCAAGACTACTTTGCTATTTGTAAACAACAACTGCAAATACTTATTTTGACTGTCCTGGGGCTGGGCCGGTTAAGCAAGGCCCCGCACTGGGGTGGGCTGGGCCTTAAACTGACAGATATTGGGAAGAAATTCTTCCCTGTGAGGGTGGCGAGCCCTGCACAGGCTGGTCCTTAAACTGACAGATATTGGGAAGAAATTCTTCCCTGTGAGGGTGGCGAGCCCTGGCACAGGCTGCCCAGAGCGGCTGCGGCTGCCCCATCCCTGCAAGTGTCCAAGGCTGGGCTGGCTGGGGATGGCGGCAGCCTGGGTTAGTGGAAGGTGTCTCTGCTCAAGGGAGAGTAATGTACCGTGATGAGCTTTGAGCGCCCTTCCAACCCAAATCTTCTGTGGCTCTGTGACGAGCAAAGCTCCACAGCCTGAGGGAATGGATCCTGACGGATTCCCGATCCCACGCTCCGCCTGCACGAGCGCTTTTCGTGCAGGAGCTGGGGCTGCTGTGCTGTCCGCAGATGCCCTCGCCCTTCCCAACGACCCTCACGGGCGAGCGTCGCTGCCCTGCTACAACCCCGGATGCCATTCCTGAAGGAGCACGCTCAGCAGAGTCCAGCGCCCACACTGCCGACAACCCTTCAGCGACTCGCACCGTTTCACATTTGAATGACGTTTCTCCGATCTGCGCTCTCACTGGCGTTTCTCGGCGCCGCCCAGCCCCGCCCGCCCAGCCATTGCCGGCTCTCCGGAGCCCGGCTCTCCTCCCGTGACGGGCCCGCTCCCGCGCCCGCCCCCTCAGGGCTTTCCCCGCTCCCGCCCGCGCTCCCAACATGGCGCTGGCGGCGGCCGAGCGGGGCCGCGGCTGCCTCGGGGCGCTGCGCCGGCTGTGAGTGCGGGCCGGGGAGGCCGAGCGGCCCCGAGCGCGGGCAGGGGCGGCCGCGGGGGCGGGCCGGGGGCGGCCTGAGGAGCCGGGGGCAGCTGCCCACAGCGAGCTCGGAGCGCGCTGCCCGGGCAGGAGGGGCAGGGGCTCTGCGGGGCGTGAGCGGGCACACAGGAAGGCCGGGCTGCTCTGTGCCAAGGGAGAACAAATAAACCCTCCCGGGCCGTAGGGCATGGTTGCCGCAGCGGCCGCGGGCCCCGTGAGGCTGCCCCGGTCCCGCGGGCCGGTCCCGCAGCCCGTGAGGGCCGTGCTCAGTGCTCGGGAGGCACCGCTGCCTCCTCCCGCTGTTACAGCCCGCCTCTGCTTGTGGTGCCGAGGACGTCCCGTGTCTGTTTGTCCGATAACGCTTAAAGAATGCTGGACTTTATCCAAAATTCCGACGTTGTTTTGCATACTTATTAAAACAGTTCCAGGAGTTTGCTTTCACGGTTCTGTCCAGTCACTTCGCTGCCGTTATCTCATATAGTTAGCATTAATCATCTGAAGTTTAACTTTCCATTTCTAAAAGTCTCCATAGCTCGCTCTTGCTCTTTCACATTCTTTTCTCTAGCGCCTTTGCTCTACAAAAGCAGTTTCTGTTGCCTTTTTAAGCTTTTTTATTTTATGGTTGCTCACATCTCCTTTCCCAAATACTTTATGAGTTGGCCTCTCCAATAAATATAAGTTATTGGCTGTTCTGTCCACCAAAAAGAGGGGGTTTTTTCTCTTTTTTTTTTTTTTTTTTTTTTTTTTTTTTTTTTTAAGAAAATGCCTTGATTATTTTTTGTTTGAATACTGCTGAAAAAGCAAGAGGATAATTTTTCATTATGTCCGAGTGAAAGCACTTAGGGAGAGATCTGGTGAAGTTTGAGCAACTTCCCTTGATATACCTGAATATGTTCTCTGTAAATAGTTGTTTCAGAAGTTTCAGTGCTGTCCTCTCATCTGAAAATAAAAGTAGCTCAGTTGTCACTTCTTCATATGCACATGTAACACTTCTGTCCCTTTATAATTGCACAGACAATGGACCAAGTACGAATATTTGTGAAATGGGCCTCAACAATAGGTATGAAATTTAACTTCTTAAGCTACTAGCTTAAATTGCTGTGCAGTGTGGATGGTTTTAGAGTATTATTTACTGAAAGACTGCAGGGATTTTTTAGTAAATATCCAGTATCTTCACAGTTTTTGAAAACAGGAACCTCTAGCTAACCTAACAGAAATCATCTTTAGTGTTTAAACAATATTTTATGTAATTTTATCTGTCATATTTAGGTATATTGAAATTAATGAAAACTATTGTTTTGGTGATGTTTTCCCATGAGTCCTTCCTTTTCTGATACAAATGTTGCAAAGTCTGTGGGAGTTACTTTATTTAAACAATATGTGAAGGAGAGTAGAGGGGTTTAGCAAGATGATTTAAACTCGCTCTGTGATCATGTTTCCAAAAAGATATCTTTGAGAATTCAGAGATTTATTTTCATTTTATTGTTTAGTTTTAAGCAGTTTAGTTCTCACTGAGAAGCCTCTGTCAATGCTGGCCTTATATTTCTATCAAGTTGTGCCTGCTGGCATGACAGTTTGTGGAAGTTTGTAAGTCACTGCTTTAAAAACCCCAAAACAACAAAAGTTGATACCTTGTGATACGTGAATCACTTCTGTTGTGAGGGACACAACACAGATTTGATTGTTTTCTGGTGAGGTGGTTTGACATCTGGTTAGTCCAGAAGGTACACAGCACAACTATAAGCATCAGCTGTTATGTGGAAGTGTATTTTTTCTAGGGTTAGGATATATTTCTTGAATTCTAAAAAAGAAAAAAGAACAGTTTAAGCGTACTTCTGCATAAGGACTCTGAGTTAAAAATTCGAAGAGCAGCTTGGAAATGCTTTTGGGTGAAGCATGCTTTTTTCATTATTGAAGAAATGCATAAACTTTATAAATAATGTAAAAGAAACCAGAATTCTAAAATTGCTTTGTTTCCAGGAATGTTTTTGTGGCTTGGTTTCTTACTGTGCTTCATCCTTTCAAACAGGAGGTCACAGCATTGGGAAGATCCTGATTGCAAACCGAGGAGAAATCGCCTGCAGGGTGATGCGAACAGCCAAGAAAATGGGGGTGAAGTCTGTGGCAGTTTATAGTGAAGCAGACAGGAATTCCATGCACGTAGCAATGGTGAAGTATATTCATTAAATTTGTGGCTGATGTTCATTCCTAACAGCATTTTTCATTGATCAGTTCCATGTGTAAAGCAGATTTGGGTGCTGATGCAAAGTTGATTTTCACTACTGTAGACCTACTGCTGAGTTTTCCTTGAATGGATGGAAAGTTTGCCTGGTCTCTGTCTCAACACCTGACAGCTTTACAGGAAGTACATTCCAGTTTGGCTTTCTGACTCTGGAGAGCTAGGGGTTAGAGAATGGACTGTGATTTGGGGGAAAAAGTCAGAATTTTTTTCACCAGTTGAACCTCTCCATAAGGAAAGCCAGTGATTTAAAATGCAGTCTGATAAATAATACAATTAGCTCAGAAACGTATTTAAATTTGCTAGTAAACAGTCTCTGTTGTATGTATTTTTTGTAAAACAGGCAGATGAAGCATATTGCATTGGTCCACCACCCTCACAGCAGAGTTACTTGGCCATGGAGAAAATACTGCAGGTGGCCAAGGTCTCAGCAGCACAGGTAAAGAGATCAGGGCTTTACATTTTCTGTTACTTCCCTGTCTTTAGTTCTTTATTTTTGCTCAGCTTGCTTTTCCTTAATCACCTATGAAGTTTCTGAGTTTTCTAATCTAAACTGATAGAAAAAATAGGCTGGTAACATTATTCTGTTTTAGGCTATTCATCCAGGTTATGGTTTCCTCTCAGAAAACACAGAATTTGCAGAGCTGTGTAAGCAACAGGGAATCATCTTCATAGGTCCTCCTTCATCTGCTATCAGAGATATGGGTATTAAAAGGTATCTGTTTCTGATTTGTTACTCAGTTATGAAGTTTACAGCTTGGCAAAGCTGATTTTTTAACAAATGACCAGTTACTCTGTAATTGTTTTATTCTGTCAATTTGCATTGCATTTTTGCAGTTTTCTTCAAAGGAATAAACTCCAGATTTATAGATTCAGATAGAAGTATAAACGGTCAAGATTGTTTGGTTATTGGGATTTTAGTAATTAAAAAAGTAATGATTCTACTTTTCCAGAATTGAAGCATTGCAGTGTAATATGGTAAAGGTTCAGCAGTCAGATTTGGATGGGTCAAAAGAGCAGTGGAAAAGAAGCACCAAATCATCAGAGTTATTGTGGCTTGTGTAAAATGATAAGTTTAGTTCATCACAGAGGATTTTATTCTTAGTAACTTAGATCAAAGAAATACTTTTAAGTTATGAAGTAGAAATCAAGAATATTGAAATAAAGTTGTTACTGACCCAGGAACTATATAATAGTAGTTAGAGAGAATTAACTTTTTTATCACCTCATAACATGAGAGTAAATTGTCTCAGTAATTTAACAAGTTTTGCATGCATTTTGGAAATTAGAGTTGTTATGCTTAAATGTTTTGAGTTGTGTAGATGTAGCCTGTGTAATGAAAAGTTTTGCATTTGTACAGCTTTAAATATTGTAGGATACAGTGGTGTAATTTGAAAATGTTAGATTTTAGCATCTGTAATGTGGAAAAAACAGTCAAACTAAAGTGTAATCCTTCTAGGAGAAAGAAAAATGTTTGTTTGAAGCATGTGCTGAATTACAGTCCAATGCTGTGTAACCCACCTATGCAAGTAGTCCTGTTGAGGTACTGTGAAACTGCTTTCATGGAGAGAATTAGCATGGGGAACATTAGACAGGTTGGAGCTTAAAGTAAGAGAAAAGTCTTATTATTATTCTAAATATGAAACTGTTCTGTCAAAGCACTTCCAAAGCTATAATGTCTGCTGCTGGCGTTCCTGTTGTTGAAGGTTATCATGGAGAAGATCAGTCTGATGAGTGTCTAAAGGAACATGCCAGGAGAATTGGATACCCAGTAATGATTAAAGCTGTCCGTGGGGGTGGAGGAAAGGTGAGGAACTCGTCTGGTCATTGTGTGCTGTAAAGTTACCATGTATTCCAAAAGAAAACAAAAAAGTACTTTTTAATAACACTTACTATTAATGGGAAAACTATCTCTATGAAATCTCATTTCCCTTTGATATGCAGGAGATAAGCAGCTGGAGTAAACTGGAAGAGTTTTGTTTATTTCAATGTATCTCCAGTAATTCACATTAGGAGAAAAGTTGTGCTATGGATTTGTGCAAAATGAGGTGACTTTAAATTGTTACTCTGTGATAGCTTCTGTGACTTCTGTTGCAAACAGTTTTAAATGTTGCGTAAGAAATTATTAGAAATACCATTTTGTGTCGAGATACTTTTTAATGAGTGGTGATACTCCCAGTCTAAATCAGATTTTGCTCTGAAATAAATGCCTATAAAAATTACATATAGAAAATTATAGTTATTTCCAAATAGCTAGATTTATTTTGTAAAAAATAAGTTTTTCTCTGCCAACCTTGGAAAATTTTTATTCTATTTGAGGACGAAATTGAATTTTGTGCTCACTCATATCAGCAGAATGATAGTATCTATTTTTTTACACTCCTTATGGCACTTTCAGTGGGACTTAGTAGGATTATCTTACTGGAAGCTGATATACAATTCTGCTAAGGTTTATGAAAGAAAGAAAAGTGTAATTTTTAAGCTCATTTCTTACTCTGTATGTGCAACGAGGTTTTTCATTGTGTGCTGTATTTTTAGACATTTAGATAAACTCTTTTCCTGTATTTTAGGGTATGAGGATTGCTCATTCTGAAAAGGAGTTTCTGGACCAACTAGAATCAGCAAGGAGAGAAGCAAAGAAGTCTTTTAATGATGATGCAATGCTGATTGAGAAATTTGTAGACAATCCAAGGTAAGAAAGAATTGTTTCAATATAAACACTGTACTGTTTATTCTGCTGTTAAATAAACAAAACTAGCTAGCTAGTTGTAGGATGAAAATCGGTTTTGTATGTCTGATTTGCACTATGAAAGTTGTTAATTTGGTCAAAATTGTTTATAATTTATTGAATTTCTTGTAGTGGCTTTGTTTTGAATGACAGGAATCAAAATGCTACTTCTTGGGAGATATGGCAGTGAGTGAGCTTTCTATAATTGATTTACATCTAGGGAAAAAATCACTCTATATTTAAACTATAGAACTTAGTCAAGCTGTGATGGTGTTTCTGCTGCCCTCAGGTGTCCTAAACCAGTTATTTAATCTTCCTCTATTTTAATATTTCAAACAGAAGTGAGAGTCTTTAGCTCATGCCTGGCCTGTGAAACTGAACCAATTTATTTTTTATAAAGAACATTTCACAGAAGTCTGTTTGATACTCTTGTACTTTACATCTGTTTTTCCTTGAAGCATCACTATAGGGAAAGCATTTATTCCAAGTAAATTGAGGGTCTGCTTATGCTCTCTGGTGGCCATGAGAAAAAAATCTCATTGCTGGGGAATTTCTTTTGTCAGGGGATTGTCAGAATGGTGATGTATTTTTATTAATTTTATGCATAGAATAAAATTCTGCCATGTAATAGTTGTCCTTTGAAATGGTGTTTTGAAGTGAACAGTGTTATTCCTGAGCCAGGGCTGCTGCTGTCTCCTGTGAATTGCTGCACAGTACATTATAAGGGAAATAATCATTCTCAAATTAATAGTGAGGTGGTTTTACTTTTATTATAATGACTAAGAAAGAGATTGCAGCTTTGAGATCTGTCTTGCTTATCCTACAATCTGTGAGATTTCAGTAGCTGACATTAGGAGTCCTCTTTCATTTAGAAGACTGAGAAGTCTAAAACAATTAAAATTCTGTATAATAGCAGCCTCACTTCTACATTTTTGGCATTTATTTAAGACGGTTAAACTTGTAAGAAATGCTACTGAAATGTACAAGTTTGAAGTCTGTTTGGGGCATTAAATTACATTAAAATATTTATTTTTATGGAACAGACATGTTGAAGTCCAGGTGTTTGGTGACCAGCATGGCAATGCAGTGTATTTGTTTGAAAGAGACTGCAGCGTGCAAAGGAGGCATCAGAAAATCATTGAAGAGGCACCAGGGGTGAGCAGAAAATTGTTAATGTTTTTATGAACTGACATGTTTTTATAGTAATCACTATCCCCCATTGAATGTATGTAGTGGGTAATGATTTACTTGTAATTCTCAGACCTGTTTTAGTTTTGCTGCAGAAAATGTTCTAAATGAAGAAAAAGTGACATTCTTTAGGAAAATGATTCTCCTAGAAGTATTACATAGATTTCAAGTATAACATAGGTCAGGATTTCACTACAGTTGTCAAATGCTGTTAAATATTCATACATACCAGGTTTAATATCACCAAACTTAAAAATAGTTTGTTACTATTATTATTATTATCATTATTAATATTGTTATTGTTTTTATTATTATTTACAGCCAGGAATTAGTCCAGAGGTTCGAAGGAGACTTGGGGAAGCTGCTGTGAAAGCAGCTAAAGCAGTGAATTATGTGGGAGCAGGTGAGTCTGGGGAGCTACAGCTTTTAAATTAATGAGACTTTAAATCTCAAGCAAATGACATCAGATTGTTTCCAAGTATGACACACATGCCTCAAATTTTTGAGGTTTAAGCAAGCAATCATGCAGTTAAATCTGATGTAATTACAGATTTAAATTAGCATACCTGAGCTCAAGACCAGTGGCAGCTCAAGGAGAGAAAGAAAATATTTCAGAGCAGATAATTTGATCAACTCAACTGTTGTTGGAAAGTGAGCATTATGAATTAGTAAGCTTGAGCTGAGCAAGGGGAAAATAATTTCCCTTTTAGTATACAAGGGGTAATACTTTATATGCAAACATTAAAGTCTTTAAAAGAAAAACACAACTCACTGTGAAGTCCGCACTATTTCCCAGATGAAAAATAACCCCTAAAATTATTTGTAACTTTGTTTTCTCACTGCTTTCTTTGGATATTTATTAAAAATAATTACATACCCTATGAATATTCAGAATACTTTCCAACAGTCTTGATGTACTTTTTAAAGTGCTAATGAAATGCAGCTCTTACTGTAGAGAATGACTGCTAAACAACACAGGTTATGTAAATGTACAAGGAAACAACGCTTCTGTTTTCAGACCTCAATTTTGTGACCCTTTTAGACTGTTTGTATAGAATTAAATGAAATTCAGTCTGTCTGATTTAGAAATAATAGTCTTGGTGTAGTTGAATTAAGTGTCTTGGGTGTCTTTTCCATAAATGGACTCCTAAGATGCTTTTTGGTGAAGTCTTTTTGTTAAATACTTCAGGAACAGTTGAATTTATTATGGACTCCCAACATAATTTTTACTTCATGGAGATGAATACCAGGCTGCAAGTAGAGCACCCAGTTACAGAGATGATCACTGGAACAGACTTGGTGGAGTGGCAGCTCAGGGTGAGTGTTAATTGATTTTACATGTGGAGTTCTTCCTGAGTGCTCTGTGACACCGCCTGTGAGAGGCCAGATGGGTTTCCAGATCCTCATCTCCTGCTCAGCTGACAGGGTAGAGTTTCTTTACTCCACAGGAACATCTCACATTGCTGTGTTGGATGTAGAGCATTGTGGCAGTGCTCTGAATTTCAACCAGTCCTCTCCCAGCTGTGTAGAGAGAAAACATTTTTAAAGTGTCTTTAGACATTACAGACAATGTGGGAAGTGGGAGGGAGTAGGGTCCTGATTTTCCCTTGCTTTCTAAAGGTTTCTAAAACTCTAAGTGAAATGTGTCTGTGGCCCAGAAATCATTCTTGCATCAGACCATAGGAGGAAAAAATCTTCACAAAAACCTATGTCTGGTGTTATACCAGTACAGCCACATTCTGAAATAGATGTGCAGTGGGATGGACTGGAGCAAGGGATTTCCTCACGCCCCGTTTGCAGAGATTATTCACATGTTGGAATGATTACAGGAAGTTTTGGGTATTAGGGAACTTGAAATAAAACCCAGTTCTGTTTGGATAAATCCAAAAGTGAGGACAATAGCTTAAGCAGTGTGAGATTAAGAGTGGGGAAGCATTTAGTGTAATCACAAAGAAAATTAAAATGGCAAATGCTGATGCAAAAAGAAGGAATGTTTGTCTTCCTTATCTGGGCATGGAAATTGAGATTTGAATCCTGAGTTAGAGCAGGGATCAAACAACACTGGGAGAAAGAGGGAGAGAAGGTGGACGGGTTCAGTGGTCTTGGCACTGTTTTTCTCCTTGTGCTTTTTAAAATGTGTTTCCTAGTTGTTCATATTTAGAAGAAAAATAGCTAATATTTCATATATCAGCACTCCAGAATATTGATCCTGCATTAAAGAAAAAAACTTGTTTTCAGGTTGCAGCAGGAGAGAAGATTCCCCTAAGGCAGGAAGAGATCCTGCTCCAGGGCCATGCATTTGAAGCTAGAATATATGCTGAGGACCCTAATAATAACTTTATGCCAGGAGCTGGGCCCCTGTTGCACTTATCCACGCCCCCAGCAGATCGATTCACCAGGATAGAGACTGGAGTCAGGCAAGGTAAATCTGAAGGCAGTGATGGAAGAAGAAATAATTAACATAAAGAACTTTTCTATAAGCATTTCCCTCTTTGGCCTAATTACGTTTGTCTAAAAGAGTGTCGTTATAACGACAGGTCCTTACGGAATTATTCTTCCTTATGGTTTTCCACGTATTTTTGGTGATTCACTGCATATTTTAGTTACCTCTCCTTTACCTGTACCCAAAGTAATGCCCACTGGTTCATGGTGGTGATATTGTCCTCACTATTTAGCAGTCCTGCATTCCGATTGCAATAAAGAAAATTGAATTTGAGTAATGTTACCTCTACAAAAATTTATAAGAAGTCTGTGCTGCAGTTGCCCTTGAAATTGAAATGCCAGGTCACATCATCATGTCCTTAAACAGCTCCAGTTTTGAGAGAAACGTGGCCATGAATTGTGCCCAAGTTGGATGCTGTGTGGGGTCCAGTACTTTGTGTTACCAACTTTCCTAAATACTTGGTTGCATGTTAAAGCATTTTTGTTTTCTTGCCACGTTTTAGGTGATGAGGTGTCTGTGCATTATGACCCCATGATTGCAAAGCTGGTTGTTTGGGCTGAGGACCGACAGGCAGCTCTCAGGAGGCTGCGCTACAGTTTGCACCAGTACAATGTAAGTGGGAGGAACCCAGTGTGGAGTCACAGCTTGAGCCATCCAAGTACACAGAAAGGGAGCCTGCTTTGCTACTGCCATTTCAAATTCATTAGTTGTTTGCAGAAGTTGTATTTTTTTTTCCTAATTTGCAAACGGTTTTCATTGGTGGAGTGAGTAAAAATAAGTGTGAAGCCTGGTTTTGCACATAGATTTTTAAGTTTGTGGTATCTTCAGTTTGAGGATGCACCTGGGACTTTGTAGAAGGGTAAGGCTAAGCAACATTTTCAATTGTAGTGTGAGCTTTCTCAGACTTAGAGGGTTTCTTAGGTGGAATTTCTGTCAGACAATGTCTGCTTGTAATTTTTAGTTTATAAAATGAACAAAGCTTTCAGACTATACACGTGGTAAAGAAATACACTGTTAGTTCTTTTTAAGAAACGTTCGACTTTTCCCCTATGAAAACTCCAGGTATTATAACTGTTTTCAGAAGAGGAATTCAGAAGGTTTGGCTTGAGGTGAGACTGAATATTACTTGTGCAGAACTAATTTACACTTTTAAGTCAACAACATGAATGTGACTGAAGTAGTGAAAAAGTTGGGCCCCTTACTGTTTTAGCTAAAAATGAAATTTACTGCAAGGGAAACAGATAAAAAAAATTCACTTGCTTTTTCCAGAATTCTCTTAGCAGTTCTGTCAGTAAATGTTGACAGCATAACATAGTTATCAGTTTCACTGATTTCTCTAAAATAATTGTGTTGTTTCATTAGGTATATTTTTCACTACAGGAAATGGATAGAATCTACTAAATTTATAGTCTCTGTTCCTACTTTTTACTATTGAAAGAGCAAATATGGGATAATGAAACTATTTTAACTAATTTTTAATTAGAAGCACTTGTGAAGTTAGGAATGTTTTTTTAAATACTCGGAGCACAATTTTCCCAAAGTAGGGTTTTTTCTGAAATTACCTCCTGTTACTGTTTCTGGGAAACTTTGCTCAACTTCACAGTGGACAAAGGCAGCATTTAGAAAACAGAGTGCTTTTGAAAGAGCAGCTTTTGGGTTTTGGTCTGATTTTTTTTTTTGTCTTGTTTATTGATAATAAAACAGACCAGTTTAATGAATTACATTTTATTGATAAACTTTGTGAGCAGAAAGCTGTATACTCATAACTCAATTTTGCAACATGCTTCTGTTTCTTTACAGATTGTAGGATTAAGCACTAATATTGATTTCTTACTGAGCCTGTCAGGACACCCACAATTTGAGGCTGGAAATGTGCACACTAATTTCATTCCTCAACACTATGATGAACTATTTCCAACCAAAAAGGCAACTCCACATGAAATTATGTGTCAGGCAGCTCTAGGGCTCATACTGAAAGAGAAGATGCTAACAGATGCTTTTAGAGATCAGTCAGATGGTAAGGATCATTGTTTTGTATTGTTTTATTTCATGAGTTCATATGCAGTAATTTAATTTGGATGTTCTTTCTTTGCCCGGCGTTGTGCCTGCTCAGGGTTCTGTGTCTGGCATCTCCCAGATGCTTAACCACAGAGCAGACTATAACTTCTGTTAAGGATCAGATATGGGATGTGTCACCACTGTAAAGTCCAGAGTACTTCCCAAAGCCCTTCAGACAGGCTCTGTCTGAAAGACCTTGGGATTCATGGTCAGTGACACTGTGAGCTCTTTGCTCTTGATAAGCACAAGCAGTGACCTTCTGTCTATTTTATTCCTACAGCTGGCCCAAGGTCTTCAGGCAAAATTGCCTCTGCTCAGAAAGGGAGAGGCAGTGGGGTTTAGTGGAACCTTCACCTAAAGGTTAATCAGGACCTGCTGTGGTGTAGTTGAATCCCCATGCTCTCTGATCCACTTCAAGGATGTGTTCATGGAAAACAGCCAGTGCCCTTCTTAGTGTCGTGTTTTCTGTAGGTCACACAGCATCAGTTTATTCAGTGTTGGAGATCAAGGAATTGTCACTCTGTGACTGCAGCAGTCCCCAAGTCTTTTCTGTGCAGTACAAACACATAAATATGAAGGCAGTCATGGCAGGACAGTGATTTTAAGGCCTGAGTTGCAAGTGTTGTGTTTTGCCAAAGTAAGAATGAAAATAACGTATCTGTGTATTTTGTGTTTTAGACAAATTCTCGCCATTTGCATCCAGCACTGGTAGAAGAATAAATATATGTTACACTAGAAAACTGTCTCTACTGGATGGGGAAAGCAGTAAGTTAAAAAATGTGTGTGGAGGGAAGGGAGGTACTTGATGGATAAAGTTATTTTACCTGATGCTTGAAAATTCAAGCTAAGAAACAGCATAGAAGCAGTGTGAGTTTGATGCAGTGTAAGCTGGGAATTCGCAGAATTGCATGCTTTATCCACAATGTTATATCCTGAGGACATGTAAACCAAATTCAAATGACTACTAATTAATGTTCATCATTTAAATGAATGAGGTTGAGATTTTAAAAAGAGCAGAGAGTCATTTACTTTTTTTGAATTCTTTTTCGGTGTGAAAGAGCTCAGTACTTTCTCTCCTCACAAACTTGGTTTCTGTCCAGTTAATTCATATTTCAGAGCATGATTTCAAGTGTTCATCTTTGAAAGAAAAATTGTCTGAAATTCAGTATGAAATCTGCAGTGTGTAGTAAGCTAATCTGAAAATACCTGTTCTTATCTTAGTGTTGATAGTCCTCCTATTTATCAAGAAAACCTTGATACTGTTTATATGTCATCATTCTTTAGATACTCTAATAAAATCTACTCACACGTGCATATTTTGTTTTATTGAACAGCTGTGGACGTAGCTGTAAGTTACAATCAAGATGGGTCATACAAAATGCAGGTACAAGTACAATTTTTTGGGATACTTCATTAGATAGAAGAATCCATTTCTTGTCCATTTCTCATAGTATTAATTGTTACTAAAGTTGCTTGGTGATTACAGATGCAGGTTCTATTTTTAGTTTGCTTGTGTCCATTGCTATATACTGTTACTTGGACCTGAAATTATCTGTTCTAGATCCTGGATTGGCATGGAAGTACTATTAAAATGCTTCTGACAATGAGGCTAAGAAAAGTGTTTGTATTTTCAGTATTTAAAGGTCTTATTCTTTATTTTCCTTGTTAAATTTGTCTTTCTAAAACATGGGAAGTTAGATTTAAATCTGCATTTAAAAAGACTTTTTTCCACAGGACTCCTGCTCTATTCTGTGCATGAGAATGGATCTCCTGTGGGATAAATAAAAGCTTTCTAGAGCAATATCTGCAAGATATATTTTTATTTTGAAGATGGAAATCGGAGAGTGATTATCAAATGAGCTGAGGAATCTTCTGGTTAGATAATTGAATGATACCCCATAGAATTGGCTTCTTTGTCCATGCTATAGAGCTCCTATAGTAAACAGCTCAAGGTGCTTTAGTTGTAGATAATTTTGTGTGTGCACATGTGAGAGTCTCCAGCTGTGGCTCAAGGGGGTTGGGTGTGGCTGGGTGTTGAATATCCTTCCTGTATCCCCGTAGATGAATGTCTTTCTCTCTGATTTAGCACCCAGAATGGATGCATGTATGCAGTCTCTATAGTTCTACTTCTTGTTTTAATAGTCAGAAAAGGGGAATTAAGAGAATAAGTATTTAAGAACTGCTTAGACTGTATAGAAATGGGTATACTAGAAAAATAGAGATAAAATGATTGTGCTTTTAAGGATATAACCACATCCTCATAACTCAAACCTTTGCTTCTACTGATACGAAGATTGAGATAACCCACATCCCTCCTGTAATACCTGGGTTGTTTGGAGTGTATTGATTATCTGTGTAATGCCTGACAGCTTTTACACTTGAGCCTTTTCTCAGAAGTCACATCAGCAGCAGTGAAAAGAGGCTGGAAGGGATGTATGGGCCATTTGTGGAGAAGTGTACCTGGGGAAAAGGTAGACTCCTAGGGAAGAAGGAGGAAGAATGGGGGTTGGCATGGAAATGGAGAGCAGCTGGAGATAAGAGATGTAAAGACATAATTGGGGGCTTATTATGAGGAGGACAGTGCCTCTGGAGTGTCACAGCACCAGTCCAGGAGGCAAATCAACCAGAGCAGGCAGCTGGGCCTGGAACTGGCAGGCACTCACTGCTCAAGCAAATGATTTTCTGCTCAGGGATCAGTGTCAGATGAACAGGACCCTTTCAATGCATGTTTTCAGTGGAAGAATAATTTGCAACTATGTAAATGAAGACTTGAGTTTTATTTCTACTTGTACCATCCTGAAAGACCAGCAAGTCTCTGATTCTGTGCTCAGTGATGTCAGTGTTGGAAGTAAACATTTCAGTGAAATGTAATGTATTCACCTTTGTGTTCTTAAAGTCTTTGTGTGCTGCAGTTGTGGTACAGGTGCAGCCTCCACTGAAGGAAAGGGTGGGGAGGGATGAAGGGTACTCATAAATAAATGACCTTTCTGTTTGGTCTTTCTTTTGCAGTTTTGGTGTCTCATTGGCACTGTTTCCATTACTGCTCTGTTCCTTTATAGGTTTACTAAATATGTTGTAGTTCTTGTCCTGCAAGCTTCCAAGACTTCCAAGGACGTCACCTCTCTTTTGGAAAACATTATGGAATATGTCAGCTGAATACTATGGATCCTTCAGTTTGAAGAAAGTCAGGATGCTAGGACAAATTAAAAATACTGGATTTTAATAGCATCACTAAGCTGAATATTCTGGGAGGTTTTTCTGTTTGTTTTTCTTGAAAAATAGTATATCTTTGTTTAAGGTAAAATTGTCCTGAGTGAATATATTAGATAATTTGCTGAGCTGTTTATATTGGATACAGAACAGTCTCTTAACTGAAAATTAAAGGATACATAAGGTTTAAAAATATATTTTTTTTACATTCCAGACTTGTCTGTGCAGAATCACAGGTTATGAGGGTCCAAATAAAATCTTTTGATTTATTGCTCATGAATGGTTAACATTTGTCTTTATAAAAGTATTTAACTTTCAGATTCAAGATAAAACGTTCCTGATTTCTGGAGAGATCTTGAAAGAAGGTGATTCACTGTACTTGAGGTCTTCAGTAAATGGAACAGTGTCTAAGTCCAAGTTGGTCATTTTGGACAACACCATTTATCTGTTCTTCCCGGTAAAGTTCCTTTCTTTATTATCACAAATTTAACATTTTTTAATTTTATCCATGTAAATGAACAATATAAATTACAATAGAATGTGAAAGAGAACAAGAATTTCAGTTTCTTGTTTTGATACTTGTTAGATTATTGTTTGAATTGGAAATTCATTGCTTATGTGAGTGAGAAAATACTTTCAGAAAGTTAAAATACAGTTGGTGAGTCAGGTTTGGAAATGATGGTTTAGGAGGGAGGAAACACATACTGAGTTCGTCAGGTATTTAAGTTTGTCACAGAACAGTAGCAAGGACTTCAAACTGACAATTATGACAATTTGACAATAATTAAAACTGGTGTTTTAATTTTAGTTACAATTTTTAAATTGTATGACAAGAAATAAATCAATATTGGTCTGAGGAAGGATAGCTTCAGCTAATTTTAAAATACACAAGTATGAGTTACCATGGCATTATATGCATTGCATATATGCAAATGCAAATGATACTTGAAAGAAGAGGTACCCTAACTTGCATTATTAGGTTGGTAACTTTTTATTTAAAAAATTACAGTTAAAACATTGCAAGGCCTTAAAGTAACTCAATAATAACACAATCTAAATAAAAAAAATTTATTAGTTTCAGTAATTAACCTCTAGCTCTGAGCCTCTTAAGAATTTCAGCAGAATGCAGCAAAACCTTTGTTGCTCCAGTGGTGAGGGCAAAATAATCCATGCTGGAATGGCAGAGCTCAGCTGTCCTGTGGTATCAGGGTGGAATCTGGGGTGACTGATTAAGAGATCACAGGACTTCAGGGCATAGGAGGGATGTGGGTATAATGAGTCTTTGAGAGACTCTGGGAAGCAACTCTGAGAGGACTTAAGGGATTTTGAATAACAGTGAGAATTTTGGACTAAATTTGGCACTGAATTAATTTTATGGTAAATTGTGCAGCACTCATTGGCAGTGGCTGGCAGTGAATATGCCAAGGTGCCTCCTGCTCATTGCAGCAATCTGCCTGCCCCTGTGCAAACAGCCTTTATGCATTTTCCATCTGCTGATGCATGAACAGGGAAGGTACCAATGCAGGGCTTGTGCATTGTCACAGGGGTTGTTCCTTCCTTGCTGGTCCTTCCAGCAGCACGTGTGCCTTTCTAGGCCTGAGAGGCTGGCAAAGCAGTGACCAGGACAGTCCTAGTGCAGTCCTGACCCCAGGGTCTGCCAGCCTCAGAGCTGACTGCATTGCCTGAGGCTGGATCTGTTCTTTCCCTCTCTCAGCCCACCTTCTGTGTTGTTATTTCACGTTGTTATCTCACCTGTCCTGGTTTCTTTCTGTAGGAAGGCAGTGCTCAGGTTGGCCTCCCTGTGCCCAGGTACTTGTCTGCAGTGAGTTCAGGGGCAGAGCAAAGCGGAGCTATGGCGCCCATGACAGGCACAGTAGAGAAGGTAATTATAACAACATGGGTGGGACCTGAATTCTCAAATATATTCAGATTTACTCTGCCAGAAAGAGTGTTTCTCTACTGCCTGGAGAGAACTGGGGCCAGAAATGTCAGTGCTGTGTGACTTCTGATTGGAAAAATCTTTGTTTAGTCTGAGTTTTCAGTGGCCACCCAGGGCTTTTTAAGGCTTTTATTCTTTCTCTAGAGCTCTGGAAGATCTGAACTAATGCAACTGCTTAACTAATTTTTTCTTCATCTTAATTACTTCCCAAGTCAAAGCTCCCTGAAGTGTTACAGGCTGTTTGATTCATTTCATCTAAGAAAAGAGTGAGATGCACTTGCAAAAAAAGAAATACTCAGAAATACATCTTTTGTTAAGCTGTGAATTTATTAATTTTTCTTTCGCTCAGCAAGTCTTGTGCATTCTCTGTACAGTAACAAAGTTTCAACAGAAAGAGGTTTTCCAGAGAGCTCAGTGGTTTGAAGGATTCAACCACAAGTAAAAAGGCATGAAGGGTGAAATACATGGAACATGGATCTTTGACATCCTGAATGAACACTCCAAATCAGAGTAACTGAAAGCTGAGGTGGCTCCTGCCATCTTCTTTCTAGATGTTGTTTCAAAGATTTTCGGGACTGGCTCTGGGAAGAGGTTCTGCACTTTTCTCAAAATAGAATTGCTGAAGCCCAGGAAGGGTAGAATATACATCATCTCTTTTGGTGTTTCTTCTTTCATAGGTAAATGGCTTCCTGGTCATCCTGTCATCTGGTACTGACCCTCTTTCTGTAGGCTCTGCCTTCCCTTAAAGAGATCTCTCTAGAGCTGTTCCCTATCTAGAGAATTCAGATATCCAGACTAACAAAAATAAACATTAATAGGAGGCTGTTTTGCAAAACCTCCTTCCCTCTGTGCATTGTGTTAGTCAAGATCCAGCTGATTTTGAATGGTACAGACATAAATTACTTTTCCCCCCATTTTCTCCTGAATTGCAGGTGTTTGTGAAGGCAGGGGATAAGGTTCAGATTGGAGACCCTCTGATGGTTATGATAGCTATGAAAATGGAGGTAAGTGACATATAAAGGTTTTAATTACTGAGAAAATAAAAATCTGCTCAAAATTTAATAGTTTTTGGTTGTATTCTTGAACTTTAGTGTAGAGTGCAGCTTGCAGATGTCAGTATCACTTCATCTGCTGTAACACCAGTGTTGTGTCTGATGAGATTTCAGAGGATTATATTTTCTGTTATTTTACTAACAAATGATGATTATATAATCCATGATATTCTGCAGCTGTTTTAACATGCATTTGGGTGGTGGTGTTAGGCCTTCTGTCCCCTCCTCTCCTTTGACTTTTCTAACAGTCTTGGTGTCTCTCTTGCTCTCTGGTTGTGATCCAGGCACATGGATGTCTGCAGTTATTCAGGCAGAGATTTAGCTAATGGAGACTTTGTAAATATGCACAGGATTCTTCTTGTGTCTAGTCCTATTATTATTACTATTATTATATTATTATTTACATAAACCTTTATGAGGAGCACGCTAAAGATTCCACGTAATTATCCACACAGCATTTAGAGCACTGGCATTTTGGCCGTTTTACCTTGTCACAGTGCTTGACTGTGGCTCACATTGCTTGAATTATAGTTTCTGTAGCCTGAACTGGTTTGGCTTGACTGTTAGTTTAAAAAAACCCTCTATTTGTGGCAGCAGGACTAACACTGTTGAGAAAATCTGCCTTTCTCTTATCGTATTCTTTTCTTAATTACACTCAAATTCTATTAAATAAAACTGTGTGCACTAAAAAAACCTACACACAAAATTCTTTGCAATTGGATGCTAAATGTGTTTGTGCCTCTCCAGCTGATATCCAGACTGACATTATCAGAGTTATTTTTTTAAGTGCTATTGAAATAAAAAATGTAAAATTTAAAAAGCAAAATATATTGTAAAGAGCCCTTAGATGTGAGGATTTAATATCTGATCTTAAACGTTTTGATGCTAGACTAACCCTCTGTAGAGAACTACCAAGAGGCAAAACTACAATGTCAAAGTAGCCTGGTACAATGACAAGCAGACCAGCTGGGGGTTGGTGTGTAAGCATGCTGTTCCTTTTCTGTCATTAGTACTTGTATTTATGTTTCATCTGCATTTTGCCAAATATCTGCCCACTAAAGACCCCTCCTGGCCAGAAAACAGAAATATCTTTACTAAGTCTGCAGATTTCTCTTAAGGGAACAAATCTGCTCTCTGATTAACATTTTTGATTAAAACTGTGTTATTTCTGTTTGGTGTTTGTTACAACAACAGAAAGTATTAGTAAGGTAAAATAACAGTCAGCTGTTCATAGTGATGATAATTCATATAAATGCATTATATAGCATTTTTCACCTCAGTATACTTATAAAATATTCATGAGAAAATAAAACTTTAAAATGGACAAGGATAATGTTTTTAAATAATGGTTTAAAATAAAACATGTCAGGAAGGAATTAATAATTGGACCAAGGAGTAATAATACTAGCTGGAGAGAGGGGAGGGAAAGCCCTGAGTTGTCTGCTGTTCACTCTGGCTGTGTTTCTGTGCAGCACACCATAAGGGCTCCCAAGGCAGGAGTGATTAAAAAGGTCAATTTCCAAGAAGGAGCCAGGCCAACAGACATGCTCCACTCGTTGAATTCGTGGATGAAGAGGCAGAGTCAAAATAAAATTCAAGGACGGTCCATTTTATTTTTTCTACTGTGCTGATTTTCTCCAGAAAGAAGATTTCTTCATATTTGCAGCAAACTGTTTTGTATGAATGGGGGATTGGTTTCCTCTGCACTTCCTGCATAGTCTGACTGTAAATTATGCAGACTTCACTGAAATTTGGGTGTCACTATACTGTAATGGTATTTGTAACTTGCGGACCTATGTGATTGTTGTCCAGTGGTTGTTTGCCTGTGGAAAGGCATTAGACTGGAAGAAGATGTGAAACTCTGAAAGGATCAGAGAGGTTAAGAAGGACTGTAAGGTACAGACAGGTTGGGTTCTTCTGCCTACTTATTCACAGCTGCCTTTTTTCCCTTAAATATGCGAGGATTGATTTGAAGGAAATCTGAAAGACAGTTGTACTATTTTCTGGCAAAATTCCTAAAATTTGTGGCTTATGTTTTTGCCTTAAAGGGAATTTAGAATTGTTCCTTAGTCCAGAATCCCTCTCAGTCATTTCTGGTGCTTTCTTTTTTCCTGTTTACCTCAATAAGTTGTGAAAATTTGCATTTCAAAAATTATTTTAATATACCTCAAAATATCTGACACATTTTTCAAATACATTTGCTACACTAATCAAAGTTAAGATGCAACTGTTTTCCAAAAATAACACTTAAATATGAAATAGTAACATAGAAAGATAAGCTTATTTAATACTTAGTGTGCCAAAATACAATACTGACTTCAAAATCTTCATTACTGTTACCATTTTGTTCGTGTTCTAGTGTATTTCTTATTGGCTGGAATCAAGTACACCCCAGTCTTTATAACAACATGAAATGTTACTAAGAATAATATATTTTTTTTTGTATCTGCAGGGTTTCAGAAGGGAAAATGGGTAGGTTTTGGATATACAAAGAAAAAGAATTCTCAGACTAAGTGTACTGATCATTTGCCATAAATTTATTTTAACTTATTTAACCAGCACCTTAGAGAAACAAGGGAAAGAAAAAATGCTTTAATTGTTGCGAACTTTGAAAGTATTTTCATCTTTCAGTTAATGTGAAGTTCTATTACCATGTGAAGTTTTGATATGTTAATTTAATTCAGTAATCTGTTTTATACTGCAGAAAGGAACAATCAGATGCTGCAGTGGTCCCCAAACCTGTAGTTAAATCTGTGCAAATGGACCCTTCCTTAAATATAATTTCTGAATCAATATACAGTATCTTGGGGAATCCTCTGATCTGCTTTTATAATTATGCAGCCTTGTCTGCAATGCAGAAAAAAAGTGGTAAAAAAGCAATGTCTCTGGATGACCAGTGTATTAAAAGCACATTTTAATACTTTTCTATTTTCCTTCCAATCCTATGGTCACCTAGCAAATAATTAAACTCCAGTGATCATCTTGTAGAATATTGCCACAGTGATTTTTATTTACTGCCAAATAAAAATTAAGTGTAACTTTGAATGTTTGTTTTGATTTTTCTCCATTTTGTTCTTTCCTTGGTTGCTCCTGTTCATGCATTGGATTAGAGGTTTAAGCAGCTGTTTCTGTATCATCTGATGATGATGAGCACAATCTGCAGATCACATTTAGGAGGCAGTAATCCAGACACTCGTGATGGGTTTCACTGCAGGTAAGGTTAGGCACTCGTTTTATCCAGAATGGAATCTCCATATAGAAACATGAGCTCAGCCCTATAGAGACTCAGCAGCTTGGCATTTATTTTTTTCTCTCTCTGTGACATGGCTGTTTCTAGACCGACTTTGCTGCGCTGAATCTGTACCAAAACATTAAAACTCCCAGCAGGAGGTTCTCTGCCTGCTCAGTGTGCACAGCTTGGCTGCACACAGCCAGTGCAGCAAAACACATTCCCTGGGAGCTGACAAAATGTCCTCCCTTTGGAGCCAGGGGAGACAAACAATCTCACCAGTGTTCATTTTCCCTCACTTCTCAAATGTTAGGTTTTTATCTCTATAGGTTTCTACTGAGATAGATTTTTCAGATAGTGATGGTTTTGTTTGTTTAAGAAAAATCCCTTGCAGAAGTCACTGTCACAGTATGCACACTTAAAATGCTTTACTGCAGTGTGATTTAATTGAACTTAGAGATGCTCAAAGAATTATTAAAGGTAGGTTTTTTCTTTACCAGTATCTTTGTTCACAAAATATTCATGAACCTTCAGTTTATTACAAATAAATTTTTGTGTTATGACTGTAAATTGGTAAGAGCCCTAGCATAGTAACATAGCTGTTACTGTTGTCTCTAAAACACTTAATGGCAGAGTAAAAAAAAAAAAAACCCAACTAATTTTTTTAAAATGCAGTATTTTAGCATTTGGGCTAAAGGGATAATCTGTGCTACTAATTTATTATCAATGTACCTTTCAGATAGTGTTGTAGTTCTGAAACAACAGTCACAGATGTTACAGGAACAGTGCATCTGAACTGATTCTAGTTGTAATGATTTTCTCTTGCTGCCAGAGAGAGTGGGCTGTGCTGTGGGATATTTAATTCAGCCACAGGTGATGGTATGCAGGAAAGAAGGAAAGTGTTGGTGTTCCAAACTTGGGCTTCTCTGAGACAGGGTCAGGGAGTGACACAGCACTGGGCAGCTTGGATCAGGAATGGCTCATCCTGCCTGGCAGTGTGAATGGTGCCAGACCACAATGAGAGCCCTGTGTAAACTTCAGTTATCCCCCTGTGGGGTTCTCCACCTCTCCTGCACTCCCCAGCTGCTGCCAGTTCCTGTGGCTTCTACCCAGATAAGCTCTGGTGTGGAGACTCAGTCCGGGCTGGATCACGGAGTGGGAAGCAGGAGAGCAGGACTGTGTTCTTATTTCAGCCACTGACTCACTGTGACTCCAGGCAAGTCACTTGGTACATATTTGCCCATTTCCTCCTATTTAGTGAGGTTGGCAATCAAAACTGTGGAATTTGTGGACATGTTGATTTATAAATAATTTTCTCTGCTTCTTGGGGAAGTTGTAATTTCAGATGTAGACTAATTCTACTTGCAGTAATGATTGTACCAGGTAGCTACTAGAAAATCCTAGCTTCAAGTCTTCATGTTGATTAAAAAATGAATGCTCAAGTGGTTTTTGGCAGGACCTTTAACATTTAGTCAATGGTAGGGGAAAAAATTTGATCTGGGCAGATAACTCTTATGAAAGTAACTTGTAGATATGTCCCTTGAAATAGGTACCAGTGCACTATCACAGATATATTCATTGCTGTTGATAATCCTTCTCAAGCAGATCAGGAATTCTCTGTGTTCTGTTTGCAAAAAGCTCTGCTTGCTGAGTAGAATGTGTTTACTGAATAATCAATGGCATCTGATTAAGTTCTGAACTACCAGCTTTTACACAAAGTATATTCTCAACAGATACTTCAACTTCTTGTACAGTTATGTTCCAAATAAAGATTTGCACACACAAATGCCTTGTAGGTAGATATCACTTAGTACCTCTGTAATACTGTGGCATGTCCCTCTGCATAAGAATTCCATTTCGGTAGTAATATACACTACTGAATACTATGTTAACAAAATCAATATTGCAGAAATTGATAATTGAAATCTTAGTATTTATGTGATCCAACAGAATTTCTTGGAAGAGAGCCTGGATTCTAAAAGCAATTTTGAGACATTTGATGTTAGCTTAAAACCTGTTAAACTTGTTAACGTGTTCATATTAAAACAAACATGGATGTTCTGGTTGAATACACCATATTTTTTATTATAGCAGTAATTAATAAAACACATCTGGAGTCCTGCTGGGTTTTAAAATCATAATGGTTGCTGGATTTTAGCTTTAATCTGTGTCCTGGTTTCAGCTGGCAGTTAACTTTCTTCCCAGTAGTGGTCCAGGGCTGTTTTGGAGTCAGTGAGAGAAACTGATGTTTTAGCTGTTGCTGATTGCAGTGTGCTCTGAGTTAAAGGTTTTCCAGTTTCCCCTGCTCTGCCAGCAGGCAGGTGTACAAGGAGCTGGGAGGGGGCAGGGCTGGGACAGCTGGCCCCAGCTGGCCCAAGAGACATTCCATACCACAGACACTGCCAAGCACAGACGTGGGGGAAGCTGGCCAGGAGCCACTGGATGCTGCTTGGGGGCATTCTGGGCATCAGTCAGGGTGTGCTGAGCAACTGTGCATCACCTGTCTCTGCTGGGTTTTATTTCTCACTCCCTTTGTTGTCTTTTCATTACAGTTGTAGTATTATTATTTCTTATATTTTATTTCAATTATTAAATTGTTCTTACTTCAACCCATGGGTTTTCCCCTTTTTTTCCCATCCTCCTCCCCATCCCAGCAGGAAGTGAGGGTGGTGAATGAGCAGCTGCATGGTACCTAATTGCTGGATGGAGTTAAACTGTGACAGACCTTTTCGGTGCCCAATGTGGGGCACAAAGGGTGGAGATAACAACAGATCTGACTAGAATGTGTAAAACAGATTTGTTACAAGCATTCATTATATTAATTTAATAGTCAGTGGTCACAGTGTTGTTTGTTCTCAGAGTTGTTGTGTTTGTTCTCAGGTTTGTGTCATGTGATGCTGTCCTTGGTGTCCAAGTTGCCTTTGTGCTCTTTATCACCTCTGGGGGCTGGGCTGAGGTTGATTCTGTTGTACTTTATTACACTGGCTTATGATATGACAGAATTGCTGGCTGTGAAACAAAGAAAAAACAATCACAAATGGGGGTTCTTCCAGGAAAACTGCTGCTCCAGTCTCCAGTGGGCAGTTCCCCACAAAGAGAGGAAGAGCTGATCTTACTCCTGATCCTATGGAAAAAAAAATAGAATCCATTTTTACAAGAAGTAGGAAATCCTAAGACCAGTACTAGAGGGGCCCTGCCTCCACCCAGGTGGAGGAGAGGGACAGTCAGGTTTGTGGGACTGTGTGGATGAGATGGCCTGGCACAACAGACCCACAGGAGTGTAAGGCTCTAGCAGATACCTGTGCACAGTGCATCCTAATGGCATCAAGCTGGAAAGGGGCAGATCCCATTTTCCTTTGTTCCCCATCCCACTGGATGTGAGCAGCTGTGTGGTACTTAGCTGCCAGCTGGGGTCAAACCATGACAGGCTCTTTTCCTTTAGACAGTTTTGGTGCCGCAGCAAAGCTCCCCAGAGTGGTGGGAAAGGCTGCTGCTGAGAGCTGCATCCCTCTTTGGCCTCTCTGAAAAGGAAGATGACATCTTCTCCTGGGCTGTCCCATCCTGCTCACGCACACACAGGAACACTCTGTGGGTGGGACTTGCCATCAAAGACCCCACACCTGTTCAGTGTCCTGGGCTAAGCATCCCAGAAACAGCGTACACAGCTGCTGCTCTAGAGTTGTAAAATGAGGTAAAATATGAGAATTTACCCATTTAAACCCAGCACTTTTACATACAGATGTGGTTAATGCACTTTTTCCTTGAGGAAAAAGTCACCATATTGATGCAGGCAGCCAGTCACGTGCATGGAGGTTACAATCAGGACAGCATTATTGGCCAGGTGCTGTAGACATGAGCCCAACAATCAGTTTGCTGTTACAACAAGGAGGAGTGGAAAAGGCTGAATGTGTGTAACATGTGACAGGAGGCAAGAACCATCTTACTACTCTTGCTTTGTTCAGCTGCAGTGTGCCTACCTTCAAGGCAGAAGGCTCTACCTCCAATACAGGTAACTTATTGTTTTGTAACATTGAACAATTACAGATGGCACATAGAGAAAATCGCTGGGATAGGGAAATAATCGTGTCTCAGTCTTCTAGATTCTTTAAATCACCTGTAATTCTGTGTAGTTAGAATGGAAAGCTGCTTACAGTTCAGAGGTGTAGGTTTTAATCATGAAGCTGTGATGGCACTCTGGATTACAGCTTGGGAAAGTTTCAAATAATTCTGGTTACAAATTATCTGGTTACATCATACTTTGGATTACAGAAGTTCTGAATGAAAAAATGGCCATATAGAAATCAACTAGCTGTGTCAATTCTTATTGCCCTCTCATTTGCTAACTCATATTACTTAAAATGCCTTGCTTTTAGTATATGTATCTCAGTACTTATTAGTTTAAAAAAAAATACAGAAGCCTAGCAGTCTGTTGCCTTTTAGGTTTCCTGGAAAGTCTTAGTTTATTCAGGCCTGCCAGGGTAAGGTGGAGTATATGAGAAATTTTCAGATTTTCATACACTCTCTGACCTGATTTTGCTTTGTCACATAAAGCTGTCCTGCTCCCTCCCAGAGATGCTGTCAAATGGCAAACTGCTCCTAACAGTGCCTTGGACTGGGTGTAGTTAACTTGTTGACCTCTTGTGTAATGCAGGAAGGATGAAAAACTTAATAGAAGGTGAACACCCTTCCCTGCAACCTATCAACAACAATCTTCTGATATTGGTGCTGTGTCACTGCAGGTTAAATTGCTTAGACACCTACAGGAGGACTCACACTGTTCACTTCCTCTGTGCTTCTTTCAGTGCAGAAAAAAGCCATACTGGGCCGATAGAGACATTCCACTGTATCAGCTGAACAGCACAACAGGAGCAGACCATTGGGTCTGCACCTCTGGATGCCTGCAGAGTGCCATTAAATCTCCTTGTGCAGGATAGTTGATGGGACTTTGTTCTCTCTTAACCATGAGGTCAGTTTGCAGGCAAAGGGCCATAGCTGTAATCACCCAATGGCTGTTCCATCAATATATGATGATTTGGTGGTTTCGTTTTCTAGAGCACAAAGTAAAGCCTAAAAGATGTGGTTAGAAAGACACGTCCAGGCCAAGCTGCCCCAGGTTATTGTTATTGTTCATAAAGCTTTGGGCCTTTTCCTCAGAAAGTGCTCTAAGTGGAAGTTCTCAGCCAGGGGATTACACTAAATGGATTCTGCTTTGACTGAACATGAGACTTATTTGTCTGCTCAAGAAGAGAGCTCAGGTCAGTGTAAACCAGCTCAGTGTTATATTCAGTTATGCACTTGACACAGTTTTAAAAAAATAGAATCACTGCCTCATTTTCCTGGAGTTTACATGAGAAGATAAAACATCATTGGCTCGCACAACAAAACAAGGCAAGTGTGTCAGCCTTAAAATAAATTAAACAAGTCATCACGTTACCCTGGTCAAGGTGATTATGCTGCGTGCACATTGCACAATGACATTTCCTTCTCGCCTGTGTCACTGAGTGCACGTGTCACCTTCCCAAGCAGCAGAGCTGGGTACCCCTGCTCTGACCTGGGGCTCATCTGCAGGGAGCTGTACAAAAGGCAACTTGTAACAAACCCAATTCAGGTAATTTACACTTGTTGGTGGCCTCATGCTGCTTTATAAAGCATCTGGTTTTGCTCAGAAATGGCGAGGGTGAGATTCAGACAGCACACACACCATGCAAGTGCCCATCTCCATCTGTAGGCAGGCTCAAGCCTGTGGATATGGGTGGAATTGGGGCAATCTGGCCGTGTCCTGAGGTGTGTGCCTGCCTACTGCAGTGAGCTGTGTCTGGAGAAGTAACTCAGTCTAGTCAGACCATGGTGGCCAAGAGCTCTGGGTAAGGTCACCTCAGATTAAGAAATTCAGCCACATCCCCGTGGAAGCACTCTGGAAACCAATACAGAACACTGTATCTCCCACTAAAATCAGCAACACTAAACTTAACAACTTAAATGGCAGCAGGAAACCACTCCTTTTCTCAGGTACAGTTTCACCTTAGGAATGATCTTGAATTGGGAAAAAACCCACAAGAAGTAGCATGCATACTGTGAATAGCAGCAATATGCGTTTCACATTTTTAAATATATTTCATTATCGTATCACTGGCTTACCTTGTTATCTGCCCTGCTCACAAGCAGTTAAGTATGATTTTCCATACCATATACAACAGGAATTCATAATGAAGAGCAATTTAGTAAGTTAGGGAGATCAAATCACAAGCCAGATAAAAAACTAAACACAAATACAATGTGCCCCCACACACTCAAAAAAACCCTATGAGACCCTGCATTACAAGAAACCTGCAAAATCCACAAGTATTAGAGAAAAACAAGCCACTTAAAAAATCCTCTTTCTCTCCTGAGGAATCTCCTGCATGCACAGCTCATCTCTCAGATTATTGTTACATGTCGCAATAATTCTCCAGGTCTAAACTGTGTCTTCGGCTGGCAGGAGGGCTGTCACAGCACATTACAGTGATGGCAATTAGCTAACTCAATCAAAAGAGATTTCCAGGTTTGGCTTTGCCTCCCCTGCCGTGGTTACATGGACTGGGCTGGTGTGCTGTTCGCGGGCCAATTTGCATCCATCCCCAATTTCAAAATTATGCTTTTTGGTAGGATTCAAGGTATCCAGGCAACTACTGTCTCCAAGGATAGCTGAATTCAGCTATATTCCCATATATTTGATATCAAGCTCTGTTTCATACACTGGCAAAATTGGACACTTTAGAGGACAGGCCTGACTTTCCTCACCAAATACAATTTAACTCCTCATGTTCCCATCTAAGCTGATTTTTAGGAAATGCAGACCCTTTTCTATAAAAACCACATACATAAACTGTGGACGTCCATGATGAAGAATGGCTTTTTGAAGTCTTAATCTCTCTGTGGTGTGTGCAATTGTACCAGTCATATAATATAAATACAGAAGCTTACTTTAATAGCTCCAAGCTCAGCAGGAGATGAGAGAACAAGATCAGATCTCAAACCTTTGTCCTTCACAACAGCAGTTTGCCACCACTGTGAGTTTTATCAGCAAATATTCTGCTTCTCCAAACTCCCTTGGCTGCCAAAAGCCTGCAGTAGGTAGAGTAAGCTTTCCTGGGAAAAAACCAACTGTCTGGGATAGTGGTACAAACCGTGATTTAACCATTGCAGCCCCTTTTGCTAGTACAGTGATGCTACTGCAGGAAGAGCTACATCTGTCCACAGCTCCCCAAAGGGGATCACAGCCTGGAACAGGGAAACCTTACAGGTGTGGAGGTGCTCCTGTGTAAAGCTGCCGCCCGGAGACTTCACTTCCCCAGGTCTCCGTGGCTGCTCAGCAAACGATTTTGCCTCTTCTGCGAATCCATTCTGGAAAGCGCGGGGGATTTTCCCATCTCGCCCTTCCTATGTTCAGGTGCCCGGGAACGGCAGCCACACGACCCTGGCGCTCACACCGGGCTCTCGAAAAGTGTTTGACCTTTTGATATTGACGAAACAGCAACACACAGGGAGCTTTCCCGACCGGGCAGCGGGTTCCGGGGCGAGGAGCCGCTGGGACCCCGCGCACCCTCGCATGCCCTCGGAGCCCCGAGCCCACACCGTAACAACCTCCAGGAGGCTGGGGAGACTCTCCCCTCCCCTCCCTTCCCATCCCTGCTCGGGCCCAGCCCCTCTCCCGGTGCTCGCCGCGACCCCAGCGCCGAGCGAGGGCCGCCCGCCCTTGGCCGCCGCCGCTGCCGGGGAGCGCGGCCCGGGGCCGCCCCCCGTGAGGGCTCCCGGCGCCCCGCACTGCGCATGAGCGGGGGAAGGCGGCGGAAGGGCCCGTGAGGAGCCGGTAGCCGCCGCCGCCGGAGGAAGCGCCGCCGCCGCCGCCCTCAGTGTCCGCCCGAGCCGGGAGGGGAGAGGCCCGCACAGCCCCCACCATGGTGAGCGGCCGCCCGGGGCCCCTCTGGGCCCAGCGCGGCGCCTCGGGGCCGGGCAGGGGCAGCGCGGCCTGGTCGTGGCGCGCTGGCTGTCCGGGAACGGCCGAAGGGCCGGTGTCGCGGGCTCCGCAGCCGGGCACGATGCGCCGGCCCGGGAGCCGCTCGTGCTGCCGGGCGCGGCAGGGCCGGCGTGCGGGGCCCGGGCCGGCGCCGCGGGGCGGGCGGCAGGGGCTGCTCCGGGCAGGGGCCTAGGCGAGGGGCGTCGGGATCCCGGGCAGGCCTCCGACCCGCGGGGCCCCGGCAGGCCCCGCACGGCGGGGAGGGGCTCGCCGGCACCTGGTGAGGGTTCGGACACCTCTGCGAGACAGCGGCGGTGTTGTGGCAGCTCTGCGCGGTCTGTGCCCTGCGCCCGCCCTGCGCCTGCAGCAGCGCCGAGAGGGAGTGCAAGGGGCTGCTAGGAACCAGGGGCTGCTCTGGTTTTTCCTCAGGATTTCAGGCATCTCCGGGCTCGTTAAGTGCTGTCAGTTCACAGGGAAACTTGCGGGTGTTGATGCTTCTTTAGCTGGGAATATGTTGCAGAATTTCTGCATAATTGTTCTAGGGTCTTAGTTGGTTCTATTCATAGAAGTGTTGTATAGGAGGGCCTTGCAAAGGTCTTCCCAGTGAAGGTCTTGTAAAGGTTTATCTTGCATTTTCTCTATAATACTCTTCTTACCGATGAGGATTTTCTGTGGAATCCCAAATCGACTGACTTTCCCCCTTGCTTCTTCTAGGGATAAACGACAGTGTTTATAACAACATGTGCTGGTTTTGTTTGCCTAAACAAAAGAAAAATTTATTCTTTCCGTTTAATTAAGGGGTCCCTCACTGGTTTCTTGCACAGTGTCTTATGCACCAGAGGGAACAGTTCATAGTAGTACTTCCAGGCTTTATCTGTATTCAGATGTTGTAACAGCTTTAGCTACTACACCTGTACAGTTTAAAGCAGTACTTTTTTGTAGCAGAGATACAGTCTTAGGAAGGGTGTAGGAGGGAGTCATAAGATCTACTGGTGTATGCTTATTGGTATAAAGATATTTTATACTTGCTGTTAATACTATTCTGACAAGCAGCGTTAAAAACATATTAAAAAAATTACAACGTCACCTTTAATTGATGGAGTTACGTTGGCATAAAAATCTGGTTAGCCAGCATTTAAATTAGTGGCGTGCAGACCTCTCATGAACTTGTCACTATGTAACTAGTATAATTTTTAATTGAATAGTTTGATGTTGATCTTGGTTTTGTGTTCTTTTATGAGAGCTTAAGACGGAAGTCAGTAAAGTTCAGACTGTAAAGATGTCTTATTGTAATTCTGCAGGTCTGGGACTGTCTCAAATAGTGCTTGCACAGTAATGTTACACAACTTTTTATGAAGACTTTTTTTCCATAAAAATCATCTAGAGCTGTCTCACAGTATATCCAATGTAGGTAGGCAAAATAAATACACAAACAATGAAATAGGCAATTGATGTCTCACATGTACATGTATTAATGGCTGGCTGTGAGATTAGAAATTTAAATGGAACGCTAGTGTAGAAAGTGGCATTATAACAGAAATAGTGAAGCCCATTATTTGGAGAATAACTTTTTGTGAGAAACAACCGAGTTCTGTCTGCTTGGTTTTCTTGGAAACACTTAACTGAAGAACCAGCAGACTTATTCTGTGTAGCAATTCTGCTCTGCTAGATTGGTATTTATCAGATTGGAGGGAGTATGTGAATACTCCACTCATGGCCCTGAGCAGAGCTGTTAGGCCCTGTGCAAACAACTGTGTTCCAGATTGCGTTTGTTGACTCCAGCACCCAGGTGAAAGGATGACCTAGACACTGAAGTGGGACTAAATGACAGGCTGCAGCTTTTAGTAGTATGGATGGGTTCTAGTGCCCGGGTATAGGATTCTGTACCTGCACTTGTGCTGTGTCAGAATGCCCTGTTTGGTTAGGGGAAAGGTAGGGAGACTTCAGAGATCTGAGAATTCCCATGCAGAAACACCAGATGCAATGTCCCATTTTTCTGCCCGTGTACACCACTGCTCTGGCTCGTCCTCCCAGTGGCTCTGGCCGGGTAGCTTGTCCAGCCCAGCAAATGCTGTGGCCCAGGCTCCTGCAGCAGGGGCCTGGCTCCTACCTGTCCATGCAGCACTGCCAGGTAGAGCACTGCTGGCTCTGCCTGAGTATCACCAGTGTCCATATGGGCAGAGCCTTGTGCCTTCAGGGCAGAGGTTTCCTGCCGTTGAACCATCTTTGTCCTAGATCTGGAAGGGACACCACCTTGCCAGTGTTCCTTGGACTGCTGAGAGCAGTCAGCCTCTCTTACCCACTCTTCATTTGAGCTGGCTGAGCAGCACCTGTACAAGTGGTGTCCTTCACCTTCCCTGTGAAGTGTTACTGCTTCATCTCATCCTGAGGACAGTGGTGTGCCCGTGAATCAAGGCAGAGCAGTAAGCTCACCCGTTTTACTCTGAGCCATCTTCACTGTCTCTACAATTCTGAATGATTTAATGAATTTAGAACTGCGTGTGGTAATCAAGGCGAGTGTATGATTATCTACATCTTTATCCAGAGCCAAGTGCTAGCATTGTCTCTGTTTACATTATCTATTATATTGTCCAGTTTGTGTTCTCTGAAAAATATTTCTGTGCTGATAAATACATAATTTCTTACTGCAAACCTCAGCTGACAGGAAGTTGTAAAATTTAATATTACAAGAATTTCACGTCTGACGCTGTCGCCTGTAATGGTAGTATACTTCATGACATTGTTATGTGGTGTTTAACTCAACAAGCTATTCTGCAAGGCCAGCTATTTATACGTGTAATCTGTGGTGCATATGCATGTCTGTAGCAGTTTGTTGATATTAAATATTTGAGGTTTGGTTGTTCCATAGTAAAACTTTAGATTCTTGGCATTTCGCTTCGGTTGGAGTAGTCAGAGTGCTAGACAAGATGGTGCATGATTTGTTTCCTCTCCTAGCTTACCAGAGATCCCTTTGAACTAATACTGTAAATCACTTTTAACTAAAGCCATGAAAAAAATATTCAAGAATATGAACTACTATGAGAACAAGGTGTGAAATTTATTATGTAGCTCTTGATATTTTACTCATGTTTTATGGTGCCAATGCAAATATACCGTATGAATAGAGTTTTTTCCCCAGACCAGAGTTAAGAATGCTAAACAACTGGCTGCTTTATGTTGTCCTTTTTCATTTGGAAAAGCCCTGACTTTTTGTGTTTCCTTCACCTCTCAGGTTAGCATGAATTACCATTATATCTACAGCAATGTTCTGGGTAGCTGTATATTGACCTTCTGCCTGTGTGCCAATACTGAAATTATTTTATCCACTAAAAGAACATTATAGAGGGTAGAAATCAAGTTTAATTGCATGTTGTGATTTTTCCCTTGGATTTTATATCTCAACAGACTTCGTAAGTATTTTTGTTCTGTTCCACTGCAGCCAAGTGGATTTCACATCAGTTTGGATCAGAAGCTTACAAATGTCCTGACTTTATTACTTTGTATGCCCTTGTATGTCTTGGAGAAGCTGCTTTGGAAAATAAAATGTAGTTGAAGGACATGTTTGTTTACATTATGCAAAAACTGTGGCTATTTGCTTTCATTGCTTTTGTCTTTACCTTAGATTTTTTGGGTATTATACCTGTGTGCCAGCACTTTTGTGGGTTAAGATGCAGTTCTGTATAGTTGTAGATTTTTGCTGTAATTAACATTTTTCTTACCAAACAAAGAAAAATACTCATGATTTTGCCTTTTAAACTTTAGCCATGTGTTTGTTGAATTGAAGCAGTAAAGCAGACATTTTTAGGTGTCATGTGGTTGCTTTTGTGGATTTGGTCCAAGGTGGGATGAATCAGGAGCAGAACTCCCCTGGCCAGTTGTGTCACATCAAGGGACAGAAGTGGCAGTCGGGTGAGGGGGCTGCATGCCCGAGCCTCTGGGATGGAGCTGATGTCACCGGGGTCCTTGGGAAGAGCAGGGATGCTTCCCACAGCCATAGCTCTTGCTGGAGTCTGAATGCAGTCAGTGTAAAGGCCTAGACTTTGTGGAGGTTGATACTATTTTAGAAAAGGCTTTTACCTGTCACATGCATGAGAACTTAACAGGCTTTTCTTTGAGTCCTGCCTGAAACAAAAGCACAGATGTCATCGTTCAAACTCCTTTACTTAGCAGTGAAACTAGCAGGAATGGGATCATCTGTGTCAGTGGCTGGGAAGGGAAAGGTGCAGAGCAGTTGCTCACTGAGGAGTGACTGGGTGGGTGCCTCCCTTGGGGGCCACAAGGAGGTCTGGGCAGCAGAACTCATCGTGCCCTGCTTGTCTCGCTGGTGCCGCATGAGCCGAGGCCAAGAAGAGGGCTGCGGTCGGGATCCGTGGCTCTGCAGTCCGGGCAGTGTGGCACAAAGGGTTGGTGCTGTTTCCCATGAACCTTGTCCAGGAGAGTGGAGCCCTCCCTCGGCTGTCAGCTGTCTGCAGAGTGCTGGTGACCAGTGTGCACAACTTACCTTTGAATCTGGGGTGACTAAAAACAGTGCAGAAGATACGGAAAAACTATGCTGCAGTCAGACTTGGTAGAGAAGTTTTAGAATTTTTTGTTCCTGAGACTAGGAGAAAAAAATATTTGGGGAAATAAAAGTCCAAGGGTTTTTTTTTTTTGTTTTTTTTTTGTACTTTTTCACTGAAGTATCTGATGAAGGTGAGGATATTGAATTAGAATATTCGAATTTGGTACTTCATGGTAAGAGGCAAATCTTAATTTTAAAATTAAAGTTACAGAACCAGATGTTAATTAGAATGAGTGTAGTTTTATGAATCTACACAATGTAGCTCTTCGTTTGGAGAAGTTTTTCTGTGTTTTAAAAGGTTATCCATCTTGTGACATCCTTATTATGAAAGGTAGCTTGGATACCGCACAAACTTGATCAAAGACTTGCAGAACTTAAATTTTCCTTTTCCTCCTAACCCATGAAATAATAGTACAAATTTGTTTCATTTGCTTTTCCATTGGTTTTCATTTGTATGTATAAGCAAGACACATATCTGTTAAATAAAATTCTATCTTACTTTTTAGCCTCTGTTAAAGTTAAAATGTTTTAAGTGGATTGTGTTGCATTACAGTGAGCACAATTTCAGTGTCAGGTGTTTGTTGCCTGATGACTGTAGGATTAAAGGTTATGTGCTGCTCTGTATTGCACTTAAAACAATAATAGAGTATTAGTATTAGTGCTCAGTGTCTAGAAACAACCCTTAAAAGTGCAGAAGGTTTGGAACCTGTTTCTGCTTGAAGTGTGAGGTTTTAATGTGCTGGAAGAAGAGCTATAATAGGATAATAAAAACTCAGCAGTAATTCTATCTCCTGCTGTCCTGTAGTAGGCCTGCAGAGAGTGTCCAGTCACTTAGGATGTGGAGTGACTTTTCCACAGGGGCAAGGTTCTGCAGAAGCATTCATCAAACATGAAGAAAGGGCTTTGGCACTTCTTCACTAAAAATAAACTCATACTTCACCAGGAAAAATAGGATTATTCAAGAAAAAGGTTATGGCTGGACAGTGTGATTTATTGCATCTTATACCTTACTAAATGTTGTACTGATTAGTGTAATTAGCTGCTTGATTCTCTGCAATTTCAATCTTTTAAAGAGGTTTTATGTTGTTACTATGACTTAGGGAGCCCCAGCATGGGAAAAATCACATGTACATATGTAGAATTAAATTTTTATCATGAAAGACATTTAAGCTGCAAGATTTTCTAACAAATTGCACTCTTATGTGACAAGATGCAGAACACAGCACCTTTTGTGGTCTTAGGCATCCATGATAAAGCATATTTAAACCTTTTCCTTGACTTTTTGTGGGATGTCATTGCTTTTGGAGTTCACCCTTGCAGGAGTAGGGCAGAACAAAGCCTCTTGAGGTCTTAGAGTGCTCACTATTAAATGGGCTATGCATACTTATGTGTACATGTTTAAAAAAAAAATCAAAATACTAAAGATTAAAGGCACGAGCTTTGTAAAGATAAAAAACGGAGAAAAAGAAAAGAAAAGCTAAGGTAATTAAGTATGGCTGCCCTGTAGTGCAGCTGAGTCTGTGGTGATGCAGCAGTCTGGCTGTGTGGAACTGATGAGAGGAAGCTGGTAATTGATAGTGAAAATTAAATTTGGGATTGTTTCATCTTCATTTGGGATTTCATTCAGTGGTTTGTTTTCATATATCTAAGTTTACAATACATTTTAAAAAGCTGCAACTAAAAATCCATTAGTCATTTCTGGAAGTTGTTCTGCACGGCTTTGTCAGTGTAAGCGATTTTTGTGTGAGTGTGAGCTCAGTAGTGCGAGGGGCTGAGCGTCTGCTGGAGCCAGGCGTGCACAGATGTGGGGCACAGGAGCTGCTCTGGTGCCTTGGCCCTTACCTGGAACCACGTCCGAAAATCTCAGTTTCAGAAATGTGTTTGTAGCCAGAGGTCCAGTGTGACAAACTTGGTCAAGAGACTGAAATAAAGCAGCAACACATAATAGCTTTAAAAACGGTATAGCATAACAAATATCACTCTGTTTGAAGTCTGCAGTCTGAGCTAAAAGTTTGGCTTCAGTTGAATGTTGTAGGTACAGGGTGGTTTTGGTTTGGGGAGGATTATTTTTATTAAAGGTTACTTAAACTGAGGGTATAATTCTAGTAGATTGTGTGGGTATCAGTTTAAACCAAATGTGATGCTCTTGTATTTTTTTTCAATGTGTAACTCTGAAGCTGGTAACTTAACTATTCTTACAAATAAAAGTGTTCACACTTGATGTCATCAAGCTGCAGAAAACTGATCCTGACTTTCAGGACAGGTAAATTTATGTTCTGAAGCATTAGTTCTTTTTTCTAATGGTAATGTGATTGAACACTAATTATCCTTTGGAATTAAGAGCTTGAGCACATACTGCTCCTAAATCATTCATTCTTTGGCTGAATTTTATCATGTCTTGGAATTTTTTTTTATTGCCCTTTTTTTCCATATTCCCTGAGAAGGACTGTTGAAATTACACTTAGAATCATGAACAGAATATACAAGTTTTGGTTAGAATACAAAGTAAGCTAAAAATGAAATATTTGTGCCGTGTTAGAGATCCAATCTTGACTTAAAATGTTGTCAGAATTTTAATTTACCAAGTTGTAACATTGTGAGTCTTTGCTTTGACTGTCTGAGTGAACTGTAGAACTGAATTTGGGTGTCATGCAGGAGCTGCGATTGCTTTCTCCTGATGAGCAGTTTGTTTTGTGTAACCCATACCCCTGAAATCCCGAATGTGCTTCTCCTCGTCAGAAATATCCCTGGGAATCCCTCTGTGCTGATAAGCAGCAAGTTTGCCTTCAGTTCTGGGCTACACCAGGGCGGGATGGCTGGGTCTGGGCAGGAGGCCTGGAATTCCAGAGCTCTCACCTTGGCTACTCACTCCCCCGCCTGCCTCAGGCACAATTACCTTTTTTTTTTTTCTTAGCTTCGGTTGCTGCACCTGTGAAATGGAGACAATGCCTCCTCGCAGGAATGTTTTGCAAATTATGTAGGTGGAGCTGAGAACCTTCAAAGTGAAAAATCTCTTTAAAGAAGAAGAAGTCTTTAAGGTATTTCAGTGTGTAGCTCCCTGAAATGGATGACCCAGCCTAGTCCCTTGCTGCCATCAAGAGGCACCTCAGGAGATCCCGTTCCATCTGTGGCCCTGGTCCTGCAGTAGCTGGGACCAGAAGGACACCAGCCTGCTGCTCAGTGGTGCTAAACTGTTCAGTGGCCTGCTCTGCCCCACCTCTGGAGGAATTGATCAGATATTTTGATATCCTGATTGCTTGGGAAAATTATACTGATTTAAAAAACGTTGAGAGACTGTTTTTTAATTACTTGTGGTTTTTTTTGTCCAGTAGACATTTCTAGTTACAGTATTGTCTGTTTTCACTAGAACAAGTTGAAATCATCACAGAAGGATAAAGTGCGTCAGTTTATGGTCTTCACACAATCTAGTGAAAAGACAGCCGTGAGTTGTCTGTCTCAAAATGACTGGAAGTTAGATGTTGCAACAGACAACTTTTTCCAAAATCCTGAACTTTATATACGAGAGAGTGTTAAAGGATCACTGGACAGAAAGAAGTTAGAACAACTATATAACAGATACAAAGGTGAGTACCCTGAATTTCTTTCCTACTTGTATAATTCTTATTTACAGTGTATTGGTGATGCTGTGCTCTTATGCTGGGAAATCTTAACTGACTCTTTCAGCTTTGTTGTTCTATACTAGTAATACAGATTAGAAGGGAAATAGAGGTGGGTTTCTGCTTCACGAGGATTACATGCAGTTACTTTATGTGCTCTGAATGTCTCTACATTTATAGGACATTAGGGTCTGAGCTGGAATTGTGTGTACAGTGAGTAATTGTAATGGTTAACAAGGATTTTAGGTAAGTCTCCTGCGGAAGGCACCTCACACAGGACTTGATCCTGGGGATGGGTTCTACCTTAGTTTTTATTCAGCTTGTTCTTATTATCAGATATTTACAAACGAGTAGAAAGAAAAGCAAAAGAAAACAAAGTCTTTGTATCTGTTATATAGCCAGTGTTTAACTGATATCCTACCACATAAAGTGGATTCAGTAGAGCAGAACAAATCTTGTGTTTTAGCACTTAATCTGAGTGCTCTGTTTTCTGTCAGTTTTCCTATGTTTTATATGTATAATCCAAATACCATTTTTGTGAAGTCTCTGTTGGCTTGTGTTAGTAGATCTTTGTTAGAGCAGTTGAAATGTGAGCATCTCACTTCCAGACCAGATGTTGATTCCTTTGTGGAAAGAGGAGTGGGCCTGGCTGACTTGAAATCGCTAATGGGGCAGTGTAACTTCCCCTGGAGGTTACTGTGCCCAACCCCTGCGTGCTGGCAACCTCTCGTGTGCCAGGAAATGCCTAAATCTGCTCATGGGGTAGCTGTGGATGGGCACATTTGGGTGTTGAAGTGAACACTGCAGAATGGCTTTGAAGGGAACACAGCTCATCAGTCTGACCAAAGAGGCCAATAATGGAGTGTGCTGGGGGGAGAGAACCACTGTGCTCTGTAGGGAATGAGTCAGAAGATCCTGCATATTATTAGGCAGAAAACAAATGTTTGTGGTGCTTTTGTCTCTCAATGAAAATAACATGAGCTTCATTGTATGGGAGGCTTTATTGCAGTAACTGTCTCAATTGTTAAGGCTTAACCATTGGGAACACTCATTTAATTTTGTTTTTTAAAATACTCTATTATAAGGGCTGATCCTAAAAATGGCTCCTTGAAAATATTTCCTTGTCTTAAATATACTTGTTGAACAAATTAGCTTTTTCAAATACCTATTTTTCTTGGTGCTTACTTTTATGTCCCAAAGATCCTCAAGATGAAAATAAGATTGGTATAGATGGAATACAGCAGTTCTGTGATGACCTAGCTCTCGACCCAGCCAGCATCACTGTGCTCATCATCGCATGGAAGTTCCGGGCTGCAACACAGTGTGAATTTTCAAAGCTGGAATTCATGGATGGAATGACTGAGCTGGGGTAGGTGCTCACTGAGTGTTAGATAGTGACAGTCTGCTACAGTGTCCTGTTTTGGGGAATTCTCAGGTTTGGTGTCCTTACTGAGATGTTTCAGAGCCCAGCATCACTTGCCTGCCTCTGGAAAAAACCCAACCCTGCCTTGGTTGTGTGAGCATGGTGTGGTGGCTGGTACAGAGCTGCTCTGGCCGATAGAGCAGGGATGTTGGGCAGACCTGGGGTTTCTCTGCCTTGTGAGAGTGCAGGAGTCTTTATCACATTTTCCTAAAAATTTTGTGGATTGTAGAACCTGACTTACCAGGTATATGTGCAAATGCAATGTGAAAAAATAACAAATAAATGAAATTCTTGTAGAGGTGCAGACTCATTAAAGGCTTCCTGAATTCTGTTTTGATAATCATATTGTATTCTACAAACAGTTTATAGATTTTTGTTAAACTTGTGTTCTTATGGCAAAATGAATAATAAATAAATAAACGTGCTTTTTAAAATGCAGATGTGACAGCATAGAAAAACTGAAGGCTCAGATTCCTAAAATGGAACAAGAATTAAAAGAGCCAGGAAGATTTAAGGATTTTTATCAATTTACTTTCAACTTTGCAAAGAACCCAGGACAGAAAGGTTTAGGTATGTATTCTAATTCATAAGCATTTGTTCATAAATATTGGAAATTACTGAAATGGATGTATTATTGTGATCCAATGAATCTGAAAGATAATCACCCTTGGGATAAAATACATCTCTGTGTTTTGAAAGATAGATGTCAGTTTAAGGTAGTCAGATTGATTATGAATAAAGGCTACAGATTTTTATGAGAGAGAGTTTATTCTTTCACTCAGAGTGAGTGCAGTTCTCAGTAAGCACAATGGATTATGGTCTTACATTAAAGACATAATTGCACCACTTAGAATTTGTTGCTCTGAACAGATTAATTGAATTTTTACTTTTAGGATAAATTGAAGCTGTAAAACCATTTTCTGTGTAAGCACATTTGTACAGTCCCTTGTAACACCAAAAATGCTTGCAGATGTCTTAGCAGGATAGAATTGGAATGGTACAAATGGATTCCTGTGTTCTGGGCCTGATGCCTGCTGGTGTCTACCTACAGAGATTTTTCCCCCTCACCTCACTGGAGGCTTTTTTGTCATTATTTCAGAGTTCACACGCTGAGTGTGGCTTTGGTTGGTGTAACAGGTGGAGTGGAAAAATAACTTATTAAAATAATTTCAGAACACCGTGGTTTGGATGGAATTAAAGGAACAAAGTGTAGCTGTCTATTCAAAACAACAAAAATGAAGGAATAAAAATTTCTTTTGAGCAGTGATGTCAGAATGTACATTCATTTCTCTACAGTGTGATTTGGATATTAGCCATAACTAGTATTTCATGATCCTGTAACTTCTTAAGTTAATTGTTCTGGTTTTGAGAAGTAATAAAATATGGAAAGGCTGGTAGGTTTTTCCTTGGCACCTTGTCCTTGTGAATTTGCTTTTCTCCATAATGAAAGTGCTCTAAAGTGGCTGCCACTGGACAGCTTTGCATTCCCAGGCTGTGTAAAGATGAGCTTTGTTTTAGTTTTATTGGCTTTTATGTACAGACCACCTTTTGGCTTAAAATGAGTATTGAAAAATAAGTAAATAAGCAAAAGCTCTATGTCCTTCTTTGACATCTTGCTGTATCTCGTTTGTAGTTTTCAGTGGATTGTGAATTTCATTGTATCCAAAGGAGCTAAAAGTGCTGCTAAACCATCTGAAAATAATTCTGCATGCTTGTAGTCATTTCTGAATCACACAAATAAATTAATAGGCTGATTTGTATTGTAGAAAGTCATAATAATTTTTTTTAGGCTGCTACAGCAAGGAAGATGTGGACAGCAACTGAATTGTGGGATTAATTTCATAGGAAAACTGATTCACTTGCTTTATTTCTTATTCATCATAAAGCTTCTTCATGCAGGTTAAGTTCTAGTAGTGGCAGACAAGTATATTTTCTGATATCCATATAGCATATACATAGTGCAAGATAGATTTTAAAATTGTTTTTGTTTTTATGTCTGGGTCTGGAAGTGATGTAGAACTGAGCTGAAAAGTCTGGATACTTACCAGCCCTTTTAGTGCTCATAAATACACAGTTCTAGGCATGAATTTAGAGCAGGGCACAATAGTTCTGGAAACCCTGGAGCAAAAGAATACTGGGAGAAGTACTGAGCTGCAAAGTAAGTGCTGCTAGTTAGGTAATTAATTTTGGCGTGTCTAAATAACTGCTTGTAGGAACTTGCAAATTGATTTTAATGTATATTGGCCTCTAATCTTGAAAACATTGTGCAGTAGTTCAGGCACAGTTCTGGAAATATATTTCCTCTGCATAATTCCTTACTACTGTGTAAGTACTCTGGGTGTCTGAAAAGTTCTTGTGATATTTGCATCTCATTGGAGAATACCCTGTAGCTGGTGTTCATCTCAAACATTGTTTGCTTCTCTTGCATCTCTCTGGATAAAATTCAAAATGAAGGATGTATTTTGAGACTCTTGTATTTTATCCAGGAGGATTTCACTGAGCATTCTCACACTTACAAAAACCTAAAATTGTATCTTTACCTTCCAGTTTTGTTATTTCATATAATTTCTTTTTAAAAATGCAGTTTGTCCCAAGGCAGTATGTCATCATGCTTTACATGTTTGGACTCATACAGTGAGTTTGAGGTTGCAGCATCCTGAGATTTAGCTTTTGCCAGCCTTTGCTTACCCACAAGAATTATCTCAAAATTGTATAAAAATATCAGAATGCACAGTTTGTTTATAGTGATTGTTTACAAACCACTGTAAAACGCAGTGATTTGATGACCTTGCCTTTTTGTATGCACACCATTAATGCAGCACAAGTAAATAAAACTTAGTTTTTAATCTGTTTCCTTGAGGAACTGATCAGCTTCCTCTGAAGTTTGTATCTGTTAATTTTTAGAAAGGCAGTAGTTTTAGTTGAAAGCTAAAATGCACATTTTTCTACCTGACTCTCCTGTTAAAGAGAGATTTTGAGCCTTTACAGTCTTGAATGAGTTGCCATTTTCAGATACAGCTTTATTTACTGAGGAGTAGTGACTTCTGTCTAATTTGTCTCTGCTTCCTGAGATTCAAACTTACACTTTTGTCTGAAATCAAACTTCTTTGCAGCTGCTGGAAAATCCTTCACAAATTTTATTCTGCACTTTGGTCTGGAGGTATTATAATGTGACTGCTGTTTGAGAACTTTTAATATCAGATGCTAAACAATTCAGAAACTCCCCATCAGCTTCTGTTTTCCCTGCAGCAATGCAGATTTCATACTTGGTTTTGTTTGCTGTCGGTTTCACCTCCCAGATCTACCTCCCTGGGTTCTTTAAATATTTGGGCATCCTGGGGGAAGGAAGGGAGTGGAGTTCTTGGGTTATTGGTGTGGGTTTTTTGCTTTTTTTCCTGAGGTGTGCAGCTGATCCTGTGCCTTCTCCCATGCTTCCATAAGGGGATTGTTTATAGAAGAAATTTGCTAGACTGCCAAATACATAAGGGCTTCTGTTAAGAAGAGGCCACTTAGCCAGACAGCCTTTTGGGGTCACTGTGATACCCTGTGGCTGAGGATACTGAATTTGGGAATTCACAGTGAGTGGTGTTTGGTGCTGCAGCACTGGGCAATTCACCTGGTAGTGCAGGTGACCCTGGGCAGAGCTGCGGTTCCAATGTCCTTTTTGTGCTAAGGAGCTCCTGTCTGCCCCTCCTGGCAGGTCCCTTCCCAGGAAGGGGGGACCTGGCTCTGTCCTTCCCCTCCTTCCAGAGCAGCTGGGGTTTTCTGGGAGCTGCTGCACTCCAGCAGCTCTGACGGGCAGGGGGCTGCTCTCAAATGTGTCACGCCAGGCTTCACTCATTCCAAACAAGCAGGAATTTAACAGGAGGCTTTGAAAGAAGGAAAAAAAAAAAAAAAAAAAAGAAAAAGCTAACCCACCACAAAAAACACCCAACAAACAAAAGGAAAAAAATCGCAAATCAGAATGGCCAAAAACTACCCCAAACCACACCAAAAAAAACCCCTAACAAAAGCAAAAACTCAACCCAACAAAAACACCACCACCACCAAATCAACCAGCTATCTTCTGTCTGCTTAAGGACACCACCTTAAGATTCTTTTTCAAAGAATCTGCTTATTTTGCAGAAATAAGCACTTGACAAAATCCTCGTTACAAAGGCAGCACCTCTAATAAGGTTGCCCTAAAAACGAAATCATTAAAACTTGGTTTTATCTAAATTGTATTTTATACATTAAAAAGAATAAAGTCTCAGTATAAAATACTACTAATACTAAATTTTCTTTTCAAGCCAATAGCATCTTTTAACTGAAGATATTTTGCTGACTTTTAACTAGAGTATTGTTATATAGCAAAAGGCATGTGAAATGTCCTGGGGTTTTTGGACATGTTAAGATATTAATATGGGCAATTTTCAGTTCTGTGAGATATAAAATTTGTGTGTAGCACTTTATTTATGGTTGCCTTTTTGTAAAGGCTCCTTACGTATACTTGCATTAGTTTAATCTTTTCACATTTATGGATACATGGTTCATCCTGGTGTTAGATACTTGTGGAGATTATATATTTGATAATTATGCCTCTAAAAGTAATATATTTTAATATTACAGATTTAGAAATGGCCATTGCCTACTGGAATTTAGTACTTAATGGAAGATTTAAATTTCTAGACTTGTGGAACAAATTTTTGTTGGTAAGTTTAAACCTTTACATAATCTGGACTGCAGTATTTTCAGAAATTGGAAGATAAACATGTTTAAGTTTTTGAGTAGATGAAATAGACTGTCTTGACATAAATCCCAGATAGTCATGGTGTGTACAAGAGAAATATGTTTTGGGGATATGGATATGTCTGAGATGGTAAAAATGAATGTATTGTAGGGTTTTAACTTATTTTTAAAATATAAATTTTCCACCTCTTCAAACAGGAACATCATAAAAGATCAATTCCAAAGGATACTTGGAACCTTCTTCTAGACTTTAGTACAATGATAGCAGATGATATGTCTAACTATGATGAGGAAGGTAAACATTGCCATTTTCGCTCATTAACTTCTGACTGTGTTTTATATTACATTTATTACTGTGTATCTGCTTTGGCACAATCTCAAAACCAGCTCCATTAGAGTATTACTGGTGATCTGAAGTCCAGTTAGAGCTGCTTTAGTGCATGTTATAATCACCTCTGTTACTGATGTTTTAAAAAAGAAATGCTGAAGCTTTCATGGAATCCATTTTCTTTTTTTGTTCTAAGCTCAGACACAAATTCTTTCTTACTGAGACAACCTCAAATTCTTTCTTATTGAGACAAACCCTGCTGTATGTCCATTTAAAACCCACAGATTCTCTGTTAGTGCAGTTCTTGGCATCTTCATCCAAGTAACTGATCCATGGTTTGTGCAGCTCTGTGTAGGGTCCTCTGGTTATTGCATTTCATAGCTGAGAATGTTTTTAAGTCTGGTTGTTTTCAGTTTGTGTGAGGCTTGGACATGTTTTGACATAGAAGTGAAGCTGGCAGCACACAGGGGTTGCTGAACAGAACTCACTTCCTACCAAATGTGTTTCTTGTAAACTTTTGTATGGATCTTCCTTCTCCCAGTCCATGTGCAGCCAAGAACAGCTGATTACCCTCAGCCCTTGGCAGCACATCAGTTCAGTGAGGGCAAAACTAAACTTGGGACACCTCAGAAGCAGAGGGCAGCAAACTTCTCCAACTTTATTTAGTAATTATGGACTGTCCTCATTCCCTTGTCAGTTTTGAGTTAGGATTTTGGTCAGTTTCTTGGTTTTGTCTGGAAGATGACCCTTGAAAGTGATGTGTATTCAGCGGCTTTAAAGGAAGCAGAAGTATTTAATAGGCTCTTAAATTTCAAGCAGGAAAATAGTTTTTTTTTTTTTTTTGCTTAAAACTCTGCCTAGTTTAATACTGGAAAGCAAGTAGCTTGTCTGGATATGAAGCTTGTGAAAGAATGCCTTCTTGAACCCAGTTCTTACATTCTGGTGTTTTCCTCTTCTAGGGGCATGGCCAGTTCTTATTGATGACTTTGTGGAATTTGCACGCCCTCAAATTGCTGGGACAAAAAGTACGACAGTGTAGCACTAAAGGACCCTTCTAGAGTGTACATAGTCTGTACAAATACCTGAAATGGAAAATTGCACAGTCAATTTCTGCTGGCTGGACTGAACTGAAGATCAATCCTCACAATATGGCTGAGGGTTGAGACAAACCTTTAAGGATACATCTTGGACCATATCATATTTCATTCTTCTACTGGTGGTTTGGGCTTTTCTTCTAGTCTGGACCACTCTTGCCCGTTAAAATTCCAACACTGTGGATTTCATCATGGATTTATTTTTTGTTGGTGGATCACCCTAGTTTCATCTCCCATAAGTCCTAGAAGCTTTATAATTATTTTGAGGTTTCTGATTTCACATAAAGCACAACGCTGGTCATCATCAGACAACTGTTGTATGGCATCTGAATTATACAGATCAACATCAAAACAATTTTTAAAAGAATCCTTAAATATACACTTGGGGCTAGTTGCAAAGACTGTACTGATAGCACTTCCTGCAAGAGTGATATATTTAAGTGTACTGGGTCCAAGTTTTTTCTTTTCTGGAAAAGTGCAGGTGTCGTCCGAGTCCCTGGTCACAGCAGTGACAGGACTGACCAAGGAGCCCCAGGGCTGTTGATTGGGGTCTCTGGAGCCTGGCTGGGGTTTGCTGGTGGCTCAGCTGCTCTGGGGACAGCTTGGGGACGACACAAGTGGAGCACTTGCACCCCGTGGGCGAAGGCAGAGCCTGCAGCGGGCCGGGCTGTGTCCTCACAGAACCTGCCTTCTCTGGGTTACTCTCTAAGAAATCAGATTTCATGACAGTTCTGAAATGCTTATCTGTCTGTCAAAGAAAGGTTTTTCATTTCTGTGGAAATCAAACACTTGAATATACTGAATTTGTGTCTTAACTGTTTGCTACACAATACAGTATTTTAAATTTGAGACATGTGACTTTTATGGCTGAGGTGTGACGAAGCAAAGGCCCTGTTGTACAAGAAGCTGGTGAGGTTGATGTGAATCTGGGTTTTGAAACCATAATCCTGGTAAGTTAAATCTTCATAACATAGAGGTACTGCCATTGTGGGCGACACCCCCTTTTAAATTATTTTGCTGAGTTTTTCCTTAAATTGACATGTCACTGTGGTTGCCAAATACAGAAATTAAAAGTAAAGCTTTCCCAAACAAGCACAGATCAGATACAAACTACTACACTGGCTTTGTTTGTTTAAATTATTTTGTGGATCATCACTACTTCTGTCTTGCTGCCTTTGACTAAATCACTTCATTTGGATCAAAGCAGGTTTTATTAGTTGTAATTCTTTAATAATACAAGAGCTCTTTAGCTGCTTCTATGGTCTTTTACTCCTCACTGAGTTACTTGTGAAGAGATTTGATAAACCCTGCTCTGGAAAACAAGCTAGAAAGCACGAGCTCCAGGAGAGGAGACAGACCATACTTAAAAGTAAGAAGAGGGGCTTTAAATAGTGCTCTAAAGAGTGCCCTGATAAGGCCAGAATTATTTTTGACATGAGTCATTGGTACTTGCTCTAGACTGCAGCACGATTTTATGCAAATACTAAAAGTATTTTAGGGAAAAATTGACTATTAAACAGCTAAAATTTTTATTTGTACTCTGTGCAGTTGACCTTAAGGCTGGCTCCCCTTACAGCAGTGCCCTTTTGGCAAATCCAGTTGTGCATTTATTCCAAAAATACAGTTCCTCAAAAACATTGCAGACTTTCTCCAGCTACTGGAATTGGCTATGCCAAAAACTGTGTGTTTTGCTGCTTTCAGTATTTCCTTTCTCATTTTGTGTAAATAAAAGTGGGGACTTGAAATTATGGGGGTGGGTGGGGTGGAAAAAAAAAGCTCGACAAGGTTATCTCTGCGTGCTGTTTTCTGTCTTGAGGGTTTTGGTACTGTTTCAGATTGATTAGTTCAAGTATGCTGTGTTTGGAGAGGAGAACTTGACTTGCTTTTCATCCCAGTGCAGACTTGTCCCTCAAAAAAAGTCTGGGATTGGGCAGTGGCAAAATGCCGTGGTGTTTTAGAGACTCTTCCTTTTGATGAATGCAAGATCTTTCCAACAAAATAGTGTTGTCATCAGTTTGGTACTACATGCTTATAATTACTGTGTAATTATAAAGAAATACATAAAAACTTTGAGTAATTATGTTGCAGAAAAGGGTTATTTGTGCTAACATGGCATCTTAAAAGTTTTTCAAAATAATTGAAATTGAAAGAAACATTGATTTAACAGGGTGTTGTTCTAAGGACAAAATGCCTGGTTACAGGGAATATTTTGTACTGAAACGTGCTCGGTTGTGGCCATGTGGTTTTTTTCCTTTATCTATGTGTGGGGTTTTTTGTTTTTTGTTTTGTTTTTTAAGAATGCAGCCAGTTGCTTACTTGGATTGCTTTAATTCGTAAGTGCTTATGTCTTCAATTTGATGATCTCCCCGCAAATGGATCGATTTAATTTTGCCAAATGTTAAGGAAAAAAAAAAAAAAAAAGAATGCAAACATCAAGTTTGTAAACTGTTTTTATACATTAAAATATGTACAAAATTAGAAGTGCCCTGATATAAAACACTTAATCTTGAGATTATATTTAGTAAAAACCCATCATTTACATATCTCTGTAAATTCAAAATGTAACTTCTTACAATCCCTCTCATTACCAACAGAGGCAATAAAGCTCCAGTGAAATTGCCATGACTGAGGTTTGTACTGCATTGTTTCAGTGTATTATTTGCAAAACTTGTTTCTGGGATGTGCTTTTAGGGAGTGGGGGGGAAAAAAAAGCATGAACTACGTGTGTTCTGCATAAAGTATAGCTCAGGGCAAGTCTTTCTTTTGGGGGGAAAAAAAAATCTAAAAACTGCTCCTCCACTTTGCCTGGTGCTTGTTCCCAATATTGACAAGTCCCACTTGGAGCTGATTCTCCCAGCCCCTGGGAAGGAGGACACCACGCACACTGCAGTGGTTCAGACATGGCTCAAGTACAGCAGCAAAGCCACTCTTTTACTGATCAACCTGTTAATAAGTAACTTATGCCTTATCTCAAAACTGTTTTACAATGAAATCCGTACTGAGACATCCTTATTTAAGAAAGATAAAATTTTTTAAAGAATGCATTTAATAAACTATATCATTCACACTTTTATTTAAATAACATTGCCAGCAGTCTCTGTAGATTTTATTTGAGGACGGTAAATTGACTGGGTTGGCCTTTAAGCAAAAGGCAGTGATGCCCTTCAGGCCTCTGAGCTCTCTATCCGTGGACCACACCATTAAATGCTTGATGTAATTATAATTTCATCTATCAAGAACAGGCCTTAGCTTTGTAAATATGGAGCTGGTTTAGTACCAGCGTGTATCAGCAGAAATAAACACCAAGAGTTTTGCTGCTAAATAAGCACCTGTACCTCAGGCCCAGGTCTGACCATTTAAACTGGTAGAAAACAGCACCCACCTTCTGGAAATTCCGTCACAAAAGCTGCCTAATGCAGTTTGAATGTTTTGCAGGAAACTGCAACTGTTCCTTCCCTAAACTCAATTCTGTGTTTTTGGAATACAATATTTCAAGCCTTCTGACAAGGACAAGGACAACTGGCAGGAGTCTGAGGGATAAATCATATTAGGGTGAGGAACCTGTAAGGGTGAGGGATGAGGGCTGTAAAAATTGTGTGGAGAGAGGCCTGAGTTTGGTTTCTTTTGCTTGTTGGTGACTTCTCTCCAGCCCTGCTCCTGGGCTAGGGTGCAGCAAGCCTGGCTTGGCTCTGCCATCTTTACCACTTACAAAATTAAAACAATGACTCAGCTAGAAGTGAAAGTTTTATTTAATAAATATAATTTTCATAAACCATTTTCAAAACAACTACTGACCAAGCTGTACAAGGAGCAAGCAGACGGCCTCGCTGTCAGAGGAGCAAAAATAACGTGAGGCAGCCACAGTGTCAGAGGTCCAAAATTCTTTGTACTACTTATTGCTCAGTTCCAGTGGGCAACGCCCCTAATCTGCCTCAAATTAAGGATCAACATCTTCTAAAGGTACTTCTTGCAAAGATGAGGCCATTCCAGTTTTTTTTTCTTCAAAGAAGCAAGCTCAATCCCACTTCAGTGGAAAAAAACAGGAGTCTAAATGATCATTTTTTATTTTTGTACACATAAAACCCGAAATCTGTCACGGGGACTACAACTAGGAGTTGTAAAAATATATTCTTTGAGATACAAATCAGATCCTCCTGCAGCACGGTGCGCCTCATTTTTAACGATTTTCAACTGCATGCTGCAACGATCATCTTTCATCCTGGTGTCAAAATGTGAAAAGGGTGAGAACCTGCTGCCGTTCCAAGTAATTTCCTTGAGGACTGCAGAGGAGAGATGAATAAAGACGAATAAAGGCGAGGCCATGGAGGTGCCAAGGGTCTCGGAGCCCCGCAGCCCGGCCCGGGGCTCCGGAGCCGGCGGTGACAGCAACAGCGACCCGGGGAGCGCCAGGGGCCGGGGCAGCGCACAGCGCCCTGAGCGAGTCCCGCCGCCTCTGCAGAGAGAAACCCATGGAGAGCAGGAGCCTGGCCCAGCCACCGCACGGACACCGCACAGGCACCGCACAGGCACCGCACAGGCCACCGCACAGGCACCGAACAGCCACCGCACTGCCACCGCCCAGCCACTGCCCAGCCACTGCACAGGCACCGCACAGGCACCGCACTGCCACCGCACAGGCACCGCACAGGCACGGCAGAGCCACCGCACTGGCACCGCCCAGCACCGCCCAGCCACCGCACGGCACCGCCCAGCCACTGCCCAGCCACTGCACAGGCACCGCCCAGCCCCGCACAGCATGCCCAGCCCCTGCACGGGCACCGCACTGGCACCGCACAGGCACCGCACAGGCACCGCACAGGCACCGCACTGCCAACCGCACAGGCACTGCCCAGCCACCGCACAGGCACTGCCCAGCCACCGCACAGGCACCCACAACGGGCACCGCACTGGCACCGCACAGGCACCGCACGGGCACCGCACAGGCACCGCACGGGCACCGCACGGGCACCGCACAGCCACCGCCAGGCACCGCACAGGCACCGCACAGGCACCCAGGGACGCCAGCCCGCACAGGCACCGCACAGGCACCGCACAGGCACCGCACTGCCACCGCACAGGCACCGCACGGGCACGCACAGCCACTGCCAGCACCGCACAGCCACGCACAGCACCGCACAGGCACCGCACAGCCACTGCACAGGCACCGCACTGGCACCGCACGCCCGCACAGGCACCGCAAGGCACCGCCGGCACCGCCCACGCACGGCACCCGCACCAGGCACGCACGGCACCGCACAGGCACCGCACGGGCACCGCACAGGCACCGCACAGGCACCGCACAGCCACCGCCCAGCCACTGCACAGGCACCGCACAGCCACCGCCCAGCCGCCGGCCCCGCGCCAGGAGCCGCAGCAGCCCCGGCACCCCCGGCGGCGGCTCCCGCTCCAGCGAGCAGGAACCAAAGCGCACCGCTGGAAACAACCAACAGGAGGAGGAACGTGCCAACCACCACCAAGAAAAGCACTGGCAGAAAAAAATCCCAGCCCAGAGAGGCAGCCTGGGAAGTAATTTAGGAACAGGATAAAGGCTGAGTCCCTGGTGAAAGGTTTGCCCAGCTCTAGGAACGGCTCCTTTAAGCAGTGACATCTGTGTAACAATCTGTAAAAAGCAGTGGCAAGGGTAGTGACCATGGTGAGTTATTAGGGATTCTACACATTAAAAATAAAGAACCTCGAAGTAAGTGGTTCAAAAGCACATTTTGCTTGAGAACTTTGTAGCACTGAATTGCACCAAAATCACAAGTATTTAGAAGTACAGCAATGGCAGATAGACCTATGAAAAATAATTTAGGCTGTAGCTTTGAGTTGCTTCTAGCATTAGAAAATGTTATTTTATTCCAATATAGAAGTTACACTATCATAAAAAAAAAAAACATGTTTGAAAGTATTACCAAATATTTCAATAGGAAACTATAGGTGCTTAATATGCATTCTAAGTTGCATAAGCTTTTCTCAAATTATTCTGAAAAATGAAAAACCAACATTTTCAGCGTTCCTTTCTTTGAAGCTTCTGTTCCCTCTTCCCTGCCATATCTTAAAAAGTACAGAGTATTTTTAAACGGAATATTTACATTTTAGTTTTTGAAACAGTTCATAACATGTCAGGGTTTTTTCCACTGCATCCTCTTAAAAGCATGAGATTGGCAATTAAAATTGTTTTCCTAAGTAACAAAACCAAACCCTGTTTTTCCCAGAGGCAGAACTGACCTGCAGAGAACACGACCCCATTCGGGAGCAGCTGTGGAGAAGGTGCTTCCTCAGGGACACTGCATAGTACAGTGAGTGTACACCACTCTTGCTTTGAACTACAGATATCTACTACAGGCTTTGATGGATTTCAAGGCTAAAAGGTAAATAATAGAACTTTTCCTCCCCATGGCAAAGCCTCCCCCACCTGTTCACACTCACACTGGGAGGTGAATGCCAGCATTACACTCAAGTAGCTGGATTTTTCAGTTTCCCCCATGAAGGACTCTGCACCATGCCCAGGGCACAGTGAACTGGCTCCTACACTTCAGCTATCAAAGAAACACTCACAGTCTTTCTTCCTCGAATAGGAGCATTTTAAAAAGATTTGTGACATCAACACAAAAGCCCAGTGACTTCCACACAAAGTATTTGTCACACCAAAAAATCTGCCCTTAAGCAAACCACATCTATGCTCTTACTCAATGAGACATTACTGACTTAGATTTACTGCAAATAGAAAAATATACCTTGGCCGAGGGACGGATTCTTAAGTCCTTCCTGAATTGTTTAAATGCAAGTTTCTTCGGTAACCTTACAAACACTGGGAAAAGGGAAAGTAGGGAGAAGGGAGGAGAGGAGATGGAAGGTTTTAAAGAAACACATAATGAGTGCAAATTATTTCTTCAAATACACGACTGTGCTGCTTTTGTGCAAATCTACTCAACACACTGGTGTGGTAAAAGCCAAAATACATCACCTACAGAGCTGGGCCACTGGAAATGCTTGGAGTGGGGCTTTTGGCAAAGCCTCTGCTTCCCCTCACCCACTGAACCCTCTGGTCTCAGGGCAGGACACACGAACCACACGGACGGATGAGGGCACACGGTCACACACACTGACAGGACAATGCTGTGCCTGACACGGACAAACAAGCACTGCTGAAAAGTGAAACACTGGGTGAGCTGCAAAATACAGCTGAACAGCAGATATCTGATTAGAGTAGTAAAATAATTCTGTATTTCCTACATATCCATGGCAGCATGAAGACTCCTAGGAGGAGGAACTACTAGGAAGAAAATTACTATTTTAAACCCAGGTTTAATATAGATATGAAACAGAAAGGAAGTTATAGGAGTTGGTGAAATCTAAGCGTAGTTTGCTACTAGTGCAGATCTGGAGGGGACTGGATGGAAGACAATCAGGTTATTGCCTCTCCAGCTGGATCCAGGTTTTCAGCCCTATGCACTGGAATTAGTCACATGTTCATACCTGCTGCATGAGAAGACAAGGCTCAATTTTAGTGTTTCTTCATCCCCTGGGCACTCACTAGGGTGATCTAGTGCACACTGACATTTTCAACCTCAAGCTTCGCTGCACTCAGGCATCTGAAGACATGATACAGAAGTGCACTATGGACTCTGAATTAAACACTTATTTAAAAGGAAAGTTTGCTATATTTTGTTTCTTCTTGTTGTCTCAGAATTTATTTTTAAAGCTGCTTAATTTCTGAACTGATCTTAACCTATAACAGTGGGAAAAATCCCTTATGTGCTGCAGTTCAAGTCACTACAAATTTAACAAAGTTGCAATGACAATTTCTTTCCTACACAGATGTTGCCTTGGGCACTGAGATCTTGCACGAGGGTACCTGCAGCCTTCAGGTCTGAGTGAAGCTGCCAGGCACTACTGCAAAAACAAAGCTCTGAGAGGAGAGCTGAAATAATCCCAGTTAAAGTCATGGGAAGAAAATGAACAACAGAGCTGTTTATAGGTAGGAAAACACCTGAAGGATCTGATCCCAGAAAGTGGGACTGTTCTCACTGAACTTGGGAGAATTTGGGATGTCAAGAGGGATACTCCCCTGGCAACAGCTGAGTTACAGTTGGCCAGGTTTGCAGCAGCCCAGATTTAGTTTTTAGCCAGAGCTAATTTTAAGATGGGTCTTTACAGTTTTGACTGTCTGGCAGGACAAGTATTCCAGTTACTGATGGGATGTTATTGCCAGAGATGACAAAATGGGGAGTCCTGGGGCAGCAGCACTTTTCCCAGTGCCCAGCCCTGAAGAGCACCCTTCTAAGGCACCTCTGCAGCACCTCCTCCACTTTCTCTCCCCATGCCAGGGCAGGCAGTGGGTTCAGCCAGCCCAGCTGAGGGAACAGGGCAGTGCTGCTGCCCCCAGCCCCACTGTGCAGACACGGCTGTACTGGGACAGGGTTCCTGCAGGATGCACCACCCAGAGCTCCAACTGTGCAATTTGGTTTTATTGGCAGACTTCGGTATCAAAACATTACCATCAAGGTCTTGGATCCTTCCGACAGACAAAGATAATTAAGCATTAATTTTATCTTTAAAGTACAACATGACTGAATATAAATACACGAAAAAGAACAGAACATGCAAAAATTCCCCAACTTTGAAAGGATTAATAATTCGAAAAATTTATGCTAGTGAGACTTCTGCTTAATCCACCAATTCTTAACAAATTTTTCCACGCCATGATCCAGAACTGTTAACAAAACACACAGGGCATAATAAAAGATGACTGGTTTCTGAATTGTACTTTAGGAGAACAGCGAACTGTTATATCCCTTATTATTCCAAATTAGTGATTTGTCACAGTTAAGCGTTTTTCAAAGCAATGGCTAATATATTACCACTCATACACCAGCATAAATATTTGAACTGCATTTAACTCTCAGAAATTACTAAACTGATCGCTTACAGAATGCAGTAACTGTCCAGAGAAGTAACAAAATTAATTTCCAAACTGCTAAGACAGCATCTGCAAGACAGCTGAAAATGAATGTGTGTTTAAAAGGAAAGGGTCATCATGAAAAACACAACTTTTATAAGTTTCATTGTGGAGACTCAAATTAATTCAAATTGGATCACTCAAATTTGGGAGGAGAAAAATTTCTGTTATTGCCCTACAGGGATGCCTCAAGTATTAAAGGTAGGATTCCCATCTGCTCATACAGCAACAAAAAGGATCAAATGGTCAGAGGTAAAAGCATTCCTTAAAAAAACCCATCAAAACAACTTATTTAGCAATTTGTAGATATAATTAGAAAAAATCCTGGAAGCAATTGCTGTGCAGATTATGCCAGGCCAGAGAAGCCCTGCCTGGCCTCAGGAGTGCTCTGGGCTCTCCTGGGGCAGCGCCGGACACTGAGCTCGCCTCAGCACCTGCTCCAGTGTGTGAGCACCACAGGGCTTCCACAAGGCTTTCAAAAATGTCCCTGTCAGCAAGTGGCTGAGTCCATTGTGGAGAGAGTCAGGATGCTTCTGTCGTTGGCAAAGAAGGGATCCGAGGAACTCCATGATCTAAAGTAACAATAAAAGAAAAGTTTGGCTGACTAGGAACTTGTACTTGTACTGGGAGGTGAGGAGAAAAGTCTAGGAGAGCAAAAGATAAAAGTGCTACGAGAGCAGGCAAATGTACCTTTAAGGGACTACTCCACTAATTTCATGTAGGTACCTGCAGTTCCTTCAGACCTTTGGAAACAGAGGCCAATTCATGCCTGCTGTGTCATCAGCACACAGCTACAGCTATTTCCAACACTATGAATTAAAACAAGCAGAGGTTTTGATGCCTATTTTGCAGCTGAAGTTGTAGTGCAGTGCCCTGGGAGGCTGTCAATGCTGCCTGTGTACAGAGGCACCGTGAGGCCGCTGAGCCCACCTGAGGAGCCCACAGCCAGCTCTGGAAACTCAGCACAGCCATGGCCCAGCAGGGAACACCCACACTGCCTGGATCTGGAGGAGGCAAAACTTATCTACCGCCAGGAACCTGTTTCATCCCTTCCTGTTACACTTCAAAACATCAGGGAACCACCCCAGATGTCACAGCTGCTGACTCAGAGGGGTCTCACAGTGTCTTTCACTTGAGGACAAATTACTGCTTGGGAAGAAATAGTGTTCTTGGCTGGACAGCATTACAGGACTGTTGGGAAAGCTGAAGAAATTTGGAAGGCAGAAATCAAACCACAATGACCTTATCCTCCAAATTAGGCCCTGTCAGAAATCTGCTGTTTCTTTAGAACTGTTGCATCCAGTGCCTTGACACAAGAACCACTAATGGGAGACCCAACAATTCAGCAATGATTCCTACTGTACAAGTAATGTATGTGATCCAGCATTCTTAATATTTTGGTGACAGACAAGTTGACAGACAATTTAATGGAACAGACAGACAAAAATGCATTTTAACATACCACACCACACATTTTATATTCTAACTGGTGAATGACGCTATAGAAAATACTTTTCAAATACATTTTACAAGCAGTAAATTAAGCACAAGAGACTATATTCCTGTGGCCCACTATTCCAAGCATTTGTACGATATTGATTCATCAAAGTTTTTATCAAAATTTGATACAATGTTTGATTTCATATTATCATATTTGACAGAATATCAGGAGCAGAGAATACAACACAAGTTGGCTACAGCAATGTTATTTAAAATAGTGCTCTTCATTCTACAGCACTTGCACTAACAACATATTCATCAGCATCGCTTCAATCAACAAAAATAATTTGCAGCTACCTCCTGGTTGAATCCTTAGCTGTTTTATAGAGTACAAGTACTCAAAAGACCATCCTGTTGGGGACTGCACAATCTCCTGGAGATTGAGATTCAAAAAAAAGCAGCCAAAGGTTGTGAACAAAGCCTAAACAATTTTAAAATCACCCAACAGTTTTCTTAATTGTACTGTCAGCATTTCACAGCTTGTAACTGCTTCATGTGATTTAAGCAATTAGTAATTTAAAATAAAGACTTTCTCATATTACCAAGAAAGAGTAAGGGAGAAAATGGTCCCTTGACTTTTAGACCAAGTTTTAAGTGTCAATACTGAGTGGCAGGAGCTGAAATCATTGGAGGAAATAAATATGCCTTTAAAAACAAATCTCTGTACTGTACATAAATATAAGTGAAACTAGAAGATTGTTCAGAGCAACTTCAACCAGAGGCAGAAGCAAAATCCACAGAACTTCAAGCCCTTAGTGTAGCACCAAGATAGTTTTGCATATTCACTGAACTTAATCCTAATATCTGTGTTCTAGGAACTCTAAAATTATTTGGCTAGATGGAACTTCATCTGACAACTACATGAGGTAACCAGAAAAGAAACTTGAGAAAAAGCAGTCTTAAAAAGGTGTTTAATATTCTGTCAAATACGAGTTAGATTCAGTAAGTATTTTAAAGTTCTTAAGGAAAGAAAATTTGAGTGGAACAAAGAGAAAATTGTAAAACTGCAAAAAACATTGCAGAAAACAGAACACAGAATACCTACCTTAAAAGACTACAAGTTACTAAGGCAATTGTTAACTAACGATCTGCACTAATTAGATAACAATAAGTGAAAAGAAGTAGCATGAGAAATTCCTCATTTGGAAAGCAGTTTTACAGAGAAGTGAAAAAAACCCCAGAAAAGTTAGAGCAACTGCTACCAAAATGTTGATTTTTACCAATTAAATGCTCACCTTGTAGATTAAAAATTATATTAAACTGTTTATTTTACACATCATGCCCGCTTTCTACACAGCAAGTTTGAATTAAAAATGTACTTAATTGTAACAGTTCATTTTTCATATGGAATGAAACTTCTTTCATACTCATACCCTAGATTTGTAGAAACATTGAATAAATTTCATAAGCAAGCCAGAAGAGAGAGACTGACTGAAAGCACAGACACTGTGTTCAACACAAGAGTTCCAAGAGAGATGAGCTACAGACCAGGCAATACCTAAAGGCAGAATCAGAGCTGACAAAGCTGTCAGGGAAAATTACCCACACGAGATTTGATACCCAGTGAATGATATCACAACCTTTAACTGAAAGAGACAAAGTTCTTCAAATACAAAATGAGTTTCCTTGAAAATGTGTTAAGTTCAGTGTTTTCAGGTTTGCCTTTTGACCAATGAAGGACCATGATATCATTCAGGGACACAGATTACGATGTACAAAAGACTATTTTTATTTCTACCCCAAATATTTCCGTATTTGTTTGTTACCCCTCTTTGTTGGGAAAGGGGGAGATGGCACATGAGAGGATTCAGTGAGAGCTCCTCTCCCAGCTGGGCTGACTGCAAGAGCAGTGCTGCTCCTCAGACATATTCAATTACTCAACGTGCTTTTACCCCACTGACGTTTGTTTCACACGTAGTTTTTGAAGGAAAGATTTATTTAGCACATACTTTGGAATGGCACACATGATTTTGACAATATACCTTCTGAAACCCAAAAAACATTGAAAATTCTTAGAACCTGAAGACTCTGTTCTGTCAATCACTCTGATTTTAGAAATAGATTATAAAAGTTATACTACAAAAATATTTCATCTTCATATCAATCAATGGCTGAAAGATTTAAAGGCTCTCTTCCTAACAATGAAGTTAGATTTAAGGGGGGGGAATGTGAGCCTTTTGTATACCTTCAGGAGTAATGCAAGCTCCAAGGTAAATATTTGGAGGTTGTACATCAAGAACCAAAGGGAAAAGTCTTTCGACTTTATAAACAACTCCTGATTCGTGAAAGGCAAAAAGTAATCATAAAAAGGAGAACAAAAACAGCAGCAAGGCTTGATTTTCTAAAGAGAAGAATGTACAAATCAAGAGAAATTACGATAGATACAACACAAGAGCTTGTAAAGCCAAACTAAACACTTCAACAGAAATCTTTCAAAAACCATTTTCCCCCCCCCATCCCAAAAGAAAGCACTCAAAAAGAAACAAGAAGCTAATCTTTTAGGATGAAAAAAGTACAATAAAGAGTTGCATTTTCTACTTAGGTAAGCAAAACCTGCAGCTGGTTTCTAGACATCTATTGCTGCAGGCTCATCAGGTTCCAGTTTATAGGAGAATCGTCTGCAGCAAAGGCTATTGAGAGAAATGCCACACCTGTTGACCCGGGTTGGGCTACACCGTCCCATTAGTCGTTCCAGCATTCTTCTAACAGATGTGCATGCTGTTTCCCCATCTGAGAAGCAGCACATGGAGTCCAAGCAGTTGATGCCTGAACCTGCCTCAGTAAGCTGGAACAAAAAACAAGAAAAGAAAAAGAAAGAAAAAAAGAAAAAAAAAAATCAGTACTCACAAATTCTAGCACTGAAGATGTTACCAAAAACACTTAGGAAAAGCAGGTTTTCTTAAAGCTAGAGTGTTGAATATTTTTCCATTTTATAGGAGAACTGCAATAATAATATTACCACTTCCTAAGGTCTATATACACTTAAAATTTTGTTCTTCCCAAGGTTTCAGTGCAGCCTTGTTGAGCACATGGAAAAGGTCTGGCACTGCATCAGCTTAACACTGGAAATGAATTGGTCAGGAATTCCCTTTGCCAAACCCCACAGCAGAGCACATGCACTTCCAGCTGGGGTGCCTTGATTCACCTCTGCAGCCCGACAAAATTTATACCAGCTCAGCCCCATTTTAAGGGAAATTTATCAAGACAAAGCTTCAGGCTGCAGAATACAACAAAGCAAGCTGATCCCAAGTAATTCTTCCTCAAGAGCACAATGCAACTTCCTAGAATAATTGACATTATATACCATAGATACCCCTGGCTTGGTACAGAACAAAAGCATATTCCTGACTGTGTGAACATAGTTTATCCAAAAGCAAACGAGGCTGATGTCAGAAAGGTTCAGTCATGATCATGCCAGCATGAAGAATAATTCAAGATCAGCATAATAAACTCTTTCAACAGCTCATGTTTTGTAGGTGACAAAAAAAAGAATAAAAGAAATAAAATGAAAAGAAAGCAGTAATAGATGTATGGGTGTAAGTGCCACCTACCAGTGTGCTCCTCTACAGCACTGCTGCACCAACTGCAGCATAACTGGAATCTCCTACTTCTGCAGAGAGAATATCCTAAACTGACTTCAGTAACCATTCCAAAGAGAAATTAAAATGTTATGTGTGGGGATACTGTTTAATTTGATTTCAAACTCTCTGTGAGAGCATCCTGTCAAACACGGAACACAGAGGCTGAACTTAGGCATCCATTACCCTCTCCTCACACCAGTGAAAGAAGAATTCTGGGAGGAGGCATCTTAGTCATGACAGGACACTGCTCACTTAAGACCTTCCCACAACTTTTCACTGTGACACCAAAGGTCATTGACTGTTGTCTGAAGATTCTGTTTTTGAGCCCCAATTTCTTCCACGCCACCCACAGTTGCCAAACCCTGCAAGGAAAGCAAAGAACCTCAAGAGTTCCCTGTGGGAATGGTTTACTGTGAGTGGACACAATCTCTTTCCTAATCCCCCCAAACAGGCAGCTGGACACATTTACAGCTTCACAACAGAAGAACAGCCTACACAACAAAGAAAAGGCAGCTAACAGAAACGAGAAAAATCTCAACTGGTAGGACAAGGAGGAACACATGCAGAGCTGGTGTTTGTTTCCATGCACCTTTTCCTGTGCCTGCCCTTCCTCAGCCCTATGCCATGTTCCCCAGAGCCCCTCCAGACCTTCCCATCACACCACTCACTGTGATGTTCACAGAACTGTCACTCAGCAGCTGTTGGAATGTTCAGGACTCTCTCCAAACTGAGCCCCCTAATCCAGTGGATGCTGCAGCTCAGAGGCCATGGCTGAGTACAGGCAGGACATGCTTTAACTCACACACTCATCTGGGGGGTCTTTGGGACACAAAAGGAACATTTAGTGTGACAATGAACTTCTGTACCTGAGAGGCAGGAGCAGAAGATTTTCAAGTGAAAGGTCTGAAAGGAGTTCTGGTTAAAAGACAAACAAAACAGAACACACCTCAACAGAGCCTGAGTCCCTGAACACCTTCATCTGATGACCACCACAACTGGTCCCAACTGCTGTGCTACAGAAGATACCAGAATCAGAAATTGTACACTTTGCAGCACTGCAGTACGAGCAAATAGGACCTTCAGAGCCATCTCAGACTGTGCTCCCAGAGTTGAGACACAAGAGATTACACAGAGCAGAAGGAATTCCCATTTGGAGGCCAGCAGGCAAACCCCCTGCTGCAGATGGAGTGACCTTCACAGCTGTGGTCACAGCAATACAAAACTGTAACATTCCTACACTCAGTATTTCAGACAAGAGTATTTAGTTCATCCATTATGCTCAAGCAGACCTTTAAAGTTACTGCAGAAAGTCACATTACAGTGGCTGTATGCTGCATCAGATGAACAAGAGCAGTTTTCTCCTTAGAATCTGTTACCCTGAGAGCTAGTAGTCCTGGATATTATCCAAAGGCTGTCAGAAAGAGGAACCAAGACTAACCCAAACGAGCTTGCAAGGACCAAACCCTCAACTCTGGATTTTGGAGATCTAATGTCTCTTTTTCTGGAGAATCTCCTTTATTCTTCACAAATTAGATACAAAAAGCTGGGATCATGCTTGAACCACAACTTATGGAAAAGTTAATACCACTTTTTTAAAATGGCAAATGAAACCTTATGTAAGCCTGGAAACAATTCTTTTCTGTCAAACTCACAATTAAGTGTAAAGAAAAACTGTGAGAACATTAAGGACAAAAAAAACCCAACTAGATATGTAAATATATTGTTTATCATTGACTGGTGAACATGGATTTCTGTATTTACATCCACTACCTGGAAGGAAGATACATATGCTAGAGACTCCCTTTTCTCACTTTCTCTGTGGGGGACAATTATGGTCACGGGTTTTTAGCAAAGTGAAACCTGGCAAAGCAAGGCAGAAAGGCGTAATGTTCCCTGGAGACCTGAAACAACCCTCAGGAAACACAAGGTAGGAGAGACAATGCTTTAAAAAAATTAATGAGTATAGAGAAATACCAGATATTATTAATATTTGGGCAGCAAATAAAGTATGTTCATAAGGTAAGATCTGGAATCTCAATAAACATAACACTTCATATGAGAATGACCCATCGGATACAAGAAATCAAAAAGCAACTGAGGTGCAGAATTAAAGAATGATTCAGCTTGATAAAGAAAAAAAAAATCAAACCAACATTCTATGATGCAATTTTTCTTGTAGATACCAAAAATATGGGTATTTTGGAGATGGCTCAATGACTGTAAATAAATACACACACATTAGGGTACAGTGGGAGTACTACCTAGTGGAGGTAAGAACTGTCGGGCAGGCAAGATGGGTCTAGCAGCTGCCTATTGTCCTCCCCTCTGTGCCTGCTTTCAGCAAAGTCACATGCTGAGCTGACTGAACCCTTTTCTTCCATCTGGAAGGACAGAAAAGCAACAGATCTTATAAAGCACCATGCTTGCATTGCTTTAAAACAGTTACCATTGTTACAAGAACTTTCACAGGTCTGGTCTTGTGAGAACAAGGCATATTTACAAGAGGCAATTTCTATTTTTGGTGGATCAAATGCAGTTTCTCAGCACCCAAGTGTTAAAAGTGTTTGGCCTTTTTGTGCTCTACAGACTACAACAAGGAAACCCAACAAATTTGGAATCTATCTAAAATTCTTAGATTTTTTGAGTTTTATTTGTTTTCCCCCTTCTAACAGAAAGGACCATTTCAGTTTGTTTATTGCAAATTATTCCATATGCCACAAGACAGACATTTCAACCCAAGATTCAATCATGCTGAAAAGTTGTGAGTTTGAGGAGCAGGGAATGCATCCAATCCTGTACACCAAATAAAGAGCACTGCAAGGTATTTTCCTGAGCCCAGGTCCCAGCTGCCAACACTGATGCCACGTGGATGTTTTAGAAAATTGATACGAGATGGTTATTACTATTCCACAATTAAGTTAAAACTTGCTCCCTATTTTAAATCTCACTATCTTTAACCTTAATATACCATATATCAAAATCCCAAACAATAAGATTTAAAATTTTTAAAGGAAATATATAGGAATGTTGACATCTAACAATTTCACTGCTATGATGTTTTCATCACTTCTCCTGCTCTTTGTATCAAACGAACAAGTGGCAAATTATTTCATTATTTCCAAGTTGTTAGACAAAGTTTCTTCAGGTAAGTAGTATATGCACTTTGTGACTGAAGTCAAATCCAAAATGGTGCATTCTTCCCTCATTTCCTCATCTTCCTGTGATAGATTCTGTGGATTAGCCAACAGATCAACACCAAGCTATGCTAACACAATGAACAGGTCTGTAAAGGAAGAGATTACCCTTGATCAAAGTGCAGCACATCAGGGTGTTTAGCACACCTCACTAGAGGGAATTCATGCTTCCAACGGGACAGTTTTCTCGGAAATCACGTGTTCCTTACAGAAAGCATAGGCTGAAAAGGAACAGAGCCCTCTCTGCTCTCGACTCGACACAGCTGGGCTGGGTCACACCTGAAAGCTGTAGGGGGGAATCCCATGGAACAGGAGCTAGAGTTAAAAACAGAGACAAGGAATGAAGGCCACAAAGCCAGGGCCTGGAGCCTGGAGTTCTCCAGACACTAAAGAGCAGATCTGGACTGAGATGAAGGGAAAACCAGGCAAAAACAGACTCCTGGGGCTGGAGAAGGGGAAGGAACAGGGTTTGGCCGTGACAAGGTAAATGCTCCAGAGCCTGGGATATAACATCCTGCACTGAGAACCTTCTCTGTAAATAAAACCCTTTCTGGTGTCTTCCTCAGTTCTGGGTACAGTTCATAACACACTGTCCAAAAGTAGAAACTCTGTAAACATAGTTAATCCCATCAGTAAGTAGAATTAAAACAGCTGTGAAAGCAACACTTCTCAAATGTGGCTTAAGATTTCTGACAGTTCATACAAAGCACAGGACATGTAGACAAACATGCACATAGAACACTTTACACATAAAAACATGGAATTAGACAGAGTGGGAGACCCAGCTGGTACCTAAGATACATATTTCACACATTCCAAGAACAGAAGAGGCAGCTATGGAGGAAAGCAGAGCTCAGCCAGACTCCAGCTAAGCACAACAGCTGCACCTGCCTGTGCCGCCTCATTTCCTCTTCATCCCACATTCCAAAAGGGACAGTAGAGTTCAGAGCCAAGACTTTAACAGGCACACACAAGACTGCAATTCTGACTTGCAGGAATAACCTGGACACTTAGAAGATCCCCTCTAAGATCTTAACTGTACATCACCAATGTACTCAGTATAAATGTGAACATTTTTTGCACACTGTGAAGCCCACAGAAATAAAACATAATTGTAACATCATACTTCTCTTTTAATTTGCATTCATAAAGGAAGTCTTCTTTTGATCTCAAGAGAAGAGTAAGCATTTTGGCAGAACAAGGTATAACTCAGTTTAACCTGGAGTTATGCTTCTTTTGATACTTTTAATACATATTTACAAACAACAAAAACCTGCCAAAGTCTGTTCATCAACCTGCATGCATTCTTCAGTCACAAAGGATGCAATCCCTGGGTGGGCATGTACAAATGAGGTGTGACAAATTACCTGCCTTACAGCTACATATTCACCAGGCAGCTGTTTTGTTGCATGCTCCTGTAGTTTTCCTTGCCTTCTTTACCCTATTGCTTTGAGAAAACCATAGAATCCAACTCACACTCTTCACTCCAAATTAGATTTTATTTAATATAGTGAAGTGAGTAGCTTCTGTTTATCAATTGATTTTCCTTTTCACTGTTTTAGGCAAGGATCCACAGGATAAGTTCTGAACTTTGTCCAAAGACAGAATAAAGAACTAGAGAAACCTGAGTCCTTGTTTGCTTCTTGCACTTCACAAGCTCAACTGCATATTAGAAAGCAGCCAGTGCTTGTACTCCAGGTACTATCTGATCCTCAAGTGTGAAAATTCTGACTTACAAGAGAATTGGATTTGAGTAATCATTTGTTACTCATGGACAAAACAGATTTCCCCTTTTTTTCAACTCTTCCCTAAGTTTAATAAGAAGAAAATTGCCTCACATTAGCAAGGATTCTCCTGGGTTTAGCACTTCAATGGCTACTTTCAAAGTAGTACTTTTGTAGTACTTACAAAGTGCTGCTTTCCTAGAAAGCTTTATTTTTCTTTGACTATCCAGTTACGATTTGATTTTCTTTGACTATCTTTGACTATTCTTTGACTATCCAGTAACGATTAAAGTCTGTTTAATATTTGAAATTTTAACAGAATCTTCTGTTCTAAAACCTTTGGTGTAAATATGATGTGCGACAAAATTCACTTTAATAATTCATTGAGAAAACAGAGACTTACATACATTTATCCAAAGTTTCTAAAAGGTAACTTGATAAACCAAGATATCTGATAAACTAATAATTTGAAAAGCTCACTTGTAAAGGCTTTTGCAGAGGAACCTCCCCAATATGTTGCAAAGTTTAACAGCTTTCAAAAGCTATACTGTACTTTGTCTGTTTTAAAGCTATTAAGTGCTGAATTCAAACCAAAACAAAATAAAACCAGCCCACCACTATCCCCTGGGTTTTTGGAAATCCAAGGTGATGTGTTTCACACTGGGTCACTAACACCACAACACAATGGCCATTTCAAGTTTTGCCTTGTAAAGCTGTAGTGCACTCTCAGAGGAAATACAAAACCTTTCTCTTTTGGTTAAATAACGGGCAATTAAGTCCCTAAAATGTAGGTTAGTTGGTTCTCCTAGGCACCTACTTGCACATTTTTAACAACAAAGTCACCCTGAAAAGCGTTTACAAGGAATCAGATCTTTGCATTAATTCTTGCTGTAGGACGTAGTAGTAGATATTGGTGGAATTGAACAGATTGAGACATGCATATGAATGCCTAAGTCTTACAAAAGAGTCAGCATTTGACAGCATTTCATGTGCTGAACTCCCTGCGTGTGAAGAGTTGCAGAATCATGTTTTACCTACACAGACACATGTATGCTTTGATCTTGTTTTGAATAATTTTCTTGGACTTTGTAGCCAAATGCCTTTAGGAATATGTATCTATACACACTGAAAACAAACAACACTCATTTTATAGCTGCACAAAACAGACACAGAAAGCCTCAGCTGCACAAGGGTATGGACACACCCAAGCTTCAAACATTTTCTGCTCTTTCGACACAATTGAAAGCAAATTAAAATGGCCAAATAACTTGCAAGAAATTGCTGCCTGGTACATGGATCTTTCTGTCACAGCCTTAAAAAGCTGAAATTATCTAGCATGCAAAATGCACTGTTAATTTTTATCATAAAGAAACTAAAAGCATTATAACCATGCTAAAAAACTACCATTATTTAAAAATGGATGCAAGAACAGCTGATCTTTATTCTGGAAGTTGAGCATCATGCTAGGGATGTTTTTTCCTAAGAAAAACAAAAAAAAAGCACGTCCAACACATGCTACTTAGGAGAAGCATTTGTCTCAGAAACACAAAGCAAAGCCAAGAAATCACCAAATTGAATGTTTCTGCACTACAGGTATTGCCCTCTCACCCCACTAATATATATATTCATGCCTCTTCCCATCTCTCTCAGCACTGGTTAGTTCACCTTGAGCATGCATATGAGTTGATGAGGAACTGTCCCTCCTACTCTACCTAATTTTGCTCAGCTGATTCCTTGCCCTGGACAATGGCTGCAGTGCGATGAACTCGTCACTTAAAGCAACTCTGTTGGAGTACATCTACAATTGGACAGAGAAGGGATGGAACATACATGTCAGTAAGTAGCAGCAGTAATTTTCTAAGAGAAAGACACAGGACAACACATTGTTATTTAAGTGGAATACACATCATATACAGAACACAAGCCTGGTACCTTCAAGACAGCTCCTGGGACCATCAGGGCCAGTCACTGTTTGGCAGGACCATTCTTAAAGTACCTTTGCTCTCATACTGAGAGAGAAGGCCTGCACACTTTTACATCTGTGCTTTACCAGACACCTTTATTCTGTATTGCTTTCTCCCCTCAATAGTGCTGTGATTTATCTTAACCCAAAGGTTTATATTTTGATTCACGTTTACCTTACTGTCCAGTTCCTCCTGTATGATTCTGTAACAGACCTATATTAAAAAATTGCCCACAAGCTACTTCAGGGCAACTAACTCAGTGAAATGCAAGATGGCTTTTCTTTATGCCAGCCAAAACCCACTGAAACACAGCAAAACTAAAATAAAATACAGTAACACACATTCACCTTAAGTGCATTAAGGAACATAAAGTAAACCAAGCTCATCCTCTATACAAAGTCAAGTCATGCTTGCCTGACAAAATTTTTAGTTTCCCAGAATGAATGACTGAGATTTAAGTTGCTGTGACAGAACAATATTTACATTTTAAAGCCTATAAAATTTCTCTCTCATGTTAGTTAAATTTCTCTGCTCTTATGAATAACTTAGCTACATGTAACATCTAACAGATCAGTGGCAAACTCACACTTGATGCTATCACCTTATACTAACAAACAGATATAAAATCAAGGTAAGGCAGATTCCTTACAGACAGATACAGTGAATTCAGAGCACTAAATCAGGGAAGTCACACACAAAAAATTTCAGAAAAATTATGACAATAGGGGCAAGCATTTTCAGCTGAGAAATGGGTGTTTTGCTCACTGCTCCTGGGATTAGTTTAGAATTTAAATGATGGCAGACAGAAACAAATAACCTAAATAGCTGCAATTTAAAAACAAGGAACTAGGTCATGTAACAATTTACCTTGCCATGCTAAAAATACAGTAACTATAAACCAAGCTTTTTCTTTTCCCCAATATGAAAATGTACTAATGTAGTCCCATGATTAAAAATGAGTAACTAAACATGTTCAGTTATACAGAAGTGCACCTACACTATGAAAAATTATTTTAAAGGACAATATACAATTCCATATTTACTCCTTCAATGACTTCACAGAATTCATTAGCATCAGTCATCACCCTTAGCATTTAGGACAAAGATACTCTCCAAACCCTATCTATCTGAAAGTTGGTCTCTTCCTCTGCTTGGAAACAGAAAGAAAAATATTTACTAGGAATTTTAAACACAAATTATGAGGTATGATCATAAAAGAAGCATTCTGTCATTTCTTGACAACAAATGTGCTAAGCTGATCATCTGCTCCTCCTCGGCTACATTCACTTCCTCACTACAAGAAAGGTGAATGAAATCCAGTGGAGCTGACTGTCCCATTAAAGAACAAGTAGGAAAATATCAACAGATTAAACCTCAAGAAAGGAACAAAGAGGTGCCTTCTTTTTGCAAATACACTTGCAGCTGTAATTTCACTACCAGACACACAAAGAGAAACCACTGGATGGCTGCTGAAGAATTTCTGGTCAAATCCCATTTCAGATACCTTGACTTTGCAGCATCAGGAATTGAGACTTTTCAGAGAAAAGACAGTATTCTGGTAAACAAAGACCCCAGTGCTGACTCTGCCAGATGCAAAGTAGAAAGCAAATAAGGAAAAAGAAAAAAGATAACTAATAGAGATGCACAAAGCTAAATCCCCGTGGTCAGTAATAAAGCTATAGCCACAGGAAAGATGTTAGATATTCATCAAGATTCCTTCTTAAAAAGTCCTACTGTGTCCTTGACTGCACAGCTGTAATGGCATTAAACTGAACCCAAAAATTCTTTAGAAAAATTCTTTAGACTCCTAAAGCAAGAAAATGCAGCAGGAAGTATATGGATAAAGGTAGGAAAATCCATGTGGCGTTTTGGGTTTTAATTCAAGCTCTTCCAGGCCATGAAAACCCTCAAGAACTACACCAATATTGAGCCAGACAGGATCAGGTGATTTACAGCAAGGAAGGAAAGAGAATGTTTGATAAATATTGCCACTAGTTTTGCAGGGAGAAAAAAAAAGATAGGTAAGTATCATTACCTACAGATGCTCTAATCCAAGAAGTGAAGTAATGTGCAATCCAGAGTCTTACCAGGTCTATCAGAACAGTCTTATGAAGGCCAGTCTTAGTTACCTTGGCTTTTAGCTACTAAATGCCAAGACAGGAAAAAGCATCCAATATTCTGGATTTGGAAAGGGACTAGTGGGATATTTTGGCTAGCAGTGGGCTTGTAAGCATGACCTTGATCCTAGGCAAATTACGAGAATGTCTCACATGGATTTTTTTTAACACTCAAATTAGAAGAGTAATATTAATTCAAGTAAAGCAATGTGCACTTACATCAAAGTAATTACAGGGTTAGATGCTAAAGATCCCAGCACTGATGCAGCCTGCAGTTCTGCATGGCACAGAGCTCAGTGCCACTTGCATTAAGCAATTAGGACACCACAAAATCCAGCTGGCCCACAGGTGGACAGAAAGCTGCTAAGAGGTTTCAGACCATAAGTGTGCATGGGATATCTCTGGTTCTTCATTCACTTTCACTGTTTTTGGCCCTATGCTAATTGACCTCTCATCAATGACCTGAAAGAAACCAACAATACCACCTGCAGATGTGTAGAAGATGCAGAAGACAACAGGTTACTTATATATATTATTCTGTAATCTAAATGTAGCTGGGGACTCATTATTTCCATATTTGGTACTGATGCCAGCTGTGCTGGAATACTGTGTCCACTAGTGAAATCCAAAATTCAACAAGAGGTTGAAGAAGGGTGAAAATTACAGAAGAAACACAAAAATGATGAGATTCTAAACCAACCTTTTTGACTGAAGATGCAAGTCCAATCTACCTAAAATTAAGTCGATCACAAAGCTAACCCTGAATAAAACAAAAACTGTAATAGAAATCTCAGTTTAGCAGAAGTACAAAAAGTTGAAAACTGAATCCAGAGAGACAGTCACTATTAGAACAATAGGTCAGGATGACTTCTCCATAACTGTCTCTAAAAAGAAGAAAACACCCAGAGATGAGATGTTTTCCTAAAAGAGAGTCTAATCTCACCAGAATGATTTAAAGGGGTTTTTTTGGTAGCCTGTGTCAGGCAGAAGGGAGATTGCATTACCAAGGCATAAGTTTAGACCTTGTCTATGAATCTGTGAAACCACCACATGGGTAATTAGCTTTAATTACAGAATCAACAATCAAATGCACAGCATATAAAATGATTGAGATTTAAGAAATACTAATTAAAACAAGTTTTACTAAAGTAATTTTAAAAATTATTGTTTCCATCACATTTTAAGAACTATTCAGTGCCAATTAGAGCAGTAGCTTCTAATACTTCTAATACCTAGACAAAAAGTTACCATCTATAAAGCAGGATAAAAATGCACAGTATGATCCTTTCATACAGCTGCAAGCTGAGATGCAAAGACTGAGTGACCCCTTCATAAATAATTCTGTTCTTTTCATTACCAAATACTAAACATAAACATTACTGCCTTGTAAAATGGTGTCCTCACTTTCGTAATTTTAAATTAACAATTGTATTTCGAAATGAGAACACTTCTCTGCATTAAACATGACAGCAATGTAAGAGGGTAGCTATTGGTCAAGTTGGATACAAAAGCATAACATTACCTGAGCTTTTTCAGTACTTGTTGGTTGCAGATGTCTGTACAGCACTTTCTTCACAACATCAATACACAAACAAGCAACTACTATGAGGATTATGGCAAACCAAGCAGAACCACTTGACAACAGTTGAACAAATACAAAGTACATGTCCTGGGTATGTAAAAATGGCCTGAAAAGTTAAAAGAAGTGGCAATTACTAAAAAGAACTACTAGGAACAAAAGTACAGCACAGGCTGTCTCAAGTGTATTTTATTTTACATCAAGCAGAGAGACTCAGGAGGCAGAGTCACACCTCACCATGTCCATGTGAAGCCCAGCAACCTGTTGGACCTGACCTGCAAATGAGCTCCAGGGAAAGAGGGCACCAAACTTTGGAGGACAAATTAGTTTTAAATTGTATTGCAGAGAATCAACCACCACCCTGTATCTCCAGACTCCAAACTACAAGCTAAAATATTTAACATTACTGATTCAAACCCCAGCATCTTTATTTCTGTTGCAATTATTTACCTATTACATAGCAGCTCTGGGAACCTGTTTACTTCTTAAAAATGCCTTTATAGTTACAGACTGTCAGAGAGAGGTACTGTGTGTCCTTGAGCACAGAACAGCACAGCAACACTTAAATTTTTCAAAGAATCACCAAAAGCAAGTGGCCAGTCTAGATTTAAAACTTCTTTTTCACAAAGCTGTCACAAAATTCAGAGCAAGATGGTAGAACACAATACTCCAGTGATTTTTTAGCTTCATTGAGATTACATGTGATAAAAGGGGGGGGGAGAAATCACTTACCAGATAATTCCTCCATAAAACAAGGAGAATATGAAATAAAATACAATGGATCCCCAAGTAACAAAATGGTTTATCCATGTCCAGAAGTGAGTTTCTAGTGCCATCTAAAACAGAGAGAACTCCAGTGAGCTTCTGCTTTCCTCCCACTTCACAGAAAATGATAAATACCCATCAGAAAACTTATTAACTTCCAGCCCAAACACTAAATATTTTTGCAACACACAAAAACTTAAGAAAAATTTCAACAACTGTTGAAACTAAACATAAAAGTCACTTATCTAGAACCCTCAAGAATCAGTAACTTTGAAATCAATTTTAAATTACTGCTTTATTACATATTTGCCTATTCACCCAAACCCAGAGAGCAGGCAGTGTGATCTCATACCTTCATCGTAACAGTGATAACCATAACGGTGAAGACCAAAGTACCAAATGTCCAGTTCCCAAACATCTAAGAAAATGGCAAGGCAAAAATCATGGAAGAAAAAAACATCAGTTAAGAGCATTCACAGTAAGTTAAATTCTTCTCAAGTCAGCTACACTAAAGAAATAGACATAAGCTTGTGACAAGTAATCATCATGAAAAAAGCAAGGAGGAGACAAGACAAACTACTAGAAAAATACAGGTTATGATAAGAGCAAAATTAACAACCCACAAGTCATTTTTCTTCTTAGTTCAAAACAAATCACCACAAAGGCTACACAAAATATGAAAAGAAAAGGCCAAAACAGTAACACGAAATGATAGGAAAATGAAGATACCAATTTGATCAATTAATTACAAGCGTCCAATCGAAAGGAAATATTGCTTGGAAGATATTCACTTTAAGTGCAAAACACTTTTGAGTTTAAACAATTCCAGATAATTTTAAACATGCAGCATCAAATGAAAGTTCACTTTTAACCCCAAGCACAATTCTACAATTCAAAAATAATGGTGCCATTGTATTTTATAAAGAAAATTCTAAGGAAAAGACACTTTGTTTCAAGGCTAATAAACACAAAATTAAGCTCTAATTCTGAAACACTGAAAATCCGTCACTTTTGTATTCTCTTGTGCACATAAATTGAAAAACTATCAAAACTCTGAACAAGGTCTACAACAATAAAATCTCAGCTCTGACAACAAAGCAAGGATGCTGAGGTTGTATCTATCTACACACATGCTACTCAGGGCTGCCATTCTACACCAGGTCCAGCCTGGAATTCACTGGGGAATCACAGGGAAGATGTTGCTGTTTCACAGCTGCTTTTGCCACTGACAAACTGAACAATGACCAAATCCTCAACTCTGAGTTTACTGGTAGCAGACTAAGCAAGCAAGGAGGAAGGTATCACATGCAGACAGGCAACCAGGGTCATCCTAGAGCTGATGTGTCACTATGGCACAGGGGCACGGAACTGGGATTCACACAGTTGTAGTTCTTGTTGCAGAGCTCTGACAAAAACACCCCAACACCCTGAGGACAGATTGCATGGCTGTTTCTCTCATCTATACACAAGGTACAAAACTGAGGCAGCCATGAGTCTGGATTTACTGATAATTTTAAAGATCTTTGTGATAATATGCATTCTCGAAGTCTTGGATTTACTTGTCCCACCAACGATCATGGTACAAGTAACGTGTTTGTTGTTAACTGCTGCAATATTCATCTTAAAAGTAAAATGAAACTTCTCCTGAGTGACCTGTGAAAGAAAGTGTCTTTGCTAACACTGCTCTCAATGGTCACAGAGTTAGAATGCAAAACACAAACAGGTTCTTGCCACCATTTTATTTTTGAACACATTTACACTGTGGATGCTGCATCCTTTAATCCTATGAAGTAATAGATACAATATTTTGTATCTCCTCCTCTTCTAAACTCTTACCATTTGCCTGTTAGGTTTCAATATCTGACGACATGCACAGCATGAAAAAGGGGGGAGAAAAAAGAACTAAAAGATCAAGTAGTTGCACAATGTGTTGAGGTAAGCCCAACAAAGCACCAGCATTAACAAATTATTTACAATCTCTTCCATTCTGCTGTGCTCTGAACTGAGAACCTGGAATGCAAATGTGAGGCCTTGCACTAACAGTACCCTGTACCACAGATCTGTACAGGTGATGACTTCTTGAGGACTTATTAAGAAAGCACTTCAGCAGTGCACAAAATTCTCTTGCCTTTAATTTTGGCTTTTCCAGGCACACACTAAACTTGCAAGAAACTATGTGATGCAGCTCTTTCATTGCAACACAGTTCTACAAGTTCTAATCACCATCTTTTAGCAGACAGTAAGAGTAACTAAAACCCAGAAAAGTCTTAGAATTTATTTCAAGTCATATCACATAAGAAGCTAAAGGGCAGCTGCCAATTCCCCAAACCAAACAGTTGTTACTGAATAGAATGGAGGAAGTATCTTCCTGCCCCGTGGACATTTATTAAGCAATTTTGAAGTGAGGTGCTTTGACAACTGAAGACGGATGCACCACACACATATCCATGATTCATAGTCTAAAATTACCTCATTACAACAGCCCTGAAGGACCTTTATCAGCTCACAAGAATTTCAAATCCCACAGCTTGTAACAAATGACAAGAGAGGACATACTCATGCCTCAGCTGGAGAGACATTTTAGTCTGAAGCACAACTATTTTAACATTGTTATCAGACATCTGATGAGGGAAGGGTGCTCCAGGTGGCTGCAGCACTCCCCTTCACTGCTCCTCACTCGGCAGGGACGCTGCCAAGCACCAGCTCTGCCTACAGCCCCTCAGGCCACTGTGCTCGCTGTCTACATCGCTGCATTGCTGACTAACCCTCCTGAGCTCACACCCGCTCCCTGGCACCAGGTGACACCGGGAATTCAGCAGGATGCTGCTTTTGTCCCTTGTGCCATAACTTGCATCTCTGCCAAGCATTACAAGAATTGGCAAGTTGCTCATGCCAGCATTAAGAATGGCATAATGAGAAGCAAGTGTATTTTTCCATTACTACCCACGTTTAATGAGGGAAGAATCAGTATCTAATTGTTCTAAATTGACTTAACTAACTCAGAACCAGGGGAAATAAGGAAACAGACTTGTAATGGTTTCATTCAAACTTTAGAGATTTTTTGTAAATCATTCTTCCTGTGAACTTTAACATCTTTAAAACAGAAAGTGTTGAATTAACGTATGATGATTTTATTAAGCTATGGCCTTAAAAACATTTACCGAATAAAAAGCATAATTTAAAATCAGCTTGCACCACTAAATATAAAAAAATATCTGAGTAATTAAAAGAACATATTTTCAGGAGAAGCTTTAAGACTTTTGTCAACTTTCAGCCTAACTTTATAACAGTTACTGAAGAGAAGCCATTGTTTGAAATTGCAATTAAGTCAAATCCAAAGTGAGTTTTGAATGAATCAATGTAAATTCTCATTTGTTGACATTACAAAATAGGATTTTGACAAAAACATTTTACAAAATACAACAAAGTTCAAGACAACTATGATACATCTATTATCTTGAAAGATATGTTCTTCAGGGACATATGCTTTCTGACAACACCTTAAAATTTCCATGCTAAGAAACACTACTCTTGGGAGCACAGACAAACACTGATGAAGAATCTTTGATAATTATGGTTCACGAACACAAAACTTTTCAGACACAGGTGGATTTTTAAAAAAAGCTTTAAGAAATACTGCCAAAAATACAGTGGTAGAATAACATTTATGATATTGTACCTGGCCATTTCCCAGCAGAGAAGTGTCTTCTCCCATTAGAAGATATGAGCCATAAAAGAAAACAAATGCATGAAAGAAGCCCAAGATGGTCCAGTAAAGAAATGGTTTAAACCCCAGATGGGCATTTTTACTGATGTCTCTGCAGAAATAAAACAGATTGTGAATTTCATATTGTCCATAACCGTCAGCTGTTCGAATTGCATGACTGCTACTGCTTTGAATAAATGTAACTTTCAACTGCACCAAGACACATTTAACAAATGCTGACATATGAAAAAAACCCATAAATTATGGGCAAAAAAGGAACTCTGAGCTCTCATGATTTGGCTCTGCATTAAGCAATGGTCACCCATCGCCAGGGTGTCAAGTGGGTCAAATTCAGAATAGCACAAACTAGAATTCTTGTCCCTGGAGGTGGAACTGCAAGAGGAAGAAAAAGACAGATCTCCTGATACTTGCCCCTTACTATGCTGTCGTAGTTTGGAAAAAAATGAGTTTTTTCTGAACTTCAGTGGTCAAACCAATGAGTGCTCAGGTTTAAAGACTGGCACCTGGTGTGGCCACTGAGGACAAGGATCCGCCTCTGAGAACACAAGGGGTTCAAAGCAGAGGGCTCCCCGGAAAGCTCTCTCTTGGTTCCGGTCCCTGAAGACAGAGGGATCTCCCCTGCCCAGCAGCTGGCTGGGCGGGGGAGGGGAAGCCATGCGGCCTGGGTGAGGTAGGGCCAGAACCTCGGGCACAGAGGGGGAGAGGAAAATCCTGTAGGATGGAAGAGTGGCAGACAGCCTTCTTTTCCTTTTCCCTCCCCCCTTCCCCCCCCGGAGGGAGACTGAGAAACCGTGTGTGTGATCTTCGTCACCTTGAAATTTGATATCAACAACTAGACAGCACGGCCGAAGGAGTATGGGGGGGTGGCGTGAGAAGAGTGCCCAGCAGCAAAGATACCGTGAGAGTTCTGGGGAAACAAAGCCCAAGATCTTAACCCTTTTCGTAAATGATAGAAACTTTATAAATGCTAATCCTCCTGAATTTGAAGAAGAAAGATAAGAAGAATTAAGCAAAGATGATGGAGTAGGAATGCTGAAAAGAATCCTAGGTGGGAGGAGATGATGGAGTGGCTTTGGCTGGACTCTTTTGTATAGCCATGGACGGACTCATTTTTTTTTCTATAACATAGAAGCTGTATCTGGGGAGAGGCATTGGCTTGGAGCCAAGAGTGGACAGTAGTGTAAACAGAGATGAGAAGTGTCCCCAAAATTTGAGAGGCTGTCGTTTCTTGGAACTAACCAAAGCATCTTTAAAAAGAAAAACCCTAGAAACAGCTCTGGTCCATGCACAGTGGTGAGAGCACTGGACATGGAAGAAGAGGCCACGATGTGGTGCAAGAAGGACTCCTATCTCTCCTCAACGAGCTGAGTACTGATTATCGGAAGGGTGGTAATAGACTGAAGATTAATTATCTAAAAGGTGGTAACGTGATGGGGAATTTTCAGTTTGTTTTGTTAAGTTGAGAACTGGTGGGGGGGGGGGGGGAAGAGTGTTTTTTTAAAGTTTCCATGTTCTTCTGTATGTGTCTTCTTTGCCTATTATAAGTAATAAAGTTTTTTTCCTTTTGCTTTCTAAATTAGACACTGTTTTGCTCTGTTTTTAGTCACATCTCACAAAAGATACCAGGGACAGTATATCGTTATAAAGACACTAGCCTTGTGCCAACGTCAAACCTTTGACATATGCTTAAAAGGCTTTTACAAAAAGAGAAACATCTGAGAGAAGACATCTCTTTTTGACAAAAATACCAGCTTCTTTTTTCCAAAAAGCAGTATGCAGTGCAACCTGCTACCACTGGGAGGACATCTACTTCTACAGGATATCACTCCTCCTCTTAGTAAAGGATTTTTTAGTGGTGATTCCCCTAACCATGGTGTCCTAGTTTTTCATTCTCCTGTCTGAGTGATTTTCACCTCCTACACATAATGGAGAAGGCTGCCAATCATGTAAGCTGACCAAGTGCTCAATGCTCTTCACTCGTAACATGGTTGACATAAAAAGACACTTCTCTTAAAATACTCCTTTTAATTAACTTTCAGGATGAGTACTACTAGCTTTAATTCTTCCTCATCAAGACAATTACTAAAAATGCTTGAACTACAGATAATCATTGTGCAAATGCCTAACATCAAGTTCAGAGTTGTGCAGATGCCACTGCTGCTGTAGAGGATGTGCCCCAGTGGGAATTGCTGCAGGACATACGTACCTGTAGAGCACAGGTTTACTCTGCAATACATGCGGGTGCACATGCTGCTCAAAAAGACTGTAGATGAGGACAGGCAGGGAAGTGAAACAAATATTGTACAAAGTCAGGTATACACTGTCATAGAGCGTCTGCAAAGGAAAGAGAAAAGCATTTTATACCTTGGAATTTATAAAGATTTATTAGCACACTTATTGCAGCAACAACTGATGAGTTACATGAATTTGCTAGTTAGGAAAACAGCTGCACTCGTATAATAATCTAATAACATCAGCTATCAAAATATAGAAAATTAAGCTGGGTATTTGCTAAGTATAATATCTCTACTGCTCCTTGTTGTCACTCTTTCCTATTTTCTTAATTATGGACCTCAAGTGTTCCACAGACAAGACGTCAGGCATGCAGTACTTACTTGTTGTGAAAACAAACAGAAGAACTGATATAAAAATTGTGGTGTAATAAAGCACACATTCTGAAACAAAGAGAAGTGAAGGAAATAGTTAATCCTTAATACATGCCTCATAGCTGTAAAAGAAATTGCTAACTCTTACAAGCTGGTAAAAATACACAGGGAGAGCACAAAGCCTTTCTGTATTTTGCTTGGCAAAGAAAAGCAAGATGCTTTGCTTGAGAGGATATTTTGTTTGTTTGTCCTTTGGGACAATGAACCTGAAAAGTATGACCTTAACTATATGTGCTTGATGAGCACATCTCACTATGGGAGTCTAAGTAGTATTTAAATAGAAAGAAATCCATTCATTTTTCCCTTCAGTTTCTTTTTAAGAATTTCTTTGCAGAATAGATTCCAGATTATATTCAATAAAGCTGCGCCCTGCTCATGTGAATTTGTTGCATGGAAGCAAACAAAGCAGAAACCAAACTTTAACACCATGCTATTGCCTCCAAATGAAAGAAAACAGCTTCAAAAGGGACTTGGGAGCCAAAGCTGTAAGTCCAGATAGAATTCAATAAAGATAGTGAGTTCTGATTTGTTATGAAAACTGATGAACAAGTAAAAATAACCAAAAGCACCCCAACCAACCAAACAAAAAATGTGCCTTGAGAAAAAAACACATCAGCCTCTCAGGCTAGACAAATTCACTGAGGTATTTCAAAGCTATTTTGAGGTGGAAAAACTAAGCAATTTCACAGGTATACTACTGCATTTGGTTGTAAAATATAAAATAAAAAAATTGATATTTAACCCGATCCCAACAAAAATCTCAGATCTAAAATTAATTTGTAGCTGGGAAAAAAACTCACCTTATAAAAAAAGTACTGTACAAGGGTTGCTATTCTAATATAGTAAAAGTGCCCATGAACAAAAAGCAACTTGGAGAGGAATTTAAACCGTGCTATTGCATAGTCACTGTTTCTTACAGCTTGCCTTCCTTCCTTGCCCATAATTCCTGTAATGTTTGGGAAACAAAACACAAAACAGGTTAAGTATAACAAAACCTGAAGTTTAAAAAGCCCAACATACATCTGAAGCTACAGTCCCTTTTATCCTGCACTTCAACACTCTAAGGACTTCAACAGCTTTCTGTTGCAAAGGAAGATACTATTCCTCACACTTACAACTAAAGGAAGCTGCTGATTTGATGCTGATTCAAATAAAGAAGCCCCAGTTGCAGGAGACAGAAGGAAGTTACCTATGCCGACATGTGCCTCCTGGATCATGCTCACATCATTGGCACCATCTCCGATGGCCAACGTTATGGGCTTCTCTGGAGAGGTTTTTAGCAGTCGAACCACCTGGAAAAAGAAAATCCCTTCCAGATTAGACAGCCTACCTACAAACCATGTCACCAATTCCTAAGTATCTCAGTTAGCTGCCTATCTGTAGATATAACTAATATGTTTTATGAACATTCATGTTTGGGTAAAAAACACTTTTGCCATATCACATGCATACATTAATTCCTTCTTTAGAAAAGCTGCCTGTCTTGGAGCACGAGCCTAACTTAAATATTATATCTGCCTTGAGCCTATTTTCCTGTTCTTATTTCATTGTTCTTTTTCAACTCTTAATTTGGTGCTTTATCATACAAAAAGTCAAGTCAAGTAAAATTTGGAGCTAAAAATTTACTTATGGAGTCATACAGATTAAATGCCTTTTAATAAATCCAGGTTCTTCATATTTATAATTAATTGAACTAATCCAGGTGAAAAAAAGCAAATGCATTAGCTAAAAGATCAATATGCTGTTATTAAAGAAAACAGCTTCTTTTTAAAGCAACTTCATTATCATCATGGGGTATTCTCAACTGACAAAGAAACAGAAGAAAATATGAGAGAATGAGGGAAAAAATGTTGACATGCAAGGCCCTAAAATCCTCAGAAGAGGAGCAGTGATGTCAGATCTTCAATGTAAGAGTCAATAATACTCTAAATACAGAGGAGCTAGTTAGATGAGGCTTTTGGTTGAGGAGAATTAGTGATTCATTAACCACCCACAGAGCTCTAGCTTAAGGTAAAAGCTTCACTAATTCCGTTGTAAACAGGCTGCAGGTAAAGGTATGAATGCAGACCTCAAGGGGTTTTCCAAAACCAAGAAGATAAGTATGTATGAAAAACATTTTCCCCTCACCAGAACCCCCAAAGTAGAAATACCAACATAGCAACTGTATGAGGTTAAGCAGACATAAAAGCCTGTATTGGTGTAATTGAATTGTGGCTGGCAGTGTCAGGGCATTGATTCACAGGAGTGGGAATTCACTTCACATGAGGAACGCAACAGTGATTAACACAGTCCACAGCTCAGAGAAATTCCCCTGATTGTGGGAATACAGTCCCTAATTGCAGGTATTAATATTCAAGTTTAAAGGTTCCCCATTCCTAAGGGGTAATTATTTCAAGTACATTTAGCATTAGATCCTAGGAAGCAGCCTCAGAGAGGTAACAAGGCTGCAGGATGTCACCCAGATCAGCCCTCTTGAGAGAAATCCTCAAGGCCTGGGCAATTTGGACAGACAAATATCTATGTGAAAAGGTGAAGACAAATCCTCTGGCAAATTTTAACAGCAGCAATCAGCAGCAGCTCCAAATGACTGACATGATGATTTTTAAAAGAGGTTTTGAGTCATAAAACATACCAAAATTAGTAGCAAGACTGCTAACCATACATTAACACACATTAAAGATGAAGGCAATATTAAATTGAGTTCCAGCTTAATCTTGGAATAAACCTCACAAAAAAGGTTGCCTACAGCAAAAAATAATGTGCAAGACTAGACTAAATTGCCCTGCACTTCCTTCCCTACCCCTCATGTTGTATGGCATTCGTCTTGGTGATTTATGTACTTCAATATCTGAAATCAAAAATTTGCTGCAATCAAAATTACATTTTAGTGTACTTCATGACTTGAGACAGGAAACAATCTCCATTTTCTGAGGAGAGGAATTAAAGAAAGCAGTACGAAACATTATAAATCAAGTTAAATGACAAAAACAGAACGAGGACATGACACTGACAAATAACTGCACCTTAAAGAGAGAGGATGGCAAAAATTTCAGCTGAGAGAATGTATAGAGTGGACTGGACATATCCAACAGATTATTTTACTCAGTGTAGCTACAACCTCCTTTCAACATTTTAATGAAACTAATACTATATCAGGTGAACAGTTCTATTCTGAAGTCATTCTGAAGTCTGCAGGAGAACTCTGGAAGGAAGGGTGACCTCCAAACAGGTCACTCCTGTTACAGAAGAACAGCCTGCCTCCTGATCATCTAATACCTCACAGAAGAGTTTCCTGGTGCTTGAAGGTAAAGATATGTCTTCTCACGAAGAGAAAATTTCAAAAGGAAGGAATATTATAGTAATATTATAGTCCTTCAAAGCTTAGCTTTCTGGAGTTAAAAAAAAAAAAAAAAAAAAAAAAAAAAAAAAAAAAAAAAAAGAGAGGCCCACAAAATCTGAATTTGAAGCCTATCCAACATGTATTCATGTATTTAAACAAAATTCAGTATGTGTGAAGGAAAAATGACATTAGAAGAGAGTATTAAGGCAAACCTTTCCTGGAGACTAGGCCTTGGCTTCCCTTCCCTTTTACTTCTTCCTCAAACTTGGGTATTTAACAAGTATTTTGAGAAGCACAGTTTCTCCTTACAGGTTCATGAATTTTCAATTTTGTGTTTTTGGTTAGGAGAAGTGATGGAACAGCTAAGGTAAAAACAAGCAGGAGACCAGAAGAGCTGCTGCCTAACTGAACATTCAAGAGGCAGAAAAAAGATGAACTTGGTGGCAGTATTTTGATTTCTCCATTCACTTGCAAATTTTCAAACACGCATGTAGAAACTTCTGAGCAAACTATTCCAGATCTGAATTTAACAAGATCACAAAAAGGGCCAGACAAACAAACAAAGCAGTTTCAGAAATCCTTGCCTCCTCAAAGCATGATAAAAATACTTCAAAGGCAATCCTGACTAGATCCTCACTCACCTTTGCTTTCTGAAGGGGTGCCATGCGACAGCACAACACTGCAGAACAGTTTTTGCAAACTTCCATGAACAGCTTTTCATGTTCCCTGAGTGCAAGAGAGAGGCTGGTCCCATCCACAACCAGTCCATGCTGGATAACATGGTCTTCCTTTATTCTATTCAGAGACAAAAATGTTGACTTTGTACCAGTGTTCATGGTAGAATTCCAGTTTTGTTATAAACTATGTTGTTGGCCAGACAATAAGCAAAGGAGTGAATCTGTCAGACTACTTCTTCCAGTCTGTTATGATATTAATAAATAATTTTTAAAAAAAGTTAAACTTCTTTGTTTGGCACATGCATCAAAGAGTCTGCCAAAAAATTTAAAAATGAAAGCAACCCAAGCTAAGACCATCCCTAAGGTAGTGACATCTCAGGTACTTTACCTTTTGGCTAGCTGCCTCAGCTGTTCTGCACAGGTACTGTCTGACTTGTGCTGCACAAGCTCAAGAATGTTCATGGTTCTGTGAAAGTGTCCACAGGACAAACTGACACTAACAGCTGTTTCGTGCTTGTCTCCAGTGAGCACCCACACTTTGATACCAGCCAGCCTGAGGGCTTCTATAGTTTCTTGGACTTTCTCCTGCAGTCTAGAAACAAGAAAATTCTTAAATAACCAACTGAACACTTTACAAACCAAAGAACTCATATTGTAACTCCATGTTACCACTGGAACCCCACTGCCCTGGTGATTTAAGTCTGCCTTTCCAAGGTTACAGGTATTTGCAGAGAATCACAGTCTGGCAGATGACATTCTGTTGCCAGCAACAAAACAAAGGCCTTGATGAAACAAAAACTAAGCGTCGATCCTGCTAAGGGATCAATAATTTGTAATAAGTATATCTTGATTTAAACTAGGCACCATCAGTGCTTTGAGAAGCTTTAAAACAGTCCACAATAATTCCTGGCTACTGTGGTGCATGAAAAGCTTCTCATGCCCCACATATGAGTACTCTGTGCTCACCTCAGAGTACAACACACCCTGTGACCTACAGAGCACAAGCAGAAGCAGAATGCTTTGCAAAGGAGCTGTGTATATAAGCTTTCCCAAGGAATTTGCTTTTACACTAATTATTTGCTGCAACTATTGCATATCACATACATGAAATCTCTCCTGATGAATCACACTGTACATCACTGTTATTAAGGCAGAATCAGGACAAGTTCTTTTTGAACATGCCTCAATTCAAAGGTAAATATACTAAACAAGAATAGCACAGAATTTTTGGGCATAGTGGGAGAGCTTTTCACACTTCATATTTCAAGTGTAAATCCTAAACTCGCTGGGTTTGAGCATAGATACAGGAACTCCATGGCATACTTGTCTTCTACTCCTGTAGCCCCAAGTAATTCCAGATCCCTTTCTATGAAGTTGAACACATCTGCTAATCTCTCTTCCCGCTGCTGTAAGGCAGTCCTGGCCTCGTGAAGGCGTTTGCCAATCTCTTGGTACTCCTCGGGTGTGAATCTTCTGTAGGCCACACACAAAGTTCTTAGGCCTTTCTGTGAGAAAAGAAAAGTCTGTAGTCAGAGTGGACAAGATTCTGATCTAACAAGAAGGTGTCATCAGCAATTTTTTCACTTCAAGTCACAATTTACACTGCACAAATTTTCTTCTGATCAGCTGAGGCTGCAAGCTGGGCAAGAATATACACTTACCAAAGCAAATTCATCCACGTGTATCCTTGTTTTATCTATTTCTCCACTCTTACTACGAGGAAGAATAGAAGATTCTGCTCCCTTGGTGAATAAAAGCTTCTCCCCTAGAAAGTCAAATAGAACTGGAATTAAAAATAATGCTGTTTAAGAAGTTCTCAAGTGCTGCTCATGCAATTTCTGATCACCCACCTGAGGGACTCTCTACAATGACACTCATTCGTCTGCGATTTGGATCAAACTCCAAAACGTGAAGCAACTTATACCTGTATTTTGTATTTTAAGAGGGAACGGGAAGAAAATATTTTTAGAAATAAATTTCCAAAGACAATTACTTATAAATAGACTCTTACACCACAGACCTTTCCTCAAAGTGTCATTTTTGTATAGAAACTCCAAAAGCAATGCTACCACTGCTGAACAACAATCACTGTTCATTGCTTTATATCAGTTTATATATGCTTAATTCCATTCTTAAGAATAAAAGGTTCTCCTACCAACAGAAATAGCTTTCTGAATACTAACTTGACATTTGGTGATTACAAGCAGCTCCTATCTATTTTTTCATCCTTCTGTCATTACTTCAAGTATAACTTTGAAAACTACATTTTGTTTCTGACAAATTTTTAACAATCTAGACTGTCAAAAAAGTGTGTGTGCCCTGGTAAGTGGATTAGTTTTTGTTATGCTACCATTAGCTTAGAAAATTAATTTTACACATTTAAATTCAAAGTACTGCCAACTAGCTGACACAGATCAAATGAGTAAAAGGAGTTATGGCATACTGCAGATATAGTTATTAATAATTTGTACTCATTTTGGGAAAAGTTTAAAATATCTAATTAGATTATGCACCGATGAGACTGGTTCTGGGAATTTCTAGAGCTGAAACAAGACCTGAAACAAGCAATTAGGTTTTCCAACTCTGCTACAGTCTCAACCTTTGAGGAATGGGCAAAGATACAAACTGTTACAACACACACCTACACAGAGTAACTCACACAAAATTCTTGCATCTCAGCTACAATTGGTAAGGGATAAGATGCAAGCTGTCTTGAAGACATCAAGGGAAAAGCATTAAACAGAGCACGCTGTGGAAAGGCAAGGTTTGCTTATGAACAGAGAGGATTAAGAGGAGAACATTACATTAATCTTCACTACTATTCTGTCCTTCAAAATAATTAAGGAAAAAAAACAAATACCTCTCTGGTTTTCCAAGACTTTTTACTTCCATACTGTCTCCACTAATTCCAGTAAATACTACACCAACCCTAAAAGTAAAGAAAATATACATTTATTTATCACTATAGACAAAATGCCAATTATTGGAGGGAGGGGAAGATGGCATGGAAGAAATGGAGAGACTCTTACACCCCAATTACTATACTCTGCTTCTAGGGAAAATTAAGAATACCCATTTCTGCAGTATTTTATTCACATCATACTCTGACCATTGTAATTTCTCAAGTATTTTCACACATATTTTTAATCATCACTTTATAATACACCCAGGGGGTTATGTATTTAAACTTGAATGTTTTCCCAGTAAGGTGGCAGTGCCAGGCCCTGGGCTTCACCAGTGCCCTGTGTCAGACAGTCCTGGCAGTGCTGCTCACCGGCTCGCAGCTTCCACTAAAGCCTTCTCATCTGGTGAAGAAGCATAATATTCCAGAGGGGATGTTATTCCATTGGCATGCCAGGGACCATCAGCACCATCTGTCTGATCTGCATTGATCTGCACTGTGTGACACAGACAAACTGCTTTCAAGAAGAGCTCTTCCTCTTTCACCTAGAAGAAAGAAAAAACTTGATTTGTAACATGTACATATCAACCTAGTTTTGAACACACTTGAGGAAAATGTGTTTTTAGTTACAAATCTGCCAAGCATTTCATGTTAGATAATCACATCTTAACATGTTTAATAAATATTATTTGTTCAGTGACACTTGAAAGCTTCAAACTATTCACAAATTCTGATTTATGTTTGGGTTGGGTATTCTTTTATCCTAATTTTCTCTGAAATAAAACACTTCCCATCTAGGATGACTAACGGGGGGAAATCCAAAGAGCCTTACCAAACCATGCCTATTTCCATCTGGAGAATCTTCAGAAAATCCCTCTGGAGTTAGTTTACCATTGACCTCTTGGTACTTTATGCCATTAATGGAGCACTCCCGAAACTGCATCTCATTTTCAGTTAATGTACCAGTTTTGTCTGTAAACACATACTCTACCTTTTGTTAAATAAAACAAAAAACAAATTTGGAATTGCATGTACTTGTTAGAAGAAAAAAAGATACAATAATCTCCACTCACATTTTCTATTATGCACATTTTTTTAATCATATAAGAATTTTAACTTCTGCCATCACGTCTTTATTTATTTTAAAATTTATCAGAAATTATATCGCAAGTAACAAAAAGCCTGCAGTAACACATTTTAATATTGAAAACTAAGCAGAAAATAGGTTAAAAAAACCCAACAGACAACATATTTTTTACCTGTCCCAATTCCTCATTAAGGTCTGAAGTATTTACTTGTGCTCTCTGGTTTGTTTCTTCATGATAGAGGTCAAGATCCCAGCCAATAAAAAAAGATCCAAGAAATTTTTGCATCTCAACAGTCACATAGAGTGAAATGGGTATGATAAAATTGTAAAGTACCAGAAAAGCAAGAAAATCTGAAATAAATCTCAGGATCTACAAGAGAAAAAAAGAAAGCATGTAAGATTAGCACAGTGACCAGGTAAAACATGGTGACTTAATGATGCTTCAACATGCAAGAAAACTGACAAACAGGGAGAGCCAGAGAAGCCCAAGTGCCACATACACAGGAGAGGACACTCCAGTGACAATGCAGGCATTTGCAGGTTGCCCCAGTAACATGCCTTCACACTGATGTAAAAAAGTTTGCCTTGAGCTGTGACTGGAGGTTTCAATTCACAAGTTAATTAATTTTTGTCTCTCTACTGAATCTGTCAGGAGGGCTGCCAATTAATATTAACTGTCACGGTGATTCTGTTTTCCAACTCTGAGTTTGGTCTGAGAAATTAATGTGTTCCCCATTCCATCAAATAGCATCATTCATGTAAGCTTTTCTAAGGAACCCTAAATTGTAAAAGCAAACAAGTTATTTTCTATGCTGTCAGAGGAATCTGCAAGCACTCTCTTGTTTCAGGACTGTAAAGTGTCCACAGGGTTCCAGTCTGCCAGTATTCCCAAGTGATTTGGGTCATCCAGACTACACAAAAAGAAACGGACCATGTAGATTTCTTTCATGCCTCTTCAAATCATTGTGTTCCACACACACATTTCCACAAACACCTATGTGACAGGAGAGAAACTTCTTTTTACTAGGTATGATAATTTTAACAAACCCTGAAACACAATGGTCTCTTTTTCATCTGCACAACAAACTCAGTATCTAAACTGTAGTTTAGAAAGACTCTCACCAACACTTGAATACTGAGCAAGGGAGATTAGAGATGACAAAAACCAGGCCACCTCTTTTAACTCCATCAGATATTGGTGTAGGAGAACGTTTTAAATAAAGGAAGCATAAAAGTAGTCAATAATTTGCAAAGCTAAATAATGTCTGTTCTTCCTCTTTAGGGATCATTGCTGTAAGTATTTAATAAATAATTAAAGCAGCTGACAAAAACTCAGCAAGTGCTGTGCTTAAAGAGATCTTCCAAACTAAACCAGAAAAGACAGACAGAAACTGAGCCCAGTAATTCATGTAAGAGAAGTAGTGACAATTACTTAAGTTAGAGAGTTTCTTCAAGCAATGACAATGAAATAACAATCTGCACGCACAGCAGGAGATGGACAGGGAAAGCACTCTGAGTAAGGATGTCAGCATGCTGAGAAATGCAAAGCAGACTGGGGAAATCAACATGGGAGACAGAAAAACAAAGACATGACAGAAGGAGAATGATGCTGCAGAAACACACATGGCTCTCTACATTCCTGATGGCAAAGGAATGGAAAGATTGAGGAAATACTTATCCCTGTTCTATTCAAAACTGAAAGGCTCCACAGGCTAGACTAACTTGCATAGCAACTATTTCAAGTTAAGCTCCTGAACTGCTTCGGACAGACTCATACTGAAATCAAAACTTAAAGAGAACACAGAAAAATACAGACTAATTGAAAAAAAAGAGGTACTTTTCAGAACCACAGATTTCAGGGACACTTTGAAGTAACCCTTCAATCTCTAAAGAGAACTGAGCAGGCAAGCAGGAGCCTAAGCAAAATTACAGCCTTATGAAATTGCCCATACCATCTCAACATCACAGAACGTACAAAATTCCTGAACTGTGAAATCACTGCAACAGAACATACATAAGAACAGCCATCCTCCTCCTCTTTTCCTTTATGAAATGACAAAAGACATCCTAAAGAACAATAATTAGAACATAAAACATCAGAAATATGTCCTAACAAAGCCTTTTCAAAAGTTTTCAAAAGGTCTGGTCTTTTCAAAAAGGAAGAAAAAGTCCAACCAGTAAGAGAGGGAGAAATATTTCTACACAATGGTGAGGCTACATGGGACCAACTCAAAAATTACTGAGACAACAGCACAGAGACTTGCAAGTGGATTATGAGGTGGTTACACACAGGATAGAGACATAATATATATGACATTGAGTGTATATTGGTTGAGTGTTCCTTAGATATGCAACTGGGCAGAACCTCATTACCTTACTGCTGTTTCTTTCATGCTCTGTTTTTTCATTATACCAAGGCTCATCCCATTTCTCTTCAGCTTGCCATGCATACTTTAAAATAGTGCTCAGAATGGCTTCAAAGAGTAGAATTATTAGATAAATAATCAAAAAGGAATTCATGGACCTATAAAGAGGAAAAAATAAAAAAAAAAGCAAGAAACTTTAGTTTATTTTACTTCATCTGTTGACACAGTGTGGTTACAAGAATTGACCAAAAACTTGTTGGACCTTTTCTAAAAAGTGTACCCTGTGCTTGATACAGATATAAAGTTTCTACATGACAAGAAGAATGGTAAAGAAATTCTGTATCTGACTAAGATAAACTCTCTGTATAGCAATATGATGACTTGATTAAGGTGCAGAACACCCCAACAGTTGTCTTGTGTCACACCTGCAGTCCCACACTGGTCCTCTTTTCCCCAAGGAGCTTGCAAGGCTGTGCAGGCAGTACAAACAAGAACAGCAGAAACCCACTGCTGCACCTTTTCTTCAGTTAGAAGAGCACTGCAGTGTGCAGCTGAGCATTTAACTCAGGCCAGGCTACAGCAGGATAGTCACACCTGCTTCTTGTTCTGTAACCAGCCAGAGCATCCTTCCTGCCCTTGCTTTGATGACTGAACTTTTCCTATGCTACATACAGTTGTTTGTATGTGGCCACATGTTTGCACAAGAATGCCAGAGGGCTCTCTCAGATTTTTAGTAACTGAAATAAAGGCAGCTTATCAGAATTCATTTTCCTTTAAAAAATAAATCATGAAATTTAATATAAATATCTATCACAGTAACACCTATCCTGCAACCAGATGCAAGCTTGGATATTCCCACTTTGTACACTACTAAAGGATGCAATATCAAGAAACAGATTTTATCTTTATAGCTTCCTACTGAAGGCAAGGCAATCACCACTCTCTTCCCTTCGTCTATAACTCAATGATGAGACCACTGGAGTTTTAAGGTTATACAGGGAAAACTAAGTTAAAGCTCTACAAATAAGAGAGAGATTAGAAAATAAACATACTTTTCTACTGCTGACCGTTTCTGAGATTTACTCTTGTAATTTAATGCCATCTTTGTCTCCATACCTGTATACACAGCAACACCTGGGAAGGAAAGGGGGAAGAGTCAGACTTCATTTTCTGCATAAATACAATATGCAGAATTTTTTTGTTTTGAGAGATACAGGATAAAAGCAAAAGGTGGTACTACTCCTGTGTTTGCTATGAGACAGTATTTTTTACTATTTACAAAAGTCTTCTATAGTAAAAGAGTACTACTGAAGTAATTTTAACACCTACTTTAACACTGTTCATTATTATGACTGTACTGCTCTTCAATATGTATTTTATGGAAATCAGCATAGTAAATCTCAGGAGAAAGCCTTGAACAATAGGTAGCAGTAAGAACAGTCATTTATCCATTGAAGTTAAGTTATTCCTTTATCAAACCACTTCAAATATTTTCACAGAGCAGAGCTGGAACTTTATATCCTTAGAGGTTCTTCAGCATAATATCATTACTTTCATCTATAATCATATCCCCTCAGGTAACAGTCAGCAAGATTATTACAATTTCCTCAGTGCAAGTAGGATAAAACACAGTTCATCAACATGCTTTAAGAAGCGAATACTCTTTAAATATTTAGATGTCTACAAACCAAATATTTCTTTAGTGTTTTTTAATCTTGCTCCACGAAGTAAGAGACTTTCAGGCCCAAGAGGTCTAAAAAGAAATAGACATATCAGCATGTAAACATCAGCTGTTCTGTATTCTGGAGAAGTACTGAAATCCAGTCTCCTATGCAAAGCTGTCCTACATCCCCTCTAAATTCCCAATGCAACAACTCAACCAGTGAGGTTAGCCCTTTCACCACACCTCCCACAGGTCTCCAGAGAGCTCTCTGTTTGCCTTCATGTCTCCTCTGGTCACTGCCATACTCCCCCACCACTGCTCCATCATATCCCATAACTACTGACTGAGCTAAATACTCCAAATGGCTGCTTCAGAGAAACCCACGAGGTACCTGGGAAGGAAGCAGGCAAGAAACCAGTCAAGCTCATAGTGCACCCGAAGTGCTGGTTTAGGTTTGGCTAATTTACCAATCCTCTACCCCTCTGCCAGTCTGAAATGACCTAGAAAGTCCAAAAGCTACTCATGCCAAAGAAACAAAATTAGATGGACACCACCACAGCAGTGCAAATTTTGTTTCCTAACACAGGAGGTAAAATTTCAGGAGGCAAAATAGATGTTTTTTCCTCACATCTATCAAAATACAATGACACAGTCATTTCTTTGGCTAAGTTCACAGCAAGCAGTGCTGTGAAAATAAAGGTCTTGTTAGAAACAAGGTTTCTATAAGGTTAGAACCATATGTTCTACTGCAGCAGCTGTATCATCCCTAGAAACTGCCAGCAGGGTTGGTTTGAAATTTAAAAAAAGGTATTTTTCCCACTATTTCAAATGAAAGCAGACATTTAACAACTGCAGTGGCCAGATTGAAATATTGGGTAGAAACAAAAGAACTGAAATTTCAGATGCTAAGTGCTTTGGCATGCAAGCCCTTGGGTTTACCCTACTTCTCCTTTAGCTGTGCCAGATGCAGGCCATGATCACTATTATATAAACAAAACTCTTAAACTTGAAGTCCCTTTGAGAGGATAACCTGAAGTTACTCGAAAAAACCAAAGCCAAACCCATAACCCACCTTTCACAGCCAAAAATTTAACTTAAAAGTTACTGCAAATTTAAAAGTTACCATCACAAATATCATGTGTACCAATTACACACACAGATTATGATGGATTCTTTAAATTAAACATATATATGTTAAATATTTTAGGCTAGACTCAGACTTTAACTGAAAATTTGAACTAAAAGCAACTAAACATTGGAGCATTTAAAATTATATAAGAAACATAATTTATATTTCTGGATTCAATTTTTTAAAACCAGCCTGACAAACCCAAAATACCAAACCTGAATCAGTGCAATGCAGATGAGACAAGTTTATCTTAGACAGAAGATACAACTCCCCTAGTAGTCTGAACTTGCAATTATTTTTTTCACCACCCATTAAAACCGTTGTATTTTACATTGCCAACTGAATTATTTTCATTATCCCAATGCTGCACCTGTCAAGCTTGGCAATAATGAACTCTGAAAAGCTCTCAATGAAGTAGCAAAAGTGGCCTTAGAAAATAGCTGAGTGGGTTTTTGGGGGTGCCATGGGTGGGGCTTTTTTGTGAGAGTGCCTAAGCCACTGAACTTGGAGCCAAGTAACCTGGCTGTGACACTTCCATATCTCTGGCAAAACCACTGAAAACTCTTTGATTCACTCTGAACTTCATTTCACTCCCATCCAAAGCTGACAGATGTTTGCTAGCCTCAGACTGAGAGACATTCAGCTCCTCAGACTGAAGGCAGATATTACATGGAAAACAGTATTCTTTACTAATAAGAAAGCGTAAATGGTAACATTTTGGAGTCATGAGAGGAGTGAAAGAACCGTAACAGATTTACCTGTTTCTGTGACAAGTTTACACAAAGCATTTCACCTTTTCAGAAGATGTGACAAAGTTTTTTTGAAAGCTGGACAATCAACAACTCTCACTCAAGATAAAAAAACTACACTTGAATGCCAAATATTTCTGAAAATTTGGCAATTTCTTGTGATTTCTATGTCTTTATTTCAAACCATGATCCTTGTCACTCCTGTCCTTCCTGTTTTCTCTCCTGTCCTCTTGTGGTGGGGGGAATTGAATAAGCAGCTGTTTGGATGCCTTGCTGGTAGCTGGGACCAACCCACAGAAATCAGAAATCTTTCCAGGAAGTCAAGATGGAAATCTGTAAATGGCTTTGCATCTTTATGTTAATATTTGAACGTGTTTGTTATTGTCTGTGACTGCACAGGGAAAGGTGGTGAGCATGTGATTATTAACACAGTTGTGTTGCCTGTGACAGATGTAAGCATTTATCCGTACAGTCCAGATGCAGTTTGAAATAGGTACTAAAAAATACAAATTTGTAGCAGAGTTTTTGTTAAATCAGGAATTTCTAGGGATTTCAACTGCAAAAACTCCTCAGTGCCTCTGACCACAGTGGATCTGTTGTAGTATAGGTAATATGTCAGTGGAAATTGTTTTAGATCAATAAATGCTTTAATTAACAAATAACAACAAAGTTACCAGCTGATTAACAGAGCCAAAAAATTACCAGCTTTGCAACAGCCAAGCTTTCAGAACTCTTTAAAACTCTATTAAATCTGTAAAACTGGGTAGTAATGAACTTCTTTCACTCATTTTTTCTCATCTCCATCTGAGGTATGCAGCTCTAGTTGATACTTTTAGTAAAAACACCTCCCCTTTTCATATATTCAACAGTAACTCTTGTGCTGGTCAAGACTTAACCACCTCCACGTGTTCTAAATAATCATCTGATACAATTTTACTCACCGTACTATTTCTTCAGCTTGTTGACTTACAGTTATTCTTCCAACAAATCTATGAAAGATGGATATACCTTAGAAGTATCTACATAAAGACTAAAAAATGTAAAAACCTTCCCTATATTTACAAAAAAAAAGTAATTAATGGTTCAAAAGTAAAAAATAAATCAACTTTTATTAACAATCAAATCAAACCAATATGGCAAAACTCGCAATAATTTTTCAAGAGACATTTAGCAACAGAAACATTTATCCCTCAAAGGAACAGGCACTTGAAAAAGCTTATTAACTCTGATTAATTATCACAAAAGATTGTATTTCTATTCATTTAAAACAGATTGTCACTTCTTGATGATTCAGTAAGAAATAATTCCTCAACAAATGTAAGTCTGCACATTATCCACCAGAAATTGTAACTTTTCATTTATTAAAGCCAATCTACTACACATTTAAAAATCTGACATGCACATATTTAGCATGACTCCAGCCACAATGGGGACATGAACTTCTATAGTGATTGTACCTTAATTTGCTAAACATAAAATAGTTGAACATCTGTTCAAACTGAGTATCTTAGTTTTAAAAATCTTAATATTTCTCAAAGATCTACAAGCTTACTTAAGAATAGCTGTGATAATATACTTGGATTTTAAAAACTCCTACTTCATAGCTACTGTTTTCCATACAATCCACTGTTTATATACTGTTTTATACAATCCAGAAGAAACTTGGATGGGGACATAGCTTTTGCTACCCATGATGCTGCTTTACAGAATCTATGACCTTGCTTGCTGATGTTAAAGCACACTCGGATATTTCTGTTTTTAATCTAAGGTTTTGCTGCTGAAGAATGGAGTTCAAAGCTTCTCTGGAGCATATGAGAAATAAATATGAGCAACACATATTCTTAGAATTGCACTTGAGTCAATTCTACTCCAACTACGTAATATAGAAATCTCCTGGCAGAACTTTATAGAACTTTCTTCAACCTGATCAGACTGTAGGTCATTTAATTACTTAAAATCTAGAAACATGTTTACTGATTAGAACTGAAATGTACATAATTAAAAAAAAATATTGTAATGTCTGGTTTACTATTCAAGTACTTATATTTAACTTGTCACTAGCAACTTTTAGTAAGTACATATGTAGAAACACAAGCTGACTATTAAAACCTAAAATTCAAGCAGGTGTCTGAAACTATTTTAATCCTAGCAAGACCTGTAACATTCTGAGTATTGAACACTTCATTCTGATTAAATTTCAAAATATTTATTAGTAAAGTGATACCTGTATAGATCTGCTTCTGGCTGCTGACATTCTATAACAGCTACCAGTTTGTCCAGGTTGGCAACAGACTGCAGCACTGCTGTTTCTGGGACTGCAACGTGTGTCTGTAAAACATTGCCCAACGGGTTACTGCAGGACTACCAAGCAGCAGGGCAGGTATTTCAACAGTCTGAATGAAGAACGTCACCACAAATGAACTATGTTCTATTTCACAGAAGTAATCCAGACCTTCAGATTGGTCTCTCCATCCAAACTTGCAGTGGTAACGTGGCATGAACCGTCCACTCGGTCAGACGATAGGAGCACCAGGTCAACAGGGAAAGTCTCATCTTTGGCTACTCTGACAATGTCCCCCACCTAACAAAGTGAACAGAGATCAGAAAGATACAAAGAGGTTTAAAGAGCAGAATTCATTTCAGCATTGTTACCAAACCACAATAATTAGCAATAAAACAGGAGTTTTTGCTGTGTAATAGAAACACGATTTTCAACTTGTCCTTTACCCGAATGTTTTTAGATCTGGTTTTCACAAGGCCACCACTTCGAACAACATAAACTGGAGCACCGTTGACTTCATTGTCTGCTTTATGTCGCAGCCAGTCCTCATAGCCCTGTGGAAAACACATACAAATCTACTTTTTAAGCAAGAAAACTAAAAATAGTCTAAATTTAATCTACCAATCAAATGTGGTCAAACTATCTCCTGCATTGTCTGAATACAGTTCCCAACTTCTCTTCAGTTTCTGCTCCAGATGTTACTCAAGAACCTATGGACCTCTTAATTTTGTCACTTTGCACAAACACATAAAGGCAAATAAAGCAGCAGAAGTGGTGAAGGCACTTAACAGTCCCATGTTCTCTTAAAACAAACAGGCAGTGACATTTTCTGCAGATCAGATGACCAAGCACTCAATAAATACACCACAAAACCAGGAACAGTCAGTCCTCAGGGTTCCTTTGTGGATTCCTTCTTTTTTTCTTTTTTTTGAGAAGAAGTAACAGACTAAAACTACTTTCTCAAGTCATACCATATAGCATTTCTTATAGATACTGCCATAGCCCATACATGAAATCTCAAGATTTAATTCTGTGTGACATGCTGTTGACACATCAGCTCTGTCCAGCAAGAGAACATGACAGAGAAGATTTTCATTCTTTTTGAGTCCAAATGGAACAGTCTGCAGCAACTGAGCTTTTAACTGATAAACTAAACAGCTTTCCTTTACCTGATACTTCACATCTGTTTAGGCACCCTTTATCCCATGCACACACATGTGCAAACACTCAAGATTGTGAATTCAAGTATACTATTCCCCTCCTATTTTCCTAAAGTATGAATCTACTGCTTGTTTAATCTAATAGCATTAGATCATAATAGCATAATAATCTCTGATCCCCAAGTCTAGGTACTGTTTGGAAAGCCCCACTAGAAAGCACAGGATGGCTCAATCGTGCAGGAAGTTCAACTGTCTCTTACAACCTGGCAAGATTCCTGCAACTAATCTGCAATAAGAGACTTCCTAAAATGCTTTTCTGTAGGTATAAGAACTATGAAAGAGATAAAAACGTTTCCTTTGAAGTCTGCAGACAGAAGAAGGCAGCTGTGTGAAACAGCAGGCATAATCCCAACTCATCCTACAAACATTATATGAATGTCACAGTACAAGAAGTACTAATGCAGATGCACTTCAGAGAGCTCTGTGGTTGACTGGAGTTTGTAGGAAAAGTTATATAATAAATTTTGCATGTTGAACATAGTTTTGTAGTTCTACCTTCACACATCTCTGCTGTTCCTAGCACAAATGAGTAAGGACAGCACAACTGCACTACCTGTGTTTGAAAACAAAGATGGAAGAGAGGGGGAATGGGGGAAAGAGCTTTATATGCCAAATGCTTCAAAATCGACAATTAGGAAGAATGCAGTAACAGCAGCCATACAGAGAGATACTGGAATATCAGAATCCTAAAGTCCCTAATTCTGACTCTAAAGAATCCTTCCTAAGCAGTATGAAAAAGCAAGAGTCAGTACCTACAGCTCCTTATGAAAGGTGACTGACAGAAGAAAACAAGGATTTAACTAACATCCAGTAACCTTGGGGCATTCATCTCACAAACCTGAACAGCTGAGCAATGTGGACATTTGGCAAAGAACTGAAATTTACCTTCTTTAGAAAGTACAGATTTCAGCGCTTTCTCCATCTGACACTCCTGCCTCCAATACAAGGGTGACACCTCACACCAGGGAATTCTTAAGAGCCAACTTAGTGTGGTCAGTTCAAATTCCCCCCAAGTTTACCTACTGCAGCATTTTTGAGAGATCCTTATCCTCAATTGAAAACATTGGAAAAATACAGTGAAAAAGAAAGATGCAAGAGGAATATAGGGAATGTTGCCTACTTGCAAGAAAATAAACTAAAGATTAAAATCTCTCAATTAAATTATTTTCTTAAGTCCTGCTTAAATAACTGCATCAAAGTAATTGAGAAAAGATCTACATTTTATACTATGAGGTTTTTCATACTCAGTTTAGGTCTATAGTTAATCAAAACCTGCAAAGTAGTTGTTCATAATTTACCTAGCAGTCAAGTAAACATCTGTGTTCCATCAGCTAAATACCTACGAACTTACTAAAATGCACTGTTTCCCAAAGTTCCTTGGGAAATACCCTTATTTTGGTTTTTTTTTTTTTTTTTTTTTTTTTTTTTTTTTTTGTTGTTTTGTTTTTTTGTTTTTATTTATTTGCTCACTTTGAACTCCTTGGAGGACTGCACACAGATTTTCAGAGAAATAAGGAGGAAACAAGTCTGGCTAACAAGACAGACAAAATGACACAGCACAAGCTGCATCACTTTGCAGTCTTGTGTGTCCTTCTTCTGACCTAGGTGCAATTACACTTCCAAGTAGAAAAAGTTCTGTCTCCTTGGCAGAGATTAAAACAAGGCTGAGTTCTAAGGTTTGCAAGAGGTGCCACGTTCACTGGTCCTCTGGAAGGCAGGGGACTTTTTTCACCCACTGCTAAGCTTCTCAAACCTTCATATGGTTAATGCTTGTATTTTTCTCCTTCATCTTTTGGGGGAACACTGAACTGTAATTTAACATTTATCCTGATGTAACTTTGTATAGAACCACTGACCCCCACCTTTCAAAAGGGGGTTCCTTTCTTAAAATCTGCTTCCTATTACACTTCTCGTTTAGAGAAAATGAGAACTGATTTTGAGGCAATACTGGGGATTTTTCCCTTTGCACTCCAACAGATTTATCTTTCTCCCTTCTCTGAGGGCAGCCTGTTGGAAATAGCACAATTCATTGTCCCTTCAAGATAACAGCCTGTGAATATTGCTTGCCTCCTTTGCAGCAGGCAGGAGAAACATGAGAGTCCATTAGACCAGTTTAGGTGATTCCAGTGGTCCTTGCAGACATATTGAGAGAGCAAGAAAATCTCTTGATGCGTGGCAAGTAATGAATGATTCGAAGCTTCCAGAAGGAATGACAGAATCTCTGTTCTTTGAAATTGATGATAAGAGAGTTAAATTCCCCAATATAAGATTGGGCATCTGGAAGCAAGGTGATGTTAAAATTTTCTTGGACTATTTTAGACTTACACAAGTCCAACTTCTTTCTGGAAAAAGTGATCTAATATTTATAACTCTGTTTCATAATCTCTTTTAGTTCACACAGTTTTATTATCCATTGCCTACTTATGATTATCGCTTTTGAATATATGATTTTTGGGGTGGTGATGGTAGCAACTGAATAGGATTAGGGCATTCTGCATATACAAACTGCACAGCAACAAGATGAAATATTAGTCTAAATATTACTCCAACATTAAGAACCACTCTGTCCCAAACACCTTTCTATCTGCTTGAAAGCTAGAACTATTTTTACTTTTGCCCTATTTCTGGGTAGCTTTGGGTCTTTCTGGCACGGAAGGCAAATTGAAATTCCAGTTACAGCTCTGAAACAGTCTCCTGCTTATTTTTCAGTTGTGAGGCTGCATCTATTCCCGACAGCACTGTCAAACCCCTTGAAGAGGATAGTTCCTGAAAATTACCTCCCTGCAGAAGAGATTATAATTTTATCCACATCATTTCTTTATTTATGAGCTTGCTTCTTTCTCCTCTTGCTTTAAGGGCATAAAGAAGACAGAAGACTTTTTTTTCCTTTCTTTTTCTTTTCTTTTATTTTTACATTCTGATTCTAGAGGCTATAGGTCCTAGTAGATGTAATATGGTGCTTGAACAAGATTTCTATTAAATTCAGAAGATTTTTTCTTATTTCAAGTGCTATGAAATACTAAAAAATGTCTTAGGCAACCAAAGAAGACCAGGAGCTTTCTAAACCAGAGCTTTTACCTGGTACAAAATCACAGTTAATAAACATTTTACATCAAAAAACCTACCCTTTGGGGCAAAATTTGCCTTTTAACTACTGACAAACACAGCCTGCACCACTGCTTCATCTGCCCAATCTCCTTTCTCAGGGTGTGATGTGGGAGGACTGGTTCTAACAGGCAGCGAGGTGTGCCAAAGGAATAAGTGAGGAGCTTTCAGAAAAGGTCTGATAACAAGTGACATGTAATGTTTAGACAAAAATGCTGCCTGACAGTCATCCACTGTCCATTTTAGGATACTGCAGTGAGTCACTGAGTGCTTGACAACCAACTAAATGCTGAAGCTCGAGCATCTAACTAGAAACTTTAAATCCAGAATAGTTTCTAAAAATTGCACCATTTTTACGTATTTCTAGTATCTAAGCACTATCCTGGTCAGACTCTGTTAAGCAGCTTTACTTCACTAGGACTTCATGCTGCAAGATTTTTCCCCTTTACCTGTTTTATGGCTGTCACAGTTATGACAAAGAATAATGGCAATCCACTGGTAATAGGACTGGTAGGGGTATCTATCATGAGCTGAAATAAAAGAAAATATGAAAATTAGTCCAAATTTTATTTTTACAATTGTACTTTCAAAAAAAACCCAAACAACCAAAGGAAGCTAGACAACTATTTTCCAAACTCTTTATTATAATCTGTGAGTATTTTTACTGCATTTTCTGAAGAATTTCTCAAGCAAACTCTGTTTCTGACAAGTAAATAATATGTCAATAATGATGCAAACAAATGTTTTAGGGCACGCAGAACAGCCTTAGTCACATTTGTAAAGCATGTGACAATTTTAAGGGTCCTTACTAAAGGGGAGGTATAATTTCATCCTACAAAAATGAATTCAAAAGCATATTGTAAAGGAAGGAAATCTACATTTCATGAAGCTGTTTCAACACTCTACCGCTTACCAACAATGTAGACTATAACATCATCCACTTTAGAAGTGAATATAAGGTTAAGAACAGTAATTTCCAGTGGTTTAGATATTAGAGAACACTTTTCTTAGACTGCACCTTTCTGGCTGCCCCAAGTTAACATGCAGTTTTTACAATTTGTGCTATTATTGCTGGCATGCTAGAAGTGCAGTGTACACACTAAGTTCTGTATGTGGGGGGATGTTAGTGGTTCTCCTCTGCTGCAGGAAAAAATCCACATGGTCAAGTGCTGTAAAGGAAATATACACAAGAACCACTCAAAACCACAGACACTGATTCAATCCACTTTACCTGAGACTTATGGCATTGCTTTGGGAATCATTAAAGAAGAAAAAAAAGTCATATATGAAGTTTACTCTATTATGGGGGAAGAACCTCACAGAGAAAACAGATCATGCCACTTTACAATGCACACATGAGGTTTTTGGTCAGATTTTTTCACTGAAACAGACAATTTATAGAACACAACAAAAATCAGACCTAGTGTACAACAGTGTCTGTTCTTTAACTGTAGCACTCCAATTTCAGCTTGGCAGCATTTTGACCAAGAAAATCCCTACCAAAAGCACCTGATTTTCGGCTGGATAGGGTTGATCATGTTAATTCTGTCATCTGTACTCTCTCATTCTTTCTCAAGAGAGGCTCATATATGAAAATGAAGCAGGTTTTGTGCTGGTGGAATTGCCATGTTTCACCAGGACACCATGGTCCTCTGCCTGCCACACGTCCATGACACACCTCGTGTCACCAAAATGTAGTCTGTCACCTTGTTTTGGGCATGCACATGTGTGGTGAACAACGTGGACTGGACTTTGCTGCAAGTTGCAATCACACAAGACCCTGCCCCAGCTCTGCCATCCCCAGTGGAAAAGGTGGTAATGACAGACACTGCATTTTGGCCACACGAGATTCAAAGGCCAGGGAAGGTACCATGATGGTCAGCTTTAAAAGGCACCTTGGCCTCATAAAAAGAAAAGATATTAGTGAACTTCCAATAGGGATTTGAGTAAAACCAGAATTCCATTCTAACAAATGAACAAAATTTACTTCAACTTTTCTGCTGTTCTGTTTCCAAGAACACAGACACACGGACAAGACACTTCCCATACATGTGAGGGTATCCACTTGACACAAACAGAGAGAACAGAACTACACTCAGAATTTCTGCCCTTAGATCCTTATTTGTTCATGGACGTCACATTTAGATACTACTAGAAGACAATAGTTTGAAAGAACTGTGACACAACATTGAACTGAAGAGATAAATCTACATCAAAAAGAAATAAAAGCCATGCTGTCTGTGGTTACTTTAATAACATTTATGTGCCATCTTCAGCAAGTTCCCATCTTCCTCATGCTATAATATGTCACACAGCATGAAACATTACAACAGGAATGACACATTCAATATTCTTAATTAGGAAGATGTGATGGACAACACATTTTGTTAGCCAAAATCAGAACTGTATGACTTTAGTCCAGCACAGGAATTTTCAGCCTAGAAATGTCCTTCTTTCTAAATGCGAAAGAACAAGATCAAGGGACACAGGAGGCAATGGATTAAAAGCTGGCCCTGATACTGACACCTTACACAACCACAGACAAGTTTTATGAACTCTTCAATATCCCTGCTCTTTGTCAAATGAGGTGCCACCTTTTTCAGATGCACGTTCTAAATGTTGGTTAATCACTCTGGAGGGCTGTATGTGTTCAAATAATTCTATTTCATAATGAAAGAAAAGTTTATGTACCCCAAAATCTTGTCTCTGCCTCAGATATTAGTCTTTCAAAAGTTAATATCTCTCCTCTGAACCCTTCTCCCACTTATCCTTCACCTACTAAGCCTGAAATAACTCCGCAGAATTGAGGTACATTACAGAGATGGAGAGACAAAGACGATAGAAAAATGTACAGACTATCCCAATCTACTTGTGGGTGTTCTTAATTAAAATAAATATGGTCTGCTACAAAAGCCACAGCAATATTATGTTACATAAACTGTAACAGTAACAGCACTGAGGTCTTCAAAACCGGCAAACTATTGATTTTATCTGTAACATCTGTGTGCTCATTTTATCTAAACAAATTGAATTTGAGGATCTCAGAACTGTATCACAATAGTCTGTTGATTTACAGCCACCTACAGTGAAAATATACAGAGATTCAAACACCACCAACACCCACAAAACCAAGAAGTGTATCTGGAATTTCATTACTGCCTTACAAGATTTAAAGTTCTATTTGAGGCAGACAATTGAATCCCTGTGCTGCTGTGCAATGGACTTTGAAGCTGCACACTTAAATACATTAACATTCATGAAGATAAAATCTAAGGATAATACTTAAATTTGGACGTAATTATTTCTGAAGTTACGTTTTTTTTCCTAGAGAAACTGGAAACGTACTCTTTTTATAGACAGAATGTGCAAGTAGGGAAATTAAATTCATAGAACAAAAATCAGTGGCGGAATTTACAACAAAAATAGCAATTTCCCGAGTATTATTCAACTTACCTGAACCAAAAATATAATGAGAAAATAAAAGTTGGCTACTCTTCTGAACTGCTCAAATAAGTTTTTTGGAACAAAATTCCACACTGTATACTGAAGGGAAAAAACAGGAGAGAGAGAGACGAATAATTACAACACAATGCACAATTTTCAGTGAAATTCAGTTCCACTCCCATTGAACTCTCCTAACATAAATCTTCTCATTCCCCAGGTCCCCTCTCTCAGGCCTTGCTCTTCTCCCACACAGAACTGCTGTATCCAATTTTTGTTCATTTTTTTAATTCCTTCTGTTTTAAGTACAGCTATTAGGGAAGCAGGGATAGCAACTGCATTTCCTCTACACGCCAAGTTTAAAATGTTTTCCTCCAACTGGGACCAGGGCAGCTGGAGTCGTTTGGCTGCTTGTGTCCTGGGTAGGAGGAAAGAAATTAATTCCTGCAGCTGTAACATTCCCTCCAACACTACAGCGACGAGGCACATCCCCACCATCAGCTCTATTGATTTCAATCCAAGGACACACCGGGAGGGAATCCGCAACTGCAGTCCACCACTGATTTATTTTATGCAGAGTACTGCCTTTCAATTTGGCTATTTTAGAAATCCCCATAACCAGCTTTATCCTGCCTTTTAAGTAGTTTGGGCAACCCTGGTTGAAAAACTACTTTTCTTCAGACAGCCTGACCAACTTGCTTAATTGCTCTGTACTTGAGTTTTGATGAAAGAAGGGTGGGAGAATGAGACAAGCTATACATGAAGCAACCCAGATTTTCCCTCAAAACAGTTCAGAGTTTGTTTCATTTTGAATACTGTGTATGCAGCACTAGACATAATACAGACATGCACATCTGCCACACAGCTTCTTAAGTAACATATCAAGTGGTTTTGCCATGACGAATTGATTCCTTACCTTGGATGATATGATTCTGTTGTCTGCAAACTTCTGAGGAACATAATGGCCATGCTGGGGGAAACGATTTGCTATATAAATAGTTCTTGTGTCGCTTTGATGCTGTGGGTCAAAACCCTAGAACATAAAATAAAAAAAGAGATAATCAAGAAAGTCAATTTTATTAACTGCTGTTTTGTAAAATTCTGTGGAAAAGGACATTCAGATATCAAGCAGCAGTTTTCAAAGTGTAAAGAAAATTACTGCATAAAATTGAAGTCTGCTGTGTCCAGACAATTTTCAAAAACTGAGGAAAAAACCCCAAAATCTCAATTTTGAGGCTGTGTACTCATTCTGAAAAAATGCAAGGAAAAAAAACCTGTCTCGAGGATAGAGAACACTTGCTACCATGCAAACTTGAAGCCCCGCAAAACTTAAAAAGGAAGAAACAGAAATGGAGATGAAAACATAAATAATTTACAAAATCTCACAGCCATGCTAGCAAGAACCCTAATAAAACAGATTAATGAGAAAAATAAAATGTCAAAATACACAAGCTATACTAGTATGCTGTGGTAACTGGATTTTGAAAAGATTCTCACCAGAGAAAAGCCAAAAGCATGTGTCTGACCAGACAGCAGTATTTTTCCAAACAAGTTCTATCTCCAAGAACTAACATTTTGTCTCATTTCAAATGTGATTTCCTGCCATTACCACCAATTCATATATGAATGGTGCAACGGTGAAAGCAAACTCATGGGGAAAAAAAAAAAAAACCAAAAAGCATACTCAGAAATACTTATCAACAATTTCCTGCCAGAACAGATGATCTGAGTGAGGTCCCTGGGAATCAAAGCCCTGTTGCAGGTCTAACGAGCAGTGTTTTCATCATCTGCTTCTTCAAGAGGAAGTGGAACACAAGTGTTAAACCTGCAGATGACACCACCCTGGGACTGCAAGAACACCAAATACGAGAAAATTCTTGACCAACCAGCTGCAGAGAACACAAAGATCCAGCACAAAGAAACTGCATCTAGAAAAAGGAATAAAAGCCCATAAAAGAATTTTGAAGAAAAATGTCAAAGTCTATAACAGATCAGAGGCTAGACATGAGTCATCCACATCATCCCACTGAGAAAAAGGCCTTGAGTGCAGAGGAGGCTGGAGGAGGAGTGGGAGCCACAGCAGAAGCACTGTGAATCAACTGGACAGCACCCAGAGGAGTGTGACATGAGCCCCAAGAGATCCTGAAAACATGACATATAACGCAAGGCTGAACAATCCAAAAAGCAAAGAGCAAATAAATTAGAGTCATTTAGCCTGGAGGAGAGGAAACTTGGGATATCCTAGTAAATCTCCTGATACATAGAAGACTGTTCCATTGAGAAAATGGGTGCTTTGAAGGCCAAAGAAGAACAGAAGTAAGCAGGCATAACTTTCAGGTAAGAAAACTTATGTCTGGGTATTGGAAAGCAAACAAATTCTTTTATTCTGGAAAGGAATAATTAAACACTAAAATCAGTCATGAGGAAAGGTTGCAATGTCTAACAAAAGGGCTTATATCTAGGTCATTCAAGTCTATCTTTAATTGAGCCTTTCCTGGGGCTACATGACTCACCAGAACCCTTCCTAGCAATAATGTTCAGACTTGGAGAAGCAGGTGATGGCAGAAGACAACCAAACAGTAATGATTCAGATAACAGGCCAAGAAAACTACTAAAGAAAAAGGCAAAAAGCTTTCAGGCACGAAATAAACTAGTGAAATTAAATTTGCAACTGTTGTTTGAGTGGGAATCAATGACTGTCTGCAAAATGGTGAATTCCAGCATCAGGACACACACATTTCTAATCTTAGAACCAACTTGCAGAGTTTACACAATCTCCTTGTTCTTTGATGCCATGTGCAAGGACAACTGGTGGTGTCCTTTGCTAGAAAGGGCATTATCAATTCCACTACTGCAGGTGATGAAATTGCATTTGCAGTTGTGAATAAGACTCAGAACTTTATCCATGTCAAATAAACAGTGACACTTCATGGAGCTCCAGAAGAAGATATCTCTGTACCAGAAGATGAACAGTGAGCACAATGACTGAAAAAAAAAATGCTTGGTATAACCAAACATTAATTTTTTCAATCCATGAATATCTCTAACGCAGGTCATTAGGTATGTTCACATTCAGTAGGGTGTCTTATTAAAGTAAAGGAATAATTAAAAGTCCTCTCGAACATACAAATGTTCATGTTTGGCATCATTAATACAGCAACATTCTGCTTTAGAAAGAAAGAGGTCCAGAATAATGAAGGGAGAAAGAAAGGAAGGGGGATTTTTCAAAGAGACTTGAAGGAGAATAAACTTTAGATGACAAGCAGTGGAAGGCTGGTCAAGTCACACGCTCCAGGGTGAGAACTTGTTTAAAGATAAGACTGGAACAGGGAGACAAAAAGTAGATTGGGGAAAGAATGGAAAAAAATACACAAGATACCAAAAGCAAAATGCAAGGAACTGTTCACACCTTTAAGAAAAGAAATACAAGCATGAAAGGAAGATGAAAAAAATTGTACCTGTTAACTGCTGACACAAAATTTAAAGAGAAGAGTGTTTGTAGCAGAAGCATTTTTGGTATCTGACATTAGTGACACAGTATTTCTAAATCAATCCAGAAGATGCCACAAATAAAAGTGCTTTGCAAGCAGGAAAAAAAGGCACCTAATTAGTTAAGACTTGGTACACAGCTCTCTTCTACATCTCAGAAAATGTCTGGCACTCACAAAATGCCAGACATCCTCACTTTGGAAAGTCACTCTACAGCCTGAAAAAATTCCACTCTAAATCAAACAGATGTAAAGCAAGGAAAAAACACAAAGAGCAAAGAAAACAAGTTGCAGTCTTCTTTCTGACAGTGATAAATGCTAACCTGCATGCCACTTGCTGAACACCATTAAAAGATAAATCAAAGATTACTGAGTGACTAGGATATCAATGCATTTTTTATATTCCCTTTTTAGGCCACCATCTGAGCACCTGAAGGTTGATGAGTTTGATGACATTTTATGATGAAGAGTAAAGAGGTGTGTACAGCTCCAGTCTCAATGCACAAGCACCTCTATCAGAATGAATACCTCTGCTGAAGTAGGCTCAGATGATTAAAAGCAAGGACTTTATTTTCCAAATAAATCAGAATCTCAGGCCATACAAGTTTACAGGTGCAGTTGTGGAGCTAAACCAGCTTAAATTTGCAGTCTGTAGACATTTAATTCTGTTCTGTTGACATTTGCCACGGAGAAGGCACTGAAGCTGTGCAGTCAGCAGATCACAATGCACACGCAAGGCAGGCCAGGGACAAAAACCCCTCAGTTGTCAGAGCTGTGGCTGGAAAAGGACACATCCCTGACAACCTCAGTGACTACACTGTAATCACAGCAGGAAGTGAGGGTCAGAGCTGGGAACCAAACCCAGATTTCCTAAGTTTTACAACTATAACTACAAAAAATCAGTTGAAATTAGCCAGCAACTCTGATGTCTCATAATTACTTGATGAGACCACAACTAAGCAGATCTTCCAGAGAAATTTTAATTACACATCTCCCCAAGGAAAATTCTGCACAGGCCTTGAACTTCACTGTTCAAGAGCTGAAATGTCTTTAACTCTTCTCTAACTCTGGGGCTGGCCACAGAGCCTTCTCCTGACACTAAACTGATTTGTAGACCAAATTTCTGCTCAGCCAGGGATTTTCCACAGTAGCTCTGTGCAGCCAGCAAAGCGGTGCAGAAAGCACAGTTTCCTAATTTCACTTAATAGACAGTTCTCTCTCTTCTTAACGTCATTCTCCAACTCAGCTGCAAAAGTAGGGTAACATGCCCTTGTCAAAGGATTTCTGCAGCTAAACAGCATGAGCAGAGAAACCCTAAATTAGAGTCTTGCAAAATTATTAAGTTGTCACCCATCTCTTTCAAAAAAAAGTTAGCTTTCCTGCAGTTATCTAGTGAAGTAATTTCTACCCAAGTGCACACATCACCGACCTCATAACAAATAATGCTGAATATATAACAAGACCTGGTATTTAAGACTTCTTGACCAGGTATATTACAGGCATATATATATATATATATATATATATTACATGAGTCACCTTTAAATAGAATTTGACCATAAGATGAAGTGACCTGATTTTCTCCCCTTCATGTTGCAAATTAAATCAAGGTTTATTGGCTAAAGTTCAGTCCTTCAGATGATTTTTCAATACAAACCAGGCGTTGTGTTGAAAACCCTTGGAATACAGCTCTCATTTCATCTTTGATACACCCTTCCCCAGCAGAAGTTCTGCACCCAAATTAACTTAATACTTTGGTTTTGAAAATAGCCTAAAAGCATCCACTTATATACAGTACACAGATACTCTAGTCAAGCTGATTTATAAAGCACAAATAGAAATAACCTTTAAAAAAAGAAAAAAGTGATTCATAGTTTTCATTTCTGATAAACCTGAATGACTCTAAGCAAAGTCTAAGTATTTTTTACTAAACTTCTACAGCAGTGATTTCATTACTGTTCTAAAAGTTAGACAAAGATATTCTCTGTGCAGTAAATTAAGACCCTTAAAAACAGCACAGAAAACATATCCTGGGGAACTGATGAGAAATATTTGACTGCAATTTTATTCAATTTATTTCATGAAATCCATGGGATTCAACACCCCAAACAACTCTTTCCTACATTTTGTCTGCATCTCAACCACTGTACTTGGAGAACTGCCCATCAGCCATCAGGTAAGAAAACTGATCCATGCATTTCCCCGTTTTGGTTTGTGTTTTTGTTTTTGTCTTGGGTTTTTTCCAGTTTTTTAAATATGTCATGCCAGTTGTCTGGTCATATAATAAAAGGCTTCCCCGTGAAAGAAAAGTTTTACACTGCTGCTGAGGAAGCCTTAATAACACATATAACAAACTAGGTAACCACAAAGGAAGCAAATGAGGAACAGCACTACAAAAAAGACCCTCCCAAAATCTGCAAGAGCAAAGGAAGAAAAGAAAAAATGCTTTTGTACTCCACTTGTTGCTGTAACATACACATCTACTCAAGACTCTTAAAGCTTCAATACCACTGTTAATGTATGGCAGTGTGCACCAATGTCCTCCCCACACACTCTACAGCACTGCTATGTGAGACAGCAGAAATCCACAGATCTTTCAGCAGGGATTACTGACATGACACCAGCAAACAACACATCAATTTTATTATCAAGCTTTGCAATACATGCATTGATAATCACAGATCATCTGACAGGTGATTTTTGCTTATGACTTGCATAAACAGTATACTTCGGTATCATCTCCCAAGGTTTTGGATTCATTACTCACAGCTTTTACAGAGGGGCAAGAAAAACCAAACTTCATTTGCGAAAGAACTTCTGCTATGTGACCACTGAAAAGTGAAAGGAATTTGAAAGAAGGAATCCTCATTCAGAGGCTCTTCCTCCTTTCAAAACCCACACTGAATGTGATGGGCAAAAGCAGCAGCTCCCCAAAAACCTTTATGAATATCACATCCTACTTAATGAAGCCAATAAACAGAAGAAAACTTGGTCTCAGAAACCCTTTCTCCTAGGGAAGTGACTTGACTGATCGTGGCTGCAGAAGCAGAACACCACATTCCCTGGCAGACAGCCCAAAAGTCTGCTATTACACTGCTGTCAAGATATATTTTGATTAAAGGTGTTTTGAGGAAATGGATTTTCTTGCTTTGGGTTTTCTTCTGAATATACATAGAATACTTTTCCCTCTGTCAGATAAGATGATCTATTCACACTCCATGCCCATTTTCAGAAGTCTGTGTAAATTTGTACTCCATACAGTCAGCCAATAATTCTTTCAGTCATGTAACTGGGCAGGAGTCAAAGTGAATTTGCCTTATCAAAGGTTAGCATGAAGGAAGAAACAGCCTCTCACAGCAATTTTAAACACTGCTCTAACAACTAAAATAGTGAATCAGCTGAAGCACCCTGATGTGTCCACAGTGCCATGCAATTTGTACCTCCCCTTTCAAATATCACTGCAGTAAAGAAATAAAACTACTAAAAGTCATGCACTATTCATGCAACTTCCTCTTCCCTCTTACTGTATCTATGGCTGTTCAAAATATCTGATAATAAATCATGTTGTAACCTCCTAAAAGACCTATAACCAGATTACATTATTTTGTGAAAACACAGCCTCTAGGCAACAAGGTCTGTGAAATCATGAGGGGATGACCCTTCCTTTCACGAAGTTAAAATATGCCTAGTACAGCACTAAGAAAAGTTGTACTGGTGCTTGCAACAGTCCTGCTCATGCAGAGCTCAAGCTGTTCTTACTTTACATAATATTTTGTCAAGATGCCCACCAAAAATAACTTGGAAAAATCCCTACTTGAAATTTTTAAAAATCACCTATCTTCTCTTTATTTATCTGCAAACACAACAAGCAAGGTAAGCTGGCCTCATTCACTGCTAACATACTGCCCCTCGCCAGTCTCTCTGCTCACGTCACCAATGCCAAACATACTGCTCTTGTAACATCAATAAAATCAGAAAGGAAAAATGAGCTGAACAGGCAAGTTAAGCTTTCTAACACAGCACTCTCGAAGGCTGCTTTGGCACGTCCAGTTCCTGTCAGCAGCAAAGGATTTGAAGGGAGAACCAGGTAAAATCAAAAATAGTCCAACTTGCATCAATGAAGGAAACAGCTTTCTTATCCTCCCCTACAATACAAATCACAGTATTTATAAAGCATAATGCATTTTGGATTTCATATGGTAATACAAACCTAAGACATTGTAGCAGCTGCTCTTTCATGACTGTCTTCAGCAGAATACAAAGTTTCACTCTTTTTCCTACAGGATTATTACTCCAGTACCCAAAGATGGCCTACAAGAAAGCCAGGGAGGGACTGTTTACAAGTTCCTGTAGTGAATATGACAAAGGGGGATGGCTTTAAACTGAGAGAGGGCAGATTTGGATTAGATGCAAGGAAGAAATTCGTCCTTGTGAGGGTGCAAAGGCCCCAGCACAGGTTGCCCAGAGAAGCTGTGGCTGCTCCGTTCCTGGAAGTGCTCAAGGCCAGGCTGGATGGGGCTTATCCTCTTGCCTCAATGTGCTTAACCAACCAAATGACTGTAATAAATTCCTTGTCCATTGCTTTATTTTAGGATGCTCCCTGTCAGACACAAAGATCAATTTTTTGCTCAGATGCTTTTTGGAAGAAAACAGACTCTACAATAAATGTGTCTTCAGCTCTGAAGGAAGAAATTTAGTTACCATTCAGGTTCTAAGAAGCAAGCCTCAATCCCAAAGGCAGGGCTAGTGGCTCTCAAGTTAAGATTTCAAGGCCAGTCAGCACGCTCTAATTCTTTTCTTTGAAGAAAAAACTTTATGTAAAGTGTAAGGAGTTGAAGAGACATTGAGGTTTGACAGTGTCTGTAGTCCCAAATGTGTGGTCTTTTGCCACATGCTCTCAAAGCAGCCCATTGCTCTAACATGGAAATGAAGATGCCTCTGAAGTTCCAACTACACAGTTCTAATTTCAGAACTAAAAGTTTTCCTCTGTGGGCTCCAGCAATTAGTTTCCTTTATCCGCAATATCATCCTCTTGTCAGGCATGTACAAAAGGAGAGTAGGCAAGGTTTTTAAAGCTGAAGGCTGACTTCAGACACCCATCAGGAGACAACTATAGGACATCACATTTTATAAAGTAAGAATTGAGAGCTCAAAAATCACAAGCCACTCTTTCAGAAGACTTCTCAAACTATATAAACTACACTGAAAATGGTAAGTGCTAGGATTCTGCAATAATCAATCACAGAAATAGCAGCTACGAAACAGGTCTCACTAAGAAATACAGAACCAAAGCAAGAAATGAAACATTTAACAGACAAATCCTTCACATACCTTGAATGACCACAGGATCTCAGAAAAAAAAAAACCCCAAGTGCATCCTTTCTGTACATTCCCTCCATTTGTTAAGTAGGCTTACAGCAGATTTTCAATATTAAATAAAACATTCAAATCTGTGACAGGCTACGAACTATCCCTTAAGACTAGAAAGTAGCTCAAATCTTGTAGATAGCAATTTCACCATAAAAAATTATATTTGTCAAGTCCATGACAGGAGAAATACAGAGCAATCATACATTCCTTCACATACTGGCATACTATATACACTATTACCTTATAATGAAATGCTGTTTACCCTCTGCTTTGAAGAATCATTTTAAAAAGTATTTTACACAAGCATGAAGGGCTCCTGCTCTGGACTACTCATACAGCCATTATTGAAAAAGCCTTGTCTTCAATATTTGGATTTGTTCTAGGAGGTAATAGCTATTTATGCCAATCAGCTCCTGCACTGTGAGCCTAATTCGTATTTTCTTTCAACATGGAAAAAACCCAACAAACCTTTTCCAAAAGCATCTTCCCCCAAAATCACCATTAAATAATAAATCTTAAAGCTTTTTCAAAATGTGTGCCAAAATTATATTGACAATTGCTGACAGTAACTGCTCAACAAATTCTGCAGGAAAAGAATTTCGTTCATAGCTGGAACTGTCTAGCTCTTCCATGCCTCGAGAAAGCCTGCTCTGTAAAACATTACAGCTTTGAGTCTATTGCATCCACCCAATAGCATTTTTAGTTCTAATTCCATTTCAAACATGATTTATGATTTAAGAGTCAGTTTAATGCCCTGCTTTCAGACATGTATACAGACTAGTCTATCCTTAAAGCTTGCTAAATCTTAAGCTTCCTTTCCATTTTGTTGCAATTCTCTTTCCAAGCAGAAATGTAAATATCTACAAAAATGTGCACAGCCACACGAAGTAGCACAAAAACATGCAAAGGAGTAACAAAATGGAACAACAGATGACAACATGTATTTTGGGGATAAACCATATAAAACCTCTTCCTCTAGTAAAACATTTCAGGATGAAAAAACAAACAGTTTGCCTTTTGTCTACATCATTATCTCTCTTTCCCATTTACAGGAAAGTTCTCCTTTCCCAGACTTATTTTTACTCAAAGTAAACAAGGAAAAAAAAACCCTCTTAAGTCACTGCATGTGGGAGGCCAAGGAATAGCAGGGGTTTGTTTTTTAAATCACAGTGTAGTTCTCAGTCGTACTTTCTATCTCTTCTACCATGGTCTGTACTAATGCTAAGTGGTTTTCTCAACAGCAGGTGAAAAGAGGTTTGTATTAAAAAAAAAAAAAAAAAGTCTAGCTGCAAATATGTCACCTGTGTTTTGCTAGAAGATATGACCTTGCATTTACAGAGACACTTTGTGACATCTATTTTGCTGCAGTTCTTATCTGTTTGTTAAGCAAACAGATTTTGTGCTAGAAATTAAAGGATTTTTTTAAAGAGGTAAACCTTTTCCTAGTGACATAATTACAAAAACAGTCATAACTATTGAGCACATCACAATACAGTCAATAAAAAGCAAGAGAAGATTGTCAGTGAAAGTCATGACACTTTTAATGGAATTTAAACACATTGTTATATTTTTCTAACTTCTGTCTCTCCATCCCAGAGGAAAGCAAATGTCAGTTTTAATGAAGTCAGCCAAGCCATTTAAAACTAGAAAAACAAATACCAATGATATTCAAAACACATGTTGAATGTTACTAAATTCAGCACACGTTTCCTTGCCTTAGATTACAAATTTTACCTTCCACTGAGAGTACAGAAACAATCCCTTAGCAGAACACAGAGCCTTTCACCCATCCCGCCAGATACTCCCTATTGACCAGAACATTTTGCTCACTGTCAACAAAATTCTACTTTTTTCCCTCTTCTCCCTTAGTCATATAAAACCCATAAACTGACAGAAGTTATTAAGGGGGCAGGACCCTATTAGTGCAGAAATATCATAGAGTCAATTAAATAGTCCTATTATTGTATGATAAGTGGAAATCTGGCACAATAAAAATTTGTAGATTAAGAAGCTCATGGAAAGGAAAAAAAAAGAGGATGGGACAACATACGGGTCAAATATCCAAATCTCATAGCAAGGCAGCACATCAGGCAACACCAATCTTCCCGTTTTTAAAACGGTCTTTTGTCAGTACCAGGCTTGGTTTGATTATGTTTTGGTATGCAATTCTTAGATTTAGAGTTTAATTTTCATGAGGTAAGACTTACGATTACACACAGGACACAACGGAAGTCTCCATTTGGAGCAGACAGCTGGCTGAAGACAAGGCCAGGTTCTGCACGCTTTGGAACACACTGTGCTGCAAATCTATCAGCCCTCAGCAGTCACAGAATACAAAGAGAAAATAAGGTTAAAAGACCCAAACACATAGGAGCACTAGTCCAGCAGATCAAAGAATATCTCTAGCCAAAAAAAAAGAGGGCCACATTTTCTCCTGTACTAAGTTACAGGAGGGGAGTCCTTGACCTCCAGCTCTCAAACTACTCCAGGAAAGCAACGCAGCCTTTGGGCTGTTCCAACATGCACCTCGCTGATCCCTCAGTGATAATTCAAAAGGTATTAACTGGGCAGTCTGAACCACAGGAACTCTTCTGAGCAAATATGCATTTATTTTTCTAGCATTAAATAACAAGCAGTAAGTTATTTTTAGCCAGAAAGGGGAAGAGGCTTCATTGAAAAATAAGAGCAGGGAAATTGTACTCCAGATTAGCAAGGTGATTTCAGAAGCGAGATTCTCAAACATTGGATTAGTGTAAAGTACTTTTGGCATTCAGAAAATAGAGGGAATTCTGCGGGGAGGTGGGGGGAAGTATCTGCATTCAGTAAAATGATTAAGTGAAAATAATACGCACTTGTCAGTGCAAACAATGAGATAAATGCTGTCCATCTTGTTCAGAATGCCAGTAACTGCAAGGTATTACAAAATACCATCTGTCCTCTCAGAACCAGCATCTGAAAGTGAAAAAAAAAACCATCCCAGACATACAATCCTCTAGTGCTAATCTATTTGAGGACATTCCCTTATTAGTAGAAATTTTTCATTAGAACAAATCTAGAAGATGAAGAACACTCCTACAGATACTGTGCTGGCTGAGGAGGGTGTGAGGTGTGACAGGCACTACCTACACAGAACAGTCAAAAACATTCCCTGTGATCACCTCTTAATGCAGCCAATGGAGAACTTTTGGATTTGATAAACTCCTAACATCCCTCCCAATCTGAACCTTCTTAGAACCCCAAAATAAATAAAATAATCTGCTAACTACACTTTACAGTTAATCTATAGATTTTACCTTTGATTTACAGTTAAATAAGAAAGCTGCATTTGCCCAAATACCCAGCTCTCCACAGCATTAAAGCCGTTGTGTACTACAGCATTCAGGTCCTTAAACTGCAAAGATACTCTGCCAAATCCAGCACAGCACTTGTCTTGAACTGTCATTTACAAAAGAGGGGCCAGGCAAGCAGCTCTTAGGTTTTCTCCATGCAGTATTCTTTGTACTTCACTGAGCTGTAAGACAACAGATCAAAAGGCTCAAACTCCTCATAACAGCAATGGAAGAGAAATCCTGAGACTCTTCTCCAACTGACAGGACTAATAATTTAAAATTATGCAGCCAAAATCAAACAAACAAGGGTATTGTACCACAGTTTTCAGAGATCTCCTTGCCAGATAACTGAAGGTGTCAGTATGTTCTGTTAGTAGCACTGCAACAGCTCCTGCACTCCATGTGCACCATCAGAGAGCAGCACAGCCCAAACGCTGTGAAAACCCACCACACAAGAAGTGAAGAGAAAGTCCCTGGGTGTTACAAATGTCACTGTACTCTTCTTTTGTGTTGGCACTGAACAAACTCGACCATGGGAGCCACAATAGCACTTTGTGCATGGATTTGCCATGAGGTCTAACCCATCATATCTGGAAATGCAAATAAAACATACTATGCTATTCCTGAATATTAATGATGCTTCCTATCAACTGTTGTTTATCCGGTTGGTTTTTTCAAGCAGGGCTGGCTGTGCCTGTGGCGTTATGCAATCCTCCAAATCCACATGCCTACTGCTCTCTGAGATCTCAAGGTAACAGAGCTGGAACCCAAACATCTCTCCCACTCATAGCTTGTCATGGCATTTTACTCAAAGCCATGAATTGTAACTCCATTTGGCTCTATATTTTTTCATTTTCATTAAAACCTACCAACTATTAACTACATATTATAACATCACATTAACTAGAAAGCTAAAGACTTTCTATGCAGCTCATTTAGCATGAGGCAGCATTAGCTGGAGAAAAACTGATAAACTGTCTCTGCAGGGTGGTGCGAATTGTTCAGAGCAAGAAAACCACTCTGAAGGCCAAGATACCAAACAACCTGATGATATGTACCATGTAGGCACTGAGGGCTGTCCTACTGCCACCAAATCCTTCAATATAGCAAATCACTAAAAAACATCTAATACCTCAGTTGAAAAACTGTTATGGACTTTTAAGATGATAGTAAGGATGGAGAAGTCTTACATTCTCAGCACGTCTCCTCACAGGACCGCTCATGCCTTTCTGTAGCTCTACAGGCACACACAGGTCTTCACAGAGAAGGCACAGCAAAGTCACCACTTTCAAAACCTAGCTAAAATAGTCTTAATTCCATACCAGGTCCTCTCATTACTTTAAATTCACCTGCTTCATTCTCCCCTCCTCTTAACAATGCAAGTTCTCAAAACCATATACACTCATGAGCACTCAGTATATGAAATACTGTTCTCTTAAGCAAACAAGAAGTTGCAAAACAGTTCATTGGTTTCATATAGAGTACTTAATAACTACCTAAAAGTACCTTCAGCAAAGTACTAGTCCCTCCCTCTTTCCCCAATCCCTTACTACCTTTCCAGCATTTCTGCACACCAACGTTTTTCTTTCTCTTTTGTATTTCTACAACATCCCACTTGCATCAGTCCCACGCATTTGCCCGACTCCAGCCCTCCTGTACGGATGAGGACCCGTTTTAAAACCCGTTGCCACATCAAGCACAGGTACAAATGCACGCTCCAAAGGCATCCAAACCCACACATTCCTCTCTTCTCCTCTCAGACACAGATTCTGGCACCTTTTGATTTGAATATTTCTGTCACCCCACTCTTCCCACTCATTCTGGTTATTTTGTCAGCATCCTTCCCCATGTTTTTAGCCCTCTGACATTCTTTCAGAACCTAAACATCACAGCCATATGAAGAACATATGGTGGTGTCTGTGTTAAAGCAGCAATTACACACAGGCATGAGTTGTCCGAGTGTCTTTAGGAAGAAACATGCAGTGTGATACCAATCTTAGGCCATTTTTCATCTTTATGAGCTGTGAAACAACCAAGCCATTAACATCTGTGACGTCTACGGGGAAAAAAAAACCACAAAACACGTATCGCTGCAATAATTTTTTCTCATCAGTATCATATTTAGACATCTGCAAAGAGTCTTGACTTTTTATTGTCCTACTTTTCTACTACACTAATTCTTCCCTGTCAAAACTAGTGCATGTTTTAAAGTCACTTTCCACCAGTTTCCTTTAAGAAGCACTAAAACCTCCTAGTGCCAAGTTCATTGCTCATCCTGTTCTGCTAATCTTCTACTTTCTATTAAGGGCAAACAGATTTCTGGAAAGCTGGTCAGTCTGCTACTCGCAGTGAAAAAAACACAATCATGTATCATGTTTGATACATGAATTGATAGCACTGATACATTCCTAATCTAAACTCTACCGAAGACAGCATTATGATGCTTTAAAAACCACACAAACAAACCTCAAGCCACCTTCGAGTGGAAAAAATGAAACTATGTTACATCGAACAGGTTTTTTTTTTTTTCCTAAAAAACGTGTGTACAACTGTAACAGAACAGAAGAGTGCAGTCAGAGCTCAAACAGAGCAATTAATTTCCAGGTCAGTAACTCTTGGTGTCAGACCAAACTACTGAGCACTGTCAAGCTGGCACTGAGACCATTACCACACGCTCTCTGCCTCAGACACAGACTGGGAAAGTCTATGGGCCATGGGAAACAAGGTCAGGGAAGAACAAGAGGAAAAAAGAAAACACAAAACTTTAAATCTTCTTTTTTGGTAAAGAGTAATGCAAGAAATTAAACAAATCATTAGTGAGACAAAAGCTTTAACAATTAAAATCTGAAAACCTAACTAATGTACGCTTGCACTAACCTGGACAACATCTGTGATGCAGAGTAACTCCAATGAATGGAAGAAGTTATTTTACAAACACATCGTTTAGAAAGAATTTCCCCCTTAGAGAAAATTCAAGTAGGATAATGCCGGTCGGGGCAGGAAGCCGGCCAATACCTCGAATCAGAATAGTGAAACTCGATGTACGTCCCTGCTACAGCAGCACAGATGTGACAGCCACGGCCGCCTGGTTTCCCCTGCTCGCTCTAAGCCAGCAGCAAGCAGCGCCTGTGCGGGGGGACAGGCACCCTCACTGCTGCCTTTTCCAAGTGGTTTCCCCTGCCAAAAGCACTTCAGGACGTTTGCCTTCCATTTCTTTCACTTTCAAATCCTCAGCACGCAGCGGCTGCAAAGCGCTCAGGTACAGGGAAATATTTGAGACGCACGTCGGGTGAAAAAGCCTTAAAACATTTCGCAACGGGAAGAAGGAAGAAGCTGCGAATCTCTGAAGTGTCGGTCCAGGGAAAAAGGCACCGTCATTTCTCCGGGAAGTTTGGGGAGCCCTTCCCAACGGGGGCCACACGAAAGAGAATGCGCTGTCCTCTGTGACAAGGGGGTTTCGAGGAAAAAAAACCAAAACACCAAAAAACCAACCCAAAGCCAAAAAACCGAATCACCCCAAACTCTCGGATACGGCTTAAAAATAAAACAAAACCCCCCTGTCAATAACGATCCAAGTGCAACCTGCGGGTCTCCCCAGACCCTACCGGGGGAAGGACTCTCCCCCTTCCCGCGCCCCGGCCCTGCTCCCCCGATTCCTCCGCGGCCCAGGCAGCGCCGTCGGGACGGGCCCGAGCCGAGAGCCCGCCCGGCCCGGGGCGCGCAGGGAGGCACCTACCAGCTGCTGCCGGACCCAGCGCAGCATCCCCGGCGGCGCGGGTCGCGGCCCCCGCGGCGGGGCTCCCTCGGCAGTGCCGCGCCCTCCCTCCGCTGTCGCCGCCGCCTCCTCAGGCGTGCCGCCCGCCGCGGCTGCTCCCCATGGCGCGGGGCCCACGCCGAGTCAGGAGCGGCACAGCCCCGCCGGCGCCCCGAGCCCCGGCCGCCGCCGCCGCCATCACAGCGCGGCCGCTGACACTCGGCGGCTGCGGCCGCCCCGGGAAGTGACGTGGCGGGGCGGGGAGAGCGGCCGGTGTGAGCGGGGGAGCCGCCGGGACCTGCCCCGGGCCCGGGCTGCCGTGCTCCGGCCGCTCCGCCGCCCTGAGGCGCGGCCTCTCGGGCCCGAGAGCCGTGCGTGCGCCCCAGTGACCCGCGGGCGGCATTCCAGCTGCCGCACGGGCTCCGGCCGCAGCCCGCCGGGGCTCAGCGCCCTCAGCCAGGGCTGCAGCCTGTGACGGCCCCTGTTCTACGCAGGGAAAGCGACTTCGCACCTTGGTTGTTTTGTCTTTGTTTTCTTTGCAAAAAGTGCAAAGCGTACACATGTTGAAATGAAGACTTTGAAAAGAGAGCAGATAATCACTGATTTAAAGTCAACCCCACGGTGTGTGGGTCTCCCAAAGCAGGGAACAGGTGCTGGAGGATCTGGCGCCCTGGCTGCTGGCAGCATTGTCATGAGCTGCTCTTTGCTAAAATGGGGTGTAACAACGTGCTGATGTCGGACAGTGATCTCTCCGAAATCTTCCACGGGAAGAAATCTTCCCTCCTGGACGTGGTCCTCTGTCACCTGCTCTGTGCGACCCTGCCTGGGCAGGGGGCTGGGCTGGGCCAGCTCCGGAGGGCCCTCCTAACCTTGGCAAAGCTGTGATTTTGCTCTGAAAACAGCTGCTGCTTACGGAAACCAAACCGCGCTGAGCGCCAGACATTGCACACACCTATACAAGTCTGCAGCTTCTGCGCCTGTGTGACTAAGAACTAAAGGAGATTATTTTAAGCAGTAAAGACCTGGCATTTGTGAGCAAATACAGTTGTCACTGAAGTCAGTGACAATTTTGATAGTGAATTAAAGAGAAGTGTTTCTGGGAGTGAAGAACACAGTTTCTGCCGCTCCCATTTGTTCCCTGGGAATTAGGATTTTTAGCAACGAATCATATCTGCTATAGTTTTTAGTGCTCATATAGAAATTTAGAATGTAATTCAGGGTTTAAGATGGATGAGCTAATGTCTGAGCAATGGAATCTTGTGGTGAATGCTTATGGTTTAAGCATCTGCATTTAATTAGAAAAATAACGTTTAAACAGCAGGGAATAAAACTATTTTTATCAGGCACTTAGGAAAGCTAATGTTAGCAAAACTCAATATTAAATGCTAGGCATTATTTCAAAACATTTAAATACATCAAAGCTGAGTTTCAAACAGCTTGCACTACCCTATTCATCTAATGTGAAGTCGAAAATAACAGTGATTTCATAGCTATGGCACGTTGCCTGGAGAGTGGCCTTAAGCCAGAAGCTGAACTGATATACTCAATATTCGTGCTCCTCTTTTATCATCAGATGTACAACAGGCTCCTGACCACTACACACTAAAATTCATATGCCGTTACTCTGAAGTGCTGGAATATTTGTTACTCTGTCTCTGCCAAATTCCCGTATGAGTTGCACTTTCTGCAAGCCTCTGTTTCCATGGCTTGCAGTTGTGTTACATAAAGCTGCTCAGTGCTGTCTGTTCCACATTTGCTGTAATGATACCGTTTCACCAGACAAAACTTGGAAGAAATTTGCAAGTGATTTAAACCTGCGGTTTGTATTTTTCACTCTAAGATGTTTGTATTTTAGTGGATGAAAGTATATTGACAGGATGGATAGGATATTTTTTGCTCTGTGCAGCAAAGGCTCTGACTGCACCTTTTCAAGTATACAGAAAAATTTCACTAAAAAAACATCCTTTCCTAGCATCCTGTCTAGTAAAACGTTGCACCTTTTAAATTGCTCGAAAGCCCACACTAGATGCTTATGAAGTTTCATCTCACCCTTGAGAGAGAAATAGTTTTCAGAAGAGAAAAATTGAAGCAGAGCAGCCAAGCCAGATATTGATTAGCCAGTAACACTCCAGCACTTCTCAAATCAGAGGTCAACTGTATTAAGAATTAAGATTCCCACATCAGAGACCCCACTTTAAAATAGTGCCCTGGAGTCTCACCTGAATTCACACAGCAGGCTTATCCAGAAAAAAAAAGGCAACTGCTGAAGAAAAAAGTCACCTTCCAAAGATTAGGTTTAACCAATTTCCCAGGCTCTCTTGATTAGACTCCAAGATTTCCACTTAAGTTTTTATGAAGAGTAATGATTTCAGATGTTTGTTTAGCAAGATCAGGATACAAATGCTGTCTGATAAAGAAATATTTATATAAACATAAAAGCACACACTTAAATGTTAGGTCCAGCAAGCTTTTATTTATGTGTGCATGAGTAATTCTTACATAATCAATGGTGCTGCTTTTAGGTTTTTAAAATTAAACATTGGTAACCACAGAATCATTGCCTGAACATGCAACCATCAAATTGTCACTGGGGCTGCTGGGCTGCTCCCTGAGCTTGTTCATGTGCAAGACACTCACACATTTCCATTATTTTGGATGGTGTTTTGGGGCCCTTTTCCAGCAGGAACTGGTGAGTGGCTGTCAGGCTGTGTGGCTACATCCAGTGCATGATGAGAGGAGATGGAAGTGTGGCACTGATGCCAGAGGGTGAGCTGCCTGCAGCATTCCTGCCTTGGGAAACTCTGAAGTGCTTGGCAGCTGAGCTCTTTCACCTGCCCCATCCCCGGATGCACCATCCCAGGCTCCCAGGGTGCTGCTGCAATGCAGGCAAGGAACCTGGTAGCAAAAGGGGTGGTCTCATCTGAGGCACTGCCTTTGGGGCAGCCCAGATCTTGTGCTGCATCTAGAAAACACCTCTGTCCTTTGGGACAGAAAAACAACAAAGCCAAAGAGATGCAGAGTAAGGCTGTAGGTTCAGAGGAGGGATGAAGGTTTGTGTAGCACAAACCAGTAATACTCCTTACAGTATTATTTTCATGGTGGAAAATTCCTCACAGTCATTACTCTGGTTTTAATAGAATATTTTGTAATTTCTCTAAATAAGTACTTTAATCTATGCATTATTTACTTGCTGATTACGGTGCTAATTAAAAATGTACACTGTAAAAATGCCTGTTTTGTTTCTAATCCATAGGGTTTCTTCAAGGCATCTTTATTCCTCAAGCATTCACTTACTGGCTGAAGCATCAATTATATAGAGATAATCAGTAGCTGATTTTCATCTAAAAGGCTTCTCATCTAAAGACACGTGTATTCTTACCTAGAGCAACGAGTCTTCAGGGAAAAAGTAAAAGAGTTAGAAAATGAACTGAACTTTTTAAAGGGAAACCTTGCACGCAATTTGTCACTCTTTTTTGTGCCCTGAAAAGAATAAGATCAGATTAAATGACAGGATGCAGAAGGTGACATTTCCAAGACACTTACTGGATCTTCACAACAATGCAGTATTTTTTAATTTCTTCTTACCTTTTCCCTCTGTTGTTAAAACCTGGATATTGATGTAAAACCTCACCTTTCAATCGTTTGGTTTTTTTTTTTTCTTTTAACTTGAGAGCTTTGTTGAGAGTGTAGAACTTCAACTTCTACCCAACACGTTAGGCTCAAGAGCTGGATCCCAAGTGCCAGGTGAGGGGCTCCATGTGACACGCAGGAGGTCAAACCTGTCAGTCCCCGGCAGGCACAGAGAACTTTGCACTACACGACACTTCACCAAAAGATGCTCTGCACTTACCTCATCCCTGGCTGTGTGGAATGGCCTGGCCTGCTAAATGCAAGTTTACATTCAGTGCTACTCAGTTTGCAAGGCCCCAGGATAACAGGAAGCTGTGGAAAGCATTAAAAGTCATCTTCCCTTTCAGCCTCACTGTTAACTTTTTAATTACGTGTTGCTTGTAGGCCACAATGTTCAGCTCGTGGCTTTCTCTAAAGCTGTTTTGTTTTCTTTTTCCCCAGGGATGCAGTCCAAGATTGGAAGAAATAGGAAATCCTGAAAAGCTATCCCTTATCTTCATGAAGCTGAGTTTGACCAGGATGAAGTATAAAATACTAATTGTTAATGCTTTTTTTTTTTTTGGGGGGGGGGGGGTGGGGGAAGAGTGACATTTTTTTGACCCGTGGCTCATAAAGTTTGGAACATCTCCAATGGCCCTGTCTTGATGGAAAGTGGAGGACTCATAATCTTAAAAAACAATTGTTTTGTTAGAAAATGTGTTCAGGTAAGTCAGTTAATTTTTAGTATATCCTTGACAGTGACATAATTTTGTGATTCTGTATTGTAAATAAGGATATTCTTATAAAATGTGAATTTTTCTCCAGATTCTTTATTTAATGATTTATAAAAATACACTTTTCCAACTAGTTCATTCTTATCCTCATCTTTTTATAACAATTTCATTTTCTAATTTCTAAGCCCTAGTGATTATTGGCATTCATACTTCACCTCATGGTTAGCCTTTGTAAAAAATTGCCAGGCAGAAAATGATGCATCTCAATAAAAAAGTCATAATATTCTACAGGGATTTATTTCCCCTGCTTTATAGCACCTCAGCTAAGATCACTGAGTGGATAAAGAGAGATTGTATTCTGGAGAATAAACACAGGTCCTGGTATCCAGGTCTCTTGACACCGGTCACTTGGGACATTGCTGTGACAACCGTAATACAAACAGTTACACCCCTAGGGATGTTACCTTGGAAAGGAGTTTGAGATCTTTGTGGGAAAGGAACATGGGGATTCTGTTCATGGTTGTACACTCTCTCTTGGCTTAATAGCTTGCTTCAAAATAATGTAACATCTACTATATGGAATGTTCTCCAGGAAGTGGGAAGTAGGATTTCAAGCACCCTCATGTAGAACTTCATGTCTTGGAGGGCAAACTGCTGAATTGGACAGAGGTTTTCTGAGAGGACCTTCTGGCTCAGACATTAGAAGTCACATAATCTCTGTGGGATTTAGATATGAAGTAAGCTTGTCATAACTACCATATTTTTTTGGGTCCAGGATTCAGTTTTTTAGTATTTGAGTTAGCTCATATAATGCCAGCTAACATGTTCCTATACTACACTCAAATTATGAAGTAGGTATTTCTGAAGGTGTTCCTTGCTGTGCTGTTGGCTGGATTGTAGCCAGCTTGAAATCTGAAAACCTAACTTGAATGCCTGTGGATCTTACCTGTCCCAGCAGCAATGAGCTGTGATTATACAGGTTCCTTATCAAGGGTCTCCCTTTCTCTCAACTCATCTAAGGGAAAAGGGAAAACAATTTAACAGAACCTTGTAACTCGGTGCTTTCCATCAATTCTCCATTATTTAAGCCTGTGCCTCAATGGTAAGTGCATTAAGTAAGGATATTAGCCAGTATTGATGAGTTCCTTTCTCAAGGGTGACTTTACCCCTGTACCTGCTTTGTACAGGTGTCTTAAAGAGCAGTGGTTACTCCCTTGTACAGGCATGTCCAGGGCTCCAGCCTGTCTGAGTTACACGAATGCCTCAGGAAACAAAGCAGAGAGGCATGGAGAGGCAAGACAGACACCTTGGTGAGGTGAAGAAAATTTCAGTGCCTCATCTAAAACTGATACCTTAGGTGACAAAGGACAAAACAGAAGAGCTCTGCCAATGTTGGCCATGAACACAGGTTTCAGATATATCAGTGGGTAGGAGAGGGTCTCACAGATCAAGACAAAATCACCTGTACTTGCTCAGCACTGGAGAGGCTGTTCATTAGTGCAGCTGTAAAAACAATTTTTGCAGAGATGCATTTTATACAGCAAAAGGGTTTTACAAAAGCATCTACCAAACAGAATAAGCTGGCCAAAACACTTCTTCCTTCCAACACAGTGTTTACAATAAAATTTTTGGCTCTTCAGAAATTGTAAATTAATCATATCTCCAGCTGGTATTTATGAGGGGACCTGTTTTTCCACATGCTTTCCTTGCACCACCATCCTTCCCACCCAAAGCCAGTGTGTGGCCGGGCGCGCTGATGGCTCCCTGCGTGTGCCCGGGCTCTCCCGGGCGGGTGTGTCCGGCAGGAATGCCGGGCCGGCTCCCCGCGCTCGCTGTCCCGGGCGGCGCTGTGCCTCGGCCAGGCTTCCCTCCGGCCAGGCACGCTGTTTGCTTCGCGCTGATGCCTTTGGATAGCAATCACAAAAAAGGCTTTTGCTTCGGTTTGTTTTCCCCTCCCCTCTTTATTTTGGCATAAATATAGTGAAATGGGCTTTACGCTGCTCTTGGGGAATGAGAATTCCTGGCCTTTAGGTTGGAGATTACTTTCAAGACAAGTTATGTATCAGATGGGAAAAGTATATGTAAAATCTAATGACAGGTCGTGGTACCACTGATTCCACAAAACCTTCATATTTCATTTCCAGCTAAGCTTTAAGAAAAGTCACATAGGCTCAGAGTTTCAAAAGCCTGTCTACCATTTCAGTCAAGTTTCTGAAGTAGTTGCAGAATAAATACACCCAAAGGAAATGTTTAGTACTTTAGCTTTATATATCTGAAGCTGGATACTCAAAATTTGAGAGGGTGTGTGCATATATTTATTATTTTTTAGAAATCCCCTCATGGCCTAGTATTCTAGAAGCAGGGTGCAATAATCCACCATGCAGGGATAACTGGGACTCTGCAGACAAAAAAACCCCAGCTGTGAACATGACAGATGATGTTCCTACATCCATATGAGGCAAACAAACATATGGTTGCTCTGTCTGAAGTTCCTACAATTTTTTATGTCTTCGAAGTGTAGCAAAACATTGGCTGATTAACATAATTAAAGCATTTTACAAATGATTTCTTATTATTTTTGCAAATGTAAATGAAGATGCTGACATGAAGCTTTTTGCTGTGCATGGTGAATACTGAGTTCTCATTTTACTGAGTACTGTAATCAAATTTAGAACAAATGTTATATAAGTGCATAAGTAATCCTAATCCTAAACCCTTTTCTGCTGTCTCACTTTCTCCATCTAGGCCTTCTGCAGCTGTAAATCTATAAATCTCCCATATTTTATAATTTGCTCACATATTTTTATTTTTGTTTCCCAATCTCCTGCCATTTTGAAAGGATACATTTTTAGTTGCTAATGGTTCTGATGGAATGAAAAGTTTGGGGTTTAACCTTCTTCCAGTTTTTTACAGTACTATATGTTTGATCACAGCAAATGTACAGTACTGATGTTAGTGCTATAAGATGTTAAGCCTCACCCTGTTGAAAAAAATCTAGAGTTCTTCAAACATTTTTTCCTCTGTCCTTAGTTGAATATCTGTTGTTTTCAATGTTTTATTAATATCAGTAGAAGTTGGCTGAGGGTATTTCAACAATGCATAATTCAAAGTAGCCAGAAGATATAAAAGACAGCAATAAACAAACTAGTTGGTAATAAATCAGTTCTAGCATTGGAACGCTGAATTCTCTGTGAGCAACCTGACCCTGTTTCTGATTTTACCCTAGGATTTGTGCCACTGCTATAATCTGAAATTATTTCACTGGCTCAATGAAAAACAGCCAGGAGGGACAGGATCCAGCGCAGATTTAAATGCTGGACTCAGAAAAACAAGAGAAGCTGTGCTAGTGATTGTGATATGTTTTGTGATATATTTCCATGAGATGTTTTGGAATTCATTAACAAAAAGATTATAAAATAATCCACATTTCAATTAAACAACCTTGTAACAATTATATTTTTAAAATCACTTTTATTAAACTGCATTTCTATTCTTATTTGGAATATTTCTAAGGATACACAATAGCAAAAGATAAGTAATACAGATGAGTAGTTCACAGCATATAATTTATCCAGTTAATTTAATTTCTTTGTCTACAAATTGCTTATAATTTTATGTAATTAATTCATTATGTGAATGTAATTGCTAAAATAACTCTGAGACCGTCCAGCTGAAAAAAAACCCAGGCTTTTTTCATTGACTTGAGTGGGAACAATGCTGGGCCACAGGAGGGTTTTGCCTACTCTGTAGACCTTACTGAAGTTATTCTTTGTAAGTATACATCTGACATACTATTCCTTCTACTTCTTGCTTCCTTAAACAAAAATTATTCATAAGCAGAGAAAACTCACATTTATAAATTGGTGAATGAGACCCAAATGTTCTCTGATTATATTTATTTTTTAATGCCATACTGCCCATGAATCTATTTGTTAAAATATATCTGGAAGAAAACAGTAGCTGATGAGCCATAGCAAGCAAAATAGTCTTCCAGGGTTTTTTAAGTACTGTATTTTCTTCTCTTTTGCTTATCCTCAGTTTTGGTTGTCCACAAAAATATATTTAGATATTTCAGTACCACTGAAATCAGTTGGGACTTAAGCAATTGTTTTCTAGAAAAAAAAAAAAAGAGCAGCAGTTTTCCAGTCCCACCCTCCTGCGCAAGGCCTGCTGCACCAGTCAATCCTGGTCATCCAGCTGCTCCTAAAAATCACTCATAAAAGCTCAATATTCTCCAAAGCATTAAGTTTTTTCTGAACCTCTAACATGATCTTCTTCACCTCTAGGTAAATTATTTGCTTCTTAATCTGGCCCAAATATGAAGTGTAATACTGAGCAATACCTGTGTACTATATGAAAATAATCCACTTCTTTAGCCTGAAGATCATCCAGTTTCTTTAAGATTTCTGATAAAATCTGTTCTTTTTGTTTCTCTCATCTGAACATTATCCTGGCCACTTCTTTTCCAAATGTACAAGTACCAAACACAGCAGGTACTTCAGCTGAGGGCTTATCTGTGGTGCATGCAATGGAAAAATAATTTCACTTATCTCCCATGTATTTGTATAACCCATAACAAGATATGGTTGTTTTGTCCCCAGTAGCTATTACGCTTTTGACTACTGGCATATGTATGCTCTGTAATGTTTGAAACATTTTTTCTGGCAGGCCAAATCGGTTACTTTATATCTAATATTCATGCAATTCATTATTCTTAAATAAGTCCTTTTTTTCTTAAACCACCATTTTTATTTTAGCACCACCCTGACTATTTATCTACTTTACCAAGATTTTTTTTTAATTTACCTTTTCTCTTGCAAAGTGCCTCCCATCTTGGTATCATCTGCAAATATAATAACATGGTATTCCCTAATCCCAGTGCTTAATGAAAATCCTGATTAATATTGGACCAAGAACAGACTCTTATAAGAACCACTCTTTGATTTACAGAATGGAAATGGATTTGACCAGCACTAGCTCTTATTATTAACGTGGAATTGAGTTATAACAGATAGATTCCAGTGCACCCGACTTGCCTGGCTGCTGTGGAGCCTCTCTAGAGCCAAACAGGATTCTGGGTTAGCCAAAGAATTCATTACAGAGCCCACAGCTGGCTGAAACCCACTGTTACTGAACAAATCAGCCCTTTGGAGGAATGCCACCCAAAAGTACCTGAAACTGATACGGACAAAGTACATTGTCCAACTTGTACATTTTTAATGATATTCTGCAAGGTAAATGAGTGTGGTGCCAGCTGAGCTTGCCCTTCTGCAAGTTGCCAAGAAGATACTGCAGGTGACCCAGAAAGTGCCGCAGTGAAGAGCTGAGGTTGGATCATCCACACCACTGCTACACATCCTCATGTTCCTGTCTCACTTCTCATTTTCCTGCAACTCCAGTTGTGGCGCTGGGCTGATGGCACCCTCAGGAGTGCAGATCTTGGCTGTAAAAACACCATGGAAGCCACCCCAAAGAGACCTGTTCTTGTCTATCTGTCATACATGGTCAGAACAGGGAGTGTTTCTCATTGTGTTTTGGGAGAAAGAACAGAGAAATTGAGAGACTCATGGATATATTCAAAATTTATTGATGCCAGTTCAGATGGGATTCACTTAATATATTTCACTTTTGTGGACTTATCCATCTTATTTGAATGCATGTGTCTTTGAGTTGAATGAGGAACTGGGGATTTGCCTGTGTAAGTGCACACATAAATTAAAGAAACAAGTACCTTCTTTTGAGAGAAAAGTCTGTTGCTTAAAGAACTACCTGTAAAGGAAGATTATTAACTTTTTTATTTCAGATTTGGGGATCTGATTTCCATTCTGAGATTGAAGCACACTACTAATAGTATAATTTAGATATCAGATTTACCTTTTCCCTATTGCTGCCAGCTTGTATTTGGTTTCAGGGTTCTGATGTTGACTATTAACCTATTTAAATATTCATCAACAGCCTTCTGCCACAGAGGATTAATTCACCATCTTGGATCCCTGTCAAGTTGTCAATTTGTCAGATATTTTTCATTTGCCAGTGCCCTTTAGAGTGACAATGATGGCACACTTTCAGCTGAGCAACACTTTTACTGTTGGTATCTCCTGCTATGGAAAAGCTCTCCAATACTTGAGTGGGTAAAGCTTGCTGTTGTGGCAGGTCTAAAAAATAGTCTTAACCAAAAAGGGAGAATTGTATATGGAAAGGAGCTGATGAACTGTCTTGTTTGATTTATGACAGTGAGGGCTTGTAACACCAATATGAAAGTTGCCTCTGAAGCTAAAGAAACACTGTCAGTTTTTATACAAGCTTTGTTTTTTGTCCAGAAGCATGAATAAAAGACATCAATATTAATCATGGAAAGATTCTGGCTCTCCCCTCCAGTAATGACCAGAATTAATCCCACATCAGCCTTTTATAGAGTATGGAATAATTAACTTATTTACTTAACCAATAATTAAACATTAACTAATAGTCATTAATGTAATATTTATTTAATATAACTTTATTTACATTATAATTAATACCAGTGCATTAAAAAACCCACATACAAACTAACTAGATTTCTTTTGTTTACTTCAAATTTTTAGACCTTCTTTCTTGGGGACACTTTCAGAAACATTCAGGACATACTCCTGCAGCTGAAGATTGATGTATTTTTCATGATGGAAATCAAGTCAGCTGCATGCAGTGCACAAAACTCCTTTTATAGCTCAAGTACTTCCAGCTTCCAAGTGAGTATGAAAAACATAAATTAAATAAAACCGTTTTCCAAAGCAAGGAAACTCTGTTGAAACGTAGACAAATGTTTATTTTTGTATTTTGGGGGCATTTAGGAGTGCAAGCCCTCCCGGAAGGAGTCTAGATAAGCCAGTGGAATTACAATGAGGATGCAAATGGGATGGGAATGAGACCCTTGGGCTCCTAGGCATTCTTCCCTCCCCAGGGGCTGTTTTAGGTCAACATACCACGGAGGAAAGGGATTTTCCCTCTCTCAGGCATATCTGATGTGAAGGGCCCAGTGTGACAGCAGGTCAGAGCCCAAGAGAACTTCACTGCAGCCACAAGCATCCCAGAAAAGCATCTCCAGGAAGTGGCAAGCCAAATACAGCCTTTTCAGGCTCAAACATCTCTAAATGCATCTCCCAGGACATGCACACAAAGAAGAAACTCAAGCTTTAGAGAGAGCTCTAGGCTGGAAACTGAATTTTCTCCCTAATTACGCAGAGGCCCTAACTCCTGACACCCACTGACTTCAGCAGTTTGGTTCCAAGTCTAGAGAGGGTACCAGTTTTCATTTAGTTAAACACAGTAGAAACAAAACCATCTAATATGTGTCTGAAAAGTCTGACAGCCCAGATGAATAGCTGTGTTAAAAAAGATGACCAAACACACAGAGATCTGCACAGTTCAGCTGGGCAGATACCTTACCCCATTTGCTAGAAGCAGTTTGCATACGGTGATTGATTTCAGTGTAGTCTGCAATTCTGTTGAGCAGGTGCTGTATTAGCAAATCTATCATTAAATAAATATGACACATGTAATTCTACACATGGGGATGCTTTCACAAGGCTTTGGACATGTTACAAATTGGTACACTGTGCTGTATAAGATCAGATGGCTGAGGCTGCAGCCTGTACTGTATACATTTCCACTCTGATAGCAAAGCAGTGATGCTGCTAGGTTAGGAGTTAATGAAAAAGAAAAAATCTCCCTCAGGAGATCCCTATTTCCTGCAGAAAATTTTCTCTTTTTTTTCAGTTTTGACAAAAGCTGAACAATGGTGAATTGGAGCACAGAAAGAAAGGAAATAATGTGTGGACAGGGAGGGTCAATCATCTGGGAGATCATTTCCGACAGATCCATGGGAACGAACCTCTTTCATCACCAGCAGGTTCCAGTGGTGCTCCTGCAGGCACTCAGCTACACTGGGCAAACCAGGGGCATTCAGGACTGAAGTTAATGGGGTGCACATTATTTTAGCACTCAAACTGAGTTCCAGAAGAAAGCTAGTATGGTCAAATAATGATTTGTGTTTGTTTGCAATTTTTGTTCCTAATTAGTCCTTAGGGCTGTGAGTTGGCTGTGCCAACAGTGCCTTTTTGGAGGGACAATTAATCCCCATCCTTCCAATGCTGCCTTACTGGAAAGGTGATTCTGAAAAATGCTAACTACACTTGACACAGACAATGCAGAATACACTTTTATGTCACTGATGTTTTATTTGCTCCAGCGAGCAGATCCACTACACAGAAGTGCTCTTCTGAGGTTCTTCTCACACACCATGAGGCGATTCTGGTTTCTCTCCAGGGTCCCCAATGGCCTGGTGAGTTGGGAGAATAAGACTCTGAGCCTTGTCATGGTGTAGCTTTCATTACATTTCCACAATTCACTTTTTAGTGCTCTCTTCAAGAGCTGCTGGTGAACTACTAAATTAATTTTAAAACATTTATCTGTTGGTTAATGATAGTGTAGTTTCACAGGCCAGTCAGACTTTTTAGTCTAGCCTTCCTCTTCTTACAGGCCAGGGAGTTCCACTCGGTATGTCCTATATGCAGAATTTGCTTTTTAGTAAAACCAGGTATTTTTAGTCCATAATAAAAAACAAACAAACAAACAAACAAACAAACAATTATTTATTTCAAAAGAGAAGCAGCCTAGCCCTCCCTTATGAAGCTTTTGCAATGTTCAATCCCATCCTTGTTAAAAATGGAGGCAAGATTTTATCCCTAACCCTAATGTAATCGAAGGTATATACTGTATTTCAGAGCCCAATACTATCAGATATCTTGTTATGTAAATATTTACAAACCACTGTCTAGTCACTACTTCACCTTTGTGTTAATCCACTAAACGGATTAAACTTTCTACAATTTTCACTGGGAGCTTTGTTCATTTTCCAGTTTGCTCCTCCAGCTGGTTTGCAGACAAGCAGTGCTTTGTGGGGAATCAGATGGCCAGAAGTGGAAGGAATGAAGTATTACAGATCAAAACCAGAAAGAAAGAAGCACCTGTGAAGGCCAAACATCACTTAAACACTTGCTGTGGGAAAACAGTATTATCCGTCCTGGCTAGAAGAGGACTCAAATACTCATCAGGCTCACACATGACTAATTAATCTGGTTCCCACTGCCCAGGCCAGCTTCCCCATTGGGTTTGCTGTTAGCTGTGCCAGGAGGAGCACAGAGCAGGCACAGGACTCAGTGCCCATTTCACATCCTGCTGTCAGTGAGCTGGGGCACCCTCCCCCTGCAGCTGCCTCACGCCTCTGCACAGGAACCACACAGAGGATGTCACACCCTAAACTCAGCCCTGTCCCACGGTGCCCTGACACTGACACAAGTGCAGCCTTCCCCAGGGAGGGGCCATAGGTTGCTCCCACATCTCAGCAGCCCTGGATGCGCCTCGGTGACTCCAGCTCCTCCTCCCTCTCCACGTGAGCTCATTAGAAACACCTTGCTGCTGGGCAGCAGCAATTCCCATGGGGGGGTTTGCAGGCAGGACTGAGTCTGGACATGCCTTGTAAAGTCCAGGGGTGGGCCTCACTGTCCCAGTCTTGCTCCAGTGCAATCCTGAGTTTCAAAAGGGAACGGAGAAGCAATGTAATTTTTAAGGGGCAGAGAAATAATTGGGTAATTGCCTTCAGTTACATGCTCAGCTTTCTACTGTTTGCACAAATGAATCACAAACAAGATGATTGATACCACTGGAAACCTTGGGCTACCTCTTGAGGCAGAGATAATGGTTCATCTCATGCTTAGGCAGTAAACAAACAATAGCACCTTACACTTTATTTGTCAGCCTACAAGGCACGGGTGGTATTGGTGTTTTAGCTCTACATTCATCTTACACAATGCTGTCATGCAATTTGCAGTGATTTTTTTTTTTTTTGAATTAGCAATAATTATAAGGAGAAACACACCACTGAGTAAATTATAGAGTCACTTGCCATTTCCTCAAGCAGCACACTGCTGCTCTCTGCTTCAGTTTTCATGCTCATCTGCACCTGCTACAGGGAAAAACTCAACATGACACAAATTCAAAATATAATCAAAAGCAAGATGAACCAATCTGGAGAAGAGTGGTCAGTATTTGTAAAGCACGAATATTTCTGTATTATAAACTGGACTAATCAGCTTTATCAGCATTTCTCAAACTACCATTTCAGATCCTTGCTACAAATATCTGAAGGTTATTACAAGACCTTTTTTTTCAGTTTAAAGCACAGTACCAGTCATATGTATTTTTGTAAAAGTACTGATATCTGTCTGCTTGGCCCAACATTTCCCAAGAGCTCTCTGGGAATTTCTGAGAACTCAGAAATGTCATGGAAGGACAAACTACTCCCTGCATGCTGCAGATACGATTGCTTAGTGCCATTCACCCTCTAAATAGAAGAGGATGACACAACATTCAGGTTTGGGGGAATGCAAAATCCAAAGACACACTGGCTATAAGTTTGCCGTTCAGTGGTCATTCTCTGAGGACCAATCTCACTAGCACTGAAAAGCTAATTGAATCTTACTGGCATCAACCTCGGAACTGAGGTGATGAATCTTTCTTCTTATCATCACAGGTTGTACAAATGGGGCTGAATATTTACTTTGCAGTGCCTGAAATAACTCAGGAGTCTCTCCTAGCCATTTTTGAATGGCTTTAAACTTTACCCGTTATGCTCATAAGAAACTGAGTTTGCTCAGCCTGCTCTTTTTTTCTGTTCCCTGAACACTATTTCCACTCAAATATATTCTCAGTTTCATAGCCTAAGGAGAACACAGTTCCTCAAAAATCTCCATAGAGCATCTGTAAGCTGAACAATAGCTATAAATTTCAGTATGTAGCCTGGAAGCCAGACACAGGTGCTGGAAACAAGGACATTTTAATAGGCATAAGCTTATAATAATTTAAAACCTGAATACAGAACAGAAGGATGGAACACCTAAAACTCTCTGATTTACACCATCTTATTTCAACACAAACATAAGTAAGCACAGTCAAAAATTATAGGAAACTGAGACAGGAATGAAAAGAAGTTGTAGTATCCTGTGCCACTTGTTGGCAGCCAATACACTGGGAAAATGTTTAATATTGGCTAAGGAAGAACTCATGTAGCAATAGCAGGGATTTCTCTTTACCAACACATCTTCAGCTCACCCTATACAAATAGAAGTCCTGGATATATCCACACCTTGGCAGGATTTGTGCAAGGAAGAATATCTCTTAAAGATATCCATAAACCAGTTCTGAAAGCTGAGGTGACAGAAACACTTCTCTGTCCAGCAATATGTCTGTAAAGAACTTGGCACTATGGAATGAGAGCCACCCATTTTCTTCAAATAATGTGTGACAATCCCTAAAGTTTCCTACTTATCTGTTATTGGACCTTAGTGTCATTTCCAGGCCTATGCCTATATATTGCCTATACCGTGATGCTCCAAAATCTGTGAATGTACACATATCAAATGCATCATATTGGATCATCAATGAGACCAGATTCTCCTCCAGTTCTACTGGGGCTCAGGAGAACCAGACCCTGCTAACACTGTTACCCTGTTATCAGCAATACAGAGCTACAAGCAGGCTCCAGCCCGGGACCTTTGCTTATAAGGCTCTTTATTAAATAATCACTCTGCTGAAAGGTTTTAGTAAACCCAGGCTCCTCTTACAAAGGACTCTCTTACAGCCTCCCTCACTTCTGGCCATTCCTTATTTATACCACTCAAATTACTTGGCTCATTAGTCTGCCATTATAACAGAAGTCCAGTTTAGTTTATTTACTGTTTGTTAACAGCATTTGCTTTTACAGAATGATATACGTATTTCTGTAATTGCAAAAATCTGGAATCTAACAGGAGCAAGAGTAAAAAAAAATCTATCAGAGCTTTTAAAGACTTCAATCATTCACATAAACAGCCAGATGACTGCAGTCATTCAGAATAAAAATAAAATCAAAACATACAGACTTCTCTAAGCAAGTAGATAGCTCTTAAAATGGCTAAGCAGATAAAGGAACAAGCTAGTTAAAACAGTATGACTGAACCATACTACTTTTGGAAACTCTGATAATGAGAGAGAGCACAGAATAAAATAGAAAGGTCTTCCAGAGTGTTCTGGCTACGCTGAAACACAACCAAGCAGATTGCTTCCACTTAAGGAGGCTTCAGCTCTTACTGTTCTTCTTAAAGGGGTTGTGTCACCAGGATTTATTATTAATGTGGACATAAGCTTGCCAAGACACAGCTTTATGTTAAGAGGCCTGAGTGCAGATTTAAGGTGCCAGTTGGGCATTATGCACAACTTCAAGTAAATGCTTAACTTCAAGCTCTGTTGTTTCCACTGCTGATCCTAAAGAAATCATTAGTTTAGATTACCTATGTTGGTATGACAGCAGGAACTGCAGCCTCTGAGTTAGAGGCTCACGCCCTCCTTGACATGTGGTGAATGCTGTCAGAAAGGCCACGTCGACATGTAGGCAATTGCTTCTTAAATCCTTGCAGGTGGCTTCAAAGGACACATGTTAGAGAGCTGTCTAGGCAGTTAGATTTGAAAATTGTGGCTTAACAAATTGTTTGAAGAAGTGAGGCCAAATTTTCCTCTTTGAAATTTTTGCTGTGACATTTCGTACTGGAATCAGCAACAGACCAAATTATGTGAGGGAAAAAAAAAAAAAAAAAAAAAAGGAAAAAAAAAAAAGAAAAAAAAAGAGCTGTCTCTAAAGAACTGCAGCCAATTGGCTTGTAATTACAAGAATGGAGCTGGGAAAAAGAGAAGGCTGTTTGCCTCATGGTAAGAAGTTCAGGCAGCCACTGCTTTGCAAACCTCCTGCTGCAGAGACTTGGAAAATGGAACAGGGCTCACCTAGACAGAGATGTACTCTTACACCAGAGACAGCTAAAAGCAAGAGTTAAGGTTTACCATCCTTGGTGAGTGTTTAGTTTCACAGTGATGGATTGTTTCAACTTGTAAACCATGATTGTTTAATGTTGCACAGAATCTCATACCATGAGCTGATGGAAATGTTAACTCCTACCTGATAACTCCTGTTACATCTCTCTAGTTACACAAGATGTTGCTTTATGGATTCCTGTGTGTAGTAGTACATCCGATTGAATTACATTACCAACGTGCTCTTAACAAAATGACAATGCAGCTGGGTCAGGATAAACTAAAAATAATTTCTAGAACAAGCTATTGGAAAATTAATTAGTTTTGGGTCTAACCCAGTATTTACTGCACTCCATGGAAAACCATCCACTGATAAGCACAAGGAATGGCAAACCTAGCCTTCACAAGATTCTTTATCCCTGGGCAAATTATTTCATAAATGCAAGTCCAGAATAGCACCACTAAGTGAAGAACTGAGGATAAAGACTGGCTGTGTCCCCAGCAGCCCATTTCAGGCATTTGTTCACCCATACTGTTTGTCAACTGAAACCAAGTTATTTATTTTACACTTGTACTGTACACTGCCAGAGGCAAAACATGAGTTCAGTTTGCTGCTGTGTCCTTAGAGTCCTCTGCAGGATTATGGAGGCTTCTTTCCTGTTCTGGCTGAGTTATGGACAATGTGAATTGTCTTGGTTTTGCTACTTTGTTTTTTGACCTCAATGTTACTTAAACTAGAAAGGAGACTATCAAAATACATATCCAAGTAACCCAAGGAAAGAGTGTGAATGACTTCCTAAATTTTAGTAAACTCTCAATCTTTTTAATTCTCCCTGAATATTCTCCTTCTATACTTGTGCTAAGCATCCCTAGACCTCAAAGCCATGGACTACTTGTCTCCAGTTTAAAGCATTTAGATGACAGTTATGGCATTGAATTCAAGGACTGAGTTGTAGTGCCTTACCTTGGTGTAACTCTACTGGGTGAGAGCTGCAGTTACCATGAACTATGAACTGTGGCTATGAATCAGCAGTGCTGTGCTGATCTCCATCCCTTCTCACCAAGCCACTCCTCAGTTACACCAGTGTGAATGAAAGGAGAACCCTGCTGTAAGTACCAGCATGACAGCTTAACATGCACAGAAGTTTCTAAACTTCTAAGGCAAAACTTCTTAAAATGTGATAAACACCTAAAAATACTGAAGTTGTGTTCCCTGGAAATCAACATAAGTAGGAATTATTAGCTCAGTAGTTGACAGGATGCAGACTTATTCTAGAGTTGCTGACATAATCTGATTTTTTTCTTAGTTATTTTCAAACATCAATACAAGATCTTTCTTCTTAAGCATGTTAAGGCACTTCATGGGAGATATCCTTAGGAACCAAGGGAAGAGAGCAACCTGAGGCAGGAGTGAAATGCAGACCCAAATCTGCATCACTTCTCTTCTAGGAGAGAGCTCTATCAACAGTGTCCTGTGAGATGCAGCCTACCAACTGAAACAGTTTTGCAGAGAATGAAGAAAGTAATCCCTGGTCTACATCATACTGTGATCAGGACATGCACTTGAGATGTGTGTTCAGGTCTTTTTTTCAAAAAACATGTTGGACCATCTCCGCATTACATAAACAAAGCAGAGATTTAGACAGATTGGCTCTCAATAGCCCACAGCCCAATGACCAATGGCCTCTAAGTACCTCTACAAGGTTAAAAAGTAATTGTGGTTAAAATAACAATATTACAACAATGAAGACTTACATGAAAGCTTCATTGCTTTCTACAACTGATACAATTCAGATGTTGTATTACTGACTCTATTTAGTTTTCTGTCCTTCTATCAGCTCGAGTGTTTGTGCAAATGGGACTGGTGACTGACTTCCTAATAATCAAAATGTAATTATTCCCTTACTTCACATCATGGAACTGTAACTTTTTTTTTCATCAATATAAATGTTTAAGCAGTAACATCAATGAGGAGCAGCTACATATCAGCTGAGCTGTAAGTGACCTACATCACTGGTTGATCATGCTTCTTGATTAGTGTAAGCTTTAAAGCTCATAAGCTGTATTCTGCACTAAGACAAACATTTAATAACAGTGATAATTAGCTAGTAGCTTGCAGTTTTCTAGTACTAAAGTCTACCTAAGAATATAAAAAAATTTCTTATCTCTATATATGGTATATATATGGTATTTCAGCTACTCTGAAATAACATGTCTCTATACATGAGTCTTGGGTACAATTCTTTCCTCATCAATATATACTATTAACAATGTTTATGTAATCTAAACCAAATTGTTAATTTAAAACCTTTAACAAACATTTTCTGAAGTTGATTGCTTTCTTGAATCTAACAGGCATAACCATAAAGCAATCACGGATGAAAATATTTCTGTGTATAAATACATCCTTATGAACAGCTGGCCTGAATCAGTCTTCCAAAATAGTCAGCAGCAGATTAGGGAAAGAGACTAAGAACAAGGGACACATTCAGGGAGCACTCCTTGTAATCTGGTGTTGGTTTCAGGCAGTATATTTGGACATTGTAGTTGTCAATATTCTGCAGGTCATTGATTTTGAAAATTATCTTGGCTACATGGGAGTCAAAGCAACCTCAGGCTTTCAATTTCCTGAATTTCTCCACCACCACTTCCATGCAGCTAGCCTCCCTGTTTTACTGCTGCATATTTCCCTCACTCATGGCTAGTGTCAATCTGTCTACAACAGGAAGAGTGAGAATGAAGATGAAATGGGAGGAGAAAGCAACCCCAGGGCTGCAGGAGAGACTCCTCTTCTTAAAGGCAAATTTCCCTGCACCATGTCACTCACTTGCCTTTGCAATCAGGGTACTGGCTGGGTGCCCAGGTAGAAGGAAGCTGCTCTATGAAACAGGGTCAAGTATTAAGGGGATAGATTTTAAAAAAACTATTTAAATGGCTAATGGTGTAGACAGGCAATTTGTGTGACTTTCCAATTGCATTTCCTAATTTCATTGTTAAATACTTGAACGCACTTCATAAAATTTAGTCTTTGTTCCTTCTAAGATCAAAATTAAGGAAGAACAGGATAAATTACAATCCATCATGTAAGCAGTCTATTTTTGTACACCTAAATAAGATGCAGTTTCTCATCTCTTCCCTGGTATTATCAATTCTGCCTGGCTTTGCAGTGCTGAGCTGGAGGCTGTAGATGGGCTGGAGCTCAGCCACAACCATCCCAGCTTCCAGGGAGCATGAGTGGATGGACAGGCACCAGCAGTAACCCCACCAGTCCCACCCCTAAATGAGGTCCTTACCTCCATGCCTGTGTATGAATTGGAGCCACTAAGCAGGACTGTGGGTAGTAAGTAAGGGGAGGCTTGTTTTGAGGCAGTTGTGGTTTTTTCTCACTCTTTCACAGATTTAATTCATATTCCAAGTTGGACATGATGGCAATGCAAAGACTGCCTCCAAACTGGGGGGTGGGGCAGGGTAGGAGTGGGATCTTGAGGGTGAGACAAGATGGGCAGACCTACAACACATTCAAAAATCAAAGCCTTTCTGTGATTCAGAGAAGTTTCTCTGGCTAGTTTGAATATCTGTGCCAGACGCTGGCAGTTACATGATGTGAACACCCCGTCAGAGACAATTATTTTGCTGATTTGTTCTTGTGACAGCTCAGTTATACACCAGCACTTACAGAGAGCAACAGAACAAAAAAAAAACAACTTAGAGCATAGCCTGAAGTGCAGTGACAAGAGAGATTCATCTCAAGGGAAAATAATAAGGAAATACATTTGAGCACAGGAGCATCAGAGGGTTCAGAAAGTCACGGCAGAGCGTGGGAGGGCTGGGTGTGAAGGCAGCTGACAAATGAACGCACCGACAGCGAGATGAAGTGCTCCCCTCCGGAGGAAATGGCAGCCTTTGAAGAAACGCAGCCTGGCGCCCAAGAACCTGCTCTGTGGCTTTGGCTACTCTCTCTGACTTCCACATTCATCCCTAGCACTGCCGTTGGCCTGTAGCTGGATCCTTAATCCCCACAGGTGGATTGCTGCCCTCCCCTAACTCTTCAAATACGTGTCTCTGATCTGGACTCCCATGAGCCTGGCAGTTTTATTTCTGGTGTTTTCTGAAGCTGTGAGTCTCCCCCTCCTCCCTGGGCTCGGAGAACTCCTGCTCCAGCTGAGAGGTGCAAATCCCCGTGGGCATTATCATTACTGCAGCAGGCAGGTGGAAAGATGGCAGATAAAAAGGAGCACTAGTCACACTCTTCTACTCTCCTGCTTTAGCCTCATTTGAAGGCAGAAACACCCTTCTCTGTCCCTCTCTGTGAATACAAATAAAAAAGCCTGGAGTGTGAGAATGCTGTAAATAATCAGATCAGAGATGTGTGTCTGACAGCTCCTGCACTCCGTGGGGAGGACGTGTTCTGGGTACATGACTGACATTCTACCTCCCCTTGAACTCATCTTGGACTTTTTCTGATTTCAGCCCTAAATGCGCTTGTCTCCCCAACTTTCAGACAGGACTTGCAGAGGTTTTAAATCTTACAGCCAGCCTCAGTCTTGACATGGCACCCAACCCACTGAGATGCCTTTGGGAACTCCAAAGTCAAGCAATATCATCCAAGTGCTTTTGCCTTCAGAAATGAGTCTTGGAAATGCAAAGCGACGCTACAGGGATGACCCTGAAATGGTGATATATTTGTTTCTGAGTGTTCACAGGATAACTTTTGCATTGCTTTCCCAGTGCAATAGTTGACTCTTCAGGTGCTCTTGACAAACCAGCTATAACAGCATCATCCAAACATCAGCTGAATCATTACACTACCAGCTCCCAGTCAACATTTTCCCCCCACTGCAGCTACAGACCATTTTGAAAGCAGCTGTCCTGCAATAGTGAGTGGCATTGCTCTCTGCCACTATCTGAGTCTAGTTATAGAGTTACATTTTTTCCAGAACAGTTAGAGAGCATTAGTTTAAATCCCTCTGATTTAAAGTACAATGGCCAATCAGCTGACTGGCAAGCAAACAATGTCACCATTAGCTCTGGAAACCAAAAGCACTTTCAAAATAGCCAGAGAACAAGAGGAGACAAAAAGGCAATGCCTTTTGTGACTGTAGCATGCAACAGAAGCAGGCTCCAAAAAGCTCACCCATCACTTTGGGTAGTTCCCAGCATACACTGTTTACCCCTGTAATCAGTATTTTGAGGGAGCTAGTGCAGCAGGAGCCATTCACAGGGACACTCTTGCTAGGGCAGGCAGTGCGTAATTGACAGATCATTTGGGGTTTGAGCACAATAAAGCACTTGGCAAGGGGAGTCAGAAAACTGACACCCTCATCGAGCTGGGCCAGTGCCTAGGGAAGGCTCAGAGCTCAGCAGCTTGTCAGGCCCAGACCTGCCTGGGTTTTCAAGGATGACCAGTGTAATTTTGGCCAAAATCTTCACTCATAGCAGAATAACTGTGATTTCAAGAGCAACCTTCCAACTTTCCTGTTCAGGAGAAGGGAAAACAGCTCTTTAACAGAGTTTAATGATGATGAGCAAATTTGAGTTTAAGGAGCATCACGAATTTTTCAGCTGATAAATTGTCTGGCAGCTAAAGTCTCAATTTAAACAAAATAGCCTGGAAATAATATTGCTATCTGATATTTCCCTAAGGAATCCTGATTTCTCAGTGCCATGTTTATGCATACTTACCATTGATATTGCTGTGTTTTCCAAGACATTTCAGTCCATTCATACTACATTGTGTACAGCCTCACATGAACCACCCAGGTGATGTCAGTCCTGCTCCAGGTGTTCAGTCAGAGTTCTTGAAAATTACAGACACATCTCTTGCCTTCAGTTTTACATCACAGATTAAATACAGATACAGATTAATAAATCTTTCCTAACTGTCTAGGGAAGCAATACTAAGGGGGGGGGACACCATATTTCACCTATGTGAGCTGGTTTAAAAGACTGACTTATATCATCCCCTCGGAGATGTAGAGTCCCAGGTCTGAGGAAATCAGCAACTTCACTTTAAGCTTTACTCCCCTTAGCACTGAATTTTTTCTGCAACTGGTAATTCCCTCCTCCCTAGATAACAGAAACTCGTTTCCCATTCAGAGAGCTCAAAGACTTTGCTCGTGGAATACACAGTAAAAAAAGCAGTGGAAATTAGCATATGCGTGGGTTGAAGGGCACATACACAGTATTAAAACCTCAGAAAATTACCCAGGAGGCTTACTGCTGATTTTCAGAAGATACAAGGAAAGGGATGTTTTTTTATTTTTCTTTGTAGACTGGGAAATCAGATTTTTTTTCAGGAAACACTTAAACATTTTGTTCCTATCAGGCTTCAACTAAATACCAATGATTATCTGGTCTTCACAGAGCCCCTAACAGAACAGTTTTCATATTTGTCTAGAAACATTTGCAGTGAATTTTAGTAGTGACATGAACCCTACCGTGACTGACCTTCAGAGCCAATATACAGCCCAGCCTGACCAGCCCACATGGCTCCTTCTGCCCACACCATCATCACTAGAGCTCTGTGGATTCAGACAACTCTGCCATCAAACGGCACTGAACCAGAACGAGTCCAGCTAGATTTTGAAAGTTACTTTCCCAAACCGTAAAACCCAAAGCTTATGATGAAACACAGCTACACTGAAGACTTCCAAAATAAAAGCACTCAGATTATCAGTAGGACTATGCTGCTGTGTAAACAAGTGTGTGGCTTCAGGAATCCTCCCACAAGGAATTAGCTTGTGGAGTCTCTGGTTTTCCACTCCGAAATAATTTGTGCTTTTCAGCAGAGGAAAAGAAATGTATTATTAATGATATGGTGTGGCAAGAATGAAATCAATAGTGCAGGCCAAAAGCCATAACTGCACTGCTGGATGCTGCTGCTCCTGAGCAGAGGATGGATGCAGGGAGCTGTGGGGACGCGTGGTGAGGAAATACTCAAGCTCCATCTAGTGGAAAATAAATCCCTGTAAGGTTAAATTTGGACACTTGGTTGTTGGGAGTGTTATACACTAAGGAAAAAGAAATCGGGGTATAAACTTGATTCCCTGGGAGGGAATGGTCTGTTTGCTCTTTCAAAGGAAATTAGGGTGTAATCATTACTGAGAAAATAAGTTAAGACTAGGAAGAAAGGAAAAAAACCCTGTCTACCTACTGAGACTTAAGGATTTAGGATTCCTGCACATATATTTTATTCTCCCTTGCTCCTGCCATATCCACCTTGAGCTTCTCACATGCTGTTTTGCTGTTTACAGCCCTCCCCTGTCAGAGACCATGTGCTGGCTGGCACAGGCTGACCATGCCTCTGTGACCAGGGAGAGTTAAGGAAAAGCTTTTGTTCATTTGCCTCTGTGGTCCCATATCAGAAGAGGGCAGAAAAGCCCCTTTCACATGCAGTGGCACAGTGTTACTTGTACCAGTAAGAAGAGGAAACGGCTGCAATGTTCTCCCTGTACAAGGGGAGAAATGTGTGTGCCGGACTCACACAGATCCAGCCTGTCTTGTCATTTGAAGGAGTCAAAACAGAACAGTGACCCTGTCCCTGCACCCTGGACTTGCATGATGAGAAGAACCACTAAGTTTGAGCCTGACTTGTCTCAAGACGCCTGAAGTTTCTTCTTGACTTCAGGGTTCCATTAATAGATGATGCATGTGTGTAAATCCTCCCTATGCCTCAAAAAAACCTTGATGCAGAGCTTTAGAAAAATAGAGATAAAAACTTAATACCCTAGGTTATTAAAATCTCAGCACTTCTTTTACTGCAGAAGCTTTTTGCAATATCTACTAATCCTTCTCCTCCATAAAACTCCATATCCTATCTCACAATATACTTTTCTGTGTTACTGCTAATCTTTTAAATTTGTGCATGTTCTTCTGTAGGTGGACATTAACACAAGCACTGAGAGAGCATTGCACTTAGGGGCTGCTGGATGTGCTGCCTTCAGCTGAAAAGTCTGGGTAAGACAAAGTGTCCTCCACCTGTGCCCACCCCACCAGCACTGTCAGCACCACAGGGCTGGGTCAGGAGCTGCAGCACGGGCATGAGGAGGTGCAGCAGGTTGTGTAGGGCAGCGGGATTTTTAACAGGGCTTTCTTACCAAAACCAGGATGATACATATGCAGAAATCAGCAGCTCTTAGGAACCACCTCATTCTGCAAATGGTGAATGCTCTCTGCATGCTGAAACTGCTCCTTCATCTCTGCTTTGCAAAAATGAAACAAGCAGAGAGAGAACTGTAAAGGCCGGTGCTACAAAGCCACAGGTTGTGTTGACAACACTTAGAGGTTCACAGTGTCAGCTTTAGTTTTGTTCAAGTCTCTACCAGCAAAGATAAAGAGAAGCTGCCATTCAGTTCCTGAGATAAACCCCACCATAACATTTTTCCATTCAAGGATTTTTTAAAGATAGAAAATGGTAATGTTTGGATTAAACTGTACATGTGCATGGAAATAATTTTTAGAAGTTTTGTGGCAGGCCAAATACAAAACAGAAGTTCACTTTGAGTATGGTCCTTCTCCCTGTAGAACAGAACATTGGTCTTCTTATTCACATAGAGAACCTCTGATGCATTTTCCTGTACTTTTATTTTAAATGAAAGTAAAATGCTTGCAATAGTAAAAATGCAGAGGAAACTGAAAGAACAGTTTCTAGAGATGAGACTTTTCTGCAGAGAAGGAACACCTCAAACTCCAATTTATTTATTAAAAAAGCAGTTAACTGTAAAGAATATGGGAGGAAGTAGGAAAAAACCCAAGCCCTAGAATTTGTATGGAATAAGATATGAAACTAAAAAAAGTCTTAATGTGCTAGTGCATGCAAACAGGCTGTGGCATGGCCAGCCATATGGGACAGTTTAGGTCTGGTCTTATCTTTAAATCATACGCATCTTTCTTCTTCTCTGCCTGTGCCCATTATGTCTCCTGCTGAAATAAGAAGCAAAGGAGATACAGGTACAACCAGGACAGTGTCCTTTAGTGTTTGGGTGCTGCTCTTTTCTGCTTCAAACGTAGCTGCAATCTCCTCTGCGTTTGTTTCACTTTATCTGTAGCAGAGGAGCTCACATCCTCCAACCCACTTAGTAAGAAGAGAGTTTGGGCCCCAGCTTTATTATCAGAACTGTGAGAGAAGGCCTTAAAATGCTTGTCCAGCACTTTCATTTGTGGTGCTGTAATATGGCTGCTGTAGTCGCTGAATATGTAGATATAGAAGTAAGTTTTTAAAGCAGGGCTCGGGAGGTATTCATGTTAATCCCATTATCTGATAAACGGATTTTTGAACACACCTCCCGCCATCCTGCATTAATAACTATCCCTCAGTCACACTAGGAAATGAAATTTAAATGCTTGTGAGAAGTTGATGGAACATATGTTCAAAATCATGGAATTAAACAAAACAAGTTTATGGAAAGTTGCAACGTTGTCAAGATCTTATCCCTGGCTCTCTCCTGCCAGCTTCTCTTCTTTCAAAGTCACCAATTACACCTGCTGCTTATTTCCTGCCCATTTGTAGAATGTGCTACCCCATGCAACTTGTCTACCCTGAAGAGTGCTGGAAGCCGAGCAACATGAGATCTGACCACTCCTGGAATTCAGGAAATTTAGATTCTGCTCCAAAGCTGGACACTGCCTCCTGCTCCTGAGGAAGCCATTCATTCTTTATCTTCTTCTGAAACACACCAAATCCTATAATATAGAGGGTTCAAATTTGCGTTTTTACTGTAATATCTCTGCATGTTATCAGGACTTTTCCATCACATCACTGTGAAGGATGGCATAAAAAAGCTTTTGCAGCTCAGACAACAGTTGATACTGAAATCGCACATTTTACATCCAGGCGGTCAGTCTAAATTCAGTATAGGCTGCCAGCAATGCAGAGCACTGGTTTTCATTTATCTGTACTCAGTCGATATGGAGACTGGACTTAGAGTTGCCTTATAAAGATATATTTTCAGGCAAGAAACTTATCAGTGCCCTCTGAATACTTATCAGAGGAATTGATTACTTCTATGATGCCATAGATTGCACTGTTACAACAAAAGGACTCTACATCATCAAGGATTTGAGGACAACATACACAAGTTGCTGGGAACAGGCTGGAGTACAAACCTTTCATCTGCCCCATCTCACCACACTGACAGGCATGGGGTACAGGAGAGGCTTGATAGCACCCACTCCCAAAGCTGGGGCTCTGGGAAGCAGAGCTCACAGGCCAGAGAAAACCACAATAAGCTGCTTTTGCAGGGAAGCCAGCAGAGTCTGCCCATGGGGTCAAAAGATGGAAGAGACCATAGGATACAATGCTCCAAATGGCCAAGGTGCAGCCACCCCAGTGGGGGGGAGAGGGAAGGTGAAACCAGCAAGTGACACACTCAGCACTTGACATGTGAGAGTTCTACAAGGTGTCCTCACAGTGACAGCCACACTCTGTGAAGAGAGGAGTCTATTCCTTTCCTGTCACCAAAAGAGGTCATTTGGTCTCTTGTCCTCCCCACAGATAAATTCTTGCGTCCTGAGGTTGTCCACGGCTGGAGCCCACAGTTACCAACAGCAGACTTGTTTCTGTAACCCACTTGACCAAAGAAGGAAAAAGCCATTTCAAATCCCACCAGTTCCAGCTCTAAGAGCGTGGCAATAAAGAGACACTTGCTCTCCAAATCGAGCAGGAGAACCAGAGCTCAGCTGGGGGGGTTCAAGTCCAGACTTGCAGCCTCTGAAGGAGTCCCAGCCTTTTGCCTCGTCGGAGCAAATTTTAAATGAAGGACCGGCGATTGCTCTGTTACCCGGCGGGAATTGGGAGGGCTGGCCCCTCTCCCCACAGCGCTGTTCCCGCGGGCCGGGTGTCCGGGGCAGGGCCGGGTGTCGGGGCAGGGCCGGGTGTCGGGCAGGCCGGGTGTCCGGGGTTAGGGCCGGGTGTCCGGGCAGGCGGGTGTCGGGCAGGGCGGGTGTCCGGGGCAGGCGGGTGTCCGGGGTTAGGGCCGGGTGTCCGGGGCAGGGCCGGGTGTCCGGGGCAGGGCCGGGTGTCCGGGTTAGGCCGGGTGTCCGGGGCAGGGCCGGTGTCGGGCAGCGGCGGGCGGGCGCGGAGCCGTGCGCTGCCCGCCGCCGTCGCTGAAGGGAGCTCCAGGCTCGGCGCTCGGCTCTGCTCCGCCAGCGCCGCCCAGCCCGCTCCCGTCCCTCCTCCGCCAGCCGGGCACAGGAGCTAATGGGCCATCCGCAGGGTCATTTGCGAAAGGTAAATCTGTTCCTTCGCTCCCGGTTTGCAGCACGGCAGCTACAAACTTTTTGGGGAACTGGGCGCCGCGTGAGTAAACGTGAGATGCGCACCATTGCACTGGGTATTTCCCGTGAACACCCAAGATATATATGAAATATATCTCGGAGGTATAATTCAGGATATGTTGTATTTGCGAGCCGAATTCTGTAATTGGTGTAAAAAGTATTTACAGCCTAAGCTTGCAGAGAGAGGCTCAATAAACTCCAGTACTGCTCATCAAGTTTTGAAGGGTAAGGTTTTAAAAACATGACTACGCATCACATACAGTTTACAACAGAACCACGCTTGTGAAATAAAGTGCCCCCGCTGATTTAATGTGTTTGGCTTTGAAGGGGTGCTGTATAACACCAGAATATGTTTGCCGAGGCACACATCACCCTTTCACAGATAAATACACGGCAGCTTCGGATTCCTGTAGCACCATCAGCACAATCAGTGCCCACAGCATTGCAACAGGGAAGAAGGGCAGTTCAGCAGAAACACCCTGGACTCTTGAGACCAGGAAAACACACCAGAAAAAAAAAAAAAAAAACAAAAAAACCCCCAAAACTAAACAAAAACCCTAATTGTTTTGCAATGGCAGTGTGATTTAAACACCAAGCAGCAAAACCCCGCAGTGAACAGCATCTGCTTCGTGACAAGCATAGCCTCCAAATTCAAGTGTCTCTGAGACAAAAAAAAAACAAAACCTATAAGGACCTCCAAAGGCAGTGATGGTTGGGAAGGGCTGCTTGAGGGGCTGGGGACCAGGCAGGAGAATATTTCTTATTTTAAATGTTTCTAGCAGGTGATGAAGCTGTAAAAGCTACTCTTCTGGTATCAGCGGTGGTACCTTTCCCAATTTTGCTGGCCCTCCTGAGGGAGCTCTGATTAGCCAGTTTTGTTCAGTCACTGCTGGAGTTAGCTGCTTATGAAGATGTGAAATACCTTGTTTTCTACAGTCTCTTCCTACAAAAATATAAAAATACAAACCCATGGATTTCTTTGGGGTACTGCTTAGAAACAGGTGACCTTGAGGCACTTTCTGTTTGTCATTTGTTTTGAAGAAACTCACAAGTCAATAATATATTCATTATCATTATTCACTTAATGCAAAGCAGTACATATGGTGCAGAAAGCAGCAGGGGCAAGCAGGCAGTCTCAGAAAGAGCTGAGAAATGTCTGAGAGGAAGAAAATTCCCACCACTAGCCTATCTGCCATGCCAAGCCTGTGCCTGTATAGATGCAAAGCTATGGGTATTCCAGACAACTCATGATTCACTTGTTTATAATAACTGTCAGCATTTACAGGAAAAAAGGGGGGTTGTTTTCCTTGAGGGCTATATACTCCAGCTCTGGCTCTTCACCTGAGCAACTGCAGCTACAATGAAGATAAGGGACAGTTTCTATCCCAATTCTGGAAAAACCCCAGCCAACTCAAAGCTGATGATCTGAACATTTCTTAGCCACCCATTAAGGACAATAAAATCCTCCAATCAGATCCCATAAAAAACCCTAAAATCAGACCCTGCACTTAATAAGAAAGGGTTATCTGCTGCTAACCCTGGCTGACTGCTCTCCACAGGGCACGAGTAGATGTGCCATCAGGAGGGAGGTGGGAAAGAACAACCTCCCTTAGTTCACACAAGTGCAGCAGAGCTCATTATGTGCCCTGCTGCCTATTGCTGTGAGAGGTTAGAAATGCTTCTTTATTTCCCATGCCCTAATGCACTTGCTGCCTCCCCCATTCTGTTTATTTTGTGCCACCAAAGCAATGACAATCAGCCGTGTGAAGCATTATTCCCTTATTCCCCAGCCTCCTTTCTGAGGTGAGCACAGTGCTGAAAACAGGAGCAACTTTCAAAATTAAAAAAAAAAAAACAAAAAAAACACCAAAACACGAAAATGAAAGAAAAACGGGAAAAAAAATTTACTTCCACATCAGTTTCTATTCAAATCACTTGGCACATTTTTTCAGCTCTTTTGCTGGAGACCAGGGTTCACTTCCAGCTCCCCAGCCTTCAATACCTCAGGACAGTGAGTGCTGGCACAAGCTGAAACCTGGTGACCTTCCTTTGAGAATATTAAGTCTTGCTGGAGTTTCTGTGAGGTTAATCGATTCCACTCAGTCCTCTCTTGCAAAATCCTCGGACAGGAAAGAATAAGGAGATAAAAAGCCAAGGGAGATTTTCATGCAATCTTATAGCCCCAAGATTGCTTCAGCTTTTAATGGTGTTTGTCTCAGCCTCACCATCTTTGGAAAGTGTGCTGCTAGGTACTCAAATTACTCCTTAAATAAAAACCCCCAAATACTGAGCTGCACTTCTAATTTGCCAAGACCACCCAGTCTGTGCCATATTTGAAGTACTACAGAGCAAATTACAATGCAACACCATGTGAGTTACCAGAATCACTTGAGATCCCAAAACTTTGTGAAGAGATTTACCTAGTACAGCCTGGCACGCAAAGAGCATTGAGAGCAAGGAAATTTGAGTGGTTATAGACAAGTGGAAATTAGCATGTTAAACACTGGCCTATGGACCCATCCAGGCAACACTGAGCCTGATCAATTTGCCAAACCCTCTCTCCTCTTTGCCACAATTTCTGCTGACTGGGCACTCACAAATGCTGTTTTGTTACTGAAGGGTCCAAACTCATTGCTTTGCAGCAGCTGGAGCTCAGTGGTGCCTCTGTATTTTCCTGTTGCTGATGGAAAAGCCTCCAGATTTTCCTCTTGCTCCGTCACTGGGACTGGGCAGTGGTGGACCTTTGTCTAGTGTGGACGTTTCTCATGAGGCAAAAGCAAATGCTACATCAGTGACATATAGAAGGAAGCAAAGTGCTAAAATTTCCCTCACTCCTCCCTGAGTAAACTGGTCTCCAAAAGGCTGTCCTGTCAAGGCACTGCTCTTGTTCCAAAGTTTGGCCACACTTTGGGCCAAACAACTTTGGGTTATGCACAATACTGGGCACAGGAGTGCCTGAGTTGTGCGCATGACTGGGCTGAGCTGCCCACTGTCCTGCTCAGGGCCAGCAAGGAGCAGCAGTGCCCTCAGGGCCCCAGAACTTATGGAGCTGGAGAACACACAAGGCATCCTTGAGAACATCAGGGCTGACCAAAAAGGATTTTTCTGCTGCTAAAACATCCCCATTCCAATGTCTGCACCTCGCCTTCTGTGATCAGTGCTGCTTTGGTTTGATCAGGATCACTTCACCCTGCGGGTCCCCAGCCATCCCAGCCAGCAGCAGGAGGATCCACATGGAATCACTGGGCAAGGACTGCTGGCACAGCCCAGCTCTGCACAGCACTCAAATTCCTAAATAGCAGCATGAATAAAAATAGTTCAGTTTGGACATCTAAAATCCAGAATGAGGTAGGAATATATTTAATCAAGAGGTAGTTTCTGAAATGCAGAGTGATTCCTAATTATTTGCCACTGTTCATGGGGTTGTACTGAAGATGCTACTTCACTTCATCACTTTTAAAATGCTACACAAACAGCACGCAAATAACTGACATTTTGAGCAACAATCTTTCCATTCTTTCATTAAAAAAAAAAAAAATCTTCATTTTTCTTCTAGGTTGCAGACACTGATTAAGAGTGCTATATAACCTTTGGATTCATCTGTCCAACAATCATCTAATTAATTAATCATTGGTAATTAAAATGACCTCCTTGTGACTGACATCTGATCTCAGAAAGGTTCAAAAGAAACTTGACACATGTTGTGTCATGTTCCAGCATAATCCACTACAGGTATTTTATCATGTTATGCCACATCTGGTTTCCAGAGAACAAAATCAACTGAGGAACAAATTAAAGGAGGAACCAGTTGTACGTGTATCAGATCTAACCAGTTCAAATATCTGGCAACATACAGGAGCAGGTGAACTTCCAGTGTATTTGTAGGACCATTGTTAACCCCAGAAACAGCATTATTTTTGGATATGTCTAAGCAGGAACATCTGATAACAGCATATTATCTGTTCAATCCCTGCTGTACATGTTGTACATGATGCTACAAGAATTATCATTAGAGGAAATCTGACTAAAATCTCAGCTAAACTGACAAGAGAGAAAAGCATCCCTCATATTTTGCCTGTACAAGTACTGAAAGCCCACAGACATCAAATCTGAGATGGGCAAACTATGAGGAAAATGAATGGTCTGGCCATCCTCCACCTCCTGTGAATTTCTTATCTTACATAGAATCTGCAGACTGACCAACACCCCCTCTGTTGCACATCCTGGTCACTGCAGTGATGAGAGAAAAAAGCTTCCAGGTGGTTTAGATGAAACATCACCATGAAAATCTCAGTTCTCCAGCCACACTAAATAATTCTGTTCAGGGAAAATTGCTACCCCCATCCCATGGGCAATCCAGACCTCCAACAGGGAAATCCATGTGCTTCAAAGATTCAGTGGACTTGGCCCTCATTTGACTTTTCTAGGTGTTTCCTTCTCATAGATCCACCAGTGTACCAGCTCTGACTTCACTTTTAAAATTAATTAAAATGCAGAAATAGCATTTACTTCTTCATGGATATTTTGTCAATTTGAGGAGAAAAAGCTTTTTTTGGGAACAATATTTCAGCTACAGAGTTGGAGCCCTGCTCTCCTCACAGCAGCACAGCTGAACATTTCTATTAAGCTGATGGGTAAAAACAGAAATCAACATTTGCATTATTTTTTGCTGAGGCTACATATGAGCTTTTTAAAACAAACATGAAACAAGTGAACCAAGGGGTTCCAGGGCAAAAAATCTATACAATATAATAAGTTGAAGTATCCCTCTTTCCAATGGGATATTGGTTTTTAGCATATAATTAATAACAAGAAAACTGTATCCTGACTTTGGGGTCTGCATCAGCATCCCGGAACAAAAACGACCATAAATTAGCATCAATTATGTATTAAAGTTCCAATTAACCTGGCTGACACTGATATACTTTAACAAGGTACACTCAGATAAAAGAAGCAACTCTCTAATTACTTGGAACAGGACCTCCTGACCCATTCTGCTCTTTTATCCCAATGCCAACATAATGAGGAAGGAAGTGTGAGATAGGAAACTGTGCAAAGTTGTAGCACCACAAGATGCCCCTTGGGAAATGATTTTACCTTCTTACCAATGATTAATATTTTATTACTCTCAGTGCCTTTTAACTGTTTTCAGAAGAAGTGTTTTTGAGGCTGAAATTGCTAATGTTCATTTTAATGTGGAAATCTGCCATCTAAGGAAGGTCCTGGTCACATGTTCTTTCTCTGTGACACACCACATACACATAATTTGTGATGGTGGCACTCAGGGTTGCTGTATACAGATTTAAAGTGTTCTCCTTGAAGTGACTTGTCTTGGTCCAGACCTAAGTGACGATCACAGTTAATTTTACACCTTAACCAGAACAGTTGGGTTAAACATTTTTCAATTAAAATTTTGTGCAAAGACCGAGGGCAAAAGGTAGGCCTGTGTAAAACCCATGCTGCCTGTAGGGGCAGCAACATCAAGGTGAGGGGGGAGGGTGGAATCAGGAAGATGTTTATGGAGCATCTAATAAGGCACAACGTTTTTCCTCATTTCTATGTTCCTTGAAATCAGATAGCTCCAGATACTATACCCAGGGGAATAAATCCAGAGATGTCTCCTCTCCCTCACGAAACAACAGGTGGTTGGAGAGTGTCCAGTCCAGCAGTCTGCTCTTGTTCAGTTCTGTTCAATGCTCAACTCTTCTGGTCTATTCAGACCCACCAGACTTTGAACACATGCAGTTATGCAAAGGGCAAAGAGAGCTGCTTTTTTCTGGTGTTGTGGTTTTCTAAATCACTCAAAAATGTTGGACTCTACCACTGAAGAACAGTTCCCCAAAGCAAGGCAATTCCTGCAATGAAAACTGCAGAACTAAGTTGTCTTTGAGAACAATCTTTGCCAATTCTTTCTCTGTGTCTTATTATCAGCACTTTAAAGAGTTTGAAATTAATGATGGTACTGACCCCTTCGTAGTGGTTTTCCAGTGCCATAGAGTTGGAGTCTTGGCTTTCACACTTGATCTCCCACTAGCCACACAAGTCTGACTTCTGTCCTTTTGGAGAAGAGGTGTTGGTGGAATCCATCAGAGGCACCTCCTAATTATAGTCACAGTCTTCAAAACTCAGAGGGAAGCAAACTTGTCACTGAGATTTCAGATGGATGATTCCTGCAGTGAGTGCTTTCCTGGGCTCTTGCAGTCAAAGGTTATCTTCCACATGAGCCATGTCAAAATTTCAACTCAAACACATTGGGTCATGCTCTTCCCTACATGGAATTTCACTGCTGAGGGAAGGACATTTTCCTCATGTGCTGCTGAAACATACAGCACTGGAAGAGAATTTTAGCAGCTCCAAGCCTGGAATCACAACTCCTTTCCCAAACTATTGTTGGATGTAATGTGCTCCATTTGTAAAAGCAGCCAGCAGACAATTCCCCAAATTACAACTTCTCCAGCAAGACTTTCACAATTCCTTTGCTTTAGTTGGGAATTTCGTCTCTATCATTTTCCTCCTATTTTTGAGCAATTCTTCCAAAGCCAGCAGAGAACGAAGACAAACCTAAAAGAAATTCTTTAGTTGCTGAAAGGGTCAGACTCAGGTCATCTGCAAGATTTGAACAGTTCATCGATGCCCCAAGCTAATGCTGCCATGTACATTATTCTCCTCCCCTCTATTTTCTGCAGGAATATGTCTGGATCATTCAAGTAGTTGTGAAGATTGAAAAAAGTTACACAATCAATTTTGGCCTTTTGTGACATCCCCAGCAACTTCAGTAAGCCCTTGTGGAAAAAGGCCCATCCACAGTTCATATGTGTTGCACACCCCTTGATCCAGCCCCATTTAAACCAAGGGCTAGTTGAAACATCAGTGGGAATTGAATCAGAGTGACAGACTATTATACGTGCACCATAGGGGACTCCCTCATAAGTCTCTTGTGGCAAACATGCTACTTATACAGTATCCCATTCAGACAAGTGACCTACTTATTGGTTGCATGTTGTAAGCTATTTTGGCCAGAGCAATGTGATCCTTGCTGTTCTTTGCTTTCAGTAAACTTTAGCCTTTGGGTATAAGAAGAGGGAAACTTGACATCCATGTAATAGAGGACATTCAGAGTGGAATTTTCAAAATCATTCATATCCGCAGAAAGGAGAAAGAATAAACTCTCAAAGCTTTGATTCTCACAGGAATACAGTCACTTAGTAAATATCTAGGTGGCTTTATTCTCTATCACACTGGAATGGGCCTAAATCCTGAGAAAATAGGATAATTATTTGATATTGCATGGCTGCAAGTGTACAGGAACATTAAGAAGTATTGCCATCTCTATTTCTTACCATTTGAAGGGAAAAAGTCCGATTTTGTTAGACTATTACTAATGTGAAAAGAGGGTAAAGGACAGGACTTCAACTTTTTTTTGCTAGTTTGTGCTATTGATTAAATAAATCCATCATCTTCTCTGCAAGGCTTTGCTTAGGAGTAAACAGATGTAAAGCCCACCATAGCATATCCAAAGAAAAACACCCTTTTAAAATGACACAGAGAAGGGGAAAAGTGTTGTACTTGAGATCTTATCTCTTTCCCTTCCAGCTTTACCCCTCCATTGTTTTATGCAAAGCAAATTGTCAGCAAACTGCAGGAAGAGCTGTCCTTATCAGCCAGGGCTGCCGTGGCACACGTGCCTCAGCACGGGCTATAAATGCATGCACACCCTGGCTCCCAGTTCAAATGACTCCATCCACTGGTGTGCAGCTTGTGAAAGCCCTTCTAAGCTCTCCAGTGAGCCAAGGGTGACAGTTTACTCAATCTTTTGTAGCTCCCCTGACCCTGCCTCGTTCAAAGGAAAGCTTTTTTTTTTTTTTTTTTCCTTCCTAATTCCTCCCACTCCCTCTTTTAGAGGAATGAGAGAAAATTTAAGTGCCCTGCTTTGGCTCTCAGCTTGCTGCTTGCATGCAGTCAGGCCAGCTGCCTCCCCAGATCTCCACTGCATTGTCGATATGCTCCTCTTGTGCCAAGACAAAATTTATAAATAGATTTGCCCAGTCAGTAAGCCCTTTCTCTTTAGAAATACAGGGATTCAGGCAAAAAGAGGATTATTGATAACATGCAACATCTTTATTATAGCAGAGACTGCTACTGCTACTATAGTTAAGGACCTGTCAGCATTTCCATTGTAAATTTTTTTTTTTTGTGCAAGGGTTTAACTTGGCAGTAAAAATTTAAATATACTTGAAGCTGGACTTTTTCTTGCAAGAATTCAGCAAGAGTGTTAGGCACAGGGCTCTCTCCTCTTCCTAATTAGCAGTGAATTCAATGAGTTTTAGAGCTTCTCTTGTGAATATGCCTCTCCTGTTTTCTGAGCAGTGGTGAGTAACACCTGACCCACTATCACGTATTATAGAGCAGAGAGAAGAGCACAGGGCAAATAAAGGGCCAAATCCTGCTCTCATTAGTAATGGTGCTTAAATAGCATTTGGCCATCACAGGAACACAGTTTTGGCTTATTTCCCATATTTTCATCTACCAAAAACACAGCAGAGGGAGATGCTAAAAAAAGTCCTTTCAAAATCATCTCATTTAGGTAGTTAATTTTCCTTGCAATGCATGCTGGTAAGACAGCAAAATCTGCCAAGTGATGAATGTGTCTTGGGAGTCACCAGCCCCACCCCTCTCCCCGTGTAGTCTGTGCCTCTCTTCAGCCTCTGGCAAATTGCTTAATTTCTGCTCGGCCTCAATCTCAGGATTCAGGATGGAAAACAGTAAAACCCACACAAATGGTTTTGCACACAGAATTCATTCTGCTGCAGCTCAAGCACTTTCTGGCAGGAAATAATCCATCTCCCTTGGACTTCAGCAGCAATTAGCCCCAGTGCAAAGCCACGGCTTGTTACTGCAGAGTCACTGCCACCCCCAGACTTGTGTAACTTCAGTAGTCTTGAGGACAGAACTGCTAAAACACTGCAATGTGAACACAAGGGTTTCATCAAAAAGGCCATCTTTGCTTTCAACCATGCTCAGATACATGCAAGTAAGCAGCAATGTGTCCTCTGATTAATTTTCTCCTCTTCTTCAGGTTTAAAAGAAGAGGAATAAAGTATTCGTGCATTTCATGGTGCATTTCATATTCGTGCATTCACATCTCCTGGGGGAAGAAGAAAAAATAGTGGGGTATGTTGAAATTCAGCCACTGATATTTGCTAAGATTTATGAAAAAAGAGTGGTAAATTGACTGGGGGTCTGCATGGAGAAGTGGTAGAGGGATTTTCCTCTGCCTTGCTTCTCAGTGGGATGCTGCAGGTCTTTTTCTCACAACCAATACAGCAGAACATTTTGCTTTAAGGATCTGAAAAACTTTGCTTCCTCTGAGCCTGAAGTTAAGTATCAGGAGAATGTGAGCCTTTCTCAGGGTGCTTTAAGCCCAGTGTATGCTACATAAAGTCCTTTACACACATGGCACAAAACATTCTTTGACTTGTCTCTTAACATTTGTATTTGTTGTCAACCGAATATTATCTTTTGTGTGCTGATTCCTATAAAAGAATAATACTCATCTGTTTTTTCTGTTGACAAGATCTTCAAATCCTACTGCCCCTCTGACATATTAAAACAGTGCATTTCTGTCTAGTTTTATTTTTATGATATGAAGATTTAGCTAAGACTTTGACACCATGGAAACTAGACACAGGACACGATCCTGTTCCATCTAAATATATCCCCCAACTTTCAATCACACTTATCTCCTTTATATTTCATGAAAACTGCTCTTTGCCTTCCTCCATGGAGGCAAGTTTTTTGGCCAGCAGGATCACCTTGGGCCCGCCCTTAGCTTTCATCACCAGCCATTAACACTTCAGGAGAGAATCACATGCACTGAGTGGAGGGGAGGCAATACAAGAAAACCAGCCCTGAAATGCAATGTAGAATCAGGGAGGTAATTCTCAAAGAAATTGAATGTTAAATGGAAAGCAACTTTTAACCCTCATAAGTGCCAAACACAACTTTAATTAAGCAAAGCAGATCATCTTTTTCCTTGTGCTGTAACAAGAAAGGATAGACTCTTTTTAAGCCATCAGCTCCACTATAGATCTTTGGTATTTTGTATTACTGCCTTTGGGCATTAGATTTTTATGGCTAGTTACAGCTCACAATCATAACACTCATTTATACTTGTTATCCACAGGGCTACAATATAACCATTATTATGTTTTTAAAGCACCAAATTATCCCTTCGTTATAGTTCACACGGGTTCTGCTTGAGTAAAAGATGTGGGAGGGACAAGCCTGAAGTGCAATTTGATGAAAACAAATTTCCCACTTCAGTGTGGCATCAGATAGCTGCACTTCTGGAGACAAAAAAGCTACACCTGTCTCTTAAAACCAGTTTTGTGGACTAATGTGGGTATTCCTACCACTGTGAAATCAGGACACAAAATTGAGGCCAGAGTCAAGAACTCAGTGTGATTATTGGGTAACCCGGGTGCAAGTGAGGGCACACACAGTCGTCACAATGCAAGATGGAGCTGCCCCTCCATTCTTTTCTACCAGATACAGCAAAAATCCCTAGGAAGGCCAAAAAAATTCCCCTCCAAAAATTTTTCAATATTTCTGCCCACCATGGGCTGAGTGGCTATTTTTGAGCAGCTTGTTTTAAGTGTCAACATGTATTACTTTGCCTGCACAAGACAAGTGAGCTGATAGCTGAACGAAGCAGGCAAGACATGCAGGAGGAGTTGGAACAAATGTCTTAAATTTTTGAGCCTGTCTGTTTTGCCAGTGACCCATAGAGTGAGGAGCTGTGTCAGCTAATCACTCAGCTGGCCACTGCTGACAGACAAATACCTTGTGGTGACATCTGATGGAGTCATTACAAAGCACCAGCCTTTCAAGGCTAGGAGCCAGGGCTGAGCCAGTGCCTCGTGCTTGTGCACAGCCCCAACAAGTGCAAAACACCCAAAAGTGTTCAGACGAGTTCCTTAAAGAGAAGGCATTTGTGTTTACTTGGGCATTTTTATCCTAAACCAGTGGTGATAATTAACTGAATAAAGACATCACAGTTTGAAAATGACAGCACGTTTTCAAGGAGCATGCAACAAGAGCTCACTGCTTGTATGGCTTTAATTGTAAAAGCAAATAATTACTTCCTTTTTAAGGCCTGAAGAGAATTGCTTTCAACTGTAAACAGAAACTATGAAAATTCTCCAGCACAATACCCATTTTTAAATGGCCACATTTCCTAAAAGAAAAAATAAAAGCTTGCAACAGCTGTGTTTCAGGTGCATATTCAGGGACTAATTACTCATATGGACAGTACCCAGATAATCAGATGAGGCTCTGCTCATCATCAGGGTTTCTTGACCCATGGATAGAATTAGTCTACATAATTTTTTTTTTTTTTTTTTTTTTAATCACAACAGGTCTCCATGTGCAATGCTGGCTACACTGGGAGGAATGCAGATGACCTCAGGACTGAGTCAGTTCCTCTATCATTACTCTACAAACCACTGCAGTGGCTGGTTCACTTTTCTTTTTTCCTGTTCACATCCCAGTACCTGATAAATCTCATTCTTTGTGCACTGAGAACTAGGGACTTATTGCAAATTCTGGATGCAAACCATAGAGGAAGGCAAAGTGTGAATGCAGCTCTGTTTGCGTCACAAACCTTTTATATTCTGGTGATTTTGGTGTCTGGGATTGATCTCTGTATAACCTGCATAAACAAAACACAGGTCACAAAGGATCATCCAACAAATAAACCTAATTATTGATACCTGATACAGCCATCAGGGTTTTTACATCAGCTTTGTCAACCCCAACTTCTCTAGGGTCTGACCCAATCTCCCCCAAAGTGGCAACAGAACCAGATTTAACTGGACTAGAGTTGAATGGAGCTTTGCAAACATAACCCATTCAGCAAACAAAGTCTGGTATCAAAACTGAAGTGCTTTAAAAGTCTGTTTTTAGCTGCTTACACAGGAACAGGCTTACCAACCTGTGAGGTATGAAGTGTATGTGGAGTGTGGAACTACACCAAAAGTCCCTTTCACTTCAGCAATCTTAAGCACTCAGCACTGAGCATTGTTGCTTTGAATGTTTCCAGCTCCTGAAGCAATTCCAGGCAGACATGCTGACAAAAGAATAATTTTATCAGCATATGGCTGATCACAGCATCCAATTCCACCAGTATGAAATGGCCCCGTAGCGCACACCAGCATTTCTTCATACAAGTGGAACAGATGCTGCAGAGATCACTGTAATAACAGTTTAATTAATTTTAGTGTCAAAGTCAAATGCTTCCTTATTTCCAGTTGACACATCCCTAATTTCATGGTCGGCTCTATAAATTTTCAAAACGGGAGGAGAAATTTGATTTGAGGGTTAAATACTGCAGAAAGGCCTTAAAAATGCAAGAGAAGCACTTCTTAGTATTCATAACCTTGAAGCCATAGTACTGCCCATTATCCTCACTTTGTTATGAGTGTTCTACAGGCACAGTTTCATTTTCATGAAACGCACCCCTTGCTCTCAGCTGTCCTCTGGCATTAAAGTGTAGTAACATCCTGAAGCTCAAACCCTGGAAGAAGATCCCATTGCAGGTGACATACTGGGCTAGGAGTCAAGAGACTTGGTTCCAGACCTCATTCTGCAAGCAGTGTTTTCTGTTGGACATCCTGAGAATCTATCTACCACTAAAAACTCTCATTGCATCAGAGCAAGATCTTTTACCCCAGAGCACTGGTCAATGTTGTACAGCTCCTACTCCAAAATGGTGTTCAGCAGATGAGCTGGACGTGGAGGAGAGGAAATGTGTCCTTGGACTTTTTTTTTTTTTCTGGTCACCAATAGCACCAAGCACTATCTGTATATTACAACAGTGGAAAGGCTGCATGTCCTGCATCTCCCGTTGTTGCCCTACTGTCCAGCTCCACAGAACAGACAGGGGAAAAAAAACACGTTAAAGAAAAATACATTCAACAAGGAAATATTGCACCCTGACATCTGGTCAAGGGAACTTAACAAACCTATTAATAAAACAATTCTAGAAGCTATTGACATAGTTCTGTTCTGAGCAGCCTTTGCATTGTCACAACAATGAGAAGAGACAGAGGGTGGTGAGAGATTGCTTGCTGCACAAAGTATTATTATGCTGAAATGTGTCCAGCAAATGTTTATTCCACAGGCAGGAACTACGAGTGCCTGTTGTGGTCACTTAGGCCTGAAACCCAAGATTTCAGCGATTTTGTCTGAATGCATTTGCTGAGCACCGGGTGACATTCACCAACACAGGGAGTTTCTCAGGTTTCAGCAGGAACTAATCCACCATCCTCCTGCATCTATCACTTCCATTGACCCAAACTAAAGAGCATCATGCACACCCTGCCTGCTCTGACACTCGCTGGGCTATCACCTCACAATTAGGACTCTGCCTCTCAAGGCATTTCATTAGCAAGAGGTTGCCAGGACTCTGCACACGTTGTCAAACAAAGAGTGCCCTGATCACAGCAGGCACTGCCATAGAAACCCCCCACCCCTCCAGCAGCCGCCTCCCATCTTGAAACAAAGGCAGGTTGAGGGGAGAAGGGGTGGGGATGGGAAGAAGGGAAACCTTAGCAATGCTTGAGCAAACACATTTGGAATGAGGCTTAGGTTACTACACATGTCAAGGGGAATTTTTTTCCTCCCCCTCCTTCTCATCATGTTGGCAAACTGTTGATGACCACAGGCATGGAGGGCTCTCAACAGGGGACCAGCAGACACCAGAGGCAAAAGGACCTGGGGGCTCGTTGTGCAAAGGAGAGCACCTGACAAGGCACATCCTCTGGGTGCTTTTGTTCGAGGGCTATGCTTCACTAACAAATCCTGTTGCACTAAGATTGCAGGCTGCAGATATCCTAACAAAAACAAACCCAGGGTACTACCTTTACATCCAAATGATTTCAGGGAAGAGCTGTTAACAGCAGGATGACAAACACCACAGTCCTTGAGCTCATGTGTGCAAATCTGGAACAACTGCTTGCATTAGGATATCACACAGAAAAATCCCACAAATCAAACACAGTAATACCAAGTGCTTGTATAGCATGTTTTACCTGCAGCTCTTGGAGCGATTACAAAGAGAAATGAAGAAGAAAGGCTCATTACCACCATTTCACAGATAAGGAAACTGTGGCACAGAAAGGAAGTGATTTGTCCTGCAGCCCAGTGGAAGAACAGGGCAGTCAAGTCAAGCCTCTTAAGTCCCAGTCCGATGCCCTCTCCCCTGAACTATTGTAGCCGACTCTGACCCTGCAGGAACTTCACATTTGTCATTATGCTTTACACCTTGATCATGAGGCTGGGTGTCTTCAAAGCACTGCCCTCAGCTCCTTGGCCAGGAGAGGAAAAAGCTCCCATGTACCTAATCAAATATAATTGCCATTCCCAGAGAAAAGAGATTCCTTCTCAACTCCTCTGGATGATAATTCACCCTGTGTTCAGGTGTAAATGTAATGCTATATGTAAGCCAAGATAAAAGTAGCTCCTCTGACCACTTTTAACTCAACATCCCTTATGCAGTAAATTTCATACACAGCTATTGAAATAGTACCAGAAATTGGCTGTAATTTTGTTGTCTATTAATATAATTTCATACAGTAGTTTTAGAGTATTCTTTCTAAAACGTAGGCTCCAGGAAAGCTTGTTTAACAATAAAAGCCTTTCACCTTTAAACACACAGATAGCAGAGAATTAGTTTAACTATTGAACTGCAACTGGAGGACAAGTTTGCACCAAGGCACTGGCCCAACATCCTTCGAGGCTCAGGTACAGCACTTGTACTTGCTACAGCTGCAGTTGTGTCACACAGGAGCAGAGAAATAGCCAGGACAGGAATATGGGTCAAAATCAGCACTTAAAAGTTAACCTGGAAAACAGTAAATCACCAGTGGGTATTCTAGAGTGTGAGCACAGAGTGCATGAAAAGAGTGACTCTGCTTAACAAGTCTCTGCAGTGTCACTCCCACGATCAGCAGTATGGGTTTAGGATGCAACATGAATGCAACCTCATGAGACACATGAGAGCATCCTGGTGGGCTGACAGCAGGTTTCCTCCCTGTGCTGCTTCCAAAGGGTCATTACTGCGACCAAGTCACTCAGTTAAATTATCAGACATGAACAGTTAACAAACAGGACCAGGGAGGAAGGGATGTTTTTCCCTTAGGTGCCTTGTGTAAACTTAGAGCCTGCTATGCTCTAAAGGTGGCCATAGGTGACTTTTAATCCAGGCCAAAAGCAGAAAATCACAGGATTAAAAGTGGGTGGTCAGATCATTCATTTGACTTGCAGGGGAATAAAACCCCACGATATCTGCTCGTAGACGACAAGCAGTTTTGCAGAGAACAAAGAAATCTCTCTCACAGACAAAATTGGTCTGCCAGGAACTGAGCCCATCTAGCTCCTCACCTCCCCACCACCCTCCCCATATCTTCCCCTCTAAAAGGATCTTTTCTGGGATTCAGGGAATGCGTGTTTATAAAATAGTTCCATTCAATTAGGGCACAGAGTACAGCAGCTTTATATCAGAGGCAACCCAGAGCGAGAGCTCTGTGGAAGTGCAGGTACATGGTAATGATGACAACCCTGCACTGGTTGTAGTGTCATCACCTCTTATTCTTAATCAAAAGGCTTCCAATCCCTTCTCGACGTGTGCACTCGGAAATGAAGGGACTGCTGGAGCATCATTTGAATGTGGCAGCCCTAGATAATGATGAAACGAATAAAAGACTGACTTTTTTGTTTAGGTTTGAGGAAAGATTCAGGATTCCTCTCGTGAAAAGGCAGCAGTTTAATAGCAGTGAGGCAGAAGGGCTTCTCGTTATCCACAGAGGCTGCTGTCAGCACAGCACTAATGGCCACGGCTCAGGCTTCCCCGGAACGCTCCTGTGCCGCAGCGCCCGAGGAGCCCGTGTGCCAGGGGCGGCTGGAGGCTGCTTCACACACTTGGCCTGGGACTGGGAGACAGCTCAGGGCTCAGCTGCACAGGCTTTCCCTTGGGGAAGAGGCAGGGACAGTGTTTCTGGGCTGCCCCAAGCAATGCAAGCCACAGAGACCCACAGCTGACTGGCCAAGCGTGGGGTCTGGGCCCCTCTGCCCCAAATATCTTCATGCCCTGCTGGGGAGGCAGCTGCTGCAGCAAATGTGATGCTGCACACAGTGGAAAGGCCATGTAAATCAACTATAGGGCAGGAGTTGCTTCCATGGAGCAGGGGCCTTGGGCAGGCACATAATCCCTCTGGGAAGCAGCCTGTTGATAAGCTGTATCTTCCTATACACTGCCCTGCAAGGCTGATTTTGACACTGGATTTGGCTGAAAGGAATGGGAAGCAGCTAAACACTTGGCTTCTTCCTGTAGCTCACATATACCTCTCAACACAATCTTATTAATATCTCTTGACATATGTTTTTGCAGTGTCTTTTATATACTCCAGGTAGCAGCCACTGTAAGTCTTAGGATCTTTTGTCTGAGGGAGGTCAGGAGCTGTGCTGAATGACCTGCTGGATACCTGCTGGTTCAATTGGGAACACCAATTCCATGCCAAGCAAGAGTGACAGCAAAGGCTTTTTTGTTTTGTTGATTTAAAAGAGCATTATTTCAGAAAAGGAAGTTGATTAACAAACACTTTTTCAGTGACTTAGAAACCCATGGAAATAATTTTTGTTTCTATTTCATTGCTGGCCTCTTTGTCTACAAGTAAATTTTTCACAAAAATAAATTTTGACATGTGTAAAATTGCAACTATCTTTACCAATTTGCTCAGCCCTTCTCAGGCATTCACATTTATCTATATCAGAGATAAATACACAAACCAAAATTCAAAACAACTTCTGTTTAACATCAGCTAAAGTTACTCTGTTCACTGCAGTAACATTTGCCCCAAATGCAGAGCTGACAAGGTCAATAGTTTCACTTTTGTGCTTCAGCTACATTAATATAACAGTTTGCCATTCCTCTCTATTACTATATACGTTCAAAGCTTCATGAGCTATCATGAGCAGCCTGATCTCTGACACACAAGACATGTTAACAACAGCTTTTCCCATTTAGAAAGCCAGCAAGGAAAAGTCAGACCTTTCAATGTATGTTAAGTAACAAATATAAGATCTCCATGATGTCCTACATGATGAAACACCTTACAGCAGGTTAGAAAAGGAGGTATGGGGAATCAATACATTTCTTCTCACAGTTACATAGCTGCATACATCACCACTTTTAACTTCACTGTCTTCAATCCAGCCCACTGTGTCCACAAGTAATATCATAGGGACAAGGCTATAGAAAAGCCAAGGACATTATAAATGAACAATGTGGTTATTCAGCACATACATCTAGGGTTAGGGCACAGTGACCAGCCACATAAAAAGCCTAGAACACTATGATGAGATTTCACTGCATAGCAATACCTGTTAGTATGAACACCTAATAGGAAGAAGCAGCTGATAAAACGAGCTTACAGAGCGTGCACAAGAACATGTGTTTAGTCAAGAAACTAAATGTAGTCAAGCATAAACACAACAGATACGTGCATGATTTCAGGATTTCCTCTCCCCTTCTCAATCACAAACACCATAGTGAATGAATTAGGGCATTTGGTTTATGTGGCACAGTTTGGTAGTGGGAGTGGTCTGCAGGGGTGACCCCTGTGACAAGAGGCCAGGAGATGCCCTAATACCAGAGAGAGCCAGCTCCCAAAAGGACCTAGCCAAAACTGAGCCCAGCAGCAATGCTGGTGGTATCTCTGTGAAAACACATCTGAGGAGGAACAAACACTGCCCAACAGCTACATGCGAAAGGAGTGAGGACAAAGTGCAGAAGAAACAGCCCTGCAGACACTGAGATCTGCAATGAAGGAGGGAGAAGAGGCGCTCCGAGAGCCAGAGCAGATTCCCCTGCAGCCCTCAGTGAAGGCCATGTCCAAGTGGGTTGCTCCTGCAGCCCAGGAAGGCCAGCCCGGGAGCAGCCAGCCTCCTTGCGGCTGTGCCCTCGCCGGGCTGGGCGTGCAGAGCTGGGGCCACCCGGCAGCAGTCTCTGCAGGACTGCGAGCCACGGGAGGGAGCCGTGCAGGAGCAGGGGAAGAGTGGCAGTGACAAAGTGTTATGCACTGAGCACAACTCCCCCACCCCCATCTTTCTGTGCCAGAGATGGGGAGGGGGTGGAAGAGATGGGCATGAAGGAGTGAGGTTGAGCCTGGGGAACACAGGTGAGGTGGAGAGGGTGTTTTTTTATTTCCTTCTTTCCTTCTCTATTTTTAAATCGAAAATAGATTAAATTATTTCCCCCCCAAACTAATTCTTTCTGTTTTGTTGGTGATGCTGATTGGCAAGAAATCCCCTTGTCTTTATCTTAACCCATAAGCTTTTTTTACACCTTGTTTTCTTCCCCTGCTCCATTGAGGAGAGGGAGCAAGAGAGGAGCTTGGTATCTAGCAGAAAGCCCGGGTTATTCTGCCAGAACAGCATTGAGCTCTAAATGCTAAACTGAAAAACAAAGCTCCACAGCTCCCTAGAAAATAAGAGTTACTCCAAAAATGTGCCTTAGACCAAGAGAAGTAAAACTATTGTCAAAAAAAAAGGAAGAACAGATTAAAATTCAAATAGTTACTATATTTTTTAAAACTGTAAACCAAGTGAATTAATGCATCCCATTCAATAACTGTTACCTTTTTAAATGCTCAACTTCTTTATTTTTTTGTCTCGAATTACTCGTACCCATGCTCATTTCTAAAAAGATGCCCTCCATTCCTCCTTTCATAACCTCTCCTCCACCCTGATACACAGAATATGACCTCACCTGTGGGTTAATAAGCCAGCACCCTCTTTTTCTATTGGTCTGTTTCTTCCTCAGTCATTTTCAATAGAGCAATTAAAAGGCTCAATTAACTCAGTGCTCTCCATCTGATTTGCAGGTAGCTTGGTGAAATGCACAGCAAGGGGTTGGCAGATGAATGTACACATGAACTTCAATAGCACAAACTGCTGAGAAAACATTTTAATCTTGGATTATAATAACCATTTTGGGTTGAGCTGAGACTGTTTCCTAATCATTTCAAGCTTCATCAGTCATAAAAATGTCCATTCACTTGGGCGTGAGTTTTATGAAACCAGCCTATGATCTCATAATAAATCTCTTATAAACTAGTTGAGGATCAGCCCTTATTATGGACACGGGAAAGATTCAGCAAACACAAGACGTGAGAAAATGGGCTATATTTGTACTGTGCTTTAGTTATTAGGTGATCAGCTGAAGAAAAGCTGAGTTGAGAAAGGCCATTGTATCATTAACTGGGTAAAGGAAAAGTATCTCTTCCTATTGCAAACACATTAATGCCAATAAAGAAGCTGAGCCTTCTATGTTATCTGACCTTATTGGCATTGATGTGTTTGCTGCAGGAAAAGATACTTCTCTGAAGTGTGATGAGATCCTTCTCTCCCAGCACTGCTGGGTGGGTGTGTGCTCTTACAAGGGTAAATGAGCATCTTGGTAAACTATAAATTAACTGCAGACAGTTCAGCACCCTGCTTAGCTGTAATCCCCTATTTGGATTAGTATGTTGCTCCAATTGCATGTGCCATTTTGGGTGCTAATGAGTAAAATACAGTGTATTTTACTTACACTGAATAAACATCTTGTAATTAGTACTAACCCACCTCATTGCAAGGCTGTGTTCTCCCACAGATGCCAGGAGCTATTGCTGGTGGATAATTGCAAGGGCATGTTTTGGTCACAAAACAGCAACTTTATAGCACGGACCTTATAATCACTTTTGACAAAACCGGTGTCATCACCAGCCTCTCATGCTAAGGATCCTCCATGGAAACTCCATTGGGACCCCTGGGGAATGGAGCAACAGATAAAAATAAATCTTTCTGAAGAAACCTAAAACTGACCGACAAATGATGCTTCTGAGGAGTTGAAATAAAAAACCTGGGTGGAATTCAGTGAATTATGCAAGCTTAAAAATGTCAGATTTACATAATGCTATGTTCTGCTTCAGAAAATTCCAGTGTGTCTTCTCTAGAGGCAAAATATTTCAAGGCAAAACACGCAGTGATGTAGAAACCCCCAACCAAAGCACTGGGCAGTCGTGGTGCGGGCAGGGCTCCCACCAGCCGGCAGTGCAGCCTCCTTAAGTGCTTCTCACAAGGTGTTAATCCTAAAGCTCAGTGACAGAGTTTTAATATCATTGCTCATCACCACAGCAAAGCAACCACTAGTCTCGTTGTAAAATAGATGTATTTTAAGTGCACTGTCCTACTTTGTTCTGTCCAGAGAAGAGATCAGCAGTGGAACTGTAGCCAGACATTGCTCATGCTTCGTGCTATCCTTTCTCTAGGAACCATCCTTGGGTTTCCATTATTTATTTATGAGTGTAGTAAAAATGCTCTGGAGAGGCTCTTGCATTTTGCAATGTGAATGAGCACAGCTGACCCAAAAAGATGAATTTCAGGCTAGTTTAGAGCAGTGATAAAAACTAAATTGTGCTTCTTTTTGCTTTAGATGATGTCTGCTATGCTTATAGATGCAGGAAGAAAAGAGAGTGGAACAGGACAGAAATAAAAATTTGTTACAAAGAAGGTCTAAATATAGTCCAGAGAATAAAACCCCAATGTGTCAACATAAATTAAACTGGCCCTCTTCAGAGGTGGAGAATCCATAGCCATGTCGCAATAAAGTTCTTGGTCATGGGCTGAAAATAAGGTAAATTTGTCGCCTTCGTTTCCTTCTCTCTCAAGGGAAGAAATCAGAATGCTTCAGCACTGGGAGTTGAGTCCTGTGGGGCAGTGGCTTAGCAGCTGAGCCTGAGGAAAGCCCAGATGCCCCGCATGGGATAGGGAATCCCCAGCAAATGACAAAATATACCACCCCCTGTCAGCAGATGGTCTTCACCTGTGCTGTGAGGCCCAAAGTGAATTAGGGTCAGCAGAGGTAATCATCCTGATCTTTATTTTTTAAAAATTGTAAATTAATAGTGTAGTTAAACACAGCAAGGTGGCCACAGATTTTTTTTCGTTACAGTGAATTCCTTGTCCTCCATTTTCAGACAGGTACCCAGTTGTAAGCCCAGGAATACAGGGCTATTTCTCTGGAAGCTCCTCAGGAAACACTGCTGTCAGCCATGGTAATTCCCGTTTATCGCCCTCGGGGGACACGAAGGAGGCTGGAGCAGAGGGCTGCGGGAGTGGGGAGTCCTGCAGGAGCTGAACGGCAGCACCCGGAGCCCCTGGCTGCCACCTGCGCTCTGCTGCTGTGCCAAGGAAGAGGGACCTCAGCCAGTGAAACGCGTGGAGGAGCATCCTTGGCAAAGACAGATGAACAGGGTTAGGTGTGAATGGGTTTGTTGAAGTACAGTGGGTAGAAGAACAGCTCTGCATTCCTGGGTGTGTCAGCAAAGGCTGAGAGGAGTGATGCTGGGAGAGGGGAGGTGGGAGGCATCAGTCTCCTCTGGCTGGGACTCTGGGATGCAGGAGTAGTTTCTACTTCCACTACAGAGGTCCCATGCACTCTGAGTTTCCTAGCTGTAAGAATTCCAGATCAGGTGGTATCTTTTTCTTCCAACTTTCTGTCTCATGTGGTTTATTTTTGTGGTCTTCTAGTGGGCAGTTGCACCAGGGCCACAGTCTCAGAGGGGACCTCTCTGCCGCTGGAATACAAATTTTGCTGGATAGATTATTATGTGACTGTATGAATTGCTTTGCCATTTAGGTTGCAAAGTGCTAGCAGTGTGCAGTAGAAGATTTTCAGGCTATTGTGCTTTTATTTTGGACTCAGACCTGGATCCTGTCACTGGCAAAACACTGCACCTAATGCTTAGCAGGATGTCACATCCTGCATTTTGCACACCTATATCATTAGCTGAAGAAGACAGGGAAAAGGGGAAAGAACAAAAAAATCCACCTTTGCTTAACTAAAAACCTCTCAGTGGTGTTTAGTATGAAAGAATGATTAGTAATTTCTAGTGAATAGCAATTTTCTCCCTCAGGTGACTTTTCTGCATTCCCATAGAGATCACAAACACACCCGACCTGCCAAATGGGAAGGAAAAGCTGAGATACCAAACATTATGTTTCATCTTTTCTATTTTACTATTTTTAAACATCAAGTCTAATCAACAGAAAGAATATAGTCTTTTTTTTTTTTTTTCAATCACTCTGTGTTTGTAGAAGCTATGTAGTTATCTACAGATATCCATATATTGTGTATAGATTATAGATACAGATAGAGGGAAGAGGAGAAAGCTCATCTAGATAACTATACAGATAGAGATGGATATAGATATAGATATGGAGATATCTAGGTGTTCTTTCCCCTGTTCTCTGCATCATTTAGAACTGAACAGAGATGAAAGAAACCTCTTGGTTATGCCAATTTCCCCCTCTCTCCCCTCCCCGTGACATGCTGAGGAAATTATACTCTGGTTTCTAGGACTGGTTTTCTCTGCCCCATTGTGCAACAAAAAAGTGATTATTTTTAATGTGGTCAAGAAAGAAGCATTTTTTCCCTTCTCCTTTTTCCAATTGATTCTGCTGCAGGAGGGATCTTGCTTTGTTGTATGAGTGAGGAACATGGGGCCAGATTCACACGTGGGTAACTCCTACTGATGATGCTGGAGTTACATCAGGGATGGATTTGACCCATGATCTGTTATTTTCTTGTCTTAACTGAAGCTCGCCTGCAAAACCTCAATCATTACACCTGGTTAGACTAGAGCCTTGACAAGCTGTGTGGCCTCTGCATTTGCTTTTATGAATCATCCCTTGTCTCATATAAAGAAATCCAAGACAAGCTGAACACGGCTGCTTAGTTTGATGGCAATCACACACTTTGCCCACCTCAGGGCTGTGTGTCTAACCCTTTCCAGGAGCTGGGAAAATATTCTCAGCTTAAACCATCCCATTTAATGCTGCTTTTAGAACAGGAATAAGAATATTCACTGCATTTACTGCAGGGAAAGGTGCTGGAATGAGACCATTGTAGACTGAAGTTGTGCACACACAGAAGTGGTGCCACCTCTCCCTGGCTGCCTCATTAATTTCCTACCCTGCTAGCCCACCCCAAGGAATAGAGGACAAATTAGAGTCTGCAGCCTGTCAGTCTTAAACCAGTAAGGCCAGCAGCAGTGGTGGGTTTTCACATGGTTGTTTCATGTGAAAATGACCTGAGGTCTGCCAACATTATGGAGGTGTCACTGAACGGGCCCTGTGTGAGAGCCAGCGTCCAAAGCTCCAGATGTTTTTTCATGGTAAGGCACAAACTCTTCCAGGACTGGATGTGAACTAGTAACAGAAATAAAAAGCTTATTTAATAGCACTCCTGTAAAATCTGACTGGGCAGCTGGGAGGGAAGCTGAAGAAACATGGAGTATTTCACAGTTTCTCCAGGCCTTCTCTTCAAATTTCTTGAGGTCCTCAAGCTTGCACCATCTGATGCCCTGAGCTGAGTAACCCTGGGAAACAGTTTATGAGGTAAACATATGCTGCACAATCTGAAAAGTAGATTGAAACAGGGAGATTCAGAAAGATGATGAGAGGGTTTTGTTTTGTTTTTGCTTTTGAGTCAGAGAAACTTATTAATTCTTCAAATTTCCCCAGTACTCAGGAATGTGACTACTCAGTGGCCACCGTGAAGGATGGGATGCAGACAGAGAGATTTGAAGCCTTGGGTTTGGCTTTTATTTATAATTTTTGTTTTATTTTATTTATCATGATGCTGATGCTGATAATTTAAATGGGTAAAATACAGCATCTCACAGACATACACAGACACACACAGACACAGACACACAGACACAGACACAGACACACACACACACACACACACACACAGAGTTTTCTACAACCAGCTCGTTTCCTCAGTTTGCTGCTTTCCCTGGATCTTCATTTGTCCAGACAGCCTGAGGGATGGATGGATGTTAGTTTGATTATATTTTTATATCCTTTCCTGGCTGCCAGAGATTCCTCATTTACTTGGGCAATGCAATTTGCCTTTTTGGCTCAATGTTTGCCCTACAGTTGTCTTCTCCTACCTTTTGGAGCACATGTGCATAAAGGAATCCAAACAGGGCTTGGGAGCACTCATGTGTGCTGCTATCACAGAGGAAGGGAATTCTCAAGCAGTCAGCAGCACTCTCACCTTCAGGCAGGCTGCCTGGGCAAACCTCTCTTCAGGCTGGGGCTGGGCAGCCCACCCTGGGCTTGGCCTGGTGCCATCAGAGCACATGGATTTGGGAGCACACGCAGCTGGGGGCCAAGCAGAGCCTCCAAAGGGATTTGCTGACAGCAGGGATGGATCCAGCCTGGGAACGCTAAGATGTTTGGGCTGTTGTTGCACACTGCTGCAGAGAATGCCAGCACTCCTCAGACTCCAGACTGGATGTTCTTGGCTAAAGAAATTACGATTTCCTGGTGGAATAAGAGCTACTTTTAAAAATTATTGTGGAATTTCTGCCAGTGTCTCTGTATAAAGAAGCAAAAGAGGATTCCACAGAATAAGTAAATTTTGATTTGTTTAATATTAGAGTTAGCAGATATTTACAGGGGGGATGCCTCTCTGGATGAAAGCAGCATTTTCCGGGTGCTACTTCTATTTCTTCCTTCTGTTGGTCCCAGGAGTAGGATCCTTGACCTAGTCAAGCTTTTTACTTGCTGCTTTTTTGACTTGTAACTCACATGGGAACATTCTGAGCTCATACAGTGCTGTTACATCTCATAGCATTCAGCAAGTTTACTCTCCATTTATACTTGAGCAAAGGAATTATTATCACCTTCTCATTGAGAAGGGGAATATGATAACTGTCTGATTTAGTAATGGTTTGACTGTCTGAGAGAGGACAGGAATTTCTCAGAGGTCCCAAGAATAAAAGCAATGTGGGAAAGTCAGAGTAGAACTCAGATTAATGGAGGACTGAACTGAGGCACAGAGTAACCAAAATGATACAACAAGGTCTATACCTGCCAATGGCCACAGTAGGGACCAGTAGAAGATGGTGCCTTCCATGGATTCAGTCAGTAGGAATTGGGCCAAGAAGACTGGTATAAAAAAGAAACATGGAACAGTTTAGAGGAGAACTGCTCAAAAATCAGGAAGTACAGTTATGCCAGTGTTTGTTTTGGAAACACTGTATGCTCAGGTGAGAAAGTGTCCTGACTTGCAGCATATTTTAGTTTGCCTGTAAACAAAGCTCCTTTGGGCTTTACACAAGAATCACTTTCCCTCCTCTGGAGAAGAATGACAGACCATCCATCTGACACATGACAAAAATGAAGAAAACAGGTCAAACACAAACTTAGCAGAACAATCTGCCATAAGAATCAATCACTATTTTCCTCTTATTTGGAAGATAATTAAGTGCTAGAGCTCAGGTTTCCTGACCTATGAAAATAAGATATTTATAATTTTAACTACAATTAGTAGTTAAAATTGTATCCATGCATTCTTCAGCATGCTCTGGCTTATTGCTTTTGACCAAAGCCTCATAAATGTGAGACCTGGCTATAAAAGTTCAGTCTGAGAATGCTCACAGCCAGCCTGCTGGACTCCAGTGATAGAGAAATCCTGCTCTTCTCCACGACTGGTGTCTGTGTTAAGAAGATGCTGATAATATCCTGAATTTTCACCTGGGTTTTCCCACCTGCTGCCTCTTGGACGTGGAAGAGCCATCTCTAGGACCATGCTTTTGGTCTCCTTTCACATTCTTGTCCAATGTGAGGAAAGGAGTAGGGAAAGTGTGATTTTCAGAAAAAAACCCACAAGCATTTGTAACAAACTGCACCTTACAGGGGGAGGAAGCGTGGGTAGTGAGACTGGAACATAAACCCTCCCCTTCCCACCCAACCTGCATGAAGCTAGCTGAATGCTAGTCTTTGATTTGTTTAGAAACCAAGTTGCCTGAATTCTCACCTTTGCTACTTGAACTCTACCTTTCTTTGCCTCAGGAGTTTCTGTGACTCTGAAGAGCTGTTTTCCATTTTTCTCTCGATTTTGTTTATATTAATTTCTTCCTGCAGTTCTCTGGCTCAAATCCATCTTGACTCCAAGGGATCCTGACAGCAAAGTTAGAAAGCAGAAACCAAAGTGTTGCAAGTGGTCTTCAGGATATCCAGCCTCAGTTTTGTTTTCAGGAGCATATCCTTCCTTCCAGAGGAACTTCCAGAGCACTTTACTTACTCTTGGTTGAGGCTATCGTGTCCTGATTTTCTAACCTGTTACTTTAACTCAGAAGTCTCTTCAACGTTTATCTTATCCCTTGCTTTCTCTAGGAAGCTTTCCTCACAGATACCTGCCACCACATCCCCAGTTATCATCCCACCCTCTCAGGATGAGAGATTTCTCCATGGAGCTTGTACTCTTTCTCCTGTTTTCCAATACTCTCTGCCAAATCTCCCATCCCAAGGACTTTGCACTTTTGAGGTTTTTTTTAACTTTTACTGCTCAGAAGCCTCAGCTGATCACGTGGCAGACACCTCCTGACATTCTCTGAGATACTGGAGTCCAGTACACACCTTTACACGTGCAGGAAATTAATATTTTAGGATGAGCTTCTATAACCTTTGGCTCTTCAGGCACTGAGCTGGAGATTTGGTTCTTCCCCTTTATAGATGGAGATGGGTCTGGATCTGTGCCCATGCTCATGACAAATGTCCCCCTCAGTGCTGGCCATCAAATCCTACAATTTCGGATTTGCAGCCACTTGGCAGTGATCCCATTTCTCAGTACAGGGCTCCTTCTGATTTGAGATAATATTTTTTTCTAGGACAAAACAGAAAAACCACACGGCCAAACTTCTTTCACAGTTTGGGAAAATCGATGCTGGTTATCCACTAGGTGACACTGTTTACCTACAGATCTTGTCGAATTTGTGTGAAACTCCATAAATTTTTCCAAAGTAGACTACAATATGTTTTGCTCTTAAAGAAAAAGGAGACTGGTTGCAGAGGAGAAGGAAAATGGGCTGTCAGTGAGGTATAATTAAGGGCAAACCTACAGTTATGAGACTTTATGGTCTGGTTTCAAACTATTTACTAAAATGCATTTTAAAAGCTGCTTTTTATCAGCCCCATTTTGAAGCCTTAGGAAATTGTTTTATTTAAAGAAATAAAAATAAAAAGAAAGGCAGGCACTCACCATCAGCACAAATCTCAGCCTGGCTCAGATTTTGTCTTGAAGAACAGTGTGAACAGAATTGCCTGGTGGCAGACCCAGGGAAGAAGGAGAGAACAGAAAAATTTCTGCAATCTCATCTGAGGAAAGCTCAGTGGAAAACTGCTCTCCAACCTTGCAGACATTTCAGAATTTTGTATTTTCTCCACAGTCTCAAATAGGACCAGAATTGGTAATCTCAATTTCTGAAAATTGGTTGTCTGAAAGAAACAAAAACTGGTTAGATGCTGATTTGTTTCATGCTTAAATATTATTTTATCCTGAATATATTTTCCCCCTATAGAATCATGTGCTCCTCTTTGAAAAAGAATATATTGCATTCTGAAATGCTGAACAAGTAAAAATGCTTGAAACCAAAAATTAGGTGGGCCAAAATCAAGAGCTTCTCACAAGATGATCAGTTTTAATTAATGTTTTTTTTATTAGAAAAGCACAATTCTGCTTCTGCACACTGATGCAGATGATGGTGTTAGGGAAGTCTGTGCTAGACTTAGCTGTGATCTGGGGATCGCACTTGCAAGGAAGCCGGATGAGTCTGTTTGAATTGGGCATGCATTCTGGAAAAGCTTTGGAGAATTCCATTCTTTCTCCTCATTTGTGCTGCTGGCAGGCCAAAAGAAACACTTCTCATCTTCAGCCTTTAAGCCAGGCTTTCAGAAATACCAACGACCTGCAAGAGACAAGGGAGGTGTCTGGGGAGCATGGGATCCCTAGGAACAGGCTGGGCACCTCCAGAGCACAGGGAGGATTGCATGGGAATCCTCCAACCTCCTGCTCTCCCACTGTGAGTCAGCCCTTTCTATTTTTCTGTAACCACAGCCTGTAAGTAGCTTATGGCCCAGTTCATGTTTAAACATGGCCAGAGATCACCTTTAATTCCACTGTCTAGCCACATTCAAATTTAGGTTTTGGCTACAGCTCCAATCAGTCTCACAAAACACAGACTGGAGGACTATTTCTGTATGATGTTCACACTTGCAAAGGAAGATCTTCTTTCCCCTATTATTTTGGCTATTGGGCTTTTCTCTCCTGGGTTCTGAAGGAAAAGACTAGCTAAATTAAAGTTGTGCATTTATTTTCTGGAGCCCTTTTCTTCATCTGCCCTCATCAGATCCTTCCCCCTGAAACCCTGAGGTGTCCAGTCTTGGTAAACACCAGTGAGGCAGAGCTTCAAACATCTGAGGTGCAAACCCACTTCCCATGCTGCTCCCAACTCACTCTGGTACCTGTTGCAGGCAGAACACTGCCCAAATACCCCACCAAAGCAAGATCCCTCTCATGCCTTCTGCTGAGCACGGGGCACTCTCTTCATGTCTGAAGCTGAACCCCTGTAGCTCAGGAGTTTTCTAGATGTTTGCAGATCTCTGAAGATAGTTTATTGCTGACAAAATTTGGTTCACCAGCAATAATGATGGAACAAAAGGCAAGTCCTACTTCAAAGCTCTTGTGATCAGAGCACAGAAGATGGGAGGGCAGGAGAAGTAGAGGGATGCTCCAGGCGTTGTGCCCCTGAACCAGGAGCAGAGTCGAGGTGTGCATGGACATCCTGTGGAGGAGGCACAGCTGTGCTTCCACCTCCATCTGTGTGACTGGCTGCATGGCCCCTGCTTCCAGCTCTGCCTTTTTGAAAACCAGCCACAGAACTAATTGATAATTGTGCAAAAAGCCCTGAGGATTGGACAAGATAATAGTAGTTTTACAAGAACCTGGAAGGCACTGAAAAACTTTTATGGTGTTTTTGATGTAAAATTATTATTTTTCACCGCTGCTCAGTGCACACAGTAGCTGCTGGCACAGTTTCAATGGTTAGGTGGATGACATTTTATTTTTTATATTTTTAAAGTGGCTTTGGGGCCTGACTCATACATACATGGAGCAAAAGTGGAACAGAAGAACTGGTGTTAAGAACCAGTGAAGCCCCTGATTTGTATTGTGTTGTGGGCAGAAAAACATTTTGTTTAGACTGTAACCCCTAATTAGACTTTTGTCTGTGCCACTCTTCCAGAATTGTTTCTACAGCATGAAGAAATGCCCAGGAGAAGGCATTGAAGTTAAGGGCCTTGTTTTAAGATGTGCAACAAACCAACACAGAGGAGCTTTTCCCAGCAACGTTCCTCAGGCTCAAATCTGAACGTGTTGTGTATATCAGCCCTCATTGGGGCTCTCCTTCCCCTTGAGTGCTACAGACAGAAAATATTTCAAGCAAAATAACTTTCACTTTCAAGTGAAAGCTTTGTAAGGCAAAGTAGGGGGTGGGAAAGGAGAAAAAGGAATTAATTCTCCAGAGAGCTGAGTCTAGCAGGCTCATTGCACTGGTGACACCGTCCAGATCTGAGACTGCACCTTGGAAGGCAAAGGGCAGGAGCTAGTTTGTTTAATTTTGAATATTTGCATATCTCTTTCTCTTGCTGCATTGGTATCAGGTTTGCAACAACCTATTAAAGCTTTCATTTGAATAGCCATTATATGCCTGAGAATGGAGACTGGGCTCCTTGTGGGCGCTTAGGAATAAACAAATCATTTGTGGCACATGTGTTGTTCAAGCTTCAAGCAAGGTAAATGGAAAATACAGATTATGGTGCCTCAAGTCCTCTCCATTTTCCCCACTTGTCAAACATTCCCAGATTCTTCAAAAGAAGAATCTAGCCATATTATTAGCAATAAAATGGCTTATAGCTGAAATTTTGAAAAGATTTAACAATGTTCTTTGCAGGAATTGTGTTTCTCATTACATAAATCTCCAGGCTCTCAGGCAAACCACCACCACCACAGCAAGCCATTATGTCCTGCTGTGGCGGTGTCTCCACTTTAAAAAGGTAAAGATTCAGGGCTTTTTGACTTTCTTGTTTTCCATTCTTATTCCTTTTAAAGAAAAAAATAAAGAACCTCACCACAAACCCACAACAAATCGAACAATATATTCACTACAGAAAAGTCCCTGCAGATTCATCTGCACTGGGGCAGATTAGTCCCCATCAGCACCAGTGACCCATGCATGGCCAGGGATGGACTGCAGAGGGGACATGGGTGAAAGGATGGGGACACTGGGATTTCTGGGGACCATTGGGAGTGGGTGCAGGCTCTTTCCCCACCTCAATGGTGCTGGATGCAGATGCAGGTTCCCAGAACACCAATACACTGTGTCAACAGCAAAGGCAGGAGCAACCTCCCTTCCCACCACTCTGCCTCCTGCAACTGCTCTCCAGAGCAACACAAAAGCTGAAACAGCTGCTTGCCTTGAGCCAGAGTGTTTCTGTTGATGCTTGTGGCCTTTCCCAACCTGTAGCATGTGTCCCACAGGCTTTCTCCCAGCTACTGCTGTTGGCTTCATTGTGTCTTGGCTCCTGACTTCTGCACATGGACTCCTGAGCCTGAGATGTGCCTGGGCAAAGGCAGGGTGGGGAGCCTTGGTCGTCTGCTTGGAAAGCAAATACTGGGAATGAAGTAAAATAACACAGGTGAAATCCTAGCAAACAATGCTGAACCTGATGCAACTAAGATTTTTAATCTTCCATTGAAAAATATGCCATCAATTGCCAGGCAAATTTTTCAGGTTGATATGGCAACTGGAAACACTGGAAATTAAAAAGCTGAGCAAATGTTCTTAAAGGAGAAAAATAGTCTCACTCCTGATCAGGGATTTCCAAACTCTCTTCCTCAGCCTGCCTTCTTTTAAATTCACAACCTACAGGAACAGCAGTGTCATGGGATCATGCTGTTTTTCTTTCCATCACCGGAGGCTGTTTTTTGGAGGGTGCAGTAACATCTTTGGGCTTTTGTGTGATGGATCTATAGTCACAGCTTAGCTCTTTCCCTTTTCAGCAGCAGCATCCACCTGCTAGCAAGGCCTGATGTCCCCACAAAATTAATATCACTCCTTTAGATAACCCTGTCAGTATATGGATTGTAGGCTGGGAAAACAGAGTTCTGGTTATTTGTATCATTGCCATATCACCTACATCTCTTCCAGTCTCAGCAGAAAGCTAGTAGTGTCCCAGGTGTCCTCATGCCTCCTGAACACATCCAGTAGCACAGCTCAGTGGGAATGGGTCAGCAGCCCACATGGAGGGAACAGCTCACGCTGGGCAGGAGAGCTGCGCCTGGCAGGTTGACTGGCAACAAAGGAATTAATGACCTGTAGGTGTCCAAAGAGCAGCTACAGGAAGAACATAAACTATTTGCTGAGTTTATGCACTGCCTCTCCTCCATGTCCAGACAATTAAGTACAAAAGAGGAGAAGGAAATTGCTGTTAAGCACCCAATGCTGCCCCTTGGGAAGAAGAACCAAACAAGACATTCACATTTACATGCCGTTTTCTTGCTCCAGGAAGATTTAGAGGAGTGAACAAACAAGACGACCAGAAAATTATCCACCTCTTAAGATTGACAAGGACTGTACTAGCCTAGTATTTGACTAATAAATATTTTAATTGCTAGCTCCTTGTTTTCAACATCAGTTGCTTGATCAGTAATCTCTAATTTACCAGTAAAGGTAGAAGTGACCAGTTCCAGATATGCCAAGAAAAGTGCTGCCAGAGATACTGGGCAAAAAGAAACAGTTCTTGCCATTAAATGCTATGGTCTGGGATGGGGACTTTACTGCCCTATGTTAATCTTTGGGGCAGGTAGAAAGGAGTGCCTGCAAGGTGCAGATGGCTGCGTCCCCCAGAGGTCTGGACAAAGCCAAAAACCTCATGGGACTTGTCTGGAGAACACAGTCCCAGGCAGCCTGGGATGCAGGCACAGCAAGAATCTGGTGATGCTTGGGGCAGTTTTAGGCTGGCATTCTCCCTGTCCCGTGCTGCTCCTTGCTGATTAGTTGGTGTCCTGGGACAGGGGCTGCCAGCCAGGACAGCAGTGCTGCCCAACACCCGGCAGGAACCTGCCCTCTGGGAGCAGCCCTGCTCCAGGGCACAAACCCTACTTCCCCTTTGCTCCCTCCCTTCACAAATACTGAGAGCGTTTGATAATCATATCAAAGCCTCTCAGATCCAACTGACCATATCTTCTCAAGCCAGAGTTACTTAAATCAGACCCAATTCATATTTAACCTCTGAAGGGGACAAGAGAGTGTTAGGAACCCACCTCAAAAAAACAGAGAGGGCAATTGGCTCTTATTTCATGTTTATCTTACCTTTTCTTTAAACAAAAGATTGCTATTCTTTTCTCTCCCTACAATGAAGTACTAGATTTATTCATCAAGTTTTCCAAATTTAGACATCAAACTGATGTTTTTCTCCCACTGCTAATTTTATTCTTAGCAGCACTTACATAAAGGCAAGTATTGCAATATTACAAAAATACAAACCTCCTCTGACCTGGAATGTACCAGCAGGTAAAGTACAGGGGAAAGTACAGGCAACTTCTCACCCAAGCTCTCCAAAACAGCAAGTCTTTAAATGGAACTAAGAGACTTTTTAATGCTTTTTTCTCTTAAAATCTACAACTGACCTATCTACCTTTGTAGTAAGGCCCTGGGCTACCAGGTTGTGCCCTCCCATTACCACAGTGGTTTGGGATGATGCCGTGTTTTGCAGCAAGGCCAGAGTTCCTGGTCTCAGTTCAGCAAGCAGCATTTTGTGTCCCTATGGGGTCTGTCTCTGTTCATGTAAGCCATGTCCATGCTCTCAGTTCTTCAGGTGTCAGTCTCCTCGTTTTTCTCCCAATCTGTTTTTCTGCACACACAGTTGTGCTCACTGAACTCCCAAGCACATGCCTTGAGTTTGTATTCTTGCATCTGGCCCAGTTAGGATACTTTGGGCCCAGCCAAAGCAAAAGAGCCTCCAGTCCTCCATGTTCCTCCAGCCTCTTGTGAGTACAGCTGGTGCTCCGCACTCGGAGTAGTGGCCAGCAGTGCGTGTGAGGGAGAGCTCCCATGAACTAGCAATGCCTCTGGTGACTCTTCTTCTTGCAGAGCAGGCAACCTGCAAGAAACACTTCCTACAGTGTCTCTGCTTTCCCCCTTTTTCCCATTTCCCAAAGTGATGCTGTTTAATGTTGGTGAATGTTGGTGAAACTGATGCTGCCTGCCTCGAGCACTGGACTGTCTGCTGAGGAGCCAAAAATGCTCCTGTGCACATGGCCAAGAGAAAGAGCCACAGGGCCAAATTCAGACCCTGAATGTAGAGAAACACTGAGCAAGAGCCGAGACCAAACCTAGTTTTAAACCCTGCTAAGCACACAAGGCACTCTCACATGTAATTACCACTTGAAGAGGGCGGTTCGGGTGCTGTCACCAGCAGCATGAACCTCTCTGCACTGCTCATTTCTGTGACAGCACCTGTTCCTGCACACTCCGTCCCATGGCACCCCGTGACTTTGCCTGGCATAATGAAACCCAGCCCCCAGTAAACTGCAGGTTTCCACCAGCCTTTGCAGTGCCTCAGTCCCACACATTCCCACTGGCTCTGGTCGTGCCTCATTAGTTTGGCTTAATCAAGTGACGAGCCCCGCACAAGGCTGGGGAGCTGCCGTAGTCAATGGGGGCCATTCTCCCTGGATAGACACATGTCACACCCATTAGCATCAAGAGGAGTTAGGAGTGCACAGTGGAGAAAGGCCCCAATGTGTCCAACGTGCATTAGGGATGGACAGAGGGGCCAGTTCAGCCCTGGGGTAAGAGCCTGCAGCTCAGTCATGCCTTGCAGCAGAGCAGAAATTCAACTCAGCTCCAGGCCAGACCAGTGGGATAAGCACCAAGACAAGAAAAGGGAACAAACAAGAAACTGGTGTCACTTGTAGGTGACTGACCCCCAGGCAGCTGGCTGAGAGCCACAACCTGTGCAGCAAACAGGTGCCCAAACACAAACCGGCTCTCCCCAGGTGAGCGCTCTGGCACAGGGACACCTGGTCTTTAAGGTTGTCAAAGTGATATTTCTCAACAGAGCTGAAAATAAAATTAATTAAAAAAAGAAAAAAAGGTGGGGGGTGCACCTGGGAGACCCGAGGACAGCTTGGGGGCCAGCCAAAGTGAGCAGGCTGAGTATCAGCAGCAAGTGTGAGAGAGGGGATGCCGCGCCCGCAGGGCACCTGCTCAGGCCCCATCCTTCGTGCACAAGAGAGGGATTCTCCACTGAGATCAGCCTGCCCCTGCCAAGGATCTGGCCTCCTAGCTGCTGCATCTCAGCCAAAATAGTCAACTGGCTCTTTGAGTTTTCCAGTTTTGGGAAGGACTTTTACTTTCATATTTCTTCTTTTTTTAAAAAAAATCATTTCTGTTTCTATTAATTCTCCTTAAGATTTAAAATAAAATTTTTAAATGCTTAAAACTTTGGAAAGGCTTTTTTAAAAAAATTATCCCAACCTGGGAGTTCTCATCTATGTCCCAGTGAGGGAAGAGTGAGCTTGGCAGGTCTCATGGCACATGTTTCAGTGGTGTGCATAGCAGAGATGTCAGGCAGTTACACCAAATGGATTTTAAACATTTGCTTTTCAATTTGTGCTTAAATGAATGCAACCCATAAATATTGCCATTGGACACTGGGGTCATTTTTATCCCTCATGATGCTGTTTCATGTGTTGATGTATTACCTAGACATGGGGCACAGGGCCCATCTGCACCATTCCATGGAAATTTCTCCTAGAACTTTGGTGATGTTTGGCTTGCCTTACCTTTTATGAAAGAAAAATCTAGTCCAAAATGTGTAGCTTTGTATCAGACTACAGTACTTCACTGGTACTCCTAGAGTTAAGAACCCTTATATATATCCCAACAAACTGTCTTTAGCTTTCTCCATATGTTAATTCCCTCTAATCCTGTTATCAGTAGAGGTAGCTGGACAAACAGTGTGATAATAAAGCAGTATTTATAATACATGTCCTTCAGTCCTAGATTAACCACGAGATTTCCCAAGCACCTAGGGATTTGATTTGCCTACTGTGTGTAAATCTCCAGTAAAAAAGAAAGTATCCAGGAAAATATATTTGCTCCCACACTGTATTGTTTACCATCCACTTTTCCCTTGATCTGTATGTGTGTCTGATGTATGCAATTTATTTATTCAAGCCCTCAAAGATAGTTTACAATGAGGTCTAAAGAACTGGGACATTATCAACATAGTGAAGGAGTTTTCTGTGAGCACCAGCCATCCTCCTTCTCACGTCCCAAGTGCTGCCTCTCTCACCACAACCAAGATTTAAAAAGCCAAAAGAAGAAATGAAGAAGCTCTTTTCCTTATGACTGCTACAGGTGCTTGCTTAGTTCTGGATAAATGCAGCCCACTTCCCCCCCAGCCCACCACCATTTTTTTTTTTTTTTTAATTCCTCTCAACGTGTCGTAGCTTTATATGAGGCTAATGGAGCAAGGCAATGCTCAAACGTCAAATTAAACTGCACAGCTCTGTAATCACTCAGACTGACATGGCATAAAAGGATAATTAGTAGTTCATTACATGGAACATTGTTTGTTCAGCTAAATTGATTTCTCTCAGCTGCCCATGTTTTCTGTTTACTTAGTGAGTGCTCCACTGCACATTCTTGTTTGTGAACTAGGAAATCCCTTCCTCTGAACTTTTTCCTTCCCTCTAATCAACACTGAGGATTTTAAATATAGTTTGCTGGAGGTAGACGAACCTCCAAAATTACAGACAGGTGCATGGCAACAATGGCCTGTGTGGAGAAATACGAAGTGCAAAACAAGCTGTGGTGGCTAAGGAGACATACCCAAGTATTCCAAAAAGGGCTGTGTGTGTCCATCTGCTTTGTACATTGAAATTCCTAGCCTGGTTATTTGCTTTTCAACTTACAGTGAACTTGCCTTTCTTTCATATTATAAAGAAAAAAAAAAAAAAAAAAAAAAAAAAAAAAAAAAAAAAAATAGTGGGGCTATAATCCTTCAGTGCTGGGAGTGGAAGTTCTGCAACAAAGTCTTCTTTAGAGCCTCATTTTTGCTCACTAGGACCCAGAGGAAAGAAGATATTGTGTTAAACATGCTTTTCTTTCCTTTTGCAATTAGGGCTGAGGCAGAACTACCCAATTTCAAATGTTTCTAAACTGGCTGCCTCATGACACCTCTCCACTCAACTGAATTTCAAAATCCTGACAGTAGTTACAAGTAAAAGTGTTGGAGCTATCAACTCCCACACTCCTAGTGTCAGTCTCAATACATTTCTATTTTGCTTAAAGCCCTAACTTCTGTAGTCATTACATTTTAAAAAGTATTCTTGTTTAGGTAGAAAATATGATCCCTAATGAGTCAGAACACAGGAGAAAAACAGAAAAATTGTTTATATTTTGAAGCCTATTTGAAAACTTTTGCTTTAGTGTTGCTTATGACATCCCAGACACCACCAAAAGACAAGCACTGCACCCTTTCCTGTAGCGCCTGCAGATAACACATTTTTGGTGCTGGGGTGTTTGAGTTGGAAGGTATGATTGTTTTAACACTATTTCTGAAAGAAGTTTACACAGCTTCTCACGGTGGCCCTGTAAGAAAAGTGGGGCTCACTTTCTCTGAATTTCACTGACATTTATGGGCAGGCTCCTGATGGCAATATCAAACTAAGATATTCCCACGCCCTGCTGCTTGTCACGGCCTCCACTCCCCCTTGGAAATGTTGCCACAACACTGAAGTGGATTGCAGAGCCAATGTAGCTGAAAAAAGGTTTTCTATTTGTGCCAGGTTATTTTTCAGGAAGATCAGCGCCTCAGCCAGCTGACAACATGGACCCACAGACAACAGTTCTGCCAGCTGGGAAGGGGACGGGGGGAGCAGCCAGGACCAGCGGATGGGTGGGAACTGTTTGGGCTCATGGAATCGTGGAAAAATGAACTTGGATCTGTGGGCAGATCAACCCCTTGCAATGCTTCCATCCTGGCTTTACTCACCACTCTGTGGAGCCTAAGGCAGTGCTGTGATCCCCCAGCACAGCCATGCCAGTCACATGAAAAAGCAAAGCAATTCTCATGCCATTCTAGTGAACATCTCCAGATCTCTTCCTTCTTTCCCATCTCCTCTCGGTCTCATGGTAGGAACCCCTTCAAGTATGTTCACAGCAACAAATAATTTCTTTTTCTTTCAACACTGTCTTTCTCTACCTGTTGATAGCTGGCTCCAGCATCCTAAGCACCACCTAAACACAGATCACCTTTACACCTAAATTCTTCCTCAGTGACCAAACCATTTCAAGCCATGTTAGGAAGATGCCAGGATCTCCCCTTTAGGAACCCCTAAGCAGCTCTGGAGACCCTTTCAGTGACAGCAGACCCAATCCTTCAGCAGCAAACCCAAGCATTCCTGCATGTCTAACAGCCCAGGGCAATAGGAACCCCCTCATCTCCTTTGTGCACATTTAAACCCCTGAGAAACTCTTTCCTCACTTGTCTAGGGCAGGTTTCCAATTAGCCTTCCAAGGAACCAGTGTGTCCTTTGCCACACCACTGGTGTGTCTGTGCTCAGGCCAGCCCGGCTCCAGGGGATTCACCTTGCTTGCTCCAGCCCCCAGTGAGCTCCAGCTGTGTGTACACACCTGGAAAGGTGGAGACACATTCTTTCCTGGCTGCTGAACCAAAACCTGACTAGAAAAGGACAGAACAAAACCAGAGTATTCCTCCTTTCTTGACAAGTGGGGGAAAATAAAAAGAAAAAAACACATACTTTATATAGAGGGATATGATTGGTTTGGCTGCTTCTGCTGTGAGCTGAAAAAAAATTCTGGTTAAGTAGTTGTAGGAAAAAACAAAGTATGAAGGATAAGCCTTGAAATACATTGTCAATGGTCTCTTCCTTCAATTACCATCTCAGTGACAGAGCTCACACCAAAGGCATCAGCGATTTCACTCCAATTCTTTTATCTGCTGCAATTATTCGAAAAAATGACTTGAAATATTTGTTTCCATCTGTGATTACCTTCGGTGTGATGGAAACCTCAATTTTTTGAATAAGGAAACTCTTTATTAAAAGAAATAGGTCCAGAGTGCATACTGACTGCAAATATGAGTATCAGCAACAATGCTCCCGGTGACTGACAGTGGCTGCCAGCAGCACCTCCTCGACCTAATTCTTTAAAGGAAGTGGAGGTTTTTCTGCATTCAGGCATTACCCTCTCAAGTGATATTTGTACTGCTACCTTCTCCAGCAGCACTGAGAGGCATTCTACTACAGGCTTTCTCTCTTTATTTTGGGTCCTCCTTCAAACTGCCCAGAGCAGAGCCAGCAGCTGTTTGTCCACACTCTTACGGCTTGATCTCCTTCCCCTCTCTCTCCACCATGGCTTGCTACTTTCTACCACTCTAATGAAGCTTCTGGCCCAGATCTAGCTGATGCAGAGCATTGGGTGAATCACTGCTGGACCAAGCTGAGGCTTCCCAAGGTGATTTTGCCACATTCCATCTATGGATGGGAACATTTATGGGTACAGATCTGCAGATGATCGTTTTGATAGGAACCCAGGGAAATCACCACATCCTCCACCTGTACTGGTGTTTCCTTTATTCCCAGGTTCTCCCCTGCCAGTAAAGGGCTCCTCTCTGCTACTGGCTACTTGTTGGAAATGCAAATTTAGGAAATGGACAGATCACCCTGGACTCACACAGCTACAAACCCCAGCAAAGTGCTAAATCTTTAAACTGAATTGAAAGAATTCATTAAGAATAAAGGTTTCAGAATTGTTGGGTTTTTTTCTTTCCCCCATGGAAAACTCTTGCAGCATGTAGCCCTTATTACACTGTCTGCCCTGGACAGTTTTCTCACTTCAACTAATTGCCTGGAAATCATTTGTTTGATCCAAGACACATCTTTAAAGGGAGTTTCCACAGACTATTCCTGGCATCTAATACAAAGTCACCAGCCATAATGAGAAGCAAACCAATCATTAGCTCATCTTCTAGCTCAGCTATCCAGATTTTTTTTTTCTTTGCTGCAAAGGTCCAGATTTCTGAGTATTTGGACAATTGCACCATGCTCCAAAACTGTCTCCATTTGAAGGCAATTATGTAATTTGGGTTTGGATACCTCACTGCACAGATTTCTGAATGTGTCTGGTCTAGTACCAGTTCTGCTGGAGCCAGGATCCACCGTCCCCATGCATTTCCCAGATACTGCTGCCCTTTCAGCAAGCAAACTTTTCCTATGGCTGTTTAACTCCCTAAGTGAAGCTAGCAGTTTTGCAAGTTAAAGAGGTTAATGAAGTTTGGTTTCCTACACATTTACCTCTCATCAATGCCTTTAGCATCTGAGGACAAAGTTTCAGTAGAAGTATTTGACATAACTGATCATTTATATAGGCTCTTCCCCCTTTCCTAAACTGATTTCCCACAGTAGAGGCCCCTGCCTCAAGATTAATTGAAAACCTTCTGAGACCTGTAGGAACTTACTGACCTTTGAGACCTTCAAGATTTTGTCAAGCTTAGATGAAATCAGCAAATAAGTTAGAAAGACCTTATCAGGGAACACACAGATGGACATAAACATAGTACTTTTGTAACCCTTTGGTCCCACAGGAAAAGAGACAGTGGAGAGCATGACACTAATTCCCACTGTGCCACCTCAGCCTGGCACAAACTCTCCACCACACTGGGAGAAGATGCCCACAGACACTGGTGACAGTCCTCCATTAGCTCCAAGAGTCTTTTACATGGCATCTTTCACAGTGCTGGTGTGTAAGTGAACCACTCCCACTAGGCACTGCACTACTGCAAATTGGTTTTATTTGACTAAATTAACATGTTTTCCACCAATCTTTCAAAATAACTGAATGCAGAGCTGGAGTCCCCTTTCCCTTTTTGCATCCTTAACACTTGCTGTGCTCTTTTTTATCTTCCATAGTGGCTTATTCCCCTAAACTCCTGTACTGATATTGAATGATACTGAGTAAGAAACCGTTTCTTGGGTTTGTCTTTCTTTGAAGCTACTGGATAATTTTTGCACCTGAAAGATTAGCATTACTCTTCCCTAAGGATTCCAGAGCATTAACAGATGTATATTAAAACCCCCCAAAACCCAAACATGTTTAAAACATGTTAGTATGTACCAGTAGACTAGAGCAAGCTTCTAATGATAATTCATTGCTATCCCAAAAACAATGACTGATCCACAAGATTTTTCTTGCAGATGGCTGACAAGAACAAAATGAAATTTCGAATGCTGGTGAGAATTTGCCTTGACATCAGCAAGACCAAGGACCAGCAGATTCACAATGTGGAGGAAACTCACTCTAAGCCATTCTGAAAACAAACAGTTGACTTTAACTGGTAGGTTTGAAGAACTTTAGCCTTAGCTGAAGAGATTTATAATCCACATATAAATCTCACTAGTGAGCAGGCATTAAACACCACCAATCACAAACGTCCCCTCTTTACACGGTATCCAGCTCCTTCCTTCTCTCAAAGTGTTCTGCACAGAACAGCAGTCCTGCAATCAATAATTTTTCTCCTGGCAATGAATACATAATTAGACAATAAATGCATCTCCACTCTGTGTAGTGAAGGCTGGAAAGAAGCTAATTCACCTACATTCTCAATTGCTTAAGTTTGCTAAAGATTAAAGCCCGAAAACCAGCCAGAACTGCAGCAATCTCTTTGGACAATGTCTGTGCCACTTGCTCCTGTGCTGCCTATCTCAAGACTCAGGAGCAAGTGCCTGTTTCCCACCCCACCCCTAAGTTAGTGCTTGGTGATGGGACAGAACACCACTCCTGTCATCACCCCAGAACTGATGAAGTGTTCAAGCAACTGCGAGTGCTTGGGGCTGCTGTGGAGGCTGCACAGGGAGAGAAACCAGCCCCAGGGCAGAGCCCAACCCACACCTGCCAAAAACCTCCCAGAAACGGGTGGTGGAAACTCAAGGCAGACCCTGGGGCTTGTTGGTCCTCCTGGTTTTAGACCCTGGTCATACAAATATTCTCACGTGCTGAAAGTCATGAGTACTAATGGTGTCCCCAAAGCCAAGGGAGCTTTTCACGTGAATAGATTTTAAAGAAAATGTGAGGATTTACAGGATTAGGGCCTGAAATTCTTGGCTTTATGTCTTTCAATAGAGTTGTACAGTGCCAGTTACACTCAAGAAATGCTATCACTTTAAGAGACCAAATGTTGTCAAATGCCAACAACTTTGCTGGAGATGAGATTTGGGGTCTTCTTACTTGGCCAACCTGATGAAAGAGGATTAAGTTCCAAATGAACCAGATGGCAAATTGAGGCTATAAAGGTCAATGATCATTATTTTCTGGCTGCTGAAAATAGCTGTTTGGTCCTCTGGCTTTCATAATTTTAAACAATTATTGATATCTTGTCGTGACCTAATATATAAAAAAATGCTTGTTCCTATATTCAGTTTATAGTACCAGACTTTAGCTTTTGGAAATAGCTTTCAAAGAGAGCAGCAGTGTCGAATTGTTTCTGGGCATACTGTGTTTAGCCATATACTAGTTCTAGGCCACATCTCTGGAATCTTGGATAAATTATATTAAAAATGCATAAATACACCTTATTCCCCCCACCAACAGGCCTAGTTTGGAAATATCCCAATGATTAACTCTTTGACCACCCACCCTGAGTGTCATCTCTGCATCTTTTCCTCATCAATTACCCATGTGCCACCCTGTCAAGGGATTTTGCATCCAGATCAGGTATAGGATTCAGCAAACAACTGTGGAGTCATCTCCAAGCGTCTCTGGTTTCTTTCTGTGTGAAAAAGATGGCAACCATGTCATCAGTAATTAATCTGTTCGTGCCAGATTAATAAAATTAAAATCTGCTAAAATTTAACTAGAAAGGAAAAGCCAGTATAAATCAGTGCACACTTGCAGAATTGCTTATTTTGGTCAGGCATAGAAAGATTAATGATCTCTCCCTTTCCTACACTGTAACAGAAGTGTTTTTTTGGGCCTCCAATTTCTGGCAGGCAGATCCAAGGGAGGGGGAGAGAGGGGCATGTAAGAGTGTAGAAGGCACACAAGGTGCAAACTCCAGGAGTTAGGAAATGGGAGTTATGGAGCAAGATGGCCTATTTTTTGTACTCTTTAATGTGAGGCTTGTTTTTTTTAAACCTCTCAGCAGGAATAGCAAAGTTTTCCAAGTCATCACCTAGCAACAAAACCCAGAAAAACATTTGCAAAGCAGTTTTGCATCACTGCCATCCCTGGAAGAACTAACTTGTTGAAGGCTGAATTTGCTATAGAGAGGGATTGAATGCTCTGTTCTTATTCAGAGTGCTGAGACATGCAGTCCTCTTTCACTGAGAACAGAAATTCATTAATGCACATACACACACATTAAGTGTTGCTTTGGAGGTGTTCTCAGAGTTTTTGGACCACAGGGGTGTGGTTTCAACTGAAAACTGTGTGAAAACAAATTGAAACAGCTTTTTCTTTTACAGGATGTCATTCCACGTTACAGATTGTGTTTACACACACTTTCTGTAATAGGATCAATATTTAATCTTAAAATATATTCTTAAGAGCATTTAATTTCAAATTAAAATAATTTTGAGGAATAAAACCCCACTTCTGTAGCAGATCACCTTTGCAAGATCTGACGTCACAGTGAACAGTCTGGCTTAATACTCTATACATGTTATGAAAGTCATTAATTTCCATTGGCACATTTACAAAACCCTCCCCCATATATTTGTTGAAAAAATCATCTTTTCCTTGTCAGATTCCTCTTTTTGCCTTCCCACAGAACTCAAGGATATTTCATGACTCTGAAGTTTTTAATTGCAAAGTCCAGTAGGAGCAAGACCCTACAGGAGCTGCTACAAAGGCTTTGATCACACTGTGCAGACCTGAATTTTCTGAGACATCCTCCAGTGTGCTCAGAGCACCCTTCCCCTCAGCCCTGTCCTCTCAGCCTGCAGCGGCACCAGCTCAGAGCCCAGTAACAATCTGACCATGCCAGTGCAGTGCAAGGTGTTGTGAGTGTGTCCAGGCTCCCCAGTCCAGCTGCACCTCTGTGCTGACTGGTGCTTCTGGTTTTCATTAGCCCTAGCCAGTTTCTGTGCCATGTTGCACTGCACAGTGTAAACAAATAATGGATTAATGTTTCCATATTTAATGGGCAGAAAAGGTAAAGATATTATTGGGAAAAAACCCTAAAACTGAAGTTACTCAGGGATACTGCTTACATTTACACATTATCTTCCCTTACTACTGTGGTGGTGGGTATACTGCTAATGAGCCTGCCCTATGGCTACTATGTACATGGGGTGTGGAGCTGAACAAAATAGTCACATTAAATTCAGTATGGCTTTCAACCTCAAAATCTTCCCATTTCAAGTTGTAGATACACTTCTGAGAGGCATTAGCTGTTCTCCTTAATCACTTTAGACCAGGGTCTGCAGAAAGAAGAATTTACTGGAGGATATGGATTTCACCTCTCAGTGGTTATACATAATCACTGTGCAGCTTTGCATAAAGTCTTACTGCAGGATTGGTTACATCCCTTATTGCTGTGGGAGTTTTACACAGCTTCCAAATATTTCCTGGGATGTTTTTGGTTTTTACCACTTTGCTGCTTTTCCAGCTATCACCAGAGAGTGAAAAACATTTGGAATTCCACAGGACTTCCAGTGAACAACTCTCTCATGAGCATTCCCATTAGAAATGTTTGCCAAGACAGAGACTGTTCTTTCTTTTCTTTGCTGCAAAATAAACGGTTAAACGCTGAGCTCTTAAAATCTTCCCAAAGTGTTCCCAGGCCTTGGGGAACAAGGATGTAATCTCAGGTTTGTGACCCACCCAGTGGGGGTTAAGTGCTGCTGCACAGTCTGTTCAGAGGAGCCGCTGCTCCTTTGCTCCCAGCTTTGTGCACCGCGGTCACTGGGGGGGTCACGCAGGGAACCTGGAGCAGCAGAGGGAAGGATCAGGCCCTGCAGCCCTCTGTCTGTCCTTCTGCTTTGTCAGCCCTGCTTCCTCGCACAGCCAATGCCCGAACTTGCCAGCATAAGAGGGAGGACTGACCCTTCGAGTCCTCATTTCACTCATTTGATCTCAGTGAACCTTTCATCCTGTCACCGCTTCCTCTTGTGTTGTGTCTCAGCTCTTTAACATCTCTGTGTAACCTCGACTCAGTCCCCATTCACAAGGCGAGCGAGGGCAAACGCAATCTATGGAGGGGTTGCTTTCCCCTCCCGAATCATCTTCAGCTTTACCCCTCTCTGTTCCTCTTGCTCTGATTTTTCACCTTCATTTTTCTTCCAAATTGTCACCAGGTGGACAGTGGTTGCTAGGCTGGGATGGGAAGATGGGTCTGTCTCAAAAATCAGCGTTTCTGTGGAACATGCTGTCATTCACAGGCTGTTGGATGAGTTTCCCTACTGATAGTCCCTCACCAGTACCAGGTGAAAGAGAAGGCAACAACATGTGACAAAAATCACACGTACATCTACACTCTTCTCCCTGATACCAACTTAAGATCAGAAGCTTTTTATCACGTTATTAAATACAGGCTATGTGGCCTTCAGGCAGACATGTGTCTGCAGCATGGTGCTGCACTCAGAGGAGCACATTTCAGAGAGGCCAGAGTTGTCTAACAATTACAGTAAGGGCGTGGGCTTGGCTGCTATTACTTTTCTTTAATGTCTTTTTGCAAAATAGGGATAATGCTTTCCTGTGATATCATTCAAGATTCCTATGCACTAGAATTCTATTCAGAAAGATCATCACAAAGCAGAATTTGATGAGTTGGGTGCTGTGGTGGAGACAACTGTATGTTTTAGGCAGAATTCATATCTTCAATTTCCATCCAAATCATAATGAAAAGCTCCTGCCCTTGTTTCATCAGGTGTAGGTGAGCCGCTGTTCTGTGCAAGCTGCTGCCCAGGTCAGCTGCAGCTCTGGGCCAGTTTGCCTCTTTTAATCTCTATGCATTGCTTCATATTAATAAATTCTCATTTTCTTGTATATTAATATATTCAGAATGACAATTGATATAGCTGCCAGCTGCTTCATATTGAGGCAGAACCACAAGCAGCAGCATTTTAGGGCCATATTAACAGCTTATTATAATAAAGATGCTATCTTGGAGCCCTCATTAATGTCAGTATTGCAGCTGTACATACTGCAAGTAGATGCATCATCATGATATAAAGTGTGTGTACAGCAGATGGAAACAAGATAAGGTGAAATCAAAGCTGTAATCTTAAATATGTAGTCTGCTGCTCAGTGAAGCCAACAGAATTCCAGAAATATCTGTGGCCAAAAGAGATGAATATAAGCATTTTAAGAAAAGCTTATTAAGAACACACAAACTATAGGTCAAACATATGATCATTACTAGACTGAAGCAGAGAAGTACTAAATAAATATGTAGAAAAAACCAGGAACTGTCTGCAGCTATAGCTGTTCTGCACATGGGAAACAGGAGGAAGATGCCACTTTCTTATTAGGATGCTGCCATTGGTCTAGAAATAAGGATGGTCATGGTACCTACCAAAAATCGACATTTTTGCAACTGAAGTGTGTTACATTCCAGAGTGTATAATACACTGACTATGGCCAATGTGTACAGAGCTGGCTGAGAAATGCCAAGTTAAACTTCCTCTAATATTAGAGAACAGTGGAGAGAGACAGAGACAAAGCAGCACACTGAGCTACTGCTCCATCAGTGCCCTGGCACTCAGCTTTCCCAAGGCCTTCTCCAAGGGGGTCCCTGGGAGGCAGTGGGCTTGGCTGAACAATGGGCATTATGTTGAGACTCCTTCTTCCACTCTCTTTGTCAGAATCTGTTTTCAAACCTCACTACTAAGTAACAACTCTGGAATATTGGTCTCACCAGTAAATTTAGTTCAAATTGACTCATAACTTCTGTTATTACTGGTGAGGAATGAGTGGTGTCCAAGTCTGACTAAATAAAATTCTTTTAGGAAACCAACATGTACAGAGGTTGGTTCAATAGCAATCCCAGAAAAATAAAGCAACATTTGTTTGGTATTTTAATAACAGATAATTAATGCCGAGGACATAATTCAAACCAGTGTGGTATTAGTCTATTTTCAACACAAGTAAAGAATTAGAAAACCTGTCTGGGACATATTTTGGGGGTTTAAAGGAGAGGGTAGAATGGGACAGGCTCACAAAGACAATTTGTTATCGAAGTTATAGATTAATTTTTTGACTGTAAGTGAAATTTTCAGTTAAAACTTCTGTTAATTTATAATAATATATAATGTAATATGTATCTTCTACAGCTTGAGACCATCTTTGTGATGGGTTCAATTTTTAATGGAGAATACCCTTAGCAAGGATACCCTTAGCAAGATGCATGGAAAAAAATGTAGAAGTATCCCTTCATGATCTGAACTGCAGAGTTGTTGTTTTTTTTTTTTAATATTGATTTAAAGATTTTTACCAACAACCTGGGTCATGATATACAATTCTCACTGATAAGGTTTCAGCAGACATCACCAAGATTGGTTACTATTACAGAGTGAGCTGAATCTCCTGGTCAAACGATTGTGATTCAGTGTGGCTGCATTTAATACAGCCAAATGCAAGGTGATACATCTGGGAACCTGGAGGGCAGATTACAGCTGCAAGATGGAAGATTCTGTCTTGGAAAAACGTGACCCTGAGCGAGACTGAGAAAGTCAGCGGAGATAAGAGCTTCAACAGGAGCTGTCAGTGCAGAGCTGCAGCTCGGAGGGCAGGGCTGCCCCAAGGTACCGAGTTGGAGCTGGGGAAGTGATCCTGCCCCAGCGGGGAGCTGCTCTGACATCACACCAGCAAAACCGTGTCTGGTTTGGAGGTCCCCTCGTGTATCTGGAAACAGGGAAGAGGGTTTAGATGGGAATCACACCAATGAGACAGGAGCTGGAGGCCCAGGCCTGTGGGGGAAGATCTACGGAGCTCGGTACACTCAGGTGCTTGAGGAGGAGCTTGGGAGGAGAGCTGGCCACTACAAATGTTGAATGAAGAGGTTCTCAGGGGAGTGGGCAATTTCTGCTCCCAGATCTCATTTTAGCAGTAAGTGTTGCCACAAAAGCCCAGCTGAGCCTTCTGGGTGGGCACGGAAGACAGTGTAACCAGCACCTCTTGGGAAGGCATTTCACCTGGTAAAATTTCACACTGGCGCCTGCTGTCAGTTTTATCTGGGCTCCACATAACAGCAGAATTATTTTACTTTGCTACAAAGATTGTCAAAAGTAAGAGCACCACACTACCATACCCAAACTTCTATCATCTGGCCTTCAACTGACTGCTAAGGAGGCCAGGTCTGCAGAATAGAATGCTCTCAGCTGCAGAAGAACTAGTATTTTATCTTTCTAATATTTTTATTAGTATTATAATTCAGTGACCTGTTCTGTCCTTAGTTATATGTGTATATATCACTATATGTAAGTACAGTAACATATCAGCTAGAGGGAAATTATTCTAGTTGTGCAAATCTCTATGTTATAGTCCTAGACCTGCACATATGGATGGTGTGGGAGAATATTTTGTTGATTTCCAACAGGAAAACAGACTGTGAAGACCATGCTGCTATCAGATTCCTTCCCCTCTCAACTATCTCAGTCAACAGAAATCCTAAGCTTTAAATTCAGAAATTACCCTGTTTTATAAGAGGATGCTGAGCTAACTCAGTTTCCTAACTGTCTCTGTGAGAATCTACCTCATTTCTAGAGAAGTCAGAGTGCTTCAGGGGACATTTGGAGTAGTTCACAAGATTTCCTCAAAGAAAGCCACAGAAGCATGTGCTGCACATAGCAGTCACTGTTTGAGTTTCTGCTAAATGATGCTCCCAGTTCTGCTGAATGATGTGCAGCTAATCCCCAAATACCTGCAGTGGTGTGGATAACCCCACCCACTAACTGCCTGAAAAAAAGATATCCCATGTCAGGTGTTCCTCCTGTAGCAAACCTGGCAGCAAACGGAACCCAGACATTGTTTCCTGACAAGGCTATACATGATGTGTCACGTTGCAATGTGAGGAAGAGATATTTTTCCATGTTTACCACCCACTGTTAAGCTTGCATAAAGAAATGCTGTCTCCTGAGTTTGCTCATCAGAGAGAAGCTCTTCAGACCTTTCAGTCCTTAGGCCGTCCACACATTTCAGGAAACTGGTGACTGCTCCTTTAGAAAAACAGGTTGGAGGCTTTTAAAATAACCCTTCCACATAAAAATGTTTTTCCTCAAGTTCAAGGAGTTAAAGGGATTCCTTCCTGCCCCCTTATAAAGGTTGTTTCCACAGCCTGTGTGAGGGGCAGCACTGATGCTCCGGAGTTCATTCCCTAATGGCACATGCCCCCAGCTCCCTGGCACATCCAGGCTCTGCTAGTGCAGACACGAGGTCCAAGCCCACTGTCCCTGTCACAACAGCCTGACAGAATTCAGCAGATCACTCTACACTTCCATCTCTGAGGCTGGGGTATTTTGGGTACCTGAAAATTACATCAGCTGGAGGTGCTTAGTTGTATTCACCCAGTGACTGTTGCCATGTTGGTGCCTCACAAAATTGCTGCAGTTTTGCAGACTGGCTCACACAGCAAGAGTTACCCAGCTTTTTGTGAAAACCCTGCAAGGATGTCACAGAATACATTCATAAATTGCTGTCGACTTCTGATTAAGGAAAATGAATGCTTGGGTTTGGAAACTGAATTGCTTTTCTCTGTTTTGACTCAGTGGCAAAGGCAGAATAAAGACAGCTGAAATGTCAGAGTTTTGGTGGGCATAGCCTCAATTTTTGTCCAGCCAAAATCAAGAACAGAGCTGAAATCAAAGGCAGAGTAATGTTTGACTGCTCTGAGGAGAGTGCTGAATACCTCAAGCACATTGTTGAAGAGTCCTGTTCTGATGGCATCAACAGAAGGCTCATGGGATCCCTACAGTTACACCTCTCTGCTTTCCGGGGAAGAGAACTTGAGGTGCTCAGGGAGGCTTGGAGGATTTCAAAGCTCAACAAGGGATTAAATATAAAAAAAGGGGAATATTATGAAGTAAATATCTTCAATTTTTTATCCCCTCTGTCTGTTGCCAAGGAACCTCAGACCAAGCTACACAGGAACCTTCCCTGAATCTATTTCTTGTAATAATCCTAATTGCAGCTCAGTTGGTGAGTGCAAAAATCCTTCTCCCCATTTAGCAAAATGAAAGGTTCCATCGGAGAGAGCACATCTGCATGTGCTAAAAATGGAAATGCAAGAGCAATGCAAAATCTATTAAACAAATATTTTATCTTTTGGGGGGAGGGGCAGGAATCTAAAAGTGCCAGGGCTGAACCACATAAAAATGAAGCAAGATGAAAGCCTGCATCAGAAGTTTTCCTTGCCAAAGAGGTGTGCACCATAGTTGAAAGTACGTATTATGCTGCATTGTTGTACTGTAGATTTGGCGTTATAGAAAGTCTCCTTTAACTATTTGTCTGAAAGAAGACACACATGGTTCAGGCTTGCACTAATACAGAAATGTAAAAATACCCATAACAAGTCCAATGAGAGGCTCTGGGGAAAAAAAGGAAAGAAAAATGAAAGCCATATTTCACTCAATCCCTTTCCTATCAGTCATCCTTGAAGCTGTCAATCAGTCCCTCCAGCTGTACATGACTGATGTGTGCAATGGCCAGGGCTTTCAGAGAAGTAATTTTGAAATTCCCCCAAACCATCCAGCCTTGCAAGCACTAAGTAAATTTTGCAAGAGAAAAAGGCTGGGTACAAGAAAGGTGACTTGAGCTGCACCTTCACACCAAGAGCCATCCCTCTCCAAGCTTGCATGCTGCTATTGCATGCTCATATGTTGCCAGATACATGGGAGAAACCTCTTTCTGTTGCATTACTTGCAGTTTTGTTAGTGGTGCTACTATCCTCAGTGTAAATAAGACTGATCTCTGCAGTTCTGAACTGATCTGCACTGGAAAAATCACTCATCTTTAAAGACATAGAAAGTCCTGTTTATGCAGAGAAAAGAAACCCTTAGAGACAAGGAGACTGGAAAGTTCAGAATTCCAGTACCTTGATTCCCAATGAGTTAAACTATTTAGAAAACAGAAACAAGCACTGTCATCCCTCAACTACACATATAGCAATGCTCATGGTACCATTGTTAGTATTTTTCCAATTAGGTCTTCTCAAATTAAAACTGCCAAAAGTCTTCAGGGACCACTTTTGCCTTTCACAATCCTTACCTGCCTGGCCATACCAAGCACCATATCAGCAAGAATCAGATTTGCAGCTGATATAAAGCAGGTTCTGTGAGGCCTTGAGATACCATTTAGCCTGAATTGTTTAAAGAGTTGAACTGCTACATGCAGGTAACTCAGTATATCAGAGGCACATCGTGTAGGTTGATCAGTCTGTCATATATTTGGGATACCTTCATTTACTCCACAGTTCATTCAAAAGTGTGGTTGCCTTAGAAACCACAAAAGTGCAGAATAATTCTAAGATAAACCCAACTGATAGAATCACTCAGCAGTGGCTCAGAAGTACACAGCCACCCCATACATTCAAAAAGACATATTGCATTAAAAGCAGGAGAGAAGGATTATTTCCTCATTAAAAAATAGGGGTAGGGAGAAGTGGCTGATTAGCCAATAGAGGATGACAGATCCCGGGATCGTGTTGCGTGTTCAGGCAGCCTTAGCCTGGGAAATGCCCCTGGTCATCAGGGTAATCCTCTGGGAAAGGAGGAGGCTGCAGAGGATGGATGGGGAGAGCTCAGAGAGCAGGAGTCATCTTCTGGGCCACCATTGCCCTGCAGCTCTAGGAGGATGAAGAAAAGGAACATGCAGGTCTCCGTTTCCAGATGTTCTCTACAGAAAGGCTCCCTCTGCCTGCTTCTCCTGGAGCCATTTCCCCATCCGGGAGAAGTGCTTCACTTAGGAAGCTGAATCTGCTCCCCTTCCCTGCTCCCCCTCTTCTCAATGCTGAAATGCTGAAACTTGTCTGCACCAAGGTGATGATTTCCTATCTGAAGGACATAAAGTCAGCTCCCAAATGGAATGTGATCTCTTCCAGCTAGTAAAAGTTTTATAACCAAAGACAAAAAACCCCTATAAAAATAAAATAAAATAAAACAAAATCAGGCACCTCAGCTGGTGTAAATCATCACTGCCTGACTCCAGTGGAGCTTGCCTTAGGCAGGGGTGGAAATTTTGAGGTATTTCCAGTACATGGATGGCAGGTTTATTGGAAGTCATTATAATTCAAGCCTTATTAAAAAACAAAAACAAAACCAAAACCAAAACAACAACAACAAACAAACAAAAAACAAAACAAAACAACAACAACAAAAAAACACCCCTCCAAAAAAACCAAAACAAAACCAAAAAAATACCAACCCCCCCCCGAAAAAGAGTAAATATTCTGGGCTACTCCCAGGACCATCCTCCATCAAGATCCCCTCAGTCAGTTACTGGAAATGCTTACACAGGGACACTGATAGAACCGACTTTCTGTTTATTTGAGTTCATTAACGAAATAATTTATGCCCACCATAGCCAATCCCTGGTTTAGTATGAATGAATGTTATGCCTTATTACTGATCCCCTTCCTGTATTACTTCTTCCCATTTGTCTTACATGCTTGCCTTCAGAACACACTGGTGGCAGGCATGACTGGTATATCATACTAGAGGCAAGATATTAAAAAGAGTTTCCCTTGGAAGGGGGTAAGGGACCTCAGTTTTTCTCCACTTAATGCCTTGGGAGCTGCCTGGTTTCGCTCTGGTTCCTCAAATGCAGTCACAGTGCCTGAACAGAGGCACTGCTATGTGCTGGATCACACCCATGGCCTCTCCAATAGTTTTATCAGGGAGCATAATTCACCAACTTACTGACACACTCAGACAACTTGGAAAAAACATTGATCTTCCTTGGCTCTTGAATCGCAGCAAATTGCTGACCCTGATTTTGAGAGGCAGCAGGGGTGGGGCAAGATTTGGAACAGGGCACTGTATCCACTAGATATGCAAAAGCTGATTTATTTCTGTAACTGTTCCTGTAGTCTGGGTCCTGCTTTAACCACCCAGAGAAGAAATCCAACACCATCTATGATAGGAAAGTGACAATTCATCCATCATGGCTTGAAGCCTTCACATCCCTGCCTGTCCTCAGTGATTTGCTAACTGAGGTGGAGTTTTTTGAGTGCAGCAGTCCCAACGTCCAGTTTTACTGGACACTAGAGCAGAGATCCCCATGACCCCTTAAGAACTAAGCAGCAAAAGAACCTCTGTAGGTTCCCAGCTCTATTTGACTCCTAATGACAGTAATTTGTTTGGCTGTTATGAACATTAAGCCTCAAGTAAGTGCAGAAAAGTCAAGGCAATACATATAGGCAAAAGAGCCACTTGTAAAAAAAAAAAAGGTTGAGAGAATTTAAACAGTCCTTTATTTAATATAAACAAAGAAGATGATCCTTCACTTTGATCTCAACTATCCTTCCCTCCCCCAGAAAACAGAGAAGCAGAATACAAAGACCCAAGAATGCCAAGTAGGGGAGAGAGAAAAGAAAAAGCCAGATCACCAAGGTAAATGATTGACTATGAGCTATTCACTTCACAGGATGATGACACCAAGTTTTGTGCGTGGATCCTCCCCATCTGAGACACGCTCTTCACCAAAGATCCCAAAGCCTTCTGCACTCTGCACATCCCTGACCTGCTGCCAGTGCTGAGGACAGAGCCATGCAGCTTTACACCAGGAAAACTGTCCCCATGAAGTATGACCAGGAACAGCAGGGCTGAAATAACAATCATTAGTAAAGGGCTGGAGAGCAAGAAATACTCTCCAGAAGGGAGATGGCTTGGCAGGATAAAAGATGTCATGGATCCACTTATATACAAAGTCCTTCTGCCAATCAGATAGTGTCTAGAGGGGCAACTTGGCCCTCTGTGGGAATCTAATTTCAGACACAAGATCACTGGATTTCCTTTTTCCTCAGAGCAGGCTGTATCTGCAGATCAAAGCCCCGCTGGGAGCTGCTGTATAGTATATTCTCACTTGGATGGAATCGTAGCTCCGGTGAATGCAAACATGGCAAGAGGAGAATACATCCTTTATGTGACATTTCCCATGTTTTTCTGACCACTCATATTGCTGACCAGAAGAAACAGATTTAAAGGGCAGATTTAGTCAAATTCTGCTCTTTGTGCTTTTTCTCTGCTATTGTAGTGCTTTATTAAGGGTGATGAGGGATCTACCCCACCCACCCCAGTCATCCTCCAGAGCAGGTAATATATAACTCCATTCATTGTGATGCTAACGAGTTCTATTTAGCTGTATTTAACTGGATATCATGACTCCATGAGATGACCTTTCACTCTTGGGAAGTAGTTTTAAATTTGATCCACAGCAAAGGAAAATCCCTCCAATTCATTGGCTGTGAAAGGTCACAAGTGAAATGTGTTTTGATGGTATCTGCTTGTGGTTCAGTTCTCAGTATACCTGAGCATCAAGCTGGTCTGAATCAGCTTTTGTGCTGGCAGTCTGAGTACCAGGCACCCTGAGAAAGCACTGTGGAAAAGGCAGCCAAGCCTCGGGCAGTGCCAGTTGGTGTAAGCAGTGCTTAGGGAGGAGATGCCCCATTGAACCCAAGGCATGTGCTACCCAGGATGAAACATAGAGGACCTACTCAGCTGCTTTTTATGAAAATATTAAAAAATGCAAGTAATATTTAATGTTAGATACAAGCATGCAAAGATTTCATGTATGCCTCAGACAGTGACGCCACAAAATACACTGGTATATGTGACTTCCAGGATGAAAATTGATAGAGGGAAAAGGAAAGGACTAAAATTGTGTTAACACTGTGGTGTTAAAACTTCACTGGCACCTCTTCTCCCTTGGCTAGCAAGTCCATGCAAGCCATTCAGCTTGGAATTTCAAAATAAAAGACTGTCAAAAAAATTTGTCTTGTTTTTCCTCCCTCCCTTGTGGCCATTTCCCATTCAGAAGTGTAGGGGCTTGTTTGGCTCTTCTCATCAAAAAATACTTGGCACTGTGGTATGTGTACCATATACAGGGTGAGAAGAAGTGTTATTTTACTAATTTCTCATTACTTAATGTTGGCATTATAGCAAAAACTGGAGCCTATCAGTCAAAAAAACCTCAATCAAACAAGCAATCCACCCCACCAAAGCAGTAAGAAGATTATCCTTCTAAAAGCTTTCAGTTAAATGGGGAAGGGCTAAGAATTGTCAGTCCACTTTTATACCAAGAATAAGGGAGGCACAGGTGGCTGAAGAGAATTCCTTTCTCACACCAGCTTGTGGCAAAGCTCAGATCCCAACTTAGACAGTTCCCACCTGAGTCACCCTTCCAAATCATAGCAGGTGAATCAGATGTAACACAAACCAGAATTTAAAAAATGATAAAAAGTACCAAAACCAACATTGCAATGGGAAAACTTAGTCACGAAGTTGTGCCAAAAAAGCAACTGTTTTTGTTGTGGGACTGGTCAGATTTGTACAGCAGTGAGCTACTGCTAAGGTATTAAATGAGGTGTCTTGGCTTTTAAAACTCCTAGGAGTGTCATGAAAGTCAGGCTGAAAAGCAGCCTGAAAAGACCTTTTCCTTCCCCAGAATCTTGAAACATTTGAAAAAACCTGCTCAGACTAGGTTTGAGGTCACATTAGCCAACATGAGGAAAGAGAACAGCCTTTACACCTGCCTAGACATGTCCAGTCTATAAAAGAAACCTAAGCAGGCTCAAAGAGTGAATATTGTCAGTAACTCAGACCCCTGCTGATTTCTGACTGTGACAGTATAGGAAAAATATCCAAGTGAATGCCAAGCCTGCCAGAGACAATGACCAGCCTCAGGGCTCAGAATCAAGGCATTGCTGCCATCAGGATGGTTGATGCAAAGTCTCAGGAAGATGGTGAGTGACCAGCCTTTGTTGCCATCAGCACAGGGATGTTTCCTTCCCAAGGGAGCAGTGGCAGCTGCATGGAGCAGGAGGGTAAAAAACATTTGAAGTGCCAGAGATTAAAGGCAAAACCAACTGTGTGACTAAAAAAAAATTAGTTTGTCTCACCTAGTGCCTAATCCATTCGTTCACAGCATGCTCAAGGCTTCCCCACAATACACTCAGCTCCCAGTGAGGTCTATGGGCTCATCCAAGGCAAGAGGACAGCCAGGAGTTACCACAGAAAATAGTCCAGGGAGTCCTATCTATATCCATAGAAGACATGCCAGAGAGTCCTGTATCCACCACGGATAAGAGCTTTGTCCAGAGCACAGTGCAGAGTGAATTCCTACTTTACTACTGCCTCATGGCCAGGAGGTGAGTGGGACAGGCAAAAATAAGGATGCAATGCGTGTTCTCAGTCAGATCAAATTCAAGGTGACTCTGACCTGTGGCTTTGGTACAACACTGGGACAAAGAAGTATGGAATGCATTCCTACCTTGAAAGCAGAGCCAAGCAGAGCCTGTATTCCTACCTTGACACCTCCACTGTGGAAGAAGAAAGAGCAGTGCACAGCAGAACAACTCCAGCTGAGATCTCTCAAGAATCTCAAGTTCAGCCAAGTTTGAGGTTTTAGTGCTGTAAAAAAAAAAAAAAAAAACACAACCCCAGAAAACCACCAACCAACAAAACCTTCTACACAAAACACAGGCACAAGGCCTAGTCCAAGTGTTACCGTGCCTTTGTGTTACAGTCAGAATAAAAAACAAGTGGACTGGAGCCACTCGGCCCTTGAAGTTTCTGACCTAAAATGCAGAAGAAATGCACAGGGTGGTGACTTAATAAAACACACCTGCAATAACTTCTTTTGGAAGCATGCCTCAGCTGAGGTACCTGGCTTCAATCCCAACACTTAGAAACACCCAAGTGCCAATCCCCAAGTGTCAGTGACTGCTGTTTAACAGACAGCACCATTTCCAGGGGGTCCTAAGAAAACCTGAACTGACAGATTTCTTTTTTTGAAACACTGTAATAACTTATAAAACTGTCAAAGTGGGTTTTTATTATTATTATTTAAAACATGCTCCTAGGTAAGTCCTTGTATGACAAATTTTAGCCAGCAGGTAATTTTTAAAGTCAAGACTCAAGATAAACTCCAGAAAGGTGAAAATATATAGAAGCTCTGACACAGCTTTAATTAGAGGTTTGTAACCAGGTACAGGTAAAGTACTAAAATGTTGATTTGAGGCTCTTCACTGTTAAAACATCACTAACACCTCTTGTAAATTGTTCATAAAATGCTCTTATGCAGCTGAACAGATACATCTTTCTAATACAGAGTTCAAAAGCACAATCATCCTAATAAGTCCTTATCTGCCTCTTGTGCCTCAATTCCCCTTTGCTCTTAAAGAGTACTGTAGGTTAATTAAGTTTGGTTAAACTGGAGTTCTTACTTCTGAGAGGAAAGTTAAAATACAAAATAGAGTTGTGACTTACAAAACTACTTTTTGACCAGTTTAGACATAAATGGTCAATTCCAGAAGGGCCTGTGGATCCAACTAAACTTCAACCTGCCTTTGCCTTGGGACCTTACTTTGAACTTTCCTCTCTGAATAAATGAAAGGATGCACTCTGCAATTACAAACAGTTTCTGAGGTTAGTGTTTCAAACATTCCTGTCATTACTGCTTTTGCACAGATTTTTAATTCCTTGCTGCTCCATCTCAGCTGTTTCTACAGACCTGTACAAACCATTCTGATTGATCTCACCTTTCCCTTGGAATAGATTTTCATGTAATTCTTTCATAGGGAGTTCCAAATCTTGTCTCACTTCTGATGTATTACTATCATAAAGGAAGACATAGTCTGGCTTGGGTTATAGCTTAAGAAATAGTCAGATGTAGATAAAACTAAAAAAAAAAGTGCTTTCTTTGCTGTTTATCTTTATGGAAACTTTCATAATCCCGAAAGATGTCCTTTCTTTTCACTTCTGTCAAGTATTTTATTTTCCCCATTTAATTTAAACCCCCGAAGTCTAAATAGAGTAACTGGGGGAGAAGTGCTGAATTCTTAGGCCATATCTAACATGTAATGTAGTGCAGAGCTATCTAAGTCAGCATTAGAGTATCTAATCTAGATGTCAGAAATTATGTACAGACCAGGGCCACTGGCACCTAAGCTACCTCTAGGATCGCTGACACATCTCAAAGCTTTCTTCTGTGCATCACAGCCACCCTGAGCTACAGCCTCACCCCTGCAAGGTGCTGAGCTCCACAACACTGAGCAACTTCAGGAGGAGCTGAAGGGGCTCAGCACCCTGCTGGGTCGAGTGCAGGCTGAGTGATGTTGTGGGTGGATGCTTCCTGAAATGCAGTTAAATTCACTGAGGCTTGGGTTTTCTGCCAAATAAATGCCAGCTGAGGAAGTTACTCCTGCCCAGAGGCTTTCTTCAGTGTACATGTTCTACTTTGAAAAAAAAAAATTCTACTGTAAGTTTTGTGTTCCTAAACTGATGTTCTCTTTTTCTTCCTCTTTTGCCCTCTTTGACTTCTGCCCTCGCCCCTCAGCTGCCAAGAAAGTGCCCCATTGTGTGCGGAAATGCCCAGCAGTTCACAGAAGTTAACTAGAAAAGACACATTCAGCCACTTTCTGTCAAAATGCCTTGACACTCTCTTTCTGTCCAAAAGACCTTTTTGCTTTGGAAAGGCCCCCATTGAACACCTCCCCCCTTTCACCTCCCTCTTGAACTTACCCTGCAACAACAATGCAAAATAAATAAGTAAAAGAGGCACCCTTCTCCCCTGCCCCCAGCCTTTGCTGCACTATTTTATTGTTGCCATCTTCACTATTAATTTTATGCAAGACACTCGCAAAGTCCATACTGGTGCAAAACAGCTGCTGCTTGGTGCTACATTCACAGAAATTCTGTTCCTCTTTCATGACGTTTTGCTTTTGCCTTGGTGTTGTTTTTATTTGGTTTCTTTGGCTGTGGGAAGAGATCCCCCCATGCTGGACCCCTCTGGGTGTGTGTGAGGGAGGGACTGTGCCACTCTCTGCGCCGAGAGTGCCCAGGGCACGGCGCTGAGGGCTGGGACAGAAACTCAAGGTTGATCCTTTGGAGACCAGTGAGTCGCAGAGGGATTATCTCAAAATCAAACCACAGCTCTGGAAGACCTCATCATTTTGATCAAGGTTCCAAAGTCCTTCGGATGCCCACCTCTGCTAAAAGATACTCAGTGTCTGGTGTGACCCCTATTAAGCTGTGATATGTAAAGACAAGTGCTAATGGCACCGTTTAACTAAACCTTAGCTTTTTTTGCTGTATAAAACTCTCTGAGACAGGCCCAGGAACAGGTCCTGCAATGGGTAAAACAAATGTGTTAATGAGAAAATTTATTTCTCAATCCTCTTTGGCCAGAAATCGAGAGGCTCTGCCCAATGTATATCATCTGGCTAGAAATTACTGGAGGTTTTACACAAGGATAGGCTCTTTGGAATTTGTAGCTATGTATTTTTAATACTGTCAATAAACTACTTCCTTGAGACACAGAAGGGCAATAATGGGAGCTGTTAACAAAGTGTGAAAAGAAACGGGCAAGCAAAGGTTAATCACATGGCTGTCCACTAATGACCTCTCCAGCCCCGAGTTTAAACCCTCTGCTACTTGTAAAGACCAATCACGTGAATAATTTCCTGTCTGAGGTAGTCTTTATGGTTAAGAATAAAAGCTGAGCTTATTGTGAAAAGAAAGTGCTCAGCAGGGGAGAAGGTTATTATTTTTAAGCTGATCTAAACACCTGGGTTTCTCAGTAGACCCTATTAAACTTCCTCCATTATGTCTAAAGATTTCAATCATTCCTACCACAGTAGTAAATTAGTGTATTACTGCTTAAAGCAGATAAGCCGTAGTGATGGGGACATCCTAAGCTGATGATGCTCACCCACTCTGAAGAGAGGCCTGCAGCAGGCTCCTCCACCATAAATAAGGCAACAAGGCCTGATGCCATCCCAGAATATCATCTCCTTTCAGTGTGCTGAGGTGTGAGAGGAACATTGACTCCTGCTGCTAACAGGGCCACTGCACAGACCAGGCCTGGGGCATGGGAAGGTGCCTGTGAGTGGGTTGCTCTTGGAGCAAGTTGTGCCTGAAGCTGTATGGCATGGAAAAGCTTTGCAAAACCTTGCTACCATCTCCTCTAGATACCTCCAGTGAGAGCAAGAAGGAAAGCAGAGAATAGAGAAATGTGAGATATTCCTGCTTGAAGGCTTAGCTTGTGTAGCAAAAGGAGCTCTGTGAGTGAGAAAAGATAATGCTGTCCTGGCCAGTGTCTCTCTGCCCTCACTCCCTCTTTCTTCTCCTCTCACCCCCACATTATTCAGGAGACTTATTTCATTCCCTTCTTGAAGCTATGATTCTGGAAAATGCCTGGAGGTCAGCCTGTGCACAGAGGGAGTATGCAGCCTCCACTCCTCCCATCACAGCCTGCTGCTGCTGGGATCCCCACAGCTCTGCAGCACACCCAGAGCAGCCCAGAGCAGGCTCCTCAGCCAGGGTAGCAGAGCTGCCCTGGCCCAGCAGCCCTCCTGAGGCTTCACACAACGTGTCTGCTGTCCTGACTGTGGTTTGTTTATGGGCTCGTATATAAAGAGTGCCAGATTCTCAGCCAAGTCCAATTTATCTCTGGGTAAACTCCACCTATGCCATTTATTTTGGTCCTGATTTACACACATCAAACAAAATACCTGCAAATCTTTTCCCTTCTCAACTTCTCCAAAACGTCTCACTTGCCACTTTTAAACCAAGACAGTCTGCAAGAGTTGTAAAAAGAGTGTGAAATTTTAACTCAGGTCAACATAAAGTGCCCGGCTTACAGTCTCTGGAGGGAATGATATTATACCTTATTAACCTGCTGAAAGTGCTGCCTAGAAACTGTTTGATATTGCACGGGTGGTGGCAGTGCTTTTTCTACTCAATAAATGCAGTCCTTGAGTTTTCCAAGGGCGCACGAGAGAGAAACTCCTCTGTTCTGTAAACAACTGTGTGTCCAGTTTCCATGCACGGATACCCAATTTGTGCATGCAACTGTAGTTATTGTGCATTCAAATGGGACACACCACTAGTCACGGGCCTGGGCTTCTTGCCAGTTTAAAAGTCAGCCCTTCTGTATGTAGAAAGAGAAAGCAGTATCCAATAGAAACAGTGCTCTGCATGCACTCACAGCTCTTATTCAAGGCTCTCAGAACAATGTCTAACTGTTAATCTTTCCAACACTGCCGTGAGGCAGGGAATATTTTATCTACATTTTACAGTCAGAGGAAACTGAGGTTAAGTGACTTGCCCAAGGTCAAAAGATAGATTTAATGACAGGCTCAGGATCTAGTCATGAGAATATGCTGCCCTGACACTGCCTGCTACACCTTGGAGTGGGTGAGGAGTAAATGCGTCCTTCCCGCAGCATCCCAGCACTGTCGTTTGCTAAAGGTCTAATCCCAGGAAGCGCAAACAAAAATCTGCAGTGGTGCCAAGATTAGGGAAATATCTCCTCTGTGGTTGGGCTCTTTTTGTGTTGTAAATGCAGAGGCTGAAATTTCCAGAGATGTGGATGCCCAATTTCCGCTAACATTAATAAGCTGATGTGTCCAAATCCTGTAGGCAGCTTTGAAAGCCTGTTTGTGCTTTCCCTCTTCCTACTATTCAAGCATAGAGTAAGGTCAGGGCTTTCCCATACCCTCTCCCTTCTCTGCCGGTGGAAAAATTCTGGCCATACCTTCACTTACTCTGCAGTGAATGGATAATGTCACTGGGGATTGATTGATCTAATACCCACAAAAGACCAGAGGAGAGATTCCCTTGGTTGCCACAGATACTGGATCAGGACCTTATCTTTTTATGGCACTCATATCACTCTCACTATTTTAATATCTGAACATCTCGTGGTTTATAATATATTCCACTTCCTAACTCACCCATGAGATCCAGAGGTAGCATTAATCACTTAATCCCATTTTACAGATGAGGAACTGAGGCACATCAGACTCCATACTCATTTCAGTCTGAACTACTCTGAGACACTCTTGGCATAGGCAAGAGGACGAGATAAGCACCTGCAGCCAGAGATTTAGACACTGTCTTAGGAGGAGACACTACAGCAAGAATGAACAGCCCTTTGGAAAGTGCCTTTTTTTTTACATTGACTGTAAAGGGAGCCCGGATGACAAGGTAGTTAAAATCCCTCCCTTCGAGACAGATACTGCTGGGTCAGGCGAATCCCTACCTAAATGACTTGCCCAATGACATGGAGAAAGCTTGTGGCAAAGGAAGAAATTAAGTCCCAGACACAATCACAAGGTTATTTTCTTTGGACTGAGCTTTGATTTCAGGTAAAGGACTTTTTTTGTTAAGGCAGGAAAAATACTAATAAGTTTAAAACTATCAGCTTTGCTTGGATTAGTCACTGGGAATCTCAGCAGCCGGGCTCTTGAGCTCTGGCCTCTTTGACTTTCGTATGTTTAGATGTTCAGGCCCTAATGAGTTGATCTCGTTGATCTTTAGGTACCTATTCATATGCAAATCCTGGCATTCTACTTTTGCTAAATAGTCTTTGTATTAACACATGAAATAAATTTTTTAAAAAAGAAAGTCAGGCTGTGGTAAATCCTCATACTTAGGTTTGTTTGCATTTGGATAAATGATCATGGTCCCTCTTTATATGATCTTGCTGTACCCCTGTTAGGAAAAGGCGGGGGAGGGTTGGGTGGGTATTGGGAAATCCAACTTTTAATCTCTTCCACATCACTGTAAATGTTTTACCAAATTAAAAAAAAAATATGTCCAAGAACTGAGAGATAAAGATGCAAAAATATGTTAATTCCTTAGTTTCCCCTTTGGCCAAATTTTTTAAACTACCACAGAAGTTTCCTCATTCTATTGTCCAAAGTGGTTTGTCTACTAAAAAGACCAAATGTGTCTTCTAAGGCTCCAAAATCCATGGCCTGCCACAGGCAAGATGCCTTTTCACAGCAGATTTTGCAGGTTCACAGTGCATGTGCATGTGAGACCTGTACATCACTATGCCATGCCAGCGCGCACTCGAGAGATTTTGAGCATGAATCCTGACCCCAATAGGCAATGAAAAGCACTCAATGACTTCAAAGGGCCTGGGATTTCACCCATCATTTTTCAGACTCTGAAGCTTGCAATCATTAGTGGTTTGTTCTAAAAGCGGTGGCTGCAGAGCAGTGAAGTCATATGGGAATTTAATTCAACTCTGTGACAAACTTCTACTATCTCTGTTTAAACCCTGTGTATAGTGCAGTTATGTATATAATGCCTACAGTACAGTTATATATTATATATATATATTTAACTAGATTAGTCACAGAGAGTAATCTGAAACATAGAAACACAAGAAAACTCTTGCAGGGCCTTGAAACCTACTCTGGGCACTACAAACACACTTATATGTATTTATGGATGTGTGTATGCACTTAAAACTTCCCAAAAAAATCTCAACCTTCATTTGAACAAGTTGCTTGGAGTTGTAGCTGAGTTTCCTTTGCTAAAGAAAAGCTGTTTAGGAGCAAATGCAGGTTGCAACAAAATGTTAGGAACAAACTGTCCAGGATCTTCTTTCACAACAATCCCACGCGCTTACAAATCTCCCTTTAAGAATAAAGTGGTAGTGCAAACACCTAATTAAAAAAACGGCTTGTATTCAGAGTTACTAATTAAAAATCCTCATGTTCCCCCGACTTTTTCCCCCCTCTGTGGAAATCTGCAAGTTATTTAATTGAAGTCCCATTTTGTCGGTGCAGATGCACGAAGTGTCTGAATCATCAAACAGATTTAGGGTGTTTTGATTGTTGTGTGTGCCTCATTGCTATTCCCAGAATGTCGAGCTGAGCTTATGCTGATCGGCAGGACTTAGAAGCATGAAACAGTAAAAGAGTCCTTTCTTCTCATCCCAGCCCCATCCCCTTGCCCCCCTGGATTTACATTGAAACTTTGCCAATCTCAGATCGCACTCTGTCTGCTGCCTCTGCATTAAAATGGAGCCGCTTCCCTGTTTCTTTGGCCCCACACTCCATCTTCAGATTCCCCTTGGCTGCCCTAAGACGCCCCTCATGTTGCTTCAGAGAAACTTCTTTAAGAAGACAATTTCATTTTCTGTTCATTTTTTTCTTGTTTTTCTTTTTCTTTCTTTTTTTTTTTTTTTTAATTTTAATTTTTTAAATAAAAATCCTTCTCTGTTTTTACGTTTGTGCACTGTGTGAAAAGAAAGGAGACAGAGGAGGAGAGAGAAGCCTGTTTTCGTCTAGAGGTGAAAACAGCCTGGTGAGCAGCAGGTGCAAAGCCCCAAAGCAGCTGCTTTCTGCTCTCAAGTTGAAGCGCCTTGGTCCCCCACCCTCCACACCAAGAGCACTTCATATAATCCTCTCATGCAATTCACACTGTAATTGCAGATATCCAGACTGCTCGGGCTCATTTTATTATTATTTTTACTGATAACAAGATCTGCTAACAGGGGGACCGGTCGTAGTAATTAGTTGTGTGTCGCTAGGCAGCTTCTGCAGAAGCAACTTGGATTCTTTTCCTTTCTTTTTCATTCTTTTTAGGGAGAGAAGGGCAGGACTGCTTTGCCCCCTCCTACCTCTCCTCTTTTTACCCCCTTGAAGGCCACTCAGAGTAGCACATGGGGAACTTTCCTGCTGGCTCTGTTAGGTCCCGTTATTATCTCGCCTGCCTCTTTCACTCCTTGAGTTGAAGGCTGTTGGATGGGTGCTAGCAATGAAGATTATTGTCTTGAGGACCAGCTTGTTTTCTCAAGGCTCTGCTTATTACATTGCTAATTATGGGTCTATGGTATCCTTTTCTGATATTTGACTAAGTGGCATGGATTACTGTGTAATCATTTCCCACTGGGGAGGGGATCTTTTTTATTATTATTATTATATACCTCTGGACAACTTTTCAGTTGCTTTTATTTAGGTAATTGCTCTTCCCTGTAATTCAAGAATTCTTATTTTTTTAATCATATTATGGATTTCACCAAACACTAGTTAACATGTTAATTACTGGTAAATACACACTTCTTTTTCCCTTCTGTTCAGAGTGAATACAGATCCTATGAATGTGCTGTTTGTCATCTGTACCCCTTATGTGTTATCTCTGTCTAATAGGACACTGTTGTTTAAAGAATGAAAAGACTGTACATGGACATTTGGCTCCAAACTTTTGGTTTAGATTAGGGCTTAATGAGTTTATGCTTTTTTTTTCTGTTTTATTTTTCAAGCCAAAATAAAAAGGAATAAAAATCAGTTTGATGACATAATTATTTTTAATAACCTGAACAGATTTTGCAGTGCTGAGACACCATACAAAAGCCTGGAAAATGGGATCCTTTATTTAGTTGCAGAAAGCTTGATCCAGCTGCCATGAAGTCAAGGCAAATTTTCCACTGAGTCAGAGAAACTCAAATCAGTGTGGAAGACCAGACAAGTTTCTTCCAGAGTGTCCTGGTAACACACCAGGGTCCAAACAGACAAGTGTGTTTCAGACAGAGGGGAGTGGAGTGGGGAGGAGATTCCAGCATGATTCAATTACTGGAAATATTTTCAGTTTGCCTTAAAATGGCTTATTTTCCTGGCTTATGCCAAAGGTGATTTCTTTCAAAGCCCTAAGTTACTAATATCTTTCTTTTATGCTGCAGTCCCATGTTTTGATAAATAAAACTACTCTTAAACTGACCATTTAAAAAAAAAAATTAAAAAAATGTTGAAAGTCTCAAAAGCTCCAATAACCCCACTGCAAGAGTGCTGCTGGGAAAATGGTACTGGGGAACAGTGACTCTAAGGAACCTCAAGTTGGATTGATACTGAACTGGAAAGGTAAAAAAAGCCGCCTTATTTTGCGTACTGGATAAATGAATTGAGACTGAGATGAATTCTCATGACAGACATGAGAATGAGAACAGTCTAAGGCTGATTTACTCTGTGCCATTCTCTAAGATGTCAAAGACTCTTTCTGGCAATGAGGAGAACCCCAAAACACTGGTGCCCTCTGGGGACAACTCTTCTCATGGGCCATGGCACATATGTCAGGATGTTGAGTTTCACACCTTTTTATGGCTTTTTTTCAACCACTCCAAAACCATGGGGCCAAAAAGTTTCAGCTGAGCTACCAGGTCAGCTGTGTTGTCAGAATCCAATGCACCATGACAATAATCCAGCCAAAAGACACTGTGCTTGTGCAAACCCTCCTTATTTATTGACATTGTTTTATAAACAGATACTTGCCTAAAAAAGCATAACTACTCTGAGCTCTGAAGCCCCTGGTATGTTTGCTTACAAAGTTGCATGGCTTAAGACCCATTTGTTTTTAAAAATGGCTTGGTAGCATCTTCTCAAATTTCATCCCAAAGAGCTGCTGTTACTTGGAGCAAAGTAAACACAGTCCAATATTAATTCTCAGCAGTCTGTCTGAAAGTGCTTTTCCTGAGGGGGCCAACAGGGATGTCCACAAGCTTTCAAAATAAACATAATTCAAGGTGACACTGGCACACCAGGACTTGCATTAAGGATATGTCAGAAGAAGTAAATTGCAGGCTGGCAGAGTGGGAGAGACAGGTCAAGTGATATTGTGGAAAAAAAAGTGTTGGTTTCTATAAAACTTTCAAGCAGTTCAATTGATTCAGTGTAAATGCTGTTAGTTGTAAAACTACTCTGGATTTAATCCATAGTGTCGAAAGAGTTTGCATTCTTTGCCATTAGAAATGTGAACTTCTTAGAGACACTCCTGAAGATGAGATTTATTAGGCTAAAAAGTGACAACTCCTGGCTATTTCCTGGAGAAACGTATTATTCCATCTCAACTAAAATTAAAACAGGTCAAGTAAACAACTCTGAAGGCTGGAAAACTCAATTTCTTGCCCATCCAATTATGCCTAGCTAGACCAGCCCGTACAATTTTCCATTATGACTGTTATGAGCTGTGTGTGGTCCCCTGACTGTACCATACGAGCTGGAGCACTGGAGCACAATAAGGCACGTTAGAGGCTGTCAGCGTGTTTTAGGATCTCCTAATTCTTGTTCACTGTAATCACACTGCTGTGTACAATATAGCATTTGAGATGACCCTTTGAACAAAATTTCTTATTTACATCTACAGACTTTGGAAAAGTTCAGTTTGAAAGATAAAGAATGAATTTTTGGTTTGGTTTTTTTTTTCCATTGGATGCAATCAAAACATTGTGTGCTTTCTCCTTGGTCCTAGGTTGTGGCTTTAAATGTGCTTTCAAGCCCTCATTTCATCCATGTTTATTTATTTATGGATTTTTTTTTTTTTTTTTTTTTTTTTTTTTTTTTTTTTTTTTTTTTTTTAATGCTGACCTTCTTTGCCCCATGATCACCTACCTTGCATTCTGATTGCTGTAATTTGTTTGTTTACCCTTTCAGTGTTGCTTCAGTGGAACATTGCAAAATCTTCTTAAGCACCAAATAAGCTCTTAAAGAAGAATCCATTTTATATTTAAATCAAAGCAATAAAATCCAACCAGCTTTTCATGATCTTGCTCCTCCCAATGCACACATACTTTCCACCAGTTACAGAACTATAGAGCCATGCTACAGAAAACTGCTCACATTTTCATCTCAGCACTTACCAGGTTTTTTAACAGTGCAGATGGGCTGCAAGTGCAGTCCTTCCACAGCAAGTTGGGAAGTTACAGCACAGGCTTGGGAAACCAGTGACAGGAAGCAGCAGCACAAGCAGGCTTTTCAGAAGGTCAGAATTCCCTCGTCACATGCTGAGGTATGGAAGATGTTTAAGAAAGGCCAGCAATGAAGGAGGAGAAAATGTTTGACACAGTCACAATTTGGTGCCAAGGGTCTGTGAGGGACAGTATTCTCAGGCTGGGAGCAGAGTGGGATTAATAACTGTTGGGAGATGTCTGCAGTAGTGGGAAGGGTGCAGAGGTCCTTGGGCATGCATGCCCTGCCCATTTCAGACACCATAGAAGGTGCATAGAAGGACAGAGCCTCATGTGGAAAGGCTGAACTCTGCCAAAGTGGCATAAGGCCTGCAAAGCAGGGATGGCAGCCATAATTGCACTAATTACAGTCATTGAAATATCATGCAGGAATAAGAAAGGCTCTGCAGTCCGATGTGTACACCTCTGTGTTGTCATCAGCCCTTTCACTGCAGGTTAACAGCACTATAGGTGTGTGTCTATGGGGATTATATGAGGGAGGAGCTGCTCCCTTCTCCCCTCCTTTAACCCTTGCAGTGCCAGGGTCAGTTTCCCTGAGGTCTCCTCACATGCTACTTGTGCTTCATGTGTCTACCCCATAGCTGGTCCCTTTGCCCATACCATTCCCTCAGTAAGCATCAAATGCCCAGCTCATGGTCAACTCTGGTCCTTGTGATGATTTCAGTCAAAAATGCCTTTGGGCTCTGTCTCTTCCTTGGCAGGATAAATCTTCAAAAATTGTCATGCCAAACAAGTCAAAGGGGTGGGCAATAACTCAGTCACTGAGATGCTGGCTCCACCTCAACTGGCTGTGGTGGGGAGAGCCCTGGACTCCCCAGCCTGCCTACATCTCTCTGCTGTCTCTGGCATCAGGGAAACCAGTGCTTGCTCAAATCCTGCTCCATGCCCAGAGCTCTGGGGTTCTGTAATAATGCTACAAGACATAGCATAAATAAGAGCATAAATAAGGGCAGGCAGACACCACCCAGCCATTTGCATGTGCAAATAATTGTAGCAAATTTACGGGCTGCTTGTATCTAAGGCTGTAGGTATTGCTGAGGCTTCAAAGCAGTAAAAACCACCATTAAAACAGTCCATTAAAGCACAATTACACACAACAGTAATACACCTAACTGCTGTGAGTCCAATACAGCCATTCCTAAACTGGTCTAAAAGATTTCATATGGCAGGTTTCACATTTTGTGCAATACATTCACATTTTGTTCTCTACTGGTTTTATCTCTTTATGTATTAGAGCAACACTGAAAAAAACCCAGGTAAAACTGGGGCCCCATCCTGGTAGTCAACATAAAAAGTCATAGAAAGAGATAGTTATCTAAATTTCAGCAAATTTAAATAGACATGTTGAGGAAAAAAACCTGGGAAATGAAACAAAAATGGGTTAAGGGACTTGCCAGAGCTTATAAATTAGGTCAATACCCAGGGCTACAGAGCTCTGGTCCAGTGACACATCCACTGCACAGCCCTGCCTCATGCTGACCCAAACACTGAGTTTGGTTTCCTCCCGTCTGCACAACACTTACGACACCTACTAATTTTCTACTCTCACCAGCAATGAGGACAAAGGGCAGATGACTGGATTTTGTTCCCCTGTGACTGCCAGCTTTTCACAGCCCTTCCATGAACTTGAATAACACGTGTGGCATCTGGAGTGCTGAGGGCCATATTTTAAAGTTCTCACCACCCAGCGCCTCCTCCAGGAACACTGACGGGAAGCAACCACCAGCCAGATGTTCAAAATATCTTAGTACCAACTTGCTGAGACCTTTGGCCATTTACACAGGTGTCTGAGAGAGAACAGGACAATTTTGGAAGTCTGCAAAATGTAGCCTGCTGGGTATTTTTAATATAAATGTCCTTCAAGATCCAGTACTTGTAAGCCAAATATTTAAGGAGCATTGATAGTTGAGCTGTGGGCTCTCTGGTTATAAAGCTCACCTATCCATGGGAAAATGAACTGTTTTGCTTTACAAAAAGAAGTGCACAAATTCTGTGCCATGAGAAAAGGGCTTATTAAAAAATCACAAATAGTAACAGTTTTTAGAGACAAGTAAAAGGTCTACTCCATTCCCCCACATTTTTACAATGAGATCCTGTTCTCCTTAGAATCATAGAAATTATTATGTGGGAAAAATATCTTTAAGAATTCCAGCCATTACGCAGCACTGCTGAGTCCTCTGCTAAACCACATCCCTAAGCTCCTTTTCTACACTTCAAAATACCTCCAGGGATGGGGACTGCACCACTTCCCTGGGTAAAGCTTGATAACCCTTCCAGTGAAGAAATTTTTCTTTTATCTAATCTAGACCTTCTCTGGTGCAACTTGAAGCCATTTCTTCTTTCTTATCCCTTGTTCCATGGAGAAGAGGCTAATGCTCACCTGGTTACAACCTCCTTTCAGGGAGCTGCAGACAGTGATAAGGTCCTCCTTATCAAACCACTCTCTAATAGACATGGCTACCCATGACCTCTCCTTCCCCACCTGGTCCTTCTGAAGAGTTTATAGCCATCCACTGCAGCCCTCCAGTGGTGTGAGTCATCCCACCATGTTCCATCATGGCAAGGATGTCACAGTTTTCCTGCTGCACCATGCTTTCCAGCTCCTCCTGTTTGTCACCCATGCTGCCTGCACTGGTGTCCCTCAAACATCTGTGTGCCTCCCTCAGGCTTATCTGCTGGGAGCCTGGGGGCTACAGCCATCTAATGCATCAAACAGAATGGTGGCTCCCAGTGTTAGCAGTGCCCACACACACTTCCCCCTAGTCAAAGCCAAACTCTAGCTTTTAAGTGCTTTTATTTGGTTTTATAAGCCAAAAGCTATGTGTTCACCAGAGTTGATCACAGCTCTATTTCTCCCCAACCCCCCTATTTAATTTGAAGAGGGGGCCAGCCCCAATATTTGAAACTCCTGCTCCATTTCTTTACAATCTCTTTTTCTTCCTTCCTTCCTTCCCCCTCGCCCCCTCCCTCCATCTCCTACTCCGTCCCCTTCAGAAGCCCCCAGGATGACACCGCTCATTGATGCTTCTCCTTCATTAGCATTTCAGCAACTTGGCTCAGTAGTTTCAGAGACAATCCGTCATGAGAAAACTGAAGAATGTGCCCCATTTGCATGATTCTGTGCCAGAATGCAACTTTTTCTCAGCTGTTCATTGTGTAATTTCCCCTTGAGCCTTCAACTTTCCATGAAGTCCCAGAAATCATATTATAGAATTCCAGACCAGCTGCAATGCTCCAAAGATTAGTTTTATGGACATTTTAACCAATCTCACAGCTCTACAAAGAGAATCACATACGTAAGAAACACGGTATTACTTTCTGTTGTTAGGAAAGGCAATGTGCCTACTTGAATAAAGTTTTTTGAAACTACAAGAAGGAATTTATGCCCCATGATGAGAATGATCCAATAACTGTCGTGAATCCTTAGGCAGATTTTTAACTTCCACTTGTACTGCCTTAATTATTTTATTCCTCTTACAATTAAATGTTTGTAATCCATTTTGAGAGTCTTTCTGAAATGAATGGATATGCAAACAACTTGATTGAAATGCTCAGTGCATATGTCTAAAAGTTACTGGCTCTCACACATCAGCAGAACAAATCAAGCTTTTCGTTAGTTGGTTTCAGAAATCAAAAAGTGGTTTATAAAAAAAGGAAGACAGATAAAACCTGCTTCTAATTACTTTCTAGAGGGCATCTGAGTTTGTAGAAATAGAAGAGTTTATTATATTAAAAGTAAGCAAGGAACTGAAAATTGGTGTGAAGCAATCAAACTACTTTGTCAATTAAAATGTATCCCATTAGGAAAATTAGGCACCTGTTCTACAAAAGTTAGACAATAGAGCATGGGAGGAGAACACTGCATTTTAACAATCTGGTTGCTAATTAAATTCTTTACTTTTTCCTATGTATGCCAATAACTATCACTTTTCCCATGTCATTTTTAGCCTACTGAAACAGAACTAATTTTTAATTATTCTGCCTCTTTAAACCAACAGATCTCTTCAATGCTTTCAGAGCTAGAGCATATAAAATGCAAATATTTAGATAAATACTTTAAATACAGTCTGGATACTTTTTATTACAGATTTTTGTTGTCCTCTCTCCCCCTGCGAGAATGGTTGGCTGTGTGAAAACCATCCTTGCTGACTCAGGTTAATCTGTGAAACAAACACAGGGACACGCTCACACTATGTGAGTGTGTACTTATATATATCCTTGCATTTTTGTGTGCATATATATATATATATATATACATGGTGCAAAAATCCTGTGGAATCAAAGCTTGCCAAGATTAGGACTTCATAAACAGATAAATTAGGGTTCTTCCAATGTGAAAGATAGGTGTTTTTTTTTTTTTTTTTTTGGTGAGAAGCTCACACGGTGATTAGAGTGAGGTTGTGGAAGATTTCATTAATTATAGGTGACTGGTTTTCCTCTCAGAGGACAGCTCAGGTCCCCCAGCTCCCCCTTGGCAGCTCATCTTAAATTGTTGTCTAACCTTTCCCTTAATTCAGCTCATCTTGAGCTGATGGGAACTGCTTTCATTCCACCTCTTGTGGAGGTAATGAAACAATCTTCTTATTCACTTGGTTCCTCTGAGCCGGTGACACACAACAAAAAACCCAGGGCCCTGATTAATGGCCGCTAATTAGCAATGTTAATGACCAGGTGTCCAAGAGCATGGCCAGCTTCTCTCAGCATGGAGTGATCCCTCAATGAGGGCCCTGCAAATCCAGCCCCAGTGACCCTTCCCCTCAGCTGCCAGTAATGAAGCTGAGCTCTCTCATTACACCCAGGAGAGGCTCAGGGGGAGGCCCGGGCCTTGAGAGCCAAACCCTTTCCTTCGGCTCTAGTGGGCCTTCCATTAATTAAGGTCAGCATTTTTGCTCTCCATCCCCCCCAGCCTCAGCCTTTTCCCCATTAAAAAAAAAAAAAACAACAAAACAACAAAACAACAAAACAACACGAAAAATCCCCCAACCCTCAAAGGCAAAAGATTTGGATGAAGGAAGTCTTGGTTTTCTCAGCTTTCTCTGCTTTCTTAGTGATAAAGGTGCTGTTTCCCAGAGCGTTTGGGCTGCTTGTAGCCCCTTTTTCCTCCTCATGTTTTGAGCCCTCTGGATCCAGCTATAACCTGAGGGAAATCTCCACTGGTTGCAGTTGCTCTCTGCCAAGCCCTCTACCTTCCACCTCTCAGAGAAAAAGTACCTGTAAGAGTACAGAGGTGCAGAGATGCTTGTGCTGGCTTAGGAAAAAAGTCGCACATATCAGCTAAAACCCCAAACGTGCATCTCCACAGGTCAGATGGCCACGCAGAAATGCATCCATGTATTATTTCTCATCAACATTTTTGTCATGTTTACTACTCTTAAGTTTACACACATGAAAAGTGACCTTCAACATAAACATCAATACAATGTGCCCCTTTGGCTGCAGCCTGGAGTGGCGGTGCTGTGCGCTCTCTGCCCTGCTCGGGACAGCAGGAAGGGCAGCTCGGCCTGTCCAGGGCTGCCCGGGCTGCCAGCTGCTGTCCCAGCCTCGGATCATCATGACATGGCCCCCCCCGTCTCCTAGGACAGGCTGGGGGGATGGCAAGAGTTTGCAAATTCTAGAAATCGATCTTGGTTTTGGTGGGAGGCAGCCTTTAAAGGATGGGGGATGTTCATCAGCGTGCATGCAGCACATGGAAACAAAAAAATAGCCAAATGTTTAAAGAAATAGAGGACTGTTTAATTTTTGCTTTGTAACTTAGCAAATGTAGTGATATAGGAGCAAGAAAATACTTGTAGTGCACCTGCCTGCAGCCCATATGGTAAGGCTGAGTGCTTCTGAGGTTTTCAGAAACTTCAGAGGTTGGCTCTATTAACTTTGACAATGCAAATGTTTTCTTTTAATTGGAAGAGTACTACTACAAGTCTCTAAATTTTTCCTAGTTGTGCACTGTGAAATGAAGACACAAAATTAACATGCATTGAAAAGGGGTAGTTAAGGGAGCTGATGGGGTGATAGGAAGCCTTTTACTCTAGGTCACATCTTGAGCTAGAAGTGACAGAAAGTTAATACTGCAAGAATGCCATTTGGTGGCTGTTCTAAGATAAGGGGGAGCCAAGCTCGAACTTTAATGTGTTAATGCCTCCACAAATGCATTAGCAGTAGTTGGGGAGGTAGCTGGACACCATACTGCACCAATTGTTTTCCTATAAATCCTTAAAGGGGTGATTTCCATCTAACTATATAATACTGTCTCCTTCCAAATGACAATTATTCCCTGCTCTCTTGACCGTCTGGGCATTACAGCAGTGACTAACATGGCAAATTAATATCAGGATGATAATGCATTCAGATTTTTCCAGTAAAACTTTATGAGTTACAGAAAAGAAAAGGTGCTGCCTTTTGATATGGCTGGGTGCTTGGGCACAGGAGGTGATGCTGCCCTGACAAGGCTGCACTGCAGCTACTGGACTTCTATGCATAAATATATTACTAAACTTTTCATTCTTGCATCTTGAGACAATTTTACTGACACCCAACTTGACTAGAGAAAAATCTTGCAAAATGTACTGGTTCATTCCCTGTCGATTAGTCTCTCTCCATGGATCCTTGGACTTTCTAAGTGGATGCAGCCTTGAAATTGTGCTGCTTTCACCTTGCACACAGCAGGTTATTCAGTAAGGACCTGCTCTGGCTCTGGCTTGCTTCACCTGAAACTGTAATCCTACAGTAGGTCAGCTGTCTTTTAAAAGGTGTTTTTGAACCTGACATGGATTTTGAATGAAGGTTTACATCTATTCCCTATCTAGAAGTGTGCATTGACTGTCATTACAGATATGAAAGGTTCAGTTCCCAGCTCTCCCAGAGACCTCCTCAGAGATTTTGGGTAAGTTACTTACATCCAATGAGGGTTGCTAATGAAAAGATGATATAGTGATGGTGAGTGCCTCGAAAATAAAAATGAATTTAAAAAGCTGATTGAAAATAAAACCCACCCAAAACCCCAAACCAAACCAGAAGAAAAATTAGCTTGACCCTTGCCTCCCTGTGAACAGTTATAACACCACTGCCTTTATTTTCTGCTATCAAGACAGACTGACCCTTCATGAGCATTTCTGTGGCATCAAAATCCTATGGGAAACCAGTGGCAATTGAGGGCTTTAGCTACATGACATAAAGAAGAACAACTGGGTTTTCAAAATATCATTCACTCCTTGTAACATCATTTCTAGCACTGTGCTGTTCACAAGCCATGAAGGGCAAATCAACTCCTGCAAACTGTAAGAGCTTTTGTAACTCCATCCTACACATCTAATTGATCAGCTATGCCAAAAAGAACAAAAGTCTTTCTATAGCAACAGTTATTCTATTACAGGTTATGCAGATAAAGTTACAACTAGAGCCAGACACATTTTTTTTCCAGATAAACCTTTCCACTGACGAACACACATGATCACAAACTTTTCATGAATGGGTATTGAGTTCATCTCTTTTGTAGCTAAGTGTCTGAAATCGTTTTCAATCTAAATTTACTTGCAGTTAACTAGAAATGTTTAGGAAGCCTCAAACTCTGGAGTACAACATTTTTTTTTTAGTTAATCAAAATTTTGCCAAAAATTTCACTTCAGTCCTTTACCTCTGTTATTGCACACACCCCCCTGTTATTGAAGAACCAGTTACCTGAATAGCTTCACTGAGTCCCTTCTGCCTCCTGGAAGCTCCTCCTTTTGGGCAGTGACTGTAATGCCTTTTAAATGTATCATCAAATGTATTTCCTTCCTACATTAGAGCATTGCTGAAGTCATTGCTTAAATAAAACAATCAGGACTCTGACTGCTCATTATATATTGGGAGTTCATTTATTAAGGGAACAGGGATCCAAAGCAAAGTTTTGTCTAGTTCCAAACTTTCACAGGCATCTGGACACATCTGTTCTGTGTCCCACAGGGAAGGAAGAAATGAGAAACACATGAAAGCAGTGAGCATCATGTGGGCCGAATCCCAGGCACTGATACCAAGGAAGTTCTGCCACTGGCTTCTCTAAAACAAACTAGAGCCTTAGGAAGAGGAGACCTGCAGGAAGTTGTGAAATCAGCTGACAGTAAAGATGCTCATTCTCCTTAATCCCATACTGTCCCTGTTATGTGCAGTGTTCTGTTTAGTAAACTCTTCAGTAACAGCAAAAATAAGACTAAAGAACTACTGAAATCTTCTTGGCACTGCAATACTTTGCTTTTTCACCATCTTGGTTTATGCCTGCTGTAAAATCCCAAGAAGGGTAAATCTAAGGAGTGCACAGCAAACATAGAGTTTGGGATAAATGTCTTGATTTCTGAGTTACATTCTTGGGTTATCTCACAAATTACTTTGCAACTGCAGTTGGTTGGGATTTTATGGATGATTTTCCATTTGCTTTTTCTAATCACTTTCCATTACAATATTTTGCCTCAGCTTTCCCTGTTGAAAAATGGACATAGCACTACCTTTTCAACCAGACAAGGTAAAAATTCATTTAGTAATGTTTGTAGAACAATTTGCAATTATTGGTTTGTAGCTGTGCTAAATGCAATGTAGTATTAATAAAGTAATTAAAGAAAAATAAATAAGGAAGGAATTATGTGGATTCCGATAAAAGGCGACTGGTAACAAGGGAAGAATTTTGCCCATTAATGGAGCACATAGCTCCATAGGCAAATTAAAACAAGGGCTCTGTCCTCAGAGTTTTGGGCAATCCAGGCTACATAATTGATTTGAGAAGAGCTACTCCAGGCTACTGTGTAATTACAGAAGTATTCACTCTTCTGGCTCCCACTGTCCTTGTCATGTTCTACCTCATTGCCCTTTATGCTAAAGCCTTTGTTGGTGAGGGAACGGAAGGAGTAAGGACAAATAAAGCAATTAGCAGGTAGGGGGAATGCTACCACTGTTTAAGGATAACACACAGCTTGTACTGTGACATTTATTAAGTAGAAGTCTAGAGCCTGCAGGTCAGAAGGAAAACACAGGTAATCCAGAAAAACAAAATTTTAAAGAGACCCTTTTTCTTATACATGCAGTATTCAAGAAATCTTGGCAGGAATAAAACATTTTCAAATAGTCTATATAAAAAAACCATGATGATTTTACTTAACATATTTTTAGTGAGATTAGCTTCCAGCTTTCTAATTTTATTTTTTTAAACCAGAATCTCATCACAAGAGTGCTCTTCTCTTCTGTTTCAAGTGTGCATTGGCAGTAAGCAAATACCAATTTTTTGAAGGGCTAAAATCTCATTTAAAATTGCTGCAGAGCCAGCCAGGAGAGGGAGCCAAGACCTTGAACAAACCTTTCTTCCTGGCTCCCTGACACCCTGGGAAGGAAGCTGAGCCATTTTGGCCAGGGCTCCTGTGAAGTCTCAGGGCTCATGTGAATGCATTGCATGAGGAAGGGACAAAAGTGACTGGGAAACAAAATTACACATGGAGTCCCCAGGCATCAAATGTTGGATGACTCATGGTATAAGGAGAGAAGAAAGCAGGAAAATAAATGAGTGCTGGTGGAAATGAGCAGTACTGTACTTTTTTACTTTTCATGCTTCCACTGCTCATCAGGAGACCAGGATTGGAGGTTGTTGCAGTCCATGGACTCTGGTTCTCTTCATAACTCATTATCAGTTGAATTAGAGATAGGTCTGAAGAAAACCATTGAATTTCTGCTGAGTGTGGTTGACTGAGATCATGGACAGTCTAAACTCAGATCAGAACTGCAACACCAGGCACTGCAATGCCCTGAAGTGCTGCTGCTCCTCCAGTGCTTGGGTGAAGCTTGGGTTCTGATCTCCAGAAGTAGGTCTAAATTACCCTTTATCTCCGTAGCACATCAGTCCAAGGGGCAAGGACATTGAATGGGAAAAAAAAAAAGGAAAATAGAGAACATGAAGAACACAAGTGGACAAAGAACATTTTAAATGTATAAGAGAAGAAATATTAGAAATTAAGAAAACAATTTCATTCTATTTTCATTCATATATTTCTAGCTGAAAAACTTGTAGAAAGAAGATTCTGAGTTCAATTTAATGTTCTTATTTTTTTCCATTTCCAAGCTTTCAGTATTTCTAAGTATAATTTATCTTTGTTTTCTTCCAGTAAAATAAAAGATATTGGGACCAGTCTGTAAAAGAGAAAGCAATCATCACAAAAATTTTAGAAGTATTTTTTGGTAAGAAAACTGAAAACTGTATTTCAACCCAAATTTAAACAAAAATGGCTTTATTTTAACTCCTTTGTCCTGAAATGTCACTCTGAAGTCATAAAAAAGTCAAAGTGTATACTTTCGGGTTTTTTCTTAAAATCTTTAGAAATTTCATTTTTCTTCAAGCATTTTAAACAATTTTAATTATTACAATTGTTGCAATCATTTATTTGTAGACTCAGATAACAATTTACTTCCTTATTACCAAATTAATTTTTTTACAGTAAGGTTTTGATTTCTTTTTCCTCATAGTGCAGGTAGCAACTTCTCAGAAGTACCTCAGAAGAATCCAAAATAAACTAATGATGAATAGTGACAAACTGAATTGAAAACAAAGAGAACCTTTTGTTATTTGTTAACTATTCTTATCTTACAGATCAAAGTATTTGGATTAGAGACAAACACATTATACTCTATTTCCTGAACTATTTTCTGTTTCTAGAATTCTGGCAGTATTTCTTCAGGCTCTTCACCCAAGCTATGAAATATTGACTTTTTCCAGATCCTCCAACAGGGAGTGAGGGATCAACCTAGAGATGTTTCTGAACAGCAGCCCCAAGAGAAGAAATCTGTGGAGAAACTTCTTGCAACTCTTTTCAGGAAGCTCAGGGGACAAAAATTAATAACTGTGCCTAAAGTTAGAGGCCAGGATCATTTTTTACTCCTGGTCTCTGCAGAGCATGATCTTCCTCAAGCAACAATGATCCCAATCTCCAGAAAAACCAACTGAGGCACATGGAGAGGCAACTCTGCATGGAAATGGTTTGCTGGAGACCTGTACCAGAGATCTGAAACCTCATTCTGGTGCTCTCCCCTTGAAGCACACCATGCTGTGGTGCAGGGAAATCTGCATTGCTAAGCCTGCTTTGTACATAAACACACAAGTTAATTTCCCCGAATTTAGATCCTGGCCACGTGCTGCAGAACTCTGTGGATGATTGTTTCCAACAAGTGGGAATAAAAAGCAGAGTCTACTGTAGGAATGACTGCAGACTGTGTCCTGTCAGTGGCTGTGTGGCACCAGCCGTAGCATCATCATGAATCCCCAGAGCTATCCTGTAAATCTTCATTAAAGTCAGGGGGAGTTTCAGGTCTGTTATTAAATGCTCAATTACACTCTGAAAGTAACAACAGAAACAAATTGATAAAAATAGGGTAGGATACAATAGGTCTCGAGCAAAGGCGACCACTAAAATATGTTTATGTAGAGAGCTTGGAATAATATGAATAATGAACAAATTTGTAAAAATCAAAGTCTATTTGTGGATGAATAATAAACAGAGAAAAGGGCAGGATTGGTTGAATGAATTATGCATTATGAGTCATTAGCAAGCACTGATATCTATAAAGATAATGGTTCTAATGTAAATAACAAGCCTTTAATATTTATGCAGCCTTAATAGTCTGGGGTGTCTGTAACGATAGTTAAAAATTATACCTCTCCTCAGTGTATTTCAATGGAAATCAGGTTTATCACAATGTCACAAACTCAAAGCAGTTTCTATGCTGGGTTTGATACACCTCTAACTCCACTTTGGACCCCATCAACCCTAATGCTGGCATCTGGACAGAACCATCACTTCTAATTGACAGCAATGCCATGACAATAAAATTGGGTCCTTCTGAACTAGATATCACAGAAGCAGTGACAAAACTGGACGTTTCACTTTCCTTTCTCCTTTGAGATAAGGATCTCTGTACTGACTTTGTGCAATCTCAGCAGTGAGACCGAGAGCATAAATGAAAAGTGCACACAGTTCTGTGTGGGAGCAGGAGAGGCCCCAGAAAGCCCTGTGCAATCACAGCTGGGCTGTTAATTGCCTGGCCCTGTGCACAGTCACACCTTGTTGCTCCTCTGTCACAAGAAAAGGCCACCCAGCCCAGCAGTCCCAAGGCAAAGGCGGAAAGGTTTCCGTAATTCCTGTGTGTCATTCTCACCTCACAGAAATGCCAGCCCTGGGCTCCCCCAGCTGACGGCAGTGCTGAAAGTCAGGGAGTGACTGGGAAAGGATTGGGTTTCTCTAACCCCTCTTTGTTAAACTGAGGTTACAGCACAGAAAAAAATTGTTTATTCACAGGAGCAAAAGCAGCTGAATGCAGCACCACGCACCCAGCCCCTGATCACAGCAGCAGAGGGCCCAGTTTTCACAACCATTCTTTCTCTTTCAGAGTGAGAATGCTGATTCTTAAAGAATTTTCACATAGACCTTGGGGAGACAAGGTTGCCATGTCCATTTCCCTTCTGTGCAGCCATGAATTTCTGCAAAATCTACTGACTTGGAGGTCTGATCTGGTACTTGGAGGTCTGATCCCTGGCTCCTAGTTCAGATGCAAAACTGGCACATACTGAGGGTGGCACTATATTGAATTGCATAGAGCCTGCAAAATATGTTGACAGGGTTTTTTTAAATAACTTCACTTGCAGGATATTAATATAGTGGCAACTACCCCTGCAGGATATAAAACTGGCACCAACTCTAAGAACTTCCATTAGTGTAGTAGTTTTCTAGGCCAGTAATGGTAATTTCATCTGAACATGTGGAAATAAAACCAAACCATAATAGGACATAAAAAGCATATTTGTCCATAAACACATCATATAAATAAAAACTCTTTAAAAAAAAAGTGCCAAATGAATCAATGTGTATTCTATTATGGAATAATAATATCCCTTACCACATGTGTTGCTGAAGCAAATAACTTTAGCTGGTATGATAGTATTTTCCATTTTGTGGTACAGTTTATATTTTCATCTATTGATTAAGGACCTGCCCCCGAGGAAGTTAACGACAAGAGTTCCTCAGGCTTAAAAGGAGAAGGAAAAATGTGTAAATGATTTGGCTGAAAATAAGGAAACAAATGTATTTCCTCCTCTCCTTTCTCCTAGCAAGAGTGAGTGCTGAATACAAAACCAGTTGAAGGCAGTGGAAAGATTTGCTCCTTACTACAGCAGCTTTGGATCTGGCCCTAAGCATGTACGTGTGAGATAAATTTTGGCACTACTGGAAACCCCACCTCATACCTCCCACTGTGAACATGTCATCTTTCTATGTGCTCATGCATGCCAAAGCTTTATCTCTCTTGAAATGTTGCCCAGAATCAAGCTATGTTTACTCAAGTAATAGGGAGATTCACTTATATGCAATAATTTCTTCAATGGAGAGGCTGTCTTTCCGCAGTTGTACTTTGGACTTTGTTCCTATTTTAGCTTCTGTTTTACTAACTTGATGTTTTTATCCAGGTTTGACAAGAGGGTTGGATTTTTGTTGGGTTTTTGTTTTGGGTGGTTGTTTTTGTGTTTCTTTTTTTAAAGTTACACACCTGGAATTAGCTTCTCCTGCCAAGAATTACAGTGCACCTGGAAGTACTAAATCATTTTAATCTGGTTTTTAGTGGTTTTGCACAATGGAACTGCATCTCTCTAAATCTTTCTTACCTTTTGCAAAACTAAATTGCAGCTCTAGAGAGAGCATTTTCTGAGTATGTAGATAGTGATATCATGAGATAGTTGTGCCCTACTAGTGACTGCCTCTACTGATCCTAGAGGCAGTTAGCTGAGAACTACAACTCCGGGTTTCTTTCCTGTGGTGGCTCTGCTTACCTACATAACATATGGAAATGTGAGCATACCCTTACAGCAGACTGTTTGCTATGTTTACACCAGTTCTAACACTAATCCCCATTAATGTTTGATATTGCTCCCAAAGAGTTTAAATAAATGTCAGGCCTCAGATCCATTGCATACGTGTTAGGCATCGTATAAACTTCGGATGGAAGGATACCGAAACCCTGTGGGGTGTCCTTTTTTTAACATTACTTTTACTGACTGGATTAACCATATCAATGTATGCAAAGCCTGGCTACTTTCACGATTTCTGTCATCACAATTAAGAGTCCTATTTTCAAGAAAAACATAAGCCAGTGTCACATCACCTTAAAAGTCCACTGTCTTGCTTCTGCTTGGTTACTTCCAGTGATCAAATGTGTGTGTGAGTGCAAAGTGAAAGAACAGCCAGATGCGCACTAACACACATAAAACTTTTTTCCTCTCTGTTAAAAAATTTCAGACACAGGCATACTAGCCGAGCTTTGCTGCAGAACAATAACCACTGGGGTCATGGCAAAGTTTGCCTCAGGCTGTGCAGCCCATCCAGCAGCAGCCTGGGTGCCTCAACTTGTAAGAAAATATTTAACTGCTGTGCAGAGAGACATGCAAGGGAACAGCCTGCAGACCACAGAAATGACAAGTGCCAGGAAGATTCCCAGCTCAAGCTGCTCCTTTGCCTAATATGAGCTATATGTGCTTACTGGGATTTTATGTTACAGTAGAGAGAAATCTAGACAGCTTTGTTCTTTGTCTGCCACACAGAGAAAGAAGGTGATCAGGCCTCCTCTGTGCCAAGCATTCCAGTTCTCTCTCACCTTCCTTTCCCAATTTGATTATTTCACACAAGGCTGTTTCTTGTGATAATTTTTTTTGTTAAATTACTGTTTCAGAGGCTCAGCTCTGAGGCTGCAAAACTTTCATGTCAACCACCACCACCTCTGTCAGTCATATCTGGGATGCAACCACCTTGATATTCAGCTAAAAAGTAACCAGCACAAACAAGAAGCACATTGGGAGTGTGCCTGGGGACAGCAGACAGTCAAGAGTAAAAAGTGGTTATTGAGACAGGCTTGTAATTGAACAGAGCTGATCTGCTCCTTTAGGCTAAAGGCAACTAATTCTCACTTCATCCAACCACAGAAAAAGAAAATAAAAGCTCTAGTCACAGCCACATCTCTTAAAACACAGCGTTGTTTAGTAACAAAAATAATTGGACTTCACAAGTTAATAGGTTTTGCAGCAGGAGATAATTTTATGTTAAATGACTAAGCTGTGTCTCAATCTATGCTGGGCTCATTATATCCTTTAAGTAGTTCAAGTTTCCAGATAACCAGCAGCAGAACCAGGTAAGCATGCAGAATTAGTATGGCTGGGAAAATTTGTATCTGTCACACAGGTCTGGTTCCCACACACTCTGGTTACATCATTACTTAGTCTGTTAACTAGGAAACCAATTAGACCAGAGAGCTACTGTCAGGTGACCAAAACACGAAAATGCACGAGAAACCCTACCCGAAAGATGGGATTTCAGCGGAGGCCCGCAGATAGCTGACTCCTCTTCTGCTGCACTGCAATTTTCGTATTTCGTTTCGCCTTTGCTTTCAGGCTGAGCTCTGAGGTCCCACAGATTGATGGCTGAAGGAGCCTTATTTCTCCCTCAACAGGTGTGCTGAGAAAATTGTTTCCTGCATCAAAAATTGCACAAAATTATGTAATAATTTGTCTCATTCATTCTGGCAAATTTCCTTCTCCTTCACGCCTTTTAATTTTCAGGGCAAGATCAAGGCAGTAGGTACAGAACTGAATGCTGCACTGTGGTTAGCAGTATGTTCATCTTAAAGGAAAAGGACTATAAGACCAGGGTGTAGCTAAAATTCATGTCAAAAATGCCTTCAGCCATGACCGTTTGTTTTCTGCAAATCTGAAGGTGTTTGTCCATGTACAGAGGAAACACAAAGGTCTCTGGGCTCACCCTCAGCAGAGAAGTGCACGGGCAGAGGAGGCCAGCATAGAGCACTGGGAGGACAGGTGAAACCCAGCTTCCTGTAAAGCATAAATAAGAAGGGAATGTATGTACAAATAAATACACCTAATTTCTATATTACATCATTATGTGACTAAAATGCAGCTTACACAACTATAATACTTTTTATATGCACATATTTTAGACACATACTTAGATATAAATGTATATGTATAGCATACTACAAGTGGTGCAGATATTTTTTAGCTTGCACATCTTTCCTGATTCTGGCACCACCTGGAGAGCTCACTGGCCTGCTAAGTCCTTGCTCTTATCTACTGAAAACCTGCAAACACCTCCAATACCTTCACTCCAGTCCAAGAGCACTAATGAGCCGCAAGGTCTCTCTGTTCTCAGTCAGATTTGTTTTCTGTTAGGAAAAGGAGAGAGGGAAGATGGCCGATTAAACCTCACCTCAAAAGCCTCAGGAAGAGACTTCATGAACCAGGGGAGTGCAGGCTGAGGGCACGGGGTTCCTCCCCCACTGCAGGGTGATACTCAAGTACCAGCACTGCTGTTTGTTCCATGGCACAGTGCCTTTGGGCTAAAGGGTTTGCCCCAGTGTGGCCCCCTTCATTTCTGATATCCTGTCGTCTTTGGGAAAGTTTCTTGGAGAACGGTCATCAGAGGAAGCAAACTAACCAGAAATACTTCCCTTCCCGATGATTTTGGTGAGCAGAGGGTTTGATGAGTGTGCAGAGGAGAGCACAGCAGTCTCTGCCGGGCGCCTGCCAGCTCAGGGAACCAGGCTCTCCCGTTTTCCAGCACAAGCACCTCATTATTAATTCATGCTCCAGGTCCTCTGTACATGCTGTTACTAATATTAGGTTTCGACAGAGTAATGAGCAACAGCAATAGACTGACTATCTTAATATGTTTTAAATAATGTTTGAAATATTAAATTTTAGTTTGGATTTTTAATTAGAGCCTGGGCAGGGTATTGACAATCTTTCTACTGTTTTGCAGCCAGCAAGCAAATAAGATAGGGATTGTTCTGATCTGAACACTGAAAGCCAGTCTGATTTAGGGGATGGATCTGAAATACAAAACCAAGCTTTAAGGCATGAGGGAAATTTGGCTCTGGCTTCAGCAGACAGACTTTGACCCATCCCTACATTTAAAAAGGACTTTTGATATGGGACTTTTTTAAAAGTTAATAGTTGTGAGACCAGCACTTATGGATATGCTCTGGAACATCTTGGGTTGCTCAGGGACAGTTTGGCGCTCCAGGACACCTCTATTATTAAATAAAGGGGATGTGGTTTAGCTGGACATAGAGAAAAGGGGTTGCTGTAGTATACATGTAAATATATAGTATAAATTGATACCTTTAGGACATATACAGTAGAAAACAAAATAAGGCAGGCAAGCTGTGGATCTGAAACCTTACAGGGCTTCAAAGTCCTTCCCACTGCTGTGCTCCAGGCAGGAGCATAGGTCAGCATCTCTTCCTTGCTTGGACATAACTGATATTAAAAGCGGAGCTGGGTAAAGAGCTAGAGCCATTTTCCTGTGAGCCTGCACATTTTGGAATGTGCTGCCTTTGAGAGGAACTTCTCAGTGAAGATTTTGCTGTTCTGGAACTCACTCCTTCCACTTGGTCTGTTGGGAGTCTGAATACATTGACCTGTGGGGCAGATTGTGAAGCCTAACTATTTTCCCAGGATTTTTTCGGAATGAATGACTTGAGTAGGTAGAGAGAAGAATGTTTCATTTGTACAGTTCGTGGAGGCTTTTAATTAATAATGTTCCCATTTGAATGCCTATTGTATTTTTAAATGTGCTTTGTACACAGACCTAGAGCATCGGATAACTGCAGGGTTGTTTTTTTTCCAATTAAAACAAAAAGAAATCCCACAACAATGTGGCATTGCTGACATGTCTTTTTATGATATCTTTATACAGTGTCTAGCACAGGAGTCCCTGATCTGGACCATGACTTCTCAGTGCCAGCACCTAGGTGGAACTGGCCAAGCTATGGCAGGTCTGAAGGGGATGAAGTTTCACACCAATTGGAGAGTTTGACACTGCTGATCATCCCTGTAAGGCTGGGGGTGTTCAGTCAATCACTGACATTAAAGAAGTGCCCAGGCTTCTCAGGGTGGTTTACCTTCTTCCTGTCTGGACTTGGAGCTCTTGAAAGATTGGGTCTTTTCTTGGGCACTTTGGACATTTCACATTTTTACAACAAGAGAATCAACCTGGTCAATCTTCTCACAGAAGACAGATTTGTTTGTTGAAATAAAGGTCTTTGTAGGAATTGAAGTTTGTACTGGTTCCTATAGTTCAAGGAAGAGTTTTTCAATTTTATTTTTCCTAAAAAATCCTTCTTTTGGTAAAAAGATATTCAGTTTTGATACCACAAATTTCCAATTTTTTGTCTGCTTTGGTCCTCCCCAAACACCCTGACATAGCCTGAAGATAAACACTTCCTATTTTAATTTTAAAATATCTCTGAATTTAAAATTTTCCTACAGAGATATTTATTTAGCTGTTGGGTCCAGCTAGTGGCCTGCAGGTCAAATCTGACTCAGGGAAATGCTTTTATATGGTCCAATTCTTCCTGTGGGAGATGCAGGTATCTTTCCTGTACTAAATGCTTCTAAAGCACGTGAGTACATCCCTCTGTGCCTGGTCATGATATTTTTCTGATTTCAGTCTGCTGACTGTTGCTTTTTTATAAATTTACGCGTGGACCAGAGTGTCAGATATTTTGAGGAGACAGGTGAGGGCGCTGCCAGCAAACTGGAGTTTTATTGCCCAACTCATTGTGTTTAGGTGGTTTTCTTGATGAAGGAATTATTGTGCAAAGACAAGTATCCAACAGGCCTTTTCCACACTGCATTTGTCCTTGTTTCAGTTGTGTGTTTTGCTGCTGGAGCAAACCAACACCCTTCCTGAATGCCTTAAAAACCCCTCCTGCCACCTCCGCTTTTTCATTCCTTTTAATTGAGTATGCTGCCAAAATTGATTTCTCATTATTTACTGCACCATCTTTTTCTCCATTGCCATGGGGCCTTCCCTCCCTGATCAGACAAGCTCAGGGCAAAGGACCAGGTGAACTCAAACCTGTCTCCAGAATCTTGATGCTGAGCTCCTTTGAGAAACACCATGGTCAACCACACCATTTTATTTCCTCTCTGAAAACCTTTGAGAAACTTACACTTAAATCAGGTATTGCACAAGCTTCCTTCCTTCACCACAACCCTGCCCTGCCCTACTCTTGTAAGACTATCTCCATTAGGAAAGACAGAATGGTTTGTGCTGAACTGTGAGAAGAGCTCAAATTTGTACAAATTCTGCCCTTACATGAGGATGCACAAAAGTTGGTTATAAGGAGAGGACAGGGTTTAGCTTTAAGCCAAGACAAAACACCACTTTCCAGAAGAAAAGAGCTGATGAGATGCATGATTCCACAAAATAACTAATCTATTGCTGGTACAGTAGTCAACATCTTCTATTTCTTGATTTTACTATACATGATGCATCTAGGACAGAATTAAAGGCCCTTAACTTTCCATTGTTTTTGCAGTTGATGGAATCCCAAGAAAATTTGAATGGAAAAAAATTATACTTTTCAACATGAATGATTGCACACATATAGGAGGAATAAACAGTTTCGGATCTAAAGTCCATCCTCTATAAAATGTGTTTAAAAAACCAATTCGCAACAAACTGCTCTCAGGCAGTTAAGATTTACATCCAAAGGGATGAGGTACAATCACACATTTAAAGTATCCAACATTTCTCAGTATAATTGTTCAGCTGTGCTTACTGATGCTGGCAATGAGATGCTACCAAGCAAAAGAATGGTTTACTCTAATTGCCTTTCCCTTGGGGAGTCCTCTTTTAAGACACTTATCTGAACACATGCTATGGTGGAGAATGTTGTGACTGAATTATTCAATCTATTTTGTGTTTGAAATTTGTACACAAAGTCTGAAAGATGGGAAATCCCTGCTCTTCTCTGAGTATGCTGGGTGTGAAAAGCTCTGGGACACGGCCTCACAACAATGCTAGGAAAGAAGAGACTCCAGAGTGACTGAACTGACTCCAGAGTCTAGAGCAGACAACAGCTCCTCAAAATAAGCTACACGGGTAGTAATAACCCATTACACACAGACACCTAATTCCCAACACTAGAAAAATATGATTGATATGGGAAATGCTGACAATGCCTCACCATGGGTGTTTACATCAGCCAAAACCAGATGTTTTTTCTCCAGCTAAGCTGGACTGTGGTGTTGGTGTTCGGGGGTCCACAGCACCCATGGATATTCACACAATATCCCTGCTTGCTATGTCCATTCCCATCTCATCTGGCTGTGAGGTGTACAGATCTGTATCATATTTCTATGAGCTGCACAAATGCTGCTTCCAGATTCAGCTGCTGCAAAACATTTTTACATGAGTCTGAACAAAGAGATTCCAGCTGGTCCAGGCTGAAGCAACATGTTTGCTTCCTTCTCCCTTTCATCTCTAAGCTCATTCATGCTGAGAGTGAATATAATTGCTCTCTATAAATACATTCAGGTTAGGCACTAAAGCGAGAGAAAAGATACTTCAGCAAACGGACAATGACGACACAAGAACAAATGATTACTAATGAGCAATTAATAAATTCAACCCATAAATTAAAGTTTTTGATTATCAAAAGGCTGAAGTTCTGTACTACCTTTCCACTAAAACTAGGAAGAAAAGAAATAGAATTGTTTTGTGAAGCTTACGAAAAGTATAGGCTATGAGATACAGTTGCTTACAGCAGCAGAGGAATGGACTTGGTAATCTACAAGATCCCTTCCCCTTCTATGTTTCTATGTGAACACAAAATCTAAATCACTGCCTGGAGTTTATATTAGCCTTCTGTTTTACTTTTATTTCAAGCCCTTTGGAATCTGACTTATTTAATGTTCCACCAAAGTTTCTCTTGCAAAATCTCTTGCAGGTTCTTGTTGATGTAAAAACCAACACCTAATTTTTTATTTCTGATTTGCCAGATAGCTACTCCTTGAGCATGAGCAACCTGATGGTTTGTCTTCCTGAACTTCTGTGAAGGACTTTCTTCATCTGGATTTTTCTCCCCTAGAAGTTCTACAAGTTCTGTTGTGGTTCTTTTCTCATGTCTTTTACACCTGACCTGGAGATGTATCCCTTCAAAGAAATATCACAGTAAACATTCTATTCCAAATTGCCTCTTTTTCTCTTCAGATTTTGCAATGGACAGCTTGTTACCACCAAATACAGTAGATACTACACATGGCAAATAAAAGCCCTAAGTCCTATTTGGGGAATTTCTTATGCTGTCAACTGGAGTTTTTCTGAATTCAGCTGAACCACCCTGACAGAATCTTTTTCCTACCTGTCACCTATACTTATGATATAATTTCTGACCTAAGCTTCTCTAGCTCCTCATGCTTCAGGTCTATTGAAACTTCAACAGTTCTCTCCTATTACACAAAGCTAAAGGTCCTGTACTCATTATATTATGTTCTGATGCTGAAATTTCCTTATTTTTCATTTCTGTTTATGTTCTTTTCTAGCCCTCATCTCCTGGGAGCAGCTCTGGTGACTTCACGCAATCTCATTATCCTCCTTCAAAATACAAACATAAAGTTCTGACAAACTACCTGCAAAAAAATCAGACCAAATTTTAAAGTTATGTTTCTTTGATTATTGCTTATTAATATCATCAATAGGGTTTGACTGTTTCTTTGTGTGTCTGCTATCTTGTTTCTTTGTGTGTCTCCTATCTTGTTTCTTACATACTTTGTAAATTGTCCAAGGCAGTAACTGGTCTCCTAATCTCTAGTTATACAGGAGTTCAGTGGTTTTCTGGTTCTTGATAAAGCCCTGTGCTGATGCTCAGCTCTCACAACAGGAAAAATACCACTGTTATGTCAGGAACACTGTTCTGTCTTTTGTTCCAGCTACTGCCATTCCCTGTCCAACAGTGAGTACTGCTCAGGGGCTTCTGGTCTTTACTTTTTATACTGGACCTTTGGGACACCCTTTGCTTTCCTGACATTCCTCATAATGATTTTTCCTCTGGAAGAACAGAGGAAATGTCAATACATTGGATGAAGAACTAGAATACTTTTAGTGAGAAGACCGCAGAGTTGAGCTCAGATCATCCAAAGAGCAAACTGAGCATGTCTGACTGAGTTGGTATGGAATGGAAAATAGAAAGGGAACCAGTGGAGTTGTGGTCTATTCCCAGGTCTTTTGTGCCTAATTTGCTGGTGAGGTCAACATTCTTCAGTCTTTTGGGGGTCCATTTCCATTTGTCTTTAGATTGTCTTTGAGATTTCAACTAAAAGCTTCCAAGGGAAGGGACAGTAACATAATGTTTTGAAGTCCCCAGCACAAACTTTTTCAGGTGCTACTGTGACCTCCTGTACCACCATTTTTATAACTCAACATAATTAGACCCTGAAAAGTGGCCAGTCAAAAACTCCTTCTTGCTAAGGACCTTTTTTTTTGAAAGATAGATATAACACAGGGCTGGAAGTCAGCAGGTCCCATGGTGATGGTAGGAAAGGGCAGCCAGCAGCCAGCAAGGCATTAGAGGGGACAGAAGGAAAGATTTTCTTTAGTCTGGACAGAATTAACTGCAATCCAACATCCCCAAGTCAACTGTTACCAGGCATGGAAGCAAGGACCTGTCAGAAAGGATTTTGTAGGCAGGGAAAATGTTAAAAATGACTGATTTTGATTTTAGTTCTTACCCAGCAACTTTGTATTCCCTCTCATCAAAAGATTACTCTTCTTGTTTGTGCTCTGCAGCACCTGGCTTTGTGAGTTTAAAGTCTGACAGACTTCTCTGGGGAGCTCACTGTTGGCAAAGGACTAGAAGGCAGCTCCATCTCAAAGCTCTGGCTAAACCAGAGTCACATCACACCTCCACAGTATGAAATCCTTGACCTAACATTTTTATTCCTTTCCACATGGTGTAGTAAGAGGTGGAAAATATATTAAATATAACAAAGTATTGATCTTGGTAATACTGTACCCCATATACCAAGAACACTTTAATGCCATAATGACTCCATTCAAAGGGAATAAGTTCAATGAGAAAATGCAGGTGCATGCCAACCAATTCACCAGAAGAGGTTTGCCAGTCTGCCAACAGGGTGCAGAGACTCCTTCTGAGCTCTTTTCCTTCCCCAGATAGCCCTTAGGTAAAAGTTTGCAGGAAATTCAAACACTTGTGGGCTGGCGGAGTTGCCGCTTCACGTGCCCTAACAAACGTAAACACTTCTGTTTCAGCACATCTGCCGTTGCAATACCTACAGCTTTTCCAGAACCAAAGGATTAACTTTATTGTGCTTTTGCTCAGCAGATCTGGTAACACAATATTGTACTTCTAAGCGGACAGATTACTCACAAGTTTCTGGATGTTACATCTTTAGAAATTCACTTTACTTAAAGATAAGTGTTGAATCCTGCAACCCCAGAAACATCCAACTGATGTAAAAACCAGTTATACCAACAGCCAGATGGATGCCATTTTTCCTCAGGTTATTTGGATATTCCAAAGTAATGGTTCTATTATTATTTTTTTCACTTTAATATTAAACAGATGCAGCTTGTTTGTAAAGACTGTTATGAGCCAATTTTTTTTTAAATTTATAAAATAAAACAATAAAAGATGTAAGGAGTTAGAACGGGGTTTTGTATTACTTTGTCATAAAAGGGAAAGAGAGACATTACATCAATATAATTACATAAGTATTAAAGACCACTTTATGGACCTGTACTGAGAGCCCCATTCAGCATTTCTAGAAACCAGGTGTAATGCCACAGACATCAATTAAGTTTGGGGTTTTTTGGCAAGTGTAGATTCAAATCTAGAAAACTCATATTTATGTATTTGTGTCTGCTTGTGCAGCTGAGCACATCAGCACCCTTTATCGAATGCTGAGACACTTACAGAGACATTTTCCTGGAAAGTCAGGTGCTATCTTGATTTCAGGCTTATTTTTCAGGATGGTCACTCTCTTGTCCCAGTCTAGGGACTAACTATGAGAAGTGCAGAGATCTCCCAGTTTCCACCACAGCAGCTGAGATCTCTGCTCTACACTGGCCCTCCTGCCCAGTATTAGCAAGGCTTGAAGAGAGTAAACATAAACATGCTTTTATATCAAAGGAAGCAACACGTGATTGACAACCTTCAGAGCACTTTGCCTCTTCATCACTTAGGAAGTTTCTCCCATAAATGTGCTCTGCCCATTCAGCTGATCTCTTCTCTGGAGTAGTTCACCCTTTGGTCTAAGAAGAACCCAAGCCTCCCAGTGACTGGGGTTAACCAAAATGTGTACTGCAAGTGATTCATTTACACAGACACAAGGCAGTCTAATTGCAAAAGCTTGGATATAAACTGTCTCCCTAAAGTCGATGTACAGTGAGAATGTCCACTCAGATGAAGACATTGTACTCCTCACAACCAAAGGAAATTGGCCAAACTGATGAACTATTTGTTTTTTGAATAGGCATTCTTGAAATGTGAAATATTTAATAACAAAAAGTATTGTTATTACTGCTATTTATTTCACTTTGTCTCCAGTTGCTTTATTTTAACAGAAAATGAGGATTTCTTCTCAACCAGATTATAAAGCATCTTGCATTATAAAAGCTTAGGTTCAGATAGTGATAATTTTTTAAACATTCATTTTGTGTTGGCTGATAATTGCTATGCTGAGTTCCCATTCAAAAGCAATATTATTATTATTGTTGTGAAATCCAAACATTTAGATTTCAAACACTATTGAGTGAATGACAAAAGTACAGTTTCCAAACTATATTTTGGCCTTGGTTCTTACAAGTACTATGCAGACAACATGGAATGGATGCATTCTGTTTCAATGTGGAAATAATCTTAACTAAGGAATTAGCACTTAGTCTGGCTGTGAGGTAAACTGGGCTTATTTGACTGAATTCTGAGAGTTTAAATATCCAGCTTGTGAGCCTGGTAAGCACACAATTGAAATGCACTTTAGAGCCCATGCTGGCAATATGTTGAGCATCCTCCTTTCCCAGGGGCTTTAAGAGGGTTGAGGCTGCTGAGTGCTTCTCAGAAGTTTGTGCTGCCTCCCAGATTCGTGTCTGTAGGATCTCTGGTCTGTGTGTGTGGGTACAGCTCACTTTGCCATGGCATCACTGACTAGTCCTAACAGTGTCTGCTCTGAACTTCCAAGTCTTAGAATAGAAGGAGGTTCTGAATTCAGGTGGTGCCATATGACTTTTAGAACCATACCATAACACAGTCCCTTGCTGCTTTTACAGAACAGAGCGTCTCTGTCTCCATGTCTCTGAGACAACTTGAAATTTGTTTGTCTGTTCTCTCTCTGCACTGACAAAATATTTCCCTGTGCCAAAAAAGTAATTTACCAGACACATCATTGACTCATTAGGGATTGGTAGTTACACATAATTCTAAATTAATTGAAGATACAATTCAAGCTGAGCAGTCCAGGTCTGAGATTTTCTAGACTGACCTTAATATTAACAACTCTATTATGAGCTTGTAGGCAGTTCATCGTCTGCATCTGTGTGACCATATGTAATTTAGTTTGACAGGAGTCTGCCTCAGGCAGTATGGCAAAACCCCAGTAACTTATACACAGAATAGAAACTAGTCTAGATGACTCTGAGGTTCATAATTCCCCAACAGCATGGTTTTGGGCAGGGGACCAAAATTGTGGATGTCACCCTGGAGTTACTAGAGTGTGTTACTGTCTCTAAAATGATCCCCTCCTGTCCTGCCAGGGCGACACTGGATATCCCTGCTTCACTCTCTGCAAGGATGAACGAGGTAAGGGACACCCAGTTTGGTACAATGTGGGTTGGGGTACAACTCCTGCCCTTTCAAAGACACCAGCTGTGAGCTTAAATGAGAGGCACAGCCCACCGTAGCTCAGCTTGCAGCATGGGAACAACAGCCCTTCCTGCCAGGAGCTGGGCAAGGTATCCACACACTCAGGGGGTGTCTGGGGATGTGTTCATGGGGTGAGCACCAGCCCCTAAATTCGAGGTGTGAGTGGAGTGGTGCCTGCAGGACCCAGTTCCCCGTGCATCCTGGGCAGAGGGTTTATCCTCGTTCCATCAGAACAGACCAGGCAACGTGGGATAAGTGCACTCTCAACATCAAAGGGTATTTAAAGTTAATTGAGATCAGGTCAGGCCATCTGCCAGGCACCATGACAAATCCTCTCCAAGCCAAGGTCCTGTACATTTCCATAGCAGGTATTCCATTCCCTAAGCTGGCTGCCCACTACAGACTTTGATGAGGTAGGCACTCTGAATACTGAAGACAGATGTTCTCAACTGATCTAAAAGCTGCCAAGCACTTCATTTTACTTCAGTGTTCCATTACCTTGCACTTCTCCTATGGCTATATTTGGCAGAGTTTTTCTACTGATTCTCTAGACCAGTTGTCCTCTCTCTTCGGCAAAATTATTAGTCAGGACTACAGACCCAGTTCTGCATTAATTTTTCAGCTCTGCATATAATGATCATCATAATAAATATCTTCTATTCCAATAGCATTTATCCAAAATCAAGATGGAAACCTAACATGCCCAGCTGGGAGCACAGAAACTTACCATTAGTTTTATAAAAGTACCCAGTAGAGATCTGAATTTATTTTGCACAGTTGGGTTTTTCCTTTTGGGGAAAAAATAAAATTCAAGATCAATCTCTGTGCCAGAAAAGGTGGACAATGAAAACAGATGTGAGCATTGAATTTTCTGGCCTAGCTTTGGGAAAGTGCTTCAAGAAAAAGAGCTCTGCAAAGAAAAAATAAAATTATAATAAATTCCTGTTAAAAAAAAAGAAAAAATCCTGTTTGTCTGATTGATAGCTTTGATGATTAAACCCCCTTTTTCCCATCACTGTCCTGGACTCCAAACAGTTTCAGGTTAAGATACTAGGTTTTTCCATAACACAACAATAAAAACAGAATCTGTAGTGATAACCAAGACCAAAGAGAGCCTCCACAGAGTGCTCACAGAAGCAAAATAAAAATCAAAACTGCTGCAGAGCATAAACAAATACAACAACAGCCAAAACTTTATGCTGTCTTGAAGGATCTATCTGGTGGAAAGCATCTGCATTAGGTAATTCTGTGGCCTCTTTACCACAATATCTTAAAACTTCACACGTAAATGATGACATTCTCAGAGAGGCACTATCTGTCTCTAGGGGAGTTGAAGGAAACACAAGGATTAAAGGCTTTTTCTCCAAGGTATTCAGGTACTTATATCCTGATTGTTTCCAAAGGGAAGGTAGGATCCTGAGTATCTTCAGATTTTCTGAGTCAGGTCTGTATGACTCTCTGGAGGCCACAGGGCAGTGATATGGCAGGACAGGAAAAAATTTCAGCAGGAAATTTTATCCAAATTTATTTTTACCTCTGGTATTCCAACTACTAGTTACTACCCAATCTACTAGATCATCTTTCTTGTGTTTCACATCATCCTTATTTCCTAATCCTGCTCTACCTCTCCACTCAGGTACAAATACACAGTGGTGCAACAGCAAAAATGTTCTTTTTATCTCTTTGCAGGTACAGACACCTGCCATATCAATGCTGCCACACACATGGCTCTACAAAAGAGCTCAGAAGAAATTGTTGAGACTGTTTATCAGTTTTCTTTTTGACCAAAGGGCTTGTTGGGCACAGCAGCTGGTAAGGACACAGGGCACAATGATTTGTATTAGAGAAAGTAGTTGCCACCCTATAACATTTTAAAGGTTTAAAACTGAGAAGTAAATTTGCATTAACTTCTGTGTCACGTTATCACTTGGGACAAATATCCACAATGTATTTTCCATCATCTCCAACTCACTGCTTATTCTCTTTGTATTCCAGAGTGCTCCTTGGGTTTCAACTGCATAGAAAATAAAGAGATATATACAGCTAACATTTAAATGATTGTAGAACTATTATAACAGTAAATTAGTATGTCTAATAATAAGTTGAATTGATGTACAGTTTGCATACAGTTTTGAAATTCCATAATCTCACATGCTTCACTTTTGGATGGACAAGGAGGCAGATTGCTTATATTATCAGCCTTCTTTTTAATATGCTGTTATTGTAAGCTTACCAGCAGAACAATGAATTTCAAAGGCTTACACTTTTCTTCCTTATTTCTACTGGTCATCATAGAAAGAGACCAGGGTCCTCCAGGCATCTGTGGACCCCAGGATGAAAACTATTAACTTACATACTTAAAATTTAGCAGTGATTGAAGGTTTGTTGAATCAGAAAATACAGGCTTACATTAGTTATTTGATAAAATTAATTTTAAATAACTTCTCAGATGAGTGTAAATTTGCTTTAATGATAAACTTGGCTCTATTTCACTTAGTACTCTTTGCTTGAGTAATATGTACTTGGAGACTATTTCCATTTTACCACACTACTAATGTGCACTAATGATGTTTTTTCTTGTTGTAAGTAAACAGCTGGGATGTTGCACAGAACTGTTTGATCAGTATAGCATGATTTAAGAGAATGGTTATGCCTTTATTTGCCTCATAATCCTATTTAACATCTGTATGAATCATTACAGTAAGGTGTGTGTTAATAACAGCTTCCACATACACATTTATATATAAAAATATATATATCAGCTGCCTTCTATTTCAGTAGATTTAAAGTGTCACTGTATTTTTCCATTGAAGCAAAATACTAAAAATATTTCACTTATCATATGTGTCTTTTTCCCCCATTGACTTGTGTGTCACTTCATGAGTGATATCAAACTATGATGCATGATTTGAAAATCATGACCGTTCAGCTTTTAAAACCCTCAGTTGGGAGAAAGGCCACTTTTGTAAGCTCCCTGGAAATTCTGTGAGGAAATCTCTTGGGAACAGGAAGGCATCTGGAAAACCAACAACACCAATGCCATTGCAAATCCCATGAGGCAACAGACCAAGCTGGTTCTCTGCACACCTAATGGGTATCTGGACTGTCTGCCAGTGGAATTCCTGCACCACAGCTGTGCCCCCTTCAGAACTGAGGGCAATGGAGAAGGGAGATCACCGTGTCTTAAGAGTACATTGCATAAATCCATCCAAGGGAGCCTCTGTGGTCTTTTCTTTCCTTCACCACTTCCCTATCTCTCCTCTTCCATAGATTCCCCAGATAAATTTATCTCTGTGTTGATTTAACTGTTCCATCTTTATGGCTTGATGAAATACAAACATTTTGTTTTGCAACAGGCCAGTCAGAATTTGATTTGTCAGGCTTTGCATAGAAAGTGTCACTAAACCCCCATGATATCTTCCTTCTCCACTACATGTCATGGGCTACAAACCCTAAGGCTGTAGTACCTTGTCTTCACTTGGTGCCAGTTTTTATGGCTTCTTTTCTGGCTTTTTGCCATAACAGATTGCACAGATTGGCACTTCTCAGCAGACCACACAGGAATTATACACTATTACACAACCCTGCTGCTCCATATTGTAAACTCCTCTCTCCATCCTTTCAGTCACCATCTCACTTCTTTTGTATTTGGCTGGAATGTGCCAATGGAGTTAGCCAGTTAGTTTCATATGTCCATGAAACATTATTGAAAAAATAATACCCCCTAGTAAAAGCAAGTCCTTTTAATTCTCTTCCCTACTTACCAAATCTGAAATATTTGAAATATTTGAAATATTTTACAATGGGTCATAGAAATCTATTAACAAATCCAACTTCTCTTGCATTTCCTTTTCTGGAGATAAAAAAAAAAGGAAAAAGTTAGAGAAAGGTTTAAAAGAGTGATATCCTTCCCATAACTTTGATTTAGTTTCAAAATACAAGCTCGGACTTTCTGTAATTTCTCCTCTTGTATACAAAGTGTATGTAAAATATTTTTTTAAGATGAAGTTCACTGCTGTTCTCTGTGAACATATAATAAGCAAGTGCATTGGGGTAAACCTGCCTCTGAATCATTAAGTGGTTGGTAATACTGCTGATTATATTCATTATTAAAAATTCATTGTATAGGTTGCAAATGAAATACCTCAGTCTTGTCAGGCTGAACCTGATCTCAGCTGTATCCCACCCACTTTAATGGAGCAGAGTCAAAAAATATTCTACTGTAATGACTTAAAAAAATCAGCCTCTCTTAATTTCCAGGCACCTTAAAAAAGAGATCAAGCCGTGCATCCGATGATAAAGATTTTCCCTTTCATAACAGAAAGATTATAATTTCAAGCTCTTGCAAACATCTTAGAATAATTGATCGAGCCCATAGGTTATGTACAAGCCTCATTTTCACAATAAATATTACTGCAAAAATTGTATAAGACGCTAAAAATAGTTTCATTACATTTTGGAATTTACCTACATGAAATCCTCTAGGAAGGTCAATTTATATGCATGAAAGTAGGTGCTCTCTATACTGTGGAATGAGGTCATTCCTGAAATTATCTGCTTTTCCAGAGAAACACGGAATACACTGGTGAGATTTCTCAAATTTTCAAACACACCTTTCTCAGTTCCATTATTATTTTCAGTTCAGCTAAGCTGAATATAGCACTTTGCCTCCTCTTTAATGACGTGTTGAGTGAAAACAACGTACATCAGCCTTTCCAATCACATCAGAAATACTTCCATTTTCTGATTTTTTAAAATTTTAATAGAACTTTAAATTAGTTTAATCTAAATAGAACCTTTAGAATAATTTTGGTTGAAAAATATCTTTTTCTGTTTAATCAGGGCACTATTTATAATGATGTGAACAAAGTAAGAACCAAATTATTTTCTCAAGTGTGTGTACAGTATCACTTATTAAATCTTCTGCCTGCAAAGCTGCTGAATTGTTCACATATCTCAGCCAGAGTTGTTTAGTATTTTATAACATAATTAAAAAAATAGTTAATATTTATTTTAACAAATATTGTCATATTTTGAGAAGTATATTCAAAGTAATAGAAAATAAGTTTAGAGCTTTTCCACTTCACTGATGAGCAGGTGGCTGTTTCCTGGAACCTCCTGTCCTTCCATAGTCTGTGCTAATCCAGATCTGTTACCTGCATTAGTTTCCTCTCAGCAGAAGATGCTGTTTTCCAACAAACTAAATGAAAACTCCTTTCTATGCATTGATATGGGAAGCAATTGCTAAAAGAATATCTTTCTTGTTTTGTCTCACACTGCCCCAGGGCTGGACACAACAGTTGTGATCTTTCTCATTTACTGATTATAAAACCTGGGAAGGAAAGAGAAAAACCTTCTAATGAGGTGAAATCACAATCCCTTCTTGAGCAACTGGGTAATTCACCTCCAACTGCTAATGCAGTTAGATATATATGTTTTTATCCTTTAGGATGGGAATTCAAAATAGAACTGCAAAGTGATTATGTGATTTGAAAAGAGTTTCTAACTAGCATTTGCAGGATATCATTGCTGTGTAACAAACACTCGCCTAAAGAAAAAATGCCATAAGGAATATACAGATATGTAGATTACAACAGACAGACACACAAATTAGAGATAATCATTAAATTGGTAAAAAATATCACTTACGAAAAGAATATCAAATGAAGAGATCAGTATAAACAATGGTAAAAAACCAACAGAAAATAAAAATGGCTGCCTTTTTAGAAAAAAAAGACAGAAAATAAAGCTAATTAAAATGTTGGTAAGATGAGAACAGGGCCAAGAAAACAGATATATGAAAGAAGAGTAAATACTTCAAGTATATCCAAGTTAGCTACCAAATGATAGAAGTCAGGAAGCCAAGTGATGGTCACAAAGAAGGAAAGACCTCAAGAGGGAATCAGAAAAGATGGACATCAGTGGATATTGTTTTCTTTGAAGAGGATGGCAAAATCCACCTTGGAGATCAAAGGAATTACAAAGGAAGTGAAAGGCTTTATTGACCAAGTGCTATCCTTAGCTCACATTCTCACTTGTCTAACTAGAAAATAACTGAAATTCTTGGTCTTACATAATATCTCAGATAAGTACAAGCAAGATGTCAGCTCAGAGGAACCATTAGACAGCAAGAGTATCTAACAATTTCTTAAAACTCCTATAAAACAGCAAAAAAACTTCCTGAGGATGCCTGAGAAGATCGTCTTACACTCATTTTGAAAAACAATTACATAAAGTGTTATTTGAGAAGAACTTTTACACTGGAGCAAAGTTGAAAAGGAAAAAGACTAACTTTTTTATAAAGTTAAATTTGAGCCCTTTTGTGCGACCTTGACTGACATTTGAGATTAAACAAGAGATTTCATTTTTGTGACAGTTCTTCCTGGAATTTTAGTGAAGCCATAATCTCTTCTTATTAATTTTCACACAATTTTATTGCTACATCATTAATGCATGACTTCAACAAACAAATTATACCTGAAAAAAGTTGTTTGCATTTCAAAGGCCTCTGGTAGATCTAGATAGTCCCTTGACTGAGAGATTATTTCCGTGATAGCTTATGTTGCAACAACAGCAACACAAATGTGTTTTCTTCATTTAAACCTTTCTGGGTGGAAATGCAATCTAAAGATCATAGGGGATGAGTTGCTGTCCTGATCCATGTACAAGTGAGCTTTTTGCTGGGGCTGTGTCTGTAACTGTGTTAGCTGTGCTGCACTCACACCCAGCCCCAGTAAGGCTGAGTATTGATTATGCTGAACATCATAAACAGAAGATGCCAAGGTAGGGTTTCTGCCCCACAGGGGTGACTCAACAAAGAGAAGATACAGAAAATAGGAATTAGTTGAAATTTTCAAGGTCCAGCTGTGAATCAGATTCTCCAAGAAGACAGTGGGGCCACAGCAATTTAGGTGCCATTTTTCAGGAGGGTATAAAAATCTAGAATGAAATTATAGAGGGAGGATTTCTCAGTGTTTGCCACACCAGTATTCTTTCCTCACAGTGCTTTCCTTTTATCAAATCTTTCATCTGTTGCCCTCTTTTCCTTGCTCAAGGACTTCCTTTTGCTTTCCTTCTCTTCATAGTTGCCTTGTGTCCTCTCTTGTACCTTTCATCACTTGCTCCTGGGGCAGGGAACCAGGAGAGAGAGGGATTGGTATTGGGATTCTCTTTTTGGTGAAAGCTCATCCCTAGTGAGAGAGACTTGGGCAAAGTTCCAAGCTCCTGTTTACAAAAACATCTCACTGGACAACTGCATATCTAATTTGCCATTTGCGCAGGTAACTTATTCCCTCATAACCAGGACAATTATTTGTGTGAATAGTTACTGTATTATGGGAATGAAAACCAACATTGCAGTGATGTGTTTATTTAGCTTCCCTAAAAGAAATGGTGTCATCTTTTGTATACATTCATTACACTAGTCTTACGTTGCCAAGCATCAGTAAAGTTAGTGATTGTCATTAGCAAAAGAATCAAACATTGACTGACAGTAAAAGCCAGTAAAATATTCACTTGTCAGTAAAAATGGCAAGATAATTTAGAACTTTTCATTGCTTTGGCATAAGTTCCTGGACTATTTGAGTACTTTTAATAGCAAAGGGCTTTATTTATCATTGTTGAAATGATGTGTTCTATAAAAATTGACACATATGACCATAAACAGAAGTAGTAGGAATCCCAAATTGCCTTGAAAAATGTACTCCAAATAGCACAAGTTAAATCAAAATTTGGAATCTAGATATGAGTGGGAAAACAAATGCAACTGGAACAAGTTTCCCAGAGAAGCTGTGGATGCCCCATCCATGGAAGGGTTCCAGGCCAGGTCGGAAGGGGCTCTGAGCAACCTGGGCTAGAGGAAGGTGTCCCTGCCCACAGCAGAGGGTTGAAAATCCATGAGCATTAAGATCCTTTCCAGACCAGGCCATTCTCTGATTCTTTGTGTTTGAAAAACTGTTTAGATTGAGTAAATATTTTGTGTATTTTTCCCCTCCCCACTGAGGATCATTTTCAAAATCAAATAATTTAGGAACCCCTGTCCTAAGTGCTTTGCAAATGTACTCTCTAATGATAAAGTGAGGGTTGCACAGGCTTGGACACAGTGGTGATTGCTTCTGGGTATCAGTACCTGTATTCCCTGTGACCACCACATGAATTAACAAGGCAAAGTTCCGTTTCAACACCACTGCTTGACTCATTACCACGGCCCTCCTAGTAAGTGAGGTGCTTCACAGGGGACCTGCAAAACAGCTGCCCTCTGGGTGTCTCGTTTTGGCGGCCTTTTCCATCTGTTTTACCTGTCTCCCTTTCTGAATAATTTATTTCACCATCTCCCTAAGTAAAGCACCTGGCCTGGGGCTAACTCTTTCACCTAAATTATTCAGAGCTGAAAACTCTTTGGTTTATACTCAGATAATGTAATGACTTAACAGGACAAAACCCTTAACTTCGAAGCAACTGTGAATGTTTCTAGGCTCTGGACTCTGTTAGCACTTTGAAAGGTTGGCTGTGTAAACTAAGTACAAAAGAACCACAGAAATCCTTCCTCCTCAAACATCTTCAAAGCCTCTTTCAGCAGCTAAAACTTTCCAAAGCATGGTTCTTTTACCTTGATGCCTCTCTGCCACATCTTGGTGCTGCGGGAAGCCAGAGGATGCCTCCGTGTGTGTGCACTGCAGCTGGCTTGTCCCTAGTCTTTATGCAGGAAAAGACACTGAAAATTTGCTGCAGGGCTGGACTTTGTGCACGTCTGTTCTCTTCACAAGCAGGTTTTTGTTCAGAAACACCAAAACCCACCCCTGGGCAGAGCTTCCATCCATGGTCCATACTTCGTTATCTTTATCTCATGAACTCTACAGTTAAAATAATTCCTCCCTGGCCCTGTTCCTAGTAGTGCAGACAGCTGCCACACTCCAGCAGAAAGGGGCTATGCAAGGTTCTTGCCCTGGACACCACAAACCATCTGCTCTCAGACTGAAAGCTCTGATAATTTTGGGTGCAACTTTGACTGCCCCTGTCTGTATTGACTATGACTGAGGGAAAGTTTCAGCTTGCTTTTAAACACTCATTCCATTTGTTTTCCCACAATGTTTCCTTTGGTTTCCTTTAAATTACTCCCAAAAAGCCTATGATCAGCAGTGTTTCCATTACTTTTGAAAATCTTGTATTGACTGTTTGGAAGAAGGTCAATACCAGGAAGACGATCAATACCTGTCTTACAAGATACTTACTTCAGTAAGTGTCTTTATTTCTGAAAGGAGTTTTACTTTAAAAAGTCTTGGTATCAAGGGCATAATGTGAGATTCCAAATCAAGGGATATCTTAGAGCCTTCTCCACTTCAGGTTAAGAGGGAATAATAAACTGTCCTTGGTGAGAAAATGAATGAAGAGATTATTCATAAATAAAGGAACAGTTTTTGAGGAGTTTGTTTCCAAATGGCCTTGAAGTAAAATATTTAAAAGTTAATTAGTGCAATTTCTATCTGGGCTACTCTGAGTTTACCTCAGTGTCACAAAGACAGGCATGGGAAAAGAAAAAGAATTATTAAAATGAAATCAGTTTTGGAAAATCAGTGCACTGTCACTTCTACAATCAAGAAATCCCAAATATTTTCCACATTAATTTATGGGAACCAGCACAGATGCTGTTGAGAGAATAAAAAAAAAAAATCATATAGTAATCTTTATTATATCCCGCTCAAAGCTAAAATTATTTTCAGTTGTATTTTTGTCTGCATAAGTACCAAAGAATTTGACACATTTTGCAGCAACTAGCATTGTCTGTTTACTGTAAGAATGTGCATTATACCCATCACTGCAGTTCCTATAGGCACTATATCAACTGTTTCATTTTTCTCTGAGAAGTTTATCAAGTATCAGTTATTTGCTTTTTGCTCCAGCTTGGGAAATCAGGGTCATGGATTTCAAATGAAGTGCTTTGTACTCTCCAAGGGCAGTGAGAAAACACAATAGTACAGACAAAATCTAATCAAAGTATTTTGGCTTTTTGCCTCCTTTTTATTTTACAATGGGAAAAAAATGCAAGGTGCGACTTGAATCCCTTCAGGAGTTGCTTTCCTGTGTGCGCTGGCTCTCGCCAGAAACGTGAGACTGACACGATGATAAAATGCACTGCCAGGTCCTCCTGCCCATTCAAAGACCCTCCCTCAGGTATCAGGTGCCTTCCCTGAGCTTTGAGGTCAACCAGACACCTCCCTCGAGGCTTACCTGGGCTGCAGGATACATCTACCCGAAAATCTGCTCAGGTAGAGCAGCTGTTATCTGAGCTAGGATCAAAGTCCCCCTCTGCACTCCAGAAAAAACATCTTCCAAGCTGGTCCTCTTTCTCCATGATTCAAATGAATGTTGAATGAGTCTCTGGGGACAACAGTTGTTGTGCTGAGGAGCGAGCTGTCAGAAATACTTTATCATGAAAGTTCAGTTCCTTTCAGGGCCTTTTATTATTAATAGTCATCGCTGCAGGGGAGCATTAAACACAGACCCTATTTACTGTACAAATTGATATATTATAAACCACAAAAGCCATCCTGTTGCTTTGCTACTTCACCTTCCTTTTCAGCATGCTAGCATGAGGGAATCTTTAACCTTTGTGTGGCTAGAATACAGACCGTGAATTTTGGTTTAGCATGGCCAGGCTGGATTGCTCATAGCAGCTGATTTTTTGAGGATCACTGTCTTGAGAAGTGGGTAGAGAACAGTGACTACTCAACTGTATGAAAGGCAAGACATTTTGCTCCATGGTGACACTGAGTTCATCGATACAAAAAGTCAAAGGCATTTATACCCCTGAAAAGGCTGCAGGACGTCCCCCACAGGAGCTTATGTTTTTGTACCAGATTCTAAGCAGTTCCTGCAGCTTTCTGCTGCCTGCTAGGGCATTGCACCTCAAACAAAAGATAGGCATATTATCTGTAGGTGGGTAACAGCCTGATTTCTTCAGCAATAGCATGTGACAGAGGTGAGGGAATAGCTGCTGTGTGGCATAAGAAAACATGGCAAGATGAGTCCCAGCTGTGGGAAGAACCCAGCCTGTTTCCAACCCATCATGAATGCGGTACCATAGGCAGAAGAGACTTTACTAGGTAAGTTTGCAGTGCAATATTTGATTTCAGCAGAAAACTATCAGAAACGAACCATACAAGGAGCTGTAAAAATGAAACCCAGCAGGACAGTAACAGCTCAGAGGCAGGGCAAGTAACAAAAACACCATGTAGAAAAATACAGTCTATTGCACTTAGTAGCAGACAGGCCCTTGGATTTGAACTTTCTGTCCTCTGCACTTTGGAATAAATTTTAAAATACCTCCCAGGCTTCTCAAAGAGCCTTATAACCCTGCTGAGGAGAGGCAGTGCTCTCCCACTGGCCACTGAGAGCAGCCGCATGCTGCAGGGGCAGGGTGGTGGATGTGTCCCAAAGACACCACTCAGCGAGTTGAGGAGTCAAGATCCTGCGAGAGGCACCTGAGCAAGCTGCAGTGGTGAGGCACCAACTCGGGGAGCCACAGTGTCCCCACACAACCAGGCAGCAGGGGTGACACAGCCCAGGAAGGAGTGCTGAGCCAGCAAGTCACAAATCATCTCCTCAGCAAGATGAGATGCCAGAAAGTCACAAGAGAGTGACTCTGCAATTTTAAACGAGCTGAAGGCAGTTCCAGAGAGCAGTTTGAGTGCAATGCACCCATGCTAAAGAGGCAGCACTGTATGGCTGACACGGTGTGGCCTCTGTGACATGTCTCAAAGGCCTCATAGCCCAGGGACAGTCCATGGGAGACTGGCTCTAAACTCAGATTCGCAGTCGTTATAAATGGATAACAGCACAAGAGACACGGGAATGGGAGGGATGTGGTGCCTCCTGCACTCCCAAAAGTGGTGTCCCTGGAGCAGTCTGAGGCACAACCCCAGGGAGGGCGGACGGGGGATCCGAGGAGCAGCTGCTCTGTGTGGAGAGGGTGTTGTTCTCTCAGGCTGTTGATCTGGTCTCTCATGAATATTGTATTCAGTGGAAAGAGCCAGACTGCAAGGGGGTGGAAACTGCTGCTTTTTAAAGTACAGAACATGTACTCAAAAAGAGTGTTCAGAAGTGCTTCTTCCAACCTACAGTATGCTAAAGATTGGTGCTTGGTACATTTCAAGGATGAGAAAAAAAAATCACACCACTCAAGTGTAGCTGTGACTTTTTTCAGTTGGAGAGTTTCTGATACCCAAAAATGCTATGTGTGCTTCTGACTAAAGTCCTTAATAACAAGAGAAACTTGAGCCTTTTCTTAGATAGAAAGCATACTGAGTCTTTTCTTGTTACAATAAGAAAACCCCAAAAAACAGTCCTGTAATTTTGTAACCAGACTTGGACAAACTTCTGAGAAGGACCACACACCAGATTAGATTATTTAGATTTGTTGTGAAAATAGTTGACATGTGTTCCCTTCCCTTTCACTGTCCAATCTTTGTTGTAAAAGTGGACTCATGTTGTGCCAGTTGAGATTAATATTATAACATGAAAGGGCTAGGCTTGTATCATTTTCCATGCTTGTTACATTCATTGATGTGGGAATAGAGTTCTATTCCACCTGAGCCACTTTGTGTTTTATGGCCAGGACTTACTGCACACAAATACTTCACAGTCTTAGGTGGGTAGAGCACCTGCTCATTGGCATCAAATGCTGTGAGTATCAAAGTATCTGAGACTTTCTTTCAGGCTGTGAAATATCCTTCAGATTACTCTTGAAGATCTTGTCACATTCTTTACCCTGACACCTCTTTGGCTCTTTCCTTAACAGGACATGGCTCATGACTTTTTGCTCTGCCAAGAATTCCCCTGAGAAAGTTGTGCTCCTTCCATTCAAGCCTATATTCCACTCAACATATTCTTATTGCCATCATTGTCACCAGATATAGAATTTGTTGCGAAGTTTCACTGCTCTGTTCACTGGGCACACAACCTTATTGACATGAAATAATGCTCCATCTCACAGCCATAATTTCAAATGTTTCCACTGTTCAGATAGGTGATACTATTTGTAAAACCAACTATTACAGAATTTCATTATTTTCATATGCTACTTTTAAAATCTAGTTCTTTGAATGTACTATTATAGTGCAGTTTATTCATTAAAAGCAAGACTAATGTTTTATGTGTTTTAGGTGTAACTTGAACCCAGAAAACACCAAACTATTTACATTTATACAAGCCCTTGGAAGCCACTTCAAAATGATATAACAGAAAATAGTTGATACAATTGTTAGATAACATCAAAGAGTGGGTTGGGAACACAAACCATGATCTTTGTGAAAACTGATTCCTGAAGAATTAGCCAAGAGTGTTCCAAGTGCATTTCTTATTTGTTGAAATATGATGTTTGTTCTTATTCTTCAGGTAGAATCCGGCAAGTCTGTATTTGCACTTGTTGATCTTTCCCAACATAAATCTCTCCATTGTATTCCTTTCAACAATATGTTTTCTTTACCTTAGTAATAAAATTCATTCTAACATATTCTCTTTTAGACTCTGCGTGCAGTATTTATCAAGTTATTGAGGTTACAGTTGCAGAACATTTCAGTATATCACGCAAAGGACAATGGAACCTTGCACAGGTGTAAGAGCCCTCTGATCTTCTTTTGCCATCTATTTAAAAGAATGTGTGAACTTTGCTGCAATAAATCCTAATAAGCATGATGATACATCCTTAACCATAAACACACACTGCTCTTAAAACCTCTTTAATGTAATCAACTAACAGACTTAATCTCCCATTTTGCTGAAGTAATGCCTGGATACATAACTGCTCCTACTCTGAAATGGACACTGTAATTTCCTTGACAAAACATCAGCAAAGCTTGGGATACTAATCTTCATCTGCGTTGCCTTTTATTTAATAACTAACTGGGCAAGTTTCTAAGGAAAGATTGAATATGAATTCACCATTTTCTGGGAAAAAATTTATCTGAAGCTCTCCTTGCAAAATTGATCTGTGTGCTGCTTAACACTTTCATTGCATGATAATTACTTTGGCAAAGGTGTGTGTGGAAGTCACTTCTTGTCCAGACCCACTTGAGCCTAAACTGATTGTCAGGGACATGCCTTTCCAGGTCTTATTTTGGAGGATGATGAAAACCCATCATTACCTTTCGGATATGATTTGTCCCAAAATTACACTGTAAATGTACAAAAATACAGACATGACCTTAGCCAGAATGCGTGCTTACCTCTCTGTATGTATATACACGACTGAAATACCCTGACCGAGGGGGTCCTTACTGCCATGTCAGAGATGCGAGACTGTGCCTAACTCTCCTAACTCCAGGTAAAACTCAGAGTTTAATGCACTCTTTGCCATTTGTCCTGGAATTAACTGGGATGCATTTGAACAGGGGCAGCTTTATTGCATTTCTCACAGATTTAGCCTGACCATATTAGGTGTGAGAAGTTGTTTGGGGTTAGCTACATACCAAACAAGAGAAGAAACTAGAAACTTGGGTAATTCTTATCTGAGCTACACACTGAAGAATCCCTCTAGATATGAGCAGGAAGTGCAAAAATATCAGCCAGTTTATATTGGGGGTTTAGAAACTCACACACAAATAGTGAGCATTCTTCCAGTTGGGTGAAGAGTTATTTTTCCAAATAAAAATAGGGAAGTATCCCCAAAAGGTATTTACTCATATTTCCATAGTGCCAACAGCAGCATTCCTGGAAAAAACATAGGTCCTACATGAAGATCTTGCCATCTAAGATAATCAAATTGTGGAGGAGATGAAATCATTATGTACTTCTTCAGAAGTAACCAATAAATAGCAGATACACCACACCGAAGAGCTCTTTGTGTACCCACTAACGCAGTAATAGATATTTATCTCAAATAAGCCATTTAATTATTTACTCTTTTTACTCTTGATAGAAAGCTTATGCCCATGCACATTTCATAATATGTGCAGAATGCACAAGTGGTCTAAAAAATATTTTTAAAAAATAATCAATTTATGCATTTGAAAAATTAAATATGAAACTTGAAATGTGAAACAAACAAATAAGACAATTTAGAAAAGATTAAAAGCAATTGTTCTGTTACCTTGGCAACACATTCAAGGTGCAGCCAATCAGCAAAGTTGATGTATTGTTTTGACATACATGCACATATTTCTAACATAAATAGCAACAGAGACTTAATAACAATAGGTTTTAAAACTAGGAACTGATGTCATTTTAAATGTGTCAATCAAAGAAACATATGAAAGTGTTTCTTCTATCAAACTGACAGTAAGTATATGCTGGAATGGCTTTATAAGAGATAGCAGACTTCTGACAGGTCATACAGAAGATGCAAAATCTGTAATTACATTCTACTTTCTTAGATTGTGTCCTTTAGTATGTCTAAAAAACTTTGAGAAGAAAATAAAACTTGGAGGCTATGATATATCGTTCATTTCTGTAAACAAGTAACAAAAAACCAGCAGCATATCTGAGAATGGAGATGAAATATCAGACTAAAAGAATCCGCCTAGCCCTCAAAATAGATGCACTTAAACTTGTCTTATTTTATGATTGACTGGTGCCAGTGAGGTTCTGCAGGGTAAGTTTTCAAGGATACTAAAAAGTAACAATAGGAGAAGTGTACAGAGGAAGATTGCTGATGGGATACAGAGCCTTTCACCTCTCGGTCAGTGGTTTGAATCTGGGCTGTGTCAGCAGTAACAGGAAACCATTACTATTTGACAGGTGTCAGAAGTGTGTATGGAAGGAGTGCATCAGCCTTCCTCCTCCAGACCCTGATGGATACGTGCCCAAAAGCAACCCTCAAAATGAGAATTCTTCTTGGCAGCCTAGAAATAAAACTGGTGTCTCCTCCTTTCCCAGCAGGCATTGTCCCTGCCCCTCAGTCTAACACACTACCATGGACTTTGAATCAACTCTGTGCTTAGACAACTTCAGCTCTAATTGAGCAACATTTTAAAATCTCATTTACAACTAAAATACATTTGGACACATATGTACATTTCTTCATGGGACCAGTAGTCTTCAGGAAAGCTGGGTTTTGCCTTAGATTTTCCATTTCCAAAACACAAACTTAAAAGAAAAAAAAAAAAAAAAAAAAAAAAAAGACACACATTCATAAAATCCTCAGTTACAGAAACAAGCACCTTATTCTGTCATTGGGTGGGATTAAGTTACCCACTCTGGCACATCATCTTTTTCTTTTACTTTTTCCAGATTTATATGACTCTCATCATAGCAAATGCTCAGGGAGAGGAATTTCCAACTGGAACACGTTGAAAATAGAAAGGAAATAACTCACTATAAACAGCACTGAGGAGAAACAAGTGAACATGCAGGGTACAGCATAATTCTTTGTCAGAATGTGAGTGGTGTACTTTTGTCTAGCAGCCATTATCTTTCCTTAAGAAACACTGACTTTTATTTGGAATTTCAATCTACATTTTGATTGATTTCTTTTTCAGGGTAGAAGAGTGACGGAAAGGACTGAGGATAAGGACAAGGAAGAATAGAATAAGATAAAAAGTTTCCAGCCACGCTGTCAGGTTTGGTGAAAACAGGCTGAGGATTAACTCCTTCAGTGCTGTGGAACTGCATGTTAATGGAGCCAAAAGAGATGGAAAGTTTCCTTGTGCCTCAAACTCACAAGGCTTTAAGCTGCCAGCCTTGTGGTAGAATCTCTGTACCCAAAACACTGCTCGAGTGGGGACAGTGACAGCCACAGTCGAGACTTGACAAGGAACAAATTCTACACAAATATAGTCCTTAACACAAATGTTTTGTCTATAAGTTACCACTTCCCATTGGTGGTACTTCACTTTCTGCAACATATTTTATGGAGCCTGAGGTAAGGCAATTGCAGCCTGACACACTGTTAATATATTACATCAAAAGATATTTTTCCAAAAGGTCTCGTTAGAATTTGATTGTCAGGTGAGCTTGGACCTGAGCTTAATACATTGTGCAATGTGTTTCTTCACAGTCAGCATGTTCCCTGTGTAGATAGATACTTAATCTAGACAAATCCAGGTTCTTGTGATCTAGGATTTGGTTCCTCTCCCTAGTCTTTCTGCTTGAAATTCAAATAGCAGCACTCCTCTCCTTCCTTCTGATGAAGTATTTTTATAACCCCTTTTGCACGGTGTTTCTCTCACAAATTTGTTCTACATATGGAACCTGAGGTCTACATAGAGGACTAAGCCCAGGGACTGAAGGAGATAAACTAAATAAATAATTTTGTAACTGGAAACAGAAAAGTAAATCCTTTTAGCTAGAAGTGGAGTAGAGAACTATCCATAAGAGCCTGATCACCTTTATCTCAGAAGGCACTAACCTCACCCTGTGACTCCTGTCTTTGGTGCTGCAACATTAGAGACACCAAGGCTTGATTTAAGAAGTTGCCATGGCATAGAACCCACAATGTCTTCAGGTATCACAGGTTAATTATCCTCCTTAAAGTATAATTGATTCTATTATGAATATCTTTAGTTTCCATTTTCAAGCCACATATCATTATATTTTTCCTCTAAGCCTGAAAAGTTAAGAGTAAAAAATCTTTTACAAAAGTTAACAAAAGTTAACTAAGAGTAAAAAGCCTTTTACAATCTCTACTCTGTTTAATGCCTATAGTCACCTCTTAAGCCAAGCAGAGTGTGATGTATAGCACGCCCAGTGAGGAGGAGGAAGAGTTGTCTATGGTGAGGATTGTATAGGAGGCAGCAGGAATTCAATAATTATACCAGAATATTAGCATGTTTCATAACCTTTAAAAAGATGGATGTCTTTTATAGAACTCTGGCACTTGTATTTTCTTGTTTTATCAAACATTTCAAAAATATAAATGAGTGCTGACTTATATTTCTATAAACCTAGTTAGAATTTACATCTTCTACAGTCTCCTCCCATACATTTAAATCTCCATCCCACACTTTAATACTGTCTTTTTCCTGCTTTCTTCCTTTTACCCATTATTTTCATATTAAGAAGCAATGATGGCTCTAGGAGAGCTCTGTGTGACTCAACTGATGTCTTTCCCTTTAGGAAATGACTCTTGTAATTGCTCTAATAGCAAAGCCTCCAGAAGTGATGACTCAGTGCAGAAGGTCAGACCAAGCAGCACTGCTGAGCAGCAGCAAAAGATGGATCTGGGGAGGTCTAACAACAGCTCTGAGTGCCAGCAGAGCCAAATTGGCTGATTAACAGCACACAGGAGTTACAATAAACACAGGGGTGCCAAGTCCAGCCTCACTGTGTCTGTCCTGAGCCACATCTGCAGTAAAAGACATTGATCTGCTGAGCTGAATATTCTGCAGGTATTACCTCATGCTACTAAACAAAAATGCCTTCCTTTCCCCAGTATCAATGGCTTAAGCATTGCCAGCCTGTGCATAGGAGTTCAGGGAATCCACTGCTGTGCTGCTTACTAGTTATCTCCATTACAAAATCCCTCAAGAGGTTCCAGTAAGGAATGAAGGCTCCTTGGGCTCATTAAACTACCTGGAAACTCCCAAAGATGAAACAGGTAGTTCTAGTCCTATTAGCTTCAAGGCAAATTTCAAACTTGAACAGCAAGGAGGTCAGGCTTTTGTTGGTATTTAAATATATCTGTATGGAAAATGAAATCCTGCTGGAAAAGTGAGTGTAAAGATGCTCAGAAAGGAGAGAAAGCTTTCATACAATACTTAAAAAGGGATTTAATGCATGCTGGCTGCTATTCTGTTAGTAATGTTTTTTTGTAATCAAATCAGAGCCAGAACGAAATGCAACATCCCCTTTTATGAATGGGTTATTAAAGGAAATAGAATAAAGAAATCTGAAGAAAAAATTTCTCACACAACAATGAACTAAAGTCCTTAAACTACATAAACTCTCTTGAAATTTGCACAAGGTTGTATCCTGTACACATCCCTAAGCAAAATATGAAGAAAAAGGAAAAATATATATGTTTGCCTCCATGCAGGGGTTCTCCTCTGTCTTTCACAAGCTGAAAAGAAAATTCCACAATCTTTTACTTCTGGATCTTTACTGAATTATTCCATAAGTACAGAAACAATGCAGTGCCTCAGTCTATGAGCAGCAAGGTGCTCAGTGTTTATAAACTATTTGTTTTTTCTTTTTCGGATACCTAAATAGTTTGCAAGCACTGAGTAAGCATTGTGACCCCTTCCTGAAGAAGAGAAGTCTTTAAACCCATTTTCAGCAGACAAGAACAGACAGGCAATGTGCTACCAATGGAGACAAGTAAGGAAACAGATTTGGGAATGCTGCTGCATATTTTCACTTCCATACCAAGGAGAGAAGTGAATTGCTTCAGCCCAAAATGTCACAATAGTTATTCATTATTACACTAAGACAAAACTAGATAAATTCGAAGATATATGTCTCTATTAATGGGAAGAATAAATGATCTTGCTCAGAATATATTTCCAAGACACAGCAGTGACTACAGACCTGGAAACATCCAGAGTTTTTATCTACACTGAGATTCCTGGCAGTTAGACCCATTCTTTAAACTCTCCGATCTTGTAACTTATGATAGTACTGTAAAATAGTTAATTTCCTAGGCAGAAACACATCTTAATATTATGAACATAAAGTTCTTACTGATGTAATATATTTGCCTTTTCTAAGAATCAAGATGAAAGTGCATAATAGTTGTAATTATGTTGTATAAAAATGAAAAGACCTAAAAGAACAGTAGGTCTCTTGAAGTGTTATCTACCCCTAACTGTAATCTCACCTAAACTAAGGAACAAGGCATTCTACACACAGTGGTGAGCAAGTGCCTGTTATATTTTTGACTGCATATTCTTTATGCTTTTTCTTCTCAAACTAATTTGTGACATCCTGCAAAGCCCTATCTTTCCATAAAGTTGAGCAGTATGCTATGCGAGACATAGTTCAAGAGGAATGTAGGTCAATTTTAAACTGTCTTTCCTTGAAATGGAATGGGACTTCATTTTACATGTAAAGGGCCACCAAGGAAAAAATAAATTGTGTCTAATAGTCTTTACAATTGTGCTAGGCCTTTCAGCTTAAAAGCTGCCAATATGGAAATAATAAGACATATCAAACCATGTAAAACAGAACCGAAATGATGAGATGAGTCTGAGAAGTGTGATGGGTCAGAGGAGCCTCTGAAGGATGCTGAGAAAGCCCTTTCTGGTTAGGTGGATGGGGGAAGCTCAGAAGGAGAGCACTGTGGAAAATTAAAAAGATTTCCTGTAGCTGGGCTAAAAAGGGGATTACATAAATAAAGCAGCTCCTCACAGCAAGCAATCTCCACAGCCCTGGGTGCCTGACCCACCATTTGGTCACTCCTTCCTTTTATAGGCCCTCCTGATAGGAGCAATTTGCTCCAGCTGAGCCCTGCATACCTGGGCTCCCTTGTAATCCTCAATGAGGGCAGACACCTGTGGTAGCTCAGGGACAAAATATTAACCTTTTCCTTCCCAGAGTCGGGGGGATTTGTACTTCAAAACTAGAAGTCAAAAAGCTGGGGAAGAGGAATTGGCATTTGTGCTAATGCTCTATGGCTGGCCCATGTTAAAAATGCTACCAGAGTCAGTGTTTTGGATACCAAAGGACTTTGGCAACCAAAGAATTTTCATTATCTCTAAGTTAACAACCAAGATGGGAACATCTACAGTGCAAAGCAAAAGAAAGGTCTTCATCAAATGGACAAGCTTAATTATTCAGAAAAGTTTTGGGGGAGACAGACCAATTGACACAGAGCCCATACATAATTATCACAGAGCTTAATAAAATCCTCTCTCATTTCCAGGACTGTAGCAAAACTTTGTTGTGAATTGGTAGCATGACAAAGTAGGGCACAGAACTGGCCATTAGGTCTTTCTAGATCTAAATCCCTTCACCTCAAGAAGACACTGCCCCCTCACACCCTGTTTCTCATCATACACTTAATTTAACCAAAATAAAATACCAAAGGCAAACCAACTGTCAGTAACCTCCATCTGCCTTGCAGAAAGTACTGCATTAGGAAGCTGTCAGCAAAAGTGCTGAGCTGTGCTCCTGCAGGTCTGAAACCCTGGAGTGCATCACGTACCTGGGGGATTCACTGACAAAGGGGAGGGGATGCAAAAAGGGCTGTTCAGGTTGCACAGCTGGGTGGGGAGCTCCCTGCCCTGATTGGGATGTTGAAACCTGGCTGTTCAGGGAGAGCTGAAATGTGCAGGCATCCATAGGCAGGGATGCCTTCACTAGGAGGGCTCAGGAGAACAAGAAGGGTTGTTTTCCCTGTTCCTTAGGCTCTATGTCAGTGCACAGACAAGGGTTTGACTGCTTAGCCCATGGTCTCCTCCCTGCCAGGGAGTTTTCTGTTTGGTGATTTCTGGTAACTGACTCAAGAGCCCTTCACAGGGTCTGGCTTTCAAAAAGTACAGAGGATCCAGTGCACTGAAAACCAGGTCAGATAAAGATAACTCAGAGTTAGATCTCCCAAATCACCAGCTCTTCCTGAAAGCTGAAATCCCAGTGCCTTGCTTATACCTTCTGTCTCATTGTTCCTGTGGCATCTCTCAACACCTTCACCTGAGACAAAGCCTTGGCTCTAAAATCCACCCAGACTCCGTGAGATGCATATAGGGAACCTTTGAGGATGAATCGAATGAAAGAGAGAACAATTGTTTCTTCCAGAACTTCAGGGTGTTTGGAATTTGTGCCCCTCTTATTCAGGATATATTTATTCATTCTTTTCAAAATGAAAGTCATATTCTTTTGATTTGTGGGAGGGGTTGCTGCAGCCAGGAACAGAAGCCTCCCTTTTATTGTTGCACAAGATCTAAAGGAATAATAAGAATTAGCAACACCAAAAGACTGAAAGGAAACTGTTTCATCTGAGCACTTAGGTGAAGTTAGGTGGATGCAGGGTCAGGTTTAGGTCACCTTTAGAGCTGGAATCAGGGCGGGTTTGCAGTGGCGCACCTGGTCTGCAGGGCTCCGGTGGAGAAGGATAGACAAGAAATGGAACTCTTGCCTTGTGCCCTGACAGCACCTTGCTACAACCCATCTTCTTCAGGAAGAAAACACTTTTAGTCCTGGGTGTCCTGTTTTAGCAATTAAAAATTAGACTCTTTTAAGATGAGACTCATGTTGAGAGATGAGAAATTGCAGCACCTGACATTTAAGTAAAGTCTCTGAGTTATGTGCATGTACTTGTATTGAGGTGAAAACTCTTTGCACAGGCTTAGTAAAAAAGAGCAGCCCATTTGTTTGTTTCCTCTGTTCTAGCAGCTTTGACTAGAAGTGACACCTCCAGAACAGGGGCCACTGCAAGCTTACTGAGCTCAAAGTGTTCTCTAAATCTAGAAATCAGATTTTGCTACCTTTGGGTTCATCCCCAAAACTAAATCTGATCTTGGGGAACATCAAATATCAGCAACCTTTCTGTTTCCTATGACTTTCATCACTATCACACCTTAGAGTACTTACAGCTCAACCAAAACAAACTTTTTGACCAAAATATATTATGCTGTATTTTTAGGACAAAGTTGAGGATTTGTTGATGTGAATATTAAATATTATGCCCTAAAAATATAAGCTAATGAAAATCAAGTCCAAGGTGTTTTTTAGAATACTTGGATTTTACCCTGAAACAGGAAAATATGGGCTTTTTTGTTTATTTTAGGTATTCCAGAGAAAGCAACTGGTAACTAACTCATTGATTTAGCATCTAGAAATCTCCCTGTAAGTGCCCAGGTTCATGTAATACTCCCATAGGGCTGCACTTTGCATTGTTTGCTTAATTGTCCGTGAAAGGATTAAAAGTGGATAGATTTGGATCCTCCTTTTATTGTTTCAAAGTATCAAACTATATCAGAGCCCTCTTGTCCATTCCCAGATAAAAGAAAGATCTTGGCCTGAAAGATTTTCACTTTAAGCACACAGGAAGAGCAAAAGAGGTGTCACTGTCTCCATTTTACAGCAGGGCCACAGGACTTTTAGTGACTTTCCCAAACTAATATACCCCCATTTTTGTAGAGACCATAACGTATCTTCAAAAATTTACAGAAACCTACAAAAAGAGCTTTGGAGGACCCAGGGAATGCCTGAATCTATGTTTAAGCTTGGCAGTTAAAGTTAGTCCTTCAAACTTCTAAATTCGTTCCAAATTTTCAGAGCTGCACAGCATGCAACTGAGAGAATGATTTGACCACAAAGATCAAGATGATGTAAGTATTGTTCAAGAAAAATACAGTTGAAAAAGATTCTAAAAAAGTATCAGGGGCACTTTGAAAGTATTTCTTTAAAAATAAAAATCATAAAACTTCCTCTGTTGACTCCTGCTGTTAATGTGCTTTTATTCATGTGTTTGGAAATAATATTACTTTGCAGAGTAGAGAGCTACCGTAAGGGCAGCTTTCTCATTTGTGGTCATTTGCTATGAACCATGAGTTTGAGAACTAATAACATGCATTCTTCAAGATGGCAGAGAAAACAGGCCCCTGACTGCATGCAGAAGGAGAATAATTCAAAATAGTTGGCAACTTTGATGCTTTGGAAAATTTTAGTGAGGTAACTTTTAATTAAAGCTTGAAATAAACGTTTAACTTGTCTTGCCATATGAAGTTGCTTCACAGACATTTATCAGCACACATATATTTAGCAGCTGCCATTCAGTGTAACATCCATGTCTATCATTGTCTACTTGAAGCTCTTCTCATGCACTTCAAGTGTATTATGAAAGAGAAATTTCCTTATTAACAAGCAAACTCTGATTAAGTTACTTAAGCAATTGTCCCACCAAGCACTGAAGACAGAAGATAGATTGTGCCAGGACCCTGGCTCAAAGGCACAGTTGAGTAGGACAAGTGAAATTGTTAAGCTAGAAAGGGAAAGCTGGTACTCAGGGCCTCCTCCAGTAGGAAAGATCCCATCCACCCTTTTTGCCATCCTGCAATGGATGCATACAGCTTCAGCCTAATGGTATCCCCAGCAATATACATGTGGATAGAGATAAATCCTCTGAAAAGTATTTAACAATTGGACTTATTCTTAAAATGCATCAAAAATTATGATACTATATAAGCTTTCTAAATTTGTTTTTCCATGCGAAATGCAGTTTCTAGCAGTAGAAAAAGTACTGTACACCATGGTCTCCAGCTCAATTTGTTTCTTACATTTTGCATTTCTGTTTTGGTTACAATTGCTCTTCTGTTTCCACTTGCAGAAGAAATCCAATAGTTCATCATTAGCATTATTCCATATATACCACAGATATTTTTAAAGGTCAATTTGTTTATAGGTATACTTCCATTGAGGATTAATGATGACACTATTTTGACCCCTCTGACCTTGATGGGCAGGAATGTACTTTTCAAGCATCCAGAGCCCCTCTTCACAATTTGTCTAATCCTACATCTCCCCTGCCCTCGCAGGCTATTTGCTGTTAGTGGCCACAATAGACAAGCAATAGTACCATTATAGGCTTCTCCAACAAAAGATTTTCATGATCATTTTCTAGTGGCTTGAAGATTGACAAGATCCCCTCCTGTTACCCAGATGCATTTCCCCCTCCTTCCTGGCGATTTCTTTTCTTGTTTCCAAGGAGGAAAGTGCCTCCCTGAGTAGCAACCTCTCTCTCTGCAGAGAGACCTGCTAGAAACAACAAACATTGCATGTTAAACCTCCTCCGAGAGGGCATTATGTACAAATGGAGTGCCAGGTCTTCTTTGATAAGGTGTACACCCGTGGCACAACTTAAGAATCAATTCAATTATAAAGACACAAAAATGCCTTTTGAAGAATGTTCCTGAGTGAGTCAGAGGCAGAGAGCACAGCATATATATGAGGCTGACTTTGCCAAAGTTTTTTCAGGGGAAGAGGTTGCACAGAATTGCTCCAGCAGCCTGATTAACTAACTGGGCACTCATCTGTTGGTGAAATACAAAGTGTGGAAAACAAATCTATCCCCCTGTCTTTATCACATCAGTTGTCCTTCAGTACACTCAGAATTTCACTTTTCTGCAGGTTTTGCTTACTTTCTGTACAGAACCTGAGCTATCTGACTAGTGTGTTTGTTTTTGAGAGATGCAGAACATTCGTACCTCTCACTGGTACGTGAGTGCATGTCTGATAAAGGAGCCCTCCATCACTCAGGCTAGATGCACAGAGAGGGATGTGCCCTTTCTCTGCCCCAGCCAGCAGTCACTTTGGAAAATTTCAGCTGTGCCATCTTTGTGCCTCATTTGTAACATGAGTGGGTCATAGTACTGGAACAAACTGGAATATTTTCTGAGGATTATAAGTATTTTGAGATCTCTCATAAATAGTGGTGAAGATTAAAATAGTAACACAAATGTTAAAGCTTATTTTTTGTCTGTGATTCATATGTAGAAAATTTTTTAAAAAAAGAACTCCAGTGCTGACCTCTTCATATGTGGCACTGGACAAGTTTAAGTTCTCTTGAACCATGCAATATTGTAACATTCTCTGGACACTTTACAGGAACATCTAATTGACATGTTAGTGTTTGCTTTTCATTTACTAAGAATAGACATTTCTCTGTATTGTCATTAGTAGAAGAGGAAGAACAAGAAAGCCACAAATCACATTATTTCAAATCCTTGGATCTCAGTCCCTTCTCTTGCTGCAGGGCCACTGATGTCACAGGGTGGGGTTGCTGGGTGCCTGCAGGTGAGGGTGGCTTGATTCATCCTCCGTTGGAGATGAAGGGGGAATCAGCAAAGGATTCTACTGAAGACAGGAGGAATAAAGTAGATTTTGTTTAAATTTGAATTAGGCTTAAAATGAGATTTTATTACACACACAGGGAGGTCTGCACTCAGATTTGGGGTTCATGGTTTAGTTTTGTAAAGTTGTTTCACTGAAGATGATTGAGAACTGCTGTTGTCACAGGATTCCCATTACACTGGTTTAGTATTTTGTTGTACATAATTCAATAAAGAGTTGGGCTCACACCAAGAATACATAACAAAAGTTACATCTAATGAGGAGGATCCAACTTCTGCTGAGATTGAAAAACATTGAGATTTTTGCTTGAGTCAAGGTCACCGTGTTACTTCTTTGCTTTCCTTCATTTGAGCAATTGAACTTATTGAATGTGTCAAGAGACCCATTCTCAGAGAAAAGCTCAGCAATACTCTAAGATCTAGTAATTATAAAAATAGAACCTACACAGTGCTGAAGAAGAGAACAAATTGAACTTTCCTTAAAACTGCATGTTTTCCCTTCTTGTTCCTTGTATTTATATATATTAAATGAATGTATAAATATCAGCATATAATTATTATAGTTAATTATATTATTACATACATTGTTCTATTATTATATCAGATATCACATACAGTATTATATGGCATATATTGATATCAACATTATATAATATATAATACATCTTCTGGATACATTCTGTGACACCATTCCTAAAACAATTTAGGTTTTGATAAAATGTTCCTGGACTGCAGAGGTTATCTGTATAATTCTTATTTGTTTTTATGGACTCCAGGATAAGTTTTTATTGGAAAATTCTGTTCCCAAATTAAGCTGATGGTCCTTCAATTAAAAAAAGGTAGATTGTTGACTTCTACCTCTAATGTTATGTGGGAAGAAAAAGATCACAGCATATCAATGCCAGTCTAAAAGCAATCAAAACAATACTGGATTCATTTGCTCTCTCTTCTCTTGCAAAGATTGTTTTTACAAGAAGAGTTAAACTAAGGGCAAGGCAACAAAATTTGTCACTGTTTTTTTTTTTCCTTTATCTTTACTCAGTTGATCTTCTCTATTTAAACACAATTAGTATTATCCTAATGTAGTCTTTTTATCCATATCCATAGCTTCTCATCTTACTGTTTGCTAATATGATCCTTTCAACCAAAAGAACATCAATACACTCAGCAAACTTATTAACCAGCTATTCTGTCTTCCGGGAGGCAACCAAGCTGCAGAGAAAGGCATGAGTCACTGGAAGCTGTGAGACACCAAGACTTTGATGCTGTAGGCAAAACAAGCTGTTTCATGACACAGTTTGTAAAATGTTTGCACGGGAGCAAAATTCTGCCAAAAAGCATTCAGGAGAGTTTACATAGTGCGGCATACAAACTACAGAGCAACCCACAGTATGTGATATTTAAAGCCATTTAACAACTAAGAGCTTTCCTTCAGCAGCAATGGTGCCTCTCTGGTAGATTTTGATCTTGGAGCTTTTTCTAACACATGGACTGCAATAATAGCCAAGGGAATCTCAGTTTGTATTTCTTTTTTAGTGCTATGTTCAGAAGAAACATCTTCAGGTACCAGAAAGAATAAATAGGTCCTTCCAGTAAAACCAGGTATTGCCCCTACTCTCTCATTCAGTTCCTCGGTGCTAGTTTTCCAAAAGTCTCAAAAGCAGAGGCAGAAGTCATGCTGGCTCCTGCAACATTAGCCCATTGTCAGCATTGTTCCCAGATGGGAAAGCAGGCCTCTAAGTACTGGGAAAGCCTCTCACCAGCCTTGGCTGGCCCTGGGCTGAGGCACTTCACCAGTGTAACTACATGCAGCTACACTGCACCAGTGTGGAAAGTTAAAGAGAATACAAGCAAAGTGCCACTGAAATTTTGGAAGGAGGCAGAAAATAATAAACACTCCAACTGAAATTTGGTCTGGCCTCATGTTATTTGGTCTAAGTGCATGTTTACATTTCTTTGAAATGTTCCTAAACACGCCCTCTGTCTGAAAAGAAAATTTCAAAACCATGATGAAAAAATCTGTTTCAGATCATGAGTATTGGTTTTAAAACCAGGCATAACATTGCAGCCGGCCCTTTTATCCAGAAACGGTGCAACTGTCATATCAATTTAGAACTTCAGTCATGTTATTTTAAACCTGCATTAGTAAAACCTATAACAAAACATGTCTCTGTTGTCCACATCTTGCATCTGGAGCAAAGTTATGCTTAAGTCTGATCTCCAAAACCAGTATGGAAATTATATCTGGTATGTTCTGCACTTTGTAACATGGTCCATGTGGACTTTTTCACTGTAGTGATAACACAGCACTATAGCCCACCTGGTAAACACATTACACATTCAAAATGACAGTCAAAAGAAGCTGGTGCAAATATACCAGAATTACATAGGAAAAGGTTGCAATGTAAGGCTAAATCCAAATATCTACATTTATAGGCACTATCTGGCACCCTACTTTTAGACAAAGGTATCTTACAGTTTCATTTTAAAGGCTCTGTACTGGGTTTTCAACCTGGAAAATAGCATAAGGCCACTGTATTAAGGAGCTGAAATTTTGCTGACATTATGGAAGCTCTTACTAGGTCTCCTACCACTTGATAATAGTCTACAGATGCTGTGGAAAAACACTATCAAAAGGCAATTCTTATATATAGAACCTCTCAAATCACTGCCAAACACAACTTCACACAAGTAATTCAGGAACTTATGTTACATATGGCAAAAGTATTTATAAACCAGGATTAGAATACAGAGAGGTGTCCAGATGAGACTCTGCTGTCACCTCTTGGTTTGCACCAAGTAAAAGGAGTTTGCATCTTGCAGTGCTGGCAAGGCCACCATTGATGCCTTGTGGATGCCCACAGTGCCTGGTGTAGGTGCCACACCAGAGATGAGGCTCTGTGCTCAGGGTGGGCCAGCAGTAGCCCTGAATCTTGTGATTGTTATCCTTGCCCATTTTATCCCAGGAGATGAGGGCACAAGGGCTCAGCTTTGAAAGCCTTGCTTGAAAAACAAGGAACCAAACTGATGTCGTGGTATAATGCTGGAAACAGCACACTTTTACAGAAGAATACATTATACATTTCTTCCTAATTTGACCCTATCTGCAAAGCAGAGTGAAAGCTCTTGAGACTGAATTTCTTGCTAAAACCAAACTCTATAAAGAGAATTTGACCCCGGAAAAAATGATGTGAGAAAATTTTAAAATTGTGCAATATTGTCTTCCATAATGCAGATTCCCTTCCGCAGTTTCTTCCCATCTGAAGGACTGATCTTACTGCTAAATGTTTGCAATAGTACCTGTAAATCTACACATCCATTATATGACATACACACAGAAAATACTGACTGAAGTACTTAAAAATTGCAAAAACACCTGACAGCTGCTGGAACCAGTAAAGAGATAAGGATACCTTATAATGTGCTAACAAACAAATTTAATATTTCCAGGTACAACATATCAGAAAATTCCATAGAAGGAATTTTTTCAGTCTGAAGACCTTGTTTTTTACAAGTTTAAAACTTAAAGTAGCTGACATAGTGCCAACTTTTTGGGGTAAAGAAATCACCTGTCTTATTTCCAAGCTGACACAACATGTTTTAAGTAGATGAAGGCTCGGTTTCATTACATTAGCAGTGTCTCTAGGTGCTCTTTGATGCATCCCTCCCGTGCTTAGTAATTTAGTAACAGGTTGGAAATGAACAGAGGGGTAAAATGAGACTCTGTTGCCAGAGCAACTACTGCACACCTCTAATTTTTGAATCAACAGACAGCAGAAGTTGATACTTTACCACAGAGTGTGAAGAAATACCTTCTAAAATGTTCTATGAAAGCAAACTTGTTTTGTTCAAGGAGTGGCACTTCCAAGAAAACAATTTCCTAAAGATAGCCCAGATCTGTTATTATTGAGCTAACATGCTAATAAGAAATATTTAGCTTTATTTTGACCAAAAATCTGGCCACTTGCTCAAGTGCAAAGGTCTAGGAAATAATTCTCTCAGCTACTCCATTGTCCAAAAAAGAGAAGTGATTCCTAATGCTTAAATGTTGCTCTGTGTGACAGAGAAAAATTAAGAACAACAAAATAACTTGGTTTCATCATTCAAGTGAGTACGTAATATAGAAAAAATCAGAACAGAATGAGTGAGATGAGTAAGATTTCTGCCTTCTCAGTATTACAAATACCAGGACAAGTTAAGGCCAGCCTGCCTCAAGACACTCACCTGAGTTACTCTTTCCTGGATGACTGGAGACTTTGTGCCCAACATTTCCTTTGAGAAGTTTTGCTACTGGAAAAGCACTTCTTTACTGTCCCAGGGGGAAAACAAAATGCTTTGCCCTCAATCTCCCAGTGGATCCTAACAAAGTGAACACAGATACGGAATGAGCTGAGGTTGGACAGAACTGTGGCTTTGCTGTTTTGTGACTTCTGCTTGGACTTTCTGTTCCTTGACTGCCATATCAGGATGTAAATGCTCTGACCTCATAAAAGACTTGGAAGTTTCAGTTGGAAATGTGGAGCCACTGTAGTGGAAATGCAAAGCCATCAGAGTAGGGCCATTGTGCTAAGACAGCCTCCACCAAAGAGCTTCTCTCTCAGCACTGTGATGGAGCACACTACAGTAATTGCATCCCATTGGATTTGCTCCACAGTACATTGGGATAAAGACTTTAATAACATAGGAAGCAGAATTTTCATAATCTTTTGCCTGATTTTATGTGCTGTTATGCACTGACTTCTACCAAAATCCTTTTATTGTACAGAGAGCTCCATATTTTAAGGGTCAGAACTCTTGCAATGTATTTAAACTCCATTTTTGCATATTTCATATTCACTTAAAAGTGCATTACCATCAGATCTGCTTCACAATCCAGTTACTCAGAAGGGAAATAGAGGTTTCCTGACAATCTACTGAATTACAGATTATTTAAAATGTGGACAAATTCTTTTTCTTTCATCTCTCATCTCCCCATCAGGTGTAACAATTCCCAGGACCTATAGCAGCTTCCATCAAAGACTGCCAGAGTTTTGTCATTGCCTACATAGCAACTGAAAGCTGTTTACTATGGGTATAACATTCTGCCATCCTGAGCCAGAGGCTTTTTACTGCCACTGCGACTGCCTGTGCATGGAGTCATCTTTCCTCTTATCTGCCCTTTGGTCTAAGTTACTCTGCTCCCCTTAAAATCTGTGGCTGTACAGAGAAAACCTCAGAAAGGGCAGCTCACCACAGCTATTTAGACATGTATCTTACGATGGGATGCAGTTCCCTGGAGAGGTTTTCTGTTTTTCTTTATCAGTAAAGAACAATCTCATTGCCCAGTTCAGACTCCACAGACAGCTTTCTAATGATGGGGGTCCTTGGGAAGAATCCCACTCAAAACCTGATGGAAAAGGAGTGAAGGCCCTGCAGGGTCAAGGGGAGCAGACCCCAGTTCCCAGAAGAGCACCCAGAACATGGCAAGAAACAAGCAAATGCATGACCTCTCTTGGTGGAGAACTACACTGCTTTGTACAGCACTTTTCCAAAGGGTAAATCAGTGTTCCTCCCCCAAGGAAAATAATATGTCAATAGGTAGTTAACTAAGTGGAGCTGGAGAGAGTGGACTGCTTAATCCATGTTGTTTCCTCCAGGACATGCTTACAAATGAGTCCCTGCAAACTTGCACCTCTCTGTACATACGTGTGATGCCCACAGTATAAATGGCAGCACACAGGGACATTTGATGACAGCCTGAAAGATAATGTACCAGGCAGTGGGGACCTGCATGATATGTATTCTCATCAGTGCCACAGGTGGTCAAAGCAGACAAGACTTTTAAAATCTGACAGCTGATGTAAATTTTTTTTAAATATCAGAACAGAACACATGGAAATATTCCCATTCCCCTGCTCCCCTGTACTCTCCAGTTTAAACCTGTCCTGAACTGAAACAAATGAAGCTATTATGGTGTAAGACTGGAGTCAGTAAAGAAGAATCCAGCCCCTGAGATTTAAAGCATTTGTGAAGAATTTTTGATTATTGCCATTATGAGTCTGAGTGTTCTAAAAACCTGTACAAATCACAGAAAGGAAAATAAAGAATTACTTATACAGATGATCCTTTTTGAAAACTGAGTGTGTGAATGTGTCTGAGAATCTGCTTGCATACCTTTAATTCAGGGACTTAATATGTTAAGAGTATAACTTTTTCAAATTCCTTAAATTCAAGAAGGTTTTACTTTCAAGAATGTGATGCATTAATAACAATGTAGGAAGGTAAATGTTTCTTTAAGCATTAAATTGTTCTCCAAAGAGGAATTAAACCAAGAGATTTACAGAGCTTGTTTCCTAATGTGTCAGTGGAGCAATATGAAAAAAAAGTCAGTATTTTCAAGTACTTCTACTAGTGTATTTTTCTGAACAGAGCAGCCACACTTGCTGCCTCACTATCCCCAAGAAGGAGGTGCAATTGCATTGCATGCAAACAGAGAAGTTCGTCAACAGAGACTCCACCATGGAAAATATTCAGTGAAACTTGTACCAGGTATAAAGGCAGGTATAAACACTGGGTAGTGAGTTAGCAATACTCAAAACTTTATTTATAGAGTTTGTCAAGAAGCATGTGCTAAACCATTTATAAAGCCAGCTGCATTCATAATTTGAGTTATGTAGATAATTATGCTTTCTTACATATTTTACCTTATATAGGTAATCTAGTTTCTTATTTGTATTCCAATGTTACTTTTTTTAAGATGCCAACTACTAACTGCATCTCAATGACTGCATCACAATATCCTCTGACCTGCACCTGTGAGCTCCAGGGCTTAGTGTGGAACTGTGTAAATACCCACTAACCTGCTCTTTATCTTTTTGTCTTCATGGGAAACCAGATGCATAAGAGGATGCCTCACAATCTGCCAGAAGTGCAAATGTGCATCCTACCTAATCAAGCTTTGCCAAGGATGTCACACCCCCTCACCAGTTTCATGGAGGGCTTTGATATGTCAGGAGAACTATCTCAGTTGTTGTAAAGGCATCGCAGACACTGCCTTTGCTATGTCCTCACACAGCAGTGAGGCAGTGCTCAGTGCATTTAGGCATTTAGGGAGGTAGTTGTAACACCTCAGGTGAGTGAAGAAGTATCACACTCACAGTCACAATCATCATGAAACTCCTTCATTTCTATTTCTCAGACTCAGTGATACTTTCATAAAAACTCTAACTAATTTGCAGTTAAAAGATTGGTCTCTTGCTCCCAGTTCAGCATTGGCTTGGACAAATAATTAGTTTCTTTTCTTTTGAGATTAGTTAGACCATGAAGACCAAGAGAAAAGGAGATCCAGCCTGTCCCCTCTTGCACAGAGAGGATGGTTTATCCATCTGCATTCAGCCACACCTGGGTAGTCTCTCTGAAAGTAATGGGTGGCACAGATGTCACTGTGAGTCTAATTTGACCTGTAAAACCTTAAATTCTGGTGATAATGTGCAACAGGGAAAGAAGCCAGCTGGAGCTAGAAGCAGTGGCAATTGAAATAAACATCTTTGCACCAGCAAAATAAACACATTTGATGTGAGAAATCAGTGAGAGACAAACATTGAAGCCCCCGATGTTACCCTGACAGCCCTCTTTTCAGGGGAGGATGATACTTTTTCCAAAAAAACTGCTCACAGATTTTCTTGCATGGGAATAATGCAAGTTTGAAACCAAAGGGTTTGATGTAACCCATCACCAGGCACAGCTGGAAAACAGAGATCAGGATGAACTGAACAGCAGAGCCTGTATGACAGAGAGAAGAAAAGTGGTGAAAGATTTCAGTTTTAGTCAGAATTGAGTTTGGCAAAAATTCTCTTTCAATTCTGTTCAATCATATGCTTGAGTAAGTTATTCACCCAGGCCAGTAACATCTGCTCAGGAAAGGGGCCAACTTTAAAATGTGTTTTTTCATCCCACAAAACAAAGCGTAATCTAAGCTATAAATATACAAGTTTTTACTATACTGGATAAAGTATCTCATGAAGAAAAAAAATTCTTTAGTTTAGGACTTTTTTGTTTCTAGAGACATTACTCATCTGATCCTGGATCCTTTACATATTCAGGAGGCTCACTGCTTTCAGCAGGATCCTTAGGACTGCAGGGAGTTTTCTCAGAGCTGTTCTTGCCCCCTATGAGATCAGAACCTCCCAGGTCCACTGTCCATGGCACATTTTTCACATTGTGCCTAGTTAGAGCTGTTTAATCTTTCCGACACATCATCACAGACCAAAAAATTCACTCCAAATGCCCCCACTCTCATGTGAAACTAGTGAAAATCTTTAAAATAATTCAAAATAAACAGAAAATAAGACATTTTCCACTTTGGATTTTTTTGAGATATTTGATGAGGTCAGTATATTCTAATGAGACATTTTCAAGCAGACACATACACAAACAAAGCAAATACTACAGTTCCTCTAAAAAGGACATTTTAAATTGATAGATGAGTTGTCAGCTTTGAAGGACCTGACCATGCTGTGGCTTGATAGCACAGAAAGAAAGGGATCTGCAAGTGCAAGTCTGTTTCTTTTGGCAGCAGAAGGACTTTCTAATGGATTCATCATTTTCTGTTCAGATGAGCATCAAAGTAAAAAACATTTAGGGCTCTATTCATCTGAGTTTCTGGGTCTACACTTGCCAGCCATGGAGGCTCTGTGGCTTTGTTCTCCAGAGCTTAGTTCTGATTCACAAGTTTGGAAATGAGGGCCCCACACAACACAGAAATCAAAGTGTCGATCCTTGTCCTCCTTTCCCTGCCTCTGCCTGCGCTGGTGCAGCACTTTGAGGTCCTACTGACCCCACCATCAGTGTGGCCACTGACAGTCTTTTCCCAGTTTAGTCATCCTCTAACAAGTTCTTAGATGGCAGCTGACTGATGGCAACAGATCCTGAGGATGATCATCCATGAAAAGCCAAAGAAATGCACGGACCAGTACAGAAGAAAACCACTAGAAAATTAATTGCAATGAGAACTGGAAGTGCATTGAAGGAAGAGACTTCCAGCAAGCAGGAAACAGGGCACCAGAGGAAAAGGAAGAGAAAAAAGCCTTATTAAAAAGGTATTTGGCTTCCTAGGGAGAGGCATCTTAGTGCAGAGGCTGTTAAATATGTTGGCACATTACTGTGCACACATACAGGAACAAGGGGAAACACCAATACCAATAAACGGATCATGCACTCGGGACACTTCATCCTCTTCAAGGCAAGAAGCACCTTTGCCTTCTGCCTTTTCAAAAACATCTGAAAATAAACAAGTGAAACTGCAATAGCTCGTCTTTACTTTTTGCAGGGCACTCACATGGTGTCTAAAGTGCTTCAGAAGAGTATTTTCTTTTTAATACATTGGAATCAGCAAGATGGGAATCTTTCTGATGGAAGGATGGAATAAAGAGAAAGGGCCTTACTGGAAGTAATTTCACCATTTACTAGCAAAATACTTTACTGTGCAACAGCAATAGTTCATGGCAGAGGCTAAAATTACAGCATTACACTGAAATATGTCATTAGGGTTGGCTTGTTGCTGTCATTTTTTCCTTTAAAAAACTGACTCTCTACAGAACAATTTATAAGAGATTTCAGACACCCAAAATATTACTCTAACTCTACAGAATCATATTTTAGATGTCTTGTTTCACTGATAGTTTCAACAAGGAATGTACAGAATGATCAAACCACAAATAAGTAGCAGCAATTATTGGTACATTTGAGATGGGCACAGCACGAAGGATAAGTCTAAAGAAAGAATAAGACCCAAATACTAAGGGAGGAAAAAAAGAGAAAAGATTGAGTAAAAAGGCCTGAAGAGCAGGAAAGGACTAGCTATCTGCAGGAAGCTTGTATTCTTGTGTGAGTGTGAATGACCCAGTGTTGGCTGGAGTGTTACCTCTATGTGATCTACAGAATTTCTCTCTTAACTGTAGCAACCGAAGAAGAGTGAATTAAAGTCTTAAAGAGAAAAATTCAATAAAGAAAAAAAAAAAAGAAAAATATGACAGAGGAGCCTTTCAGTGGCTATATAAAATGCTGTTCTAATTATCATGGGGAGTACCCCCAAATTTCCATGCTTGCAAAAGAAATACCTTGCAAAAAAACCAACACAACCAAACACAAAAAATTTTCTTTTTGTTTTTAGCTCTATTTGTCAGTGAGTTTCTCTATTGCATCACTAGGGCTGACACATTAGCTCACAGTAGGCTTTTCACTGATGCTTCTAGCCCCCAAAGTAAACTTCTGCCTGTTCTTCCTTTACGATCTTGAGTTTTATCCTAATTTATCTGTTGGAATAGACAATATTTAGCTAGAAACTCCAGTGGAAAAGTCCAAAGGATAATATCTGGCCCCTTACAGCCTTGTCAAGCCATAAAGGTCAGTGGAAAGGTTTACTCCTACCACCCTCTCCTGCATTTGGTTTTATCTTTCATAGAGAAGTCCTGCTCTCTGTGCATCTGAGAGTCACCCTTTAATAAACCTTTGTAGGTTCCTTTGGTTTGAGCTGCACTGAACCCTGCTGTTCAGGCTCTTGCTATAAATCTGTAGCCCCTAAATAGAGCACCTCTCTTCTGAGAGACAAGGCTTTGTATACCTGCTGTCTGCATCCAGCTGGAGTATTTCCCTTTTCCCTCCTGACTTGTCTTAACCATTTCCCCACCAGCTGTATGAAATGTGATATATCTTTCATTACAATGTGAAGATTTTTTTTTTCCTTAATCAGTAGGAATTTGCCATTTGTATTCTGCTGGGTGATCAAGGTCCTTTTGCAAACTCGAGGCATATGAAGAAAATGTAGAAGGTCTTAAGTTCACCACAGCAGTTACCACCACAGTAATCAAAATAAACAGACGACTATGTCCACATGTTCCCAGCTCCCATCCCTGCTTGCAAGTTCAGGAGAGGCAAACTGTCCTAAAACTGATCATTTTTCAAGCCCTGAACTAAAAATCAAAGATTGTTGCAGTAGAGAATATAGCTATAAAAATAACCTTCCACTTCAGTCTGCCAAAACACCATGGAAGACCAAGAAATCCAAGCCCGAGAGGACAACTAACTTTAGAAAAGGTAAACATATCCATGAGCATCTGAGAATTGCTGCCAAAACAAGAGCATTCTTCTTAAATTCTAGGGAACACACTTTTAACTATTTTTCAGGTTTGAAAATATAAGCTACTCAAAAACATAAGACCTGGAACGACCTCTGTTTATCATTGAGAGGAAACAAAAAAGAAGAAAGTATCTGAGAAGCTGTAACATAAGAAAGGTTTTGTTTTAAAACAGAGAAAAAAATATAAATTATATTGCTTCTAAGCAATAACCTACCCCTCACCACTGTATCTGGTCAAGAGGAACTTTTCAATAAAATAAGCAGATTACAACAAGATCTGTTCTCTATCAGTGGAGTAGTTCCTGCCTGTTTGATAACCCCAGAACAGCACCACAGATCCATGAGTGCCTGTAGGTAATTACCTCATCACCCAGCCTCTGTGCTGGGTTTACCTCACTTCTGTGCCCATTTCTAACACTGGTGAAGTGACTTTCCACTTCCTGCCCAAGGTCATACACCTGTAAATGATTCCAGAATAGAATATGGCTCTCGGTGCCACTTAATAACCGCTCAGAGTGTGAGAATAGAAATTTGCCCAAACAAAAAGAGAAATGTATGAGCAAGAGGTAGAAATGAGAAAGCTGGTTTTAAAAAAGAGGTGGTGTTAAGTGTGTCTCATGTGGCTTTTCAAAACCAACTGTTTAAATACACAAATACTGCTGTTCAAATTTCATCACTCTACAAAGCTCAAGGGTCAAAAGCAGGCCAAATATGAATCACAGGTCCCTAAGTTTTATCAGATGCCTGCATTACTGGGTGCTGAAAAATATTGGGTGTTGTTTTTTTTTCTTAATTCTTTCTCCTGCAATCTCTAGCACATCAGTATCATAAACTGAGACAGTTTTCAACTGAAATTATGAAAAAAAAGAAACATTTATTTGTATGTTATAAATAGGTGGATTATTTAACAGTCCTATCCACATACTTTTAACCTTTTGGCTTGGAAATAGATGTAAATTTCCTAAACACCACCAGGGTTTACATCTAACATACATCCACATCTCCCATTGGTAAATCTCATTTTCCAAAATAGAGGTTAAGGTATTTGAAGGTAACTAAAAAAAGGAATAATTATTGTTAAGAGATTGTTGGACCTCAACTGCAGGTGCAGTAATTTAATTGCATGAATTACCAAAGTAAATATAAGCAGAAATTCTTTTTTCATTAATACAACAATTTTACTGACATGCAGCCTCTAAAGAAAAATACTATGATTTTTTAGTGTTGTGAATAAAGTGAGGAAGTCTAAGAGATGTTCAGTGAAAAAAAATTAAGCTATTTTCATTAGTATTTGCCATGTCCTGCAGGTGGGTATGCTGCCAGCTCCTAGTGTGGGAAGCAAAGGTCTAAAAGTAGAGGAGAAGACATTATGAGGACAAAGTGTGCCAGCAGGCTCAGGGTGTTCCTTAGAGCTGGGGATGCATTGATGGATGCACTGGGTAGATGGAGGCAATGTCTTAATTACCTCCTTTGTTTCAGACATTGGGAATATTAGGTCAGTGGGAAAAATAAGTGTTAATTAGACTAGTTACCATAATTGCATGCCTAATGGTCAATGGCAGCATCTCACACCAGGAGAGTCACACAACCAAGCTGAAGGCTTTGTGGGATTGCTAACAAGACCTTACTCATCCCAAATGCTCTGTTAAATACCTAAGGAAGAAGCCCTCCCCAGGATTTTACCGAGTCCAATGACACATGTGGAGCATGTCTGGTACAAAGATTCCTCTGGTACTTGCACATCTGCCATGTGAGAGCGAGCAAAGGAGTACAAATTATTGCTGGTGGAAAACATCTGCCATATGCAATATTTGAACAAGTTAGGCAGGTTTTAACATGATCATTGCATATGTCATGACAACTTAAGAGCAAAACAATCACCGCAGCAAGTGTTACATCAGATTTGAGGCAGCTGCTGGATACTGGCCACAGAAGAGTTGTCACATAGAGAAACACAGCTACTACTGATCTAGTAGTCAGGGATAAGACTGAGCTGGTATCAAGTCATAAATAAGTAAAAATTTAAAGACTTTTAAGCCAGTTATGTTTTCCCCTAGTGAAAAATTAAAATTCTATATTTGAAAGCATATATATTGCATTTATCAGGTACAAAGGAGGTTAGGAGTCTTCTCAAGATACTTTGATTTTGAGACAGCTTCCCAGTGAAAATACTGCCAGGAATGAGATTAAGAGGATAGAAATAGAGATTGATATATTTACTAGTTTTCCATTTAAATTTGGGAATTTAAGTCCCACTGAAAAGTAATTTGAATTTTTTTTTCTATGACAATTTTTTTTTCTAGTTTTCACAGTGGAATGCAGCAGCTGACTGCTCTATTTGGTGGTGCTCAGAGCAGCCCAGTAAATCCCTGGGAGCTGAGGGAGAGGTCTGTCACCCAGTCAGGAGTACAGAAACTGGGAAGAACAAGAGGGAGTGAGAGCAGTCCTGAAGTTCCAGCTCTGCTCTGGAATGTCAGAGCTGGTAGCTGGCCACTGGGAGCCACATGAATTTGCACTGGGTCTTGGTCTGATTTGACAAGTATGTCATTGGAACTAGGACTTCTCCGTTTTTTAACAAATAATAACATTCTGCTCAAACCATATCCTATTAAAATATTCCTTCCCATTTCTAAGAAAGGGTCTATGAAACTTTGAAGAGATTTTGGGGTGGAAGGAGTTTGGGAGGATGAGTGAGAAGATGTGAGGAGTACCTGAGGACAAGGGAAAGTTGGAAAAGTGAAAGTATGGGAAGGGAGGGAAAGAAAACCTTTTGAGACTCGAGAAGATAGCAGGGCAGTTACACTTGGAAAGAATTTTCCATCACAGATAGTGCTAATCAGAGAAGGAAGGTTTTTTCTCTTTTCTTACACAGTGCTTTGGTTCCTGAGTGCTCCATCTAGCATTTGAGGCCTGCAAAATGATGCCTTTACACATGCTGCATGCAGAAGGAATGGAAGATCCTGTCACAGGGGGAGTGCCAGAGCAAAACTGAGTTTACAGACCACAGCAGCTTCTATAGTCAAGCCCAAACCAAATGTCTCTTCTTAAGGGTTGAATTTAGCTGTGAGCTCAAGAGCAGGACCCACCTCACAATCCTAGCACTGGTTCCCTATCCCCAGTCAGCATCTTCAGGGCATCTTTCCAGGGAATTACCCTTTCTAGATCCCATCACCCAGCCAGAAACAGGAATACAACTTAAATTAAAAGTAGGGTGATGCCTTCTAGCAACATATGCTGACTCAATAACAGTCTCCTTCTGTCTTCTGGCAGGGGAAATAACGCCAGCTGCAAAAGAAAGAACTAATAGAGATTAATGACTGGAGTCACATGCAACCTTCTCAGTTGTCTATTGAATGGTGAGACATGAACATAAGCATTGCACCCTCAATTGGCCGAGCTGGTGCTGGAGCCTGGCTCTGCCCTGCCTGCACAGGGAGCCCTGCAGGAGCAGAGCAAGGTGGACACAGCCCTCTAAGTAGCCCAGCCAGTCAACATTAGTGAAGCCCTTGGTTTCTAAACACTGAGCTGCACCGAATTTGAATGCTCCACTGATGACTGAATTGGTTAGGAATACAACTGAACAGCAGGCTGAATACCCAGTGAGGTATTGTGGGTAATTAGAGATTAATTACAATCCCATAGTTTGTATCATGGTTCAGGGTCAGCACGGGGTCAGTGCACATGGCAAACTTAGAGAGCTGTGACTGGATGGATGACGCCAGCTCGCAGTGGCTCAGCAAAGTGAAGCGTACAGAAATGAGGAGCCAGCGAGGCTGGGGAGTGGCCTCACAGCCAGGGCACTGGCGACAGCAGTGACACGGAGTTGTGGGGCCTGCAGGCACTGAGAAAATGCTAACAAGCAGCAGAGAGAATACAGCTGCACTAACTATCCAACTGCAACCCTGACTTTTCCAATTAACCTTTTCCAGGCTTTCTAAGATTTGGGAAATCTGGGGCACTGTCCTGTTGTCAAAGAAAGTTCTTAAAGAAAGAAAAGTAGTGAGGAAAACTGCCAAAAAGGAAAAAAAAAAAAAAAAAGAAAAGAAAAAGGGAAAAGAACCTCTGCTATTTAATATGGCTATTAAATTTTTATTTAAGGCTAAATCCAGAAAAATGTTTAGTCAGGCTGCAATGAGCTTTCTGGTAGATGGCATTCATAGGAAGTGCAGAATACGTGCTTGCAGTTCAAAGCCCATTTATCATTAAAACCCTTCCCCTCCCATTGCCAAGAACAATTTGTCATATTTTTATCAACAATCAAGATATGCAAATAGCCTAAGACAGCTGAAAAGGCAAATCCATAGCCCCAATATGCAAAATAGACAAGTGATAATGTAGTAGGTTGAAGATACAGAACAGAAGCATTTGGTGGAGAGAGGAATAAATCAATATAAAACTCCCAAGTGGTCATTTTTGGCAGTTAATTATTTGCAGGAAGTTTTTCTCCTTTAAATAAACCAAATTTTTTTTAAAGATCATTAAAGTAAAAAGCGAGCTTGTGGCATTCAGAGGAGGGTGAAGAGGAGACTGGTTCTTGCAAGGGACAGCTGGTATGTAGAGGATATACCCGTCCTCTTGTGTGCCCCCAGCCGTATCCGCAGGTGGCTCCTGCCGCCCGGCCTTACTGAATGAGGATCTGTGTAAATTCCCAAACATATGAACATCAGTTCCTTTCTGTGCAACAAGGGAGTATTTTCCCTTCTGCCTGGATTTGATTTCTAGAGGCATCTGTGCATTTGCCCAATTCCTGCCCAGTGCTAGGAAGCATTTCAAATCATTGTTCTTAATTTCAAGGGTGGCAGTAATATTTATGCTATTTCAATAATAGATAAGAGCATTCTTCATTTTCTTTTTCAGGTCTGGTTCTCTGGATATGAGGGTCTATAGAAGTGTAAAGTTTGTGATTGCATTCACAAAATAATACTTATGATTTTTTCATAATTTGCATCCATACATATCAGAGGTTTTTAACAGAAAAGCAGGTCTCTAGAATTACCTCTGTTGGCAAATGAAAACAGGGGAGAAATGAAGTAAATTGACCTCAGTAGTGCAAGAGGCAGGAGCAGAGATGAGATCATTATCATTCTTGACTCCTAAACCAATATCCTTGCACCAAGCCCCAGTGATAACAATCCATAAGAAGCATCATCATTTTTACCTTCCAATATGCTCAGGATTACCTTAGGATCCTTCTTCAAATATTGAAGTCAGAGAAATAAGCCTATAAACCCCTCTGACTCCTGAGTTAGGAGAGGTAGGAATGGCCAGAGAAGTTGACTGCAGGAGCAGAAATGCAGAAGAGAGAATGAAGAGCAGTTCACCTGCCCAGAGCATTGGGAAGCCTGAACCTCCCCAGGGAGAGGGTGGCCAGTTGGAGGTAACAGCACAGCTGCTGTTGCAGAAGGAGAAATGTTGAAACACAGTAGTTTGAAGTCCAGAAGTGGCAGTGAAAGCAGCCTGTCCAGCACCTTTCCACTTGCTTAAGACAGCTATCCCCTGAGCATTCAGAGATCTCAATTATCAAGAGCCAGCAGTGTTTTCTGCAGTCTGTACTCTGCACAAATGCTACACAGTTTACACAAAGGGATTTCATGCCATAAAATAAGTAGTATTTGAATTTCTCAGCTAAAAGTACCAGTCCATCCTTGCAGTTGTTTCAGATGAACATTACAGCTATTCTGTTTGTTATATTTATGAAGCTTTCTTTCACACTTTCCCCAATAGCAGGCGATTTTGTGTTCTTTCATCCCAGGGTTATCGAGTCCCCCAGAGCCATTACAGTGCAAAATCAAAGAACTTCTGTGTTTAACATTCTAAAAAATGAATTGCAAAGTGCAATCTGAAATGCTTCCTGTAAAAATGCCTTCTTTCCAGTAGTGTATAAATATGCTTGGACATGTAAACATCTTACCCCTGGCTCTGGGAATTGGGGATTTCCTGGTACTAAGCACTAACGCTGAGTCCTTTAACGCTTAATGGGAGTGCCTGGCATGCCTGTGCCAAAGGATTAAACCCAATGCCACATTTCTGCTTATTTACAGCACTGAGCTGGGATGGGAGTGAGGGGTGATGGGTTAAAGTGATGCTGGAGGGACATCACTCTCCAGTCCCTTCCAGTATATCCAAAATTAATTTATGGTTAGAGAGAACTTCATGGCTGAGATGGTGATGATCCCTCTCCAAAGATCACTGCAGGTTGTGCTTTTGTATTTCATTACCATGTCACTGCATTCAAAGTTCAAACGAAGCAATGTCAGTCAGAGAGACAGATGTGTGCACACCTTGGGCATACACAGACACACATGGAACATGAAATTTGCATTTTCTATCTTACAAGACTTTAACAGATTAATAGTAAGGACTGACTGGGTCTATAAGTTCAATAATAAGTTCTATAAGTTCTGTTAGATTTGGAAAGAACAGATCCCTACTAAAGCCTAATAACTTCTCATTGTACCCAGATGCAAAAAGCTGTCTTATTTTCTTAGAAAAGCACAGAATTATGCATTTACCTGTAAACCTCTCATCCCCACAAGACAGTAAGAAAATCTGACTTATAACTATTAGCAACTTTAATAAAAGTAATTTTTGTCTGTGAATAACAATTACTTCATACAGAATATGTCTACTGTTGTCTTCAATTTCCCTCTAATGTAGCCAGTGACCTACATTACACCTATGCAGGAATCCAGCCCTGATTCATTCTTTGTCTCTGGGAACTACCTTGGGAAAGGTGCATCTTTGGCCTGATCCCAAAGCACAACTGGAGCTGAATTCCATGCTGGATTTAAACATATTCATTGTATACAAACATGAACAGTTTTGACTAATCCATTTCCTTGATTTCAGGGATAGTGAGCCAGTTTGTTCACAAAAAAAGAGCAATTCTTGCGAGTGTTTTCCTTTACCCAGAGAGTGATTCTCCAGGGGCAAAAGAGAATAAAGGTTGCAGAGCATCCTCAGAGATCTGCCATTTCTTCTGCAGCCTTTTTGTTCTTTTCATGTAAACGCCTCCAGATATAACAGAGCAAGAAAAAATGGCCAAAATGTTTGTTGCACTGAAATAAATCAAAAAAATACCACTGGTGCCAGTATTCCTCCCTGATTTTCAAGAAGACTTGAGAATGTCCTCAAGGAAAGATTTATCCTGTAGTAGAGGCTGACAATGAATTACCAGAATTTAAGCAACAGCAAGAGAATGGTGTCTTGGAACCAGACATTTAATGCAATTCAAAAATATAAAGCATCTTTGTAGAGTAATGGATAACTGCTTGTAATTTTCCACTGATTTTCTATGATTTTCAATAGAGCTGTGCATTTAAAAGCTGTGAAGGGACACAGCCTTTTGCAAGCTCTCTATCAGCTGATGACAGAGCTGCATTTTCCCTTAATTTCTCTTGTGATACCACTGCTGGCCCTGCAACCAAACTTGTGGCTGGAACATTTGTCATTCCCAGATCAGCCCCTAAATATAAAAGCCAACGGAACATTACAAAACTGGCCATATGTCAGAATTTCCCCCAAATGATCATTGATCTATGTCTCTATGAAGCTTCCACAGGCAGAGCAGGCTCCTGGTGAGCACAGAGCCATAAGCCTGTGTTCAGACATGGAAATCTGCAGAGTGAAAACAAAGCCCAAACTCAGACCAGACTGACTGTACAGCTGACACGGGAGAGCAAGAGCCAGGGAAGGAAAGCACCTCCTATTCTAAGGTCCCAGGTGCAAGCACAAGGAAAATCTTCCTCAACAAAGGAATCAGAAGAACAATTTCATTAAAAGGCAAAGAGGATTAGCTGTGCCACACCTTGGGAGCTGGAGACAACCAAGCAAGCTGGCACAGCACTGCAGAACACCCTGGCATTGGGTTCTGACAACTCCCTCCATCTGGGTCATACACACAGAGAGCTCCAGGAATTGCTTGCATGGGCTGTTCCTCTTCCACAGACCTCATAATAGACTCTTTTCTGCTGTTTTAATTGTTGTAAAGATTATCATCCCAATGCAGTCTTCTCAGATTAGAACAGATATTGATTGTTTTGAAATATGAACTTTTTGATGAAATTTGAAATTTCCCAGAGAATGGAAATTCTAATTATCAATAGGTTCTATAGGACACTAGCAAAGGGAAAATGTGTTGAAAGGAAGAGAAAGGCACAGCTAAGGATTGGATAAAATAAATTGAGAGAACACACCAAAATGTATGTCTTGGACATCTTTCTTAAATAGAAACTCACTGTACCAGGAAAAGTTGTTTCAGTCATGAAATAAAAAGTTAAAAGAATGTGCAGTTGGAAAATTCTCTGAGCCCTATTTAGTGTCTTTTGCTAGAGACTTGTTCTTGTTTTGAATTCCTACTCCCATGCAAGGTAAACCAGTGTATTTTTGTCATGTATACATGATTACATTGATATATTATTAAAGCAAGCTAATCACTACAGTGGAAAAAGGTAATATAAAATAATTAATAAATAATTTGAAAGTAAGGAGCATATCCATATTTTACCATCCCTCATTCAACTACCACTAATAAACTTTATTAATCATCACTGTTGACCAGCCAATGGCTAACCACTGTGTTACTTGAGACTTCCCAGACCATATTTCAGAAATTTAAGAAAGACAACTCATGTTTCATGGAAGTAATTAGACAAGCCCAGTGGCTAATTATCTGGGAACATTGCAAGAATAATTGACTGTCATTTGCTTACTATGAGATGAGGTATATTTTTTCCAGAAGCATATCTTGATGTTGCATTTATACAAAAGGTCTGGCAGACACATTCACAGAGAGGTGAGAGCAGCAGTGATCAGCAAAGGTATCCCAAGCAACTGGAAGTCTCCTGGTGGAAGCATCTGAATCTATCAACACTATTACCAACATTTACAATCCCATTGTAGCAACCTTGCCATTCAAATCTCCTCACATCCTTGCACCATCCCAACCTTTCTTCCTGGTATTTGCACCACTGATTTCAGCAGGGATAGGTTTCTAATGCAGTGATGCAAAAAGAGAGGAGATCATCAATGACAGGGTCTTCCAGGAGAAATCAAAGTGGAGAGAACTGATGGATTCCCTGTTCTCATTGGAGGGCTGGTGCCCTTTGGCACTGTGATTGAGTCATGTCTTCTGGGACACACAGACAGATTGAGGTTTAAACTAAAATTTGCCTCAACACATTTTGGAATTGCAACCACCTCTTCATTCATTCATATAATTTCATTTAAATGACATCTTTGATGGAAAGTCAACAAGGTCTTAAAATTTTGAAGTTTTTAGCCAATAGTAAAACAATCATCTACTTTTCTTAATCAGGTGTGTATTTATTACTGAAACTCACTTTGGTAATTTCTTATCTAAACCAAATCCCTTTGGAATTTTTTGTTTAATAATTTCAAAATAACTTGGTTAGAAGCACTGAAGAACAGCTTGCTGTCTGATATTACTTTCTACTTCATTTTTGCAGGTGGCATACCAGCACAGAAAAAACTTTCAGACCAAATCACTCTTCCATCTGCTTCTGTCTTTGGTAGGCATTTAAGCAGAACTTACTTATTTTAATCTTTCTATTTGACTGACATTTTCTGAGTGGGAGAATGACATACAGTACCAGCTCGCAATTCTTTAATAGCCAATTGAGAAATTAGGGAAAAATCATGATCTCTGAAAGAATTCCTGCTCCAATAAGATTAATACTACAAACACTAATGACTTTCTTATTATCATTTCTGTATGACAGAAGCATCAAGTGACATTACTTTACAGGCAAAAATCACTGACAGCTGCCATCCTTAATCCCAGCTCAGGCCTGCTCTAGGCAAATCTTACATTCTTATTATTGGGAATTTGATTGAATAAAGGCAAGGTCAGCACTTCCAACATAGTCCCCAGATGATTCACTTTTCACTTATCATTTTATGTTTGTGTATGTACTACCTACATTATTAAAAGATGAAAAAGTTTATGAAGAACAGACAGTTTTATGGAACTCTATGGTTATAATACTGCTGTTTGTCAGGGGTAATTTTATTTACTGTTCTTATCAACACACTATTGTGCTGATGAACAAATTTACAACCCAGAGAAGCTCAGAGTACAGGGAAAGAGGAGGTCACACAAACTTACAGACAAACCAGGAACCCATCAGTAGCAGGGATCAATTCTCATGGTTGTGAATTTGCATCCCAAGGGGATTATGAGCCTGTGTGCCTCAGTGATGCTGGTGACGTTCATTCTAACAGCACAGGTGATAAACACCTTTTTGTAAGATTTTAATGAAAACCAAAAGAGACTCATGTATTTTAGTTTTGTATCTACAGTTTTTGGCTGATTGCAGGGAAGTACAACTGCCATGGACATTACTATTCTATGCTGATTAAATGGGTATTTTTAGTGATACAAAATAGAAAAGGGATTATTTTAATTTTATTTTTTAAAGAAAGTTGCACACCTGTTTTTTCTAAACAAATGCTTTTTAAAAAATGGAACAAATTACTAAGTTCACGAAATTTATGTAATCAGTTACCAGGCTTTTCCTTGATGGTCAAATAAATCAGTTTTTCTTCAGCCTCTCATGTCGTGGCAGTGCAAGTACAAAATCTACTTATCTACTGGCAAATGCTTATGTCATTTTAGTAAGGCTGAGTGATTCATTTGCACTGTGGTATTCATGTACTATAGATAGGCTTCATAAAACCTTCAATGATTATAGTTAATAAAAGTGAGCTCCAGTGACAGCAAAATACACTGAGGGTACAATTAGAGACTAGGTATTGGATGAGTAATGAATATGAAGCTAATTAAAATTCTACTACTCACCAAAAATGGCTGCTAAAGTGTGATTCAGTGTTCCTAATCATTCTTTAAAATATTATTACTGTACATGTAAATAAATCCTTAGGCAGTTCACTACCTACTTTATATAATGGGATAAAATTTAGTCTTTAGAAACTTATGGATGTTTTACCCTGTTTCTAGAGACCAGACATAATCTGGTGGAATGGACACTTAACAGTACTCTAAATACATATTTCTGAATATTTGCTAATCATTTATTCTTCTTACATATGTCAATGCAGCTGAATTAACTGGGCTTGTGACTGGGCAACTAAACGTAAGCCAACAATTTATTGGGCAGACTTTTGCCATCATTTTGTCTTTGAAAGGTTTGATGGCTATTAAACCTGGACATACAGGTCACATCATGTAGCTCTGAAAACTTTCCCAGACGGGTGAGAAAATCCAGAGGTGAAGGTACCTCCTTGAGTGGTAGACTCTGTCCAAAACATCCTTAGTGAGCTTAGAAGGATGACACACTCTATTCTTCCATCTCCTATCTGCACCTCCTAAACAGATAGTGAAGGGGTAAATCATAACACAATGGTTAAGAGCTGTGATGCCCTAGCAACACATTTGTTGGACTTGGAGGGTCATACTTTTGCTTTCCATTTCAAAATTAATTTCTGTATGTATTTCTCAACACATTTTTCACTTCAGTGTTTTTGCAAGCATTTCTTCCACAATTAAAGGGGAATTAAATCAGAAAAAAATCATGAAACTCAGATACCAGTTTGCATCTGAACACACTGACTTCTCAAACTGTTAGTTAGCCTTGGTATCTAACTCAGGGCAGAGCTGACTCATGGTGTCTGCACCCACGCAGATGTATCTTAGGAAACGAGAAGCACAAGTGTTAAAAGATGAAACAGCAGCCTGCAGAAGTCTGCAGAAATCTCCAGAAGTCAAGTGGAGTGAGTGCATGTCAGGGCTCACTTCAGCAAAAGCTAATTCAGGTCCTGTTTGAGACTCATACCCCAGGGCTGACATTTCCTCAGGCAGAAAAGCTGCCTTAGACCTCCATGCACTGCTACAGCCAGGGTAGAGGAGTCACATCAGACACAGCTCTGCATTTTTAATCCTCTCCTAGCTAATAATGAGTGCTCTACCTTGGACAGGCACAGGATTACCTTGGAAAGCAGGAAACAATGCAAGAAGCATTACTCAAGCAAGTCCAGATGTTACCCATGGTACCCGGAGGCCATACATGCATGACAATCTTCACAAAATTGTTTCACAAACATGCCAGAGCTACTGAAAATAAAGCACATTTCGAAATTATTATAATGTTCTGTTTTTTATGGGAATGCATGGACAGAATATGTGTCCCTCTGCTCCTAATGAGTGTGACCCAACAGCCTTTTGTGACCCATCTCAGTGATGTCTCTGCAAGGGTAGTGGACAATTAACCACCATCCTCCTCCAATGGCAACACAGTCTTCTCACCAGTGATTTTAGTTAGTTAGTTAGTTGGTAGGAGGTCTAATACTGGACAGAAAATGAGACAAGAATCAGTGCTGAATAACCTATGGATATTATTCTTTTCTTCCTATAGACAACAGATATCACTGGAGAGAGACTAGACAGGGGCTGTAGTCACAGTGACACCAGATATATTTTTAATGTTTCTTAGATCATGTACTTTAGACTAAAGCGTACAATACATTAGATTACAGTGGAAGCTCTTAAGGATGAATAGTTACTTTTAACGAATGAGGATCAATCCTTTTCCTTGAGATGTGCAGATCAGATATATTTTTGTTATGGTGACTGTTAATGGTTGCACATTGGTCGCACACAGTGTATAAAGCAGATTCAAAGAAAAAGTAGGAAACAGAGTCTGGGCCTGTCAATGGTCTATACTGCTCTGGAAAGTTCCAGTAGCCAATAAAGCTTCAAAGATGTCAGCAAAGAACACTTGCTAAAGAAGTCAGTGTCAGTCATTTCTTTGCAATGGCAATGTGCAAGAAGGGAGAAAAAATCAGCCCTCAACAGTCTGAATCTCAGAACACTGGCTGAATAGATTTGTCCTTGCTTAGTCTCTGACATTCACAGGTATAAAGGCAACCCTGGATGCTCTGAGGTCAAAGGAGACCCCAGTATCTGGAGCCACTTCTGCCCTGTAACTTCTGGGTCTTCCAGGATCTTCTCCCAATACAGAACTGGAAAATATCATACTATGGATTCACCAGCAAATCTTATGGTGTCAGAAGTGAATCTCACCTCTGCAAAACTGCAGAAGGCCAGATTCGGAGCAGGAATTATGGTAGAGTAGGTGAATGAAGTACTAAGAATTTTCTTTCCTACTGTTTCGATCATCTAAGAAAGGGACAAAGAATAAAACCAAACGCTGGTCTTTTGCTAGACTGGTTATTTTTACATACTGCAATACAGTGCAGCATTTGCTGAGAAAAATATAAGTAGAGAAGTTTAATTTCATAAGCAAGATTGATTTAATTTTGCCAAACTGGCAAGGATTACATTCTTTGGCCCAGCCCTTAATTTCCTTCCTTCCTGAATGTGCCATCTCATGATAATTTAAATTCGCCAAGAACTATTTGGTGAAAACCAAATACTTGAATTTCTGCTCACCTTGCCAGTTGCCCTGCCCTTTGCCAATAACAAAAGGTTTTAAGATAGAAACTGGACTATTTAACCTTCATTAATCATTCATACTGTTCAAACACATCATCTAGTAACTGAAGAGGGGTTAATGGTAGCTAACTTGAGGCTGTTGTCAAAAGTAGGTTTAACTTTCTATGAACTCACTGGACACAAAGAATGCAGCCTGCTCACTGTTCTGAATGTCACCAGCTCACAGCAAACTGATGACTACTAATGGTAATTAAATACCTCTGCAGCTATTTGTACCAATAACAAAGAGTTACTGTCAGAACTTGAATGAGGTCCATCTGCCCATTTTTAAAGAATGTTAACATTCTGTAAGTGATAAAGCAGATGGCAACCAAAAAGGGGAGACAAAATCAAACTTCTATTATAGTCCCTTACTGGACCTGCTCTGGATTCCCTAATGTTTCTCCTCAAAGACAGAAGCTTAAGAATAAAACTTGCCTACAGATCTGCTTTTCCACTGCAGATTACCCCACTATTTCTTTTATCAGAGACTGTATATCCTCAATTCCAGTGAGCTGGTGGGGGAGGGCCATTTTAACTGCTCTGTCCACCCTCACTTCTCCATGGACCTGGAATTTGGCGTCAGCTGGATTTGAACAGGGGATGGAAACACAGTTACTTTTGGTAGACTGCAAACTGTGCAGGAGTCAACTGCAAAGGCAGCACAAAAGTTCTTCCAAAGTAATCCAGTACAGTTTTATTAATGTGCTTGACTCTCGTGACATTTGTGAGCAGGTATGGAAAAGAACTTCTTCTCTGCACCTTCATTATAATATGTGGGGTTTTTTTCAAATCTATCACTCTAGGACTTACATTCTGTTCAGGAGGATTATTTAGACTGAACCCTTCTGAGTTTGTCCAGTAAATTTCATTTGCAGATAGATTAAATGTTCAACTATTTAGTAACTCTCCTTATTTATTCAGGAAGCAGTCCCCACACAGCAGGCAAAGCTTTGATCAGGCTGGGCTGTTACCCACTGCAAAATAAACACTTTATCCAAGTGACTCCTTGGTGGTAGCATCTGAGGAGTAGTAGAGAAAGTCAAAACTTCTGCAGTTATTTACTGTATTTACTGACTCACTGTAATAACAGTTAAACTGATGCTAAGGAGAGAAAAGCACTTGTGTCATCTGCCACATCAACAGCCCTACAGTGCATCAGCAGTACTTCAATAACCAGGTTTGTCTCTGTTGGGGAAATATTCTCACTCTTTGTAACCATGTCTACATGTAGCACCAGGAGCACTGGCTCCCACCACTGCCACATCTCAAACACATTCGTGATGCCCAGTCTGAAAAGAGAGATTTTTATTTTCTCTGTAGGGTCACCTTGGCAGATTGCTGTATTGATCCAGTAGTGTAATGAAAGTACACACTTATTAACTACCATTTTTAATATAGTGTATCTGACTCCTTAAGGTTTTTTACTGCAGCAAATAATACTACTGGCTGCAATTAAGTTTTCAGCTTTTAGCCAGAATTAGAAACTGCGGAAACACTGGTTTTGATTGCAAGATTTTCCTATTTTCAATGAAAGAGCAGCATTGCTATCATTACTTTAGATATTCTTCACATTTCTTAAGCTTTTACCTCATTATTAAGTAATTACTCATGCTTTCCATTGCTGTGTTTGAGAAATGGTTAAGATTTTTTTTTTCCTGAATTAAAATGAATAAATTAGAATAATAAATGAAATTATACTCTGGAGCAGGGAAAGACAGGGACAGTTCAGAGATAAAATTCTCATCTTTTCTAGCATCATTTTCGATGGCCCAACTCTTGTCCAGAAAGAAACCCCAGCTTTTCATAGGTCTTAATTCAGGCAGGCTCTAAGCATGTGCCATGTAATAGTCCTGCTGTCCTGGAGAAATGAAGCTCTCAGAGATCAGCAAAACTATCACATGGCCATAACCATCTAGTTTGCTGCCTGTCTTGCTAAATCAGGAACTGATATGATGTCTGAAATGTACTGTGTTTGCATCTACTGCTGGTGCTAAATGATGGGCTTGTGTGATGGCTGAGGCTCGTACTGAGCCGTGCCTGTACAACACCATAATCCTGTTCGTGTGGTCAGAGGGACAGTTTCAACTCCCAGGGCACAGATGTCCCCCTGTACCCAAGGCTGCCTGTACAGTCTGTGCTTCCTTCCACCAAAATCTGCAGAACACACATCCCAGCTGATGACATACTCAATTTCTGAAAGTCCTCTGGCTGCTAGAAGCACAGCAATCTCCAAATCTTACTAGTGAAAGCAAATACCCAAAACATTATCAATTTCATACTGTCTTGTACAATTTATTTTTTTCCCTTAGAGATAACAAAGTTTCTTTATAAACAGATCAGAAATTCCATGATCACTCAGTGCAAATCCTCTTGTACCAATTTGTTTAAAAACAGCTTCTGGGGACAACACTTGGATCTACATTAATTCTGGCAAATTTATGATAGTACACCCTCATCATGCCAGAAAACTGGCAGAAATCACGTGGCTAACATTACACTGGTGTCAGACTGTGTATCCACAAAAGCTGCTTCAATTTACCTAAAATGACTTGAAGTATACTGATGCAATTTCCAAGTGTTGATTGCTCTGATGGAAAGAAGGGATGTTTAAGGTGGAGGAAAAATGGGCCACTGACTTCACAGACCACTCATTTTACAGCACATTTTCTTCACTACCATTTTTGTTTGACTGTTGTCTTGCATATTTTTAATACAGGTGCAGAAATATAGAAAATTATGAGATTTTTGGCTGTTCAAGTGAAGTGTTCAGCCATAGAGTCACCCAGATTCTCAGGGAGAAAGTAGCTGTGGCCTAACTGGGTGTCACTGACTTTCAAGGACTGACTTTATAAATTTCATCCTCAACTCTTTTTCAGAGAACACCCCCCTCTCCCTTGCTTGCTGTGGCAAAGGTGTTAGACTGGCTATAGCAGACCCAAGCCTCCCAGCACTTCACAGCCCTCACTGTACTGCACTCTGAGACTACCCAGGATTTTGGAGACATGAGCTGGTGAGCTCAGACCCCACTACTTCAAAAAAGACCCCCAGGCACCAGAACTAAAGGAGAATAGCACTTCACATAACTGAAGCACAGCTGACTTTCCACAAAGGGAAGAGCAAAATAATTTTTTTTAAAGTTAACTGAACTTTTTGAACATCACCAACGGTTCATCTTTGAGATCACACTGAGCTCCCTGTGAAGATCTGGGCAGCTCCATATCCTGGCTGGCAGTATTGCAGTGAGTCATTACCAAGCAGGTAAGGATCCAAGAGGGAAGTAAACCACTCTGTGCTGACCTAGGGAAAGGGGTTGAGGTGTCAGACAGAGGTGCTGCACGCCAGGCCTGTCTGAGCCTGCAGGCTCCACAGTCACATCCACCTTGGCCTTACTGAGCCCTCCGAGCAAACATCACAAACTGCTCCCAGCCCTCCCTGGGTGGCCAAAAGCTGATGTGTGAAGGTGACACTGAGGACACTTGTCAAAATGAGAGGGGGAAGCAAACCTCTGCGAGTAACAGCGGGCTCATCTCTCCTCAGGTCTGCAGCCTTTCCCTGAAGGGAGACAGAAAATCAGCATTCTAGAAGACTAAAGCTGCAGGGTTACTCTGTCACCTCTTCCTTGAGGAAGCAATCATATCAAATTTACACATTGATTTAATTAATTAACCAACTCAAACACTGCACGGGTAGCTGTGAAGCCCTAACAAAGGCATGCACCAGGCAGACACAAGGCAGCCAAATGAAGTTACAGAACTTCTGCAGTGAATGATTTCTCCCTGTGATTAGATTGATTAAAGTGCTGGTAAGCATTTGTTTCGTTGGGTACAAACTGCAACAAACTGTTGATATGTCTGGAGGATGTTATTCACAGTGCTACTGAATGGGTTTTTGAAGCTCATTTGTGAAGTTGTCAGGCTCAATACAGATAAACATTGTGTTTGATATTGTTTTTGTGGGGAGAGGTTTGCAAATTACATTGTTAATCCATCTCAAGGAAGAAGCATCTATTGTCTAAGAAAAGTGAACTTGTTAGATGACATGTTTTGAAGATAAAGTGCAAGTGCACAATATTTTTCTCTAGTGAATGTTGAAACTTCTTCTGCTCTGGGAAAAATAAGTAAACATTTCCTTAAAATAACAAGAAGCAGCTCATTATGATCAGACAGTCTACAAGAGCTTTGTGTACTCTTTCTGTCTTACTGTGCTCACAAGGTTTTAGTATGGTCCTTAAATTCTTCAGAACATCAAGATGCAATTTATTGCTGTTTAAATTGCACATGAAAGTTCAAATTATGTCCCCACACTTGACTAGAAATTGAAATAACATATTAAACCCAAATATCTAACTTGATCCTGTAATCAAACAACTAAAATTTATGCGTTCATGTTCTTTTCTTTGCTCTTTTGTGCACCTGTGCAGAGCTACACTGTGATAAGGAGCTCTCTGTCACCGTCCTTTCAGTTTGTTCAACTCTTCAGAAATTAATATACTGTTATTTATCATCACTGATATTGTTATTCTACTGATAGCATAATTGAGGCTGCATAGTGACTTCAAACAGTCATTTTGACTGTGTACATGTACTGTGCACCTGGAATCACCTCCCCTTTTCCCAGCTATTTTACTTGGTCGGATCAAAGGTGTTATCCATCCCTAAACTCCTTGTTTCTCTGATACCCTTAGACTAAGAGTACAACATAAATCTAGTCCTACAGATAATTTCACCTTCAAAACATGTACTCAAAAACCTAAGCTCTTTATGGTGTAATAGACCAACTCACATCTCCCCATAGAAGAATATTATTTGAAGAACATCTTAAAAAACAGTTGCAAAATCGTTCTGGACATAAAAATATATTCCTTATTTCTTGCTGGTGAAATGAGATATGTGTGAGAACTACCAGCAAATTAACAAATTCCATGTTCCAACATCTCTTGCCATAGTCCCATCACACAGTGCATGGACATGTTCTGTTCACAGGTGCGAAGTTGCACTGGTGCCACTACTGAGTTTGCTCACTATCTTAATTTCTGAACAACTCCCCTGACAGCAAAATGGTGTTTTTTCCTCAAAACAGACATGCAACTAATACCAATCATGCAAAAATCAATGCTGAAGTACACATAACACCACAGAGATTTTTCAGCTGTGTTTGTAGTTCATACTCTCTTTGTAGAAAGAGCTGACCTTATGCATAAAGCGAAATAATCAAGGTCATGCACATCATAGACAACAGCAATGAAGCTTTTTCTGTCTGTTTGTCCTCTGTGCCATTATTAGAGTATTTGCAAATAGCTATGAAATTCTAGCACCTTGAGTTACTCAAGGAATCTGCAAAGACATTAGTGGTAGAGTCACATCACCTAACTTGAAGTCCATAATTCAGTCAGATAATCTCAGTTATCCCTTTAAAATCACAGGCTTCTCCTCAGAATAAAGCAAGGCACTGAAGTCCTGCTGCATAAGGTCAGCCAGAAACTTCTCTGCTCTGACTGTAAAGGAGATACAAAGTGACTAACTTAGCCAGTTGAGAGAGGTGCCTAAAGCTGAGGTATAAATACCTCCCCTAGGATGGGTATTTTTAGAAATGGGTTGCTAGAACTCTTAATTCTAAAAATAAAAATTACAGCTTTACAGTTCATATTGCTACTTGCTATATAGTGTATAAGATACTTTTGCTTTCACTCCAGTTTTACTGGAGGTTGCTTTGCTTTCCTAGGAATAAGAATTTTCTCTTTCCTAAGGCCGCCTCAATTTTTTTCTGCAAATTAGGATGAAGAGTTCTTGGGCTGCAGAAAGATACATTGGGTAGAAGAAATTCAAAGGACCTTGTAGAGTTCGCAAAGAAAGAAATTTACATCTCCTTACACCAGCCAGCACTGAAGTAAACCTTCTCAGAGAGAAACAAATATTGAGTGATGTAGACTAGAACGGAGACATCTCTATGTAATGCACAGGTTCACTGACATGTACTGCAGCAGGGATGTGTCAGAGAAAATCCATAAGAAAAGTGTTTTTAGCTCTGCCTGTTTCCATTCAGGTCATGAGATTGTGGGGAGCAGTATGTGGAAGGGAGGAAATGCTGTTACTCCACATTACAGACACAAGGCCAAGTGAAAAGTCCACATTAGAGGCAGCACTCCACCTTGGAGATAGAAGCTCTTGGCTCGAAGTATTGGATCACTCTTTCTCCTCTGGATTCTCCTGGACCTCCCTCTGCCCTTGCACAGTCACACTCAATAAATGGCACACACTAAAACAACCTGTACAAGGCAGGCCTTACAGCCTTTACTTCCTCTGCAGAGAAAATGACCCTGAAAACAGCAAAAATATAAAATCATGTGTCAGGCTTGCTTCTACACTGGAATGGTAACGCAGGGAAGCATTCCTACATGTAGTTTAAGGAGCCCAGGGGATTACTGGGCCTTCCAAACACCACTCCTGGCAATTTCTCAAGCACAGTGAGCATGACCACTACTCAGAGCTTTGTGCATAAGCTCACACCAAGAAAGAGTTGGTCGTGTTTCTAACATGACTGGTGCTTTGGAGGGATCCTTGAATACAGCTATGTCTCTTGTTGGTTAATGAGGGCTTTGAAAAATTGCTCATCTTGGCCAGCACAAAAACAAGCATTCATGGAATGGAAACCTTCCCCCTTTAACTGAAAAGCTCTGTGTAAGCAAAAGGTTGCTTCGTGTTTGACACTGTTTAGCAAAGCGTGGCAATGAGTGAAGTCTCCTGCCCCTTTACAGAGCTTGGTATTTAGATGCATTCTCTTTTGTGCTAAAAATAACAAAGCCAGTATTTGGAAGAAATCAGAACAGATGAGCTGATACATTATTGATAGAAGTTTCAAGCAGCCTGCCACTCTGTTTTGTTATGTGGTTGAAACTCAATTTTTAATGAAGCAACCTATGAAAATCTGATGGGGTGAAAAACATGACCTCTAAATGATACTGTACACAGAAGTTCCCATCAGATAGCTGAACTGCCCTCTTTCACATCCCATCAGAGATTTACCTCAGCTTGACCCTACAGGCAAGAGAGACAATACCCTGACTCAGACAGGAAAGGTGGCATTAGAGGGATGCACAGCTCTGAAAGAGGACTAAACAAACTGGCCTTTTCTCCTATTGTGAGGAGTTTCAATCATGTGCGTACTGACTAATGCTCCATCCTATTAGAAACACACCTCCAATTTGTTGAGAAAGTGTTTACCAAAACATTGTTTGTACAGAAAAATCCATGGGAATCATACCATTAAGTGCACCAGGAGCAGAACAACACGACAAGGAGGCACACTGAATACCCAGAAAACAGTAGCAGAAGCAGGTTTAAAGACAAAGTCTCCTGTCTAAAATAACTAGTGTACTATCATTTAACTTATTCCTTATTCCCTACAGTTGTGATAATATCCTCAAACTGCTCTTCCATCTTCTAGACACATTTTCTAAAATCTAGAAATAAAGCACATATAAATAATCCTCTTTCATTCAATTACCTCCTAATCTGATAACAAACCAATATGTGCTTCTGATTACCAAAAAACTAATACGTCCACTATGAATGCTGGCTAATTTAGAGTTGCTGCCCTGTACACAAAATGTAATCTACAGGCCTGGAGTAAAGTTACATTGATGATAAAAATATGACATTCATGGGGTTATATTCAAGGGTCTACTACTAAGAATAAGGAAGAAATTAATGGAAAATGCTTTCATAAAATTAATTATAAGGTGTGATCATATATCAGGGAGATAGGTATAAATGATTCAGCAACACAGTATGTAAAAAAGAGAAACTCAACACACTTCACAGAGAATACTAATTCATGAATACAAAACTTTATATCATAAAAGCTAAATTTTTCCCTGGCCTTCATGCATCAACTTTGATGAAGGCAGTGGAATCACATTTACAGATTCCAAGAGGGAGCTGGCTGTACAGGGCTTTCTACCTGCCCAGGTAAACTGTCCTTATTCAGCTCATGTTCTCAGAGATGTCATGGATGGGTGCAAAATCACCAATCTGTCTTCAGTGAGTTTTCTAGTTCTTGAATCAGCATTTTTTAATTCTTTAACATATGTTATTGCATTTCTAAATGACACTATATGTTTCTGTCTTCAGAGAAAATTGAGAAATACTACAGAGCATTCATTGGCAGTTCATAAGTGAAACTGTTAAGGTACAATACAAACATACTGTAACCCTCCCATATTATAACTCATGAATGTGAAAAGGTATTTCTAACATATTACTCAAAGAGGATCACTTGGTATCACTAATCACTTCACAACAGAGTATAATCACTTTCACAATGGAACAACAAGGAAAAAGGGAAAAGAGTGAAAGGAAAGAAGTAGAACAATACTTGTCAAGAAAAACGTCAAAATTAGAACCTTGATCTCCTCTGAGTTACACTACTGAAAATCCACCAAGAGCAGAGAGACTTTTGCTAAGTGTTGCATTCAGAAATCACCTGCCTCTCCAAAGCGACCTACATTCAAGTCATGCTTAATCACAAGACCCCTCTTCTTGCCAGACTTCTGAACTCAGCTCCAGCAGGATATCTTTTCTTTCTCCTGTTTGTTTTAGCCACTACACTTATGTGCCTCTTGGACTGAGATTCACAGAAAATTCTTTTAAAATATTGAGCACCAAATTAAACCTCTTGTTTTGCTACCTAGCAGAATGGAAGAATGACCTTGTGATTAAAAGGGCTAGACTAGGATTCAAAACTCTGGTTTAATTCCTCAGTTCATCAAACGATCCTTGTATGACTTCATACAAATCACTTACTAAATCTCTTTCCACTTCAATTTCTTGTCATAAAATAGGGATAAATGATTATATTATCCCTGTGGCCATGTCATGAAGATTTGCACAGCCTCTAGCTGCCCAGTGCAATGGTGTGTCAAAGACAGCAGCAAACTGCAACGATGACTTATATTCCCTTCCTGGAAACTGTCCCACATAGCTCGCTAGAAAGCTTAGGCCTGCTACAAGATCAGTTAATATGATTCTCTTCAACCAGAATGGGAACACATTTACAAAATGGGAGCAGAAGGAAGGCCCTCAAGCCTCCTGGAGCAGGCACAGCAAAATGGGCCATGAGCACTCAGCCACTGCTCTGCAGTGGTGTCATTGCCACCACCACTTGTAGTGACTGCACCTTACTACAAATGTTTTGCTTGTAGCAAGGGACCCCACTGTTTGATATGACCTATCATTAGAGTGTTACAGCAGCACAAGCTGGCTCAAGATTGAAAATAAATCTAACCAGAAATGGCCCCAAAGGGAAAATCTGTATCCTGCACAAAGCATGCTGCAAGCCCTGGGCAGCTCCTGCTGCCCATACCCTCCATGACTGGCACAGGGCTGGTGTCCCAGGGCACTGTGGGCTGGCATGGACAATTAACATGGGCAAGGGTGAACAACGCCACTCCACAAACTTGGGGTCTGGGATTCCCTCCCCTTCCCCTGATGCTTTTAGGGGGTTAACTTTCTCACAATCAGATATTGGGACAATCTCGAGTTTCAGGCCCACAGCCCATCCAGCAGCTCGAAGCGAGGGAGTTAAGCATGATGCCCCTGATAATTTGTGTGTTTCTCATGCAGTTCTGTTTACCTCAGAGAATAGCTCAGATTCATGTGGTGGCTCATCTGTTTGTTTCCCAGGAGTGTCCTCCTCATCAGGTACAAATGACTTGTTGTTTCCCAGTCCTGTCTGCCTCCTTGGTGACGGATAGATGAGCCCCGTTCCCTGTGCTCTGGGACTCTAATGTGATCTGGGTCGTGCTTGTGGCAGGCGGGGGCGGCGCGGGGGGAGAGCAGTGCAGGCGAGGGGCAGTTAACACTATGAGAACTAAAATCTCTTTGTAGCTGAGCGTGTTCGTGTGCTTTTCCAACCTACCTGCAATTCGCTGCCAGCTGCTTCCCCAGCACCGGCTCAGGGGAACAATGGCTCAGGAGCAACACTGGCAGAAAAGGCAGATCTAAAAATAGATCTTTGGAGGGCTAAAATCAGAGGGGCAACATTTTGAGAAAGCATTTTTTCACTGGGTTTACTAGCAGGAATATTCTGTGCATTGTGCAAAGTCACCATGTTTATTGCCTTGGACTCTTCTAGCACTCCTGAAGGCCCAATTCTACCCTCACTTAGAGGCAAATGGAAAGTCACCAATCCGTTTCTTTTACTTATTTACCTTTACAGTTATGCAGCTTACAGCCCAAGTCACAATCCTCTGTTTTGTTGGCTGCCTGCCTGATGACAGAGGATGCAATTGTATTTATAAAACCAGCCTACACTCCTTTCATTTTTTCTTTAGAAGCTCATTTTTATAAGCAGTCTTAATTTGGCAGTTACACTTCAGCAGGGATCACATGCACATTTTTTCTTTTGATTCACATAGTTTCAGATGCCCTGCACTCCATTCAAATTCAATTCCATGCACAGTGAAGCCAAGTTTCACCAGCACTATGACTGAAATCATACATTTCTGGGAACATCACAGTTTCAACAGAAAACCTTAAATTGACCCCATTTCTGTCAAATCTGGCTAGAGATTCATCAAAAAGTTCACAAAGTCCTTAACAAAACCTAAGTAAAAGCTCAGTCTCAGCTCTTGATATCCACATAAGTTGTGTTGCTGGCGGCAGAGGCAGCAGGATTTGGATCCCAGTTAATTAACCCCCACATTTTGCACTGGGCGCAGAAAACATTTCACACAATTCCACTTGTCTCAATCAACTGGCTCAATTAATAAAAACAGGTCTGGGAACATGTTCCCATTGAATTTGGGGCAGCATCTTTGGCTTGCTTGCATTCTCTACATTCTCTGGTAGGAAATCCTGTTGATTTCATTTTTATCTTTCTCTCTCTCTCTCAATTTGAAAATAGAATCTATGATTTTCCATCATTTCCACTTAGACAGAAATATGTTGTGAAAGGTAATTTTATTGCTGAAAAATAATCTTCCTAATGTCAGCCATTATTTCACTCTCAGTGTGACAACTAGGGTAAGTGCTGGAAATCACTGTATGTTTCAGCTAAAGTATCTTGACAACACAAACGAAGAAGAAAAGGTAGTCTTTTTGTTAATGAAAACTGCACTGTTATTTTGGTCTATAATGGAGAGATTCATGTAAATGATTGCCTGCTGTTTATACTAAAGTAAAATAAAAAAAAACCCAAACCCAAAAAACCAAATCAGCAAGTAGGATAGTGGTTTCTTTCCTTCCTCCTTGAATTTGCTCTTATATTTACTGTAATCAGCCCTTTCACAACATTTTACCTCTGATATAATCTTCATGGTTCTCTTAGTAAAATAAATCAAAATCCATCACCAGATTGAGGCTACCAACTTTGCAAAAACTAGGGAAACTGTAACCATGTACTTTAAAAAGTAAACATTATCCTATTTATAGATCTATAAGCATGTGGTGCGTAATATTATACAGTAAAACTATCCCAACCCATATCTCTGCAATTAACACAACCACTTGCATGTCAAGTCAGAGAGGAGAATTCCTTCCTTTTGGGGTTGAGGGACAGATGATAGCTCCTACTGCTCTCATCCCTCAGGGCTCCTCTGCAATGCCACATTTTTCCCCTTTCTCCACTGCACCTGCAGACAAAAGAGTTGTCCTGTTATGTCAGGAGTGCAAAATTCAAGTTCAGAGACAAGGAGAAAGGAAAATGTCAATAAAGTTGTGTTACTTTCTGGTTTTTTGCCCATCTTGGAAGTTGAATAAAGGAGAGAATTTAATTTTTTTTCATAGTTTGCTCCTCTTTCATACCTATTGAATGAGAACATTGTTATTAATTCCATAAACGGGCTTTCAATTAGCTTTAACAATCAAGTCTGCAAAGTCCAAGAAGCAGAGAGGGCTGTGAGAGACCTGAAACCGCAGTGGGCAAAGCAAAATCCAGCAGCATCTTCAGTAAAGATGCTTCAGTATCTCAGAGCTCTGATGACTTCCTGTGTCAATTACTGTTCTCAGCAATTTATTCACATCTTAAAATTCTCCTCTTAAAATTCTAGGTCATCAGATTTGCCCTTTGCAATCATATTACAATCTCTTAAATTTATGCTTTGCATTCAACAGAGAATTTCTGGTGAAGTTTTTCAGCTTGATTTTCCAACTACCCAGAAACTCCAGTTAGTGCTTAAGCAGATGGAACATTTGAAATTTTTTCTTCTTGGATTTATAGATTGAGATGATGCATGCTGGTATTGCATTTGGGCAAAGCTTACTCACACAAGTAATCTTTTCTAATGGAAATAGCTTCATTTAAGGGGGAGTGAGCAAAGAATTTGCCGAATTGGGTGAGAATTCCCTGAATCTATTCCTGGTGTAGATCTAACTTTCTTTTCACTCCCTGATGAAGAAAAACAAGTAAAAACAAATTAAGAAACACTTCTAGAATTTTAAGAGAATGAGGGACACAAATTGACAGACGGCAGTGACTCATTGCACAGCATTTCTGTAGAACTACAAGGAGTCCCCAGGCTCTTGATTTCAGGAAAGTGCTCCTGAACTTCCTGCTGGGGAAGAGACGGAGCAAAGCCTCTCTGGCTTGGCTTCCTACCTAACAATACTGCCATACACACACACACACACACACACATATAAAAGTTGCCTATGAAAAGCACATGGTAGGACAACGTAAATACAGGAATTCTGTATGAAAAGTTTGGACCAAGTCTCTGGCAGCTTGTTATTCACAGAAAAGCTGTCTTTCACTTTGCTGAAAGACACCACTTTTGTTGCTAGGGCAGAGAAAGACACTGAGATGGTTCACCTGGTGAGGAAGAGAGACCAAGATTTGTGCACTGATTCTTCTTAAGTTGCTTCTAGGGTTTTCCTTCTTACATGCAAAACAAAAGCAAAGCATTTGAAAAAACTTATGCAACAATTTGGAAGCATTTTCCATATCAAACAGCACCACAGGGAGAGGGTCCCTTGTGCCTTACCAAGAGGTTTTCCCATTAAGTCTTACTGCAGCAGTATTAGGCAATAGACAGGTACCTTGTTAGCTTTTACCTGCTCTGTAGTCTTTTACTAGCCAAAGTCTTGAAAAATAAGTTCATTTTTCTATGGTAATATTAAAAGCAACGACAACCTCTTCCTTCAAAAAACTGCCATTCCCAACACAAGAAAGACAAAAAGCCTGGCAGTACTGATTGCCGCTCCTCTTGCACAGAAATGAAGAGGTCTTCCATAAGCTGTCAGAGTCTGCTGATGTTCAGGAGAGTTCCTAAGGCCCTGAAAGTAAAAGTTGGAATCTCTACCTCTGCCCAAACATGTACATGGTTTCTGAGCTCAGGAGTGGTCTAGCAGGGAATTTCCCAAAGAAGTCATAGCAGAGACAGGTACAAATCCACAGTTGGCCTCAGGCTATTTTCTAGCACCAACAGACTGCATCTGTAGGGGCATGTATCTAAATTGGGGGAGCCTTCCCAGCAGGAATGCAAGGAGCCACAGGAAAGCTGCTCTGAAAGGGGACATTCACGGAGGCCTGAGCCATCCCACCGTGAGCTCATACAGGTCCCATCCAGCTGCCCGTCCTCCAGAGCCTGCCCGAGCTCCCTGCCAGGAGTGACCTGCTGGGCACTGGCTGCTGCACACACACAGATGCCCACCTGGACTCTCAGCACAGGGAAATGTAGCTCACACTGACTCTCTGCAATTTAACCCAGGCACCACAGCAGGAAAGAAATGAAATTCATTATTTTCAGTCCTTCAGACTTCCTGCCCCTCTTCTGCTGTAGGCAGCATCCCTGTTCTCCTGCCGCACATGCTCCTTCCCTGTCTCCTCTGTGAGCAGCTTTTTGCTCTCATTGGTTGTTGCAGGCCAAGCAATCAGCCTCAGATGGTGAGGCAATTCCATTTTCCCACTAATTCTTCGGCAGCAGTAGTTTTAGGGCACAAGTACCTCAGAGCAGGCCCACAAACAAAAATTAGAGCTACAGACAGAGCAACGTTGACCTGTGCTTGTCCACACAACACCTTTTCCTTGCTGGGGGAGAGGGAAGAGGGTGGTGTTAGTCTGTGAAACAACACTCACATGCAACAATGGAGTAAAAAGCTCTGAATTTCCACCAATTTACCAGCAGTTCCAACTCAGTTTCTGTGAAGGCAGAGAGCAGGTGGTGAGCAGCAAACAGCCCACACACCAGGAACATGGGCAGCGTGTGCCACACCACTGCTACGCCATGCAAATCAGGGGCTCCCCTTGTAGAAACAAGCACCCACATTCTGTCCTCTTTGCTGCTGGGGATATGGTAGGAAAATGGGCCAGGAAAATGCATTCACAGAATTATAGAACGGTTTAGGTGGGAAGGGACCTCAGTGATCATCTAGTTCCAACCGCATGCAGGGAGGTAGTTGTTCTTACTGAACTCTTTGAAGAAAACGTGAATTTTTTTTTTCTAAAGTAAAAAAACATCTTTCTAGAGGCCTACAGAAGATGAGGCATGACCTTGATGCAGTGTTACCTGTGACTAATTTTAACTGGTGCAAACAACCTCATTTATATTGTTAGTGAAATATGCAAAACAAGGATCAAGGATTTTTCATACAAAATTATGACAGAAATTTAAATATGAATGTGTTCTTACTTTCTATTAATAGTAAGCAACAGGTTTAAGTGACCCAGTCATTCTTGGAAATTGATTTTAAACCTCACACTCAGGCACTTCTGTGTGGTAAATGTTAAACCAGCATGGAAAACGGCTGATATATTTTCTACAGGAAAGTCTTTAAGTACTTAAGCCAGAAGTAGAAAAAGCTTTAAAAAAAAAAAAAAAAAGTTCACTTTTGGGATTAAGTGGTATTTTTGAGGTTCACATTTTAGTCAGAACTATAGTACCAGCAATCAGAACAATCCGTTATAAATTGAACAGACCTAGAAATATAAGGGCAAGTCTTAGCTTTCATATAAAAATAGATAAGGAAGAAGGACAAAGGAAGCAAAGGCCTCAGTATCTTTGAAATTCCATGGGTATTAGGCACCCAACATCACACTCTTATTGTGTCTTATTTTTTTTTTTCAGCTTCTTGGGATTTTTTTTTAAATATGTTTTGAGAAACAACATCCTTGTTTACAAAACTTACCAGAAACGGTACTTACTTCATATTAGGAGTGCACCAGAACCTCCTGCACCACTCTACCTGCCTGAGGCAAAATCTAGTTCTGCTCAAGACCTTTGCACTCAAGAGAGGCAGCAGGGCACACCAGACTGTCCAGAGGACTGATCCCAGACTGACACCCCTGTCAGCTCCAGGCATCCTGCTGGTTATGGCAGTGCTGCATTTCTCAGCAGCCACTCTGCCACGACTCACGAAGAATAAAACAAAATACATCCTAAATATGATGGCCCAAAACCATAAAAGCATTTGGGAACCCTTTTCAAGGACAAAAAAAGGGAGGTTTATGGACAAAGGATTACTATTCACTACTTGTTTATGTAAAATCTAATCTCACACAGTTCATACTCATCCATATACAATGGAATGCAATTGTAGGGAGTAACTGTCTTATTTTCTCATGCAGCATGTTCATTTGTGGGTGGATAATGGGAATAGCAATGGGTTGTCTGGGCTTGGTAATAGAATGCTTTGCAGGTAAGGCAAAAAACCTAAAACACAGCAATTACCAAGCTGAGTTTGTGGTTCCTCTGAACAAAATCTTTATTAGCTATTCAGGAGGATATTTGTCCAGCATGCAGCAAACAGGGCAGTGATTTGGGATGGGGACACCTGTATGTTGCTGCAGTCTCATTCTTGCTGCAGTCTCATTTAACAAAAAAGTTATAATTTGGTCATGGACTATGTATGACCAGGAAAACTAGCTAATTTTCTCATTGTCATATAAAGGCTTGCCTGATTGGGAAAGCTTTTGGTCTTTTCATAATTTTGAAATTGATTAACACAACTTAAAAAAAAAAATAATAATAAAAAAAAATAAATAAGAGAGAGAGAGAGAGAGAGGAGAGGGATTTTTTTTAGAATCAGAACAGAATTCAGAACTGTATTTGTAGGAAAAACAAAACTAAAAGGCTTGAAGGAAGGAACTTTGACATTCTTTTTAGAAAGTCTTCTTGTGAGGAAGAAAACCTTACTTTTCAAATCTATATTTAAACATAAAAAAGGACTGTTTCCTAAAAGTAGCCATTTTCCTACTTTCTCATGCTAATGTCCTGTTTATAACTGACACCTTTACGGCCTACTACTATATCAATTTCACTTCCCCAGAGAAAGAAAAACCAGATCCTGTGACTAGTGTACTGGATTGATAATCTAGCCTAATGCTGACAGATAAATGCACTAATTTTCTTCTGTGGTTGGCTCCACATTGCAGAGTAAATCTGCTTCTAACAACTGTCTCAATAGGCTCTGTAACCTGTCCAAGAGATGATGTCAAGTGCTACAAGGGCCTAGGGCTAGTATGGCAGGTAAGAGTTACCACTGGGATAAAGTTACAGGTGAGGTTTTGAATGAGAAGGTTATTTTAAACAAAAGTCTGGCTGGAAATACAGATTGCTTTTTAAAAAGTCAAAAGAGAAAAGGAATAAAGAGCAACTTTTATAATTTTGGGGGGGGGGTCTAAATATTTTGTATGAAAATCAGCATGTTCTTAGCTGAGGTACTGTGATATCCAGGAAACACAAGGAGATATTTTTCTGGGCAATGTTACATGGGAACATGATGTGCTTTGCCCTGTGTTTGCTGGATTTGGTGGTGGCACTGAGTCTGTGGATACCAGGACCATTTGTAACTCAGGAGCAGAATTCAAGCCTGAGCAGCATTCTCTGAGCACAGGAGGGTACTGGAGGGTGCTGGTGCCTGCTCCCTGTGTTGCCAAAAGCCTCTGTGCAGGCAGGTACCAGGGCTGTGCACTCAGGTAACGATGAATGTGTTGAAGACTCACTGGACATACAAACTACAGACATTGGAAGGAGACAGGACATATTTTAAGGTTTAATTCCAATGACAGGAAAAAATGCATTAAAATTAACTTTTTTTCTTTTTCTAAATCATTTAATGCCAAATATTTGGGTCATTTCTAAGTATTTCAGCAGCAATTGCAGAGCCAAGAGGGTCTCAGTGTTACTTTGCTCTTATTGGTTTTCTTGTTGAATTCCAGGATCACTACTCTGGTTGCTACCAATTTATAGCACTTCGATGTTCATTTATCATTTTGACCAAAAGAGTAACTTTGGTGGGCATTTATTGATTCCCTCTTTGGAAAAGATCACAAGCAATAGCTTTTTAAATAAAAAGGGCCTTTGGGTTACATGGATAACCCTGGCACTGAGGGATATGTCTCTTACTCTGCTCTCATGTCTAATAAGTTCAATCAGCTCCCACTCCCCTAACCTGAAACAAAAATAAAACCTCATTTTAATCACATCTTTTTCTCCTGATTTTCACTCTCCACCTCCTGACCTTTCCGTGTGAAGAGGATCACGCAGAACATTTCAGCTTTTCTTAGGCTAACTTTTGCTCACTTTGAATAGCACTTATATAGGTCAATAGCATCACTTCCCCTTTAGCCCCCCTCCCCATCACAGAAGAAATACAGGATCTAACCTCTTCAATGCATCAGTTAGCAGGATGACTGTTTGTTTGTTTATGGCACAGGAAGTTTGGTATTTAAATGAAAATAAATATTCAAGACAGAAACTAACTTCATAGATTCTGCTCTTTTTATTTTTCTTTCTTTTTTTTTTTTTTTCATATTTGTACAGCACCAAGCACATCTGGCTCTGAATAAGGCTCCTTAGTGCTATTTCAATATGACTAACAGTAACAGCAGGAGTACTCAGACCACAAACTACAGCATTAACAATGGTGGACCTATCCTCATTACAGAATATATGAAAAAAATATGCTATATTAGTAATGTGGACTATGGCATGCCCAAAATCCCCTGTACACTGTAGACAGGCTAGAGTTCACTGATTTCATTGCTACAGAAAAATGCCAAAAACTATCCAATCCCTGAATGAAGCAGGTCACTGATTTGGTCATATTCCAATATGTTATTGTTATGGTCACAAAGAGATGATAAAATGTGTGTAGGAGGACACGGAGAGAAACTATTCTTTGACAGCAACAAAGGTACAGATATTTTGTGCGTTTTCTGAAATTTTCTACAATTAGCATAGATTTCTCTCTTTTTTTTTTTTCTTTTTTTTTTTTTTTTTTTTTTTTTCTGAACATTTTTGAACGCCCCTGTTTCCTGAGTAGGGGAAACTAAAAGTTTCGGTAACATTTCAGGCTGACTGTTTATCTTTTAATTGTGTATGACTATTCAGTGAACCCAATCCTGCTCCTGTGGAAGTCTAATGAGAACTTGGGTACTAAATTCCCTGGGAACTGGATGAAGCCTCCAAGTACTGACTTTGTAAGGCTTCAGCCATGCAAAACCCTGCTGGCACAAGTAATGCAGAAGAGCAAAAATAAAAATTCTGCTTCTTTGAAATGTTTAACCACAGCTCATTTGTTAATACAGTAGTTGAAAGGTGAAAAAAAACTCCCACTGATTCTTAAAAGCACGGAAAAACGTATTATTTTTTTTGGGCTGCGACGCCTTCGCTAGATGTTAGCTTTGGAAATATTTAGACATAAATCAGTTTCTTCCCAAAATAGAGTCCAAAGGAAAGAAGCGCCAGGAAGTGGAACAAAGTCCTGCATTGTGCTCCACGGAATGCTCGTCGGGATGTGGCACTAGAGGGCACTACCACATCGTCCCCAAAGGCACGAGGACAAAGGACGCGGCGGCTGAACTCCGCTTCATGGCTTGAGAAACACATTTTAATCACATCGCAGAAAATATTAATGTTTTTAATAGTAGTGGGACTCCAATAACCGGCCATGCTGTTAAACAGCTGTTGCATGGAGCCTTCACGCCGTAAAGTTCTGACTCTTTGGGCTGCAGAGCTCATTAAAAATAGTCTGCCCTGAGTTAGCAGTTCTCATCCAAACAATTCAAGGAGGCTGTATTTGGGAATTACGCTGCTGAATTAGCACAACAAATAAGGAATAATATGGGGCATAAGGCAAAGGAAACTTACACTTGGGCCGCTTCCTTCCTTTATATTCAGTGCTGCTCACAGACACCCTGCCCAAATGAGTTTGGGGGAAGAGCTGAAATTTGGAATCACAGAGGGGAAATAAGGAGAGAAATAGAAAGGAACTCTGCTTTTCTCTCAAATAAATACTACTTGCAACAACTTGTAATAATTGTCTAACTGCATTTATTAAAAGAAATGTGTCTCTCTGAAGGGAAGGGTCAAAAACATTTGAATGTTCCAAGTTTAGGTATTTTTTAAATGTATTTTTAAGTGTTTTCCTTGATAGGTATGCAACCCTTGTTTCACTCAGTGTTAGAGGGTAAATACAAATGAAGGTTTTCTTTCAATGGTTCTGGCTGAGAGAGAGCACAGAGGTCGCTTTCAAGGTGACTAGATTTTTGTTTGAAAATGGTGAGTCCCCTGTTTCTCAAGAAACTCTGCTTTGTAGTCCATTGCTATGCACCTGAAAACTTCCCACTGACTTCCAGGGGAAATTTGGCTGCTCAGGAATGTGGGACTGGGCTCTGGAATGGCAGTCGCATACAGAGAACTTAACAATGCACAAAAAATTAACCCTTCAATGGAACCAGCCACAAGCTTAAAGCTGTTCATGAATATATTACCCTGCTTCACATAGAAGAAGTCAGCAATGAATTCTCTCTATGAGAAGATTATAAGGAAAAAAGCCCAGTGAGAAGGTTTGGGTTTTTTTTTTTGTTTTTTTTTTTAAAGCATGGTTCATCCAAACATCTAGCTTCTAAAGGCTTCATCTGATCTAAATCCGATTTCTGAAAGCTCTTGAAACTTGGCATCTAGTTCAGGGCACAATCCAACTCCCTCTAGCCAGATAAGAATTCAGACATTTATAGTTGTAGTTAGAGGCAAGCCCATGGTTATAAAAAGACCCACTAAATTCCTGCACTATGCTTGGAACTCTGCAAGTGAGCACTTATTAGTGAAATGTTATTGCTAAATTTAATTTTAAAATCAGTTTATTGGAAGTATTAAATCTGACCTGCCTTATGGCATCCATTAGGAGGAATGGTCACCTACTAAAATGGTCTTGTTTAAATGGGGCTGTGAAGAAAGCAGGGATGTTTCTGACTTGGAGGCCTCCTATGACAGATCCCAGTGGGCATCAGCAGAAGCTGCTTGTAAGCTGTAGACAGAAAGGCACCAAAGCAGGGTGAGTGGGTTGCCTGTGAGGCCAGAATGTCTGAACTCTATCAAGTGCTGCTGAGGAAAACAGCTTCAAGGCCACATGTGATAACTGGGAAGAGAGTCCAGCAGCTGAGAGGGGATCCTGTGGCTCATGGGATGAGCACCAAGCTTGGGATTATCTCAATATGTCTCTTCATTAAAGGAGCAATAAGAGACCCTTTGGCTACAAAGAAAGTGCAGCTGGGGTAATAGTAAAAAAAGAAGCCAAGTCCTAGGGTTTTGACAATTGTGTGTTTTCCTATTATGAGTTATGGAAACCTAGTTCTGTGCAGACAAGCCTGGGAAGGGATGAGTGAGCAGAATGCAATGTCTTTCCTAATATAAACAGATTATTTTGCATTATGGCAGATTTAGGAATGTAAAATGTTCACTCTGTAGCTAGTTAAAGGCTTACCATAATTGCTCTCCTACTGCTATTGCTACAGGATTCTCTGTCTTGTCCAACCGGTGGATGTTGCTTGGTTTCCAGGCTCTGTTTGCAGGGGTTTCTGCAGAAGGAAAGGGAGATCTGAGGACAGACATCCATGGCTGGTGCTACAGACATTCTGCACTATTCAACAGTTCATAACTCACTTAATCCAGGCTGAGAACACGCCTTAGAAACATACAGAATCCAAAACATGAAAGGGACCCTTTGCCTACTCCCTTTCCAGGTGAGCAGCTGTTTGGGCAGCACAAAAAATATGAGAGGGAAAAACTTAGCCAGGGTGAAATCAACAGAAAAACAGGACAGAAGATTTGGACTTTTACCCCAGACAATACCAGCTGAGCACTAAAGATTGACTCAGTTTCCTTTACCTGAGCCTGCTTCTCCAAACAGAGGCCTCAAGTCCAGTAACTGAGCATTCGGCTGGAGCAAATATTTTTCTGGAATAAGGAACCAAACAGCTATTTATCATGTCCAAGTGAGATACTCTGCAATCTAAGGTCAAAACTCTAGCTTCAAGCAACCCAAGTATTTTGCATGGAAAGAGATGTAGGTACCAATTTAGTTACTAATTCATGCGTCAATACAAGATCAACCCCAAAAAGCAGAAACCAAGCACTCCCAAAGATTTGGACAAGAATTCTAGTTCGGGCTTGCAAGCTGGTCTGCATGTTCAAATGGATAGTCAAAGACAACCAGGCTTCTTTTGTCAGAGAACCACTTTCTTAACTCTGCCAGCAGAGCTTCAGACCGTCTGACATTTCGTGTGGTATCTCCTTTTTTTTTTTTTTTTTTTTTTTTTTTTTTTACCACAGAATTAAACGAAAAAGAAAAAAACCTTAACCCAATATCTTTAGAGCTTTTGTTTTGGCTTTGCAACTTTTCTGTTTCTGAAAAGAGCACCAAGTAATCTGTTGACAAGAGAAGGAAAAATATATTTAAGTAAGGAAAAAACATGCTGCTACAGTAAAACTGTGTCAGATTCTATTAATTCAGTCTTTCATTGTCTGATATTTCCAGGCACAGTGGGCTTTTTGGTAGACCTCTGAGCTCTGTTTTCTAACAGAGGCATAGCACAGGGCCTGTCAGGAAGAGGCAGTGCTCTCATTGTTATACACCTCAAAGAGACAATATAATCCTCATGCCTTCAGAAGGGCCAGGACTGAACCCCAAAACAACAGCCCTGTCTTCCTTTAAAAGGGTGAGCAAAGCTCAGTCAAAGCCTTGTTAGTGCATGTCTATGAATTATTCCCTCATCAAGTGGCCGATCACACTACATTAATATCGTGGGCACACTCTGCTTTGTTAGCAAACCTGAATTCCACTGCAGCACTAATGAAGGACCAGTCCTCATGTAAGACATGATATCTTCAGGATGTGTCTATTCTGCTATGAAATTATTTTCTTTTGTGAAGAGTATTATGAGATTACTAACTGGAAAATATTTAAACACAACACAAGGGGGAAAATATCTCTTTTGGGGAAGTTGCATGAATACACAGTAATGTAATTCAAATAAAAGCAAATGTATCTAGTCAATATTAAGCATCTGTTCTTAGTGTGTGAGCCAAGGAAGCACTGAGCCTTTTACACAGCTCCTACAAAAGTTGGTTCTTTATTTGTAGAGATTGAAGCAAGAAGAGGCTTTGGCAGATCTTTGTTCTACCCAGTTTTGCAAAGTCCACCTAAGTGGCATCATGGTTTCCCTGCTGGATTAGGTGAAATTGGATCCTAACCAGCCCGATATTGAATTTCACAGGTAGGAAATCCAAGAACAACAGGTTCCTTGGTATTAATTAGGAAGTATACCATGAGGCTGAGGCCAGCCTGGGATTGATCAGGCGGAACAGGGGATTGCTGCACACAGCAATACTGTACTTCAAGGAAACACATTTTGCCTAGTCTCTCCTCCCTCTGCTTGCATCACAACTGGGCACAAAAATCCAAAATATGCAGAAAAAGAAATCAAGTTATAGCCAGATGTGTTGTACTGAGTTAAACACGATGAACCACAAAACACATTTCCTGAAGTTAACTTCTATTTCAGCCTCAAGAATATACATCTACCTGGAGGAAGGTTTCTCTGAGATTGTATGTTCCTCAATAACATCAGAAGTAGTGGAATAAATTATAAACACTGTGTGCAGTGATAAAATGTTGAATCTAATTTGTATCTGTATCTCAGAAAAACCTCTACCTTTATTTTAAATTTCAGAGCAAAAAGAATTCCACTCTGAATGCCACAAATTTAAAAGGTGTGTCTGCTACCAATCAACACATTCAGTTCTTATCCCCTTTGCCTATTTTGCACAAAACAAGCAAGTTCATCCAAAACAAAATTGATTCCAAAATTGATCCAAAGCTTTCTGAAATGATCAGAATATTTTCCATAAATTTCAAAGGGTTTTCATCAGGTCTGTTAATCAATTTTAAAATTGGAAGGCTGATTTAGTGTGCAGTTAAGAAATTGATACCCTGTACACAAACCCCAGGATTTTCTAAAGTCTTCAGTGCTGTCCAAGCTCTTCTTTCATTTAGGTCAGCAGCAGTCCTAACATTAAAGTGTTTTTAAAAATTCCTCTATCCTGCTTAAATTTAGACACATTAATCTAGTACCAAAAGAAGACTATGCATCATAGGGCCTGATCCTTTCCAAGTTACTCAGAGTAATGTCATATTTTTACCAGTCTTGGTGGGATTCCTCAGTGTCCACTTCCACAATATCAAGAAGAATTTATAGAAATCCCATATCAAGATGTGTTATTCTTCACAGGATGCTTGCATATATTCTTCCTCACTGGTTCTGTGATATTCCTTGCTTGGGTGCTTTGGGTTCATTATACTCTAAATTACTTATTTTTTATTTATTATTTTATCATTACGTGAAGTAAAACTCGATTTAAATAAGCTTGTGTATTCCCCTTCGCCAGTGCTGACAGACAAAATGTCACATATTGCTTCTTTTTTGTTAAGTTACTATTCTCTCTCAGTTGCATAATTCTAACACGAAGCAGAGAGTATTTGAGGGTTTGTTTAAAATTATTCACTTTCATTATACTGCTACAAGTGGTGCTGACAGCAAAACTACTTGCTTGCCTAAAATAAAATGAAACATAAAGGAGTTCTTTTCTTGCATATAGAAAGTTGTGTAGGTTACCTTAATCCATTTGTTAGTTTTAGAGAAGTAATCTCACTACCTCAAATTTCACTCAATTTCTACCAACTAAACACCAAGCTTCCAGAATTACTACATACAGTATTTTTAATTTTCATGTGATAGCAGGCAGTTTTCTTTCCTGTTCATTACTAATGTTATGATAGGTAAATTCTGCCTCCAAGACATATTAGTCTTCCTTAGTAATAATCTATAGGAATTAAACCAGTAGAATATAGTAGATTAGGGAAATAACCAGAAGAATTCCTTCCAAAATTTTATAGTTATAATTAAAGAGCAAAGATACTCAACTATTTGTCCTACAGAAAGAATATTTACTTCAGCATTTGTCCTACTCAGCAACATTGAAATAAAATTAGGAAACCCTTAGCCCTGTGCCCTTCCTGAGGCTGCTAATCTTGCTTCTGCCACCACACCAGTCAAACAGGAAAGGATCACCACCCTGCAATGAAGTGGGACAGTATGCAAGTAATTTTTGAGATGTCATGCATGCAGGTCCAGCTGCTCAGCCATCGTGGTTGTTAGCACTTGGCCTTTTGCCATCAGCTGACAGCCAAGCAGAAAATAAACCATAAGGGTTAAATCACATCTACTTATAGACCAAATTTGCTGGCCCAGGGCACATAGCAATGGTGGCCAAGAAGAGCAGGAGCACGGGAATTAGCCTTTATCACAACACTTGCAGCAGAAACAGGCCAAGCCATTCACAAGGTAATTCCTCTTAACTGTGTGTCCAGGAAATTTCTCATGAAACCCATGCAACTTTTTCTGCGGTGTCATATTCCTGTCATATATTTGATCTATGGAAGGGTTTAAATTTTATTAAAAATGTGTTGCAGAGATAAATTCAGTCAATCAATCCAACAGCTTTCCCTTGGTGAAAACCTACTCTCTGTCTCAAAAGTTGGCCTTTGCAAAGTGAGCACACTTTTGACAACAATGAAAATTGGGCTAGTGATAGCACACAGGTATGTATCTATTACCTCCTGCATTGGGTATTTGGTTTACTTAATTATTTGCTAAGCAGGTTGTTTTGGGGTTTTTCTATGTGTCACTTGAAAATCTGAACAAAATATTTCCAGGGACAAAGATCACCTGGAGAATTTTCCAGCTCCAGATTAGATGGTTGTGCATTTTGGTGTCACAGAAAGCTCTGTGGCAACATTAGTAGAGGCAGGAGAATTTAGCCACTCTCCTACTGATTTCCTATGCTGTACACAGAAAACTCTCAGAACTAATAAAAACCAAGGGGTGTTATTTTCTATGAGAAAGCATCTGATCAGAAAAATCAAAGATGCTGTGCACACTGTTTCATACAGTACCTGATCTGGCACTCTCTGCTACCCCTCCTGCAGATTCAGAACAGCACCCGAAGCGCTTCTATGATTTTTTCTACTATTTTGTATAAAGATGTGAAGCAAAACTGCAGTACTGTTCTGTTCAGGACTAGAGGACAAGGTTTCTTGATCAGGCTGCTCTACTTTTCCAGATACTTGATTATATAAGACTATTAAATAGATAAAGAACATCCAGTTTACAATCACAGTCCCAGGTTACAATAGGAGGAGTAGTAATACAGACATCTGATATCAAGGAAGGTACACATGGGTAACAAGGAGCTGTGTTCTTGTGCTTACATGTCCTGTTCATCACTTATTGAAGAACACTCACAGATCGCATCAGCTTCTTGTTAACACCAAGAACCAGTGAGTTCTCTGAGCCTCACCCTTTCCTCTCCCTCTGCCACACAGCGAGGCAGACAGGCATGTACGCAAACTGATGGTTGATTTTTAGAGCTGACCATCAAGTGCCTGCTCTGTGGCCAAGAAATGGGTCTGAGTAAATGCTGCAGTAATTGGAAATCCCAGCAATGAGGCAAGTGACTTCTTTCTCTGCACAGCCAGCTCTGCCCTCACAACTGAAGAGCTGGTCATGGGATGGAAGAGAGGCTGTTTTCTTCCCGGCCTTGCTTGAGGACATCTGTTTCTTCCAGCAAACCACAGTCATTCAGGTGACACTTTCCTTGCAGCAAGAGCGTTCAAATGACTCCAGGAAGCAATGAAACCAGAAAAGCTGTGGAGCAGGCAGGTAAAACAGCACAGTGACTTTGCCGTAGTAACAGCCAACTATGTCAAGGAGAGTTAAAGGATCAAGAGACTTTGTAGGACCAGAGAGGCTTGAGAGGTGGCATCAGTGGACAGAATACACATGGGGCTGCTAAATCAATTCATTTGTTGGAAACATTAATTTGCTGTTCAAAGTACACACCACACTAAATATAAAGCACTATTACTGTAACTGAAAAATAGTGTCCCTTTATTTCACTATTAAAATACCTACAACCTTGTAGTCCCAAATTATTCAGAGCATTGAGTATAAGTAAATTTTAATGGACAGATTAGGAATGTTTTCATGGCCATAAAGATGTGACAGATATTAGTGAATTAAAGGCAACAATACTCAGGCTCTTGGAAAACCCATTTTCTAAGTATCCACGGGGTCCAGAATCACTGGGACACAAGAGATTAATATGTACAAGAAACAGAGCCACATTTAATCCTCACGTCTGTGACAGGTGGAGATCGTGAGAGGAATGCTTTTACAAATAAAAGGGACCCATGTTGTTAAGCTTCTCTCCTCACTCCAGGCCAGGTAAATCTCACAAGAGAAATGTGTGTTCTGAAAGTGTTGGAGATTATATAAAGAACCAGAGAAAATGCAAAACCTATACTGACCCAAAAAGACACAGAGGCAGCAAACAGCACTAATGTTTCTGTGGATGCAAAGCCCAAGGCAACTTGTCCTCTCTCATTATAACTGAGTGGGATTGGTTCATATAAACTCTGGATGTTCATGTACAAAGAGGTTATTGCACGACCTCTGATTCATGGTAACTGTCTGTGCATGTGCTCTAAGCTGGTGGCTCAGGTAACTGGAATTAGCTAATTCCTCTCTTTCACTCAGAGCAGAGGGCTAAGCCAACATGAATTGCTTCACATTTTTCAAGAGCTAAAAGCATACATGGAAGATTGCGGTAGATCAGTTGATGTGCAGGAAATGATTACCTCATATAAGCCTTCACTTGTGTTTATGTTTTGGGTTCCTCTTAATTACTGATGGGGGGGATACTTCTTTTATCTGCATCTTTACACATGTTCAAAAGGAGTCCTTGACACACATACTGGAAAGGAATAATCATGGCTGGTAGATGTTTGAATTCTTTTTTACAGCTATAGCACGCACACTAAGCAAGATATCTTACCTTTTAAGCAAAGGTGAATGACTACATACTCAGTTTCTGCTGTCACCTGGAGTGATCATCATCTGGGCTTCTCCCTGATCGTGCTCAGCTCTGCTTCACTTCTGGAGTTTGCATTCTGAATTCACTGGGTTGATCAAACTTCATCTAACCTTACCAGACCATCTCTCTACTTATCTGTTTCTCCTACTCCTCCAAGTAGGACACTTCAATGCTGCCTCAAATCAGACTGATTTCCAGTGCCACTTACACAGGACATTGCTGGCAACCACCTGCCAGTGCTGTCTTTTCGTTGGTATCTGACAGACAATGCATGTGGAGGATTACATTGTGTTCCAGCTTGAGAGATGGATCCTACCTGCAGGACCCTGTCACCACTGAAAGTTTAATTAGCTCTGAATCATCAGAATAATATTGCTCCATGAAGCAATTTCTAAAAACAGAAGCTCAAAATTTAAGAATATGCTCCCCAGGCTGACATTATCATTCAAATATAATTCCTTATGATATTTTTCATTTGTGAATCTAAAATGTAGTATATAAATCCGGGGAAACCAAGACAAAAATAGAAGGAACCTGTTTCACCAGCATTGCACAAAAGGACAGAAGAAAATCCAGAAACAGAAAGCTCAAACCTTGCACTTTCACATTCAGAGTTACTCTGACAGGTCCTGCCTACGTACCAACAAAATTAATATCTAAAATTATTTGCAACTCAGCTGCATGCGGCCCTAAGTGAATTAATTGATCATAGTGAAGCTTAAAGACACAGATGCATTCACTCTTTTTCCTACTGAAAATAATCTATGAATTTGAGTTGCAACTAGTTCCTTCCAAATTTCTATGCCTAAAGAAACATATTACATCTATGTAATATAAAAAAAGATTTTTGCCATATCATCATTTAAAATTAAACTTTGAAAGAAAGAACCCAGGGGATTCACTGAACTTCAAGCTCTTCATAATTTGTGGGCAACTGCATACAATTTTATTACAAAGCCCAAATATAATATAAAGTGTAGCTTGACAATAACTTAAACCGAACTTGACTGTGTTGGTGAGCTATTGTGATAAAAAATTAACATGTTTGGGGAAGTCTGATTTGCATTACACAGTGCCTGTAATCAAATTACCTCTAAATGTTATGCCATGTCATACTGTGTTTGAGATGTTGCTGTCAAAAATGCATACATACGCTTTGCAGTTTGACTCAACCTGGCTTCCTTTTAAGCGATCATGTATGCCTCTGAGCCACTTCAGCCAAATGGTGGTAAAATACAGAGGTTGGCAATTCAATTTCATTAAACCTTTCAAGAAGGCAAGAGCAGATAAGCTTTGCTTGTTCGTGTCAATGATAATATTCAGTGCAGCCTAAATCTAATTCAATAGGTTCGCTCCCGCTCTCTTGTCACATTGTCATTTCCGAACCCAGTCCCCGCCACCCCCTCCCTGCTCCAGTTGCAGCAAAACTTTGTGAAGTGCTTAACCCACAGCCATGGCCCCTTCCCAGTGGATGTGCCACAGGCCAGGCCCAGCCCCGGGGTCTGTGCATGGGGCCGCTCAGGTGGCGGCTGCTGGACACCGCATCCGCTGACCTCGTTCCAGCCACAGATGTTTACTGCACTTTGGGCGATCTGCAGAAAGCAGAGCAGCAAAGTAGGCCAGCTTGCAGGAAGGCTGTTACCCACAATTCATGGAAAAATGCTGGATAGTTCCCACTAGGTTGTGGTCGGCTAGGAAACGGCAACTTATTAATCTTGTGTCAGAGGGCCAGCTGCAAGCCTGGCAGTTACCATATTTCACCACCAACTCCATGTCTGGACAGCCATTGTCTATTTTTTATGAAAAACTCCACAAATCAGCTGCTATTTTCCCCCCTCTATGTGCAGAAACGGCGCTTGGGGGCTGAGGTGGCCCTGGCGCATCATCCACACGGCGGTCAGGTTTGCTAATTCAGAGCGACTGCTTAGTTTCCAACTTTAATGATATTCCCTCAGCATATCACTATGGTTGCCTGGCGACCGGATTTCAGCTAGGCCTCTCATTTGATTCCCACACATCAGACCCTGAAAAGCACTTTTTTTCCTCCCTCTGCTTTTGATTCCGGCTCCTCTGAAACCCTTCCCCCTGCGGTGTCGGTATGGGTGGGCAGCGCGGTGGCAGAACAAGGCCAGGGGTGACGGGAGGCCTGGAGGCTCCTGGTCACACATCAAGGCCTGGAAACAAAGCCGCCAGGAGCCCTTCCTGACAAACACAAATTCCCTTCAGAAAAAGCAAATTTGGTCTTCCCTTCGTAGCGTGGGTGTCATTTTAAGACTTTCTTTAGACACTTTACTAAATCTGACGCTTTCCATTGTTTTTTGGGCCGTTTCTCACAAAAGGTTTCCTATTATCAACAAGTTGCTATTGGAGTAAGCAAACAGCTTGTGAAGGCCTGAAATAATCTAATAAGCAACGGGCTTGCGTGCTTTATGTACCCACACTTTTATGGGATACAAAGTTTGTTTGGATAAATAATTTTCCACTTTTTGCTCAGTTTCAATTAAAGTATTCTTTTTAAATTAATGGTTTTATTTAGCTCTGCACCCTTCCCACTAGCATATACACAAACTCCCTCTACACAGTATAGTATAGCTGTTTTTCATAAACTGCTCTGACTCAAACAAAAGAATTTTAAAAACATTTCGTTTCTTGGTGCAATTAAGGTCTGATTAATAAGACAGATACAAGGGCTGCACTGACTTTCTTATTCTTCTCTTGGCTACGACTGAAAGTCTTCACAAAGTTAAAGGATTGACTTTACTGGAAGCCATATCAGCTTACACCAGCTGAAGGCTTAGTCCTGAATCTTTAATGTGCCGTGGCAAAAAAATTATGTTAGCTATAATGAGTGTTTACTAAACAGTTTTACAAACAAAACACAGGATTATTTCAGTATTAAAAAAAAAAAAAATCAATAATATAAGTCATACCAGATGGGGAGTCACTACATATATAATAATAACATAAATAATATTCAAATATTACTGTTGAGAAAAATGCAGTTGGCTGGATAATTTACTAATGGCTCAATATGAGCACTACAGAAGTAGCTTAAATACAATGTTCTGCTTCTTGTTTGGATGGCTTTCAGATCCTTCTCTGTACAGCCTGCTGATGGATATAAAAATTCTTAGTTATTTGTCATAAATCACTACTCAAATGTCTATTAGTTATGAGCACAGTCACACCCAAATTAATGGCAATGTATCAACAGCAGGAGTAGGTCAAACCTTGTTAGCCAACACAGACCTGAACTGCCTCATCTTTTGTACTGACTGCAGTCTTGTGTTGTTTAAAGATCCTCAAAAATCCCCAACTCCTCAGGTTATTTGGTTACAGGAGAACCTTAGTTCATTATTTTTTAAAGAAGTTCATAATGCTTATGTTTGAAGAAAATGTGATTTTTTTTAAAAAAAAGAACAAACCACAAAACAAAACAAACAAAAACCCCAAACAAACAAAAAAAACCAAACAAAAAAACCCCAAACAAAAACCCCACCTCCAACACTCCACAAAACCAACCAAGACAGCTGAGAGTTCCTTATGCTTAGAAGCGTTAATTTTGAGATTTCCTGATTTTCATGAAGCTTCTGTATTGCAGGGAAGGACACAATGTTTCTCCATATATTATCTGTCAGTCTTGACTATCCACGATGGGAGACATTCAGGTTTAAATTGTCATGATCACATCCCAGGATAAGAGTCTGTTGGGCATGGACTGTCCAGACAATGACCAACTCAGACTAGAGATCTCAGTTGTGGTCTGCATTTGAATATTGCATGATGACAATATGGAACATGCTACTTTTCAAAACAAGAATGATGCAGTGGGACTTCAGACCATGCCCACAACTGGTCCCCTATTTGTCAGTCATGTGATTCACAGTAGTGTGGGGAGGACTTCCCAATAGTGCCTTTCTATCCTGGGCTTCCCAATCCCCATGGAATAGGGCTGTCTCCTAGAGTCCAGCCTGTGCCCTGATAACATTAGGGTTACCTCATCTGTTTTGCACTCCCTGTTACATTAGTTTTCTATGCACCATTTATTGCTGGTTGCATACTCATTTGAGACTCAGCTGAAGAGAAGTTCAGTTCCAGAAATGGGACTTGCAATTGGAAGTAGTCGCATATCAGAAAATCTCTTGAGACCAAAGGTTGCTGGCTAGGAAATGTGGGATTTGCATTTCTAGCCCTCCAAAGCCACACAGAAAAGTTTGAAAGGCTAGTAATGTATTTGCATTCCACATGTCAAAATAATTTTGTAAGGAGTCGTAGATGTATGATACAAGGAGATCACTTCCTGGCAGACAGTGCTGCTCATCAGAGTTATCATCACTAAATGCTAACACCTGCAGTACAGAAAGTTCTAGTACATGAGTAAATGGTTTTGCTTTTCTACACTGAGACAAATTGTGCTCAGTTACATCAATAACAACAGTATCAGGGAAGTGTCCTAATTTTCCCACAAGTGGGAAGGAGAATTGGAGAATTCTGCCACTACATAGCATTTCATGGGAAGAGAAACTAAAAGAAGTCAGCATATTAACTTTACACTTTTAACACTTTGAAATACATTTATACTACTGTAGCTCTAATTAAATGTACCTCAATTGCACTTTGTGAAATGTATGTTCACATGAATGTAGAAAGGATTTAGATGTGTAGTCCCTGTTACTATCGGCAAATTTCTTTGTTGAAAGAGAAGATGTTTGATTTTGTGTTAGAGCTAAAAGTAGGACTTCTAACCTTTCCCTCTCTCTCCCCTAATCTAGAGCAGGTTCCAGATCTGTGACCTTTACTCAGCAACAACCAAGCGCTCACAAGCTAAGAGATTTAAACTCCTTTTTTTCCCCTTATCAATCATTTGCAATAACTGTTGGCATTGAAGATGCACTACCCACTGCAATGTTTCTCACTTACTTATTAAGTTGTTAAGGACGTTGTTTTGTACAGTACACTCCTGACATGTTAAGAAAGAATGTTTTTAGATTAGTGTTCAAGCTTCATTTTTCTTTTTGCTGAAAGTTTTAATTAATACATTAAACACATTGTAGCTGTGCAGATGGATAAAGGAGATACTGATTTATACACTCTATTGATTCAGTTATTACAATTTTTAGTAACATTATGCTATATGTACAACAAGAACATGGTGCCCTTCGAGAATTTCTTCCATACTGTTTAATCTAAATTGAAAATGCACACACAAAAAATCCCATCTGTAATAATGGGATGTATACACCACATTAAATTACCCTCCCCCATCTGCTGGAAGTATTTCCTTGAATGAAAGGTAAATGTTCAACATTGCTTTGCTGCTGGAAGACAGCCTCATGGTGCAGTCTGAAAATAAGATTGCCCTCTAGTTATCTCACAACCTTCTAGCTTTGGGCAGAACATCCAAAATAGATAGATTTGCCAAATTGATATTTATCTGAAAGCTTTATTCTCTCATATTGCAAGAAATTAAGGTATCAGCATTAACTTAATTTTTTGTTGTTGTTTTTTTGCAGCAATGCATTATGGTTCTGGTTCCAGGTTTTCACTGCAGGTCAGAAGTTTGGAAAGCTTCTTGGGGACTGTGATAATAGACTGTGGAATTTTCTTACCTGTTATTTAGTTGTATGGCTTTTGTGAACACCAGGGACTGGATTTGATAACCTGGGAAACTTCTACTTTCTGTGATCCTAAATGAAAGGCAGTAAACATGGCTAGAGTGAAAGTGGGTAAGAGACTGCATGAGTAAACAGAATTATTTTCATTGGCTACCTGTAGAATCTTTTAGTTGTTTAAAAGGACACACAACTATTAAAAAAAAAAAAGAAACATAATTAAAATTTTGACAAAATTGTAATCAGAATTTTAATACAAAAATGGACATACTCAGCTCCAGATTTGCTCCCTCAAAAAGAAAAAAGAAAATAAGTTCTGGGCACACTATCTATATATAAGTATGTGTTGCTATTCATGGTATATTTAGAGTCCTAATTTTTAAAAAAATGCTTTTGTCTTGATTGAGCAATAGAAATAAAACTGACCAAATATGGAAGGTGCACAGCATGCCAGAATCAGGTGGTCAGAAGGAAGGGACTGGAGAAATAGCACATCATATTTCTTGCATCAGAATTCTTGTATTCTAGCAAGCAAGACAGGTTAAGAAACTCTTTGCCTGAAACATGACTTTTATTTTGATGTGATTCGTTATAGGTCACAGAAAGTTTGGCCCATTTTCCACTGATTTGAGATCCAACCAATAATGAATCAGAAGCAGAACCAAGAATAGATCTAAGGAGTTCTGAATCACAAGCCACCTCTTTCTCTAAACACCCACTCCCTCCCAATCAGACAGACGTCCCTTGTTTCTAAATAAATGCATTTGGTTACAAAATGGATTTATTTATTTTTAGCAAAAATTGCTCATAATGACAAAATTTTCCATCCAGTTAATGACAAAATACTTTCTGTTGCATAAGATTTGCACTCGTGCATAAAATTGCCTCTCTTGCCATAATTAATGTATAGATTGAAATTATAAGACATCTAGAGTTGCTGATGTGTCACTGAACACCCCCGTTTCTCTTCTCCACTTTTCTTTCACACTTTTAGAACACAACAGAATACCTAAATACTACAGAAAGTCACTCACACACAGAGAAATGCATTCTTATTACTTCAAAGTGCAAAAAACTGTTGCCCCATATGAACCCAGTACAACTTTGTCACCCTCCCATGGCAGAACCAGCTGTGATAGTCAGCTACACCCCTGAGCTAACAGAGCTTTGCATTTTGGTTCAGGCCATTGGGGGACTCACACATCTAAGGCACAGTACTCCTTGGCACCAGCTTTGCAACTGCCAAACTTTAGCAAAGCATCTGCCTTATGCAAGCAAACAAAGAAATAATCCCAAAATGGTTCCTATTCCTTACACCATCACAGATTTCTTGAGTCTCAGAAATCTTTCATCTGAATGTGTTGTTAAATTAAGATCTATGAGTGGCGCACAGAATTAAAATGAAGATGAAATTATCTCACTGTGATTTAATTATCTCTATTATCTGAGTGGCACAGTGTCTCTACAATGCAGAACCACCTCTGATGAACAAACTACACTCAATAAAGTAAATAGCAAGTCAAATAACTGCATAAAATTTGAAAATAAACTAATTCCAGGGATAAAAGACACTTTAATTTCCTGTCCTCCACTCCACCCTTTTCAATTGTATCTGTAAAGAAAGGAGAATATATTATCTTGGAAAAAAAACCTAAAGTTCTGTCCTAAATATTACATGAATACTTAAAGAACAACTTTGTTGTAAAAGAAATCCCTTGGAAAAAGCATCCCTTCCTAACTGCCAGTTGCAGGAGTTTGGAGTGTCTGGGATAATTTTGAATGAACCTCCAGACATACAGAAAGCCTCGTCACTGCCTCTGCTCTTCCTGAAATGTTTGCAAAAGAATATAATCTCTACACTTAACAGACAATCTCAAAATATGTTGTCACTGACAAAAGACTCCCCCACACTTTTTTTTTTTTTTTTTTTTTTTTTTTTTTTTTTTTTTTTTTTGTGGCAAGCATTGAGTCATGGAGAGAGAAAGTTATTTGCCTCAAACTTGTGCCAGAGCCGGCTAGTACCAGACCTCTGCCTGTTAATTCTCTAGTCCTGTGTTTTAACCACAAGACTGTCCCTTTCCTGGCACTCATTAGAAGACTGGAATGTGCTTATGGTCAAGATTTTCCCAGTCAAAGGCAAACACGTGAAAGAGAAAAAAAAGAATAAGGAAGGTATGTAAACGATGGGGGGTTTTAAACATCATTCTATTAGGTATGTTAGAGAAACCAAGGATAGATTTGAGAATTAAGTGGGAGGCAAATGTTAGCAGCAAAAGCTTAATTGTTCCAATAGGTCTGTGGACATTTTCAGGTAAGCAAAAGGTTTCCAGAGCCTGCTATAATTGCCAATGACTGCTCTGTCACTGTATGATGTGAATGAAAGCTAAAAATACACATTTTGTACTGTGGCTACCCTGTACGTATTTCATTCAGCCTGGGTTTGTGTATAATTCCTGTTCCCAGTGCTGATATGCAGAGAAACTTCCACAATGGTCTATTTTTGTGTAGTGTGGATCTAGAATGCAGATTAAATCTATTTAATACACAGCCTAGTCTTGATCTCCTAAGACAAATATTCACCCTAAGACAATGAAATTTCATCTGTCACAACTCGGTTCAAAACATTTAATTACAGAGGGAAGGCAAGCCATGGTACAGTGCCAGAACACAGCCATGAGAAGATAAGCTTTCCCAGTAAAGGTATCTCACCACAGAAACAAAATTTGCACTTTCAAGATAGACCATGAGAAAACAAAATCTTGAGCCAACATATTTCTCAGGGGGATGTTTATCCTTTATGCCAAAATCCACCTCACCAGATGTTGTCCCCTTGAAAGCTTTTGGTTAAAACCAATGTCTAAACTGCTATTAAGTAAACAATTATATCTGGAAGAGATTGCTAGGAAACAATGTATATTAGGATAAAACTCTTTCATTAGTTACACAGAACCAAATTTGCTGTGATCTCTTGCACAATATAAATGTGCTCACAGGGAGGCTGACAACGCATCAACCAGAAAAATCTCTAAATGAGCAGACATTGCTACAGGCAGAAGAGAGTTCCTCCAACCTTGCTGAGTGACTGGGAGGAGAAGCGTTTCCATAGGAAAACACAGAGGGGAAACAGGAGTACCGTGCTGGAGGTGACCCTAAGCCACTGTGCAGCACAGAGACCTGCCCAGAGTGCAAAACGCAGGATTTGGTCAAGTCAGGTCACAGCACCTGTGAGAGGCTTCTGCGTGGATCCTAAGTACATTCCATAGCAGGACCTCAGGAGCTGCTTCAGCTTTAGAAGAGCTGCCTGGATTCAACTTCTACACCTATTCCATGGAATATATATTGCCAGATGAGCATGCAAGCATGGCCCAACGCAGATGCTAGAGAGGATTACGCAGGTCTCATAGAGGTTCCTTTGGGACTAGGCACTTTATGCTGAAGTTCAGAAGACAAATTTGAAACTGCTTTGCTCCAGTGACTGAGATGAGAGATTATGTTTATAAAAAGGAATTATCTACCTTATTAAAACTTTGCAAGCTTCTGTTGTCTGTGGGTCATCTGACTAGTACTCAGCAAATAGTGCTGAGGTTTTTCTTTTTCCTACTTTGTAAATAATGAATGAATAAGAACTTACTATGAAGTGCCAGCTTAATTTTAAGGGGCATTTTCTGAGGCCGAGTAAAACCGGGGTCTGAGAAGATTTTTTAGCTGAAGACTTGCCCAGCCATTTCAGCACCTGGTTCATACTCTAGAATTATTTATATAAGTCTAATATATATTAAGTACAGATTCACCTTGTGCGCTGTGGTAGAAATCAGTAGGGGTTCTGCCACTGATATAAAGAGAAACAAGGCTGGATAGATAAACATACCTTAGCTACTGTTAATATGATAAGAGAAAACATAAAACAAAACCCACCAATATTTGATAGCTTATTTTATGGTATTTGTGTTTGTAACTATTAGCCTTTAGAAAACAAAGCCAGATGACCTCCAACAGAACAAACTCTCTATAAAGGGAGTTAAAAAAAAATTTAGTTTATCTTTTAAGCAATCAAAAGTAACTACTCAGAATGCATTTTTCTTTATGCACTAGAATGTTGCATGGCACAGTCCCTCTCTTTTAAGTAATCAGGTAAGCACTGCTTTCAAAACCACTGCCCAAATACCTTGGGGAAGCAGAGTAACAGTCTGCTGCAGTAGGACTACCCTGATAGCTGGTGGCAGAAGGCAGGATGCACAGTGTTGCCCCTGGTCCATGCATGCATTCCTGCAGTCTCCATCAGGCTGGGTTTGTGTGCACCGAGCAGCAGTCCCCGGGGTGCCCGGGGTGCTTCCCAAGGCCCGGAGCGCTGGGACAATGCGCTCTTGTCACAGCAGCTGCCCCGGAGCCCAACTTCCCCGGCAGGTCCGTCTGCAGGGTGGCTGCTCCCGGCTGTCCCCAGGCAGCTCTACCTCGAGATGCCAATGGACTGAGGTCAGCCTTCGAAATGAGCTTGCTAGGAGTGCCTAGATTAGCTGTGTTGCCAGGCTCTCGCCACTCTAACCCCCTTTTCCACTTCAGTGGGCTGAGCTTTTGACACTCTGAAAAGCACCATTTAAAATTAATTAAAGCTCCTTATTTTGTACCAAATTTCACCGCTACCAAGTCTGTTAATTATGTTTTATGCAGGGTAGGGGGTACCCGTCTGCAAGGTGTTCTGGGTTGGGCTAGTAAAACTCACGGATGGGGAGATATTTTCAGGGCAAAAAGATTGTTAGCAGTGTTTCCACAAATCACAGCTTTTGCACAGATTACTGGACTCCTCTGGCGGACTCCACATGTCCCACTGCAAGGCAAGGCAAACTTCCTGGCAACAGCTTCTTATGGAGATTTATTCCACTATTTTTACTACTGCCTACAACATTATAAAGTTTTGCTTGTGGCACACACCAAGTGATTTTTAAAAAAATATTTTACTATAAACTTCCACAAAATAGGTTAACACGCATATGATTTGGCCAACTATTTTTGAATCTATATGTTACAGCAGATTTATAAGTATTTTTTAACAGCTGGAAGAAAATATTGTCATTTGGTTTTCTTTTCTGGAAGATCTTCTGCCCATTTGATAAAAAACAATAAAGGAATTTAAAGACTTTTACTGCATGTTTGAACTGTGACCTGCGAGATAGGGTAACATAGTAATGTAAATCTGTGCATACACAATTTTATTAGATGGCTGCTCATTGTGAAGGAGATCACAACAGTGACCTAATCCAGCACATGGAGTGTTCTTCAACACTTCATATTTGGCAAACATCAAATTTCTGAACTATCCACCAAAATGTAAATGGCATACTTGATATTCAAACTAACAGCAGGTTGTCCCATACAAAATAGTGTTCTTTAAGTGTTCGACATTGATTGTATAACACTTGGCACTTCCACAGTATTTTTAAATATACTGTTGACAAACACTGGGGAGCAAAAATGTAACACAAAAGGTGCAAAGTAAAATGATATAAAAGCAACAGTTAGAAGCAACCACTGCATTCAGAGTGCAGGGGCATGAAACCAAAAGTAGCTGTGGTATTCAAGATCCAGCGAGCTCAGAGGATGCCCAGCTAGTCAAAACAATTAGTCTGACACATCATTACTCATACTGGAACAGCTTCACTCTACATTGCTTTAGACAGGGCAGTAGCATAATAGGCTCTTCAGAGTTTTACAGCAAAAAAATCCCTTGGATTCAGAACCACCTACAAATACAATTCTGTGAAATTCTCCTTCCTGAACAAAACTAAAAAGAGGGGAATTTTTGGATGGAATTTGAGTTATACACAGACATGACTACAGAAGTACAAACATTAGGAACTGCTGGGGATTTCTGAAAGCTGTACTTTTTTCGTTGACTTTGCTTTCTCAGTTAGTTAGAGAGCAAAAAGAGCTGTTTACTTATTAGAGAAAATGTGTCAGAATCTGACCCTAAATCTAATGCACATTAACTCTTCTGCTGCACAGTCTCAATTTTCATTCAACTACATGTTTATGCCAATTCCCTCTTGCAGTATAGGTTAGATAAGGTTGAAAAATCCCAACAATATAGACAGAATTATTTTTTTATACTCGTGCAAATTAGAAAAACTTTCATTCAAAAGGAAGACTAAAGATCTGTAAACATATTTATATCTGTAAATATCTATCATGCTTAAAATAAGTTAATATCCTTTCATTTGAGATTTACAGGATTCCTCTCTAAGTGTCCCAACTTGTACAAATGTCATTGCATTAAATTAAACTTGCTTCCTTGTAAAGCCCCTTGTGCAGATTCTTGTATCTGTGCTGTGAGAGTATAAAATGCTTCCAAATAAGAAAAACAAAATTTTTGTGTATCAGCAACAGCATAAACTAATATCGACACAAGACATAAGGCAAAAGAGAATCAGGCACCGAACACTTCAGTCCCATTAGAAACATAAAAGATGCTACAAGTTTCCTTTTTAACCTGGGAATCTTCCCACGCACCTCTCAGAGAACTAAATCAGGTTAATGACAAATATGTCTACATGACACATACAAGGGCAGAGAGTCGTAAGGTCCTAAGAGATCTCACTGGAGATTAACAAGACTTCAAAAGTGGCACAGTATGGACTGAGACCTTGAGTCACTTTCGTGAGAAATCCAAGTGATTAAGGTAAATAAATTGCAAAATGTCTCTGCATTGGTTACCATAGACTCTGCACCAGCATCTCCTCACAGCCCTGTGCTGCCCACTGTAGGGACATCACAACAAACCAGCTTGGTAGTGGATCTCCAACTAAAACATCTCTCACTATCTGTTACTGAAATTATTTTTAGTCTGGCAAGCTCTGTGTCTGATGAGCATGCTGCTTTCTCACCCACAACATGCTCCCACAAACTGCTGTGCCAATATGGAGGGGCAGGCCTGCATCAGAAATACATGGCCAGCAGTTTTGCGAGCAGACATCTCCCGCAAAAAAAGACCTTATTTGCTCAGATACCTTTGATTGCACAGAAACTCATAGCGTATGAAACCAAAGTCCAGCCAACCTTGTATCTTGTCTTCTTTTCATATAAGCTCCTGCAGTGCCAAGCATGCTGTCTGATACTTAAGTAAGCAGTCCACAGTTACTTTCAGAAAATACACATGTTGGAGCCCAGTGTTTACTCTGTGAACATTTGTGTTGATAGAGTTCATCTGCAAATGTGCAAATAGAGACTGAAAATAAAGTGGGAGCAAAATAAATTTCGAAAACTGATCTGGAAATGCCACCCTGGGTCCTCAAATCCAGTTTCCTGTTATTATCACAAAAATCTCTTACATAAACCAGTCAAGGTGTATTTAAAAATATGGTTTAGCCCACTTTCCCCATGGGGAAACGTTGGTCTGATTGTGAGAGGCTTATTGTGTTAAACCTGACCAATCGTGGTCAACCTCTGATCATTTCTTCTCCTGGCTGAACTAGATCTTCAGTACAACTCCATTTTTCTTATCTGTCTCATAAAACAGAAAATGTCCCTTCTCGAGAGAGAAAATAATTAATTTAAAAAGTTATAAACCACTATAGAACAACTTTGGGCTCCTACTAGAACCTTTTAAAGTTATGTTAGTAGAAAGCATTTTGAAAATTAATATAGGCCCCTATGCCAAAGATTTAATCCCATCTCCTTCAAATTTCCATCAGTTTTTGGGTGTTTGTTAAATGTAAAGAATCTGATTTGTCTCTCTTGTAAATTCTGTCTGCTCTCCTCAGAGAAACAAGCATCCATAGGGTCCTTTTTTCTTTTTTGCTAAAAGGAACAAAAACAAGAGTCCTCAAATCAAGACGCCATGGATGAAATCCCTCTTAACAGTCAGATACACACATTGTTGCCAAGGATTTTTTTTATATTAAGCAAAAAAATCTCACTCTATCAGTGACGACTTTATTTTCCTTGCTACACTCATCAATAATCATCTATCTCTGAATGTTTCTACCTTTCTGTATTTGAAGGCTAAAATATATAGACCGAAGCTGTAAACAAGTCTCTACCTGCAATTGATTGATTTATTAATTGTCCATTGGTTGTTGCATTCTACTGACATGGCAAATTTTCTTTCCCTCACTCAACCAGCATAGCACAAATACGTATTTAAACAAAAGCAAAACATCATCAGTACACATTCTCCTTTCTTGTCAGAATAGAATTGACAAAGGAATAATCCCTTGTTGAGAGTTTTCTCTCTTTCTTGTCTCTTTTTCCCCCTGCTTAAAAGACTATGAACATCTGCTTCCCTTGTTTTCCTAAACAAGTCTTTGAAAAACATCAATTCATCCTGCAGGCTTTAGGAAGTTTACTGATCCTATCGGCTTAATAGCACACTGCTACACTCGAAAGAAGGCAGTAGTGCTCTCGACTATTATGTCCCTTTTTAAAGCATGGCAAAGACATCAGGCACTCTAGCACATCCTTAGTACTGTATGACAAATTAAATAACGAGCTAGTCATGAATTACCAGGACTAGCAAGTATTTTTTTCACCCCAGCGCTACATTTTACTTATTTATTTACATCATCAGAAGAAAATGATTGCTCAGCATCCAGCTGGGCCTTCAGTTGTGCTGTTCAAAGGGAAATCCTTTCAAATGCCAATACAAAGATCAAGGGTTAAGGTCCCAGTTCTGCTCCTCTTGCAGATGCTGGAAGTTGCTTATCTCAGGAGATTTTGGCCCATCAAAAACCAGAATATCATGACAAAATCTGTCATACTCTTAGGAACAGAAAGGCCAAACTTCTGAATTTTGGATTTGCTAAGAATAAAGGGAATTCAGATTATTCCTGCAAATGCCAATGAAGGTTTGTTTGTAATTATTGGAGAAGGGTGCAAAATAGCAAAAGCACAACATTTGTATTCCTCTTTCTGTCCAAAATTTTCGGCTGGATACTGCTGGCCTTGCATTGTGGTTTTCTGATTAAATCCTCCCACAAAGTTAAGATAATCTCTCACTGTGGAAAACTGCATGGGAACTGTGGGAAGACAGGTGCCATATTTCAACCCTTTCTGTCTGCTATTATGTAAAGGAAAATTGAAAATATATTTTCAGAATGTGTGGTTCGACAGTTGTGTCTCTCTTACACTGAGCTAAAGTGTTCCTTTGCCATGAGTTCACAGCAAGTCTTTGTGAGTAGCTTGTTTTCAAACAAGACGAGAGTCTTCACCTGCACTAGTAAGGGATGGTATCACCAAGCCTGAAGGAGAATTTCTTGATTTTTTTATTTCATAAAAAACCTTAAACAGACACTGGTGTGAAATAATATTGTCCAGCTGATTGTTTAAACTGTCAACTGGAGAGGGAAGCAATACCCCCACCAAATATCAGTGCTCAGTCCAGATGGGAAAAATACTTTCGTTTCTATTTGAAAGCTCCATTAAATTCAATATTTTCATTGAGTTTTACATAACTCCTGTTGTAAATGGCTCAGAGTCAGACCATACAGATGCAATAATTAAAGTAAATATCACTTAAGAAGTTAAGAACATCAATGCCTTAGATATTTGAATACACAGATGTTCCTCAACTTTTCAGGCTGGTTTTGATTTTAACCCCTTTCTGCTCTGGAATAAGGAAAATTAAGGAATTTGGCTATTAATTTTATATAGAAAAACACAGAATATTTTAGTCAAGGTAAATCTCTTTGTCTGGTGGATCCTGACCTTGTTCTTCTCATTTCTGTTACATTGCTGCACTGGCTCCAGCATTTCCATACCAGGAGGGGTGGAAAGAAGGACAAGGCTGAATAAATTCCAGGCTGAGGGCTTGTGTGGCTGTCTGATAATTGCATAGCCTGTCCCTCAGAACCCTTGGAAAGGCTTGTGCACTTTCAAGCCCACAGTGCAGTAAAACTGACAGCATGTGAGGAGTCACTGATTCTGTGGGACACTGACATTACACTAGAGAGGTATAATGTTGTTTAGCAAATACCTTTATTTGGTATCAGTGGATATTTGTTGTGCTCATTGCTGTTTGGCCCATAGTGCTATTTCAAGAAATGATTGATAAACTGATAGACTGAAAAGGTGGGGAAGAGAAGAATCACATCACTTCAAAATTAAATTTTCCCATTTTTTCACAAAGCTTCAGGTATTTTACATGAAATTCAGGTCAGTGTTAGACAAGATTTTTTTTATAACTTCAGATACGAATTCCAAAACTAAGCCAAACCCCCTTCAAACTGTTTAAAAACTATGGAAATAGATGTTGACAGCAATCCAATTTAATTAATTATTTTCCATGCAAAAAGCTGTAAAAATTCTTTATAAATTTGTAAATAATTTCCATTAAATTGGCTGAGTTTAGCAAATAAAACACGCGTTTTGTTTCACTCTAGAGTTTGCAGTGCTTAAGCATATTTTGTGAGATTTCCATAAAAGGAAGCAGTTAATGAGACATCTTGAAAAGGGTTTGGTGTTTGGATTTTCCCTTCATCTCAGACATTGGTTGTAAGAGGCTTTGCTGCCAGACAGTTTCTAGGTAAGCATGTTCCTGTACAGTTGCAGGTGTGCGGATGCACAAAAGGCATTCATATGGCCAGCTGATAGCAGAGCCCAGCAGTGTGTGCAGACCTCACTGCAGTCACACACACAGTCACGACTGGCTGGGTTTAGCCAACTTATTTTGTTTTAAAGAGGTTCCTCACACTGCAGTCCATGGAATCTTTGGGTCAGGAGGCACTGCCTTTTTGAAAAATGGGGAAGTTCAACCTCGCTTTTTTTCTGGTGAGTGGTATTATAAACTAAAAATGCACCAAATCTCTCAAGTAAGGTAAGTCTCAAAAGAGTTAATTACTTTCCAAACTGAGATCCTTTACTAGCCTTCCTCATCACAGGTTGCATTTCTGAAGAGTACTGTGGTATTCAAATAATATAAATAAACAGCTTTTGAAAGAGAAAGGAAAATAAACAACATCTTAAAAACACATATATAGCATAACACTGTGTACAATCCTTTATGACCTCTCTTTACACAATTTCAGTGATTGGAAAATTAAGATTCTCGATGAGTCAAACTGAAGCGGATGCCAAAACTATTCAATATCAGTGAAATGTAGTTTAGAGTCAATAGGATTGGCCGTCTAATGACGATTAAGTATGCTATAAATTTAAATCTTTTAACTACTTGTTGAGATTTATTCAGGCAGACAAACAAAGATAACAAAAGTCTTTTGTGTGTTTGTCACTCATTTCCGTTGCTCTGTTGTTGCAGTGTCAAATAATGTCAGTTATTTAAGCACAATTAATGTAATTTTAAATTCTCAACAAATTAAATTATAAAGACTAACAGTCCAAGGAGGACCCAGCCCATTTTTCTTGTACATTTTCTTTTTTCTCCCAGTTTGTGGCAAATTTTAAATCAATGGAAGGTTAGCTGCAACCTTGATTCTTAGAGAAACAGCCCATTTTGATAAATATTTAATTTTATTTTCATTAAGTCATTTCTCCCTGGTTTTGACCAGGCAAAATACATTTTGGAGTATAATTCAGGAATACGTAAAAATTTTTAGAACATTTGGCAAAAGCAGAGAGGAAGAGGTGATAGATTCCAAATGACTCTCCCTTGTGCCAGAATTGTTTGTTTTCCTTTATGATTGTGTGTATTCATTTGGTGCAGGGGGAGCTACCTTTTAAATGCAGGACTTGGCTGGTTACTAACTGCATTTTAGCAGATTAGGAAGGCAGCGTTTTAAAACAATGCCACAATGTAAATGACCCCTGAAGGAAAACTGGAGGCTAGATAAGGAAACATACAGTTGTTTTTATCTCCTTAATAAAAGAATGTTAAGTCCATCATTTAAAAATCTTGAAAATTAATTGAAGACAAAAAAAATTCATCTCTGTCTAGGCTTGTTTAATTAGACTGGGATTGGGAAAATTATTCAGTAAAAACAACTTAAAGCTGGTCTTCTCAAAGTAAAATTAACACCCATTGTGCTAAAATTATGTTGAATTTCATATAATTTAGTAGGAAGGGGTGAGATAGTTTACATTTTGTGAGATCATATCTCAAGATTTAGTACAGCATCTAGAATTTCTTTGCAAGTAATAAAGACAATGATCCATTGTGTACTTCTATTACTAATTATTCTGTAAAGATTGTCTGTTCCAAAAAGATAATTATAAAAGGTGAAATTTGATTCCATTAAACAGAACTCATCTGGGACACAATGAAATTTTGTTGTGAAGTAGTAGACTCACTTTGAAGCCAAATAAAAAGCTTTTACATTGATGGAATGAATAAGATTGTAAAAGCTCACACCCTTTTTTTCTCTTTATTCCTGCATGGGCAGCATTTAAGAATAATTAGTCTAAGACTGAATTATATCTGCAAGAAGTTTCAGTTCTTGGTTATTTCAGGAAAAAATGGTGTCTTCTTTTTACACAGATCAGTCTTTAACATTTGTCTTGCAGAAGCCAACTGATCAGGCACAAAATGCCAGAAAGCAAAGTGACCTAAACTTGTACAGGACCAGACTTCCCTGATTGCCCAACTTGGCCTGCCAGCTATTACTGGGAAAATAACCCCAGCACTGCCCAAAGAAACCCCACACAAGGCTCACCCCAGGCCAGTCCTGGCTCTCAGGAGACAAGCGGGTTGGCTCCAGGCCTTGATGCTTTTCCCAAACTCTCTATAAACTACAACATGCTCGGCCAAGTGATGATTTAGCAGTGTGAACCTGTCTACCCAAAAATAGCCCGAGGTCCAGTCAGGAGCTGGAAGACTTAACCACTTTGCCCAGACACCAGAGAAGCCAGAACTGCTGCATGAAAGGTGTGTTTGAAGTTATGGCTCGTACTGGGTTCAAGTCTTTATTGTCTCATTTGTAGGTCATATGAAACTACTTAATGGCACAGGTCTTATTGTAAAGAAAAGAATGGCCAGAATACATTGGCAACCCATTTCTTTGAGGCTAACCACTAACACAATGTACCAGGAGATAATACGCTTGGGAAAACTGTTTGGGAAAATACGTGAAGCTGCTTGAAACTGGCTTGCTTCAGCTCACTGGACCAAGTCCAAATAGTACAGGCTTGAGTTCGGCTGACTGGAACATGGAGCTGCTCTTGCAGCGGGATGAAAACGTTTCACACCACAGCTGTCATGTCCTGTGACAGTCCTTTACAAGATCCTGAGCCCTGCTCACACATCCTGGGGAGAATGGCTGAGGAGGAAAAATACACTACGAGCTGCCTGACCAAGAGGAGCATGAAGATGCAGAAAAGGAATAGAAGATAGAAATTTCTAAACCAGACTCTAACCAGCATACTCAGCTCCAGCATTACTTTCATCTGCCTTGATGTCCCCAGATTAGATGTCTGATTGCTATCAGTAAAACAGAGGGCTCAGGAAACACTGCACAAGGGGACTTTTTCACATCAAATTCTAGGAACTTAACACCTGCCTATCTCTCTTGTATGGACACTGACAAATATCTGAGCACATCCCAACATCCCTGTAGAGTAAGGAGCTGTTGCAATTACCAGCTTGTAGAAGGAAACCCAAAATATAGAGAGACCAAGAGAGCTGCCCAAAGTTCCATCAATAAGGCTGTGCCATTCTTGACTCCAGGTAAGGGTCCTGAAGACATGGTAAATTTCATCTCAAGGATCACACTTTTATTGATTTTGCAAAAAACCCCAAGCAGCTCTTTTCCTCACAGTATGCTGAATGGATGTGGGTTTATTTTTTAAGACCAGTTCCTATTTTAACAGAAAGTGCCATTGCTAAATTCTGAAATAAAAAAGAATTTCATCAAACTGCAACCTAATTACAGTGGATGTTAAGAACACATGTGGCTTTTTGGAGCTTTGTGGAACATTCCCATGAAGAGATACTTAGCAAGTGCAGCTTTGTGTACATTTCACAGAACTCTGCCAGCGTTACTGACTTTTACCCAGGTCTGAGCCTTACTCTAGACTGAAGTCACAAAGAAGGGATTAGTAGGGCTACGCTGAGGCTGTCTGTCACATAGAAGCTAATTAACTGCTGATTGGACACTGCTAAATCCCCATTTCCTTTGCATTTTACACACCTTCCCCACAAAAAAAAGTAGTTCTCATCTAGTAGCAAACTAAAAATCGCAGTCCAGGGTAGTAATGAAATAAGCCTCTTCTAAACAAAAGCTGTTATATCAGTAAGCGACAACAGCATGTTAGTGTTGCATCCTCTTGAAACTGAGTTAATTGCCACACTCAATTCATCACTTCTAAATATGAACCAAAAGTATGGAATTACAACAACGAAAACTCTAGCAGATCTTCAATAAAGTATCTCTCGCTGCATTCTTAAAGTAAGTTTGAAATCTCTATGCTATCTGTTGCCTCAACTCAGTAGCATGGATATAAATCTAGAGCAAGCTGGATATGAGGTACAGACACAGTGAGGGCATGACAGAGAAAACAAATAGATTTACATTTCAATTTGCATGTGTTGCATAAATGTATGGTTTACACCAGATTCAAGGCAATCAGAACTATCCTTCCCCTTCACAGAAATTTACACCAAAAAGGGGGTGTTGGGAGATTCTTCCCTACAGGTAGAGTGACAACTCAATAATCTTCCTCTGATACCTTTCCAGTAGCTGCCTTGTCTCGGCTTACTACATGACCTGAATTTAGTTCTTTTCTATTTCCTGGATGTAGTTTATTATTTTTCATGCATTTTCTAGGTGCTGATTTGAAAAGATAAAAGAAAAAATTGTATCCTTCCACATTTTTGGAAATATCATTTTCCTGAAGTTCAAAATATAAAAGAAGAAAATTAAGGAAGTGTGTGACTATTAAAAAATGTTTACTTTAACTGTCTACACTGCTAAGCACTTCAATCAGAACTAGTAATTTTTTCTTTTAGAAATACCAAGCTATAAATTTATTTCCCAGCTGCAAGAAGAAATTGCTGATACATAATGTGTCTGATTTTCCAAAGTACTAGGCAGCTACCTTGAGCTGCTGCATGCCCTTCACCCCCTCTGTACATAAGATGAAGCCCTTTTCTATATGAGCACACATCAAAGGTTTACATCACCCAAGTGGAAGAAAATTTCAGAGGTGAGAATGGGAAAGTAACAATTTTGAGGACACATCACAAATGACAGTGTTAATCACCAATAAAACCAAATTGCTGCTGAATAAAGGAAAGTTTCTCCACTTAGAGAAGAGAAGAGAATGCACCCCTTCAGTCTGAATCACAGAGCAAATTGGTTTTGCCAAAGAGTCACATTTTCTACTGAGCTCTTGGTTCTACAGCCCAAGATTGTAACAGAACTTAAATAAATAATATAAGTTACAGGAGGAAATAGGCATTAAATATAAGCATAGGGACCAAAAGAAGAGGTAAGTAATTCAAACTGAATGCAAAGGTTGGAAATCCACTAACTGAGAAATTCGCTCTCATTTTTGTCATTATTTAACTCCTCTCCACACTTCTAAATAACACAAATGGCTCCCAAAGTCCAAATTACAAAATTATTTATTTATTATATCTGGAATATTTCTACATTAACTGTGAAGTTTATATGAAAGGGGCTCACAAATCATAATTCACATGGCCTATCCAGTTATCCTATGGCTGGAAATCAAGCTAGGGATGCCAGAGATGTACCAAAACCTACACAGCACTTCAGCAAGCCAATTTCTGAACTGTTCCCCTCAGATTAGATTTCAGCTAATGCCAAATGCAAGTACATGAATGCATGACATGAAGGTGAAGGAGGGTGCAGTGTGAAAATATCAGCTGCCTTCAGAAATTAGGTATTACACAAAACAAAAGAGCTCAAGACAGAGGGTCAGGTATCTTCTGTTACTAAGAACAAGCAGATTTAGTCATGGTTCCCAGGCACTCATTAAAGTGAAACTCAATAGTCATTATTTTATTACCAACTCTGTCCATCCAAGGGATACTCCAGTCCTCCCACTGTTAGTTTGCTGGGAGCAATGAGAAGATGTCTGCTGCAATCTGCAGAGGCATGGAGGGTGTGATAGAGGGAAGCACAGGAGCAGCCTGCCTGTCCTTTGTGTTTCCCTTTTTTAACAGCTTGGTCCTCAAAGAGCAAAGTAAAGCAAAACATAAGTGTTTGAATAAGGAATATAACCCAGTCAATGAGATACAACGTCTGTATGGCACCTTTAACAGGACAGTGCTGTGTCTCTCAGGATTGTAGACAGAGCTCATTTCTAAGGAACTTAGGATTTTGGCTTTCTAATTTTTTTTTTTCCCCTAACCTAATTTTTGTTAAGCCTTACTTCTTTCTTACTTGTTATCCACCTTCACCCCACCAGCATTGCCTGTGTAAGAAGGAGGTCTGAGGAATGAAGAAGCCAAGCTCCCTCCTCTTTGTCCTTCAGAAACAGCAAAGGTGCAATTCTGGCTTTGTTGCAATAAATAGAACACACGCAAAAATCTTGAAGGGCAGAATTTCCCTACCAGGCTGTCATCTGTAGCATCAATGCAGCCTCCTTCTATGCACACATCCTTCAAAGGGCAGGGGTTTGCCAATGGATTTACAAAAATCAATGTCAAAGGCAGGAAGGGGAAAACACGTTTTCTAAAACATCTGTCCCCAGGGAACATTCCCCTCTACAGATATTCTCTTCACCTCCAGTCTGTTACATTTTGTACTCAAACTCCATTCCCTACCTAAGCAGACAATCATGCACCATAAGAACCTCATGAAATTTAAGTATTTACTTTTTGCTTCTAAGTTTATTAGCAGTTTCCCAAGGCTGATGTTTCCAAAGGAAAGGACAAACTGACTCTTAAGAAGAAAGTCTGCAATGAGAATTACATTTCTTGTATGTTTTGAGCACGTGCTGTGGGTTTCTAATATACATGAAGGAAAAGAAAGCCCACATGTTGTAATAAGTGTGGTAAATCACTGTTAAAGAGGAAATTATCCCTGTTAGACAACAGGAACAGAATCACTTTTTTGGTGGTTACTTGATTTGTGATTTTTTACATTCTCCATTATTTTTAAAGAGCCTTTCCTTATGCAAACAAGAGCCTTCACTTATCAGCACCAGTATCTCTTTGCTTTTGGTGTACATTAAGAAAATTAAATGGAATATTCTTAGAAAGACATCTGTGCCTGGGGTGACTCACATTTGATCAATCCCTGTGAACAGTTCTTTTCAGAGGATGTGCAATTATTTGCTCAGTTAGGATTAAACTTTTTATTTATTTAATCACCCTCCTGTAAAGCTTTGATCTGAGCTTCCAAAACCCATTTTTTAACCACTTTAGCTACATATTTTAAGTCTTATTTTCTAATCAACTTCAGCCTGTAAAACATGCAATGCTCTACTTAATGCATCCTATTAGGAAATCAAGCTGCTGCATGGATTTTGAGATCTCTCATTTTGCAACCCCGTGAGCCATTTGGAAGCATCATTAATGTCATTATTCCAAAGGAGAAGGAGAGAACTGGCAGCAGAGTGAGCCCTCTACACGGCTGTCAGCTCTGCCCTTCTAACATTTGCAGAGTGACTCAGAGGTGAATCACAGGTTTCTGCAGGTGTACACCAGGGAGAGCTGGATGATTTCCATGTCACAGTGGTTGCAAATGTTTACTTCATTAGTTCATGGGGTTACTCAGCAGTCCTAGCCAACTCAATTTCTCAATCTTACTGTATGGTAGTTTAAAAAAAAAAAAAGAAAGAAAAAAAAAGTAGATAACAGCTTTGAAATTAAAAACAGAAGATCAACCGTCAATTTGTAATTAGAAAATCAAGCAATGATGGAAGATTAATGGATTTTTGTGTAACTGCCATTAAACACACATTATGAAATATTTCAAAGCATATCAATGTTAGATCTATTATGCTCTTCACCATAAAAAAAGGATCCAGTAAAGGATATTTACTAAAATATCTAGGAAAGAATATACTTACTATATCCTTCTTCACAGCAGTACAAGCTGTACAAGGGATGGCAATCTCTATCCACTGAAAATGCATTTGCCACAAGAAACTCACAATGATGTCTCTACTTAGCAACGAGTTCAATAGCTTCTCCAGGTGTCCAGATGTTTCCCAACAAGCCTTTGCATGCATGAGAGTAGTCACTTGGGATTTATGGCACTGTTTCCCACTCACTGCTCCTGGTGTAGCTGGAGATTAAACTTGCATAGCCATGTCTGCTCCTTACACTTCAAGTTTACAAAGGATCCAGCTGCCATTGGTAGGAGAAAATTCCTGTGTGTAGGCCACCAGGTAGCTGTGTGAACCTCTCTGCCTTCAATTTCTCTAAACTAGATTGCATAAGTCACTTATCTATGCATTGTATTAGTCTATCTCAGTTATTTTGAATTTTACCATCTTTTGACCTCATGCTAACCTGCTCCCCACAAGATTGTCATTGGCAAATGTTATCACTTGACTTCATGTTCCTACTTTAAAGTTCTTGCTGTCTAAATTCTTTCAGGACTGATCTTTGATCTGTGCCCTACTATAAGTGACGTCTTCTGGACATGAACTCTCAAATGTTTCCACCGACATAAACTATTTGTTCTTAGATGTAGAAAACTTTTGCCCATCGTCAAGGAAATGTCTTACATAACCTTTTTTAATATTTTACCTTCTAGACTATGTTTTGCATAGTTGCCACGCCCAAAAGATTCTGGAAAGCTTGGTGGTATTTTCCTTCTGGTACAAACCCAATAAAAGGTTACGACCAAGTCTGTTCATTCCTGTAATTAAAATTGATCAAGCTGTCTGAGACTCACTGGAAATACAGACAGTAAAACCTAATTTTCCCTTAAACAAGCTTGACCAGTTCTAGGATGAAAAATGCTGGCTAAAAATCAAGGACTTAGAAGAGAAAATGGAGCTAAGAGACACACAAAAGCTGAATGCTCTGTTTATCCCAGTTTTCCTTTACATTTTATGCAAACAGCTGACATCTTCAAAAGATCTCATCAGAAGGTACCCAGCCAGAGAGCAGAGTGCTGTCAGCTATGCACTCAGTGCATGACTACACCAAAGACACACTCCCTTAAGGAAGCACTTTTAACCTCTGAAACACTTCTCTACATAAATCATGATCTTTCAAAAAAAATGGAGAGTAACAATGCAAGCTTGTGAGAAGAGAGACACTTAAAACACACGTTCTAAGCACACCCCTGCAACCCAGTATGCTGCTCTGCATGTTCACATTGAAACTGCAAATGAAATCCAGGGAACCTCTGTGGAGTCAGAGTATGGAAAAACAGAATTGGCCATGTAGTGTTTTCTAATAAATCTAGCTAGATTATTCTGGCCAAGGGTCCTACCAGGTGTCATCTACACAGGAAAAAACTCTGTAAACACTTGCAGTTACAACACAGTGGTCTTGGTAATCCTGATTGTCCCTTCCAAGTCTCCACTCCCAAGAGAACAGACTGTGCCCTAAAGCCCCGGGTGGGCAGCAGAGAGCGGAGCTGGCAGTTGGCACAGACAGATGGAGGCTGGAGGAGGCAGGATCGCACAGCAGGAGGCTCAGCACCCCTCACCAGGCACTCCAGGCTCTGCAGCACCAGCCAGACTGTGCTCTGGGCAGCACAAAGTTTCCTGGACTCAAACACAAGAGCAGTGTTCAGGTTACTAAGGGGAAACCCAGGGAAGGAAAGCCTCCCTCTCTCCCCTCCTCGGCAGCAAACAGCACTGCCACAGCTAACCCATGTGTCTGGGAGCAGCTTTGCCCCAGACACAAGGAAAGGGCAAGGGGAGAGTGCCTCCAGGGGTCCTGCATTACAGGGTGGGATAGTGGGGTGAGGACACTGTACATAAATTCTACATTGGCTTTGTCTTTAATTTTTGTATTATTTTAGTAGTTTATGTTCCAGACCCCATTAAAAAAATATACAGTCAGGTGAGGCAGGTACTGAAAAAGATGCAGGCTCACAATCATATTTATTAACATCTCCCCTTAAACCCATATTGTTTCTGACTTAGTGGATAAACCCTGACTTAGCATCCCACCAAGGCAATGATACCCATATATTTATTTTATATATATTATATATACCCATTTTCGCTCAGCAGCAGCCATCTAAACAGGGTTGAAGACATATTTTAAAATCCCATTAGAAAAGAGATAATATTTCAATCGAGTTACCATCATAAAACTGGCACCAAATTCTTTCCAGATTTTAAAAGCAAAGGACAATGACAAGAGAGGAAAGAAATACATTTCAAAATAAAGTATGAAGCTGAAATTATAAGAACGCTGTGTTAAGCTGTAAATCACATGGCACTGCAAAGCAGCTGTTTAGATGTGCTTTATTTAAAAGCTATTAGCATGTTATGCTATACTTACTTAAGTAAACTATAAAAATGTTCTCAAAACTAGCATTAGCTATTATGAATCCATTTTTGTCATGAACATACTGCCTCCAGGGTGAAGGAGCACTAAAACTTACTACAGCTATAAATATCCTGGTTTACACATGGCCCGATAGAAAACGAGGTAGGTGTGCTTGGCATTTAACTTGGGGAAGTCATGTCAGCTCCCCTCCCTTCCTCCTCCCCATGCTAACAATGCTGTTTGGCAGCTTTTTCATTTTATCTCACCACAGATCTTTGCCAAAACTTGAATCTGCTCCTGACAGATTAACTGCCACCGTAAAAGAACCTGGCTTTTTTTTTTTTTTTTTTTCCCCTGCAGATTCTGATTGAAAGGATAAGCTTGAACGACAGTCTTCTCAAATGCCCCAGTCTCGTCTCAGGCCTGGAGTTGGGAAATGAGGACCAATACCCTTGGAGAGGCTTTAGTTAGTCAGTAACCACACTTTGAATTCAATTATTTGAACAGTACAACAGACTGTTAGACCAGATTCCCAGCTGGTTTTCAACTTATGTTTTCACTTGCACCTGTGCAAAGTGGGCACAAAATACTTCTAATTTGGCAGTTGGGAATTAGACCCCATATTTACATTTGCTTCCTGATTCCTGACTTTATTCATCAGCCAGCATGTGGTACACAAGCTGATGAATTATTGTTTAGCTTGTTTTGAAAACACATCACTTGCAAACATACTTTAAAAAGATCTGCAATAATTAGCTGCATTTTATTTTCTATGCTAACTGCACCTTTTTGTGCCTTTTTATGTATACTTGCATATATAAGTACATTTATGTTCAGTTAAATTTAGTCCCTTATGATTAATTTAAGGTCAAAATCAGGTCTGACTGAACACAACTGTAAAGGTGGAATTCAATATACTTATACCAGCTCTTCATTCTGCCTTTTGCCATAAGAGAAATTTTACATTTCCAGTGTAAAAGTACACTTTAATTATTAAATATTTTGCATTGACTAAATATAAGCAAGACTGTAGCTAATTCCACCCTTATGTTTTGACCAAACTATGTTAATATATCTTGCATTTTCTGGGGATCAAGGGGCATGCCTGTTGTTATACTGGCATCCAGGGACCTGACTGGATACCTGTACCTTTCATTGTGTCCAATACTGAAGACCAGCACAACAAACAGGGTTCAATCCTTCCTGCACCAGGCATTTTGCCTCTACCATGGAATACGAGGAAAAAATACCCTCTACCTATGATATTTGGATATTCACAGCAAAAGTCTATTTTTCTCTCAGTTTCTGCATAGAGAAAAATTGTTTTTCAAGTAGTTACATAAATGCCTGCTTCCAGACAGTGCTTTACAATTCATAAATCTCGTTCAGTATATTTTTTCCCCGCATTAAAAGAGCTTCTACTCTTTCCCTTCAGGGGATGCTGGAATGCCACTATCTCTGGAATGTGGCAACTTTTGGGGGGTGCCTTTTGTCCCATTGGACTTGCTTCAGGACAAGACTGAGGAAAGCTGAAGTATTCCCAAACTTCATGAGAGGGTGGTTGAAGCAGCTCCCTCAGCTTTGTGTGCCGCCCTGAGGCTTCCAGGAGAGGCTCTCAGCAGCAGCACACGCCATCGGCACCCTGGGCGCCCTCCAACACAGCGCCCAGCTGGGCTCACACTGCTTCCCTCAGGACGGGATTGTGCAGGGGCAACCTCACAGAGCACTCAGGCCAACACTCAAGAGCAAGGTGGAGAATCTGGCCTGTCAAAATGAGCTTTATACAACTAAATGTTCCTCAGTGCTTTACCCACATTCACACTCATCCTTCCCAGAAACTGCACCCTCCCCTCACTTCAGGCTCTCGTTTGACGCCTCTCCTATGCTCCCCCATCAGCAGCATTGAGGCCCCTTAAGGTCAGGGAGCTGTATTTTCTTCACAGCCTCACAAACAACAATAACACTGTATAAATAATAAATAACAGTAACAGTCATTCTATAACAAGTGGCTTCAGCTTTAACGACTCATATGGTAAGTGGTGTTGAGAGTCTACTGCAGGATGTTAACATCAGCTCTGTTGATACAGACAATGAAACTGTCTGTTTCAGACTGGGGAAAGTGATCAGAATCATTCATCTGGGTTAATATCTGTAGGCTGGGGGTCAGAACATCATTGAAATATCAGTCACAGCCCTTGGGATATTGCTGCCAAAAAATACAGAACTGTAATAATGCATAGGAGGTAAGAAGTGTATGAGGCTATATACACCCAGACCTCCTCTCTTGAAATTATATTCCATCCAAAACTTTTTAAAGTGTCACACTAATTCAGGAAAACCTTTGCCCACCTTAATTTACAGAATAATCAGCACTGAAGCTTTAGTTAGACTTTAATGAGACATGTAAATCTGAAATATTATGATGGGACAATAATCCCCCAGAAGTCCACCTTGTTTTCCTGCGGTGACTCTTGGTACACAGGTTAGTAAATACTGTCCCACAGATGTGCTGGCTGCACAGCTGGCTGGGTGCCCCAAGGTTGCCCTGGTGTGACCTGGGAACAGAAGCCCTGCCATCTGCCACTTCTGTCACCTGACTGGATGGGTCTGGGGGAGACCATGCCAGCAGCTGAGGAGAGGAGAGAGGGCAGATGCCCATCCAGCTGTGGAGACACAGCTGCTGCATCAGAGTATTTGAGAATTATGAGCAGAGTAAAAGATTTGCCCTCAACTGGACAAATTCTTGTTAGATTCTATTCCTAGTAGTGTGTATTTATAGGTATACAATTATTTACATAAGTGTGTAGCGGTATATACACACATGAAGTTAAATAAAAATTTTGTGCTATCTCATATATTACCATAATCTAGAAGAGGATAGGGGGAAAGCTTTTCATCTTGCAAGGTTTTGGCCATTCTCTGAGGCAAAAATCACTCCTAACCTTGTGTAAAGGGTGACATTATTACAAAGCTAAGGGCACGCTTAAAAATCCTTGAAGGAGTTTTCTTTAAATACTTTGAAATGCTTTGAAACTCTGTGTTTTTGTTTTGTTTAAGCTGGGATGGACAATTGACTATTGTGCAAAGGTAGATTGCATCCACAAGTCGATATCTGTAAAGCAATTTAAAGGTCACTTTAACAAGCCCAGTAATAGTGAACATTAGTGATTCTGCAAAGAAAACAGACATTGCAAGATAAACCAGAGTGTTCTGAAAGTAACAGCTATTCTCTTTTCTTCTGTGTTCCTGAACAACTCCATCCTCATCATATTCGATCACCTTTCAGCAGCATAGTAAAGGATGTGGCTGCATGTATTGAATCCAGTGTACTTGTTTCTTTATTTTCTTCAAAATTGCTATATGTGATGATCTTGCCCTGTCTAAAATCAACAAAACCATGTCAATTTAATGCAACTTAATGCTTGTACACAGAGGGCTATCAATACAGTAAATCCCAAAATAACTTCATGTATTTATCAGACATTTAAAAATGCATCTGAATGAACTTGAAATTTTTTAAGAATTTTAAAGAGTTTTTTTGTGGTTTATGGTGTGGGGTTTGTTCGTTTGAACTGAACAACCCCTCACTACAGTTCTATGAAAGGACACTGGAATGCTAAGATAGCCTTTAATTTAATCCTTTATAAAATAAATGTTTAAAAGTCTTATAGTCATCCTCTTAAATGCAGTTGGTACTTCTGACAGTGATATCCAGACTGAAAGTTTCTGCAAGCATAGTTGCATAAATATCTCTAATTACTCAACCTTTATACAGCCTCTGGTTAACAGAAAGAATAAAAAATGTGACACATGATCAGGACTGCAAGTATTTTTTCAAAGTTGGATTAATTAACATCATCTTAAAACCAGAAAGAACAAAGTTACCAGGTATGTGGAACATTAATCACATCACTAGTAATTAGTGCTAGAATACAGAAATAAAAAAGGAAAAATGAGGCCATAAGAAATTAGTCTAATGCAACTAAAAGTTAACAGAAATACTGTAAGTAAGATTAAAAATACTTTTTTTTTTTTTTTTTTTTTTTTTTTTTTTTTTTTTTTTTGTAATGGATAGAAGGACGGAGAGGGAAAGCCTGTCTGTCTTGGCCAGATCAAGAGAAAAAGAATGCCTGAGGAAAACAACAATGACAGATGGGAAAATTGTAATATGTGTGATTAACTACATTATTATAACACCAACACAGAGGTATCAGAGAGCAATACATAAAGCATCAATAAACACACATGAAATTCATGGCAAATTTTAACTCATGCAGTCCTGTTATGGGCCTTAGAAATTAAAAGCTCAGCATCAGAGCAAAGCACTGACCAAAGACACAGGGACCTGGGGCTGTTAATCAGTGAGATGGATGCAGAACAATCAAGTTTGGCCTCAGAAGGGAAAGTTTGAACACCTGCACAACAACATCATTTTGAAGGATTTCCCTCAGATGCAAACCTATTGCCCATTCCACCAACACCACTCCCCCACTCAGCACAGGAACAATGAATATGCTGCAAAATGTCACTCATGGCACAGTCCAATTCTATCACAGCAAGCAAACACCTGGGAGAGAACTGCACTGTACAAAACCATCTCATGGCTGTGGTAGTTCAAAATAACAACAGAAATGAACGAAACAGAGACAGGAAAATAACCATCACAAACATCATAGGCATTATCTTCTGTCATCTGCTCTTTGCTCCCACCTTTGTCAAACATTCTGCTTGTCACTTTTTCACTCTTTTTTAAACTGACAGGCCTGCTGCTGGCAAGTGGTAGAGGTGAGCTTCCTAAAAAACCCTGAACTCTGGCACTTCTAGAAGAAAATTATTTTGTCCTGAAGACTAAGTTTATACATTCTCAAACATTTTATTTCTCACCATTCCTTATTTTGATATGTGCTTTCCTGTAGGGTCAGGCAGGTTCTCAGTTCGAATTATATACAGCAAGGCAATAATTAGGGACCACAAGTACAAGAGAAAGAATTCACTCCAACAGGTGAGTCCTTTCTGAACTTCCCTCTAGGGCATTCACATCCTGGCTATTCCTACACAGTGATCTTAGCCTCAGCAAGTCCAATTATACCCAAGCATGTGAACTGGGAACAGATTTTTCAAAGCACAAGAGAACCAACATTTCAGGTTCTCAAGTAGTTCACAAGCTGATCTCTGCAAACCTATTCCTATGAATGAATGTTATCTTAATGCATATAAATAGATTTCAACTTAAAGAGAGATTACAAAGCTGACTGTTTGCTCTGCATTATTTGTTGTACTTCATTAGTCACCTAAACCCCGTGCATCTGAGCAGAGTTTACAGCTGCTGTGCCTCATGACATTCCTTGGAAAGTGGTGAGTGTTCCCAGCCATACACAGACAGGAGCAGACACAGACAGGGCTTAGGATGAGCAACTAAGCACGGTTGTTCTCTGTAGGCCAGGGATATGGAAACAGGAATAAAACCTATTTCTTTTGCTAGTATGAGACCAACTTTTTCCCCTCTGACATGTGAAGGTTTAATTTCCGACAAAAGTCTGGCTTTTTATCATTCAGACTCTGACTTAAGAAAGCCCCAAAGTTTACCGAACAATGGTGTAATGGTATCCTTAAATATCTGGCTAAATCAGGGCTTCTGTGTCTATATTGTAACACAGCTTTTATCAAAGAAACTAAAAATAAAATCCCCACAAGTAAGAGATCTTTTCTTCATTTGTGCCTTATTGGTTTTCAGCAAATAACTGCTTGGTTCCAATATTAATTTAAGAGAAAAAAGGCTAAGATACAATCAGCGTAAAAGCAATTAGCCAAATTATTTAATGGATTAATATAAATTACATTGTTTAATTACAAGATCAAACAAAATAATGCTGGTTTCAATTAGAGCAATTCAAACCAGTGATGAAGGAAGAAAGCCAACTGATTTTTTGAATACTATCATCCAACTCTCTCCCAGAAAGGTTAAATTAACTACATGAAGACATAAAAATTTACAGTAATGACAAGTCACTATATAAATATTCTCAAATACAATTTTTTAGCTATTCAGTAATTTGGATTTCACTACCAATCTTGCAATAATCATAAGGTGCATAGAAAGGTGGGGGGCAAGAGAGAGAGGCAGGGAAAGATGCAACCCCATATCAGTACCAAATATTGTCTGCTTCCTGCACAAAGACAGTCCTCTTCGTGTAGAAGCCTTTACGCCACTTAGCTTTAAAATTCTACATTACTGTTGGACTAGGGTCCAGAACACCTCACTGACCTTTTATCCTGCACTCCTTTCCCCTCACTGCCCTGTCCTACTCATGGTCCTGTTACTCATCATAAGGGTGCTCATTTTCAGCTATTGTCCACTGTGTGATAGCTCCATCTCAATCTCCTTATCTTAACCATCCTCATATTTCTTCTTCTCCAGTGTCTGCATCAATAAATATCCCCTCACCCTGATCTGTTCTTATTGGCACTTACCTCTGTAATTGTGTAATACAGGGTATCTCTTTGCATGAAAAATGCTACAAACTGAGGTCTTTTATCGAGGCTATGTTTCATGAGGGAAATACCAAAATTTTTGCGGCCTAAGCTAGCACAGTCCAGCAAGAAGATGCACATCCACAGCTGATGTGCCCCACTGGCCCTCCAGGGCACCTTTTCCATGACCAGACAACAGTTGTGCGGCCAAATACCACCCCAATTGAATGAGCTGCTTCTTGTTGCCCATATCCATATGCCTTTCCCTGCTGTGGGTCTGCACACCACTTCTCCTTCCTGAATGGAAGCCACACAGAACCTGTGTGCCAGCCCAGCTTCTCTCCCAGGACACCTGGAGTAGCTGCAGCAATGAGAAGGAGCAAGGCACCAGCTGGGGTTCAGGGCTCTTCCCTGCTCCCCCTCTCACCAAGGGCTGTCTCTGCCCTCTAAGCAGAAGTACTGCCAGAGCCATCTAAACCCAAGCCACAGAAACCTCATGAGGAGCGTGACTCTGCCTGCACCCAGAACAAGGCATTCTGCCTTTAGGCTCTGCAGAAAGAAGCACCTGACTGTTTGATTAGTATTTTGTGTGCTGCTTTGAAGGACTCTGCAGAGCCCGGGTCCTTGGCCCAGCACAGCTTGCTTCCTACCCTTTCAACATTACAGCACTGGTTGTTCCATCACAACCTGTCCTCCCACCCATTAACTAGGGATGCAAAAGAAATCCCAGTGCAACCCAGGCTAAAAATGAATGCGCCCATCATAAGAAGAAGCTTAAATCATTACCTGCCTAATGCATTCATAGAAAAGAACAATTGTAGGACATGAAGTATCACATATACATAATGAGCAGCATGACCTTCACTATGGTCCTGCTTGCTGAAATTAAGGATACCATCTCAGAAATCTCACATCTTCTGCCCCAACAAAATTCCAGAACAAGAGACAAAGTAAAATGTGGGGAGAGGAAGAAGGAGAGCAAAGAGCTGCTGTGGCCAAGCTGATGGAGGCCACCAGAGCCGAGTCCAAGGCTCTGACAGCCAGCACCCAACTGCTTGGCACTGACATCACAAAGCACACAGGCTTAACAAGTTGGATTTCCCTCTACAGATAACAGCAACCCAGATAAAAACCAGAACTACCTCTCTATTGAGGATTTTTGTTCACCAAGATGTAACAGAATGTCAAGACCACATGTTTTCAACACGGCTTTCCAATACATTCCAAGAAATACCTTCCTTTAAAGCCACCCTCTGTAAGAGCACAGCAAACTGATGGAAGTGTTGCCTTGGCAAGGGCTGTCACTGCAGTTCAGGTGAGCACTGAATTCACTCCTCATTTTAAAGGAATTTGTGATTTTTTAATGGGTCATGGAGCCTGTCAAGGGTGGCTCATCAGAACTGTTTCATACAGGAAGCTTTAGGTTTCATGGGCTGCACATGAAATGAATACAAAAAGTGGTTAAAATGTAAACGAATCATTTGACTACAGGACTCAGTGGATATATTTCTCCATCCAGCTTGTGGCTTGAAAACTTCGTATCATGCTCTTTAAACTGCTGTAAATATAATAAATTAAATATACTTAAAACAAGCAACTTTCAAGTTTATAGAATCATTTCCCCTTTTTCCAATGTTCATTATTTGGAGCAGGGAGCCAGGGTGCTCGATGCAAGGGGGGTAGTATGTGTGTGCAAGAGAGAAATCAGAAATAGAGCAAATAAACATCTCCAGCCAGACTAAGCCAACGGGAATTATGCTAACTTGCTCCTGTGAATCTGTATGTTGTGTTGGTTTTGCTGCACTGTTTGTATCCACAACAATGTGAGGATGTTGCCCTACAGAAATCCCTGCACAGCCAGGACCAGGGGAGTGCTGCCGGTTTCAGCTCCGGAGCTCTGCAGGCAAAAATAATCTCAAGCTTGAGCTCGCTGCAGCTCTAATTAAAAATAAAGTACGGATGACTCATTTCACTGCTTATTGTTAATGGTTAAGCTCCTGGAAGAAGCCCTGCCGGAGCTCCTCCAGACCCAACAGACTCATGTGCTGCTCTAGCAGCGAGCGTGTTTTGTTGAGAGCTGGAGTTCTGGTCACAGGTTAACAAGGACCATTGAGGGCCCTATAGCCAGAAAAATTATTTGCAATATATCAAAACAGAGATCTATACCGTGGGAGGCAAGGGGGAAATAAACACACACATACAGTGTAATTACAGTAATTTCTTCTTGCATGGGACAATATTTTCACCCACTGCTTCCAGGCCAGAGGTAATGGATGGTTTCCACTGCAGTGAAAATTGAAAGCAACAGAAGTGGGGCTGCATAAATGTCTCTTTTTTTGCCATGTTCAACTCAAAACAAGCAGGACTTACTGGATCTGGTACTCATGTTCATTGTAACCCCTTTAGCTTTGCTGCTAAACTTGGGGAAAATGTTATTTAATGCAGGTATGTTCCAAATATTTCAGCATAATATATTGCTGTGGATCCTGTTATTTCAGCTTCCTATCAAAACTGAGAAAGTTATACCATTATCAAAGGTATAAAAGCATGGTTTTCTATTACATCTGCAGTGCAGTTACCTGAGCAAACATCAAGTGAACTTGTTCCATATAACAGAAACAACACAATGGCTTCAGTACAGACCTCCACACATGCCACTCTACTTTAAATTCACCCTTTCCAGTAACTCAGAGTAGCTCTCAGAAAAGGCAGCTCTACAGTGGACAGTCAAGCCAGCTCATTTACGCTTAGCTTCATCATCTCTAGGCTGCACTACAGCATGGGTAGTGCAGACCTTCATCACACACAGATACAACCTCATCTTGTCTAGAATGCACACGTAACTGCACTGGGGAATGCTTGGAGCACACAGTTTAAGGTTTCTTCCTGTCATAATGACATTGATAAATGAGTTTACTGTAAATAAAGTTTCCTTCATGTATCTGGTTTTCTTAAGTATTCATTCATCTGGAGTGACTTGTGTTTTATACATCAATAAATCTTTGTTTTAAAAAATGCCAAGAACAGTGATTCAGTATCTGACATTTCATCACTGTCATACTTCAATGTTATGATCTGCTATTAGCAAATGCGTTAGTCCATTTATATTTTATATTCTACTTCTCCTAAAGGTTTTAAAGATATTTGGTAACACTGTCCCTTCATAGATGGTATTGCTTGAGAGAGAAAACATTTCCAACATGATCAAGAGTTACAGAGTGGGCTATATATAGCAGAACCTATTGTATTAACAAGACAAGATTTGTTTTAAGTTCAATGGAGAAAGACACCTTTGAATTTGAGAAGTTAAAGGGTGTTGCATTACCTAGGCACAATAGGATAAGTTAATGATGAAGTTTCAGTTTTAACTTGGAAACTGCTGGGTTTTGTAGGCTTCAGCCTGTCACTAATAGGTATATTTTAACGAGATACATGGGGATTTAGGGGAACAACTCCCATTATTGTTAATGGGATTCACACAGCTAAATCCCTGTGCTGAAAATGTTTCTTGTAATATGTCTTTAATATAGCCTCTGTGTGTGTGCACACACATGTATGTGCATGTCTAGTTAATGGTTAAATGTATAAATAGGAACATTAGACTTCCAAGTGTTACTGTTTCATTCCATGGTGTATAACTAAAGTGGAAGCAAAATTCAAGTCCTGAAAGTGTCATTTTTTGACAGCAGTGGGTAACCTGCTCTGAATGTTTGGCAGGAACAGGGACATCACATCAGTCCCACACCTGTGGGCTCACAGGAGGGAGGTCTGCATCCCTCCTGCACTTTGCTGCACATTCAGGGAGGGTGACTTTTGTACAGTTGCTCCTCTTCTTCCAACTGCATCCCAGGCAGAGGAAGGCTGTTGAAACTCTAGTCAGTGATTCCTGGGAGCAATGTGCATTGAACTGGAGAGCAGCCCTGTGAAGTGGCTGTGTCCTGCTGACCCGTCGCTGAGTGGCCACGGGCTCCTGGGATAGCGACCGATGTGGAGCCTGGATTGCTCCTGGGAGAAAGCTGGGCCTGCACCCTGCAGAGCTGGTTCACCTGCACATGGCTACTACAGCAGCAGCAAATGAACTGCAACAGCTCTCTAAAGAGTTTTCAGAATAGAAGAGAATTTAATTTTAGAAACATGAAGTATTCTCATATTATTACCCACCAGGTGGTAGGGAATATATGCAGGAAGCAGTCAACCTAAAAGAAATGCCACAAGAAAAGAGGCATGATTATCTGAGGGGCCAAGCAGCACCTTGAAACAGAGCAAACACATTGCATCAAAAGGAGTGGCCACCAGGATGCTGGATTTTCAGAAGTACACCTGAGGGCACAGCAGAGCTGAGACTTGAATCGGTACAGAGAGCTGAACATTGAGGGATGAAAAGAAAAACAGAAAGTTTAAACTTTTTTTTCCTTACCATTTAATCAGTGAAAAAGAATTAGGAGCAAGTCAAACTCAGGAGTCAAAAATAACATCTAAAATTCTGGGACATCAGATATAGGTATTTGATGAGAAGCATCAACCAAAACAGAATAAAACTTTACAGACGGAATAGGGCTTATGGGTGGGGAAAAAAAGAAAGCAGAAATTTCATAGTCATAGCTGAAAGCAGTGGCATGCACGTGTAAAGATTCACAGGAAAAAGAAGTGTTATCCAGTGGAAACATGTCTCCACACAAAAAGGACAGCTGAACAAGCCCCCAGATTTAGAAAACAATGACAAGTACTAGTGCATGAGGAGGACGTACTTCCTAGAAGAGGTAAGAGCCAACAAACAAAGGTTTCATACCATAGAACATGGGAGGCCAAAGATAGACAATGTATGCCCATAGTGAAGGTGGAAAACAGAACTCTGTGACCTAGTGACAGAGACATCCAAGAAAGAATATGCAAATGATCATGCACTGATTATGGTTACAGAGATTCCCAGTGATGATTAAGACATCTCCTGAGGTCTGGAGCCCTTTTAAAAAAAAATCCAAAATGATATGTGACCTGAAGAAAAGGCTATTGCCATGCTGCTGGCCTATTTGTGACTCTAACATGATCAGTGACCAACTTGCTTTCATCTGTATGATAGAAGTGGTAATTTAACTCCTGAAACACTGATAGGCATCAGTCTTAAGACTAAACAATGGGTTCATGGAAGAATATTCACCTGCATACTGAGGAGCCAAAGGAAATAAATAGTATTTCTCGTTTAGAGTGACTTCGGTCCCTCTGTGAACATGGGACTACAGACAATGACTGGGCTGAAAGACATTTGGCCATTTTTAGAGAGCTCCATCTCTCAAGCACTCTGAATACCCCTATGAAGCAGGTACCCTCTTGTTACTTCCAGAGAATTTAAAATGAAAATTGAATCTAATGTAAGAGATGGTTTTTATCGCTATTTGTGGAGCAGCTAACTCTGGCACCAGTCCTGAGAGATGCTTCTGGTTTTGGTGTGGTACAAACAAGTAAAAAAGAAAATGTTTTAAAATAAACCAGGTACCTACTGCCCTAAAAGTTTGCCATTATCCCTCCAATTTGTCTGGTTTTTAATGTTGAAAGTGAGAAAGGGTCATTCATTGTGGCTGTAAACCCAGCAGAGAAGGACTCAAGCTAAGACCTGCCATAACACACCTGTGTAAGTGTGTTACAGCCACCATCTGCTATAAAATATTCCCACTTCACCACCGGTGCCCTCCTATTTTTCTTAATTTATTAAATATGAATTGAGTAAGGAAAGAAGTTATTCTACAGCCTGATGGTTAGGGCAGTGACACAGAAAGAAACACGTTAAATTCCTGACTCAAACACAGCCATTTAACCTGCAGCTCCTGGGCTGGCTGGGTGTGCTGGCCAGAGCCTGTCCTGTGGCACAGCAACTGCTGCAGGGCCTTGTCAGTGCCACCTGCCAATGATTCCAACAATTACTGGAAGGACAAGTGTTCTCCAGCAGCCTGAATTTATTTTGATGATGCATGCACTTAGTATAAAGGTTTACAAAATGGATTCAGACCTGTCTAAAGCAACCACCAAAGTGAAGGTATTTTGACCCTTCAAAGTAAAAAAAGATTCCCTCTTGTTTTACTTCACTGGTTCCTTCTGCAAACTTCAGTTTTGATTTGAATGCCATATTCATTTTGATAACAGATCACTCTTCTACTTCCATATCTCACTGCCAAATGGGACTCACCTGTTATCTCTGATTGCAGGCAATTCGAACTTAAAGCAAGCCTGTCTATCACCTACTGTTTTAACAGCTGATTAATTAGGGCTACAGGGATCCTGTGGAGAGCTTTATCTGAAGAGCGGCTCAACCATTAGTAGAAGAAACTTCCTTGTACACTCCTAGCTCAGATAACAAAGTAAGATAATAGTTCACAATCCTCCTCCAGCTAATACAAATAGAGGCACTCCCTCTTATCCTAACACATGAGTCAAACCAATCCTCATGATATAGTGCTATAGCTCTGAATTCTCCAATGTTTCTGAAAATTAATATCAGACAACATGACATTGTTAACCAAAGTGTTACTAACAAGGATAAATTGCCTCTCTTCTTTTCCTCTTCTTTCTTTCTTTCTTTTTAGTCTCTCTCTCCTTTTTTTTTTTTTTTTTCTTAATTAACATTGAAAATAAAAAATAGCCAGTTCCTAAAGAAATATGAGGAGAGGATGCACAGGGTCCTATTCCCATTTTGGGCTACCATTGCCAAATAATGAATTCTGTCTTTGCCTTGCAAATACTTTAACTCTCTCCTTAGTATTCTTTTGGACATTGATTGGTGAGCTAGAACATAAGAAATTCACCATTTTTTCAGTGTTTAGTCCACTAAATTTGTTTCATGTACATCTCTGCTTCCCACCCATAAATTGTCCTTATCCTTTCCTATGAATGTGGAACCCAAATAAGGCAGGTCTGTACATCCAATTATCGATATGCAGAGCTCAGTTGTGTAAGGCAGTATAATGATCTTGAAGCAAAACACAGGTTGGCCCCAACATTGATTAAACAAATTAATGTGTAGTAATGTCTCTCAAATATGAATGACACACTGGAGCAGTGGCAACATTCATCTTGGGAATTCTTTAAATCCCTGGTTTCCAGAAGGTGGTTTCCCTAAAAATCCACTACTAGCCAGCCTCACTGAAGGCAACTATCTGAGAAAGTGAGCATTTTGTCAAAACAGACCCACAGACTCATACAGACTCAACATCCTGCTACTGCCTATAGGGGCTTTAAATCCAGTTAGCTAAACAAACAAGTGTAACAACAAAAAACACCACCCCTGATTTATTGTCCCCTCCAAAAAAACCCCAACCAAAATCTAAAAAGCAAGAAACAAAAGGTTTGTAAGCCTGCAAAAGCTTTTTTTTTTTCCTTTTGCTTTTAATAGACAGCCTGCCTGAAGAGCACAGAATTTGCCCATTTCTGAAATTGCAGCCCATCAGCAATAAAAGCAGTATTTCTAGCAAGCTCAGTATAAAATCTTGTTGGCCATGACCACAAAATCATCTCTCATTATCTCATTATCAGTTAAGATTTCAATGTGGTTTTTTTATGCTGCGTTTCCAAATTCCATCTGGATTGGCTGGGTTTCAAATGGTTGAAACAACATGATGTTTCTTCAGGATGCAGTCCCATTTAACTGAATCAACCCAATCATGCATTCATTTACAGATGTTACTCATTCTCTAGGTAGGTAGGTTGGTATTTTGCAGGATTTTAAGGTAAGAGAAGGCATCAAAAGACTTGAAGGCATTGTTACCCAAAAACTTAAATAGAAATTAATACATCATTAGATTTTTACCATCAGGTAGATATTGCTATGTCATAAGGAAAAGATAGCCAAGGGGTGTACTTCCTGCAGAAGTCAACTTTACAGAAGAGAAGGAATTAATGCATCCATACCCTTGATAAGACATCCACATTTTAGAAAGTACTTCATACTGAATGCCAGGACTGTTGATCTGTTTCATACATATTTTACCAATTAAATGAATGCCATATTAATCTTTTCTAAACAACCTTGCAATAGCCATCTGTTTGAATGATTTCTCAAGAAGAAGATTAGAGATTTTAATTCCTGATTCACATATGTTACTGAAAGCATTATCCTGGCAAGTTGAAGCAAGTGTAGAATTGCCAGCCCGGCTGAAGGAAGGAGGCTGGTTTAGACCTCACTCTCAGAGGCCCAATAACACCACCACTGTGATTCACTTGTTACTTTCACAAGCACAGGTTTATTTTTTTTCCCACATACAGCAATGATGAATAAAGCACCAGCAAAACTCAAATTCCAGAGAATTTACTTTCTGCCTAAGACCCCAGCCAGGTGTTTCCCACAGTTAGGCACCCCTGACCTCGAGGTGCTCAGCAGGGAGCAGCTCACTCACAGGGTGCTGGGTAGCATTTAAATTACTGCCTCTGCATTGTGGGGCCAAATCCTGTCCTCATGGATCAACACAACCCTAACCTGGATCACCCTCCAAAGTGTGCAATGTAACCATTATATACCTCAGTGAAACAGAGATTCAACAGAACAAAAATGAAATTCCTTTGTCTTTTTCAAGGGAAAAGGCCTTGCATATATTTTAGTGCTTTGGAAAACTTTTGGCAAAATCTGTGCCAGGACTAATGACATGTAGTATTTTTCCTAGATTTGCAAATTGAAGAGAGCATAAGACCTCTTTCACTACAACATAATAGCACGCCTGCGACAGTTTAATAGCTGTAATGAAACATGACAAACCCAGGTCTGCTTCCAGTGATGTCTCCAGCCAGAGTCTGAATTGCACACTTTGGAACAATGTGTCAAGCAACAACTAAATGCAAAATTCCTATACATTTGGGGGGGGATCATCTTAATTTTCATATTTTGTAATTATCAGTCATTTTCACATCACCAGTCTTCACAAAATGTTGTAAATGGTTACGTGTTCTAAAATAAACTTTTCCCCCTTATTGTCTTGGGATACTTAAAAACATTTTCCTGAGACCTGGCCCTGTAATCTGTGGCAGTGACCACTATACTTAAATAAAGAGCAGAACATGCAGTCACAGTCAAATATAAAGATTTTAAAAAGCAGTATGCACATGTGTCCTGTCCAGCTGGAGAGAGTCTGAGTTCAAATCTGGCTGCTGAAATCTGTCTTTAGGTGTGCTTCTTATGCATGTAAAATGCAAATATTGGTAGTGTACTGCAGTTTAACAATATACACATGTATCTAAAACCAAAATGCAAATCAGGACCCTCTTCTCAGTATCCTAAATTTAGATCATCTTCATCCAACTGGCACAGCTTAAATGGATTTACAATACTTTCTTTATACCAGCCAAAGCTTCTGACTATGAGTGACCAGTTTGCCTTACATTGAATCACTTGCCTTGATATTTAAATATCATGACCTAGGTCAACCAAAAGTCACAAAATTTTCCTACCACTCCTAAGACCTACAATGACGGATTCTCTTTCGTTAATGTCTGCTTGGAAACAAAAATGGTGAAAAAATTCACCACTTTCATTAAATGAATTAAATTTCATTTAATTTCATTAAATGAAAGCTCAGGCTGTCATGTTAACACATGACTCCAGAAGTTATGACTTGAAGAGAAACATTAAGTATTTCCATAAACTCAGAGAGAAAAATACCCACAGCTGATGACACTGACTGTGCACCCACTTGCACAGGAAAAATGCCTCTCACGTCTCATGCAGACATGAGATAAACCCTGCAGAAACAGAGCAAGGTTGTACATGATGAAAGGCAAAGCAAACTCCTTCAGCTTGGCTCCCAAAACACTGGGCTGGAGCCCAGACTTTGATGCTTCCTGGTTAAGAAGTGAAAATGCTAAACAAACAAACCCCCTATAGATTAGCAGGACTGCTGTAAGTTAACACATTTCAAATTGCTTGTAAGCGCTGGGGTTCTTCCATGCTCCAAGAGTTCACACAGAGCAAACAGAGTTCAAATTCACCCATTTGCCAGCCTTCATCATCACTGTTAACTTTAATTAAAACAAAGACTTCAGCTAGTATTTCTCAAAAGTTGATTTTTCTTTAAAAAAAAAAATCTCTTTGTCCTCATTTTTTCCTCTCTCTACTCAAATCTTCTTAATACTCCTGTGGTGGCACTAATAGGATTCCATTATCTGACACATAGTGAGTCATCACAAAGAAACAGAAAACCTTGCTTCCCTATGCAGGAGTCAAGTACCTTCCCCTTTGTAAGGTCTCAGCAAAAAGGTCTCTGTTCAACTTAATTCCTCTCTTTACTGCCATGTTATAAAAATAGAGGAGCTTGAAAATGAGTATATAAATACAGGGTTCACAAACAGTCAACAAAAGTCACATAAACAGAAAAGATATAGCTGGTTGCATTTTTCATTGCAAAGTCCACACCAGTGGGTCAAAGGTTCAAAGACTATAGTAATTTTTTTAAAATTTCTAGCATATACTTTGATATTGTCCTAGGCCTGGGTCTGTGATTTCTCTATAAAAAGATGAGGACCTTGGACAATTTGGCTTTGCACTTACGCTGTAAAATGTACTTAAAGCTGAACACGCATGGTGAAATTAGGCAAGAATTATTCAATTTAGAAATAACTTGTGTAAACCCATTGAAATGCAAGCTCTGGAAAATGCAAACAAACTACATATCATTTTAACCATTATTGTAGTAATAGGGTCAAATTCTAATCTCAGTGACCTGGGACCATCTGCTTTGATCTCTTAAAGGATTGAACACATCTGCCTAAGAATGGACTCAATAATTATATGTTAGCTGTGAGCAAAATCAGTCACAGTGAAAACAAACACCTGTGCTGTTCTCAATTGATGGGTCAAATATTCAAAAGTATTTTACATCTTTTAGTCTGAATTCTAAACTTCCTGCAAATTTGGAGTGATAGTGCTGAAGACAATAGGGATTTCTATTGTTGTAATGAAGGACAGAGTCTGTCCACAGAGATATATTTTTAATAAAATCTTCAAACAGTCATTTTAAGTGAATTTCACAATGTCTTTACTCAAAAATGAGCTGTTCACTAACTGAAAGTAACAACCAAAGAGAAAAGTTAAGGGATAAAAAAAAGGTTGAAACTGTAGGGACTGGGATATTTAATCATTGATAGCACTGACTGAATTGTAAAGAGGCTCAAAAGAAGGTGTATGTGAATGGAGATGTCAGATTAGCTTTCCTACTGGTTGGGATTTCAATAACCGACAGTAGATAAGATACAATTAGTATTCATATATTGAGGCCAGAGATTTGGAACCAGTTTTCAAAGTATTGTCTAGCCTTGAAAAAGTATGAGCTGCTTTATTAAATTCTTACAAAATATGTATTTTAATAAAATGCACTTCACTTCATAAGAGAAGGAAAAGTGCTGGATGATTGTCTTAATGTTTCAAACACCAGAAAACCAGCTGAGAAGCAAATGATTTTTGAGAGTCCTGGAAACTACACGACTGATCTATCAAGACTTCCACTGTACTTGAAAGGTCCATGGGTCACAACTGCAGGAAGTCACATTTTGAGACCCAGCTATGAAGTTATTCGAATGGCCCGAAGATATATCCCACATCAAATGGCTGACCTCCTGCACTTGCATACTGCAGGTCAGCTTACATTTTTTAGCCAGAGGCCCTTGCTGATTCCCTTTCATAGTACCCTGGAACAAAGAAACACACTCTCAACTTTCTGGGAAGTCTCCCTGGGTTACCTAGAACTCAGCTGGGCAGAACCGAGCACAGCAGCTCTTACAAACAAGTGCATCCCTTTCAAATGGAGGCAGTAACGGGGAACATGCAAACGCTGCTTCCCAGCATCTTAGAGACTGCTCAAAACAATTTCTCCAAGCCGAGTTTCTGACTGCCTTTAACAACTTCTGTCCCAAATTCTGCATCACAAAAGCACTTCAGATTATTTGGCTTTGAAGAAGTAAAATGATGACCTGCATAAATACTTTCCTAAAAAGCTCTCAGGTCACCCTTAAGTCCCTTGCAGGAGGTTTAAAATGGACTTACCAGCAGAACTTGCAGTAACACAGCCAGCTTTCTACAGACAAAAAAATCCAGTTTGCAAAATTTCTGATTGGCCAGAAAACTCTGCCACTAAATATTGAATGCACCAGAGTAAATCAATTAGAAGTAATTAGTGAAATGTTAGAGCTTCATTTACTTTTCAAATTGTTTTTGTCTATTCAGAAATGTTCACTACTGTGAAAAATGATACTGAAAGTTTATGCAACATACATTTGATGAAAAATATAGAATTTTTTAAAAATCTATGTAACCACTAATGCTGCCCTCCACTTGTGCAGTATATCACTGCTGTATCAGTGTTTTAGATACATTAATATGTGGGACAAAATTCTCCAGTCTAACATGCACGTAACTGAATTCTTGCAGAGCACTGGATTCTACAACATTCAAAAACATCATGAGTGGTTTAAAACAGTAATTTAAATTATTTTTCTTTTATACTATTCATTAGTGTTCTCCTGTATTAATTTCAGTCTATGTTGAACAATGAATTTTTTGCCTCTAAAATTAAAAGGTAGTAACCTATGTGGTTCTGTTAACTGCTGAGAACAGAACAGCAAAACGCATCATCAAATACAGAAAATATGACTATGTAAAGATCATGTACCCAAAGCTTTCAAAAGTCCACAGCCTGGTTGATTTTTTGTTTAGTAGAAAGAATAAACTTTAGATTTTTTTTCTATTTTTTTATTTTTTGCTTGTTTGGAATGAGATTATGTAGTCTGTATCTAATATATTAAAGCTTCACAGTTTAGTATTCACATTTTAGGGCCATCTACTCTCCTGCCTGAGTCAGATTTAACGAAAAAAATGTAAGCAATAGGAGCGAGGGATTTATCTATAGAGGCACTATCGACAAGTAAAACAAAAAAGAAAATAAAAGCAACCAAGAAAAATATTAATCCAAAAGACCAGAGGACCTGTAAATACTAAATTAACATTCAAACAAAATTGGTTTTTAGAGCATTAAAACATTGCCTCCTAAAGAGAAACAAAACCAGTAAGAAAGAAAATATTTTGCATTTAATTTTAACTTCATCTATTCTACATGAAAATTAGGTCAATTGCTACAGAGTTACAAAGACACTACAGCAGGAAAAAGCTCGGCTTTGCTGCATTTCATATCAATGGACTCATAGGAAGTTAAATTGCATTTTCTGTAAGTTTATTGCATCTCTTTTTCTCTTACAGAGGGCAGTTATGAAAAATCTGTATTTGTCTCCTCTGGCCCTTAGCAAGGACACTTGAGATACAGTGAACCTACCACTCCTGAAGCACAGATATTTGTAACACAGATATTTTTTATTCCCCTGGAAAACTTTTAGGTTCACTTTTCAAATGTAATTTTTTCTGTTTGGTATTGTTGCTTTGGTTTCTTTTCTTTCTCCAAACATAAGTCAAAAAAGATGTTGCAGTTCACTTTAGGAGATCCTAAGGTCCCTGGGCTGCTTTGAGCCTCAGGGGCCCCAGATCCCCTTCCCAAAGGATACGGTAGCTGATTTCAGAGATGGTTTCATGCCCCTCTGCAGCACATCATCTCAACAGGGAAAAAGCACCAACACCATGACAGCAAAATAAAGCACAAGACAGGACCCTCAGGTTCCCAGTAAGAAAAGACACTCGTCAAGTACAGAGTAGTTAAAGAAATCCTGCAAGATGAGTCCAAGAGCTGGGGAGAGTCTCCAATTCAAGTCATTGACCTATTGACATAATTTTTTGGAATGTGTTTGTTTTCCAAAAGCTGCCTGAAAATATCAGGGTTTTTATTATCAAGGGCTGAAATCCTGTGAAATGCTTACTTAGAAAAAAGGTCACAAACATGTAGGTTTAGTGAAGATAATGCTGGTGGCACTGTGGTGCTACTTGTAAACACCTTGTCCCTGAGGAGAGAGTGCACCAGGCAGCTCCCAGCAAAAGCAGTGCACTTCCTGCCACAGGAACATCCTCCAGTGAGCACCCAGCAAACTCTCACCACTGGAAACTGCTTGCTTATATCAAACGATGAAAATTTTTCTGGTTATTTCAAGCTGTAAGAAGAAAAAAAAGGAATGAAAATCGGCCTGCGCTCAAATCTATGCTCACACCTAGGAAAAAGGAGGATTGAAAAGAACTCTCTGTATGTGTGTACACACACACACGTTAGCTATTAAAAATATGGGTGTGCTTAGCAGCTGAATAGACCTCTTCTATTTGGAGTATTTTTTAAATACAATTCCCAAAGCTTAGTCCACATCATTAATGCCATGAAAAGTGAGGCTACTGTGTGGCTTCAAAGCATAATCGTTTTACAGAGGAGTAGACATCTGCCGCATTCATTTTACTGCAGAGGTTTTTACAGAAAGAAATTAAATAGGAGAGAGGCATGTAGGGGGAAGGGTTTTTTTTAATGTAGAGGAAAGAGTTCTGCCCTCATGTTAACATAATAGCCATCAGTAAAAGAGCACTGGGACAGGCAAGCTGGGCTTTGCTCTCCACTTTGGTGGGTCAGCTGGGTGGGTCAGCAGAGTCATTTAGGTGCTGGGGCCAGGCTGCAGCCCTGGGAACCACCACTCTGTTCCTCTCCTGCACTGCCTGAAAAGCCTGGGTTAGAGAAAGCCATTAACCCAAAACATTTTTATTAACTAGTTTCATATGCAGATAAGTGGACTTGGGAGCAATTGCACGTGTGGGGAGGCTGGTGATCTGAGAATAGCACACAGGTAATCATGAGCTGCCCAGAGCTGCAATTTTTTTTCTGCTTCCCCAACAAGCAGGACACTTCAGCCGCAGTGTTCTAATCTTCCTTTTCTCATTGTCCCCTAGGTAGAACCTGGGTCGTTCAGAGCAGCCTGTTCACCATCCCAGAGCCTGAGGAGGGCTCAGCTGGGAGCCCCAGTGCAGCCACAGCAGCCCTGTAACAGTAGGGGCAGCCTTAGGGCCTCATCCCTCCACCATGCTGCCATAGGGCACCTCCTGGGGATGTGACACGATTTAAATGCTTAGGATGCAGCTGTTACTTAGCCAAGGCAGATATATGCTTATCAAAGTATCTGACCCACTGTGCTTAGAGCCACTGACAGACTTCAATTGTTCTGCTGATTACAAACTGACATGCAGGAGGGAAGGCACTGCAGCTGTCCATGCTTAAAAGGGGATTTTCTCAGGGATACAACGACAGGGCATCCTTCCACTGCTTTTCCCCACACATCATTTGTCACTCAGCTCTATTGCACAAGTCTGATGTAGCGGGGGTTTCCAAAAACAACATTCCAGAAGACTGCATCATTCTGGATTAGAAAGCAAAAATCAATGTATGGTTTTCCTTAGTCCTAAAATTCATTTTATGTACACAAGAAGGTGATGATTATTGATTTCAGAGTCATCAATATCATCAGATATCTGAAAAACATGTGGAAAGGTTGGAAGGTGGAAAAAACCAAGGTTGCTTATCAGAAGAGGAAACAGATACAGAATTTCACTTTAAAATGCTTTAGAGGTTACTGCAGACCAGGAAAGGATGGGTTGCTTTCCATGACCAGGCAGCCCTACCAGAGAACAATAGCAGCTGCAGTAGGGAAAGGGACACCTTAAACCTTTCGGAACAAAACCTGATGGGGGGAGACCAGCAAAGTACTAAACCTGATTGTTTTGGACCCTCCACCACCACATGGTTTCCAGAGAGCATGGATAGGCAGCAGCCAGGAACAAGGTGAACACCTTTGTCTCCTTTGAGGCTGATGGACAAACCAGGTGTCTTCAACGTAATAATGCTGCTACTCCACATCATCACACCTTAGATTCACACTATTGCTTCCTATCAAGTACCACAGCTGAGACTCCCCAGGCTCACAAATACACACTGCTAACCTGGAAAAAGTTGACCTGCTGCAGCCAGATGGGTCTCAAGATACAAGATATGTATAAAAGATATGTATCTTTGTAGTAAAGATACAAAGCTTTTAATTGCTTTAAATGTTTTGATGTTAGCAAGATATGTTTTAAAATAACTCTCTCCAGGAAAAAGATATTTGCCAATATGCTGTGACTATGATTTCTGTACAAAAAAAACCCAAACCAAAACAATCCCTTGGATTATTTTACCTCCTTGAGAACAAGTTGCAGCTCAAGCATTTACTTGACAATAGATGATGTAATTTCTCTTATATCAACAATAAGATGTCGAGATTCAAAGTCTGCTACAACTTGATTGATAATGTTTGAAAGGCACAAAATTGACTGTGCAAATACTGAGTTTGGAAAGCTGAGGTAGAGAACAATAAATAGAAAAAAAAATTTAAAACTGAGCTGCACAAAAAGTTACAACAGAATCACTGCTCCAGCTATAATACAGCAGAATGATGAGCTGAAGTATATCACTACCATGAAAATATTATCCCAAGTTAAGAGTTAACTTTAATTAATTTAACTTTTTGAATTAGCTGATACTGCCCTCAAAAAAAACAAAAAAAAAAAAACAAACTTTGTGGTATATTCATTTATACCAGGTAAACACTGAATTTCTTTACCATCCTGCACCCACAGAAAGGCTCAGATTTCCAGATCTTTTACTATTACTCCTACAGACAGATTTCCAAAATGGCTGTGTGTTAGTTAAGTAGGATGAGACATATTGAAAAGTTGGTGTTCATTACATGATATTGAAATGACAGACTTTTGAAATAGAGAAAAAGGGATGTGTTTTTCTATTAGAACTCTTAACATCCATTGATCTGCTTTACTATCACTTTCTCTGTTAAAGTCTAGTGCCTGTTCTAGAATAACATGCACCTCACTCTTTTAGTCAAGCAACTCCCCTTTAATTTTCATTTCAGTCTTTTGCATCAAAACAAAAACTGCATCTTATTGTAACTAATATAATTTATTTATACTTGATATCATTTGAAAAAGTGATGACATATTAACAGCTCAAGCATGAAGCATTTTTAATTCTTCAGATGAAGTGAGAGGTGATTATCAGATAACATTTCCGTAATATTTAAATAGTAACTAAAAAAATCAGTTGCTTTTAAAAAGTATATGAAACACAAAATAGAATTTTTTATTCTATCTTCAGTGGTTTAGAAGATAGCTGGGGTGACGGGTCACTCAGTCATAGAAACTTGAGCAATCAGTCCATCCCTCTGTGTGAAATATTTTCTTCAATGTATTGCTCATTTCTTGCCAACACTCTTACCAGTCACTGTTTTCATCACTTGCCTTGTGTTTATCCATCTCCTAACTCATTACTCTCCCTGACAAGCCCTTTCTTGCTCAATAATTTTCTTCCCCCCCTTGCTACCATCTACTAGTGACAAAAATTTTCTAAACATACAGTAAGCTGAGTTTTAATTACTCAATCTGCTTTTCAAACACTTGCAGTTTACTCAGGTGTGCTGACACTAAAAATAAGAAAGATAAATCAAATTCAAACATTTAGTACAGTAATTCTGAAATTAAGCATCATGACCCAAATGGGGCCACCCACAGGAAGAAAATTCATTGGAAATAGAAAGAGGAAAAAATTGGGTAAAAATCATCATTGCTAGACAGGAAAACCTGGAAACTGCCTATGCACCACAATCTTCATGGCCAAAACTCCTATAACCTTGTTTTCAAGGTGTGTACTGGCTTTTTTTTTCAATCCTATTGTTTAACACTGGCCTGATAAAGCAAAACGCTTTCACCAGGAAAACCCTAATGTCATGACAGTTGGGTGTAAAAAGTTGTTCTGAAGCCCATTCAAATTTTTGGCACACACTTCAGTTCTGTTAGGTCTCTCATGTATCTGAAAAGATCTTATTTTTTTTTTTTTTTTAGTTTGCTTATAGGTTACAAAATTTAGCAATCATGCTGCTGCTTCAGTGGCATAGTAGTAAGAACAGACTGTGGGGTTTTGTTTTTGCAGAGAGGGACTGGGAGGGAAACTGATTTTGGTTAATAGAAAGATTTGGCTGGGAGCCTTTTGCTTTGGCTTTTTTCCAGCAGAAAAAATGCCATTTGTGGTCTGACAACAGAGTTTCTCTTGACCAGTTTGGCTCCTCCCATAAGTAACAATAAACCACGACTGCTTTATTCCCAACTAAGTTCCAAGGAGTTTTTCTCTGTCACCAGTGAGCGGGAGATGACAGCACATGTGAGTGTAGGGAATTCAATCTATTGGAGATGTGGTTTGGATTATCCAATTTGTAGATGAAAACTGAATGACTATAAGAGTGATAATATAAAATTTTATGCAAATATTCATCCCTTACAAAATGGAACACACTTAAAAACCTATTGATATGGCAGAACTGGTGAGATTTTGGCTACAGAACAATCAGTTTCGGAAGCTCCACAGATTGCAGAATTGTCTTTCTTGGTAATGTCAAAGACACAGAACAGCACTATCTTTCCTTTAATACAGCGCTGGTAGCTAGAGTAAGTAATGGGTCAACAGAATTCTGAAATGTCAATATATATCTATTATTAACCCCCTCACCTTTTAGAGTAAAAATGCAACTGAATTTCCAATTTAAGTAAACACTTCCCTTGATCTCCATGCAGACAGTGCCTGTTGCCTAGAATGAGAATTAATATTATCTAAATATAGAAGTGTATACTTTCACTGTGAAAATCCATTGAATAAGGGCCTTCACTTGAGCACACCAGTTTGAAGCAGCAGTTTGACAAGTTTCAGAAAGAGGAAAGGACCAGCTCAAGCCAGTGGAAATCAGTATTTTTGTTGTTTTTCATGTTGGTGATTGGTTCTGTAATACCAATTTGCACAAATATCTATATCATTTGTCCATTCAGTTTACAGATGTTGTGATCTATAAAACCCTTGGGAAGGTAAGAAAAAAGAAACCAAAAATAATCCCCATCTCCCCTAAAATCCAAGAAAAGAAATTGAACATATTACTAAAACATTTTCTCCCAGAATGAATAGGAAAAGAATGTTTAGATAAATATTCAAAATCATGTTACTTCTGCTACACTTCATTTTTAAAATGCTCTCTGTGACTGCCTAAGTTCCTTTGACAGAAATGCTTATTTCAACACTTACTGTATCAGACAAGAGAAATCCCTACATATGGTGAACCTTCCTCCTTTATGACAAATTTAGTAGTGGACTTTAATACTGTGGCATTATTAAAAACATTGTGATTGTGCATTAAAAGGTCATGCTTATTTTCTAAGCTTTCCCTGTAGAAAACATGCATTTCTACTATATCTGCACTGTAACTTGAGGGCTGCATTCACTACAATTTTCTGAGCTGTGGGGCTATAATCTTCCTTTTTGTTTACTTGTCAACAATATTAATGCTTTCTGTTTTCAGCACTTTACTCTTTTCCCAGTCTGAAGATATGTCAAGAGGAAAAAACACACTTAGTACTTCAATATGTAATGCAGCTTCATCTTTAGGCATATTTGTCATTATTCAGAGGTTAAGAATTTATATTGATTTCATAAGCATACCATGAGTATATGATAACTAAATTATACATGGTACATTTCTTACATTTAAATAGAAAATAAAATTTTCTATCAAGAAGTGAATGGGCAGTAAAAATATTTCACAACCTTTAGACTCTTTCCACATGATTTTTTCAAGCCTTAAAGTACCCCCAAATTTGGTACTGCTAAACCAGGTAATCACAAAAATGCTGAAAGATAACTCTGATGAAGAATTCTATTGTAGGGTGCAAAGAATACTGAAGCCCATTAGTGTGATTGGTAGTTGTATCACTTTCTCTATAAGCCTGAAAATATTTCACGAGCTGAGTTAAAAGTTTCCATTAATCACTGTCAGCAACAGAAGCCAATTCCCATAACAGACTATTAATTTATGCTGTACTCCACTTTGTTCATGAATGTGGCATCTCATGACATTACTCGGAAAAAAAGTACTAATTTAAGATCCAAGATTTTTGCTGTACTCCTTTACAACGTCACTATTTCACTATTGGCAATATAATTCATAACTCAGAAATGCCAGAAGTCCTTCCTTTGGCACGGTCCATATCTTTCCTAGATCTTTATCAAATAGTATTAAAACAAGTTGAACTCTTGGTGACATCTTTTGGAACTCTTCGAAATTTTAGCACTTCCCAATCAAAGGGTCCAGATATCTGACACACCATAATGCTTCAGGGCTACTTCTTGAACTGTGATACCTCACAGAACATGATACTGGCATTTGGTCACAATGTCTTTTTTTGATATTTAAGATTGACACTTGCTGCAATTACCCTTTCTGCAAGATTCTGCTCCAGAGATGCGCAGCCTCTCAAATTACTGACAGCCCTGCCACAAACCTGACTTTGTTCTCTTAACCAACTACTCCCCATGGCATTTCATTAAAGGGACATTTTGACTGAAAGCAGTCTTGCCAAATACCTTTCTACTCATAAATTGGTTTGTCATTCCACTTCTGGCTGTCTTTGTTGAATGACATGCAGATTTGGAGGTAATCCAATTAACAAGTGGAGCAATTAATATCACAAACTATCTTCATGCTAACTTTGAGATAAAGGGTTAAGCATTTTCCAGTGACTTGAGATCTAAACAACTTATTAACAATTCTTATGTTTATGCAGCCTCTTCCACCACAGCTCTCTCAGCATCATCAAAAACTGTGAGTAGTTGCCACTCATTGTTTCTCATGGTACCCCCCTGGGAACTCAACAAGATTTTTGCATCTATACTCAGCTCAAAACTTATTTTTTTGGAAGACAGAGATATCACCTTCATCTGCCTTAAAATGAAGCACTGGTTTAACAAGCCACAGAAACAAGGAAGGACCCACTTAAGATAATGGACCTTAATTTTTCTCTTATATTTTTCTGTTGGTGATCAGTTCTGAAATATCAGTTGCACAAACTTCTACCACATTTTGAAATATAACACTTCATCTCTTGAGAAGAGTAGAGGATATTATCAGACATCTTGTCTGGGTTCATTATCAGTCCAGTGTGTTTAATATAAGAATTCCTCTATATTCTGAAAGAATGGTCCAAATAACAAAGCAAGTTTCCTCCCACTGACTTTTCTGGAAGCCAAAGTCAAATAAAATATTAGTTGTGATAATTTTACAAAAGAAAGATTTTTGATTATTGAAATGTCTTCCCGGGGCAATTTTGTGCTTTCCTTGCTGCTATGATAAGCATCAGGGGAGAAAAAAAAATTCAGCTCCTTACAGAGGAGAAACTGTGTCATACCCACCTTTTAAAAGTGAGTCTTCCAGGATCAAAGCAGAACACAGCAAAAGCTTTAGAAAAACTGTGCTGTTTTACATCAGGGCTGAATTTAGCTCCAGATCTTTGGCTAAGACTTTAAAAGGTAGCAAAAGGGAATGAAAAACAAGGACAACACAAGGTCACTATGTTGGAATGAAAAAAACTGATGAAATCTTGCTTTTTATTTTTCCTTCAAATGTTCAAAAATTGTTGTTTAGTTAATCAAAATGCTAATTTTGCCTATATGGAGAGAAACGAGGAGTATAAGATAATAAAATATTAGAAGGCTCAACAGAACTGTGTGTTTCAGCAGAGACCGAAGGACAAACTCTCAAGAAAATCAGCTAAACAAAAAGTAATCATTAAACCAGTTGACTGCCTTAACTGTGGCCCCACTCACTTCTGCCCCAGATAATCACTTCTAGATGTGTTATTTTCCATTTGTCCCAGCTGGCATTCAGTGTTTGTATGGTTAATTCATTGGCAAATATATTGAAGATACTTTGGAGAACTGCTTATTTCTATCACAAATTCCAGCCTCTACAGTATCAGCAGCACACAAAACAAATTACTACATCCCAGGATATGGACTTACGCTTGACCACTTGATGCCAGTTGACACACTTGTTAAAGTACTCAGTAGGTCTCCAGTGACCTATTGTATGTCCTGAAAGGCATTCCTGCTGACAATCAGTCTGCATTTCATCCCACTGCCAAAAGGGATGGGCAAAGTAAGGTTTATTTACCAGAGAGATGTTCTCTCACTTTCACATGTTCCTAGAACAAATAGAATATCTGTACTTCTTAACATTAAATATTTGGACTTGACTATTTCCTTTCATTCTAACTGAATTTCCATTCGGGCCTGGAAATGCCAAACCCCAACTTGGTCTCATGAACAGCTGTGAGTGGGATCAGAAATTACACTGCTCGAAACCTCACAAAGGCAAAAAACCCCCACTTTTCTGAGATTTGCAATTCAGTAGTTTCGAACTAACAAAACTTGAAAAAGCACCCATGAGCATAAGTGCCAACCCAGCTGAGGAAAGCACCACAACCCCCCACTAAATCCCAAATGAAATAAGTCTCTAACTGAATGTCCTGTTAGGAGAGCTAAAGGGAAGCCTCAGACTGATTTTCCTCTGAAAATTTCCTCTCTCCTGTCTCTGCTAAACTTCAAGTTTCCCTATAAGCTTTTCAATAATTACAAGAATATTATGAAAAACAAAGACAAAGAAGAATTGTTCTTCTTGGATTGCTTGGACATAAATACTAGCCAAGATTATGTTGATTTATCAAAACTATTCTTACAGACCCCTGCTAATGCAAATAGCCTCACTTTGAAATCTACTTGCGGTCAACAATACTCATCTTAAACCATCCAGAGGTCCTCAATCTTTTCCTAGTCATCCTCTTCCTTCTACTGGAAAATGAGGTCTAAAAGGCACAGTACTACTCTTCAGCTCTGGATTATATAAACTGCAAAAGTGCTTGAAAGCTGTTTCCAAGACTCTTGTGGGGTCTTCACAGCTGTAGTGCCTTCATCACTATAAAGCACTGTAAAACTCCTGTAAAATAGCAAGTGAGGGTGGAACCTATAGAGGCCTTTATGTGTCTGACTACATCACAACTTTCCTCTATTTTTTTCTGCAATTTTGTCTACTGTGCATGTTCTAGGTTTAATTGCATACAACCACTTCCCCACTGGATAGGTCTCATGGCTGTGCATTTCAATGGGCTATTCCTCCAGAAAAAGTAAAAATCTAGATATAGAGGAGTCCCACCCTAAAGAAACAGTAAAGAAATCAGACAAATACACCTTGAGCTGCAGAACACTTGGCACAAGTATATGTAAAAGAAGAATGAGCTCCAGTTCACTTGCAGGCAAATCCTACTGCCTTGGCACAGTTAGTCTGACAGCTAGAGCAGTACTACGACAGAGCATAAATCAGATCTTAATCATTTCATCCCTTTTTTCGGAGGAGCACAGCTGGTAGGATCAGAGCACACCAACCGGGACGTGCCATTTGATCACTTCTATTTCCTAAAGCTTGAGGTTTAAAGGGAACCTTAGACCATTGGCTATGTCTGAGTGAGTAAATTCTTTAACACTGAGGCCAGCTGAGGAAGAGCAGCCCCCTCCACATTATTGACTGCCCTGCCCTCTCAAACAGGAGGGCCATGGCCAAAGTGTTGTTGGCAATGGCTCCTGTGCCATCTCCAGACCTTGTGGATGAATCATGAGCCAAAGGCATTTTAACACAGTAGAGGTCATGTACCAGTTCTCAAACAATAGCATGGGAATAACCTCCAGGAATCTCTTCCCAATTTCCATGTGCCATTATATATCATACAGATAGCACAGAACTGGACATATCAACCAGAAACAAAATATAAATACCTAATTTTAAAAATTCAGTAATTTAAAAAATCTAATCATTTGTCATTTCTCTTTGTTGATTGTGGTCTTTAAGGTAGTTATAATATAGTTATAGCCTTAAATACCATGGACTCCTTACTTGGTGTTCAATATCTTTTAGGATGCAGAACCCTGAAAGTTTATCATCAGCCCAGCCAATATTCTGTACATAGAGCAAAAAAATCAACTTCTATTCACAACATGCCATTTTAAAAATATATATTCCCCTTTCTACCACATTGCATTGGAACACATATTTAATTGTTCCCACTCTCTGACCACTGTGTAAGATGCTCAGCTAGGAGGGAATAGAAGAGTATAATGATAAAGAAGCATCAGAAATTATACCTGATAGTATTTGTTCTGTCTTCAGAAAGAAACAAAACAAAACCACTATTTTGCCCAGGAGGCATAACTGATGTATCAGCTTGTTTTTACCACTGTAATCCTGAGCACTGACAGAACATTAACAATCTCCCCAAAACTCTGTTAATATTCCCATATATAAGCACATCCTATTTTGGGGGTCTCCTTTATACTGAACAAAGACAAAAATATCACTGCTTTTGTGTGTACCACACAACAGATATTTTTCCTCATCTCTGTCCAGTAACACAACTATGCCACAGTGTTGCTCTTCATAAAAAAAAATACATTTTTAACTTTTATTGTCCTTTCACATGGCTTTATCCTGGATACTTTAGTGGCTGTTATCAACTTTCTACACTTCATAACTTCTGAACTATATCAATTGTTGTTAGTGTCTCTTTTCCTATTCATTATAAATTGCTTTTTTATTTCTAATCTCTGCTCTCACTTCAATGCTGAGCTAGAAAAGGCTTTTAGGCTTTTTTCTTGGCTGTAGAGTCATGGATTTTTGGACTATCTAGTGTACCTGTACTTTATAAGAACCTTCAATTTTCAGCCACACTTCTCATGCTCTTATGTCTTTGTGGAAATTATATCACATTTTTCCCTTTTTGCTGTATATAAAGTTTGCTACAGGTTTTAACAGTTTTCCTTACAGAATCATTTTTATGGATAAATAGCTTCAGGCTTGGAGTGGTTGCTCTGCAGATGTTATTTTTTACTCTCAGAATAACCTGACTGGTACCACTAGTTCCTGTCACCCACCTCCAGTGCCAGCAGGGTCACCAGCTCAGGCTCATCACCCTCTACCAGCACAACTGATTTACAGCCAAGCTGTCACAAAATCTTGCTGAAAAAAGCCCTACCAGAGATCAGGGTAGCATAGGACTGTCTGTAAACACATTTACATGTGGCAAGATTCTGTTAATATCTCACCTTTAAAATACAACAAGTCATGCTAATGTCAAACTTGAATCACTGGTAAAGAGCAGAATCTTTCTGCACCATTGGTATTTTTGAGACACCACAGAATCGTAGAATGGTCTGGGTTGGAAGGGACATGGAATCATCAGAGTGTCATAGAATGGCTGGAGAGGAAGGGGCCTTAAGGACCATCTGGTTCCAACCCTATGTCATGAGCAAGGAATATCCAGCATCATCTCTAAATTCAAGTTAGAGAAAAGTCCAAAGGAAAATTGCATTCTCTGGAGTTCAGGATGTTTCCAAACATCTCCTCTCTCTGCAAGATTCTGCTTGGGAGCTCCTGTGAGCAGCAGTGTTGATGGAGAGCACTCTGAAATCCAGATCTGAATTTAGAATCCTGAGACCCTTCAATTTTAAAGTCAGAGGAAAATGGACAATTATTGATTTTATGAGGCCCTTGAGAAAAGTTCAGAAAGTGTGAGGTTATATTTGAAAATTGTTTGCAAACAAAAAAAGCTGCTTTAAATTGCCTCTTCAGTTCACAGAAATAATAGGCTTCAGCAGAGTTAAGATGCTACGAGTTTTCAAAGTGTCACTAAAAAAAAATAATGGAAAATGCTCAAAATGTTGGTACATCCTTGTAGCTCAGGGTGTGGTATATGACTATTGTCACTTCTATGCACTAATTACATAGAATGGAAAAGGGCAAAAATAAATAAAAAACAGATGGGAAAATGTCATCCAGTTAATTCAACTCTGTATCCTTCTAATTCACAGGAAACACTTTATTTCTGGGTCACAATGGTTAGTGCTACAGCACATTTTATATGCTGGGAGTTTTTACAGCAGAGGGAGTTCTTACATTACATCTTTTCCTGACATTTTCTGACACAGGTTTTCTTTCCCCTAAAAAAGATGTGTAGCATATACATGTAAGCATAGAAAAGCGGGACAACTTTATTGACTTTTCACTCAGAAAGTGCCAGGTTTGAGGCGCATGTTCATGACTTGTGTTGCTCTTGCATCCATCACGAGCACCCAGTGAGGGGGAGGAGCAACATATTTAGTACAGAATCACATCACTAAAATCTGCTTGAGATTCATGAGAGGAACAATTAAAAAACACTCAGCAGCCAAGCATCCTGTACCATCTTCTGACCGTTGGACTGGACTTAAATAACTTCATCTTATTATCTTGCTTTGGATGACATCAGCTCACAGCTTTGTAAGTTAAAGACATGTAAAATTTCCAAACAGCCCATATTTTGTGTACAGCATACCCAAACCTTTCAACATTGCTCAAATCTCACAGCTGATTAGCAGGACTGAAAGCTGTCGTGACACAGGCTGGGACAGTCCCTTTACCACATTGATACAGAGCATCAACCTCTGCTGCTCTGCCAGTAAATCTGCCTTGTTTTACTCCCAATTTAATGGACTATCTACCAAAAAGGAACAAGAGGGGTGAGGAGTCCAACCCACATTTCATCTCACGTGGTGCTACTGATGGACAATGGTCCAAGCCTCAGATATGATGGGAAAGGTGAGTCAAGCTCCAGCCTTCCCCCTGCAGCTGACTCCCGTACACCTTGCCCTGCTCTAGGGCTCATGGTCGTGACTTTTTGGACCATTTGCATTTATGTGTTGCTCTGTCAAGCTGCTAAAGGCTTCCCAAGAGAGTGAGACAGAAAAGGTAAGTAGGGGTTTACAAAAGTCAGGAACTCAGCCTAATTTAAACAGAATCTCACAGGTCAAGTAAAAGACTCTAGTTAGGCTTGGCAGCTTAATCCCGGATGAATTTGAAACATCTCTTGCAAAAAACCAAACCAAAAAAAAACCCAAAAAAAAACAAACAAAAAAAAAAAAAAAAAAAAAAACAAAAACAAAAAAAAAAAAAAAAAAAAAAAAAAAAAAACAAAAAAAAAAAAACAAAAAAAAACAACCCAGATTTAAGTTGAGGATTTCTTTTTTTTTCATGCCAAATAAAGTTATTGATATCATACATGTATGTTTTAACACAGTGAAAGATATGTTGAAATGCAGACATTGAGTTCCACTCAGTTCAGGAGATGCATCCAGTTGCCTGCAGATAATTAACACAATATTAGCCTTTTCTGTTTAGCAAAAGTAGAAAAGTGATAAAGTATTTCTATCAAAAACTCCGGTTTACATGTGTGTACAAGGAAAAGAGAATAAAAATTCTCTTTTTATTCTAAAAAGAGCTAAAACAACAGTATTTTCACTGTAATATTTGACAATAGTAATTTTAGAGCATTGTTCCAGAAACTGAGAAATCACAGGCCATTTGCAATCATTAAAGAGTGGGGGTTAATAAGACATCTGCTGGAGTTCAGCAATGGGAAAGAATATGCACCTGACCAGGACAGACAACATCTCTATGGAAGCAGCAAAAGGAGACAACTCTTCTATCAAATTTGCATATTCTTATATTCTAACCAGCATGACACACCTTCCTTTCAAAAATGAACTGATGGGATGTCCTGGAGACAAAGGGCTTTCCTCAATTGTATTCAGCAAATACAAATTTTTTAAGCCTGCATCTAGAGAATTGGAAAGCAAAACTTATTTGGGGATATTTGTAGGATATTTTTAATTCCGTATTTTCCTTGGGAAAAAATAAACACTTACATGATAGGAATTGAGATGCTGAGTTTAAAATACTCCAGGCCAGAAGTCCTGTTAAGAACTATCAACAAGAAAAAATATTTGAAACTATTTTGAGCTCACTAGCTTCCCTATTTTATTTCTCCAAAACATTTTATTCCTTCTGTCCTCAAGCTTTATAAATTCTGGCCTTGGATCAAGCACAGCAGAATTGCAGATCTACTACCTTATGATCCCATAAAAAATTCAACCCCCAAGACCCCTCCAAAATCATTTGCTCACGTTCCAAATTCCCTTTTCGATGGCAAAAGTAGATTATATTTAGCCTAGGTTCCATTAAAAATTGCCTGTCTTTAAACAAGGTGCTGGTTTTTATTCTTTCTGTCTTCAGTTATATAAGACTTCACTGCTGTCTTCACTATGATAACACTCCAACAGTCTAAAAAATACATTTCAGGTGTTCAACATGAAGGAGGTTGTGTGAGTTTAACCTTCCTTGGGATCCTTGTGAGCTTTTTGTATTTAATACTTGTTTTATCTGAAGCCTGTGGAGGTTCTAAAATATTAGAAGACACACTTTCTGAGAACTACCTTTCTAGTAGCCTGAAGATATAGCCTTGATGTTGGGCAACAAAGTTATTCTCTGTAATCCCCTTGATGTTGTAAATGAAAAAGAGGATGGAGCTAACATCATCTGAACTTTGGGCAAACCATTTGCTCAAAAGCACCATCAAAGAACCAAGCCCTGCCAAAAAGAGGGGAAAAAAAAACTTAAAAAAATATTCCCAAAGCATACACAAAATGAAATTGGTGCAAATTAACTTCATTGTATTTGGAGACCCATACAAAACAAAACCCACCACAGTCTATAAAGGAAAGTCAGAGAAGACAAGGATTGAAGTTGTAGCTTCACAGTAGCTATCTTTTAACAGCTTTCCTTTTTCCAACACTTTAACCTAAAAAAAACTTCCCATTGTTATGCCCCTATTCAACCTCCATTCGAAGTCATTCACTATGCATTAATTACCACTTTCTTCAATGCACCGGGAAGCTCCCAAACATGCTCCTGTTTTCAAAGAGGCACACTTCCATGGCTCAGCTTTTTATATGCAGAGACTGCTGAATTTTTTTCCTCTGCAGACTTTGAGATTCCCCTAAATTTTGCATACTGTAACTGTTCAGAAAGGGAGGGGTGAAAAGACAAAAGGCAGATTTCATGCTTCCAGAACAGTTGTTTGCATCTCTTTCATTTTTCTTTCCAGCTGTGAGAGGCAGCAGAAGGCTCTTTAGCAGGTGTCCTGCCTGCCCTATGGTAATTTTTAACTTTCCTTTACTTACTTTTATGTCCGTTGCATTTGTAGAGGTATTTTCTCTCCTCCTGCTTTATTGCTGTTTTTCCTTTCTTTCTTTTTTTTCCATAAAAAAAAAAAATCTGAATTTCCCCTATTATGTCATTCTGTTCAGCTCTGCACTCAGATTATAAAAGTGAGCAAGGGATAAATGCTCAGAAGTCCCAATATATAAATTAAATCTCAGCTGTTTCCTATTCATTCCACAGACTTTCATCACTGCTAAACCACACAAGTGCCAGACAGAAACAACTGACAACATGACAGACAAAACCATCTCTGATATCAAACCCCAGCATCTACACCTTAACCTTAAATCATACAACCTCTCTCCTGTTAGCCTGTCCCAGTCTCTACAGAGCATTTGTTGTAAGGACTCCCCTGGGCTGAATGTGTGAATGAAATTAAACATTCACATAAGTCTTTGCAAGGTTTCACAAAAAGCAGTTATTATTTAAATGATCAAAAGTATATTTTTCTTTAAAGCAAAAGAAGTATTTTCTAGGGACAAGCTGGTTTTGATTCCCTGTACCGATTATTAGTTTTATTTGCAAAGCCTCCACCCTATGACAACAAAAGTAAGATAAAGGAAATGGGAGACAATTAAGTGAATCACAGAGATCTATGAACCTTTTGTAGAAATTCAAACACCTCCATGAGAGGGAGTTGTTTTTAGATTTGAAAGAAGAAACTCATTGCAAAGCACAGGCCTATGTGCTTCTGGTAAAATATCCTCCATTCTTAGTGTGCAAACATGCAATGATCATCAACATTCAAAATGCATTTTGTTTAAAACTCCTCAGAATTTTTGTAGCCTGATTCTGCACATTTTATTCTGTAAGCCAAACAACAACAGAGAATTGAAGCTAAAAAAAAAGACTGCTACTGATGCTGTCAAGGCTAAAAGGTCGCTGCCATCTCCTCAGCGTTATAGTTATGGTAGTTTGAATAATCACATCACAGTGCAAAAGCTCCTGTCCTCATCCTGTACAAAAAGCCTTGTACACTGAAAGCCACACAGGTGATTTTTAACAGATACTGATGCATTTTAATAATTCTCAGCATTGCTGCTACCAGCCAGTATTGTAAGAACAACATAACTTCTATTTAAATGATTGCAAGGTAATACCAAGGATTATCTTATTTGACTATATTTCTTTTATTCAATATAAAAATAAGTATCTTATATATTTTCTTTTAAAGGGTAAGATTTTAGAGGGCACCTTCCTGCCATTTAAAGGCTAAAATTAAAGAAAAATAAAAATAAAAAAATAGAGGAAGTAAAAAGGTCAGCCTTTTTAACTGCTTAGCCCTGGGATTATTAATTTAAAAATCACATCAAGTTGCTAGTTTATTTTTGAGATATTTTACAATGGCAACCTGCTGCTTAAAGAAATGTTTCCTACCTTTTTCCTGCAGTGAAAGTAGCATCCAAGAAAGAATAAATCAGGAAGCAAGTGGCAAGAGAGGTCTCATAAGAGAAAAGTTGTCTTTCTCCTGAATGGGAGGGAAAAAAAAGGGAAAAAAAAAAAGAAAAAAGAAGCAGAAAAGGAAAGCTCTAGTTCAATCAACACAGTTCAAGTGCAAAGAACCATCCACAGAAAATATTTCTAGTATGGAAATGCAACCATTTTTAATTACTGATTTTTAATGACATCCTGATAGAAATATGGGGAAAAAATTTTATTTGTTGTCTCATTGATTATTTTTATGATAGTTGAATAAACACATTTCTGAAATTAATTTTTTCATTTTCATAAGTAATTTAAGTGCATATTGAAATTTAAGTCTCAGTCCTTGTACAGAAAAATACTGGAGAATGCCTTATCCTTCTCTACTTTTTAAAGTATTCCCAAAAGTTTTCAGGTTCATTTGTTTCCCCTGTTATAAATGTGTGTTCACGTCAAGTCAGTAGTACAGATTTAGAGTGGGTAAAGCTGAGATGACACAGTGCCCATGTCCTCATGGCCCTCCTGCAGGATGAGAGCACCAGAGGAGCCCCCATCTGTTCTGCACATGAATCCAGGGACTTCCCTCCTGGCTGCAGCTGCCCACAAGCGCCCGTGAAAGCTGCAGTGATAAGCCCTTAAAGACAGTTAAATGTACAGGTCATGGCTCTCAGAATCACAATCTAGCTCTGTATCTGCTTCTATCAGACTATACAAATGAAATTTTGGGGTGAGCCCAACAGATTCAAAATTGCAACAAGCACTGGCTCTGTGTTTCACAATGAATGACAGGGCGCTGAACACAATAGGTCTCTGATTCATAACCCAGGATTTCTGGGTGCTACAGGAACATAATTTGTATTTCATAATTCTAGGATGTCTTTCACATCCGAGGAAATCCCTCAGTTGCTGATTGACACACAGTGAGATACCCTACCAGGATGGGATCCTCTATATGATCTAACTTCCCATATCTGGTCTCTCAGCATTATAGAATTGACAGATAATTTGTACTGACTTAGAGGGATCTTTGGTTTACATGGTGTGGTTATTCTGACACACCCATGACCTGACTTTGCTGTTCACTGAGTGTATCTTACAATATTTAATTGCCTGGGAATGCCATGGTTATTGGGTCAACAAGAACTACTGAGCACGAGAGAAGAAACCCGTGCAGTTGCGTCATGGAATTTTTATGTCGTTTGTTGTTACATATTCCCATAATATCTCAACCCCAAATAAAAATTTGCTTACATAAAACCCTGTCTAAGCTTCTGAGTATCAATTTTAGCACAGTTTCTGAATGGCTGAGGTTCTTCTATGGCCATGACTAGTGAAAAACAACAATTTCAACTTCCATTTAAAAATGGGGTCAAGTTTTCCTGGATAAGCTCGAAAACACAGTTGAGCCCACAGACTATAATATGGGTAGAGAGAAAAAGGCCATAAACTAAAAGGATATACTACTTTAAGCCATCAGAGAGATACAGAATCCCACTGAAGGATATTTGAGCACTTGGACTCAGCAGTCCTGTGACCCACAGCCAGGAGCGAGAACTGAGATGATTTCTGGTTGTGGGATAGACACAGAGAGCAGACCATAACTGTCCCTAAGCCACATGCTGAAAGAAATATCTTGATTTCCTACAATCTCAGGGCTCCTGCACTGGGCCAGGAATAGGACTTGATGATCCTGACGGGTCCCTTTCAACTCAGCAGATTCTGTGATTCCAAGGACAAAGCTGGGTGCACACAGTGAAGGGGTCAGCGCTGAATATTTAAAGGAATAATAAAGAACAGGTAAATTCAAAAGTCAATCATGCTAGTTACACAAAGCCCAAATACCCTCTTTTCCATCCCATTTTAACTGCACTGTTTTTCTGACAGTTTGTAGTAGGTCCTGAAGCACTTATCAAGTCAAGAAAACATGTAAGCAGAAACAATGTATTCTATTTGATTTCTTAAACCAAATAAAACAAGAATGGATTCCTATTATAAAGACAAAGCATGTATTCAAAAAATAAATGTGGGGAAACCCTTCTTATGAGAAACAAGACAATATGTACAGACAAAAGGTCTTCTGGCAACCTTGTGCTATTATTTTCCACTAATTGCACTGCCACAAATTATAGAGGGCCATGGAATGCACTCCAGGTTCCATGGACTAAATGCCTTTCATGAAGAGGTATCAAAAGACCTATTAAAACTGAATATTTAACTAATTTGAAAAATAGATCTATATTTGATTTATGTTTTCATATGGAATGTAAAAGAGTTTCTGCTGTTGTCATTACACTGTTGAATTTGAAGAGAGGGGTAATCAGCTGATGTCATGAATCTGCTTGTGCATTTGGTTACAAATAAATTCAAAGTAATAAAACAAGTAGATGGTAAAATCTGCTACCATATGTAGAGCCAGAACAACAGCCCTGTACTACAGCTCTTCTGGAGGACTGTCTGTAAATGCTCCCCAAAAGCAATGCTGGATATTTTGGCATTATAAGCAAGAAACATTGTTGGGTAGTAGTGAGGAGCCAAAATATCCCATACCTCAACTAGGACAGTGGCAGTTTCTGAGGAATGAAAGCTGGATTATTTAGGTTCCAAGTCTTCAGTGTGCACAAAGAAGAAAAATCTATTTTAAAAACTGCCATGTAATTGTCACCATTTATAACGACCCCTTCCTACTCCAGGTACACTGTGATCATTCCCCGTCTCTCCAATCCTTTTAAACCAGCTGTTTCTGGAGGACACAAGGTCTGATTTTTTGCTAAAGTGAGCTTCCAGGCTCTTGCCTATTTTATGGACACAGGCCATCTTTTCAGAATTGAGAAAAAGTCCCTTTATAAATTATCAAGCAGAATTTTTGCACTGGAAGATCAAGAAAATCTTGGAGCTGCTTCTTCAGATGCCAACATTGGCAATATCCACCTGAACCACGGCAGTTGCTGATCACCTCTGTGAATGCTATGCACAAAAAGGAGCTGGCTTCTGACCCCTGGGCCTCCCATGCAGTGCTTAAACTAACAGCATTATACTTGGCAATTCTTAGGGGTAGTGTTTGTTTGCTACTTCCCTCTGAATTGCTGTATTTACTTTGCTAAAACCTTTTTTAATGCTGTTGTAGTGCATGCAGATGGTAATGAAGGCATTTACACACAGTGACAAGATTCAAATATCCATTACTTGCTAATGATCATGCCAAATATTAAAAGCATTGCTGCACACCATTTTTGTGCATTTATTTAAAGGTATAAAATAAAAAGCCAAGGGCTAAAAAAAAAATATACATCATAAAGAGAGAAACACAAGTATATTTGTTCACTGTGGTGTTGTAGAAAGTTCAAAAGACTTGAAGCTAAGAGACTTGAGGGTAGAGCTCTGCTGCTATTTTTATTTACATGAACTTTTATTCATGTTTCATTTAAACCCACCAGCACTGAGCTGAACTTAAAGTACCAAAGCTGTAGGGAAGGTAATTTTCAAGGCTAGGAATTGTAAGTCCTTACTTATTCCACTGAATCAGCCTCATCAGCCTCTCAAAAGGAAGGCCTTTGGGGCAGGCCCTCTCCAACTACCATTTTAGTGTCCAGTGCAAAGTGGTCTGATATTTCTTTGTCCCTCTTAGTCCCTCACTATATTCAAATATACTGTTTTCAGTGTTTATATTGAGGAAAAAAAATAACCTTGAGAGGAGTACCTTAGCTGTCAGTGTATTATCACTTCCTTCCAGCCTAACTAGTTATGTGGCAATATCTACATTGGTGTTTCAGGTCAAGAGGTGTTTAGGAAGCAAAACTCCTGATGTCCTCATTCGCTGTGCTTTTGTTCCCAACACACTGACCTTAGTGCACACAAACTTTCTTTCACATGAGACTGAACTGGAAGAGGGGGTCCATGATTATTCCCAATTCAATTTTTAATTATTTATGCAGATTTGTCATACTGTTCATGGGCATTCAGATAAATACGGCCAGGCTAGAGGGAGTATTATACAAAGTCCATCCCAAAACACACAGTGTGAATGTCAGGTCCCCAGCATCAAACACCCTCATATTGCTGCTGTAGATACAACATCTAGCACCTGGATTTCACAATCCCAAAACTGCCATCCAGGCACTTGAGAATCCCTTTAGAACAAGTGAGCTACCATTGCCCCTCTGCATGGAAACAGGAAAGAAGGGAACTGTGATGAAAACTTGCTCATTTTTATGAAGGAAACCAAAAACTTTTACCTTATTTTTAATCTTTACAAATTCTCACTTTACAATCATACCTACTAGCTTTTTAAGCAATCAACTTGAATAGGAAAATTGTGAATAAATCACAACAATTAAAGTGAGGTAGATGGGAGTTTGAATGCCATGTCTGTATCTTTCATCCACCTTTTCATCTTGTACTACTCACCTTCAGTACTACTGTGTCCACAGAGTCTTAATGTGCTTCTGTACTTAGCATCTCTTTTCATGTGAAACAGGATTGTGCACTATTCCCCCACTTTTGGGTTTGGGAGGTTTTTATGTTTTGTTTGTTTTTTTAAGAGTAAAGAAACAAACACAAGACAAATTCACATGACCAAAGTTCATACATTTGGTGACAAAGCAGGAATTCAGTCCAAATATCTGCAATTAACAGCCATTGTATTCTACGTAACTTGTAGTTTTCAGGCTTAATTTCTGCCTTAGGTATTTAACTGTCAAGCTGTTTACACACCAAATGCACTGATTTTTAAATACCTGCTTTCTACCTGTACTGAAGCTATTACACTTTATTTCATGCTTTATTATTTGAGATATCTCTACAACCCACAAAATGTTCTATAAATTTCAGTGCTCCTTTGGATAGTGAAATAACCCTCAGCACCCATATAGACAAATTTATTATCATGGTCAATTACATGAGCATTGAGAGAATTGAGAGTAAACACTCATCTAGTGTTAATTGCAACTGATTAGTCGGCACCAACAAGCCCTGAGTCTGACTGTGCTAATTGTGTGCTTATTTTCACCTGTAACCCATTACAACTCTTTCTATCGTTAAAGAGGAAAACTCGCGGAATAAATGAGAACAACTTCCATGCACCGAGTTAGAAGAGACAATGAGGTGAACACCTCATCTTATATGCCATAAGCTTAGCCAAGGACTAAAAAGGCTTTTAGAGCTCTATGGGAAAAGGCATCATGAAGTATCGATCACAGTGAATGGCAATACAGATTGATCCATGTGATGTGCAGCCACTGTCCTCTTTCAAAAGTCAGGACCACTTCACTCAGGGCTATTAACGGTGCTGTTCTAAAAGGCAAGTGAAAGCTCCTGTTTTTGGGCCTAAAGGATTTGAAAATTCTAATATCTTGTGTCAAAAATAAACCAAAAACCTAGGTCTTGTATGCTCTGATTTTACTTTGTTAGAGTTGAAACTATCACTCCCAGTTATTTATGTGGTCTGAAAGACAAAGTGATAAATAAACCATCAGTTAAACTAACCTGTTGAGAGAAGGGCCAGACAGACTAGTTCTTCTTACAGCTGGTTTAATAACCAGATTTTATAGTTACAGCTGGGATACTCAATAGCAATATACAGCGTGTATCATGCTACCTGAGTTTTTAAGTCCAGTTTTAAGAATAAAAACTCTTGAAGGCCAAAAGATACCATGTTGTGGCATAAAGTCTGTACAGCACAGACCATGGAATTGAAACCAGTTAATCACCTGCTGAGCCAACAAACCTCTGGATTGTACATCTTCCCCAGATGGAAAATCCAAGCTTTGTCTTGGGAGCTCTAAAATGCAGTTCTCCTCCCAAGAAGGTGACTACACATCCATTTAATCTCAGTCTTTTTCCTAATAAGCTAAAGAGATGGTATCCTGAGACCAGGCAATTTTTGTTAACATTTTTTTCCTGTCTTTGCAAAAGAGTTTTATCACTTTATTCATAGCCAATTGATTAGGGGAAAACTGCATGCCCTCTTTTTGTTTGTTTCTTGATTATTATATCTATTCTGTTTGCATCTTTGTTGAAACCTCTGTATTGAAAAGATTAATTTACTCAGCATTCCAATATGAGTAAAAAGTACTTTTCTTTGTGGATAAAGAGAAAACTCCTGGATCCCCTGCCATCAACCTCAGCCTCTTAGAAGATTTTTTTGTCCAAATGTGACTGCAATCCATGAATATGCATTCAAATAAAACGTTTAACTGTATTTTCTTTGCGCATTTTTGTTGACTCTCATTTAAAGTGAAAGAAAACTCTTGAGCATTTTCTAGTTGCCTTTGGATGTTTTTGGGGGTTTTTTTTGCAGGTTATTTGACACGAAGGTTTCTTCACAATCTAATCTGCTTTGTATTGCTTTCAAGATGTGATGGCTGGGATTGTCTGTTCAGAAAACCAATTGGTTTACTGAAACAAAAGACTATAATTTCCACATTTTCCAGTATGACAGTTTAACTCCCTCTTCATCTTTTAAACTATGGGAGTCCAATCAAATTAAATGAAACAACTAGTCAGACCTGCAGTGACATAAAAGATAGAACAAGTCACTTATGTCACCAGTGCTCAAATCCAGAGAAACCTTACAGAAAAGATACCATGCTGACCACTATTTAAACCATAAAATCCCCTTTGGCAAGTCTTTGACCCAAAATTAGGTCATCAATTACCCATCAGTGCAACCCTTCCCCAGAATTTAACCTTCTGAGGATAAGACAGTGCTGTTTTCCTGTTTGCACCGCCATATCACAATCATTCACCTGCTGTTTCCAGTCTCCAATTGAGAACTGAAGGTGTGTCAGATTTGTGACAGTTATTTGTACAAAACTTGAATAGTTCAGTAGTACTTATGGGGCATGTCTTAAAACCACAACAAAAAGAAAATTGTGTCCTTGAAGACCCAAAGACTCACTTCACGGGCATCTCAACAATTTTCCAAGGGTTCAAACCTATGCCTTGGTGTTTTTCCTGGAGGGCTATATTTTAATTCATGACAAAACCCAAAAACTGCAAACAAAACCATCAAATATGCAGGATGAACAAATCCTGATATCATCAGGTCTAACAAGCATGGAATGCTGCTCATACCATTGCTGGCCAAAGCCATGCCCCCTTTGCAACAGCCCACATGAAGCCATTGAAGTATGTGCCAGGTGCTTTTTGTTCATTTTAGAATTAGGTGTAAAAGCCAAAAATAGAAAAAAATCCAACTTTAAAAAAAAGTCTCATTAAAATTGCTACGGTTTTTGGTGTTATTTACCCAGTCAGTTCCCCAGCTCTCCTACAAACAGGGGTTTTCAGCCAAGGCAATAATTTTATCAGGTCTGCAATATTACCCACCAGCAGAACTTCTTGCATCTGTGCAGTAGCCAACAAAAAGCTTGGAGAATCTCCAGGAACCACAGCTACACAAAATCCCTTCATCTTTGCTATCTCAGAGTACCCACTCAACTTAGCCCAGCAGAGTCCTGCTGTCTGTTTTGTTTGAGGAAGAAGCCTGGTAAAGCTGTCTCTTTTCCATAATAAACTAAATTTTGCCAAGGAATGGAATAATTTATATACACAGTTTCTAAATATGTGAAACAACCCACTACAATTTCTAGGAAGGTCTAATACAGACATTTCCTGATTGTCCATGAGATATTGTGTCTCTGAAATTCTGATTCTGCAGGAAATGAAAGAAAGGACTAGGAATGTACAGGTCCAGAACCATATGTCCTCATGCCGAGACTTCCCTCTCTGCCTCTCTTTTCCAAAGTCAGCTTCCAGGGGAATTATCTAAGAGCCTGTAAGGTAAAGATTATCCCAGGCATGTGGGGCCAAGGTGCCAGCACAGAGGGCTGTTCTCTTTGCTACTGCTTATTCCCTATCCAGGAGTTTCTGAGGCTTTTACGAAAATGGTCACCTCTCTTGGGAAATACCATCAACATTATACCTACAAAAGGCTGGTGCAGTACTTTCCATGTTTCAAAGGGCTGAGAAGTACTCAAAATGAGTTGAATTCAAGTCTTGAAGATTTTTTCCTCATAGCAATGAAAATTTTTGTTTAAATCTCCTCAGAAGTAGAGGCTGAAAACCACTGGCTCTGAGGCAAATATTCCTGTTCAAATGCACACACACTCACACACATTTATTTTCACGTGGGCCACAAGTGTGAAAGAAGTACCCTCAGCTTTCCATAATTCCATCTGCTGAGAGACTCTAGTAAATTCATTTTACCACAGTTCTTTTTTGCAATATGACAATTAACATTCCCCCACAGGAGGATGATTTGTTTTTCACAGATTTAGTTTTTCTGCATTGATAGAATGCATAAACAGATCTAAATGAATGCAAATGTACTTAAAAGTTTAAATTTGTGCAAGACTGAAGTGCTTCCATGAAATATGGCCAAACTTTAAAATTCACAGCTTGGAACTGGGCTGGGATTTGTCATGAACAAAGTAGTTGGTTTTCCAGTGAATTCTGGGTGGGTCAGTTCCCCGCCAAGGTTTCTACTCTGAATTCCTCTTGACACACAGGAATTCAAATCCATGGAGATCTCTTGCCAGCTGGGGTGACCCTGGACAGCAAGAAAAGATGCTGAAGTGGGCCAGCATCAGCACAGTTTAGTGGCCAAAGAAAATTTCAACTCATTCATCTCCTGGAAGGGATTTCTGTATCTATCATTTCAGTCACAACTCTTCTAGGCGCGAGTCTCTGCTGTGAAAAATAATACCTACTTAAGTTGATTTGTTCATTAGTGCTTCACGCTTTTATTTAGCTGAGATGAAAAGAGGAGGGACAAGTGGGTGGAAAAGAGAGTAAATTTAACTATTCCCCCTCCCCCAACCCTGCTGTACAATCCCTATCTGTACCTGAGCAATGCCTGAGAGAGGCACAAATACACCACAGAGACATACACAATGCCTGGGAACCTTGAACAATGTCCCTTTCTGAGCGGTGACATCTCTGCACAAGCAGTCAAGTTCCACTTCTCCTGTCGGAAAAAGCTGATATTCCCTTCTCTCAGTACTCAAAAGAAACAAGTCAATTATTTGTGTGAGCCCCATTGAATCATCTCCATAACCCCTCTCCAGGACCCTCAGGCCAACCCTTGGCACAGGAGTGTAATCGCACAGTCCCAAAATCAATTACAGTTTTGGAGAGGGGTGGAACAGGTGACTTTGCAGGCCCACTGCAAATTGCCAAGGCTGTCCCCTGGCTCTCTCACAGCTCCAATCCAGGAAGTGCCTCTCAGCTCAATTTTCAATTATGTTCTCATCACAATTTACAACAGACAGTGTGTAATTTATGGCAATTACCTCTTCTGACATCCCCCTTTAAAAATTTCAGATAAAGAGACAGACAAAACCTGAAAGTGAGCCAAGCTCACCTGGCCTGCCTGCTGTACTAAGTTGACACTATGGGGAGGAAAAGGTATTTCTGACAAGGCTGTGAAGGAGATACTTTACAGAGCAGTGAATGCGTGCTGACAACTAAATCAAGCAGAAGAGGAACGTAATTGTTGTGGATGCATTCCTTTATTTGTTAATGCATATATACAATATCATAACAACTGAAAACTGTGTAAAGGGGTAATAGGGAACACAGTCTGTCATTCTGGGTAAAAGACCTGTGAAAAAATTACTTTACTATAAAGTCTTCTAACTCATTTGGTTTGTACTTCCTCCCCCAGCAAGATAAGCAGGTCATAACAGAAAGAGCAAAATCCCTAAAATAGTGTAAGAATTTCTGGAAGGAAAGCTAAGTATTTTAAAGAACAGCAAGCAATCATTTGGCGATCTGTTACCTAAAATATTTGAATATTTTTCAGGTATTATGCAGGGGTCTTTGCATTGTCAAAGACTTATTGTGGTATTTTTCATTTTCTGAGATCTGAAAGTAAAACTGAAAAACCTGTGAAGCAAAAATAATGTAATTTCTGGAATGAAATCTAGAGCTGGTAACAAATATTTTGACAGTCTTACATCTTCATTCTACAAGAACACCTAAAAAAATTGGATCAATTTCACAGCAATTTCATTATTGTTACAGATTTTTTCCTTTTTTTCAACAGCATGAAAACTACTTCTTTTTATTTTCAGAATAAAACATTTTATCTGTTTTGTTTACTTCAAAACATCAAAGAAGAAAGTTTTAATTGAAAATGTTTTTCCTCCGAAGTTCTTTCATCAGGAGTTTTAAACTGGGCAATTCATCATCGAAAACCAAACTGAAACCTCAAAATCCCCTGTGAAAGAGGGATACCAGGAAAGGCTCTGACTCACTGAAACCTCTGGGAGTTGTGCCACCAACTTCAGGTGAGCAAAATTTATGCATATATACATCACAGAATCATGGAATATGCCGAGTTGGAAACGACCCATCAGGATCATCAAGCCCAAGCCCTGGCCATGCACAGGACAACCCCACGAGTCACACCACGTGCCAAGAGTGTTGTCCAAACCTTTGTTGAAGCTTATATATATATATATGTAAAGATCATTTTCTGTATTTGCAGGCAAAACCCTGAGCTACAGATGGTCCTACAGAATTTTTCCTCAATTCCCTGGCAGGACAAAAAAACTGATTCTCAGAAATTCAAGAGCTACAAGGACTATTATCTTTCCTAGTGAAAGCTGCCTCCCAGTATTTTCAGAGCTCATACTACTGTGAAAACGTCATTGAAGTACCTTTACTCATCTACTGCTTGATTTTAACCACTACTTATTTTAGAGCACAATGTTTATTAAATGGCAAAGCCTCAATCACATATCTGAGGCAAATTATGAAAGGAGGTAAGTGAGCAAGCACTTAGAGAAAAGCATCCTGCACTGCAGAGCTGATATTTCATAAGAGACAGCTCACCATGTACGTAAGCACAGGCCACAGAGGACATGGGGGAAAACAAACCAACGATGCACAAAGTTGTGGGCATGTTTAACCTTCAATACCAGGCCAGCGGTCCAGCTGAGAACGTCTGGATCTCCTAGCTGAGTATCCCCTTTATTGGTGCCGAGTACAGAGAAATAGTTACAGGCTCTGCAACATTAGTCACAACAAAGCAGGTAGTTACTAGCAGAGAAGGAAACTGGTGGGATTTTCCAAACTGGGGAAACTCCAGCAAACCGATTGCGAATGGAACAAAATAGCTTTAGCTCTAAGGTAATACATTCCTAGTGGTATCACTTAAAAAGCATAATAAGGGCCTGCATGTTCCCATCTGTTCGTGGGCTTAGGAGAAAGTCTATGTGGTTTACAGAAAACCTGCAGAATCCAGCATAATTTTACAAAAGGCACTGTGAGGGCTTTGAGGGAGGTGAGGTTAAACCTGGGTGGTGATGATTGCTGGGTGAACAGGGACTTTTCTGAGGTTCTGCTGAAACCAAACAACTACTGTCTCCCTTGTGAGTCAACACTGAAGAAAATCATCCTCTAATCCTTTCCATTAGGCTTCAATATCAGCAAAGAATCTCGACAAGACGTTGTGGCTAAACACATAAATTTGGCAACAATGAATCAGAGGCACAGGTCAGGTTGCAAATAGGTGGACTTCATAATTTCTGAGTAACAACACATCATCACAGCTCCTATCTACCAAGCAACGCCATCACAGAGTTAATTTCCTGCTGTAGTGGAGACCTATTACTTTTTTATGCGTCCTGGTAGCCAGACACGTGGCTGCCCCAGAACTCATGTTCAGGAAACATCACAAATAGAGCAAAGGTGAGCAACACTGCATACAAAAGCTTAGTAATTTTCCTCCTACCTAAGGAGTTCATAGTGAGGAATGTGATGGGTATATTGTCTTTGTGAGAGATCTTGCAGCTGTAACTTCTTGCTCTGCACAAGTCAGTGTAAGCTTTGAGTTCTGCATGACCAAACACAACTAAAGCCATGGCCCTCAGTCCATAATCAAACCAAACACTTAGAATCTCCTTTCTCCGGCCCTCAGTCCATAATCAAACCAAACACTTAGAATCTCCTTTCTCCTTCTATCTACAAGGTTAGCAGTGAAAACCTGAATCTTAAAATCTCAAGAGTCTGAGTTTTCAATTAGTGATCTGAAGAAATAAGCCCGCCTCTGCTAAAAGACACGAGAAAGAGAACAGACCCCAGGTACTTCTCCTTGGACAACAGACAAGTAAAAATATTTTATGAAAACCTCATGGATAAGGACAAACACAACATCAATTTCACATTAATTGTATTCCCCTTGGAAAAGCCAGGAAAATTTGAGTCCACTACAACAGAAAGTAAGGGGGTACATGCCTTTAAATAAATTCCTTCTTTAAGTTTCAGGAATGAAAAAACACCAACTATATCTAGTTCTGGCTTACTGACAACAGCAGCGGGGATTGTAATGTAGAATCCAAGTAGCCAAAAACACAGGCAGGCCACTCTCATGTGCCATTATGTGACTCAAATGACTTTTTCTAGAAAAGGACTGTTCCATGAAACAGCCATTCTGTTTAGGTTGAAAGAGCTTCAGGAGCAGGGTTGGTTAGGTGCTCTGATACTGATCCAGCACAACAGGATCCAGAGATCTGGACTGGAGCCTTGGGGTATGACAACAACATAAATAATCAATGACAACAACATATTTTGGATATAGACATGTGAAACCCCACCCACAGCTCACCAAAGTCAATGGAAAGATCCCATTGCCTTGGGCAATTTATGGGAACCAGAATTAAGCATCAGTCCCTGTTTGAGTTCTACCTCGCCATTTGTTATTTAGTACAGAACACATTTTCCACGTCTTCTCACCATAAAATATTAAAAGCATATACTCTATGCACCACAAGTTTGCAAAATCAGCAACTGTAAGACTTTTGTTTCCTTTTTAAAATATCAGTAATGATAATATTAAATACTATTGTTACTATTTTAGCGCTAAAATAAGGCCATTGCACATGGGAACAACAAAAGTTATAAGTGTAATTAATATGAAACAGAAGTCTTTTTTCCAAGATGGCCAGCAAGGATTTTCTAATGATTAAAGGAGAGGATTGAGAAAAAGAAGTATAAGGCATCAATACCTTGAAGCATCAACAGCTCCCAAAGACACATCATAATTTCAAGTGGAGTCATCAGACCAAAAGAAATTATCTCCCTTTTTATAATATGATTTGAATTTATACTTTTAGTTTGCAGTAACTTATCAACCTCTAAGTGGGATGAAAAAGAAAGTTTAGCAGTTGCTGATGTACTATATATTTTAATCTCAGGTATATGAGATTTCATGTTAATAAAAATAAACATTCTTCACAGAGACAATTTAATCTAGATTCAGCTCTGGTTCTGTTGAATGTAGGTTAAATTCTGATGTCAACAGGGAAAAGATCATTAAAGCCTGGACATAGCATAGCTGAGACTCCAACTGCAGTAATGTATGGTTTAGAGGTTTTACTGTTCCTTACATATTTTCATCGCTGACTAGTTTGCATTGCACTCAAAACAGGAAAGGAAGCAGATTCAAAATGAGAACTTTGACACCTATCATCCCACAAAAGCATTGGAAATTTGGTAGATATTTGTGGTCCAATTACTAGCAAGAAGGAGAAGAGAAAAAAGTTGGAATTTTAATTGTCCTGAGTTTGGGGAGGAGGAAGAAAAAAGAAAAAAGAGAGTCACCAGGCCTTTACCTCAGAAGCTCACAGGCCTTGCTGCAGCCTAACTCAATAATTACATTGTACTGCCAAAAACAATTCAATTTTTTTTCTTGCCTGAGGGTTCCAACACATTTGCACCATAGGGAAGCCTTTTCTTTTTACATCTCAAAACTCTACCACAAACTCTTCCTTTATTCATAACAGCCAGATCCCCAGCTGAGATAGTCACTTTTGCATTGCTCTAGATGACAGTTTTCTGTGTTCTTTCCAAGCTCAGGGGGTTTAATAAACATATCTGGCAATCTTTCGATAGCTGCAGGGCCTGGGATGACACTGTGTGCAAACAATATGCTCTCACTGCTAGGGAACCAAGTTTTATTCAATTCAATTAATAGATTACAGTCAAGATACTTGTTATCCTGCAATGGAAAATAGGAAAAGGACTACGAGACTTGAGGTAGGTTGCAGGATTAGCACCTGGCAAAACAGCAAGCCAGGCAAAATAAGACAAAAAACCCACTTCTTTTACATTGCTGGGGTGGGGTTTTTTGCCATACAAACAGTGGCACAGGCTGCTGGTCTCAGTACAGAAATGTCTTTTAACTCACTTTGAAAGGATCTTGGCCCTCTGAACATACAGATTCTTAGGTGCAGCACTGTAAAAATACATTTCTGTTCCTCCTACAAAATGAGGATATTCCTTTTCATTTACCTAACTACAAAGGGTGTTTTTCATTAGACATGAGCAATAATTCTTTCTTGCTGAAACTGTACTGTTTACAAGCCAACTACAGCAGCCAGGATTTGGTTCCACATTTGAAAGGAATTGAAGTAAAATTCTATTTTGAATTAAAACTCTATTCAAACCAAAGTATTTTCTTCATTTAACAATTTGTGGAATACTGAATTTGCTTCTATAAGAAATATCTCCAATGCAATCCCACTGGTCTAAATAAGAGAAACACTCATGCTTTATTAAAATAAAATACTCCAGGAGCTGGTGGTCCTGTATATCCCCTCCTTTCAGTATGGATCTGCGACAACTTGTCCTTTCTGAAATGTTCCCAGAACAAGTTTGAACTTGTAGAAGTTACCACAGGAGAAAATCTAATTTAACTACCAAAGCAACAGGGAAGTTTGCCTGAGGGATAGTTTGTGGTTAAGGCACATACAGGAATACAGGAGGTAAAAACTTATTTCCTACCATAGACTTGAATAAGTAACCCAATATCCAAGTGCCTCAATTCTTATATGTACAAAAGGGTTAAACCCCATTCTTTTATCTGGTTTGTCTATTCTTTTTGGCAACAGGGCCTGTATCTGGCCATGCCTCCTCTGGGCAATGGCTGCCCAATTGTTACTGGGGTCCTCAGCTACCAGTCAAATTCCAACTCAGTTCAAGGGCTTAAATAATAATAACTACTTAAGTAACTCTTTTCCTATTTCAGTAGACAGAGGCATCAGTTGTTCTTCAGAGTAATGGTATTATTTTCTTTTTTAAAAAGTTAACTTAAAAATAAAATAGCATAAAAAGTAAAATAACAAAACTACTCTTGGGCTTGGCAATCCAGCAATCTGCAAAATATGGTACTAGGGACAGGAAGATAGAAAAATTATGAGAAAAGGAGTTGTGTTTGGAGAGGAGAAGAATGTCCCAGAAGACTGATCAGTTGTCCTAGAGATATTCTTGTGAATGTGGCAATTGAGATAAAAGTCACCTCATTGTAGCTGGGTAAGGTCAGCCATGAAGCTCTCCAGCATCTGAATCCCAGAAGGGGCTCGCTCAGTCGGGTGTGCCTTATTGCTGCTGTGCAAGCCAGGGGAGGAGGGAAGAGCTTGCAGGTCCTGGCAGGAGTGAAGAATTTTCCCACTATATTGCTTCTGCTCCACAAGAGCTCTCAGTGTCCATGAAGCCACAGATCCAGGGGCTACACACTTGGTGCTACTCCAGCCCATCTTTGCTCTGAACAGTTCTGTCCTTACAGCCGTGAAACAGAAAGGTCAGTGACCCAAGACTCAGTCAACAGGTTGTTTCTCTTACTCTAACCCACAGGTTTTCTGTGATATAAATACTGAGTTTTCATTTGAAATTTGAAATGTTGAAAACCACAGTGTCTATCACTGGGATCTCTGACCATTTCAGAAATGAATCACAGTAATTAGCACAGTTGACTGAAGAATCAAAAATTAATTATTTATTTACCTAACATAGGTGGTTCCTTTGTTCTTAGATTAGTCAGGAGCTCATGATGAATTTCCTTGGAACTCAAGCAGGTCAGAAAATGTCTCAATATCTCTGTTCTGTGGCCTGCTCAGGAATTTTCAAAATTTCAGCTGAGTTTCAGTGTTCAGCTTAATCTTATGGTATCATTGCTCATTTACAACTGAAAGATACTAGAGTGTTACTATGAGCTCATGTATATTTTAAATTCAATTGCTAAAAAATTCCAAGACAAGCTATTTTAACCCATACAGTCCTATTACTTGAGAGTTTGCAAAACTCAAACCCACACATCTTTGGAAAAATTTTAACTTCTGAACAAAATACGATGTTCTTATATTAATGATTTACCTGTTATAATTATTGCATTGAACATTGGAACTGGCCTGTATCCCAAGCAGCAACATTCCTCCATAGTTTTAAGTTCTTTTTACTAATAGAGAAAAGGCTTATGGAATTAATAAGGATGCAAAATCAGTCAGAATGAAACTTTTATATTTTCCCTCAAATTCCAGCAGATTACTCTGAAGATCCATAGAATCTAATAGGCAGTTTCCTGCTTCCAGCTAGATTTTACTTATTGGGGTACTTTTTTTAGAAAGAGAGCAGGGAAAAGAAAAAGAAGTGGAGCATAATCAAAACTACCCTGGCTATCACTGGTTTTGCTCCAGTTGTCTTGGTAGGAATCTGATCCTAAAGCAAAATACAAAATTCAAAAGGTTTTCAGACAGTTTTCTTATCTAGTTCTTTAAGTATATGCTTACATTTCATACAGTAGATCCTGCTAATTTTGCAGAGAAAGTTTGAACATTTTCCCAATATTATAATTCATTTCTTACAAGGGTAAGGAAATGGCATTTGGTCTTCTGCTATATGAAATGCAGCAAATAAGCGAATCTCTATTCTTTAACTCCTGCATAAAATTCAAATTCTGCTTTCGCTTCAGTCAGCAATAAACACTAATTAACTTTTAGCAGTCAGGATCAGCATTAAAATATTAAAGTATGTGTTACAGCAGAGGAAAGCTGAAAAATATTATATGCCATATAGCAGAAAACTAGGCAGAGAAATATATGCACAAATAAAATTCATATTCTGATTTTCCCTTCGCTTTCAAGCACACATTTGTTTGCTTTATGAGAATTTGCTAGCTACAACAAAAGTTCTATTGAAAATCTTGATGCTCTGACATGCTAAGGAAAAGAAAGCCTTGTTTCTTTAAAGACAAAAATGTGCATATACCAATTAATCTTAATATTCTTAAGAAAACAAATGTCATAGTTAATTTTTAGGTCTTTTAAGAAATATTAAACTTTTAGAAATACAAAAGTATTTTGCTTAAATGAATCAGTCTAATCTCTACTACTTACCAAGCTGGGATGGGTGTCTATTCTCAGAACAAACACTCCCTGAACTCAGTGTACACTGGGCTTGAGGAACCACTCGGCAACTAAGAGCTGTGTATTTGAAAATAGTTTGTATCTGTAACTGCTATTAAATGAAAATCAGTACATCGCTGGTTGGGCAGCTGCTAAGATTTCATAAGCACACAATAGAGAGGATTAAATACTTGTAAAGAGTGCATTAGACTAAATTCTGTGCTCAGTTGCAATTGTACGACCTTAGGAAATCAATGGGGTTCCACATTTGCAAATGATGAGGGGTTGGTCCATTTCTTTAAAAAAGAAAAAAATTAAGAAAGTTCAATTTGAGAGAAAATGATTGTGCTTCTCCCTCTACTGTTCCGTGTCTCATAGCTAACATCTGGTGAAAATTAAGAAGCAGTTTTCCCCCTTCCCCCTCACCCCCCAATCAAACAAAAAACCCCACAATACAAAACCCCGCATATATATCTGATGTATTTTATACATATTCATCCTCATAACTTGACAGATGGGAGGAATCTTGCAGTCATTTCTGAAAGCAGACAAAAGGCCGTTGGTTCTGCTCCACATGATGATTTGTGAAGACAGAATATCACCCGCTTCCGTTGATGATTATATAGTTCTATCCATCTGTCTGCCACTGGAGGTTGTGAGAGTGAGATACAGCTCACACCGTCTTCATAAACAAAAGTAGACTGTGCTGTCAGTAGTCAGACACGCCAACTAATTGGAGCTGTCGACAGACACAATATTCTGTGTCAACAGCTCTGGTAACAGTTTGAAAAAGCAATGATATGTTGGGTGATGGTGAGGATGACACATATGTCTCTAATAGCATGCTAGAAATCTGACATAACTAGAAAAGAATTACTAAAATGTAATTCCCAGCCTCTAGTTCTGCTGTTCAGACTTCCCAGTCAGCACAGAGAGGAAAGAGATGCTTGTGTGTGTTCATGTTCTTGTGCTTGTACTTGTACACATCCTCTTCTGTATCACTTCATATCCTGACAGCTTAATTTGATGCTCACATAATGCCTAACTTAAAAACTGAGCTTTCTGCTGAATTTCAAGGAATTTATTAAAATTCCTACACAAATTTAAAATTAAACAGGGGAACCATTTCCACCACTTTCTTATGAATTGGAAACAAACTAAAACAGGTCAAACAACAGCCTAGCTAAATGGACAGCTCTAACTGCATCTGTGTAGGAAGGAAAAGTGCTATCTTACTGAAAAGTGGTTTGGTGGACCTATACAAACAATAAATTGTCCTCTGATCTTTCCAAGGTTGATGAACGTACTTAATTTTAAATTAAACCCCAATAAAAAAATATTTTCAGGATTAGGGCCTCAGTTTCTCTTTAGCAGAAAATCCTTCACCATCATCACCCTTTTAGGATTTGAAAGCAGAAAGAAATCAGTGTAAAAGGGTTGTAAAAAAGTACAAGGGAAAGAGAGAAAGTAGAGGTTTGCTCTATTCACATATATATATATGCTCAGCTTGCACATATATCTGACTCCTCCCCTCCCTTGCCAAATGCAATGCAACATTGGGCAGACTAGGTTACGTAACTACATAACATGCCAGTGTACAAAAACACAACTTTTTTCTTCAAAGAAAAATATAATAAACTCATATACAAACACCACAGCAACTGTGGTAGTAAAATGAATAGTAAAAAGTCCTTACATGGGGACCTGCAACAGCAGGTCTGGCATCTCACCTCAAGGCCCAGAGTGTACCCAGAACCCTGACATCCGACATTCACCATGATGCAAATAATGAAACAGAGTGACGATCCATTTATTGATACACATGACTACATTGCAGCCCTTAAACAACAACGTCTTAAAGACTTGCCATCCCAGAGAAGCAAGAAGAGGGAGCAAGCTGGAAAAGGCATGTAAGAGCACAGATGAAGTTCTGCAGAGCCACTGGGAATGAGGCTAGAGGTGGCAAGTCCTCAATGCATGCAAATACAGTGATCCCAATTTGGGAGAAGATCCCACATGGCAGCAGGATCTCATTAACCACAGCCCGGTGCTGAGGAGGCCTCGTACACCCCCATCAGCTGCCTCAGCTGTTCTTGCCAGACTTAGGGACAGAGCTGAAGGGAGCAGGTTGGAAAAGATGTGCCCGGAGGGCAGGAAGTCTCGAGCATTACTGAGGAACATGCAGTGACAATAGCTGAGGTTACACAGGAAGAGCCTGGTCTTGTTTGTGGCATAAATCCCTATATTATCTCTTGCTACTTGACCTGCTGGAGCAGCCAGCAGCACCAGGAGCATGGCGTGCTGGCCTGAGCCGGCTGCTTCCAGCCAGGAGAGGGCACACAAGGCAGTTCCCTGCCACACTCTTTGCTTGGCAGCCACTTATTCTTCCCATCTTCATGGCTGTTTCTGTGCGGTGATGTCCCTTGTGAACCATCCAGACTGTGTTCAAAATCATAATGGAAAAAGAAAAGACTGAAAGATAAGCCAATATCTGCCATTGCCAAAGCTGCAAAACTAGGAAAACCTGTCAAAATATTGTAAGAGGGAGAATTTAAAAAAAAGAAGTGTGAAAAATAAAGTCAAGCAATATTATATTCTCCACCTAAGCACAGAGCAAGTTGCTACCCAAGAAGAAGTGTGTATAAATAGTGTGTCAGCCATTTACTGTGAGTGTGACTCTAACAGCTGGGCTGTTTGCAGGAGATGCAAATTTGGAGCCATTCAGGGAAGGAAGAATGAAAGCTTTGGCACTCGCTGGGCAAACACTAACGGGTTTGGGAAAAGGGCCAGCAAAAGACAAACTACACAAAATAGTGGGTGGCCAGACTTAGGACAAGGAATAGTTGGGCAAAATACCACAAACAATCCAGCTCAAGGCAAACACTGGACACTTCAAAAGTTTTATTTTTCAATTCCAAAGCATAAGCAAAAGATCTCATTGCAATCACTGTACTCTCCCAGCCCCAGCAGCCCTCGCAGCCTGCAGACACTTGCTGATATTCATCTTGCATTACACTCACCCATCCCTACAGTGTCTGGCTCGGAGTCATCCCTAGTCATAAGGACAACTCTATTAGTTGCCATGTTCAGAAGTCAGTGAAAAAATACCAATAAAGCTTCTGCCTCAGATATCAACTGAAGGAGCTTGGAGAAGGTCAGGCTGCTTACAGCTTTAATCTAAACAAATAGGTGGGCTGTGATACTGAAATGGTGCTTGCAAGAGACCCTGTAGCTCATGAGTAAAACATGAGGGTATTTCAGGACTCTACCCTCCTGCCAGGTCTGTGAGACACCAAGATTTTCTGGTTTCTGTTACAGATACTTATGGTAGAAATACATCAGATTTCTTTCAGGTTTTTTTCTGTTGTTCTGGGTTTTTTTTCTTAATGAAGTGAATCTAAGCACAGCATCAAAACCCTCTGTGTTAAATCACGCACATTTATTCCACCAAAACAATCCAGGGCCTAATGCATTTTAAGGTCAGTTCATTATTCAACCTTCCAATGCCTTTTCATGCTGCTTAGACTCACTGCCTTGTGCCACATTGGTATTTAATAATTATTCCAGCTGTCTCCAAAGCCCTTTCACCACACCTTGTGTGGCACATTACAGACAGCTTGGATTTTTCAGGTACAAATTGCTAAACAATTACTGATGAGAGAAAGGTCATAATAATAGGTTACAGAAGCCTTTGCAGCCTGCCTTTACTTCATGGCCATTTATAAAGAACCATTTCATCCCATTGTTATAATGATGAGAAGGAAGTAGTTTAAGGTAGTTATAGACAAGCAAACAAAAGGCAGGAGAGCAGTGCTGTATAACTTCTACTTTCACTTCCTGCCTACTCCATTACTTCTGGCATTATGGGAGAAATAACATGATTGGAATGACCTAAAGGTTATAACGGGTGGGCAAGGTTTGCCTTGTCGAAAGCAGTGCGAGCACTGTTGGCTAAACCTTTTTGAAAGCTGAAAGTGGTGCCGTTTAACAAAAATACTAAGCTGTCATTGAAAAAAGTACATTACTTAGAAATAGTATTTCTTCATGGGCTTTCTTATCTCTATTTTCCCCCCTAAATGGGGTTGGGTGTTTTTTTTTCCCCAGAGGGAAAAAAAAGGTGCAAAGATGAAATCTCTTGTAAAGTTGCAAAGTAGAGGACAGATTTTGCACTGGTAGAAACTCCATCAGCTACATATGAACGCTACTGGCTTTAAAATGGCCAAATCAAAGTCTCAGTGGTTCAATCTACAGCATTAGAGATCAGGCAGCCAAACTTATTTGGATCCCTAGGAATAATGTGGTTACAGTATATTTTATTACCCCTAATTTTTTGCAAGTGTCTCTTCTAGCTGGTTCCTCAGTACTGGAGGTTCAGGTTTGGATCCAAATACACCACAGAATTTCAAGCCCAGTCACAATTCAAGAAAAATCCAGGTTATTTCATAAGAAGCTCCCCATCAAAAAAGAAAATTCAGGACCGTTTGATAGACCAGGAAAAAGCAACCTCGAACACAGCCAGCAGAATAGGGAGGGAAGCAATATGGCAATAAGTAATTTTCAGCTAAAGGATAAGGCTTCCTCAGCCTCACTTAAAAAATTTTAAATTTATGCAAATTAAAAATGACACAGTAGTAAAGGCAAAGGGTCACTAATACTTCCCAACACTTCCCCTCATGTCCAAATATTAACAGACCATTGTTCAAGAGCAGCCCAGTAAGCAGGGGGCAAGTCCACTCAAAGCTAAGCAATACCATAAGTAAAGAACAAAACAAGACCCAGATCTCCATCAGGAGGTGTTTTCCTTCTTCAAGATAAACTTCAATTTTTTAGCCTGAGGAAATTGATGGGGGCAGATACCCCCAAATACCATCTTCCATTTATTCACCATTAATTTTCATTACATTGGGCTTTCATTTCTCTAAGCTTCACTTTCCCTTCCTGCAAAATGGAGATTAAGAGGCAGGTTTACAAATCAGAACAGAACTTACCCTTGTCACCTCCTCATGTCCATCTTATATTTACATGTCCAAACTTACCCTACGTGCAAAACAGACAAGGTGGATACCAGGCAGATTTCTGAATTATTTATCTCAAAATATATTGAGGCTGCATCACATAGTCAGCATAAATTAGGCAGGACTAGCCAAGCTTTTTTTGTGATGGTTAAAGCCTCACTAACTGCAAGGGACTGCAAAACACACACAGACTGTTGTCCACATGGCTACAATGTGCATTCTTCACACTTGATCCTGCTCTCAGCTGCAGATCGCAAAGACAGACAGAGGTGTGCCTCCCAAGAAAGGCCATGAGAGAAAACTTTACTACTTCTACAGTTCTAGCTTTAGAATGGGAACCACTGTATTCCTTGCTTCATCAGACTAAGTACAGGGCAAAGGGATTTCATCCAGATTGCTTTTATACTGGCAAGTATAGAAGACATTCAAGCATTGACTTTTAGCAGATTTCCATTTATTGCTGCCCAAGATTAAATCAGCTAGTTTGATAGCCAACTATTAGTTTATTTTTGGTCCACAGTTATTTAAAAAGTGAAAGCAAACAAGTCTGTAAAATAATTTAAATGTGTCAAAGTTTATATCTCACATTACATAGTAAATCCTGCTCTCCTTCAGGAACCTAGCCAGCCAAACTTTTGTTCCCTTGGCCAGTTGCTGGAATAATAGCCTCTCCTTTGTTTCATCATGACTTGATTACTATAATTATTTGCCTGCTAGACTTCCAGCTACTGCTCTGGTTGTGAGGAGTACAGAATACAACTGTTAGACTACATGCTGCATCTAAGTCTTTCCATCACATTACCCCTATATCCCCATATTAAGAGAGCTCCATTGCTTCCCAATACAGCGGCGGCCTGATTTTTTAGATCTTCGTACTAATTTACAAGGCTTTACATTGGAAGCCTCAGATAAATCTTTTGCTGCTCCATGTCTGAAGAGTCTTAGGGCTGTACTTGTATATGCTTTTGTCTCCCCCACAGTGTTTTAGACCCTGAACTTGTTTAGCGTTACTCACATGAGCAGGTTTACAGACTTCAATGGGACTACTTACATGAGTAAGAAGTACTCGTATGAGTAGATATTTGCAGGCTCAGACCCTAAGTGACTTGGAGAGCTTTACTATTATTCACTTCTTGAAAAGCACTTGCAAGGAAACAAGAGAGGACTTACGGTATTTATTCAGAGTTATTATATATTCACCATGTCTTCTTCTTAAGCCCTCTTTGTTCTTGAGTACATGTACTCTATCTACAGTAGCGATACACAATATTTCTCTCAGGGGATTTTCACATGCGAAAGTAGTGGAGAGTTTGACATGTTGGACTGTTGGGGGTTTTGTGTTGTTTTGTTTTGTTTCTCCCTGTGAGAATTTGTAGATACCAACTTGAGACAAAGAGGATTTTGTTATTTCTTCTATTGCAGCAGCACTAACAAGCTTGTGCCAGGGAGTAAGGCTCCAGTGCATAAAAGCATGGTTCACTCACCTCACAACAAGCCATCTCCTGCCCCTAAAGTGTAAAAGCTGCAATTTCTCTACAGTTTAAATTGAACACTCTCATTTTCACCTTAAAATACTCGTTTCCTTCATGCATTTTCAGCTATGAGCACAATCAATTTTGTCATCAGACTTACAGTACCCTGGTCTAGAATGGCTCATTTCTACAAAAGTTTGCATTTCCTACCTATACGATACACACAACCCGGCACACATTTTTTTATATAATGAGAGATGTTCTCTTCTCTGGTAGACTTGTATTCCTTGGGAGAAAGAGGGGCAAAGTGAAAAAGCTGCATTGTTCTGTAGCCTGCCATGCTAAGAAGTTGCCCTTGCTGGGAATGCTGGATATGTAACAAAAAATGTGCAAACTGGGCTCACTGAACCCCCCAGATCTTTTAAAATAAATTAAATGTCTTTTCTAGCAGAACACAATGGAAAGGTACAGATAGATCATTAAAAACTAGAGGCTTTCAGAGGCTCTCAATGGTGATTTTTTTCTCTCTGAAAACACCAGAAGAGATGAGAGACTTGATCCTTTGCAGTGCAGAGTGCTCCTGAGCACCCTCTATTACTGCGGATGGGATGGAAAAGTGGATGGATTCAGCACTGAGCATTGCTCCTCACCCTGCACTGCTGTGAGCTACTAGGTAACTCCTGCATTCCACACAGTTCTGAGTGCCTGCTACCTCCAGAGTAGAAACCTGTGAATTGTTTCCACTGGAGATTTCTCTACTTGGTCAGCAATACCAGTCTGGCAAAAGTTTCAGGTGGATTTTCACAGAAACAAACTGATAAAAGCGTGTCCATGCTATTTTTCATCAAGGATGAGTTACACCCTAGGCAGCATTAAGTCTCAAATGCACATTTGATTTGAGAGTCTGCCCTAAAGTCTTAGCAATATCACATACAAGAAACAACCTAGACAGACAAGGTGAGGGCCCAGAGCAGGGTGGGATGCTATAAGAATGTGGTTGAAAACTATATTTTTCCATCTATCCCTTCTTCCCATTAGCCAGGAAGTTAGTGGACAGGACAGTGACCCAGAGCTTGCATGGAGAGGAGTGGGGTGAAGCACTTTAGTTTCAAACATCTCCAGTCCTGGGCTGTTTGTTTTCAGACACCAAAGAACAGCCCAGCTCCACAGTACTGTCTACCTATCATCACATGTTGCTTGTTTCATGCTGAGTAAATCTAAGGGAGAGGAGACAGCAGGCAGGGAAAAAGCACAGCCAATACAAATGCAGTGTATTTCCACTGGTACTGAGCCTGTCCAGCTCATGCACTGTCCCAAAGCAGGGCAGTGAATGCCTTGGGTCCAGCCATCCCTCAGTGCTTTCTGCACCGCACAGATCTTCCCCCACTTCAAGCTCAAACCTGGGCAACTTTCAGCTGGTTGAAAGAAATAATTCTTGCTCCCATGGCTTTTCTCAGAGTTCTCAAAGCTCTAGTAATAAGCTGATTTTCCTTTAAGAAATGCTGGCATACCACTGTCTTGTGTCAATTTTCATGGGTCACCATGAAAACAAGATGGGTGGCAGGAAATTAAAAGAATTTCTGTTAAGCTGGCAGCCTTTGAAATCCTTTAGGTCTGAGAGATGGCAACCTTCTTTTCCCTTCCCCAACTTTCACTTCTGAGACACAATATATTGCTTTATAGACAGCACTCTTCTTCCTGCCATTTTCAAGGGAGAGAAAAACCTCCTAAATCAACTCACTTGGCAACTGGATTTTGGCAAGCACAATGTACCAAGAAGCAAAATTGAAACTTAATAACAAACTTAATAGCTAAGTAGTTACTGTTTAAGGTTTTTGAAGCTAAATTCTAATAAAGTTTAAACAGAAAAGGTAAATGGAAATACAAGTACGGTAGGAATACATGAACTATTTTATTTAAAAAGTCCCATTCTGCTAATTAAATCTTTTATCAAACATTTACTAAAGTTAGTATTATTATTCTGAGGTAATGTAGCATAATTCCCTGTGAAAATACCTAATTTTTTAGATATAGCAATAAATAGGCCTGATAATAATAATATCAAACAGCAGCATATGAATTCTGAAATTACTTCCTCAAAGTCTCATAAAGGTTTGAATTTCTCCCCATGTCTCCCTGTCCAACACAGGAGCAATGAAATGTCTCTGTGTACTTTAATTTGTAAACCAGCACTAGTACTTCTGAGAGTGCATGTTTTTATCCTATAGCATTTTTTAATTCTAATCTTAAATCAGAAGCTTTGCTTTTTTGGGGGGTACCTCAAATCCGTGGTACTTTATTTGACATCCTTTCATTTGAATCACAGTGCACTACAGATGTCATTAAAGCTGAGACCTGGAATGCCACAGACTGACCATATGATAATGAAGCTCACGAAACAAGAAATGGGAAGGCTTTTGAGAACTCAGGGATGTGTTTTGGGACACTAGTCATAGAGAACCAGGCTTTCCAGTGGAAATGAAGGCATATTTGGTACAATAATTCCAGGTACCTAAGCACAAACGCTTTTACTGCTCAAAGCCCTCACATTTCAACTAAAATGTCTCAGTGAAAAACAATCTGATTAAAAGTGACCAGAGTCGCTACATGTGTCAGTGTGAACTACATTGAATTCACTGGTGGATACTCAAAACAGAGGTAAGATTTTTTTTTTTTTTCTGTGATAATTTTCCAATCAGAAGTTCTGTGCTTGCACAAATTAAAAATTCTGTATAAAATGTACTTATTAGAAAAAAAATTTTTTCCCTAGGTACAATGCTTCTGTTAGTCTCTCTCCATATTACAATGACAGAAGCCTTGCAGAGGAGAGGAGAAACAGAAAGAAGCAAGAGGAACAGCAGTGTGCCAGAACCAGGCTCCCAGGGTTTCTAGTGCCTCTTATCTTTCTGCTCTTTGCCTGTCTCCCCTCTCCAGCTAGGCAAAATTCAAAATGGGACAGGGGTTTCCAGACATCCAGCTAAGATCCCATAAAAAAGCTTTATTGTTTGCTCTCCTAAAACCTGGACTCTCTAAGAAGTTCTTGGCCACCCACTCATATACACAAGTACACATGTTAGAGGCTTTTTTCCTCCCTAATGTTTCATTCTGATTCATCATTTAAGCCATTTTAAAACCTTGCGTATTTTTCCATAGGAAAATATGTTTAATTCTCAGCCAGTTTAAGGTAGAAAGCTGCCAGCTCTTCTGCAGTTGAGTGCCAGATTTAGGAAATGCAGACAGCATGTGAAATTCAGCAGTGCCAGAGGCATTTCAGAGGGCTGTGCAGCATCTCCTGCTCTGTGAAACAGTGGAGGCCCAGAGCTCCCTGAATCCCCCTGCTCCCCACTTCACCAGACTGCACATCCCAGAGCAAACAAGTGGGATGGGAGAGAGGAGCAAGCCAAGGAAGAAGAGAACAGGTCTGGTAGCCATGACATGAAACAATTAACTTTCACTGAAGGCAGCTTGTGTGTCAGCACATCCCACAGAGCCAGGTGCACTAGACAGACCCACCAAATTCCATAGACATCTTTCACAAGAGGCACTCCAGTTATCTAAAGCAGCTCTGTGTCCCACACACAACTTAGTCTATCTGTAATTGCATTTCTAATATTTTATTCGACACTGACATACAAATAAAAGGTAGGAATGATGCCGTACATTCTTCTTTATAATTACCTGGAAATCAAAACATTGGGGTAGGACTAAGCTGTCCTCCAAACACATCCAAGTGTTGGATTAGTCGGTAAAATGAGAATCACACTTTCAATAACTATGGAGCATGTGTGAACAAGCAGATACATTCCCATGGCTTTGAAGGATGGAGGTTTTACCACTTCCTTTTACTCTGTAATTTCATATTTTAAACATGAGAAAAATAAACCTTAAATACAAAGCATTTGCTTTTAAGAAAATCCTGCCTTATTTTAATGGCTTATGGTCAATGTTATCACATAACATGCCATTTACAGTGGAGGCTGAGGAGAAAAATTCCCCATGCAACTCTGGTAAGCACCCAGGTTATCAGCCATTACTCTGCTATTTAACAATTTATTTTACTGATAAACTGCTCCAGTGGAAGAAAATCAGACACAGTTTGCTGCCATTAAAATACCTGTAAATGTCCATGGGAATATGAATAATGAAAGAGAGCATATAAATGTAATATGTATCTCAAATTTGGCTTCTTACATGAATTATGGTTCACTCCTGAAGACTTGTCCTCCTAAGATCTAACGGACCAATCCTTCGCTCAGTTATTCCAATTACCTTCATTGAAAGCAATGGAATTCCAGCAAAGTACCAATGAAGTTTAAAAAAGAAAACATGTTGAGAATGGGAATTTGAGAGCCTCAAGCAAACTGAAAACCCACTCCCTCATGGTATATATTGGCCTGACTCCACTGTGATTAGTGTAGACAATTTACACCAGCTGCCAATCTGCTCCTTGAAAATTAAGGACAGAAACCTAAACATATTCTGGAAATCTTGGCATTGTCAGGCTAAATATGTACACATGCCTGATTCTTTTCTCTTGTCCAGGAGAGGATGCAGCTTGTTAAGACTTTTCCAGCAAAATATATATGTTTAATTTATGTGATTAATTTCTGTGTTAATGAAGGTTGAAGGACCGAGAAGGCTGAATGCATCTATTTATCCGGGGGCCAGATAAAAATTGCTGCTCAACTAGCCAGCCCGACCCTAATATGGAAATCCTCAACCTTATTCAGGGTGGGAGGACAATTAAATTTTTATGCTCATTTAATCCTGTGCCCTTTCAGAGCAAAGGCTGACAACTGTGCCCAATTTTTCCAAATGTTTGCTGTTACATAACCTTGACAAACCCACCAAACTCAATTTGTGCAGGGCCTGTTGACAAAAATCCCATTGCAACAATATTCTGACACTCTCTGGGGTTAAACCTTAAATTTAGAGGTTACAGGAAAAGAAAAAAACAGCAGTCTACAACAGCACTTTATTACTTCCTACCTGCAGCAAGAAAATTCATATTACTGTGTTTATCTAATAAACAAAATGCTTCTATATGAAGGGAAGGGCTTTTAAAAGCCTTTCTGCTTCTGAAGAACTATCTGTAAGGCTGGCAATATTTTGCTTGGATACTCAGAAAAATTTTTTCTTTCAGCACCTTAAATAATTTAAATTTTTTCCCTTTTCTTGTTCTAATCTTGTTGCCTGGTCACTTCCTTTAACAGACATTCATTTAGGAGAGTTGTACTGCATTATTATTACTATTATCTGTGCTTTTGTGGTTTAGTGCAGACAGTTTATCTTATTACTGTTATGTTCTTCAAGAGAGATTCATTTAAGTGTGACCTAGTCTATTATTTTAGGTGCCTCTTGCATCTCTATTAGGCATTTAAGAGTTGTAGAACTCTCTAATTTATTTAAGCAGTGCACTTTAAAGCAATATCTCAGTAATTTTCTTTGAGTTTAAGGAGCCCTTCTATGTTTTCAAAATGCTTGAAGTTCCTCTGCTCTTCTAAGGACGGCAAATATTTGAACAACAAATAAAAATGTTAGAAAAGCAAGTTCAAGACAGATATGGAGGCAGAGACAAGACAAATGAGTGCAGGTGGATTTTTTTTTTCTACATGGAAACTCTGCCAAGAATAGCCACATCATATTTTGGTCAGCAAAGTAAAAACTGGTCATTCCTCCAAAATATTCATTTGTGACATATTTTCCTTAAACACAGGATTTTCAAATTGTTTTCACATAACTCTTTATAGTAAATCACTACAAATCAATTAGCACAAGGAAATACTTCCAAGTAACTTTTACAAACACCAAAATAAACATTTTCTCTGTGAAACACCATTAAAATGACAAGGATTTTATCAGCTAGAAAGTGTATTTGAAGCAGAATTCACAGTTATGAAGAGGAGATACTAGAAAAATAAGACATACAAGTATGATCACATGTATGTACATCAATACCAGGCAGGGATTTACACTGACTGGGCTTAGTGTGAACATTGGTTTTGCAGTCCTTCCCTATGCCAACCTTTTCCCCTGTAGCTCTCTGCACAGGAAAACACTGGGCTGTGAAGAACAAATTTAGAGAGATATTTTATCAAGACTAAAAAATGAAATGAGAACATACAGAGCAAATTCCTAAAGTAAATAAATAAACAAATAAATTAAGGCCATTCATAGAAAAGCCATGGGAAGCAAGTGACACAGCCTGGGGGAAGGAGAGCCAGCACAGACACGGTGCCCTGCCATTGGCAGGGAGGGAAGTAAATCTATGTTACACAAGGCTTCTAAAGCTCAGTCCAGATCCTTACACTCTTTTCCTCCTCAGGACCAGTTAGCATAGCTGGAATGCCACACCAGCTTCCACTGCCTATAGCTTTAATCTTTATTTTTGATACTGCTGCCTGCCATCAGCTTGCCCTGAGGCTGATGTAGTGCTTCTGCCTGGATGCTTTGCATCTCTCAGTGAGGGCAATAAGAGCAGCCTATGCAAACTAAGAACAAGGACCTAAGTAATTTTGGGTAATAAACTTAATGAAGATTGCCCTACTACTTTCTTTCCTTTCCCATACTGCCAGGAATGTACTTAGCCAGTGGGAATTTGTCAACTTTAAACTGATTTTTTGCAGGATGTGGCTTGGCTTTTTTCTCAGCTTCTTATAATTTATGATACATGATGAAAGATGAACAAATATGTAGCTTGATTTTACTTTTGGAGGGGGAATCCTAAGAGTGACAGCTCCCAGGACACCAAACACACCAGCTGTTCTTTTATTTTCCCATTCTTTACAGTAATGACAGTCTCAGCTCTTGTTGCCGAGCCTCTTGGAAAACATTTTTAAAATAAATGCATCACACATGAAAACATGCCAGATCAGCCTCCTTCACGACAAAGATTCTGCAAGAACAGAAGATGCAAAGGCTAGTGGGTAGTTGGGCTTCATTCTGGCAAACCAGAAAACTCACTAAAAGTTATAGTGTTTGGTAAGCCAAGAAAAAAATGTTCTTCCCTCCCCAACCCCAACTAATAGATCTAGATTAATTTTCTGGATGTAAAACCAGACAAATCTGAATTAGTCTAGAGATACCAATTCTAGCCAGGCAAGAAGATTAACCATGGTCAGAGTAGCCACCCACAGAAGCTATTCAAGAAGATTAAATGTTGGAACATGTCAGCAAAGGAAGGAGAAAACTTATCTCTGATTTTACAGGTCAAAACATCACACACAATGTTTTGACTAAAAGAGAACTTATTGGTCCCAAATCAGATCCTTTGGAAGCATTTGTAGAGGATATTAAATTAGGTGAACTCTTGATCTCTTCTTTGAAAGACATTTCTCTGCACATCTGTGAATGAAAGACTTTGGAACATAAATTTTTGTGTTCTCCTTTTCAGCCAGTTCCTGGGAATTCATCCATAATAGACAATCTATTATACTCACAGTTTAAATGCATTAAAGTCCTTTTTGGACAAACTTCACCTACTCAGGGGTCTTGAGTTCTTTCCTCATAAACAAAGCCCTTCAGATCTTTGCCATCTTTTGAGGCACTGCTTCAAATTTGCTTAAGTATTTTGCAGTCCTCCTGAATAATTTTCTGTTTCCTTAAAAGAGAATAAACCAGCCAAACTCTCTGCAGCTCTCTTCAAGATAGCAGTATTTCTACCCACTAACAGCTCAACATAGACACTTCCATCCAACATATAGCAAGTTTAATTTTTTCTCCCTTACTCACACAGCATTATTTCTACACAGGTATTTCCAATCCCATGCATAACTACCCAGCAAACGTTTGTCTCCTAATTCTTCTGTTTATTTAAGAGTTTCCTCTCATTTTACGGCTTTGATTACAGCTGCTAGAATCACAGACATCTTTAAAAAGTAAAATAAGAGAGCTTGCTGTCTTGTTTGCTATTTTGTAACACTGAAATGTTGGGAGAATGCAGAGCCTCGAAGCTGTCCTGGAAGGTAAGTGAATGGGAATGAGATCTTTGGAATTTTCAACTGCACTGGAAATGCCCTGGCTTGGCCTAGGTATAACACTGTGGTTGGTCTCAGGAGACATGAATGGGTTAAGTTTATAAAGCACTTCATTTTCCAGCCACAGCTATGGTACCTTGGGTAATTACTGCAGCTTAAGCTAGACCACACCTTAGATAAACCTGTAATGCTGGCGTTTTCTGCAAACATTTTCTTTACTGCAAGCTGTGGCTTGCCTCTCACATATATTTGCTCTCCATTCCCAACTTGGTTTTTCCTTACCTAGTTTGTACTCAGTTGAACCAACAAATCAGAATTTGTTGATTTAGTTCCATACCTCTTCAGTCTTTGTGTGACACAGCCGTACCAGCTACATGGTACCAACTGCCATGGGGGCCTGATGACTGCTTTTTATGCCACATGGAAAAGGCTGGGGATGAAAGAGAAGGAAGAAATTCTTCCACAAGAGAAACACTTTGTTTTTCTTAAAGGTGGAAAAGGCCACCTTGATTATAGTTAGTGCTAAGAAGGCAAATTCAATTTTGGGGATAAATGAACATATTTCCAGCTCCACAGTGAGCATTCTCAACAAACTTCAGAAATGATGGTGTTAATTTTTCATCAGACTTCATGAAAAGAAAACGTCTCTGGGTATAGACAGCTGAGGGCTCTGCAAGAAGCAGTAACTGTGGAGATTTTCAGTGCCCTGTTTGCCTCCGGGTGTCTGCCATCCCTACAGCCCAGCAGTGCTGCAGCACCCTGGAGCACTCCTGACTCGGGGCAATCTCCAGACACGCAGGAATCTGCTGGACCTGTCCCCACCAACCCAGCTGGGGCTGGAGGAAATACCTGAAGGATGATGTACAGAATCAGCCCACAACTCCTGCCAGAGGGAGGAGCAGTTGCAGGTGAAAAGCTCTTTTCCTCCCAGACTTGGAAAAGGATCTCTGTCCACAGGACCAGGCTTTCTACAGGCTGATGATAGATGCACAACACAATATTAATTGCAACAACAATCACTAATCTGATAACTTGAGCTTTCTGAGTACATTCCAGCAAAGCAAAACAAGGTAATCCTCATGCTACCTGACATTTGCCCTCAGAAACAAGCCTCTATGAGAAACAAAAGCGTATATTAAAAGCAAAGGGGAAAAAAAAAAAAAAAGATTAAAGGATAACATTTTTAAAAACACCTAGTATTTCACCCAAAGAAAGCAATCACTTACTTCAGTCAGAGCAGAATTTGGCTAATGCTTAGCACACTAGGACATCACAACTAGGCTACAAATGACTAAAAATAATCCAAATGAAATATTTTTAATAACAATCATATCACATCACTTTATTAAAGTTCACATTTGAAAACAAAATGAGTATCTTAATCTTATCTAATGCTTTTTAAAAATTCACATTCAATAAGTCTTCCCCTAGTAAAGAAATAGATTTATAAATAAAGAAAATGAGATCACCATAGTTATGATCTAAATATTCCCAGGAGTCAAAAGATTCGTGACACTTAAGTTCTAGATCCTGACATCTGGACCTAAAAGTCCAAATCTAACTTCCAAAAATTCTGAACTTTCAAAGCAAAAAATCGACACAGAAGAAGTTAGTCAAACCTGAGTGTGCTAAAGGGAGAACAAGGATCATGTGTTGGGGAAAACAGTCTGAGCTTGGAGAGAATTGGTGCTTCTGTTGCCCAAAATGCAGACACCTTCCTGGGTCATTTGTATGCAAGGACTTGCCGTTGGATTTTGAGATGTGCACAGCTTGACATGTGGAATTAAGTGCAATAAGCATGACAAGAAGAATAAATAACAACTTTAACAGCAGGAACTAACTCCATAGCAGCACAGAATTAGTATATTCATACCATAAATACCTGGTGCAAATAAGACAATACATCTCAGTTAAGGTGCAGAATTTTATGACACTTTGTGGAACTGTGATGATACATCTTTGCTTTTGGGTCCTGAGTTCACTGATTTATGTCCCTTAAGACTACTATTAGCATGTCAATGTCCTGAACACCTTCCCTAACAGAGTGATGCTAAAACAGCAAAAAATTGCTTCAGAAATTATGATGGTAGTGAGGGAGGGGCTCTCTTCCAAACATTGCATTTTCTATGACAATTAAACCCAACCTCAGCAGCTTTTCTGGCAACCCTTGGTCCCCAATTCAGAAACAATTTCTTCATTTAGAAGGAATATTACTAAAGGGTGAGAAATTTGAACCAGAAACGGAAATTCACTTGCTCAGTGGGACCACAGACTTGGCTCCTAGTCCTGGCAGGTTGTGGGAAGCTGAGATTTAAAGCAGTGATATTTTCACCTCTACAATAGCTATTCTAAGCTGCTTACAGACAGCTTAAACAAACGAATCCTGAGACTTCCTCACTTAGGCTACAGCAAGCAAGGCACATGATTCTGCAGGTGGAGGAATTTGAAAAGCACACTAATACTTTTCCAAAGTTCTCAAACATTCTAAACCCACATTTTCTTTCAACATGCAAGGAGCAATACAAGTTTTTCAGCACAGATTAAAGATGAAGATCACACAGACAGTTTGTGAATCCTAACTAATCCAAAACCTCACAAGGTACTACCCTTTATTTTGAGGCACACAAGTCTCCAAATTCTCAAACGCAGACTCACAAACAAGAAAAACAGTGCTTCACTGCATTGTTTGAATTCTTTCCAGTTTCACTGATCCTGCCCAATGCTTTGAAGTAAGGCTAGTTATTTTATATGCGAACTACTTATTAAATTATCATCATTTCAGAAGAAGATTATCCATATGAAGGATAACTCTGAACCCCAGCACATTCATGTATAATACATACACACCATGTTCTTGATTGAGAGAATTAACATTTACATGGCCTAAAATTCAATGCAAATAAAACCAGATGGCCCAGAAGCTTTGTGCTGGTTATATGTCTAAGCAGTATCACCTGAATCCTGCTAAAGATTCTCCTATTATTAATTGCTACTCAAAGTAGTTATTTCAGATTAAGTTACAAATAACTTGAACTCATCAAGAAGTGCAAGATCTGCTTTATATGGAGACAGCATGAAGCCTCTGGAGAGTCTTCTGCAAATGTTTTATTTTCATCTCTTGCATACAATATTCACCAGCCAATAGAAGATGACTGCAAGAACATACTTGGAAATACTGTAACATGCTCCATTTCCAGTTTAAACTTCAGGTATCAAAGATGACCTATAAATGGATATGACTCAGTATATTGAGAAGAATTCTTCATCTATTTTTATGCAGACACACAGCAACATGCATTCCTTTCCCCATGCAGCTAGATAGGTATAAGGGAGGAATGCAAGTAGCAAATCTGTTCTTTAGGTTAAAATAACTTGGCATAGGTTCAGATCTCTGTCCAAAAAGTAAACAATGCAGTTGAAAGAGATTTCATAAGCAATAAGAAGCACAATAAAGGAGCTTTTCTGGACTAAACTCAAATAGTTGTAACTTACTGAGAGCAAGAGAAAGTAACTTTGTAGTAGAACGGGTACGGCAACATGAGGTGCTAAATTGCATTTTAATTTTAATCAGTGGCAACTGCAATGAAGATGGATCTTATTGATAAAATAATTCCTTCTACCAGCAACCTGAATTCCACCACACTGCTAATTCGTGCTCACCCAGCTGTAGGTGTTCTCTGGATACAAGCTGTTCTAATACACAAACACTCACAACTTCTTAGGACTGTACTCAAACCAGTGATCAGAACAGGGACAACTTCATTTTTTGTCAAGTATACTTAAATTAAAGCCTTTTAAATTTTAACAGGTCCCCACGTATTTTCATCTGTCAGTTTTGGAAGTAAATTAGTACTTTCAAATGCCCACTGGCTCAAAGTGCCATATGGTTGTGCCCTCACTGATGTCTGAGTTTGTTCCTTCAGGACCAACAACAAGCTCCAGCCAGCCAGTAGCACAAAAGTAGTGGGGGGAACAACTGGAAGCTTTCAATCTTTTATATTCACAGTACAACAGCCTTACAACAGAAAACATGGATGGAAATCTGGTAGTATATTTATTCCTAAGTACAAACTTCAGCATTTAGTGTTCTCAATGACCAAAACCTTTCACAATACAGGACACCACCTCTTCAGCTAGGAAGGCATGTTTTACAATTAATATATACCATAATATTTATGTGCTTCTTCAGAGCCAACAGCTCAGTTTGTAGCAGTTATACCATGGAGAAACCTTTCTCATCACAAAAACAGCATGGTGAAATCACCATTTTCCAAGAGGAAGCATGAGCAGGAACATAACCTTTTCTACCCTTGATGGTGCATATGCAGCTCCATCTTGAAGCAGAAATGCCACCTCTATAAAATGAGGGATGCACTCAGTTGTTTCTCCAAAACTTGAAAACCAGGAAGTGTCAAGTCTGACTGAAATTTTAGCTGGACAGCCCTTTCTCCTGATCAGCAAAGCTAAATTTGAAGCCCAGGCAAAAGGGATTGGCCAGCTCAGAGTCAAAGGGGCATGTAAGGAACAGTCAAGGATTCAAAGGGCCCAATGGCCTGCATCCAGTGCAATTCCCCAGGACTTCCTATTAAAGGACTGAAGCTCTCCAAAAGACTTTCTACACATACACTCAATCTGCTCTATACTGAAAATCAAATTTATACTGGATAATTCTTCACCTTCAACATGTCCCAGAACAGCAGGCAAATAGACCAGATCTTTTCAGGGAAGGGTAACAGGGAAAACTGTCATCTTTAAAACCTCCATAGATAATATAAATTTGCATTTTGTCCTTTAGCTAGATGCATTCCTTGGAAGCCCCTGAAACACGCACCACAGATGCAGAGGTCGTAACTGCCTTAAAAAGAAACTGTGGACACACTGTTATGTCTAAAACTGCTGGAGCTCCCCATTTCTTTAATCCTCAGATAAAAATTCTCTGTTTTTAAACTATGACCAGTCACTGCAAGGAATAACATCAGGATTTTTTTCTATAGCATACAACATAGTGGACTCTGGTCGCATTCACAATGCAGTCTGAGGGTATTAACTTCATCAGTCTGCTCCTACTGATGCCTTTGCATTCTCTAAGGCTGGAGATGCAGTCATTGTTGGTGAATCAAGGAGCTTCCTTTGAATTTCCACATGCTAAAAGGAGGAAAATCAATCTCAAATTCAATGCTCTCTCCCCCGCCTCCTTCCAAATGGAAAAAACTGCTCCCGAAGGTCACGACGGCACTACCCTCCGAATCTTACAAGAAAGACATTAGAGCAGAACACGATCCTGTGCTCCATCATTACTGGGGGATATTGGAAAGAGGACAAAGGAATGAGCACACATAAGTGGGGAGTGGGCTCTTTTCTTGTAGTGGTCACATTCAACTTGTTTGTTCAAGAAAAAAAAAGGAGTGGAACAAGACATGCATGCCTGATGCTCTTAGTGCTTAATACACTGGAAAAATTGTTTAGGATCAGTTCATCCTTAAAATTACTCTGTAAAATCATCAGTCATTGAGATCTTATTTTGTCCGTTGCATTTATGTTTCTTGTAGTCCACCATATTTAAATATACTTCTTTTCCATGTTTTTAGCTTGATTTTCATGTGTTTTGATGTAGACAGCTCCCTGAACTTTCCCTTCCTTTCCTGGTCCTGTGATAGTGCATATATCTAGTGCTGCTGTTACCTTGGGGCAATCAGCAGTGTGAAAGATCTCTCCACGAGGAGCAGAAGCCTTCTGCCAGCATGGATATTGTGCTCATGGCCCAATCCTGTTCACCACTACGTGCTCCTTCCATTTAACAGCTCCATTCCCTAACAGCCCCAAACTGAGGGGGGCAGCAGAAAACAGTTTGCCCAATGGGAGCACATCATGGGTACTTCACGAGATCTGCAGTGAGCACTACATGAATAAATACATTATATGTTGTTTCAGTTGAGAGGGCAGAAAAAATGTGCAGTCTAATCAGTAAATGCATAGTGTAGTTCATCTTTCAGCTGTAGGACTACACTGGGGAATATCCCAATTCCCCTATTCTCTTTTTTTTTTTTTTTTTTTTTTTTTAGAAGAGTTACTCAAGTCAAGGATTCTATCACAAGTACTCATATTTTCTTAGACCACAAAACAAATTTTAAAAATTATTTTTAAATATCTCAAAATTTCTACTTTTTATGCACTCTGATGACTCCAGGATAAAAATGGTACATGAAGAATCCAAAAACATTTGGTGCTGACATGTTTTTAAAGAACTCAGCCTTGTGTACCAAGGATTATTAGCCTGAAGTGGAACAGGCTCATGAGCTTCAGTCCAGTACGGGCAGCTGCAATGCAGTGCAATCACAGCAGCAACATCATACACCTCTCACTTTGATAGTAGAAAACCTTCCCATTTCCAGTCTAAATTTATTCATGGACAGTGTTTCAAAAAGAAATGCAATAAAGTATTGTGCTGTGACTTACACCTTTTGTATTACTTAGATTATAGAAACAATGAAATATGTCATAAATGTCATCTGGATTTATTTTGGTGTGCTGCTGAATGACATTCAATGGTTGACTCGTCTAATTTAAGTCTGAAGCAACTGTTAATTCATGTCTAGATTGCAGCTGAACAGGAGCCAAAGTTCATTCCACTTTGGTTTTCTGCAAAATTTAAATCAAGGAAAATGCTTAGCATTTTTCTATTCTTATTCTGTTAGCAACTTAGCACCAGAGATGAGAAATCTATATTAGCACTGTGGGCTCCTGTATAAAAAAGTGAGGAAGCTCTGAGAAGCTCTAGGCTCACAATGGCTCACCTTTGTGCCTAAGGTCAATTCAGCTCCAAGATGCTCATTCCTACTTTGCAAATCTGACCCCACTCCAAAAAGAGAGGGCTACAATTCTACAGAAACTGCAGAGGCTTCTTTTGCAAGGAGAAAATTATCTACTTTTAGAAGTGAAGCCAATCTCCATCTTCCACATGGCTTCAAACACAGAGAAATCCCTTATTGCCAGGAGTGGGAGGGAACTACCCTAACACAGAAAAGTTTGCTACCTGAGTCACAGCCAGTGCAGGTTGTGCAGCTGTTCTGAGTCAGTCTGTGGTCCAATTTACATCATGTAGCAGCTTCTGAGCTCCCTTCAGCATCCAAGGTCTGGTGCAACTCAGAGGTTTTTTGCACCGGAGTTGGCCAAGTTTTCACCACGTGAGAAGAGAGCAAACACCTGTACAGCCACCACACACAACAGTGCTCAACACAAGTGCTGCCCTGAAGTCCCTGGGAGAGGTTGCACCAGCTCCAGCAGACAAAAACTCCAGAAAAAACACAAATTGTCATGAGTATGTCACAATAACTTGCAATACACCTACTAGGGATTGTGAGTTAAAAGGCAATTGCTTTAGAACTATGTTAGCCTTGTGATATCCCGCTACAAGAACAGTGAAATATGCTTAAGCATATACCCTACATATGTACAGCACATATACCTAGAGAAAAACAGCATAGGTGGGAAAGGGAGGCTACAAATAGCAGAGCAGATTAAGCTTCCCTAGTTGAAAAAAGGCAGAAGGTCCAGTGCAAGCAAAATTCTTCAGGGCCTGAAGGAAAAGCCAGGAGCACATAACAAAAGCATTAGGGAACATCAACAAATACAGAAGAACAAATTGCAAAGTGTCAGATCAGTCTTTTTCATTGATTACAGAGCTTGTCGTTTCACAACTCCCAAGTTTTATCATTGAGACCTGTACTTAAGAAATTTAAATCAAAACATGCATCCAAATCCCAGGTAAATATCAATTTTGCTGAGTATGCTAAACTTGATGAAGTAAGCCACCTTATTTTCCCAGTAATGCACAAATTTATCTTTGTTTAAATACTGAAATACATGCTTCCTCTCTAAAGTGCATCTCGAAGACAATGATTGCAGAAAGAGTCCTCTTAGCCCTTACCTGTCTTTTAAAGCTTTAAGCGAACATACCTGAAGATACACATCTGTTTCATTCTTTACACTATCAATTATTGTAATGTTTATGAATGAGAATTTGTCCAGAGGACTCAAGCACCTGCCAGCTCTCACCAACATCAGCCCTAAAATCTCCAACAGTGTTATGCAATCATGGAGCATATCCAGATATCATTTGTACAAAGTACAGCATGAGACCTCAGCTTGGCTGAGCAGAGTAGTGATCATAGCATGAACAATAAATTCCCAGTTATGTGGGCTCTGGTCATAAATCCAAGTGAATTGAAACAGTCTAGAGATCAGTGCCTTTTCTGAGTGACAATTCTTCTGTGTTGCCACATGCTGAACTTGTACCAGCCTGCCTACCTGGCAGCTTCAAGGACATACCCATAGAAGAGCGTTTTGTGTTATACACCAGTTAAACATCAGAATGTACAACCATGACTCCAAATATGTCCTTTCATTAAAGCCACATGGAGTAGGTGTATATGAAGATGGTAGAGAGGACAAAATGTCATGATCCATCAAAATTCCATCACCTGCATTATTTAATGTGGGAAGGTAAAATTGAACTATTTCACACAAAAGACAAAATCCCTGAAAATTCAGGAGGGAAGCTATCAACTTTGTCTGATATCCTACTTCTTGTCACCATATTCTTCAAGGTAAGAAACTTCGCTCTGTGGGAAAAGTAACTTTTTACACCAGCTCTCCTACAATTCCTTAGTAGCTAATTATTTTGTCTTACTCTGCCTGTTCACGTGGGCTCCAAATTGTACCCTAAGCCAGCACAAAGAAACTGCAAACAGAACTTTTTTTTCACTCTCCCAGGTACGAGACTCTTGTCATTTGTTACCCTCTAAATTATCTACAATTATTTTGTTTAGTAGGCTAATATGGGAACGAACTCTGTTTAATATGACAGAAAGAACAATTTAACTGAGTTGTGCTTTGTATCGCACATTAGCAATCAGCACATTAATAAGTCTGGAAGATTGATATCAGTTTGAAAGGCAAAACCTACACAAAACAATTAATTAAGAGAGTTAAAACAAATGAACAGCTCAGGATGGAATCGGATCCATGAGACAAGCTGGTAAAAGCCCAGAAGGAAATACTCTAATTGAAAACGGCAGTAGAAGGCACACAGTACAGTTAAACATTATCTTATCAGAAAATTAGCAAAATGTAATTTTTTTTATTGGATTTTTACAGATGTTATTTTTAACCACATCAAAAAAACCCACCTCATGGCTATTGGCACAAATTGTCATAATTACTATAATTTGAAGTCTGAGCTGTGGAGTGACTGCTCAGATAACTATCTCGTCCTCCTTATGCTGTATTAGGAAAGCAGCCGGGAGACATATCCTCTCATGTTTTTTTGTACTAGGTTTGGACTTCATTTGTGTCTATTATCCAATCTCATTCTCAAGAATACTAAAGAATAAATTCTTTTCCCCTACCTGAAACACTGGAGAAAATCAGGAGGTTAACATTAAGAGAGGTAAAGTTGACTTTAATTAACATACCAATTACCTCCCATTTGCAAGCAAATTGTTTTATTTCCTTTCATATGCTCCCTGGGGAAGTTTATCTTTTTTTTCTATACATGGTCATTGACTTTGGGAGGAAGAATCAAGCTCTAAGCTCCCAAATGAAGGGAGAACCAGAAGAGAATTAGTTAGCATTGTAGCCCATGTCCCAGGAACCCCATGCTGTGGGGTTACCAGCACTTTCCAGCCTTGAAAATTGGTGTGAAAGTGCTTTACAGATTGTGATTTGCACAACACTGCAAAATTAGCTATCTCTACTGAATGTTTTTTCTAATATTCCAAATCTCTGAAGCATAAGCAAAAATGTTTCCTTCCTTGAAGTGAATGTTTGGGGAAGTTAAAATGAAGGGGCAGGGGTGGATGGAAACACCCCACAAACGGGATATTTATTTTTTATGCAAAACAACTACACAGCATTTTGATAATATGCAACCAACATATACTTTGAACTGTGGCTCCACCAGTACCCATGAAAGCTAAGTAAGGTTAGAAGTTATCAGAATTTCGATGAAGGACTTTCCAAGGCAAATGTTAAACACTTAAGGAACTGGTGCTGGTAAATCAGTAAGTGAGGCTTTTCCTGTAAGTCAGGAACAGGACAGCCTCTTTCCCAAAGTAGTGCAGTGCCCTTCTGCAGTGCTGATGTTCTTAGAAACAACCTGGGTCCTTGTTACACACTTGGCAACCTCTAATGATCTTACAGGACCCTTTTCCTCTGGACTAGAGCTCTTCATCTGAGAATCAGAAACAGGAGTCAAGGTGAGCAACACTGTTACAGCTCCAAAGTGCAGGTATAACACACCTGCCACAGTACTCAGCCTGAGGTGCCTTGTGCTCTCTCCTGCCAGCCCTCCACCTGCTCCAACACAAGGGAATTCTCTGCCATGTCCTGTAAGAAACCTGGTTGCCCTGTCCTGGAGCTGCTCAACAGTACTTGTTCTTCACAGGAAAATCAACAAGTAGGTAGGGATTGTCCCTACTTTATTCATGGATATACTTACAGAGAGAATAAATAAAATCCTAGAACTCTCTGTAGAAATAAGTGAATGCCAGCAACTGGAATGCTCTGATTACTCCTGAATCTTACAATATGAATAAATTAAAATATAAAATTGCAAATCACAAGGGACACACTAGTCCTGATTCCCATCACACTGCCTTGTTACAGGCAAAAGAATACAGAAGGTGAAAGCAGGATGCAGGACATAGCCCAGCAAGGCTACCCAGGTGTAATTCTGTAATTTTACCATACAGTGAAAACTATACAGGTCATATGTTCGGTAGATCTAATATCCAGGAGGTCTTGCCAGCATCCCACAGGTGTGCACAGGAGTGCAGAATGTGAAAGGAAAGCAATTATGTGGGTGGGTACACACACAAAACGGTGTTTCTAAATCCCGGATGAATACATTCCACACATCTGCATCCATTTCACATGCAGGAATTAGATAAAGGGGAAGAGGAAGGGATGAAAAAATTTCTCTTTTAAAGATATCTGAGCATTATTGCTGCTCTTTGGCTGGCTCTGTCCTCAAGCATTTCACCCTTCCGTACGACCTACTTCAGCAGACCCACTGTAAATGGGCAGTGACAGCCCCAACCCAGGCATCCTGAGGTCAATACACAAGTTTTTCCTTGATTTCAACCCCACCTCCTCTGCAGACCATGCTTCTAGACTGGAGGGAGAGAGCTGCAAGTAGAAAGAAAGTGAGAGAGAGGCATCCCCCCCTCCTTCCAGTTTAATTGACAGGAGGGATTTTCTTGGGGATTTTAACTTGAAAACCAAACAATAAGCTACAATCCAGTCATTGTTCTGGTCACTTTACTCACATGTTACAGACCTTTATTTTATTCTGTGTCTGTTTTTGTCCTCTCAGTTTACACTTGTAGAGGTAGGGACCTGGCTGTGCATCTGTGTTTTTGGAGTGTTTCCACAATGCAAAGGAGAGGGTTATACTACAAGCACACTAAGTATGACAGAGTGACATTATACCAGGCCAGCAAGGGGGGCAACAACAGTTGAAGCAAGGTCTCTTGGGTCTCAGAGAACACAAACTACAGAGTCAGTTGGACTCTGTGTGTGGAGAAGGAGGGAAAGACTAGAAGTTGTATCCCCATATCACACTACCCTTTGCAAAATATATGCCTAGATATAAATATATGTCAAGCAACAGGTGATTGCTGCACTAAATTAACTTACACCTGATGGATCAGGAACACAGAATACAATCTCTTTTTAAGTGCAGAAAAATTGGTGCTGAGAAACTGGATTAACCTCCTTTGCTGAGGAATACTTTAATCTTCTCTGTACCTCTCCAATTTCTTGTTGGTTTTTGAAGGCAAGCTTTACTTAGTGCAATTGCCCTTCCCTGTTTGCAAATAAAGGGCTGTATCCTGCAGTCCTTTCCCTGAATGACAGAATTTGGACCTTAAGCTGCAGTGTATTATTTCTATATGAAATTTTTCCCTATTATAAGAAAGCTTAACCTTCAGTGATTGTTGGATTTATTGACTGGTAACATTAAAAACCAGCAAATAAATGTTATGAATGTATCAGATGCTGTTGTGGTAGCAGAATCTAGATATATAGATTTTTTTTTTTTTTTAATCTCAGCATCTGGAATCAAGTTCAGTATAAAAATTAAAAATATGAACTTGTAACTCACAAGATTTCAGGAGAATACTGAAGATAAAGCCTGAGTGGAACACAAAATCTCATAACTCAAAGCAATATATATTGAGCAGATCTAAGGCATCCAGACTACAAGGGACACATCAACTCCACATGTTTCTACTATCCTCTCTTCTCCCTAGTCCAGTAACCCTACTTTTATTTCTTCAGCAACACCCCCATTTTCACCCTATTACATTTTGTTATGTGTGTCTCATGTCCTGTGCCTGCTGTACCCCAGCTGTCTCTACCATTTCCTCTGCATTTGGCCTGTACAACACTTCCAATGCCCAAAGCAGACAATCTCTCAGTGGGTCCATTCCTCTTTGTTCCCAGGACTATAAAATGCATTTCACACCCAGCAGAGCTCTTGTGCACCATGGGTGACAAACCCCAAAATTCAACCATGCTTTCAACTACCTGATCTTCACAGGTACCAAGGAAAGGAAAGTGCAAATGAGCTTCATTTTTTGTTCAAACAACAAATTCTCAAAGAGGGTAGAAATTTCCATTGACTCATAAAGTCCTTAGAAAATTATTTTCAAATAAAGCAATTTTTATAAATACACATACATACACACACACACATATATATATATATATGTATGTATACAAACCCCCAGCCATGCTCCAGCTCATGGGCTGCCAAAAAAAGAGCAACTCCATTTACAAGCGCTAAACTGAAACCATGTGGGAGAAGGCGGCATTTAACTTTTTCTGTTTTTCCCTTTTGCACTTCATTTAGCCCTTTCTGCCCACGCCTGCTGCAGCCCGGGGTGCTCCCCTGTGCCGGGATTAGCAGAGATCCCTGGCGATTGCTCGCACCTGCAGCTCCGAGCGGCTCCGCTGCGCCCTGTGCAATCAGCCGTGCCTCCGTAAGGCCATCAGCTCCGGGCTGACAGGCAAACACAGACCCACCTGATGGGCCACACCAGACACCTGCAAAGGGGCTGGAGCAGGAAGGAGAGGGGACAGGGAGGAAGAGGAGAGGTGGAATTACACAATTAAAAGACAAGGTTGATGTTTTGAAGGGGTGGGATATTACTTGCTACCCACAGGCACTTAACACCTGACTGTGAAACCAGCGCTCCTGTGCAGCTCCCAGTGAAGTTGTTTCTTGTTTAATACTCAGTGGAGTAGGTCCCATTGATTGAAATCAAACTACTGGTTTCAAAACAAGAGGTCAGGTCTCCTAATAGCTACTGCTATGGAAATCTAAATTTAATTTGCCAACAAATCTCCATTACCAAAATGTAAAGAAAGACTGCTGAAATACTAAACTATTGCTTTGTCATAGATGCACCCTGGATAAGCAAAGCCAACTGATTTTCCTTTTTTTCAATTATATCTGTGAAATAAGAACATGAATCCTGATATTCTCCTATAGCTGGGTTATGCTTGTGCCAGAGAATTTTCTATTCCTGCAGATGTAGAGCACCCTAAAAACATCCATAGCTAAATATGGTCAGTAGGGTGTGTTTATGCTTCAGTGATTAGTTTTAACAAAAGAGCACACAAACCCCAAACTGTGTGTGATTACTGCTGTTTCAGAGTACAAACATGCATAACAGTGTTCCTGAGAGAGTATCACAATATAGCCCAGCACAGATCCATCATTTAAGAAAAAAATTGTACATTATTAAAAAAAACAAACAAATGTGTAGAAGAGAATGTCAGAAGCAGGTCTTTACTCCTGCCTATTCCTTGTCTTAAAATTCACTTCAGACTAATTCACTGTAGGAAGGGGGCTCATCTCATTATAAATATTATTTTAAATCTTGTTCTGGAAACTGACAAAACTCAGGCTTCAGTTGATGTTATTTATTTCTGGGCCATCCATTTATCAAAGGTAAGAGTGTGACCTCAAACCAGTTTTAGATCCAGCTTATGAACTGAGGTTTAAAGGCATCACTGAGAGAAGGTTTGGTACCTGTACCTCTTCAGGCAGCACTAAGCCCCTAGATCTGTTATTTTCTAATGTTACTTTTTGTTTCTAACTACTGCAGAAAGTGCAGAAACCTGATGTTGATACAGGAAGGAGAAGACATCATCTCCTTGTTTTGTAAAGGCACAGACAACGAAGCACTGTGACCTTGAGCTACTGCAGGGCAGATCATGGGCACTTTCTTTTCCAGGGCACTCTGTACTTCAGGACTAAAAGGATTTATTTTGCTCCAGCATGGCATTTACCCTTGTAGCAATGTCAGCATGGCTGCAGCCCCCAAAATATACGTGACAAGCAACTCGACATTTGTCTACCAGAGAGAGACAGGATGTGTCAAGGTGAAGATGTGTACAGTGGAAACACAGAGAAAATTGGCAAGGCCTGTGTGCATCCAGTGCCCATCCAAGACCTCCCACCAGTAGGGTACCCCTGGAAGGAAGGCACTGAGGAAGTCAAAGGTAATTGAGCACTATGGTTCCTTTGGATAGACCGCATCACACAGCCCTCACTAACATGCCAAGGGCTCCTTCCTCTCTTTTCAGGAGCATTGCATTACCAGTGATGCCAGATTGGAATGGCTCCAATTCCAAGTGTGTATTTGTTGACACTTCCCTTCCTCTGAGCAAGGACAAATTTTATCCCAACTTCTCCTGTGCTTAGTAGCTCTTCTTTCTCTGACCAGTAAGGAGCAGAAATTGTCAAACCCTTTGTATGTATCTGTTTCACAACTACGTGTAAAATCTCTGAATATCCGCAGCATATTGACAGTCATTGCTGAGTCTTGGATATTATTTTGCAGCTAAAATCAAAGTAAGAAACAATTAGCATCATCCCACTTTGTAAGAGAGTATTTTTATCAGCTGAGCAGAATGCTGAGCATAATTATACGGCTACATCCAGAGATTACACGCTGCGTCAAATGTCAAATCATGTCGTGTTAACCACCAAGTTATCCTGAAATTGTTCAGAGATAAATGAGAAAGAATTTGGTCTCTCTCTGTGTGGTCTCTCTGCTGGGTGCATATTTTCCAGCTGTTATCCCCCTGACCTGCATACCTGCCATGGAGTCCTTCAAGCTTATCAATCAAGCTAGAGAACAGAAAGCCTAGCCTGACATCTGACCAGCTAACAGGAAGCGAGGAGTAACCCTCTGCTATCTAGTCCCTTTCTACTTATCCCCGTGATGTAGGAAATGAACCAACACCTTGCAGAAGAATAATGAATGGAGCTGATGGATCAAGGTCAAACAGGCCTGACAGGTCTTTAAAAAAAAAAAAAAAACAAAAACCCAAAAATAACCCCACCGAGAACTCCTTATTTACTCTTAAAGTCAAACCAATACAGTCAACATTCACTTACAAATGATTAATGTAGAATGGAAACTTCCTGTCATTTATCTGGTTTGAGAACCAGGAATAAGAATTGAACTTCATGAAGGCTTTTTTTGATTACAGGCCCAGAAAATATGAAATCGCCTACTTGTGCCTTTGAAAGATCATTTGTACAGGGCACACAGCCTCTGTTAATAAGCACTGACTTATTTGGGGAACATAATATTTCAAAGGAAACAAGGACCAAAAGCAGTAGGTCTCCATGTTCTTCTGCTTTACAAGTATTAAACCCATTCACAGAAGGGGAAAATGGATATAGACTGTTATTAGACAACTGGAAGGACAGAAAAGGTTATCAAGGCCAGGTCTGTGAAAATTACAATAGCCTTTTCATCTTAACCTTCTGCAGAAGCACCATTCCAAGCATCTTCAGATGACCTCCCACTGGAGACCTAGGAATTTTGCTTCGTTTTTAACTTACTGGTGGCATTTTTAAAATTTTCCTTTTTGACTAGTCAAACAGCTATAAACAGCTCCAGACAGAATTCAGTTTATTTAGTACTGCCAAATTTTGAAAGTGTTCTTTTCTAATCTACTGCCATTTGAAGATTTCGAAATCAGTGGAATACAAAATATCATGAATGAGTCCTCTTTCATGATCCCCAGTCCTAGGAGTGACGTACAGGTATAAAAACAAAGACCAGCGTCACATTCAATCAAGAATGTCCTGAGTTTTATTTAAAAAATCAAAGACACAAACTTTCTTTTAAACCAGTGAGAAGGAAATTCAGGACTGGGTATATTGGATTTTAAGCCACTATATACCACTAGATCTGTATCCCTTGAGGGGGAAGAAAAAACACCAAAAAGAAAAGACTGCACCATGCTTGGAGCTTAACTTTTTCTTTAACCTATATCCTCCCTTTTAGTGACGCTGTTTACCACTACCTCTCTGAATCTGACAATGTGTTTTATATGAAGCTTTGTCCAGTTTTAATAGAAATTTACAATAACCAACAAATATGTAAAAAAAAAGGGAAAAAGAAAAAAAACAACAGAGCCCAAAAAAGATTTAGAGGCTTAATTACACCTTACCTATGCAACATGAGGTGCTTAAGCAGTGACAGCAAAGAGATTCCTTTTCTTAGAAAAGATCAGATATGAGAAAGTATTGAAGCATTAGTAGAGCCCACCTGTGTGTTAGTCTTAGACCACACTAATGTAAGTTTGCCTTTTTTATTATTTATTTTTTTGCACAGAATAGAGAATGGGGAGAATATAAAGGATAACTCCAGGCACTCTTTCATAACTTTCTAGTATAAAAATTCATTAGCATTCCACAAATAATGAACCTTTTAAACCCAGCTGAATGCATTGGTTGAGTTGGATTTCTGAGATTTCTGTCTCCTCCTCTCCTCATCTAACACTTCAAAGGAATGCCTCTTTTCTATTAAAAGTCTGTGTCTTGTAAAAATTTACCACACCCTAGGATTTCCCCTCATGGAATACACTATTCAAACTTGTAATTCAGGCATCTTATTTTTAGAAGTTTCCAGGACAACCTCAACTGGAACATGATTGATCAGAGAAGGAAGAGGAGGATGTTTTGGTAATTATACTTTCTCCTTCTCCATAAATCATAGAAATCCAATATAAAATAGTTTTCCCACAATCCAGAGAGAGAAGCCACGTGCAAGTCTGGTAACTCCTTTTTAGCCCAGCTCTGGGGTGAAGAAACATGGACACAAACAGACCAGGACTGGCACCTGCACAGGGCTGTGCAACTCCAGGCAAACAGAGGGGCAGCTGAGCTCTCAAAGGTCAGTGTTGGAGCAGATGTGGCACCATCTTTAACAGGAATAGCAGAAGGCAAACCCCAACTGAGTGAAAGGTGGAATCAGGCAGACTTCAAGATGGGGATAGACTTCAAAATGGGATTTATGTCCAAATACTGCTCAAGACAGCACCAACACACTTGATGATGCAGTGCAATGCTAAAATAAACATTGCTGCACTTACTTGTGCCTCTTCACACTGAGGGCATAAAGGAAGTCATTGGCGCATTTTGTCCATGGAAATAAAACCCCAAATAAATAGTCTAGGCCAAAAAACCAAACAAAACAAAACAAAAAAAACCCAAACAAACAAACCAAAACAAACAACAGGAAGCCTACTAGGTATTTCTAAATTTACTTCTTATTATTTCTACACAGATTTATTCTCTTGAATCACTGTTATAGAAAATAAAATCTGCTTCCTTTCCTATTTTTAAGCAGGAAAATCTTGAGTGTTTTTTTAATCAAGCTTTAAAATTAGCATTAAGATACAGTTATATCTAAAACAATAGGTAGAAAGGCATAATGCTGGCTTTTGCTTCTGTTAGTTTTACAGAACAAATTGGAGAGATTAAAGAATATGAAGGCATCACAAGTAGGTTCTTTCCCTTGTTCCTATTCTACACAGCTGTCTTACAGTCCAGAGTTATAATATCAGTGTTCTACAGTCATTTCTACTAGTATCATTACCAAAGTGTGGGTTGATCCAGGCAGGCCATGTCCTCAAGGCTCACAGACCCTGCAATAGTCAACAATGAACAGAATTAAAAGACACTAAAGCAAGGGTGAATAACAAATTGGAATTCAGAGATTTTGAAGTAGGGATGGATTAAACATGGATCTCTGTTCACTGCAGGAACAAGAGCAGAACTCTTGTGTGCAGTACTACCTTATGGAAACTTAGTGAGCCTTGCTCTGTGAAGGACTAAGTGGTACAAATGTTTCCTCCCCAGGATCAGAGGTGACAGCATGCAGAACGTTTATGCCAAGGCTATCTTCCCAGACCATGCTCAAACAGATAGTCACTGCCGGTCTTTAGTGACACATTAAACCACCATAAAAAAATGAAGGATTTAATTTAGGAATTTCCACTTAATGATCTCAGAGCTTTTGCAGAAAGAGGAGAGGAAATTTAAGCTAAATAGTCTTTATCTTGGGGGGATTTAAGCACAAAAAAATGAAGATTGAAAGTAGTATGCAATATATTAAACACTGATATATGACAGACATGGTTGGAACATACTGAACAGGAGACTAAATATTAGGGGAAAACATAGGGTCATCACATAATATACAAGCATTATTCAATAGACACTGTGAGGAACTGAACAATAAGGATATTTGATACTGTACCTGTAAAGATTTGGTGGTCTTACTCCCAATTCCTACTCTGCTTGCTATAACCAGCAGGGCCATACAATGAAATCTTAAACATCCCACTAGCGTTTCCTCATAGCCATTTTAGGAGACAATTGGTATTTTCTGCAGTACCACTAGGCAGGAAATTTGCAAGCAGGTGATCAATGCTCTCCAGGGACATAGAGAGAAATCTGCTGCATTCCAAATGCTGCATCTTCATATTCTAAGCAAAATGAGCCCCATCCAGCTCAATTCTGAAGTTATTCAGATGCGGACTTTTTTCCCTGGATTCCCTGGATTCATAAAAGGGAAAGAGTGAAGTATTTTCCCTATGCAGCCTCTTCCTGGCTACAAATATGAAAAGAACAGAAAGCTGACCAGCACAATCACCTTCCTCTCTTGCAATTTTGGTTAAAGTCTTCAATTCCAGCTCCACCCTGCCAAACCCCATAAATTCATTCAAGGATCTGGCCAAGACACACACACACAAAACAAGTATGTCTGCCACGTACCACAAGGACCTTGCAAGACTCAGCTCTATGTGCCTATACCATGTTCATCATTGTGATGAACATCAGCAATTATGGAAATGTTGCCTGTCAATTCAGGGTGCATTCATCACCAGGGCTGCATAACCACTGCACACATCAAGCCCTGGTGCACAGCACACACTCCTGTTCACTTGGCACCTTTTGCACAAAAACCTTGAAGAAAACAAGGACCAAGATGCACCAGTTCTTACAGTCACCTGTGCCACAGGAAGGGCCTCTGTATCAGGCTCCACTGCCCTGATTCAGAGAATAAAGGTATGTGCAGTGCCACCTCATGCTATTTCCTCAGATAAAAGGAAAAGGCTTCCATCTACAGTTCATTAAACACAATCTTAACTTTGCAATATCTTGCACATTAGAAATGAACAGCAGCTTGGAATATCTTTGTTTATTTATTTTTAAAGGATCACATTTTTTTTCATCAAGGACAGATAAAACCTCCAAACAAAGAGCACACTAGACTATTATTTTTAAATACATGTGCTTCTGAGTCACAGTATGTAAAAGAGAGATACCACCTCCCACATACACATACACAAGAAAGGAAATTAAAAAGGAAAAATAAGGAAAGAAAAGAAACCTTTTCTTTCCTAGTGTAAACTGCACACAACACTAGGGGTATTTGGTAAGAAATGCTGATTGCATTGTTGTTATTTGAGTTCAGATTCACTCTAACTTTCAATCGCATCAACTGTACTCTTCCAAAACAGATTCAAAGATCTAAAAGAGCAGCTTGATAAAAGAGAGGGACCTTTATTTATTTATTTATTTATTAAAAGGACATTTTTCCCAACTTTAACTAAACCTCATCCACTCTTGTCACTCTGGGCAGACAGTTGAAAGCAATATTAGAAGAGGTAATTGCATAGATCAGTCAACAGCCTTTGTCCCCTTGCCACTGAGACTTACAGTAAAATGGGCACAACAAAACATTGTACTGGATTAAAGGCAGGTCTTTTTCTCCAGTTGCTTGCTGCTTACCAGCTGTTGTGTTCAATGGCAGGGACAGAAGCTCTGGTGGTATCTATAGGGGAAATCTAGCCTGACACTGGCTCTTTTCCCCCACCCTCCTCCCCTTCTCTCCAGGCTTGAAACAGATTACTCTTTGTTTTTAAAGTGAAACTTTACCAAAAAGTATTCTATCTTGTCATCTACCATTAAGTCATTAATCATGTGTGCAGAGCACTTTACTAGCTATGAATTTTTAGGATTCTGCATTTACAACACCATGCTGTAACTTCTCAGGCTGACAAACATTTTTCTGAACACTTTGATCTTATTTGGAACAACTTATGAAAAGACTCAGAGTAGCTGCTTAAACAAACAGTACAGGGAACAGACAAATTTTATTAACATTTGATTGTAAATCACTGGCAGCAGCCCACATGCTGATAAAAACAGATACTGCACTGTCAAATACTGTACCCGTTATGAGTATGTCAGAACAGTTGCATGAAAGCTCCAAGTGTACTTTGTGACAGAATTATAGCTGCAAAGAACAGTGAGATTGAACACAAATCGAAGGGCACTGAACAGATATGCAACAATAGAATTAAAAAGTCAAAAATAGAAATTGTTTTGTGTCAGAACATACATCATCAGCACCATCTTTAGGAGGGGAGTCATCACTCAGGTTTTGACAGCACAGAGTGTAAATGGATTCTGTTTCCACAATAGTACATTTTATCTTCACATTCTGACCTAATTCAAAAGCATTGAAAAGCACAGTGTTGAGACTAGCACTGGAATTCTTAAGCCAAGTCCTATCATTTTAATCATTCAGTAGTTTAATACGGCTATTATAAACAGCAAAACATCAGCTCCATTACAGCATTTGTGTCACATAAGTGTATTTTATGAGAAAACATTCAAAGCCAGCTAATTTGGAGGTTCATGTTTAAATACTTTCCCCACCTGAAAGTTACAGACGAGAGAGAGTTTGAAGCAAGTATTTTGTTATTGACTACAGAATTTTCTAAGTTGGAGCTTTCATCAGAAGCTATATTCTGAACTTTTCTGGAAACAACTCACCTCATTTTGAAATAATTATTCTACCATTGTGGTTTGTTTTTTTTTTACTGAAGCTTCTGAAAATAAAAATCAAAAGTATATAAAGAGTTATAAATGTTTTTTACTAAATAAATTTCTACCTTTTTTCAAGGTAGATCCTAAGCAAATTACATAATTTTTTTATCATGTTTGTAGAAATTTTAATCCAAGTTCCTGATCCACACTTCGTGGTTAGGTACTTATTCTTGTGGACTGAACCAAAACCTTAGACCCAAAGAAGTTTAAAATTCTGAAACCATTTACAAAAGTTTGCTATGAACTGATGAAGAAACAGCCATCATTTTTCAGTTTCCTTTGATTTCATTTTTATGGCAAACAAGTTTAGACTTGAACAGATACCTGAACTCTGAAGATTTCTAAGCAAGTGTCTCCAAGTCAGCTTCCTGCTGGAAGGGGAAGTAATGCATAATTGTGTGGCCACAGGCACAAAAAAGTTTAATCAAGGAAACCCCCTCCCCTCCATCTCCCCCCCCCCCCCATTCTCACTCCTGCCCCCTGGTTTCCTGCAGCATCCTGGTGGGTGGAAATTTAATCGGGATTCCCCACCAAGACCTACACCATGTGCCTGGGAGCTCTTCCAGCCTTTCTCCCACTCTGCACACCAATCCTTCCCCAAGCAGCAGCACCCCACTGGGGCCTCTGTGGGAGAGGGCTGGAATTCCTGTGCATTTGCCTTTGTTTAGAGTGGAAACAAGTGATTAACTCTCTTTACTGTTAATGGAAGTTAAGGGCAATGGTTAAACTTGCCACTTTCAGCAGGGTTTAATACACCTGAGAACACACCTTTTACAGAAGGAAACAAGAAAACATGCCAGTGCTAAAGAAGCAGTTGGATTTGATGTAACAGCTCTTTTTGTAAAGTTAACTGCATTGAAGTCTCTGGAGAGTCTCAGGGTTGGAGTCACAAAACCACTTTTAAAGGAGCATACTCACTTAGCTCTTACATTAGGAGACTTCCCTCAAAAGTCAAGTCCTAGAAGCCTATGGCACTGCCATATAAAAACACACCTTTGTCCCAGGATGCCATTGAGTAAATACCCCCACATTACCTTTAAAAATGATCCTTGGAAATGTGTAGTTTCATTAACTCCTTGTGAGACATTTTTGACATCTTTACATTCCCATATAGATCCACCTCAGTACAGGGAAGACCAATATTAGGATTGCAGACAAACACATCCCAAAGGATGAAGATTTAATAATCTGAGAGACTGTGCCTGCCTTTTTAAGATGCTCTCTTTTGGCTGCCAACAGTGGCCATGTCAGGACACCCAATCAGTTGCTTACATGCCTTACATGAACCTGCAATTAAGATTCAGTATCTCAGATGAAGACATTGAATGCCTTAATCATGTTCTCCTGTTAACAGATAAACATATAGAGTGCAGGACAGTGTTTGGCTGGTCTTACTTCAGATACCATATCACTGCCTACAAATTGGGTAAATTAGCTTCACTACACCAACCTGAGGTGCAAATCAAACAGTAGGATTCCTGGGAATTTGAAGATGCAAAAAGATGGGTTACAGTTGCACGCCCCATTTGCCTGCCAAGTTGCCACAACTGCACATGAGGAAGGGACAGCGCTGTCAGATGTGGATTTGCATGTGCAATTAGCAGGGTTAAATAAAACTTACAAATGTAAGTTTTACCCATAAATATTTTTGCATGTGTACACATACACAGGGCAGAAAACTGGGGCTTGGAAGTGTCCTGATAAAATAACATGTAAAGTAAGAGCTCTGCAACACAGAGGCTGGGCAAAGGGCCAGGAGCTCCTGAGTTGTAATCTCATCTGTGCAACTGAATCACTGTGGGTTTAGGCAAGTAATTAAACTTTCCACTGTCTTGGTTTTCTACTTGTGTTAGATACAGCCCAGTATTTTTCCCTTTATGTATGAGAAGGGTAAATAAAGATAAGAGCTAGTACTTTACTGCCTGGTCTTTGCAGTTTAAAGCGCCAAGAACAGTAAATTTATTACATTACTTGATTCTAGATTTCTTCTCTCATCCCACAGATATACAATGATAGCTGCAGAGGATATGACTGATTTATGAATCCTTCAGCGTAGGCACTACATTAATCCAACTAAAATTAATTTTTTCAGTGATTAAGACAATGAAATTTTAAGATCATCTCATACTACAAATTAGTTTTTCAGGGCAAAGTTTTCCTCTTACATTAGTTTGATATAATAGAGATATTGCCATCTCCTGTGGTGATATTTTATCAACATCTAGGAACAACGAAAAAGGAGGCTGTAATCTACTACATATTCAATGAGCTTGATTACTTCATTACTTTACATGATTTTCTTAAAACAATAACACAACAGCTCTACATCCTTTTAGGACCTCACAAATTAACTGTTAAAAAATCATAAACAGAGGCCCAGGTTCAGAGATTGGATGTCTCTGAGGTATGATTTGCTTTCTTTGGCCCTTGCAAAGCAAAGTACCACAGTTAAACTTAACCCGGCTTGACCAATATTGGTTAAAACCAGATCAGAGTAAAAAGGTGAAACAGATCTCCTACAGTAGGTAAACCAGCTCAGCTTATATCCTGTTCTAAAGTGATGTGTACACAACCATCAGCGTGTAATTTACAGCTCCTAACACAAGCCTTACCACCTGCTTTGGCCTGTGGGATGTAATGGGCTGCCAGTGCACAGAAGGGACTGAACCAACCCCTTCAAGGGAAGTCGTACCTGAAAGACTGCATGAGATGGACACAACTGAAAGGTCACAGGAGATGAGACTCATGCAAGGTAGTGTAGGTCCTTTCCTTGTTACTGAACTGTAAACCCTAATTAAAATCTCACCTTTTCATCTGTGAACTAACTTGGAACCTCTGTCCTTGAATCAGCCCCAAATAAATGTCTTCTCCGTGGAGAAAGTGAGAAATATGATGTGATTTACCACCATAAACTAAAGTGAAATGTTCCTATTTAAAGTTTATTGCATCTATTATTTCCATAGAGCATGACTGTTTCCAGCAAATGCCTGTAAGAATGCCAGCCCTTTTGTATTGCCTGCAATTAGCTTATCTCCAATTATATAAACAGGTACATGATGACAGTCTTCAGTAATAGAGGTATTATGGGGAAAATAAGGGTTGCTTTACTTTGAGTGTAGGTCTTAGAAGAAAACAGATTAAAGCTTATGTGGATATACAAAATAATAGATAGGCTAATTCCATTGTCTGCCTCTCCTAAATTATTTTATTAGATGGAACATATTAATTATAATGAAAGAGAACCCCTGACTCTGTTGGCTTCTAATGAAAATTCCTTTGTATGATCACGGCAGGATTTCCCACCATTTTCTCTTTCTGATGAAATTAACTCCCTATGGTTGGCCACCAGGATAAGCTCATTTTAGCCAATCAGCTTGGGAGCTGCCATTTACCTCACAAAGAGAGAAAAAGGTATCTGCTGTCATAGCAACCAGTGGCTTTGCTCTGATCATCTTTGGATCCTTTAGCATAATGAAAAACACCGGCTTGCTTTTTAGATGATTAATCTTTTCCCCTGTGAACCTACTTGAATACATTAGCAAAACAAGTATGAAAAATTTGTTTATCCCAAGATAATCATTAGAAAATTACCTGCAAGAGTAATTCTCATTAGGGCAGAGTTTGTGAATAGGAGACCATATGGTGAATGAAAGCAGCAAGAAACAAGAAAATCTCAAAGCTGCAACAGGTTGCAAAGTTTACCAGATTTCAGACTGCATGTGAAAATTGGTTAAGCATAAAAAGTTGTGAAAAATAATTTCCTTACTAAAATCTCAAATAGGCTATAAGGAAGACTTAACAGATTTTACAACCAGGCCTCAAAATTCTTACCTACACAGTTCTTTTGTGTGTGACCAGTTGTGCTAATTCCAGAGGGCCTGATCCCAACCACGTCTTGTAACCCTGGAGAATCTTAACTTCAATGATGCTAAGCTCAGACCTGAAATCATGGAACTAGATTCTTAATTACACAAGTGTGAATTTAGATGTTATTATTTTGATATTTAAATGACATAATAAATTTTAAATTACAGAAGATTTTGTACAACTTTTGATAACCAACTCCTGGAGAAAATCTAAAAGAAACTTAAGATTTCATAATATTCTCTCTGACTTCTTGGGTATTCAAAATCTTATTTTAGCTATGTAAATGATGAGAAGTTAATATTATACTGGGGCAAGGTGAAAGAAAAGTGAGATCATTTGCAGTATTGAAATAGTTTAATTATGTTATACCCACAAGAAATCCCAGTAGAACAGACTTGGAATTCATACTATGTAAAGCTAAAATGACTCCTCCAGTTTCAACAAATCATTAGAAAAAGAGAGAAAAAAAAAAAAAAAAAAAAGGGGAGGAAGAGATAAAAATTCCTATGAGGTATCAGCTTTGTTCTGAGAGCAAAACCTGATGTGATGCTATGGAGTCTGTCTCAGTACACTGGAGCAAGACTGTTCATACCAAAAGATGTTCCTTCTCAATTCTCTTGTCTATACATATAGATTTCTCACCTCAGCAAGAATTTTTTTCAAAACTGGGTTGTTTGGAGAAGTTTCTAGTCATAAGTCTGAGAGAAATAAACCAGCAATATCCTTCTGTTATCACACTCTGTTTACCACAGAAGAAAGAATATTTTGATTCTACCTCTTTTGAAAATTAAACTGTAGTGTTATAACATTCTTGAAGAGCACTGAGTCCCATCCTTTAACCTCAGTGCAGTCATGCATTGTCTTCCAGGCTCAAAGTTGTATGATAATGACAGAACTGTAAGAAGCCACTTTCATTTGAGCTCAGTGAATACATATTTCACATCAATGATACAAGCAGTTAATTTTAAATCTCTACCAGTTGTTAATAATGGTTTTCTACCTATGAGAGTTTTGAGTCTATTTTTCGTTTTTCTCTGAGTGGTGAGCACTTGCCTTACTTAGGCTTTATCTCCTTCCTCAAACAGACTTCTAAGAACTACCAAAAACTAGGTAGGAAAGCACGTCCAGAATTACATATGTACTGTTGGGTGCGCCAAAACCAAGTCCATATTTTTTTTCAAATGCCTAATTCTCAATAGAAACATGCCCCTTACAAATTAAACATATTGGATTTCCCACACTCTGATTTTCCTCCACTTAATTATTTGTAGCCTCAAAGAGAAGCATCTGAAGAGCCCAAAAAGGACAGGGATGACTCTTCCCATTGTGGGTGAATCTAGGAAAAAAAAAAATCCCTAGCTATTTATAGCACAGCTCATCACACTCCTACATTTTTTTAGAGTATTACAAAACTCACTCATTTTCATGTCACCTTAGGCTATTCCATGGAAATACCCACAGATAGATCAGAAAAATAGATGTTCAAACATTGAGGAAAAACAAGAAAAGAAATGTCTGTATTCCCAATTTGTGGGAGTACTTGTAGCTGCTGAAATTTGAACATCCCTTAGCAGCTAACTTTTTCTGCATGTGACCTTAAATCCTGGATGAGATTTTTATGAATTTCTAGTGGAAAATCTCAGGGGAATTGTCTCCCAAATGAACTTACTTGATCTAAGATCTAGGTGGCAGGAGGTCCCAATCAATTGCTGGGTAAAATAAGATCAAAATAAGCATGATTAGCATATTCAAAAATCTATTTTATTAAACCAAGCCTCAAGTATTTAGCATGCAAATTTTTCCAGGGCCCTTGATGGAGCATTACCATCAGCACCAAGCTCTGAAGGCAAAGTGATAACACATGCAATAGCATCTCCAAGGCGACTTCAGATTTTCATCCATATGAAGCAATTAATCCTTACTTCGTGTATGTCTGGGTGTGTTTATGTGTTTGTTCTGGTTTATTATCTCACCTATACCATCTACAGTTACCAGCTAAAACAATTGGAAACTTTAGTCCCCCAGCATTATTAACAGTCCAGGAATGCGCAGATTAAAAAGCATATACCCTCTAAAATGTTTATTTATGGTCATTTCTTACTTTCATATTGTGTTAATTTAGCACTGACAAGAAAATCCTGTGCATTTGATGAAGAGCTTTTTCCATACCCTTAATCTACCTCATACCAATCAGGAGAGGTGAAAAATATACTTTAACAATTAAAACTCCACAGACACATGTTGTGCATTAAATGGTAACTATGTAATTAAAAGGAACAAATTTAAAATCTGACAACAATTGGTGCATCTCCAGCATTTAAAATGATTCAATTATTAATAATTCATGCTCAAAACCCCATATGTGGGCAATGAAGCAGAAGGAGAGATGAAAACGAAGTCTGATCCATGACTAACCTTACATCTGTACAGAGCCTGACTAAACAGAGTTACAGCATTATGTTTTCTACAACATTTACCCAAATACAGTAGGAAATTGTCATACCATAATATGTGTTTGCAGTGATGCTCAACAGTTAGTTAATAGCATGGGGGAGGGGAGAGCCATGCTAAAGCACAAGAATCCCGTTACGTGTACAGTTCCATACCAAGTCCTGTGAATCAGAGAACTGAGTGGCTTAGGCACCTGAAAGATTTTAATTTCCCATGAGTTTAAGCCAAGTTTGCTTTAAAAACTTTGAGGATTCTGTTCAGTCTTTATGATCTTGGTGCTGGTTTGAACAAAAATCAGGAAGTTTAATCTCTGGTACTGTACGGTCAGACTTTTAATGAGAAACAGTCATCCTTCTGAGATGCTAGTCTACATTTAAAATAGTAATTAAAAGATGATTCACAGTGTCTCATAGCTCACTTATCCCATCCAGCAACTTGTTCTGAGTTGTTATTAGATCTGATGCCATGAATTTATTCTGAACTAGAAATTTGCACAAGCAACTCAGAATACCACAGATGTTTTTGTATCAATTCAGCCCAAAATCAAAGCTCATAAGTGAGATTTAATCTGTTAACCTACAAGAAAAAATTACTTGCAGATCTAAGTTTTTACTTTTTACTTTTTTTTTAAATCACCTTTCCTTTTATAGCTTTCTTGGCAAATCTGATGCTGCAATAATCTGCATATATAAACAACAGCAGTGATGTGTCCAAGTTAGCTGCAAAGACATTTTTCAAGCAGCACAAGTCAATTAAGCTACACATTTTGCTAAGGTCCTCCTGATCCAAGAAGTTTTAAAGGACTGAGGAGCACAGAAAGGGAAAGAGGTGATAAATCCTTGCATTTATAATAATAAAGGAATATTGAATTACTACTGTAATTTGTTCCACTACTGTTCCACTACTGTATTGCTGGACAAAACTAAGGAGACCTCCCAGGATAGAATTACACATGCAGTATCCTTAGAAATACAAACCCTAACAAGCACATGCAGTGTTAGACCTTTCATTAAGTACCACATATATCTAAGAAGCTCCCCACAATATATTTATGAAGAACATATCCATATTTTTATCATTAAAATATATAGTTGTTTTATGTGGATTGAAAGAGATTACAAAGTTAGTATTTTAAACACACTCAAAAAAAAAGTGTCATAAATAGATCTGTTTACTCCTGCGACCTTTTTGATGTCCTGGTTCTAATCATCGTTCCATATGTGGTGGGATGAAGGAAGAGACATGTTTATTCTGCAGCTGATTTATTACAAAATCAAGACCATTCAGATTCAAATTTCAGCCCTCTTTAAATACATTGTTGCTGTTCTCTCTTTCACACAATTTGCCACCACATGTAAAGGTCAAGTCCACTGGTAAAGTAATTCATATGGTTATCCAGATCCTATCCAAGCCATAAATTAATGTGACATAAACTGCCTACAGCATTTCTTCTATTTCTAATGTTATACACAGGCAAGTCCAACCTAGTGATAATTAAAGTAAAAACTGTGTTCACCTCCCCCAAGAGCACTCAGTCCAAACAGGAAGTCAGTTGGGTCCAGTATGAGACTTGCTGAAGGAGACAAGCAATCACCTGTAGCAAATGTTAACTTCCAGCTTTCAGGGATAAAATTAAGTCTGCTTTACCTCACAATTGCCACCTGTAACACAATCACAGAGCGAAGAGCCAAAGGAAGAAAAAAATGCTGCAAAATTTCATCAGAATCCTGATGTTCCTGATTTTACACAAAGCAACCAAAAGAGCTGCAGGCTGGTCTCCTAATGATTTGAAAATTAAAACTTATGGAAATCACATGTGAACATATTGTTTCTCAGAACTTGCTGCTTTCTCAAAAATCTCAAGCCCACGGTGGAAGACGCCTTGCAAATGGGCTTTACATTCTGTAGCTAAAATAAGCTGCTTTATTTTGAAACCACAGACTGATCATCAATGATGCCCTCAAGAATAATCAAAGAAGATGAAAATAGGTGTGTTTTTTTTTTTCTTTTTTTGATATAGCTAACAGTTTGGTTAGTAAACTTAATCCCATAAAAACTAGAACTCACCCTGCAGACTTCACTGGAAATGAGCTAATATGCAACTGCTGAAGATTCAACCCACAAGGAGGTAGTCTCCTTGGAAACTGCTCCTGATGGTCTGAAATACAATAGAAACAGTCACTGAAGAAACTTAGATTAGTGTAGGTGCTAGGAAAGGTGATGAAAGATCAGGATTTTGCCCCAAAAATTAACTGTCTGAAGAGGGAACACTCAAGTATGTTATGTAGTGCAAGTAGTGTAGGGAATCCAGGGTAGACCTGGGAAGAATCTATACTAAAGAAATCAAGCAGAGCCTAAAATATGTCAGCCATCCCTAAATTACTTTTCCTTCACTGAGGCTCTGTGGCTGAACTAACATCTTCAGAGCACTGTAGCCCATGAGAAAGTAGTTTACCCAGCACAGCTCACACTCTGGTCTAAGCCTGGACATTTACAACACCTGTTAATATTCGCCTGTTCTCACATGTTTTTTAGAACATCTTTCATTCCTGATTAGCATTACAAACAGCTACTTTCTGCTGTCCTCTCTCTCCTCCCAAGTCTTTCATAAAACCTGCTGACTGATTTATTCAAGCACTTATCTTTTAACTTGCTGTCACAAGACAGGTGCACACTTGCAACAACCCTTGTAGCAGAGTCCATTTAACAGCTCTGTTAGGGGCCCATCCTTGCAAGACACTGAGCTGCCCAGAATTTAGATACACATCGAAAGCAATGATTTAGGGCTCTCTCCAACTTGCAGGCAGTGTTCAGTGCCTTAGGCATCACTTTCTTTCTTGTTAAGACTGTAAAAGGACCATCCCATCTAACTGTTTAATGTTATTTTAATAGGCTACATTACATGAACTTGATACAGCAGTGGTTTATCTGGGTCAGAGGCTCCATTCGCTCCAGGGACCTCAATCACAAAAGTAAATCCCTACAACACAGACAGATAAGAGAGTTTGGACAGTGCTAGGGTCCAAGTCTGGGTGATCTTGTTTGCATATTTCAAACCCTCTCGACCACACCTGCACTCAGATATTTTTTGTTGACATTTTACTGTCAGAGACTAGAGATGAAGAGGGAGAAAAATATGAAGAGCAAATTCAGAGGGAGATTTACTCAAAGTCACTAAGACAGTAAAGAAAATCCTAAAGAGGTAATTCACTTAAGCAGTTTCTATATCCCTCTCTTCCTGCCATTCTCCACTACTCATATCACAGGCAGACCTTTCATAGCTGAATTTTGACACTCTGGGGGAGCATCTAGGACAACGGGCGCAGTTTACACAGCCACATAAAAAGTGCATTACTTCAGAGCTGAAGCTAAACCTGGTAGACACATGTTCTCCACAGAGATCACTCCAGCTGCAGGTGAATCATAGATGACCTCAGATACATCTACACACACTCCTCTTTCTGTGCAAAACCCAAGCTCACTGCAAAGAAAACACCACCACAAAATGTGAAGGGATTGTTTAAGCAGTTTCAGTCTATCTCACAGTATCCTCCACTAGTTCTCCCACAGAAAATTATCCAGAACTCTGCATCTGAACTCTGGACTAAAGCTTTCTTGGAGGTGACTGAAGTCTTTGTAAGAAGGAAACCAAGTGCAGTCTCAGTAATTTCAAAGACAGAAGATTCTGTTGTGAGGACTATAAAGTTTCCTTCCAATTCCAGCTCAGTATCATACAGCTGAATGCATCTCCTGCAGCTACAGCCCAACAGCCAAAATATTCAGGCTCAATTCAAAAATCTTAGTGTAGTGTAACATTTACTAGAATTTACAGGAAAAGTTACAAGATCACACTCAAACACACACAGAGTGTTGCACACAGTAAAAACAACATCATGTTTCTGTGTAAAACATCACATGTAAAATTAACTCTCAGCTCCTGTAATTTAAATTCTTTTAGATTCAAACAATATGAGTGTTTCCATGAAACTTGGAATCCCAAAACATTAAGAAACTTTGAAAAAGCTCTTGAGTATAAACCATTAAATCAAATCACATGAAAAGAAAAAAAAAAAAAAAATAGCAAGTAACCGCAGTGGTAAGAAATTCAAACCAGCAATAAATTTAAGTATATTTTCTTTCATTCCTGGGACTACCTTTTCATATTCTTATTCTCAACTTAAATATCAGGAAAAAGGTTCATGGCAAATATCTTCTCATTTAACCAGACTCCTAATGCCCTTGTTAGCATACATATAAATGTCTTGTTTCCAAGTAAACTTCTTAGTTCTCAAATCAGTATTAGATAGTTTGTTTTTGAACCTTAGTCAGCAGCATATCCTCATGCCTCAGATGTGTTTTTTTCTCCCACACAATACAGTCATGTTCAACCAGCTCTCCTGCATGGTATGAACCCCAAAGCCAACAGCAAATGGTTCTGAGTTTGGACTGACAGACAGTCTTCTCTGGGAGGAGCAGGGGACAGTTTTGTGCTGGAAAGGTTTCACCCATGGTTATACCTTTTTGAGGGTGCTGGTGGGTTGGAGAAGGGGCAGCTTTGTGCTCATGTCCAGCTGCTTTTCAAGGCCTCAGGTTCAGAGGGTGAAATCAAGCTTTGGTCAGAAACAGCTTGTCCTGACACAGTCCCCGTGGTCAGCTTTGGGAAATGGCTGCATACCCAGGTAATTTCTGAGGCACCCTAAGGAGCAGCGCGTTTGAATGAAGGGGACCACGGGGTTTGACATTTTTGTTACTTGCTTCAGGGCTGAAAGGAGGTTCACAACCCTGTCATTTCATTTATGGATAATGATACCCAGCATTTAGGACCAGACCTTTTTAAACATATCCTATGATGAAGAGATGAAGGCTATTAATTTAATGAGACTCATACATCACATAAATCCTGTAAGGACAAGCATGATGAGAACAAACGTCTCCCAAGTGACCAGACACATCAGTGCCATGCCACAGCAGGTTAGCTCTATCAGAGGCAGAAATGTGGGAATAAAGACCACTTATTCCCTAGACAGAAAAATCCTCAGCAGGTTGTGAGTTGTGGGTATTTGGTGTCATCATTCCGAGGGCAAGGTGGGGACCGAGGCCTCGGAACTGCGCCCTGCCTCCCTCCCGCAGGGAGACGCCGCGGGGTAGCCTGGCTGAGCAGGAGCCTTTCCCACCCTCAGGGAGGATTCCTGCCCCGGTCCCAAGGCAGCTTCCTCACAACAAACCCCCTTATGCTCAGGACTGACCCAAATCCGGGAGGTTTCTTGTCAGAGGGAGGGGCCCCGGCAGGCAGCTGAGGGCTCCTGAGCGCCTTCCCTGCCCCTCACCTTGCCCTCCTGGCACTGGCTGCAGTTCCCCAGTTTGCTGCCGAAGCCAGAGAGCCCCGGGAAGAGGGGCTCTTGTTCAGCCGCTTCCTCAGAACACAGTTCCCCCCCTTCTTGGCCTTGATTGACATTGGATTTGTTCCAGACCATAAAGAGAATGAGTGAAACCTATGAGCCTCAAGCCTCAGGGCCTGATTTATAGGCAGAAAGATGATTCTGTGATCTTTTTTCATGTATTTATTGTTACGGTCAAAATAGGCCTCTTACTTTCACTCTGGAGACACTTTTATTGCTCACCTTTCCTCCCGTGTCCTCAGGCACACGGAGGCACAGCAGAAGCGAGCCAGGCCCGGGTCTCAGTGCAAACTCTGGAAAGCTTTCTGCTCCCTGGGTGAGGGCGGGCAGCTGCTGCTGCGCTGTAGATCAGCCTGGTACCAGCAGCTGAAGCAATTCTCAACCTTTACAGCCCATAGGTAACCATTTCATTGAGAACACAGTTCGAAAAATATCCTTCGTCAAACAAGAAATCGGGCAGATAATAATCTCCTAGAAAAATGTCACTAATTCAAAAGTTCCTGCCCATTTCACCCACTAGAATTTGCCTTGTCTTTAAATGGATTTCGAGTTGGACAAGACATACGGTAAAGTCATTCTTGCTCCTTGGTAAGAGACTTCCTTTGGTTAAAAACCTTTACAGCTTCCGAATTTAGGGACATTTTGCTTTTCTTTGACTACTTCCAGAAATTGGATCTTGCTCTGGCCTACTAAGTTACTAAGAAAGACTCTTTTTCATATATAATATGTAGACGGACATAGTAGTCAGCTACCAGATTCACAATCTTCTAATAGCAATTCAGCTGAAACACTGACACTTTTTACTTTGCCCTGAAAAATATTAAGGATGTTTAAACACAGCCACATCTCTGCTTAGGGGACTAGCTGCTTAAACTGTGATGACAGATGACTGTTTCACAGATGAATATTTACTATGTCCAAATTCCTCCTTTGAAGGTACTTGTGTGATTAATTTGCTTTTTTTCCAACTGTTAAATAAATTAAAGTTATTATGAGATATGGAAGAGGAGGTTTCATTCTGTTTAAAGCCTTCTGAAAACAAATATCATGACCATAAAGATGTGGGAGTGAGTTTCCTTGACTACTCCGTGTTCTTTTAACCTTATTTTGATTGTGCCAAATTAAAAAAAAAAAAAAATTAATTACTTTCACAACAAGGGTATTTGTTATTCACAAGGCACAAACCTCTGCTTAGAGCAGTGGGAGATTCTGAAACTGCAGTTCCATTGATAGGAAAAATCAAAATGAAAATCATCTTTAGAAAGGCAGTGGGAAGGAGTAAATAGAGAAAGTTTCATGAGAAACAGGCAGACAAAAATAGCTTCTCCGTTGGTCTTCCCCACCCCCAAGAATTAAGTTCTGTTCTATGAAACCTCTAGTGGTGACAAAATTGTCTCAACTGAAATAAATGGGAAAATTCCAGTTGCCACCAACTGGGGTGGGACTTGATCCTGAGAAACTTTAGTCTCAGATAAATGAGAAAGGCAGTCTTGATCCTGCTCAGATTTTTTAGCTCTTTTGCCTGCAATTTCTGCACACCTCTGAACAAGTTCCTGCTTTAACTCTTTCTTTGCCATTTTCTCTGCTGTAGCCTGAGAATATTTCGGTTTGTGACCATTAAGAAGATAAATGCATTCAAGGGATATTTTAATTTATATTTTGTTAAAGGAGAAAAATAGACTATTTTACACAGGGAAAAAAAAAAAACTTCTCACTAAAGAACATAGCCCTTCTCTACCCAGCAAAGGAGAGAGCTGAGCTGATTTTACTAACTTATCCCAAGTGGTTGGAGATCCTCTGATGGATTTTTACAAGATACAGAGCATTATTATTTCATTATTTTACCTGCTTCACTAAGCAAATTTTATGACAAGATTCTCAGGGAGCTCCTGCAGTGTGCAAAAAGGTAACTTTAACTGAGCTGTCTGGGTCTGACATTAACCTTTCCAAACAGGTTTTGCTTCATGCTCAGGGGTTTATTAATTGGTTGAATGAATCAGCCAGCACACCAAGGCCTTACAAATACAATCACTTATCTCTTTACATTCAGTGTGGACACCTAAGTGCCTGAACTTTCCTGCTTTTACCTCGAAACAGCTTAAAAGGGGACTAGTGCCTGCATTGCTGGGCTTGTTTTTCTCCCTGAAGCCTGCAAGCTGCATCATGCCAGAACGTGGAGCTCCTCTTAGATATTAAAACTTTCAGACAGCTACGTTCCTAAAGCAAACACCACCAAAGAATATGACAGCCCACACACCTTTAGGGCACTTACATTATAGACATCAGTACATGTCAGAAAGGTTTAAGATGGGATAAAATAAACAGGCATAGAGTTATTGTCTTTAATTATCCTATGGATTTTCCCCTTTTCCATCCCCCATGGCCTTTTTTTTTTTTTTTAAACACAGAACCAGAGAAACATGAATGATCAGCAAGTCTGGGAACATGGTGAGAATCAGTACAGTTGGACAAAATCTTTACAGAAGCCCCAGAGCCAACTGGGCTTGCCAAGAGACCACCCGCAAAAGTGTCTGGAGACCTCACCAGTGCACATTAGACTGGCTCCCTGGAGAGTCCATGGAAAGAAATAGCTTCAGAGCCTGACTTAGTCAGACTGCCTTGTACAGGCACTGCTGTCATCTCCCTGGTGCCAGTCGCTTGGAGCCATGGTCCAGCCATCCCTGAAGAGCATAGGCTGCTCAGTGCCATCCCCACAGCAGGCCCTGCCCATGATCGTTCTGGGAGTGGCGGCCAGGTCCCACAACACACACCCCAAAATGATCAAGGGTATTGCCACTTCTAGATAACGGTAACATTTAATCCCAACAAACTTCACCATTCTGCACATCAAGTATTAGAACCCTCTTTCTGTTCCTGGACTTCTCAGGAAGATACCTGTGGATGCTGGGAGAAGGCACCAACTTTTTTTTCTCCTCAGTTCCATTTAATTATTTCATTTCAGTACCTAATATACTGTATAGGATAAGGAAAATGTAACAACATTTTAAAAACTGTGCATATTAATTGGTAAATAAACATCACAAAGCCATCATCTCCTATCGCCACCGTTGCAAATACTGACTGCACAAAGAAGTTGGATAGATGCACCTGAAACTTTACTAAATCCATTCAAAACAGTTCAACATAATGTTTGGATCATTCATTCTAAGCAGAGCCTTTAATTGCCCTAAAACTTTCTTTTTTATTTTTGATTTGTGCCAGGTATGTAGTATGAAAAAAAAAATATCCTGCAGGGCTTGGCATTATATATTGGATATGCCTTTTTTAAAAGGAAAATTAAAAACAAAAAAAACCTGATGTTTTCAAGTAAATATTGTGAAGACTTTCATTGAGAAAGGAAAACTTAGAAAGCAGAAGATGTGAGACACACCACTGCAGGTAAGAGGTTACACTACAGGATTCCCCATAAATGAATCGAGCAGGAGACCAGTAAGTTCAAGAACAAGAAATAGAAATACTGCCTAACAAAAAAAATATTCTATCCAATTTCATAATCACAAATTTCAGGCTGCTGGGCAATTTTCTGCATCTGAAAATAAAGTAACATTTTAAGAAATATTGACATCTGGTTCTGGAATTATTCATGCAGAAATTTCCTTGAAATTTAAGTGGAGTTACCTCAAACATATACAGGTGTGAGGAGTCCGGTCTCTTCAGGATTAGCTGTTCTTCAGAAGCCTTACCAATGATGTGAAATTTGAAGCTCCTCTTGAACCTTTCTACTAATTCAGTAATTACTGCTGTGCCTGAAATTGGCCTCCTTCCTGTAATTGCTCAGTATATATATCAATCAAAGAAGTTAACACCTGAATTTAGATTCCAATTAACATCCAAAGTGGACTTTAAACTAAAGTTGAATAAATCAAGGATTTTTCCCAGCATAATATTTCAGTAGCCCACATAGGCAAACACACAGTCCATGCTCTGGAAATTTGAAGATTTTCAACAGAGCATGATCAAACCACAGTCAACTCATCAGATTTATGGAATATTAAGGTTACAGATATCACCTGGGATTAAGCACTTTGCATGTGAGCACACAAACACTGTTGATCCATTACTTTGTCACCAGCTACAATGCAGGCTTTTCACTGATGCAGTTTAGCATGCACAGCGGTGGTACTTTTGACAGCCAGGAAGCACATTGTTCTAACCAGCTCTTTTAGAAGGGGTGTCCTGCTAGAGATGGACAGAGGCGAAGGGCAGGTGAAGTGAACAAGCTTATGTTAGACATGTGATATTTAAAGAACTGGACATGTTATTAGCTCTTAGGATAAAAGCGTAATGCTATGAAGGGGATTGCTGTTTTCACTCTGAGCATACACCTATGACCCAGTTCTACCCCCAAAAAAAAGATTTCCTTGATGAATTCTAGACAGTTAGTCTTGAAATATTTAAGAAAGCAAACCTAGAAGACATCTTCCTTGAGGAATGACTGAATTAACAAATAAAGACTGTCAAAGTGCCCCTATGTTTTCCATGACACGATACTGCTGCAAGAACCTGATTGTAAAGACACAACACGGTGTTGTAAAAGGCTTTTCTTGGAAGAAAAAAAAAAAAAGAAAAATTGTGTTGCTTGTAAGGCTGACACCTTTGGCTCAGGAAATCTTTGAGTCCAAAACTGCTAAAGCTGAAAGAATTTCTGGAGCAGTGCTGCCATATGCTTATATTGTTCTGATGTACCTCCCCAAGCACCTTCCATTGACCACGGCTGGATACAGGACACACATCTCAGTAGACCTTTGCTCCAACCTGATATGGCTTTTTTTATGTTCTCATGTGTCCTCCGTTGGGTTTTTTATTATTTTCCTTAAAAAGGAAAATTGTTTCCATGGAAACAATTATGCCAGTGGTATGTATGAGTTTAGTAATGTCCTTAGGAAACATTTACAGTCAGTTCACAGAGGTCAAGATGTCTTTACGAATATAGATCTTTAAGCAAAGGTACTGTTAAGACAACAAAAACAAGTTCAGAGGTTTTCCAAAGTGATAGGTAATAACTACATTTCATCACTGTTCCTTATTTCAAGTTCTACATCAAAATGCTTCCTTTTGAAAATTTGGCATCAGCTGTGAGTGCTGAGCTTTTGAAAAACGGTTGCAGAATGCTCTGTAATGTATAACTTGCTATGGGAAATGTTGTCACACTCAGTAAATTCTTAGTCATAACTGAGTTTCTGTACACAGACTGTCCCAGAGGTTTTGGTATAAATATAATTCTATTATAATCCATTGCTAGAAGAACTACTATATAGCTGGAGCTAAAGGAAGGAAAAAATAAGATTAAGACACTCATATAATTATTCCTTTGACCGCAGAACAAACCACAAGACAATGTGACATTATACTCACTGTTTACCAGCCCACATCAATTAAAAAAGTCTTATCATGCTATAAAAATATTGCAGCTTTTAACCTAGCAATCAAGATAATGCTTTTCAGATAAACAGGAGCTTTAAGAGCTGGCCTGTAAATGCTTCTTCCTTGCATGAAAAGAAAAGGATGCAAAGAGTTCTCTTTCTGGCCCTCTCTACAACTATAGGAGCATCTCTGTGTCCTGGTTTGTGGATGTTCACACAGTCCACACAGCTGCACCAGACAGGGTGAAGTGATGGGGTCACAGCTCTGCAGAGATGCAGAGCAGAAGCACAAGGCCATGCCAAGCCCCTCCTGGGGAGTGTGTGAGGCTGCACTGCTCTCCGCTCTGGGCTGCATCTTCATGCAGCTGGAGCATGAGTTAGAGGTGGCTTCAAAGGCTTATGGCCCTGCTAAGCTGATATCCTGATCTCTGCCCAGCCCTCAGCCATCCTGTCTCTTCTGTAGCTCTCTACAGCTCTGCAAAGAGGATGTGCAGCCAAATCCACACATGGAAAGAAACTGGTTCACAGCTTGCTGGCTGGTTGAGCCTTAAAGGAGGTCAGGATTTTTAGCAGCATTTTGAAAAGGTACAGAGAGAATTAGTGTGGGAGACCAAGGTAGGCAAACTGTTCCAGACAGCTGATGCAGTGGCAGGAGGGGAGCCAATTTAAATTCACTTTAGTATTAATTGTCAGAAAAGGATGAGATCAGTTTATGAACCAGGAGCACTGTGCAGCCAAAAGTTACAAGCCCGAGTTGTTGCCACAAAGTAGCTGAAAGGCTTTTCTTTTGAAAAGATTAAACTTCAAAGAATTGCAGAATAAGATACACAAGAAGTGGCATGTGCTTTTGCATGATAATGTTTGATTTTGAGCCACCCCCTTCCCAGCCCTATCACACTGTAAATTCTTAACACTGAAGTTGCAACTAAGTAGCTGTTTTATAAGATAAATGACTGGGAATATGAAAGACTTTGACCAAAAAAAAAAAAAAAAAAAAAAAAAAAAAAAAAAAGACTGCATAAAATGGATTGAAAGTAGCATGGATAGCAGAAAACATTACCGAGCATAGGAGACCAAGGCTTTGCATATTCCTTGACCAAAGGAAGTAATACAAGAGATCAATTTGTCCAGATGGGTTAACCCAGTGGGATGACATTTGCCTTGTGAAAAATACATGATACTACATCCAAGTCAGACTCTGGTGCTGTGTAGGACTGTTCCCCCTGTGGTAGTAAGGGGTTTAATCCTTGCTGAAACCAAAAGGAGAGAGGGTCACCAAAACACGTTTTCTATCTGGAAGTTAAATGATTAAGGATAAGTTACAACCCTGAACATGTTACCTAATGCAAAGAAAGGCAAACTGAGGTTGACCAAACCTCAAGAGAGAAGACAGTGGAAATATTTCCTCTTAAGGCATGAGAGGCCTTGCTGGCACTTGCCCCTTTTTTTAACACATTATTTTAACAATAGGAGCAATTCTCTGCCCAATTCAGTGGGCTGTGGGACTAAAGAAAGGCAGGAAAAAAACGACACAAGGACTTCAGTCTGTTTGGAAACTGGGACAGGCCTTTCCCAGGACATGGCTGGTTTAAGAGCTGAAAGTATATTTCTCCTTTTGTTTGTCCATATCTAATGAACTAAAGGATTTCTGTGACTTAACTCTGTAGAAAGAGACAGACAGATTCAAGGGAGATAGAAATAGGACAGTTAACTAGAAAAGGAATTATATCTCTTTTAGAATAACTGCCACTAATAATCTCTCGTGATCAAGACATTAATATAAGTTGGAGCACATTTACCATATCAGGTAATTTGAGAGGTTTTTTCCATTCACTCTGAATGATCCCAGAGTTTCTGGTTTAGGATGATTCTTTTCTCATGTGGATCAAGAGGCAGCAATATTTCCAAATATATATATATATAATAGACAATTAAGTGGTGAAACAAAGCAGAGAAAAGCAACACTGATTAGAGAGGAGGAAATGGAAAAGGAACATCCTTGTACTCAGCACTCAGATCAGCTACAGCATCCATATGGGAGTCAAGAGTTCCTTGAGTCCAAAATCCCTTAGGGACCAAGACTGGACAATCCTTTCTCCCTTAAAAACTATGTTCCTTGGGAACAACAAAGTTCCCACAAAAACAGCCAAGGAGGAAGCACACACCAGGTATTTTGGCAACCAACATGTAGCACAGAACATCTCTTCCGAAGAGGGAAAGTCAGCCTTGAGTCTATTGCTAAATTCACCTGAACACTTAGCTTTTCCCTAAGCAACGAGTACACTAATTTAAAAATTAATAGCAACAATTTGCTCAGTAACTTTGGGACAGGGAGGGAGAGACCTACCTAAACAGCAAGAATGGGCTTCTCATCTTATTTTTTTGTGAAGGATTCATCTGCCACAATCCATGAGTGTATGGCATAAAGCCCTGAGTAAGCAAATGACTTCAAATTATCCAGTGGCAATTATGAATGAGAGAATGCATGCTGGAGGTGGAATGAAAGAAAATTAGGAGAGATTAATGTGAAATATAAGGTTATAATTAGGCATAGGTATCTGTTTTCTACCTGCTTTTGCCCATGGGGAACTTGGAAAAATAAATACTCTTATTTAATAGAATTCTCAACGCCAACAGAGAAGCAGGGCAACTTTTAAAAAGCTATGACAACATATGCCAGACAGGCTGTGTTGCAATGGGTTTACATTTCAACATGGAATGGGTTGTAAGAGAACACAGCCTGCTATAGCATGTTTTGACAATATAAAAAAAATTATACTAAAATTTATTCCAAGGGGAAACAAAATAAACAATGCAGTGCTCCTGCACTAAGCCTATCTGCTGAAGCTCCTGTGCATGAAGGAACTGAGGTTTCTTAGAGATGATTGAGACATTTTAACACCCAGGGAAAAAAAAAACCACACCACCAAAAAACACCAAATAAACACCATCACACAGACAAAACCCCACACCACAGCTACTCTGTAAAAAAGAAGGTAGATTCAAAGAGCTGAACTTGTTCTTTCCTCATCTTGGCAGTTATCTGGAGGCTGAGAAGCATTATTCTGCTATGATGCAGGGTTGAACACTGATTTTTCCAAACAGTTCTGTTATTCTCTCACTTTGCAGTGCCACCACCTACATCAGCTAAGGCAACCTCTAAGCACTCATTGACAGATGCAAAACAGTTTCAAGCATGCTCTTCCTGAAAATTCCAATCGCTATTCTCTTTAACACATTTTTCTACTTATAAATGTAGACTTTGGGCAGCTCTGAAGAATGTGACATTTATTTGCAAGTGAGAACTGAGCCTTGTTTTGTTGTTGCTTTTATATTCAGATACACACAGTGCTTTCTCTCCTCAGTCACAATGCCCAAAAACACCACCTGGTCTGAGCTCTGCTTTCAGGTTCAACATATCCCAGGATACTCTGAGGAAAATTCTCTTCATTAATTTCTAGAAATTTAAGATGAGACACTACTGAGCAAATTCTTCATTAATTCACAACAGCCATATCAAGACTTGATACTGGACAACCAAGTGCAGCAGAGGTTTGGGCATTTATGTCTTTTACTAAAGTATAAAATTAACTAACTTCTTGATGCTAGCTGGAATAACGCAGCCCTTGACAATCAATGGCATTTGCCTTTTAGTCCCATTCAATCTGAATCCGTGTGCTTTAAATTTATTTTTATTTCAGTAGGTTGTGGCTCTTGCTGTTCTTAGCAAGATATCTTGGGCAACACTACTTGTTACACCTCTTTGAAAGAATAGAAGTTTATTACCCAGCACAAAAAAGCTTCTCTTTCTACCCCTAAACACCAGCACCAACTTCTAAGGCTCAAGCATTCATTCTTGGGAGAAAAAAAACTAAAAAGAAATACTTTTGTTCATCTGTTGAAGAGTTCAACACAGTGAGGTTACCCATAGACATCAATTCTGTTTAAAAGACCATAAGACATCTATGGAAACCACATGGTCTATTTTCCTACACTGGTTCCCTCTCTTCAAGGGCTTCTGCTGTATCTAGATAAAAGTCCTTAGGAAATTTCTGGGGTTTATGCACCCTTTGCATGTTTCCTATCAAACCAGAAATGGTTCATCTCTTTGCTCCTCCTCCTCCTCTACCTACCCAAGTTACTTCAACTTTGCTGGTCCAGTAGTTGGAAACAACATTCCTTCCTCTGATTGACCAAGCCTTCGTCAGCTAAGGAAAATATTCCTCCCACTCCAGCAGAATACCCAGCTTGAGACGTTTCATCTCCGAGGTATTCCTTCATGGCCTTCCCACCAGCTACACCAACAGAAATATTTGTCAGGCTGCAGCATTTCCATCCACAATGCAGCTTCAAGGATTTGTGATGTGCTGGGGTTTAGGTTGATGGGCAGGCAGAAGTGGTGGGGTTGGGACTCCCCAGGTGAGGGCTGCCACCAAAAGAAGCACAACAAGAAACTGTGGAATAATTTCCTGCCAGCAGGCCTTTCACTGGATTCAGATGAGTCAGAATGTCAGGGTCTGGCCAGCTGTCAGGGCTCTAAGTGTAGAGAGCTTTCCTTAATGGCATTATTTCTGAGAAATAAACAATTGTCTGTCACTCATTACCACACACAGGTCCTCGCACCTCTGAAATGCTGAAAAACAGCATCTTACAAACAAGGAAAATGAGTTATTAAGCAATTGGAAAATGATTATACAATTATGTTCTGTTCAGGTACCATTAGTCACAAGGAAGATGGAATAAATCCAAGCTTTAAAAGTTAATTACTCATACAAAATTATGTCTGCTGAGAGTCACTTCTCCTTTAGGGTTCAATGTCTACAGCGCAAGATTTTCAGAGGAGAAGATGAAGGAGGGTGTTGTGGTAAAGCATAAGTACAGAAGCCAGGTTTGAGTTCTATTCCAGCCAGCAGTGGTGAGCAAGTTGCAACTGGCATTAAGTCTGAACTGGTACAGACAGTCACAGACTGATGGTAGCAAAGCTAAGCAGGTTTGCAGCAATGTGGAGACCAGCTCCTGCTTCTCATTAGAATAAGTGAGCAGGAGTGAAAGCCAGTCATGGTTTACAGGCTGCAAATTCAGCAGTCCCACCACAACAACAGTCTGTCTTACTTACGAGCAGGGTGTTTTCATTTCAAGCTAAAGCAGAGCCCTCTTTGGCCAAGACTGCTCCTGAATGACCATTTTCACACCAAGATCCATAACCTCCACGTACTCCATGTCCTTCGAGAGATGAGAGTGGCCCAACTACACTTTTGGGCTTCAGTGGGCTGCTTTTGGTCTCTCCATCCTACAGCAAAATTTAATGATGCTAACAATTCCAGTTTAAGTTCTGATTTTCTTTGCTGCTTGTACGTTCCAAACATGCTTCAAGTTCATTCTTGTGTCAGCATTAAACATTTCACACAGGTGTGGCCCCAGCAGAGACAATAATAATTCCGCACTTTCCCTGACCTTTTGCCCAACCTTCATGTAAACTGGCACATCATCTTCCCCTTTTCCCACCAAAAAATTGTTGTTTTGTAATATAATACACAGCCTTCAACTGTCTTGGGGCTGCCATGCTGCTCCACTGTGTCTCTTGGAATGCTTTTTACTGGTACTCCAATGTAGTAAATGAAAGGGTGTGATACAGGATAGGTAATAGACAAGATTACAGATTGTGTCTACTTGTCATTAGCTGAGACCAAGTGCTATATCAACAAACATCATCTGTCCTCTTAAAAAAAAAAAAAAAAAAAAAAAAAAAAAAAAAAAACAACCCAGGATGTTTCAGTTTAGGTAGCACAGGGTTAATAAAGAAAAGCAATCCCCTGTAGCTGATCCAGTACAAGTTTAGTCATTGTACCCATCCAGAGCTTGCTCTGATTTCATTCTTTCACTTCCTCATCAAGCAAGCATCGACTTATGGCAAGTATCTTCTTTCCTGAGCTACTGTCTTATTCTGTTTCACTAAACACTTCAGGACATGAATTCCACCTTCAGGACGATCTTGTACTTGTCATACTACGCAACTAAATAATTTCTAGTTACAAAGCAACCTGCATTTAAACCTTGAGTCCAAGTTTGCTTGGCTAGTGAAGAAAGATGAGATCTGTGTCTGTCAGGGTGTTTTGCAACCCTACTCACGGAAGGCACACCGAGGAGAAGGGCTCCAGCACAGACTCTGAGTCATGGGCTGCACCAGGGGTGGAAATCCGTCTCCTTGCCTGGACAAACTATTGTTTGAGCAAACTCAGCCAAAGCCCTAGCCACATCCCTTTAGCCTGCTAAGACAGTCACTCCCTGCCTCTGGTGCCAGTGCAGTTGCATGGATGGGTGCAGCCACTGCACCTCCTGCACCGCTCCCACTGCAGCCTTCCAGCGTGAGGGGTAGCACCAACCCTGCCTGTTCAGACCAGTTTTTGACAAGGACAACAATGAAACCTGTAACCAGCACCTTGATACCAGTAGCAAAGTTAAATAAATAGCTCTTTGCCCTTGCCCAGCTTGCAGATACATCCTCACAGAAACACACTCGCATGTAATAAATAATACTCCCTACACAAAGACTGTACAATAAAGTATTTAAGTTCAGGGCTTCTTTTCATGAAGAAAGGCTTCAGGCTTTGGCCCAGTACAAATCAACAGAGCTCTATCAGAGATTCTGTCACTCAACACCTGCCCAGCATATCAATTCTTGCCCAGTATCAATCTGTAGAAAAGTGCCATGAACTTGCATGGCAATCTGCCAAATCCCATCAGCTGAGAAAGTGTCCTGATGCACAATGTTCTCAGGGATGATTCATTCTCATCAACATCGCCATTAGTCAGAATATTTTCAGAAGCAACTTTAACAAGGTTTAGGGAGCTCTTTAATAAACATACATTTAAATAAGCTGTCTTGGAGCAGGGAGATAAATGAAGGAGGCCCACTGCAAGTTAGAACTGAAGTGTGGCAAAACAATTCTGAAAAATGTTTTATACCTTATATAATCTCTCCTGACAGAACCTCAGGGGTTCACATTAAACACCATAAATCAGACCACCTGGGGCTCCCCTATGATTATTGCAGCTGAATGCTGCAAGCTCCAGTAGAAAAAAACGTTCTCTTTTATTGTAAGAGAGTAATAGGGCATAGCCCAAGTCTGCTAGAAAAATGCACAAATCAAAAGCAGGCCCTGCACAAAATCAGCTTCTGATGTGTTCGTTTGCTCTGGATGTACGTGGCAAGCTGACAGTCAGAATCACTTTGTCCTCATTGATCACCGATGCTTTTACCAGCAAGGTGAGTAACATGTGGAACAGCCAATTCTAAAGAAACATCAGTTCAATGGAAAATAAAACCGAGACATTTATTTTATTTTTCTATCTTCTTAGTGAATTTCAGAAATTGAGAAAGGCACCAGACTCTCTGCACTGAGGCCCAAGAGCACTTACAGCTCAGACAGTGATGCCACAGCTCCCATCACTGTGGCTGTCCCTGGAAGGAGACCCTCAGGGTCAGCAGCACCCACTCACACACAGGCATGGATGCTTTGTGGCTTCTGCCACGTCCTTAAGCCCCATTTTCATTACCAAAGAAAGTTATCAACTGCTGACTGCCAGAGATGAAAAACAAATGTGAAAATCTTCAGAGTACATGCCCATGAAAAGTGATGGGGAAAAAAATTTAGCAGTTTTCCCCAGTAATATAACAGCAACCTTCCTTCATTTCTGCCTTAGTCCTAAACTTGACAGTGAACACTGATGAGGGGGAATTCTGTCTTGTGAGAACTTGTCTGAAGTGAGCCCATAACACCTTTCCTAGGAGAAATCCTCACTTCTCCTTAGAAACCCTCATTGCCCAAGAAGTCAGAGATTGGTAGAGCCTTGATATAGTCCTACAAAATCTTCGGTAACCAATAAGACAAGGAAGTATCACAGCCATCCTTCTTGAAGCAGGATCATGATGACATGTTGAACATCCTCCCTGGTGCCCCCCCATATCTTTGGTACAACTAACTAATTTCTATGGAAATGTCCTGCCTTATTATCAGACCACCAAGATAGTGCTTAAAACATGCCACCACTCTGATACAGCTTCATACAGAACATTCTCTTACTGCAGTGATGACATCTCTCTTCTCAGACATCATGTCCCAGACATTCAATAAAATGAGGAGGGGATCTTCTGGTTGGGGTTAACTTAGTGTTTTGGTTGTGAGCTTTAACAATATACAGAAAATGTGAGAGAACCATGTGCATATTCAAGGAGATTATTGAGGGAAAGAAAATGAGAGATGTTTGCTAGATAGATAATGGACTAGGGGAAAACTAAGTCTGTACAGCAACAGAAAATAAGTTGATAAATTACCAACTGAAGGATAGTTTTTTTGTAAGATATCACTCTCTTTTGATGTTGATTTTGGTTTAGGTTTGAGGTTTTTAATAAATATACGATTTATTTATTTATATGCACACACAAGCTACCTTCAGACACATTTTCCTATGTTCAGGCTGAGAACACAGAGCAGAAAGTCTGATCTTGACTGTGTTTTATGAGGAAGCCTAGAGGAGAGCCAGCATGGGAGATGCAGGACATGAGAATCATCTCAGCACTCAAGTCATCTTAAAAAAGAAAAAAAAAAAAAACACCAAAACAACAAAACAAAAAACCAAATATAACAACCACATTTTCTTCCCAAGCAAATTAGTTACCAGAAAAGCATTCTGCCTTCTAGCCCATCACCCTGTTTGACAGTATCTGTCAAAGATAAAATCTTTCAATGAATTAAGGGAGGGGAAAGGCCAATCCCTCCTAGTTATGGTGCAGCGATTTACATCAGTATAATTACATCTTCATTACTGTGGAGACTGACTAGACCTCCAGGGAAACACTACTGATACGTAAGAACTTTGATTTTTAATTGCAATAGATCTGCTACTATATATCTAAATCTATTAAAACACATTTGAACAAGCAAAGATTATTAAAAAGATAGTGCTAGATAGTCCAGATTTGTGAAATGTTAAACTAATTGCAGTGCATTCTTTCCAGCCTTGAAGTGGCAGTACACTGCAATTGGGTAATGACATTATATTGCGAGGGTAATATATAGATCTTTTTTCACTAGCAGTACTCTCCCCCAGATCAATCTTAATATAAATTCCTAATGCTTAGCAATTCTGATACTTGTCTATAATTCAAATGCTAATATCAGTTTAACCTGGAATTTACTGCAATCACTTTCCCTCTGAAAAGTGCCCTCTTTTAATCAATGAAAACTGCCATTCTGAGGGCCTTCTCTTCAAACAGTGAAATCAATCCCCCTCATCACTGGCAGGCTCTTCAGTTGGAAGAACACCCAGCACTTGAACAAACTGGTGTAAAGATGCAGAACACACACACACACTGCCTGCTTCTGCAGAGACACGCTCAGGTCTGACACCCAGCAAAGACATCTCCCTTCACAACCCCAGCACCCCCTGCTCACCTGCAGTGAGCTTCACACTTTACCTGTGCTCTAAACAATCTGTCTCAGAGCTCTTAAAGATGAGTTTGCCCCTCAAAAGAAAGCCTCAATCATGAAATCCCCTGCACAGTACTTTTATACCTCTATGCACATGTTTAAAGTGGGGAGTGTTGGTACCTCCCTTATGCTTTGGACGCGCTGGGGTTCACGTGAGTCTGTGTGTTTGGAAGGGTTTCACTTTATTAGGGTTGAGCTACAACATATTTTTTTCAAGGTTTCCAGATCCTCCTTGCAGGGTCCTCCCTCCCCCAGCCTGGTGGACCTGCAAGAATGATTCCTGCTAAGAACTGTTCTCACACTCAGTGCTTTATAAAAGGTTACATTTTATACAAAATAATCAACAATACATGTGAAAATGGAGGTAAACAAATAAGCAACATTTTTTTAAAAAAGCACCCCATGGTAATGCAGTCTGTGGCATGTCCCAGAATCTTAAGATAAATACTAAATCTTCCCTCTCTTTTCAGTCTCTTTTGAGACTGAGTATTGAGTATAAGTAAACCTCCTGTAATTTAATTATTAAAAACCTCTTACATTTTCACAGTGCAGTTTTTCAGTCTCCATTCCACCAAAAGGGGTGAGGGGGAGGGAGAGACAGACATGGAAAGGGAGAAAAAACTAGGCTTAAAACATAATGCAAGGGACAAAAATCAAATCTCTCCTGAACTAAAACTTGTTCACCATGAGCTTAGTGGAGTTGGCACAGGCACTGCAACACAGGAATTACATTTCTTCTGCACCCAAGAGACACATCTCTTTAAACAGATCTTTCAGGTGCAAAGCATTCCCATCATTTCCTAGGACAGCATTTTGCACAGCAGGCAGAAAGCACTGCTCCTCACGTATGCAAATTCATCCGTGTCTTTGGGGCTCCTCTAGTGCCCACCCATTCACAACAAGTAAATCACAGAGAGAAGCAGGATTTAGCTCTGAATAGCTTTGCTTTTGCTGATATAACTTCGACCCTTGATGATAGTTAATGTCAGGGATTTTTTGCATTCAATTAATTTAACGGTCCAGATTTTTAATTTGCATTTCATTTAACATTTCAGATTTTTAATTTGCCAGATATTGTTTATCAAGTATTCATTTCAGCGCCTTTCACTGTATATACAGTGCATACTCCTCAGTAATTAGTGTGCAGTAAATTAATTCTCTCCTTGTTCCTTCATCAGATATTGGATTAAGAAACTTTCACTGTACCAACACAGTGAGCTAGATTAGGAATTTCCCATCTATAATACCTTTGTTTAATATTTGTCTTGTATATGTTATGCTGCCTTAATGCTTTACATGATAAGAAATGTTATAGTTAGAAGCAGAAACCTCCAATTAATTTGGAGTCACATATTTGTTTGAAATTATTAGACTCAAATTAAATGTGTTCATGTGGTTCTACAGTGCCTACTCCTTTAGACATCCCTACATGTTCTTTAAGAAAAAATTGGTTCTTGTGTTTATATAAAGGATACTAAAGCCACTTGATGATTTTCATCAACTGGCATGAGCCTTAAATCAGATCCGAAGCAAACACCTCATTGCAGACCTGTCTTCTACATTCTGTCAATATGGGCCAAAGACCAGCAGAAGTGTCCTCTTACAAATCCAGGGAAAATAATACACAGGCTCAATAGAAGGGCATTGCCACCACACTCCACTGAAATTCTGTGTTTCGCAAACATTTTCACAGTTCATTTCACCTTTTCCACATCCACTAAGATACACAGCACACAGACATGATTGTTCCCAGGTCAGTCCAAACTTGGAGAACACCTTTGCTCAGTGATTAAGGCTTCTCTGTGCAAACTGTATTCATCTCTGCCTGAAATGATCTTGCAAAGCTCACCCACCTGCATGGTTTTGCTCTAGCAGGCCAACTGACCAGAAGGTTTGAAAATATCTTACAAGGGATATTTATGCCTATAGAGTCAACATTTTACATTTTATTAGGCTATGTTTTTCATGCTTTACAAGTCTACAAATTTATGAATACAACATATCCCTTCAATGATAGAAACAGGTATTATGAGTGATGTGTGACAGAAGGAGGAAACACTGGTCCTCCCTGAACCAATGCCCAAAATGTCTTATGTCACATCAAGCACCACTGCAGGCACACAGAATACTGGAATCTGGTTTGGACAAGCCCCAGCACTGGCTAACAGGGAAAGGCAGAGTGGTGGAGCAGGGATCTGGAGCAGAAGGGGCTTGGAGTTTGTTTTTCCCAAACAACTCACTGCTGAGCAGTATGAACCACGGGACACCTAGGATTGAGATTATCCACAGCCATGCGGATAGCTCCCAGATTTCCCCATTGCTTTTCTATTTGAACCAGCAAGAATTACAGGAATGCCATTTACACCTGGGAAACAGCAGCCAAGGACAACTGCTGCTTCTGTTCTCCACCAACATCTAACACAGGACATACAAATGTACTGAAAAGAATGAATTTGCAACAAGGCACAGAAAAGATATCTCTGAAATTCTTTGGAAAGCTAGTAATGGAGATAACTGTTCCTTCTCATCCGAAACAATAAGAGCCTCCTTTCCACATTTAACACATTTTTATTTAAAGGTTACAAAAGGCACTAATACATGTGTACAACTGCGGGAAACTCAAGCTAGATTTTTCCGAAGGAAAAAAAGACCCCACACCAACAAACTATGAATTCCTGCTGTTTCTTCCTTAATGAGATAAGTAGATATTCCTAAAGACCAAGTGGCAGTTGTACCTGTCTTCCCTGGCTGCTCACACTCACAGGGGTAGCAGGGGCAGATACCCTGTGCCGGCTCCACACTCCCACTCACTGAGAGTGTTTGGGCCAGGAGATGGGAACGCACCTGAGCCACTGCCCCTGCCGGGGCTCTCCAGGATTTTGTACATACCCCTACACACACGGCAAAGCACAGACTTGGCAACTCTCTGCCCTCTGACAACTATTTGCTCATGGACACAGAAACAGCAGAATTTGGTCCCAAGCTCTCTACTGTAATTTCAGCAAAAGAAAGCAAATCATTAGTATGAGAAGGGTCTTCCTAAGCATGAGACATTGAATAAAAGCAAATCTTTAAAGCTGTGACAAGTTGAAAGCAATATTTCTTTTGCTATTTGGGCCCCTAAGTCCAAGCAACACACAAAAACAAAACAAACAAAAACAAAACACAATGATCTTACAAAAATGCAAAGTGGGATGAAGATCTTGCATGCTGTATTTCATCTCTGGTTGGGACATATTTTGCCTTAGAATAAAATATAACATTTTATTTTATTTAGAAAGTTTAGGCTTCATCTTTTTTAAAACTAAAATATTCAATTTATTCAGTAAGTAGCCTATCGGGATAAAGGGTCACTGAGTATGCCAAGGGAAAGTATATCTTTTGAATTAAAGGATCGAAAACTCAGTCAGGCAGAATACTGGTTGCTCTCAAGAACATTATGGGAACTAATGAAAGAACCCCATTTCCTGCCTTATACAATTAAGTAATCAGCTGCCTTTGGTTACCCCTAACAACTTACACAGACAAGGGGATTACTAAGCAAACAGACTGCAGCATTTCAGAATACATAGTCAATGGGAATGCTGAAATGACATGCATTCCCAGGGGAGTCACTACCTTTTCAATCTTAAGAGAAGGAAGTGGGATTATTGAATATTTAGGACTTGGCAGACCTTTACAGAAAAGCTCTGGCTGATGTAATGTGCACTATCCAAGTTAAGTACAAAAATAACCTGTGCCATCTGAAGAATGTTTCCCTTACTACCTCTTCTCCAAGATACAGTGAATTCCTGATCTGGTTCAAATGAAGGGATATTTAGATACAAAATAAAACTATCCTGTTTGGGCCAGAAGAGAATCTTAGGATCATGCTTAAAGTTTGAAGTAGTATGCTGTGAAGAAGTCTGACATTTAACAAACACTGTAGTTTCAGCTGGGGGTAAATTTTATGTCTGAAAAGTAAGGAAAATATTTCTTAATCTCTTCAGAGATTTCTTAATCTCTCTTCAGAGAGATTTTGCACAAGCACTAAATAAGCAGTGAACAGCCTTCCCCACTGCCTCCATAGGTGCCTGTTAGGGACAGGCAGAATTTCAGAGCTCGGCACTCACTAGAGGTTTATCAGATTTATGACTTTGGAGGAAGAAGTGCCAAGAAGTTTTGGGAATCCACCCTAAACAAACACCACGATGAGTGGTGGAATAAACACAGCTTAGTTTTCTCACAGCAGGGAAGTAGTATTTGGGGTTCCTTTCTCTTCATGTTAATAGACTTTGCTGTCCTCTTTTCAGCTAATTGGTACTGCTGGTATCAGGACCTGAGTGCCATAACAAAACCCAGAGGTACTTTTGTAACACTCTGCAGTCTTCTGGGGAGGATGAGGGGAACTTTGCATTGGATCACTACAACCTGTCAAATCAAAATCTGAAAGTCTGTCAGTAGAAAAGAGTAATAAAGATATTTATAATTTGATGAGAAAGAAAAATAACAGCAGAAAGAATATGAGCGACAGTCTTGTTCTAGAGTGACTGAATGTCCAAAGTAAAGAAAAATTAAAATGCTACAGTGCTCACTTGAAACTGCCAGAGTGCTAGAAGTGCTGAATGGAATAGTGGTTCAGAAAGAAGGCAAATATTCACTCTGGCTTACTATTATCTGCTGAGCCACTAGAGACTTATTAAATAAACAGCTATGCAACATTGAAAATACTTCCAAAAGAATAAAAGAAAACTGTCAGCATTGCCAAAAGATAACATAGAAAGAAAGGAAAAAAGTCTTGTAGTTATGAGACATGGAAAGTGAAATTTATTGTAAAAGTGCATTGCCTATCCATTTTTAACAATGTGAACTCTCTCCTGCACCATCTGGCTCCACTGTCCCCACCACAGTGTGATCTAATTATTGGGGACACATTTGTTAACAACAGCACCTGGCTGCTCTTTGGTGTTTAACTTTCCTTTCCTGCTCCCACAACCTCAGGTTCACAAGACCCAGGCATATCTGCAGAATTGCACATGGATACAATAATAATCTGGGCCAGTGGTGGCAAGTACAATGAGTGACTTCGCTATCATCACTCAATTGCCAAGCTTTGAACTGCTCTAAAATGCCATGATTTTCCAACTTATTTTCCATCTCATCCTGGACAGATCAAAAATTGGCTCCAAAATCTCTGATAATTTAACTCATCGCCCTTCCCCAGTCTCCTCAGGTGTTGAGGTTTGGGCAATGCACAAGTTGTGCTGTTGGGCAGGTGGATTTTACAAAGAGGATTAGGCAATCTGACATCAGAGATGAGATTATCCACTGAAAGAGAACCTCAGGTCTTTTGGTTGTCCTGGTGGGTTGGAATTAACTGCAAATGGATCCTTTTCCAATTTCATCCAACAATACTAAAAACGCCCCCAAATAAGCCTTCCTTGAAATCCATCGTGCAAGATCAGCCACTCTTTGTAAAGAAAACTTGGGGGCCCAATCTCACGAGGCACCACATCACTTCCTCTCACCTCAGACACAAATCCCAAAGCAACCCAGCCTCGTGAGCAGGTCAGAGCCTCACCTTGCCCCTGGAGCAGCCATAGCAGCCACCACCTGCCTTGGGCTGCCATGAGCTTGTTGGTACAACAAACCTGCTCCGTGACTTTACGAAGAGCAGTTTGGCATATAACATCACATGACCCTCAGACTGCTTTCAGTACACACTGATGGTATTTTCCTGCACAGCATTAGAGAGCCAACACTTGGCAACGTGCAGCTCCTCCCTCCCCAGACACATTTTTTGTCACTCATAGTCTTCCTATTCCCTGCTGCTGCCTCTTGAGCCTCTTAAACTGTGAGTTGTGGATCCCTAAGGAGACCATCCCCATGTTTTTTAGACATATTTGACTGACAGAGTGCAGAGCTAGCAAAGGGGTATTTCCCTATTCCAGCCAGGAAGGTAAAAAAACAAAAAAGTGCACAACGTCACAGAAAGTGTCAAAACAAATGGTAAAATCAAGTGTGTGACTAAAGGCTGCAAACAGACATTCAAGCAAAATCTAAGCTGTGTTTTTCAATCACACTTCACAGTTGCTGTAGGTTTAGATTGTTCTCTGGACAGTAATAGTAACACACCTAGAAATCTTAATATCTCATGCCAGAATTCAGACAGAAAACATCCAGCAGGTATTTGTAGTTGTTACAGCATAGATCTAGAAAGCAAACTATCAGCTTCCCAAGCAAGAAAAGGGCACTGAGAGCAAAGAGATGAAAGAGATTAAAGAAACAAATCAGACTACCAGCAATAATGGATGCCTTCAGCCCCTTCCTATGCACTACTTATGTATCACAGTGCTCACAATTGCTTTTCTTACTTTGCCATCTTGAGATGATTGCTCTTTAGATTAGAGAAAAAGCAAATAAAAACTAAGACATAATGAACTGTAAAGGATTAAACTGGGCACTTCACACAACTTCTGCAATACAAGAGCAGGGAGACTCAGTGAAGTTAAAAGGCAGTGCAGCTAAACAATACATGTTTAAATTCATAGTTTGCTGCATCTTATGGAAAAGTCTGTCCTTATTCCCTTTGGCTTTCATGGTGACACACTGGGAGATGGGTAAGTTTTATCCTGCCTTGTCTTCCTCTTACACAGAAGGTCTTATTCACTTATTCACTATTCATTATATCTTCATGTCCCTAATCCACATCTTTACTCCAGATCTCCCTGCTGTTCCAAATTGAATCCTTTTCTACTGCTAGGATACCTATGAAGGATGGTTATTTTAAAAAATAGCCAGACCATATCCAAAGTGGTGGATTAAATTCTCTCCCTTCACAGTTTTGTCCTGTCCTCACTCTTGACCATACCACCATCTTTTCTATTACTTCAAACATCAGCTTATCTTGCTTGGCAAGGTGTTTCACACCTTACCACTTACCCCATCTTCTGCTTTATCATCATTCAATATACCAGTCAAAACCATTTGCTACGTTGACAAACAGAAAAAAAAATTTACCCACCTTCATGATTTTAACCACACCACCTCTGCATTCTGTGGGTCTTCCTTGCAAGCATCTGCAAGCCTGTTAACACATTCATGTCCTTTCCCAACCAGCTCAGCAAAAATCACAGGTGATGATTTGACAGCTCATATTGCCTCACCATTACTTTTTGCATTGGTCAATAAAATCTCATAACATTCTTCCACTTTTTCCTATCCATCTGTTCTTCTCCTCCAAGGTTGTAAGCTCTTTAAGGCAACAATTCACTTTTTGTTTTCTGCGTTTGCTTAACACAAAGGGGTCCAGCCTTTGGACAAAGAACAAGAACTTGCAATACTCATCATCACAAGATACCATTGGTATATAGAACTTCCATAATTTCAGGGAATAAAACAAATCATGCATCATCATTATTAACAGCACCTTCTTTTTATTCATTCTCTTTTGAGTCAGGGGAGCCCATATGATCTTGCTGTGGGTTTTATTGTATTCCCTCTGAAGAATCTATTACTGGCCCTTGTCAGGCTACTACTATGGCAGCAAGGAAACCTGTTTTATGTAGGCTGGTAAATGACCCAATAAATTCTAAATCTACTGCCATGGATGCTTCAATTATTGCTATTATTTATTGTCATCTGCTATATGTTAACTGTCTCCTTGGGGCTGGACCAATTGGCAGTACTGATCAGGGTGAAAAGTCTTCTGAGCTAAAAAGAGAAATACTGGTCCTATGGAACTTAATAGAGAGGATGAGAGGAATATTAAAATAGAAACATTTCACATGTAAGCAAGAACTCCCTATGGAAAAGAGTCCTGCATTTTTTGCTTGTTTTCACCTGCTGCATTGCTGATTAGAAACTTAAATGAATAATATTTCACAAAAGGAAATCTAGATATTTTAGAAAGAAGGTTGGCTAGAAAACTAAAGAAAGACAACTGATCAAAAAAATTACTGCATGGGAAGAAAAAAGTAAAGGACATGAGACATCACAAAAAGGGAGAGCAAGTCTTACACAGAGAGACAGATTCTGAGATATAAATACCAGTTGAATACCTCAAGTTAGGATTTTCTATGAAAAATTTAAATCAGGGATAAACTGTTAATACTTGAAATATTTGAACTTGCTTGTCAAATATTGGGGGGGGCAGGGCAAGCCAACCAAACACCAAGCCCCACATAAACAGAAATCCCAACACATCTGTGTAGAGTTCTGGAAAGGGAGATGGTGAAAAGGGATGAGTGAACGGCATGAACATAGAACACTGCATAATATTAACTGGGAGTTAGAAATTCTTTAACCCCTGCAATCAGAACATGGTAGCAAAACCTGCACTCCTTCTAAATGGGAGACAATGGGATATCTGGATATTTATATATATATTATATAACATAACATTTTTTAAAATTAGAATAATCTAGTTTTTAATAGAATTCAGATATAGAAATGTCATACACAAAATGTACTAAAATAGTGCTTTCCTAACTAGCATTGCCGCATGCATCTAGGGTTGATTTGCTGTGAGTTTTGCCAAAATATACTGGATTATTGCTCAGCTCAAAACACATCTCTGGAACAGACAAACAAAGTTGAAAATGATGGATTGGCGGTATGCAATTCATTTGACAAGCATCAGAAAGTGGAGAGCAGGGAGAGGAGAAAACCCTTTACTAAAGCCACGTAACCTGAGTTAATGAAATTATATTTAACTAAGGGTGTGTATTTAGACTTGATCTTACCTTGGTGACTTAGCCATTAGGAGGAATTCATTGTTTACCTCCACGATCCTTATCGGTACTTAGGCAGTGTTTGCACGTGATTTTCAACTGATTGCTCAACATGCTCTGTGTTAGACTGTTTTGAAATAAATGAAAACACAGCAAGATCACAGAGGGCTAATCTCAATTATCTAATCTGCTTAAAACTGCATGGTTTCTTTTCTTGTTGAGGCCACATTATGGCTTCCTCTCTGGGCAGAACTGTACTTGCTGATGCCAAACCTGATAAATGTTTCTGCTTCTGCAAGACTGAAACTTCTGTCAGTGAACTGGAAACAGTTATTATTTCAAATTACTTCACTTTAGTCATTTGAGGACGACTCCTCAAGAGGTAGTAGCCTCCTATAATGATTAGGGGCCCCTATTGATATCTGCAATAACTGTGGGTGACTTGCACAATAGATGCTCAAAACAGCGCCTCCCCCTCCCCCCTTCAAAAAAAAAAAAAAAAAAAAAACAAAAAAAAAAAACAAAACTACCTCAGAAGCACGACAGACCTCTAAGAGCCTCATCACAGGACAGAGAATACTGAGCTCTGAGCATCTCCAAGAAAGCTGGATAGCTCCTCAAATCTTTAACAACGATTTAAATACAGGGCAGGGGTGGAAATCAAGTCTGAGTATTTTGACTTAAAGTTCAGCCTCTTGCTGCCTCTGAGGCACAACTCCTGTCCAACAACTCATGAAAAGAACAAAAAAAAAAAAAAAAAAAAAAAAAAAAAAAAAAAAAAAAAACCCGAAGAATTCCTGGAAAGCCTTTAAGCCAATGGGCAATTTACAAAAACAACGCATGATCAAAAAGTTGTTTTTTATAGTTTGTGTGTTTGCAATGGCTGGAGAACATAACAGCCAAAACTCTCTCACCCAGGAGGATTATGCTTTAGCTTTATGCAATCAGTTCTAATATTTCACCTTGTGCACCTGAACTTCGCAACCAAAATCCCTGAGTAACTTTAATTTCTATCAGCTTCTTCCAAAGATAGCATTAATAATTAAGAGGAAAAAATTAATCTTAGCACCCAGAGAGTTAATGCAGATACTGAAGAGTCTGCACATTAGCCTGCCAAGATCTGATGTCTGTTGTCTTCTTAGAGAATAAGTTTGCCCTTGGGACACATCTTTCAAGCAGCTGGAGCCCTTGAGACAATTAATGAGAAAGACTTCTAGAAACATTTGCACTTAAATTTCCACGCAGTTCTCCCTCGTTCTACAACAGTCATTTTTAATGCTTCCTCTGTTGTGGAGTCCAGCAAATGAGCAATACCCTCGTGCCCTATGGTCCCTGTAACAGGCTCACAGTAGCAACAGCCAGGTAAATAAATTATAAGCATCAGAAAGTGCTATTTTACAAGGGAGAAGTGTCTAAAATCACAGCGGTCAAACATTGGCTTTGAAGCACATGGCCAAACCGAGCTGCTACATTTCATCTTCCCCAGCATAATATTTCCCATCCAGCATCTAATTGCCTCTAGGATTAGATTGAGCCATGCTTTCCTTCAGACTTTGTGACCATTGCTTCTCCAGGACTCTGCACAGCATAAGGCACCACCACAGAGGGAATAATCAGCATCCAGTGCAAGGGCCAGGGAGAGGCACATTAGAGCAGCAGGAATTAGAACAGCACTGGCATTTTCATTACAGAATGCACCAGTAAGGAAGAGCCTGGCTCAGGATGGAGCAATTGAATGGCAAAAAGACTCCGTAGGTTTGTGTAAGACTTCCTGAAGTCTCAGTACTTACCTGATGACCTTCCTTTTGAGACAGATCTTTATTATAGTCTTTTAGCCAGGAGTTCAAAGGAGTAACACTGACAAAATAAGGGAGATGATTCCCTCTACATCCCAGATCACAGCTTGCCAGAGTAGTAAAGAATTATCTTGCAACATTTTCTTGTACTATACAACAACATGAATGCTCAATCAAGAAGCAACAATGAATATAAAGGTTCAGAGACAATTCCTGGTTAAGCACCAACATTTGCATGCTGTTGAAATTACTTGGACTTCTTGAGTCTGCAAAATGAGGTTGATCTTTTCCCAGAGAGCCACTACTGATTGCATTCCCCATGTAATACACATTCAAGAAAAGGGGAATAAAAAATCTGAAGTATTGATTTTCCTCCAACATGACCAGATACTACTAAGAAAATCACTTCTAACTGAAGAAGGAGAAAGCAAGAAGAAGAGAAGTTTGGGCATTTTCTTGTATTCTAACAGCATAGGACTACCTCCCATTTCAGCAGAGTTCAGACTTAAATGACAGAAGCCCAACTGCTCTAGAAAACGAAAATGCAAGTGAAAAGTCTGAATGATCTCCTGTCATAATGCCTCATAGAAACCACAGCTTCCTTAGTTTAATTTCACACGAAATATGGGTCAGAGTCAAAGCTCCATGTCTGTACTGTGATGTTTTGTCCAGAGTTGTCCAATGAGCACTGCTAACAACTTGACCATATACTATTAGAGCACAACTAATTCATAACTGTTTAAACCCTGATTGAGCCAACAGGTCACAGATTTTTCTTTAGCACAATTGCCAACTGTATGGCTTGTTTGCACATGGCAGAATTGAGCTTTGTTTTTGCCATGACTATAAAATGCTGATGTTCATACTGAAAAGCCTTAATTGGAACACACCAATAGTAGCACAGTCTATCCAGGCTAGCAAGGAAAATTCAGAAAATGAAAGTGTCCTTATTCTAAAACTACAGAAATCTGAAAGGACACATTTTCAATAAAAATAACCTGGAAATATTGCAGGAGGGAAAAGCTTTTTTTTTTTTTTTTTTTTTTTTTTTTACGTATGAGAAAACAGAGCAATTTGGTCTGTTGCAGAAGAACACACAGGAGCAGATTTTTACTTTTGAAAAATGCCACAAATGTAAAAGTTTTGATTGGCCTGGAAGTTGAGGGGTTTTTTAGTCACAAAGCAACATGATTGTTGCCAAAGCTTGGAATTTGACCATAATATTTGTTACAACCTAATAAAAGCACACAAAATTTTCATAAGCACACCAGTTTCTAGAATACTGGCATTACTTAGGAATCTGTTTTATTTACAAGGCACATATTTTTAATTCTTGCTGATGTGAACAAAGTAATAGTTTTAATCTATTTCCATTGCTTTGAAAGATCTGGCTCATAAATCATAAATATTCGGGGTTGGCCATGTGTATTTGACAATGTCTTTGCCTACGCATAGGCTCAGGCAACACTTCTTTTGCCAGAAATAGTTCCTGGCTAATGATTTCTGGGAATACTTGATCATTATTTTCACAGGGCAGTGGAACAGATTCTTTGCATGAGGCCAACAAAGGAGTCTGTCAGAGGGTAACCTGAACCTTGCTATGCTGCCACCCAGAAAGGAAACCTTTTATAGAGAGCTTTAGAGGTACCTGGGAAGGAGGATGCTGCCTTGCTCTACCCAAAAGCAATAGGTTCCTGCTGCCTTTGATGACTCAGGCAATATGCAACTACCTCTGCAAAATCCAAATGTAGTTCTGACATGCTGCTCTTTCAATTTCGCTCAGGCTGTCGAGCCTGCGCCTGCCCACTCCCTTTACAGGCTGGATTTCACTCTATGGCAACAAGCAAAGTGATTCCTGGGACTATCAAATCAACCAGATGAAAACTGACTTCTTCTCACTCAAAATATGCAGCACAATTCTCCAGTTATTTCCCTGCAAGTGAGTCTGACAAGTGCTGTATAATGTGCAAACCAACTTACACAAACAAAAGCATGAGAGAGCATGAGCAGAAATAAAATTATGCAGGACAAACTTAGAACAGTTGTGAGGCTGCACAGACAGCAATTAGTTGTCTGGCAATGCAAGAAAAAATGAATTTACCATTCAAAAAAAGCCCTGAGCAGCACATCCAATATGTACTCCACAGGAACCAAAGACAATACTTGCTCAGACAGAAGAGCTGCATTGACACCAGCATGAATACCCTTTCTTCCCCCCTCTCTTTGCCAAAAATGAATTTTCTAAGGAGCAGTCTCAGGTGGTAATGTAAAGATTGCTGAATTCTATCACCAAGTCATTATGTGACCTTGAGGAAAAAAGATTCACTCAAGTGCACAGGGTCTCCATTTACCTACTTTAGAATAGGTATATAATCATAACATTTATTGATAATGCAGAAGGGTAAGGGGTTGTGAGGCTTTAATGAATTGTTAAGCACTTCAAGGTCCTCAGCTGCATAATGGCAATCTTTATTAATAAAGTTCTCTTTATTAGCTATCACAACCCTTACTTCTGCAAATATAACAATATCCATATTTATAGCAGCTCTAGATATTTTTAACCCTGTTTTTTTGGCATGTGGTAGTCCAGATACTTATTTTTGTAAACATCTAGGACTGACTGATGGGGGAGAAAGAGAACACTGTATCAAAACTCCAAATCTGTTTACTCATTGTATCCCCTTGGCTTTGTCAGAAGTGTGTAGGGGGACTACTGCTTGTCAAAGTTGGACCAATTAAATGCAGCAGGAATCCATGAAAAGGGAACAAAGGGATATGGCTCTTATGAAGAATGAAGATGGTTTGTTCTTCTTCCAATTCACATCCTGCCTTAAAGGCAAATTTTACCATTTTCCCTTCACAAACAATAAATAGGATATCACCAGTCTGCTTAAACGCAGCATTTCTTCCCGAAACAATAAGCATCATTATCGTAATGATTGGTGCCGCTTAACACCCTTTAAAAGTCAGGTTGTAAACACAGCCTTTCTAATGCAAAGTCCAAAACCAGCTGTTGTGAATGCCCTGACCTGGGCTGAGAGGCAAGGCAAGAACATACACGGCTCCTACCCAACACCATGAACCAACTGACCACATCTGGCCCGCAGGAGCACTGCCATTGGCTCCAGAGCAGTATTTTATCCTTTAAAATGAAAAATTAAGCAACAAGTACATTAAGGATTCTACCTGCAAAGAACTGTAAGGAGATGGATAGAGCAAAATTTTTATTTAAGCAAAAAGGAAATTACGTGTTCTGGTGTCTTACCTGGGCTGAGAGGGAGGAAGGAAATCAATGAATGAAACATATTACGGGGGGAGGAAACAAAGAAGGATGATTTATATTTCTATTTTTGGATACACACCAAGTTCTTTGCGGGAGCTGGGAGAAAAAAACCGCACAAATTACTTTCCACCTGACTGTTCTGAATGATTACAGAAGTAATATTTGGCATGCAGCAAAACTAAGAAACTCTGTTGCCTGTCAAAAGAAAGAGTGAGAATTGTGTTTGGCAGCAACACCTGATCTATTATTAATCTATACTTCAGAATAGACTTTAAAAGTATTGACATCTTCAAGCAGAAAATTGCAATGTACAGGCTCTTTTAAACCCCTAAGGGAAATCCAGAACCATAGGTGAAGCTACCATTAAGGGGAGAGCAGAGGGAAACCCAAATTATATTTCTTTACAAATAGCCTGAATTAATTATCATTAGTTATCAATTACATGTGCCAGTATAAACATATTGTTGGGTCACTGATGAGCTCAACTTTATGAGCTATCTAAGAACATGTGTTTGAAAAGGGATACCCCAACTTGGGAGCATTTTGAAGTAACTTACAAATCATCTAACTCAGTCAAAAAATAACTCACTTGAGAATGATATAATTACTTTCAGTTTGCTTAAAGCCAAGGAAAAGTTGACACAGTGATTAAAAGGAGGGGGGAGTGCAAGCAAAGGAGAAAAAAAAAAAAAAGAGTTACTTTATACTGCTTTAAATTGGGCTGTTCGGAGGCCTAGGACCTGAGCTTATTTGAAGAAAGATTATCTTGACAAATTGGATAAACATTTTGTGCATGACAGGACGCTGATGGAGAGTCTGTTCTGCAAGCACACCTGGGGGATAGTTTGCTTAGTGTGTGACCAAGGTGTTCAGCTAACCCCGAGTCCTCCCAGGGCACTTTGTTTACCCTGTGACAGGTATAGGCAGATCTGAAGTCAAGGCCTCCACAACAGCTCCTGCAGACTTTGCAGATGCAATTTTCCCTCCTCCTTGGGACAAAACAACTCCTGGCTAGACCAGACTACAAAAGCTACACCAGAATTCAGAAAACAGCTTGCATTTAAGGAAGCCTGTAGGTAGGCATGCCAAGGCCAGTGAGTGACCAGTGTAAATAAGGCATCACATCCCCATCCCTCCTCAGCACTGACCAGGAAGCACCACTCCAACGCCCTGCCAGAATCATCATCCAGTAGTGGAAGAAAAACATGCCTATAAACACGACCTACTGGTTAGTCAGAGGGGGAGTGAACATCACCTGTGGAGACTTTTGGCTTCCCTGCCTCAGAAAACAGTGGCCATTTTGTTCTGCCTTCACTTTGATGTCAGAGACTGAGCAGCACAAGACACCAGACCAAGGTGGCTGATGGCCACTGTGCAGGTTGTTGGTGACACCTGTTAACATCACCTGAAGGATTCCTTTGTCCAGGCAGGCAGGATGCAAACTTATGCTTCATGCAACAGAAGCAGCTGTACTGGCAACTAAACCCTAGAGGAGCCCAACAATCCCCCCTCAGGGCTTTTTTCACCTGTGAATTCAGGAAGACAACGATTCCATTCTCAAACCCCACATTCCCAAAGCTGCCACACAGCCCTCCCTCCACCTTCCTGGGGTGGGCTGGTTTTCAGCCAAATGAGCTCTGGGGCTATGACAAGTTGGTTCAAGGACAAGCATTTGTGCCAGAGCAAAGGGCAGTAGGATGGAGAAAGGAGAGTAAAAGAGAAACAATTTCATGAAGCTGAAGCTGTTATGAAGCCGCTCTTTAGGACTACAGAAGTTGACACTAGCAGAAGATAAAAGCTTGGATCAGAAATTGTTTTTTCCAAAGGCCAAAGATTTTGTCCTAGGACCAGTTTCACAAAATTAAATAACCAGCTCCCTAGATGTGTTGTCTCTCCAGCTCAGTGTGGCTTTTGCCTGCACTTAGTCCATAAACACAGCTTCAGCCACTTCCTACCTCCAAAGCAACTAGCAGGGCCCAGGGGACAGGAATGGGGTCACAGACCCTTTGGAGAAAGGCAGGATCAGGGTGGGACTCGCCTCACCGTGGCTGCTGCAGGCTCTCTAGGGGAGGTCAATCCTGACCACCAGCTGCCAGGGGAGCACACCCAGCTCCCTGAAACTGGATGCCTAATTTTTGGGTGGTTAAATTGAAGTATGCTCACATTCCTGAGCCAAGCACACCAGTACATGGGCTCAGGGAAGTAAGAACAACACTGAGCTGGCAAACTTCAAGCCAGTATTCTGCAAAGTGCTTACTGAGGAGTGTGGGTCAAGAATAATATCTCTTTTACACTCCAGCAGCACATCATCACAAATCCTATTTCTGTACCTTGACATTGTCTGATCTGTTTGGAGACAATTGGCTTCCTCTACCTCCTTTTAGTCACAAAATATTTTAAGAGGGGAGATTAGATAAAATTATAGCTTGGATTGACCCTTTGGATATCATCCATAGATGACAATATGTTAAGATGGAAGAGGCCCATAATACTTCTGCCTCTGGTGTCCTCTAGACCATGAAGGCAAATAAGCACTGGTGACCTGCCATATAACATAAGGCTTTTAATATTGCTTACTGGACCAAGGCAGGACTAGGGAGATGTTCACAACATTTATACTGAGAGGTAAGAATGGACCAGTTCCCTACAGCAACAACCAACCACTTTTGTACCACATCAATAAATTATTCTTCTTCTTCTCTGACTAGCAGTGACAAGCAAACAAAAAGCCAGAGCTGCTCTGCAGCAAGGCTGTGTCACCTAACACAGATTTGATTTAAAGCCTCCAGAAGAAACAGAAAAGCATTTCCAAATATCACAGAAATTTTTGAGAAACTGTTTTTAACATGGGAAGGGCCCTCATTGATTTTTGCCCTTCAAACTTAATTTTCCAGAATAGCTGCCATCACTGCTACCAAAAAGCAGCAATCAAAGCAGTTAAAGGTATTATAGAATTGCTCTGCTGCATTTTCAGCCAGGCCATTTACATTCCCACATGTGCTCAGGCAGAACACCGCAGTGCTAATACACATTCCTCTTGTAAATTATGACAACCACTCAAAATAGCTTCAGATAGCACTCCCCATGCAAGATATAAAGAGGTGACAGAAATAATCTCCGTCTTGTAGAAGTCATATGAACCTTCATAGGTAGACCTGGATTCAGCAAACAAGTAGTCATCAGAAAGAAAATAAAGACATTGAATGATAGGGAACAAATATTTTTTTCCAGGATATGGCAGTCTAAAGGACACCAGCAGAAAATTGAGGAGCTCCTAAAGCAGCTATGTATCTCTAGCTTGCCCTGGGGTTGTTTAGATGATGAGGAACATTTTCATGACGCAACCCCTGCATCTTGTATTTCACTAGCTGAGTGTGTTGCCACTATCCTGACAGGAGGGATTGTCTTTTCAGGGTGACTGAAATAGAATTAGGACAATATTTCATTCCAATTCATGCAGTTATTATTAAAAAGCAATTTTTCCTTATTTACCTGTGACACTGCACTGCACACACAAAAAGAACAAAGGATTGTCAAAGCCAGAGTCGGCCAAGCAGGAATGTTCTGGCCCTGAATGTACGTGATGATGTGAGCTATTGTGCCCCAGCTGACACGGCCGTGGCCCCGCGAGCACCCGCCAGTCAGCGCATCGCTGTTTGCGGGAAGGACTCCAAGCTACAGAGGAAACAATGACTTTGCAGTTTAATAGAAACCCTCAGGTACAGATGCAACAAAAAAGGCAACAAAAGTTTAGCACAAAACAGGATATTTAGTGATCTAACACCAGACCTCGATGAAAATCTGCCTCTATCTAGGCATGAGTCTCAGCTGTAAGCATCCCTTTTTGATGGAATACGCATGAGACACACTCATTATTAAAGTCCTTTCTCAAACAGCAAAAGATATGCTATCCTGCCCAATTTTATTCTCTTATTTTCTCATCTCAGGTTTAACTTTATTCAGTTTCAGACAGATTATTTTAATTTTAAGCTGGAAAACATGCAAAATAATATCAATTTGCTCTGTAAAATTGATCTTTACACATGAAACATCCCACAAGTCCCTTAGCTGTAAAACTCCAGGTGTCCTGACAAAACTTCCAAAAGTAATTAAAATAAAAATCCAAAGACATCTTTGTCATCAGATTAGTTTTGCATTTCCCATTCAAGTGATCCCCACATTTCTGGAGGTCACACTTTTGCTCAAGTGGTGGAAGTCAGTGAACAGCAATGTGATACTGAATGGTGATCAGTTGGGTATGCTTACAACAGAACTTTCCATCAGCACAATCTATCAGGCTCCAGAGATACAAAATTAGGTTTTCAAAAGTAGGGTTCCTTTTCAAAAATAGGACTTGCATGATTTCTAAAAATGGATCAGAGAACAGTGCCAGCAGAATGTCTGCAAACAAGCTCCCTCTATATATTCCTAGTTCAGAGAGCAGTGAAGCTGCAGCATTCCTGCTCATTCTCTGTTTTAAAAACTATGAATTTCAAGGCCACCTGGAAACAACAATTTGATTTAGATAGTCAATCTGCTTTTGAAAGAAATCTGTTTTTCAATGCTTTTGGTAGCTGTTCTAGCTAAAATTGTCTCAGCAAGTGCTGTACACACACTTGTGCATCACCCTTGGGTGCTATAGAAAACACTGTATGTAACCAACACTGTCACAATACAGCTCATTCCCGTTTCCTTGTTTTTCCTTCAAATACTGTGTGTGATTTTAATCTCATAAACAAAACGTTCACAGCTGCAAGAAGCACTCTCCTGCCTTACCCTGTATGTCAGGGTGTGCCCTCCCAGAATATCTGTCCCAGCCCATTATGCAAAAGACAACCAGTCCTTTATGGCAGGGACTGCGGAGCCCCATTAGCCAGGCAGACATTTGGAGCACAGACCCCAGAACATAGGGGAGCCATTGTTTCATTTCAGAGCAGGCCAGGGAGCCTCCATCACATGGGGGAAACCTTTGATGTCTCTGGGATTTAGAGGACAAGTCCAAACGAAATCAGGGGCAGAGCAGCTTCTGCTAAGCAGGGCAAACTTTTCCTCTCTCTGGTGAGGGGAGGTTTTCTGTAGGAACAAAACAGGCTCCTGCAGATGTGACCAGTGTGGATGGAGCTGACAGGCAGGACAGAACACAAGGGCTGTACAGGGACAGCCTGGCAAAGCAACCGACCCTGAGCTAAAAAACAACCCGGTGTGGTGCCTAAGAGGAAGAAAAAGAACACTAACTAGTGTAACACTAACACTAACACATATTTAAGTATGTGTATATAAATACGCTGATATTTTGAAGCTCTAAAATACTTTTATATCAAATTAACTTGCCATTGAAGGTCTGACTGGTGATCTTGCTCACCACAACAATTCAGTATAAAGCGACAAGACATGGCAATACGAACATCTTGAGGACCAACAAGGTAAATCCTTAACTCTCTTGTTCTTCTGGTTTTAGTTCAGCTCTGGATAAAAATTAAGATGCAAGTCACATCATATGAGACAGCAGCCAGAAGCAAAGTCAGTAAGGTCACAGGCACAAAAAGATCTGAAGTCTCTCCTACTTTTCAACTTGCTTCCAAATTTCCAGGGTTGGTTGCAATGGTGCATTGTTATGATCTATCTTTAAGCCAAGAATGAAATGTGGATTTCTTATCTTGCAGATAGACAATTACAAAAACTGTCTACACTGAATAGTGACAAAAACTGAGTCTCCTGGACAGTGCATTTCCCAACCATGATTCTGGCTGGCAGTCAGACTCAGGACCCACAGAGCACTAAGGGAACAATCAGGTTCAAAGTGTCTGTCAGAGACAAGGGTGCATCTGGTCTTACACAATTACATTTTGTCCAGCCCCACTCTGGTGGGGAGAGGGGAAAGAGTGAGGAGCAGGGTGAAATAAAAAAAAATTTTAAACCCCCCAAAAACTACAAAACCCCTCCACAGTTTAATAATTCACTTCTTGGGACAAAACATGCATAGGTTTCTCTGTTCTAGGCTCAAGTCTAAGCTCCTACCCAAATACATGACTTCGTGTAAACAACATGAACAAGTCTGGATTTATGAACTAGATCCTCATAATGCAGCCTAATTTTTAGCAAAAACAGTTATGCATTACTGTGGAATACAGTTGTCAAATTCTGAGAATCAACTCAGAAATAAATACAGTAATCCCTACATAAACAGTCTGTAAACCACTAAGTAATCTTGGAGACAAGAACCTGCTATTAAATATAAGTGGTAAACTCTGAGAGAAGCATTTAAAATGAAGTGCAAGCAGAACATACATGACAGATTTTTAAAACACATTTTGTGCCTTCAGAAGTCAAACACCCCATTCCAACTGGGTGAAATAAGTTATGTGCATCCCCAAGAAAGCAGTTCCTTTTTTTTTCCCAAGTGCAATCATGGAAGATGTTTTGCACAATGTTTGTACAAGGTGAATATTTCTTTATGTTGAATCACGTTCTTGTTGGAACACTGGATTAATGCACAAGTAAGACAGGCATCTAGATGGCTTGGGCAGATCCCTTATTTCCAGAGTAATAGAATTATTCAGAGAACTATCAAATTCATACTTTAGTGACATGAGAGAATTTATTCTGGATAATCTGAAGATAATATGGATATTAAGTAGACAGTAATTCTTTTGTAACAAGAAGCACAAACCTTGAAAACTTAACTCCTGTCCAAATCATAAAAATCTTAAACCAGAATTGAGACTCTTTTTCTCAAATTCAGTTTTTCTATACAGATGTTTTGCCATTCTTTAAAGTCTCCAAATACATTAATCCAACAAGCAGAGATGTCTTTTGAGACACCTCATTTAGAGTTAGCAAAGCCAACAGTTCTTCCTTTCCAACTTTTAAAGCTTTTATAGAAAAACAAGATACCAGAATATTTGGGGTTGGGGTCCACTCACTCTAGTCACAGATCCAAATTCTTTCCCTAAGAATTGCTTTTACACTGGCACATCAAGCACTTGCTGGCTTTTTTCTGGGTAGGTTTATTCTGTTCTGACATTGCCCTTGCAGGAGCACAAGAATGGTTTACTGAGAGTCAAACTCAGTGGTCCTGGCCTTCCACTGCAGGTCCCATTATTCTGGCATTACTATTCACCCCCCAACAGAAGTGTGCTAATAATGAGGGGCTCAATGAAAACCAAACAAAGCTACCCTGCTACAACTCCGTGTGAAATGTTGACTCAAGAAAAATAAAGTGTGCCTCTTGGATATACATCTGCCCACTTTGCAGAGCAGATAGCAGGGGGCCTGCTGCAGGTGCTCAGGAGAGGGATTTAAGCCACCTTCCAAAGTTCATATTGATAAATCGCGAGTGTATCACACCAGCCATCTGCACACACCTCTCCACATCTGCAGGCCTTGCAAGCAGCTCGGGGAGGTTTTACATACAGCTGAACAAACCCTTCCCTCCTCCATCCATGCTGGAATTTCAGATTGCTCACCCTAGTTCAGCTCTTACCCTTGCCAAGAACCTCATTTGTCTCTACCAGGTCCCATCTCAAGGCCCTTCTTTCAGCCTTGAGACCACAAGAAACTCTCTTGCTTCTTATCATTTTCATCTTTTTTCACCACTCTGTGTTTGTAAACACACACATTCTTCCAAGACCTCTCTTGAGACTGCAAATGCAAATCTATCTGGACAGTTTTGGGGACCAATATAGAGACATCTCACAGCTCACATTTTTTATACCCCAATCTCACAGTTCCTTCTTTCTGCAAAGGCTCAGTGCCCACTTCCACAGACCAACATAAAAAGAAAGATCCAGATATATATGTGCTATTCTCATTAACAAATAAAGGAGACAGTAAATGCAACAACCTTGTCCCATGATTTGGTGCCTCTACAAGTGCTTAAACATTATTTAACACTATTCTTATTCATCAAAACAGATAAAATCCAACTCAACTTTAAGCACAAAATACATTTTGCTGAATAGAGACAAGTAATTTGAGTCTAGTCCATGAGAACACTGGTAAATTAACATCACAAAGTTGAAATTTCAAAGACTGATGGAAGTTTTGGGTTTTTCCTGCACACCCTTAAATTGAACTCCCCTTTAGATAAGAAACATGTAAATGAAGCTTAACTTTTGCCAAGAGAATACACTTTCAGATTATTTTGTTTTTCTTTTGCATAAGCCTGCGACTTTCACATAATCCACAAGCAAATAGCTCTATTCTGTAGATTAGAAATTATAAAAGACCATGTAATCAGCTGACAAAAGAACTGAAAACAACCCCAGAGGAAACGCAGAGCTGCTCTGCAGGCTCACAATGTGCTGCTCTGTCAGCCTCCCACTCCTTCAGCAGATACTCCTGACATTTCTTGTGTCATTACTGGACTTTATGAATGGGGCTGTAGGATGTTTGCTGGAGAATAATCAGCAAGGGAAGGGGCATGGTATCACAGACAAGGGAGCTGCTTCACTCTCTGCTGACCAGACCCAAGCAATTAGTTCACTGCTTTCTTCTACCACCAACTATGAATCACAGCTCCACATTGTATTAAAGACTGAATTGTTCCTCATTTTTTAATAAGGATGCTTAAGAAATTAAGCTATTGTAACCTCAAATAAACTGCACGTGGTTTAATGGCTTTATTTATTTCACATGTATCCAAATGTTTAGGTACTTACACAAAGCCTCATCAACCTTTTTGGGCCAGAAAAATCAGCTGCAGTTCTCACCACAGAGTTACCCTACTGAGGATACAGCTCTTTCCACTTGAGGAGCAGACAGAACCATCACAAACACAATTCCTGCCACTGCATTTCCCCGCTCCTATTTGGTTTGCTCAGCCACACATGAGATGCAAATTACACATAAGGGAAGGGAAAGCCCCGGTGGAGAGAATTGATGTGCAAGTCTGAGGTGGAAAAGCACTGCCAGTTGTGCAAGAGATCACAAACAAGCAGGAGGAACCCAGTCAGGGCCTTCCTGCTGTCATCTGCTCTTTACAAGCCTGAGGAGCATTTTCAAATAATTTTGAGAAAGTTCTTTGGAAACAGCAGCCTTACAGGTTTCTGGGAAACAGTCAGTTCCAATGAATCAGCAGATAGAAAGGATGCAAAAGGAAAATGAACCACAGCACCTGCCAGCAAAGAACTCAAACTGCCTGAAAGAAGGGATTTGACAGAGCTGAGGCTCCCACAGGAGTCCCACCAGGACAGGCAGATCTGTTCAAGATCCCTTCTGCTCTTTCAGCTTCATTGATCTCCCTGGGCCTTGAGCCTGCCAAGTCATGGCCTGCATCTGGGCCAATATCTGGCTAATCAATAAATATCTTCAGACATTTAATAGGATCTCAGCATCACCATGGCTCAGCCCCATGGGATCACAGCCAGGCCAGTTCCCCCATTCTGCTGATCCACCTGGCCAACCATCAGGACATAGGGAGAGGATGTGTCCTGAGAACTTGGAAACAAAAGCGCTTTCCAAGGGGATTAAACATTGGGTATTTTGAGGAAGGAGCATCAAACCACTGATCCAGACAAGTGTGAAATGTGCCCATTTCCATTCCACCTGCCAGCCTGGCACACCCATCAATGGCCACTAATGGTGGCAAAAGCAGAGTCCTGATCACCAGCAGCTATTAACAATCCCAGAGCACTTTTCCAAGGAAAAGGCTCCTGCTGAACTGAAGGCTTGTTCTGTGTGGGATTTCTTGGTGAGGTATGTGCAAGATGCTTACCTCGGAGACAAGCAAACAGAGAAAAAATTATTCACAAGTACTTACTTGAACACAAAGGAAACCAAGTTTTAATCTCTTTATAACGCTTTTGCATTAATTTTTGCTAAGCTTTAGAGTACTATGATTAGTAGAGAACATTTTTATAAGTGAATTTTGAGTTTAAATACCAAAATGTTCAATTAAAGTAGGAACAGAATATTATAAAACTCATAATTCATGATGTCTGGTGGAGTTACATAAGCTAGAAAGGAAACTAATACCATCTGCCATGTAATTGCTCAGCATCAGCAAATGACGGATTTTGCCCAGACCAGGAATAATTTTCATATGGACACACATAATCATTACAGAATGCTTTAAAAAAATAAGAGTTGCTCAAACTCTGTATTATCTCCCCACTAAGTCAATATAATTATTATATTGTAAAGGCATATAGACCCTGGATGCATTCTCAGTTATGGAACATAGTTGCTCAGTTCACAACAGCATGGTTACCTTAATGAATTCATGGAAATTAATATCAGGTGACGAAGCTTCAAGAAAAAAAAAAACAGCAGAGAAAAACAGATACAGGAAAAAGGAATTGATATCAAAGAATATTTAGTAAATCCATGAATAAATCAATTTTAGCCTTTGTGTATAAAGAGTTCGGCCTGTTCATTGTTGAGTTTCGTTGTTCGATCTTTACAATTCAAGCTTTTCTTCAATATGTTTTTATATCTATTTAATCGGAAAATATTTTTTATTTTGCCTATCTGGCTCAAGACATGCCCTTAAGTACTGAGGTTTGTACAGCAAGTGGAGCTGAAAACTGAACTGATCCCATCACAAGCAAATTATCAGCTCTCCAACTGTGGAAGCAAAACTTCACTTAATCTGATGGCAAATAACATGCATTTCTCCAGCAATTCCTGCTTTGGCTAATCAGTCAGGCTGATGGATGTTTAGCACTTACCTTAATGCAGATTTTTGCTTTAGCTAACATTTGTAGAAACAGAATCAATTACAAGCTGGAGATTACTGGGCTGATGGGCTTTCATGCTATTGCAGTTGACCGTGCAATTGGGTTTCTAAGTGACAGACACCACAGGACAGTCTCAGCTTGGCAAAATCCTCCTTTACTTTTCCACTTATCTAGCATATTCTTCATTCAGCACTTTAATTTCCCACCCTTTGCCTTCTTTTCCTGAGCCTTCTGAGCAGAGCCTATGCACTCACATGTGCTTTGCTCTTTCCTGGTGAGGAAATACCCACACCTGGGTGCCCCCAGCACAGTGGGACAGCCCCCGCTGGCACAGCCCTGGGACAATTACAGCGTTATCTTCTTGACCAGTCAATGTTCAAACGTGGAAGCGCTGCGTGAGGGAAGGCTTTAAATGTGGGAGCAGCACAGAGGGCTCTTGGTCAACACAAAGTAAAGCTCAGCAACCCTCTAGAGTAAATGAGAAACCTTCACAATTAATGCTTTTTGCCAGCATGATCCCAAGCAAAAGAGCATTCTTGCACTTAAATATTTTTAAAGAGGGGAACGGTTCCTGTTTAAATGAGTTCAGTTGCTTCTTTCATTGCACCCAATTTTTACTAAATATTTTATATCTATTAGCAGTAATCAGAGTCCTTTTTCACTTTCCTAGAAAAAGTTGTAGAATTAGGAGTCTTCAGTATCTCTATTAGAAACACTGGTGCTCAAAATCAAGCCTGTAACCCCTGCTTCCCAGCAGAGGTGGGGAAGGCCCAGCACGTCACAGAATCCAGCCCAGCAATAAAGGTAACACAGTGCACCTGTTTCCAAAAGGGCTCATCCATAGATTAGATGAGCATATTTGGGGGAGCAACCCCATTAAAATTTTAGCACATAGATAGCATATGTAAGAGAGAGGGGGTTTTTTTTAATTAACTAACTGTCTCTAGCCCAGAGCTAGAGCCTCAAATGTTTTAACAACACAGCAATACTCCAGTTCACATCTGTCAGCTGGAATATTTACAGCTTTGTAATTATTTAAATTGTCTGAACTGCAGAGCTACAAGCTGGGTGGCTTGGATGGGGCAGTCTCCTGTAAGGTACAGGGAGAAGGCACTCGCATTTAATCAGGATCTGCCAGCCACAGTTTCTCTCTGCACCACCACCCCCCAAGTTACCTCACCATGAAAGTGAAGTGACATTACATGGCTTTTGCCACCTCTGATTAGGAAACTTCCAGAGGCTGTCTGCCCTACTCATAGTGGGCAGCCATAAGTCTTGTAGAAACTTGCAGCTCTTTACCAGATGGTTTGTTTTGGCTGAAGTCAACCAAAAGCATCAGAATTTGCTGAAAGGAGAGACAGACTGTCAATATCCTCACCTGCACAGAGCTGGACTCAAAAGCCAACTTGTGGTCAACACAGCACTGACAAAGCCAATCCAGCACCAACAAAAATCACTCCTCCTTATAGATAAGCACCTGAAAGAAGTTGGATGACTTGAGCACCATGGACCCCAGAAGGAGCACAGAGCAGATCCCGAGGGCATGGACAGGTGAATTTAAAAGATGTCATGAGGCCTAGATCTCACCCACTACACTGGTGAGGTTTACTGAATACTTGCATAAAAACATTTTTTTTTTAGATATAAAAGATTTTGGAAGCTTTTCCTCCCCCCTCCAAGAGAGTTACCTAAACTCACTGGCACCTTCTCTTTTATTAACATCAGCAACTCCTCTTGGAACAGACCTACTGAAATGAAGTGTGCAGCAGAGCTGAGGAAAAAAATACAACCATTTTCCACTTCTTCCTTTCGTGGCAGGTTCTCCCAGGGCCTCACCAGTTCTCTGGCACACAGCCACTGCCAGGTCTGGGCCAAACCTGTCCCAGTGTTGGGAAGGACTCATACACAGGAGCCAAGCCACACTGGGGACACCGTTCTTCATGCAGAAGATTCCCTAAATGATATTTGCATTGAAAAATGTTTACCCTCTATGTGTTCCTCCCCAAGAATGACAGAGATGTGGGTTCAGGTTTTTTAAGAGACACTTGGGTAAGTGCAAACACATCTCTTCTGTAATCAGTCTGGGCTGACCCTGTTTAGCCCGAGGTCAATGACCAGTGGCATCTGACCTGCCGAAGTTAATGCAGCAGAACAATAGCAGAGGGTTGGCAAGGCCTTATCCTATTACCTTTTTGATACCAAATTAATTGTTTTTCTCCCTCTCAATGATTCTCTGACCTTTCAGCTATATGTGTTGCTGGCACAAAGTGGTGGATTAAATTTAAGCAAGTACATTTCTTGACATTGTCTCACAGATTTAAAAGTTATTTAGGTCTTCCTTTCAGCACTAAGAGGTTTAAGAATGTGCTTATGATTGCAACCCCATTTGATAGTTAAAGAATACCGCAAATATTAATTAGCTTGGCAGTATCACAGACAAAAAACTCAAAGAAAAGGTCACAGCACTTATTACCAAAAAAAATCCCAAAATCCACAAGTAACGAAGGGATAGAGATGTCCTACAAACCATAGGTAGGCAATGCTGGATGTCTGGAATTACTTTAATTGGTAGTGCTTTATTAATTGGCAAACCCAAAAATATTACTTGTAGGATGAATGTAATTAGGCTGATATTTTTCAAATGGAGAAACAATCCTTGATCCTTTGCTAGATGAGGAGAGTGTACATGGAATAGCTATTGGCTTCTATCACAGCCTTGATTCAAGTTTTTACTTCCTTGTTGTTGGACCATTTCCCCACAAGAATAAACCGAGGTGACATGGTGGGTACCAACACCACATCAAAAGAACTGATGGAAATCTCTTCAGGATTTCCCCCACTGTCTATCATAAAGGCAAGGAGTCCTGAAAGCCTGATCTATTAATCTGAAGTTCAAAACATTCAAATTTGTCTGTAGGTGATTGTAAAGCATCAAGGCACTGAGCACAGATGCAGGTTCTTTGCTTGGCTCAGCTCTGTGGGCAGAGCCGCCTTCCCTGCTCCTCACAGAGCACAAGTGTCACGTTCTGTCAGGTTGCAACTCCCACAGGAGACAAAAATAGTTTTCTTTCAGACAATATTTTTTGCCTCTGCTAGCTGACTAGGGCCAAATCATCAGGCAGAAACAACCTGGATCAGTTCCTCCGAATCCTTCTGAACTGTAGATACGAACACAAATTTGCGGTGAACTCATTTATGGGTTTCAGGTGTTCTAGAAAACAATGGAACCTGATTCCCACCCTCCTTTAGCCTCCCCCCACCAAAAAAAAATAAAAAAATAAGAAACAACTACACAACCATGCCCTTGGAAAGTTTGGTTCCCTTGATCCTCTGCACAGTCCAGCTATTCTCTAGCTCAAGCAGCACTACAGCTTTAATATATACTTAACAATTTCCAAGAACACAGCCAAAATTTATTTTCTGAAGGTATTTTGCCAAATAGACATGCTAGACTATTTTCTTTGATTGGTAGAATATAGAATCTCATAGGTGTTTTCTCAAAATAAAGGGAACACTTCTTTCTGATTAGGTCACCAGGAACCTGAATAATTGCATATTTAGTCACTTAAAAACATATTAATTAAGGTATTAAACAAATTAATTTATTCTGATTTAAGCAGTATTGGAACACAAGAAAAAAAAGGATCAACGGAAAGGAAATGTTACATCAGTGGTACCACTGGGTAACTCCACTTATTCAACAGAGTTAAATATTCCCTTAATTCATACTCCAAACTTCAAATACGGATGATTAAGCATATACATTAGCAAGATGAAGAGCAAAGGATTTTACATGACAGCTCTGCCCAAAAGTGACAATAAGACCTGCCTAAGGGAGAAATTGGGAGAGAGGTAGTTAAAGGCTAATCTTGTTATAATGATTTATGGAAAAAAAAAAAAATCTTAGCCTAAGCCAGCTTCAATTTTTCCAAAACATTCATACCTGCATTTAAATACTTCAGTAAGAACAGAAACATTCCCCTCTGTTTCCAGGATAACAATACACTTCATTAATCAAAAGCTCACAGGAATACGTTCAGAAAGCGCAGAATTGGACTAATTTGATTTTCAAGACTGATAACAGCAAGATGAATTTCACAAAGATGAGCATGGTTTTCTTCACATTTGTGTGCCTTTCTGGCTGTGGCACAACTCTGTGGCCAGACTTTTGGCTTCCAGTGACTGTAGGGCACCAGGGACAAGCCCCATGACATTATCCTGAGATATTATAACTGCAAATAATTTGGAGGGTGTGGAAAACAGATAAAGTCAAATCCCTGCTAGAAGAAAACCATACAAAAACACGTATCAAGACCTGCCCAGGGCAAAGTTATTAGAGCACCTGGATCAATAACAGGCAAGTCAGAATACTTATTTCAACTGCATTTTTTATTTTGGACAGTGATAACACCAAAAGCTACACAAAAAGAGCAACCTTAAATACCTATCTAGTGCAATTTTCTATATTGCTGAATTAGAACAATAAGGCCTTGTTTTACATATATGATGGGGAAGCAACACAGGTAAGGAAAAAAAAAGGGAAAAAAAACCCTGCACTAAGAATGTTAATGGAGGAACTGCAGTTAAACTCCAAAATAAAAAATATAAAAGTAAAAGATTTGCAAGAAGATGCAAAATGTTGCAGGAATTATGACAGGAGAGATCATACTCCTATCTCTTTTCATCAGTGTTTGAGAACACTCAGTACAAAATCTTTGCACTCAGTGCAATTTCATTTCTGGTGTAAAAACCCATGCTTAAAAAGCCTGATGCATTTCAGCTAATTCCCCACAATTTGGGTCTAGACATAGTGCAAATGGACAACACATGACTAACAGCTCATACAAATCTCCTCTTAAATAGCTGAGGAATTAATATGTAATGCAGGTGAAAGGACTAATTATCTTCCATAAATAATGAGATTGGTTTGAGAACCAGCTTTCAGAAACTTTAAACTAGAGGAGGCAACTGCACTCTACTTTTGGGTTGGGTGGTGGTAGCTGTTCAGAGCATTTCTGAAACAGAAAAAGCAAAGACTACACTCAAATAGTGAGTAACTGCATGTCTGTGATGCACAGATTAAAAATATTTACCTTATGACTTAGAAAACATCCTTTATGAATTCCACTTACTTCACATTTTTAAATAACAGGGAGTACAGGAAACCTGCTGGCAAAATCACAATAAAAATTTGATATCACCACACTCCTAAATACATTATTTCCTAGACCCTCAAGCAACTTAATAAATGTAACAGCTGACAGCTGTAAATATCAAGAGCTTAAAGTGACAGCCATGTACTATAAGACATATTTCTCTTCAGGATTTTGGTTCTTATCCATCAGACTTCTAAGCAACTTCTGTTTCATATTCCAGTAGAGCAAGGCTTTATATCATGCTCCACTGGTCAGCCATGGATTAGCCCAGAGAGGCAGTTGAAGCAACCACAAGCTCATGCAGCAAAGACCTCAATATTTATCTTTTTCTACTGAAACATGATGCAAGTTTTTTGTCAAGGCAGTAAAGCCACCATGGGTAACATTACTTGCCTCACTCAAAGAGTGAGATTAAGAGGGAAAGGACACAGTTCCAGAGAAGAGGAAAAGCTCATGTTGGTTACACCTCCACCTTGAGCACAGCATGGACTGGAGCAGAGGAGCTCCAGGCTCTGGGAGATCAGTCTGGATGCACCTGGCTGGAATGAACACAAGAATTGCCTGAGCAGTTCCTTTGGCCCAGAGAGGTAAACTTTGCAAAGAGCTTTATTCTGGTATGAAACAACTATCAGAGGGAATACTTGCTGACACCACCAAGAGCCACAATTCCCTTAGAAGATGCTCTTCTGTCGGATCAGTACCAGCTATTATTGCAAAAAAAACGTGAGCAGGAGGACTCTCCCAGGCTGCCCCTGGCCTGTGGATGATGTGAGACACTGCACTGCACACCCCTACTCCTCAGCATCTCCAGCCATAACAAGGGTGAAGCCTTGTCACCTCCTCGTGTGCAGTGTACGTCTTGAGCATCTCAGAAATGGATGGGAGAAGTTTTATTAAACTGCACAAAAATTCAGTGGCATTATTCCCTTCCCCAATTCCATTTTCAAACAGCCACATCTGGATGTTTCTGTTCATTCATCACTTTGCCAGCACAATAAATTCCCCACAAAATTGTTTTGGGAGTTTTGGTCAAATAGGCAAATTCATCACCATCATTCAAGTGGTCAAGTGCTGCCACCAGCTTGAGAAAACCCCAGACCCCAGGGAAAGACTGCACAGATGGACATCACCAGGCACCACCCCAAAACTCTTCCTTCAGCTCACCCAGCCCCTCTTCCTGCCAACTTGCCCAGTGCCATTTTATTAAGATTGCAGCTCATCTAGCATTCAACAGCACAGCTCCTCACATGCTTCAAAATAAGCCAGCACATCAGTGCTACCCTTCCTCCCTTGCCCTCAGCTTTCAATTAAATTTAGAATTTACTTTGAAAGTACAACCTGAATGTATGTGGTTCAAAATGACCTTGTTAACACCTTTCCTTACCTTCCTGAGCAGGGCTCTTATGCTCCAGCTCAGAGTTTAAAACCTAGAAACAGGAATTTTCTCTAAGCTCCTGTGGCAAACTACAAGTCTCAAGCTGTTTAAAGTCTTTAAAGGTACGTCCAAAGCTAAAGTGTGCTCTGCAGAGGGAGATCTGGGAGCCCAGACCCAGGAGCTTTCAGCAAGATATTTAAAACCTTCCTGCAAGTCAAATGTTTTTTCAATTCCCTGAACTCTTGGCACAGTTATAACTGCATTTTGTTAGAGTATCACATTAGTAATAATTAACGTCATCAGAAAAAATATTTAGTCCCACACATATGAAGATCCAAAATCCACATTTGTATACAGTATTTGGCTCTTTCTTTAGTTTCTTCCTCATTGCAGGAAAAGGACAATTACATTTGACATGATCCTGACCTGAGGGTAGTATGAGTAAACCAGAAGGTGATTTGATTAAATTAAAGACACACTTTGAGACTCCCCAAACACAGCTCTAAAACACTAAAAGATTTCTGTGGCAACTGCCCTCCCCATACCAGGCTCAAAGACAACAGATAACCCTTAAACATTCACTCAGATACCACCATACTTTACACATGAACCCCAAGACACAAGTTCTGACTCTGTGACCCCTGATCTGTTACCAAGAAGCATCATCTGCCCCCATCCTCTTCTGCAAAGTGTTTTTAGATGCATTAGGAGGGTACAGAGAGGCCTCACAGGGGGGTGTGTTTTCTGAACTACAGAATTACCTTCTCAGCCATTTGAAATTAAATGTATTAATTACTTTCAACTTCAGCATAAGCTTTTACAGTAAACTCAATGGTTTCAAGAAAAAACAGTACGAGATTTAGGCATATTTGCAGATTACCCCCACAGTACCTTTACAACAACATTAAACAAAACAAAGCTCTTTCAATAAAGGGAAATTACCCATTCTTCTCCTACAGCAGAGAACTCTTTTCATGTTCTCTGGAAAAACAGCACCATACCTTAGAAAACATAAGAAAAAACAAAAAAATAGCGATAAAAACCCTTAGCTAGAGAAGACGCAGCAAGAGTTGAGTCAGGCCCAAACATCATAAAAATAAAATCTTGTCCCTTGTGCTCAAGATGATTACCCAGAATTAGAGGTTCTAACTGGGCCATGCCCATCAATGGCCAATGAATTGCACTACTCCTAATTTGTTTTGGGCAGCCCCAGTGTTATGACAGACACAGCAGGAGTGTCTCCAGCTGGGATAAGGTCCAGCTGATGTTGCAACTTCCTTGGGAGCTGCCACCACCTGAGACAAAGGGTAGCCCCACACAGTGCAGTCCAACACCTCATGTTTGTGAAGAACCAATGAAGAACTGGCCCAAGCATGGGTACGTGTTTCAGCACCCACCTCACCCCACCTGGGAGTGACCTCCTCAAATGCAGTGAGCTGAAAAAGTGGTCAAGGCTGCAGATGTTGATCCATGTAGATAATGGCATTAAACAGATACTGAGAACTTGAGATGCCCTGTCAAATTCTTCTGCTATAGGACATCTCTGTATAAAGTAAAAAAATAAAGGCTGGGAGACAAGGCTTGATAAAAACAGTGGGTGAAGCAAATGTCTCTGCCTGGCATCGTCCACTCTTGTGTGTCACCAAAAGTAGCTGGATTGCCCAAACTTCAGGAGAACTGCACTGAATTGTCAGAGTTTAAACCAACATTGAGGATATGGAAAAGTTTTATACTAATAGCACCACAGCAAATTTCCTCAGCTGGAGGCTGCTAATACAGGGTTTGTTGGGTTTCTGCACTTGCAGAGAAAGATGTGCAGGTGATGTAGCTGCTGGTCATGGACAGAAATGATCTCCTGATAGCCACAGGTGTGCTCACTTCTAAGACTTCCCTCATAGAAGAAAAGTGCTGGGGTTTATTTTTTTCAATGGCATACAGTGCTTGTATAAACTCCTGATTTAAAAATTCAAGATTCATTTGGGCCACATGAAATGCACCTTACCCATTCTGTGAGGATTTCAGGCTATATTTTTATTCCCTCAATATTATCAGCCTAAAATGTTAAAGCTTGTAGAGCACAGCATAATAAAGCAGCTTGAACCTGAGAGCTCTGCCAAGCATAACGTCAAATCTTTCAAAGAGTGGGGTTAGATAAAGCACCAGATACACAGCAAATTCTGGATTGAAATGAAACACCAAACATTTCTCCTTGGCTGGCAACAGGTGAATTCACAGAACGGGTTTCCTTATTCACAGAAGTTTCTTTTATAGCAAATTCAAGGGTTTCCCTGCTTCCCAAGAAAATTCCGTCTTGCAATATGTTTAAAATGTTATCAGCTTGGAAAAAAATAACACCGCTTTAAACTGATGGGAAAGGATCCCATTGGCTCTAAAGTTACCATCCCCGGGTCGGGCGCTCGGTGTTGTTTGGGGCCTTTGTTCAGGCTCAATCAGCCGTCGAAAATCAGCGCTCCCGTCACTGCCCGTGCTGGGCGGGATGACCAGGAGGGTTTCCCGCAGCCAGCATTGGGCGCTAATTACCTGTTCAAGTCCCTGTAAATACCTGTCAGAGGAGCGAGAGCTCAGCTCCCGGCTGAGAGGGGACTGGGGCAGCAGGACCCTGCTGCGGCTGCCCCTGTGCCCCCCACGGCAAAGACATCACCGCGAATAACATCTACTCCTTCCTTCCCTCCTCCCTCATGCAAAAAGTGCTTTACAGACTCTGAAGGTAGGGGAACCACCCGCAAATCCCTGTCCATTATTAGTACCTTTGCAAAACATAAAAGTCTACATGTTGTTTTTATCGAGGACTCGTTTTCACTGTGGTTAAAATCCCGAAGTCCTAGGCTTCACCTGCCTGAATAGGATGGTGAAGGTGAGTGGGGCTCACTGGGCCTGCAGTCTCAAAGAAAGGGAAATTTATCTTCCAAACAAATACCCAGGAAATAAATGTGGCTCTCCAGAGGCCTTTATTTCTCTGTCTTGCACCCTCAAAAAAAAAAAATAATACAGAGATCCTTTGAAAAAAAAAAGATAAATGAAAGAAGTTTTCTGATAACCACTAGAAGTTTTTCCTGTCACAGCAGGGAACGCCATGGGGGAGCGAGAGCTGTGCCCGTCAGCAGCAAACACACAGGGCGGCTTGGCTGGGCTGTGCCCCTCGCCCCGACATCAAAATAAGCCTTTCATGGGCTGTTTCCTGGGAAGAGGGTTTATTTCTCCATCCGAGCAGGAATGGTGGGAGGCTCAGCCGCGGCCCCCCCGGCCGGGAGCGCAGGTGGGTTCGGTCTGTACGCGGCACTGTGGGACCAGGGACCGCTGCTGGCAGCAACGAGAGGAAAAGGAAGGGAAAGGGGAGGCGGGGTGGAGGGGAAGCTTAAATTTTGCAAGAGCAAACAATCCTCCCGCGGGCAGCGGTAAATAAAATAACAGCAGCGGGGTGATTTGCAACCGTGTAACGGGCTTTTGTCTGGGCCCATTTCTCGCCGCCGGGAGGGTTTCTGTGTTCCCTCTCCGCAGGGTCCCGATGTTCCCCCTCCGGCTACAAAGGCCGGGGGCTGCAGCCCCTCCCCGGCGCTCCCCCCGCCTGCCCACGCCGCGCTCCCCTCCTCCCGCAGCCTGGGGGCTCCGCGGCTTCGGGGTCTGAAGGGCTGGTGTAGGATTTGCCACCTTTAAAAACAGCTTTTACTCATCTTTTTAACTCCTTTTTTTTTTTTTTTTTTTCCTCCCCAGTTTACATGAAGCCCCTTGGGCATTATGTTCCCTGTTGGAAAGTTAGAAGTATTTATAAGTCTAATTAGAGGCATTTATAAGAGTGATTAGTGTGAAGCATCAGCTGCTGGCAGCATTCTGTGTGTATGTGTGTGCGTCTGTGTCTCTGTGTGTGTGTGTGTTCACACATGGATGCAACACTAGTTCACAATTTGTTCCTGTGCCTGAAAGCTGTGAAATGCCCTTAATTCCCCCGGCACCGATGGCAACAGCGGGCACTGGCTGGCTCTGTCCAGTGGCTCAGTACGACACAGGATCACATCTCAGGGGAGGGGTTATGTCTCCCTATCTTTGTCCACTAATGTAGGAGCAAGTGCCGCAGGAAAAAAAAAAAAAAAAAAAAAAAAAAAAAAGACGAAAAGGCATGTATATGTCGAAAGCTGCTGTTAGACCCGTAGGACAGAGACCAACACAGCCCCACTTTTGTCTGCCCATGGACTGCCTTGCAATCCCTCATCTCACAAGTGCAACGTTGTCTTTCGTTATTTTTCCTTTGCTGCTGGGTATTACCTCTGCATCTTCACTCCCCTGGACCTGGGTTTGCAGCACAGATACAGATATCTCTTGGGGGAGAGGCTCCCACACAATCTGCTTTGGGGAGTAAAGTAACCTGAAAGGGAGCTCGGACCCCAGCGGGGCTGTGGGCTGGAGGGGGGCTGCCCCAGCCTGAGGGGAGCTGGAGACGAGCCAGCCCGCTGAAGACCCCAGCGCTGAGCCCCGGTCCGGGCTGTGCCAGCCGGGGCACCGGGACCCTGCCCCGGTCCGGGCTGTGCCAGCGGGGCACCGGGACCCTGCCCCGGTCGGGCTGTGCCAGCCGGGGCACCGGGACCCTGCCCCGGTCCGGGCTGTGCCAGCGGGGGCACCGGGACCCTGCCCCGGTCCGGGCTGTGCCAGCGGGGGCACCGGGACCCTGCCCCGGTCCGGGCTGTGCCAGCGGGGGCACCGGGACCCTGCCCCGGTCCGGGCTGTGCCAGCCGGGGCACCGGGACCCTGCCCCGGTCCGGGCTGTGCCAGCCGGGGCACCGGGACCCTGCCCCGGTCCGGGCTGTGCCAGCCGGGGGCACCGGGACCCTGCCCCGGTCCGGGCTGTGCCAGCCGGGGCACCGGGACCCTGCCCCGGTCCGGGCTGTGCCAGCCGGGGGCACCGGGACCCTGCCCCGGTCCGGGCTGTGCCAGCCGGGGCACCGGGACCCTGCCCCGGGTCCGGGCTGTGCCAGCCGGGGCACCGGGACCCTGCCCCGGTCCGGGCTGTGCCAGCGGGGCACCGGGACCCTGCCCCGGTCCGGGCTGTGCCAGCGGGGGCACCGGGACCCTGCCCCGGTCCGGGCTGTGCCAGCGGGGGCACCGGGACCCTGCCCCGGGTCCGGGCACTGCGCAGCCGGAGATGGCGGTGCAGGGAGGGTGGCTGTGTAGCGCAGGTGCTCACAAAATCTCCATCCTGCATACCTCGGTGCTTCCAGCCTGGAGCCACAGCCCTGAGCCCGGGGCAGCCCCACAGGTTGCTCTGGGGGCAGTGAGCACCCCCCAGACCCCTTAGTCTGCTGAGAGCACCCCAGGAACCACAGCCCGAGCACCGGCCCCGGGCTGGGCTCCAGCGCTGCCGCAGACCAAACCGTCTGACAAGCTTCTGAGCCAGGTGTAAGCCCTGAGGTCCTGCTCACGGGTACAGGAACTGAGCACTGTCTGTCTCCTAAGGCTCCTGGGACAAGTGCCGGTGTCCCTGTGTCCCCCCGGCCCAGGGCCAGCCCCGCAGGTGCCGTGCCGGAGCTGCTGCGTGCAGCAACGCCTCCAGTTAAAGACGGATAAAACGTCTTGAGGCGACTCCTACGAGTTCAGGCCCTCCTCGACCAGGGATTTCTTTTTTCTAGTCATCATATAAACAGAATTAAAAGGTCAGTGCTGCCCCCACATGCTTACAAAAGCTTTTGGTTGGAATGGCTTGAGAAAGATAGGGAGTTACTTAGGGAGCACTTTAATAATATATTTGGTTTGCATACCTGTGGTCTGTTTCCCCGTCACAAAACAAACAAACAAATTAAATGTCTTCCTTGATTTCTGCTTTCAAAAACTTATGTGAAAAATATCTTCAGATTTATCCACATCAATGTCAGAGCTAAGTTTAGAGCATTTGCTGCAAAAACAGTCGATAGTACAGTTCCACTGACACATAGGGATGGTTTAGCTTGACTTATTAATATTTCTTTTTGAGGAGACATTAATAAACTGATGATCCCCAAAATCACCTACAAAACAAGCTTTTTTTCATTTAGTCTCCCTGTGTCTAGTCCATACAACCCTTATAATCCACATAGTGATTTTCCTGAGGGCAGACTGAAATTGCTTTTTCATTTTTCCTATGTCCACATCTGTACAGCTACAGAAAGTCCCATACAAACTGAAGACAAAACACAAAAGAGAGGAGTTACAATGAACTCACTTTACTCCAAGTAGTAGCAAGTGGCCATGTGAAGGGATGTACAAAAAAACCAAGCTATTTTTCTGTCTCTGGTCTTTTCAGTAGCAGGGAGGTTAAGGTATCCCTCCTGGCAGGGGGTGAAACCCAAATGTCATGCTGAAGAATGACGTGTGTGTCCCTTTAAAAACTTTGAATAGAAACTAGTTTAAATTTGAATCTAAAAAGATAAAGTGAGCTGGGTTCAACCTGGAACTGGCTAAAATGTTTCATTCTGCATGTTTATGAGGGGAAAAAAGGCCTTTTTTTTTCTCCTTTTTTTTTTTAATCTAAACGTTGCTTTTGAAAATTTTCTGTGGCAAAACATTAAAATACTGCTTTATTTGTTGACAACAGACAGTTTCTTTCACTTCAGAGTTACAGCAAGAGCCAGACCCTGCAACGGGGTGTAGATTCATCTTGGAAATCCCCTGGATTTCTGGCTCAATTTGTCCTTGTGCACAAAAACCGGGCACCACAGCCAATAAATTTGCTTCAAACAAGTGATGTGTACCCAAGCCCACCCTAGGCGTGTGGGCAGGAAGGATCAGGCAGGATGTGGGCTGCTGCAGAGCAGCACTGCCCACCCAATCTCCATGGCAATGAGGGGTCCCACCAGCTGGGCCAGCCCAGCAGCCCCGGGGGTGTCCGGGGATCCCCAGGGGGCTGCAGCAGGTGGCAGCCCCAGCCAGGGCCCCACCGAGCTGGCAGAAAGCCATTCCCTGGTTCTGTGGGACAGAGGGAACGACTGGAAGGTGCTGGGAGGGATGAGGGTGCAGGGAGTTGCAGGTCCAATTCTGTACAGATATTTTTCTGCAGTCCACACAGGAAACATTGCCACGGTAAATTTCATTCAGTCTTCATTCTAGTCTCTGTCAGAGGCTCATCTGAAAGAATTTACTAAACAAATCTCTCTTCTGGCCCTGCCTTCTTTAAGCTTTAACAGTCCTGAATATGAAATCTCCCAACTGGAACACAAGTACTTCAGGGCTGAAGTACTTCAGTTGAAAAAAAAAAAGTAAACTGAAATCATTGAATTCAGAGAGCACAGAGACCAGAGATGGGGTTAAAGAACAGATTGTCTTGTATGGAGTAAAAATAAAACTTATGATCCTGCTTTCCTAATTAGCCTGGCTACATGGGTACCAAAATCAGAGCTGGAAATATACAAATGTCATGAAACCACACATAAAATAATACAAAAGTATTTTAATGTTGTCTGATTAGAAATTCCATTTTCAGAAATATAACAAATACAAATGATATTACTCTCTAAACATCTTCCCTCAGACCCTTTGCAACCTCAATGCTGACTTTTAAATACATTTTCACAAAGAAAACGGTGTAGAAAAAGAACAAAGAATTACAACACATTTGAGAAAAGTCCTGAAATTAATTTCAAAAGGACATGACTTTGGCATAAGAACACATTTGGAGGAAGAGCATTTTTTGTTTGTTTAGGAATCCTCAAATTTTTCCAGCAGGAAATCTGGATGGGCACTCTCTGTACCGTCCCTTGCTATTTTCAACTAGGTAATAGATGTGAAGTTACTTTGCCTTTGTTATAAACAGCCAGTGGTAGTTCGGAGAAAGGTATATTAAATGCCAAAAAGAAAATGAGCAAGAAGATGTAAGATGGAGCCTGATCCTGCTAACCCCTGCTCCTCCAAGAAATCCTCTTTCTTTTCTACTTACTGTGCAGTCTAAGAACTTCAGGATTAAGTCAGATCTTAGAACCATAATTCCATTTATTTGTAGAGGCAAACATGCCTTTTGCTTAACATAAATGTTTTTATTTAAAAGGAGGTTGTCAATTTGAAAGCGTTTTAAATTCACATTTAGGAGAAACCTTGTGCAGTTTCACACAGGCCGGGGAGGGATGGGCTGGACCTGGACAATTCCAGCAGCCAGAGCTGCCCTCCCCAGCCCCAGTCCCCCCCTGCCAGCAGCTGGGTGAGCAAACACGCCGTGTTTGGGTGCACAGCAGACATGGATTAACCCCTGCAGAGACCCTTGGGGTGCCTGCAGGAGCTCCAGGAGCAGCCGTGCCTCCCGGGACCCCGCAGCCCCTCCAAGGCAGCAGTGGGGAGAGAGCTCCCGGAGCTGCAGCAGCACATCCCTGCCATGAGGCTGGTGGGGTGCTGGCAGAGCTGCAGGCCTTGTGCTGTGTGGCAGTTCTTCCACTCATCTCTCCACTGACAGGGGATGCCTGTTGTAGAAGTCTGTAGTCTGGTTTCAGACCTGAAGTTTCTGGTTGTCTAAAGTTCTGGTTTTCTGATGTGTTAGTTTACTGAAATTCTTTTCTCAGAGAAAGGACATAAACACCAGAACTGTTTTTGCAACAATATCTATGTTGTTCATTCCTTCTGGGAAGAAGGATTCTCTCTTGAAGTCCCTCTAGTTTGACCAATGTGGGTGAAGAGGTTTGTCCTTCTCTCACCAATCACATTGGTCTGTGGAAAATAGCATATAAGGGGGGACGATTTCTAATAAAAAGAATCTTTATACAGCCTTGAAAAAGATCACAAAAAGAGTCTGTGTTTTGAGTTATCCCACAGCGACAGAAGTCCTCATTAGGAAAGAAGGCAAACGAAACTCTTGGTTTCTCTTGTTCTCCAGGTTGTTTATTGTTTTCTTCTCAGCAATTGCAGCACACCAGGCTTTACACCAGCTTAGCGTGAGGGAGAAAAGAGACCAAAAGGGCCCAAACACATGGAATCAAGGTTCTCTTAAAGATAATTCACCCAATTATCACCAAGAACGTACATTATTTCTACTTTTCTACCAATAACCAACTAAATTTCTATTCACATAACTCTAGACTGTGGCAAATTCCAGCCAATCATCCTGTGCCCCAAACAATGCAGAACATGGAGTAGATGAAGGAGGAGGAAGAAGCCTAAAAACAACAAGGATTCTCCATCTTGTGTTCATCTACTTACCATACTAACAAACCCAAAAATCTAAATGTCTCACCCTGTGATAAATTGCATACTATACTACTATCTAATTTACATTCTTGAAAATTCTGTTTCATCCCAAAGCCTAGGAAGCCCTCTTCATGGACGAAGGTTAAAAGTAGTGTTTGTCAGGGGGTTTGGACCCTTTGAAACATGCAGAGAAATATTCTCTGCATTCTGGGTTCCAACATACTGGGATGGGGATGAGCAGCAGCCACGTTGTCACCCACCACTGAAACTCCTCCTGAGAGCCAGTGTGCCAGCAGTGGTACAAGGACACAGGGGTGTGCACACAAGTGCTTACAATTTGCTGTTTCATTTTATAGCTTTTCGTCCTCTTGAATTACCTCCTGTAAATAAAGAAGACAGAACAGAATGTGATTTAACGTTCACAACATTTTTCAAACAGTGTTACACAAGTTACCAGCAAAAATAAAACAAACACAATGTTGTAGCAGCCTGCAACCCCTCTCTCACACGTATAAGCAAACAGCTAATTCTGGTTTGTTGCCCGCAAGCCTCAGGTTTGAATTTTGTTACATTTTTAAAACCTGCATCAGAAGCTTAACCAGAAACAGTCAAATCATCCTTTTCAAGGCATTCTTAATTAAATAACGTCATATGTAGTCCCTGCAAAGGACTAAAAATATTCAGCTGTGGTTAGGGTTTTTTTGTTTATACATTTCATCCAGCTCAGGAGTGCTGCAAGATAAGTCAGCAGTTGTCATCTTTTTTTTTAAATAATATACTTTCTAAAAGGAGAATTTTTATAATAGTTTGGATTCAGCTAATGGATGAATATCATCGATTCATACATTCTTTTTCAAAGACTGGGCTGAGCCACTACATAACCAAAAAATAAGTCATTTTTACCCCAAACTATTACAATTTTTCTCCTAAAAGAGTAGTAAAGCATATTTTTTCTCAGTTCAGTATGAGTCCACTCACTACCCCAATTTCAATTGGCTAGGTATGAAAGTCTCAGGACTTACTCAGGTTTTTTACTGTAAGAAAAGAGTCATGTTCCTCATGTTTAACTCTGCCAAACAGCAGCTGGAATACAGCCCCTTCAGGCAGAACACTGTGAACATACTAAAGTACTAAATGATTCCCAGGAAATTCATAAAATGTCCTTTTCTATTGATTCAAGGTATTTTTGTGGAGGCAGATTATTTACTATTTTTAGCTTTTCCCAGTGTCTAGCTTGTCTAATTGCTCCTTGTGCAAGTGCTCTGGCCTGGGGCTATTTTACAGCTCTAATTGTAAAAGAAAGGATTACATGGCTTTGCTTGTGCTGGAGATGGGGCTCAAACCCTCGAAAAAAAAAAAAAAACCTTCACCCCCTGATTTCATAGCTACCCAGAACATTCACTCAGTTTGCTGGTCTCATCTGTAACTTCAAACCTGCTGACAACAGGACCGCAGGTAGGTACCTGCTGTGTGCTGCCAGCTGTCAGGGAGCAGGGCAGCCTGACCAGTGCTGGAGTTTTCCAATTAATGCTTCTCTCATCTACTTACACAGTGCAGCAATTACCAGAGGTGTTACCTTTGCAATTTTCTTAGAAAAGTCATGAAGAGATTCCCATAAAATGCATCCTTGCTGAAAGTCTGGTTGAAAACCCTGGAAGCAGCACAGAGAAGTCAGGCCCTGTGCTGGGAATGGGCAGTGAGCAGCCAATTTTGGTTATAAAACTAGCAACTTACCTACCTACCTAAGCAAGGAAAACCAAAATGTCAAGTTTTTTTGCCTTTGTTCAAAATGCCAAAATGCCACAATCAGAACTACCTAAGCTGTACTACCTGAACTTTCAGAAGACAAAAAAACCCCAAACATTTTGTGCCTGGGTTTAGTTGACACTCTTTTGTGGATGCTCTTCTGGGTGTTTTCATGTCAGCCCACTGGGTAACTTTACCAAACAGCAGTCTGGCAGAAGCCCCTCTCATTTCAGAGCTTGAAACTTACAGCACAGCTCCTCCCAGAGAGGAGGGAGATGGATCTCCTCCAGAAGAATGGAAACCCTCAAATCTGCAATTTTGCCTTGTCTACATGAAGAGTGCTTGCATTTTGGCCCAAGCCTGAATTTGCCATTAAAGTAGCCCTTGTCTATACAAATGTTAGGAGACAGCCCAAGCACCATCACAGCCTGGTACATCCCTGGAAAAAGCCGTCACTGTCATCTCCTGCAAGGGTACAGCACTCCTCCAGAGCAGCAGCTATCTGAAAAAAATTTCATTTTCCTGTGATAATACAAACATCAACACTAAGGCCTGGTCTATGAGAGCAGTTGTGCAACACTCAATAGTTTCACATCCTGGTCTGAAATGTTCCACAGGCAGTTGGAAGGTCCAAGGCTGAGATCCAAAAGCACCAAAGTATTCACAGCTATGCAAATATTAGGAACCACTGATGTCACAACACATGCAACATCTTACATTATATTTAGCAGACTCCATTTAAATTCACCTGCCTACAAGCTATAAAGAGTTACCAGAACCTGTGAAAAAAAAAAAAAAAAAAAAAAAAAAAAAAAAAAAAAAACCCAGAACAGACTAAGCCAAATAATTTTCCAGCTGTTACTCATCTGAGGTTTTTTTGAGATTTTCACCTCTTGGGAGACAGAGGTTCCTAAATTTCCAGCAGGCTCTAAGTCAGTAACACATCTGAGACACTCTGTCCTCCTGCATGCCCAGAGAGCCCTGGGTTTGCTCCCTGCCTGCTGCTGGCTCTGCAGCCCATGTGATGCTTTGTTTACTCACTGCACCAGCAGATCCATGCACCAGCCATTCCCAGCAGAGGGATTGGGAGCCCACAGCTTTCTTGTGCCTGAGTCTGCAAACACTGGGCACTGGTGTGTTCCTCTCCTCCCCACTCAGCTCCCCTCTGTGTTTTGGGTTCAAAGTGAAACTATCCCAGACTCAGGGACCTTGAGAGAGCAGGACTTGGGAAACGCCAGGAGAGACACTGAGGGCATGAGCATATTATCAGAAAGAATTTGAGTGCTCCCAGCAGCCCAGAAGCAAATTAGAAAGTTTTGGCTCCCAAGAATGAGTTGTGTTGTTTGTTCCTGCACACTGCAGCTGCTCGTCCCTCTCCCTCCCCACCCCCCTCCTTTGGGTGGTTTATTACACACAAGCTACTAATGAATGGGAGCCGCTGTTTTACAGTACACCACACTTACAGGACTTATCTCTAGGCCTACCACAGATTTGACTGATCAACAGCAGGGCACCACCATCATAATTCTTCCTAGAAACAGGAGGATAAAAAGGGGTTTGTTGGAGGTTGGCTGTGTCTGCAGAGAATCCTGCCTGCAGGGCCTGCTGATGCCATCACTCGCTGCTATGGTCTTTGGCCTAATAAGGTACAGAAACAAAGATTGTTCACTTGTTCAAGAATACTAAAGTACCCAAGTGACGGAAAGTGGAGGCAGCAGGGCACACATCCAAGTGGGATTAAGGCCACAAGTGCAACGTTACAGGGCTGACTGGGTGGCAGAGGGAATATCTGCCTCTGAAGAGAAAAAAAAATCCAGTTCAAACATAATTTATAACATGTCACTCACAGTCAGAGGTGGCTGTCATTAAGAGTTAAATGTTGCATTGTGCTCAACTTATTCCGATAAGAATTCTCTAAGCTGCTTATATGTTATCATAACTCATGAATAAGTGGAGCGTGGGCAGGGGAGGGGGGAGAGGCTCTCTGGGCAGGATGGGACCCAGACTGTGAGGCAGAAACGCTGGAGCAGAGCTGGGCTGCTGGGTCCTCAGTGTGGTGTTCCCTCAGCCTGCACATTCCAAGGACTCCACAGTGAGTGGAGTCTTGGAGTCTGCCAAGCCCATGGGACTTGTCAGGGTCCAGGCTCTACTTGGGCAGATCCACCTTCTCTGCTTTTATGCACTTCTCCAGTTAGGGAGCCAGGCAGTAACACCCAGAGGATCTAAAATGGTGCATTAAGCCTCGCTTAGCTGGTCTACACAGCAAGGCTCTATGAAGGTTTAAGGGCTGGAGCTGAAGGAGAAAAAAATGGGCAATGTTGTAGCCAAGTAAAAAGCCCCTAAATTAATACTGTTTACTGGAAATGGAACTGGGAACCCAACAGAAGAGCAGCAAAGCCACTTCTTTAGGGACAATATTAAATTCCTCTGACTGACTTGGCAGTTTGGAAGCAGCAGGATTGTTTTCTCTAGCTTAGGGAAACCCAGCAACAGACCCCACTGTAGTTCAAGCAGCTAGATCAGGCCCAATCCCATGAAACTTTCCAGGCTTATCAGGGGAAATTTTCCCTACTTCATTTTGGGTGTAGAGGGAAAAACCTATGTGGAATAAGAATTAGAATCATAGAAGCCCATTCATTTTCACAGAACTATAATCATAGAAGCCAGTTCATTTGCACAGTTCACTAAGTGCAAATAGCCACTGTAATTCCCAGTTAGAAGCATTTCTCTGGTGCAGCTCATTCAGAAAGCAGCAGTTTGTTTACTCACTGGCTTGAGCTACCTGGATCACGTTACACCTGCTGGGGCTGCTGGTAATGTGGGAGGTTGATTTTAAACTGGCACTGTTGCTTTTATAAAGCCTTTAATGTCGTAGGCTCTGGCTGTGTTCAAGATCTCACCCACCAAGCCCAGGCTTAAGGGACTTTGGGCTGAGCCATCCCAGTCCTCTGCTCCCCTGTCACTCAAGTCAACAACAACAACTTTGCTGAGGTAGTTGAGGGACAAATATTTCAGTCCCTGACCTGTGCCTGGTCTGACTAAAGACCCAGGGTCTCTGCTTTGTCCACACTACAGAAACACTGCACCAAGTACCTGGATTTGTGAGCACCAAGCTGAATATGAGTATCTGACCTGCTGTCTTCAGCTGTGTTGGAAAGCCAAAGGTTAATCACAGTGAGATCCCGGTGTCCAGACGTGGCTGCAGGACACTGCAGGTGCAGGGTGCATGGTGTGTGTGCAGGCACAACAATGCTCAGTGCATTCATGTTCCTGCCTCTACAGCTCTGAGGAGCTGATATCCCCAGCCCTTTGTCCCTGCAGAGAGCAGGCAGCTCCCTGTAGCCACCTCTCTCCAAGGGGATACAGAAGATGACTCAGGAATTGCATCCCCCCATTCCTCCCCCCAGCCATGGCAGCCTCTGGGGCACACCCACACATGTGGGGTGAACCCACAGGAACATTTTTGTGGGTGGGTGTGCCCACGGGGGATGAGCTTGTCTGCTGTGCAGCTTTAAGAGTGTGCAAGTCCAAATCCATACGTCTGGATGCAAGCTATGGTAACCAATCAGTAGAACTTGTCAAAAGAAAAGTTAAAATAGATGTAACTGATGTGTGAAGGCGTGTTTCACCCAGTTCTAAATTCAGTTGGATACGTGAGAAGAGGCAGGTAGTAGATTAACAATGCAGCTCAGAGACCATTAAGGCTTGCAGAGGAACAATTAGTCCAGAATTTGCATTTTGTGAAAATGAATCTTTTATAAAACTTACAGCTCAGCTAATGACAGAGGTTTCTTCAAATAAGTATTTCCCTCTGATCTTTGTCACGTGGGGTTTGTAGCATCTTGCCAGGATATGAGAACCTAAAAATGTAAAAGGCAAATTTTCAGCAAAAATTAAACCCACTGGTTTATCTTTACCCTCTGTGTGAAGTGTAAACAGAGAGAATAAATAAATAAACACTGAAAAATACATTTGTTTTTAAATAAATGCGAACAAAGGGTTTGACACATTTGCAGTATGTAATGCTGGTTTTAAAACATGATTTCAATCACCTGACACATTCAATTAAATACAGAAAACTCTCCAGGTTGTATTTGCATTCTGGAAGAGCAGCTACAAAAGAAAGTGTAAGTGCAGCAAATCATTCTGAAAATAAACTGATTTGAACAGAGAATGACTTGTCCCTGAAAGGCTGCAGCACCACTGACTTTGTAGTATTACTTGAAAAACCTGCAAGTGTCTTATTTTTCTCCATAAAATGAACCACTTTGGGAAGGGCAGACTGACAGTTTGATCTACCTTCCAAGAAACCATGAAAGAATAAAATCACTTCTAGGAGCACAAATGTTCAGTAAGGCTTCTTTTATTCTCCAATATTCAGGGAAATTCCTAATGCAGTTCATAGTCTTTAATTAAAAAAGAAAAAAAAAAAAAAACCAAACTGCAGCGATAAATGATGGAAGAAAACCAAATCCCTTTTCCAAGCAGTGACACTGCCACTTTAATAGTTTCCCACTGTACTTGGGGTTAGTTGCCAGAGAAGCCTTGTTCAGCCTATTTGGGGGCCCCATGAAATGCTGCAAGCGTTACTGAAATGAGCACTTGTCTTTTGTTGAGCTGCATGCTAGCACCATACAGTGCTGAGCTGATAAATCCACTTTTTCTAACACAAGCATTTTTCAAACAAAACTACCATGAGACTGATGAGTAATGCCAGCTTGCCAAAAAAAAAAAAAAAAAAAAAAAAAGACACACACCCCTCCCAGGCGCTGCTGACACTGACAGCTGTTAAATTCACATATTCACAAAATGATGTGGGTTACATAACTGGAAATTACAAGAGCGACTCACCAGCGAGAGGAACTGCAAAGCAAGGCATCACTGGGGCTGGGAAAGGAATAGATCACACATTTCCATGTGCACTGTGCCACTGATGGCCAGGATAAAGCTGTGCCTTGAGCCCACAGGCACTCCTCACCCTGCATCATCAGGCTGGCTGTAGTTTGTTCAGCATTGGGATTTTTTTTTCAGCAAGTGAGGACGCATGTGGCGAAAGGATATATTAGTGCTGCTATGTTCTGACACAAGGGTAGTTTAAAAGCCCAAATGCCACATTTTTGCAAGGCATGATGCAAAAGCAGTGACTCTTAAAGTCTTATTGGCAAATCTTGAGCAGCTGAGAGGGCAGCAGAGAAGATGAAGTGCTGGGTAGAGTTAGGTTTGACAAAACCTAAGTAGCCTTTAGCTTGCATCAATTTTTTCAGATACATAAGCACTTTGCAAAGATGTTGTTTTTATCATTCTCATTTTATGGCCATAGAGCTGAGCCCTGGAGAAGGTCTGTAATCTTCCTGTGCAGGACAGGAAGGCAGTGACACAATGTCACCCCACCACCACACCACCTGCCTTTATTTCAGTATCTATTTCTAAACTGGTTTGAAAACTTTAACAAAAGCACCTGGATCTGGAAGGGCCATGGAGCCCATGATGGAGGAAAGGCATCATTAAGGGCTCCTGAGGAACAATAGGCTGTGGAGCTGGTGGAACAGCTCAGGAGAAGGGGCAGTGAGGGAAGATGGCAATGTCTGCACAAGCTGCCAGGCCCTCATGTGTTGCTGAGATTGCCAGAAATGAGGTTCTGAAGGGGGAGTTAATCTGTTCATAAATCAAAGCAGAAAACAATGGATGTCTTTATGAATAGCCATAATAAAAAAATCTAGTAATTAAACCACCATTAACATCAAGCTAAATCTTATACATTCAAAAGTATCTATGCTTCTATTTTTTCTGCTCATGGCTGCATTCATTCCTCTTATATAGTAAGAGGGGTTTTGTTATTTAAAAAACACCTAAAAGCTTTTTTTATAAGCAAGTTTCTCAAACAGGAAATGAAGATGAAATGACCACTAAATGCATAAAGTTCCATGTACTTTATCATGTTGCCTATAATAAACTAGGCTAATGCAAAATCAAGATGCACAGACAAATCAGGAGAAAAAAAAAAAAAGAAACACAGAAATGAATTCTTTGAGAGTGATGTCACCTCAGCTGGTGTGTAGGTACAGTCTGCTGCGTAGGAGAGCAGTGAAAGCATAAACAGAATACTAGATGTGCATTAAGCCACAAACAGAAATAGCTGTGAACAATGGCAAAATCTGGTTGCTCTTGGAACCTTAATGTAAGGAAACATCCTTATAAAAGATGAGACAATAGTGGGTCTATAAATGACAGCCCTGTAGGCAGGGAAGGATTAAGAACTTCCTATAGTTCCTAAAGTATCAACCTATATTGTAACCCTTCCACAAAGGCTGCCATAAGTGCTTTCTCTGATTTAGTCCACCCAGAATAGGAAAAAGCATCAGAATGAGTTTGTCTTTTCCTCTGGACACCAGCCACACACTCTCAAGGCAGAGAGGAAGAAGTAAAAGCAGATGGAAGCACAGCACTTGTTTAGGACCTTTTGCCAGCACACCTGTAAATCCCAGTTCTCATTTGCCCTCCCTGCTTCCTCCAGAGCCCAGAGACCTTTGCCAGCCCTGATCCAGGCCGTGGCAATGAGCTGCTTTCTAAAGCTGAGCTGCTCTGTCCCTGCAGAGCACTGGGAATGTGGGCTTTGGACACAAGTAAACACAAACTCGGCTGAGGCTTCAGTGTCCAGTTATCACTTTTATCTTCTTTGGTTTATTTTTAAGTGGATTTTTGGTTGGTTTTTCTTTGTTTGTATGAGTAATGAAATGCATTAATTTAACTGGGCATGTGTTTAATTTGAAAACATTAACAAAATACCTCCCAACACCTCATGGCCTGTGACCTGAGACATATTCCTGTATAGCAAATATCCTCTGAGCTCTCAGGGGGCAGATTACCCTCAGACCCCAGATTTTTTTGCAGACTGTCAGACACTCTTCTAACAAAAATTTTAATTGAAGACTATGAACATTACTATTTAATACAATTCCACAGACCAGCCACAGTGAGCTTTCCAAGGCCTCATGGGGTATGAGAGGTCCCTAGGACAGGGAGTGGGAACCACCACAATCTTAGGTGATGCTGTTTGAGGTGAAACTCAAAGAGCCTGCACTTCAGAGAGTTTTCCAAGAAGTCAAATGAAGCTGAGTGAACACTTCACTAATGGGGAAGAATTGTCCACTGCAGCTGCTGCTAACATAGGCACCTCTAGACACTCCAAATCCTTGGATTTGGATGAACTGAACAACTGAAGAGGTACAAAACATGCAAGACCAGGACCTGTTCTGAGCGACATTTGTAGGTTTGCCGCTGATTATAAATTCGATAAGATCTACAGAAGTCAATGCTGAAGAATTTGCAGCAAGGTAAAGCTCTTGAGATCTCCTTGCTGTTGCCTCTGCCAATGATTTTTTATTCCAAGCTGGAGGCTTTAGGGCAAATATGGGGCAATTCCAGTGGAAGAGTTCTATCTGTTTTCAGAAGTGATCCCCTCTTTGTCAGGTAGAACTTGGTCCCTGAGTGATAACCATACAAAGCAGATATAAGTATATATATTTTTTTAAATGTTAAAAATTTCACAGATGCTTTTGAAAATATTGAAGATTCACCATCCAGATATTTACAGTCCTATTTTTTTTTTTCTGAAAAACAAGCAAATATTCTGATCCTCACTCAGGGCTGTAAGTTTGATCCTCCCAAACCTAATCACAGAAGCCACTCCCCTGAATCAACATGCTTCCTAATGGGAATAAATTCTTCTCAACTAAGCTCTGTTAAAAATGACCACCACAACCAAACTATTATTAGTATTCAGGGTAGAATTAAATAGTGTCACCATGGATATCTGAATGTGCAGGTGTGGGCCTTAAATCATTTTATGGCAAAATTGAGTCCCATTTCTTACTCCTGGTTTGCAAACCTGCTCCCACTGAAGCAGATTATGACAATCCTATAAGAGGCAGGACCTTGGCCAAGACATATCCATGGATTTTTGGGGGCTTTCTTCAGAGTAAGGTGTTACTGCAAGTAAAAGTTAGATATTCTTGCTGTTGCAACCTGTGGGACTTCTCAGCAGTACAGTGATATTTAGCACAGCTCAGATGCTCTTCCTGAACGGTATTTTATGGCCCTGTCTCCGTGCAGCTCCTCCAGCCTCGGGGGAACTGCTCAGCTGGGAAGGGGCTTGCAAGAAAAATATCAGAGCCAGGCCCTGCCAAAAACAAGAAGCATTTGGGAAAGGTTCTTACTGCACATTTTTCCTAAGACGAGGAACAAATATTAAAGCAATTTTCTTCCTTCAGAGCAGTTTTAAAATCACTTAAAGTCTGATTGCACTTTCCAGCTCGGAAACTGGACTTTGCTCCTCAGTGTAGTCCCACTCACTCATCTGACAACTGCCAATTACTCGTGTGAGCAATGCCCGAGGTTTTGTAGCAGTGGGAATAAAACACAAGAGCAAATCCACTTGCTCAGAAGGGCAAGTTTCTAGATTGGATAACAAAATCAGAACTCTGCAACAGCCCCTCCCTCCCCCCCAGAGTTTGTCACTGAAAATCTTAAGAGTAAAAAAATACCATGTTCTCGATGAATACGATCTTAGCATGATCAATTTTTTTTCCTATAAAAATACATAATCAGTTTTGTAGCTTTTCTATTTGTACTGCAAACCAGTAAAGGAAAACTCTATGAAACTCTCACATTTTCATTTCACACTATTCTGAATGTTACCTAATTTCCCAGTTTAAAAATAGATTACAGGGATTAAGAGACTTTTGAATCTGAAAAGAATGCACATATTAGGGAAATTAGTACCTAAAATAAATAGCCCACTTTAATATGCAGTCTCCAAGTTTGTACGATTTTAAGGAAAAAAACACTTCACAGACATCTAATTTAACACATGTCAGCAGCTTCATTTACAAGTTCAAAATCCAGAGGTAGATAAAATATTAGTTTGGTATATGCAAAGTGCCTTATTTTTGCATATTAATGCACTAAAGTACTTGATACAATGTTATTATGGAAGGAAAAAATAGTTGCCAGAAGGGTTTATTTAAGGAATGGTTACTTCAAATAAAAACTTTCAACCAAAAAGGATTTTTAAAATTGTTTTTTAATATGCTTTTAATGACCTCTACTCCTCATACCTACCTCCTTGCTTCCCAAACTGTTTGTACTGTCCCCAATAACACTCAGTGGAAAGCTGTCGTTCCTGGCTAAATCCTTACTTAGGTTGGATGCTATGCCTCCGTTAGACAGGGTCACAAGGTCACAATCGATTTTGGAGGCCACCTGGAGAGTCCAGGCCGTGAACTGACTCAAAAAATTTATATCAGAGCTGGAATGGTGCACCTCCCAGGCTCAGCCTGCGCTAACACCCCAACCGCAGGATGGAGCCTGCCAGGCCCAGCTCAGAGAGAGGCCAGAGTTGTTGACCCCGTTAGCTGACCTCTTCAAACTTCAGGAGAATTTTTCTGGCAGTTACCACGGTGACTGGGCACTCCAAGCTTATCCTTCTTACTGAAAAAAAAAAAAAAAAAAAAAAAAAAAAAAAAAAAAAAAAAGGACGAAAAATTAAGAAAAAAAAAAACATTAAAACCTACCTCATAGGGATGTCTATCAAGAATGAAATATGTAAAAGTTTTAATTGTTTGTTCCTCTCTTGGGCTGCTCTAACTGGCACATCCGATGTGAACACTGAGAAAACAGTTTGGCTAAAAACATTAAAACTTGTGAAGAAATAATGCTCAGTGGATTTAACAAGAGACATTTCTCATATATGCTGGTGATCACAAGTGACACACTAAGAGGTTTATTGTGAAATAATATTTATTTTTCTTTCTGTATCTTTCTCCAAATTACTATCATTTCTTACTGAATTGAGAAGAAGCTGAGACAAGGCTCAGGGAAAGGATTCAATGCTTCCTTTGGGTTTTTTTTCCTTTTAAAATCTGTCTGCTTGGTGAAACAGTAAGTATGCAGTTTGGTCTCTCAGAAGAGACTGCATAACCTATTTAATGTACCATGAAATATTATTTAAGAGGAAAAAGCAAAAAAAAAAAAAACCAAAAGTTGTCAGGCATCGTTAGTGCTGTTTTTTTCAGGCACTTTGAACACTAATCACTTCACACATAAAATTTTGCAGGTAAGCAAGGTCTCGTGATGCTGACAGAAAACACTTGAAACACATCAAGGGATCACAGAGCGTGTTAAGTAAACAAGAAAACAAAGTGCACTCTTCATTTCTGAAACAATAAGGGGAAAACTGGTGCTTCTTAATTTCAGAGCAATCACATATTACATACAAAGCTTTTATGTAAATTTTCCTCATGCTCCTCTACTTGAAATAGCATCTTGCTAAAGGAGCACTGAAGAGTACACTGCATTATAGCTGGAAAAATCCTACTTAAGGGCTCCTGATGGCAAACTGTCAATCAGTACTCCCTGCTTGTTATGAACTGCTCATTTCTGGAGTACAGCTAAACAGAGGTTTAATGGTTGAAACTTTAATGGCATTTTGTCTCACACATGATTCTGAAGTATCTTCTGTTGTTTGAAGAGTTAAATATGGATATTCAAATTTCTGCTCAGCCACTGCTCTGCTCCTACTGGGCTTCTCCACTGACAGTGTTGAGATGGCAGAGGGGACTGAGCTGCTGAGTTGCCTCTCACAGGAGGAGATCACACAGACCCTATGGATACAAAAATAAAGCAGGAGGTTTGGGTGTGGGTAGCAAAAAGCACATAACTGATCTTTTTCTCTAGACTTACTTTTCATTTCTGCTGGAAGGATGAGAAAAAGGTAGTCCAGCATACGTGTGTTAACTAACATTAAAAAAAAGTGAATGCAGGCATGGGACAGGACTCTTTCTCCTTTCAGAACTGGTTCAATTGCTTTGAAATATCATACGACTTGATGCTAAATAGATACATAGACACTTAATAATATTATTTAGCAATAGTGAATTAAACATGAAAACAATTTAAATTAAAAACACTTAAAGATTGTTTCTCTGTTATTAAGGATGTATTAGAAAAGGGCTAAGCCTCTCATTAGGAGATGCATTTTTTCATTTGTGTTTTCGTTACAGCTATACACGATGTTTTTACGCTTTCTCTTTTTTCTCTGCATGAAATAACATAAAGTGAAACAATCAGGTGACTGATCAATAGGCTAGTGGGAAGAAAAAAATGTTAAATTCTTTTTTTCTTTCTTTTTGAACAACACAGTACATATAAGCATGTGCCTTTCAATTAGATACCATGATTTATGAAGTCATGCTCAGGGCTAGCCAGGTTGTTGACTCAGATTAGAGCTATGATGCCAGCTCATTCCCTGGTGACAAACGCTGACTGTCCTTCCCGCAGCCAGGCCCCCTGGCAGCCTTGTGAAAAGACCTTGTGGTTGGCACAGCACTGAGCAGGAAATGAGGTCCTCTCCGGTTTGGGACAGAGATGACTGGAGTTACAGAAAGCTGTAAAGCAAAATCAGCATCTCCTGAGTCACAGACTTTTAAGCTCTGGTGGATCCTGCAGTTCCCAGGGTGACCTGGCCCACCAGCACTGCCTCTCCCACACCCCTGCCAGCCCCCCAGGGGAGCACCCTGCACACGGGGGGGGCACAGCATGCCACTGGTTCTATGTGAGACAGGGGGACACAGGGCACCACGGTCCCCCACCCTCCCCATGTGCCCCTGCCTGGTGATCAGCACCCTCCTGGGGGAATTCCTTTCTCCCTCATCCCTACCAGAGAATTTTTTGGCACATTGTGTGCTGTTTTTTAGTATCACAAGGCTTTTATGATATAGCTTGGGGATCTTTGTGTGGCCTACCCTCCTCCAGGAATTTCACATATAAATCACTGGAAAGCAGGAAATCCTCAAGTCTTGGTAGGAAGCTGTTTACCGTGTTTGCCTCAGCACAGACAGCTGCAGACCAGAGCATCTTGCCTTGTAGGTACAACAGCAACCCAGACACCTGGACATGAGATAGGGGACCTTGGCCGCCTTCTTTCAAGATCTCTGAGCCAGAAAGGGAACAGGGTTAGAAATTCCTACTGAATTCATGGAGTAGGACTCCCTGATCTTCTCTGTGTAACAGTTCCACTCCGAATTCCCTCAGTGACATTGAAACAATAATATTTAGACCATTTGGGGCCGAGATTATTACTTTATTAAATTGGCTTTTTATTGGTTCATTGTCGCAAATAAGCCCCCGATTGATTTTGCTCCTAATCAGCATGAAGAATGCATTCCGCTGTAATTAAATCCCGTGTAACTGGGCACTCTGTGTTTGCTTGTCTCTTAGCTTGCAGTGGCATGAGATACAGCGCATCAAACGCTATCCTCGCCACGACAGGCACCCTGCCAGCCCGCGGTGCGGCGATGCCCGCCTTTAGCGTGCTTACAATGTGTACGGCCGGAGCGCGTTTGGAGCAGCGGGCAGCGCTCGGGAGACGTAGGAAACTTATTAGAGGAGGAGGATGGCCAGGGATAAGGTCTTTTCTCTCGAGGAAGGTTTGACCCCTCTCTCTGAAAACACTGCGAGAGAGGCGGGGGCCGCTGCCCCGCCCGCTGTCCGCAGGTGCCCGCTGCCGCTCCCGGGGTCCGGCCGGGCAGCCGGGTCCCCTCGGCCGGCGGGAGCGCGGCCGGGCTGCCAGGCGGGCAGTTTTGAAGAGTCGATCTTCATAATACAAATCCCCCGGCTTCGCCTCCCCGCCAGCGGCGCGAGCCAGCTTTTTAATTGAATCCCGGGGATTTGGCCGCAGCCGAGAGCCCCGGTTCGGGCCCCAGCGCCGTGGGTCCCCCCTCCCGAGAGCGGGACCGTCTCTTGAGGGCTGATCTCTCGCCTCCAAACCGAGGGAAGGGGGGCTCCGGCGGCCTGGGGGAGCCCCCCGGCCCGGGCCCCCGGGAGGCAGAGCGCGGGCTGGCTGCACCCCGGGGCTGGGGGCGGCGGGGGGGCCGGGGGCAGCTGGCGCGGCCGCGGCTGCTCCTGGCCGCTCCCGCCTCTCGCCCGGGCAGCGCTTTAGGGGGGGGCTCAGGCCGGATCCTGCCCGTTCTATACGTTAATGCTCTTTTCTCTCCGGCTGCAGGGAAGCAGGCCAGCGGATAATTACCCCTCACTGCAATCCGCAGAGCTGGCCTAATCCGAAAGCTCAAGTGCCCGTAAGTAAAACTTCAGGAAAAGTTATTGAAACTGACAAATACAGGGTGACAAATAATCAATAAAAGCCCAGTCCCACATCCTTTATTGTTTCCAGGCACTAACAGCAAGTAATGAAACCTCGGCGAGGACGGGGGAGGGAGCGTCAGGGACCGGGCGCTGGGCTGGCTCCTAGAAAGCCCCCACTGAAAGAAGCCCAGCGAAGAACCCGGCAGCATAAGGGGGACGATCCCGTCCACATGGGAGAGAGGAAAATGCCACCCTCCCAGTACCCCCTCTTCCCCAAGCCCTCCCTGCCGCCCGGTGGCGGGGCCGGAGCGCTCCGGATGGGTGAGCCTGGGAGGCTCCTGCCCGGCCGGGAACTTCTGCCCGACCCCACGGGCAGGGACGCCCCGGAGCCCGGTGCCACCCGGCAGCCTCGGGCCACGCACCTATTTCATGCACCCGCACAAAAAATCAGGCGTTGTAATCTGCGTTCTGAAATCTATAACATCCCCGAACACCCAACGCGCTCCTTCTCATTAGCATCTCGGCCCTGGATTTTCCACGCCGCAGTTTCTAAAGTTTCAGCGAAGGACGCCGGCCAAGATAAATCCGTGCTGTCGTTTCTCTCCCTCTCTGTCTCTCCAAATTAAGTTTTGATCTATCAGTTTAAACACTGGCCAGAAAGTTGATTCACTTTCTGTTAGGATTTCGGGTTAAACCGGGGGCTCCTCCAGTGTCTTTAAGCTTTTGAGCTGTGTAAATGAACTGCAGTGTCACATAATCGATGGGGAAAACTCAGCTGTCACAGATACGAAAGCAGCCTCCTGCCACAGCAATAACGTGATTTGGCATTTCAAAGTTTGGAAACGTGCTGTCTACGCGTCCGGGGCTCGGGGAGGAAGAGGGACGGGGGCGATGCGCCGGGGCGGGTGGGGGGACAGCCCCCAGCCACGGTGGCCCCCTGCCTCGGCAGCCTCGAGTGCCGGCGCCCCGCACCGCGGCACCCGCTGCCGCTCCACTGCCGCTCCCTCCCTTCCCGACACACGCTGCGAAAGTTGTTTCTCAACTTTGGCGTTAGGGGAGGGTTGACCCAGAACAAATCTCAGTGTCTCGGTGGCCTTTCCAAAGCGGCCGTGCCCCCCGCCCCGAGCCTGCGGGACGTGCCCATCTGGAGCACGCACCGTGAGAGCAACTGTGCCGCGTACAGCCACAGCGGCCATCAGTCACTAAAAGCCACACGCTTCAGTGGACCGGGGATAAAACGAAGTCCTGGTGACGCCTGGTTAAACCACTGACCCTCTTGCCAGGGCTGGAGAAGGGGGAAAGCGGCCCCCTTGCGACAAACCCAGCTTTGGGGGGCTCGGCGCGGGGCTCTGCAGGGCGATGCCCGCAGGACCCGTGCCCCTCTCCCGGGGCTGGTAGCGCTGCCCAAAAGGAGAGCCAGCGCAGCCGTTTCGGGGTGCCCCACGGCGGGACGAGGGACGGGGAGAGCCCCGGGCGGAGTCGCCGGGCCGGCCGTGCCCCGGCGGCAGCGGGGGCGGCAGCGGCAGCTCCCGTGGGCAAGGGGTTCCCACCGGAGTGGTTATTTTCATATCGGCTTGGGTGGAGCACCAACCAACCCGCGGGCAGGGTTTGCTCTAAGTCGCGGGGTAAACACTGCCCTCGGCCTCCCGTCCCTACTGCACAGCCCGATTTACCCGCACACATGCGCAGGAAAACAACTCACACAGCATGTTCAGATGCTTTCTGGAAGCAAAAGGCTTTAGTTTCAAACTAGGAAGCTCTCTCAGATGAACGATAAACTCCACTTTGGTCAGGCTATGGTGTTTGATTATATCCTTGTGGTTTTGTCCTCACCAAAAAGGGCCCCGGAGGCTCAATCAAGAAACAGGATTTCAGACAGTTTGATTTGACATAAGGAAACTTTGCATTTGAATATTATAAGACTCTAAAGGGGAAAAATGAAACCTCTGTAGCTGAGACAAGAAGTGTGCCTAAGTGCCACTACGTTTCAATCCCCATTCGGATATAATTTAAGTCTTTTCTGGCTTACAGTTATATACTCTCCAACTCCGAGGCTATCCAAAAGGAGGGATTTAATGAGACCGAGTTTATACACTTATATAATTTAGGGGTTTCTCTGTAGCTGTAAAATGACAATTGGTACATGTGTAGTGCAAAAGAGCTGAAATCCCATCCAGGGACCAAGTTGGTTATTTCTGAAGGAGCTGTCATTTCCAGCAGGGGGGCACAATGAGAAGGCCAGGAGCAATGGAGCTCTGATCTCCACCAAGGAGAGATAACCACCTGATTAAAATGGGGCTCTTGTTCCCTCGTTACTCGATCGTCGTGTGAACTTACCTTATTTACAATTATAGGCAATGAGTGAGTCTCCCAGATTGTAATACACCTATAGCTTTGGGTTTACTCCTCCCTTTGTTATCAAGACCATCTCTTGGACAGATTTCTGGACCACTCATGTGAGCGCAGAAACGCTCTTTCGGAGGGAGGGAATGTGTTCGTTCCGAGCCCTGCAGTGCGAGACAGCGCTTTCACCCTCCCACACGCCCCTGCTGGGAACCGAGCGGGAGGCCGGGCCCAGCAGAACCAGCCTGTCGAAATCAGGATGTTTACAGCACTCAGCACGTGTGAACACCACCAGAAAGCAAAGGCACTCGGCATTAGGTGAAGCACTATTTTGTACTGCACATCTGGTATTTGCTCATTTTCCAGGTGAACCCAGGCACGGCGGCCACTGGAGGACCCCCCCCTTCTTGGGTCACTCTGGAGCCCAGGTGTGCACCAATGCCATCAGACAATGATGCACCTCTACGCTGAAATTTAACGCACTTTGTTCTCCATTTTAATATTAAATGGTGCAGTGTTTGCCAGATTATTATCCCACTATTGCTTGTGCATTTGTCTCTTATGTCTAGTGCCTGTCATTACACAAAGCGTTTTGAAGAGCTAATTTCAAAAGACAGAAAGTCTACACTTACTATAAAAGTCATTAAATTAGCATGACAAGCATAAAGTTCCTAGGTTATAATTTGGTTATAGATCTGAAATCTTCCCTGCTTTCTCTCTCCACTTGAAGGATGAAGGCTGAAGCGAGGCACTGACTCGAAGTTAGGACAATTGAGCTGGCGATTGTTTGGTGGAGAAACAGGAAAGAGATGCGGGCTCCAATACCACCTTTTTGACAGAGCAGTGGGTGACAAGAAAGAGTTCTGATTTTCTCTCACGTCTCCCAGCAGCCAGAGAAAGGTGTGATCAGATGGTCTTCTACTACAACAGGTGGGAGAAAAAAAAATAAAAAAAGAAAAAACCCACTCGATGCATTTCTCGTCGATTAAAATGTTGCTGGAATAGCAGGACGCGTGCCTTTTATATCCCGCTAAATGCTAAGATGGGAAGATGTGTTATAAAAGCAGCCATTGGCTGTTTCCCCTAAGGCTGCAACATCCCCTTCATTTTAATCGCTTCTTCGTTTCGGAAGAAAGCTGTGGAGAGGAGGGGGAGAGCTCCTTCCCCCAGCTCCCCATGCATCTGCAGTACCGGGGGACTGCAGGAAGCCTCGGTGGTGCCAGGACCGGCAGCGTGGGAGCGCCCGCTCTGCCCGGCCGGGCATCCTCTCCCTGACACGTTGCATTTCGACGAGAAAATTAGAGAAGGGACGGGGCATTCAAACGCGGTGCTCACAGAAGAGGCTGTCCTAGTAGTTATTTAGTATAAAAATCTGCTGTCAACTTTTTTCTTTCTTTTTTTTTTTTTTTTTTTTTTCCCGTCAGGTGCGTTTCTTTGCGCTGGTTCGTTTGCTTTTAACCAGGCATGCTGCGAATTGTGGAAGCTTTCCATTTACCTTTTCTTCTTTAAGCGTTTTAATTATCATCACTGACCTGTTGGGCATACCTACAGTATCAATGTCCCTTTTACATCGCTGCCTTCCTTTTCTCTGCATGTTTCTGCTATTTAACACTTGCTACCTTTGCCATTAGAGTCCTAGAGTGACCCCCATGGGTATCCTTGAAAGAAAGACCCTCTGCATTCCAGCACTGCCTCCTTACCCAAGTAATGGCAAAGGGACCATTCAGACACATGGACCACACTGAAGCATTAATTAGGCTGATGAAATCCATAGAAATGTATGGATTCAGCATAATCGAGTTTCTTCTGCTGACTATAGTTAAGGAATACGTGAGCAGCTGGGAGAATAGAAAGTACTGTTAGGGTGAAGTCATGCATGTAATTGAGTATATTTAACATAACCATTTTAATGATCGGTGATTAAAAGTGCATCTACTTAAATTGTATACCTCTGCAATTTGTCCATATCAACTTTAGAGCACACACAAAGAAAAGGTCGTCATATAAATTTATAAACAAGATCCCTTCCTGGCTACACATGACTCGAGCTGGAATGATAACTCAGCAGCAGCGAGGGGGGAAAGGCCTTTCGCGAGAAAATAGCTATGCCAGTGCGATATTAATTAATCACTGGTTTGGCCCCTTTCTCTCTTGTGCAGCCACAGTATTAGAAGTGCATAATAAGTGAGTTTTCTTTTCATCCGTAATTATTTATAACAATCAGATCACTCGAGGAAAAAGAAAAATCCCTGGGTTTCTTTCCCATATTAAAGGAATATCTTTTCCTTCACTTGACAATAGTGTGTGTGTGTCTGTGTGCGTGTGCATATACATATAGTCAAATAAATAAAATATTTGGTTGTCTGTTTTTTTTTTTTTTTTCGTCCTCAGAAACATTGCCCGAGATCCAGCAAAGAAACAATAAATGATTAAACTTCTTCTGACGCTAAACTTGTAGGCGGAGAGGTTAAGGACTGGAAACACGGACAGTGTTTGGGGGAGCCGTAGTTGATGGGCACGGCCGTGTCTTCTCGCAGGAGACCCCTGAGAATGGGAAATTAGCAGTCGAAATCTGCTAGTGGGGACTGGATCCCACAAAGCCCACGCGTTGGGAAGGCTGAGTGTCTCTCTCTCGCCTATTCAATTTGCCCTGGCTGGTTGCAGCGAATAAATAGAGTCATTGTGGAGCCCATACACAAACCGACCCAACTCCCTCCCCCATCCCCTCTCGCCCTCCCCCCGGCCCTTTATGCTTAAACGCACACAAATCTGCAGCCGCTTTGCACTAAGAGGAGCCCAAACTTTTCTTCCCTTTACTGTACAGCGCCTGTGGGAAGGGTTTATTCACACGTATGGAATATGTACTTATGTCGGAGGGACGGGGGTTCACGCTGGGTGAGGGCAAACAGGAGCCTGCCAGGAGCAGGACCCATCCTGGCCTCGCCCCGCCGGGCGGGCGGGCGTCCCTCTCCCCGCGGAAGATAACGGTTCAAAGTAGCCAGATGCATTAAACAGCCACAAAGGGGGCCAAGAGCCATGGGGGGCGGGGAGCGGGGGGAGATTCACTTAAGTTTCTGGTGGAAAACTTAAATGCTGCCGTCTCTCCTCTCCCAGCACCGCTGCAAGGTGAAATCCATTTGGCCGCGTCCCTCCCGAGTGGCCGCAGCCCGGCAGGGCGGGCGGCAGCCCCGCGCCCGGGGAACCCGCTCCGTGCAAGAGAATTTGCAACCTTGAAAGCATATTTTTCTTCCAGCTATGGTGGCACTTAGATGATAATGTAGGCAATGAAACTGGGGAGATTTATATCTTTTGGAAAGTAGGACGAGCCAGATGGTAATAGCGTCATTAACAAACAAACTTAGGATCTGCAAGTGAAGCTTGAAATTAGGAAAGAGATCTGGAGAACAAAAGGAGCTGCTGTTGAGGGGGGGGAAAAAAGAGTCCCTCTTCTGCCGGCCAAATCTAAGAGCACATTCTGGAGGGGCTGCTCCTGCCCAGCACTAGATAATAAACGACGGCTTTTTCCTCCCCTGTTGTGACTGAGAAAGGACAGAGAAAACTTTTGCAATAGGCAAATGTGGCATTTATTTATGTGTAACCCTTTGTAGTCTCAAGTGTCCCAAATGGGCCTTTAATTCAAATCCCTAGTTTGATACGAAGGGATCGCTTCTCCCAAGTTTATTTTAGAGAAACAAAGCGCCGCTTGTGGAAGCTGAAGGGCCAGAAGTTCAGCAATTATTTTTTTTTTAATTAATAGTAACGAATAAATATCAAAGGTTAAACGTTATTTGCCGTGAGAGTGGAAATATCTGAGGGGTTTATTGTGTCTTTTTTTTTTTTTTTTTTTTTTTTTTTTTTTTTTTTTTTTTTTTTTTCCTTTACCCCCCTCAAAAACCGCTCACTCTTTGCTAGGAGGCACTAACACAGCAGGGTCGAGGGTCCCAGAGCAGGGCCGGGATGCGGGACGTTCCGGACCGGGGAGCAGGGAGACCCCCGGCCGGGCTTCTCCCCTGCATCACCCTTCAAACCCCCTCCAGGAGGTTCTCGATGTCCAGCGAAAAGACCTACAGCACAGATTTACCCAGCTGAGAGTCCGTAAACACCGGAGACCCACCAGCTCCAGAGCTTCAGCAGGAGGGATGGGCTGTGGCCTTCTAAATTTTAACCAGTATGTTCCCAAATGTCACAGAAATGTTTGGAGGTCTTTAGAAGATCTCCGTATCTCCCTTCCAAAGTTGATGGTTATCAGTTGATTAATGATTTAAAAGATGCCTGTTAACAGCCCCAAGTTGAGAGACACGGACCCACGCTCTAAAGTAAAAACCTAACGTGTTTTTTTTTTTTTTTTTTTTTTTTTTTTTTTTTTTTTAATATGCTGGAGATCTTTAAAAGCCCGAGGACTTACCCTTAAGGCATTATTCAAAGAAAAAAAAAAAAAACCTGAGACTGGCGGTTCGTCACAGGCAATTGTAAAGGGTTTCAAAGGACCGATCAAACGAGTTGGAGAGTAATCTACATTAAAGTCCGGATGGCAGTGTTACAACATGCACCTGCAGGGTATTTGCTATCCGTGCCCCTTACAGAGCTACAAATCACCATTAAAGAAAGCTGCTTAAGCTTCCTCCGCGTTTCTAGAAAGACTTACTCGGGCTCCTTCACTTTGATATTTATACATCTTGTTATTGATAAGTGTGGGGCTGTTCAGCGCTCCCTTCCCCCTCCCGGACTGTCCCCTGTGGGCACTTTTGCACCAGCCCCTCCCCGCCCCCAGCCCGCGCACGGCTCCAGGCGGGTGTTCGGGCGGCCCGGCCCCACGAGCGACACGCGTGGGCGTGGAGTTATCCCCCTCTGCCTGCGTTGGGCCGGCTCCGGGAAAAGTTTCGGTTTATTTTCTTTATGTAGTTTCCCCCAGGCTCTGTCACCAAGGCGACCGGGGCAGCCCAGGCAGCATCGGCACGCGGGATGTCCCGGCAGATTTTCTCACAGTTGCGGGAGGCGCAGACATGGAAATGAGCTCATTGCGGGGGAGTGGCGGCCGCCTGGGCCGCCCCCGGCACGGCCCGGCCCGGCCCGGCCCGCTGGGTCCCGGGGCTGCGGGACTCGCTCTCCGCTTGAAGGCATTTGTGGTTCCCTGGCCGAGCAGAGAGGGCACAGTTAACCCTTGGCACGCCGCGGGGCCGCGGGTGCCCGTCGGGAGAGCGCCAGCGACCCCTGCTCCCTCCGCGCCCCCTCTGCTCCCTCACTCCCACAGGCAGCATCCATTGGGCTCGGTGCCCCCCCGCCAGCTGATGTCAGCGGGGAAAAGTAAAGTTGGAAGACAAACAAACCGGGAAAGCTAGGGGTAGAAAAAAAAAAAAAAAAATCAAGATTTTTCTACCCACTCGAGGCGAAAAAGCTCAAAGGTCAACAGGGATTCATCAGCCGCTTCCCACGGTTACAGACAGGGCGAGTCACTCAACTTGGATTTCTTTTTCGGGCAATTTTAGTGATCAAGACTGTGTTTTCAGTACTTTTTTTGGAGTGGGTTCTTGCAAACAAATAAAAACCCCACCCGTCGGAGGTGTGAGGCCGCGGTGCCCCCGGTGCCTGGTGCCCCGCTGAGGGATGCCGGGGCCCCGGGCACCCCCGAGGCAGCAGCGGGGACCCGCAGCGCTGGGACCCGGTGGCTCCTGCCGCGGGCAGCTGGGGGAGCACTCCGGGAGGCAGCAGAAAGGAGCTTCGCCGCGCTGGCGGCACAAGAGGATTTAGCTGGTTTGTCAAAAATCAAATCATCGAAACCCCCGCACTAAAGGGACAATATCCCGAATTCGGTGTACCTGCCTCATCTCTTGACACCCCTGGCAGCGATGGGCTGCGCGGAGGGCTGGCCCCCATGGCTCTGCTCCTTTGCTCCCCCCGCGCCGCCCATGACGGGGCTTTATCGGGCAGCCAAGCACCCATTGCCGGGGCCGGGGGAGCACGGGACGGGGCGGGGGCCCAGCAGCGCTGCCAGCGCCCACCGCAAAAGTTTGCCATATCAACTCCCCTGCGCGGAATTGTCCTCGGAGGGGCGGCGGTGAGCGGACCCACCGGCCCATGGCAGGCAGGGCTCCTGCAGCGCAAGGGAAACCCGGGGGGAGCTCCGCGGGCAGCGGCGGGCAGGGGAGGCCCCCCGCCAGAAGCCGCTCAACTTGTGCCGAGGAGCCCCAGCCCCGCAGCCGGGAAAGGCTGGCTGCTGCTGTCAGGGTGGAGCGGCAAGGTTTGGGTCACGGAGGCCGCTCACAGGGGCGGCAGCACCCCGGGGCAGAGGGGGGCACATCGCGGGGCGCCGTCCCGCGTCCCCATGCGCTGGCAGACCCTGAGACCGCTCCTGCCACAGAACGGCGAGCGCAACTTGCAGCCGCCTCCAAACTGTTGCAAAACAAACCCCTGGCACGTCTACAGGGCTGGCGAGAGGGTGGCGAAGGCAGCGCCGGGAGCCACAAGCCCCTCGGGTACCCCCGGCGGCCCGACACCCCCAGCCCGCAGCTGATGGGGGGGCCCGGGGCGAGCGAGGGGCAAGCGCGCCTTGGGCCAAGCGCTAATTTGGTGTGTACGCTTGAGGCGGCCATCTGAGGGCTGGGTAGCAACGAGGGGAAAGGGGTGTATTCGCGACTGGAAGATTTAGGTTGTTGCTAGGATGTGAGAACAAAAAATCTTCAATAAGTCGGGGAGGGGGGAGGATGGGGCAGAGGGGGAGGAAGGGGGGTTACAAGGTTTGTCACAGGGAAAAGTGCAGACATCTGCTGGAACTTCCATATCTAAGCTGTTCATTTACAGGAGCCAACTTCTGAAATCTCCACAATTAGATCTGCATTGTTCTTTCTCAACAACACTGCCTAGAAAGAAAAGGTCTTCTCTGTCGGGGCCAATCCAACGAAGCGTTTGACGTTATTAAATAATAAAGCGATTGTGATTTACATTGTTGTTCAGAAAAAGGGCCAATTATCCACTGTTATGTTGCCATAAAGATCATATTAACTCGAATTAGTAATCAAACAATATGCTAGCGTTAAAAGTATAGAGAGGACAACGCGACTGGTCTTGTTGCATCCTCACTTTTTTCTTGTAAAACCAGAAGCATAAATACACTTGAAAGAGACGCAGAAACTTCATCCTTAACGGGGGAAAAGCGAAAGAGGTACCAGCGTTTGTGATTAATGGTCCTCTGTGTTGATTGTTTTCAGTTAATTCAAAGCCACCCAAAACCCATATTGATTTTTCTGTTTTACGAATTAATTATTCTTACGAATATCACGGGAAATATTCCACGGTACTCCGAGAACCA